>CM028132.1:499860000-504860000 GCA_016271365.2 Neoceratodus forsteri
CATGAAGTCGTGCTATATTATGACATATACAGTGAGTCCCAACCTTCGAACTGCTCCGGAGGTGAAAGAGTTAACTTTCCATGCCAGGCATGGAACGCTGAGCTCGAGCTCAGTTGAAACTCCGTCTGTTGTTCTTCAAACTCAAACCGTCAGATTCTTTACTCCGCCTCACTGAACAGTCGCTCCGGAGATTTCTCCTTCTGCTCGGTTCATTTTGTCGGTTAAAGTATTGCTTTTCTCAGTTTTTGACAATTTAAACCGCAACCGGTCAGTTCAGACTCTGTCTGTGGTATTTGTGAGTACTAGATAGGTTTTACATTAATTTCTATTTTGTGTGGAACTTGTAAACGGTTTATCGGTTCGGTTTGAACCGATCAGGTTGTTTAAAATATCTTAATCTGTCATTTAGAGTGTGGTTACCTGTTCTTATCGGTTCTAAAAAAAAAAGAATTTTATTAGTTTTCCACGACCCGTGACACGGTTGGGAACTGATAAGAGTGTCTTACCTGGCAGATTGCCATAAACGGGTAAGTTTGGTTAGGACTGGCACTATGTCTGAGAAACCCAAAGAAAAACCGGCCCACTGGTTTCAACACTGCAGTGTGTGTGGGAAGTCTTTGCCAAGGCTGATCCCCACACCACCTGTGTTGTATTGTCTGGGATTTGACCACCTCAATGCAGACTGCCAGATTTGTAAAAATTTTCCTGCAGCTACCCTGGAAAAGAGAGTTGGTAGGCTCAGGAAAGGGAGGCCAAAAGTCCGCTGAACGGATGGCCAGCCGGTTCAGTTCCAACGAACGGAGGAGTGCCCTCTGACAAAGGCGAGACTTCCTCGGGCAAAAGGAGATCCGACTCTGAGGTCGGTTCCAGCAAAAGGACTAGGAAATCAGCTAGTGTGGGCCAAACTTTCCTCTCCAACCGCTGAAGAAATAGCCAAGCGATTAAAATTGTCCAGTCGCTTTCCCGTTTCCGACCGAACCGGCACCATCAGGTAAGCGGCCAGTTCCACCGGTTCAAGAGTACGATTTAGAGGAATATTATGAACCGGACGAGGGAAGAGAAGTATGAGGAGAGTGAATGTGGATTTGAAAGTCTGGATGTGCCCATTGACCCGGACATCTCCCCAGACAGACCTTCAGGAGTGTCTCCTCCTAGGCTTTCTGAGTCCCCTTCTCATTTTATGTTTTATAAAAAAAAAAGTGGCTGAAACCCTCCAGCTCCCTATGGAGGAAGCTGTGGATGATCAAGAGGAGCCTGACTATGTGGAAATGATGGATATCCCAGAGTCTAGGAGACTGTCTATTCCTTGCATAAATCTTTTGGGAAACAGACATTTAAAATTCTAAACTCCTCACACTATACCTCCTGTGGATAAGAGAATGGACAAGAGGTACACATTGTCAGGCTCTGATACGGAGTTCCTTACACAACAGTGCAGCCATGTTGGGGTAGTGCAGGCTGCAGTCTGTGACAAATCAAATATTCCCTTGGCTTCACACTCCTGACAAGGACTCCACAAGGATTGATGCCATGGCAAAGAAACAGTACATGGCAGCATGCTTGGGACTCAGCCAGGTAAATTATATGGCTTATGTTGCTAGATATCAGAAATCCAGATGGGATACTGTTATGGCTCTAGCAAAACAGGTCCTAGCCAGCTTGCCAAGGAGCTGGAGCAGGTGGCTGCTGATGGTATTGAGGCATCTAAGGTGCAATTCCATGCTGCAGTGGACTCGAATGATGTGTCAAGAGTCATGGCTACATCTGTGGCGCCATGCAGAATAGGCTTGGCTCAGATGTACTAGCCTGTCACAGGATACCCAGACTAAGGCCATGGATTTTCCTGTTGTGGGTAATTCTCTGTTTGGGAGCAGACAGAGAATTGTATGAGAAAATGGATGAGTATAGGACCACCTATAGGGTGCACAGGCCAAGGAAAGGCAGGCCACTCCTCAAGGCAGCTTCCCAGGGGCAGGGCACTTTTTTACCAAGCCCAGGCCGCCTCCTTCTGTTTATGCCCAGAGGGGTTCTTTAGAGGAGAGACAGGCGGGGTACAAGCAGGCCTGCTTCACCCCTCAGCCCAAAGCCCCTGCCAAGCAGGCACCCTGATGGGGTTGCCAGGGCGATTCTCAGCTACCTGTAGGGGCAGGCTGGCTTACTTTGTCCAGGACTTGAGTCTCTGACATCAGACAAGTGGGTCCTGGAAGTAGTAAGCCAGGGACTGGTTCTCAGCTTCAGAAAGTTTCCAGAGATGAGAACCAGATCCTTTCCACCTGCAAATCCACCAGAGGCACTTGCCCTAGAGGCAGAGGTCTCTTCCCTCCTGGCTCTCAGAGCTGTGGAAAGGGTTCCACCCCTACACCAGGGCAAAGGGTTGTACTCCAGGTACTTCCTTACCCCAAAAAAGACAGGAGAATGGCGGCCCATCCTGGATCCCAGATATCTAAACAAGCACCTTTAAAACCAAAATTCAAAATGGCGAGATTATTCTACCCTCTCTAAGGCCAGGGACTGGCTAGCGTCCCTGGACCTCAAGGATGCCTACTTCCATATTCTCATCAGAAACTCCCATCGAAGTACCTCTGTTCAGCTGCCCTCAGGCCATTACCAGTTCAGAGCAATGCCCTTTGGCTTCACCTCTGCTTCAAGGGTATTCACAAAATGCCTGGCAGTAGCAGTTGCTGCCCTAAGAAGGCAAAAATGCCATCTTTCCTTAGCTGGACGACTGGCTCATAGTAGGCCAGTCCCAGACAAGTCAAGTTACATCTACAGATAACTCAGCAACTGCTCACCTCTCTGGATTCCTTCTGAATCTTTCAAAGTCAGTTCTAGAGCCTGTCCAGCTCCTCACCTTCATAGGCGCAGAGCTGAACACACAGAAAGCCAGAGCCTTCCTTCCTTTGGACAGGGCAAGGACCCTGGTCTCTGTCCTCCTCATTCACCCTGCAGGTCTCGACCAGCAAGGCACTTCTACAGCTCCTGGGGCACATGGCTGCTTCTACAGCAGTAGTGCAGGGAGCAAGATTTCAGATGAGGGACATCCAGTTCCATTTGAAAGCTTTTGGTCTCAAAGGAAAGACCCTCTAACCAAATTGATCCCAGTAACTCGAACCCTGATCCAGGCCCTACAGTGGTGGCAGGATCAGAGCAATCTGAGACAAGGGGTTCCTTTTGTCACTCAGTCTCACTCCTTAATCCTTACTACAGATGCATCCCTCTTGGGTTGGGGAGCTCACATGGGCGACCTCACTACCCAGGGATTGTGGTCCCCTCAGGAATCTCTGCTCTACATCAATCTGTTGGAACTCAGAGCAGTTTTTCTAGCACTTCAATTTTTCCACATCTGTTCAGAACAAAGTTGTACAGGTCAGAACAGACAACACCACCACAATGGGTACATCAACAAGGGCGCACTCGGTCAGGGCCTTGTGCATCAAGCAATGGAGTTATGGTCTCTGGCTTACTCCTGAGCAACTCCCTATGGCAGTTCATCTCCCAGGCAAGGACAATGTCCTGGCAGATGCTCTCAGCAGGATTCCCAGGGCCATCACGAATGGTCACTGGATCCCTGGTCTTGGAGGTGATATTTACCAGATGGGGCACCCGAGATAGATCTTTTGCAGCCCCAGACAATCACCAAGTTCCCTTATTTGCTGCATGTCCCTAGTGTTGGGCTCAGTCCCTCTGGATGCCTTAGTTCTCATTTGGGAAGGAGTTTCTCTTGTCGTTTTCCCCTTCCCTCTCCTGTTCAAAGTGCTAGTTAAAATCAGATCTCAACCCTGCAAGATGATCCTGATTGCTCCAGATTGGGCCAGACAACCCTGGTATCCACTCCTACTGTCCATGCAGTCCATCTTCCCTATGTCTTCCAGGAATCACAGCCTGTTAACCTGTGCTCAGGGAGGGTTTGGTACCCGAACCTCAAATCTCTCAATCTCAAGGCCTGGCTCTTGAAGAGTTAGAGTTTGCTGATCTACACCTCTCCCAAGGTGTAATGGATATCCTAAGGCTTCTAGAAAACCTTCTACCAGGGCTACTTATAATTCCAAATGGAAGGGTTTTCCATATGGTGCTCTGGGAAGCATATTTCCCCAGAATCTGCTGATTTACCCACAGTCCTGGATTATATGGTCCACTTAAATGCCTTGGGGCTGAGACCAGCTACCCTAAAAGTGCATCTGGCAGCTGTCTGCTTTTATTTCAGCAGGTAAACCCTCTTCTCTTTCAGCTCATCCTGTGTTCTCCCATGTTTTTCAAGGGATTGCTTCACACCAACCCTCCATTCAGGGACCTTGCCCCTGCCTGGGATCTTAATGTTTGCGTTGCTCAGCTTATGCAACCCCCCTTTGAGCCTTTGTCTTCAGCAGAGCTTAAGTGCTTGACTTGAAAGACTGTGTTTCTGGTAGCCATCACTTCTGCCAGACGCATAAGTGAATTACAAGCTTTGTCAGTGGGGCCTGATTTTATCTCCTTTCATAGAGATAAGGTGGTCCTCAGGACTAACAGGAAGTTCTTGCCTAAGGTGGTTTCAGATTTCCACCTTAATCAATCTATATCTCTTCCAGTGTACTTCACTGACCATTCCTCCTCTGGCGAGAGGAGGCTGCACAGCTTAGATGTGAAGAGAGCCCTTAGTTACTACATAGGCGTGCCGAGGGTCACAGGTTTGACTCCCTCAACTGTTCCTCACTTATGGTGAGGTTGGTGAGGAAACCTGCCACTAAAGATCCATTGTCAGGTGGATTGTTTCTTGTATCCAATTTTGTTATGAAAAGCTGGGTAAGGTTCCTCCCTCAGGCCTGAGGGCTCACTCTACCAGAGGTACAGCTGCTTCCCTGGCTGCTGCCAGGGACATCCCTGTTCTAGAGGTATGTCAAGCAGCTACCTGGAAAACAGTTCACACTTTTACCAAGCATTACTCCCTGAACTTCCAGGCTAGGAGTGATGCTGTGTTTCAAACCTATTTCCTAAGTAGGTTCTGTCCCTCCTCCATGGAGGTACTGCTTTGTAGTCTGCATATGTCATAATATAGCAAGACTTCATGTTGTTTGAAGAAAAATTACTCACCTTAGTAATGTTGTTTCTTCTAATGGAGTCTTACTATATATGACCCCTCCCTGCCCCTCTCATAACCTCTGTTTTGGGGATGTGGGTGGGCAGTGAATGTTGGCACTTAGTAGGTGCCCACCTTGTTGTTTTTCACCCCTCCTTTATTGGGGTGACTTGGTGTTGTGTGTATCATTTTTTGGGTCTCCTGACTTGAATCTCTGTTTTGGGACCAAAATGTGTTCTTATGTTTAGTAGCCAGTTGGCTAGTGTAGGTTTACAGCTTCCACAGGACCTCAGTGAGTTTAGCTCATAAAGATCTGACGGTTTGGTTTGAAGAACAACAGACAGCGCTTCAACTGAGCTCGAGCTCAGCGTTCCATGCCTGGCATGGAAAGTTAACTCTTTCATCTCCGGAGCAGTTCAAAGGTTGGGACTCACTGCATATGTCATAATATAGCAAGACTCCATTAAAGAAACAACATTACTAAGGTGAGTAATTTTTTCTTCCTGGGTACCGACTTGTTCGGTCCGGGGTGGAGGTCATCTCCAACAGATCGAGAAGTCCAGCGCCACCTTGGATTCTGTCACATCTGCCCAGAAGGACAAAGGCTGCCAGCAGCAGCATAAGCCCTTTCGTCCTTCAGCCCCTGCGGCACGTCCGGCCCAGCAACACCAGCATCAGGGCCAGCAGGCTCGCACTTGGCACCCCAAAGCCAAGCCTGCTGCTTCCTCTGGCAGGAAGCCGAGAGGGAAAGGCCCAGGCGGCTCCTCGGCCAGCCCTTCCTCCAAGCCTGCCAGTGACGGGTTGAGGGGTGTCGCCCCCAACCTCGTCACTTCTCCCCGGGTTCCCGCATGGGGGGACGGCTCCGCCACTTCCTTTCTGCCTGGTCCGTTATCACCACGGACCGCTGGATGTTAGAAGTGGTAGGCAGGGGTCTACCTCTGGAATTCGAGCAGTCCCCACCCTATCGAGCTGTTACCCATGAAGGCTATGGGTTCCAGAGAGTCTCTTTCTCGCTTGAGCTCACATTGCCCTGCTCCTCCAGAAGGAGGTGATCAGGGAGGTAATGGACCCTCCTCCAGACCCAGGGTTTGTGTCCAGGTACTTCCTGGTCCCAAAGCGGTTGGGGGCTGGCGCCCCATTCTCTACCTACACGACCTGAACAAGTACCTAGGTCTCGCACCTTCAGGATGGTCACTCTGGCTCATATCATTCCATCCTTGGAGCAGGCGTGTGGTTCTGTTATCTGGACATTCAGGATGTTCTTTCATGTCCCATTCGTCCGTCTCCCCAGCGATTCCTCCGCTTCAGGGCAGAGATCCCTTTCTGAGTTCCGGGCCATGCCCTTGGCCTTTTCCAGCTCTCAGGGTCTTCACCAAATGCATGGCAGCAGTGACAGTATTCCTGCAGCACCAGAGGTCCGGGTGTACCCTCACCTGGATGACTGGCTGATTGCAGCCCCTCCTGGTTGGAGGTGGAGCGGTCCAGGGATCTGGCCCTCCAGGTTTGCTCTCAAATTGGCCTCCTTATCAACGAGGCCATCGGACTCGTGCCATCACAGGTGATTCAATTCATCGGGGCAGAGCTTGCCTTTCTTCAAGCCAGAGCACGGCTCCCGGCGGACAGGGCTGAGCTCCTTTCCTCCTTTGCCCAGTCATTACTGGTTGGGCAGTTGCACCCTGCCCAGGACTTCCTGCGCCTTCTGGGCATAATGGCGGCCTGCACCAGCGTGGTCCATTGGGCCTGCTGGCATACGTGTCCCCTGCACTGGGGGCTAGCCCACCTGTGGTCGCAGCACTCTGGACCAACCAGTGACAGTGACCCAGGAGATGTGGAACGGTCTCCAGTGGTGGCTCATTCCAGCTCATCTGCAGGAGGGTATCCCATTTGTCAGCCCCAAGCGGACAGTCACTCTGACGACCAGTGCCTCACTGGGTTGGGGTGCCCATTTGGGGGAGCTCAGAGCTCACGGCCTCTGGTCCCCTCAGGAGTCTCGATGCCACTTCAACCTGCTGGAGCTTCGAGCGATCCAACTAGCCCTCACCGGCTTCACTCCGTTTGTACAGGGTCAAGTGGTCCGGGTCCAGATGGACAACACTATGACCATGTACTACCTAAACCGCCAGGGCGGGACGCAGTCCTTGCCTCTGTGCAAGGAGGCTCTCCGCACTTGGTCTCTTGTGATCAGCCTGGAGGCGGATCTCCTAGCCATCCATGTGGTAGGAGCCTCCAACAGTCTGGCCGATGCCCTCAGCCGGATAGGCGCTGCATCTCACGAGTGGTCTCTCCTGCCGGAGGGGTGCAAGATCTGTTCTCCCACTGGGGCACCCTCAGGTGGAGCGGTTTGCCTCCAGGGAGAATCGAAGCTGAGACTGTTTCATGCCCCCAAGCAGGACTCACTGCAGGGGTATGCCTTCTCGAGGCTGTGGATCCCGGGCCTCTTCCTTCCCTCCATTTCTCTTGATCCACAAGGTGCTTCTCAAGGCAATGAGGACAAGGCACAGGTGATTCTGGGAGGCCCAGACTGGCCCCGTCAGTTCTGGTATCCAGATCTCCTTAGCCTCAGCTCCAGGCTTCCAAGGCGGCTTCCAGCCTGCCAGACCTGATCTCAGTCAACAAGGGGAAGGTACTCCACCCGGACCTTCAATCCCTGCACTTGACGGCCTGGTTCCTGAGTGGCTACAGTTCCAGGCCTTGGGTCTTTCTGATGAGGTCCTCAGCATTGTTGAGGCATCCCGTAAGAAGTCTACCAGAAAATGCTACGCCTTCAAATGGAAGAGATTCTCCATTTGGTGTCAGGACAAGGGGTTGGACCCTTCCTCCTGTTCTTTGACTAGCATTCTGGACTACCTGTGGTCCCTTTCTCAGCTAGGGCTTCAGTCGATGACCCTTAGGGTGCACCTGGCATCCATCTCTGCTTAATGGGCGCAGGCCAGGAAGCAGTCTGTGGTGCAGGAGAAGGTGGTCAGGTGCTTTTTCAAAGGCCTTGATCACGTATCCCCTCCAGTGTGAGAATCTCCACCTCTGTGGGATCTGCTGCTGGTATTGGCTAAGCTCATGGGCAAGCCATTTGAAACGATACACAGGTGTGACATCTCTCACCTGTCATGGAAGACACGCCTTCTTGGTGGCTATCACGTCAGCCAGAAGGATGGGAGAGCTCCAGGCACTTTCCATTGAGTCTCCTTATTTGGTCTTCCACAGGGACAAGGTTGTCCTGCGCCCCCACCCGTAATTCCTTCCGAAGGTGGTGTCGGAGTTTCACCTTAACCAGGTGTTGACTCTGCCGGTGTTCTACCCCAGTTACACCTCGGAGGCTGAATATAGGCTCCATACTCTGGATCCTAGAAGAGCACTCTCTTATTATAAGGAACGGATGGCTAGAGTTCGGGGAGAGGTTCGCCAGCTGTTTGTCACCTATGCTGAAGTCGCACCTGGCAGACCTGCAGCCAAGCGGACGATAGGCAGATGGATCACCTCCTGCATAGATTTCTGCTATAGGTTGGGGGGCATGGAGCCTCCCAAAGGGATAAGAGCTCATTCTACCCACCATACCGCTGCTTCCAGGGACGTCCCTATCCAGGAAATCTGCAGGGCTGCTACCTGGAAGTCAGCACACACCTTCATTACCCAATACCACATCGACCTTGAGTCATGCCAGGATGCTGGTTTTGGGACCTCGGTTCTCCAGTCCTTATTTCCTAAGTAGGATGTGTGCACCTTGCCTCCCTGTTCCTGGAGAACTGCTAGGAGTCTGCCAGTAAGTGTGGATTGAACAACATATCCACGTCCCTAGAAATATAGGTTACTCACCTGTAACAGGAGTTCTAGGAGTGGTATATGTTCATCCACACAACCCACCCGACCTCCCTGGCTTCGCGCAACCTGGCTTCCAGCGGGCTAGATCTGGCATCATGGGGCGGAGCCCAGAGTTTTACCACCCGGGTGGGTGGGAGAAGTCAGCTTGAAAACCTTCTGGCAAGATTTAAAGTGGCAAGAAACCTGCCTGTAAGTGTGGATGGACAACATATACCACTCCTAGAACTCCTGTTACAGGTGAGTAACCTGTATTTCTCATGCCACCATTCAAACTGCTGCCCTTACCAACTGCTGCATTCTGTAAGGCTCAGATTTCATTCTCCACCTTCCTAGTAAGATGCTTCAGAGACTGCTCCTCGGCGTGACTGAGTTTGCATTTATTTTTGTGGAAAAAAGTAAAACATTTTTATTTCTACTTTATCTGCTGCCTTTATTTAACTTTTTATAGTTTAGCATTAGTCTTAGTGTTACCTCTGTGAACAGTTCCTCAGTGGTTCCTCAAAACCATCTGAACCAGTCCACCTTTAATTTCGTAATTTTTGTTTAATTTTGACTGAAAAATTGGGCGGACCCTTCCTGAGTTCTTTCTGGGTCAGCGGTTAATTTCTGTCAGATTTACGTTTTTTCCCCTGTCTGGGAACCGACTGCTACACTCTGGCCTGACAGGAATCATATTTGCCTTATTTTAATTGAGAAAACTTTCGTTCGGGAACTGAGCTTAGTTCTTACTTTTCTCATTTTCTTAAGAGTGGTGGTTATGTCTGATAAGCCAATAAAGAAAACTGGATCTACTGGTTTTAAAAATTCTGTTAAGTGTGGGAGGTGTTTGCAAATCGGATAAGCACAACTTATGCTTTTTGTTTAGGCTCCTCTCTTTGAAGCTGATTGTGAGATTTGCAAGACCTTCTGGCTAAAACTGTGGAAACACGTTTAGAACATTTAAAAGATGACCACTCCTTGGTTCCAAGTGATGAGACTATGGATCAACCGATCCCTTCTAATAAAACGAAGTCTGAAGATCCAGAACCGACCACCTCTGACAAAGGCGTAGTTTTCTAAGCCTAAGAGATCTGATTTAATCAGCTGGAGTCTCAGTTCCAGCTAAGAAAAACAAACAAAACGCACTCAAACCTCCTGCTGAAAACTTAAAGGAGCCCTAGTGTCCAAATCGCCACGCCTATGGCCAAAGGAGCAGCTCAGACGCTGCATGTATTAACAAGCCTTGCGGACTGCAGCTGCCCAAGGTCTACTGGTTCCAGTGCAACCAGTACTGGTAAATCCATTGGTTCCAGTGTCTGTTCCAACCACGGTTCCTTCAACAGTTCTGTGCTCAGTTCCATTGACCCAGGACCCTTTGTATGAGGAGTATGAGAAGAAAAGGATGAGTATGAGCCGATAGAACGGAGGTTTCTCCAGATTGGGAGTTTGTTTCTCCTCCTCCATTATACCTTCATTAAGCAGATGGTGGAGCGCTTGTCCTTTCCACAGATGAGACTGGAGAAAGAGAAGGAGGCAGAATTCCTAGACATTGGCCTGCCACCCACCAAGAGACAATTGCTTCCTTTCAACAAATCTCTAGAGAAGCAAGTCATGAAAGTGTTGCTTCATGTTTCAGCATCTCCTTGAGTTCCTCTTTCACAGTCTGCTTAACGTGCTCAGGTACTCTGTGGGAGACTGTTTCAGGAGAACCTGGTCTTTGTATCCACATAATGCTCTGCCATCGTGGTGTACCCCGGTTTCCCCATCAACATGTCCTCAGATTCTTTCAGTACACCCCGAATTTCTTGAACCTGGGCTTGGAAACACCTAATTCTGTCTCTCCCATAAATAAAAAAGCTGACACATCAGCTGAACAGATTAGGGGCGGAGTTTTTTTTTCACCCTAATCATGACGAGGGTAGTACAAGCTGCAGCTTGTGACAAGGCTCGGGTACACATGGCATCACATTCACCTAAGAAGGATTCAAGAAAAACAGACAGCATGGCAAAGAAGAGCTACTTAGCTGCTTCTTTGGCTATTAGACAGGCTAATTGTATGGCCTATGCTGCCCAATGTAAAAAAAAAAAAAAAAAAACTCTGTGGAACTCAGTGCTGGCCATGGTGGATAATGCACCTGCAGGACTGGTTTCTGATCTGACATAAACGGCCAGGTGTGGGCTAAAGGCCACAAAATACCAGTTTCACATGGCAGTAGATGCTAATGACACTGTGGCTGATGGATGACACTTGCATTGGCTTTGAGGAGGTTTGCTTGGCTGAGAACTACAAACCTCTCAGGATACCCAAAACAAGGCCATGGATTTCCATGTGAAAATAATTCCTGTTTGGTGACAAAACAGAGGCATGCATAAAGATGGTGGATGAATATAAAACCACCTACAAGAGCAATGCTACAAGAGAAAGCTTCCACCCTACAGGCCACAAGGAAGAGGAGGTAGAGGTAGGTCAGGCTATGGTAGACTTTTTCCCCAGGCCCAAGCCACCCCTCTGTCAGCAACAGAGAAGATACTTAAGGGGCAGAAGGGCTCTAGGTGTGAGGATCAGATCCCACGGCTACAGCCCAATCGAAACAGACTCCCTGATATGTTAGTCAGAGTCGCCCCCACTACCAGTAGGGGCAGGCTGGCTCACTACTTCCTAGCTTGAAAGATTATTACTACAGATAAGTGGGTCCTGCAGGTAGAGTCAGGGCCTAGCCCTCATCTTGAAATCTGTCCCCAAGCTACGTTTGAAGCTTTACGGATCAGCATCTCCCACAGAGAGGGCACTTCTTGAAACACAAGTGTCCAACCTGCTGGTAGCAAAAGCAGTGGAGCCAGTTACCCTGTCCCAGATGGGGAAAGGGTTCTACTCGAGATACTTCCTAACCTTAAAGAAAAATGGGGAGTGGCACCCCATTTTAGATCCAAGACCTCTGAACAAGCACTTAGCAAAGCCAAAATTCAGAATGGTGACCTTGGCAATGATCCTTACCAGTCTTCAGCAAGGAGACTGGCTGGCATCACTGGATCTGAAAGATACCTACTTTCACATTATCATCAGGGAATCTCACAGAAAATACCTTGGGTTCAGACTACCTTCAGGGTATTATTAGCTGCTTAGCCATTCGGCTTAACCTCTGCCCCTAGGGCATTCACAAAGTGCCTGGCAGTGGTGGTGGCATATCTAAGGTTGCAGGGCATCACTGTGTTCCTCTACCTGGATGACTGGCTAGTCGTGGGGCAATCACCACAGCAAGTAAAGGCGCTCTCAAGTTCATCCAGGATATTTTGGAGTCATTGGGATTCCTGATCACTGTCCAGAAATCTGTATTTCAGCCTGTTCAGGTTCTAGGTTTCATAGGGGCAGAGTTAAACACCATGCAAGAGAGGGCCTTCCTCCCTCAGATCAGGGTAGACAATATCCTGTAGATTGCTGATCGTTCAGTCTCAATAAGCCAAGGCACTTCCTAAAGTTGCTGGGACACAAGGCTGCAGCAACAGTCCAGTGTTGCAGATTTCAAATGAGCCATTCAGTTCTGTCTCAGGGCACATTAGTGCCAAAGGAGTGATTCCTTCACAAAAGCTGGTGCCAGTGTCAAAGACACTGTTACAGGCTCTGCAGTGGTGGCAAGACAGAAGCAACCTCAGGGAGGTGGAGGGGGGTTCCAATTCAAAAAGGAGTCCCCATGTTGGTACTTACAACAGATGCCTCCCTCCTAGGGTGGGGGACAATTCTGGAAGAGCATACAGTGCATGGCACTTGGTACCCTGCAGAGTCACTCTTGCACGTAAACCTGTCAGAGCTCAGAGCAGTGCTTCTGGCCCTGCAGTCTTTTGCTTCCCCTGGTAAGGGACAAGGTGTTGTACAGCTCAGAATGGACAATGCAACCACAAAGTACTAAATCAACAAGCAAAGAGGGACAAGGTCCAACCTGCTGTGTACAGAGGCAGTGAAAATATGGAGCCTAGCGTACATCTTACAGGTCTCTCAGTTGGCCATCCACCTCCCAGGGAAGGATAATACCCTAGCAGATTCACTCAGCAGAATCAACCAAAACCACCACGAGTGGTCTGTCAACAGATACTGGTGGTGGTGTTTGGAAGGTGGGGCACCCCAGAGATGGCCCCTTTTGCCTCAGAAGAAAACCATCAGTTGCCCCAATTCTGCTGCAGGCAACCAGCAAAGGACACAGTGCCCATGGATGCCTTGGTTCTGGACTGGTCAGGGAGGAGCTTGTATGCATTGCCTCCATTTCCTTTGTTGCCCAGGGTCCTGATCAAACTCTGGTCCTAACTGGCTGCGATTAGTCTGGCAACTCCAGATTTCGCCAGGCAATCGTGGTACTCACTACTGCTCTCCCTGTCAGTAGCCCAAACCATACACCTCCGTCAGAGGCACAATCTCCTGACCTCTTCACAGGGGAGGATTCTGTACCCGAACCTTGGGTCTCTCAGACTCTGAGCATGGCTTTTGAAGACCTAGAATATGCTGACCTACACCTCTTTGAAGGTGTCCTTTGAGTTCTCACGCGCAACAGGAAGCCCTCAACTAAGCTTCCAAATGGAAGAGGTTTTCTCTGTGGTATAATATTAACAGCATAGTACCTTCCCAGGCAGGGTTGCCAGTCCTATTGGACTACCTCACCCACCTACATTCGATGGGCCTACAGCCCACTACCCTTAAGGTCCACCTGGCTTCAGTCTCCAGCCTGTGTCTCGGCAGGCAAGGGTGATTCTCTGGTTGCTAACACGGTTTTCAAAAAATTCTTCAAGGGGTTAGCTTACTTGGGCGATGCATACACTTACACCCCAATAGGAACCAGTGCCATCTTAATCTGATTAGGTCAGCTGGCATTCATCTGTATCTCCCTCCCCGGTCGTGCCTGAAAATAGGCAGGATTTGTCTATGCACTTACCGGTCAACACAAATGAAATAAAATAGATAAATAAATCTTTGATCTCAGTGTCTGTATTGCCAAGCTCATGTAGCCCCCATTCGAGCCCATGGCTACAGCACATCTGAAAGTTGTAACTTGGAAAGCTGTCTTCCTAGTGGCTATTACCTCAGCCAGGCAGTTAGTGATCTACAAGCCCTGTGTATAGAACAAATTGCATCTCCTTCTACACTTCTAAAGTGGTCCTCAGGACTAATAGGAAATTATTTCCGAAACTAGTCTTCTGATTTCCACCTGAACCAGTCAGTCACTTTGCCAGTCTTCTTGACTGAACACTTAGTTCAGGTGAATGCAGGCTGCATAGCCTGGATGTCAAGAGAGCTCTCTGTTACTATCTTGACCACACCAAGGCCCACAGGCAGCAGCTGTTCCTGACCCGTGAGGATGTGGGAAAAGGAAAACAAGCTTCTAAACTAACCATTTCACATTGGATATTAGCATATATCCAGTTCTGCTACAGTAAAGCTGGTAAGGAACCCCAGTAGGCCTGAGGCACATCCACAAGGAGTATAGCTGCTACAATAGCACTGCCGAGGATATTCCCTGTTGGAAATATGTAAAGCAACTACATGGAGGTCAGTACACACTTTACAAAGCACTACTGTCTGGACACTCAGTCAAGAGTGATACCAGATTTGGCACAGCAGTGCTGCAGAGTCTGTTTCCTAAATAAGGTTCTGTGCCCTCCTCCAAAGGTACTGCTTGTAGTGTGCTACAGTTAATCATATTATTTATTTTTTTTTTAACTCTTGTTTCACTCCTATCGCCGGTGGCCTGGGCATCTCTCGAGGGCTCACTCTGCATCACCTCCACCGCCCGCCATACCCTTCCTCAACCAAGGAATCTGGTGCTGGATCTCCCGCAATCCTGAGCAGGCGAGGCAGGACCACGGAGAGTCAAGTCAGGATTAGGGCCAGCATTGGGTATGTGGGCTTTAGCCACTCGAGCCCCGCCATCGCCTCCCAGGTCACCGGGGTTTTTTCACTTTGGTTACGTCCCCCGAGGTGTTGGTGTGCAATGGCGTCTGTGCCAAGGGTGGACCCTCGGCTGACCTCCGCCGTCACCTTGCCCTCTGTAAACAGAACACTGTTGTGGTGTCCCTGGTGTCCACCGGGGGTGCTGCAGAGCGGTGCATCCCCGGAACCCACCCCAGGAGAGGAGAGCAGTCCTCCAGACACTCAATCCTCTCCTCCCTGCCAACTCCCAACGACCTGAGTCTGCTCCTGAATGCGGGTCGCTGGCGTGGCGTGAGGTGGGGCATCCAGCGACTCAACCCTCCACACCACTGGGCCTGCCAGTTAATCATATTGAAGAATTCCTGGGGTTAGAAGTAAAAATGACTCACCGTAGTAATCTTGTTTCTTCCAAGGTATTTTTCAATATGATTAATTCTTTCACCTCCCCTTCCAGAACCAGAAGGCCTCTGCATCACAGCTGGATTCTCTGATTGTTAGGATTGTCACATCCTGGTTATGTTTAAGTTTTTAAAACCAAGTGGCTTACTGTTTCCTTTTGTTGGTTCTATCTGATATTAACAGGGGACAAGTTAAAAGGGGATTTGTTATTAAATTATCATTTTTATTAAGGGTTAAAGAATAACTTAGGGGGTCTTACCCTGCATGCTTCAGTGAATCTGAGCATTCTAGAACACAGCAGTTGGTAAGGGCAGCATTTTGAATGGTGGCATGAGCCAGTGGATGTTCCATCATTTGCACAAGTTCCATTTCTCTCTAAGGCAGTTCAGCACAGTAGGCTGGCTGCTACGGTTAGTCATGTTGAAGAATACCTTGGAAGAAACAAGATTACTACTGTGAGTAATTTTTTCTCAGTGCAAAAATTGCTACTCTACATTCCCCCACTATCTAGATCAGTTTCAGCCTTATGTATGCCATTGCTGATTTAAATGGGGTGTCTAGTGCACCCCTACCCTTCAATGCCCCTTGGAGCCTGAAAAGGAAAATGGTCCCTCAGTTTTTTTTCAATCTGTAAAAATGTATGTAGACAGTGCACTGTTATGTTATACTGGAATATATATGCATATATGTGTTCATCCATGCGTGTGTATCACAACAGTTAAGTGCAGTTAGGTGGCTCAATGGTTAGTGCAAAAATTGCTAGTTTACACATTTCTCACTGCCCGCAATAACATTAGTTTGCAGCCGTATTGACTCTTACTAGATTTTAAGGGTGCTTGAACATTACTAGTGCAGTTTCTCTACATTTGTAACTTTTTTCTTTAGATTTCACAATTTTTTGCATTTACGTCTGCTTCAGTTTGATTGTTTAAAAAAAGGTATTGAAATTTACATAATTTTGGTAGCCTTTTAGCTAGATTTCACTAGCCACTGTTCAGTTTGGCTGTAGAAACAAATATGGCAACTGATAGTGGAGAATGGTTTCAGAGCTCTTCAAACCACTATTCTACTTCTACTAATTAGAATAGGGTGCTGGCTCTGTGGCATCTGTTTACTAAGAGATGATGCTTAGTGTGTAACCATAGTGAGGGATGTCTGAGAAGAAGCAACATTACTATGGTTAGTAATTTGTTCTTCTGCTCTCCTTCGCTCCAGGGACCCTCGCACCTTCACTGTTCCGTATCTTCATTCTGCTGCTGGGCAGCAAGCCTTTCTGTCAACTTCTACTTTGGAACCAGTTTCCCACATCCTCTGCTTCACTGCCTCTCCTGGCTGCCTCAGGTATCAGCTGAAACTCCTCCCCTCACTCCATTTTCCCTTTCCCTGACATTTCACCTGCAGTTGCTTTCCTGCCCCAGTGTGGGTGTGGCTGAGATGCTTAATTGTTGTTTTTTGCCCAGCTTATTGTTGCTGCACTTACACCTGTACTCATCATGTTATCCTGATTGCACTTTATTGTAGCTGCAAATTGTCTGTCCTGTGTGTTTTGTATCCCCTGTCCCCTTCCCCCCAGGTCACACTTGGAAACGAGTCTCGGCTCAGTGTGCCTTTCCCAGTCACCAATTTTTAAATAAATCTGCAGTGTAGGTAAGCATGAGAAATCTTGATAGACGCAGGATTCTGTGCTGGTATATCACAGTAGTAACATCGCAATTGTAGTACAGCAGCATTCTGACATCACTACTGTGATATTGCAGTATCTGGCAGTGTGTGCATTTCCACAGACAGCAACTCTGAACCTTTCAGTATTTAAAAAAAAAAAAAAAAAAATTTAATTTCCTGCTGAGATTGCAAATGGCTACAGCACAATCTTAAGAGATGCAGATCTGCACAAGTCTGAGCTTCAGGATGCTCAGTTGCCCATACTGAGACATTTATTTATATGTAACGTGGTGCATGCTTAAATGCTTTATCAATTCTATGTACTCTTCCAGCCCATATATTATATTACTTCTCTGAGAGATGTCAGTTATATGGCTAACTGTTTTATAAATTTTAACTTTTTTTAATCCGGTCTTCAGTTATTTTCAGCAATTACGTAGCAAGCGATACAGGTTAATTTAGTGTGATTAGATGTAAATAAAAAATTGATGGTCACATGGAGATTCATGTATTCAGAAGGCAGAGAACTGGATCAATCCATAAGTGCCTGCAGATTTAATAGCATTTGGAGGTGTGTGTGCAGTGAATTCTCTGGTTACGTGATTTATGCCATAAACAGTAGCACGAAATAAGTCATTAAAGTTTGTGAAGGAGCAGAGGTCGAGCTGCTTATTTGTTTGCATACAGATTGTGGGCCTGATGACAGCCACCACAGCAATGGTCCCATTAGACTGGTCCATTTCCTCCTCACTAGTCCCCAGTCTCACAGCAGTATCAGGCTTCAGTATGGATTCCACTCTGTCTGCCAACCGATGTCAGCCTGATGGGCTGGGGTGCAGTTTAAGATCAAATTGAATGCAGGAGATGTGGTCCTCAGTGGAATGGAGCCTCCAGATGTGCTAGAAATGAAAGAAGTGTATTTGGCATTGACTCACTTTTAAGACTCTGTCAGTCTTCAAGGTCCGTGAAAGTCAAATCCAACAAACAGCCACGTACATAAACAAAGCAAGGCAGCACAAAAAGCAAAATGATGCTGAATGAGGCAAAGTTCAAAATGGATGGAAGTAAATGTAGAATCTTTCAATGATTCTTCTGGCGAGGTAGCTGAATTCCCAGGCAGACTAGCTCAGCTGGCAGTATATACACCTTGGGAATGGCCACTGAACAGCAAGTATTTCAGCATCTGTGCCACTGGTGTGGGACCCTGAACATAGACCTCTTCACCTACAGGGTCAGTGCTCAAATCTCAGTGTTTTTCAGCTGTTACAGGTGCCCAATGGCAGAGGTACTCGATACATAGTTTCTGCCATGGGATTTCTAGAGAGCTTACTGTTTTCACCAGTTCCTGTATTCCAGTTGTTCTCCAAAGCGTTTGAGTGTCTTGTGTAAAATTTCCTCATAGCTTCAAAGTGGCATTTGGGAATTCTCACATGCTTTGACTCCAGCAGAACTGCTGCACCAAGGACCCATGGTCCCCTTTATCTAGCTCAGCTACAGCTAGCCACCTGGCTGTTAAACAGAGGAGAGACTTCAGTTAGGCTATTTGGAGAAAATGGTTGACACTGTTGTCCACCAGGAAGCAGTCTACGATGCAAAGTACAGTAGAATTTGGATGACCTTCAGGTGGGCAGTACAATTGAGGCTCTGGTCTAGAAAGGCTTCCATGGCTCAAATCTTAGACTTTCTTCAAGCAGGGGTAGACAAGGGCTTTCACTCAGTTACCTGCTAATTCAGATCTCTTAACTGAAGGTAGTACTGTGACCTTTCAAGGATCCCTTTGGGTTTCCATACCAATATAAGCATTTTTGAGTAGTCACGGAACTAGACTGATCTTTGGTCTTAATACCTCAATAGGATACTACTGGCTTTATGAGCCCAACTGTAACCGGTTATCCCAGGTCTCCAAAGATGTCCTCTCTAAAAGACCCTTCCCTTGTTTTTGCCAGAGTAAGGTCATGCTGTGAACCATGCTTTCTAGGAGCATGGATATATTTGTTCATCCACACTCTTTGGCATATCCCCTTCACTTTAAATCTCACCAAAAGTCTTCAAACTGGCTCCTCCCACCTACCGGGTGGTATATACCTTAGCTCCGCCCTGTGACGAGATCTTCCTTTCCGCTGGAAGATTCAGGTTGTTTCCTCGTGCTCACACATTTTTTTTAAGGCCCTAGCTTTCAATCCTCAGGTTTTACGAAATTAGCATTGTTATGATAACTATCATAAATTTGCTGCTTGATCATGAAAGAACAAGTCCTCCCCCGGATTTCGTTGGTGCTCTTGCAGCCAGAAGATGTTGCGCACCGATTCCCACACCGCATCAGTCTGTTGCCTTGGTGTCGACCATGACACCTCGAAATGCAATCTGTGTCTTGTTCTTTCATCCCAACATCCTCAACGACCATCTCGCACACCTGAAGCTAGGGAGGCCGTAGAAGAGGAACCCTCCGGTGAAATCCAAGGAGGCTCTGTGTGTGGTTTCCGCTGCTGCGGGATCCGCCGAGCAGTTGTAACGCATGCAAGTGTTCGAGGAGGAAGCAGCTCATGCTGCAGATTCCTCTCTGAACTTCTTCATTCCGCTTCGCGTGGGCTCCACCTTCTCTGGTTCCTTCCGAGAGTTGTACCAGTCTCTCCTGACCAAGGGAGAAGTGTCTGCAGGCTCTTACTCCTCTCGATCCCATAAGCAGGAGAAGGACCCGGGATCGTCTTCGTCTCGACAGAGACGTTCTTGGGAGCAGGAGAGATCTCAATCCCAGGAGAATGCGGTCTCGACTTCGATCGAGACCACGTCTTAGGCCGCCGGCTTTTCGGCTCTGCCGTCTGGTCAGTTGACCAAATTATCGATTGACGAGGTGGAAATTGTGATCAATCCGATATCGCAGACTCTGGTCAACGATTCCCTCGATCAGACCCCTAATCTGGTCCTTCCAAATGATGAGACCCAGCCTGATGGGACTCCCATTGAAGATGTGGTCCCTGATCCCCGGAAATAATCAGCTCCGTCTGTGTCTCCTGAGTGGCCGAGTCTGCCCGTCTGATTTCGATCAAGGTCTCTGACCCCCTCGACCAACAGGCCGAGGAAGAGCGATAAACGCTATATAAAGAGGCAGCTCCATCAGTCGTTGTCCTCAGATGAGAGGGCTCCAGTGGAAACTCAGTTGGCCTCGAGGACCTCATGTGGCAGCAACTAATTTTAGCGGGCAGAAGCCACACAACTGGCTACCATGGACCATTACCTGGCTTTTGCCTCTTAGGCGAAGCCGATTCCTTCGAACTGAGTAAATCGGTCCCTCAGCCTGCAGAGCCATCAAAATCACCAGTTTGGCCTAGAGCGGTCATTCCACAGATTGTGGTGGAAGCACCACCAAGTAGCCTGTGGGAAGGACTCCTTCAAGGAAGGTAGACTGACACCGGGCTTCCCCGTGATGCGGTCACGGTCACTCCAGACCGCCCTCGGTGGTGAAGGTGACCTGGGTGGTTGGCCGTTATACCTGGATTCGGATGTCACTGGTTTGCATTCTCATCAGGGGATGATAGATCGACCATTGACTTAGAGACTGAGGCGGTCCCTCGTCTTTCAAAGGATTCTTCGCCTCATCTATGAATCTACAGGATGCCCTGGAGCCATTCCATAAAAGGTGAAGTACCCTCTACGGACATCCTTAAGAGAGGATACACCGACAGAGGCCTTCCTGTGGCTGAGGCTATTGTCGGCTTGGCCTAGAACTTTGGCAGCGCTCTGCCTCTTGTCCAGCTCCATCTGCCTGTTGGCCTGCAAGTATCACGGTGCCCGTGTGGTCCCTTGCAGGTTCACAGAGCACCCGCCGGGCCAAGAGCCTGGTGACCGCCTCTGTGTTCAGGCCTACTGGCAGTTCTGCTGACACTGACCGACGACCTGATAAAGTGTCCAAGCTCTTGGACCATTCAGCAAGGATGGCCTGTGTGGCTTCCTCCTTGGGCCTTCGTCGGGCAAGTTCGGCTGTCATCATAGCACACTTCTCTCACGCCCTTTTAGGGTCACTGGATGAAGTCCTCCCACATCTCCCCACGGACATGCAGACCACGGTCAAGCAGGTCCGAGACCAGGGCAGAGCTGTTGCCAAACAGCAGCTTCAGATGGCCCTGGACATCGGGGATTCTTGTGTCCGCTCGATGGCTGCCGCGGTTGCCTCTTGTCACAGGACTTGGCTGAGGCTGTCCTCCTTTCCGGCAGATACCCAGCACAAACTAGCTGACATGTCCATCCTAGGGACCTACTTATTCGGCCCAGGGTGGCTGGTCACCTTCAGCGCATTGAGCAGTCAGTGCCACGTTGGATACCACTTCTGCCAAGGGTCCTTTCAACATTCTTCCCCTGCAGCTCAGCAGTCCTCCTTCCAAGGTGGACAGCAGAGGCTCAGGCTTGGCACCCCTGCCAAAGCCGGACCCCAACAGGCCCGTAAAGGAGGCTGAGGTTCAGGTCCTGGAGCCGCGTCCTCAAGCCTGCTCAGTGACATGATGGGGGCTGTCAACCCCTCTCCCGTCACCTCAGCTCTGGGTCCTCCTATAGAGGGCCAGCTCCACCACTTCCTTTCCGCCTGGTCCAACGTCACCTCGGACAGGTGGGTTCTCAAACTGGTCGGTCAGAGACTGCCTCTAGAATTTCGAGCAGTACCCTCAAAGCCGAAGCCTGTGCCCCTCGGGGTGGGGATCCGCCAGACTCAGTCGGCTCTCCGAGGCGACATTGCTCAGTTCCTCCTCAGGAGGCAGTAGCTCCGGAGGCGGATCCTCCAGCAGACCCAGGCTTTGTTTACAGATGCTTCCTGGTGCCCAAGCAGACAGGGGCTGGCGCCCCATTCTAGAGCTGCATGACCTGAATCAATATCTCAGGTCACGCACCTTTCGGATGGTCACTCTGTCCCAGCTCATACCATCCTTGGAGTGAAACGTGGTTCTGTTCACTGGATCTGCAGGACATGTTCTTTCACGTCCCAATCCGTCCATCCCATCAGCGGTTCCTCCGCTTCAGGGTCGAAGGGACCCTGTATGATTTCTGAGCCTTACCGTTCAGCCTGTCATCAGCCCCATGGGTCTTCATCAAATGAATTGCAGTGGTGGTGGCCCATCTCAGGCATGGGAGGGGGGTGTCAGGATTTATCCTTGCCTCGACAATTGGCTTCTAGCAGGTTCCAGCCAACAGGAGGTGGAGAGGTCCAGGGACCTGGCCCTCCAGACCGGCTCCCAACTCGGCCTCCTCATCAACGAGGCCAAGTCAGAACTCATGCCTTCTCAGGTGATGGGCTTCATCGGGGCGGAGCTCGACTCTTGTCAAGCCAGAGCTCTGCTCCCGGCGGACAGGATGGAGGTTCTTTCCTCCTCTGCCCAATCATTTCTGGTTGGGCACTTGCACCCCTGCCCGGGACTTTCTGCTACTTTCTGGGTTACATGGTGGCATGCACCTCTGTGTTCCATTGGGCATGGTGGCACATGCTCCCCCTCCAGTGGGAGCTGGCCGCACAGTGGACTCAGCGCCATGGTCATTTTGATCAACTGATCACTGTAACCCAGAAGATGTGGGATGCTCTCCAATGGTGGACCGCACCAGACTGGTTGCAGGAAGGGATCTCATTTATCCGCCCTGAGCAGACGGTCGTCCTCACAACCAATGCCTGTCTCATTGGCTGGGGAGCCCACATGGGGGACAAAAGGGCCCACAGGCTCTGGACCCCAGAGGAGTCCTGATGCCACATCAACCTGTTGGAGCTCAGAGCAGTCAGACTGGTACTTTCAGCCTTCCCTCCTCAGCTCCATGATCAAGTGGTTCAAGTCCAGCTGGACAATACCATGACCATGTACTACCTCAGCAAACAGGGAGGTACGCACTCCTGTCTGCTGTGCCAGGAGGTGCTCCGCATCTGGACATTCGTGAGTTGATTGGAGGCAGATCTCCTAGCCATCCATGTGGCAGGAGCCTCAAACTATCTGGCGGATGCTGTCAGCCACTTAGGCCAGACATCCACGAATGCTTACAGCCTGTTCTCCACGGGGCAAACCGATGGTGGACCTGTTTGCCTCAGGAAAACACCAGCTGAGGCTGTTTCATGCTCGCCCCCCTCAGCAGAGCTCGCTGCAGGGG
Organism: Neoceratodus forsteri; assembly: GCA_016271365.2. NCBI lineage: Eukaryota > Metazoa > Chordata > Ceratodontiformes > Ceratodontidae > Neoceratodus > Neoceratodus forsteri. Next base: position 499,882,938 of record CM028132.1, read on the forward strand.
GATGCCTTCTCGAGGCAGTGGACCCCAGGCCTCCTCTATGCTTTTCCTCCATTTCCCTTGACACACAAGGTGCTCCTCAAAGTGAGGAGGGACAAGGCGAAGGTGATTCTGGTAGCCCCAGACTGGCCGCGCCAGTTCTGGTATCCAGATTTCCTCAGCTGCAGGCCCCCGGAGTGGCTTTGCATATGCCCGGACCTGATATCACTCAGTCAGTGGAAGGTATTTCATCCAGACCTTCAATCCCAGCACTGCACTGCCTGGTATTTGAGTGGCTAGAGTTCCAGGCTTTAGATCTTTCCAAGGACATCTACACCATGGTGGAGGCATCCAGAAAGGAATCGACCAGGAAATGTCATGCCTTCAAATGGAAAAGGTTTTCCATTTGGTGTCAAGGCAAGGGCCTGGACCCTCTGTCCTGTCCAGTGGCTAACATTCTCGACTACCTTTGGGGTCTCTCCAAAGGGGGTCTGCAGTCATCGACCCTTAGGGTGTACCTGGCAGCCATCTCTGCTTACCGGGCATGGGCCGGTCAGCCGACGGTGCAGGACACAGTGGTCGGGTGCTTTTTCAAAGGCCTGGATCACATATCTCCTCCGGTGCATGAACCTTCACCTCTGTGGGATCTATTGCAGGTATTGGCAAAACTCATAGGCAAGCCATTGGAACCAGTGCACAAGTGTGCCTTGTCACACTTAATAGTGGAATCTGACCTTCTTGGTGGCTATCACATCTGCCAGAAGGACAGGGAGCTCCAGGCACTTTCAGTGGACTCCGCTTATCTGGTCTTCCACAGGGACAAGGTTGTCCTAAGCCCCCACCCGAAATTCCTTCCGAGGGTGGTGTCAGAGTTTCACCTTAACTGGGTGTTAACTCTGCCGGTATACTACCCTAACTACACCTCGGTGGCAAAGTACAGGCTCCATACTCTGGACCTGAGATGTGCTGTCTCCTACTGTAAGGAGAGGGGATGGCGGAAATTCAAGGAGAGCTTCGCCAGCTGTTTGCCACCTATGCTGAAGTTGCTTCTGGCAGACCTGCAGCAAAACGGACCATTGCAAGGTGGATTACATCATGCATAGGTCTGTGCTACGAGTTGGGGGGGGCAAGGAGCCTCCTAGAGGGACAAGAGCTCATTCTACCTGTCATACCGCTGCATCAGTGGCTGCTTCCAGGGACATGCCTATCCAGAAAATCTGTCGGGCTGCTACCTGGAAGTCAGTAAACACTTTCATTACCCATTACCACATCGACCTTGAGTCACGCCAGGATGCTGGTTTTGGCGTCTCAGTTCTCCAATCTCTGTTACCTAAGTAGGGTGTGTGCCTTGCTTTCCTCCTCCCGGAGAACTGCTAGGAGTCTGCCAAAGAGTGTGGATGAACAACATATCCACACTCCTAGAAAAACAGGTTACTCACCTGTAACAGTAGTTCTAGGAGTGGTATATGTTGTTCATCCACACAGACCCACCCGACGGCCCCGGCTGCGGACGCACACAACCTGGCTTCCAGCAGGCTAAGATCTGGTGTCATGTGGCGGAGCCGAGGTATATACCACCCGGGTGGGTGGGAGGAGCCAACTTGAAGACTTCCAGTGGGAGTAGAGAGGTTTAAATGGATTTTGAAGGATGGCAGCCTCCCTCGTTTAGGATGGGGGGTCACGTAGCAGAAGGTTGTAGTTTGGTAGGGAACAGGCAGAGTCAGGAATGGAAGGCTTTAGCCATGTTTTGAAAATACATATATCAGAGTGGTGCAAAGCAACCCAAGCCTCAAGGTCAGTAAGGTTGTGAAGAAGGTTTCTTATATTATGGTGTGCAGTCTGAACCCCTTTTCCCAATTGTGGCAGAGTAGGGGATGGAGGCTGAGAGACCTGGGTTGAGTTCTATGTCACCAGCCAGGAAAAGAGTAAGAAGGCATAGATACCAGAGCCTTGTGATGGTTATAGGTAGGAAGTAGGAGTAGGGGACGATTGAGATATTTCTTTGTTACATAAGCCATAGTGAAAGAAAACATGTTTGAGGACAGAGGTGGGAGGGTATTAGAGCAGCTATTGTGTAATACAAGCATATTCGAAGGTGAAATCATTAGGATCAGGCAGCAAACTATCAGTCAGTTGATGGCAGGGGGCAGGCACGAAGCACAATAGGAGACAGGAAGTTAATTACAAACTGGAGCCCCAGGTAATGGGATATTTAAGGTGTGCAGTGGCAGAGGGGAAGGGATATCACTGAGAAACAGTAAGGCTAGGAGTGCATCAGGAGGAAAAAAGTGGCGGTGGAGCAATTGTATAATAGACTTTTGTTAGCTAGTATTAGATTAAGTGGAACCTGGTCAGCGGGAAGATGATGGGATGAAAATACCAGCATGGAAATGCAGAGTGGAACAGACCAAGTGGGGGAAGGGAGAAGGAAAGTCCAGCTTGGGACATTGGCGAGGGTGCAAAAGTCGACTGGTTTATGAGCAGCACAATAAATTTAGGACCATCTTTGGGTGGGTGGGCCGAATCTAGCGCTGCTCACAACGCCTGAGAAGCTACTGCAGGTACTTGAGGAGTTGCTGTGCTGTCCAGGAAGGAGGTTAGAGAAGCAGAAACAGCAGGTATGCCTCAGTCCGTTGTTACCTCGGGTTACTGGGCCACATGGCAGCAGTCGTCCCCACGGTGCCTTATGCCCGTCTCATATGCATACCCTTCAGTGGACGCTGAGGGTACTGTGGGACCAGAAGATAGATGATCTAGACATGGAAGTCATGGTCTCCACGCCAGCGAGACAAGTACTCCATTGGTGGATGGCTCTTGACCATCTATTACAGGGGTCCCCTTACATCCACTATCCACAACAAACACTCAACACAGATGCTTCTACACAGGGCTGGGGAGCCCATCTGGACCATGCAGACCCAAGGTACATGGCATCCTGTGGAGACCCATCTCCACATAACAGCTTGGAGATGTGGGCAGTCCTATATACTGTATGCCCTACAGGCCTTTCAAGAACTACTTCCAGGCAGTCTTCTTGTCCAGACGGACAACACCACAGTTGTCCCATTACCTGAACAAACAAGGGGGACTTGCATCTGCCCTCTATGCAGGGATGCAATAAGGAGTCTGGTACTGGGCGATAGAACACGGTTTGCACCTCTTGCAGTCCATGTTCCAGGCAACATGAACACCCTGGCAGACATGTCACTAAAGAACCCGTACCCATGGTGGGAACTTCAGTTCTGGGGTCATGGTTATGTTGTTCATCCCACACTATCTGGCAGGTTCCTTGCCGCTTTAAATCTTGCGGAAGGTCTTCAGGCTGTCCTCCACGCCCACCGGGTGGTAGAGACTCGCTCCGCCTTGGCGCCAGATCTTCCCACCACTTGGAGCTCGGTTCCCTCATACGTCTGCTTGATGGACTGGATCCTAACTCTTCGGTTCGTCCAAAACTCGTTTAAAATTTTCAAGACTTGCAGTAGGTCTTCCTTTTCCCCTCGTGGCTGCGATGGACAAATCGACTCCCGGTTTTCAGCGGTGCCCTTGTAGGCAGAAGATGTCCAGGGCGGATCCACTCCCGCGTCGCCTGCTGCCTCGGCCTGGAACATGACCCGCAGGCCTGTGAGTCATGCTGTTAGATTCTCGGCCAACATCTTGGAGGACCGCACTGCCCGGTTGAAGCTTGGGTGCCCGAGCGCTATCCGCTGGAAAAGTCGAAAAGAGGCCTGTTGGCCGGTTACACGCGGCGGCTGGCTCGGCTGAGCAGCTCGAGGCAGATGAGCCGTTGAGGAGGAGGTGGCCCAGGCGCATCTTCCTCCTCCTCAGTCGGCATTTATCCCGCTGTCTTTGGGTACCTCGTATTCTGCTTCATTTAAGGAGCTTTGCCAATCCCTTTCCATGAAGGGAGCAGGGCCATCGGGACATTCCTCTCGGTCCAAAAAGGATTCCAAGGGTAAGTCCCATTGTTGGCATTCGTGGGAGCGGGAGAGGTCCCCTTCCCCAGATAGCCGACCATCAGCTTCGGTCGAGGTTGCGGCTAAGGTCGCTGGCTTCACGGCGTCCCCATCAGGTTAGCCGGCTGAGACACCCATCAACGCGGTTGAGATTTTTCTCGACCTGTCGGGCGGATTGTCAGCTGGTGAAGCCGACAACCTTCTCTGCGGTTCCCCGGTGGAAACAGAGGATCTGCCTCGCCCTCGGTGCAGCAGTCCCCGGTTAAAGTGTCGAGCCAAGGGAAGAAGCGGGTGTCCCGCTCCCTCCCAGACCTGTCCTCGGACACACGAGGAATCTCGGTCCAGCCGATCCTGCTGACATCAGCGGTCTCGGCACAGAGGTAAGCAGCGATGCCGCTCGTCCTCGTCTTTCTCCTCAGAAGAGGAGAGGCTTCGTGCATATTAGTCGACGCTCACGAGAAACTGATGTGGCAGCAGTTACATTTGTCCAGGAACAAGTCGACACCGACGCCTTCCCTGACCATCGAGAGGCTGTCACCCGAACGGCCGAAACAGCCTCTCGCTGCAGTCGAGATGCCCAAACCTGGGCCAGTTGTTCGGCTGAAACCTGCTGCCCCACCAATTCTGGTGGAACCTCCGCCTCCACAACCGAAATCAGGGGCGCTGACCAAGGACTCTCGGTCGGGTCAAGGTCTGCCCCACAGGTTGTCGGTCACCCTCACTCCCGACCGTCCTCGGCAGGTGGAGGGTGGCTCAGGCCCTAGGCAGCTCTTGCGGACTCCTCCCTGTTCTCCAGGCCAGTTGACCTGGAGTCCTCGAGGGCCAGTCACTGGACAAAGGCCCATCGTCCTTTATGGGTCTGCTTCAGCTCATCCCGAGTCCACGGGATGTAGCTCGACCTGTATCCAAGCAGGCCAAGTATCCCGGCGGAGATACTGGACGAGGATTCACCACGGAGGCCTTTCATGGTGGCTGAGGCCATTGTTGGCCCAGCCTTGGAGCTTTGGCAGCCTGCTTCCTGTCCTCGCCTTCAGCCAGGATGGCCAGGAAGTATCACGGTCCCCGACTCTTTGCCGGGTTTTGAACACCCCTCTGCCGAGGTTGGTCACCGACAGCATTTTCCGGCATTCAGGAGCGCTAGGGCGTGGACAAGCCCCAGACAAGGAGTCCAAAAGCTGGACTCGCCCAGGCGCAAGGTGTACGCTGCGTCCTCCCTTGGCCTTTGCTAGACCAGCTCGGCCGTGCTGATGGCACACTTCTCCCACGCCGTCATGGGCTTCCTGGATGAGGTGATCCTCATCTCCCGGCCGTCCTGCAGACCCGCGGTCCGGCAGGTTCGGGACCAGGGTAGGACAGTGGGGCGGCAGCTCTGGACATACAGGACTCGTGTGCCAGATCGGTTGCGGCCGTGGTGGCCATGCGCCGCAGAGCATGGCTGAGGATATCCACCTTACGGCGGATACCCAGTACGTGACGGGACGATCCCCTTCTTGGGGACTGACCTCTTCGGCCCTGGAGTGGAAGGTCACCTTCAGCGGATTGAAAAGTCCAAGGCTACTCTGGACTCGGTCACCTCCGCCCAGAAGGACAAAGGCCGCCAACAGCAGCAGCACAAGCCCTTTCATCCTTCTGCGGCACGTCCGGCCCAACTGCACCAGCACCAGGGCCAGCAGGCTCGCGCTTGGCATCCCAAACCCAAGCCCGTGGCTTCCTCCAACAGGAAGCAGGGAGGTAAAGGCCCAGGAGGTCCCTCGGCCGGCACTTCCTCCAAGCCTGCCCAGTGACTGGTTGAGGGGTGTCGCCCCCAGCCTCGTCACTCCCCGGTTTCCCCATGGGATGGCTCCGCCACTTCCTTTCCGCCTGGTCCGCTATCACCATGGACGCTGGGTGTTGGAGGTGGTAGGAAAAGGCCTGCCTCTGGAGTTTGAGCAGGCTCCACCCTTCGAGCCATCGCCCCTCGGGGCCCGGGGTCCACAGCCTCGCTGTTGGCTTGTGGAGCCGATATTGCCCTGCTCCTGAAAAGAGGTGATCAGGAAGGTGGCGGATCCTCCTCCAGACCCGGGATTTGTGTCCAGGTATTTCCTGGTCCCAAAACGGACGGGGGGGGGGGGCTGGTGCCCCATTCTCGACCTGAACAGGTTCCTAAGATCTTGGACCTTCAGGATGGTCACTCTGGCTCAGATAATCCCATCCTTGGAACGAGGCATGTGGTTCTGTTCCCTGGACCTCCAGGACACGTTCTTTCACGCCTCAATCCGTCCGTCTCATCAGAAATTCTTCCGCTTCAGAGCGGAGGGATCCCTCTACGAGTTCCGGTCCATGCCCTTCGGCCTCTCCCTAGCTTCCAGGGTCTTCACCAAATGCATGGCAGTGGTGACAGCATTCCTGCGGCGCTGAAGGGTCCGGATGTACCCCTACCTGGACGACTGGCTGATTGCAGCCCCCTCCAGAGCGGAGGTGGAGCGGTCCAGAGATCTGGCCCTCCAGGTTTCCTCTCAGATTGGCCTCCTCATCAACGAGGCCAAGTTGGAACTCATGCCAAAGCAGGTGATATATTTCATCGGGGCAGAGCTCGCCTCTCTTCGAGCCAGAGCACGACTCCCGGTGGACAGGGCCGAGGTTCTTTCCTCCTTTGCCCAATCATTTCAGGTTGGGCAATCGTGCCCTGCCCGGGACTTCCTGCGCCTCCTGGGCCTCATGGCGGCCTGCACCAGTGTGGTCCGTTGGGCCCGCTGGTACGTGCGTCCCCTTCAGTGGGGACTGGCTAGCCAGTGGTCACAGCGCTTCAATCCATTGGATCAGCTAGTGACAGTGACCCAGGGGATGTGGGCGCTCTCCAGTGGTGGACCGCTCCAGCACATCTGCAGGAGGGCATCCCGTTTGTCCGCCCGAGCCGACAGTCTCTATCGACCGATGCCTCTCTGATGGGTTGGGGTGCCCATCTGGGGGAACACAGAGCGCACGGCCTCTGGTCCCCTCGGGAGTCCCGATGCCACATCAACCTGCTGGAGCTTCGAGCAGTTCGTCTAGCCCTCACCACCTTCGCTCCATTTGTACGGGGTCAAGTGGTTCAGGTCCAGACGGACAATACCACGACCATGTACTACCTAAACCGCCAGGGTGGGACGCACTCCATGCCTCTGTGCAAGGAAGCTCTCCGCATTTGGTCTCTTGCATGTAGCCTGGAGGCGGATCTCCTCACCATTCACGTGGCAGGAGCCCCCAACACCCTGGCCGATGCCCTAAGCCAGATAGGGGCTGCATCTCACGAGTGGTCTCTCCTGCTGGAGGTAGTACAAGATCTCTTCTCCCACTGGGGCACGCCTCAGATGGACCTGTTTGCCTCCAGGGAGAATGCGAAGCTGAGACTGTTTCATGCCGGCCCCCCTCAGCAGGGCTCACTGCAGGTGGATGAATTCTCGAGGCCGTGGACCCCGGGCCTCTTCTATGCCTTTTCCCCATTTCCCTTGATCCACAATGTGCTTCTCAAGGCGAGGAGGGACAAGGCGCAGGTGATTCTGGTAGCCCCAGACTGGCCCCGTCAGTTCTGGTATCCAGATCTCCTCAGTCTCAGCTCCAGGCTCCCGAGGCGGCTTCCAGCCTGCCCGAACCTGATCTCGGTCAATCAGGGGAAGATATTCCATCCGGACCTTCAATCCCTGCACCTAGAAACATACATAGAGTTTGACGGCAGATAAGGACCGCTTGGCCCACCCAGTCTGCCCATTTCCCTACCTATTGGATAAGCTGCAGATCCTAGTTAACCAGCAGCCTACTTCTTCCTACCCCACCCCTAGAATTGCCTTATGACTGTCCCATGCATGCTTGAATTCCACCACTGTTTTTGACTCCACAACCTCCTCCGAAGACCATTCCATGCATCCACAACCCTCTCTGTGAAAAATACTCTTAAATTACCTCTGAGCGCTTCTTCTATCTTCAAATTGTGCCCCTTGTTCTTGCACACCTCTTTTTGAAAGATGCTACCTCTTGGACTTTGTTGATTCCTTGAGGTACTTGAAGCGTTTCTATCATGTTCTCCCCCTTCCTCGAGGCTATACATATTCAGCTCCTTAAGTCTCTCTTCATATGTCTTCTGGTGCAGACCCTGCACCATTTTAGTTGCCCTCCTCTGGACAGCCTCCATCCTGTCTGTCCTTGCGGAGATTGGGTCTCCAGAACTGCATGCAGTACTCCAAATGGAGTCTCACCAACTGTCTGTACAGAGGGATGATAACTTCCTGTTTTCTGCTGGTGATGCCTCTCCCTATGCATCCCAGTATCCCCCCAGCCCTCCTTGCTGCCCTCTCACATTGCTTGCCCACCTTTAGGTCATCTGATCGACTACCCCAGGTCCCTTTCCATTTTGTTGTTGTTAGTATCTCACCCCACATTGTGTACTCTTCCCTGGGTTTTGTTTCCCAGGTGCATTACCTTCACTTCTTAACATTGAATCTAAGCTGCCATACATTTGACCATTCCTCTAACCTTGCCAAGTCCCTTCTCATCCTTTCCACCCCACCTGTGCATCAACTCTTTGAAGATCTTTGTGTCATCTGCAAAGAGACATACTTTTCCTTCCAGTCCTCTGCAATATAACATAAAGACATTGAAGAGGACCGTCCCTAATACTGAACCCTCACGGTACCCCACTAGTAACTCCCTTTCTTCAGAGTGGATTCCATTTACTGTTACTCTCTGTGTCCTATTCTCCAGCCAATTCTTTACCCAGGCTGTCATGTTGGGACCCACTCCCAGGCTGGCTAACTTGTATATTAATCTTTGTGTGGGACTGTGTCAAATGCCTTGCTAAAGTCTAGGTAGGCCATGTCCACAGCCCCTCCCTGATCTACTACTTTGGTCACCCAGTCAAAGAAATCTATCAGATTTGTCTGGCATGACCTTCCCGCTGTGAATCCATGCTGCCTTGGGTCCTTCAGCCCCTCTGGCCTCTAGATACTCAACAGTTCTTTCCTTCAGAAGTGATTCCATCATTTTCCCTACCACTGAGGTTAAACTAACAGGTCTGTAGTTTTCTGCTTCTGCCTTGCTCCCACTTTTGTGAAGAGGAATCACATCTGCCCTTCTCCAGTCCTCAGGTACCACCCCATTCTCCCATGATTTGTTAAACAGGGTAGTCAGTGGTGTCACTAGTTCTACCTTTAGTTCTTTTAGAATTCTGGGATGAATCCCATCAGGCCCCATTGCTTTGTCCACCTTCAGTTTTAAGAGTTCTTTCAGAACCCTTTCTTCTGTAAATGGGCTGGTATCAACTTCTGTATCCAGAGTGTTTCTGCTGTTTGTTTCAGGTACCTCCACCACTTCCTTTGTAAATACTGAGCAAAAATGTTTGTTTAGTATCTCTGCCTTTTCACAGTCACCCTCTGCCCACCCTCCCTCCTCTTTATTAAGCCTCACTAGCCCTCCCTTGGTCTTCCTTCGCTCCCTGATGTTCCTATAGAAGGTTTTATCCCCCTTCTTAACAGAGTTGGCTATCTTTTCCTCGGTTTGGGCCTTTGCTGTTCTGACTGCCTTCCCAGCTTCCTTTTGCTTTAACTGATACAGTTCCCTGTCCTGCTCCTTCTGTGATTTCTTGTACTTCTTGAATGCTTTCTTTTTCTCTTGAACCTTCACTGCCACTTCCTTTGTGAACCATAGTGGTTTCTTACATCATTTCGTTTTGTTAATTTGCTTCACACAAAGGCTTGTTACCTCTGTGATGGCAGTTTTATTATTCCCCATTGTTCTTCCACCCCTCCTTCTTGCCCATTTGCTAGTGCATTCCTTAGGCACTCACTCATTTTGGCAGTCATCCCTCCTAAAGTCCAGTACTTTTGGCTTTGTATGGCTTGCCTCTATTGCTGTGTTTATTGTGAACCATACTGTTTGATGGTCGCCAGTTCCCAGATGACTACCCACTTCTACATCTGTGATCCTCTCTTCATCTCCATTTAAGAGAACCAGGTCTAAGATTGCTCCCTCTCGAGTGGGCTCCAATACTAGTTGTCTAAAACATGCCCCTTTTAGGGCATCTAGAATAACCCCACTCTTTGAAGTGGCTGCTGCAACTGCATTCCAGTTAACATCTGGCATATTCAGATCACCCATCAGCAATATCTCCCTTTTCTGCCATTCTAAGTATTCTTTCTATCATTTCCTTGTCCATTTCCTCCCCTGAGAAGGGGTCTGTATCTAACCGCTGTCTTGGATTGTAGTGCCATTGCCAGTCTCCAAATTTACCCACAGTGCTTCTTCTCCTCCCTGTTTTCCCTTTTGTTCTGTTGCCTTGATTCCTTCCCTAATGTAAAGAGCTACTCCTTCTCCTCTTTTACCATCCCTGTCCCTCCTGTAGATAGTGTATCCTGGTATGTTTATGTCCCAGTCATGGTTTTGTGTGTACCATGTTTCTGTGACTGCCACGATATCCAGATGTTCCTCCTCCATCAAGGCCACTAATTCGGGAAGCTTGTTACTCAGACTACGTGCATTGATACTCATTGCTCTCCATTTTTTGATGGCTTTACCTTCTTTTGCAGCATCCCCCACTGACCTGTCTACCTTGGTCTTTTTCTCATTTAGTACCCTGTTTTGTAGGGAGAGGCTGGGATTTTCCTGCTGCTTATCAGTGCCTCCCCCACTTGACTAGTTTAAAAGCTTGCCAATGAAGTTTTTAAACCGATTGCTCAAAAGACTTGTTCCCTTCCTGGACAGATGCAGACCATCCTGCCAGTATAGGCTGGTGTCCCTCCAGGTGGAACCCCAGTCCCCAATGAAGCCAAACCCCTGTGCTCCACACCATTTTTTCAACCATTCATTAAACTGCATGGTGCAAGTACCTCGCTCACTCATGCCATTGACAGGCAGCACCTCAGAGAAGGATATTGTGTGTGCTACTTGTCTTAGGCCCCTCCCCAATTCTACAAAGTCCTTCTGCACTGCTCTGATCTCATGATTAGCCAAGTCATTTGTCCCTAGGTGGACAATGACGTCCAGCTCAGATTCCGTGCAGCTGTTCTTGTGATCCTGAGGATGCTTCCTGTCTCTCAAGCCATGGCCTGGTTCCTGAGCGGCTAGAGTTCCAGGCCTTGGGTCTTTCCGACGAGATCCTCAACGCTGAGGCGTCCTGTAAGAGTCGACCAGAAAATGCTACGCCTTCAAATGGAAGAGATTCTCCATTTGGTGTCAGGGCAAGGCCTGGACCCTTCCTCCTGTTCTTTGGCAAGCATACTGGACTACCTGTGGTCCCTTTCTCAGCTAGGGCTTCGGTCGACGACCCTTAAGGTGCACTGGCAGCCATCTCTGCTTTACCGGCGCGGCGGAAACAGTCTGGCGCAGGAGAAGGTGGTTGGGTGCTTTTTCAAAGGCCTTGATCACATATCCTCCGCTGCGAGAACCTCCACCTCCATGGGATCTACTGCTGGTATTGGCTAAGCTCATGGGCAAGCCATTCGAACCGATGTACAGGTGTGACATCTCTCACCTTTCGTGGAAGACCGCCTTCTTGGTGGCTATCACGTCAGCCAGAAGGATGGGAGAGCTCCAGGTGCTTTCCATCGAGTCTCCTTATCTGGTCTTCCACAGGGACAAGGTTGTCCTGCGCCCCCACCTGAAATTCCTTCCGAAGGTGATGTCGGAGTTTCACCTTAACCAGATGTTGACTCTGCCGGTGTTCTACCCCATCACACCTCGGAGGCCGAATATAGGCTCCATTCTTTGGACCCTAGAAGAGCGCTTGCTTATTATAAGGAGCGGATGGCTGAAGTTTGGGGAAGAGGTTCACCAGCTGTTTGTCACCTACGCTGAAGCCGCACCTGGCAGACCTGCAGCCAAGCGGACGATAGGCAGGTGGGTCACCTCTTGCATAGATCTCTGCTATAGGTTGGCGGGCATGGAGCCTCCCAGAGGGATAAGAGCTCATTCTACCCGCCGTACCGCTGCATCGGTAGCTGCTTCCAGGGATGTCCCTATCCAGGAAATCTGCTGGGCTGCTACCTGGAAGTCAGCACACCTTCATCACCCATTACCACATCGACCTTGAGTCACCCCGGGATGCTGGGTTTGGGCCGCCGGTTCTCCAGTTTTATTCCCTAAGTAGGGTGTGCACCTTGCCTCCCTCCTCCCAGAGAACTGCTAGGAGTTTGCCAGGTAGTGTGGATGAACAACATATCCATGTCCCTAGAAATACAGCTTCTAGGGACATGGATATGTTGTTCATCCACACTTATTGGCAGGTTCCTTGCCGCTTTAAATCTTGCCGGAAGGTCTTCAAGCTGGCTTCTCCCACCCACCCGGGTGGTAAAACTCTTGGCTCCACCCCATGACGCCATGATCTTCCTTACCGCTTGGAAGCTCAGGTTTCCTCCTTAACGCCTGCGTGATAAGACTGGTTCCTAATTCTTGAATTTGAAATTAAAAGTTTTGCTAAAAGACTTGGTCTTCTCTCCTGCGGCTCGCGATGGACCAATCGACTCGGCTTCGAGATGCCCTTGCGGGCATGAAGATGTCTCAGACGGATCCACTCCACGAGCATCTACCATGGGCCTTGAGCACAACCCGCAGGCCTGCGACCTGTGCTCTTCCTTTTCGGCCTACGTCCTCGAAGACCGTGCTGCCCGTTTACAACTGGGGCGTCCCTGAGAAGAGATTTCCTCCGGTTAAGTCAAGAGGCCCGGTCGGTGGTGTCCGGCGCCGGGCTCAGCGGATCAGCTCGAGCAGATGATCCCCTTGAAGAAGCGTGAAGCGTACGCTTATACTCGGCTGCGGCATTTGTCCCTCTCTATCGCGTGCCTCTTATTCGGCTTCCTTTAAGGAGCTTTGTCTGGCCCTCTTGACAAAAGGTGAGGGTCCAACTCTTCTGGACCGTTTTCGGTCCAAAAGAGAACAAGTAAGTCTCACCGTCGGCGCTCTTGGGAGCAGGAAGATCCCCCTCCTAGTAAGTCGGCCGTCAACCTGGTGTTACTCACGGCTTCGGCCACTGGTTTCACGGTGTCCCCGTCAGGCCAGTTGACCGAGACTCCCGTCGGCGTGGTAGATTTTTTCTCAACCCGTTGGGCCCGGGTTGTTGGCTGGAGAGCTGAAGATCCCTCTCCCCGGTTCCCCGGTGGGAGAGTTGAGGATCCCGTCGGCTCGTCTGTGCCTCGGTTCTGGAACCTTCGATTGAATCGTCCGAACGAGGTACCGATTCCCGCGACACCTCCCTGCACCGTCCTGGCTTAGCCGAGTTCTCGATCTCGACGTCTTGCCAGTCCAAGCCGATCCCGCCCGTCATAGGCGGTCTCGCACCGCGGCAAGCAGCGCCGTCGCTCATCCTCTTCCTCCTACTCGGACAAGGGGAGGCTTCGGCACAAGTTGCGTCGGAGGTATGAGGTACTCATGTGGCAACAGCTCCTTCTGACCGGGAATAAGCCGACGCCATTGTCTTCCCCGGCCATTAAGTGGCTGTCACCGGAGCGGACGAAACAACCCCTTGTTTTAGCCGAGGAGCCTGTTCCCAGGCCGGTTGTTGGGCCAATTCCAGCTGCCCCACCGATTCCGGTGGAACCTCTGCCTCCACAGCCGTTAGTTGGTGCTCCGACCAAAAATTCTCGGTCGGCTCAGGGACTGCCCATAGGCTGTCTGTCACCCTCACTCCGATAGACCTCGGCGGGTGGAGGGTGGCTCGAGCCAGGAGCAGCTCTTTGAGGACTCTTCCGAGTCGAGGATGATTCCTCCCTTTCTCAAGCGTAATGGACTTGAAGTCCTCGGGAGGACAGTTGGATGACCTTCGTCCTTCCTAGGATTGCTTCGCTCATCTCGAATTCCCTGGGATGAAGCTGAACCCGTTTCTAAGCAGGCCAGGTATCCCTCATGGAGATTCTGGACCGAGGATTCTCCTCCGGAGGCCTTTCGGTGGCCGAGGCCATAGTGGGTCCGGCCTTGGAGCTCTGGGGCGCCCTGCTTCCTGTCCTGCGCCTTGGCCAGGATGGCCAGAAGTATCATGGTCCCTACCGGTTCCCTGTCCGGTTTTGAACACCCATCGGCTGAGGGTCGAGTTACAACAGCGTTTCATGCTGTGGGCGCTAGGGCTGTGGACAAACCTTCTGACAAGGAATCCAAGAAATGGACTATGCGGGCGAAAAGTCTATGCGCGTCTCTCTCGGCCTTCACCAGGCCAGTTCGGCCGTCCTCATGGCACATTTTCTCATGCCCTGTTGGGCTCCCTGGATGAGTCGTCCCTCATCTTCCCTCGGATCTGCAGACTACAGTCAGGCAGGTGCAGGACCAGGGCAGGGCAGTGGCCAAACAGTAGCTCCAGACTGCTTTAGACATTGGGGACTCATGTGCCAGGTCTGTGGCGGCCGCAGTGGCTATGCATCGTCGGGCTTGGCTGAGGATATCCACCTTTACTTAGGATACCCAGCACAAGTTGGCGGATGTTCCCTTTTTGGGGACTGACCTCTTCGGCCCTGGGGTGGAAGGTCAGCTGCAGAGGTTAGAAGTCCAATGCTGCCTTGGACTCTGTCTCTTCCGCTCAGAAGGACAAAGGCGCAAAACCATAGCCTAAGCCCTTGGTCCTTCTGCGCACACAGTGTCCCATTAGCAACGTCAGGGCCAGCAGGCTCGGGTTTGGCATCCCAAACCCGAACCCGGAGCTCCAACAGGAAGCAGGGAGGTAAACCCAGGAGGTCCCTCGGCGGTCCCTCCTCCAAGCCTGCCCAGTGACGGGCTGAGGGGTATCGCCCCAACCCCGCCACACCACCCCAGGTTCCCCATGGGGACGGCTCCGGCACTTCCTTTCCGCCTGGTCCGTTATTACCACGGACAGGTGGGTTCTGGAGGTGGTGGGAAAAGGCCTTCCTCTAGAATTCGAACAGGCCCCGCCCTTCAGAGCCGTCACACCTCGGGGGGCCTCGGGGTCCGCAGCCTCACTGTCAGGTCATCGGGCCGACATCACTCTCCTCCTCCAAAAGGAGGTGATCAGGGAGGTAGTGGACCCTCCCTCAGACCTGGGGTTCGTGTCCAGGTACTTCCTGGTTCAAAACGGACGGGGGGGCTGCCGCCCCATTCTCGACCTACACGACCTGAGCAAGTTCCTAAGGTCTCGAACCTTCAGGATGGTCACTCTGGCTCAGATAATACCATCCCTGGAACACGGCGTGTGGTTCTGCTCTCTGGACCTGCAGGATGCGTTCTTTCACGTCCCTATCCATCCATCACATCAGAGATTCCTTTGCTTTCGAGTGGAGGGATCCCTCTTCGAGTTCCGAGCCATGCCCTTCGGCCTGTCTCCTGCTCCCAGGGTCTTCACCAAATGCATTGCAGTGGTGACAGCTTTCCTGCTGGCGCGAGGGTCCGGTTTACCTTACCTGGAGCGATTGGTTGATAGTAGCCCCCTCAGACAGGAGGTGGAGCCGGTCCAGAGATCTGGCCCTCATGTTTGCTCTCAAATCGGCCTTCTCATCAACGAGGCCAAGTCGAACTCAGCCAAGCAGGCGATTCTGTTTATCGGGCAGAGCTCGACTCTCTTCGAGCCAGAGCATGGCTCGTGACAGGGCCGAGGTTCTTACCTCCTTTGCCCAATCATTTCTGGTTGGGCAGTCGCGCCCTGCCCGGGACTTCCTGCGCCTCCTGGGTCTCATGGCGGCCTGAACCAGCGTGGTCCGTTGGGCACGCTGGCACGTGCGCCCCGTCAGTGGGGACTGGCCAGCCAGTGGTCACAATGCTGCGATCCAATGGACCAGCTAGTGATGGTGACCCAGGAGATGTGGAACGCTCTCCGGTGGTGGACTGTTCCATCTCATCTGCAGAAGGGCATCCCGTTTGTCCGCCCCGAGCCGACGGTCTCTCTATCGACCGATGCCTCTCTGATTGGTTGGGGTGCCCATCTGGGGGAACACAGAGCGCACGGCCTCTGGTCCCCGCGGGAGTCCGATGCCACATCAACCTGTTGGAGCTCCGAGCGGTCCGCCTAGCTCTCACCGCCTTTGCTCCGTTTCTCCGGGGTCAAGTGGTCCGAGTCCAGACAGACAATACCACGACCACGTACTACCTAAACCGCCAGGGCGGGACGCGTTCCGTGCTTCTATGCAAGGAAGCTCTCCGCATTTGGTCACTCATGTGCAGCCTGGAGGTGGATCTCCTAGCCATTCATGTGGCAGGAGCCTCCAACACTCTGGCCGATGCCCTGAGCCGGATAGGGGCTGCATCTCACGAGTGGTCTCTCCTGCCGGAGGTAGTACAAGATCTGTTCTCCCACTGGGGCACACCTCAGGTGGACCTGTTTGCCTCCAGGAAGCAGCGAAGCTGAGGGCTGTTTCATGCCCCCCCTCAGCAGGGCTCGCTGCAGGTGGATGCCTTCTGAGGCTGTGGACCCGGGCCTCTTCTGCTTCCCCCATTTCCCTTGATTCACAAGGTGCTTCTCAAAGCAAGGAGGGACAAGGCAGTGATTCTGATAGCCCCAGACTGGCCCACCAGTTCTGGTACCAGATCTCCTCAGCCTCAGCTCCAGGCTCCGAGGCAGCTTCCAGCTCGCCCGGACCTGCTCTCAGTCAATCAGGGAAGGTGTTCAGCGGACCTTCAATCCCTGCACCTGGCGCCTGGTTCCTGGCGGCTAGGGGTTCCAGGCCTTAGGTCTTTCCGACGAGGTCCTCAATGTTGTGAGGCGTCCCGTAAGAGTCGACCATGAAATGCTATGCCTTCAAATGGAAGATTTTTCCATTTGGTGTCAGAGCAAGGGCTTGGACCCTTCCTCCTGTCCTTTGGCAAGCATCTTGGACTATTTATGGTCCTTTCTGTCAAGGGCTTAGGTCGACTACCTAAGGGTGCACCTGGCAGCCATCTCTGCTTACAGGCGCGGGCGGGGAGCAGTCGGTGGCGCAGGAGAAGGTGGTCTGGCACTTTTTCAAAGGCCTTGATCACATTTCCCCTCCGGTGCGAGAACCTCCACCTCCATGGGATTTACTGCTGGTACTGGCAAAGCTCATGGGCAAGCCATTCGAACCAATGCACAGGTGTGAACTCTCTCACCTGTCGTGGAAGACCGCCTTCTTGGTGGCTATCACGTCAGCCAGAAGGATGGGAGAACTCCAGGCGTTCTGCATAGAGTCTCCTTACCTGGTCTTCCACAGGGACAAGGTTGTCCTGTGCCCCCACCCGAAATTCCTTCCGAAGGTGGTGTCGGAGTTTCACCTTAACCAGGTGTTGACTCTGCCGGTGTTCTACCCCAGTCACACCTCGGAGGCCGAATACAGGCTCCATAGTTTGGACCCTAGAAGGGCGCTCGCTTATTATAAGGAGCGCATGGCTGAAATTCGGGGAGAGGTTCGCCAGCTGTTTGTCACCTACGCTGAAGCTGCACCTGGCAGACCTGCAGCCAAGCGGACGATAAGCAGGTGGGTCACCTCCTGCATAGATCTCTGCTACAAGTTGGCGGGCATGGAGCCTCCCAGACGGATAAGAGCTCATTCTACCCGTCATACTGCTGCATCGGTGGCTGCTTCCAGGGATGTCCCAATCCAGGAAATCTGCAGGGCTGCTACCTGGAAGTCAGCACACCTTCATTACCCATTACCACTGAGCCTTGAGTCACGCGGGATGCTGGTTTTGGGGCCTCAGTTCTCAGTCTTTATTCCTAAGTAGGGGTGTACTTTCCTCCCTCCTCCCGGAGAACTGCTAGAGTCTGCCAATAAGTGTGGATGAACAACATATCCATGTCCCTAGAAATACAGGTTACTCACCTGTAACAGGGTTCTAGGAATGGTATATGTTGTTCATCCTGACTCCCTGACCTCCTGGCCGGCACGCACAACCTGAGCTTCCAGCGGGCAGATCTGGCATCATGAGGCGGAGCCGAGTTTTACCACCCAGGTGGGTGGGAGGAGCCAACTTGAAGACCTCGGCCAAGATTTAAAGCGACGAGGAACCTGCCAATAAGTGTGGATGAACAACATATACCATTCTAGAACTCCTGTTACAGGTGAGTAACCTGTATTTACTCACCTGTAACAGGAGTTCTGAGAATAGTATATGTTATTCATCTACACCTACCGACCTCCCACTGACGCTGGACAACAACCTGGCTTCCAGCGGCTAGATCTGGCATCATGGGCGGATCGAGTTTACCACCGGTTGGGTGAGAGGAGCCAGCTTGAAGACCTTCCGGCAAGATTTAAAGCGGCAAGGAACCTGCCAGATAGTGTGGATGAACAACATATACCATCCCTAGAACTCCTGTTACAGGTGAGTAACCTGTATTTTCTGAAGATCTATTTAAATGATGGGGTCGCCCAGAGATGGACACCTTCGCCTGCCCCCACAATGCAAAATTGCCATGTTACTGCTCACTAGAGCCTGACCTGGAGTTATCTGGCTTAAACACATTTTCAAACAACATGAAGTCTTGCTGTATTATGACATATGCAGTTTGTCCCAACCTTAGAACTGCTCCGGAGGTGAAAGAGTTAAAGTCCATGCGAGGCATGGAACTTGGAGCTCGAGCTTGGTTGAAAATTCTATCTGTTCTTCTTCAAACTTAAACTGTCAGATTCTTTACTCCGCCTCACTGAACAGTCGCTCCGGAGATTCCTCCTTCTGCTCTGTTCATTTTGTCGGTTAAAGTATAATGTTTTGATTTTAACCGAATTAAACCACAACGGTCGGTTCAAGCTCTATCTGTGGTATTGTAAGTACTAGATAGGTTTTACATTTATTTCTGTGTGAACTTGTAAACATTTTCATCGGTTGGTTTGAACCCGATCAGGTCTACCTATTACATTACAGTCTTTTTAGAAGTACGGTTCGATTCTTACTCGGTTCTAAAAAAAAAGCGGATTTAATTACATTTTTTCCACGACCCGTGACACGGTTGGGAACCGATAAAAGTCTTACTTGGCAGGTTGCGTAAACTGGCAAGTTTTTGGTTAGGCTGGCACTATGTCTGAGAAACCCAAAAGAAAAACTGGGCCCACTGGGTTTCAGCACTGTGTTGTATGTGGGGAAGCCTTTGCCAAGGCTGACCCCCACACCACATGTGTTTATTGTCTGGGGTTTGACCACCTCAATTCAGACTGCCAGATTTGTGAGGGTTTTCCTGCAGCTACCCTGGATAAGAGAGTTGGTAGACTCAGGGAACGGGAGGCCAAAAAGTCCGATGACCCGGATGGCCAGCGCGGTTCGGTTTCAGCCGAACCGGAGGGAGTGCCCTCTGACCAGGAGATACTTCCTCGGGCAAAAGGAGAGCCGACTCTGAGGAGTCGGTTCCAACAAAGAAATCTAGAAAATCAGCTGGTGTGGAGTCAAAACTTCCCTCTCCAACCTCTGAAGAAATAGCTAAAGCAATAAAAATTGTTCAGTCACTCTCCCCGGTTCCGACCGAACCGGCATCATCAGGTAAGCACTGCCGATCGGTTCCTCCAGTTCAAGAGTATTATTTAGAGGAATTTTATGAACCAGAGGAGGGGGAAGAGGAGTTTGAGGAGAGTGAATGTGGTTTTGAAAGTTTGGATGTGCCCATTGAACCGGACATCTCTCCAGACAGACCGTCAGGAGTGTCTCCCCCTAGGCTTTCTGAGTCCCCTTCTCATTTCATTTTTTATAAAAAAGTGGCTGAAATCCTCCAGCTCCCTATGGAGGAAGCTGTGGATGATCAGGAAGAGCCTGATTTTGTAGAAATGATGGATATCCCAGAGTCTAGAGACTGTCTATTCCTCTGCATAAATCTTTTGGAAACAGACAGTAAAGATTTAAAACTCCTCACACCATACCTCCTGTTGATAAAAGAATGGACAAAAGGTATGCATTATCAGGCTCTGATATGGAGTTCCTTACACAACAATGCAGCCACGTGGGGGTGGTGCAGGCTGCAGCCTGTGACAAGGCAAATGTTCCCTTAGCCTCTCACCCCAAACAAGGACTTCAGAAAGATAGATGCCATGGCAAAGAAACAGTACATGGCAGCTTCCTTAGGACTCAGACAGGCTAATTATATGGCTTATGTTGCTAGATATCAAAAATCCAGATGGGATACGGTTTTAGCTCTAGCAAAGCAGGTTCCTGGCCAGCTGGCAAAAGAGCTGGAGTAGGTGGCCGCTGATGGTATTGAGGCATCCAAGGTGCAATTCCATGCTGCTGTTGGCTCTAATGATGTATCATCCAGGGTCATGGCTATATCTGTGGCTCTCCATAGAATGGCAGCTCAGATGCTAGCCTGTCACGGATACCCAGACTAAGGCCATGGATTTCCCTGTTGTGGGCAACTCTCTGTTTGGGGAGCAAACAGAGAATTACATGAAGAAAATGGATGAATATAGGACCACCTATAGGAGTGCACAGGCCAAGGAAAGGCAAGTCACTCCCCAAAGGCAGCCTCTCAGGGGCAGGGTAGGCCTTTTCATAGGCCTTTTTACCAAGCCCAGGCTTCCTCTTCAGCTTTTGCACAGAAGGGGTTCTTTAGAGGGAGAGGCAGACGGGGTGCAGGCAGGTCTGCTTCCACCCCTCAGCCTAAAGCCCCTGCCAAACAGGCACCCTGATGGGGTGCCCAGGGCCGATTCTCCACTACCTGTATGGGGCAGGCTGGCTTACTTTGTCCAGGACTGGGAGTCTCTAACGTCAGACAAGTGGGTCCTGGAAGTAGTAAGCCAGGGACTGGTTCTCAGCTTCAAAAAATTTCCAAAGATGAGAATCAGATCCTTCCCACTTGCAAATCCTTCAGAGGCTCTTGCCCTGGAGGCAGAAGTCTCTACCCTCCTGGCTGTCAGAGCTGTGGAAAGGGTTCCACCCCTACACCAAGGCAAAGGGTTGTATTCCAGGTACTTCCTTACCCCAAAAAAGACAGGAGAATGGCGGCCCATCCTGGATCTCAGGTATCTAAACAAGCACCTTTTAAAACCAAAATTCAAAATGGTGACTCTGGGAATTATTTTACCCTCTTTAAGGCCAGGGGACTGGCTAGTGTCCCTGGACCTCAAGGATGCCTATTTTCATGTTCTCATCAGAAGCTCCCATCGAAAGTACCTCAGATTGAACTGCCCTCAGGTCATTACCAGTTCAGAGCAATGCCCTTCGGCCTTACATCTGCCCCAAGGGTATTCACAAAATGCCTCCAGTAGCAGTTGCCCACTTAAGAAGGCAAAATTACCATCTTTCCTTACTTGACGACTGGCTCATAGTAGGCCAGTCCCCAGACCAAGTCAGGTTACACCTTCAAGTAACTCAGGAACTGCTAACTTCTCTAGGTTTCCTTCTCAATCTTCCAACTTCAGTCCTAGAGCCTGTCCAGCTTCTCACCTTCATAGGTGCAGAACTGAACACCAAAAGCCAAGCCTCCTTCCTCTGGAAAGTGCAAATACCCTGATTTCTCTGGCTTCCTCTCTGACCAGCAAGGCACTTTTTACAGCTCCTGCGACACATGGCTGCTTCGACAGTAGTGCATAGAGCCAGATTTCAGATGAGGGACATCCTGTTCCATTTGAGAGCCTTTTGGTCTCAAAGAAAGGACCCTCTAACCAAATTAATTCCAGTGACTCGAACCCTGATCCAGGCCCTTCAGTGGTGGCAGGACCAGGGCAATTTGAAACAGGGGGTCCCCTTTACCCCTCAGTCTCACTCCTTAATCCTTACTACAGATGCATCCCTATTGGGGTGGGGAGCTCACATGGGCGACCTCACCACCCAGGGATTGTGGTCCCCTCAGAATATCTGCTCCACATCAACCTGTTGGAACTCAGAGCAGTTTTCTAGCACTTCAAGCTTTTTCAAATCTGTTCAGAACAAGGTTATTCAAGTCAGAACAGACAATACCACCACAATGTGGTACATCAACAAAGCAAGGGGCACTCGGTCTCACGCCTTGTGCACCAAGCAATGAAGTTGTGGTCTCTGGCTACTCCCTGAACACCTCCCTTGTAGCAGTTCACCTCCCAGGCAAGGACAATGTCCTGGCAGATGCTCTCAGCAGGATTTCCCAAGGCCATCACGAATGGGCTCTGGATCCCCTAGTTCTGGAGGTGGTATTTGCCAGATGGGGCACACCCCAGATAGATCTTTTTGCAGCCCCAGACAATCACCAACTTCCCTTTTTTGTTGCAGGCCCCCAGTGTTGGGCTCAGTCCCCCTGGATGCCTTCCTTCTCAGTTGGGAAGGGAAGTTTCTCTATGCCTTTCCACCCTTCCCTCTCCTGTACAAAGTGCTAGTAAAAATCAGGTCTCAATCCTGCAAGATAATTCTGATTGCTCCAGACTGGCCCAGACAGCCCTGGTACCCACTCCTTATGTCCTTAGCAGTCCACCTTCCCCTGTGTCTTCCCAGGAATCACAATCTGTTTTCCTGTGCTCAGGGGAGGGTTTGTACCAGACCTCAAATCTCTCTCAATCTCAAGGCCTGGCTCTTGAAGAGTTAGAGTTTGCTGACCCACACCTTTCCCAAGATGTGTTGAATATTCTGAAGGCTTCCAGGAAGCCTTCCACCAGGGCTACTTATAATTCCAAATGGAAGAGATTTTCCATATGGTGCTCTGGGAAGCATATTTCCCCAGAATCTGCTGATTTACCCATAGTCCTGGATTATATGGTTCATTTAAATACTTTAGGGCTGAGACCAGCTACCCTAAAAGTGCACTTGGCTGCTGTGTCTGCTTTCTTGTCAGCAGGTAAGCCCTCTTCTCTTTCAGCTCATCCTGTATTCTCCAAGTTTTTCAAAGGGTTGCTTCACACCAACCCCCCATTCAGGGATCCTTCCCCTGCCTGGGATCTTAATATTTGCATTGCCCAGCTTATGCAACCCCCTTTTGAGCCCTTGTCTTCAGCAGAGCTCAAGTACTTGACTTGGAAAACTGTGTTTTTGGTAGCCATCACTTCTGCCAGGCACATAAGTGAGTTACAAGCATTGTCAGTGGAGCCTGATTTTATCTCCTTTCACAGAGATAAGGTAGTCCTCAGGACTAACCGAAAGTTCTTGCCTAAGGTGGTTTCAGATTTCCACCTTAATCAATCTGTATCTCTCCTGTGTACTTCACTGGCCATTCCTCTTCTGGTGAGAGGAGGTTGCACAGTTTAGATGTCAAAGATCACTTGGCTACTACATAGATCATACCAAAGGTCACAGGTTTAACTCCTTCCAACTGTTCCTCACTTATGGTGAGGGTTGGCAAAGGAAACCTGCCACTAAAGATCCATTGCCAGGTGGATGCGTCTCTTGTATCAATTCTGCTATGAAAAACTGGTAAAGTTCCTTCCTCAGGCCTGAGGGCTCACTCCACCAGAGGTACAGCTGCGTCTCTGGCTGTTGCCAGGGACATCCCTATCCTGGAGATGTGTCAAGCAGCTACCTGGAAAAGCAGTGCACACTTTTACTAAGCATTACTCCCTGGACATCCAGGCTAGGAGTGATGCTCGTTTTAACACAGCTGTGCTTCACAGCCTATTTCCTAAGTAGGTTCTGTCCCTTCTCCATGGAGGGAGTACTGCTGTGTAGTCTGCATATGTCATAATATAGCAAGACTTCATGTTGTTTGAAGAAAAAATTACTCATCTTAGTAATGTTGTTTCTTCTAATGGAGTCCTGCTATTGGCTCCCATGCCCTCTCAGAACCTTACTCTGGGATATGGGTGGGCAGGGCAGTGTTGGCACTTTTTAGATGCCCAACTTGTTTTCACCCCTCTTTTTGGGGTGATCTTTGTTGTGTTTGTCATTTTTTGGGTCTCCTGACTTGAGTCTTCATTGTGGCACCAAAAAATGTTTATTTAATTAAGTAGTCAGTTGGCTAGTGTAGGTTCACAGCTTCCACACAGAGTCTTAGTGAGTTTTTGCTCGTAAAGATCTGACAGTTTAAGTCTGAAGAACAACAGATAGAATTTTCAACCGAGCTAGCGCTCCAAGTTCCATGCCTGGCATGGACTTTAACTCTTTCACCCCCGGAGCAGTTCTAAGGTTGGGACAAACTGCATATGTCATAATATAGCAAGACTCCATTAGAAGAAACAACAATACTAAGGTGAGTAATTTTTTCATCCCTCTCCTTGACAGGAAAATTCCTCTATGTATTCCCTCCATTCCCACTTATACAAAGTGTGCTATGCAAACTGCTCCAGAATCTTGCAATAATGATCCTAGTAGCACATCTCTGGCCTCATCAGATACGGTTCCCTCTGCTACAACAGCTAGCAGTACAAGATCCCATTCTCTTCCCCATCTCTGCAACCCTGCTGACCTAGGACCAGGGAGCCCTACTACACCCCACCCTCCATTCACTTTATCTCCATGCATGGCTGCTGAGGGCATAGCCCAAGTGAGATACCATGTCTCGCCCCAGGTTGCGGAAGTCCTGTGAGCGGCCTGAAAACCATCAATCAGGGCTGCATACTCTATGAACTGGGAACGCTTCATCACTTGGGCATCTGAACACAGGATAGACCCATACACCTGCCCTCTGCAACAAATCCTGGACTATCTGCTGTCGCTTTTGGATGTTGATTTAAAATACTCCTCCCTGAAGGTACATTTATCTGCAATCTCCACCTTCCATGTCCCAGCTGCTGACCGCCCACTGGTCCAATTGGAGGTCATGAAGACCTTTGTAAAGTTTACTACACCCAAGCCAGTGGTGCTGAACCCTTTCCCATAGTAGATTTAAACTTTGTTTTGGAGAAGCTGACACTACTTCCCTTCAAACCTGCGGCTAGATGTGGGGTGTGATACCTATACGTGAAAACCTTGATCTGTCTTAGAGGGCTCTTGCAGTAGGTAATTACATATAGGACTCACCTGGCAGGCATCAGGACCCCACGGAAGAATTTCAAGCTAGCAGTCTTTTGGTGAGGGACCACCCCATGTCAGGTGACCAGCGTCATGTGGCGTCAGGTATAAAGGCTCTTTCACCCCATGCCCACCTTCCAGTTCTTTCCATCGTCGACTTCTGAAAGTTCCTCACAGTAGAGTTCCTCGCTTGTCAGTCTTCCATCGGTCAGTTTTACAAACTTTCCAACCGTTTTTCTTGATTTTTGCTTCTAACATCCATGTATGTCGTCCCAGGCGCCTTCAAATCATAAAGTGCGACTCATCGTTTCCCAACTGCGCATAAGGGCAGATGCTCCCTTGCCTCTTCTGCTTAGGCCGGACCACTCTGTGGGAGAAGTGCCAGCACTGCCACAGTTCAGTTCGCCACCCAAAACAGAGGCAGTAGTCCCTGGATGCCCACTGCCAAGAAAAAGATGGCTTCCATGGAGAAGGTGTTGAAGAAGTTAAGGCAGGCTTCACTTCCCTGAAGACCATAAGAAAAGGACAAGCACTGGGACTCTACCTCCCACGGCTTCCATAACTCCAGCTGGAGTCGCGGTTCTTAAAATAACGTCCTTCGGGGATCGCTTCGACGACCATCTGGCGGCGGCGCGTATGCGCCCCTCCCGCTGGGCTTGCACTCTAGTGCCTGGGCAAAGGAGGCTGCCGCCCAGGAAGGCGACTGCCACGCCGCCCTCTGGGTCTAGCGGGCCACTAAGTCGGACGCCGGGTGCCCCCAACCTTCGCCCGGACAGGATCGATAAGATGCTGTCCAGGGTCGCTTCCCCAATGCGACCCACATCGGGCCAGAGTTCAGTAAGTCTGACGCCGGCTCTTCCAACGCCCATCCGGATCTTGCTGATAAGCTGGACCTTGGTCCCCCTGACGACTGCCCAGTGAAAGAGCCCATTTTGGACCCCTTGGACCGGTCCAACGTCCCAGGCTCACTGCAGTGCTTGCCGTTGCCTGCAGAGGCTCCCGCGTCTCCTCTGCTGGACCCCAGGGATTTTAACCATCCATCCCCGGTCAACATGGACGACTTGGGTACGCTGATGTCAGGGCTCCCTCCTACAGGGCCGGACCCCCTGACGCCAGATCCTCAGACGCCTGCCTGCCCAGTGCCAGCCAACGTTCCTCTGCCAGACGCCGCTCCAACACTGGGCCCGATGCCCAGGGGCCACCTTTACCTGGCCCACCTGGGCCTCTCCCAGGGCCTTCTGCGTGCAAAGCCCCTGGCACCCGAGTATCTGACACGCTTAATCCGGTGCCGCCCTATCCGGTACCTCAGTATCCAGCACGCAATACCCAGCGCCAATACCCGGATGCCAGGGTTCTGCCATTGCCACGGATAATCTCAGTATTCGTGATCCCCTACCCTCTAGTGCCCTCACCACAGCAGCCAGTGGACTTGAAGGAGACTCTGGCTGCCTGAGGGACTGAGGCCAAGGCTCAGTTCACCAGAGAGGTGGAGAGCCATCTTCTGGCGCCAGACCCTACACATGATCCCCTACGCCGGTGACTGGAGACTCCCTCCACCTTATCTGACACCAGAGGTGAACCCTTGGGCGCCCGGGGTGGGGAGGATACGCTTCCCAGAGGGCGTTCCAAAGGAACCATTCCTTCCCCACGTCGGGAGGTGTCTTCCTCCTCTACGTCAGAGATCTTGGACTCGGGGGTGCTCCGATCCTGATGACGAACCACATACTCCAGATCGTCCCAGGCCAAGGACCCCTCCGAAGTCTCCTCCAGAGGAGTCTTCCTTTTTGGAGTTGCTGAGAAAGATCCAGGAAGTTCATCAGTGGCATCTCTGGAGCCAGATTCACAGTGTAAGGAGCTCACTGCCTACTTGGATCTCCCCCAGACTGCTCCAATATTGATTCCACCATGGATTGAGCCTCATGCTGACCTTGTTTCCACTATTTGGAAGCAACCGTCTGTGTTAGCCCCTCTTCTGAGGAAGGCAGACCCGCTATATCAGGCTCCTGAGGGAGTAGATTCTTTGAATGTACACCTCAAGGTGGACTCTGTCATGATTAGGCCGTTCTGCCAACACCAAACATCTCTGCTCGTCTCCACCTGACAAGGAGTCCCGACTTCTGGCCCAGTATGGGAGGAAGGTATGCATCGCTTCTACCACCCTGGGTATTGGGATCTGACTATGTGCACATATGGGGGACTACCAGAAGACAATCCTGAGTCAGGTGGAATCAAAATTGGACTCCCTTCCTGAGTCCCAGACCAAACCGGAAGTGGCTGACCTTGTCTGCTCTGCTCATTTGGCCAGTTGGCACATGCTTCGTGCCACCTACAATGCAGTGGATGCAGCTGGACAGAGTTCGGCTTTCGCCGTAGGTCTTCGGCATAATGTCTGGCTCTGGGTGTCAGGATTGGTCCCTGAAGTGCAATCCGCCATTCAGGATGCGCCCTTCTGGGGTTTGGTGCTGTTAGGTGGCAATGTCAAGGACATAATCACCAACCTGCAGGAGAAGGGTACTGCACTCAACTCCATGGATACTCTGTATAGGTCCCCTCAGGGACAGCGTCGCCCTTTTCATCAGCGTTCTCGACCAAAAGCGAAACCACAGGGCAAGCGGGCCAACAAACATCGGGCCCCTCCATCAACTAAGACTCCCCCACCCAAAAAAGGTGCAGGAGCCTCGGCCGCTGTGCTGCCTCACACCTCGTGACTCCTCCCCTCTCCCACAGCCTCTGGACGCTCCAGAGGAACCAGTAGGAGGAAGGTTCTCCTTCCATCTACCGGGTTGGGAGAGGATTACATCAGCTGCTTGGGTACTCCTACTGATAGCAGCTGGACAGTCTATCGAGTTCTTCCGAAACCACCCCAAAGACCACCCCCCAAGTTGTCTTACTCCCAGGAACATCTTCCTCTGGTCCTGGAAGAAATTTCCTCCCTTCTCATGAAGGCGGCGATAGAACCAGTCCTCACCCTTCTTTGGGGAACAGGTTACTAGTCCCATTCCTTCCTAGTTCCAAAGAAGACTGGAGACGTAAGGTCTGTTTTAGACCTCAGCTCCCTGAACATGTTCGTGGAGTACAAACACTTCAGAATGCTCTCCCTGCAGAGCCCTTTGCCGCTTCTTCGGCAGGGACAGTGGCTGTGCGCTTTGGATATGCAGGATGCTTACCTTCACATCCCCATCCACTCTTCCCACCGCAAATTCATTCGGTTTTCATTTCAGGGGGATCACTACCAATTCAAGGCCCTCCCATTTGGTCTTTCCTTGGCTCCCCAAGTGTTTACCAAATGCCTGTCAGTGGTAGCGGCCCACCTGCGTACCCAGGGAGTGCAGGTATTCCCATACCCGGACGACTGGCTCTTGGCGGCCCCGTCCAGGGAGGACCGTCTATGCTCTCTTTCCTTTACCCTGCAGGTTTTCACCAGCCTGGGTATCACCAACCAGGCCAAGACCCATCTGGTCCCTTGCCAAAGACTACAGTTCATCGGGGCGATCCTGGACATGACCATTGGCAGGCCTTTCTGCCACCGGATAGGGTGGACACCTCCAGACTCAAGCAAGTCTGTTGTCCAGTTACAGAAGGGTCGGTGCCAGGTCAGTCCTTTTGCCTCCTTTGGCTCATGGCGGCTGCTATCCCGACATGCTGTGCTCCATATGAGGATCTCTCAATGGATGTTTTGGTCTCAATGGTACCAAACACTGGACGACCTAGACCGGAGGTTCTAGTCTCTGATCCCATGGGCAGTGACTTGCAATGGTGGATGGTGCGAGAGAACCTTTGCTTGGGAGTTCCTTCAATATTGAAACCCCTCCCAAACATTGACAACAGGAGCCTCAGGAGAGGGCTGGGGAGCCCATCTAGGTCTCTCGAGGGACTCGAGGCACCTGGTCTAGACTCGAGTAGACTTTACACATAAATGTGCTCGAACTCAGAGCTGTCCTGCACGCTCTGCACTCCTCCATTCTTCCGGTCATCTAACCATCCAGACAGACATGTGCATAGTCTGGTACTTCAGTAAGCATGAGGAACTCGCTCCTACCCTCCTGCGGGAAGCAGTGATAGCTTGAGTTGGACTGTTCAACACAACCTTCACCTGATGACAGTTCATGTTCTGGGAGAAACACGCTGGCAGACCACCTCAGTCGGTCTTCAGCCAAAGCCCACTGAACGGAACTGGATCAAGAGGTAGTAGACGACATCTTCCTGCTCTGGGGAACCCCTCGGGTAGACCTGTTCGCATCTTCTCAAAATGCAAAAGTTCCCGCCTTCTGCTCACTCGCTCAAGGGCGAGGCATTTTCTGGTGGGACGCGCTGTCTCTCGACTGGAGGGACAGATCCGTCTATGCCTTCCCTCCAATTCCCTTAATTCTGAGGGTCTTCTACAAGCTCAATACAGAAGGAGCCCAGATGATCCTTGTCTCTCCGCTCTGGCCCAGGCAAGTTGGTTCTCTTCTGCAACAATTTTAAGAAGGAACCTCCACTTCCTCTTCCTCTGTCACAACATTTGCTGACCCAGGATCAGGGACCCTTGTTAATCCAGGTCAGATCCCTTCAGTGGCATGCGTGTCTCCTGTAAACGTAGCTCAAGCCCGGTTCGGGGTTTCTCCGCTCATAGCAGATATTCTGGTGGAGGCAAGAAAGCCTTCCACTAGGTCCACCTACGCCATGAAGTGGAAATGATTTTCTATTTGGACCTCATCTAAGGACTTTGAGCCTTTCTCTTGCCCAGTTGAGAGTGTCCTGGACTACATGAATCATCTCTTTGACCTGGGTCTCAGCCATTCCTCTTTGACAGTCCACATGGCAGCTATTTCAGCCTACCATGTCCCTTTTGGAGACAGGACTTTCGCTCAGTTGGAAGTCTCTAAGACTTTCCTCAGAGGGGTTCTCCCTATCCTCATTCCTCCTCCTCCTTGGGATCTGAACATTGTTCTCAAGAAGCTTACTCTGCCTGCTTTCGAACCGGCAGCTTCAGCAGACTTGAAGTTCCTCTCTTGGAAGACTCTGTTCCTAGTGGCCATTACTTCAGCTAGATGAATTTCGAGCTTCAGGCCCTGATATGCAAAATCCCTTATTTGATTTTTTCACAAGGATATGCGGCTCTGCGCACAAACCCTAAGTTTCTTCCTAAGGTGGTAGCGGACTCTATGCTGAATCAATCCTTTGAGCTATTTTCTTTATGCAACGCTCCAATCAAGGGGAGTTCCTCTTGCATACTTTGGATGTTCATAGAATACTGAGATACTATACCACCAGGACTAAGGATCTCAAGAAATTGGATCAGCTTTTTGTCTGTTTTGCTCACAAAAGAGGGCAATGCAGTTTTCAAGAAATACCTATTGAAATGGTTGACCCATTGTGTATCACCTTCTGTTACGACAAGTACCACAAGACCCTGCCGGGTCAAGTCAGGCATCACTACATCAGAGTAGGCCGTGGCTTGTTTCAAGAATGTGTCAGCGGCAGATATCTGTGCTGCCGTGACTTGGACTTCTGTCCATACCTTTACCAAACACTACAGTTTGAATATTGCCTCTCCCCATAGAGCAGGCTTCAGGTTGGCTGTACTCCAAGGTCTTCTTTCTTAAGACCCGTTCAGCCGGAGGTTCCATTGGTTGGATAGTTTTCCTCTTCCAGAGTGCTTTTTCATTTTTCCAGACTGCTTGGGGTTCAGTCCTGTATGTAATTACCTACTGCAAGAACCCTCTTGAAGTAAGATAGTACAGTTACGTAAGAACTTACCGTAACAGTTGATCTTCGAGAGAAGCTCTTGCAGTAGGTAATGCCTTCCTGCCCTCCATCCCCTTTAGCTTTTTCTGCTCCTTTTCCAGTAAGGGAAATATCCACTTCTCTCTGGTCTTGCCTTTTTGGGGCCTTTGGCAAGAAAGAACTGGAAGGTGGGCGTGGGGGACCGCCCATTTATACTGATGTTGCATGACGTCGGTCACTTGACATGGGGGTAGTCCCCTGCCAGAGACTGCTAGCTACAAATTTTTCCATGGGGTCCTGACGCCTGCCGGGTCAGTCCTATATGTAATTATCTACTACAAGAGCGCCTCTCAAAGATCTACTGTTACGGTAAGTTCTTACGTAATTGTACTTTTTCTAGGGACGTGGATATGTTCTATCGACACTTTCTGGCGGTTGCCTTTCCCTTTAAGACTTGCTGGAAATGTCTTCAAGCTGGCTCCTCCCACCCACCCAAGTGGGAACTCCCTCGACTCCACCCCATGACGCTAGAGCTTCCTTTCCACTGGAAGAAGCAGGTTCCCTCCTTACCACTTCCACATTGAGTAGGCCCTGGCATTTAAATCTATGGATTTGCTTCCAAAACTTAAACTAAAACTCATTCAAATTTTGTCTTCAGCTCAATCGCGACCGCAGTGGAGGATAAATCCTCACCTGGATTTTGCGGTTCCCATACAGGCAGAGATGTAAGCATACTGACCCATATGCAGCATGCATTTACTCTCTGCCAGTCACAATACTGAGCGTAGCAGTGACTTGTCTGTCGTTTCACCCGCGGTACTGGAGGACCCGCTGCCTGTTTAAAGTTGTCATCGGAGAAATGTTATCCATTGGTCAAATCAAAGGATGCCCGTTGGGTGAGTCGCTCTGCAGCTGCGGGGTCCACCAAGCAGTTGGAGCAACACAAGTGCTTGGAAGAAGCGGCAGCCCAGGCCGCTGCTTAGTCCTCTTCAGCCTTTGTTCCGCTCCCAGTTGGGCCCTACTTATTCGGCCTCCTTCAAGGAGCTTTGCCAGTGTCTACTGACCAAGGGGCAGGGCCTCTTCACTAATCACAAAGTCCGCCATGTAAGGAGGATCCAAGAAGGATAAAGAGAAGACTCATCGTCTATCCTGGGACAGGGTGTTCCAGCTCACAGGAATCTTTGGTTTGCTGCAGCCGTGGCCACTAGCTTCAAGGAAGAGCCAGTTGGCTGAGGCGCTGGCTGATCATCGGCTGAGAGATTTTTCTCGACCAGTTGTCATCTGAAGAGTCCAACAGCTCTTTTCGGGACCCGGTCTCACCAGCGATCACTGAAGGGGCGGCCCAGCCAGCTGGAGTTGGCCTCTTCGGTCACCGACCAGGAGAGCTGTGATCTCCCAGCTCCCTCAGAGGCCCCCTGTCGGCACCACCAATGGCCGGGTCTTGGTCTTCTGCCTCCTCCGGGTCGAACAGGTCCTGCCTGACATTGGTGGTCTTGCTCTTGGCACCATGGGAGCGGCACCGCCACTGTTCATCTTCATCCTCCTCGGGTGAGGAGAAGCTTCAGTGCAAGTTGTGTCAATGTTACGAAGACTTGATATGGCGACAGTGCTGACCAGGCCAAAACCGATGCCGGCAACCACCCCTGGCCGTCACCTGGCTGTCGCCCGAAAGGCCGCCCTTGGCGGGACAGACTGACACCGTTCCTCCCCCAGCAGAGCCGGTGCAGACTGTTTTGGCTCGGCTGAAGCCGGCTTCTCCACCGATCATGGTGGAGCAGTCGCCCGTGGCTTCATCTAAGGATTCTTGGTCAGCTAAGGGGCTTCCCCATTGGCTGTCAATTACACTGTCACCTGACCACCCGTAGCAAGGTGAGGGTGATTTGGGTGGTTGCCCGCTTTATGCGTACTCCCTGGAGTCTGAGGATTCCTCTTTGCACTCCCGCTCATTGGGTTTGGAGTTGATTGGGGATCTGTCGATGGATGAAGGTCCCACATCGTTCATGGGCATTCTCTGCCTCATCACGGAGTCAACGGAAATGAAACTGGAGCCCGTTCAAAAACTGGCTCGCTACCTCCTTACAGAAATTCTGGATAAAGGGGACTCTCCAACAGAGGCCTTCCCAGTGGCTGAGGCTGTTGTTGGCCCTGCCTGGAAATCTGGCAGTGTCCTGACTTTGTGCCTGCACCCTCAGCTCGGATGGCCGCAGATATCGGGCCCACGGTACCCTTTCAGGGTTCACTGAGCATACCTCAGTTGAGGAGTTGGTGGCTGACTCCATGTTCAGGCGCATGGGAAAAGAAGGGGACATCAATACACTGCCAGATAGAGTCCAAGAATCTGGACCACATGGCTAAAAAGGTCTGTGTTGTCTCCTCGCTTGGCCTCCACCAGGCAAGCTTAGCCTTAGTGATGGCACACTTCTCCCGTGCCCTTCTGGGCTCTCTGGATGAGGTGATTCCTCATCTTCCTGCGGACCTCCAGACTACGGTTAAGCAGATCCTGGACCAGGGTCGTGCTGTTGCCAAACAACAACTCCAGACGGCTCTAGATATTGGAGATTCCTGTGCCCGCTTGATGGCGGCCACTGTTGCCATACGCCATAGGGCTTGGCTGCGGATCTCAGCCTTCATGGCAGACACCCAACGCAAGCAGGCAGATATACCATTCTTAGGCACTGACCTCTTTGGGCCTGGTGTGGAGGGTCACCTCCAGCGCATTGAGAAGTCCAATGCCACCCTGGACATTCGCCCAGAAGGACCCCAAGGGCTCCAAACAGCAGAATCGCAAGCCCTTTCGATCCTACTCCTGCAGCAAAACCAGCCCAGCATCAGTCTGGCCAGCAGGCTCAGTCCAGGCGACCTCTGGCCAAGTCTGTGGCCTCGGTGGTCCGAAAGCCCAGAGGGAAGGGACCCAGTAGCCCCTCTGCCGCATCCTTCTCCAAGCCTGCTCAGTGACAGGATGGAGTTGCCACCTTATGCCCGCCCACACCTTCCTGGGCCCTCCTGTGGGTGGCGGCTCTGCCACTTCCTTTCTGCCTGGTCTGCTGTTACCATGGACTGGTGGGTTCTGGAAGTAGTCAGTCAGGGTGTGCCTCTGGAATTTGAGCAGTACCCTCCAGGCGGAGCCTGCACCCCATGGGAGGACTTGGTATCCGCAGAGACACTGTTGGCTTTTCAGGATGACATAGCCCAGCTCCTCTGCAAGGAGTCGCGGTCAGAGTTGCGGATCCTCCAAAACACCCAGGGTTTGTCTTCAGGTACTTCCTGGTGTAAAAGCGGGCAGGGGGCTGGCGCCTCATTCTAGATCTGCACAACCTGAACAAATTCCTCAGGTCCTGCATCTTCAGTATAGTAACTCTGTCCCAGATCATACCATCTCTGGAGCAGGACATGTGGTTTTGGCCCTCTGGATCTCCAGGACGCGTTCTTTCACATCCTGATCCATCCATCCCTTCGAAGGTTCCTCTGCTTCCAAGCAGAGGGAAACCCTTTGAGTTCCAAGCCATGCCTTTTGGCCTCTCCTCGGCCCGCAGGGTCTTCAAAGGCATAGCAGTGATGGCAGCTTACTGAGGCACCGAGGGGTCCGGGTGTACCCCTGCCTAGATGACTGGCTGATAACGGGTTCCTCCAGGCAGGAGGTAGAGTGGTTCAGGGACTTGGCCCTCCAGACCTGTGTCAGAATTGGCCTCGTGCCCTCGCAGGTGATCCGCTTCATTGGGGCAGAGCTGGACTCATGCCAAGCCAGAGCTCTGCTCCCGGCGGACAGGGTGGAGGTTCTTTCCTCCTTTGCCCGATCATTTCTGCTTTGGCACTTGCGCCCTGCTCGGGACTTCATATGCCTTCTGGGTTGCATGGCAGCATGCAACAGCATAGTCCGATGGACCTGTTGGCATATGTGCTCCCTGCTGTGCAAGCTGGCCAGCCAGTGGTCTCAGTGCAAAGGTCACTTCGACTGGCTGATCACTGTGACCCAGAAGATGTGGGACACCCTACAGTGGTGGTTTGTTCCAGAGCATCTGCAGAAAGGGATCCTCTTTGTCTGCCCCGAGCTGATAGTCATCCTGACAACCACCTCTCTCTCTCAGGCTTGGGTCCCCATCTGGGGGAATAGTCCACGCCATCTGGACCCTGTAGGAGTCCTGATGCCACATCAGCCTGCTGGAGCTCCAAGTAGTCCAGCTGGTGCCGACTGCAATCGCTCCGTTTGTTTTTGGGTCAAGTGGTCCACGTCCAGATGGACATCACCACGACCACGTACTACCTCAACAAACAAGGCGGAATGCACTCCCTGCCCCTGTGCAAGGAAGCCCTCTGCATTTTGACTCTTACGCGCAGCCTGGAGGTGGATCTCCTAGCCATCCATGTGGCAGAAGTCTACAGTCAGCTGGCGGATGCCGTCAGCAAGGTGGACAGGGCATCTCACGAGTAGTCTCTCCATCTGGAGGTAGTTCACAAACTGTTCTCCCAGGTAGAGCACCCCTCTGGTAGACCTGTTCGCCTCCAGGGAGAACATGAGGCTGTATTGTGCCCACCACCCTCAGCAGGGAACGCTGCAGGGGGATGTCTTCTCGAGGTCTTGAACCCCAGGCCTCCTCTGTCTTCTCTCTACTTCCCTTAATCCACAAGGTGTTACTCAAGGTCAGGAGGGACAAGGCACAGGTGATCCTAGTGGCTCCAGACTGGCCCCAGCAGTTTTGGTATCCCGATCTCCTCAGCAGCAGGCTACTTTACGCCCGGACCTACTCTATCAGTCAGGGGAAGGTTCTCCACCCAGACCTTCAATCCCTCCTTCTTCCAGTTCTGGTATGGGCTGAATAACAATGCACTAAGTGAGCTCTCCGTTTCCATCAGACCAATTTGAATCTCTAATTTCTCAAAACGTCAGATTTCAACTAAAAAGTGTAAGAAAATGGAGAACAACTGGAGATGTCGAATTCCACAGTTAAGAACAGATTTCAAGCTTTTTTGGATATGGCTGATGGCGACAACCTGACCTCCGATGACTGAGCTTACCTTAAGGCCT
This sequence comes from Neoceratodus forsteri, assembly GCA_016271365.2. Classification (NCBI taxonomy): domain Eukaryota; kingdom Metazoa; phylum Chordata; order Ceratodontiformes; family Ceratodontidae; genus Neoceratodus; species Neoceratodus forsteri. The sequence goes on from CM028132.1 coordinate 499,918,326, forward strand.
AACTTGAGCTCATCCGGAGAAAAGGCAGCATCCTCCTCCACAACAAAACAAAAAATCTTCAATGGAGAGCAATGCAGAAACCATACTGCGTGCTATAGCTGACTTCCGAAATGACGTGAGAGAAACCATGCAAGACTTAAGAACTGAATTGAGTTCCCTACAGACAAAGGTCGCTGAAGCAGACCACCAAATCTCTAAAAATGTGGACCGACTCGATAATCTTGACACAGTTGAAAACATTGGCTTGGGAATAACTCAGGATAGCGGCCTGGCAGGAGGACGCGGAAAACCGTGGCAGATGCCGAAACCTGCATATCTTTGGGATTGAGGAGGGTGGGGGCACTCTGGCATTTGCTGATTATCTTATACGGCTGGTGTTGGACCTTGAACCCACCTTCCACTGGACATTGAGAGGGCGCATAGGGCTTTAGGCCCCAAACCTTCTCCCCCAGAGGCAAGGCCTCTATCATTTGTTATAAGGCTGTTCAGCTACCAGACCAAAGAAACCCTACTGCGTAAGGCCTGGTAGAAGGGCCTGGTGGTGTTCGATCAGAACAGGCAGCTGTTCGATAATGACTATGCGCCTTATATGCAAATACAGAGGAAAGATTATAACCCTCTGTTTTCAGTACTGAGAATGCAGAAAATTTGTTTCCGGGCACCATACCCAGCCAAACTCGTGGTGAACTTATCTTCTGGCCAAAAAAACATATCACAGAGCACTGGAGGTGGCCGATGATTTAACACCACAAGGAATAATCTCGTTCTGATCATTCCCACGCAGACAATATGCCATTGACAGAGATCCTGCAACGCCTAAAGACCTACAGAAATCCTACCCTGGGCACTTGAAGAGCAGCTGAAGTTGGCAGTTTTATTTAATTACTTGGCCCGTCCGGTTCCCGTGGGTCTCAATAGGGGAGGGCTGGGGGTTAGGAGTGGGGATTGCTCGTTCTGGAGGGTGGGGGCACCTCTATAAGGGTTTCGACAACTACTAAATCTATAAAATAAAATTGAATTTTAAGCTCTTGGTAATGTGAAATCCGGTCGTCATTGGAACCTTCCTATCTCCCAGGATGACGGGGGTTAACCCAGGCTAAGGGAGGTTACTATATCTAGAGGCTATGGCTCCCTCCTCCGGACTGGGGTGGCCTTACTCTGGTCTTGCAACGCCTTTCACCATTTTCCTGCCAAGAATAAGGCGGGGGAGATCCAGGCAGTGGGGGGTTCCAGGTACGAAATATGAAACTGAATGCTACCAGCAGCTCTAAAATGTCAATTAACACAGGATAAATATTGGACCATAGGATTTTGACTTATTAATTAACTTTCATGCCAAATTGGTAGCAGCCTATAAAAACAACTTGGGACTGAATATGGCGGCCTCTGTGTGAGGCAGTTGAACAGGAGGCTTTGGTTAGCACCTCAGAACTACACTATGGACACAATTTTGGAACTTTTGGGACTCTAACCATACAATTTAGAAGTTATTCAAACTATTACTGGGGCGGATAATTTATGGACATTCCAGCGCAGAGAGATTCATCTGAGCATTTGATAAGAAACTGGGACCCTGGGCTTCCTCCTCTCCACCTATCACGGATGGGGACAGGAAGCCTGGGGATCTTAATACTATGGTCCTCTGCACCCCTCAGGAGGCTTAGAGGAGGAGGAGATTGGGGAACCCCCTAAACAGTTTAATATTGGGGCCGACTTCTGGTCCACCTACAAGAGAACTGGGAGGGGCGGAGGAGGGATGGGTCTTATGGAGACGAATCTAACCATCAAAGATCAGCTATTCCATAATAAGGATTGGAGTAGCTTGTTGATGGTTTTAGTTGCTGATTTAAATGCGGAACCATATTAAGGGTGAGCAAATGTTACCGCTACCCTTACTAGGGGTGTTATATCTACTTCTCTGGACTAATATCCGGATGAGCAGCCTGATGTCTCCAAACTCTTGTCTAGACCCCAGTGGGTCACAGGACAAGAGCCAGATGAATGTACTTAATAAAAGTACCTCCTATGTGAGTCAACTTGCATATACAGTAAGTTATTATTGGGATTCCAGAATAGATGTTGGTGAAAGTTACCACCACCACATATTCTGGGATAGTTGGGATTATTACTGGCCAGCTGGTCAGGAAAGAGTATTTTACATATAAAATGGGGAGGGAAGATAAACTGCTATAAACTCAGACAAAACTTCAAACAAGTAATAACAAAGGGTGGGGGGTATATTATGGGAAATTTGACATGTTTTACCATAAGATTTAGGTTTAAAAATGTTGGGGTTAGTGGGGAGTAAAATAACGCACACAAAGAAACAAAAATTGTTTTATTGAGACAGAGAGTAACAGTAATTATAGGGACATCTTCTTCCTTCCTTTCCTGGTCCTTGTAGGGTGGAGAGTGATTGGAGGGCTACTAACCAGTTGCACCTGTGGAAGGAGCAATAGAAAATAAGAATTAAAAACTGAAATGGCTACTAATCCGATACAGATATATTCCCAAAATATTAATGGTCTACATGACCCTATAAAAAGATGTTGAGTAATCCAGCAGCTAAAAAGAAATGAGTCCTCTCTCTACCTCCTCCAGGAAACCCATCTGACAAATCTGGAACACCAAAAGCTGAACTGGGGTAAGAGATGTAGGATATACTCATCAGCATACCCTAGAGGCAGAAAAAGGGGAGTAGCCATTTTGATTCCTTCCGACACTCCCTTTGAATTACTTAAGTCCCACATACATAGCCAGGGCCGATATGTTATACTACAGGGCCTTATTTATGGGCAACAGGTCACTATTGCTAATGTATATTTCCCCCCTCAGTCCCACATCAAGGACTTTAACAAAATTAATATCTAACCTTCTAGACCATTTGCAAGGGCAGTTAATACTGGGGGCTTTAATGTGACCTTTCCCTACAACTAGACTGCTCCAACCCACACAAACAGACTAAACAAGACAGCAAAACAACTTAGACAAATTTTAGACCACCTGGGGATAGTGGACATTTGGCAAGAACCTTCCACTCTTCCTCAGGATACATATCACTCTCCCAGATTCCATTCCTACTCCCGACTAGATTACTTTTCTAAGATACAAGATGTTACAATTGGGCGAAATGGTTGTTGGATCACCATCCTTAATCTTAAAACTAGATATAGGAAGAACCACCAAGAAAACCTTGTGGAGAATTAACCAGTTACTGATACAAGATAGAATTCAGGATATGATTAAAAAAGAATCCACAATTTTCAGCCAAGAATACCCAGTCCAATTCAACAGAAGCAATTTTATGGGAGCACTAAAGCCACTATCTGTGGGAGGTGATAGCCTATACTTCTAACAAAATGGGAAAAGGAGGCTAAATACCAGCAGTTAACTGAAGAACTACTAGGTTACCAACTCTTATATAGAGACGGAGACCAAGAACTTCTCTCCAAGATAAAGGACACTAACAAGAATCTCCAAAAAATGATGGATAACACGATACAGCAGCAATTGGTTTATTTGCGTCACACAGTACATGAGGGGGATCCTCAAGGAACCAGAAAACTGGCATACACGCTATGTTCTAGGAAGGGTACTTCTATTTTAAAAATCAGGAATACCCTAACTGGACAAATAGACCACACTGAATCCCATATAATCTGTACTTTTACAGAATTTTTACAAAGCTGTACTCTGAGGAGCAGGAACATCCAGAGAATAATGCCTCCTTCCTAACTCAACTAAAACTACCCACCCTGGATAAATCATGAGCCTCTACTTTGGAAGCAAGGTTTTCCAAACTTGAAATTAAAGCCATCCGGAAACTTAAAACAGCACACTGTCCAGGTCAGACTGATTTATATCAGAGTGGTATCACACATTCTCAACAACTATCCTTCTAGTTTACATTCTTTATACAATGAAATAGCTCTGGGTGACTCCCTCCCCGCCCTCATGGAGTTATGCCACTTTAGTTCCCATACTAAAACGGATAAAGACCAATAAACCCCACCATATCTCCCCATTTCCATTTTAAACTTTAATTACAAGATATTCACCTCAATTTGGGCAAGCAGACTAGAAAAATTACCCCGAACATCATAAACATCTATCAGTCAGGTTTTATCAAGGGTCACACAACCTGCTAAAATATTGATATTGCAAGAATACATCATTAAAGAAGGATTCCTTCAGCCTTTATTAGTCTGAATGCTGAAAAGGCGTTTGACAGGGTGTCCTGGATATTCCTCTGGGACACCATGCGGGCATTCAACTACAGTCTTCTTTAATTGACTGCATACAAAACTTATACACCTCCCAAAAGCTTATCTAAGGATTAATGGGAATATTTCTTCTCAATCCAGGTGAGACGAGGCACCAAGTATCCCCCTCTCTTCAGCTTTATTTGCTCTATATATGGAGCCACTAGCTCAAGCAATGAGAAGGGCTTCGGTGATGGAGGGAATTCCTATTGCCCAACACAAATGTAAAATAAGCTTATTTGCAGATGATGTCATGCTCTCTTTGACTTCTCTGGAAACCTCGATCCCCTCAGCCTGGAATTTGTTATAGAAATTGGAGAGATTTATGGGCTTTAAATTAAACGATGCACAGACAGAAATTTTGATCTATAATTCTCTCACCCCACCCCCGACCCTGAAATGAACATACCCATTTAAATGGTTAGCTACAAAAATAAAATATCTTGGTGTTCACTTACCTCTTAATCCCGAAGTTCTTGAATTGGTGAAGCTTGAACCCTTGACCCTTAATATTCAACTGGATCTGACCAAATGGACGTCTATAGTTTTTTTCCCTCCAACACAGAATTGCCATAATCAAAATGAATATTCTTCCAAAACTATTGTACCTTATACAAAATCTTCCTAGTTTTCCCTCTTCTTTTTATCTCAAGTCCTGGGATGGATTAATATCTAATTTCATTTGGGGTCAGGGCCACCCAAGAATTAAATTGGCCATCCTCAAACTGTCCTTGGCACAGGGTGGAGTGGCCATCCTAGATTTTTCTTTGTATGCTAATGCTGTGTTCCTATGAACAACATTAATATGGCTGGCGAAGGAATGTCGGAACTCTTAGAAGACCTTGGAATTCCAAATTAATGACCTATTTGATACATCTGAATTACTCTTCTCCTTGGAGTCCTGATCCTGCATTTACAAAATAACAGCCCAAACATATCAAATATGGAAGAGAATAAGACTGACTAAACAAGCACGTCCCATATATGAAAATTGTAAACTAATCTCTGAAGATGTCATTTTACCAAACATATCTGACCTTTCCTTTAAAAGATGGAGACAACTGGGATTATCCAGTTTTATCAGTTTCTATCACCTCAAGGTATAAGCTTGTTTGACTCAAAAACCCAAATTTCCTATGTAATTCGGACCAATTCCGTTACTTTCAGGTTCAGAATCGTTCCTACAGAACCCAAATATTCACACTATTCTACCGACACCAGTCCCTGGACTATTAAATTTTTGTAACAGTGCTACAGGGTAGGGTGGAGACCTGCATAATGGTAACCTATATAAAACCTTCAGGAGGGTTCAGCTGTAAATACAAAGAAATATACAGGAGGAATAGAACAGGGACTTAGACCGGAAAACCCCTGGGAGACCTGGTTGGAGGCAGCCGTTCCAGCAATAAAAAATTACCTATTCTTCCATGTGGAGATTTTGCTTGGAAGTGTAGGATGAGAGATTTTGCTCCCCATGAGTACTTAGTCATTATTTACCGGACAGATATGGTTGGTGTTGGCGTAATTGCTGCTGTAGACACGCAACACTAGGCCATGTCTTCTGGCTACGTCAAAAATTAATGCCATTCTGAATTTCGCTACAGTAAGAAATTTCAGGATGCCTAGACACCACTATTGAGCTTCGGCAGAACAGATATTGTTGTCAGTACACCTTGATCGCTCTCACCCTGACAAAAACACTCCTTCCAACCTTTTTGGTAGCAGTTAGTAAAGCTGTGACCAGAAGATGGATGACAGATAAGATACCCACAGTACTGGAATGGAGAAATATTATGAGACAGATAATATCATACGGAGACCCTCAACTCCAGAATTCAACAGAAACGACCCAACTACATGAGAAAATGGTGGAATTGGGCTATTTATCAGTCCTTGGTAGATCTGGATTTTGCTCCTTGAGGGGGCTTTCATTATTAAAGTGTTGAGTTGGTTGGGGTGGGGGGGATTGAAATTGAGGAAGAAGGGAAACCAGATGAGATGACATAAGAACATTCGCCCTAATCGGGAAACAAATTATTCTGGAGTTGTGGAATCTCAAATAGACCAGAATACTTAACCAATGGGGCTATAAGAATAACGAATAGATTATATTAAGGAGGGTGATTAGGCTCTGGATGTAATAATAGTATGATACTAACAAACTCGCCTCAATTATGGCTGTAAAGATGTTAATCTCTACTATGTCTTGAGAAACAATGTATTCAGACTGGATATATAAAACTACAGAAATGTGTGTGTAATAAACTTAATTTCAAAAATAAAAATAAAAAGACCTTCAGTCCTCACCTGACAGCCTGGTTTCTGGCGGCTAGAGTTCCAGGCTTTGGGTCTCTCTGAAGATGTCCTCACTGTCATGGAGGCATCTAGAAAGAATCAACCAGAAAATAGTATGCCTTCAAATGGAAGAGGTTTTCCATTTTGTGTCAGAACAAGGGGTTGGACCTTGACCTGTCCTGTGTTAGCATTTTGACTACCTGTGATCTCTCTCAAGGGGACTTCCGTTGGCGACCGTAAGGTATACCTGGCAGCCATCTCTGCTTACTGGGCATGGGCTGTTCAGCAGTCAGTGGTGCAGCAGAAGTGATCTGATGCTTTTTCAAAGCCTTAGATCACATTTCCTCTCCAGTGAATGAATCACCACCACCATGGAACTTGTTGCTGGTTTTGGCAAAGCTTATAGGCAAGCCATTCGAACCGATGCACAGATGAGATGTCTAACCTGTCGTGGAAGACTGCCTTCCTGGTGGCTATAATGGCAGTCAGAAGGATCAGTGAACTGCAGGCACTCTTGGTGGAGTCACCTTATCTGGTCTTCCAAAGGGACAAGGTTGTCCTGCGCTCCAACCCAAAGTTCCTCCCAAAGGTTATGTCCGAGTTTCACCTGAACCAGGTGATGACTCTCTGTGTTCTTCCCAAACCACACCTCTGAGGCCGAACACAACTCCATACTTTGGACCTGAGACAAACGCTCACTTATTAGGGCACACAGCTGGAGTTCGGGGAGAGGTTCGCCAGCTGTTTGTTACCTACGCTGAAGCCACACCTGACAGACCTGAAGCCAGCGGACGATTGGCAGGTGGATCACATCCTGCATTGATCTCTGCTATGGGTTGACGGTAAGGAGCCTCTCAGAGGGCTAAGGGCTCATTCCACCAGCCATACTGCTGCGACAGTGGCTGTTTCTAGGGACGTCCCTATCCAGGAAATCTGCAGGGCTGCTACCTGGAAGTCAGCACACATCTTAATTTCCCATTACCACATTGACCAAGAGTCCTGCCAGGATGCTGGTTTGGGGGCTTCATTAGGGGGTGTGCGCCTTGCCTCCCTCCTCCTGGAGAAGTGCTAGGAGTCTGCCAGAAAGCATATATAGAACAACATATCCACGCCCCTAGAAACACAGGATCTTACTTCGAGAGGATTCCTGCAGTAGGTCTTCACATGTAGGACTAGCCCCTGGCGTCAGGTTCCAACAACAAACTTGTAGCTAGCAGTCATCAGCGGGGACTGCCCCGATGTTAGGTGACACGGCGGCTCGACTATAAAGGCGGTCCACGCTCACCCTCAGTTCTTTCCACAATCGCCTCAGTTGGTTCGGTGAGGCGTATTAGAACAGCGATTAGTTGCAGGCTTAATATTCAATGTTTTCTTCATTTTCCTCATCACTTTTTCCTCATTTTTCGAATGAGTGTATGTCTGCTTGTCCAAGAAAGAAGTGCACCAAATGCAGTGCCCAGACCCCACACGGGGACGACCACTCTTGCTGCTTCCTTTGCCTGGGGCCCAAGCACAACTCTACTGACTGTGCTATCTGCCAGGGGTTCAGCCAGGCCACCAGGACCCAACGCAAGAGGACCCTCAAGGCCCACCTTCTTACCTGTAATAGGGAATAGTTTTTTCATTCATTTAATTCTTTATCCCATTCTCTTAAATCCTCCTTGTCTCTTAAGCCTTAGCTAACAGCATTCCTTTCAGTATTTTCTAAGCTATTAGGGCAGGCTGGTCGCCCACTCCTTTACCACCCCTCCTGTTTGCTATTAAAATGAATGAGAAACTAAAATCCCTATTTACCCTTGTAAATTCATTAAACTGAATTATCAAAATAGAAGACATCTTGCTACTAAGATATTATATGTTTGAACAGAACTGAAGATACAAAAACAGTAATTTGCTTAAAAACAAAGGTCATGGATAAGCAAGACAATTTATTGTTACCCGTAGCAGGCATTTGAAATTACGAGTAATCGTATAGTGTAAAAATACACTTACATATAATTTCAGACTTTACAGTCACGTGAAAAAGCTTGAATAATAAGGAACCAGTCGAGAAATATTTTATGCAACAAGGGCTAACATAGAAAAACAGCGACATGGACTGGAACTCCTTAAGTGGGTTTGTGAGCGAGTTTATTATGTGAGTCTGTTTGTGTACCAGATCCTGCTTAGTATAATACAGCACAGCGTCTGTCCTATAAGTAAATTGTGTGCCAACTGTATGTTTAGCAAATATACTATTTGTGGAGGTGGAACCTGGATACCCCTTCTAGACGTTAAGAAGTGTTACTGTAGAGCAGTGCCATTTAGCATTTAGGCTGCGTGGTCAGAGCCGTTGGTCCAGCAGCTCGCTATACACTTTTTCTATGGCAAAGGTTTCTACATGGCATACGAGATAAAAGTATTTTTATTTTATCTTCAAGTCCTGCACAGGCAAAGAGCGAAAGCTATTTCGTTGACCTGATAGGGAGTTAAAAGTGACTTTAGCATTATATTTTAAAAGAACCTTGTATAGTCAATCCTAAAAGTCGGCGGTATGTAGTCTGGACAATGACTGCTAGTTTCCTTCGTCCATTCAGGCTCTTCACACTGTGTACCTAGGGCGGATGTCTGTTTGTGTATTTTATGCGGTAGACAGCGGGGAGACTCCTCTCGAATAGGACAAAAAGGATAAAAGTGTTATAGATTTAACATTTTGGTTGTAAGTGCAGTTATATTGTTGATTTTTCTATTTCTGCCAATGGAAATGAGAATTACAAGTTTATAATAAGTAAATGAAGAAATATATGATTACATACGAAGGTGATTGAATCACACGTCTAGAGAGACTGTTAAAAGCTGTGCTTTTTCTTTGCATCAGTCAGTCTGTGCTGGCCAGTGGTACCTGCCACGTGGTCTTGTTAGTCCTTCTAGCTATTTCTAGAGGACATTATTGCTCAAGTTTAAAGCCTTGTTAAACATAGTTTTCCTTTGGTGTTTATTTTGTTAAAATTTGATTTATTTTACGTATAAATTGTAAATAAATCGGGGCAGTCTGCCTTTATTTGGATCCCACTATGTTGTCAGTGTCTTTCATCCCACGACCTACTACATTACCTGTTGGCTGGCTTCTGTGGAAAAGGTGCTCCAGGAGCTTAGGGAGAGGTTGTCGTCGCCAGCCCAAGAAAGAAAAAGGACAAGGAGAAGCACCGGAGAGGAGCCCATCGCCAGGAGGAAGACCTTCTCTACTGGGCCCTCCATCTGCTTCTGCGGGCCGGGCGCCTTCTGTCTAGGTGAGCGGGCAGATGGCGGTTGCCTCTCTCAAGTGTCTATTAGTTGTCCATCGCGTAGCTTTTCTTGTTAAGTTTCCCTCCGGCCCTGCCTCCGGGCGCCTGGCCCAGACCGATCAGCCTGACCGCGGTCCCTCTGCCGCAGCCAGCCCGGTTGCGACTGATAAGTTGGACGATGGACCACCTGTCCACCGTACAGCTGTACCTGCTCGCAGGAGACCCTTCATCCCTGCAGGTTTCTACCCCCAGGGATTCACCACCCGCTGCCGACCTCTCTTCCCTCGGGATCGTTACCTAACCTGTTGGGGTCTCTCCCAGAGCTCCCCCCCATTTGTCGGGCATCTCTGCAATTCCGGACCTCCCTCCCACAGGGGACCATCACTGGACTGGGATCTTTTAGGCATGGAGCTCCCTCCTTTGGGACCCTCGGGCTCTACACCTGATCCCCTGCCACTTCCCAGTGGCCATTCAGCACACACACACCCCAGCCAGTCCTGCAGGACCCTCTGATGGTTTTCCGTGGCCTGACCCCCTCATTCCACCGCCGGGCTGCCCTCCAACGGATCCTTCGTATCCGATGCTGAGCAATGTGCCGCCGACACCGGGATACCCGACGCCGGCCTATCCAATGTTTGGATACCTGACACCCAGATATCTGCCTTTAGGCTATCCTCCAGGGCTGCTGGGGTATCAGTACCCTAACTGGCACCACGCAACTTACCAGGGGTATCCAGGGTACCAGCCTCCCACCTTCTCATCCACGCCGCCTGACCAAGAGTCGGTCACGGCATGGTGGCAGGTGCTAGGACCCAGCTCATACTGACTTAGATAGTCCCAACTGTGAGCAATTCCTCTGCCCAAGACCCTCCGCCCGGTTCCTCTGGAGCGAGCTGTGGGTTCATTTCCTTTGGCGGCACTGAGCTGGATCCTTCCTTCCCATGAGCCCTCAGATTTGGATGTAGACCTGGACGCCGACCACTCTGATCCTCGATCATCAGTGAAGTTCCTCCAAAGAATCACTGATCCCGGACACTTCATTTGGGGATTATTGAGAACTGTCCAGACAGCAGAGTGCTGGCCTTGAAAGATAGATCCTCAGCACAAAGACTGGCTGAACTCCTGGATTTAGCGACTACAGACCCTCTACCCATCCCCCTTGGATGGGCCCTTATCTGATCACTACCATATGGCAACAGCCCTCTTCCATCCCGGCTGTTTCCAGAAAGGCCGATAGAACTTACTTCCCCCGGAAGGGATTTCTCATTTGACTTCACACCCGAAAGTCAACTCCATGGTCATCATAGTCACGCATGACCGTTTGGCTCAACCCAAACACTTGAGTTCCTCCCAACCGGACAAGGACTCTCACGGCAGCTTGACCAGTTTGGTAGAAAGATCTACTCGTCCACGTCTTGTGCCATCCGGTCACTAAATTACGTGTCCCATATGGTGGCCTTTCAAAAGGCATCCCTCGCAGAGTTGAAGGACCTTCAGGATATCCCTGACGATAACCTCAGGGCCAAGTTGTTGGACAAGGTTCGCATGAACAAATCTTTCTGCTGTCAAGCGCTCCCAGCTATGTATGATTTCATGGACTCTGTGGCTCAGGCTGCGGCCTTAGGGTTCTGCCTTCGGTGCCTATCATGGCTCCGTGTGCAGGTCTGGCACAGGATGTCCAGTCATCCCCTTTGGGCGCACCCTTCAGGGGTTCCGTCCTCTTTAGCTCTTGACATAAAGGATATTGTAACAGGGCTGCAGGAGGCGGATTATCCTTCGAGACAAACGCTTGGTGTATCGGACAGGTCAAAAAAACAGCCCTTTCTTTGCCAGAGCGATGGAATAAGACCCAGAACAAACGTCCAAGGCAAGCAGCCCACTGGCTCTGGAGCTCAACCCCGGCAAAGTTTACCAAACCAGCCTCTGGGACTAAAGCTTCCTCCCTCGACATCTTGACTCACTCCTCTCCTTCCGCTACCTGCATTTCCCTTGGAGCAACGGTAGGAGGAGGTTCGACCTCCACCTGGAAAGGTGGAAGTCCATCACCACAGACGTATGGGTCCTTCAGCTCATACAGCGAGGTCACTCTTATTGAGTTCCTGGAGATTCCACCTCCACACCCACGGGAAGGTCCTTTTACCCGTTGGGTCAGATCCCTATCGTCTACAGAAATCCAGGGCCTTAGCGGCCATAGAATCCGTCCTCCAGACCAACTAGAGAGGAATTCTACTCCCATTTCTTCCTAGTACCAAAGATGATGGTGGATCTGACCTAATCCTGGATGTCAGCACGCTTCAACCTCTTCGTGGAATAAAGAGGTTTGATACTGACCCTTCAGGGACTCCTACCCTGCTCCAGTCAAACACATGGCTGTGCTCCTGGATATGCAGGATGCCTACCTTCCTATTCCCATCCTCCAGGCCCACCACCATTTCCTCGGTTCTCCTTCCAGGAGAACCATTTCCAATTCAGGGCACTTCCCTTTGGCCTGTCCTCAGCGCCCCAGGTCTTCACCAAGTGCCTAGCGGTAGTAGCAGCATTTCTTCGCCGCAGTGGCATGTGTGTTCCTGTACCTGGACGACTAGCTTTTTTCAGCCCGCTCCCCGGACAGTCTGAAGGAGTCTCTCTCTTTCACTCTGGATCCGTTTGTCAAGTTGGGCATCTCTGTCAACCTCCCAAGTCCCAGCTAGTACCCTCTCAGCGCCTCCAATTTATTGGGCGGTACTGGACATAGTCCAGAACAAGGCCTTCTTGCCATTGGATCGATCTGAGACCTTAGCTTCTCAGGCCACTTTGGTGGCCAAGGCTCAATGGACCCAGCACACTCAATGCTCCGTCTCTTGGGGCTTATGGCAGCCATTCCTATTGTCCCCATGGCCAGACTGCACATGAGGGTCACCCAGTGGTCTCTTCGAGTCCAGTGGGATCAACGGTTGGATGACATGAACAGACTGGTCATGATCTGCAACAACCTGCAGAAGGATCTTCTCTGGTGACAGGATCTCTCCAACTTGTTAGTGGGAGCTCCTTTCCACTCTTGGGCCCCTACCTAGACCCTCCCATTGGATGCCTCCGATATGGGTTGGGAAGCCCATTTAGGGGACCACAAAACCAAAGGTTTGTGGACTCCCCAGCATACCTCTCAACCTCTTGCCTCATGAATCAGGGACTAGGCTTAAACAAAATCAGGGACAAAGACCCAAAATGAGGGACACATCTTAAAAATTGGTACTGTTCACTGAGAAAGCTGATAGAATGAAAGGACTTGTGTTAAGATGTATTTTCTGAAGAAGGACAAATCTGTAACTTTAATGTTTGACATCATTTTGCGCTTTTAATCCCCACTGTTCTGTCACAAAAACACAAATTTTATGAGGGACAAAGGAAAATTTTGAGGCAAAATCAGGGACATCCCTGAAAATCAGGGACAGTTGAGAGGTATGCTCCCCAGTAGCAGCAGCTCCATATCTACATCCTGGAGACCAGAGCAGTCCTCTATGCTCTCCAGGCCTTCTAGTCATTACTCCTCCCGGGAACACTTCTGGTCTAGACAGACAACATGGCGACTGTGTGGTATCTCAACAAACAGGGAGGAACCCGGTCATACCCTCTTTTCAGGGAAGCAATGAGAGTATGGTACTGGGCGATTCAGCATGGTCTGTTTCTGACAGCAGGCCACATCCCAGGCGTGCACAATGTCCTGTCGGACAGTCTCAGCCAATCAGTAGCCAGGACTCGGGAGTGGGAATTAAAATAGTAAGTAGTCGAAGACCTGTTTCTTCAATGGGGCCGGCCAGACCTAGATCATTCACCCTCCCCATTCAGCATTAAAACTACCCAGCTTTTGCTTGCTCGTTCCTGTGCCGTGGTGCTTTTGGTGAGATCACTGTCTCTCTTTTGGACAGGAAGTTTCTATACGTTCCTCCCTTTTCTCTCATTCAGAAAGTTCTGTTGAAACTTCAGGTGAAAGGCCCACTTAATCCTGATTGCTCCTCTGTGGACTCTGCAGATTTGGTCCCGCTGTTGCAACAACTAGCTCTAGAACCGCCGGTACTTCTGCCACTGTCTCACGACCTTCTGTCTCAGGAGCAGGGCACCCTGGTACATCAGAGTCTTCAGTTTCTCCACCTTCATGCTTGGCACCTGTGGACATAGCAGTTTCCCACTATGGAGTTTCCTCCTAGGTTGCTCTGGTCCTGATAGAAGCCAGAAACCCTCTGCTAAATCTACGTATGCCATGAAGTGGAAGAGATTTTCTGTCTGGGCCACAGTCAGACGCTTGGACCCCTTTTCTTGCTCGGCTTCCCAGGTGTTAGAGTACCTCTTAAATCTTTCTGAGGTGGCCCTTAGTTACTCCTACATTAAGGTCCATCTTTCTGTGGTGTCGACCTACCTCCTCCCGGTGGAGGACAAAACCCTAGCACAACTAGAGGTTTCCAAAACCTTCTTGAAGGGCATTCTTCACATTAAACCTCCAGTCTGGAACCCCTATCCTCCCTGAGGTCTTAATTTTATGTTGGAAAAACTTGCTTTGCACCTTTTGAACCGGCAGCAAGTTAGGAATGCACTTCCTGTCCTGGAAGACTTTATATTTAGTTGCTGTTACCTCAGCTCGAAGAGTTTGAGAGCTACAGGCCTTTGTTTGCTTAGAACCTTATTTGATTTTCCACAAGGACCGGGTGATCCTGAGGACTAATCCTTCTTCTCTTCCGAAAGTGGTTTCGGAAACGACTCTCAACCAGTGTCGAACTGCCGGTCTATTTTCCTCAGCATTCCAACAGGGGGAATATCTTTTGCACACCTTGGATGTGCATCGGATCCTGAGGTACTATACCTCCCGGACTAAGGAGGTTAGAAAGTCGAACCAACTCTTTGTGGCCTGTGCCCCCAAGTGCCAGGGCAAGGCCATCTCAAAGCAGACTATCTCTAGGTTGCTGGGCTAACTGTATTCACTACTCTAGCCAAAAATATGGAAAGACCCTTTCGGGGGCAGTTAAACGCCACTCCACTAGAAGCGTGGCCACCTCTACTGCTTTTTTCAGGGATGTGTCTACTGCGGAGATCTGTGCAGCAGCCACTTGGTTTTCTGTCCACACCTTCACTAAACACTACAGTCTGGACATTGCCTCTAGGCGTAGCGCTGGTTTCGTCCTTGCAGTATTGCAAGGTCTGCTGTCCTAATGCAGAACCTTAGCTGGCAGACATCATCCTCCTCCTGGAACTTCGTCTCCGACTCCGTCTTCTTTTTAGACTGCTTGGAATTCAGTCCTGTATGTGAAGACCTACTGCAGCAACCCTCTCGAAGTAAGATATATCAGTTACGTAAGAACTTACCGTAACAGTAGATCTTCGAGAGAGTTTCCTGCGGTAGATCTAGTTTCCCACCCACCTTCACCCAGCTCTTGGACATTTTTCTTTTCATTCTGCCTATCCCATAGGTCTAGATAGGGCACAAGGTCCCAGGACTTGTTACTTCTTCCTTTCTGCTTACCTTTCTTTAGGTCTCGGTGGAAAAGAACTGGAGGGTGGGCGGGACCGCCTTTTATAATTGGGCTGACGTCACATCACCGTGATGGGCGGGGTCCTCGCTGATGATTGGTAGCTCCAAGTTTGCCGTTGGAACCTGACGCCAGGGGGCACAGTTCTGTATGTGAAGACCTACTGCAGTAACTTTTTCCGAAGATCTACTGTTATAAGTTCTTACGTAACTGCTATTTACTTACCTGTAACAGTAGTTCTAGGAGTGGTATGTGGTGTTCATCCACACGGACCCACCCGACCTCCCCAGCTTTGGTGCACACACACTACTTTCAGCAGGCGAGATCTGGCATCATGGGGCAGAGCCAAGTGAGTTACCACCCTGGTGGGTGGGAGGGGCCAGCTTGAAGACGTTTCCGGCAAGTCTTAAAGGAAAAGGCAACTGCCAGAAAGTGTGGCTGATCAACATATACCATTCCTAGAACTACTGTTACAGGTGAGCAATCTGTGTTTTACTGGCAATCAGGTCAGTGAGATGTATTTAAGAACTACAGGTGCTAATATGTAAACCTTATTTCGTCTTCCATAAAGAGTATCTTTACACATAAACCCTCACTTTCTTCCTAAGGTGGTTTGAGAGTTCGCTCAATCAGTCCAGCTCCTGGTCTGTTACCTGGAGCATGCCAATCCAGGGCAAGCACAGAAACATAGACTTTGACGGCAGATAAGGACCGCTTGGCCCACCTAGTCTGCCTATGTCCCTCCCTAGAGGATAAGCTGCAGATCCTATTTAACCAACAGCCTATTTCTTCCTACCCTCCCCACAAAAATTGCCTTATGTCTGTCCCATGCATTCTTGAATTCTCCCAGAGTTTGACCCACAACCTCCTCAGGAAGGCTGTTCCATCGTCCACCACCCTCTCTGTGGAAAAAATACTTCCTCATGTTGCCCCTGAGCCGTCCCCCCTCTATCTTCAAATTGTGTGCCCTAGTTCTTGCACATCTTTTTCTGAAAGATGCTGCCCTCTTGGACTTTGATTCCATTGAGGTACTAAACATTCCGATCATGTCCCCTCTCTCCCTCCTTTCCTCAAGGGTATACATATTAAGCTCCGTTAGCCTCTCCTCATATGGCTTCTCTTGCAGACCCTACACCATTTAAGTTGTCCTCCTCTGAACTGCCTCCATCCTGTCTATGTCCTTGCAGAGATGGGGTCTCCAGAACTGGGCGCAGTACTCCAGATGGGGTCTCACCAACTGTCTGTACAGGGGATAACAACTTCCTGTTTTCTGCTGGTGATGCCTCTCCCTATACATCCCAGTATCCCCCCAGCCCTCCATATCGCCTTGTCACATTGCTTGCCAACCTTAAGGTCATCTGATATGATTACCCTCAGGTCCCTTTCCATTTTTGTTGTTGTTACTACCTCCCCCATATTGTGTAATCTTCCCCTGGGTTTTTGTTTACCAGGTGCATTACTTTGCACTTCTTTGCATTGAATCCAAGCTGCCATACTTCTGACCATTCCTCCAACCTTTCCAAGTCCCTTCTCATCCTTTCCACGCCTCCTTGTGTATCAACCCTGTTGCAGATCTTTGTGTCATCTGCAAAGAGGCATACTTTTCCTTCCAGTCCCTCTGCAATGTCACTTATAAAGACATTAAAAAGGACAGGACCCAGTACTGAACCCTGCAGAACCCCACTAGTAACCCCTTTCTTCAGAGTGGACTCCATTTACAATTACCTTCTGTGTCCTGTTGTTCAGCCAGTGTTTTACAGGCTGCCACCCTACGACATGTCATCATTAGGCGGTCCCAGGTCGACTGCTGGTGAAATCCTCCTGCTGGATTGTAACATTGCTCCATACTTCAGATGTACATAGAATACTGAGGTACTACATCTCTCGTACCAAGGACATATGCAAGATGGCGCAGCATTTTGTTTCCTATGCCCTCAGTAAGGAGGGCAGTCTTGTTTGTAAGCAGGGCCTGTCCAGATGATTGGCCAACTGCATTACATTTTGCTACAGGAAATATGGCGGCGAACTCCCCGGAGTGGTTAAACCTCATTCCACATGGGAAATGGCTACGTCAGTTGCTTGCTTCAAAGGACTATTAGCTGCCAAAATTTGAGAGGCAGCTACCTGAGTGAAAGTCCATACTTTCACCATGCATTACAACCTGGACATTATTTCCAGAGGATGGGACAACTTTGGCTGTGCAGTACTGCAGGGTCTTCTGTTGTGAGTCCTCCACCCGTCTCCTCTCAACTGCTAGGGACTCATTCCTATATGTGTGATCTGTTGCAAGAGATGTCCTCAAAGAAGATAGTACAGTTACATGGTTACCACTGTAACAGTAGATCTTCAAGAGAATCTCTTGCAGCAGGTCATGCTGTCCCTACCTCCTTCCATCTTCGACACAGTCCAGCCTCCCACTCTAGGAGGTACAGCTCTGACTCCTATGCCTGCAGGGGCTCCTACTGCCTCCTCGGTTTGCTCTGAGCATTCCCACGGGTGCAAGTGGCACCCAGTCACCAGGAAAAGAACTGAGTAGGGTCTGGGACTAACCACGCTTATAAACGCTACAGAGAGCACATGATGTCATCGTGGCGGTCCCAGGTCGACTGCTGGTGAAATCCTGCTGGATTCGTGCCTGTGGCTGGATGTTCCTGTATGTGTGACCTGCTGCAAGAGATTCTCTTGAAGATTTGCTGTTACAGTAAGTACCATGTAACTGTACTTCTGGTACTGTATGTAGCAGAATAAAAAAAAACTGTTCTTATGTTATGTAACATGATTGAAAAACGTTTATTTCTCATTATAGTGACTGCATGCAAATGTCGCATAAGTATTTATTTTATTTCCCTGCAGCACCAAACCAAATCCCAACCAGATCATATCTGTTGGCTCCAAACCAGGAGTGAGCAGAGCAGCTGGATTCCAGAAAGGGCTGACCTGTGAAAGTTGTCATAGTGAGTATTCTCATAGGGTTTGCCTTTTCTTGACTGTAATTATTGCTGTAGCTATCTTGTGCCCACACTCATAGTGGCACATATTCACTGGGGATGTGGCTGCAAGATCCCCCAGTGCTGTGCTTAGTCATGAAGCATGGACCAGCTCAGTGGTTCTGAGACACTGTTCCCTCCCTTTCTTTCTGGCTGCATCATTTAAAAGCTTTCAGAGGCATAACTCTTCACTGTGACTAACGGGAAGGGCCGTTTGGAGGTAGGAAAAGAGCAGACTAGATGGACCAGCCAGTCGTTTTCTACCATCATGTTCTCTGACTGTGTGTTGTTGCACCCTGTACAATAGTAGGAAGCTAGAAGAAGTGTTCAGGGGATACAAAGAGGTGGAGTTAAAATTATTTTTGCAATTGAGTAAACTTTATTGAGCTTTAACAAACATACAGTAAAAAAATCATAAATACCAAACACTGTATACTCCAACACCTACAGAATGTTACAATAATACCCCCACCCCCCAAAAAAGAGCAACAATACAACAAAATATACAATCAACTAAACAACCTCCCATCCCTCCCTCTCATCCTGTGCGCATGGTCCCAAAGATGATAAAACATAGCAAACAGCTATCCTCTTGCAGTAAGCTTGTGTATCTGGTGCAGAGTAACAATATACATAGCAATCAACAAAAAATCAGTAAGGCAACAGAAGAGTCAGGTTTCCTACTTAGCCATCTCTCACTAAAAAAAGATAAAAAGGTAGCCAACGGGCATTACATTTATGGAGTGCATGATGGGTTATAGATCACTCTGCATTGAAAGCAGTAAGGTTTCCTTCACCCATTCAGCCCTTGATGGCCCTGAGGTATCTTTCAATGGCACATTGTAAGTAACGCCCCAGCTGATACCATTGCCATATAGGACTTGTCACACTAGTCTATATATACATATACATACATATATATATATATATGCGTGTGTGTGTGTGTGTATATATATATATATATATATGTGTGTGTATATATATATATATGTGTGTGTATATATATATATATATACATATATATATATATACACTCTGTGTATCTATATCTGCCAGCCCAGTGGCGTAGAGGCTGAGGTGTTGGTGCCGTACCTCTTCCCACGCCCACGACCCGAGGTCGGGAGTGACCTCTGGTCTCATAGGATCGGCTGGAGGGAGGAGGATAGAGTGTCCCACGGACTGCTCTCCTACTTCGGGTAGGGAGGATCACTGAGCCACTGGCTCCTGGCCGTGGCTGGGGACTAGTGCAGGCTTGGGGATCAATGTGTGGGCTGGCGCGAGCAGTGTATCGGCGTACTGCGGCGCAGTGCGTCATGATGCCATTGCACACTCGCACCATGGCGGGGGACTAAGGGACAAAACGCAATCCTCCAACGCACGTGATGGCAGACGACATCGGCGCCACGGCTGACCCACCTAAATCAGCTCCCCTTCACCCCCTGGCCTCCAGGTCTCCAAAGTGTGCGGGATAAATCCCTGCTGTGAAGCAACCTGGGATAGCAGAGCGAAAGGGTTCAAGCTCTGACTGGGTCCGGTGCAGCAGCCAAGAAAAGCCGCCTGAAGTGGGGAACCATAGGACCACCCCCCAGCCGAGAAGGTAAAAGAAAATGGGGGAAAAATAGATATATTTGTCTCCATGCACAACGGGCCTGTTGTGCCACAGTGGGGTTTTGATGAAATCTGACCTCGACAGCAAAGCTTCAGAAGCCTGATGTCATCAGAACCCTGAGGTGGCACAAAAAGGCTGGTTGTGTATGAGGATGTCCATCCGCTATTTTATGTAGTGTATAGTGCCCCCAAAAATCATTTACAGTTCTTTTTTAGCAGCCTGTTACTTTTTGTGTGCTCTGCATTGTTCCGTGGTAAAGGCTGGTTTCTAGGGTTGCCGAGTGCTTGCTAAGGAGGAGGCATGGCTACGTTTGTAGCATGACTTCGTATTGGCTGGCAGGTACATTTGGGAGGGTTAAAAAAACATGTCGGCCATAGCGCTCACTAAGTGAAATGGCTGTGTGGCTGTGATCATTTTTTTTTCTTTTCTCTAAGTCTAAATATCTGGTTGATCCTGCATGTTGTGAGGCACCAGTGCGACAGATTCTACTGTTGCCGTGGGAGTATGGATCCGAACTTTTCTGCTCCTAAGGTAAGCGATGTGTGGTCTGTGTAGTGAGCGTGTGGAATCTTTAGAGGTTTTCAAAATGTTGTTCTGCTGCAGTAGGGTATAATCACATTCCATGACCTTTTGAACTGCAGCAGAACAACATTTTGAGAATCTCCAGTTTCCATGCGTAATAAAGATCCACTATAGTATCACAGTCACATAATATACACATGTCCACCATAAAATAATTTGGCTGACCAAAAAAAGGGACTAAAAATTGCTGAATTGAGTCCCAAAAACCCTTAATCCATGGACAAGTCCATAATACCTGTAATAATGTGCCATCCTCTTGAGTGCAAACAAAACAAATCGGGGATGAGATTCTAACCATTTGAAATAATATTTGCAGAGTATAGTACAACTTGTGAAGGCTATTATACTAGATGTAGATGATCTTGTTTACTATATTTATATAGGTCAGACCAAATTTGCGTCCAGTAACCAATCAGTCATTCCAGTTGCAAAGTATTAGCCCAATAAAAGGCTGGTGGTTGGCCAGCCCAGTGGTGCTGAGGATTGAGGCGCTGGATGCTACATCTCATACAACACTGGTGACCTGGGTTTGGGAGCGGACATGGGCTGTTGGGGGTCGGCAGGGATGAAAAGGATCGAGCATCCGGAGGGACTACTCTCGTTTCCTGGGGTGGGTTCTGGGGATTTCCCCATATGGTTGCAGCTCCTAGTGGCAGCTGGGGGCACCACATACCATACTGGGGCAGCCAGTGCGGATGTTGTTGGGAGGAGGCGGGAGCGTGCCCTCCACATGCTGTCACCATTGCACGACCACGCCATTAGGGGAGTAACTCTAAGAAAAATTCCCGACTCCTGGTAGGCAAAGGCGGGACCAGTGGTCAGCCCCCATGCCCAGTGCCAGGCTTTCCAGTCCCAAGATTCCGATTCTTCCTCCAACTCCGTGGTCGCTGTATTACATCATAGATGGAACACCAGGAGGAGTTCTGCAGTCTTGCCCCGGGGGACTCTGAGCCCGGGGGGGGGGTGTAGACAGGCGGAGAGGAGATGGGCCTGACTGGAGAAGTGAGGGAGCTGGAGGCTTCAGGCGGGCTGGAGAAAAACTGCTCTGTATGTCCATACTGGAGAGTGTCCGGGTAAGTCAGAGCAGAAAGTAAGTATACAAATAAATAAAAGGCAGATGAAGACGTGGTTGCCCTGAATAGCTGGCTTAGTTCCTGGTATAAGTGAGAGATGGGTCGGGCTGCATAGAGGAGGAGGGCATTTAATCAAATAAACCTGCTATGGATGTCCTAGGGGAATTACCTAAAAACTGTCTTCAGCTGTGTTTAAGTTGACCATATAAAAGGAAGGAAGATGAGGAAAGACATTTTATTTGAAAGTCAGGAAACTAAATGATAGCATTATCACATACCATATCTGTTTTAACAAAGGGGGTGCCCTTCAAACACGTAATAAAAAGGGTTTATTACCGGAACATCCAGTTGTGGAACAAAGGTTGATTGAGGTCTTTCTGATGAGACAAATTTAATTAGGCACAATTGAAAGCGCCTGAACCGTCCAACCGATAGGCGTAGCTTTTAATGCTCCAGGCAGCCGAGACAATAGCATGTAGAATAAGGAAGGAAGCAAAATATAATGGGCTGCAGCAAGGTCTCTCTCCATTTGTAGCCATATCAATAGGTAGGTCCTATTCTCCGTAGGGCATCCCCATTGAAAATATTTTGAACCATGCATGGAAAAATAGTATCCCAGCAAATGAGGGAGATAGACTGCCCAATTGACTGGGCCAACACAGTTTGAGGAAGGCTCTATGGGGTGTTTTAGCCAACCAGAGAAACTCCGTAAACAATACCTGTAATTTATGAAACCAAGCCCTAGGTAGAACAGCGTTCAACATTACCATAGAGTATAGCAGGTGGGGCAATACATTCATTTTTAAAATGTTTGCCTGCCCCAGAGTAACATGGTTAGGTGCCTCCATCACCTTAAGTCTTGCTCAGTTTGTTTAATCCGAGTTTAAATTGAGAGACCTCAGTAGCTGATTGTCATGGGATACTTTGATACTCAGATAAGTAAGAGCATGTGGTTCCCACTGTAAACCCAACCCCAAGACCTCTGTTTTAGTGATCTGGGTCGACAGTGGGTACACCACAGTCTTGTGAAGATTAGGTTTATATCTGGAAAAAGCTCTGAATTATTTTAAAATGTCCAGGACATTGGATAATGAGATTTGCCACTCAGATGCAGTAACACATCATCAGCAAACGTGGACATTAACTAGCACTGACCCACAAATGTATGTTTTATAAGAGGGGAAGAAATTATTTTATGGGTAAGGGGTTTAATATATAGATTAAAATCTGGTAACCCAGTGGACATCCATGTATACAAGGAAGCCCGCAACAAATGTACTCTCTTAGTTAGGGAAACCAAAGCCTGCTATTACAGAGAATAACAGAACAAACTCTGGGGGAATGGGAGTTGGTTCTGGGAATTGCTAAAGGAACTCCTTGGGAGCTCTGACAAGAGCATACCTGAACTGATTACACACAACTCCCACATTTCCGACCTCAAGAGTTGCAGACATCCTTAACACAGCCTTTACTGCTCT
The DNA here is from genome assembly GCA_016271365.2 of Neoceratodus forsteri. Taxonomy (NCBI): domain Eukaryota; kingdom Metazoa; phylum Chordata; order Ceratodontiformes; family Ceratodontidae; genus Neoceratodus; species Neoceratodus forsteri. The sequence goes on from CM028132.1 coordinate 499,941,373, forward strand.
CGGCTCCTACCTCAACAGACTCCACGACCCAGCATGACAATCAAAACACTTCAACGCAAGTCTCACACAGCACCCCACCTTCCATGTTTGCACATGCCAACGGTATCACGTCAGATGCACACATCAAATTCAGCGTGATCAATTAAGCATAGCATTATATGCGTATAACAAAAAGGCATACATCACATTAAAGCGTATACTACTGTCACGCACCCCGGCCCCCAAAACTCTGGCAGCCCGGCAGGATGTCCTGTTTGCAGAGAGGATTCCCCTATTCAGGAACTCTTGAGCAGGAGTAAGTGTTTCCGGAAAACTTACCAGCCTTCCTTTTCCCAGTGGGTGGGTGGATTCTGTAGTTTTAAGTTCCCTTGACTCTGCACTACTTTCAGTATTTGAATTCCACCATGGCGACTTGCTACGTCTTGCCTAGGTAGTTTTATACAATAGCCGAGTGGTTTTATCTTTTTAGGCACACAGTCTTTTCAAAACTCTTCTGTTTAAAATGTTAAATCACACAATCGGACCCCAGGCAGAGCTGATAAGAAAATCATGAAAGTTTACTTAACATAAAAGCAATACAGAAAAGTCTGCAGTCTTAGTCTTTAATGTCTTAATAAGTGACATTGGAGAGCACCTGGAAGGAAAAGTATGTCTCTTTGCAGATGACACAAAGAGCTACAACAGGGTTGATACATAAGGTGGGGTGGAAAGGATGAAAAGGGACTTGGCAAGGTTGGAGGAATGGTCAAATATATGGCATCTCAGATTCAGTGCAAAGAAGGTCAAGGTAATGCATCTGGGAAACAAAAACCCAGGGGAGGAGTACACAGTGGGGGGGTGAGATAATAACAACCAAAATCGAAAGAGACATAGGAGTAGTTACATCCGATGACCTAAAGATGGGCAAGCAATGTGAGAAGGCAGTAAGGAGGGCTGGGGGATACCGAGATGCATAGAGAGAGGCACCAACAGTAGAAAACAAGAAGTTGTTATCCTCTTTGCAGACAGTTGGTGAGATCCCATCTGAGTACTGCATGTAATTCTGGGGACCCCATCTCTGCAAAGACATAGAGTGGAGGCTGTTCAGAGGAGGCAACAAAATGGTTCTGGGTCTGCAACAGAAGACATACGAGGAGAGACTAAAGCAGCTCGATATGTATAAAGACAAAGAACCTCTGCGCAAACACTGAGGTAAGGGTTACCTGAAAGGGCATTTGGCTGGGAAGCCAAGTTTCAAGAAAATACAAAATCGCACGTGCGCACACAATGCAAAGCATCATGGGCTGCACATGCAAATCTCCACAGACTAGGTGGGCCACGCGGTCCTTATCTGCCGTCAAATTTTGTGTTTCTCTGTTCGTTTGGAAGAACTTTGAAATGCAGACAATAACAAGTAAAACTGGATGGTTCACAGAAAAACACTAGATACTGTATTCTAAACTATACCTTGTTTTGATGTTAAGATTCAGACAAGATTTTAAATGTCCTTGTAGAGAGGACAGTTCATTTAGCAATATAATATGTAGCAAGTCCTTGATCCAAGTCTCTGGATGTCCTTTTAAAAGTTCCCAGGTGCTCCTTGGTGACAAAGTCTTAGTCTTCCAAAATTCTGACTTAAAATCAGAATTCTCTGTTCAGTATCGACAAGTCAAACTTTCCACACACTCAGGTCTGGTTTTGAGATTTTTCCAGGCCCGCTACACATATACTTAAAGGGCGTGGATATGTTCATCCACACTCTCTGGCATCCCCTTCCCCTTAAAATCTTGCCGGAAAGTCTTCAAGCTGGCTCCTCCCACCCACTCGAGTGGTAAATACCTCGCTCTGCCCTATGACGCCAGATCTTCCTTTCTGCTGGAAGATTCCGGGTCCCTTGTGCCACTTCTGCAGTTCGTAAGCCTTGGATTCTCAACGTCAGTTTTCACCGAAAACGCTTTCGCTAAAACTCAGAGTTTACAATCCCGATCCTAGCGCATCGGACGTGGAGGACAAATCGTCCCCCGGATTTCGCCGGTGGCCCTGTGGCCAGAAAATGTCGCGCACCGATCCCCACCTCTCGTGTTTCTACTGCTTGGGTGTCGTGCATGACACCACCTCTTGCACCATCTGTCTGGCCTTCCATCCCAACGTCCTGGACGACCACAAGTCGTGCCTAAAATTGGGGAGACCGGAGCTTCGCAATCCATTGGTGAAATCGAAGGAAACAAGGTGGGTGGTTTCCGTGGCCGCAGGATCACCGAACAGCTCTATCAGATGGCGACTTTCGAAGAGGAAGCTGCTCAAGCTTCGACCAGCCGAAGTTTTTTCGTGCCCCTCAACCGTGGCTCTACCTTTACTGGGTCCTTTTCGGAAGTTGTGCCAGTCTCTCCCCACCAGGGGTGAGGCGCCCTCGGGTTCGCACTCCTCCCGTCTTCGGAAGAGGGACAAGGACCCCAAGTCTTCTTTCTCTAAAAAGAGACATTCTTGAGACTGAGAGGTGTCAGATTCTCAGGAACTTGCAGTCTTGAAGTCGGTCGAGATCGCTTCCTCGGCCACCAGCTTCTCGGACCTTCTGTCAGGCCAAGGCACTGAGGCTGCGGAAACTGCTGAACAGGCCGAGATGTCTCGACCCAATCGAGCCTTTGTTGCCGACTCCGGTCGCTGACTCCTTGGAAAGGATACCTGCCTTTCCTTCCCGAATAAGGAGACCCGGCCCTCGGGTGTCCCGATCGAGGGAAAGGTGCCAGAACCTCGGTTCTCTCTGACCCCGGCATCTCCCAATCGAACAAGCCAACCCCATCGGTTTCGATCGAGGACCAGGACCCCTTCGGTCGAAAAACCGAAGAAAGGTCACAAACACTCCAGGAAGAGGCATCGCCACCGATCCTCATCCTCCTCGGATGAGGAGAAACTTCGACGGAAGTTCTGTCGATGTTATGAGGATCTCATGTGGCAACAGCTGATTCAAACCAGTCAAAAGCCGGCTCCGCCCGATGACACTAGCCATTACTTGGCCCCCACCTCCCAGGCCAATGCTGACCCTCCAGAACCGAGGCCTCAGTTCCCCACCCGTGGGGCCGCACGTATTCCAACTTGGCCTATTTCGCTCTACCCCGATATTGGTGGAACCACCACGGCAGCCTCAGGAGGGTCTCCTCGAAAGAGGACCGGCAGACACTGAACTGCCCCATCACTGTTGTCCCCAGTCGCCTCGGCGATCAAGGAGACATAGGCAGAAGACCTTTATTCGGAGTCTGATGCCTCTGGTTTGCACTCTCATCCGGCGGACGATGAGTCATCAGTGGCATGCTTGGAGGAAGGTTCTTCCTCATTTCAGGGCATCCACCTGATTTCTGAATCGACCGGAATGCCCTTGGAACCTATCCAGAAGAAGGCAGAATACCCCTCACGGATATCTTTAAGAGGGAATACCCCGCAGAGCCTTTCCGGTGTCTGAAGTCGTTGTTGACTTGGTCCTCGAGCTCTGGCAGCATCCTGCCTCCTGTCCAGCTCTGTCTGCTCACATGGCCCACAAGTATACAGTGCCCATGGGGTTCTTGGCGAGGTTCACAGAGCATCCCTCAGCAGAGAGACTTGTGACTGCTTCTGTGTTTAGACGCACGGGTAGCTCAGCGGACACTGACCGCCCTCCGGACAAGGAGTCCAAGAATATGGACCATTCTGCCCAGAATGTTTATGCGGCCTCATCCTTGGGTCTCCGTCAGGCCAGCTTGGCTGTGATCATGGCACACTTCTCTCATGCCCTCCTGGGGTCACTAGATGAAGTCCTCCCTCATCTCCCAGCGGACATGCAGACCACGGTGAAGCAAGTCCGTGACCAGGGCCGTGCTGTCGCGAAACAGCAGCTCCAGATGGCCCTGGACATTGGAGATTCCTGTGCCCGCTCCTTAGCAGCCGCAGTGGCCACTCGCTACAGGGCCTTGCTGAGGTTATCCTCCTTCCCGGCGGATACTCAGCACAAGTTAGCTGACGTGCCCTTCCTAGGCACCGACCTCTTCAGTCTGAGAGTGGCAGGTCACCTCCAGCAAATAGAGCAGTCCAGTGCCACCTTGGATGCTACCTCTGCTGAGGGTTCTTTGGGCAAGAACCAGCAAAAGCACAAGAAGAAGCCTTTTCGGCACTCTTCCCCTGCGGTCAGGCAGCCCTCCTTTCAAGGAGGTCAGCAGCAACAGCAGGCTCAGGCTTGGCACCCCAGGCCCAAGCAGGATCCTAAACAGCACCGTAAAGGAGGCCGAGGTACTGATCCAGGAGCCTTCTCCCCCTCTAAGCCTACTCAGTGACGTGTTGGAGGTTGTCACCCCTACACCCATCACGCCAGCTCTGGGTCCTCCCATGGGGGCTGGCTCCGTACTTTCTTTCCGCCTGGTCTGGTATCACTGGACAGGTGGGCTGGAAGTGGTTGGTCGGAGACTGCCTCTGAATTCGAGCAGTACCCTCCCAGCAGAGCACACACCCTCGAGGAAAGGATCTCAGTCGACCCTTTGGGACAACACTGCTCAGCTACTCCGCAAGAAGGTGGTAGCTCCAGTGCCAGATCCTCCTACAGACCCAGGCTTCATGTCCAGGTACTTCCTGGTGCCCAAGCGGATGGGGGGGGGTTGGCGCCCCATCCTAGATCTACACGACCTGAATCAATATCTCAGGTCTCACACCTTCCGGATGGTAACTTTGAACCAGATCATACCACCTCTGGAGCAAAACATGTGGTTCTGTTCACTGGATCTGCAGGATGCGTTCTTTCACGTCCCAATCCGTCCCTCCCACCAGCGGTTCCTCCACTTCAGGGTCGAGGGGACCCTGTACGAGTTCCGAGCCATGCCATTCGGCCTGACATCGGCCCCACGGGTCTTCACGAAGTGCATTGCAGTGGTGGCAGCCCATCTTCGGCGTGGAGTTCAGATATACCCTTATCTCGACAACTGGCTCTTGGCAGGTTCCTTCCTTCCGAAGGTGGAGAGATCCAGGGGAACTGGCCCTCCGAACCTGCTCCCAACTCTGCCTCCTTATCAACGAGGCCAAGTCGGAACTCATGCCCTCTCAGGTGATGGGCTTTATTGGGTCAGAGCTCGACTCTCGTCAAGCCAGAGCTCGGCTCCCAGCGGACAGGGCGGAGGTTCTCTCCTCATTTGCCTGATCATTTCTGGTTGGGCACTTGTGCCCTGCCCGGGACTTTCTGCGCCTTCTGGGTTACATGGCGGCGTGCACCTCAGTGGTCCGTTGGGCCAGGTGGCACATGCACCCCCTCCAATGGGAGCTGGTCGCCCAGTGGACTCAGCGATATGGTCACTTCGAGCTCATCACTGTAACCCAGAAGATGTGGGAAGCTCTCAAATGGTGGACCGTCCCAGACTGGTTGCAGGAAGGAATCCCGTTTGTCCGCTCCGAGCCGACGGTCGTTCTGAAGACCGATGCCTCTCTCATGGGCTGGGGAGCCCACATGGGGGACAGCAGGGCCCATGGGTTCTGGACCCCCGAGGAGTCCCGATGCCACATCAACATGTTGGAGCTCAGAGCAGTCAGACTGGCACTGTCAGCTTTCGCTCCTCAGCTTCAGGGTCAAGTGGTTCAAGTGCAGACAGATAATACCACGACCATGTACTACCTCAACAAACAGAGGCGACACACTCCGTCTGCTATGCAAGGAGGTGCTCCAAATCTGGGCCCTTGTCAGCTGGTTGGAGGCGGATCTCCTTGCCATCCATGTGGTAGGAGTCTCAAACCAACTGGCGGATGCTCTCAGCCGCTTAGGCCAGACATCCCATGAGTGGGGTCTCCATCCAGAGGTAACTTACAATCTGTTCTCCCGTTAGGGCAAACCATTGGTGGACCTGTTTGCCTCCAGGGAGAACACCAAGCTGAGCCTGTACCATGCCCGTCCCCCCTCAGCAGGACTCGCTGCAGGGGATGCCTTCTCGAGGCAGTGGACCACAGGCGTCCTCTGTGTCTTCCCTCCATTTCCCTTGATCCACAAGGTGTTACCCAAGGTAAGGAGGGACAAGGCGAAGGTGATCCTGGTAGCCCCAGATTGGCCCCACCAGTTCTAGTATCCAGATCTCCTCAGCCTCAGCTGCAGGGCACTGGAGCGGCTTTGCACACGCCCAGACCTGATATCATTGAACCAGGGAAGTATTCCATCTGGACCTTCAATCCCTGCACCTCACAGCCTGGTACCTGGCGGTAGAGTTCCAGGCTCTGGGCCTTTCAAGGATGTCTACACCGTGGTGGAGGCATCTTATGAAGTCGACCAGGAAGTGTTATGCCTTCAAATGGAAAGGTTTTGCATTTGGTGTCAGATGAAGTCTGGACCACCTTATCCTCTCTGTGGCTAACATTCTAGACTACATTTGGTCCCTCTCCAAAGGGAGTCTACAGTCATCGACCCTTTAGGTACACCTGGCAGCCATTTCTGCTTACCGGGTGCGGGCCGGTCGGGCGCTTCTTCAAAGGCCTGGATCACATATCTCCTCCAGTGCGTGAACCTCCACCTCTGTGGGATCTCTTGCTGGTTTTGGCAAAGCTCATGGGCAAGCCATTCGAACCCATGCACAAGTGTGAGCTCTGACACTTGTCATGGAAGACTGCCTTCCTGGTGGCTATCACTTCTGCCAGAAGGACAGTGAAGATCCAGGTGCTTTCAGTGGACTCCCCTTATCTGGTCTTCCACAGGGACAAAGCTGTCCTGCGCCACCACCTGAAATTCCTTCTGAAGGTGGTGTCAGAGTTCCACCTTAACCAGGTATTGACTCTGCCGGTATACTACCTTAACTACACCTCGGACACAGAGTACAGGCTCCATACTCTGGACCTCAGGCGTGCTCTCTCCTGTTATAAAGGAGAGGACATGAGAGAATCGGGGAAGTTCGCCAGCTGTTTGTCACCCTCGCTGAAGCCGCTTCTGGCAGACTTGCAGCTAAACAGACCATTGCAAATGGATCATATCATGCATAGGTCTGTTATGAGTTGGCGGACAAAGGAGCCTCCCAGAGGGTTAAGAGCTCATTCTTCCCGCCATATGGCTGTATCGGTGGCTGCTTCCAGGGACATAACTATCCAGGAGATCTGTTGGGCTGCTACCTGGAAGTCAGCTAACACTTTCATTACCCACTACCACATCGACCTTGAGTCATGCCGGGATGCTGGTTTTGAGGCCTCGGTTCTCCAATCTCTATTTCCCAAGTAGGGTGTGTGTGCCTTGCCTCCCTCCTCCCGGAGAACTGCTTGGAGTCTACCAGAGAATGTGGATGAACAACATATCCACGCTCCTAGAAGAACAGGTTACTGATCTGTAACAGTAGTTCTAGGAGTGGTGTATGTTCATCCACACGCACCCAACCTTCCGGCTTTAGGCACATCATTTTGCTTCCAGTGGGCTAAGATCTGGCATCATTGGGCGGGCAGTATTTACCACCAGGTGGGTGGGAGGAGCCAACTAAAGACTTTCCAGCGAGATTTAAAGGGAAAGGGACATGCCAGAGTGGATGAACAACATATACCACTCCTAGAACTTCTGTTACAGGTGAGTAACCTGTTCTTCTGGTCTACAAGTGTATGCTAGCTGGAGCAGGTGATCTGCCTTCCAACTAAACTGGTTTTCAACTGCTTTGCATTGAAGAGTGTCTGATGTATTTGAAAGTCATTTTAGGACACTCCCATATTTTTCTCACTGGGGTGGGTTAATGATTCCAAGACAAATACAGATATTAGGGTGCAACAGTTTACCTTTCCCTGTAGGGGTGTCTGTGGTTTCATGTCAGGTTTGATGTCAACCCCAGTGACATCTGGTCCATACATTTGGCTTGACCCCTGACCCCTAGGTCACACTACATTACCTTTCCCAGTCATGGAAAGAGACAGTGGGATATTTTATGCCTTCCTAGGCTATATACCAGTCTCTCTTATCTTGAAATATAACAGGTCCACACTAACCTTTATAGAAGTAACAGATCTTGCTTCTAGAGGGTTCCTGCATAGGTCTTCACATATAGAACTGCGCCCCCTGGCGTCAGGACCTCACGGTAGACTTGTAGCTAGCAGTCGTCGGTGGGTACCGCTCCCCGTCATCAGGTAATGGGACGTCCGTGTGACTATAAAAGGGGCGTTCCTGTGCTCGCCCTCCAGTTCTTTCCGGCCGTCGCTCAGTTCATTCGACAAACACAGTAGAACAGCATTCAGTTGCCCGCCATTTTAGCAAATTTTTTTTTGTTTGTTTGTTTATAAAGTTCTCTGTTTTCTCCATCACCCGGTAGTAAATGTCATCTGGTCGGCCCAAAAAATGCTTCAAGTGCGGCTCACAGATCCCGCATGGGGACGATCACTCTCGATGCGTCCTCTGCCTGGGGCCTAGGCACAACTCAGCTGAATGTACCACCTGCCAAGGCTTTAACCAGGCCACGCGCACCCATCGCTAGAGGACACTCTAAGCCCATCTGCTAACCCAGAGACTGGCTTCCATGGAAAAGGAACTGAGAGAAAGATCGTTGTCACCAGCCCCGGAGAAGAAAAGGAAGAAAAAGGACAAGGAGAGACACCGGGAGCGGAGCCATTCTCCTCAGGGTAAGACCAGCCAGACAAAGACATCGGAAGGTCCTTTTACCCTCAGACCAACTCTGATAAGGCAGGAAATTCAGGCTCTGCTACAAAAGGCAGCTATAGAGCTCAGTCCTCCAGGATGGACAGGAAAGGTTCTCCCACTTCTTCCTGGTTCGAAGGCGACGGTGGAATCTTAAGACCCATCTTGGATCTCAGTATGCTCAATCTCTTCGTGATGTACAAGAGATTCCGCATGCTGACTCTCCAGGGACTGTTGCCCCTGCTGCTACCAAACACATGGCTGTGCTCCCTGGATATGCAGAGCCTACCTCCATATTCCCATTCTCCCAGCCACCGCTGCTTCTTGGATTCTCCTTTCTGGAGGATCATTTCCAGTCGAGACCCTTCCGTTTGGCCTCTCTTCAGCACCTCTAGTTTTCACCAAGTGCTTAGCGGTGGTCACAGCGTTTCTACACCATAAGGGTATCTGTGTTCCCGTACCTGGACAACTGACTCTGTTCTGCCCCCTGCCGGATATCCTGAAGGAATCCTCTCCTTCACTCTGGGCCTTTTTGAGTCTGGGAATTTATATCAGTCCCCCAAATCCCAGCTAATATCCTCCTAGTGCCTTCAATTTATTGGAGTGGTGCTGTACACTGTCCAGAGCAAGGTCTTCCCTTCCAGTTGACAGTGGGAGACCTTAATCTCACAAGCCAAATTGTGGCTTCCTCTCGGTGGACCACTGCTCGAGTGGTCCTTCGACTTCTGAGTCTGATGGCGGCTGCCATACCCACAGTTCCTTTGGCCAGGTTGCACATGAGGGTAACCTAATGGTCTCTTCGAGTCCAATGAGATCAGTGCCTGGACGACATGGACCATAGGGTTTTGGTCTCCAGCAGCCTTCAAAAGGATCGTCTCTGGTGGAAGGATCCTGCCAGTCTATTGGTGGGGGCCTCCTTTCACCCTCCATCTCCCTCTCAAATCCTCACTTCGGATGCCTCGAACTTGGGATGGGGGGTGCATCGGGGGGTTGGGACCCACAGAACCCAAGGCCTCTGGTCTCCCATGGAGGAGAACCTGCACATCAGTATTTGGAAATGAGTGGTGCTCTACTCTCTCCATGCATTCCAGTCACTTTGACTCCGGGAACACTCCTCATTCAGGGAGGTAACATGGCCATTGTCTGGTATCTAAACAAACAGGGAGGCACCGGATCATACCCTCTCTGCAGGGAGGCAATGCGGGTGTGGTACTGGGCAATTCAGCATGGCCTATCATTGACAGCAGTCCATGTGCCGGGTGTTCACAGCATTCTGGCGGACAGTCTTAGCCGATCAGTTGCCAGAGCTCATGAGTGGGAACTAAACCTGGAGTTAGTAGAAGACCTGTTTCTTCAGTGGGGTCGACCAGACCTAGATCTGTTCACCTCCCCATCCAATGCAAAACTGCCCAACTTTTGCTCGCTCGTTCCCGGACATGGTGCTTTTTGGCGAGATGCACTCTCTGTCCTGGACAGGGAAGTTTCCATATGCTGTCCCTCCCTTTCCACTATTATAGAAGGTTCTGCTGGATCTTCAGGCAGAGGGGGCTCACATGATTCTCATTACCCCTCTGTGGCCTCGGCAGATATGGTTCTCTCAGTTACAACTGACTTTGGAACCACCAGTACCTCTGCCTCTCTCTCACAACCTTCTGCCCCAGGAGCAGGGCACCCTGGTACATCCGAGCCTTAAGTCCCTTCATCTTCATCGTGGCACCTGTGGATATAACAATTTCTCGCTGTGGAGTCTCTGCAGGGGTGGCTCAGATCTTAGTGGAAGTTAGGAAGCTTTCCACTAGATACACCTACGCCATGTATTGGAAGACATTTTCTAGCTGGGCCTCTGCGAAAGGCTTAGGCTCTTTTTCTTGCTTGGCCTCCCAGGTGTTGGAGTACCACTTGCATCTTTCAGAGTTGGGCCTCAGTTACTCCTCACTGAAGGTACATATCTGTGAGGTGTCAGCCTACCACCTTTCAGTGGAGGGCAAAACCCTAGCTCAGCTAGAGGTTTCTAGAAACTTTCTGAAGGGGATCCTTCATATAAAACCTCCAGTCCGGAATCCTGCTCCTCCCTGGGATCTCAATTTTATGTTGGAAGAGCTTACTTTGCCCCCTTTTGAACCGGCAGCAAGTTGCAATATGCATTTCCTAGCGTGGAAAATGCTCTTTTTAGTTGCCATTACTTCAGCTCGAAGAGTTTCAGAGCTTCAGGCTCTAGTTTGAAGAGAACCTCATTTAATTTTACACAGGGACCGGGTGGTCCTACGGACTAATCCTTCATTCCTTCCAAAAGTGGTTTCAGAAATGACTCTAAATCAGAGTGTTGAATTGACGGTGTTTTTTCCAGAGCACTCCAACAGGGGGGAATAGCTTCTGCACACCCTTGATGTGCACAGGATTTTGAGGTACTTTACCTCTCTGACAAAGGAGATTCTAAAATCGAAACAGCTTTATTGACTTTGCCTCCCAGTGTCAGGGCAAAGCGATCACGAAACAGAATCTGTCTAGGTGGCTGGCTAACTGTATCCATTACACTTACCAGAAGTACGAAAAACCCCTTCCGCAGGCGGTCAAAGGCCACTCCACCTGGAGTGTGGCCTCCTCTCCCGCCTTTTTCAGGAATGTGTCCACTGCGCATGTCTGTGCAGTGGCCATTGATCTTCCATCCACACCTTCACTAAACATTCAGGTCTGGACTTTACCTCTAGGTGTTGAGCTGGCTTGGCCTTGCCATTTTGCAAGGTCTTCTGTGTTAGACAGATCCTTAGTTGGCAGAGATCTTCCTCCTCCCGGAACTTGTCTCAGACTCCCTTTCTTTTGTTCGGCTGCTTGGTATTCAGTCTTGTATGTGAAGACCTACTGCAGGAACCCTCTCGAAATAAGATATTGCAGTTACGTAAGAACTTACCATAACAGTAGATCTTTGAGAGAGGTTCCTGCAGTAGGTCTAGTTTCCCACCCACCTTTCCGCCAGCTCCTGAATTTTTACCTTTTTCCATGCCCTGGACTCTGTCTCTTCCTACAAGTTTGCCGTGCAGTTCTGACGCCAGGGGGTGCAGTCCTATATGTGAAGACCTACTGCAGGAACCTCTCTCGAAGATCTGCTGTTACGGTAAGTTCTTATGCAACTGCTATTTATTTTATAGTTACCTGTTAAAGGGACAGTGTCTTAATTCTAAAGTACATTACAGCATATACAGTATGAACCCACACAAATGAATATAGGCCTATCATCGACAACCACTACATCACATAAAAACATCCTGGCCCACAGTTTCAAAGAGATGTCGGTAGCAAAGTGGAGATGCACCATGTGTCTCAGAAAATGGCGGAACCTCAATATTCAAAACTGAGAGATGTCCGATCTCCAGATGCACATTATTGCATCTGTAATGTAGACACCACACAATTTGTCATCCCAGGATGGATGACACTGAGCCACAGGTGTCGTGTCCACACGCACCCCTGGATGTAGACACCCAGCAGCCACATGCTAGTGCTGTAGGGTGCCTCTTGACACACCAGCGGTACGGACAGCCACAATGCAGCAAATGTACTAGGGCAATGCACCCAGGGTGCCATCTGTGGCAGTGGTGGCCGGGTGGCAGCCTGATACAGGACAGGGACTGACCTGTGGCACACACCATGGTGGTACACCATGGGGTGCACCAGTGGGACCCACCCACTAGTGTGCCTGGTCACCCTGCACACTGCCAGTTCTTGCAGTCATCACCATGTTCCACTCATATATATATTTTGGGGGCACTACAGGTGACTGTATGCTGCATATGGAGCTGGTGTTCACCTTTGTGGAGTGGTGGGGCAGTCCTGCACAGCGGGAACTGAGCATGCCCGGGGTATGCAAATGGCCTGAATACCTTCCATTAATGAGCTGCGAATATGGGAGATGGGCTTGAAATGTGCAGTGAGGTCATTTCATATCCAGGCTGGGTATTGAAATTTTGCGCACCACGCATTGCACATTTCCCCATGATCTGCATGGGGCTCGAGTCACTTGCTGCGCCGTGCATCTCCCACTGCGCGATCGCACATCTTCGGGATAATCAGCCGGACATGTGCGAGTGCATCTCACTGCACATCTTCTGAATATCTCACTATTTTGGGCCGGCGAAACTCGTATGCACAGTGCAGGCACTTGCGCGAGTTTGCAGGGGACTTTTGAGTATGGGGCCCCCTGTAGCTTGCCAGGTGGTCATCACAAGTCTCAGGATTACAGTCAGCGAATTCTGCTGAACTGTAACAGATTCATGGTTGCTGTGTCTTGGATGGTTGAAACAGTCCCAGTTGCTCGGTTCCTGGTAGGAATCCAAGGTATTTCACCTGTTGGTGCTTTGGCGGCAGCTTGCAAATTTAAATCCCAGTCTGGATCTGGGGCACACTTCCTGGTTGTATCTTGTGTCCAATCCACTCCTCTGACTGAGTCCTATTGTATAGCAAAAGGAAAAAACTTTTACAAGTTGGCGTCACACCATCAGAGGTTACCTCAACTCCATCAGTTGATTGTCAAGCATTGGTTCTTTTAAAGTCAGGTTGCAGAGACTGTTACTGTCATTGGTCAAAAGTCTCTGTTTCAAAGAAGCCTTCCTTTTATTTTATTCATCTTCTGCCAAACATGAAGTAAGTGTCTTCTCCTTTCCTGCTACTTAGACTCCAATTTGTGTTCTGTCATTAAATTACTGCAGTGTGGCTGGCCCAGTGGCGTGAAGGGCCGAGGCAGTGATGCCTTACCTCCTGCCATGTCGGTGACCCGTATTCGTAGTGCGAGCAGATCACCAGGGGTCGGTCGGGATGGGAGAGAATCGAGCGTCCAGAGGACAGCTGTCCTTCCAGGGTGGGCAGGGAACACAGACCAACGCCTGCTTGACACCTAGCAGAGGCTGGGCATTGGCACGCCAGGTCCTGTACAGTAGGGGCACGGAGGCGGAGCTGCCCACCGGCGTGCTGCATGTGGAAGCGTGTGTGACTCAGCCATTGTTGGCACTGCACGCTTCCCTCCACAGAAAAGCAGAAATAGCGGTTCAAGTTGGGCGGCATGATGGCCATCTGTTGTAGGCACCACCCCAAGAAGGCGCTTCCCGAACACTGGATCCGGTCTTGGTGGGTTGATCTGGGGGCTCCCCACCACCCTACCATGGAGTGTAAGCTGTGGGATTAGGAAGGTAGGTTCCTGAAGGTTGGGGGATGGGGCTGGGAGGATGGTAGGAGAAAGGGCTGACTGAGACCAGGGGAGAAATACTATAGAAAAATTGGGGGGAAAAAACCTGCAGTACGGTGGAGGTGTGTGGTATTGATTGATATGTCAGCGATCGCGCTTTTCTTGCAATATAGTGATTTGTGTGCACGTTTAAGATTTATGGCAGAATTAACACGCTCGTATTGACTGCGCCTAAATTGGATGTGTGATATTAACATGGAACCCATGTCGACCACCCCAAATTCTACTTTAGAACAATATCGGTGTTGGAAACCTCTAAATATGTAAAACGAGTGCCTACTAAGACCAGAGTAGTGAGTGACACTATAGACATGAGACTCTTCGCCTCAGCACTAGACATCCCGGTAACCCCAATTACCAAACTGTTCAACCTCTTGCTCCGCTACTCCAAATTCCCAGCCCTCTGGAAATCTGCTATTGTCTCACCAGTACACAAGGGTGGTGATAAAGCCTACATCACAAACTATAGACCAATCTCCATACTTTACCCAGTTCTCAAATTCACTGGAATGGGTAGTCTCGAACCAGCTGGTGAAGAGCTTGAATCAGTACAACTTACTATACCCCCAGCAGCATGGGTTCAGGTGGCTGCACGCCATCATCTCAACCCTCCTTGAATTCCGCACTCTGCATGAATCACTAGACAAAAGTGAAATGGTTGGGTCAGTCTTAACCTAACCTAAGCTTTTGACCTTGAAAACCACGCGCTACTCTTGGAAAAACTTGCGGGGATTTGCCTAGCTAAGGACGCAGTTGATTGGTTTGAGAATTGTCTGACAGACCACACCCAAAAAGTAAGTCTGTGGAGTCCTATCAGACTCCAAGGCAGTGATGGTAGGGGTTCCCCAGGGATCAATACTGGGTCCTCTACTGTTTAGCCTGTTCATTAATGACCTTTCTAAAGCCTGCGTTAGTGCATGCATCCTGCTATATGCAGAGGATGTGGTTATCTACACCAGCAGCAGCAAGCTGCCAACCAAACCCTACAGTGAAACTTCAGTGCCATGGAGCACTGGTTCTTACAGAATAAGCTGCTTCTAAACCACAAAATTACTAAATCAATGATATTCGCTATCCAGCAGAAGATAAATAAACTTCTACCTCTGACCATCCGCAACCAGTCTGGTGAGGTCTTGAACAGGTGAAATCCTTTAAATATCTTGATATCCACCTAGACAGTGCACTAACATACACCTGGCATATTGATCATGTAGTTACTGTAGCACAGTTAACAAAAAACTGGGGATCCTCTATAGACATGAGCACATTGACACCCGAGACCAGGAATCTTGCTGTAGCCTCCTCGGTTATCCACATTGGACTACGGGCTAGTAATATATGGAGCTGCAACAGATACCAACCTCAACAGAATCTGGACAATCCTAAATAAGGCCTGTCACCTCATCCTGCTAGCTGCACAATCGGCAGACTCAAAAGACCAGGAAGACTGTTTCTGTTGGCATTTTGTATGTTCGTATCCTTGATGCGGACAGGCTCACACACACTTGCAACCTTTATCTGAACACAAAATGGCTGCAACTAAACCTCCAAACCTGCCTAGTTGGAAAGAAGGCCTACTTGGATTCACCTTGCCTACCTCCAGTCCTTGTTACATACCCACGATAACCACCACTCTACTAGGACTGCTGCAAGAAATGCACTATACAAGGGGGCCCTGTGGAGCATCCAACAGGGCAGACGCCTTCTCTAAAGCTCAATACTTTGTTTATTAAGATTTAAAGTTTACAGGTTCCCTGTGATTTAAACTATTTTGTTTGCAACATTCAGCAGGGGAATACCTCACCTTTGACATAGGACTAAAAAAACAGCACCAGCCTACAACCTCTGTGCTGGATACTTATTTCAGTCAAACTGGGGCTAGCATGCCGATAAAGCCTGGAGGCCCAACCTTTTCTGCTAACCCGGACATGACGCAGATTTTAACTATCCTTAACAAAATACAGGCGCAGGGGGATAAAACTCATTACTTGCTACTATGGAACAGAAACCATCTAACCTCAGTGGAAACATCACGGCAAATAAGACTGCCATTGTGGATCTTACCACTGCATCAGAACAGCATTCTGAAGTTTCTGCAGATTTGATCCGGGACGTGGGCTTTCTCCATGCAAAAGTGGAGACGTTGGAGAATGGTATGCGGCAGCATAATGTCTGAATTATGTGGTTCCCTCCACGGTTTGCAGGGGCTCACGGAACTGCTGGCTGCCTTACAAAGGTTGCTTTTCGATGACCTGGGACTGCTTCCAAAGGAGATGGTTGTCCATGTGGTTCATGACTATGTGATTCCGCTTCGCCCTACGCCTCAGAGAGGACCTGGGGAACGACATTTAACAGCAGTAGCAACACTCTCCACTCCGGAAGCCAGGATCATCTTGCTACAGGCAGCGTGCAGTAAGGGAGATATTGCTTGGGAGCGGAGAAATATGATGTTTTTTCCAGATCTTTCATCCCAAACGCAGGACCGCAAGAAGAGGCTGCAGGTAATCAAAAAGAATTTACTGTGAAAGGAGTGATGGCTTGGTTAATTTATTGAGTCAGACTTGAAGGTTTTCCACCAGCAAAAATTCACATTTTACTGACTCTGAGGCAGCTGCTAGTTTTTCAGAAAAACTGATTTCCCAATTGGATACTGAAGCTCCAGAAGCCGAGACAGATGGGGAATTGGAGTGACTGCAGCGGGCCTGTTGTTGCTTTCTTTACCTCGTGATATTTGAACTCATGGACTTTAAGTGTGGTTAATCCCTGGGGATGCTTCGGAATCAGTTTGTTGCAGGCATGTTTTGTTGGAAACTGTAGTTGACAACAGTTTTTATTTTTATTTACAGATTTTACTGCTAGTTCACTTTCTGTTGTAATGGGACATTTCAAATGTTTGGTGTGCTGTGGTGCTCCGCTCAGTTTGTGGACTTTGACATATTTCTGGACACTGGCCTTCCCCCTGCATGATCCCTTAGGGGATAGTTTTAGGTGCAGTGTCTCAACTTAACTGAGCCCAGACGTTCTGTAATTAAGATCTTATCTGTGTCAGTCTTCACCATTCATCACAGATGGGTACTGGCCGGAGATCAGGACCACGCGGGAGCCTTTTTTTTTTTAAAGACAGGCGGGCCGATGCAGCATCAGCGCCCGTCCTCGAGGCCGCGTTACCACGTGGCGCCGAGGATTAGCCTTAGGCTGCATCAGCTCCGCCTGCCTACCAGTTCTTCGCTCCCGCCACGAGGTCACCTCGCAAAGCCTGAAGTCTGTCAGTTTTTCTAGGCCTTACGCCCACATATTTTCGCCACTCAGTCTTGTGTCTGCTAGTTCTGGGTTCTGCCCACCGACGTCACGGTAAGATCTTTCCTTTTATTACATTTAAAGCGACGCCGAGTCTGTTTTTGGTGTTTTTTCTCCGTAGGTCATTCGCGGTCGGAGGGCAAAATCGGAGAAGGCAGTGGCCCCCTATGCATCAGTGCCCATGTGGCGCAAGTACTCAGTCACCGACTAACATGACCCGATGCCTTCGTGCCTTGGCCCGTTACACAACAGCATGGATTAGATGCGGCCTGCTCTCGATGGACGCCGAGTTTTGGAGCAGCGGCGTTAGGTCGGCGAGCTCCGCCAACTTTCAGGGTAGGCGGCGCTTTCGTCGGGCCAAACCGCATTCTCTCGGCCTCTCCTCGGGTCCCCTCCGGTTCTATACGGACCAGCGGAGGAGGGCCTCGGCCTCTTCTAGCCTAGCCGTGGCGAGGCTCCTTCGGCGCGCAGGAGGCCCGTCCGCTTCCCCGGGAGGCGGGCGGGAGGCACGCTCCGGCAATCACTCCTTGAGGTGAGGCTCCCCAGTGTCGCTCCCGTGGTCCGCTAGGCCTGGGTGCGACACCGTCGTTGATGCCATTCCGGTGCGGTCCTGTCAGCGCCGACCCGATGTCGGCGTCGTGGGGCTTGCCGGCGTCAGATGCGACCTGCTTCTGCGCGACACCGTGAAACCGCCTGCCAGCGTCGTCATTCGCCATGTCTTCACTCGGCGCGAGGTTGAGCGCGGCCGTGGGGCCTTGATTGTCATCCGTGGGCGCCGGCGTGGGCGCCGTTGGGACTCGGCGCACTTTCAGCGGTGCGGCGGTCTCCGACGCCGATAAGCGACGCCGTGGTCAGCTTGAGTCGCCGGGGTCGTCGATGCCGCCTTGGTCACACTGCTACTGCCGCGGCATCGGCGGCCTAAGCGGCGGCATCGGCTCAAGACTGGGGTTGCTGATGGCGCGTCTCCGTCCCGGTGCCTCCCTGGCACGGTGGACCTGATGGTGCCGCGGCTAGCCCTGGCCTAGGACTTCTGGCCCAAGCTGCCCTGCCACCTTCTGCTGGCACCGCTCGCGGTGCTGTGGAGCAGGCGGGGATTGCCTTGGCTCCTGGGCCCCTCGGGAAGGTGTCCCTTCCTCGACCCCCTACTGTTTGGCTTAGGGCCTCGGACTCTTCCTCTTCGGAGTCTGAGTCCAGCTCGGAGTCGAATGGGCAGTCACACCCTTCGGGGTTGTCTGCAAGGGAGGACGAGCTGGTGGTTTCCTCTTCGGGTCTCGGCCAGTCCCCCTCCGAGGTGAGTCTGGTTTCCTCTAGGGCTAGGGTCAGTGGTGCTGATCAGCGGGCTGTGGTGCGTGCCACCATCGCCTTGCAGCCTAGCCTTGGGGGGTTCCTTGACCCCTCTCGGTGGTACCCCTTACTGTGACATCTCTCGGTCGCCCAACTTTGGGGCCTATCGAGAGGGCCACGGGAAGGGAAGGTGCTCCTTCCGGGATTGCCCCTTCGGGAGAAGCCCTGGGTACGGAGCTGCCTAGACTGGCCACTTCGAGGGCTAGGACCCTTTCAGACTCCGAAGGGTCGAGGGGTATAGGTTCGGCGTGCGGCCCTTCTCTGGGACCTACCCGGGTCCTGGGCCGGAGCAGTGCGGACTTCCGCCCTTCCCCTTGGGTTCCTGGGAGGGTCCCATTCTTTCGAGGCAGGGGACCGTCCTTCTAACCTTCACAGCCCGGTCGCCTCACTTGGGGAGTTCTTTGGGCGCAGTCTAGGCAGTGCCAGGCGGTTGTGCAGCTGTCGACTCTGAGTCTTCAGGACTCCCCGTGAGTCCGTGGTCCGCTCCTTAGCCCTGGCAGAGGTCAGCAGACTTCTTCTCTCGGCTCTGTCCACTCTCCTCTGCCGTCTTCTCCTGCGTTCCCAGGTATCCTTGGTACTAGCGGACCTCTCACCTGGGAGCAGTTCAGAGTGGTGGCTGCTCGATTCCCTGCTTACGTTAGGGCTTTGGACAGCCAGGTTTTTCAACCTCCCCCCGAGCAGCCACCCTCCGAGCCTATGGTGACCTCCAGCTCCTCATCCCCCTCTTCTGGGGGAGAGGAACCTTCTGTCCACATCTCTCCTGCTGCTGATCTCTCTGAGTATCAGCATTTCCTCGTGAGGATGATGGAGGACCTTCACCTTTCTCCTTCTTCTGTGAGCAATCCGGAGCATGTGGCGCACGCCTTTCTCAGCGATTTTGGGACAGCCACCCTCATGGTGCCGCCTTGGCCTGCTCCCTTTCAGGAGGCGTCCATGTGTTTCTGGCAGAGGCCCTTCTCCGGAGTTCCTGCCCCTAGGGACCTCTGCCAGAGGTATTGCGCTCCCCGGGAGTCTCCAGGCTCCTTGCCTCATCCGCAGTCCGGATTGACGCACTTGGACACTCCTGATGGGCTTCACGCCCTCCGCTTACCGCCCCCAGATCAAGACTCCTCAGTTTTGATTTCTGGGGAGGGACTTCTACTCAGCGGCTGCTTCTCTCCATTTCTCGCATCAGGCCCTCGCTGCCTATAACAGGTACTTGTGGTCAGCGCTAGGTCAGTTCTAGCCGCTCTGTCTGACTCTGAGCAAACCAGGCAAGCCATTGCTCTCTCTGCACGTGGCCTGAGCTAGCAAAGCACCAAGCAGGGCATCTTCTGGCCTTCAATGAGAGCTACCAGGGTCGTGGGAACAGCGATCTGCACCAGAAGATCAGCATGGCCGCCTTTCCCGGTTGTCACCCTTGGCCCGGCTTAGGGTGATTTGCTCCGCTCACCAGGGAACCTACCTCTTTTCCTGTAGGGCGAGATGGCGTTTGTCGGGGCAAATTCCTTCCCCCTCCGGGGGAACCCCATCTCACTCTCCCCACTCTCGGGCCTCCTCAGGCCCAGAAGATTCCCACCCTTAGTGTGTCACCCACTGAGGGCTAAGGGGCACTGTCCCTTAGGGTGCAATCAGTCAGCCCCCTTCGGGGGACTTGGTACTCACCCATCTGTGATGAATGGTGAAGATTGACACAGATAAGATATTCAAATTACGTGCCTGTAATTATAATCTTTCTGTATCTTCACCATTCATCTAATCCCATCCCCTTGGGGCTCCAGTCTCTGGAATCCTCCTCCCTCTGTGCCTCCCTCTCTTCACTGCATAGGTGCCGGAACCTCTGGGCGAAAGGGGTAGCCCCTCACTTATTATTCCTGTGGTTAAAACCAGTATAGGGAAAGTGCCTTTCTTCCTTAGCCCCCCTCAACTGTTGCCATCTTCCGGCACCCTTGTTGAGTGAGATTAGTGGTGACACACGGGGGACAGTCTTCCTAAGGGGTACAGTTTGAGTGGCACTCCTCTCTTTTACATATCTTCACCCCTACAGGTAGGAGCTGAGTGGTTGCCCTCCTTCTGTTATCCATCTAATCAAAAAAAAAAAAAATTTTTCCTTTTCTTTTTCACCAAATATCTCTTTAGAGAGAGAGAGTACTGGGTCCCTGTACCTTGTCCTTCTCCAGAATAGCTGACTCTGCTTTTGGGGTATTGCCAGTTATTCTGTGCCTTGAATTCTGGCAAAGAGCTTTGCTAACTCCTTGCAGTTCCTATACAGTCTGGTGACGGACAAGGGTCCTGGATCCTTGTTACCTCTCACTCTCTCCCTGAATTCTCTCCCCCCTTCCCTCCCTTCTTCCGTTTCCAGAGATTGGGGCCCCTACCCAATCCCCTTAGTCTTACTTCTTCTATGCTGTCCTCTCAGTCGTTATTTCTCCTTTTAGTTCAGTTTTTCTCCTTTTTCTGTCCCTTGGACTCTCTTGTCCCACCCTCCATCCCTTCCTCTTACCTCTCCGGCTACTCAGAACTGGTAGGCAGGCGGAGTCGATGCAGCCTAACGGATAATCCTCGGCGCCACGTGGTCCGTCGGCCTCGGGGCACAGCACAATGCTGCATCGGCGCTCTGTCATCTTAATCAAAAAAAGGCTCCTTGGTCCTGATCTCCGGACAGTACCCATCTGTGATGAATGGTGAAGATACACAGAAAGATCATAATTACGGTAAGTACGTAATTTGAATTTTTGTGTCCCCTCTGCAAGTCTTCACCCCACCACTTTTAGTCCTGTGAGAAAAATTGGTGGAGACTAAGTGGTATACCCTATGGTGAGAGTGTTATGCCCTCGTTTTTACTCTCTCGTGCATTTGCTCCTGTTTAACTCTCGCGGGTGCTGGTATTAATCTGAAAAGTATGATTTGTAAAAATGTTATTGGGTAAGGTTACTTGAACAGATAATATCCTCAGTGTATTGTTTACATCTATACAGTTACGTATGTACATGTTGCTGCTTTCGTATTGTGAAAATCTATAAATAAAAAGTTTAAATAAAAAAAAAAGAAAAATGCACTGTACATCCCATGCTGTATGACTAGTCAAGCTATACAGGCTTTCCCCTACCGTGCACCAACCTGGTTAAGTGAACTCCCTACCGCACTGTTGGAATTACCCAAACTGAACCATTTTAAATTGGCCCTCAAAAAATATCCAGCCCAACAATTCATATTCCAGTGTAATCTCTAGACTGATCTTTACTGACTACGTTTCCCTATTGTATCTCATTGTGATAAAGGAATAATGTAGACAAAGTTGCTGTATGCTACTGCTTGGAACTCTAACCATGGTTAATGCAACACCTGCTGCTATTGTACTCTGTATCATACGTTTATAAGAAACTCTTAAGTAAATATTTGTAACCCCCCCCCCCCAAAAAAAAAATTGTACCTATAGCAGGGACCCTGCATGGTTCCTTATGTTTCTGTTCTAATGCATCTGTATCCTAACGTGTTTCCTTCTGTGCTTCTTTGATGTGTATCCTTTGTAAATGAGCTCTGCTCAAAGGTGTGGTATCCGAACATTCAAATAAATAAATAAAAAAGGAAAGGGGATAACAGACACCACTGACGAGTGCCACACGATAAGAAAACCTCCAAAATATTATTGTTACAAAAAATTATAGCAGATGCCTTAGGGTATAATATTTGGACCCAACATATATAATCTGTAGGTATTCCAAATTTAGATAATATAGGGAATAAATAGGGCTGGAAACTCGATCAGAAGCTTTCTCCGCATCCAGGGAGACCAACATCGCTCCCTAATTGGCATCCCTTGATGCAAAGAACAAATGGAAAAGCTTCCTAAAATGATCACTAGAATGGCTACCTGCTACAAAACTAGCCTGCTCTGGCCCAGTAAAATCAGTCCAAACTTTTCTTAGTTGGGTAGCCAGAATTTTGGCTAAAATATTAATATTCACATTGAGTAATGAAATTGGATGGTAATGTTCCACACGAGTAGGGTCTTTACCTGGTTCAGGTAGTAATACTGTTCTACAGCCAGCCTGCCACCACAGCAGAAAGATTTACTCGCGGTGATCCAGGTTTGAGATTGGACTCTGGAAGCTTTGGGGGGTGCTGAGGCAGACCTGGTGCTGCTTTTGTAGAAGTCCTGCTCAGCTAAAAGGTGTTATGGGGATGAACCTGTAGAGCAGTGACTACGTATATAATAACCTAGAATCTGGTGGAAGCTCACTGGCTCTTCCATGAAGTGAAGAGAGGTTACATTATTTCTGGGTGTTATGTTATTTGCAACCTACTACAAGGAAAACAAGAGGGGACACCCATGTTGGGTTGTGTTTTCCGAGAGATTTCTTTGAGCAATTCAGTTTTTGAATGTTCATTGTGGTTTTGCTTTGTTCTTTTTGTTTTAATAATGTTCCAGCACCAACCAATAGTATGAGTGAATGGGGGAAAGCATTAGTGCATAGGTTGCCAGGGGTCCACAGATTTTCTTACAATTAGTTATGGATTCTCTAAACGTAATTTATTGGAATGTCAGTGGTCTAAAGACAGTTGTGAAGAGAGAGGAAAAGGGTGATGACATATTTTAGAAAAGCCAAGGGGGACGTCTTTTTAATGCAGAAGACTCACCTCACTAAAGAAGAATCAGATAAATTGGCAAGATCCTTGGGAAGGGGGGTACCATGTTGGTAATTAGCTTCACATCAGAAGCCAGAGGGGTGGTGTGGTTTAGACCTGGCCTTCATGCTCAAGTTATATCATCCCCTATTGACCCCTTGGGCCAGTACGTGGTAGTTGAGGCGTCATTGGAGGGGAAGCAGTTTACTTTTGTCTCAATTTATGGCCCTAATTTCTACAACCCAGAATTCTTTGATAATTTGGCCATACTGGTGGCCAACTCCAATGGCATCCTCTTTTTGGGGGGAACTTCAGCACATTTTGGGACCCAATTTTAGATCACTCAGGATCTAGGTTGCAGCCACCACCCAGGAGCATGGCCGCCCTTAGGGATTTGGCTGAGGGGGGGACACTGGCAGAGGTATGGCGTCACGTACATCCAGATCAGCGACAGTTTTCCTTTTTCTCCCATGCCCACATGGTTTACATGACAGTTGATCTGGCCCTGTTGCCCTCAGACCTCCTGAGGTCTTGTATGGCAGCATCATATGGGCCAATCTGCATCTCGGATCATGCCCCTATGATGTTGGAGTTGTCAGTTTCTGATGGCCCACCACCAAGTAGACAGTGGCGAGTGGACCCCATTTTATTATCAGATGGAGCCTACCAGGCCGAGATGTTAGCCACAGTTAAGGACTTTTTAACACATAATAGGGTGGAAGACACATTGGCATCAACCACTTGGGAAATCCTGAAGGCTTGTGTTCAGGGAGTAGCTATAGTGTACACATCCCATAAAAAGAAACAGGAGTCCGAAGAGGAAACCGATTTTGGAGGCCCAGATCACAGCAATGGAGAAGGCCCTGATGAGTGGGATTGGGGGGCCGATTTGGGGGAACTTGGAAGACTCAAGAGAAAGCTAAACCAGCTTTCATCAAGAAACATAGAAAGACAGTTATTAGTTATAAGAGCGGGGAACTATTTTGAAGGGGACAGGGCGGGTAAATGGCTTGCCTGGCGAGTAAAGCAAAAACGAGCAGACACACAGATTTTGGAATTGGAGAGTATAGATGAGAAGTTTACAACTGACCAAAAACTTATAAGTAGTACATTTCAAACCTACCAAAATCTTTATACTTGGGAAGTCCCAGAAGGCCTAACCCCTGACTCCTTTCTCCAAAATATTCCCATGAAAACATTAAATCCAGAGTTGGCAGATGAGCTGGATACCCCGATTACCCTGAAAGAGATTCGGAAAGCAGTTTAGTCTTCCAGTGCAGGCAGGGCTCCAGGACCAGATGGCATTCTCTTGGAATTCTACAAAAGCTTCTGGCAGGACCTCAACCAGATAATGTTTTTGATGATGCAGGAAGTAATGGAGGGGGCACTCTGACAAAATCTGTCGCTAGCAACAATCAGTTTTGCAGAAACCCTGTAAAGACCCTGTGAAATGTGGTTCATATCTACCCATCTCTCTGTTGAATGCAGACTACAAAATAATGGCTAAGCTGTTAGCTGCTTGACTTGAGAGAGTCCTGCCACAGCTAGTGTATCCCAATTGGGGGAGGGTTGTGAAGGCAGATGGCCAAGCGTAATATCAGGAGAACCTTTAGCATCATACATAGATGGGCATCGGGGGGTGGGGGAGTAGAAATCAATGTCTTCTGGCACTGGATGCTGAGAAGGCCTTCAGTTGAGTAGAATGGCCATTCATGTTTACTGTCCTTGATGGGTATGGCATTGGACCCAGACTCCGAGCCTGGCTAGCGCTGTATAAGTCCCCCGAGCCCAAATCCTCACCAACAACACTGTCTTCACCCTTCAGGCTCTACTATTGAGTTGTTGACCCAGGCCATCAGATGACATCGGGACAGTCATGGCTTCAAGCAGGGGGAGGGAGAACATGTTATAACACTGTTTGCAGATGTTGGTCTGCTATTTATAGATAATCCATGGATGGCCATGCAGGCCTTGACTAAGCTTTTCAGTACTTACGGTCTACTATCTGGACATAAAATAAATTGGTCTCAATGCGAGTGGCTCCCCTTATCAGGGAAACCTACTCATATTCTGGTTGGGGTGTCTCCCTCACTTCTGCCTCCGCTGTTAAGTATTTGGGAGTTTTAATCCCTAGGTCACTATCAGAATTGAGTGTGTTTAATTATAAACCCCTCATTAAGAAAATCAGGGAAGATTGTGACAAATGGTGTTCTAGGGATGTGGCTATGATGTTCTATCCACACTGTGTGGCAGATGCCTTTCCCTTTAATTCCTGCTGGAACATCTTTGAGCTGGCTCCTCCCACCCACCTGGGTGATAAAACCCTTGGCTGTGCCCCTAGATGCCAGATCTTCCTTTCTGCTTGGAAGGTTCAGGTTCCCTCCTTACCTCTCCCGCGAGTAGTAGGCTCTGGCCCTCAAATCTTTGGTTTTGCTTCCTAAACTTATCTTAAAACTCATAGGAGTTCCAACTTCAACCTTTGCTTCAGTCGTTCCCACGATGGAAGACAAGACTGCTCCCATGTTTCTCCGGTGCACTTGCGGCCAGAATATGTCGCAGACCGACCCTCACGCCACGTGTGTTTACTGCTTAGGCCACGATCACAATCCGCAGGCCTGCGATTTATGTTGGTCCTTCCACCCAGCTGTGCTGAACGACCACGCTGACCGACTCCAGCTGGGGTGACAGGAGAAGCAGTATCCGCCAGTCAAGTCCAGGGATTCTCATTGGGTGGTCTTTGTAGCTGTGAGGTCCACCGAGCAGCTTGAACAGCTCAAGGCCTTCGAGGAGGGGGCGGCCCAGGCCACCGCTCAATCCCTTTCAGCTTCGGCCTTCGTTCCGCTTCAGTTGGGCTCCACTTACTCAGTTTGCTTCAAAGAGCTGTGCCAATCCCTCTTAACTACAGGAGAGGGTCCTTTGGGATCGCATGGTTCGTGCTCTCGCAAGGAGTCAAAGAAAGACAAGAAGACTCACTGTCTATGTTCCTGGGATCTGGAACATTCCCCGTTCTCAGGAGACTTTTGTTTTCGACTGGTCAAAACAGCAGCCCTGGTTTCACGGTGAACTTGTCAGACCAGTTGGCTAAGACGCTGGTCGATGACACAACCGAGATTTTTCTCAACCCAGTAAACCAGTTATCAGAAGAGGCCAGTAATTCTTTTTTTAGGACTCTAGTCCTCCTGGTGACCTCTGATGGGTCGGCCCAGCCCTCTGAGTCTAACCCGCCGGTTACAGACCCTGGTAAGGAGGAGCCACGGGGTTCCCCAGCTTCCTCTGAGGCTCCCTGTCGACACCACCAACTGTCGAGGTCTCTGTCTTCCGAGTCGGGCAGGTCTCGCCGTCATCAGCGATCTCTCTCACGGCATCACGGAAAGCAGCGCCACCGCTATTCTTTTCTGTCCTCCTCGGATGAGGAGAGGCTTCGGCGCAAATTGCATCAATGCTGTGAAGATTTAATGTGGCAGCAGTTGGTCTTAACCGGATCGAAACCAACAGCAGTTTCTACCCCGGCCATTAAGTGGCTGTCGCCTGAATGGCCGATGTCGACTCCCCTGTCCGGGTTAGTTGCCACCGTCCCTCCCCCAGCAGAGCTGTTGCAGACCACGTTGGCTCGGCCAAAGCAGGCCTCTCTGCCCATCGTAATGGAGCTGCTACCTAAACAGTTGATGACTGGGGCTTCGACTAAGGAGCCTCTGCCTGCCAAGGGACTTCCCCATCAGCTATCACCCTCATTCCTGACCGTCCTATGTGGGTTGAAGGCAACACTGGTGGCCATCCGCTTTACTCTTGAGTTTGAAGATTCCTCCCTGCACTCACGTTCCCATCGACACTAAGTCATTGGGAGGCATCTCCATGGACGAAAGTCCTTCCTTGTTCATGGGCATTCTTCGGCTCATCTGAGTCCACAGAGATGAAGCTCGAGCCTGTCCAGAAACTGGCTTGGTATCCCCTCACAGAGAATCTGGATAAAGGGGATTCTCCCACGGAGGCCTTCCCAGTGGCCATTGTCAGTCCATTCCTGGAACTTTAGCAGCGTCCCGCCTCTTGCTTTGCGCCCTCGGCCCGGATGGCCTGCAAGTATGTGGTACCAGCCGACCCCCTTTCGGGGGTTTCGGAGCATCCCTTGGTGGCTAACTGTTTTCCAATGGTTGGGCAATACAGGGGACGTTGATGGACGTCCGGATAAGAGTCCAAGCAGCTGGACCATTCGACTAAAAATCGATGCTGCCTCTTCGCTCGGCCTTCAACAGGCTAGCTCGGCCATGCTGATGGCACACTTCTCTCACGCCCGTTTGGGCCCCTTGGATGAGGTGATTCCCCACCTTCCGGTGGACCTCCAAACTACGGTCAAGCCGGTCCAAGACCAGGGGAGGGCAGGAGCAAAGCAGCAACTCCAGATGGCTCTGGATATTGGCGTCTCTTGTAGCTGTTTAGTCGCAGCTGCAGTAGCCATGCGCCGTAGGGCTTGGTTGAGGATCTCAACCTTGATGGCAGATACCCAACACAAGCTGGCAGATGTCCCCTTTTTGGGTATCGACCTCTTTGGGCCCGGTGTGGAGGGTCACCTCCAGCGCATTGAAAAGTCCACTGCCACCCTGGACTCTGTGACATCAGCCCAGAAGGACAAGGGCCCCAAGCACCAGAAGCACAAGCCCTTTCGGTCCTCCTCTCCTGCGGCAAAACCAGCCCAGCAACAGCAGGGCCAGCAGGCTCAATCTTGGTGACCTTTGTCCAAGTCAGTGGCCTCTTCGGTCAGAAAGCGTGGAGGGAAGGGACCTGGCGGCCCCTCGGCCGGCTCCTCCTCCTCCAAGCCTGCTCAGTGATGGGATGGGGGTCGCCACCCTCATACATGTCACGTCTTCCCGGGGTCCTCCCGTGGGGGGCCGGCTCCGTCACTTTCTTTCCACCTTGTCTGTTGTCACCATGGACAGGTGGGTTCTGGAAGTGGTAGCTGAGGGTCTACCTCCAGAGTTCGAGCAGTACCCTCCAAGCCGCGCCCCCGGGAGGACTTGATTTCTGCAGTCACTCAGTCAGCTCTTCGAGACAGCACTGCCCAGCTCCTCCGCATGGAGGTCATGGTCAGAGTCATGGATCCTCCGGAACACCCAGGGTTTGTCTCCAGGTACTTTCTGGTACCAAAACGGGTGGAGGGGTGGGCGCCCTAGTCTAGATCTGCATGACCTGAACAAGTTTTTCGGGTCTTGCACCTTCAGGATGGTAACTCTGGCACAAATCATACCATCTCTGGAGAAAGGCATGTGGTCTTGCTCCCTGGATCTTCAGGACACATTCTTTCACGTCCCGATCCGTCCATCCCACCAAAGGTTCATTTGTTTTTCTGACGGAGGGAATCCTCTACGAGTTCCGAGCCATGCCCTTCAGCCTCTTCTCAGCCCCCAGGGTCACCACCAAATGCATTGCAGTGGTGGCAGCTTACCTGAGTCACCAAGGGGTCCGGGTGTACTCCTACCTGGACATCTGGCTCATAGCAGGTCCCTCCAGGCAGGAGATGCATTGGTCCAGAAACCTGGCCCCCCAGACTTGCTTCAAGCTTGGCCTCCTTGTCAACGAGGCCAAGTCAGAACGCATGCCTTCACAGGTGATCCATTTCATTGCGGCAGAGCTTGACTCTTGCTGAGCCAGAGCCCGGCTCCCGGCAGACAGGGCAGAGGTTCTCTCCTCCTTTGCCCAGTCATTTCTGGTTGGGCAATAGTACCCTGCCCAGGACTTCCTGCACCTTCTGGGTTACATGGTGGCCTGCACCAGCATGGTCCAATGGGCCCGCTGGCATATGCGCTTTTTCCAATGGGAGCTGGCCAGCCAGTGGTCTCAGCACAAAGGTCACTTTGACCAGCTGATCACTGTGACCCAGAGGATGTGGGATGCCCTCCAGTGGTGGCTTGTCCCAGCACATCTGCAGGATAGGGACCCTGTTTGACTGTCCCGAGCCAACGATCATCTTGACGACTGACTCCTCTCTGCTGGGCTGGGGTGCCCACCTGGGGGAGCACAGAGTCCATGGCCTCTGCTCCCGTCAGGAGTCCTGATGTCACATCAACCTGCTGGAGCTCCGAGCGGTTCGGCCAGCCCTGACCGCATTTGCTCCATTAATTCGGGGTCAAGTGGTCCAGGTCCAGACGGACAATACCACAACCATGTACCATGTCAACAAGCAGGGCAGCATGCACTCCTTGCGTGTATGCAAGAAAGCACTCCGCATCTGGACCCTTATGCACAGCCTAGAAGCAGATCTCCTTGCCATCCATGTGGCAGGAGCCTCTAAATCAGCTGGCGGATGCTCTCAGTCGACTGGACGAGGCATCTCACGAGTGGTCTCTCCATCCAGAGGTAGTACATGATCTGTTCTCCCAGTGGGGCACCCCTCAGGTTGACCTGCTCGCCTCCAGGGAGAACACAAAGCTGAGGCTGTTTTGTACCGGCCCCCTCAGCAGGGCTCGCTGCAAGGGGATGCTTTCTCGAGGCCTTGGACCCCAGGCCTCTTTTATACCTTATCTCCTCTTCCCTTGATTCACAGGTTGCTTCTCAAGGTCAAGAGGGACAAGGCACAGGTGATTCTGGTGGCTCCAGACTGACCCCGCCCATTTTGGTACCCTGATCTCCTCAAACTCAGCAACAGCTCCTGAGGCATCTGACAGTTGCCTGGACCTGCTCTCCATCAGTCAGGGGAAGTTACTCCATCCGGACCTTCAATCCGTGCACCTGACAGCCTGGTTCCTGAGTGGTTAGCGTTCCAGGCTTTGGGTCTCTCCGACAAGGTCCTCATGATTGTTGAGGCATCTCATAAGGAATCAACCAGAAAATGCTATGCCTTCAAATGGAAGAAATTCTCCATTTAGTGTCAGGGCAAGGGGTTGAACCCTTCGACCTGTCCAGTGGCTAGCATTTTGGATTACCTCTGGTCCCTTTCCCAAGGGGGACTTCAGTCAACGACCCTAAGGGGGTGCACCTGGCAGACATCTCTGCTTACCAGGCGTGGGCCGGTCATCAGTTGGCACAGGAGTAGGTGGTCTGGTGCTTTTTCAGGGGCCTAGATCACATATCCCCTCCAGTGCGTGAACCATCACCCCCGTGGGATCTACTGCTGGTTTTGGCATAGCTCATGGGCAAGCCAATCGAACTGATGCACTGGTGTTACATCTCCCACCCGTCTTGGAAGACCGCCTTTTTGGTGGCTATCACGTCAGCCAGAAGGATTGGGGGGAGCTCCAGGTGCTTTTGGTGGAGTCTCCTTACTTGGTCTTCCACAGGGACAAGGTTGTCCTGCGCCCCACCTGAAATTCCTTCCAAAAGTGGTGTCGGAGTTTCACCTTAGCCGTAGTCACTGTTGGCAGATAAGGACCTATGGCCCACCCAGTCTGCCCATTTGAGCTTGTAAGTTCACTTTGTTTTTCTAGAAGTCTGTTGCCCCTTACCCCTGACCTCCAGAATTCCCTTATGTCTGTCCCATGCATTCTTAAATCCTGTGATTGTTTCAGCCCCTACCACTTCCTCTGGCAGGGTATTCCACTTGTCCACCACCTGTTCTTTGAAGAAATCATTCATTTCCTCTGAATCGCCCTCTCTCCAACTTCATCCCATGCCCACGAGTCCTGGAACATCTTTTTTGCTGGAAAATAGTGTATTCTTGCACCCTGTTCCTCCCTATAAGGTACTTGTATCTCTATCGTATCCCCTCTCTCCCTCCTCTCCTCCAGGGAGTATATATTCAAGTCCTTCAACTTGTCCTCATAGGACTTGTGATGCAATCCCTGTACCATCTTTGTTGCCCTCCTCTGAACCTTCTCTACCCTGTCTATGTCCTTACGTAGGTACAGTCTCCAGAACTGTACACTGTACTCCAGGTGGGGCCTCACTAGTGTCTTGTAGAGTGGAATTATGACCTCCCTTTTCCTGCTGGTGATGCCCCTACGTATGCATCCCAGCATCCTATTTGCTTTGCCTGCTGCCTTGTCGCACTGTTTCCCTACCTTGAGGTCATCAGAGATTACCCCAAGATCCCTTTCCTGCTTGGTGCTTGCTATATCCTCAACCCCCAACTGATTGTTCCAGGATTTTTGTGCCCCATGTGCATTGTTTTGCACTTCTTTGCATTGAATTTTAACTGACAAACCCTTGACCATTCTTCAAGCTTCTGCAGGTCCCTCCTCATTCTGTCTACACCCTCTGGTATGTCCACTCTTAGAGTTTCAGGTCATCAGCGAACAAGGAAATTCTGCCTTCTAGGTCCTGTGCAATGTCTCTGATGAAGATGTTGAATAGGACTAATCCCTGTGGTACCCCACTGGTCACTCTTCCCTTTGTGGAGTGACAGCCATTTACCACCACCCTCTGTGTCCTGCCGCCCAGCCAGTTACCTACCCACCGCACTGTTGTCCTGCCCACTCCCATAGTCCCCAGTTTGTTTAATAGCTTTCTATGTGGCACAGTGTCAAAGGTCTTGCTAAAGTCCAGATAGGCCACATTCACTGCCCTCCCCTGATCCACCTCCCTTGTCACCCAGTTGAAATATTCAATGAGGCTGGTCTGACATGACCTCCCCCCGGTGAAACCATGCTGCCTTGGGTCCTGCAGTCCGTTGGCAACCTGATGTTTCACCAATCTCTCCTTCAGTAGTGTTTCCATAATCTTCCCCACTACTGAGGTCAGGCTGACTTGTCTGAAGTTCCGTGCTTCTTCTTTGTTCCCGCTTTTGTATAAGGGGACTACATTTGCTGTCCAAGTCTCTGGGTACCTCCCCTGTTTCCAGTGATTGGCTAAACAGGATTGCTAGAGGTTCAACCACCACTTCTCTTAGTTCCTTTAGGACCCTGGAGTGCACCCCATCTGGCCCCATTGCTTAATCAACTCCTATTCCCTCCAGTTCCTTCAGGACCCTTTTCTGTGTAAAGGGAGTTGTGTCCATTTCTGTGCCATTCCAACCCCTTGTACTCCCTTCCGGTCCATTACCCTCCTCTTCCTAAGTATAGGCTGAGCAGAAATACCTGTTCAGTATGTCAGTTTTACTGTTGTCGTCTTCCACATGGCCCCCATCCTCTCCCTTCAGTCTCACTATCCCTCCCTTTGCCTTTCTTTTTTCACTTATGTACCTGTAAAAGGTTTTGTCCCCTCTACCCACTGATTTTGCAATGCTCTTCTGTCTGAGCTTTGGCTTCCCCTACTGACCTCCCTGCCTCCCTTTGCTTCTCCTGGTACTTCTCTCTATCCCCTTCTGCCTGTGTCTTTTTGTATTGCCTGAATGCAGTCTTATTTGGCTTGCACTTTTTCCGCTACCTCCTTGGAAAACCATAATGGCCTCCTCTTCCTTTTCCCCTTGCTAACCTGCTTAATGCATAATTATGTTGCTCTTGTAATCCCTGTTTTAAATACTGCCCACTGTTCCTCAACCCCTGATTCCTGCCCCATTCCCATTAATGCCTCTTTCAAGCATCTCCTCATTTTCCCAAAGTGTGCCCCCCTAAAATCCAAGATATGTATGTTTGTGCGGTTTGGTTCTGCTCTTTCTGTGATTTCAAACCACAGTGACTGGTGGTCACTGTTCCCAAATTGCTTCCCCATTGTCACCCCATCACACTGTCCCCGTTTGTGAGCACAAGGTCCAATGTTGCCTTCTGCCGAGTGGTTCCATGACCAGTTGTTTGAAGAAGGCACCTTGAAGGAAGTCCAGGATAAATATGCTCCTGGTTGATGCTGCTGCTGGGAGGCTGTAGTCCATGTCTGGAATATTGAAGTCTCCAGCCAGCACCACCTCACCCTCGTCTGCCATTATTTGAATGGCTAGCATCAGCTTCCTATCTGTTTCTTCCTCCTGGGCAGATGGTCTGTAGACCACCCCTATGCAGATAGCTGACCCCATTTTTCCTTCCAGCTTAAGCCACAGTATCTTTCCCCCATTTTGTTCCTCCTGGATCTCTGTGGCTTTTATGCCATCTTTCACGTAAAGTACTACTCTTACTCCCTCCCTCCCTTCCTGCCTGCCCTGTCTCTTCTGAACATGTTGTAGCCAGGTATGGCCATTTCCCAGTCGTGGTTATTATACCAGGTCTCTGTGATGGCCATGATGTCCAGGTCCGACTGCACCATGATAGCCTTCAGATCCCTCCATCTTGTTGCTAAGGTTCCTGGCATTGGCACACATGACTTTCCATGATTTGAACTCCCTGGACTGTTTAGCTGTTCCACTCCAGCCCCTTCCCTGGTTGTCATTTATCCCTGGTTCTTCTGTTGTCTGCCCTTCTGTTGAATTTTCCCCCTTTCTACGTATCCATCTCTTGGGTGCTTATCTCCATCTTTTGCATACTGCTTTGTAGAGAGATCCACTTCTCATGTTCGCTGGTTCCACTGCTAGCTGTGGGGGGTGAGCAGTTAGATACCTTCATTGCTGCTTGCCACCCTCCCCGGCTAGTTTAAATGCTTGTCCATGTAGCATTTAAACTTATCATTGAGTGCTTGGATTCCCTCCAGGATGGATGTAGGCCATCAGATTTGAACAAGCCTCCATCCCTCCAGGTGGGTCCCCAGTCACCAGTGAATCCAAACCATTCCTCACAGCACCAGTTATTCAGCCATGAGCTAAAGTTCCTGGTGTGTGTGCCTCAACGCTGTCCCATGCCTCTTACAGGTAGTACTTCCGAGAATGTGACAGAAGTAGCTACTTGCTTGAAACCCCTCCCCAATTTCCTAAACTCTTCCTGAACTTCCTTAGGCTCCCCGTTTGCCAGGTCATTAGTACCTAGGTGGATGACATCCAGCTCACTCTCCCATCTTGCCTTTCTGGAGATCCCCAGGATCTTCCTCCCATACCTCCATACCATGGCATCTAGTACGCACCTCACCTCCCTGTCCTCCCCCTCCTGTGTTCCTACCTGGATCCCTCTTACAATGGAGTCCCCCACCAGGATTCGCTTCCTCCTCCTCTGAGGTCCACTGCTCTCCCCACTGAGGTCACTTTCTTGGTTGACCTCCACATCCTTACCTTCCACTTCTCTGGGTACCTCTGTTTGGTTGTCCCCGTTTGCCAGTGCGGCATATGAGTTCTGGAGTGAAATAGGATTTGGGATGTGCTTCTGCCTGATCACTCTAACCCTCCCCGAGCCCACCGTCATCCAAGTGCTCCTCGTTCTTGGCATCCTTTGAGGCAGCGGTGTTGGACTGGGTGGTCTCTGGATAGGAGCGAAGGTACTCGTGACCCAGTTTACTTCCACTGTGAGTCTGGCTACCTCATCCTGCAGTCCAGAGAGATGCCTGCAGATAGGGCAGCACCTCAGCATCCAGAAGGTTTGCCTGAATACGGCTGCCCTGCATCTACTGCATTGCACCACTCCCCATATTATACTGTACTTATACTGCTATACCAGTACTTGTCTGTTACTG
The DNA here is from genome assembly GCA_016271365.2 of Neoceratodus forsteri. Lineage (NCBI taxonomy): Eukaryota > Metazoa > Chordata > Ceratodontiformes > Ceratodontidae > Neoceratodus > Neoceratodus forsteri. The sequence continues at coordinate 499,975,818 of CM028132.1, forward strand.
AAGCTCTCCTGGTCCTTGTTTATTAATTTACTGTCCTGAAAGTCCTACCACCAATCCTCAGATACTTTTTTTTTTAAAGAAGAAGCGTGTCAAAACACTTGTGCCAATGGTGGGCTTCCTCCCCCTTATGCCCCTCCTACTCCACAACCCCTGCTATTCCCTGTGCTTAGCTCCTGTCAATCAGATTTAGCAGGGCATATAACTGAGTGGGGGGCAGGGGAGACAGGGTGGACGAAAATTTGCAGCAAGTAAAGACAGCAAAGGAAAACAGGACCACTACAAGTACACCAAACTAGGTTATAAATTTTCAACAGCCCAAAAACAATTTTAAGTAAAGACAGCAAAGAAATAACAGTACCACTAAAAGCCCACAAACCTAAGTTTAAAACAAAAACAGCAATGAGCAGTTACTGCACTGAAATGAGTCTGGATCCTTCCCCTTCTGGCTTCTTCTGAGTTGTACTACCCCAATAACACCTCGGAGGTCAAGTACAGGCTTCATACTTTGGACCCGAGACAAACGCTCACCTACTATAAAGAGCTTGTGTCTGAAGTTTGGGGAGAGATTCGCCAGCTGTTTGTTACCTATGCCGAAGCCGCACCTGGCAGACCTGCAGACAGGTGGCAGGTGGATCACTTCCTGTTTTGATCTCAGCTATAGGTTGGTGGGTAGGGAGCCTCCCATAGGGCTAAGGGTTTATTCCACCTGCCATACCGCTGTGTTGGTGGCCCCTTCTAGGGACATCCCTAGAAATCTGCAGGGCTTCTACCTGGAAGTCAGCAAACACCTTCATTTCACATTACCACATTGACCTCGAGTCACGCCAAGATGCTGGTTTGAGGGCCTCAGTTCTCCAATCTCTTTTTCCCAAGTAGGGGTGTGCGCCTTGCCTCCCTCCCTCCCAGAGAACTGCTTGGCGGTTGCAAGATAGTGTGGCTAGAACATCATATCCACATTCCTGGAAACACAGGTTACTCACCTGTAACAGTAGTTCTAGGAGTGGTATATGATGATCATCCACACAAACCCACCCAACCTCCCCAGGCTCAGGCAGACAACCTTGTTTCCAGCGGGCTAAGATCTGGTGTCTAGGGGCGGAGCTAAGGGTTTTACCACCCGGGTAGGTGGGAGGAGCCAGTTTGAAGACGTTCCGGCAGGAATTAAAGGGAACGGTATCTGCCAGATAGTGTGGATGGATATCACCTACCACTCCTAGAACTCCTGTTACAGGTGAGTAACCCGTGTTTCCCCTACCACTCACTTTGATAGGGAAGGTCAATCTAGTGAAGAAGTGTGTGCTGCTCCAATGCCTATATCTGTTCCAGACCCTTCCCATTCACATCCCAAATAAATATTTCAAATCGCTCTGGGGCTGTATCACCGATTTGTTAGGGAATGGAAGGAGACCCTGGGTAAAGCAGGAGACTCTTTGGCAACCACTTGCAAGAGGAGGGCTTGGCCTCCCAAATTTGAAGCTTTACTACCAGGTGGCACAAATAGCTTTTCAATTGGACCTCCAGGCTGAGACAGGGTCAGGGCCGGCATGGGTAGATATGGAGGAGGCGGCCTTCGGGGTGCCACTTTATGGGGCTTTGTTTGCATCCTCGATTCAAGAAAAGGTGAGCAAATAGATCTCAAACCCTTGTACTAGGTCCTCGGCGAGAACGTGGCTAGCGGCACATGCCGTAATAAAGTACCCATCCACCCTATCAGCTGACGCTCTAATTCAGTACATGCTCTGGGAGGAGGATCGTATCCCCCATGTGACCCTTGAGACCCTGAGAGTGTGGAAGTCCCATGGACTCCTAAGGATCTCACACTTATTTGTGGACGGGAGCCTAAAATCCTGCCAAACCCTCGCAAAGGATTTTCATTTACCACCTGCGTACTTTTTCGCGTACCTCCAAGTTCGAGTCCATCTGTCTGCCAGGGGGCAGCGACTCAGCACCTGACTCCTAAGAGATCCCCTACAGAAGAGCTAATTTGTTGTGAGGACAGCCAACCCAGACTGAAAACTGCTCGTTCATTCATCTTTCCTGGACCCAGCCTCAGTGAGTGCAGATTTAAAACTGAACTGGCAAAAATTACAGCACTGATGACTTAAACTGTTTGTTATATTGGCAGCTGAGGCGGATACTTGCTTTTGGGATTGCAGAAGTGGTAATTTCTCCTGATTTTCAGTTTTACTCATCTGACTAAGCTCTGTGTCCTAGGGCCATCAGCTCTAGGAACATCACAATCTACATTGCTTGAGTACAGTGTTAGTTTTAATAAGTGCTACAAGTACATAATTATAACAAGTCTGTATAAAAAAAATATTTTTTTTAACTGAGTGGCGCTGTAATCTGTAGTGTATTGGGACACAAAAGGACACCTTTTGAACTGGGCAGATCTATAGATTGCAGTAAGCTTTTCAGTATTGATACATAGAGGTTTGTGTTAAATGAATAACTTTTTCAACAGTTCAGAATTGTAATGTGCAGTAAGAGTATAAGCACTGAGCTGTACAGTCCAATCCCAGGACAACAGTGCAATAAACTGTATTTTTTGGCAAGTGCTGCTTCCAGTGTGATTGCTTTAGTAAACTGCCTTTGGTATTGCATTTCTGATTGTCACCATCATTATAGACGGCTTATATTTTTTCCTGTGCTCCTGTGTTTTCTTGGGCTCATTTGGTGTTCTCATGCAAGCACCATAACACTGATCACCAAAGTATGTTTAGATGTGCATGAACAAAGGGACACGGTGCACAGAATTGTTTCTCCAGCTTGCCAGCTCCTAGCTAAGTTTATAAATGAATGCAATAAAATGAGTTGTATACTGTACATAGTTTACAGTGTATCTCAAAATTAAACACTTAGTTTTTTAACATTTTAACATACAGTCTTTATTTATAATTAGGATTATAGCATCATTGTATGTGCTCCGGAGCATCAGCAAAAGAAGACTGCAGTTATCATCCTCTCCCGACACTGTGGTACCAATGTACGGCTTCTATGGTGTTATATTGCAAAGTGTGCTAGTCAGTTCAGCAGACTTGGGGAATAATGTCTACCAAAATATGGCTACACAGCAATGAATGCAGGGAGTCTACACAATGCACAATGACATCGGTAAGGCATTGGAGACAGAATAGTGCAGCATGTGTTGTATTTGCTGTACACTTTACACATGTGCATCAGAGATCCACTGTAATGGAAAAAATGGGAAAACACAAATGGCTTGACACAGACCGAAGTGGTAATGAATTATGGTGACGTAAGTGAGGAAGGGTGGTTCAAATACAGTCTAACACTTGAGTGCCTACCGCAAGGATATGTCCCTTTTTGTAGTGGACCAATCAAATGGTACTTAGGCTATCTAAACATAAATGCAGTCTCTTTCTCCATGAGAAAGGTATTGGCAGTGTCATTTTTAATCTTGGGGGTGTGGAGGATGATCACCAACTGTACTGTGTATTTTTGGCTCAATTCATAATGCACCTGGAGGCACACATGTAGCGGCAATAAGCCAATGCCAGGATGGTATTACAGATCCTTATGCAGACACTGACAGCTGCAGTCTGTATAGTTCCTGAGTGCTTAGAGGTAACACAAAGCTGATGCAGTAATTTGTAGTTTTAGATTTATAACATGCCATAAACGGGAGAACCGGTGTCTTCAACACGTTACTCAATCACTGATACCTCTAAAGGGGAAAGTACAAGCAGGTCCCCCAAACACACACACATACACAGAGAAGAAAGCTATAGTGTAGACCAGTTGGCACTAGGGCAAAGACAGACCCAAACAGTATAAATAATTTACAGATAAAAGTTCTATGCTGCAGCATTTTTCTAAGTCTATGTGCGGGGGCTGGAGTGGTTGGGATACAGGGTGCCTGCTTGTAATTTGCACCCTGTGCTCCATCAAAGTGAGTGACTGATAAATCAATTGGCGGGAGGTCACTACTAATTAGTACCAGGTGAGGAATTTGGACAAATTGTGAGCCACTTAAACCAGATCGAGCCGTACTCTGTGTCAAGCTGGAACGGCCTACAACTCGTTCGCATAGGGAAAGCAATCCCCACCCCAAAAAAAAGAAGAAATATAAAAACCCAGGGTACTATCACTAGCATGTGTGTGGGCAAATTGATGCTGGGAGTAACAGAACACACACCATGCCTAGATTTTGCACAGTAAAATGACAACAATGACGGGAACCAAACCGTAGCACTAAGTATCAAAATATAATAACAGTCTGTGTTGCTAAATCTGCTCTCACTGCTGTACTGGAATGGATCGGGACTACTGCTGTGACTGCCTGAGCTACTGCCCATCATTCTACGCTGCTGTCATGGGTCACCCCTATGGGATCTACTAATACAGCTGTCAAATGTGGCACTGTCAGTGTCCCAAAGATCACTGTTAGTGCAGGACAACATAATGCTTTCATCATCGGACCCTGAAAATGAACTGTTTGACATTGTCATTGTCGTGCTGCATGCTGCGACCAAGAGCTCTGTTATCAAGACAGAATTGCTGTGACCAAGAACTAATTTTAATTGCAGAGCACAGACCTCCCTGTGGTGACATTGCAAAGGTAATGAGTGTCAAAGGTCACCAAATACAGGCTCCAGTACACAAAATGACACTTCCTGGTTTGTGAGGGTGAAAACCTGATTTCATTTGCTAAAATAGGTTATGCGTCTATCAAAATACATTGCGAATCAGTTCTATATGCAGTCACCTTGCAGTATATGCGTTCATGTATCAAAACTTGGTAAACGCTTTAAGACTGAAATAGACTGTGCCAAAAATAATAGACTTAGAGCAATACATTATAATTTCCTTCTTCTGTCCTATTTTACCCCGGCCTTAGCTTGCAAAATTAATATGGAAAAATCAGATATTTGTCCCAAATGCAAGACCCACAAAGGCACTTTTTTAGTCTTGTGTGAGAATGCTGCTTAATACATAAATTCTGGCAGGAAGTAGTCTCTACACTGAGTGGGGTATTGGGAGGCCCATGGTCATTGGACCCAGTACATATTCTGTTGGGTCAATGGAGGAGCGTGGGTGGGAGAAGAACAAGGACAGACCATCCCCTATGGAGAATTGGTATCGTTGTAGCTAAGCAGGCTTTGGCACTGCCATGGGGGTCTGAGAGATCACCAACGATATCCCAGTGCGTCCAGTCCTTGTTGTACTGTATGAAACTAGAGCAGCTGCAGTACACAGTTAATAATCAAGAAGAGAATTATACACAGATATGGTGCAGCCTGGAGGCGGCCCTGGCTTCCCCTTGGTTCCCGGCCTTTTAGTCTTAGGGGCAGGGTAGCACTTCTTCGTAATTTTTCTTCCCTGCTCTCATGGGTAACTGTTATACTTGCGTGGTTCACTGCTTGACATTCCAAGACCATTGCATTAACTGTAAGTTTAAGTAACTTTTGATTGTTTCTCAGTCATGGACCACATGGACTTTCACTGGACCCAATATGTGTTATATGGTACATTATTTTGTTTTCAAACCAATAGATTACAAACATGTACTGTTGTCTCCATTCATGAAATTATTTCCTGTGTCATTTATAGGTGGTGTACTGCTGGAACTGGAAATATTGACTTAAAGTGTACCAAAAAAAAAGTTACTGCCTAACCAGTAAACATTCATATTTTCAGAACCATAAAATCTAACAGATTCTTTAAACAGTTAGGACCAACTCTATATGAAGCATACAACATTAAAACCAATACATCAGTTATCAGAAATAAAAATATGTTTATTTAGTTTTTATTGACTGGGTGAGCACGCTAGACAGCATGGCTGCCTAGGGATTATCTAACTTTTTTTTTTTCCCTGCTAATTATATACAATTTTATAAGTAAAATTAATGGCATATCAAGCCATCACTGTCATTCAAAAAAGATGAAATAAATTTCGATTCTAACATAAAACTAGGAACCGGAGCTACAAATGTTTTGTTGTAAAAATCAGTTATGTAGTTACACTACAGGAGGGAGCTCCAGGATTAAAAATGATTATAATCTGTGTAGCTTCTTCTAGAGACTACCTCCCCGTAGCAAATAAGAAACTATACCCTAATTCGTAGAACTGCACAAATTTTCTATGTCCAGTACAGCTTAATGTACACTTAAAAATAACACTTCAAAGGGAACAAAGTCTGTAAATCTTGGAAACTATAGAAAAAGGATTTATTGAGGAAGCAGCGGTGGAGGGGAATTGGTTGCCAGAGCAGGGAAATGCAGGGGCTGTCTTTTCCAGAATACAACTTTGGGGGGGGGGACTTTGCATCATTTAGTTTATTTTTGAAGTAGTTGGCTTTCGCTGCACGCACATTTTGTGCAGGAGTTTCTCAGTGTCCTATGTTGTAAGTCGGCCAGGCTAGAGGAGGCTGTGGATTTATGCCAAGTTTGGTCTCTGCTTGAAGAGGGTAATCAGGTTATGAGTTTATTTTTTATTTATTTCATTGTTCGGAAAAATACCTTTGAGCAAATGCTCTTTTTCAAAGGTTCCACGTCAAGTACAGTAGACAGTAAACAGTGCAACAAAAAGGGGATCATACCCTTAGGGAAACATAATACCTAGGCATAAACATTACAGGGAGAAACATTGCGTTAAATAAAAAGTGCAGCAGAACTACAACAATGCTTAAACAGTGTAAGATTGCTACTGTATTATGTTCAGGTAACAAATAATCACATTCAAGGAAACTTTAGCTTGATACAGAAAGCGAGTGACTGAAGCATAGGGGAACACAGGGACAGAGGTAACAGCAGCCAGGAAACGCGAGTCATCCAGGGGAGGTGTTTATGTCGCAGTTGCATTCTTTTTGCTGTTGCGTGGAGGTCCCAGATTTTGAGCAGGATTTTGGTGAAGGATGCCAGGCAGAGTCTGTCTGGAGCATTCTAAACTCCAGACCAATCAGCCAGGTGGAGGTCTGACAGAAGGATGTACATTTAGTGATTTAAGGGGGACGGAACTACAGATACTTTGGGGTGATAGAGGGCCTGGTATTCCGTGATCACTGAAAGGGTCAGGAAGGGTACCTGCAGTTGGGTGTCTGTGAGGATGTGATGCTAAAATCCAATCAATTAGTGAATGGTTTTCTGAGTGGGGGTTGTGTCGTGTTTGTTCAGAAAGCAGTTGGGCCAGATTTGGAGCCTCAGTTTGTTGGGTGATACTTATGGAGTGGGAAGAGAGCCAATTTATATTATAATCATCCATGAGCAGTAAGTAGCTAGAATGGGTGAGAGAGGTTAGGGATGCTAAAGTGTGAATCATGGTAGAAGGAATTGCTTTGGGGGAGAAGTAACACATTCCAATGAATATTGGAGCTGTGGCCAGGTATGGCAGCTTAAGGAGCAGCAGTGCGTAAGAAGACGGGGTGGCCTGTTGGAATACGACAGAGGCAGGGAGAGATTTGTGCACATATACTGCAACCCTTCCTCCTCTTTTCTGTCTGTCCTGTCTGAGCAGTGCATACCCGTCTAGATCGATCATAGAGTTAGAGAATCTGGAGGACAACTAGGTCACTGAGATGCATAGGATGTCCAGTGGGTTTAGCGAGACTCAGGCCATAAGATGGTCAAGTTTGAGAATTAGGCTTCTGGCATTTACATGGTAGATACTGAGGCCACCAAGCGAGGATCCAACTGGGGTGGGGGGTCCGGGGCTGGGTTCCATGTCGCTGGCCAGGAGGAAGAGGAGGCAGGGAATCAGAAACCTGGGATAACGCCTTATGTTGTTAGAGGAGCAAGCTCTAGGTTTAATGGCGAGTACTTGGTGTCAGTTCGCAGTGGGGGATATAAGGAAAGGTGTGGCATGGAGGGGCAGGGAGGAGAGAGGGAGAGTATGAGCAGAGAGGGGGAAGACAGAGGAGAGGGAGGAAGGGGAGAATGGGTAGGAGGAGAAGGTAGAGGTATTAAGGCTGGGACTAGGAGAGAGATAACGGGGAAAGAGTAAGAGGCAGCAGTACACTAGGGGGAGAGGGTGACATACTAACTAGGGGCCGCTGGGTGGGTGATATCGCTCACTACTGGTAGAGTAGTGGATAAACTTGAGAGTTTGTCCTTGCAGGAGCCCTGGTAGGTGGCAGTATGACCTGGAGAGGTTGCAGAATGGAGGTTAGAAGCTTAGTTGCCTGACAAATTGTTGACAGGACAGCCTAGTGGATAGTGCACAGATTTATGGGCTAACTGGACCTTAGAGGCATGGGATTGAGTCACGCAGGCTCCTAACTGACCAGGGAACCCGGAAGGGAAACACATTGCCTGGGGGTGGTGTGACAAATCTTTAGGTAGGCTAGGTGGCGGGGTGGGTGTGGTGGGTGGTTGGTTGGTGGGGGGAGGTGACAAGAAGGGTCCACCTGGAAGGTAATAGGACTGTTTCAGGGGGTGGGGCAAAGGGATGAGTGGGCTGATTGATTCTGGCCGATCGATTGAAAATAAAAACCGCGCCACCCCTGGCTGGGGAGGATTAGGTGGGTAATAGCTAGCAGCGCCACCATGCAAAGTGCGGTGCAGTGCTCCAGTGAGTCAGGTGCGGTAGTCAGGAGTTACCTTGTGCCCCGAGAGATGTGGCCGGCGCCTCCAGTGGTCGCCTTCTGTGTGGTGGCGGCGGGTAATGCTGGGGCTTCCTGTAGGCGACAAAGCACGGATTAGAAGGTCGGGTACAGAAGGGCCTGTGGTCATGATGGGAAAAGGCTGAAGGGGAGGGGACTTGACCGTGACCCAGAGTGGAGAGTAGTAACAATGGAGATCTGACTGGGTCGCTGGCTGAAGCTGCAGAACTCACAATACAGTAAAATCCTCAAGCTTTAGCTGCCTGAAACCCCAGAAACAGACCGTTGCTGAACAAACAATTGTGTGCGGCTGCAAAGCTGGCTGAAGTTGCACCACGAACAGTACAGCTGCTCTAGCGCTACAGTGTCTGCCTAGCACAATTAAAGTAACAACCACAAACTGCTGAAATGAAGCTGATGACTGCCTTCTGTTGCTGCTGGTAGCCTATCAGCACAGGTACACCGCAAAAAATAACTTTAAACACTTGGCAGTTCCCCTGTGCTTCAGTGAGTCCGATGCGGCAGTCAGGAGTTACCTTGTGTGCCGAGAGATGCAGCTGGTGGCTCCGGTGGTCACCTTCTGTGTGGCGGTCCTTATAGTGTAACCTGCTGCAAGAGCTCCTCTCGAAGATCTACTGTTACAGTAAGTTCTTACGTAACTGTACTATTTCTAGTGTATGGCTTTGAACTGTTCTAAAGCATTGATTTAGTTTTTATAAAGTTTGAGGGGTTTATTATTTAGAAGATCTTTGGTGGGGGATTTACGTCTAGTATGCGTCTTAGGCAGATGAAAGGGAGTGTTTCATAAACCATAAATTCAGGTTTCCTGGACTTCAGGGCTCTTTTAAAGACCTGTTTTTGTCATCAATGGGATTCATTTAGTGGACTTTAAGGATTAACCATTTTAGGAAAGTCATCCATGGTCATGAAGGCAGAGAGGGGACATGATAGAAACTTTCAGGTACCTCAAGGGAATTAACAAAGTCCAAGAGGGTAGCATCTTCCAGAAAAAGAGATGTGCAAGAACAAGGGGACACAATTTGAAGAGAGAGGGGGGGACGGCTCAGAGGTAATGTGGGGAAGTATTTTTTCACAGAGAGGGTTGTGGATGCATGGAACAGCCTCCTGAGGAGGTCGTGGAGTCAAGAACAGCGGGCGACTTCAAGAATGCATGGGACAGGCATAAGGCAGTACTAGTGGGGGTAGTAGGAAGTAAGCTGTTGGTTAACTAGGATCTGCAGCTTATCTGTTAGGTAGGAAAATGGGCAGACTAGGTGGGCCAAGTGGTCCTTATCTGCCGTCAAATTCTATGTTTCTATGTTGCATATGACCAATTATTTTATTCATATGTACTATTGAATTTCATGATGGGACCACCTGTGATGTAACAAAAGAATGAAGAGATGAGTATTCATGTTGTAAAATTGTTTTATATGCATTGCCTATACTCTGAATCAAGCACGTTGCTTTGTATTGTTCATTTATTTAAAGTGAATAAACTTAAATTTCAGTTCTAGGGACAGGGATATGGTGCACTATCCACATGTTTGCAATCTTCCTTTCCCTTTAAATCCAACTGGGACATCTTCAGGCTAAGCTCCTCCTGCCCACCTGGGTGGTACCGCCCCATGACATTAGATCTTCCTTTCTGCTGGAAGAGTCCAGCCTCCTCCTTTGCAGCTCTCATGCGGTGTAGGCCCAGCCAAAATATGTGTACCAACCCTCGTGCCTTGTGTGTATTGCTTGGTGGTGGAGCATAACTCGCAGGGTTGCAGCCTGTGCAGGGCCCTGCTCCCCTCCTCTCTTGAGGACAGGTACACCCATCTGCTCTTTGGCCCGGCGGATGAGCGGGATCTTCTGGTCCGATCGAAGGATGATTATGAGGCCGTTTCAGTGGCAGCGGGCTCAGCCTCTTTGCTGGACCCCCCCTTTGAAGAGGCAGCAACCCAGGCATGACAGTCTCTTCGTCCGCCCCAGCACTGCTCCCAGTGGGTGCCAGTATAGCGGCTCCCTTTACAGGATCATTTTGGGACATGTGCCAGTCCTCCAGACCCTCTGGGAGGGCCCTTTATAGGGACCACTCCTCTTAAGGCGGCTCAATAAGTCTCATTGTAGGTCAGTGGACGGGAGCAGCCTCGCTCTTCCCACTCCTCCCGACCCTTCACCACTCAACGGTTAGTCGAAAGAGTCAGCTTTGGACGATCACCCCAGGGCTGAAGAACAGGAAGCCAGCTTTGCAGTATCCCCATCAGGCTTGCCGGCCAAGACGCGGACTGACCAGCCAGCTGAGATTTTTCTCGACCAGTTGCTGGACGAGTTGTGAGACGACTCTCTCTCTCTGCTGGACTCCCACCTTTTTAGCCCTCTCTCAGGAAGGACAGGAAAAGTCGACTGACCTTGCTGTCTTCTCCTAGCAGCTTCCCCCTTTGGGGGTCTTGCTGCAGGACCTGTTATGTGTGGTATACACTACTCCTCCTTCTGCGTCCTCTTGATGGTGGCAATCTTGTCACCGGTTGAGGTTCTGTTCTCTGGTTTTGGGTCATTCCTACTCTTCACTTCCCAGGAAGTGCCGTCGATGCTCCTCTTCCTCCTCATGTTCGGATGACAGGAGGCTTCACCACAAGTTGTGGCGGTGCTACAAGGAACTCATGTGGCAGCAGTGGGTCCTTGGGCAGGGCCAGTCCTTCCATCGGGCTCCGGCACTCCCATGGTCTTACCCCAGTGATGCCCGTTCCAGTATAGCCCTGTCCGCTCGAGCCTTCCCCAGCCTCCACTGATTTTAGTGGAACCTATGCCCAAGCAGCTCATGCATTGGGCCCCATCCAAGGCTGCTTGCTTGGCCTCCCTGGCTGGCTTTCAGTGCAGATTACCCAGTCTGGCAAATCCATGGTGCTTCACAGGGACAGGGTGGTGTTTGAGGAGTTGTCAGACAAGGACAACTCTTCCATGCATTCTTCTAGGACCCTGGGCTTTGTCGGGAGTTCTCCAAGGACCTTGCCACCAAACAGGGTCCCGTCTCCTTTGGGGCATTGCCCTGGCTTATCTCCCAGTCCATGAAGATTCTGCTGGAGCCAGGACAAGTACCCCCTGACAGAGATCCTTGACTGGGATTACTCCCCGGGGTGGTCTTTCCGGTAGCGGAAGATCTTCTTCAAGGCAGTCTGTTGCAGCAGGTCATAACACAGGATTACAGCCATAGGCATAATTTCCTCTGGATGACTTCTTAACAGTCGACCCTGGGAACCTCCCCCTAACACTACTATGTGGTGTCTGCATGGCAGGTGTAAAAGGGGGAGGTCCCAGCTACTGCTCAGTTCTTAACAACCATGGCCTGCATGCGACAAGTCCTCCTTCAGAGTTCTGCTTACCTGTTGTTGATGGTGTTCTACCATCCACAATTTACTGCAAACGAGTTTATATACTGATGTCTTCAGATTCCTTATTTGGAAGGTGTTCCTGTGGTCACAGAATCGCTACAGAAGACCTCCACAAAGTCTGTGTTCGTTGTCTCGGTCCTGAACCACGACTCCAAGGGGGTTATCTTCTGTAACAGATTCAACAAGGCCAGAAAGCGTGGAAGGCTTCAGCAGTTCCATGAGTTTTCATGGAGCAAAAGGTTGCCCTTCTGGAGCAGCAGCAATGCTCCAAGACCAGAGAGAGTCCTCGATGTCCTCCTTGGGGTCTCACCATTCTGCGGGTGACCCCTCCACGTCGACTGCACAGTGTCCTGGTAAAAAACATGCAGACAAGACAAAGCATGTTTCTACTGCTGCCTTGTCATCGATGAAGGCTACTTCACAAAAAGTAAGTATGGAGAAGGTTACTCCTCTAACATCATCCTGTACACCGTCAACGATTGTGGGCTCCTCTCTTCCCTCGTTGATGGCTCCTCCGTCGATTGGTGGGTTCTGGAGTCATGCTATGGCTTCCAAAGCTGCCTCCCCTTCAGTGCTTTCTAGCCATCATCAGTCAATGATGGCTTCAGACCCATCATTGTGGAAGATGGCTGGCAGCCTGTCAACGATCCCATCGTCACCAACCAACCTTGCCTAACAGGGCTTAATTGTTTGCACCCTCATCAACAGTCCTGGGGTCATGCGCACCCCTCATCAATGGCTCCACATTTGGTTCCACTGCCTGCCTCTATTCCGTCAGTGGTCCCAATTCACTCTGTCCAGTCTGCCCCAGCTACTTCCACTGGACAGATGGCCATGATTGATTTCCAGGCTCTAGTGAATACTATCCTGGACCTGACTCTGACCCCGCGCCCCCCTAGCGAGGGGTTGTCTCCGGTCTCTGCTCCCTCTCTACATGCTTTGGCACAACGGATGGCCAGCTCTTCCCGTCTCATATCCCCAGGTGTTTACACTCGAGACATACACATGGAGGACCCATTCCTACAGGACTGGGATCTGGCTGACCTAGAGGACGAGGATGGCATGGACCACGAGGAATCCCCACAATCCTTCTCAGTCACTGCCTCTATTCAGGGGGAACCAACCCCTGGGCTCCTTTGTTCTCCGCCAGATGACCCACCTTTTTCGGACATTATGATCCACCTCCAGAAAACATTTGGATTCCTGGGTACTGAGCAGAATGCTTCAAGAAAGAAATTGGTGTGCCAGAATGCCCAACTCTGGTTGTCCCCCATTTGGTGGACACCTTTCAAGAGGCTTTCTTGGCTGCATGGAAGCAAACTTTCATAATTCCCTCTGATCCTCGTAAGGCTGATAGGATTTATCAGGCTCCGGTGGCTCACCCCTATTTCATGTCACTGCCTTAGGTGGACTAGGTGGTGGTCAGTGCCTCACATGATGGGTCCTCAAGGCCTCAGCACGCGAGTGCTAAGCCCCCATATAAGGGGTCCAAAAAATTGGATTTTATGGGAACAGGGGTTTTTGTCTTGGCCACCTTGTCTCTACGTATGCTTAATTACATGGGACACCTCCTGAAATATCAGGAAGAAATCCTAAAGGCCTTCCAGGTGACAGTACAGTCCCTCCCAGCAGATTCTGTCCAGTAGAACCCGACGGTCAAAATGTCTACTGTGGCAGCTGTATGCCACTACCTGTTACGGGCTACTTATGATGCTGTTGACACTACGGCTCATACGTCCTCTGCAGGAGTGTATTTCAGATGATGCACCTGGCTCAGGGTGTCAGGATTTTCACAAAACGTACAGCAGTCAATCCTGAGTGCTCCTTTTAAAGGGGTTCAGCTGTTCAGTCCACAGACTCAAGACATATTAAAAGACTTACAAGACTCCAGTCGTACTGTTAAATCAGTCTGGATCCTGTACCGTCCTAAGGCCAAAATGGCCTTCAGGGGCTTCTCGAAGGACCACCCCTCCAGGGGCCATCCCACAGCTCAAGAGACCACCTGCCAATAAGAGAGAACCTCAGTTACAATTGCCAGGTCCTGCAAATGCTCAGAAAACCCATTACATCCCTGCTGCCCCCAGCAGGGCCAGCCTTCAGCCTGGAGGTCTTTCTCAGTCATTGGAGTAGAGACTCGACCCTCAGCTGTCGGGGGCAGGCTTTCTCTGCACCTGCAAGGGTGGCAAGGTATCTCCTCTGACCAGTGACTCCTGCAATTAATCATGACAGGGCACACACTGGAGTTTATGGCGATACCTCTTCTTTTTCCTCCCCAGGTCTGTCATTACTCCTCAGACTAAGCATTGGTCTTACGGACCGAAATCTATGCTTTGCTCTCAAGAAAGGCCATCGAACCAGTTCCACTTCTCAGAAGGGTGTGGGATTTTACTTGCACTTTTTCCTGGTTCCCAAATGGACAGGGGATTTACACCTGTTTTGGATCTGAGGTGTCTCAGCCTCTACATCACTTACCAAAGTTCGAATGGTGTCTCTTCCAACACTTCTCCCTTTGCTGAACATGGGCGATTGGCTCTGCTTTCTAGATATGAAGGATGCATACCTCCATATCCTGATGCACCTGGCCCACAGACAGTTTCTCCATTTAATGTTTCAGGGTGATCATTACCAGTTCAGAGCCCTTCCTTTAGACCTTTCCTCAGCCCCGAGGGTATTTACAAAATGCCTAGTGGTGGTCGCAGCAGCCTACCACAGGGAAGGCCTCTGTCTTTCTCTGCTTCTGCAGTTGTACGCCCAGGTGGGGATCCGAAGTCCAGAATGAACCCTTCATGATGCCTCCAATATATCTGAGGATCCGAAGTCCAAAATGAACCCTACATGATGCCTCCAATATATCCGAGTCATGTTGGACATCTCTGTGGGGAAGGTATATCTGCCCATAGCTCAAGCGGACTCCCTGATTGCTTTGGCATGCAGATTAGAGTCCAGCAGAGTGGTCTCGGCACAAGACTACCTCCGCCTCCTGGGACATTCGGCAGCCACGTTACAGCTGGTCCCCAATGCCAGGTAAAATATGAGGGTCCTTCAGAGTCCAGTGGGATGAGAAGGAGGACGATTTCGATGCCCTGGTCCTGATGTCTTCCCTGCTCTTTGTGCTCTACAATGGTGGAAGACCAGAGACAACTTAATGTGAGGTGTGCCATTTTGTTCTCCTGTCCCGAGGCTTTCTGACTACAGATGCCTCCTCGACTGGGTGGGGTGCCCATCTCCTGCACATTGGGTCCCAAGGGCTGGCAGTATAGCATAGAGGTTAGAGGACCGAGGTGTGAACGAGCTTGGTACATCCAGCAGACCAGACATGAGTTTGATTCTCACAACCTCCACTTGCATACTGTGTGACTCTGGGCAAGTCACTTAACCACCCAGTGCTCCCAGGTCACCCCTGAAAACAGGCACTTGTGCCTAGTGGGCCTTACCCGGTTACCAAAGACTGAAATAAAATTAAAATAAAAAAAATCTTGGACACCAGTGGAGGCCTGCCTCCACATCAGTGTCTTGGAGCTGAAGGCAGTTTTCTATGCCTTATAGACGTTCGAAACTCACCTCTGCCCCCTCCCCGGTTGCGTTCAAGTGCAATCTGACAGGTCTAAAGTGATTCACTACCTAAACCAGCAAGGAGGCACCCATTCCTACCCTCTCTGCAGAGAATCGATGAGGGTTTGGTATTGGGCGATCCAGAGAAATATTCATCTTCTGGCAATACACAGCCTTGGGGTGTCCAGCACCCTGGGGGATGCCCTGAGCAGATCAACTGCCCAGGCCCACGAGTGAGAAATCTTAAACGACGTTCTAAACTATGTCTTCCTCCTGTGAGGCCGACCAGAAGTGGATCTTTTTGTCTCTTCGCAAAACTGCCGCTTTACTGCTCTCTCGTGAGAGGTCCTGGAACTGTGTGACAGAACACATTCTCTTTCCTGGATAGGGAGATTTCTTTACACCTTCCTGCCCTTTCCTCTTGTTCAGAGAGTACTACTCAAACTGGTCCAGGATGGGGCATCTATGATTCTCGTAGCACCATTCTGGCCAAGACAGATTTGGTTCCCTCTACTTCTACAGCTCTCAAAACCGGATCCCCTACCTCTACTGATTTGCTGGGCTTTACTATCCCAGGCACAAGGCTGCCTGCTACACCCAGACCTTCGCTCCCTCCATCTGCATGCCTGGCTCCTGAGGATATAATCCTCTCATGCTTCTGGGTGCCCCCAAAGGTGGTGAAGTTTTCTGGGCTGCTAGGAAGCAGTTACTTGGTCTTCCTATTCCATGTAGTGGAAATGCTTCTCTATTTGGATGTCTACACTGGACTTGGATCCTTATGAGAGTTCCCCTCAGCGCATCTTAGATTATTTGCTGTCCTTGTCAGAGGGTGGACTGAAATATTCCTCTGTGAAAGTCCACCTTTCGGCCTTTGACTCATTTCATTTACCTGTGGGAAACATCCGTTTGTCTTGGTTACCTTCGATTCAAACCTTTTTAAAAGGTATTCTGCACCTTCGTCCCCCTATCTGGGATCCAGTCCCTGTGTGGGATTTGAATTTTGTGCATGAAAAATTGACCGAGTCCATTTGAGTCTGCTGAATCCAGCGACCTCTGTTATTTTTCTTGGAAAACTGGTTTTAGTTGCCATTATGTCAGGCAGATGTGTCTCCAAGTTACAGGCACTAATGTGCAAACCTCCATACCTGCAAGTTCATAACGACCAGGTGTCTTTACGCACAAATCCGACATTGTTCCCTAAAGTTTCTGAATTTACTTTAAATCAGGCCATTCAATTACCAGTTGACTTTCATGAGCATATGAATTTGGGAAGCCCTGCTTCATACTGTCTGTGCATAGAACATTGAGCAGTTACCTTCTCTACACTTAAAGTTAGAAAAACTGAGCAACTTTTTGTTTCTTTAACCCCTGAAACCAGGGCACTAGAGTTTCGAAGCAGTGCTTGTTCACATGGTTGGCCAACTGCATTACGTTTATCTATGCAAAATACGAAAAATCTCTCACGGGGGTTGTAAAACCCCATTCTGCTAGAGGCATGGCTGCCTCTATGGCATGTTTCTGGGGCGTTTCTGCGTTGGATATTTGCGAAGCCACCATGTGGTCTACTCTACATACCTTCACCAAGCATTACAGTCTAGACATCGCTTCTAAGAAGCGGGCTGTTTTTGGATGGGCCGTCCTACAAGACCTCCTGTCCTAAGTCCTGATCGTTCACTTCTTCCTCCCACTGGGCATAACTGCTTGTGAATCTTCCCATATGTTATAGAGATTGCCTTGAAGAAGATAGTATGGTTGTGTAAGAACTTACCGTAACAGTAGATATTCAAGAATATCTCTTGCAGCAGGTCATTCAGCCCCGCCCTCCTTCCCCCTTGCTGTTACTTCAGAACGATTTCTTACGCCTGTCTTTTACGACTCCACAAGCTGCTGCCTTAATTTCCTTCCTCGGTTCCGATCGGAGGCCTAGGAAATGTTTTCACATTCGATTGCCTGAATGGAAAAGAACTGAGGAGTAGCTGGGACCTCCCCCTTTTTATACCTGCCATGCAGATACTACATGGTATTGTTAGGGGGAGGTCCCAGGGTCGACTGCTGAGAAGTCTTCTGGAGGAAATGGTGCCTGCAGTTGTAATCCCATCTGTTATGACCTGCTGAAAGAGATACTCTCGAAGATCCACTGTTACGGTAAGTTCTTACGCAACCATACTCATCCTGGGTCCTGCCTTGCGGTTGTGGCAGCATCCTACTTCTTGCCCTGCGCCTTCTGCCGATATGGTCTGCAAGTATGTGGTCTTCACCGGGTCCCTACCTGATTGCTCAGAGTACCCCTTGGCCGAAGGGTTGGTGGCAGATTCTGTTGTACATCGTATGGCAATGTCAGGGATGTCGACAAGCCCCCCCCAACAAGGAGTCGAAAAAGCTGGACTATGCAGCCAATAAACATAGAAGTTGACATCAGATAACGCCTGCCTGGTCCATCCAATCTGCCCATTTACTCTACCTGTTGAATGTGCCAGCTGACTCTCTTAGTCATTGGCCTTAACTAATCTTCCCCTTCCCTATGGTTCCCTTGTGCCTATCCCAAGCCTGTTTGAAGCCTTGCACTGTGCTCTTTCCCACCACCTCTTGGGGCAGACTGTTCCATGCATCTGCCACCCTCTCTGTGAAAAAGAACTTTATCACATTGCCCCTTAGTCAGCCTCCTTCTAATCTCATGTCATGCCCTCCTGTCCTACTATTTTTTTATATACTGAAAAATGTTTGTCCCTTTCACCTTATTTATGCCCTTGAGATATTAGAATGTTTTGATCATGTTGCCCCTCTCCCTCCTTTGCTCCAGGGTATACATATTGAGCCCTTGTAATCTGTCCTCATATGCCTTCTGTTGGAGGCCCTATACCATTTTGGTTGCCCTCCTCTGCACTGCTTCCATCCTGTTAATGTCTTTGCGCAGATGCGGCCTCCAGTACTGCACGCAGTGTTCCAGATGGGGCCCAACCAATGTTTTGTAGAGAGGAATCATAACCTCTCTCTTACAGATTGTGATTCCCATACTAATATACCCAAGCATCCCTCTAGCCTTTCCTACTACCTTTGCAGTCTGCTTGGAGGCTTTTAGGTCATCTGTAATGATGACTCCCCAAGTCCCCTTCCTCCCTAGTGTTTTCAATAGGGTTACCACCTGTCCTGATTTTCGCAGGATAGTCCTGATTTGGGAAGCTGTATCCTGCAAAATAACATGAAAAATACTAAATGTCCTGATTTTATATTAGAAAAAATATTTTCTAAATTTCCACTAAATGTTTGCAGAAAACAATACCTTAACTAAAACACCTTAAAATGATAAGAAACAATGGAAGCAACTAGGAAACTACTGCACATAGCCTTAATTCTGCTTATATAGAGAAAACAAGTCTATTGCATCGGTTGAGGTTACCTACTCTTCTGCGAAAAATCATGTTTCAGTAAGAAATGCCCCACTTTGGGCTTCTTAAAAGGTGGTAACCCTAGTTTTCAACAATGCGCCCCCCCTCACAAACATATAGCTTACCCCAGGGTTCCTCTTCCCCACATGCGTGATCTTATCTGTGTCGATCTTCACCATTCATCACTGTTGGGTATCTGCCGGAGGTCAGGACCCCTCGGCAGCTTTTTTTTTTCTAAGGTAGGTGGAGCCGACACACCATCGGCGCCGCCCTCGAGGCCGACACACTGTGTGGTGTTCATGGGTTGGCCGTTAGGCTGTGTTGACTCCACCTGCCTGCCAGTTCTTTGTCTCCCGCCATAGAGGTCGCCTCGTGGGACGCTGAGAGAAGATTGAGGCCTGCTTTGCAGTTTTCTCAACTCCGTTACTATTTTCTTCAGTGCCGAAGTCTGTTGGTTCCTCCTGCCGGTTCTGTGTTGCCATACTCTGTCGCCCAGTAAGATCTTTCCATTGTTATATTTTTCTGCGATGTAGTCTGTTTTTTGGTGGGGTTTTTTTCCCCGTAGGTCATGTCTCAGTCGGAGGGCAAGAAATCTTCTAGGATGGATTGGCCCCCCATGCGACGGTGCCCATGCAGCCGAAAGTATTCAGTCACCGACCGGCACGACCGGTGTTTTTCGTGTCTTGGCCTGTTTCACGACATGGATTCGTGCGACGCCTGTTTCTCCATGGACTGGTCATCGAGCAATGTGTGTGGGAAGTGGGGCGAGCTCTGCAGACTTTCGGGGCTCGGGGGCGTACTCGTCAGGCTAAGCCACGCTCTCTCTGCCTTTCCTCCAGGTCCCCTCCCGGTTCTGTATGGACTGAGGAGGAGGGAGCCTCTGCTACTAGTAGCCTAGCTGTTGCCAAGGCTTCTTCTGCAGCGCAGGAGGCCCGTCCCGCTCCTTCCAGGGGGCGGGCGGGAGGCACCGCCATGGCAATCTCCCTTTCAGAGGTGAAGGCTCCCCCGGTGTCGGACCCGCGTTTCGCAAGGCCTTCGGCGCTGTTCGCAGCGCCATGGGTCCTGATGGAGTCGTTGGCGCCGTGGCCTCTGAGCCATTTGCGGTGCAGACACTGCTAGCGGCACCATGGGAGATGCTACAGCGCTGTCTTTTCATGTCTCGCCTCGGTGCCGAGGTTAAGCACAACACCGTGTCCTCTGGACTCTGCACTGTGGGGCCTTCAGATTTCTCTGTCGGTGCCGTGTCCTCCATGCCATCGTTGGAGCCGTCCCTGCCCTCTGCGCCACTCACGGCGCTGGGGAGCCGTGCGGTGCCGTCATCGGCGCCATCTCTGCCCGCTCGCAGCGCTGTGGGACCGAATGGCGCCATGACTGGTCCCGGCTCTGGACCTCTTGTTCAGAATAGGGCCATGCCTCCTGCGATTCCACTCCAGGTGCTGCAGGGGTGCTGGCACTGGCTCGGACACAGCTTTGGTTTCTGGGCCTGTTGGCAAGGATGGCAGTGGTTGCCTTCCGATTTGACACAGGGCCTTGGACTCTACCTCCTCGGAGGCAGAGTCGAGCTCTGAGTCAGACATGCAGTCTGACCCTTTGGGGTTGGCTGAGGTGGGTAGCCCAGTCAGCCCCCTTCTGAGGTGGGGTCGGTGCCTACCGAGACTAGGGTCGGGGTGCTGACCAGCAGGCAGTGGTGCAGGCCACCATAGCTCTGCAGCCTGGTCTTGGCAGTTTCACTGACCCCTCAGTAGTGGTACCCCCACTAGTGGTGTGCCTAGATCGCCCAACTTTGGGGCCGATCAGAGCACCTACAGGAGGGAAGGGTACTGTGCCCTGGATAGCCCCTTCAGGAGCTGCCCAGAGATGCCAGCTACCTAGGCTGGCCCTCTTACGGAGGAGGGCTCTTTCAGACTCCGAGGGGTCAAGGGTTGTGGGGTCGGCACGTCAGCCTTTTTCGGGGGTCCACCCGGGCTCTGGGAGAAGCTGTAGTGCGGATCTCTGCTCTTCCTCCTCGGTCTCTTTGAGAGAGTCCCGTTCTTCTGGACTTGTACGGTCCCGGTCGCCTCACAGGGGGGATTCTTCCGGGTGCAGCCAAGGCAGTACTGAAATGGTTGTTCAGCTGTCGGCTGTGGGGTCTTCTGGGGCATCTTCTTCCGTGGATGCCCACAGTCCACTCCTTAGCCCAGGCGGAGGTCAGCCGACATCTGTTCTCGGCTGTCCCCAACTCTGCCACACTCTTGCGCTCCCAGGCATCCTGGGTCCTAGCGGGCCTCTCACCTGGGAGCAGTTCAGAGCGATGCCTACTCGGTTCCCTGCTTACGTTAGGGCGATGGACAGCCAGGTTTTTCAACCTTCCCCCGTGCAGCCACCCACTGAACAGCCGGTGACCCCCAGCTCCTCATCCCCCTCTTCTGAGGGAGAGGAACCTTCTGTCCACATCTCTCCAGCTGCTGATCTCGCTGAGTATCAGCGATTCCTCATGAGGATGTTGGACTTGCACCTTACTCCTTCCACTACCAGCAATCCCGAGCACTCTGCGCACGCCTTTCTAGGCGATTTTTGGCAAGGCCACCCATGTGGTGCCACCCTGGTCGGCTCCCTTTTGGGAGGCGTTGTTGCGTTCCTGGCAGAGGCCCTTCCCCGGAGTTCCTGCCCCAAGAGATCTCAGCCAGAGGTATTGCGCATCCCTGGAGTCTCCAGGTTCCATGCCTCATCCACAGTCTGGATTGACGCAGTCGGATACTCCCGATGGGCTTCGCGCCCTTCACCATGACCGGCCCCCAGATCAAGACTCCTCAGATTTTGACTTCTGGGGTAGGAGGACTTTCTACTCGGCATGGTTACTTCTTTCTGTTTCTGCACAT
This sequence comes from Neoceratodus forsteri, assembly GCA_016271365.2. Taxonomy (NCBI): domain Eukaryota; kingdom Metazoa; phylum Chordata; order Ceratodontiformes; family Ceratodontidae; genus Neoceratodus; species Neoceratodus forsteri. The sequence continues at coordinate 499,997,555 of CM028132.1, forward strand.
CAGGTCCACTATGCAGCCTATGACAGGTTCTTGTGGTCCAGGCTCGGTCAGCTCCTAACCTCGTTGCCTGACACTGAGCAAACCAGGCAAGCCATTGCACTCTCTGCGCGTGGGCTGGAGCTAGCAAGGCACCAAGCGATGACATCCTATGATGCCAAGGAGGTAGCTACCAGGGTCGTAGGGACAGTGATCCGCACTAGGCGGGCGGCATGGCTGCGTCTTTCCTGGTTGTCACCCTTGGCCTGGCGTAGGGTGATTAACTCCGCTCACCAGGGAAACTATCTCTTCTCCCACAGGGCGAGACAGCGCTTGTCGGGGCAACTTCCTTCCCCCTCCGGGGACTCCATCTCAGTCTCCCCACTCTCTGGCCTCTCCAGGCTCTGAAGGTTCCCCTTCTTAGTGTGTCACCCACTGAAGGCTAAGGGATTTTATCCCTTGGGATGTAACAGAAAACCCCCTTCGGGGGAACTCTGTACTCACCCAACAGTGATGAATGGTGAAGATTGACACAGATAAGATATGAATATTATGTATCTACCATAATTATGATCTTTCTGTGTATATTCACCATTCATCACAATCCCACCCTCCATCCCCCTGGGGCCTCAGTCTCTGGGTCCCCTTCCCTCTCTGTGCCCACCTCCCCTCTCCTCCTTAGGAGTGGGGTAAAACGGGCACACAGGGGGATAATGTTCCAGGGAGAGTGGACGGCACGAGGGGCACTCCTTGTCCAGTGCCTTGGCTCCACCCCTGTGGGGTTGGAGTTAACAGTTGCCTCCTTTCTCTCCTTCTCCCTGTTTCCATCCAACCTATTTCTCTTTGCAAAAAAAAAAAATTCCACTTTTTTCACCAAAAATCTTTCCTTGAGAGGGTGTTGAATCTCTGTACCCTGTCCTTCTTCCAGAATAGCCAACTCTGCTTATTGGGAGTGTTTGCCAGCTATTCCGTGCCTTGAATTCTGGCAGAAAGCCTTTACTGCTCCTTGTAGTTCCTATACAATCTGGAGACGGACCAGGGTCTGGGATGTGTTAACCTTCTCCCCTCTCTTTCTAAATTATTTACCCACCCTACCTCCCTCTTCCTTTTCCAGATATTGGGGCCCCTCCCAATCCCGTTTAGTTTCCAACTCTTCTCTTTTTCTGTCCTCTCAGTCGTTATTTCTCCTTTTCGTTCATACATCTTTCCCTTTTTCTGTCCCTTGGACTTCCTTGTCCCACCCTCCACTCCCTTCCTCTTACCTCTCCGGCGACTTAGAACTGGCAGGCAGGCGGAGTCAACCCAGCCTAACAGCCAGCCACAGCAGTGCATCGGCTTCGAGAGCAAGCGCTTGATGGTGTGTCGGCCTCACACCTTAAAACAAAAGCTCCCGCTGGGTCCTGACCTCCCGACAGATACCCAACAGTGAAGATGCACAGAAAGATCAGAATTACGGTAGGTACATCATTTTCATGTTTTGCTCTTTGTGTTAAACCCCAGTTGCCACTCTTCAGACCATTTCTCCAGTGTTTCCAGATCTTTCCTCATCCTATCCATCCCCCTGGAGTATTTACTTTGTTGCAGATCTTTGTGTCATCTGCAAACGGGCAAACCTTTCCCACCAGCCCATTTGCAGTGTCACTGATGAAGATATTTAAGAGGACTGGACCTAGAACTGATCCCTGAGGCACCGCACTGATGACCTGCATCTCTCATGACTGCGTACCATTTACCACCACTCTCTGTTTTCTGTCCCTCAACCAGTTCCCCACCCAGTTCACCAGCTTCTGGCCCACTCCAAGACTACTTTATTTAGTTTTTGGTTACCAGGTAGGTGCGCTAGCCATAAAAATGACTATTTTCAGGCATGACCCGAGAGAGTACAGAAACAGTAACATCAGTGACAGTTACTTTACAGGTTGAAAGGTTACAGGACCTCCTTGTGAATGAGCTTGCTCAATGGAGTTTTCCTGCAATAAACTTGAACTTGAAAATGTTGACAATAAAATTCATACAGACAAGTAACAAACATAGGCAGTCAAATGAAAAACAGTCAGAAATGTATGCATGAAAGAAACAAATAATATCAAAATGAGGGCACAATTTGATCGAAGTTGGGTAAAACAACTGTGAGCAGTAAATACTATAGTAATTATAAGGAGATATAAGAAAGAAATTGAAAAAAGGGAGTAGGAGTAGGGTAGGTAGAGGCAGGATGGTAGAATTGAGTATGGAATAGAAAGAGGTAGAAAGTGTAAGGCAGCCAGTAGCTGTGGTAAACGATCGCGTTGCAAGTGCTGAGCCGATTGGGTAAGGGCAGGTTTGAAAGAAATTATCAGGGAGTGCAGGGTTAGGGAAGGGACTAAGGTGGTTTGAAACAGGAACATTGATTGGAGGAGATGAGATGGGTATGGAGTAATTTCTTGAAGGAGGCGTGTGTAGAGGCCTGTCGAATAGTAAGTGGGAGGTAGTTCCAGTATTGGGGGGCATGACAGGCAAATGAACTAGCGCCTTTGGAGGTAGTATGTCTAGGGATGCAGACCAAGGCATTGTCAGATGAACAAAGGTCATAGAAGAATGCCTGATTTTGAAATAGTCCCGCTAGGGGCTTAGGTATTTGGGATCTGATAATGTTGACTGTGACTGAGCCGAAGGCATAGGACCTGGATGCATGAGGGGATGCCATCCAAGGTCGGAGTAAAGGAGGCAGTGGTGTTTCATTCGATGGGAGCAGGATGCATGGTGGCATAAATGGTTATAGGTGACATTCCACTTTCGAAGACTTGATTTACTTGAAGATGTGTAGGTAGCAGCCCCATAGGTAAGTGAGGGAAGGAGCACCCCCCAGGCTATGGCAGATCTTGCCGAGGGGTTAAGGGCATAACTGGTTCGATAGGAAATACCAAGTTTCATGTTTACCAACTTGTACATCTGTTGAATATGTAGAGCAAAATTTAGTACTGGGTCCAGTGTGACTCCCACGTATTTAAATGAGTTCACCAACCGAATGGATTCACTACTTTAGGTGGAGATTTTAAACATGTGTTGGGAGTGTTTAACTTTTAAGTTCAATCCAAATAGCATGGCTTGGGGCTTAAACTCTTAAGACTAGTTTATGATTATACAACCACTGCTGGATTTGTTGAGTCATTGGAGAGCCACTGATCTATGTCTTCAATACTTTTGGCACTGGTATACAGAACAATGTCATCCACGTAAAACAGTGAGTCAGTTTTCAAGTTTGTTGAGGTGATGTTGTTTACGAAGATAGTGAAAAGCAGTGGACCTAGTATTGACCCCTGAGGTACTCCGATGTTAGTGGAGGCCTTGTCGGAGAGGGTGGAGTTATATTTTATAATTTGTGTTCTGCCAGATAGGTAGTTCCCATACCAATTTACAACATTAGATGAGAAGCCAAGTGAGCGAAGTGAGTCAGTAAAGAGGGAGTGGTCAACTAGGTCAAAGGCCATAAGTCATATCAATAAATATTGCCCCAGTGAGAAAAGCAGAGTCCATGGCCATCAGAGCATCGAATGTGAATTTGAGGAGAGCAGTAGTGGTGCTGTGACCCTTTCGGAAACCATGCTGGGCAGAGGATAGAAGGTCGTATTTCTGGAGAAAGTCTATTGTTTGAGTGGCTACAAGTTTTTCTGCAGTTTTGCTGAGAACAGACAGGATGGCTATGGGTCTGTAATTTGAGGGGTCTTTGGGGTCACTTTTTTTAAAAACTGGTAATCCGAGCCATCTTCCAGATGTCGGGGATGTGGCTGTGGCACAGAGAGAGAGAATAAAGATCTTGGCTAGGGGAGCAGCAAGTTTTAGGAGCTTGGGTTCTAGTCTATCGGAGCCCGCTGCTACATGCTTAGAAGTGTTAAGCAGTCGTAGTACCTCATGCCTAGAGATCAACTTAAAGAAACGTGTTGGCCCAATAACATTTGACAGAGTGATTGAGGTTGGGTTGACAGAGAAGGAGAATGTGTAATTTGTTAGATTAGATAATTTCTCATTGGAAAAAGTTGGTAATAGTGTGGGATTGTTGGAGTGGACACCATTTAGTGACATATCATTAAGGGTGGAGGACGAGTTCGAGCCAAGGAAGAATTTGATATGGGACCAGAATTTTTTTGGAGTCTCCATAGGAGTTCAGTAAGAGGACTTTACAGTAGGTGCTTTTTGCCTGTTTGATATCCTTTTTATAAGAGTTACACAATGCCCTATAGGTATTTAGGCCAGACGTTCGACTAGAGCTCTTGAAACGGACCCAACTTTTGTCTCTTTGATGTAGCTTACTGAGTAGGTCAGATTTTAGCCATCGGGTATGTCTGTTCTTTACTCTGTGTGTCATAAGAGGACATGTTTGTCCTGAAGTGCTTGGAAGTTGGTTAGGAAGATATTCAGAGAGACTGGGTATCATTAGATTTATAAAGAGAGGACCAGTCAATACTGGCAACATCAAGCAGGAAAGCTTGTGAGTTGAAATTGGCGTAGTTGCAAAAAGTTAGTGAGCGAGCTTATTCAGAGCAAGCCTCACCTTTACCCCAGATGCAGTAAGTGGGGAGTATGTGATGGCATCTGCTAGGCCTGAGTTGACTATGTGCTCGGATGGGTGATCATTATCCAATCCAACAGTGTGCTTGTGTTAGTGTGGGGCAGTTCTAGTGGGTTCCTCGATCAGCTGATGTAGGTTAAAGCTTTGTATCTTGGACAGAGATGTGGCTTGGGAGTTACCCAGCCAGTTTATGTTAAGGTCTCCAAGTATTAGAACTTCATTTCGCCCAGAGAGAAGTGCAGTTTGTTCCAACAGCTCATCCAGGCCAGTTAGGCCACTTTTGGGAGGGTTGTAAACAGACTGTGTAATTTTTTGGAGCCGAGTGTGAGAAGGGCATGAAGCGATTCGCAGTGCTTAAGAGGAGGTGAATTGATGGCAGAGAGATTGAGCTGATCTTTAAAGTAGATGGCAGCACCACCCTCTTTTAGGAGCCGGTCTATCAAGTCTTAAAAGATTATATGATGGCAGGGAACATAGTGAGTCTGGGGTAGAGGATTTGAGCCAGGTTTCGGTAAGGCAGATGATGTCAGGCTTGTAGAGGGAGGTCCAGGCCTCAAATTCAGCAAAGTTCCTCTCAAGGCTCCTGATATTATGGTGAGCAACTGTGAGACCTTTAGCATTATTAAAGGTATTGGGTATAAGGTTTGCTGGTCCAGGGTTTAGCTGAAAAGCTCCAGATAGCAGTATGGTCAGGAGAATTGGGTACCACAGTTTGTGTCGCAAGTATGGGCATATGGTCTGAATGTGAAGTGAACGATTTTTTTGGACATGAACTATCATATGGCTCCAAGCCCTGTTTAGTAGCAGTGGAGTGGTGTCACGGTTGGGTTCGGGCACTACAAGAAGGTTTGAAAAAAGAAATCAAGGGGTGGGAAGTGAGGGAGAGCCAATTCATCACAGGGTGCTGTTAATAGTGTTAGATGAAACAGCGGGAGAGAGGACGCTAGGAAAACCAATAGCAAGTGTTGATTCATATTGAGCACTCCTAGAATAGGTGAGCTTGCCTTTGAGACAGATGGCTCATAGAGGAAAAAAAGGAAAAGGGGTTAAGAGGAGGCTTAAATACTGAACCACCAGTGGCTTGTAACAGTAAATTGGAGAAAGCTCCAGAGGGCAAGTAAGAATAAGATGTAATGAGGTTAGATTGGTTGCCCAGAGGAGTGAGCAGAGATAATTCTGAGAAGAATTTAGTGCATCACAGGAAATCCAAGGAGGAGCAAGTACAGAAAGAGAGTGGCCGAGCATAGGCAGAGGGGATTGATCAGGTTTGTTAGAGTGTGGAGCAGTAAGTACAGCCCAAATCACCAGTACACTTATGGCCTTACAGCGAGGTCAGGTAGCAGACAGGGTAAGATGGTCAGTGAGGTGGGACCTTATCAAGGAGGGAGTGGCAACACTGTATTTAAAGGAGGCCTGGGAGGGGGTATGGGGCAGGAAAAAATACTGTTTTAGAGTTTTAAAAAATACGAGCAAAAATCTTGCCATGGAGCAGAGCTCGAGACTGCTGTACTTTGCCAGGCAAAAGGCGCACCAATCCAGCGAGGTCAAGCAAGCTGCACAGACCAGTCCAGGTCCGTCTGCTACGCGCTGGACCAGTCGGAGGAGATGCTGTAACGAAGCGGCACTGCACTACATTCAGCAGCTGTTCCTTGATGGGAAGACCGGTCCATGGACCCAGGAGGGCGGGCAGGGGTGATCTAGTTCTGCGGTGGCCACAGAGATGGCCTGGAGGGACCACCTTGCTGTGAGGAGCGCCGCATGGGCGCTGGAGTCCCTAGGGAAGCAAAGAGAGGGGACAGTAAGTAACAGCAGCAGGAGGGGGTGGGAGGCTGGTGGCAGACCGACAACAGGGGGTGGGGGTGATTAGGTATAAACAAAGGACTGAGAGATGAACAGAGTAGGGGTGGGGATTGCAGAGTGAAAAACAAAAGGTGAGGCCAGATGGTCACAGCAGAAGGAAAGAGAAACGGGCCGGGGGGATTCTGAAGAATCGGAACTAAGAGAGAGACTACGAGCAAGGTTGCAATGGGTTCAGGGACTAAATTAGGGACAGTTTAGTTGTAGGTGGTAGTTTTAGTCAGACAAGAAAAACAGGAAGAGTGTGGACAGAAGAGAGGTGCAAGCATATTTCAAATCAGCAATGGCTGGGTTTGCATGCAAGTGTTAACTCTCTAAGGCTAGAAATATTGTACAATTTAAGCAGTTTACAGCACTTTATATCAGTTCAGAACAGTCAGTCATTAGAGGACAGAGCAGAGCAGAGACAAGTAGAGAAAACACGCTGTGAAATAAAAATACTGTTTGAGTTTTAAAAAATAAGAGCAAAAATCCTGCCATGGAGCAGAGTTCAAGACTGCTATACTTTGCCATGCAAAAGGCACACCAGTCCAGCGAGGTCAGGCAAGCTGCACAGACCAGTCAGGGTACAGCTGCTACACGCTGGACCAATCTGAAGAGAAGCCGTAGTGAGGTGGCACTACACTAGATTCAGCAGCTGTACCTTGATGGGGAGAATGGTCCACGGACCCAGCAGGGTGGGCAGGAGTGATGTTCTAGTTGGGCGGTGGCCGCAGAGATAGCCTGGAGGGACAACTTTGCTGTGAGGAGCACCGCCCGGGCGCTGGAGTCCCTTAGCTTGTTTACCAGTCTTCTGTGCAGAATGGTATCGAAGGCTTTGCTGAAATCAAGGTATGCAACATCAACTGCACCTCCTTGGTCACGCAGTCAAAGAAATCTATCAGATTAGTTTGACAGGACCTACTTGCTGTAAAGTGTATGCTGCGTCCTCCTTGGGCCTCAGGCAAGCGAGCTCTGCCATTATGGTCGCCAACTTCGGACACACACACACTTATGGGGGCCCTGAGCCACGTCATTCCCCACCTTTCCATGGACTTTCAGTCTGCAGTGAAAGTGGTCCATGACCAAGGCTGCACTCTTGCTAAGCACCAGCTCCAGACAGCCTTAAACATCGGCGACTCCTGCACCTAGTCCGTGGCGGCCACAGTGGCTGCTGTACACCACAGAGCCTGACTTAGGATCTCCACCTTCACAGCAGACACCCAACATAAGCTGGTGAATGTCCCCTGCTTGGGCACCAGGGTTTGAGATATACCTCTTTGGACCAGGGTTGGAGATGTACCTCAAGAGGATTGAGAAGTCCAGTGCCATCCTGGACTCCAGCACGTCTCCACAAAAGGACTCCAAAGGCCACGGGCCAAAAAATAAGTTTTTTGTTTCATTTCTTTCAGCCCCAGCAGCCTAAACAGCCCCAGATGGTGCAGTCCCAAGTCTGGTGACCCAGGTCCAAGTTGGCTAACCAGGGCCCCAAGAAATCTAAAGGTCAGAAAATGACACTCTTCTCCCTCCCCGGTGTCTGGAGCTGGGTCCTTCTCTTCCAAGGCTGCCCAGTGACGGGTTGAGGGTGTCTGTCTCCCAGCTGCCGCATCCCAACCTCAGCTTCCCGTGGGAGGAATTGGCTCGCCATTTCTGGCATGCCTGGTCTGCTATTACTGCGGACAAATGGATGCTGGATGTGATGGGTCAAGGTTTGCCTCTCGACTTTGTGGCTCTCCCGCCCTTTTGGGCCCATGCCCCACGGTGAGTCCATGGCTTCCCAGGACATGGTGTCCACCCTCAGGGTAGACATTGCCCAGCTCCTCGAAAGGCACTGTTGCCTGTGTCCCGGATGCCGTAGCTGGCCAGAGCTTTGTGCCCAGGTACTTCCTGTTTCCCAAACGGACTGGGGGTTGGCGCCTTGTACTAGATCTGCACAACACGAACAAGTTCTTGAGGAGGTGCAAGTTCAGGATGGTCACTCTGAACTAGATAATCCCTTCTGTGGAACAGGCATGTGGTTCTGCTCTCTGAACCTCCAGGACACTTTCTTTCACATCCCTGTCCGTCCATCCCACTGGCAGTATGTCATCGAGGCAAAGGTCAGGAAGCATAGGAAAACCAGGAGCAGTTATAAAATTTACAAGTAGCGTTTTATTATTATCAATAACAGTAAAACATAAAAGTGTGCAGGATAGCTCTTTACAGAGGCAGTACTAACAGAAAAAACAAAGCCCTTCATTAGAGGATTTCTTTTCTGTTTCAAAGCTCAATCTCATAGTTAACTGTGCCAGTGCGCCAAAGCTCCTTATAAGGCCCTTACCACTTCTTTAACAGTTTTGTTTTCTGTAGGTAACAGTAGTAAGACCTTTTCACCTGGCTCAAAACCTTTTTACCCCATGGTCGTAATACACCATGTGCTGTTTTTAGACTTCTTCCTGATTACTATGGGGACTTTCAGCACATTTCGCCAGTTTATTTCTCAGGGCACACATATAAAGATTGTAATAAGAGTTTTTCTGAGCAGGATTATCTTCCCGTGTTTATTGCATCTAGTGGCCCTGTAGGTTGTCTACCATACAACATTTCAAAGGGTGAAAAACTTGTTGATGCTTGTGGCACTTCTCTGAAAGCAAAAAGCAGGTACGGTAAGTATTGGTCCCAATTTTTCCCATCCCCTTTTACAAACCTTTTTAACATGCGTTTTAGGGTTTGATTAAAATGCTCAACAAGGCCGTCTGTCTGAGAGTGATAAGGAGAGGTTCTTATGGCAGTGATACCTAGTAATCGGTACAACAGCTTAAGCAATGCAGCACCAAACTTACTACCCTGATCAGTAATAATATCTTTAGGGATGCCCACTCTGCTGAAGATTTAGGCACCCTCTTCTGCCACTTTTGGGGCTGTGACAGTACGCATTGGAACTGCCTCTGGGTATTGAGTAGCATGGTCACATGTTACCAAAATGAATTGATTACCCTTTTTTTACTTTTGTCTAAGGGACTAACCACATCCATTGCAACTCTCTCAAAAGGCACCGGGGCACCTTGTCTGTTTTAGTCACTGGGACTACTTTCTGACACTCGGCACAAGAACTGCAATAGGTAGCAACATCTTCATGAATCCCAGGCCAGTAAAATCTGTACAGCAATCTGGCAAGGGTGCGATCCTTCCCCAAGTAACCAGTCATAGGATTCTCATGTGCTATCTGTAGCAACTCTGTTTATGCTACATCATACCTCTCAACCTCCTGCCTCATAAATCGGGGACAAGGCTTAAAAAATCAGGGACAAAGGCTCAAAATCAGGGACACATTTTTAAAATTGGTGCTATCCACTCAGGAAGCTGGCAGAATAAGGGACTCGGTGTATAATACATTTTTTGAAGAATAAGAAGTCTGCAACTGTATTGTTTGACATCATTTTATTCTTACAATCATCACTGTTTAGTCAGGGGAACACATATTTTAGGAGGGACAGAGTAAAATTTAGAGGTGAAATCAGGGACATCCCTGAAAATCAGGGGCACTTGAGAGCTATGTGCTATATTGGTATGACCAATTGTTCTGTCTGTTCCTGCATTTGATGATTAACCCAAACTCTATACAGTAACCCCATTGCATTTTTTACATATTGGTTCACCTTGTTTTTTTTTTTTTTTCACCCCCTGCTGCTTAAAATAACTTTGGAGAGAAACATTGTTGGTTTGCTCAGAAACAAAATCACAATATCAGTTTAGTTTCAGCATTTTCAGATATTAACCCCTTATGTCCATCAGTATTGTTGCATTCTTTTTTTAAGCGTTGTCTTTCTTTCCTGGATTTGTGGATCCTGGAACTGGTCTCAAACAAGACCACATCAAAGTCACCTAAAGGAAAAGAGTCCCCCTTATCTGAGATTTTCTTTGCCTATGCTGTTGTCATCACAGCTGTTGAAACTGCAGATTTTGCTCCCTCTGTGATTAACTCGGCAAATCCTGGAAAGTCATTACCAGTAATCACAGGTACAGGTAACTTGGGTACTACCCCCACATTCAGTTGGTGCGACACCCCATTAATGCTCAGTCACTTTGGTGGTGGGGTAGTATCACTTGTCCCTGTGGATGTAGATGACCCCATTACCTAGTCCTTTCGCACAGTGTTTTCCCAGCACTTCATCATGCACCAGGGTCTATGTGCTTCCCGAATCAATAAGTCCCTACACGGTCTTATCTCCCACCTTGACACCTGTTAAATACTTGACCCAGTTCGCTAAGGACAAATCTCCTCCAGTGTTACCCTCCTTATTTTTGTGGCTGTTTCTTGCAATGCGGCTTGGCTTATTTAGCAAATAAAATCTTTGGGTGCAGATTTGTTACTCCCACCAGAGTTCTTATCTGATCTAAGTTAAATCAGAGAAAGAGAGTCTTACCAGTCCTTGGCTGTTGCTGCATGGTCTGTCTGGCCATCTGATAGTTCTCTGCTGAAGGAACTGCCTTTTCCCCACTTTCTGGTCAGTGTTCTTTTACCCAGAACTGCACGTCTGTAGCCAGGATGTTGATGAATTGCTCCATTGCAGATATGTCTGATTTGTGAGGCTGTTTTGCCCTCTGGTTGGAGCCATTTAATGAGAAGTTCTCTGAGCTGGGCGATGGCTTTTCGGGAATTGTCGAGTGAGAGGTACTTCAGGGACCAGAATCTTTGCCTTTAGGTCTCTCCTGAGATATCATTTTCAGGATTTCTTTTCACAGGGTCGTAGTTTTCTGACCATTCAGTGTCCATATTGCTGTAGGCAAGTCAAGCTTTACCTGTCAGGTAGAGTACCAGCCTGATTGCCCATTGCAGCTATGGCCACTGACAGGCTGCGGCAACCCTTTTCAAAAGTTATCAGGTATGCTTCGATATCATCTGACTGACACAGCTTTGTAGGTTTAATGTCTTTTAAGTTGTTTGTTTTTGTTGCTCTGCTGGACCTGTGCCAGATCCTCCAGCTGTGATAACTTGCAAGGCATCCAGCCATCACTGCTCCTGTTGCTGCATCTCTTCTCTGCTGCTCCTGTTGTAGTATCTCTTCTTTTCTCTGCTTCTTTGTCTCTTTTTGTTGTATAGCCCACCATTTGAAGAAGGCAGGCATGCTTTCAGGTTCTTTCTCTGCCTGTTGTATCACTGGTGCCTGCTGTACAGTTGCAGTTTGGACCTTTGACTGCTAGCTTAGCTGCCATTCTTCTGGTAATCACTCGTGGGCTTGTTGTTGCAGGATCCATACCTTTCTTCTGTGCTTCCCTGGTAACTGGTCTGGTACCCACATACAAAACTCCTGACTTAGAGTATGCATGGCATAAATCCCACTTTGACTGACACTATCTGTCATCGAGGCACAGGTCAGGAAGCATAGGCAGACCAGAAGTTATAAAATTCACAAGTAGCGTTTTATTATTTTCAGTAACAAAATAAAAAAATAAAGTTGTGCGGGATAGCTTTTATACAGTCAGTTCAAACACAACAAAGTCCTTCTTCTGTGGGTATCTCTGATTCTTTTTTTTCTACTTGGATTTATTGAAATTCTCAGTTTTTATTTATTTATTTATTTAAGAGATTTACCAGGAAAGGCATACTGAGCAGAGTACCGCTCGATTCCAGATACGCCCTGGGGGTAGGGGGTTACAAGGGTGTCGTACTTAAATACGTACAGCACAAATAGAACATACATAAGTTGTAGATATCCAGCAAAGGCCCAAAGGGATGGGAGTAGTTGCTGAGATGCATGTAGAGTTATACAAATTGAGGAGTAGTTACAGGCAGTATTTACAGGCAATGAATACAGTAGCAGTATTTACAGGCAGTGATACAGTAGCAATAACAGCAATTTCATAGTGAGATTTGATATACCTACTAGAATGGGTAGGTGAGAATAACAAACAGTAACAGAGGAGGATCAAAACAAAAATGACGTATGGTGCTGATTTAGACATGGAGACCAGGATAGCTGATAAGGATTGAGCAGGGAGTTTAGCGATGGGGAAGGCATAAGCAGTTGGTGGCGAAATGCGATTTGAGGAGGGCATTTCGGTGTGGAGTGCTTGTGTGTCTGATGTCGGCTGCTAGGGAGTTCCATAATTTGGGGAGTCTGAAGCTGAAAGCAACCTGACCTGATCGGGTGGATCTGTGAGGTATGTGAAGAAGTCTAGAGTCAGAGTTCCTGAGATCATAGGTAGGTGGGGGGGTGGCGGTTGGGATGTCGATAGGTAGGAGGGCAGCGTGCGACCAGAATTTAGCAGTGATTCTAGTGCAGTGCAGCAATTGCCGATTTTGGAGTGATAGGAGGTCAAGGGACTGGTGGAGGTTGCAGTGGTGGGTGTTTGGCGGACAATCCAAAGCGAACCGGCAGAAGGAGTTATAAATAGGGTCGAGTCTGGCTAAGGATGTTTGGGGGGCAGCACCGTAAATGACATCGCCACAGTCAAAAATTGGAAGGATCATTTTTTGTGTCATTTCTTGCCTGGTTTGTGTAGGGATGCAGAACTTGTTCAGGTAGAGAGCTCCCAGCATGGGATGTCATTTTTTTTGCAGAGCCTCTACATGCGCTGAGAAGTCAAGGTGCTGATCCAGCCAGACGCCGAGATACCGATATGAGGAGCTGACCTCAAGTGGGGTCCTATCCAAGGTAAAGAAGGAGGGCGCATCCTTTAGCCGGGTTAGCTTGGCTCGGGATCCGAAGGTGAGGGAGACAGTTTTTTTTGAGTTTAGGAATAATTGGTTCTTAATGAACCAGTGTTGAATGGAGTCGAAGTCCTTCTGAAGGAGAGATGCTACAGTGGTTCCAGATGGGCCAGAGGCAGATATCACCGTATCATCTGCATACATATGGATACCAGATTGTGTGCAGACAGTAGGCAGGTTGTTGAGGAAAATTGAGAAGAGCAGCGGGCCAAGTACAGACCCTTGAGGTACGCCACTGGTGACAGGGAGGGGGGAGGATAGGGCCATACCGATGCGGACTGTTTGTGACCTGCCTGACAGGTATGAATGGAGCCAACTGAGTGCTGTCGACGTCAGACCTGTTTGGGCAAGTTTAGATATCAAGAGGGGGTGGGAGACTGTCAAAGGCTTTTGCTGTGTCTATAAAAATAGCTGCGATAATGTCCCTGTTGTCAATGTCTGTAAGGATGGAGTTGGTGAGGCGAAGGAGGGATGTGGTGGTGGAGTGATTTTTTTTTTTATTTCCTGAAGCCAGCTTGAAAGGGGTGAAAAAGGAGATTGTATCAAGATAGTTGTGTAGCTGGGATAGAACAAGGCGCTTTTGAATTTTGGCAAGGATGGGGAGCAGAGATATAGGCCGATAGTTTGAAGGAGGGAGGGGTCCCTCCTTAGGGAGCGGAATGACTGTGGCCTGTTTCCATTTTGTAGGGACTGGACCAAGTTTAAATGACAGATTATAGAGCATGGCTAGGGGGTAGGCTATGGCCGGGGCTGAGAGTTGAAGCATTTTTGAGTCTAATCCAGATGGGCATTTTCCTCTGGTTGTGTTTAGAGTGTAGGATTTTAACACCTGGTCAGGGGTGACTGGGCGAAGCAAGGAGGAGGCCTGGGAAGGTGTGTTAGGGAAGTAGGGGGTCCTTAGGGAGATCGAGGAAGTGGGTGGGGGTGGGAGAGAAGCGAGGCAGTAGTGGTGGAGAAGTGGTCATTAAACTCTGATGCAACCTGGCGAGGGTCATTTATGATTCTGCCTGCTAGGTTGAGAATGGGGTTGGGGGGTTGGGTTGGCGGGGTGAGGAGGGATTTTATGGATTTCCAGAATTGAGATGGGTGGGTGCAGTTTTTGTTAAACGCCAGTTTGAAGTAATTTGATTTGGACTGACGTATGAGACGTGTGCAGGCATTTCAAAGGGATCGGTATTGTTGTGCCAAGTGAGAACCAGTGGTCTTGAAAAGTTTCCAGACCTGGTCTTTGGCTTGGAGTTGTTCCATGAGTTTTGAGGTTACCCAGGGTTAAGTGGAAGCCCCTGACTCTGGATCTCTTTAGGGGGCCATATATGTCCCAGATAGCGAGGAAATTTGTAGAGAAGTAGCCCAGGGCCTCGTCCAAGGAGGTGGCGCTAGGGATGGGAGACCAGTCAATGGTGGAGAGGGCGTTTAGAAGTGCTGGCAGATCCAAAGATTTGTAGGCTCTGCAGCGCAGCAGACGGAGTGGGGGGTCCGGGGGATGGAAGATTTTACGCACTACGTAAATCATGTAGTGGTCGCTAAGGGAGTCCAGTAGGAGGCCTGCTTTGAGTATCCTGTGTGGGTGGGTAGTGAGTGCCCAGTCCAGTAGCGTGTGTTTCTTAGATTTGTGGTTTAGGCAGGTGGGTTCCCCTATTTGCTGGTACAAGTTTAGTGCATTTACCTGGCAGCGTGCCTTGGATGCAGCACATCCCAGCCAGTTCAGATTGAAATACCCAAGGATGTGGAGTTCTCCGCCTTCTGTGAGGGCCCTCAGGTTGCCTAGGTGTTCAAGGGTGCAGGTTAGCGGTGTGTCCAGTGGGCAGTATGACCCAGCTATGTACATTGGGATAGAATGGGGCAGGGGGATTTTGATCAGGAGGGAATCCATATTTATTGAGGGCGTTGGGAAGGTGATTTCCGAAAACTGAAGATTTGATGCAACATACACGGCAACGCCGCCACCCTTCTTTCTCCCCTGCCCATTTTGGCAGATTAGTGAAAAATCGGGTATAGAGAATTCCTCGTCATGGTGATGGGGCTTCAGCCATGACTCTGTGATGATTACAATGTCTGGGCGAAGGATTAGAACAGTTGTATGTAGGGCAGCAATTTTATTTAGGATGCTGCATATATTTAAGTGCACGATTTTGAGACCTTTAGGGAGGGGTGCGGGTTGAGCCGGTGGTGGGGTGGCCGTGGGTGCCTGTGGCCCTGGGTTCCGTTCAACGTCCCCTGCTATGAGTAGCAGGAATACCAAGGCATTCCTTAACTGGCGCATGATCTTTAATGTTGCGCCCCTCCGGGTAGGTTGAGATGCAGGGGTTAAGTTTTGTCTTTGGGGCTAAGAGGATTGAGGGATATAGGGCAGGTGCTGTAGCGTGGAAAGAGGGGGGGAGGAGGGAGGCCCCTAGGGTTCTTTTGTGCCCCAGGTGTAGGTAGTATTTAGGTGGAGCAGAGGAGGAGTGGGGTGTGAGCTTGAGAGTGAGGCAGGCAGTGGCACAGGGTCTGGTAGGGTAGGGTTGACTGAGGTAGGGAGGGAGGATGAGGCTAAGCAAAAGCAAGATAATAGCAGTGAGGAACTGCATTTTTTTTTTTTTGCTCTCTAAACCTAGTGGATTCCTTGTGTGCAGGAGGGAAACACAGACTGCTCAGCGGTGGCCGCTAGTGGTGGAGCAGTATGAGGGACTAATGATAAAGTGGGCTAATTGGTTCACGAGGTCTGGGGCACCACTATATAAAGAGAAGCCGACCAAGGGTGGTGGTGGGGAGCCTGCGCGAAACCAGGTCTGGGGCACCACTATATAAAGAGAAGCTGTGGGGCACCACTATATAAAGAGAAGCCGACCAAGGGTGGTGGTGGGAGCCTGCGCATAAGCGCAGGCGGGGAGACTAAACTCCTCCAGGCACTGGGAGCAGCTGCAGGAAGAAAGAACTCCGGCTACCTGTAGCGGAGAGTCCAGGTTCGCCTGTGCCAAAGGGCTGTGGGAGGGCTGTGGACTCCTGCCATCGCAACCATCTGCAGAAAGAAAGATACAGAAATAAATAGAGGTGAGCAGGTGAGTGGCAATGGAGGAGGAGCGTGCTTAATTCTAAAGCTAATTTAGCTTGGGGGATTTGGACAGAGAATGAAATTCCTGGGCTCTAGGCTATGCAAAAATAGGCGGCAACACAATTACAGGATAAGAACCATACTTTGCTAGTGATTTTCTAAATTCAGTCAGAATACAGTTCTACCAGTCTACCATTCAGAGCTAGCACAAAAAGAAATTCAGCAGTTCCTATTAGTTTAAATTCTTTTTTCCCCGACTAACAGTGCTCCCATTACAGTTTATCCCAAGGTTCTGCAGTTTCAAGGACTGGAGGCAGAGAGCTGTAGAGATGCTCGGTGCTCGCCAGCCGCTTATATTTAAAATTGATCTGGTTCAAACAAAAAAGGCACCAAAGGCAAAACAAGCGGCGTGGTAGAGCTTCTCCAGACACTGGGAGCAGCTGCAGGAAGAAAGAACTCCGCTACCTGTAGCGGCATGATTCGAGGCAGAGTTCGTCTGTGCCAAAGGGCTGTGGGAGAGGCGGTGTGGACTCTGCCTCGCGACCCGCATCTGTAGCGGCGTGGTCTGGGGAGGGGTCCAAGTCTGCCTGTGCCAAAGGGCTGTGTGGACTCCTGCCTCGTGACCCGGGCCTGTAGCGGCGTGGTCCGGGGGTCCAAGTTCATCTGTGCCAAAGGGCTGTGGGAGGGCTGTGTGGACTCCTGCCCTCGCGGCGTGGTCCGGGGGTCCAAGTCTTCGCTCAGCCAAAGGGCTGGGCTGTGGTGGACTCCTGCCCTCGCAACCCATTCAGAAGTGCAAGGCATCCCGGGGCGCTGTGGTCCAAGTTCGTCTGTGCCAAAGGGCTGTGGGAGGGCTGTGGGACTCCTGCCCTCGCGACCCGTGTCTGCAGAAAGAAAGGGACAGAAATAAATAGAGGTGAGTGGCAATGGAGGAGGAGCGTGCTTAATTCGTTATGACAATACAGGTGACAGTAATGTCCAAGAGTTAATAACCAAACAATAACATTACATTTAAACTAACTATAACAAGGGTCATAACTAGAGCTGTTGATCTGTGTAAACAATAACAGCCATATAAACCAATCCATTTTTAGAAAGGGGAGCTTATATGTCATATCATATATATTCTATACAAACCAGAGTCCATCTAAAAATTAAATCACAAAATGTGAGGGGTGGCAGATAGTTACTAATTGTGTCTTGGAGGCCTGTGTTCAAATGGATCCAATAGTGTCTATGGGGTATACCACATAAGAATCAAGGTCCCATGTTGCACCATAAATTTAATGCAGCTGTTCCTGATATAAATCCCATCTTGTCCATCTATCCTAATATATGGGGAGTTTTGTTGCAGCCCATAGGTGAATCTTTCAGAACGCTGAATATGTTGTATGATACTGACCCACCCAAGATCACGGGGTTCTGTCTGGAGCCATCTTTTAGGAATGGCCTTTATGGGCCTGTGATAAGGATTAGCCATAAATATATTGCTTCCCAACCCTTTAGGTGTGGAGGGGGGAGGCCCAAAATTAAGTGCCCCGGGGCTAAGGGCTCAGTGATTCCTAAAATATTTGAAACATGGGGCGGCACAGCAGTAGCACTACCACATGCAACGCCAACGACCTGGGTTGGAGAATGAGCCCGGGGTGCTGGAGGACCAGCCAGGGAGGGAGGCTGGCGCGTCCACAGGACCGCTCATCTCCCGGGGGGGGGGGGTAAGGCCCGATGATGGACCGACCTCTGGAGGAAGCTGGGGTTACATCAGTTTGATGCCACAGTAGCATGGAGGAGGAGTGTTATCGACATCTGCGTGAGCCTTGACATCACAGCGCAACCACATCTCCACAGAAAATGGAAAAGGCCCTGTGTCTGTGCCGGGAGACTGGTCCCAGTATCTCGGTGGGGACGAATGGGCCACCTGACAGATTGGATATTGGCTAGGGGAGGATAAGTCGGGGGTCCTCCTCCTACCCCACCTGAAGGGGGGGATTATCCGAGGCTGGGCTTAGCCCCTGTGCTGCCACGGGGATTACCTTGGGGACCCCAAGGAAGCATGTAAACACACAGAAGAGGGGGCATAAATGGCAAGTAAAAAAAAAAAAGAAATATTTGAAACATGGTTGGCGATCTCACTCCAGTATGTCCGAATTTTTGAGCAGTTCCAGTAAATATGGGCATGTTACACCTTCTCCCCACAGTGTCTCACAGGAGAATGAAATATCAGGGGACCATTTTTACAGAAAGATGGGGACCAAAAAATATCAAACTTTAATTTTCCATGAAGACTCCCTCCAAATCAGAGAAGTGATAGTGCGCCATAACCCTCTCCACACCTGATCCCATCGTTTGTCATCTAAAGAGATATTGAGATCCTTCTCCCAGTTACTTTTTATAAAATTGGCTTTAAAGGATTGGTCACGGATATAATTACTATATAATAACTGGGTCTCCCCTTTTTGCTAAAATGAGACCATGGCGTAATATGCCAATATAAAGGAGCGTTTATAACAGCAAACACACGCTCAGTTCTCCTCCCTCGTCGCATTCCCCTGCTGCAGTGTCTCCCTTCCTGGCTCACCACTTCCTTCTCACCGGCAACCCAGCCACCAAAGAAACACGGCAGTAAGTTACATTCGAAAAGTACTATTTTCTAATATAGTGGGATAACCAAATATTAAAAAAAATGAAACCTCAAAAAAAAAAAATGTGTACCGAAAACTGAACTGGAGGCGTAGCACCAGAACTGCTGTATATTATATAATTGCTGTAGCCAAAAAGGGGATACCTTAATTATATGAAATAAAATATGGGGTAGTATGTGTGTAAGCTTCGGGGTTAGATGCTTGCACAAACCCCTCTAGCTTCGCTCTTGGGTTCTATGTAGCATCTAACCCCTCGGGTGTGTGTGAACTTCCTGTTACACAGACCGCCCCATACTTTATTCTGTATATAAAAGTGAAATAGCCCTCTCACCTTCCATCGAGGACCATATCGTTTGGAAAGGAGGGGCATCAGGCGATCCCTGGGACTGTAGACCTGTAGTTCATATCAGTGTGTTTATGTAATCTTGTATTTGATAGAATATGAGTCAAGTCAATTGTCAACCAGTCAAATCTTTGGCCTAGTCAAAAGTAATAACTGAACCAGCCTGCATGCGCTACCAAGGGGCAAATACACCACACCTGACTTGAATCTTAAACCATGGACCAAGTCGTGCCGGAGAGGACAAAGGATCCTCAGTCCATCAATGGTATCTCCAAAGATGTGTCCTAGCGGGTCCTCTTAGTACCTCTCCGCTAACCCTCTAAAGCTGCCCAGGTCCCAGATGGAACCAAGTCATATACAGAGCTAAGATGCTTTGCTAGGAGTGCCGGGATGGGGGGTATCTCTGATTCTAAGTTCCTGTCTCGCTCTTTGTCTAACAAACATTGCTGCTCCTTTTTATAAGAAGTCTTTGCCTGGCAATTAATTTCTGCATCCTGAGCTCGTTAAGGGATATCTTGTTTCTCATAAAATGTATCAGAGCTTTGTCAGTTTCTTTTCTTGCAGGTACAGCAAAATAGAGCATTGTGACCCAGAACTAATCTCCTGTTGACAACTGTGCAAATGATTTTGTAGAGGTCAAAATGCATCTCAAGGTTACCCCCTTGAGTTCCAAGTAGTTTTTTTGCAATCATTTCAACAATATAACTGTATACATTTTCAAAATAAGGGATCCCAGTTTCACATAAAGATCCACACATATTTTCATAACCGCAGATAATCAAGGGGGAGGAAAAGATAGAGCAAGTGAAGGCAGGAAGATGGCGGGAGGGGTAGAATCGTGAGACTGTCAGAGTGGTCAGTTCCTAGTTAACAAGAAAATTTGATTGTGTAATCAGACAGACGAGACCGAAAAAGAGAGGGTAGAGCAGATCCTTGGTTTTAACTCTTTCTGCATAACAAATGGGACAGGGTCTTACTCAACCCCATCGCACGGTACCTTTGGTTCTACACAGAGGGGGTACTGTACGTGTTCTGGGTCGTACCTTTTGGTCTCTCCTCAGCCCCCAGGATCTTCACCAAGTGCATTGCAGTGGTGGCAGCATTCCTGAAGTGCCACGGGTTCCGGATCTGTCCATACTTGCAGGATTGGCTGATTGCTAGTCTATCCCAGGAGGCAGTGGAGCACCAGACTTGCCATCTGTTCTTCCAGCTGGGCACTTCCCTGGTCAACTTCTTCATCTCCTGGGAGAACACACAGCTGAGGCTTTTCTGTTCCCACCCCCAGCACGGGATACTGATAGGGGATGCCTTTGTGAAGCCCTGGGCCTCTTACGCTTTCCCTCCTTTTCCCCGATCCACTGGGTGCTGGTCAAGGCTCAGAGGGACAAGGCGCAGGTGATCCTTGTAGCCTCAGCAGCAGTAGGCCTCCATGCTGCCTGCGTCTACTCCTGGACCTACTCTCCTGTCACAAGGGTGTCTTACACCTGAAGCCTCAGTCCCTGCACCTGACAGCCTGGTTCCTGAGCATCTAGAGTTCCTGACTTTGGGTCTCTCCAAGGAGGTTCTTCAGGTTGTGGAAGTCTCTCGGAAGAGATTGACCCGCCAGTGCTTTGCCTTCAGATGGAAGTACAGTCGTAGCCAAAAATATTGGCGCCCTTGCAGTTTTTACTAATAATGCACTATTCCTTCCAGAAGATTGTTGAAATTAAAAAATATTTTGGTATCCACATATGTATTTCTTTGGTTTGCAGTGGAATAAAACACAAAAAGCAGAAACATTTACTAAGTCTTAGCTTATTCCACACAGAAATCCTTAAATGGCCCAGACAAAATTATTGGCACCTTTTAGAAGTAGTTAGAAATAATTAGATTTCAAACAGGTGATTCTCCTTCACTTTGGAATTGAACTCACCTGTGGTGAGTTGCAGGTGCCTGTAATATAAAAATCACTCATTCAGCCAGTTTGAATAGAGAAAAGGACTCATTCTCCTGTTTTGTGTCACTGTGTATACCGCAATGAGCATGGAGAAAAGAAAGACAGCCAGAGAATTGTCTGAGGAGGTCAGACAGAAGATTGTAGCCACGCATGGACAATCTCAAGGCTACAAATCAGTCTCTAGAGACCTTGATGTTCCTGTTTCCAACGTTCGTAATGTTATCAGGATGTTTAAGGCCCATGGCACTGTAGCCAACCTCCCTGGACATGGCCGCAAGAGAAAACTTGATCGAAGATTGCAGCACAGGATTGTTCGAATGGTGGAGAAAGCACCTCGATCAACTGCCAAACAGATTCAAGCTGACCTTCAGACACAAAGTACGACAGTTTCAACTCGCACCATCCATCGCCAACTCAATGAAAGGGGGTTATATGGTAGGAGGCCCAGGAGGACCCCACTGCTGAGAGAGAGAGACATAAGAAAGCCCAACTGGGGTTTGCCAAAACACACCTGAACAAGCCAAAATCCTTCTGGGAGAGTGTCCTGTGGACAGATGAGACCAAATTAGAGCTTTTTGAGTAAGCACATCATCTCTATGTTTACAGAAAACAAAATGAAGCCTTCAAAGAAAAGAACACCTTCCCTACAGTCAAACATGGAGGAGGTTCAGTGATGTTTTGGGGTTGCTGTGCTGCCTCTGGCACTGGGTGCCTTGAACGTGTGCATGGCATCATGAAATCTGGAGAGTACCAGGCCATTTTGGAGCGCAATGTTGAACCCAGTGTCAGAAAGCTGGGTCTCTGTCGACGGTCATGGGTCTTCCAGCAGGACAATGGCCCCAAACACACTTCAAAAAGCACCCAGGAATGGTTCAAGACAAGACGCTGGACTGTTCTGAAGTGGCCAGCAATGAGTCCAGATCTAAATCCCATTGAAAACCTGTGGAGAGATCTGAAAACAGCAGTTGGGAGAAGGCACCCTTCAAATCTGGGAGAACTGGAGCAGTTTGCACAAGAAGAGTGGGCCAAACTGCCAGTAAAGAGGTGCAGGAAGCTCATCCATGGCTATAGGAAGCGGTTGATTGCAGTTATTTTGACCAAAGGCTGTGCTACCAAATATTAAGTCTAGGGTGTCAATTTTGTCAATGCCATTTCTTTTCATTTTCTGATTTAAAAGGATGTATTAAATTCTGAATCAAAAACAAAGGTTCTGTAATATTAACAGAGAAATAAAGAATTGTGGAGACCAAATACTGTACTGTTGTTAATTTCAACTTATGTTTAGGGAAATTGTGAGTTATTTGAAAAAGTGCAAGGGCGCCAATAACTTTGGCCACGACTGTACTTTTTCACTTAGTGCCAGGCCAGGGAGTTACACACCCTGTCCTAACACGTGGCTAGCATTTTGGACTACATGTGGTCTCCCTCTGTCAGGCCTGAGATTGACAACCCTCAAGGTACACCTGGCAGCCATTTCAGCTTATCAGGCGTGGGCAGGTATGCCAACGGTGGTGCAGGAAAAGACTGCACCTGTTCCCGCCAGTGTGTGAGCCATCATCACCTTTGACCTGTTGCTAGTCTTGGCAGTGCTTATGGGCAAGCTGTTCAAACGAATGCACGGGTGTGACATCTCTAATCTGTCATGGAAGGCCACCTTCTTGGTGGCTGTCACCTCTGCCAGAAGGATCAGTAAGCTCCGAGTGCTTTCAGTAGAGTCTTCGTATTTGGTGTTCTACAGGGACAAGGTTGTCATCCTCCACAACCTGAAGTTCCTCCCAAAGGATGTTTTGGAGTTTCACCTTAACAAGGTGATCAATCTCCTGGTGTATTTCACCAATCCAGCCTCTGAGGCTGGGCACTGGTTCTATACATTGGACCTGAGGCGAGCACTTGTCTGTTATATGGAGTACATGGTTGGAGTTTGAGGGGAAGTTCACCAGCTCTTTGTTACCCATGTTGGTGTCACACCTGGCAGACCAGCAGCTAAACAGATGATTAGCAGGTGGATTGCATCCTGCATCGACTTCTGCTTACAGGTTGGTTGGTAGGGAGCCTCATGTAAGGCTTTAGGGCTTTTTCCCTCGGGCATACTGCTGCCTCGGTGGTTGCTTCCAGGGATGTTCCTATCCAGGAAGTCTGCAGGGCTGCTACCTGGAAGTCAGCACACACCTTCATTTTTTATTACCACAGTGACCTTGAGTCATGCCAGGATGCTGGTTTTGAGTCCTCAGTTCTCAGTCCCCCCAAGTTGAGGGTGTGCACCTTGCCCCCTTCTCCCACAGAACTATTAGGAGTCTGCCAGTGTGTGGATAGTGCACCATAGCCACATCCCTAGAAATGAGGGTTACTCACCTGTAACTGTAGTTCTAGGAGTGGTATATGGTGCACATCCACACAACCCATTTGACCTCCCATGGCAAGTGGCACACGGATCCCTGCTTAGATAGTGCAAGATATGACGTCACAGGGTGGAGCCGAGGGAACTACCACCTGGGTAGGTGGAAGGAGCTTAGCTTGAAGATGTTACGGCTGGATTCACAGGGGAAGGAAGACTGCCAAAATGTGGATGGGCACCATATGCCACTCCTAGGACTGTGGTTACAGGTGAGTAACCCTCATATTTCTGCCCCAGACTGTTAAAGTGTATCCACTGCCCTTGAGGTGTGGCATATCTTACGAATGTTAAGAGTGGCTGGTACTGGCAGGCCTGGTGGCACTGAGGGATGAGGTGCTGGACACCACGCCTCAGGTCACCGGGGGGTCGGCAGGGGAGGGACGAGATCAAGCATCTAATGAACTGCTCTCTCATCCCAGGGAGGGTTAAGGGGAAGCGTCCGCTCACTAGCAGCCTCTGGCGGTAGCTGGGGGCTGCGAACACAGCGACGTGGCGTATGCCTTGGGGCGGAGTTACGGCACTACGTTGACTTGTCAGCCGTGCACCTCAGGGGACAGAACCACACCGGATAAAGCAGAAAAATAAAACCCTGCCTCACTTGCGGAGGTGAAGGGGGTGCCAGGGACACAGCCCACATCCCAACTGCCGACCCTGTGCCTGAAGGAATCTGTGGCCAACCCACCACCCAAGGTATGACCTCCCTAATTTCAGACAGGCCATTGTGGGAGGACATGCCTGCCCCGGGGGGGGTTATAGGTCTGCCAGGGTGGTCGGAGGGAGTTCCTCCACTAACTAGGTTTCAGGCAAAGGAGTAGAGGCTGGTGTTGAGTGCACACCCCAGAAGGATGCCCGGGTGAGGAAGGAGCATAAATAAAGTTTAAAAAAAAAAGTGGCTGATACCGTTGGGCCATAGCACAGATGGCCCAAGGTCCAAAGATATTTTTTGGGATGTGGAATGATATGGAGCTTTCACCTAATGTTTCTGTTTTTGTTTTACATGCCTTTTCCTCCTTTGCCTCACAAGCTAGACCTCTTTCTGCCAACATCAGTGACCATCTCCCTGGCCACAGAGTCCCTCTCTTACCACAAGCTCTCACTGCCCGCTCCCCTTCAGTTTCCACTTGGGTTAGGGTCCCACCTTCCAGCTCCATGGCAGGTGTCCCCCTCCCACTTATGTGGCCTTGGAGCCAAACATCAGGACAGAAGAGGAGTGGGGACCTATAGTGGCTGTGCACAACTGATATACCTTCATCTGCCTGCTGGGAGCCAGTTTTCCTCTTTTTATACCCCCATAGCCCTTACGATAGCATGGTCCAAACGCTCAAGGTGCCAGTTTCTCCAGCACACCACCTGCCTGCTTTCCCCTTTCGAGGGCCTTACCGTGCTGCACTGTCACCTGTGGTCATCCAGGTGGCAGTATATCAGTGGGAAATGCTTCTCACTCATCCCTGAGGAGAGCGTCCTGTGGGATACCCAGCTTGGGTTGCAAACCCTGGGACACAGGTGTCACTAACAGGCCAGCCACTAAGGGGGTCCTTCTTACAAGTGGATACCAGGGTGTGCTGCCGGTAAGAAATTACTAAAACACTCCAACTCCAGAATGTACAGCATACAGAGAACTCCTTCCACACAGTATGTACAAATTAAGCAAACAATAATAAGGTAAAGGGCACAATATGTACAGGAGCAAAAAAGGGAATGTTACTGGAGAAAAATAGGAACAGGACTCGGGGGATGAAAAATGGTTAGGGCAGGCAAATTGAAACAGTAAGCAATAAAACAAATAACACAAATGCTCCCTTCCTTCCTCCGTGTAGCAACCCCCCAAATACCCTCCCAGTAGTGCACCAGATAGGTTGCTTCTATGTCTAATGGAGCGCCATGTAAAGAATGTCTCATTGATGCACATGGTTAGATGGGACTTCAGGTACTGCTGAGTTAAGCTAAAGTGGGTGCAGTACCATACAAGCTTAAGTAGCGATTCAGTCCAAGTCAAAAACAAATAGGCTCTCGAGCTCTCAAAGGGGGAGTAAATAAGCAAGTGTTACTTAGGGTCCTATCTTGCAACTTTTAGTTAACACAGTTAGCTAGGCCTGGTCCTGAGGAGGACAGAGTTACATTTTGAACCCGTCTTTTCTCGTGATTCTGAAGCAACATCCACACATGGATACGTTCGCTCTGGAGAAAGATTTCTTCTGCAGCTGGATCAAAGCTGGTTCTGGAACCAGTGGGACCGACCTACAGTACAGACCTGATTGCTGTGTAGGCATTTTAGTAGATACCTTGATCTTTCTTGGTCCTTTTTGTTCTTTCAAAAGGGTCTTTTCCTTTTTACCCCGTGTGGGGCTTGGCTCTGGAATGCAGGCTGATCTGACTGGGCACAGTGCTGCTCAGTGTAACTCACCCTGTGAAAAGCAATTTGCACAGTAATTTCGCAGCTGCTGCCTCTGAACTGGTTAGGCAAACATGCTCCATCCCTGGAGCAAACTCGGGGTGAGCTTTCCTGGCACTGCAGATCACAGACGGTGATATGCTTTCTCTAATACAAACACTTTAAAAGGCTTTGGCAAAGCCTCGATGAGTCCCAACTAGGAGCTCCTTACTTGTTCAACACTACTGATCTGAAGTCTGTCTGTGCTCTGCTGTTCACATTCCCTTTCTCTGCCCCCGTATTGGCTGCCACTATAATTGAGGAGGGCATACAGGCAATCCTCTCTTGATTTTCTTTCCTGCAGTTTCCAAAATTCAGTGTTAGGTTTCACTGTCCTCAGTTGCCATATCCCCACTTGCTTGATATATTGTGGAGCACAGGAACTCCAGCCTAGCCATCCTTCCAGAAAAGGAAAAAGGACAGTTCCAATCAATGCTATATATGCCCAGACAACTGACTGGAAAAAGGTCCAATTACTGTAAGCTGGTATTCTTATGTACCAGCAGATCCAGTTATAGTAGTAGTGGTACAATAAGTAGTGACAGTTGTTCAATCTTGTGGTTAGTGGGCCTTTTTTCCCCACTCTGTTGTCTGTGTTGTAGAGCAGGCTGAAGGTTTCCCTGCCTCTCAGTTTTTCCATGCATTTGGGGACTCTGTGACTATTGATGTACAATTAGTGGGTCAGCACTGCAATTGTCTATTAAGAAAAAAAATTGTGGTAGATACAGTGAATGTTTAAAAAAAAGAAAAAAAGAAAAAAAGAGCGCAGTGTGGACCTTCTAGCATATTGTTAAATAAACCCCTAAGACTTGCATCCCTTCCCCCACAACCTGAATTCTGTTTCATGTCCTGTTTTCTGTCATTTCAGCTACACAGTCAGCACAGTGGTATGCCTGGGGACCTCCCAACATGCAGTGCAGGCTGTGTGCTTCCTGTTGGATCTACTGGAAGAAGTATGGTGGCCTGAAGACGCCTACACAGTTGGAAGGAGCTGCTCGTGGGACATCGGTAATCACAATAGTATTAGTAAAGTTGACTCCACTGCACACACTGAAGTTTATTATTAAGTTAAAACTCCACATAGGAATTAGTTTTCTAAGTATAAAATCAAGCGTTTAGCAAGTATTCTGGTCAGCAGCTTTTTAGGCCCCAAAGATTCCAGCAGAATGTGAGTTTGGCTCAGTGACCATGTCTAGGTAAAGCCCAAGACTGGTGTCCCTGTCTCATAACTAAGCTGAAAGAGATGCCATCGTTTTATAGCTTTAACATCCCTGAAAGCACATGGTTATCAGTTTGCTGTGATCCAGTCATTAAGACTTTCCAGATTTGTCCTTGAAGCGCCAACCTTGAGTCAGCGCATACTTATTTCATTTGCCGTTTTCTGTAACAGAGTTCCCAGTTTCTTTGGAAAACCAGTGGTGCATATAATTTGAACACCACTTTAGCTAGCAGCCCAGTTACGTGACTGGAGATGTTGGAGTTGGTAGGATAAACTATGTAGCAAAGTGAGGCTCCATCTTAGGGGGGTGCTGTGGACTACTTGGAACTTGAGCATGGAATGTTAACTGTCAGGAATATTTTGGGGGTGGGGACTGTAGGGCAACTTGGTATGGAATGTTACTATCTGTTTTCAATGTTTTTTTTTTTTGGAGGGTGGGACCAAGGCAACTTACAACTTATTTTTGCAAATGTATTTTTATTAAATTTTAACATGTGCAGTACATGTAGTTCAAACATTTGTGATTATATAGCATAGTAAGTCCGTTATCAGCCATGAAGGAGCAACCAAAGATGCATTTCTGATTCTTTGATTTCCGCCCACCACGGCTCTACATTGGGGCATCAGGGGACCTTTCTGATTACCTGTCCTGAAGGTGTAGATGTTCCTCTCTTATGCACATGGTCTGCGGGGAAGGATGTGTGCAGGGCACCTGAATCCCCACCTCCACCTGATGTCTCTCCCCCCCCCCCGGCTCATTCAGTCCCTATGGTACAGAGGATGGAAAATACTGAATTACGTGTAGTGCCCACGCATTCTAACAGGAGGTGAATATCTCGGATCTCTCGTTCAGCCCATATGTGATCCTGTCTGTTGTGTGTATACTGTGTCACACCACTGGGCAATCTTGGGTAGGTGAACAGAGAGCCACTTTCTGGTGGTGCAGTTGTGTTCTACTACTAGCATGATTCCTAATAGATATTTCACCTGCCTTCCCTTAACTCCTCTGGAATATTACAATATGAAATAAGACTCAGCTGAGGGGCATTCTAGCATGAAGTACATCTGAGATTGCCTCTTTCAGCTTCGTAAAGTCTGTCAACAGCGGACATGACCACATAATGTGAATGTGGGTTGCGGGTGGTCTACTTCCATTCCCACCACCACGCTGCATGCCAGCCTGACCATATCGAACTGTTATGATTGGGGTACCAAAATAATGAACCAGCTGCTTCCATGCGAACTCCCTCCAAATGTGCAGTACTATGATCCTACCCACCTCATAGTATCCCTTCTCCCATGAGCCCAGTGCTGTCTGCCACCTTCTGTGCCCCCACTTCTCCCCTATGTAAAGAGCATTGTATTGCAGTGTGTCTTGTATGGCCTGGTATATTGTAGAGATCAGGTGCCCAGCATACTGCATCCTAATGCGAGTCCCTAGGGTGGAGAGTAGGTGTGGAATTGTAGTAGGATCTCTCACTGCAGCTGGTTGTGCACCAATGACATGGCTGACCTGGAGATACTTAAATTCCCCTTGAGCGCTGGCCCAGTGGCATGGAGGACTAAGGCATTATGCCTTACCTCCTGCGCCACGCCGGCGACCCGTGTTCGCAGTGCGAGCAGGTCGGCCAGGGAGGGAGAAGGTCACGCATCCAGAGAACAGCTCTCCTCTCCCAGGGAGGGTGGGGAACAGAGACTGGCACCTACCTGACACCTAACGGAGGCTTACGTGTTGGCACGCCAGGTCCTGTACAATGGGGCATAGAGGAGGAGCAGCCAACCGTCATACTGTGTGCGGAAGCACGTGCAGCTCAGCCATTGTCAGCACTGCTTGCTCCCCTCCACAGAAAAAAGTGGAAACTGGTCCCAGTCGCGCAGCATGGAAGGCCATCCTCCACAGGTGCCACCCCCGAGAAGACACCTCCCTGACACTGGATCCGGACCTGGTGGGTTGAGTTGGGGGAGCTCCCCACTGTCACAAACCCAATTAGCAGGTCAGGCCCTCTACTCCCAAAGTGCCAATCTCTGAGAACAGTCATGTGAACAGTTTAACAGAACAAGATAATCCTCTTGTCTGTTTTGTGAGTTTGGATCAACCTTTGGTCTCAAGTTCTGGAGACATTCAAACTGTGAACCTCTTGCTAGAATACCCAATACACAGGCTCAGATATTTCTGTCTTCGGGGGGCCAGATATCTTTGCCTACGGGCACCTAACCAGGTGTACAGAAATGAACCCTTAAAAACTTCAATAAAGACCTCAGATTTAAAACACTTCTCTTTCCAGTTTGGTATCACCATTCAAGCATATGCCTAGTGTCTGTTATAACCATATATACTTTTCTTGCAAATGAAAAAAAAAAAAAAACAGACCAAGTAAGCTCTAAAAAGAGTTTTTACTAAAATAGATATTAAAGCATATAATACAGAACTATTATATCACAAGACATACAAATCTATTCTTACTATAGTACTTGTTCTCTAAATACTTGCTTAAAAGTGCTCATAGATGTTTCTTTGTCAGAGTCTAGATAAGTGTCTCTGAAAGAAAACAGAAAAATAATTAAAATGCTGGTTTTCCCCACCTATTTCATGAGGTCACCTAGCTCCTCCCTGTCAGAATATATAAAAACTATATATCTATAAAAACAGGATGTCTTTTCCAAGTATTAAATTCTGCAGCCTCAGCATACTCATGTTCTTCGAATGATAGTTCTTTGATCTTAATCAGTATCCTCTCTCACACAGGCATTAGAGGAACATTTACAACTTCGCACCAGTTTGTTAAACCTGGTTTCCTCCTCTTAACATCATAAACTTTTTTTTATGATTTCCCTCTTAACAAAATTAACTTTGAAACATCTGTAATTAGCTTCTGGCTTGCCATGTAACACCTGGCATCTGAAACCTGTGTGTGTGAGCTCACATGCTGTTTCAGCATTTTCTCATGGCTTTCATCTTTTCAGCTGAAACCTGGGGAGTGAGCGACAGATTTTCAGCATCTCTCATGTCACAGGCCATAACCCATTTGATATTACAAAAATGATATTACACCACTCAGAACTGGCTGTCACATCACACCCACCACCCTGCCACAGAGGGAAGACAGGAGGGGTCTGATGTTTGTTTGGGTGATGGGGCTAGGAGGACAGCAAAGAGAAAGGGTTGACCAGGATAGTGGAGAAAATAATAGCAAAAAATAAAAAATGTCCCCTGCCCCAGTCCATATTGCTGCTGGAGTTCAGCAGAAGGCTGGACCTGTTGGCCAGTACAGAACTACATCAAGTATATCAGATTGACCCTCCTCTGTCTTCAGAACACCGGGTCTGTAGCTGCTGGGGGAAAATAACACAGGTGAGCTATAGGAGCGGTCCATGCAAGCACTGGTATTGTCAACAGGGGTCACCAGCTCCCCACACCCTGCTCACCACTACTATTCTGGGTTCTGTGAACCCTGGTCAATTTGAAACTTGAGCATAGAGTAGTACTGCTATCAGTTGGGAATGTGGTAGGGGCAGGACTGTGGGTAACTTGGAACTTGAGCATGTAGCGTTATTGCTATCAAATGGGAATGCAGCTCTTTTTTGCCTTCCCTATTACAGGAAAGGTGCAGCCACAGGGAGTGGAAGCAATAAATGAAGGCAAATACAAGGACATTAGCCCAGTCTGGGTGGGGCACAAGGAGAATAAGGGGGAAATGGGACAAACAAATCTTCCTTTTATTTAACACTTGCTTTGTGTTATGTTTTTAGGAACCTCATTCGAGAAGTCACATATCCCGTCCGGAAGCACACAGTCTTTCTCCATTTACAACTGGTGCTAACCGCGCCAAGTTGTTGGCCAAAAACAGCCAGACTTTCCTACTTCAGACGACCAAACTGACGCGGATTGCCAGGAGGATGTGCCGTGACATCCTTCAACCACGTAGAGCAGCAAGACGCCCCTATGCACCCATAAATGCAAATGCTATCAAAGCAGAATGTAAGTTTGCTGTGGGGGTTATACCTGTGCATCTGTGGTCTGATAAAGTGAATTTTTATAATCATAGTTTATTACAAGAGTTTTGTTAAACAATAATATTTATTATAGGGCCCTAGTCAGTTTGGCTTCATTGAGTTGTATTTATATTGTCTTTTTAATAACTCTTGACCCCCCTTTTTTTTTCCCCAACCTGAAATCGGAAGCTTTTAAATGCCATAATACATGGATGTGATGCCATACCCAGCTGTTAGTGTTTGCTGCCTTGCACTATAGCACAGCTGAACTGACTCTTCAAATGGCAGGAGTACGAAATAGAAATCTTGTGCCATTTGAAGGCTATCAGTATTGAAACTGAAACACTTAAACATATTTTGGGGAACAGTTAAAGCACTAACCTCCATTGCCACAAATACTTGTGTCACAGTCCAAATTACTGGATACATCGCCTGGACTGCTGACTCCATGAAGTACTGGAGTGAGGATGGCTGTCAGTAACACCACAAAAGCAGCCAGAGCAAAGAGGCATTCAAGAGCAGCGTAGGTGGCAAGTGCATGACTGTCCACATTTTATTTAAAATGGGAGTTTCTTACCCCAGGAATATTCCAATATTCCCAACTCTTCTCAGTATGCCTCTAAGCCAGATCTGGCTGGAAATAGAATGTTATGCTAGTGATGGAATCATTGGCATGTGCCCCTTTTCAAATGCTGCTACTACTCAGCTGCCTACATTCCAACCCTCAGATTTCTCTCTCCACCTATCAAGACTAGATGCCTGGAGATCCTCTCTTCTTCATCTCGTTCTGTCATGCGGAAACTTATAAAATATACATAAGTATTTATTGTTTTTCATTTGCTGCCTCTATTCTTTATCATTTTAAGCTAACCCTTAAGTTTTTAAGTGTTAAATTGTTTCCTCTGTTTCTCCCAGTTCGGCAAAACGGGGTAAACCGGGGTTTGTTTTCTATTTATCAGAGTTTTTTGACTAAAAACTCCATTAGTTATATTTAATTTTATTAATTAAAACTTGTTTTTAGAACCGCTAATCCCAGTTCTTGAACCGTTGGCTTCGGTTCACATTTACTTCAGTTCCAATCGGTTCTCCATCTGCTCTGGAACTGACAGTAATTGCTGTATATACTTTAATTTAAACAGATTTTAGCGGTTGCAAAGTTTGTGTTTTACATGTAGAAACCGAAAGGAAAAAACTGGTAATCCCAGTTTGTTTTTTGTGTGTGGTGAATTCTGTTGAGACTGGACACTTCAGCAGTGTGAAACTTACGTTCATGTCTTGACAGAATTATTAAAAATGCCTGAATAAGGCTAAAAGAAGAAAACTGTCACCACCTAAGGGTCCCTCGAGCTCTGACCAGCGGACACCAAAATTACTGTGGGTGAAACCACGATAACTACGGTAATTGCTACCCCTGAGATGGGTATACAAGCAGTTTTTAAGAGGCTTGCTGAACTGGCTAACTCGCTGGTTCCCTCTAAAGCAAGAGAAAACTAAGTACGCATAACCCCCTGCTGGACAGCATTTGGGGATTTCTGTGCCTGTTATAATGCCTGCCAACTCCTGTAGATTGCAGGCTGCTAAGATCATTCAAGCTTACAAAGTCTCTCTGCTTTTGAGCAGCAGACCTCTGCAAACAGCTGTCTCCTTTGCTCAGTTTTACTGTTAATGTTACACAGGAAAAATGTGTTTATGATGAAATGGACAAAGGGGAGCTTATTAAACCTAGGTTTTTCCTCTAAATAGGAGTTTGATTCTTTCCACAGAGCTTGAGGATTATTCCTCACACTCCAAAATTGTGAGAGATGACTGGGCTGACACCCACCAAAACCTTCTCCTTCCTATGAATAGATATATTTGTCAAGGAGGGTACTTTCAAGATTTTACAAACTCCTAAGCTCTGTCTCCCCTCTTGATAAGAGGCTGTACAAAACATAAAACTGAATAAGGAGGGGCTGATTTTTTTTATCCTCCCACTCTGTCCACTGAGGGGTGGTACAAATGCTAGCCTGTGACAGAGCATAGACACCCATGACATTTATCAGTTTTCCTAGCTATCAGGCATGGCAAACTTTCAAGCTTATGTCAATACCAAAAGTTATTAGGGTAGTCTGCCCCTGCTATAGTAGTCAAGGTCCAGACTCCTCTGTCAGATGACCTAGCTGAAACAGCTAATTTGGGTTTGGAGCCAGATATCAGTCTCAAATGTCTGCTGATTCTAAAAACTCTTACTAGGGTTGGTAAATACAATGGGTAGAAGAGGTTTGCCTGGTTGCAAGTCACAAACCTCATTTAGGATACCCAAACCAAGACTCTAGATTTACCAGCCAAGGGTAACTCCTTCTTTGGGGAAAAGATAAAGGTTTAAAAAGGGGTGCATGAATACAATACAGTAGCAATTCTGCACAAGAAGAGGCCCCCTCACACTAAATCACGTAGGATAGGAGGCAGATCTTTCCACAGAGAAGCTCCTTTGGTTACCAGGCCATGAATGCACCTTTGCATCTACAGTGCCGAGTGGTACTTCAGGAATTGTGTGACACCCCAAATTAAAAGCAAGTTTGTTAAACCCGTTACTGTGAGTGCAGTGGACCCTGCTCTATTACAACAAGGGTACCACAAAGAAAATGGGGAGTAGGGGCATGTTTTAGGCACCCTAATGAAGCCAAAGTTCAAAGTACTTGGCAGTTTTCCTTTAACTTGCCAGTTTTTCCTTTACGTAGATCACTGGCTGGTGGTTGTAAAATCATCCCAGCAAGTGTGAGCATATGTAACTGACCCAAGGGTTCCTGGAGTCCTTAGGCTTCTGATGCCTCTGGAAAGTCTGTTCCCAGCTTGCTCAAGCACTGTGGTTCATGGGAGCAGAGCTAGATACCCTTCAAAGCAGGGCCTTACCTGCCTCTGGGCAGTTTGAGGAGTATCCCACAGTTAGCAGGCTTAACCAACCTGAATAAACCAAATACTCCAGCACAGTTTCTTCACCTACTGGCCATATGGCACCTGCCACTGACAGTCCTGGAATCCAGATTACAGATGGACATTTAATTTTACTTCAGGGTTCACTGAGGTCAGGGTGAGCACCCCCCCTTTCAAAACTAATCCTAGTAACAAGAACATTGTTACTGACCCTCCAAGGGTGGAAAGAGGAAACCAACTAAGGGTTTCCTTTTTCAGCAAGAATCCCTATCAGTTGTTCTAGCAACAGTTGCATCCCTACTAGAGTGGGATTCCCATTTGGGGTTCACACCATCCAAGGCATATATATAGTCAAGTGCAGAGTCACTTCTGCAGATAAATCTGCTGGAGCTACGAGTAGTGTTACTGCTGCAGGTCAGAGCAGACAATACTTCCACACTGCACTACATAAATAAGCAGGAAGAGATGAGGTCAAATCCTCCCTGCACAGAAGTCATGAAAATATGGAGTCTAGTATACTCCATTGGGGTTTCCTGACAGGTTTTTCTTCTGCCAGGTAAGGATAATACATTGGCAGGTACCATGACTCAAATCAACCATGCTCATTTCTAATGGGCCTTGAACAGTTAGGTGGTGCAAGTGATCGTTAGAAGTGGGGCACCTCAGTGGTACACTTGTTCGTATCCACCAGAACTACCACTTGCAACAGTACTGTTGCACAGCTGATCGGGAAATAGTCTCCTGGATATTGTGGGTTTGTTTTGGTCAGTGAGGCACATGTATGCTTTCACATCCTTCTTCCTCCTCTTTGGTGTATAGAGCATTGCTTGACTCAAGCCCAAATCAGTATTAACATTTTCTGTGCACCAGACTAAGCCAGACACCATGGTGCATTCTGCTGTCCTCCATGTCTGTGGCTGAGTCAATGCATATCCCTCAGAAGGCATATTTTACTGCCTCCAATGAGGAGGCTCCTGTACTCCAACCTCAACTCACTCGGAGGTTTGGTAATCTAGATTCTAGGACATGGATATGTTGTTCATCCACACTTATTGGCAGGTTCCTTGCCGCTTTAAATCTTGCCGGAAGGTCTTCAAGCTGGCTCCTCCCACCCACCCGGGTGGTAAAACTCTCGGCTCCGCCCCATGACGCCAGATCTTCCTTACCGCTTGGAAGCTCAGGTTCCCTCCTTAACGCTCTGCGATTAAGACTGGTTCCTAATTCTTCGAAAGTTCGAAATCGAAAAGTTTTGCTAAAAAGACTTTGGTCTTCTTCTCCTCGCGGCTGCGATGGACAAATCGACTCCCGGTTTCCGGAGGTGCCCTTGCGGGCAGAAGATGTCTAGGACGGATCCGCACTCCACGTGCGTCTACTGCCTGGACCTTGAGCACGACCCGCAGGCCTGCGACTTGTGCTCTTCTTTTTCGGCCTACTTCCTTGAAGACCGTGCTGCCCGATTACAACTGGGGCGCCCCGAGAAAAGAATTCCACTGGTGAAATCTAAAGAGGCCGGTTGGCGGTGTCCGCGGCGGCGGGCTCAGCGGATCAGCTTGAGCAGATGATCGCCCTCGAAGAGGAGGCGGCGCGGGCAGCTTCTACCTCGGCTGCGGCATTTGTCCCGCTCTCGCTCAGTGCCTCGTACTCGGCTCCTTTTAAGGAGCTTTGTCTGACGCTCTCAACGAAAGGTGAGGGTCCAACTTCTTCGGGACCTTTTTCCAGGTCCAAAAAGAGCAAAAGTAAGTCTCTCCGTCGATGCTCTTGGGAGCGGGAAAGATCCCCCTCCCCTTCTTGTCGACAGTCGACTTCGGTCGACCCCTCAGCTTCGGCCACTGGCTTCACGGTGTCCCCATCAGGCCAGTTGACCGAGACTCCCGTCGACACGGTCGAGATTAGATGGGTTGTCAGCTGGAGAAGCTGAGAATCCCCTCTCCCCTGTTCCCCCGGTGGGAGTTGAGGATCCTGTCGGCTCGTCTGTGCCTCCGGTTCCGGAGCCTTCGGTGGGATCGTCCGAGCCGAGGGGAGTGCCGATTTCCGACACTTCTCCTCGCCTTCCTTGGCCTAGTCGAGACTCTCTGTCTCGGTCTCGGACATCCTCGCGGTCCCACCGATCCCGCCGCCATAGGCGGTCTCGGCACCGCGGCAAGCGTCACCGCCGCTCTTCCTCGGACGAGGGGAGGCTTCGGCGCAAGTTGCGTCAGAGGTGTGAGGAACTCGTGGCAATAGCTCCTTTTGACCGGGAATAAGCCGACCCAGTCGTCTTCCCCGGCCATTAAGTGGCTGTCACCGGAGCGGCCGAAACAACCCCTCATTGTAGCCGAGGAGCCTGTTCCCAGGCCGGTTGTTCGGCCAATTCCAGCTGCCCCACCGATTCTGGTGGAACCTCCGCCTCCACAGCCATTAGTTGGGGCTCCGACCAAAAATTCTCAGTCGGCCTTGGGTTTGCCCCATAGGCTGTCTGTCACCCTCACTCCCGATAAACCTCGGCAGGTGGAGGGTGGCTCAGGCCCGAGGCAGCTCTTTGAGGCCTCTTCTGAGTCCGATGATGGTTCCTCCCTCTTCTCCAAGCGCATGGACTTGGAGACCTCGGGAGGGCAGTCAGTGGACGATAGCCCTTCGTCCTTCTTAGGGTTGCTTCGGCTTATCTCGAAGTCCACCGGGATGAAGCTCGAACCCGTTTAAGCGGGCCAGGTATCCCCTCATGGAGATTCTGGACCGAGGATTCTCAGGCAGGCCTTTCCGGTGGCGAGCAATAGTGGGTCGGCCTTGGAACTTTGGCGTCCTGCTTCCTGCCCTGCGCCTTGCCCAGAATGGCCAGGAAGTATCTGGTCCCTACGGTTCCCTGTCCGGTTTGAACACCCTCGGCCGAGGGTTGGTTACCGACAGCGTTTTCAGCGTGCCGAGAACACCAGGGATGTGGACAAACCTCCCGACAAGGAATCCAAGAAATTGGATTATGCCGGGCGAAAAGTCTATGCTGCGTCCTCTCTCGGCCTTCGTCAGGCCAGTTCGGCCGTCCTCATGGCACATTTTTCTCACGCCCTGTTGGGCTCCCTGGATGAGGTTGTCCCTCATCTTCCCGCGGATCTGCAGACTACGGTCAGGCAGGTGCGGGACCAGGGCAGGGCAGTGGCCAAACAGCAGCTCCAGACTGCTTTAGACATCGGGGACTCATGTGCCAGGTCTGTGGCGGCCGCAGTGGCCATGCGTCGTCGGGCTTGGCTGAGGATATCCACCTTTACCTCGGATACCCAGCACAAGTTGGCGGATGTTCCCTTTTTGGGGACTGACCTCTTCGGCCCTGGGGTGGAAGGTCACCTGCAGAGGATCGAGAAGTCCAATGCTACCTTGGACTCTGTCTCTTCCGCTCAGAAGGACAAAGGCCGCAAGCCACAGCCTAAGCCCTTTCGTCCTTCTGCGCCCACGGCGCGCCCGGCCCAGCAACGTCGGGGCCAGCAGGCTCGAGCTTGGCATCCCAAACCCAAGCCGTCGGCTTCCTCCAACAGGAAGCAGGGAGGTAAAGGCCCAGGAGGTCCCTCGGCCGGTCCCTCCTCCAAGCCTGCCCAGTGATGGGCTGAGGGGTGTCGCCCCCATCCCTGTCACCTCACCCTTGGTTCCCCTGTGGGGGACGGCTCAGACACTTCCTTTCCGCCTGGTCCGCTGTTACCACGGACAGGTGGGTACTGGAGGTGGTGGGAAAAGGCCTACCTCTAGAATTCGAGCAGGCCCCGCCCTTCAGAGCCGTCGCACCTCGGGGGGCCTCGGGGTCCGCAGCCTCACTGGTGGCTCGTCGAGCCGACATCGCTCTCCTCCTCCAAAAGGAGGTGATCACAGAGGTAGAGGACCCCGCTTTAGACCCGGGGTTCGTGTCCAGGTATTTCCTGGTTCCGACACGGACGGGGGGCTGGCGTCCCATTCTCGACCTACACGAGCTGAACAAGTTCCTAAGGTCTCGGACCTTCAGAATGGTCACTCTGGCGCAGTTAATACCATCTCTGGAACACGGCGTGTGGTTCTGCTCTCTGGACCTACAGGACGCGTTCTTTCACGTCCCTATCCGTCCGTCACATCGGAGATTCCTCCGCTTTCGAGCGGAGGGATCCCTCTTCAAGTTCCAAGCCATGCCCTTCGGCTTATCTCCAGCTCCCAGGGTCTTCACCAAATGCATGGCAGTGGTGACAGCATTCCTGCGGCGCCGAGGGGTCCGGGTGTACCCTTACCTGGACGATTGGCTGATAGCAGCCCCCTCCAGGTGGGAGGTGGAGCGGTCCAGAGATCTGGCCCTCCAGGTTTGCTCTCAAGTCGGCCTTCTCATCAACGAGGCCAAGTCGGAACTCGAGCCGAAGAAGGTGATCCTGTTCATCGGGGCAGAGCTCGACTCTTTTCGAGCCAGAGCATGGCTCCCGGCGGACAGGGCCGAGGTTCTTACCTCCTTTGCCCAATCGTTTCTGGTTGGACAATCGCGCCCTGCCCGGGACTTCCTGCGCCTCCTGGGTCTCATGGCGGCCTGTACCAGCGTGGTCCGTTGGGCACGCTGGCACATGTGCCCCCTTCAGTGGGGACTGGCCAGCCGGTGGTCGCAACGCTGCGATCCATTGGACCAGCTAGTGATAGTGACCCAGGAGATGTGGAACGCTCTCCAGTGGTGGACCGTTCCATCCCATCTGCAGGAGGGCATCCTGTTTGTCCGCCCCGAGCCGACGGTCTCTCTATCGACTGATGCCTCTCTGGGTTGGGGTGCCCATCTGGGGGAACACCGAGTGCACGGCCTCTGGTCCCCGCGGGAGTCCCGATGCCACATCAACCTGCTGGAGCTCCGAGCGGTCCGCCTAGCTCTCACCGCCTTTGCTCCGTTTCTCCGGGGTCAAGTGGTCCGAGTCCAGACGGACAATACCACGACCATGTACTACCTGAACCGCCAGGGCGGGACGCGCTCCATGCTTCTATGCAAGAAGCTCTCCGCATTTGGTCACTCGTGCGCAGCCTGGAGGCGGATCTCCTAGCCATTCATGTGGCAGGAGCCTCCAAAACCCTGGCCGATGCCCTGAGCCGGATAGGGGCTGCATCTCACGAGTGGTCTCTCCTGCCGGAGGTAGTACAAGATCTGTTCTCCCACTGGGGCACACCTCAGGTGGACCTGTTTGCCTCCAGGGAGAATCACGAAGCTGAGGCTGTTTCATGCCCGCCCCCCTCAGCAGGGCTCGCTGCAGGGGGATGCCTTCTCGAGGCTGTGGACCCCTGGCCTCTTTTACGCCTTTCTCCCATTTCCCTTGATTCACAAGGTGCTTCTCAAGACAAGGAGGGACAAGGCACAGGTGATTCTGATAGCCCCAGACTGGCCCCACCAGTTCTGGTACCCAGATCTCCTCAGCCTCAGCTCCAGGCTCCCGAGGCAGCTTCCAGCTCGCCCGGACCTGCTCTGTCAGTCAGGGGAAGGTGTTCCATCTGGACCTTCAATCCCTGCACCTGACAGCCTGGTTCCTGAGCGGCTAGAGTTCCAGGCCTTGGGTCTTTCCGACGAGGTCCTCAGTGTTGTTGAGGCGTCCCGTAAGGAGTCGACCAGGAAATGCTATGCCTTCAAATGGAAGAGGTTTTCCATTTGGTGTCAGGGTAAGGGCTTGGACCCTTCCTCCTTTTCCTTGGCAAGCATTTTGGACTATTTATGGTCTTTCTAGTCAAGGGCTTAGGTCGACAACCATAAAGGTGCACCTGGCAGCCATCTCTGCTTACCGGGCGCGGGCCAGGGAGCAGTCGGTGGCGCAGGAGAAGGTGGTCTGGCGCTTTTCCAAAAGCCTTGATCACATTTCCCCTCCGTTGCGAGAACCTCCACCTCCGTGGGATTTACTGCTGGTACTGGCAAAGCTCATGGGCAAGCCATTCGAACCAATGCACAGGTGTGAACTCTCACCTGTCGTGGAAGACCGCCTTCTTGGTGGCTATCACGTCAGCCAGAAGGATGGGAGAACTCCAGGCGCTCTGCATTGAGTCTCGTTACCTGGTCTTCCACAGGGACAAGGTTGTCCTGCGCTCCCACCCGAAATTCCTTCCAAAGGTGGTGTCGGAGTTTCACCTTAACCAGGTGTTGACTCTGCCGGTGTTCTACCCCAGTCACACCTCGGAGGCCGAATACAGGCTCCATACTTTGGACCCTAGAAGGGCGCTCGCTTATTATAAGGAGCGCACGGCTGAAATTCGGGGAGAGGTTCGCCAGCTGTTTGTCACCTACGCTGAAGCCGCACCTGGCAGACCTGCAGCCAAGCAGACGATAGGCAGGTGGGTCACCTCCTGCATAGATCTCTGCTATAAGTTGGCGGGCATGGAGCCTCCCAGAGGGATAAGAGCTCATTCTACCCGTCATACTGCTGCATCGGTGGCTGCTTCCAGGGACGTCCCTATCCAGGAAATCTGCAGGGCTGCTACCTGGAAGTCAGCACACACCTTTATTACCCATTACCACATCGACCTTGAGTCACGCCGGGATGCTGGTTTTGGGGCCTCGGTTCTCCAGTCTTTATTCCCTAAGTAGGGGGTGTGCGCCTTGCCTCCCTCCTCCCGGAGAACTGCTAGGAGTCTGCCAATAAGTGTGGATGAACAACATATCCATGTCCCTAGAAATACAGGTTACTCACCTGTAACAGGAGTTCTAGGAATGGTATATGTTGTTCATCCACACGACCCACCCGACCTCCCCGGCTTCGACGCACAACCTGAGCTTCCAGCGGGCCAGATCTGGCGTCATGGGCCGGAGCCGAGAGTTTTACCACCTGGGTGGGTGGGAGGAGCCAGCTTGAAGACCTTCCGGCAAGATTTAAAGCGGCAAGGAACCTGCCAATAAGTGTGGATGAACAACATATACCATTCCTAGAACTCCTGTTACAGGTGAGTAACCTGTATATATGCATGCTTGCATCTTCTAAGGTGCCTTGGGCATTTTAAGGGGTTACAGAAAGCCTTCTGTTGGGAATACCTATGTTACAAAAGGTGAAAGGTTTGCTATTGGGATACCAGCACAGACTGGTGCCCCAGCTATGTTGCACTATTTTATCTATTTACAAACATTGGGCTTACAGCCCAGTATCTTTTTATAAAAAAAAAAAAAAAAAAAGGTTCTTTAAGGGCCTGGTCCACCTGCACCCATCACAGGAAACCAGTGCCTGCATGGGACCTAAATGTATGCATAACTAGGCTCATGGGTTCCCCTTTTTGAACCTATGCATTCAGCTCATTTGAGATGTCGTATGACAGTTTTCCTTGTCCCATTAAACAGGAGTACATCTCATCCCACAGAGACAAAAGTAGTCATGAGAACAAACAGGTTTATTACTAGAGTGGTTCCTAAATCCCATTTGAACCAAAACATTACCTTGTTTGTCTTTTTCACTGAACACTCTAGTTCTGGTGAAAGGAGACTCCATAGCCTGGATGTCAAAGGAACTTCTAGCTATTACTTGGCAGCCACTAATACCCATAAGCAGGGCAGAAAACAGCTGTTCCTGACATATAAGAATACAGGTCAGGTGCCGCCCGTGGCGCTTGAGGGCTGAGACGCTGGACGCCACACCAAGGCCACGCGCACTCCGTGTCGCACGTGGGCCGGGTCGGGCGGGCGGAGATGGATTGAGCGTCCGGAGGACTGCTCTCCATCTCCGGAGTGGGGATTTAGTCGGCCGGGTGCTTTCTGACTTCAGCGGAGGCTGGGGACCGACAGCACGTAGCTGCAAGACTAGGGAGGGTGGGACGGCTGACACTTGACTAGTGCGCGCACGCGGAGCCGCGGCGCGGCACTCAGTCGCTGGCCATTGCACGCGCGTCTGGCTTGGGTGGGCAAGAAAAATGGGCCCGCAGCACGACGTCCCTGGTGCCATTCCTGGAGGGACGCCTCCCTGGCATGGATCCGCTGTGGTGGGTCGAGTCGCCCTCACCACCCTGCCGAAGGGTAAGTACGGGTGCGGAAGCGAGGGTCTCATGTCCAGGAATGGCACCGGGGAACGCGGGGTAGCTGGAGTCTGGCGTTAAACAACACCCAAAAAAAAAAAAATACAGGTCAGGGAAACAATATCAGCATGGGGCCCTGTACATTTGTCTTGCCAAGCTCATGGGTTCCTCCTTTGAACCCATGTCTTCAGCAGCACTGAACTGTGTTACATGGCAAATGCTACTTTTAGTGGCTATCACCTCACTCAGACCAATCAGTGACCTTCAGGCCCTATGCGTTGAGCAGGACTACATCCCTTCTCACAGGGATAAAGTAGTTCTTAAAACTGATAAGAAATTCCTTCCCAGAGTGGTTTCAGACTTTCATCTAAACCAAACTATGCATCACTCAGTTATTTTTTACTGATCATTTTTATTCTGGTGAACGTATATTGCATAGTCTTGATGCAAGGGAGCTTTCAGCTAATGCATGACAGCTACTAAGCTCCACAGGCAGGACAAGACGCAGTTTTCCTCATTTATGGGGATATGGGAAGGGTTAATCCAGCATCTAAAGGTCCACTTCTCGTTGGATGGTCCAGTGTATTCAGTTTTGTCATGTCACAGTGGGCAGAGAGGCCTAAGCAGGGCTCAGAGCTCACTCTACGTGGGGGGGGCAACTGACACACTGGCAGCTGTCAGGGATGTCATTTTTTAGATATCTGTAAAGCAGCTACCTGGAGGACAGTTCACATGTTTACGGACATTACAGCCTGGATATACAGGCTAGGGCTGATGCCCAGTTTGTACAGCTGACTGCTGATCCTGTATCCAAAATAGGTTCTGTTCCCACCTCCAAAGGTACTGCTTTTTAGTCTGCAGAAGAGTTAGGAATATTGGAATATCCCTGGGGTGAGAAGAAAGTTACTTGACATAGTAACCTTGTTTCTCCCAGGGGATGCTCCAGTATTCATAACTCTCCCACCCTGCCTCCCATTCCAGAACCAGTGGGTTCTGCATTCCATGCTGTACCTTAAGGGTATGTATGCCACATTCTGGTTTTTATTGAAACCAGTTTCAGTGTTTTTTTCACCTTTCAGGTGATTCTGACATTGGAGAATGCATTGTTTATGAATATACCTTGGTATATTCTTCCTTCAGTTGAAGGCTAGTTGTGGGAGTCCTAAAATTTCAAAATTTTACTGATTTTAAATCTTTTGGGCCCTGTCTTTACTGGCGTCTACACAATCTGAGGGTTAGAATGTAGGCAGTTGAGTAGTGGCAGCATTTGAAAAGTGGCACATGCCAATGATTCCATCATTAGCATAACATTCTATTTCCGGGCAGATCTGGCTTAGAGGCATACTGCAGAAGAGTTATGAATATTGGAGTTCCCCTGGGAGAAACAAGGTTACTATGGTAAGTGACTTTTTCTTTCAGCTCTTGGCCAGGAGTCCAGTCCCTGGTTTAGGGACTATAAATATTAAGTTCTCTGCATGTAAGAAACTGGGTCAAAAGCTCAGTTGAGTATATTTTCAGTTGTGTAGGTTCCCTGAACTACCAGTGCAGAGGGAGTGTCAGGTGATCAGGGAGGGGAAAAAAGTAGTTCTTTTTTGTTTGTTTTTTTACACCGAGCATCAGCCATTATAAAAAAGTGCTTTGCAAAAAGTGCATTAAGGCAACATTTAGGATTCGGGCTAAAGCCTAAAGCAACAGAAGTAGGGAAATGTGGCTTTTGGGTTTCCATCCCTAAAACCCTAATGCCACCACTAAAGCAAATCGGGGGCAGAGGCTTCCTAGGGGATGTCAACCCTAAAGCTCACCCCATTAGATGTATATGTTTTGGGAGTGTATAGAATGGGGTGAGCTTTAGGGTTGACAGCCCCTAGGAAGACTCCACCCCGATTTGCTTTAGGGGTGGCATTGGGGTTTTAGGGTTGAAAACTCTTAAGATACATTTCCCTACTTTTGTTGCTTTAGCATAAACGCTAAATGTTGCATTAATGCAGTTTTTTGGAAATAATGTCCTTAGTTTTTGAGACAGTATAATGGTATCCTTATTTTCCTGTTGGAGCACAGGGCCCCCATAGTTTTTAATAGTGTAATTGTGTCCTCATTTGTCTGACAGAGTGCAGGGCCCAGAGGGCCCTGTGTTCCCATCCCTCCATAGATGCATATAT
This sequence comes from Neoceratodus forsteri, assembly GCA_016271365.2. Classification (NCBI taxonomy): domain Eukaryota; kingdom Metazoa; phylum Chordata; order Ceratodontiformes; family Ceratodontidae; genus Neoceratodus; species Neoceratodus forsteri. The sequence continues at coordinate 500,041,604 of CM028132.1, forward strand.
GTATGTTTATGGGTAAGCACAGTTCCCTCTGTTGGACAACAGCAACCAAATTTTCAACATAGCCTTTCTGGTACCCCAACTCATCAAACTGGCAGTACAGATTGTCACTTATACAGTGGGGTCCAAGAATCAGTCACTGACTGGCACCTTTCTGCCATGGTAAATCTTGACATTACCCACTCAAAAGGTGCCAGTCAGCCACATGTAGAGTCTCCCCTTTTGAAATCTGTCCAACCCCAACACCAAAGGCAAAAAAAAGCCATATTAAGGCCCCACTAAACCACCTGTGTTCCATGACGCAGAACTGCAAATGTCAAAATGCACTGCAGTTTTCATGTAATAGTCTGAGCAACTGGATGCTGTTTTGTACTCTAATGACGAAAATTGTCACAGTACCTAGCGAGACACAAAAAAGTACCTGTTTCTATCTCTTTGGAAACTCTTCTATCAGACCTCTTAGCAGTCGCACCTCTAACGGTGTCACAACCGCACCAGTGATCATTCCTTCACTCTGCAATAAAAGAACCGATACTCTCCAGTAAACACTGCACTTTCCTGATGAAATTGGGGGTGGAAATTACCCCCACCCAGTCGCCTATTACTTCTGCTGACTGTGCAGAGTAAACTCGGAAGTATATGCTCAGAGATGGCAGACTGTTAGCACTCTCAAGACAAACCTGTCAGCTGCATGATAGTCTGGAGAAAAAAAAAAAAAAGCCCATGGCGCACAGGTTCTCTTTTTATGAAAAGACAAAAAAATCCACAGCATAAGTGTGTGTGTGCACACACTCCAGTCACGCTGCTGAACAGAAGGGTCTCCCTAGCAACACAGAACTATTTTTTCATGTGGAGCAATAAATTCCATTAAAATAATTTAAAATGCAAAAAAAAAAAAAACTGTTTCTTTATATCATGCCCCTCTTTTTTGAGTGACAAAATCGCAATAAACCACTCCAGGGTGTGGGTTATGCTGGGATTTACCCACTTCTGGTGTGGATTTGGTCACTCAGCATGCGACCTCATGACCGAACTATACCAGGCATGGGTAAATCCCAGCAAAATCCACACTCTGTCATGTTTTTTTTGCTTAAATCACCACCAAAACATTCCATGCCACCACAGCGTAATTCTGTGGTGGGGCCCGAAAATACATTTTGGGCAAGATTTGAAAAATGATAGCTGTCACACTCATGAGATGGTGTAAAGAGATGGCTATGTTGATAATTTGGGGTTAAAATATTGAAAATTAAGAGTTATGTCGAGTGTAGTGAAATGTTAACAGATGCACACAACTTTGCCATTTTGGCATATTTTGACCCCACAATTTTCAACATACCCTTCTTATGACCCCACTTCATGAACAAGTATTGTGAAAATTTTTAAATCCTGCTAAAAAGGTAATTTTTGACAACCAGCAGCGAAATAGCCTTTTGGGCAGGATTTGTGAAATGACACCAACATTGTTCAAGAGGTGAGGTATCAAAAAGGGGTATGTTGAAAATTTGGTGTCAAAATCTTGAAAAATGACAGTTATGCACCAACATTGAAAACCTCATCATGAATTGTCATACGAAACAAGAATCTTTTTTCGTATCACAAATTGCGAAACAAGATTTATAATCTTAAAAAAAAAAGGCAATAGTTTAAGGGCATTTCTGCAACAGTTAAGTGCAGAATCCAGCTAAGTGGTCCTAATAAGCAAGCTACATGTGTTGCTTGCTATCAGGAATGTCATTTTTGTGGGTTTTCAAATGTGAATTTTATGGAAAAAGGGAAAACAAGATGGTGGCAAATGAAACCGTAATTTTTCTGTCATGAAAAAAGATTGGCCCCATATGAAAAAGATTCTTTTTTCATTTCACATAGCTAATTTTTCAGTGTTTACTGAGCATGAACCAAGTATTCAGAATTTCAAAATGAAAGAACTTTGGAACCAATTTAATATGTTTTCACCAAACAAAGAAAAGGCACGTCTGTGGGCCAGCCCCTTTCTACCCAGAAAATTTCAGGCCAAAATTCAGAACCATCTGGATGCTAGCCAAGTTGACGAGTAACCCATTCAAACCAATGGGGAAAATTTCAAAAAAATTAACTTTTTGCACTATCTGTATCTCAGAATCTGCACACCCGACCAGAAAGAAACTTGGTATGTCAAGAGCTCTGCCCCCACGAGACCGCGCATACAAATCCGTTGAACAGTTGCAGAGTTATTAAAGTGCAAATTTGGGGGTTTAACAATGAAGTGCCTGTATAGCCCTACATATAGGGGTGCGACTGTACTCCTATAATAAAACATTTGTAACTGTGTGCTTAAGAGGTTCCAGCCCTGTTCCATTCCTTCTCTGACACTTACCTCCGACCTCCATTGCCACTGTGCAGCTTCTGACCTGTGGTGATTCTGGGGGTGGAGGTGGGAGACGTCTTAGCTCAGTTGCCCCTCTCATCCCTCTAGTGCTGGAAGTACGGCAGCCAGTATGAAGGGTGGGGCCTGAAAGCACAGTGTGTCATTATGTGTGCTATCAGGGGTTTCTCCTCCTGTTCCTTTTTATAGGGCGCTGGCATCAAGGGCGCTAAGCGTGCATGTGCACACAATTACATTGCTGTGTAGAGCACCAGGCCACATCCTTCCCAAGCAGCTCAAACTGCACTGCCTCCTGTGGTCACTCAGGTAACAGTAGAAGAGGAGGAGAAGTAGCTGTCTATGTAAGGGAAGGGATCAAAGCAACCGAACTAAAGGGGTAAACGGGGAGGAGAGGAGGCACTGTGGGTCACCCTGGAGACTGGAAATGGCTCCACAATCCACACAGGGGTTGTATACAGACCACCGTCTCGGGGAGGAAATGGACAAGGAAATGATAGAAGGCATCCTTGGGATGGCAGAGAAAGGGGAGATGTTGCTTATGGGGGGACCTGAATATGCCAGACGTTGACTGGAGCATCTTTGCTGCAGCCACATCCAAGAGCAGGGCCATTCTCAATGCCCTACAGGGGGCATGCCTCAGACAGCTAGTTTTGGATTCCACTCGGGAGAGTGCAGTCCTAGACCTGGTACTCTCAAATGGGGATGGAGAGAGGAACTCTGATCTTGCAGTGGGTAGCCATCTGGGAACAAGCGACCACCAAACAGTGTGGTTCACGGTAAACTTAGCTGTAGAGTCAAGCCACACAAAAGTGAAGGTACTGGACTTCAGGAGGGCTGATTTTGTCAAAATGGGAGAGTGCCTCTGAAAAGCACTAGCAAACAGGCAAGAAGGTGGGGTGGAGCAACAATGGGGAAACATCAAAACTGCCATCACAGAGGCAAGAAGTCTTTGTGTGAAGCAAATAAATCAAAACGAAAGAAAAAACCACTATGGTTCTCAAAAGAAGTGGCAGGGAAGGTAAGGGAAAAATATAGCATTCAGGAAGTATAAGGAAACACAGAAGGAGCAGGACAGAGAACTGTACCAGTTACAACAGAAGGAAGCGAGTAAGGCAGTCAGAATAGCAAAGGTCTAAACTGAAGAAAAGATAGCCAACTCTGTTAAGAAGAAGGATAAAACCTTTTATAGGTATATTAGGGAGCAAAGAAAGACTAAGGCAGGGATACTGAGGCTGAACAAAGAGGAAGGTGGTTGGGCAGAGAGCGACAGTGAAAAGCAGGGATACTGAACGAATACTTCTGCTCAGCATTCACCATGGAAAAGTAGGGGAAAATGCCTAATCCGGTCAATAGAAGCACTCTGGATAGGGGGGTTGATATTAGTCCTTTCACAGAAGAAAGGGTTCTGAAAGAACTCTTAAAACTGAAGGTGGATAAAGCAATGGGGCCTGATGGGATTCACCCCAGGATTTTAAAAGAACTAAGGGAAGAACTAGTAACACCACTGACTACCCTTTTTAATAAATCATGGCAGGATGGGGTGGTGCCTGAGGACTGGAGGAGGGCAGATGCGATTCCCCTTCACAAAAGTGGGAGCAAGACAGAGGCAGGAAACTACAGACCTGTCGGTTTGACCTCGGTGGTAGGGAAAATGATGGAATCACTTCTGAAGGAAAGAATTGTCGAGTACCTAGAAGCCAGTGGGGCACAGGACCCAAGACAGCATGGATTCACAGCGGGAAGGTCATGTCAGACAAATCTAATTAATTTCTTTGACTGGGTGACCAAAGCAGTAGACCAGGGAGGGGCTGTGGACATGACCTACCTAGACATTAGCGTGGCATTTAACACAGTCCCACACAAAAGATTAATAAACAAATTAGCCAGCCTGGGAGTGGGTCCTAGGGTGGTAGCCTGGGTAAAACACTGGTTGGACAACAGGACAAAGCGAGTAATAGTAAATGGAGTCCTCAGTGAAGAAAGGAGGGTTACTAGTGGGGTACCGCAGGGTTCAGTACTGGGGCCGGTCCTTTTTAATGTCTTTAAGTGACATTGCAGAGGGACTGGAAGGGAAAGTATGTCTCTTTGCAGATGACACAAAGATCTGCAGCAGGGTTGATGCACATGGTGGGGTGGAAAGGATGAAAATGGACTTGGCAAGGTTGGAGGAATGGTCAAATGTATGGCAGCTTAGATTTAATGCAAAGAAGTGCAAAGTATTGCACCTGGGAAACAAAAACTCAGGGGAAGAGTACACAATGGGGGGTGAGATACTGACAACAACAAAAAATGGAAAGGGACCTGGGGGTAGTCATATCAAACAACCTAAAGGTGGGCCAGCAATGTGAGAAGGCAGTAAGGAGGGCTGGGGATACTGGGATGCCCAGGGAGAGGCATCACCAGTAGAAAACAGGAAGTTGTTGGCCCTCTGTACAGACAGTTGGTAAGACCACATCTGGAGTACTGTGTACAGTTCTGGAGACCCCATCTCCGCAAAGACAGGGTGGAGGCTGTCCAGAGGAGGGCAGCCAAAATGATGCTGGGTCTGCATCAGAATACATAAGAAGAAAGACTAAAGGAACTAAAGATGTATAGCCTCGAGGAAAGGAGGGAGGGGGGGACATGATTGAAACTTTCAAATACCTCAAGGGAATCAACAAAGTCTAAGGGGGTAGCATCTTTAAGAAAAAGAGAGGGCAAAATTTGAAGATAGAGGAGGGATGGCTCAGAGGTAATGTGAGGAAGTATTTCTTCACAGAGAGGGTTATGGATACATGGAACAGCCTTCCTGAGGAAGTCGTAGAGTCAAAAACAGTGGGGGAATTCAAGAATGCATGGGACAGATATAAGGCAATTCTAGTGCGGGTAGGATGAGGTAGGCTATTTGTTAACTAGGATCTGCAGCCTATCCGTTAGGTAGGGAAATGGGCAGACTAGGTGGGCCAAGCGGTCCTTATCTGCCGTCAAATTCTGTTTCTATTGCAGCAGAACCTGCTGCCGTTGATCTTGTCTTATGAACGCTTGATCCTCCTCCTCCTCTTCCCCGGCTGGTCCTCCAGGTCCCAAGTTAGTCCCCGAACTTGCTGCTGCTGCTGGCTGTTATGTTTATGCCTGTGTTTGATGATGATTAGTGATTTTAGTCGTTTATGCTTAAAAATAGGTCTGTGGGTTATTCCGTTAAGTCACTGATTCAAATCTAGCCCAATTCAACAGTGGTGGGAAAGCTATCTGGTAGCTATTCAGTGACCTTTGCCAAATAATATCTTCCTCGAGGATATCTCCCTCCATCAAGCCACTTCGTAACTGTATGCCTTCAGCGTGAAGACCACCTGGACATTTTTTTCTGGCTGGTTCAGCCCACGTCGATGCACCTCGTCAGTACCCATTTAACATTGGCATCCCAAGCACACCTCAGTTTTCTCCCACCATAAACCACTCATCGGGCCACTATTGAAGAATACCCTTGAACCTTTACCAGTATTCGCTAATGCTATTACTTTTCTGTTTTTTATTTGAAAATTTTATTTTATGCTGCTTCCGAAAGACAAGAAACCGCTGTTCCATTATTTAATCAAGGGCACCGATCAATTAACAAGGCCCTTGTTAGTCGATCGGTCCCTTGATTAATCACCAGGTGACCATTATAACATCAAAAAACACTTGGAAAGTAGCCCCCCCTCCAGTAGACTATAATGGAGCACGTCACCACACACTCCCTGGCCTTGCATCATAACGTGGCTGTTCGCGGGGGAGGAGCATGGGCGGCAGTAGAAACGGGAAGTTTGAAAGACCCGATGGGGACGATTTTACAAGTGTATTTACAAGAAAACTAAAGAGCTATTTTTGGGAAGATATGCAGCACATGCTTTTCGCAGAAGCAAGCATGTATATATGTGCTGCATATCTGTATCGTGCTAAGTCTCTTGTAAGGACAAGATCGCTTATTCACACTATTCCCTAAGACTACTGAGATGGGTCCCAGGCTCTGGCCCCAGGTCCTGCCACCACCCCTGACCATCTCTCAGACAGTAAGGTAGAGGTCTGGCGCCAGCTTGCTGCCCCAGCTGGGGGATTTGCAGCCATTTCTGTCGGGCACTATGCTTTCAATAGCTTAGCCGTTGTTGACCCCTTCTGGGCCTGTTGACATTCAGCTGTTGTATCAGACAAGATTTGAACTATACCAGTGTTAGTTGCCACCATCGTCACTTGCTGTTGTACCATTGTCGACCTGACCTATCCGCTCCAGTTCCCAGTCTCTGCCACTGTGCCGGGCCCTGAACTGTCAATGGCTTCTCTTAATTTGTCTGCTCATCCCTTCAGCCCTCCAACGATGACTGTCATTGTCGACAACAAACTGGAGTATAATCCAGAATGTATGGAGGAGGCCATGGATGAAGAAGCAGCAATAAATGTGGGAGGAATCGAGCTCCACTCTCTTACTCGTTTGAATGTGTGAAAAGCACATCATGGTCTCCACCTGAGAATGCCTCATTTCAGGCCTTCTTAAAACGGGTTCAGGCTGAATTGGGGTTTTAAGCAGAGGAGGATTCCTCCAAGAGAAATTTCTTTGTGGTGTTAAAGGTTTCTGCTACCCTTAGTTATTATTCATTCTATGTATTCTGCACTTGAGCTTACTACTTTGATAGCCTGACAAAGGTCAGCTCAGTTGCCTGCAGTTCCCAAGAAGTCTGAACAATATCCAGCCCCCATTGCAAAGCCTTGTTATTCCTCACAGTCTGAAATGGACACTGTTGTGATTATGACTGCTCATGACCAATCCAAGGCTCCCAAACATGTGAGCTGTCTTCTGCTTGATAAGGAGTCAAGGAAGGTGGACATGATGGGGAAGAGAATTTTTGCTTCTGCTTCCCTAGGCCTAAGAGTTGCTAACTGTCCTGCATAAACGGCGTGCTAGACAGGATGCAATGCAGTAATGCTTCAGTATATTTACAAATGCGGCAGGGAACTGTGTAATTCAGTGGCAGTCGAGCCATTTTTTGCTACAGTATTCAAACCCCAGGAATCCCTCATTATGCTTACAATTGCAGTTAGCCTGACGGGTTGAACTGACCCGGAGCGCATGGAATATATGTAAATTATGGAACTTGTATTCAAACTTTTGCCTCAAGGTGGTGCTGTGTTCTACAGCCCAACATCAGATCTGTTTCTCTGCCTGCACTAGCAAGGTGCCCGAAGAGCTCTCTTCAGCAACTTCGCTTGAAGCATTTTATTTATTGTCAAATAAGTATATTTTACTTTCATTTTTTATTTATCTGCGTCTTTAGTTAGTTAGACATAGTGTTTGTTTTTTTGGAGTATTTTTACGACTTCTGCGGTACCTCAGCGGTCCCTGGAACTGGAGAAGTTCCTCGTTCCGTTTTGGCATTTTTTTCCGAAACCAGTATAGTTTACTTCATTTTAGAGTTATTTCTACCATTTTACCTCGTAGTTTATCTAACCCTGGGGTTATCTAATGATTTTCATCTCAGTTTCACGGTTTTGGGAACCGAGACGTTTATTTGCCTTTTTCATTTTTTTTTCCTTAGGGGAATCTCGAGTGGGAGTAGGGGTGGGGTGTTTGAACAACATTTTAAATCGCGATTGGACCAAACCGCGTTTTCTTTTTTTTTCCTGTGGGGATTAGGTTTTTCTGGATCTGCTCTAAGAGTTGGCATGTCATACAGACCTAAAGACCTAAAAAGAAAATGGGACCTGCGGGCTTTAAATATTGTACCAAGTGCTTTAACCTTTTAGCTAAGGCGGACAGCCACAAGTTGTCTCGGGTCTTGTTCGCAGTCATATTTTTTCTGATCGTGAACTGTGCAGCAAGTTTTGCCCCAGGAAAATTAAAAAGAGGGCCAGAAAGCTGCAGGACATTATGATCTCTGTCTGCCTCTATGTCACCAAAACACTTGGAAGAAGGTTCCCCCCCCCCCCCAATAATAAGTCCCAGGGACAGACCTTCTAAGGACCCCTCTGACATGATTCCCGAGGAGTGAAATTCAGACCATTATAAACGCAAAAAACCTTTTGAGCAGGCTCAAGTCTGCAAAATCTGGCTCCAGAATCGGTTGCTGCTAAAAAAAAAAAAAAAAAAAAAAGGAAAAATATGTCACTACCCCTCCTGTTAAAGAAGCAAAGGAGCCGTCAATGGATAAAACAAAAATGCCCTCTGAAGAGGACTTGACTGAAGCTTGGCAACTTTTCCAGGTATTCCAAGCAATTTGAACCCTTATTAGTTTACCGGTTTCTCCTCAACCTCTGATTCCAAGCCCCCCCCCCCAACCAGTTCCAGGGGACCATGGGGATGATTTTTATTATGAGGAGAAAGAGGAAGGGAAATAAGTGGTTCCCCTGATAATGAGTTTGGTTCCCCTACCCGGCAACCAGAGGATTTTTTCCCCTCACTATGCCTTTGTGAAACAAATGGTCAGTAGCACCCTCGGGTTACCTATAAGACACTCAGTTGGAACCCACACGGTCAAAAGGTGCACTGCATGGACTCTAATCTAGCACAGTTGAAAACTGCACTAGATTAAATTAACTCCAAACCCGCATGCTGTTTTGACCGCACATCTTTCTTCGTGATCTTAACAGGATACCAATACCATTGCCCCCCCTCCACCCAGGAGTGGGGAGGATAAGGAGGGGTTGATTTCATAGATGTGATGGGGTTAACCCCTACTAAGAGGTTGCTTTTACATATGCATAAATCACTTAAGAAAGCAAGCTACTACAAACCCTAACTTCTACCCCAGGGGTTGGCCGGAAAATTGAGAAGTACCAGCTGGACATCCCCTGGGGTAGAAGTTAGGGTTTGTAGTAACAAACATGATGCTGAGTACCTCTGCTCATGAAGGTATAGTCCAGGCAGCTGCATGTGACAAGGCCAAGGTTCCCCTCTCCTCCCAGCCCCCAGACAAGTACTCCAGGAAGCTAGGCAGCATGGAAAGGAAAGTATAAACTTCTGCCTCCCTGCTCTCGATGCAGGCTATGTATATGGTTTACACCACTCAATATCAGAAAGCCCTCTGGATCATTATACTGGCCCTGAGTGACAATATCCACGGGGACTGGGCACAAGACTTGGCAGACACTGTTAGGACTGCTCTTGATGCCACCAAATACTTGTTCCATATGGCAGTAGAGGCTGACACTGCATCCAGCGCGATGGCCCATGCTGTCTCCCTAAGGGGATTGGCTGGGCTAAAGACAACTGATTTGTCTCAGGACACCCAGGCAAAAGCCATGGACTTCCCATGTGAGAATAATTCCCTCTTTAGTGACAAGACAAAGGCATACATGTAAAGGTGGAAGAGTACAAAACCACCTGTATTAGTAATGCTGAGAAGGAAAAGGCCTCTACGTCCTACAGGCCTCATGGAAGAGGAGGTAGGGGTTACTACCCACGTGCTTTTTATCCTATGCTCATGCCCTATGACTACTCTGAGATGAGAGGTTACTTTAGGGGCAGGGACCGAGGAGTTTCTAGAAGGGCTGACCATGCTTTGACCTCTAGGGCTCAGCCAAGCAGAAACCTTGATGTATTTGTCGAGGTTACCCACCCATTGCCAGTGGGAGTAAGGTTGGTTAATTTCTTTCAGGAGTGGAAAAACACCACCACAGACAAGTTGGTCCTGGAAGTAGTGAGCCTCACCTTGCAGTTAAAAATGTTCCCCAAATTGCAGGTTCACAGACATTTCCACCCTCCTACACCAGCAGAAAGAATCCTGCTAGAGTTGGAGGTCAGAAAGCTGCTGCAGGCAAATGCAGCAGAAAGAGTTTGCCTTCCTAGTGGGGTAAAGGCCTTTACTCAAGGCTACTTTCTCACACACAGGAAAATTGGGGAGTGACAACCCATTCTGGACCTCGGGTTTTTGAACAAACACCCGAACAAGACACAAATTCAGGATGGTCTCCCTGTCCAGTTATACCATTCCTACAACAAGGAGACTGGCTGGGAGCTCTGGACCTGAAAAATGTATATTCTAGGAGCGTGGATATGTTGTTCATCCTCACTCTTTGACATGTCCCCTTCCACTTTAAATCTCACCGGAAGTCTTCAAGCTGGCTCCTCCCACCCACCCAGGTGGTATATACCTTGGCTCAGCCCCATGACGCCAGATCTTCCTTTCCGCTGGAAGATTCAGGTTGCCTCCCTCATGCTCACGCATTTTGTGGGCCCTGGCTTTCAAACCTTCAGTTTTACCAAAAATTTGCATCGTTCATGTTGGCGATCGTAAGTGTGCTGCTTCGATCATGGAAGACATGTCTTCCCTTGGATTTTGTCGGTGCCCTTGAGGCCAGAACATGTCGCGCACCAATCCCCACACCATGTGTGTTTGTTGCCTCTGTGTCGACCATGACACCTCAAAATGCAGTCTCTCTCTTGCCTTTCATCCCAACATCCTCGATGACCATTTCGCACACCTGAAGCTGAGGAGGCTGGAGAAGAGGAACCCTCCGGTGAAATCCAAGGAGTCTCGGTGGGCGGTTTCCACGACTGCAGGATCCACCGAGCATTTGGAATGCATGCAAGCCTTAAAGGAGGAAGTGACTCGTGCTGCAGATTCCTCATGGAGCTTCTTTGTTCCACTCAAACTGGACTCCACCTTCTTGGGTTCCTTCCAAGAGCTGTGCCAGTCTCTCCCGACCAAGGGCGAGGTGCCTGTGGGCTCGCACTCCTCTCAATCCCGTAAAAGGGAGAAGGATCCGGGATCGTCTTCGTCTCGACTGAGACGTTCTTGGGAACGGGAGAGATCTCGATCCCAGAAGCATGTGGTTTCGACTTCGGTTGAGATCGCATCTTCGGCCGCTGGCTTTTTGGCTCTGCCGTCTAGTCAGTCGACCGAATTATCGATCGAGGTGGAAATCGTGATCTATCCGATATCGCAGACTCCAGTCAACGATTCCCTCGATCGAGCCCCTAGTCTGGTCTTTCCGGGTGATGAGACCCAGCCTGCTGGGACTCCCATCGATGATGTGGTCCCTGATCCCGGGAAATCACCGGCCCTGCCGGTGTCTCCCGAGTGACAGTCTGCCATCTGATCTCGATTGAGGTCTCGGACCCCATCGACCGGGCCAAGGAAGAGCCATAAATGCTCGAAGAAGAGGTGACGCCATCGGTCGTCCTCATCCTCCTCGGACATGGAGAGGCTTGGGTGGAAACTCCGGCGGTGCTGCAAGGTCCTCATGTGGTGGCAGCTAATTTTGTCCGGGCAGAAGCCAACTCCAGCTTCTACACCGGCCATTACTTGGCTTTAATCTCCTAGGCCGAAGCTGACTCCTTTGGAGCTGATTAAATCAGTTCCTCCGCCTGCAGAGCCAGCAAAACCACCAGCTCGGCCCAGAATGGTCTCTCCGCCAATTGTGGAACCACCACACAAACAGCCTGTGGGAGGGGCTCCTTCTAAGGAAGATAAACCTGAGAGCGGGCTCCCCCGGCGAGTGTCAGTCACAGTCACCCCAGACCGCCCTCGGTGGGTCAAAGGTGACCTACCTGGGTGGTCGGCCTTTATACTCTGATTCAGACGTCACTGGCTTGCATTCTCATCCAGGGGATGATGAATCCACCATTGGCTTAGAGACGGAGGAAGGTCCCTAGTCTTTCCAAGGGATTCTTTGCCTCATCTCTGAATGTACAGGGATGCCCCTGGAGCCTATCCAGAAAAAGGTGGAGTACCTTCTTATAGACATCCTTAAGAGAGGGGAAACACAGACTGAGGCCTTTTCTGTGGCTGAGGGTATAGTCGGCCCGGCCCTAGAACTTTGACAGCACCCTGCCTCTTGTCCAGCTTTGCCTGCCTGCATGGCCTGAAAGTATGTGGTGCCCATGGGGTCCCTTGCGGGGTTCACAGAGCACCCTTCAGCCGAGAGCCTGGTGACTGCCTCTGTGTTCAGGTGTACTGGCAGTTCTGCCAACACTGACCAACCTCCTGATAGTCCAAGCTCTTGGACCATACAGCCAGGAAGGTCTATGCGGCTTCCTCCTTGGGCCTTAGGCAAGTTCGGCTGTCATCATGGCACACTTCTCTCACGCCCTTTTAGGGTCGCTGTATGAAGTTCTCCCACATCTCCCCACAGGCATGCAGACCATGGTCAAGCAGATTCGGGATCAGGGCCGAGCTGTTGCCAAACAGCAGCTTCAGACAGCCCTGGACATCGGGGATTCTTGTGCCCGCTCGATGGCTGCCACGGTTGCCTCTCATCGCAGGGCTTTGCTGGGGCTCTTCTCCTTCCCAGCGGATACCCAGCACAAACTAGCTGATGTGCGCTTCCTCAGGACCGACTTGTTCGGCCCAGGAGTGGCTGGTCACCTTCAGCACATTGAACAGTCCAGTGCCACCTTGGACACCACTTCTGCCAAGGGTTCATTGAGCAAGAACCAGCAGAAGAAAAAGATGCTTTTTCGGCACTCTCCCCCTGCAGCTCAGCAGTCCTCCTTCCAAGGTGGACAGCAGCAGACTCAGGCTTGGCGCCCCCGGCCCAAGCCCAGACCCCAGCAGGCCCGTAAAGGAGGCAGAGGTTCAGGTCCTGGAGCCTCCTCTCCAAGCCTGCTCAGTGACAAGTCGGGGGCTGTCAATCCCTCTCCCGTCACCTCAGCTCTGGGTCTTCCTGTAGGGGGCCGGCTCCACGACTTCCTTTCTAACAACATGAAGTCTTGCTATATTATGACATATGCAGCGAGTCCCAACCTTCTAACTGCTCCGGAGGTGAAAGAGTTAACTTTCCATGCCAGGCATGGAACGCAGAGCTCGAGCTCGGTTGAAACTCTGTCTGTTGCTCTTCAAACTCAAACCGTCAGATTCTTTACTCCGCCTCACAGAACAGTCGCTCCGGAGATTTCTCCTTCTGCTCGGTTCATTTTGTCGGTTAAAGTATTGTTTTTCTCGGTTTTTGACCGAAATTAAACCGCAGCCGGTCGGTTCAGACTCTCTGTGGTATTGTGAGTACTAGATAGGTTTTACATTGATTTCTTTCTGTGTGGAACTTGTAAACGGTTTATCGGTCGGTTCGAACCGAGCAGGTTGTTTAAAATAGACTAGGAAATCAGCTGGTGTGGAGCCAAAACTTTCCTCTCCAACCGCTGAAGAAATAGCAAAAGCAATTAAAATTGTCCAGTCGCTTTCCCCGTTTCCAACCGAACTGGCACCATCAGGTAAGCATCCGGTTCGGCCGGTTCCACCAGTTCAAGAGTATGATATAGAGGAATATTATGAACCGGAGGAGGGGGAGGAGGAGTGTGAGGAGAGTGAATGTGGATTTGAAAGTCTGGATTTGCCCATTGACCTGGACATCTCCCCAGACAGACCTTCAGGAATGTCTCCTCCTAGGCTTTCTGAGTCCCCTTCTCATTTTATGTTTTATAAGTAAGTGGCTGAAACCCTCCAGCTCCCTATGGAGGAAGCTGTGGATGATCAAGAGGAGCCTGACTATGTGGAAATGATGGATATCCCAGAGTCAAGGAGGCTGTCTGTTCCTTTGCATAAATCTTTTGGGAAACAGACAGTTAAAATTCTAAAAACTCCTCACACTATACCTCCTGTTGATAAGAGAATGGACAAGAGGTACACATTGTCAGGCTCTGATATGGAGTTCCTTACACAACAATGCAGCCATGTTGGGGTAGTGCGGGCTACAGCCTGTGACAAGGCAAATATTCCCTTGGCTTCACACCCTCCTGACAAGGACTCCAGGAGGATTGATGCCATGGCAAAGAAACAGTACATGGCAGCATCCTTGGGACTCAGACAGGCAAATGATATGGCTTATGTTGCTAGATATCAGAAATCCAGATGGGATACTGTTATGGCTCTAGCAAAACAGGTCCCTGGCCAGCTTGCCAAGGAGCTGGAGCAGGTGGCTGCTTATGGTATTGAGGCATCCAAGGTGCAATTCCATGCTGCAGTGGACTCTATAATGATGTGTCATCAAGAGTCATGGCTACATCTGTGGCACTCATGAGAATGGCTTGGCTCAGATGTACTAGCCTGTCACAGGATACCCAGACTAAGGCCATGGATTTTCCTGTTGTGGGTAATTCTCTGTTTGGGAGCAGACAGAGAATTACATGAAGAAAAATGGATGAGTATAGGACCACCTATAGGAGTGCACAGGCCAAGGAAAGGCAGGCCACTCCTCAAAGGCAGCTTGCCAGGGGCAGGGGCAGGCCTTTTCATAGGCGTTTTTACCAAGCCCAGGCCTCCTCTTCTGCTTATGCCCAGAGGGGGTTCTTTAGAGGGAGAGGCAGACTGGGTACAAGCAGGCCTGCTTCCACCCCTCAGCCCAAAGCCCCTGCCAAGCAGGCACCCTGATGGGGTTGCCAGGGCCGATTCTCAGCTACCCGTAGGGGGCAGGCTGGCTTACTTTGTCCAGGACTGGAAGTCTCTAACATCAGACAAGTGGGTCCTGGAAGTAGTAAGCCAGGGACTGGTTATCAGCTCCAAAAAATTTCCGAAGATGAGAACCAGATCCTTTCCACCTGCAAATCCATCAGAGGCACTTGCCCTAGAGGCAGAGGTCTCTTCCCTACTGGCTCTCAGAGCTGTGGAAAGGGTTCCACCCCTACACCAGGGCAAAGGGTTGTTCTCCAGGTACTTCCTTACCCCAAAAAAGACAGGAGAATGGCAGCCCATCCTGGATCTCAGATATTTAAACAAGCACCTTTTGAAACCAAAATTTAAAATGGTGAGACTGGGAATTATTCTACCCTCTCTAAGGCCAGGGGACTGGCTAGTGTCCCTGGACCTCAAGGATGCCTACTTCCATATTCTCATCAGAAGCTCCCATTGAAAGTACCTCGGGTTCGAGCTGCCCTCACGCCATTACCAGTTCAGAGCAATGCCCTTTGGCCTCACCTCTGCTCCAAGGGTATTCACAAAATGCCTGGCAGTAGCAGTTGCTACCCTAAGAAGGCAAATAATTGCCATCTTCCCTTACCTGGACAACTGGCTCATAGTAGGCCAGTCTCCAGACCAAGTCAAGTTACATCTACAGATAACTCAGCAACTGCTCACCTCTCTAGGTTTCCTTCTGAATCTTTCAAAGTCAGTTCTAGAACCTGTCCAGCTCCTCACCTTCATAGGCGCAGAGCTGAACACAGGAAGCCAGAGCCTTCCTTCCTTTGGACAGGGCAAGGACCCTGGTCTCTCTGGCCTCCTCCTTCACCCTGCAGGTCTCTCGACCAGCGAGGCACTTTCTATAGCTCCTGGGTCATATGGTTGCTTCTACAGCAGTAGCGCAGGGAGCAAGATTTCAGATGAAGGACATCCAGTTCCATTTGAGAGCCTTTTGGTCTCAAAGGAAAGACCCTCTAACCAAATTGATCCCAGTAACTCGAACCCTGATCCAGGCACTACAGTGGTGGCAGGATCAGAGCAATCTGAGACAAGGGGTTCCCTTTGTCACTTAGTCTCACGCCTTAATCCTTACTACAGATGCATCCCTTTTGGGGTGGGGAGCTCACATGGGCGACCTCACTACCCAGGGATTGTGGTCCCTTCAGGAATCTCTGCTCCACATCAATCTGTTGGAACTCAGAGCAGTTTTTCTAGCACTTCGTTTTTTCCAAATCTGTTCAGAACAAAGTTGTACAGGTCAGAACAGACAACACCACCACAATGTGGTACATCAACAAGCAAGGGGGCACTCTGTCTATGGCCTTGTGCACCGAAGCAGTGAAGTTGTGGTCTCTGGCTTACTCCCTGAACACCTCCCTTACGGCAGTTCACCTCCCAGGCAAGGACAATGTCCTAGCAGATGCTCTCAGCAGGATTTCCCAGGGCTAGCACGAATGGTCACTGGACCCCCTTGTCCTGGAGGTGATATTTGCCAGATGGGGCACCCAGCAGATGGATCTTTTTGCATCCCCAGACAATCACCAACTTCCCCTTTTTTGCTGCAGGCCCCAGTGTTTGGCTTAGTCCCTCTGGATGCCTTAGTTCTCAATTGGGAAGGGAAGTTTCTCTATGCTCTCTCTCCCCCCTTCTCCTGTTCAAAGTGTTAGTCAAAATCAGATCTAAATCCTGCAAGATGATCCTGATTGCTCTGGATTGGGCCAGAAAACCCTGGTATCCACTCCTACTGTCCTTAGCAGTCCATCTTCCCCTGTGTCTTCCCAGGAATCACAACCTGTTAACCTGTGCTCAGGGAGGGTTTGGTACCGAACCTCAAATCTCTCAATCTCAAGGCCTGGCTCTTGAAGAGTTAGAGTTGCTGATCTACCTCTCCCAATGTGTAATGGATATACTAAAGGCTTCTAGAAAGCCTTCCACCAGGGCTACCTATAATTCCAAATGGAAGAGGTTTTCCATATGGTGCTCTGGGAAGCATATTTCCCAAGAATCTACTGATTTACCCACAGTCCTAGATTATATGGTCCATTTAAATACCTTGGGGCTGAGACCAGCTACCCTAAAAGTACATTTGGCAGCTGTGTCTGCTTTTATTTCAGCAGGTAAACCCTCTTCTCTTTCAGCTCATCCTGTATTCTCCACGTTTTTTAAGGGATTGCTTCACACCAACCCTCCATTCAGGGACCCTGCCCCTGCCTGGGATCTTAATGTTTGCATTGCTCAGCTTATGCAACCCCCCTTTGAGCCTTTGTCTTCAGCAGAGCTGAAGTTCTTGACTTGGAAGACTGTGTTCCTGGTAGCCATCACTTCTGCCAGACGCATAAGTGAATTACAAGCTTTGTCAGTGGAGCCTGACTTTATCTCCTTTCTTAGAGATAAGGTGGTCATCAGGACTGACAGGAAGTTCTTTCCTAAGGTGGTTTCAGATTTCCACCTTAATCAATCTGTCTCTTCCAGTGTAGTTCACTGACCATTCCTCCTCTGGCGAGAGGAGGCTGCACAAGATGTGAAGAGCCCTTAGTTACTCGTGAGGCGTGCCGAGGGTCTGGGTTTGACTCCCTCCAACTGTTCCTCACTTATGGTGAGGTTGGTAAAGGAAACCTTCCGCTAAAAGATCCATTGCCAGGTGGATTGTCTCTTGTATCCAGTTCTGTTATGAAAAGCTGGGTAAGGTTCCTCCCTCAGGCCTGAGGGCTCACTCTACCAGAGGTACAGCTGCTTCCCTGGCTGCTGCCAGGGACATCCCTATTCTAGAGATATGTCAAGCAGCTACCTGGAAAACAGTTCACACTTTTACCAAGCATTACTCCCTGGATATCCAGGCTAGGTGTGATGCTCGGTTTGGCACAGCTGTGCTTCAGAGCCTATTTCTAAGTAGGTTCTGTCCCCCCCTCCATGGAGGTACTGCTGTGTAGTCTGCATATGTCATAATATAGCAAGACTTCATGTTGTTTGAAGAAAAATTACTCCCCTTAGTAATGTTGTTTCTTCTAATGGAGTCTTGCTATATTATAACCCCGCCTGCCCCTCTCAGAACCTCTGTTTTTGGGATGTGGGTCGGCAGTGCAGTGTTGGCACTTAGTAGATGCCCACCTTGTTGTTTTCACCCCTCTTTCTTTGGGGTGACTTGGTGTTGTGTTTTATTTTTTGGGTCTCCTGACTTGAGTCTTTCTTTTGGGACCAAAACATGTGTTTTTGTGTTTAGTATCCAGTTGGCTAGTGTAAGTTTACAGCTTCCACACAGGACCTCAGTGAGTTTAGCTCGTAAAGATCTGACAGTTTGAGTTTGAAGAACAACAGACAGAGTTTCAACCGAGCTCGAGCTCTGCGTTCCATGCCTGGCATGGAAAGTTGACACTTTCACCTCCGGAGCAGTTTGAAGGTTGGGACTCACTGCGTATGTCATAATATAGCAAGACTCCATTAGAAGAAACAACATTACTAAGGTGAGTAATTTTTTCTTCCGCCTGGTCCGTTGTCACTTTGGACAGGTGGGTTCTCAAAGTGGTCGATCAGGGACTGCCTCTGGAATTCGAGCAGTACTCTCCAAGTCGAGCCTGCGCCCCTTGGGAGGAAAGAGTATCTGCTCAGACTCAGTCGGCTCTCTGTGATGACATCACTCAGCTCCTCCTCAAGGAAGCAGTAGCTCCAGTGGCGGATCCTCCAGCAGACCCAGGCTTTGTCTCCAGATACTTCCTGGTGCCCAAGCGGATGGGGGGCTGGCACCCCATTCTAGATCTGCACGAGCTGAATCAATATCTGAGGTCACGCACCTTTCGGATGGTCACTCTGTCCCAGATCATACCATCCTTGGAGCGAAACATGTGGTTCTGTTCACTGAATCTGCAGGACACGTTCTTCCTCATCCCAATCCGTCCATCCCATCAGCGGTTCCTCCACTTCAGGGTCGAAGGGACCCTGTACGAGTTCTGAACCATGCTGTTCGGCCTATCATCTGCCCCACGGGTCTTCACCAAATGCATTGCAGTGGTGGCAACCCATCTCAGGCATCGAGGGGTCCGGATTTATCCTTACCTCGACGATTGGCTCTTAGCAGGTTCCACCCAACAGGAGGTGGAGAGGTCCAGGGATCTGGCCTTCCAGACCTGCTCCCAACTCAGTCTCCTCATCAACGAGGCCAAGTCAGAACTCATGCCTTCTCAGGTGATGGGATTTATCGGGGCAGAGTGCGTCTCTTGTCAAGACAGAGCTCGGCTCCCGGCAGACAGGGCGAAGGTTCTTTCCTCCTTTGCCCAATCATTTCTGGTTGGGCACTTACGCCCTGCCCGGGATTTCTGCGCCTTCTGGGTTGCATGGTGGCGTGCACCTCAGTGGTCCATTGGACCCGGTGGCACATACGTCCCCTCCAGTGGGAGCTAGCTGCCCAGTGGACTCAGTGCCACAGTCAGTTCGACCAGCTGATCAGTGCAGCTCAGATGATGTGAGATGCTCTCCAGTGGTGGACCACCCCAGACCGGTTGCAGGAAGTGATCCTGTTTGTGTGCCCCATGCTGACAGTTGTCCTCACGACTGATGCTTCTCTCATGGGCTGGGGAGCCCACATGGGGGACAGAAGATCCCATGGGCTGTGGACCCCCGAGGAATCCCAATGCCACATCAACCTGTTGGAGCTCAGAGCAGTCAGACTGGCACTGTCTGCTTTCGCACCTCAGCTCCGGGGTAAAGTGATTCAAGTCCAGACGGACAATACCACGACCATGTACTACCTCAACAAACAGGGCGGCACACACTCCCGTTTGCTGAGCAAGGAGGTGCTCCGCATCTGGACCCTTGTGAGTCGATTGGAGGCAGATCTCCTAGCCATCCATGTGGTAAGAGCCTCAAACCATCTGGCGGATGCTCTCAGCCACTTATGCCAGGCATCCCACAAGTGGTCTCTCCATCCAGCGGTAGCTTACAGCCTGTTCTCCCATTGAGGCAGACCGATGGTGGACCTGTTTGCCTCCAGGTAAAACACCAAGCTGCGGCTGTTTCATGCACGCCCCCCTCAGCAGGGCTCACTGCATGGGGATGCCTTCTCGAGGCTGTGGACCCCAGGCCTCCCCTACACCTTCCATCCATTTCCCTTAATCCACAGGGTGCTTCACAAGGTGAAGGTGATTCTAGTAGCCCCAGACTGGCCACGCCAGTTCTAGTATCCAGATCTCCTCAGCCTCAGCTACAGGCCCACGGAGCGATTTTGCACACGCCCGGACCGGATATCACTCAATCAGGGAAAGGTATTCCATTCGGACCTTCAGTCCCTGCACCTTACCGCCTGGTACCTGAGCGGCCAGAGTTCCAGACTTTGGGTCTTTCTGAGGTTGTCTACACCATGGTGGGGGCATCCGGAAAGGAATCTACTAGGAAAAGTCAGTGTCAGTGGCAGGGGCCTGGACCCTCTGTCCTGTCCAGTGGCTGACATTGTCTGCTACCTTTGGTCTCTCTCCAAAGAGGGTTTTAGGTCATCGACCCTTAGGGTGCACCTGGCAGCCATCTCTGCTTACCGGGCGCGGGCCGGTCAGCCGATGGTGACACAGGAGACAGTGGTCAGACGCTTTTTCAAAGGCCTAGATCACATATCCCCTCCGGTACGTGAACCTCCACCTCCGTGGGATCTACTGCTGGTACTGGCACAGCTGATGGGCAAGCCATTCGAACCAATGCACAAGTGTGCCTTGTCACACTTGTGGGAGCCGGCCTTCTTGGTGACTATCACATCTGCCAGGACAACAGGGGAGCTCCAGGCGCTTTCGGTGGACTCCCCTTATCTGGTCTTCCACAGGGACCTGGTTGTCCCACGCCCCCACCCGAAATTCCTTCCGAAGGTGGTGTCTTAGAGTTTCATATTAACCAGGTGTTAATTCGGCTGGTATACTATCCTAATTATACCTCGGAGGCAGAGTACAGGTTCAAACAACATGAAGTCTTGCTATATTATGACAATTGCAGTTTGTCCCACCATTAGAACTGCTCCGGAGGTGAAAGAGTTAACTTCCATGCCAGGCATGGAGCTTAGAGCGCGAGCTTGATTAGAGAAGCTCTGTCTGGATCATTTCAAACTGAAATTGTCAGATTCTTTACTCCGCCTCACTGAACAGTCGCTCCGGAGATTTCTCCTACTGCTCGGTTCATTTCTTGGTTTAAACAGTATTTTCTCGGTTAAATTCAACCGCGAGTATTATTATTTTAACCGCAAACCGATCGGTTCAAGCTCTGTCTGTGGTATTGTAAGTAATAGACAGGTTTATTTCTGTGTGGAACTTGTAAATGTTTATTGGTTTGGTTCGAACAGATCAGGTTGTTTTAAAACTTTAAAAATCAAGCATTTAAAAGCTTTGAGTGGGTTCCAGGTTCTTATCGGTTCTAAAAACCCGGATTTCATTCGTTTTTTCCCGACCCGTGACGGTTAGGAACCGATAAGGATGTCTTGCCTGGCACTGCTGTTAAAAGGGCAAGTTTTTTGGTTAGGCTGGCATCATGTCCGAGAAACCCAAAAGAAAAACCGGGCCCACTGGGTTTCAACACTGTAGTGTCTGTGGGGAAGCCTTTGCCAAGTCTGACCCACACACCACATGTGTATATTGTCTGGGGTTTGACCACCTTAATTCAGACTGCCAGATTTGTAAGAATTTCCCTGCAGCCACCCTGGGTAAGAGAGTTGGCAGGCTCAGGGAACGAGAGGCCAAAAAGTCCGCTGACCCGGATGGCCAGCCCGGTTCGGTGCCAACCGAACCGGAGGGCGTGCCCTCTGATCAGGGCGAGACTTCCTCGGGCAAACGTAAGGCTGACTCTGAGGAGCCAGTTCCAGCAAAGAAAACTAGAAAATCAGCAGGTGTGTAGTCTAAAATCCCTTCTCCAACTGCTGCAGAGATAGCAAAAGCTATACAAATTGTCCAGTCACTTTCTCCGGTTCCCTCCGAACCGCCACTGTCTGGCAAAAGGTCGGTTCGGCCGGTTCCACCGGTTCAAGAATATGATATAGAAGAATTTTATGAACCAGAGGAGGGGGAGGATGATTATGAACAGTGTGAATGTGACTTTGAGAGTCTGGATAGTGCCCATTGAACGGACATCTCCCCAGACAGACCTTTAGAATCTCCCCTCGCTTTCTGAATCCCTTCTCACTTTCTGTTTTATAAAAAGGTTGCTGAAACCCTCCAGCTCCCATTGGAGGAAGCTGTGGATGAGCAAGAGGAACCTGATTTTGTGGAAATGATGGATATCCCAGAGTCTAGGAGATTGTCTATCCCTTTACATAAATCATTTAGGAAACAAACAAAAATTTTAAAAGCTCCTAATTCTGGGCCTCCTGTGGACAAGATGGACTGGAGGTACACTTTGTCTGGTCCTGATACAGAATTCCTTTCACAGCAATGCAGTCATGTTGGAGTAGTTCAGGCTGCAGCCTGTGATAAGGCTAATATTCCCCTGGCTTCACATCCTCCTGACAAGGACTCCAGGAAGATTGATGCCATGGCTAAAAAACAATACATGGCAGCGTCCTTGGGACTCAGACAAGCAAACTACATGGCTTATGTGGCAAGATACCAAAAATCTAGATGGGACACTGTCATGGCTTTGGCCAAACTGGCCCCTGGCCAGCTTGCTAAGGAGCTGGAGCAGGTGGCTGCTGATGGTATTGAGGCATCCAAGGTGCAATTCCATGCTGCTGTGGATTCTAATGATGTATCCTCTAGAGTCATGGCTACATCTGTGGCCTTCGTAGGTTGGCTTGGCTCAGGTGTACTAGTTTGTCACAGGATACCCAGACTAAGGCTAGGATTTTCCTGTGGTGGAAATTCTCTGTTTGGGGAGCAGACAGAGAATTACATAAAGAAAATGGATGAATATAGGACAACTTATAGGAGTGCACAAGCCAAGGAGCGGCAAGCCACTCCTCAGAGGCAGACCCCCAGGGGTAGAGGTAGGCCTTTTCACCAAACCCAGGCCTCTTCTGCTTATGCTCAGAGGGGGTTCTTCAGAGGGAGAGGCAGACGGGGTGCAAGCAGGTCTGCTCCCACCCCTCAGCCTAAAGCCCCTGCCAAACAGGCACCCTGATGGGGTGCCCAGGGCCGGTTCTCCATTACCTGTAGGGGGCAGGTTGGCTTACTTCGTTCAGGACTGGGAGTCTCTAACATCAGACAGGTGGGTCCTGGAAGTAGTAAGCCAGGGTCTGGTTCTCAGCTTCAGAAAATTTCCAAAGATGAGAATCAGATCTTTTCCACCTGCAAACCCTCTAGAGACCTTTGCCTTAGAAACAGAAGTCTCAACCCTCCTGGCTCTCAGAGCTGTAGAAAGGGTTTCTCCCCTACACCAGGGCAAGGGTCTGTACTACAGGTACTTCCTTACCCCAAAAAAGACAGGAGAATGGCGGCCCATTTTGGACCTAAGATATCTGAACAAGCACCTTTTGAAACCAAAATTCAAAATGGTGACTCTGGCAATGATTTTACCTTCTCTAAGGCCAGGGGACTGGCTAGCTTCCCTGGACCTCAAGGATGCCTATTTCCATGTTCTCATCAGAAGCTCCCACCGAAAGTACCTCAGATTCGAACTGCCCTTAGGCCGTTACCAGTTCAGAGCAATGCCCTTCGGCCTTACCTCTGCCCCAAGGGTATTCACAAAATGTCTTGCAGTAGCAGTTGCTCATTTAAGGAGGCAGAAGATTGCCATCTTTCCCTACCTAGACGACTGGCTCATTGTAGGTTTGTCTCCAGACCAGGTCAAATCACACCTGCAAGTTACCCAGCAGCTGCTCACCTCTCTGGGTTTCTTCTCAATCTTCCAAAGTCAGTTCTGGAACCTGTCCAGGTACTCACCTTTATAGGTGCAGAATTGGACAAAAGCAGGCCAGAGCCTTCCTGCCCTAGAAAGGGTAAGGAACCTAGTGGCCCTGGCCTCCTCCTTCACTCTGCAGGTCTCTCGACCAGCAAGGCACTTCTTACAGCTACTAGGACACATGGCTGCTTCCACAGCTATAGTGCAAGGAGCAAGGTTTCAGATGAGGGATATTCAGTTTCACTTGAGAGCCTTTTGGTCTCAAAGAAAAGATCCCCTTTCCAAGTTGATCCCAGTGACTCGAACCCTGATCCAGGCCCTTCAGTGGTGGCAGGATCAGAGCAATTTGAGACTAGGGGTCCCCTTCATCCCTCTATCTCACTCCTTGACCCTTACTACAGATGTGTCCCTTCTGGGATGGGGAGCTCACATGGGCGACCTCTTCACCCAGGGAGTGTGGTCCCTCAGGAATCTCTGCTCCACATCAGTTTACTGGAACTCAGAGCTGTTTTTCTAGCACTTCAGGTGTTTTCTGCATCTGTTCAGAACAAAGTGGTACAAGTCAGAACAGACAACACCACTACAATGTGGTACATCAACAAACAAGGGGCACTCGGTCTTGGCCTTGTGCACGAGGCAATGAAGTTGTGGTCTCTGGCTATTCCCTGAACACTTCCTCATAGCAGTTCACCTCCCAGGAAAGGACAATGTCCTGGCAGATGCTCTCAGCAGGATTTCCCAGGGCCATCACTAATGGTCACTGGATCCCCGAGTACTGGGGATAGTTTTTGCCAGATGGGGCACCCCTCAGATAGATCTTTTCGCAGTCCCAGACAATCACCAACTTCCACTGTTTTGTTGCAGGCCCCCAGTGATGGGCTCAGTCCCCCTGAATGCCTTTCTCCTAGATTGGGAAGGGAAGTTTCTATATGCCTTTCCCCCTTCCTCTCTCTATTCAAGGTGCTAGTCAAAACCAGATCCCAGCCTTGCAAGATGATTCTGATTGCTCCAGATTGGGCCAGGCAGCCCTGGTACTCACTCCTTCTGTCCTTAGCAGTCCATCTTCCCCTGTGTCTCCCTAGGAATCACAACCTGTTAACTTGTGCACAGGGGAGAGTTTGGTATCCGAATCTCAAATCCCTCAACCTCAAGGCCTGGCTCTTGAGGAGTTAGAATTTGCTGAACTACACCTTTCTCAAGGTGTTCTTGAAATCCTGAAGGTTTCTAGGAAGCCTTCCACCAGGGCTACTTATAACTCTAAATGGAAAAGGTTTTCCATCTGGTGTTCTGGGAAACATATTTCCCCGGAATCTGCTGATTTGCCCATTGTTTTGGACTATATGGTCCATCTTAATTCTTTGGGTCTGAGACCAGCTGCCCTGAAAGTACATTTGGCAGCTGTCTCTGCTTTTATTTCAGCAGGAAAGCCCTCCTCTCTTTCCACTCACCCTGTATTTTCCAAGTTTTTCAAAGGATTACTTCATACTAATCCACCTTTCAGGGACCCGGCCCCTGCCTGGGATCTTAAGGTTTGCCTTGCTCAGTTGATGCAACCCCCTTTGAACCTCTGTCTTCTGCAGAGCTTAAGTACTTGATTTGGAAAACTGTTTTTCTAGTAGCTATCACTTCTGCCAGACGCATAAGTGAGTTACAAGCTTTGTCAGTAGAGACTGACTTTATTTCCTGCCACAGGGATAAGGTAGTCCTTAGGACTAACAGGAAGTTTTTGCCTAAGGTGGTTTCAGATTTCCATCTTAATCAATCTATCTCCCTTCCAGTGTTCTTCACTGACCATTCCTCCTCTGGTGAGAGGAGGTTGCACAGCTTAGATGTTAAGAGGGCCCTAAGTTACTATATAGAGCGTACCAAGGGTCACAGGTTCGAATCCCTCCAACTTTTTCTCACTTATGGTGAGGTTGGAAAAGGGAAACCTGCCACTAAGAGATCCATTGCCAGGTGGATTGTCTCTTGTATCCAATTTTATCCAAAACTGGGAAAGTACCCCCTTCAGGCCTGAGGGCTCACTCTACCAGAGGTACAGCTGCGTCTCTAGCTGCTGCCAGAGACATCCCTATCTTAGAGATATGTCAAGCAGCTACTTGGAAAACGGTACACACTTTCACCAAGCATTACTCCCTGGATGTCCGGGCCAGGAGAGATGCACAGTTTGCTTGCAACCGTGCTTGAAGCCTATTCCCCAAGTAGGATTCTGCTCCTCCTCCATGGAGTACTGCTGTGTAGTCTGCAATTATCATAATATAGCAAGATTCATGTTGTTTGAAGAAAAATTACTCACCTTAGTAATGTTGTTTCTTCTAATGGAGTCTTGCTATATATAGACCTCCCCAGCCTGCCCTCTCAGAACTTCTACTTGGGTATGGGGTGGGCAGTCCAGTTTGGCACTTGTTTATGCCCATTTTATGTTTTCCACCCTTCTTTTGGGGTTTTGGGGTGTTGTGTTTTTTTATCTTATCTTATTTTCTGGTCCCTGACTTGAGTCTTGGTGTTGGGACCAGGAATATGTGTTAATATTTAAGTAGCCAGTTGGCTAGTGTAGGTTACAGCTTCCACACAGAACCTTAGTGAGTTTTGCTCGTAAAGATCTGACAGTTTCAGTTTGAAATTATCCTGACAGAGCTTCTCTAACCGAGCTCGCGCTCTAAGCTCCATGCCTGGCATGGAAGTTAACTCTTTCACCTCCGGAGCAGTTCTAATGGTGGGACAAACTGCAATTGTCATAATATAGCAAGACTCCATTAGAAGAAACAACATTACTAAGGTGAGTAATTTTTTCTTCCATACTCTGGACCTGAGACATGCTGTCTCCTACTTTAAGGAGAGGATGGCAGAATTTCGGAGAAAGGTTCGCCAGCTGTCACCTACGCTGAAGCCGCTCTTGGCAGACTTGCAGCAAAGCGGACCATTGCCAGGTAGATTACATCATGCATAGGTCTGTGCTGTGAGTTGGCGGGCAAGGAGCCCTCCAGAGGGATAGGAGCTCATTCTGTCCGCCATATTGCTGCATCGTGGCTGCTTCCTGGGACATCCCTATCCAGAAAATCTGCTGGGCTGCTACCTGGAAGTCAGCTAACACCTTCATTACCACATCGACCTTGAGTCACACCGGGATGCTGGTTTTGGGGCCTCAGTTCTCCAGTCTCTGTTCCCTAAGTAGGGGGTGTGCACCTTGCCTCCTTCCTCCCGGAGAACTGCTAGGAGTCTGCCAAAGAGTGTGGATGAACAGCATATCCACGTTCCTAGAAAAACAGATTACTCACCTGTAACTGTAGTTCTAGGAGTGGTATATGTTCATCCACATGGACCCACCCGACCTCCCTGTTTGCGGACGCACACAACCTGGCTTCCAGCGGGCTAAGATCTGGCATCATGGGGCGGAGCCAAGGTATATACCTCCCGAGTGGGTGGGAGGAGCCAGCTTGAAGACTTCCGGTGAGATTTAAAGCGGAAGGGGACATGCCAAAGAGTGTGGATGAACAACATATACCACTCCTAGAATTACTGTTACAGGTGAGTAACCTGTTTCTTTCATATCCCAGTTAAGTCCAGTCACAGAAAATATGTACAGTTCAGGCTGCCTTCTGGTCACTACCAATTCAGAGCCCTTCCCTTCTTTCTGTCATGCGCCTCCTGGGTGTTCACAGAGTGCTTGGCCGTGGTGGCAGCACATCTCAGTAAACAAGGAGTGGTGTTTCATCCTTATCTAGATGACTGGCTAGTCATAGGAAAATCACATCAGCAGGTCAAGGACTCTACTCAGAGCACCTTGGAGACAGTAGGATTTCTCATAAATGTGCAAAAGTCTCAAACAAAACCAGTACAAGTACTAGAGTTCATAGGAGCAGTGCTGGATCCTTCAGAGCAAGGCATTCCTGCCTCAAGAAAGGGTGCTTAAATCTTCTGGATCTAGCTAGTTCTTAGTGGGGTATCTCATTCATCTGGTAATACAGTAGGAACCTTCGCCGTCGGTGAAGAGGAATCCACACAGACGATTTTCAGCAGTACAACCAGGACAGTTGACGTCATCAACCATATAAAGGTGTGAACGACCCCGCTTCCTCCTCAGTTCTTTCCCGCCATCAACTTGCTCGCATGGGTGTCCACTGAAGCTTCATCGCAGTATTAGTGCCTTTTTTCACCTATGGCTTTGCTGTCCTTTTTAGAGTCTCTTTTTTAAAAAGAGATGCCTTCAATTTGTTTATGTCAAGGCTGGCCCAGTGCCGCTGAAGATTGAGGCGCTAGACGCCACACCTCGTGCCACACCGGTGACCCTGGTTCGGGGACAGACTTGGGGGGCGCAGCAGGGGAGGGAGAGGATGGAGCGTCGAGGACAGCTGTCCTCTCCCTGGAGATGGAGTGTCCAGAGGACAGCTCTCCTCTCCTCTCCCTGTGAGGGATCCAGGATTGCTCAGTGTCCTGGCAGCCCCTGCTGGAGATTGGGGGCATTGCAGGAACACCAGCCAGTGTAAGGGGCAGAGTGCAGCAGATGCCAGCAGGGTAGCCATGCGCAGGTGTCATTGCACACCGCACTCCCAGGGGAGGAAACCAAGAAAAATCCCCATCCTCGGGGATCGGCGACAGCACCTTGCCTCATCACACTCCATCTCCGGGCTTCTCTCTCCACCAGGCCGACCACCCAGCCAGGCACATTGGATTATGGGTAGAGCACCCTGGGCGGATAGGGCAGCCCCACCTTGGGAGGGGGGTGCAGAGCCGGGGAGGTCCGCCGGGCTAGTGTGGGATGGAGGAGAGCTTTTCAGGTAGGAGGTAGAGCTCACGGGTGCGGTGGATGCCTGAAGGAGTTCCCCGTAGCAACGGTGAAGAAAAACAATGTACAGAGAAGAAAAAAAAATGTGCTTGTCAAGAGTTAATTCTTCATCTTGTATCTTTTCTCTTAAGTCGCTGCTGCTGCGAAAGAAGATTGCCTCAACAGGCTAACACTCTGTCCTTCTGCTATCTTGGGCCTGACCATGAAGTTTTTGACTGTGAGCTCTGCCAGAAATTTAAACAAACACTCTGGCAACACAGAAAGGCTCTCAAAACTTTCCTAGTGGATCAACAGGTAGCCAGTTCCGCCAATGGTCCTCTGGGGTCCTGGCCTCTGTCACCTACCGGTTCTTTGAGCTCCAAGAACTCCAAGACCCAAGACAAGTCCTCAGGGAAAGTCACAAAAAGACAGAAATCGCGACCGCTACCCCCAGCGTCAGTCTCGTTCCCAGTCGGCCTGACCTCCTTCTGGGGGATCTTTGTTGACTGCGGCCACTCTGGCGAAGAAATCCACTGCCCAGGTCTCTGTGCCCACCAGACCCATACCAACAGCACCTCCACCTGATCCTCGGGGCGGCCGGTTGTTGGCCTCTCCTTTGTCAACAACACGATCATTGCAATGATGACTCCCGTCGCAGCCTGCCCCCTTCTCCCTCCAAGGCTACCTGCTCGTGTGGTTCTCGGGAGACAGCAGGTAGGTCTTCGACAGCTGTGCCGTCAGACTCCCCCCTCCATGTACAACCACCATCGACTTGAATGAAGTCCTGATAATGTTCAGTAACATGATTGTGCAGCAGCTGGACTCCTTCAGGCCCCCCTCACCAACTCCATCGACAGCAGCTTTGTTGTCAACGGCTACTCATCAGCCTCAGGAAGGTCATCGTAGGCCATTGTCAGTGCATCAGATGCCAAACCCAGATGCTGAAGAGGTCAATAACGAGGAGGAGTATCACCCAGACCTCATTCCTCCTGATGATGAGGAGGAAGAGGACGAGATCCTGCTCTCTGACAGATCTACAGCCTCTTCTGTCAGTGAGGACTCTCTAAAACATATTCCCAGGTCTCCTCCTGAGTACCGCACATTTTTCAACATGGAGCAGCCGTCCTCAGCCATGGGCTTCCACACTGAGTAAGAGGATGCCACTAGGAAAGAACTGATGGACTTCCTGGAATTTCCAGAATCTCCCCCCCAAAGATCCTTCCTCCAGTTTTGTCAGCCTCAAGGAATGCAGCCATGGCAGCCTGGCACAGACCTGACATGGTGCCAGCTATGACTCGCAGGGTGGACAAACTTTCATCCCCACCCCCCGGTTTCCCCAGTTATGTTGCCCAGCCGGAGACAGACTCAGTAGTCATCGAGGTGGCTCATGACAAGACTACGGCACCAAAGCACCTTTGTTCCCTTCCCCTAGACAGAGTCTCGCAGAATTTTCCTCTGGGGTAAAAGGGTTTATGCCTACTCTACTCTAGGTATGAGGATTGCAAACTATCTGTCACACATGGTAAGATACCAGAAGGTAACTGGAAGAAGGGCAAGGCTGCCACCCAGGCTCTTCTGGAGGGCACTCAAAATCAGGAACTGCTTCAGTGCCTTCAAGATGATGGTGGTGGTGGTAAGCATCTCCTCAGGGCCCTGTATGACATGCCTGACACCGTTACCAGGGCAGCTGCCATGAACATATGCCTACGTCAGCACTCCTGGCTCAGAGTATCTGGGTTTGTGGCCGATGTGCAGCAGAAAGTGCTTAATGTCCCCTTTAATGGCACCAAGCTGTTTGTCCCTGATGTCCAGGACATCATTAATGATCCACAAGCCTCAGGCAGGGTCCTGAAGTCTGTCCACTCCCTCTACCACACCCAACCAAGGGGTAGAGTGCGGCCTCCTTTTTGCAAAATGAAGAATTGGCCCAGGACAACCCCTTGGCCCCAGGGAAAAAGTGCCCCAGAAGTGAAGGACCAGCCCTTTTGGCTGGCTCCACCTCTTCTTGACTCCTTGCCCCTCCTCCCTTCTGGTCCCGGATCAGGAGGCAGTGGTTGAAGGTCGGTTCTCCCTCCATCCGAATCAGTGGAGAACCGTAACTTCGGATGCATGGATTCTGTAGGTCATGGAAGGGGGCCACACCTTGGAGCTCATTGAGCAGCCCCAAGAGGAGACTCCTCCGCCCTCTTGTTATTCCCCGGCTCACTTGTCTGTTCTCTTGGAGGAAATGCAGTCCCTTCTGTGCAAGCAGGCCATTAAGCCAGTGCCCAGGCACCAGAGAAACAAGGGGTTTAACTCCATGTTTTTCCTGGCCCCCCAAAAAGACTGGCAATCTGGGGCCTATTCTGGACATAAAAGACTTCAGTCGGTATGTCCAGTACAAAAAGTTCCAGATGGTAACTTTACCAGGCCTGATGCTCCTTATCAAGACAGGGGACTGGCTCTGCTCTCTGGACATGCAGGATGCTTACCTGCACATTTCGGTCTTTCCTCCTCACAGGAAGTTCTCCAATTTGCCTTTCAGAGCAAGAAGTGCTGCCTTTGGCTTGTCCTCTGCATCGTGAGTCTTTACCAAGTGCTTTGCGGTGGTCGCAGCAACTCTCAGAAGGGAGGGACTATATGGCTTCCCTTGTCTGAACGACTGGCTCCTAAACTCCCCGTCCAGGAAGCAGCTTTTGCTGACTCTGGAGCGAACTCTTCAGCTCTTCCACTCCCTGGACATCACTGTCAGTCTGCCCAAGTCTGGTCTTGTACCATCCCAAAGGCTGGAGTATATAGGGGTGGTTCTGAACTCTGCACAGGGGAAGGCTTTCCTGCCACAAAATAGGGCAGAGTGCCTCATAACTCAGGCTCAGGAAGTCACTCAAAGTTGATACACTGCCAGGGTATACCACAGATTGCTGGGTCTAATGGCAGCTGCTATACCCACTGTTCCACTGGACAGACTTCATATGCGCATCCTCCAGTGGACCTCCGGGTACAGTTGGACCAGCCAGTGCTGGCCTCTTCCCCAGTACACAAGGTACTGCACTGGTGGATGAACTCCTTGAACCTGCTTGAGGGCATCCCATTCCACATCTCCTCTGCGCAAAAGATCCTAACCACAGATGCCTCAGGTCTGGGCTGGGGAGCACACATGGGTCCCTTCCAGACCCTTGGTCCCAGTGGGAATCTTCCCTGCATATCAGTGTCCTGGAGATGAGGGCGGTGCTCTATGCCATGCAGGCATTTTCAGGAGCACCTCATTCTGGGTCAGCTGCTGGTGCTGTCAGAATCTCAGCTTAGTATACTACTATACTACATCAATAGGAGGCAAAAGAATGCTATTCTATGTACATATAAGGCAATAACTCATAAATTACCTCAGTACATCACAAGCTGCCTAGCTCCCTGCATCCCTGGTGCCTGTTCTCTCAGAAGTCTTGCCATTTTATCTCTGGCTATCCCTGAAGTTAAAACACGCTTTGATAGAGCCTCAGTAAGCTCCAGAAAACCTTAAGGCTCACTTCACCTTTTACGTTCTCTCTCTTCAAATCCTTTTTCCTGAGGACCTTCTCCGAGGTCTGTCATTGCTTCAATTCAGTGTCTTAACATCACGATTTGTTACTGCTTTAAATTCTGGACTTAAACCTTAACCATTGCTTGAGGTGTCATTTGAGTCCTCCCTTCTGTCATTGTCCAAATCAAGGTCCCAACATCACGATCTGTCTTTACTTCAAATATTGGACTTAAACCCCAACCATTGCCTGTTGCATTTGTCGTGTTTCTCCCTTAGAACAGTCCTTCCTCCCGAGGCCGTCATGTCCAACCCTCTCCTATCTCATCTGAACTTCCCTCCTCACTCCCTATACCCCCCTCCCCTTCCCACCCCACTTGCCAGGCCATGCCTACAGTACTTATCAAAGGACTCCTACATCTCAATCTTTTTCGTACTTTGACGCTAGAGGAACTGCCACTCCTGCTTACTATGTCTCCTTCAATTATGTTTACTGTATAAACTTTAGCTCATTATCTGAAAATCCATATATCTGTATCTATGCAATTGTATGTAAATGGCACTACCTCTTGTTGAACCTATTATATTCTGGTGGAAGTATCTTGTTACATGTGATGGTTATATGTTATGTTATTATTGCAATGTAATTGTTATGTACGTTCACTCAACCTGTTTTGTCTTAACCCTGTTGGCAGTTGTTTTGCCCCAGGTCCATCTTGTAAATGAGCTTGTCTCCATGATGTTCTACCTGGCAAAATAAAGATTTTGATTGATTGACAAGTGTGGGGGGGGGGGGCTTATACATAGCCCCAATGCAGGGAGGCCGTGACAGTTTGGTACTGGGTGCTGGATCACGGTCTGATACTCTCTGTAGTCCACATGCCAGGCGTGCCAAACACTGGCGGACAGTCTCAGCAGGACTCAATCCAGCATGCACGAATGGGAGCTTCTCTCATCTGTCGCAGAAGACTTGTTTGACAGATAGGGTCATCTACAGTTAGACCTTTTTGTGTCCCCAGTCAATGCAAAACTGCCCAATTTCTTCTTGCTAGATCCAGGGACTGGAGTTTTCTGCTGAGACGCATTGTTCTGTCCTGGAGCAGGAGGTTTCTTTACGCCTTCCCTCCATTTCCTCTAATCCAGAGGGTGCTAATCAAGTTGCAGATGGAGGGGGCCAGCATGATCCTAGTGGCTACCTTCTGGCCCCGACAGATTTGGTGTTTTCGGCTTCAGCAGATGGCGGAGGAACCTCCGGTCTCTCTTCCTCTTTGCAGGAAGCTGTTGACCCAGGATCTGGGGAGCCTGGTCCATCCCAACCTCAGATCCCTCCATCCGCATGCCTGGCTCCTGACGACATAGCCATTGCCAGGTTTGGGGTCTCTAACAGAGTGGAGGATGTCCTAGTGGCTGCCCAGAAGCCTTCCACTCGAGCCACGTAGGCCATGAAGTGGAAGCAGTTTGCCATCTGGGTTGCCAAACAGTTTGTATCCTTTCACCTCCTCGGTGAACCATGTCCTGGACTACCTGATCTCTCTCTCTGTCTCTCTCTTTCTGTCTGTCTCTGTTTGTCTGTGTCTGTCTCTCTCTCTCTCTCTCTCAGGTCTCCAGTATTCTTCCCTCAAGGTGCACCTTTTGGCTATTGCTGCATTTCATGAGCCTGTGGGTGACTGCACGATTGCTCAGCTGGATGTCTCTCGTACCTTTCTAAGGGGCATCCTGCATCTAAAACACTCAATCTGTTCTCCCGTCCTGGCTTGGGACTTGAATTTTGTTTTGGAGAAACTGACTCTCTCTCTCTCTCTCTCCCCCTTTGAACCAATCATGACTTTCAATTTTCACTTTCTCTCTCGTAAAGCGTTATTTTGGTTGCCATTACTTCTGCTCAAAGGATTTCAGATCTTCAGGGCTTCTGGTGCGAGTTGCACAATGACAGGGTGTGTCTGTGCACAAATCCTAAGTTTCTTCCTAAGGTGGTCTGTGAGTTTACACTCAACCAATCTATCCACCTTCCTGTTTATTTTCCAGAGCATGCCAGTCCAGGGGGAAGCACTGCTCCATACGTTGGATGTGCACAGATGTTTGAAGTATTACCTACTTCGGACCATGGAATGTAGAAAGTCGTAGCAGCTGTTCGTTTCCTTACCCCAGGTAGACAGGGTGCTTCCATTTCTAAGCAATGTTTATCCAAATGGCTTGCAAATTGCATTGTGTTCTGCTGCAGCAACTACGGCAAAGAATTGCCTGGTGCTGTCAAAGCTCATTCCACAAGAGGCATGACTACTTCTGTGACTTGTTTCTGAAGGGTCTCAGCCGCTGACATTTGTGCTGCTGCCACCTGGAGTACTATCCATACTTTCACCAAGAACTACAGTCTGGACATTGCTTCTAGAGCCCTGCAGCTTTTGGCAGGGCTGTGCTACAGGGCCTCCTGTCTTAAGTTTATGGAGAGCCCTCCTTCCAGACTGTCTGCACCAGTAACTGCTTGAGACTCGAAGAAGATCGGACAGTTACTTAAGAACTTACCATAACAGTAGATCTTCGAGGGGATCTCAGTCATCAGGTACATTTTTTCTCCCACCATCACGCTTCTTGGGGATCCTTTCTAGGAACTGGCTACCTGGTGTGTCCAGCTTTTCTCTAGGGTTGGTATCTCTTTCTCTCCTCGGTCCTCCAGGGTGAGAGCCTTGCTCTCTTTGTCTCCGGGGGAAAGAACTGCGGAGGAACGCGTGGGCTAGCGGCTGCCCCAGTTGTACTGCTGAAAATCTTCCGTGTTGGTTCCCTTACTGTGTTACCTCTTATGTAACTGTTCTTTCCCTCCCCCTGGACAAAGAGTCTTGCACAATTGACCTCTGGGGTAAGGGGTATATGACTGCTCCACACTGGGTTTGAGGACTACAAACTACCTGTCTCACATGGTAAAAGTACCAAAATGCTAATTGAAAGAAGGGCAATGCTGCTGCCCAGGCTCTCCCAGATTGCACTCAAAAGCAGAGTTGCTCCAGTCCCTTTAGGCAGCTGAGGATGTTAGCAAGCACCTCCACAGAGCCCTCTATGACATGGTCAACACCATTTACCAGGGCTCCTGCCGTCTGTCCACTCCCTGTACCACACTGAGCCGAGAGGTAGAGGGCGCCCTCCCTTTCGTAAAGCCACCAAGAGGCCCGTTGCGGCTTCTCGGCCCCAAGGAAAGCGCGGAGCCCCAGCAGCCTTGTCCGCACTCTACCATTCTGGAGCGGCAGCCAAGCGCCCCAGAACTGAGGGTCCAGCCCTTGCGACTGAATTTGCTTCTGCTTGACTCCTTGCCAGACACCCCACCTTTTGATCCCAGACCAGGAGGTGGATTTTCCCTCCATCTGAATCAATGGAGAACTATAACTTCGGATGGGTAGATTCTGCACACCCTGGAGCTCATCGAGCAGCCTCCAGAACCCCTTCCCCCACCCTTCAGTTACCCCTCAACTCACCTGTCTGTTCTCTGGGAAGAGGTACAGTCCCTTCTGCACCAGCAGACCATCAAGCCAGCACCCTGGCACAAGAGAAACAAGGGGTTTTATTCCAGGTTTTTCCTGGTCCCCAAAAAAGACAGGTGATTTGAGGCCCATTCTTGGCCTAATGGACCTCAGTCTGTACGTCCACTACGAAAAGTTCTGGATGATGATTTTGCCAGGCCTGATGCCTCTCTCCTCGAGACAGGGGATTGGCTCTACTCACTGGACATGCAGGATACTTACTGCACATCCGTCTGTTTACTGCACATCCGTCTGTTCTCCTCACAGGAAGTTTCTCTGTTTTGCTGTTCAGAGCAAGCATTATTTCAAGGTGCTGCCCTTTGGCTTATCCTCTGCGCTGTGAGTTCTGCCAAGTGCTTAGCAGCGGTAGCAGCAGCTCTCTGAAGGCGGAGGGACTATATGTTTTCCCTTATCTGGCCAATTGGCTCCTAATGGCCCCGTCCAGGGGAACAGCTTCTGTTGACTCAGGAGAGAACACTCCAGCTATTCCACTCCCTGGGCATCACCATCAGTCTGCCCAAGTTGGTTCTTTTACCATCCCAAAGGCTACAGTATATAAAGGTGGTTCTGGACTCTGCGCAGGGGAAGGCCTCCCTCCCCCAAAACATGGCAGAATGCCTTATAGCCCAAGCCCAGGAAGTCGCTCAAAGCTGCTATATTCCTGCCAGGGTGTACCTGAGATTGCTGGTCTTCATGGCAGCTGCCATACCCACTGTTCCAGTGACCAGACTTCATATGCGCATTCTCCAGTGGACCCTCCAGGTACAGTTGGATTAACGCACGGCCGAGCTAAATCGCCCAGTCTTGGTCCCAGTTGGAAACCTCCCTGCATATTAATGTCCTGGAGATGAGGGCGGTGCTGTACACCATACAGACCTTTGAGGAACACCTTGCTCCAGATCAACTGCTGGTGCAGTCAGACCATCTCAGTGTAGTATACTACATCAACAAGCAGGGGGGGACTCATTCGTACCACCTATGCAGGGAGTCCATGAGAGTGTGATACTGGGTGCTGGATCACAGACTGACACTCTCAGCGGTCCATATGCCAGGTTTGTTAAACACTCTAGCAGACAGCCCCAGCCAGACTCAGTCCAGCATGCATGAATGAGAGCGCCTCTCATCCATCTCAGAAGACTTATTCGACAGATGAGGTAATCCAGAGTTAGACTTTTTTTCGTCCCCACTGACTCAAAACTGCTCAATTTTTGCATGCTAGATTTAGGGCCTGGAGTTTTCTGGCAGGTCAGTTGTCCCTCTTCTGGAGTGGAAGGTTCCTTTATGCCTTCCCTCAGTTTCCTCCTATTCAGAGGGTGCTAATCGAGTTACAGATGGGAGGGGGCCAGCATGATTATGGGGACTCCATTCTGGCCTCAGCAGATATGGTTTCCTCTGCTACAGCAGCTGACTGAGGAACCTCCGGTCCCTCTCACCCTTTGCAGGAACCGGTTGACCCAGGATCAGGGAGCCTCGTCCATCTACATGCTTGGCTCCTGAGAAAATAGCCATAGCTAGATTTGAGGTCTCTTGACAGAGTGGTGGACGTCCTAGTGGCTGCCCAGAAGCCTTCCACTCAGGACACACATGCCATGAAGTGGAAGCAGTTTGCCATCTGGGCTGCCAGACATAGTCTGGACCTTTTCACCTGTCCAGTGAACCATATCCTAGACTACCTGATCTTTGTCTGACTCGGGTCTCAAGTACTCCTCCCTCAAGGTGCACCTTTTGACTATTTCTGCCTTTCATGATCCCATAGGTGACCACACGATTGCTCAGTTGGATGTCTCCTGTACCTTTTTAAGGGGCATCCTGCATCTTAAACACCCAATCCGTTCTCCTGTCCCGGCTTGGAATTTAAATTTTGTTTTGGAGAAGTTGATTCTGTCTCCTTTTGAGCCAGTTGCAACTTACGAGTTACGCTTTCTCTCTAAGAAAGCATTATTTTTAGTTTCCATTACTTCCGCTCGAAGAATTTCAGAGCTTCAAGCCCTCTGGTGCGAGGAGCCTTATTTCATTTTTCACAAACACGGGGGGTGTCTGTGCACAAATCCCAAGTTTTCCCTAAGGTGGTATCTGAGTTGACACTCAACCAATCTATCCACCTTCCTGTTTTTTTTTTCCTGAGCATGCCAATCCAGGGGAAGCGCTGCTTCATATGTTAGCTGTGTGCAGAACTTTTGAAGTACTACTTGCTTCGGACCAAGGATTGTAGGAAGCCATAGCAGTTTGTTTCCTTCACCCCAGTTAGAGAGGGCACTTCAGTTTCTAAGCAGTGTTTAGCCAAATGTTTGGCAAATTGCATTGTGTTCTGCTACATTAAATATGGCAAAGAATTGCCTGGAGCTGTCAAGTCTCGTTCCACAAGAGGCATGGCTACCTCTGTGGCTTGCTTACGAGGTGTCTCAGTCAGTGACATCTATGCATCTGCCACCTGTAATACCATCCATACTTTCACCAAGCACTGCAGTCTGGACATTGCCTCAAGAACCTGTGCAGGTTTTGGCAGGGCTGTGCTACAGAGATGGGAAATGACTTTTACATAGTTAACTGCCCTTCCATCTTCCTTTCCGTGCCAGTTATATATTCTGATACGTTTTAATGATTTTTGTTAAATAAATGATCTAGCTTTGGAGTGCCTTCAGATCTACATAGTCATTCTCTTTACCAGCTACTGCTCTTGATTTTCACATTTCCAAGACATTCTATGACATCAGTAACTCCCATTCAGTGTTATTCATCTGAATGGCCTGGAAGGCAGTTTGTGATGTCGTAGAATGTTCAGGCAGTATGAAAAGAGAGAGTAGCAACTACTGAGGAGTGAGGGATTCAGGGTAGTTACAAAGGCAAAAAAATTAGATTATTTAACAGAAAAGGTCAAAAACATATCAGAATACTGGGTAGCTAATAAAAGGACAACTGGAGGGCTTTTAGAGGTGTAAAACCTGTTTCCTGTCACCTTTAAGTTTATGGTGAGCCCTCCTCCCAGACTGTCTGCTTGCACCTGTAATGGCTTGGGACTCGTTCCTATACTGTGACCTGATGACTGAGATATCCCGAAAGAAGATAGATCAGTTACATAAGAACTTAACATAACAGTAGATTTTTGAGGGGATCTCAGTCATCAGGTCTGCTTTGTTTGTTACAAAGGTTAAGACCATTGAGCAGAGCTCATTTACATCCCTCCCACCATCCTCCTTCTTGGTTTCTTGTCTAGGAACTGGCTGTCTGGTGTATCCAGCCTTTCATATAGGTGTGGGTACCTCTCTCTCTCTCTCGCTTTTACTCTCCTCAGTCCCCCATGGCTAGAGCTATGCTCCCTTCGTCTCCGGAAGAAAGAACTGAGAAGGGATTGGGGCCGCTCACGCCTTTATAGGGTTGGTGACGTCGACAGCGTAGGCAGCCTCAGTTGTACTACTGAAAATCTTCTCTGTGGATCCTGCTTAGCCGATGGCAAAGTTCCTACTGTGTGACCTGATGACTTGGATCCCCTTGAAGATGGTCTGTTACATTAAGTTCTTACATAACTGTTCTTTATATTAAATGCTATACCTAAAAGCCTTATTCCATACATCATACTTCCAGTCCTATGCCTTTCCTTGTTTACCTGGTACTGGTCTAATCTCCTGGTTCCTCATGGTTAGAGGCCCTCCAGAGATGTTCAGAGAGGAACTGAGGAGTGATGGGGCAGCCCACATTATGTACGCCTCAGCGCTGCACATCATTGTGGGTGCCCCCAGTTTCTTTGTTGTCTTGATGCTGAGGACTTGGTTCTAAAGGTGTGGCCTAATGGAGGAGAGTCTCTGGAACAACTGCTGTTATGGTAAGTTTATAACAAAACTGTTTGTTCCTTTATGCCTTTCCTCTGATACCTCTCATTCAAAGGGTTCTGCTCAAACTGGGGGTGAAGCATGCCACCCTAATACTGGTGGCTCCCTTCTGGCAATGCCAGTTTTGGTTTCTACTTCTGCAGGATCTGACAGATCTAAGTCGGCCCCTGGCTCCTCCAGGACCGCACGACTGCCGGTAAGCCGGCTCCCAGCCTTCGGGGACCCACCTGGCACCAGTCAATAAGTCGGACGGGGGCTTCTCCCTCGCCTGGCTCCGCCTGCTAAGATGCCAGTAGCTGACAGCCGCTTAGACGTGGTTCTTCTGTCGGGGCCTATTGGTGCTTAATCCGACGTCCGGCAGGACCTGGGGGAGAAGGCCCTTCTCCCTCCTCAACCTTCGCCTTTACCCCCCCACGTCACCGGTGGGTACCTCTGACGAAGAGAGCGTGGAACCCCTCGATGTAGTAGAGTCCTCTGGGTCTGTCCCACACTCCCCTGACAGGGTCACGGAGGAAGAGGCTCCTCCACGGCCGTCTGACCTTTCAATGGGGGCCCCTCCTCCTCCTTCCGGTGGGATTCCTTCGGAGCCGACAATCATTCTGACTCCAATCCCACTGTCTGATCCGGCGAATCCACCTCCAACGCCAGATATCCCTACAACTGTTCCACAGCCAGGGGTCAGCGGTCGGACCCAGCCGTTGGCTTCGGCGCCAGACCAGGTCCTTCGTCCAGCTCAGACGCCAGCCCCTCCAACGCTGGACCCCCTTCTGGCGCTGAATCAAGTGGTGCCAGTCCCGACGTCGGTCCCTCTGGCGGCTGTCCCAATGCCGGACACCCCCCACACACACACACCCACCTATATATATACTACAGCAGGTTCGACGTAGGTACCCCCGCCATCAGATCTGATGACAGAGATCTACACAAGACCCTGGACTGTCCCACATTA
This sequence comes from Neoceratodus forsteri, assembly GCA_016271365.2. NCBI lineage: Eukaryota > Metazoa > Chordata > Ceratodontiformes > Ceratodontidae > Neoceratodus > Neoceratodus forsteri. Next base: position 500,081,646 of record CM028132.1, read on the forward strand.
CCCTTTCAGGTATTATTGGGACCACGTCCCAGCTGGTCCTCCACAGGATTGGAGTGCTTTCGGACAGTACTACCCTGGTTACAACCCCTACCATCACTACTAGGGGTACCAGGGTTACCATTATCCACCCCTTCTCTCCCCCCCTTAGCCCCAACCTCCTCCTCCTCCCCACCCCACCTTCTCCAGCTACACCAGACTTCAAGACTCTCATCGAGTCTTGGTGGAATGGAGTGCGTTTGGAGTTGGTTTCGGACCTGGTGACGAGACTCCCTCCACCATGGTCTCAGAAGTCTGTGTCCCTGAGAAGTTCTTTTCCATCCACTGTGCACATCACGGGGGTGGCTTGTCAGGATCTTACTCCTCAGACATCAGTCACATTCCTGTCGAGGGGGCAGATGATGACAATGATGGAGCCAACGAGTTGGCAGAGGATGTCCTGGAGGAACCAGAGGGTCTGTCAGGCAAGGTTCCCCAAGTTTCTCTCCGCCCCAAGGACCCTGCCTTTTCGGATCTCCTGAGGTCCGTCCATGAAGGATTTCTTCAACTGGGAGTCGGAGGAACAAGACCCTGGGAGACAGAGACTAGCCGAGCACCTCAGCCTTGAGTCTCTGTCTCCAGTACCATTCCTCCTTGGATTGGACCTCATCAGGACCTCACCTCTACCATATAGCAGATGCCTCACTCTCTTCCGGCTGTCCCCAAGCGGGCGGACAGGACTTACCGGGTGCCAAAGGACTCTCCGTTCTTAGACACATCCTAAGGCGGACGCTGTTATCTCCACTGCTCATGACCGCTTCACTGCACCCAATCGCACATGAGCAGCTGTTCTCCGGACAAAGAGTCGAGGCAGATGGACCAGTTGGTAAAAAGGTTTATACTTAGGCCACATGCGCTCTCTGATCCTTTAATTATGTGGCCCACATGGTGGCCCACCAAAAGGCTGCCTTAGCCAGGTTGGAAGCTCAGGTCCAGTCCATGGAGTCCTTGAGCTTGAAAGAGGAGCTTGCCAGGACCTTTGCCTCTCTCGTTTTCTTGTAGGCTTGCCTTCTGCACTATACGCACTGACCTCTGTGCTCGTGACTGGGTTACTGCAGTCGCCCAAAGGCAGCATTCCTGGCTCCACCTCTCTGGCCTTGCTAATGAGGTACGGTCGGCGATTCAGGATGCCCCCTTCAGGGGCTCGGTACTTTTTGGTGGGGACACCAAAGATATCACTGATCTCCAGGCTAGAGGCTTCACCCTCAGATCTGTGAGGTCCATGTACCAATCGGGCACTCAACAGCAGCAGCCCTTTCGGAAAAGAACCTGGAGGCAGAGGAGGCAGGCCCCGGCTCTGCCAGGGCAAGCACAAGTCCATGGGTTCCGCCACTCCTCCAGCCTCCAAGAACCAGAAACAAGCAGGGGCTCCTCCTCCTGAACGTTCTGCCACTCCTGACTCCCCATCCTCACTGCCTCCTCAGTCTCCCGACAAGGAGCAGGTGAGAGGGAGGTTTACCCGCCATGCGCAGGAATGGAAGGCAATAACCTCCGATGCATGGGTCCTGCAACTAGTGTCAGTTGGACACACCATAGAATTTCTGGAACTTACTCCAGAATCTCTGCCAAAAAGGTCTTCCTACTCCAGGGATCAGGCTCTTCTTGTCTGAGAAGAGGTTCACAGCCTCTTGCTCAAGGAAGTAATAGAGCATGTTCCCCTCTGGCAGAGGGGCAGGGGGTTTTACTCCCATTTTTTCCTGGTTCTGAAAAAGACGGGAGACTTCAGACCCATTCTTAACCTAAGCAACCTCAACCAGTTTGTAGAGTACAAAAAGTTTCAGATGTTGACACTCCAGAGCCTCCTCCCTCTCCTTCTGGAGAATCGCTGGCTGTGTGCTCTGGACATGCAGGATGCTTACCTGCACATCCCGATCTTCCCCAGCCACTGCCATTTCCTGTTGTTCAGTTTCCACGGGGAATACTACCAATTTCAGGCACTCCTCTTTGGTCTGTCCTCTGCACCCAGGGTGTTTACCAAGTGCCTGGCAGTGGTGGCATCTTTCCTACGTCGCCAGGGTATAGCAGTTTTTCCTTACCTGGACGACTGGCCGATTTTGGCCCCCTCCAGGGACTCCTTACTCGAAGCTCTCTCTTTCACCTTGGACCTCTTTGGCAGACTAAGGATTACTGTCAGTATCCCCAAGTCATCCATGATCCCATCCCATCCCATAGACTACAGTTCATTGGGGCAGTCTTGGATATGGTCCAGTGCAGAGCCTTCCTCCCTCCAAACAGAGTGGAGACCCTGATCCGTCAGGCTGCCCGAGTGGCTTCATCCCGGACCGTCCCGGCTCAGGAGATCCTCTGCCTTCTTGGGCAGATGGCGGCCTCCATCACTATCATTCCCCTGGCGAGGCTTCACATGAGAGTTGCTCAGTGGTCCTTGCGGGTGCATTGGGACCAATTCCTGGTTGACCTGGATCGTCCGGTCCTGGTCTTCTCAGTGGTTCAGAAAGAATTGCTTCCTAAAATGGGGACGACTGGAAATTGACCTCTTCACCTTCAAATTCAACGCTAAACTTCCCAGTTTTTGCTCGCTCGTTCCAGATCATGGTGCTTTCTGGCACAACGCACGCTCTCTCTCCTGGACAGGGAAATTTTTGTATGCCTTCCCTCCATTTCCCATTCTCCAGAGGGTCCTTCTTAAGCTTCAGGCAGAGAAGGCGAGGATGATCCTCTCTGGCTGAGACAAATTTGGTTTCCACTGTTAAAACAGTTATCCAGGGAACCACCGGTTCTGCTTCCATTGACTCACGACCTCTTGACCCAGGATCAAGGTCATCTAGTACATCCGGGGCTCAGGACTCTGCATCTTCATGCTTGGCTCCTGCAGACATAGCGATTTCTCGCTTTCGGGTTTCCTTCCAAGTCGCTCAAGTCCTTATAGAGGCTAGCAAAGCAGGAAGGGGTGGTTCAGAGGGGTATCCACACAATGACCTCATTTACAGGGGCACTAGTAATTTAACTTGTTATAACAAGTTATACAAAAATGACAAAACACAAAATCAAAATGTTGCTTTCATTTTCTTCCTTCTAATTACTCTGACCAGGTTATAAACCCAGCAACTTACCTGGAATTGATATCATTAACTGCAGGTACTGTGGAACGCTTTTCAGAAGGGCAGTTTTACAGGATTTAGGACACTGTCATACATGCTGGGCCATTGGAGATCTAAGGGCTCAGCTCCAGGCAGCATGGGCAGAGATTGCGCGCCTCAAAATTGCATATTCAAGAGGAAATATATTATAAGAACCACCCATTTCTCCAACATCAAACAGCAGCACCTCGACCGCAGAGGGTAGTTGGTCCGGGAGGATGGCAGGTGGTTAGGAGGGGCAAATTGGGTGCCCCATCACTCGGTGCTGTCCAACATATCACCTCCATAAACCATATAAATACTATAAACGGGTATCTGCCTCTATCTCTGAAATCAAACAAAGGGGCAGAGGACACTGCAGAGCAGGACACTGCAGCACGGGAGCTAGCACAACAAAACGCATCCAAAACAGGAACCAAAACAAAAAAAGGAAATCCAAAAAACTTCTGATCATAGGAGACTCCATGATTCAGGGAGTTGATACGTATCTCCATCCAGGGGTAATGGTCAGATGTCTCCCAGGTACATCAGCGTGGGAGAGACACTGACCACATTGCTAAAATTGTTCAGGAAGCCGGAGAAAACATGGATGTCCTGGTACATGTAGGGACTAACGATCTTGCCAGTCAGTCAGTTGCAGGGATGTAGCTAGGCATTTCAGATTTGTACACCAGCCTGCCACACTGCTACCCCTTTCCCCACTGTTGTTCATTCGTGCACCTCCCACGACTCGAGTCCAAGGTTCCTGACTCCAATCAGATGATTCCCACACTAGACCTGCTGTCTGTCTGTGCTGCCACTGACTGCACCATGAGTCCAAGACCATGGCAGAAATATCTTCTCTCTCCCCAGGGTAGGCAGATTCACTACACTTGCCACTCCACATGAAGTCTTCATTCTTTTAGCTGGCTCTAAATCTGTTCTTCGTCTGCTGCTCCTCAGTTCTTCTACTGTGTCTCTCGCTCCCAGTACAATTGAACTAATAGTATGGCTTCTAACTTTGCTGGGGCACACTAACCACACTTGGGAGACTTCAGTACCTGGCTATGTATTGTTCAGAAGAGACCGAGGTGCAAAAAGGGGGGGGGGCCCTGTATGTCAATGAAAATATCAAAGCTACAGAAATTCAGAATACACATAAGGAGCCAGAAGAACTGTTGGTCACCCTGGAAACAGGAAATGGGACAGCCATAAGAACTGGGGTTGTCTACAGGCCCCCAGACCAGGGGGAGGACATAGACACATTACTTTTAGAAGATATACAAAACATGACAGCTAAAGGGGAGGTTCTGATAATGGGAGACTTCAACATGCCAGATACAGATTGGTCAATACCAGCAGGAGCATCTGCCAGAACTACACACATAGTGGATTCCCTGCAGGGGGAGGGCCTCAAACAACTGGTACAGCAACCCACAAGAGACAGGGCTATCCTAGATCTAGTACTGACTAACAAGGAAGGGATCACAGATCTCCAGGTAGGTCACCTGGGGGCCAGTGACCATCACATGGTATGGTTCAATTTGGCTACTACATCTAAATCATCCCATTCCAAGGCAAAAATATGGAACTTCAGAGGAGCTGACTTTGATAAGATGGCAGAGTTAAGCTAGCCCTGGCAAAAAGAAATGCAGGTGAGGGGGTACAGGCAAAATGGGTAAGCATTAAAGATGCAATACTTGAAGCAACTTCCCATTGTGTTAGTGAGAAAAGGAATTGCAAAAGAAGGAAACCACTTTGGTTTTCAAACACAGTAGCAGAAAACGTCAGAGCCAAAAGACTGGCCTTCAGGAAATATAAGGGAACGCAGCAGGATGAAGATAGGGAGGCATATGAAACTTCCCTAAGGGAAGCAGGGACGGCAGTAAGGCAGGCAAAGGCCAAAACCAAGGAAACACTAGCACAACAGTAAAAGAAGGTGACAAGACTTTCTGTAGATACATTAGTGAAAGGAGAAAGTCCAGGGGGGTATTGCTAAGATCAAAGGGGATAAGGGGGCGTGTGAGGAGGAAGACCATGTAAAGGCATCTATCCTAAATAGATATTTCTGCTCAGTATTTACTGAAAAGAAGGTAGAGCAGGGCCCACAGCTCTGCACCATGGACACAGGGGGTGAGGGAGGTGTGCACTAGTCCCCTCACAAAAGAAAGGGTCCTACAAGAGCTCTATAAGCTCAGGGTGGACAAGGCAATGGGACCTGATGGCATACATCCCAGGGTACTAAAGGAGCTAAGGGTGGAGGTAGCAGAGCCATTATCAGAACTGTTTAGTGAGTCTCTGAGCACAGGAGAGGTCCCAGAAGACTGGAGAAGGGCTCATATGATCCCACTGCACAAGAGTGGTAGCAGGGAGGAGGCAGGGAACTACAGACCAGTCAGTCTTACCTCAGTAGTGGGCAAGATTATAGGGACACTCCTTAAGTAAAGAATAGTGCAACACCTGGAATCCACAGGAGCCAAGACAGCATGGGTTTACAAAAGGAAGGTCCTGTCAAACTAATCTCATAGATTTCTTTGACTGGGTAACCAGAGTGTTGGACCATGGGGGAGCAGTTGATGTTGCCTACCTTGACTTCAGCAAAGCTTTCAGTACTGTTCCACATAGAAGAGTGATTAATAAGCTGGGTAGGCTCGAGTGGGTCAGATGTTGGTCAGCTGGGTGGCAAACTGGTTGACTGGCAGAAAGCAGTGTGTGGTGGTAAACGGTATACAATCAGAAGAGATGCAAGTCACAAGTGGGGTACCTCAGGGATCAGTCCTGGGGCCAGTCCTCTTCAATATCTTCATCAGTGGCATTGCAGATGGACTGGAGGGTAAGGTTTGTCTGTTTGCAGATGACATCAAGATCTGCAACAGAGTAGATGATCTGGATAAACTAGCAAAATGGTCGGAAGAGTGGCAACTGGGGTTTAACGCAAAGAAGTGCAAGATCATGCACATTGGGAAGACAAACTCTGAAGCCACCTATAGGCTGGGAGGGGAGTTGCTGGCAGTCACAGGGGAAGAAGGAGACTTGGGCATCATCACTGATGACCTGAAATCATCCAAGCAGACCTCTAAAGCAGTAGGTAAGGCTAGAGGGATGTTGAGTGTATTAGTAGGGGGTGTCACAAGGCAGAAAAGGGAGGTAATGATCCCTCTTTACAAGACACTGGTTAGGACCCATCTGGAGTACTGTATGCAGTACTGGAGACCACACCTTCACAAGGACATTAACCAAATTGAGGCAGTCCCGAGAAGGGTAACCAAAATGGTGTAGTGACTGCATCAGAAAACGTATGAGGACAGATTACCTGAACTCAATATGTATACCCTAGAGCAAAGGAGGGAGAGAGTTGATATGATTGAAACTTTCAGACACCTTAAGGGCATTAACAAGGTGAAAGAGTCTAACATGTTTCAATATAAGAAAAATAGCAGGACAAAAGGACACAGCATGAGATTAGAGGGAGGCCGATTAAGGGGTAATGTGAGGAAGTTCTTTTTCACAGAAATGGTGGTGGATGCATGGAATGGCCTACCTCAGGAAGTGGTGGATATGAATACAGTGCAGGGCTTCAAACAGGTATAGGATAGGCATAAGAGAGCACTACAGATGAGTATGAATAGATAGGCCATTGACAGAGCAAAGGCCTATAGCAGCTAAGGCCTTAGAATTCTGCGGTCAGCAGAATTTTATGAACTTGCAATCTATCAGATAAATTTCTATGTGTGCCGCAGAATTCACTCTCTTTGGTGATTTTTTATTAATATTTCTGTTTATCCATAGAATCTGGTTCCCTTCCCCTCTTTTTATATCCATACCCCCCCATATGCTCAGAATGTGATGTTATCATTGCTATAACATCATACATTAGCTAACAAAATGGCTGCATTCTGCAACAGAAATGAACAGTCACTTATCTACCACAGCTCCCACTGCCAGAGATGGTGGCACAGCACATCATGCATGGTGATATTTGCTCAACCTGCACTACAGCCTAATACAATTTTCAGTCTTACATTATTGCGCTAGGGCAAACTTAAACAAAATCTTATCAATAGCACGGACTTGTTAAGTCCATACCTCACTTTGTACAGACCTATTTGTGCCTTTAAGGTATAGAGATGCCATCTGAAATGAATAACTGGTAAAATGAATTTAACTGTCATTTTTAAGAAAAATAATTATGCCCAGAAAAGTGGAATGTAATAATGTGTAGACCTGTTGAAAGAATAGACCTGTTAAATAAATAATTGCGCTGTACACATTTTTGGCAGGGTTAATGATTACATACTGTCATTGGTTGATAGAATCACCTAAAAGTTATGGAGAAATGTTGTGTGCAGGGACAGCTGTTGGGCCAGAGGGTAGCATGCTGTGTTTCTGTGCCAGCAACTCAGGTTCAGAGATTAACTCTGGGAGCTGGCTGGGCAGCACAAGGACTGGTGGAACACATCACTGCTCAGAGCCTGGGAAGGTATGGTGCAGTGTTCTGTCACATGGTGGACACATTGTGATGGGCTGGAGAGCTCTATCTCACAATCGGTTCACATGCATGTCATGGCCTGATGGTGTTACACAGTGTGTCAGAGTAAGCAGGTTGACATGAAAAATGAGTTTTGCAATAACTCCTCTATTCCATTTTCAATGGGACCTGTATGAATGAGGATGCAAGTTTATGGAAATTAATATACACACACACACACGCACTCAGTATCTCTGTCTCTCTCTCACCACACACATATGCATACACACACACACACATTTGTATGTATGTTACAGATTGCATATAAATATATAAGGGATACACAGTGGGAACCTCATGAGTGGTGTAGAAATCACATAAAAATATATAAGTGATAGACAGTGGAAACCTCATTAATGGGACAGATAGCATGCATATAGAAATACCTTATTTATCACGTACGATCCCCTCTGCATATGTCATTTATGCAACAGGCTAGGACCTTAAGGGAGAGACATTTGTTTTGCTTTTTTAGGCATAAAATTATTTTTATAAGTCTGTTATTTTTTGAACTAGTGTTACTGTGCTTTCCACCATCCTGATTGCTATAACCACTGCCATGAAAGTGAAGTCAGGATGACAAGCTAACACTGTGATGTGGTAGTTTGTTAGTGCCGCAGAACTTCTGCAGAAATTACAAACCACCGCCGCAGAAGTTCTGTGGCAAATGGTAGTCTTGCCACAGAACTTGGTCCCACTGTGCCGCAGAAAAGTAGGGGCCCTGCCTATAGCACATTCATAAGGTAGAAAAAGAAATGGGCTAACTGGATGGGCCTTGCGGTCCTTATCTGCCGTCAACTTCTATGTTTCTATGAAAACCCTCTTCTTGTTCCACTTATGCCATGAAGTGGAAACTGTTTCCTATATGGGCGACTTCCAAGAGTTGGAACCCCTTTTCTTGTTCAGCACCTCAAATAAATGGAATACCTCCTTCATCTGTCAGACTCTGGTCTGTCATATTCCTCTTTGAAGGTTCACCTTTGTGCAATCTTGGCGTACCACGAGCTGGTGGACTGTAAACCTGTGGCTCAGTTAGAAGTATCTAAAACCTTTCTGAAAGGGATACTCCATCTGAACCCCCCATCTGCAGCCCTACTCCACCTTGGGACTTGAACTTTGTGTTGGAGAAGCTCACCCTTCCCCCTTTGAGCCGGCTATGAGCTGTGAGTTGTGCTTCCTTTCCTGGAAGATGTTATTTTTGGTTGCCATTACGTCAGCCCGAAGGATTTCAGAGATTTACACCCTGGTTTGTAAAGAGCCTTATCTTATTTTCCACAAGAACTGGACGGTCCTTAGGACAAATCCTAAGTTTCTTCCCAAGGTGGTGTCAGAAGCCACACTGAACCAATCAGAGCTTCCGGTTTACTTTCTGTCCCCCACCAATAGAGGTGAGGCACTCCTGCACACCAAAGACATCCATCTGAGCCTTCTGTAGTATATGTACTATACACATCGGACCAAGGATTTCCGTAGCTGTGATCAGCTTTTTGTTTCCTTTGCCCCCAGATCTAAGGGCAAACCTGTTTCCAAGCAGGGCCTTTCCAAATGGCTAGGCAACTGGATTTAGTATTGTTACCAAAAGTATGAAAAACCTCTGCCGGGACCCATCAGAGGTCATTCTGCTAGGGGCATGGCTGCTTCTGCTGCCTTCCTGCAAAATGTCTCTGTGGCCGATATCTGTGCTGCAGCCACTTGGAGTTCTGTCAATACCTTTACCAAACACTACAGCCTGGACATTGCTTCTAGGTGGAGGGCTGGCTTCGGCCTAGCAGTCTTGCAGGGCCTTCTGTCCTAGGCTGGGTCCATTCTGGTTCCCAGTTTCTGTGGGAGGAGTTTTTTCCTCCTACCCAGTTTCTCTCAGTCTCTCTTTGGAGGGACTGCTTGGGACTCTGTCCTATATGTAATGACCTACTGAAGGAACTGTCTCGAAGTAAAATAGTACAGTTACATAGGAACTTACCATAACAGTAGCTCTTCGAGAGAGGTTCCTTCAGTAGGTCATATTTTTCCCTCCCTCCTTCCACTCATTTTGTTTCTTACAGGGACTCCAAATCCTGTTCGCTCCTGCTGTCAGGCCTCCTGGCTCTGGCGGGAGAATTGGAGGGCGGACGTGGGGACCGCCCACTATATACAGTCATGCTGATGTCAGTCACGTGACATTGGGTGGGCGGTCCCCCGTCAGGGATTGCTAGAAAAGTCTGCCGTGTGGCCCGACGCCAGGTGGTGCTAGTCCTATATGTAATGACCTACTGAAGGAACCTCTCTCGAAGATCTACTGTTATGGTAAGTTCCTACATAACTGTACTTTCCAGATGGTTACCCTGAACCAGATCATACCATCTTTAGAGCAGGGTATGTGGTTCTGCTCCCTGGACCTCCAGGATGTTTTTCCATATCCTAGTACATCTGTTCCAATGGCAGTATCTTCGGTTCCGCACTGAAGCAGGTCATTATCAGTTCCAGCTTATGCCCTTAGGTCTCTTATCCATGCTCATGGTCTTCACCAAGTGCATGGCAGTTGTGGCAGCTTTCCTGAGGCACAAGGATGCCTGGGGTAGTGTTCCATTTGGGTGACTGGCAGTGACTCACATGTATGAGCAGTTTGCTAAATGTGATTCAACACAGTAAGTGAGCCTGTCCTTATTTTTCCTTTGGCGTGAACTGCTTCCTGAATAGGGTCTGTTCTAGGGTCAGCCACCTTATAGTTGCGCCCCTCTGGTTCCACAAGAGTTCATGGACTTCTTTGGAATTTGGCTGTTAGTCAGGCTGTTTGTGGAAACTGTGGAGCAGCCAGGGATCTTGCCCTCCAGACCCGTAGAGACTTGGGCCAGTTTGTCAGCCCAACCAAGTCCAAGCTGATCCCTTCGCAGGTGATTCATTTCTTTGTGGCAGAGCTAGACTCCGTGTGCCTGGGCCCATGTTCCTGCGGACTGAGCACTGGATCTTACCAGCTTTGCCTGATCATTTCATATTGGGTGCTCGTGTCCTACCTGCGACTTCCTGTGAATGCTGGGGGTAGATAGCATCCTACACCAGTATTGTCTTGTGAGTTTGCTAGTGGATACACCACCTGCAGTGGGAGTTGGGCCTTCAGTGGTCCCAGTGCCTAGGCCGCTTGGACCAGACAGTCACAGTGACCCAGCCAATGTGGGAATGCCATTCTATGGTGGCGAATACCAAAATTTCTAGGGAACTGAGTCCCATTTGTCCACCCAGAAGTGACCGTCATGCTCATGATAGATGCATCTTTGGTGGGGTCAGGAGCGCTCCTAATGGACAGCAGAACTCGCAGGTTCTGGCCACCCAGGGAGTCCCATCACCACATCAGCCTGCTGGAGCAACATGCAGTGCAGCTGCCTCTGATGGAATTCGTTCCTCTAGTCGGGGGTCAGGTCTTGTAAGTCCAGACTGACAACACCAAAACCATGTGTTCCACCTGAACAGGCAGGATGGAACTCACTCCCTTGTGTCGGGAGGCCCTCCAGACCTGGACTCTTGTGAGCCTGGGTGGAGATCTCCGGGCAGTCCATGTCACAGGAGAGAACAGTCAGTTGGCAAATGCTCTCAGCCAGGTAGGAGAGATCACATGAGTGGTACCTGAATCAGGAGGTGGTGAATCACCTGTCTTCCCCCATGTGGCATGTATGTTTGCTTCCTGGGAGAACAAACTGAGGCACTGTTTGATGCCTTCATGAGGCCCCGGACTCCAGGCCTCATGTACACCTTCCCTTCCTTCCCCTTAATCCACAAGGAAGTGGTCAAAGCCTGGAAAGACACAGCCTGGATAATCCTGGTAGCTCCAGACTGGCTTCAGCAGTTCTGATAGGCTGACTGCCTCTTCGCCTGGATCTGCTAACCAGACAGCAGAGGATGGTACTGCACCTGGACCTGCAGTCCCTGCATCTCATGGCCTAGTTCCTAAGCGGCTAGAGTTCCAGGCCTTGTATCTTTTGGATGAGGTGCTCCATGTTCTGGAGGCCTCCCAAAAAGATTCGATTCACCAATGTTATCCATTTAAATGGAAGAGGGTCTCCATTTAGTGCCAGGGCAAAGGGCTTAATCCCTTTAGCTGTCCTGTGGCGAGCATCTTGGACTACCTCTCATCCCTCTCTTAGCTGTGGCTGTGAGTGACAACCATTAAGGTACACCTGGCATGACATCTCTGCTTACCAGGTGTGGGCTGGTAAGCCGGTGGCCCAGGAGACGGTAGTGTAGCGCTTTTTCAAGGGCCTGGACCACTTGTCCCCTACTTTGTGTAAACCACCTCCACCATGGGACTTTATGCTGGTGTTGGCTTTGCTCATGGGCAAACCATTTGAGTCTTTGCAAAGGTGTGAGTTGTCGCACCAGTCGTGGAAGACAGTCTTCATGGTGGCCATCACATCAGCCGGAAGGATTGGGAACTCCAGGCACTCTTGAGTGGAGTCTCTCTATCTGGTCTTCCACAAGGGCAGAGTCATCCTTTGCCCCCAGCCCGAATTTCCTCCTAAAGGTAGCATCAGAATTTCACCCTAACCAGGTGATTAACTTACTGGTGTACTTTACTAACCCATCTTTGAAGGATGACTGCAGGCTTCATATCCTGGACCTGTGGATGGTACTATGCAGAGCGCATGACTGGAGTTTGGAGATAGGCTCGCCAGCTGTTTCACTTACGCTGAAGCTGCGCCTGGCAGACCGACAGCAAAGCGGATGATTGGCAGGTAGATCATAGCCTGCATTGACCTCTGCCAGGATATTAAATAACTGGTATAGCATAGCAAATTGCTACGCAAAACCAGGGTAATGCTAACCATTTCCAGAAATGCAATAGACTGATAATGTTTTAAGTGAGTGCATGACACAGTAAACAACATTTAATGAAGCTATATATATATTTAAAATGTTGCTAATCATTCTGTGCCAAGTGCTGTGCATTGTCACAGCTGATTAGCATTTTCGCACATACAATTGCTAATCAGTTTTCGTGGCTTATTTAATACCCTGCTCTTCTACTATAGGTTGGCTAGTAGGGAGCCCCCTGTAGGCTTAGAGGTCATTCCACCAGACATAGCGCTGCCTTAGTGACAGTTCTCTGGCACTTTTATATCCAGGAAATCTGCAGGGCTGTCACCTGGAAGTCGGCATGTACCTTTATTTCCCACTATTGCATCAACCTTGGGTCACACCAGGATGATGGTTTTGGGACCTTTATTCTCCAGTCTGTGAAATGGGGTGTGCCCCTTGCCCCCTCCTCCCAGAGAACTGCTCGGAATCTTCCAGTGTGTGGATAGTGGACTATATCCACATCTCTAGAAAACAGGTTCACCTGTAACTGTAGATCTTCCAAGGGGATGATCTCTTGCAGCAGGTAATATACTTAGGTTGTCGTCAGAGGGCGATCTTGTGCATGGGAGCTCTTTTCTAGCAGTTTTTCATGGGGGACGCCCACACATGACATCATCATCCTTCACCTATGTGAGTGGGTGGCCCCAGGTATCCTCGGTTCATTTTCCCACCGTCTTCAGGTCGGACGCATCAGCTACAGTTTGTGAAGCAGTCATCAACGAGAACTTGAGCTGGGAATGGATTTTCCCTCCATTTCCAATCTTCATCGACGAATGTCCAAAGAATCTACAAGCAAGTTATCATTATTTTGGTCATGTCATTGCAGTAGGAAGATCTGCCATTACAACAACCACACCATTTGTGTTAGGGTCCCACACACGACACCATCTCCTGCAAACACTGCCAGAAATTCAACCAGGCAACCTGGCGAAAGCTGCAGGAGATTAAATCACACTTAATGGAGCCGAAAATTCTCTCTTAGAGAAGAGGTCCTGTCCCAAAGAGCCCTCCACTGCAGCGTCACACAAGAAGCATAAACATAAGGATAAATGTTCCTCATCATCGGACAGACATTCGTCGGCGGCCACAGTTACTGGTGTTCCACTGCCAACGATGCTCTCTAGGACTGTTGCCTCATCAATGGGAGTTTGCACCTCTCAGCTGTGCTTTTTGGTGCCCTTTCAGCATATCTATGGAACCTTTAGTGAGTTCCAGTGACTCCCCATCGGTCTACTTTTATATATTTTTTTATATATATATTTTCTCCCCGGGGCTCCGGTCGGCACTGACATACCGACCCCCACTCCCCCCAAAAGCCCTGACACCCAACATCAGGCCATCCACATTACCCCCATGGATTACCCCCTGTAGCGGGGTGGTGAGGAGCTACCCAGCTCAACCCACCGGAGCAGGATCCAGATGAGGAGGCGCCATTCGGGTCGGGCAGCGGGGGTCGGAAGCTCATGCTGCCTGACTGGAGCCCATTTTTCAGTTTTCCTCCTTGCAGAGTGCCGGTGTACAGTGACATCTAGGCACGTAGCCGACGTCTGCCACCTCCGCCCCCCTTGCTACACGCTCTGATGGCGCCCCCGGTTGTCACCAGGGGGTGTTACATAGCGGTGGGACCCTGGATCCCTCCCCGGGATAGAGCAATCCTCCGGATACTCCATCCTATCCCTCCCCTGGCGGCCCGGGCTCACGTCCAAACCCAGGTCGCGAGCATGGCACGAGGTGTGGCGTCCAGCGCCTTAACCCTCGGTGCCACCGGGCCAGCCGATGTCTACTTTTAAACATTCTGCTGCCTCCCGCTTTACTACCGCGTCAACGACAGGCCAGCGTTTCACGGGGAGAACTACTGGTTTTGCCATTTCTACTTCCTCTCTTCCTTCACAATCATTCTCTCACAGGGGCCAGCCAGATGGGGACCGAGACCCTGGCCTTTACCACCCAGGAGCCAAACCTGCTTATACCTCATGTCCAGTTTCCTCCACAATTCCTCTTGTTTCCCAGAAACCACCTACCGCACACTCTGCTACTACCTCACTGGACATGGCCACAGTGGTGCAACAGGTTCTGGAAATAATGAGGAATTCTCAACCTCCCACTCTAGGAGAGGCGCGTCATCCTTCCTGTTCTTCCACCCCTCCACCTAAACTCTTCCAAGGTGATAGAGAACCCTTCCTCCTATGAGGAAGAGTATTTTGCAGAAACGGCAGAATTTCCAGAAGGTTTTCTAGGAGATCTTGAAGATCTTGAGCTCCAGGACCTGGACTCCCGTCCTCTGTTTCTACCATCTCCTCCTTGTATGAGGATGCCTCCTGTCACATCGCTGCCTCTCCTCCTGATGACCCATCCTTTCATGAGATGATGGTCCAAATTCACAAATCATGGGTTTTTCTACTACGAAACATGATAAACAAAGAAAGGAATATGGCAGATTCTTGAACTGCCTGAAGAGCCTGTCTTAGTGGTACCCCCACTTATACAAACTTATCAAAATGCTGTACTGGTAGCTTGGAACCAACCCTCAGCTGTCCCTGCTATTCCTAGGAAGGTGAATCGCTTTTACCAGGCTCCTCTGGACCATCCTTTTCTTTCCGCTACCCCTGAAGCAGATTCGGTAGTGATCACAGCGGTTCATGATCGAACCAAACCAAAGCACATGAGCTCATTACCCCGATAAAGAATCCCGCTGTCTCGATTACATCGGTAAGAAGGTATTCCAGGTGGATACCATGAATCTCAGAATCCTAAACTATATGGGACACATGGTTAAATACTCTGGTCCTCTACTATAGAACTAGTCAATAAATTCCCTCCCTCTCCGGAGAAGGACCAATTATTGGCAGCAGTTTCCACTGGCACTTCCATCTCTCGACACTTGCTCTGTTCAGGCCATGATGTGGTAGATACTTCTGCTCACATATTGGCCACAGCTGTTACCCTCAGACGACACGCCTGGTTATGTGTATCAGGATTTACACCAGATGTACAGCATAAAGTGGTAAATGCACCTTTCAATGAATCCAAACTTTTTGGTCCCGGTACCCAGACACTTCTGGATGATCTCCAGGCTTCAGGTCAGACCTTACATACGGTACATGGCATGTATCATTCCTCACAGCCATTGTACCAGTACCGCTCCCAATCCTCCTTTCAATCAAAGAGAATCTGCAAACAAAGAGGTACCTACAGAGGCAGATTCCATGGTCATTCCCAGCCATCCTCCAGGACTGCCACTCCTACCTCCAAGGGCTCCCGCTCTCCCCGGGTGGGACTGGTCAGCCCACTTCCCAGTGACCAACTGGGGCATTGCTTGGGCTTCCTCAACCAGGCCTCGGAAGTCATTGGCGGTCACTTTGCCCTCCATTTAGAGGCCTGGAAAGCGATGACATCAGACAAGTGGGTACTTCAGATCATAAGGATGGGGCACACGCTGGAACTTGCCTCAGTGCCTCCCTCTCATCCTCCCCACTCTGTTTCTTACCCACCCGACTATATTCCCTTTCTTCAAGAGGAACTTCAGGTACTCCTTCACAAGAATGATGTTTGTCCGGTTCCTCCTCCGGAGTACCATCAGGGATTTTACTCCTGTTTTTTTCTGGTACCCAAATGCACCAGGGATCTCAGACCTATACTAGACCTCAGACAACTGAACCTACACATTCAGTACAAGAGGTTCTGGATGGTCACTTTAACATCCATTATGCCGATGTTAAAACAAGGGGATTGGCTGTGCACATTAGACATGAAAAATGCCTACCTACATCTCCCCATTCACCCCGCCCACCACCGGTTCTTTCGCTTCAACCTGCTAGGACAACATTACCAATTTCGTGTACTCCCATTCGCTGTCTCATCAACATCCCCCCGCCCAAGAGTCTTTACCAAGCCCTGAGATGGGATGGACATTTTGTCTTCCCATACTTGGACGACTGGCTCATAAAAGCGGACTCCAAAACCTCTCTGCTTTTGTCCCTCCAGGCAGTCCTCACTCTTTTCCAGTCCCTAGGAATTACGGTCAGCTGGCCCAAATCCAACCCAATTGCTACCCAGCTGCTCCAGTACATAGGAGCCATTCTGGACATCACCTCCGCCAGGGCTTACCTCCCTGCCGACAGACGAGACAGGCTTCAGTCTCTGGCTTCACAGATACAAAATCAACAGTTTATCACAGCCAGATGTCTGTTATGCCTTTTGGGACATATGGCCGCAGCCGTCCTTACGGTGACTTTTGCCCGTCTACACTTGATAGCAATCCAGTGGACTCTTCAGAGTCAATGGAGGCAAATAAAACGGGATTTCAAAGACAGAATCAGTCACTCCTGTTCTACACTTGTCCCTAGACTGGTGAACCCATCGTGCCAGCCTCCTTCCAATCCCCTCCTCCCCAGCAGACGTTGACCACATATGCTTCCTCTGACAGCTGGGGCACACTTGGGTCCCCACAGGACACTGGGCAGATGGCCCCGATTCTCCATCCCTTTTCAGAAATCTACTGGAAATGAGAGCAGTCCACCTCGTCCTCCAGGCCTTTCACCCCCACCTTTCCCCGGTATCTCTACTGATCCAGTCAGACAACACCTAAGTGGTAGATTACCTGAACAAACAAGGAGGTACCAAATCACGCACTCTCTGTAAGGAGACTATGGCAGTTTGGCAGGAAGCCAGACTTCAACATCTATCATTGATTACCGTCAATCTACTGGGATGCCCCAATACCCTGGCCGACATTATCAGCTGCCAGACCTCCACGCATGCGTGGTCACTTCATCACAAAGTTCTTCAGCTGCTCTTTCGGTTGTGGGGGACCTTGCACCTCGACCTCTCTGCCTCCCCCGACAATCACCAACTCCCCAGATACGATTCCATTATCCCGAACAGAACGGCACGGTCTGTAGATGCCCTGTCCGAACCATGGACAGGACTCTTATAATTTGTGCTCTCACTCCCCCACCCACCCCCCGATCCCACTCCTGCAGTGAACTTTACTGAAAGTACAACTCAAATGTGCCACCATGATCCTCATAGCCCCTTTGTAGCTTCAGCAGGTGTGAGTTCCCCAACTTCAACAGTTCTCAGTGGTGGACCCCATCCCATTGCCAATCAGGCCAGACCTGTTGACTCAGGATCAGGGAACCCTTCTTCGCCCCAACCTGAAGTCGCTACACCTTCACGCTTGGCTCCTGAGGACACTTTCATAGCTCACATTCAAGTCTCCTCACCAGTGGCCAATATTCTTTTGACCTCAGGCAAACCTATAATGCCAAATGGAAACGCTTTTCCATATGGGCCGCTTCCTGGTCTTTGCACCCTTATTCATGCCCATTGGCTAAGGTTTTGGAATATTTGGCTTCGCTTGCCTCAACAGGCTTGAGCTACTCCTCTGTTAAGGTCCATCTGGCCTCTATTTCAGCCTTTCATGAATCTTTAGATGGGCAATTACTTTATAGCATCATCACCTCGCCAAGATGTTTCTAAGAGGTATGCTACACCTCAAACCTTCGATAGATGGCCCACCCCTCCATGGGACTTGAATTTACTGCTGGAAAAGCTTACCCTCTACCCCTTCCAGCCTGTGGCTACTTGCAGTCTTCGCTTCCTAGCCTGGAAGACTCGATTCCTAGTGGCGGTCACTTTAGCTCAACAAATTTCTTAGCTTCATGCCCTGATGTGTAGAGAACCTTACCTGGTCTTCCATAAAAACAGAGTGGCTCTTAGTACCAGTCCCTCCTTTTTACCCTAGGTGGTCTCAGAACACACCTTAAATCAGTCTACAGAACTACCTGTCTTCTTCCTGAACATTCTAATTCAGGAGAATACCTACTACACACTTAAGGTGTTCATCATATCTTAAGATATTATATCAATCGTACCAAACCTTTCAGAAAGACTCCAACTTTTTGTTACGTTTGCCTCCACCAGGGAAGGCTTTCCGGTCGCTAAACAGACCCTCTCCAGCTGGTTGGCACATTGTATAACCTTTTGTTATAAGAAGTATAAAAAAACATTACCAGGACCTGTCCAAGCCCATTCTACCCGAGCCATGGCCACTACAGCGGCCTGCTTCAAAGGAGCATCTATTAGAGATATCTGCAATGCAGCTACATGGTCCACAATACATACCTTCATGAAGCACTACAATTTAGACGTTGCTTCTCGCCGTAGGACAGCCTTTGGCAGCGCTGTCCTACAAGGCCTCTTATCATAACTTTTCTACCCTTCCAGAGTTTACTGCTTGAGAGTCATCCCAAGTCTATTACCTGCTGCAAGAGATTATCCCCATGGAAGATGGTACAGTTGCGTACTTACCGTAACAGTAGATCTTCAAGGGGCATCTCTTGCAGCAGGTACAATCCTGCCTCCATTGCCGTCCTTCTGTAACAGAACTTTTTTTATTTTTATATCACATTATTTGTACCACCTCAGTGAACCTGGCAGGGGCTACGACCCCCCCCCCCCCAGAAGGGTACATCCTCCGGCCCGTTGGGGCCTTCATGTGTCCTGCTGGGTCCCGGTATTTTTCCTCAGTTTTCTCCCCCTGGCCCATGCAGTGGGCACAGCAGCACTTTGTGTGCCCAGCAGTTCTTGAAGCTCTGAGCTGTCTTGGGAGTGCAGCTGTTAATAGTTGTGCACTGACCTAGTCCTAGAGATGGTTTAGCCACCCCTTACAGCAGCACCTACCAGACTTCACTAGAGCATGGCTGAATTGAAGAACTGGTTTAAAATCTGACTGGTACTGCCAGAGTGTGGATGTGAACGATATACCACTCTTAGAACTACAGTTGCGAGTGAGTAACCTATTTAATTTAACTAGCTAGTCCTTTTATCAAGGGAAAGTGGAAAGGGGAAATTGTTTAAACAGGAAAGGCACACTAAGCCAAAGCTTGTTTCCAGGTGCAACCTGGGAGCACAAGTAAGTTAAGTGACTTGCTGAGGGTCACACAGCATGCAAGTGGGGGCTGTGGGATTCAAACCCAGGTCTCCAGGTTTGCAGCTCAGAGCCCCAAACCACTGCGATATACTGCCTTCTATCAGGTAGCATGGTGTTTTGTTTTTCGATGCGTCACACATTTTGAATGCATCATTCATTCCTGTTTTGGTACACTGTGCCATCTCAGTTGCAGTGGGTTTTGAATTCTGGGCATCCCCTCTTGCTTTTCTGCCAGAGCCACATGCGTCAGGGCTGCTGTTTTTTAGGGCACTGTCCATCTCCTATATGGCTAGTGGTGTGAGGTTCTGATTCCATACCCAGCTACCCCTTAAGGCCACCTAATGTGCCAGTTTTCTTTATTCAAGCATTGGTAGTTGAGTTTTATTTTGTTGTTTGCTTATATTTTCCTGTATCTTTTCCCTATCCCTTTTGGTCTAGGAAAATTCTTAGACTTCATTTTTTTCTCCCACTTTGTTTCTGTCCTGACAAACATAACTGAGGTTAGCAAAGGAGCCACCAGCGGTCACTGGCTGGGACATGGCACCATTGGGGAGGGATGTGCAGACTTCATGCCCAGTAGCCATGGCTGTCGTCCCTACAGAAGCTTTGCTCCTGCGAGGTCCTAGTGCCTCCAGATATATAATGGTAATCCATGGTGAAGATGATATGGAAGATCAACAGTTTCAGTAAGTACATAAGTGTTTTTTGTTTTTTTGTTTTTTTTTTGCATTTAACTATTTTACAACTTGCACAAGCAATTAATGAATGAGTTGTGTGTGTGTGGCCATGGTTAGAGATATATGCTATATACAGACACACACGGGTAGATTGACTGTCTAAAGAATTTACTTTATTAATTAAATTTAGGATGTGTACTGTGCTATTTGAATATATCAGTTCATATTTGAGTACATCAATTTATTCATCTGTATTTTTTTCTCCTCCCTTCCCACCCTTCTGCACCACCCCACCCCGAAAAAAACAAACCCTTTGCAGGTGCTATCAGGCTTCCCAAAGCAGCTAAAACCCCATTGAAGATACGTCCTGCTAAACGGCCGTTGTTAGCTGCTATCATAAAGGAGCTGGGTAAGAGTTCTGGCAAAGCCTTCTTGCTTTACTGTCTGTTTTTTGTTTCAGTTGTAATACACCCAGTATGAGGCAAGCCCTATTTCATCCCAACAAATGATCTGTCCCATCCCCATTCTTTCCCTG
Source organism: Neoceratodus forsteri (assembly GCA_016271365.2). Classification (NCBI taxonomy): domain Eukaryota; kingdom Metazoa; phylum Chordata; order Ceratodontiformes; family Ceratodontidae; genus Neoceratodus; species Neoceratodus forsteri. The sequence continues at coordinate 500,102,260 of CM028132.1, forward strand.
TGGCCTGGTGAACCTAAATTTATGTAATGTTTCTTTTCCTAGCTTTGCAGGCTCCTCTGAAACCCAAAACGCCAAGAGGTACAAAAACCCCAATCAACAGGAACCAGATTAACCAGAACCGAGGATTATCCACCCTCCTTGGCAAGCGGCCTTTTGAGAATGTAAGTACGACTGCATATTGCATATATAAATTGCTCCTTCCTTCCTAACCTTATACAGCAGCCCTTGATGTGTGTGCTTTGGGTTTTTTTTGTTTGTTTTCTGAGGGGGGCGCTGAACTTGTAAGGTGCATGTATGTGTATATATATTATATATATATTCATATATAATATGCACACAGATATACATTTATATTATATTGGCTACTGTCCTTTTTGCTCTTTAGCTTTTTCCTTCTGATTTCTTCTTGGCCTTTGAGTTTTCTTTCTGACACTCGACCTCTGTTACTTAATCTCCCAAATGATTCCCTCTTAAAACTCCAAGGATGAAATACAGCATTAAGAATAAATAACATTTCTCCCTCCCTGTTTTTTCTACTTTAAATTATCACCTTCACCCAGCCCAGTGCAGAATTTCCCCTGTAATCTACATCCATGCTGATGTCTGCATTTCGTTGCAAGGAAGAAATTCAAGGGAGTTGTAGGGCAGGTCAGTTGCACAGTTGTACTTGATAAAATGTAGTTTGGGATTTAGGAAAGCTGACAGCCATCACTACCACAGGAAATGCTGCCACCATTACATACCCCTGTAACATTGTCTGCCTTGTGTCATCATTGGTCCAAGCCTTCCTTTTGGTTGGTTGCACATGTTTGTTGATATTTACACAAATTATGTGAGCTGCCTTAAAGCTTTAAAGTAAGGATAAGCCACTAGTGTCAGGGACCTCAATTCTGGCAGATACAGAGATGTCCTAGATTTGCTGTGGCATCTCTAAGCTATATGTAGACTACCATCAGACAAATTGCCATTTAAATGAGGTGGAAGGACCAGTAACATTTGGGGTATAGTTGGGCTGTTCCAAAAATTGTCTATGGTTTAAAATAAAGTTTATATACTGTTAACCATTATATGTAACCTTTCTTTAAGAATGTATACACTCTGCTGCTGTACGCCATCTTCCTAGGATCCTTTTTTTAAAATAGGTATTGCACCTTAACTTGGCAATCCTTGTGTACAAAACTCTTACTGTAGATGGAGGGAGCACTTCCAACCATTGGGAGCACTCCTTTCCCCTGCATGTGAGACTCTTATTCTGTGAAGTGTCTCTCACTCGTAGATACCCTGGAAACGGGCACATTTCAGGACTTTTTTTTTTAAATAAACATTGCGTGCTCCCTCGAGCTATAATATATTATGTATCCCGTTGCCACTCGTTGCTGGAAAGAGTGGTTTCATTTGTGTTCTGCTTAAGCCAGAACGGCTCAGCTTCGCTTCGCTGTTGTCTTTTGATTAGAATGTGCATGAAACCACTCTTATCCTGCAACTAGTGGCTCAGAGGGACATATTAATATATAAATAACAATGGCCTCTAACCCAACAGTGTCCACCAAGTGCCAGCTGTTTAACTATATGGGTAATTTAAACTATCATGACATCTTCTTTGGACACCAGATATTAAGTCAGTGTGGCCACTTGACCATTAAATGTGAATTGTTTTAAGGATATCGTAAGTAATCAATTATTTGCTGTGCAGGATGCAATGAAAATTAGTGCCTGCATCAGAATGACAGAATTAGGGGAGGAGGATCAAGCATTCACCTGAGGCCCATTTTGTTTTGGTGTATTTCTGTGTAGAATTAAGAGGTCTCCTCCTTTATCAGTGAAGCCTGTTAAGTGTAAGTCCCTGAAGTTACCTTTGCTTCAAAAGTTAACTTAGTTACCCCAGTTCATAAATGTACATTACATGTCTCTGTTCTTTTAACTCTAAATTTGGGGGAGGGATTAAATGTTCATTAAACAACCTTCAACCCACACCTCAAAAAGGGCATTAACCTGCTGAGAAGATCCAGAAGAGGGCTACAAAGATTATAGCTGGTCAGCAGGGTAAGGCATACAAGGAGAGGTTAAGGGCACTGAACATGTACTCCTTGGAGGACAGGAGAAAGAGAGGGGATATGATTGGGACCTTCAGGTGCTTGAAAGGTATAAATAAGGTCGATATGGAGGGTCTTTTTAATCTGAGTGGCAACCATAACACGAGCGGGTGCAGTCTTAAGCTGGGGAGGTTAGAAGGGAATTCAGGAAGCACTTCACGGAGAGGATGGTGGACACTTTGAATGCTCTGCTGGAAGAGATGGTCTCTTTGAAAACAATGGTAAGCTTCAAGAGAGGCAGGGATAGGCATGGGGGAAGGTAAGGACCATGGGTAGAGAGGATGGGAGGAGTGAGGGGGTCAGGGACAGTAGCTCAAGCTGTGGACCCTGCAGCATGAGCAGACTAGATGGATCAAATGGCCTTCTGCTGGTTTCTTTGCATGTTCTCATATTGATTGTGTTCATGAGTATTCAGCCTTTGGATAAATCAAGAGTAGCAGTATTGTCATACCAGTCTGTCACATTTCAAGAGCACTAAACTTTTCACCATATAGAAATGACAACTAAATGTGTGTTTTTACCAGCTGCTTTTAATATAGATATAAATTTCAATAGGATTTATGTTATGGAGTACCTGGCACTGAACTGACACGAGCAAGCAGTTCTCCAGGTAATTTTGGCAGGCAAGAGTAATTTACTACCTTTTTTTTTTTTTTTTGCAGAATCTTTTTAAGAGTTTTAAATAGTACAAAAGACAAAACAAACCAACAAATAACACATTTAACAAGACAACATGACAGATTAATCGGAACTACATACATGGATCCAGTTCATTATACTTACGTCCATAAAAGTGATAATAAAATTAAACTTCTTATTATAATTATACCTGGATTTAAACATAGCCTACACAGTGGTCAGTTTATCCAATATGATTCGGGGGTTGAATATGTAAAGATAAAGCGCCCATTGACTAGGACAGGTCTGCTGTCCCTCTATTTCATCCATCCTTTTTACCTATACAACTCATTACATTCCTTCCAGCAATACCTGAGCTCGCCCCCGCACAAGGAGGAGATAAAGGGGTCCCAAGTATGGAAAAATTGCTCACCCCTGCTTTTGACCATATAAGAGAATCGTTCCAACGCTAATGTCTGAATAGCTAAGTTTCGCCATTGTTTTACTGTAAGCACGCACACACACACACACACCCCCCCGGAGACCCAGGTGTTTAAAATACAACGTTGTGCCAATATCAGTAATACATTGGGTTTTCATACTGGGTGTTCTAAGCAGAAGGTGGCGATATGCCCACTTATACTGCCTGCCCGCATCAGTGGAAACCATCAAGCCCATTCTTCATTTTGTTTTTGTTTAGTAGTTCATTGTCTAGACTCTACTTGAAGGCCTCAAGTGTGGTACTGTACACAACCTCACTTGGCATTTTATTCCAGATTCTACCAGTTCGATGAATGAAAAAGTTAAATCTGTTAACGACAGTGTTCAATTTAATTCGAAGTTTATGACCCCTCAGGTAATTGGGTTTATCAATTATTCAGTTCCCATCCCTGATTTTAGTTCTGCATCACACACGAGACCACCTCGGTAATAGGCCCCAACCCTCTGTTCCCAAATCCTCAATACCAAACAGAAGTAGCAGTGGTACCACCGGGATTTGTCACCTTATCAGAATCTCCATGTCCTGCGTAATGTTTGACCAAAAGGTCTGCAGAACAGGGCAGGATCAGAAACCATGGAAATAGGAGCCCAGGTCAGCGTTGCATCTCCCACAGATCGAGGGTATTACAGGATTAAATTTATGGACTATTAAAGGTGGGCAATATAATCAAGGAATACATTTATAAAATGGTTCCTTATATTTATTACATATTAAAATGCCCATATGGAGATTCAGCATCATCTGCCAGTTATCTAAGATGGTCAGCCCCAAATTCCTTTCCCACAGGGCTTTAGTTTTGTGTGTGAGGTCAGGGAGGAACATACTCCCCTGGTGGACAGCTTTCTAGATGAGGCCTTTAACATCTTTCCTAGCAGAATATAACGATTGCTCTATCTGTCCTAGGGTTGAGACCATAATCTGATCTCTACCTAGCCCTCTACTATACGCCCTAACTTGTAGGCAACGAAAAAAAATGTGTACGAGCCAATCCCATACCCCTCTGCAATTCCTTAAGAGCGTAAACCTTCGTTAGAATAGAGGTCCCCTATACATCTTACTCCCGTAGCCTCCCAATCCTGAAACCCTGTATCCATGAACCCCAGCACAAAGGGATTGTCAGCCACCGGGATTAGCAGTGTCTCCTCCTCTGCCACCCCTCTAGAATGGTATCTGCTCCCAACCTTCAGTGACTGATGCCACCAAGGGGTTAACCCACTCTAGACTGGTATATGCCCTATGCCCGTGCTTTGCAAGATAGGCAGATAACCTTCCAGAACAGCCCTTCTCCTCCAAATTGACCAACCCTGACTCCGCTGGACGATTAACCCAGTCGTGGATGTAACGATGTTGTATGGCCAAAAAGTAATTCTGGAGGTCTGGGAAATTTAAACCACCTTTGTTTGTGTCCACTTTAAGGCATTACAAACTGGTTTGTGGGCGTTTGCCCTGCCAAATAAAAGCTGAGAAAGCTCCCTCCAATCTCCTAGTGTCGGCTCTAGTAAGGCCCACATGGATAATCTGCATGACATAAAGGCCCAGATATTCAAACTGCGCCCAGAAAGGGCGCAAGTGGTTGCTCCGCACAACTGAGTTGCGCCGGAGCGCAAAGGTGCTATATTCAAATGGCATCTCATCTGAATATGGTAAAAAAGTTGCCTGCAGTGCAAATGGGGGCTGCCGATGATGCTCTGGTGCAGCCCTCTGTCCGGTCTGAATACCTGGAATGGGGGTGTGCGGCGCATCTTTGGATGCACCGAGCGCAAACTCCAGATATTCAGACTGAAATATGCAGATGGGGCCATTAGCCATGCAGGGTGCAAATGGGGCCATTTGCATGTCCTTATGGCCCCATTTGCATGTCTGGGGCAGGGATGCGTCTAGCAGAATGCGACATGCACCCTGAAACTTCCGTGTTGCACGAAAGCGGTCCACAACCACCTGGTAGTCTAGTGGCCCCCCATCCCCAATCATGATGTAAAACAGAAATATCCCATGTATCCCTGGTAGTCTAGTGGGCCCCCCCACATCCCCGATCATGATGTAAAATAGAAATATCCCATGTATCCCTGGTAATCTAGTGGCGCCAAAGCCCGAGCATATAGACATGAACCATCTCCTCCTTCCTTGGTAGTGCAGTGGTACCCCCTCCCAACCCCGAACCCCATCCGGTTCATAATCCTGCAATGAAAGTCCCTGGTAGTCTAGTGCCCCCCCCCCGGCCCCGATCGTACTGTAAAAATCCTAACCCCGAACTTCCCTGGTAGTCCAGTGAGCCCCCACCCACTGTGGGACCCCCGCCCCAGCATGGGTAATAAATCAGCGGGCAGCACAACCCACCCGCACACTGCCACAGCTGCTCGCCAGCTGAGCTGTAAGTGAATGACAGTGTACTATACTCCTGTAAGCCCATGGGTATACACTGTCGATCCATGGGCTTGCATGGACCTCTGTGGGTCCACGGCATACAAAAGCATGTTGTCTGTACATAATGTTACCTTATGCATTCAACCAGTGTCCCAAAACCCCCCACAATGCCTGGGTTGTCACGAATACACACTGCCAGTGGCTCCAGAGCAAGCGCAAATAGTATGGGGGAGAGGGGGCACCCCTGCCTTGTACCTCTATACAGGGAAAATTTGTCTGATAAAGACCCATTGACTAGGATTCGCGCCATAGGAGACTTGCAGAGTGCCCGGACCAGCCCCACAAAGCCATCCCCCAGGCCAAACTGGCTCAACACTTCGAATAAATATTCCCATTCAATGCGTTCGAATGCCTTCTTGGCATCCATGGATAGCACACAAGTGCTGCCATGGCGCCAAGAGGCTTCCCATACCACATTCAGTAGTTTACGTATGTTATAGGAAAGTCGACTACGAATAAAACCAGTCTGGTCTCGGTGGACCAACTCTGGGAGCAGACGGTCCAGGCGGCACGCCAAAACCTTCATTATTTTAAGATCACAATTCAATAATAATGGTCGGCACGATGCGCAGTTTGAGTCTTTTCCTGGTTTTGGTATACCACATATCTCTGCTTCATAACAGGTGGCAGGTAGTGCCCCCTCCTCCCCCCCCAACATCTCTGAATACCTCCCATAGAGGGTCTACCAGCTGGGCCATCATAACCTTATAATATTCCGCTGAGAGCCCATCTGGTCCACTAGCTTTCCCACTTTTCAACCCCCTGATAGCTGTGTGGATCTCCTCTTTAGTAATTTCCGCAGCAAACTGTTCCCTCTGTGCCTCCAAAAGTTGTAGCAGGGTGTCACAGTCAAGAAACTCTCTTCTTGCTACATCCAGCATCCCACACATTCGGCCAGATATAATCGCTGATAATACTACCACAGTCTTTCCCTAATTTGTTTCAAACAACATGAAGTCTTGCTATATTATGACATTTGCAGTATAACCCCAGGTTAGAACTGCTCCGGAGGTGAAAGAGTTAACTTTCCATGCAGGGCATGGAATCTTGAGCGTGAGCTCGGTTGAACACTGTCTGTTGTAGCTCAAACTTAAACTGTCAGATTCTTTACTCCGCCTCACTGAACAGTCGCTCCGGAGATTCCTCCTGCTGCTCGGTTCGTTTGTCGGTTTTAAAGTGTAATTCTCGGTTTATTTTACCGAAATTTAACCGCAATCGTCGGTTCAAGCTCTGTCTGTGGTACTGTAAGTAATAGATAGGCTTTTGTTTATTTCTTCTGTGTGGAACTTGTAAATGTCTTTTCAGTTCGGTTTGAACTGATCAGATTGGGTTTAAAATTACTTTAGTCCTTTAGAGTGCGGTTCCCGGTTCTTATCGGTTCTAAAAAACCAGGATTTTATTACGTTTTTTTCCATGACCCGTGACACGGTTGGGAACCGATAAGAGAGTCTTGCTTAGCGGATTGCCATTAACGGGCAGGTTTGGTTAGGCTGGTACTATGTCTGAGAAACCCAAAAAAAAAACCGGACCCACTGGGTTTCAGCACTGTGGCCTCTGTGGGAAAGCCTTTGCTAAGGCTGACCCACACACCACTTGTGTATATTGTCTGGGGTTTGACCACCTCAGTGCAGACTGCCAGATTTGTAAGAATTTTCCTGCTGCCACCGTGGAAAAGAGTTGGTAGGCTCAGGGAAAGGGAGGCCAAAAAGTCCGCTGACCCGATGGCTAAGCCTGTCTCGTTCCAACCGATCCTGAGGGAGTGCCCTCTGACCAGGGAGACTTCCTCGGGCAAACGAAGAGCCAGCTCTGAGGAGCCGGTTCCAACTAAAAGGACTAGAAGGTCAGCTAGTTTGGGGCCAAAAGTTCTTTCTCCAACCGCTGAGGAAATAGCCAAAGCTATTCAAATTGTCCAGTCTCTTTCCCAAGTTCCGTCCAAACTGACACCATTAAGGAAGCGCTCAGTTCGGACGGTTCCCCCGGTTCAAGATTATGATTTTGAGGATTTTTATGAACCGGAGGAAGGGAAGGAGGGGTACAAGAGAGTGAGTGTGATTTTGAAAGTCTGGATGTGCCCATTGAACTGGACATCTCTCCAGACAGACCCTCAGGAGTGTCCTCCCAGGCTATCTGAGTCCCCTTCTCATTTTTTGTTTTACAAGAAAGTTGCTGAGACTCTGCAACTCCCTGTTGAGGAAGCTGTTGATGATCAAGAAGAGCCTGATTTTGTGGAAATGATGGCTATTAGAGTCTAGGAGGCTGTCTATTCCCTTGCACAAATATTTTAGGAAACAGACAGTAAAAATTCTGAAAACTCCTCATTCTATCCTCCCTGTGGATAAAAGGATGGACAAGAGGTATGCTTTATCAGGCTCTGATACGGAGTTCCTATCCCAGCAGTGCAGCCATGTGGGGGAAGTGCAGGCTGCAGCCCTTGACTAGGCTAATATTCCTCTAGCCTCTCACCCTCCTGAAAAGGATTCCAGGAGGATGGATACCATGGCAAAGAAACAGTACATGGCAGCATCTTTGGGACTCAGACAGGCAAATTATATGCCTTATGCAGCTAGGTACCAGAAATCCAGGTGGGATACCGTCCTGACCCTAGCAAAACAGGCCCCTGACCAGCTTGCCAGGGAGCTGGAGCAGGTGGCTGCGGATGGTATTGAGGCATCCAAGGTGCAATTTCATGCTGCAGTAGACTCTAATGTTTCATCAAGAGTCATGGCTACATCTGTGTCTCTTCTCAGAATGACCTGGCTCAGATGTACTGCCCTGTCACAGGATACCCAGTCTAAGGCTATGGATTTTCCTGTTGTGGGAAATTCTCTGTTTGGGGAGCAGACAGAGAATTATATGAAGAAAATGGATGAGTATAGGACCACCTATAGGAGTGCACAGGCCAAAGAAGGGCAAGTCACTCCTCAAAGGCAGCAGGGCAGGGGCAGGGGCAGGCCTTTTCATAGGCCTTTACCAAGCCCAGGCCTCCTCTTCTGCTTATGCCCAGAGGGGGTTCTTTAGAAGAAGGGCAGAAGGGGTTCTAGTAAGCCTGCTTCACCCTCAACCCAAAGCCCTGCAAAACAGGCTCCCCTGATGGGGTGACCAGGGCCGATTCTCCACTACCGGTAGGGCAGGCTGGCTTACTTTGTCCAGGACTGGAAGTCTTTAACATCAGACAAGTGGGTCCTGGAAGTAGTAAGCCAGGGACTGGTTCTCAGCTTCAAAAAATTTCCGAAGATCAGAGCCAGGTCTTTTCCACCTGCAAACCCATCAGAGGCACTTGCCCTGGAAGCAGAAGTTTCTTCCCTCCTGGCTCTCAGAGCCGTGGAAAGGGTTCCACCCATACACCAGGGCAAAGGATTGTACTCCAGGTACTTCCTTACCCCAAAAAAGACAGGAGAATGGTGGCCCATCCTGGATCTCAGGTATCTAAACAAGCACCTTTTAAAACCAAAGTTCAAAATGGTGACTCGGGGGATTATTTTACCCTCTCTAAGGCCAGGGACTGGCTAGCCTCCCTGGACCTCAAGGATGCCTACTTCAGTTCTCATCAGAAGCTCCCATCAAAGTACCTCAGATTCAAACTGCCCTCAGGCCATTACCAGTTCAGAGCAATGCCCTTCGGCCTCACCTCGCCCCGAGGGTGTTCACAAATGCCTGGCAGTAGCAGTTGCTCATTTAAGAAGGCAAAAGATTGCCATCTTTCCTTATCTGACGACTGGCTCATTGTAGGCCAGTCTCCAGAACAGGTCAAACTACACTTACAAGTAACCCAGCAACTGCTTACATCTCTAGGTTTCCTTCTCAATCTTCCAAAAGTCAGTTCTGGAGCCTGTCCAGCTTCTCACCTTCATAGGCAGAACTGAAAACAAAAGAAGCCAGAGCCTTCCTTCCTCTGGAAAGAGCAAGGACCCTGGTGTCTCTGGCCTCTTCCTTCACCCTGCAGGTCTCCCGACCAGCAAGGCATTTTCTACAGCTCCTGGGGCACATGGCTGCTTCTACAGCAGTAGTGCAGGGAGCGAGATTTCAGATGAAGGACATTCAGTTCCATTTGAGAGCCTTTTGGTCTCAAAGGACGGATCCCCTAACCAAATTGATTCCAGTGACTTGAACCCTGATCCAGGCCCTTCAGTGGTGGCAGGATCAGAACAATCTGAGACAGGGGTTCCTTCACCCCAGTCTCATTCCTTGACCTTACTACAGATGCATCCCTCCTGGGTGGGAGCTCACATGGGCGACCTTTCCACCCAAGGGCTGTGGTCCCCCAGGAATCCCTTGCTCCACTTCATTTTGCTGGAGCTCAGAGCAGTTTTTCTAGCACTCCAGGTTTTTTCCTCATCTGTCCAGAACAAGGTGGTTCAGATCAGAACAGACAATACCACTACAATGTGGTACATCGACAAGCAAAGGGGCACTCAGTCTACGGCCTTGTGCACCGAAGCAATGAGATTGTGGTCTCCTGGCTTATTCTCTGAGGCATTCCTTACGGCAGTTCACCTCCCAGGCAAGGACAATGTCCTAGCGGATGCTCTCAGCAGGATTTCCCAGGGCCATCACGAATGGGCACTGGACCCCTAGTACTGGAGGTAGTATTTGCCAGATGGGGCACCCATAAATAGATCTCTTTGCAGCCCCGGACAATCACCAACTTCCCCTTTTTTGCTGCAGGCCCCCAGTGTTGGGCTCAGTTCCTCTGGATGCCTTCCTGCTCAGTTGGGAAGGGAAGTTTCTCTGTGCTTCTACCCCCCCCTTCCCCCTTCTTTTCAAAGTGCTAGTCAGAATCAGATCTCAATCCTGCAAGATGATCCTGATTGCTCCAGATTGGGCCAGGCAGCCCTGGTACCCACTCCTCATGTCCTTAGCAGTCCACCCTCCCCTTTGTCTTCCCAGGAATCACAACCTGTTAACCTGTGCCCAGGGGAGAGTTTGGTATCCAAACCTCAAATCTCTCTATCTCAAGGCATGGCTCTTGAAGAGTTAGTTTGCTGGACCTACTCCTTTCCCAAGGTGTATTGGATATTTGAAGGCCTCTAGGAAGCCTTCTACCAGGGCTACCTATAATTCAAAATGGAAGAGATTTTCCATATGTGTGCTGGTAAGTATTTCCCAGAATCTGCTGGTGTGCCCACGATCCTGGATTATTTGGTGCATTTGAATTCCTTGGGGCTGAGACCAGCTACCTAAACGTGCACTTGGCAGCTGTCTGTCTTCTTATCAGCAGGTAAGCCTCTTCTTTATCAGCTCACCCTGTGTTCTCCAAGTTTTTTAAGGGTTGTTTCACACCAACCCCCTGCTCAGGGACCCTGCCTGCTTGGGATCTTAATATTTGCATTGCTCAGCTTATGCAACCCCTTTGAGCCATTGTCTTCAGCAGAGCTTAAGTACTTGACTTGAAAACTGTGTTTCTGGTAGCTACCACCTCTGCCAGGCGATAAGTGAGCTACAAGCTTTGTCAGTGGAGCCTGATTTTATCTCCTTTCACAGAGATAAGGTGGTCCTCAGGACTAACAGGAAGTTTTTGCCTAAGGTGGTTTCAGACTTTCACCTTAATCAATCCATGTCTCTTCCTGTGTACTTCACTGACCATTCCTCCTCTGGTGAGAGGAGATTGCACAATTTAGATGTCAAAAGAGCCCTTAGTTACTATATAGAACGCACTATGGGTCACAGGTTCAATCCTCCAATTGTTCCTCACTTATGGTGAGGTTGGTAAAGGGAAACCTGCCACTAAAAATCCATTGCCAGGTGGATTGTCTCTTGTATCCAATTCTGCTGTGAAAAACTGGTAAGGTTCCTCCCTCAGGCCTGAGGGCTCATTCTACCAGGGTACAGCTAGCCTCTGGCTGCTGCCAGGGACATCCCTATCCTAGAGATATGTCAAGCAGCTACCTGGAAAACAGTTCACATTTTACTAAGCATTACTCCTGGACATCCAGACTAGGAGTGATGCTCGACGGCACAGCTGTGCTTCTCAGAGCCTATTTCCCAAGTAGGTTCTGTCCCTCCTCCATGGAGGTACTGCTGTGTAGTTCGTATATAGTCATAAATAGCAAGACTTCATGTTGTTTGAAGAAAAAATTACTCACCTTAGTAATGTTGTTTCTTCTAATGGAGTCTTGCTATTATGACCCCCCCCCCCAGCCTGACCCTCTCAGAACCTCTATTTTTGGGATGTGGGTGGGCAGTGCAATGTTGGCACTTCATTGATGCCCACTTTATTTTCACCCTTTCTAGGGTGCTTAGGTGTTATGCTTATTTTTTCTTTCTTGAATCCCCCGACTTGAGTCTTTGTTTTGGGATCAAGAACAGAATGTGTTTTTGTAGTTAGTAGCCAGTGGCTAGTGTAGGTTTACGGCTTCCACACAGAACCTTAGTGAGTTTTTTGCTCAGAAGATCTGACAGTTTAAGTTTGAGCTAATAAATAGACAATGTTCAACCAAGTCATATTAAGATTCCATGCCCCGCATGGAAAGTTAACTCTTTCACCTCCGGAGCAGTTCTAACCTGGGGTTATACTGCATATGTCGTCATATAGCAATACTCCATTAGAAAAAACAACATTACTAAGGTGAGTAATTTTTTCTTCTGTTCTCTAACTGCCACCCTTTGAGAGTTTTTAATCCCAAAGTGGATCCCTTTCTTCCCCAGATCAAGGTGATCAACATAGGGGCCCGGCTTATTGCCCCATTCATAAAATAGTTTTTTAACAAACAACCAGGATTTCTCACCTTGCCCCAATAATAAGGCATTCAAAGCTTCCCTGGTTGCGGTTAAAAGTTTAGGGGTGTGTCATGCCTCCCCTGAAAACCATTTCATTCTAATCCTTGAGGTGGAGTTCGAGCTCCACCCTTTTTTCCCTCTTTATTTATTTATTTATTTTTCCCCCTTCTGTTGTGTGACATAATCGACACCCCCTGAATATATGCTTTCCCAGCATCCCAGAATATTTTCTTATTGGGGGACCGTCTACTATCCATTTTTTTTAAATTAGGCAAATAAAATGGAAATTTGGTGTATAAATGTGTAAAAGTGCTGAAATCTTGGAAGAAAAATTCTCCTTTTGAAGCAACAGTGTTATGAAACACTTTTGCTGGGTATGAAGAATTTTCGGGTGTACTCATGAGTTTGTATGCAATAAAACATTTTTGAAGAGTATTTCCTTAAAAACAAGAGTAAAACGCTGCAGAATAGGGAATGTTAATGGTTCTTTATCAATTATGTTCACTGCTCAGTACTGCCGCACAAAAAAGTAAGTAAAAGTGAACATTCGCTACCCTGAACTTCTATAGTGCATTTATTGTTTTCCAGTGTTACACCCCCCACCATCCCCTTCCCTAATGCCTGTTACACAGTGTAGTGATTCTTGGTGAAGTACCCTTTTACTTTATGTGCCGTCAGTGTGGAAAAATAAAATATTGTACTTTTTTTTGTATAATCTTTTTATTAAGGTTTTTATAATGACAGAGATGGTACAAGTTGTACATCCAGTTATGGGACATTAATTTATATGCATTACAAGGATTTTCAGGGTAAGACTATCACACATTAAAAATAAATTATAATTTGTTTACAGCTCCCCAAGTTGTCGCATTAACCCATGTGGTACAGTAGTGTACCCTGTCCGGCCCCTTCATTTATCCCTGCAATGCAATCTCAGCATTACCAAAAAGAACAGTCATTAAGTGGAACAGTAATATGTTCTAATAAAGTTAATCAAAAACTCTTACTGAATCCTATGAAACCTAAAAACAAAAATACTGTGCAATAATAAACACCTTAAGTTAATGTGACTTGGTGAGTAGCCAGCCGGCATTTATCGAGATAGTGATCGATAGTGGTAGTCCTTTAATCCTCGATACTGCATCCCATTACATAAATACTAATTCACTAGAAAGAAAAAGATGAAATTGTGTTGCTGTGTTTTGTTAGACGGTGGTACATGGTCTGATCATTACGTAATCATGATCACAGTGTGGTTTGCTAAAAAAGGTGTTCGTTATTATTAAAACAAAAAATTAAAGAAATTAAACTAAATGAAGGAAATCAAGCCAATATAAAAACATCTCCTCATGAGGTTCTTGTATTTTGGTCAGGTCAGATCGGGGCTGGTGAAGTCATGTAATACTACTAGCAGTCTGCAGTTGGTGCACTGCATCTGATCGCAGCTGATTATAGGTAATGATTACCTGTGCTCTAGGTCTGCTCTGCCCTAACCACATAACACTGAAATGCAATGAAGTACAGTGAGATTTGTATTTTACTCTTTATCTTGTAATGGAACTAATCCACAAAAGTATTATTAGCTTGACCATGGCTATACTCTGTTAACGCAAAATATACTATATGTAGGATTTACCTATTCTACAGTATGCTGGTGTTCACCTTATCTGGAGCGCTTCGAACAGGTTAGTATGTGGTATCTGAGATAGTGCCAGAGATGAGTCTGTGCTTGCGGTAAGGTTACTGTAACCAAAGTGAGTGACATTAATATAGAGGACCCTCAGTATGACACTGATCTTCCCTTAACAAATCTTCTGCACTGAGTCCCAGTTATGAGTCTGGGCTGGAGGTACTAGGACTCGGCAGGAGTAAATCTTTTGGCCAGGGGCCAACAATGGCTATTGAGCATAGCATCTGTGCACCCCACTGTGGTGGCGCACACTTGCCTGTAACTGTTGCCGGTTCTCTCACCTACCTCCGTTCGGTTCTTCCCACTGTCAAGTGCGTACGCTGGGAGAAGTCACCTCAGTTCACCTCGTTGCCGTGAATTTCTTCTGCATCACCACACCCTTTTCAGTATGGTGCCCTCCCTTTTCTCATTTTATTTTTAACTGTGTTAAACCTAAAGGGCCCATGAAAAAGAAGCTACCCATCATGCATTGGTGCTTCTGTATAATGAGGGTGGCTTCCACGAACCAGGTCAATGCTGTGGGGCCTGCTTTTCGATCGAAGGCTGCACACAGATACATACAGTGTCGGCAGATAAGGGCCTATGGCCCACCCAGTCTGCCCATTTGAGCTTGTAAGTTCAGTTTGTTTTCCTAGAAGTCTGTTGCCCCTTACCCCTGACCTCCAGAATTCCTTTGCCTATCCTATGCATTCTTAAATCCCGTGATTGTTTCAGCCCCCACCACTTCCTCTGGCAGGGTGTTCCACTTGTCCACCACCCGTTCTGTGAAGAAATTCTTCCTCATGTTTCCTCTGAATCGTCCTCCCTCCAACTTCATCCCATGCCCTCTAGTCTTGGAACATCTTTTTCGCTTAAAAATAGTGTATTCCTGCACTCTGTTCCTCCCTGTAAGATACTTGTATATGTCTCATCATATCCTCTCCTTCCCTCCTCCAGGAGTACATGTTCAGTTCCTTCAACCTGTCTTCATAGGACTTGTGATGCAATCCATGCACCATCTTTGTTGCCCTCCTCTGAACCTTCTTTACCCTGTCTATGTCCTTACGTGAGGTATGGTCTCCAGAACTGTACACTGTACTCCAGGTGGGGCCTCACTAGTGTCTTGTATAGCGGAATTATGACCTCCCTTTTCCTGCTGGTGATGCCCTTGCCTATACATCCCAGCATCCTATTTGCTTTATCTGCTGCCTTGTCACACTGATCTTCCTGGACATAAGTCTCCTCCACTCATTCACACTATTGGGATCTGTGCCGGAGGCACTAGGACCCATCGGGAGCAAACTTTTTGCTGGAGGGTCGGCGCCACGAGGAACGGCGCCGCGAGCCCTGGCTTGTGCAGTAACGACTATCTCGGCATCGACCCTCCAACCGCCTCAGTTCCTTTTTTCCCGCCGTCAAGTGCACTTCAGTGACGACGTTGCTCGTCTGTTAGAGTCAAACTTCAAACTAGCAGCATAGTTTTCAGTTTTTATTTTTGTAGTATTATCTCGATACAGTATCGCTTAATTTTATTCTTAATTTTAAAATAAAATACAATAAAAGTCTCAGCCTACCTTGATGGAGTCGACCATGAGCAGGTCAAGTGGCGGTAGGAGACTTCTTGTAAACTATTCAGTCAGTCAGGCTGGGTCGGTCGCGCCTTCTCGGAGGAGGGTCTGACAATGGTCAGTCCAATGCCTGGGGGGATGGGCAGTCCCCGCCGAAGCATAAAAAAACGGTCGCACTCTCGGCACCGTTTGGCCTCGAGCTCTTCGACCCACAGGTCTAAAAAGAGAAGGCATCACTCGAGGTCGCCCTCTATGTCTGCACGTAGATGCTCGGTTATCGGGGCTAGTTGCCGGTCTCCTCCTTCGGAGTCTCCAACCCCTGCTTCTGGTAGCCGACAGCTTCAACACCGGAGTCCTTTCCCGCCCGCAGGTAGGTCTTCAGATGAGCAGTTTCATCAGTGGGCCGCTGTTATGGAGCAGTGGGCTCAGAGCTTGGTTCGGCTACCTGGCTCGGTGGCTCATGGGCCTTCGGGCTCTCTGGGCGACCAGGTAGGGCGGTTGGACCTTCCAGGTCGCGCGGCACCTTCTCTGGTGCCGTCGACCCCGCGCTTAGGTGTCCCCCCACATGGCTGCAGTGCAGGGGGCCACACTGATGCCCTTATCTCCTGCTGTTCTTCCTTCAAAACCTGTTTTTCGGTCTCTGGGAGTGTTTTCGGCGCCCTTGGCACCGTCCTCGGTGCCGTGCGGCTTGTCGGTGCCGTGCGGCTTGTCTGTGCCATCCTCGGCACTGTGCGGCTTCTTGGCGCCGTTTTCTGTGCCGCGTGGCCTTGCGGCATCGTTCTCGGTGGCGTGCGCCTCCTCGGCGTCGGCGGCTCTTGGGTACACCTCTTTTTTACTAACATACTAAAATGCCAGTAGAATAGGCCTAATGGTCTTTCGTGTCTGCTCGTTTGGTCAGCCCCCACTTCCTTCTTCCTCCTCTTCTGAATTTCATTCCTTTCCTGTCCATGCAGTCCCTCCTGGACTGTCAGCAGATGACGTTGAGCCTGACCCAGACCTTCGGTTGGGTGATGAAGTGGACGAGGCAGGTTCTATTACTGCTACAGAGCCTGTGGTCGGGGACCTATCCTTTAAGTCTCTGTTGAAGAATCTTGAGTTCCACACTTTCTCTCCAGACTACAGACATCGATCCTGGGAAATTGTTGAAACTCCAATATCTTCATGCCTCGGAGATCCCTACGGATTTGACTCCTCCGATTCAGCCTTCCTTCGAGACGCTGTCTCAAATGGTATGGAATAATCCTGCTCTTACCCCTTCGATGGCTAAATCCATTGATAGGAAGTATTCAGCCCCAAAGGATCGTTCCATTTTGGCATCTCAAGCCTTTGCAGATCTTATTGTAGTCCTGGCAGAGAATGATAAGGTCGTTCTTCCTCAAACTACTACAGCTCGACCTATTAACAAAGAATCTCGTAAGATAGACACCTTAGGTAAGAGAGTCTTTGCTGCTTCTACTCTAAGTATGCGTATTGCCAGTTACCAAGGCTATTTTTCTCAGTATGAGTATATCCTGTGGCATTCTATTAAACAAATGGTTGAAGCCCTACCGGAGTCTGATTCAAAGCCTGAGCTTCTTCAAACCATTACCAGAGGTATTGAATCTAATAATCAGCAGGTTAAAGCAGCCATGGATGCTTTTGACACTGCTTCCCGTTCAGCGGCTGCTGGTATTTGCACCCGCCGTCATTCCTGGCTGTGCACTTCGGGCTTTACGAATGACGCGCAGCAGCAGGTGATGGCTTTTCCTTGACGGTGCATATCTTTTGGTCCTCAGGTAGAGCAAGCTCTAGAAGCTACTCAAAAGACTAGGTCAGCCATTAAGTTGGCTCGGCCCCCTCTCGAGGGCATGCCAGTAAACAACAGTTTCATAACTGCCAGTCCTTTCGAGGCAGAGGCAGAGGTAGTTTCCATAAGAACCAACCTGCCCAACCTCAAAAGAAGGCAAACAGAAAGCTTAAGGCCCAAAGCACCCAGCGCCACCTTATGAATTGCCGCCCAAGTTCCATCTCAGCTGCCCGAGGTGGACTTTTCTCTCCGTGGAGGTCGCCTGATGCACTTCTACAACCAGTGGAAGTCCATAACCTCAGACAATGGGTCCTTTGGATAATTCATGAGGGTATTCACCAATCTGGTGGAGACCCCTCCGGATTATCCTCCCAGACGACAGCCCAGGCTGTCAACCCTTCAGTCAGACCTTCTCGCCGCCGAGATTCAGGGCCTTCTGAACAACAGGGCAGTAGAAGTGGTGCCTCTGCACCAACGAAACACGGGGTTCTACTCCCATTACTTTCTGGTTCCAAAGAAGTCCAGGGGAATGCGCCCCATTCTAGATCTCAGAAAGCTAAACAAATTTCTCCCCAAGGAGAAATTCAAAATGATTTCTCTGGGAACCCTGTTACCTCTGCTCCATCAGCACGACTGGCTAGCCTCCCTAGATATGCAGGACGCTTACCAGCACATTCCTATTCACCTGAGGCATCACAAATTCCTGAGGTTTGTGGCTCTGGGACAGCATTATCAGTTCAGAGTCCTGCCCTTTGGGCTATCCTCGGCGCCTCGAGTTTTTACAGAATGTTGTGCAGTTCTTGCGGCGCACCTCAGAAAGGTCGGAATTCAGGTGTTTCCTTATCTGGACGATTGGCTTCTAGCAAGCCCTTCCAGACAAGGGACTCTGGACGCTGTGGAGATGACCTCGCGCCTCCTTACATCCATGGGAGTTCTGCTCAACCTCAAGAAATTGCAACTGCAGCCCTCATAGAGGCTTCTCTTTATAAGGACTCTTCTGGACACCTCCTGTGCGAAGGCTTTTCTTCCAGAAGACAGGAGGAACGATATCCTTCAGATGGCCCGTCACTTCGAGGAAAGCAGCTCAGTCACAGCGCTCTCGATGCAACGGATGCTGGGCCTCATGGCATCCTCAGTGTTCACTGTACCCCTAGCACGTCTGCACATGAGAACCACCCAGTGGATGCTCAGTACTCAGTGGTCTCCAACCACTCACCCGCAGTCCTATCTCATCAAGGTGACAGAACCTTTAAGGAGGTCACTCACCTGGTGGTCTCAAGAGAGCAATCTCCTGGAGGGGTATCCCTTTGCTCCTCTGGACCATCAGATCTCCATTACCATGGACACGTCCCTAATGGGGTGGGGAGCTCACTGTCTCTCCACACTCAGGGTGCGTGGACTCAAGTAGAGTCCCAGCTCCACATAAACATCCTGGAAATGAGAGCCGTCCTCTATGCAGTCTGAGCTTTGAAGGACATTCTGTGTCACAAGAACATCCTCCTTCAAACGGACAACAAAGCAATGATGTATTACATCAACAAGCAGGGCGGTGCTCATTCTTACCCCTTATGCAGGGAAGCAATGAGGGTGTGGGAATGGTGCTTGGAGCACGAGGCTCTAATTCAAGCGATCTACCTGCCAGGTGTTCAGAATGAACTGGCAGACCGTCTCAGCAGAACAGACACAGACCTCACGAGTGGTCTCGACTCAACCATAGTTCAGTCACTATTCAAGAGTGGGAACTCCAGACCTGGACCTTTGCATCCCCACTCAATGCAAAACTGCTCTCTTCTGCTCCAGAAACCAGGGCCTGGCATTTTCTGTCAGGATGCGCTCAGGCTGCGGTGACAAAACGCTTTTATGCCTTTACGCCTCTTCCTCTAATTCAGAGGGTACTCTCAAGTTCGAATCCCAGGGGACAAAATGATTCTCATTGCTCCTTTGGCCTCGACAGCTGTGGTTTCACTACTCAACAATATGTTGGCAGTTCCTCCGAGACCGCTTCCCCTGCAGATGAACCTTTTGACTCAGGGACTGGTGGTCCATCCCAACCTGAGATCACTTCACCTTCATGCTTGGCTCCTGAAGAGGTCGAAGTAAACAGGTTCAATGTCTCTCGAAGAGTTTGATATTCTTCTGGCTGCACGGAAGCCAGCCACCGGAAAACTTACACAGCCAAGTGGAGAGTCTGCTCTGTGTGCAAAGTCCTCTTTGAATCCCTTTTCCTGTCCACCAGATAAGGTTTTGGAGTACCCTTTGGACCTCTCAAATTCAGGTCTGCAGTACTCTATAGTCAAAGTTCATATTAGTGCCATTTCAGCGTATCATGAGCCCGTTTTTTCCTTAACTCTGGCTCAGTTACCTATGGTTAAGAGATTCCTTAGGGGGATTCTGCATACCAGACATCCAGTTGCAGCCTGGGACATTAATCTTGTGCTAGACATGCTCACTCGGAAACCTTTCGAACCGCTGGCTACCTGTGAGCTAAAATTTCTCACCTGGAAGACTGCCTTCCTAGTGGCCATTACCTCAGCCCGTAGGGTATCTGAGATACATGCCCTGGTCACAGACCCTCCGTTTACTGTGTTCCATAAGGACAAAGTAGTCCTTCATACTCATCCTAAGTTTCTTCCTAAGGTTGTGTCAGAATTTCATCTAAACCAACCTTTGGTCCTTCCCTCTTATTTTGCGGACTTCCAAAATGAAGGGGAACGTTCTCTTCATTCTCTGGATGTTAAGAGGGCCTTACGTTTCTATCTAGATAGAACCAAGGATTTTCGCAAAGCTCAGCAACTGTTCGTTTCCTTCAGTGAGACCCAGCTGGGTCAACCTGTCGCTATCAGATGTATCTCATCATGGATAGTGGCGTGCCTTCGTCACTGCTATTCCATGGCGCAGGTTAAGTTGGAGGGTAGAGTTTACGCTCACTCTACCAGAGCGGTCGGGCATCCCTAGCGGAAATTCGCAACGTGCCCATTGCAGACATCTGCAGTGTGGCCACCTGGAGCTCAGTGCATACTTTCGTTAAACATTATGCACTAGATGTCCATGCTAGATGACATTCTTCCTTTGGCAGAGCCATCCTCAATGGACTTCTGTCCTAGAAACATGAGCTCTTGGTCTTTTCTGCCGCCCTCTCGGGGGGATTATTGGCTCAGTACTCTCCCAATAGTGTGAATGAGTGGTGGAGACTTATGTCCAGGAAGATATGAAAATTACGTCCCTACCGTAATTCTTGATCTTCTTGGACAAGTCTCCACAACTCATTCACACACCCACCCTCCATCCTTCGAGCTCACCTTTCTTGTTGGTCTTCACTCCCTCAGATCTTTAGGCCGTGAAGACTTCTTTATTGACCCTTCTTACATGGGTCGCTCGGACTATCTTATGTCCGTTTTTTTAGGTTAGGCTACCCTTCTAGGTTAGTTACGCTGCACCTCCTCGGTAAAAAAGGTACTGAGGTGGTTGGAGGGTCGACGCCAAGATAGTCGTTACCGCACGAGCCAGGGCTCGCGGCGCCATTCCTCGCGGCGCCATCTCTGGCGCCAACCCTCCAGCAAAAGTGTTCCTGATAGGTCCTAGTGCTCTTGGCGCAGATCCCAATAGTGTGAATGAGTGGTGGAGACTCGCCCAAGAAGATCAAGAATTACGGTAGGTACGTAATTTTCATTTTCCCTACCTTGAGGTCATCAGAGATGATAACCCCAAGATCCCTTTCCTGCTTGGTGATTGCTATATTCCCACCCCCCAACTGATATATTGTGCCAGGGTTTTTGTGCCCTATATGCATTATCTTGCACTTCCTTGCATTGAATTTCAACTGCCAAACCCCTGACCATTCTTCAAGTTTCTGCAGGTCCCTTCTCATTCTGTCTACACCCTCTGGTGTGTCTACTCTGTTCTGCACAATGTCACTGATGAAGATGTTGAATAGGACTGGTCCCAGCACTGATACCTGTGGTACCCCACTGGTCACTCTTCCCCCCTGTGGAGTGACAGCCATTTACCACCACCCTCTGTGTCCTGCCACCCAGCCAGTTACCTACCCACCACACTACTGTCCTGCCCACACCCATATTCCCCAGTTTGTGTTATAGTCTTCTATGTGGCACTGTGTCAAAGGCCTTGCTGAAGTCCAGATAGGCCATGTCCACTGCCTTCCTCTGATCCACCTCCCTAGTCACCCAGTCAAAAAATTCAACGAGGTTGGTCTGACATGACCTCCCCCTGGTGAAACCATGCTGCCTTGGGTCCTGTAGTCCATTGACAACCAGATGTTCCACCAATCTCTCCTTCAGTAGTGCTTCCATGATCTTCCCCACTACCGAGGAGAGGCTGACTGGTCTGTAGTTCCCTGCTTCCTCTTTTGTTCCCACTTTTGTATAAGGGGACTACATCTGCTGTCCTCCAGTCTTTGGGTACCTCCCCTGTTTCCAGTGATCGGCTAAACAGGATAGCCAGAGGTTCAGCCACCACCTCTCTTAGTTCTTTAAGGACCCTGGGGTGCACCCCATCTGGTCCCATTGCTTTATCAACTCTTATTACTTCCAGTTCCTTCAGGACCCTTTCTCGTAAAGGGACTTGTGTCCATTTCTGCACCATTCTCACCCCTTGTACTCCCTTCAGACCCATTACCCTCCTCTTCCTCAGTAAATACTGAGCAGAAATACCTGTTCAATATGTCAGCTTTACTGTTGTCATCCTCCACGCGGCCCCCATCCTCCCCCTTCAGTCTCACTATCCCTCCGTCTTTATTTTGTCACTTATGTACTTGTAAAAGGTTTTGTCCCCTCTACCCGCTGATTTTGCAATGTGTTCTTCTGTCTGAGCTTTGGCTTCCCTTACTGACCTCCCTGCCTCCCTTTGCTTCTCCTGGTACTTCTCCCTATCCCGTTCTGCCTGTGTCTTTGTGTTGCCTGAATGCAATCTTTTTGGTTTTCACTTTCTTTGCTACCTCTTTGGAAGACCATAATGGTCTCCTCTTCCTTTTCCTCTTGCTAACCTGCTTAATGCATAATTCTGTTGTTCTTGTAATCCCCATTTTAAATACTGCCCACTGTTCCTCAACCCCTGATTCCTGTCCCATTCCCCTTAATGCCTCTTTCAAGTATCTCCCCATTTTCCCAAAGTCTGCCCCCCTAAAATCCAGGATGCGTGTTTTTGTGTGGTTTGGTTCTGCTCTTTCTGTGATTTCAAACCACAATGACTGGTGGTCACTGTTACCCCCATCACACTGTCCCTGTTTGTGAGCACAAGGTCCAGTATTGCCTTCTGCCGAGTTGGTTCCATGACCAGTTGCTTGAGGAAGGCACCCTGAAGGGAGTCCAAGATAAATCTGCTCCTAGTTGATGCTGCTGCTGGGATGCTCCAGTCCACGTCTGAAATATTGAAGTCTCCAACCAGTACTGCCTCTCCCTTGTCTGCCATCCTTTGGATGGCTAGCATCAGCTCCCTATCTGTTTCTTCCTCCTGGGCTGGTGGTCTATAGACCACACCAATGCGGATGGCTGTCCCCATTTTCCTTTCCAGCTTAACCCACAGTATCTCTCCCCCATTTTGTTCCTCCTGGATCTCTGTGGCCCTTGTCATGTTTCGCATACAGTGCCACTCCTTCTCCCTTCCTGCCTGCTCTGTCTCCCTAGAGAACCTCACATAAAGGTGGGGTGGCTGATCCCCACCTTTGGTGGCAGCATCGAATAGAAGCCTCCAAGGTGAGGTCACTAGACTCATCCCCAAGGCTTCTTCTAGGAACCTGTGGTTCCTCCTTGGGAGTACAGGGTTCTTCCCAACCTCACTATGCTGAGGCTTTTGAGACCCAGATGGTGCTGGGCCTTCCTTGCCACTGTTTGTAGTGTCGGGGGTGGGCCTGGCACCAAGGCCCATGCTGCTGTCTGAACTGGCTGGGACTCTTGTTTCCACCCATTGGGTCACTAGTGACACCATGGAGGTGGATGGCTCTGAATCCGGAGATGATGCCTGGCCTAGGTCCAGCAAGGAGCATGTTGCAGACAGTCGCTGGACTGCTGCCAGTCTCAGATTATGGTGTTGTCCGCAACACAGAGGAAGGAAACTGCACTGGGACCAGCATCGATGTTGACAATGAACATGGCGTCAAGAACAATGTTAACGGCAGTGACGAGGAGCTTCTTGTCCCTGAGGATGTCATCTGAGCACAGCACCACAGATGGTGCTGACACCAAGTCGGATGACTAACGGGGATTGGGTTTCTTTCCAGAGCCACCTGTCGATGTTGGCTCATGTCTTAACAATCTCATACTACAAGAAAACCCTTTGTCTTCAGAGTAATCCACAGCATGAGGGGAGTAAGAGTGGGTGCTGGAACAAAGGATGCGCAGGTCAGTACAAGATCATATGACAGGAACAAAGTGAGCAGCAATTGGAAGCACGTAAAGATCAATTCACCAGGGAGAATAAATAGATTAACCAAAAATAAGACAGCTACTATTGAGCTTCTCTCCCTTCGGATAGGATTGACAAACCACAGGCTTGCATTTTTTTTTTTTTTTAAGGTATGATTTATTTTCAAGTACTGTTACACTGCTCTCTTTCTTGCACAAGGGTTGCGTTACATACAGTGGGCTGAAATACACTATATTCTGAAGATGAGATATTGCAGCTGCTAGTAAAACTCAAAAGTGGTGGCAGGACAAGGCCCAGTGGTGCCACTTTGCGCTGTCACCTGGGAGAGCAGGTGTCCATGTCTGATATTCAGAATCCCATGCTGGCTTTGGGCTGGGCAGATCACTGGGAGGTAGTCAGCACCAGGGGTGGGTGGGAGGAAGGACTGGTACACCTGGCAGGGCGGCACCCCAGGTAGGTCAACCACGGGGGCGACACTGGCATTGGCTGTAAAGCCCTAGCTGAAGGGTGGTGGACAGCTGCGGTGACCCTGTTCATCACAGTGGCAACTGGGGGAAAAAATGGGGAAGAAGAGGGACAAAAAGGAAAATCAAGAAAAAGTGGTGTACAAACTATCTTGCCCCATAAACTCTGGGGGCTTGCAGTATAGCCTACAGGTTAGAGTAATGAGCTTGGTACGTCCAGCAGACGTGGGTTTGAGTCCCACAACCTCCAGTTGCATACTGTGCTACTGTGAGCAAGTCAGTTAACCTCCTCAGTGCTCCCAGGTCACCACATAAATGGACCTTGTGCCCAGTGGACCTTACCCAGTTACCAGAGACTACTGAAAATTAATAAATTCATTTTTCTGTGCCAGGAAATCAGTTTACACTGTCTGTCATTAATTTTTATAGACTTTACAGTCACAAAAGTAAAGTCATAACTTACTGGGGAGTCAACCAGGCTGTAGCTTGAACCTTTATTGGGGAGTCACCAGGCTGTAGCTTTAACCTTCATTTTCATTTGCAAAGTTTGACTATTCCATCACAACTCCACAAGCCATGAACTTGGCTCAAACCAGCAACAGTACCTGTGCCTTCACTTTCCAAAATCTTGCTGACTTCCCTGACTTGCATTATATAACAAGGCAGTACTGTTTATATCTGGTCCTGCTGGGTAGAGTGCACAGCTGTGAACTTGGAGAGTAAGAATCCCACCACCGCTTACTCACTGTGTGAGCTTGAACAAGTCACCTTAACCACCTCTATCTCCCTTGATCTTAACTGCATCAGTCGTCACCATTCATCGCTGGTGGGTACTACACCAGAGGCGCTAGGACCCAGTGGGAAGCTTTGTAGCTTAAAAAGCTTTTCTTCTAGGAGGAGGAGCAACGGGGATGGCGCTGCCCTCGAGGCCGACGCATTGTGTGGTGCTCACGGGTTGGCTAGTAACTGTTGTCCCCTCCATTACCTCAGTTATGTTTTTCGCGCCATCGAGGCTGCAGCTTGGACAGTGTGGGACAGCAAGAAGTCTACATGATACTCCTCGACTACTGATCTTACTTCGAGGGGGAGCTCTTGCAGCAGGTAATACCAATAAGACTAAGCCGCCAGGCGTTAGGAGCCCCCGGAAATCTTCTAGCTAGCAATCTATGGCAGGGGACCAACGTCTGCTCCGCTCCAACGCCTGCTCAGGTATAAACGAGGTGGTCCCCCTGCATCACCTCAGTTATTTTTCCGCAGTCGACCACCATTTTGCGCATTGCTCAGTTACCGTTACCTTTTTTCCAAGAGTTTTTTCTCCAGTTCCAGTGCATGTCGTCTTCGTCTTCTCAGCAGCAAAAGTACACACTTTTGTTAGTCACTATAGTCTGGCCACTGTTTCCAGAAGGAAAGTAGGTTGTAAGGACGTGGAGATGTTCAATCCACACTTATTGGCAGGTTCCTTGCTGCTTTAAATGTTGCCGGAAGGTCTTCAAGCTGGCTCCTCCCACCCACCTGGGTGGTAAAATCCTCGGCTCCACCCCATGACTCCAGAGCTTCCTTACTACTTGGAAGCTCAGGTTCCCTCCTTAGCACTCTGCGTTTTAGGCCTGGATCCACACTCTTCAGTTAACCCGAAACGAATTCTAAAGTTTACAAGACTCCGGTCTTCGTCTTCCCTCGCGGCTGCAATGGACAAATCGACTCCTGGCTTTCGTCAGTGCCCTTGTGGGCAGAACATGTCCTGGACCGATCCGCACTCCATGTGTCTCTACTGCCTGGGGCTTGGTCATTATTAGCAGGCTTGCGAATTGTGCAGCTCCTTCTCGGCTTCGGTCTTGGAGGACCGCGCTGTTCGACTACTTCTTGTGCTCCCTGAAAAACGGTATCCGTCGGTCAAGTCGGAGGAGGCCCGTTGGGCGGTGTCCGCCAGCAGGCTCCACGGAATAGTTGGAGCAGATGATTGCCCTCGATGAGGAGGCGGCCAGGCCGCTGCTTCTTCCTCTTCAGTCACGGGATTTATCCCACTTTCCTTGGGCTCTTCCTATATAGCTTCCTTTAAGGAGCTTTTGTCAGTCACTCTCCACCAAGGGAGAAGGACCATCGAGACATTCCAGTCAGTCCAAGAAGAAGGACTCAAAAGGTAAGTCCCACCGTCGACGTTCGTGGGAGTGGGATCGATCCCCTTCACCGGACCGTTGACTTTCGACTTCGGTCGAGGTTGCGGCTAAGGCCACTGGCTTCACGGTGTCCCCGTCGGGTCAGCCAGCTGAGACACCCGTTGACGCGGTCGAGATTTTTCTCAACCAGTCGAACAGTTTGTCGACTGGAGGTGCCAACAACCCTACTTCACCGGTTCCCCCGGTGGAAACCGAGGACTTGCCTGTGCCAGAGTCCCCGGTTAAGGTCCCTGTACCGATGGAGGAGCAGGTTTCCCCCGTCCCCTCTGACCCACCCTCAGAATCCTCAAGATCTCGTCCCTTCCAGGTCCAGCCGGGTCTTTCCGACATCGGCGGTCCGCACTAGCAGCAGCCGCCCGCTCATCCTCTTCGAGGATAGGCTGTGGCGCAGGTTGCGTCGGCACTACGAGGACTTGATATGGCAGCAGCTCTTACTGTCCGGTAACAAACCGACTTTGTCGCCTTCTCTGGCCATTAAGTGGCTGTCACCAGAGTGGCTGAAACAACCCCTCGTAGTAGTCGAGGAGCCGAAACCGGCTGCTCCACCCATTGTGGTGGAACCTCCACCTCCACAACAGAAGACTGGGGCCCCAACCAAGGATTCAAACAACATGAAGTCTTGCTATATTATGACAGTAGCAGTTTGTCCCACCACTAGAACTGCTCCGGAGGTGAAATGGTAATACCATTCAAAATAGAACTTTGAGCACGAGCTCTAAGAAGCAGCTCTATCTGTGTAATTTCAAACCTGAACTGTCAGATTCTTTATCTACCAGTGAACAATCGCCCGGAGATTTCTCCTACTGCTCGGTTCATTTCTCAGTTTAAACAGTGTTTTCTCGGTTCGATTCAACCGAGAATAGTTTTATTTTAACCGCAAAATCGTGCTCGTTCAAGCTCTGTCTGTGGTAATCGTAAGTAAATTAAAGGTTTTGTCTGTGTGGAACTTGTAAGTTTATCGTTCGTTTGAACCATCAGCTGGGTTTAAAACTTATTAACTTTAAAGTTTAACATTTTAGGGTGCGGTTCCGGTTCTTATCGGTTCTAAAAAACGGATTTTATTACGGTTTTTCTCCAATACCCATGACACAGTTAGGAACCGACAAGGGTAAGTCTTGCCTGGCACCGCCGCTTAAAGGCAAGTTTTTCTTTTGTTAGGTTGGCATTATGTCTGAGAAACCCAAAAGAAAACCGGCCCACTGGGTTTCAACACTGTGATGTCTGTGGAAGTCTTTGCCAAGGGCTGACCTATTAATACCACATGTGTCTGTTGTCTGGGGTTTGACCACCTCCAGTCAGACTGCCAGATATGTAGAATTTCCCTGCAGCCACCCTGGAAAAGAGATTGGGCAGGCTCAGGGACCGAGAGGCCAAAAAGTCCGCTGACCCGGATGGCCAGCCCAGTTCGGTGCCAACCGAACCGAGGGAGTGCCTTCTGACCAGGGCTAGACTTCTCGGCAAAGAAAGCTGGTTCTGAGGAACCACCCAGTAAAGAAAACAAGAAAGTCAGCAGGTTTGGAGCCCAAAACCTTCTCCAACTGCTGCAGAGATAGCAAAAGCCATACAAATTGTCCAGTCACTGTTCAGGTTCCGTCCAACCGCCACTATCTGGCAAAGGTCGGTTCATCCGGTTCCAGTGGTTCAGGAATATGATGTTGAGGAATTTATGAACCAGAGGAGGGAGGATGATTATGAACAGTATGAATGTGGCTGGGAAGGTCTGGGTGTGCCCATTGAACCGACATTCTCAGACAAGACAGACCTCTAGAATCTCCCCTATGCTATCTGAGTCCCCATCTCATTTTATGTTTTACAAAAAGTTGTTGAAACCCTCCAGCTTCCCTTGGAAGAAGCTGTGGATGAGCAAGAGGAGCCATTTTGTAGAAATGATGGATATTCCAGAGTCTAGGAGGTTGTCTATTCCTTTGCATAAGTCTTTAGGAAGCAAACAATAAAAATTTTAAAAGCTCCTAATTCTGTGCCTCCTGTAGATAAAAGATGGACAGAAGGTACACATTGTCAGGTCCTGATACAGAATTCCTTTCTCAGCAATGCAGTCATGTTAGTAGTTCAGGCTGCAGCCTGTGAAAAGCTAATATCCCTGGCTTCACATCCTCCTGACAAGGATTCCAGGAAGATTGATGCCATGGCGAAAAAACAGTATATGGCAGCCTCTCTGGGACTCAGGCAAGCAAATTATATGGCTTACGTAACTAGGTATCAGAAATCTAGATGGGATACTGTTATGGAATTAGCCAAGCAAGCCCATGGCCAGCTGGCTAGCTGAACTAGAACAGGTGGCTGATGGCATTGAGGCTTCTAAGGTACAGTTTCATGCTGCTGTGGATGTTAATGATGTTTCCTCTAGGGTCATGGCCACATCTGTAGCTTTTCGTAGGTTGGCCTAGCTCAGGTGTACTAGTCTGTCACAGGATACCCAGACTAAGGCTATGGATTTTCCTGTGGTGGGAAATTTTCTGTTTGGGGAGCAGACAGAGAATTACATGAAAAAGATGGATGAATATAGGACTACTTACAAAAGTGCCCAAGCTAAGGAGCGACAAGCCGCTCCTCAGAGGCATACCCCCAGGGGTAGGGGTAGGCCTTTTCACAGGCCTTTACCAGACTCTAGGCCTCTGCCTCATATGCTCAGAGGGGCTTCTTCAGAGGCAGAGGCAGACGAGGGGTGGGCAGGCCTGCCCCACCCCTCAGCCCAAAGCTCCTGATAAGCAGGCACCCTGATGGGGTGCCCAGGCCGATTCTCCTCACCGTAGGGCAGGCTGGCTTACTCAGTCAGAACTGGGCTTCTTTAACCTCAGACAAGTGGGTTCTGGAAGTAGTGTCAGGTCTGGTTCTCAGCTTCAAAAACTTTCCCAAGTTGAGAGCCAGACTTTTCTACCTGCAAGTGCTTCAGAGAGCTTTGCTCTGAAGCAGAGGTCTCAACCCTGTTGGCTCTCAGAGCAGTGGAAAGGTTCCTCCTCTGCACCAGGGCAGGGGTCTGTATTCCAGATACTTCCTTACCCCAAAAAGACAGGAGAATGGCGGCCCATATTAGACCTCAGATATCTGAACAAGCATCTTTGAAACCAAAGTTCAAAATGGTAACTCTGGCAATGATTTTACCCTCCCTAAGGCCAGGGACTGGTTAGCCTCCCTGGACCTCAAGGATGTCTATTTCCACTTCCTAATCAGAAGCTCCCATCGAAAGTACCTCAGATTCGAACTGCCCTCAGGTCACTACCAGTTCAGAGCAATGCCCTTCGGCCTTACCTCTGCCCCAAGGGTAGTCACAAAGTGTCTAGCAGTGGCTCACTTAAGGAGGCAAAGGATTGCTGTTTTTCCCTATCTAGACGATTGGCTCATTGTAGGCCAGTCCCCAGAACAGGTAAAATCTCACCTGCAAGTTACCCAGCAGCTTCTCACCTCCCTGGGCTTTCGACAATCTACAAAGTCGGTTCTGGAACCAGTCCAGGTACTCACCTTTATAGGGCAGAGTTGGACACAAAGCTAGCCAGAGCTTTTCTTCCTTAGAAAGGGTGACTAATTTAGTGACTCTGGCCTCCTCCTTCACCCTGCAGGTCTCTCGACCAGCAAGACACTTTCTGCAGCTCCTGGGACACATGGCTGCATCCACAGCTGTTGTGCAGGGAGCAAGATTTCAGATGAGAGACATTCAGTTTCACTTGAGAACCTATTGGTCTCAGAGAAGAGGCCCTTTCCAAGTTGGTCCCAGTGACTCGAACCTTGATCCAGGCCCTCCAGTGGTGGCAGGATCAGAGCAATTTAAGATTGGGGTCCCTTCATTCCCCTGCTCACAATTTGACTCTCACTACAGATGCTTCCCTTCTGGGTTGGGAGCCCACATGGGCGACCTTTCCACTCAGGAGTGTGGTCCCCCGAATCTCTGCTCCACATCAATTTGCTGGAACTCAGAGCTGTCTTTTAGCTCTTCAAGCATTTTCTGCATCTGTCCACAACAAGGTGATACAAGTCAGAACAGACAACACCACAACAATGTGGTACATCAACAAACAGGGTGGCACTCGGTCTTCGGCCTTGTGCACCGAGGCAATGAAGTTGTGGTCTCTGGCCTATTCCCTGAACACTTCCCTCATAGCAGTTCATCTTCCAGGGAAGGACAATGTCCTAGCGGATGCTCTCAGCAGGATTTCCCAGGGCCATCACGAATGGTCCCTGGATCCTCAAGTGCTGGGGATAGTCTTTGCCAGATGGGGCACCCCTCAGATAGATCTTTTGCAGCCCCAGACAATCACAAACTTCCTCTGTTCTGTTGCAGGCCTCCAGTGTTGGGCTCAGTCCCCCTGGATGCCCTTCTCTTGGATTGGGAGGAAGTTTCTTTATGCTTTCCTCCTTTCTCTCCTATTCAAAGTATTAGTCAAAATCAGATCTCAGCCTTGCAGGGTGATTCTGATTGCCCCGGATTGGGCCAGGCAGCCCGTACCCACTCCTTCTCTCACTGACAATCCATCTTCCCTTTGCCTCCCAGGATTCACAACCTGTTAACTTGTGCCCAGGAAGGGTTTGGTATCCGGATCTCAAATCCCTCAACCTCAAGGCCTGGCTCTTGAGGAGTTAGAGTTTGCTGATTTACATATCTCTCAAGGTGTTCTTGAAATCCTAAAGGCTTCCAGAAAGCCTTCCACTAGGGCTACTTATAGTTCTAAATGGAAAAGGTTTTCCATTTGGTGTGCTGGGAAAAATATTTCCCCAGAATCTGCTGATTTGCCCATTGCATTAGATTACATGGTCCATCTTAATTCCTTGGGTCTCAGACCAGCTACCCTGAGAGTCCATTTGGCAGCTGTATCTGCTTTTGTGTCAGTAGGAAAGTTATCCCCTTTCCACTCACCCTGTGTTTTCCAAGTTTTTAAGGATTACTCCATACTAATCCACCTTTCGGGAACCGCCCTGCCTGGGACCTTAATGTTTGTATTGCCCAGTTAACTAACCCCTTTTGAACCTCTGTTTTCTGCAGAGCTTAAGTATCTAACTTGAAAACTGTTTTTCTAGTGGCTATCACTTGCTAGACGACAAGTGAGTTGCAAGCCTTGTCAGTGGAAACTGACTTTATTTCTTTCCACAGGGATAAGGTAGTCCTTAGGACTAATAGGAAGTTTTTACCTAAGGTGGTTTCAGATTTCCATCTTAACCAATCTATCTCCTTCCAGTATTTTTCACTGATCACTCCTCTTCTGGTGAGAGGAGGTTGCACAGCCTGGATGTTAAGAGAGCTCTTAGTTACTATATAGAGCGTACTCAAAGGTCACAGGTTCAATCCTCCAACTTTTCCTTACCTATGGTGAAGTTGGGAAGGCAAACCTGCCACTAAGAGATCAGTTGCCAGGTGGATTGTCTCTGTATCCAATTTTGTTATCAGAAACTGGGCAGAGATCCCCCTCTGGCTTGAGGGCTCATTCTACCAGGGGTACAGCTGCGTCTCTAGCTGCTGCCAGAGACATCCCTATATTAGAGATATGCCAGGCTGCTACTTGGAAAACGGTACACACTTTACCAAGCATTACTCCCTGGATGTCCAGGCCAGGAGAGATGCTCGGTTTGGCACAGCTGTTCTTCAGAGCCTATTCCCTAAGTAGGTTCTGCCCTCCTCCATGGAGGTACTGCTGTAGTTCTGTTACTGTCATAATATAGCAAGACTTCATGTTGTTTGAAGAAAAATTACTCACCTTAGTAATGTTGTTTCTTCTAATGGAGTCTTGCATATTATGAGCCTCCCAGCCTGCCCCTCTCAAACTTCTACTTGGTGGGTGCGGCAACTTAGTGTGGCACTATTTTATGCCCTTTAGCTTTCTCCCTTTTGGGAGTTTGGGGTGTGTGTTTTATTATACTGTTGTTTTATTCTCATGTTGTTAGAATTTGTAGTAGTTCTGGTCCCCTGACTTGAGTCTTGGGTGTTGGGACCAGCAATGGTTGTTAATATTTAGGTAGCCATTTGCTAGTGTAGGTTACAGCTTCCACACAGACCTTAATGAGTTTTTGCTCGTAAAGATCTGACAGTTCAGGTTTGAAATTACACAGATAGAGCTGCTTCTTAGAGCTCGTGCTCAAAGTTCTATTTTGGAATGGTATTAACCATTTCACCTCCGGAGCAGTTCTAGTGGTGGGACAAACTGCTACTGTCATAATATAGCAAGACTCCATTAGAAGAAACAACATTACTAAGGTGAGTAATTTTTTCTTCTTGGTCGGGTCAGGGCTTGCCCCATAGGTTGTCTGTCACCCTCACTCCCGATTGACCTAGGCACATGGAGGGTGGCTCAGGTGATCGGCAGCTGTTCGTAGACTCCTCCTCCTTGTTCTCCAGGCTGCTCGACCTGGAGTCTGCAGGGGGTCAGTCTGTGGACGAGAGTCCATCCTCGTTTTTGGGAATGCTTCAACTCATCTCAGAGTCTACTGAGATGCAGCTTGAACCAGTTCAGAAACAAGCCATGTATCCCCTTATGGAGATACTGGATTGAGGGGATTCCCCTACAGAGGCCTTTCCGGTGGCTGAAGCCAGTGTTGGCCTGGCCCTGGAGTTGTGGCAGCGGCCAGCATCTTGTCCCGCACCTTCGGCCAGGATGGCTCGAAAGTATGCAGTCCTTACCGGTTCACTCTCCGGTTTCTCGGAGCACCCCTCTGCGGAAGGGTTAGTGACCAATAGCGTTTTCCGGCATTCCAGGAATGCTTGGGATGTGGACAAACCGCCCGATAAGGAATCCAAAAAGTTGGACTACTCAGGTTGGAAGGTATACGCTGCTTCCTCTCTAGGCCTTCGTCAGGCTAGCTTGCCCATTCTGATGGCACACTTTTCACATACCCTTTTGGGCTCCTTGGATGAGGCGATTCCTCATCTCCTGGCTGACCTTCGGAAGACGGTCAAGCAGGTGCGGGATCAGGGAAGGGCGGTAGGTAAACAGCAGCTCCAGACTTCGTTGGACATTGCTGATTCATGTGCCCAGTCAATAGCGGCCGCAGTGACCATGCGCCGCAGAGCTTGGCTGTGGATCTCTACCTTCACAGCTGATACCCAGCACAAGTTGGCAGACGTTCTCTTCCTGGGTACCGACTTGTTCGGGCTCGGAGTGGAGGGTCATCTCCAACGGATCGAGAAGTCCAGTTCCACCTCGGACTTGGTCAGGTCTGCCCAGAAGGACAAAGACTGCCAGCAGCAGTGTAAGTCCTTCCGTCCTTCAGCCCCTGCGGCATGTCCGGCCCAGCAACACCAGCATCAGGGCCAGCAGGCTTACGCTTGGCACCCCAAAGCCAAGCCTGCTGCTTTCTCCAGCAGGAAGCCTGGAGGAAAAGGCCCAGGAGGCTCCTCGGCCGGCCCCTCCTCCAAGCCTGACCAGTGACGGTTTGAGGAGTGTCACCCCCAACCTCGTCACTCCTCCCCAGGTTCCCCCCAGTGGGGGGACGGCTCCGCCACTTCCTTTCCACCTGGTCTGCTGTCACCATGGACTGCTGGGTGTTGGAAGTGGTAGGCAGGGGTCTGCCTCTGGAATTCGAGCAGTCTCTTCCCCCTCCCCCATTGAACTGTCGCCACATGGAGGGGGGGCTACGGGTTCCGCAACCTCTCTGTCGTTTTGTTGAGCCGACATTGCCTTGCTCCTCCAGATGGAGGTGATCAGCGAGGTGACGGACCCCCCTCCAGACTCAGGGTTTGTGTCCAGGTACTTCCTGGTCCCAAAACAGCCGGGGGCTTGCGTCTCATTCTTGACCTACACGACCTGAATAAGTTCCTAAGGTCTCGCTCCTTCAGGATAGTCACTCTGGCTCACATCATTCCATCCTTGGAGCCAGGCATGTGGTTCTGTTCCCTGGACCTGCAGGATGCGTTTTTTCACATCCCAATCAGTCTGTCTCATCAGCGGTTCCTCCGCTTCAGAGCAGAGAGATCTCTTTGAGTTCCGGGCCATGCCCTTCTACCTCTCTCCAGCTCCCAGGGTCTTCACCAAATGCATGGCAGTGGTGACAGCATTCCTCCGGCGTCGAGGGGTCCGGGTGTACCCTTAGCTGGACGGCTGGCTGATTGCAGCCCCCTCCAGGTTGGAGGTGGAGGTCCAGGGATCTGGCCCTCCTGGTCTGCTCTCAGATTGGCCTCCTCATCAACGAGGCCAAGTCTGAACTCATGCCATCGCAGTCGATTCAGTTCATCGGGACAGAGCTCGACTCTCTTCGAGCCAGAGCCCGGCTCCCGGCAAACAGGGCCAAGGTCCCTTCATCTTTTGCCCAGTCATTTCTGGTTGGGCAATTGCGCCCTGCCCGGGACTTCTTGCACTTTCTGGGCCTCATGGTGTCCTGCACCAGTGTGGTCCGTTGGGCCCACTGGCATATGCGTCCCCTTCAATGGAGGCTAGCCCGCCAGTGGTCACAGCGCTCCGGTCCTCTGGACCAGCCAGTGACGGTGACCCAGGAGATGTGGAACGGCCCCCAGTGGTGGCTCATTCCAGCTCATCCGCAGGAGGGCATCCCATTCGTCTGCCTCGAGCCGACGGTCACTCTGACAACCGACGCCTCCCTGATGGGTTGGGGTGACCATCTGGGGGAGCTCAGAGCCCACGGCCTCTGGTCCCCTCAGGAGTCTCAATGCCACATCAACCTGCTGGAGCTTCGAGCGGTCCGACTAGCCCTCACCGCCTTCACTCCGTTTGTATGGGGTCAAGTGGTCCAGGTCCAGACAGACACACCACGACCATGTACTACCTCAACTGCCAGGGTGGGACGCACTCCTTACCCCTGTGCAAGGAAGCGCCTGGCACTTGGTCTCTCGTAATCAGCCTGGAGGCGGATCTCCTAGCCATCCAAGTGGCAGGAGCCTCCAGCAGTCTGGCTGATGCCCTCAGCCAGATAGGCACTGCATCTCACGAGTGGTTTCTCCTGCCGGAGGTAGTACTAGATCTGTTCACCCATTGGGGCACACCTCAGGTGGACCTGTTCGCCTTCAGGGAGAATGCGAAGCTGAGGCTGTTTAATGCCCGCCCCAGCAGGCTCACTGCAGGGGATGCCTTCGAGGCCATGGACCCCGGGCCTCTTCTGTGCCTTCCCTCCATTTTTCTTGATCCACAAGGTGCTTCTCAAGGCGAAGAGGGACAAAGCGCAGGTGATTCTGGTAGCCCCAGACTGGCACTGCCAGTACTGGTACCCAGATCTCCTCAGCCTCAGCTCCAGGCTCCCGAGGCGGCTTTCAGCCCACCCGGACCTGCTCTCAGTCGACAAGGGGAAGGTTCTCCACCCGGACCTTAAATCCCTGCACCTGATGGCCTGGTTCCTGAGCGGCTAGAGTTCCAAGCCTTGGGTCTCTCCGATGAGGTCCTCAACGTAGTTGAGGCATCCTGTAAGGAGTCAACCAGAAAATGCTATGCCTTCAAATGCAAGAGATTCTCCATTTGGTGTCAGGACAGAGGGTTGGACCCTTCTTCCTGTTCCTTGGCTAGCATTCTGGACTATCTGTGGTCCCTTTCTCAGCTAGGGCTTCGGTTGACGACCCTTAAGGTTTACCTGGCAATCATCTCTGCTTACCAGGCGCGGGCGGCAAGCATTGATGTGATGCAGGAGAAGGTGGTCGGGCGCTTTCAAAGGCCTTGATCCCATATCCCTCCCAAAGCAGAACCTCCACTCCATGGGATCTACTGCCGGCATTGCTAAGCTCATGGGCAAGTCATTTAAACCGCTGCACAGGTGTGACATTGACCTGTCGTGGGAAGACCGCCTTCGTGATATTACATCACCCAGAAGGATGGGAGAGCTCCAGGTGCTTTCAATTGAGTCTCCTTATCTGGTCTTCCATAGGGAAAAGGTTGTTCTGTGCCCCCACCCGAAATTCCTTCCAAAGGTGGTGTCGGAGTTTCACCTTAACCAGGTGTTGACTCTGCCGGTGTTCTACCCCAATCACACCTCGGAGGCCAAATATAGGCTGTATACTTTGGACCCTAGAAGAGCACTCTCTTATTATAAGGAGCGGACGGCTGAAGTTCAGGGAGAGGTTTGCCAGCTGTTTGTCACCTGCACTGAAGCCGCACCTGGCAGACCTGCAGCCAAGTGGATGATAGGCAGGTGGGTCACCTACTGCATAGATCTCTGCTATAGGTTGGCGGGCATGGAGTCTCCCAAAGGGATAAGAGCTGATTCTACCCGCCATACTGCTGCTTCGGTGGCTGCTTCTAAGGATGTCCCTATCCAGGAAATCTGCAGGGCTGCTACCTGGAAGTCAGCACACACCTTTATCCCTAATAATGGGCAATGATAAGCGGAGACCAAGCACGGGTCATTGCGACCATCGCATCTGGATCCCGCATGCCTCATACAAAGCCTTCTCATGATGGACTTTGTCTCCAACCTCAGCCGGGGCTGGTGCAAACTATTACTTACAAAACGTGCATGGCACAATTTCATTTTAAATATTTGCCTTGGATGAGGCCATAAGGCTCATATCTATCGACCATCTGGGCCATTGTTTGTATATCTGTTTACCCAACAGAATAAAGGGCTCAATATATTAATCTTCAATGGTAATACCTGAGAAGGCTGCATTCCTTCGCATACTGCTTGGGACTCCCTTGTAAATAAGATTACTACTAAAGGATGAGATGTCAAAACTCTTTTGGATTTCACAACTTTTACCCTAAACTGGGTGTACTATTTAACTACACAGCACACATCCTCTATTGACTATTAAGAACCTCTAAATTACATTACGAAATAGATACATTGTCTCATTCTTACTGACTCTAAGAGCCACTGGGTTACATTATGAAATGGATACATTGGCTCCTTTGTGAAATTGTAACAAACATCTTCTGAATATTAGTTATGTAACCTATACATTCCAAAAATGGATACATTTACACCATCTGCAATGATTTGGCAGATGCAGCTGAAGAATGCACTGACCAGCTACACAGAAGCACTCTTAAATGGAAACATTTATGTCATTTGGATGCTTGCTCAACTATCTGAGCCCCATATAATTCTAACTACTCTATGACTGCTCACTGTAGCACTTTGTTCATTCATAACAAAAACTTGATAACTGAAATGTACTCCAGAGATATAGCATAAGTATAATCTCTTTTTCAGTATCCTTATTACC
Source organism: Neoceratodus forsteri (assembly GCA_016271365.2). Taxonomy (NCBI): domain Eukaryota; kingdom Metazoa; phylum Chordata; order Ceratodontiformes; family Ceratodontidae; genus Neoceratodus; species Neoceratodus forsteri. The sequence goes on from CM028132.1 coordinate 500,139,769, forward strand.
ATAAGTTCTGTCTTTTTCAGATGCAAGCCACTGGAACATACCTGTCACTCCATTATAAGATTGACTTTATCAATTGACTTATTACCCTGATTGGGTTTACATCAGCCTGACTCTTCAAGAAAGAACTACTACCAGCCAACCTGGCTTGCTTCAACAATGATTTTATAACTGATAATATCATACAGTTACCTACGCACAGAGTACGACTCTTTACTAGGCAATATACTGGGATACTGCCTTTAGCACGCACCGGTCGTCCGACTGCACCTCTATATGCACAAGGCCATTGCTGGCCACCCCACTGGCATATAGCTGCTTGGGAATCTCCCAGAAGTAATGACTAACTGCAAGAGACCATTCCTTGGAAAATGGATCAGTTACATAAGACCTTACCGTAACAGTAGATCTTCTAGGAATGTCTCTTGCAGTAAGTGCTTCCTTCCCTCCAACCCCCTACCTCCTATTACATGGAAAACACAGACAGGGTTGGGATGCTCTGGTACCTCGCTCCCCTCGGACCCTTGCCAGTGTGAGCCGAAACCGGCGGGGAACGATGAGTGCCAGGAATCACCCACTTTTATAGGCACAGCCCAGGAAGTGAGGTCATGTGGGTGGTTTCTCGTGTGGAGACTGCTGGAAGAAGCTGTCATGTGATAGCGCCACCTGCTGGGAATTCCCAGAAGTAATGAATTGCTGCAAGAGACATTCCTAGAAGATCTACTGTTACGTTAAGGTCTTACGTAACTAATCTTTCTAGGTGTGGTATGTGGCTCTCATCCACACTCTGGCAGTTCCATTGGAACAGTATCATTGGCCGAACGTCTCCAAGCTGAGCCCCTTCCACCACCCAGCCTGTATATCTCCCGACTTGACTTCATGACATCAGATCTTTCACGCTGGAAGCAGAATCCTTGTGCCACTTGCCAGGGGAGACTGAGTGGTTTGTGTGGATTTGAACCATAGTATCACTTGTAGAACTACAGTTACAGGTGATTAACCATTTATTCTGAGGGTCATGGACATGGTTCACTTATACACAATCTGGCTGATTCCTAGCAGTTCCCTGGGAGGAGGGGACAGGGCATGCACTCCTACTTGCTGAACAGAGATTGGAGAACCGAGATCCCAAAACCAGCATCCCAGCGTGACTCGAGATCGATGCAGTAGAGGGAAATGAAGGTGTGTGCTGACTTCCAGGTAACAGCCCTGAAGAATCTGTGTCGCAGAACAAGTTGTCCGCCCTCAGAGAGGATGTTGCTCAGCTGTTTGCGAAGAGAGCCATAGCCTGTATCCTAGATGCCCTAACAGGGCAGGGATACGTGTCCAGGTACGTTTTGGTCCTGAAATAGATAGGGGGCTGGTGCCCCATACTGGATCTACACGATCTAAACCACTTCGTGGGGAAATGCAATTCCGAATGGTCACTGTGAACCAGATTATACCATCCCTGGAGCAGGGTATGTGGTTCTGCTCCTTGGACCTCCAGGATGCTTTCTTTCACATCCCATCTATCCCACTGGCAGTGCCTCCAGTTCTGCACAGAAGGGGTGCTGTGTCCATTCCAGGTCATGCCCTTTGTCCTCTCATCATCACCCAGGGGTCTCCACCAAGTGCAAGGTTGTGAGGGCAGCCTTCCTGCGCACAAGGGTGTCAGGATTTACACTTACCTGGACAGCTGGCTGATAACTGGGCCTTCCAAGGAGGCTGTGGAACAGTCCAGGGAACAGGTTCTCCACCTGCAGAGATTTAGGTCTCTTGGTCAACCCGGCCAAGTCTGAACTGATCCCTTTACAGGTGATTCACTTCATCGGGATAGAGATAGACTCTTTCTGGGCCAAGGTCACTGCAGACCGGGCACTGGACCTAGCCTCCTTTGCCTAATCATTTCTGGTTGGGCGCTTGCGCTCTGCCCAGGACTTACTGGGCTACATGTCCTGCACCAGATGGCCTAGTGGGCCTGCTGGTGAATGTGACACCTGCAGTGGGAGCTGGGCCATCAGTGGTCCAAGCACCTAAGATCCATCTTCACTCCTCTGAGCAGTCAGTTTTGGAGGTCTCCAAAACTTGGGCCCTAGCCACCAGCGGTCCTTCACTAACAAGGCCTCCCGGCTGTGGAATGGCTTTCCGGTCCCCCTACGACAGTGTACCTCTCTGCGGGACATTTAAAAACCTTCTCAAAACCCATCTCCCCTGTTACATCATGCACTTGTACTTAATGTTCTGAATCTGCCTACCATGACTACGAAAGTTCCACATTGTAACTATGTCTACTTGCAGATATTTCATAGTGTCCTGAAAATTCCACATAGTAATTAACTAAAATGTGTATTTGTTCTACGTGTGTATCCCCTGCTGTATCTCTGTACCATTGATACAGTATGTAATTGCAATTGAATGTTGACTTTTATTGACTTGTATGTCACTAAGCCTGTGTCACCCCTGAAAAGTGACGGTTGTCTATGGGCTTACCCGGTTAACGAAATTAAAATAAATAGCCGGCTTGCTGGCACTGCAGTTGGATTTCCATCTGTGATGCCAGCGGCCCAGGTTTGGGAGCGAGCCCGGGTCATCAGAGGGCCGCCAGGGGAGGGGCTGGGGAGGCTGTAGTGTCCCACGACAGCTAGCCTTCTCCGGGGGAAGGGTGAGGATGTGGCTCGGCATCAGCTGGCCCCTGATGGAGGCCGGGGGTTTAGCAGGATGTCAGCGCCTTAAGTGCTGGGCTGGTCTTGGATGGAGGTCTGGGGCTATGCGGGCGCCAAAGGTTTCAGCAGCATGAGGTAGGACATCGCAGATGTCGGCATTAGCGCCATAATGTCAGGGACTCGCAATGTCTCAGTAACTGGGGAAAATGCCTGCCAGCCCCAGGGAGACGGAGTTCAGAGGAGCTAGCCCTCAGATATGCTTCCACCTGCCTGGCCACCTGGGACAGACTAAATCTAGATTGTCGGGGTGTAGGGGCCCCATCCCATCAACCGAGGCTCCGTGGGGCACCAGCGACGGACCAGGTAAGGTGGCTTGCAGGGGGTAGACTCCATGGTACTCCCGAGGATGCGGGGCTGGTGGGGTGCAGGAGGGGATAAAAAGAGATTTAAAAAAAAAAAAATTCAAATAAATAAGTTGCTTGGACCAGCTGGTCACAGTAACCCAGCTGATGTGGGGACGCCATCCAGTGGTGGCTGATCCCAGAACATCTAGAAGAAAGTCCCATTTGTCCAGCCAGAACCAACAGTCTGTTTCACGAGGGACATTTCTCTGAAGGGGTGGAGAGTGCACTTGAGAGACAACAGGGCCCACTGAGTCTGCTCGCCCAGGGAGTCCTATCACCACATCAGCTTGCTGGAGCTCTATGCAGTGTGGCTAGCTCTGTTTGGAATTCACTCCACTAGTCCGGGGTCAGGTCTTGCAAATCTAGATGGTCACCACAACCATGTTCTGCCTGCACAGGCAGGGTGGCACACATGCCCCTCCCTTGTGTTGGGAGGCCCTCCACACCATGACTGTCATGCACAGTCCGGGTGCAGATCTCCTGGTGATCCATGTCACTGGAGTGGATATTCAGCTGGCAGACGCTCTCAGCCAGGTGGGTGAGATGTTGCATGAGTGGTCCCCGAGTTAGGGAAAGGGGAAGTTGTTTAACTAGGAAAGGTACATTAAGCTAAAGCTTGATTCCAGGTGCGACCTGGGAGCACAAGGATGTTAAGTGACTTGCTCAGGGTCACACAGTAAGCAAGTGGGGGCTGTGGGATTCAATCCCAGGTCTCCTGGTTTGTAGCAGACTGCCCTAAATCACAGCGCTATAGTGCCTACCGCCATCGGGTGGTGGCGAGCCACCTGTTCTCCCTGTGCGGCACACCTCTGGTGGACCTGTTTGCCTTCTGGAAGAATGCCAGACTGAGGCTGTTTTGTGCCCAACCCCCACAGTCTGACACGGGTGAGAGATATATTTGTGAGGCCCTGGACCATAGGCCTCCTGTACACCTTTCCTCCTGATCCACAAGGTGGTAGTCAAGGCATAGATGATCCTGGTAGCTTCGGACTGCACATGCCAGTTCTGGTACCCGGATCTCCTCAGCCTCAGCAACAGGCCTCCATGGCAGTTGTCTCTTCACCTGGATCTGCTGACCAGACAACAGGAGAAGGTCCTGCATCTGGACCTTCAGTCCATGTGCCTGACAGGCTGGTTCTTGAATGGCTAGAGTTTCAGGCTTTGGTTCTTTCGTAGAATGTACTCCACATTGTGTGGGTCTCCCAGAAACAGTCGCCCCACCAGTGCTATGCCTTTAAATGAAAAGTATTTTCCATTTGTTGTCAGGGCAAGGAGCTTGATCCCCTTGCCTGCTCTGTGGCTAGTATCCTTGAGTACCACTGGTGTGTCTCAGCTGGGGCTGCAAGCCACAAGCCTAAAGGTGCGCCTGACTGCCATCTCTGCATACCAGGCGCGGGCTGGTATGCTGATGGTGGCCCAGGAGTAGGTAGTGCACTTTTTTAAAGGCCTTGACCACTTGTCCCCTGTGGTGAATGAACCACCTCCACCTTGGGACTTACTGCTGATATTGGGCATACTGATAGGCAAGTCTTTTGAACTTGTGTGCTGGTGTTAGATGTCTTACCTGTTGTGAAAGACTGCCTTCTTGGTGACCATCATGTCAGCCAGAAGGATCAGTGAGCTCCAGGTGCGCTCGGTGGAGTCTCCATACCAGAGTTTCCACAAGGACAAGGTGGTCCTTCACTCCCACGTGAAATTCCTCCCAATGGTTATATCTGAGTTGCACCTTAACTAGGTGATGAACCATCCAATATATTTTACCAACCCTTCTTCCAACTGCAGGCTCCATCCTCTGGACCTGCGGCGGGTACTCTCCTATTATATGGAGCGCACAACTAGAGCTCTGGGTGAGTCTTGCCAGCTCTTTGTCACACGCACTGAAGCCACGCCAGGCAGACCATCAGCTAAGCGGACAGTTGTCAGGTGGATTAAATCCTGTATCGACCTCTGCTATAGGTTGGCTGGTAGGGAGCCTCCCATAAGGCTTACGGCTCATTATGCTAGACTTACACCTGCCTCAGTGGCTACTTTCAGGGACATCCCTATCAAGGAAATCTTCAGGGCTACCACCTGGAAATCGGCACACACCTTCATCTCCCATTACAGCCTCGACCTGTGGTCTCGTTGAGGTGTCTCAGGCTCAGAGCTCCCTCCTGTCTTTAAATCAGGGCTTTGGGGGCAGTTTCACCACTGGGCAACTCTTACGGAGCAGTGGGTGCAGCACTTGGCCCTGTCGGGACCACTGGTGGCACCGGTCCCCGACACTTTGAGGTCGACTGGGCCAGTATCACTGGTGGTGCCACCAGACCCGGAGGAGTCTTTGCTTGTGTCACCAGCCTTCTGGTCCCTGCTGAGAGGAGTGCAGCCAATGTCTACCCCACTTGTGGTGTTGCCTCCATCCTGTCTAGCTACAGGGACAGCCACGGTGCCATTGCCAGTTACCCTGCTGCCAGCTGGTTTGTTGACCACGGTTTCAGTGTAGGGCATGGTGTCAGGCCCAATACTGCATGAACTCGCTGTGCTAAGAACCCTTCTGGTGCCACTTGCGTTATCTGTTCCGGCACCTCCTCTGGCACGGATACTTCACCGCTTGGGGCCAGTGACAGTGTTTTCGCATTCACACACTGCCTTGTTGACCCAGCGACCCCACTTCCTCTTCTCTCCTCTCCTCCTTCTGAGGTAGGTGTAGATGGAGAGGAGTGTCATCAGGGCCACAGATCAGGAAGCATAGGAAAACCAGGAGTAGTTGTAAAATTCCCAGGTAACCTTTTATTTTTACCAATAACAGTAAAATGAAAAAAATAAATGTTATTCAGTATAACTATTTACAAGGCCGTACAAGCAGAGAAAACAAAGTCCTTCATCTGAGGGTATCTCTAATTCCAAGTTTCAGTCTCTCTCACTCACACTAGCAAAAGCATTGCTGCTCTTTTTATAAGTCTTTGCCTGGGAACTCAATAAGAGACATCCTGATTTTCTCAATGTTCTTGTCAGTTTCCTTGCAGGTGCAGCAAATAGAACAGTGTCCCACACTGGCCCCCTGCTGATAGCTCTGCAAACGATTGTGCTGTATGGCAGTTTTAACGCCTTGAGTTCCAAATAGCTTTTTGCAATGATTTCAACAATACAACTATATACATTTTCAAACCAAGGGATCCTAGTATTACTTAGTTTCACATAGATATTCACGTACATTTTTATAACTGTAGATATGCAAGGGGGAAGAAAAGACAAACGGCAAGTGTAGATTGAGATAGCGAAAGGTGGAGAATCAAGAGACCATCAGTGGTCAGTTCCCAGGTCTCAGAAGAACATTTGGTTGTGCAACCAGACAAGAGACAGAAAACGGGAAGATAGAGCAGATCCTTGCATTTAACTCTTTCTGCTTAACGAATTGGACAGGGCCTTATTCAACCCTGTCACAATGAGTCACAAACCGACCTCCATATCGGTGAAGGTGATGATGATGACTTATTACTGTCAGAAGGTCCCAGTTCCTATTTCTGAGGAAGACCTGTCCTTCCAGGCTTTGCTCAGAAATATGCACTTGGCATTGGATCTTGAGCTTCTGTGTTTGTGATGAATCTCCCACGGTTCTCTTTTACTTTTTCCCATTTCTTTTGATAAGTTAAATCTAAGCAGGGGAATGTTTTTGGTTCCGGTTTCAGTGCGTTCTTTTTAAAAGAGAAAAACACTCAACCCAAAATATACTCATTTCAGCTTTTTACTTCAAAATTGTAATTCAGTTGTCTTGATCCAAGTTCAATAATTCACGTGGTACAATATAGTTCTTTCAATCTTTTGAATCCAAAATATGACAATTCATGTAGCACTTAATAGTTGTTTCCAATGTTTTAACGTTTCAAGACAGTCCTGTCTCTTCCAGAAAATCTTAGTGCTATAAATTAAAATATAACTTCAAAATCATGACCTTCTAAATATATCTATTACCTTGTCAATTTATAATAAATCGGGTGAAAAACTTTATTTTGTATGTATTCAGTCCCCCTTATTTTTGTGTCCACATTATGGTTCCTGTCCAGACAGCCTGGGGGAAGCATACAAATGGATCAGAGTTGTACAAATGTTGACATTTATTTTCGTGAGTAAATATAGTGATTTGGGGGTGGAGAGTATGTACATGGTCATAATTCAGTTTTTTTTTTGCATGTTTAATTTCATGTAACATCTTTAATTGCCTGATAAAGATTGTTATACTTCATTCTCCTATCTGATTCTGTTTATTTTCTCCATTTCAGAGTTATCTAAAGGATATTGAAATGAGAACTTGTAAGGTTCTTGTGTTGTGATGTCTAAGCCCCAAATTTAAATACTTCTCACCTGAGACTTGAAACATTGATTTGGAGGTCTTTTTTTTTTTTTTATGTTGGATTGCTGACCACAACTTCACTCAGTGAAAAAGTGGTTTCCTTAGTGACAGAGCTGCTAAGCATGTCACCCAGTGACATGATGATGCTCCCTGAGTGTGACAACTTGCCTCCCGTCCCCTCCTGTACGTGTAGAGAAAGGTGAGGAAGACGTTTGGATGGCATCCTCGCTAATGGCGGTGCACGAGCAAAAAGTTAACATGCAGTAACAGATGAGCCGTGCAGAGCTGTTTTTTGAAACACAGCAGCCTGAGTGGACAAGGAGCCCCATATACCTTTCCGGTGAGTTTTATATGGGAGCTATAACTAAAATTATTAAATCTACAGGTCAAGATTAGAAACACAGGCACCTTACAAGTTCTCATTTCAGTATCCTTTTAGATAACTCTGTGAAATGAAGAGAAATAACACAAGATAGAACGAAATATAAAAATCTTTATAAGGTAATTAAAAACTCTATATAAAACTAAAAATGCAAAAAAAAAACTGAATTATGGCCATGTACATACTTCCCACCAATCACTATATTTACTCTCAAAAATAAATGTCAGCATTTTTATAACGCCAGTCCATTTATATGTTCCCTCAGGCTGTCCTGACATGAACTATGATGGGAACATAAAAATAAGTAGGACTGAATATATACAAAATAAAAGTTTGTTCCACTTGATTTACTATAAATTGGTGAGTTAATACAGATGTTATATGCATTTAGAAGTTCATGGTTTTGATGTTATATTTTATTTTATAGCACTAAGATCTTCTGAAGAAGACAGGATTGTCTTGAAACGTTAAAACATTGGAAACCATAACTATTAAGTGCTATGAATTGTCATATTTTGGATCCAAAAGATTGAAAAAACTATTGTACCAAATGAATTATTGAACTTGAATCAAGACAACTGAATTATGCCTTTCAAGTAAAAAGTTGAAATTAGTGTATTTGGGGTTGAATGTTTTCCTCTTCTAACCAAAACGTTTTGGATTTCAAGCTAGCAGCCATTAAGCAGGCTAGGTGCCTCCAGCTGGAGCCTGAATGTACCCAATATGCCAGTCAGTTTAATCCCTCCTGCCCAACCCTACTTTGTCTGATGTGATTTGGCAGAGACCTGCTTCAGTGGCAGCTGTCCCCAAGCAGGCAGACAGGAAATATGCTGCTCCTAAAAATAAGCCAGTGTATTCTGTTCGGCCCATAGATGCTGCTGTTGTAATTCTTACCAAGAACGACAAGGGCCATTGTTCCCAAAGAGGTCACTGCACACTCCACTAATGAGGAGTCGCTCAAGATAGACAGTATGGGCAAACAAGCCTACATTTGCTCCCTTCTGGGCATGAGGATAGCTAGCTAGCAGGGGCGTTTTTCCAAATGAGTTAAATTCTTGGAGCAAGCTGAAGTTTCTAGCCATGGCTCTGCCAGATTCAGAGGCGAAACAGGATTTTCTGCTGATTGTGAAGCAAGGCATTGAATCCAGAGTCACCAGCTTAAGCCTCTTGATGCCTTTGATGTGGCACCTCTGTCTGTAGCTGCAGGCATTTGCATCAGGTGGCATTCCTTGCTGCGGACTGCTGGCTTCACCCAGGACGTCCAGCAAAAGGTAACGAATTTCCCGTTCGATGGTGCTTACCTGTTCGGACAGCAAGTGAAGAAGTATCTTAAGGTGTCTAACAGAACTAAAACAACTCTTAAGACAGCAAGACCAGTTCCCTTCAACACTCTGAGGAAAGAGATGTGGGCTCTTTAACAACACAGTCTTTCATGGCAGAGGCAGGGGAGCCCAAAACAGAAGTCGGCCTCCCCAGCTTAAAAGAAGGTGCAGCCAAAGGCACCTAGTGCTATCATCTGAAGCTCCAGCCCCAGCTGCTCAAGAAGGACCTCTACTCCCCAGTGGGGGGTGCTTGACCAAGTTTTACTGTCGGTGGGAGTCCATCACGACAGAAAAATGGGCCCTAAGAATTATTTGAGAAGTACTCCCTGGATTTCACAGTAAACCCTCTGGACTGTCGACCCAGAAGACCCTTTGTCTGCTCACGTATCAGAGCTTCTGAGCCAGGGGATTGCAGGCATTTTGAACAGGGCAGTGGAAATGGTGTCAAGAGTGAGCGCAGAATACAGGATTCTACTCCCACTGCTTTCTAGTTTCAAAGAAATCTAGGGCCATGCACCCCATTCTCTACCTCAGAACTAATGAGCAAATGTATGGATCAAGAAAATTTCTGAATGATTCCTCTGGACTTCCTGCTCTACCTGAAACCTCAGGACTGGCTGGCATCTCTGGATATGCAGGGTGCATACCAGCAGATACTGGTTGACCCCAGCTACCACAGATACCTTCGATTCATTGTGCTAGGACATTACCATTTCAGAGTCCTGTCTCCTGTAAAGACATGTGGCACTGAGCAAAGCCCAGAGTGCTTTGCAGTTCTCACTGCACACCTGAGGAAATTGGAACTCCTGGTCTTCCCATACTTGGGACGATAGGCTAATTTCAAGCCAATCCAGACAGGAAACTGAGCAGGCAGTAGTCACTACTTCTCTGTTCCTCACGTCCATGGGAGTCTATCTGAACCTTGAAAAGTCTCAGCTTCAACCCTCCCAGCAACTGCTGTTCATAGGAGCTCTTCTGGATACAACCTGGACCTGGGATTTTCTTTCAGAAAGACTTGCAAGCAGTTCAGCAGATGACATGCATCATCATGGAACGCAAGACTGTGTCAACCCACTCCACGCAATGCATGCAGGATCTGATAGCTTCCTCAGTGTTCACAGTACCCTTGGCACGTCTGCACATGAGCACAGCCCAGTGGATGCTCAGTACACAATGGTCACAGACCTCACATCCTCAGACGTATCCCATTCAGGTGACCTAACCTCTGGTACGGTCCGTCACCTGGTGGTCAATGGAAGAGAACCTCCTTAATGGTTTTGCCTTCTCCCAACCAGAGCCAGAGGTGATCTCACCACTTGTGCCTCCCTGTTTTGGGGAGGGGGAGGTGCCATGCCATTACCAGGGTCTCCAGACCCAAGGTGTTTGGGACCTGTCAGACTCTTCTCCACATCAGTGTGTTGGAGATGCGAGCAGTTTTGCATAGTCTGAAAGCCTTGATTGACTTCGCCCACAAAACAGTCCTCTTCCAGACAGACAAGTCTGTTATGTACTGTATCAACAAACAGGGAAGAGCACACTCTTATCCTCTTTGTAGAGTCTCGCAGAGTGTGTGGAACTGGCGTCTGGAACAGGGGATCTTATCTGTGTCAGTCTTCACCAGGCATCACTGGTGGGTTCCAACTGGAGAACAGGACCCTGCGGGAGCTTTTTTTTTTGTGTGTGTGTGTGTGTGTGTGTGCGGCATAGAGGCGGAGCGGTCATCAAGGCAGCGGCGCCACCCTCGAGGCCGACTAATTACGTGGTGCTCATGAGTTGGCCAGTAACCGACAGCAACTCCTCCTCAGACCCAGTTCTGCTTCTCCCGCCGTAGTTAACACGTAACTCATGCGGAGCAAATTCTGCATCAGCAGCCTAGTCCATCAGTTTACTTAGTTTTGTGCAATGGAGTCTCTCGGCACCGTCGACTGGTAAGACCATTCCTTTTACTTTTTCGACGCAGAGTGCTATTTCTGTTATTGTTTTTCCGTCCAGTCATGCGTCGTTTGGGGGACAAAAAGATACCCTTCGAGGTGGGGTCGGCCTCCTATGCAGCGGTGTCCCTGCAGCTGGCTTTTCTTCATCACGGATCAGCATGACCAGTGCTTGACCTTCTGGTGCCCTCACCATGATATGGATCGTTGCAACACCTGTTTTTCCGTGGACCGTCGAGTGTTAGAACTGCATGCATTTAAAGTCGGATGTGCGCCACCAACTTTCGGTGGACAGGCTCGCACCTGGGATGCCAAGTGCAGGTTTCTTGACCCCTCCTCCGGGTCCCCTCCCAGTTCTATACGGCCCATGGAGGAGCTGTTTTCCACCCCTTCTTGCCCTGTCTTGGTGGAAACTCCTTCCACGGTACAGGAGGCCCAGTTTGATTCCTCCGGGAGTCGGGCGGGAGGGGTTCACTGTTCTGGCAGTCGCCGCCTCTGAGGCGAAGGCTCCCCCGGTGTCGTGGCTTAGGGCCTCCAGGCCCAGTCCGGCATCTTCCTTGGCGCCGTCTGTCGGTACCGCCTTGGATCCCAGCACCGTGGGCGGTACAGAGTCTGCTTCCGGCGCAGTCTCTGATACCAGTGCTGCAGGTGGTGCCAGTGATCGTAGTGGCACCATGAGTAATGCAGGGCCGGTTCACGGTCCCAGAACCCGAGGAGATCGTGGGGTAGTCTGGGTCCAAGCCTCCTCAGGTGAGGATGATGACTCTGAGGCGGACACGGACTGGCTCCTGGATTCTTTGGAGTCCTCCAACTCCTCCCTGCCCAGCATTACGACTCCGATTCAGCCCACTCCTTTTGGGTTTGGCAGTTACTGTCTGCTCCAGCGCTAAGGGTGGCACTGGGAGACATGCTGGAGTCAGTGGTTCTCCTTCTCCATTAAGAGGTGTACCTCCTTCTTTGGGTGCTCAAGCCGGTCCCATTTTTGGACCAGCTAGAGCGCCTGAGGCAGGGGAGGGTGCTCTCTCAGTGACCATCTCTCAGGAGTCGGCCACGGTGATCGAGCTGCCTAGGCTGACTCTGAGGAAGACGTCCCTCTCTGAGTCTGAAGGGTTGAAGGGGCAGTGCCCTTCCCTGGGAGCCTGCACAGGCTCTGGTAGGAGTCCCAGCGCTTCTCCTGTTTCCCCCCCAAAGCCTCCCCAGGAGGAATCTCGTCTTTAGAGGCTAGGGGCCTCTCCTCTGGACTCATGTGGCCCTAGTCGTCTTGCAGCATGGGATTCTCTTTTGGGGCTTAGTCCTGACTATTCCAGCTCAGTTGAATGGCCCCGGACTGCTCCGGCCGACAGATCTTCTCCAGTCTTGAGGTCTCCTGTTCGGTACCCCAGCCTTGGCAGAGGTCGCGCTTCTCCTCGGCAGTGTTTAGTCCCCTTTCCTCTGCCAGTACCTCCCTCTCTCCTAGGCCAGGTCGGTCCTACGGGACCTCTCACCTGGGAGCAGTTTAGGTCCACGGCTGCACTATTCCCTGCCTACTTTCAGTCCATGCACAAGGAGGTGTTCCTTCATTCCCCTGTGCAGCCATTGCCTGACTCCCCAGACTCGTTGGCTTCCTCGTCTTGCTCTTCTGAGGGAGAGGATTCCTCCGTCCACCTGTCCCCAGTGGCTGATTTGTCTAGCTATCAGCGCTTCCTTTTGGAGTTGGTCAGTGAGCTCCACATATCTACTTCAGGAAGTCGCAATCCTGAGTGGACGGTGCGCACCTTTTTAAACTAATTCACTGTGACCAACCTAGTCCTCCCCCTTCCGGGAGGCGTCGTACCATGCCTGGAGAAGTACCTCAAGCCTCTTCAGCCTTGAGGGACTGCCAGTGCAGGTATTGTGCACCCCAAGGGTCTCCAGGAGCCTTGGCTCACCCTCCAGGTGTGACGCTCCTGGACACATCATCTGGGCATAGACACCCAGGATGTGAACGACCCCAGGTGACACTCTACTGACTTTTGAGGTAGGAGAGTGTTCGCTTCGCATATCTATCTCCTTTGGCACATCAGGCCCATCATGCTGCCTATAATAGGCACTTATGGTCTCTACTAGGACAGATCCCAGTGTCCTTGCCTGATTCGGAGGTGACCAGACAAGCCTTTGCTCTCTCTGCACGGGGCCTGGAGCTTGCAGGGCACCAAGCAAGGGCATCGTAGGACACCTGTGAGGTGGCATCCAGGCTAGTGGGAACATCGATCTGCAATAGGCAGGTGGCATGGCTTCGTCTTTCCAGGTTATCACCCCTGCCATAGGGTGACTGCATCCTCATTCGAGGAACCCACTTTTTCTCCCACAGGGTGAGGCGGGAACTTAAGGGGCGACTTCCCTCTCCTACCCAAATGAGAACGCCGCCTCACCCAGACCAGTCTCAGGCCTAACTAGGCCTGGAAGGGTTCCCTCCACTGGTGTCTTCCCCCACAGGAGGCTGAGACTTCTTTCCCTCAGGGAGGTACCTGATCTCCTCTGGGGTTTAGATCACCCACCAGTGATGAAAGGTGAAGATTGACACAGATAAGATATGAAAATGATGTACCTACCGTAATTCTTGATCTTTCTATGTATCTTCATTCATCACTGCTTCCCACCCACCTTCTCCTCTTAGACCTCAGTCTCTGGGAGATGCCTCCTCCCTGTTTGTCTCTCCAAACTGTGTCCTGATGTTAATTCTGGTACCTCTTGCTGTGTCCCCTTTTAAAAGGTGTCGAGAGTGTTGGGTGGTGGGATAAGAAGGGAGGCAACCCCTTTTTGGTCACCAGGGTTCTGTTTTGCATCCTAATGGGACCCCCCCTCCTGGTTGGACCTGTTTTGGATACTCTTCCCTGCTTTATCTAAAGCCCTAGGTGTTCTCTTAAGGCAGGGATGGTGGGGCCCTGGTGATCTTTTCCACTTTTTCTGTATCTATTTTTGTATGATTTCCCTGGCAAGGTTTCCTTCTGGGATTTCCTGTCGTTCTTCATTTTGAAGAATAAACCTCCCCTCCTTCGAAGAGACATTTAAGAAGAAAAGGAAAAGAGAGATGGGGGGCTTATCTTTGTTTAGTTCAGGACGAGTCCTGTCCCTTCTTGTTTTATCCCTTACTTTGGGGGGGAAGAGACATTTGCCACCTATCTTCCCCAGTGAGGACTCTTCAGTCAGTGCACTGCTTCCTGTTCCGGACTTTAGCCATCCTCTGGATTCTTCTAGAGATTTCTTCTTTCTGGAATAAAAGAACATGGTTAAAGCAGTATTGCCCTTCTGTAGTCCTCGGAACTCCAGTGGGTGGAGTGGAGTGTCTTCTCCCCCTCTCCCTTTCTTCTCCTTGTCTTCTGTCCTACCTTTTCTCCCTCCCTTCCTCGCTCAGAGGTTGGGCCCCTTGTCCCAGACCCCTAGCCTCTTATCCTTCTGTCTTCTTATCCGCCATTATTCCTTCCTTGATTTTTATATCCTTTCCCTTTTCTGTCCCTCGGGCTCCCTTGCCGCCCCTTTTTTTCCCCTTAACTACTCTCCGGCATGCAGAACTGGGTCTGAGGAGGAGTCTACGTCTGTTACTGGCCAACCCACTCTAGGCGCACACAATGCGCCAGCCTCAGAGTGGCGATGCCTCAACATCTGCTTCGCCTCTTTGCAAAAAAAAAAAAAAGCTCCCACAGGGTCCTGTTCTCCAGCCAGAACCCACCAGTGATGAGTGGTGAAGCTACACAGAAAGATCAAGAATTACAGTAGGTACGTAATTTTCATATCCTGCGCCAAGCAATCGATCTGCCAGGAGTTCAGAACACTCTGCAAAATGAACTCAATTGACCAGAGATCAGTTATCACAAGTGGTCACTAGCTCTAAATGTTGAGATTCAGTGAGTGGAGTACCATAGATACGTACCTTTTGCATCCCCTTTCAACATCACCGTCTCTATTCTGCTCCAGAAATCCAGGACGTGGTGCTTTCTGTCAAGATGAATTCAGACTGCCATGACAAAATCTGTTTGTTTGCATTCCTCCCAGTCCCTCTCATTCAGAGACTGTTGCTCAAGTTGGAGACGCATGGAGGCAAGATGATTCTAGTGGTGCCCTGCTGGCTTCGACAGATATGGTTTGCACAGTAGAACAGACTTTCAGTCAGCGAACCGAGGAGTAGTCAGGACAGACTTTCTGACATGATCAGTAGGTCCATCCCAAGCTGCGCTCCCGTCACCATCAGACTCTACTCCAGATGAAATGGAACTGAACAGGTATAAGGTATCTCAGAGGGTCTCTGAAACTCTTTTGGCTGTGTGTAAGCCTTCCACAAGTAAGACATACACAGCCAAATGGAGAAGATTTTTCCATCTAGCGCTCGAAACCTGCATGGATCCCTTCAGGTGTCCACATGCCAAGGTTCTGGAGTACCTACTGCACCGCTGTGATGCTCGTCTGCAGTATTCTAAAGTTAAGGTCCACTTGTGTGCTGTTTCAACATACCATAAGCCCGTTGGTACCCTCTACCTGGCACAACTAACATAGTTCAAGAGGTTCCTTGAGGTGGGGGGCCATTTTACACACAAGGCCTCCCATCTTGAAGCCAGTGGCTGCCTGGGATAGCCACCTTTTGTTAGATATGTTTACTCGCAAGCCCATAAGCCTGTTGTGATGTGTGGCTTACATTTCTTAACTTGGAAGGCAGCATTTCTGGTGGCTATCGCCTCTGTTTGCAGAGTATATGAACTCCATGCTTTGGTCACAGATTCGCCCCTGTACTCTTTCATAAAGACAAGGTAGTTCTCCGTACACACCCCGAGTTTCTACCGAAAGTGGTGTTGGAGTTCCATCTTTAACAGGCCCTAGACTTGCCTACCTGCTTTGCCAGCTTCCAGACTGAGTGAAAGGACTCTTCACTTGGTAGATGTTAAGAGGGTCTTTAGGTTCTGCTTAGGTAGAACCAAGGACTTCAGACAACCCAAACAGCTTTGTTTCCTTTGATCCTAATTGGAAGAGACAGCCTGTTAGTCAAGTGCATTTCTGCCTGGGTTGTGAATTGCCTTCACCACTACTGTGCCATGGCTCAGGTTAGATTGGAGGGCAAGGCACATGCTCACGCCACCAGAGCGGTTGCCACATCCCTAGCAGAGATTCACTCTGTGCCTATTGGAGAAATTTGCAGAGCTGCAACTTGCAGCATAGTGCACACTTTTAAGCAGTATACCCTGGATATCCATGCCAGGCAGCACGCCACCTTTGGCAGGGCAATCCTGAATGGATTACTATTCTGAGTGAGCATTCAACTCCAGCTGCCCTAGTCAGGAAGACTTTTTCTGAGCTTGTTGCTATGACCCATTAATGGGAATCAGTGGTGAGGATTGATTCTTGAAAGATATTAAAACTATGTACTCACTGTAATTCTTGATCTTCTAAACATATATTCACTTTTGATTCGCACACCCGCCCGCCATCATCCAGACTCATTCCGATATAGTTGTTGGTCTTCACCCCTTTATGCGTCATTTGGGCTGTGAGTGCACTGTGTTATTGGATTTGATGGCCTTTCTTACACAGGCCACCAGTGCTATCTTATGCCCTTGGGTTATATGCTTGGGTACTTGTTAGGTTATACTGCACCTCCTAGGTAATCTAAGATACTGAGGCAGTTGGGGGCTGACACAGCCAAACTGATGGCTGTGTACGCCTACTTGTGGTATTGTGTATGCACGCTGCTTAAAACAGTGCCAGCTTTCTGAAAAATTGTGGCTCCAACTGGAACCTGATGCCTCCAGCAAAGACACACTAGTGGGAATTAATAGTGAAGATATTCTTAGAAGATCAAGAATTACAGTGAGTTCGTAATTTTATTTTTCAGCTCCTGGCAAAGGTACACTAACATGAACTTTGTTTAGGATACCTGGGTCCAGATCAGCGATTTTACCAGTTGTGAGCTCTGCATAAAGTTTTGCCGTAAAACCCAAAAGAAAAGGGCTAAAAAAGGGTTATGGCTTGTCAATCTGCCTTCATGCCACCAAAACAAAATAGACTACAGGAGTTCCTAATGATGGTGGAAAGCACACATCCAGAGGGTTCTCTTCAAATATAGCAGCAGTCCCTGTAAAAGGGGACAGAGATAAAAATCAAGCTGCTCATGCATCAGAAAATCATGGTGAAGATATCAGGGTGTCTGAAAGGGAGAACCCAGAGTCTATTGATGACAAAAATACAAATGGAGAGCCTCAGAGCAGGCAATGGAAATCGTGTCAGCCAAGAACACACAAAAGGAAAACCATGTTAATACCAATCCTTCTGAAAAAGAAAGGAGCAGGCTTTGGACCCAAGACAAATGCCCTCAACAGAGAACATGGCAAAAATGTGGCAATTTTTCCAGGTCTTCCAGGTCATGGGTAATTTTATGAATATGCCAGCTCCCCCTCCCTAGGCCCAGACTCCAGCCTGCCTTTCTGTGGAGACGGAAATGTACTTAGAAGAGTGGGAGGAAATTGAGCCTATTGAACCAGATGGTTCACCTGAGCAGGAATTTGACTCCCCTCTAAGGCCTACAGAGGATTACTCTTCCTTTTCCTCTTTTGTCAGGCAAATGGTGAACATCCTCAACATCCTTCCTAATTGGGCATTTCTACAGAAGCTGCTGCAATAGGTTAGTTTTCCTTTAAAGCAGGAAGACAGATTCCTGAGGGAGAATGGCAGTGAGAATTATGAAGCATAAGTAGGGGTAGCATTCTGCCTAATGGGGTTTAGTCACTGTCGTGCAGCAGGAGCAGCAAATAAGATGAATATAAAGTCGATCTGTTGGATGCCTTTCCCCTAGGTTTGGTTTATTTTAACAGTCACAACAGAGCTGCCCGATGTCCCTCTTGGAGTCCCTAGCTCAGACCATATGGCAGCAAAAGGAAATAGTGAGTTCTCCTCCACAGCGAGGAGCACAAGTTAGATATTTACACTAATGATTTATTAATTTATTTGACAAATCCTACTCATTCCTTGCAATCTTTATGGTCTGTCCTTACACATTATGGCCAACTTTCTGGCTGTAAACAGTGTTCATAAGACAGTGACCTTGCATATCCTTTATCAACTTCCCTCTGCTATCCGCACACAATACCAGTTTAAATGGCCTCAAACCCAGGGAAAGTATTTAGGAGTTAACATACCTATCGAATTGACCACTATACATGAACAGAATTACCTGATCTTGTTAACTAAATTATATACGGACTTAGACAAGTAGACGGTGCTACCCCTCACTTTTCATCAGCGAATTGAAACAATTCACATTCATGTTTTGCTCTATTGTATATATTTTTTAAAACCTTCCTATTGGCCTGCAAGGAGTAATTTTTAATGTGTGGAATAAGCATATTTCCAGACTTACAGTATATGGGCAGGAGCTAGGCCTACGTTAGCTTTTCACAGATTGCAGTTATCTTAATCACATGGTGGGCATGGCCCTTCCAAATTTACAAAATTACTTTCATGCGGCACAGCTTCTCCTCATTGCTGCATTGCTAGACTACCTGTGAGGCTCGCTAGAAAGCACTGGAAGTAACAGATTTGCAATTCACTTTAAATAAAACCTTATCTGCTAATCCTCCACACCCACCTGAACTATACTGATGATTTGGAACAGTACTTTAAAAGTTAAATGTCTGCAGGGTGTTCTTCCTCTAATTGCTATCCCATGTGACTTAACATTTGTACCACTTCTGGTAGACCCTTGCTTTAAACAGTGGGAAAGGCAGGGATTAGTTCATACATACCAATTAAAGTAAAAGGGACTCCCACACTCTTTCACAGCTCTCCAGCAGCATTATTCCCGAACGATAGCAGATCATTTTAGAATTTTGCAGGTCACACAGTTTCTGACCACCAAACTGGGGCAGCTTACAGAGTATGCGAATTACCACCTGTTAATAACTTTACTCATAGTTACAAAGACCCAGGGTATCCCGTCACACTTTATCCTGTGGGGTCAGTCGAGACCATCCCTCCCCCAGCAGAGCCGGTCAGGACCATCTTGGTTCAGCCAAAGCCAGCCTCTCCAATGATTGTAGTGGAACCACAGCCCAAGCAGCCACTGACCGGCGCTCCAACTAAGGAGTCTTGGTCAGCCAAGGTGCCTCCCCATCAGCTGTTGGTCACCCTCACACCTGACACCCATGGAAGGTTAGAGGTGACTCCGGCGGTCGGCCGCTTTGTGGACTCGTCGGAGTCAGAGGATTCCTCACTGCATTCCTGTCCAGTTGATGAGGAGTCTGGGGGGAGGGGATCTCTCCACGGAGAAAGGACATATTTCCTTCCTGGGCATCCTCCACCTCAAAGTCCATGGGGATGAAGATAGAGCCCATACAGAAGCGGGCTCGCTGTCCCCTTATAGACATTCTGGACAAAGGGCACTCTCTGACGGAGGCTTTTCCAGTGGCAGTGGCCATTGTCGGTCCAGCCCTGGAGCTTTGGCAGCTCCACGCATCTTGCCTGGATGGCCCGCAAGTATGCGGTGCCCATCGATACTGTCACTGGTTTCACAGAGCACCCCTTGGCCGAGGAACTGGTGGCAGACTCCATGTTTCGGCACTCTGGCAATATTGGGGACGTAAAGCAAGCCCACTGAATAAGGAGTCCAAGAAATTGGACCATTTGGCAAAAAAGTCTGTGCTGCCTCCTCGCTCGGGCTCCATCAGGCGAGCTTGGCCATCTTGACAGCACATCTCTCCCATGCCCTCTTGGGCTCTTTGGATGAGGTGATTCCTCACCTACCTACGGACCTCCAGACCACGGTCAAGCAGGTCCCAGATCAGGACTGGGCTGTAGCCAAGCAGCAACTTCAGACTGCTCTGGATCTGGGGGATTCCTGTGCCCACTCGGTGACGGCCGCAGTTGCCATGCACCATAGGGCTTGGCTGCGGATCTCTACCTTTACGGCAGACGTTTAGCACAGACTGGTGGATGTTCCATTCCTTGCCACTGACCTGTTTGGGCCTGGTGTGGAGGGTCACCTCCAGCATATTGAGAAGTCTAGTGCCACCTTGGACTCCATAACATCCACACAGAAGGATCCCAAGCACTCCAGGCAGTAGAAGTGAAAGCCCTTTCGGTCCTCCACTCCTGCGGCAAAACCAGCCCAGCATCAGCCGAGCCAGCAGGCTCAGTCTTGGTCGACCCAGGCCCAAGTCGGTGGCCTCGGTGGTCCGTATGCCTGGAGGGAAGGGAACCGGTGGCTTCAAACACCATGAAGTCTTGCTATATTATAACAATAGCAGTCAACCACTGCAGCTGAACTGCCCCGGAGAGGAAGGAGTTAACTCCAGAAGATCTGGAGTTCTACAGCGCGAGGGCGCTGTGCCCAAAGCTCTATCTGGCAGTTTCAAATGAAACTGTCAGATTCTTTACTCCGCTTCACTGAACAGTCGCTCTGGAGATCAGCTCGGTTCATTCTCGGTTCAAGCGAGTATTTTTCGGTTCATTTGAACCGGCAAAAGTTATTATTTTTACCGCATTTCGGTTTTAAAGCTCTATCTGGTAACCGTAAGTACTAAAATTTAAGTCTGTGTGGAAAATTAATTATCGGTTCGGTTTTGAACCGATCGGTTGTTTTTTTTCTGCATTTTAAAAGTGTACAGTGGGTTTTAGAGTGCGGTTCCCGGTTCTTATCGGTTCTAAAAAAAACGGAATTATAACGTTTTTTTCAAATACCCGTGACACGTTTAGGAACCGATAAGGGTGTCTTGCCTGGCACTGCCACAAAAGGGCAAGTTTTGGTTAGGCTGGCATTATGTCTGAGAAACCCAAAAGAAAACTGGGACAATAGAGAGTTAGCTAAGCAGGCCCATGGCCAGCTGGCTAGTGAGTTGGAACAGGTGGCTGCTGATGGCATTGAAGCCTCTAAAGTTCAATTTCATACTGCTGTTGATGTTAATGATGTTTCTTCTAGGGTCATGGCCACTTCTGTAGCTTCCGTAGAGGTTGGCATGGCTCAGATGCACTAATCTGTCCCAAGATACCCAGTCAGAGGCTATGGATTTTCCTGTAGTGGGAAATTCTGTTTTGGGGAGCAAACAGAAAACTATATGAAAAAGATGGATGAATACAGAACTACCTACAAAAGTGCCCAGGCTAAGGAGAAGCATGCCATGCCACAAAGGCATGCTCCCAGAGGTAGGGGCAGGCCCTTTCCAGGCCTTTTACCAATTTCAAGCCTCCTCTGCTGTCTCGCAGAGGGGTTTCTTCAGAGGCAGGGGTAGACGTGGCACAAGTGGACCGTCCCCCTCCCCTCAGCCTAAGGCTGCTGCTAAGCAGGCACCCTGATGGGGTGTCCAGGGCCGATTCTCCTGTACCAGTGGGGGGCAGGTTGGCCTATTTCAGCCGAACTGGCTGTCCCTAACTACGGACAGATGGGTTCTGGAGGTAATAGGCCAGGGTCTGGTTCTCAGCTTCAAACACTTTCCAAAGATGAGAGCCAGGCATTTCCACCTGCAAATCCTTCAGAAGCCCTTGCTTTGGAAGCAGAGGTTTCTGCTCTGCTGGACTGCAAAGCAGTGGAAAGGGTTCCTCCTTGCCATCAGGTCAAGGGGCTTTATTCAAGATACTTTCTTACCCCAAAAAAGACAGGAGAATGGCGGCCCATTCTAAATTTAAGATACTTGAACAAGCATCTGTTGAAACCAAAGTTCAAAATGTTGACTCTGGCAATGATATTGCCTTCCCTAAGGCCAGGGGACGGGCTAGCTTCCCTGGACCTCAAGGATGCCTATTTTCGTGTTCTGATCAGGCCTTCTCACCGAAAGTACCTCAGGTTCGAACTGCCCTCAGGCCACTACCAGTTCAGGGCAATGCCCTTCGGCCTTACCTCTGCGCCAAGGGTATTCACAAAATGTCTCGCTGTAGTAGTGGCTCACTTAAGAAGGCAAGGGGTTGCTGTGTTTCCCTACCTGGACGACTGGCTCATTGTGGGTCAGTCTCCAGGTCAGGTGAAATCCCACTTGCAAGTCACCCAGCAGCTTCTCACTTCCCTGGGATTCCTGCTAAACTTACCAAAGTCAGTTCTGGAACCAGTTCAGGTCCTAACTTTCATAGGCGCAGAATTGAATACAAGGTTAGCCAGGGCTTTTCTTCCTCGGAAAGGGTGGACAGACTCATCGCCTGGCATCCTCCTTTACCCTGCGGGTCTCTCGACCAGCAAGGCATTTTCTGCAACTCCTCGGGCACATGGCTGCTTCCACAGCTGTTCGTGCAGGAGCAAGATTCCAGATGAGGGACATTCAGTTCCATTTGAGGGCCTATTGGTCTCAAAGGAGGACCCCTCACCAAGTTGGTCCCAGTTACTCAAACTCTGATCCTAGCCCTCCACTGGTGGCAGGTCCAGAGCAATTTAAGACAGGGGTTCCCTTCATTCCATTTCTCACTCCCTCACCCTCACCACGGATGCCTCCCTGTTAGGTGGGGGGTCACCTAGGCGACCTGCCACTCAGGGGTATGGTCTCCTCAGGAGTCTCTGCTCCACATCAATCTTTTGGAACTCAGAGCTGTCTTTTTAGCTCTTGGTGTTTCAGATTCTGTCCAGAACAAAGTGGTTCAAGTCAGGACAGACAATACCACCACAATGTGGTACATCAACAAGCAATGGGGCACTCGGTCTTCAGCCTTGTGCACCGAAGCAATGAAGTTGTGGTCTCTGGCCTACTCCCTGAACACCTCCCTGATAGCGGTTCATCTCCCAGGGAAGGACAATGTCCTGGCGGACGCCCTCAGCAGAATTTCTCAGGGCCATCACGATGGGCTCTGAATCCACAAGTGCTGGGGTCTGTCTTTTGCCAGATGGGGCACTCCTCAGATAGATCTTTTCGCAGCCCCAGACAACCACCAACTTCCTCTTTTCTGTTGCAGGCCTCCAGTTCTGGGCTCAGTCCCTCTGGACGCCTTTCTGTTGGACTGGAAAGGGAAGTTCCTGTATGCCTTTCACCCTTTCCTCTCCTTTTCAGGGTACTAGTAAAAATCAGATCTCAACCTTGCAGAGTGATTCTGATTGCCCCAGATTGGGCCAGACAGCCCTGGTACCCTCTGCTCCTGTCCTTGGCAGTCACTCTGCCTGAGCCTGCCCAGAGTCCACGACTTACTGGCCTGTGCACAGGGGAGAGTGTGGTATCCGGACCTCAAATCCCTCCACCTCAAGGCTTGGCTCTTGAGGAGCTAGAATTTGCTGACTTACACCTTTCTCAAGGTGTCATGGATATTTTAAAGGCTTCAAGGAAGCCTTCCACTAGAGCCACTTATAATTCTAAGTGGAAGAGGTTTTCCATCTGGTGCTCTGAGAGGCAGATTATCCCAGAATCTGCTGATCTTCCCATTCTACTGGACTATTTGGTCCATCTGAATTCCCTAGGCCTTAGACCAGCTACCCTGAAGGTTCATCTGGCAGCTTTCTCTGCTTTTTGTGTCAGCAGGGAAGCCTGCCTCCCTTTCTTCTCACCGGTGTTCTCCAAGTTTTTTAAAGGGTTACTTCATACTAACCCTCCTTTTCGGGAACCAGCTCCGCCTGGGACCTGAATATTTGCATTGCTCAGTTAATGCAACCCCCCCTTGAGCCTCTGTCTTCTGCAGAGCTCAAGTATTTAACTGGAAAACCGTTTTCCTAGTAGCTATCACCTCTGCCAGGCATAAGTGAGCTACAGGCCCTGTCAGTGGAAGAACATTTTATCTCTTTCCACAGAGATAAGGTAGTCCTTAGGACTAATAGAAAGTTTTTGCCTAAGGTGGTTTCTGATTTCCACCTGAATCAATCTATCTCTCTTCCAGTATTTTTCACTGAGCATTCTTCCTCAGGTGAGAGGAGACTGCACAGCTTGGATGTCAAAAGAGCCTTAAGCTACTATTTAGAGCGCACCAGAGGTCATAGGTTCGAATCCCTCCAACTCTTTCTTACCTATGGCGAGGTTGGCAAGGGAAACCTGCCACTAAGAGAACAATTGCAAGGTGGATTGTTTCTTATCCAATTCTGTTATCAGAAACTGGGTAGAGTACCCCCTCAGGATTGAGGCCCACTCCACCAGGGGTACAGCTGCATCTCTAGCGGCTGCTAGAGACATCCCCATTCTGGAGATTTGTCAAGCTGCTACCTGGAAGACAGTTCACACCTTTACCAAGCATTATTCCCTGGATGTCCAGTCCAGGAGAGATGCTCGGTTTAGCACAGCTGTGCTTCAGAGCCTATTTCCTAAGTAGGTTCTGACCCTCATCCATGGAGGTACTGCTGTGTATCTGCTATTGTTATATATAGCAAGACTTCATGGTGTTTGAAGAAAAATTACTCACCTTAGTAATTGCTTTTCTTCTCATGGAGTCTTGCTATATTATAACCACCTCCCTCCTGCCCTCTCAGAACTTCTACTTGGGTAGGGTGGCGATGGTGCAAGCACTGTGTCATGCCATTGTAGTTTTTCCCTTACCCTCTTTTCCTTTGGGTTGGGATCTAGATTGTTTCATTTAGGTTATTTATATTGCCCCTTCCTGGACTGAGTCTTTGGGGAAGGGGGTTCATATGTGCTTGTCAAGGGTGGTAAACGAACCATAATACCATCAATTTTTGTTATTATGGCTCTGAGTGTTTCTTTGTTCTTTATATATTGTTGTTATTACTATAGTAGGTAGCCATGGGCTAGTGTAGTTTTTCCACACAGACTTTCCGTCCTTTGATGTTAGCTTGTAAAGATCTGACAGTTTCATTTGAAACTGCCAGATGAAACTTTGGGCACAGCGCCTCGGCTGTAGAACTCAGATCTTCTGGAGTTAACTCCTTCCTCTCCGGGGCAGTTCAGCTGCAGTGGCTGACTGCTATTGTTATAATATAGCAAGACTCCATGAGAAGAAAAGCAATTACTAAGGTGAGTAATTTTTTCTTCTCAGCCGGGTCCTCCTCCAAGCCTGCTCAGTGATGGGATGGGGGGGTGCCACCCTCATGACTGTCGCGCCTCCTGGGTGGTCCTGTGAGGGTCCGGCTCCGCCACTTCTTTCCACCTGGTCCACTGTCACCACGGACAGGTGGGTTCTGGAAGTGGTTGGTCAGGGTCTGCCTCTGGAATTCGAGCAGTATGCTCAAAGCTGAGCCCGCGCCCCATGGGAGGACTTGGTATCCCCAGACACACTGTCAGCTCTTCGAGATGACATAGCCCAGCTCCTCCACAAGGAGCTCGTGGTCAGAGTAGCGGATCCTCTGGAACACCCAGGGTTTGTCTCCAGGTACTTCCTGGGGCCAAACCGCCCCATTCTAGATCTGCACGACCTGAGCAAGTTCCTCAGGTCGCACACCTTCAGGATGGTAACTCTTATCTCTGATCATACCATCTCTAGAGCAAGACATGTGGTTTTACTCCCTGGATCTTCAGAACGCGTTCTTTTCATGTCCCAATCAGTCCGTCCCACCAAAGGTGGTTCTGCTTTCGAGCTGAGGGAACCCTCTATGAGTTGCACCCCTACCTGGACGATTGACTGATTGCAGGTCCCTCAAGGCAAGAGGTGGAACAATCCAGGGCCCTGGCCCTCCAGACCTGCACTTCCCTTGGCCTCCTGGTCAGTGAGGCCAAGTCGGCACACGCGCCTTCGCAGGTGATCAGCATCATCTGGTCCGAGCTCGACTCTTGCCAAGCCAGATCCCGGCTCCCGGTGGATAGTGCAGAGGTTCTCCTCCTTTGCCTGATCATTTCGGGTTGGGCAACTGTGCCCTGTCCAGGATTTCTGTGCCTTCTGGATTACATGGCCTGCGCCAGTGTGGTCCGTAGGCCCATTGGAATATGCGCTTCCTGCAGTGGGAGCTGGCCAGCCAGTGGTCTCAGCACCAAGGTCACTTCAACCAACTGGTCACTGTGACCCAGAAGATGTGGGATGCCCTCCATTGGTGGCTAGTCCCAGAGCATCTATAGGAAGGGATCCCATTTGTCTGCCTCAAGCCGACGGTCATCCTGATGACCTACGCCTCTTACGGGCTGGGGTGCTCATCTGGGGGAACACAGAGTCCATGGGCTCCGGACCCCCAAGGAGTCCCACTGTCACATCAACCTGCTGGAGCTCCGGGCAGTTCGGCTGGCGCTGACTGCATTTGCTCCATATGTTTGGGGTCAAGTGGTCCAAGTCCAGATGGACAACACCACAACCATGTACTACCTCAGCAAGCAGAGCAGAACGCACTCCCTGCATTTGTGCAAGGAAGCTCTCTGTGTATGGACTCGTGTGCGCAGTCTGGAGGCGGATCTCCTAGCCATCCATGTAGCAGGAGCCTCCAGTCAGCTGGCGGACGCCCGCAGCCGGGTTGGCGAGACGTCTCACAAGTGGTCTCTCCATCTTGAGGTAGTTCACAGTCTGTTCTCCCAGTGGGGCACCCCTCAGGTAGACCCGTTTGCTTCCAGGGAGAACGCAAAGCTGAGGCTGTTCTGTGTCTGCGCCCCCCTTCCCCCCAAAGCAGGGCTCGCTGCAGGGGGATGCCTTCTCGAGGCCTTGGACTCCAGGCCTCTTCTGTGCCTTCCCTCCACTTCCCCTAACTCACAGGGTGCTGCTCAAGGTCAGGAGGGACAAGGCGCCGGTGATTCTGGTGGCTCCGGACTTTCTGTATCACCTTAACTTTATCAAGTATTCTGACACCACAGTGTTTGGGCTGATATGTTTGAATGTATTGAGGCCATCTATATTGACTGTTGATTAGTTTCATTGTTGTTTGTGAGCGAGTTACTGCTTAACGTTCTTCTCATTCTACACATAAGAGTATTTGGACAGAGCACATAGGTTAAGACAACGAGTGACACAAAATACAATTACCCCAGTACGTTCCCAGCAAACGAGGAACATCAGCAGGTTTCCTTCAGAAATTGCAAAGACTTTTAGGGGTCATTAGAACACATTATATACTCCAGAGAGGCCCTGTGACCCCCTGGGCAGCCCCGCTATTTTTAGCATAGCTTAGGTTCCGCCAGCTTACTCAGGAACAAGTAGAGGGGCTGGAATCCCCCATTACCTTGGCAGAACTAGAGAGAGCAATTGCAAATTCAAAACCGGGAAATCCCCAGGACTAGATGGGCTAACGGGAGAATTTTATAAAACCTTTAAAGACCTTATTTTGCCCGCCTTCCGACAGGCCTGTCAAGAAGTGATGGGGGGAGATCCTATACCCCCGTCATGGAGATATGCTGCAGGGCTTTAAATAATTGATTAGCAGTTTTTTTTTGGGGACAATGCTAACTGTACAGAAAGTATTTATATAGGTTTTCTAGAAGTGTTATGTTTGTTAAACACAGTGAGGCAAGTGCTATGCATTTTCACAATGTTTTAGCACTTTTATGAGCAAAACACTAATCAATTTTTGGAATTAAATAAATCCCTGTGCTGTCATTTCAGGTATACCCAAGGCAGGGAAGGATCTAGCCTGTGAAGCTCATAATGCGCAATATCAGTTTTAAATATTGACTGTAAATTATTTACATCCATCCTGGCTAGGAGATTGGAACTAGTTATGCCATTACTGATTGAACTGGATCAAAGTGGGTTCATAACCTCTAGGCAAACACAAGGTAATATTAAAAGAACACTCCACCTCCTGTACCATGCCTCCCAGACGGGGGCCCCTTTTTTATTACTAAGCCTAGATGTGGAGAAGACCTTCAGCCAGGTGGTGTGGCCATTTTTAATGGCATCCTTGGGCTCGTTTGGCTTCTCAGAACAATTCCAACGTATAATTATGGGTTTGTATAACCATCCTATGGCCTATGTCAAAATCAATGGAGCCATTACCCCACCCCCACCCCGATCACTCTACATAGAGGCACCATGCAAGGGTGTCCTCTCACCCCTGCTATTTGCAGTTTGCTTGGAGCCTCTGGCACAGGCCATCTGACAAGCAGAAAACAACTGGATTGACAGTGGGTGAGAGCAACACAAACTAGAGTTATACATAGATCTACTAATTTACCTGACACATCTGGAGTAATCATTAAATCACCTATGAAGTAATTTGGGGAGGTAGCAGGTTATAACATCAACACTGCAAAAAACAGAGGTGTTGCAGGTGAACTACTCCCCTACAGACATGGTAAGACACAGATTCCCATTTTGTTGGGATAGTTCATACCTAAAATCCCTGGTGATACAACTGACCATAGATTCAGCACATTTATATCAACATAACTACAGTATGCCACATTACTTACACAGTTCACTTTAGATTTGGAAAAATTGAGAACTATTCCACTCACCTTGTTGCAGAGGGCCGAGGCAGTTCGTATGAACCTATTACCAAGGTTTTTGTATTTGGCACAGTCTCTCCCGATTGCCCCTCCTCACTCTTTCTTTACAGAGTTAAACAAAAAGATATCTCGCTATATCTGGGAATCCTGCCCTCCCAGGATAACATTTATAACCCTCCATTTACCATCCAGGACTGGAGGACTGGCATTACCATGCTTTTATCATTATATAGCCTCTCAAATCTGAATAATTTTTTAATGGACACAACATACTTGTGCAGCGAAATAGAGTGAGCTTGAGAAGAGGAAAGAAGACTTGGCTAATTTAGATAAAAATACTCCTAAGTTAACCCCCAGTACCTTTAGACCAGATAAAAAATCCATACACCAGGAACGCACTAATGTGTTGGAGAAAACGTTGAACTTCTAGGCAACTTAACCCGTATAAACATTTCTAGGGACATGGATATGTTGTTCATCCACACTTATTGGCAGGTTCCTTGCCGCTTTAAATCTTGCCGGAAGGTCTTCAAGCTGGCTCCTCCCACCCACCCGGGTGGTAAAACTCTCGGCTCCGCCCCATGACGCCAGATCTTCCTTACCGCTTGGAAGCTCAGGTTCCCTCCTTAACGCGTTGCGTTTGACTGGTTCCTAATTCTTGGAAAAGTTCGAAATTAAAAGGTTTTTTGCTAAAAAGACTTCGGTCTTCTTTTCCTTGTGGCTGCGATGGACAAATCGACTCCGGTTTCGGAGGTGCCCTTGCGGGCAGAAGATGTCTAGGACGGATCCGCACTCCACGTGCGTCTACTGCCTGGGCCTTGAGCACGACCCGCAGGCCTGCGACTTGTGCTCTTCCTTTTCAGCCTACGTCCTTGAAGACCGTGCTGCCCGATTACAACTGGGGCGCCCTGAGAAAAGAATTCCACCGGTGAAATCTAAAGAGGCCCGATTGGCGGTGTCCGGCGGCGGGCGCGGCGGATCAGCTCGAGCAGATGATCGCCTCGAAGAGGAGGCGGCGCGGGCCGCTTCTACCTCGGCTGCGGCATTTGTCCCGCTCTCTCTCGGTGCCTCGTACTCGGCTTCTTTTAAGGAGCTTTGTCTGACCCTCTCGACCAAAGGTGAGGGTCCAACTTCTTCGGGACCTTTTTCCAGGTCCAAAAAGAGCAGAAATAAGTCTCTCCGTCGACGCTCTTGGGAGCGGGAAAGATCCCCCTCCCCTTGTCGACAGTCGACTTCGGTCGACCCCTCAGCTTCAGCCACTGGCTTCACGGTGTCCCCGTCAGGCCAGTTGACCGAGACTCCTGTCGACGCGGTCGAGATTTTTCTCGGCCCGTTAGACGGGTTGTCGGCTGGAGAAGCTGAGAATCCCCTCTCCCCGGTTCCCTGGTGGGAGTTGAGGATCCCGTCAGCTCGTCTGTGCCTCCGGTTCCGGAGCCTTCGGTGGGATCGTCCGAGCCGAGGGGAGTGCAGATTTCCGACACTTCTCCTGGCCTTCCTCGGCCTAGTCGAGACTCTCGGTCTCTGACATCCTCGCAGTCCAACCTATCCCGCCATCATAGGCGGTCTCGGCACTGCGGCAAGCGGTGCCACCGCTCTTCCTCTGATGAGGGGAGGCTTCGGCGTAAGTTGCGTCGGAGGTACGAGGAACTTATGTGGCAACAGCTCCTTTTGACCAGGAATAAGCCAACCCAGTCGTCTTCCCCGGCCATTAAGTGGCTGTCACCGGAGCAGCCGAAACAACCCCTCGTTGTAGTCGAGGAGCCTGTTCTCAGGCCGGTTGTTCGGCCAATTCCAGCTGCCCCACCGATTCTGGTGGAACCTCCGCCCCCGCAGCCATTAGTTGGGGCTCCGACCAAAAATTCTCGGTCGGCTTTGGGTTTGCCCCATTGGCTGTCGGTCACCCTCACTCCCGATAAACCTCGAGGTGGAGAGGTGGCTCAGGGCGAGGCAGCTCTTTGAGGACTCTTCTGAGTCCGATGATGGTTCCTCCTCTTCTCCAAGCGCATGGACTTGGAGTCCTCGGAGGACAGTCAATGGACGATAGCCCTTACGTCCTTCTTAGGGTTGCTTGACTCATCTGGAGTCCACGGAATGAAGCTCGAACCCGCTTTCTAAATGGGCCAGGTATCCCCTCACGGAGATTCTGGACCAAGGGGATTCTCCTACGGAGGCCTTTCCGGTGGCCGAAGCCATAGTGGGTCCGGCCTTGGAACTTTGGCAGCGTCCTGCTTCCTGCCCTGCGCCTTCAGCCAGGTTGGCCAGGAAGTATGCGGTCCCTAACGTTTCCCTGTCGGTTTTGGAACACCCCTCGGCCGAGGGGTTGGTTACCGACAGCATTTTCCGGCGTGCCGGGAACACCAGGGATGTGGACAAACCTCCCGACAAGGAATCCAAGAAATTGGATTATGCCGGGCGAAAAGTCTATGCTGCATCCTCTCGGCCTTCGTCAGGCCAGTTCGGCCGTCCTCATGGCACATTTTTCTCACGCCCTGTTGGGCTCCCTGGATGAGGTTGTCCCTCATCTTCCCGCAGATCTGCAGACTACGTCAGGCAGGTGCGGGACCAGGCAGGGCAGTGGCTAAACAGCAGCTCCAGACTGCGTTAGACATCGGGGACTCATGTGCCAGGTCTGTGGCGACGCAGTGGCCATGCATCGTCGGGCTTGGCTGAGGATATCCACCTTTACTTCGGATATCCAGCACAAGTTGGCGGATGTTCCTATTTGGGGACTGACCTCTTCGGCCCTGGGGTGGAAGGTCACCTGCAGAGGATCGAGAAGTCCAATGCTACCTTAGACTCGGTCTCTTCCGCTCAGAAGGACCAAGGCGCAAGCCACAGCCTAAGCCCTTTCGTCCTTCTGCGCCCGGCCCAGCAACGTCAGGGCTAGCAGGCTCGACCTTGGTATCCCAAGCCCAAGCCATCGGCTTCCTCCAACAGGAAGCAGGGAGGTAAAGGCCCAGGAGGTCCCTCGGCCGGTCCCTCCTCCAAGCCTGCCCAGTGACGGGCTGAGGGGTGTCGCCCCCATCCCTGTCACCTCACCCCTGGTTCCCCCCGTGGGGACGGCTCAGACACTTCCTTTCCGCCTGGTCCACTGTTACCACGGACAGGTGGGTACTGGAGGTGGTGGGAAAGGGCCTACCTCTGGAATTCGAGCAGGCCCCGCCCTTCAGAGCCGTCGCACCTCGGGGTCCGCAGCCTCACTGGCGGCTCGCCGAGCCGACATCGCTCTCCTCCTCCAAAAGGAGGTGATCACGGAGGTGGAGGACCCCCCTTCAGACCCAGGGTTCGTGTCCAGGTATTTCCTGGTTCCGAAACGGACAGGGGGCTGGCGCCCCATTCTCGACCTACATGACCTGAACAAGTTCCTAAGGTCTCGAACCTTCAGGATGGTCACTCTCGCGCAGATAATACCATCTCTGGAACACGGCGTGTGGTTCTGCTCTGTGGACCTACAGGATGCATTTTTTCACGTCTCTATCCGTCCGTCACATCGGAGATTCCTCCACTTTCAAGCGGAGGGATCCCTCTTCGAGTTCCAAGCCATGCCCTTCGGCTTATCTCCAGCTCCCAGGGTCTTCACCAAATGCATGGCAGTGGTGACAGCATTCCTGCGGCGCCGAGGGGTCCGGGTATACCCTTACCTGGACGATTGGCTGATAGCAGCCCTCCAGACGGGAGGTGGAGCGGTCCAGAAATCTGGCCCTCCAGGTTTGCTCTCGAGTTGGCCTTCTCATCAGTGAGGCCAAGTCGAACTCGAGCCGAAGCAGATGATCCTGTTCATCGGGGCAGAGCTCGACTCTCTTCGAGCCAGAGCACGGCTCCCGGCGGACAGGGCCGAGGTTCTTACCTCCTTTGCCCAATCATTTCTGGTTGGGAAATCGCGCCCTGCCCGGGACTTCCTGCGCCTTCTGGGTCTCATGGCGGCCTGTACCAGCGTGGTCCATTGGGCCCGCTGGCACATGCGCCCCCTTCAGTAGGGACTGGCCAGCCAGTGGTCACAACGCTGCGATCCTTTGGACCAGCTAGTGATAGTGACCCAGGAGATGTGGAACGCTCTCCAGTGGTGGATCGTTCCATTCCATCTGCAGGAGGGCATCCCATTTGTCTGCCCCGAGCCGACGGTCTCTCTCTATCGACCGACGCCTCTCTGATGGGTTGGGGTGCCCATCTGGGGGAACACCGAGTGCACGGCCTCTGGTCCCCGCGGGAGTCCCGATGCCACATCAACCTGCTGGAGCTCCAAGCAGTCCGCCTAGCTCTCTCCGCCTTTGCTCCGTTTCTCCGGGGTCAAGTGGTCCGAGTCCAGACGGACAATACCACGACCATGTACTATCTGAACCGCCAGGCCGGGACGCGCTCCATGCTTCTGTGCAAGGAAGCTCTCCGCATTTGGTCACTCGTGGCGCAGCCTGGAGGCGGATCTCCAGCTTATTCATGTGGCAGGAGCCTCCAACACCCTGGCCGATGCCCTGAGCCGGATAGGGGCTGCATCTCACGAGTGGTCTCTCCTGCCGGAGGTAGTACAAGATCTGTTCTCCCACTGGGGCACACCTCAGGTGGACCTGTTTGCCTCCAGGGAGAATGCGAAGCTGAGGCTGTTTCATGCCCGCCCTCAGCAGGGGCTCGCTGCAGGGGGATGCCTTCTCGAGGCTCTGGACCCCGGGCCTCTTCTACGCCTTTCCCCCATTTCCCTTGATTCACAAGGTGCTTCTCAAAGCAAGGAGGGACAAGGTGCAGGTGATCCTGATAGCCCCAGACTGGCCCCGCCAGTTCTGGTACCCAGATCTCCTCAGCCTCAGCTCCAGGCTCCCGAGGCAGCTTCCAGCTCGCCCGGACCTGCTTTCAGTCAATCAGGGGAAGGTGTTCCATCCGGACCTTCAATCCCTGCACCTGATGGCCTGGTTCCTGAGCGGCTAGAGTTCCAGGCCTTGGGTCTTTCCGACGAGGTCCTCAGTGTTGTTGAGGCGTCCCATAAGGAGTCGACCAGAAAATGCTACGCCTTCAAATGGAAGAGATTCTCCATTTGGTGTCAGGGCAAGGGCTTGGACCCTTCCTCCTGTTCTGTGGCAAGCATTTTGGACTATTTATAGTCCCTTTCTAGTCAAGGGCTTAGGTCGACGACCCTAAAGGTGCACCTGGCAGCCATCTCTGCTTACCGGGCGCTGGCCGGGAAGCAGTCGGTGGCGCAGGAAAAGGTGGTTGGGCGCTTTTTCAAAGGCCTTGATCACATTTGCCCTCCGGTGCGAGAACCTCCACCTCCACCTCCGTGGGATCTACTGCTGGTACTGGCAAAGCTCATGGGCAAGCCATTCGAACCAATGCACAGGTGTGAACTCTCTCACCTGTCGTGGAAGACCGCCTTCTTGGTGGCTATCACGTCAGCCAGAAGGATGGGAGAGCTGCAGGCGCTTTGCATCGAGTCTCCTTACCTGGTCTTCCACAGGGACAAGGTTGTCCTGCGCCCCCACCCGAAATTCCTTCCGAAGGTGGTGTCGGAGTTTCACCTTAACCAGGTGCTGACTCTGCCGGTGTTCTACCCCAATCACACCTCGGAGGCTGAATATAGGCTCCATACTCTGGACCCTAGAAGGGCGCTCGCTTATTATAAGGAGCGCACGGCTGAAATTCGGGGAGAGGTTCGCCAGCTGTTTGTCACCTGCGCTGAAGCCGCATCTGGCAGACCTGCAGCCAAGCGGACGATAGGCAGGTGGGTCACCTCCTGCATAGATCGCTGCTATAAGTTAGCGGGCATGGAGCTTCCCAGAGGAATAAGAGCTCATTCTACCTGTCATACTGCTGCATCGGTGGCTGCTTCCAGGACGTCCCTATCCAGGAAATCTGCAGGGCTGCTACCTGGAAGTCAGCACACACCTTTTACCATTACCACATCGACCTTGAGTCACGCCGGGATGCTGGTTTTGGGGCCTCAGTTCTCCAGTCTTTATTCCCTAAGTAAGGGGTGTGCGCCTTGCCTCCCTCCTCCCGGAGAACTGCTAGGAGTCTGCCAATAAGTGTGGATGAACAACATATCCATGTCCCTAGAAATACAGGTTACTCACCTGTAACAGGAGTTCTAGGAATGGTATATGTTGTTCATCCACACGACCCACCCGACCTCCCCGGCTTCAACGCACAACCTGAGCTTCCAGCGGGCCAGATCTGGCGTCATGGGGCAGAGCCGAGAGTTTTACCAACCGGCTGGGTGGGAGGAGCCAGCTTGAAGACCTTCCGGCAAGATTTAAAGCGGCAAGGAACCTGCCAATAAGTGTGGATGAACAACATATACCATTCCTAGAACTCCTGTTACAGGTGAGTAACCTGTATTTTTTATACTCCCTGCCATACTTACAGTCCTTTCAACCTGCCAGGCAAGGCCGTGGCTTCCAGACTTGGTATTCAAACAATCTTGCACTTTTACCAAATAGGAAATTTAATATTTTTTGAAGACACGGCACGCCGCTTTGACCTAGGCCCCTGAGATAGATTTCAGTACCTACAAGCTGTTAATTATATCAAAACACTACCCACATCGCTGCTGCTGGGGGAGAACCACCCTCTTTTCCTGGAAATTCTGAAACTGGCCTTACAGGGTGCTGCTCCCCAACAGCACATTATCTCATACATATATATATTATATATAAAATGCATGATGCCCAGAGGTGTGATACGGAAAATATTCTCACTCCTGCAGAGTGAGCTCTGGATAATGATGAATGCCGAAGGCACAAGTGAGAGTATCCAGAGCTCACGATGCAGAAGTGAGAATATTTTCTGTATCACATGATCTGGGCATCATGTGTGCGATTTATACAATGGGGTCTATTTTTGTGGCGTTTTCATTTTGTTGTAGTTTGTGTTTTTATTTATTTTTTTTTTAAGTTGCTTTTTTTTTGTGTGGTACTGCATATTACCTTTATGCATTATTAGGTTTGTGTGAATGAGCTGGTTGTTGTAGGCTGCTGTTGGTTATTTGATGTGGCAGGAAAGTGTGCAGTTTGACAGGCTGTGTTACAAGTGGGGGCGGGTTGTAGCGTCTGTTAAGTATGGCGGCTACATTTGTCGGTTCGGGTTGTTACTAGACAGACGATAGGAGGTAGCTGTGCTGGGCCAACGCCACACCTGGGGTGGTTAGGCACAAGGCCGCAGGTCTAGTGCGACTAATCACGCCAGAAGTGACGTTATCCCAGCATAACACACACCCTGGAGTGCATTATTGCTATTATACAATGGCTCGTTTTGTATTTAAAACAATCAAATAGGGAAAAAATGTTTTGTTTTGTTTTTTTTGTATTTTTTCATGTGTGGAGGTATGTTTGCACAAAAAAGACCACAGTTTGATCACTAGATGGTGCTAGCTGTATGTTCTGCGTTGTATTTGCCTCCGTGTGACTAGTTACTTTTAATACAGAATCTGTTATATGGTCACATGTCTATGTGGGTAAAACTTTCAGACCACTGAAACACTGTTAAACATTTAAGAGAAAACGGTGGGGGGGGGGGTAACATTAAAGGGAGAGATTATGACGGAGGGGGTGCATCTTCGATGTCATGGACATCGCTTGGGCTGCTCATTCATTCTTTCTCTGGGGTGGCAAACATGAAAAGAAGAAAATAAAATTGTACATTTTGTGTGCTGGGGACTGAGACAGTGCTTTTGGTAAGTATACACGAAAGGCAGAAAAAGGTGATGAGGTAAGCGAAGCATGTGCTGAGACTCGAGCGCTTGCTTTACTGTGCAGCGGACAGTGAGAGAGCAGGATTGCTGTGAAGCAGCTCGTAATGAGGTGAAGATGACACTGCATAATGAGAGGAAAGGACGCAGGAAGGTGGCAGGGAGAATATTTATGAATTTTTTAGTCCGGGTTTAAAGTAAAAAAGTGAGGAAAGTAAAAAGCTAGAGTGCGAATGAGATCCATGCGGTGGCTGTTTCAAGACATGCTTGCTCGCTCACAGTGAACCCGCTCAGAACGGCTCTTACTGCAGTTCAGCTGAATTAAGTAGAATAGAAATGCTAGGAGAAAAATTATGTTTATATGTATTTTGGGGGTGGGGATTTCTTTTCCTTCATGTTCATTGAAATACGGCCATTGTTTGAGGAATGAGCGCGGCACTTTTGAGCTCTGGAGACAGTCGTAGAATCACGGGGGCAGTGCAGCTACTGGGCAGTGGCAGTGATTCATTTTAATGCTGGCATATGAGATGTGGTCATATGTGTCTGGGACTAAATCTGTGATGTTATACCAGGAAAACATCACGGGTCCAGTCCAAGATGGACCAATTAGAGGCCAGTATTCTTTCTTGCCATTGTATAATGGAGTTTAGTGAGTAAGTTTTTGTAGGGTTATACAGTTTGGGAGAAGGTTATTGTTTTGTTAAGTTTTGTGTTGGTTTGAAAAAAAAGGCTGTTGCTGTTTTCGGGTGGGTAGCATTATGAGAGCGCAGAAGTGTTTAGAGGTGTTGCAGAATCTAACGGAGACTCATTTAGAAGTGAGCTTGATGAGGTTAGTGTTTGAAAGATATTGCTATTTTTGAGATAATATATGTAACTGATGCATTTGCAGCATAGAATGATGGCAGGGGTGTTGGTGTGTAGTTTCTGCATGAACATAGAGCTTGGAGTATATAAAAAGTTTTGGCTGCATGAGTGGGAAGCTGACATATGCACTGTGAGAATAAACGAGATGACGTAGCGAGTGTGTATAAATTTAAGACTTTACATTTATATACATTGTGCATATGTCATCAGGCTGTTTATTCCACTGGAGTGAGAAATACATCATTTTATCACACCACATATCACTTCACCCCTATTGTATAAATATATATAGCCTTACTCCATCTTAATAAGCCATCTTAGACTCTGTAAAAACTGCTAGGGAGAAAGACTTCAACACTAATATAGATGCTCAGACATGGGAAATGCGCATCTGTTTTTTCCATTTAGGTACGAGATCGTATATATGGAGAGAATTCTCCTGGAAGGCAACCCTGAGATCTTACTTAGGGTTCGTGCAGTAGGTCTTCACAAGTAGGACTGTGCCCCCTGGCATCAGGACCTCATGGCAAACTTGTAGCTAGCAATCAGTGGGGACCAACCCCCGGCATCAGATGACACATCAGCATGACTATAAATAGGGGCGGTCCTCTGCCCGCCCTCCAGTTCTTTCCCGCCGTTGACCTGAATCGTTGGACCTCGCGGTGAAACAGCTTCAGTTGCCCGCTATTTTTGCGATAAATACAGTTAATTTTCTTTCCACCTCTCCAATGTTGCATGTCTTCATGTCGGCCCAAGAAAAAGGGCTCCAAGTGTGGTGCTCAGATCCCGCGTGGGGACGACCACTCCCACTGCGTCCTCTGCCTGAGGCCTAAACACCAGACCGCAGGTTGTTCAGTCTGCCAGGCCTTCAACCAGGCCGCGTGCACCCATCGCCAGAGAACCCTCGATGCCCACTTATTGAAACGACTGGCATTGATTAAAAGAGAGCTCCAGGAGCTGAGGAAATGATCTTAGTCACCTGCCCTGGAAAAGGAGAAACGCCGGGAACGGAGCCATTCTCAGAGGAAAAGCAGCCAGACAGCCGACGCCATATTGGGTGGGGCCTCCACCCCCATGAGTACCTCGCCGAAGTCAGTGGACGGTTGGGGGTTTCCTCGTGGTTTTGGAACCTGTTGTTCGCTAGACCGCTAAGCCGCCCTCCGGCTCCTCCGCGGGGCTCAGGCCGATCAGCCTGACTCAAGCCTCCTGACTCCTGTCGGCCCAGTTGTGGTCTGTAAGTCAACTGTCTGTTCCTCTGGCTTGCCCGATGACTGCGTGGTGACCGCTTTCCCACCAGACTGCCTTGTGGTCACTGATGTCCAGCAGAGCGAGCTCGCAGGTTCCCCACAGTCCCGCGAGGGTTCTCCTTGTAGGGAACCACTGACACTACCCGACCTTTTTGGGCCTGATTTACAGGAGCCCCCATGTCAGACATCCATGAGACTCCTGCCTCTCCAGTAGACCTGTCGATGGGGGCCCTTCTGGACTTACTCTCCCCCCCCCCCGCCAGTCTCGGTCCTGCCGTCGAATAGCCACCCGAAGACAGACCCTTCGCTGGACCCTCTTCGGGGCAGGATGGACCAGAATCATCCTGGGCTTCCGGGGGTTCCACCTCTGACCCCAGGCCCACCGACTGACCCAAATCCTAGTGGTCCCTTGGCACCGCCACCCTCCGAACCTTTTGCTCCTCCTCCTTCAGGCACAACGGGTTATTACCCTGGCTACACACCACAGCTTCCCCAGTGCCAGGTGGGGGGGCAGACGCCGGGTTACCTGCCTCCGATGCCAGGTTACCCGACGTCGGGTCAGGCTCTTCAGTACCAAGGTTACCACCAGAACCCCTACTGATACCAACCACCTAGCTACCCTTCCTATATTCTGGGGTACCCAGGATACCCTCTGCCACCACCTCCTCAGCCAGAACCTCAAGAATCCATTCTGGCTTGGTGGCAGGATGCCAAGCCCCAACTCTTACAAGAGTTGGGTCAGCCCCATCTGGTAGTCAGGGCTACCCCGTCCCATAAGGTGCCACCAGGAAGCCCTGCTCTTTTCAACAGAGTTTCCGACAGAGGTGCAGACAGTCTGTTGGGAATCTCTCTGGGGGCCAGAGTCATGGGGGCAGTTCCAAATGCCTCCTCTTTGCCAAGCAGGCCAGAATCCTCTGACTCAGATGAGGATTTGGACTTTGTGGGGGGACCAGTCGGAACCCCACTGTCCCAAAGGACTCACCAGAATCACCTCCAGAGGATCCACCT
Source organism: Neoceratodus forsteri (assembly GCA_016271365.2). Lineage (NCBI taxonomy): Eukaryota > Metazoa > Chordata > Ceratodontiformes > Ceratodontidae > Neoceratodus > Neoceratodus forsteri. The sequence goes on from CM028132.1 coordinate 500,178,778, forward strand.
TTCGCAGAACTCCTCTGGTCCAGTCAAAGGTCCTGCGGGTGGCTGTCTCAGGAATTGGACCCTAAACGCAGAAGACTTGCGAAGCATCTGGACCTGGTTAATGCGGACTCCCTCCCTTATTCCACCTTGGACAGGGCCGCATGAGGACCTGACATCTATGATTTGGCAACAGCCGTCGTCTATTCCTGTGATTTCAAAGAAAGTCGACAGGACTTACCACCCCCTGAAGGGGTTTCCCACCTTACGGCACAACCTAAGGCGAACTCTGTCATCATCATTGCAGCTCACAATAGGTTGGCTCAACCCAAACATCTCAGTGCCTCTCCTCCTGACAAGGAGTCGAAACAAATGGACAAATATGGATGAAAGGTCCATACCTTCTCTACCTGCGCCATACGTTCGCTCAGTTACGTAGCTCACGTGGTGGCTTTCCAGAAGTCTGCTCTGTCCAACCTTAAAAGGACATTCAAGAAGTAACTGACAAACAACTCAGGAATAAACTTCTGGAAAAAATCTGAATGAACAAATCGTCCTGTTGCCATGCTCTACAAGCCACCTACAACTCAGTTGATTCTGTGGCACGCTGCACCGCTACGGGTGTCTGCTATGAAGCCTTGCCTGGCTCCATCTCGCAGGTTTGGCACAAGATGTACAGAGCACACTTCTGGACGCTCCATTCAGGGGTCCAGTTTTGTTTGGGGACGATGCTAAAGACATAATTACTGAACTGCAAGAAAGTGGCAAATCCCTGAAAGATGTCTGCGCTATGTATTGCTCGGGTCAGAAACTCTAACTGAATTTTCGTCGCCCCCAACAGAAGTGGAACAAACAGAACCAGGACAGACACCAAAACAAACGTCAGGCTCCTGACTCTGATGCTCAACACCCCCAAAGTTAAGTTCCCAAAGACAGCTTACGCCCCCTGCCCTCCCCACGGAGGAACCAGTGGGGGATTCGTCCTCCACCTGGAAGGGTGGAAAGTTGTAACCGCAGATGCGTGGGTCCTACAGCTAGTCACAAGAGGTCACGTGATAGAGCTTCTGGTGAGACCACTGAACAACCTTCTGGGCAGGTCTCATTACCCGTCCGGTCAGCAAAGTTTGGTCCTCCAGGAAATCCAAGCTCTACTGCTAAAATCAGCCATAGAGCTGGTTACAACAGAGCAGATAGGAAGGAGGTTTTATTCCCACTTTTTTATTGAAATGTTTCACCAGGAAGGCATACTGAGCAACAAGTCTCATCTCCTGGTGCAAAGAGGTACAAATGGAATGAGACATTATACATTCAAGTGACAAGAAGTGCCGGGTTAATAAGTAAACAAGTGCTTACATGAAAGAAAAGGGTGAGGTGGGGAAGGGGAAGAGTCATGCCCCTGGAGACCCCTTCAGGATGCGAGGAACCCTGCAAGGGGACTGGGGGGACCAGAGAGAAGGGGATAAGGCAGTGTCCCAGAGAGACCTCTTTAAGATGTGGGGGAAGGGACTAGATGAGAGATACAAACCCCTTGGGGGGGGTAGGGGAGGGACCCATGGTGAGCATTCAGGGTCCTTCATATTCTGTGAGAGATCAAGGGAGGCCAGTAAGGGGGAGCAATTGGGGGAAGGGGAGAAGTGCTAGAGTGGGTGAGTGTGCACAGGGTAAAATGAAGGTTAGAGTAGGGTTTGTCTAGGGCTTAGGGGAGGGAATTGGGGAGGAACACGGCAGGAGCAGCTAGGTGCAAGGTAATTGTTGAGGGCAGAGCTGATGGAGTAGATGGAGGATGAGTGCCAGATTTGAGGGGGGGGGAATGAATTCTTCCTAGTACCCAAAAAGACGGGAGATCTCAGGCCCATCCTAGATCTCAGCATGCTCAACCTCTTCATAGAATACAAGAGGTTCCACATGTTGACCCTCCAGGGACTCTTGCCCCTGCTCCAACCAAACAGTTGGCTGTGTTCCGTGGATATGCAGGATGCCTACCTACATATCCCCATTCTACCGGCCCAGTGCCACTTTCTGAGATTCTCCTTCCAGGAGGAGCATTTTCAGTTCAGAACCCTCCCCTTCGGCCTTTCTTCGGCACCTTGGGTTTTCACTAAGTGCCTAGCGGTGGTAGCGGCAACCCTGTGTCGCAAGGGCATTATGTGTTCCCATACATGGACAATTGGCTGTTCTCAGCCCCATCTCAGGACAGTCTGAAGAATTCCCTTTCCTTCACCATGAACCTTTTCTCCAGATGTGACATCATGGTCAGTTATCCCAAGTCTCAACTGTCACCCTCACAGTGCCTCCAATCATAGGAGCAGTGCTGGACACGGTCCAGGGCAGGGTTGTCTTGTGGACAGGGTGGAGATCCTTATCCTACAGGCCACACTGGTGGCCTCCTCTCGTTAGACCCCAGCACGCTCTGTCTTATGACTGCTGGGCCTGATGGCGACCACCATACCCACAGTTCCACTGGCCAGACTGCACATGAGGGTGACCCAATGGTCTCTTCGAGTCCAATGGGATCAACGTTTGGATGACATGGACCAGAAGGTGCTAGTCTCCAACAGCTTGCAAAGGGATCTCTGGTGGCAGAACCCTTCCAACCTCTCAATGGGGGTCCCATTCCACTCCCCATCCCCCCTCCATGACTCTCGTGTCAGATGCCTCGAACCTCTGATGGGGGCCCACCTGGGAGACCATCGCACTCAGGGGACATGGTCCCTCATGGAGGAGAATCTTCACATCTATATTCTGGAGACGAGCAGTCCTCTGTGCTCTCCAAGCATTTCAGTCCCTCTTAGTTCCGGGAACACTTCACATCCAGACCGACAACACGGCAACGGTCTGGTACATCAACAAACGGGGAGGCACCCATTCGTACCGTCTTTGCAGGGAGGCAATGTGGGTGTGGTACTGGGTTGTTCAGCTTGGCCCGTCCTTGCTGGAAGTCCATGTTCCAGCTGTTCACAACATTCTGGTGGACATTCTCAGCCTCTCTGTCTCCAGGGCTCACGAGTGGAAATCAATAAGAGGAGGTAGTGGAAGATCTCTCTTCCTTGAGTGGGGTCGGCCAGAAATATACCTCTTCGCCTCCCCATCCAACGCAAAACTACCCAACTTTTGCTCGCTCATTCCCAGGCATGGGGTTTTTTTAGCGAGATGTACTATCTCTATCTTGGACAGGGAGATTTATGTATGCTTTCCCTCCCTTTCGAATTCTGCAGAAGGTTCTGCTGACGCTACAGGCAGAGGGGGTGCACATGATCCTCATTGGCCCCCCCCATGGCCTCTGCAGTTATGGTTCCCACTGCTAAAGCAGCTAGTGCTGGAACACCCAGTACCTCTTCCTCTCTCTCACAACCTTCTGTCCCAGGAGCAGGGCACCCTGGTATACCCGAGCCTCAGATCGCTCCACCTTCGTGCGTGGCACCTTTGGACATAGCGGTTTCACGCTATGGCGTCTCCTCCAGAGTCTCTCAGGTCATAGTGGAGGCCAGGAAACCCTCCTCTAGATCCACGTATGCTGTGAAGTGGAAGAGATTTTCTATCTGGGCCACAGCCAAAGGCCTAGACCCGTTTTCCTGCTCGGCTTCCCAGGTCCTAGAGTACCTCTTGCACCTATCAGAGTTGGGCCTCAGTTATTCCTCTCTGAAGGTCCATCTGTCTGCAGTTTCAGCCTACCACCTTCCGGTGGAGGGCAAAACCCTAGCTCAGCTAGAGGTTTCCAGAACATTTCTGAAGCGGATCCTTCACCTCAGACCTCTGGTCCAGAATCCTGTCCAGTTCCACCCATTCTTAATTTTATTTTAGAAAGACTTACTTTGCCCTTTTGAGCCACAGCAGGTAGTGATATGCATTGCATGTCATGTAGAAAGCTCTTTTTAGTTGCTATCACTTCAGCTCAAAGAGTTTCAGAGCTTCAGGCTCTAGTTTGTAGAGAGCCTTATTTAATTTTCCACAGAGACCGGTTGGCTCTGCGGACTAAACCTTCCTTTCTTCTGAAGGTAGTTCCGAAATTCACCCTAAATCAGAATGTTGAACTGCCGGTGTTTTTCCCAGAGCACACCGACGGGGGAGGGGGATTTGACATGCACAGGAATTTGAGATATTACGTCTCAAGGACTAAGGAGGTTCGCAGGTCGGATCAGCTCTTCATAGCCTTCACTCCCAAGTGCCAATTCAAGGCTGTTTCTGAACAGACTTTGTCTAGGTGGCTGACAAATTGTATTCGTTACGTTTACCAGAAGTACAAGAAGCCCCTTCCGGGGATGGTCAAGGGCCACTCAACTAGGGGAGTGGCCATTTCCACTGCCTTTTTCAGAAACGTGTCCACTGCCGACATATGCGCAGTGGCCACTTTGTCCTCCGTACACACCTTCATGAAACATTACAGCCTGGACGTTGCTTCTGTCATGAGCAGACTGTCGTTGGCAGACATTTTCCTCCTCCCAGAACCTTGTCTCCGACTTCCTCTATTTAGCTGACTGCTTGGTATTCAGTCCTACTCATGAAGACGTACTGCAGGAACCCTCTCGAAGTAAGATATAGTAGTTATGTAAGAATTTATGGTAACAGTAGAACTTCGAGAGCAGTTCCTGCAGTAGGTCTAGATTTCCACCCACCTTCCTCCAGCTCCTGTTTTTTTTTCCTCTCTATTCCATTCCCAGGACTTTGTTTTATCCAGGGTCCCAGGAGTTCCCACTCCTTTTTTTCTTGCTTCCTCTTTAGAGGTCTCTGGCAGGAGAACTGAAGAGCGGGCGGGGGACCGCCCCGTTTATAGTCACGCTGACGTCCGTCACCTGACCCCAGGGCGGTCCCCGCTGATGATTATTAGCTACAAGTTTGCCGTGCGGTCCTGACGCCAGGGGGCGCAGTCCTACCTGTGAAGACCTACTGCAGAAATCTCTCTCAAAAATGTACTGTTGGGGTAAGTTCTTGCGTAACTGCTATATATTTCAGGACCCCAGCAATACAAGTTAAATACAACCCTACTCGAGGGTTAACCTGCTGGCAAAGATGTGGGCATGCCCCAGCTACCCATGTTCATATATTTTAGGGTTGCCAGATTATTGAGTCTTTCCTGGCAGTCCTACAGACAGCCCTGAGTGAACTGATGGGGGCGCCGATTCAGCTAATGGAGGAACCCTTCTTTTTCTCCAAATTAGGGAGAAGAATGAGACATGGCAAATAGAAAACTCGCTAAAGTGTGTTTAACAGCAGCTAAGAAATCAATCACTAAGAAGTGTCTTTCTCCTGAGCCCCCCTCAATCAAAGAATGGCAGGATCTCATGATCCAGACATATAAAGTGGAAGAGCTCACGGCTTTAGTTAATCACTGTATGGAGAGTTTTGAACATTTTTTTTTTATTACTCTTTATTTATCTCTCCTTACTCATCGACCCCAGACTCTCCAGTGGGGGCTCTCAGCTTACCTCCATCCCGCCTGGTCGTAGGCTCAGTCCTGTCTCCCGGTTGCCCATGCCCCAGCTCCAGTCCCCTGGCATCCGTTCCCTGGAATTTAAGCCCCCCAGGGTGGGACCGCCACTTCTCTTTGCCTGGCGACCTTTCTGGAAATCTGGGCGGATGTCCTAAAACTGGGGGGAGCGCCAGAGACAGTCAATGCACTCGATGTTGGGGGTAGCTCCTGGTCCCCACCTTTGCCTACTAGGGTCGGAGCATTTTCCCTTATTCTGGATTGCACCCTTTAACTCGGACGTGCAATGGCATCCTGCACGTAGGGTGTGTGCTCCCGCTCACCATCATAAGACGTCCACTGCAGCTCAAACCCATGATGTTACGAGCCCCAAGCTGCTGCTAGGAGTCACCAGCACAGCGGCTAGACTCTACCCCGGAAAGGAGAGCCGTCCTCTGACGCCTCAATCTTTCCCGCCCTGCCAGACCCAGACTCCACTCCAGGCTCATTCCTCAAACCTGTCAGCTGGCGTGGCACGAGGTGTGGTGTCCAGCACCTCAACCCTTAGTGCCAGCGGGCCGGCAGAGAGTTTTGAAATTCAATAGAGAAAATGGGTATGACCCGTAGACTGGACTTTGTCCCCTATATCCAATATCATGGTAGAAATTTCCACAGACCAGACAGATTTGTTTTGGTCTTCATCGGTTACATTTAACGTGAGTAGTTATTGTAACAGAGCTGGAACATGGATTCCCCCAGTAGTATTATTGGATTGTTATATTATTTGTATAACACAGGTATTTTGGGATACCCCTGAAGGTTATATCCTCCTAGGAAACAAGAAAAGAAAATACAAGCCCTTTATTAAGATTATTCCTTGTATCAAACAAACACATTTAAATATATATCATTTACTCCCAAATGCATTTGTGCTTATTGTACTAGAAATATTATGATAAAGCCGTTTATCACCTGCTGTATGAAATATTTGAACATATGTGGACATCAGATGATATGACGGCTGTCTTTTAAGCTTTTTAAGTTCTAATCAAGTTTCATAAGTGATCAGTGGGACCCACTATATTGTATTATTGTTATATTTGAAGCATTTTAAGTAAAGTGTTTAAAAAAAAAAAAAGTATTTGGACATTCTGCAATATGTGAGGTCTGGCTCATTGGTCCCCATTGGAATAAGAGGGAGCACTTGATAAGCCTTTATTCAGAATATGAATGCAGGATCTAAAGTAACTATCATATCTTGGAATGTAAGGAGGGTTTAAGTCTCCCATAAGCAAAAAAAAAAGATTCTGGACACTCTAAAGCATCGGCAGGCACACATGGCATTGTTGCAGGAAACACCTTAGTTTCTGAGCACACAGAACTTGATTGGTGAGGTCTTGCTACGCAGCCTCCTACTATCACATAAATGGGGGGCTGCAGTCCTTCTCCACAGTCACTTTCCCCTAACCATACATAAACTGTATTAGATCCAATTGGAAGTAGATACTTGTTTGTGGTAGGAGGGCTGTGTGGGGAACGGGTGACTTAATGTAGTATATATGTCCTGGCAAATTTTGATGCAGCCTTCTATCAACAGATTTTAGATGTTTTTCATCAAGAGCAATTTCCAGATCTTATTCTTGGGGAGACCTCAACTGCATTACAGACCCAATGTTAGATTACTCAGGAGAGGTAAAGGCATGCAAATGCCACAGAAGTGTGGCAGCTGGGGATGTTGGATCTGGACCTGATTGATAGTTGGAGGGTGGCCAGCCCCGGGGCCAAAGAATATACTTTTTTCTCCAATCTGCACAAATCCTGGTCCAGAATAGATTATATGTACATTCCTAGAAATTGCTATCGTAGAATGATAGAGGTGTGTCCCAATCCTATACACTTATCAGACCGTGCTATGGTTATTGTGACCCTGATGGCGGTGGGAGAGAGGACGGTAGCCCCTAACTGGAAGTTCCCCATATACATGCTGGCAAAAGAGGAATTTAGCTCTTAAAGGACCAGTGGGAGCTATATAAAAGTGTGAAGTTGGATTCAGCTTCTTCAAAAGGGGTATATTGGGAAGCAGGGAAGGCATTTATGCGAGGTGCGATCATTAGCTATGTGGCCCGGGTAAAGAAGGAATGCTAGGATAAAAAATAAGAAATGGAGCAAAAAGAAGACTTGGAACCGAAAGGCAGTCACGGAGGGTGGACTGAAGCCTTGCAGGAACTTACAGCAGCAAGGGAAGCACTGAATCTGTTACTTACCAGGGACACTAAGGATAGTCTCTTCTGTGAAAGGCAGTGTATTTATGAATGAGAAAATAAACCCAGCCTGTTACTGGCTAGGCTGATGGGTGGTAAGAGGGGGTTCTAGCCACATTATGGTGATCAGGGGCAGACGTGGACAGTTGGAACACAGAGGACCTCGTATTAGGAAGCTTTTTTGGGAACTCTAGCAGCAGCTCTATAGAGTGGAGTGTGTGAGTGTGGAGGAGCAAACTGTGACTTTTCTAGATGAATTAGTCTTCCAGCCTCCTCAGAAACACAGAGGGAGATGTTGGGGTACTGGTATCCACCGCCGAAATCCTGTGGGCAGTAGGGGGTAAAAGGAGGGGAAGGCTGGGGGTCGAGATAGTTTTGTGGCAGAATATTTTAAGGAGTTGGAAAATGTTTTATTTTAAGGAGTTGGAAATATTTTGGAGGACCACTGAGGGAACTAATGGAGGAGGCGAGCAAGGGGGGGTTGGGGACTAAATAAATCCTGCTGTGGGTCTACCATTTGTTTCCTATAAAAAAAAACAAAAAAAAAACGGGAAAGGACCCTTCATGACTGTGCGCTTGCTATTGTCCCATTTCCCTCCTGAATTGTGATCTTAAGATCATGGCCAAGGATCTTCCTGTACTTTTAAGTCTTCACCATTTATTCATACTGCTGGGTTATAAGCCAGAAGGGCTGGCACCCTGCGAGAGCCAAAAATCTTCAGGTAGGACCATGCATGCACTGCACCACGAGGCTGGCTGGCGCCTGTGTAGGCTGCCTTGGTGTCCACCCTCCAGCCGCCTCTGTTCCTTTTTTCCCCACCGTCAAGTGCGCTTCAGTGATGTCGCTCACCCGCTGGGAGTCAGATCTTCATGTCTGTATGACAACAGCATCTGGTCTTTGAGTTTTTAGTCTAATTTATCATTGTCCGTTAATAAAAAAAAAAATCTCTTTATTTTTCCCCTCAACCCAACCGATCGAAGGAGTCTGCCATGGATGGAGAAAGTGACGGTAGGGACTCTCCGTTGGAAGGCTGCTCTGACAGCTGAGCTGTGTCTGGTTGGCCGCCCTCTCCAGAGGGGGTTCGACCACTGACAGTCCGGTGTTGGGGAGGGAGGTCAAGCTTACTATAAACACAAAAAGAAGTGGGCCCTGTCCAGGTCAGGGACCCGGCACCTGTCTCAAGTTCTTCCTTTTCCTGTCAGAAGAGCAAGAAGTGGTACCACTCGAGATCGCCCTCCGGTATGTCTGCCAAGAGGTCTTCAGTGGTTGGGAGTGGCAAGGCTGTCCTCATCTCGGTCCAGTTTCCTCATGGCTTCCGCTCACAGTTGTGCTGATTCTGGACACCAGAGCCCTTCTCTGTCCTGTTGTGGGGTTTCCAGTGGGCAGTTTCATCACTGGGCTGCTCTTTATGGAGCAGTGGGTACAGCGTCTCTCGTTTGCCCCTTCCTGCGGATCCGGTACCAGGGCCTTCGGGCCTAGGTGCCTCGGAGCCATGGTTGGCTTCTGTGGGGCTGGTGGAGTGTTCAGTGCCAGCAATGGATTTTCCTCCCTTGCCGGGGCCCCGCGCCGCCGACACCAGTTCCACATGCCTTCCCCCTCATTCTGTTTCCTCGCAGGGATCAAGACAGGTACCATCCCCTTCCCCCTCTTTTTCTTCTAGGTTGGGTCTTCGGGTGACACTGTCGTGGCTGGCGCCAGGTTCGGTGCAAAGCTCTGTGTGGGTCGGTACCGGGTCCGGCACCAGGTTTTGCAGTGCCGGGGCCATCAGTGCCAGGTGCAGCGCTGGGGCCCTACGGTGCCGGGTCTGGCATCTCCTGTTTTTCCACTTCCCAGATCAGACCACAGCCTATTAGGGGTCACGCTCGCTACCTCTGAGGTGGACATAGAGCAGGGTGAGTCTGATCCCGACCTTATAATTTCTGAAGAAGGTGAGGAAGACTCTTTCTACAGCCTGGATGGTATGCCCTCTGTCCCAGCTGAAAATTCAGTGGAGGACATCTCGTTCCAGTCTTTACTTAGGATTATAAGGGCAACTCTGGCTTTTCAGACTTCTTCTATAGACCCAGGTAGGTTTTTGTGCCTGGAGTGGCTTCCTGTTCTGAATATTCTAGTGAACCTTACTTCTCCCACCTGTTCCCCCACCCTTTGAGACTTTGTCTGAAGCTGGGTGGGCAAGGCCTGCCCTTATTCATTCTGTCTGCAAGTCCATAGATGGGAAATATGTCTCTCACAAGAAGAGACCCATTTTAGCTTTGCAACCCATTGTGGATGCGCTGGTTGTCCTTGCTTAGAATGGCAAAGTTGTTCTTCCCCATAAAGTATCGGTAGGTTCCATCAGTAAGGATCCTCGTAAGATAGATACCATGGGGAAAAAGGGCATTCTAGGGACATGGATATGTTGTTCATCCACACTTATTGGCAGGTTCCTTGCCGCTTTAAATCTTGCCGGAAGGTCTTCAAGCTGGCTCCTCCCACCCACCCGGGTGGTAAAATTCTCGGCTCCGCCCCATGACGCCAGATCTTCCTTACCGCTTGGAAGCTCAGGTTCCCTCCTTAACGCTCTGCGTATAAGACTGGTTCCTAATTCTTCGAAGTTGAAATCAAAAGTTTTTGCTAAAAGACTTCAGTCTTCTTTCCTCGCGGCTGCGATGGACAATCGACTCGGTTTCGGAGGTGCCCTGCGGGCAGAAGATGTCTAGGGCGGATCCGCCTCGCCAGTCTCCCGCTTGGGCCTTGAGCACGACCCGCGAGCCTGCGACTTGTGCTCTTCCTTTTCGGCCTACGTCCTTGAAGACCGTGCTGCCCGATTACAGCTGGGGCGCACCGAGAAAAGAATTCCACCGGTTAAATCTAGAGAGGCCCGGTTGGCGGTGTCCACGGCGGCAGGCTCGGCGGATCAGCTCAAGCAGATGATCGCCCACGAAGAGGAGGCGGCGCAGGCTGCTTCCACCTCGGCTGCGGCATTTGTCCCGCTCTCTCTCGGTGCCTCGTACTCGGCTTCTTTTAAGGAGCTTTGTCTGACCCTCTCGACGAAAGGTGAGGGTCCAACTTCTTCTGGACCCTTTTCCAGGTCCAAAAAGAGCAAAAGTAAGTCTCTCCGTCGCTCTTGGGAGCGGGAAAGATCCCCCTCCCCTTCTTGTCAACAGTCGACCTCGGTCGACCCCTCAGCTTCGGCCACTGGCTTCACGGTGTCCCCGTCAGGCCAGTTGACCGAGACTCCCGTCGACGCGGTCGAGATTTTTCTCGACCCGTTAGACGGGTTGTCGGCTGGAGAAGCTGAGAATCCCCTCTCCTCGGTTCCCCCGGTGGGAGTTGAGGATCCCGTCGGCTCGTCCGTGCCTCCGGTTCCGGAGCCTTCGGTGGAATCGTCGAACGAGGGGAGTGTCGGTTCCCGACACTTTCCCTCGCCGTCCTCGGCCTAGCCGAGACTCTTGGTCTCGGACATCCTCGCGGTCCAGCCGATCCCGCCGTCATAGGCGGTCTCGGTCTCGGCACCACGACAAGTGGCGCCGCCGCTCTTCCTCCTCCTCGGACGAGGGGAGCTTCAGCGCAAGTTGCGTCGGAGGTATGAGGAACTCATGTGGCAACAGCTCCTTTTGACCGGGAATAAGCCGACCCAGTTGTCTTCCCCAGCCATTAAGTGGCTGTCACCGGAGCGGCCGAAACAACCCCTCGTTGCAGCCGAGGAGCCTGTTCCCAGGCCGGCTGTTCGGTCAATTCCAGCTGCCCCACCGATTCTGGTGGAACCTCCGCCTCCACAGCCGTTAGTTGGGGCTCCGACCAAAAATTCTCGGTCGGCCTTGGGTTTGCCCCATAGGCTGTCTGTCACCCTCACTCCCGATAAACCTCGGCAGGTGGAGGGTGGCTCAGGCCCGAGGCAGCTCTTTGAGGACTCTTCCGAGTCCGAGGATGATTCCTCCCTTTTCTCCAAGCGCATGGACTTGGAGTCCTCGGGAGGACAGTCAGTGGACGATAGCCCTTCGTCCTTCTTAGGGTTGCTTCGGGTCATCTCGGAGTCCACCGGGATGAAGCTCGAACCCATTTCTAAACGGGCCAGGTATCCCCTCACGGAGATTCTGGACCGAGGGGATTCTCCTACGGAGGCCTTTCCGGTGGCCGAGGCCATAGTGGGTCTGGCCTTGGAGCTTTGGCAGTGCCCTGCTTCCTGCCCTGCGCCATCGGCCAGACTGGCCAGGAAGTATGTGGTCCCTACTGGTTCCCTGTCCGGTTTTTTGGAACACCCCTCTGCTGAGGGGTTGGTTACCGACAGCGTTTTCCGGCGTGCCGGGAATGCCAGGGATGTGGACAAACCTCCCGACAAGGAATCCAAGAAATTAGATTATGCGGAGCGAAAAGTCTATGCTGCGTCCTCTCTCGGCCTTCGTCAGGCCAGTTCGGCCGTCCTCATGGCACATTTTTCTCATGCCCTGTTGGGCTCCCTGGATGAGGTCGTCCCTCATCTTCCCACGGATCTGCAGACTACGGTCAGGCAGGTGCGGGACCAGGGCAGTGGCCAAACAGCAGCTCCAGACTGCTTTGAGACATCGGGACTCATGTGCCAGGTCGGTGGCGGCCGCGAGTGGCCATGCGTTGTCGGGCGGCTGAGGATATCCACCTTTACCTCGGATACCCAGCACAAGTTGGCGGATGTTCCCTTTTTGGGGACTGACCTCTTCGGCCCTGGGGTGGAGGGTCACCTGCAGAGGATCGAGAAGTCCAATGCTACCTTGGACTCGGTCTCTTCTGCTCAGAAGGACAAAGGCCGCAAGCCACAGCCTAAGCCCTTTCGTCCTTCTGCGCCCGCGACGCGCCTGGCCCAGCAACGTCAGGGCCAACAGGCTCGAGCTTGGCATCCCAAACCCAAGCCGTCGGCTTCCTCCAACAGGAAGCAGGGAGGAAAAGGCCCAGGAGGTCCCTCGGCCGGTCCCTCCTCCAAGCCTACCTAGTGACGGGCTGAGGGGTGTCGCCCCCATTCCTGTCACCTTACCCCTGGTTCCCCCCGTGGGGGGACGGCTCCAACACTTCCTTTCCGCCTGGTCCGCTGTTACCACGGACAGATGGGTACTGGAGGTGGTGGAAAAAGGCTTGCCTCTAGAATTCGAGCAGGCCCCGCCCTTCAGAGCCGTCGCACCTCGGGGGGCCTCGGGGTCCGCAGCCTCACTGGCGGCTCGTTGAGCCGACATCGCTCTCCTCCTCCAAAAGGAGGTGATCAGGGAGGTAGAGGACCCCCCTCAGACTGGGGTTCGTGTCCAGGTATTTCCTGGTTCCGAAACGGACGGGGGGCTGGCGCCCCATTCTCGACCTGCACGACCTGAACAAGTTCCTAAGGTCTCGAACATTCAGGATGGTCACTCTGGCGCAGATAATACCATCTCTGGAACACGGCGTGTGGTTCTGCTCTCTGGACCTACAGGACGCGTTCTTTCACGTCCCTATCCGTCCGTCACATTGGAGATTCCTTCGCTTTCGAGCGGAGGGATCCCTCTTCGAGTTCCAAGCCATGCCCTTCGGCTTATCTCCAGCTCCCAGGGTCTTCATCAAATGCATGGCAGCGGTGACAGCATTCCTGCGGCGCCGAGGGGTCCGGGTGTACCCTTACCTGGACGTTTGGCTGATAGCAGCCCCCTCCAGACAGGAGGTGGAGCGGTCCAGAGATCTGGCCCTCCAGGTTTGCTCTCCAGTCGGCCTTCTCATCAACGAGGCCAAGTGAACTCGAGCGAAGCAGGTGATCCTGTTCATCGAGGCAGAGCTCGACTCTCTTCGAGCCAGAGCATGGCTCCCGGTGGACAGGGCCGAGGTTCTTACCTCCTTTGCCCAATCATTTCTGGTTGGGCAATCGCGCCCTGCCCGGGACTTCCTGCGCCTCCTGGGTCTCATGGTGGCCTGTACCAGCGTGGTCTGTTGGGCACGCTGGCACATGCGCCCCCTTCAGTGGGGACTGGCCAGCCAGTGGTCACAACGCTGCGATCCATTGGACCAGCTAGTGATAGTGACCCAGGGAATGTGGAACGCTCTCCAGTGGTGGACCGTTCCATCTCATCTGCAGGAGGGCATCCCGTTTGTCCGCCCCGAGCCGACGGTCTCTCTATCGACCGATGCCTCTCTGATGGGTTGGGGTGCCCATCTGGGGGAACACCAAGTGCACGGCCTCTGGTCCCCGCGGGAGTCCCGATGCCACATCAACCTGCTGGAGCTCCGAGCGGTCCGCCTAGCTCTCACCGCCTTTGCTCCGTTTCTCCGGGGTCAAGTGGTCCGAGTCCAGACGGACAATACCACAACCATGTACTACCTGAACTGCCAGGGCGGGACGCGCTCCATGCTTCTATGCAAGGAAGCTCTCCACATTTGGTCACTCGTGCGCAGCCTGGAGGCGGATCTCCTAGCCATTCATGTGGCAGGAGCCTCCAACACCCTGGCCGATGCCCTGAGCCGGATAGGGGCTGCATCTCATGAGTGGTCTCTCCTGCTGGAAATAGTACAAGATCTGTTCTCCCACTGGGGCACACCTCAGGTGGACCTGTTTGCCTCCAGGGAGAACGCCAAGCTGAGGCTGTTTCATGCCCGCCCCCCCCAGCAGGGCTCGCTGCAGGGGGATGCCTTCTCGAGGCTGTGGACCCCGGGCCTCTTTTACGCCTTTCCCCCATTTCCCTTGATTCACAAGGTGCTTCTCAAGGCAAGGAGGGACAAGGCGCAGGTGATTCTGATAGCCCCAGACTGGCCCCGCCAGTTCTGGTACCCAGATCTCCTCAGCCTCAGCTCCAGGCTCCCAAGGCAGCTTCCAGCTCGCCCGGACCTGCTCTCAGTCAGTCAGGGGAAGGTGTTCCATCCGGACCTTCAATCCGTGCACCTGACGGCCTGGTTCCTGAGCGGCTAGAGTTCCAGGCCTTGGGTCTTTCCGACGAGGTCCTCAATGTTGTTGAGGCGTCCCGTAAGGAGTCGACCAGAAAATGCTATGCCTTCAAATGGAAGAGATTTTACATTTGGTGTCAGGGCAAGGGCTTGGATCCTTCCTCCTATTCTGTGGCAAGCATTTTGGACTATTTATGGTCCCTTTCTAGTCAAGGGCTTAGGTCGACGACCCTAAAGGTGCACCTGGCAGCCATCTCTGCTTACCGGGCGCAGGCCGGGGAGCAGTGGGTGGCGCAGGAGAAGGTGGTCTGGCGCTTTTTCAAAGGCCTTGATCACATTTCCCTTCCGGTGCGAGAACCTCCACCTCCGTGGGATTTACTGCTGGTACTGGCAAAGCTCATGGGCAAGCCATTTGAACCAATGCACAGGTGTGATCTCTCTCACCTGTCGTGGAAGACCACCTTCTTGGTGCCTATCACGTCAGCCAGAAGGATGGGAGAGCTCCAGGCGCTCTGCATTGAGTCTCCTTACCTGGTCTTCCACAGGGACAAGGTTGTCCTGCGCCCCCACCCGAAATTCCTTCTGAAGGTGGTGTCGGAGTTTCACCTTAACCAGTTGTTGACTCTGCCGGTGTTCTACCCCAATCAGACCTCGGAGGCTGAATACAGGCTCCATACTTTGGACCCTAGAAGGGCGCTCGCTTATTATAAGGAGCGCACGGCTGAAATTCGGGGAGAGGTTCGCCAGCTGTTTGTCACCCACGCTGAAGCCGCACCTGGCAGACCTGCAGCCAAGCGGACGATAGGCAGGTGGGTCACCTCCTGCATAGATCTCTGCTATAAGTTGGCGGGCATGGAGCCTCCCAGAGGATAAGAGCTTATTCTACCTGTCATACTGCTGTATGGTGGCTGCTTCCAGGGGCGTCTCTATCCAGGAAATCTGCAGGGCTGCTACCTGGAAGTCAGCACACACCTTATTACCCATTACCACATCGACCTTGAGTCGCCGGGATGCTGGTTTGGGGCCTCGTTCTCCAGTCTCTATTCCCTAAGTAGGGGTGTGGCCTTGCCTCCCTCTCCCAGAGAACTGCTAGGAGTCTGCCAATAAGTGTGGATGAACAACATATCCGTGTCCTAAATACAGGTTACTCACCTGTAACAGGAGTTC
The DNA here is from genome assembly GCA_016271365.2 of Neoceratodus forsteri. Taxonomy (NCBI): domain Eukaryota; kingdom Metazoa; phylum Chordata; order Ceratodontiformes; family Ceratodontidae; genus Neoceratodus; species Neoceratodus forsteri. Next base: position 500,194,436 of record CM028132.1, read on the forward strand.
TAGGAATGGTATATGTTGTTCCATCCCTGACCTCCCCAGCCGGGCATGGGAACCTGAGCTTCCAGCGGGCCAGATCTGGCATCATGGGCGGAGCCGAGGTTTTACCACCCGGGTGGGTGGGAGGAGCCAGCTTGAAGACCTTCCGGCAAGATTTAAAGCGGCAAGGAACCTGCCAATAAGTGTGGATGAACAACATATACCATTCCTAGAACTCCTGTTACAGGTGAGTAACCTGTATTTCACAGCCGCAACTCGGGGCATGAATATTGCCAGCTATCAAGGGCACTTCTCCCAATATGAATGAATATGCCCTTTGAACTTCTCTTAAATCTGTAGTGGAAGCTGGCCCGGAGTCTTGCTCTAGATTTGAGGTCTTAGACTGTTACCCAGGGAATAGAATGCAATAGCCATCAGCTGAAAGCTCCAATGGACGCATACGACACAGTATCTAGGGCGGCCGCTGCTGGAATCTGTATTAGAAGACATTCTTGGCTTAGAACATCAGGGTTTTCCTCTGATGCTCAACAGCAGGTAATGAATGTCCCCTTTGATGGTACATATCTGTCTGGCCATCAGGTGGAACAAGCCCCGGAGGCCTCTCAGAAGACCAGGACTGCCCTTAAAACAGCCAGACTGGCTCCTTCAGCTCCTCAGAGAGGCAGGAACCGTCAGTTTTTCGTATCGGGCAGCCCTTTTGAGGAAGAGGCGGAGGAGCCCCAAAGAAACACCAGTCTCCTCAGCCACAAAAGAAAATGCAGCAGAAGGCACAAGGGCCAAAAGCACCCAGTGCCACCCTCTGAAAGTCCTGCCCCAGTCTCACCTCAGCTGCCTGAGGTGGACTTTTCCATGCCAGTGGGAGGTCATCTGACTCAGTTTTGTGACCAATGGATGTATATCTTCACAGACAAGTGGGTCCTCAGGATTGTTCGAGAAGGGTACTCTCTCGCCTTTGCAGAGATTCCCTCAGACCTTCCACACAAGCGACAACACAGGCTGCCAACCGTTCAGACAGACCTCATTTCGGAGATACTGGGCCTTCTCAAAAACAGAGCAGTGGAAGTAGTTCCTTGGGTAGAGCAGAACACAGGTTTCTACTCTCATTACTTTCTGGTTCCAAAGAAGACAGGTGGCATGCTCCTCATTCTGGACCTCAGAAGCCTAAACAAGTTCCGGGAGAAGTTCAAGATGGTCTTCTTAGGGAGGCTCTTACCACTTCCCCAACAACACATCTCACTGGCATCCTTGGCTGTGCAAAACGCCTACCAGCACATTCTGGTACACCCAAATCACAAGTACCTTCACTTTGTGGCCTTGGGTCAACGCTACCAATTCAGAGTCCTGCCCTTTGGGCTATCCTCAGCGCCTTGAGTCTTTACCAGGTATTTCGCAGTCCTCGCTGTTCAAGTCTTCCCTTATCTAGACAACTGGCTTCTGGCAAGCTCGTCAGGGCAGAAGACACAGAAAGCTGTATGCACAGCATCTCAGTTCCTCACCTCCGTGGGGGTCCTGTTGAACCTAGAGAAGTCACAGCTTCAATCATCCCAGCAGCTCCTCTTTATTAGAGCCCTCTTAGACACTACGGAAGTAAGGGCATTTCTCCCTGAGGACAGGAGTGACATTCTCCAGATGGCTTGCTTCATCAGACAGAACAACCTTGTATGAGCTCACTCCATGCAACAGATGTTAGGCCTCATGGCCTCTTCTGTTTTCCCAGTGCTTCTAGCATGATTGCACAGGAAGACCTCTCAGTGGATGCTCAACACACAGTGGTCCCCCTTCTACACATCCTCCATCTTACTCCATCAAAGTGACTGAGCCTCTGCCATTGGTCACTTGCATGGTGGATACAAGAGGACAACCTTCTTCAAGGTCTTTCCTTTCCCCCACCGGTGTCTTGGATCACCATCACCACGGATGCATCTCTGTTCAGCTGGTGGGCTCATTGGCACGACCTTCACACTCTGGGAGTGTGGACTCGGGAAGAGTCTCATCTTCACATTAATGTTCTAGAGATGAGGGCAGTCCTGTATGCCGTCAGAGTCCTAGAAGAGGTTGTCAGTCACAAAGTAATCCTTATTCAGATGGACAACAAGGCTGTGATGTACTACATCAACAAACAAGGCAGGGCACACTCCGACTCTCTATGCAGAGAAGCCTTGAGGGTATGGGAGTGCCTCTACCACAGGGTCCTGATTCGGACAGTTTACGTATCAGGGACTCAAATCAATCTGGTGAACCACCTCACCAGGACAGAAGCAGATCCTCACGAGGGGTGACTTGCACCAGACCTCGTGCATTCACTCTTCGACAAGTGGGGCAGTTCAGACCTGGACAGTTGTACATCCCCACTCAACGCAAAACTGCCTCTATTCTAATCCAGAGCCTGCCGTTTTCTGTCAGGATGCATTCAGGCTACGGTGGACAAGATGTTTTCTGTACGCATTTCCTCCAGTTACACTAATTCAGAGTGCTACTCAGACTGGAGGCGCACAGGGGCAAGATGATCCTAATTGTACTGTACTAGCCTCAACAGATCTTGTTTCCTTTGATCAACAAGTTGTTGGAGACCCCTCCAAGGCAACTGCCTCTGCGAACGGACCTCCTGACATAGCGATCCCTGGTCCATCCCAGCTTGCACCCCCTTCACCTCCATGCCTGGCTCCTGAGGAGATAGAAATGAGCAGGTTTAAAGTTTCTCAGGGAATCTCGCGGATCCTCTTGGCAGCTCATAAGCCTTCCATCAGGAAGACTCACACAGCTAAATGGAGGCGTTTCTCGGAATGGTGTACTAAGATCTACTTAAATCCATTTCTGTGTCCTCCAGATAAAGTGTTGGAGTACCAACTAGACCTTTCAGATGCAGGACTGCAATACTCATCTGTAAAGGAGCACCTCTGTGTGCTTTCTGCCTATCATGAGCCAGTCCAGAACATGTCTCTGGTTCAGTTAGCACTGTTCAAAAGATTCCTCAAAGGCATTCTTCACACAAGGCCCCAGGTTAGGAAACCGGGTTGCCCCTGGGATATTAATCTTGTGCTGGACATGCTCACTTGTAAACCCTTTGAGTCTCTAACCTCATGTGATTTGAAGTTTCTGACTTTTAAGGCTGCCTTTCTGGTGGCAATCACTTCTGATCGCAGGGTCTCTGAAATACATGCCTTGGTCACAGACCCTCTGTATATCGCCTTACATAAAGGCAAGGTGGTTCTCCGTACTCACCCTAAGTTCCTACCTAAAGTGGTTTCGGATGATTTCCACCTCAACCAGTCTTTGTTTTTTCTATTATTTCTCTGTCTTCCAAAATGAAGGGGCATGTTCCACCTTCATTACCTGGACTTTCTCTTTTTAAAGCGTTTATTTCTAGGAGCGTGGATATGTTCATCCACGCTCTTTGGCATGTCCCTTTCCCTTTAAATCTTGCCGGAAGCCTTCAGGCTGGCTCCTCCCACCCACCCGAGTGGTACAACTCTCGGCTCCACCCCATGACGTCAGATCTTCCTTTCCGCTGGAAGGTTCAGGTTCCCTTGTACTAACTCTAGCAGTCGTAAGCCCTAGATTCGCAATGTTGGTTTTTACCGCATTTATCTCTTAAACTCGTTTGAGTTGTCGATTCCGACAATAGCGTATCAGATATGGAGGACAAGTTGATCCCCAGATTTCACAGGTGTTCATGCGGCCAGAAAATGTCGCGCATCGATCCCCACCTTACCTGTGTGTACTGCCTAGGTGTCGGTCATGACACCACCACCTGCATCTTTTGCTTAGCCTTCCAGCCTAACATTTTGGATGACCGCATGGCAAGCATTAAGCTGGGGAGTCCGGAGAAAAGGAACCCGTCGGTGAAATCGAAGGAGGCGAGGTGGGCGGTTTCCGCGGCCGCGGGATACGCCAAACAGCTAGAGCAGATGAAGGCTTTTGAGGAAGAAGCTGCTCAGGCTTCAGCTAGCCGAAGTTTTTTCGTTTCTCTCAACCTCGGCTCCACCTTCTCAGGTTCCTTTAGAGAGTTGTCCCAGTCTCTCCTCACCAGGGGTGAGGCACCCTCGGGCTCGCACTCCTCCCACCCTCGCAAGAGGGACAAGGATCCAAAGTCTTCCTCCAGAAGATGCTACTGGAGCTGAAGTCTGAGTCCCAGGAAGCAGTGATCTCGCCCATTCGAGATCAATTCCACGACCCCCGGCTTCATTATATCTTCCGTCTGGCCTGCGGACACGAGTCATCATCTGAACCGCCGAGATTTTCTCAGCCGATTGAGCCACTTTCGTCGACTCCGGGTCGACGATTCTCTAGAGAGGACCCCGATCCTCTCTTTCCCCCCATTCACGAGATGCCTCCTGTGGGTGTCTTGATCAAGGGAATCAAACCGGAACCTCTCTTTTCCCAGAGTCCGGTTCCCCCAATCGACCTGACCGACCCCATCAGTCTCGATCGAGGACTCTGTCTTCTTTGACCAGAAAATCGAAAGGCCACTGGCATTCAAAAAAGAAGTGCTGCCGCAGATCCTCATCCTCCTCGGACGAGGAGAGGCTTCGACGGAAACTCAGTCGACGCTATGAGGAACTCATGGCAACAGCTAATTTTGGCCGGGCAGACACCGGGTACGTCATCCACCCCGGCCAATACTTGGCCTACGCTGACCCCTCCAGAACCGAAGGCTTCGCTTCCTCCACCTGGGGCCGGTCCATATTCCAGCTAGGCCCATACCGGTCTCACCACTTCTTAGGGTGGAGCCACCGCCTAAGCAGCCTCCCAGTGGGGCTCCCTCGAAAGAGGACCATCCAGACACCGGGCTTCCCCGACGTCTGTCCATCACAGTCACTCCAGATCTCCCTTGGCGGATTGAAGGGGACATGGGCGGGAGACCGATGTACCCCGACTCTTCGGATTCGGATACCACCGGTTTGCACTCCCATCCTGCTGATGAGTCGTCGCTCTCTGCGGCCTAGGAGGAAGGTCCCTCCTCCTTTCAGGGTATTCTCCGCCTTACCTCCGATTCTATCAGGATGCCCTTGGAGTCCATCCAGAAAAAGGCGGAGTACCCCCTAATGGATATCCTTAAGAGGGGGGATACCCCAATGGAGGCCTTTCCAATAGCGGAACCCATTACTGGTCCAGCCCTTGAACTTTGGCAGTGTCCAGCTTCCTGCCTAGCACCGTCTGCCCATATGGCCCGTAAGTATGCGGTGCCTATGGGATCTCTGCTGGGATTCACGGAACACCCCTCGGCTGAGAGCCTGGTGACCGCTTCCATCTTTAGACATACTGGTAGCTCGGCCAACACCGACCGACCTCCGGACAAGGAGTCCAAGAATATGGACCACTCTGCCTGTAGGGTCTATGCGGCCTCTTCCTTGGGCCTTCGTCAGGCCAGTTCGGCTGTGATCATGGTACACTTCTCCCATGCCCTTCTTGGGTCACTGGATGAAGTACTTCCTCACCTCCCCGCGGACATGCAGACCACGGTCAAGCAAGTCTGTGATCAGGACCGTGCTGTCGCCAAACAGCAGCTCCAGATGGCCCTAGACATTGGGGATTCTTGTGCCCGCTCATTAGCAGCTGCAGTGGCCTCCCGCGCAGGGCTTGGCTGAGGTTATCCTCCTTTCCGGCGGATACCCAGCACAAGTTAGCTGATGTGCCATTCCTTGGTACAGACTTGTTTGGTCCAGGAGTGGCAGGCCACCTTCAGCATATTGAGCAGTCCAATACCACCTTGGACGCCACTTCTGCTAGGGGGTTCCTCGGCAAGAACCAGCAGAAGAGGAAGAGAAAGCCCTTTCGGCAGTCCTCTCCTGCAGTCAGGCAGCCCTTCTATCAAGGAGGTCAGCAGCAACAGCAGCAGCAGCAGGCCCTCAACAGCCCCGTAAAGGAGGCCGAGGTGCTGGTCCAGGAGCTTCCTCCTCCTGCAAGCCTGCTCAGTGACGGGTTGGGGGTTGCCACCCCTATACCCGTCACACCTGCCCTGGGTCCTCCCGTGGGACGTCGGCTCCAGCACTTTCTTTCCGCCTGGTCCGATATCACTTCAGACAGGTGGGTTCTAGAAGTGGTAGGGCAGGGACTGCCTCAGGAATTCCATCAGTACCCACCCAGCCGAGCCCACGCTACTCGGGAGGAAAGGATCTCGGCTCGCACACAGTCAGCTCTTCGAGACGACATAGCTCAGCTCCTCCGCAAGGAGGTGGTAGCTGCAGTGCCAGATCCTCCTGTAGACCCAGGCTTCGTGTCCAGGTACTTCCTGGTGCCCAAGTGGACGGTGGGGTTGACACCCCATCCTAGATCTCCATGACCTGAATCAGTATCTCAGGTCTTTCACCTTCCAGATGGTAACTCTGAACCAGATCATACCATCCCTGGAGCAAAACATGTGGTTTTGTTCACTAGATCTACAGGATGCGTTTTTTTCACATCCCAATCCATCTGTCCCACCAGCGGTTCCTCCGCTTCAGGGTCGAAGGGACCCTGTACAAGTTCAGAGCCATGCAGGTCGGCCTGTCATCGGCGCCTCTGGTCTTCAAGTGCATTGCAGTGGTGGCAGCTCATCTTCAGTATCGAGGAGTTAGAATTTACCCTTATCTCAGCGACTGGCTTCTGGCGGGTTCCTCCCTTCAGGAGGTGGAGAGATCCAGGGACCTGGCTCTCAGAACCTGCTCTCAGCTTGGCCTCGTGCCATCTCAGGTGATGGGCTTCATCGGGGCAGAGCTAGACTCTCAACAAGCCAGAGCTCTGCTCCCGGCGAACAGGGCGGAGGTTCTTTCCTCCTTTGCCTGATCATTTCTGGTTGGGCTCTTGCGCCCTGCCTGGGACTTTCTGCGCCTTCTGGGTTGCATGCGTGCACCTCAGTGGTCCACTGGGCCAGGTGGCACATGCGCACCCTTCACTGGGAGCTGGCCGCCCAGTGGACTCAGCACCACGGTCATTTCGACCAGCTGATCACTGTAACCCAGAAGATGTGGGATGCTCTCCAGTGGTGGACTGCCCCAGAACGGTTGCAGGAGGAGGATCCCGTTTGTGTGCCCCGAGCCGATGGTTGTTCTCACGATTGATGCCTCTTTCATGGACTGGGGAGCCCACATGGGGGAGCAACAGGGCCCATGGGTTCTGGACCCTCAGAGTCCCGATACCACATCAACCTGTTGGAGCTCAGAGCAGTCAGACTGGCACTGTCAGTATTCGCTCCTCAGCTCCGGGGTCAAGTGGTTCAAGTACAGACGGACAATACCACGACCATGTACTACCTCAAAAAAACAGGGTGGCACACACTCCCATCTGCTGTGCAAAGAGGTGCTCCTCATCTGGACCCTCGTCGGCCAGTTGGAGGCGGATCTCCTTACCATCCATGTGGCAGGAGTCTCGAACCAGCTGGCGGATGCTCTCAGCCACATAGGCCAGACATGCCACGAGTGGTCACTCCATCCAGAGGTAGCTTACACTCTGTTCTCCCATTGGGGCAAACTGTTGGAGAACCTGTTTGCCTCCAGGGAGAACGCCAAGCTTAGTCTGTATCATGCCCTCCCCCCTCAGCAGTGCTCACTGCAGGGGGATGCCTTTTCGAGGCCGTGGACCCCGGGCCTCCTTTACTCCTTCCCTCCATTTCCCTTGATCCACAAGGTGTTACTCAAGGTGAGGAGGAAGGCGAAGGTGATTCTGGTAGCCCCAGATTGGCCGCACCAATTCTGGTACCCAGATCTCCTCAGCCTCAGCTGCAGGCCCCCGGAGCAGCTTTGCACATGTCTGGACCTGATATAATTGAACCAGGGGAAGGTCTTCCATCCGGACCTTCAATTCCTGCACCTCACAACCTGGTACCTGAGCAGCTAGAGTTCCAGGCTCTGAGTCTTTCAGAGGATGTCTACATGATGGTGGAGGCATCTCGTAAGGAATAGACCAGGAAATGTTATGCATTCAAATGGAAAAGGTTTTCCATTTGGTGTCCGGGTAAGAGTCTGGACCCCTTATCCTGCTCTGTGGCTAATATTTTAGACTACCTTTAGTCTCTCTCCAAAGGAGGTCTGCAGTCATTGACCCTTAGGGTGCACCTGGCAGCCGTTTCTGCTTACCGGGCGTGGGCTGGTCAGCTGACATTGGCACAGGCAACAGTGGTTGGGCGCTTCTGCAAAGGCCTGGATCACATATCCCCTCCAGTGTGTGAACCTCCACTTCCGTGGGATCTCTTGCTGGTTTAGGCAAAGCTCATGGGCAAGCCATTCGAACCCATGCACAAGTGTGAGCTCTCACACTTGTCGTGGAAGATGGCCTTCCTGGAGGCGATCACGTCAGCCAGAAGGACAGGGGAACTCCAGGTGCTTTCAGTGGACTCCCCTTACCTGGTCTTTCACAGGGACAAAGTTGTCCTGCACCCCCACCCAAAATTCCTTCCGAAGGTGGTGTCAGAGTTTCACCTTAACCAGGTGTTGACACTGCTGGTATACTACCCTAATTGCACCTCAGACACCGAGTACTGGCTCTATACCCTGGACCTCAGACGTGCTCTCTCCTACTACAAGGAGAGGATGGCGGAAATTTGGGGAGAGGTTCGCCAGCTGTTTGTCATCTACGCTGAAGCCACTTCTGGCAGACCTGCAGCCAAACGGACCATTGCAAGGTGGAATACATCATGCATTGGTCTGTGTTATGAGTTGGTGGGCAAGGAGCCTCCCAGAGGGATAAGAGCTCATTCTACCCGCCATACTGCTGCTTCGGTGGCTGCTTCCAGGGACATCCCTATCCAGGAAATCTGTTGGGCTGCTACCTGGAAGTCAGCAAACACCTTTATTACCCACTACCACATCGACCTTGAGTCACGCCGGGATGCTGGTTTTGGGGCCTCGGTTCTCCAATCTCTGTTTCCTAAGTAGAGGGTGTGCACCTTGCCTCCCTCCTCCCGGAGAACTGCTAGGAGTCTGCCAAAGAGTGTGGATGAACAACATATCCACGCTCCTAGAAGAACAGGTTACGCACCTGTAACAGTAGTTCTAGGAGTGGTATATGTTCATCCATACGCACCCACCTGACCTCCCCGGCTTTGAGGCGCACAACCTTGCTTCCAGCTGGCTAAGCTCTGGTGTCATGGGGCGGAGCCAAGAGTTATACCACCCGGGTGGGTGGGAGGAGCCAGCTTGAAGACTTCCGGCAAGATTTAAAGGGAAAGGGACATGCCAAAGAGTGTGGATGAACAACATTATACCACTCCTAGAACTACTATTACAGGTGAGTAACCTGTTCTTATAGATTTTGTATCACAAATATCTACATTACATAAAATACATAAAAATAGGGTGCGCAGACCCTTCAATAGGATGTACAGGGTGTTATACATTACAGAATATGCAATTATCAGTCCATGCCATTAAAAAGTTGCTAGGCAATAAGTCAAGGAGTTAAGTTTGTTCCAGTTATATTGTAGAGCTGTGACACTCACCTAAATTTTAACACTGTACAATTTTGACACCAACATATAGGAACTCTTGCAGAAATTGAGCCTAGGAGGGTGCATACTGTTAGGACAAGTAGATATAACTTTTTGTAAAGGGGACAGGAAATTACTTGGATGGTTTTGTTAACAAATATGACAGTATTCTTGTTACTGACATTATTTTGTCATTCCTTTTTGACTCCTGTCCTTATTTTTTAATGTCTCATTTCATAAATTCTCGGTCCTGTTGCAGCCCTGATAACGAGAATTCTTTTTATGTCACGAGAGCTGATCTTCCTGGACATAAAGTCTCCGCCACTCATTCACACTGATGGGATCTATGCCGGAGGCGCTAGGACCCAGCGGGAGCAAACTTTTTGCAGGAGGGTCGGCGCCAGAGATGGAGCCGCGAGCCTCAGCTCGTGCGGCAATGACTGTCTCTGCGTCTACCCTCCAACCGCCTCAGTTCCTTTTTTTCCACCGTCGAGTGCGCTACAGTGATGTCGCTCTCCTGCCAAGAGTTAAACTTCAAACTAGTTTTCAGTTTTTTATGTTGTAGCATTTCTTGAAATAAAGTACCGCTTACTATACTGTATTATAAGAAACAAGTCTCAGCCTACATTGTCGGACTCGACCATGAGTGGGTCAGGTGTCGGTAGGGAGATTTTGTATGAAAGTTGTTTAGTCAGCCGGGCTGGGGGGGGGTCCGACAATGGACAGTCCAATGCCGGGAGGAGAAGATCCCAGAGCATAACAGAAAGCGGTCGCGCCCTCTGCACCGTTGAAGCCGAGCACTTCTTACGACCGTGGGTCCAGAAAGAAGGGATCACTATTGTGCCTCTCTGTATGTATGCGCGTCGATGGTCAGTCATTGGGGTCAGTGGCCGGTCTCCTCCAGAGTCGCTGGTTTCTGTCTCCGACCTCTTTGACATCGGAGCCCTTCCCCGCCTTCTGGTAGGGCTTCAGATGAGCAGTTTCATCGGTGGGCCGCTCTTATGGAGCAATGGGCTTGGTGGTTGGTCCAGCTGCCTGGCCCGGTCACTCGGGGGCCCTCGGACCCTTCAGGTGATCGGATAGGGTGGTTAGCCTTTAGGCCGTGCTTCTTCGGTGCCGCCGACCCGCGCCCAGGTGTTTTCCCTCACATGGCTGCAGTGCAGGGGGCCACACCGATGCCTCTTTCTCCTGCTTCTTTTCCTCCTTTTGCCTCAAATCTTGGGTTTCGGGGCCCTGCGTTGGTTTCAACGCCGTCGGCATCAGTGGGTCACTTTCGGCGCCATTGGGGTTGTCGTCGCCGTGCGGCTTTTCGTCGCCATCCTCAGTGTGGGTGGGCTTGTCAGTGCCGTGCATCTTTTCAGCGCCATCCTTGATGCCGTCCTCAGCACGGGGGCTTTGTCAGCACCATGCTCTTCTTCGGTGCCGAGACTTGGTGTGACGTCTTCCAGTGTCCCGGACTCCTCAACTCCGAACCCCTTTCCCTCCTATTTTCCTTCTGATTTTCACTCCTTCCCTGTCCATACAGTCCCTCCTGGACTGTCAGGAGATGATATTGAGCCTGACCCAGACCTTAGGCTGGGTGATGACGTAGAAGGAACAGGATCTATTCCTGCTGCAGAGCCTGTGGTTGAGGACCTGTCATTTAAGTCTCTGCTGAAAAATTTGAATTCCACTCTGTCTCCAGACTATAGATATCGATCATGGGAAGCTTTTAAGACTCCATGTTCCAGACATCCCTATGGATTTAACTCTCCTGGTACAGCCCTCCTTTGAGACGCTTTCTCAAATGGTGTGGAATAATCCTGCTCTCGTTCCTTCTGTGGCTAAGTCCATAGATAGGAAGTATGCTGCTCCCAAGGATCAACCCATTTTGGCCTCCCAAGCCTTTGCGGACCCTAATGTAGTCTTGGCAGAGAATAAGGTTGTCCTTCCTCAGACTACTAATGCTCGACCTATAAACAAAGAATCTCATAAGACAGATACCTTAGGTAAGAGAGTCTTTGCTGCATCCACCTTGGGTACGCGTATCGCCAGCTACCAGGGCTATTTCTCTCAATATGGGTATATTCTTTGTCATTCACTCAAGCAAATGGTTGAAGCTCTACCGGAGTCCAACTCTAATTTAGAGCTTTTTCAAATCATAACCAGGGTATCGAGTCCAACAACCAACAGGTTAAGCGGCTATGGATGCTTCGATACCTCCGAACATGGCAATGAGGCGTTTGTACCCACCGTCATTCCTGTGCGCACTTCAGGCTTCCGCAGATGATGCCCAGCAACAGGTCATGGCATGCTGCTATTCGGGTGTATCTCTTCGTTCCTCAAGTAGAACAAGCTCTGGAGGCCACACAAAAGACCAGATCGGCCATTAAATTGGCTTGACCTGCTCCTGCCCCTTCTCGCAGGGGTGTTAATAAGCGCCAGTTTCACAACTCAGTCCTTTCGAGGCAAATGCAGAGGAGGTTTTAATAAAAACCAAGCCCCTCGGCCTCAAAAAAAGCGACAAAGCACAAGCGCCCAAAGCACCCAGTGCCGCCATCTGAGTTTCTGGCCCAAGTCCCACCTCAGCTGCCCGAGGGGACTCCTTCTCAGCGGTGAGAGGTCGTCTGACTCAGTTCTACAACCAGTGGAAGTCCATAACATCGGACAACTGGATCCTCCAGACAATCTGCGAGAGGTATTCCCTCAATCTTTCAGAGAACCCTCCGGATTGCCCCCCACCACCACCACCACCACCACCAAATGGCAGCCAAAACTGTCAATACTTCAGTCAGAACTTCTTGCCTCCGAGATACAAGGCCTTCTGAACAACAGGGCAGTAGAAGTAGTTCCGCTGGATCAATGGAACACAGGGTTCTACTCCCATTAGTTTCTAGTCCCAAAGAAAACCAGGGTCATGCGCCTCATTTTGGACCTCAGAAAATTGAACAAATTTCTTCCCAAAGAGAAATTCAAAATGATATCACTAGGAACCCTTTTATCTTTGCTTCATCAACATGACTGGTTAGCCTCCCTGGACATGCAGGATGCTAACCAACATGTTCCTATTCACCCAAGGCATCACAAGTATCTACGGTTTGTGGCTTTGGGCCAGCATTATCAGTTCAGAGTCCTGCCCTTTGGGGCTATCCTTGGCGCCGTGAGTTTTTACAAAGTGTTGTGCAATTCTCGCAGCGCACCTCAGTATGATCGGAATGCAAGTGTTCTCATATCTGGACGACTGGCTTCTAGCAAGCCCTTCCAGACAAGGAACTATTGATGCCGTGACCATGGCCTCAGACTTTCTCACGTCCATGGGAATCTTACTAATTCTCAAGAAATCGTAGTTGGAGCCCTCCCAGAAGCTCCTTTTTATAGGAACTCTTCTGGGCACCTCCTGTGAGAAAGCTTTTCTACCAGAGGACAGAAGGAGCAATATCCTGCAGATGGCCCGATACATCAGAGAGAACAGCTCAGTTTGAGCTGTCTCGATGCAATGGATGCTGGGTCTCATGGCATTCTCAATTGATGCTCACTACTCAGTGGTCCCCAACCACTCGCCCTCAGTCCATTCTCATCAAGGTGACAGAACCTCTGAAGAGGTCACTCACCTGGTGGTCGCAAGAGGACAGTCTTCTGGAAGGGTATCCCTTTTTGCTCCCCTGGATCATCAGATCTCCATTACCACGGACATGTCCCTGGTGGGATGGGGAGCTCACTGTCAGAATCTCCACACCCAAGGTATGTGGACTCAGGACGAGTCCCAGCTTCGCATAAATGTCCTAGAAATGAGAGCCATCCTTTATGCAGTCCGGGCTTTGAAGGACATTCTCTGTCACAAAAACATTCTCCTTCAAACGGACAACAAAGCAGTGATGTATTACATCAACAAGCAGGGCAGTGCTCACTCTTATCCCTTATGCAGGGAAGCGAAGAAAGTGTGGGGAATGGTGCTTGGAGCACAAGGCTCTAATTCAAGCGGTCTACCTGCCGGGAGTGCAGAACGAACTGGCAGCCCGTCTCAGCAGAACAGAGACAGATCCTCACGAATAGTCTCTCAACTCAATCGTAGTTCAGTTACTATTCGCAGAGTGGGGAACTCCAGACCTGGACATTTTTGCATCCTCACGCAACACAAAACTGCCTCACTTCTGCTCCAGAAATCCAGGGCCTGGCATTTTCTGTCAGGATGCGTTCAGGCTGCAGTGGACAAAACTTTCTGTATGCCTTTCCACCTCTTCCTCTAATTCAGAGGGTACTTCTCAAGTTCGAGTCCTGGGGGACAAAATAATCCTTATTGCTTCCTTCTGGCCTCTACAAATATGGTTTCCATTACTCAACAATATGTCGTATACCACTCCGAAAGTGCCGCTTCCCCTTCAGACGAACCTTCTGACTCAGGGGCCTGTGATCCATCCCAATCTGAGATCGCTTCACCTTCATGCTTGGCTCCTGAAGAGATAGAGGTGAACAGGTTCAGTGTCTCTCGCAGAGTTTCAGATATTCTTCTGGCTGCACGTAAGCCAGCCACTAGAAAAACTTACACAGCCAAATGGAAGCGTCTCTCTCTGGTGTGCAAAATCCTCTTTGAATCCTTTTCCTGCCCACCCAATAAAGTTCTAGAGTACTTTTTAGACCTCTCAAACTCAGGTCTGCAATACTCTACAGTCAGAGTTCACCTTTGTGCCATTTCAGCTTATTATGAGTCAGTACTTTCCTTGTCACTGGCTCAGTTACCTGTGGTTAAGAGGTTTCTTAAGGGAATTCTTCATACCAGACCCTCTATCAGATGTCCAGTCGCAGCCTGGGATATTAATCTTGTACTAGACATGCTCACTCGAAGCCTTTCAAGCCTCTAGTTACCTGTGAGGTGAAATTTCTCACTTGGAAAACGGCCTTCCTAGTGGCCATTACGTCTGCCCACAGGGTCTCTGAGATACATGCATTGGTCACAGACCCTCCGTATACTGTGTTTCATAGAGACAAAGTAGTTAGAACCCATCCTAAGTTTCTTGCTAAGGTTGTTTCAGAATTCCATCTAAACCAACCTTTGGTCCTTCCTACTTACTTTGTGAACTTCCAAAATGAAGGAGAGCGTACCATTCATTCTTTGGACGTCAAAAGAGCTCTGCGTTTCTACTTAGAACAAAAGAAATTCGCAAAGCTCAACAACTTTTTGTTTCCTTCAGCGAGACCCGGCTGGGTCAACTGGTCGCTATCAGATGCATTTCAGCATGGCTGGTAGCATGCCTTTGCCACTGTTATTCCATGGCACAGGTTAAGCTGGAAGGCAGAGTGTACACTCGCTCTACTAGAGCGGTTGCGGCATCCCTGGTGGAAATGCACAACATGCGCTTTGCAGATATTTGCAATGCGGCTACCTGAAGCTCCGTGCATACTGTCGTAAAGCACTATGTCCTGGATGTCCATGCCAGGAGACGTATTTCATTTGGCAGAACCATCCTTAATGGACTTCTGTCCTAAATTTGTGAGCTCTTGGTCTTTCCTGCCGCCCTCTCAGGGGATTATTAGCTCGGTACTCTCCCATCAGTGTGAATGAGTGGTGGAGACTTTATGTCCAGGAAGATATGGAAATTACATGCCTTCTGGAGTTCTTGATCTTGGACAAAGTCTCGCCCACCCATTATCCCCCGAGCTGACCTCTGTTGTTGGTCTTCACTCCCTCAATCTTTTGGCTGTGAAGACTTCTTTCTTGACCCTTCTTATACGGGTCTTCTGGACTATCTTATGTCCAGTTTTTTGTTAGGCTATCCTTTTAGGTTACTTACGTTGCACCTCCTCGGAGAAAAAAGGTACTAAAGCAGTTGGAGGGTTGACGCCGAGATATTCATTGCCATGCGAGCGAGGCCTGTGGTAGCTGCTCATTAGCTCCATTTCTGGCGCCGACCTTCTTGCAAAAAGTTTGCCCCCGCTGGGTCCTAGCGCCTCTGATGTAGATCCCATCAGTGTGAATGAGTGATGGAGACTTCGTCCAAAAAGATCAAGAATTACAGTAGGTACGTAATTTCCATTTTTGTAAAGTTTGAGTTCTGAATGACGTCCCTGTTAGAGGCAGTGGTACAGCATTCAGTTGAGATAAAGTTCAGCGATGTGTAACATCTAAGCGCTGAACTCATAATACATTTTTAAAATGCTGGAAACAGTCCATGATCTTACTGCATGAACTGCTGTCAGTACTTCCTTTAGATATATTGTTGTTGTATACAAATTTATTTTGCCCCTGTTCATTCACTGCCCCCCCTTTTTTTTTTTTTGTAGTTCTGCACATTGTCAAATCTGTGTAATAATTGGTGGCTTTATTTTATCAGTAGAAAGGTTACAGTTTACTATGAAAGCAGTTCATTGGTTTTTGGCTGATCAAAAGTTTTTGTCTGTCGCATATAATCATTCCCCTCATTGACCATCATCTGTAAATTTGTATGTCACAATTGACTAGCATAAAAGTACGAAAGTCAGATTGCCAGTAATTAATATATGTGCACTTTCCACCTAAGTAGTGTATGGTGATGAGTACACCATTTCACTTGCCCACACCTCTCCCCGTTCCCCTTATTAGGAAACAGACATCCAAGTGCTCACTATCATTCCATGTTAATTTAGTCTTTCACATTAAAGGAGATGGGCAATCGTTTTGTTTGAATTAAGGATTAAATCCCAAATCGTGTATGTTTTTTTTTCCAGTCTGCCTGTACTGCATTTTTCCAACAAAGCTTGTTTTGAGTCAGCGTTGTCAATGTTACAGCAGAGCAGTTCAGATGAGTGCTAAAGCTTAGTGCAAGCTGGGATTTTCAGGATGTTAGCCTCGATTACGTAAACTCCCTCTCGGACAGCAGATTGAGATAATATCTGTCTCTTGTCTCAGCAGAACTGTTTTTCTTAATTTATTCATTGTGACAGATTAAAAACAAGCATTTGTCAGTGCCGAATGTTTGCTTGCTGCATTAGCAGTGGAAGTGCAGGAGTTAGACAGATGCAGTATAGGAATAGCATTGAAGTACTGAACTGACACCAACTCCATCCTCACTCTGTAGAGTTGGAGAGGCATTGGGGTGTGCCTTTGGGTCGTCATCCATGACGGTCACAACATTTCACCTCACCCTACCCTTCAGACACTGACAAGTGTCTAGGTATTCTTTGGGGTGTTTCGCCTTTACATTCACCTCATTCCATAAGGAAATACGCTGAAATGGGCACAGTATAGAAAAATGGGGTGAACTCTGGGCGCAAAGGGTCCAAGGCACACCTCAGTGACTGTTACTGGCTGCAGGGTGGGGGTGAAATGGCATGAGCATTACTGCTGACAATCCCAAGTCACACCCCTGACGCCTGTCAGTCCCCACAAGGTAGGGCATTATGGTCGAAAATCCTAACGCCCAGGGAGTGTCTTGGCATTTTTACTCTGTTTTCCATGTTTTTTTTTTTTTTGTGATCCCACCACATAAACAGTGACACTATCAGTTCGTTACGTGAAAGGTGATTTTGCAGCGCGACTGTGACATTTGGCGCCACAGGTACAAAAACACATTTCAAACAGAATGTGAAAAGTGACAGGTGTACTGTTCATGAGGAGGTGTAAAAATGGCATTGTTGAAAATCTGGAGTGGAAATGTACAAAATCTGGTGGTCATGGCGTGCGTAGGAACTGCGTAACGTACACCCATAATGTAGGTAATTTAGGGATTTTTTACAGAAGACTTTCAACATAGACATTTTTACACCTCCGCTCATGAGCAGTGTCACTGTGATTTTCATAATCTATCCCGAACATTAAATTCCCACAGTGACCACGCTATTCTGCGCCGGAAGTGCGAAAATACATTTCGGCCAGGGTGTGAAAAATGACAGCTGTACTGTTCATAAGGAGGTGTGAAAAAATGTCAATGTTGAAAATCTGGACTGAAAATATTACAAATTCGTTAACTTACGAGGGTGCATGGAAATTGCGCAATGCATGCTTGTGACAGACTCATTTTATGGACTTTTCTCACCAGATTTTCAGCATAGCCATTTTACCACCTCTGCTCTTGACCAGTGTGACTGATTTTCTTACTGTGTCCCGAACATTGATTTCGCACACCGACCGCGTTAATGTGCACTACACATGCGAAAACACCTTTTTGGCATGATATGAAAAATGACAGCTAGACTGTTCATAAGGAGGTGTGGTAAAATGGCAATGTTGAAAATCTGGACTGAAAATATTAAAAATTCTCAGTTTCGAGCGTGTGTAGGAAATGTGCAACACACCCTCATAAATCATTTTTGGGAATTGTTTTACCAAATTTTCAACATAGGGGTTTTGGGGGCTTACCTCATGATCTATGACACTGTTGTTTCGTTACTCTGTCTCCAAAGGTGGTTCCGCACAGTGAGCGCGAATTCACCTTTCGGGACCGAATAACAAAATGATAGTGACCTAATTCATGAGGCGGGTCCCCAAGAACCCCATGTTGAAAATTTGGTGCAGAAATTCCTCAAAATAGGTGAGATATGCACCAAAGTTGAAAAAAAAAAAAAAACATTTATTGCATTATACAGCTTACCAGCATTTCTTCACTTTGCGGTTGACTTTGAAGAGTGCAGACGTGTTCCCGGTCCACTGAAGATCGTTGCACCGGCCTTCGGAGGTAAGAATGGGGTGGAGGGGAGGTGGATGCACAGAGGGTTGGTGCGGGTTGGGGGGACGGGATAGTCAATGAGGGACTTTTTTTTTTTTTTTAGCAGTTGTCTCTGTTTGTTTAGACTACGTGGGACTTCTGCCATGCTGGGGTGGGCTCCCAGTGTGGCAGCTGGACTTTGGGGGTGAGTGGAGTGGAGCAGGCGAGTTGGGCACTTCCCGTCGGCCATAAGGACTTGCCCGCTGGGTGGCTCTGGCGTGGCACTTAGAACTCTGGTTTTGGAGGGGGGGGGGTTACAAACAGCACAGTGGAGCTGATGGGGGATTGGGCACCCCCATGCAGTAAGTGACTGTAGTGGTAGGATCTGAATGTTGGTCTCCCGACTGGGTACCAATATGTACCTGTACAGCTGAGTGAACTGAAGATTTAGTTATACCCTGTTATCTGTTGTTTTTCGTATATAAAATGTGCATGTGATGGGAAACGGGTCGTCTTCCCTTACTATAGTCTAAGCAGAAACACTGCTACAGTTTAATAAATGTTTCGTATCCTTTAGTCACATAATGCATTTCCAGACTATGAATTGTGAATTTTACACTTACCAGTTTTTGCCAAGGAAGCTAACAGTATCCACAGTGTAATCTCATAGGGGATCTTGCACATAACTATAACTCAGTGTAAAAACGTGTAGCCTTTAATAGCGGCTTTCATTCCCTGCAGTTTCCTGCTTGGGGATCTGAGAGATCTGTTCACCGTCTCCATGTCCAGAAATGGTGCTCGCCCCGGTGAACGGGGAGGCGATAATATCATCCGAAGCTGCAGACACCCACCCTGGCCCCGTTGCAATGGCAACAGGAAAGGCTAGCTTCAGGTGGTCACCCTCAGCAGCGCAGTGGGGGAGCCCAGGTGGACAGGCATTGTTGTTTGAAGCCTTGGAGGGTTTGGTCCCCCTTTCAATAAAATATTCACTGCTGAATAGCCCCTAGCATTTTCGAGGGAGTTTGTCTGTATCTGCGAGGTATCTCTGTTCTCGCATTAAGTGGTTGAGTTTTCAGCCCTTGGCAAAATCAGGCAGCTGTGGCTGACTGAAAAATTCACGGTCGCCGGCTGCAGCAGTGCCAGGTGAAACCCCACCAAATCCAGCAAACCTGAGGATGGGCTGAAAAAGCCAGAGACTCTGAACTGAAACTCATGAAAAACGCTGTGATTTTTATAACTAACACCTCTGTCCCGTTTAAAGTTTTGAATGTATCTTGCCACTATTAACCTGTTCAATTACGCCATTTAGTGTACAGTGCAGTATATCTGCATTTGGCTTACAGTTCCCGTGTGCAGCATGGATATTACATTTATTTTATTATTGCATATGTTTTTTTGTGAGCTTCATTTAGGGAAAGGAGAACTTGTTTAACCATGAAATTTAAGGAGTGTGTCCTGCTGCCAACCCCACACCCTCTGAAAACTAGATATTTACATCTTACGGGGCTATCCTTGAGAACAAACACGTTCGTTTGGGGGGGGGGCAGTGAAGGCGACGGGGGATTGGGCACCCCATCGGCCATACCATGTGCGGTGGGTGGGGAGTGCATGAGCATGCTGGGGTGGCCTCCTGGTGTGCTACTTGGGTAGAAAAAAAACAGAGCTGTCTATGACAGCTATACGGATGCAGTGGCAGAGTGTAGGCAGTTTGCATACTGCTGAGGGCAGTATGTAAATTACCTGCCGAAGGCAGTATGCAAATTGCCTACATGTTACCACCGCTGATTGCAGCGTTTTTTTGCTTTCAGCTGTACGCCACTGTATCTGAACGGCTGTCATAGAGAGCTCCGATGTTTCTTGGCATGGTGCAGCCGTGCCTACAAAAGGAGCAGGGCATTGGAAGTGGGGGAGGCACACCTACAAAAACTCGTATGGTGGAACTATGTTTCTTGCACATGCATGCAAGCAAACATAATGATCAGTTACAGGTTTCTGTTTTTAAACTTGTCCACTGAGGTCTCGGGTAGAAAACTGGCATGGTCAATTTCAAGATTACTAATAACAGTGTTAGTGTGAATCAAACCAAATTAAAATGGATGTATCTGCTTGTGAAAAAGCAATGAAGTTCAGAGTTAACATTTTTGTTTTGTTTTGCACACAGAGATAATACACTAAACAAGTTAGGGCTGACAGTATAGCATAATTGGTGCACTTCTGTACTCTGAATGACAGTAGTACAATATGCAAGCAGACGTGGATTTGATTCCCAGACCAGATAATGCATACTGAATAACTTGGAGCAAAAAACCTAACCTCTCCAGTGAGCCAGATTATCCACATTACAACAGACATAAGTGACTGATGGGTATTTGTGGGTTGTCATTTTTTTTTTTTTAAGATGTTGACTTTCATTTTTCTTGTCCGTTGTGTACATTGAATAATGCTCCTTACAGAACTAAATGCCAAGTGGATGAATTGCACAACACAGTGATGACTGGTAAAATAAAAGGATAACATTATGACAGGAAAGCTGAGGTCAAGTCCTTAGTCTGTTGGCCTGTACTGGAGACGCACTTAAAATGTGACGTTACGGCAACTGAGATGAACAATAAGGGACTGAAAAGGTTACTGCAGAAAACTAAATTAACTGGCATCTGCCCACTACTCATGCTTGTCGATAACCAAAGAAAGAGTTAAAAATTGAAACGAGAAAAATATCAAATGTCAGCTACAGTATACAATGGTATACAACAATAGTGAATCACAGTGATTAGCTTAGATGTGCAGTATGTAGAAAATATAAATAAAAACTGCAACCTGCTCGGATTATACTTGCTCAAATAACATTACAGGGGATTGCTAAAAAATATTGACAAGAAACTATGAGCTTCTTTTTTTATTTTCATTTTTTAACAGACTTTGCGAGAGAGTGTGTGCGTGCAGGGGGTTGGGGGGCAACCTGTAATAAGGAAATTTCTATCTCCAACATTACAAAAAGACTGAAATACTTCTCATTAAAACAACTCTTATTCAGAGAGAAAACATAATGAACGCATATGACAGCAGAAACTAATAAATGAAAATGCAACAATCTTGGTTCATTTTACTTATATTTTAAAATATGGTAAAAAGATTGTTATACAAGTCTGGCTCTTACACTAATCGTGCATATACAGATATTCTGTTCCATAACTGGCACAACTACTTATTTAAACAACGAAACAAAAGCTACACACTGAATAACAAAATAGCTGTGATAAAAAAGGAAATCACTTCCTGGTAGCTGTCAGTTTCTGACAGCTTCTTGCACGCTTGTATGAGTGAGCTAATGGAGTGATGAATGATTACGTCACCATTTGGCTGCCTCGCTCACTCTCCCAAAGTTGACGCAGGAAACATGAAACAGACTGCTACATAAACAGCCATATTTACTTTTCATTTTGGTTAAAAACATAAAAATATAAAAAAAACACTACCACCATCTGGGGGGGGAGATAAACGCATATGCTAATTAATAAATATTAACTTTAAACTAATCGTACAGCTGAACTGTTTAAATGATTTCTTGTCCTCTTTAAAACAGAAAGCCAAGACTCAGTTAAGGTTTGAGGTTACCCCACAGTCCATGACAAGACAAGGCAGCCTGCCCTGTGGGTTCACAAAGAACTTGTTAGTATGTGTAAATTGTTCACAAACTGAAATGGTGCACATCAGCACCTGCATTCTACCGAGTCTACTGTTCTAACTTGTCTATTAACATTAAAATATGATGGAGCAGCAAACATGCTAGCCATAAACAACCGACGTTACAGTATATTTTTAAAGCAGTTATGTTTGGAGTTACTAGCCACTACTTGGGACCTTTCATCTGCATCTAGGGCAGTCAACAAATTTACAATAACATTCAAACATTAAAGCAAGGTAGTTTAGATAATAGTCCCAATTTTTGTCATTTCTGACAGGGTACTTAGCCAGTCCATTGATTTTTCATCACTTGTCTTCGTCTGACGCTGTTTCTCTTGGTAAGCGATCAGCCAGGATTTTCTCTGCAAATGCAGCTGCAGCAGACGGGTCAAGAAAAACATGGGCCTTTGAGTTATGGTGCACCTGCAGGTGACCGGGGTGGCTGAGCTGTGCTTCAGCGCCATTTTGAAGCAGCTCCTTTTTTTATCTTTTGGAGCTCTTTCTTCCGCAATTGTGTTTGAGCTGCCAGATCTGGAAAGAGGATGATGGAACTTCTAAAGAGGTCACTCACCTGGTGGTCTCAGGAGGACAACCTTCTGGAAGGATATCCCTTCATCCCTCTGGATCATCAGATCTCCATTACCACGGATGCATCCCTGGTGGGTTGGGGAGCTCACTGCCGGGATCTCCACACCCAGGGTACATAGACTCAGGATGAGTCTCAACTTCACATAAACGTCCTGGAAATGAGAGCCGTCCTCTATGCAGTCCGAGCTTTGAAGGACATACTTTGTCACAAGAACATTCTCTTTCAAACAGACAACAAGGCAGTGATGTACTACATCAACAAACAGGGCGGTGCACACTCTTACCCATTATGCAGGGAAGCAGTGAGAGTGTGGGAATGGTGCATAGAGCACAAGGCTCTGATTCAGGTGATTTACCTGCCAGGAGTACAAAACGAGTTGGCAAACCGTCTCAATATGGAGGCAGATCCTTACGAGTGATCTCTCGACTCAGCCGTCGTTCAGTCACTCTTCAAAGAGTGGGGAACTCCAGACCTGGACCTTTTTGCATCCCCACTCAACGCAAAACTGCCTCTTTACTGCTCCAGAAATCCAGGACCTGGCGTATTTTGTCAGGATGCATTCAGGCTGTGGTGGACAAAACGCTTTCTATACGCATTTCCTTCTCTTCCCCTAATTCAGAGGATACTGCTCAAACTGGAGTCCCAGGGGGGGGCAGAATGATTCTCATTGCCCCCTTCTGACCTCGGCAGATATGGTTCCCACTGCTCAACAGGCTGTCGGAAACCTCCCCGAAACCGCTTCCCCTTCAAACGAGCCTTCTGACCCAGGGTCCTGTGGTCCATCCCAACCTGAGGTCGCTTCACCTTCATGCTTGGCTCCTGAGGAGATAGAGGTGAATAGGTTTAATACAGTATTTCTCGTAGAGTTTGATATTCTTTTAGCCACGCACTAGCCGGCCACCAGAAAAACCTACATGGCTAAATGGAAGCATTTTTTTATCTGGTGTGCAAAACGCTCTTGGAATCCTTTTTCCTGCCTACCAAATAGTCTTGGAGTATCTCTTAGACCTCTCAAACACAGGTATGCAATACTCCACAGTCAAAGTTCATCTTTGTGTCATTTCGGCATATCATGAGAAGGTATTTGCTATGTCGCTGGCTCAGCTGCCCGTAGTTGAGAGGTTTCTTAAAGGGATTCTGCATACTAGATCTCCTATTAGATGTCGAGTTGCAGCCTGGGACATTAACCTTGTGCTAGACATGCTCACTTGTAAACCTTTCAAGCCTCTAGCTACTTCCGAGTTGAAATTCCTCACTTGCAAAACGGCCTTCCTGGTGGCCATTACTTCTGCTCGTAGGGTTTCTGAATTGCACGTTCTGGTCACACACACACACACCCACACACACCCATACACTGTATTTCATAAGGACAAAGTAGATCTTATCTGTGTCAGTCTTCACTATTCATCATATTTGTGTATATGGCCAGAGGTCATGACCCTGCAGGAGCTCTTTTTTTTTTTTTTTTTTTGATGGAAGGAGTCTATGCACCATTGGCGCCGCCCTCGAGGACGACGCATTGCGTGGTGCTCACGAGTTGGCCGTTGGGTGCTGTTGGCTCCGCCTTCCCGCCAGTTCTTTGTCTCCCACCGTCGAGATCACCTCGTGGGATGCTGGAAGAAGATTTTTGAGGCCTGCTTCGCAGTTTCTCGACTACATCATTCCCTTGCCTTCGGTGCCGAAGTCCGTCAGTTCCTCCTGCCGGTTCTGTTTTGCCAAACTCAACGTCGCCCAGTCAGACCTTTCCAATTATTCTATTTTCTGCGACGTCGAGTCTGTTTTTGGTGTTTTTTCCCCTCTGTAGGTCATGTCTCGGTTGAAGGGAAAGAAAACTTATTCTGTCACCGACCAGCACGACCGTTGCCTTTCGTGTCTTAGCCGCTTCATGACATGGATTCGTGTGAAGCCTGTTTCTCCATTGATCGGAGAGTAATCAAACAACGCGCATGGAAAGTGGGCCGGGCTCAGCCGACTTTCAGGGATCAGGTTTGCACTCTGGCCAAGCCACGTACTCTCAGCCTTTCCTCCGGGTCCCCTCCTGGTTGTATATGAACCGAGGAGGAGGGAACCTCTGCTTTTCCCAGCCTAGCCATGGCTGAGGCTCCTTCCACGGCTCAGGAGGCCCAGTCTGTTCCCCATGGGGGACGATGGGAGGCACCGTTATGGGAATCGCCCCTTCAGGGGTGAAGGCTCCCCCCAGTGTTGGACCTGCAGCTCGGAAGGCCTGAGTCGACGCCCTCGGTCGGCACCGTTTTGGGCCTCTGCGCCGTTTGCGGTGCCATAGGCTATGACGGCGCCATTGTTGGTGCTGGCCAGTCGCTTGGTGCTCCGTTCTCCCCCCTGACTTCTTCACTGAATCGCTTGGTGCCGTGGCGGCTGTCTGCACTGTTCGTGGCACCGATAGTGCTTGCAGCGCTGTCAGTTTCTATGGCGCCATCTTCTTTCTCTCACTTTGGCGCCGTCCGTAGTGCCAAGGTTGAGCACGACACCATGTCTTCCTCTGGAGTCGTTCACAGCTCCGAGCAGGGTCACAGCGCCGTGGGGGTTCCGGATCTCAGCGCAGAGACTGCTGTCGGCGCCACTTCTGCCCTCTGCACCGCTTGTGGGTCCAGACGGCACTGTTCTGTGTGCCGATGGGGCTGTTGGAGTCGACTTCGGCGCTGTCTCTCTCTCCGCGGAGCCGTTTGTGGCGCCATGGGGCAGGACGGCGCCGTGTCAGACTCTGGCACCGGGATTGCTGCCCTTGTTGGAGCCGTGCCTCCTTCTGCCACCATTCGCGGTGCTGGGGGGGCACTGGAACAGTCTTGGGTACAGTCTCCTTTTCTGGTGCCCCGTTTGGTCGAGATGGCGCAGAGTGCCCACCCCCTGTCTAGCACAGGATTTCAGTTTTCACCACTTCAGAGGAGGAATCGAACTCTGAGTTGGACACAGTCTGGCTTCTTGGAGCTAGTTGCCCAGGTGGGCACTGTAGTAGTATCCTCAACAGGCCGCGACCAGCCCCCCTCGGAGGATCGGACAGCGGCTACCGTGGTCAGGGGTGCTGACCAGCAGGCAGTGGTGCAGGCCACTATTGCTCTGCAGCCTGGCCTCGGGGGGGGGGGGTTGCTGACCCATCAGTGGTGGTACCCCCTCGAGTGGTGTGCCTACATCACCCAACTTTGGGGCCGATCGGAGCACCCACAGGAGGGGAGGGCAGTGCTCCTTGGATAGCTCCTTCGGTGGCTGATCAGGGTTGCCAGCTGCCTAGGCTGGCTCTCTTGAGGAGAAGGGCACTCTTGGATTCTGAGGGGTCAAGGGGTGTGAGTTCTGTTCGGCGACCTTTTTCCGGAACCCACTCAGGCTCTGGGAGGAGCCGTAGTGCGGATCTCAGCTCTTTCCATTCGGTTTCTTTGGAGGTAGGGGACCGTCCTTCTGGACCTAAACAGCCCCTGTCGCCTCACAGGGGATTCTTCCAGGCGCAGCCACAGCAGTTCCGAAATGGTTGTTCAGCTGTCAGCTGTGGAGTCTTCCGGAGCTCCTTCTTCTGGAGCTCTTGGTCCACTCCCTAGCCCAGGCGGAGGTCAGTAGACTACTCTTCTCTGTTGTATCCCCATCCCTCTGCCGCATTCTCCTGCACTTCTAGGTATTCTTGGACCTTCCGGGCCTCTCTCCTGGGAGCAGTTCAGAGCCATGGCTGCTCAGTTCCCCACTTACGTCAGGGCCATGGACAGACAGGTTTTTTCAACCTCCCCCTGAGCAGCCGCGCTCTGAACAGCCTAGGTCCTCTGACTCTCTGTCCTCCTCTTCTGGGGGAGAGGAGCTTTCTGTCCACATTTCTCCAGCTGCTGATCTTGCAGAGTATCAGCGATTCTTTGTGAGGATGTTGGAGGACCTGTGTATCACCCCTCCCACTCAGAGAAATCCGGAGCACTCGGCACATGGCTTTTTAGGCGATTTCGGCAAGGGCACCCTTGTGGTGCCCCCCTGGCCTACTCCCTTTCAGGAGGCGTCGTTGCGTTCCTGGCAGAGACATTTTTCCGGAGTTCCTACCCCCAGGGATCTCTGCCAGTGGTATTGCGCACCCCTGGAGTCTCCAGGTTCCATGCCTCATCCTCAGTCAGGATTGATGCAACTGGGCACTCCTGATGGGCTTCGCACTCTTCACTGTGACCGGCCCCCAGATCAAGACTCCTCAGATTTTGACTTCTGGGGTAGGAGGACTTTCTACTCGGCATGGTTACTGCTTTCTATCACAGCACATCAGGCCCACTACACAACCTATGACAGGTTCCTGTGGTCCAGGCTTGGTCAACTCCTAGCCTCAGTGCCTGACATGGAGCAAATAAGACAAGCCATTGCACTCTATGCACGGTCCCTAGAGCTAGCAAGGCACCAAGCGAGGGCATCGTACGATGCCAACAAGGTAGCTACCGGGGTCGTAGGGACAGCGATCTGCACTAGACAAATGGCATGGCTGCGTCTTTCCTGGTTGTCACCCTTGGCCCGGCGTAGAGTGATTAACTCTGCTCACCAGAGAACCTTTCTCTTCTCCCGTAGAGCGAGACAGCGTTTGTCGGGGCAACTTCCTTCCCTCTTCGGGGGGTCCCCGTCTCACTCTCTGGCCTCTCCAGGCCCCGAAGGTTCTCCCTCTTAGTGTGTCACCCACTGAGAGCTAAAGGACTCTGTCCCTTAGGGTTAAAAGAAAACCCCTTTCAGGGGGGCTCGGCACTCGCCCAGAAGTGATGAATGGTGAAGATTGACACAGATAAGATATGAAAATTACATACCTACCGTAATTATGATCTTTCTGTTTATCTTCATTCATCACAATCCCGCCCTCCATCCCCCTGGGGCCTCAGTATCTGGGTCCCCTCCCTGTCTGTGCCCAGCCACACCCCCCTCATTTCTCTTGTTAGGAGTGGGGTAAAGAGGGGCACACAGGGGGATGTTGTTTCTAGAGAGAGTGGTTAGTATTGAGGGGGGGCACTCCTTATCCAGTGCTCTAGCTCCGCCCCGTGGGGTTGGAGTTGGCAGTCACTCTCCATTCTTTCCTCCTCTTTTCCCATCCATCTTTAATTTTTTTTTGTCCAGTGGACATATCGTTTACTAAAAAAAAAAAAAAAAAAATTTCTTTCACCAAAAACTTTTTTCCCCTGAGAGGGGGAGAATTTCCTGTGTCTTGTCTTTCTTCCAGAATAGTCGTTTTCTGTTTTTGGAGTCTTTGCCAGTGATTCTGTACCTTGAATTCTGACAATGAGCCTCTTGGCTACTCCTTGCAGTTCCTACACAATCTGGAGATAATTCAAGGTCCGGGGTATGGTTGTCACCTTTCTCCTCCCCCTCTCACACTTATCCTAAATCCTTCCTCTTCCCTTTTTCCCTATTTCCAGAGATTGGGGCCCCTACAAATCCAGTAAGACTTCCTTCTTCTTCTTCTGTCCTCTGTCGTTATTTCTCCTATGTGTTTTATATCTTTTCCTTTATTTGTCTCTTGGAGTTTTCTTGTCCCATCCTCCCAACCCTTTTCCTCACCTCTCCGGCGACTCAGAACTGGCAGGAGGGCAGAGCCGACAGTACCTAATGGCCAACCCGTGAGTGCCACGCAGTGCGTCGACTCCGTCCATCCCAAAAAAAAAAAAAAAGCTCCTGCGGGGTCATGACCTCCACCCATATACCCAAATGTGATGAATGGTGAAGATACACAAAGATCATAATTACGGTAGGTACATACTTTTCATTTCTTAGGACTCATCCTAAGTTCCTTCCTAAGGTTGTCTCAGAATTCCATTTGAATCAACCTTTAGTCCGTCCTACGTACTTGGCAAACTTCCTGAATGAAAGGGAGCATACCCTTCATTGACTGGATGTAGAGAGCCTTGCAGTTCTATCTCGATAGAACAAAGGAAATTCGCAAGGCTCAACAGCAGTTTTCTTTCCTTCAGGACGACCCGGCTGGGTCAACCTGTTGCTGTCAGGTGCATTTCAGCATGGCTGGTGGCATGCCTTTGCCACTGCTATTCTATGGCACAGGTCAAGCTGGAAGGTAGAGTGTACGCTCACTCTACCAGAGCAGTCGCAGCATCTCTGGCAGAAATCTGTAATGTCCCCATTGCAGATATTTGCAATGCGGCTACCTGGAGCTCCATTTATACATTTGTTAAGCACTGTGCCTTGGATGTTCATGCCAGACAACATCAGTCATTTGGCAGGACAATTCTTAACCAGGGCCCCGTGTTTTCTGCAATTCTGTGGTTGCAGCAGTAGCCGCAGAAATCGGGGCTGACCGCAGAAATCAGGAAAAACAGCCATATGGCCGCAGAAATGCTAACTGTGCTATACAGTGACAAAAGGAAAGAGCATAGCTACTGATATGTTAAGTATGGCATGCATACTCATTAGAAGGGGCAACAAACTGATGCCACCCGCTACAAAGCTGAAAAGCTAATGGCCGCATGGCATCTTGACTCATGCTGGCTCTTGTTACATAACTCAGTCCAGCCAGTATTATGCGGAGGAGACTGTTGCAAGAGTAGCAGAGCTTGATTAGGTTCACAGCAGTTATGATTTGCTGTTGTGTAGGTGTGGCTAGCTCAGTCATGTTAATTTTTCATTGTGAGACTGCTGACAGTGCATGCTGAATCCCTGGAAGATGAATTTGGAAGGCAGAACTGTGAGAACGGTGAGCAGTAGTCAAGAAGTGAGGAGATTCAGTGGTGCCCATGGAGGTGGAATCGAGGTCGGTGTGGTGGCAGGTATCGGAGGAGGAGCTGATTGCAGAAACATGTGGCTAGCAGCAGACTGGGAAGACGACTCTGGTCCCCACTGATGGACATCTATCACAGTTTTGATTTGTGGGCTGCAGATCTGTACCTGCAAGTGTGAGAGTAATTTCATGGCAGATTTAAACCTGCAGCCTACATGGTGGCATCAGGCTCAATTCTTAAGGAGGGTCAAGTTGCCCAGCTGCAGTAGAGTTGGAGACCAGGGTATACTAGAACTGGTGCGAGCAGATAAGGAAAAATATCAGAATGAAGAGTCTTGTAAACTCTCCATCAGGGCCCTGCAATTGTCCTCTCTGAAACTTCTACTCCTTCTGCTACTTCTGTCAGGGAATATTCACCCTAACCCTGGCCCCCCAACCAGTGGGTCACCAAAGAATCTAAAACACACTGGAGTTCTCTCCTTTGCATCCCTTAAACATTTGCAGTCTCCTTCCCAAGCTTGATGCCCTACAAATTTCCGCCAACCTGCATAAACCTGAAGTCACCTCAGTTGTCAACCTGGCTCACACCCAAAATTCCTGACTATGCAATTGCCCTGCCTGGTTACACTGTTTTCAGGTTGGATCGGCAGGCTAAAAGAGGTGGGGGCTGTGCATTATACCTTAAAGACTCCCTCCTGGAACACCCCATAACTGCCCCGCCTTCAGACTCACTGGCACAGATCCTCCCAATCCGTATCATACTTGGAGCCCATGGCAAAGTACTCACAGTTGCCGCACTCTACATTCCCCCCAGAGACCAAGTGAAGGGCCTAAACGCTGTCCTGGAATTCACCCGAATGCAGCCATCTGACTCTGAGATAATCATGCTTGGGGATTTTAACATAAACTAGCTTGCCCCTGATACTGGAGGCCTCAAGGACGCCATTTCCTCTGCTCACCTCGCTCAGCTGGTTGACACCCCCACCAGTCACTGCAGAACTGGTACCAGCTCTTTACTTGACTGGATTTTATCCAACCACCCCACCCAAATCTCCAGTATCTCCATCCTTCCGGATTCCCTCAGTGATCACTCTGTCACCTGTGTGTGGTGCAACAAACTCCAAACCCCTGCCATCAGTCATCGCCAGTAAAATCCTCCCTCGTGGATACCCGAATCTCCTTAAATCTTATCTCAGGAACCTTTACTGGACACCAGTCTTCAAGGCAAATGATGTCGATACAGCCTTGGACTCTTTCATCTCCATCTTCAGCGAAGCCTCACGTCTAAGCCACCTACAAAAAGTGTAAAGTTAAGTCCCTTTGCAACCCCAGGTTTACCATGACCTAATAGCAAGGCTAAAATCAAGGGACTGCCTCTGGCTCTTGGCCCATGACTCGGGATCACCATCGGCCATCCAGAACTACAAGCGTGCACGGAATTACTGCACTAAGGCCATTAAACTACGCAAAAGCAACTAACACTTCGGGTAATGGTAGAGCTTTCTTGAACAACATCAAGGAAGTGACTGGTAAACAGCCAAAAACCTCCCCGGCTATGCTTGGCATCGATAGAACTATCACACTTGACCCCACAACTATCGTCAATACCTTCATTACCGCTTTCACTGACCTCGGCTCCGTTCCCCCCCCTTGACTTCTTCACTGAATCAGACACTTCTAACACTCCCCACTCTACTCCCTACCCACCCTTCTATTTCAAATCAGTCAAGCAGTATGAAGCTTGCAAGTACATCAGCCAGGCCATTGCCAACACAAAGTATAACGGGGACTCATTGGACCTTAAACTACTGTCCCTCACACTCGACAAAGTTATCAGACCTCTCACCAAGATCTTTAACCTCTCCCTCTGCCTTGGACAGTTCCCTGACTTATGGAAATCCACTTTAGTCACCCTCGTACACAAGAACTGGGACAAGACTCGCCATGGAAATTACCGACCAATCTCCATACTACCCCACCTCTCAAAGGCACTCAAACTCATTGTTGCCGACCAACTCGCCCACTATCTGGACAACCACAACATCCTGTGTTCTCAGCAACATGACTTTAGGAAAGGGCACAGCACCACATCCGCCCTTATGGAATTTACCGCAGCAATCCACAATTCCCTAGACAATGGCCGCCTTACCAGGGCGGTCTTCATCGATTTAACAAAGGCTTTTGATACCATCCACCACGACCTGCTTCTGAACCAGCTCTCAGCTGCAGGGCTCTCCCCAGACTCTACTGCCTGGTTCCAAAGCTACCTGTTAAACAGATCTTAACAAGTAAAGATTGCGGGCACTCTCTCTAACGCTATGCCAGTCTGTTCGGGAGTCTCCTAGGGCTCCATACTGGGACTGCTTCTCTTTTCCCTTTTTCTGAACAACCTCCTAAATCCTGCCTCGAACAAATTATTCTCTATGCAGACAATGCCGTAATTCTCTCCTCCCATAAGGACCAGCACTCCCTGCAAAAAAAACTCCAACTTGGATTCTCAGTGGAAAAATGGTTCAGTACACAGAGACTTATTCTCAGCTACAAAAAAAACAAGACTATGCTT
Organism: Neoceratodus forsteri; assembly: GCA_016271365.2. NCBI lineage: Eukaryota > Metazoa > Chordata > Ceratodontiformes > Ceratodontidae > Neoceratodus > Neoceratodus forsteri. Next base: position 500,225,951 of record CM028132.1, read on the forward strand.
TTCCATAACTCCCACAGCAAACACGGAACACCCCCCTGATCATATCAAACCTACATGGCTCAACCTTCGAACAGGTTTTAACCTTCAAATACTTAGGGATCACCCTTGACACTAACCCATCCTACGTGTCCTACATTGACAATGTCGCTAAGGCTGCCAACATGGCGGCTTGGCCTTCTGTACAGGCATAGGTCCAGCTTAACTCCTGCTGCCTTGCACCTTGCTGTGCAAAGCTCAGTTGTCTCCATCGATTATGGCCTCATCATTTATGGCTCAGCCACCTCTACTGCCCTCAGACGATCTCCACCTCGCTCAACAAAGCATGTCATCTAATCACTGGGTCCCATCACCTAACCCACACCTGTGACCTCTATGTTCAGTCTGGCTGGCTGCAACTCTCAAATCGCATAAAATACCAAACCTGCACCATAGCTAAGATCACTATGGGCCTGGCACCCTCTGGGGTTCCATCACTCCTCAGCCCTAGTAGTAACCCCCGTCACACAAGAGGCTTGGAATCTCATCGCCTGTTGTTCCCACTCTGCAGAACCTCCATGGGTCAGCGCTCATTTGCCTATCTGGCTCCTTGTTGGTGGAATAGCCTTATCAGTGAAATCTCCTCCGCTCCCACGCTTGGTTAGTTCAAATCAAGGCTCCATCTCCACCTCTCTGCCTCCAGCACCTGCGACTGTCATATCTAGCTTGACCCCCTCAGCTCAGTCCAGCAGCCCTAGCTGTGGTGCCCTCTCCTTGTACCTTCCCTTCTTTCTCTCTCCCTCTACCATATCTCCCCCGCCCTCAACCATTCTTCCCGCACCTGTGTTCTACTTGACCACTGCCTCTGGCAGGCTCTCCTTGTATTATTATGAAACTGTATGTTAACTCTGTTTTATCTGCTCTAAACCTGCGCTTGTTTTATTTGCTTATTGCATTTTGCTCCACTGTGTACCACTGTATTGTCTTGTCCCTGACGTGGAACCTTTGTAAAAGAGCCTTGGCTCAAAGGTACTTGTAATCCTAGTCTTAAATAAATAAAATTGCTGTTATACATAAGTGAAATGAGGGTCACTGACTGAAGAACACCACACCCCCCTGAGTTGCGAGGAGAAAATATGCTAACCAAGGATCTTACTTCGAGAAACAGCTCTTGCAGCAGGTTACACCATTAGGACTGAAGCCGGCAGGCGCCAGGACCCCACAGAAATTTTCTAGCTAGCAGTATTCAGCGGGGACTGCCTCAGATGTCGGTCCCGCCCCCGACATCAGGTACAGTACGTAAGGAAGCGGTCCCCCAGAATTCCCAGTTCTTTTCCCGCCGTCGACTCGCCAGCATCGGCCTCTCGGTCTCTACCTAGCGCACGACGACTTGGAACTTCAAGAGTTTCTCCATACTAATGTCCTCTCTGACTCCTTCACTTGAAGGACACGTTTCCAAGTGTGCCTGCAGAAAACAGATCCCTTTTAAGGATCCTCATTCCTCCTGCATGCGGTGCTTAGGCCCGGACCACAACACCAAGGCCTGCACCGTCTGCCAAGGGTTCAACAGCCGCACCAGGATCCGTCGTCAGAAGGCACTTCAGGCTTATCTGCTGGAAGAAAAACGTAGTAGGATGGACCAAGAACCTTCCTCCAGGGGCGCTTCTTCTTCCAAGGCCCACAAACATGGGAGAAAGCAAGGTCCAGATCCCCGAACCGGGCCTCGGACTCCGTAGCTCAGGCTTCACCAGGTCGGACCGCTGTCCCTCCAGGGCTCGTTCTCAGCCTCCTCTGGTCAAAGTCCGAGCCTCAGGCGGCTATTCGACTCTCCAGCCCATCAAGACTTCAAGGTCCTTGGCTTCCTCCACTCCCTCTCGGGCCTCTTCCAAGTCTTCCGAACGCCACAAGTTTTCCTCATTGATCCGACATCGGGACCCCAACTCCAGATCGGTCTCCCAGCCTCCCAGAGGTCCGGATCCACCACCCAGGAAGACTGAAAACCTGACGTCCCTAAAGCGGACGTCGGATCCGATGTCTGCCAAGCACCCGACGTCGGCCAAGCATACGAAGTTGGCCAGGTGTTCGCCGGAGCCGCGGACACCAGCAAGGCACCAGACGCCAGCCGGGAGTTTGCCGGACCCGAAGGCGTCGGTCAAGCGACCGATGTTGGCTTTGCATTCACCGGTCACAGGGATTCAACGGAGGAGGACACGATGCTGCCCGAAGACCAGGCGGGCGACACACTGAGGATGCCGGGCTCCTGAGGGAACCTTCACCCACCCCGGAGACACCCGCTGACTCGACGCCCGACCCCGGCAACAGACCACCGGCACCAGGCCCGTCGTCAGGCATGAACCTGTAAGAAGTAAAGGACCTCTTTAGTTTCTGGTGGGACACCATCCGAAAGGATGTGGTCCCTATAAAACCTTCTTCTCCTCCTACTCCTTCACCTCCTACGCCCCCTCCTCCACCAAAGTAGCCAGCAGGACAACCACCAACCCCTAAGCAGCAGACTCCACCTCCTAGGGGTAGATCCAAGGACCGGAGAAGGCCTCCCTCAAGATCCCCCAGCCCCAAGCGACCCAGACATCATCGGTATACTCCGTCAAGGGAGGGCTCCAGATCGTATGCCTCGGATGATTCCAGATCTCCTCCTCCACTCAGCATTCCATCACCTGACCCACATGACCTTCCCAGGTCTCCTCCGGATGATCCCATTTTCTCTGAGATCATGAGGCACATCCAGGACAACATGGGGTGGGATGCTGAAGACCTCGACCCTGAAAGGCAGCGCCTTGCCCGTTATCTTTGGCAGAAAGACCCAAAGCCTGTGGTAGTGCCACCCTTGGTGGACACCTTCGCGGACATCACCAGGGCTGCGTGGAAGCGTCCGCACTCCACTCCCGCTGTGCCGAAGAAAGCTGACCACCTGTACAAGGCCCCAAGAGAGGACCAGTACTTGGCTCAACAACCTCTGGCAGACACCCTGGTCATTACGGCCTCACACTGACCAGTTCCAAAGACCGCCCAGCACATGAATATGCATCACGGACCAGGAGTCCAAACAATTGGATGCCTGGGGAGATGATGTACGCAGCTGCTACGTGCTCCATCAGGTCCCTGATCTACCTAACCCACATGGTACAATTTCAGAACGCCCTGTGGGAACAGAGCCAGGACCTGGTCGATAAACTTCCAGATGGCAATCAGAAGGCGAGCTCCTAAACCTTCTCCGCACAGGGTCTGATGTGGGTACCCAAGTACTACGAGCTGTATACAATTCTTCCGACTCATCCACCAGGGCTGCAGCTTCAGGTGTCTGTCTCCGGCGACACTCTTGGCTCCATGTCTCCGGCTTCACACCAGACATACAGAAGAACATTCTTGACGTCCCCTACAACGGCGAAGTACTTTTTGGTGAACCTTCGGAGAAGGTTATCCCAAACTCCAGGATGTTGGGAAGGCAGTCAGGTCTGTACAGGCCATGTACAGATCCAGGTTCCTTTCATAGGAACCAGAGCCATTTTCGCAGCCGGCAACAAAGGCAGCGGCCACGTTCTGGCCAGCAACAAAGGGGCACTTTTCAGCAGAAAACGCAGGCTAAGTCATCCCCAGGCAGAGCCCAGTGCTTCACTAAACTGGCCCAGCCTGCAGGGACCAGTGCTGCCACAGCATGACTCCTTACCGGCCCTGGCCCCTCCTCTGGATCAACGGGCACAAAAGGTCGGGGTTCGCATCGCTTGCCACTTTTTAGGGTGGCAGTCGATTACCACCGACCGGTGGGTCCTCCAGTTGGTCAAGAAAGTTCAGTTCATAGAATTTCTCAACCACCCACCGCAAGACCTCACCTGCTTTCCTGTTACTCGGGTCAGCATGCGCTGCTCATACAGCAGGAGGTGCTCACACTTCTGGGAAAAGAGACGATAGAGCGTGCACCGTGGAACCAGAGGAGCGCAGGATATTATTCTCACTTCTTTCTGGTTCCCAAGAAAACGGGGGACCTCTGTCCGATGCTGGACATCAGCGACCTCAACGAGTCGGTCCTGTACAAACACTTCCGCATGGTGACCCTCCCAGGTCTGAGTCCCATGCTCAAGCATAGCGCCTTTCTAGCGTCCTTGGACATGCAGGATGCTTACCTCCTTATACCCATTGCTCAAGCGCAGAGGAAGTTTCTGCACTTCGAGTTTCAGGGCCACCATTATCAGTTCCGAGCCCTGCCCTTCGGACTGTCATCGGCACCTCGGGTATTCACAAAGTGCATGGCGGTTGTAGCGGCGACTCCGAGGAGACGAGGCCACTACCTGTTGCCCTACCTGGACAACTGGCTTCTTATGGTGCCCTCTCGGGAGGCCTTGATTTCCGCCATTCATTGTACTCAGTCTCTGTTCGAGACTTTGGGCATCATTATCAATCAAGAGAAGTCGCACCTGGTTCTGTCACAGACTGCAGTTCATAGGCGCCATTCTGGATGCCATCCAGGGGAAAGCTTTTCTTCCCCAGGACAGAGTGGAACGCATCAGATTCCTCATCAGGGACATTTTGGCGAAGACCATTCCTGCCAGATTGGTCCTTTGCCTGCTCGGACACATGGCTGTGGCCATTGCAACAGACCCGCTTGCTTGTCTCCACATGTGGGTGACTCAGTGGATATTATGGGTCCAATGGGATCAAAAGCAAGACCATCTGCAGCTCCCAATCCGGATCACGAAGGCCGTAATCCAGGATTGGCAATGGTGGCTAGATCCGAAGAATCTGTCAGCGGGAGTCCCCTTCATTGCGCCATCTCCGATTGTGGCACTCTCCACAGACGCTTTAGGACTCGGATGGGGTGCACACCTCGACGGTGTCCGGTCTCAGGGCCTGTGGACAGCCCAAGAGACTCATCTCCACATAAATATCCTGGAAATGAGATCAGTTCTTTATGCCCTGCAGGCCTTCCAGTCGAGATTCCACTGGGTACTCTTGTTAAAAACGGACAATTCCACAGTGATGCATTACCTCAACAAGCAAGGAGGCACCCATTCCTACCAGCTTTACAGGGAGGCCATGAGGGTGTGGGATTGGGTTTTGCAACATGGCGCAAGCCTCATTGCTGTTCATGTCCCAGGAGTGGACGTCATCGCAGATGGCCTGAATCCACAAGTGGGAACTACTCCAAGAGGTAGTAGAGGATCTGTTTCGCAGATGGGGTACACCAGAGTTAGACCCTTTCGCGTCCTCATCCAACGCAAAACTGTCCAGTTTTTGCTCGCTAGATCCAGGGCCTGGTGTTTTCTGGCGAGCACGTTGTCCCTCTCCTGGGTGGGCAGATTCCTCTATGCCTCCTTCTCCGCCCCCCCCCCTTCAGTTGATCCAGAGGGTCCTTCTGAAACTTCGCAGAGAGCAAGTGACGCTGATGCTTATCGCGCCGTTCTGGCCCAGGCAGATCTGGTTCCCTCTATTACATCAGCTATCCCGAGAACCTCCGGTGCCTCTGCCAATCAGCTCTCACTTGGCTCAGGAGGAGGGCTCCTTGGTCCATCCGGACCTTCGTTTGCTGAGCCTGCACACTTGGCTCCTAGAGACATAGCCATTTTGCGACACGGGGTCTCGCAAGAGATAGCTGACATTCTGGTGGCCAGCCACTCATGCTACTTACGCCATGAAATGGCGCCGTTTTTGCCTATGGGCTCAAGCGCGGGGAGTTTCGCCACTGGATTGTCCAGAAAGGTCGATATTGGACTACCTCCTGTCTCTCTTTCAGACAGGCTTGGCCTACTCCTCGATAAAAGCACACCTTTGTGCCATCTCAGCCTATCACACTCCTATAGGCTAACATTCTGTCTCTTAGTTGGACACGGCACGAGCCTTCCTGAGAGGTGTTCTTCACCTTAGACCTCCGATTAAGGATCCTATTTTGCCTTGGGATTTACCCTTCATCCTGGAGCAGCTTATGCTGCCACCTTTTGAACCAGCCGCAGATTGCGAGCTATTGTCTCCTTACATGGAAGATGTTGCTTTTTTTTTTTTTTTATTGAAATTACTCTTTATTCCTCCTCCCAGCCTGCCACCTCTGACCCTTCAGGGAGGACAATTGGACATCCCACTGCCTTGAACCCTACCCTTACAGACCACAGACCCCCATGGAGCGGATTTTGAAGCGGGCAATGAGAGATCAAACCCGTTACTTACGTTTCGTCGGTCTGTGGTCTGCTGGGCGGGCACAGGCACTCGTGGACGCGGCCACGGTCCTCCCATCTTCCCGGCTGAGGCAGGCTTGTTCTCGTTTTCTCCCTCCCGAGCAATAGCGACCTCCTGGCGTCATGGCCTTGCAGCGCCGAAGTCCGTGCTGCTCAAAGCCAGCAGCCATCCCCTAGTGGGGCTTGCAGTTCCTCGAGCCTCTGCTGGGGTCATGCAGAAGATGTCGGGCATCGACCAAATCCCTCCCCGGAGAAGGCGAGCTGTCGTTGGACGCTCAAGCCTGTCTCCCCACGGACGACCCGAGTCCGCTCCTGAACCCGGGTCGCCGGAAGATGTTGCTTTTAGTTGCCGTTACTCCGGCCAGAAGAATTTTGGAGCTTCCTGCACTGATGTGCAAAGAACTGTATTTGGTTTTCCACCAAGACAGGGTATCCTTACAGACCAATCCGAAGTTTCTGCCTAAGGTGGTCTCAGCTCTCACTCTTAATCAGGATATCGATCTACCAGTATACTTCCCTAAATATTCAAATCAGGGAGAGGCCCTGTTGCACACTTCAGATGTGCATAGGTGTCTTTAATACTACCTGAACAGGACCAAACACCACCGAAAATCAGATCAGCTTTTTGTCTCCTTCACCCACAGGATGCTGGGAGCTCCCGTTTCCAAACAGTCGCTGTTCAGATGGCGTATACATTGTATCACGTTCTGTTACCAGAAGTGCAACAAACCCTTACCGGGCGCGGTTAAGGGTCATTCCACAAGGGGGGTGGCTACCTCCTTTGCGGCCTTAAAGAACGTGTCCACCTGAACTATCTGTGCAGCAGCTACTTGGGGCACTGTGCAAACCTTTATCAGGCATTATAGCCTGGATGTGGCATCGAGGCGAAGAGCTGGTTTTGGTCTAGCAGTCCTTCAAGGACTTCTGTCCTAGGCTTAGGTTTCACTAAAGGATTTCTACCTTCCCTCCTCCTGATGGTGTGGGATTTCCACTATTGCTTGGGAATCAGTCCTAATGGCGTAACCTGCTGCAAGAGCTGTTTCTCGAAGTAAGATAGTACAGTTACGTAAGAACTTACCGTAACAGTAGATCTTCGAGAACAACTCTTGCAGCAGGTGCTTTCCCTCCCACCATCCCCGCTGGAGGTAGATTCTCATTCCAACATCCTTCTCCTAGGATCAGGTGTTCTCAGCATCTCTGATTGCCATTTGATGGCGGATCCTCAGTCTCCTCTTCTGATGTCATCCACCGGCCAGGAGTCTTCGTCGGGAGAACTGGGGATTCTGGGGGACTGCCTCCTTATGTACTGTGCCTGACATCGGGGACGGGACTGACGTCTGAGGCGGTCCCTGCTGAATACTGCTAGCTAGAAAATTTCCGTGGGGTCCTGGCACCTGCTGGCTTCAGTCCTAATGGTGTAACCTGCTGCAAGAACTGTTCTCAAAGATCTACTGTTAGGGTAATTTCTTACGTAACTGTACTTTACCCCAGTTTAATAAGAATGACTTGCTTGCATTTTTTTTAGTGTGTTCCCCAAAAGAAAAATCAGGAGTCAACAAATCATACAGACACAGCAAGTAACACCCTCCGTCACTATTTTAGAAAGATAATTTCCAAAACACACAGATTTTCACACTGTACTCAACGTGGTTGTTGCAAGACAGCTGGGGTATTCCTAGTTTTAAAACATTATAATGTAAAAGAACATTGATCAAAATCAGAAAAAAAAAATAAAATGGCTTTTAAGTTGGAGTCTCTCTTTATTTCTGCTAACTGTAAATATAAACCAGAAGAAATCCAAGCAGGTTTTGCCTTCTGTGTAGTTTTAGCAGAGTGTTTCTGTCCTCCTCCAATTATAACCTAAGAGAACAGCAAAAGTCACCAGTGTGCAGAAAAACAGATGAGCCTTCAAATTCTGGGTGGGAGGGAAAGTTATTAAAAGAGAACACCAGGTTTGGGTTACTGCAGTTTAATATTTGTGATAACAAGACTACATACTGTTAAATGGCCTGCTGTTCCACTTTCAGTGTAGTGGAGTGGTTGCACGAAGGCAGACAAAGGGTAAACTAAGACTTAATCCCCTTGAAGGTATGCTGTTTAACCACAGTTTATCTGCCGCAGAATGGCCGCAGAATCAGCAGTTGTTCTGCTGCAGAAATTACGAGGTCCTGCCGCAGAATGTGGGTCCACTTTGCTGCAGTAAACATGAGGCCCTGTTCTGTCCTAAGCAAGTGAGCTCCTTTCAGTTCTGCCGCCCCTCTCGGGATTATTTAGCTCGGTACTCTCCCATTAGTGTGAATGACTGGTGGAAACTGTGTGTCCAGGAAGATATGGAAATTGCGTACCTATCCTATTTCTTGATCTTCTTGGACGAAGTCTCCACCACTTATTCACATGCCCACCCACCATCCCCCGCGCTCACTTCTCTGTTTCTGGTCTTCACTCCCTCAGTGGCTGAGCTGTGAAGACTTTGTTGTTGACCCTTCTTACACGGGTCATTTGGACTATCTTATGTCCGGTTTTTAGGTTAGTCCTCTCTAGGTTAGTTATGCTGCACCTACTTTGGGGGGCGGGGGTACTGAGGCGGTTGGAGGGTCAACGCCGAGGTGGTCTGTAGCGCACGTGCCTGGCTCGTGGTGCCAGCCCTCCTAAAAATGTTTGTTCCCACTGGGTTCTAGCGCCTCTGGCGTACTCCCATTATTATGAATAAGTGGTGACGACTTCATCCAAGAAGATCAAGAATTCTAAGAGCATGGATACGTTGTTCATCCACACTCTCTGGCATGTCCCTTTCCCCTTTAAATTCACCAGAAAGTCTTCAAGCTGGCTTCTCCCACCCACCCGGGTGGTAAATACCTCGGCTCTGCCCCATGACGCCAGATCTTCCTTTCCGCTGGAAGATTCAGGATCCCTCCTGCTACTTCTGCAGTTCGTAGGCCCTGGATTCTCAACATCAGTTTTCACCACAATTGCTTTCTTTAAAACTCATCAGAGTTTTCGATACCATTCTGAGCACATCAGACAAGGACAAGTCGTCCCCCGGATTTCGCCGGTGTCCCTGCGGACAGAAAATGTCACGCACCGATCCCCACCTCTCGTGTGTCTACTGCTTTGGTGTCGTACATGACACCACTTCTTGCACCATCTGTCTGGCCTTCCATCCCAACATCCTGGATGACCATAAGGTGCACCTAAAACTGGGGAGTCCGGAGCTTCGCAACCCACCGGTGAAATCGGAGGAGGCCAGTAGGGCGGTTTCCGCCGCCTCGGGATCTGCCAAGCAGCTCAACCAGATGGCGGCTTTCGAAGAAGCTGCTCAAGCTTCGGCCAGCCAAAGTTTTTTTCGTACCGTTTAACCTGGGTTCTATCTTCACTGGGTTCTTTCGGGAGCTGTGCCAGTCTCTCCCCACCAGGGGTGAGGCGCCCTCAGGCTCGCACTCCTCCCGCCCTAGGAAAAGGGACAAGGACCCTAAATCATCTTCATCCCAAAGGAGACGTTCCTGGGACAGAGCGGTCCAATTCTCAGGATCTTGGGGTCTCGACCTCGGTTGAGATCACTTCCTCTGCCACCGGCTTCTCGGACCTTCCGTCAGGCCAAGGCACTGAGGCCGAGGAAATGGCTGAACCGGCCAAGATTTCTCTCAACCCAATCGAGCCGTTGTTGCCGACTCCAGTCGCCGACTCCTTGGCAAGGACACTTATCCTTTCCTTCCTGGACGAGGAGACCCAGCCCTCAGGTGACCAATCGAGGGAAAGGTGCCGGAACCTCAGTTCTCCCGAACTCCGGCTTCTCCTGATCGAATGAGCTGACCCCGTCGGTCTCGATCGAGGACCAGGACCCCTTCGGTCGAAAAAAATATGAAGAAAGGTCACAAGCACTCTAGTAAGAGGAGTTGCCACCAATCCTCATCCTCCTTGGACGAGGAGAGACTTCGACAGAAGCTCCATCGATGTTATGAGGATCTCATGTGGCAACAGCTTATTCTGACTGGTCAGGAGCCGGCAACACTGGCCATTACTTGGCCTCAGCCTCTTAGGCCGACGCCGACCCCTCTGGAACTGAAGATCCCGGTTCCTCCACCTGTAGGGCAGTCACGCATTCCCGCTCGGCCTGTTTCGGTCTCACCAGCGATTTTGGTGAAACCACTGCTTAAGCAGCCTCAGGGAGGGGCTCCCTCGAAAGAGGATAGGACAGACACTGGCCTCCCCCGTCGTCTGTCCATTACTGTGGTCCCCATTCACCCTCGGTGTATCAAGAGAGACATAGGCCTTTATATCCTGACTCTTCGGACTCTGATGCCACTGGTCTGCACTCGCATTCGGGGGATGATGAGTCGTCAGTGGCAGGCTTGGAGGAGGGTCCTTCCTCTTTTCAGGGCATCCTCCGCCTCATTTCCGAATCAACCGGAATGCCCTTGGAGCCTATCCAAAAGAAGGCAGAGTACCCCCTCACGGATATCCTCAAGAGGGGGGATACCCCGACGGAGGCTTTTCCAGTGGCCGGAGCCATTGTTGGCCCGGCCCTTGAGCTATGGCAATGCCTTGCCTCCTGCCCAGCTCAGTCTGTCCACATGGCCTGCAAGTATACAGTACCCATGGGGTCCCTGGCGGGTTTCACAGAGCATCTCTTGGCCAAGAGCCTTGTGACTGCTTCTGTGTTTAGACGCACAGGTAGCTCAGCTACCACTGACCGCCATCCGGACAAGGAGTCCAAGGATATGGACCATTCTGGCCAGAAGGTTTATGCGGCCTCATCCTTGGGCCTTCTTTAGGCCAGTTCGGCTGTGATCATGGCACACTTCTCTCATGCCCTTTTGGGGTCACTAGATGAAGTCTTCCTTCATCTCCCAGCGGACATGCAGACTGCGGTGAAGCATGTCCTTGACCAGGGCCGTGCTGTTGCCAGACAGCAGCTCCAGACAGCCCTGGACATTGGAGATTCCTGTGCCCGCTCATTAGCAGCCACAGTGGCCACTCACTGAAGGGCCTGGCTGAGGTTATCCTCCTTTCCAGTGGATACTCGGCACAAGTTAGCTGACATGCCTTTCCTTGGCACCAACTTCTTTGGTCTGGGAGTGGCAGGTCACCTCCAGTGTATAGAGCAGTCCAGTGCCACCTTGGATGCTACCTCTGCAAAGGGTTCTTCGGCCAAGAACCAGCAGAAGCTCAAGAAGAAGCCTTTTTGGCACTCTTCCCTTGCGGTCAGGCAGCCCTCCTTTCAAGGAGGTCAGCAGCAACAGCAGGCTCAAGCTTGGCACCCCAGGCCCAAGCAGGGTCCTCAACAGCCCCATGAAGGAGACCATGGTGCCGGTCCAGTTGCTGCCTCCTCCTCCTCTAAGCCTGCTCAGTGACGGGTTAGGGGTTGCCACCTCTACACCCGTCATGCCAGCTCTGGGTCCTCCCTTGGGGGGCCAGCTCCGTCACTTTCTTTCCGCCTGGACTGGTATCACTTCAGACAGGTGTGTTCTGAAAATGGTTGATCTGGATCTGCCTCTAGAAATCGAGTAGTACCCTCCCAGCCGAGCCCGCGCCTCGGGAGGAAAGGATCTCAGTTCGCACTCAAGTCGGCCCTTCGGGACAACATTGTTCAGCTCCTCTGTAAAGAGGCGGTAGCTCCAGTGCCGAATCCTCCTACAGACCCAGGTTTCGTGTCCAGGTACTTCCTGGTGCCCAAGCGGACGGTGGGTTGGCGCCCCATCCTATATCTCCACGACCTGAATCAGTAGCTCGGGTCTCGCACCTTCCGGATAGTAACTCTGAACCAGATCAGACCATCTCTGGAGCGAAACATGTGGTTTTGTTCACTGGATCTACAGAATGCGTTCTTTCACGTCCCAATCCGTCCGTCCCACCAGCGGTTCTTCCACTTCAGGGTCGAAGGGACCCTGTACGAGTTCCGAGCCATGCCATTTGGCCTGTCATCAGTCCCTCTGGTTTTCACTAAGTGCATGCAGTAGTGGCAGCCCATCTTCAGCGTCGAGGAGTATGAATATACCCCTATCTCGATGACTGTCTCCTGGCAGGTTCATCCCTTCAGGAAGTGGAGATATCCAGGGATCTGGCCCTCCGAATCTGCTCCCATCTAGGCCTCCTGATCAACTAGGCCAAATCAGAACTTGTGCCCCCTCAGGTGATGGGCTTTATCAGGGCAGAGCTTGATTCTTGTCAAGCCAGAGCCTGGCTCCCGCCGGACTGGGCAGAGGTTCTCTCCTACTTTGCACAATCATTTCTGGTTGGGCACTTGCACCCTGCCCGGGACTTTCTGCACCTTTTGGGTTACATGGCAGCGTGCACCTCGGTGGCCTGTTGGGCCAGGTGGCACATGCGCCCCCTCCAGTGGGAACTGGCTGCCCAGTGGGCTCAGCAATATGGTCACTTCGACCAGCTGATCACTGTAATCCAGAAGATGTGGGACGCTCTCCAATGGTGGACCGTCCCAGACCAATTGCAGGAAGGAATCCCGTTTGTCCGCCCCTAGCCAACGGTTGTCCTGACAACCGATGCGCCTCTCATGGGCTGGGGAGCCCATATGGGGGACCACAGGGCCCATGGGTTCTGGACCCCTGAGGAGTCTCGATGCCACATCAACCTGTTGGAGCTCAGAGCAGTCAGATTGGCCCTGTCAGCATTCGCTCCTCAGCTCTGGGGTCAAGTGGTTCAAGTCCAGACAGACAATACCACGACCATGTACTACCTCAACAAACAGGCTGGCTTTCACTCCCATCTGCTGTGCAAGGAGGCGCTCTGGATCTGGACCCTCGTCAGCCGGTTGGAAGTGGATCTCCTTGCCATCCATGTGGCAGGAGTCTCGAACCAACTGGCGGATGCTGTCAGCCGCTTAGGCCAGACATCCCACAAGTGGTCTCTCCATCCAGAGGTAGCTTGCAATCTGTTCTACTGTTGGGGCAAACCGTTGGTGGACTGGTTTGCCTCCTGGGAGAACATCAAGCTGAGAGTGTACCCGCCGGCTCACCCCAGCAGGGCTCGCTGCAAGGGGATGCTTTCTCTAGGCCGTGGACCCCAGGCCTCCTCTACGCCTTCCCTCCATTTCCCTTGATCCACAAGGTGCTATTCAAGGTGAAGAGGGACAAGGCGAATGTGATTCTGGTAGTCCCAGATTGGCCCCGCCAGTTCTGGTATCCAGATCTCCTCAGCCTCATCTGCAGGGCCCCAGAGCGGCTTTGTATATTCCCGGACCTCATATCATTGAACCAGGGGAAGGTATTCCATCCGGACCTTCAATCACTGCACCTTACAGCCTGGTATCTGAGCGGCTAGAGTTCCAGGCTCTGGGTCTTTCCGAGGATGTCTACACTGTGGTAGAGACATCTTGTAAGGAATCGACCAGGAAATGTTTTGCCTTCAAATGGAAAAGGTTTTCCATTTGGTGTTCGGGTAAGAGTCAGTACCCCATATCCTGCTCTGTGGCCAACATTTTAGACTACCTTTGGTCTCTCTCCAAAGGGGGTCTGCGGTCATCGACCCTTAAGGTGCACCTGGCAGCCATTTCTGCTTACCAGGCACGGGCCGGTCAGCCGACATTGGCACAGGAGACAGTGGTCGGGCGCTTTTTCAAAGGCCTAGATCACATATCCCCTCCGGTGCATGAATCTCCACCTCCATGGGATCTCTTGCTGGTTTTGGCAAAGCTCATGGGTAAGCCATTCGAACCCATGCACAAGTGTGAGCTTTCACACTTGTCGTGAAAGACGGCCTTCCTGGTTTCTATCATGTCATCAAGAAGGACACGGGAACTCCAGGTGCTTTCGGTGGATTCCGAGAGAGAAGAAGCTAGAAGGTGAAGGAAGGAAACATATTCAATTCAGTGCTTTAGAGTAACTGGTAACTGGTATTTTTCTTTTAAACTTAGATTGTAGGCTTGTAGTGACACTATACTTTCTTTCTGTGTTGTCTTTACTTATAATTGTTTTTGGGCTGTTGAAAATTTAAAACATAGTGGTGGTGTAATTCTGTGCTGTCTTTAATTGCTGCAAATTTTCGCCCCTTCCCCCAACTCTTAATTATATGCCCTGATAAATCTGATTGACAGGAGCTAAACACAGGGTATAGTAAGAGGTGTGAAGTAGGAGGGGCATAAGGGGGAAGAAGACCACCCTCAGCACGACAAGTGTTTTGACTCATTTATTTATTTATTGGTTTCTTTTTCCTTAAAAAAAAATATATATATCTGACGATCAGTTACAGGATTTTTAGTACTGTAAATAAATAAAAAGAGAACTAAGAGAGCTTCAGTAGCAGAGAAGTAGTGGAATTGCAGTATAATGTGGGGAGTGGTGCAATGCAGTGGCTGTGGGGCAGCCATATTCAGGCAGACCTTCTGGACACTGAGGTGCTGCCCTATCTGCATGCATCTCTCTGGACTGCGGGATGAGGTAGCCAGACTCAGAGCGGAAGTAAACTGGGTCAGGAGTACCATCACCCCTATCCAGGGACCACTCAGTCCAATGCAGCTGCCTCAAAAGATGCCGAGAACGAGGAGCACTTGGATGACAGTGGGCTCAGGGAGGGTTAGAGCAGTCAGGCAGAGGCACATCCCAGATCCTATTCCTCTCAAGAACTCATATGCCACACTGGCAAATGAGGACAACCAAATAGAGGTACCCAGGAAGTGGAAGGAAAGGATGTGGAGGTTAGGCAAGGAGGTGACCTCAGTGGGGAAAGCAGTGGACCCCAGAGGAGGAGGAAGCGAATCCTGGTGGGGGACTCCATCGTAAGAGGGATCCAGCTAGGAACACAGGAGGGGGAGGACAGGGAGGTGAGGTGCCTACCAGGTGCCACGCATGGAGGGATGGAAGGAAGATACTGGGATCACTGGGAAGGCAAGACGGAGGGTGAGCTGGATGTCATTATCCACCTAGGTACTAATGACTTGGCAAATGGGGAGCCAAAGGAAGTTCAGGAAGAGTTTAGGAAACTGGGAGGGGTCTCAAGCAAGTAGCTACTTCTGTCACTTTCTCAGAAGTACTACCTGTGAGAGGCAGGAGAGCATAGAGTGCATGCACCAGGAACTTTAACTCATGGTTGAAGAACTGGTGCTGTGAGGAAGGGTTGGATTCATTGGTGACTGGGGACCCACCTGGAGGATGGAGGTTTGTTCTAAGCCTGACGGCCTGCATCCATCCTGGAGGGAATCAAGCACTCAATGATAAGTTTAAATGCTACATTGATAAGCATTTAAACTAGCAAAGGGGTGGCAGGCCAGCAAGGACGGTACCTACTTGCTCACCCCACAGCTAGTAGTGGAACCAGTGAACCAGAGGAGTGGCTATCTCTGCAAAGCAGTGTGCAAAGTTGGAGATTAGTGTCCAAAAGGTGGATAAGCAGAAAAGGCAAAATTCAGCAGAAGGCAAACAGCAAGGAGAACCAGGGATAAATGACAACCAAGGAAGGGCTGGAGTAGAACAGTGGAGCAGTCTAGGGAGGTCAAATCATGGAAAGCCATGTGTGCAAATGCCAGGAGCCTTAGCAACAAGTTGGAAGATCTGGAGGCTGTCATGGTACAGTCAGACCTGGACATTGTGGCCATCACTGAAACCTGGTGTAATGATAACCATGACTGGGAGATGGCCATACCTGGCTACAACATATTCAGAAGAGACAGAGCAGGCAGGAAGGGAGGAGTGGCACTGTATGTGAAAAATGACATAAGGGCCACACAGATCCAGGAGGAACAAATGGGGAGAGATGCTGTGGGTTAAGCTGGAAAGGAAAATGGGGCCAGCCATCCGCACAGGTGTGGTCTATAGACCACCAGCCCAGGAGGAAGAAACAGATAGGGAGCTGATGCTAGCCATCCGAAGGATGGCAGACAAGGGTGAGGTAGTACTGGTTGTACTGGTTGGAGACTTCAATATACCAGACGTGGACTGGAGCATCCCAGCAGCAGCATCAACTAGGAGCAGATTTATCCTGGACTCCCTTCAGGGTGCCTTTCTCAAGCAACTGGTCATGGAACCAACTCGGCAGAAGGCAATACTGGACCTTGTGCTCACAAACAGGGACAGTGTGATGGGGGTAACAGTGGGGAGCACCTGGGTAACAGTGACCACCAGTCATTGTGGTTTGAAATCACAGAAAGAGCAGAACCAAACCACACAAAAACACGATCCTGGATTTTAGGGGGCAGACTTTGGGAAAATGGGAGATACTTGAAAAGGCATTAAGGGAATGGGACAGGAATCGGGGTTGAGGAACAGTGGGCAGTATTTAAAATGGGGATTATAAGAACAACAGAATTATGCATTAAGCAGGTTAGCAAGAGGAAAAGGAAGAGGAGACCATTATGGTTTTCCAAAGAGGTAGCAAAGAAAGTGAAAACCAAAAAGACTGCATTCAGGCAGTACAAAAAGACACAGGCAGAAGGGGATAGGGAGAAGTACCAGGAGAAACAAAGGGAGGCAGGGAAGTCAGTAAGGGAAGCCAAAGCTCAGACAGAAGAACACATTGCAAAATCAGTGGGTAAAGGGGACAAAACCTTTACAGGTACATAAGTGAAAAAGAAAGACAAAGGAGGATAGAGAGACTGAAGGGGAGGATGGGAGCCGAAGGATGACAACAATAAAGCTGACATATTGAACAGGTATTTCTGCTCAGTCTTTACTAAGGAAGAGGGGTAATGGGTCTGAAGGGAGTACAAGGGTGAGAATGGTGCAGAAATGGACACAAGTCCCTTTACACGAGAAAGGGTCCTGAAGGAACTGGAAGTAATAAGAGCTGATAAAGCAATGGGGCCAGATGGGCATCCAGGGTCCTTAAAGAACTAAGAGAGGTGGTGGCTGAACCTCTGGCTATCCTGTTCAGCCAATCACTGGAAACAAGGGAGGTACCCAAAGACTGGAGGACAGCAGATGTAGTCCCCTTATACAAAAGTGGGAACAAAGAGGAAGCAGGAACTACAGACCAGTCAGCCTCACCTCGGTAGTGGGAAAGATCATGGAAGCACTACTGAAGGAGAGATTGGTGGAACATCTGGTTGTCAATGGACTACAGGACCCAAGGCAGCATGGTTTCACCAGGGGCAGGTCATGTCAGACCAACCTCATTGAATTTTTTGACTGGGTGACTAGGGAGGTGGATCAGGGAGGGCAGTGGACATGGCCTATCTGGACTTCAGCAAGGCCTTTGACACTGTGCCACATAGAAGACTATTACACAAACTGGGGAATATGGGTGTGGGCAGGATAGTAGTGTGGTGGGTAGGTAACTGGCTGGGTGGCAGGACACAGAGGGTGGTGGTAAATGGCTGTCACTCCACAGAGGAAAGAGTGACCAGTGGGGTACCACAGGGGTCCTATTCAACATCTTCATCAGTGACATTGCACAGGACCTAGAAGGCAGAATTTCACTGTTCGCTGATGACACAAAGCTCTGTAACAGAGTAGACACACCAGAGGGTGTAGACAGAATGAGAAGGACCTGCAGAAACTTGAAGAATGGTCAAGGGTTTGGCAGTTGAAATTCAATGCAAAGAAGTGCAAGATAATGCATATATGGGCACAAAACCCTGGCACAATATATCAGTTTGGGGTGAGGATATAGCATGCACCAAGCAGGAAAGGGATCTTGGGGTTGTCATCTCTGATGACCTCAAGGTAGGGAAACAGTGTGACAAGGCATCAGGTAAAGCAAATAGGATGCTGGGATGTATAGGCAGGGGCATCACCAGCAGGAAAAGGAGGTCATAATTCCGCTATACAAGACACTAGTGAGGCCCCACCTGGAGTACAGTGTGCAGTTCTGAGACCATACCTACGTAAGGACATAGACAGGGTAGAGAAGGTTCAGAGGAGGGCAACAAAGATGGTGCATGGGTTGCATCACAAGTCCTATGAAGACAGGTTGAAGGAACTGAACATGTATTCCTGGAGGAGAGGAGGGAGAGAGGGATATGATGAGACATACAAGTATCTTACAGGGAGGAACAGGGTGCAGGAAAACACTATTTTTAGCGAAAAAGATGTTTCAGGAGTAGGGCATGGGATGAAGTTGGAGGAGGACGATTCAGAGGAAACATGAGAGAGAATTTCTTCACAGAACGGGTGGTGGACAAGTGGAACACCCTGCCAGAGGAAGTGGTGGGGGCTGAAGCAATCACGGGATTTAAGAATGCATGGGATAGACATAAAGGAATTCTAGAGGGCAGGGGTAAGGGGAAACAGACTTCTAGGAAAACAAACTGAACTTACAAGCTCAAATGGGCAGACTAGGTGGGCCATAGGCCCTTATCTGCCGACACTATGTATCTATGTATTCCCCTTATCTGGTCTTTCACAGGGAGAAAGCTGTCCTGCGCCCCCACCCGAAATTCCTTCTGAAGGTGGTGTCAGAGTTTCACCTTAACCAGGTGTTGACTCTGCCGCTATACTACCCTAATTACACCTCGGACGCTGAGTACAGGCTCCATACTCTGGACCTCAGACGTGCGCTCTCCTGTTATAAGGAGAGGACGGTGGAAATTCGGGGAGAGGTTCGCCAGCTGTTTGTCACTTACGCTGAAGCCGCTTCTGGCAGACGTGCAGCGAAGCAGGCCATTGCTAGATGGATTACATCATGCATAGGTCTGTGCTATGAATTGGTGGGCAAGAAGCCTCCCAGAGGTCTAAGAGCTCATTCTGCCTGCCATACGGCTGCATCGGTGGCTGCTTCCAGGAACATCCCTATCCAAGAGCTCTGTCAGGCTGCTACCTGGAAGTCAGCAAACACCTTCATTGCCCACTACCACATCGACCTTGAGTCACGCCGGGATGTTGGTTTTGGGGCTTTGGTTCTCCGGTTCTCCAATCTCTGTTTCCTAAATAGGGGGTGCATGCCTTGCCTCCCTCCTCCCGGAGAACTGCTTGGAGTCTGCCAGAGAGTGTGGATGAACAGGTTACTCCCCTGTAACAGTAGGTCTAGGAGTGGTATATGTTGTTCATCCACATGCACCCACCCAACCTCCCCAGCTTCAGGCGCACCACCTTGCTTCCAGCAGGCTAAGATCTGGCGTCATGGGGCGGAGCCAAGGTATTTACCACCCGGGTGGGTGGGAGGAGCCAGCTTGAAGACTTTCTGTTGAATTTAAAGGGGAAAGGGACATGCCAGAGTGTGTGAATGAACAACATATACAACTCCTAGAACTACTGTTACAGGTGAGTAACCTGTTCTTATGGTAGGTACGTAATTTCCATTTTTCACTGATGAGCTTTGCAAAGCAGCTACTTGGAGTTCAGTGCACACTTTCGTAAAGCACTATGCTCTTGGTGTCCATGCCAGATAGCATGCTTCCTTTGGCAGAATAATCTTTAATGGACTTCTGTCATGAGTGAGCTCCGTCTCCTACCACTCTGCTCAGGGAATTTGGTTTTAGTTTGGTACTCTAACCCAGCAGCATAAATAAATGGTAAAGACTTGATGTCCAGGAAGATATGAAAATTATGTACTCCCCGTAATTCTTGATATGCTTGGACAAGTCTTCACTATTTCTTCATATGCCCACCCACCATCCCCCAAGCTTACTCAGTCTGTTCCTGGTCTTCACTCCCTTGTTTGGGCTGTGAAGACATTGTTTAAATTGACCCTTCTAATACGGGTCAGTTGGGCTATCCTAACATCCTTGATATGTTAGGTGTGTTTTAGGTTATATTATGCTGCACCTCCTCAGTAAAAACAATACTGAGGCAGTTGGAGGGTCTACGCCGAGGTAGCCTACACAGGCATGAGCCAGCCTAGCGATGCTGTGCATGCACGGTCCTACCTCGGCGCCAGCTCTCCTGAAGTTTGTTGGCTCCCGCAGTGTCCCAGCGCCTCCGGCTTGTAACCCAGCAGTGTGACTAAATGGTGAAAATTTGTCCAAAAAGATCGAGAATTACAGTAAGTACATAATTTTCATTTATGGCATGGTGACTGGAACAGATGCTGCCTCTGAGAATCCATGCTGATCGAACAGATATACTATGAAAGACCGAAACTCGATACCAGCGTTTCAGTAGTCCAAAACCGATCGTCCAACTTCGATATTTCAACAGTTATGGTAATTGCCAGCTCAAGATATTTTTCATTTTGGAGCTTCTGCCCCACACCCCCATACTTTATTTATCAAACTCTGCCGTAGGCAATTACCGACTGTTGGGGATATCGAGTATCGGGCAACCGGTTTCAAACTACTGAAACTCGGGATATCGACGTTTGGTCTTTCAATATACTCCTGATCAAACTGGGTTAGTACAGGGTGGTTTCTTATTTCAACATGCAACGGCGGTTGGATGTTTGGCACTGGGGTTATCGGTGACCTGTCCAGGCACGCGTACTGTCCATGGATGCTGAGAAGACATCACATTGAATGGAGCTACCTGTTCAAGGTGCTGAAGTGTTTTGGTATGGGGGATGGGTTTGTAGGATTAGTGCAGATGTTCCATCTGAACCCGTGGCTAGGGTGCTTGTTAATGGGGTCCCATCGGAGGAGATCAGTCTGTACCAACACAAGTGGCAGAGATGTCCCCTGTACCCTCTCCTATTCACCTTGGCCATCAGACCCCTAGCTATTAAGATGTGGAACTCGGGGGAATATTTGTGAGGTGACATAAAAATCTGGGACACAGCATAAGATTGCACTGTATGCTGATGACTTGCTGATCTTCATCACAGAACTCACAGTTTCAATGCCAGCCCTGTTGCAGGTTGTGGAAGATTTTGCAATCTTCTCTGGTTATAAACTTAATTTGCATAAATCAGAAATGATGTGGTTAGGGGAGTTTGGGGGGGGGTGGAGGCATCTTGGGGCTTAAAAGCAGCTGGGGAATCACTCAGTTATCTAGGAATTGAAGTGGGGCGAGACTTGGGAAGTTTATACAGGTTAAACTACAGGCCGCTGTTTATTACTATTCTGAAGGAGTTGGAAAGGTGGTGGGTGCTTCCCATTTCCTGGGTTGGGTGCATTAGTTTGATTAAAATGAATGTTTTGCCCAGACTGCTTTATGTGATGCAGATGTTATCTATGGGCACAACCAAAGTGGACATCAAGAGGTTAGAAAAAGGGTTCACTACTTTTATTTAGCGAGGGAAGCATCCAAAAATGAGGTTGATAGAGGAGGGCTTGGTTTCCCAGACATTCAAGGGTATTAGTTGACTGTCCAACACACTGCTGCATACAAGACTGGGTTAATAAGGGCCAGGCTGCCAGTTAGGTGGACATAGAGGAGATGTGTCAAGGGCGATTATCTAGTTGGCAGTTGGGGGTAGTCATGCCTATAAACAGTTGGCCAGCCCTAATCCACTGGCGTAGTATGTATGAGAGGCGTGGGATGCAATCAGGAAGTGGCAGAGTGCTAAGGGGAAACGCACTTTGTTGGTCCCAGTGGGTCACAATCCGGGATTTGTACTTGGATTTGAGGACAATGGCTTTCAGATTTGGGAGGATAGGAGCGTAGTGTCGAAGGGACCTTTATTCTAGAGAGGGGATGCTCTCCTTTTTTTAGATGTCCTGAAAAGATTGGGGCCTCCACAGACCCATCACTTTCGATATCCACAAATTCAGGCCTATGGAAGGGCAGTACACAGAGAACGAATAGAGGCCTCCAGCCTGGCACCTTTGGAGCAAGAGGTCTACTGTGCCAGAGTGGATATTAAAGGCCTGTTAGGGAAGATGGCGCTCTGCAGGACAGGCAGTTTTTTCCCAACCTCTCTAGAAAGGTGAGACTACATTGGGAACAGGATTGGAAATTAGAGGACAGTTGGGTTGTAATGCGCAGTTCCCACAAGGATCTGCTTTTATGCAGTAAGCATAAAGAATCTCAATATAAATTCCTTCACCAACTATATTGCCCACCAAACATAGTCCATAAATTTAACCCACTGGTCTCCCCATTGTGTAGAAGATGCCAGAGGTTGGTGGGCAAATATATTCATTATTTCCTGGGCTGCCCCACATTGAAAGCATTCTGGTTGCCCATATCTCAAGAGCTGACTAACATATGGGGTAACCCGGTAGCAAATACACCCCTTCATTATTTGGCATGTAGGATATGAGACCTGACGGGTGGGCCCCTTACCCAAGATGGGTGAGAATTATGCTGTTCTAGGCAAGGCAAAGTTTTTGTACGGTGCCCATTTCTGGAGGTTCTAGGCGCCTCACATAATGACAAATAGGGAGTAAGAAAGCGTACATAAATACATATTTAAAACAGAAACAGATACTAATAAATAAGTTCAGTAATCGCTTCATTTATCAGATTAAATAGTTATGTAATTGTATCAGGGAAGGCCATAGCGAAAAGGTGGGACTTAAGTCGGCTCTTGAATGCCTCGCCAGAAGGGGCCTCCCTGATAGCAGAGGGAAGCAAATTCCACAAGACTTGAGCTAGTGACGCTGAACGCTCTGTTGCCGGCAGACAGTACATTTAGAACACCTGGGTGTCCTGTAGTAAACCCACCTTAGGGTAATGGAAAATACTGGCCATTCAGACTCTGGCACAGGAACACCTTACTTTTAATATTATAGGGAGAGAGGAACGTTTCTTTGATGGGTTGGGGCGATTTTTGGATTCCCTTCCTCCAGCAGAGGCCCAGCTATTGCATGAGGTGTATTCGAACAACATTGAGAGGAAGTCTTGTCCCACAGAGGTAGGGGAACCCATGGCTAGAAGAAAAATTAATTGTAAGCTGTAATGCAGGGTGGAGTGTTTGTAATAACTATGAAGTTCATGTTGGTACACTGTAGAATGAACTGTCATTTTTTTTTTTTTGTTTTGTTTTATTGTTTAGTCTTTGTTATTCCTTGTGTAGCAGTGATGTCAAGTTTATGTTCTATTTTATAATAATAAAAAAAAAACTCAATAAAGAAATTATACAAAAAAAGGAAAACTCCCTGAAAAACAAAAATCACCGCATCCAGGTGACCAAACTCCTGGTGAGGCACCTGATATGGTGGTCAGTGGAGCACAACATCCTCCAGGGCTTTACCCTTCTCCCCACCAGAGCCAGAAGTCACCCTCACCACAGATGCTTCTCAGCTGGGATGAGAAGCCCACTGTCAGGTTCTTCAGACAGACCTGTCAGACATCTCCACATCAGCATGCTGGAAATGCATATCGTTCTGTATGGTTTGAAAACCCCAAAAAACAGTTTTTCCAGATACATACGTCTGTCATGTACTATATCAGCAAACGAGGAGCACATTCTTACCCTCTCTGCAGGGTGGTGATGAGCATGTGGGAATGGTGCCTGAAACCGAGGATCTTACTTAGAGATAGAGCTCTTGCAGCAGGTAACACCGTTAGGACTATGCCGGCAGGCAGTAAGACTCCACAGAAAAATTTCTAGCTAGCAGTCTATGGCAGGGGACAGCCCGCCTCTGACGTCACGCATTGTATAAAGGGGTGATCCCCCAGCACCACCTCGGTTTTTTTCCCGCTGTCCTGTGCTTATCTGTTCCACGGACGACTCCTGCTTCCAGTCTACTGCCATTTTTCATACTTAACACAGTGTTTTGTTTTCTTGATTTTTCTACCATTTCATGAGTTCATTGTGTATATCTTCCAAGCCTTCAACAACTGGGCAGTGGAAATCGAAGTGTGCATGTGGCAAACAGATCCCCCCAAAGTACGGCCATTCGGCCTGCCTGCTTTGCCTAGGCCCCAACCATAAGACTTGACGACTGCCCACACTGCCAAGGCTTCAACCTGAGGACCCGTATCTGCCGCCTGAAAACTCTTGAAGCATACCTCCTCAAACAAGTGACCACCATGCAGAAGACCCAGTCGGGATACAGCTCATCCTCTTCCTTGGCGAAGGATGCCTCCTCCAGAGAGAAGAGATTGAATGGGAAACATCACCACAAGGACAAGGAACTGTCCAGGTCAGAGTCCCGTCCTAAAACTTCGAAGTCTTCGACCTTGGGCTCGAAGCCCAATTCTGCACCTCCTCCTGGGCTCACTGGCTGTCCTGGTGTTACTTGTAAGGAAGCCCCCCCCTTCACAGTCACACAGCAGGGAGTCTTACTTGCTTGGCCTTTCTCAAGGCCTAACGTCCCTGGCTCACTGGCCCCACAAGCAGTTGCTAGGGTCTCAGCCAGCGGAACACACACATTTCGCGCCTGTCGACAGGTCATAGCCTGCCACCGGCAGAAGCACAGTTTCTGGGATGTCCGACAAGGCATCAGGGTCGGACATCTCTAAGAGGTGCCAGGATAGCGAGCGTCAGGTCAAGCACCACTCGCCTTCCAGGCAGTCGTCAGCCGAGGCTTTGGACCGATGTACAGCCTCCTCAAACTGACTCCACGACGGAGCCTGACTATACGCCACCACCTAAACCGCAGTCTGCTCCACAAGGCCTGCCACTACCCCTGACTACCGATCAGAAGCCAGGGGACCTGAAGCTAGACTCGGGGGTCGACAAAAAACAGGCGCCACCGCCTCCTCCCAGGGAGCCTGACGACCTGCCATCCTAGCACCCAATACTGGAGGATACCGCTCCACAAAAGCTGATGCCGGAGAAGAGCACTCCCATCTGACCTGATGCCAAGGGACAGCATACCATAAGGTCCGACACCAAGGACACCTAATGTCCTTGACGCGAAGCCAGCCCACCCCCCCAAACCAGGTCCAGTGGTACCTTTGGCAGTTGTTGGAGCCTTGTTCAGCAGTTGGTGGAACACCATCAAAGGGGACCTATTAGCTAAGCCTCCAGAGCCAGTACCCATCCTCGCCTAGACAGCCTTCACCCCAATGCCTACCCCAGTCACCCCCAATGCCTGACTGCCCACCATCAGGGGATGATGACCGGGGATCACCGATACATAGGCACGATCGCAACCCGTCATCTCGATCCTCCTCCAGAGGACAGCCTTATACCTCATTGGAAGGTTCCTAAGGGGGTGGGTCCTTTTACGACTCCTCAGAGGACAACCTACCCCTCCTTCACGGGACCATAGAAGGGACTCTACTAGGTCACTTCCAAACGATCCCTCATTCTTATATATTATGAGACATATCCAGTTCCTGAACCAATGGGGGACAGAGGAATTGGACCCAGATAGATGGCGTTTAGCCAGATTCTTGGGATCCACAGACCCAAAGCCTTTGGTCATACCGCCATTAGTGGAACCTTTCCAGGATGTCACGAAACTGGCCTGGAAGCATCTGTCTGACATCGGCAGTCCCTAAGAAGGCTGACCGGTTATATAGAACGCCAAGGGGAGAACCTCACCTAAGCAAGCAGCCGAAAGCGAATTCCATGATCCTCATAGCTGCCCATGGTAGAGCTCAGCAGCCAAAGCACATGAACTCTCAACCTCCAGACAAGGAATCTAAGAAGTTGGACCATTTGGGACATAAAGTATATTCTAGGGACATGGATGTGTTGTTCTATCCACACTTACTGGTAGATTCCTTGCCGCTTTAAATCTTGCCGGAAGGTCTTCAAGCTGACTCCTCCCACCCACCCGGGTGGTAAAACTCTCGGCTCCGCCCCATGACGCCAGATCTTCCTTACCGCTTGGAAGCTCAGGTTCCCTCCTTAGCACTCTGCGTTTTAGGCCGGGATCCTAACTCGTCGGTTAATCCGAAACCCATTTTGAAGTTTAAAAGACTTGGTCTTCCTTTTCTCTGCATGACGGGGACAAATCGACTGATTTCGGGCGGTGTGCCCTTGTGGGCAGAAGATGTCTCGACCGATCCGCACTCCACGTGCGTTTACTGCCTTGGCCATGATCCGCAGGCCTGCGAATTGTGCAAGTTCTTTTTGGTCAACGTTCTTGAAGACCGTACTGCCAGGCTTCAACTTGGGCACCCTGAGAGACTTATTCCTCCACTTAAGTCGAAGGAGGCCCATTAGGCGGTGTCCGGCAGTGGGCTTGGCTGAGCAACTCGAGCAAATGATCGCCCTTGAGGAGGAGGCGGACTAGGCCGCATCTTCTGCTTCATTGGTCGTGGCATTTATCCCCCTCTCCTTGGTCTCCTACTCAACTTCCTTTAAGGAGCTTTGTCAGTCCCTCTCTACTAAAGGAGAGGGGCCATCGGGACACTCCTCTCGGTCCAAGAAAAAGGACTCTAAAGATAAGTCCTACCATTGACGTTCGTGGGAGCGGGAAAGGTCCCCTTCCTCAGATAGTCGACACTCGACTTCAGTCGAGGTTGCGGCTAAGGTCGCTGGCTTCACGGTGTCCCCGTCAGGTCAGCCGGCCGAGACACCCGTCGATGCAGTCAAGATTTTTCTCGACTCGTCGGACGGGCTGTCGACTGGAGAAGCCAACAACCCATCTTCACCGGTTCCCCCGGTGGAAACAAAGGACTTTCCCGTGCCTCCTGTGCTGGAGTCCCCGGTTAAGGTCCCTGAGCCAGGGGAGGAACGTGTTTCCCCAGCTCCCTCCCAGACCCACCCTCGGAAATACCGAGGATCTCTGTCTTTGACCTCCTCTCGGTCTCGGTCTCAGCACCAAGGGAAGCGTCTGCGCCACTCATCCTAGTTATTGTCCTCAGAGGATAGGCTGTGGCGCAAGTTGCATCAGTGCTACGAGGATCTTATGTGGCAGCAGCTCCTTTTGTCTGGGTGCAAGCCGACTCCGCCACCTTCCCCGGCCGTTAAGTGGCTGTCACCTGAGCGGCCAAAACAACCCCTCATGGTCATCGAGAAGCGGAAGCCGGCACCGGTTGTTAGGCCGAAACCAGCTGCACCACTCATCGTGGTGGAACCCCCGCCTCCACAACCAAAAACTGGGTCCCTGACCAGGGATTCTCGGTCGGGTCATGGGTTGCCCCATTGGTTGTCGGACACCCTCACTCCCGATCGCCCTCGGCAGGTGGAGGGTGGCTCAGACCCTCAGCAGCTGTTTGCAGACTCTTCGGAGTCTGAAGATGACTCTTCCCTGATCTCCAGGCCTCACTTCCTGGAGTCCTCTGGGGGACAGTCGGTGGACGAGAGCCCATCCTCGTTCATGGGATTACTTCGGCTCATCTCAGAATCTACTGGGATGAAGCTCAAACCCATTTCTAAGTGGCCAGGTATCCCCTCACGGAGATACTGGACCGAGGGGATTCTCCTACAGAGGCCTTTCCTGTGGCCTAAGCCATTGTTGGCCCAGCCCTGTAGCTATGGCAGCAGCCGGGTTTCTGTCCAGCTCCCTTGGCCAGGATGGCCAGGAAGTATGCCGCTGCCCACCGCTCACCTGGATTTTCCGGAGCACCCTTCGCGGAGGGGTTGTGACCACAGTGTTTCCCGCCTGAACACTTGTGACGCGACAAGCCACTGATAAAGAGTCCAAGAAACTGACTATTCCAAGCGAAAGTTTACGCTATGTCCTCCTTAGGCCTTCATCAGGCCAGTTCAGCCGTACTGGTGGCACACTTTTCCCACGCCCTTTTGGGCTCCCTGGATGACTTGATTCCTCATCTCCCGGCTGACCTCCAGACTACGGTCAAGCAGGTGCGGGATCAGGGAAGGGCAGTGGCAAAGCAACAGCTCCAAACTGCTCTCGACATTGGAGACTCTTGTGCCCGGTCAGTAGCGGTCGCAGTGGCCATGCGCTGCAGAGCTTGGCTGCAGATCTCCACCTTTACGGTGGATACCCAGCACAGGCTGGCAGACGTTCCCTTCCTGGGTACTGACTTCTTCAGTCCCGGGGTGGAGGGTCACTTGCAGAGGATCGAGAAGTCCAGTGCCACCTTGGACTCTGTCATGTCTGCCCAGAAAGACAAAGGCCGTCAGCAGCAGCAGCATAAGCCCTTTCAACCTTCTGCCCCTGCGGCACTTCTGGCCCAGCATCAGGGCCAGCAGGCTCGCACTTGGCACCCCAAAGCCAATCCTGCAGCTTCCTCCAGCAGGAAGCCAGGAGGAAAAGGCCCAGGAGGTCCCTCGGCCGGTCCTTCCTCCAAGCCTGCCCAGTGACAGGTTGAGGGGTGTCTCCCCCAGCCTCGTCACTCCCCCCTGGGTTCCCCCCATGGGGGAACGGCTCCGCCACTTCTTTTCCACCTGGTCCACTATCACCGCGGACTGCTGGGTGTTGGAAGTGGTAGGGAAAGGTCTGCCTCTGGAATTCGAGCAGGCCCCACCCTATTGAGCCGTCGCCCCACGGGGGGCTATGAGGACCGCAGCCTCTATCGGCTCATCGAGACGATATTGCTCTGCTCCTCCAAAAGGAGGTGATCAAGTAGGTAGTGGATCCTCCACCAGACCCAGGGTTTGTGTCCAGGTATTTCCTGGTCCCAAAATGGACGGGGGGCTGGCGCCCCATTCTAGACCTACATGACCTGAACAAGTTCCTAAGTCCCGAACCTTCAGGATGGTCACTTGGCAAAGATCATTCCATCCTGGAACGAGGCATGTGGTTCTGTTCTGGACCTTCAGGACACGTTCTTTCACGTCCCAATCCGTCCGTCACACCAGCAATTCCTCCGCTTCAGAGCGGAAGGATCCCTCTACGAGTTCCGGGCCATGCCCTTTGGCCTCTCTCCAGCTCCCAGGGTCTTCACCAAATGCATGGCAGTGGTGACAGCATTCCTGCGGCGCTGAAGGGTCTGGGTGTACCCTTACCTGGATGACTGGCTGATTGCAACCTCCTCGAAGTCTGAGGTGGAGCGGTCCAGGGATCTGGCCCTCCAGGTCTGCTCTCAGATTGGCCTCCTCATCAACGAGGCCAAGTCGGAACTTGTGCCCACACGGGTGATTCAGTTCATCGGGGCAGAGCTCGACTCTCTTCGAGCCAGAGCACAGCTCCCGGCAGACAGGGCCGAGGTTCTCTCCTCCTTTGCCCAGTCATTTCTGGTTGGGCAATTGCTCCCTGCCTGGGACTTACTGGGCCTCATGGCAGCCTGCACCAGCGTGGTCCAGTGGGCCCACTGGCACATGCGTCCCCTTCAGTGGGGGCTGGCCTGCCAATGGTCACAACACTCTGGTCCTCTGGGCCAGCCAGTGGCGGTGACCCAGGAGATGTGGAACGCTTTCCAGTGGTGGAGCGTTCCAGCTCATCTGCAGGAGGGCATCCCGTTTGTCTGCCCCGAGCCGACGGTCATTCTAACGACCGATGCCTCTCTGATGGGTTGGGGTGCCCATCTGGGGGAGCACAGAGCGCATGGCTTCTGGTCCCCTCAGGAGTCTCGATGCCATATCAACCTGCTGAAGCTTCGAGCAGTCTGACTAGCCCTCACTGCCTTCTCTCCATTTGTACGGGATCAAGTGGTCCAGGTCCAGACAGACAATACCACGACCATGTACTACCTAAACCACCAGGGTGGGACGCACTCCTTGGCCCTATGCAAGGAAGCTCTCTGCACTTGGTCCCTCGTGAGCAGACTGGAGGTGGATCTCCTAGCCATCCATGTGGCGGGAGCCTCCAACACTCTGGCTGATGCCCTAAGCCGGATAGGTGCTGCGTCTCACGAGTGGTCTCTCCTGCTGGAGGTAGTACACGATCTGTTCTCCCACTGGGGCACACCTCAGGTGGACCTATTTCCCTCCAGGGAGAATGAAAAGCTGAGGCTGTTTCATGCCCGCCCCCCTCAACAGGGCTCGCTGTAGGGGGATGCCTTCTCGAGGCCGTGGACCCCAGCCCTCTTCTACGCCTTTCCCCCATTTCTCTTGATCCACAAGGTGCTTCTCAAGGCGAGGAGGGACAAGGCGCTGGTGATTCTGGTAGCCCCAGACCGGCCCCGCCAGTTCTAGTATCCAGATCTCCTCACCCTCAGCTCCAGGCTCCCAAGGCGGTTTCCAGCCCGCCTGGACCTGATTTCAGTCAACCAGGGGAAGGTACTCCACACGGACCTTCAATCCCTGCACCTGATGGCCTGGTTCCTGAGCGGCTAGAATTCCAGGCCTTGGGTCTTTCCGATGAGGTCCTCAACGTTGTTGAGGCATCCCGTAAGGAGTCGACTAGAAAATGCTGTGCCTTCAAATGGAAGAAATTCTCCATTTGGTGTCAGGATAAGGGTTGACCCTTCCTCCTGCTCCTTGGCCAGCATTCTGGACTACCTATGGTCCCTTTCTCAGCAAGGGCTTCGGTCGACAACCCTTAAGGTGCACCTGGCAGCCATCTCTGCTTACCGGGCGCGGGCCAGAAAGCAGTTGGTGGCACAGGAGGTGGTCGGATGCTTATTCAAAGGCCTTGATCACATATCCCCTCCAGTGCGAGAACCTCCACCTCCGTGGGATCTACTGCTGGTATTGGCTAAGCTCATGGGCAAGCTATTCGAACCAGTGCACAGGTGGGATATCTCCCACCTGTCGTGGAAGACCGCCTTCTTGGTGGCTACTACATCAGCCAGAAGGATTGGAGAGCTCCAGGCGCTTTCCATTGAGTTTCCTTATCTGGTCTTCCACAGGGACAAGGTTGTCCTGCGCCCCCACCTGCAATTCCTTCCGAAGGTGGTGTCGGAGTTTCACCTTAACCAGGTGTTGACTCTGCCCCTGTCACACCTCGGAGGCTGAATATAGGCTCCATACTCTGGACCCTAGAAGAGCGCTCTCTTATTATAAGGAGCGGATGGCTGAAGTTTAGGGAGAGGTTCGCCAGCTGTTTGTCACTTGCGCTGAAGCCACACCTGGCAGACCTGCAACCAAGCGGACGATAGGCAGGTGGGTCACCTCCTGCATAGATCTCTGCTATAGGTTGGCGGGCATGGAGCCTCCCAAAGGGATAAGTGCTCATTCTGCCCGCCATACCGCTGCTTCTAGGGACGTCCCTATCCAGGAAATCTGCAGGGCTGCTACCTGAAAGTCAGCACACACCTTCATTACCCACTACCACATCGACCTCGAGTCACGCCGGGATGCTGGTTTTGGGACCTCAGTTCTCCAGTCCTTATTTCCCAAGTAGGGGGTGTGCGCCTTGCCTCCCTCCTCCCGGAGAACTGCTAGGAGTCTGCCAGTAAGTGAGGATAGAACAACATGTCCATGTCCCTAGAAATACAGGTTATTCACCTGTAACAGGAGTTCTAGGAATGGTATATGTTGTTCATCACACAACCCACTTGACCTCCCCGGCTTCAGCGCACAACCTGGCTTCCAGTGGGCTAGATCTGGTGTCATGGGGCAGAGCTGAGAGTTTTGCCACCCGGTTGGGTGGGAGGAGCCAGCTTGGAGACCTTCCAGCAAGATTTAAACCAGCAAGGAACCTGCCAGTAAGTGTGGATGAACAACATATACCATTCCTGGAACTCCTGTTACAGGTGAGTAACCTGTATTTTTGCTCCCTGGATCTTCAGGATGCATTCTTTCACATCCCAATCCATCCGACTCATCAGAGGTTCTTCTGCTTTCGAGCAAAGGGAACCCTTTGAGTTCCAGGCCATGCCATTCGGCCTGTCCTCAGCCCCAGGGTCTTCACCAGGTGCATCGCAGTGGTGGCAGCTTACCTGAGGTGCCGAGCTCTGTCCTGATGAAGGTGATCATCTGCAAGCGCACGAGTTCTGACTTGGCCTCGCTGACCAGGAGGCCAAGTTTGACACAGGTCTGGAGGGACAGGTCCCTGGACCACTCCACCTCCCGCCTGGAGGCACCTGCGATCAGCCAGTCATCCACGCAGGGATAAACCCGGACCCCTCGGCACCTGTATCTGTATCCCTCAACAACGTAAAACTGCCACACTTCTTTTCCAGAAATCTGAAGCATTACACTTTGGGTAAGATTCCTTCAGGATGCAGTGGACATGGTCCCTTGCTTTATACCTTCCCACTGCTTTGGCTCATCCAGAGGGTACTGCTCAAGCTGGAGGCCCATAGGGTTGAGATGATCCTGATGGCCTTCTGCTGCCCAAGGCAGATCTGGCATCCATTGATGTGCCAAATGGGGATCCAACAGTTGTGGACCTTACCCAGGAAGGTGAGCCTACCAACCCAGTTCAGGGATCAGCTAGTACATCCGGACCTGTGATCCCTGCATGTCGAGGCATAGCTCCCGAGGTGATAGAAGTGGGCAGGTATAAAATGTCTCAATGTGTCTTCCAAGTCCTATTGGCAACTTGGAAACCACCTACCAGAAAAGTCTGTGGTGCAGACCAGAAGCACTTTTCCATTTTGTGTTTTCTAAATGTTCCCAAGACCCTTTTCATTGCTGTCTGCCACAAGTTGTGGATTAGCCTTTGAACCTTTCGGAGTCTGGCCAGCAGTACTCCACCATAAAAATCCACTTGTCAGTTACCTTGGCATATCTCGAGTTACTGGGGACTCTTCCCATGGCCCAAATGCCTCACTTTAGAAGATTCTTTAGATGTATCCTACACTTGAGATTCTCTCTAAAGAAGCCTGTCACTAACTGACATCAGTCTAGTGTTAGACATGCTCACCTGCAAGCCCTTTGGACCAGTGGCTACTTGTGACATGATCTATCTGATCTGAAAAAATATGTTATAGGATTGTGGCTATGTTGTTCATCCACACTTATTGGCATGTCCCTTTCTCCTTTAAGAATTGCCAGAAGTCTTCAAGCTGACTCCTCCCACCCACCCGGGTGGTCTATACCTCGGCTCTGCCCCGTGACGCCAGATCTTCCTTTCCGCTGGAAGATCCAGGTTGCCTCCCTCGTGTTCATGCATTTCGTAGGTCCTGGCTTTCAAAACTTGTTTTACCGAAATTAAAAACCTTTGAGTTAGCGATCGCCTTTTCGCATCATCAATTATGGAAGAGAAGTCTTCCCCCGGATTTCACTGGTGTCCTTGCAGCCAAAAAATGTTGCAAACCGATCCCCATTTCACATGCGTCTACTGCCTCGGTGTCAGCCATGACACCTCGTCCTACAGTTTCTGCTTGGCCTTCCATCCCAAGATCCTGGACGACCGTCTTGCACATCCGAAACTGGGGAGACCGGAGAAGAGGAATCCTCCAGTGAAGTCCAAGGAGGCTAGGTGGGCAGTTTCCGCGGCTGCAGTTTCCGCCAAGCAATTGGAATGCATGCAAGTGTTCGCGGAAGAAGTCGCTCGTGCTGCGGACTCTCGAAGCTTCTTCGTTCTGCTTAACCTGGACTCTACCTTCTCAGGCTCCTTCAGGGAGTTGTGCCAGTCTCTTCCCACTCAGAGAGGTGCCCGAGACTGCACTCCTCCTGATCCGTAAGTGGGAGAAGGAACCATAGGCTCTGCCTCAGAGTGGCATGGGGACCTAGAGAGGTCTCATTACAGGGGCATGCGGTCTCGACCTCGGGTTGAGATCACTTGTCAAAGAGGGCCTCACGGACCTTCTGTCAGGCCAGCCAACAGAGGATGTGGCCGATGAGGTTGAGATTATCGACCCACTGTCGACGACTCTTTGGAGAAGACTCTAGTCCTTGTCTTCCCCGATGAGGGAATCCAGCCGGCTGGTGTCCCCATCGAGGACCCGGTTTCAGACCCCTGAGTTTCACCGGTCCTGCCGGTGTCTCCCGAGCGACTGAGTTGGCCTGCCTGATCTCGGTCAAGGCCTAGAACCCCCTCGTTTGGAAGGCCAAGGAGGAGCCATAAGCGCTCCAAAAAGAGGCGACGCCATTGGTTGTCCTCGTCCTCCTCAGGTGAGGAGAGGTTCCGGCGGAAACTCCGGTGCTACAAGGACCTCATGTGGCAACAGCTGATCTTCTCCGGTCTCAAGCTGACATCGACTCCTACCCCATTACTTGGTTTTCGCCTCCTAGGCTGAAGCCGACCCCCTCTGAGCCGAAACCTTCTGTTCCCCCCGGCCGCGGGGATGGCATGGCTACCTGCTCGGCCCAAGCCCGTCTCTCCACCGATCGTGGTGGAACCGCCGCCTAAGCAGCCTGTGAGAGGGGCTTCTTCTAAAGAAGACCGACCAGACACCGGGCTTCCCCGGCATTTGTCGGTCACGGTCACCTCGGACCACCCCCGGTGGGTTGAGAGTGATTTCGCCGGTAGGACGCTGTACCCTGACTCCTTGGATTCAGATGTCACCAGGCTTCACTCTCATCCTGGGGATGATGAGTCATCCGTTGGCCTAGGGATGGAGGAAGGCCCTTCCTCCTTCCAAGGGATCCTTCGCCTCATCTCTGAGTCCACAGGGATGCTCCTGGAACCCATCCAGAAAAAGGCGGAGTACCCTCTAACGGACATCCTTAAAAGAAAGGATACCCCGACGGAGGCCTTTCTTGTGGCCGAGGCCATTGTTGGTCTGGCACTCGAACTCTGGCAGCGTTCTGCCTCTTGTTCAGCACCGTCTGTCTGCATGGCCCGCAAGTATGGAGTTCCCATGGGGTCCCTTGTGGGGTCCGTAGAGCACCCTTTGGCCGAGAGTCTGGTGACTGCCTCTGTGTTCAGGTGTACTGGCAGTTCCGCTGACACAGAGCAACCTCCTGACAGAGTCTAAGCTCTTGGACCATTCAGCGAGGAAGGTCTATGCAGCTTCCTCCTTGGGCCTTAGTCAGGCCAGTTCGGCCGTCGTCATGGCACACTTCTCTCATGCTCTTCTCGGGTCATTAGATGAAGTCCTCCCACATCTCCCCGCAGACATGCAGACCAGGGCCAAGCTATTGCTAAACAGCAGCTCCAGACGGCCCTGGACATTGGAGACTCTTGTGCCCGCTTGATGGCTGCCACAGTTGCCTCTCGCCGCAGTGCTTGGCTGAGGCTTTCCTCCTTCCCGCGTATACTGGGCACAAGTTAGCTGACGTGCCCTTCCTTGGGACCGACTTGTTCGGTCCCAGAGTGGCCGGTCACCTCTAGCGCATAGAACAGTCAAATGCCACCTTAGACGCTACTTCTGCTAAGACATCTTCAGGCAAAATTCCAGAAGCAGCAGCCCTTTCAGCACTCTTCCCCTGCGGTTCAGCAGCCTTCCTTTCAAGAGGGACAGCAGCATCAGCAGCAGGCTCAAGCTTGGCGCCCTCAGCCCAAGCCAGAACCCCAACAGGGCCATAAAGGAGGCTGAGACTCGGGTCCGGGAGCTTCCTCCTCTTCCAAGCCTGCTCAGTGACGGTGTTGGGTTGCCAACCCTAATCCCATCACGCCAGCTCTGGGTCCTTCCGTGTGGGGCTGGCTCTATCACTCTTTCTGCCTGGTCCGTCATCACGCCGGACAGGTGGGTTCTCAAGTGGTCAGTCAGGACTGCCTCTAGAATTCAAGCAGTACCTCCCAGCTGAGCCTGCGCCTCGGAAGAACAGATTTCCATGCACACCCAGTCGGCTCTTCGAGACATTGCTCAGCTCTTCCTCGAGGTAGTGGCTCTAGTGGTGGATCCTCCAGCAGACCCAGGCTTTGTCTCCAGGTACTTCCTGGTGCCCAAGTGAGCGGGGGACTGGCGCCCCATTCTAGATCTGAACGACCTGAATCAATATCTCAGGTCTCGCACCTTTCGGATGGTCACTCTGTCCCAGATCATGCCATCCTTGGAGCGAAACGTGGTTCTATTCGCTTGATCTGCAGGATACGTTCTTTCATGTCTCAGTCCGTCCGTCCCATCTGCGGTTCCATTGCTTCAGGGTCGCAGGGACCTTGTAAGAGTTCTGAACTATGCCGTTCGGCCTGTCATCGGCCCTGCGGGTCTTCACCAGATGCATCGCAGTGGTGGCGGCCCATCTCCAGTGTCAGAATTTACCCCACCTCGACGACTGGCTCCTAGCAGGTTCCACCAAACAGGAGGTGGAGAGGTCCAGGGACCTGGCCCTCCAGACCTGCACTCAACTCTGCCTCATAATCGAGGCCAAGTCGGAACTCATGTCTTCTCAGGTGATGAGCTTCATCGGGGCAGAGCTTGACTCTTGTCAAGCCAGAGCTCTGCTCCTGGTGGACAGGGCAGAGGTTCTCTCCCCCTTTGCCCAGTCATTTCTGGTTGGGCACTTTCGCCCTGCTTGGGACTTTCTTCATCTTCTGGGTTACATGGCGGCATGCACCTCGGTGGTCCATTGGGCCTGATTGCACATGCATCCCCTTCAGTCAGAGCTGGCTGTCCAGTGGACAGCACCACGGTCACTTCAACCAGCTGGTCACTGTAACCCAGAGGATGTGGGACGCTCTCCAAGGTTGGACCGTCCCAGACCGGTTGCAGGAAGGGATCCCATTTGTCCGCCCCGAGCCGATGGTTTTCTTCACGACCAACACCTCTCTCATGGGCTGGGGAGCCTACATGGGGGACAAAAGGGCCCACGGCCTCTGGACCCCCAAGGAGTCCCGATGCCACATCAGCCTGTTGGAGCTCAGAGCAGACAGATTGGCACAGTCAGCTTTTGCTCCTCAGCTCCAGGTTCAAGTGGTTCAAGTCCAGATGGACAATACCACAACCATGTACTACCTCAACAAACAGGGTGGCATGCACTCCTGTTTGCTGTGCAAGGAAGCGCTCCACATCTGGACCCTCGTGAACCAGTTGGAGGCAGATCTCCTAGTGTGGCAGAAGTCTCAAATCACCTGCCGGATGCTCTCAGCCGCCTAGGTCAGTCATCCCACAAGTGGTCTCCATCCAGAGATAGCTTACAGCCTGTTCTCCCGTTGGGGCTAACCGATGGTGGACCTGTTTGCCTCCAGGGAAACCACCAAGCTGAGACTGTTTCATGTCCACCCCCCCTTAGCAGGGCTCGCTGCAGGGGGATGCCTTCTCAAGGTCATGGACCCCAGGCCTCCTCTGCACCTTTCCTCCAGTTCCCTTGATCCTCAAGGTGAAGAGAGACAAGGCGAAGGTGATCCTGGTAGCCCCAGACTGGCCATGCCAGTACTGGTATCCAGATCTCCTCAGCCTCAGCTGCAGGCTCCTGGAGCGGCTTTGTACACGCCCGGACCAGATATCACTAAATCAGGGGAAGGTATTCCATCCAGACCTTCAGTCACTGCACCTCACAGCCTGGTACCTGAGCGGCTAGAGTTCCAGGCATTGGGTTTTTCCGAAGATGTCTACACCATGGTGGAGGCATCCAGAAAGGAATCAACCAGGAAATGTTACGCCTTCAATTGGAAAAGGTTTTCCATTTGGTGTCCAGGCAAAGGGCTGGACCCTTTGTCCTGTTCAGTGGCAGACATTGTTGACTACCTTTGGTCCTTCTCCAAAGGGGTACGGTCATCGACCATTACGGTGCACCTGGCAGCCATCTCTGCTTACCGGGCGCGGGCAGGTCATCCATCATTGGCGCAGGAGACCGTGGTCGGACGCTTTTTCAAAGGCCTGGTTCACATATCCCTTCTGGTGCGTGAACCTCCACCTCCTGTGGGATCTACTGCTGGTACTGGCAAAGCTCATGGGCAAGCCATTCAAACCTATGCACAAGTGTGCCTTGTCACACTTGTCGTGGAAGATGGCCTTCCTGGTGGCTATCACATATGCCAGAAGGACAGGGGAACTCCAAGTGCTTTCAGTGGAGTCCCTTTATCTGGTCTTCCACAGGGACAAGGTCATCCTACACTCCACCCAAAATTCTTTCAGAAGGTGGTGTCAGAGTTTCACCTTAACCAGGTGTTGACTGCCAGTATACTACCCTAATTGCACCTCGGAGGCCAAGTACAGGCTCCATACTTTGAACCTGAGATGTACTCTCCCCTATTACAAGGAGAGGACGGCGGAAATTCAGGGTGAGGTTCGCCAGCTGTTTGTCACCTACGCTGAAGCCGCTTCTGGCAGACCTGCAGCGAAGTGGACTACTGCAAGATGGATTACATCATGCATAGGTCTGCGCTTTGAGTTGGCGGGCAAGGAGCCTACAAGAGGGATAAGAGCTCATTCTACCCGCCATACTGCTGCATCAGTGGCTGCTCCCAGGGACGTTCCTATCCAGGAAATCTGCCAGGCTGCTACCTGGAAGTCTGCAAACATCTTCATCACTTACTACCACATCAACCTTGAGTCACGCCAGGATGCTGGTTTTGGGGCATCAGTTCTCCAATCTCTGTTCCCTAAGTAGGGGGTGTGCACCTTGCCTCCCTCCTCCTGGAGAACTGCTTGGAGTCTGTCAGCAAGTATGAATGAACAACATATCCATGATCCTAGAACAGGTTACTCACCTGTAACAGTAGTTCTAGGAGTGGTATACGTTGTTCATCCATACGGACCCTCCCGACCTCCCTGGCGGCGGACGCACATCACCTGGCTTCCAGCGGGCTAAGATCTGCCGTCACGGTGCGGAGCCAGGTGGGTGGGAGGAGCTAGCTTGAAGACTTCTGGCGATTCTTAAAGGGGAAAGGGGCATGCCAATGTGTGGATGAACAACATATACCACTCCTAGAACTACTGTTACAGGTGAGTAACCTGTTCTTTCTAGTGGCAATTAATTTTGCACATCAGGTTTCTGTGTTACAGGCCCTATTGTCACATCCTGCATATACGGTTTTCCATAAGGATAGAGTGCTGTTCTGAACACACATGTAATTTATGACAAAGGCAGTGTCAGAGTTCCAGCTGAGTCATTGCTTCTGACCTTCCTCCCCAAGCCAGAAAACCCAAACGAAGTAGTGTAGCAATCTCTCAATTTTAGTCAAATCCTCAGCTATCTCGATAGAACCAAGGATTACAGGTAGTCTGCTCAGCTTTTTCTCTCTTAACCTCAGTCAGAAGGAGCTCCTTATTCCGGCCTGCTGGAGCAGCAGTAGCACTGCCTCTTGTGATGCTGACGACCCGGATTCGGTAGCAAACCAGGGCTGTTGACGGGCCGGCCATGGGGAGAAGGCTGAGCATCCCTCAGACTGCTCACCTTCTCTGGGGAGGGAGGGGATCTGGCATGTGGCAGCTCATTGACCCTAGAGATGGCTAGGGGTAGATGAGCCAGGGATCAGTACTGAGGCTGGATTGGCTGAGGCGGTGGATGTCGGCACATTGGGGCCGGGAGTGCACCCGACCATGCGCTGAAGCCGTTGCACATCTGCCTTAGTCGGGTGGGCACAGGGGGAACCACACACAGGGAAAAACCCTCAAACGAGCAGCATGAAGTCTGGGACCTTTGTGTGGACCCAGCAGACCGATGTGAGGTATAACCCCTAGCCAAAGACAAGGAGCTTAAATGCATAAAAAAGGGAAGGGAGTCCCGGTTTCCAAACCGTTCAGCTGGAATTGGATTGTCAGTTGCATTCAGCACTGCTACAGGTTAGCAGAGCAGTAGTTGAAGGGCTCATTTCACGCAAGCAGTGGATCTTCCTGGACTGTCTCCATCATTCATTCACACTAGTGGGATAGCGCCAGAGGCACTAGGACCAAGCGGGAGCCAGTTTTTCCAGAAGGGTCGGCGCCAAGACAGGACCACGCATGCACGGCACCACGAGACTAGCTCGCGCATGTGTAGGCTATCTCGGCGTCAACCCTCCAACCGCCTCAGTTCCTTTTCTCCCTCCGAGTGCGCTTGGATGTAGACATCGCTCGTCTGCTGGAGTCAAAGTTTTCGTCTATATGACAGCAGCTTTTAGCCTTTAATTTAACATTTTAGTAGTAATTTCTTATTTTACGAACAAGAAAAGATTATGAAGAAGAAAAAAAAATTCTCACCTGGCATCAATGGAGTCGTCCTTAGCCGGTAGCCGTGATGGTAGGAAGACTTTGTTTGAAAGTTGTTATGGCAGAGGGCTGCATCTGGTCCGCCGCCCATTTGATAAACTGGGGGGGTCCCAACTACGGACAGTCTTGTGCTCAGGTTGGGGCGCAGTCCACTGAAGCACGAATCTTGCGGGTTCCGGGATCTGGCTCCGCTTAACCTCGAGCTCTTCTTCCTCGTTGAGGGAAGAAGAATCGGTGGCACTCAAGGTTGCTGTGTGGTACGTCTGCACGGGGATTGTTCGTTGGGAGGGGCGATAGGCCTGAACCAACTTGATGGGTTCCCCTTGGCCCCGCTCGTAATTGCTGCATTCTTGACTCCGGACTCCATCTCTTGTCCTCGTTGGAGCTCCATTGACCAGTTTCATCTCTGGGCCGTTCCTGTGGAGGATGGGGTTCGATTTCTATCCAGTTTTCCTGGCCAGTGTTCCTGATTTCGGGGCCTCGGAGCCACTGGACTGGAGCCGGGTCGATTGGATCAGGATGAATGCAGTGCCTTCACCATCGTGTCGACCCCTCGTGCCTACCCCCTCTCTCTTTCCATGCAGGGGCCGGCACGGGCACCACCTTTTTCCTTCCCCTCTAATTCTCAGGATTTTCCATTGCCATTTTCCATGGTGGTTTGTGACCTGGTGCTGTGCCCATTACCATGGATGTTGCCGCAGGTCCAGCGCCATGGTGGCCGCTTGTTTAGGCGGCAGTGCTGTAGATGGCACCGCTGGTGTTTGGGTCAGGCCTTGGTCGGTGCTGTGGTCGGCGCAATCGCTTTGTGCGGCGCCGCGGGTGCTGTTGCTGTCGTTGGTTGGGTGGCACAGAGCACCAGCGGCTGCCATGAGTACCATGGGTGCCATTGTTGTCATGGGTACGATGGGTGTCATGGGTTCCATGGTAGTCGGGTGCCCTTGGGTGTCATTGCTGCATGGGTGCCGGGGTGCCTGCGGGTACTGCCATGGGTGCCCTTATGTGTCACCCAGGTTTGCATAGGCACTGCTTGGTGCCCTCCTGTGCCACGAGTGATGCTGGTGCCACAGGGGTGCCAGTGGGTGCTGTCTGGCAGAACTAGTGACGAATTTGCCTTCTGCAGACTACTACTTTTGCGGAACTTGGGGCAGGATGTTTTCCACAGAATGAAGTCCTGTTCTGCGGATTATTTTTTTCCACACATTTTAGTGAGTGGCAGTCTTGTGACATCTAGTGGTTTTCCGCTGATGGAACTCTTCTGTACTGTTCTGCCAGCGGTATCTTTCATTCCGCTCAGCACGTTCTTGGCTCCCTACGTGGTTTCAAGCTCCTCTACATCATTTCTGGGGGTGGAGTCTCTAGTGGCTCTGACCTAGACCTCACTTAGGGGTCCTTCTGGAGTAGAAGTGCATCTAGATGAGTCTCTCCCTGTCGTCCTGGTCAGTAATACAGCAGATGACTCATTTTATATACTGAAGGGCATGCCCTCTCTATCATCACAGTCCACGATGGAAGATATTTTCAGTAGTTCCTCAGTGATGGGGTCCACTGTAGTATTTCAGACTGGATCCATGGACCATACACTTCTGCGTCTAGACTCTTTCAGTTGTCAAGACAATTACGCTCTGTGGAACATTCTAATTCAATGGTCGGGAGCTGCACGACCTCTTCCACTCCTTTGATAGGGGTATAGAGCCCCCTTTGTGATACTGCTCCTTCGGTGGCTTCTTCGGCACAGATGGTTAACTTCTCTCCAGCTGTGATTATTAGTTCGGTCATGATTTCAGTTATGGACGCTTAGGCTCCTCCTGACCCTCAGATGGAGGACGTCTTCATCATTTTTGTATCAGGCAGTCCTTGTGAAATAGCAGCCTGAAAGCCTTGCTAGTCTCGGACTAATGGTAAAAAAAAAAGGTCCCCTTTTTATCGCTTTCTCTCTTGATCACTCCAGAGCAGCGACAGAAGTGACTCTCCAGCAACTCAGAACTCAGGTTCCTACTTCCTTGCTTGCTTCAACTTAGCAGACGACATACTCCTTTCTTCACCGAAGGTCAAGTGGGTCTCTTTTTTTTCTGAAGATGGCTCCTCAGTAATATTCACACCTTCGGTTCCTGCGCACTAGTTCCGTACCAGTCACTCATGAAGCTATCCTCTCTGAGTGCGTGACGGAGCTGTGATTGTTTTTCAGCAAACTAGAATCCTTCCTACTCCCTTCAGGGAGGCTGGAGTGAGTTGTGCCTCACCGCTTTGAGTCACTTCTGCCACTATTCAGTCACTTTCAACGAGTGGGTTAGCCCTAACTTGGTCCTGCTGCGTCCCTCCTCGACGCATATCTGCCTGTATGTGCCTTTGAAATAAAGCCCCTGTTTTTTTCTGTCGGAATGTTTTTCCTCAGTGGACACATCCTCCTGTACACTTTTCCTCTCTTCTCTGCGTTCAGAGACTGCTACTACAGTTGTATACACAGGGGCAGAATGATCCCTTTTTGGAATATAAAGTGGGTAGGATCTGGTTCTGCTAGACCACCACAAGAGGCTTGTAAGTCGTGCTTTGGCCTTCCACCAGGAAGGTTTCAGTGACTCTGTGAAAACCATTCTCCTTGATGGGCTAACGCCACCAGGACCTTCTTTTGTTCACCAAGTAAGAGGTTCAAGTGCTTCTGGACCTGTTGTTCGCAGGTCAGCCATACCTGGTAGTGGGGGGTTTCCATCTGCACTTTTCAGTCTACCCTGAAGCAGTAGACTTTACCTCCGGATCTTTCAGTTCCTGTGATCCTTTTACATTAGATTAATACATGTCTTTGACACTATTATTTTTGGTCCTAGACCAAATTGTGAGGCCAGGTTCTAGCCGCTCTCTTAGAGTGGTTGAAGCTTCCTGGCAGAGTTTCATTTTGTGTCCATTGCAGTTGTCTGCAAAATGGTAAGTTATAACTCAAACGCTTACCTTGTAAGTACTGTGTTCTAGATGTTCTTTCCAAGACAGTTCTTTTTATTAGCAAGAAGTCCCTGGCCATCCTTCCTGAGTGAACCCTATCTCCTGCCACCCTACTCAGGGTTTTGCTCAGTACCCTCCCACTAGTGTGAATGAGTGAAGGAGACTTAGTCCGGGAAGGTATGGAAATTACATACCGTAATTGTTGATCTTCTTGGACAGTCTCCATCACTCATTCACACACACCCACCCACCCACCATCCCTTGGGTTTACTCGTTTCCTTTCCTGGTCTTCATGGTCCTATGGTTAAGGCGGTGAAGACATTGTTCTTTGACCTTTCTTGCAAGAGCCAACTGGGCTCTCTCAGGCCCAGAAAGACAGGATAAGTTATTTTCATTAGTTACGCTGCATCTCCTTGGTCGAAAAGGTACTAAGGCGGTTGGAGGGTTGACACAGAAATAGCCTACACAGGCGCGTGCTAGTCTCGTGGTGCCGTACATGCGTGGTCCTGTCTCGGCGTCAACCCTTCTGAAAAATGTTGGCTCCCGCTTGGTCCTAGCGCCTCTTGCACTATCCCACTATTGTGAATGAGTGGTGGAGACTGTCCAAGAAGATCAACAATTACGGTAAGTATGTAATTTCCATTTATGTCCATGGCATCACACTGTTCATTCCCTTTTTTTTTTTTTGTTTTCTCCTCCTCCCAGCCTGCCATCCCCAACCCATCGAGAGATCCTAGCAGACATCCCTCTGCCTCTCGCCCTACCTGTATGACCTCCAGATCTCCATGGAGCTTCGACTTACTGCCCCCCTCCCCCCGAGCGGGGACGAGGTGGGTCCCAGAGCACCCCGATACTTATATTTCGCCGGTATGGGGCTGTCAGGTGAGTGAGGGCATGTCTGCGGAACTCCGTCTCCCAACGAAGGCAGGCTATTTTCGTGATTTTCTTTGTGGGCATTGCTCTAGCCCTGACGTCAAAGCATGACCGCTGACATCAGCAACGTCCTCCCCCAGCTACCTACTAGTGCCAGTGAGCCCCAGACCTCCACCCGAGGATCAATTCGACACCGAGGCACTCGGCATGTTGCTGGACTCCCAGCCTCTGCCAGTGGTCGGCAAAAACCGAGCTGCTTCCCAGCCCTCCCCCAGCACCCGGGTTGCTGGCGGAAATCCAGCTGCTGCGCCAATGGGCTGGCCACGTTCATTCCCTTTTTTGAAACGTACGTAGGCCACTACCTGGAGTAGAGTTCACAACTTCACAAAATCGTAAGCTGTGGACATTCATGCTTGGAAACGAGCAGGTTTCAGATTGGCTGTTATAAGGCCTGTTGTCCTAGTTCTGCAGCCTCCCTAGTCCAGAGTTCTGTAGCTTGCTATTCAACCAGAGGGAGACTCAGTAGGAGAAGATGG
Source organism: Neoceratodus forsteri (assembly GCA_016271365.2). Classification (NCBI taxonomy): domain Eukaryota; kingdom Metazoa; phylum Chordata; order Ceratodontiformes; family Ceratodontidae; genus Neoceratodus; species Neoceratodus forsteri. The sequence goes on from CM028132.1 coordinate 500,269,814, forward strand.
ATTTTATTTATTTATTGAAAAGTTTCACTAGAAAAGCACACTGAACAATCAGGATTGCTAGTCTCCCAGTGCGTCCTGGCTGAAAGGGCATAGTTGGAACAACAATACATATACAATTGGCCATGTTGGCTACAAAAATCACACTACATTGGTTTAGCTAACAGTATAGATACCTTGAAAGATAGGAAGCTTACTTGCAGCAGCTCTACATCTTGAAGAATTTTCTTCACCATAGAGTACCACTCACCCACCTTCTATCCCCCAGACTCACTTCAATCTAATGTGAACATACAAAAAAATGCCAGCAGAAAAAGGCCTAAAGGTTTGTCTTGTGTGCTTGTAATGTGGATCCCTCAGTGATTACTGAGGCTCCCCTACAGTTCTTCCCCTTCCCTGACAAGAGCCCCATCCCCATGTTTCTGCTTTTGATTGCAACCATCCCCTTTACTTTGTTCTAACCCTCTTAAAGCTCTCCACTGTCTCTAGGGATATCACCTCATGTGGCAGCTCATTCCACTAATCCACCACCCTCTCAGTGAAAAAGTGCTTCCCCATTTCCCTCTTCAGTCGTCCTCCCACCAGCTTGAGGCAGTGTCATCTAATGGTCTTGTTACTGCTAAGGCTGAAGAGACCCCCAGAGTTCATCTTGCTTATACCACTGCAGTATTTGAATGTTTCAGTCCTGTTTTCCCCTCTTCCTCCTGTCCTCCATGGACTACATGAGTCTTTCTTCACACGTCCTACCCTGCTGACTCTGGATCATTTTAGTTGCCCTCCTCTGGACCGTTTCCAGAAGATTGATGTGTTTCATTAGGTACAGGCACCAATACTGTACACTTAGTGGTGGCTCCAGCTTCTGTTAGTTACCAGGGCTCTGGGTGGGCACCACAGTTGGCAGCCAGGGCACATATAGAAACCTTGCCTCCTTGTTTTGGCTCAGCCACATTTCCCCCAAGTCAGGAGAAGCAGGACCACCCCCACAGGCCAGAAAAAGCTGGGCCATCCCCATCCTGGTTGGACTCATCCAAGTCACAAAAAGCAGGGCCTACCCCCTCCCCAAGCCAGAAGAAGCAGGATCATACCCCCACCCCTAAGCCAGACAAAGCAGAGCCATTCTCCACCCCACCCCACCCCCGCCACCAGGTGAAGCAGGGACATCCCCAACAACCACCAGAAGAGAAGAGTCATCCAGCCAATCCCTTCCCGGCAGGTATCCACCACCACCGTCATTCACTCACCACCTCCCAAACATTCACTGTGTATTCCCTCCCAGGAGCCCCCAGTACCGACAGTATACTGACTCAAACAAAACATACCCACTTACCTTAAGGCACTAGCAGAAGCAAACTCAGGACCCTGTCTGTCTTGGGTTCAAATTCTGTGGGGAGGCAGCTTCTCTCAACACGGGTCTCATCCTCATCCTTGTGTTGTTGCTACACTCACTGGCTGAACAGTACTCCAGGGGCTGTTGGGCTGGGTTGAGGGGTGGGCTCTGTGCTGCAGACTTCAGTCAGTGCAGAGATCAGAAAAGACTGTAGTGCAACTACTGGCTGCTGGACTCTGGGCTAGTGGCCGGGCAGTAGTGACTAGTGTAGGCTAATGGCTATACTGACTTAGCTGGGCTGGCTACCGGCTGCTACTGCTCACCTCTCTTGTCTCTCTCTCTCTCTCTCTCCTCACAGCAGCTCCTACAAATACCAGGCTATACAAGCTTGCTTCAGTTGGCCGTGGGACTTGGGAGGGAGTAGTCGGTTGGCAGGCACTGTGGCAGCAGAGCAAAGAAAGAGCAGTCAACTCGGCTGGACAGTTAAGCGCCTGCACACTGGAGGGGGTGAGAGCCTGGTAGGGGGTTCAACGTGAATTGGACAGTTCCGAACTTCTGATCTGGTTTGTCTGTCGCTGGCGATGAGTGGTCCAGTAAAGAACTGGCTGGTGCTAGTAGAGGCAAGGCGTGGTTAGGTGGAGGCGGCAAAAAAGTCTACCGAGCGCTGCCTTGGTGGCAGCACAGCCGACTGGCTCACGCAACACAGGCTCGCTTCAGCATGTCACAGCTCAGAAGTCCGACCCGATTCCACAACACTACAGAAATCAGGGCCACCCCAGGGTCAGGACTTCGCCATCATGTCAGTGAGTTAACACACAGGACAGCCCAAGGGCTGACTTTGCTTCACTACTGGGGGGAGGGGAGAGAATGGAAGTCGGTAGGGACGTCGGGGCCACTCGGGCAGGCAGCACAACTGCCTTGGAGGCCAGGCAACAGAGATTCAGGGCACTGAGGCACAGTATTTCTAAGGACATGGATATGTTGTTTATCCACACTTATTGGCAGGTTCCTTGCTGCTTTAAATCTTGCCGGAAGGTCTTCAAGCTGGCTCCTCCCACCCACCCGGGTGGTAAAACTCACGGCTCCGCCCCATGACAAGATCTTCCCTTACGGCTTGGAACTCAGGTTCCCCTCCTTAGCAGCGTTAGCGCTTAAGACTGGTTCCTAATTCTTGAAAAGTTCAAAGTGAAAAGTTTTTGCAAAAAAGACTTCGGTGGTCTTCTCCTCGCGGCTGCGATGGACAGATCGACTCCCGGATTTCGGAGGTGCCCTTGCGGGCAGAAGATGGCTAGGACAGATCCGCACACCACGTGCGTCTACTGCCTGGGCCTTGAGCACGACCCGCAGGCCTGCGACTTGTGCTCTTCCTTTTCGGCCTACGTCCTTGAAGACTGTGCTGCCCGATTACAACTGGGGCGCCCCGAGAAAAGAATTCCACCGGTGAAATCTAAAGAGGCCCGATTGGCGGTGTCCGGCGGCGGCAGGCTCGGCGGATCAGCTTGAGCAGATGATCACCCTCGAAGAGGAGGCGGGCGTACCTCGCCCTCGGCCATGCATTTGTCCCGCTTCTCTCGGTGCCTCTTACTCGGCTTCTTTAATGAGCTTTGTCTGACCCTCTCACCAAAGATGAGGGTCCAACTTCGGGACCTTCTTCCAGGTCCAAAGAGACAAAGTAAGTCTGTCCGTCGACGCTCTTGGAGCGGGAAAGATCCCTCCCTTGTCGACAGTCTGCTTGGTCGACCCCTCAGCTCGGCCACTGGCTTCACGGTGTCCCGTCAGGCCAGTTGGCGAGACTCCCGTCGGCCCGGTCGATTTTTCACCGACCGTTGGACGGGTGTCGGCTGGAAGCTGAGAATCCTCTCCCCGGTTCCCCAGTGGAGTTGAGGATCCCGTCGGCTCGTCTGTGCCTCCGGTTCCGGAGCCTTCGGTGGGATCATCCGAGCCGAGGGGAGTGCCGATTTCTGACACTTCTCCTCGCCTTCCTCGGCCTAGTCGAGACTCTCGGTCTCGGACATCCTCGTGGTCCAACCAATCCCGCCGTCATAGGCGGTCTCGGCACCGCGGCAAGCGGCGCCGCCGCTCTTCCTCGGACGAGGGGAGGCTTCGGCGCAAGTTGTGTCGGAGGTACAAGGAACTTATGTGGCAACAGCTCCTTTTGACCGGGAATAAGCCGACCCAGTCGTCTTCCTCGGCCATTAAGTGGCTGTCACCGGAGCAGCTGAAACAACCCCTCATTGTAGTCGAGAAGCCTGTTCTCAGGCCGGTTGTTCAGCCAATTCCAGCTGCCCCACCGATTCTGGTGGAACCTCCGCCCCCACAGCCATTAGTTGGGGCTCCGACCAAAAATTCTCGGTCGGCTTTGGGTTTGCCCCATAGGCTGTCGGTCACCCTCACTCCCGATAAACCTCGGCAGGTGGAGGGTGGCTCAGGGCCGAGGCAGCTCTTTGAGGACTCTTCTGAGTCCGATGATGGTTCCTCCCTCTTCTCCAAGCGCATAGACTTGGAGTCCTCGGGAGGACAGTCAATGGACGATAGCCCTTCGTCCTTCTTAGGGTTGCTTTGACTCATCTTGGAGTCCACCGGGATGAAGCTCGAACCCGTTTCTAAACGGGCCAGGTATCCCCTCACGGAGATTCTGGTCGAGGATTCTCCTACGGAGGCCTTCCGTGGCCGAGGCCATAGTGGGTCCGCCTTGGAACTTTGGTAGCGTCCTGCTTCCTGCCCCGCGCCCGGCCAGGTTGGCCAGGAAGTATGCGGTCCCTACGGTTCCCTGTCCGGTTTTGAACACCCCTCGGCGAGGGGTTGGTTACCGACAGCGTTTTCGGCGTGCGAAGCGCCAGGATGTGGACAAACCTCCGACAAGGAGTCCAAGAATTGGATTATGCCGGGCGAAAAGTCTATGCTGCGTCTTCTCGGTCTTCGTCAGGCCAGTTCGGCCATCCTCATGGCACATTTTTTCACGCCTGTTGGGCTCCCTGATGAGGTTTTCCTCATCTTCCGCAGAATCTGCAGATCACCGCCAGGCAGGTGCGGGACCAGGGCAGGGCAGTGGCTAAACAGCAGCTCCAGACTGCGTTAGACATCGGGGACTCATGTGCCAGGTCTGTGGCTGCCGCGAGTGGCTATGCGTTCGGGCTTGGCTGAGGATATCCACCTTTACTGGATACCCAGCACAAGTTGGCTGATGTTCCTTTGGGGACTGACCTCTTCGACCCTAGGGTGGAAGGTCACCTGCAGAGGATTGAGAAGTCCAATGCTACCTTGGACTCGGTCTCTTCGCTCCAGAAGGACAAGGCGTAAGCCACACCCTAAGCCCTTTCGTCCTTCTAAGCCCATGGCAGCCTGCCCAGCAACGTCAGGGCCAGCAGGCTCGACCTTGGTATCCCAAGCCCAAGCCGTCGGCTTCCTCCAACAGGAAGCAGGGAGGTAAAGGCCCAGGAGGTTCCTCGGCCGGTCCCTCCTCCAAGCCTGCCCAGTGACGGGCTGAGGGGTGTCGCCCCCATCCCTGTCACCTCACCCCTGGTTCCCCCTGTGGGGGGACGGCTCAGACACTTCCTTTCCACCTCGTCCACTATTACCACGGACAGGTGGGTACTGGAGGTGGTGGGAAAAGGCCTACCTCTGGAATTCGAGCAGGCCCCGCCCTTCAGAGCCGTCGCACCTCGGGGGGCTTCGGGGTCCGCAGCCTCACTGGCGGCTCGCCGAGTCGACATCGCTCTCCTTCTCCAAAAGGAGGTGATCACGGAGGTGGAGGACCCCCCTTCAGACCCGGGTTCGTGTCCAGGTATTTCCTGGTTCGGAAACGGACGGGGGGCTGGCGCCCCATTCTCGACCTACACGTCCTGAACAAGTTCCTAAGGTCTCAAACCTTCAGAATGGTCACTCTGGCGCAGATAATACCATCTCTGGAACACGGCGTGTGGTTCTGCTCTCTGGACCTACAGGACGCATTCTTTCACGTCCCTATCCGTCTGTCACATCGGAGATTCCTCCGCTTTCGAGCGGAGGGATCCCTCTTCGAGTTCCGAGCCATGTCCTTCGGCTTATCTGCAGCTCCCAGGGTCTTCACCAAATGCATGGCAGTGGTGACAGCATTCCTGTGGCTCCAAGGGGTCCAGGTGTACCCTTACCTGGACGATTGGCTGATAGCAGCCTCCTCCAGATGGGAGGTGGAGCGGTCCAGAGATCTGGCCCTCCAGGTTTGCTCTCGAGTTGGCCTTCTCATCAACAAGGCCAAGTCGGAACTCGAGCCAAAGCAGGTGATCCTGTTCATCGGGGCAGAGCTCGACTCTCTTCGAGCCAGAGCACGACTCCCGGCGGACAGGGCCGAGGTTCACCTCCTTGCCCAATCATTTCTGGTTGGGCAATCGCGCCTGCCCGGGACTTCCTGCGCCTAGGTCTCATGGCGGCCTGTACCAGCGTGGTCCGTTGGGCCGCTGGCACATGCGCCCCCTTCAGTGGGGACTGGCCAGCCAGTGGTCACAACGCTGCGATCCTTTGGACCAGCTAGTGATAGTGACCCAGGAGATGTGGAACGCTCTCCAGTGGTGGACCGTTCCATTCCATTTGCAGGAGGGCATCCCGTTTGTCCGCCCCGAGCCGACGGTCTCTCTATCGACCGATGCCTCTCTGATGGGTTGGGGTGCCCATCTGGGGGAACACAGAGTGCACGGCCTCTGGTCCCCGCGGGAGTCCCGATGCCACATCAACCTGCTGGAGCTCCGAGCGGTCCGCCTAGCTCTCACCGCCTTTGCTCCGTTTCTCCGGGGTCAAGTGGTCCGAGTCCAGACGGACAATACCACGACCATGTACTACCTGAACCGCCAGGGCGGGAAGCGCTCCATGCTTCTATGCAAGGAAGCTCTCCGCATTTGGTCACTCGTGCGCAGCCTGGAGGCGGATCTCCTAGCCATTCATGTGGCAGGAGCCTCCAACACCCTGGCAGATGCCCTGAGCCGGATAGGGGCTGCATCTCACGAATGGTCTCTCCTGCCGGAGGTAGTACAAGATCTGTTCTCCCACTGGGGCACACCTCAGGTGGACCTGTTTGCCTCCAGGTAGAACGCGAAGCTGAGGCTGTTTCATGCCCGTCCCCCTCAGCAGGGCTCGCTGCAGGGGGATGCCTTCTCGAGGCTGTGGACCCCGGGCCTCTTCTACGCCTTTCCCCCATTTCCCTTGATTCACAAGGTGCTTCTCAAAGCAAGGAGGGACAAGGCGCAGGTGATCCTGATAGCCCCAGACTGGCCCCGCCAGTTCTGGTACCCAGATCTCCTCAGCCTCAGCTCCAGGCTCCCGAGGCAGCTTCTAGCTCGCCCGGACCTGCTTTCAGTCAATCAGGGGAATGTGTTCCATCCGGACCTTCAATCCCTGCACCTGACGGCCTGGTTCCTGAGCGGCTAGAGTTCCAGGCCTTGGGTCTTTCTGACGGGTCCTCAATGTTGTTGAGGCGTCCCGTGAGAGTCGACCAGAAAAATCTCGCCTTCAAATGGAAGAGATTCTCCATTTGGTGTCAGGAGCAAGGCTTGGACCCTTCCTCCTGTTCTGTGGCAAGCATTTTGGACTATTTATAGTCCCTTTCTAGTCAAGGGCTTAGGTCGCTGACCCTAAGGTGCACCTGGCAGCCATCTCGCTTACCGGGCGGGAAGCAGTCGATGTGCAGGGAAAAGATGGTCGGGCGCTTTTCAAAGGCCTTGATCACATTTCCCTGCGGTGTGAACCTCCACCTCCATGGGATTTACTGCTGGTATTGGCAAAGCTCATGGGCAAGCCATTCGAACCAATGCACAGGTGTGATCTCTCACCTGTCGTGGAAGACCGCCTTCTTGGTGGCTATCACGTCAGCCAGAAGGATGGGAGAGCTCCAGGCGCTTTGCATAGAGTCTCCTTACCTGGTCTTCCACAGGGACAAGGTTGTCCTGCGCCCCCACCCGAAGTTCCTTCCGAAGGTGGTGTCGGAGTTTCACCTTAATGAAGTGCTGACTCTGCCGGTGTTCTACCCCAGTCACACCTCGGAGGCCGAATATAGGCTCCATACTCTGGACCCTAGAAGGGCGCCCTATTATAAGGAGCGACGGCTGAAATTGGGAGAGGTTCGCCAGCTGTTTGTCACCACGCTGGAAGCCACATCTGGCAGACCTGCAGCCAAGGACGATAGGCAGGTGGGTCACCTCCTGCATAGATCGCGTATAAGTTGGCGGGCATGGAGCCTCCCAGAGGGATAAGAGCTCATTCTACCTGTTATACTGCTGCATCGGTGGCTGCTTCCAGGGACGTCCCTATCCAGGAAATCTGCAGGGCTGCTACCTGGAAGTCAGCACACGCCTTTATTACCCATTACCACATCGACCTTGAGTCACGCCGGGATGCTGGTGTTGGGGCCTCGGTTCTCCAGTCCTTATTTCCCAAGTAAGTATTGGGGGTATGCGCCTTGCCTCCCTGCTCCCGGAGAACTGCTAGGAGTCTGCCAATAAGTGTGGATGAACAACATATCCATGTCCCTAGAAATACAGGTTACTCACCTGTAACAGGAGTTCTAGGAATGGTATATGTTGTTCATCCACACGACCCACCCGACCTCCCCGGCTTCGACAAGACAACTGAGCTTCCAGCGGGCCAGATCTAGCGTCATGGGGTGGAGCCGAGAGTTTTACCACCCGGGTGGGTGGGAGGAGCCAGCTTGAAGACCTTCCGGCAAGATTTAAAGCGGCAAGGAACCTGCCAATAAGTGTGGATGAACAACATATACCATTCCTAGAACTCCTGTTACAGGTGAGTAACCTGGATTTTTTGACCGGGGTGTAGCACCGCCACTGTGCACACTGTACTACAGGTGTGATGTGCTAGGGATCTGCACAGTGGCAGAATGAACCCCACCTTCCTGCTAGTTATTCCTCTGGCTATGTAGCCCAACATTCTGTTTGCCTTGCCTGCTGCCTTCCTACAATGTGGAGAGTGCTGCTTACTTGTGATGCCACGCCCAAATCTTTTTCCTCTTCTGACTTGGTAACCTGCACACCACCCAGATAATATTCGGTGATTGGATTCTTAACCCTTGGGTGCATGACTTTGCGCTTCATGGCATTGAAACCCTGTTGCCAAATAACCAACCACTTCTCAAGCCTGACTAGATCATTCCTGGGGGCCTGTATTCCCTCCTGTGTCTTCCTCCCCCAGAGTTTGATGTCATCTGCAAATAGTTGCATCTTTCCCTTTACTCCATCTGCTATGTCACTAATAAATATATTAAAGAGCACTGCACTGAGCACAAAATGCTGTGGGGCCCCACTAGTGACTGCTCTAGCCTCTGAGAATCCCCCCTTGACCACTACCCTCTGACTTCTTTACCCATGTTTTTAGCTTTACCCCTACCCCTAGATCATCCAGCTTCCTGATCAGTCTCCTGTGGGGAACAGAGTCAAAGACCTTACTAAAATCCAGATACGGAATGTCCACTGTCTGGCTCTTGTCCCCTGTTTTGGTGACCCAATCAAAGAAATCAGTCAGGTTTGTTTGGGATTGCCCTGCTGCAAACCTGTGCTGCCGTCATCCTAATGTATCTCATCTCTTACCTCACCACACACACACACACACACACACACTCTTTTAATACCTACAGGCTGGGAAGGCTCTTGTTTTCCCTTCTTACAGGGAGTTGTGGGCTGTCTTAGGCTATTTCCTTTCACCAGGAGCAAGTGTTTGCTGTCCTGTATAAAAAGGGTACTGAGGTGGTTGGTGTCAGTGCGGTGTTATACCCTGTGGGCGCACATAAGACGCCGTGCATCAGTGCAAGGCATTAGCACCACAGGCCCGAAAAGTTCTGCTTTTCTTGGGATCCTTTTACTTCCATCTCAAAGACCAAAGAGTGCTACTCAATGGGGAAGATATTCTTGGAAGGCTAGAGTTACAGTAAGTAGCTTTCCTATCTTCTTGAGTATCTCCTCCTGTAATTCCCTCAGCCTTGTGTGCCCAAAAGACACCTGTTTGGTCACTCCAGCCTAGTGTTATAGTAATTCACAAGCATGCCAATTGGCAGACTTTGGCCTCTGCGTCTGACAAAAACTTGATTGATCACATCAGTATAATCCTTTTTCAGCTCCCAAATTGGCTGGGGTTTCTCGTTTTTCTGATTGATGCTTCATGAGTGAACACTTGCACAATGTCTTCTTTCATGTGTGTTGACATGTGACCACTGCATGTTCCTTTCAGTGGATGAAAAGAACTTTTTTTTTTTCTGATGATCAGTGGAGATGATAGTTTCAATGTCAGTTTTGTTGTGACTGTTGGGGTTGTGAATTAGGATGTCAGTGCAAATGTATTTTTCATTTTTATCTGTGTACATATAAATCTATGTATGCAGAATAATTTTATTTCCTTGTATTCATGCATTCTTCAAGTAATAGCATCTCTGCATGTGTATTTCCAGTTTCCTTGTTTGTGGGTTACTTCCATGGGATTGTCCCATGCGCGTTTCCTCTTTATTCTTCCTTCCATTTTTTTTTTTTTTCTGTCCGTTCCTTCTGTCATTATCTCATCTCCTACTACCTCACACTTCTTGGTGTTTCCTATTTGACTTGCTCCATGGGGAAAAAAGGTAAGGAGGCGATTGGGACGAACATCAATAAATGTACAGTATATAGTGATAGTGTACATATGATGCTGTGCGCTGGCACTGTTTTGTGCCATCTGCCTTGAAAGTTCTGTTTCCTATGGGGTCCTAGTGCCTCCATCCCTAAAACCAAAAAGTATAGCTCCCTGGTAGGAGACTTTCCTCTTTATGTTTAAATATGAATAGAGTATTTTTTACATAATGAATACATGGTGCCATCAATTTTGTGGAAAGGAAAGGTCACAGCCTCACAAGCCCTAATAGTCTGCACTGAGCAGGGGGAACAGATAAAGGGAGTAAAAGAGATCCCTTGTCAATCTTCACCATTCATTACTGTTGGGTGTCAGCTGGAGGTGCACACCCACCACGGGAGCCTTTTTCTTTTTTTTTTTAAGGAGTCCTAGAGTGACGCACTGCATGGAGCGTGAGGGGCAGCCGTTAGGCGTCGCGGACTCCTCCTCCATCCCAGTTCTGTTTCTCCTGCCATCGAGGTTGCACCTGCTACACGGAGCCGAAATAGATACTGCATTATAGGCCTCAGTACTCGAAGTCCTTCATCCTGTTTCCCGTTGCTCGACATCATCGATCGGTAAGACCGTTCTTTTTCGATTTTAATCCAATGATAATGAGACTTTTCTGTGTTTTTTTTTTCCTTAATTGTTTAGCATCATGTCTGGTCTAGGGCAAAACGTAAATCTAAGGTCAGTCTTTCTATGTGTCGGGTGCCCTGTAGCGGCAGTTTTCCGTCACGGACCGTCATGATGTTTGTCTCCGGTGCCTGGGACTGTACCATGATATGGATCATTGCAATGCCTATTTCTCCATGGATCACCGTGTTTTGGAAGTCCATGCGTTTCGAGTCGGACGAGCTCCGCCGACTTTCAGAGGACGATGTCGCCTAAGGGCTTCCCAGGTCAGATCTCTCGACTCATCCTCTGGGTCCCCTCCCGGGTCTATATGGCCTTGCGAGGAGGGAAGCCTCCACTTCCAGCCTTGCCGAGGAGGAGGTTTCTTCTTCGCAGGAGGAATGGTGTGATCATTCCTGGGGTCACACCGCTGGCACCGTCCCGCAGTTACCTCCGTGGAGGTGCAGGCTCCCCAGTGACGCAGCCTCTGGTTGTGGGACCCGGCTCTGGTGGACCCTCATTTCCGTCTGTCGCTTGTCGCGGGTCTGGGCGCGGCTCATGGGCGCTGATGACGCTGCCGTCCTGGGTCTTGGTGCCGTTCGTGTGGAAATGCGTTGGCCCAGGCACTGGGTCCCAGCGTGTTTGTGGTTCCAGGGACTTACGGCACCGCCGACAGTGTCGCGCTGGACCTCAACGCCGTTCACAGTGTCGCCAGGGGTGCGGATGTGGTTGTCATCGCGGCCTATGGCGGTACCAGGCCTGCTGCCACCTCTGGGCAGGTTCCTCCGGCCGTTGAGATGGAGTCGTCCCTTAGCAACCCCTCCCCGGAGGGAGACGATTCAGGTGAGGTCCCAGACCTGCAGCTAGTGTCTTCTGGCCCTGAACCTCCTGTAGGCCGCAGGGCTAGATGGTCCAGTGTTCCTCTGCTGGACTCCCCGGAGTTGGTTAGCCTGGATCATTCCATGGTTAGAGGTGGCCTGGAGTCTTCCATGGTGGTCCTTCAGATGTTCAGCAGAGGATACCCTCTTGCAGGTCCCAGGCAGCTGCCTTTCCTGGTGCTGCTCGGGTCCTTCAGCAGAGGGAGGAGGACTCTGCCTCAGCGAGTGCCTTTCGGGGTCTTGCTCAGCAGGGACCTCCGCCATTGATTACAAGGAAGAGGGCTGCTTCAGAGTCTGAAGGATTGAGGGGTAGGGGTCAGGAGCAGCGACGAGCCCCCACCGCCCTGCAGGGTGTGGGAAGGAGTCATAACGCTGATCCTAGCCTTTCTCTTAAGGTCTCTAAAGTGTCTTCTGGTGGTGGTTCTGAGGGTTGCCCTTCTGGACTCGTGCAATCCCAGGCGAGTCACGGGGCGATTCCCCTTCAGGGCTCTTTCCGGAGTTGTCTCAAACCCTTTCTACTACGCAACCCAGCACAATCTCAGGGTCCCCAGTCTTGGAGGCGTTGCTACCTGGATCCCAGAGCCCTGGCAGAGGTCAGGCACATGCTATTAGGTGCCCTTCACCCATCCCTCTGCAACCACCTCCCTCGCTCCCATGCCGTTATCTTGGGAGACTTCCAGAGCTACTGCTGCGGGCCTTCCCGTCCTGCGTCAGGGCCATGGACGAACAGGTCTTCCACCTGCCCCCCCCCCCGCAGGGGTCTTCTGGGCATTCGATCTCTACTTCCTCCTCAACTGAGGAAGGAGAACCTTCTGTCCACCTTTCCTTTGATGCTGATTTCACTGACTATCAGCATTTCCTTTCGAGGATGGTATTGGAGCTTCGTATTTCCTACATCCGTAGGGACAATACCGAGCAGTAGACGCGTGCTTTCCTTAGTGAATTCAGCGCCCGCCATTTGGTGGTGCCTTCCTGGCCAATTCCCTTCCAGGAAGCGTCTGTCTGCACCTGGCAGTCTCCAGCTACTCCTTCCCCAGCCCCAGGAGACTGCAGGAGACGGTATTGTGCCTTCCACAAATCTCTAGGTTCTCTGCCTCACCCACCTTCGGGTTTGACGTCCCTGGATACTCCTTCCGGGCCTCGACGCCTGGCACACGACAGGCCTCTGGATTCGGATTTTGCTGAATTCGACCGGTGGTGACGAAGAGTCTTCTCTTCTGGTAGTGCATTGTTATGCATTTCTTCTCATCAAGCTCACCACGCTGCTTACAACAGGCATCTGTGGTCGATGCTGGCTCAGGTCTTAGCTCTACTTCTTGACTCAGAGCAGTCTAGACAAGCCACCATTTCCCTCTCTACGCAGGGTCTGGAGCTTGCAAGGCACCAAGCAAGGGCATCTTACGATGCCAACGAGGTGGCGTCCAAACTAGTGGGGACAGCGATCTGCATTAGGTGGATGGCATGGCTTCGTCTCTCCCGGCTGTCACCCATGGCCCGGCGTAGGGTGACTGGCTCTGCCTTCGGGGGACCCGCCTTTTTTCCCACAGGGTGAGGCGGCGTCTTCAGGGGCAACCCTCCCTCCCACAGCCCCTCGGGGGTGCCTTCTCCTCCCCACCCATCTTAAACTTTCTAATCTATTGATTAGGGTCTTCCCCTTCCTACTTTTCACCAGTAGGAGGCTGAGGGATCTGTTCCCTCAGGGTTTACTCACACCCCCCCTCTTTGGGAAGGGGGATTGGTACTCACCCAGCAGTAATGAATGGTGAAGATTGACAAGGGAACATATGAAAATTACGATGCATCACCGTAATTCTTGATCTCTCTCATCTTCACCATTCATTCTGAACTCACCACTGTCCCTCAAGGGCAGCCTCCTTCAGCTCTCCCCTCCCTGTTCGTTCCTCCCCCTTCTCCCTTGGCTGTCAAGCCAAAAAAAAAGCTATCTTGCTTTTCTTCCATTGTTCTGAAATAGGGAATAGGAGGAACGCACCATAATTATCTGTCCTGAGGGAACTCTTTCTGACTACCATAATAGGCATCTCTTAGCTCTCCTTAGCTGTCTTTTTCAATTCACAGTTTAAGACTGTCTTTAAATGGCTCGACCTCTCTTTCCCAGACCCCTTCTGGCAGATTCTAATCCTTTAAGTCAGCCTTTACTGGTTTGGTGCTGTCCGGCACTTCAGTTACCTTAAGTGGTATTCTCTGTCTTGCCTCTAGGGAGTCCGATTGAGTTCCCACTCTGTTTCATAAAGGGTACCCTGTGGGGTCTCTCCCCAACACCACTTTCACATGCTACTGTTATCACTTAGCAAGGTGCTCGTGGGCTTCTTTCCTTCTAGTTGGCAGCTCTTTTGAACAAAATTTCTGCCTTGGTAGCTTGTGAGTTCCCAGCTGGAGTCTAAAAGGTTAAGGATGGCAGGAGATGTAGAGAATCTGCCTTTAGTGTCCAAGCTGTGAGAGAGGTTCGGTTGAGCCTCCCCAGTCTTTATTTCTCTGTTAATATTACAGAACCTTTGTTTTTGATTCAGAATTTAATATATCCTTTTAAATCAGAAGATGAAAAGAAATGGCATTGACAAAATTATTGACACCCTAAACTTAATATTTGGTAGCACAGCCTTTGGTCAAAATAACTGCAATCAACTGCTTCCTATAGCCATGGATGAGCTTCCTGCACCTCTCAACTGGCAGTTTGGCCCACTCTTCTTGTGCAAACTGCTCCAGGTCTCCCAGATTTGAAGGGTGCCTTCTCCCAACTGCTGTTTTCAGATCTCTCCACAGGTTTTCAATGGGATTTAGATCTGGGCTCATTGCTGGCCACTTCAGAACAGTCCAGCGTCTTGTCTTGAACCATTCCTGGGTGCTTTTTGAAGTGTGTTTGGCGTCATTGTCCTGCTGGAAGACCCATGAACTTTGACGGAGACCCAGCTTTCTGACACTGGGTTCAATATTGCGCTCCAAAATGTCCTGGTAGGCTCCAGATTTCATGATGCCATGCACACGTTCAAGGCACCCAGTGCCAGAGGCAGCACAGCAACCCCAAAACATCACTGCACCTCCTCCGTGTTTGACTGTAGGAAGGTGTTCTTTCTTTGGAAGGCTTCTGCTTTGTTTTCTGTAAACATAGAGATGATGTGCTTTACCAAAAAGCTCTAATTTGGTCTCATCTGTCCACAGGACATTATCCCAGAAGGATTTTGGCTTGTTCAGGTGTGTTTTGGCAAACCCCAGTTGAGCTTTCTTATGTCTCTCTCTCAGCAGTGGGGTCTTCCTGGGCCTCCTACCACATTAACCCCACTTTCATTGAGTTGGCGACGGATGGTGCGAGTTGAAACTGTCGTACCTTGTGTCTGAAGGTCAGCTTGAATCTGTTTGGCAGTTGATCGAGGTGCTTTCTCCACCATTCGAACAATCCTGCGCTGCAATCTTTGATCAAGTTTTCTCTTGTGGCCACGTCCAGGGAGGTTGGCTACAGTGCCATGGGCCTTAAACATCCTGATAACATTACGTACGGTGGAAACAGGAACATCAAGGTCTCTGGAGATCGATTTGTAGCCTTGAGATTGTCCATGCTTGGCTACAGTCTTCTGTCTGACCACCTCAGACAATTCTCTGGCTGTCTTTCTTTTCTCCATGCTCATTGCGGTACACACAGTGACACAAAACAGGAGAATGAGTCCTTTCTCCTTCAAACTGGTTGAATGAGTGATTTTTATATTGCAGGCACCTGCAACTCACCACAGGTGAGTTTAGTTCCAAAGTGAAAGAGAATCACCTGCTTGAAATCTAATTATTTCAAACTACTTCTAAAAGGTGCCAATAATTTTGTCCGGGCCATTTAAGGATTTCTGTGTGGAATAAGCTAAGACTTAGTACATTTTTCTGCTTTTTTTGTTTTATTCCACTGCAAACCAAAGAAATACATATGTGGATACCAAAATATTTTTTAATTTCAACAATTTTCTGAAAGAAATGGTGCATTATTAGAAAAAACTGCTAGGGCGCCAATATTTTTGGCCACGACTGTATAACCCTAAACCAATATCTTAATGGCAGAATTCTCCCCTCCTGACATCCCCTTTTTCTCTCCTTTTTCTTTCTCCTTCCTATCTGTTCCTCTCTTAGAGCTGCCCCAGAAGTGAGGCCCTGCGGTCTCTTAGGGTAGGCATGCTGTCTTGCCTCACTCTCTTTCCTGATCCTTATTTCGCCTCTCCGGCTAACAGAACTGGGATGGAGGAGGAGTCTGCGACACCTAACGGCCACCCCTCGCCTCCACACAGTGCGTCACTCTAGGAGCAGTGCCGCTCACGCAGACTCTCTTTAAAAAAAAAAAAAGTCTGTGACGGGTGCACGCCTCCAGCTGACACCCAACAGTAATGAATGGTGAAGATCAAGAATTACGGTAGGTACGTAGTTTTCATTTTCTGCCCATCTAACTTTAGTTGACTATCCACACTTAAGGTAGTATCCACTGAGCATGCTCAGTCACTGGATGTCTTCAAACTTGACTCTTCCCACTAGCCATAGTGACTTTGTCTGACGCCACCCCAATTCACATCTGATGTTTTCTTTTTGCTGGAAGGGACAGATCTTCCCTGTATTAATCTTCACCATTCATCACTGATGGATATGAGCCGGAGGCCACGACCCTCCGGGAAGCTTTGCTCTAGAAAAAGCTTAACTGCTTTAAGAGGAGGGATGATGGGGACAGCACTGCCTTTGAGGCCGACACCTTGCGTGGCACTCACGGGTTGGCCAGTAACAGGACCTTCCACTCCCTCAGTTCTGCTCTTCCCACTGCCGAGGTAGCACTTGCTTCATGGGACAACGCTCTCCAACCGCGCCATAATCAAAAGTCTAGTTTTTTCTGTACTGCTTGGCCTGTTAACGTTTCTTGATGCCGTTTTCGATACCATTCAGTTGGGTGTCATGCTTTTTCCTTTTTATATTTTTTTGTTGTTCGTGGCCGAGTCATGTAGGGTTCGGGACATAAATCTTCGAAGGCAGGGACCTCCCCGATGCATCGGTGCCCCTGTGGAGTTCGCTTTGTTAGATACGTATGATCGGTGCTTCACCTGCCTGGGGCCGGAGCATGACATGGACAGATGTGATGCCTGCTTCAGCATGGACAACCGCACCCTAGAACTGGGCATATGTTGGACACAATCCCCCAACCTTGAAGGTAAGCAACGAGCGTGCAGCCAAGAATAGGCCCTTAGTCTGCCCTGGGCCTCCCCCTGCCGCCTCCCGGCTACATGCACTGAGGAGCAGACGGCTGAGGTCACACTCTGCTGAGCCCCAGCATCTGGGAGAGTGGTTGGGGTGTGGTCGGCCTGTGGGGCTGACTCCAGGCCTGTTTTCCTTGGAGAACCGGAAGACCCCAGTGTTGAGGCCTCAGATAAAATATCTGTCCACATGCAGTGCCTACACGGAGGGTCCCTTTGGGGGCTTGAGGCTGGTGATGGGACCCTCCTTCATTTGTGGTCCTTCTTGGTGCTGGGACTGGCAAGGTGGCGGGAGTCGCTTCCTGGGCATTTCTGTTTCTCCCCTCAGATTTGGGGAGTGATTCAGAGTGCTCAGAGCGGCAACCTGGCTCTTCAGAGCAGTCACCCGCCAGACTCGTATCGGGGTCTTTCAGAGAATCTGCGCTGATCGGGATTCCAGTGCCGCCTTGGATGATGACGCTACCTGCGACGTCGTGCCTGGGGACAGTGCCGGCATCAGGGGTGGCCCTGGGGTCGAGGCCGTGGTCGGTCGCCAACTCCGTTGTCAGTGTTGCAGTGAGTATCGGTACCCCGTAGTTGGTGCCGAGGTTGGCGCTGTGTTGGGGGTCAGCTCTGATGGTGCCGTGGAGGGGCCGATGCCATTTCGTGCACAGCTGTCAGGGACAGTGCCACCTTGGGGCCTGTGCCTAGGGCAGCTGCCGGTCCCTTTTCGGTGCCGCTTCAGAGTGGGGGGCGTCTGAGTCTGACCTGGGTGCCAGATTCCCCCTTCCTCCTTCTCTTAGGTCATTGGCTTCTGGGGGACCTCACTCGAGGGTCAGGTCCCTGTCCTCTCCAGGGAGTCTGGTGGGTTGGGCCTCACCTCATTCTAAAGTGTGGGTCTGGCCACTCCTTCTCCTGGGGAACAGAGTCCTTCATCAGGTAGAAACAGGCGCCTCCCTGTTGGGCATGCTGGGTTCTGATCTCCCCACCAGGAGTCTTCCCCTTTAGGGTCCCCTCCTGCTGGCTTTGGGGTGTTTCAGCAGCAGAGGGATTCTTGGCAATGCATTCCCCTCACAGTGGAGGAGTCCCTCGTTCATGCCCGTGACTCTAGCGGAGCGGATCAAGTCCCTCAGGACAACATTTCCCAGCCCAGATCCACTTTGCCTCCTCCTCCTTTTCTCCCAGGTCTTTCTGGTCCCTTTGGGCCCCTCACCTGGGAAGAATATAGGGCTGTGGTGAATTCATTCCCATAATTCTGTAGGGTCATGGACAAGATGGTTTTCTCATCTCCAGATACGACTCAGTCATTCCTGAAGCGGAGCCTCTCTACTTCATCAGCTTCCTTCTTGGAGGAAGAGGAACCCCCTTTATACCACTAATCAGATGCTGATTTCTCTGCATATCAGCAATTCTGGTGATGATGCTGGCAGAGCTCAATCTTACCCCCCCCCCCAAGCTGCAGTACCAAGTGCACTCGTGTATTCCTGGGAGAATGCAGCCTGGAGTCTCGGGTCATTCCTCCGTGACCACGACCCTTCGCAGAGGAGTCGTACAGTGCTTGGCAGTCGCCCGCCTCCTCTTCCCCTGCCCCAGGGGACTGCCAGCATCAGTATTGTGCCCCCTCTGGGTCTCCAGGATATTTCCTCCACCCCACCTTGGGTTTGGAGTGGTTGGACGCTCTTCCTGGGATTCTGCACCTTACAGGAGACTGTCCTTCGGATGCAGACTCTGTTGAGTGCAGTCGCTGGGGAAGAAGAGTTTTTACCCTAGCACTTTTCCTGTTGGCTATAGCAGCACATCAGGCACACATGGCAACCTATGTGAGGCACCTGTGGGCCGCAAGAGGAACCTTCCTTGCGGCCTTGCCTGATTGCGGGGTGACCAGGCGAGCCATTGTCATCTCCACAAGGGGTCTGGAGCTGACGAGACACTAGGCGAGGGCGTCCTATGACACCAGTGTGTGAGCTTCCAGACTGATGGGATCAGCGGTCTGCATTAGTCTGGCGGCATGGCTTCGCCTATCCCAGTTGTCACCCTTGGTTCAGCATAGGGGACTGCCTCGTCTTTCCAGGGGGACCAGTTTTTCTCATGAAGAGTCAGGCATGAACTGTCTGGGCACCCTCCCTTTCCTGTGGGGCAGGAGACCAGTCCTGACTCGCAGTAGGTGGCGAGTCTAACTAGACCTGATATGGGCCCCCCATGTCTCCCCACGAGGGGCTGAAGGCGATCCAGCCTTCAGGGAGGTACCGGTCCACTTGGTGGGCTTGGTTCTCACCCACCAGTGATGAATGGTGAAGATTGATACAGGGAATATATGTAAATTACATGCCTACCTTAGTTGTTGATCTTACTGTGTATCTTCACCATTCATCATTGCTTCCCACCCTCTATCTCCTCATGGACCTCAGCCTCTGAGCAGTGCCTCCTGCCTGCTTGTCTCCCCCCAAAAAAATTGAGGCTAGTTGTCTGTTCAGTCCCATTGGTACCTCCAGGTTCCCTGCCATTTCCTGAAAGCATCAGGTGGCCCACCTTGGGGGCGCCAAAGGGGGGGCTCTGGCCCTTTCTTCAGTTCCACGAGGTTCCTTTCATAAGCAGTGCCAGGGTTGGCTCTGCTTCAAGTACTCCACCTCAGTAAGATACTCCCTGGTCCTTTTTGAGTGCACCGCTAGGGCCTCAAGTCTTTAGATGCCAAGATCAGGAATCCTACGAAGTCCTGTCTTGTCAGATCTCCTACTTGGAGGAGTTGGATAAGGCTCTTCTGCCTACCCCGGTTTGTTGGACCCTGTCTAAAAATAGGTGGGGGAAGGGTCATCTCTTGGACCCCCAGCCAGAAAATTGAGGGAGAGAATGAGCACTAAGGTCTGGTGTTTCCCTAGTGGGCCTAAAAGCTATTGTCAGATGGGTCTCCTGCCGACCCCCCTTTTCTTGTCAATGGCAGGTTCTAGGAGCGTGGATATGTTGTTCATCCATACTGTCTGGCATTGTCCCTTTCCCCTTTAAATCTTGCCGGAAGTCTTCAAGCTGGCTCCTCCCACCCACCCGGGTGGTAAATACCTCGGCTCCGCCTCATGACGCCAGATCTTCCTTTCTGCTGGAAGATTCAGGTTCCCTCGTGCTTTCTGTAGTGTTGAGGCCCTGGATTCGTTTCGACGGTTTTCACCGCATCTTCTCGCTCTGAAACTCGTTAGAGTTTACGACTCTGATTCGGACATGGATGACAAGTCGTCCCCCGGGTTTCGCCGGTGTCCTTGAGGACAGAAAATGTCGCGCACCAATCCCCACCTCTCATGCGTTTACTGCCTCGGTTCTATTCACGATACCTCGCAGTGCTCCATTTGCGCTTCCTTCCACCCCAATGTCCTGGAAGATCGTCAGGCGCGCCTGAAGCTGGGTAGACCGGAGCTCCGCAACCCACCGGTAAAATCCAAGGAGGCCAGGTGGGCGGTTCTGCTGCTGCGGGATCCACCGAAGCAGCTCGAGCGCATGGCGGCTGTCTTTAAGGAAGAAGGCACTAAGCCCTCGCTAGCCGAGGTTTCTTCGTTCAGCCAATCTGGGCTCTTCCTTTTCAGGTTCCTTTAGGGATTTGTGCCAGTTCTCCTACCAAGGGTGAAGCACCCTTGGCTCAGACTCATCCCATTCTAAGAAAGGATCCAAATCTTCTTCGAGTCGAAGAAGGCCCCTGGGATCAGGAGGCGGTCCGCTGTCTCGACTTCAGTCGAAATTGCCTCCCTCGCCGCTGGGTTTTCAGACCTTCCGCTCTGTACCGGCATAGAAGCCTAGGAGTGGCTGATCCGCCAAGATTATTCTGACCCGATTGAGCCGTTATCACCGACTCCTGGACGTATGATTCTTTGGAGAGAACGCCGATTCTTCCTTCCCTCGGAGAGACCCGCTTGCTGGCCTCCGATCGAGGGACAAGAACCAGAGCTCTGTTTTCACTGAGCCCAGTCCTCCCGATCGACAAAGCCGACACCGCCGGGTTTCGATCAGGGAGCAAGTCCTCGGCTCGATCAACCCAAAAGGACACAAGCACTCTCCAAGAGGCGCCACCACCATTCCCCTTCCTCCTCGGATTAGGAGAGGCTTCGACTTAAAAATTTGTCGCGCCAAGGAGATCTCATGTGGCAGCAATTTTGCTAGCAGGTCGAAGCCGGCCTCGGTGGTCCTCTATCTCTGGCCTCAGCCTCTTCGGCCGCCTCAGACACCGGATTGCTCCAGTGCCGGTCTCTTGGGGCTCCGTGTGTCTTCTGTCAGCAACCGTTTCAGGTTTCCACCAATTTTGGTGGAACCTCCACCTGCTGCCCTCGGGGGTTCTCTCCAGGAGGACTGACAGTTCGGTCTCCCCACAGACTGTCAATTGCGGTCACCCCTGATCGCCTCTAGGCGATCGAGGGGACTTAGGTGGGCAGCCTTTATATCGACCCTCCGATTCTGATAACACTGGCCTTCATTCTCTCGATGAGTTGCGCCAGGCTTGGAAGAAGGGCCTTCTCCTTCCAGGGCATCCTCCGCTCATTTCGAATCGACGGGATGGCCCCATAGCCTATCCAGAAAGGCGGAATATCCTCACGGATATTCTTAAGAGGGGGGATACCCTCACGGAGGCATTTCCAGTCGCCGGCCATTATTGGTCCGGCCTTGGATCTCTGGCAGCGTCCAGTCTCCTGCCCAGCTCCATTTGCCCGCATGGCACGCAAGTATGCGGTGCCCACAGGGTCTTTGGCGGGGTTTACTGAGCACCCCTCAGCGGAAAGCCTTGTGACTGCCTCAGTATTCAGGCGGACGGGCAGCTCAGCCGATACTGACCGCCCTCCAGACAAAGAGTCCAAACTTATGGACCACTCGGCCCGGAAGGTCTATGCTGCATCATCTTTGGGCCTTCATCAGGCAAGCTCAGCAGTGATTATGGCACACTTCACGCCCTCTTGGGGTCGCTGGACGAGTTCTCCCCACCTCCCAGCTGACATGCAGACCACGGTCAAGCAGGTCAGGACCAGGCAGAGCTGTTGCTAAACAACAACTCCAGACTGCTCTGGACGTGGGTGATTCCTGTGCCTGCTCACTAGCTGCAGCGGTATCCACTCGCTGCAGGGCTTGGCTGAGGTTATCCTCCTTTCCCGTGGATACTCAGCACAAGCTAGCTGATGTGCCCTTCCTTGGCACCGACCTCTTCGGGCCAGGAGTGGCAGGTCACCTGCAGCGTATCGAGCAATCTAATGCCACCTTAGATGCTACATCCGCTAAGGGTTCTTCAAGTAAGAATCGGCAGAAGCGCAGGAAGAAGCCTTTTCGTCATTCTTCCCCTGCGGTCAGACAACCACCCTTCCAGGGGGGTCAACAACAACAGCAGCAGGCTCAGGCTTGGCGCCCTAGGCCCAAGCAAGGTCCCCAGCAGCCCCGCAAAGGAGGCTGAGGCGCTGGTCCAGGTGCCCCTCCTCCTCTAAGTCTGCCCAGTGACTGGTCCGGGTGTTCTCCCTCGCACTGCCACTTCAGCTCTGGGTCCTCCCGTGGGGGGCCGGCTCCGCCACTTCGTTTCTGCCTGGTCCGGTATCACCACAGACAGATGGGTCCTAGAAGTGGTCGGGCAGGGTCTGCCCTTAGAATTCGAGCAGTACCCTCCCAGCCGAGCCCATGCCCCACGAGAGGAGCGGATCTCAGTCGCCCAGTCTGTCCTCCGAGACGACATTGCGCTACTCCTCCTCAAAGAGGTGGTGGCCCGAGTGACTGATCCTCCTTCAGACCCAGGCTTCGTCTCCAGGTATTTCCTGGTGCCCAAACGGATGGGGGGTTGGCGCCCCATTCTAGATCTGCACGACCTGAATCGGTATCTCAGGTCTCGCACCTTTCGGATGGTAACTCTAAATCAGATCATACCATCCCTGGAGCGAAACATGTGGTTCTGCACACTGGATCTTCAGGACGCTTTTTTCCACGTCCCTATCCGTCCATCTCATCAGCGGTTCCTCCGCCTCAGGGTCGAAGGGACCCTGTACGAGTTCAGAGCATGCCGCTCGCCTGCTCATCGTCCCAAGGGTTTTCACCAAATGCATTGCAGTGGTGGCAGCCCATCTTCGTGTCAGGGGTTCGGATTACCCTACCTGGACGATTGGTTCCTGGCGGATCCTCCCTTCAGGAGGTGGAGAGGTCCAGGACCTGACCTCCCGAACCTGCTCACACTTGGGCCTTCTGATCAACGTGGTCAATCGAACTCGTCACCTTCTCAGGCGATGGGCTTTACTCGGCAGAGCTCGACTGGGCCAAGCCAGGAGCTCGGCTCCCATGGACAGGGCGGAGGTTCTCTCCTCCTTGCCCAGTCATTTGGTTGGGCACTCACGCCCTGCCCGGACTTCCTGCGCCCTGGGCTACATGGCGCGCATCGCCGGTGGTCCGCTGGGCCAGACTGCACATGCGCCTCCAGTGGGAGCTCGCCCAGTAGTCTCAGGCCAGAGTCTTTCTACCAGCTGGTCACGGTCACCAGGGATGGGACGCCTACAATGGTGGACCCGTCCAATCATCTGCTGGAAGGGATCCTGCTTGTCCGCCTCGAGCCGACGGGTCGCCCCACGACCGATGCGCCTCTCACGGGCTGGGGAGCCCACATGGGGAACACAGGCTCACGGGTTCTGGACCCCAGAGGAGTCCCGATGCCACATCAACCTGTTGGAGCTCAGGGCAGCCAGACTGGCTCTGTCAGCTTTCACTTCTCAGCTCGGGGTCAAGTGGTTCAAGTCCAGACGGACAATACACGACCATGTACTACCTCAAAACAGGGCGTGCACGCACTCCGCCTGCTATGCAAGGAGGCGCTCCGGATCTGGACCTTCGTTAGCCGGCTGGAGGCGGATCTCCTAGCCATCCATGTGGCAGGAGTCGCGAACCAACTGGCAGATGCTCTCAGCCGCTTAGGCCAGACATCCCACGAGTGGTCTCTCCATCCAGAGGTAGCTTCACTACTGTTCTCTCTGCTAGCAAACCGCCAGGACCTGTTTGCCTCAGGAGAACACCAAGCTGAGGCTGTTCCATGCCCGCCCCCCTCAGCAGGGCTCGCTGCAGGGGGATGCCTTCTCGAGGCCGTGGACCCCAGGTCTCTTTTACGCCTTTCCTCCATTTCCCTTGATCCTCAAGGTGTTACTCAAGGTGAGGAAGGACAAGGCGAAGGTGATCCTGGTAGCCCCAGATTGGCCACGACAATTCTGGTATCCAGATCTCCACAGCCTCAGCTGCAGGACCCCAGAGCGGCTCAGTACACGCCCGGACCTGATATCTCTGAACCAGGGGAAGGTCCTTCATCCGGACCTTCAATCCCTGCACCTCACAGCCTGGTTCCTGAGCAGCTAGAGTTCCAGGCTTTGGGTTTTTCTGAGGATGTCTACACCGTGGTGGAGGCATCTCGAAAAGAATCGACCAGGAAATGTTATGCCTTCAAATGGAAGAGATTTTCCATTTGGTGTCAGGGTAAAGGTCTGGACCCCTTATCCTGCTCGGTGGCTAACATTCTAGACTACCTTTGGTCCCTCTCAAAAGGGGGTCTTCGGTCATCGACCCTTAGGGTGCACCTAGCAGCCATATCGGCTTTGGCGCGGGTCGGTCAGCCGACATTGGCTCAGGAAAAGGTGGTCGGGCGTCAAAGGCCTGGACATATATCCCTCCGTGCGTGAACCTCCACCTCCGTGATCTTTGCTGCTTTTGGCAAAGCTCATGGGCAAGCCATATCAACCCATGCACAAGTCTGCACTTTCGCACTTGTGGAAGAGCGGCCTTCTTGGTGGCTATTACGTCGCTCAGAAGGGCGGGAGCTCCAGGCACTTTCAGTGGACTCCCCTATCTGGTCTTCACAGGGCAAAGTTGTCTCCGCGCCCCACCGAAATTCCTTCCAAGGTGGTGTCAGAGTTTCACCTTAACCAGGTGTTGACCTTGCCAGTATATTACCCTAATTACACCTCGGACGCCGAGTATAGGCTCCATACTCTGGACCTCAGACGTGCTCTCTCCTATTATAAGGAGAGGACGGCGGAAATTCGGGGAGAGGTTCGCCAGCTGTTTGTCACCTACGCTGAAGCCGCTTCTGGCAGACCTGCAGCCAAGCGGACTATTGCGAGATGGATCACATCATGCATAGGTCTGTGCTATGAATTGGCGGGTAAGGAGCCTCCCAAAGGGCTAAGGGCTCATTCTACCCGTCATACTGTTGCTTCGGTGGCTGCTTCCAGGGACATCCCTATCCAGGAAATCTGTCGGGCCGCTACCTGGAAGTCAGCAAGCACCTTTATTACCCATTGTCACATTGACCTAGAGTCGCGTCGGGATGCTGGTTTTGGGGCCTCGGTTCTCCAATCTCCATTCCCTAAGTAGGGGGTGTGCGCCTTGCCTCCCTCCTCCCGGAGAACTGCTTGGAGTCTGCCAGACAGTGTGGATGAACAACATATCCACGCTCCTAGAAGAACAGGTTACTCACCTGTAACAGTAGTTCTAGGAGTGGTATATGTTGTTCATCCACACGCACCCACCCGACCTCCCCGGCTTTAGGCGCACAACCTGGCTTCCAGCAGGTAGATCTGGCGTCATGGGGCGGAGCCGAGGTATTTACCACCCGGGTGGGTGGGAGGAGCCAGCTTGAAGACTTCCGGCAAGATTTAAAGGGGAAAGGGGACAATGCCAGAAAGTGTGGATGAATAACATATACCACTCCTAGAACTACTGTTACAGGTGAGTAACCTGTTCTTCCCTCTCCTAGGTTTCAGATACCCAGCCCCTGGGCTATGCCCTGAGATTTAAAAAAGAAAAGGGGGGAGCAGAGCAGCTTCTCGACTAGAAGGCCAAGCAAATTCAGTTGATCGTCCCACAGAGGAATGATGCAAGGAGTACTGTTTTATTATCCTCCTCCTCACTCCCCCCAACCCTTGTCCACACCTCTTAGGCCCAGTTTAAAAAAAAAAATAAAAAATCTGTCCTCTCCTGTCTGCTTATTCCTTTTTTTTTCCGTATATTTATTTATACACCTCCCCAACGGCACCCATCTGAACAGCTCCCCCAGCTCCATCCCCCGGAATTACCGGTGCTTACCTTACACCCGGTCCGGGAACGGTGCCTGCAGAGAGTTGGTCGCCATCCTGCCGCCGGTTTTGTTTTCCTCCATTTTCTCCCCATTTGTGCTCCTTACGGCCCTGCTAACGACCCTCCTCCGCCCGCCCCATTGGCCTATCACCGGTACCCTGCTTGCACAGCCCCTCAGCCTCCACCAGGGGGCAGCTGTGGGCGAGAGATGCCAACCAACCTCCCCAGAGAGGAGAGCTTTCATTGCTTCTCCCAGCGCCCATGCCACAACCTCAGACAGCCCAGGCTCGCCCCCAACCCGAGTCACCAGTGTGCTGCAGGAGAGACGTCCAGCGCTCAGCCTTCTGTGCCACCGGGCCGGCCTGGCTTATTCCTTTTTCAGTTCATATTGTTTCTTTTGACTATCCCTTTGGGCTTCGTTGCCCCACCCTCCACCCTTATTTTTCTGTTACTTAGCTTCCTCTCCGGCGAGCAGAACTGAGGGGAGTGGAAAGGATGGTGTTGGTTGCTGGCCAACCCGCGAGCACCACGCAGGGCATTGGTCTCGAGAATGTCGTTGTCCCTCCCCCTTAAAGCAGTAAAACTTTTTCTAGAGCAAAGTTTCCCATGGGGTCCTGCGCCTCCAGCTGGTACCCACCAGTGATGAATGGTGAAGATACACAGGAAGATCAAGAATTACTGTAGGTACGTAATTTACTTGTCTCCTTCACACCTCTGCAGTGAAAGAAGGTGTCAGTTTTCAAGTACTAAAATCACTAAGTTTGTTACATTAGTGGTTCTGTTTTCAATTTATAATGTTGCTCTCGTCATCTGGTTACCACTCCATGAATGATTTCCTGGACGAAACACAAGAAGGTGTGTGATTCAAGAGTTGTCTGTTGTGCAGACGGAAAATGTCTGCCACAGACTGTCATGACACACGTGATCTTGCTTAGAGGGATTCTCTTGCAGCAGGCCAACACCAGTAGGACTTAGCCACCAGGCACACACGGAAACTTTCTAGCTAGCAGTCTACCACGGGGGACTGCCCACTGTCGACATCACCCTCAGACACTGGCGTATCCTATAAAGGCAGGAAGTCCCCCACAGCCTCCTCAGTTCTTTCCCACTGTCAGCCCGTGCACGTCAGAGCTTAGCGGATGCCACAGCTACAGTCTATCGCCATTACCTCGTACTTGCTGCACTTTTTGTTTTCTTTTTCTAACAGTATTACCATTGATTTTTCAGTGATACCATCATCAATTTTATGTCTTCTCCCCCTGCCTCGTCTTCCGACTGCTCCACAAAGTGTGCTTGCGGCAAAGAGTTTCCTTAAAAACAGTCACTCTGCTTGTATCCTGTGCTTAGGTCCCAGCCATGACACCAATGCCTGCCAGATTTACCAGAAGTTCATTCAAGCCACTCAGAGATGTCTTAAAATCCTGCAAGCAGAAGCTCGTTACGATGGAAAAAGCTGCAGGCCAGGAGCTCTTTGGCTTCACCGGCCCTGTCTTCCAGGGCCTCTTCCTCTTCTCAATCCTGGGAAAAATCCAGTGGGAAGCACAAACACCAGGCCCGGGACCAGTCTGCCTCCCGTTCATGGTCTCCTTATAAGCTTTCAACCGTGTCGGGGTCATTGTGTGCGGGGGGTCGGTCCCTAGAACCCCACCTGCCCTTACTTCCACAAGGCTGCCAGTGGCCCCTGCCCACCCGCTCTTATCTCTGTCATGGGCAACAGGTGGCCACTCCTCAGGGCATGGGACTATGTCTCCCACTTCTCAAGCTATTACTTCTATGGGTTCTCAACCAGGAGACTTGGTTGGCATTGGTGCAGTCAGTGTCAGCTCCTCTGCCATCACCCCCAACCCCACCCCCAGCCAAGGCACTGCCTTCATCTCCCTATCTAGGAAGTTCAATGCCAGCTCTTCTCAGCAGCTCCTGCAGCAGGCTACCAGCGTCACCTCTACCTTCACTGGGGAGGTCCCCTCCCAGACGTCCACAACAGTCGCCCAGCGAGCCACTGCCAGTTCTGCCACTGCCCCAGCCTTTTGGCCCAGCGCCTGTATTACCTCTCCTGCAGACCCAGTGCCAGTTTTGGCCTTGCCGTAGCCGGCGCTTGCAGGTCTCCCACCAGGGTACCCTACGCCAGCCCTGACACCTCGGTTTGCATACCCAACACCTGCCTATCCTTATCTGCCAGTTTATAATTATCTGGCCCCCATGGATTACAGTGCCCTGTTTTCTGTGTGGTGGTCCTTTTTGCAGAAGCAGACCCCTGCTTTGCAGGGCCCGCCTCCAGCGTCACCCAGGCAACCCACCAGGGCATCCCACCCCAGTGCCCTACCCCGTACACCAGGGTCTACTAAATCCAGACCCAACATCAGTTCCAGCTCTCACCAGACAGGCACACGCCAGCCGAGGGCGAGCCGGATAAGGATGATTGATTATTTGGAGTCTTCATCCACCCCTTGGGACTCTTCCGAAGGCGAAGAACCTGGTAAAGTGGTTCCCAAATCCCCTCCTGATCCATTATTTATGGATGTCATGAGGCATATCCAAGCCTCAACGGGTTAGGAACTGAGGAGCAGAACTGGGAGCAGCGTCACCTTACCATTTATTTGAGACAGCCAGATGCCCCCCCATTGGTAGTGACACCCCCAGTTGAGACTCTTGATGATGTCACGAGGGTGGCTTGGAATTGCCCCTCGACCAGTCCACCAGTGACTAAAAATCAGATGGACTGTACCATGCCCAGCTGGTAAGCTCTTTTTAGGGAGTCATCCTAAGGCTGACTCGGTGGTTATCAGCTCGGCACATGACCACACCAAGCAGACCAAGCACCTTAGTGCTCTTCCCCTGACAGGGAATCCAGACAGCTGGACCCACCTGGGCAAGCAGGTCTTTGCGTCCACCACCCTGGCTATTCAGGCTATTAACTACTTGGCCCACGTGGTCCAATATCAGAATGTCCTTAGGGACAAAGCCAGGGAACTAGTTCAGGCTTTGCCTCACGATTCCTCTAAAACACAGCTTGCCCAGCTCCTCAAGGAGGGCTCTGACATAGGCAGCCATGTTCTTCAAGCCACCTACAATGCTGTGGAAACCTCAGGTAGGGGGTGTGGCTGCCAGTGTTTGCCTCCAGTGCCACTCATGGCTCCAAATGTCAGGTTTTGCCTCAGATGTGCAGTCTGGTATTTTAGACACCCCTTTCGGGGTTCCATCGTTTTTGGAGGGGACATACAGGATCTAATTTCTTTCCATAAGGAGTCGGGCCCTGCCCTCTGGTCAGTCCACTCGCTGTGCCATTCCCAACTTAAGGCTAGTCAGCGACCTCCATTTTGATGCTATTCCCGCAGACAAGCCCACCCACCCACCAAGGGCCAGAGCAAACGCAAAACGGTGTGAGCCTCATCCTCAGCTGCCACCAGTGCCCCTCGAGCACCTGCGGCCGCTCGCCCCCACCTCCTGACTCCTTAGCCGACCCCATCACCACCCCCAGTAAGAGTTTTGGGGGAGGCAGTCGGGGGTCAGTTCTCCCTTCATCTCAACAGGTGGCGGGCCATTACCTCAGCCATCTGGGTGTTACAGATCATAAAACATGGCCACATGGTAGAATTTCTCAAGTGACCCCAAAACCCCGCCCCCACTCGTCTGCCTCTTGTCTGGGAGGAGATTCAGGCTCTGTTACAAAAAAGGGCCATAGAGCCCGGCCCAGTGGGCAGGGGATTCTACTCCCACTTCTTCCTCATCTCCAAAAAGACCAGGGATCTCCAATCCGTCCTAGATCTGAATCATCTGAACTTGTACATTGAGAACAAATGCTTCTGGATGGCCATCCTTCAGGGGTTATTGCTCCTCCTGCAATGGGAAGATTGGCTCTGCTCTTTGGACAGTCTGGATGCTTTCCTGCATATCCAGATTTTTCCTTCCCACCGGCGCTTCCTCCACTTCCACTTTCAGGGAGCCCATTTTTAATTCCGGGCCCTCCCCTTTGTCCTCTCTTCAGCCCACAGGGTCTCTACCAAGTGCCTGGTGGCGGTAGCTGCTGCCTTGAGGTAGGGCTTCTACATGTTCCCTTACCTGGATGATTGGCTGTTAAAGGCGTCCTCTAGGGATCACTTGGTCTAGACTCTGGAGTATACCTTCTGCCTGTTTCAGGCCGTGGGTATCACCATCAGTCAGCCGAGAAGTCCTGCCTGCCTGTCTCCTTGCCAATGCCTCCAGTACATAGGGGCAGTTCTGGATACTGCTCAGGGCATGGCTTTTTTGCCCCTGGACAGGGCATGGCACTTCATGGCTCAGGCTCACCTGGTCTCTTCCAGTCGTCCGGTCCCTGCGAGGGTCTTTCTGCAACTCCTGGGCCACATGGCAGCAGCCGTTGCCACGGTGCCCTCACCCACCTTCACATGTGGATACCTCAGTGGACATTGAGGGTCCAGTGGGACCAGTGCTTGGATGACCTGGACCACATGGCCATGGTCTCTGACCCAGTCAAGAGAGTCCTGTCATTGTACCTCGAGATTGCCAACCTGCTTTTGGGGGTGGGGGGTGGGTCCCTTTCATTTCTTGGCTCCTCGTCAGATTCTTACTACAGACACCTCAGGTTTGGACTGGGGGAGCTCATTTAGACACTCACCAGACTCTGGGCACTTGCTCAGAAGTGGAACAAGGTCTCCACATCAACATGCTGGAGATGCAAGCAGTTCTGTACACTCTGCATGCCTTCCAGACCCATCTCCTCCCTGGTCCGCTGCTGGTGCAGATGCACATGTGTGGTGTATGACACCAACAAACAAGGGGAAATTTGCTCTCCTGTGTCGGGAGGCGATGAGGGTTTGGTATTGGGCCATAGAGCATGGTCTGCAGCTGGCTTACAGTTGCAACTGCTCCTGATCAAGGGCTCATGACTGGGAGCTTCTGACTGGTGGTTGAAGATCTCAACAGATGGAGTCACCCAGAGCTGGACCTTACTGCATCCACACTCGTGGCAAAACTGCCACTTTTCTACTCGCTAGATCCTGGTCTTGGGGTTTTCTGGCGAGACATTGTCCTTCTCCTGGAAGGGTAGGTTTCTTTATGCCTTCCTTCCCTTCTCCTCATCCTTGAGGGTGTTGCTCAAGCTACAGTTGGAAGGGGCGGCGATGATACTTGTAGCCCCCTTCTTGCTGCTTCAGATTTGGTTTCCTTTGCTGCAGCAGCTGGCCGTGGAACCTCCCATGCCTTTGCCCCTGTGCACGGCTTGCTCTCCCAAGAACAGGGAACCCATGTCCATCCAGATCTGAAGTCTCTGCATCTCTATGCATGGTTCCTGCGGACGTAGCTGTTGCCCACTTTGGAGTATCCTGTAGGGTCGCCGATGTCCTGGTGGCTGCTAGAAAGCCCTCCACCAGGGCCACTTACACCATGAAATGGAAGTATTTCTCCCTGTGGGCTGCTTCTCACCACCTGGACCCCTTCACCTGTCTGGTGAATCAGGTGTTTGAGTACCTTTTCTCCCTCTCAGACTCAGGCTTAGGGTACTCCTCCCTCAAATGCATATTTCTGCCATTTCTTCGTATCAGGCTAGAAGGAGGGGTGGAGCAACAATGGGGAAACATCAAAACTGCCATCACAGAGGCAACAAATCTTTGTGTGAAGCAAATAAATTAAAATGAAAGAAAAAGCCACTTATGGTTCTCAAATAGGTGACAGGGAAGGTCAGGGAGAAAAAGATAGCATTCAGGAAGTATAAGGAAACACAGAAGGAGCAGGACAGAGAGCTGTACCAGTTAAGGCAGAAGGAAGCAGGGAGGGAAGTCAGAATAGCAAAAGCCCAAACTGAAGAAAAGATGGCCAACTAGGTTAAGAAGAGGGATAAAACCTTTTATAGGTACATCAGGGAGCGTAGAAAGACAAAGGGAAGGATAGTGAGGCTGAATAGAATGGATGGTGGGTGGGCAGAGGGGGACAGTGAAAAGGCAGGGATACTGAACGAATATTTCAGCTCAGTATTCACAAAAGAGGGAGGGGAGGTGCCTAATCCAATTAACAGAAGCACTCTGGATAGGGGTGGTCGATCCCAGTCCTTTCACAGAAGAAAGGGTTCTGAAAGAACTCCTAAAACTGAAGGTGGACAAAGCAATGGGGCCTGATGGAATTCACCCCAGAATTCTAAAAGAATTAAGGGGAGAACTAGTGAAACCACTGACTACCTTTTTTAACAAATCATGGGAGGATGGTGTGGTACCTGAGGACTGGAGGAAGGCAGATGTGATTCCCCTTCACAAAAGTGGGAGCAGGACAGAGGCAGGAAACTACGGACCTGTCAGTTTGACCTCTGTGGTAGGGAAAGTGATAGAATCTCTTCTGAAGGAAAGAATTGTTGAGTACCTAGAGGCCAGTGGAGCACAGCACTCAAGGCAGCATGGGTTCACAGCGGGAAGGTCATGTCAGACGGATCTAATTGATTTCTTTGACTGGGTGCCAAAAGTAGTAGACCAGGGAGGGGCTGTGAACGTGGCCCATCTAAACTTTAGCAAGGCATTTGACACAGTCTCACACAAAAGATTAATAGTCAAATTAACCAGCCTGGGAGTGGGTCCCAGGGTGGTAGCCTGGGTAAAACATTGGCTGGACAACAGGACACAGAAGGTAATTGTAAATGGAGTCCACTCTGAAGAAAGTGGGGTTACTAGTGGGGTACTGCAGGGTTCAGTACTGGGTCAAGTCCTTTTTAATGTCTTTATAAGTGACATTGCAGAGGGACTGGAAGGAAAAGTATGCCTCTCTGCAGATGACATAAAGATCTGCAACAGGGCTGTTACACAGGGAGGCGTGGAAAGGATGAGAAGGGACTTGGCAAGGTTGGAGGAATGGTCAGAAGTATGGCAGCTTGGAATCAGTGCAAAGTAGTGCAAAGTAATACACCTAGGAAACAAAAACCCAGGAGAAGATTACACAATGGGGGGGGGGGTAGTAAAAACAAAAGTGGAAAGGGACCTGGGGGTAATCATATCAGATGACCTTAAGGTTAGCAAGCAATGTGAGAAGGCAGTAAGAAGGGCTAGGGGGATACTGGGCTGTATAGGGAGAGGCATCACCAGCAGAAAACAGGAAGACATTATCCCTCTGTACTGACAGTTGGTGAGACCCCATCTGGAGTACTGTGTCCAGTTCTGGAGACCCTATCTCTGCAAGGACATAGACAGAATAGAGGCAGTCCAGAGGAGGGCGACTAAAATGGTGCAGGGTCTGCAAGAGAAGCCATACGAGGAGAGACTAAAGGAGCTTAATATGTATACCCTTGAGGAAAGGAGGGACATGATATAAACTTTTAAGTTATGTACCTTAGTGGAATCAACAAAGTCCAAGAGGGTAGCATCTTTCAGAAAAAGAGATATGCAAGAACAAGGGGACACAATTTAAAGATAGAGGGAGGCGGTTTAGGGGCAATGTGAGGAAGTATTTTTTCATAGAGAGGGTGGTGGACGCATGGACCAGCCTTTCTGAGGAGGCAGTAGGGTCTAAAACTGTGGGAGAATTCAAGAATGCATGGGACAGACTTAAGGCAATTTTTGTGGGGGATAGGAAGAAATAGGTTGTTGGTTAACTAGGATCTGCAGCTTATCCTATAGGTAGGGAAATGGGCAGACTAGGTGGGCCAAGTGGTCCTTATCTGCCGTCAGTCTGTTTCTATGTGCCTATCGAGGGCAGGGCTGTGGCTGAACTTGAGGTGTCTTGCACTTTCCTGTGGGGCATTTTGCATCTGAAACCTCCCATTCGAGACCCAGTCCCTCCATTGGACCTTAATTTTATGTTGGAGAAACTTACGCTCTTATCTGTCAATCTTCACCATTCATCACCTTGGGTTATTGGCCTGAGGTCATTCATGACCCCGCGGGAGCTTTTTGTTTGGATAGGCGTAGTCGTCGCACCCTCGGCGGCACCCTCGAGGCCGACGCACTGCGTGGCGCTTGCGGGTTGGCTGTTATGTGCTGTCTACTCCACCCTCCCGCCAGTTCTTCGTCTCCCGCCATCGAGGTCACCTCATGGGATGCTTTGAGAGCAAATTTGAGGCCTACATGCTACGCAGCTTAATCTTTCGACTCCATGTTGATTTTTCCTCGGTGACGAAGTCCGTCAGCTCCCTCCTCCCAGTTTTGCTAGCCACACTCAGTGTCGCTTGGTAAGATCTTTCCATAATTTTTGTTATTCTGCGACGTTGTCTTATTTGTTTTTTGTTGTTTTTCTTTTCTCCATAGGTCATGTCTCAGACGGAGGGCAAGAAGACTTATAAGACGGGACGGCCCTCCATGCGACAGTGTCCATGCAGCTGAAAATACTCTGTCACCGACCAGCACGACCGTTGCCTTGCGTGTCTTGGCCCACTTCACAACATGGATTCGTGGGACGCCTGTTTCTCCATGGCCCTTGAGTCATGAGCAATGTGCATGGAAGTGGGGTGAGCTCACACAGGCTTTGAAGTCAGGCCGCGCACTATCAGGCCAAGCCCGTCCTCGGCCTTTCCTCCGGGTCCCCTCCTGGTTCTATACAGACCGAGGAGGAGGGAGCCTCAGCCTGTCCTAGCCTAGACGTGGCTTCTCCCACAGTGCAGGAGACCCAGTCTGTTTCCTCTGGGAGACAGATGGGAGGCACCGCATTGGTACTCGCCCCTTCAAACAACATGAAGTCTTGCTATATTATGACAAGTGCAGTTTGTCCCACCACTAGAACTGCTCCGGAGGTGAAAGAGTTAACTTCATGCAGAGCATGGAGCTTAGAGCGCGAGCCCGGTTAAGAAGCTTTGTTAGGGTGGTTTCAAACCGAAACCGTCAGATTCTTTACTCCGCCTCATTGAACAGTCACTCCGGAGATTCCTCCTGTTGCTCGGTTCATTTCTTCGGTTTAAAACGCTATTTCTCGGTTGAATTTAACCGCGATTTAATTATTTTAACCGCAAAACCGATCGGTTCAAGCTCTGTCTATGGTATTGTAAGTAATAGATAGTTTTTCCTGTGTGGAACTTGTAAATTGTTATCGGTTCGGTTTGAACCGATCGAATTGTACTAAAACTTAGTTTTAAAGCCTTTTAAGTCTTGTTAGAGTGCGGTTCCCAGTTCTTATTGGTTCTAAAAAAAAACTGATTTCATTATGGTTTTTTCCACAACCCGTGACACGGTTTGGAACCAATAAGGGTGTCTTGCCTGGTACTGACCATAAAAAGGAGCAGGTTTGTTGGTTAGGCTGGCATCATGTCTGAGAAACCCAAAGAAAAACCGGGCCCACTGGGTTTCAGCACTGTAGTGTCTGTGGGAAGCCTTTGCAAGGCTGACCCACACACACAATGATGGATTGTCTGGGGTTTGACCACCTCAATTCAGACTGCCAGATTTGTAAAATTTCCTGCAGCCACCCTGGACAAGAGAGTGGGCAGGCTCAGGGAACGAGAGGCCAAAAGTCCGCTGACACAGATGGCAGCCCGGTTCGGTGCCAACCGAACCGGAGGGAGTGCCCTCTGACCAGGGCGAGACTTCCTCGGGCAAACGAAAAGCTGGCTCTGAGGAGCCAGTTCCAGCAAAGAAAACTAAAAAATCAGCAGGTTTAGAGTCCAAAATTCCTTCTCCAACTGCTGCAGAGATAGCCAGGGCAATACAGATTGTCCAGTCTCTGTCCCCAGTTCCCTCCGAACCGCCACTGTCTGGCAAAAGGTCGGTTCAGTCGGTTCCAATGGTTCAGGAATATGATGTAGAAGAGCTTTATGAACCAGAGGAGGGGGAGGAGGATTATGATCAGTGTGAATGTGACTTTGAAAGTCTGGATGTGCCCATTGAACCGGACATCTCCCCAGACAGACCTTAAGGTGAATCTCCCCCTAGGCTTTCTGAGTCCCCTTCTCATTTTTTGTTTTATAAAAAAGTTGCTGAGACCCTCCAGCTTCCCTTAGAGGAGGCTTTGGATGAGCAAGAGGAGCCTGACTATGTAGAGATGATGGATATCCCAGAGTCCAGGAGATTGTCCATCCCTTTGCATAAATCTTTTAGGAAACAAACAAAATTGTAAAAGCTCCTAATTCTGTGCCTCCTGTAGATAAAAAGATGAACAGGAGGTACACTTTGTCAGGTCCTGATACAGATTTTCTTTCACAGCAATGCAGTCATGTTGGGGTAGTTCAGGCTGCAGCCTGTGATAAAGCTAATATTCCCTGGCTTCACATCCTCCTGACAAGGACTCCAGGAAGATTGATGCCATGGCCAAAAAACAATACATGGCAGCATCCTTGGGACTCAGACAAGCAAACTATATGGCTTATGTTGCAAGATACCAGAAATCTAGATGGGATACTGTCATGGCGTTAGCCAAACAGGTCCCTGGCCAGCTTGCAAAGGAGCTGGAGCAGGTGGCCCTTGATGGTATTGAGGCATCTAAGGTGCAATTCCATGCTGCAGTGGATTCTAACGATGTATCCTGTAGAGTCATGGCTACATCTGTGGCTTTTCGGAGATTGGCCTGGCTCAGGTGTACTACCTTGTCACAGGATACCCAGTCTAAGGCTATGGATTTTCCTGTGGTGGGAAATTCTCTGTTTGGGGAGCAGACAGAGAATTATCTGAAGAAAATGGGTGAATATAGAACCACTTACAGGAGTGCACAAGCCAAGGAACGGCAAGCCACTCCTCAGAGGCAGCCCCCCAGGGATAGGGGCAGGCCTTTTTACCAGATCCAGGCCTCCTCTTCTTCAGCCTGTGCACAGAGGGGGTTCTTCAGAGGGAGAGGCAGACGGGGTACGAGCAGACCTGCTCCCACCCCTCAGCCTAAAGCCCCTGCCAAACAGGCACCCTGATGGGATGCCCAGGGTCGGCTCTCCATTACCTGTAGGGGGCAGGCTGGCTTACTGCGTCCAGGACTGGGAGTCTTTAACTTCAGACAGGTGGGTCCTGGAAGTAGTGAGCCAGAGTCTGGTTCTCAGCTTCAAAAAATTTCCAAAGATGAGAACCAGATCTTTTCCACCTGCAAACCCTTCAGAGATTCTTGCTTTGGAAACAGAAGTCTCAACCCTCCTGGCTCTCAGAGCTGTAGAAAGGGTTTCTCCCCCACACCAGGGCAAGGGTCTGTACTCCAGGTACTTCCTTACCCCAAAAGAGACAGGAGAGTGGCGGCCTATCCTGGATCTAAGATATCTAAATAAGCACCTTTTAAAACCAAAGTTCAAAATGGTGACACTGGGAATGATTTTACCCTCCCTAAGGCCAGGGGACTGGCTAGCCTCCCTGGACCTCAAGGATGCCTATTTCCTTGTTCTTATCAGAAACTCCCATCGAAAGTACCTCAGATTCGAACTGCCCTCAGGCCATTATCAGTTCAGAGCGATGCCCTTCGGCCTCACTTCTGCCCCAAGGATGTTCGCAAAATGTCTGGCAGTAGCAGTCGCTCATCTAAGAAGGCAAAAGATTGCCATTTTTCCCTACCTGGACGACTGGCTCATTGTGGGTCAGTCTCCAGACCAGGTCAGATCACACCTGCTAGTTACCCAGCAGTTGCTTACCTCTCTGGGCTTTCTTCTCAATCTTCCAAAGTCAATTTTGGAACCTGTCCAGGTACTCACCTTTATAGGTGCAGAACTGGACACAAAGCGGGCCAGAGCCTTCCTTCCCTTGGAAAGGGTAAGGACCTTAGTGGCCCTGACCTCGTCCTTCACTCTGCAGGTCTCTCGACCAGCAAGGCATTTCCTGCAGCTCCTAGGACACATGGCTGCCTCCACAGCTGTTGTGCAAGGAGCAAGATTTCAGGTGAGGGACATTCAGTTCCATTTGAGAGCTTTCTGGTCTCAAAGAAGAGATTCCTATCCAAGTTAATCCCAGTGACTCGAACCCTGATCCAGGCCCTTCAGTGGTGGCAGGATCAGAGCAATCTGAGACAAGGGGTACCTTTCATCCCTCTGTCCCACTCCTTGACCCTTACTACAGATGCATCCCTTTTGGGATGGGGAGCTCACATGGGCGACCTCTCCACCCAGGGGTTATGGTCCCCTCAGGAATCTCTGCTCCACATCAATCTGTTGGAACTCAGAGCTGTTTTTCCAGCACTTCAGGTTTTTCTGCTTCTGTTCAGAACAAGGTGGTACAGGTCAGAACAGACAACACCACTACAATGTGGTACATCAACAAACAAGGGGGCACTCGGTCTTCGGCCTTGTGCACCGAGGCGATGAAGTTGTGGTCTCTGGCTTATTCCCTGAACACTTCCCTCATAGCAGTTCACCTCATAGGCAAGGACAATGTCCTGGCAGATGCTCTCAGCAGGATTTCCCAGGGCCATCACGCATGGTCACTGGATCCCCTAGTACTGGGGATAGTGTTTGCCAGATGGGGCACTCAGATAGATCTTTTTGCAGCCCCCATCAACTTCCACTGTTTTGTTGCAGTCCCCCAGTGTTGGGCTCGGTCCCCCTGGATGCCTTTCTCCTCGATTGGGCAGGGAAGTTTCTTTATGCCTTTCCCCCCTTCCCTCTCCTGTTCAAAGTACTAGTCAAAATCAGGTCTCAGCCCTGCAAAATGATCCTGATTGCTCCAGACTGGGCCAGGCAGCCCTGGTACCCACTCCTTCTGTCCTTAGCAGTCCATCCTCCCCTGTGTCTCCCCAGGAACCACAATCTGTTAACCTGTGCTCGGAGAGTTTGGTATCCGAATCTCAAATCCCTCAACCTCAAGGCTTGGCTCTTGAGCAGTTAGAGTTTGCTGATCTACAACTTTCTCAAAGTGTTCTCGAAATCCTGAAGGCTGCTAGGAAGCCTTCCACCAGGGCTACCTGTAACTCCAAGTGGAAAAGGTTTTCCATATGGTGTTCTGGGAAGCATGTTTCCCCGGAATCTGCTGATCTACCCACTGTATTGGACTATATGGCCCATCTTAATTCTTTGGGACTGAGACCAGCTACCCTGAAAGTGCACTTGGCAGCTGTCTCTGCCTTCCTTTCAGCAGAGAAGCCCTCTTCTCTTTCTTCTCACCCTGTATTTTCCAAGTTTTTTAAAGGATTGCTTCATACCAATCCTCCATTCAGGGACCCTGCCCCGGCTTGGGATCTTAATGTATGCATTGCTCAGCTGATGCAACCCCCCTTTGAGCCTCTGTCTTCAGCAGAGCTTAAGTATTTGACTTGGAAAACTGTATTTCTGGTAGCCATCACTTCTGCCAGGCGCATAAGTGAGCTACAGGCTTTATCAGTAGAGACTGACTTTATTTCCTTTCACAGGGATAAAGTAGTCCTCAGGACTAACAGGAAGTTTTTGCCTAAGGTGGTTTCAGATTTCCACCTTAACCAATCTTTCACTTCCAGTGTTCTTCACTGACCATTCCTCTTCTGGTGAGAGGAGGCTGCACAGCCTAGATGTTAAGAGGGCCCTAAGTTACTACATAGAGCGTACCAAAGGTCACAGGTTTGACTCCCTCCAGCTGTTTCTCACTTATGGTGAGGTTGGGAAAGGGAGACCTGCCACTAAGAGATCCATTGCCAGGTGGATCGTTTCTTGTATCCAATTTTGCTATCAAAAGCTGGGTAAGGTTCCCCCCTCAGGCCTGAGGGCTCACTCTACCAGAGGTACAGCTGCATCTCTAGCTGCTGCTAGAGACATCCCTATCTTGGAGATATGTCAAGCAGCTACTTGGAAAACAGTACACACTTTCACCAAGCATTACTCCCTGGATATTCAGGCCAGGAGGGATGCTCGGTTTGGCACAGCCGTGCTTCAGAGCCTGTTCCTAAGTAGGTTCTGTCCCTCCTCCATGGAGGTACTGCTGTGTAGTCTGCACTTGTCATAATATAGCAAGACTTCATGTTGTTTGAAGAAAAATTACTCACCTTAGTAATGTTGTTTCTTCTAATGGAGTCTTGCTGTATTATACCTCCCCAGCCTGCCCTCTCAGAACTTCTACTTTGGGTATGGGGTGGGCAGTCCTCTGTTGGCATTTATTGATGCCTCTCTTTCAGTTTAGCTGTTGTGTTTATTTAGTTATTTTGTCTTATTTTTCTGGTCCGTTGACTTGAGTCTTGGTGTTGGGACCAGGAAAATGTGTGATATGTTAGTAGCCAGTTGGCTAGTGTAGGTTACAGCTTCCACACAGAACCTTAGTGAGTTTTTTGTCAGAAGATCTGACGGTTTCAGTTTGAAACCACCCTAACGAAAGCTTAACCGAAAGTCAAGGCTTAAGCTCCATGCTCAGCTTGGAAGTTAACTCTTTCACCTCCGGAGTAGTTCTAGTGGTGGGACAAACTGCACTTGTCATAATATAGCAAGACTCCATTAGAAGAAACAACATTACTAAGGTGAGTAATTTTTTCTTCGGGGGCGAAGGCTTCCCCGGTGTCAGACCCACGGCCTGGAAGGCCCAGGTCCGTGGCATCCTCGACAGTCTGTTGACGTCATTTTGGGCCACGGCACCGTGGACCCTGACGTGGCTGCTGTCGGTGCTGTTAGCGGAACAGATAGTGCTAGTGGTACCATAGGAGGTTCTACAGCGCTATCTGACTTTTTCTCGCCTCGGCGCCGAGGTTGAGCACGGCACTGTGTCCAGTTCCGGGGCCGTTCGTGGTTCCAGACATGGGCACAATGCCGTGGGGGTTTTGTATCTCTGTGCCACTCACGCTGTCTGAGCAGTCGTCAGCGCTGTCTGTCCTCTGCGCCACTCGCAGTGCCATGGGGCAGGATGGCGCCATGTCAGGTTCTGGCTCAGAGACTGCTGTTCTAGTTGGAGCCGTGTCCTCCTCTGCCACTGTTCACGGTGCTGCGGAGGACACTGGTACCGACTCAGGTACAATCTCTGTTTCTGGTACCTTATTTGGTCGAGATGGCAGCAGGCGCCCGCCAACTGTTTGGCACAGGACTTCAGTCTCCACCTCTTCGGAGGAGGAGTTGGACTCGGAGTCAGACGAGCAGTCTGGCTCTTTGGAGTTAGCTGCTGGAGTGGGCACCCTCGTAGTGTCCTCGGCAGGCTGGAGTCAGCCCCCCTCTGAGGAGCGGACAGTGACTGCTGGGGTCAGGGGTTGTGACCAGCAGGCAGTGGTGCAGGCCACCATTTCACTGCAGCCCAGCCTCGAAGGATTCTCTGACCCCTCAGCGGTGGTACCCCTTCAGGTGGTGTGCCTAGATTGCCCAACTTTGGGGCCGATCAGAACACCCACGGGAGGGGAGGGTGCTGCGCCCTGGATAGCTCCTTCAGAGGCCGACCAGGGCTGCCAGTTGCCTAGGCTGGCTCTCGAGGAGGAGGGTGCTGTTGGATTCTTAGGGGTCGAGGGGCATGGGGTCTGTGTGAATACCTTTTTCTGGAGTCCACCCGGGTTCTGGGAGAAGCTGTAGTGCAGATCTCTGCTCTTCCCCCTCTGTTTCTTTGAGAGGGCCCTGTTCTTTGGAGGTAGGGGACCGTCCTTCTGGACCTGGACGGCCCCAGTCACATCACAGGGGGGATTCTTCCAGGTGCAGCCAGGCAGTTCAGATATGGTTGTTCAGCTGTCGGCTGTGGAGTCTTCTGGAGCACCTTCTTCTTCTGGTGCTCTCCCTAGCCCAGGCGAAGGTCAGTCGATTTCTCTTATCAGCTCTGCCCCTATCCCTCTACCATATTCTCCGGCGCTCCCAGGCATCCTTGGTCCTAGCGGGCCGCTCTCCTGGGAGCAGTTCAGGATCTTGGCTGCTCGATTCCCCGCTTACGTCAGGGCAATGGACAGACAGGTTTTTCAACCTTAACCCGAGCAGCCACCCTCTGAGCAGCTGAGGTCCTCTAACTCCTCATCCCCCTCTTCTGGGGGAGAGGAGGTTTCTGTCCACATTTTCCCAGCTGCTGATCTTGCAGAGTATCAGTGATTCCTCGTGAGGATGTTGGAGGACCTGCACATCACCCCTCCCACTCAAGCAATCCAGAGCACTCAGCGCACGCCTTTCTAGGTGACTTCAGTGAGGACACCCTTGTGGTGACCCCCTGGCCTGCTCCCTTTAGAGAGGCGTCGCTGTGTTCCTGGCAGAGGCCCTTCTCTGGAGTTCCTGCCCCTAGGGATCTCTGCCAGTGGTATTGTGTCCCCACGGGTCTCCAGGTTCCATGCCTCATCCTCAGTCAGGATTGACGCAGCTGGACACTCCTGATTGGCTTCGCGCCATCCACCGTGACCGGCCCCCAGATCAAGATTCCTTGGATTTTGACTTCTGGGGGAGGAGGACGTTCTACTCAGCATGGTTGCTGCTCTTTTTTGAAGCACATCAGGCCCACTACGCATCCTATGATAGGTTCTTGTGGTCCAGGCTGGGTCAGCTCCTAGCCTCTTTGCCTGACACGGAACAAACCAGAAAAGCCATCGCGCACTCTGCATGTGACCTGGAGCTAGCAAGGCACCAAGCGAGGGCATCGTACGATGCCAGTGAGGTAGCTACCAGGGTCATAGGGACAGCGATCTGCACTAGGCGGGCGTTATGGCTGCATCTTTCCCGGTTGTCACCCTTGGCCTGGCGTAGGGTGATTAACTCCGCTCACCAGAGAACCTATCTCTTCTCCCGTAGAGCGAGATGGCGTTTGTCAGGGCAACTTCCTTCCCCCTCCGGGGTGTCCCCGTCTTACTCTTCCCACTCTTGGGCCTCCCCAGGCGCCGAAAGGTTCTCCCTCTTAGTGTGTCACCCACTGAGAGCTAATGGAATCTGTCCTTTAGGGTTAAAACCCCTCTGGGGGGGGGGGGGATCGGCATTCACCCAAAGGTGATGAGTGGTGAAGATTGACACAGATAAGATATGAAAATTACGTACCTACTGTAATTATGATCTTTCTGTGTATCTTCACCATTCATCACAGTCCCGTCTGCCATCCCCCTGGGGCCTCAGTCTCTGGGTCCCCCTTCTTCTCTGTGCCCTCCTCCTTTCTTTTGTCAGGAGTGGGATAAACAGGGGCACATAGGGGGATGATATTTCTATGGGGGGAGTGGTCAGCATGGGGGCACTCCTTCTCCAGTGCTCTAGCTCCACCCCTGTGGGATGGGAGTTGGCAGTTGCCCTCCATTCTGTACTCCTCCTTTGTTTCCGTCAGTCCTTAATTTATTTTTGTCGTTCGACATATCCTTTATTATTTTAGAGAAACTAAATTTTCTCATACCAAAAATTTTTTTCCCCCTTAGAGGGGGGAGAATTCCCTGTGTCCTGTCTTTCTTCCAGAATAACCGTTTTCTGCCTTTTGGAGTCATTATCAGTAATTCTGTGTCTTGAATTCTGTCAGTGAGCCTTTTGGCTACTCCTTGCAGTTCCTATACAATCTGGAGACGAGTCAAGGTCCAGGGTATGGTTATTACGTCCCCTC
Organism: Neoceratodus forsteri; assembly: GCA_016271365.2. NCBI lineage: Eukaryota > Metazoa > Chordata > Ceratodontiformes > Ceratodontidae > Neoceratodus > Neoceratodus forsteri. The sequence goes on from CM028132.1 coordinate 500,312,784, forward strand.
CACCCCCCAAAGCTTATCCTAATTCCTCCTCTCTCCTTTTCTTATTTCCAGAGATTGGGGCCCCTACCCAATCCCGTTAGTCTCCTTCTTCTTCTGTCCTCTGTCATTTATTTCTCCTTTTGTTTTATATATTTTTTCCTTTGTCTGTCCCTTGGACTTCCTTGTCCCACCCTTCCAACCCTTTTCCTCGCCTCTCCGGTGACTCAGAACTGGCGGGAGGGCGGAGTCAACAGCACATAAAGGCAAACCCGGGAGCGCCACACAGTGCATCAGTCTTGAGGGCGGCGCTGATGGTGCGTCGACTCCGCCCATCCAAAAAAAAGAAGCTCCCGCATGGTCATGACCTCCAGCCAATAACAAAAGGTGATGAATGGTGAAGATACACAGAAAGATCATAATTACGGTAGGTACGTGATTTTCATTTACCTCCCTTTCCGGTTGCGAGCTGCACTTCCTGTCGTGGGAAACGCTCTTTTTAGTTGCTGTTACTTCTGCTCAAAGGATATCCAAGCTGCAGGCTGTCATGTGTAAAAAGCCTTATTTGGCTTTTCACAAAGATGGGGGTGTCTTTGCGTACTAATTCTAAGTTTCTTCTCAAGGTGGTGTCTGAGTTTATGCTAACCCATCCATCCACCTTCCAGCTTATTATCCCGAGTAAGTCATCAGGGGGAGACTTTGCTCCATTCTTTCGATGTACATCAAATTTTGCGTTGCTATACACACCGGACCAAGACTTCAAGGAAGTCTGATCAGTTTCTAATCAATTATTTGCTTCATTCTCCCCCAAGAGGGGAGGGCACTCCGGTTTCTAAACAGTGTCTAAGTGGTTAGCCAACTGCATTGTTTGTTACTACCGTAAGTACAACAAGGACCTTCCGGGAGTGGTTAAGGGACATTCCACCAGAGACATGGCCACCTCCACAGCTTGTTTCAGAAATGTCTGCTGGCTGACCCGGTGGCACTTAGGATTGAGACGCTGGATGCCACGCCGGCAACCCGGATTCGGGAACAGACTCTGGTCGTTAGGGGGTCAGCCGGGGAGGTAAGGATTGAGCATCCAAAGGACTGCTTTCCTTCCTCGGGGTGGGGGGATTTGTGCTGCATGCGTCAGCACAAGAGGGGTTCGACCCACTCCCAGGGTGCTTGGTGCCTCAGCGGAGGTGGGCCGAGGGCGTGGGGGAGAAAACTGAGGAAAAATAGCAGGATCCAGCAGGACCCATGATGGCCCGATGGGCCGGAGGATGGACCACTCCAAAGGGGGGGGGGTTGTAGCCCATACCAGGTCTGCATAGGTGGTACAAACAATGTCATGATAAAAAAATATATATATATCTGCTGCATGTATTTGTGCAGCCACCACCTGACATTCTGTCCGCACCTTCACCAAGCATTACAGTCTGGACATTGCTTCTAAGCGCAGGGCCAGATCTCACTTCGAGACACAGCTCTTGCAGCAGGTTACACCATTAGGACTGAAGCCGGCAGGCGTCAGGACTCCACGGAAAAATTCTAGCTAGCTATCTTCAGCGGGGACTGCCTCCGACGTCGAAGTAGTACATAAGGGGCGGTCCATGAGATTCTCAGTTCTTTCCTCCGTCAACTTGCATGTCTCGACCCTTCGGTTCGGTTTCCAGCACGCAATGCGTGGTAAAGTGCTTTCCTACGAGAAATTTGTTCTCAGAGTTCAGTGTTTTCTCTGATGCCCTCCCCAACCTCCGATCACTCCTCGAAGTGCGCCTGTGGGAAGCAGATCCCATTCAAGGATCCGCACTTGGCCTGTGTCCGGTGCCTAGGCCCAGACCACGACACCCGGTCCTGCTCCTTTTGCCAGGGTTTCAACAGCAGAACCCGGATCCGTCGCCAGAAGGCCCTACAGGAGTTCTTGTTAGAGGAGCAACTCAACACCATGGCTTCCAAGGGGGATTCTTCGCAGAAGGCCCGTAAGCATGCTGAGAAGCACAGAGAGAAGGCCCCTTCTAGGTCCCTGTCTAGGGCCTCTGACTCGCGCAGCTCTGGCTCCAGGTCTGACCGCTCTCCTTCCCGGGCCAGCTCTCCGCCTCCCCCCACTGCGGTGAGAAAATCCTCTTCTCAGGCCAAGACTCCCAGGCCTTCCTCGTCCTCCAAGGCCCTGGCTAAGTCGGGGGATCGCCACCATCACCACAAGTCGGGTTCCCGCCATTCTGAACCCAACGTCGGGTCTGCTTCCTTGCCTCCTCCTCTTCACTGGAAAACCAAGGAGCTCACCTCACTTAAGAGGCCGAAGGACCTGACACCGGTTCGTCCGACGTCGGCCTCTCGCCACAGGTCCCCAGAGCCGTCGCTGCCAGGAAGACCGTCGCCTGCCAGAAGACTGTCGCCGCCAGGCCTACTCATCACCGGACGCCAAGTAGGGGACGGCGCCCGCTCCAATTGAGAAGGACCCCGCGCCTCGGCGGCGTCAGTCAGGAGACCATCACTGAGGAGGAGTTAAGCCAGCCGAGGACCAGAGGCGACCGTCCTGTTGAGACTCCCGGAACCCTCGCAACCAGAGCCCCTGTGGAGCCGATGCCGGGTCCCGACGACCGTCCACCGGCGCCCGGACCGTCGTCAGGCCTTTCTTTTTCAGAGGTGAAGGAGCTTTTCACTTACTGGTGGGATACCATCAAAAAGGACATGGTCCCCACTCCACCTCCTCCTACACCGGTTGCTCCTCCGGTTCCTGCGTCCCCATCTCCGTCTGGGTCTGCAGGCTGGTTACCTCCTCCCCGGGAGTCCAGAACCCCTCCAAGGGGGAGACTCGATAAAAGGAGACCTCCATCCAGATCCTCTTCTAGGTCACCCAGTCCCAAGAGACCCAGAAGACGCCGCTGTTCGCCTTCGACGGAGGACACGGATCAAGTTTCTGCATCCAGATCCCATCTCCTTCCATCCTTCTCCGGACCCGACGTGAGCTGCCAAGCCCTCCTCCGGATGACCTTGGCCGCTCTCTGATATCATGAGACACATCCAGAAGAACATGGGATGGGATGCGGAAGAGTTAGACCCGAAGGCTATGCCTTGCGAGTATCTTCGCAGAAGGACCCCAAGCCTGTGGTGGTGCCACCTTGGTAGACACACTTTGTGGACGCCACCAAGGCAGCGTGAAGCATCCCACATTCGCTCCCGGCGATGCCGAAGAAAGCTGACCGCTTGTACAAGGCTCCAAGAGAAAACCAGTACTTGACCCAGCATCGTCAGGCCGAGACTCTGGTCATAACAGCCTCTCATGACCGGTCCCAGAGGCCGCAACATCTGAGCACCCTGCCACAAGACCCAGTGTCCAAGCAGCTGGACTCCATGGGTAGGTGCACGTATGCTTCCGCTACCTGCGCCATCAGATCCCTGAATTATTTGACCCACATGGTGCAGTTCCAAAATGCCCTGTGGGAGCAGGGTCTGGATGCGGCTGAGAAATTGCCGGAAGGTGAGCAGAAGGAGGAGATGTTACAGCTCCTGCACGGGTTCAGACATGGGAACCCAGGCATGCTACGAGTCACATCGACTCCTCGCCCGAGAGCAGCTTCAGGCGATGCCTCTGGAGGCACTCTTGGCTCTGTGTCTCGGGTTTACCTCGACGTCCAGAAAACATCATGGACACCCCATTCGAGGGAGAGTTTTGTTTGGTAAACCTCAGAGAAGATGATTACCAAACTCCAAGAGGCCGGAAGGCGGATGCTGGGGTCAGGCCATGTATCGACCCAAGCTTAGTCTTCAGAGAACCAAAGCCGATTTCAGGACGGACGCAGAGGTCAACAGTCCTGCCCTGCTCCACAACAGAGGGGCTCCAGTTTTCGAGAGCCCAGGGAAAACAACCCCGGCAGGTCAGAGCCAGCGACTCCTAAGCCGGTCCAGCCAGCGGGACCCTCAGCCCCCACCCCTCAGGATCAACAGGACGCCATGGTCAGGGTCGTATTGCAAATTTCCCGCGGGATGGCAGACTATAACCACCGACAGGTGGGTTCTACAGTTGGTCGGAAGAGCCACTTTATAAATTTCTCGGAAAAGCTACCCTCGAGGCCTCCGTTGCTCTCCCGGAACGCGGGTCAGCACAAGTCATTGATCAGACAAGAAGTGCTCACGCTCCTACAAAAGGGAGCGATAGAGTACGTCCCAAAGAGGACACGGATACTATTCCCACTTCTTCCTGGTTCCAAAGAAGACAGGGGACCTCCGTCCAATTCTGGACTTCAGCGACCTCAATTTGTCGGTCGCCTACAAAAGATTCCGCATGGTAACTCTTCCGGGTCTTATTCCCATGCTGAAGCAGGACACCTTTTTAGCGTCTCTAGATATGCAGGACGCTTACCTGCACATCCCTATAGCTCAAGCACACAAGAGGTTCCTGCACTTGAGTTTCTTGGCCATCATCTTGAGTTCCGAGCCCTTCCATTGGGCTGTCTCGCCGGCTAGGTCTTTACCAATGCATGGCAATCGTGGCGGCGTCTCTAGGGAGACAGGGCCATTATGTGTTCCCGTGCCTGGGCGATTGGCTTCTCATGGCCGCCTCCAGAGAAGCGTTATTACGGGTGATCCAGAGCACCCAGGACCTGTTTCGATCTCTGGGTATCCTAATCAACCACGAGAAGTCCCTCCTGGTACCGTCGCAGAAACTGCAGTTCATAGGCGCAGTACTGGACACCGTTCAGGGAAGAGCATTTCTTCCAGACAACAGAGCGGAGCGCATCAGATCCCTCATCAGGGAGCTTTCGTCAAACAAGACCGCCCCAGCCAGGTCGGTCCTTCGCTTGCTCGGACACATGGCTGCGGCCATTCTTACTGTCCCTTTCACAAGGCTCCACAAGGGGGTAACTCAGTGGATGCTCAAGGTGCAGTGGGACCAAAGGCAAGACCACATGCAGCATCTGGTCAGAATCACGAATACCGCGATTCGAGACTGGCAGTGGTGGCTAGACCCAGGGACACACTCTATGGGCGTCCCGTTCATAGTGCCATCCCTGGAGATAATCCTCACCACAGATGCCTCAGGTCTAGGGTGGGGAGCACACCGAGACGGGGTGAAGTCCCAAGGTACGTGGACCCCTCTGGAGGCCCACCTCCATATCAACGTCCTAGAGATGAGGGCGGTCCTTTATGCCCTGCAGGCCTTTCTGTCAGAAATCCCGCCGAGTACTCTCCTGCTTCAGACAGACAACACTGCAGTAATGTATTACCTCAACAAACAAGGAGGCGCACACTCTTACCCCCTTTGCAGGGAGGCCATGAGGGTGTGGGATTGGGTAATCCGACATGGCGTGAACCTGATCACAGTACATGTTCCCGGGGTGGACAACACAATTGCAGACGGCCTGAGTCGCTCCCAGGCCAGAGTCCACGAGTGGGAACTTCTCCAGGAGGTAGCAGAGGATCTGTTTCTTCGATGGGGAACACCAGAATTGGACTTGTTCGCCTCCCCATCCAACACAAAACTGCCCAATTTTTGCTCGCTAGATCCAGGGCCTGGTGTTTTCTGGCGAGACGCGTTGTCCCTCTCCTGGGCGGACAGATTCCTCTACGCTTTCCCTCCCTTCCCGTTGATCCAGAGAGTTCTTCTCAAACTGCGCAGGGAGCATGCAACAATGATCTTCGTGGCCCCATTCTGGCCCAGGCAGATCTGGTTCCCTTTGCTAATTCATCTGTCCCGGGAACCTCCGCTCCCGTTGCCATTCAGCTCCCACCTCTTGTCTCAGGAGAAGGGTTCACTGGTTCACCCGGACTTACGCTCACTGAACCTGCACGCATGGCTCCTAGAGACACAGCCATCTTGCGTCACGGGGTCTCGCAAGAGGTTGCGGAAGTCCTTTCTGCAGCCAGAAAGCCGGCAACACATGCGACGTATGCCATAAAATGGTGCCGTTTTTGTCTATGGTCGCAAGCACGCGGCCTTTCCCCTTTAGGTTGTCCAGTGAAAGCGGTGTTAGAGTACCTGCTCTCCCTTTTCCGTTCGGGTCTTGCCTACTCCTCGATTAAAGTGCACCTCTGTGCCATTTCAGCTTATCACCTCCCGATAGGACAGCGCACAGTGGCACAATTAGATGCCTGTCGAGAATTCTTAAGAGGGGTGTTGCACCTTAGGCCACCCATTAAGGACCCAGTGCCTCCTTGGAACTTGCTCTTTGTCCTGGAGCAACTCACGCTCCCCAAACCTGCCGCGGATTGCGAGCTGCATTTTCTGTCATGGAAGACGTTATTTTTGGTTGCTGTTACGTCAGCGAGAAGAGTTTCTGAGCCTCAGGCTCTCATGTGCAAAGAGCCTTATTTTAATTTTCCACCGGGACAGAGTATCCCTGAGGACGAATCCTAAATTCTTGCCTAAGGTGGTTTCCACACTCTCTCTCAATCAGGATATTGACCTGCCAGTATACTTCCCTAATTACTCTAACAGAGGAAAGGCGCTGCTTCACACCCTGGATGTTCACCGCAGCTTAAGGTACTACCTGAGCAGAACTAAGCAGCTTCATACTTCGGAGCAGCTTTTCGTCTCCTTTACCGAAAGGATGAGGGACCAACCAGTATCCAAACAGTCCCTGTCTTGCTGGCTTGTCCAGTGCATCTCTTACTGTTATATCATCAAACGAAAGCCCCTCCCAGGAGCAGTCCGGGACCATTCCACTGGGCGTGTGGCCACATCCTTTGCAGCACTTGGAAACGTCTCCACCTCTGCCATTTGTGCTGCAGCCACTTGGAGCTCTGTTCATAACTTTATCAGGCATTATAGCCTGGACATCGCTTCACGGCGAAGAGCAGGCTTCGCCTGGCAGTGCTACAGGGTTCCTGTCCTAGATTCAGGACCTGGAACGTTCTTTTTATTTCCTCCTCCCAGAGTGTTTGCAAGCACTATTGCTTGGAATCAGTCCTAATGTGAACTTGCTGCAAGAGCTGTGTCTCAAGTAAGATAGTACAGTTACGTAAGAACTTACCGTAACAGTAGATCTTCGAGAACAGCTCTGCAGCAGGTATCTTCCCGCCCACCTTCCCCTTGGAGGAGGCATGGCTTAAGCCTTGTTAACAGGAATTTTTTCCATTGTCTTCCGGACGGTGGATCCTGGTCTCCCCATTTCGATGTCCAGCCTGCGGCCGAAGTCTCCGGCGGAGAACTGGGAATCTGGCGGGACCGCCCCCTTATGTACTACGCCTGACGTCGGAGGCGGGACCGACGTCGGGGGCAGTCCCTGCTGAAGATAGCTAGCTAGAATTTTTCCGTGGGGTCCTGATGCCTGCCGGCTTCAGTCCTAATAATGTAACCTGCTGCAAGAGCTGTTCTTGAAGATCTGCTGTTACGGTAAGTTCTTACGTAACTGTACTTTTGGCCTCGCCATCCTGCAGGGCCTGCTCTCTTAGGCCATTGGCTGCTGTCTGACCCCCTCCTGGTACTGTTCCCTTTCATTGCTGGCACTGCTTGGGACTCACTCCTACCAGTGTTGGCCTGCTGCAAGAGCATCCCTCGAAGTAAGATAGTACAGTTACGTAAGAAATGAAAATGATGTATCTACTGTAATTCTTGATCTTCCTGTGTATCCTCACCATTCATCACTGTTGGGTGTCTGCTGGAGACAGGCACCCACGAAGACTTTTTTTTTGGGGGAGCTGGCACCACACACAGGCAGACTCATTGCAGGGCTCTCGGGTTGGCCAGAATGGCCGTTGGGTCCTCCTCTTCCTCAGTTCTGCTTGCTGGAGAGACGGAAGGAAAAAGTATAGAGAAAAAGGCGGGCAAGGGATCCCAAGGGACAGGAAAAGGAGCAACTGAAAAAGAAATAAGCTGATGAGAGGACAGATAAGAAAAAGGGGGCCTGAGGGTTATGGGCCAGGAGGCCCCAGTCCCTGAACGACCAAGAGGGGAAACAGAGAGAGAGGAAGGATGGGGGCGGGTTTAGGGAGCATGGGGAGGCCAGGTCCATTAGAGCAGGTTGATTGGAAGATCGCCTTGATCAAGGAAATTCAATTTTCGGAATTCTGGATGTGTAAGGCCACCCTAGCTCTGATCCCAACTCCCTAGGGGAAAAACACACTCCTCACTCTCTTCCCCGCCCGCAGTTATCACAAGGAGATAATAGGTTTTCGAGAAGGGGAGGATCCCCTAAAACGCACCATCCCCATTGGGGAAGGTAAGAGAAAGTAACAAGGGTGAGGGAATTGTGGACTGCTCAAAACCACCCATCCTGGAACCGACAATGGATTTCACGGGATGGGGCATCCCATGGAAGGACCGGGATAGAGGAGGGCCCACCAGAAGACCCTAAGGGTCCACACTCGCCCATTTCCAAAGCCCTCCTGAAGGCCGCCTGGTGGCCTGCCAGAGAGGAAGGAATAACCCAAGGGAGGCTGTATGACACAGGGACTGGGGCGTTGTCTTGTGAGGGGGAAGGTGGGAGGGATTCGGTGATGAATGGTGAAGATACACAGGAAGATCAAGAATTATGGTAGGTTTGTAATTTTCATATCTTACCTGTGTCAGTCTTCACCATTCATCACTGTTGGATGAGTACCGAGCACCCCCGAAAGGGGCCCGGAAACCCTGAAGAAATAATATCTCTCGCTCTCCGCTAGTCGGTTGGGGCTTGGACTGGCAGGGTGAGGTGGGGTCCTTGAAACCTAGGGGAAGGAAGACACCCCTGAAGCTCCTGCATGCCCTGTGGGAGAAGAGATGGGTCCCTTGGAGAGGGGAGGAGGCCAGTAACCTGCACCAGGCCAAAGGTGACTATCTTGAAAGGCGAAGCCATGCTGTCTGCCTAATGCAGGTCACTGTCCCCTCAAGCCATGAAGTGACCTCATTGGCGTCGTACAGTGCCCTTGACTGGTGCCTCGCCAACTCCAGGCCTATAGCGGAGAGGGCTATGGCTTGCCGGGTAGCCTCCGAATCGGGCAGCGATGCTAAAGCCTAACTTAGCATCGCCCACAGATGCCTATTATTGGCAGCGTAGTGCGTCTGATGTGAGATAATTGCCAGCAGACTCCGTGCAGAGGAGAAAACTCTCCGCCCCAGCTGATCAAACTCCCAAGAGTCAGTATTGGGGGCTTGGCACGGACTAAACGTCTCTGCCTGGAAGGGGTGTCCAGTCAAGTCAGTCCAGAAGGTGGATGAGGCAAAGCACCTGGAGACCCTGGGGCTGGTTCCAGGGAGTATGGATGCTGCCATGCGCTGTACGATGCCTGCCGGAAGGGAACCAGCCAGGATGGAGCCACCAAATGGTTCGCCCCGTATTCGCCTAAAAAAGCTTGCGTTGCGCACACTGTATTGTCTCTTGCATAATGGGAAATGTGCAGGTCTCTGTCCAGCCTCGACAGGAAGTGCTGATACTGAGCCTGATCGGCCTCTAAGGACAGTAGGCTCCTCTTCCCCTGTGGAGGAAGATGAGGAGGTCGAGGAACTTGACGAGTCAGATTCTGGCTGCGGCGGGGGAACCGGTCAGATGACCTGCTCGTCCATAGCTCTAACATATCGTGGAAAAGCCGCAGCCTGAGATCTGAACTGATCCCAGGTCAAAGGTCCAAAAGGATCAACGTGGCCTGGGAGAAGGGGAGCTGGATGCAGAGGCATGGGTGAACCTGGCACCTGACGTGACGTGTCTCTGCCAGGGCTTGAAGAATTAACAGGAAAACCTGGCATAAGCGGAAAGCCACAGGTCTGTAAATTCACCATACTGTCCTGAAAATTAAAATGGTGAGGACTTAACCCTGTATGGTGAGCTACCCTATGAGGGGACCGGGGCAAGCATGGATCCAGAAGGATGGACCCCAGCCCCACCCAAAGAGGCCTCCTTAGGAGAAGATGGAGAGGAGACCGGGATCGGCACTATGGCTCCTTCCCTGACCCCAGAGGGCCACGGAAGTGTGCCGAGGTCCATCACCACGTTCCCTCAACCCCATGGACTCAGAGAAAGCTCTCTCAAGGAGCCCCCCAACTCACATGACCTCCTGAGGGGGGCCGCAGAAGGTGGGTGCTCTTTTTTTTTTTATATATATATATTCCTCTTCAGCCTGCCTGCATCCTCCTCCAGCCCCCCATCACCACCTTACCTCTCTGCAACCCCCGAGCCTTGTATCCCCCACGGCTTATGCCCCATGGTGGGGTGGAAGGGGAAGAGTGCCCAGGAGCTCTTCACGACGGCGGCCCCAGAACACTGGAGGGGCCTCATAACTCCGGCAACTGCATTTTCTTTTCTTTTCTTTTTTTTCCTTTTTTCACCTCCCTTGCGGTCGCAAACACATGTGCATGGAGGCACACACGCGTCACGATGCCATGTTCACTTGTCTCCCATTACTCTGGCGCTACCCTCCAGCCTCCACCGGGGGACAGCCAAGGAGCAGGATGACTTGCCCGCCTTTCCCTGGGAAAGGAGAGTAGTCGTTGGATGCTCAATCCCCTGCCAACCCCGGTGGCACGTGCTTATTCCCGAACACGGGTTGCCAGCGTGATATGAGGTGTGGCGTCCAGCGCCTCAACGCCACCGGGCTGGCTGGGGGGCTCGATCTTGATTCTGAGGAGGGATGGCACCAGGAACAGCAGCCACCCCCTCACTCAGAAACCCAGTCTCCACACCCGCAGCAGTTGGACCGCCGGTCCGCTGCTGACTCCTCAAGCCACCATCAGCTCGACAGTCTGCATGGGCCACAGTCACCTGTGCTGCGGGAGGGGGCACATGGTGAGGTGCAAGGGGAACCCTCCGATTCCAAAGAATCAAGTCTCCAGTCTGGATCCGCTTCAGAATCGTCTGCCTCCGAAGAGGAGATGATCAAGAAGTTCTCTGGCCCACCGACCCCGAGGGTTCCCCCAGTCACAGCGCTACTCGGCCCTGCACCCCTCGCAGCACCGCCCCGAGCACCAGAGTTGCGAACGGCTCCAGGATCCGAAGCAGTGCCGAGGAACGCCCTGCAGCCGTGGGCCCCCCGACAACAGGGGAGCCTGCACCTCAGAGGAAGTGATTGCCAGAGTGGTGCTGCCGGCCCTGAATGGAGCCGAACTGGCCCTCTGGCACTGCAGTGGGGACCTCCTCTTTGGCAAGACATGAAGAAGAGGAGGCCCCCTCTTCACTGGACCATATAGGCCTGGAAAGTATCCTGCACTTGGACTAATGCGAGCGACAACATTCCCCGAAGGTCGTCTGAGTCCTGCCAATCTTCAGTGTGCGGTGCTCTAGAACTCAATGGTCCATCGAGAAGCAACCATCGCAGGAATCCATGTCGTGTCGCGGTCCAAGGCAGGAAAGGCAAATGTCATGCCGGTCGGTAATGGATATCTGTCAGCCGCAGGGACACCGATGCATAGGGGGCTGACCTGTTTTCTTAGACTGTTTTTTGTCCCATCAACCCAAACATGACGCGTATGGTAACTGAAAATACATCAAGCAAAGACTCAACACCACAGAAAAAAGGAAAGATCTTCCTGGACATAAGTCTCCACCACTCATTCACACTAGTGGGGATTGGCGCCGGAGGCACTAAGACCCATTGGGAGCAAACTTTTTGCTGGAGGGTCGGCGCGAGGACGGCGCCGTGTAGCAGCTGCTCGGCGGTATGACCATCTCGCTGGCGACCTCCAACCGCCAGTTCCTTTTTCCCGCCGCGAGAGCGCTTTCAGTGACGACGCCGTCATTTGTCGGGAGTCAAACTTCAAACTAGCGATAGTTTTCAGTTTGTTTTTGTAACATTATCACGATAGTAGTATCGCTTAGTTTTATTCTATTTTTAGTAAAATTTTCTAATATTTAAATTTAACTTACTTGAAGAAGTCTCGGCCTACTGGCCAGCTCGACCATGAGCAGGTCAGGTGACGGTAGGGAGACTTCGTATGAAAGCTGTTCAGTCAGCCGGGCTGGGTCCGGTCAGCCTCCTTCTCCTCAGCGGGGTTCCGACTACGGTCAGTCCGATGCCCGGGGGGATGGGCGGTCCCCCAGCCGGCATAAAAATAAACGGTCGCATTCTCGGCGCCGTTCGGCCTCGAGCTCTTCTTCGGCCCACAGGTCAAAAAAGAGAAGGCATCACTCGGAGGTCGCCTTCTGTGTCTGCGCTGCCGACGGTCGTGGTTATCTACAAGGTTGCCGGTCTCTCTTCGAGTCGCCAACTTCCGAGCATCGCTGCCCGCGACATCGGAGCCCTCCCGCCTATAGGTAGGGCTCCAGGTGAGCAGTTTCATCAGTGGGCTCTTATGGAGCGATGGGCTCGGAGGTTGGTTCTTCTGCCTGGCTCGGTTACCTCCGGGCCCTCGGGCTCCTCCGGCGATCAGGTAGCGGTTGGACCTTCCTAGTCGCCGCGCTCTTGATTGCTAGCAACTCCGTGCTTAGGTGTTCCCCCCTCACATGGCTGCGGCGCGGGGCCTCACCGATGCCCTTATTCCTGGTTTTTCTTCTCTTGCTCCAGGTCTGGGCTTTCCGCGCCTCTGCAGGGTCTGGGCCTTGTCGCGCTGGGCTGGGCTGAGCTTGGCGCCTCGCTGCGGCGCTGTCTTCGGCGCCTGCTGGCGACGCCGGGTATTCCGCGGCATGGCTGTGGTGCTGCGGATCGGGCGTAGGCCTCGGGCGCTGCCGGGTTGCATGGGCGTCAGCGGGCGCCGCTGGGTCATGTTATGGGTTCACAGGCTCCGCGCCAGGCGCCTCGGTGCTGTTCAGCCTGCTTTTGTTGCCTCGCCTGGGCAGCCTTGGGACTCTCCTTGTTTTTCTGCCATTTCCTCCTCTCTAATTTTCCTCCTTTCCTGTCCAAACAGTCCTTTCTGGACCATCAGGAGATGATGTTGAGCCTGACCCAGACCTTGGTTGGGTGATGAAGTGGAGGAAACAGGATCTTTCTTTGCTACAGAGCCTGTGGTCGAGGACCTGTCCTTTAAGTCTCTGTTGAAGAACCTGGGATCCACTTTTCTCTCCAGACAACAGACATCAATCCTGGGAAGATATTAAGACTCCAGTATCTTCATGCGTCGAGATCCCTATGGATTTGACTCCTCCGATTCAGCCTTCCTTCGAGACGCTGTCTCAAATGGTATGGAATAACCCTGCTCTTATTCCCTCAGTGGCTAAATCCATTGATAAGAAGTATTCAGCTCCCAAGGATCGTCCCATTTTGGCATCCCAAGCCTTTGCGGATCCTATTGTAGTCCTGGCAGAGAATGACAAGGTCGTTCTTCCTCAAACTACTACAGCTCGACCTATTAACAAAGAGTCTCGTAAGATTGATACATTAGGTAAGAGAGTCTTTGCTGCCTCCACTCTAAGTATGCGTATTGCCAGTTATCAAGGCTATTTTTCTCAGTATGAGTATATCCTGTGGCACTCTATGAAAAGAATGGTTGAAGCTCTTCCAGATTCGGATTCCAAGTCAGAGCTTCTTCTGACCGTTATTAGAGGTATTGAGTCCAATAACCAACAGGTCAAAGCCGCCATGGACACTTTCGACACTGCTTCTCGCTCAGCAGCCGCGGGGATTTGTACTCGGCGCCATTCCTGGCTGCGTACTTCTGGCTTCACGAATGATGCTCAGCAGCAGGTGATGGCGCTGCCTTTTGATGGCTCCTTTCTTTTTGGCCCTCAGGTGGAGCAAGCCTTAGAGGCCACTCAGAAGACTAGATCGGCCATTAAGTTGGCCAGACCTCCGCCTGCCCCCTCTCGGGGGCATGTGAACAGACGTCAGTTTCATAGTCGTCAGTCCTTTCGAGGCAGAGGCAGGGGAAGCTTCCATAAAAGCCAACCTGCCCAACCTCAAAAGAAGACGCAGCAGAAAGCGCAGGGACCTAAAGCTCCCAGCGCTACCTTATGAGTCGTTGGCCCAAGTTCCATCCACTCTGCCCGAGGTGGAACTTTCTCCTCCGGTGGGAGGTCGTCTGATGTACTTCTACAACCAGTGGAAGTCCATAACCTCAGACAAATGGGTCCTTCGGATAATTCGCGAGGGTTATTCTCTCAATTTCTTGAAACCCCAATTGTCCTCCCATCGACAGCCCAGGTTGTCGGCCTCTCAGTCAGACCTCCTCACCGCGGAGATCCAGGGCCTTCTGAACAACAGGCAATAGAACTGGTGCCCCGCATCTGCAAAACACAGGGTTCTACCATTACTTTCTGGTTCCAAAGAAATCTGGGGATCGCCCCATTCTAGACCTCAGAAAGTTAAACAAATTCCTCCCAGGAGAAATTCAAGATGATTTCCTAGGTACCCTGTTACCCTTGCTGCATCAGCACGACTGGCTGGCCTCTTGGATATGCAGGATGCTTACCAGCATATCCCGTCCACCCACCCACCAAATTCCTCAGGTTTGTAGCTTTGGGTCAGCATTATCAGTTCAAGTCCTGCCCTTTGGGCTATCCTCGGCGCCGCGAGTTTTTACAAAGTGTTGTGCAGTTCTCGCGGCGCATCTCAGGAAAGTCGGACTCCGAGTGTTTCCCTACCTGGACGATTGGCTTCTAGCAAGCCCTTCCGGCCAAGGGACTTTGAAAGCCGTGCAAACGACTTCTCGTCTTCTCACGTCCATGGGAGTTCTGCTGAATTTGAAAAAATCTCAACTGCAACCCTCCCAGAGGCTCCTTTTCATAGGGACGCTTCTAGACACCTCTTCAGCGAAGGCTTTCCTTCCAGAGGACAGAAGACTCGACATCCTTCGTGATGGCCCGTTACATCAGGGAGAACCAATCGGTTACAGCTCTCTCGATGCAATGCATGTTGGGTCTCATGGCTGCCCCTCAGTCTTCACTGTCCCTCTGGCCCAACTGCACATGAGAACCACCCAATGGATGCTCTCCACTCAGTGGTCCCCGACCTCTCACCCCAGTCTTATCCCATCAAGGTGGCGGGGCCCTTGAAGGTCTCTCACCTGGTGGTCTCAAGAGAGCAATCTCCTGAGAGGATTCCCCTTTGCTCCCCGGATCATCAGATCTCCATCACCACAGATGCATCGCTAATGGGATGGGAGCTCACTGTCTCTCCTCCACACTCAAGGTGTATGGACTCAGTTCGAAACTCATCTCCACATAAATGTCCTGGAGATGAGAGCGGTCCTCTATGCAATCCGAGCTCTGAAGGATGTCCTTTGTCACAGAACATTCTCCTTCAAGCGGACAACAAAGCAGTGATGTATTACATCAACAAGCAAGGCGTGCTCATTCTTATCCCTTTGCAGGGAAGCAATGAGGGTGTGGGAGTGGTGCTTGGAGCACAAGTCTCTGATTCAAGCGGTTTATCTGCCAGGTATACAAAACGACCTAGCAGATCACCTCAGCAGAACAGAGGCAGCCCCTCACAGTGGTCTCGATCCAGCCGTAGCTCGGTCCCTGTTCAAAGAGTGGGGACTCCAGACCTGGACCTTTTTGCATCCCCACTCAACGCAAAACTGCCTCTCTTCTGCTCCAGAAATCCAGGGCCTGGCATTTTCTGTCAGGATGCGTTCAGGCAGCGGTGGACAAACGCTTTCTTTCACGCCTTTCCACCACTTCCTCTAATCCAGAGTACTCCTCAAGTTCGAGTCTCAGGGGACCAAGATGATTCTCATTGCTCCTTCCTGGCCTCGGCAACTATGGTTTCCTCTACTCAACAGTATGTTGGCAGCCTCTCGAGACCACTTCCTTTGCAAATCAGTCTTTTGACTCAGGTTCGTTGGTCCATCCCAACCTGAAATCACTTCACCTTCATGCTTGGCTCCTGAAGAGATAGAAGTGATCGGTTCAACGTCCTCGTAGAGTCTCAGACATCCTTCTGGCTGCTCGGAAGCCAGCCACCAACGACGCTTCCAAATGGAAGCGTTTTCTCTGGTGTGCAAAATCCTCTTGGAATCCCTTTTCCTGTCCTCCTGGCAAGGTTCTGGAGTATCTTTTGGACCTATCAAACTTAGGTCTTCAGTACTCCACAGTTAAAGTTCACCTTAGTGCCATCTCAGCGTTCCATGAGCGGTTTCTTCCTTACCTCTGGCTCAGTTACCTATGGTGAAGAGATTTCTTAAGAGATTCTCCATACCAGACCCCTGTTAAGCGTCCAGTTGCAGCCTGGGACATTAACCTGGTGCTGGACATGCTCACTGGAAGCCTTCGAACCCTTAGCTACCTGTGAGCTAAAATTTCTTACCTGGAAGACTGCCTTCCTGGTGGCCATTACCTCAGCCCTGGGGTCTCTGAGATACATGCCCTGTTACGGACCCTCCGTATACTGTATTCCATAAGGACAAGGTAGTTCTCCGACTCATCCTAAATTTCTTCCCAAGGTTGTGTCAGAATTCCATCTGAACCAACCTCTGGTACTTCTAGCATTTCTAATTTCCAAAATGAAGGGGAGGCTCTTCATTCCTTGGATGTTAAGAGAGCCTTGAGTTCTATTTAGATAGAACCAAGGATGTTCGCAAGACTCAGCAACTGTTCGTTTCTTTCAAGCGACACCGGCTGGGTCAACCTGTAGCTATTAGATGCATCTCTTCATGGTTAGTGGCATGCCTTAAGTCATTGCTATTCCATGGCTCCAAGTTAAATTAGAAGAGGTAGGTGTCGCTCACTCTACTAGAGGCTGATCATACGGCATCCCTAAGCGGAAATTCGCAATGTTCCAATTGCAGATATATGCAACGCCGCTACCTGGAGCTCAGTGCATACTTTCGTTAAGCACTATGCACTGGATGTTCATGCCAGGCGACATTCGCAGAACTATCCTTAATGGGCTTCTATCTTAGGCAGCGTGAGCTCTGGCTCTCCTGCTGCCCTTTTGGGGGATTATCAGCTTGGTACTCTCCACTAGTGTGAATGAGTGGTGGAGACTTATGTCCAGGAAGATAGGAAAATTGCATCTTACCGTAATTCTTGATCTTCTTGGGCCAGTCTCCCACTCATTCACCGCCCTCCATCCCCCGAGCTCACCGCTGTATTGGTCTTCACTCCCTCAAATCTTTAGGCCGTGAGGACTTCTTTGCTGACCCTTCTTACACGGGTCATACGGACTATCTTATGTCCGTTTTTTATGTTGGGTTTACCCTTTCGTTAGTTGCACTGCACCTCCTTGGTAAAAGGTACTGAGGCGGTTGGAGGGTCGTCGCCGAGATGGTCATTACCGTCGAGCCGCTGCTCGCGGGGCGCCAGAATCTCGCGGCGCTCGCCTCTCACACACCCTCCAGCAAAAAGTTTGCTCCCGATGGGTCTTAGTGCCTCCGGCGCCAATCCCCACTAGTGTGAATGAGTGGTGGAGACTCGTCCAAGAAGATCAAGAATTACGGTAGGTACGTAATTTTCCTATCTTACCCGGACCCAGACCAATGTCGAATAGGTAGCAGAACCAAGGTGGAGTCGATGGAGAAGGGAACGGCGTCGAAGGCTTCGAGGCGTCAATTAAAACTAGGCCACTCAGAGTAGTCTCGAGCAAGGGTGCTGTCTTGACGGGAGAAGCAAAACTGAAGTGGAGGAGGACCCAACCTTTCTGGCCAACCCACGAGCGCCACACAATGCATCAGCCTCGTGAGTGGCGCCGGCTCCTCCTTCCAAAAAGTCTCCCGCAGGGTTCCTGTCTCTGGCAGACACCCAACAGTGATGAATGGTGAAGACTGACACAGGTAAGATCTTAACGTAACAGTAGATCTTCGAGAGGAGCTCTTGCAGCAGGCCCTGATTTTCCCTCCCTCCTTCCCCCTTCTTTCTCTTTGCTGTTTCTTCTTCCATTCACACGTGTTCTCTGCTTCCCTCTTCGACTCTCGGTAACCTCCTCGATTCTTCTTTTGCTACCTGCTCCAGGTCTCTGGCGTGAGAACTGAGGAGGGTGTGGTGGACCGCCCGCCTTTATAGGATAGGCCGACATTAGAAGGTGGTGTCAGCGGTGGGCGGTCCCCTGTGGTAGACCACTAGCTAGACAGTTTCCATGTGATCCTGGTGGCTAAGTCCTACTAAGGCCTGCTGCAGGAGTTCCTTTCTCAAAGATCTGCTGTTACAGTAAGTTCTTATGTAAATGTACTTTTATTGCCTAGGGTTTGACATGACATGGGTAATTGTACTTGTTGACAGGCCTGTATGCCTTTCGTTCAATGACCACTGGGTGCACTTCTTTCAAAGCAGATCCAAGGAACATAGGGCTTATATAAATGCGGGTTCTGCAGGGCAGCTGCAGGCCATGGAGGAGGCTGTGGCGGCAGCTAAAGATACTTCAGCTTTAGATATGCTTCCTGTAAGAGAGGAGACCAAATCTCACTTGTTGGTTCCTCTGCTTTCTCAGGGTTGATGCCCTGTACCAGTTCAGGGCAATGCCGGTAAGCATTTCATTGGCACCCAGGGTGTTAACCAAGCTCCTATCAGTAATGGCCTCCATTCTTCGGTGCGGAGGCATCAGAGCCTGCCCAAATCTGAATGACTGGCTCATCACAGGCCATATCAGGGAGACTGTGAAACAGTCCAGGGATCTGGGTGTCTACGCATTCTGGAACTTGGGTCTGATAAACTTGTACCAAAGCAGGTAATCCTGGTGCAGAATTGGACTGCCTGCATTCAGAGCTTGCTTACCCACAGATCAAGTGGTAGATCTTTCCTCCTTTGCCCGATCATTTTGATTTTGGCAATCAGGTTCATGGCCTCTGTGACAGCTGTGGTCCTTTTTGCCCTCTGACATATGCCCCACTCACTGATATCTGGGGTGCCAGTGGTCCCAATAACGCAACCACCTGAAGCAGTTGGTTTGGTCGATCTAGCTAATTTAGGACACAGTCCAGGTGATGGCTGACACACACACACACACCTCTCTGTGGGTATTCCTTTTGTCCAAGCATAGCCGTCCCTCGCATTTTTTTTAATATACTTTATTTATGCTCCGTGGGGCAGGGCATCTCTGAGGTGCCCACTAGACTTACACCTCTACTGCCCACTGAGATCTTCCTCCTCCCGGACCCCCACCAGGACTTTTTAGCCCTCCCGGATAACTCCCCAGGGGATGGTCCGACACTGGGGTTGTGGGATTGGTCCCTGGAGCCCTCATCGCCTCCCTGTCCCCTCAGGGTATTTAGCCTTTTGTGGTTCCCCTCTGGAGCGTGGACGTGCAGTGACGCCCTGGCATAGACGTGCCTGACGTCCACCGCTGCTCCACCCTGAAGTCAAGGCACTGCATGTTCCATGCACTGCCCCCGATTTCCATCAGGGGCCGCCAAGGAGCGGCATTCAGCCTGGATCCCTCCCCAGGAAGAGAGAACAGTCCTCCGAATCCTCAGTCCTTTCCCTCCCCTGTCGACCCCCTGCGGCCCAAGTCTGTTCCCGAAATGTGGGTCACCGGCATGGCACGAGGTGTGGCATCCAGTGCCTCAACCCTCAGCACAACCGGGCCACCTCCGTCCTTCACATTGATGACATGCATCACTAGTGGGGTGCGGTGCTTATCTACGGAACAACAGAGCTCATGGGTTCCGATCTGAGTGAAGCCTGACTATATACATGTTGCCGAAGCTCCTGATGCTGTTTCTTGTGCTGACAGTTTGTTCCATTGATCAGAGGTCAAGTCATGCAAGTCAACACTGAGAACACGACCACCATGTTCTGTCTGAACAAACAAGGGGATGCACTCCTTTGCCATGTCAGTAGGTGCTCTGTACCTGGTCCCTAGTGCAAAATCTGCAGGTGGACCTGCTTGTAATCCACATTGCAGGGGAGGGCAGCTAGCGGTGGGGGAGAGACACTGTCAGGTGGGAGTGAAGTTGCACGAGTGATCTTCACACCAAGAAGTGGTTTCACAACTTATCACCCAGAGAGGCATACCTCTGATGGACCTGTTTACCTCTCGGGAGAACAGAAAACTGAGGCTGTTGTGTTCCTCCTCCTTAGAGGGGAATGTAGATGGGAGAATTCCTGCTTCAGCCTCTGGACTGCGGGCCTTCTGTCTGATTTTTCCTTCTTCATTGGGATGTTCAGGCATCCAGATCTGCAGTCCATGCACCTGTCCACCTGGTTTCTGAGCAGCTACTGTTCCAGGCTCTGGGCCTTTTGAAATACTTCCTCTAGGTCTTGAAAGAGTTGACTCATAAGACTTACTCCTTACTACAAGTCAACAAGGTTTTCAATTCACACTGATGTGCTGGGCAGGAAGTTAATCTCATCATGTGCCCTGTGGCATGCATCCTCCACTATCTCTGGTCCCTGTCTCAATCACGGTTACAATTTACGTCCCTCAGGGTGCACCTGGCTGCCATATTGGTATACCGTGTTTGGACTGGCATGCCAACAATTATTCGGGAGAAGGTGATCAGATACTTTTTTATAGGCGCCTTTCCCTCTGCTACAAGAACCTTTGTCATTATGGGACTTCCGCTGGTGTTGTCACGACTGATGGGTAAACCAGTTGAGCCTATGGACAAGTTTGAGATGTGTCATCTGTTATGGAAAACCACATCTGTGGGTGCCATCACCTCAGTCAGACGTGGGAGGTGAGCTCTTAAGTGCTTTCTGTGGAACTTCATGTCTGTCTGTCCACAAGGACAAGGTAGTCTTTTGCCCCCATATGAAGTTTCTACCAAAGGTGGTCTTTGGGTTAAGTCATAATCGGGTTTTTATTCTCCTCACCTTCTTTCCAGGCCACATGCTTCTGAGGCCAGTCATGCGCAACACGTTGTTGGACGTATAGTGGGTGCTGCTGTACTGCAGTGATGTGGTCAAGGTCTGTAGCTGTTCCTCACTTATGCCGAAACTGCTTCAGAACGGACAGCATCCAAACAGTGATTGGCTGTTGGATAACATCCTGCATTGATCTGTGCTGTTAGCTGACTAGGCGGAAGTCACCCAGGGGATGCAGACTCATTCCACTAGACATACTGCTGTTTCTGTTGCTGCTGCCAGGTACATCCCGATCAAGGAGATTTGCAGGGCTGCTACCTGCTCTAGTGTGCATACGTTAATATTCCACCATAGCACTGACATGCACAGTTGTCATGATAGTACATTTGGGACCTCTGTCCTCTTTACCTAATTGGGGTGTGCAGCTTGTCGACTCCTACTGAAGGACTTCTAGGAGATGCCTAAGTTTAGATACTGATCTAAATTTAGGTAGTTAGAAATAAAAGTACTAATGGCATGGATATAGTTCACTAGCCACACATAAGCATTTCCACTGGAGAGTGCTTATTCGCCAGAACGTTTTCAGTGTAAGCTCCTCCTACCCCTCGAGACTATGTCCCTCTGCTGCACTCCATGACATGAGATCTCTTCATGAAAAAAACTCCAAAATAAGCACTCAAAGATTTCCAATGATTAATGGTGAATTCCAGTTTTGTTCTGTGGCTGTCCGCCCGAACAGCAACCACTGGAAGAGTTCAGTCTCCTCCTTTGCAGCTCTGCACATTGTAGGCTGCCAAGTGTGCCATTGACGATTTATGTATTTTCTTCAGTATTTCAAGAGTTCAACTGTTACTCTTAGCAATCGTTTTGGCTCCAGCCTCGTCGACGGCAGATGGAATCTGAGGAAGTGAAGCCAGCTCCTGGCTTCAAGTTCTGTCACGTGCCAACATAAGATGTTGCATACAGACCCACATGTGTCAAGCCTCTACTGACTGGGGGCTGCACACACTGTTTCAGGCTGTTGTCTAATCTAGATTATGCTCTCCTCTTTCCTTGGAGGATCGTGTGGCCCAGCTTCTTCTTGGCTAGCCGATAGAGATCCGACCAAAAGGCTGCAGGAAGGCCTCTGCTGTGGTGGGGTCTGATGCTCAGCTTGCAGCCATAGAAGAGGTGGCAGCTACCGCTACAGCAGGCTCCTAGGCTGTGCTCCTGGGTTAGGCCAGTGTCTGAGCCTCCTTCACTGGAGATAACCAGGAGACATTTTAGGCCCTCTAGACTTTCTGGGAGAGCTCTGCCTGTCACAGTAAAAAAAAAAAACACAAGCGCCAGCGGCACCAGTCGAGGGACCGGAAGAGAACTAGGTCCTCCTGCTCCCTTGACGTTTGTCGAGTGCTCGACTCCAGTCAAGGTTTCTGTGGTCGAGGGCCAGGTCAAAAGCCCCACAGTGCCCCTGTCAGACATATTGATCTCAACACCGGCTGGTCAGGCAGCAGAGATATTTTTTGACCCCTTCGACCAGTCGTTGGAGTTGAGCAACGAGCTGATCTCCAAAAACCTTGGTTGTCCGTCTTGTGTCAGAAGGAGGTGCACCAGTCGTGTCCCCGACCAGCTCCACTCAGGATAAGCCTACACTAGTGGTCATATAGCTGAAACCAGTGCTCCTTCATGCACCTTGCCACATGGTCTGCACTGCCCCTTCAGTTGCTTCTCTTCGGCATTGGGTCGATGGTCAGTCTCTTGGTCAAGGTGCCATTCACACTGTTGATCACGCTCGATCAGGTGACATCACTATCCACGTTCATTGACTTCCTTGTCCTCTGGCAAGGAGAGATACTGCCTCCGGATATAATGGCACTACAAGGAGCTCTTCTGGCAGCAATGGATCATTATGGGGCAGTATGGGCTCTACCCCTGACTCCTGGCAGGCACCAGTCATACCCATGCTGGTCCACACTCTGCAAGTGGCTCAAGCATCTTCCTCACTACCCTTACAGGTGGAGCTGTCTCTACCGCAACCTTTGCTGGAAGTACCAACTAAGGTCACCCATGCTGTGATGGGCTTGCCAGGCTGGCTGTTGGTGGAAATCACCCAATCATATTATTCTCAGGTAGTCTACAGTGGCAAACAGCTGAGGGTAGTTTCTGAGTCCTTGAACGACAAATTATTTTATTATTATTTATTAAATAATAAAATAATTCACTTGAATGGTTCATCCTTGCAGTTGTCGAGGACACATGCCTTCAACTGAGCATTGGCCTTTACTCAGCTGTTTTCCTTCCCTTGACGCTAGGCACCTGTCCCACTGTCTTTTTTTGTCCAAGGTTTGGTTTGGCACCCTTCCCGCTTATCTTAAAACTCCTCTTTCCCCTCTTCCTTCCTCATATTGTCTTCGCAACATTTCTTTCCATTCTCTAAATATCCCTCCTGGAAAATCTACGGTTGAATAATCTGCTTTTTCTTACCACTTTCCTAAACTTTGGTCCTCCCTTCACCTTTCTATTCATTCTGCCTTTTTTACCAACTCCCTAAACTCTCTTCTTTGACTTTTGTCGTCCTACTTGCAACTGCCTTTGACCCTCTCTCCTTTCTATATTTTCTAGTCTTGCCCTCCATTTTTCTGTTTTGTGTGTGTGTGTATATGTGTATATATATATATATATATATATATATATATATATATATATATATATATATATATATATATATATATATATATGTGTGTGTTTTATTTCTCAGTTTTGGTTTCATTACTGTTTTGCCTAACTTGTTTGATTCTGCTTGTATTACTTATTTGAATTACCTTGTTATATTGTTAGATATTTTTCTCCTTACCCTCTCCCCCAGGACTCCTCTGGAAATGAGTTATCAGCCCAGTATGTATTTCCAGGTTAAACTTTTAAATAAATTAGTGGAGGACACAACCACCAACCATGGGCCAATGTAATTCAGGGCTGTCATTCGACTTCCCATATCGGAGTCCATGCATGTCTCTCTCGAGCCTGTTCGGAAATGGGCCACGTACCCTGTCACAGACATCCTGGTTAGGAATGAATCCCCGGGGGGTTGCCTTTCTCATGGCCGAGGCTGTTTTGGGACCAGCTCTAGTGCTTTCGCTGCATCCAGCTAGGGTCAGTTTTGGGGTTCTCTGACCAACCCTTGACTGAGGGTCTGGTCACAGAGTCTGTTTTCTAGAAGCCCAGAAATCATGTGGACATGGACCCCCCCCCCCCCAAAAACAAATCCCATCCCACAAGGAATCTAAAAAGCTTAACCATGCGTCAAAGAAGGTTTATGCTGTGTACTTTTTTTGGTCTCCGTCAAGCCAGTTACATTATGATGACCAGCTTTGATCATTCCCTTTTGGGAGTGTTGGATGATGTCCTCCCTCACCTCCCTTCCTACGGTTTCCAATGAAGTTGGTTAGAGACAAGGGTCACACACTGGCTAAACACCAGCTTCAGATGGCCTTAGACATGGGTGACTCCTGTGCCTTTGCCATGGCAGCAGCTGTCACAGTGCATTGCAGGGCCTGACTGAGACTTTATAACTTCACAGCAGACACTCAACCCAAGCTGGCTGATGTCCCTTTCTTTGGCATCAAGCTTTCTGACCCAGGTATGGAAGGACATCTCACCAGAATGGAGAAGTCCAATGCCAACCTGCACTCTGTGGCTTAATCTGAGAAGGACCCTAAGGCCCAGAAGCTGAAAAAGAAAGCCTAACAGTCTAGGTCATTTAAGCCATAGCAGCCTTGGTAGCAGCCACAGGAGGGGGCAGTACCAAGCATGACGCCCCAAGGTTAAGTTCTTCCGCCAGGGGCCCAAAAAGAGGCAGGGCTAGGGGAAGTGGTGCCCTTCTGACCACTGCGGCCAGTATCCCTACAAAGATGCCCAGTGATGGGTCATGGGGTGTCAACCTCCCACCTGTCCAGTCCCTGACCCTACTCCCTGTGGGAGGTTGGGTTCACCACTTCTGGCCACATAGGTCCGTCATTACTACAAGGCAGAGGGCTTCCTCCAGATTTTGAGGCTCTACTGCCTTACCAATCCTGTATGCCTTATGAGTCCTCTGTGTCACAGGACATGCAGTCTGCCCTAAAGGAGGACATCGCTCGGCTCCTTGCGAAAGGGGCTATAGCCCATGTCCCAGACACCCTGGCAAATCAGGAGTGTGTGTCCAGGTACTTCCTTGTCCCGAACAGGTGAGGGGTTGGTGCCTCAAACTGGATCTGCATGATCTTAGTTGGTCTCTCTGGAAGCACAAATTCTGGATGGTTATCCTGAATTATATAATCTTTGGAGCAGGGCATGTGGTTCTACTCCCTGGACCTCCAGGACATATTTTTCCACGTACCAGTCGATCCATGTCACTGGCAGTGCCTTCCTTTTCCTGTCAAAGGGGTTCTTTATTGGTTTCTGGTCATGCCCTTTGGCCTCTTGGTTGTGCCTTGGGTCTTCACCTAGTACATGGCAGTGGTGGCAGCTTTTCTGAGGCACAAGGGCATCAGGATGTATCCCTACCTGGACAACTGACTGATAGCCAGGCTGTCCAAGGAGGCCTTGGAGCAGACCAGGAATCTGGCCCTCCATACCTGCAGAGATTTGGGCCTGTTGGTCCACCTGGCCAAGTTCAAACTGATCCCTTCGCAGGTGATTCAGTTCATTGGTGCAGAGCTAGAATCCTTGCAGGCCAAGGCCTGTCTCCCTGTGGACTGTGCACTAGCTCTGACCTCTTTTGCCCAGTCATTTCAGGTGTGGTGCTCACTCTCTGCTAGGAACTTTCTGCGGCTGCTGGTGTACATAGTGTTCTGCACCAACATGGTCCAGTGGGCCCACTAGCAGGTGCACCACCTGCAGTGGGAGTTGGGTCGCCAGTGGTCCCAGTGCCTAGGTCACGTAGACCAGCCAGTTACGTGACCCAACTAGTGTGGGATGTTATGTTGGCTAATCCTAGAACATTTAAAGGAAGGAGTTTTGCTTGTCTATCCAGAACTGACTGTCACGCTTAGGACAGATGTGTCTGGTAGCGAGAGGAGTGCACCTGGCAGACCTCAGAACTCATGGGTTCTGGTCATCCAGGGTGTCCCATCACCACATCAGCCTGCTGGATCTCCATACCATGCAGATAGCTCTGACAGAATTCACTCCTCTAGTCAGGCTCAGGTTGTGCAAGTCCAGACAGACAACACTACGACCATGTTTTGCCTGAACAGGCAAGGCAGCATGAATTCCTTTCTTTTGTGTCGGGAGGCCCTCTGCACCTGGACCTTCATGTGCAGCCTGGGTACAGATCTCCTGCTGGTTCATGTTACTGGAGCAGACAGTTGGCTGTTGGACTGTATCAGCCAGGTGGAACAGAAGTTGCACAAGTGGTCCCTGAATCCAGAGGTAGTGAACTACTTGTTTGGAACACCTCTGGTTGACCCATTTACCTACTAGGAGAACACAAAACTGATGTGCCCATCCCCCGCAGTCCAAGACACTGCTAGGGGATGCCCTTGAAAGGCCCTAGATCTCAGGCCTCGTATACGGCTTTCCTCTCTTCCTCTTCAACCACAAAGTGATGGTCAAGGTCCAGAAAGACAAGGTGTGGATCGTCCTGATGGCTCCAGACTGGTCACAGCTATTCTGGTGCCTGGATCGCATCAGCAACAGGCCTCCGGGGCAGTTGCTCCTTTGCCCGTGCCTGCTGACCAGACAACAGTGGAAGGTCTGCACCTCATGCCCTGGTTCCTGAATGGCTACAGGGCTAGAGTTCCAGGCCTTGGGCTTTTTGAAGTGGTGCCCCAAAATGTGGAGGCCTCCCAGGAAGAGCTGACTTGCCAATGCTACACCTTTGAATGGAATCTGTTTTCCACTTGGTGTCAGGGCATGGAGTGGGATCCCCTTGCCCTGTGGCTAGTATCCTCCGGTACCTCTGGTCCCTTTACCAGCTGGGGCTGCAAACAACAGCTTCAGGGTGCACCTAACAACCATCTCTGCATACCAGGCATGGTCTGGTATGCAGACGGTGGCCCAGGAGAAGGTGGCAGGTGCTTTCTCAAGGGCCTGGACCACTTGTCCTCACTGATGCTTGAACCACCACCTAGGGACTTACTGTTGACGCTGACTGTGCTCATGGGCAAGCCGTTTGAGCCTATGCCCAGGTGTGACATGTCTCATCTGTCGTGGATGACCACTTTCATGATGGCCATCCCATTAGCCAGAAGGATCAGTGAGCTCCAGGTGTTATTGGTGCAGCCTCCTGACCTTGTCTTACACAAGGACAAGGTCATCCTTCGCCTCCACCTGAAGTTCCACCTAAAGGTGGTATCGGAGTTTCACCTTAACCAGGTGAACAACTTACCGATATATTTTACAATCCCATCTTCAGAGGCTGACTGCAGGCTCCATACCCTGGACCTGCAGAGGACACTCGCTTATAAGGAGTTGTACGGCTATAGTTTGTGACACACCGGCAGTTTGTGACACGCTGAAGCCACACCTGGCAGCAAAGCAGACAGTAATTAGGTTGATTACCTCCTGCATCAACCTCTGCTGTAGATTGATAGGAAGGGAGCCTTCTGTAGAGCTTAGGGCTCATTCCAACAGACATACCGCTACCTCAGTGGCTGCTTCCTGGGACATTTCTATCCAGGGGATCTGCAGGGCTGTCATCTGGAAGTCCGCACACACCTTCATTTCCCATTGCAGCATCGACCTAGACTAGTCTCACCAGGATGCTGCTTTTAGGACCATGGTTTTCCAGTCTATCAGGTAGGGGAGCAAGACTTGCCCCTCCTCTCCAAGAACTGCTGGAAATCTGCCTGTGTGTGGATAGTGAACTTTATCCATGCCCCTAGAAAAATAGGTTACCCATCTGTAACTATTAGTTCTAGGACTGGTATGTAGTTCACATGGCTTCCCCTGGCAAGTGGCACATGGATCCCTGCTTCTGGAGTGCACGATCTGACATCACAGGATGGAGTCGTGGGATATACTGCCCTGGTAGTGGAAGAGGCTTGGCATGAAGACGTTCCAGAAAATCAGCACTCTCCAGTGGAACTGCCTATGTGTGGATGTGAACTATATACAGTCCTAGACTACGGTTACAGGTGAGTAACCTATTTTACTCACCTGTAACCATAGATCTAGTAAAGTACACACCACTTAGTAGGGACATGGTTAATAGGGACAACCTGGTTAATCAGGATGTGTCAGCTGGAACGATTCTCCCCAAATTGGTTCCTATATTATCACGACCATGTAAAGGAAAGCTGTGGAAATCAAGTCCCCTTTCCCTCAAAATCCTTACCCCCGATTAAGCGTTTTGCAAGTGAAACACTGTTTTCACTTACTGAAACATACTTTATTTTCATATTGTAAAGTCCATGGTTCTACCAAAAATGTTGGAACCTGTGCGGTTCCATTTTCGCCAGAAAACTAATGCTGCACTGCTGCTCCTCAGTACAGGTGTATTGAGTGGTGCTGCAAGCACTGTGCTTTCTGGCTAAATGGAACAGCGAGGTTCCGACATTTTGTAGAACCATGGACTTACAAAATAAAAATAAAGTACATTCAATAAGTGAAAACAGTGTTTCACTCTAGAAACACTTAATTGGGGAGGGAAGCTTTGAGGAAGGAGACTCTGATTTCGATAGCTCTTTATTGAGACTAAAGCAGCCGGTTAATCGGGACGGTCAGAATGCAAACTGACATTTTACAGGTCCTTGAGAGTCCTCATTTGTACTACTTGCTGCTTGTACTTTTAGCCATTCGTACATTAAGTCTTAAATACAGTGCCTTCAGAAAGTATTCACCCCCCCCCCTTTGGATTTTGTCACATTTTGTGATGTTGCAAACTCAAATTAAAATACATTTATATGGGATTTTTTGTCAAGTATCTACACAAATCACACTATAATGTCAAAGTGGAATAAAACTTCTGGAATTTTTTGTACATGTAATTTAAAATAAAAACCTGAAATGTCTTGATTTGACAAGTATTCACCCCCTTTGCTATGACACTCCAAATTGAGCTCAGGTGCATCCAATTTCCTTGTGAGATCACTCTAAAACTTGAATGGAGTCCAGCTGTGGTCAGTTCAAATGGTTGACATGATTTCAGAGGAAGTACACCTGTCTATATAAGGTCCCGCTGTTGACAGTACATGTCAGAGCAGAAACTGTACTATGAAGACCAAGGAGCTGTCCGTAGAACTCCGTGATAGAATTGTGAGGAGGCATAGATCTGGGGAGGGGTATAAAAACATTTCTAGGGTGTTGAAAGTTCCCAGGAGCATAGTCCAGTCCATCATTAGGAAATGGAAATATTACGGAACCGCCCAGGCTCTTCCTAGAGCAGGCCGTCCTCCCAAACTGAGCAACCGGGCAAGAAGGACCTTGGTCGGGGAAGTGACCAAGAACCCAATGACCACCCTGACAGAACTACAGAGTTCCATGGCTGAGATGGGAGAACCTGTCCAGAGGACAACAATCTCTGCAGCACTTCACAGATGTAGCCTCTATGGGAGAGTGGCTAGACGGAAGCCACTTCTGAGAAAAGGCCACATAATAGCATGCCTGGAGTTTGCAAGAAGGCACGTGGCAGACTCTGAGACCATGTGGCAAAAGATTCTCTGGTCTGATGAAACAAATTGAACTCTTTGTCCTGAATGCAAAGCGCTATGCCTGGCGCAAACCGAGCACAACTCATCACCCGTGTAACACCATCCCTACCATGAAGCTTGGTGGTGGCAGCATCATGTTATGGGGATGCTTTTCAGTGGCAGGGACTGGGGCACTTGTCAGGATAGAGGGAACAATGAATGGAGCCAAATACAGGCACATCCTTGAGGAGAACCTGCATCAGTCTGCAATAGACCTTGGACTGGGGCGAAGATTTATGTTCCAACAGGGCAACGACCCCAAGCATACAGCCAAAGCAATACTGGAGTGGCTTCAGAACAAGAAGGTGAATGTCCTTGAGTGGCCCAGCCAATGCCCAGACTTGAATCCCATTGAGAATCTGTGGAAAGACTTAAAGATTGCGGTTCTCCGACGCTCCCCATCCAACTTGATGGAGTTTGAGCAAATCTGCAAGGAAGAATGGGCGAAAATCCCTAAATCCAGATGTGCAAAGCTGATACAGACATACCAAGAAGACTCAAAGCTGTAATTGCTGCCAAGGCGCTTCTACAAAGTATTGACTCGGGGTGAATACTTAAGTAAACAAGATATTTCAGTTTTAATGTTTCATAAATTTTTGTTACACAATAAAATATAATTGCCCTTTAAATTGTTGAGTATGCTGTGTGAATCGGGGATAATTTGAATGCATTAAAAATTCTGGTAGTAACACAACAAAATGTGACAAAATCCAAGGGGGGGGTGAATACTTTCTGAAGGCACTATAAATTAAAAGTTAGGCTGGCCCGGTGCGCTGAGGGTTGAGGCACTGGATGCCACACCTCACATCATGCCGGTGACCCGGGTTAGATTACTAGCTCAGGACGCGGGGCAAAGAGCAGATTGAGTAGCCAGCAGGCAGCTCTCTTCTTTGGGGAGGGATGTGGGGTTTCCCCGGCACTTGGCTGCCACCCAGTGGGGGCTGGACGGCAGTACCACGCCTGAGGTGGAACCTGTCGATAGGCCGGGAGGGCAGAAGGGGCCATCACCAGAGCCGCAGTGTGCATGCGCCCCTCCACATGCAGGGGCATCTGCAATCTGGGGCCTCTGGGTAAAATGGGGGAGAAAACGGAGGAAAAGTAGGGGTCCGGGGCTGAATGAAGCCCCCAGGTTGGCTCCAGTGATCCACCAGGGCACAAGAGGGAGGGTGCCTTGAACAACCGCAGTCTCCGTACAGTTGGCTGACATAGGACCCCCTGCCCACCACAGAGGATAACTACCTGATGGAAAGAGAAAAAAAAAGAAAAGTTAGTGCACATACCACTTAGGTTGGGATTTAGGAAGTGGTGGCTGCCTATACAGTGGCAGGCTTCAAATGTGCAAGGACAGGAATAAAGGAATATTAGAGACGGGGGCTAAAACCAGTGACCAGATAGGGTCACTGGCCGCTTCATCAGGTAGCATAAATGGGCAGACTGGATGGGCCTGGCAGCCCTTATCTGACGACAGTATCTATGTATCTTTAGCATGGTAATACAGTATGTACTACACAATTTTTATGTAAATTTGTTGACCAGGTAATCCCACTGAGGCATAACATCCCTTTTTCAGGAGAGCCCGGAGTTAATTACATTAATTAAAAACAAATTACATACTGAGACAATTAATCACCGTCATTAACATGATACAATACAAGATTTAATAAAGTTAACAGTTAATTTAATACAGTACCTAGTGTTACTAGAGTACATCACATTCTCACCCAGGAATTCTCCAATATTCCTGACTCTTGCAGTCAGCTTTCAAAGTAGAGCTGCCCGGAGATAGAACGTTATGCTAATGATGGAACTATCATTGGCTCATGCAACTTTTTTAAATGCTGCCTTTGTCAACTGCTGCATTCTATTAACACCTCAGATTTCTTTCTCTGCCTGTCAAGACTAGATGCCTCTGAGACTTCTCTTCACAGTCTTTGCTCAATGTTTGACTTAGAAATTTTAAATATTTCTTTAAAAAATTTTCATTTGCTGCCTTTATTTTCTGTTTAAATTTAATAATCGCTAGTTAGAGTAATGTTTTAAGTGTTTTTCCCAGTTTCTCTTGGTCCAGAATAACCATTTAAGAACCTGGATTTTGGTTCGTTTAGTCAGTTTCTTAACAAAAAAACTGTTTTTCAGTTACATAAATTTTACTAGTTTTTGTTGTTCCTGAACCGACAGCAACCTCAATAAATACTCCTAAGTTTAAATTTCAGCTTGTGGTTGTTGTGTTTTTTCTTTGTTAAAAAAAAAAAAGATAAGTCAGAAAAACCTAAGGCAAACAGACACCAGGGTTTAAAAGCTGTATTAAGTGTGGGGATGTTTGCCAAGGCTGACAAACATAATTTATGTTTGGTCTGCCTGGGTGAAGAAAACTTCTCCAGTGAATGTGAAATATGCAAGTATTTCCCTCAAAAGACGCTTGAAAAACATTGGAAAAGACTCCTTAAAAAATTGGGTGCGTCAGGCTCTGACCAGCCTACACCCTCAAAAAATGCAGGTGAAACCACAGAACCAAAGCAGACCACCCCTGATAAGGGTGATTCTTCAACCGGCAAAAGAACCAGTGAACTGGTTCAGTCTCCAGTTCCACCAAAAAAACTAAAGAAAACCAAATGCACTGAACCCCCTGCAGAAAAGCATAAGGGGACTTCTGCTGTGCCTCCCAGTTTGTCTTCACCTGAGGAAATTATTCAGGCTTTCAAAGGTCTACAGGGTTAGCCCCCCCAGACACCGGTTCAAACCCCAGTTTGGCAAACACCTGCCTCAGCTCATACCTCACTCCAAGAGCAGATGGAGTATGAGGATTATGAAGAGAAAGGGGGAAACCATTGAACCTGAGGTTTCCCCTGAACAGAAGTCTGGGTCTCCACCCAGAACTGAAGATTATTTTTCCCATTTCTCCTTTGTGAGAAAAATAGTAGAGGCTTTGGACATAGCCACAACTGAAGCAATGGAAGATGAAGAAGAGGTTGAGTACCTCGAACTTATGGGGTTAACACCCACTAACAAGCTGTTACTCCCAATCAACAAGTTCTTTAAAAAGGACAGTTTAAAAATTCTGCATACACCAAACTCTGTCCCACCTCTGGACAAGAGGGCGGACAAAAAGTATCAACTGGATAGGGAAGAGGCTGAGTTCCTATTTACTCACCCTGACTACCAGGGTGTTGTCTAAACAGCAGCCTGTGATAGAGCACCTTTGGCATCACACCCTCCTGAAAAGGACTCCAGGAAACTGGACAGCATGGCCAAGAAAGACTACGTCTGCCTCTTTGGCTATAAGGCAGGCTAATTATCAGGCTTATGCTGCACAGTATCAAAAGTATATGTGGCAGTCAATCTTAGCCATGTCTGATTAGGATCCATCTAGTCTTTCAGCTGACCTGGCTAAAACTGACATGTTTAACCTGGAGGCTGCAAAGTACCAATTCCAGATGGCAGCAGATGCCAGTGATACTGCTGCCAGGTGGATGTCCCTTACTATAGTCCTTAGACGATTTGCATGACTCAGGGCTGACAGAATACCTAAATGAAAGCCATGGACTTTCCTGTGGAAAACTGTTCTCTTTTTGGTGACAAGACAGAGGCCTATATGAAAAAGGTGGATGAGTACAAGGCCACCTACAGAAGTAATTCGGACAAAGAAAAGCCTTCACCTTCCTTTAGGCCCTATGGAAGGGGAAGCAGTGCTTAAGCTAGCTACAGCAGGCCTTTCCATCAGGCCCAGGCTGTACCTCAATACCAGCAGTACCCCCAGCAGACAGGGTACTTCAGGGGTCCAGACGTTCCTAGACTGGTCAGGCCCAGCCCCAGACTAAGCAAAATCCCTGACTTAGTTGCCAAGGCCGCCTCCCAAATCCCAGTAGGGGTCAGACTGGCTCATTACTTCCAGGCTTGGAAAAACATTACCACAGACAAATGAGTCCTGGAAGTAGTGAGTCGGGGTTTGTCCCTAAGCTTCAAATCCTTTCCATCCCTAAAGACAAGACAGTTCAAACAAGCTTCACTTACAGAAATAAAGCTGTTAGAAAAGGAGGTGCAAAACCTACTGCTGTCAAAGGCAGTGGAACCTGTTCCTCCACAGCAAAGGGGAAAGGGTTTTTACTCAAGATACTTCCTCACCACAAAGAAAAATGGGGAGTTGTGGCCTATTCTAGACCCAAGGTTACTCAACAGGCACTTAACAAAGCCGAAGTTCAAAATAACACTGGCATCTCTGGACCTAAAAGATGCTTACTTCCATATCCCCATAAGGGAGTCTCACAGAAAATGCCTCCGGCTCAGACTCCCATCAGGTCATTACCAGTTCTCAACACTTCCAGTCGGGCTCACTTTGGCACCAAGAGTGTTCACAAAGTGTCTGGCAGAGGTGGTAACTCACCTAAGAAGATTAGGTGTCACAGTGTTTCCCTACCTGGATGACTGGCTGGTGGTGGGAAATTCACCACAAAAGGTAAAGGATCACTTGCAGATAACCCAGGAGCTCCTAGAATCTTTAGGGTTCCTTATAAACCTCAAATAATCTGTCTTACTACCAGTGCAGGTGCTGTACTTCAGGACAGGGTAAGTAATATTCTGCAGATTGCTGGCTCATTCAGGCTGAACAAACCAAGGACAGCAAGGCAGTTCCTGCAGTTACTGGGACACTTCCTGCAGTTACTGGGACACTTGGCTGCAGCAACAGGCACAGTCCTGGGTTCCAGGGTTCAAATGAGAGAGATATAGTTTCATCTCACAGCACACTGGTGCCAAAGGAGAGCTCTCTCTCAAAGTTGATTCCAGTAACAGGAACATAATTGAAAGCCCTCCAGTGGTAGAGGGAGGTAGACAATCTCAGGGAAGGCGTACCCTTCCAGCAAGAGTTTGTCAGTGATTTTCAAAACAGATGCATCACTACTGGGTTGGGGTGCCCACCTAGGGGAACATACCACTTATGGAACCTGGTCAAGTGCAGAGTCACTTCACTACATAAAGATGCTGGAACTAAGGGCAGTACTCTTAGCCTTGCAGGCCTTTGCACCGTTGGTACAGGGCAGAGCGGTACAGGTCAGAACAGACAATACCACGACAATGTACTACATAAACAGGGAGGAACAAGGTCAAGCCCCCTGTGCACAAAGGCAGTGAAGATGTGGAGTCTAGCTTACTCATGTAACGATTCACTGCAAGCTGTTCATTTGCCTGGCAAGGACAACACTTTGGCAGATGCCCTGAGTCGATTCAACCAGGCCCATCACGAATGGACCCTAAACAGTCAGGTGCTGGAGGTAGTGTTAAGAAGGTGGGGCATCCCGAAGGTAGACTTCTTTGTGTTTCACGAGAACCACCACCTGCCACAGTAATGTTGCAGATCACCAGCCAGGGGTGCAATACTCCTGGATGCTCTGACTCTGGATTGGTCAGACACACTGCTATATGCCTTCCCTCCTTTCCCCTAATCCTCAGGGTTCTGATCAAACTCTGATCACAGCCTGCATCAGTGATCTTGATGGCACCAGACTGGGCCAGGCAGCCATGGTACTCCCTGCTGCTGTTCAGGTCTGTGGCCAAGCCACTACATCTCCCTCGAAGGCACAACCTGTTAACCTCCAACCAAGGGAGGATCCTGTACCTGAACCTCAGATCCCTCCGGCTCAAGGCATGGCTCTTGAGGACTTGGAGTATGCAGGCTTGCATCTCTCGGAAAGGGTCCTGATGCTTTAAGAGGTTACAGGAAGCCCTCTACAAAGAGAACCTATGCTTCCAAATGGAAGAGATCATCTTCCTGGACATAGTCTCCACCTCTCATTCACACTAATGGGAGTACACCAGAGGCACTAGGACCCAGCGGGAGCCAAACTATTTCAGGAGGGCTGGCATCAAGATGGAGCCACAAAGAAGCGGCACTGCGTGCCAGGCTCATGCTGTATAGACTATCTCTGCATCGACCCTCCAGCCGCCTCAGTTCCTTTTTTTCCCCGATCAAGTGCACTTCAGTGATGATGTTGTTCGCCCGCCAGGAGTCAAACTTCAAACTAGCAGCTTAGTTTTCAGTTTTATTTTGTATTTTATCATGAAAAGTACAGATTACATTTTAGTAAATTACTTACTTGTACAAGAAAGAAGTCTTCAGCCCTCCATTGACAGAGTCGACCATGAATGGGGCAGGTGACAGTAGGGGACTTCATG
The DNA here is from genome assembly GCA_016271365.2 of Neoceratodus forsteri. Taxonomy (NCBI): domain Eukaryota; kingdom Metazoa; phylum Chordata; order Ceratodontiformes; family Ceratodontidae; genus Neoceratodus; species Neoceratodus forsteri. Next base: position 500,348,086 of record CM028132.1, read on the forward strand.
AAAGTTGTTCAGAAAGCTGGGCGGGTCTGGTCCACAGCCCTCTTGGGGCGGGGGTAGTCTGACAGCAGATGGTCCAGTGCTCGATTCTGCCCTGGGGGCAGGGATCAATCCTTCTGCAGAGCCTGTTGTTGAAGACCTTTCCTTTAAGTCTCTGCTTAAGAATTTAAATTCTACTCTTTCTCTCCAGACCACAGAAATAGATCCTGGGAAGCTTCTGCATCTCCAATAATGTTCCGGAAATCCCTATGGATTTAATCCCTCCGGTACAGCCCTCTTTCAAGACTCTTTCCCAGATGGTGTGGAACAATCCGGCTCTTATTCCTTCTGTTGCCAAGTCCACAGATAGGAAATATGACCTTCCCTTGGTTCGCCCCATCCTGGTCTCACAAGCCTTTGCTGATGCTATAGTGGTCCTGGCAGAGAATAAGGCTGTCCTCCCTCGGAAAATCAACAGCCTGTCCTATAAACAAAGAATCTCTCAAGATCGACACCTTGGGTAAGCAAGTCTTTGCTGCCGCAACCCAGGGCATGCGTATTGCCAGCTACCAGGGCTGTTTTTCTCAATATGAGTATGTTCTTTGGCATTCACTCAATGCAACGGTAAAAGCTCTGCCTGAGTCGGAGGTTAACTCAGCTGTTACAGACCATAACTAGAGATATCGAGTCCAGTAATCAATAAATTAAAGCTGCAGTGGACGATTTCGATACAGCTTCCCAGGCAGCGGCTGGTATTTGCACCTGTCTCCATTCCTGGCTGCGTACTTTGTACTTTATGAATGACGCCCAACAAAAGGTCATGGCTTTACCTTTCGATGGTATGTATCTGTTTGGGCTTCAGGTGGAACAACCACTAGAGGCCACACAGAAGACTAAGTCTGCCATTAAGGCAGCTAGATCTCCACCCACTCCCCCTCGAGGAGGTGGGAACAAGCATTAGTTTCACAACCATCAGTCCTTTCCTGGCAAAGGCAGAGACGGTTTTAACAGAAACCAAACCCCCTCAGCCGCAAAAGAAAACACAGCAGAAAGCGCAAGGCCCAAGAGCGTCCAGTGACACCTTCTGAGTTTCCGGCCCAGGGGACTCTTCCTCGACAATGGGAGGATGTCTGACTCAGTTCTACGACCAGTGGAAATCTATAACATCAGACAAATGGGTCCTCAGGATAATCCGCGAGGGGTCCTCTCTGTCGGAAATCCCTCTGGATCATCCTGTCAAGCGACAGCCCAGGCTGTCTGCGACAGAGTCAGACCTTCTTGCTTCCAAGGTACAAGGCCTTCTGAACAACAGGGCAGTAGAAGTAGTTCCGCTGGACCAACAAAACACAGGTTTCTACTCCCATTACTTTCTGGTTCAAAAGAAAACTGGTGGCATGCGCCCTATTCTGGATCTCAGAAAATTAAACAAATTCCTTCACAAGGAAAAGTTCAAGATGATATCACTCGGTACCCTGCTACTTTTGTTTCATCAACACGATTAGCTAACCTCCCTGGACATGCAGGGCGCCTACTAGTACATTCTCGTACACCAGAAGCACCACAGACACCTAAGGTTCGTGGCGTTGGATCAGCACTATCAATTCATAGTCCTGCCCTTTGGGCTATCCTCAGCACCTTGAGTTTTTGCAAAGTGCTGTGCAGTTCTCACGGTACCTATAAGGAAAATCGGAATCCAAGTATTCCCATATTTGGACGACTGTCTTCTAGCGAGCCCCTCCAGGCAAGAGACTCTGGAGGCCGTGGCCACAGCCTCAGACTTCCTCATGTCCATGGGAGTCCTGCTGAACCTCAAAAAGTCACAGTTGCAGCCCTCCCAGAAGCTCCTTTTCATGGGAACCCTTCTGGACACTTCCTGTCTGAAAGCTTTTCTTCTGGAGGACAGAAGGATTGATATCCTACAGATGGCCCACTTCATCAGAGAACACAGCTCAGTGGGAACTCTCTCAATGCAGTAGATGCTGGGTCTCATGGCATCCTCGGTATTCACTAACTTTGGCTCGTCTCCACGTGGGAACCTCCCAGTGGATGCTCAGTACTCAGTGGTCCCGAACCACTCACCCTCAGTCCTTTCTCGTCAAGGTGACGGAACCTCTGAAGAGGTCACTCACCTGGTGGTCTCAGGAGGACAACCTTCTGGAAGGATATCTCTGCGCTCCTCTGGATCATTAGATCTCCATTACCACGGATGCACCCCTGATAGGTTGGGGAGTTAACTGCCAGGATCTCCACACCCAGGGTACGTGGACTCGGGTCGTGTCTCAACTTCACATAAACATCTTGGAAATGAGAGCTGTCCTCCATGCAGTCTGAGCTTTAAAGGACATACTCTGTCACAAGAATATCCTCCTTCAGATGGACAAGACAGATATGTATTACATCAACAAACAGGGTGGTGCACACTCTTACCTATTATGCTGGGAAGCAGTGAGAGTGTGGGTATAGTGCCTGGAGCGCAAGGCTCTGATTTAGGTGGTCTCCCTGCCAGGAGTACAGAACGAGCTGGCAGACCGTCTCAGCAGAATGGAGACGGATCCGCACGAGTGGTCTCTCGACTTAACCATCATTCAGTCACTCTTCGAAGGGTGGGGAACTCTAGACCTGGACCTTTTTGTGTTCCCACTGAATGCAAAACTGCCTCTGTTCTGCTGCAGAAGTCCAGGACCTGGCATTTTTTTGTCAGGATGCATTCAGGCTGCAGTGGACAAAATGCCTTCTATACGCAATTCCTGCTCTTCCCCTAATTCAGAGGGGCACAGGGGGACAGAATGATTCTCATTGCCCCATTCTGGCCTCGTCAGATCTGGTTTCCCCTAATCAGCAGACTATCGGAAACCTCTCCGAAACTGCTTCCCCTTCAGTTGAACCTTGTGACCCAGGGCCCTGTAGTCCATCCCAACCTGAGGTGTCTTCACCTCCATGCTTGGCTGCTAAGGAGACAGAAGTGAAAAGGTTCAATGTTTCTCATAGGGTTTCAGATATTCTTTTGACTGCACACAAGCCAGCCACTAGAAAGACCTACACAGCTAAATGGAATCGTTTCTCTATCTGGTGTGCAAAATCCTCTTGGAATCCTTTTTCCTGCCCACCGAATAAAGTCTTGGGAGTATCTCTTAGACCTCTTAAATGGAGGTCTGCAATACTCCACGGTCAGAGTTCATCTTTGTGCAATTTCGGCATAACATGAGCCAGTACCCTCTTTGTCGCTGGCTCAGCTACCTGTAGTTAAGAGGTTTCTTAAGGGTTTTCTGCATACCAGACCTCCTGTTAGATGCCCGGTTGCAGCCAGGGACATTAACCTTGTGCTAAACATGCTCACTTATAAACCTTTCGAGCCTCTAGCTACTTGCAAGTTGAAATTCCTCACTTGGAAGACTGCCATCCTGGTAGCCATTACTTCTGCTCGTAGGGTATCGGAAATTCACGCCTTGGTCACAGACCGACGTATACTGTATTTCACAAGGAAAAAGTAGATCTTAGGACTCATCCTAAGTTCCTTCCTAAGGTTGTCTCAGAATTCCATCTGAATCAACCTTTAGTCCTTCCTACCTACTTTGCAAACTCCCAGAATCGGTTCACAGCAAAAAGGGAACTCTCGTCTACTACTCCAAAGCACACAAACGCCAAAAGATAGTGTAAAAATATATTTTTGGTGTTGGAAAAAGCGTCTGAATTGATGTGAAATGTACATAGACGCCATCTGTGTGGGGGTGCTACTCTTAGCTTTATATTTAATAAAATATCTTTTTACGCTATCTTTTGGCGTTTGTATGCTTTGGAGTAGTAGCAGAGAGTTCCTTTTTCGCTGTGAACTGTTTCTGCCTTTTGTTTCTAGGGACATGGATATGTTGTTCAGCCACACTTTCTGGCAGGTATCCTTGCTGCTTGAAATCTTGCCGGAAGGTCTTCAAGCTGGCTCCTCCCACCCACCCGGGTGATAAAACTCTCGGCTCCGCCCCATGACACCAGATCTTCCTTACCGCTTGGAAGCTCAGGTTCCCTCCTTAACACTCTGCATATAAGACTGGTTCCTAATTCTTTGGTTTACCCGAAATTAAGTTTGTTTTCAAGACTTCGGTCAAATATTTCCCTCACGGCTGCGATGGACAAATCGACTCCTGGTTTCCGGAGGTGCCCATGCGGGCAGATGATGTCTCGGATGGATCCGCACTCCACGTGCGTCTACTGCTTAGGCCTTGAGCACGACCCGCAGGCCTGCGACCTGTGCCCTTCCTTCTCTGCCTACATCCTGGAGGACTGTGCTGCCCGTTTACAACTTGGAGGCCCGTTTGGCGGTGTCCGCGGCGGCTGGCTCGGCGGAACAGCTCTAGCAGATGATCGCCCTCGAGGAGGAGGCGGCGCAGGCCGCATCTTCGTCTTCCTCAGCCGCGGCCTTTATCCCGCTCTCTTTGGGATCCTCCTATTCAGCTTCTTTTAAGGAGCTCTGTCAGTCCCTTTCCACCAAGGGAGAGGGGCCATCAGGACTTTCCTCTCGGTCCAAGAAGAAGGACTCTAAAGGTAAGTCCCTCCGTCGACGCTCTTGGGAGCGGGAGAGGTCCTCCTCACCGGATTGTCGACCCTCGACTTCAGTCGATCCCTCGGCTTCGGCCACTGGCCTCACGGTGTCCCCATCAGGTCAGTTGGCCGAGACGCCCGTCGACGCAGTTGAGATTTTTCTCGACCTGTCGGACGGGTTGTCGACTGGTGAAGCCGACAACCCTCACTCCCTGGTTCCCCCCGGCGGAGATCGAGGTGGCTGAGGATTTGCCTGTGCCTCCGGTTCCACAGTCCACGGTCAAAACTGCCGAGCCAAGGGGAGAGCGGGTCTCCCCCGCCCTGCCCCAGAACCCTCCTCGGAAACACCGTGGTTCTCTGTCTCGGACATCTTCACGGTCCAGCCGATCCCGCCGACATAGGCGGTCTCGGTACCGTAGTAAGCGGCATTGCCGCTCGTCCTCGTCTTCCTCCTTGGACGAAGAGAGGCTTCGATGCAAGTTGCGTCGACGCTACAAGGACCTCATGTGGCAACAGCTCCTTCTGTCCGGGAGCAAGCCGACATCGTCGCCTTCCCCGGCCATCAAGTGGCTGTCACCTGAGCAGCCGAAGCAACCCCTCGCCCTAGCCAAGGCGCCTGCCCCCGGGCCTGTTGCTCGACCAAAACCGGCTGCCCCACCGATTCTGGTGGAACCTCCGCCTCCACAGCTGAAATTTGGGGCCTTGACCAAGAATTCAGTCGGGTCAGGGCCTGCCCCATAGGCTCTCTGTCACCCTAACTCCTGACCATCCTCGGCAGGTGGAGGGTGGCTCAGGCCCTAGGCAGCTCTTTGCGGACTCGTCCAAGTCCGGTGATTCCTCCCTGTTCTCCAGGCAGGTCGACCTGGAGTCCTGCGGAGGTCAGTCGCTAGACGATAGCCAATCGTCTTTCATGGGTTTGCTTAGGCTCATCTCGGAGTCCACCGGGATACAGCTTCAGCCCGTATCCAAGTATCCCGTAACGGAGATATTGGACCGAGGGGATTCACCCATGGAGGCCTTTCCGGTGGCCCGAGGCCATTGTCGGCCCGGCCTTGGAGCTCTTGCAGCGTCCTGCTTCCTGCCCTGTGCCTTCGGCCAGGATGGCGAGGAAGTATGCAGTCCCTACCAGTTCCCTGTCCGGTTTTTCGGAGCACCTCTCAGCCGAGGGGTTGGTTACCGACAGCGTCTTCTGGCATGCCGGAAGTGCCAGGGACGTGGACAAGCCTCCCGACAAGGAGTCCAAGAAGTTGGACTACGCCGGGCACAAAGTCTACACTGCGTTCTCCCTTGGCCTTCGTCAGGCCAGCTCGGCCGTGCTGATGGCACACTTCTCTCACGCCCTGTTGGGCTCCCTGGATGAGGTAGTCCCTCATCTCCCGGCTGACCTGCAGACCATGGTCAAGCAGGTGCGGGACCAGGGCAGGGCAGTGGCCAAGCAGCAACTTCAGACTGCTCTGGACATCGGCGACTCATGTGCCAGGTCAGTCGCGGCCGCAGTGGCCATGCGCCGTCGGGCATGGCTGAGGATATCCACCTTCACAGCGGATACCCAGCACAAGCTGGCGGATGTCCCCTTCTTGGGGACCGACCTCTTCGGCCCTGGAGTGGAGGGTCACCTCCAGAGGATCGAAAAGTCCAATGCCACTCTGGACTCTGTTTCTTCCGCCCAGAGGGACAAGGGCCGCAGACCGCAACCCAAGCCCTTTTGTCCATCTGCGCCCACGGCACGTCCGGCCCAGCAGCATCAGGGCCAGCAGGCTCGCACTTGGCATCCTAAAGCCAAGCCTGCGGCTTCCTCTTCCAGGAAGCAGGGAGGCAAAGGCCCAGGAGGTCCCTTGGCCGGTCCCTCCTCCAAGCCTGCCCAGTGACGGGTTGAGGGGTGTCACCCCCAACCTCGTCACTCCACCCTGGGTTCCCCCCGTGGGGGGACGGCTCCTCCACTTCCTTTCCACCTGGTCTGCTAGCACCACAGACCGGTGGGTGCTGGAAGTGGTAGGAAAGGGCCTGCCTCTGGAGTTCGAGCAGGCCCCGCCCTTCCGAGCCGTCGCCCCCCCGGAGGGCCTCGGGGGTCCGCAGCCTCGTTGTATGCTCGCCGAGCCAACATCGCTCTGCTCCTCGAGAAGGAGGTGATCAGAGAGGTGGCGGACCCTCCCTCAGACCCGGGGTTTGTGTCCAGGTACTTCCTGGTCCCAAAACGGATGGGGGGGCTGGCACCCTATTCTTGACCTGCACGACCTGAACAGGTTCCTAAAGTCTCGGACCTTCAGGATGGTCACTCTGGCTCAGATAATACCATCCCTGGAATGAGGCGTGTGGTTCTGTTCTCTGGACGTACAGGACGCGTTCTTTCACGTCACTATCCGTCCGTCTCACCAGACATTCCTTCGCTTTCGAGCGGAGGGATCTCTTTACGAGTTCCGAGCCATGCCCTTCGGCCTTTCTCTTGCTCCCAGGGTCTTCACCAAATGCATGGCAGTGGTGACAGCATTCCTGCGACGCCGAGGGGTCCGGGTGTACCCTTACCTGGACGATTGGCTGATAGCAGCCCCTTCCAGACCGGAGATGGACCGGTCCAGAGATCTGGCCCTCCAGGTTTGCTCTCAGATCGGCCTTCTCATCGAGGCCAAGTCGGAACTCGGACCGAAGCAGGTAATACTTTTCATCGGGGAAGAGCTCGACTCTCTTCGAGCCAGAGCTCGACTCCCGGCGGACAGGGCCAAGGTTCTTTCCTCCTTTGCCTAATCATTTCTGGTTGGGCAATCGCGCCCTGCCCGGGACTTCCTGCACCTCCTGGGTCTCATGGTGGCCTGTACCAGCATGGTCCATTGGGCCCGCTGGCACATGCGTCCCCTTCAGTGGGGATTGGCCTCCCAGTGGTCACAGCGCTGCGATCCATTGGACCAGTTAGTGACGGTGACCCAGGGGATGTGGAACGCTCTCCAGTGGTGGACCGTTCCAGTCTATTTGCAGGAGGGCATCCCGTTTGTCCGCCCCGAGCCGACGGTCTCTCTATCGACTGATGCCTCTCTGATGGTTTGGGGTGCCCATCTGGGGGAGCACAGAGCGCACGGCCTCTGGTCCCCTCGGGAGTCCTGATGCCATATCAACCTGCTGGAGCTTCGGGCAGTTCGTCTAGCCCTCACCGCCTTTGCTCCATTTCTACGGGGTCAAGTGGTTCAGGTCCAGATGGACAATACCACAACCATGTACTACCTGAACTGCCAGGGCGGGATGCGCTCCATGCCTGTGTGCAAGGAAGCTCTCCGCATTTGGTCACTCGTGCGCAGCCTGGAGGCGGATCTCCTAGCCATCCATGTGGCAGGAGCCTCCAACACTCTGGCCGATGTCCTAAGCTGGATTGGGGCTGTGTCCCACGAGTGATCTCTCCTGCCGGAAGTAGTACAAGATCTGTTCTCCTACTGGGGCACACCTCAGGTGGACCTGTTTGCCTCCAGGGAGAATGCGAAGCTGAGGCTGTTTCATGCCCACACCCGTCAGCAGGGTTCGCTGCAGGGGGATGCCTTCTCGAGGCCGTGGACCCCGGGCCTCTTCTACGCCTTCCCCCATTTCCCTTGATCCACAAGGTGCTTCTCAAGGCGAGGAGGGACAAGGCGCAGGTGATTCTGGTAGCCCCAGACTGGCCCCGCCAATGCTGGTATCCAGATCTCCTCAGCCTTCGCTCCAGGCTCCCGAGGCAGCTTCCAGCTCGCCCGTACCTGTTATCAGTCAATCAGGGGAAGGCGTTCCATCCGGACCTTCAATCCCTGCACCTGACGGCCTGGTTCCTGAGCGGCTAGAGTTCCAGGCCTTGGGTCTTTCCGACGAGGTCCTCAATGTAGTTGAGGCGTCCCGTAAGGAGTCGACCAGAAAATGCTATACCTTCAAATGGAAAAGATTCTCCATTTGGTGTCAGGGCAAGGGCCTGGACCCCTTCCTCCCTGTTCCTTGGCAAGCATCTTGGACTACCTATGGTCCCTTTCTCAGCAAGGGCTTAAGTCGGCGACTCTAAAGGTGCACCTGGCAGCCATCTCTGCCTACGGTAGACCAGGAAGCAGTCGGTGGCGCAGGAGAAGGTGGTCGAGGCGCTTTTCCAAAGGCCTGGATCACATGTCCCCTCCGGTGCGTGAACCTCCACCTCCGTGGGATCTACTGCTGGTATTGGCAAAGCTCATGGGCAAGCCATTCGAACCAGTGCACAGGTGTGACATCTCTCACCTGTCGTGGAAGACCGCCTTCTTGGTGGCTATCACGTCAGCCAGAAGGATGGGAGAGCTCCAGGCGCTTTCCATAGTCTCTCCTTACCTGGTCTTCCACAGGGACAAGGTTGTCCCGCCCCACCCAAAATTCCTTCTGAAGGTGGTGTCGGAGTTTCACCTTAACCAGGTGCTGACTCTGCCGGTGTTCTACCCCAGTCACACCTCGGAGGCCGAATATAGGCTCCATACTCTGGACCCTAGAAGGGCGCTCGCTTACTATAAGGAGCGCACGGCTGAAGTTTGGGGAGAGGTTCGCCAGCTGTTTGTCACCTACGCTGAAGCCGCACCTGGCAGACCTGCAGCCAAGCGGACGATAAGCAGGTGGGTCACCTCCTGTATAGATCTCTGCTACAGGTTGGCGGGCATGGAGCCTCCCAGAGGGATAAGAGCTCGTTCTAACCACCATACCGCTGCATCGGTAGCTGCTTCCAGGGACATCCCTATCCAGGATATCTGCAGGGCTGCTACCTGGAAGTCGGCACATACCTTTATAACCCACTACCACATCGACCTTGAGTCACGCCGGGATGCTGGTTTTGGGGCCTTGGTTCTCCAGTCTCTATTTTCTAAGTAGGGGGTGTTCGCCTTGCCTCCCTCCTCCCGGAGAACTGCTAGGAGTCTGCCAGAAAGTGTGGATGAACAACATATCCATGTCCCTAAAAATACAGGTTACTCACCTGTAACAGGAGTTCTAGGAATGGTATATGTTGTTCATCCACACTTCCAACGACATGCGACCCTGAGCTTCCAGCGGGCCAGATCTGGCGTCATGGGGCGGAGCCGAGAGTTTTATCACCCGGGTGGGTGGGAGGAGCCAGCTTGAAGACCTTCCGGCAAGATTTAAAGCGGCAAGGATACCTGCCAGAAAGTGTGGATGAACAACATATACCATTCCTAGAACTCCTGTTACAGGTGAGTAACCTGTATATTTTGGCTCCTCTGTTTATCCACCCTAGAACCGCGTTGTTTTGTTCTTGCAAACTTCCAGAATGAAGGAGAGTGTACCCTTCATTCCCTAGACATAAAAAAGAGCCTTTGCGGTTCTGTGTGGATAAAATTAAGGAAATCCGCAAGGCACGGCAACTGTTTTTCCTTCAGCACGACTCAGCTAAGTCAACCTGTTGCTATCAGGTGTATTTCAGCGTGGCTGGTGGCATGTCTTCGCTATTGCTATTCCATGGCACAGGTTAAGCTGGAAGGCAGAGTGTACGCTCACTCTGCCAGAGCAGTCGCGGCATCTCTGGCGGAAATTTGTAATGTCCCCCCATTGCAGACATTTGCAGTGTGGCTACCTGGAGCTCCGTGCATACTTTTGTTAAGCACTATGCCTTGATGCCCATGCCAGATGACATCAGTCATTTGGCAGGACAATTCTTAACGGACTTCTGTCCTAAAAAGTGAGCCTCTCTCTCTCTCTCTCCTGCCGCCCGTATTGGGGGATTATTTAGTTCGGTATTCTCCCATTAGTGTGAATGAGTGGTGGAGACTTTGTCGAGGAAGATATGGAAATTACGTACCCACCATAATTCGTGATCTTTTTGAATGAAGTCTCTCCCACTCATTCACATGCCCACTCACCATCCCCCAAGCTCACTTCTTTGTTTCTGGTCTTCACTCTCTCAGTGGTTGAACTGTGAAGACTTTGTTTTTGACCCTTCTTACACGGGTCATTCAGACTATCTTATGTCCAGTTTTTAGGTTAGTCCTCTCTAGGTTAGTTATGCTGCACCTCCTCAGAAAAAAGGTACTGCGGCGATTGGAGAGTCCACGCTGAGATGGTCTGTACCACACGAGCCTGGCTCGCAGTGCTGCTTCCTCGCGACTCCATCTCAATGCCAGCCGTACTGAAAAAGTTTGGCTCCCGCTGGGTCCTAGCGCTTCCTGTCTACTCCCATTAGTGTGAATGAGTGGTGGAAACTTCGTCCAAAAAGATCAAGAGTGGACCCAACCTTTGAAGAACTTTTTGAAAATAGGGTAGGTAGGTGAATTATGGTAGGTACGTAATTTCTATTTGGTGATCTGCCGATGATGTGGTACCTGCACAGGCAGGATTTCCAGCCCCTGCTGGACTATCTTACCCATTTGCATTCCTTGGGCTTGCAGCCCACTACTTTGAAGATCCATCTGGCTTCAGTATCTGCTTGCATCTCGGCTGGAAAGGGTGTCTCCATGGCATCAGACCCTATTTTCAAAAAGTTCTTCAAAGGTTTGGCCCACCTACACCCCCCCCCCCCTCGCAGGGACCTGGTGCCAGCTTGGGACCTGAATGTTTGCGTTACCCAGCTCATGGTACCCCCATCTGAGCCCATGGTCTCAACTCATTTGAAGTATCGTTTATAGGAGATTCCTCCCTAAAGTGGTCTCTGATTTCCACCTAAATCAATCTATCACTCCCGCCAGTATTTTTCACTGAACATTCTAGTTCAGGTGAAAGTCTACTCCACAGTTTTCATGCCAGGAGAGCTCTGAGTTACTACGTGATTCACTAAGAACCATAGACAAGTCAGACAGCAGCTGTTCCTGACCTGTGGGGATGTGTGTAAAGGAAATCCAGCATCTAAAAGGTCCATTTCATGGATAGTTCAGTGCATCCAGTTTTGCTATTCAAAAACTGGAAAGGAGCCCCCTAACAGGACTAAGGGCCCATTCCACAAAGGGAACAGCTGCTACTATAGCAGCTGCTAAGGATGTTCCATCTTGAAAATCTGTAAAGCAGCTACCTGAAGGACAGTACTTACCTTTACAAAGCTTTACAGCCTGGACACCCAGTCCAGAAGTGATGCCAGGTTTGGCACAGCAGTCATGCAAAGTGTGCTTCCAAAGGTACTGCTTCTCAGTCTGCTAAACTTAGGAATATTGAAGAATTCCTGGGGTGAGAAGAAAAAATTACTTACCATGGTAATCTTGCTTTTTTCAAGGTGATTGTCAGTATTCATAACTCACCCACCCTGCCTCCCCTTCTAGAACCAGTGGCCTCTGCACTCCAAGCTGGACAACCATGTGAAGGGGTGCCACACTCTGGCGTAGTCTGTCTGTTTAGGCCCTGTTGGGCATAGTTTTTTCCCCTTCTTCAGATTATTCTGGCATTCGGGTGGGGGAGATTGTTCCTCCAGTTGGTTTGTTTTGAGTTAGTTTAGATTTTTTATTGTTACCTACATTCAATAACGAGGGTTGGGCCTATCTTACAGGCTCTCCATGAAATGTGAGGCATTAATAGAACGCAGCATGTGAATAAGATGCACGAGCCAATGATGGTTCCATCCTTGGCATAATGTTCTGTCTCCGAGCAGTTCCACTTTAAAGGTTGACTGCAAGAGTTATGAATATTGGAGAGCACCTTGGAAGAAACAAGATTACTATGGTAAGTAATTTTTCTAGGTCGTGGATATATTATTCTATCCACACTGTTGGCATGTTCTTTCCCTTCAAAATTCTTGCCAGAAGGTATAAAAGCTGGCTTCTCCCACCCACCCTGGTGGTATATGCCTCTGCTCAGCCCCTTGGCGCAAGATCTTCCTTTCTGCTGGAAGATTCAGGTTCCCTCCTTATCGCTAACACATTACAGTAGGCCCTGGTGCTTAGATCTACAGATTACCCAAACTCCAGCTTGCGAGTTTCTCCCAATCACTTTGCGATCTCAACCACGATGGAGGATAAGTCCTCGCCCGGTTTCAGCCGCTGCCTATGGGGGCAAAAAATGTCTCACACCAACCTGCATGCCTCATGCGTTTATTGCCCGGGTCTCGGTCATGACACCCAGGTGTGCGAAATGTCGCACTTTTCATCCAGACGTTTTGGATGATCATCTTGTACGACTGCAACTGGGCAGACTGGAAAAATTGAATCCGCTGGTCAAGTCCAAGGAAGCCCGTTGGGCGGTCTCCACGGCTGCGTGGTCTGCCGAGCAGCTCAAACAGATGAAGATCTTTGAAGAGGTGGTTAGAACCACGAATTTATCCTCTTCCGTGTCCATCCTTGTCCCGCTCAAGTTGTCAGTGCCTTCCTACAAAGGGAGAGGGACCCTCAGTCGCGCATGTCTCCCAGTCCTGTAAAAAGGACAAGGAGCCTAAGGAAATTTTGTCTCACCGACAACACTCCTGGGGCCATGAGAGATCTCGGTCCCAGGAATCTTATGTCTCTACTTAGAAGCATAGAAGTTGACGGCAGATAAGGACCGCAAGCCCATCCAGTCTGCCCATTTCTTTTTCTACCTTATAAATGTGCCATCGGCCTTTGTTGTGTCAGTGGCCTATCTATTCATACTCATCTGTATTGCTCCCGTATTCCTAGCCCATGCCTGTTTGAAGCCCTACACTGTGTTCATAGCCACCACTTCCCGAGGTAGGCTGTTCCATGCATCTACCACCCTTTCTGTAAAAAAGAACTTTCTCACATTACCCCTTAATCGGCCTCCCTCTAATCTCACGCTGTGTTCTCTTGTCCTGCTATTTTTCTTATATTGAAACATGTTAGATTCTTTCACCTTGTTAATGCCCTTAAGGTGTTTGAATGTTTCGATCATAACACCGCTGTCCCTCCTTTGCTCTAGGGTATACATATTGAGCTCCGTTAATCTGTCCTCTTATGTCTTCTGATGCAGTCCCTGCACCATTTTGGTTGCCCTTCTCTGGACTGCCTCAATTTGGTTAATGTCCTTGTGAAGGTGTGGCCTCCAGTACTGCACACTGTACTCCAGATGGGTCCTAACCAGAGTCTTCTAAAGAGGGATTATTACCTCCCTCTTACAACTTGTGATACCCCTACTAATACACCCTAACATCCCCCTAGCCTTACCTACTGCTTTAGAGGTCTGCTTGGATGATTTCAGGTCATCGGTGATCATGATGCCCAAGTCTCTTTCTTCCTTTGTGACAGCAACTCCCCTCCCAGCCTATAGGTGGCTTCAGGGTTTCTCTTCCCTATTTGCATGATCTTGCACTTCTTTGCATTAAATCCCAGTTGCCACTCTTCTGACCATTTTGCTAGTTTATCCAGATCTCTTCTCATTCTGCCCACTCCATCTTGATCATCTGCTCTGTTGCAGAGCTTGGTGTCATTACAAACAGACAAGCCTTACCCTCTAGTCCATCTGCAATGTCACTAATGAAGATATTGAAGAGGACTGGCCCCAGGACTGATCCCTGAGGTACCCCACTTGTGATTTGCATCTCTTCTGACTGTATACCATTTACCACCACTCTCTGTTTTCTGCCCAACATCAGTTTGCCACTTAGTTGACCAGCTTCGGTCAAGGTTGCAGCCTCGCCGCTGGCTTCACAGTACCCAATTAGGCCAGCCAGCTAAGACGCAAGACAACAGTCTGGTTGAGATCATACTCGACCCCGTTGACCCGTCGTTGCTCACTGAGGTCAACAACTCCTTATTCAGGACCCCGGTCCTGCCTGCTGGGACCCCCCCCCGTGGTCCAGATCCCTGACCAGGAAGAGCCGCAGTTTTCCCCAGCTCCTTCCCAGTGACCCCGACAGTCCAAGTAGAGGTCTCTGACACTTCAACCGACACGCCAAAGAAGGCGCATAAGCTCTCTAAGAAGCAGCGCCGCTACCACTCTTCTTAGTCCTCCTTGGATGAGGAGAGGCTTTGATGGAAACTCTGTCGATGCTATGAGGATTTAATGTGGCAGCAGAATTATGTCTGGCCAGAAGTCTGTTTCTGGCTTCTCACCATATTACTTATTGTCGCCCAGGCTGGACGCTCTGCCTCAGGAGCCAGTTCACACTGGCTCTTCACCTGTGGAGTCAGTCAGAACCAGCCTTTCCACCGATTGTGGTGGAGCCACCACCAAAGCAGCCTCCTTCGGGGGCTCCTCCTAAGGAGTCTCAACCAGTTTGGGGCCTACAGTGTAGGCTGTCCATCACCATCACACCTGACCATCCTAGGCGGGTGCCAGGCGACTCTGGTGGCTGGCTGATCTAGTCAGACTCTTTGGAGTCTGAGGACTCAGACCCACGTTCTCGCCCCTTGGATAAGGAATCTTGTTGGTAGTCTTTCGACGGAGGAAGGCTCTTCTTACTTCATGGGCATACTCCTCTCCGAATCTACAGGGATGCCCTTAGAATACATTCAGAACCGGGCCGAATACCCTCTCACTGATATCCTCAAATGAGGGGATTCACCAATGGAGGTCTTCCCAGTGGCCGAGGCTATTGTCTGTCTGGCCTTGGAGCTGTGGCAACACCCTGCCCCTTGCCTTCAGCTCGAATGGCCCGCAAGTATGCACCCCACGGCCGAGGGACTGGTGACTGAGTGTTGTGTTCAGGCGCTTCCGTAATTCAGGGGACACTGATGGACCCCCCAGACAGAGTCCAAAAATTTGGAAAGTCTGTGCCACCTCTTCACTGAGCCTTTGTCAGGCAAGCTAGGCCGTCATTATGGCACACTTCTCTCATGCCCTCCTGAGCAGTCTCAGTGACATTCTACCTTACCTCCCTGCAGACATCCAGACCACGGTCAAGCAGGTCCATTTCCAGGGTCGGGCGGTTGTGAAACTGCAGCTGCAGATGGCCTTGGACCTCAGACACTCCTGCACGCACTCGGTGGCTGCAGTTGCCATGCGCCGCAGGGCTTGGTTGTAGGTATCCAGTTTCACGGGGGACACCCAGCACAAGCTGATGGACATCCCTTTTTTGGGTACCGACCTTTTTGGCCTAGGTGTGGACAGTCACCTCCAATGTATAGAAAAGTCCAATGCCACCTTGGACTCTGTGACCTCTGCTCAGAAGGAATCCTAGGGTTCCAAAAAGCAGAAGAGAAAGCCTTTTTGGCCTTCTGCTCCTGTGGGCAAGCAGCCCCATTTCCAATCGGGGCAGCATCAGCAGCAGGCTCAACCTTTGCGCCCTCATCCCAAGTCCGGGCTCCCGGCGACCTATAAACCCAGAGGACAGGGTTCAGGTGGTCCCCAAGCCGAACCCTCTTCCTTCAAGCCTGCCCACTGACAGGATGAAGATGGTCACCCCCATACCTGTCACACCCGCTCTGGGTCCTCCCATGGGGGGCCGGATCCACCACTTCCTTTCCACCTGATGCACTGTTACAACGGACAGGTGGGTTTTAGAAGTGGTCAGCCAGGGACTGCATCTGGAATTCAAGCAGTACCCACCAAGCCGAGCCCAAGCCCCATGGGAAGAAATGGTGTCTGCATGCACTCAGTCGGCTCTCCAAGACGAGATCGCCCAACTCCTCCTCAAGGACATGGTGGCCAGAGTCGCGGATCCCCCCCACCCCCGGTCAACCCAGGGTTCGTTTCCAGGTACTTCCTGGTCCCGAAACGGACAGGGGGCTGCACCCCATTCTAGATCTGCACAACCTGAACCAATTTCTCAGGTCGTGCACATTCAAGATGGTAACTCTGTCGCAGATCATAACATCTCTCGAGCAGAATATGTGGTTTTGCTCTCTGGATCTCCAGAACGTGTTCTTTCACATCCCGATCTGTCAGTCTCACCAGAGGTTCCTTCGCTTTAGAGCAGAGTAAGCCCTCTTCAAGTTCCAAGCCATGCCATTCGGCCTGTCATCGGCCCCCTGGGTCTTCACCAAATGCATTGCAGTGGTGGCGGCCCATCTTCGGCATCGAGGGGTCAGGGTGTACCCACATCTTGACGACTGGCTCATAGCGGGTTCCTCCAGACAGGAGGTGGAGAAATCCAGGGATCTGGCCCTCCAAACCTGCATCGATCTTGGTCTCCTGGTCAACAAGACCAAGTCAGAACTCATACCTTCGCAGGTGATCTGCTTCATCAGGACAGAGCTCGACTCTTGCCGAGCCAGAGCCAGGCTCCTGATGGACAGGGCGAAGGTTCTCTCTTCCTTTGCCCGATCATTTCTGGTTGGGCACCCTGCCTTGGACTTCCTGCTCCTTCTGGGGTACATGACTGCCTACACCACCATGGTCCAATGGGCCCGGTGGCATATGCGCCCCCTTCAGTGGGAACTGGCCAGCCAGTGGACTCAGCGACATGGTCATTTCTGTTAGCTGGTCATGGTGACCCAGATGATGTGGGCCGCTCTCCAATGGTAGACCATCCTAGCACATTTGAAGGGATCCCGTTTGTCCGTCCGGAGCCAACGGTTGTTCTCACGACCAGTGCCTCTCTCACGGGCTGGGGTGCCCACATGGGGAATCACAGAGTCCACGGGCTCTGCACCCTTGAGGAATCCCGATTCATATCAACCTGCTGGAGCTCAGAGCAGTCCGACTGGCACTGTCAGCATTCGCTCTGCTCCTTTGGAGTCAAGTGGTGCAAGTCCAGACAGACAATACCCTGACCATATACTGTGTCAACAAGCAGGGCAACATGCACTCCTGCCTCTGTGCAGGGGAAGCACTCTGCATCTGGACCCTCGTGTGCAGACTGGAGGCAGATCTCCTGACCATTCATGTGGCAGGAGCCTCGAACCAACTGGCGGACGCTCTCAGCCATGTGGGTGAGACGTCCCACGAGTGGTATCTCCATCAAGAGGTAGTACACATCCTGTTCTCCCACTGGGGCAAACCTCACGTGGATCTGTTTGCTTCCAGGGAGAATGTGAAGCTGAGTCTGTTTCATGCCAGCCCCCCTCCCCAGCAGGTCTCGCTGCAGGAGGATGCCTTCTCGAAAGTTGTGGACCCCAGGCCTCTTCTATGCCTTCCCTCCACTTCCCTTGATTCACAAGGTGATACCCAAGGTCAGGAGGGACAAGGCACAGGTAATCCTGGTAGCCCCAGACTAGCCTTGCCAGTTCTGGTATCCAGATCTCCTCAGCCTCAGCTCCAGGCCTTCGAGGCATCTTCCAGTACGCCCGTACCTGATATCAGTCAATCAGGGGAGGTATTCCATCGGGACCTTCAATCCCGGCACCTGACAGCCTGGTTCCTGAGCTGCTAGAGCTCCAGGTTTCGATCTGTCTGAGGATGTACTCACAGTTGTGGAAGCACCCAGAAAGGCGTCAACTAGAGGTGCTATGCCTTCAAATGGAAAAGGTTTTCCATTTGGTGTCAGGGCAAGGGCTTGGACCCTTTGTCTTGTTCAGTGGCTAGTATCCTTGACTACCTTTGGTCTCTGTCCAAAGGATGTCTTTGGTCTACGACCCTTAAGGTGCACCTGGCAGCCATCTCTGCTCAGCGGGTGCAGGCCAGTCAGCAGACAGTGGCACAGGAGAAGGTGATCTGGCGCTTCTTTAAAGACCTCGACCATATTTCCCCTCCGGTGCATGAACCACCTCCACTGTGGGATCTACTGCTGGTACTGACAGAGTTCATGGGGAGGCCATTTGAACTGATGCACAGGTGTGAGATGTCACATCTGTCGTGGAAGACCGCCTTCTTGGTGGCAGTCATGTCAGCCAGAAGGACTGGGGAGCTACAGGCGCTCTCGGAGTCTCCTTACCTGGTCTTCCACAGGGGCAAGGTTGTCCTGCGCCCCCACATGAAATTCCTTCCGAAGGTGGTGTCAGTTTCACCTTAACCAGGTGTTGACTCTGTCAGTGTACTACCCTAATTATGCCTCGGAGGCAGAGTACAGGCTCCATACTTTGGACCCAAGACAAACGCTCTTATTATAAGGAGCGGATGGCTGAAGTTCGGGGAGAGGTTCATCAGCTTTTTGTCACCTACACTGAAGCCACACCTGGTAGACCTGCAGCCAAGCGGGTGATTGGCAGATGGATTACATCATGCATCGATCTCTACTATAGGTTGGCAGGCAAGGAGCCTCCCGTAGGGATGAGAGCTCACTCCACCCACCATACTGCTGCATCGGTGGCTGCTTCCAGGGACATCCCTATCCAGGAAATCTGCAGGGTTGCTACCTGGAAGTCAGCGAACACCTTCATCGCCCACTACCACATCGACCTAGAGTCAAGCCGGGATGCTAGTTTGGGGGCTTCAGTTCTCCAATCTTTTTCCCAAGTAGGAGGTGTGCGCCTTGCCTTCCTCCTCCCGGAAAACTGCTAGGAGTCTGCTAATAAGTGTGGATAGAACAACATATCCACGATCCTAGAAAAACAGGTTACTCACCTGTAACAGTAATTCTAGGAGTGGTATATGTTGCTCATCCACACGTACCCACCCATCCTCCCCAGCTTCAACACACAACCTACGCTTCCAGCAGGCAAGATCTGGCATCAGGGTGGAGCCGAGGCGTATACCACGTGAGTGGGTGAGAGGAGCCAGCTTTCAGACCTTCCGACAAGAATCTTAAAGGGAAAGAACATGCCAACAAGTGTGGATGAACAACATATACCACTCCTAGAACTACTGTTAAAGGTGAGTAACCTGTTTTTCTAGGAGTGTGATTATGTTGTTCATCCACACTGTTTGGCATTGTCCCCCCTTCCACTTTAAATCTGCCAGAAGTCTTCACGCTGGCTCCTCCCACCCACCCGGGTGGTATATACCTCAGCTCCACCCCATGACGCCAGATCTTCCTTTCCGCTGGAAGATGCAGGTTGCCTCCCTCGTGCTCTCGCATTTCGTAGGCCCTGGCTTTCAAACTATTGGTTTTACCGAAGCTGGGCAAGAACCAGCAGAAGAAGCCGCCCTTTCAACATTTTTCCCCTGCGGTTCGGCAGCCCTCCTGTCAAGGAGGTCAGCAGCATCAACATCAGCAGCAGGCTTAAGCTTGGCACCCTCTGCCCAAGCCTGGACCCCAGCAGGCCTGCAAAGGAGGCCCGAAGTTCAGGTCCTGGAGCAGCCTCCTCCTCCTCTAAGCCTGCTCAGTGACAGGTTGGGGGTTGCAACCCCTATACCTGTCACACCAGCTCTGGGCCCTCCCGTGGGGGGTCGGCTCTGCCACTTCCTTTCCACCTGGTCCGCTATCACTTCGGACAGGTGAGTTATCGAAGTGTTCGGTCAGAGACTGCCCCTAGAATTTGAGCAGTACCCTCCCAGCCAAGCCCCTCGGGAGGAATGGATTTCCGCGTGCACCCAGTCGGCTCTTCCGAGACGACGTAGCTCAGCTCCTCCGCAAGGAGGCAGTAGCTCCAGTGCCGGATCCTCCAACAGACCCAGGCTTTGTCTCCAGGTACTTCCTGGTGCCCGGGGGGTTGGTGCCCATTCTAGATCTCAGCGACCTGAATCAGTTTCTCAGGTCTGCACCTTTCGGATGAGTCACGCTGAACCAGATCATACCATCCCTGGAGCGAAACGTGGTTCTGTTCACTGGATCTACAGGATGCATTCTTTCACATCCCAATCCATCCATCCCATCAGCGGTTCCTCTGCTTCAGGGTCGAAGGGACCCTGTACGAGTTCCAAGCCATGCCATTTGGCCTGTCATCGGCCCCAAGGGTCTTTGCCAAATGCATTGCAGTGGTGGCGGCCCATCTTCGACACAGAAGTCAGAAGCTACCCTTATCTCGACAGTTGACTCTTGGCAGGTTTCACCCAACAGGAGGCGGTGCGGTCCAGGGATCTGGCCCTCCAAACCAGCTCCCAACTCGGCCTCCCGATAAACAAGGCCAAGTCGGAACTCGTGCCTTCTCAGGTGATGGGCTTCATCAGGGCAGAGCTTGATTCTCGTCAAACCAGAGCTTGGCTCCCGGCGGACAGGGCAGAGGTTCTTTCCTCCTTTGCCCAGTCATTTCTGGTTGAGCATTTGCGCCCTGCCCGAGACTTTCTGTGCCTTATGGGTTACATGGCGGTGTGCACCTCAGTGGTCCGTTGGGCCTGGTTGCACATGCGCCCCTCCAATGGGAGTGGGCCGCCCAGTGGACTCAGCGATATGACCATTTCGACCAGCTGATTACTGTAACCCAGAAGATGTGGGATGCTCTCCAATGGTGGACCGCCCCTGACCGGTTGCAGGAAGGGATTCCGTTTGTCCACCCGAGCTGACGGTCATCCTTATGACCGATGCCTCTCTCATTGGCTGGAGAGCCCACATGGGGGACAAGAGTCCACGGGTTCTGGACCCCCGAGGAGTCCAGATGCCACATCAACCTGTTTGAGCTCAGAGCAGTCAGACTGGCGCTGTCGGCTTTCGCTCCTCAGCTCCGGGGTCAAGTGGTTCAAGTCCAGATGGACAATACCACGACCATGTACTACCTCAACAAATGGGGCGGCACACACTCCCATCTGCTGTGCAAGGAGGCGCTCCGCATCTGGACCTTCGTGAGCCGGTTGGAGGCGGATCTTCTAGCCATCCATGTGGCAGATGCCTCGAACCAGCTGACGGATGCTGTCAGCTGCATAGGCCAGACATCCCACGAGTGGTCTCTCCATCCAGAGGTAGTTTACAGCCTGTTCTCCCTTTGGGGCAAACCGATGCTGTACCTGTCTGCTTCAAGGGAATACACCAAGCTGAGGCTGTAACTTGCCTGCCCCTGCATCAGGGCTCGCTGCAGGGGGTGCCTTCTCGAGGCCATGGACCCCAGGCCTCCTCCTACGCCTTCCCTCCATTTCCCTTGATCCACAAGGTGCTACTCAAGGTGAGGAGGGACAAGGCGAAGGTGATTCTGGTAGCCCCAGACTGGCCACTCCAGTTCTGGTATCCAGATCACCTCAGCTATAGGCCCCCTGGAGTGGCTTTGCACACGCCCAGACCTAATACCTTTGAACCAGGGGAAGGTCTTCCATCCAGACCTTCAATCCCTGCACCTCACAGCCTGGTGCCTGAGCGGCTAGAGTTCCAGGCTTTGGGTCTTTCCAAAGATGTCTACACCGTGATGGAGGCATCCCGAAAAGAATCGACCAGGAAATGTTATGCCTTCAAATGAGAGATTTTCCATTTGGTGTCAGGGTAAGGGTCTGGACCCCTTATCCTGTTCCGTGGCCAACATTCTCGACTACCTTTGGTCTCTCTCCAAAGGGGGTCTATGGTCATCTACCCTTAGGGTGCACCTGGTAGCCATTTCTGCTTACCGGGGGCGGGCCGGTCTGCCGACATTGGCTTAGGAGACAGTGGTCGGGCGCTTCTTCAAAGGCCTGGATCACATATCCCCTCTGTTGCGTGAACTTCCACCTCCGTGGGATCTGTTGCTGGTTTTGGCAAAGCTCATGGACAAGCCATTCGAACACATGCACAAGTGTGAGCTCTCACACTTGCAGAAGACTGCCTTCCTGGTGGCTATCACGTCAGCCAGAAGGACAAGGGATCTCCAGGCGCTTTCGGTGGACTCCCCTTATCTGGTCTTTCACAGGGACAAAGTTGTCCTGCGCCCCCACCCGAAATTCCTTCCGAAGATGGTGTCAGAGTTTCGCCTTAACCAGGTGTTGACTCTGCCGGTATACTGCCCTAATTACACCTCGGACGCCGAGTACAGGTTCCACACTTTGGACCTGAGACGTGCTTTCTCCTATTATAAGGAGAGGACGGCGGAAATTCGTGGAGAGGTTCACCAGCTCTTTGTCGCCTATGCTGAAGCCGCTTCTGGCAGACCTGCAGCCAAACGGACCATAGCGAGATGGATTACATCATGCATAGGTCTGTGCTATGACTTGGTGGGCAAGGAGCCACACGAGCAAAAAGAGCTCATTCAACCTGCCATACTGCTGCATCGGTGGCCGCTTACAGGGACATCCCTATCCAGGAGATCTGCCGGGCTGCTCCCTGGAAGTCAGGAAACACCATTATCACCCACTACCACATAGACCTCGAGTCACGTCGGAATGCTGGTTTTGGGGCTTCAATTCTCCAATCTCTGTTTCCTGAGTAGGGGGTGTGCACCTTGCCTTCCTCCTCCCGGAGAACTGCTTGGAGTCTGCCAAGCAATGTGGATGAACAACATATCCACACTCCCAGAACAGGTTACTCACCTGTAACAGTAGTTCTAGGAGTGGTATATGCTGTTCATCCACACAGACCCACCCGACCTCCCCGGCTGCAGATGCACACAGCCTTGCTTCTAGCGCGCTAAGACCTGGCATCATGGGGCGGTGCCGAAGAACGTTTCGATATCTGGCCCCATCCTGGCTCAACTCACTGAACCCAAACTTGGTTGGTTCAAGTCCCAACTAAGGGACCTTATCACCCAGGGATCAGTATGTGACTACACCTAAACCTGACCTTCCATTTCTACCACCCCACCTCCCCGCTCCACCCTTGACCATGGACCGAACACTGGTCCGCCGCCTCTGGGTGTGCCTATACACTGTGACAGTGGACCCCAATGTCCTGCCTTGGCTAACAAATGAACTCCTGGGCATGGTTAGCACCATCACCCTGAAATGTTATGTTTGTACCTGTAACCTTTTGCACTTTGTACCTTGTTAGCAGCTCCCTGCTGCTATTTGGTTTTTTCTGTATTCATTTGCAACCATTCTGTAACCATTGTCTTTAATTACTATGTTAGTTGTTACTTTGTTCACGATTGTGTCTGTCTTATGTACGACGTGGAATCTTTGTAAAGGAGTCTTTGACTCAAAGGTGTTATCCAATATTTATCAATAAACAATATATCACCCGGGTGGGTGGGAGGAGCCAGCTTGAAGACTTCCGGCAGATTTAAAGTGGACGTGGACAATGCCAAACAGTGTGGATAAACAACATATACCACTCCTAGAACTACTGTTACAGGTGAGTAACCTGTTCTTTCTTACCGCACTCATGACATGCGAGATGCTTATTTTCAGTATTACTTGGATGAACTCCTTTTAAAAGGGACACCTGCTTAAATGGGAAAATATTGAGTCCACCAAGGTGTCCCTATTAAGTGGTGTCTACTTATTCAAGTTCACAGCCACGTGACCTACCGAGCCTACCTTAAAAAATACCCTGCTTCGGATTCCTGCTTTCAGCATGCAGATCTGGGGCCCGATTTTTAAACTGGGATGCAGGACATGTGACCAAACCATGCATCCCTGCAAAGTCTGCCACACCTACGTCCAAGGGTTTGCTGCAACTTGTGCTGTATTTTATAACCATGGACGCAAGTTGCGACAGTGCCCTCATTTTACAGCAGCTTGCGCCAAGGCTGTGGCATAAGCCCAGTAAAATGGCTCCCCCCTCAGACACAAAGTTATGGCGGGGGAGTGAACGCAAGGGACTTCCGACAGAGATTTGCGGCAGCCACAGTTATCAAATTGCAAATTCCCCTCGGTTTGACGCAAGTCAGCACTTGCAGCAAACTCTCCACTGCAAGTCCCTTCCGACCCTCTAATTGCGTTTGAAAATTGGGCCCCTAATGTCATTTTGGGTAGAGTTGCATGGCAGCACTGCAGGTGGTGGGGAGGAGCCAAGCTTGAAGGCATCTGTTGATTGAGCAGGCTCAGTTGATACTGCCTAAGTGTAGATGTGAAATAAATATCAGTAGCAGAACTATGATTATGGGTGAGTAACCTCTGTATTTTACTCCCATTTATGTATGATTTACTCCCACTCTTGATTTAAGTAATTGTTTCCCACTTTGTACATTTACAGTATTTTAGCATACATCAACAAAATTGGCAGTACCATGCAATGCTAGCAGCTGTGACATCACACACTGAGTGGAAGCAGGTACTTCCAGTCCTAAAACTTCTCTGAACTCCTGCCCCTGAGGCTGGGAAGGAAACATTTCTCATACTGACCAAAATCCTGATGAATTATAAAAAAGCATTTGATCGTGTTTTGTTTTCACCTGCTCCACTGCACACTGTTAGCTCATTTCTTGTCCACAAAATCAGTGTCTCCACGTTGCTGCTTAAGAGGTATTTTTCTCTTGTTTTAGTGAAGACATTTGTTAAATCTCACCCAACATGCCAATTTCTGGATCTCTATAGTAACTAATACAATTATCATATAGGGAATTGTATACATTTCCCTTCTTGTAATGCAGCTTCAAGTTGAGATGTGGTAGTCTAAAGAGGTGTTCCCTTGATGTAGTGTGTTCCGTTTTGCTGCCCAGTACTGGAGTAGTGCTGATCAGTCTGCAGGAGGCCCCTCCAGCTTTATATAATTGTATACAAATTGATTAACAAAGTTACAGCATTAGCAGTGAGCCTTTTTCGGAGGGGGAGGGTGCCAAATAAAGCCTGCACCAGAGGGAAAGGCTTGAGCTGCCGACAGTGGTGTTCCACAATTGGTCTAGTTATTGCAAAGACCATGGGGGCTTAGGGCTATCCCTCAGAAACTGACTGTCTGCCAAGCGCTTCCTCTGGAAACTATGAACCACAGGAAGTGTAGACATACCAGAAAACCCATCGGGCTTGTGCAGCATTCCCCAGGAGACAAAATGGCTGGCGAGTGTAAGCTCAACTAACAGCTGTTTCACATCTTATCTTCAGTCAGCGATTGCCTCCTGTGAGGGAAGGAGTGAGCCTTGTAGTGAGGGGCTGCTGTATTTATTGTACAGTACATTGAAACCCTTGAGGCAGTTGCATTGTTCAGTGCAGTTTTGGAATCCGTTTAAATTAGGCTTCTACAAAGGGCTAGTGCCTCTATAAGGCTGATTGTTACTCTCTGATTGGTGCAGGTTGCAGGAGGACTCCCGTTTTCGGCCAATGGCAGGCCGTTAGTTCCCGGAATGAGGTCCAGCACTCAGCCTGTTATTAAGCGCCAGAAATTGAACCCCGGAGATGCCCCTAACCCGGTCGTCTTTGTGGCTACAAAAGAAACCAGGTAAATCTTTGGCAGATGATGACCAAAATGAAATAAGGGCTGAAAAGGGAACCTGCTGGAAACAGATACCAAGTATATGTTATGTGACTGCCCTGGTAAATTGTGACCGTCAGTGTTTGTAATAGGGCCCTTGAAGCCCCACATTTTTGTAACAAAGATATTGTCCAGGCTTTAGTCAGTGTAATTCTGCAAGTAGACATCCCAGACAATTAAAATATTGACTGTACAGGCTTATTTTACAAGTTCCAATTGCAGTTTTATGTATGCTTAGATTTTATGGTGTGGGGCATATACTTGGTGATCTGTCAGTGTACAGTATTTGAATCCTACAGAGGGCACTGCATGACCCATAATGGCATGTTGCAATCTCATTTTACTTTTGTAGCCTTTCCACTACAGACTTCACATTTATCAATTTGGTACTAGAAATCTCTGTTTAACAGCTTCGGGTCTCCCTTCCAGCTGACTTGGGTTGGAGTTTTCATGAAGCATCATGAAGTATGATGGGGTAGTTTGTGTGAAATCCACCTGCATTTTTATTTAAACCATTCTGTGCAAGTCCATCCTTGAATAGCTGGATTTCCCTGAGAACCACTGTGTAACCAGGGGAGAGAGGACACACACAGGCACCAAGTTGATTATGAGGTTTAAACAAATGGAAGATGCTGGTATCTTGTCCTGTATACTTTATCCCTCATAAGCAATGAGATACACAACTTGTATCCGATTCTTGGCACCCGTTATTTTTAAAACATTATCATTATATTGATTTATAGTGGAACTTGTGTGTTAGTTTTTTGTATGCAGATATGGGGTTGCCATTCTGGACTGCCCTTTCTGCCTCCCAGGATTAAAAGGTCATGCCCCCCATGCCCCTATAGCAGGGTTCCCCAGCTGGGGGAAGACCTCATGCTTTTGCAGTGGGACAGGCCCAGGTGATGGCCTTCTGCAGGAGTGTTTCTGAACTCTGTACAAACTGAAGCACAAGGATAGGACAGGCATAAAGCTGTGAAACCATCTGTATTTCCAATATACTATTTTAGCTGTATGAATATCCTCTCTCTACTAATATCTTTGTAACTGAAGTAATTGCTTATTCAGCATCTTGCTTTACCCGGGGACCCTCATGAAAATGAGATACTACATCTAATGGCACTGTCCCGCTGTTATGTTGGAAACCAACGTTAAACAAGTAAATCCCGTTCCATGCTTCATTTTGCTGTTCTTTTCTCTTCCAAGAGAAGTAGGTGTCCTGTGGTCATGTACAAGGCTAACAGGCTTTCTCTTTGTCCCACCGACCCTGCCCACCTGTTGTGCAAATCCCTTGGCATTCACAGCATCCACTCCACCCACAGAGGAAGAGTGGAAGCATGCATCCTGAGCTGCCACAGGGGGTGCTGTGGAAACTAAATAGCATTCCCTTTCCAGGGAGACGGCACTGTCAGTGGCAGCATGTCATCTCCAGGCCACCAGATAAGCAAGCACATGATTTTATTTAGTACTATGAAGAGACTAGGAGTCAAAACATGTTAATGTTCTCCTCCAGGCATCTTTTATTGTTTTCCAAAGTGGAAGCCAAATTCTGTACCTGGAAGCCTAATTGTCAGGACAGCAGGCTAAACATTTTAAGGTGCGGCACCTAACCTGACTTTTGAGTAGTATTTGTACAAATACTAAGCCAAAATCAAGGTAAAAAAACGTGCCATTATTTAACGGGGAAAGTGTTGATCTTAAAATCTGCTATTCACCCTTTTGTCAAATTTTTTTTTTCTTTTGGTAACTGGGTAAGCCTATTAGGCACAAATGCCTGTTTTCTGGGGTGACCCGAGAGCACTGGAGAGGTAGAGAGCTGCTCAGAATCGCACAGTATGCAAGTGGATGTTGTGGGAATCAAACCCAGGTCTGCTGGGTGACTCATTTACAGCTTGTTACTCTAACCTCTAGGCTATACTGCCAGCTCACTTTTATTGTGAAAAGCTCTGCTTCTTGCCCCAGTCAAAAGTTTGAAGTGTGATTATTTTTTTTTTTTTTTTTCAGCTCTGAAGAGCATGGTCTGTTGTACTGTAGTGCTGTACTGGCAAATAAAGTATTACCTTTTCCATCAGTACTACAGGTGGTCTTGACAAACTTAAATACAACAAGTCGATTAGTTAAAAAAGCAGTAAATTCAGCAGAGCAACAATGTGAGGTACTATTTAACCTGTTTCCAATGGTTTGAGTGTCAAAATAATCAGCAACAAATTGTACTCTGGGTCTTCCTTCACACTTTGTGGTCAAAATGGTCATTATGGTGAAATATCTGGAAGTCAGAACTAAGAAGCCAGTTGTGTAGAATGACCATAACAGAAAACTTTAATTTTGGTGACTATTTGGCCACTCACTCTACTGTTTTTTTTTAGTTGTGGTCAGTAATAAAGGTTCTGTGGTCATTGGCCGTATCGCCCCTGGATGTTTGTTTTCTTTGTGAACACCCTAGTTCTGTTGGCCTGTCCTGATATTGATAAAATCTGAATAACATATTCACTTCTTCCCTCGTGACCTTCACAGCCAGATTATTCTAGTCTCGGACCTTTTTTTTTTTTTTTTTTTTTCATATGACTGAAGTGTAATTTTGTCTTTGTATTTGAATGCCGTAGTCAGGTCGAGTGCTGTTTTGTCATATTATTTTTTAGACTGTGATACTTAACTTTAGGCTTTGGGTTCTAAATTAGGTTTGTGTTGGGAATATCAGACAAAAGGCCTACTTAAGAGAAATTTGACAACTATTAAATGGCATTGAATAACATTTGTGTGCTCTGATCCAACATGTGATCTCACAGGATTATATTGGATGCCATCATTTTGCTGTGGTTTTGTGAGAGGGGTGAACACTTGGGACCTCGGAGCTCATGCTGACCAGTTTCCTTTGCAGTGGGCTCTTTGCAGCCAGGGTTCCTAGAATTCTGCTATTCCACAGACACACAGTGGTCTGCAGAATTTGCTATTTTTGATTGTATTTTTTTAAGCATATTTTTGTCTGCAGTGTCGAGCTCTGTTCCATTCTTTATTTATCCTGAAACCCCTCCACCATGTGCAGCATTTGTCAGTGTCCGTGACTAGACTGCATAGTCAACATGTGGTTTGAAAATGAGGCTTGGAACACAGAGCCGTAGTATAGGGCAGTTTTTAGTACTTCCTGTTTTCAGCTTCCTTTCCCTTATTTTATGTTCCAAATCTAGTTTTCAAACCACCTGCAACTAAGGTCTGTTCTCCCACAGGCACAATTCATGCTGCTTACAGGAGCAAACTGTCCCATAGGTTTAGGAGCCCTGCCACAGAAATTAGGGACGAAGTGCAGCAGAGAGTTAGGGCCCAGTTCTAGAGTGCACTGAAGGTGGGGAAGTCCAGGCCACAGTGAGAGAGTATACAGATGATATGCCAAAAGAGGTTCAAATTAGTGCATCAGCAAGACAATACACGAGACATGTTAGTTGTTACATAAAAAAGACCTAGCTGACGAATCTTTGATTTTTTTCTTAGCCCTTTTGAACAGTGTTTCTTGTCCTCCCTTCTTTTTCAGCCTGCACTTTTTACCTCGTTTGGTTTTTGCCTTTTGTTTTCCATGCTGATGCAGTGCACTTGTGATCAATGTTAATATTGTTTGTATAATGCATTTCATGAAATAATGTTTCATATGTGGTTTGTGTGGTTGTGTTTTGTTTTTTTCAGATCGCTCCGGAAGGCTCTTACTCATTTGGAGATGCGCCGAGCTGCCAGAAGGCCGAACTTGCCAGTGAGGGTAAAACCAGCTCTCCCGGCGAGACCACTACAGCCACCTCCACCTCTAGTGGCACACCCAGCCAGTACCACCGAACCTATTGTTCTTGAAGACTGAAATTAAAATAATTGTTTTCTAATATTTATGTAACATTCAGGTCTGACTAGACTTCTCATGCATATTTGGTTATAAACTGGCTGTAGGAGTTGCAGTATCCCTTTTTAGAAGCACATTTTATGACTGTAGTTTTATAATGCCGTTAAAATAGGTCTCCTCTTAGATCAAACGTTTGCATATTGTAAGCGACTTCTACCCTTCCCCCCACCACTTTTCCAGTAACCATTTGAAAACCTTTATACTTCCATGCAAAAATGAGGATTTTAATGCTCAGATCATCTGCAGTTACAGTTTTTACTACACTTGGTTTTTATGCATTGCTTAATAAAAACAAAGATGGTTTTGATTTGCTGCTTTTTATTCTTATTGTAGAGTGGTGTGTTGCCCTGCAGTTGCTTTTTCCTTCAGTATGCTGTAAATTTAGCAATGGGGTTAATTTGAAAATGTTCTGTCAAACCTGCTTTTCCCTGTAGGTGAAGGGGCCTCAGTAATGCAGACTGAGCTCTTCAAGGTTCTTTCTTATCTTCCTATCCACACACCTGACCACTGATCTAATTTAAATACCACTTTTCACAGATTCCTGAACTAGCCTGAAGCACATACCTAATGCCTTCCTATCATGGAGGATATACCATTCCACTTTTTATTCTCAAAATGTAGAAATGTTAGCCCTTCAAATTGGGAAGTTGGAGAGGAAGTCTTAACACTGGGAACATCAAATCAGAAGTAGCTTAGGAAATCATATTTGGTACACACAAGGTGTGCTATGGTTATTGAATCAACCTTTTTCACACAGTTGTGACAGTGCTCATAACTGCTAAGGGAAGAAGGAACTTGCAAACAGGGGTGTCCCAGGCATGATTGTTTATCTGTCCTCATTTTCCTCTTCCTTATCCAGGGAATTACCATTCTTTCACTCTTCTGCATTCCTGAGACCTCGTGCCCGACACAGTTCCGTGACTTGGACTCCCATTCTCTTCTAATCTCAGAGCTTACTCTTGCAGATGTAGCTTCCCTTTCTGCCTTATTTGAAGAAAGCAAACCAGAATTCAGTGTAGTGGTGGAGGGGTGGGCCCAAGAGTTCTAGGCTGTCCCAGTTGGTATGGGTGTTCCCTAAACTGAATATCATTTTTTGAATACCCAAAATATTATGGTATTTAGATCTGAAGACCAAATACCTGGGGAAAATATTCAGCATATTACTCCCGTTAATGAAAAAAGTCCATCCACAAAAACTCCTTCTCCCTTATCTGTTAGAAAAGGCTCCATTGACGTCTTGGGGAGCGCAGTACTGTGTACGCCACCATCTCTTTTGCCTGGGGTGCCCTCTCTGCTGTTTAAGTCCTCCTGATCTACCAGCTGTGTGGTGCTAAGCAGTAGGGAACTGCTGTGGCGCATTGGCAATTTGGACATGTACTTAAAGTTTGGGGCGTCAGGAACGGAGGCTGGCAGAGAGGGCTGCAGAGCCTTTCTTGCATGCCCTTCTCCCAGGAGGGTGGGTTGCATTGAACCATTCCAACTGTGGATCCTGGTGTTGGCTCTGAGGGTGTCCTTGGCAATACTGGTGACCATGCGCTGCAGGACAGATAGACACACACACACACACACACACACGATGGCTTGTGCAAATGCTAGTGGGGGGGGATATACTTGAATTGGAAAATGTCTCAGTCATGCCGGAAGGCAGCTCCTGGATGCTTCCACATGCCACTTGGCCCCACAGCATGCTGACTTGTCCCTGCGTAGCCACCACATGCACACGTCATTACTCTGACAGGAATCTGATTCACCCCACCACCACCGGCATGATCAAGCTGGACTTGTAGGCAACATTGGTGAGAAAGGATATTGTAAGTAGGAGTCAGAAAGTGAGCCTTACAGGCTGCGGGGGCTCCATGAGAAGTCCTGGAGGAGTGGGGTAACAAGCGGCCAGGTGGAGGAATATCAAGAAAAGTGAAGGGAAAAAGTACCCAAAATGTATTCACCATTTTTGAAATACGGTGAGTAAAAAAAGAGTGTGCTTGTGTACAAGTGCTTCAAACCTGAATATAATTACTCTTTTAAAGTACTAAAAGTGTCATGAACTACTGTTTCATTAGGTATGGAATGCTTCAAAATGTAGCAAAAAGTAATCTCCCCCCATACTTAATTTTCCATCCTTTGTTTTCATCTCGCCATGCACTGCTATCGCCAACCTTCTTGGAGGCTTACTGGTTAACGCCACTTGCACAGTTCCTTGTAGATGGATTGCCTGACATGTCAGTTTCGCGTTGCCTGGGAGGAGTGCCAGAGTGGGCCGGGGCATTTTTCCTCCTTTGTTTCTTCCCCTAGGAAGTTGGTATGCAATGACATGCTAGCCTGTGTGTCAGCACTGCAGATAGCCCTGCCACTTATTGCTGCTTTCGTCTCTTAACTGCCTGCTGTCTGCTAGGTGGTAATAAAGTGGTGAGGGAGGAGATCTGTCCTTGGAATGCTAAGTCCTCCCTCGCAAGCCATCACATGGTGTGACCCCAGTGTTTGTTCCCAGCAAGGGTCGCTGGCATTGTGAGTGGTAGTGCTACCGCTGCACTGACAGGTTAGCTGTCCATATAGGTTTTTATTGCTGCCCCACCCTCAGGGGTCGCTGCACGCCAGAACTTGCCACCAGCCCTTTCCAGGTAAGGCATGCTGCCTTCCAGTAGCTGACTGCAGCATGGCCAGCTGTCCCATGTGCCAATAATAGACTGTTACCAAACTCTGGTTGCATGTATGGCAGTGCAGTGCGTTGTTTCTGAGCTGTCAGGGCAGCCCTAGCGATGAGAAGTCTTTGTATTAAAAAATCTTTCTAAAGACAGTTTCTTCAAAAAGGTGTGGCATTTGCTTATCTTGTCTGTAACACTGGGCAGTCTGAATCCTAACACCCCTCTCCCCCCCACCCCCGGTAACATCTTTATACTGATGCAAAGCTGCCTATCAAGGGAAAAAGGCATATGCATGATCCAGAGTTGGTTTGACCAAAAGTGACCAGGTACAAAGGCTGCTGTTAGATGAGCCCATATCCCCCCCCCCCCATGGCAATGTTGGAGTGTGATCAGGGCATGGGGCAGAATTTGCATTTGGACACCCTTCAGTAAATTTTGTTTATTCATTTATTAGTTTCGATTACAACATTTGAGCTAGAGGCTCATTTACAAAGGTTCCACGTCGATTTAAAACACAAATAAGAACAGACATATCAGAGTTAAATCAATGGGAAGCAAATACATTAGATACAATATGTACACTGTTAAGACATTAGGGAGTTAGCTCATATACAAAGGTTCAACATCAGGTAAACATAGCAAGCAAATCAAAACAGCCACGATATCAGGGTTGCAATACATAAGTAACGATATGTACATAGTTATGACATCAGGGTTGCAATACATTAGTAACGATACATACACTTATGTCATTGAGGGGGGTAGCTGCAGGAAGGTTAAGAAAAACAGGGGGAGCTAGCTGTGATGTAAGTTTTGAGATCGAGAGAGGAAAATTAAGAAGGTTCTGAGCCAGAAGCTGTGGTTCCATAGTTCCCATTATCGGGGGTGAGGGGGTTCCTGATTTGTAGTCAAAAGGGAGAGGGAAGGGGAAGGGTATGGAAGAGAGGAGGGAGTGTGGGGTGAGGTGAGGAGTTGCATGCATCATCTGGGAGAACTCCCCAGATGGTGCATGCATGCCACCTGCAGTAGCTTCAGAATTTTGTTAAAATGCTATAACAGCTGGGTATGCATTCCTGATAAAATGCCGTAATAACCTGCTGAATTCCGTAATAACTCAATAGCAGGTTATTACAGTGTTTTCTTCCCCACATTCTCATCTCGCTGTATTTGTGCAAGTACAGCGGTTGTTCAGGGGCACGCCACCCACAAATACAAACTTGGGTTTTATGGATCATCACACACCTCGAGTGTGTGAAAAATCCTCTTCACACCTGCACAAGCATTATTCTCTCTCAATTGGTTATGGTGGTGTTGGAGGAAGTGAAGATGTATTGTGCCCCCAAATATACAAGGCCAGGACAGAAGCCAGTTGATGTGCATGAAACTGACCCTCCTGCCCCCAGTATGATTGCAGTTCAAGGTGCACATTGCTGTGTCCTCAGACATCTGGGGAACATTTCAGATCTGGTAAGGGTGCTGGGGGCTGCTGTGTGGTGGTGGTGGTGTAACTGTATAGAGTGGTGGGGTGTGCACAGGTCCTAAGAACCTTACACAGGAATATGAGTATTCCTGAATATAGGATCCCCAAATCTGAGTACCATATGAGGACCTTTGCACACCCTTGCCATCTGGGTAGGCCAGAAGGGAAGGCTAGGAATTCATTTTATATAGTGCCCTTCAGATGCACTGTATGCCTTTTCACTAAACAGTCAGTGAACAGTTGGAAAGCAGCCAGCAGGAGTAAGAGCTGTAGTGAGACAGAAAGTGGCTAAGGAAGGCTTGGGTCAAGTACTGAGAAAGAGAAGGTTAAGTACAAACAGGGTATGTTATGTGCTCAGGGTCACACAGTGAGTGACAGTGGTGGGATTCAGACCTCGGTCTCCAGGTTCACAGCTGTATGGTCTAACCACTAAACTGCCTTATTATCAGACACAGGTATGCCATTTGCAGAATGCCTGACACTTATCCCCTGCTGTCACTGTGTGTCCCTTATCATAGACGCAAGTGGTCCAGTCCTCCCATAGTGAACCTGAACTGCCCTGTTACCAGTGGTTATGTAGGTGGCATGATTGTCATGCAAGTTGCTACCAACCATGTCTGGAGGAAAGGTGCATACATTTCAATGCTCGATCCTCCTTGCCAGCCTGTGTTGGCATCTTGGACTTAGGGCTTGTATCTAGGTTGCTGGTGTAGTTGGCAGCAGAAGCTGCCAGAACAAACCAATTCTGATGGGGGGTAGAGATCAGAATTGCCATTTCTTGTAAAAGTGCATAACGTAAACCTGTTTGTCTTTATATCATTGATTTGGTTTTACCAAAATGGCAGTGCACTGTAATTTAAGGACATATCTGAAGTTATTTTGGGGGGAGGGAAGGCAGTTCTTGGAGCTGGACAAACATTTTTGGTTTGGGAAAAGCAATCCTCTACATCTCGTCAGGTTTGCACAAAAGAAACAACATTCCTTTTCTCTTAATTCTGAGATTTTTGTGCATTTCAGTTCCTGCTTCCCTTGAAGATGTGAACCCAAGCTGTTTGCCAGCTTAACACCATATGGTCACACAGAGAAACAGAGTTCTAAAAGTAAGCAAAACACAAGACCTATGACATCACAGCTAGACGAGCTGAAGGGCAGGGAGCAAGCCCCTGCAGTAGTCGCTGGTAACGGAGCCTTCTAGTTGGTATTTGGGTTTACATTTCACCACGTTATTTGGGGGTAATACCCCTTTGCTGTGGGATGCAGAAAACCATTGTGTGTCAAAACATAGAGCTAGAAGGCTACCAAGGTGGCACTATTTATTGCTTTCAAAACCCTGTTCTAATTAATGTGCACAGTGGAACATAACACACACACACACACACACTGAGCAGCAATGGTGCCAGCACCATCCTCCCCACACCAACTACCCATTGTGCATTGAAGAGCTAGCAGCACCAAAAAAAATAGGCAGAACATGCCAGTAATTTTTAAAAGTAGTTCCTTACTACTTTTTATTTCTGAACTGTTTCTGTGTGATTAGTGTTCTACCCAATAGTATTGGATGTGATGTGAAAAGCAAAGCAATACTTTACCCGAAAGCAGACCTTTCCAGTTCTGTTCCTCCCACTACATCATGTGAGCGTATTCATTGTCACATCACAAGCCATGCTACCTGATTGGTAACGTGTCACAAGTTACTAATCAAGCAGCAGATCCAGCAGCAAATGATTTGATACCTTTTATTGGACCAGCATAGATGGTACAAAAAGAACAAATGCTAAGCTTTTGGACTAACCAAGTCCTTCCTCGGAGCTTAACAATCGAAGCTAATCAAGCAACAGGAGAGGGGCTCTTCTTGGTTACTAGTGATATCAGTCAGTGATGTCTCAGTACTCGTGATCAAGGCCACTAATTTACGGTGATTAAAGTAATGAAATTCCGTTTTCAAGACTTGAAATTCCAGGAATTTCACTGATGATTATTAGTCTAATTTCCAGATTTTACTGGGTTTCTACTGTCATTCTTTTAGTATGTGTGTAAATATTCAGAATTAAAAAAGTCTAACATCCAGAGTATTAAATGAAGCAAACCAAAAATAGTACAGAAAGCAATTATAAGAAATTAAAGTTCTGTAGATTTACTGATCTGGTATAAAATGCCAAATTCCGTGGAATTCTTTGTTTTTACTGGTGAATAGGAAATCCACATTACAGAATTTTACTGTTTTCTGGTAAAAGCCAAATAAAATGGTGGCCTTGCTCATGATGAATAGGGAGGAATGTAATTGTCAGCCTCTATGTAGAGTGCTGTTCCACACATCGCATCTAGTACTGTAAGGTAAAAAAAAATCTAATCAGCAAAACGGAAAAAAAAAAATACTTTGTATGTAAGATGGCAAGCTGACTTCCTCTGAAAGTGGCTAATTCCAGGCAGTACACTAATAAATCCCTGGTAGTCTGGTGGCACCCCACCACCACCACCCACTTGATTCCCAGTAAGCACTTAAAGAAATTCCTAGTAGTCCAGTGGCACATCCACCTGACCCAATCCCATTTGGAAAATGGCATCTCCACCCCTTGTCTGGCACCTGACCCACATAAATAGTCCCACCGCTGTCTGCAGGAAGAGCAGTGGATGGCGACTGGCGCAGACCATTCTCTCACCACTTCAATCAGCCGCTGTCTGAATAACTGGAACAGAGAGATCATATGCTGTAGAAGCAATGGCTTCTGGAGGCGTGGCCAACAGCCGAGTTTGTAGCAGCAATCTGGCAGAGCTCCACTGGAGTAAGCCTTCTTTGTGAAATCTAAATACTAAAAACGCTTGTATTTGAAGTGATTTTTGACTTGCTTAAAAGAAGAAGGCCCGACGATCAGAACGATATAATTTTGGAAGTGCTATCGGTCTGAGTTACAAAGTTATGGGATGGTCTAATGGAGTGAGTGCTGGAGGAGAGGGAGCCAGGCCAAAAGACCCAAAGCCGGGCACCAGCAAAGAACTGAGCACAGCAGCGGGAGTAGACTCATCACCTTAACCTTCAAATGCTGCACTATTAAAAGCTATCCAGAGGTTGGACCAGAAATGGAAGACTTTACAACCCAGTTCAAAGTGCTGGATTCTAAGGTGGGCATGATCGAGGAAGAAACCAAAACCACCTCAAAATCTGCAGCAACAGCATTGACGGTCACCACAGGCCTGACTAAGGAAAATGCTGTGCTCAGGTGACGCTTGGAGAACTTAAAAAATGCCTCTCGAGCCACCCATGTCCAGATCCTGGGGATACCCAAAGGAGCCGAAGGAGAGGACCCTTTGCCTTTCCTAACCACCTTCTTTGGGGAAGTTCTACAAATACAGGAGAGGGTCACGATAATTAAGGCATACAGAATTAGTCCCCAAGGTGGTAGGAGCCGTACAGCTACCAATCGAGTGCAACCTAGAACTCTCCTTGTGGCACTGGGGACTGTCCGGGACAGAGATACAATTATTGCACAAGCTAAAAACGGGGATCTGTGGAGTGGGATGGTGTCACAGCTGACATTTTCCCAGCTTTAAGTTATGCAACCAGACAATGCCGGAAAAGTTTTTACGGAATCGAAGCCCATCTGAGACAACTGAGGGTTCGCCACATCCTTTTAATGCCTGCTAGCCTATGGATCTTGTACGGGGAGAAATCCTAACAATTTTCAGATCCTGTGGAAGCAACCAAACTAGTGGACAGTATAGAATGGGGATTCTGGCCGAAAGGAGATGCATCGGGGAGTGACTATGGGGACAGTGAGTAAAGACTTGTGGGTTGCGGTTGCTTTGTACTAAAATTACAAGAAAAATGTTGACTTTGGTCTGCCTTTACGCCCAGCCATTGAACATTAATGCAGGTAATTGAAATTTACAGGTTATGTCTATCATTTGTTTTTGGGATAATGGCCGGGAGACATGGTGGATTAAAATATGGCAACTAAAATGGTGACATTCAAGAATGTACATGTTTTGATGGCCTGTCTCCTTTCTTCCACAACCAGAGGGGGTTGTTTTGGCGCCATCAAATTCCAGATATGTGCACTGTATAGCGTAAGTAAGGTTTCTCCTTAATGGTTAACATTTCAGATGTAGTTCGGTGGTTGTTTTTGTGACCAACTGTAGTTAAGCGTTTGAATCTGCTTTCAATGTTTGTCAGAAGTTCCTGAGATGGGAAGCATATTAGGCTGTGCTCTTTAGGGGGAGTAATGCTTTATTATAAAAATGTTGAACTAACAAGGATGGATTGGGGATGTTCTTACCCGATGTAAAGGGGGTTCGATAATATAAAAAAACGATGTGCTGGTAATCCCTGCCCATGGCAGTTAAGGCCTATAAACCCGATGTTTGGAATTGTTTGAACTATTTTAGTGACCGCCCCAGTGATGTAGCAATGCTTAGGGGCTTATCAACTCCTTATTGTAATGATGTATCAAGCATTATCTCTAATGTCATTTCTGTTAGCCTGCCTAAGAGGGTGGTGAACTGTGTACTTGATACAGCTAAACTAATAAAAATAAAGTTACACAAACTGTTTTTTGCAGTACACATGCACTTAGTCCCTATCATTGAAAACTGTGGTCAGCCAGGGTTGTGAGAGGAGGGTCTGCTGGTCGTCATCCACCGCTCTGACAGCTATGGCAGGGTTGCTTAGTTGGGTGTTGGTGTGTGGGGAAGGGGAATTTTTCTCTGGGTATCGGAGAAGGAAGGGGCACTGCTGGTTTACCAGGGATTTGTTACAATGCACTGCTGGGATCGGGGGATAGTGGTGGGTTCCACTGGACTACTATGGATTTATTTTAATGAACTGTGGGGATCAGGGCAATGGGGGTGCCACTAGACTACATGGGATTTATCTCTTTAACTCGCAACAGGGATTGAGGTGGGGTGCAGCTGGACTATATGGAATTGTAATGCACAATGGGGATTGCGGTAGGAGAGGGGCGCAACTGGGCTACCAATATTGTTTTTTTTAAATGCATAACAGGGATTGGGGTGGGAGGGGTACCACTGGACTACCCAAGGATGTTCATTATTCAGTCATGTAGGAGGGGGTACTGCTAGACTGCCAGTGATTTCAGTGGTAGTGAATGGGGATCTCTGGTAAGGGATGGGGCAGTGACTAAGGCTGTGTGCATTTGAGCGGAGGCATTGTGCAGAGCTGCTAATGGCCACATAATGGCATGCAAATGCCCCTTAGCGCCTTGCATGCAATATGTTGTCATTAGCATACTGGGCTTTGAAAATGGCACCCAGGGGCAAAGGGGCTCAATCCCATTTGGGAAGCACTTATTCCCCTTTGCTTATGGATGTCTCTCTGCAGTGGGTTGTGGCGTGCCACTCAAATGCACTTTATGCGGCGCTACCATGGACCAGTATTCATACAGGCAGTGTGCTCCAGACAGCTGTGTGCAATACTGTTTTGCATGGTGCAAATGGCTACTTTTAAATATCCGGGACCTATTAGTGATAGGAACATTTTTTTTTTTCCTCCCCTGTATTCTATTTATCCTCCCTGGCCAAGGCAGGCTTGGACTCCCTTCTACCCTGCCTCATCAACCCCCACTGTCCAACATCTTCCCAGGCTTACCTGACCAGGTCAGAACTCCCCACTGTTTGCCCCCCTTCCATGTAGTGGGGTCAGGAGGTTTTTCCCCTCTTCTCCCCCAAAGTCGTAATCCAGTTGGCCAGCTGATGCTTCCTGATGGGGGCTTGGTGGGCAGTGTTTCACTGTTGCTTGCCTCACTGTGTCTTCCTCCCTTTTTCTCCCTTCCCCAGCTGCAGCGAAACTCTGATTATGCATGTGAGTGGAGGAGTGCATGCATGCCGGAACCCCAGCTGCCTCTCCCCTGATTCATAGGTGCCGACTGTGCATTGGTACAACTACCAGGCCTCCACCAAGTGGCCGCCAAGACAGCACACCACCCCGATCCAGGACAGGACAGCTACCAGGCAACTGCTCAGTCCTCTCCCAGCCCTCCCCCGGTGAGCTAATTCCCGAACTCAAGTCTTCGGCATGTTGAAAGGGAAAAGGTGCACAGCGCTTCACCGTCTACACCAGCAGCCGGTTAGAGGGACATCCTTAATATGGGTGAATTCATAGGTACTTTATTATGCTACATTGTGAGAATGCAAGTAAAGGTCAGTTATAAAAACACTGTGGAACAACGCCCTGTTGGAAGAGCTGTATTATGCAGAAACATGGCCCCACCTCAAGTACAGTTTGTGACAGATATGACCTATACTTGTGTATATGCATTTTAATTGAGTGCCATTCATGCAGACACACAACCATTAGAAATGTAATTCAAAATAGCTTGCAAGAAAGGAGGGATTGTATGCACCGCATATCAGGTTAAAGTACTGTTGTGGCTGCAAAAATGGGTACTAAGGTTAGACTGTTGGGGGATAGGGCTGGCCTGTAGGTGCAGCAGTAGCACTACCGTTCGGGACACCAGCGACCCAGATTGGGGAACAAGCCTGGGTCATCAGAGGGCCGCCCGAGGAGGATGGCAGAGCGTCCCAGCAGACACTCATCTCCTTGGGGAGGGAGGGAGGGAGGTCTTCTGGTCTCCACTGCAGTACTGCCACCTAGGTGACCACAGGTGGTGGTGCAAGCTGGAGCCAGCAATCGAGGGAGAAAAATGTTGCAGTTCTGGTGCACACTGCAGGTTTTCTGCATGCACACGTGTGTAAGACGGCTCATTGACTTTCTAGGTTGGGGTACAGAAAAAGTGGAAAAAAACCCTGACCGCACAGTATACTGCCTGATGCAGGTCCCACGCTTCTGACTGGGCTCTCATTTCTGAACAGACACTGAACTCTACTGGGGGTATATGGGTGGTCCACTACCAGCCATTTCTGTGGGGGGAGCAAGGAAATGAAATGCAAGTCCCTGAGATGGCAGGTGATGGGGCTTGGAGTGGCTGACCAATGTGGGACAGTTGGGAGCACTGGGAAGAAAAGCACAGTAAATTTAAAAAAGACAGTTGAGGGATGGAGGTACCTTTAAACTTCACAAAGGTTTCCCAGTCCCTCCAGACCTTAGTGTTGTCCCTCAATGCACATTGAAAACTAGCAGTGTCAAAGTTAGAGGCGCTGTAGGCCATTAACATGCTTACCCTGGAGAGGAGGTGACATGATCTCGATCTTTCCCATACTCGTGTATTACCAGAATTGAACAGCTGGAGATTTTTGATCTGGTATCTTTGTGGCCAGATGAGGGGACATGCCTTGAAGCTTGGGTGGTAAATTCAGGGGTAACTTTAAGAGGCTCCCTTTCTCACAGAGGGTGGTGAACCTATGGTACAACATACCAGAAGAGATGGGCAGGAACACAATATTGGCCTTTAAGGTAAGCCTGAACAGATTTCTGTTTACCAAGGGAATTATTGGATACCGTAAGTATTGGAGTGGGTGAAGAACCCCTATACACGAGTACGTGTTTATGCATCATACTTACTGATAACTGCTTATAAAGTGGAAGACAGTGGTCTTGCTGGACCTAGAGTCCCGTCCAACCTTAAATTAGTGTAAGAGTTCAACTGAACATGTTTTTTCAGCTTTTTATGTACTACAAGTGAAACGTAGTTCATCCTTAATACTCACTCGAACATTCTGTAAGGAATTTTAAATCATCATTAATACTTTAAGGCAGCCAGTGCTTAGAATGTACTTCCAGATGAGAATCTCATAAAACCAAAATAAATCCTCACAAGAATAGTTTAAATAAGTGGAGCCTTTTTATTTACAGCAATAAAGGTGGTCTTTGTAGGAAGGTTTTTTTTTTCTACTTTTTAAATAATTTAAAACTATGTTCTTTATAGGTGTGCTGCGACAGTCTCTTAAAATGAAGAGAATCATTTCTTGATATCCTTAACACAGTTTTTGCATAGGTAGCCATTTTGTATCAAGTTTAAGCAGTGGAAAGCTTGGATGTAAAAAATTGCTCCAGGTAGTCAGTAGTTAATGTGCCCAGACCTGTTCCACTTCACTTCATGGTTCTCCCCCTGTGAATATGCAGAAATATACTCACAAAAGAGATCCTCATCATACCAGTAATTTTTACAAGTGCATTAGATCACTGCCATTGACCTCATCCTTTTCTTCAAATGATGAAACCTGGACAGTCTGATTGGGTGTCTTAGATGTTGGTCACTGCTGTAACTGTAGTAGAAAACCA
Organism: Neoceratodus forsteri; assembly: GCA_016271365.2. Classification (NCBI taxonomy): domain Eukaryota; kingdom Metazoa; phylum Chordata; order Ceratodontiformes; family Ceratodontidae; genus Neoceratodus; species Neoceratodus forsteri. Next base: position 500,389,612 of record CM028132.1, read on the forward strand.
CACCACCTGCTTTCATCCATTGGTGCTGGAACGGTTTGAAAAGTGGTAGGGCCAAGGATGTAAGAGGTAAATCCTCCCCTATTAAATACATTAATATGATTGCAAAAACTAATAGGGCCACTTATGAAAGGGGTAGGGCCATGGCCTTAGTGCGCCCCCCAAATTCCAGCACCTATGCATTCATCTCCATAGAAACAGCCCCATCCCTCTTGGGTCATAAGTTTAATGTTAGCAGGGGCAAAACAGGAGGACAAGGAAGCTGCAGTTTGACCCTTGCTTAGACTTCATCGTACTTATCTCGGAGAACTGATCCCAAATTCTCATATTTATCACATGGTCTTACTAAATTATACAACTGCGTAGAAATTAATTTTCTTCCATTTAACCTTTTTAAAGTTGTAATTTAAGTCCTTCAGAATGTGTGTCGTGTTGCGCGGCATTTGTCAAGAGTTTCCTGACGTCTCTGCTCCATTGCATCATTTTGTCCTTCAGTTTGGATTCTTACAGCAATTTCTTAGTGTCCAGGAAAACTTTAAAATATAGTACAGTAAGCCGGCCCGATGGCACTGAGGGCTGAGCTGAGCTATGCCAGCCTTCACCTGACAACCGGTTCAGGAACAACCTCAGGTCATCGGGGTGCCGGCATGGGTGGGGGGGGGAGTAGGACAGAGCACTGGCTCTCCTCTCCCAGGAGGGGGGGGTGTCACCCGTCCATAGTCCCGATGCCACCAGATGGAGGTCTGGTGACAGCGCAGGCAGTAACAGCAACTAGTAGGGTGGGGCATCCCATAGTAAGAGACCTGTGCGTGCCTCCACATGTGCACGCTATGCCGGGACGCAAGGGGATCGGGGGGAGCCTACAAACTACATATAGAAAAAATATGTAATACACAGTTCTGCTCATATTGTTCTCTGTATGTATCTCCAGAATGCATGAAGACAGGACCTTCACATCTCTGAGTTAATCTCACCCTCCTGCTTTTCCCTTGGCTGAACTCCTAATCCTCTGTGAGATCATAGTCATTTCAGCAGCAACAAACTGTGATGTCACAAATGGGGACTCATGATGTCAGCAGAGGGAAAAACAGGAGCAAATAGTCTGTGGAGCAAGTAGGCAGTGTTGTCTACTGTTTAAATCAGTGAACTGCAAAACAGGAAATGACAGGTTTGAATTCCACCAGAATTGCTTACTCCTGTGCTTCGATCATTCCAGCTGTAGAACTGGGCAGAATCAGGACCACACTGAAAGCTCAGTGTTAACACCTCAGTCTAGCAGTCCTGGGCAAATAACTGGTAAACACACAGAAATAATAAATTTGTTATGGTGGGAGGGATACTTAAGACCACTGTTGAGACCATTTTTGTCTATGAACCTGGTGACTGAGTAAAGTGAATATTACAGGTTATATTTTAAAATGTTCTTGAGCGTTTTTCTGCTTTTTATGTTTTCTCATTGTACAAGAACTGCAGAAGAAGGCGCCACATTTTCCATTGTCACAGTAGAAATATAAGCAGATGAAACGCATTCCTGGTACTGGTGTGTTTCTCCATATTGAGCAGAGCACAGGGTGAAGTAGTCATAAACATGGCACCTTAATTAGATTCTTCCATGAGAAGGTGAACATTCACTCCATATAATTTTAATTTTGTTGTTCTCAGTAAAAGCCAGAATATTTATGTTGCCCTGGTTTTGTTTGTTTTAAAGGCATAAAAGGCTTGAATTCAAGTGTCAAAATAAGAACTACTTTTGGGGGGGTGGAGGGGGACAGGAAACCACATTAAATCTGATATTGTTTTATAAACAAGAAGATTGACAAAAGCACAGCATTTCTGTTAAAAATAGTTAAGCCCTATTTTATTCCTGTACAACTCTTTTTAAATGCAGCAGCAGTGATTCTTTCACCTGGGTGAATAAATGGGAACTGGAAAAAAAAAAAGAATGGAGAAGGTATTGCCCCCGCTCCGGTCCTCATAATGAACCAGTAACTGGGCTGAAATCCAAACAGGACTTGAGGATCTCACTTTTAGTCTCTTTGCTCTGAGACTCTGACCAAGAAATACTGCCAGTCCTTGGCCAGATCTTAGTTCACACATCCCAGAAGCCATGACATTTTGTTTTAAAACATGCTTTGGTTCCACTCCCCAGGTAAACAGAAAACAAATGCCTGTCATAGTCCCCTAATTGGTAGATTTCTGTTGCATGCAGCAACTACTTGAAGGGTAACTGTTCATAAAATCTGTCTTATCCCCCTTTCCTTAGAAAGGTTACCAAAATATAAAATATCTTTTGAAGCGGGATACTGCATACTCTAAAAAAAGAGCACATTTTCTGTATTGGTTCCGAGTCCTTGTTTGGCAATATTTTTCTCCTCTGTAAAATAACATTTTATTGTTGTCCCTTTACGTTGTTGACCTATTGTTTTATACAGTTACAAAATTAAATTATCTCGCTAGTCTGAGGTAAAGGGGAGAGAGTAAAATAGTGTAATTACTAAAGTGATTTGTGAAAAAAATTTCTTTTGTACAACTGCTGATTTGTTTTACAAAATCTGAGCTCAGTTTTTTTAAGATTTTATTCTGTAAGAAATTCTTATAGTAAAGAGAAAATAAAGGAAATTTTTTCTTTAATGATGTGCAGAATTCAGAGTTTCAGACTACAGACTGATTTTTTAAATCAATTATGCAGTTGATATGAAGTTCACAAATCTTACATGAATACTGTGGTCGACAAATGATCCATGGGGTCCAGATCTTCTGCGACGGCATCTCTTTTATCAGGCCACACCTTTGAAACTATACTCGCACAGTGCTAGGATCACACAGAAACTTTGCAAGTCGGGGTCAGCCCAAGACATCATGCGCTAGTGTTTACATAAATGTGGGCAGCCCCACCTCTCTTCAGTTCTTTTCCTGCCGCCGATCAGACTCCTCAGACCTGTCATTTGAAATGCCACTGCAAAAAGTCACTTTTTTTTTTCCTCATAAATAAAAATAGTCACATCTTCAGGGAGTTCTTTTTAATCAGGTCACACCTATGGAACTTGGTCGTCTGGCACTAGTATCCCACGGAAGCTTTTCTATAACAGTCTACTGTGAGCCATCCATGACAATGTCACTCATGACATTACAAACCCTATATATGTATGGGTGGCCCCATTCCCTTCTCAGTTCTTTTCCTGCCGTCAGCCTATTTGCACAGGCTTTGTGGAAGCTTCACCATTCAGTTGATGATAAAGTTTTCCTTTGTTTTTTATCAGTATCTTTCACCTTTCCTGTTGTCTCCTGCACAGCGTAAGGAGATTCCCGTTGGCTGCCTTGGGTCTTCTGGAAGATCCCTGTCAGTTGCTTTGGCTTCCAACTCTTCCTGCCATGCTGGCCTTTGCTTCCCCTTGGACCCCACATGGCAGAGTGCTCCTCCAGCCTTCCTAGACTGGTGGAGAGAAGTCTGCCTCATCCCTGCCGAGCGACCTTCTGCAGTGCAAGGTCCAGAGGAGAGAGGCTGAGGCAGGCCAGTTTTCCCACACTGGCTTAGGGTTGACGACCTGCACTTTGCATGGTCGGTTGGCCATTGATGGAGCAGGGGTTAGTCCCTTCTTGTCCTACCCAGTGACGATGGCGCCATATCCACCCACCGTCGGCCTTACTGGTGCTTTCTCCTGGGTCTGGATGTCATCAGCTCATTGCAGTTGGCGATGGTTCCCAGGCCTGCCGTTACGACCTCTTGTTCTTCATAGGTCCATGGGCACTAGGTTCCACCAACTTTGCATGGTCAGTTGGCCATTGACAGAACTTGGGTCAGTCCCTTCTTCGTCCCACCTGATGATGACGGCACCATATCCACCTGCTGTCAGCCTCACTGTGAAACTTTCTCCTGGGTCTGAATGTAGTTGGCTCTTTGCAGTTGGCAGCAGTTCCAGCATGGGGTTATACAGCAGGGGTATGCGCTCTGTTCCTTTTTCTCCTTGAGGGAAGTCCTCTCCCTCATCAGGCCCCAGCCCTGTATGATCCCTTTCATGCCCAGGAGGTCCACCCCGCCACTGCAGCCTACAGATCCTCTAGGCCCCTCGGCATTGGGTGCTTCAGGCAGCTCGTCATCTGAGCTCTGCTTCGTTTCCTGCATCGACAGTAATTCCTTGTCATCCTTAATTCTGTGCTTGCTTTCAGTGCTTCAGCCTTGGTGCAGCAGCTCACCCCAAGGCCTTGGCTTTCCTCACCTTCCCATCTGGCATTACCATGGCGTTGATGCCCCTTCGTGCCCTGTGCCTCCCCGGGAGCCATCGGTGTCCTTGTCATCTGCCCCAGCCTAAGAGCAGGCTGACGTTGAGGGTTCAGTACTACCCAGTTTTGATTCTCCCTGCTGAAGCAGGGGAGGATGTATAGGTGGGAGGATTCCTGAGGGGTCCACGGTCTTTTCCAGGATTGAGAACTCGGTTGAGCACAACCCCTGATCATCTCCTGAGGACCACACATTCTACCTTATCATAAAGCTCCTGTCTGTCACCATAGGGTTCCACATGGAAGGAGGACATCCAAAGGAGAAACTTGGTGGTCTTTTTGGAGATCCCATAGCCTTCCCTCGAGATAATTACTTCACTAGTTCCTATCCTGCAGGATGATGTCCCAGTGGCCTGGGATAGGCCTAGCATGGTCCCAGATATGCCCTGACAGGTCGGCCAGCTATGTTGGATGCTGCAGAGGTTCTTCTGCTATGCAGCCCAGCCTGAAATCGATTCAGTGGTAATAAAGACTGCCCCAGACAGCACTAAGTTGCCCAAACACCTTATCTGTCTCCCTCCAGATAGGAATTCTGGGATGATAGACTTTTGGGGCAAGTAGACCTTTGCTTCCACCACCCAAGGCCTCAGTTTTGCCAACAGTTTGTTCCGCATGGGCAAATACCAGACTACCTTTTGGAACAAGGACAAGGACGCCATATAGACCCTTCCTGTGGGTTCCCAAAGGCTGGAGCTGTTTAAGGTACTTCAGTGTGCTGAAGATGTCAGCAGGCACATCCTTAGAGCAATCTTTGACATGGCAGACATTACTGCCTGGGTGGCTGCCACAGGCATCTGTCTTAGACACCATTCTTGGCTCAGGGTTTGGGGCTTTTGCTGCTGACATTCGGCAGAAAGTTCCCACTGCGCCCTTTTGTGGGCTTCAGTATTTCTTGCCCTGATGTTTAGGATATCAGTAATTCTCTCTGGGCCTCTGGCAGAGCCATTAGATCTGTCCATTCCCTCTGTCATATTCAGCCCAGGACTTGGCCTGTGCTTTCTTTTCGTGACGTCTCTAACATGGTTGGCTCCAGTCCCTGACCCCAAGGTAAACTCTGGGCCAGTTCAGCCTTACCCTTACCCTCCTCCACGGGTGTCCCAAGAGCCCCAGAGTCTGCCATGAACAGTCTCAGTGATGGTAGGGATTCTTCAGAAAGCTTCTCCAGCAGCAGGGCTGTGTCCAGTCCACCTCCCTCTATGAAGGGGCGTCCGACCACAGGCAGTCTGGTGTCCGGAAGGGAGGACAGTCCTCCTGTAGATGCAAAGAAGCGGGCCTGTTTTCGATCCAGGTTAGGAACCCAGTGCCACCTGACCTTGAGCTCTTCCTGTCAGAAGAGGAAGAAATGGTACCCCTTGAAGTCGCCCTCTGGTATGGCTATCAGAGAGTCTCTGGTAGTCGAGAGCCCTCCAGGTTTCCTGGTGGCTTCAGCTCTTGACGGCCTGGACTCTTGCCACTGGGGCCCTTCTCTGTCCCTTGGGAGGGTTCTGGTGCACAGTTTCATCTTTGGGCAGCTCCTCACAGCAGTGGGTTCAGCATTGGCTCATTTGCCCTTGCCGGTGGTTCTGGTGCCGAGACCTTCTGGCTTTGACAGCACTGGGCCTCGGCCAGGGTTTTCAGCCCGGGATCTGCGTTCGGTGCTTTCTCCGGTGTCAACGCTGTCTATGCTGATCCTATGTGCCTACCCCCTCATTCTTCCCCACAAGGGCCGGTACATGTACCACTCCTCCACTTCCTTCCAGGGATAGCCGTGTCGGGCCCCTCTGCTTCGGTGCCATGTGCAGCACCATCTACTTCAGTGCCATGTGTGGCACCCTCTACTTCAGTGCCATGTGTGGCACTGTCGACTTGGCACCATACACTTGGGTGCTATGTGCGGCGCCGTCAACTTGGGTGCTACGTGCAGTGCCGTCGATTATCCCTTGCCCAGGTTGGCCTTGCTGAGGCATTTCCTGTTTCTGTGGGGGCGGATGTGGAGCATGACGAGTCTGATCTGGATCCCATCACTTTGACAATGGTAAGATGACTTGTTTTACAGCTTGGACATGAACTCCTCATCCCAACTGAATTCTGGTTGAAGCCATGTCTTTTCAGTCTCTCCTCAGGACATGGGTTCTGACCTGGCTCTGCAGACCTTCGATGTAGACCCAGGGGGCGCTTTTGCCTCTCGAGTTCCCCATGTTCAAGAACATTGTGTTCTCTGCCCACCCTCCTTGACATCTTGTCGCACACGGAGTGGGAAAGACCAGCTCTGATTCCTTTGATGCTCCTCCCAGGGAAGGACACTTTTTAGCTCGCATCCCTTTGCAGATAGTATGGTTGTCAGAGCAGAGAATGATGAGGCTGTTTTGCCTCTGGTCCACAGCTCGTCCTGTCAATAAGGAATCTTGCAAGATTGATAGCTTCGGGAAATGAGCAGTCACTGCTGCAAAAGCTCTGTGCAGGTCTACGACTCTGCCTCCAGGGCAGCTGCTGCTGGGTTCTGTCAGGTGATTCTCCTGACTTAAATCATCAGGATGCCTAATGATTCCCACTTGTTCAACACACAAGAAGCTGCCTTCAAAACAGCCGGACTGGCTTCTTCCGCCTGCTGAAGGGGCTGGAGCCTTCATCAGTTTTGCAACAAACAATCCTTTGAGGTGGGGTCTGAGGGGCCTTAACTGAGTTCAGTCTCATCGGCTGCGAAGAAAATGCAGATCAAGGCACAGGGCCCGAAAGTGCCAAGTGCCACTCTCTGAGGCATTAGTCTGGGTTCTATCTCCACTGCCTGAAGTGGAACTTCGTCCTTCGGTGAGAGGTTGTCTGACTCACTTTCAGCCTATAGCAGTCTGTAACACTAGACAAGTGGGTCCTCTGGATATCTGAGACTCCCCCGACTGTTCTCCCAAGCAGCAGCACAGTCTCCCCACTTCACAATCAGTCTTTCTCACTTCAGAGTTTCAGGGCCTTCTTCGTAGTCTTCTGGTCCCTAAGAGAACAGGCGGCATGTGCCCTATTCTCAACCTCAGAAACAGAATAGGTCTTTGTTCAGGGCAGGATAGTCTCTGTGGGGACTCTCCTACTACCTTTCCAGTGGCATGACTAGTTCACATCCCTGGACATACAGGATGCTTCCTTGAAGGTACTGCCAACCCTGCAAAGGTCACAGCTTCAAGCCTCTCAGCTTCTCTTCATGGGGCCCTCCTTCTTCTTGACCCCCGGCCACCTCCTAATGAGGGCCTTCCTCCCGGAGGTCAGGGATTTCATTTTTGTCTGGATGGCTCTTTTCATCACAGAGAGTACCTTGTACAAGCCCAATCCATGTAGTGGATGCTGGGCCTCGGGGCCTCTGCCGTTTTCATAATTGCCTCTGGCTGGTTCCACATGAGGACCACAGAGTGGATGCTAAGCACATGGTGGTCTCCGATCACACACCCACAGTCTTTCCACATAAAGGTGATGGAACCCCTGACAAGGTCACTTGCATGGTGGACACAGGAAGACAGGCAGGGAAGGTTAGGGAGAAAAAGATAGTACTCAGGAAGTATAAAGAATCTCAGAAGAAGCAGGACAGACAACTGTTTCAGTTAAAGCAGAAGGAAGCGGGGCAGGCAATCAAAATAGCAAAGGCCCAAACTGAGGAAAAGATAGCAAACTCAGTTAAGGGGATAAAACCTTTCATAGGTACATCAGGGAGCAAAGAAAGACCAAGGGAGGGATGTGGGCAGAGGGTGACAGTGAAAAGGCAGAAATACTGAACGCATACTTTTGTTCAGTATTCACAAAATGTGTGTGTGTGTGGGGGGGGGGAACGTACCGATACCAAACAATAAAAGCACTCTAGATAGGGGGGGTCGATGCTAGTCCATTCACTGAAGAAAGGGTCCTAAAAAAACCTCCTAAAACTCAAGGTGAACAAGGCAATGGGGCCTGACTGGATTCACCCCAGAATTCTAAAACTAAGGGGAGAACTAGTGAAACCACTGACTACCCTTTTTAACAAATTATGGGAGGATGGTATGTGGTACTGGAGGAAGATGCGTTTTCCCTTCACAAAAGTGGGAGCAAGGCAGAGGCAGGAAACTACAGACCTGTTAGTTTGACCTCAATGGTAGGGAAAATGATGGAATCACTTCTGAAAGAAAAGAATTGAATACCTAGAGGTCAGTGGGGCACAGGGCCAAAGGCAGCATGGATTCACAGCAGGAAGGTCATGTCAGACTAATCTAATAGATTTCTTTGACTGGGTGACCAAAGTGGTAGACCAGGGAAGGGCTGTGGACATGACCTACCTAGACTTTAGCGAGACATTTAGCAAGATATTCACTAAAAATACCACCAACAGCTTAATCTGGTTCAAGGTCAGTTGGCATTCATCTGTATCCCCCTCCCCCGGGTCATGCCTGAAAATAGGCAGGATTTGTCTAGTGCACTTACCCGGTCAACAAAAGCTAAATAAATAAGACATTTGACACAGTCCCACACAAAAGATTAATAAACAAGTTAGCCAGCCTGGGAGTGGGTCTCAGGGTGGTAGCCTGGGTAAACAAATTGGCTGGACAACAGGATGCAGAGGGTAATAGTAAACTGAGTCCACTACAAAGAAAGGGGGGTTACTAACGGGTACCACAGGGTTTGGTACTGGGGCCGGTCCTCTTTAATGTCTTTACAAGTGACATGGCAGTGGAACAGGAAGGAAAGTATGCCTCTTTGCAGATGAGACAGAGATCTGCAACAGGGTTGATATACAATGGGGTATGGAAAGGATGAGAAGGAACTTTGCAAGGTTGGAGAAATGGTCAAAAGTATGGCAGCTTAGATTCAATGTGAAGTGCAAAGCAATACACCAAGGAAACAAAAACCCATGGGAAGAGTACACAATTGGGAGTGGGGGTACTAACAACAACAAACATAGAAAGGGACTTGGGGTAGTCATATCAGATGACCTAAAGGTAGGTAGGCAGGCAATGTGAGAGGGCAGTAAGGAGGGCTGGGGGGATACTGGGATGCATAGGGACAGGCATCACCAGTAGAAAACAGGAAGTTGTCATCCCTCTGTACAGACGGTGAGACCCCATCATCTGGAGTACTGCGTGCAGTCTGGAGACACCATCTCTGCAAGGACATAGACAGGATGGAGGCTGTCCTGAGGAAGACAACTAAAATGGTGCAGGGTCTGCACCAGAAACCATACGGAGAGACTAAAGAAGCTTAATACGTACACTCTTGAGGAAAGGAGGGAGAGAGAGGACATGATAGAAACTTTCAAGTACCTCAAGGGAATCTGCAAAGTCCAAGAGGGTAGCGTCTTTCAGAAAAAGAGATATGCAAAAACAAGGGGGCACAATTTGAATATTGGGGGGGACAGCTCAGGACAACTCGGAAGTATTTTTTCACGGAGAGGGTGGTGGGTGCATGGGATGGCCTTCCTGAGGAGGTTGTGAGGTCAAGAACAGTCGGGGAATTAAAGAATGCATGGGACAGACATAAGGCAATTATAGCTGGGGGAGTAGGAGGAAGTAGCCTGTTGGTTAACTAGGATCTGCAGCTTATCCAATAGGTAGGGAAATGGGCAGACTGGGTGGGCCAAGCTGTCCTTATCTGCCATCAAAGTCTGTTTCTACAAGGTCTGCCCTTTGCCTCACTGGTATCTTGGATCACCATCACCATGGATGCATCTCTGATCACTGGGGGAGCTTACTGTCAAGACCTCCGCACTCCGAGAGTGTGGAGCCTGGAGGAGTCTCATCTTCACATGAATGTCTTACAGATGAGAGCTGTCCTATTTGCTTCAGAGTCCTGAGGGATGTCCTGTACCGCAAGGTGTTCTGCAGATGGACAATAAGGCTGGGATGTATTGCATCAACGCGCAGGGTGGAATGTGCTCCTATCCTCTGTGCAGGGAGGCCATGAGGGGTGGGAGTGATGTCTCAAGCACAATACTGTAATTCAGGCAGTCTACCTGCCAGGAATTCAAAACAACCTAGAGGATCACTTCAGCAGGCTGGAGGTGGGTTCCAATGAATGGTTGCGCTCTCTAGTGGCATGCAATCGCTATTAGACGAGAAGAACAATCCAGACCTGGACCTTTTTTTGCATCCCCACGCAATGCAAAACTGCCTCTATTCTGCTTCAGAAATCCAGAACCTGACATTTTCTGTCAAGATGCATTCAGACTGGTGGACAAGAAGTTTTCTGTATGCATTTCCTTCTCTCCCTTTAGTTCAGAGGGTGCTACTCAAGTTGAAGGCACAAAAGGGAGCAGGATGATCCTCATCGCCCCGCATTGGCCTCGTCAGATATGGTTTTCCCTAATCGACTGGTTGTCAGAAGTCCCCCAAGGAAGCTTCCTTTTCAGATGGACCCCCTGACACAGGGATCCCTGGTCCATCCCAGCCTGCGCTCCCTTCATCTCCACGCCTGGCTCCTGAGGAGATAGAAGTGGGTAGGTCTGCTGTCTCTCAAAGGATCTCGGAAATCCTCTAAACGTAAGCCTTCCACTAGGAAACTTGGCATGGCTAAGTGGAAGTGATTTTCCATTTGGCATGCAAAAAAAGTCTACACAGGACACATTTTGTTGCCCACCGAATAAAGTGTTGGGAGTACCTCCTAGACCTATCAAATGGAGGACTGCATTACTCGATAGTGAAGGTACACCTTTGCATGATTTCAGTCTACATGACCCAATGTGGAATATGTCGCTGGCTCAGTTACCACTAGTCAAGAGATTCCTCAGTGGTATCCTACACACTAGACCCTTGGTCAGGAAACCAGTGGCCATGTGGGATATCAACCTTGTGCTACATCTGCTCACCCATAAACTTTTGAGCCTCTAGCCACCTGTGACTTTAAGTTTCTGACTTGGAAGACTGCCTTAGTGGCCGTTGCTTCTGTCAGCATGGCCCAGCTGGGTCAGCCTGTTGCCATTAGATGCATTTCTGCATGGTTGGTGGCATGTCTTCATCACTGCTACTCGATGGCACAGGTCAAGTTGGAAGGCTGGGTTTTCGCCCACTCTACCAGAGCAGTTGCAACATCCCTAGCAGAAATTCATAATGTACCCATTGCAGATATTTGCAAAGCTGCTACTTGGAGCACGGTGCACACCTTTGTGAAGCACTATGCTCCGGATGTCCATGCCAGACAGCACAGTTCCTTCATCAAAAGACAATCCTTATAATTTTTTTCTATTAAAATCTGTTTATACTCCTGAGCCTGGCAGGTGGCTCTGGTCCCTCGGAGGGACTGTCTCTGTTAGCACTGTTCCCCTGCCTGACACCCCCTAAATCCCCCATGGGTCCCCCATCTCTGGTGCCAGGGCCAAGGTGAAGGGGCACCAGCTTTCCCCCACTCCCAGAGCAAAATCCAGACATCGTGGGCCAGACGGGCACTGGAGTGGCCATCTTGGAGTCTGCCAGCTCCTTTTCCTCCAAGTTTTTCCTCCCGCTCCCCTTCCCCACCAACAATGTACATCGGCGATGTGCCTTCTGGCTTGCATCTCTGCTTGACTGATGCCAGAGGACAGTCAACAAGTGGGACAGCAAACCCTCCCTCCCAGAGAGAGGAGAGCAGTCATCTGGACACTCAGTCCTCTCTCTCCCCTTCCAACCCCCAGCAGCCTGGGCTTATTCCCAAACCCGGGTTGCCGGCGTAGCACAAGGTTTAACAACCAGTGCCTCAACCTCCAGCACCACCAGGCCGACCACGGCAGGACAATCCTTAATGGACGTCTGTCCTGAGTGAACTCTGTCTCCTGCTGCCTTACTGGGGAATTTGTTTTTAGCTCGGTACTCTCCCATTAGTGTGAATGAATGGTGAAGACTTTCAGTCCAGGAAAATGGTGGAAATTCTAGAAACGTGGATATGTTGTTCATCCACACTCTTTGGCATGTCCCTTTCCACTTTAAATCCAACCGGAAGTCTTCAAGCTGGCTCCTCCCACCCACCCTGGTGGTATATACCTCGGATCCACCCCATGATGCCAGATCTTCCTTTCCGCTGGAAGATTCAGGTTGCCTCCCTCATACTCTCGTATTTCATAGGCCCTGGCTCTCAAACCTTTGGTTTTGCTGAAAATTCGCATTGTTCGCATTAACGGTCACAGGTTTGCCACTTCAATCATGGAAGATGAATCTTCCCTCCAGATTTCGTCAGTGCCCGTGCAGCCAGAAGATTTTGCGTACCGATCCCCACACTGCAGGCGTGTATTGCCTCGGAGTCGGCCATGACACCTCGTCGTAAAGTATCTGCTTGGCTTTTCATTCCAGCGTTCTCGATGACTGTCTTGCATGCCTGAAACTGGGGAGGCCGGAGAAGAGGAACCCACTGATGAAACCCAAGGAGGCCTGGTGGGTGGTTTCCATGGCTGCAAGTTCTGCCGAGCAGTTGGAACACATGCAAGTGTTCGAGGAGCAGGCAGCTTGCGCCACGGATTCTTCTCAGAGCTTTTTCTTTCCACTCAACCTGGGCTCCACCTTCTCAGGTTCCTTCAGGGAGTTGTGCCAGTCTCTCCCTACCAAGGGAGAGGCTCCTATGGGCTCGCACTCCTCTCGGTCCCGTAAGCGGGAGAAGGATCTGAGTGCATCTTCGTCTCGATGAAGGTGGTCTTGGGACCGGGAGCGGTCTCAGTCCCAGGAGCATGCAGTCTCGACTTCGGACGAGATCGCTTCCTTGGCCACAGGCTTTATGGACTTGCCATCCAGCCAGCCGACTGAGGGTTTGGTTGACGACGTAGAAATTGTCCTCGATCCTCTCGACCCTTTGTCGCCGACTCCTTAGAGAGAATTTCGTTCCTCATCTTTCCCGATGAGACCCAGCCTGCTGGAGTCCTCATCGAGGAACCGGTCCCAGACTCCGGGAAGACACTGGCCCCACCAGTGTCTCCCAACTGAGTAGGCCTGCCCGATCTTGATCGAGGTCTAGGACCCCCTCAACTGACAGGCCAAGGAAGAGCCATAAGCGCTGTAAGAAGAGGCGATGCCACCGGTCGTCCTTGTCCTCCTTGAATGAGGAGAGGCTCTGGCGCTACGAGAACCTCACATGGCAACAGCTAATTCTGTCTGGGTACAAGCCTACAACGGCTTCCTCCCCAGCCATTACTTGGCTTTCACCTCCCAGGCCGAAGCAGACTCCTTCAGAGCTGATCGTATCAGTTCCCCAGCCCACGGAGCTGGCAAGACCCCCGGTTCAGCCCCAAACAGTCTCTCCACCTATTGTTGTGGAACCACTGCCAAAACAGCCTGTGGGAGGGGCTCCTTCCAAGGAAGATAAACTGGACACCAGGCTCCCCCAGCGTTTGTCAGTCACGGTCACCCCAGACCGCCCTCGGTGATTCGAAGGTGACATGGGCGGTAGGCCATTGTATCCGGATTCCTTGGATTCGGACATCACCGGTCTACATTCACATCAAGGGGATGATGAATTGACTGCTGGCCTACAGACAGAGAAAGGTTCCTCGTCCTTTCAAGGGATCCTCTGCCTCATCTCTGAGTCTACAGGGATGCCCCGGATTCAATCGAGAAAAAGGCAGAGTACCCTCTTACAGATATCCTTAAGAGAGGGGATACATTGACAGAGACCTTTCCTGTAGCCAAGGCCATTGTTGGGCCGGCCCTAGAACTTTGGCAATGTCCTGCCTCTTGTCCAGCTCCGTCTGCCCGCATGGCATGCAAATACACAGTGCCCATGGAGTCCCTAGCGGGTTTCACGCAGCACCCTTCGGCCAAGAGCCTGGTGCCGCCTCTGTATTCAGGCATACTGGCTGTTCTGCCAACACTGCCCGATGACCTGATAGAGTCCCAACATTTGGACCATTCCGCCAGGAAGGTCTATGCGGCTATTTCCTTGGGCCTTCGTCAGGCAAGTTCTGCTGTCGTCATGACACACTTCTCTCATGCCCTTCTGGGGTCGCTGGATGAAGTCCTCCCACATCTCCCCACAGACATGCAGACCATGGTCAAGCAGGTACTGGATCAGGGCTGAGCTGTTGCCAAACAGCAGCTCCAGATGGCCCTGGACCTTGGGGACTCTTGTGCCCATTCGATGGCTGCCACAGTTGCGCCTCGTCGCAGGGATTGGCTGAGGCTCTCCTCCTTCCCAGCGGATACCCAGCATAAATTAGCTGACATGCCCTTCCTTGGGACTGACTTGTTTGGTCCAGGAGTGGCTGGTCATCTCCAGCGCATCGAGCAGTCCAATGCCACCTTGGACATTACCTCTGCCAAGAGTTCTTCAGGCAAGAACCAGCAGAGGAAAAAGAATAAACCTTTTTGGCATTCTACCCCTGTGGCTCAGCAGTCCTCCTTTCAGGGTGGACAGCAGCACCAGGAACAGCAGCAGGCTCAAACTTGGCACCCTCAGGCCAAGCAGGGTCCCCAGCAGGCCCATAAAGGAGGCAGAGGTTTTGGTCCTGGAACCTCTTCCTCCAAGCCTACTCAGTGACTGGACGGGGGCTGCCCACCCTGCTCCCATCACGACAGCTCTGGGTCCTCCCATGGGGGCCAGCTCCACCACTTTCTTTCTGCCTGGTCCATTATCACCATGGACAGATGGGTTCTGGAAGTGATCGGTAAGGTACTGCCTCTGGAATTCGAGCAGTACCCCCCAAGCCAAGCCCCTCGGGAGGAACAAGTATCCACTCAGACCCAGTCAGCTCTCAGAGATGACATCACTCATCTCCTCAAGGAAGCAGTAGCTCCAATGGCGGATCCTCCAACAGACCCAGGCTTTGTCTCCAGGTACTTCCTGGTGCCCAAGCAGATGGGGGGTTGGCACCCCATTCTAGATCTGCATGACTTGAATCAATACCTCACGTCACACACCTTTTGGATAGTCACCCTGTCCCATATCATACCATCCTTGGAGCAAAACATGTGGTTCTGTTCACTGGATCTGCAGGCCGTGTTCTTTCATGTCCCAATCTGTCCATCCCATCAGCGGTTCCTCCACTTCAGGGTTGAAGGGACCCTGTACGAGTTCCGAGCCATGCCGTTCGGCCTGTTATCGGCCCCTCTGGTTTTCACCAAATGCATTGCAGTGGTGGTGGCCCATCTCGGGCATGGGGGGGCCAGGATTTATCCTTACCTCAATGATTGGCTCCCAGCAGGATCCACCTGACAGAAGGTGGAGGGGTCCAGGGACCTGGCCCTACAGACCTGCTTCCAACTCAGCCTCCTGATCACCGAGGCCAAGTCAGAACTCGTGCCATCTCAGGTGATGGGCTTCATCAGGACAGAGCTAGACTCTTGTCAAGCCAGAGCCCAGCTCCCAGTGGACAGGGCGGAGGTTCTTTCCTCCTTTGTACAATCATTTCTGGTTGGGCACTTGCACCCTGCCTAGGACTTTCTGCACCTTCCGGGTTACATGGCATGCACCTCAGTGGTTCATTGAGCCCAGTTGCACATGCACTCCTTCAATGGGAGCTGGCCACCCAGTGGACTCAGCGCCATGGTCACTTAGACCAACTGATCACTGTAACCTGGAAAATGTGGGATGCTCTCCAGTGGTGGACAATCCCAGACTGGTTGCAGGAAGGGATCCCATTTGTCTGCCCCAAGCAGACAGTCATCCTCACCTCCAATGCATCTCTCATGGGCTGGGGAGCCCACTTGGGGGATGGAAGGGCCCACAGGCTCTGGACCCCTGAGGAGTCCCGATGCCACATCAACCTGTTGGAGCTCAGAGCAGTCAGGCTGGCACTGTCAGCTTTTGCTCCTCAACTCTGGGGTCAAGTGTTTCAAGTCCAGGCAGACCATACCATGACCATGTACTACCTCAACAAACAGGGCTGCATGCACTCCCGTTTGCTGTGCATGGAGGTGCTCTGCATCTGGACCCTCTTGAGCCAGTTGGAGGCAGATCTCCTAGCAATCCATGTGGCAGGAGCCTCAAACCATCTGGCGGATGCTCTTGGCCGCTTAGGTAAGACATCCCACGAGTGGTCTCTCCATCCAGAGGTGGCTTACAGCCTGTTCTCCCATTGGGGCAAACTGATAGTAGACCTATTTGCCTCTAGAGAAAACACCAAACTCAGGATGTCTCATGCCCGCCCCCCTCAGCAGGGCTCACTGCAGGGGGATGCCATCTCGAGGCTGTGGACCCCAGGCTGCCTCTACACCTTCCCTCCATTTCCCTTGATTCACAAGGTGCTTCTCAATGTGAGGAGGGACAAGGCGAAGGTGATCCTGATAGCCCCAGACTGGCCATGCTGGTTCTGGTATCCAGATCTCCTCAGCCTCAGCTGCAGGCACCTGGAGCGGCTTTGCACATGCCCGGACCTGATATCACTCAATCAGGGGAAAGTATTCCATCTAGACTTTCAGTATCTGCATCTCACAGCCTGGTACCTGAGTGGCTAGAGTTCCAGGCTTTGGGTCTTTCTGAGGATGTCTACACCATGGTGGAGGCATCCAGAAAAGAATCGACCAGGAAATGTTATGCCTTCAAATGGAAAAGGTTTTCCATTTGGTGTCAGGGTAAGGGCCTGGACTCTTTATCCTGTTCAGTGGCTTACATTTGTGACTACCTTTGGTCTCTCTCTCTCTCTCTCTCTCTCCAAAGGAGGTCTCCTGTTATAGACCATTAGGGTGCACCTGGCAGCCATCTATGCTTACCGGGTGTGGGCCGGTCAGTTTACATTGGCGAAGGAGACGGTGGTCGGGTGCTTTTTCAAACGCCTGGATCACATATCCCCTTCGTTGCGTGAATCTCCACCTCCATGGGATCTACTGCTGCTACTGGCAAAGCTCATGGGCAAGCCATTCAAACTTTTGCACAAGTGTGAGTTATCATACTTGTGGAAGATGGCCTTCCTGGTGGCTATCATTTCTGTCAGAAGGACTGGGGAGCTCCAGGCACTTTCAGTGGACTCCCTTACCTGGTCTTCCACAAGGACAAGGTTGTCCTATGCCCCCACCTGAAATTCCTTCCGAAGGTGGTGTCAGAGTTTCACCTTAATGAGGTGTTAACTTTGCTGGTTTACTACCCTAATTACACCTCGGAGGCCAAGAACAGGCTCCATACTTTGGACCTGAGACGTGCTCTCTCCTATTATAAGGAGATGATGGTGGAAATGCGGGGAGAGGTTCGCCAGCTGTTTGTCACCTACATTGAAGCTGCTTCTGGCAGACCTGCAGCAACGTGGACAATTGCAAGATGGATTACATCATGCATAGGTCTGTGCTATGAGTTGGTGGGCAAGGAGCCTCCCAGAGGGATAAGAGCTCATTCTACCCACCATATTGCTGCATCAGTGGCTGCTTCCAGGGACATCCCTAGCCAGGAAATCTGTCAGGCTGCTACCTGGAAGTCAGCAAATACCTTCATCACCCACTACCACATCGACCTTGAGTCACGCCGGGATGCTGGTTTTGGGGCCTCAGTTTTCCAATCTCCGTTCCCTAAGTAGGGGGTGTGCACCTTGCCTCCCTCCTCCCGGAGAACTGCTAGGAGTCTGCCAAAGAGTGTGGATGAACAACATATCCATGCTCCTAGAAGAACAGGTTACTCACCTGTAACAGTAGATCTTCCACAGAATGGTCTCTTGCAGTGTCATTATTTCTGGGAGTTCCCGATAGATGGCGATCCAGCACGGAAGTCTCGTCCAGTAGTCTCTATACCAGGGACCACCCACACTACCTCACTTCCTGGGCTGTACCTATAAAAGTGGGTGGTCCCTGGTAAGCTCTGTTCATTTTCCCGAGGACGTCAGCTCTGGCAGCAACTCTCCTAGTAGCAGTCTATGATGTGGATTGAACCCATAGCCTGGGTTTCATACAGACACCATATACCTACAATGGATGATTCCCTGTCTCACACACAGGGTGCTCAACCAAAGGGCTCAAAAAACTTTACAGTCCTCTTCAAGAGATAATACTGGGAAGGAAACCCCTTCACCTAAAGTCCTGTCTGAATGCCTTTTAACGGTCGTGCCTCCAAAATCTGGATCATCAAGAAGATATTCGTCGACAGGCACTTCACCCCTGTCAATGGCAGGCTCTACTCCATCAAAAAAGGAATGTTCATCGTCGACGGGGCGTCATTCCTCAGCTGCTCGGTCAACCAGAACTCCTGCACCATCTACGACAGAGCTCTCGCTGCCTTCCCCATTGACGGGGCATAAACCCTCATCAACAGAAGGGCTTTACAAGACAGCATCATCAATGAGAATGCCTTCCCCATCGATGGAGCACATGCTACATGCTACCTCGTCAATGGGGCTGCCTCCCCCGTCAACGGGACATGCTCCCCTGTTGATGAGAGGCCTGCCACCATTGTCTGGCTATGCATCCTCTCTCCCATCTTTGACAGCATTTCCATCATTGACTGAGTGTGTCTTCACTCCCCCATCGTTGACAGAGCATGCATTCACTATCCCATCGTCAACGGAGCATATCCCACCATCGACGACACATGCCCTGCCTTCCTCATCATCAATGGAGTATATTCTCCCATTGATGGAGCATGATGTTACTGACCCTCCACTTCTAAGACACAGTACATCAATGAGGCATGCTTCTCTGCCTCTCCTGTCGACAGGACTGATGCCTCCATCATCAAGATGATTACTACTGCATAGAACACCCTTGCCTGCATATAGTACAGCTATGGATGATCTTTATGGAAGGTCAACCATGAAAAGCCAAGAATATTCTCAAAAACATATATCGAAAGATGCATATGGAGCTGCACTTCTACAAAATAAAGAACTGTATGCTTCAGAATGGAGAGGCCCTCCAGCCTCATTGTCATTCCCATGTGGGGCTCACAGCCCCATTGGAAATGAACAAAGATGCCAAAGAAACACCAGATCACTTTATTGGGAGGCACAAATTGATCCCCTGTCCCTACGTATGCTGGATTCAGAATCTGCTTACATGACAATTCCATTGTCACAAGTTCCAAATATTGAAGAAATAGTAAATAGAGTACTGGATTCTATGGGTTTTGACCATAAAAGACGACGAACCTCTGTGCACAAACACTGAGGCAAGGGTTACCCCAAAGGGCATTTGGCTGGGAAGCCAAGTTTCAAGAAAATACAAAATCATACATGCCCCCACAATATTTTAATGGGCTCACCACAATATATCCAAGGCACACTGCCTTAAGGGTAGCTGGTCCATTCCACTGGGGTGTCAAACAGACGAGGCATACTGATGAGTCCTGGTAGAACGAAACACATGTCTATGTCTTCTGTTAGCACCCTTTGCAAACTGTGTGAGAGGCCTTTCGGCACCATGCAATTCTGCTTAAAGTTGGACCAGCATAACATTCTGTGGTGATTTGCATATGCAGCCCATGATGCTTTGCATTGTGGAAGCATGTGTGGTTTTGACCATAGCCTCACTCCAGAACATAACCCTCAAACACACATGATATCGCCACCTCCATCAAAACAGGCATGCATAGAGCTAGAACGCTCCCCAGTCCTGCCTCCTCCAGCATATTCGGACGAATGTTTCTCAGATTATCACACATCCAAACCTTCATAGGACCTATGATGGTTTCTCTGACACAAGAGGATATGAATCCCCTTCAGAGGTGCCCTCTTACTGGGATGAAGGGCTATTACAACCGTGAAAGGTAATTTCTCCACTGGATGACCCCT
Organism: Neoceratodus forsteri; assembly: GCA_016271365.2. Classification (NCBI taxonomy): domain Eukaryota; kingdom Metazoa; phylum Chordata; order Ceratodontiformes; family Ceratodontidae; genus Neoceratodus; species Neoceratodus forsteri. Next base: position 500,409,470 of record CM028132.1, read on the forward strand.
TATGCCCCAAAATGATGCTACAAATACAAAAAAACAATGGAGTTTACCACAACGGAACAGGACAGATTAAGTAAAGATATGGCTGAATATCTGGGCCTACTGGAAAACCCTGTCCAGGGCTATCCCTCCTTTTATACCTATGTTCAGAAATGCTATTACTAAAGCTTGGAGTCAACCCATAGCAGCACAGGAGTTACCTAGAAAGGCCCACGGGCTGTATCAGGCTCCTCCTGATTATCAATATTTAATGAATACACCAGCGGTGGATTCTGTGGTTACTGCGGCTACCCACAACCACACTGGCAAGCCTAAACATACAAGCACAATACCTCCAGAGAGAGACTAAACGTTTTGATCATATGGGGGGAAGAGAGTGTTTGCTCTAAACACACTAAACATCAGAATACTTAACTATATGGGGCACTTGCTACAATACCTTTGTACAGTGAGCACTTCTGCTGGAGGAGTTATAAACAGAATTTCTGCATCCCCTGAAAGACAGCAACTTACATCTATAAACAATACAGTTATTTCATTGTCTCGACATCTATTAAGATCAGGATATGATCTTGCCGATGCTTCAGCTCTAGACTCTGCAGTTGCATTCTTATACGCCGCCAGGCATGACTCCGACTTTCAGGGCTAGCACCTGATATTCAACACAAAGTGGCTAATGCCCCCTTTTCAGGCGACAATCTTTTTGGGCCAGGAGCTCAAACGATACTGGAGAACCTACAAGCTTCAGACAACTAAAAACAGTACAATATATGTACCAAAAACCACGCCCTCAGTATAATTAGTCATGCAAAAATGGACCCAATTATTCCCCACGTGACACCTTTAAGGGCAGAGAACAAGTAACAAGGACCCCAGGAAAGCCAGCCCGTGGCGGCCCCCTCCAGCCTCCCCGGGGCTTCTGCCTCTCATTAAAGATTCTAGACTCCGCCTCAGTCCCCTTTTTTTGGCCTCAGGGACCTTTTGGGGCCACAAAAAAGACTGAAGCCTTTTTTCACATCGGCTCAATACACCTAGCCAATTTTTCGGGTATCACTGTTTATAGACCATCACGACCATTCCATCAAGATGCCTTTTTGACCTGTGGTGCACCGAATGTCCTGTCCCTCCCTCGACCAGGTCCATCCACTATTAACTCACATGTTGAGACACAATCAATCCCACTACGGACTACATTCTTTTCTCCTCCACTGCTATTCACAGCTTTCCCTTGATCATGAGCAAAGATCATATCAAAAAGGGTGAGTACATATACAAAGATTATATGTTTTTAACCACTGCTTCGTTTTGTTTGGTCACAGATACATTGTTTCATTTGCTACATCATCTGTTACTTCAGTATCCTACTTTTTGTCAAATTGATACATTCATTACTGGCTAGACAGTCAAAAAAAAAAAAAGGTCTTCAATTGCTACTTTGTAGCACTGCTAAAGGATAACACTGTATTACCTGAGCTACTGTTACAATTCGTAACAAAGTTGCCTTTGCCTCAGATTGTGCTTTCTCTGCTGATCACTGAAGCTTCATAATTGCTCAGTGCTCTTAACATATTCCTTCTAGTTTTTTAAAACAATGTTTCACAGTGAATCGTGTATCCCTTATTCCACTGCTATGCTATTTTAGCATTCATTGGTCCCATGACCACATTTTACCTATGGCAGAATGCCATCTGTGGCCACTCACTGCCATATAACTGCGAATCTCCCAGAAGTAATGACTTACTGCAAGAGACTATTCCATGGAAGATAGTGCAGTTACACAAAGACTTCTGCTGTAACAGTAGATCTTCTAGGAATGTCTCTTGCAGTAAGTAGTTTCCCTCTCTCTCCCTGCCTTAGGTAATAGGAAAAACAATGTAAGGGTGGGAAGCTTCGGTACCAGTTCCCCCCGGTCCCACTCAGGGAACGGAGCTTACCAGGGACCACCCACTTTTATAGATACAGCCCAGGAAGTGAGGTAGTGTGGGTGGTCCCTGGTATACAGACTGCTGGAAGAGACTTCTGTGCTGGAGCACCACCTATCGGGAACTCCCAGAAGTAATGACTTACTGCGAGACACATTCCTAGAAGATCTACTGTTACAGCAAAAGTCTTTGTGTAACTGCATTTTCTAGGAGTGGTATATGTTGTTCATCCACACAGACCCACCCGACCTCCTCGGCTACGGACGCACACAACCTGGCTTCCAGCGGGCTTAGATCTGGGATCATGGGGTGGAGCAAAGGTATATACCACCCGGGTGGGTGGGAGGAGCCAGCTTGAAGACTTCCGGTTGGATTTAAAGTGGAAAGGGATATGCCAAAGAGTGTGGATTAACAACATATACAACTCCTAGAACTACTGTTACAGGTGAGTAACCTGTTCTTACGTATCTACCATAATTCTTGATCTACTTGGATGAAGTCTTCACCATTCTTTCAAAACAAACCACAGCCTGGCTCCGAACAGAGTACACTTGTAACTGCCCTCTAGGAAACTCTAGAGACCGTAAGCTGCCATAGGATGTACTGTGGGCCACCTGCCTTTTGCTCCCTTTTCGGCTCACACCTTAGACATTACCCTGTGCCCTTACTCCCTAGCACTGTTTACTGTCCTCTGCATATGCTCCTTATTCTGGTCCTGATCTTCTCTAAATCTATAAAGAATGTTAGTCCTTACTCAAAATTGTTGTCTTGTATTTAGTGGATACTATATGTTAAAACTTAGCCTACAAGATGCTATAACTTGTTGCCTAGTCAACCTCATGTATTGTAATTCTGTACCATACATTTTCAACTTTCTGTGCCTGCAAGTTTAGTCTGCACTACCCATACTATGTTAAGTCCTCTTATAATTTCTGTAACTGTGTTTGATTCCTGTATGTACCGATCTGAACTGCTTAACACTATGTATTGACTTTATAATTGTAATGTGTTTGTCATCATGTATCACTGTATTATATCTCTGCTGATGCTTGTCTGCCACTTTAGTGGCCCGGGTCGCTGCTGAAAACAGTCCTTTGGATCGGCTCGCTTACCCAGTCACCAAAGACATAAATCATTTACACACCCACCTACCATCCCGAGCTCACTCATCCTGCTTCTGGTCTTCACTCCCCCATGTTGGGGGGTGAGGGAGTTTGGTACTGGGCTCTAGAACATGGTCTGGAACTGTCGGCAGTACATGTTCCAGGTGACCGAAAGTCCCTGGGGGGCGGTCTCCACCAGTCACAGTCCAGAATGTACGAGTGGGAGCTAACGGCCTTAGTGGCAGAAGATCTGTGTGACGGATGGGCTTGTCCAGAGTTGGTCCTTTTTGTGTCCCCACTTATCACTCAACTGGTTACTACAGTAATTGGCACTGAACTTCCAGTTCCTCTGCCCCTTTGCAGGGATCTGTTGCCACAGGCTCAGAGTCCCTGGTTCCTATTAGCCTCAAATCCCTTGACTTGCGGTGATGTCAGGGAGCTAATGGCAGCTTGATCCTCTACCTCCTCAAACTCACCCGACTACATCAGCGAACATCTGCCTCACCGAATGATGAATTCACCAGCAAAAGCTACTCTAACAAAGAACTCAGAGACATCAGCACATAAGTTGAGGGAGTTACTACAAGAAAAATTGCAACTCAGCATGACCACGGCCGACACCACAGACAGCATGGTGGCCACATGACACTCTGATTCTGAAGATGTGGATCTGATCACTACAATTATCTAGACTGCCAAAACTGTTAACAAAATAGATAAATCCCCTACCACAGATCAACTGGAGCTGGGTTTTACAGTAGTCTCCGAACAAATGGACCACCATGACCGCCTTCTCCTATATTTGATGGCCTGGGAGAGAGGACTTTCCTACAGACTGGATGATCTAGAGGGTCGCAGCAGAAGGCAAAATCTTTGGATGTATGGCATACCTGAGGGAGCAGAGACGAAGGCTCCAAATGTGATCTCATTTCTGCAGGGAGTACTGAAGGAAGCCCTGCGACTGCTGGATGATTTTGACCTCAGTATGGATTGGGCTCACAGATCCTTAGCCCTGAGGCCCACCAACACGGGTGCCCGGCCGAGATCCTTCGTTCTCAAACTAACTTCCTATGCAGTTAAGGAGGAATTACACAGGCTTGGAGGCAACGGGAAAGATTCTTTAAGCAACATAGGATTACACTAGACATCGACTACACTTCAGAAGTCCAGGATAGTCATAAAGTGTTCTGGCCCGTCCAAAAACATCTGAGGACAAGGAATCTTAAAGCACAAATATTGTACCCAGCATGACTTAGAGTGGAGATTGAGAGTGGGCTACATACCTTTCAAGACTTTATTAGCAGCTACCACCTACCCCGAGGGACTGAGAATCACAGTCCCTCCATTACCGAAAGAACAACTTGAGGGAGCTCCTTAAATCGGCATGGTCAGTGGCCTGGAAAGGAGACACGCACAGGTTTGATGCAGGGGAACTACAAAACTAACCTCTGCTCAGATGTCACGGTGATGCTGAAGCCCTACTGTTAATTGGTCCTCCTAGAAGGTCTGGCACGACGTGCACAGGATGGTTCACCCACAGCCCCAGAAACATTGGAGCAAACGTCCGAGAAGATGGACTCTGAAGGGATATGGGAGGGAACTTTAATGTAATTTACTCCTTTATGATGGATGTCTATTCCAAATAGACCACCTCGCCTCAATGGGTGACCTTGTGCAAAGCATCGGAGACTGCACGCATGGGGGCAAGGGGGCTTGCCTTTTGCCTGCTGGATTACCACTGAACGGCAAATTCCTTCCATACAATGTTCTCCCTCAGTATGCTGTTGTTTTTAAAGATGTTGACTTTTACTTCGGTTGTTCAGACTGAGAGGGTGGTTTTTCTAAAAATACAGAAGGTTTGTGTGGGTGGAGTGGGAACTCGCATCTCAGTGCTTGGGAGGCTTACTTCACAAGGAACTCATGGAAGGACTTTCAGACTGAAATTATTCCCACAGCGTGATCAAACAAATCTCAGTGTTTATATTCACTGATTAACTGATGTTGTTTTACAGATAGATACTCAACTAAACAGGAGGTTATTTTATTTTCTCTCAAAATAACTACTGTATTTGGTTTGTGTCCTTGTTGCAGTGATCTTACCCGACAACTGGAGGCCATCTACCTTAATGATAGATTATTATAATGCATAGCCATTGAAGGAGAATCTGGTTAAGAGCAAGTTTGAATATAAAAACCTTGAATTGTTCTCCTTGTTGGGGAGCTGGGCGGGAAGGGGGAACAGCAGTGATGACATCAGTGAGGAACATGGCTGTCCTTGTATGCCTTTTAGAAAGGGGACGTGTCTCTCCACCTGCATTTTCCTGAGTCTAAAAGCTAAGAGTCTTGTTGTGTTCCCTCCTACCTCATGGTATTTTTGATTAGTGTACCTCAGTCTGCCTTCCACTTTATCTTCTAGAGCCTCAAGTTCCCCTCGAACCTGTGTGAGTTCTGCATACGGTTTGATCTTATCTGTGTCAGTCTTCACCATTTATCACAGTTGGGTAGTGGTTGGAGGTCATAACCCACAGGAGTTTTTTGCATGGTGAACCCGGCCTTAATGGTGCCACCCTCAAGGCTGACTTTACAACGCGGGCACTTGGCGAAGTTAGCCATTAGCTGCTGTTGGTGCCGCCCCATCACCAGTTCTTCGTCTACTGCCATAGAAGTTGGACCTCGTGCAGAGCTCCTGAAGAAAACTGCTTCACAAGCCTAGTTTTTGATCAGCTTCTAGCATCGAAAAAGTCCCGTCGGTTCTGTTTCGCCACTACCTGACACCACTGACTGGTAAGACCGTTCCTTTTATTTTATTTTCAGCGACATTGGGTCTGTTTTTGCTGTTATTTTATCAGTAGATCATGTCTGGTATGGGAGCAAGAAATCGTCAAAGACAGAGCAGCCTCCTATGCACTGGTGCCCCTGCAGCCGCCGTTATTCTGTTACCAACCAGCATGATCAGTGTCTCACCTGTCTTGGCCCTCTTCATGACGTGGATTTGTGCGATGCCTGCTTCTCCATGGACCACCGAGTTGTCATCTTGGGTGCATGCCACCAACTTTCAGGGGATGGGCCTGCACTCGTAAGGCCAAGACACAGTCACTTGACTCTTCCTCCAGGTCCCCTCTCGGTTCTATACAGACCGTGGATGAGGGGGTCTCAGCTTGTTTTAGCTTTGCCATGGTGAGGGCCCCTTCCGCAGTGCAGGAGGCCCAGTCTGTTCCTTTCGGGGGGCAGGCAGAAGGCACCGCTTGGGCAGTTGGCCTTTTGGGGGCGAAGGCACCCCCGGTGTTGCGGGCCTGGGCCAGCACCAGTCTCTACGCTGTCTACCAGTGCCATTTTGGGTGTCAGCATCATTTGCAGATGCCGAGGGCCCGGATGGCACCATAGTCTGTGCTGGACCATCTCTCAGCACTGTTTCTGCCATTGGTGCAATTTGCAGCACTCATAGTGGGAGCGGCGCCATGAGAGGTGTGACCGCTTCTTCTCTGGCTGTTTCTGGTCTCAGTGCCGTTCTTGGTGCCAAGACTGGCGATGGTTCCATTTCCAGCTCTGGTGCCATTCACTGCACCATGGCGGGTGACACAGTTGCTTATCTCCACGCCGTTCACAGCAATGAGGGAGGCTCAGTGCCATCTCTGACTCTGGTGCCATTCATGGCACTGTGGGAGGGGACAGCACCATGCCTGGTGCCGATTCTGGCTTAGGCACCGTGGTTGGTGGTGTCTCTGCCTCAGGCACCATTCGCAGTGCTGAGGAGGGAGTCAGTGCTGACCATGGTACCAGGGCTCAAATTGGCACCTCTCACAGTCCAGGAAGGGGAAGAGCTCAGCGGGTGGTCTGGCATCGGACCTCTGTCTCCACCTCTTTGGAGGAGGATTCTGGGTCTGATCAAGACTGGCTTCCAGACTCTTTGGAGTCTGCTGACCACTCAGTGATCACTTCAATGGCCCACACTCAGCCTCCCTCTGGGGAGCAGGCAGTGTTTCCCAATTCTGGGGTCAGTGGCACTGACCAGCAGGCAGCGGTCCAGGTGGCCACTGCTCTGCAGCTTGGAGTCAGGGGATCTTCTGCCCCTCAGTTGGGGTACCCCCTCCTGTGGTGTGCCTGGACAGCCCAACTTTAGGGCCGACTAGAGCACCCATGGAAGGGGAGGGGAGGGTGCCACACCCTGGGTGGTCTCTTCGGGGACTACTCAGAGTTGCCAGCTGCTTAGGCTTGTGCTTTCAAGGTGGAGGGGTCTTTCAGAGTCTGAGGGTTTGAGGAGCCTGAGTTTGGTGTGGTGGCTTATCCCTGGGACCCACCCGGGTTCAGGGAGGAGCCGTAATGTGGAACCTCATCCTTCTCTATCTCTCTCTCCTCAAGAGGGTCCTCCTCTTTGGAAGCCAGGGACCATCCTTCGGGACTCCCATGGTCCTGGTTGCCTCACAGGGGGGACTCTTCAGGGTATGGTCTAGGCAGTTCCAGTGTGGTTGACCAGCTGTCGGCTGTTGGATATCCCAGAGATCCACCTCTTTTGGGAGCATCCGGCAGGCTGTCTTGCCTGGGCAAAGGACAGTCCTCTTCTTCATTGAATCTGGCCCCCATTCCTCTGTCGCCATCTTCTTCCCTCCCTGGTATTGCCGGTTCTAGGGACCTCTGACCTGGAAGCAGTACAGGGGTGTGGCTGGTCACTTTTCCACTTATGTTAGGGTGATGGATGAGTGGATGTTACCCCTGAGCAGCCACCCCCTGAATCTTCAAGATCTTCCCTTGCCAATCTTCACCATTCATTACTGTTGGGTGACAGCCAGAGGCGCGCACCCGCCACGGGAGTGTTTCTTTCTTTTTTCTCAGAGTGTTGGCGACGACGGCGCCGCCGGCTAGTGACACTTATGTAGAGCGTGAGGGGGGGCCGATTGGTGCCACAGACTCCTCCTCCATCCCAGTTCTGTTTCTCCCACCATCGAGGCTGCACCTGCTGCGTGAGTTTCGATAGTTTACTGCATCATAGGCCACTTCTAAATTTATTTCAACGCTCCTTCATCCCGGTATTTTGTTGACGTCATTGACTGGTAAGATCTTTCCATTATTATTTTTTCTTTCGAAGACACTGAGCCTTTTCTGTGTTTTTTGCTTGATTATTTAGCATCATGTCTGGTTCAGAGGCAAAGAGTAAATCTAAGGCAGGCCATGCCCCTATGCGTTGGTGCCCTTGGGGCCGGCAGTTTTCCATCACGGACCATCATGATGTTTGTCTCCGGTGCCTGGGATCCTACCATGATATGGACCATTGCGACGCCTGCTTTTCCATGGACCGCCGTGTTTTAGAACTCCGTGCATTGTGAGTCGGGCGATCTCACCATCTTTCAAAGGATGATGTTGCCTTAGGGCTTCCCAGTCCAGCTCTTTCTACCTTTCCTCCGGGTCCCCTCCTGGGTCTATATGGCCCAGCGAGGAGGAAACCTCCTCCACTTCCAGCCTTGCCGAGGAGGAGGTTTCTTCTTCAGCGCCAGAGGAATGTTGTGATCCCACCCGGGGTCGCGCTGTTGGTGCCATCCCGGCAGTCACCTCCTCAGAGGTGCAGGCTCCCCCGGTGTCACGGCCCCTGACTGCAGGGCTCAGCGCTGGTGGGCCCTCATTACCATCTTTCCATGCAGTCTTCTGCTTTTCATGGTGCGGCGACTTGGTCGGGGCGAGGCAGTGCCGTTCTGGGCCTGCGACAGCCGAGTTCTGGCGGCGCCGTCCGGCAGTGTCACTGTAGGTCGCGGTGCGTGGGTTTGGGTGGCATCAGTGGCAGTGCCGCTTTGGGCCTCAGCACCGTTGGTGGTGCCGGGGACTCGGGCGGTGCCATCGGCGGTGCTGCGCTGGGCCTCGGTGCTGTACGTGGTGCTGGGGACTTGGGCGGCACCGTCGGTGGTGCCGCTCTGGGCCTCGGTGCCGTTCGCAGTGCAGGGGACACACGCGGTGCCGTGACAGATCTTGGTGCCGTGGCGGGTGTCGTGTACTCAGGCAGCACCGTTTGTGGTGCAGCCCGGGAACCAGGCACCGCCAAGGGGATGGATGACTCGGCGGACGTGTTGCTCGTCATGGCCTACGGCGGTACCAGGCCTGGTGCCACCTCGGGGCAGGTTCCTGCTGTGGTTGGTTTGTAGTCTTCCCTTGTTGACCCCTCCTCTGAGGGGCACGACTCGGGTGAGGACACAGACCAGCAGCTAGAGTCCTCTGGCTCTGAACCTCCTGTAGGCCGCAGAGCTAGATGGTCCAGTATCCCTCTCCCGGACTCCCCAGAGCTGGTCAGCCCAGATGGCTCCATGGCTAGGGGTGGTCTGGAGTCATCTGTGGTTGACCCTTTGGGAGTTCGAGAAGGCATTCCCTCTTCTGGTAGGTCCCAGGCAGCCGCCGTTTCTGGCGCTGCTCGGGTCCTTCAGCAGAGGGAGGAGGACCCTGCTTCAGTAGGCACCCTTCAGGGCCTTGCTCAGCAGGGACCTCCACTGCTAGTTTCAAGGAAGAGGGCTGCTTTGGAGTCCAAAGGGTTGAGAGGTAGGGGTCAAGAGCAACGATGAGCCCTCACCGCCCTGTGGGGTGCAGGGAGGAGTTGTAGCGCTGATCCTCACCTCTCTCTGAAGGTCTCTAAAGTGCCTTCTAGTGGTGGTTCTGAGGGTTGCTCTTCTGGACTCATGCAATCCCAGGCGCGCCACAGAAGAAATTCCCCTTCAGGGCTCTTTCCGGAGTTGCCTCCTTTCCTTTCTTCAACGCAACCCGGCATGATCACAGGGTCCCCAGTTTTGGCAGCATCGCTACCTGGCTCTCAGAGCTCTGGCAGAGGCCAGGCACATGCTTTTAGGTGCCCTTCGCCCATCCTCTACAAACACCCCCCTCTCTCCCAGGTCATGTGGGGCCCACTGGGCCATTAACTTGGGAGACGTTCAGAGTTACTGCGGCGGCCTTCCCGTCCTATGTTAGGGCCATGGACGAACAGGTTTTTTGCCTGTCTTCCCCCACATAGGAGTCTTCTGGGCATTCGAGCTCCACTTCCTCCTCGTCTTCCTCAACTGAGAAAGAGGAACTTCCTGTCCACCTTTCCTCTGACGCTAACTTCACTGACTATCAGCGTTTCCTTTTGAGGATGGTCTTGAAGCTTCATATTTCCTACATTCGTAGAGACAATACTGAGTGGCAGTTGCGTGCTTTCCTCAGTGAATTCAGTGCCCGCCATTTGGTGGTGCCTTCCTGGCTGATTCCCTTCCAGGAAGCGTCTATCCGCACCTGGCTGTCTCTAGCCACTCCTTCTCCAGCCCCAGGAGACTGCAGGAGATGGTATTGTGCCCCCCCATGAGTCTCTAGGTTCTCTACCTCACCCACCTTCGGGTTTGACATCCCTAGATACTCCTCCTGGGCTTCGCTGTGCAGTGCACGACAGGCTTCTGGACTCGGATTCTGCTGAGTTTGACCAGTGGGAACGAAGAGTTTTCTCTTCTGGTCATGCATTACTGTGCATTTCCTCCCATCAGGCTCACCACGCTGCTTACAACAGGCATCTGTGGTCGATGCTGGCTCAGGTCTTAGTTTTGCTAACTGACTCAGAGCCGTATAGACAAGCCATTGCCCTCTCTGTGCAGGGTCTGGAGCTTGCAAGGCACCAAGCGAGGGCATCTTATGATGCCAATGAGGTGGCATCCAGGCTAGTAGGGACAGCGATCTGCATCAGGTGGATGGCATGGCTCGTCTCTCCGACTGTCACCATGGCCCGGCGTAGGGTGACTGGCTCTGCCTTCTGGGAGACCCGCCTATTTTCCCGTATGGCAAGGAGACGTCTTCAGGGGCAACCCCCTTCCCACAGCCCCTTGGGGGTGTCTTCTCCTCCTCACCCACCTTAGACTCTTGTCTATTGGTCAGGGTCTCCCTCTCTCTACTTGTTACCAGTAGCAGGCTGAGGGGTCTGTTCCCTCAGGGGTTTTCTCTCTCCCTCCCCCTTTTTCTAGGGGGAGGGCGCTTGGTACTCACCCAACAGTAATGAATGGTGAAGATTGACAAGGGAAGATATGAAAATGACGTACCTACCATAATTCTTGATCTTCTCTTGTATCGTCACCATTCATTACTGAATCCCTCCCACCATCCACTCAAGGGCCTCCTTCTTCGGCGTCTTCCTCCTCCCTGCTCATCCCTCCCTTTTCTCCCTGGGCTGTTAAGCCAAAAAAAAAAATATTTTTTACATGCTCTCTTTCTGATCCTCTGAACGGACCGTTCCCTCTGAGAATAGGAGGAACGAGCTTCATTTATCTGTCCTGAGGGAACCCTTTCTGACTGCCCTTAATGGGCATCTCTTGGTTCTCCCCAGCCATTTCTTCTCAATTCACAGTTTAAAGAGGCAGTCCTTTGGGACTCGACTTCTCTTTCAAACCACTTCTGGCAAGTCTTAATCCCATTATGTCAGCTCTACAGGTGTAGTGCTATCCAGCACTCAATTTCCTTAAAGAGTGTTCCCTGCCTTGCCTCTAGGAGTCAATTGAGTTCCCGCCTCTCTTTGGCAAAGGGTGCCTCTCGGGCACCCCCTTCACTCTTTCACATGATACTGTGTTATCACTAACAAAATGCTGGTGGGCTTCCTCCTCCTAGCTGGCAGCTCTGTTTGGAACAGAGTTTTCCTTCTTAATGATTAAAGAGCTCCCGGCTGGAGTCTGGGGAAAAACTGGGTAGGCGGGAGGTTAGGGAACCTGCCTTTGGTGTCCATTTTGAGCAAGAAGTTCAGTTGACCTTCTCTTTCAATTCCAAAATGGGATCCTTGTTTGTGGTTCCGAGCTTATAACCCTTAACTAATTGCCAACGGCAGTCTTCCCCCCCTCCTAGCCTATCCTCCTATTCTTCTCTCTTTTTACCCTTCTTCTTTCTCCTCCCTATCTGTTCCTCCCAAACAGCCACCTCAGAAGTGAGGCCCTTCGGTCCCTTATGGTAGGCAGTTCTTTCTTTTCCCTTCTATCCTCTATTGGCTTTTTCCTTTTTCAGTTTATATCCTATCCTTTTTCTATCCCTCGGTTCTCTTGCCTCACTCTTTTTTCTAACCCTTTTTTCGCCTCTCCGGCCAACAGAACTGGGATGGAGAAGGTGCAGCACCCTAAACGGCCGCCCTCATGTCTCACATGAGCGTCACTCCAGGGAGTGGCGCTGTCACGCCGACTCCTCTAAAAAAAAAAAAACAAAAAAAAAAACCACCTGTGGCAGGTGTGCGCCACCGGCTGTCACCCAACAGTAATGAATGGTGAAGATACAAGAGAAGATCAAGAATTACGGTAGGTACGTAATTTTCATATCTTCCGCTTCCTCATCCTCCTCCTTGGAGGGAGAGGAACCATCTGTCCACATCTCTTCCAGCACTGATCTTGCTTCGTATCAGTGCTTCCTCTCGAGGATGATGGAGGATCTTCGCATTACCTCTGATTCTCAAGACAATCCTGAGCATGTGGTGCATGCCTTTCTAGGTGAATTCAGTGTGGCTAACCTGGTGGTTTCCACCTGGCCTGTTCCCTTCAGGGAGGCATCACTGTGCTTCTGGCGATGTCCCTTCTCCAGTGTCCTGGCCCCTAGGGAACTGAGCCAGAGGTATTGTGCTCCCCCAGAGTCTCCAGGTCGCATGCCTCACCCTCTGTCAGGGTTGACACAGCTGGACACTCCTGATGGGCTTCACGTCCTTCACTGTGACTGGCCCCCAGATCAAGACTCTTCAGAGTTTGACTTCTGGGGTAGGAGGATCTTCTACTCTGCATGGAATTTACTGTCCATAGCTTCACATCAGGCCCACTATGTATCCTATGACAGGTTCTTGTAATCCAGGCTAGGTCAGCTCCTAGCCTCTTTGCCTGATATGGAGATAACCAGACAGGCCATTGCACTCTATGCTCAGGGCCTGAAGCTAGCAATTCACCAAGTGAGAGCATTCTATGACACCAACGAGGTAGCTTCCAGAATTGTAGGAACAGCGATCTGCATCAGGCGGATGGCATTGTCACCCATGTCCAGGAGTAGGGTGATTTCCTTCGCCTACCAGAGAACCCACATTTTCTCTCGCAGAGTGAGGTGGCAGTTGTTGGGGCAACTTCCTTTCCCCTCTGGGGGACCCCGTCTCACTCCCCACAGTCTCTGGCCTTGCCAGGCCCATAGAGGTTCTCCCTCCCAGTGTCTCCCCCACTGGGAGCTAAGGGGCTTAGTCCCTTAGGGTCTCAGACCCTCTTCGGAGGAGCTCGGTACTCACCCAACTGTGATGAATGGTGAAGATCGACACAGATAAGATATAAAAATTACGTACCTGCTGTAATTCTGATCTTTCTGTGTATCTTCACCATTCATCACAAATCCCTCCCTCCATCTCCCTGGGGCCTCAGTCTCTGGGTCCCCTTCCCTCTGTGTGCCTCTCCCCTTCCCTCATTCCTTCCCATTGGCCAGGAATGGGGGAACCTTGAGGCATGCAGGGAGGTTTCTGTTGCAGCCTTGAGGCTGGGGGGAGGAGACGGAGAGCTGTTTTCCTCATCGCCTTTGGCTTCCACCCCTTTTAGGGGTGGGATGTTGGTTGCTGCCCCTTCTCTCCTCACCTTACCCTTGTCCTTCGAGACTAATCCCTTTTATGATTCTTTTAGAGGAGGGGTCCCCCCTCTTGTTTTTGTTGGTTAGGGGAGAGGGACGAACCTTGGCTCCTGGATCCCCCCCCCCCAAACTACAGCTGTAGGAAGTCATTTCCTGCCGGGAGTTTTCTTCTTGCCAAGCTCTCTAGCTGACTTCCTTGGGCACTAATTTCCATCTTCTAAAAACAGGGGTCCAGACCGTGAGTCTTGGACTTGTCCTTTCCCCTCCCATTTAATTGTATTCTTTCCTTCTTTTTCCCTTTTCCAGAGATTGGGGCCCCTCCCAGTCCCCTTAGATTCTGCTCTCTCCCTCATCTGTCCTCTCAGTTGCTTATTCCTCCTTTTGTTTATTGCATCCTTTCCTTTATCTGTCCCTTGGACTCTCTTGTCCCACCCCCCCCCATTTCTTACTCTGCAGTGACCCAGAACTGGCAAGGGGGCAGCACCGACAGCAGCTAACTGCCAACCCGTGAGCACCACTTTGTACATCGGCCTTGAGGGGCACTGCTGTTGCTGCGTCGGCTCCACCCATGCAAAAAAGAGGGCTCCCATGGGGTCATGACCTCTGGCCACTACCTAACTGTGATGTATGGTGAAGATACACAGAAAGATCAAAATTACAGTAGGTATGTAATTTTCATTTTTTTTCCTTGTTTTCTTTGCTGTTTTTCTAGGTCGGATAATTTGGTTAATAGTTTGCTATGTGTCATGTGGGCTATTTTTTTCTTAGCCAAGGCATAACTGATAATCTCTCCTCTGACCACCGCCTTCATGGTGTCCCATAATAATAGGTGAGAAGTGGGTTGTGGAGGATTATTGGATGTGAGCTCTGAATAGGTTTTTGCAATTCATTCAGCAGTGTTTTTCATTTAGCAGGGAGACATTCAGTTTGCTTGTCTTTACTTTCAAGGGACAGTTGGATGAAAATAGGGGTATTATACTATGAATGTCAACCTTGGCAATTGTATACGACTCTGTTTGGTTAGTATAGAAGATCTATTCTCGAATATGTATGGTGAGTTGAGGAATAAAACCAAAAGTCTCTTTCCCTTGGATGTAGCTGCCTCCAGATATCCACCAGACCCATTTCAGAACTCTGGACATTCAGCGTTCTAGTGTCCCTACAGTCAGATTGGGTATGAGAAGACTGATCCATCTTCATGGATGGAACAGTGTTAAAATCTCCCCTTCCACACACACACACACACACAATCTGTCCTACATCCAGTTCTGCTATTTTGTCAAAAACGTCTTTTAAAAAAGAGGTAATATAGATGTTAGATGCATATAAGGCCATAAAGTGAATTGGGTTCCCTGAATGTGACCAGAGATGCTGACATACCGCACCTCCATTGAAGCTTCCAATAAAGTTATAGTCAGTGGGATATTTCTTCTTATTAATATCACTGTCACAGCTCTATTAGCCCTTGGGTGGAAAGCTGCCACCACCCACTACCTCCGAAGTTTAAGATGTTCTACCTCTGACAGCTGAGTTTCTTGTAAGAAGGCAATGTCACATTTAAGGTGTTGTAACTCCATTAATGACCTTGTTCTTTTAATTGGGGAGTTAATCCATTTAACATTATAAGAAATTAGTTTTAAAGACTCCATGTTAAAGCAATAGTAAGGGGTTCCATAGTCTCCGCTCACTCCCCCGGTCTAGTTAATAACAAGCTTGCAGTGTTGATATACTGAACCCCAGGTGCTTCAGAATTAATAAAATTGTAAACAGTAACACAATCAACCATGGTAAAGCCAATAACTTTTTCAAATCTTTTAACATTGTGGCTTTGACTTCCAAGGTATTCAGGGGAAACACACACTCAAAACGGATGTATTTTCCACTGAAATAAGGCGTAAAGCCAGATAGCCTCTGGTGGAAAAGAGGCATGTGTCAGCAGCAATGCAGCTCCTAGGAACTACAGATACTAATTACTGCTGTATACGTCATGCAACCTGTGTGGGAAAGAACAAATGTAGGGTCTTCCCACCTCCGCTTTCACAGGTGCTGTAAGGTAAATCTGCACCCTCTTCCCCCCACTTTTTTCTTCACTGTAATATAGCAGCACTCCTCCCCCACCATATGATATATTATTATTATTCAAAATCACGTTGCATAACTCAGGCTGTATCCAGTCTGATGGGGAATAAACAGAATATAAAACGGACATGCTAAAGGAAAAGGATTTAGCATTGCCTTTTCGTTCCCCTCAGTAGGATCCATAACCAACTGACAATAAGGTTAGAGTTCCCTCTAGTGGATAGTCCTAACAGCAAACAAATAAGCAACGCCTAGGGTCCTTCGTTTTGAGTACAGTTCCTTGGCCCTGGCTTCCCAACTGGTGGCATACGAAAATCAAATGGTGTTCATCTATACCCCCTCCTAGGTATGGATGGTTCGTAATTATAATTCAGGATATCAGAACTTATGCCCAGTAGTTTTAGAATGCTCACACAAAGTTTGTGCTAAAACACACACGCAATATTGTCTGGTTCCATTTCAGTCGGGTTAAGATTATCTTGAGCCACGGAGAAAAGATTTAGAAGTTCGATTGATGCCCTTGTTAAATTCTGTTGTGCCTAAAGGTAGTTCAGGAAACAGGAGGTCATGATTATATGGTATAGCGCTATGTTTCCCAAACAAACCAAGGAGAAAAATTCACCCAAAAAGGAGAAGATTAGTTTGTATTCATCTCTTAGGAGATTGCTGCAGAGTTGACTCCGATGATTTTGCTGCTATTTTCTGGTTGGTGCACTTGAAAATCTTGGCCATATTTTGGAACAGCACAGAGGGAATCACTCAAGTTGGTGATCATTTTTGTTCCCTTGTCACTACATGCCAGGCTCCTTCCGTTAGTTTATGCTCGAGGAGATTCATTTTGAAGTCTGGGAGGGGGATGTCTCATTCTTTTAGCAGACCGAGGCTTCCAATAAAGAGTTAAAGACCTTGGGGCCCTCTTCTAAGAATATTTTAATTTTGGCTGTAAAGTTTAACTGAGCCTTAATGTTTTTCTTTTCTCTGATCTCCCGAATCACCCCTCAGACCCTCTATCATTCTACTTGTAAGGTAGGTAAGAAGTCTTGGTCAAAGAAGATTTTTACTTCTTTAAATTTTAAATCTTTTTGGCACCAGACTTCCTGCAGTGTAGCTTCTTTTGTTTGGTAGTGCAGCATTCTGATTATCCATGATGTTGGCCAGGCAGTGGGTGAGGAGGGCCAAGGTACCAGTGATCGGTGTGCTCGTTTGATGTTCAGGGGTATGTCTGGTGGCAGGAAGAGCACTGACATCAGTAAGTAAAGGATGAAGTCTCCCGATGTGGCGTGGCCTTCCTCTGCTCCCTCCATAATGCCATGGATTCTAAAATTATTTAGACAAGACTTATTTTCTAGGTCTTCAAGCTTATTCTGTACCTCTCGATCTCACTGTAGCAAATAAAGAACCAGGCGATCATTAGTTTCTTGTGCCTGTGCTATCTCTACCATTTGGGAAGCTTTGGATGAGACTTTCTTGTCTAAGTTGCACATATCTTGTCATAGGTCAGCTAAGGAGGACTCCACCCTGTTAATTGCTTTTAGTATTTTGTGAAATGCTTTTTCTGTTTTTAGAGGTAAAGTATCATCCTCCTGTCCCAATTCCATGGACGGATCTGAATGCGTGCGGTCTTGTTGCGTGAGGCCTGAGAAGCCTTCAGTGACGGCACTCAAGGTTAGCTGTTTCATCTTCACTGTAGAATAATTTTTCTTCTCTCCTTTCCCTCAATTCTGTTTTGATGCCATAGAAGAAGAGCTGTGGAGTATCTTACAACTCCAAATGTTAAGGGGGGGTGACAGATTGCTGTGGATTAGAGAAACCGACCCAGGAGCTCCTGTATCAACCCTTCACCATTGCAGGTGACATCACCGGAAGTCCTGTAATCCCTGGAAGCCTTTCTTCTGCAGCAGAGACTCTCAGTGATGCAAAAGGAGCTCCATAAAAGCATCTCTTCTTCCCCAGCCTCCAGGGCATCAACTTCCTCTTCTTCTCACAGGGGGAAGAAATTCAGCGGAAAGCACAAACACCAGAGAGAAGCATAGGGACAAACCCTGGTCAGCTTCCTGCTCCAGGTCCCCACACAAATCGGGGACAGATCCTGGGTCTTCCTCCCATGGGGGATTGGCCCCCTCCACTCCAGCAGCCCTCACTCCTTCCGGGCTCCCAGTGGCCAAGCTACCCACTCTTATCACCATCTTGGGCGGTGGTTCTTCAGGACTTGGTCCCCAGCCTCTCAGCCCCTGATGCTCAGGCCCTTAAATCAGCTGGGTTCTAAGCCAGGTGGCTCAACCAGGTGCTTTTTGGGTGGTGGGTCTTGGCCCCTCCTGGTCTGGGTGCAGCTAAGTCTGTCCCGGCACCAGGGGCAAGTGCTCACCTCCCCTGTGAGAGTGATGTCTCTGCCCCACTCAGGAGCTAGCTCCCCTGGACAGGCCTCTCCTTCTCAGCTGGTGCTGGCTGCATTACTAGATTGGCATCAGCCTACATCTGTCTGGTCAATGCCGGTCACTCAGATGTCAACCTTGACAACGCCTCAACCATCATCCCCCTAACCCTCCACTGTCACTGGCTGACCCTATTGTCAGTAAACCGATGCCCGGGGGCCTGACGACCAGTCTTCCCACTCTGACTAGACTGATGCCAGAGGGTTCTAGGCCACAGGAACTGATGCCAGTAGGACCAACACTGGGGTTACCTGAGCCCAAGGAACAGAAGCTGGGGCCTTCTATGCCTGCCCCATCAATGCCGGATACCCACTCAGAATCTGACCACAGACCTTGACACCCTTTTTTGACCTGGTGTGCATGCTTCAAGGACAAGGAGTCCCCAAGGGGGCCCCCCTTTCCGACTCCCAAGGATCCTCCAGCAAATTCAGCAAAGGATCCGGTCCCTCCTAGGAAGTCCCCTATGCCACCTCCAAAAGAACCTACCCCTCTGCCTGACTGAGCTGGCACCAGTCACCCAAGGATTCACTGATGAAGGCATTGTGATCGCCCTCTCCTTCACCGGACTCTGGCAAGTTGGGTGGATACCCTTCCTCCTCTTCTTCAGATGAATCAGAGGGCTCTGACTTGCCATCTGAACCAGAAGAACCAAGGACATCCCTCAATCTCCTCCAGATGACCCCACTTTCATGGAGGTGATGAGGCACATCCAGTTCCTCATGGGCTGGGACACAGAGGAGGTGAACCCCGAGTGACGTTGGTTTGCCATTTGCCTCCATAAAAAAAGGAATCCTTACCGTTGGTCATTTCTCCACTTATTGACTCCTTTAAGGACGTCAATACGACTGCTTGGAAGCACCCATCATCAACTCTGGCAACTTCTAAAAAGGCAGATCACCTGTATAATTCCCCAAAAGATGAACCCTTTTATGGGGAACACCCTGAGGCTGATTCAGTAGTTATCAACGCTGCCTATGACCACTCTAAGTGGCCCAGGCACCTCAGTAGTCAGCCTCCAGATAGAGACTCCAGACAGACCAATTTGGTAAGAAGGTCTATGCCTCTGCCTCCTGTACTAGTTGTTCCGTGAACTTTTTGACCCACGTAGTCCAATATCAGAACCCCCTGTGGGAGAAGACTTTGCAGGTAGCACAGGCCTGACCTGATGCCTCTGGAAAGACTGAGCTGTTGCACCAACTAAAATCAAGCTCGGATATGGGGACACACATTCACCAAGCATCCTATGACTCGGCAGACTCCGCAGGCAGAGCTGCAGCTACGGGGGTTTGTCTTAATCGATACTCACAGGTTGTGACTTGATCGACTGACCCCTCCTCGCTCCAGTTCTGCTTCTCTCACAGTCGAGTGAGCACGACCTCGTATGTAAGCACCATTGTTCTGTGGCCTAGACCATTGGTAAAGAAAGTCCTAGTTCTACTGCTCTGTTCCTCTGTGTCAACCAATAAGATCTTTCCTTTTTATTTCTCTGTCGACAGAGTGCTGATTTTGGTTTTTATTTTTCTGTCTGGTCATGTCTGGTTCAGGGGACAAGAAAAAATCTTCTAGGGTGGGTCGGCCTGCGATACATTGGTGTCCCTATGGCTGACTGTACTCCATCATGGATCAGCATGACCGTTGCCTTACGTGCTTGGGACCAAACCACAACATGGATAGATGTGATGCCTGTTTCTCCATGGATCATCATGTGTTGGAGTGGTACGCGTTGAAGGTCAGATGTGCACCACTGACTTCCGGGGGGGACAGGCGTGTACTTGGGTCACCAAAAACAGGGTTCTTGACCCTTCTGTGTCCCCTCCTGGACCTATATGGCCCACAGAGGAGGGGGTTTCCACCAGTTCTAGCCTTGCTGTGGCAGAAACCCCTCCCACAGTGCAGGAGACCCTGCCTGGCCCCCTTGGGGGACAGGTGGGAGGCACCATCCAGGCAATTGCATCCTCGCAGGTGAGGGCTCCCCCAGCATTGCAGTGTGAGGTCTCCAGGCTGGCACCACCCACCAGTGCTGCCCCTGATTCCATCACAGCTTGCAGTGCTGGGTATCGGGGAAGTGCTGTGGGTGGCATGGGGCCAGCCTCCGGTGCTGTTTCTGACACTGGTGCTGTTCACGGTGCCGGGGATGGGGGTGGTGCCATGGGCAGCACAAGGCCAGTTCGTGGTGTCGCTCATGGCACCATGGCTGAGAAGGATCAGGGAGTGGTCTGGGCTTCCTCTGGGGAGGAGGATGATTCTGAGACTGACCCAGACTGGCTCCCGGGTTCTCCGGAATCCATCGATTCTTCTTCCTCCAGTGCAGCAGCTCCAGTTCAGCCCCCTTACATGGAGCGGATGGCTTTGACCGATTCCAGGATCAGTGGCACTGACCAGTCCTCTGGTGCTCCGGGGTGGTGCCACAGGGCAGTCTGGAGTTAGTGATCCATCTGCCACCTTGGGAGGTGTACCCACTCTAGTGGTAGTTATTAGCCCTACATCTGAGCCAGCTGGAGTGCCTCAGGTAGGGGAGGGCACTCCTCCTCCGGCTGTCTCTCAGGAGTTAGCTGCGGGGTGTCAGTTGCCTCAGCTGATGATGAGGAAGAGGGCTGTCTGAGTCCGAAGGATTAAGGGAGTTAGATTCAGGGTGGCGCCCTTTCCTGGGAACCCGTAGGGATTCAGGGAGGAGTCACAATGCTGGTCTGACCTTCTCCCCCAATGTCTTCTCGGGAGGGACCTCATCTACGGAGGTTATGGGCTGTCCTTCTGGGCTCATGTGGCCCCAGTCACCTCATGGGGGAAATTCTCTTGTCAGGCTCTGCTCTGACTGCTCCAGCTCAGTTGAGCTGCCTTCATCTGCTGGAACCACCGGATCTCCTCCTCCTTTGAGGTCTCCCATTGGGTGCCCTAGCCCGGGCAGAGGCCGTGCCCTTACTCATAGGTACCTAGCCCCTCTTGCCTCTGCAAGCTTCCAGCTCCAGGTCCCCACACAAATCAGGGACAGATTCTGGGAATTCCTTCCACTGGGAGCAGTTCAGGTCCACGGCTGCACTGTTCGGCGCCCCCCCCTTACCTCCAATCCATGGATCAGGAGGTGTTTAACCACTCCGCTGTGCAGCTGGAACCTGACTCTCCGGGCTCGTCGGCTCCCTCATCTTCCTTCTCTGAGGTAGAGGACTCTTCTGTCCACCTTTCCCCAGTGGCTGATCTTTCCAGCTGTCAGCGCTTCCTGTCAGGGTTGCTCAGTGAGCTCCATATTTCCTCTCTTGGTAAACACAATCCTGACCGGTTGGCACTCGCCTTTTTAGGCGAGTTCAGTGCAGCCAACCTGATGGTTTCCGCCTGGCCTAATCCCTTTCAGGAGATGTTGTACCAGGCCTGGTGATGTTTCTCAACCCTAGCACCAGCCCAGAGGGACCTCCACAAGAGGTATTGTGTACCCTTTGGGTCTCCAGGAGCCTTGCCTCACCTCCCATCAGGTGTGACTCTTCTGGACACACCCACTGGGCATAGAAGCCCAAGGCATGATCAACCCCCAGAATCCAACTCAGCTGAGTTTGATTTTTGAGGAAAGAGAACTTTCTCATCGACATGCCTACTTTTGTGTGTTTCTGCTCATCAGGCCCACCATGATGCCTACAACAGGCACTTGTGGTCTCTGCCAGGTCAGATCCTAGCTTATTTGCCTTATTCAGAGGCAACCAGACAGGCCAATGCCCTCTCCGCACAGGGCCTTGTGCTATTGAGGCACCAAGCAAGGGCATCTTACAGTGACAACGAGGTGGCTTCCAGGTTGGCGGGGTCAAGATCTGCATCAGGTGGATGGTGTGGCTTTGTCTTTTCCAGTTGTCACCCCTGGCCTGGCATAGGGTGACTGCCCTCTCTTTCCAGGGAAACCATCTTTTTTCCCCCGTAGGGTGAGGCGAGATCTTCAGGGGCACCTTCCCTCTCCTGCTAGGAGAACCTCACCTCACCCAGTCCAGCCTCAGGCCTAGCCAGGCCTACTAGGGTTCCCTCCTCTGATGTCTCCCCCCACTGGAAGCTAAGGGATTTTGTCCCTTAGGAAGGTTCTGGGCCCCCTTCAGGGGGCTCGGTAATCACCCAACAGTGATGAATGGTGAAGATTGACAGACAAGATATGAAAATTATGTACCTACTGTAATTCCTGATCTTTCTGTGTATCTTCCCCACTCATCACTGAATCCCGACCACCTTCCCCTCTCAGGCCTTAGTCTCTGGGCAATTCTCCTCCTTCCTGTTTGTCTCCCACTTGGACTTTGGTCCATTTCCAGCACCTTCTACCCTCTCCCCTCTTGGCGTCGGTTTTTTTTCCCTCTGTGTGGGCAGACAGGGAGGGTTCTTGCTGTTGGGAGTCTCCAGAGCCCCCTCTCAGCCCAGGTAAGTCTTGGGATTTTTCCTGCTTCCTCTAGTGCTTCTTCAGGGAGTCTGATAGGAGGAGGGGGCACTGGTGATTCCCTCAATTGTCATCCCCCCCAACCATATGGTCTCTCTTATGGTTACTTTTCCTCTCCTGATTCAAGGAGAATATATTATTACACCTCTCCAGTTTCTCTTCTGGAGGTGACCCCCCTCGATAACTAAATCTCAGTCCTGTGGAGTTGTTCTCCAGGGACGTTTAAGGTGATTCTTCTGCTTCAATCCATATTGCAGGAGGGGGAGGCACCAACCCATCCTTAGCCCTCTGGATTCTTCTGCTCCTCTAAATGGATGCCAACCTTCTGCTCCAAAGCCTTGTATCCATCCTCTGGCCTATCTGGTTTGACCTGGGGCATAACTCCTCTGGAGTAGTCCAGGGCAATGCCTCGGGGGGGGGGGGCAGTGTCTCCTCTTCCTCCCCCCTCCTTCATTTCTCTCTCTCCCCTCCTGTCCCTTCCTCTACCACCCCTCCCTTCTTGCCCAGAGATTGGGGCCCTCCTGTCCCAATCCCTTAGGCTTCCTCCTTTTCTGCCCTCTCTTCGGTTTATTCCTCCTTTTAGTTTTACATCCTTTCCTTTTGCTGTCCCACAAGCTCCCTTGCCCACCCTCCAACCCTCCTTATTTCTCTGTGTCTCTCTCTCTGGTGTGCAGAACTGGGGCTAAGGAAGGGGTCAGCGATGGTTACTGGCCAACCCGCGAGCACCACGTAATAAGTCAGCCTTGAGGGCGGCAGCATCCCGACGTCAACTCCTCACATTGCAAAAAAAAAAGCTCCTGTGGGGTCCTGATCCTCCGGCTCACTACCCAACAGTGATGAATGGTGAAGATGCACAGAAAGATCAGGAATTATGGTAGGTACGTAATTTTCATTTTTGGATACTGCCCAAGGCAAGGCCTTTCTGCCCCAGGTACAGGCTCAACTGGTATCATTGTCTAGCCAGATCCCAGATTATTCTTAAGGCTACTCTGACACATGGCAGCGGCTATTGCAACAGTTCCCTGTGACTCGTCTGCACATGAGGGCCCCCATTGGAAACTTTGGGTCCAATAGGATAAACGCATGGCTGATCTGGACCAACCAGTGTCTGTCTCCAACTCTGTGTGGCAGATGGCATGGTGGTTGAACCCCTCAAACCTCTCCTGAGGGTCCACTTTCAGACAGAATCCCCCCATGCAGATCCTTACCACGGATGCTTCCAGCCAGGTTTGGGCCATCCATCTGGCAGACTGCCAAACTCAGGGGACTTGGTCCCCATAGGAGCAGCATCTCCACATCAATGTTTTGGAGATGCGAGCGATCCTGTACGCCCGGCAGGCCTTTCAGATGAACCTGCTTCTGGGCCCTCTTTTGATCCAGATGGACAATATGTCCATGGTCTTCTACATAAAAAAGCATGGGGATGCATTCTTACCGCCTCTGCAGGGAAGCCATGAGAGTTTGGTATTGGGCCATAGAACATCACCTGTGCCTGACTGCTGTGCATGTTCCAGGCATTCAAAACACCTTGTAACATGGGCCAAAAACAGAGACATAAATGGAGTAAGTGGATTGTTGAAAACACAACACATGGTACATTCTGAAGTGGGGATTAATCCACTAGTAATGCCCACTTCAGAATGTCTCTGTGTGTTCAGCGAGACCGGGAGTGAGCAAAAGCAAAACAATAGAGGATTGTCAGTTGTGCACACACTGAGGAAATCATGACCGCACTGGCTGTCGAGGTGCAAGAAAGCGATGGGTACCGGACTGTAAATGGAGCAATCATGGTGCCAGGCAGCGGTTCTTGGTGTCCGTAGAAAAGTGAGAAAACTCAGACAGTGTGTTTAGTAGATGGACCAGGAGAAGTGTGCTGTCAGCAATGTGTGAATGGGGAGCATCAGTATCAGATATCACTGACTAGAAGGTAGTGCATTGCGGTGCCAGAAGGAACATTTGCATACCCTGACCACGGCAAGCAAATGAAATCAGAGGTATGAAAATATGTGGTATGTCCCCACAATGCAGTAGTTAATGTGACATGGAAAACAATGAAACGAGTGCAAACAGCCATGTAGAAAGGAATGGAAGTGATGTAGTGTGTCCACAAGTGTCACAAACGACTTGCTAATGTGAAGTAAGAAAGTCATAGAAAGTAGGCACTACAATAGTAACAAGTAGTGAAGTTACAGCATGCATGCGCCTGGTTGAGGTGGACATATATTAAAAAGTATACTGACGAGAAGCTGTTCAAATAGAAAACAGTATGGAAAGTTCATGTTCACTAACATGTCACATACCAGTTACTTGAAACATTACCTGCTTTGCACTTGCCATGTTACAAGCGCATTAAGCCACTCCGAAGGTGGCATCTAATGGTGGATTAATGCATGGTTAGGCTGTTCCATGCATTAATCCACCATTAGATGCCACCTTCATCATGACTTAATGCTTACTTGGCCAACAGCTTTAAGCCAGTCTCGGTCCAAGGTGCACGAATGGGAACTTCTTCCTTCAGAGATCAAAGATCTCTTTGACAGATGGGGTCACCTCTAGTTGTACCTCTTTGTGTCCCCATACGATGCAAAACTGTCCAGTTTCTGCTTGCTAGATCCAGGACCTGGTGTTTTCTGGTGAGACGTGTTGTCCCTCTCCTGTACAGGGAGGTTTCTGTACGCCTTCCTGTTACTGCAGAGTTTTCTTCTCAAGCAGCAGTCAGAAGGGGAAGAGATGATCCTGATAGCCCCTTACTGGCCACACCAGATATAGCTTCCACTCCTCTGACAAATAGCCATGGGAAAAAAAAAGTTGCATAAGAACTTACCATAACAGTAGATCTTCGAGATACAGCTCTTGCAGCAGGTTACACCATAAGGTCTGAAGCCCGTAGGTGGCAAGACCCCACAGAAAACTTCTAGCTAGCTAAATACAGCAGGTGACCATCCCTGATGTCGGCCCCACCCCTGATGTCCCATACCTCATAAAAGGGGCAGTCCCCCAGCATCCCTCAGTTCTTTTCCCACCATCGACTCACAAGCATCATCCACGGACAACTTCAGCAACCGATCAATGCCACACTTCTGTTCTTTATTTTTCTCAAAGTTTGTTTTCCTTGCTTTAAATTTCCTGTATGTTGTCTTCCCTGATGTCCTCCATAGAAAGGCACTCTTCCGAGTGTGCCTGCAGCAAGCAGATTCCGTTCAAGGATGGCCACTCGGCCTGTGTGCAGTGCTTGGTCCCAGAGCACAACACGAAGGCCAGTCCTATTTGCCAGAAGTTTAATAGTAGAATGAGGATCTGCTGCCAAAAAGTATTGGAGACTTTCCTCCTCAAACAAAAACTTGCAGCAATGTGGAAAAACACCTCCTTCAGGGAAGAATCCTCTCATAAGTCGGGGAAACACAAAGAAAAAAGGAGGGAAAGGGAGAAAAAGCACTCCCCATCCAAATCAAGGACATCCAACTCCAGGAGAAGTTGGACTCTGGCTGCTGGTCAACGAGCTCTCCATATCAGTCAAAGGCCCAAAAACCTATGGCAAAGACCCAGACATTGGGTGTCTCTGGCTTGGGAACCACACTCCAGCCTTTGAAGATCTGGCCTCCAGGGCTTTTTACTGGCTGGTCTTCCTCCACAGACCGATCGGCAAAAGCACCATCCAGGTCAGCCTCCATAGCAGGTTCCAACTTCCTGGACCAATGCCAGGGCTCTGACCAATCTAAGTGGGCCTGTCAGCCCCTCAGAAGTCTCACATCCCTGGTGATGTCCACAAAATGGTTCTCCGACCAGACATCTGCCAAGAGGACCTCGGACCAAAGACCATGGACAGAGGTCCGCATTCATCATCAGGATGACAGTACCTCCATTGCTACCAAAGTCAGTACATCCCACTGGACTTCATCCAAGTTCAGCACATCCCATCATACATATACCAAAGATTCACTCTGGTCGAGCGATGACCCAATGTCGGTTGAGCTCGAGGATGCAGACCTCACCTAGGAGCCACAGACGCCCGATAACCCCATGACGAGTGCATCAGGTGACCTGCCAAAGGGCATAGGTGATGGTCAGATGCCCCAGCTGCCGAAGGACCCGGCCACGGGCCTCCAGATGTTGGAGGTCAAAGACTTGTTCTCCTTTTGGTGGGAGACCGTTCGAAAGGATGTGTTCCCCACTGAGACACCACACAAGGACCAGCCACCTCTGAAGTTCCCTAGCCCTCCTCCCAAGGAGAACAGTCCCATTCCAAAAAGGGACCATTCTAGAGAAAAGTGGCTGAGGTCCCCATCAAGGACCCCTTCCCACTCACCAACAGGGCACAAAAAGAAGTGCCACAATCGGAGGTTAGAGTCTTCCTCCTCAGAAGAAGCTTACTCGTCCTCTGCTTCATCTTCAAGATCCAGATCTCCATTTAGCATTCCCTCCACAGATCCTAAGGTTTTGCCAAGTTCCCCCCAGATGATCCTACTTTCTTGGATATAACAAGGCATATCAAATCAAATCATGTTTATTTTTAAAGTGCCTTTCAAAACCAAGGCGCTGTACAAAGAGATCATACATACATATAAATTTTAAAAACAGACATAAATAAATCAACCGTAGCTAGGATAAGCTAAACTAAATAAATAAGTCTTTAGCTCCATTTTGAATCTTTCAACGGTTGGACATTCTCTTAACCAGCGAGGCACAGAATTCCACAGGGGTGGCGCTAAAAAAGCAAAAGCACGAGATCCTGATGTTTTTAATCGAACCCTGAGAATCTCCAGCAATCCCTCATTGGCAGAGCGGAGAGGACGGAGGGGGCAATAAGGTACCAAGAGATCTTTGAGGTATCCTGGTCCCTGATCACGTAGGGCTTTAAAGATTAATAAACCCACCTTATAGGTGATACACCATCTAACAGGCAGCCAGTGCAGTTCGCGGAGCACAGGTGTAATGTGACTGGATCTAGAAGTCCTGGTCAAAAGCCTGGCTGCCACATTCTGCACCAGCTGCAGGCAGCAGATATCAACCCCAGGTAGCCCTAGGTAGAGGGAATTGCAGTAATCAAGACGGATAGTGATAAAGGCATGGACCAATGTTGGAAGATCACCCGGTGGAACCAGGTGTTTCACCCGGGCGATATTCCTCAGATGGTAAAAAGAGGATTTGACGACAGCTGAAACCTGAGATTTTAAGGTCAGACCATCATCAAAAATAACACCCAGATTACGTACCTGATCAGAGGTAGCGAGCGACATACCACCGAGCAAGAAGCCTGATGGTTGTCTAGCCCCCAAACCCACCTCCGGATGACCTGGGTCCACTACCAACACCTCAGTCTTATCAGGATTCAGTCCCAGCCAGCTGGAACTCATCCAAAATCTGATTTCAGTAAGGCAGTTATTTAGCACGGAGAGAGCATCATCTTGCCTGGGCAGAAAAGACAAATACAGCTGAGTATCATCTGCATAGCAGTGAAAACCCAGAATGTATTGCCTGATGATATCTCCGAATGGCAGCATATACACTGCAAACATCATGGGGGCTAGAATGGAACCCTGTGGTACCCCACAAGGCAGGGAGTGCGTGCCAGAGGAATAAATTCCAGTGGCAACTCTCTGAGACCTGTCCATGAGGTAAGACTGGAACCAT
Source organism: Neoceratodus forsteri (assembly GCA_016271365.2). Lineage (NCBI taxonomy): Eukaryota > Metazoa > Chordata > Ceratodontiformes > Ceratodontidae > Neoceratodus > Neoceratodus forsteri. The sequence goes on from CM028132.1 coordinate 500,437,587, forward strand.
TTGAGGACTGTTCCAGACAGCCTGCAATAGATCCGCAGGCGCTCCAACAGCACACCATGGTCTACAGTGTCAAATGCAGCAGAGAGATCGAAAAGGACCAGAATGGTACGTGCCTTTCGATCTCTAGCCATTAGGAGATCATTCAACACCCAGACAAGGGCAGTCTCCATGCTATACTTCTTCCTAAAACCACATTGGAGAGTATCATAGACATTGTGAGTTGTAAGATGATCATCCAATTGCAACGCAACTGCCTTTTCAATAACCTTACCAACAAAAGGCACATTAGAGATTGGCCGGTAGTTAGCTAGACAATCTGGATCCAGGGAGGGTTTTTAAGGAGTGGTCGAACTACCGCCTCCTTGTGGGGGTCAGGAAAAAAAACCCTCTCCAAGGATTTCCAGACAATGTCAGCAAGGATCGGGCAGATAACTTCTACACATCCTACTAAAAGGGATGTATGACCCAGATCCAAACTACAGCTGGTTGGTCGCAATGTTTGGATGATCTTCACAATGTCAGTGAACTCCAGCCAGCGAAAATCTGACCAGACAGACAGAGTGCATAACACTTCCTGTTGACCACTGCAATCCCTCATAGGAGAGGTCGGACCGATGCCAGACCTGATGCTGGCAACCTTATCTGCAAAAAACCGAGCGAACTCCTCGCATCTTAGCTGAGAAAAAGCTTCTCTGGGCTGGAGACAGATTGGATTGCACAATCTGTCAACGGTCTGGAAAAGCTGAGCTGGTCGATTCTGTGCAGCAGAAATCTCCCTGGATAGGAATTCTGCCTTCTTACAGGTGATTTCTGATTGATAGCCATCATAATGTGCCATCAACCTAAGCCTGTCAGCATCACTGCTGGACTTCCGCCAGGCTCTCTCCAACCTTCAGCCAGCTCTCCTTAACTCCTTCAAGGAGCCATCAAACCAAGGGCTCCTTGAATGAAGGGTGAGAGGCCGAACACGAACAGGAGCAGTCTTGTCCAGAGCATCTCCCACAGCCTTATTATAGGCTAGCACGAGATTGTCTGGACTCATGCATTCACCAGACAAGCTCGATAGATCCAGCACCGCTATTAGGTCACTGGGATTAATACCCCTTAAAGGGCGGTACTGAACCATCTCCATAGGGGCATACCTATTAGGGGGAGCCCTGAAGCTGAACCTTATGGTGATGGTCAGACCAGCTGACTGGTTCCACCCCCAAATCAGCAATCTCCATACCCAGAAGAAAGATCAGATCCAATGAATGACCCTTTATATGGGTTGAGGAGGTAACTACTTGTGTTAGGCCCAGCGACATCATCAACTGGAGGAGATTTTGACCAAAATGCGAGAGTTCATCGGCCCAGGCATTGAAGTCCCCCAGAATTATCAATCTGGGGGACCGCAACACCATGTCGACTATGAAGTCTGCTATCTCCTGCAGGAATTCTCCACCGTGTCCTGGTGGACAGTAGACTAGGAGATTCCCACAACCTACACCCTCTCCCAGGATATATTCAAAGGATCTGGTACTTCCCAATGGCACATCCACAAGGCCCAGCTCAGTCTTAAACATAATGGCTACACCCCTGCCCCTACGATCCAACCTTGGATGATGTATCACTGAGAACCCAGCTGGTGTTGCTGAAGCCAATACAGGGCCTGGATTTTCATCCAGCCAGATCTCGGTGATGCAAGCCAGATCAGTTGACCCAACAAGATCAGCTATAATAGCTGTCTTGTTTTTAATAGATCTGGCATTGCATAACACTACCAAGGTGGGATGAGCTGTCGGGGAAGACCTCGGCACCTGCCTACTAAAGTCGGAACCCTTGGGTATGGGGACAAGACAAGAATAACATCTATCTTGGCCACATTTCACCCCAGGGCGTCTCCTGGACCCCACCACCCCAATCTGTCCTCCCCCCTCCTGTCCCTCACAAGGCTCAGCTCTCCACCTTCTTTTATGTTTCCTCAGAATGTCCAAGGCATGACACCTAAAATAGGTGTCAGGTGACAGTGGTGGACATTCAAAGGGACATAGTTCCCTGAGTCTGGTGGGGGAATAATGCCCAACCATCACTAAACCTCCCCAAACATAATAAACAAATAATTAGAAAAGAAAAAATTTATAATAAAAATAATCCATTACAAAAGAAAAACAAATTATATATAATCAGACACTTACTCAAAAATAAAATGGAGCATTAGTACATTTATAAATCCCAACTGTCCAGCACAAATATCCAAGACAACAAGGGGTGGGATACTGAGGACTTGGACCCTGAACTGCGCTGTTTGGCAAAGTATCTGCGCCAAAAGGACCCTAAGCTGGTAGTGGTCCCACCACTGATGGACATGACCAAGGCTGCCTGGAAGCATCCTTACACATCCTCAGTGGTCCCCAAAAAGGCTGACTGCCTGTATAGGGCACCACTAGAAGAGCCCTACCTGGGAGAGCAACTAGTGATTGATTCTGTTGTTATCACTGCCACACATGATAGGTACCAGAGGTGGAGACACCTGAGCACTCAGCCCTCAGCTCAATTCTTTAGGCCGAAAGATGTATGCATCTGCCACATGCTCCATCTGCTCCTTAAACTTCGTAACCCACATGGTCAAGTTTCAAAATGCCTTGTGGTAACAGGGCTGGACTTGGCTAAAAACCTGCCAGAAAGGGAGCAGAAAAAGGAATTTGTCAATCTTTTACAAACAGGTTCTGACTTGGGCACCCGGGTACTCAGAGTGGCTTATGATTCCTCAGATTCAGCCACCAGAGAGGCAGCACTGGGTGTGTGCCTTCAGAGACACTCGGCTCAGAGTTTCAGGCTTCATGCCAGATGATCAGATGGGCATTCTGGACGTCCACTTCAAAGGGACGGTGCTTTTCAGAGAAGAATGAGAAATTATCACTAAACTACAAGATGCAGGCAAAGCGGCCAGGTCAGTACAGGCCATGCCAACCAAAGCCGAAGCCATTTCAGAGACCTCAACAGTGATTTTGTGGAAATGAAGACAAAAGTCTAGATATGGCCAGTAGCAGAGAGGTGACTTCAGTTGCAAAGGCCCTTCTCGAGCTGCAGGTGGCAAAAATGCACATAATACCGAGTCCCCCCCCCCACCAGGCAAACCTTCCTTCCCCCTCAACAGCCTAACTCCTTGCAGAGCCCTCCTCTCCCACCTGTTCTGAAGAAAGAGGCAGTTGGGTGTCGCTTCTCAAAACATCTGGAGGGGTGGCAGCAAATTACCTCTCACCAACTGAGGGTTGGAATATAAAGGGGAAGAAGGGAAAAGGATATGTAAACTAAGGGAAATATATACATCTTGATATAAACTAGATGGTGTAACTGTGCAAAAGTTCATTCTTATTGTTGTATATTTGTAGTTTGTAGAACTGTACTGACTTGAGTTTAACTGCCTGGAAAAGCCTAAGATTTACGAGTTGCGATCTGTCGAGTTCACCAGGAAGCCAATGGCCAGGCCATCTCTGCTATCCCAGTGTTCCCACCATCAAGCCACACTCATCCAGGAGGAAATTCAAGCTCTCTTAGAGAAAGAGGCCATAGAACCTGTCGCAGGGGTTCAATGAGGGAGAAATTACTATTCCTTCTTCCTAGTACCCAGAAAGACAGGGGACCTATGTCCCACCCTGGAGCTCAGTGATCTCAACACCTTTGTGGCACACAAATGTTTCAGGATGGTCACTTTGCTGGGGTTGATCCCAATGCTATGCTCAGACACCTGGCCAGCAACGCTGGATATACAAGATGCATAGCTCCACATTCCAATTGCACAACACCACCGGAGGTTTCTGCTGTTCGAATTCAGAGGCCATCACTACCAATTCTGGGCACTGCCATTCAGCCTATCATTGGCACCTAGAGTCTTTACCAAATGCCTGGCAGTAGTAGCTCCAGCCCTCAGAAGAATGGGACATTACATCTTCCCCTACCTGGATGACTGGCTTATAGAAACAGACAGACTGTGATGGCAGATAAGGACTGCTTGGCTTATCTAGTCTGCCCATTCCCCCTATCTATTGGATAAGCTGCAGATTCTAGTTAACCAGCAGCCTATTTCCTCCTACTCCCCACTATAATTTCCTTATGTCTGTCCCATGCTTTATTGAATTCCCCCACTGTTTTTGACCCCACGACTGCCTCAGAAAGGTGGCTCCATGTGTGCACCACCCTCTCCATGAAAAAATATTTCCTCACGTTGCCCCTGAGCTATCCCCCCCCATCTTCAAATTGTGCCCCCTTGTTCTTTTTCTTTTTTTTTAACTTTACTTTTTATTTTGATCTTTAAAATCATACCAGTATAGGTCCATACAATTCAGTTACATTTTTCCATCACAAATGTGTTAACTTGACATTTGATCCTTCTTATTCTAGAATATATTAGATAATCTAGACTTCCTAAAGTTACAGAGACTGGTTATCCGGATGTGGATAATAAGGAAAATAGTAATACACTGCAGGCAGCTTTAAGCTTCAGTTGTAATGGCACAGTTTCTTGCAGCGTGTCTATTGTCTCTGATCTCCATTCTGTAGGAGTAAAATCTGAGTTTCAATTCCTATCCTCGCAAATCTTAGGCTTTTCCAGACAGTTAAACTCAAGTCAGCACAGTTCTACAAACTACAAATATACAACAATAAGAAAGAACTTTTGCACAGTTACACCATCTATTTTATATCAAGATGTATATATTTCCCTTAGTTTACATATCATTTTCCCTTCTTCCCCTTTATATTCCAGCCCTCAGTTCTCAAATGGGCAGTCTGCTTAAGTTGTTATTCTGTATGCCTTTATGTTTCCCTCGCTATTCTGATCCCCTCTTGCTCCCCCTTCAATCCCTCTCTCCACAACCTCCAAGGTCGCCACATGTTTTGGAAGTTTTTAACTTTAAAGTGCAGTGCATAAGTAATATTTTCCATTTTTTCTATTTCTTCTATCTTTAAGACCCACATTGTTGGGGGGGGGGGGAGTTCTGGGGATAGCCATTTGGTAGTGATGCATTTCAAAGCAGCTACTCTCAATATCTGACAAAGTTCCCTTCTCTGGCGCCCTCCAGTTGATAAGGTGGGAAGGCCTAGTACTAGATCCTGAAATGTAAAGGGGATAGAAAAAAGCCCTCCTTGTTCCATCACTAAATGTACTTGTTGCCAGAACCTTAAGTCTATCACAACCCCAAAATATGTGGTAATGTGTACCTACCGGTGTTCCACATAAACGCCAGCATGCCGAAGAGGCCTGTGGATTATAATGTGCCATTATTTCGGGGGTTCTAAAAAAATCTGGTGAGTATCTTCCAGTTAAATTCTCGCCACATCGTGGCTGAGGAGACTTGCCAACCCCTTTGAAGCCTGCGATCCCACTGTGCCCTAGTAATAGTTATTTTGGCATCTCTTTCCCACCTTAACCGCATCTCCTCTAAGTTTGGGGTCCCCTTTGAATCTATTAGAATTGTGTATAATACAGACAGGTATCTCAATTTATCCCTGATTTTTATAGAGTCCCACCAATATGATTCAAGTGAGGTAAGATCTCTGCCTATCTTTAAAAAATGTGCTTCCTCTGTAAGGAAGTGCCGTGTTTGGAGGAACCTATAGAAATCCTCTTTACGGAGGAAGAACCGCTCCTGCAGAGTGTTAAAGAGAAGACAACCAGTCTCGTCTATAAATTGTTTAAATGTGGTGAGGCCCTTATGTTCCCAATAAGCAAACCCAGCATCTGCCATAGGAGGAAGGAAGGTAGACGTATACCTAATCAAGGAAAGGGGTCCCAATGCATTCGGGGTATACGTTATTTTTTTTAAATTTAGAAGGATACGCAAAGAGTGTTTAACCTATGGATTATCTGTAGATGCCAAAACTGGGGTATTTCTGACGTAGGCAGAGTCCATAATTTATAGTTATGCATTGAATTCTTTTCTATTAAATACCAGCCAGAGTCTATCCTCTGTTTGGCCCATGTGACTAGTTGTGACCCCTGGGCTGCTAAGTAGTAAAAATACATGTTGGGTAGTCCTAGGCCACCTTTTTCTTTTGACCATGTCAGGGTCTTACATGAGACTCGTGGACGTTTTCCTGACCAGTTAAAGCTGGAGATTTCTTTATTCAACTGTTTCCAAAAAATGGGTTTCATAGGGATCGGGAGTGTTTGAAAAAGAAATAGCCATCTCGGTAGAATGTTCATCTTAATTACCTGAATTTTACCATATAAGGTCAGGGGCAACAGTTTCCAATGGGCAAAATCCACTTTCGTGCTTTTATATAGCTTCATGAAATTGTCCTCAAATAGACGAGATGTATCTACTGAGACTTGTATCCCTAGATAACAGAAAGTATTATTACGGGCCCATTTGAACGGGAAATTTTCTCTAAGATCCTTCGAAGGATTCCTGTTTAGTACCACTGCTTCTGATTTGGTGTAATTTATTTTGTAACCAGCCACTGTGCCAAATTTGTTCAATGCATTTAATAAGTGTGGTAGGGAGGTTTGAGGATCTCCTAGAAAAAAGAGAGAATCATCGGCATAAAGTGCCACTTTTTGTTTTATTCACCCTGCCTTCACCCCCTTAAATTCGGGATTATCCCTTATCCATATCGCCAATGGTTCCAGTGTTAAAGCAAATATTAGAGAGAAAAGGGGACACCCCTGTCTCGTTCCTCTATTTAAAGGTATTCTATCAGACAGCAATCCGTTAAGTCTGATCCTAGTCTCCAGTTTGTGATAAAGTGCTCCGATGGCTGAAACAAAATTTTCCCCCAACCCAAAGTTCGACAGGGTAGATGACATAAAGTGCCAGTCCACCCTGTCAAAGGCTTTCTCAGCATCCATACTAATGGCCATCTGAAATGATGTGTTGTTTTTCTGGGCTGTAATAATATTTAATAAACGCCTTATGTTGTCTTGAAGAAATCTCCCTCCAATAAATCCTGTTTGATTATGGTGAATGATAGGGGCAATACATGCCTGAAGTCTCTCTGCCAAAATCCCTGTAAATAATTTTAAATCTACCGGTAACAGAGAGATGGGACGATATGAACCGCAGTGTTCAGGGTCCTTATCCGGCTTCAGGATAACCGAAATCTGGGCCAAATTCCAGGAAGGTGGCACTGATTTGTGTTGAAGTAGAATCTCATTACATGTACCAACTAGGTACTCCTCTATTTTAGCAGTGAACTTTTTTGTAAAATTCGGCTGGTAGGCTGTCAAGGCATGGGGCCTTGCCATTTCTAAGATGCTTAATTTGTGACCTCACCTCTCCTACAGTGATTGGGGAATTAAGGTTCACCCGAGCAGAGTCCTTTAAGGTAGGGACGGGTAAGGTCTCCAGAAAGTCCTGCACTGCTTTATGGTGCCCAGGAGCGGTTTCCACTGTATAGAGGTCCACATAGAATCTCCTAAATCTATTTAGAATCTCCGTCGGAGATGTAGCCGTGGGGCCCCTTTCATCCTCTTGCAACCGGACCACTGCTCTATTTGCAGCTTCATGTCTCAGCTGCCATGCCAACAGTCTGCCCACTCGATTCCCATGTTCAAAGTATTTTTGCCTAGCATATCTTAGCTGCCCTTCAATCCGTCTATCAAGCATCTGATTTAGTTATTGTCTTGCCTTATCCGGCTCCTGCTTTATTTGCGTGTCCCGTCCTACCTGATGTAGAGTCTCTAACTGAGTGATTTTCTGCTCTAGTTGTAATCTAGTTTGGATCCTCTTTCTTTAATCTGGCTGAGTATTGGATTATTTACCCCCTTAAGCAGCATTTAAGTGCATCCCATCTTATCCCTTCGCTTGTATCCTCTTTTAGGTTGTGTTGTTCAAAATTCTTGATGGCATCCTCCACCAACCCCCCAAAGTCCTCCCTCAGAAGATGGCTTATATTTAACCTCCAGCAGGACTGCGGAGGGGCCGATGTGGAGACCAACGCCAGGGTGACTGGGGCATGGTCCGAAATTACAATTGATCCAATATCACATTTTTCCACCTTTTGTAGCCAATTAGAAGATAGGAGAAAATAATCTATCCTGGAGTAACCCCCATGTCTGGGGGAATAGTGAGAATAATCTCTCTCCCTTGGATGCATAAAGCGCCAGATCTCTGACAAACCTAGTTCTTGATTTAGTCTCTGGATCAGTTTCCCTGTGCATGTGACCCCACCTTTAGCCCCTCCGGACCTATCTACCCCCAGGTGTATTACTTCATTAAAATCCCCACCTATGACTACTAAACTCTGTACGTCCGTAACTGCCTCTTTAATGATCCTCTCCAAAAAGGCCAATCTGGGGGCTTCTTCATTCAGGGCATAGATGTTCAGAAAGGTACAATTTTGACCCCTGTATGATCCCTGTATCTGTACAAACCTACCTTCTGGATCTGTGCAGCCCTCTCTACAACCAGTGGGGCATCTCGTTTTATCAAGATTGCTACATCTCTACGGTGTGGGCTCTTTTCAAAATGCGAGGCATATACCTCACCCACCCAAGACCTTTTTAACTTGAGATGTTCTGCCGCAGTTAAGTGGGTCTCTTGAATAAATGCAACAGTGGCCTTTTTCCTCCTGAGGTCTTGTATAATCTTTGCCCTTTTTACTAGGTTATTTACCCCATTTACATTGAGTGTAACCATATTTAAATCAGTCATAATCCTTTGGATGAGGAAAAGGGAATATCATCTCCTTACTAAGGGGCATTACTAGCTTTTCAAGTATTCGTGAGCATCTGTGCTTTGTCAACCACATATAAACAAAAACTTTGCTAAACATATTATTTAACACTTGAGAACTAACTCTACATTGAAACATATTGAACAGGAATGCTTTCAAGGTGGTTTCACCCTGTGTCCACCCTCTCAAGGATGTTACTTCACGAGGCGTGGATGGATGACCTCTTAAATGTAGGCCGTCCACCTGGCTAAATGTCGCTGCCTAGGAGCCAGGTATTTATTCTGCACCAGCCCTCATAATGTAGAACCCACATGCTCAGAGCTAATCTAAGCATTTTTGACCAGCCTGAAAAAAGGGTTGAATCCCCGCCCGTCTCTTATCTTGATCATATCACTTGGTTAGTTTAATTACTTTGTTCAAACCATAGACCCATCTGGGTGTCTGATATCAAGATGTCAGGATTATATATCCGTTTGTGGGGGATTTACAAGCCATCCAGGTCCCTCCAGCCCAACCAGGACCCCCTCCTCATACTATGGGGGGGGAGACCTAGAGGCCAGGAACCACACTCTTTCCTCCACATTTGTAAGTAATCTGCTGATAATTGCTTGATATTTATCAAGGTTTACCAGGGTATCTGTAATAAAGTAGACAGCCAGCACAGGAAACGGTTGGGGGCGTTCCTAAGTCAGACAATCAGTGCTTCTTCGAATCTCACATTTATATATGATTCCAGTTTTCTCTTCTTAGTACTTGTCTTATGTAACTTCAGAGTCCTCCGCTAGTGGCCCCTTGTTATAGAGGTACCAACCTAGACTTAAGGAGTTAGTTTTGAAGTTTCACATTTACCGGAAAACAGCCCTTCATCAGTGCTAACCCCATCGGGTTGCAATCTCACCTCCAGGGCTGCTTTTAAATAGTGAGAGTTATCTTACCAACTGATCATCAAGTCGATCGGAACACCTCCACCCCAGGCCCCCCGACCATTCAAGCTTCCCGATCTCAAATGTATAGAACTCACTTCAAGAGTGCAGCCGCCTAGTACCCCCAGCACCCCCCTCTGCCAGAGACCACGGGCTGTTGGTTGCCCAAAGTGGCCCCCCTCCCCAACTGAACCCGAGTGTTTTAGTAGTAAAAGAAATATATCCACCAAGTCCAATTTCCATGTATTAGCCCTACTAAACCCATCCTTTTAAAGAAAGGTCAAAAATACCATCTGCCAATGAAGACTCAATGGAAAATCAACGTCAGCTTGATTCACTAGATCTTGCTACCAAATTTTTGAAAAAGTTTAACAAGGTCAATGCAGCGATAGTTCAAGTCTGAAGGTTTTCGTCGTCGTGTCTCTGTTCTATCGAAGGGGTAAACTCCTGGTTTCTCTTGATGGATTCAATCACTCGGTTCATAGTGGAATCTCCTCGCCCGTGCACCATATTCCACAAACAGGAAACATCCGTGCGGTCGTGCATCTCCTTTCTTTTAGTTCCCACATTTTGCCATCCTCCAAGTTGCAATCTTTCTCCCCATGCCCAGGTCACCTCCTGGGGAATCTCCACCTCCACTGATGCCAAGAACTTCCTTGCCTCCAACAGGTCAGCGAACCTCCTAGGATCATTTTCCGCTGTAACTTTTAGTTTAGCCGGGTATTCTACAAATGCTTTAATGCCTTTTTGTTGTAGGGCTCGAACTACCATTAAAATCTTTCTACGTTGGGCCAACAATTGTGGTGTGTAATCTTGATCAAAGAACAATCTAGTATCCCCGAATATTATTTCTTTCTTTGACCAAGCCCTCTTTAATATGTCCTCTTTAGTGCGAAAATCCAAAAAGGCTATTACTACTGACTGGAGACGAGCTTTGGGATCTTTTGGCCTAGGTATGAGGGAGTGGTGGGCTCTAATTATGTTTAAAGGCTTTTCTGCTGGCCAGTCTAGTATCTCCACTAAAAAGAACTCGAAAAAAGTCAGACTAGAACCTGATTCCGTACCTTCCAGCAGTCCATGAATTCTGATGTTATTTCTTCTGTTCCCGTTTTCAAGTTCTTCTATTCTGGACTCCGGCTGCAGTCCCCTCCTGTGCAGGTCTTTGAGGGCCACGTTGTGAACATCTACCAGATTTGAACAGTCAGTTAGGCCCTCTTCTACATGCCCAATTTTTTCCTCCAGGCTTTCTAATTTTTTTTAATTTTCTTCCGCCTCTGTTTCTAGTCTCTCCAAAGACACGCTCACCTTCTGTAATGTGGCGCATAGTTGTTTGGAGGTTATTGTACACTCCAGTTCTTCTCTTTCCTCTGAGATTACCCCGGCCTGCCACAAGGTCTCCATTAGACTGGCTGAAGAAGGCTGAGCATAATCAAATAGTGTTTTTAGCTGTGTATTCGACTGATTGGCATTCCTCTCTCTCTCTGTTTATGTCTAGAAGCCATATCGCTGCAATTTCCACTGAATCTTGCCGATGGATGGGTTGGGTTTCTTTACGATTTTTGTGGATTTAATCTGGACGGGGTAGAGCTGCCGATTCAGGCTGCTATTAGGCTGGTGCACCCACTGGAAGTCCCCCCTTGTTCTTTTTCTGAATGATGCTCCCCTCTTGGACTTTGATGATTCCCTTGAGGTACTTGAAAGTTTCTATCATGTACCCCCTCTCCCTCCTTTCCTCAAGGGTATACATAGTAAGCTCTTTTAGTCTCTCTTTGTATGGCTTCTGCAGCAGACCCTGCACCATATTAGTTGCCCTCCTCTGGGCCTCCTCCATCCTGGCTATGTCCTTGTGGAGAAGGTGTCTCCAGAACCGCATGCAGTACTCCAGATGGGGTCCCACCAACTGTCTGTACAGAGGGATAACAACTTCCTGTTTTCTACTGGTGATGCCTCTCCCTATTCACCATAGTATCCCCCAGCCCTCCTTACTGCCTTCTCACATTGCTTGCCTACCTTAAAGTCATCTGATATGACTACCCTCAGGTCCCTTTCCATTTTTGTTGTTCGTACCCCCCTCCAAGTTGTGTACTCTTCCCCTGGGCTTTTGTTTCTCTAGGTGCACTTCTTTGCATTGAATCTTAGCTGCCATACTTTTGACCATTCCTCCAACCTTGACAAGTCCCTTCTTATCCTTTCCACCCCCCCCTTGTGTATCAACCCTGTTGCAGATCTTTGTGTCGTCTGCAAAGAGACTTACATTTCCTTCCAGACCCTCCGCAATGTCTCCTATAAAGACAATAAAGAGGACCAGTCCCAGTACTGGACCCTGCGGTACCCTACTAGTAACCACCCTTTCTTTAGAGTGTACTCGGTTTACTATTACCCTCTGCATCCTGTTGTCCAGCCAATTTGTTACCCAAGCTACCACCCTGGGACCCACTCCCAAGCTGGCTAATTTGTTCATTAATCTTTTGTGTGGGACTGTGTCAAATGCCTTGCTAAAGTCTAGGTAGGCCATATCCACAGCCCCTCCCTGGTCTACTATTTTGGTCACCAGTCAAAGAAATCTATTAGATTCGTCTGACACGACCTTCCTGCTGTGAATCCATGTTGCTTTGGTTCCTGCGCCCCACTGGCCTCTAGGTACTCAACAGTTCTTTCAATCATTTTCCCTTCCACTGAGATCAAACTAACAGGTCTGTAGTTTCCTGCCTCTGCCTTTCTCTGACTTTTGTGCAGGGGAATCACATCTGCCCTCCTCCAGTCCTCTAGTATCTCACCATCCTCCCTTGATTTGTTAAAAAGGGTAGTCAGTGGTTTCACTAGGCCTCCCCTTAGTTCTTTTAGAATTCTGGGCTGAATCATGTCAGGCCCCATTGCTTTGTCTACCTTGAATTTTAGGAGTTCTTTTAGAACCCTTTCTTCTGTGACTGGACTGGTATCAACCCCCCTGTCCAGAGTGCTTCTATTGTTTGGTTTAGGTACCCCCCCCTCTTCTTTTTTGTGAATACCGAGCAAGAGTATTCGTTCAGTATCTCTGACTTTTCACTGTCACCCTCTGCCCACCTCCCTTCCCCTTTACTAAGCTTCACTATCCCTCTCTTGGTCTTCCTTCTCTCCCTGATGTACCTATATAAGGTTTTATCCCTCCTTCTTAAGAGAGTTAGCCATCTTTTCCTCTGTTTGGGCCTTTGGTATTCTGACTGCCTTCCCCATGTCCTCCTGCTTTAACTGATACATTACTCTATCCTGCTCCTTCTGTGATTACTTATTCTTCCTGAATCCTATCTTTTTCTCCCTAACCTTCCCCACCACCTCTTTTGAGAACCATAGTGGTGTTTTACTTTGTTTTGTTTTCCTTATACGCTTCACACAAAGGCTATATTGGCAGTTTTGATTTTTCCCCATTGTTCTTCCACTCCTCCTTCCTGCCCATTTGCTAGTGAATTCTTTAGGCACTCTCCCATTTTGCCAAAGTCAGCCCTTCTAAAGTCCAGTACCCTCACTTTTGTATGGCTTGACTCCACGGTTGTGTTTATTGTAAACCACACTGTGTGGTGGTCGCTTGTTTCCAGATCGCTACCCACTTCTAAATCTGTGATCCTCTCTCTGTTCCCGTTTGAGAGTACCATGTCCAAGATTGCTCCTCCCTGAGTGAGTTCCAACACTAGCTGCCTGAGGCATGGCCCCTGTAGGGCATCAAGAATGACCCTATTCTTGGATATGGCTGCAGTAAATGTGCTCCAGTTAACATCTGGCATATTCAGATCCCCCATCAACAATATCTCCTCTTTTTCTGCCATTCTAAGGATACCTTCTATCATTTCCTTGTCCAGTTCACGTGTAAAAATTGGGCACACAGTATCTAGCTCCAACGAGGTATCTTTAGGGGTCCCACAGGGGTCAATACTGGGGCCCTTACTATTCAGCCTCTTCCTAAATAATCTTCCTGAAGCCTGTGACACTAAACTGATACTTTACGCAGATGACGCTGTGCTTCTCACCAACAGTTCATCAATAGTTGCCCTCCAATCCCAGCTGCAGGCATCCTTCTACAAGCTGGAAGACTGGTTCTGTAGCCATAAACTTCTATTAAACTACAAAAAAACCAAGGTGATACTCACAGCCAGCCACAGCACAAAAAGCTCCCTCCCTCACATGCTCAATAAAGTCAGTGAGCTGCTGGAACAAGTTCAGACCTTCAAGTACCTGGGGTCACCGTTGATGACTGCCTCACCTTCACCCAACACATCGACACAGTGGTAAAGGCAGTGAACACCAAGCTGGGTGTACTATATAGGCATAAAAGTATCTCACTCCAGAGGCCCTCCGTCTCTCAGTCTCCAGCTCCATCCTTTCTACCAACGACTATGGATTGGTGGTCTATGGCGCAGCAACAGACACTGCACTAAAAAGGATTCACATTGCCCTCAACAAGGCACGTAGGCTCACAATGGCTGCAGATCGAAATACCCACACCTGCTCCTTATACAAGGAGACCAATTGGCTGCCACTAAAGAACAGGATTATATTCCAAACATGTCTCCTTGGAAAAAAGACACTAATGGGTAAAACTGCCCCATGCATTTCTAGCATCCTAACACCAAGTGCTATAGCTGCTCTACACCAGAGGCAGGATGAGGGGGCCCTATCAACACCTTTCTGTCGAACTGTGCAGGGACAGCGTGCTTTCAGCTTTAGGGCCCCAATGAAATCTGAGTGCACATTCTAAACTCCCAATGCATCTCGCAATTCAAAAATGGCCTAAAGCTAACACCTTCTTACTAGGACAGTTTATGACTGCCACTAGGACTCTAACACCCATAATGCCCACTCACCCACACTCTCCTTCCCCTTCCTTTTACACCCACTCTTCCCTATTGCCCTATCCCTCTGTCTTTCTCTCCCCCCTGTGCCTTTTCTCCCACTGGATCAACCTTAAAACCAACATACTACCACTACCTCCCCAACCTCCTAGACAAAGCCACTTCTGGTTGCTCACTCCCCCCCTGCCTCCCCCCCACACCTTGACTCCTCCTTGGACTCTCACACTAGGTGTCACACCTGTTTATCTCCTTCGCTACATATAAACACTGTCCTTTACCCTAGTTGAATGCTCTTGACGCTGTACTATCACCATTGGTACTATGAATGACATTGTATCCTTATTGTATACTAGCTACCTACTATTCGAGTATTGTATGTAAACTGTTTGTTATTGCTGTCATTGTCACTGTTTGACGTGGAACCTTTGTAAAAGAGCTCTGAGCTCAAAAGTATGATCCGAATCCCTAAATAAATAAAATAAATAAAAATTTCCTTCCCCTGAGACAAGAGTCTGTATACAATCCCTGTGTGGATTGTGGTGCCACTACCTGTCTCCAAGGTGACCCACAGTGCCTTCTCTCCTCCCTGTTTACCCTTTAGTTCCATTGCTTTGATCCCTTCCCTTACGTAGAGAGCTACTCCTCCTCCTCCTCTTTTACTTTCCCTGTCCCTCCTGTAGCTTGTGTACCCTGGTATGTTGAATTCCCAGTCATGGTTCTCCATGTACCATGTTTCTGTGACTGCCACGATATACAGATATCCCTCTTCCATCATGGTCACTTAGGTCAGGAAGCTTGTTACCCAGATTATGAGCATTAGTACTCATTGCCCTCCATTTTATGATGGTCTTACCCATTTTTGCCCCATCCCTGCCCTTACTGCCTTTTTCTCCATTTACCCCTGTCCTGCTCCCTATCGACCTCTGTACTTTGGTGTTTAACTTGCTAACTACCTTGTTTTGTGGGGGGGGGAAGGCTTGAAATTTCCTGCTTCCTATCAGTGCCTCACCCTTGGCTAGTTTAAAAGCTTGCCAATGAAGCATTTAAACCTATCACCTAGGAGCCTCATTCCCTTCCTGGACAGATGCAGACCATCGTGCCAGTATAGACCCACATCCCTCCAGGTGGACCCCCAGTCCCCAATGAAGCTAAAACCCTGTGCTCTACAACAGTCTTTCAACTATTCATTGAACTTCATGGTGCAGAGTACACTAGCCTCACCTATGCCATCAATGGGCAGCACTTCTGAGAAGGTTACTGTGCATGTTACCTGTCTAAGGCCCCTCCCCAACTCCACAGACTACTCCTGCACTGATCCCATGCCCAGCTAGGTCATTTGTCCCAAGATGGACAATGATGTCTGGCTCCCTCTCCCATGATGCTGCTTCTGCAATCCTGAGGAGTCGCTTCCTGACCCTCCAAGTCATGGCACCAGGCAGGCACCTTACCTCCCTCCCCCAGTTGTGCTCCCCCACCAGGAGCTGTTTTATTCCCCCTTGGTGCCCCTTGTCACCCTGCTGTGAGTCTCCCTTGTGGAGGGTCCTAGCATCCTCCTTGGTCTCCACTGCGGGTGCATCCATATGAATTGTGGAGAGGTACAGCTGGAGACATGCACCTCTGTTCCACCACCCTCACCCTCCCTGAGTCCACTGTGGTCGAACCGCTCCTCTTTCTTGGCAACCTCTGAGGCAATGGTGGTGGCACTGGTGGTCCTTGGGTGGGGGAGGCTTCCCAACTCCTTGCCATTTCAGACTGGAGGCGGGCAATCTCCTCCCTCAGAGCAGACAGTTGCCTGCAAATAGGGCAGCAACGCAACTTCCAGAATGTCTCCTGGAAAACTGCCACCCCACAACCAGTGCATTGTACCACTCCCCACGTCTTTCCCTTTCTTCTTAATATATATATATATATATATATATATATACTATTTTTTTTGGTTTGGGGTTGTTTTTGCATTTTTTTTGTTTGTGTGTATATGTGCTTACCCTCTATGCACTGTGCTGGCTATGACAGATGTATGCCCCTTGCCCTCACAGTGTCATCCAGGAGGGGACTCATTCACGTGTTACAGGACACCTTTTCCATCTTCAAAGACGTAGGTGCCACCATCAACCTGCCAAAGTCATTCCTCACCCTGTGCCAGAGACTACAGTTCATAGGAGCAGTCTTGGACATGACCAGAGGGAAGGCTTTCTTACCAAAGGACAGGGCAGATCACCTTAGAGGCTTGATCAGACACATCCAGGGACAGAAACAGGTCACAGCAAGGACCATGCTAAGACTGTTGGGCCATATGACAGCTGCCATAGCCACAGTACCTTTTCGCATCTCCATATGAAGACCGTTCAGTGTACCCTCCAAGTCCAGTGGAACCAACGCCAGGACAAACTAGAACTGATGGTTTCGGTCCCTGTCTCATACACTGAGTCCTTCTGTGTGGCTAGTTTCAGAGCACCTAGCAGCAAGAGTCCCTTTCCTGTCAGCCACACCTTCGCTGATCCTGACCACGACACATCAGAGTCGGGTTGGGGTGCCCATATAGGTAACAGAAGAATGCAAGGATTATGGTCCAGCTCAGAAGGAGCCCTACACATAAACATCCTAGAGATGAGCAGTCCTGTATGCCCTACAGGCCTTGCAGGCAGACCTATGCCCAAGACATCTACTGATTCAAACAGACATGTCAGTAGTGTTCTACATCAACAAACAAGGAGGTCCACGCTGGCGTCCTGAGTTTGGAAGTGAGCTTGGGCGCCGGGGGTTGGCAGGAGAGTTATTGGATTGAGCACCTGCAAGGCTGCTCTCCAATCCTGGGGGGAGGGCATTGGGGCACCCGGCTCTCCGGCAACCCTTGGTGGAGATTGGGGGCACCGCAGAGCACCGGCAGCATATAATGATGTGCCTGATGCTGACAGAATTGCCATGCGCCAAGTGCCAGGGGAGTGCACACACATTGGAGGGGTTGGAAAAACGAGGAAAAACCCTGCTCAGAGGGTTAGGTGACAGCACCTATCCTCCATGCCCAGCCACGGGATCCATCTCGGCTGGCTTCATCGATCCTCCACCTGGGCCCCACCTGCACACTAGAGTCTGTCTTGCAAGGAGCCCAAGGTAAGGAGTCGGGCTACCCTCCCTGGGCGTGTTAAACCGGGAGTGCCAGCTGCGGGTGGGGGAGAGAGAGAAAGCATAGGTCGTAGCGACCATCAGGCAGGGCTGCACAGGGATGGGCTGCCTGAGAGGGTTACCTCAAACTGTGAAGGAGTAAAAGATAGTTGGGAGGGGAAACAAGGAGGTACCCATTCATACCAACTCTGTCGGGACGCAATGAGAGTATGGCCATAGACCACAACATCACTCTGTCTGTAGTTCATGTCCCAGGAGTACAGAACACACTGGCAGATATGCTAAGCCAGTCCAGATCCAGCGCACATGAGTGGGAACGTCTACAGTAAGTAGCAGAAATTCTGTTTGACAAATGGGGAACTCTACAGCTAGATCTGTTCACCTCCTCATACATTGCAAAACTGCCCAATTTTTGCTTGCTAGATCCAGAGCCTGGTGTTTTCTGGTGAGATGCATTGTCCCTCTCCTGGACAGGCAGATTTCTTCATGCCTTTCCTATTTCCCACTCACTCAGAGTCTCCTGCTCAAATTGCTAGCAGAAGGAACGGACACGATTCTGGAAGCCCCACTTTGGCTCACAGATTTGGTTCCCTTTACTCCAACATCTAGCAAGCGAGCCACCATTCCTTCCACCTCTCAGCTCGCACTTACTTTCACAGAGCAACCGATCACTAGTCCATCTGAACTTGCGAACCTTACACCTGCACGCTTGGCTCCTGAAGACCTAGTGATTTCTCGCCATGGGATCTCAACTCAGGTAGCAGATATCCTTGTAGCAGCAAGGAAACCCTCTACTAGGGCCACGTACATCATGAAATGGTGCTGTTTCTGCATTTGGTCCTCAGCACGTGGCCCAGACCCGTTGACTTGCCCGGTGAACTTGGTCCTAGAGTACCTTCTTTCATTATCAGACTTAGAACTAAGTTATTCCTCTATAAAGGTGCATCTCTCAGCGTCATCCACATACCATGCACCGGATAAATCATTAGCTCAGCTGGAGCTGTCAAGCACCTTTCTACATGACATTCTCCACCTGAAACCACCCATCAGGGACCTGATCCCTCCTTGGGATCTTCTTTTCATTTTGGAACAGCTCACATTGCCTCCCTTTGAACCAGCCATGGATTGTGAGCTACGTCTTCTATCTTGGCAGGTGATATTTTTAGTTGCAGTAACTTCCGCCAGATGAAATTCAGAGCTCCAAGCGCTTATGTGTATGGAGCCATATCTGGTTTTTCATAGGGACAGGGTGTCCCTAAGAACTAATCCTAAGTTTCTTCCAAAGGTAGTGTCAGAGCTTGCTCTCAACCAAGAGATTAATCTTCCCATTTATTATCCTGAGTACTCCAATAGAGGAGAAGCTCTCCTGCACACTTTAGATGAGCACAGGATACTCAGGTACTATCTGTCTAGAACAAGACAACACAGAAAATCTGATCAGTTATTTGTATTTTTTGCCTCCAGGAGGCTAGGATCACCTGTTGCCAAGCAGACACTTTCTAAATGGTTGACGAACTGCACTGTGTTCTGTTATCAGAAACAAAACAAACCCTTACTGGGACTGATAAAGGGTCACTCCATGGGGGGGGGGGCAGCCTCATTTGCTTCTCTGAAAAACATATCGGCTTCAGACATGTGTGCAGCAGCTACCTGGAGCACTCTGCATACTTTCATTAGACATTACAGTCTAGACGTTGCCTCTAGGAGCAGAGCAGGCTTTGGCCTTGCTGTTCTGCAAGGGCTTCTGTCATGAGGGGTTCCCTTTCACCCTTTCTCCAGACCTCCTCCCATTTTCCTCACTACCGCATATTGCTTGGGGCTCAGTCCTTATGGTATAACCTGCTTCAAGAGCTGTATCTTGAAGTAAGATAATAGTTATGTAAGAACTTACTGTAACAATAGGCCTTTGAGAACAGCTCTTGCAGCAGGTACTTTCCCACCCACCTTCCCCATAGGGGGTCAACTGCATTGGCAACTTGATTATTAGTCTTCCTTTGGAAGTGGATCCTCGGTCTCCCATCAGAATTATGGCACTATGCCGGAGTCTCCGGCAGGAGAACTGAGGGATGCTGGGGGACTGCCTCTTTTATGAGGTATGGGACGTCGGAGATCGGGCCAACATCGGGGGGGCGGTCCCCCGCTGTATGTAGCTAACTAGAAGTTTTCTGTGGCGTCCTGCTGCTTCAGTCCTGATGGTGTAACCTGCTGCAAGAGCTGATCTTCCTGGACATAGTCTCCACCACTCATTCACACTAATGGGAGTACGCCAGAGGCGCTAGGACCCAGCGGGAGCAAACTTTTTCAGGAGGGCCACACCGAGATGGAGCCATGAGCAAGTGGCACCAAAAGCCAGGTGTGTGCGGTATAGACTATCTCAGCGTCGACCCTCCAACCACCTCAGTTCCTTTTTTTCCACCATCGAGTGCGCTTCGGTGATGACATCGCTTGCTGGGAGTCAAACTTCAAACTAGCAGCTTAGTTTTCAGTTTATTGTTTTGTATTTTATCAACGATAAGTACAGATTATATATATATATATATATATATATACATTAGAGCCAAAAAACTGTTTAATGCATCAGTTAGGGTTGTTCCACAGTGACAAAAGTGAGGAAATTCGATGTTAGGGTTGAAACCCCCTTTGCACCCCTCAGCCCACCCCCAACTGGAATCGGGGTGTGCATTGGGGTCATCAGCCCTAACTGTCACCCCATCACATGTGGAAAGAAGCTGAGGAATAGAAGAATGGGGTGACAGGTAGGACTGATGACCCCAATGCGCTCCCCGATTCCAGTTGGGGGGTGGGCTGGAGGGGTGCAAAGGGGGTTTCAACCCTAACATCGAATTTCCTTGCTTTTGTCGCTGTGGAACAACCCTAACTGATGCATTAAATGGAGTTTTTTGCCTCTAATGTCCCTTAATTTTGAGAATGATAATGAGAAACAGTGAATGTAATGCGGCGGCGAAATGGAGCGGCGGCCCTCGCTCCCACCACGTGATGTCTTGTCACATAGTAACATTGTGCCTGCAAACGCAAATCGTAATGCACATGGTGACGCAAAGTGAAACAGAAAGAGAAACAGTACTGTAGACAGAAATGTTAAAAACAACGCAAACACAACCGCAAATGAAAACGCGAAAGGGTAACGACATGGTGACGAATGAACGTAAGAAACGGCACGGAACTCAAGCAAATGGTAATGGTAACAGTAATGTAAGAGCACAGGCTGGTTTTATCCAAAAGCTGTATAGAGAAAGACAGTGAGTACAAAGAATGTATGCAAAATAATGACTCTCGGAACACAAAAATGAGGACTTGGAATAGTAAATTGCTTATATCTCAGTAACCGTATGACACAGAAAAAAAATTTAAAAGTCATATGAATTATCACTTTCCTGGCTAGTTTTGTGTGGGGCTAAGACATTTTTTGACAAAAAGTCCGTATCTCGCACCGTTTTTGAGATACGGGCCCTGAAAGGCGTGGCGAACACCGTAATGTTATCCTATGGGAAAAAAACAGAAGTTCGGACTGCCATAACTTTGCCTCCCTGTAATATTTTTTCACCAAACCACTGAAAGGCACATCTGTGGGATGTTGGCTGTGTTCCCTGCAAATTTCAGCCCAAAAGACCAAACCGTTATTTTGCAGCAGGGCGCCAAACGATTGCTGCAATGCGTCATATGCCATAATGTTATCCTACGGGAAAAAGCGTCAACTTTGGAGTACCGTAACTTTGCCACCATGTAATATTTTTTCAACGAAACACTGAAAGGCACATCTGTGAGATGTCGGCTGCATTCAAACCATTCTTTTGCAGCAGAGTGGCAAAGAATTACTGTTATTTTGGGCATAGTGTCGCAAAGTAGTGTCGTGATTTGCGAAAGCTTTTTGCAAAAATTTGCGACACTTTCGTGAGTGCGACACTACTTTGCGAAAGTACTTTTTCCAGAAATCTGAAAAACATATTTCTGGGGTGTTTTACCCCAAAGTAAAGACATGGCTAGCATCCTCAGGGCCCGACTAAGTGAATACAAAAATAATTAGGTTGCTAGAGGGTCTCAATTTTAAATGCCAAGCATTTTTCTGATCACTAACTGAAAACAAAATGGCAGATTTGCGACAGTAAAAAGTGCATTTGCGACACTGTCGAACTTTTTGTTAACTTTTCCCATTGACTTATAATGGGAAACTGTTTTTTGAATAACTTTTGAACCGTTTAATATTTTTTCACGACATCTTTGAAAGGCACATCGGGGACCCTAGCCGCACGTTCCCTGAAGATTTGGGTCCAGTCGCATAAACCGTGTGACCTGTAGGCACGACTGTAGAATTCCAGAAAAAGCGTAAATGCATGCGCAGATCACGTTTAATAACTCCGCAGCTGTGTATCCGACCAGTATGAAACTTGGCAGATATATATATATATATATATATATATATTTTGTGTTTATCTCCCCAACTGCCACTCCTTCAGACCATTGCTGAGGACGCTGTCCTCCACGGCTCCGATGCCGATCCCTGACCCCACATCGCAGCCATCTCGGGGTAACCTGATGTGACCCTTCGTTGGATGGGCCCTCCACTTCTGAGGAGGAATGGCCTGGTGGCCTAGGCATTGACCCTGGGTGCTGCTGAGGTCGGGTCGGCTTCTCGGAGTTCCGAAGAGGCACTGGTCTGGACAGCCATCATCCGGCAGTTTGGAGGTGCCATTTTATGTTTTTTTCCTCCTTCAGTTCCCCTGTGTGTCGTATCTGCACTGCCCCTGGTCTCCACCAGGGGCCGCTACAGAGTGATGCCTGTTCCTAACCCACCCCAGGAGAGGACAGCAGTCCTCCAGATGCTCGATCCCGCTCCTTCTCCTGCTGACCCTCTGGCGCCTGAGTCCGTTCCTGAACCCAGGTCACCAGTGTGGTTTGAGGTAAGGCACCAGTGCCTCAAACCTGTGTGCCACCGGGCCGGCACCCGATTATATTTTCATAAATTCTTACTTCTACAAGAGAGAAGTCTTCAGCCCTCCATTGATGGAGTCGACCATTAGTGGGGCAAGCAACGGTAGGGAGACTTCATATGAAAGCTGTTCTGGTCCGCCGCCCTCCCCAGATAGGGGTCTGACAATGGACGGTCCAATGCTCAGGGAGATGGGTGGTCTCCCCAAAAGCAGAAAAAGAAATGGTCCCATTCTCGGCATGTTTGTCCTCGAGTTCTTCTTTGGCAGATAGGTCACAGAAGAAACGGTGTCACTCGTGGTCACCCTCTGGTACGTCTGCGCATAGACGGTCAGTTATTAGGGCCAGGTGCCAGTCTCTACTCTGTCGATGTCACCAGTTTCTGTCTCTGGTGGCCGACCTCTTCAACACTGGAGCTCCTCTCTGCCTATTGGCGGGGCTTCCGATGAGCAGTTTCACCAGTGGGCCGCTCTTATGGAGCAGTGGGCTTGGCGGTTATCCCGATTGCCCAAACCAGCCAGTCCGTCACCAGGGCCTTTGGGCCTATCAGTTTCAGAGTGGCAGGTGGGGTGGTTAGGACTTCCTAGTTGCGCGGTGCCTTCTTCAGTGCCGTCGACTCCACGATCTGGTGTCTATCCCCCTCACATGGTTGCGGCTCAGGGGTCTATACCAATGCCTTTATCTCCTGTCATTTTTCATCCTGTAACTTCAAATCACAGTTCTCAGACTTCTGTGAGGTTGCCATAGTCTGTGGTGCTGACCTCTCTGGCGCCAAGGTCCTTTGCGAAGCTGCAAGTGGGGTCGGCACCATCTGTAGTGCCGCATGCTCTGTCAGTGCCGTCCTCTGCTTTGGGGCTGGTGGCAGCGTGAAGCTTGCGGTGCCACGTTATCCGTCTGTGCCTCTGGTGCTGGGAGTGGCAGCAGCGCTGAGTGCGGTGTCACACTCTCTGTTGGCACCATGTGTGACGCCATTTTCTATGACAGCTCCCTCTTTCTTCTCAGCGCCATTTTCGGTGCCAGGGATGGGTGTGGTACCATGTGGTTTCCAGAGGTTTTTGACTCTGATTCTTTCTCCTTCTCTTCTTCCTTCTGGTTTTCACTCTGTTCCTGTCTATACAGTCCCCTCCGGACTGTCAGGAGATGATTTTGAGCCTGATCCAGATCTTTGACTGGGTGGTGATGTTGATGCTGATACTGCCCCGGGGGCAGGGATCAATCCTCCTGCAGAGCCTGTTATGGAGGACCTTTCCATTAAGTCTCTGCTCAAGAATTTTAATTCTATTCTTTCTCTCCAGACCACAGAAATCGATCCTGGGAAGTTTCTGCGTCTCCAATATCTACATGTTCCGGAAATCAATATGGATTTAACCCCTCCAGTACAGCCTTCTTTCGAGACTCTTTCCCAATGGTGTGGAAGAATCCAGTGCTTATTCCTTCTGCGGCCAAGTCCATAGATAGGAAATATGTCTCTCCTAAGGATCGCCCCATCTTGGCCTCACAAGCCTTTGCTGATACCATTGTGGTCTTGAAAGAGAATAAGGCTGTCCTCACTCAGGAATCTATAGCCCATCCTTTAAACAAAGAATCTCACAAGATAGACACCTTGGGTAAGAGAGTCTTTGCTGCCTCAACCCTGTGCATGAGTATTGCCAGCCACCAGGGCTATTTTTCTCAATAGGAGTATGTTCTTTAGCACTCACTCAAAGCAATGGTAGAAGCTCTGCCCAAATCAGAGGTTAACTCAGAGCTACTGCAAACCATAACTAGGGTTATCAAGTCCAATAACTAACAGGTTAAAGCTGCAATGGACCCTTCAATACCGCTTCCGGGCAGCGGTGGCTGGCATCTGCACCCATCGCCACTCTTGGCTACGTACTTTGGGCTTCACGAATGACACCCAACAGCAAGTCATAGCCTTACCTTTCAACAGTATGTATCTGTTTGGACCTCAGGTGTAGCAAGCACTAGAGGCCACATTGAAGACTATGTCTGCCATTAAGACAGCCAGATCTATACCAGCCCCCTTTTGAGGGGGTGGGAACAAGTGCCAGTTTCACAACCATCAGTCCTTTCAGGGTAAAGGCAGAGGAGGTTTTAACAGAAACCAGAACCCTCAGCCACAAAAGAAAGCACAGCAGAGGGCACAAGACCCAAAAGCGCCCAGTGCCACCTTCTGAGTTTCCGGCCCAAGTCCCACATCAGCTGCCTGAGGGGGACTCCTCAGCAGTGGGAGGACATCTGACTCAGTTCTACAGCCAGTGGAAATCTATAACATCAGGAAAAAGGGTCCTCGGGATAATTAGCAAGGGGTACTCTCTCAATCTATCAGAAACTCCTCCGGCTCATCCTCCCAAATAACAGCCCAAGCTCTCAGCGGTACAGTCAGACCTTCTTGCTTCCGCGGTACAAGGGAAAGAATTGTCGAGTACCTAGAGACCAGAGGGGCACAGGACCCAAGGCAGCATGGATTCACAGCGGGAAGGTCATGCCAGATGAATCTAATAGATTTCTTTGACTGGGTGACCAAAGTAGTAGATCAGGGAGGGGCTGTGGACATGGCCTACCTAGACTTTAGCAAGGCATTTGACACAGTCCCACACAAAAGATTAATATGCAAGTTAGCCAGCCTGGGAGTGGGTCCCAAGATGATAGCCTGGGTAAAGAATTGGCTGGAGAATAGGACACAGAAGGCAATAGTAAATGGAGTCCACTCTGAAGAAAGGGGGGGTTACTAGTGGGGTACTGCAGGGTTCAGTATTAGGACCAGTCCTCTTGAATGTCTTTATAAGCAACATTGCAGAGGGACTGGAAGGAAAAGTATGTCTCTTTGCAGATGACACAAAGATCTGCAACAGAGTTGATGCACAAGGTGGGGTGGAAAGGATGAGAAGGGACTTGGCAAGGTTAGAGGAATGGTCAAATGTATGGCAGCTTAGATTCAATGCTAAGAAGTGCAAAGTAATGCACCTGGGAAACAAAAACCCAGGGGAAGAGTACACAATGGGAGGTGAGATACTAACAACAACAAATATGGAAAGGGACCTGGGGGTAGTCATATCAGATGACTTAAAGGTGGGCAAGCAATGTGAGATAGCAGGAAGGAGGGCTGGGGGGATACTGGGATGCTTAGGGAGAGGCATCAATAGTAGAAAACAGTTAGTTGTTTCCCTCTGTACAGACAGCTGATGAGACCCCATCTGGAGTACTGCGTGCAGTTCTGGAGACCCAATCTTCACAAGGACATAGACAGGATGGAAGCTGTCCAGAGGAGGGCAACTAAAATGGTGCAGGGTCTGCACTGGAAGACATATGAAGACAGACTAAAAGAGCTTAATATGTATAGCCTTGAGGAAAGAAGGGAGAGGGGGGACATGATAGAAACTTCCAAGTACCTCAAGGGAATCAACAAAGTCCAAGAGGGTAGCATCTTTCAAAAAAGAGTGTGCAAGAACAAAGGGACACAATTTGAAGATGGGGGCGGCTCAGAGGTAATGTAAGAAGTATTTTTCACAGAGAGGGTTGTGGATAAATGGAACAGCCTTCCGGAGGAGGTTGTGGAGTCAAAAACAGTGGTTGAATTCAAACATGTGTGGGACAGTCATAAGGCAATTCTAGGGGTTGGGGGTAGATAGAAGTAGGCTGCTGGTTAACTAGGATCTGCAGCTTATCCATTAGGTAGGGAAATGGGTAGACTGGGTGGGCTCAAGCGGTCCTTATCTGCCATCAAATTCTATGTTTCTATGTTTCTGAACAACAGGGTAGTAGAAGTAGTTCCATTGGATCAACGAAACACAGGTTTCTACTCCCACTACTGTCTGGTCCCAAAGAAAACCGGCAACATGCTCCCCATTCTGGATCTCAGAAAGTTAAACAAGTTCTCCTACACAAGGAAAAGTTCAAGACGATATCACTCGGTACCCTGCTACCTTTGCTTCGTCAGCACAATTGGCTAGTCTGCCTGGACATGCAGGATGCCTACCAGCGCATTTTCATACACCCAAAGCACCACAAATACCTAAGGTTCATGACGTTGGGTCAACACTATCAATTCAGCGTCCTGCCCTTTGGCTATCCTTGGTGCCTCTAGTTTTCTACAAAGTGTTGTGCAGTTCTCGTGGCGCACCTCAGGAAAATGGGAATACAAGTATTCCCATATCTAGACGACTGGCTTTTAGCAAGTCCCTCCAGGCAAGAGACTCTGGAGGCCATGGCCACAGTCTCAGACTTCCTCACGTCCATGGAAGTCCTGCTGAACCAAAAGAAGTCGCAGTTGCAGCCCTCCCAGAAGCTCCTTTTCATAGGAACTCTTCTGGACACCTCCTGTGAAAGCTTTTCTTCCACAGGACAGAAGGAACGATATCTCACAGAGGGCCCGATACATCAGAGATCACAGCTCGGTTCGAGCTATCTTGATGCAATGGATGCTGGGCCTCATGGCATCCTCGGTGTTCACTGTACCTTTGGCTCATCTTCACATGAGAACCTCTCAGTGGATGCTCAGTGGTCCCCAACCACTCACCCTCAGTCTTTTCTCACCAAGGTGACTGAACCTCTGAAGAGGTCACTCACCTGGTGGTTTCAGGAGGACAACCTTCTGGAAGGATATCCCTTCGCTGCTCTGGATCATCACATCTCCATTACCATGGATGCGCCCCTGATGGGTTGGGGAGCTCACTGCCGGGATCTCCACACCCAGGGTACATGGACCCAGGATGAGTCTCAACTTCACATAAATGTCCTGGAAATGAGATCCATCCTCTATGCAGTCCAAGCTTTGAAGGACATACTCTGTCACAAGAATATCCTCCTTCAAACGGACAACATATAGGATAGTGCATGGGGAATGGTTGATAACAGGGCTATTCTTCCACCGAGTTGGCACTATGACAACGGCTTACCTCGAGGCGCGGCTGGGAGGTAAGCCATTGTCATAGTGTAAGAAAATGGAAGAACCTGTTGTCAACCGTTCTCCATGCACTATTACTATAGTGTATGGTGGAGCAGCGTTTTCTGACAAAAAAAAAAAATCAATGCCCTGTGCTCGTCATTGTCTCTGAGGAAGCTATGGATCTGCTGAATGTCATTCCGGGTTTTTTTTGCCGTTTTTTTATTCTCCTGCTCAAGGATGAATGTATCCCGCTCAGAAAGTGGCTTTGAAAGTACCTCCGCGGACATTGCGCTAACGCTATCTGTAATGTCAAATCATTGAACTCTAACTGTCAAATTGTGCTCGAGGACATGGTTTGTGACGTGCACAGTGCAATGAGACTAATAGTTCTGCTGCTCTGTGATCGTCACTACTGTGTGACTACAAGGTTTAGAAAACGATCGATTTCGGTGGAGAACGACGTTCCACCATACACTATAAGGCAGTGATGTATTACATCAACAAACAGGGCACTGCACACTCTTACTCATTATGCAGGGAAGCAATGAGAGTGTGGGAATGGTGCCTGGAGCACAAGGCTCTGATTCAGGCAGTTTACCTGCCAGGAGTACAAAACAAGCTGGCAGACCATCTCAGCAGAACGGAGGCGGATCCTCACGAGCGGTCTCTCGACTCAACCATCATTCAGTCACTCTTCAAAGAATGGGGAACTCCAGACCTGGACCTTTTTGGGTCCCCACTCAATGCAAAACTGCCTCTCTTCTTCTCCAGAAATCCAGGACTTGGTGATTTTTGACAGGATGCATTCATGCTGCGGTGGACAAAATGCTTTCTGTATGCATTTCCTCCTCTTCCCCTAATTCAAAGGGTACTGCTCAAATTAGAATCCCGGGGGGCAGAATGATTCTCATTGCCCCCTTTTGGCCTCAGCAGATATGGTTCCCGTTACTTAACAGGCTATCTGAACCCCGAAACCGCTTCCCCTTCAGACGAACCTTCTGACTCAGGGTCCTGTGGTCCATCCCAACCTGAGGTCACTTAACCTTCATGCCTGGCTCCTGAAGAGATAGAGGTGAATAGGTTTAATGTTTCTCATAGAATTTCAGATATTCTTTTGGCCATGTGCAAACCGGCCACCAGAAAAACCTACACAGCTAAATGGAAGTGTTTCTCTATCTGGTGTGCAAAATCCTCTTGGAATCCTTTTTCCTGACCACCAAATGAAGTCTTGGAGTATCTCTTAGACCTCTCAAACACAGGTCTGCAATACCCCACAGTCAAAGTTCATCTTTGCACCATTTCGGCATATCATGAGCCAGTACTTTCCACGTTACTGGCTCAATTCCCCATAGTTAAGAGGTTTCTTAAAGGTATTCTGTATACTAGACCTCTTATTAGATGTCTAGTTGCAGCCTGGGACATTAACCTTGTGCTAGACATGCTCACTAGTAAACCTTTCAAGCCCCTAGCTACTTGCTAGTTGAAATTCCTTGCTTGGAAAACAGCCTTCCTGGTGGCCATTACTTCTGCTCGTAGGGTTTCTGAAATACACGCCTTTGTCACAGACCCCCCCCCCCAATACTGTATTTCACAATGGCAAAGTAGTTCTTAGGACTCATCCTAAGTTCCTGTCTAAGGTTGTCTCAGAATTCCATCTGAATCAACCTTTAGTCCTTCCTACCTACTTTGTGAACTTCCAGAATGAAGGGGTGCATACCCTTCATTTACTGGTAGTAAACAGAGCATTGCAATTCTGTCTAGATAGAATGAGGGAAATTCGCAAGGCTCAACAACTGTTGGTTTCCTTCAGCACGTCCCGGCTGGGTCAACCTGTTGCTATCAGGTGCATTTCAGCATGGCTGGTGGCATGCCTTCGCCACTGCTATTCTATGGCACAGATCAAGCTGGAAGGTAGAGTGTATGCTTACTGTACCAGACCAGTTGCGGCATCTCTGGCAGAAATCCGTATTGCGCCCATTGCTGATATTTGCAATGCAGCTACCTGGAGTTCATGCATACATTCGTTAAGCATTATGCCTTGGATGTCCATGCCAGATGACATCAGTCATTTGGCAGGACAATTCTTAACGGACTTCTGTTCTAAGCATGTGAGCTCTTTTATCTCCCGCTGCTCGTCTCGGGGGATTATTTAGCTCTGTACTCTCCCATTAGTGTGAATGAGTGGTGGAGACTTTATGTCCAGGAAGATATGGAAATTATGTACTAACCGTAATTCTTGATCTTCTTGGATGAACTCTCCACCACTCATTCACACACTCACCCACCATCCCCTGAGCTCACTTCTCTGTTTCTGGTCTTCACTCCCTCAGTGGCTGAGCTGTGAAGACTTTGTTGTTGACCCTTCTTACATGAGTCATTCGGACTATTTTATGTCTGATTTTTAGGTTAGTCCTTTCTAGGTTAGTTACACTGCACCTCCTCAGAAAAAAAGGTACTGAGGCGGTTGGTGGGTCGACGCCGAGATAGTCTATACCGCATGCGCCTGGTTCGTGGTGCCGCTTCCTCACGGCTCCATCTCAGTGCCGGCCCTCCTGAAAAAGTTTACTCCCGCTGGGTCCTAGTACCTCTAGTATACTCCCATTAGTGTGAATGAGTGGTGGAGACTTCGTCCAAGAAGATCAAGAATTACAGTAGGTACGTAATTTCCATTTCTCGAAGATGTACTGTTATGGTAAGTTCTTACATAACTGTACTATCTTTAAGGGGATCTCAGTCATCAGGTTACACCATAGGAACCTTTGCTTTCAGTGAAGGGGAATCCACATGGAAGATTTTCAGCAGTACAATTGGGGTGACCCAAGCCATCGATGTCTGCCGATATCAGCAACCCTATATAGGCGTGCGTGGCCCCACTCCCTCCTCAGTTCTTGCCCTCTGGAGATGAAGGGAGCAAGGCTCATGCCCTGGGTAACCGAGGAGAGAAAGAGGGACCCAGCTCTAAATAAGAGTGGAAACAGCAGATAGCCAGGTCCTGGACAGGAGCCCCAAGAAAGGGGAGGTGGGAGGGAAATCATACCTGATGACTGAGATCCCCTCAAAGATCTACTGATATGGTAAGTTTTTATGAATCTGATCTTTTTTTTTTTTAATTTAAGTTTAATTCATTTTCTTGGAGCAGTACATTCATTATATCAAGTTTATAGCCATGACAGCCTGGTGTGGTCACAATTACCAATCAAGTTATCCAGCAGATAGGAGGCTACAATTAATTAAAACACACTTTTTAACTTTTCATGAGTGCTCTTAAGGCAGTACTCTCTTTATAGGACTCGAAATAGTTTATTATCTATAGTTTCTCCCCAGCTTAATTAAGGTAGTGTGTCTGGTCTGTGCCCTATAACCCGGACAAACCATTTATTCCAAAAAGCATTTAGCCATTCTGTTTGC
Source organism: Neoceratodus forsteri (assembly GCA_016271365.2). Taxonomy (NCBI): domain Eukaryota; kingdom Metazoa; phylum Chordata; order Ceratodontiformes; family Ceratodontidae; genus Neoceratodus; species Neoceratodus forsteri. The sequence goes on from CM028132.1 coordinate 500,468,357, forward strand.
AGGTCGATACCTGCTGTCAGTTTCTCCATCTGATACATCTGCTGCACTACATCCTCCCACTCCTTTTGTGTCAGGATCTCTTTTTGAAGCCACTTAAGGGAAATCATGTTTTTGGCAGCCAATAAAAGAATAGTTATCAATTTCCTTGTGTGGGCATCCCACATCTGGTTCAGAAATTTCAGTAGAACAGTGCACTCGCTTCTCCAATGAAGGAAACAGGATCTGTGAGTGCCCTTTCTAAAGTTTGCCAATAGGCTTCAAGTACTCTGCATGTCCAAAAACATGTGTGAGTTGCACATTCCTCTCCTCCCCGAGCCAGCATCGTGTGCCATGTAGGGTGTTGAATTTTCCTGTAATCTGGGGGGTTTGAAAGTATCTGATGACACACTTCCAACCGTATTCTTTCCAGAAAGTGGGAAGACACAGCTCTGTGCTGTGCCACATATATACTCCTCCGTTAATATTATCCCCATTTCTTCTTCCCATCTATGTTGCATCTTCTGCACTGCTTGTGTTGTATTAGCCTGAATGGTCTTATAGATACGGGAAATACTATGTGCCGGGGTTGTCTCTTCCAAGATTTCTAATATTATCTTTAATAGAGGGTGTGTCTCTTTTTTTCTCCCATGTTGGACCTAAATTTTCCAAGCAGTAGTGTCTAAGTTGGGGATATCTAACATGATCCTGTTGTCCAAGCCGGTATCTCTGTTTCAAAGTTTGAAAAGGGAGAAAAGTTCTGGCTTCATACAACTGGTATATGTGTTTAAGCCCTAGCCAGGGCCAGATCTTGAAGGTATGGTCTAGTCTAGCTGGGATGAAAGCTAGATCTGCTGCCAGACTCAGCAACCTTTGGCTGTTTGTTTAATTGCTGGGATATTTAGGATGGTGCTCCAGTTTTTGACCATGTGCTTAGTGTATATCGAATCTCCCTCCTGCTCAGGCCGACTCCTAGTTATGAGTTTCCCAAGCAGCAGTTGGTCAAGTTGACCTCTCTCCTCCCTTACCTCCAACTCTTTGAATATTGGTCTGCATATTAATCTAGCCACTGTAGGACATGGGACAGGTGAGCTGCCTGGGAATATTTTCCAAGGTGGGGAAGAGTCAAACCCCCCCCCCTCTATTTTGAAAGTTGCAGAAGTCCACATGCCTTTCTAGGTGTTTTCCCTTGTTAAACAAAATTGGAAATTAAGGGGGCAGAGCCAGCAGTCCAGCCAGAAGCAGCAAAATTCCGAAGCTCCTAAGAAAATACTTCATTTTTCTGTAAAAAAACAAAAAACAATATTTCAACCGCAGGATTGCTATATAACATACTATTCAGTCTCTGGGGTCTTGTTTTCTGCATCACCAAAGGTACAATTTTCGCCAGTATGGGGAAAACTAAGCCAACTAAACAGAATTTTTTTCAACCGCGTGCTCCTATGTCTAAACCGCTAGATCCAGTGAAGGGAGCCTCTGCACTGCCTGCCGCGGAGCAAACTTCGGCGTTGCTGCAATCCTTACAAATCACTGTAAATGTTTTATCAAAAACTATTCAAGGGTTGGATCAAAAGTTGGACTTTTTGTCATTGAGATTTCAGGCAATTGAGACAAGACTTGATGCGATGGGTGAACCTCTAGAAATGCTGAGGTAATGGTGGGGAAGGCCCTTACAGCTACCACCACCACAATTAAGGAACAAGCAGCTTTACAGAGTCGTGTGGAGCAGCTCAAAAATACAGTATGAGCTGCCAACGTTCGAATTCTTGGACTGCCTGAAAACATGGAAGGGGACAGTCTTGTGGCTTTCCTCAGCTCATGGCTCACACAATAATGGGCCTGAGTGCGGCGAATCCCTTATGGGCATATAGGATTACTCTCCGTAGGCCATACTCTAACCTAGAGAACCCTTGCACCATTTTGGTCACCTTATCATCGGCAGCTGAGCATGATTTGGTCTTGGGGGCCCTTCGGAACAAAAGCCCTATCTACTACGAGGAATCCAGAATCCTATTCTTCCCTGACCTAGCATACACTACCAGAATGCGCTGTAAGGTTTTTGATGGTGTAAGATATAAATTGAGAGACCTGGGTATTCTGTATTTGTTGGCCTTCCTGGCCTGACTCTGCTTTTCAGATGGCAGCAAGCAGTGCCGTTTCACTAATGCAAAGGAGGCAGGGGCCTATGTCGAGAAGGTTGTGTCACTCAGAGTCCACAAGGAAAGACTTACCGACAAAGAATCAGATGAAGACCGATTTCTGGGACAATAGCAACTGTTTACTATTTTAGTATCTCAGGCTGGTTTGCGTAACTTTATTTTCAATAGTTACATTATTGGGATAAATACTGCTGATACTGCTCGGTGGGGGGTGTTCAGGGTGTTACTCTGGTGGATTTAACCTAACTCCTTGTCAGGAGGTACATTATGTATTTGTTTTAATGCACCTTCCCTTCTTGACATAGATTTACATATATAAATGTGAGGGACGCTATGCAGTACCTAGATATATTGGACTGGTGACCTATCCGGGCTTACCACAAGTCTAGAGTGTTCCCTTGCTGGTTTATTATACCTGTACACTTCGAAGCAGAGGCATTTAAAATTGTTAGCTATAGCCTGAGGTGGTTTTATTTGGTGTAATCAGTATATTTTGAAATAAATATAAGAATCGAGGGAGGACATTCATCCAGATGGCTTCTACTACATTCGAACATACAAAGAAGCCAGCCAAAGGAGGACATTTGGTCTCTCCAGTCTGCTTGTATTGCAGGGTACACAGCTTAAGCTACTGTCCCTGTCCTCTCTCCCCACACCTCCCATCCTCCCTACCTATGATCCTTACCTTCCCCCATGCCTATCCCAGCATCTCTTAATGCTGCTCACTGTCTTCAATGAGATCACCTCTTTCAGCAGCACATTTCAAGTGTTCATCACCCTCTCTGTGAAGAAGTACTTCCTGACCTCCCTCCTAAACCTCCCACCCTCCAATTTAAGACACTGCCCCTTCGTGTTATGGTTGCCACTCAGCTGACAGAGACTCTCCTTATCCACCTTATTTATACCTTTCAAGTATTTGAAGGTCCCAATCATGTCCCCCCTCTCTCTCTCCTGTCTTCCAGGGAGTACATGTTCAGTGCCCTGAATCTTTTCTCACATGCCTTCCCTGCTGACCCGCTATCATCTTTGTAGCCCTCCTCTGGACCTTCTCCAGCAGGTTAAAGTCCTTTTTGAGGTGTGGGCACCAGTACTGTATGAACTAAAGAAAGGGGGAGATGAATCCATCTCTGTAGATCCTCTCCAATGGCTGTAGTTAACAGGTTGTAATTTACTTTGTATAATGAAGTGAGATCTTAGGGCATAATCCCCAAATACGAGAATTTCTCACAGTTCCAATGGAATGGAAAGTGCCGGGTAGTCTCCTGGGTCTGGATCATATTGGAATCTGATAACCTCCATTTTATTTGTGTTAAGTTTATATCTAGATATGGTTTCTATTTCCTGTAAAAGGTTGAATAGTTTAGGTAAGGAGGATTCTGGGTGGGTCACATAGAGCAGCAGGTCATCTGCGTAAAAGGCTACTTTATCTCCAATGGTCATGTGTGTAAACCCTGTGATTTGGGGTTCCTGCCAAATTATTTGTGCTAGAGGTTCCATGTATAGGGCAAATAATAAGGGGGAAGGGGGCACTCCGGGCACTCCTGTCATTCCTGTCATCAAGGGGAAGTGGGAAGAGTAAGTACCATTCACCTTGACCATCGCCTGGCGGGATGTGTATAATGTAGCTATAATGTCATTAAATTTGGGGGAGAAATTGAAAACCCCCTGGGTGTATTGAAGAAGTTTCCATGACATCCTATTGAATGCCTTTTGCGTGTCCATGCTGAGCAGCAATAGGGGAATACAACTCTGATGGATCGAGTGTGCACTTAACATTGTCCGAGGTTTGTCTCTTGGCAATAAATCCGACTTGGTCTTTATTTATAATGTTGGGGAGTATTTTTTCTAAGCACTTAGCTAATATACTGTCAAAGTATTTATAGTCCTGGTTTACAACTGAAATTGGACCGTATGACTCACAATTTAAAGGGTCCTTGTTTGGTTTTAGAATGGCTGAAATATAAGCATATTGCCAGCTAGGAGGAGGTGAAGTTTCCCTGTTCTGTATATGTCTAAGTAATGTGCCTGATATAGGGAGTAATTCTTTCTGGAATTTTTGATAGAATACAGCATTAAACCCATCTGGTCTGGGCCTCTTTCCTGTTTCGAGTTTTTAATATTCATAATTATTTCTTGGGAGGCAATCGGTCAAGTTAACCAAGTTGTCTGTTCTTCCATTATTCGGGGCATCTGTAACCGTTGGAAAAACTGCCTGTAACTGTCCTCTCCCGGTTTCTAAGTCTTGGGTATATAGGGTCAAGTAATATTCTCAGAATCCCTCCAGGATATCTTTTGTTTTATTCAAGATTCGATGTGCGTTTAGGTGTTTAAGCTTGGTAACGGTAGCTTGTTTCTGCTATCGTCTAAGTCTATATGCCAGGATCTTAGCACCCTTCATAATATTTCTGCTTGACATGTAGAAGTGCCTGTTCTGTTTTAAATGTTAATATGTCTTGTATTTGTGCTTAAACTTTAGTTATTTGGGGGAGAAGAGGGTGGTCCCCTTGAGAGTTAGCATTCTGGAGAAATTCCAGTTCACTTTCTAATTCCTTTTGCCTCCGTTCCCTCTGTCATTTCTGGTGCATAGCATATGCTATCAGTTCCCCTCCTAAAATAGCTTTTACTATGTACGATATAATGCCATATGTCATGTCACGAGATGTGTTCTCTTGTATAATCTGGGGGAGCTTTTGTCTTATGAGATCCACTAACTGTGGGTCTTGTAATAGAGAATTATTAAGCCTCTATTGCCTTGGTGTGTATTTTTCAGTTGTAGTGAGTTCAATTAAAATAGGGGCATAGTCAGATAATAAAATAGGTTGAATAATCCTAGCCCTTACTAAATCTGTGTGTTTGATAGTAATGAAAAAATAATCCATCCAGGAATAGGTGTGGTGGACCCCCGAGTAAAATGGATATTGTCTCCCTGTTGGGTTTAAATACCACCAAACATCAGTGAAACCAACGTCCCTGATCAGGTGTTTGCCATTTCTCTGCCCCGTTGTCACTTTTAATGGGTGGGGGTTGGAGCTGTCCCTGCCCACATCCATCAGGAGATTAAGGTCTCCCCCTAACACCAAAACACCCTGTTGGAATTCTACAATTTTATTAAAGATTCGCTGGTGTCAAGGGTGTAGACAGGCATACTCACTGTACACATTTGTGTACAGTTTTGTTGAGTGCCTGTCACAAACCATGAGCCACTCTGTTAATGTTATCATTCTAATCTGTAGTATTTGGGTTAGTGTAGGCCACTGAGGAGTGTCCAATAAATGTATAACCTCTTTAGAGAGTGGAGGAGTCATCTGACAACAATCTGACTTGTTTGGAAGGGGGTGCCATTTGGAAAGGATGTGTACATTTTTTTATGGGGGTGTAACTGTTGGAGATTGAGTACAAAATGGAAATTTCTGGCTACACTCCTGTGTGTAGAAGCATCCACCCCAGGAGGAATATAGAGGCTCCTCACAGTGTATTGCTTCCCCCACCAGGTACCTCTGGCTAGCACCAGATGTCCCTCTCTATCTTGGTAAGAATCCTGCAACACAAAAGAGGAGGACTTTGGAATCAGTATTGCTACTCCTCATCTTTTGCTGGATGAATATGTGCTGGATATTACATGTGCCATCTCAAATGTTGCCAATTTCTGATGTTCTGCATTCGTCATGTGAGTCTCCTGTAAGAGGATAAGTTGTGGGTGCCATTTCTTATGGTGAGATTTTTTTTCCTTGTTTTATTGGACTACTCAAGCCATTTACATTTTGAGATACCACCTTAATTGCTAATGGGTGTGTCATTATCTACTAGCTGAGAGGAAGGGCCAACCCCTCCCCCCCATTTGAAATGCACTCAGGTGATTGACTGTTGCCTCTTTGTCCTGTGTGCTGCCCCACCAGTCGTCGTCTCTGGTATATTTGCTCTGTGTGCTCGTTAACACTCTTCCTAAAAAACTAAAATAAGAGAGAGAACCAACTGCAGTAAGGTCTGATAGCAAAACTATATACATATACAAACAATGTGGGAGCCAACTGGGCCCATTTTACCAGAAATTGTCCAGCAGAAGTCATGACAAAGGACTGTAAAAGTATTAACTCTTGAGGTACTAAAACCTGTGCCTTTCTCCTATAGAACCCAAACTGAATTGTGACTTCCAAAGCCTGGCTTGAGAACAAGTCCAGCTGTGGTGGTATATTTCTCTGCCAATTGAGGTACCTAACCTTTCAGTGGTAGGTTAACCCTTCAGAGTAATCTGGCCCCTGATAACTAGGGTGGGAGTTTAGGGGAAAAGGAGGATGAGGAAGACATAACCACAAAATTAAGCTAAGGAGAAGGAAAGGGGTGAATGGTGAGGAGGAGAGAAGTGCAGTAGTCTCCTCTGGCCAGTTTGTACCCCCTCTGCCCTCCCCGCAATGATAAAAGTAAATGAAAATGGAGGTAACAGTCAATAATTATTGTCCTTATTTGGAGGACTCAGTCTCATTGTGATGCTTGGCTGATCAGAGTCTAATAATATTATAGTAGACCTGGCATGGAACTTCAGCCATTGCTAACTTAAATTGTTATTCAAGTAAGGCATCTTCAGGCTCCACAGTCTATTTCCAAATATGTGTATGCAGTTAGCTTCTACAAAAGTAAGGCTAAAAGTCATCAATGTCCCTCTAGGAATTGTCCCCCTAAATCCCCAAGGTCCCAGGAGTGCTGAAGTCAGGGACTCCACCCTTCCCCCCAGGAAAAGGGCAAATCAATCAGTGAGGGACACCCAGCAATTAAGTTCTCCCTGTTATGCTTAGGTCCCGCACCATCTACTGACCCATGTGCTCATACCATAAGTAATCTTGTTTATTTTCACTGTGATATCGCTGTATTTCACTAACATATAAAAATAGGTATCCATAGTACAAGCATGGGTACTAGGACCATGCTTGCCACTGATATTTGCTGCTGTATATTATGTTTACATCATTTTATGGTTTTATACATTTTATGTTTATTAAACCTGACATGCATATATTTTATTGTAATGTGTTTACCTAGGTTATGTGTGTTCTTTTTGTACTGATATAGTCATATAATCATGTGTAATTTGTGTCTTACACCAAAGTATCATGTCATGTGCATTTCTGCTTATGCTGCATTCTCTTTGTTCATAACATATAGCTGACAATGCATTTTCTTTGTTCTGAGATTCTTACTCACCTTGCAACTTTATTTACTATGTAATTGCACACAGGAGACACCTTATTTACATGTCTTATCCAATGCTGTTTGTTTATCATATCTGCAACTGCACTATCAGTCATATATAATTACTTGCACACCAGCTCCTCGGAGAGAAAGAGGCCATACTCGAGGAATGGTGGGAAATCGATTTTATACATGTCTACGATCTACTCTGTCCAAACCAACATGGTTTCAGGCAAAAACACAATACCACCATGGCACTGCTGGAATACACTGACTATGCGCACAAGGCACTGGATGAAGGCAAATTGATGGGGTCCATCTTCATTGACCTCACCAAAGCCTTCCACACCGTCAACCACCTTCTACTAGTACTCCAGCTCCAAAGATTGGGTGTGGCACCTAATGCCCTGAATTGGTTCAATGACTACCTAACATACAGGACCCAGTGAGTCAAAATCGGGTAGACATTATCCAGCTCCAGAGATGTACTCCTTGGAGTCCCTCAAGGATCAATTCTAGGGCCCCTGCTTTTCAGCTTCTTTATAAACGACCTACCCACAGCCTGTGACACTAAACTTATCCTGTATGCGGATGTTGCCCTACAAACAGAACTACGGAACTCTTTCAATAAACTCGAGGTCTGGTTCAGTAGGTAAAAGCTGCTATTAAATTACAAGAAAACCAAGGCCATGCTACAATCCAGGCCCTACAACAAACGCAGGCATGCTCCCCTCATAATCACCAATAAGGCTGGTGAGCAGATGGAGCAGGTGCACTTGTTCAAGTACCTTGGAATCACCATTAATGACTCTCTCACTTATATGTACCACATAAACTTCCTTGTCAGAGTGGTAAACACAAAGATCGGGGTCCTCTATAGGCATAAGAAATCCCTCACCTTGGAAGCACTCCGAATCTCAGTCTCCAGCTCCATACTCTCCGCGATAGCCTACGGGCTGGTGGTCTATGGAGCTGCTACCGATACAGTGCTCAAAAGGGTCCAAACTGCACTCAGTAAGGCATGCTGCCTCACCCTGTGCGCAGATCACTACACTCATACTTGCTCCCCATATGAGTGTACAAACTGGCTTAACCTAAAAGACAGGATCAAATACCAAACTTGCCTCCTGGGAAAGAAGGAACTCCTCAGAAAAAAACCCACCCTGTATAGGAAACCTGCTCAAGGCTTCTCTTTCATCACACATCACCAGACAGAGGAGGAATGGAGCACTGTCCATACCATTCCACCGAACCTCACTAGGGCAGCACGCTTTCTGCTATCGGGCCCCCCTCTGGATAAATGAACTCCCGATGAAATTACAAACAACCAACCTGTCTCAATTCAAAGGAGGCCTCAAATGGCACCTAATGTCTAGCACTAAATGCACCTGCTTTTCAGGCCCCACTTGATAGACAGGCCTACCCCCAAGGTAGCACCCAGCAGGGCTACCTAGAGAACCCTGTCTCCATTCCAGCCTAGCCAAGGGCTTAAGTAAGCTATCAGTCCTCTTTAAATGCTCTTGGTACTGCCCCTCCCTACCCCCAATCACACACACCTACTCGACAAAGTCCTCTGGAGCTGCCCACCCATCACAGCCCCACCCCGTTTCACTATCCCCCACCTCTCGCTCTCTGCGGTAGGTTCAAACCCAGTCCCCCTTGTTTCACTGTCACCCAGTCTCCCGCCATCTGGGATAGTGTTAAACCCTATGCAGTTACTCTGCCGTAGTCTATCAACAGATCTGGAGGTTTCCAGGGGTGTGCTACCTAGGGCAACCAATTAGAAATAGCTTAGTATTCTATTACAACTGCTCTGTTTTTCTCCTATTTGTCTAATTCTCATGTACTCGCTCTTTAATGCCTAATGATCAGGCTTCTGTAGCCACTGAATATGTGAATTGTCTTATTGTCCACCCTGACGTGGAAACTTGAAGCAACATCCCATTGTGTTAGACAGAAAAGGAAGTGCAAAAGAAGAAGGAAACCACTTTGGTTCTCAAATACAGTAGCAGAAAAGGTCAGAGCCAAAAGGCTGGCCTTCAGGAAATATAAGGGAACACAGCGGGATGAAGACAGGGAGGCATACCAAACTGCCCTAAAGGGAAGCAGGTAAGGCAGTAAGGCAGGCAAAGTCCCAAACTGAGGAAACACTAGCACCTAACAGTAAAAAGAAGGTGACAAGACTTTCTATAGATACATTAGTGAAAGGAGAAAGTCCAGAGGGGGTATTGCTAAGCTTAATGGAGAAAAGGGAGCATGTGAGGAGGAGGACCCTGTAAAGGCATCTATCCTAAATAGATACTTTTGCTCAGTATTTACTGAAGAGAAGATAGGGCAGGGCCCACAGCTCAGCATCGTGGACACAGTGGGGAGGGAGGTGAGCACTACTCCCTTCACAAAAGAAAGGGTCCTACAAGAGCTTGCTAAGCTCAGGGTGGATAAGGCAATGGGATCTGATGGCATACATCCCAGGGTACTTAAGGAGCTAAAGGAGGAACTAGCAGAGCCATTAGCAGAATTGTTTAGTGAGTCTCTGAGCACAGGAGAGGTCCCAGAAGACTGGAGAAGGCTCAAGTGATCCTGCTCCACAAGAGTGGTAGCAGGGAGGAGGCGGGGAACTACAGACCAGTCAGTCTTACCTCAGTAGTGGGCAAGATTATGGAGGCACTCCTTAAGGAAAGGATAGTGCAACACCTGGAATCCATAGGGGCACAGGATCCAAGACAGCATGGGTTTACAAAGGAAGGTCTGTCAAACTAATCTCATAGATTTCTTTGACTGGGTAACCAGAGTGGTGGACCAAGGGGAGCAGTTGATGTCACCTACCTTGACTTCAGCAAAGCTTTGACACTGTTCCACATATAAGATTGATAAATAAGCTGGGTAGGCTCAGGGTGGGTCAAGTTGGTCAACTGGGTGGCAAACTGGTTGACTGGCGAAAACAGAGAGTGGTGGTAAATGGTATACAGTCAGAAGAGATGCAAGTCACAAGTGGGGTACCTCAGGGATCAGTCCTGGGCCAGTCCTATTCAACATCTTCATTAGTGACCTTGCAGATGGACTAGAGGTAAGGCTTGTCTGTTTGCAGATGACACCAAGATCTGCAACAAAGTAGATGAGCCAGATGGGGTGGGCAGAATGAGAAGAGGTCTGGATAAACTAGCAGAATGGTCAGAAGAGTGGCAACTGGGATTTAATGCAAAGAAGTGCAAAATCATGCACATAGGGAAGAAAACCCTGAAGCCACTTATAGGCTGGGAGGAGAGTTGCTAGCAGTCACAAGGAAGAAAGGGCTTGGGCATCATCATCACTGATGACCTAAAATCATCAAACAGACCTCTAAAGCAGTAGGTAAGGCTAGGGGGTGTTAGGGTGTATTAGTAGGGTATCTCAAGTCGTAAGAGGGAGGTAATAATCCCTCTGTACAAGACATTGGTTAGGCCCCATCTGGAGTACTGCGTGCAGTATTGGAGGCCACACCTTCACAAGGACATTAACCAAATTGAGGCAGTCCAGAGAAGGGCAACCAAAATGGTGCAGGGACTGCATCAGAAGACATATGAGGACAGATTAACGGAGCTCAATATGTATACCCTTGAGCAAAGGAGGGATAGAGGTGATATGATCACGGCATTCAAACACCTTAAGGGCATAAACAAGGTGAAAGAGTCTAACATGTTTAAATATAAGAAAAATAGCAGGACAAGAGGACACAGCATGAGATTAGAGGGAGGCCGATTAAGGGGGAATGTGAGGAAATTCTTTTTCACAGAAAGGGTGGTGGATGCATGGAATGGCTTACCACAAGAAGTGGTGGCTATGAATACAGTGCAGGGCTTCAAACAGGCGTGGGATAGGCATAAGGGAGCAATACAAATGACTATGAATAGATAGGTCACCGACAGAGCAAAGGCTGATGGCACATTTACAAGGTAGAAAAAGAAATGGGCAGACTGGATGGGCCTTGCGGTCCTTATCTGCCATCAACTTCTATGTTTCTGTTTCTATGTAACCTTTGTAAAAGAGCTTACGCTCAAAGGTCTTTCCAAAATACTAATTAAATAAATTAAAATTAATGAGTTAACTAAAGATGTTTTGGATCCAGTTAAACTGGTTTGTGAGCAGTATACTGAACTGAGGCAGTCAACTAAAAGAGAGAATTTTTGCTACAGTAGCTGAAAAAAAAATGTATCCTGTACATGGAATGTGTTGGCTGGAACAAAAGTTCCAGTCCTTGTTTAACACTTTGGTTTTCAAGCCTCTAATAAGTTTAACATAATCTTTTTTTTTTTTTTGCAACAAATGTTTATTAAAAGTTTTGAACTTCACAACACACACAACGTACAGTTGCCAAAACACTACAATGTAATACAACAAACTTACAGCACAGTTAAAACAGACTGTCCTTAAACAGAATCCATTCAGTCTGATATTGAGTTAAATTACATTTATATGGTACCCCACAAGAGGTAGGGTTCTCCTGTATGCTGGGTAGTGACTAGGAAGGTATAGACCCGTTGAACCTGATTTGTCCTTGCAGCCAGTTAAATTGCCCTGCTACCCCAGTATGCGGTTGTTTATTTATCTGCTTGACCCCCACCCTCCAATATTTAACCCAACACATTATAAGCCCTCTCTTAGAGTTTGTGCCTCCCCATGCGAGAGCAAATCTAGAAAGGGACCCCATTGCTCCAGGAATTTCTCTTCTCTCTGTTGAGTTACATAAGATGGGCGTTCCAACCACAGCGTCTGTATTGTCAAACTTCTCCATTGTTTGATTGTTGGGGGTCACTGAGACCCAAGTATTCAAGACACAGTGTCGGGCTAATATCGACAGAACCCTTACCCATCTAGCCATAGGCTCTCAACACCCTTCCACCCTCACCTCTGACCCAAACAGCATTGTTAGGGGGACCAGATCTATACCCCCTACCCAACATATGCTCCAGCTCCCCTGCTACATCCCTCCAGAACCTCTGCAGCACTGGGCAGGACCAAAAGTATTGTACATATGTGCCCAGCTCAGTAGTGCACCTCCCACATATGGGGGAAATACCGAGGTTGAACTTATGCACCATTACCGATGAGCAATATATTCTATGTAGGAACTTATGGTAAGATTCCTGAAGTTTATTGCAGATGAGTATGTTTCTATGTAATTGAAGAATCGCCTGCCAATTGTCCTCTAAGATCTCCTGCCCGAGATCCTGCTGCCACTGCTGCTTGACCTTCCGGGTGTAATCAGGCAGGAATCCTCTCCCCAACATACCACCCTACCAATCAGCCCCTTTGGTTCTCTGCTCGAGGTGAGGATCAGATGCTCCACCTGCGAGAGGGGAGACTCTGAGGCCCTTTCTCGCCCCAACCGGTGGAAATAATTTTTTACCTGCAGGAGGCAGTAGAGATGACCAACCAGAAGTTCGAGTCCTTCCCCATCTCATCCACTGAGGCAGGCTGGTCCCTGACATACAAGTCCCTCAGACATCTAACCCCCTTCTCCCATCCTCGAAACCCTCCGTACTCAAGGCCCGCCACAAAAGTGGGGTTCCCTACTATGGGCAACAACAAGGTTTCGTCCTGTCCTGCCCCTGTCCCTCTCCATATTTTCTCCCATCCCTGCAGTGCCAACACCACTAGGGGATTTTTGTTTACCAGCCTCATGTAACTCTTACCCCCCCCCCGACATAAGTACACAGAGAGTCGGCCAGGGTGGCATTGCTCCTCAAAATCTATCCAGCCTGCTGCCGGAGGTCTGTACACCCAATCAGTGACATATCGATATTGCATCGCTAAACAGGAACTCCTAAGATCAGGAAAGTTAAGTCCCTCCCTTGCCTTGTCTGCTTGTAGACATTTTAAGCTCACTCTGGGCCTCTTCCCTCTCCAGATGAATTCTGAGAATGCACTTTCTAACCTCTTATAACTCCCCTTAGTGGGTCCCATATTTATTTATTAGCTTTTGTTGACCAGGTAAGCACACTAGACAAGACAATTGCCTATTTTCAGGTATGACCTGGGAGAGTACAAATACAAAAATAATAAGATACAGTAGAACATAGCACAACACCAGGTAGAACCAGGTGGCAACTCATTACATAATCAGTAAAGAATATAACACAGTTGAGTAGGAAAGAGCATACACTGGATCACATAAGGAGAAGAATGATATATAACATCTGCATAAGGTATAACACCCTAGGTAGTATGTTCATCTTTATTACATTTATGCAACCCATCCATGAGATGGGCAGCTCCCTCCACTGCCTTAAATCATCTTCTATCTTGTTAATACTAACATACTAAAATGCCAGCAGAATAGGTCTAATGGTCTTTCGTGTCTGCTCGTTTGGTCAGTCCCCAACCTGGGTGCTGACCTTGCTGTCCCCCTCGCCTTCTCTGGCTTCTCCCTTCCCAGTTCCAGATATTCTTGCTGCATTGGATTTTGCTTCCAGAACCCTTCCCCTGTACCTGTCCCACCCCTCTTGAACCCCTCCACCAGCCCCCTAGGCAGTGCATTCCATGGCTCCACCACCCTCTCAGTGAAGTAGCACCTCCTCCTTTCTCCCCTGAATCTTCCCCTCCAGCTTCCAGCCATGCCCTCTAGTGGCCCCTTCCTCCTTCCTTCGGCTTGACTGTTCCTCCCCTATTTACCCTCTTCATGTACCTAAGTACCTCTATCATGTCCCCGGTCTCTTCTCTCTTCCAATGTGTACATATTTAGCTCTTGAGCCTCTCCTCATGGTCCTGTCCCCAAGCCCCAAATCATTTTGGTTGCCCTCCTCTGGACCCTCTCCAGGAGGTTAATGTCCGCTTTAAGTGTGGCCTCCAAAACTGCACACAGTACTCAGGTGCGGCCTCACCAAGCAGTTATACAGAGGAGTATCACTTCCCTCCTTCTGGAGTGATCCCCTAGCGATGCATCCCAGCATCCTGTTGGCCTTGGCTGCTGCCCTCCTACAAGTCTCAGAGTTGTTCATCTTGACATCCACCACCACCCCCAGGTCCCTCTCAGCCATCGAGACTTGTAGCATTTCCCCCCAGGGTGTACACTTGACCTGGGTTTTGGCCCCAGGTGGAGTACCTTGCATTTCCCTGCATTGAACCTCAGCTTCCACTTTCTAGACCATCTTCCAGAGCCTCCAGGTCCCCCTGTGGGCCACCCTCCCCTCCTCCCTTCCACCACGCCCCCAGTTTGAGTCATCCATAAGAGACTCATCTCACTCCTGATTCCTGTCCTTATGTCAGATCGTGGGGTTGAACAGAAGGGGCCCAGGACTGATCCTGTGGGACCCCACTAATGACCCTCTTTGGGGAGTGAGACTATCCACCAACTACGACCCTCTGGGTCCGGTCCTGGAGCCAGTGCCTATCCATCTGATCATCTGGTTCCCCACCCCATTTCTCCCAGCTTATCCAACAGGCCCATGTGAGGAACAGAGTCAAATGCCTTGCTGAAGTCTAGAAAGAGGACATCCACTGGTCTACCAGGTCCAAGGCACTTGTCACCCAGTCATAGAACTCCACCAGGTTTGTCTGACACGATTTCCTGGGATGAATCCATGCTGTCTATTGTCCAGGCACCCTGACTTATCCAGGTCCCCCTAGCCTCTCCTTGACAATGCCCTCCATCACCTTGCCCACCACCGAGGTCAGGCTGACAGGCCTGTAGTTCCCTGCCACCTCCCTTGATCCCCCCTTGTGGATAGGCACTATATGTGCCACCTTCCAGTCTTGGGGCACCCACCCTGTCCTCAGAGAGATGGTGAAAAGCTCTGCCAGGGGTTTTGCCAGGACATCTGCAAGTTCCTTCAACACTCTGGGATGTAATTTATCTGGCTGTGCTTTCTCCGTCTTAAGGGAGCTGAGGGCTTCCCTCACTCTCTCTGCTGTGATTTCCACTTCCGGTACCCCTTCTCCCTGCTTAGCCCTCCCCCCACCTGCCAGTGATGCCTCCCCCTCTCCCCAGACCTGCCGATCGGTAAGGGTCTCCCCTCCTCAGTATCTCTGTCTCCTCCCATGTATGATGCAGCACCCCCATTTTCCCTGGTGAAAACTGAGGTGAAGTACTCATTTAGTACCTCAGCCTGCTCCCCCGGGTCTTGTGCCCATCTCTCCCCTGATTTAATCCTGCTAATCTGCCCCTTCACCCTTCGTTTTTCCCCAATGTATCTAAAGAACCCTTGTTCCCTCTCCTAATTTCCCTGGCCAGGTTCTGCTCCTTCCTTGCCTTAGCCGCCCTCACCACTCTAGTGGCCCTTCTAGCCATCAGCTCGTACTCCCCTCGATCCCTTTCACTCCTTGAGCACTTGAATTGCTTATAGGCTGCTTTCTTTCCCCGCACCACCTCCTGGACCTCCCTGGTCCACCAACAGGCTTTTTGGGCCCTACCGCATTTTCGTCTTACTCTTGCAGAGGTGCTGGTAGCATCCTGAACCCCTCTCCTGATGATTTCCTGATGATAATAAGGGGAGAGTAGTTGTTTATATGCTGAGCCCAGATCCTTGCCCACCCAGACTCCTAAGCATTTAAAGGCTGGAGCGACTCTCTTCAGCCCCCCCTTTTCCCTGGGCCTTTCCACATTGCTAGTTCAGATTTTGTGAGATTGATTTTATTTCCCAAGAAGACTGCAAATTTCTCTATGAGATCCAAAAGTGGGGCCACCAATACACTTGGGTCAGTAATATATAACAGCATGTTGTCCACGTATAGTGTCACTTTGTGCTGTTTCCCAGATTTCCCCTCCACCCCTTTAATGCCCGGATGCTCACTGCTAGTGACTCTCCTGCTAGAGCAAACAGTAAGGGGGAGAGAGGGCAGCCCTGCCTTGTAACCCGGTGATGAGAGATATGCTCTGTCAGAGATCCATTGACCAACATACTGACTGAGGGATCCACCTATAGCGCCCTGACCCATTCAATAAATCCCTCCCCCAGACCAAAATGGTCCAACATTATCATAAGGTACCCCCACTCTATGCGGTTGAATGCCTTCTCTGCATCCATGGAGAGCACAGCCGTGTCACTCGGACCACAAGAGGCAGCCCAGACCACATTCAGGAGTTTGTGCATGTTGTGATAGGAGTGCCATCTACAGACAAACCCTGTCTGATCTGGGTGGACCAGACTGGGTAGTAATTAATCCAGCCATCCGGCCAAAATCTTTGCATCACAGTTTAAAAGCGAAATAGACCTGTAGGAGGTGCATTCCTGTTGGTCCATCTCCAGTTTCGGGACTAGGCAAATCACTGCCTCACAAAAGGACACAGGAAGGGCCCCTCTCTGCCACCCCATTAAATACATTAGCTAGTGCCTTTGTCACTTGCCTCTGCATAGCTCTCTAAAATTCTAGTGGGAACCCATTTGGGATGCTCGCCTTTCCCTTTTTTAATTTCCAGATAGCCAACCCTATTTCTTCACCTCTGATTGCCCTCCCATGGCTTTCCCTTTGATCAGCAGTGAGCGAGGGCAGTTTTATCAGGTCCAAGAACATCCTTGCCTCCTACAAGGTTCACCCACACTCTGATTAATACGGTCTCCGGAAGAACTGCTTAAATCTATTTTTAATCTCCCTTTTTTGTGGAGCAGCCTGCCCTCTGACGACCTGACCCCCCCCATGTGTATATATCCCTTCCTCCCCTTAATCAGTCTCACCAGCAAAGGGCCAGGTTTATTGCCCCACTCGAACATTCTGTTTCTGGCAAATAGCCAACTTGTTCTGGCTTCTGATACTACATGGGCATTGAAAGCCTCTCTGGCTGCTGTGAGCTGCCTCTGATTTTCCACTGATGGGTCCTGGATCAGCACCCTCTCCAAATCCTTCACCTTACTGAGTAACTCCCCCCGTCTTCTCTGTCTCTCCCTCTTATATCTAACCATGTATCCTATTATTGCACTTCGCAGGTAGGACTTCCCGGCATCCCAAAATATCCCTGGTGAATCCACTGTCCCCTCGTTGTTCTCTCTGTATTCCTTCCTCCTCTCTTTCAGGAACGCAAAGAACTCCTTATTACCAAAGAGATATCTAGGGAACTTCCATGGTGGTGGATCACCCCCCTTCCCCTTGAATCTGCATATCAAGGATACCATGGCATGATCTGATATATGGATAGGGCTGTGCTGCACCCTTGATATTCCATGCATCCATGAACTTGGGGCATATAGGTAATCTAGCCTAGAGCAGGTTTTGTGGAGGTTCGAGTAGAAGCTGTATTCTCTCACCCCAGGGTTCTCAGCCCTCCAGCAGTCTACAAGGTCCATTTCTATCATACCCTTCACCCACCTTCTTATGCCAATTGGTATTTTTCCCTGCCCTTGTGATCGCTCCAGCTGCGGGTTCATGGATGCATTGAAATCCCCCCCCCCCCAATAATCAGCCCCTCAAACTCTTCACTGACCAGGATGTCCTTTGATAAAAAGAGGGGGTCATACTGGGAGGGGGCATATATACTGGCTACGGTCAATTTTTCACCATATAGGAAGCTTCTGGTGATGTCAGCAGCTTGATAGCAGCTTAGCTTTCTGCTCAGCTGAGCCCAAAATATCATCAAAAGGCATCCACTGGTAAAACAGCATGCAATCACCAGCAAAATCAATGCATTCTAAAGCAATCCTCACCAGGAATACCAAGACCCTGGTTCAGAAGGTACAACTTGTGCTGCAGACAGAAAAATCGGGTCCAATATCAGGGACTGCCCAGGAGGAGGCCTGCATGGTGCTGACGAGTGGCCCAGAGGAGGACTGCTCACAACTTGTAGCATCCATAGAAACATAAAATTTGATGGCAGATAAGGACGGCTTGGCCCACCCAGTCTGCCCATTTCCCTACCTGAGGGATAAGCTGCAGATTCTAATTAATCAACAGCTTACTTCCTCCTGCCCCCCACTAGAATTGCCTTATGCCTATCCCATGCATTCTTGAATTCTACCACTGTTCCTGACTCCACAACCCCCTCAGAAAGGCTGTTCCATGCATCCACAACTCTCTCTCTCTGTGAAAAAATACTTTCTAACATTACCTCTGAGCCGTCCCCCCATTATCTTCAAATTGTGACCCTTTGTTATTGCACATCTCTTTTTCTGAAAGATACTACCCTTTCATGCTTTGTTAATTCCCTTGAGATACTTGAAAGTTTCTATCATGTCCTCCCTCTCCCTTTCCTCAAGGGTATACATATTAAGCTGCTTTAGTTTCTCCTCGTATGTCTTCTGGTGCAGACCTTGCACCATTTTGGTTGCTCTCCTCTGAACAGCCTCTACTCTGTCTATGTCTTTGTGGAGATGGGGTCTCCAGAATTGCATGCAGTAATCCATCTTACAAACCGCCAAAGCAGTCCTCAAAATAGACTCTACCTTAATGGAGCTAAGAGTGGATATAGACAAAATTGAGCATAGAGCAGACCAGATAGAATAGGGACTTACAAATGTAACTGAATGAGCAGACTGCCATGATCAACTCCTTCTGTTTCTGTTGGTGAGAGAGAGAATGAATGAATGAATGAATGAATGAATGAATGGACCACTAAGCTTGACAATCTTGAAGGGAGGAGCAGATGCCCAAACATTAGAGTATATGGTAATACCGGAGCGAGCCAAGATGGGGGCAACAGACATGATTTCCTTTCTTCAGAAAGTGTTGAGACTCCCTAAAGCTTCCCTCTGATTTTGATGTAGCGATGGATAGAGCACACCACTCACTGGTCCAAAGACCCAGCAACCCTGAGGCTCGGCCAAGATGACATCGTACAGCTCCAAAGAAGAAATACTCCATAGAGCATGGAGAATGCAACCAATTCCCTTCAGGGACCACCGCATTTCTATCGACAATGACTACACCATGGTGGTCCAGGACAGTAGACGGCCAGGTGACCTATTCTGAAGCAGCTGAGATCTAAAAATCTAAAGGCCCACATGATGTACTCTGCCATGTAAGAGTTGAAATGAGCAAAGGAACCAAAGTGTTTGAGGACCTAGTGGTGGTGTCAGAGTTTCTTGAGAATCTGGGGATTGCGGTCCCGCACCTGACAAAGGAGTACCTCGAGAAGGAGTTACTGTGCTCAGCATGGTCGGTAGCATGCAGAGGAGCCCCAAAGCAGCATCAATCCCGAGCGGACCAAGCAACCACACTGCAGGTGGATATATGCATGATGTTAAAGCAACACAGCTCCCTGGTGCAAATAGAAGGGATTGCGGCGAGTGACAGGCAGAATCTGGCTGAGACCCATGAGAGAACTGAAGCAGGCCTATCTGATTTGGGGCCTTGATGGCACAAGAGAGAAGCCCGAAGACTCCAACACTTTTTATTCTCGAGCAGTGGTCCCCCTGGTCTCCCGCAGCCAAAACAAGGTACTATACAAATAAACACAGAGCACAGATAATGGCCTTGGGGGGCGGGTACCCTGCATTGAGAGACTTGGGATGTCCCTGACATACCTGACTGTCACAGGCCTGGACCAGGGGGTAACTAGGGAAGATTCAAATCAAAGCTGAATGACACTGATTATTGGACCGAAGACATTCCAGCGTATGTGCCAACCTACGGGGATCTTTCAGGAGGAGTGGGGGGGTAAAGGAATTAAGTGAATGTTGGTACATAAAAGAAACGTAGATAAAGTAAATTGTTGGCTCAGACTAAGTTTCAAGGGCTCAGTAAAGGAAATAAGAAAGCCTAACTATACAGGAAAGACTCTTTGAACTGAAAGCAGACAGGCGAGATGGAGTTTGAGCCTCTTACTGGCGAGGAAAAAAAGGGGGGAGGCATGCCATCTCGGTGAAATTTCCAACATTGGCGCCTTCCAAAATGTGGGACTGGTGGATGCCTTAAATAATGAGGTGGTGGGGAGGAACTTGGGTTCCTAATACTGTTGGTTGAGATGTTAAATTAACCCCCCTTCCCCTCTGAAGTACACAAAGGACTGGAGGAGGGACTGAGAACCTTACAGTAAACGTTTCACATGTTGTTTCTCATGCTGCTGATGTTGCCTCAAGGGCTGGTGCTAATACCCAATGACTGCCCTTTGATTAGGCAATGCCCACTCCATCATAAAGGACAAAGTGCCTCTAAAGAGGTACAAACCAGCCCAAATCTACCGCACTGGGCTGACCTAGGAAGTACATACACCCAGGGCAAAGTCACCTTCTGTCATAGGATAGTAGCCCAGGACAGGGGTGTGACTACATTGAATCCCCATAAACAAAGATCAGAACAGACCTGGATTGACCTGACTTTGAAGGCCCTGAAGGGCATAGATGACAGGACACCGCCAGTAACATATCAGTTGTCTATTGGACAGTTCAAATGTTGTGATTGTTTAAGATTCTGTGAAAGAAGGTTGAGAAGCAATGGTAATGTTATACCCCCATCTAGTGGGGAAAGTTTGGAATATGTTAATAAATGTAAATAGTTATGGTCACGGTTGTGGGACATGTTTAGTTAAACACACATGGTCGATAACAGGAGGCACAGGGGCAAACTACTGAAAATTACAGGTGGTGTTAGAGCTCATTACAGGGAAAATACACACATTCAGTTATGGTTTATTATAACTCCTAGCACTGGTAGGTCGTACATAGAAGATGAGGTGGTGGGCACCCTCATAAATAAGAAGAGAAACAGAGCAATTAATAATTCAAACACGACTGAACATGGCTCAAGTTGGAACTAAAATTTTATCCTACAATATTAATGGAATAAACCATCTCATTAAATGGAAACAACTATAAAAGTTTATTAAGAACCAGGGAGGTGACATCAATTTTATACAGAAGACCACCTGACAACAGCGGAGGCCCAAAAACTGAAAAACAGAGGGTTCCCAAAACTCACGCCTCCCTGGAAAAGGGGTGAAAGAGGGGGGGTGGCCATTCTTTTGTCAGCCTCCCTTCCTTTTGAGGAGATGAAGGTGGTTTGGATGCAGGGGCTCATTATGTGCTGGTAGTCAGCAGGATTCAGGATGTCCAGGTGACCCTAATCAATGTCTATGCTCCCCCAGGTTCGCCCATTGCCTTCTACTTGGACCTGATTAAAACTATAGCGGAGAAGGCAAGGAGCATTATTATAGCAGGGGGGAATGAAATGTGATCCTGAATAGATCATTGGACTCCAATTAAGGGATCCCAACACCTGACTGTAGGACAGCTAGATTGCTCTCCAGGCTTATGAGGGACACAGGCATAGCGGATGTATGGAGAGAAAAATATCCAACAGCCAGGGACTTTACATTTTACTCGTCTAGATATAAAATCTACTCAAGACTTGACATGTTTTTCACATCTGCTAAAGACCGTTCTCTATTTCGATCAATGTGGGTTGGGACTGCTACCCTGTAAGACCATCAGCCCATTCTAATGGAGACAGATTTTCAACTTCCGAAAAAGCCAGTTCAGTGGAGACTGAACACTAGTTTAAGAGATGAGGAGGTGAAGGAAGAAGTCAGGAGAGTAATAAAACAAATCAATTGAAATAAATGAAAACTCCAGGATCACTTTGCAAATATTATGGGACACTGTTAAAACAATGTAAGGGAAAACTAATATCTATAGCAACCCATAAAAAAAGAGATAGAAGAAAACAACTAGACAGTCTTTTAGAGCAGCTGAGGACACAGGCAGCCCAACAGAAACAAAAATGGTGCAGGCAGAGGGAAGAAGTAATAAAAGATATTAGGACTAAAATCCAAAACTTAAAACAGAATTGAAACAGTAAAAAGCCCTCCACTACTTAAAACAATACTTCTATGAAGGAGGTCCTACAGCAACTAAGCTACTGGCCTATCGATTGAGACAACAAGCAGCACAAGATAATATCACAGGTCTCTGCCATCCAACCACGGGTCTGGTCTTGCATAAATGGGAACAGATAGTGGACTCCTCGGTAACATACTACAAATCACCATCAGTCACAGAAAGAAACACACAATGAAGAGGCCACTGTATTCTTGAGAAATTTGAGGCTGCCCACACTCAATGAGGACCAAAAACAAGTATTAATGGCCCTGAGATCATGTCCCACCCACATAAAAGCCCTATAGGTGAACAAATGTCCTGGGCAAGATGGTTTTGGCAGTGAGTTTTTCAAAACCTTTTCTAATGAAATAACACCCCTGCTAAATAATATTTACAACATATGGCTGGAAGGACAGGCAGTACCACCATCTTGGAACTATACTCCCATTACAGTAATACCTAAGGAGGGGAAACATCCCAGGGAGTGTGGTTCATATCGACCTAATTCTCTACTTAATGTAGACTATAAAATTTTCATGGCCATAGTTGCAGTCCGACTCCACCTGCTCTTAAACATAATACACCCAGATCAAACAGGATTTATGGATGGAAGACAGGTCCCGGAGGGGGTCAGAAGAACTATAAATATAATATACTTCATATCCCCGCATGTAATATGAGACTTGATGCCAAAAAGGCATTCGACAGGGTCACCTGGAGTTTCCTTTTTGCAGTCCTGCAGAGGACGGGCTTTCCTCTAACATTCACAGAGGCAATCAAGGCCCTCTATGCATCCCCCCAAGCCTATGTCAGGGTCAATGGAGGACTCTCTAAGAGATTCAGTTTAGGAAGGGGCACTCGGCAGGAATGTCCACTCTCTCTCCACTACTTTTTGCCATCTACATTGAACCACTGGCCCAGGCAATCCGAGAGGACTGAGGGATCTGAGGAGTGGAAATTGGAGGGGAGGAACACAAAATAGCACTCTATGTGGACGATGTCCTCCTGTACATGTCCAACCTAGAGAAATCACTACCCAGACTTTGGGATCTACTTGACAAATTTGGCAAATACTCAGGATATGCACTTAATAAACATAAAACAGAATTACTCAGGTTTCACTACACTCCATCCATAACAATACACCAGCTGACCCCAATTAGAACAACCAAAAAATAAAATATCTGGGCTCCTTTATCCCCAAACACTTAACAGCACGATTTGCCAGCAATTTTGATCCCTTGGTACACCAAATTAAACAGGATATCAAGGGCTAGGAGCTGCTGAATCTGCCCCTCTACTCCAGAATTCACTCGGTAACAATGAACATTCTGCCCCAGTATTTTTACCTTTTCCAGTACCTACCTCTAAGGGTATACCATAACCAACTGCAGATCTGGCAGAGAAATATTACGTAGTTTGTGTGGGTAACAAAATGACCCAGAATCAAGAATGCAGTGATGCAAACAAATAAAAAATATGGGAGGGCCATACCAAATCTGGAGGACTACTACTTTATTTATTTAGCTTTTGTTGACCAGGTAAGTACACTAGACAAGACATTTGCCTATTTTCAGGTATGACCCGAGAGAGTACAATGAAATACAAGTTTATACAGAGGACAACATGATACAAGTTGGGCATTACACAGAAGCAGGTAGAACCAGATGAACATGACACAAGCAGTCAGTAAACACGGTTAGAATAGGAACAAAGAATATTTACATAGTCACCAAGGCTATGAACAGTGTATTATACAATTCTATATAGCTCAGAGCTCCAAAAGCAAAGCTGCGGTCAAAGCATCGCATGGAACACAGAGTAAATACATTATATATAGAGCAGAACCCAAGCAGGCAGGATGCATCAGCAGGACTTGCGCAAGGGTACCAAAAGGAGGACATGCAAGTCCAGTGCAGGGTACCAAGGTTACTTATGGTGGTTTAGGACAACCACACACAGAGAGGGGAGCTTCAAGTAATTCCACAGGGAGCTCCGAAGGCATGAGTGGGAGGGGAGGAGTGGACCTGGGCGGGAAAGGAATTCCATACTCTGGGGGCACATGAAGCAAAATCCCCGTCCCCCATTTGCGTTCGAGTGGCAGGAACTTTGAGAACAGCAAGGCCCAATGACCTAAGGGAGTAAGAAGAGGAGGCAACCGGTTTGAGGAACTCAGCTAGTCCTGGGGTCTGCCAGTTCTGAGAACCTTGCCCGTGGAGCTGCCCAAGACAAGATTCATGTGGTTGAGTGGGGAGAGCCAGTCAAGTTTGTTATATAGATCACAGTGGTGGGTGAGGCAAGAGGAAGCAAGTGCAAAGTGGCAAATATTACAGGCTATGTTCCACCTAGAAAGGTGAACTTTGGAGGTGCATGCAAACAGGATGAGTCCATAGCAGAGAGAAGGGAGAAACGCACCTCTGACCAGTGCAAGGTGAGCAGCAGAAGTAAGATTATTCTTTGCTCTGTAGGCCAGACCCAGTTTGCAGTTGACAGCTCTGCATACATTTTGGATATGATGCCCAAGGTCAAGCTGGGGGTCAAGTGTCACCCCAAGGTATTTGATGGAGTCAGTGATTAGGACAGGAGTACCATCAATACCAATAATACTCAGTGGGGCAGGGGAGGCCTTTATCTTGGCCAGGGACACAAAAAGCATGGCCTGAGGTTTTTTTTCAAGGTTAAGGGCCAGCTTGTGGGTCGTTATCCAGGACTGGATATTCCTGAAATCCTCACTCAGTTGGTGGTTGATGACCCTAATGTCACGGGAATGGGTGAGAATAACCAGGTCATCCGCATATAGGATGGAGCTACAGTTGGAAGAAGTAGAGAGCAGATTATTGACAAAGACAAGAAGGGGCCCTAGGACTGAACCCTGGGGGACATCATTGGTCACAGGAGTGGTGGCTGAGAAGATCTTACTGAATTTTACTTGGCTGCTCAATTGAGGAGTGCTTTATTATGGTCAACAAAGGAATACAAAGCCCACTGGAAAACAATTGAAATAATGTGCTCAGAGGGGGCTCCACTGGGGGCCAGGGTGGCTAATCCAGATTTAACACATAAGGACAACAACATCCCACTGTTCTCTGTAAGGAAAACACTTGGGGCTGTCCGCAGGCTTTGGACAAAATACAAACTCTCAAGAGAACTGTGGTCACTGAGATGGTTTGCCTGGGATCTGAGCTTTGCCCCATCACAGCAGGACCTTACCTTTAGACAATGGGGGAGACTGGGCCTAAATACACTAAAACAGTTAATGGATGGAGGTGACGTACTAGAATTTGGACAAAATAAAGAAAAATTCCACGTAAGATAAACTGACCACTTCAGATTCTTACAAATCAGGGCCCATATCCAAGCCTTACAGAATCAGTTTAGCCAGGACCCAGCCTTTGGGAACCTAGTAGCTACTATAGAGGGCATACTAAGTCTTCAGAGGCATAAACGTCACGTATCTGCAATATATGGGTCCCTTAGAGACAGAGGGGCGGTACACTCCAAACCCCTTAAAAACAGATGGGAAACTGAGCTTGGTGAACAGCTGCCAGAGAGGGACTGGGAGATCGTATTCTCACAAGCAAATAAAACCACACACTCACCAGTGTGGAGACAGCATGAATGGAAAGTGAGGATGCGTTTTTTTGTCACACCAGTAGTAAAGAATAAATGGGACAGAAATGGCCCAGCAACCCGCTGGAGAGGCTGCCAGAAACCCCAGGCGAAACATCTCCACATATTCTGGCACTGCCCACAGTTGGTCCAATACTGGCTCCAGATGATACAGGCTCTGAGAGATGATATTTTGGTGTCAGAACCATTGGGCCCAGCACACACACAGTTCTGAGACTGATACCCAAAGGGGAAAAAGGGAGAGACAAAATCTATGTGTGGAATATCCTGATAACATCTGCACATAAGGCCATCACCAGAAAATGGCTCACCACAGACCCTTCCCCACATTTCAACAATGAATAGCAATTGTTCAAGAAATGCAGGATGTGGAGAAACTGACCCATAAAATCAACCTCAACATGCAGGTCTTTGTTCATAGATGGACACAACGGATGATTTGAAAGGAGGGCAGTGGGGCTGCATAAAAGGGACAAAGAAGGAACTGATCAGGTGAAGAAGTGGAGAGAGGAGAATTGTTGTATAATAAATTAATAAAACCTTAAAGCCTACTTGATACAGTGATAAAGAAATAGAGAAATGAAGAACTATAGTGTATATTAAAACAATCCATTGTAGCCGGCCAGTCGACGCAGCAGTTGGATTTCAGCTTTCGACGCCAGCAACCCGGGTTCGGGAATGAGCTCGGGGAGCTACAGGGTAAGCTGGGGGAGAAGGCTTGAGCATCCTAAAGACAGCTCATCTTCTCCAGGGAGGGAGAGGGGATAACGTCCTGGCGCATGACTGGCCCCAGGCAGAGGTCTGGGGCACAGAAAGCCCCAAGACAGAAGCAGTGGGGATGACTTCACGGACATCGGCATTATGCGTCCTGATGTCAGGGGTTCCTGCAACACCCGACAGAACACCAGAAAATCACTCTCCAGGCTCTGGGTAGATGGAGCCCCGGAGCAGACTCCTAATGGCTCCCACTTTTCTGGCTGGTCTCGGATCCCGATACAAAGAAGCTTGGGGTGTAGCTGCCTCACCTTGTCCCCGCCGGTGGGGGGTAGAACCGAGGCTACAAGGGGGATTCCCAGACAGGTGGCTGAAGCGGGGGCAAGACTCCAGTGGGGACTCTCAAAGGAGTGGGGTCTGGGGAGAGTAGGAGGGGTAAAAAAAAAATCCATTGTGAGGGTTTGATTTGATCAACGATTAACTGTTAAGATCTATGAGATGATAACATGCAATTACCTGAATGAGTTGTAATCCAATGTATATTGTGTACCTGTGCCTAAACTTGCAATAAACTTGAATTAAAAAAAAATGTTCACCATATAGCAGTCCTTCTAGGAATATATACCTCCCCTCCTCAGGGTCTGACAGCACCCTACTGACCTGCAGTGGCAGGTTCCTGCTGATCACCACTGCCACGCCTCTTTTATGAGATTTATAAGAAGAAGCATAACAAGGCCCTACCCACCACCCACCAATTTCTGGTGCTTCCCCTGCGTTAGGTGCTTCTCTTGCAAGAGCACAATTTGTACTTTCTGTTTCCTTAGGGCTGATAGAATACTGGTTCGTTTCACCGGGGTAGAGAAGCCCCGGACATTCCAGGACAGTATCTTGTCCTCAGAGCTATTAGCTGTGGCAAGTCCAATACACTTTCCCCATGCTTAGGAGCTGCTGCATTGTCAAATTGTCACTTTTCCCACCTCTATCCATTCTATATTGCAATACCTCAGACCGTTTTTTATAACCAATTATCCAACCCAACGTATAAAACAGTACAATCCAACAAACAAAACCATGCAAACTTTTCAGTCTCTCCCTCCCCGCATCCCCACACACAATCATTTGTTTCCCCTTCTTGCGTAACCCCCTCCCTCCCCACAAATAACCTCCTAGTCTTGAGATCTCGCCAAGAATTGGCTTATCTCACCCCTCCACACCATAGACATGTAGTCTACCCATGACCACCTTTCACTTTGTCATTTCCATCACCATAGAAAAGATTTTCCATGTTGAAAAACCCACGAACATCCCCTCCGAATTTTAACTAAAGATCATAATTTTTCCTTTTGTCAGTCATGAACTTTCCCACTGGACATCCATCCCCCATCCCCCGCATCCCCGTTGCTGCATGCAGACCTTGAGAGCCCCTCCACCCAGGCTGCTTTCACTCCCTGTTAACTGGTGAGGCCTCGTATCCAACACCGAAACACGTTGCACCCCCTGCAGCTACAGAGGCTCGCACCCCTCATGCACACTCCAGCCGCTATCAGTGCCACAGGTGGTCTGGAGCCTCCCCCTCTCATCAGTGCCTATCTCTAAGTCCCCGAGCCCCCCCAAGAGCAATGGCCAGTTTCTGCTAACCCCCTTGTGTCCCCTTTCTTTGATCTGAACCCAGGCGGTTGGGGCGGACCCACGCAGTGCAAAATAACACACGTGGCTGCCAAGGCCCCCCACCCCCACCCCCAGGCCTACCTTTCCTTCTTTCTTCAGGGGCCATCTTTGCCTCAATTGCTCCCCACCCGCAGGCTCCTCTCCTCCAGTACTTCCAAATCAGCAAGGTACTCCTGTCAGTAAGCACCCCCACGAGGGAGAGCCATGTGGTTCAGGCAGTCCAGCATGTCACATCCAAAATACCCCTTCCATCTTCTGGGCCCCTGTGGGAGCGTCTACAAGATGTTGAAGCACCCAGTCCATCATGCCAAGGATGCAGTGAGTGGGTGAGTGTCCTAAAAACATGTTTCACAAAACAAATGAAATCCATAACCAAAAATCAGTCCTGTTTTGAGTAGATCCATCCCACCATCCAAGTCTCCAGTTTCCCAACAGGCCAACTCACTTCACCCCACTTTTTTCTTTAGTGCTGCCACAAAGGCCGCTGCTTTATCTGCTTCCCCAAAAAGAATAGGAGGCACCCTCATATTTTATTTTCCGCATCGCTGGGTATACTAGGAAGTTTTCGATCCACATCTCCCGGAGCTGTGCCATGATTTGGTTAAAGGCTTTTCCCTTCTTGAGGAGATGATTAGAATAATACTGTGACAGGAAGAGCCTTACACCCTCGTACTTCAGCTCTACCCCGTTCCGATAAGCTGCCAGTACTTTCTCTCTATCTTGAAAGTTATAGAATCTAAAAATGATCTGGTGTGGGGGCTGGTCCGAGGAAGGCCTAGGGATTACAGCTCTGTGCACTCTCTCTAGTTTTAATTCTCCCCCCATCATCTCCAGGCCCAGCAATCCAGGCAAAGTCACTGAACAGAATTCTAGTACACAAACCTTCTCTGCCCTCCAGGAGCCCATGTAACCGTAGGTTTAACCTACGATGATAGTTCTCTTGGTAGTCAAATAATTCCTTCAGTTCTCCCAGCTCTTTTTCAAGCACCATCACTCTGCTCGGTATCGGATTCACTGTGTCTTCTAGTTGAGAGATCCTTTCCTCAGCCTCCGTGATCCTGGTGGCCTGGTATGCAGATTGCTCTATTAGGGTCTGCAGTTTGGCATCTATCCTGCCTTCCAGTTGTTTAAGCCAGGAGTCAAGCACTGACATTAGCTGGTCCATTACCTCCTTCCCTTCCCAGGAAAGCCATCTCTGCTGCTGAGAGAGAAATTGGGCCCTGCACTGAGGTCTGTGGTGCCGTGTTCTGTTTCCTCTCATTTTTAGCCATCGATTTCTGTGATTTCCTGGTATTGCTTGACAGATACTCATTCATGACTCTTTGCTGTATACTGCCTTGTTAAGGATTTGAGTTCTGCTGTTAGGATGTCGTGGATTTTAATTAGATTTAAGGATGGTTTGCAGGAGCTCTAGAGAAACACATCTTCACTCCTGGTAGCTCATTAGTGCCCCAACACAAACTTTTAATGAGGAATCCTCCTCACTAATGGAGTTCACAGACCGAACATTTGTCTGTTATGACCCTGGAGGAATTTTTTTTTTTATGGAAAAACCATCTGGCTGGGTGTTGACCCTGTCCTTGTGCTTCAGATTTGTGGTGAGTACATTTTAATTACATCTGTTGGTTGATCAACCTTTCATTGGAATCTGAAAATAATTTAGGTGTAAAAACCTTTGTTTATACAACTATTCCCTGCTACTCACTTTAGGAAAAGTACTATGTTTAATAGTAGTACACCATCATTTTGTTTTCTGTTCTGTGAATACATAGTTTATTTTTTGCTAGACTGAGAACAGCCTGGTCAGGGTGTGCTGTATCATGCAGTTGAGGTAATGACTAATTGGAGAATTTTCAAAACCGTAGCGGCATTACTATATTCTGTAATGAATCTTAAAATTTAATGGTATCCGTTTCATTAACTATTATGGTGTGTTTGATTTTAAAACTTTTGATAACAATAATTAGTGTTGGCTAGGATGCAAATGTTAAGTTTGTCTTTTAGACTGATTGTGTCACTTGGCTTTGTTCACTTGAGTTGTTTTTTTTTAATAGAAGAATCTTCTTTTGCTTGATAAAAGTTATCCTTCATCAGTGACGTAGGGTTGTAGAATATGCTTTTGAACATGGTCCTGGATTTTAATGTGTGGTAATATTTGTAGTTGGGAAACAATGTGCCAGGTTAAGCATGTGCTATATCATATTATCACTGTTACCAGTTATCAAAGTCTCTGTTTTCTGAAGCTACACTAGTTTTTTTTTTTTTTTTACATTTGTAATGAGGAAATTCTGCTCATAAAATGGCAGACACCTTTGGCTTGTTGCAAAGGGTGTGTTCCAGTCTGCAATGTTGGCATACTGTCTGCAAACTTTCCATCATTCAGATGAGTGGTTGGTTTAAGGTTGCAGTTTGTGGACTGGTGTCATTAGTCTTGATTCAGGTTAATCATAGTTTAAAAAAAAAAGAAACAAAAGCTTGCAAAGGTTTTCACAGATGTTTTCCCTTTCAAATATGGCCTCTCCATCTGCCCTCATCTATATCATGATGGTTAGGCAATTTTGTTTTTGCTGCCTCAGCTGGCGGCTAGGAATTGTTCTTTTATCTGTAAGAACTCTCATTCAGCATAGTGTTCAATGACACTGCAGCTACAGCTGGGTTTGAACCCAGAAGCCATTGTTTGCACAAAGTGTGGCCTTTCGCAAGTCACTTGACCTCCTTGTGCTTTTGAGCTGTACCTGTTTTTCCAGCTCATAATTGAGGTACCTCCCTAATTAAACCAGCGTTTCTTATCCAAATATAACTTTGATGGGGAGTGCACATCAAATGTACTTTTTTAAAAGTTACTTTTTTCCCCATCTTCATCTGTACACGTAGACTTTAGGACTGCAATTGTTTTCCCCCCTGGGCTTGTAGCCATAAAGCTGCTGGCTATCTACAAACCTGCCCATTCCTACATATGCCTTTCTTCACGTAGGTTCATTGTTCACACAGCTTCTCTGTCCATGTACTGTATCACGTGATCCCCATGCATCGCACGGTGATCAAGAGGGGAGGGCTGATCACCCCAGCATTTGTAATAAGCCATTTACTTAAACTTTAACAAAGCTAGATACACAATTTATACTGCCACAAAAAGAATTGTAACTGTTTTGGGAGATTTTACCATATATGTTACAGGCCTGAATTTAACACCTTTTTAACAATTTTGTACATACAAAATACCAGTATTATAACTTCTGTTATTTATCAGAATGATGTGTGTGTTAATGACACAGTTCTAATGTCAAATTCAGACACACCTAATTCTGACTTTAAGTCTTATTTAATTTCATTTTCAGGAATCCATTGGAGTGTAGCAATAGCTACAATAAAAAAAATACGTACCCCTAAGGGTAGTTGAAGGCATACATCTGTATAAAGTTAATATAAGTATCAGCATTTTTAAAATCAATGCTAACCTCCCACAAAGAGAACATGCTGACAAGACATTCCCTTTTGTGGCTTGTTTTTTTCTTTCTGTCTCCTTTCTTGCAGGGAAAAGACAACCGCTGGTAGTGTATAAAAATGTTTTAACCAGTATGCTGATTTCATTATAATGTTGTTGCTGTTTAAGTAATAGTGGAATACCATATAGCCCTTATTTTTATAAAAATTAAGGTCTACCCATTAGTGGTTATTCAGCATACAACCTTTAAAGGGACGACTGCTGGCAAAGAAAGATTGCCAAAATGTTTGTGGATAAATATCCACACCACTATTGTGAATAGAGTGTTATCTACCATTTATGCAGAAAACTGTTACAGGTAACTTTAATGGAATTCACTATTGTATTGTCTGGCATCTGCTCCAGCATTGGTCATACAGTATCCTGTCATTTCCGAGCTGCCTCTTTCACAAAAGAAGGCGCTCGGGATGGGGGTGGGGGGAGCCAAAGGCATGAATTGTATATATGCCCACCCCCCCATTAACTGATCGCCTACATTAACAACTGTTTTAACAACTGGTGTGCCCATAAGGGGCAAATCATTTTTGGAACTGTTAATGACATAGTTAACTACTAACAAACCATTGCATGCCTATTTGTTTAACAAATTACAGTCTAGGAATTGTGTCAGCTGTATGTGTACTATTTATCAAAGGCTGTACTCACTGATAGAAGACTTTTATGGTTCATCAGTGCTGGGTATGTATAATGCTGCAGCTGTTACCATTCTTAGTGTGATTCACCATGTCTATGAAATTTCCATGGATATGTTGTACTATAAGCCAAGCCTCCTGAACGATACAAGGAGCTCAAGGGGGGATTGAACCATGCCACCTTGCAGTGCAGCACCTATGGTGGTTGCAAATAAATAAAAGTCCTTCTGGACCTGACTGAGCTACAGCTAGCAGATCCAGAAATGAGGAAGGTAAACCCACTGTCCCTCCAGTAAGAGCACACAAAAGGAAAAATGTGTGTTTGCTAATAACCCATTTGTTGTTTACAAGTTTTGATAAACATGCAATGCATGCTAACATTATAAACCAGCTCAGCCTCTCTGCCTTCCCAGTGCGATCTAACACAACTGCACACAATCTACTTGCAAGTGACTTTATGCCAGCTAGCACCAGCCAGGTGCAAGGGCCTTGGCCCTCAACAAGTAATCAGCTGAGCTGGGGGAGAAAACTGCGTACATTCCCATATCCTTTCACATATCCTTCTTACAATATTATTTCAATGGTCATTCCTGGACTCTGACAGCCAACTTCATTTTAAATGTGATCAATGTTTAAAATGTATTTTCTGCAATGTGCTTAATATGACTATTGTTTCATTGCGACAATGTTTGTTGTTTTTACATATTGTTGCAACTTATCAAGTATAAGCCCAGTAAACTGCTCCACATCCATGGATATGTTGGAGTATTAGGCCCATCTGGATGACATCTGTCTGACCCACATGGGGTGGGGGTGGGGGGTACCAAGTATCAACCACTTACACAACAAATTAGTTGTTTTCACAAGCTGAAATGTCCTAACAACACCCCCATGAATGATTCTTTCTTTCTTATACGTTATGTGCCACCATTCTCACTCCCAGACAAAAGGGATCAGCATTGCTGTCCCATTCAGATTAATTACAACATGATAACCATGTACACCTGGACACCATAGTGGTGGCCCCTAACCAATCTCACTTACAGACTAAATGGCACACTCCAAGGCAGGCCCTACTCCAGAAGGTCACCTACTGGCATCCTGTCTATGTGCCAGGCCCAAGCACA
The DNA here is from genome assembly GCA_016271365.2 of Neoceratodus forsteri. Taxonomy (NCBI): domain Eukaryota; kingdom Metazoa; phylum Chordata; order Ceratodontiformes; family Ceratodontidae; genus Neoceratodus; species Neoceratodus forsteri. The sequence continues at coordinate 500,501,672 of CM028132.1, forward strand.
ACACACAGGTTTCTACATTTCATTCCATTGTTAGCACTGCCATGTTTCCAACTGTTGTTACCCCAACAGAGAAAAAGCCTACCCAATGTTCCAAGCATAAACCCAGACCCACTAGTGGTCTGACTGCCTTATCACTCCCAGGTACCCTTGTAAATAATGTGTGATACACACATAATATGGCAGAATGTAGATTATGCTTCAATACAAACACTTCAAGGTCTCATAGCACCATGTTACCAGACCCTTTTGCAACAGATCTGATACATACTCAAGACTCAGTATATGAGCACCACACTACTGAATACCTAGGAGTGTTTCACGCTGGATAACAGACTTATTAGAAGGGACCTTCTCAAATCTCACAGGCGCAACAGGCACTGTTGTATACCCCAGTGTTACATGGTGTAAATGGCATACTGCCATAAGATAAAGGTTCAAAGTGCATATAACAAGTATAATATTGCACTTTCATTTCATGAGATGGGCCTAAACTAGGCCAAACAGCAACACATAAGCAGGGAAACTATGTTTTTTCCCCCTACTGTCACAGCCTCTTCTGAGACTTGGAAACAGATGAATAAAGCACTGCACAGTCCTTTATAATAGCTTGGTGCAAACCAAAACAAGTTTCAATAACTACCTTCCCGCCTTAGTACCTCCATCCCCCCTTCCTACCCAGCGGCTTCTTGCTAGCTGACTGGGCAATATCTCACAGGCTGGTCCTATGCCTCCAGCCAGGATGTGGGTGTGGTACTCCTTCCCTCCATCTAGGGAGGGTAGGGATACTCACAAAGCAGAGGAAAAGGGTGTGTTGACTGCCACCCATAGGACTCTAGTCCTTGCAGGTCTTGCACTGGGACTCACCCTGCTTCAAATGGTCACCTCCCCCCAATATCATTGGGTGACAACTGGAAGTGGTCTTCCACCTACGAGGTAGCTGACTACACCTTCTCCAATATCCTTGTGTTCAACAAGATGCACCACTGTATTACTTGCTGTCTAGATCTTCGGTGCCTAATGTATACAACCAGTGCTAAACGTATCCATGCTAAAAAGCTCCTAGATGGTCAACCTCATATGAGGTGGTATCTCCCCAGGCTCCTCCTCCTTACACTACTTCTGGCCGGAGATATTGAAACCAACCCTGGTCCAACAAATCTGACCCACAAAATCCCTCCTGCATGGGGCATAGGTAAGGGTCTAAAAATAGCTCATCTCAACATCAGGAGCCTGCTACCTAACCGAGACGAGCTATTAGCGTGGGTGGCTCTCTATAAACCCAACATCCTCGGAGTGATGGAGACCTGGCTTAAACCCTCTGTCCCTGATTCTGCCTGTGCACTCACTGGGTATGAGTTCACTTGACTGGACAGAGCCGGGAGTTGGGGGTGGCATACTAATCTACTACAGGAGCCACCTAAAAATCTCCCTAGTTGCCCACCAGCAAACAAACATGTCCCCCTATGAGTCATTACATGTGCTTCTGCTACTTGGGACACAAAGAAACTGCACCTGGTGTGCACCTACAACCCTCCAAGGGGTGTACTCTCTGGATTAACCCACCTCATGGATTCAGTTGGTCCCAGTGTTGGGGAAAATGAACTCATAATCCTGGGTCATGTCAACCTTAACTGGGATAGTGGTAATGTTAAGCAGTTTGAGCCCCTACTAGCTAACCTTACCCTGACCCAACTCATCCAGGAGCCAACCAGGCGGATGGCAAATGGATCCTCCTGTACCCTACTGGACTGGATCATGTCTAACCACCCGGACAGGATCTCATCAGTGGGCACACTATCTGACTCCAACTCCGACCACTCCCCGGTCTTCTGTGTATGGAAAATTCCCTCCCCCAAAATTCCTCACAAAATTATGCATGTCAGAAACTACTCCAGGTTTGACCCTGGGGAGTTCCTGGAGGACTTAAGAATTACTGACTGGTCTGGGGTGTTTGGAGCTACTGACCCCTCTGTGGCAACCTCTTACTTCTTCTCCACCTTTGGGGCCCTGCAAGACAAGCATGCTCCCAAGGTCACCAGCAGGGTGAGGGGGTCTGCTGCCCTCTGGTTAAATGGGAATCTCTTAACCCAGATGCGGGAGAGAGATAAGTGTTGGGCCTGTATCAAAGGTTCCAGTGATCCCATTATTTTTCAAAAGTACAGACACCTCAGGAACAAGTGCAAAAAGGCCATCAGGGTTTCGAAAAGTGACTTTTGCAAGTCCGTCCTACTCAGCTCCGCCAGTGATCCCAGGAGGTTCTGGAGAGATATTAAATCTCTTGTCAGTGGGTCCTCCCGTCCGGGGGTCACAGACATGGTCATAAATGGTGTCTCCTGCAATAATCCCCATACCATAGCCAACTCCCTTAATACTCATTTCTCAGACCTCTCGGCCTTCACTGCACTCTTCCCATCTGATGAGAGCTTGCTCCACCCCCCTCCCTCCACTCGGCAGGAGGATCACCCTCCTCGGCAAATGTTTTACCTCGGGGCTGTATCAGTCCAGGACATGCAGAGATGCCTAGCCGGCCTCTCCCAGTACTCTAGCCCTGGTCTAGACAACCTGGAGCCTAATCTTCTAAAGCTTGGTGCTGCACACATTGCCTCCCCAGTAGCCTACATCTTTAATCTATCCCTCGGATTGGGGACCATCCCTGACATCTGGAAAGAGGTGAGGATAGTCCCTGTACTGAATCAGAACAATCCTAAATTGCCAGATAATTATCGTCCGATTGCCATTCTCCCAACCCTTAGCAAGCTCCTCGAAAAGGTAGTGGCTGAGCAGCTCTTGGAGTATATCCACTCTCACGAGCTGCTGTCCCCAGCCCAGCATGGTTTTTGAAAGGGACACAGCACCACCACCACAGCCTTGATCTCGGTTACATCAAGTATCAGGACAAACTCTCTGGTGCCATATTTATCAACCTGTCCAAAGCCTTTGACCTTGTTGACCACAAACTGCTTGGTGCTCAGCTGTGGTCACTTGGCCTCTCTCCCCATGCCATGAAATGGCTAATGGGCTACCTGCATGGTAGAAAGCAGTGTACCTACTTCAATAAAGTCCTCTCTGAGCCCCTACCAGTGACCTCCGGTGTCCCTTAGGGCTCGGTGCTGGGCCCTCTCCTCTTCTCCCTCTTTATCAATCAACTACCCATGGTGACTACCAACTGCAGAGTCACCATGTATGCAGATGACCTGGTGATACTGGCTCACTCCCAGAATTCCACTACCCTAAACCAGTGCTTGTCTGATGACTTTAACAATGTATTGTCCTGGGTTACTAACCACAAACTGGTCCTGAACCTGAAAAAGATGCAGGCTATGCTCTTTGGCTCATCGGCCAAAATCAAAGCCTCGTCGGCCTTGTTAAACATCACCAGCACAGATGGACCCTCACTACCCGTAGTGAACTCCATCAAATACCTGGGGGTAACACTTGATCCCCAACTTGACATGGGGAATCATATGCTTAACATCTGCAGGGCTGAGAAATGCAAACTGGGTCTGGCCTATAGGGCCAGGTACAACCTGGCGGCCAGACTTGCCCTTGCGAGACGTGTGCTTCTTCTCTCCCTCAGCTATGGTCTGCGCCATTTGCTCATTCCTCAAAGATTCATCTCACTCGGTGGTACACGGCATATAATAACATTTGTCATTTTGCTTTGGCTGCCCCCCACCTCACCCACTGATGTGAGCTATGTGAGAAACTCTGCTGGCTCTCCCCAGCCAGATACTTTGATTTCAGGGTGGGATGCCTCTCGGGGAAAGTGGTCAGAACTGGCATCCTCCAGGGGCTGGCCCGGCTTCTACCAAAAATGGATCCTACTCCCTACCACCTTAGGTCTTTGACATCAGGGATGCTCAAAGTCCCTTCCACCTGTACCCTCATGGGGGATCGGGACTTTGCCGTGAGCGCGCCCAGACTCTGGAACTCCCTCCCTGGGGATATCCGTTTGGCCCCCTCCTATCAGAGTTTTCTCAATTCCCTGTGGGGTTTCCTAAAACTAGCCTCAGTGTGTGACTACCCCAAGCATCCCCAGAGTAATGTATCAAACTGTTGGTTAAACTCACCCCAAGCTGCCTCCACTGAAGCTGCTAGATACTTCCTGCAGTTCCAATGATTTCTGTCTACTCCATTCTCAACTGCCCAAATTTTAAACTGTGGGCATTATTGTCCACAATGTTGCACCATGGTCATAGGTAGGAATGCCTACTTCCAAGTGTCCTGATACTGCCTAACTTGTATGTCTTAGATAATGTGATGACCTGTAAATAATCTGTCAGTGAACCTGCTAGTCTAGGGAGTGCCAACTATAAAGTTATAAGTTATATTATGACCAATCCATTCCTTGGATAGTGCTCCACTCCTATATGTTTCCTCTTATTGTCAAATTATGTATTTCTTTCCCATATGTTTGTTCATTGTGACATAATGTACTATCATCCTCTTTGTACCTTGACTGTATTCCCCATGTTGTATTCTCCCAGGTCGTTCCTGAAAATAGGCATAATACTTGTCTAGTGTACTTACCCGGTCAACAAAAGCTAAATAAATAAATATTTTTATTACTGGACCTCGACCTGCACCTCCATCACTTGTCTATGTCACACCACACCATAAGCAAAGTCATTGCTAATAACCATACCATTTTCCTTTTCCAATTCAAAACAACTATATGTGTGTTTTAAAACTAAGTTTTTAACAAAGTTTTAGGTTTCTACAGAGTGGTACTGGTAAGATTTTCAAGCAACACATGCAACTTTTCTTCATGGCTGGTTCTTCAAACTTGACTGGCACCTCATACGAACTCTCTTATGGACAGTGTTCTTGATCATTCCTTTATGGACTGTGCTCTTGGTTGCTGTTTCAGGAATTGTATTCTTTATTGTTCTGTTATGAAATGTCAGTATTTGTGCAAAATGTGCTCTTTTTACAAAAAGGCTATGTCTGTGTAGGTGTGGCTATTACACCGAAACACTCAATGGACAATCGCATGCAACCTTTGCCAATCCAGCCAACCAGCCAGGTGCATGAACACTACCTTTCTTACCGTGCTGGTACATGTCTGCACGGCCCTATGTGCCATGTGGGGTTACGAACTTCTGACAAATGACATTTCAAATGTAACTACATTGCTTTGGGGTTTCCAACTTGAACCTTATGGACTGGTCCCTCTTTAAGGATATTTATTAGATTCTTCAATCAAAAACATATGCCGCAGTTATCTGCCTTTTCCACTCTCAATATGGACTATTCTTAATGAATGAACAATGACTTTATCACTGTTTTTACAATGTTCTATGATAATACACTTCAGCAATTTTTCTTATACACATATCCACTGTGGTGTTGACATACCTAGTTTCTGTTTTGTGTTTTATGATCTGACCGTCTGTGGTTATCTCTGTGTCAGCTCCTGAATAGGACTACTTTCACAGTCACCCTGACTATCTGTATGCTATAGAAGTAATTAATTTATACTACCAGTTTTTAAGTGCTTTGGAACGCAGATATTCAAATCAATGTTTTAAAGCTTGATAGTAATTTATATCTTGTTTTAACTCATCCACCACTAACCCTTTGCTGTCTGAGGTGTACTTTTAACCAGCGTCTTGCATGGCTGCAGTTCTTTCATCAGGCTCGTGCCTCTGGCTTGTTGACGAAATAAGACATACCATTGCTACACCTAACCATCTTCTTTTTGTTGTGTTGCCTTTTGAGCAAGGCAACAAGGAGGAGACTGTTATGCTTGGGTCCTACACCATCTACTGACCCATGTGCTCATACATAGAAACATAGACTTTGATGGCAGATAAGGACCGCTAGGCCTATCTAGTCTGCCCACTTCCCTACCTACAGGATAGGCTGCAGATCCTAGTTAACCAACAGCCTATTTCTTCCTACCCCCCACAAGAATTGCCTTATGTCTGTCCCATGCATTCTTGAATTCTTCCACAGTTTTAGACCCCACATCCTCCCTAGGAAGGCTGTTCCATGCATCCACTACCCTCTCTGTGAAATAATACTCTCACATTGCCCTGAACCACCTCCTTCTATCTTTAAATTGTGTCCCCTTGTTCTTGCAAGTCTCTTTTCTGAAAAAATGCTACCTCTTGGATTTTGTTGATTCCACTGAGGTACTTAAAGTTTCTATCATGTCCCCCTCTCCTTCTTTCCTCAAGGGTATACATATTAAGCTCCTTTAGTCTCTCCTCATACGGCTTTTCTTGCAGACCCTGCACCATTTTAGTTGCTCTCCTCTGGACTGCCTCTATCCTGTCTATGTCCTTGCAGAGATGGGGTCTCCAGAACTGGACACAGTACTCCAGATGGGGTCTCACCAACTGTCTGTACAGAGGGATAACAACTTCCTGTTTTCTGCTGCTGATGCCTCTCCCTATACATCCCAGTATACCCCCCAGCCCTCCCTACTGCCTTCTCACATTGCTTGCTAACCTTAAGGTCATCTGATATGATTACCCCCAGGTCCCTTTCCTTTTTCGTTGTTGTTACTACCTCCCCACCCATTGTGTATTCTTCCCTGGGTTCTTGTTTCCCAGGTGCATTATTTTGCACTTCTTTGCATTGAATCCTAGCTGCCATATTTCTGACCATTCTCCTCCAACCTTGCCAAGTCCTTTTCATCCTTTCCACGCCTCCTTGTGTATCAACCCTGTTGCAGATTTTGTGTCATCTGCAAAAGGCATACTTTCCTTCCAGTCCTCTGCAATGTCACTGATGAAGACATTAAAAGGACTGGACCCAATACTGAACCCTCGGTGGCACCCCACTAGTACCCCCCTTCTTCAGAATGGACTCCATTTACAATTACCTCTCTGTGTCCTGTTGTCCAGCCAGTGTTTTACCCAGGCTACTACCCTGGGTCCCACCCCAGGCTGGTTAATTTGACTATTAATCTTTTGTGTGGGACTGTGTCAAATGCCTTGCTAAAGTCTAGGTAGGCCATGTCACAGCCCCTCCCTGGTCTACTACTTTGGTCACCCAGTCAAGAAATCTATTAGATTTGTCTGACATGACCTTCCAGCTGTGAACCCATGCTGCCTTGGGTCCTGTGCTCCACTGGCCTCTAGGTACTCGACTATTCTTTCCTTCAGAAGTGACTCCATCACTTTCCCTACCACAGAGGTCAGACTGACAGGTCTGTAGTTTCCTGCCTCTGTCTTGGACCCACTTTTGTGAAGGGGAATCACATCTGCCTTCCTCCAGCCCTTGGGTATCACACCATCCTCCCATGATTTATTAAAAAGAGTAGCCAGTGGTTTTACTAGTTCCTCCCTTAATTCTTTTAGAATTCTGGGGTGAATTCCATCAGGACCCATTGCTGTTTCCACCTTCAGTTTTAGGAGTTCTTGCAGAACCCTTTCTTCTGTGAAAGGACTGGGATCGACCCCTATCAAGAGTGCTTCTGTTAATTGGATGAGCACTTCCCCTCCTCTTTTGTGAATACTGAGCAGAAATATTCGTTCAGTATTCCTGCTTTTCACTGTCCCCTCTGCCCACCCACGTTCATTCTGTTCAGCCTCACTATCCCCTCCCTTTGTCTTTCTCGCTCTTCTGATGTACCTATAAAGGTTTTATCCCCCTTCTTAACTGAGTTGGCTATCTTTCCTCCAGTTTGGGCCTTTTCATTCTGACTTCCCTCCTGCTTCCTTCTGCCTTAACTGGTACAGCTCTCTGTCCTGCTTCTTCTGTGTTTCCTTATACTCCGGAATGCTATCTTTTCTTCCTGACTTTCACAGCCACCCCTTTGAGAACCATAGTGGCTTTTTCTTTCATTTTGATTTGTTCATTTGCTTCACACAAAGGCTTGTTGCCTCTGTGATGGCAGTTTTAATAATTCCCCATTGATGCTCCACACCTCCTTCTAGCCTGTTTGCTAGTGCTTTTCTGAGGCACTCTCCCATCTTGCCAAAGTCAGCCCTCCTAAACTCCTGTACCCTCACTTTTGTATGGCTTGACTCTGTAGCTGAGTTTAACGTGAACTACACTGTTTGATGGTCACTTGTCCCCAGATGGGAACCCGCTTCTAGATCTGAGATCCTCTCACTGCCCCATTTGAGAGTACAAGGTCTAAGATTGCTCCCTCATGAGTGGGTTCCGAAACTAGCTGTCTAATGCCTGCCACCTGTAGGGGCATCAAGAATGGCCCTGCTCTTGGATGTGGCTGCAAAGTGCTCCAGTTAACATCTGGCATATTCAGGTCTCCATCAACAGTATCTCCTTTCTCTGCCATTCTAAGAATGCCTTCTATCATATCCTTGTCCATTCCTTCCCTTGACATGGGGTCTGTACACAACCCCTGTGCAGATTGTGGTGCCCTTCCAGTCTCCAAGGTGACCCACAGTGCCTCCTCTCCTCCCTGTTTACTCTTTTTGTTCAGTTGCTTTTATCCCTTCCTTTACATAGAGAGCTACTCCTCCCCTCTTCTCCCCTGCCTGTCTCTCCTGTAGGTTATGTACCCTGGTATGTTAACATCCAGTCATGGTTCTCTGTATACCATGTTTCTGTGACTGCTATGATATCCAGGCATCCCTCTTCCATTAAGGCCATCAGTTCAGGGGCTTGTTGCCCAGACTACAGGCGTTGGTACTCAGTACCTCCATTTCCTGATGGCCTTACTCCTTTTGCCCATCCTGTCCTTCTTGCCTTTGTCCACGTTCTTCATTTACCCCTGCCCTTCTCCCTATCGACACCTCTATGTTGGTGTTTGCCGCACTTACTACCATGATTATTTGGGGCTAGGATTTTCCTGCTCCTTTCCAGTGCTTCCCCCCCTTGGCTAGTTTAAAAGCTTGCCAATGAAGCATTTAAACCTATCACCTAGGATCCTGGTTCCCCTCCCGGACAGATGCAGCCCATCATGCCAGTATAGGCTTGCATCACTCCAGGTGGACCCCCAGTCCCCAATGAAGCCAAATCCCTGAGCTTCACACCAGTTTTTCAACCACTGATTGAATCCCATGGTGCAGAACACCCTAGCCTCTCCTATGCCATAGATGGGTAGCACCTCCGAGAAGGTTACCGTGCGTGCTACTTGACTAAGGCCCCTCCCCAATTTCACAAACTCTTCCTGCACTTCTCTAATCCCTTTCTTAGCCAGGCAATTTTTCCCTAGGTGGACAATGACATCCAGCTCCCTCCCCTATGCAGCTGCTCCGGCAATCCTGAGGATTCACTTCCTGTCCCTGCAAGCCATGGCGCCAGGCAGACACCTTACCTCCCTCTCCCCTTCCTCCCCCAGTTCTACCTTCCTAACAATGGAGTCCCCCACCAGGAGTTGTTTCCTTCCCCTGCAGGGTTCCCTGCCACCCTCCTGTGAGTCTCCTTTGTGGAGGTTTCCAGCATCCTCCTTGGTCTCCACTGTGGGTGCCTCCATAGAGGAACCACACTTTGCCAGAATGGCATAGGAATTGTGGAGAGGTACAATGGGAGGGATGCGCCTCTGTTCCACCACCCTCACCTTCCCTGAGCCCACTGTGATCCAACCGCTCCTCTTTCTTGGCAACCTCTGAGGCAACGGCAGTGGCACTGGTGGTCCCTGGATGGACGAGGAGGTCCCACAAATCCTGGCCAACTCAGCCTGGAGATGAGCAGCCTCCTCCCTCAGCCCAGAGAGGTGCCTGCAGATGGGACAACACCGCATCCTCCAGAACATCTCCCGGAAGACTGCTGCTCCACAGCCACTGCACTGCACCACTCCAATCATGTCTTATTTCTGGCCCCTTAACTGTTTACAATCCTTACTCTTTCCTCTGTTTTTTTTTCTCTTTCTCTCCTTACTTTCTGCCTGTGTGCCCTTTAAGCTCCTGATTGTCCTGTTCTGAGACAAGAATATCCTATATTTCATGATAGACCACTTACTTGCTCAGAGGCAGACCTCCAGCAGCTAGAGGGGGCCAGAGAGCTACTCTTGCCCTTCTAGGATGGTGGGTCCTTGGTGGTTCTGTGATCACTCACTTCCTGCCCCTAAACAGGAAGTTCCTGTTGTCAGTCAAATTCTGTGCCTATAAAAAACAGAACTAGCTTTGGGTGGAGGGGAGGGAAGGAGCGCAATATAGTCCCAGCAGAGAAGTTCAGTCACACAGCTGTCCTTTCTCCTGGTGTCTTCTGCCAAGCTATTACCATAAGTAACCTTGTTTATTTTCACTGTGATATCGCTGTACTGCACTAACCTATAGATATAGATCCATCGTACAAGTATGGGTACTAGGACTATGCTTGCCACTGATATTTGCTGCTGTATATTATGTTTACATCATTTTATGGTTTTATACATGTTTTATGTTTATTACACCTGACATGCATATCTTTTATTGTAATATGTTTACCTAGGTTATGTGTGTTCCTTTTATGTACTGATATAGTCATATAATCATGTGTAATTTGTGTCTTATACCAAAGTATCATGTCGTTTGCATTTCTGCTTATGCTGCATTCTCTTTGTTCATAACCTATAGCTGACAATGCATTTTCTTTGTTCTGAGATTCTTTCTCATCTTGCAACTTTATTGACTATGTAGTTGCACAAGGGAGACACCTTATTTACATGCCTTATCCAGTACTGTATGTTTATCATATCTGTAACTGCACTGTTATCTGTCATATATAATTGATTGCACACCAGCTCCTTGAAGAGAGAGACCATACTCTAGGAATAGTGGGAAATTGGCTCCCTTGTGATTGCTTTGTCACATGTCTGACGTGAGTATTTGTAATAAAACTGCTTTTTATTACATACTGCTTGTGGTATAATCTTTAGATAGCCAATTCAACATACAAGAATCTGATGGTAAGCTGGACTTACCATAACACCCCCTCCCCAGTGGAAGGAGTGGCCCAGAACCCCCCTGCCACATCTGCACCACAGGCCCACCACCAGGCTAATCATTTAAAGGTTCCAGGCAGTCCTACAGCTTGTCCTTGGGAAGGCGAGGGAGGCATGGTGATGTGAATCTAGTCTGGTGTAAGTTCCAATGCAATATTTTATTAGAGTGTCTGAAAAACCCTTTTTAGGAGAGCAATTATCTGGCATTAGTCGTGAGGAGCGGGGGCCTTATATAATAGTTCTATCTTCTTCAGGGGTATCCCAGTCATCAGGTTACACCATAGGAATGAGTACCAAGCAGTGACAAGTGAAAACAGACAGTCTGAGAGGTTGGATCTCCATAAACTTAAGACAGGAGTCCTTGTAGCACAGCCCTGCCAAATCCTGCACAGGCTCTAGAGAAAATATCCAGGCTATAATGCTTGGTGAAAGTGTGGACTGTACTCCAGGTGGCTGCCACACAAATGTCAGCAGCAGAGACCCCTTTGAAATAAGCCACTGAGGTAGCCATGCCTCTGGTGGAATGAGCTTTGACAGCACTAGGCAATTCTTTGTCATACTTGTTGTAACAGAACACAATGCAATTTGCCAACCATTTGCATAAACAAAACTGCTTGGAAACTAAAGTGCCCTCTCTATCTGGGGTGACAGAAACAAACAACTGCTTAAACTTTCTGGACTCTTTAGTCCAAAGCTGATAATATTTCAAAGTTCTGCACAAGCAGATAATATTTCAAAGTTCTGCACACATCTAACATATGGAGTTGTGCTTCCCCTGGATTGGCACACTCAGGGAAAATAAACAGGAAGGTGGATAGACTGATTCAGTGTGAACTCAGAAACCACCTTAAGTAGAAATTTAGGACTTGTGCCAGAGATACCCTGTCTTTGTGAAAAATCAATTAAGGCTCCTCTCACCAGAGGGCCTGAAGCTCTGAAATTCTTCAGGCAGAAGTAATTGCAACTAAAACAGTGCTTTCCAAGAAAGAAAGCACAAATTGCAATTGGCTTAAAAGGAGACAGGGTCAGCTTTTCCAAAATAAAATTTAAGTCCCAAGACTGGGAAATGGATTAGGGGTTTCAGGTGCAGGATGTCACTGAGAAAGGTATGGAAGACATCCAGCTGAGCAATAGTGTGGTCAACCACAGGTTCATGAAAGGCAGAAATAGCCAAAAGGTGGACCTTGAGGGAGGAATACTGGAGGCCTGAGTCAAAGGAATTGGGTAGTCCAGGACATGATTCACAGGGCAGGTGAATGGGTCTAGGGAATGTTTGGCAGCCCAGATGGCAAACCGCTTCCTCTTCATGGCATAAGTAGCATGGGTGTATGGCTTGCAGGCAGCCACCAGGACATCTGCCACCCTGTTAGAGACCCTAGACCTCGCTACATTCTCAGGAGCCATGCATGCAGATGGAGGGACCTGAGATTGGGATGGACCAGGGTCCCCTGGGCCAGCAGATTCCTGCAAAGGGGCAGAGGGACCAGATGTTCCTCCGCTAACTGCTGAAGCAGAGGGAACCATATCTGATGAAGCCAGAATGGGGCTACCAGAATCATGCTGGCCCCCTCTATTTGCAGCTTAATTATCACCCTCTGAATTAGAAGAGATGGAGGAAATGCATACAGAAATCTCCTGCTGCAGGAGAGGGACAATGCGTCTCACCAGAAAACTCCAGGCCCTGGAGAAATTGGGCAGTTCTGCATTGAATGGGGATGCAAAAAGGTCCAACTCTAGATGACCCCATCTGTTGAACAGATCTGCTGCTACAGATGAGAGAAGCTCCTATTCATGCATGCTGGACTGAGTCCTGTTGAGACTGTCCACCAGGGTGATTAGGACACCTGACACATGGACCACAGAGAGTGTCAGACTGTGCTCCAGGGCCCAGTACCACACTGTCATGGCCTCTCTGTAAAGGGGGGTACAAGTGAGTCACGCACTGCTTGTTGATGTAGTAGATGACACTCTGATTGTCCATCTGCACCAGCAGTTGGCCTGAAGCAAGATGCTGCTGAAATGCCTGCATGGCATAGAGCACCACTCTCATCTCCAGGACATTGCTATGCAGGGCTGCTTCCCACTGGGACCAGGAGCCCTGGGTTTGAAAGGGACCCAGGTATGCTCCCCAGTCTAGACTTGAAGCATCCATGGTTAGAATCTGATGTGGGGAAGAAATCTGGAAGAGAACCTCTCGAAGAAGATTCAAGGGGTCCATCCACCACTGCAGTACCTTGCGAACAGGGGAGGAGACGAGGACTTGTTAGTCCAACTCATCTGTGCGCTGGTCCCATTGCACTCTGAAGGTCCGCTAAAGGGTCCGCATGTGAAGTCTGGTCAGTGGAACAGTAGGACCAAGAAAAACCTGGAATAAAACCCCTGGTTTCTCTGTCACCCTGGCAGCAGTTCAAATGCCTGGTTGCGTGGAAAAGACTGTACTTCCTCCCAAAGAACAGACAAGTGAGCCGGGGGATAGTTGGAGGGTGAGGGAGGGGTATCTGGATGAGCTCCAGGGTATGACCCGTCTCTGTGATCTGCAAGATCCATGCATCTGAAGTTATGGTTCTCCATTGATTCAGATGGAGGGAGAACTGCCCTCTGACCATCACCTCCTGGGTCTGGACTGGGGTGGGGGAGTCTGGCAAAGAGTCCAGCTGAGGTGGGACCAGCTGTGGAGGCTGGTCCATCATTTCTGGGACACTTGACTGCTGCTCCAGTATTGAAGGGGGTGGGCAAAGATGTATGGGCTCTGCACTTACCCTGGGTATGGGGGGCAAAGACTGGCCCATTGGCCTGTCTATGAAAAGTAGACCACCCTCTACCATGGGGCCGAGTGTGGCAGAGAGAATGAACAGACTTAATGGCTGTGCCAGAGGCCTGTAGATCATTTATGAGGTCCTGGACATCAGGGCCGAAGAGCTTGATGCCATTAAAAGAAATGTTAAACACCTTGTTTTGCACATCGGCTGTAAATCCAGAGATCCTAAGCCAGGAGTGCCTACAAAGACAAATGCCAGTGGCAGCTGCTCTGGCCACTGTGTGGGCCATATTATACAGGGCTCTGAGGAGATGTTTACTCACATCCTCCATAGTTTGCAAGCCCTGGAGCAATTCTTGCTTCTGGGAGCCATCAGGAAGGGCTTGGGCAGCAGCTTTGCCCTTTCTCCAGTAGGCATTCAGGAATTTAACAATGTGTGACAGATAGTTTACAATCCTCAGACCCAAAGTGGAGGAGGTGTAAACCCTTTTACCCCAGAGGTCAATCCTACATGATTGCTTGTCTAGGGGAAGGGAACTAGGGTGCTTAGGTGCCTTAGATCTGTTATGGGTTGCCTTGATGACCACAGAGTCCATTTTGGCCTGGGCAGCAAAATAAGGAAGGCCCTGAGCGGCATAATAGAGTTTGTCTGCCCTACGTGGCATATCTGGCACCATGTCTGATCTGTGCCAGGCTGCCGTAGTGGCATTTTTCAGGGCTGGCAGCATAGGAGGAATGATCTTAGGGGGAGATTCAGGAACCTCCGGGTCTTTTAGTCTGGAAGCCCGTTGTGGCAGACAACTGTTTCATGAAACTGAAAAAGGTGGCATCCTCAGGAGGTGACCTTGGAGTATGCATGACAGAGTCCTCACTGACAAAAGAAGTAGTGAACTTCTCTGAGATGAGGATTTCTTCCTCTTCATTCTCTATGTCATCAGGGAGGATGAGATCAGGATGATACTCCTCCTCGATGTCTACTTCCTTGTCTGGGACTGGTGGCAGATGTGCCAGCAGTAGCCCACGTGGAGTCTCCCGGGGTTGATGAACAGGTGTCGATGATGAAGCTGCCATTGACTGTGCCAGTGATGATGGCCTATTGAACGCACCCAGCTGCTGAACGAGTACAGTCATGAATTTAACAGGTGCTTTGTTCAGGTCCATAGTGATTGTCGACGGAGGGGGGTTCGATGGCATGGGAGCTGACGACCCTCCATCCTGGCAACCTGATGAGGTTGTAGCCCTGGGAGAAGAAGGGGCAGGCCTCAACAGAGTTGTCATCGACGACATGCCTGTTGTCAATGATGGAGGGGCTGACGACCCAGAGGTCGACGGCAGAGCGCCCTGGGAGTCTGGTGGAGGAGCTGTTGGTATGGGTCTGGTAGGGACAGAGACCTGGACAGCTGGCTTCTTCATTGAGGTGGCCGCCATCAATGAAAAGCGCCTCCCCCCGAAGAAGAAGAGGCAGATGGGGAATGGGATCGCCGCCAGGGGGAGCGGTCGTGATCCTGGTCTTTTTTGTGACTTTCCCCAAGGACTTGTCTCAGGCCTTGGAGGTCTGGGAACTCGAAGATCTGGTGAGCGGCTGGGGCCCTGGAGGACCCCTGCCTAGAGCTAGATACCTGTTGTTCCATTAACTATTTAAGAGCCTTATTGCATCGTCTAAGGGTTGTTTGATTAAACTTCTGGCAGAGCTCACAGTCGAAGACGTCGTGGTCAGGCCCAAGACAGAAGAGACAGAGTGTTCATCTGTAGAGGCAGGGGTAGGAAGAAATAGGCTGTTGGTTAACTAGGATCTACAGCTCATCCAGTAGGTAGGGAAATGAGCAGACTAGGTGGGCCAAATGGTCCTTACCTGCCATCAAAGTCTATGTTTCTATGTTCTACAGCAGCAGTGACTGAAAACAGAAGAAGGATTAACTCTTGACATAAAAAGAAAAAATCTGTAAAAAGAGATTTAGGTAAGGGTTATAGGAAAAAAAGAAGGCCATAGGCCGAAAAAGGCCTGAACACTGCAATGAAGCTTCCATGGAAACTGTGCTTGCAAGTCAAATGTGGGAAAGAACTGAGGGAACAGGGCTGCACATGCATATATAGGGTTGCTGACATTGGCAACGTGGGTGGCCCCAGTTGTACTGCTAAAAATCTTTTGTGTGGATTCTTCTTCACCAATGGTGAAGGTAACCTGATGACCGAGATATCCCCAGAGAAGATCCTCCGATCCCCCTACCTCTGTGCTCTGACTTGCTCTCCAAGGAGCAGGGCACTCTGGTCCACCTTAAGTCTCTGCATCTTCATGCATGGCTCCTGTAGATTTAGCAGTTGCCTGATTTGGGGTTTCTTCCCAGGTGGCAGACCTCCTAGTGGCAGCTCGGAAGCCTTCCACTACAGCCACTTATACTGTGAAGTGGAAGCGATTCTTTATATGGGCCATCGCTCGTCACCTGGATCCCTTCACCTGTCCAGTGAATTTAGTTCTAGAGTACCTCCTTTCCCTTTTGGACTCAAGACTGAGCTACTCTTCACTTAAGGTGCACTTATCTGCCATCTCTGCATACCATGCACCTATTGAAGGCAAGACTCTAGCCCAGCTAGATCTTTCCCGCACGTTCTTGTGGGGCAAATTGCATATGAAACCTCCCTTTCAGGACCCTGTCTGTCTTTTAGATCTTTTTTTCATTTAGAGCAGCTTACTTTGCCTCCCTTTGAGCCTGCCATAAGCTGCGAGCTATGCTTTCTGTCATGGAATGCCTTGTTTTTAGTTGCTATCACTTCTGCTCAGAGGATTTCCGAGCTCCGGGCTCTGATGTGTAAAGAGCCTTATTTGGTTTTCCACAAGGACATGGTGTCCTTGTGGACTAATCCTAAGATCTTACTTCGAGATTCACTCTTGCAGCAGGTAACGCCTTTAGGACTGAAGCCGGCAGGCACCAGGACCCCACAGAAAATGTCTAGCTAGCAGTATACAGTGGGGGACCACCTCTTACATCCGCCCACCCTAGTAGTCACGTATTGTATAAAAGGGACAGTCCTCTAACCCATTTCCAGTTCTTTTCCCGCCATCGACCACACAAGTTGGATCACCACGGATGACTTCTGCTAGTCAACTGCTGTTTTTACCGCACTAACCCACATTTTCTTATTTTTTTCCTCAAATCCAGTGATTTCATCGACGATTTTTCTTGCATGTTGTCGCCATCTTCCTCATTCAAAAGGCAGCATTCCCAGTGTGCATGCAGCAGGCAGATCCCACACAAGGACAGCCATTCAACCTGTCTCTTCTGCCTAGGCCTGGACCACAACATCGAGGCCTGCCAGCATTGCCAAGACTTTAACCAACGCACATGGCTCCATCACCAGAAGACTCTCGAAGCCTTCCTGTTTTCCAGGAAGCTATCTGAGATGAAGAAGGAGCTTCACCACAAGAGTTCTTCATTCTCTCTGGCCTCTGGGTCCTCCACATCTCCTTCTTCTCACAAAGTGAAGAAATCAAGTGATAAACACAAGCACTGGGAAAAACACAAGGAGAGATCCCTGGCAGATCACTCATGGTCTCCAACCGCTTCAGGCTCATCCCCATGGGGGGGGGCAGCCTCCTCCACCTTTTTACCTTCTGAGGTCCCTCATTTCCATAGCAGGAGAAGGTTCTTCGGGGCACTGGAAATCCTCCCCCATCTCTCAGCCTCTTAAGCTTAGGCTCATTGCTCCTGCGGGCTCTAAGCCAAGTGGCTCGGCCAGTGGTTCTTTGGGCGGCAGGTCTTTGCCTGTCACTCTACTGGCCAGGGTGTCCGCTGAGTCCACCCTAACATCAGGGGCCGATGCCACCAGGCGACACCTGGGACCATCGCCCTCCACCTCCGGCAAAGAAGGGCATCCATCCCGCTCAGGAGCTAGCTCCCCTATCCAGGCGACACCGACTAGGTGGCCACTGGCTGAGTCCCCGGCCCAGCCTAGGCCTACATCAGTTCTCTCAGCGCCGACCTCCCCAACACCTCCTCAGGCAGCCCAGCTGCCGCCAAAGGATCCAAGGTTGCCAGAAGGACCTGACGTCCCCCCCTCATCTGATGCTCGATGATCTTATGCCAGATCCTGTCCGACTGGCGATGGAGGATCCTACTCCTCTGGGTCCATCGCCAGGTGACCCACCAATGCTTGGGTTACCACAACCTGATGACCGGATGCCAGGGCCCTCAAAGCCTAATCTCCTAACACTGGACACACCGATTTTGCTGCAATATCCTCCACAGGTCCTAAACGACCTGTCTGATGGGCTTACTTTAATGATAAAGAGGCTCCCAAGGCACCTCCTCAGCCAACCCCCCCCCCAGGGGCTGCCTCCGGACAAGCCTTTAGTCCTCCCGCCTACTCTTCCTCTTAGGAGGCCTCTGCCACCAGATACGAGAGACACCCCTCCTAAGGGTTGGCCATGCAAGCACCCTCACTTGACCTCCCTTTCCCCAGACTCAGAGGATTCAAACAGGTACTCCCCCTCATCTTCCAACCAAGGGGATGCGGATCTACCGTGTGAGCCGGAGGGAGGCAAGGACACCCCTCACTCCCCGCCTGACAACCCTTCATTCATGGATGTGATGCATCACATCCAGCTATTGAATGGCTGGGACACACAAGAGCTGGACCCAGAACGTGAATGTTTAGCCTCCTTTCTAAGGAAAAAGGATACATTGCCTATGGTTGTTCCTCCTATGGCTGAGTCCTACGAGGATGCCAACAAGATGGCTTGGGAGCACACCTTTTCTATGCTGGCGGTCTCCAAGAAATCTGACCGGCTATACACTGTACCCAGAGAAGACCCCTTTTATGAGGAGCAACCTTAGGTGGACTCAGTCGTGATTAATGCGGCCAGTGACTGGTCCATATGCCCCAGGCATCTCAGTACGCAACCACCAGACAAAGACTCTAAACAGTTTGACAATCTGGCCAGAAAGGTCTATTCCTCAGCCACATGTGCCATACATTCTCAAAACTTCCTTGCCCACATGGTTCAATACCAGAATGCCTTGTGGGACAAGGTGGTGGAGGTTGCCCAGGCCATGCCAGATTGCCCAGGGAAGACAGAGCTGATGGCTATTCTTAAGTTGGGCTCTGACATCGGAAATCACGTCCTGAGGGCATCCTATGATACGGTGGACTCTGCGGGTAGAGCCACTGCCTCTACAGTCTGTATCTGCTGGTATTGTTGGCTGAGAAATGCCAGGTTCACCCTGGTCATCCAATCCAAGATTAGGGATGCCCCCTTTAAAGGGCCGGTCCTGTTCGGGGAAGATTCCCAGAACATCATCAACCATTTACAGTTGTCTGGGAAAGCCATTAGATCTGTGCAGACAATGTACAAAATGCAACCTAAGCAGCATCCCAAGCAGTCCTTTCATAGGAATGCTAGACAACAACCCAGAGGACAGCAGCAGGGAGCTGGCTTTAAGCGTGAGGCCTCCACTCCTGCCACAGGAGGTTCAGCCCCTCAGGCTCCCTGGACATCTCAGCCCACACTGCCTCTCCCCAGCTCCTCGGCATGACTCAGTCTGTCCTCCCCGGCTGAGGCCTTAGGGAGGTGGTGGGGGTCAGTTTTCTTGCACATAGATGGATGGCGTCGGATAACCACAGATCGGTGGGTTCTGCAGCTTATCGAGAGAGGGCACACTCTTGAGTTCACCGAGATGCCTCCAGACAACCCTCCAGTTCCATCCCATTACTCTCTGGCCCACAGTGCTCTCATCACAGAAGAAATCCAGGCTCTGCTACAAAAGCAAGCCATGGAGCCTGTCCCCACAGCACAACAGGGGAAAGGGTTTTACTCCCATTTCTTCCTGGTGCTGAAGAAAACCGAGGATTTGTGCCCAATCCTAGACCTCAGCCACCTAAATCAGTATATAAAGTACAAAAAGTTCAGGATGGTCCTTCTGCTAGGTCTTCTTCCTCTGCTTCATCAGGGGGATTGGCTATGCTCAAATCTACACTGTAAACACAGAGCTAGAAGTGGGTGGGAGGGTGCAGGTCAAAGAGACAACAGACCAAAGCATGAAACTGACCACATTCTTTTGCTGAGAGAATACACAAATGCAGGATTTTCAAAGCATGCCAGTGCAAAAAGATTTATTTGAGCCTAGGTGAGACAAGCCCTCTTGTCTCACCTGGGCTCGAATAAATCTTTTGGCACTGGCGTGCTTTGAAAATCATGCATTTGTGTATATTCTGTCAGCAAAAGAGTGCAGTCTGTTTCATGCTTTGCACTGGTTATGCTCCCTGGACATGCAGGACGCATATCTCCATATTCCGATTTTCCAACCACACAAGTGGTTCCTTCACTTTCGCTTACAGGGATGCCACTATCAGTTCAGGGCTCTGCCTTTCGGCCTGCCCTCGGCCCCAAGAGTGTTCACCAAATGCCTCACAGTAGTGGCTGCCGCTCTCAGAAGGCAGGAGTATTATGTCTTCCCCTACCTAGACGACTGGCTCCTAACTGCTTCCACCAGGGACCAGCTGCTGAGCACCCTGCAGGCCACCTTCCACCTGCTTCAGGACCTGGAGGTCACCTTGAACCTTCCCAAGTCCTCTTTTTGACCAAGTCAACAGCTGCAATACATAGGGCAGTTTTGGACACAGCCCAAGGAAAAGCCTTTATTCCCCAGGATAGAGCAGAGCGCCTTCAGATACACGTGCAGCAGCTTTCCTCCACCCAAGTTTCGTCCAGGACTGTCCTCAGACTTTTGGGGCACATGGCAGACGCTATAGTCACGGTCCCTCTGGCCAGACTCTACATGAGTGATCCAGTGGAACCTGAAAGTTCAATGGGATCAGCGGTCAGACAACCTAGACCAGCCAGTCTTGGTATCCAACCCAGTCAAACAAGCCCTGACATGGTGGTGGAATTCCTCCAACCTTTCCAGAGGAGTTTATCTCCGGAAAGAACCTCACAAACAGATCCTGACCATGGATGCAACAGGTCGAGGTTGGGGAGCTCATCTGGGAGCTCATCAGACCGCCCCGATGTCAGCCAATGATATAAAAGGGGCAGTCCCTCAGCACCACCTCAGTTCTTTTCCCACCGGTGACCTGTTCACATCGGCTTCACGGACGCCTCCTGCTACAGTCGCGCCCCTTTTTTTTTTGCATTTACCCTCCTTTTTTATTTTCTTAAAAATAGTGAATTCCTTTACTTTTACTCTGCATGTTGTCTTCTCCGACCTTCTCTATTGAGGGCCGAAAGTCCTAGTGCGCTTGTGGCAAACAACTCCCATCGAAGGACGGCCACATGGCCTGCCTCCTCTGTCTGGGCCCAGACCACGATATGGAGGCCTGCCAGCACTGCCACAGCTTTAACCAATGGACTAGGATTCACCACCAGAAGGCCCTAAAAGCCTACCTTCTCAAAAAACAACTAGCCGCCTGTGACAGGGTAGAATAGGACCCTGTCCCATATGTTATGGAGAAAGTGTTTAAATGCAAGGATCTTTCCTTTTCTGTCTCTTCTCTGTCTGGTTGCGCAACCAAATTTTCCTGAGACCTCAGACTTGATCAACCCGAACAGTCTTGCAAATCTTTGCCTCTCAGTTTTCTCTTGTTGTCTGTTTTTCCTCCCTTGCATATCTATATCAGCTAATATGAAAATTTGTGCAAATCAATGTATGGAATGAAAATGATAATGGGATCACTTTTGTTTAGAGAATATTTAGTATTACTGTTGAAATGTATATTAACTGTATTTTGACATGACTTGAAAAAGCTAGAGGTTACATGAGTGCAAATGCTTGAGCCTTTTGCAAGTGCTGTAGGGGCTTCGGGAAACTCACTGTTCGAGCAGCTCCTGATATTTACGAGAACAGAACATTTTACAAGGACAGGATGTTTGCAAAGGTGGGGGTTGAAATGACTTATAAAATAGCTAAGCTGCTAATGCAAGGGAGGTTACAAAAAATATTTTATTTTATTTTGCTTCTGTACATAGTTATGTAACCCCTAGGTGGCACTATCCCAAGGGCTACTACCCCTGCCTACTTGGCTAGTAGCAGGTTAAGGGGCCTGAGTTCTGAAACAGGTGCCTCAACCCGGAGGTCAGGGTTGGTAGTGGTCAAACTAACCTGGGCACAGCCCTCCGGGACACTGTAACCCCTCTCTTTCCTTACTAGTGGCCGGAACAATACATAATAATCACTTTCACAATACCCCTGATACACCACTCAAGTACCCACACTGTTTGCACTTACCACCAGGGCTTTCCTCTGGCCCGGCCCTGTGGACCCCCTGTAAAACAAGGTTATACACAGCAAAAAAACAGCAGTACAGTACTCTTGCGTATACTGGAACCACAGGCAGGGTAAATGCAAAAAAGCGTTAGATCTGATTTATTTAAGGGGCTTGAACAAGGGAGGGGTGTAATCAGGTTAATTTGCTTAAAGGCTCTATCAATCAAACAGTTATGCATGCACTTCAGGGTCCATAAACAGTCACACACTCTGGGTACCCAGATGGAGAATGGTGGACTAGCCAGGAATGTTGCAGCTGGTTGGGGCCCTGTGATGGAAGAAAACAACATGTAGAACACACACTATTTGTAATCCGGAACCGGAGGGCTCAGTTCGTGAAAAGAAAACAACAAGACAATCAGACGACACACTTTTAGATTAGGCTGTTGTTGCAGGGAGCTACCCTGATGATTACTCACGATACCCAAGACTGGACACAGGCTGGACGAAAATCGAGACAGCAGGTGGTTAATCTGGAGTGCCAGGAGAAGCAGAGCCCACACTATTTGCTGAGGCGTCATTCCTGTTCAAGCGTGGAGCAGGGGGTTTATCCCCAGTCAGGTCTTTTGTCTGTGGCTTTCTCTGTGCAGTGGGTAGTCTGGCAGGGCCAGCGTGACATGACCCAGGCTGAATGGAGATGAACGCGGATTCAGTCTGATTAGGCTGGATAAAACTTCCAGCAAGCAGAACACAGTTCACACAGTGGGGAACCAAATCACGACCCACTTTCAATACACAGCACATTTACATGTAAGGAAATTCTACTGTACCAGGCAAACCGCTCTCCAATCACGATCACCAAGTCTCTGCACAAACCGGGGATTCAAAAGCAGCTGGAAATCCTGACAGGCCAATCGCATTCAGCAAATCTTCAGTCTTCTTCAGGTATGAGCCTGGCAAAAAATCAGTGGCTTACTTCATTCTCACAAACTTGGATTTAGTCTGAAATAATTCTCTTCTCTCCCTCTCAGGGGCAGCAGGCAGACATGCAGGCCACAATCAGGCCTTTCCACAGTTCTCCCATGCAAAACTACTCAGACGGTTTCTTGACTGTCTCAAGCTCTTGCTCATTCAGCTCCCAACTGAGATCTTACTGAAACAGCAGGCAACTTGGGGATTTCACTCGGATCCAAAAGGTTCGGTTGGCTGATTCGCCTGTCAGTCACAACAGGAGCTCCCCCTTCAGGTGCAAAAAGGCACCAAAAGCCCAAAAATACAATTCCTACAGATTTTGACTCCAGACAGCTCCTGTAGTCTGGCTCCATTTTAGGTCCCACCTGACTGATTCGTCCAATTCAGCAGTTCCGGGCCAAAATGGTGGGGATAAACAAAACAGGCCTTGCTGCAAAGAAGGCAGGTTAGACAAACTGCATTATTATTACTACTCTAATGAATGATCAGCAAACTGTTACATCTTTCAACAGAGCTCCCTCTCAGACTACTTATGACTGCAATCCAGGCTGCTCTTAGAGAGAGAGAGAGAGAGAGAGAGAGAGTGCACAGAGGCTATACAGGCACTCTCTGGCAATCACATTTAAACTGCTAAAACGCAGGACACCAACCTGGCAGTGTGCATTTAGGCATGCTCAAGGAAGACTTTTCGGGAACCCTCATTTGTAGGGGGGGTTACACCCTTCCCTGCCTGGAGAAAACTTGGCGTCCATGTCAAGTCTGTATCATAAGCATCAGTTAACATAAACTTATTACCTTACTATACATATTCACTACACTTCATGATACTGTATCCATTCTGACACTACATTAGGCATATTTCACACAGGTAAATTGAACATTACTATACTGAATCAGGTAATAACTTCTTGTACCTTAAACAATGCAAGAGGGGGCCCTTCCCTATCAGCTTACTTGGGGCTAGAGGGGGCAGGGGCACCATGGTGAGAGGGAAAGACAAGTAACCTGGAATTGGCTGTCAAGCTCAATTTGGGCAGTGAGCTTGTTGAGACATAAGCACCTTTGTGCACCACATTGAGAGGCAAATCCACTGGTCTCCGGGGAGAATTATAACTGAGGCATACTACTGGCTTGACAGCTCGGCCAGTCTTTCTGAGGGGGACAACTATGGTTTCTGTACTCTCAGCACTGGTCTGGGGACTCTCATCACTTGTGAGGGGTGCCTCTGCCTGGGTGGGAACGTCCAAACTTGGGGCACTGTCGGCTTCTTGCTCTGCAGGCTCTGTTGCTACAACACTTGACTCATTTTGCGAAGACTCAGGCACAATCAAGCTTTGAGGCACTGAAGTGGGGTGGTCAGCACTCTCATAGTGTTCAAGTTCTGGTATGTCACCAGAATGACTCATTCCATCAGCCTCTCCCTCAGGCAAATCATACAGTTCCACAATACACAGAGACTCAGCATCTTCAGCTGTGATACTTTGCATGTCACTTTCTGGGAGCATTGGCTCCAAGGACAAAGCTGGGGGGCTAGGCAGTATAGAAGGTCCAGCTTCATCCCCACAATTAAGAATGGGATTACCCCGAAACAGCTGACTCAGTTCATAAGAGGGGTAATAGGCATAGTCGCACTCACTTTCATCAGAAGTGGACTGACAGTCACTATCATTCTGGGCCTGCTGCGGAGGAAACCTTAAATCTGTGACCACTGGGGTAGGGTGACTCTGTCTCTTTCTTGCAGCAACACGAGTCACCAGCCCCGGGGCTCAATTTCTGGGGGTTCAGCCTCAATCATGACTTGGTTGATAGGTAGCAAGTGGTCATGGTTCATGGTCTTGACAGCTCTGGAGTTGTTCTCTGGGTGCATCTTGTACACAGGTAAATCATCCAACTTTCCAACTACTACATGGGGAAGATGGTGCCATCGATCAGCAATTTTGTGTTTACCATGCAGTCCCAAATTGCATAACAACACACGGTCTCCAGGTCGAAGGTCTTGAGCCTTTACATTTTTATCATGCCTCTCTTTGTTGGCTTGATTTCTCTTGGCAGCCATTGTCTGGGCCAGTTGATAGGCATGGTTCAATTGAACTTTCAGTTTTTGTACATATTACAAGTAGTTTTTGGCTCAGACCCCATCTGGAGAGACCCCAAAACAGACATCAATTGGCAGCCGGGCCTCTCTCCCGAACACGAGGCAGTAGGGGGAGAACCCAGAAGCATCATTTTTCGTGTAATTGTATGCCTGTACCAAGGTGCTAATCTGCTGGCTCCATTTATGCTTGTCTTTTGGGTGGAGGGTGCCCAGCATGTCTAGAAGGGTGCAGTTAAAATGTTCTGATTGAGGGTCTCCATGCAGGTGATAGGGGGTGGTTCTTGACTTTCGCACCCCCCATAGAGAGAGCATTTCTTTGATTAGTCGACTCTCAAAGTCTCTGCCGTGGTCAGAGTGGATCCACTGGGGGGCACCATAGTGGATGAAGAAATTTTCTACTAGCACCCTGGCCACGGTAGATGCCTTTTGATCTTTGGTGGGAAAAGCTTGTGCATACCATGTGAAAAGATCTGTAACCACTAACACATTGCCAGTGTTCCACTGATCAGGTTCTAAACACAAGAAGTCTATGCAGACTAGTTCCATGGGGGTGCTGGTACTAATATTAACAAGAGGGGCAGCTCTCTGAGGCAGGGCTTTTTTTTGCAGACAGCGACTACAAGTCTTGACATGGTGCTCAACATCAGCCCCCATTTTGGGCCAGTAGCAAGATCGTACCAGGTCAAGGGTTCTGTCAATACTGAGGTGCCCCATGTGATTGTGGAGGGACCTTAGTACCAAATCTTTAAAGGCTGTGGGCAGGAACAATTGTTGCTTGTCTACTTTACCACTACGATCTATTGTTTCTCTATACAACAACTGATTGAACAACTTCAATCTGGGGCCTTCTTTAAACAATAAAGCAATTCACAAGTCAGTGGAACGTAACTTAGACACATCTTTCCCCGCAAGCAGGGCATCAAGTGCTGGCTGAATCATAGGATCTTGGGATTGAGCCCACTGAATGCTGTCATTGTCAAATTGAGGTAGTGCCCTAATATCTAGAGCAGATAAGTGGCAATAAGCAGCTGGTATGCAGGTGTCAGAAGGGCCCAAGCAATCTACTAAACAGTCCACTGTGTCCGCAGACATCTGTTCATCTCTATCAGACTTTTGGCACAATGCTTGAATGTCAGGTTCAGACAGCCTGACCCAATCAGTCTTGGAAGTGGGTCTTCGTGATAGGGCGTCAGCATCAATATGGTTCAGGCCCGGTCTGTATTTGACAGCATAATCATAGATTGATAATGCAGAAAGCCACTGGTGCCCAGTGGCGTCTAACCTAGCTGAGGTCTGTACATAGGTCAATGGGTTATTGTCAGTCTTCACCAATATCTTTGCCCCATAAAGGTAGTCGTGAAACTGGTCAACGATGGCCCATTTTAGTGCAAGGAACTCCAGCTTATGCACAGGGTAGTTTTGTTCAGATGGGGTCAAGCTCCTACTGGTGAAAGCTACTGGTCTCAGGCCATCCTCATGGTCTTGATACAGCACCACTCCTAGACCCTACAGACTAGCGTCCATATGCAGCACATAGGGTTTGGTGAGGTCAGCATAGGCGAGGATGGGGCGTGGCTGAGCTGGTATATGAGCTCATGGAAGGCTGCTTCACAGTCAGGCATCCAGTGGGGCCCAAAGAGTTCACCTGGGTGGAAGTATACTTTTTCTGGTTCTTTAAAGGCCCCTTTTTTATATTTACGATTGGTAGGAGGGTAACCTTGGGTATGGTGCAAGAGTGGGCGAATCACCTTGGAATAGTCTTTTATGAACCTGTGGTATTAGCCACAGAACCCCAGGAAATGTAGTTCTTTCAGATTATGGGGCTGGGGCCAAGTAGTCAGTGCTTCAGCCTTACTGGGATCAGTCTCTATCCCTTTTGTAGCTACTATGTGCCCCACATACTTCATGGAGGTTTGGAAAAACTGGCACTTGTCAATGGACAGCTTGAGGCCGAAGTTTTCCAGTCAGTCTAGGACTTTAAACAGTCGGTTCTCTGTACAAACTGAGGATTCAAAAGCAGCTGGAAATCCTGACAGGCCAATCGCATTCAGCAAATCTTCAGTCTTCTTCAGGCATGAGCCTGGTAAAAAATCAGTGGCTTACTTCATTCTCACAAACTTGGATTTAGTCCGAAACAATTCTCTTCTCCCCCTCTCAGGGGCAGCAGGCAGACATGCAGGCCACAATCAGGCCTTTCCACAGTTCTCCCATGCGAAACTACTCAGACGGCTGCTTGACTGTCTCAAGCTCCTGCTCATTCAGCTCCCAACTGAGATCTGACTGAAACAGCAGGCAGCATGGGGATTTCACTCAGATCCCAAAGGTTTGGTTGGCTGATTCGTCTGTCAGTCACAACAGGAGCACCCCCTTCAGGTGCAAAAAGCCGCTAAAAGCCCAAAACTACAATTCCTACAGATTTTGACTCCAGACAGCTCCTGTAGTCCGGCTCCATTTTAGGTCCCACCAGACTGATTGGTCCAATTCATCAGTTCTGGGCCAAAATGGTGGGGATAAACAAAACAGTCCTTGCTGTAAAGAAGGCAGGTTTGACAAACTACATTATTATTACTACTCTAATGAATGATCAGCAAACAGTTACAGCTTTCAACAGAGCTCCTTCTCAGATTACTTATGACTGGAATCCAGGCAGCTCTTAAAGAGACAGTGCACAGAGGCTATACAGGCACTCTCTGGCAATCACATTTAAACTGCTAAAACTCAGGACACCAGCCTAGCAGTGAGCATGTAGACAAGCTCAAGGAAGACTTTTCAGGAACCCCCATTTGTAGGGGGGTTACAGTTATTATGAACAAGTTTATTTTTTTTTTATATTGCTGCTACTATAAATAAAGTTTTGGTGAATTTTAAAACTGTTCCTGGGTTTTCCCTATATTTCCTGACCTGTGTCTCAATGACACTACCATGCAGATGCAATCCTCAAAGAAGAGTCCCACTTCTTCTTCCTCCTCGTCATCAGTGACACACTGGGAGAAGAAGTCTTCAGGGAAGCAGAAGTCCAAGGTCAAGAAGACGATCCAAACTCGCTCCCACTCTAGGTCTCCTCACCAGAAGACCTCTTTTGGTTCCTTATCCCACGGGAGGTCAGCCCGCTCTCTCCGGCCTGCTCTCACTCCCTCCAGGCAGCCGGTGGATAAATCTCCTGCCTTGGTGCTGGTGACAGGTGGAGGTCCGTCATGGTCTGGGGCTTTGGTCCCAGCTTTTTAGCCCCTGAAGGTCAAGGCTATACCTAAGTCCTCCACCTCTTCAGGTGGTGGGGCCAATATTAAGTTGGGTGATGGGTCTGCACCCGTTGTCCGCCCGGCCCCGATGTTGGACTCGGCTAAGTCTTCGGACAAGGCCCCCCGATGTCAGGAGCATGCGTCTGCCCCTGCAGCTCCAACAATGCCTCTGCCCCACTCCACAGTGTCCTCACCATGGGCTCCTGCTCAGCCGATGCCATCCGGATCTCTGGACCATCGCCAGCAGGTGCCCATCCATCTGACACCGTGTACTCTGGCTACCAACCCCATGGTGCCCCGGTTGTTGCCGGACCCTCTTTCATCACCGGTGAATATGTCTGTCTCCCCACACCAATGTTTGAGGGACTGACATCAGGGACTCTGGCTCCTATGGACCCAGTCCCCAGATGCCTCATGCCAGCTGACATTGAGCCTCAGGCACTGGCGGGTCCATCTGGTCCTCAGATACCTCTGAGCGAGTTAAAGGACCTCTTCCACTGCTGGTGGAATTAAATTAAAGGGGACCTTTTCCCTCTCAAACCTTCTGAGCTGGCAGTAGATCCCACGCTGGAACCTAGGTAGCTGATCCCACAACCAAGAACTCTCTTGCCATCCCACAACTGCGGTCCGGGGCAGGTCCAAGCACAGGGATCAGAGGAAAAACAGGCACTCCTCCTCATGGTCGTCAGGCCACCGTCGACACCGTTCATCAGGCAGACACCGGCATGATACCTTATCTTCTTCTTTGGGTTCAGAGGACTCAAGCCATGTCTCATCTTCCTCCTCGAGGGACTCAGAACCTATAGGGTGTCCTCCCACACTGGACAATAAGGATACCCCTAGGTCTCCTCCTAATAATATATCATTTATGGATATCATGAGGCATATCCAGACCACTAATGGCTGGGAGACGGAGGACTTGGACCCAGAAAGGCGTAGACTGGCAAAATACTTACACCAGAAGGAGCCCAAACCTTTAGTGGTGCCCCCACTGGTGGATACCTTCCAAGACCTCTCCAGAAGCACCCCTCTTCCTCTTCAGCCATATTCAAGAAATTGGATAGGCTCTACAGGGCACCCAGGGATGAGCCCTTCCTTGCAGAACACCCAATGGCCATCTCATTGGTCATTACAGTTGCCCATGACAGATCTAAAAGGCCCAAGCATTTAAACAATCAGCCACCCGACCAGGAGTCCAAGCATCTGGATCAACTGGGCAAAAAGGTTTATACTTCAGCTACTGGCTCCATCAGATCCCTGAACTTTCTTACCCACATGGTGCAGTATCAAAATGCCCTGTCGAAAAAGAGCCTACAGTTGGCTCAGGCTCTGCTGGATGTGCCACAGAAGATGGAGCTACTTGATTTATTGAAATCAGAATCGGACGTCTGTCCTTTTTGGAGACGAGGCCGAGAAGTTGATCACCGGCTGCCAAGATTCAGGGAAGGCTATCTGGTTCGTCCAGAAAATGTACAAGACCAACCAGAAACCCTTTAGGAAGCAGTCCTTTTGAAAATCCTCCAGACAACAGTCCCGAAGCCAGCAACTGCAGAGAGGTGGCTTTAAGTGTAAAGCCCCCTCCCAGACCCCCGGAGTTTCCACGTCCAGAACTGCCAAGTCCTCCCAGGCTGCTCTGCCCACTTCTGGAGCTACTGCTTGACTCCTTGCCAGACCCCCCCCTCCCCAGCGGAGACCCTAGGAGAGGTGGGGGGTATCACTTCTTCCTCCATCTGGAGGGCTGGAGCAAAATAACAGCTGATTAATGAGTCCTTCAGATCATAGAGAGACGACACACATTGAAGTTCCTGGAGAAGCCACCAGACAATCCACTGGTGTCCTCCCACTCTCGCCTCTGTTTCGCTTCACCTTAATCAAAGGGGAAATTCATGCTCTTCTTCAGAACTAGGCCATGCAGCCAGTCCCTTCAAATCAGAGAAGAAAGGAATTTTATTCCCATTTCTTCCTCATACAAAAAAAAAAGTGGATCTTCGCCCCATTCTGGACCTCAGTCACCTAAACAAGTACGTGAAGTACAAAGGTTCAGAATGGTCACTTCCAGGCCTAATCCCCCTTCTTCACTGAAGAGACTGGCTCTGCTCTCTCTGGACATGCAGAGATGCATACCTTCATATCCTTGTGTTCCAGCCCCACAGAAGATTTCTGTGCTTCCTCTTCCAAGGGCATCATCAGTTCTGAGCTCTACTTTTCGGCCTATCCTCGGCACCCAGAGTCTTCACCAACTGCCTAGAAGTAGTGACTGTGGCCCTCAGAAGACAGGGCCATTACATCTTTCCCTACCTAGACGACTGGCTTCTAACAGCACCCACCAGAGCTCAGCTGTTAAGAACACTAGAGGACACCTTTACTCTCTTCTGAGATCTGGGGGTCACTCTGAACTTGCCAAAGTCTCCAATACATCAGAGCGATACTGGACACAGTACAGGGCAAGGTGTTTCTGCCCCCAGACAGAGCAGATTGCCTTGTATCCCAGTGCTTGGACGATATCATTATCTCATCAAACCTCAACCATTTCCTTCCTTCGAATGTTGAATCACATGGCGGCTGCCATTCCAACCATCCATCTGGCTCAATTGCATATAAAGGTCCCCCAGTGGACACTCTGGGTACAGTGGGACCAACGTTTGGACAATCTGGAACTGCCTGTCACAGTCTCCGTTTCAGTTCGTCAGACTCTGAGTTGGTGGATGGAAACGGTCAACCTGGCAAAAGGGGGTTTCCTTCTGACAGGAGTCTCTGAGGCAAGTGCTATCTACAGATGCCTCAGAACAAGACTGGGGTGCCCACTTAGCAGACTGGCAGACCCGGGGGTCTTGGTTCACTTTGGAACAGATTCTGCACATCAGTGTCCTAGAGATGAGGGTGGTCCTATATGCTCTAAGAGCATTTCAGAGAGACCTTCTCCCGGGCCCTCTTCTGATACAGATGGACAAATAGGAGGCAGTATAGTGCAGTGGTCTAAGGCTCTGAGCTGCAAATCTGGTGACATCCAGCAGACCAGACCTGGGTTTGAATCCCACAGCTTCCACTTGCATACTGTGTGACTCTGAGCAAGTCACTTAACCTCCTTGTGCTCCCAGGTCGCTCCTGTAAAAAAGCTTTCAGCTTAGTGTGCTATACCTGGTTAAACAACTAAATAAAAAAACAAAATATGTCTATGGTTTTCTACATCAACAAGCAGGGGGGCACCCATTTGTACCCCCTCCGCAGGGAGGCCATGAGGGTGTGGTACTGGGCCCTGGAGCACCGCCTAGATATCAGCGTCGTGCATGTTCCAGGCACCCAAAACGTTTTGGCCGAC
Organism: Neoceratodus forsteri; assembly: GCA_016271365.2. Taxonomy (NCBI): domain Eukaryota; kingdom Metazoa; phylum Chordata; order Ceratodontiformes; family Ceratodontidae; genus Neoceratodus; species Neoceratodus forsteri. The sequence goes on from CM028132.1 coordinate 500,533,099, forward strand.
AGCCTAAGCAGATCTCTGTGTAACCCCCCTACAAATGGGGATTCCCGAAAAGTCTTCCTCGAGCTTGCCTAAATGCTCACTGCCAGGCTGGTGTCCTGCATTGTAGCAGTTTAAATGTGATTGCAAGAGAGTGCCTGTATAGCCTCTGTGTACTGTGTCTTAAAGAGCTGCCTAGATTGCAGTCATAAGTAATCTGAGAGGGAGCTCTGTTGAAAGACGTAACTTTTTGCTGAAAATCATTTAGAGTGATAATGATAATGTAGTTTGTCTAACCTGCCTTCTTTGCAGCAAGGACTGTTTTGTTTATGCCCACCATTTGGCCCAGGACTGCGAATTGGACAAATCAGTACTGGTGGGACCTAAAATGGAGCCGGACTACAGGAGCTGTCTGGAGTCAAAATCTGTAGGAATTGTATTTTGGGGCTTTTGGCACCTTTTTGCACCTGAAGGGGGAGCTCCTGTTGTGACTGACAGATGAATCAGACAACCAAACTTTTGGATCTTGGGGAAATTCCCAGGCTTGTTGCAGTTTGAGTCAGATCTAAGTTGGGAGCTGAAAAAGCAACATGTTTGAGACAGTTGAGCAACAGTTCTGTGTGGTTTTGCATGGGAGAACTGTGAAGGGGCTGGGATATGGACTGCCTGCTGTCCCTGAGAGGGAAAATAGTTTATTCGGAATGAATTCGAGTTGTGAGGACTATTTAAGCCACTGGACTGTGACCAGGCTTTAACCTGAAGACTGAAGATTTGCTGAATGCGATTGGCCTGTCAGGATTTCCTGCTGCTTTTGAATCCCCAGTTTGTGCAGAGACTTTGCAATTGTGACTGGAGAGCAGTTTGCCTGGTACAGTAGAATTTCCTTACATGTAAATGTGCTGTGTACTGAAAGTGGGTCGTGATTTGGTCCCCCACTGTGTGAACTGTGTTCTGCTTGCTGGAAGCTTTATCCAGCCTAATCGGACTGAATCCGTGTTCATCTCCATTCGGCCTGGGCCATGCCACACTGGCCCTGCCAGACTACCCCACTGCACAGAGAAAGCCACTGATGAGAGGCCTGCCTGGGGATTAGCCCCCTGCTCTATGCTTGAACAGGAATGACGCCTTGGTGAACTGTGTGGGCCCTGCTTCTCCTGGCACTCCAGATTAACCAGCTGCTGTCTCAATTTTTGTCCAGCCTGTGTCCAGTTTTGGGTATCGTGAGTTAATCATCAGGGTAGCTCCCTGCAACAACAGCCTAATCTAAAAGTGTGTCATCTGATTGTATTTTTGTTTTTCTTTTCACGAAATGAGCCCTCCGGCTCCGGATTACAAATAGTGTGTGTTGTGCATGTTGTTTTCTTCCATCACAGGGCCCCAACCAGCTGCAACTTTCCTGGCTAGCCCACCATTCTCCATCTGGCTACCCAGACAGTGTGACTGTTTATGGATCCTGAAGTGCATGCATAACTGTTTGATTGACAGACCCTTTAAGCAAATTAACCTGATTATGCCCTTCCCTTGTTCAAGTCCCTTAAATAAATCAGATCTAACTCTTTTTTGCAGTTACCCTGACTGTGGTTCCAGTTTGTGCAAGAATACTGTACTGCTGTTTTTTGCTGTGTATAACCTTGTTTTACTGGGGGTCCCCAGGGCCGAGCCAGAAAAAAGCCCTGGTGGTAAGTGCAAACAGTGTGGGTACTTATGTGGTGTATCAGGGGTATTGTGACAGTGATTATTGTGTATTGTTCCAGCCACTAGTAAGGAAAGAGGGGGGGGTTACAGTGTCCCGGAGGGCTGTGCCCAGGTTAGCTTGACCACTGTCAACCCTGACCTCGGGATGGAGGCACCCGTTTCTGAATTCAGGCCTCTTAACCTGCTACTAGCCAAGCAGGCAGGGGTAGTAGCCCTTGGGATAGCACCACCAAGGGGTTACATTTTGGAGGCCCACCGCTGGGATTGTGTGCCTTCTAGTAGACAAAAATGATGAATTATTGTTAAAGACTAATGGCTACCCCAGCAGAAATGGCTGTACACCAGTTGGTGGGGTGGTGTACTGGGCAGGAACTCGACCCCCAACATGCTCTATTTATACTGGATATTCCCCTGGGTACCAGTAACAAAACTGTAGAGGGAGCACTCTCCAAAGTTGAATGTTTAAAAAACCCTGTAGTGGTGGGTCGACAGGCTGATTTGATCACCCAAACTTTCATAGCCTTGGTAGAGTGTAGTGATCTTGTGGACAGCTCTAAAGTGCCACAGACTATTGCCCCAGAAGGGGTTCCAGCTGTCTGGAGAGTGATAACAAAAGACAGTAAAGACCCCAGAGAGGATGAGCTCTCACCATTATCTGAGACTTTTGAGGAGAAATTTGCTAAGTTGCTGCTGGAGGAAGGGAAAACCATAGAGGACTTTAAGAAATGGTTCCTGCCACCTGGGGGTATTCCTTACCCAACACCCCCTCCCACTCCAACACCTGTTACTGCCCCACATTCTGTGCCCATGCCAGTGCTGGCCCCTATATCTGTACCTGCCATTAGTCATGACTCCTACCGAAGGCTGAGAATCTTCGGGGGAACCTTCCCCACTCCCCAGGGAGAGGATGACTGGGAGACCTGGATAGACTATGTTGCCCCCTTGGTACCCGAGTGGCAGTGTGCGAAGGCTGAGAAGTGGAAAAGAATCATAGAAAGTTTGAGGGGGTCCCACCCTCAAAGCCATTAAATCTTTGAGTTCCACAAACCCTGATGCATCTGCTCAGAAGTACTTATCTGCACTCGAAGGCAATTTTGGGAGCATTGAGTCAGGTGAGAATTTGATGTGGAAATTCCGAGGTACCAAACAATGGAAATGGGAAAGTTTGTCTGTGAATGTTACTCGTCTAGAAAGAGCTTTGCAGAAAGCTTACCGGAAAGGTGGGGTAGCCATCTGTGACTTGAACCATGTGAGATTGGGGCACATACTGCAACATGCAAAGCATTCTAAATTGCAGATCCTCCAATTAAGGCTCCAGGATAGGAGAGGTAACCCACCTGACTACTGTGACTTGATAAAAGAACTCCGGGAGGATGAAGAGGCAGAGCGAAATTGTAATTATGGGGTGAGTGCAGCTCAAGTGATCATGGCACCGGAAGACCCTTCCGAAATGGAGACCACTAAGGGTGTCCCACCGTGGGCTAAACAGTGGGGAGAGGAGTTGCTGAAGGAAGTCAGAAAGGTACAACTGGATGTTCTCACTGAGGTATCCCCTGTTGACAAATACTCTGGCCCCTGTCAGGACGTGACTGCCATGGGGGTGGGGGTGCATCCTCAGGCATCCGCTACTGAGGGTGACTTTTCAGCTGAGCTCAAGGAATTGACTGCCACCCCAAAGAAACTTTAGAGACATGGCACACTATCAGCAGGAGCCAGATCACAATCTCCCATTGGTGCTCCAGCATCCCCTGCAATGCTCTCTCCAAGGATGTCCCGAGAGCCTGTCATTTGTCACAATTGCAGCAAAGATGGTCACATGAAGAGGGAATGCCATTCTCAGAGGGACATAGAGAGTGGTGAACCAGCTTCAAGAAGAGCTTCAGAAAATGAGTTAGTGGTCAAGAGGTGCATGAAATGACCACAGTAAAAGCTTCGGCCATCCTAACTCAAACCCCTCTGTGACTAAATTGTCTGTCCAGGCCCCTGCTGTTGTCCCTCCAGACTGGTCCAAGATAGTGGGCCCTTCAATGGAGACTAATGTGGCTGTGAATGGTATTCCTACTTGGGCTGTGCTTGACAGTGGGTCTCAAGTGACCATTGTGTTTCAGAACTGGTATGACAAACACTTATCTGATGTGCCCTTACAATCTCTGGAAGGCCTATATGCGTGGGGGCTGAGCTACGAGTCTTATCCATATCTAGGATATGCCCACCTCTGGTTGTCTTTTCCTGTAACTATCACTGGCGTAGAGGAGCAAGCAGAGACACTGTTCCTAGTATGTCCCCCCCACCGGACTGTATGATGGGGTCCCCCTGTTAATTGGGACAAACACCCATAAGTTTGGGAGACTGGTGCAACTCTGTCACAAGAAACAAGGGCGACAGACTGGGAGGGCCCTGAGAATTCTGGCTATGATCAAAAGGGCCTATGATTTGCAACAGAAACCCGAGGAAGTAGACCAGGATGAACCGATGGGGACTGTGTGGAAGAAGGATCCCGATTCAATGGTACTGTCCCCTAACGGCCAGAGTACCATTCAAAGGGAGGTCCACCTCCGGAAAGATGTCAAGAACAAAATACTGATATTGGATTTGCTAGGCGATGGAAAATTGCCAGAAGGATTATTGGTCAAGCCCAGCATCTTGCCTGCTCGTGCCCATGCCTATACATGATGAGTGATGGTCCAGATTCACAGTGTGTCAGATCGGGAGATCCTAGTGAACAGAGGGTGCACCCTAGCTATGGTACACTGCACAGACACTGCAGTATTGCCCAGCAACAAGCACCCTGGTGAGAAGGAGAGAGTGACCCCAGACTTGTTTGACTTTGGTGACTCCCCATTGCCAGCTGAATGGAAGGCTAGAATTAGCAAGAGACTTACCCAGAGAGACCAAGTGTTTTCATTGAATGAATGGGATGTGGGATGTGTCCAGGGTGCGGAGCATCACATACACCTGCACGATGAACGGCCATTTCGAGAGAGGTCCTGACGTCTAGCCCCAGCAGACATAGAGGATGTGAGAAGACACCTGCAGGAAATGCTTGCTGCTGGCATGATACAAGAATCCAGGAGCCCATACGCTTCTCCCGTTGTGGTTGTGTGTAAGAAGAATGGGTCTGTGAGGATGTGTGTTGATTATCGAACCCTGAACTGGCGGACCATCCCAGACCAATCCACTATGCCTCGTATACAAGATGGCCTGGACTGCTTGAATGGGAGCAAATGGTTCTCGGTGTTGGATCTTCGCAATGGATACTACCAGATCCCGATGGCCCCAGAAGACCATGAGAAAACAGCCTTCATCTGTCCATTGGGGTTCTACGAGTTTCTGAGGATGCTACAGGGGATATCGGGGGTGCCCCAGCCACCTTTCAGCAACTGATGGAACGTGCGGTGGGAGATATGAATTTGCTGGAATGCCTGGTGTACTTGGACGATGTCATTGTGCTTGGAAGCACCTTAGAGGAGCATGAGAACAAACTGTTTAAAGTCCTAGACCGACTGGAAGACTTCGGCCTCAAGCTGTTCATTGACTAGTGCCAGTTTTTCCAAACCTCCATGAAGTACGTGGGGCACATAGTATCTACAAAAGGGATAGAGACTGATCCCAGTAAGGTTGAAGCACTGACTACTTGGCCTCAGCCCCATAATCTGAAAGAACTACAATGTTTCCTGGGGTTCTGTGGCTACTTCCGCAGGTTCATAAAAGACTATTTCAAGGAGATTCACCCACTCTTGAACCTTACCAAGGGTTACCCTCCTACCAATCGTAAATACAAAAAAGGGTCCGTTAAAGGACCAGAAAAAGTATACTTCAGCCCAGGTGAACTCTTCAGGCACCGCTGGATGCCTGACTGTGAAGCAGCCTTCCATGAGATCATATACCAGCTCACCCACGCCCTCATCCTTGCCTATGCTGACCCCACCAAACCCTATGTGCTGCATACGGACACTAGTCTGCAGGGTCTAGGAGCGGTGCTGTATCAAGACCATGAGTATGGCCTGAGACCAGTAGCTTTCACCAATAGGAGCTTGACCCTGTCCGAACAAAACTACCCTGTGCATAAGTTGGAGCTTGTTGCGCTAAAATGGGCCATCGTTGACCAGATTTATGAATACCTCTATGGGGCAAAGATATTAGTGAAGACTGACAATAACCCATTGACCTATGTACAGACTTTGGCTAAGTTAGACGCCACTGGGCACCAGTGGCTTTCTGCATTATCAACCTATGATTATGCTGTCAAATACAGACCGGGCCTGAACCATGTTGACGCTGACACTCTGTCACAAAGGCCCACTTCCAAGAGTGACTGGGTCAGGCTGTCTGAACCTGACATTTGAGCATTGTGCCAAAAGTTTGATAAGATGAACAGATGTCTGAGGACACAGTGAACTGTTGAGTAGACTGCTTGGGCCCTTCTGACACCTGCATACCAGCTGCTTATTGCCACTTCTCTGCTCTAGATATTAGTGCACTACCTCAGTTTGACAATGACAACATTCAGTGGGCTCAGTCCCAAGATCCTATGATTCAGCCAGCAGTTGATGCCATGTGTGCGGGGAAAGATGTGTCTAAGTTACATTCCACTGACTTGCGAACTGCTTTATTGTTTAAAGAAGGCCCCAGATTGAAGTTGCTCAATCAGTTGTTGTATAGAGAGACAGTAGATCGTAGTGGCAAAGTAGACAAGCAACAATTGGTCCTGCCTACGGCCTTTAAAGATTTGGTACAGGGTCCTCCACAATACATGGGGCACCTCCGTATTGACAGAACCCTTGACCTGGTACAATATCGCTTCTACTGGCCCAAAATGGAGGCTGATGTTAAACAACATGTAAAGACTTGTAGTCGCTGCCTGCAAAGAAAAGCCCTGCCTCAGAGGGCTGCCCCCCCCATTGTTAATATTACTATCAGCACCCCCATGGAACTAGTCTGCATAGACTTCTTGTGTTTAGAACCTGATCAGCGAAACATTGGCAATGTGTTAGTGGTTACAGATCATTTCACATGGTGTGCACAAGCTTTTTCCACCAAAGATCAAAAGGCATCTACCGTGGCCAAGGTGCTAGTAGGAACTTTCTTCATCCACTATGGTGCCCCCTCCCCCCAAATGGATCCGCTCTGACCAGGGCAGAGACTTTGAGAGTTGACTAATCAAAGAAATGCTCTCTCTGTGTTGAGTGCGAAAGTCAAGAACCACCCCTATCACCCGCAGGGAGACCCTCAACCAGAACGTTTTAAATGTACCCTTCTAGACATGCAGGGCACCCTCCACCCAAAAGACAAGCATAAATGGAGCCAGTAAATTAGCACCTTGCTACACGCATACTATCGCATGAAAAATGATGCTACCGGGTTCTCCTCCTACTGCCTCATGTTCCATTTTGAACCTCTACCTTCCTCGGTTCTCTGTCTATCCTTGGGCTGGGTCTCCGGTGAAGGAACTGAGGTGGTGCTCGGGAACTGCCCCCTTTATACCATTGGCTGACATCGGGGCTGACATCAGGGGGCAGTCCCCCACTGGAGACTGCTAGCTAGAAGTTTTCCATGGGGTCCTGGCGCCTGGTGGCATAGTCCTTATGGTTATAGCCTGCTGCAAGAGCTCTTCTTGAAGATCTACTGTAACGGTAAGTTCTTATGTAACTGTACTTCCCTTCTGAAGGTGGTGTTGGAGTTTACTTTGAATCAGGGCATCCACCTTCCAGTGTATTACCCAGAGCACTTGTACTGTGGGGAGGCATTGCTACATACTCTGGATGTTCATAGGGTGCTTAGTTATTATTTGAAGCGCACCTGATCTACTCGAAAATCTGCAGTTGTTTGTTTCCTTCACCCCCTGAATGGTAGGGGGTCCTGTTCCTAAACAGTGATTATTCAAATGCTTGGTTAATTGCATTGCATTTTGCTACAATAAGTACAACAAACCCTTACCGAGATCAGTTAAGGGTCACTCTACTGGGGCATGGCTGTTTCCTTTGTCTCATTGAAAAATGTGTCTGCTGCTGTTATTTGTGCAGCTGCTACTTGGAGTTCTGTCCACACCTTTGTGAAACACTACAGTCTGAACATTGTTTCTCGCTGTAGAGCGGGTTTTGGACTTGCAGTCCTTCAGGGCCTCCTGTCCTGATTTCTTTGGGAGACTTCTACCTCCACCCTTCTGAACAGGGTCTCTCAATACTGTTTGGGACTCAGTCCCAAAGGTGTTACCTGCTGCGAGAGTGAATCTCGAAGTAAGATAATATAGTTATGTAAGAACTTATCGTAACCGTAGATCTTCGAGAGGAGCTTTTGCAACAGGCAATCTTGAAAGCCTTACTCTGACTTCTGCCTGTTCCCAGCTGACCAGGGTCAGTCCTTTCATTGCTTGGGACTCAGTCCTAATGGTATTTCCTGCTGCAAGAGCCCCCTCAAAGTAAGATAGTATAGTTACATAAGAACTTACCATAATAGTAGATCTTCAAAAGGAGCTCTTACAGCAGTACTGTTTCTACCTCCCGCCTTTCCCCCGCTAGTTTTCCTATCACAGATACCTTTGTTCCTCGGTTCTCCCTTTTTCTTCTACTTGCTAGGTATCCAGCAGGGGAACTAGAGTTGGGCTGGGGGACCACCCCTTTTATACCATACGTGACGTCAGGGGTGGGCCAACATAAGGGGTGGTCCCCCACTGTATACTGCTAGCTAGAAGTTTTCTGTGGGGTCCTGGAGCCTGCCAGCTTCAGTCCTGAAGGTGTGACCTTCTGCAAGAGCTCCTCTCAAAGATTTACTGTTACGGTAAGTTCTTACATAACTGTACTTTTCTGCCTAAGGTGGTGTCAGAGTTTATACTGAATCAAGACATCCACCTGCCACCTGCCTGTGTATTACCAAGAGTATTCAAATCGAAGGGAGGCTTTACTGCATACTCCGGATGTCCACCAGGTGCTTCGCTATTATTTAGACCACACCCGTGCCACTAGAAAATCTGATCAGTTGTTTATTTCGTTCACCCCTAGGAAAGAAGGGGCTCCTGTTTCTAAACAATGTTTGTCCAGATGGTTAGTTAATTGTATTTACTGTTACTAAAAGTACAAGCCTTTACTGGGACCAGTTAAAGGCCATTCTACCAGGGGCATGGCTGCTTCCTTTTCCTCCTTCAGAAATGTGTCCAATGCTGACATTTGTGCAGTGGCCACTTGGAGTTCTGTCCACACTTTCATTCGGCATTACAGTTTGGACATTGCGTCTAGGTGTAGCGCAGGTTTTGGACTTGCAGTTCTGCAGGTCTTGCTCTCTTGAAAGCCTTATTCGGACTTCTGCCTCCTCCCAGATGACCGGGTAAGTCCTTTCATTGCTTGGGACTCAGTCCTAATGGTGTTGCCTGCTGCAAGAGCTCCCTCAAAGTAAAATAGAACAGTTACATAAGAACCTACTGTAACAGTTGATCTTTGAGAGGAGCTCTTGCAGCAGGCACTGCTTTCCCTCCTTCCATCCTCTGGTAGCTACATCTCCATCACTATTACCTCTTATTCCTCAGTGTAGAGGAACCACCTTGGTTCTCCAGTTTCTGTCTTTGTTGGGGTCTCCGACAGGAGAACTGAGGTTGGGCTGGGGGACTGCCCCTTTTATACCATAGGCTGATGTCGGGGGCGGGCCTATGTCAGGGGGCAGTCACCCATTGTATACTGCTAGCTCGATGTTATCCGTGGGGTCCTGGCACCTGCTGGCTTCAGTCCCAATGGTGTTGCCTGCTGCAAGAGCTCCTCTCAAAGATCTACTGTTAAGGTAAGTTCTTCCATAACTGTACTATCTTCAAGGGAATCTCTTTCATCAGGTGATGCCATCCCACCCTCCATCCCCCTTGTGACTTTGTTTCTTTACTGTCTTTTTTGTTGCTCCAGACTTTTATTTGTTGTTGGGCATCTCTTCAGCCCCTTAGGGGAGACTTAGCTCTTCAGTCTCGGGGGGGAGGGGAGAGAAAAGAACTGAGGAGGGAGTGAGGCCACCTATGCATATATAGAGTATGTAATGTCAGAATGGGTGGCTCCTAGTAGACTGCTATAGAAAAGTTTCCGTGGGATCCTAGCTTCTGATGGCAAAGCTCCGTAGGTGTGACCTGATGAGATTCCCTCGAAGGTCTACTGTTACAGTACTTACATAACTGCTCTTTTAGTGATTTTTGGTGACCTGCATTCTGCTGAATGAACCATCTATGCTTTTTCATTACTGCAACTGTGGAGAGGAAATGTACAAGGACGACATGTACAAAGTGTGCGTCTGCTGCCTTAGGCCTCTCTTGCAGTGTAAAAGCCTGTGAGATCTGCTGGAGATTCAACTCTGCTGCCAGGCGATGTAGGAAAGAGGCACTGGAAAAATTCCTCCTAAAGAAGACCTTGGCCGCAATGTAACAGCAGCTACAGGGCAAGTCTGCGTCACCTACCCCATCGACTGAATCGCGGTCATCAAAGTCTCAAGACAAATCCTCAAGGAGTGACAAACACAAACACCAGGATAAGGAACAGGCTACCCTGGTGAGGTCCAGGTCACCTCTGTAGACTGCAGGTACGTCCCAAACTACAGCACCATCCACTTTGGGGGTGGTGACCACCACCCAGACATCAAGGTCGGAACTTGGCATAGGCACTACCAGGCCATATTAGGTCAGTATGTCACCAGAGATTCAACCTCTGCTGTTGACTGGCGCAGTTATGCTCATTACTTCAAATGGTGTTGATGCACAGGCAGTGCTCCTATCATTTTCAGATTTGATAGGAGACTGTTGCAAAGTAGCCTTCACCTACAGTTCTGTCTGGGGATTACCACTACAGACTACCTCATCAATGCTGCAGTTTAACATATTGCAGAACAGATCTCTTCAGCCACCACCAATGTTGCTGACACGGTTCTCCACTCCCATCAATAGAGAGACGACAACGAAACGAGTACAATCCTGACCTCATAATGGATGAGGAGGAAGACTATGCTGAGGACAGCCAGTATGTGAATGGAAACCACTCTACAGTCTCCTCCTGCAGTGGGGACTCTGTGGTGAACACACCCAGGTCACTTCAAGGGGATCCCTCCTTTTATGTCATGATGCAGCAAATTCAAGCTGCCATGGGGTTTACTTTAGAGAAACAGGATTCCACTAAAAGGATAAAAAGCACAAACAGCAACACTCTTTTGGAAGAAAAGTAAAACAAGTCAGAAAAGTTTTTAGTTAGTCATCTGGTATATTTTACAAAACGAAAGACCACAGAACGAAACCCCAGCGCTTTGCATCACAGACGTAATGCTTCACCACTAGAAGGAACATTCTGGAATTCCTGGAAATGCCAGAATCTCCTTTTGTTGTTATTTCTCCCCTGTACCCAGAATTGGAGGATGCTACTTTTGCAGCCTGGTGTAAACCAAGCATCATACCAGCTATTCCCAGAAAGGCTGATAAAATGTACTCTGCTCCATCTGACAAGCATTTTTATGCTAATCAGCCTGAGATTGATTCATTAGTGATCACAGCTATCCATGATAGATCCAGGGCACCTAAATACCTGAATTCCCTTCCTCCTGATAAGGAATCTAGGAGGATGGATGTACTGGGCAAACGTACCTATGTCTTTGCCTCTCTGGGCCTACTTATTGCCAGATCGTACCTGTATCAGTCTTCACCATTCATCACTGGTGGATTCAAGCCAGAGGTGCTAGGACCCCACGGGAAGCTTTTAGCTAAAAGCTTTCTTCCTAGGCTGGCCTGGTGGCGCCGAGGGTTGAGGCACTGGATGCCTCACCTTGTGTTATGCCGGCAGCCCGTGTTTGGCAATGAGCACGGGCCTCTGGGGGTTGGCAGGGGAGGAGAAGGATCAAGTGTCCGTAGGACTGCTCTCCTTCTCTGGGGAGGGGGGACACCAGCACTTGGTGCATCACTGGCCCCCTAGCGGAAGTTAAGGGTTAGTGCAACAGTGCTGTGGAAGAGGGAAGATGAGGCAGGAGCTGGGCATATGGAAGCGTGTCGCATCACTCCTTGCGGTGTCATTGCACGCCTCGGGGACAAAGAAAATAGGAGGAAAAGGGGTCCTGGCACTGTAAGAATGAAAGTCAATCCCCGGAGGCACCACTCCCGTGATGGTCAGTAACTGTCCAGCACTGGATCCATGAGTTAGGATGGTGGAGGAATCCCTGCCGCCCTACCACATGGGGACAAGCTGTGGGGCAGCTGGAAAGGTAGGCTGCGAGCGGGGGCTGGGGGATCTGACAAAGATGTACCGCTGCCAGGGACCAAAAGTATAAACAAATTAACTGCAAAAAAAAAAGCTTTCTTCCTATCTGGAGAAGAGGCCGGACACAGCGCCACCCTCGAGGCCAATGTACTATGTGGCGCTCTCGGGCTGGCTAGTAACAAACGCAGGGCCCTTGATTACCTCAGTTCTGTTTTTCCCACCATCAAGCACAGCACAACTCCATGGGACAGTGCTTCATCTCAAATCTTAAACAGACTTACTCGGTTCTGCTAGTTCAAACACCTCAACTCCGTTTTGTCGTCATTTTCCGGCATCATTATTCTTTTACTATTTTCAAAGTTGCAGCATTGAGTCTATTTCTTTGTTTTATTGTTTTTGTGTGTGGCCAATCATGTTGGGTTAGGGGAAAAAATGTTCCATGGCGGGGACTATCTTAATGAGTTGGTGCCCTTGTGGTAGTCATTTTCCCATAACAGACCTGCATGCTCGGTGTTTCACCTGCCTGGGCAAAATCACAACATGGATCGCTGCAACACCTGCTTTTCAATGGACTATCGCATGTTGATCATCTGCATGGTGAGATTGGGTCACGACCTCCCCCAACCTTTGGTGGTCAATGTCGCAACAAGGGCTGCCAAGGTAAGGTCCCTGGGGCCTTCCCCCAGGCCTCCTACTGCTGATGTATGCACCGGAGGAGAGCAGGCCTTCATTGTCTCAGGACTTGCTGAGACCAGACGCCTGGGCTAGGGGTTGTGTGGATGGTTGGTCCCCTCTGGGGGGCTGGTCGTGAACCCCTAGCAGCCTATTTCCCCTTTGGGGAACCGGACCACCCCAGTGTTGCAGTCTCAGCTACTGTATATGCAGAGCCTGCATCGGCGGTTCCCTCAGGGGCATTGGCAGGTGCGGCCTCGGCTCCTGGCACCAATTCCGGTGCCAGTGAACGGGGTAGCATTGCCACTGTTGGGTCCCCTCCTAACACCATTCCTGGTGTTGGGATGGGTAGAGTGTCCACAGTTGCCTCTCTTGTGGTCTCCATAGTCTCCTCACAGGAATCAGAGGATGACCAGGATGGACCTGGACTGGCGGTCTAGTTCCCAGGAGCTATGGATGTTCCCCAGACTCAGCAGGGGATCTTTTTTTTTGGGTCAGGTTCAGGGGGCAACACCGTTCATGGCACCATCCCTCTCTCTGCCGGTGCTGCTGTCAGTGCCATGGGGATCTCCGGTGCCGTTTTGGGTGGTGGCGCCGTGCTCAGTGACGGTGCCATGGTCGGTGCCACTTCCAGATTCGGCACTGCTATTGAGGTTGGCACCACCTCACATGTCAGTGCTGCCTCTGGTGGTGACACAGTGGTTGATGCCACAGTCAATAGTGCCATGGTCAGTGCCACTTCAGATGACGGCACCGCCTCCAGGGCAGTCTCCGTCGTGGATTCCGTCTTCGGTGTTGCGTCGGCAGTCAGTGCTGACACAGAGTTCAAGGGGGAGTTGGAAGCCGATCTGGGTGCCCTCTTTTCTTTTCCCCCTTGCCTAAGAGCAGTGGTCAAGGTAGGGCCTGTCTCTCGAGGGGCAGGTCCCGATTCTCTGGGTTGGCTGGGGGTGAGCACTGTCTGACGTCCTGCTCTGTCCCGGTGGCCTCGGCCACCCTGGGGTGGAGTCAGAGCATTGGCTTGGGCTCCCCCTCTCTGGCTAAGGGCTGGAGCCCTGCTGTGCATAGGAACAGTAGCCATTCTTCTGGGACTGTATGGCTCCAGTCTCCTCACCATGGGTCTTCCCCTACTAGGCCACAACCCTGTTGGCTTAGAGACGGTTGAGCAACAGTCAGTGGCTGGGCAGTGCAGCCCCCTCCCATGGGCAGGGTCCCCTGCTTGCTCCCACAGCCCTGGCAGAGGGGCATCAGTCTCCCATGATCATTCTGCTCCCCCTCCACCCTCTCTGCCTCCCCTCCCTTCTCCCAGGTCTTTCTGGTCCCTTGGATCTCTTCACTTGGGAGCAGTATAGGGCAATGGAAGGGGGGTTTCCCTTTATTTTAGGGCCATTAATGAGATGGTGTTTCCACCTCCTCCTTCAGCACCATCACACCCTATGTAGAGCCCCTCCACTTTGTCTGCTCCCTCCACTGAAGACGAGGACTCCCCATTGTACCATTCCTCAGATGCTGACTTCACAGAGTACCAGCGGTTCCTCATGATGATGTTGGAGGAACTCCACCTTTCCCCTTCAATGCAATGCAATACTGCCCATGCAACACCAGCATTCCTCAGGGAATACAGCCAAGAATCTGTGGTGATCCCTCTATGGCCCTGTCCTTTCATGGAGGAGTCGCACAGCACCTGGTAGCTTCCTGCTTCCCCCCTCTCCAGCTCCTCAGGACTGCCAGCACAGGTATTGCACTTCCCCAGGTCTCCAGAAACTATGCACCATCCCAAGTCGGAGTTGGGAGTGGCTGGATACCCCTTCAGGGTGTCTGCACTTGTCAAGAGACTGCCCTCCAAAGACTGACTCTGTGGAGTTCGATCGCTGTGGCAGAAGAGTCTTCTCTTCAGCGTGGCTCTTGCTGTCCATCTCGGCACATCAGGCATGCATGGTGGCCTCTGAAAGGCACCTGTGGGCTATGCTGGGTCACATCCTGGCAGCCATGCCTGATAACGAGGCAACCAGGTGAGCCATAACCATTTCTGCTCGAGGCTTGAGCTGGTGAGACACCAAGCGAGGGCATCTTATGATGCCAGTACGGTGGCCTCCAGGATTGTAGGAACAACACTCTGCATTAGGTGGATGACATGGCTCCACCTCTCCTGGTTGTCACCCTTAGCGCGGCATAGGGTGACTGCCCAGCCATTCTTGGAGGCCCAATTTTTCTCTCACAGGGCCAGGCAACAGCTGCCGGGGTGTCCTCCTTCTCCTGCAGACCAGGAGCCTTAACCTGTCCCTGACCAGTAGCAGGTCTGGCCAGACTTGTGATGGTCCCCCTCCATTTGTGAGCCCCCCACAAGAGGCTGAGGGAAAGGTTAGCCCTCAGGGAGGTGCCAGTGCCACAGTTGTGGGGCTAGTTACTCACCCACCAGTGATGAATGGATGAATGGAGTGGCTCACCCAAGGAAACCTATTTGGAAGGGGATGAAACCACACGTTATCAAGGCCGGCATCTTTGGGAGGGTGGTGGGGTGCACTGGGTGTGGAGCAGCCATGATACTGGACTGGGCTTGGAAGTTCGGTGGTTGCCCAGTGTGCTACCAGCTGACACTGCTTAGGGAGGAGGTTGCGGGGATTAGGAGACAGCTGGGGGAAGGGAAGTATGGTTGGGGAAGGGGCTGGGGATCTCCTGGGTTGCACCAAGCACTGGGGGCATAGGGAAAGGAGTGCAGGAGAATACTCAGGGTCATAGGGACCCTGGCAGAGGTGGTCCAAAGGACACTACCCAGGAAGCAGGCAGGTAACTGGGACCCTCACAAGGAGGGATGGAGGGACAGCATTCTCAGGGAAGTAGGCAGATGGCCAGGGCTGGACAGAAGGAAGCAAGCTGGGAGGTGGATCAGACCTTACACTCAGTAACTGCTTTAAATCTTCTTCTGCTTGAGGATGAAGGGTGATGTGGCCACGACAGGGGTGGTTAGAGACGGGAAAGGAGTGGGGGGGAGGCAGGGGCCAGATAGCAGGAAGAACAAGGGGGGACCTGGAATGCAGGAAAATGGGGGAGCAGTGAATCAGAGCAGGAGGCAGGGGAAGAGGAGGAAAGTGCAAGGAGAAGGACCAGTTGGGAGGAAAGGTAAAGGAGAAGGACCAGAAGTACAAGGAGGATTCAGTAAAGGGAGCTGAGGGTTTAGGCCAGGGCATGACAAGCAAGGAGGAACTAAATGGAGACAGGAAGGAAGGGAGGACAGGCCAGGCTAGTTTAGCAGATGGGGAGAAGGACCAGTTGCGAGCAGTGAGGGGAGTTAGCAAGGTACAGAAGGATACTCAGGAGGAGGAGAGGCACAGGATTGGAGGAGGGTGACCATGGTAGTAAGGAGGGGTGTCATGTGGCACCCAGATAGGGAGGAACAAGGAGCCGGCTGGGTGGAGGGGCCGGTAGAAAGGATGAGGACATGGAAGGAAATGGAGGAAAAGGGTGGTCAGAGTCTCTGTTGGGGATTCTATGATTGGGGTATCAAATGGGATAGGGATGAGAAGCCTGGCCAGTTAGAACAAGATGCTTCCCTGGACTAACGGTGCACAGGGCTAAGCCTGCGAGGTATATCAGCTGGCAAAGATTGTGGGGTTCCCCAGACATACTGGTCCACCTGGGTACAAATGACATTGAGGAAATAGTGAGCTAGAGATACAGGCAAGATTCAGGGAGCTTGCCAGGGTCTGTCATGACATAGGATGCAGGTTTCTTTCAGAAATCCTGCGTGCCAAGGGCTAGTGGGGAACACAAAAGGAAGATTAGGGAGATAAACCAGTGGCTCAGGGAGTGGTGTGAGGCCAGAGGGTATGGGTTGATGGGGGATTGGGGGGAGACCTGGTAGGATAATGAGCTGTATGCTAGAGATAGACTCCATCTCAGTTTGGAGGGAAGGGGAATCCTTAAATCGAAAATAGAAGGGTTAATTGGTGAAAAGTGGGGTTTAAACTTGTGAAGGGGGGAGGGATTGGAGAAAAGGCTGTCAAGGGGATGCCAATAAAGGAGGGACTCTGTCTCCACCCCCCTGGGGAGCTGGAGGATTGCGGGAAAAGGCCGACTGGCAAAGTGCAGACCAGGGGAAAACAGAATCCCATGGGAACATGAGCAGGGAAATGGAACTATAGGAAAGGGTGGAAGGCAGTCCTGCTAAATGCCAGGAGCTTGGGCAATAAAATGCCTGAGCTCCAGGCGATGCTAACTGAGGGAGCAGTGGATGTGGCAGCGGTCACTGAGACTTGGGCCACTACAGAACATGACTGGGACCTGAACCTGGAGGGTTACACTATGTTCAGGAAGGACAGGGGGGAGGGAAGGGAAGAAGTGGTAGCAATGATAGTCAAAAACTGCATTGGCATAGGGGGAGTAGAGGAGGTGGAGGGAACCGTGGAGGCCATTTGGGTCACCTTGATAACAAGGGGGGTGTAAGAGAGTAAAAATAGGAGTGGTGTATAGACCCCCTGCCCTGGCGGAGGAGCTGGAGGACAGTCTGGTGGCAGATGTTGGGAGACACTGCAGACTGGGCAGAGGAATGGTGGTGGTGTTGGGGGACGTAAACATGCCAGGAACAGACTGGGAGACTATGATATCCTCTGTGACCAGGGAACAGAGGTTGTTGGATGTCTTTCAAGACGCGTTCCTAACTCAGAAGATGAGGGAACCGACCAGGGAGGCGCGGGTACTGGATGTGGTCCTGGCAGACAGTGACCAGATTGGGGGCCTGGAGGTAAGGGACCCATTGGCGAGAGTGACCATGCCACAGTCTGGTTCTGCTTGGACCTAGGAGGGGTAGAAGGCTGCACAAAGACGGAAGTAACTGACTTCAGGGGGGCGGATTTTAAGGAAATGGGAAGGATCCTTAAGGAGCATTTGGATGGGATTGGGTCAGACATGGACGCTAATAGGTAGGAAATCATCAGGAGAGGGGTGCAGGATGCTACCAGCACCAGTGCAAGAGTAAGCCGAAAATGCGGTAGGGCCCAAAAACCCTGCTGGTGGACCAAGGAGGTCCAGGAGGTGGTGCGGGGAAAGAAGGCAGCCTATAAGCAATTCAAGTGCTCAAGGAGTGAAAGGGATCGAGGGGAGTATGAGCTAATGGCTAGAAGGGCCACTAGGGTGCTGAGGGCGGCTAAGGCAAGGAAGGAGCAGAACCTGGCCAGGGAAATTAGGAGAGGGAACAAGGGGTTCTTTAGATACACTGGGGAAAAACAAAGGGTGAAGGGCAGATTAGCAGGATTAAATCAGGGAGAGATGGGCACAAGATCCGGGGAGCAGGCTGAGGTACTAAATGAGTACTTCACCTCAGTTTTCTCCAAGGAAAATGGGGGTGCTGCATCAACATGGGAGGAGACAGAATACTGAGAAGGGGGCCCCTTGCGATTGGCGGGTCTGGGGAGAGGGAGGCATCGCTGGCAGGAGGGGGGAGGGCTAAGCAGGGAGAAGAGGTACCGGAAGTAGAAATCACAGCAGAGAGAGTGAGGGAAGCCCTCAGCTCCCTTAAGACAGAGGAAGCACCGGGGCCGGATAAATTACATCCCAGAGTGCTGAAGAAACTTGCAGATATCCTGGCGAAACCCCTGGCGGAGCTTTTCACCATCTCTCTGAGGACAGGGTGGGTGCCCCAGGACTGGAAGGTGGCGCATATAGTGCCTATCCACAAGGGGGGATCAAGGGAGGTGGCAGGAAACTACAGGTCTGTCAGCCTGACATCGGTGGTGGGCAAGGTGATGGAGGGCATTGTCAAGGAGAGGCTGGGGGGGACCTGGAAAAGTCAGGGTGCCTGGACGATAGACAGCATGGATTCATCCCGGGGAAATCGTGTCAGACAAACCTGGTGGAGTTCTATGACTGGGTGATGAGTGCCTTGGACCTGGGTAGACCAGTGGATGTCCTCTTTCTTGACTTCAGCAAGGCATTTGACTCTGTTCCTCACGTGGGTCTGTTGGATAAGCTGGGAGAAATGGGGTGGGGAACCAGATGATCAGATGGATAGGCAATTGGCTCCAGGATTGGACCCAGAGGGTCGTGAGTTGGCGGATAGTCTCATCCCCAAGGAGGGTCATTAGTGGGGTCCCACAGGGATCAGTCCTTGGCCCCTTCTGTTCAACGCCTCACGTCTCTGACATAGAGGACAGGAATCAGGAGTGAGATGAGTCTCTTTGCAGATGACTCGAAACTGGGGGCAGTGGTGGATGGGGAGGAGGGGAGGGTGGCCCTACAGGGGGACCTGGAGGCTCTGGAAAGATGGTCTAGAAAGTGGAAGCTGAGGTTCAATGCAGGGAAATGCAAGGTACTCCACCTGGGGGCCAGAAACCCAGGCCAAGTGTACACCTCTGGGAAATGCTACAAGTCTCGATGGCTGAGAGGGACCTGGGGGTGGTGGTGGATGTCAAGATGAACAACTCTGAGACTTGTAGGAAGGCAGCAGCCAAGGCCAACAGGATGCTGGGATGCATCGCTAGGGGATCACCCAGAAGGAGGAAGTGATACTCCTCTGTATAACTGCTTGGTGAGGCCTGCACCTTGAGTACTGCATGCAGTTTTGGAGGCCACACTTAAAGAGGGACATTAACCTCCTGGAGAGGTCCAGAAGAGGCAACCAAAATGATTTGGGGCTTGGGGGACAGGACCTATGAGGAGAGGCTCAAAGAGCTAAATATGTACACATTGGAAGAGAGAAGGGACCGGGGCACATGATAGAGGTCTTCAGGCACATGAAGAGGGTAAATAGGGGAGGAACAGTCAGGGTGCTTCGAAGGAAGGAGGAGGGGGCCACTAGAGGGCATGGGTGGAAGCTGGAGAGGGGAAGATTCAGGGGAGAAAGGAGGTGCTACTTCACTGAGAGGGTGGTGGAGCCATGGAATGCGCTGCCTAGGGGGCTGGTGGAGGCAGAGACAGTGGAGGGGTTCAAGAGGGGGTGGGACAGGTACAGGGGAAGGGTTCTGGAAGCAAATTCCAATGCAGCATGAATATCCGGAACTGGGAAGGGAGAAGCCAGAGAAGGCTAGGGGGGCAGCAAGGTCAGCACCCAGGGTGGGGGCTGACCAAACGAGCAGACACGAAACACCATTAGGCCTATTCTACTGGCATTTTAGTATGTTAGTATGTTAGGTGGTGAAGATTGATACAGGTAAGATATGAAAATGACGTACCTACCATAATTCTTGGTGTTTCTGTACATCATTACCATTCATCACTGCTTCCCTCCCACCATCCCCTCTTGGGCTCCAGTCCCCTGTGCAGTGCCTCCATCCTGCTTGCCTTACTCCCAATTGAGGCCAATGGCAGGTACAATCCAGCTGGCACCTGTGGGTCCCTTGACCCATTATCTGAAGCAGCAGGGACCCACTTCTGGGGGAGGGCAAGCAGGGGCTCTTGCCCTCTTTATACAAGGGGCTCCTCTTGACTGTGATGGGGAACTCTCTTGGAGGGCACTGTGAGCCGGGGTCCTGGTCCTTCTTGGGCCCTATAGCTCTTCTCCTAGACAGTGGGTTCAGGTTGCCCTCATTTTGAGTCCCTGTCACCATCACAGGGGATCTGGTGACCTTCTATCTATTTTTGGAGCCCAACTGGCTATACTTTTATTCTCCTCTGGTAACCCATTCCTAGATTACCATGGGACAGGGTCTTCTTGGAACTACCTTGAGATCTCTTGCCTCTTCAAGAGGCTTACACTCTGTGTCTTCACCACTATTCATAGTTCTAGATGAAGGGGTCACAACATCCTTCTCAATGCCCAGGGCCTTTCCTAATTAAGTGGCCTTCCCCAAGGGGACCTTGTCCTGAGGTGGGTCCTGTCCTCATCTCTTGTTTCAAGGGGAGAGAGGGAATGAGAGAAGCGACAGACCCTTCTCTCTGGTGGACCATTCCTGATCTGGCATGGCTCTGTCATCCTATACTGATCTTCTTTCCTGGGAGGTTAATGACTAGCTGTGCCTCTGGCACCCTGCAGTTTCTCTCCAGCCTTGTGCCCTCTTCAGTTTAGGAGGCTTGTCTGGCAGTCTCCTCTTTTTAAAAAAAAAGGGGAGGGAGAGGAGGTGTGGTCCACCAGGAGATCTCTTTGAGCCTTCTTTGGTGATGCAGTCTTCTCTCTCTCTCTCTCTCTCTCTCTCCCGCCGCCCCCTCATTCCTCCTTTCTTTTCTCCATCCCATTTCTCACCCTCCCTAGCCTGCCCAGTGGTTGGTGTCTATCGCTCAGTCCTCCTAGGGTTCTACCCCTCCTTTTGTGGCCAGCTTATTCCTTTTTCAGTTTATATCCTTTCCTTTTGCTAGCCCTTGAGCTACCTTGCCCCACCCTCCTCCCTTGTTTCCTCTGTCCTTAGTTTCCCTCTCCGGTGAGCAGAACTGAGGTAATGGAGGGGCTGGCATCTGTTACTGGCCAACCCATGAACGCCACGTAGTATGTGGGCCTTGAGGGTGGCACCATGTCCAATGTCAGCCCCTCCTCCAGATAGGAAGAAAGTTTTTAGCTAAAAGCTTCTTGCAGGGTCCTAGCACCTCCGGCTTTGAACCCACCAGTGATGAATGGTGAAGATATACAGGAAGATCAAGAATTACGGTAGGTATGTAATTTTCATTTACCATGCCCATATGATAAAAATATCAGAATACCCTATGGAAGAAGGCTAAGGCTGCTGCACAGGCCTTGCCTGAGGATACTGCCAAACAAGAGATGATCAAAATTCTTGCTACTGGTGTTGATGTGGGTAACCACTTAATCCGCACAACATATGATGTCTCTAATGCTTCTGCCAGGGTTGTGGCCTCTGGCATCTATTTAAGGCACTACTCCTGGTTTAGGGTATCCAGATGTGCCACTGATGTGCAGCAAATAGTTCTCAGTGCCCACTTTAGGGTACAGAAACTGCATGACCATGATGTTGAAGAATCATTGAAAAACCTTCAGTAATTTGGAGATGGAACAAGGGCAGACTAGATGAGCCAACGGGGTCCTTTTCTGCTGATAAATTTCTATGATTCTATGATCTGGCAACTGAGATCAGTAAAATCCCTGTAGCATATCCCAGGTTGTGGTAAGGGCAGGGGTAGTTTTCACCACTCTGCTGTCAGAGGCAACCGTCAGACCTACGGACAGTAGGGTAGAGGTGCGGGGGCCATGCCAGTCCCCTACCATTCCCAGGTGCCAATACAAAAGCATGTAGAGGTAGTGGAGCCCGTGGCTCTGCCCCCCCCGGCTCAGCATGACTCCTCATACAACCTCCAACTACCATTGTCTTCAGGGGTGGTTGCAAGGGGTCGTCGCTCCCTCCATCTGAGCCAGTGGAGGACAGTTACCACAAACAAATTGGTACTGGAGACTATAGAGGAAGGCCATGCTCTGGAGCTTCTGGACAATCCTCCAGATCATCCACCAGTTATAACAGCATATTCACCAGGACACACATCCCTGTTGTGAGAGGAAGTACAGACCCTACTTCAAAAATATGCCATAAAATTTGTGCTTCCCAGACAGAGGCACAAAGAGTTTTATTCCAGATACTTTCTAGTCCCCAAGTGGACAAGTGATCTGAGGCCTATTCTAGATCTCAGGGACTTCAGTGTCTTCATGGAATACAAGAAGTTTTGGATGGTCTCCCATCAGGGTCTCCTTTCCCTGCTGCTAACAGGATTGGATATGCTCCCTGGATATGAAAGATGCGGGTTAATGTCAATTCGCTCCCGACAATACGTGCCATGACAACTCGCATTCACGACAATTAGCTCCCGTACTTCCCGCTCCGCGTCTTTTCACTCCCCATGCCTAATAGCACTGAACATCAGTTTTCTGAGCTTGCAACAGAGGTAGGGATATTATAAGGAAATTCATTGGAGGCTGTTAACCTGAATTAGATCTGCTAGAATCGCTTCTGCATGTTGAACACTTTACTTAATTTAAATATCTCCCACTGATTTCTGCTGCTTTTACTGTTTCTGAATATTGAAACTCACTTCGATATTTGGAGCTCCAAACCTTGTGCTGCACAGCTCCACCTGCCGACCTGTTCATCCTAGCTCTACTGGGAGGAGTGCCTCCTGACTCTGCTCCCTCAGACCAGTGACCATGACTGTAGCCCCCCCCACCACAAACACACACATATTACCATTAGCAGCCACCCGACTCACCTCAGCCCTGTGTCCCGTCCCACTCCTATGGTCATGCCGGCTGCTGCATTCAAACCCACTCTCTGCCTAACTTTGTTGCTCATGTGCTCAATGCTTAGTTAGTGTGTATCGCTGCTCAGTATTGGGAAAGCAGAGATGGGACAGGAAGCCTTCAAACCACAAACAGTGCAATCCGCAGAAATTATTGAAACTTGAAATTGAAATTGGGATATTGAAACTCACTTCGATATTTGGAGCCCCAAACCTTGTGCTGCACTGCACCACCTGCTGACATTTGCACAGAGAGTAATTAAGACAGTATATAGAGTATTGTCAGAGATGCATTTTACGGAGCAGCAGCATGGTAACTTTATGTGTGCACTGTGAGAATTTTCATCAAGAAATCTGAATGCCCACACAATAATGTTAATTTCTGAGCTTGCAACAGAGGTAAGGATATTATAAGAAAGCACAACTACTGCCACGTTCACCCCGGTTAAATTAACTGGCTGGTACAGGGATTTCTTATTTAACAGAGTTTCTCTGTATATCATGGCAGCCAGCAGCTTTAGGGCAGATGTGTGGTGAATTCTGGATGAGGAAGATGCTGATTTCTGAGGCTATCTGATAAACTGGAAGGAACTGTGGGAGCGAAAAACCGAGGAGCGAATTGTCATCAGGAGCTAGTTGTTGCGGTGCGAATTGTCGGGAGCGAATTGACACACTTCCGAAAGATGCCTATCTCCATATCAAAATCGGGAAACCTCACAGGAAATATCTGACATTCTTGTTCCAGAGAGAGCATTACTAATTCAGAGTGTTGCCCTTTGGCTTATCTTCTGCACCACAGGTCTTTACAAAGTTCTTGGAAGTAGTCCTTCACAAGGAAGGCATGTATGTCTTTTTTTTTTTTTTTTTTTTAATTGAATTTTATTCAGGGTAATTTTCAATATAAAAGTACAACAGTACCAGGATAACAGAAAGGAGTAGCTCACATTTCCTTCCTAAAATATTAATAATACATAAAAGGTAACTGTTTATATGATACATCATCACTGGAACCAGCAACAATCTGAGTACAATTGAGTACAGCAAAGTTTAAGCAAGTAAAAAAAAAAAAAAACATTAGCCTATGTCAGCTTGGTCCTTATTAATGCTTAAAAGCATCACCCTAAACACTAAGAGAGCGAACCACTCCAGAAAAAAATAGAAAAGTACACTTTGGAACATGGACAGAAAAGTAGAGAAAGAAAGGAAAGGGGTATCACAGTGAACACCAAAGAAGAAACAAGAAGAAAGAGGTGCAGAGGAGAGGGTAGCAAAGTGGGCAAATCAGTCCCAAGAATTCTTGAAGAAGTGGCAGAAGCAGTCCTCAAGGGGCAAACCCAGGTGACCCTGAGGGAAACTGGGTGAATACTTGACCTAAGAGGTTGTACCATGAGAAAATAAAATTATCAAGGCCCTTGTCCACTGTCTACCCTCAGGACTGCTCTGCTAATGCCTCCAGGATATCCCTTTGTTCTTTATAAGCCATATAATGGAAAAAAGGGAGCCATCTGCCTTTGAATTCTTCCATTTTATGCCTAAGTCGAAAAGTTATTCGTTCCATTTCTAGAATTTTAAGGCAAATGTCATACCAGGAGGTAATGGAGGGGGCCTTGGGGGAAAGCCAGCATAATGTGATGGCCTTAAGGGCTGCCGCTATCAAGATATAGAATAGGTAATGCCTGGATCTTGCTCTTAAGGTGTCGGGGGGGGGTGGCCTAAAAAACAATGGTGGGCCTCACCAGGTAAGACCTGAGTGAACACCTTCCCCACGGCTTCCCTGAGGGAATCCCAAAAGCCTTGTACCTCTTTGCAGCCCCAAATGATATGTAGATAAGTTCCTTTCTCCAGATTGCATCTCCAATAAACATCTGAAAAGCGTCTGCCGTAATGTTTAGTTACCACTGGGGGCCTAAAGTAACAACCATGTGCCATCTGAACTCCCTCCAAAGAATTGAAGCTGTGGTGCTGTGAACACCTCTCCATATCCCTGACCAGGCCCCCTCGGACAAGTCAAAATTAGCCTCAACCTGCCACTGCTCTTTAATATAAACTAAACAATTTGATTGTTATATTGAGTAGCAACTTTAGAAGTTGGTAGTTTTTAACCAGGTAGCGTGTGTTGGGATCATGGCTCTGTGGGCAGGCGCTACTCCCCCTCTAGATTGAGGGGCCTACGCCCCTTTGATAGTCCCACATTGCAACCTGAAGTGTATACACATTGTCGTGCCTTGGGTATTGTGAGGTGGGTCTGGAGGGGTGGGGTCCCTGGACATGGAAGGTGGAGGGAGCGGGGTGGGCCGATTGGGCTAGTGAAGTCAAGGAGGCACTCTGAGGTGAATTGGAGCCAGGAAAGGGGTCCTCTCTGCCTGGTATCCATACCCAAGGGCTCCACTAGTAGTGGGCAAGTTGCCCCTCTTCCATGGTCTTTCATCCAACTCGGGCGGTGCTATGCAATGCCAGGTCAATAAAGAACAAGACAGCAATTATTGCTGAACTTGTTGAAACATCTGACCTGGTTTGCATCACCGAGACCTGGCTGGATGAAAATGCTGGCCCGGTATTGGAGTCAGCTGTTCCAGCAGAGTACTCAGTGATACACTGCCAGAGGTTGGATCATAGGGGTGGGGGTGTATCCATTTGTTTTAAAATGGAACTGGGCCTTGTAGAGGTTCCAGTAGGGGCCACTAGGTTCTTCGAGTGTATCATGGGTGCAGGTGTGGGCAGCAGGATTCTTCTCATCTACCATCCACCCAGAGATGAGAACGTTTTTCTGTAGGAAGTTGCAGATTTCATGGTCGACATGGTATTGGAATCCTCCAGTTGGTTGTTCCTGGGGGATTTCAATGCCTGGGTTGACGATGAACTCTTGCATTTTGGTCAGAACTTCCTCCAACTGATGATCTTGTTGGGCTTCACACAGGTAGTTACCGCTGCAACCCATATTCAGGATCACTCCATGGACCTGGTGTTCCTCCTGGGGATGGAGGCCGCTGACTTGGTGGTGGAACCAGTCAGATGGTCAGACCATCACTCTATAAGGTTCAGTTTTGTGGCTTCCCCTGTGAGACCCGCCCCTTCGAAGATGGTCCGGTACTGCCCTTTGAGGGTTGTTATCCCAGAAGGTCTGATGGCAGTACTGGACCTATCGAATAGACCAGTGGGATGCTCAGACCTGGGAGAACTAGTAGTGCACTATAATAGTGTGGTACTGAGGGCCCTGGATTCCGTAGCTCCTGTCTGAGTTCGCCCTCTCCATCTCCGCCCTCGGTCCCTTTGGTTTGATGGGACTTTGAGGGAGTTGAGGAGAACTGGATGAAGGTTGGAACGTTGTTGGCGAAAATCTGGCCTAGAGGAGAACAGACTTAGGTTGATAGTCCATTATTTTTTTTTATTACTATTTATTTAATTTTTTTTATTTAGTTGTTTAACCAGGTATAGCACACTAAGCTGAAAACTTTTTTACAGGAGCGACCTGGGAGCACAAGGAGGTTAAGTGACTTGCTCAGGGTCACACAGTATGCAAGTGGAAGCAGTGGGATTCAAACCCAGATCTGGTCCATTATTCAGACTATCAATCTGAAATCTCCTGTAAGAAGGCAGAGTTCCTGTCCAGGGAGATTGCTGCAGCAAGGAATCGACCAGCCTAGCTCTTCCAGATCATGGACAGGCTGTGCAATCCAGCCTGCCTTTGGGGCCAGAGAGCATTTTCACAAGTTAAGTATGAGGAATTCACTCAATTCTTTGCAGATAAGGTGTCCTCCATCAGGTTGGAGATCTGCTTGACTCGTTCAAATGAGTGTGGCGGTGGTCAATGTGAGGAAGCAGACACCTGGTCAGATTTCTACCAGCCAGTGATTGTGGACATCGTGAAGATTGTTCGAGATCTGTGACCGACTTACTGTAGTTTGGATCCTGGTCCAACCCACTTTTTGATGGGGTGTATGAATGTCATTGGACCGATCCTTGCTGAGATAGTCTGGTGTTCACTGGATCAAGGGGTGTTTCCGGACCTCTTGAAGGAGGCCGTGGTGATGCCCCTTTTAAAGAAATCTTCCTGTGACCCAGACTGTCTGGTGAACTACAGACCTGTCTCTAACCTGCCCTTTTTGGGCAAGATTATTGAGAAGGTAGACAGTTACAGTTCTTACCACCCACAAAGTCTACGATCCTCTCCAGTCTGGTTTCAGGAAGAGGCATAGTACCGAGACAGCATTGGTTCGAGTACTAAATGATCTCCTGATAGCGAGGGATCGGAGGAGTCGTTCGATCTTGGTCCTCCTTGATCTCTCAGCAGCATTTGACACCGTGGATCATGGGGTTTTGCTGGGATGCCTGCAGCTGCTTTGTGGGCTGTCCGGGATAGTCCTCAGATGGTTTCATTCTTTCCTTACAGGCAGGACCCAGAGGGTGGTGTCAGTTTTTTTCTTTTTCCCTCTGCCCCCTTTCCCTTGCTCTGTGGGGTGCTGCAGGGTTCCGTGCTGTCCTCCATGTTGTTCATGGTGTATATGTTGCCGTTAGGAGACATTATAAGGCAGTATGGGCTGAGTTTTCACTGCTATGCAGATGATACTCAGTTCTACATGTCTTTTGTACCTGAACAAAATAGTGCAATCTTGGTCTTTAACAACTGCCTCACTGAGATTCAGGACTGGATGAGTGCTAACTGGTTGAGATTGAATCTGGACAAGACTGAGCTGGTAGTGGACCCAGGTCAGCGGGTAGAGAAGTTGACTCCTGGACAACCATCTGGCCTTGTGCTTGGGGGCAACCAGTTGAGACCTTCTTAAAGGGTACAGAATTTGGGCATTGTGCTTGATAATGAACTGACATTAAAAGCACAGGTGTCAGCAGTTGTCAAGTCCTCATTTTATCATCTGAGGAACATTGTCCAGATTAAGCACCTTGTTATGTCTGAGGACCTTCCTATGTTGGTCCACGCCTTTGTATCCTCCCGTCTTGATTATTGTAATGCGCTATACCTAGGGCTACCGGGGGTGGATCTCCATCGCCTGCAGCTGGTGCAGAATGCTGTGGCCAGTTTATTTGGTTTTATTTATAATGTGTTGGGGAGGTTTAGTGACAGTTGGGCATTATTCCCCCACCAGGCTCAGGGAATTATGTCCCTTTGAATGTCCCCCATTGTCATCCGACACCTATTTTAGGTGTCATGCTTTTGGGCATTCTTAGGAAGTGTAAAAGAAGGTGGAGAGCTGGGCCTGGTGGGGGACAGGAAAGGGGAGGGTGGATCGGGGTTGTGGGGTCCAGGAGATGCCCTGGGGTGAAATGGAGTCAGGATAGAGGTTATTCTTGTCTTGTCCCCATACCCAAGGGCTCCGACCTTAGTGGGCAGGTGCCAAGGTCTTCCCCGACAGCTCATCCCACCTTGGCGGTGTTATGCAATGCCAGATCTATTAAAAACAAGACAGCTATTATAGCTGATCTTGTTGGATCAACTGATCTGGCTTGCATCACTGAGACTTGGCTGGATGAAAATCCAAGCCCTCTATTGGCCTCAACAACTCCAGCTGGGTTCTCAGTGATACACCGTCCAAGGTTGGATCATAGGGACGGGGGTGTGGCCATAATGTTTAAGACTGAGCTGGGCCTTGTGGGTGTGCCATTGGAAAGTACCAGATCCTTTGAATATATCCTGGGAGAGGGTGTAGGTTGCGGGATTCTCCTTGTCTACCATCCACCAGGAGATGGTGGAGAATTCCTGCAGGAGATAGCAGACTTCATCATCGACATGGTGTTGAGGTCCCCCAGATAGATAGTTCTGGGGGGCTTCAATGCCTGGGTCAACGATGAACTCTCACACTTTGGTCAAAATCTCCTCCAGCTGATGATGATGATGCTGGGCCTAACACAGGTGGTTACCTCCTCGACCCATGTAGGGGGTCATTCATCAGACCTGACCTTTCTTTTGGGTATGGAGATTGCTGATTTGGGTGTGGAACCAGTCAGCTGGTCTGACCGTCACACCATAAGGTTCAGCTTCAGGGCTCCCCCTAATAGATCTGCCCCTACGGAGATGGCTCAGTACCGCCTTTAAAGGGCATTAACCCCAGTGACCTACAGGCGGTACTGGATCTGTCAGGCTTGTCGGGTGAATGCTTGAGTCCAGATGATCTCATACTAGCCTATAATAAGGCTGTGGGAGATGTTCTGGACAAGATTGCTCCTGTTCGTGTTAGGCCTCTCACCCTTCATTCAAGGAGCCCTTGGTTTGATGGCTTCTTGAAGGAGTTAAGGTGAGTTGGCTGAAGGTTGGAGAGAGCCTGGTGGAAGTCCAGCCATGATGCTGACAGGTTTAGGTTGATGGCACATTATGATGGTTATCAATCAAAAATCACCCGTAAGAAGGCAGAATTCCAGTCCAGGGAGATTTCTGCTGCACAGAATTGACCGGCTCAGCTCTTCCGGACTGTTGACAGATTGTGCAATCCAATCTGTCTCCAGCCCAGAGAAGCTTTTTCTCAGCTGAGATGCGAGGAATTCACTCGGGTTTTTTGCAGATAAGGTTACCAGCATCAGGTCTAGCATCGGTCCGACTTCCCCTGTGAGGGATTGCAGTGGTCGACAGGAAGTGGCACCCACTCGGTCTGTCTGCTCAGATTTTCGCCTGGCTGGAGTTCATTGACATTGTGAAGATCATCCAAACATTGCTACCAACCAGTTGTAGTTTGGATCCGGGTCCTACACCCCTTTTAGTGGGATGTGTAGATGTTATCTGCCCGATCCTTGCTGACATTGTCTGGAAGTCTTTGGAGAGGGGGGTCTTTCCTGACCCCTTCAAGGAGGCGGTTGTCTGACCACTCCTTAAAAAACCCTCCTTGGATCCAGATTGTCTAGCCAACTACCGGCCTATCTCTAACCTGCCATTTGTTGGTAAGGTTATTGAAAAGGCAGTTGCGTTGCAATTGGATGATCATCTTACAACTCACAATGTCTATGATACTCTCAGTTCTGGTTTTAGGAAGAAGCATAGCACGGAGACTGCCCTTGTCCAGGTATTGAATGACCTCCTAATGGCTAGAGATTGAAAGGCACGTACCATTCTGGTTCTTCTCGATCTCTCTGCTGCATTTGACACTGTAGACCATGGTGTGCTGTTGGAGTGCCTGCGGTTCTTTTGTAGGCTGTCTGGTACAGTCCTCAAATGGTTCCATTCTTACCTCACGGACAGATCTCAGAGAGCTGCCACTGGAATTTATTCCTCTGGTGCTCATTCCCTGCCTTGTGGGGTACCACAGGGTTCCATTCTAGCCCACATGTTGTTTGCAGTGTATATGCTGCCATTGGGAGATATCATCAGGTGATACAGTCTGGGTTTTCATTGTTATGCAGATGATACTCAGCTGTATTTGTCCTTTCTGCCCAGACAAAATGATGCACTCTCCATGCTAAATAACTGTCTTGCTGAGACTTTGGATGAATTCCAGCTGGCTGAGACTGAATCCGGATATGACTGGGGTGCTGGTAGTGGACCCAGGTCATCCGGGGGTGGGTTTGGGGGCTGGACAACCATCAGACTTATTACTTGGTGGTATGTCGCTCACTACCTCTGATCAGGTGCGTAACCTGGGCGTTATTTTTGATGATGGTTAGACCCTAAAATCTCAGGTGTCAGCTGTCGTCAAATCCTCTTTTTACCATCTGAGGAATATCGCCCAGGTGAAACACCTGGTTTCTCTGGGTGATCTTCCAACATTGGTCCATGCCTTTTTCACTACCCATCTTGATTACTGCAATTCCCTCTACCTAGGGCTATCCGGGGTTGATATCTGCCGCCTGCTGCTGGTGCAGAACGCGGCGGCCAGGCTTTTGACTGGGACTTCCAGAACCAGTCATATTACACCTGTGCTCCACAAACTGCACTGGCTGCCTGTTTGGTGGCAGATCACCTTTAAGGTTGGCTTGCTAACCTTTAAAGCCCTACATGATCAGGGACCCAGTTACCTACAAGATCTCCTGGTACCCTACTGCCCCCTCCGTCCTCTCCGTTCCACCAACGAGGGATTGTTGGAGATTCCCAGGGTCTGACTGAAGACATCAGGATCTCGTGCCTTCGCTTTTTCAGCGCCAACCCTGTGGAATTCTCTACCTCGATGGTTGAGAGAATGCCCAACTGTCGATAGATTTAAAATAGAGTTAAAAATGTATTTATTTAGTTTAGTTTTCCCTAGCTATGGATGATCTGTTTTTAATGTTTTTGTTTAAAATGTTATCTTTTTGTATGTTTTTTATGTACAGCACCTTGGTTTTGAAAGGTGCTATAAAAATAAAGTTGATTTGATTTGATTTGACTGGAACATTCGATAGGTGTGCGGGTTAGATTCCCCTCCCGTCCCCCATCTCCTCAATTAGTTCAGTACTGAATATAAATAAAGAGTTGGGGGGGATTCTCATGGGCTCACCCAATTCTGCTGACAAAAAATGCAGATGCCTGTGATAAATTCCAAAATTCAGGGAAGGACTCTGTAATGTGTAGACACCGATCTAAAGCATGCCTCCATGAAGGTGAATGCGGGTGTAACCCCCCTACAAATGGGGGTTCCTGAAAAGTCTTCCTTGAGCTTGCCTAAATGCTCACTGCCAGGTTGATGTCCTGCATTTTAGCAGTTTAAATGTGATTGCCAGAGAGTGCCTGTATAACCT
Organism: Neoceratodus forsteri; assembly: GCA_016271365.2. Classification (NCBI taxonomy): domain Eukaryota; kingdom Metazoa; phylum Chordata; order Ceratodontiformes; family Ceratodontidae; genus Neoceratodus; species Neoceratodus forsteri. The sequence goes on from CM028132.1 coordinate 500,564,460, forward strand.
CTGTGCACTGTCTCTTTAAGAGCTGCTTGGATTGCAGTCATAAGTAATCAGACAGGGAGCTCTTTTGAAAGATGTAGCTATTTGCCAAAAATCATTTAGAGTGATAATGATAATGTAGTTTGTCTAACCTGCCTTCTTTACAGCAAGGACTGTTTTGTTTATCTCCACTATCTTGGTCCTAGACTGCCAAATTGAACCAATCAGTATTGGTGGGACCTAATATGGAGCCGAACTACAGGAGCTGTCTGGAGTCAAAATCTGTAGAAATTGTAGTTTTGGGCTTTTGGCACCTTTTTTGCACCTAAAGGGGGAGCTCGTGCTTTGACTGACAGCTGAAACAGCCAACACTTTGGATCTTGGGGAAATCCTAGACTCCTGGCAATTTTTAGTTAGTTCTGAGCTGGGAAGTGAAATGAGTAAGAGCTGAAGTGTTTTTGAGCAGCAATCCTGAGTGGATTCACATGGGAGGACTCTGAAAGGGATAAGTTTTGGCTTGCATGTCTGCCTGCTGCCCCTGAGAGGGAGAAAAGAGAATTATTTCGGACTAAATCAGAGTTTGTGAGAAGAAGTAAGCCACTGATTTTCTACTAGGTTCATACCTGAAGAAGACTGAAGATTTTGCTGAATGTGATTGGCCTGTCAGGATTTCCAGCTGCTTTTGAATCCCCGGTTTGTGCAGAGATTTTGCGATCGTGACCGGAGAGCTGTTTGCCTGGTACAGTAGAATTTCCTTACATGTAAATGTGCTGTGTATTGAAAGTAGGTCATGATTTGGTTCCCCACTGTGTGAACTGTGTTCTGTTTGCTGGGAGCTGTATTCAGCCCAAAACGGTCTGTATCCGAATTTGCCTCCATTTGGTTGGGGTCTTGCCACACTGGCCCAGCCAGACTACCCGCTGCACAGAGAAAGACATTGACGAGAGACCTGCCAGGGGATCAGCCCCCTGCTCCATGCTTGAACAGCAAAGATGCCTCGGCAATTCGTGTGGGTCCTGCTTCTCCTGGTACTCCAAATTAACCACCTGCTGTCTCGATTTTCGTCCAGCCTGTGTCCAGTCTTGGGTATTGTGAGTAATCATCAGGGTAGCTCCCTGCAACAACAGCTTAATCTAAAAGTGTGTCATCTGATTGTCTTGTTTTCTTTTCACAAACTGAGCCCTCCAGCTCCGGATTACAAATAGTTTGTGTTGTGCATGTTGTTTTCTTCTATCACAGGGCCCCAACCAGCTGCAATGTTCCTGGCTAGCCCACCATTCTCCATCTGGGTACCCAAAGTGTGTGACTGTTTATGGACCGTGAACTGCATGCAAAACTGTTTGAATGTCTCTAAGCAAATTAACCTGATTATGCCCCTCCCTTGTTCAAGTCCCTTAAATAAATCAGATCTAACTCTATTTTGCATTTACCCTGACTGTGGTTCCAGTTTGTGCAAGAGTACTGTACTGCTGTTATTTGCTGTGTATAACCTTGTTTTACAGGGGGTCCCCAGGGCCGAGCCAGAGGAAAGCCCTGGTGGTAAGTGCAAACAGTGTGGGTACTTGTGTAGTGTATCAGGGGTATTGTGAAAGTGATTATTGTGTATTGTTCTGGCCACTAGTAAGGAAAGAGAGGGGTTACAGTGTCCCGGAGGGCTGTACCCAGGTGAGCTTGACCACTACCAACCCTGACCTCTGGGTGGAGGCACCCGTTTCAGAACTCAGGCCCCTTAACCTGCTACTAGCCCAGCAGGCAGGGGTAGTAGCCCTTGGGATAGCGCCACGTAGGGGTTACAGTTTGGAGGCATGCTGGGATTTTGTGTCTTCTAGTGGCCAAACATTATGAATTATAATTAAGGATTAATGGGTACCCCAGTATAAATGGTTGTACACCAGTTGGTGGGGTGGGGTGGTGTACTGGGCAGGAGATCGACCCACAAAATGCTCTGCTTATACTGGATATTTCCCTGGGAACCAATAAAGACACTGTAGGGGGAGCATTCTCCAAAGTTGAATGTTTAAAAAACCCTGTGGTGGTGAGTTGACGGGCTGATTTGATCGCCCAAACTTTCATAGCCTTGGTAGAGTGTAGTGACCTCATGGACAGCTCTAAAGTGCCACAGACTATTGCCCCAGAAGGGGTTCCAGCTGCCTGGAGAGTGAAAACAAAAGACAGTAAAGACCCCTGGGAGGATGAGCTCCCACCATTATCCGAGACTTTTGAGGAGAAATTTGCTAAGTTGTTGCTGGAGGAAGGGAAAACCATAGAGGACTTTAAGAAACTATTCCTGCCACCTGGGGGTGTTCCTTCCCCAACACCCCCTCCCACTCCAGCACCTGTTACTGCCCCGCCTTCTGTGCCCATGCCAGTGCTGGCCCCTATATTTGTACCTGCCATTAGTCACGACTCCTACCGAAGGCTGAGAATCTTCTCGGGCACTCTCCCGACTCCCCAGGGGCAGGATGACTGGGAGTCCTAGATAGACTATGTTGCCCCTCTCGTACTTGAATGGCAATGCTCAGAAGCAGAGTAACGAAAGAGGTTGAGTGAGAGCCTCCGAGGTCCTGCCCTGGCTACCATCCGTGCCAACGGGTCAATAACCCTGAAGCAACTGCACAGGACTATATTGATGCATTGGAAAATGTGTATGGGAGCCTGGCTTCAGATGAGGATCTGTGGTGGAGAGAAAGAAATGTGCAGCAGTACCCAGGGGAGCCATTGTCTGTGTATGTATCTCGGCTTGAAAAGCTGCTACAAGAGTGCCTCGGAAAGGGTAGTTTGCCATCAAATGAATTAGATCGAACTAGGCTGGACCGGATCCTTAAGTCTGCTCTATTTTCATAATTGTTACTGCTTCAGTTGTGCCTTGTCACCCGACTGGAATTGCCCTCTTCCTATGACGAGCTAATGAAAGAAATTTGGGGGGGTTGAGCAAAGGCAACCCCATCGGAGAATTGCACCCATATCTGCTGCTGTGCAAGTGACCAAGAGTGATCAGCCAAGTGAGGCTCAGGGGCAAAAGTCGGCACTTAACAAGCACTCTGAGAATGCAAAGGACTTCCCGCTCTAAGCCCAGCATTGGAAAGATGAGCTACTATAGGAAGTCAGAGAGTTGAAGATGGGTGCCTCTGCATGGGTTTTCCCCATGGAACAAGATTTTGGTCCCTTTCAGGACGTGACTGCTATGGGGTTGGGGGTGCACCCTCAGGCATCCGCTACTGAGGGTGGCTCCAAGGCTGAGATCACCGGATTGATTGCCACTCTAAAGAAACTGTTAAGACATGTTGCACCACTCTCACCACTGCAAGCAGATACTAGATCCCAATCTCTTAATACTGCTTCAGTTCCTCATATGATGTTCTCTCCCAGGATAACCCATGAGTCTATCATTTGTCGCAGTTGTGGAAGGGATGGCCATATGAAAAGAGAATGCTGGGCTCAGAAGGACTTAGAAAGAGTAGTAAACAGACTCCAAGGGGAGCTCCGAAAAGCAAATCAGTGGCCAAGGGGTACCTGAAATGACCACAGTGAGGGTTTGAGAAACCCTAACTCAAATTTGTTTGTGGCTAAATCGTCTGTCCAGGCCTCTGCTACTGCCTCTCCAGACTGGTCCAAAATAGTGGGCCCTTCAATGAAGACTACGGTGACTGTGAATGGTATTCATACTCGGGCTGTGCTTGACGGTGGGTCACAAGTGACCATTGTGTTTCAGGACTGGTATGACAAACACTTATCTGATGTGCCCTTATAATCCCTAGAAGGCCTACATGTGTGGGGGCTGAGCAACAAGTCTTATCCATATGTAGGATATGCTCGCCTCTGGTTGTCTTTTCCTGCAACTGTCACTGGTGTAGAGGAGCAAGTAGAGACACTGGCTCTAGTGTGTCCCCCCACCGGACTGTATTATGGGGTTCCCCTGTTAATTGGAACAAACGTCCATATGTTTGGGAGACTGGTGCAACTCTGTCATGAGAAACAAGGGCGATGGACTGGGAGGGCCCTAAGAATTCTGGCTCTAATCAAGAGGGCCTACGATTTGCAACAGAAACCTGAGGAAGTCAACCAGGATGAACCAGTAGGGATCATGTGGAAGAAGGATCCTGATTCAATGGTACTGTCTCCTAATGCCCAGTGTACCATTCAAGGGGAGGTCCACCTCTGGAAAGATGTCAAGAACAAAATAGTGATGTTGGATGCACTAGGTGATGGAAAATAGCCAGGAGGATTATTGGTCAAGCCCAGCATCATGCCTGCTCGTGCCCATGCCTATGCATGATGAGTGATGGTCCAGATTCACAATGTCTCAGATTGGGAGATCAGGGTGAACAGAGGGTGCACCCTAGATATGGTACACTGCACAGCCACTGCAGTATTGCCCAACAACAGGCACCCTGGTGAGAAGGAGAGAGTGACCCCAGACTTGTTTGACTTTGGTGACTCCCTGTTGTCAGCTGAATGGAAGGCTAGAATTAGCAAGAGACTTGCCCAGAGAGACCAAGTGTTTTCATTGAAGGAATGGGATGTGGGATGTGTCCAGGGTGCGGAGCATCACATATGCCTACACGATGAACGGCCATTTTGATAGAGGTCCCGATGCCTAGCCCCAGCAGACATAGATGATGTGAGAAGACACCTGCAGGAAATTCTCGCTGCTGGCGTGATACAAGAATCCAGGAGCCCATACCCCTCTCCCATTGTGGTTGTGCATAAGAAGAATGGGTCTGTGAGGATGTGTGTTGATTATCGAACCCTAAACTGGCGGACCATCCCAGACCAATACACTATACCTCATATACAAGATGCCCTGGACTGCTTGAATGGGAGCAGATGGTTCTTGGTGTTCGATCTTCGCAGTGGATACTACCAGATCCCGATGGCTCCAGAAGACCGTATGAAAATAGCCTTCATCTGTCCATTGGGGTTCTACGAGTTTCTGAGGATGCCACAGGGGATATTGGGCACCCCGGCCACCTTTCAGCGACTGATGGAATGTGTGGTAGGAGATATGAGTTTGCTGGAATGCCTGGTGTACTTGGATGATGTCATTGTGTTTGGGAGCACCTTAGAGGAGCAAGAGAACAGACTGTTTAAAGTCCTAGACCAACTGGAAAACTTTGGCCTCAAGCTGTCCATTGACAAGTGCCAGTTTTTCCAAACCTCTGTGAAGTATGTGGGGCACATATTATCTACAAAATGGATAGAGGCTGATTCCTGTACGGTTGAAGCACTGACTACTTGGCCCGAGCTCCATAATCTGAAAGAACTACAACATTTCCTGGGGTTCTGTGGCTACTACCACAGGTTCATAAAAGACTATTCCAAGGTGATTCACCCACTCTTGAACCTTACCCAGGGTTACCCTCCTACCAATCGTAAATACAACAAAAGGTCCGCTAAAGAACCAGAAAAAGTATACTTCTGCCCAGGTGAGCTCTTCGGACCCTGCTGGATGCCTGACTGTGAAGCAGCCTTCCATGAGATCATATACCAGCTCATCCATGCCCCCATCCTCGCCTTTGCTGACCCCACCAAACCCTATGTGCTGCATATGGACGCTAGTCTACAGGGTCTAGGAGTGATGCTGTATCAAGACCATGAGGATGGCCTGAGACCAGTAGCTTTCACCAGTAGGAGCTTGACCCTGTCCGAACGAAACTACCCTGTGCATAAGTTGGATTTCCTTGTGCTAAAATGGGCCATCGTTGACCAGTTTCATGAATACCTCTATGGGGCAAAGATATTGGTGAAGACTGACAATAACCTGTTGACCTATGTACAGACTCCTACTAAGTTAGATGCCACTGGGCACCGGTGGCTTTCTGCATTATCAACCTATGATTATACTGTCGAATACAGACCGGGCCTGAACCATATTGATGCTGACACCCTATCATGAAGGCCCATTTTCAAGAGTGATTGGGTCAGGCTGTCTGAACCTGACATTCGAGCATTGTGTCAAAAGTTTGATAGAGATGAACAGATGTCTGCGGACACAGTAGACTGTTTAGTAGATTGCTTGGGCCCTTCTGACACCTGCATACCAGCTGCTTATTGCCACTTCGCTGCTCTAGATATTAGTGCACTACCTCAGTTTGACAATGACAGCATTCAGTGGGCTCAGTCCCAAGACCCTATGATTCAGCCAGCACTTGATGCCCTGTGTGCAGGGAAAGATGTGTCTAAGTTACGTTCCACTAACTTGTGAACTGCTTTATTGTTTAAAGAAGGCCCCAGATTGAAGTTGCTCAATCATTTGTTGTATAGAGACAGTAGATCATAGGGGCAAAGTAGACAAGCAACAATTGGTCCTGCCCATGGCTTTTAAAGATTTAGTACTGAGGTCCCCCCACAATCACATGGGGCACCTCTGTATTGACAGAACCCTTGACCTGATATGATCTTGCTTCTACTGGCCCAAAATGGGGGCTGATGTTGAGCACCATGTAAAGACTTGTAGTCACTGTCTACAAAGAAAAGCCCTGCCTCAGAGGGCTGCCCCCCTTGTTAATATTACTACCAGCACTCCCATGGAACTAGTCTGCATAGACTTCTTGTGTTTAGAACCTGATAAGCGGAACATTGGCAATGTGTTACTGGTTACGGATCATTTCACAAGTATGCACAAGTTTTCCCACCAAAAAGGCATCTACCGTGGCCAACGTGCTAGTGGAAAGTTTATTTGTCCACTATGGTGCCCCTCAGTGGATCCACTCTGACCAGGGCAGAGACTTTGAGAGTTGACTAATCAAAGAAATGCTCTCTCCATGGGGGGTGCAAAGTCAAGAATCACCCCCTATTACCTGCAGGGAGACCCTTAACAAGAATGTTTTTACCACACCTTTCTAGATATGCTGGGCACCCTCCACCCAAAAGACAAGCATAAATGGAGCCAGCAGATTAGCACCTTGGTACACACATACAATTGCATGAAAAATGATGCTACCAGGTTCTCTCCCTACCACCTCATGTTCGGGAGAGAGGCCCGACTGCCTGTTGATGTCTGTTTTGGGGTCTCTCCAGATGGGGTCTGAGCCGAAAACTACTTGCAATATGTACAGAAACTGAAAGCTCAAGTGAACCATGCCTATCACCTGGCCCAGACGATGAACGCCAAGAGAAATCTAGCCAGCAAAGAGAGGCATGATGACAAAGTAAAGGCTCAAGAGCTTCGACCTGGAGACCGTGCATTGTTACACAATTTGGGACTGCATGGTAAGCACAAAATTGCTGATCAGTGGCACCATCTTCCCCATGTAGTAGTTGGATGATTTTCCTGTGTGCAAGGTGCACCCAGAGAACAACTCCAAAGCTCTCACGACCATGCACCGTAACCACTTGCTACCTATCAGCCAAGTCATGATTGATGCTGAACCCCCAGAAATTGAGTCCCCTGGGCTGGTGACTCGTGCTGCTGCAAGAAAGAGACAGTGCCAACCTACCCCAGTGGTCACAGATTTAAGGTTTCCTTCACAGCAGGCCCAGAATGATAGTGACTGTCAGTCCACTTCTGATGAAAGTGAGTGTGACTATGCCGGCTATTACCCCTCTTAAGAACTGAGTCAGCTGTTTCGAGGTAACCCCATGATTAATTGTGGGGATGAAACTGGGCCTTCTGGACTGCCAACCCCCCAGCTTTGTCCTTGGAGCCAATGCTCCCTGAAAGTGAAGTGCAAAGTATCACGTCTGTGGATGCTGAGTCTTTGTGCATTGTGGAATTGTATGATTTGCCTTAGGGAGGAGCTGATGGAATGAGTCTTTCTAGTGACATGCCAGAACTTGAAGAACGCTATGAGAGTACTGATAACCCCCCTTTAGTACCAGTGCCTCTTCAGAATGAGCAAAGTGTTGTAGAAACAGTGCCTACAGAGCAAGGAGCTGACAGTGCTCCAAGTTTGGACATTTCTACCCAGGCAGAGGCACCTCTCATAAGTGATGAAAGCCACAAGGCTGTTGCTGAAAGTACAGAGACTGTGGTTTTCCCCCCAGAAAGATTTGCCGAGCTGTCAAGCCAGTATTGCATTTCAGCTATGATTCTCCAGGGAGGCCTGTGGACTTGCCTTTCCATGTGGCTCATAAAGGTGTTTATGTTTCACTGAGCTCACTGCCCAAATTGAGCTTGACAGCCCATTCCAGATTACTTGTTCTGCCCTCTCACCATGGTGCCCCTGCCCCATCTAACCCCAAGTTAGCTGATTAGGAAGGGCCCCCTCTTACTCTGTTTAATGTACGAGACGTTATTACCTGATTTAGTATAGTAATGTTCAATTGACGTGTGAAATATGCCTAATGTATTTTCAAAATGGATATAGTATTATAAAGTGTAGTAAAAATGTATAGTAAAGTAGTAAGTTTATGTTAACTGATTCAAGATGGTACAGACTTGACGCGGATGCCAAGCTTTCTCCAGGCAGGGAAGGGTGTAACTCCCCTACAAATGGGAGTTCCTGAAAGGTCTTCTTTGAGCTTGCCTAAATGTTCACTGCCAGGTTGATGTCCTGCATTTTAGCAGTTTAAATGTGATTGCCAGAGAGTGGCTGTATAGCCTCTGTGCACTGTTTCTTTAGGAGCTGCTTGGATTGCAGTCATAAGTAATCTGAGAGGGAGCTCTGTTGAAAGATGTAACTATTTGCTGAAAAGCATTTAGAGTGATAATGATAATGTAGTTTGTCTAACCTGCCTTCTTTGCAGCAAGGACTGTTTTGTTTATCTCCACTGTCTTGATCCTGGACTGCCGAATTGGACCAATCATTATTGGTGGGACTTATTATGGAGCCAGACTACAGGAGCTGTCTGGAGTCAAAATCTGTAGGAATTGTAGTTTTGGGCTTTTGGCACCTTTTTTGCAACTGAAGGGGGAGCTCTTGCTTTGACTGACAGCCGAATCAGCCGACCAAACCTTTTGGATCTTGGGGAAATCCCAGACTGCTGGCAATTTTCAGTTAGTTCTGAGCTAGGAAGTAAAATGAGTAAGAGCTCAAGTGTTTCTGAGCAGCAGTCCTGAGTGGATTCACATAGGAGAACTGCAAAAGGGCCAAGTTTTGGCCTGCATGTCTACCTGCTGCCCCTGAGAGGGAGAAAAGAGAATTATTTCGGACTAAATCGGAGTTTGTGAGAACGAAGTAAGCCACTGATTTTCTACTAGGTTCATACCTGAAGAAGACTGAAGATTTTGCTGAATGTGATCAGCCTGTCAGGATTTCCAGATGCTTTTGAATCCACGGTTTGTGCAGAGACTTTTCGATCGTGACCGGAGAGCGGTTTGCCTGGTACAGTAGAATTTCCTTGTGCTGTGTATTGAAAGTGGGTCATGATTTGGTTCCCCACTGTGCGAACTGTGTTCTGCTTGCTGGGAGCTGTATCCAGCCCAAAACGGACTGTGTCTGAATTTGTCTCCATTTGGCTGGGGCCTTGCCATACTGGCCCAGCCAGACTACCAGCTGCACAGAGAAAGACATCGACGAGAGACCTGACTGGGGATCAGCCCCCTGCTCCATGCTTGAGCAGGAAAGATGCCTTGGCAATTCATGTGGGCCCTGCTTCTCCTGGTACTCCATATTAACCATGTGCTGTCTTGATTTTAATCCAGCCTGTGTCCAGTCTTGGGTATCTTGAGTAATCATCAGGGTAGCTCCTGCAACAACAGCCTAATCTAAAAGTGTGTCATCTGATTGTCTTGTTGTTTTCTTTTCACGAACTGAGCCCTCCGGCTCCAGATTACAAATAGTGTGTGTTGTGCATGTTGTTTTCTTCTATCACAGGGCCCCAACCAGCTGCAACGTTCCTGGCTAGCCCCCGTTCTCCATCTGGGTACCCAAAGTGTGTGACTGTTTATGGACCATGAAGTGCTTGTATAACTGTTTGAATGATAGAGTCTCTAAGCAAATTAACCTGATTATGCCCCTCCCTCGTTCAAGTCCCTTAAATAAATCAGATCTAACTCTATTTTGAATTTACCCTGATTGTGGTTCCAGTTTGTGCAAGAGTACTATACTGCTGTTATTTGCTGTGTATAACCTTGTTTTACAGGGGGTCCCCAGGGCCAAGCCAGCAAAAAGCCCTGGTGGTAAGCACAAACAATGTGAGTACTTGTGTGGTGTATCAGGGGTATTGTGAAAGTGATTATTGTGTATTGTTCTGGCCCCTAGTAAGGAGAGGGGGGGTTACAGTGTCCCGGAGGGCTGTGCCCAGGTTAGCTTGACCACTACCAACCCTGACCTCTGGGTGGAGGCACCCGTTTCAGAACTCAGGCCCCTTAACCTACTAAAAGCCCAGCAGGCAGGGGTAATAGCCCTTGAGATAGCACCACCTAGGGGTTACACGTATAAGAGGGAGCCAGTCTACAGCCGCACCAGGCCCGGTCCAGCTAAAAAGGAAGTCAGACCAGAGTACAGGAACCAGAACACAGGTTCCCACCCAGCACTGAACCAACACAGCCATGACCAGAGCCCCAAAGAAAGCCTTTAACATAGGTAAACCCTGGTGGGTGAGCCCATCAACTCAGGGAAACAAACACATTTTTAATAAGTTAAACAGTTATTGGTTAAGTCCCATGGATAAACAGTCTCATAAAGGCAGTTTAAACAGCAAGTGGGCCCTTGGGCATGCCTCTGTCCCCACTATAGTAACAGTACTTGGAAAAACTGTCCCACCTGATCAGGAGGTTTAGCATGGCGTAATCCACTTAGCCATTGCTGAATGCAGTGGGAGTAGAGCATTGACCCTGGATCTCATCTCCGGATGCTTCCCTGGGGCTATCAGCCATAGCAAATCTTCAATCTCTGTTTCTGCTTTCTCCTCTTTCAGGTCAGGAATCTCTATGCCCTCAGATTCAAGAAATGGTAATGCTTGCATCAGTCTCTCAAATAGTTTCACACTCTCTTTAGTTTCAATCCGAAGCCGAGATGGGTAGTGTAGTTGAGCTCTAAAACCTAGTTCCCGAGGCTGCTTTATCACTGAAAGGATCTTTTTTTCTCTTGGCCATTAATGCTGGTGGATAATCTTGGTCTATGTAGACACGGGAACCATCGAGGTTGAGATCTTTTTTGGCCCAAGCGCGAGGTGCAGTATTTTTTCTTTTACTGGATGCCTTAGGAATTTCACCAAAATAGCCCTGGGTGTGGCGCCCTCGGTTTTGGCTTAGAGGTGACCGATTAGAGGGCCCTTTCAATGGCCAAACTGAGATCTTCACCTAAACCCAGCTCGGTTTCAGCCAGCAGTCAATATACCCCACCATATCCTCCTGTTCCATTCCTTCTAGTATGCCAAATATTCTAATATTGTTTCGGCGTGATCTAGCTTCCGCATCTTTGGATCTGGTGGTTAGGGCTCTCTCACTCTTTTGGAGGTAGGCCGGGGACCTACTGAACATCATATGCTCATTCTGGAATAAGTCTAGGTGGACCTTCCACAGCAGACATGCATGTTTCCAACTTTCTGAAGTCTTTCTGAATATCAGACACCTTGCCATCAATTCAGTGAAGTAACTTGAGGATCTTGTGGGACTCAAATCTGGCAGTGGTGGACTCCGAGTCAGTGTCTGAATCATCCTCGGCCAATCCCAAGATTATGGAGGACCATGAGGGCGCTGGGCTGAGGCCTGTGGCTGGAGTAGCTTTCATCCCGAGGTTCGATGCTGCTGTCCCAGTTGGCCTTTTCTTTTGGTATGAACCATTGCACACGATGGTCTTGCTCTTATATCAGTGATAGCCTCCGCGAAATACTGCTATTAAGGCGCTCGATTACTATAGATTCTGTGCTCATGTGCCAGGAGCACAGATCTAGGCAGCCATTAGCTAGTGTTGTGTCACCGGAAGTCCTGTATGTCTTTTCCTAACTGGATGACTGACTATTAAAAGCCCACTCAAGAGGGGGCACTAGAGAGCCAGCAACCAGATAGGTTGTACTACATGTGGGCTCTGTACAATTATTTTTTATTTTCAACAAAAGTACTACTAAAAGCAGCCTTGTGGCATCCTAAACTGCATATTAGTCTTCAGTACCTGATTGAGAGCATTTTGATATCAATCTTACCATGGGGTGACCAAAAGGAACCACAGGAGGTGACCCAAAGTAACACAGCCTCCACCAGAATCATCAGGAGAATGTACATCTGATGCCAGGAAAGCTGATCCACTGCGGCACACAGTGTTGGAAGCTGTACGAGCTATGGGTCTAAATATTGAAAAAACCCTGCAGCAACTAGAATCTCAGGATGCACAACTGAAAACACTTACAAGGACAGTTACTGCCTCTGACACTCAGTCTACATCTACTTTATCTGCCGTAGCAAAATTAACTACTGAAAATACACAGCTCTGAGGGCGTCTTGAGGCCCTTGAAAATACAGCCCGGGCCTCACACATTTGGATTGTTGGTAAGCCGGAGGGTGTGGAGGGAGGTAATCTTTTAGATTTTCTGAGATCTTGGATGCAAACCTCCCTGCAGTTGCCAGCTGACATTGGGCCAAGTTGTTTTACTATGGCCTGCTGTGTTAACATGAGAGGAGTACAAGACCCGAAGAACCCTCCCCAAACAGTCCTCATGAAGACGAATAATGTGGAGGTGAAGGAAAGTGTTTTGTCTGCCGCAAGGATGGCTTATCCCTTGAACATAGATGATCAGGAGGTCATGCTTTTTCCTGATCTTTTGTTTGCTACCAGGAACAGAAGAAAGCAATTCGACACTGTCCGGGCGAAGTTAAGATCTTTGGGGATTACAGACCCCCTCTTGTTCCCATCAAGACTGCGCATAATATATGGAGGCAAAACGTTTCAGTTCTCTGATGCCCAAGACGTAGGCCATTGGGCTGAAAAGATGACCAGAGAGTTTCAGACAAGGTTAGAGGAAGCCGGTCTACCAGAGGAAGAGGACGAAGCCTGAAGGACTAATTCAAACTAACTGGGATATACAGTGCCTAAATAATGTGAGGTTCTGATTTCTGTTCTGCTCGCCAGAGGTGTTGTAGTTCTGGGAATGAGAGCTGTAGTTCCGGGGTTTTTTTTCTCTCTTTTCCCTCTTATATGTTTAAACACGTCTGGGCAATTTTATAGCCAATATTGGCTTTTTTGGAGGCTAAGGGGGCTTGGCTCGTTCTTCCAAGATGGCAGATACCTCGTGTCAGCACAATAGTCAGGTAAAGTCTTCAGCTCTGTTTTGTACAGTGTCACAATAGAGTTCCATTAGAATTGAATATCTGAGACACATTGGTTGTTTAACCTTTTACCCCAAATGCCATCCAGATCTCACTTCTTTGATATGATTGATTCACATTAAACTTTTGGGGACTACTATGGTAAATAGAAATGTTTTGGGGTGAATTAAATGTTGTGGGACTAATCCTATGCTCGTGTTGGGACAATTTTGGCCCCCTCCTCTTTCTTTAATAAATTGTACAAGCCTTTGCTGTAGTACCTAAATGTTATTTTTTTATAACTGTAGTGATTAAAAGCAGCTTGAATTTGCAGGGTACTCCTTACTATGCAGGTTCCTAAAAAAACACAGTCATTGTTGCTGGCTGGCATTTTGCTAACATGTCCTTGAACTATTTGTATTTCCCCCACATCCTTGGTGTAATGATTAAGGGGTGAACTTTACTGTATGCGATGTGTAATGTATTCACTTTGTAAACCTCTTATGAGATTGTAACTGCATGTGGTTCAGTTGAAACTAATAAACACAAAGTTTAAAAAAAACCAACAAAAAAAAGCTCACTCCAGAGACCAACTACTGCAGATCTTAGCTCGAACCAGATGCTCAGTGCCCTGGGGGTGACAGTCAATGTACCAAAGTCGGTACTAACACCCTGCCAACACCTGCAGTACATAGGGGCAGTCTTGGATACAGCCCAGGGCTCTGTGCTTCTGCCATTGGACAGAGCAGAATGATTGACTGCACAAGCACAGTTAGTATAAGACAGCCGTTATGTCCCAGCAGGGCCATTTCTATGCCTTCTGGGCTTTTATGGTGGCAGTCATTGTCACACTGCCACTGGCCAGATTGCACATGCAGATACCACAGTGGACTCTGAGAGTCCAGTGGGACCAATTAACAGAAGACTTAGACTAGATGGTCCTAGTAACATCTCCTTTGCGCTGAGTGCTGAAGTGGTTGATGGACAGCAGCAGTCTGCTAAAGGGTGTCCCATTCCTAAATCCTACCCCACATGAGATCTGCACTATGGAAGCCTCGGGATCCAGGTGGGGAATCCACCTGGGGCCTCTTCAGACACAAGGCACATGGAACCAGGTGGAGCGTGCTTTGCATATAAATTTCCTGGAAATTAGAGTATTTTTATAGGGGCTTCCGGCATTTCAGGACCACGTGTCCCCTGATCCTCTGTTAATACAGACTGACAACCTCAATGTGATGCATTACATCAACAAATAAGGGGGAACTCATTCCTGCCTGCAGTGCTGGGAAGCAATGAGAGGTTGGTATTGGGCTCTTGAACATAGTCTATAACTATCAGCAGTGCATGTTCCAGATGTCCAAAATGTCTTGGCTGACAAGCTAAGCAGGTCACAGCCCAGGGTGCACACGTGAGAACTGTAGACCTTGGTGGTTGATGACCTATTCACAAGATGGTGTCATCCAGAGTTGGACCTTTTTGCGTCCTTACGTAATACAAAACTTCTGCATTTTTGCTCGCTCCAGGGCCTGGAGTTTTCTGGTAAGACGCATTACCTCTCTCCTGGAAAGGAAGGCTTGTGTATGCCTTCCCTCCCTTTCCACTAATTCAGAGAGTACTACTCAAACTAAAGATGGAGGGGGCAACTCTAATACTCATTGCTCCCCTATGGCCTCAGCAGGTATGGTATCACCTGCTGCAAGAGCTGGGAGTGGATCACCAATACCTCTACCCCTGTGCAAATGTTTTCTGTTGCAGAAACAGGGCTCCCTAGCCCATCTGGACCTTAAGTCCCTGCATCTGCATGCTTGTCTCCTGAAGAGATAGCTATAACTTGCTTTGAAGTATCATAGAATGTTCTGGTTGCTGCCAGAAACCCATCCACCAGACATACCAATTCTAAAAATGGAAGCAGTTTGCTTTGTGGGCCACGTCACATGACTTGGACACATTTACCAGCCCGGACAATCAGATTTTGGAACACTTACTGTTCTTATCAGATTCTGACCTGCAGTATTCTTCCATCGACGTGTGCTTGGCTGCTATACCAGCCTTTCCCATGCCTGTGGATGGCTGTATGGTTGCTCAATTAGATGTAGCTGTATGTTTTACATATAAAGCCTCCCATTAGAAATCCAGTCCCGGCTTGGGTTCTGAATCTGGTTTTGGAGAAACTGATTTTGGCTCCTTTTGAGCCAACCACAAGTTGTGGCTTATGCTTTCTGTCTTGGAAAGCATTATTTTTAGTTGCAATCATTTCTTCTGTATAGATTTCAGAGCTTCAGGCTATAATGTGAGAGTCTCATTTTTTTCTTTGTACTTAAGTGTTTATTAAATGAAGCACAATAATAGTACAGAGATATTCAGAGTTAAGATATAGGTGGTACACTAGAGGTGTCTTTGACAATCTAAATTATAGCATTGGTTAAGGCTAAAACTAGAAAATATATTCTTATGCCAACATCCCCCATATAGGTAGGAAGGAGCAGGGCTAACAAAATGCAAGATTCAGAAATTTGCATTGAAGCACTCTCCAGAGCCTGATATATGAGAGCAGGAGGACCTCTCCCACCTCCAGAGGCAGCAGCACCTACTCAGAGTCCTCACATTATAAATGGTCAAGGGACAAATTCCGCATCTACCAAAGCTACATACAACACTTAGTGTTACGATCTAGTAGTAAATTGGACAAGTCTATTGTGTACTTCTGCTGTAAGTTTCTCTAAATGAGAGCTGACTGAGACTACTGTACACCATTCAGCCACTGTTGGGATCTTAGAGGTCATCCTTCATCTTGTTATGGCCTTTTTGGCAGCTAACAAATATAATAGAAGCAGGGATTTAGACCTAAGCGATCTCCCCAAGGTGGGATTGACAGTAAAGCCAATTAATCAGTTAACTCTATTGGTTCCCCCAGCATATCTTCTAGTTCTGTCAAGATAGCATTCCAATAAGAAGCAGTGATAGGGCAGGGCCAGAAAATGTGGCTCTGATCTGCCGAGGTTTATCCACAACCCCTCCAACAGACCCCATACTGTTGTGGCATATACATAATTAAGACCACTGGAGTGTGAAAGTAACTATACCTACATTTCCAGGCATATGCTCTCCAAGAGTTAGAAACAGTTATGTTTATTGATGGAATGGCATATTTTGACCAGGATTCATAGGTAACTGTCAAATGGAGGTCTTTATTTCAACTATCCAGGACAGAATGAGTGAAGTTGCCTAAATAGTCCCGTAGAGTTTTACAAGTATGCTCTATTAAATGTCTCCAGGTTTGAGCCCGTTGTGCATATACTATCATACCAAAGAGGGGTGGGATAGGATCTGGAAACGTATATTTCTTTTGCTTGTGTAGAATATAGGATCTTCCTGAACTTAAGGCTTCACCATTTATTCATACTGCTGGGTTCAAGTCAGAGGTGCTGGGACCCTGAGGGAACCAAAAATCTTCAGGAGGGCTGGCACCAAGGTAGGACCATGCATGCACGGCACCACGAGACTGGCTCAAACTACGTAGGCTATCTCAGCATCAACCCTCCAACCGCCTCAGTACCTTTTTTCCCGCCGTCGAGTGCGTTTCAGTGTCGATGACACTCGCCACTGGGAGTCAGATCTTCATGTCTATATGACAACAGCATTTAGTTTCACTCAGTTTTAGCTTATTTTATTATTTTCTGTAATAAAAAAAAGTTTTATTTTTTTTCTTCGGGCCTACTGATCGAAGGAGTTGGCCATGGACAGTGACGGTGATAGTAGGGAGTCTCCTTTGGAAGGCTGCTCTGGCAGCTGGGCTGTGACCAGTCCGCTGCCCTCTCCAGAGGAAGTGGTCTGACTATGGGCAGTCCAGTATTTGGGAGGGAGGACAGTCCTCCCGTAAACACAAAAAGAAGCAGGCCCATTGTCACCCCAGGAATTCTCCAATATTCCTAACTCTTGCAGTCAGCCTTTAAGATAGAACTGCCTGGAGATCAAACGTATGCTAATGATGGAATCATCATTGGCCCATGCCACTTTTCAAATGCTGTCCTTATCAACTGCCTATATTCCCATGCTTGAGATTTCATTCTCCGCCTGCAAGACCAGACGCCTTGGAGACCTCTCCTCATCAGTCGTTGTCTAAACTTTAAAAAATATATAAGTACTTACTTATTTTTTCTTTTGCTGCCTTTATCTCCTGTATTTATTTAGTAAACTGCTAGTTTAAGTTTTTATTTTTTTCTTGGTTTCTCCCGGTTTGGTATAACCGAGGAGAGACTGGGACAATTTTAGTTAGTTTCAGAGTTTTTTGACTAAAACTCCATTAGTTTTAGCTTTATTTTTCTAAATTTGTTATTTTTAAGTAACCGATAAACCCGGTTACAGAACTGATAACTTTGATTCCCTTTGCATCGGTTACCGGTTCTGTTCGGCACATCCATTGTTTCCTGAACCAACCATAACCGCAAATAAACATTCAAAATTTAAAAACTTTCTTTCTGGTTCCTATTTTTTATAGGTTTTTCATAATGTCAGAAAAACCTAAGAAGAGAACTGGTGAACCTGGTTTCAAAAACTTTACTTAATGTGAAGTGTTTGCCAAGGCAGACAAACACTCTTTGTGTGTTGTCTGCCTTGGTTATGAGCATTTTAGAGTGGATTGTGAAATATGCAAAACCTTTCCTAAAAAAGACAGTGGATAAGTGTCTGGAAAGGCTTAAAAAAAAGGCTACCTGTGCCTAAGGGTCCCTCGAGCTCTGACCAGCCGAAACCCTCCACTCGTGTGAATAAAAACTGCACAGCCTGTACAAGCTACCCTTAATACGGGTACCCAGGCTATGGGTAAGAGACCTAGTGAACCATCTGACTTTCCGGTTCCAACAAAAAAGACCAAGAAAACCAGACACACTGAACCCTCTGCTGAACAGCATTCGGGGACTTCTGCTGTATCTGCTGCTATGCCTTCACCACAAGAAATTGCCCAAGCATTGAGGGTGATTCTGACCCTGCAGGGGCTGCTACCTATCCCTGGCCACCAGTCATCAGTTCAGACCTCTCCTAAGCAAGCAGCAACCTATGCCCAACCCCCACTCCAGCAGCAGTTGGAGTTTGAGGACTGTGGGGAATTTGAGAAGGAAGAGGGTGAAACTATTACGTCAGAAGTCTCCCCTGACCAGGAGTTTCTCTTTCCTCCCAGGACATCAGAGGACTATCCATCTCACTTTTCCTTCATGAAAAGGATGGTGGATGCTTTAGACATAGCCACCAGTGAGTTTGTAGAGGATGAAGAGGAGGCTGAGTATCTAGAGATGATGGGGCTGACACCCACTAAAAAAAACTCCTGCTTCCAGTAAACAAATTCTTTAAAAAAGATGTGCTAAAGATTTTGCAGACCCCAACTCTGTCCCTCCTTTGGATAAAAGATTGGTCAAAAAGTATCAATTGGACAGGGAAGGAGCTGAATTTTTATTCACTCACCCTGACCACCAGGGGTAGTGTAAACTGCAGCCTGTGACAGAGCAAAGGTACCCTTAGTCTCTCATCCTCCTGACAAAGATTCCAAAAAGATAGACAGTATGGCCAAAAAAGGCTACCTGTCTGCTTCTCTGGCTATCAGGCAAGCCAACTACCAGACCTATGCTGCCCAGTATCAAAAATCCCTGTGGCAGTTTGTCCTGGCTATGTCGGACAAAGCTCCAGGTGGCCTCTCAGCAGATTTTGGCTGGAAGCAGCCAAATACCAGTTCCAAATGTCTGCAGATACTAACGATATTGCTGCCAGATGGATGACAAACACAGTTACTTTGAGGAGGTCTGCATGGTTGAGAGTCACAAACCTCAATCAGGATACCCAGACCAAGGCCATGGACTTCCCAGTAGAGGGTAATTCCCTATTTGGAAAACAAACAGAGGCCTATATAAAAAAGGTGGATGAATACAAAGCCACCTACAAGAGCAACTCTGCCAAAGAAAGGGCCCCTTCCTCCACTAGGCCCTATGGAAGGGCAGGCAGGGGCAGATCTTCCTACTGCAGGCCAATTTTCCAGGCCTAGGCTGTTCCACAGCCCCAGCAGTACCCCAAAAATACAGGGTATTTTAGGGGTCAAGGCAGAAGGGGATTCAGGAGAGGTTCCCTGGCTGGTCATGTCCAGCCATAGCCCAGACTCCCTGACCTGCTTGCCAAGGCTGCCTCCTCACTACCAGTAGGGGGCAGACTGGCTCACTTTTTCCAGGCATGGAAAAACATTACCACAGACAAGTGGGTCCTAGAAGTAGTGAGTCAGAGTTTTTCCCTAAACTTCAAATCCTTCCCAGCTCTCAGAAACAGTGTTCAAGCCAGCTTCCAGTGCAGAGAGGAAACTTTTGGAAAAAGACATTCAAAACCTGATGTTGTCAAAGGTAGTGGGACCTGTTACTCCACAGCAAAAGGGGAAGGGTTTTTAGTCAAGATATTTCCTCACAACAAAGAAAAATGGGGAGTGGTGGCCTATTCTAGATCTAAGATTACTGAACAGGCACTTAACAAAACCAAAGTTCAAGATGGTGACCTTATCACTAATACAGCCAACACTCCAAAAAGGAGCTTGGGTAGCATCTTTGAACCTAAAACATGCTTATTTCCACATCCCCATAAGAGAGTCTCACAGAACATACCTCGGGTTCAGACTCCCTTCAGGTCATTACCAGTTCTCAACCCTGCCATTCGGTCTCACTTCAGCTCCAAGAGTGTACACAAAGTGCCTGGCAGTGGTGGTGGCACACCTGTGAAGGTTGGGTGTCACAGTATTCCCATACTTGGATGACTGATTGGTGGTAGAAGACTCACCACAACAGGTAAGGGAACATTTGCAGCTCATCCAGGAATTCTTAAGAGTCCTTAGGGTTTCTGATCAATCTCAAAATGTCTGTCCTCCTACCTGCACAAGTACTGCAGTTCATTGAAACAGAGCTGAATACACTGGAGGGCAGGGCCTACCTGCCTCTGGACAGGGTGAGAAACATTGCACAGATTACGGGCTCCTTCAGATTGAACAGACCAAAAACTGCAAGACAGCTTCTCCAGTTACTGGGCCACAAAGCTACAGCTGCAGCCACAGGCACAGTCCTGGGGTCCAGGTTCCAGATGAGAGACATTCAGTTCCACCTCAGGGCACACTGGTGCCAAAGGAGGGACCCTCTTTCAAAGTTGATTCCAGTAACAAAAACGTTACTATAGTGCTGGAAAGAGGAAGCCAACCAAGGGAAGGGGTTCCTTTCCAGCAAGAGTTCCCATCAGTGGTTCTCACAACAGATGCATCACTACTGGAGTGGGAGGCACATCTGGGGGATCACACCACCCATGGTATATGGTCAGGTGCAGAGTCATGTCAGTACATCAACCTGCTGGAACTCAGAGCAGTGTTACTGACCCTACAGGCCTTCACCCCACTGGTGCAGGGAAGGGTGGTGCAGGTCAGAACAGACAATACCACCACAATGTACTACATAAACAAACAGGGAGGAACGAGATCAAACCCTCCATGCACAGAGGCTATGAAAATATAAAACCTGGCCTACTCTCTAGGAGTTTTCCTTCAGGCCATCCATCTGCCAGGAAAAGACAACACACCAGCAGATGCACTGAGTCGAATCAACCAGGCCCATCACGAATGGGCTCTCAATAGACAGGTGTTGGAAGCAGTTTTCAGAAGATGGGGTACTCCAGAGATAGATCTCTTTGCATTCCATGAAAACCATCACCTGACACAGTACTGTTGCAGGCCACCAACCCACGGAACAGTCCCTCTGGATGCTCTGGCCTTGGATTGATCAGGGAAGCACCTGTATGCTTTCCCTCCTTTCCCTTTGGTGTTCAGAATTCTGCACAAGCTCAGATCCCAGCCAGTGTCAATGATCTTGATAGCACCAGATCGGGCCAGGCAGCCATGGTACTCCCTGCTGCTCTCCATGTCTGTGGCAGAACAATACACCTTCCTCACAAGGGGTACAGCTGCTACTAAACCAGCAGCCAGGGATGTCCCATTAGTGGAGATCTGTAAAGCAGCTACCTGGAGAACAGTAACAGTGCACACCTTCACAAAGTATTATAGCCTGGACACCCAGTCCAGAAGTGATGCCAGATTTGGCACAGCAGTCCTGCAGAATCTGTTTCTAAAGTAGGTTCTATGCCCACCTCCAAAGGTACTGCTTCATAGTCTTCAAGAGTTGGGAATATTGGAGAATTCATTAAGAAGGATGGGGTGGAGAAGCTGCCCCACATTGGGAAGGAGGACAAGTAGCAATACCAAAGCAACAGTTGGCGCCCAATTCATAATTGCCACTGAGTGTATTTTATCATGATGACCAGCAGACAGTGGCAAGAATCCTAACTGACAGCAGACAGTGGTAAGGACCATGTTCAGAAATTACAGTAAGATGATGACTGGAGTGCCAAGAAGAGAAAGAGGAAAAATGCAGTATCCAATGGGATATCAGGGAATGGTAAGGGGGAGGAGCCAAGATGTATTTAATACTAGCTCGGGTCGGAGTGGGGTTAGAAGAAAAAATGACTTACCATAGTAATCTTGTTTCTTCTGAGGTATTCTCCAATATTCACAACTCTCCCACCTTTCCTTACTAAGAACCAGTGGCCTCTGCACTCCAAGCTGAGCAACTATGTGTGAGGGTGCCACTGATCCTTCCTTTGTTCTAACTCATGGCACTGGCACCAACCCCAGACAAGCTCCCCTGACATTAACTTGCCTTACCTTCCCCCCTGGACCTCGCTCCCCAGCCTTATCTCTTCCACTCCCCTTTCTCACTCTACCCACCCCCGAGCTTTTGTCTGTACTCAGCTAGTCCCCTCGATTGAACTGGGGCCTGAAGTGGCTGATTCTAAACAGAGCTGACCTCTCTTTTCTCTCCCTCTCTCCTTGGGAACAGCCTCTGAGCCCTGAGTGGCCTTCCCTCGGCTCCTCGCCCAGCCCAGACTGAAGCCGGCTGTGCATCCTCAGCTAGCTGCCGTCCAGACCCTCCAACTCAGGTATGATGCTCCGGCTTGAAAGCTATGGATCCGATTGGCTGGAACAGTGCAGCTCACAGCTGCCTATTGGCTGCTGCTTCCTGCAGCTTCACCGGGACTCCTGGCACCATTTTCAAATGGCTGTGATTTGCTCCACTGCCCACCAAGTTTTAAACAACTCTAGGCAGCTAATTAATAGTGCGCTTTTGCAAAGGACAATTCTGTGGAGGTAGACTGAGTACTACACAAATTGTTTGTAGTTCACTTGGTTTAGGGACAAGGTGGTGGAGATTGACTGAGTTCTTTACTGGGCTAAACTGAGTGGAGTTTTCTGTTTTCGGCCGTAAGCCAGTCGGCTCCACCATTAGCTCTCTTCCCTCATATTTTCTCCCACTCGCCCACTCCGACCCCAGCCTCTATTAAATACATCTTGGCTCCTCCCCCTTACCATTCCCTGATATCCCATTGGATACTGCATTTTTTCTCTTTCTCTTGGCACTCCAGACATCATCTCACTGTAATTTCTGAACGCGGTCCTTGCCACTGTCTGCTATCATTTAGGATTCTTGCCACTGTCTGCTGGTCATCACAATAAAATACTGTCAGTAGCAATTATGAATTGGGCACCAACTGTTGCTTTGGTATTGCTACTTGTCCTCCTTCCCAATGTGGGTCAGCTTCTCCACCCCATCCTTCTTAATGACCCCGAGCATAGCACAGCTGGTCCCACACCCAGTGTGTGGCAATGTGGAATACTATCTCTTGCACGCTGTGCTATTATACCTAACTTCTCCTCCTGCTCATAAAATACTGTTCCACGTAAGCAGTAGTGTTCTGGTCTCAATTGACAACTTTCCCAGACAGAGTAGG
The DNA here is from genome assembly GCA_016271365.2 of Neoceratodus forsteri. Lineage (NCBI taxonomy): Eukaryota > Metazoa > Chordata > Ceratodontiformes > Ceratodontidae > Neoceratodus > Neoceratodus forsteri. The sequence goes on from CM028132.1 coordinate 500,587,414, forward strand.
TGCCATGCCTCTATTTCAAAATTCAAGTATAAAAGAGCCAGAACAATCCAGCTCCTCCGTTTTGCTGCAAGACTTACTCTCCTCTTGCTACTACTTCTCTCTGGTGATGTGCACCCTAACCTCGGGCCACCACAGCTGAGATCCCTCAACGGAAAGAAAGGCTGTGGCCTAAAAATTGCAGCTATGAATATCTGCAGTCTTCTTCCAAAATTAGCACAGTTTCAAGTGTGGACGCAGCTCCATAACCCTAATGTCATCTGTCTGACCGAGACATGGTTCAACCCGAAAATTAAAGACAATTGTATCACGCTACAAGGCTATGGAACCTTTAGACTGGATAGGTTAGGGAAAAGGGGTGGGAGTTACCTCTTCTTTGTTAGAGAACCTATCCAGGGGAGCATGTTGCCGATCACTGGCAACTACGAGCTTCTAGCAGTTAACCTCCTTATAGGGCAACAAAAAAAGTCACTCACCATCGCCACTGTCTATTTAACTCCCAGTAAGGCAAAGCAGGGGCTAGGCTCAGTTATGAATGTGATCTCAGAATTAAAGAGGAACATCCAGGTCCTTATTGGTGACTTCAACATTAACTGGCTTAGTAGTGATACTGACACATTAAAAGACCAGGTAGCCAGTGTATACCCTTACACAAATGGTTAGTGAGTACGCTAGGCTGAACATTAAGAGTGGGAAAAACACTCTCCTGGACTGGATCCTGACTAGCAGGCCCTCCAGAATCAAAAACGTTGAGGTGCTATCTGACTGTCTTAGTGATCATTCCCCAGTATCTTGTAAGTGGGTGTTTAAGGACAAAAAAGAGCCGCCAATAACCATACAAAGCTTAGTCATCAAGAGAGGCTTCTTAGATGCCTTTAAAACCACCCTTTCCCATAGATGAGGTACTGGATTTAGATCAGGCCATGAAATTTTTTGCAGACAAGTTCAATGACATTTGTGATATCTATGCCCTGGTGAGGAAAAGAAAAGTCAGAGGATCTGCAAATGGGTGGATCACTCGGGACCTCCTCGATCAGATGAGGGTACGGGACAATCTTTGGTGTATCACCAGAAACACAGGCAATCCTGCTGACTTTCAGAAGTACAGGGATGCTAGAAATAAGATGCATGAGCCTAACCAGACTAGCTAAGGCAAAATACTATAAGGAACGCTTGAATCAAAACTGCGGTACTGGGAAAAAGTTCTGGGAAAACATCAAGGACCTTCTTGGCAAAGAGGATAGAAAACACCCCTCAATGCTGAATATCAATGTCACTCTAACCCTGGATCTCCTTACCATTGCAGAATCCTTTAACTCAACCTTCACTGACCTTAGCTCTGTCCTCCCCCAAGACTATCTCAATTCCACTGACCCAGCACAGCTTACTTCCCTGAACGTTCCCAATCACACAAACTTCTACTTCAAATGTGTCACCATCAGGGAGGTCAGAAAGCGCGTCCTTAAGGTACTAGGTAAAACAACACTAGGCAGTGACAATATCTATATGAAGCTGGTAGCTGTTGCTCTCAACAAACTTATTGCCCCCATTATCAAATTATTTAATAAATCGCTCACCCTGGCAAAGCTCCCAACTGTATGGAAACTCGCTCTGGTGATCCCGGTTCCAAAAAGTGGTGATCGCACATGCACTGCCAATTACCGACCAATTTTGATTCTCTTCCCCCTCTCAAAAACGCTAGAGATAATCATGGCTGATCATGTCTGAATATCTTCAGAAGTACGATCTCCTGTGTCCACAATAGTATGACTTTTGTAAGAGCCACAGCACGGCTTCTGCGCTTGTCGAATTCTCCAGTTACGTACACAGTGCTTTGGATGGTGGTAGGTTTGTGGAATCTATTTTTGTAGATCTCACTAAGGCCTTTGATACTGTCAACCATCACATCCAGCTAGAGCAGTTGCTGTCCATGGGGCTTGCCTCTGAAACTGTACACTGGTTCAAAGACTACCTGTTCTGCAGATCTTAGAGTGTCAAAATAGGCTCAGCAACCTCGACTGGCAGAGAAATTGGGCTTGGGGTTCCTTAAGGCTCCATTTTGGGCCCACTCCTTTTCAATTTATTTCTAAATAGTCTCCTGGAAGCGAGCATGAGCGATACCATTCTGTACACAGATGATGCAGTTATTGTAATTAGCAGCACCCAGCCAGATCACCTGCAAAAGGAGTTACAGTCCACCTTCGTAAACCTGGAGGACTGGTTTAAGCCAAGGAAACTTCTTCTTAACTACAAAAAGACTAAATCAATGCTGATCTCTAGCTGCAGAATAAGAAGGTGTACCCGGTCCTGTCCATTTTCAACAATAAATCCAAACCTGTTGAGCAGGTGCATAACTTCAAGTACCTGGGGTCACCATTGATGACACCCTGTCCTTCACACAGCATATTAATCAGGTTGTAAAAGTGGTGAATATTAAGCTAGGGGTTCTTCATAAACATAAACACTGCCTTACGCCTGCAGCCCTCCGATTAACTGTCTTTAGTTCCATTCTCTCAATCATTGATTATGGTCTGGTAGTTTATGGTGCTGCATCTGACACTGCACTCAGATGGGTAAGGATTGTACTCAACATGGCCTGTAGGCTTACCCTTGGAGCTGATAACCCAACTCACTCCTGTAAACTCTATGAGTAAACCAATTTGCTTAGCCTGTCAAACAGAATCAGGTACCAGATGTGCCTCTTGGGCAAGAAAGCACTGCTAGGCAAAGCCCCTCCCTGTATCAATGACTTACTCCATGCTAGTCGCATGAGCTATCAGACCAGGGGTATGGCCGGGGCTCTGTGACCATTCCATTTAGAAAAACATCTCTAGGACAGCGGTCCTTCACATACAGGGCTCCTCTCTGGTTGAATGATACCCCGGCGCATATTTTGAGCAATAACAGCCTCCCTGCCTTTAAAGTTGCATTGAAACAGCATCTTACCATTTCTGGGTCCTGTGCATGCGGGCCACCAGCCTGATCCACTGATCCAGCCCCACCTCACTTTGCCCCTCCTTCTTCACTGATTAACTCTGAAAAGTGGGGGTGGAGTGTGGTGTCCCCTCGTCTTCTTGATTTTAGCACTTATTCTTCCAGTTACAGACTGTGTTAACCTGAACAAGTCACTTAACCTCCCCACTGCTCCCAAGTCCTCCCTGGTCACAACCCTCCCATGTACTCGACTTCTTCTTTCCTCAGGCTACCCGATAACCCCGTCCACCCTCAGCCCTCTTACACTTCACTAACCCCCTCCCTCTTTGTTAGGAAATAATGACAAAACTTCCTCCTGGCTGCTTTATCTTGTAGGGAGTGAAAGCCTATGTAAGAGTCACCTACATCCCCCCCTTCTTTGTCAGGAAACTATGACGATGCCTCCTCCTGGCTGCTTTACTTGCTAATATTTGTAACCCGTAGGTGGTGCTATCCTAAGGGCTACTGTCCCTGCCTGCGTGAATATGTCCAGGTTGAGGGGCCTGAGCTCATTGAACGGGTGCCTCCACCCGGAGGAATGGTTCTATGGTAGTGTAACTGCTGTCGATGTAGCCCTCCGGGATGCTATAACCCCCCCCCAAAAAAAACCTCTAGTGTCCTGAACAGTATAGCAGCAATACATGCAAACATCTGTCCAAAGCTCTCAAACAGACACATTTTTGCAATCTCCAGCAAACTAACCTTGGGGACTCTAAACAATTCTGGGCATCCATTGGCTTGCTACTAACCCCCTCTCCAGTAAGCCTGTCCCACAGCTACACACTACTGCTGGCCTCATTACCGATCCTCAAGAAGTGGTCAAGGCCCTCAACGACAAATTCTCCGACCTCACTATGTACCTGAACAAACTCCCAAATGACCTGCAAAAAAACCCTGTCCCCCAGCACGCCCCCATGACATCACCCACCAGGCCTACCTCTCAACCTCCACCTCCCCCCTTTTTCTTCAAAATACTCTCACATGCTGACATAGCTAAACTCCTAAAGAGCCTCCAAAATCACGGCTCCCCTGGAGCAGATGGATTATCCCCTGTCTTCTCTAGACTTATCTCCCCTGCGTCATTGCCCCCTAACATTCATTTTCAACCTCGCCCTGACCACTTCCTCCATGCCCGATACATGGAAAACCGCGAAGGTCATTCCCATTCATAAAGCTGGGGACCCACAATTCACAGACAACTATCACCCGATCTCCATCCTTCCTTACCTAAGCAAGCTACTGGAAAAAGCCGTCCACCAACAACTTGCTGACTACATAGGTAAATACAATCTATTGTGTAGCCAACAACATGGCTTCCGCAAGAATCACTCCACCACCACTATCCTCGCACTTCTAACTGACCACATCCTCACAAACATGGACCGTGGAAATGCCTGCAGCAGTGAGTCAGTGTGGAGTTGAAGTTGAAAGAGAGAACAACAAGTAATTAGAGCAGCTGCTCCTGCGTAGAGCACAGGGAAAACTGGCGGGAAGGCTGTGTCTGGTCTGCCTGCTACCATCTTCCTTAGTGAAGAGACCTTGAGCCTAAAATTGGACTTCATCCGAATTTGCAGCTTTTGTGACCAGAATCCTAAATCGTGATGAATTGAATTTCTCCTGAATTGGACCAAAGATTTGCCTCGGTGCGATTGGCCTGTCAGGACTTGAGACTGCCACAGACTGTACAGTTTGTGCAAAGACACTGTGAATTGCAACCGGACTGTCATCCAAACTGTGGTATTTATTTGCTTTTACTATAAGTGTGCTGTCTGTGGAGTGTGGGTCGCGATTTGGTTCCTCACTTTGCTGAATGTGTCACGCTTGCTGGAAGCTACATCCAGCACATTACCGGACTGTATTCGACTTCTTCACCTTGTCTGGGCCTCAACATCTCAGGCTAGACTGCCGCTCATGCTACAGAGAATCACCAGATGAGAGACCTGCCTAGGGATTTGGCTCCCCTGCTCAACACCAACAAACAGGAACGACACTACGGTGAATCGTGTGGGCCCTGTTTCTCCTGGCAAACCAGCACTTCATCCTGAGGTCTCCATTTCATCCATCCTGCAACCTGGTCTGGGTATCGTGAGTAACTATCAGGGTAGCTCCCTGCAACAAAGCTTAAATCAAAGTGTGTCATCTGATTTCATTGTTTTACTTGATTTTCACGAACTGAGCCCTCCGACTCTGGATTACAAATTAAGGGTTAAAGTGCATGTTGTTTTCTTTCTCTCAAAGGGCCCCAACAACAGCTGCAATGCTGGACCTACTCCGGGCAATGCTTCTGGCTAGCCTGTAGTTCCAACTGGGTACCCAGAGCGTGTGTGACTTTGTTACAGGGACCTTTGAGTGCATGCCTTATAGCCGGAATCAATCAGATCTAAAATCAACCTCTAGATTACTGCCCCTCCCTTGTTCCCATCCCCCTAATAAATCAGAGCTAAATCTTTTTGCATCCAAACTGGTTGTGGTGTACCTCTGTATTGAAAGTACTGTGATATTGCTGCTTACTGTTACAGGCCTTGTTTTACAGGGGGTCTCCAGGGCCACGCCAGCTGATCCAGCCCTGGTGGTAAGTGCAATGAATGTGGGGTTGACATTGCATCTTGGTGTTAATAGCAGTTGTGTTACTGACCAGTCTAGGCCACTAGAGGGGAAAGAGGTGGGTAACAGTGTCCTGGAGGGCTGTACTTGGGGCAGCTACGCTACTATTAACCCTGCCCCCTGGGTGGAGGCACCCATTCATAGAACTCAAGCCCCTCAACCTGCATTTAGTCACACAGGCAGGGGTAGTATCCCTTGTGGTAGCACCCCCTAGGGGTTACATCTTGGAGGCACCAGTGGGATTAGTACCCCCTGGTGGCCAAAATTAAGAATTATTGTCAAAGGTTAATGGCTACCCCAATAGAAGTGGCTGTGTACCAGCTGGTGTGGTGGTGCACAGGACAGGAGATTGACCCCCCGCAATGCCTTGCTTATACTGGACATTCCCTTGAGCATTAGTAAGGACACTGTAGAAGGAGCACTTTCCCAAGTTGAATGTTTGAAAAATGCTGTGGTAGTGGATTGACAGGCTGATTTGACTGCCCAAACTTTCATGGCCTTGGTAGAGTGTAGTGACCCCGTGGACAGCTCTAGAGTGCCACAGACTATTGCCTCAGATGGGGTCCCAGCCGCCTGGAGAGTGATAACTAAAGACAATAAAGCCCTTGGGAAGGATCAGCTCCCACCATTATCTGAGACCTTTGAGGAGAAGTTGGCTAAGTTTTTGCTGAAGAAGGGAAAGACCGTAGAGGACTTTAAGAAACTATTCCTGCCACCTGGGGGTGTTCCTTCCCCAACACCTCCGCCCACCCCAATACTGGTCCCTGCCCCAGCTCCAGTGCCTGCTCCTATGCCGGCACCCACATCTGTACCTGCAGTTAGTCATGACACATACCGCAAGCTGAGGATGTTCTCAGGTACCTTCCCCACCTCGCAGGGGGAGGATGACTGGGAGACCTGGATCGACTATGTTGCCTCCTTGGTACACGAGTGGCAGTGTGCGGAGGCCGAGAAGTGAGAAAGGATCATGGAAAGTTTGAGGGGTCCTGCCCTGAAAGCCATTAAATTTTTGAGGTCCACGAATCCTGATGCGTCTGCTCAGAAGTACTTGTCTGCACTCGAAGGCAATTTTGGAAGCACTGAGTCAGGGAAGACTTTGATGTGGCAATTCAAAGGTACCAAACAATGGAAAGGGGAAGGTTTGTCTGCGTGTGTTACTTGCCTAGAGAGGGCCCTGCAGAGAGCTCACCGAAAGGGTGAGGTAGCTGCCAGTGACTTAAACAGTGTGAGATTGGGGCACATACTATAACACACCAAGCATTCGAAATTGCAGATTATCCAGTTAAGGCTCCAGGATAGGAGAGATAACCCACCTAACTACTGCAACCTGATAAAAGAACTCAGGGAGGCTGAAGGCGATGAAGGAGATTGTAATGATGGGGTGGGCTCAGCCTGAGTGACCACGGCATAGGAAGGCCTTTCTGAAATGGAGACCTTTAAGGATGCCCCACCATGGGCTGAGCGGATGGGAGAGGAGCTGCTGAATGAAGTCAGAAAAGTACAAACGGGCACTTTTACGGAAGTCTCCACCGCTGAAAAAGACCCTGGTCCCTCTCAGGACGTGACTGCTGTGGGGGTGCTCACTCAGGCATCTTCTACCGAGGGTAGCTCCCAGGCTGAGATCAAAGAATTGACTGTCACTATAAAGGAACTTTTGAGACATGTTGCGCCACCCTCAACACTGCCAGCAGAAGTCAGACCACGGTCTCTTGTTAATGCTCCAGCTCCTCTTGCAATGTTTTCACTAAGGATGACCCAAGAGCCTGTCATTTGTCAAACTGCAGAAAGGATGGCCACATGAAGAGGGAATGCCGGTCTCAGAAGGACTTTGAGAAAGTGGTAAATAGGCTTCAAGGAGAGCTCCGGAAAGTAAATCAGTGGCCAAGAGGTGTGCGAAACGACTGCAGTGAAGGCTCAAGAAATCCTAACTCAAACTTCTTTGTGGCTAAATCGTCCACCCAGGCCCCTGCTGCTGTCCCTCCAGACTGGTCCAAAATGGTAGGCCCTTTGATGGAAACTGCTGTGACTGTCAATGGCATCCATGCTCGGGCTGTGCTCGACAGTGGGTCGCAAGTGACCACTGTATTCCAGGACTGGTATGACAAACATTTATCTGATGTGCCATTGCAATCTCTGGAAGGCCTACATGTGTGGGGCCTGAGTGACAAGTCTTATCCCTACCTAGGATATGTCCAGCTCTGGCTGTCTTTTCCTGCAGCTATAACTGGTGCAGATGAACAAGTGGAGACACTAGCCCTGCTGTGCTCTCCTACGGGATTGTACGATGGGGTTCCCTTACTCACTGAAACTAAGGCCCACGTTTGGGAGACTAGCGCAGTTGTGGCAAGAGAAACAAGGACAATGGACTAGGCAGGTCCTGGGATTCCCGCCTTGATAAAGAGAGCCTATGTCCCGCAAAAACAGACTACAAAAGTGGACAGAGATGAGCCGGTGCGGATAGTGTGGAAGAAAGATCCCGATTCTCTGGTACTACTACCCAATGCTCAGTATACCATTCATGGAGAAGTCTGCCTTAGAAAGGATGTGAAAAATAAAATATTGATGCTGGATGCACCTGGTGAAGGGAAGTTGCTGGAGGGGTAGTTGGTTAAGCCCAGTATCTTACCTGCTCATGCCCATGCCTATGCCCGGCGAGTGATGGTTCAAATACAGAATGCGTCTGATCGAGAAATTCGAGTGAACTGGTGGTTTACGTTAGCTACGGTACACTGTGTAGATACTGCAGTACTGCCCAGCAACAAATATTCCGGTGAGAAGGAGGAGGTGACCCCAGACCTATTCGACTTTGGAGAATCCTCACTGTCTGCTGAATGGAAGACTCGAGTCAGTAGGAAACTTGCCCAGAGGAATCAAGCGTTTTCCCTAAAGGAATGGGATGTGGGGTGCGTCCATGATGCTGAGCATACTGTCAGTCTTTTACGATGACCGGCCTTTTCGGGAGTGCTCTCAGCACCTTGGACCAGCAGACATAGATGACATCCGAAGTCACCTTCAGGAGATACTAGCTGCGGGCATTATTTACATATCCCGGAGCCCCTACGCTTCCCCCATTGTGGTGGTGCGTAAGAAGAAAGGATATGTCCGGAAGTGTGTCGATTATCGGACGTTGAACAGACGGACTGTACCTGATCAATACACCATGCCCTGTATACAGGATGCCCTGGACTGCCTGAATGGGAGTCAATGGTTCTCAGTACTTGACCTATGGAGCGGATACTATCAGATTCCGATGGCACCGGAGGACCATAAGAAGAGTGCCTTCATCTGTCCTTTGGGTTTTTATGAATTTTTGAGGATGCCTCAAGTGATCTCCAGAGTGCCCACCACTTTCCAACAGCTGATATGCTCAATATGTATACCCTTGAGCAAAGGAAGGAGAGAGGTGATATGATCGAGGCATTCAAACACCTTAAGGGCATTAACAAGGTGAAAGAGTCTAACATGTTTAAATATAAGAAAAATAGCAGGACAAGAGGGCACAGCATGAGATTAGAGGGAGGCCGGTTAAGGGGGAATGTGAGAAAATTCTTTTTCACAGAAAGGGTGGTGGATGCATGGAATGGCTTACCACAAGAAGTGGTGGCTATGAATACAGTGCAGGGCTTCAAACAGGCATGGGATAGGCATAAGGGAGCAATACAAATGACTATGAATAGATAGGCCACTGACAGAGCAAAGGCTGATGGCACATTTATAAGGTAGAAAAAGAAATGGGCAGACTGGATGGGTCTTGCGGTCCTTATCTGCCGTCAACGTCAACTTCTATGATGGAGTGAGCAGTGGGGGTCATGAATTTGTTGGAGTGTCTGGTATATTTGGATGATGTCATCATGCTATTTCTCTGCTTTAGACATCAGTGTTTTGCTGCAATTTGACAATGACAGCATCCAATGGGCTCAGTCCCAAGACCCTATGATCCAGCCTGGACTTAATGCCCTCCGTGCATGGAAAAATGTGTCGAGACTGCATTCCACTGACCTATGAATGGCATGGCTACTTAAAGAAGGCCCCCGATTGAAGCTGTGAGACCAGTTGCTATACAGAGAAAGAGTGGATCGTCGTGGCCAGGTAGACAAACAGCAGCTGGTATTACCCATGGCCTTTAAGCAATTGGTACTGAGGTCCCTTCACAACCATATGGGGCATCTTGGCATTGACCGGATTCTTGATTTGGTGAGATCATGATTTTACTGGCCTAAGATGGGGGCAGATGTGGAGAATCATGTCAAAACTTGCAGTTGTTGCCTCCAGTGAAAAGCTCTGCCTCAGAAGGCTGCCCCCTTAGTCAACATCTCTACCAGTACCCCCATGGAGCTAGTTTGTATAGACTTTCTATGTTTAGAGCCATACCAAAAGAACATCAGCAATGTGCTAGTGGTGACTGATTATTTTACTCGTTACACACAAATGTTCCCAACGAAAGACCAGAAAGTGTCCACAGTAGCTAAGGTATTGTTGGAAAAGTTATTTGTGCATTATGGTGCCCCACAACGTATACACTCTGACCAAGGGAGGGACTTTGAAAGTAGACTCATCAAAGAAATGCTTTCCCTGTGAGGAGTACGGAAGTCCAGAACCACACCCTACCACCCTCAGGGGTACCCACAGCCTGAACATTTCAATTGGACCCTCTTAGATATGCTGGGCGCATCCCAAAGACAAACCTAAATGGAGCCAGCAGATTAGCACCTTGGTACATGCTTACAATTGCACCAAAAGTGATGCTACTGGGTTTTCTCCCTGTCGTCTCATGTTTGGGAGGGAAGCCCGGTTGCCAGTGGATGTTTGCTTTGGAGTGTCCCCGGATGGAATCTGTGCTGAGAACTATCTGCAATATGTACAAAAGTTAAACGCCCAGTTGAACCATGCTTTTCAGTTGGCCCAGACTATGGCCCCCGAGAGTAACCTTGCCAACTAAGAGAGGCACAACAGGAAAGTGAAGGCTCAAGAGCTACTGCCTGGAGACCGTGTGTTGTTGCGCAATCTCGGACTATATGGGAAACACAAAACTGCTGACAGGTGGCACCATTTTCCTCACGTAGTGATCAGCAAGTTGAATGAATTGCCCGTCTACTAGGTGCAGCCTGAGAATGATTCTCAAGCTGTCAAGACCATGCACAGAAACCATTTGCTACCTATTGGGCAAGTAATGATCGATGCTGAACCATCACATCCTGCCCCTCCTGGGCCAGTGACTCATGCCGCTGCCAAAAGATGACAGAGTCAGCTATCTCCAACCATGCAACAACCAAGGCTCTGTCCCCAGCAGGCCAAGCTTGACAATGACGGTCAATCCGAATCCAACAGCAGTGAGTATGAAACTCCTTATTATCCTACTTATGAACTGAGTCAATTGTTTCAAGGCAATCCAATGTCTAACTATGGAGATGAAGCTGGGCCCTCAGGTTTGTCTAGCCCTCCAGCTTCTTCCCTAGAGCCAATGCCCCCTGAGAGTGAGGTGCAAAGTATAGCGTCTGAAATGGCTGACTCACTGTGCTTGATGGAATTGTTTGAACTGCCCAAGGAGGAGCCTGATGCCATGAACTGCCCTGGTGACATACCAGAAAACGATGATCATAATGAACTTGACCTTGCTGTCCTAAATGGCCCAAGTGTCCTGTCTGCTGTAGAGTGTGTCAGTTAAGCGCTTCAAAATACAGATGTGTTAGAGTCTTCCCTGGATGACCCATCTGAACCTTTTACAGAGGATAACCATATGCTTAATGTGGTGGCTACAGAGTTAACAGAGCCAGAAGCCGATAATGTTCTGCTACTGGAGACATTGCCCAGTGCAGAGGTACCCTCTTCTAGTGAAGAAGAGACTGATGCAAATGCTGGTGCTCCAGAGACTGTACCTGTTCCCCCAAGGAAGTCTAGGAGAGTGGTTAAACCCATAATATGTCTAAGCTACGACTCCTCTGGAAAGCCAGTAGATCTCCCTTTAAATGTTGTCCACAAAGGTGTCTATGTTTCAGAGAGCTCACTGCCCAAGCTGAGCCTTTCTGCTACTTCCAAGTTGATTGTCCATCCTTCAGGACATGGTGCCCCTGCCCCATCTAGCCCCAAGTTAGCTGATAGGGATGGGACCCCATCTATGTTGTTTAGAATGCAAGAAACTATTACATGAATGAGTACAGTATAATGAGTGAATCATAGTAAAATCATTTTTAAATGTGTGAAAAAATGCATAACTGTTGCCATAACAGATATATAATCATATTTATTAGCTATTTTAGAGAAGTATAATAATGCTAATGAAACATATATTTTGTATAGGTACAATGTCTTCAAATAGCATTATTGTGAGCATAGACTTGATGCGGACGCCAAATTCTTTTCAGGCAGGGAAGGGTGCAACCTCCCTATAAATGGGAGTTCATAAAAGTTTTCCTTGGTGTGCCTAAATGCCCACTGCCAGGCTGGCATTCTGTGTCTTTACCAGTTTAAAAGTGTCAGCATGTGAGTGCACTGTTAGCCTCCATGCCTGTCTCTTTAAGAGCAGCCTCTCTTGTAGTGTATAATTAATCTCGGTAGGGGCCAAGTAGTTTCAGGCTCGAGTCCCGCTCGGACTGCAGTAATATTGCTCCATTCTGCCGTCGCTAATTGCGCAGAGGGAGTCCTGCTAGAAACTGTGATTATTTGCTGATTATCTGTTTCAATAATAATGATGATGTAGTTTGTCTAACCTGCCTTCTTTCGCAGCATGGACATTTCTGTTTTGCACCACCATCTTGGTTCTGGACTGCCAGTTTGCATCAATCAGTGCCTTTGGGGGCTCTAAAATGGAGCCTACCCCAGGGGTCTTATGGGAGTGAATTTCTGTAGGAATTGTAGTTTTTGCATTTTGGTGCCTAAATGGACCTGGAGGGGGAGCCCTTGCTGTGACAGACAGATGGATCAACTAGCCAAACCCATTGGATTATTAGGAAGTCCCGGTGCTGCCTGCTGCAGTGAGTCAGTGTGGAGTTGGAGTTGAAAGAGTGAACAGCTCAAGTAATTCAAGCAGCTGTTCCTGCGAAGAGCGCAGGGGAAATCGGCGGGAAGGCTGTGTCGGTCTGCTTGCTACCATCTTCCTTAGTGAAGAGACCTTGAGCCTAAAATCTGACTTCATCCGAATTTGCAGCTTTTGTGACCAGAATCCTAAATTGTGACGAATTGGATGTCTCTTGAATTGGTCCGAAGATTTGCCATGATGCGATTGGCCTGTCAGGACTTGAGACTGCCACAGAGTGTACGGTTTGCACAAAGACACCGTGAATTGCAAACGGACTGAAACATAGAAACATAGAATTTGACGGCAGATAAGGACCGCTTGGCCCACCCAGTCTGCCCATTTCCCTACCTGATGGATAAGCTGCAGATTCTAGTTAACCAGCAGCCTACTTCTTCTTACCCCCACCCCTTAGAATTGCCTTATGACTGTCCCATGCATGCTTGAATTCCACCACTGTTTTTGACTCCACAGCCTCCTCTGGCAGGCTGTTCCATACATCCACAACCCTCTCTGTGAAAAATACTTCCTTAAATTACCTCTGAGCCGCCCCCCTTCTATCTTCAAATTGTGCCCCTTGTTCTTGCACACCTCTTTTTGAAAGATGCTACCTCTTGGACTTTGTTGATTCCCTTGAGGTACTTGAAAGTTTCTATCATGTCCCCTCTCCTCCTTTCCTCGAGGCTATACATATTAAGCTCCTAAGTCTCTCTTCTATGTCTTCCGTGCAGACCCTGCACTATTTTTAGTTGCCCTCCTCTGGACAGCTTCCATCCTGTCTATGTCTTTGCGAAGATTGGGTCTCCAGAACTGCACGCAGTACTCCAGATGTGGTCTCACCAGCTGTCTGTACAGAGGATAATAACTTGTTTTCTACTGGTGATGCCTCTCCTATGCATCCCAGTATCTCCCAGCCCTCCTGCTGCCCTCTCACATTGCTTGCCCACCTTTAGGTCATCCGATATGACTACCCCTAGGTCCCTTTCCATTTTTGTTGTTGTTAGTATCTCACCCCCATTGTGTACTTTTCCCTGGTTTTGTTTCCCAGGTGCATTACCTTGCACTTCTTAGCATTGAATCTAAGCTGCCGTGACATTTGACCATTCCTCTAACCTTGCCAAGTCCCTTCTCATCCTTTCCACCCCACCTTGTGCATCAACTCTGTTGCAGATCTTTGTGTCATCTGCAAAGAGACATACTTTCTCTTCCAGTCCCTCTGCAATGTCGCTTATAAAGACATTGAAGAGGACCGTCCTAATACTGAACCCCTGTGGTATCCACTGCTAACCCCCTTTTTCAGAGTGGACTTCATTTACTATTACCTCTGTGTCCTATTCTCCAGCCAATTCTTACCCAGGCTGTCATCTTGGGACCCACTCCCAGGCTGGCTAACTTTGTATATAATCTTTGTGTGGGACTGTGTCAAATGCCTTGCTAAAGTCTAGGTAGGCCATGTCCACAGCCCTCCCTGATCAACTACTTTGGCCACCCAGTCAAAGAAATCTATCAGATTTGTCTGGCATGACCTTCCTGCTGTAGAATCCATGCTGCCTTGGGTCCTGTGCCCTCTGGCCTCTAGATACACAACAATTCTTTCCTTCAGAAGTGATTCCATCATTTTCCCTACCACTGAGGTTAAACTAACAGGTCTGTAGTTTCCTGCTTCTGCCTTGCTCCCACTTTTGTGAAGGGGAATCACATCTGCCCTCCTCCAGTCCTCAGGTACCACCCCATCCTCCCATGATTTGTTAAAGAGTGTAGTCAGTGGTGTCACTAGTTCTATCCTTAGTTCTTTTAGAATTCTGGGATGAATCCCATCAGGCCCCATTGCTTTGTCCACCTTTCAGTTTTAAGAGCTCTTTCAGAACTCTTTCTTCTGTAAATGGGCTGGTATCAACTTCTGTATCCAGAGTGTTTCTATTGTTTGTTTTAGGTACCTCCCTCTTCCTTTGCAAATACTGAGCAAAAATATTTGTTTAGTATCTCTGCCTTTTCACAGTCACCCTCTGCCCACCCTCCCTCCCTCCCCTTTATTAAGCCTCACTATCCCTCCTTGGTCTTCCTTTGCTCCCTGATGTACCTATAAAATGTTTTATCCTCTTCTTAACTGAGTTGGCTATCTTTTCCTCAGTTTGGGCCTTGCTGTTCTGACTGCCTTCCAGCTTCCTTTGCTTTAACTGATACAGTTCTCTGTCCTGTTCCTTCTGTGATTCCTTGTACTTCCTGAATGCTTTCTTTTCTCTTGAACCTTCACTGCCACTTCCTTTGAGAACCATAGTGGTTTCACCTCGCTTCGCTTTGTTTATTTGCTTTACACAAAGGCTTGTTACCTCTGTGATGGCAGTTTTATTATTCCCATTGTTCTTCCACCCTCCTTCCTGCCCATTTGCTAGTGCATTCCTTAGGCACTCACCCATTTTGGCAAAGTCAGCCCTCCTAAAATCCAGTACCTTTGTCTTTGTATGGCTTGACTCTATTGCTGTGTTTATTGTGAACCATACTGTTCGATGGTCGCTAGTTCCCAGATGGCTACCCACTTACATCTGTGATCCTCTCTTCATCTCCATTTGAGAGAACCAGGTCTAGATTGCTCCCTCCTCGAGTGGGCTCCAATACTAGTTGTCTAAGGCATGCCCCTGTAGGGCATCTAGAATAACCCACTCTTAGAAGTGGCTGCTGCAACTGCACTCCAGTTAACATCTGGCATATTCAGATCACCCATCAGCAATATCTCCCCTTTATCTGCCATTCTAAGTATACTTTCTATCATTTCCTTGTCCATTTCCTCCCCCTGAGAGGGGGGTCTGTATACAACCCCTGTGCGGATTGTGGTGCCATTGCCTGCCTCCAAATTGACCCACAGTGCTTCTTCTCCTCCCTGTTTACCCTTTTGTTCTGTTGCTTTGATTTCTGCTCTTATGTAGAGAGCTACTCCTCCTCCTCTTTTACCCTCCCTGTCCCTCCTGTAGATAGTGTATCCTGGTATGTTTATGTCCCAGTCATGGTTCTGTGTGTACCATGTTTCTGTGACTGCCACAATATCCAGATCTTCCTCCTCCATCAAGGCCACTAATTCAGGAAGCTTGTTACTCAGACTATGGGCATTGGTACTCATTGCTCTCCATTTTTTGATGGCTTTACCTTCTGTAGCGGCAACCCCCACTGCCCTTTCTACCTTGGTCTTTTTCTCATTTAGTACCCTGTTTTGTAGGGGAAGGCTGGGATTTTCCTTCTGCTTATCAGTGCCTCCCCCCTTGACTAGTTTAAAGGCATGCCAATGAAGCATTTAAACCGATTGCCCAAAAGACTTGTTCCCTTCCTGGACAGATGCAGACCATCCTGCCAGTATAGGCTGGTGTCCCTCCAGGTGGAACCCCAGTCCCCAATGAAGCCAAACCCCTGTGCTCCACACCATTTTTTCAACCATTTGTTAAACTGCATGGTGCAAAGTACCCTCGCCTCACTCATGCCACTGACAGGCAGCACCTCTGAGAAGGATACTGTGTGTGCTACTTGTCTTAAGCCCCTCCCCAACTCTACAAAGTCCTTTTGCACTGCTCTAATCTCATGATGAGCCAAGTCATTTGTCCCTAGGTGGACAATGATGTCCAGCTCAGACTCCCGTGCAACTGTTCTCGTGATCCTAAGGATGCGCTTCCTGTCCCTCCAAGCCATGGCACCAGGCAGGCACCTTACTTCAGTTTTCCCTGCTTCCCCCAGTTCTATCCCCCTAATAATTGAGTCCCCCACCAGGAACTGCTTTCTTTCCCTGTGGTGCCCTCTGCCTCCTTTCTGAGGGCCTCCCTTGTGACAGTTGTCTGCACTCTCCTTAGTCTCCTCTGCGGGTGCATCCATAGGGGAACTATGCTCCCCCAGAATGGTGTATGGATTGTGGAGTGTAACAACTGACTGGGTGTGCCTCTGTTCCACCACTCTTACCCTCTCTGAGCCCACTGTGGTCCAACTGCTGTGCTTTCTTCGCAACCTCTGAGGTAGTGGTGGTGGCTGTGGTGCTCCCTGGATGGGGAGGTTCCCTGCCACTGTCCAGTGCGGCCTGAAGATGGGCAACTTCCCCTCAGGGCAGATAGTTGTCTGCAAACAGGGCAGCATCTCAGCCTCCAGAAAGACTCCCAGAAGACTGCTGCTCCACAGCCATTACATTGTACTACTCCCACATAACTGTCTACCTTGTTTAGTTTTTTTTTTTGTGTGTGTGTGTGTGATTGGTGCGTTATATAGAAATATATGTATTTATATAAGCGTATGCTTATATTGTCAGTGCAGTGTGCTAGACAGGATATGACAGTGATGTGTACCTTGCCCTCTTGAGGAAATGATGTCAGAACCCCAGGTATAAATGAACTATTTCCAGGGGTGGGTGGGTGATGGTGGAAGGGTTGGGCCTAAACTGTGCCCTCACGAAACAATCAGCTAAACGCCTGACCTACCGATGCGATGAGTGCCTTCCTGTCAGCAAGATGCCATACACAACAATTTGTAATACTGCTTCAAACCAATTTGACAGAGAAAATACCTGCTAATCAAACAGAGAAAAATCCAAACATCCAAGTCAGACACAGGTAAACCTCCCCAGCTCCAAAAGAGCCTGGTGACTTGTGCTCTGAAAACAGTCAGCCCCAAAACACGTCAGCTGTGCAGAAGGGCAGACATAGAAAACAGTATTTAGCCTATGTGGGTTTAAACTCTTCCTGCACTGAAAACCTTAACACTTGTAACACAAGTAAAGCAAACTCCACCTCCCTCTGTTGATTGAAAGACTGCCTTTTCTGATAATTCTAAGTTGCTTATTTCACCCTTCAGTTAGAAGTATCCTCCACCTGAAGAATATTAACTTTCCTAAGGAATCTGCTTCAAACCAAAGACAATTGTAAATTGTAAGGTTCACCTCCCTCTGTTGTGAGCACTACTCACTTTCTTGCAAATCTTAAGTCCAGTGTTGTAGCTTGCAGCCAGAGGTAGCTTCACCTGAAGACTATGAGGTCTGTCATCTGAACTGTGGTATTTACTTGCTTTTACTGTAAGTATGCTGATTGTGGAGTGTGGGTCGCAGTTTGGTTCCCCACTTTGCTGAATGTGTCACGCTTGTTGGAAGCTGCATCCAGCACATTACCGGACTGTATCTGACTTCTCCACCTGGTCTGGGCCACAACATCTTGGCCTAGACTGCTGCTCATGCTGCAGAGAATCACTAGATGGGAGACCTGCCTGAGGATTCAGCTCCTTGCTCAACACCAATGAACAGGAACGACACTACGGTGAATCGTGTGGGCCCTGCTTCTCTTGGCAAACCAGCACTTCATCCTGAGGTCTCCATTTCGTCCATCCTGCAACCTGGTCTAGGTATCGTGAGTAACTATCAGGGTAGCTCCCTGTAACAAAGCTTAAATCAAAGTGTGTCATCTGATTTCATTGTTTTACTTGATTTTCATGAACTGAGCTCTCTGGCCCTAGTTTACAAATTAAGTGTTAAAGTGCATGTTGTTTTCTTTCCCCAAAGGGCCCCAACAACAGCTGCAATGCCGGCCTACCCCGGGCAATGCTTCTGGCTAGCCTGTCATTCCAACTTGGTACCCAGAGCGTGTGTGACTTTGTTACAAGGACCTTTGAGTGCATGCCTTATAGTCGGAATCAATCAGATCTAAAATCAACCTCTAGATTATTGCCCCTCCTTTGTTTACATCCCCCTAATAAATCAGATCTAAATCTTTTTGCATCCAAACTGGTTGTGGTATACCTCTGTATTGAAAGTACTGTGATATTGCTGCTTACTGTTACAGGCTTTGTTTTACAGGGGGTCTCCAGGGCCAAGCCAGCTGATCCAGCCCTGGTGGTAAGTGCAACGAGTCTGGGGTTGACATTGCATCATGGTGCTAATTGCAAGTTACTGACCAGTCTAGGCCACTAGAGGGGAAAGGGGGGGTAACAGCGTCCCGGAGGGCTGTACCCAGGGCAGCTATGCTACCATTAACCCTGTCCTCTGCATGGAGGCACCCATTCATAGAACTCAGACCCCTCAACCTACACTTAGTCACACAGGCAGGGGTAGTATCCCTTGGGTTAGCGCCCCCTAGGAGTTGCAACAGTTTTATTGATTTTGCCATCTGTTTTGGCCAGAAATCCCCTCTTGCTCCCCTTCTCACCATCCAAACCCCACACCGCTGCTTACGCTCCTCCAGTATCCCCTCCCTGAAAATCCCCAGGGTAGCCACGAATATGGGCACTAGAGCCCTGTCTGTAGCAGCTCCCACACTATGGAACAAGCTGCCCACTGAACTGTACGCCATAAACACTCACTGCCAGTTCAAGACTCGCCTCAAAGACTGGCTCTTGCTGGCATCCACCTGCCACTGCTTTAAGGACTAGCCCCCCCCCCCCAAAATAGGTTCCAGGGGTAGGGCCAAATAGGTTCTCTTGTTTACTGAAACTGTCCCACCATGAGCCTTACTTTGCTTTATTTGTTGTCCCTCAACTACTGCCACCATGTATTGCCAAATGTAACAACTGTAACCTTTCACTTGTCAGTGGCTCAGTAGGTAGCACGCTCGCCTCTGAGGCCGGGAGATCAGAGGACTGTAGGTTCAGTTCCCACATCTGGTACTTGGGTTAATATCCCAATATTGACACTGTAGTGCAACATGAGAGGGGTGCTGCACTTCTGAGGTGCCATCTTTCGGATGAGATGTTAAACCAAGGTCCCATCTGCCAGAATTGGTGGTGGTTCAGGTGGATGTTAAAGATCCCATGGCACTTATCGAAAAGAGTAGGTGAATTTCCCCGGTGTCCTGGCCAAATTTCCTTCATTCACTAAAAATACCACCAACAGCTTCATCTGGTTCAATTTCAGTTTGCTTACCATCTGTATCCCCCCCTCCCCCCTGGTCGCCCCTGAAAAAGGGACTTCTAGGCCCAGTGGGCTTACTGGCTTAACAAAATTCAACAAACAACCTATGTATTACCTGCTCTTGTTATGTTCTTGTTATTCTGATGTTTCTACTCTGTGCAGCCTTATGTGGCCTGGGTCATGCCTGAAAACGGTCCCTGGGATCAGTGCACCTACCCGATTAATGAAGTCATAAATAAAAAATAAATAAATAAACATGGCCCGAGTCATGCCTGAAAACGGTCCCTGGGATCAGTGCACCTACCTGGTTAACAAAGTCATAAATAAAAAGAAAAAAAAAATTCACATACACCATAAAGCAGTAATGACTTAATCTCACCCCTTGCATTTACCACCAGGGCTGGATTCTCTGCAGCCGCCCTGAAGACCCCCTATAGAATAAGACCAATGATGTAACAAAGCAGTAACAGTACTGTATCCCCTCCCCCGAAGGTACACAATAGCCAGTTTAAATGCAAAACACACAGTCTGATTTATTAACGGGGACGTGAACAGGGTTGGGGCAGAAACCTAACAGAATGATTATTAGATCTGATTGGTATAGGCTGAACAAACATGCACAGTGAGTCCCCTTTGATACAGTCACACACCCTGGGTACCCAGTTTGGAATAGCAGACTAGCCTGAAGTGTTGCCCAGGGTAGGCTGACATTGCAGCCGATGGTTGGAGCCCTTAGGAAAGAAGCACTGAACATGCACTCAAACCCAGAATTTGTAATCTGGAGCCGGATGGCTCGGTCCATTTGCAAATAAACCCAAACAAGCAAAACTGAATGGCACACACAAGTGATTTGTAGCTTTGTTGCAGGCAGCTACCCTGTTTGTACTCACACTACCCAGACCAAGGGATGATCCGATGAAATGAGACCTGGTGCAGCTGGCTGGATGAAACAGGAGGAGAATTCCCTCACGGTCCTTGTCGAAATGTTGGTCTTCGGGATGCAGGAGCAATTCAACAGTGGCCGAAAACATGCAAACCGAATGTCTCAAACTACTCAGCTGCGCAAACACCTTGCGAACTAAGCACATTTATATGTAAGGCTCTGTCTTTCTGGTCCTTCCAGCTAGCTTGCAGGCTGATTCTTCTTTTCAGCTTGATTGCTGCACAAATCTCCTGCTGCTGTGGCCCCACTGGACACTTGAACCCGTGGACTGACGGCCAGAAAAGTCTAGGCCTGACAGGCCTAACCTCTTGAGAGCTGGCAAGCTACCCAGAGGCTCACACACTGAACTCCTGGATGGATCTCTCCAATCTAACTAAAATGATCAGTTAATCCCTTTTATATAGGGCTGAGTTCTAGAGTTCCCATTGGTTGCCAAAGCTGTCTTAAACAGTTTCCAGTTATTAATTGGCTCCGGTTTTGGCACCTAGAAATTGTCCCAATTAATTCCCCATAAGTCTCTGACATTCCCCAGAAGTCCCTTTGTTAAATCCTGGCTTCCGATTGGTTAAAAGGCACAAAAATGGTGGCTGCAGTTTAAGTCTAAATGGTATAAATCAGTGTCCTCCCAGGTTAAAGTCCTGGTGCAGCCAGCAGTTTTACTTTTATTTAATAAATTCCTCACTGGCTTGTAGCCCCAACAGTTCTCTCTTAAATGAGTTCACTCTTAACCAGATGGCTTGTACCCTTAGGGAGTCACTGCTCCCGTAACATACTGCCCCTAGAAAACACACATTAGACTCATTAATATTCATTAGGGCTTTCCTTAGCCCTGACACCTGCCCCTTGACCTTTCTGGCTGGTGCCCTGGAGGCAGTGCTTTAGGCGACTGCCGATTCATTTATTAAAAAAAAAATGTATTTTGCTTTTTTGTGTCCCTGGTGCCTTTTTTCACTTAGCCTGGCACCGGGAACCACAGAAGACACATTTCTTGCTTTTGAACACTACAAGCGGTTGGATGCGCAGTGCCTCCTCCTCAAACATGCCACCCGCACGCAGATGGATCTGGCGAGCCCCACAGGGCTCAAGGGGGCACCTGGGGACTGGGCAGAGTGGCAGAAGAGCCATGGAGGTAGTGGGAGGATGCCTGGAGGCATAAAGGTAAGCCCCCCAAATGGAAGGGGGGTGTTAAATATTGTTACTTAAATCCACAGCACCCACCATGTTTCCTGTGATGTAGTAAACTGCAGTACACAGCACCTTTGTATGAGTTAGCCTGCAACTGTAAATAGATTATTTTGCTGTTATATCTTGTATCTTTTGCCTCTGTACTTGTGTACCCTTACCCTGTAACTTACCTTTCTGTGTTGACCTCATGTCACGACCTGGAACCTTTGAAAAAGAGCATTTTGCTCAAAGGTTATTTCTGAAAGATGAAATAAATAAAAATAAACACACTGGCATATCTGTTTTTTGGACCCTTTGGGCACTGGTTTCCCCGTCTTCAGGTGATTCTGATATTCGGGGGGGGGGTTGAATTTCTTTCCTCCAGTTGGGATTTATGGGATAGTTTAGTGTTGTTTTTCTATTACTATGAGATATACAGAAGTTCCTTGTGGGGCCTGTGTTTGCAGGCTTCCATGAAATCTGAAGTGTTAGAATGTAGGCAGTTGATAAGGGCAGCATTTGAAAAGTGACACGAACCATTGATGATTCCATCATTGGCATACGTTCCATCTCCGGGGAGTTCTATCTTAATGGCTGACTGCAAGAGTTATGAATATTGGAGAATGTCTTGGAAGAAACAAGATTACTATGGTAAGTAATTTTTTCTTCCCGATCCAGGTTGAGGACCCAGCACCACTCTGCCTCAAGTTCTTTCTCTTCCCACCGGAAGGGGAAGAAATGGTACCGCTTGAGGTATGTCTGCGAAGAGGTTTTCGGCATCCATGAATGAGAGGCCTTCTCTGGCTCTGGCCGGTTCCCTACGGCCTCCACCCATGGTCGCTCAGAACGTCAGCACTGAAGCCCTACTCTGGTGGGAAGTTTCACCACTGGGCTGCTTTTATGGAGCAGTGGCTACAGCATCTGGCCCATTTGCCTCTTTCTGCAGATCCAGTACCGAGGTCCCTCAGGTCTAGGTGCCTCGGTCCAATGGTTGGGATCTTCAGGCCAGGTAGTATGTTTGGCTCCGGCAACAGAATTTCTTCCCTTGCTGGTGTCCGTGCCACCAATGCTGGTTCCATGTGTTTACCTCCCTCATTCTGTGTCCCGGCAGGGACCAGCCCAGGTACTATCTCCTGCCCCTTCTAGGTCTGGATTGGGTGTCCAGGCAACACCGTCACTGGTTTCTATTTGGCTGGTGCCGTGTTCGGTGCCAGCTCCTCGGGGGTCAGCATAGGCTATTTTGGACTCGGCTCCAGCACCAGCTCCTCTTGGGTTGGCTCCGGCTCCGGTGTCACCTGTTGTTCCTCTTCCCAGGCCTGGTCTCTGCCTTTTGGGCTCCACACCTCTTCCACCCTCCCCTTCTGAGGGGGATATGGAGCAGGATGAGTCTGATCCCGACCTCATCACTTCTGAAGAGGGGGGTGAAGATTCCTTCTACAGCCTGGACAATAAGCTGACGGTTCTAGCTGCTGTTCCTCAAGAGGACCTTTCTTTCAGTCTTTACTTAGGAATATGCAGGCAACCCTAGCTCTACAGACTTCATCTCTAGATCCAGGAAAGCTAATGCATCTTGAATGGCTTCATGTCCCTAATAGCCCAGTGAACCTTATGCCTCCTGTTCCGCCAGTCTTTGAGAATCTGTCTGAAGCTGTGTGGGCTAGACCTGCCTCTATTCCTTCTGTCTGTAGGTCTACAGATCAGAAATATGTCCCTCCAAAAGAGAGACCTATTCAAACTTTGCAGCCCATTTTGAATGCATTGGTTATTCCTGTAGAAAACGACAAAGCTGTCTTACTGCAGGAAGTAACAGCACGTCATATCAATAAGGAATCTTGCAGAATTGATACTATGGAAAAAAGGGCTTTCACAACTACCACTCTTGGCATGCGTATTGCCAGCTATCAAGGACACTTCTCCCAGTGTGAATGTGTCCTCTGGACCTTGCTTTAGTCTCTTACAGACTCAAAACTTAAGATTCTTCAGGCTGTCACCAGGGGAATAAAATGCATACCATATGGCTTCCAGAGTGAATGCTGCTGGAATCTATATTAGAAGACATTCCTGACTCTGGACATCAGGGTTTTCCTCAGACGCCCAGCGGCAGGTTATGAGTATCCCCTTTGATGGTACCTATCTATTCAGCCAACAGGTGTAGCAAGCCCTGGAGGCCTCTCAGAAAACCAGGACTGCCATCAAGACACACAGAAACACAAGTTGACAGCAGATAAGAACTGCAAGGCCCATCTAGTCTGCCCATTTTTTTCTGCCTTATGAATGTGCCACAGGCCTGTACTCTGTCAATGGCCTATCTATTCATACTCATCTGTATTGCTCCCTTATGCCTATCCCATGCCTGTTTGAAGCCCTGCACTGTATATATATCCACCACTTCCTGAGGTAGGCCGTTCCATGCACCCACCACCCTTTCTGTGAAAAAGAACTTCCTCACATTACCCCTTAATCGACCTCCCTCTAATCTCATGCTGTGTCCTCTTGTCCTGCTGTTTTTCTTATATTGAAACATGTTAGACTCCTTTACCTTGTTAATGCCCTTAAGATGTTTGAATGTTTCGATCGTGTCACCTCTCTCCCTCCTTTGCAATAGGGTATACATATTGAGCTCCGTTAATCTGTCCTCATATGTTTTCTGATGCAGTCTCTGCACCATTTTAGTTGCCCTTCTCTGGACTGCCTCTATTTTGTTAATGTCCTTGTGCAGGTGCAGCCTCCAGTACTGCACGCAGTGCTCCAGATGGGGCCTAACCAGTGTCTTGTAAAGAGGGATTATTACCTCCCACTTACGACTTGTGATACCCCTACTAATACACCTCAACATCCCTCTAGCCTTACCTACTGCTTTAGTGGTCTGCTTGGATGATTTCAGGTCATCTGTGATGATGATGATGCTGCTCAAGTCTCTTTCCTCCCTTGTGATTGCCAGCAACTCCCCTCCCAACCTATAGGTGGCTTCAGGGTTTCTCTTTCCTGTGTGTATGATCTTGCACTTCTTTGCGTTAAACCCCAGTTGCCACTCTTCCGACCATTTTGCCAGTTTATCCAGATCTCTTCTCATTCTGCCCACCCCATCTGGATCATCTACTCTGTTGCAGATCTTGATGTCATCTGCAAACAGACAAACCTTACTCTCCAGTCCCTCTGCAATGTCACTGATGAAGATATTGAAGAAGACTGGCCCCAGAACTGATCCCTGAGGTATCCCACTTGTGACTTGCATCTCTTCTGACTGTATACTGTTTACCACCACTCTCTGTTTTCTGCCCGCCAACCAGTTTGCCACCCAGCTGACCAACTTCTGACCCACCCCGAGCTTACCCAGCTTATTAATCAATCTTCTATGTGGAACAGTATCAAAAGCTTTGCTGAAGTCAAGGTAAGCGACATCAACTGCACCCCCTTGGTCCACCACTCTGGTTACCCAGTCAAAGAAATCTATGAGTTTAGTTTGACAGGACCTTCCCGTTGTAAGCTCATGCTGTCTTGGATCCCATGCTCCTATGGATTCCAGGTGTTGCACTATCCTTTCCTTAAGGAGTGCCTCCATAATCTTGCCTACTACTGAGGTAAGACTGACTGGTCTGTAGTTCCCTGCCTCCTCCCTCCTACCACTCTTGTGGAGCTGGATTACATGAGCCCTTCTCCAGTCTTCTGGGACCTCTCCTGTGCTCAGTAGTACCCTGGGATGTATGCCATCAGGTCCCATTGCCTTGTCCACCCTGAGCTTAGCGAACTCCTGTAGGACCCTTTCTTTTGTGAAGGGACTAGTGCTCACCTCCCTCCCCCAGTGCCCATGGTACTGAGCTGTGGGCCCTGCCCTACCTTCTCCTTAGTAAATACTGAGCAGAAGTATCTATTTAGGATTGATGAGTTTCCTTGGTCCTCCTCCACACACTCACCCTTATCCCCTTTGATCTTAGCAATACCCCCTCTGGACTTTCTCCTTTCACTAATGTATCTATAGAAAGTCTTGTCCCCTTCGTTTACTGTTCATGCTAGTGTTTCCTCAGTTTGGGCCTTTGCCTGCCTTACTGCCTTCCCTGCTTCCCTTAAGGAAGTTTGGTATGTCTCCCTATCTTCGTCCCGCTGTGTTCCCTTATATTTCCTGAAGGCCAGCCTTTTGGTACTGACCTTTTCTGCTACTGTTTTTGAGAACCAAAGTGGTTTCCTCAATCTTTTGATCTTGCTTTTCTCTCTAACACAACGGGATGTTGCTTCAAGTATTGCGTCCTTAATGCTTGCCCACTTTGCCTGTGCCCCCTCACCTATATTTCTTCTTGCCAGGAGTAGCTTAACTCTGTTGGCCATATTATCAAAGTTAGCTCCTCTGAAGTCCCATATTTTTGCCTTGGAATGGGATAATTTAGTTCTAGTGGCCAAATTGAACCATACCATGTGATGGTCACTGGCCTCCAGGTGACCTTCTACCTGGAGATCTGTGATCCTTTCCCCGTTAGTCAGTATTAGATCTAGGACAGCCCTGTCTGTTGTGGGTTGTTGTACCAGTTGTTTGAGGCCCCCCCTTGCAGGGAATCCACTATGTGTCTAGTTCTGGAGGATGTTCCTGCTGGTATTGACCACTCTGTATCTGGCATGTTGAAGTCTCCCATTATCAGAACCTCCCCTTTAGCTGTCATGTTTTGCATATCTTCTAACAGTAATGTGTCTATGTTCTTCCCTTGGTCTGGAGGGCAGTAGACAACCCCAGTTCGTATGGCTGTCCCATTTCCTGTTTTCAGGGTGACCCACAGTTCTTCTGGCTCCTTATGTGTATTCTGAATTTCTGTAGCTTTGATATTAATTTTCATTGACATAAAGGGCCACTCTCCCCCCCCCCACACACACACACACTTTTTGCACATCAGTCTCTTCTGAACAGTACATAGCTGGGTACTGAAGTCTCCCAAGTGTAGTTACTGGTGAACCATGTCTCGCTAATGGCTACTATGTTCAGTTTGTCCTCTGTTATTGTTCCCTGCAGGTCTGGGATCTTGTTTCCCAGACTGCGGGCATTTGAGTACATGATTTTCCATTGGCCAGATTTCAGTGCGTTAGTCGTTGAGCAAGGTTCAGCATTTCCCCTGTGCATCGTATGGGGAGCTGGAACTTTTTCCTTACCTGGTGATATAAATGAACTACAAACATGATGAACTCCTGTTTGATCACTAGCTGAGGGGCAAGGGAGCCAGACTGGCTAATCCTGCCCGTCAGAGAGGCAGGAAGAAAACATTACTCACCAGAGTAATATTGTTTCTTCCAAGGTATTCTTCAGTATACTTGACAGGTGCAGTATGCCAGCTGGGTTCAGCTACCGCGGAGGTGGAGTCAATGTAAATTAAATTTGCACACTTGCCAATCAGAAGAGATAGAAGGGGTGTGCTGCCTGCAGTTAGCCTTGAGGGCTTAAGAATTATTTAAATGCTAAAAAAGGGCAAAGGGCAAAAACTGTGACCATGAGAGAAAAACTGTTCCAACAGGAATCAAAAATAGAACAAGAATTAACCTAACAATGTAAAAAGCAGAACAACGACTATGAAACAACCGCCTGATAAAAAGATGCACAAAAGATTTGGCTAATGACAGGAAAGCGGAACCATGCCCCATTAGGTTATGTAGGGGAGGATGAGTGGGAGGTCAAGCATACGGAAGAATACCTTGGAAGAAGCAATATTAATATGGTGAGTAATTTTTTCTTCTCACCACAGGGATTTTTCAGTATGCTTGACAGGCGCAGACTACAAAGCAGTGCAATTGGGAGGCAGGTACAGAACCTATTTAGGAAAAAGGCTCTGCAGCACCGCTGTGCCAGATCTGGCATCTGATCTGGACTGTACATCAAGGCAGTATTGCTTCATGAATGTGTGTGTACAGTCTTTCATGTGGCTGCTTTACAAACATCAAGTAAGGGAATATCCCTTGCAGCTGCCACTGTGGCAGCAGTGTCCCTGGTAGAGTGGGCCCTAAGACCCTCAGGGGGGCTGCTTGCCAGCTTTGCTGTAGCAGAACTGGATGCAAGAGATGATCCAGCGGGATATAGTCCTCTTGCTAGCTGGTCTTCCTCTGCTTACTTCCCCATAGGTGAGGAAAAGTTGAGTATGATCTTGCCTGAACTGCTTGGTATGTTCTAAATAGTAGGTCAGAGCTCTCTTAACGTCCAGGCTATGTAGCCTGCGTTCACTTGGAGTGGATTTTTCTGTGAAAAGGACAGGAAGTGTGATGCATCGACTGAGGTGGAAATCAGAAACCACCTTTGGGAGGAACTTTTATTTTGTCCTAAGGACTACCTTGTCCCTGTGGGCAATGATGTAATTAGGTTCAGTACACAGAGCCTGCAGTTCTGAAATCCTTCTGGCAGAAGTGATGGCAACCAGAAATACCATTTGCCAAGTAACATACTTCAACTCGCAGTGGTGCCATGGAGTGAGAGGCATCATAGGGAAGAGCTCTCCCCCTTTTTTCTGCTTAAAAAGCTATTTAATTAAAACCCAGGACAACCTAAAATGCAGAATACCACATTGGAGTTCTCCTACAACAAAGGCTCTACATATGAAGAATCACAGAGTGGACCATAACCACTTTTTACTGCTCAAAACACTTACGGCCCAAGGAGTAATCGATTCCTCAAGCAGTGAGGAGGAGTTGGTGGCGCCGGCTCCAGAGGACAGCAAGAGAACTCGCCAGAGCAGCTACAATAAAAATGCTCCCAGCAAATCTTTGCCACCACCTCCCAACCCAGTCCTTCAAGCTATCCAGAACTTCCATAGTGAAGTCAAGCAAACCCTCCTGGCTCTTCGCTCTGACCTGAGGGACTTGCAGGGCCACCTGGATGAAGCAGACGCTCAAATTACCACCAACATGGAGCGACTCGACTGTTTAGAGTCCTCCATAAAAGAACTGGCAATTTTGCAGCTAAAAAGCCACCCAGAGACAAGAGGACACACAAAATCGCACCTGTCGAAAAAAATTGAGATTCTACAACTTACTCGAGGGAGTAGAAGGCACGGATATTGTGGCCTTTCTGGATCACCTCCTTTGCTCAACACTAGATCTCAGCCCAGAGTTCTCTACTGACATCAAGAAGGCTCACCATGCGCTAGACCCCAGGCCTTCTCCAGAATCACGCCCAAGGTCCATAATAGCACGTTTCCTTAACTATGCAGTTAAGAGACATTACTCCAGAAGGCATCGGCAAAGAAAACAGTGCTATATGAAAACAAAAGAATCTTCATTGATAATGATTATGCACCTGCAACCCAGCGTCTTAGGTGAGAGTACTCTCCCCTCTTCACATGCTTAAGAGCTAACAAGCTGAGGTTCAAAATGCCCTACCCAGCCAAGATGGTCATTTTTTATGCTGAGGGTCCCCAGACCTACTCTTCGGCAGCAGAAGTAAAAAAAAGACCTGATTACAAGAGATATGCTGAAGGACCATGAGGCCCGAGAGATGGGAAGAAGGTACCGTGTGATGGAGAGGCCTGCTGGGGGGACCCTAGTACTAGAAGCAGAACCTACGCTCTAAGAGATTCTGAAATCATTCCAGCAGTACCGACAAGGGGCCAGTGTTGAATGACCACTATTGACCACCATTGACTACTACAACCTTGTCTGTCTGAGAAACACAGGTCAGTCATGGTTAACCTGGCTGGGGGGTCGGTGGGGAGGCTTGACCCAACGGCCACTTTTGGAGCCTAATAAGCATTAGAAGTTGGTGGGGTCTCTGGATTTATTACACCTTATATCATTAAATGAATGATAGGCTCTGTGGCTTGGGAATCGCGTTCTCTCTTTTGCTCCTGGATACCACGTGCTCCCCCCCTTCCTGCTCAGGAATTTCCCTGGCCCTAGAACCTCACACCAAGGGGCTCTTGCCTTTAGATTAGGCTGATAGCCACCTGAACAGAGGAAAAACTTTTATTCGGGTTCCTCCTGACACTGAGATCTGAGGCCTGCTGGGCTTTTTTCATCAATGCCCCCCTCGGTGGATTTGGTTGGAAGATGGATACAGAGACATTCCTTTACAAATTCTTACAAGTGGCTGATATACAAATGCTTTTTTGGGGGGATGGGGTTGGTGGGGGTTCCCCTCTGCCCTGGATCTTTTGTTCGGGCTGTCCTGGGGCCTCCTGGTCCTCCGCTCCCTCCCGGTGATGGCATGGTCCATTGATCTGGCTGCTGGGGTGGGCAGGGGGGCCGGGGGTCCTCTGGGGTTGTTCGGCCGTGGGTCTGTGTGTGTGGGGTGACTGCTCCCCTTTCTCTATGGATCTCCCTCTGCTTACAACCCTAAGGATACTCTTCAGTAGATTTTTTCCAGAACAACAACTAAAGCCTCCAAAAACAATACCGAGACTCTCGGGGTACTGGCATTTCCGGTCCCCCCTTTTTTTTTTTCTTTTCTTTTCTCTCTCGCTCCACCTTTTTACCCTTCCTTTCTCATCCTCTTCCTGTTCTTCCCCTTATTTCTTATTAGATAGTAGAACATAGTCATAAGACTTACCATGGAGACTGATTAGTATTAACTTAAGCAGAAAATGGCGACAATCGATTTCATAATTATATCAGAAAGATATGACGGGGCACAGATTTAAGGTGGGGGATCTAGTCAAATATGGGCAATCTCCAGACCCTGATAGACCAGCTTCTTTTCTCCTTCATTACACAACAAGGGGGCCCTCCCTAACGTTAAAGAGATAAAGACGCCATGTAATTTCCTCCAGACTCCATGGTGCATATATTAGCCCCTCTAATACTAAGGCTAACATCTATTATCCTTATATTCCCCCCCAAGTTCTCTGTTTATGTGGACATGTCCATCTTGGGGGCTGTGATTAAGGGGGAGCCTTCTCCTTTCTCTGATCATTACCACCCACATGATGCTAATGAATCTTACCTGTGTCATCTTACTTATAATGTTTCCTACTATAGGGAACATCCCAGTGCCCAAGGGGGACACTAGTATCACCTTAGTGGTTTCTACCTTCTCGTCCAAAGACACTCCTATTGTCGGAACTTCCCCTGAACCCTTTCGGAGGTGGTCGAAATATCCCACCTCCAAGTCGGAAGCCAAGATGTGCATAGTTACATGTTTTATATATTTTTCTAAATGGTTCTGTTTTGTACCTCTTACAAATTGTTCCTGTTTTGACTCCTCAAGATCTAGAGGAGCTAGTGGGATTGGGAAAATGTTGATTCCATCCCAAGGTTTGGGCCACATTCATGGGCCCCTAAGGGTTGAGGCAATTACTCATAATGAGGACCTAGTCCACCTACCAAATTGAATGTATTGTTCTATCTTGAGCCTCAAACTATGT
Organism: Neoceratodus forsteri; assembly: GCA_016271365.2. Taxonomy (NCBI): domain Eukaryota; kingdom Metazoa; phylum Chordata; order Ceratodontiformes; family Ceratodontidae; genus Neoceratodus; species Neoceratodus forsteri. The sequence continues at coordinate 500,618,292 of CM028132.1, forward strand.
GTTTGGTTTTATACCTTATTACAAAATGATAAAAAAGGAGACACACACCCATGCTTTGATAATACTTTATTGTGCAAAACCTATATCAATGTTACTTTTCTCTGTAAAGATGGTAGGTGGCAGTTAATCCAGTTAAGGTTTTGGCCATGAATGGACTTCACAGCCCCATTAAAAGATCTCGCCTCATGCAATATTTAAACAAGCAGGCAGCAGACCTCTTCTTCCTACAGGAGACCCACTTACCTGACTCCGAACACCAGAAACTAAAATGGGGAAATCAATATGATGTATATGCATCTTCTCATTCCAGTACTCGTAGGTGTGGAGTGGCAATTCTAGTACCTGCCTCCACATCCTTTGAAATTCGGGAGACCATAGTCGACACTCAGGGGAGATATGTTATTTTAACTGGGATACTGTATTCCCAGAAGGCAACCCTGGTAAATACCTATTTACCCCCCCAAAAAAACAGCATTGTTAGTGATTCCAACTTTTCTTCAGAGGGTCCTAACTGCCCATCAGGGCATTTTAATTATGGGAGGTGACTTTAAGCTAGCACTCTCACCTCAGCTAGATACCTCCTCGCCCCAGGCCTATACAGCAACTTCAGCTGTGAAATACTTCAGATCTTCTCTTTCTCACCTGGGTATAGAGGATATGTGGAGGAGACTTTTCCCCTCAAATCCTGGTTTCTCTTATTATTCCCTTCACTTTCAAACTTATTCTCGCCTAGATTATTTTTTCATCTCGTGTGAACACTTCTCTCTTGTTTAAGATTTGTCTATAGCTCCCAAGATACTTTCTGACCACCACCCACTTATTCTGAAAAAAAACTTAGGCAAATCACCAAAATCAAAGCTTTGGAGACTCAATCCAGCTTTACTGAAGGACCTGAATATATAAAATACATTACTACCGGAATCCCACAATTTCTCATCGACAATGGCAGAGGAGAAACATCGGACCCAATACTTTGGGATTTGTTGAAGGCCACCTTAAGGGGAGAGACCATTGCTTTTTCAACAAACAAAAAAGGAAGACTGAGGCGCTATACAAGTACTACACAGAACAATTGCAGTCTTACCAAATGTTATATCGGGAAGGAGATAAAGATAAAAACTTTAGGATACCAAACAAGATCCAAAATATAATGGACTCCAGATTCTTCATACCCTGACATATTTAAAACAGCCTAATTATGAGGGTTGAGCTAGGGGAACGTGCCTTCTAGCCCGAAAACTAAGAAATAGGAAACGTGTGGCAACCACTTTAAAAATAAGACACCCAGTAACGAGACAAATTTCACATTCAGATGAACATATCAGATCGGCCTTCTTTGAATACTATCGTGCCTTATACACACCCCCATCTACATCATCACACCCCGAAACCAGATCAGAATTATTTCTAGCTAAATTAACATTCCCAAAGCTGTCGGATATGCAACAGGCAACCCTTAACTCCCCTATACATCCAGACAAGATTTTGACACACATAACAGTTCTTAAGCCTTTCAAATGTCCTGGTCCTGATGGCTATATGGTAGAATGGTACAAAACATTTGCTAATCTTCTTCTTCCTACACTCTTGTCTTCCTATCGAGCGGTGACTAAGGAGGAAGACCCACCACCCTCATGGCACTACGCAGTCATTACTCCTCTTCCCAAACCAAATAAAGACGCATCAGACCCTATCTCCATTCTCAATGTTGATTATAAAATTTACATGGCTATTTGAGCTTTCTGTCTTGAAACACTCCTCCATTCTCTTATACATCCTGATCAAGCAGGTTTCATTAAACACCATAGCACTACTGATAACATTAGACGCACCATGCTTCTTCTGGAACATGTACACTCTATACTGTACTTCAAGCTTTATTAAATTCCAAAGATCATACATTCACATATCAAATTTCAATGATACAATCTTGGCTATAACAGACTTTATGCTTTCTTCTGCTAGACAATTTTCTCTTATTTTGTACAAAGAGAAAAAAATAACTTAAAAATCCCTACATCAAAACTTTATAAAATCTGTCATAGAAGTTCCATTATGCATTTTTGTGGCATAATAAATAAAAACATAAGCTCTCTGTTTTACTTTCAGTATAGTTGCAACAATCATTTACTTCTAAATATGTTCTCATTATATTGCTTCATCTCACAGAAGGATTTATTTTATGTCCATTTAAGAGCAACAGGAAAGGTAAGAACTACAGCAATAATTCTCCTAATGAACAAGGAGAATCTAAGAAAAGAAAAAGGAATCAAGCCATCGAAGATATGCTTATTTTAACATGGAAATCTACTTCAATAATAAACTGATGTCATTTATCATAAATGTTTTGTCAGTCAGGGGCATCTTCATGTGGAAATAAAGTCATTATAAATTCAAATCATTGCTTCAATAAAGGCAAATTTATTCATCAGAGACCTTAACTTCCAGCCCTCGTCATAGGGGTATTAAGGTGGGTACCACTGGCATTAGATGGGGCCTAGGCTCCAAAAGAGAAGAGAAGAGCCGTGGAGATGGGGGAAATGGGAGGGTAAGGTGGGAATTAGGATAAAGTTCCCAGACACATAGCTGGGGCACTTAAATCCCATGTGGTCCATCTATTTAAGAAGAAGGGTAATGCTTGTTGTACCATAAAGGTTGTTCGCTCATAAGTTTTAATGGTATCAATCAATTGTACCCATTCCTCCTGTGTTGGGGGTATCCTAGTGAGCCATTTTTTAGTAATAATTTTGATAGCCGCAGCTACCAAGACATTTCACAGGTATTTGATCTCACGTCCCTGAACCCCCACTGGGTATAGTCCTAGAATCAGATGCTCTGGCCCGAGGGGGATTGAAAGGTTAAATATATCTATCATATGGACCTGAATTTGGTTCCAGAGCCCTCTAAGCATAGGGCAATGCCAGAAAACATGTGACTTTTTTGCTACCTCCTCGCCACATTGTCTCCAGCAGGTACTAGCTCTGTTCTGGCCCCATTTAGCCGTTTTTTCTGGAACTCTAAAGTACCAAATCCAGAGCTTCCACACAAATTCTCTTCAATCTGGGGCTGATGTGGTGTGCCAAGTATTTCACCAGATGTTGTCCCAGCTCACCGCCCTTAAACCAATACCAAGCTCCTGTTCCCATTTTTCCTTAATGTAATTCGTGCTTTGCTGCATTTTTATAAAGAAAACTGCTGTAGAGAATTGATATGGATTGTTCTCCCCATTTTGATCCCCAGATTGGCTCAAAGGTGTTGTCAGGTGAGGTGCCCCTGGCCTTAATCATGGATGAACGTAATTGTTTATTGATGTATTCCCTTATCTGATAGTAAAAAATTAAATCCTTTTGTGTCCACCCAAATTTTTGTTGAGCTTCTTGAAATGAAATGACTCTATCTCCTGTCAAACGTTACCATGGAGCCTGGCAGCTTTTCTTTTCTTGGTGTTTATACCAAGGGTCTGCATGTGCTTGTGTGTGTTCTGCACTTACCGACCATCATTGGTATTTCCATAGGAAAGACTTGGTGAGGCCAACCCTTAAATATCGTCTACATCCAGCTGACATTGCCTCCATCTCTGAATACTCTGGGGAAGGACCACCCTGTTGGGAGTTTATGATAAAACATTGTGCTTGAAGTGGCGGGGAGAGCAAATCTGACAGAACAATGTCCTTCCACCCCGCTTTATATTCTGGGTGTTGTAGCAGCAATGCTATCCGCAACTGGGTGGCATTCCAGTAGCCAAGTAGATGGGGCACTCCTAACCCCCTTTGTTCTTGGGTAGATACAAGACCACAAAAATCTAAATATGGGGTGTTGCCATAAGCCAATTTGTTTAATTGGGACTGTGCAGGAAACACATTGAAATAAAAACAAGAATCGGGGTAAAGCATTCATTTTTAAAGTTTGGACCCAGGAGTGTAATGATAGAGGGATTAGGGACCACCTTTGTATATCCACTTCAATTTGTTTTATCAAAGGGGCATAGTTTAGTTTAAAAAGCTCAGACGTATTTACTGCAAGGTTTATACCCAAATATTTCATTGAGTCCATATCCCAGTGCATAGGGTATGCTTGTCTAAGGGTAGGAGAGGGTTGAAAGTTGAACTTTAATACCTCTGTTTTAGTAGTATTTAAAGTATACCCAGAGAGACTTGAAAATGTATTTAAATGGTCAAACAAAGATGGGATGGAGCTTTCTGGGTTGGACAGGTAGAGCAAGATGTCGGCATACAAAGTTAGTTTTTGTTGCACACCCCCCCCCCATCCATATCCTAGTTATGTCAGGATTCTCCTGGATTCCCTTGGCTAGGGGTTCTAAATATAAGGCAAAATGGAGTGGTGAAAGCAGGCACCCCTGCCTAGTCCCGCTTTCCAAGAAAAAATGCGTAGATATGTGTCTGTTTGCTCGGACATATCCTTTGGGGGCATGATATAATTTGGAAATAAGCTGGGTGAACTGCATTGGGAAACTAAGCCTGGTTAGGATTACCTTTAAAAAGGCCCAAGACACCTTATCAAATGCTTTCTCAGCATCCAAGTTGAGAAGAAGTGCTGGTGTTTTTGTGTGGTGGAGGGAGTCTATAATGTGAGTCGTGCACCTAAGATTATCCTGGGCCTGATGTCCCGGGATGAATCCAGCCTGATCCATATTTGCCAACGGTGGTAAAATAAGTTGCAAACGATGGGAAATAATAGACATAAATATTTTGTTGTTGGTATTTAATATGGAGATCAGTTGATATGAGGGGCATACCGACAGGTTCTTCCCTGGTTTTGGAATTACCGAAATAATAGCTTGGGACCAAGTCTCTGGCATTTTGCCTTTTGAAGAAAGTACCTCATTATATACTCTACCCATAATAGGAGTAATTGTTTTTTTAAGATGTTTAAATAATTCACCTGGGTAACCAACAGTCCCTAGGCATTTATTTGTCTTAAGGGTAGAGATTTCAGCTTGAATTTCTGCTGCAGTAATAGGGGTCATAAGTGTCACTCGGGCATGTTGCGGTATTGTGGGTAAGTCTAACTTCTTTAAGTATTCATCCAGTTTTGGTCCGTCCGAAAATTCCATTTCCATATATAAATCTTGGTAGTAGGCCTTAAAGGCATTAATTTCTGGGGTTGTTTGAAGTATCTTTTTAGTTTGTGGAGGACTCAATGAGGTCATTTGAGCTCTGGCTCTCTGTGTGCATAGTCTGTAGGTCAAGAGACGTGCTGCTCGAGGGCTCCCTTCATAAAATTTTTGTTTCAAAAAGAGGACTTTTTGTTCTACCTGATAGTCCAAGAGCCCCTATAACTAATTTTTTAGGACTTTCAGTTCCCTATACTGCTCCCTATTATACCTTTCTTTTAGTAGTATCTCCAATTCCCTGATTTTATTCTGAAGCGAATTCTGTTTAACCTCCCTTTGTTTCTTCTTGTGGGCCGCTATGGCAATCAGCTTGCCTCGGAGTATCACCTTAATCATATCCCAGACCACCGATATGGACATATCAGGGGTATGATTGTCCTCTAGAGCCTGTTTAGTTGTATCTATAAGTTGTTCTATGGTTTCTTTATTCCGTAGAAGGAAGACATTCAGTCTCCAGAACGTACGTTTCTGAAAATCCCCAATATTTAGTTCTAGAAAGATAGGGGCATGATCTGACAACACTATGTCACCTGTCCAACTATTTTTAACTAGGCCCATGGTTTCCTTGGGGAGAAAAAAGTAATCTAGCCTAGAATAGGCTTTGTGGGGGGCGAAGAAAAAAGAGTAATCTCTGTTTTGGATGCAGCTGTCTCCATACGTCGGTATATCCCAATTCCCCTAGGAGTTTTAAATGTTTCTTCAGAGTCCCTTTCTCTGATTTAGTTACCTTTGAGGATGTATCCATATGTGGATTCAACAATTATAACCTCTCCTTCCACCTACTCCTGCAGTTTAGTAAGTATTAGACGGTAAATGAAGAAATCGGATCCTGAAGGGGTGTATATAGAGGCTAGGGTAATCACCCTTCCCTGAAATCTACCTTTCAGAAACACATATCTCCCCTCTTTGTCTGCAACCTTATTGATTAATTCAAATGATGTTTTATTCGGAACTAAGATTGCCACCCTTCTTCGTCTCCCCTTCCCATAGGAGGTACTGACTATATTATTAAAACCCATTTTTCCTAGTTTCAGATGCTCCAATGCGGAGAGATGTGTTTCCTGAAACAAAATGAAATCAGTGGCCAATTTTTTAAGAAAGGTCACTACCTTACTCCTTTTTACTGGATTAGTTAGCCCATTTACATTGAATGAGCAAATCAATGTTGTCTTATCCATAAGGCTTTGACAAAAACTCTGTATCTATTTATATTCTGTACTCACTCGATGGCTATCTAAATAAACAAACTTAACTTTATTCGGACTATACATTCTCAGAACTAACAGATAACAAATACAAGAATCAAACATTTAACAGTTTGGTAGGAGCCTAGGCAGCTACCTAAGAAATAACTTTTGCTTCCAAGGTTGAGGGACCAAATCTGTGGACCCTTAATCCACCCCACTAGTTGGATGACAGCCCCCCACATAGCACAGCATAACATATTTAAATTGTCCTCTGCTAAAGTTGGCTATATTTACTTCAAGCTCCATGTGAGGAGAGGATCCTCTTAGTTTCAGACTGGAATTCCAATTTGAGTAAGCTAAATCACCACATGTGTTTTAAAGGAAGCATGCTAAGAAGGAGCACCACAAACTCCCCAAACTCAAACAAATCCAAAATAGCATGCTCAAACCTTTTATGTTACTCCACACTGGAATTCACATTTCTTATATAGGGCGCTGCTAGGTTGTGGCAAACAACATACAATCCAAAGATACTAGAGCACATCCCCCAACATAGCATAGCATAACATATTTAAACTTTCCTCTGCCAGACTTGGCTATATTTACTTCAAGCTCCATGTGAGAAGAGGGTCCTCTTAGTTTCAGACTGCAATTCCAATTTGAGTAAGCTAAATCACCAACGTCAAGGTGGGACCCTTCGATTTAGTCCTTAACTTTCCAGTGCCTCAATGGCTACTAATTGACTCTTTTTAGTGAAATGTGAATTCCAGTGTGGAGTAACATAAAAGGTTTGAGCATGCTATTTTGGATTCATTTGAGTTTGGGGAGTTTGTGGTGCTCCTTCTTAGCATGCTCCCTTTAAAACACCTGTGTAATATCCTTGTTGGGAGCACAGTATAAAGTGAGTCAATTAGTAGCCACTGAGGCACTGGAAAGTTAAATACCTGTGTAAAATCCTTGCTGGGAGCACAGTATAAAAGGAGTCGGTTAGTAGCCATTGAGGCATTGGAAAGTTGGGGACTAAATCGAAGGGTCCCACCTTGACGTTGGTGATTTAGCTTACTCAAATTGGAATTCCAGTGTGAAACTAAGAGGACCCTCTCCTCACATGGAGCTTGAAGTAAATATAGTCAACTTTGGCAGAGGAAAGTTTAAATATGTTATGCTATGTTATGTGGGGTGGTGGTGTGCGCTAGTATCTTAGGATTGTATGTTGTTTGTCACAACCTAGCAGCACCCCTTAGAAGAAGTGTGAATTCCAGTGTAGAGTAACATAAAAGGTTTGAGCATGCTATTTTGGATTCGTAGTTAGATGACAGAGATGGGGGTGGTGGTGAAAAGATCAAAAAAACCTGTATTAACAGCGACTTCTCACCTGAAAGACCTCAAAAACTGAGGAACTTTCCTAAAGAAAGAATAGCTGCACACCGACCACCCTGCAGGTTCTTTGTACAATACTTTAATATTTCCAGCATTTAGTGTCCCCGGTCTTTGTAGTACTTGTTTGCAACACTTTCATTCCCAAAGCTCTTTTCATTAACAGCACAAGACAAGAGAACAGGGAGTTTAATCAGCAGGAAAGAAAGGGAAAGAAGAAACCAAGCAAAAAACTCCACCCTTGATACAGTAGAGGGAGTCATTAAACACTAAAGTAGCTCTCCCTTATATGGATACATCTCGGGTGATCAGCCTCTTTACCAAAGTGGGTGGTGAATTGTCTTGTAGGGTCCCCTATCAAGTGGACCCCGAGCTTCTCAGGCCGTCAGAAATCAGAGGTCTAGGGACAGCCCGTGTTGACCTCGCCGCATCTCAGTCCGAGGCACACAGTGGGATGAGAAATAATCTGGGGGACTCAGAAATGGTCTAGATAAACCCATCCCCGAAACAGAGACCCCTGAAGGTTAACCAATACAGACAATTCCATTTTGGACACAGTACCTTTCAGCTCTCAGCCTTCCACCAAAGCAGGTTCTATATTCTTCTGGCCATTTTGTTTTGATTTCAGAGCTTGCACTTGGTCCAAAGCTTCTCTTGCTGCGAGTAGCAGCGAGTCAGTTCATCGGCATGATGTAGCCTGTAACCAGTCTGTGGCGTGAACACGCTTCCTGGCAATGCGTTCCGTCTCTAATTCTGGGAGCTAGATCCTTTCTGTCGCAGCACCTCCAGAACTTTTTTGGGAGAAAAGTATGTTTGTGGGCCATTTTCCCATTGAATCCACAATTTAGCTGGGAAGGGGGTCTGAAATTTCAAGCCGTGTTCCTCCAGTTTTCTCAAGATTGGAGCATATTGCATATGGGCCTGTTGGATTTCCAGGGGTTAATCATGATCAGGTGTTAGCCGTGAGGACAGGTATTTTAAATCTTTCTTTGCCCATGCTCTTCTTAAAAGATCCTCCTTCATTTTAAAGCTGCTCACCATAAAGACCACTGATCAAGGTCTCGCATTTGGGTCTTGGGGCTTAGGTACTAATGAGCGTCGGGCTCGCTCAATAGACAGATCATACTGTGGGGGCAATTCAAGGATATCTCTCAGCATATTCTCTAGGAATACAGTCATTAGCATCTCCTGCACCCTCTGCTAAGCCATACATCCTCAAATTGTTGCAGCATGAGCGACTTTCAAGGTCAGTATTTTTAGCTTGTAGGGCCACAGTGTGCTGGAATAATGCCTCAACCGTGTGGGTAAGGTGAGTCATAGCATCTTCAGTGCATGCAATTCTGGTTTCTGCCTCTTCAATGCGAGTATCCAGCTTCTGTAGTTGGTGTGATAGTTGTTGCAGATCTTTTTTCGTTTCATTTCTGGACCCCCTAATTTCAGCAAGGATGGCCTCGTAGCGGTTCCTATTTAGGAGGTCTGTTTCTCCCTCGGTATCATAGCCAGAGGCCTGTGTGCTGCTAACTGATTGGCTTCTGCTGCGGCCTCGGTGATTGCAAGGTAATCCTCCCAAATCCCTTTGTTTAGGGATTGGTCTCCCTTTAGTTACTGTTCCCTTGTCCCATTTCTGATTTTCTTTAGACATTTTAGTAGATTTTCCTCTGTATTAAACTACGTATGGGCTTTTATTTAATGCCGGGAAGCGAGGAGCAAAGTCTCTATGCTGCAGAGTCATCCGTGGCAGAACCGGAAGTCTGAACATGTACATTCTAGACAAATCTGACAAGCTGACTAATCAGGGTCCTCCCTCCCTCCTTGACTGCATCAGCTCCTGTCGGCGAAACTCAGAAATGATTCTGCTTGGTGACTTCAGTGTCAACTGGCTGGCCCCCTGTGCAAGCACATATAAGGATGCCTTGGCAGCTGCCAACCTGGCACAAATGGTACAGTCACCCACCAGGATAAACTACAGGCTGGGGACCTCCTCCTCTCTCCTGGACTGGGTCCTCACTAATCGACCTGAACACATCACTAAGACGGAAGTACTCCAGGACACCATTAGTAACCATTCTCCAGTCATTTCCCTCTGGTCTAACAAATTCAACAAACCCCCACCAAAATTCATTATTAGTAGAATACTTCTACCTAGTCGATGGTTTAATGTCAAATGCGTAATAGTCAATAGTGCAAGCACAATTCGTGCACAAATATATAAATCCTCTATGGCGCGGTGAAATTTGCCGCGTAGCAGAATAGCGTACAGAACAGAACAGCGCTAGTCTTACTGAAGTACACACTACCATGCAAATGATACTGGCTGTCAATTACAAATAATAGCACGATGCTGCCAGCTAGTGATGGATCCCTGAATTATACAGGGTGCATCCTGCCCTTAACTGTTAGAATCTGTCATCCTTTAGCCCCAACTCACTAGCCACAATCTCTCCGTTTTCTCTACAGCCATGCACTAACAAGCTTTAAACCTACACTACATTGAACAATTTTCAAAAACACAGAACCATGCAAATGGAAATGGCTGGTAATTACAATGCTATCTGATGTATTGTAATTACATTGTAATTGCCATTCCAATAGCTATATAAATGCAGTTACCAGCCAGACCTTCAGATGCTTCATTGACTCTGAAAATGCCAGTTCATTTTGTGAAGAGCTGGCACTGCATGATGCCTTTCTGTTCAGCAGGGAGCGAATAACAGCAGAAAAGGCATATTACAAATGCCTAGAATATGATAAGGGCCGCTGTACAGTGTGACTGCACCTGAGAGGGGAAATTGTGCTGAAATCAATTGGAGAACGTAATCATGTCCCTGATCCAGCACAAGTTGCTGTAAAGGAAGCAGCTGCAGGAATGAAGTCACTTGAGGCTCAACAGTTGAAACTACACAACAAATAGTTGCTTCAGCATTACGTCAACTATCTCCCTCAGTGTCCTCTCAACTACCTGCTATTCCCCTTCTGAAAAGAACAATAAGGAGGAACCGGAGGGCCCACGACCAACCACTGCCAGAGCCAGCAGATGCCACATCCCTTAATATTCCACCGGATTTTGTTCTGACCATCAAACGTGAAACGTTTCTACAGTATGACAGTGGCCCTGGCAGTGATAGAATTATTATATTTACTACCACTGCCGACTTGGAACGCCTCAAGCTAAGTGACCACTGGTTTGCAGATGGGACTTTTAAGAGCTGTCCCACAATATTTGGGCAACTGTACATGATTCATGCAATCAGGTATGGAAAAGTCATACCCCTTGTATACATTTTAATGTGCAAGAGGACCGCAGCGGATTACATGAAAGTGCTTTTAGAATTGCAGAATTTATGTGGCACACTGTTGTCAAATACAATTCTAACTGACTTTGAATTAACTGCGATAAAAACCTTTCAACCAACGTTCCCAAACTGCAAGACGAGGGGTTGCTTTTTCCATATATGTGCCAGGGCTGTATGGAGAAAAGTGCAGGAACTGCCTGACACATGTGGACCTTACACCACAAATCCCAGCTTTGCTCTAAATGTATGAATCATTCTTGCTATTACATATGTGCCTGTTTCTGATGTTTGGGCAGCTTTTAATGAACTTATGCACACAGAGTTCTATCAGACAAATGGAGAGACACTATCACATCTGGTAGATTATTTCGAGGACACATGGCTCAGGAGACATCTCGCAAGGGGAGGGAGAAGACCAATGTTTCTGATCTCCCTGTGGAACTGCTACGATGCAGTTGTTGAAGGTCTCCTCCGTACAGTGAATGCTGTAGAAGCTTGGCACAGGCGCTTTAATCATCTGGGAAGAGCTCACCACCCATCTATATGGAGGTTCTTTGAACTACTCAAGGCTGAACAACACATGAACAGCACAGAAATGGAGCAGTTGGTTGCAGGGTCAGCTGTGAGTGCTGTTAGAAAGAAATATGAAGACATTGCCACAAGAATATCAGTAATTGTGTCTGAGTACAATTCGAGACCCAGAATGGAGTACCTAAGGGGGACTGCATATAATTTCCAGCTGCAAGCTTAAAATCCTGCAAGAAAATGTTGCTGTGTTCCAGAAAGGAAGCATCGTGGTGGTGGTTGTGGTGGTGTTTTCCACTTTTTAATTTATGAATAATCAAATAAAGATTTCCAGCTGCAAGCTTAAAATCCTGCAAGACACTGTTGCTGTGTTTGAGAAAGAAATTACCGTGGTGGTGGCTATGGTGTTGTTTTCCACTTTTTATTTGATAAATAATCAAATAAAGATTTACTGGATTGCAGTTACATACCTGCATGTATCATCATCCGGAAGGAACTGATGGGTTGGGGTGGGGGACAGTGAATGGAATGGAAGGGATGTGCTACAGCGATATGTGTCCCAAACCAATCAATTGAACTCCATAGAGGAAGGGGATGCTATTAGGAGTTCACAAGTTGTTGTACATGCACAGGAGGGGACGGGGACTTTCTTTGGGTGATTGGCTATATAGACTGGTGCTATAAAGGTAAGTGCTAGATATTGGCACAGCGATATAATTCAACGCTATTTTGACCATGCTAATATTGAATGCGCGATTTCAGTCGCACTGTTTTAACCGTATCCCCTGGTAGACTAGGTCCATTAAACACGCATCTGTGATCACGTGACTGGTCTCCAATTGATGATGCTCAGGACGTGGACTCTGCCCTAGAATACTTTATCACTACTTTTAACGCAGCATGTGATGTTCATGCTCCATACCAGAAACAAAAGATTAGAGGATCAATAAACCCATGGGTGACTCATGACCTCCTTGAACAGATGAAATCCTGTGACAAACTCTGGCACCGTGCTAAAGCACCCAACACCCTAGGGAATACTCAGGCCTACAAATCAGCAAGGAATGCTTACACAAGAGCTATCTGCCAGGTGAAAGCCTCCTACTATAAGAATGCCCTTGCAAACACCTAGAATGATGGCAGGAAGTTCTGGGACAACCTCTCCAAGGTAACTGGAAAAAAAAGTTTCCCCCTGCAGTGCTCAACATTGATGGAACTATCACCCTGGATAAAGTAACCATTGCTAACACTTTCAACTCAGTATTTTGTGACCTCAGTCATGTGCTCCCACCTAACTTCTTTGATCCCACACCAACAGTAACCCATCCCACCATCCCTCAGGCAGCCCAGCTGTGCCCCACATTTTATTTTAAGGCTATCACTGAAGGGCTAGCCAGGAAACATCTACTCAAAGTACTCGGGAAGTCTAGGCATAGTGCTGACTCCCTTGATTTAAAACTCACTATCCTCACCTTTGATGAAGTTCTGCCACCCCTTACAAAAATTCTCAAACGCTCTCTTATGCTCTCACAATTTCCAAGCAAATGGAAGTTGGCTGTGGTGACTCCTATCCACAAAAGTGGTGATAAGACTCTCACAAGTAACTACAGGCCTATATCCATCCTTCCCCCACTCTCCAAGGCTTTGGAAAGGATAGTTGCTGAACAACTTGTAGACTACCTGGAAAAATATAACCTCCAGTGTTCCCAGCAACATGGTTTCCGAAAACGTCACAGCACCACCACTGCACTACTAGACTTCACCTGCTTCATCCACCAGGCACTGGACCACAACCAATTGACCAGTGCCACCTTTAGTGATCTGACTAAGGTGTTTGATACAGTTAACCACTCCCTACTAAGCAGACAACTATCTCATCTTGGCCTTTCACCGGATGCAACTTGCTGGTTCCAAAGCTACCTTAGTGACCAATCTCAGCAAGTCAGAATTGAAGACATCACCTCGACCCCCCTTCCGGTCTGTTCGGGTGTACCACAAGGTTCCATCATTGGTCCCCTACTCTTCAGCATCTTCATGAATGACCTGCCTGTCACTTGCCATGACCAAATTTTACTCTATGCAGATGACGCGGTCATTTTCTCTAGCCACTCCGACCCCCATCACCTCCAGCAACAGCCACAGCATAGTTTCTCAGAAGTCGAAACCCGGTTCAGGTCACGTAAACTCATCCTAAACTACTCAAAAAACAAATCAGTGTTGTTTCATGGTACTCGCAACAAACCCAAACTCCAACAACTGCTAATCTACAATAGTGGTGGCACTATGCTGGAACAGGTAGACCAGTTCAAATACCTGGGTGTGACAATTGACTCCACTCTTTCATACTCCATCCATATAAATAACCTAGCTAAAGCTGTGAATACATGCATAGGCCTGCTATATAGGCATAGGCGCTGTCTGACAGACAAAGCATTAAAACTTGCCATCCAGAGCTCAATCACCTCTTTAATTGACTATGGCCTTGTAGTTTATGGATCAGCTACTGACACTGTCCTCCGGTGTATAACCATAGCTCTAAACAAGAGCTGCCGGCTCCTCACCACAGCCTCTAGACTCACACACACATGTGATCTCTATGAACAGGCTAACTGGCTACAACTTCAAGGCAGAATTAAGTATCAGACCTGCTTACTTGCTAAGACAGTGCTAGGCCTCCTTCCACCAGGGGTTCAGTCTATACTTTCTCCTCACCACCCGCCTTTCCAGGAGTTCTGGAACACTAATCTTCGCAGTTCCCCACTGCTGGACCACTCAAGGGCAGTGCTCCTACAAAGTTAGGGCCCCTAACTGGTTCAACACACTCCCAGTGGATATCACCAATGCACCGAATCTCAGCTCCTTTAAGCACAAACTACGACAGCACTTGGTGGACAGCGCCTACTGTGACTGCTACACTTAAATTCCCTACTCGCCTTCCTGGCCTCTCCATTACTTATGCACTCTCACCACACCCCACTCCCTCCTTATTAACTCCTTCCAATGTCTCACGTCAGCCACCTCAGCCTTCTCCCTTGCCCCCCCCAGATTTCCTCCTCCCTCCTCCCTCTCCATTCCTCTCACATCCTTGTCCCTCCCCTCACCTATTACTCCCTGCACCTCCTAGCTTTTATATTATCTCTCTCCTTTCACCCCATCCCTCCTTACCTCCCTTCTAGTTCTTATTTCTCTCTCCTTTCTCCTCCGTGCCCATACTAACTCTTCTCTCCTTCCTCCACTCATCCTGTTACCCCCACTTACATCTCCCATCCCTTCTCCCCTTCCCTCCATCACCACCTACTCCTTTCTTTCACCACCTACCTTATCCCTCCAATCCCCCACCCCCCTCGGTTCTTGCCTGTGCCCTATTACCTTATCCTCTCACCAACTACCTCTGGCCCTGTCATGCACTTGTTAGATCACCTGACAAAGCCTTTGGCAGCTCATGCATTCTGTAATGTTTTACCTGTTACTAATTATTTTGTCTTATTTTGACAAAGCCACTGGCAGCTCATTTACTATAATTGTATTAACTGTTATCTACCTGCCTGTTCTTGTCTTTTCTTGTCCATTGTCCAGGATGTGTAACCTTTGTAAAAGAGCACTGTTTGCTCATAGGTGTTATCCGAAATTGTCATAAATAAAATAAATAAATCCCATCGCCCCTTCTTAGCTTTGACGCTGAGAAAGCATTCGATAGAGTTGCATGGAATTTCCTCTGGGAAACATTGGAATGCTTCTTTCCTGACCAATTTCTCTCTTGGCTTAAAAATATATACTTCCAACCCCAAGCCTACATTCATCTAAATGGGATAATGTCTTCTCCCATAAGGCTACGGCAGGGAACACGACAAGGTTGCCCACTCTCCCCCTATCTATTTGCTCTATACATGGAACCCTTAGCCATGACCATAAGACAAGACCCTCGAGTAGAAGGCATACCTTTAGGCCAAAAAATATATAAGATATCTCTTTTCGCCGATGATATTCTTTTAACAATCCTTTCTCTGGAGTCTTCTGGGAGTCTTTAAAGAATTATGAGAAACTGGCGAACTTCAAATTGAACATTACCAAAACAGAAGCTCTAATGCTCAACTTCAAACCTTCACAAAATCTGAAGGGATCCTTTCCTCTAAAATGGCGCTGTACCAAATTTAAATACTTGGGAATACACATCCTACAAAACCTGGAACATCTCGAACTTGTTAACTATGAACTCGTCTCTCTTATCATTCAGGAAGACCTATTCAGGTGGGGTAACTTAAAACTAACCTTCTCTCAAAGAATAGAAATTATATGAATGAATATACTCCCCAGGCTACTTTACTTGTTTCAGAATATACTGGTCTTCCCGGCTGCTTTCTATTTTAAGTCTTGGAACAGGATGATCTCTTCCTTCATCTGGGATAAACAGAGACCCAGGGTTCATTGCTCTTTATTGTCTCTCCCTCAGGATCAGGAAGTCTGAACCTCCCTGATCTGAAGATGTATGCAATGGCAGCATTCCTTAAAACTTTCTTCCTCTGGCTTTCTCCCACAAACTCACTGGCCTGGAAAGACATAGAATTCCCAATAAATGATCTTTATGATATCGAAAAAAATTGCTTTTTTCTCTCCAGGCCTACTGCCCTCCCCCCCCCTTAGAGACTTCTCTGCTTACACTGCCCAGATCCTAAGAATATGGAACAAATTCAAAACCAAAAAACCCTTTAAACAACTCAATTTCTTCTTTACACTTATTTCGGGAGACGAAAATTTTCATTCAGCCCACCTAGATACTACCTTCAGATCCTGGCAAAGGCTAGGCCTTAGCTATTACTGTCAACTAATGAATAATTCAGGTATCTTATCTTTTATGGATCTCCAGCATAAATATTCCCTTCCTGACCGGGACGGATATCACTATACCCAGGTGAGAAACTATATTTTAAGGCAACGGGACTTTCCCACATGCTGCCCATCACCATTACCTACTCTATGAGCTCTTCCTAGGGATACTTTGGCAGGAAACTCATGGGGGAAACTAATAGGCTATCTCTATAGAATAATACGGGATAGTCTAGGAGGCTCATCCAAGTTGATATTAGAAGCCTGGAATAAAGATTTAGATACAGAAATCTCTCCCACACTGTGGGAACAGGCAACCTCAAAAGCAACCAAAATCACTTCTTCAAACATATGGAGAGAATTTGCATGGATGTCCTGTTCCAGATATTTTCACCTTCCCACGGTACTAGCAAAGTACATGTCCGCCACTTATGGGTACTGCTGGGAGCATGCAACTTTAATCTAGCAGACCTAGAACATATATTCTGGCACTGCCCAGTTTTGATGCCCTTTTGGCTTACTTTGCAGATGGAATTGGGGAGATGCATAAATGAGACCATAGAGTTTTTTCTGGTTTTTTTTTACCTCTTTCTTTCTCACTCCACCTCCTGAACTCTTTCAGGATTGGTCGCATGGGGTCCTTGGTCCTTGTCCCGCCTGTCTGAAGCCTCATCCGCCGCTGCTACCGCCTGACTCCCCGGCTCTGAGTCCCCGGAAGCAGGACCGCCAGATAAGCTTCTCCTGGCACTCTATCTATAATCTAGTCTGGTGGAGTGCGGCGGATGGGAGCACACAGGCAGCGAGAGGAAGGTCCGACTCTGGGCGTGGTGGACCGACCCCCCCATACCCTCCATCACCTATCAGGAGGTGGAGGGTGTTTCTGTATTTTCCTCATTCCGCCCTCACCCCAACCCCCCAGGTGGAGCCATGACATGCTATGACACCAGGGAATGTCTTGTCGTGGCTCCGCAGCCCTCTATCCAAGCCCTGTAGCGTTGCGGTACCTCCGGTCTCCACCGGAGGTCACCGTGGTGCCGGGCACAGTCCCTGGATCCCTACGAGGAAGGAGAGCTGTCCTCCAGATGCTCGATCCTTTCTCACCCCTGCCAACCCCCCGGCGGCCTAGGCTAGTTCCCGAGCCCAGGTCGCCAGCGTGGCATGAGGTGTGGCGTCCAGCGCCTCAACCCTCAGCGCCACCGGGCTGGCTTTGAGACCATAGAGTTAACGACTGAGATGGTGTTATTGTTCATCTTCTCTCCCCATAGACCAAGATGGACAAACACCTTACTCACTCTTTTTTTATTAGCAGCCAAAAAGGCAATTACATGTAGGTGGATGTTAAAGGAACCCCTAACAGTTTCAGATTGGCATAAAAGAGTTCATGAAATATATAGACTTGAATCCCTGACAGCCAAGCTCCGTAATAAACATGAAGCTTTTTTGAAGAGATGGCAACATTGGATATTATATTTTTCCCAGATAGACTTAGAATTTGTCCCTTGGGGGAGGCGATGGTGAGGTTCCCCCGGGGCGTTCCCGCTCTAAATTAACCCTCATCTAATAAGTTGTCCGGGGGTGTATGTGGGGGTCCCGGGTGGACTTTCCTCGATCTTCCTGTCTTTACTTTGGGCAATTGAAGTCTGTTTGCCTGCTTAATAACGTAAGGGGCTGCATAAGTTTAAGTTAAAGTTTAAATATTGTAATGAATCTTTTTTTAGAAATGGTGTATGTAAGTTACAAAGCATCAACCATATTAAGTCTTGTAATCCCTACGGGGTAAAGCTACATGCTGTATACATGATGTTTCTAACAATAAAAATGAAATAAAAAAAAAAGAAGATACTTCTACTCGGCAGTAGCCATGGGCTCAAAGGGTGGTTCGATGAGCTTGACTATACAGACGTTCAAATCCCAGGGAGGGACAGGCTCCCTCAGTGGGGGCTGAAGGTGTAACAGGCCTCTGAAAAACTTTTTAAAGATAGGCTGAGAAATAAGAGATTTCTGTTTCTCAGCGGAAAGGTAAGCCAAGATGGCTGCTAAGTGTACCTTGAGGGAGGAGGCCTTAAAGCCTGTTGACTAAAGGTGTACCAAATAATCCAGAAGGGTAGGAGGATTAGCCCTAAGAAGATTTATCCTCCTTTCCTTACACTATAAGGAAAACCTCTTCCACTCAGAGGCATAAATCTTCTTAGACAGTGGTAGTTTGGTTTTTTTAGTCATCCAAAGGATCTTTAGTACTTGTTTAGAGTACTCAATATCCGGGAACTCTAACTCCTAAAGTACCAGGCCTTGAGGTGAAGACACTGAAGATTTGGAGTATGCTACTCCCATCTGAGGAAAAGCCTGGAGATTGTGGGTCACCGGTAGGCAAATGGGCTTCCTGACTGACAGGGCAAGGAGCAGTGAGTACCATGGTTGTCTTGCCCAGTCTGGAGCTATCAAAATCATATTGGCTGACTGGTCCCTGAGTTTGAGAAGAGCTCTGTGTGTGAGAGGAAAGGGAGGGAAGGCATACAGAAATCTTTCTGTTCAATCCAAGGTTAAAGCATCCACTGGGATGGTCTCCAAAGCTGGGGGCCTGCAGCAGTAGAGTGGAAGCTGGTGGTTGAGCATGGGTGTGAAAAGACCCACCTCTGGGGCACTCCACCTTCTGAAAACTGTCTGTAGAACCAGTTTGTTCAGGGTCCATTCATGGTGGCCCTGACTGATGTGACTCAGGGCGTCTGCCAAGGTATTGTCCTTGCCTGGAAGGTGAATGGCTGACAAGTTCATCTCCAGGGAGTAGGCTGGGGTCCAAATTCTCATTGCCTCTGTGCACAGTTTGGTGGACCTTTTGCCACCCTGCTTGTTGACGTAGAACATGGCAATGGTATTGTTTGTTCTTACTTGAACAGAGTGTCCTTTTCGCTGTGGAGCCAAGACCTTGATGGTTAGGTACATTGCTCTGAGCTTGAGTAGACTTATGTGGAAAGTGGACTCCTTGGTAGTCCATGTGCTACTTATGGACTGACCCTGAAGGTGGGCTCCCCAACCTAGGAGGGCGGAATCTGTTGTGAGCAGTCTGGAAGGTTGCCTTAGCTGAAAGACAACTCATTCCCTGAAATTGTCTTTGTCTTTCCACCAGTCTAGATCCTGAAGGAGTGTTTTGGTGACTGGAACTAGCTTTGAAAATGAATCTCTTTTCTGAGACCAGTAAGCCCTGTGGTGATACTGAATGGCCCTCATATGGAATCTGGTGCCTGGGACCACTGCTGTCATTGATACCATATGGCCCAGAAGTCTGAGAAAATGTCTGACTGGCCTTGGCTGGTCCATGACAAAGGAGTTTATCAAGCTCAGAAAGGTTTGCACTCTGTCCACTGGGAGGAATGCCTTTCCTTGCAGGGTGTTGAGTTCTGCTCCAGTGAAGTCCAGTATTTGAACTGGCTCAAAGTGGGGCTTCTCTTTGTTGATGATGAAGCCCAGAGACTCTAGAGTGTTTCTTGTCAGGTTCAGGACTTCTGTAACTTCTTGTGGTGACTTGCCCTCTAACAGCCAATCGTCCAAATATGTGAAGACAGACACTTTTTGTCTTCTTAAATGAGCTGCAACAACTGCTAGGCATTTTGTGAACACACTGAGAGCTGAAGTGAGTCCAAATGCTAGAGCTACAAACTGGTAATGGCCTGATGGCAGCTTGATACTGAGACACTTTCTGTAGGACAGCCTTATGGGGATATGAAAGTAGGCGTCCTTGAGATCCAGGGAGACTAGCCAGTCTCCCTGGTACAGAGACTGTATCACCTGGATCAGAGTGACCATTTTTAATTTTGGCTTTAGCAAGTGCCTGTTTAGGCACCTTAGGTCGAGAATAGGTCGCCACTCCCCATTTTTCTTCAGAGTGAGGAAATATCTGGAATAAAGGCCCTTTCCCCACTGAGAGGAGGGTACTTTTTCCACAACTTGACCCTTAAAGAGGTTTTTCACCTCCAACTCCAACAACAACTTTTCTGTTGGAGTCAGGGGTTTTGAAAGCTTGGGGCCTTGAAGAGAGGGAAACTTTTTGAACTGTAAGGAGAGGCCCTGGCCCACCACCTCCAGCACCCACTTGTCCATGGTGATGAGTTGCCATTGGTGGAGGTAGTAGGATAGCCTGCCCCCTACTGGAGGTGGGGAGGCGACCTGAAAGCAGTCAGGAAAATTGCAGTTTAGTTTGGGCAGTGGAAGTGGGAGTGGAGTTGGGCCTTCTCTGGCCTCTTCTCCCTCTGAAAAATCCCTTCATCTGTGAAACATCCATGGGCATTGGCATAGGATAAATGGCCCTGGGAAAGTACCCTCTGCCACTTTGGGATTTCTGAGATGTGGAGGGCTTTTCTTTAGCCGCATTGCTCTTGTAGGTGGCTTTGTATTCCTCCACCTTTTTCATGTAAGCTTCAGTTCTATCTCCAAAGAGAGAATTATTCTCATGGGGGAATCCATAGCCTTGGACTGGGTGTCCTGTGAGGGGTTGGTGGTTTTTAGCCAGGCATACTGTCTAAGGGAAATGGTTTGGGCCATGGCTCTGGAAGCTGTGTCATTATTGTCCATAGCCATATGGAACTGGTACTTGGTGGCCTGTATGGCAGTTTATACTGTCTCAGTGATATCCTGAACCATAGGGTCTCTACCCTGTTGCACTATGGCCAAAATAGCATTCCAGAGAGCTCTCTGGTAACGAGCTGCATATGCCATGTATGAAGAAAGGCGCAGCAGCAGCAAAGAAGCTGTTGTGTAAGATTTCTTGCCCAGAGCATCTGATTTTCCTGATTCCTTTTCAGGAGGTTGAGAGGTAAGAGGCACATTAGCCTTGTCACAGGCAGCAGCCTGTACCACTCCCTGGTTGTCTGGGTGTATATAGAGAAAATCAGCATTTGATTTATCTAGCTGATATTTCTTTTCAATCTTTCTTTCTACTCCAGTGACAGAAGTAAGATTCTGGAGTATTTTCATAGTTGCCCTTTTTAGGGTATTATTGAATGGGCAAGATTAACTTTCTAGAGGGAGGAAGACCCATCATTTCTATATAGTCTTCCTCATAAGTGTCCTCCTGGATAACAAGGCCCAGGGTGTCCACCATATGTTTAACAAAAGTACAATGAGATGAGAAATCCTCCTGACCATTAGAGGGGTTACCAAATTCTTGGTCGGGGTCCCATCAGGCTCTAAAGCCTCGCCCTCTGCTTTATTTTCTATCTCTTCCTCATAATAAAAGCCTGGTCATAGCCAGGGTCTGGGAAGGGAACAGCAGGACCTGCAGGTGCCCTGAAAAAGTTGCCCATAGATTGTAAAGTCTAATATACATGACAAGCCTTAGCCATTTCTGTAGCAGAGGGAATGTGTTTCTTTTGTATTCTTTTTAGCAGGGACTGAATCAGAACCCTGCTCACTTTGTCTTTTCGAGGCTTGGTCAGAATTTGTGCTTTTATCAGACCAAATTTCATTAGAGTCCTTACAGGACTTATCTTTATTTTTATATTGAGATGAGATACCCTCCTCAGCAATTTTAGAGGAGGGGGATGCAGACTGAGTGGCCATGGATTCAAATCTTTAGCCCTTTTAAGGACTGCTTTCTTTAAAAATGTTGAGCAAGTTTCACAGGCATGGTCTGGACCCAAACAATTTAAACAAAGGTCGTGGCTGTCTGCCTTGGCCAGGACCTTAGAGAACTTTAAACAGGTTTTAATTTCCTTTGGCCCCGTTCTTCTGTTTGGCTTTTCTGACATGCCAAAATGTCAGAAAAAACTTGAAATTAGTGTTTCCCAAGATGGGGACAGAAAGAGAAAAAATGTGCCCAAGCTCAAGGAAGATGCGGGCAAAGGAAATTTGCAACCGTGGTATAAAAATAAAGCAAAATGCATTGAAATGCATTTTCTTGTGAAGAAAAAGAAATGCAAGTGCTTAAAAATGGTCAAAAACTTTTTCTGCAAGATTTTTACCTCAGGCGCGTTATTTTTTTACCTCAGAAAAAAGCGCGAAAAATAAAGTTCACGGTTGCGCTAAAAACAGTAGAAAAAAATGCTAAAAATATAACAAATGCGGTAAAAATATCTGAAAATAACTGAAGGCAGCACAAAAAGAACACTTTTTAAAGAAAATTAATTTCTTCAAGCGTTGAGAACAGAGAGCTCAGTCAGCAGAGAAATAATTCTAAAGCCCTCAAGGCTGACTGCAGGTAGCACACCCCTTCTCTCTCTTCTGATTGACCAATGTGCCAACTTCATTTACATTGACTCCACCTCTAGGGCAGCTGAACCCAGCTGGCATACTGCACCTGTCAAGCATACTGAAGAATCCCTGGGGTGAGAACCATCCTTCTATTGCAATAGGCAATCCTTTCGTGGGAGAGGCAGAGGAGCCCCAGCCAAGCACCAGTCTCCTCAGCCACAAAAGAAAACACAGCAGAAGGCACAGGCCCCAAAAGCATACAGTGCCACCTCTGAGAATCTGGCCAAGGCTCCACCTCAGCTGCCCGAGGCAGACCTCTCCTCGGCAGTGGTAGGACGTCTGACTCAATTATACAGTCAGTGGAAGCCTATCACCACATATTGTTCATGAGGAGTACTCACTCAACTTTGCAGAGATTCCCCCAGACTTTCTGCCTAAGCAGCAACACACTTTGTCAGCTGCTCAGTCAGACCTTCTCACCGCAGAGATAGTGGCTTTGAGACCATAGAGTTAACGGTTTAGATGGTGCTATTGTTCATCTTCCCTCCCCATGAGCCAAGATGGACAAACACCTTACTCACTCTTTTTTATTAGCAGCCAAAAAGGCAATTACACATAGGTGGATGTTAAAGGAACCCCCAAAACCTTCTCAAAAAGAGGATAGTGGAAGAAGTTCCCTGGGCAGAATAAAACACAAGTTTCTACTCCCATTACTTTCTGGTTCTCAAAAAGACAAGGGGCATGCATCCCATTCTCGATCTCAGAAAGCTGAACAAGTTTTTGTACCTCAAGTAGTTTAAGATGGTCTCCCTGGGGACACTTCTATCACTTCTCAAGCAACACGACTGGCTGGCATCTCTGGACATGCAAGATGCCTACCAGCATATTCCAGTGCACCCAAACCATTACAAGTTCCTTCGCTTTGTGGTCTTGGGTCAACACTACCAATTCAGAGTCCTGCCCTTTGTGCTCTCCTTGGCACCTCAAGTCTTTACAAAATGCCTTGTGGTTCTCGCAGTGCACCTTTGAAAGCTTGGGATTCAAGTCTTTCCCTACCTAGACGACAGGCTCTTAGCAAGTCTGTCAAGATAGGGTACAGAGAAAGCAGTATCCACAGCATCTCAGTTCCTGGCTTCCATGGGGGTGCTGCTGAACCTGGAAAAGTCACAGCTTCAACCCTCACAGCAGCTTCTCTTTATAGGGGCCCTCTTAGACACCACAAAAGTGAAGGCCTTTCTCCCGGAAAACTGGAGGAATGACATCCTTCAGATTGCACGTTTCGTCATCCTGTTCGGGCTCGCTCCATGCAACGAGTGTTAGGCCTCATGGTCTCTTCCTTCTTCACAGTGCCTCTAGCTCAACTTCACATGAGGACCTCTAAGTGGATACTCAGCACACAGTGGTCCCCAACAATACATCCTCAGTTCTATTCCATCAAGGTGACTGAACTCCTGCATTGGTCACTTGCATGGTGGACACAAGAGGACAACCTTCTTCAAGGACTCTCCTTTGCTCCACCGGAACCTCAGATGACCATCACCACAGATGTGTCTCTCCTCGGGTGGGGAGCTTCACACTCAGGAGTTTTGACCCATGCAGTCTCACCCCAGTATCAATGTTCTGGAGATGAGGGCAATCCTTTACATCTTTCGAATCTTGGAAGATGTCAGTCACAAGGTAATCCTCCTTCAGACGGACAACAAAGCAGTGATATACTACATCAACAAACAAGGGGGGGGAGCACACTCCTACCCACTCTGCAGAGAAGCTATGAGGGTGTGGGAGTGTTGATTAGACCACAATGCTCTGATTCAAGCAGTGTACCTGCCAGGGACTCAAAATGATCTGGCAGACCGACTCAGCACAATGGAAGTGGATCCTCACGAGTGGTTATTAGCACCAGATGCCGTGCAGTTACTGTTTGACAAGTGGGGTACTCCAGACCTGGACCTTTTTGTATCCCCACTCAATGCAAAACTGCATCTATTCTGCTCTAGAAATCCAGAACCTGGCAATTTCTGCCAGGATGCATTCTGGCTACGGTAGACAAGTTGCTTTCTGTACACATTTCCTCCTCTTCCAGTAGTTCAGAGGGTGGTGCTCAGCCTGGAGGCACACAGGGGCAAAATGATTCTCATTGCACCATACTGGCCTCAACAAATTTGGTTTCCCTTAATCAACATGTTGTTGTTGTTGGCCTCTCTGAGTCAGCTGCCTCTATGGACTTCTGACACAGGGATCCCTGGTCCATCCCAGCCTGCACTCCCTTCATCTCCATGCCTGGCTCCTGAGGAGATAGAAGTGAGCAGGTTTAAAGTTTCTCGAAGAATTGCAGTGATCCTCCTGGCTGCACATAAGCCTTCCACGGTATCCCGTGATATGGGCGAGTCAAACTGAGTGACTCAATCCGAGTGACTCATTTTGACTGCCTTTAATAAAAGCGACTGTGAAAGCATAGCATGGGATGGTGAGTGTGAGTGACAAGAATCATGACAGGAAGGATACAGCGAATGCAAGGGGGAGCTACATTGAACGGTCATATAGGAGGCAGTTTGGCCAGGCAATTCCCAGCTGGCTGTTTGGTGCTATGGTAGCAGTGAATGCCTTTGGTGCGAAAGGACCCGGGTTTGGAGCTAGCTAGGAGTGTGGGTATAATGTTTGTGTTGTTTTGGTACTTAGTTTTTTTTTTCGTGTTCCCCAATGTTTCAATTTTGTGCTCCATGGTCCCCCACCCTCCTCGATGTGGTCCTCTGTCCTCAGCTTGTCCCCCAATGTTTTCTCCCCTGATGATCTTACTCCCCACCTCCCAAATAGCCCCCTCCTTAATTTTTCTCCTGTACCCCAGTGTCTGGCCCCCCTGGAGTTGATTATAATAATAAGGGGGGGTGTGAGGTGTAGACCCTCACATAACAATTGTAGTACATGTTGGCTCTGGATTGAATGGACAGGATCCTCGCTCTTTATGTATGTGCTGTAGTGCACGTCGCCATTGTTGTAGTTGGCGATGTGCATTTGCTGATGTTCCATTCGCTCATTTTTCTTCACTGATATCACATGGAACTGCCTTCCACTAGGAAAACTTACACAACCAAATGGAAGATTTTCTCGGATTGGTGTGCTAAGATCCCCATAGACCCATTCCGGTGTCCTCTAGACAAGGTGTTGGAATACACACTAGATCCTTCAGACGCGGGACTACAATACTCCTCTGTAAAGCTATATCTCTATGAAGTCTCTGCCTATCATAAGCCAGTCCAGAACATGACCCTGGCTCAACTACCTCTGTTCAAAAGATTCCTCAAAAGCATTGAACATACAAGGTCCCCGGTCAAAAGCCCATTGCCCCCTGGGATATTCCTTGTACTAGATGTGCTCACTCATAATCCCTTTGAGCCTCTAGCTATGTGATCTCAAGTTTCTGACCTGGAAAACCACCTTTCTGGTGGCCATCACTTCTGCTCATAGGGTCTCTGAGATAACATACATGCTGTGGTCACAGACCCTCCGTATACCGTCTTTCACAAAGATGAAGTGGTTCTCCATGCACTTCCTAAGTTCCTACTCAGAGTGATTTTGGAGTTCCACCTCAACTAGCCTTTGGTTCTACCTGCTTATTTTCCTAACTTCCAGAATGAAGGGGAGCGCTCCCTTTAATCCCTGGATGTTAAAAGATCTTTTCGATTCTACATCGATAGAACCAAGGGCATCCATCAATCCAAGCAGCTCTTTGTGTCCTTCAATGCTGCCTGGCTAGGTCAGCCAGTATCCATTAAATGTATTTCTGCTTGGATAGTGGCATGCCTTCACTGCTGTTACTCTAAGGCGCAGGTCAAGTTGGAAGGCCAAGTGCGTGCTCACTCTACCAGAGTTGCTGCATCCTTGGCAGAGATCTGCTCTGTTTTCATTACTGAGATCTGCAAAGCGGCTATCTGGAGCTCAGTGCATACTTTCATTAAGCACTGTGCTCTGGATGTCCATGCCAGGCAGCATGCTTCCCTTGGCAGGACAATCCTTGACTGACTTCTGTCCTGAGTGAGCTCCACTTCCTACCGCCCTACTCAGGGGATTTTGTTTCAGCTTGATACTCTAACCCAGCAGTATGAATAAATGGTGAAGACTTAAGTCCAGGAAGATATGAAAATTATGTACTCACAACATAATTCTTGATCTTCTTGGGCAAGTCTTAACCATTTATTCATATGCCCTCCCACCATCCCCCGAGCTCACTCAATCTGTTCTGGTCTTCACCTTCCCTGTTTCTGTTTGGGCTGTGAAGACATTGTTATAGCTGACCCTTCTAATACGGGTCAGAAGAGCTATCTTATGCCCTTTTTAGGTTGAGTGTTTCTTTAGTTAGAATATGCTGCACCTCCTTGATAAAAAAGGTACTGAGGCAGTTGGAGGGTCAATGCCGAGATAGCCTATATGGCGCGAGCCAATCTTGCAGTGCTGGCATGTGCGGTCCTATCTCAGTACTGGCCCTCTTGAAGATTTTTGGCTCCCGCAGGCTCCTAGTGCCTCTGGCTTGAACCCAGCAGTATGAATAAATGGTGAAGACTTGTCCAAGAAGATCAAGAATTACAGTGAGTATGTAATTTCAATTTCTGACCTGTAGATACCAATAGTGTTTCTGACCCATAAGGCTGTAGTTAGTTTGTAATGTTTCAAACGGAACCACTCCAGTATGGTCTAAGAATTGATGTATAATACTTAAGACCAAGACGCTTCCAATGGTTAAAAGACAGGTCCATTTGTGGCTGACCACAGACCAGTGTTAGAAGAAAAGAGCACAAGGGTATCGGTGATGGACACAAGCCCTTTTACAGTAGGTAGGGTCCTGAGGGAACTGTCACATCTTAAAGTGGATAAGGCAGTTGGCCCTGATGGAGTACACCCCAGGATGCTGAGAGAACTCAGGGAAGAGCTGACTGCACTCCTGATGGCCCTCTTTAACCTGTCTCTGGAAACAGGAGTGATGTCGGGAGACTGGAGAAGGGCTGATATAGTCCCACTACCCAAAAATGGAAGCAGAGAGGAGACAGGAAACTACAGACCCATCACCCTGACCTCAGTAGTGACAAGATTATGGAGTCACTGCTGAAGGAAAATGTTGGTGGAGTATCTGGAGGCCAAGGGGCTGCAGGATCCAAGACAGCATGGGTTCACAAGGGAGCAGGTCCTGCCAGACTAACCTGGTTGAGTTCTTCAATTGGGTGATCAGGGTAATGGATCAGTGGAGGGCAGTGGATGTGACATACCTGGAATTCAGCAAAGCCTTCAACACTGTCCCACAGAGAAGGCTAATGAGCAAACTAAATAGTCTGGGGAGGGACCGAAGGTAGTTAGATGGGTGAAAAGTATAGCCTAGGGGTTAGAGTAATGAGCTGTGAATGAGCTTGGTTCAGCAGACCTGGGTCTGATTCCCCTAACCTCCACTTGCATACTGTATGACTCTGAGCAAGTCCCTTAACCAGCCTAAAGCTCCTGGGTTGCCCCTGAAAACAGGCAGTTGTGCCTAGTGGGTCTTACCCGGTTAACAAAGAATTAAAAAAAAAACTGGCTAGAAGATAGAAGTCAGAGGGTGGTGGTAAATGGTGCACACTAAGGGAAAGGCAAAATGACCAACGGGGTACCACAAGGGTTGGTGCTGGGTCCAGTGCACTTCAATATATTTATCAGTGATATCGCTGAGGGGCTGGTAGTGAAGGTGTGTCTGTTTAAGGATGAAACCAAAATCTGCAACAGAGTGGACACTTGGGGGGGCGGTGGAATAAATGCGGGAAGATCTTAGCAAGCTGGAGGAGTGGTAAAGGGTCAGGCAACTGAGCTTTAATCCAAAAGAAGTGTAAATTCATGCACCTAGGTCACAGGATCCCCATGGCTAAGTGCCATTGGAGGGGGGGGAACTAACAGTCACAAGACAGGTAATCTTGACTTCGAACATGTGTGGGAGACAATATAGACCAAAACAGATTACTGTATAAATACCTGGGTACCTGAGAGAACAAAATATGATGATAATAGAAAATGAAGAGTTCCCATGTGGTGGTCTAAAGATATAAAGCGTATAATAAGAAAGAAACATCATGCCTATAAATAATACAGTAAGACTAAAAAGGCTTCTGATTGGGGCAAGTTTAAGATACTTGCCAAAAAAAACTAAACAAATAATTAAAAAATCAAAACAAAAAATGGAAATAAATTTATCCAAAGACATCAAAGACAATAAAAAACAGTTTTATAACTATATAAGTTCATTAAAACAAACATGTACAGGAATTGGACCACTAAAGGTAAATGATGAATTAATAACTAACGAAAAAGAAATGGCTACTAAATTTAATCATTATTTTACAAGCATATTTAATCCAATGGATTTTACTCATCAAGATACATTACAATCGTCAAATATTAAATTATTCTTTCTTGAACAAGACATATTAGAGGCCATTAACAAAATCAAATGCAATACATCTCCAGGCCCTGACAGTATTCACCCCAAGTTCTTAAAAGAGGTATCAAAGGAACTTGCTGGACCATTTACCTATTTGTTCAATATGTATGTAAATAATGGGAAAATTCTTCAGTCTTGGAGAGAAGCAAATATAACCCCTATACATAAGGGAGGTAATAAACAGTTAATATCTAATTATAGGCCTATCAGCCTTACATCACTTGTCAGTAAAATTATTGAACGGTTAATACATGTTAAAATTTCCAATCGTACTGACATTTCCCAGCATGGCTTTACTACTGGTAGGTCATGTCAAACAAACCTTATTAGTTTTTTCGAACCTGTTAGTGATGCCCTAGATAAGGGCCTTCCAGTGGACACCATATTCTTGCATTTTGAAAAAGCATTCAACACTGTTTCCCATAAAATTTTGATCAAACAACTTCATAATATAAATTTGGACATGTACTTAATTAAATGGATATCAGCATGGTTATACAACAGACATCAAAGGGTGGTTGTATGAGGGCATAAATCCAACTGGAGCCCTGTCAGCAGTGGAGTACCACAGGGATCTGTTCTTGGGCCTTTACTTTTTAATATATTGATAGCAAGTAAGCGAACAACAAAAGAAGTTTGGATAAATACATTTTATTTATTTAACCAGGTATAGCACACTAAGCTGAAAGCTTTTTTACAGGAGCAACCTGGGAGCACAAGGAGGTTAAGTGACTTGCTCAGGGTCACACAGTATGCAAGTGGAAGCTGTGGGATTCAAACCCAGGTCTGGCCTGCTGGATGTCACCAAATTTGCAGCTCAGAGCCTTAGACCACTGCACTATACTGCCTCCTCATATTTGCATTCACATTTGCAGATGATTGCAAATCGGGCTGTATTGTGAACACTACTGCATCTGCAAACACTCTCCAAGATAATTTAAATAAATTAACATCATGGGCAGTAAACAATAAAATGAAGTTTAGCCCAGCAAAGTGTAAGGTAATGCATATGGGGAACAATAATAAGAGACGCCCATATTTTATTCAAAATGTGAAATTAACAATCACAACAGAGGAAAGAGATTTAGGTATAACTATAACTGATAACTTAAAATGTAACACCCATACCAATAAAACTGTTAAAAAATGTCACAAGATTATAGGTTGTATATTAAGACATATCAAAAGTAGGGAATCATCTGTCATCTTGCCCCTGTACACAAGCCTGATTCGTCCACATTTGGACTATTGTGTTTCATTTTGTGCTCCAACTTCCATTGGCTAGTTAAACATGACTGAAAGAGTTCAACGAAGAATAACTAAAAGGATTGTTAATATGTCCAAACTTGATTATGGTTCTAGATTAAAATCTTTGAGACTTTACTCTTTGAAGTACAGAATACTAAGGCTGACTTAATCTATACTTACAATGCATACAATAACAATTACTTGTTAAACACAATAGGATTGGAATAGTTTTCAATAAGTAATCCCACTAGATCCCACAATTCAAAACTAAAATCATCCTTATGTAAAACCAATAAACGATCTAGATTTTTTACACAGAGGATTCCTCCAATCTGGAATACATTGTCTAGTGATATTGTAAACAGCAAAAACATTGAACAATTTAAGAGAAACCTTGATAAATATATGGGTGACAAGAAATTTTACTTCCACTGCTAATTTAGCTGGTGGTGAGTTCATAAATGGGCACGTGCCTTCTGAACTTGTATCAATCTATGAATCTATGAATGTGTTAGTCTTAATGTGGAAAAAAAATTCAAACATAACATTCTGCAGCAGATTTGTGTAAATAAACAAAAAAATAAATGACAAGAAATATGTATGCTTTCCACCATAAATCTAGCTGGAGGTACATCATTAACATCTTATAAAAAAGAAAATGATAACTGAGGTTATCCCTCCTTGTTTACCCCAGAAGCTGATAAGCTTAATACTATAGAGTCATTTTAAAGGTGCAAAAATAAAACCCCACTGCTATAATAAACAGTTTATAGCAAAATCATTGCAAAAGACACACCAGTATCAACACTACTACTATTAGAGAAGTACTTAGTGTATAGAATATGGCAAACTTTCACTAGGACAAAGACAAAGTCCCAGTTTTCAGGTTACTCCATTCATTTCTTCCTGCAGAGCAGTCTCTCCTCAATCTCTAAATGCAGCCTCCATTCCAGCAGTCCATTTCCCCGCGTTAACTGGGTCAGAAAATAAAAATACCTTTCCTTGAAGTGTAATCCTAAGTCTTGCAGGGAAAATGATGGTGTGTATGATTCCTAATTCCCGCAGCGAGCAACGAACAGAATCGACTTTCTTCCTCCTTTGATATGTAGAGTAGCTAATATCCAGAAAAAAGTATACTTGATTGTCGTCCTGCATAATCAGACTGGCTCTCTGGGAACATTGAAGAATTCGGTCGTGTACACCAACACCGGACATTACCACCATTACTGTTTGGGGTTCCTTTGAGTTTTGAGATCGACCTCTGGGGGTTATATGATATACTTTATGTCTCTCCCATGATACATTATCTCCTTCCGGCAACAGCTTCTCAGTCAACCATTCATGGAGGAACATAATCGGATGATCTCCCTCACTAGCTTCAGGGAGACCAATAATCTGAATGTTTCCTGACTAAGCCTGATTCTGTGAGGCCTCCATTCTTGCTTGGAGGTGTTGATTTTCCATGACCATGAGGGCATTAGTGATCGTGTGAGAGTCCGATTGTTTTTGAATGTCACTTAGTTCTGCTTTAATGCCATCAATAGCATTTTCTAGCACTAGCACTCGACCATTGAAGTCATTTACTTTCTGATTTAGGGTGGCGACTGAAGCAACTAAGCTCTGGAATTTGTACCCCAATGATGCAATTGTTTCCGTAGGCCCAAATTCTGCTTTGGCCTGCTGGGTGGAAGACGATCGCAAGGCCCCAGTTTTCCCTTAATTCTCTCTGCTCCACTCTGCAATTTTTCTCTCCATGGGTTGCCCATTTCCCTCAAATCAGAGATGCTCTTTCAAATGCAAGTAGTTAAAAGAAGATTCAAAGGAACAAAATTATAGTTTTTGACAAATTAGAGACGTATGATGGAGAGCTTGCATAATCTGCTGCTGTTCAGCTCGGGCTCCACAGCGCCCCCATCCCCACCCTTTTCAATTACCCCCGGCAAAAATTTTAAAGGAAGATATCTCCAAACCGGTGTCAGGACTGCCCAACACAGTCTGGTCTGAAGCCAAATTTTCAGACTATGCTTTGTCCATGTGTTAACAATTTGTGGTAGAGTCTGCGAGGTTATTGCCCATGTTTAAAAAATGAAGTGGGATACTTGGATGTGCCCCCTTCTCCATTTCAGACCAGCCTCCCACATTTCCTGGGGTCAGTATTTTTAATATTGGAGATAACTGGGCTGCCTTGTAGTATTTTTCCAAATTTGGAAGTCCCCACCCCCTTTATGATTGCAGTTCTGTTAAAAGATGCCACCTAATTCTCAGTCTCTTTCCTGCCCATATAAACCTGGATAACTTTTTCTTTAATTCTTTCCAGTCTTTTGTTGGAATGGGAATTGGCAATGTGGAAAAAAGGAATAAAAAACAAGGTAATATATTCATTTTTAGAGCCTCTATTCTATTAGTGAAACTAATAGGGGGATTCTCCCACCTATTTAAGTACTCATAAACCTGTTGTTTGAAAGCTCCATAATTCACAGCATACAAAGAATGTAACTTAACTGGTATTTAAATTCCCAGATATTGAACCTTACTTGTCACCCATTTATAAGGTATTATTCTCTTGATCACTGAAGATATTGCTCCATTAATCACTAAAACCTGTGACTTATCCTTATTGTTTTTAAAACCTGAAATCTGTCCACATTTTTGAATTAAATATTCAAAATGAGGAAAATAGCTCTCTGGATCTGAAAGATATACCAGAGTATCATCCGCATATAGGGATATTTTATTATCATAACCGTTAACCCTAACGCCCCTAATATCCTATGCTTGGCAAAATGCGGCTGCCAGGGGCTCCATACTAATCGCAAATAGGTGTGGTGACAGACGGCAATCCTGCCGTGTGCCCCTCCCAATTTCAAAATATTCTGATAAACTGCCGTTGACTCTTACACGGGCCTTGGGATTACTGTACAACAATTTTGTCCATGAGAGAAAACTGTCTCCCATCCTTATGTATTCCAAAATCGTAAATAAATATGTCCAACTGAGGCGATCAAATGCCTTTTCTGCATCTAAAAAAATAGTGAGCTGGGGTACTTTTGCCTTATAATGTTGGGTCATGACATTTAACAAGCACCGGATAGTATCTGTAAGATGATGCTGAGGTGTAAAATCAAATTGATCTGGGTGAATCAAAAGCTGTATACACCGTTGTAATCTTTTTGCTAGAATCTTTGCTAATATTTGCATATCCTGATTTAGTAAAGATATGGGGCAGTAAGACAAACATTTATCCAATTGTTTACCAGATTTTGGCAACACTGTTATTATAGCATCCTACCAGGTTATTGGAATGTCTTTTTTTTCTAAACAGGCATTGTATACCTCTGTCAAAATTGGCACTATAACGTCTTGAAATGCTGCATACAATTCAATATTACCCCCATCTGGGCCAGGAGATGCCCCAGATTTAAAATCTTTTATGGCCAATATTACCTCTGATTGTGTAATGGGAGCATCCAAATAATCTCTAGCTTCCTGACTTAATCTAGAAAGGTCTAGGCCACTTAAGAAATCCAAAGTTTTCTGACTAATCTCTCTTCAGGTAAAGTTGCCGCACTGTTTAATTCTTGATAAAAGGTTTTAAAACGCTCCACTACCTTGTCTAGGGTGTAACATTTTTGCCTCGCAGTTTTTCCCTTAGTAATATTCATCACTGTTCTAGCAGCCCTTGCCTTTTGTAATCAAAAAGGCCAATAATTTAGATGCCCTTCCACCTATCTCCTGGTATCTTTGATTAGTGAAATGAAGCAACCCTTCCACTTTTTCATCCTCAAATTGCCTAAGTTCCAACCTAGCCTGTTCCAATACTGGTAATATCGTATTGTTTTTAGAATCCATCTTATGCTCTTTTTCTAACTCCTGTATTGACTTCATTAGTCTATTATATGTCAGCTGTGCTAGTTCCCCGCCCCCCGATGCAGCGCTGATCAATTCGCCCCTGGCCACTGCTTTAATGGATTCCCATCTGACCCTGGCTAAACAATCTGCATTAGCCTCAGCATTATGCAATATTTTTGACAAGATCTGCTAATTTTTCTACCAGTTGTTTATCATTTAAGAGTGACACATTCAATCGCCATACAGATTTCCTCCCATTTGGTTGAAATTGTAGAGAAATCGTGACGTGATCGGAGTTTGTGATATTGTGAATTTTAGAATCCAAAACCGTATGTAGAAAGATTTCTGTTATAAATGCATCAATTCTAGAATAAGAATTCTGTACACTAGAAAAAAATGTGTAATCTCACTTGGATGGGTGCTGAGTTCTCCATACATCCACCAGTCCCATTTTCTGCATTAATGCTCTCAATGTTTTTGTAGCACTTTTGTCGGTTGTGGTACATTGGGATGATCTACCTAATAAGGGGTGTAATACACAATTGAAATCCCCCCTAACAGAATTTGCCCTGGTGGTAACTCGATTAATTTACTGAAAACATCTCTAAAGAATCCTGATGCCCCTTCATTAGGGGCATAGATGTTAACCAAGTGTATTAATTCACTCTGAACCATACCCAATACCCTAACATATCTGCCTTTATCATCCCCATCAGTGTGTAAAATCATAAACAGGCATCCCCTCTTAATTAAAATGGCTACTCCTGTTGCTTTACCATCTGTCCTGGAAGCAGCCACTACATGTCCCACCTATGCTCTACGTAATTTAAGACGTTTGGTCTGGTCAAGGTGTCTCTTGAAGATAAACAATATCCCCCCCAACCTGTTCAACTCAGTCAATATTTTGGTTTGTTTAATTGGAGAATGTATGCCCTTTATATGATATGAAATTAAATGTAATTTACCCATTAAAAATAAAAAGAACGCTATCTGAACCAGACCAGACATCCCATTCAAATAAAGTAGTTTGTATCCCTTTCAGACCCTGGAGTACAGCGGACTAAAACACACCCAGTCTCCAAGCAGGACTGAGTGACAAAATGTTTGAACATTCCATATGAAAGCTTCCTAGATGACCAACAAATGACCCTAAAAAAGGTTTCTTTTTTTTGATCCAACTGCAAAAAATAATCCCCAAGTGATTTTACGTGGTGTCCGTAATGCAGTATCTGTAATTCCATCCAGTGGACAATAAGAAACCACATCACTATAATCCTAACAGGTCCCCATCACACTAATAGCATAGCATAGGTATGTATAAATATCTCATATATACTGTTACAGCCACTCCACTTCCCATATTTTAATCAGACCAACACACAAGATATTCTTACAGAAGACCAAGAAAGCAGGGGAAAGGGGAAGAGAAAGAAGAACAGGGAAAAAATTAGGATGAGGGTGAGTGGATCATGTATTGGAAAAATCATAACAATGCTGGAATACTCCATGTCCCTTTCCAGAAACTGTGTGGCATTTCACTAATATTAATTCACCCACTACATACTCATCCTCCCTTGTCCCACTTTCATTCAGAACTAATCTTCGTACTGCATATAGGGATGTATACATTCCCTTAAGCTACCACATGATCCCCAGGAATTACCCTTAAATATCTCCCTTCCCCCCGACCACAACCAACTGTTCCCTGTGCCAGTTATAGGGAACATTTGCACATTATTCATGTAACACATATCAGGGCATTGCAGTCATTAGAAGAAAGTGATCCCCCATCACCTTAAAAACAAAATATTCCCCTCACCCTACCAAAAAAAGATTACCCAAGAAATGGAATCAGCTTCCCCCTTCCCTTTTGACAAGCCTATTTCCAATCCTGTGTGAAGTCTTTCATTTTCCTCCCCCCACCTCCCATTGTAAATTGCCAGTGCACTCCATAACCACGATGTGCATAAAACTACACCAGCCCTCCTAAGGATCAAGCTGAAAGAAAAGAGGGAGAAAAAACAAAGCACTCTCCCATCGCGCATTAATGGCTTCCGCTGTACCCTTTGAACATCAGTCACCTTTCATTGTCCATTGCTGTTGCTCCTGCCTCTGTCACGCTGTTCCGAGCCAAATCCACATTCTTTATTAATTTAGAGAAATCTGGTGCCAACTGTTACAGAAGCGACCACAAGGAACCTTGTTTTCTCACCCCGTGTAATCAGGCCCCAAGCTCCACTACTCAGTTTCTGCTCTAAAATATTGATCTCCAGCTCCAGAGTTGAAATCTGGTGTTCCTTGAGGAAGGGAACGGCTTCAGCCAAGGTATTGAAAACTTTTGGTCTGGAATCCAGGAAAACCTTAAGCTTAGCAGGGAAATTCAATTGTGCTCAGATGCTTTTCTTTTCCCTGAGCTCCTTAATGACTGCCCGTACCTGGTTTCTTTTCATTTGCAGCTCGGTGGAGAAATTGTGATCCAGATAAAAAGGTGAGCCTTCAAATTTCAAATCCTTATGTTGCCAGGCTTCCTGTAAAATGTGCTCCTTCTCCTGATATTTAAGCATCTTCACCACCCACGAGCGAGGTCTCACCTTGGAATCTGATGGCCTTTGCCCCAAGAAGCGATGAGCTCTCTCCATCTCTTGGGATAAATCTGAGGGTAGCGAGAGCGTAGGTCTGAACAGGTGCTGCACAAAGTCGATCGATGTAGGGAATCCATCTTCCATGCCTTCCCTTATGCCGTATATACAGAAATTATTCCTCCTGGAGCAATTTTCCACATCTTCAAGTCTAGCATGAATAATTCTGTCTCTTTTTAGCAGATGTAACAGGATGCTGTTATGTACGTCTTGATTCTCTGCTACCTGCATAACCTTACTCTCAGTCTCAATTGCTTTTTAATCTATGTTTTTTAAGTCCATGCATAAATCAGCTACTGAGGACTCTGTTTTGTTCACCATTGTCAAGATTTTCTGACTTGCTTGATCAGTCCTCCTAAAGGTACCATCATCCTCCAATTCAGGCTCCAATGAGGATTTGGAGGAAGAGTGGCCATGTGACGAGGTCGCAAATCCATCCATCCATGGAAGTGTCAGTAGAAAGCTGCTCCATCTTTGCTTTTTGATTTATATTTTTACTACCTTTTTGACACTGTGGTTTACTTGACATCTAGATTCTATAATTCCACCATTAATTTTCACTTTTCAGCTATCTGTTGGCAGGATTACAGTAGATTAATAGAGTGGCTGTACAGAGCTATCTCAGTTAGCCAGCAGTCATCACGGTGACATCCCTGGAAGTCATAACTAATAATTCTATAGAAGGGTTGAGCAATATGGTAACATAAATAAGATATATCCATCAAAGTGTACATAAAAAGACATTTAAGTAATCACCCAGTAATTTATGCTTACTAAAAGTATCAATCCTGTTCTTATACTTGTTTGACTTTCATGGACCAAGCAGAGGTTGATACAAAACTTCTACTGGCATGGTGTCTATAAAGATGTGGCTGAGTACTGTCACACTTGTGACACATGTCAGAGAGTGGGCAAACAAGTGGACAAAGGTTTTTTTTCATTAATAGATTACTAATAGAAACATAGAAATTGATGGCAGATAAGGACCACTTGGCCCACCTAGTCTGCCCATTGTCCCCACCTACTGCAATACTGCAGGCCCTATTTGATCTCTGAATTTAGCTTCACTTTCCTATCACTAGGGTTTCCCCTATGCCTTTCCCATGAATTCTTGAATTCCCCTACCACCTTTGTTGGGAGGCTGTTCCATGCATCCACCACCCTTTCTGTGAAAAAATATTTCCTCAAGTTACCAGTGAATCTGCCCCTCTCCAGCCTCATATCATGACCCATTGTTCTTGAACATCTTTTTTTCTGAAAGATGCTACCCTCATGAACCTTATTTATGGTATACCTTTGAGGTATTTGAAAGTCTCTTTCATATCCCCTCTCTCTGTCTCCTCACTTCCAAGGTAGGTATATATTTTGAGTCCCTTTAGTCTCTCTTTATATAACTTTTGGTGCAGACCCTGCACCATTTTTGTTGCTCTTCTCTGAACTGCCTCTACTTTGTCTATGTCCTTCTGGAGATGCAGCTTCCAGAACTGGACACAATACTCCAGATGAGGTCTCACCACTGATTTGTATAGTGGTATCACTACCTCCTTTTTTCTCCTGGCGATGCCTCTTCCTGTGCACCCCAGTATCCCACTGGCTCTCCCCACAGCCTTTTCACATTGTTTAGTCACCTTTAGATTATCAGCTAGGATTACCCCCAGGTCCATTTCCTGTTTTGTGACTGTTAGTACCTTCCTTCCCCCCCATCATGTACTCTTCCCCTGGGTTTCTGTGACCTCCAAATGTGTAATTTTGCACTTCTTTGCATTGGATCTCAGCTGCTGCACTCTTGACCACTCCTCAAGCTTGCTTAGGTCCCTCTTCATTTTTTCAACACCCTTCCCCCAAGTGTCAACCCTGTTGCATATCTTAGTGTCATCCACAAAGAGGCACACTTTCCATTTCAGCCATTCTGCAGTGTCGCTTATGATGACAATTAAGAGGACTGCCCCACAACTGATCCTACAGGCACCCTGCTGGTTACCCTCCTCTCCTCAGACTGAACTCCGTTTATCACCACCCTCTGTGTTCTTTCCCTCAACCAATTTCTGACCCAGTTTACCACCTTTGGACCCACTCCCAGGCTGCCCAGTTTGTTTACAAGCCTCCTATTTGGAATGGTGACAAAGGCCTTGCTGAGGTCCAGGTACCACATCCACAGCCCCTTCCTGCTCCAATTCCCTGGTCACCCGTTCAAAGAAATCTATCAGATTTGTTTGACATGGCCTTCCTGCTGTGAATAATTCTGCAGAGTTGAGCAATATTGTAGCATAAATAAGTTATACCCATCAAAGTGTGTGTAAACAGACATTTAAGTCATCACCTACTAATTTATACCTCCTAAACGTTATCAGTACTATGGTACTTTAACATAAAACATTTAATTCTTGTTTGAGCTTTAACAATTCTCTTTCTATATTTGTTTATATAAGTAATTAGGTTTAGTTGAATCCCCCAACTCCATCCCTTCTCCATGGTAAAAATAAGTCAACTAAGCTAATCTCTTTCACTCATGACAAGTCTGATTAAGACCCAATGCTTGTTCCCCTCAGTAAGTGGGAGAGTCTGAGTAAACGTAAATAATATGTTTCACTCAAACTCTAGCATACCAGAACAGATGTAAGGCAGAAGGAATTTTTAATCAGTGAATGAACTATTACCAAGAATACAGTCCAGTTGCAGAGAGGAGGTGGAGAGTCATAAAGGAACACCACTATGTTAAATACCTACTGGGTTAGAATAGTGTTGCAGCAATAGTGCAGGCAAAAGTGCGCTTCATTAACCGCATCTTCCGTGACAGCGACAGGGGTAGAATAGCGAATGTTAGTTATCACTACCCCTGTAGCTGTAGAGGCAGGAAGTGGAGAAGTAGGAGAAAAGTGTGGTGGCTAGCTGAGTTGCTCCCATGGTGGAGAGGTCTAAGGCACAAGTAGCTTGGCCAGTACAGCTTGGGAGACCAGGGTTTTGTTGCTGGTCTCCCGACTCCTGCAGCTTCACTTTTCCCCTCAACTCAAGTGTGTTTTTTTTTTCTGACAATGCCAGACCAGATATACCCCCCAAATAAATAGGTGGCTGGATGGCATTGATGGTATGCTCATGCTGCAGTATGCAGCCAGTGTACTACATATGATATTTAGTCAAGGAATCCTGGACTGGGTGACACTTGGATGGTGCTTGGACTCCCTTGGCCTTTGCACATTAGAGGTCAGAGCCATTTCCAGCACTGGCATGGCTTGTTGGTATGCTGGTCCAGCTGCTGGATTTACAGCACAGGCCCACGTGCTGGTACAAAGTGCCAGCATGCTGTTGAGGTGGCAGGTTTCTGGCACCTGGATCAGCATGCCAGCAAAACATTCTGGTTCCAGACATGGCTGTGTGCACATCAATAGATGGGATTACAGATGGGTACAGAAATCCCAGGAGTCGGGAAGCCATGCCCAGGGCTACCAGAGGGTTGAAGTACAGTACAGGGGACAGGAAGGTCAGGTGTAGTGCCTGGGGAACCAGAGAATTGTAGTGCAATGCCTGGGGTACCACAAGGTCTGCTGCAATGCTGGGGTATCAGAGTGACAGGAAGCAGTGCCAGGAGTATCTGAGGGTTGGGGTGCAGTCCCTGGTTGGTTTTGGGGTGCAGTGAAGGCAGTACCTGAGAGGGTGTAGTTCTGGGGGTACTGGAGGTCAAGGTACTATGCTTGTAGGTACCGGACATCCAGATGCAGTGATGTTGGTAGTGGAGGGTCAGGGTGCAATACTTGGTATTGAGGTGCTGAATCCTGTAAGTGGGGACAATGTCTAGTAGTAATGTGCTGTGCCAGGTATTGGGGTGCAATGTCCTGGCATACTGGAGGGTCACTGCAAAACTCAAAGTTTAGATTGTCAGTCCTAAAGGAACTGTTGGTTGTGTTTGTTGAGGCAAACAGGCTCCAGCATAGCAGGCAGCACATGTTCATGGCAGGGAGGTCATGCCAAACAAATCTGCTCAGCTTCTTTGATTACACCACTAGGGCAGCAGACAAGGGCCATGCAGTGGACATACTATACCTGGACTTCAGCAAGGCCTTTGACTCAGTCCCCCACATGAGGTTAATTAAAACACTGGTGGATATGGGGACAGGATAGAAATCACCATGTCATCTCACTACCAGGTTACAATATTTTCAGACTGGACAGGACTAATAAAAGGAGGAGGGGTTGTGCTATTTACATTAAGGACAACCTCTCTAGCCACCCTGTCTGCTTTTCCACCACTAACTCCTCTGTGCAATTTCCCCCAGTCAAGTTACTACTTGGTGCCCAAAATAAAGTGCTTACTGTGGCCACTGTCTATATCCCTCCTAAGGATCCAGGGTCCGGCCTCCAGACTGTTCTTGCATTTGTAAGATCGCAACCACCTGACACCTTGCTCCTTCTCCTTGGTGGCTTTAATATAAATTGGCTCACATCAGACGTTGGGTCCCTCAAGGATGCTATCCTAGCTGCTAACCTAACGCAGATGGTGAGCCCCCACACTAGAAAAAACTACAAAACTGGAATGTGCACTCTCATTGACTGGATCCTTGCTAGCCACCCAGCCCGCATAAAAAACACAGTTGTTCTCCTGGACTCTCTCAGTGACCACTCCCCTGTGATCTGTACCTGGACAAATAAGTTCCAAAAACCACCTCCAAAAACCATCTCAAGCAGAGTGCTACCCCATGGAAACCTTACTAAGCTCAAGACCTGTCTTTTACTGCAAGACTGGTCCCCAATATACAATACTCTAGATGTTGACGCAGCCCTAGATTATTTTATCACAACTTTCAACACTGCCTATGACACCTAACCACCAGTAAAAAAGCGTAAAAAATCAAAGCACTCTCAAATCCCTGGCTCACAGTCAAACTACTGGCCCAATTCAAAGCTCTGGACCACCTCTGGGCCATAGCCAGAGCCACAGGCTCCTTGACGGATATCCAGAAGTATAAACAGGCACGAAACCAATGTACCAAACAAATCCGACTAATGAAGAGCTCCTATTTCAAAAATGCCCTCACAAACTCCTGGGGTGATGGGAGATCATTCTGGAACAACATCAGAAATATCATGGGTAAGCAATCCAAATCCTCTCCCACTATAATGACTGTCGATGGAACCACTACCCTAGACCCAATGGTCATGGCAAAGGCCTTAAATAAAACTTTCACTGACCTCAGTGAGGTCCTCCTACGGACTTCTTCTCTGACACAGACTCACAAAACCAACATCTCCTACTGCCTCACCTGACCAACCGCTTTTCACTTCAAAATAGTTAAGGCACATGAAGTCTACAAATATATAAAAAAGGCTATCTCTAAATCCAGAGCAAGCAGTGATACTATTGATCTTAAAATTCTGTCCCTTACCCTGGAAGAGGTGGTGCACTCACTCACCAAAATGTTCAATCTCTCCCTCTGTCTTAGTCAATTTCCCAGCAAATGGAAGTCTGCTATAGTCACACCCATGTTCAAAAGTGGTGACAAGGCCCTACCAGGAAACTATTGGCCTATATCTATACTTCCACCCCTCTCCAAGGCCCTCGAACACATTGTGGCTGACCAACTCTCAGATTACCTGCATAAGTATAACATACTCTGCTTGCAGCAACATGGATTTAGGAAAGGACACAGTACGTCGACCGCCCTAATGGAATTCTCAGGAGAAATTCACACTGCCTTGGACAAAGGATATCAAACCGGAGCTGTTTTCATTGACCTAACAAAGGTGTTTGATACTGTTCACCATGGCTTACTTATCACACAACTACACAGTCATTGGCTCTCAGAAGGACCAGAAGCCTGGGTTAAAAGTTACCTGGCCCAATGCTCTCAATCAGTAAAAATCTCAGAAGTTCTCACAGACTCAAAACTGGTCCTCTCAGGTGTTCCACAGGGATCAATCATAGGCCCCTCCTTTTCAGCCTTTTCCTAAACCCTCCCCCCAAATCCTGCCTGGAACAAATAATCCTTTATGCTGATGATGCCGTGATTCTCTCCTCTCATAAGGACCCGAAACCCTTACTCCAGAGCCTGCAACTTGCTTTCTCCAATGTTGAAAAGTGGTTCCTAGATCACAAGCTGGTCCTAAATCACAAAAACAAAAGCCATGCTTTTCTCCAGTCCACAAAACAGAAAAGACAAATTCCACTTACTATCAAAACATACCCAGGAAATACCCTTGAACAAGTGTCAACATTTAAATACCTTGGAATCACCTTTGATCAAGGTCTTACCTTTCTATGCCCACATTGATAACACAGCTAAACAGCGAACCAGCGATAGTATCCTGTTCTGAAACTGGCATCCTTTACCCAAGCTGCGCTTGAGGATTGCTATCCAAAGCTCTGTCATCTCAATCATAGACTATGGCTTAATTATCTATGGCTCTGCCACTACCTCCGCACTAAGGCGCATCACAACCACCCTAAACAAGACCTGTCGGCTGCTCACTGGAGCGCA
The DNA here is from genome assembly GCA_016271365.2 of Neoceratodus forsteri. Lineage (NCBI taxonomy): Eukaryota > Metazoa > Chordata > Ceratodontiformes > Ceratodontidae > Neoceratodus > Neoceratodus forsteri. The sequence goes on from CM028132.1 coordinate 500,661,475, forward strand.
AAGCCGTACTCATACATGTGAGCTCTACACTGAAACAGGATGGTTGCAACTCTCAAATTGCATAAAGTACCTCACATGCTTGATGGCAAAAAAATCCATCTTGGGCCGCACTTCGCCGTGTATCCAAGACCTACTTTGCCTGAATACCAGCATCCATCCCATCAAAAGATCGGAACACCAGCCTCTCCAGGTCCCCAGATGCCGGACCACACAGGGCCAAAGATCTTTTGCCTATCGTGCCTCCAACTGGTACAATGCCCTGAGCTCACTCATTACATCCTCCATGTCACTAGGAGCTTTCAAATCTATGCTTTACTCTCATTTCTCAGCCTCTAGCTCCTGTGACTGCCTTGACTAATGATTCTTCCCTCATGGCTGTTTTTACTGTTTTTCATCCTCCTCCTCCTCCTCCTCCTCTGCTCCTTTCTTGACAAAGGCATCTGAGTACCTCTAACTACTCTAAGTCTGCTCCCCTCCCCATATCTCCCCCTACCCTTCCCACCTTGACCATTCCTCCAATGTTTTGTTTTTTTCCTGTGATGTACTGTATTATACTGGCGTATTGAAACCTTTATAATTTGCTGACCATTCTATGTAACATGTCTTGTTTGTTTGTACATTGATGATGTGGAACCTTTGTAAAAGAGCTATTGACTCAAAGGTAATAATTCCTAGAACAATAAACTAAACTAAAACTAAACACCAGGTAATTGGCAAACTGGCTAGAAGGTAGTATGCAACAGTAGTGGTGGTGGTGGTGGGGGGCATGCCAGGATGAGAGAAGTTACTAATGGGGTCCAGCAGGGATCACTGCTGGTCCAGACCTGTTCAATGTGTACATCAACAACACTGGAGACAGCATCAAAGGCAAGATATGTCTTTTCATGGATGATACTAATCTCTGTGGGAGGATGGACACTGAAGAGGGGGTAAGGGATCTAAGGGGGACCTAGTAAGGTTGGAAAGATGGTCTGGAATCTAGCAATAGGGGTTGAATGCTAAAATGTGCAAGGTAATGCGCATTTTTTGTCAATACATTTTTATTAGTTTTTGCTTTAAATAATAGTATAAGATGAAAATACATTCATAACAATAACATACTTGTTAAAACACAAATTCAGATTGCAATTTAAACCACATCTAACATTTCAGAACATAGTAACGTTAGCAAATTTTACAATTTTATTATTACTATTATAGGCTGATTAGCTCAGGGATAGCTGAGCTAACAGAAATGGTAATAGATATGCTCTGGCACCCAATCAAGTAGTTCTTTTTTTTATTTTATCACTGTAATCCAGGGAAATGTAAGGAATGGAACAAAAATTAACAAGCAGACAGAGAAAAGTAGAATAGAAGAGAGATAGGAACTAGAGTTGTAGACTATAATATAATATAATGATACATGTACCACTAAGCCTGTGTGTTCTGGAAGATATCTGGGGCAGAGGGATGCAGGTTGCCATTCTGGTAATACATTCTGATAGAGGTGTTATTAAATGTGTGCAGTTTTCCAGTAAAACTATATGCTAGGTTTTCTAGTTTTAGAGTCTCTAGAAGATATCTTCTCCACTCAAAGAAATGGGGGGGTGCTTCTTCAATCCAGTATTTTAGAATGATTGTTTTGGTTACTACACCTATTAGAGCAATACATGTTTTGTCCCTTAACTGGACATTTGTATCATTGGAGAAGTTTTCGATGATGCAAGTGTGCAATGATACGTTTTTGGAGATATTTTTTCTTTTCCAAAGACGTCAGATATTCTATTCCATAGTGTCTGGATATTCTGGCAGTGCCAGAACATGTGCAATATATCAGATTTCTGTTTGTTGCACTTAATGCACCTGTCACCATCTTTTTAAACTTCAAATTTATTTGTTTTTTTAATTTGTATGTTATTAGATTTGATGTAAAATGTTATATATAACATTACTTTCAGATAAGCATACATCATGACACAGTCAATTACATTGCATCCTTTTTTTTTTTTTATCACAACATTATTTATCCCCACCTCCATGGACTTGGCAGGGGCTACGACCCCCCCCCCTCGGAGGAATACATCCTCCGGCCCATCAGGGCCATCATAGGTCCTGCTGGGTCCTGGTATTTTCCTCCGTTTTTTTCTCCCCCATGCCTATGCCAGTGCAATGGGCACAGCAGCTGTCTCCACCTCCAAGGAGGCAGCCAAGCATCCTGGGTGCAGCTGAATCCCTCTTGTGCTGACACATGCAGCACAAAACCCCTTCCTGAGAAAGGAGAGCAGTCCTCTGGATGCTCAATCCTTACTGCCCCCCCCCCGGCTGACCTCTGAACGACCTGAGTCCATTCCCGAACACGGGTCGCCGGCATGTCACGAGGTGTGGTGTCCAGTACCTCAACCCTCAGTACCACCGGGCCAGCCTTACATTGCATCATTTATAAACTAAAGGAATTGAAATGCCTCAAATCTCAGTAGTGCACTTGGGGGGTTCACAAGAGATAAACTGATATAATTATTGTGTGTTAAATAAGTTAAATTTAATGCACTCTGTGTTTATGTTAAGTATATAGCCCTTGCTGCCATGAGTGGGGGTACTAATAATTATTAGCAGCCTTGTTCAACCTGTAAAAGGGTTACTCATCCCCTATGACATGCTAAAGCTATATCAAAACTAACATTTGCACTTTTACAAACAGTTCTCTGCAATGTATGTCTCTAACAACATTCAGAAATAATAGTTCAGTGTTGATGGAGCAAATGCTCTTAGTTGTTCCTTCTCTAGAAAATATTATTATACTGAATAAAACAATTGAAGTAATATTTATGGGACAAGTAAATTAAGAGACCATTGAAACAGCCTGGCTCTGCTACATACAGTGCTTACCCTACAGATATCTAAGGGATGGTATTTTAAACAGTTAACTCCTTATGTGCTGTTTCATTAAGTGCAGTTTGTCGCTGTTGCAAGAAAAAGAAACCTGCTAAACCAGAAAAAAAAAAACAGAGCAACAGGTGATTTTAACAGCACATAAAGAACTTGTACTTTGTAAAACAGCTAGAGTCCCTACTCAGAATTCTGCACTGCAGAAAAGGCATCAAGTCATAGGCAAGGCCCCTGGAATTCTGCGATTCTATGGTTGCGGAATTTTCTACAGAATTAGCATCATGCCGTAGAATATATATAGTGCCACAGAATTCATTGTTTTTGATGAAATTTCAATCAAATATACTGTTTTTCTATAGTGTTGGGCTTTCTTTCCCATCTTGTTTATCCTGAAGCCCCTCCTCTATCTTCATCATATGATGTCATCGATGACATCACATAATAGTTAGCCAATGGCAGGACTGCATTCTGCCAGAGAATTGAATAAATCATGCTGCGGAAATCAGAAAATTCTGCCGCAGAGCACTAGGGACCTGGTCATAGAGAAGAAGGGAGGAGGGAACTGCACAATGGAGTCTGCAGCAGTGCTTCAGCGCCATTTTACAGTGAACATGCCCAACTGCCTGTTTTTATTTTTTGGGTTTTTTGTTAAGTAAAAGATGGCAACAGTGCACACAAATCAGAATATAATTCAACAGAAGAGGCAAGGGCATGTGTAGGTTCTGAAATACCTAGAATCAATTTTGCAGCTCCCCTCCTTACCTTACATTCCTAGTGAGTCCAGACCATCCTCACACATGCTCCTATCCCTTTGACTCTTCTCCTTGGGTGTTGAATTGGTACTCATTCTGTTCAGGTAGCATCACTGTTTCTGTTTTCTTTATTCTTTCCTTTTTGTGGAACTGGCAGGTGGCTCCGGCCCCTCCCACGGGGCTCGTCTCTTCAGTCCCGGCATGGAGGCCGCCTGGCCATCATGGAGCCTGCCAGCTCCGTTTTTCTGATATTTTTCCCCAGGCCCACGATCGTGCAATGGGCAGAGCAGCTGGGCTCCACCTCTGCAGAGGCAGCCTTACGCCCTGAACGTGGGCCCTCCCTATTCTGGCAGTATGCCTGCACTGACACCCAGCCACCACTGGATGTCAGGCAACAGCATGCTGTACTAACCCCTCCTACCCTGGGGAAGAACAGCTGTTTGCAGACACTTGATCCTTCCCCACCCTTGCAATCCGAGTCTGTTCCCGCACTCAGGTCACCAGTGTGGCCTGAGGTGTGGCATTCAGTGCCTCAGTGCCACCGGGCTGGCAGCATCACTGCTTCTGAAGCTTCAGCAAATTTGAAAGTCTTTTCACCATACAAACTCGTAAGACTTGCAGGCATCAGCAACAAATGGTGAACACTCAGTTCCCTAAGATAGGTCTGGACCCCTTGAAACATTTTCTGCACATCCTAGTCACATAACTAAAGTCCAGAAAGCTATGGACCTGGATGTTGTTTCAATCTAAGGGGCTTTTACTCTCAGCAGCTTGCAAGATACTGTCCCTCTCCAAAAAGGATCACAGAACCACTAGGAACATACATGAATCAAGTGCACCTGAGGTGGCCATGCCTCTCCTGCCACTCGGTGGGATCCTGAAGGTTTTTAAAATGTCAAAATCTTTCTTATGTTGTAAAATATCTTTCAGACATTGACTGATGTACATTCTAGGTGTTGTCCCCTCTCTTCCTCTGGGTGTCCCAACATCCTGACGTGGATTGCTCTAATACGTTTTTCAAATTCTTCAGCCTCCAATGAAGTACACCAGTCTCTTTTGTAAGAGCTACCGTGACCAACAAAGCCTTGTTGACTGTTCTTGTGGCTCCTTGAATGTCTTCCGATAACAGTCCCATCCTCATGTCCATTTGCTTCATCTGGGCTGTAAAATCCTCCATTTTTCTGTTGAGGCTTTGGATGGCTTTAAGTAAGGCTGCATCTGAAGGTTGGTTAAGTTCTATTTCCACCACCATGGGAGGTGGGTCCTTGCCAGCCCCTGGCATTACTCTTTCAGCCAGGCTCATTCATCACTTGGTCGTGCTTTACTACCTTGAATCATAGCTGCACAAATACAGACCTGATTTGTAAAAGAATTATATCCTCATGTTCCAGACAGTCTGAATCTCTATATCACAGCTGTACTTGCCATTTCCAGCTTTTAAAATGAGTTATTGCCATTAATGTTGAGTAGCTTACAGAGCTCTGGTGAGAAGTCACTTGTAGCTCAGCTGCTGGCCATGCCCTCATATATTTATTAGTTTTTATAAGAAGAAATGACAAGTTAATCCACATTCGAAAAGCACATGTTGAATATTCAGCACACATTACAGTAGGATTCAAAACGGACTAATTCTACTCAGGCTGTTAATGCATACAGAACTTAATTAAATATTTACTTTACAAGTCCTAATGGGCCAACATCTTAGTATAAATGGCCATCAAGCTACAAACCTTCAAATTAAAGCTTAGTTTTTCAGAATGTTAGTAAAAGCAACACTGCTGTAATTGGCCCTCTTTCAGCATCTAATAAAGTCTTTTATTGTCCATCTGTGTACCGACTTATTGCCCTGTACCAGAAAAAGATCATCAGGAAACATCTAGACAAAGCTGTATACTGGTAAGCAGATTTTAGGTATAACATTCACAATCAGAATGGTTTCTGGAACCCTCACTCATGCCCCCTATTAATAACCCCAATAAGCCTCAGAGAAAATAAGATCTGGTAAGAGCTGATATGGCTGTGGAGAGCTTTTAGGAGTGGCAAGAGCACGGAAAAGAATATGCAGTGCTCTCACCGCTCCAGAGTCAGCCATAACTAATACTGCAGCGATTACAGTACTGTGAATGTGTGATACTCGTGCATGCGCAGTTTGCCCCAGAGCCAGCCATGCACATGGCAGTGCTGACATGACTACATATGTGCAATACTCACGCATGCACAGTTTGTCAGTGCCACCAAGCTGCACAAGGTAGATGTCACTTCCGCACTTGCGAAAAGGAAAAGGAAAAGTAGTGCACCGGGAAGGGGTGTTTATGCGGCCTGTGGAGGGGGAGGGCTACATAAACAGAATCACTGGAAACTATGCTGGAGCACTGTGGCAGCACACCAGACAGCGGTCCAGTCACGTGCTTCCACAGTGCTCTTATACAAATCTGATGATGGCATAATGTCTGTGGAGCTTGGCCCACACAGCCATAAAAATCAGATTAAGGAGGAGACTATTAACACACTAGAGATCTGGTCTGGAACTTGCTTGTCATCACAGTCTCTTTTTCATTCTTTTCTAAGCAATAATTTTTGGTAAATGTGCCTTAGCCATATTGATCTCAGTGCTGGTAGACTACTTCTGGTTTTCCCCTGATTGTAGTAGGTGGTGGTAGTAGCAGTCTTGAAGTAGTAGCTGGCTGACTGGCTCTCTCTGACTGGCTGCCCCTCTGCTCTGGCGTGGTGCTGTGTTCGTGTTCCTGGTTTCTTCTTCATTACTTAACTAAGAGACATTCACAGTGGTGCCTGTGCCTGTTGAGAAATAGAAATCACTACTCTTAATAAGTTATACATAGTATTAGTATAACTTTTTTAAATGTCAGAAACAGAAGAGTGCATGCTGGGGGTTACCTGCCTTTTAACAAAACAATCTCACAGATAGTATGTGGTGGGTGGCTGTCAGAGTTTCATGGTTCACAGTGGTGCTTTAAATACTAAGCTATAAGGGCTGGTTAGAGTTTTGTGACTTGCCTGCCTTTGGACAAAATCATCATCATCATCTTAGTGGTTTGGTGGCAGTTGTACATACTACACCACTGACACTTTCAGCAAGCTCATTCACAGTCACGTCGTTCACTCTTTCTCATCTCATTTCACTAATCATGCTTTTTATTACTACTAAATAGTGGTTTCATTGTTTTTTCCCACAGATATGTTGATTGAAAGCAGTTTAAAATGATTTTTTTAACATACAGTTACCATAAAACAATAAAGGGTATAACAGGTTTGGATATGGTTCAGATAAGGATCTGAAACTTTAGGCGCTTTTACACACAGGTTTGTAAAACGAAATAGACGTTACCTATGTGGCGCCATTGTACTCTGTTGCATTCGGTTTCCAATTACACCCTCACGGTATTCCGGCTAATCGCTTCCATTTGTTTGGCTCCCCAGAGCTTGCTGCTCTAATGGCAGTTTCTGCAGTGGTACCGGAATGGCTGTTTGACACAGCCAGATCAAACGGAACACGTTCGTGCAAACAGCAAGAAGCAGAGATTGCGGTTTGGACGAACGTTGACCAAGGGAATGAAACAAATGCTTTTTACACACAAGGGATGTAACGGAATAGTTTCCATAACAGTTATTCCATTACATAGACCTGTGTGTAAAAGCGCCTTTTGTTTGCTTATCAGAACCTTTTAGAACCTCAACACCTTTTGAGGTTCTCCTATCCCTATTCCTCAGTTATCATGAGGAAATAGGTGTCAATAATGAGTGCATGTCTTAAGAAAAAGTAAAACCTGGCTAACAATAGCAAGACTACAAGTTGAGGCTACTGCGCAACTGCCAAAAGTGTGTCCCTCCCCATCCCAAAAAGGCTTCACCTGTGATGCAAGCCTTAACCTGCTCTGCTTTCACAATTTGTTTTTTTTTACTGGACTACACAAAACAAAAATGGCTTTGTAGCTACATAGGAAAAGGCTGGTGACACTATAGACAGGATGCTACTGGCTCTACTTTCACAGTTTGTTTTTTATTGGACTGCACAAAACAAAAATGGTCCTGTGCTTGTGTAGGAAATGACTGATGATGCTGAAGACAGGGGCTACAATGAACTGCCAAAGGGCTGTCCCTATCCCCAAAAAGGTTTCACACTTGAAACAATCCTTTACTGGCTCTGCTTTCACAGTATTTTTGTTTGTTTGTTTACTAGAGTACACAAAACAAAAATGGTTCTGTGCTTCTGTGGGAAATGGCTGGTGATGCTAAAGATGAGGGATACTATGCAGCTCCAAAGGGATATCCCTCCCCCCAAGACAGTCTTCACATATGATGCAAGCCTTCACTGCTTTTGCAATTTATTTTTTTATTGGACTACACAAAACAAAAATGACTGCATACATGGGAAATGGCTAGCGATGCTGCAGACAGGGGCGACAATGTAACTGCCAAAGGGCTGTCCCTCCTCCCAAAACAGGATTCACCCCCTCACCCACACATGCACACACGCATGCACACAGACACACAGTCTCTGTTGTAAAATAAAATGCAAACTTTTTTCTTCTTTCTTAGATCTTTTTCTGTAAAATGGTACAATCAATTTTCTTTTCTTGTTTAAAGCCTTTTCTTACTTTCTTTAAACATTTTCTTGTTAAAAAATCTTTATTTTTTTAATTTCATTTTCTGCAGTTGTGCACTGTTGTTGTGCATTGTAAAGAAAAGACAGTACTAAGTTTGTGCTGTGCACTTGAGTGTGTGCACACTGACAACACAGCCTCTAGTCCGAGCAGTCATCCCCATCTCCCTCTTGCTTTTCCACACTTTTTTTTTTACTTTTAAATGTTCTTCTTCCAATCTCTTCTGTTCTGTGCTTTTCTGCATGCTAGACAGTGAGTGCCCCAATACAGTCTTTGTGACATAGTCTATCTTTTCTTTTTTCTCTGTTCTGCTTTACTGTTCTTAATTTGCTTTCATAATCATTATTTTTCTCAGACGTTTTAATTTTCTTCTGCAAATCTGCAGACTGGAAGCATTCTGACATCTGCCCCCCCAATATACACAGTCTCCTCTCTAGTCAGTGTTTTGTTATCTTTTCTTTGCTATTTTGCAGTTTTCATTTCTTTTCTTTTTAGTTTAAAAAAATGTTTTTCTCCTCCTATCCTGTCTGTCCCCAGCTTCTCACTCCTTTCTTCTCCTTGCTTTATTTATTGAAATGTTTCACCAGGAAGGGCACTGAACAACAAGTTGCTCGTCTCACGGTGCATCCTGGGGAGAGGGTATCAGAAATCATATATATATATATATATATATATATATATACACATACAACAACCATACATTAATACAAATTAAACATTGGTATATGACAGTGTAAACTGTGTTGAAGATTACAGAAGGTAATGTACATTATAAGTGCAGTAATGAAAGAAACACATTGATAACTTGAGCAGGCTTTGGCTTGCTGAGTGCTGCTACAGGTGAATGGCAGCAACCAGAAAATTCAACTCCTTCCCTGCTGCTTATTGAGCTGGAATGGTATTGAGGCATAGGTGCTGGAACCTGTGGGTGCAGGGGTGCTGCAGCTGCCCACTTTTGCCCATGAGCATTCAAAATGCCCTTTTGCTTGCAAACACTACCTTTTTACCCTGTGCCCTTTTGAACTTTAGCACCCACGCTTTTCCCCATGTTCCGGCACCCGTGTATCGAGGTCAGAGTCACATGGCTATATATGCTCCCTCAAGGCACTCTTTGACCTCTCCTCAACCTCCTAAGCCTGTCACATGACAAGCACTCAAGCTGGGAGGCTGGGGGAGGTATACAAATAAATGCACTGAGCTCTGACCTGGCAAGCTTTAGTTCAGGTCTCATGATAACCAAGCAGCATGCATTCAGGATGGCTCAGTTTTCTTCAGAGAGGTTCTGCCCTTCACTGTTTATGACTACTGCTTTAATATTTAACATATGATTCATCGTGTTTATTATCATGGAAAACAATGCTGAACCCAGACTTCTGAACAGGTCTCAATCTGAGCATTTGAATTTTGCCTTAGGCGATGAAGGAATTCAGTGAATCACTTCTTTTTCATTAGATGCACAGTCAGACTGAATAGTAGTTTGGATTCCTGGTTTCACCTCAACAGCAGAGGTTCGACTCCTGTTATGGGAAAAATGCTTGGATGGTAGTGTTGTTTTGAGAGGGCACTGAAGAGTGAGGAGATCCCAGGTTTAAATCCCATCACAGTCACTCACTACTGGTGTGAACATATGTATGTCATGTGACTTCCCTGTGCTTCATTCCACCCAGTGGTAAAACAGGTTGACAGCAGGCCTCCACTATAGAAAGAAATGTTGCTCCAGCCTGTTGGCACAGTGGTAGCACTACTGCTCGTGACGCCAGTGGCCCAAGTTCAGGAATGAACTGTAGACATCAGGGGCTGGCTGAAAGAAAGAGGTTGAAGCATCCAGTGGACAGCTCTTCTCCTTCAGTGGGGGAGGCATGCTGGATCCACCACTTGGCTGCCACCTACTGAAGGATGGGTTGTAGCGTGGCTGAAGCAGCTGCAGAAAGGGAAGGTGGGGATGTGACTGATGTTAGCATGACTCTCTACTCTATGGGTACATGCCCTCTGTGTGATTTCTGGATGATTCCTAGTGGAGGGAACAAAAAAGGGGAAAATCAACAGTGGCTAGTCATATGAAGGCCTGCCTGTCCCACACATCCATCTTGGACTACTTTTCCTGACCACTGGAGGTGCTCCCAGGCTTTGCCTCCTGTGTGGGTGGCTGGAAAGTGTGAGGAGGAATCTGCCAGGTTGCTGAAGACAGATGCAGCATTAGGGAACAAGTCGAGGGAGCAATGAAGTGGCATGTTGCATGTGGTTTGTAGTATCACAGTGGATCAAGAAAAGGGAACCTCTAGGGACATGAGAAGACACTGGCAGCATGTGGAAGGCTAGGCAGAATAAAGAAAACTGAAAACAAAATAAAGAGACATTGCATCTCAACTGGGCTTATAAATATATATAAAAAATACTGCTACTATTATAAATCACTTAAGGGATTTCAGTCAATCGGCAATCAGAGTTGCATGGCCTCTTATCCTGCATACAGTTGTCATTTCATGCTTGGAATGTAAAAATAGAGTGATACATGAGGCGGAGGTGGGAGGAGGACCATCACTAAATGTGCCTTTTAAATTAGACAAATAAAAATAGACTGGAAAACTTATAAATCACTCAAGACAAGTTGAATGACGTTTTAAGTTAACAGGTGCTGCAAGGGATATCTTTTGTAGTTAAGAAGATATCATTTCACTCTGGTTGGGGCAGACAGAGCTGCTCAGCTTTGCTTCATGGTCCTCTTGCCTAAACAAAAAAAGTAATTTGAAACTCCTCTGGAGTTGTTTCCTCAAGAAGCTTGCTGTGTCCTCTGTTGGAAATTATGTCAGTAAATTATTTAGGTTCCAAAGACTAGCAAATCACATTTCAAAAATATTAACAAGCCAGAAGGGAATATACTAAAACAGATCAGATAGACTTCTGATGTTTTCTGTTTACAAATGCCTGATATATCTCTGGTGCTCTATCCCCCCCCCAAAAAGTAGCTGGTTATTCAAGCAAGGCTTTTTTGACACTAGCATGCAAAAATAAGTGTTTCTAATTGCACTGTTGCAGACAGTAACTACTTCAAAGAAGTGGTGTAAGTAACTTGCCTTTGTGTCTACTCCAAGACACTAGCTGTCAGGTCACTTAAAGCAGGCATGACGAGAGAGATGAACAAGCTGAAAAAATATTGTTGGAACTGGACTGCTCAGCAAGGAGAAGGGAGTATTTCATTCAACTGGTGTAGTGATTTGCAGTTGTGGAAGGATACACTGAAAACTCCTAAAGTTTGTGTTTCGGTATCCCATTTTTTCCAGCTACAGCAAGACGGCTGCAGGCTCCATCACCAGCTGTAAAATGAGGGAAAGCACAGACAAATAGTGCATGGCTGATTTGTTACAAATGTTCTTTTATTCCATTAATTCAGTTATTAACAGCTTTATTTGCAACTTGTTCATACCTCAGAGGGCAACAAATAGCTTAGTCTGTAACTCTAGGGACAATCAGATCATAAACTAAAAGACCTCTGTCCTATTGCCCCACATGTGTTGCTATGTTGAAATTTGAATTGTACATCAACTAATGTTACTTATTTATTTATTTAGATTTTGGTTACCGGGTAAACCCACTGAGACCAGAGATCCCTTTTTCAGGGGCGACCCAGGATTAGTTACAGAGAGTACATATCTTGGTGACATTAAACAGTAGTCTTAGAAAATACTTTTGTAGATTCAGTGTATACATACATAGTAGAATTGTATAGGGTGACATTAGATAAAATACATAACAAGGAGTGGGGTACATAGGAGCAACAGTAGAGCAGCGTTAGCTGAGTACTTAATTAGTCACAGGGGGTACATAGATAGGTATTAACATACATAAGTTTATGGTACATGGTACACATAGGGTAACATCGTTTGGCACAGAGAACAGAGGGTGCCATTAGGCTAATAGATATTAATACAGTTTCAAACTTATGTATGTAACAGGTGTACAGATGAAAACTGATAAAGTTAGTCTTCATGTATTGAATTGTACCCTATTTGTCTGAATAAAGCTGAGCTTTAACTGTGATATGAAACAGCTTTTACACCTCTAGATACCTTCCTGTTGTCCTTTTAGTGTCTAAACAATATTCTGATATGTTTTAACCTTTTTTGTTAAATTGGTAACCTAAATGTTTGCCTTTGTAACTATCCTGACTCCCTCTCTCCTTAGCAGGTGCTGTTCTCACTTTTTATTCTGCCTGAACATTCTATGATGTCAGTGACACCACTCCAGGCAATTCGGATGAATAGCATGGAATGGTGTTACTGGTGTCATGGACTGCCTTAGAAATATGAAAAGGAAAAGCAGAGCAGGGTATGAAATACGCTATGAAAATTGATGAGTAGCACATGAAAGTGCTAATCAGTTACGAAAATACATAGCACTTGCCTCAATTTGATTAGCAAAACTGAAAACACTAAAAATGTATATACATACAATTTTTTTTTAATGTTTAACCTGAATAAAATCCTTTATTAAAATTAGCCCTGTCGGCCCAGTGGCACAGAAGGTTGAGGCACTGGCACCTTACCTCGAACCACACCAGCGACCTGGGTTCGGGAATGGGCTCAGTTCATCGGGGGTCAGCAGGGGCAGGAGAGGATTGAGTGTCCGAAGGATGGCTCTCCTCTCCTGGGGTGAGGGCAGTGGGAGCTCCTAGTGGAGAATGGGGGGGCAGCTAAAGTGTCGTGATGTGGGAACCAGAAAACCAGAAAAGCAGCTCAGGTGTCTGCCGGATGATGGCTCTCCAACTCCCAGTGCCTCCAGGAACCTCTAGGGAGCCTCCTCGTCCTCAGCAGCATCCCTGGGCCCTAGTATGAGTGCGCTGGGGGATTGTCCTGTCCCCTGGTGCCTTCCCCCTCGGAGGAGAGAGACCTGCCTGGCGAAGGGTTACGTCCAGGATATCCCAGGGACCAGCTGCGATATGAGGCCAGATGGAGAAGCTCAAAGGGAGATTGGTGGAGGTAGTTAGGGGGCTTGTAGAGCCTGAAGAGTGGGGGGCCCCAGAGCTAGGGAAGGGGAGTAAAAATAATACAAAAAAAAATTTGCTCTGTCTTTGCTTCATCTATTTCAATATCCCCAACACAGACACACACACACTCACTCACTCACTCACTTATTTTTAAGGGAGATGCAGACTGCTTTCTGGTGCTTCATCAAATAAGGCACCAGCTGATAACCCAGATCCCATGTATGACAAAACCTTCCCTCACCCACCTCCGTACCACCACCCTCACCACTCATATCCCCTGCCAGAAAATAAGTCACCTAGGCCGGTCTGGTGGCACCAAGAGTTGTACTGGACGCTACACCTCATGCCATGCTGGCAACCCGGGTTTGGATGCAAGCCTGGGCCATCAGGGGTCAGCAGGGGAGTGATAAGATTGAGCATCCGGAGGGCTGTTCTTCTATTCCAGGGAGGGTTCCAGGGTGTCACTGCTCTGCAGCAGCCCCTGGTGATGACCAGTGGGTGCTGTCAGAATGGTGCTAGAAAGGGGTGGAGTGCAGTAGATGTCTGTACGCAGTGCCTGACGTCATTGCACGCCCGCACTCCGAGGGGTAAAATGGCGGCACTGTTTGTGCAGCTTGATAGCCGCCACTTTGCCGGCTGACGATGCCTGGATCCGTCACGTGCTGGTATTGGATCCTGGCCTGGCGTGGGGACATGGGGAGGTCCCCTTTGAGGGTACAGCTGCATATGCCAGCTGGCACAACCCTCTCTGGGGTCGGCGGTGGAGGTTGAGTGGTGGCACGAGATTGGCAGGTCAGTGGCTGCAGGAGGCAAAAATAAGGATGAAAAACAAAAATAAGTCACCTGCCAAAGCCCTGATCTTTTGTATGCCAAAACCTTCCCCCCACCCATTTCAGTTCCAGCACCTTCCCTACCCATGTCCCCACAGACACTCACCCACAAGTAGTTAACTGTTCTACAATTACTTGCAGGGTGTCGCTGATAGTGTACTAACAATCTCACTGCTGTGGACCCAAAAGCCTGTAGTCACTCACAAAACTGCAAAGTACTACTGGCAACAATTGCTGGCATTCAGGCCTGGTGTGGTGAGACAGTTAATATACTGTACTATCAGCAGCACTCTGCAGGTCATCATAGAAAGTTAACTACTTGTGGGTGAGTGTCTGTGGGGACATGGGTGGGGAGAGTGGTAGAGCTGAGATGGGAGGGGAGAGGGTCACAGAATGGATTGCATTTTTTTGCAATCCAAAAGTAAAAATGGGTCAGCCTGGTGGTGCTGAGGGATGAGGTGCTGGACGCCACAACTTGCACTACACCAACAACCCGGGTTTGGGAGCGAGCCCAGACGCTGGGGGTCAGCAGGGGTGGGAGATGGATCGAGCATCCATGGACAGCCCTGCTCTCCCTGGGGAGGGATTCAGGGTCTTCCCAGTGCACTAGAGACTCCCAGTGGAGACCAGGGTGCTACTAGCATGGGTACAAAAATCAGGGACGAGTGCGGCGGGCATCAACAGGGCAGCTGCATGCTGATGCCATTGCACAGCTGCACTTGGGGGGCAAGCACAAAAAGAGAAAAATCCCTCTATACCACTGGTGAGATGACGGTGGCCCCAGTGGAACTCCCACATCCCAAATGCAGGCCCAGGCGCACTCGGGTCTCTCCATGGCTGACCTGACTATCAAAGGTAGGGCACCTCACAATTAGGAGATGACCGCTAGGGGTAGGGTGGAACCAGACCCAGAGGTGATCCGGGGGTCGGTCCTGCCTAGGTCATTCGGGGCAGAGAGCCCGGGAGATGCGGGGGGTTCAGGCTGGGAGTTAGGGTGTATCCGTGCGGGCAGTCCTGAAGGATGCCCAGGGGTCTGGATGCACAAATAAAAAAAAATAAAAAGAAGTAAAGTGCAATGTGATACCGGCTATTTAATACACTGGCACAGACTGCTGAGTAAGGGTGGAACTCTCTGCAGATATGAAGCAACCCCAAAGCTCAATTATTTTATCAAAAATTGGTTGAAGTATTTCAGACTATATAACTGACATGGAAAGGATAATGGAAGGACAGTTAATTATGTAAAAGTAGTTTCCTGTCGATTTTGCAAAAAAAATAATTGTTTCCAGATAACTAACTCCACTAAACTCTGCAGCTTAAACCATACTCTTGTGCAGGTGGTAAACTGAATAACTAGTTAGGTAAAAATAATCACTTCAAGGCTTCCTCCTGTCATCAGGACATTTATACATGTAACAGTTTCAACACATACAGTTCAAAGACGGCCTCCCTCCAAAGTGTACAACTGGCCACACATAAGAGTGAGAGGGAGGGGGGTTGAGGAAGAGACTGCATACTAGGCCATGAGGTTGGCACCATTTCATTTTCAAACATGCACACAGGCAAGGTTATATAGTGTCCTGTCTGATCCTGTAAAAAAAGATACATTTTGTGGTCTTTTAACACTGAACAGTCAAACATCTGCTTTTAAAGGGACAATGTCAACCTTTTTTTCATCATATTATTTCTGGGTAAAAACCCACATTTTATGATTGCTTACCTTCTCTAATATTCGTTGATGTTGCAGTTTTTTTTTTTTAATCTGCCTCCTTGCTTATTAGAACTAAAATGCATGGGAATGTATAGTTAAACATAGCCTTGTTTGGCTCCAAATTGTTTACCTACGTTTACTACATACTTTCTGAACATCAGAAACACCCTCAGACAGTGCAGCCACTTGTGATACAATAGTTTCTTCTACTGCCACTGCATAATGAGTAGCTAGATAGTGTTGGGCGTGTTCCTGAGTCCAGGAAAGATGCAGTTGTATTTGGTCAAAAAATGTAAACAAACATTTTTTGGTGTGGTAACACCAGTATAGTTGACGCTCATTTTTTCACGTTTTAAAAGGTAAAAGGAGTTTGAATCAAACAACCAGCTACATCAGCAGTCTCTACAGAAAGAGAACAATCATAATATGTGTTTTTTAAACAAGGGACACTTTGAGGCCAAATGGGGTTGACAGTGTCCCTTTAATATCAGGATAGCCTGTTCGACCTCAGGCCAGTCTCCTCCAAACTCGGTACGTGAAAGAGTGCTGCACTTAGATGTGTAAGATGAGGTTCAGAAAGTCTTCAGTCTTCCTCATCTTCACCCACTGAGGGCTCTCCCTGAGGACCAAAGTCTTTATTTTTTTCTGGGAGGACTCTCTCTTCTTTCAGGACTCCAAAAATGTCTGCCTGATAAGGTAACTTTGATTTCTGCAGGGAATCCCCAGTTCACATAGGGAAACTCAAATCTGGTCAAATGCTTTGCAACGAGATTGCTTTGCAAAGCTCAAGTCAGGGAACAGGAATAATCTCCTCTGTGGTCACTGTCCCTAGTTGCCGTGCTACTTCCAGGATCCTGTCTCTTTCTGAGGGGGAAGAAAAGAACATCAGCATAGTTTGGGCCCCCGCCCCCAAATCTTGTCAGGGTCTGACAAAATAGAAACAGAGAATTTTCAGCAGATAAGGATCACTTGGCCCACCTAGTCTGTTCATTTTTACCTGCCTACAGTATCACTGCAGATCCTACTTGACCGTCGCTCCATTATCCTCCCCCCCTTTCCCCAAGATTTCTTTGTGCCTGCCCCTGCACTCTTGAACCCCACCATGGTTTTTGCCTCCACTGCCTCTGCTGGAGGGGTGTTCCAGGAATCCACCACTCTTTCTGTGAAGAAGTACTTCCTCGCACCCCCCAGCTTCATAGCAACCCCTCTTGTTCTTGAGCACCTTTTTTTCTGAAAAAATACTTCCCTCCTGTACCTTATTTACCCCCCATGAGGTATTTAGAGGTCTCTATCCTATCCCCCTTTCTTCCAGTGTATACATATTCAGGTCCTTAAGTCTTTCCTTGTAGGGCTTCTGATGCAGACTCTGTACCATTTTAGTTGCCCTCCTCTGGACTGCCTCCATTCTGCCCATATCCTTTCAGAGATGTGGCCTGCAGAACTGGACACAGTACTCTTAGTGCGGACTTACCAGCGATCTATACAGAGGTAACACCACCTCCCGCTTTCAGCTGGTGGTACCACTTCCTATGCACCCTAGCATCCCACTAGCTGTCCCAACTACCCTGTCACACAGACTAACCACCTGTAGGTCATTCAATATGATTACTTCAGGTCCCTTTCCTATTTGGTTGTCGTCAGTGCCACCCCACCCATTCTGTACTCTGCCCCCGTTCAGTAAGCCAGCTTTTCATATAAGTTATTGGGTTCTCACCCTTCATAGTTTCAGGCATTCTTGTCACTCTGAGATTGCTGGCCCCAGTTTGGTTTTCAACAGTTTCTAGTCAAAAACTAAGATTTTTGTTCTCATTAATGGGTCCAGTGGTTGCTGCTAAAGACTTCCCAGCCCTCCCTGCTGTCTCTTTTGCTTTGGTTGAGTTCACCTGCTGGTTGTAAACCTGTAATTTACCTTGGATGTCTGCAACTTTTTTCCAAGGCTATTAGTCTGCCATCCATAGCCTTAACTGCTTGAAAGACATCTTGCTGGATCAGTTCACCTACCATGGTATCTGCCACTAGCACTCCTCTCGCACCGCTACCAGACAATCTGGCTTGCTGGCCCCTCCTGCCTTTGCCTTCCGTTGTTTATTTGTTTCAGATTCACCATCATAAAATCTACCATTTAAATGGCAAAACGTTTCCAGGAAGTTCAGGGCACTGAGCTGTAAGTAAAGCTCAGTTTTCTGTGAATTTAAAGTTTTTAAAATTTAAGCTTTGTTATCTTACATGTAACGCTTCAGACAGACATGTCCTGCCACACTGGTAGCTGGCAATACCCCTCCATCACTAACTTTTTTTCCCCATTTTGTATAAGTCAAGTGGTATAAAATATAGGTTATTAAGTGTATTGTATTGGATGGTTCTGTGATTCATTGGCGTAAGGGTTTGAGTACTGATTCATACTAGAAGTTCATACTAGGAGTATTAAGAAGTGCAGAAGGCTATAGGCCCATAAAGCACCTCTCTCACATTTGGGTTAATGGTCCAGAGAAAGTTGGTCATTGATCAGATAACTATCTAATTTTAGTTTAAAAGAACTCAAAGTACCCACATCAACAACTGTGCTTGGTAAAGTATTCCAATATGTGATAATATATTGGATTCTCCATATTTCTTTCCAGTTCCAATTGCTGGTGTCTATATTTAATATGTTGGACCATCTGTCTATAGTTTCTCTGTTGACCCCCCACCCCATCAGCTTGGTCTGATAAGTTGGTTATAGAGAAGAAACGGCTGATTTTAGTTTACTTGTAGAGACAAATAATGCTCTGTTTTCTTCAGATTTAAGTAATGATCTATCACCTTGGTACATTTTAGATATATTCTCTTGACGGGGTGGTTCCAGAGGATTGGAGGACTGGAGAAGAGCCAATGTGGTCCCTCTGCATGAGACCGGCAGCAGGAAGGAGGCCAGCAGTTACAGACTGGACAGTTTCACATCAGTGGTGGGAAAGTTAATGGAGTCTCTGCTGAAGGTGAGACTGATGGAGTTCCTGGAGTCACATGGGCTGAGGGATGACCTGCAGCATGGCTTCACAGGGGGGAGATCATGTCAAATGAATCTCACAGATTTCTTTGACTGGGTAACTAGGGAGGTAGAGTGGGGAAGGACAGTGGATGTGGCCTATTTGAACTTCAGTGAGCCTTTTGACACTGCACCACACAGGGGGGCTGATAAAGAAACTTAGCAGCTTGAGGGGTGGTGGAGAAGGTGGAGATCTGGGTAGCCAACTGACTGAAAGATTGGAGGCAGAGGTTAATGGTAAATGGCAGTCACTCAGAGGACAGGACAGGGATCATTACTGGGTCCTGTCATCTTCAGTGTCTTCATAAGTGACACTGCTGAGGAATTGGAGGGGAAGGTGTGTCTCTTTGCAGATAATACAAAAATCTGCAACAGGGTGGACAACCAGGAGGGAGTGGAGAGGATGCAAAGGGATCTCTGGAAACTAGTGAAATGGTTTAGGGAGTGGCAGCTGGGCTTCAGCATCAAAAAGTGCAGAGTCATGCACGGAGGGGGGACCTGAGTATAAGACTGGGAGGAGTACTTACAGTTACCAAGCAGGAGAATGGCCTCAGGGTGATCACATCTGATGACTTGAAGATGACAGGGCAGTAGACAAGGTGTTCTGCATGCTGGGGTGCATGGGGGGCTCTCTAGCAGGAGAAGGGAGGTGGTGTTGCCTATGTATTGCTCACTTGTAAGACCCCACTTGGAGTACTGTGTCCAGTTCTGGAGGCTTCACCTTCACAAGGGTATTGTCAGGGTGGAAGCAATCCAGAGGGGGGGCTACTAAAACGGTGCAGGGGTTACATGAGAATCCTTATGAGGAAAGGCTGTGGGAACTCAACATCTACTCCCTGGAGAAGACGAGAGTGAGAAGGAACATGATTGAGACCTATAAGTACTTCACAGGGGTAAACA
The DNA here is from genome assembly GCA_016271365.2 of Neoceratodus forsteri. Classification (NCBI taxonomy): domain Eukaryota; kingdom Metazoa; phylum Chordata; order Ceratodontiformes; family Ceratodontidae; genus Neoceratodus; species Neoceratodus forsteri. Next base: position 500,681,167 of record CM028132.1, read on the forward strand.
GGGTGCATGAAAGGGTTTCTCTTTCAGAGGAGGAACAGCACCAGAACACGGGAGCATACTATAAAGCTGGAGGTGGGAGTTTAAGAGGGATGTGAGGAAATACTTCTTCACAGAATGGGTGGTGAACACCTGGAACAGCCTGCCAGAAGAAGTGGTGGGGCAGAGATAGTGGAGAGCTTTAAACATGCATGGATAGGCACATGGGTATATTAACAGTGGTAAGAGAGGAGGGAGGGACGCTGCGACCTAATAGAGTCCAGGGTGTAGTGTTAGGCAGGGAAAATGGGGTAGACTAGATGGGCCTACCGGTCCTTTTCTGCTGCCACATTCTGTATTTCTATGAAGAATTTTGTAGGTATTGCATCGTCAATGTGAAAGTTGAAATCTCCTCTTAAATCTTCAAAGCTTTTCAAGGTTAATTTCGTTTTGGTGTTATTAATATTTAATATATTCTTATTTGCCCATATGTTGTTATGAAATACTTTGCCATCCTTGATGTTTGGGTTACCCCATAGTGGTTTAAACACTGATTTACTGAGTTGGGGGTTTAAAACTGTTGCTGCCTGGTGCCACTGCCTAATTGAGTCTGTGAGGATTACATTTTTAATTTTTTTGTGTAGGCTTTGAAAAGAATAGGGTTACAAGTAGAGGGCTTGCAAGTTATACCCTTTCTTCCTTGCTTCAGAACTTTCAATATTCAACCATTCTGGTATATATAATGCTTCCTCTTTCTTAATTATCCACCGGACTATTTGGAAGATCCGATTCGCTAGAGCATATAAGTACAAGTCTGGAGCTTTTAGGCCTCCCCAGTTTTTTTTGGTTAGTTATTTTTTTTGTGAGACTGTGTTGGCCTGTAACCCCTCTGGTTCCCCATATACCATCACTATAATATGTTGGGAAATGATTACAACGAAGTTTACTAATGATGTAGGTACTGTTTAGTGTTATGAGACATCTGCAGTAGAAGCGTGGTATTAGGGTGACACCTTGTGGCTCCAGCAAATATGACTGTTTACTGATATATGTACAACTATTCCATTGTTCTCATGAAGTGCTAATGCTTGCAATAGTTGTATATCACAGATTGTGATACCAAAGCTGGAGTTGCCCACCAAACTGACCAATAAGACGGTCATTAGGGATTTTCGAAGTCGTCGTTACTATGGTAACATACAATTTTATCTAGAGTATATAAGCTTAGGTATGTGTTTTCCACCCCGAGTTCCACCATTATTCCTGGGGATAAGAGATCTTTCAGGCTCCCAGCTATGCTAAGCTGTACTGTTTCTCTATGGGGTATGTAATAAACTTTCTGCGACACACCTGTTCTTGGGTCATCTTTTGCCATTTGGTCCAGAGCACTGCAAGGTACTAGACCTCCCGACAACTGCCTTCCCATGCTGATCCACACCTTTGTGACCTTGTGCCTTGATTATTGCAACTCTCTTTACCTAGGGCTACAAGGGGTTGATATCCGCCACCTCCAGCTGGTGCAGAATGCTGCAGCCTGGTTGTTGATGGGGACTCCCCGGAAATGTCACATCACACCGGTGCTGCGCGGACTGCACTGGCTGCTGATTCAGTGGCGGATCACCTTTAAAGTTGGATTACTGATGTATGGGCTCGGCCCGCACTACTTGAAAGAGCTTATGTCACCTTTTTGTACTGAACGACGGCTCTGCTCAGCTGACAAGGGGTTGCTGGGAGATTCCAAGGGTATCTTTAAAATCCTCAGGGGCCAGTGCATTCATGTACGCGGCCCCGGCCCTTTGGAATTCTCTATCCAGTCAGCTTTGGGAGTACGCGACCATGGGGGGATTTAAACAGGCACTTAAAACTTATCTATGGCACCAAGCATATTCTAGCTAATTATGTTGAATAATGGATTTTTATTGATTGTTTTATATTGCTGTTTTATTCTTTTGGATTTTAATCATTTCTATGTAAAGCGCGCCTTGACAAACCTGAAAGGCGCTTAATCAAATAAAAATTATTATTATTATAATATTGGCTCATATAAACTGGTTCAAGGAAGTATGTATCCTTAGAAACCATATTTTGTAACTGTTTTTGAAGAAATGCTCAACAGATACATTATAAGAGGTAGAATGTTCATTGTAATTATTTCTGTTTAGCCCCAATATCCTATTGGTAGTGTGAGATCGTGAGAATGAAGGACACATATACCAGGTTCAGGATGCGAAATAATGGCATTCTGCCAAAGTATTTATTTACAGCAAAACAAAATACAGGTGGACTGGAATTGACAAAATTAAACAACAAAGGCAAAATAAAGCGTAATATGACATTCAAAGACAGATTCTTCTCTAGAAATTTAGCTAGAGCAAGTGATTTTTGTTTTCTCAGAAGAAGCCAGAAGGGGAAGGATCCAGACTCATTTCAGTGCTTTGCAGTAACTGCTCATTGCTGTTTTTGTTTTAAACTTAGATTTGTGGGCTTTTATTGACACTTATTTCTTTGCTGTGTTTACTTATAATTGTTTTTGGGCTGTTGAAAGTTTAAAGGGGTGCTGTCAGCTTTGCCCCTTCGTTTTGCATCACAGCTGAGCAATGTGTCTTTTGGCACACACCTATCCAATTTATTCTTTAAAATGCCCCCATATGTATAAAAATTAATTTGTGCACCTGTTCTGCTCATGTTTTGCCAAAATCAACAGTTGCTCAGTATGAGCTCAAAACACCCACCGCTGAAAGTATCTCCATGTTCAGAACGCGCATCATGCACAAGCGCAGCCCCAAGGTATGATATTTTTACCATGCCACTAGTAAAATGATGTTGCCCCAATAAATTCAGAAATTCTGAACAGTTTGTGGTGCTTGCGAACAAAAACCGAGCAACAGGAGTATAGCAATTTACATTTTTAATCCGCCATTGAAATCCCATGCCTGTGCAAGTGAGGCATGTGCAAGATCCCATGCATGTACAGGACTGGCATGCTCTTGCGCATGAACGACATTTCGGCTCCGGATTAAAAAATGTCAGTTGTTATACTCCCATTGCTCAGATTTTGTTCACAAGCACCACAAACTGTTCAGAATTTCTGAACTTACTGGGAAAACATCATTTTACAAGTGGCATGGTAGAAATATTGCACCTCGGGGCTGCACTTGTGCATGACGCGCATTCTGAACATGGATATGCTTCCGGTGGTGGGCGTTTTGAGCTTGTCCCAAGCAAATGTTGATTTTTGCTAAATATTAGAAGAGCAGGTACAAAAATATTTTATTTATATATATATATATATATATATATATATATATACAGTATATATATTTATACATATATACAGTATATATATATATATATATATATATATATATATATATATATATATGGGGAATTTTAAATAATAAATTAGATAGGTATGTACCAAAAGGCACGTTACTCAGCTGTGATGCAAAACAAAGGGGCAAAGCTGACAGTGCCCCTTTAAAACCTAGTTTGGTGTGCTTGTAGTGGTGATGTATTCCTTTGCTGTCTTTAATTGCTGCAGATTTAGTCTTGGCTTGTCTGGCTTGCCTTGTAGATTTGGTGAGGGGTGCTAATTGTCTGACCTCTGACCTCAGCTACGTGATAACTGGAGGTGGGGCTAAGTCAGATTTGAGGTAGCAAGTGATTTTTGTTTTCTCAGAAGAAGCCAGAAGGGGTGGGATCCAGATTCATTTCAGTGTTTTGCAGTAACTGCTCATTGCCGTTTTTGTTTTAAACTTAGACTTGTGGGCTTTAGTGACACTGTTATTTCTTTGCTGTCTTTACTTAGAATTGTTTTTGGGCTGTTGAAAAATTAAAACCTAGTTTGGTGTGCTTGTAGTGGTGGAGTATTCCTTTACTGTCTTTAATTGCTGCAACTTTGACACCCTCCCTCCTCCCTCCCTCCCTGCCCCCACTCTTAATTATATGCCCTGTTAAATCTGATTTACAGGAGCTCAGCACATGGAATAGAAGGGGTTGTGGAGTAGGAGGGGCATAAGGGGGAAGAAGCCCGCCCTCAGTACGACAAGTGTTTTGACCCCCCCCTTTTTAAAGAAAAGTATCTGAGGATTGGCGGCAGGATTTTTAGGACAGTAAATTAATAAAAAGGGAACTAGTAGAGCTTCAGTAACAGACAAGAACTGGAATAGCAGTATAATGTGGGGAGTAGTGCAACGCAATGGCTGTGGGGCAGCCACATTCAGGCAGACCTTCGGGATGCTGAGGTGCTGCCCTATCTGTATGTGTAACCCCCCTGCAAATGGGGGTTCCCAAAAGTCTTCCAGGAGCTTGCCTGAATGCTCCAAGTCTGGACGGTGTTCAATGTCTGAGCTGTTTAAATGTGGTTCCAAGTGAGTGCTATTTGAGCCTCTGCGTACTGTCTCTTTAAGAGCTGCCTGCTTGCAGACTTAATTAGTTTGTATGGGGGGACTGTGTATTTAATGCTCGAATCCTGCCCGAGCTGCGGAGAAATCGCTCCATTTCTGCAGTCGCTAAGAGCGCAGAGGGAGCCTAAATGAAAGATGTAACTGTTTGCCTGAAACCAGTTAGAGTGTTAAGTAAAATGCAGTTTGTCTAACCTGCCTTTCTTGCAGCTGGGACTCTGTGTGTGTTACCCTTCATTTTGGACCTAAACCGCTGTGCGGGGCCAATTGGGTTAAGGGTTCCCTAAAATGGATCCTGTGGATGAATCAGAACTTGGACTCTTTAATTTTGAGCCAGCCACAAGGGGATTGTATGGGCAGTGACTCTGGGAAATGTAGTTTTGACCGTGGCGCCTTTTTCTACCAACAAAGGGAGTCTTATTGTGAGTGACAGCTGAATCAGCCAACAGAATAGTGTGGAGCTAAAGGAAATGCCCTGCTCTGTGACTGGAACGATCAGATCAGTTGTGGCAGTGAAGAGAGAAGGAGCTGTGTGCTTCTGTGGTGTATAGTTTCACACGGGAAGCGCATGTGAGGCCCTGAGTTTCGGTCTGCAGCCTTTGTGACTGCCAGTTTGGACTGAATCCGTGTTGTGAGGAGAAAGAAGTACTAGAAGTGTGGAAACCAGGCTCACCCTGTAGAAGACAAGAGAAATTGCTGAATTGCGCTCGGTCTGTCAGGAACTGAAGCTGCTGTGTGTGCTCCCTGGTATTTTGCAGTAATTGTGATCAGGATCGCGGAACAGCCTGCCTGGTATAGTACTTTCCTTTTACATATAAATGTGCATAGTGCTTGTGGGGAAATTGCTATTTCAAATCCCCTGTACAGTGAATTGTGTGCTGAAGCTGGAAGTAAACCCCCAGCTTAATTCGGACTACATCTGTTTGCTATCAACTGCAGTGGGGTCCAGTCATGGGGACCTTGTCCTCATGCCCTGCTCTTCTGGCAATCCAGAGGGACATTCTCCATCTGATCCTCAGCTTGGGTGTTGTGAGTACAAATCAAGGTATTACCCTGCAGCTTGTTTTCAATCACAAGTGTGTCACCTAATTCTTGTTGTTTCACTGTTTCATGGACTGAGCCCTCTGGCTCCGGATTACAATTGGGTGTTGTGCATATATTTTCTTCTACAGGGCCCTATCCATCTGCACCTGCTGGCCAACCCCGGGCAACGGACCTAGCTAGCCCCCAACCTGGGTACCCAGAGTGTGACTTTTCAGACCCTGTATGTGTGCACAGTACTGTGATTTGAATATTTCCAAACCAAATCAACCTGATTGCCCCCCCCCTCCTTGTTACTGTCCCTTAAAAAAAAAAATCAGATTTGTTGTTGTTATACTATATACTGTCTGTGGTGTTGGTACTTATGGAAACAGTATTGTGTTTTGCTGTGTATGTTGCTTAACCTTACTTTACAGGGGGTCCTCAGAGACATGCTGCTGAATCAGTCTCAAGGGTAAGTGGTATCTATATGAGTGAACAGTGTGTATACGTGGGGTATTGGGGCTGTAACTCCAGTGTACTCTGTGAGCCACTAGAGGGAATAAAAGGGGGTCTCAGTGTCCCAGAGGGCTGTGACTAAGCTAGTCTTACCACTACAAACCCTGACCTCTGGGTGGAGGCACCTGCCATAGGACCTAGGCCCCCAACCCGTCCATAGTCAAATAGGCTGGGGTAGTAGCCCTTGGGATAGTGCCACCTAGGGGTTACATCTTGGAGGCACCGCTGGGATTAGCGTCCTCTAGTGGCCACATTTACGAATTACTGTGAAAAATAAATGGATACCCCAACAGAAGTGGCTGTACACCAGTTGGTGAAGTGGTGTACTGGGCAGGAGATCGACCCCCAAAATGCTATACTTATCTTGGATATCCCGCTGGGTACCAGTACAGACACTGTAGAGGGAGTACTTTCCAAGGTCGAATGTTTACGAGACCCTGTGGTAGTGGAGCAACAGGCTGATCTGCTCGTCCAAACTTTCATGGACCTAATAGAGTGTAAGGACCTTGTAGGCAGTTCTAAAGTGCCACAGACTATTACCCCAGGGGAAACACTCACTGTCTGGAGAGTGATAATCAAAGACAGTAAAGACCCCAAGGAGAATGAGCCTCCCCCACTATCTGAAACTTTTGAGGAGAAATTTGCTAAGTTGTTGCTGGAGGAAGGGAAAACTGTGGAGGATTTAAAGAAACTATTATTGCCACCTGAGAACGTTCCTTCCCCAACACCCTCTCCCCCTCCAGCACTCGTTATTGCCCCTCCTCCTGTGCCAGTGCTAGTCCCTATGTCTGTACCTGCCAACAGTCACGACTCTTACCGCAGGTTGAATATTTTCTCTGGCACCCTCCCCACCCCACAAGGGGAGGATGACTGGGAGATCTGGATAGACTATGTTACCCCTCAAGTGCTAGAATGGCAATGCTCAGAAGCAGAAAAGCGAAAGAGGGTAAGTGAGAGCCTCTGAGGTCCCACCCTGTCTACCATCTGCGCCAAATGGGCCAGTAACCCTGAAACAACTGCACAGGACTATCTTGAGGCCTTGGAGAATGTGTATGGGAGCCCAGATTCTGATGAGGACCTGTGGTGGAGAGTAAGAAATGCACAACAGTACAAAGGGGAGTTGTTGTCTGAGTATGTAGCTTGGCTGGAAAAATTGTTGCAAGAATGCCTCAGAAAGGGTAGTTTATCAGCAATTGAATTGGACCGAACCAGCCTGGACAGGATCCTTAAGTCTGCCCCCTTCTCAGAACTGCTGTTGCTTCAGTTACACCTGGCCAATCGACTGGAATCCCCACCCCCCTGTGATGAGCTAATGAGAGAAATTCGAGGAGTTGAGAAAAGGCGACCCCCGGAGGAACTTGCACCAATAGCTGCTGCTACAACCCAAGTGACTGAGGGTGACCCGTCAAGTGAAGTTCAGGGGCAGAGGTTGGCAGTTAATGAGTGCTCTGAGAAGGAAAAGGGTGTGCCACCGTGGGGTGAACTGCTGAGGGAGATTAGGAAAGTAACAGACAGTCTCATCATGAAGGCAGCTCCTACCAGTACAGGCACTGACACTTGCCCGACTGCTTCTGCTATGGGGTTGGGGGTGCCTACCCAGGCACCTCATGTAGATAACAGTTCAAAACTTGATGCCTTGACTATGGAAGTGAGGGAACTGAAGAGATGTCTCCAAATGTCCAACCCACCGCTGGCTGAGGTGGCACCAAGGTTTTCTATTAATACTACCAATGCCGTAGCCCCCAATGTGATGCCTTGGTCACTCCAAACTTCAGCAGATATATTTTGCCATAATTGTGGGAAGGATGGGCACATGAAGAGGGAATGCCAGTCTCGGAAAGACTTAGACAGAGTGGTAAGCCAGCTACAATGAGAGCTTTGGAGCACAAAACAGTGGGTAAGAGGTGCACAAAATGACCGCAGTGAAGGTCCCAAAAATGCTAACTCACGTCCTTATGTGGCTAGATCATCTACCCAGGCCTTTGCTACCACCTCTCCAGACTGGTCCAGAATAGTGGGCCCTTCAATGAAAGCTACAGTAAAAGTGAATGGTGTGCCCACCAGAGCTGTGTTGGACAGTGGCTCCCAAGTGAAAATTATGTTCCAGGATTAGTATCAGAAGCATTTGTCAGATGTACCCTTACAACCATTGGAAGGACTGCATGTATGGGGGTTAAGTGAGAAGGCCTACCCCTACTCCAGGTATATCCAAGTTTGGCTATCTTTCCCTACCTCTGTGGCTGGAGCAGCAGAGCAAGTAGAGACCCTGGCCTTAGTGTATCCCCCTACTGGACTGTATGATGGGATTCCTCTACTAATTGGGATGAATGTGCATATGTTTGGATGGTTGATGCAGCTGTGTTATGAGAATCAAGGGTCAAGGACTGATAGAGCTTTGAGAATCCCAGCCTTGATCAAGAAGGCCTATGAGGCATGCAGAGATGCTGAAAAATGGACCCAGAGAAACCGGTTGGAATTGTCTGGAAGAAGGATCCTGAGTCTCTGATTCTGGTGCCAAATGGCAAGTGTACCTTACAGGGGGAAGTCTGTATCAGAATGGATGTCAAGAATAAAATCCTCATGCTGGATGCACCATGCAATGGGAAATTGCAGAAAGTACTGCTGGTCAAGTACGGGTGCCGGAACGGTCTGAAAAGTGGTAGGGCCAAGGATGTAAGGGGTAAACTCCCCCCAGTAATAAATTAACATGATTGCAAAAACTGATAGGGCCACTTCTGAAAGTGGTAGGGCCATGGCTATAGTGCCCCCCCCCGTTCTGGCACCTATGTGGTCAAGCCAAGTATTTTGCCTGCCAGTGCCCATGCTTATGCCAGAAGGGTAATGGTTCAGGTTCATAATGTGTCTGATAGAGAGATTCGAGTAAATAGAGGTTGCACCCTGGCTAATGTACATTGTGCAGATACTGCAGTGCTACCCAGTAACAAGTGTTCGGGGGAGAATGACAGAGTGATGCCCAACTTGTTTGATTTTGGGGACTCCCTGTTGCCAGCTGAATGGAAGATGAGAATCAGTAGAAAGCTTGCCCAGAGAGACCCGGTGTTTTCCCTAAAGGAACGGGACATAGGATGTGTGCAAGGAGCTGAGCATCACATCCGGCTGCGTGATGAAAGGCCATTTCGTGAGAGGTCTCGACGCTTGGCCCCTGCTGACATAGATGATGTGAGACGCCATCTGCAGGAGATGCTAGCTGCTGGTGTAATATAAGAATCCAGAAGCCCCTATGCTTCCCCCATCGTGGTAGTGAGAAAAAAGAATGGGACAGTAAGGATGTGCGTGGATTATTGCACTGTAAACAGGCGGACTATCCCTGATCAGTATACAATGCCCCGCATTCAGGATGCTTTGGACTGCCTGAAAGGTAGCAAGTGGTTCTCTGTGCTGTATCTTCGCAGTGGGTACTACCAGATCCCAATGGCCCCAGAAGACCATGAGAAGACGGCCTTTATCTGTCTGCTTGGTTTCTATGAATTCATGAGGATGCCTCAAGGGATTTCAGGTACCCCAGCCACTTTTCAATGATTGATGGAGCATGCAGTGGGGGACATGAACTTATTAGAGTGCCTGGTATACCTAGATGATGTTATTGTGTTTGGCAGCTCACTGGAGGAACATGAGAGCAGATTATTCAAGGTGCTGGACCAACTTTGGCCTTAAACTATCCATCGATAAATGTCAGTTCTTCCAAACCTCTGTAAAGTATGTGGGACACATAGTATCCACTGAGGGAATAGAGACAGACCCAAGTAAAGTTGAGGCCTTGATCACCTGGCCACAGCCCCACAATCTAAAAGAACTGCAAAGATTCCTGGGATTCTGTGGTTACTATTGCCGTTTCATCAAGGACTATTCAAGAGCGATTCATCCTTTACTTAATCTTACTCAAGGTTACCCTCCTACCCACAAAAAATACAAGAGGTTGGTTTCTTTTGAGCCTGCGAGAGTGTATTTCCGTTCCAATGAAGTATTTGGAGCCAGATGGATGCCTGAGTGTGAAGCTGCTTTTCATGAGATTATATATCAACTTACCTACGCTCCTGTCCTTGCCTATGCAGATCCAGTGAAGCCCTATGTCTTGCACACTGATGCTAGCCTGCAAGGCTTGGGGGCTGTATTGTACCAAGAGCACGAGAATAGCCTGAGACCAGTGCCTTTGCCAGTAGAAGTCTGACTCCATCCGAAAAGAACTATCCTGTACATAAGTTAGAGTGCCTAGCTTTGAAGTTAGCTATTGTTGACCAGTTCTATGAGTACTTGTATGGGGCTAAGATACTAATAAAAACTGACAATAATCCTTTGACCTATGTGCAGACTTCAGCTAAATTGGATGCCACTGGCCATAAGTGGCTTTCTGCATTATCTACATACGACTATGCAGTTGAATACAGAGCAGGCCTGAACCACATAGATGCTGATACTCTCTCCTGGAGGCCTGTTCCCCTGGAATGACTGGGTCAGACTGTCAGAACCTGATATTCGAGCACTCTGCCAGAAGTTTGACAGGGAGGAACAAATGTCCGCGGACGCAGTGGACTGTATGGTGGATTGTTTGGGACCCTCTGAGAATTGCATACCTGCTGCTTATTGCCACTTTTCTGCAAAAGACATTGGTGCACTGCCTCAGCTGGACAATGACAGTATTCAGTGGGCTCAATCCTGAGATCCCATGATCAAATCAGCTTTAGAAGCCCTCTATGCAGGGGGAAAGATGTGTCCAAATTACGCTTCACTGGTTTGAGAAGTGCATTGTTATACAAGGAAGGTCCTAAGTTGAAACTGATCAATAGACTGTTATACAGAGAAACAGTAGACAGAGGGGGACAAATAGACAAACAACAACTAGTGCTGCCCACTGCCTTTCGAGACTCAGTACTGAGGTCCTTACACAACCACATGGAGCACCTTGGTATAGACAGAACACTTGACTTGGTGAGATCCAGAGTCTATTGGCCTAAGATGGGGGCTGATGTTGAGCAACACATTCAAACATGTAGTCGCTGCTTACAGAGGAAAGCTTTGCCCCAGAGGGCTGCCCCCCTTGTTAACATCACCACCAGTGCACCCATGGAGCTGGTCTGTATTGATTTTCTGAATTTGGAGTCAGATCAAAGAAATATTAATAATGTGCTGGTGGTCACTGACCATTTTATGAGATACGCCCAAGCTTTCCCCAACGAGGACCAGAAGGCATCCACTGTGGCAAAAGTGCTTGTAGAAAACTTTTTTGTTCACTATAGGGCTCCACAAAGAATCTATTCTGAGCAAGGGAGAGACTTTGGGAGTCATCTGATCAAAGAGATGCTTTCTCTGTGGGGAGTGCGAAAGTCCAGAACCACCCCTTACCACCCCCAGGGGAACCCACAGCCTGAACGTTTCAACCGCACTTTGCTAGATATGCTAGGCACCCTCCACCCAAAGGACAAGCCTAGATGGAGCCAACAAATTAGCACCCTGGTACATGCCTACAACTGCACCAAAAGTGATGCCACTGGGTTCTCCCCCTACTGCCTGATGTTTGGAAGAGAAGCTCGACTGCCGGTAGATGTGTGATTTGGAGTCTGTCCAGATGGGGTTCAAGCTGACAACTATTTACAGTATGTGCAAAAGTTAAAGGCCCAGCTAATTCATGCATACCAACTGGCTCAAACCGTGGCTGCCAAAAGAAATTCGGCCAACAAAGAAAGGTATGATAAAAAGGTGAAAGCACAGGAACTCCAGAAGGGAGATCTGGTGTCACTAAGAAATCTGGGACTGCATGGCAAACATAAGATTGCTGACAGATGGCACCATATCCCTCACATTGTAGTGGGCAAACTAGATGATCTGCCTGTGTACAAAGTACGGCCTGAGAATAATTCAAAAGATGTTAAAACAATGCATAGAAATCATTTACTGACCATTGGACAACTCTTGATTGAGTCTGAGCCCCCAGAAAATACCCCTCTGGACCAGTGACTAGAGTTGCTGCTAAGAAAAAATCAAGAAAGTCTGCACCTACAGAGGCTGAGTTAAAGTGTTCCCTTCCACACATCCCAGTTGAACATGACTGTCAGTCCATGTCAGAGGAAAGTGAGTGTGGCTTTGAATACTACCCTTCTTATGAACTGAGTCAATTGTTTCGGGGCAATCCCCTAGTCAATCCTGGAGATGAAGCTGGGCCTTCTGGACTGTCTAAGCCCCCAGCTTTGTCCCTGAAGCCAATGCTCCCAGAAAGTGAAATGCAAAGTATCAAGTCGGATGACATGGAATCACTGTGCATGGTGGAACTGTATGAACTTTCAGAGGAGGAAAATGATGAATTGGAACAGACTGGTGATATACCAGAACAAGAAGAGTATTCCGAGTGCCCTGATGGTTCACTGCCAGTGCCAGAGAGCTCTCCCTGTGAAACAAGTGTTGTGGCCTCTGAAATTACAAATACTGGAGCTGACAGTGCCCCAAGTTCTAACCTTGCTACCCTGAAAGAAAACCCCCTGGCAAGTAAGGACAGTGCTGAAAGAGAGGCTAAAAGTGCAGAGACTGTAACAGTTCCCCCCAGAAAGACTGGTCGAGCTGTAAAACCTGTGGTGCATCTCTGCTATAATTCTCCTGGGAGGCCTGTGGACTTGCCTCTTAATGTTGTCCATAAAGGAGTGTATGTGTTCCTGAGCTCATTGCCCAAACCGAACATCAGTGCTAACTCCAAGTTACTTGTATTGTCCTCTAGGTATGGTGCCCCTGCCCCATCCAGCCCCAAGGCAGCTGATAGGGAAGGGCCCCCTCTCTTCAGGTTTCATTTACAGGAGGTAATAACCTCAGTTATGGTACAATGTGTGTATAATACTGTGAAAAAAAGTGATGTACTGAAAAGTTTCAGAAATGTGTTTCTGGTAAGGTGATATGTTGACTGATGATTACATGTATAAGCCTAATGTGATATTGATGGAAATGTATATGGTTGTATTGAAATTTATGGGAGTATTTACTTGATGCGGACGCCAAGTTTTTCCAGGCCAGGAAGGGTGTAACCCCCCTGCAAATGGGGGATCCCAAAAGTCTTCCAGGAGCTTGCCTGAATGCTCCAAGTCTGGGTGGTGTTCGGTGACTGAGCTGTTTAAATGTGGTTCCAAGTGAGTGCTATTTGAACCTCCGCGTACTGTCTCTTTAAGAGCTGTCTGCTTGCAGACTTAATTAGTTTGTATGGGGGGACTGTGTATTTAATGCTCAAATCCCGCCTGAGCTGTGGAGAAATCGCTCCATTTCTGCAGTCGCTAAGAGCGCAGAGGGAGCCTAAATGAAAGATGTAACTGTTTGCCTGAAACCAGTTAGAGTGTTAAGTAAAATGCAGTTTATCTAACTTGCCTTTCTTGCAGCTAGGACTGTGTGTGTGTTACCCCTCCATTTTGGACCTAAACTGCTGTGCAGGGCCAATTGGGTTAAGGGTTCCCTAAAATGGATCCTGTGGACGAATCAGAACTTGGACTCTTAATTTTGAACCAGCCACAAGGGGATTGTATGGGCAGTGACTCTGGGAAATGTAGTTTTGACCTTGGCACCTTTTTCTACTAACAGAGGGAGTCTTATTGTGAGTGACAGCTGAATCAGCCAAAAGAATAGTGTGGAGCTAAAGGAAATGCCCTGCCCTGTGACTGGAAAGATCAGATCAGTTGTGGCAGTGAAGAGAGAAGGAGCTGTGTACTTCTGCGGTGCATTGTTTCGCTCGGGAAGCGCGTGTGAGGCCCTGAGTTTCGGTCTGCAGCCTTTATGAGTGCCAGTTTGGACTGAATCCATGTTGTGGGGAGAAAAAGCACTAGAAGCGTGGAAACCAGGCTCACCCTGTAGAAGACTGGAGAAATTGCTGAATCGCGCTCGGTCTGTCAGGAACTGAAGCTGCTGTGTGTGCTCCTGAGTATTTTGCAGTAATTGTGATCAGGATCGAGGAGCAGCCTGCTTGGTATAGTACTTTCCTTTTACATATAAATGTGCGTAGTGCTTGTGGGGAATTGCTATTTCAAATCCCCTGTACAGTGAATTGTGTGCTGAAGCTGGAAGTAAACCCCCAGCTTAATTCGGACTACATCCGTTTGCTATCAACTGCAGTGGGGTCCAGTCATGGGGACCTTGTCCTCATGCCCTGCTCTTCTGGCAATCCAGAGGGACATTCTCCATCCGATCCTCAGCTTGGGTGTTGTGAGTACAAATCAGGGTATTCCCCTGCAGCTTGTTTTCAATCACAAGTGTGTCACCTAATTCTTGTTGTTTCACTGTTTCATGGACTGAGCCCCTCCGGCTCTGGATTACAATTGGGTGTTGTGCATATATTTTCTTCTACAGGGCCCTATCCACCTGCACCTGCCGGCCAAACCCGGGCAACGGACCTGGCTGCCCCCTTAACCTGGTTACCCAGAGTGTGACTTTTCAGACCCTGTATGTGTGCACAATACTGTGATTTGAATATTTCCAAACAAATCAACCTGATTGCCCCCCTTCTTGTTACTGTCCCCTAAATTAATCAGATTTGATGTTGTTATACTATATACTGTCTGTGGTGTTGGTACTTATGGAAACAGTATTGTGTTTTGCTGTGTATGTTGTTTAACCTTACTTTACAGGGGGTCCTCAGAGATGTGCTGCAGAATCAATCTCGAGGGTAAGTGGTATCTATATGAGTGAACAGTGTGTATACGTAGGGTATTGGGGCGGTAACTCCGGTGTACTGTGTGAGCCACTAGAGGGACTAAAAGGGGGTCATAGTGGCCCCTCAACCCATCCGTAGTCAAACAGGCAGGGGTAGTAGCCCTTGGGATAGCACCTCCTAGGGGTTACACATGCATCTCTCTGGACTGTGGGATGAAGTAGCCAGACTCAGAGTGGAAGTAAACTGGGTTAGGAGTACCTTCACCCCTGTCCAGAGACCACCCAGTCCTATGCCGCTGCCTCAAAGGATGCCGAGAATTGACCGGCCCAGTGGTGCTGAGGGTTGAGGTGCTGGATGCCACACCTTGTGCCACGCTGGTGACCCGTGTTCGGGAACAACCTCGGGTCACTGGGGTGCCGGTCGGGGGAGGGCTGGAGCAGGATTTCCCCTCCAGGGGTGAAAGCCCACTGCTCTGTAGTCCTGCACCCATCAGGTGGAGGTCCATTGGGTGCATAGGCAGCAGGAGCGGCTATGCAAGTCTGGGGTGGAGTGGAAGAGGTCATTGGATCTTGGCATGTGCATGCGCATGCATGTGTATGCCGTGACCCGGGTAGGGGAAGTAAAAAAAGGAAAACGGAAAATTGGAAATTGGAAAAAAAAAAGGATGAAAAGGATGCTGAGAATGAGGAGTACTTGGATGATGGTGGGCTCGGGAAGGGTTAGGGCAGTCAGGCAGAGGCACATGCCAGATCCTATTCTACTCCAGAACTCATATGCCACACTGGCAAATGGGGACAACCAAATAGAGGTACCCAGAGAAGTGGAAGGGAAGGATGTGGAAGTCAGCCATGGAGGTGACCTCATTGGGGAGAGCAGTGGACCCGAGAGGAGGAGGAGGAAGTGAATCCTGATGGGGGACTCTATCATAAGAGGGATCCAGCTAGGAATACAGGAGGGAGAGGACAGGGAGGTGAGGTGCCTACCAGGTGCTACGGCATGGAGGGATGGGAGGAAGATCCTGGGGATCGCCAGGAAGGCAAGACGGGAGGGTGAGCTGGATGTCATTATCCACCTAGATACTAATGACCTGGCAAATTGGGAGCCTAAGAAAGTTCAGGAAGAGTTTAGGAAATTGTGGAGGGGTCTCAAGCAAGTAGCTACTTGTGTCACCTTCTTAGAAGTACCACCTGTGGGAGGCATGGAAGAGCGTAGGGGCACATGCACCAGGAACTTTAACTTATGGTTGAAGAACTGGTGCTGTGAGGAAGGGTTTGGATTCATTGGTGACTGGGGACCCACCTGCAGGAATGGAGGCTTGTTCAAGCCTGACAGCCTGCATCCATCCATCCATCCTGGAGGGGAATCCAAGCACTCAATGATAAGTTTAAATGCCACATGGACAAGCGTTTAAACTAGCCAAGGGGGGTGGCAGGCCAGCAAGGAGAGTACCTAATTGCCCACCCCCCACAGCTAGCAGTGGAACCTGTGAACAGGAGGAGTGGATATCTCTACAAAGCAGTGTGCAAAAGATGGAGAAAAGTGCCAAAGAGGTAGATAGGCAGAAAAGGGGCAAAATTCAACAGAAGGGCAAACAGCAGGGAGAACCAGGGATAAAGGACAACCAGGGAGGTGGCTGGAGTAGAACAGCTAAACAATCCAGGGAGTTCAAATCATGGAAAGCCATGTGTACCAGTGCCAGGAGCCTTAGCAACAAGATGGAGGATCTGGAGGCTGTCCTAGTGCAGTCAGACCTGGACATTGTGGCCATCATAGAAACCTGGTGTAATGATAACCACAACTGGGAGATGGCCATACCTGGCTACAACATATTCAGAAGAGATAGGGCAGGTAGGAAGGGAGGAGGAGTGGCACTTTATGTGAAAGATGGCATAAAGGCCATAGAGATCCAGGAGGAACAAATTGGGGGAGAGAGAGACTGTGGGTTAAGCTGGAAAGGAAAACGGGGCCAGCCATCCACACAGGGGTGGCCTACAGACCACCAGCCCATGAGGAAGAAACAGATAGGGAGCTGATGCTAGCCATCCAAAGGGTGGCAGACAAAGGTGAGGTGGTGCTGGTTGGAGACCTCAGTATTCCAGACGTGGACTGGAGCCTCCCAGCAGCAGCATCAACCAGGAGCAGATTTTTCCTGGACTCCCTTCAAGGTGTCTTCTTCAAGCAACTGGTCATGGATCCAACTCGGCAGAAGGCAATACTAGACCTTGTGCTCACAAACGGGGACAGTGTGATGGGGGTAACAGTGGGGGAGCACCTGGGGAACAGTGACCACCAGTCATTGTGGTTTGAAATCACAGAAGGAGCAGAACCAAACCACACAAAAACACATATTCTGGATTTTGGGGGGGCAGACTTTGGGAAA
Source organism: Neoceratodus forsteri (assembly GCA_016271365.2). Classification (NCBI taxonomy): domain Eukaryota; kingdom Metazoa; phylum Chordata; order Ceratodontiformes; family Ceratodontidae; genus Neoceratodus; species Neoceratodus forsteri. The sequence continues at coordinate 500,698,100 of CM028132.1, forward strand.
ATGGGGAGATGTTTGAATGAGGCATCAATGGGAATGGGGTGGGAATCAAGGGTTGAGGAAGGAACAGTGGGCAATATTTAAAATGGGGATCACAATAGCAACAGAATTATGCATTAAGCAGGTTAACAACGGGAAAAGGAAGAGGAGGCCATTATGGTTTTCCAAGGAGGTAGTGGAGAAAGTGAAAGCCAAAAAGATTGCATTCAGGCAGTACAAAAAGACACAGGCAGAAGGGGATAGGGAGTAATACCAGGAGATGCAAAGGGAAGCAGGGAGGTCAGTAAGGGAAGCGAAAGCTCAGATAGAAGAGTGCATTGCAAAATCAGTGAGTAGAGGGGACAAAACCTTTTACAGGTACATAAGTGAAAAAAGAAAGATAAAGGGAAGGATAGTAAGACCGAAGGGGGAGGATGGGGCCACGTGGAGTATGACAACAGTAAAACTGACATATTGAATAGGTATTTCTGCTCAGTCTTTACTGAGGAAAAGTAGGGTAGTGGGTCTGAAGCGAGTACAAGGGTTGGGAATGGTGCAGAAATGGACCCAAGTCCCTTTACAGGAGAAAGGGTCCTGAAGGAACTGGAAGGAATAAGAGTTGATAAAGCAATGGGGCCAGATGGGGTGCACCCCAGGGTCCTTAAAGAACTAAGAGAAGTGGTGGCTGAACCTCTGGAAATCCTGTTTAGTCGATCACTGGAAACAGGGGAGGTACCCAAAGACTGGAGGACAGCAAATGTAGTCCCCTTATACAAAAGCAGGAACAAAGAGGCAGCGGGGAATTACAGACCAGTCAGCCTCACCTCGGTAGTGGGGAAGATCATGGAAGCACTACTGAAGGAGAGATTGGTGGAACATCTGGTTGCCAATGGACTACAGGACCCAAGGCAGCATGGTTTCACCGGGGGAGGTCATGTCAGACCAACCTCATTGAATTTTTTGACTGGGTGACTAGGGAGGTGGATCAGGGGAGGGCAGTGGACATGGCCTGTCTGGATTTCAGCAAGGCCTTTGACACCGTGCCACATAGAAGGCTATTACACAAACTGAGGAATATGGGAGTGAGCAGGACAGTAGTGCAGTGGGTAGGTAACCAGCTGGGCGGTAGGACACAGAGGGTGGTGATAAATGGCTGTCACTTCACAGAGGGAAGAGTGACCAGTGGGGTACCACAGGGATGAGTGCTGGGTCCGGTTCTATTCAACATCTTCATCAGTGACATTGTGCAGGACCTAGAAGGCAGAATTTCCCTGTTCGCTGATGACATAAAGCTCTGTAACAGAGTGGATACACCAGAGGGTGTAAACAGAATGAGGAGGGACCTGCAGAAGCTTGAAGAATGGTCAGGGGTTTGGCAGATGTAATTCATTGCAAAGAAGTGCAAGATAATGCATATGGGGCACAAAAATCCTGGAACAGCATATCAGTTGGGGGAGGTGAGGATATAGCATGCACCAAGCAGGAAAGGGATCTTGGGGTTATCATCTCTGATGACCTCAAGGTAGGGAAACAGTGCGACAAGGCAGCAGGTAAAGCAAATAGGATACTGGGATGCATAGGCAGGGGCATCACCAGCAGGAAAAGGGAGGTCATACTTCCACTATACAAGACACTAGTGAGGCCCCACCAAGAGTACAGTATACTGTACAGTTCTGGAGACCTTACCTACGTAAGGACATAGACAGGGTAGAGAAGGTTCAGAGGAGGGCAACAAAGATGGTACATGGATTGCATCACAAGTCCTATAAGGACAGGTTGAAGGACCTGAATATGTACTCCCTGGAGGAGAGAAGGGATATAATAGAGACATACAAATATCTTACAGGGAGGAACAGGGTGTGGGAATACACTATTTTTCAGCAAAAAAGATCTTCCAGGACTAGAGGGCATGGGATGAACTTGGAGGGAGGGTGATTCAGAGGAAACGTGAGGAAGAATTTCTTCACAGAACTAGTGGTGGACAAGTGGAACACCCTGCCAGAGGAAGTAGTGGGGGCTGAAACAATCACAGGATTTAAGAATGCATTGTATAGACATAAGGGAATTCTGGAGGTCAGGGGTAAGGGGCAACAGACTTCTAGGAAAACAAAGTGAACTTACAAGCTCAAATGGGCAGACTGGGTGGGCCGTAGGCCTTTATCTGCTGACACTATCTATGTATCTATGTAGAGGGTACTTTGCTAGTCCTCAGTCAGCTCAACAGTTTGCACTGACTGACCAGCACACTCGGAATCTCAAGTGAACTCCCACTGCTTATATACCCAACTGTTTCCATGTGCATGTGATCTAGAAACTCCTCCCACCTTCCATTTATTTTATTTTGTTTGCTTAAGATACCTTTATTTTAATATATAAACACAACTCTGGTCTGTATTACTCAATCATATGCATACTGCAAAGTCCAAAGTAAAAGAAATTAAGGATTTCCAGCATTTAGGGCTCCACACACGAGTCCCCTCCCACACTGTCATCCAGCATCATAAAAGCATTGAAGACAGGGCCGGCCGGCTCTTAGGATAAGACTGAACGGACAGTGGTCAGGATCCTCGGTGTGAGAGAGATGCTAAAGCTGGAATACCTGCTAGGCACGAACTTCAAATTAACAACAACAAAACTTGTAAGCATACTAGACTTATAAAGAATGACAGTGACAATGCCAATAAGATATAAAGAGTATCGGCAAACTGTAACGCAGGAAATGCTGCTTTGTTCAGGTATTGAACACAAATAAAAATTTAGCAAACAGTGTTCAGGCTTGTACCCTATTCAACAGTTTGGACAGTTCTGTAGAAAACCAACCCTCTTTTTATTTTACTCCTTTTTGTTGTGTGAGTGCCACCTCTTAGCTCTTTTGGTCACCATCACAACCCTAAAGTACAGTATTTTAAGCAGCTTTCTACAAGAAGAAACAAAGTAAGAGACAGCGAGTATCGATCCACTGCAAACTAAACCCTGTGCTGGTCTATTACACCCGCTTAACAGTGCAGAGTGAAAAGCAACAGCTAGGTTTTTACCAAGGAATCTGAGCAGGTGAAAGGAAAAAAGAAAACCCTTTTTGTCATTTATAAATACTTCTTTACTTTACCAAGATTATCATATTCCAGTCTTTTCTTGCTAAACCCAACAGCCAAGCCATGAATGACGTTGCGCACAACATACCGCAGAAGACTGAAACCTATATACAGAAACATAGGTACTGTACAGGAAAACCTGTACATTACACAGATTTCGATGTTTTTCTTGTTCCCCTCCAAGGCTATACTCTGCTATGCAAAACGTGAACCAGGCTTCTTTTCCTATTATATTCCCAAGGGGGGGGGAGTACTTCTGAACAGTGGACATGTTTTTTCACCTCGAGCAGCCAACGGAACAGTGTGAATGACCAACCCACAACTAGATAGAAGTAGAAAACAGATTCGAAAGCAGAGGGTTAAAAGAATATGCTGTTTCGCAACAGGCTTTAAAGATAGAAAAGGGAGCAAAGCAAGAAAGAGATGTGGCTTCTCAGAATTACCAACACAGTCCCCTGTGACAGGGAGCTTATTCCAACTTGTCAGACTTTTTTCTACTTTTGTTTCTATGTCACTTACAGATTATAACCCCCAAGTAATCAGTACATTTAGTTGCCCATCCTATGCCAAGATTCTACTTCCCCTCGGTATCTCTGCCTGTATTCTGTCTAATGTTACCTCCATGCCTGTATACATTATGTAAATAATGAGTGTTTTCACTGTCCTTAAGTGTTGTATTGACTGCATACTACAATGTGAATTTGTGTCCACTGCTGACTTTCCCCGTATAGCCACCTTGTGGCCCAGGTCGTGACTGAAAATGGTCCACTGGATCAGTGCACTTACCTGGTTACCAAAAAACATACATACATAAATAAATAAATAAATTCAATAAATAAAAAAAAATGTGTGATATCCTATTTTAGGCAAAAACCATTGAGGGACAGAAATTGTGTTTTTCCATATTCACTGAATACTCAAAGAAGCTACCACATAGGGTGTAAAAACCCCAGGGCAAAGTACAGTTGTGTGTGTGTGTGTGTGTGGTCACAGTCGAGTACGGGGAGAAAGACCTGGGGATAGCAATTACAAGTAACCTGAAACCATCAACATAGTGCAAAAAGGTGGCGGAGATGGTGAACAGGATGCTGGATTGTATTTCAAGGGATTTCTCCAGCAGAAGGAAAGAGGTCATTCTTTCCCTGTACAGGTCCATGATGCGGCCACATCTGGGAGTACTGTGTGCAGTACTGGAGCCCTTACCTTAAGAAAGACATAAACCAGAAAGAGGCACAACAAAGGAGGGCTACCAAGATGATTCAGAGGCAGCATGATATCTCATATAAACATAGGCTGGTGAACCTAAACATATACTCAGTGGAGGTGAGAAGACAGACAGTGGACATGATCAGGACCTTCCAATACCATAAAGCACAAGTTCAACAAAGGGAATTTTGTTTTTTAAAAAGTGAGAACATAAACACCGGAGGGCACAACTACAAATTTGCAGTGGGGTTACAGGAGGGAGACCAGAAGGCACATCGTTACTGAAATCATGGTGGCCAGCTGGAATGCACTGCTAGAGAGGTAGTAAATCACAGTAAAAGTTGGTGGGTTGAAAAGAGGGTAGGACAGATTCAAGGGGAAGGTTAGAGTGACAGGTGTGGGGGGACAGAACAACATGTGACGTGTGCATGAACTTCCATTGAGCAGACTCTGTTGCCATTTGGGCCTTCTTCTGTTGTCCTTGTGTATGTTCATAGGTCACTGGTGTGACAGGGTTGGTAAGACCCTCTCCCATTTGTTATGCAGAGTATTAAAAGCAAAGATCTGTGGGCCAACCCAGTGGTACAGAGAGCTGAGACATCGCGCCTTACCTCTTGCCCCACTGGTGATCCATGTTTGGTGGAGAATGCAGGTTTTTAGGGGCCGACCAACGAGGGGGAGGATTGAGTGTCTGGAGGACAGCTCTCCTCTCCTGGGGAGGGTAGATTGGCAGTCCCACAGAATGACTGCCTCAAGGTGGAGGCCTGAGGGCAGAACAGGTTGGGGACACCAATGAAGGGAGGTGCTGCAGGACTCTGAAATGTGCGCATGCCTCCATGTGCACATGCTGACATTCGCACCCTGGCAACGAGGAAGGAAGAAAAACCAGAAACTGGGGAGGCTGGCAGGCAACATGAAGCACCAACAGCACTCCTGACCCACAGCTACCCCAGCATCTGGATGTGTGTCACTGGGGAGGGGATGGCCTTCCCCTCCCTGGCCCTGCCATGAGGGAAAATTCATGGGGGACTCACTGGTGACCAAGCTTGGATCAGGAGAGAGCCGCAGTTCGGGGTGGACTGAGCCCTCTTGAGGAGACAGCCGGAAGCCACCTGCCAGCAGACCCACGGGGAGAAAAAGCTTGATCAAAATTGAAAAAAAGCAAGGATCTATTCTGTTTCCTACTATTCTGTTACTTGTCTATCTCTTGCCTGTGTCTGATTGTGCAGTGAAATTTTCCTTGTGAATCCTCAGAATTGGCCACTCCAATGGTCCCACAAATCCCCCATTTTCTCCTTTCCTTCAATTGTTTCTATTCTTTCTTTCTTTCTTCCGTTGCTCCTCAGTGGTTAAAAATATATGTAGAAACATAGAATTTGACGGCAGATAAGGACCGCTTGGCACACCCAGTCTGCCCATTTCCCTACCTAATGGATAAGCTGCAGATCCTAGTTAACCAACAGCCTAGTTCTTCCTACCCCCACCCATTAGAATTGCCTTATGTCTATCCCATGCATTCTTGAATTCCCCCACTGTTTCTGATCCCACAACCTCCTCAGGAAGGTTATCCCATGTGTCCACCACCCTCTCTGTGAAAAAATACTTCCTCACGTTGCCCTTAAACTATCCCCTCTCTATCTTCAAATTGTGCCCCCTTGTTCTTGCACATCTCTTTTTCTGAAAGATGCTACTCTCCTGGACTTTGTTGATTCCCTTGAGGTACTTGAAAGTTTCTATCATGTCCCCCTCTCCCTCCTTTCCTTGAGGGTATACATATTAAACTCCTTTAGTCTCTCTTCATATGGCTTCTGGTGCAGACCCTGCACCATTTTAGTTGCCCTCCTCTTGACTGCCTCCATCCTGTCTATGTCCTTGCGGAGATGGGGTCTCCAGAACTGCATGCAGTACTCCAGATGGGGTCTCACTAACTATCTGTACAGAGGGATAACAACTTCCTGTTTTCTACTGGTGATGCCTCTTCCTGTACATTACAATATCCTCCAGCCCTCCTTAATGCTGCATTCTGGACTTTTAAAGCCATTACAAATAAACTGCCTGACTATATTGCAGCCTTTTTACTCCACGTAATTACGCTCTGAGAAGTGCCTCTTACATCACACTGAAAGTTCTCAAAGTTAGATCCCGCTTTGGCATGATATCCATGAGTCATGTACTACCCCTTATGTGGAACAAGTTGCAAAAGACCTGAAATTAAGTCTCTCCATTAGCTTAACATCATTCAAAGCCTTGTACAGGCGCCATATCAAGGAATCCTGTGGCTGTTTCCCTTGACCCTAGGATCGTGTACACTTAAGTCCACCCTGTTTTCCAGCTCTGACCCCTTTTGGCCCTACTCCCTGCCTATGACCTTGCCCTCTTTCACTCTGGACCTACATTGCCAGTCCAACCTCCCTTCCATACCATGCTTGTTAACCTGTATATACTGTATCTGCTACTGTGATACCCTGCTCAGTATATATTATCGAATTATAATTGTTATCTTCTTTTATAACCTGTATATATATCTGTTACTGTGTACCATGCTCTACTACTTGTATTATTACCTTGTCTACTGTTTCCCTTTTGTACTTTTGTATTGCCTACTCCAGGTCCACCTTGAAAATGAGCTTGCTCAACAGTGTCCGCCTGGTTAAATAAAGATTTTGATTGGTTAAATAAAGATTTTATTGATTGATTGATTGACTGAGTAGTGCCTTCTCACATTGCTTTAGGTCATCTGATATGACTACAACCGGTTCCCTTTCCATTTTTGTTGTTAGTATCTCACCCCCATTGTGTACTCTTCCCCTGGGTTTTTGTTTCCCAGGTGCATTACTTTGCACTTCTTTGCACTGAATGTAAGCTGTTATACTTTTGACCATTCCTCCAACCTTGCCAAGACCCTTCTCATTCTTCCCACCCCACCTTGTGTTGCATATCTTTGTGCTGTCTGCACAAAGGCATACTTTTCCTACCAGTCATAACGTACTAACATACAGTACTAGACGCCAGCAGAATAGGCCTATTGGTCTATCAAGTCTGCTCGTGCTTCAGCATCCTGATTGGGTACCGTAGCCCTCTATCTGCCTTCTCTGCAATGTCACAAGTAAAGACATTAAAAAAGACCAGACCCAGTACTGAACCCTGTGGTACCTCGCTAGTAACCCTCTTTTCTTCGAAGTGGACTCCATTTACTATTATGCTCTGTGTCCTGTTGTCCAGCCAATTTTTTACCCAGGCTACCACCCTGGGACCCACTCCCTGGCTGACTAATTTGTTTATTAATCTTTTGTGTGGGACTGTGTCAAATGCCTTGCTAAAGTCTAAGCTGGTCATGACCACAGCCCCTCCCTGGTCTACTACTTTGGTCACTCAGTCATAGAAATTGATTAGATTTGTCTGACATGACCTTCCCACTGTGAATCCATGCTGCCTTGGGTCCTGTGTCTTGCTGGCCTTTAGGCACTCCATAGTTCTTTCTTTCAGAAGTGATTCCATCATTTTTTCTACCACTGAGGTTAAACTAACAGGTCTGTAGTTTCCTGCCTCTGCTTTGCTCCCATTTTTGTGAAGGAGAAATCACACCCACCCTCCTCCAGTCCTTAGATACTACACCATCCTCCCATGATTTGTTAAAAAAGGTAGTCAGTGGTGTCACTAATTCTGGGGTGAATCCCATCAGGGCCCATTGCTTTGTCCACCTTCAGTTTTAGGAGTTCTTTCAGAACCCTTTCTTTTGTGAATGGACTGGTATCAACCCCCCCTATCCAGAGTGCTTCTATTGATTGGATTAGGTACCTCCCCTCCTCTTCTTTTGTGAATACTGAGCAGAAGTATTCATTCAGAATCCCTGCTTTTTCACTGTCACCCTCTGCCCACCCACCCTCTCCTTTATTAAGTCTCACTATCCCTCCCTTGGTCTTTCTTTGCTCCCTAATAAAGGTATAAAAGGTTCTATCCCTTTTCTTAATAGAGTTGGCTGTCTTTTCCTCAGTTTGGGCCTTTGCTATTATGACTGCCTTCCCCCTCTTTCTTCTGGTATAACTGGTACAGTTCTATGTCCTGCTCCTTTTATGTTTCCTTATACTTCCTTAATGCTATCTTTTTCTCCCTAACCTTCCCTGCCACCTCTTTTGAGAACTATAGTGGCTTTTTCCTTCATTTTGATTTGTTTATTTGCTTCACACAAAGGCTTGTTACCTCTGTGATGGCAGTTTTGATGTTTCCCCATTGTTCCTCCGCCTCTTCCTCTTGCCCATTTGCTAGTGCTTTTCTGAGACACACTTTCATTTTGACAAAAGTCAGCCCTCTTAAAGTCCAGTACCCTCACTTTTGTATGGCTTGACTCTATGGCTGTGTTTATCGTGAACCACACTGTTTGGTGGTCACTTGTTCCCAGATGGCTACCCACTTCTAAATTTGAGATCCTCTCTCTCCATTCCAATTTGAGAGTATCAGGTCTAAGATTGCTCCCTCCTGAGTGGGTTCCAACATTAGCTGTATGAGGCATGCCCCCTGTAGAGCATCGAGAATGACCCTGCTCTTGGATGTGGCTGCAGCAAAGGTGCTCTAGTTAACATCTGGCATATTAGGGTCCCACATCAACAATATCTCCCCTTTTTCTGCCATCCTCAGGATGCCTCCTATCATTTCCTTGTCCATTTCCTCCCCCTGAGATGGGGGTCTGTATACAACACCCATGTGGATTGTGGTGCAATTTCCTGTCTCCAGGGTGACCTACAGTGCCTCCTCTCCTTCCTGTTTACCCTTTAGTTCCATTGCTTTGATCTCTTCCCTTATGTAGAGAGGTACTCCTCCTCATCTACCCTCCCTTTCCCTCCTGTAGACTGTGTAACCTGGTATGTTGACCTCCAAGTCATGGTTCTCTGTGTACCATGTTTCTGTGACTGCCATGATATCCAGGTGTCCCTCTTCCATCAAGGCCACCAGTTCAGAGAGCTTGTTACCCAGACTATGGGTGCTGGTACTCATTGACCTCCATTTTTTGATGGCCTTACCCCTTTTATCCCCATCCCTGTCCTTACTGCCTTTGCCTATTTCTCCATTTACCCCTGCCCTTCTCCCTATTGTTTTATCTATCTTGGTGTTTACCTCACTACCTACCCTTTTTTGGGGGGTTGGGATTTCCCTGCTCCTTTTCAGTGCCACCCCCCTTGGCTAGTTTAAATGCTTGCCAATGAAGCATTTAAACTTATCACCTAGGATCCTGGTTCCCCTCATGGACAGATGCAGATCATCGTGCCAGTATAGGCCTGTATCCCTCCTGGTGGACCCCCAGTCCCCAATAAATCCAAAAACCCTGAGCTCTGCACCAGTTTTTCAACCATTGATTGAATCTCCTGGTGCAGAGTGTGACGCTCTGCCCCCTTGCTTATGATTACCTGTATGATATTTATATTATAAATAAATGGTCTGTGTATGAAATGTCAGTATGTGAAAGCTTTTGCCTTTAACTTTCAAGGTTAGTAACTGAAACCACAGGATGTTATAAAACAGACCAGAAGAACCAGTTAATTAAGACTTCCTTACAGAAGGGTATTTTATTGCTCTTTTATGATCTGCCCAGGCTTTTGAAGTTGAAAACCAAATGCAAGTTTATGACGTTACAGGAGGCAGGGTAATTGGGCTGGTTTCTCCCCTTTTAGCATATAACCAGAAATGTGTGAAAAGTCATAAAATCCCTCAGATCACACTAGCACAGGAAATGAGCCAAGAAGACATGAGTGTGGGATTGTTAAGTTCAAAGAGCACATGTTTAATTAAAGACTGTCATATTTGGGAAATGGCTAGTTACAGATTTTTCAAAGCAATGACTCAGATCCTCAGAGATACTTATGTCAGAAATTATCTAAGGGAGGTTCTAGCTGATGTCATCAAAAGGGGGGTGGGGCAGCTAGAGTTAAAAATGAAACATTGTATATGGGATGGTGACATATGACTCTAGACTCTGACTGGGAAAGTGCTTAGAAAGGTAATAGCTAGAAAATAATTAATTATCTGTGGTAAGAGTGTTTGTTCTGAAACTTCCTTTTTGTTTTACACAGTTGTGAGCTGTATGATATATTGTTCTGTGTTTAATTTTACCTTTTTATCATATTTTTAGTAAAAAAACATTTTTTTTAAACACTGCCTGGGTGTCTTTTCAGTTTCTTTTTTTGCATGTGATGTATATGTGGTTAAGTCTGACAGCTGTTAAAAGCTTGATTGTGTTAGTAAGCTAAAAGGTAAGAATATACCTAAGGTCTCTTACAGAGTTTTAAGGGTTCATTTTGGAGACCTGGTTGGGTGCCCCTGGTGAAAGTTTGTACTGCAGTCCCGAAGAGGGTACATACCTGAGCCTGTAACTGGGTATGCTAGCATAAGGTTCACAGTTTGAATCCCTCCAGAACTTGAGGCTAAAGGTGATTTGGACCCAAAGTAGACAGGAGGGTTAACCTGTCTGTTACCTGTTCACAATATTGCACTCTGAGGTTGGCATTGTGGGAGCAGAGGGCCTGACCTACGGAGTGTGTTTGTGACACAGAGCACCCTAGCCTCACTCATGCCATAGACAGACAGCACCTCCGAGAAGGTTATCGTGCATGCTACTTGTCTAAGGCCCTTTCCCAACTCCACAAACTCCTCCTGCACTGCTTTGATCCCATTCCCATTCCCAGGTCATGTGTCCCTAGGTGGGCAATGACATCCAGTTCCCTCCCCCATGCAGCTGCTCCCGTGATCCTAAGGATTCGCTCCCTGTTCCTCCAAGCCATGGTGATGGGTAGGCACCTCACCTCACCTCCCTCTCCGCTCCCTCTCCCAGTTCTACCCCCATAACAATTGAGTCCCCCACCAGGAGTTGTTTCCTTCCTCTGTGGGGTCCCATGCCACCATCCTGTGGGTCTTCTTTGTGGAGGTTCCTAGCATCCTCCTTGGTCTCCAGTGCAGGTGCTGCCATAGAAGAACCACACTCTGCCAGAACAGTGTATGAATTGTGTAGAGGTACAACTGGAGGGATGCGCTTCTGTTCCTCCACCCTCATCCTCCCTGACCCCACCATGGTCCAACCACCCCTCTTTCTAGGCAACTTCTGAAGCAGTGGTGTCGGCACTGATGATCTCTGGGTGGGAGAGGAGGTCCTGTCAGAATGAAGGCTATAATATCACTTTTTATAATGCAGCACTTGGATTTACCTCAGGCCTTACCCAAAAATATTTTCATAAATTACCAAAAATAATTATAAAATTTAAATATGATATTATCCTTGTTCTCCAGATTCCTGATTGTGGTAATAACACTTTTCCACATGTATAAATATGAAAAATATATGTATTTTATTGACACATATACAATAATTCTAAATATTCTTCATTAGCATATCTATCAAGGATAATAACTGTAAACATCCACAAAATTGTTTCAGAAAATCAAGGAAAACAAATAAGCAAATTTTAGCAAATAAACAATGCAAATAAATAAGCAATATTCAGCATAATAAATGGTACTGGTTATACTAGACTTTTAGCATACTTAGGACTTATCATAACCTTCATGCATAAGCACATACAAATTCATCACATCAATGTCTCAAATTATATTTTTGTATTAAACTTATTTCAACATTTTTATCATGCAATCCTCAGTTTAAACCTTTTAAACTACAGTATACACCCCAAGTTCGGTAGTTATAAGTAAGTTCCCTTGTTACTTTCCCAGATAAGCCAATTTAAATTGCTAAAACTATCAATTAAAGTTAATTAGTAAAAATAATTAAAACAATACTTAAATTTCCGGTTGTAGAAGTGGTTTCTTCTTCTCTCATAACTTAGAAATCTTGGTTGAGTCTGGCTCAGAGTATGAAAGTTTCTTTCAGTCAAGATTGTCTTTTTCCTGGACCCTGGAACTTTTTTGGCATGGACAAACATTGCAGGTCAAATTCACCTTGCTGAAAGTCACGTCACCAAAAGTCAGTTCTTGGATTTGTAGAAAACAGCTTCAATCTGCATAGTCCATAGCAATACTTGATTCAAATAACTTTCTTGTGGATAGCAAAGTTGTCTTAATAACTGGATTTTGACTTCTTCATATTTATTCATCTGCACCCAAAACCTTCGGACACTAGACTTCCTTTATTCACAACAATGCATAGCTGTGTGAATTTTAAAGTCAAGTCTCTGGTCCAGGCCTTAGCAGACAACATTACTTTAGTCAAAATGCTTAGTAAGTAAAACACAGACCTTGCTTTATACCACAGTGAGAATGTCCTTGTAACAAAAAGTTTTGCACCCAGTCCTTGTGGCAACACTGCATAGGCTTTCAAGCTTCCTTAGCATCCACTTTCTGGACACATCAAATGGTTAACCAAGGTTGGTTCCAGTATTCCAAATTCAGGTGTGGTCTAAGGCTTTTCAGGCCTAGCAAGTTATGAAGCCATTAAGGTTGCAGCCACATTTTCAATTAGCCTGACATAGGTCCTCTTGCATCGGTGTTTCAGACAAGACTAAGGAGTGGTCAGCAGAATTCACTAATATGAATCTGCCCTGGTGATGTTATCACCAGATTTTGATTGGTTTGAGGCACTAAGGGGGCCAGGTTTGTGGCTCCCTTCAGATGACAAATGGTGACAGTGACCACACCTCTTCAAGGACTGCCCACTGACTTCAAACTCATTTTTAGAAAGAAAATTAATTTTCTTTTATAACTTCTTAATACAAAATGGTATAACTTTTAAACTTACGTATTTGCACTTCTTCTCTGATTGAATGGATAATTTTGGTATGTGTCCCATATTCCTAGGACTAATATTTCCCAAGTTAGACTATTTAAGGTTACAACTTCCTAATTCTAATAAAACTTCTTAAAATAAAGTGATAGTCTTGCTCTAAATATTCTAAGCTACAAAATAATATGATATTTGTAAGAAAAATCCATTATTAACGCTTTTAAATACTAGTTCTTTGTAGAAACACATGCGGTTCTATGTCTTGAGACAAATGAGGTGTGACCAACAAGTGTTTTCACAAATCTTTAGACAGTCTTTTTCTGCATGGCAACAAGCTACATACTTAAGAGCTATATTTTCAGACTCCTGGGGATGTCAGCTATCATGAGAGACTGGATTTGTCTAATTATCAACAAAAGAATGTTATTTAAAAACTGTTATGCATAACTTCTAATTCCTTTAACGTGCATGCATGAAACTTGGTGAGCTTATTTATTATAATGCTATTTATCATCTGTGAAATTTTCAGACCGGCACAATTTTGCATTTTCAAACTTTGAATAAAACTTATTTCTACACAAACTTTAAACAGCTAAGAGTTTTTTTCCTAAGAACTCATGGTATAGGATCTCTCATTAGAGGCTTTTGGTACTGACTAGCACAGAAAAACATCACATGGCATGATTTTATCTGATTGTAGTCAAGGATACCTATCTCTGGCTAGGACTGAAGTATTCCTGGAATGTGAGAAATGTAAGCTAGGCCCCTCAGTTCTGTCTGACTACAGCTTATAATGTGTTCACTAATATCTTGTTTTAAAAGAACCCTATGATCTCTGGTCCAGACAAAACTCATCTGCCATATGTGGGCAAAGAGATAGCCAGGAAACAGAGGGAGATATTTTTTCTTTTAAGCATTAAAGCCAGATACCTTGTTTTAAGATTTACTTAGCGCTTTTGTTTTGCTTTTAGATATTCATGCAAACAGTAATCTTATCCAGAAATTGTAGTAAAACATCCTATAATTAATCCCATATAAAGTAATCATTAAAAATCAATTCTTGATAATAAAATAAGATAATTTTTCCATCATGAGTTTTGTTCCTACAGTCCCCTGAATCCTGGTCAACTCAGCCTGGAGACAAGCAACCTCCTCCCTCAGCCCAGAGAGGTGTCTGCAGATGGGACAACACTGCATCCTGCAGAACATCTCCTGGAAGACTGCCACTCCACAGCCACTGCACTGCACCATTTCCCTCATGTCTTATTTGTTGCCCCTTGACTGTTGTTTTCTTTGCTTTCTTTTTCCTCTCTCTCTGTTTATTTTTTTTTCTTCCCTCCCTACTTTCCTACTGCCTCCTTGCCATTACAGCTCCTGCCATTCCTGTTCTGGGACAGGAAGTTCCTGTATTCCTCAGTAGTCTCCTTCTTACTTGCTCAGAGGCAGACCTCCAGCAGCTAGGGGTTGAGGGAGAGTTATTCTTTCCCTTCTTGGATGATGAGTCTTTTATGTCTCTGTGATCACTCCCTTCCTTCTCCCAAACAGGAAGTTCCTTTTGTCAGTCAAATCTAGGGGTACATGACAACTCACTCCCACCAATTCATACCGTGACAATTTGCTCCTGACAATTCATCCTCTAACAAACTCGCTCCTTCACAATACACCCCCCCCGCTGACTCACTCCCTGCTTCTAAATCAAAACAAAGCTTAAATAGTTTCTTGCCAAAATTAAAACACTATAACATAGCTAGTCATACTAAGCTGAAATAATATTTTTCTTACCTGGCACAAGTTGTATTTCACTTTATAAAGCGAAGTGACATGCTGCAAGGGTCGTTTGGTATACCATCTGGCAGACAGCAGGCTAATTTAAAATCCATAGGAATATCTTTATTTAATAAAATTTAGACATAAAAATTAAAAGCAATGAGTTCCACCATTCTCTTCAGTACTCGAAAGTCTGTGCCACTCCTCTCAAACATTCCTCGGTGGTTCTTTCCTCGTATTTAGCAACAATGCACTGCAAGCGGATAACAGTATCTCTGTATACCCTCCTTGAAATGTTTGGCACATGTCCAGCAATCAGCTGCTCAATTTCTGCCTCTCTTTTTTTGTTGTATCCCCTGAATACCATCCACAAAGCAACACAAAGTGGGATGTGTCATGGATAGGGCTGTTTGCATTCCCCTATGGAATGCCTCCACAGCATTGTTTGTCTTGGCCTGGCTTTCCAATACTGTGTCCCAGTGAATCCACATGCTTATTGTGAACTGTAGAGGTCTTCTACCAGTCCCCCTCCTGTTCCTCCTCCTGACCCAAGTATTCTCAAAATAATCGATTACCAGCTCCAGTTATTGTGGAAAAACATTGTTGCTTTTATCAGTTATTTCCTCAAACCTGGATACCACTTGGTCAGGAGGGCAGAATGCCAGGGCTGGCAGGTACCATCATTTTAAGCTGAAATCAGTGTCATGTACATACTTGCTACCAAGTCCCTCTGATTTAATTTTTTCTATATACGCACTGGCTGAAATGAAAAAAAAAAAGCCAACTTGGCGTGTGCTAGGAAATACAGACTTAAAGGCTTGCACTGTTGCCTTTTTGAAGTCTGTCATAACCACAGCAGGACCACAGTTGAGGGTTCATTTTCTTCAGTGCCAGCAAAAGATGTTCGTAGATGCCCCTGCACTTCCCAGGTGGCAGGGCATATATTGCAGGTTATAAGTTGCCCAAGCACTCAGCAAGCACCACATACATTTAATGGAATAGTGTGGGTGGGGGGAACACTGAAAGTTCCATCAACATACCAGTACTTGGAATGCTCAAGGAAGGCAAGACTGGATTCTGTTCCAAACACCAGTATGCGGTCATCATCAGGCCCACTATTGTGCAGCAAAAAATTTACTTTGTCTCCACCTGAGCTAGGTGTGTAAGTTTTGTCCTGCTTGGGAATGATTAGATCATGGAGATATCTGGGGTTGGGAGGGGCACCATTTACATGGACTTGCAGGATTGTACGATTAATGTTGCAGTCCACCAAGTACCTTGTGCTGCCATGGACACAGTTTGTTTACAAAGCAGGACTACCTGTGCAGTGCTATCTTGTGAGCTTGTAGCCCTCTCTTTTGCTCAGTTGCTAGCCTCTGAACGCTGCACAGCAGCAGGGTCGGAAGCATGAGTGTGGCTACTAAATTGAAAAATTATCCTCAGGTCATTATACAATGCGGTATGTACCCACGCATTACAAATGTTATCCTTCTTAACAGCTAGTTCGCATTGCCATATAGATTTTCTGTGCAAACCCTGCTTGTGGTGTGGGTAAATATAGTTGTCATCATCGACAAGTTTCTTTTTCTGTCGCTCTGATACAATAAAGTGGGCTAATCTGGATTTTTTTAGGTAAGCCAGTTGTGTCACGGTGTAGATTTATTTATCTGCTAACTGTAATTGCTAAAATTGTGAACTGGTGAGGGTTGCATCTATCGTGTACTTGACATCACTGTTTGCCAATCAGGAAGCTGATTACTGTCAGTGCTGTTGCCACGGCAAGTAAATTTTTAGAGCTGATTTGTTGACAGATTGAGTAAATTTTACAGCAGGAGCTAATTAATGTCGACAGGGCGAGTACATTTCAGTGCTTATCGTGTACTTGACATCACTGTTTGACAATCAGGGAGCTGATTACTGTCAGTGCTGTTGCCACAGTGAGTACATTTTTAGAGCTAATTTGTTGACAGGGTGAGTACATACTATCAGTGCTGGAGCCAGAAGCGAGTTGTGATGGGGGATCAAAATGTCAGGAGCGAATAAAACCAGGAGCGAATTGTCAGGAGCGGGATGTCTGGGTATGAATTAACGAGAGAAAATTGATGTGCTCCCCAAATCCAATGCCTACAAAAATGGAACTAGCTAAGGGTGGGTGGAGTGGAGGGGAGGGAGGACTATATAGCCCCAGTAGAAGAGTTCTAGAAGCTGCTTCCTTCCTCTTGCTGCTCTCTGTCAAAAGCTAACTAGGGAAGTTTTACATACAGACACCTGGCTTTCTGTTGCCTAAGCCACACACCCTAATTTACAGCTCTTCACCTAACAGCACAGATAACAAACAATTCCCTTCCCCCAACTCAGACAAGCACACTAACTCGTTTAAAAAAACAATTTTTTTACCCTAATTGAAGGTCCCAGTAGTAGAGTTCTAGTCCTTTAATCCCAGTAGAAAAGTTCTAGCAGCTGCCTGCTTCTTCTTGCTGCATGTGAATGTTTATGTGAAACTGAGATCCCTTGGTTTGCAAATGTATATCGTTATATTGTCAAAATGATTGCAGAAAGCTATTTGAAACACATGGAGCTAACCCAGAGATGCAGTTTGACCTGCACAAGCTCCTCTGCTGAGCTGTCAGCAGGAAATCAGACCTGGAACAAAATATCTTTATTGGTGACACCTGTTAAGATGACTAATGTACTCTTTTGGCTAGTCAAAGGAAGGTCAATGAAAAAATATTGTTGCAGCTGCAGGAAAGAAATTGATTAAGTTCTGATACATTTTGTGAGAAACAGGAGATGTATCCTAACAAGCTCAGGATGTAGAAACTAACAGCCAGGAAAAGACATTGGCCCAGATATTTAAAAGGGTTGCGCCATGCGCGAACCCACTGATGCGCCCGCACGATATTCGAAAGGGAAAAGCGCGTAGCAATACCTGCGCGCTGGGCATCAGTATTGGGCGAGGCACAGGTGGGTTGCCATGCGCTACCCGCACAGCCCAATATTCGGGATGCAGAGCCATGCATGCATAACCCCTACCTGTGCCAGCACAAAGTTGATCCAAAAAAGAAAGGAACAATGGATGGCCACCAACAGGTGAGCTGCCGCACTGCAGGGCGTGACACGGCAGATGCCACCTGTGGGTGGCCACCCGAGCTCTGGCTGCACCTGGTGGTGCCCCCCATGCCCGATCGCGGGCATTTGTTAAAAAATGAAGAATGCTGTCTAATATCCCTAGTGGTCCAGTGGGCCGCTGTGTGTCCAATCACAGGCATTTGTCATAAAATAAAGAAATATTCCCAATATCCCTGGTGGTCCAGTGAACCGCTATCTGCCTGATCGCGGGCATCTGTATATAAAAAGAAATACGTCCAATATCCCTGGTGGTCCAGTGGACCGCTATCTGCCTGATCGCAGGCATCTGTATATAAAATATTTTATTCTGTTTGGTCCAGTGGATGCAGTCTGCCCGATCGTGGCATCTGTAGTAAAGACATAGTCCAATATCCCTGGTGGTCTCAGGGTGCCCCTCCCCACCCACTCACTGAGCCCCACCGCCCTGCTCCCACCCGTCCAGCCGGTGGGTGGCAGCAACCCACCCACCTGCTGCCCGCTGCTCGCCGAATGACACCGTCGGTGTGCGTCTCATTGTTCACAGCATGAGCCAATGGGCATGCAGCCTTTACCATACTACAGTATGGTTGCGCCCATTGGCTCACGCCAGAACCAATGGGTGTACAGCCCCACCGACGGTGTCAGTCGGCGGGTGATGGGGTGGCAGGCGGGTGGGGTGCTGCCGCCCGCCAGCTGACGGAGGGGAGCGGGGTGGTGGGGCTCAGTGGGCGGGTGAGGGAGTACCCCTAGACCACCAGGGATATTGGACTTATGTCTTTTTATATACAGATGCCCGCGATCGGGCAGATAGCGGTCCACTGGACCACCAGGGATATTGGACATTTATTTCTATTGTTTACAAATGCCCGCAATCGGGCTGTGGAGCACATTGCCGGCTGCAGGCGGTGTCGATCCCCGACGGCTTCTGCCTGGCAGGTGCCAGGCACAAGTCGTCGGGATCGCGCATCTGCATGTAAAGAGGCTATAATGAAATACAAATGGCCCCATTTGCACCTTGCATACATTATGGCCCCATTTGCATGTCAAGTTTTGAATATCGCGGTTGCTGTGCATAGTGCAATGGAACTTGCGCTAGAGCATCCCCATGCTCCACTCTGGCCACTTGTGTTGGTGCAGTGCCACCGTGCCATGCACACTGCGGATGGCCAGGGTGCGATATTCAACGCTGCTAAACCATGGCGCAGCTCCGCTGAATATCGCCCAGTCCACACCCCTGCGCATCCAAGTTGAGCTGCACCCAAGCTTGCACCACAGCCTGGCGCAGTTTGAATATCTGGACCATTATACATAATGAGAGCAATCTTTTGTTGGAGCGAGAGATTTAGAGATAACCTCAGAGGAAGGACTTTGTTTTGTTTGAACTGCTTGTATAACAGCTATCCTGCACAATATTTTTATTTTATTTTATTGTTACTGCTAATAATAAAATGCTACTTGTGAATTGTATAACTTCTCCTGGTTTGCTTATGCTTCCTGACCTATGTCTCATGACAACTGGAGAGAGGACTATAGGAAAAACCTAAAGGGAAGCAGGTAAAGTAACTTGCTCAGGGTCACAGATAGCAAGTGGTAGTGGTAGGTAGGTGTAGTTTTCTGTGTAAAAGCATCATTCTGACATCTTGGTCATACCAGAAGCTGACAGTCTGAGATACCAACATGGTTGGAAAATTGACCTGGTGCTATTTAAATGCTGGCGTTTCTTTGGGTTATGCATCCATTCTATTAAGTTATTTGCTGTTAGTTTGGGAAAATTTTGATTATGGTAGGCCCCAAAAAACTAAAAGGTAGAGCCTACCATAAGCCAGTATTTTCAAAAGTAATTGCAATTGACTTAATATGAAGTCTAATCAGATGAAACCGCAACATTTCAATAGCACCATCTCTGCTTTTTCAGGCAAACTGGCACCTCAGGATGTCAGTAAGAGGTTTGCTGAGGTGCTGGAAATGGTGGTATGCTGCTTGTATAAAAAACCTTTCCCTACCATGTTAGATAGATAAACAGATATATCTTTATTTATATAGCGCCTTTCCAGAGCTCAAAGTGCTTCACTCACATCTCAGATCCATTATAGTCAACAATATTAAATCACTATCACCTATTAGTCACCAGAAAAAAACTATCTAAATAGCTGGTCTTCAGATTAGATTAAAAATTTTCAGCTGAAGGGTCAGAGCGGATCGAACTTGGGACAGTATTCCATTATTCTTGGTGCCGCAACAGAGAATGCTTGGTCCCCAGCAGATTTTAATCTTGCTAAGAGGACAACTAAAAGTCCCTGGGAATCTGAATAAAGGATGTTGCAGCCCTGAGAATAGTCCTGGTGGGTTGCCAACAGCTCACAGATGTAGAGAGGGCCCAGTCCATTTATGGCCTTATAAACCAGCTAAATCATTTTAAACTCAGAACGCCATCTTACCAGCAGCCAGTGTAACCCTTGCAAACTGGAAGTAATATTATTGACTCTTGACATCCCTTTTAATGACCTGGCTGCCAAATTTTGAAGCAGTTGGAGTTGGTGATACTGAGTAGCAGGCAGGCCAGAATAGAGCACACTGCAGCAGACAATCTATGAGGCAATAAAAACTTGCACAAGTGTGTGCAGGTCACTCTGGTCAAGAAAAGGACACAACCTAGCTACACTCTTTAGATGATTAAAACCACTACAAATTATAGCTGAAATTTGGGAAATTAAATCCAGTTGGCTGTCAAAAATCCAATCCTTTGCTCAACAAAGCTGCATGCCAGATTTGACTCCCACCCCCCCTCTCCTTGCAGTGGGCAAGTGGATGGGTGGCTGTCAGGGCATTTAGGGAGTGTGGGGCCATTCTGGGTGGATGAAAGGGCATTTGGGGGTGTGAGTAGCCATTGTGGATGCAGAGTGGGCATTTTTTCAGTGCATGAGGCCATTCCAGGGCCAGCTGCATGTTCCATTACGGCCAGAGGCTGTCCTAGTAGCAGGGTAAGCATTTCATTGGGAGCTGGAGGTTGTTCCAGCAGTAAAGGTGGTCATTCCTTGGGCAGAGTGAGCATTGTGTGGGTGGCAGAAGGCCATTCCAGCAGCAGGATGGCATTCTGTGGGAGGAGAAAGGCCATTCCAGGACTGGCAGGTGTTTTATTTGTGAAAGGGGAAGCCATTCTGGGGCAACGTTTAGCATTCCATGGGGGGTCGGAGGCCATGGCAACAACAGGGTGTGTTCCGGGGGAGTTGTGCCAGGGGGCAGAGTGGGCATTCCATAGGTAACAGGAGGCCATTCTGGCTGTAGTGATCATTCCATGGAGAAAGAGACATCCTTGTGGCAGGGTGGGTATTCCAGTAAATAGCTGGTCATTTTCGCCCTGGGGTGGGCATTCTTGCTCTAAGATGGGTATTCTGGAACACAGGGTGGGAACTGTCCTCAGGGTGGGCATTCCAGCCCTGAGCACACAAAGTTGGTATTCTGGCACAAAAGGTGGGCACTGTGCCTCTCAAGGGAGGCATTCCAGCATACATGGTGAGCATTCTGGCCTTAGGATATGATATTTTGACCCTCAGGGTGGGCATTCTACCTCTCAGATGGGCATTTCAGCACACAGGATAGACATTCTGCTCTCAGAGAGCATGCAGATACACAGGGTGGGTATTCAGGTACACACAATGGGCATTCGGGCACATAGGACAGGCATTCTGGCTCCAGGGTAGACATTCTGACCCTTGGGGTGGGCACTCCAGAGCACAGGGTAGAGATACCAGCCCTAGGGTAGACTCTCTTTTTTTTTGTTATGCATGTGTTTATTCTCCTTGGCTTTTTAATTTTTCATGCTGCTCACCATCAAGGGTTTTTCCTGCTGTGTGGTTCCCTGTGTTGGACTCTAAAGGGTTAACTTAGAAATAGTAAACTTTAGAAAATACAAGAAAATTTTGGTAGCAACTGTGGAGAATGAGACTTGGGAGTTTCTGCTAGAATGTAAGAAAAACAAGTCTTATAACTGTTGACATTAGTAGGCCATCAGGCTTAGGAGTCACTGTATGTCTTTGTTATATACAAGATACGGTAGTCAATGATGATATAAAATGCTGAGAGAAAACATCTTGCTCAGGAAAAACATCTTGCACAATCCACCTAAGGCCACCCCTTTCCAGTCTGGCTTCCGGAAGTCACACTCCACTACCACCTCCCTCATCCGGCTTACTGACTCCATACTTACCAGTATTGACCAGGGGCGCACCACCTCTGCAATATTTGTCAACCTGGCCAAGGCTTTTGAAACTGTATCACACTCCTTTCTCGTCCACAAACCTAACAGCTGCAGAACTCTCCAACTCTGCCACTGCCTGGTTCCATTCCTACCTACAGGATAGGATACAATCAGTCAAGATTGGCTCCTCCCATCCCCACTCCCCATCAATACTGGAGTCCCACAGGGCTCAGTTCTTAGCCCAGTCCTATTCTCTATATTCCTGAATGATCTACCTTCTACCTGCTCCTGTGCTAAAATAAACATATATGCGAATGACACTGTCGTGTACACCTCTGGTGCTTCCCATACAGTTGTAATAGACAGACTGCAGCAGGATTTCAACAAGGTACAGCACAGGTTCCAATCCAACCAACTGTTCATAAACACCAAAAAAAGACTGTCTCCATGACCTTTGCCACTAGGCAGAGACTTTCAAAGCCTGTCCCCCCATCCATTTTCCACACCTTAGATGGAACACCTTTAGAGAATGTCACCTTATTCAGATACCTTGGAGTCTGGTTAGACCAGCACCTGGACTTTTCTGTTCATGTGAATGCAATCCTGAAAAAACTGCAGCCCAGACTTGGTGCTTTATAAAGAAACTGTGACTGCATTCCATTACCGGCTTGCCATGCAATTGTACAGAAAATGATCATCCCCCTCCTTTGACTATGCTGATATAGTCCATAGTGCCACTCCTAAATTCACCCTTACCAGGCTGGACACCCCCTCTTTCACTCCTTCTGTCAATTCTCTCTATCCTCCCACACAGACACACAATTGTGATCTTTATAAGGCCCTCTCGATCCCTTCACTTGAATCCAGATGCCTCATCCACTTTGGTACTTTAACAACAAAATTCTGATTTGGATCACTACCACTCTACCTCACCTCCCCTCTATCTACCCCCTCCCTTACATAGAAACATAGAAGTTGATGGCAGATAAGGACTGCAAGGCCCATCCAGTCTGTCAATTTCTTTTTCTACCTTATGAATGTGCCATTGACGTTTACTCTGTCAATGGCCTATCTATTCATACTTGTCTGTATTGCTCCCTTATGCCTATCCCATGCCTGTCTGAAGCCTTGCACTGTATTCATATCCACCACTTCCTGAAGTAGGCCATTTCATGCGTCCACCACCCTTTCTGTGAAAAAGAACTTCCTCACATTACCCCTTAATCGGCCTCCCTCAAATCTCATGCTGTGTCCTCTTGTCCTATTTTTCTTATATTGAAATGTTAGTCTCTTCAACCTTGTTAATGCCCTTAAGATGTCTGAATGTTTTGATCACATCACCTCTCTCCCTCCTTTGCTCTAGGGTATACATATTGAGCTCCGTTAATCTGTCCTCATATGTTTTCTGATGCAGTCCCTGCACCATTTTGGTTGCCCTTCTCTGGATTACCTCCATTTTGTTAATGTCCTTGTGCAAGTGTGACCTCCAGTACTGCATGCAGTACTCCAGATAGGGCCTAACCAGTGTCTTGTAAAGCGGGATTATTACTTCCCTCTTACAACTTGTGATACCCCTACTAATACACCCCAACGTCCCCCTAGCCTTACCTACTGCTTTAGTGGTCTGCTTGGATGATTTCAGGTAATCTGTGATGACGATGCCCAATTCTCTTTCTTCCCTTGTAATTGCCAGCAACACCCCTCCCAACCTATAGGTGGCTTCAGGGTTTCTCTTCCCTATGTGCATGATCTTGCACTTCTTTGCGTTAAACCCCAGTTGACACTCTTCTGACCATTTTGCCAGTTTATCCAGATCTCTTTTCATTCCGCCCACCCGATCTTGATCATCTACTCTGTTGCAGATCTTGGTGTCATCTGGAAACAGACAAACCTTACCCTCCAGTCCATCTGCAATGTCACTGATGAAAATATTGAAGCGGACTGGCCCCAGGACTGATCCCTTAGGTACCCCACTTGTGACTTGCATCTGTTCTGACTGCATACCATTTACCACCACTCTCTGTGTTCTGCCCACCAACCAGTTTGCCACTCAGCTGACTAACATCTGACCCACCCCGAGCCTACCCAGCTTATTAATCAATCTTCTATGTGGAATAGTATTGAAAGCTTTGCTAAAGTCAAGGTAGGCAACATCAACTGCACCCCCTTGGTCCACCACTCTGGTTACCCAAAGAAATCTATGAGATTAGTTTGACAGGACCTTCCTGTTGTAAACCCATGCTGTCTTGGATCTTGTGCTCCTATGGATTCCAGGTGTTGCACTATCCTTTCCTTAAGGAGTGCCTCCATAATCTTGCCCACTACTGAGGCAAGACTGACTGGTCTGTAGTTCCCTGCCTCCTCGCTGTTACCACTCTTGTGAAGTGGGATCACATGAGCCCTTCTCCAGTCTTCTGGGACCTCTCCTGTGCTCAGGGACTCACTAAACAGTTCTGACAGTGACTCTACTAGTTCCACCCTTAGCTCTTTTAGTACCCTGGGATGTAAGCCATCCACTCCCATTGCCTTGTCCACCCTGAGCTTAGTGAGCTCTTGTATGACCCTTTCTTTTGTGAAGGGACTTGTGCACACCCCCCTCCCCCGTGTCCATGGTGCTCAGCTGTGGGCCCTGCCCTACCTTCTCCTCAGTAAATACTGAGCAGAAGTATCTATTTAGGATAGATTATTTTACTTGGTCCTCCTCCTCCACACACTCCCCCTTATCTCCTTTGATCTTAGCAATAGCCCCTCTGGACTTTCTCCTTTCACTAATGTATCTATAGAAAGTCTTGTCCCCTTTTTTTTACTTTGTGCTAGTATTTCCTCGGTTTGGGCCTTTGCCTGCCTTCCCTTAGGGAAGTTTGGTATGCCTCCCTATCTTTGTCCCGCTGCATTCCCTTATATTTCCTGAATGCCAACCTTTTGGCTCTGACCTTTTCTGCTACTGTTTCTGAGACCCAAAGTGGTTTCCTCCTTCTTTTGCTCTTGCTTTTCTCCCTAACACAATGGGATGTTGCTTCATGTTTTGCTTCCTTAATGCTTGCCCATTTTGCCTGTACCCCCTCACCTGTATTTCTTCTTGCCAGGGCTAGCTTAACTCTGTTGGCCATCTTATCAAAGTCAGCTCCTCTGAAGTCCCATATTTTTGCCTTGGAATGGGATGATTTAGTTCTAGTGGCCAAATTGAAGCATACCATGTGATGGTCACTGGCCTCTAGGTAACCTTCTACCTGGAGATCTGTGATCCTTTCCCCGTTAGTCAGTACTAGATCTAGGATAGCCCTGTCTCTTGTGGGTTGTTGTACCAGTTGTTTGTGGCCCCCCTTGCAGGGAATCCACTATGTGTCAATTCTGGTGGATGTTCCTGCTGGTATTGACCAATCTGTATCTGGTATGTTGAAGTCTCCCATTATCAAAACCTCCCCTTTAGCTGTCATGTTTTGTATATCTTCTAACAGTAATGTTTCTATGTCCTCCCTCTGGTCTGGAGGCCGTAGACAACCCCTGTTTGTATGGCTGTCCCATTTCCTGTTTCCAGGGTGGCCCACAGTTCTTCTGGCTCCTTATGTGTATTCTGAATTTCTGTAGCTTTGATAATTTCATTGACATAAAGGACTACTCCCCCCACTTTTTACACCTCGGTCTCTTCTGAACAGTACATAGCCAGGTACTGAAGTCTCCCAAGTGAGGTTACTGGTGAACCATGTCTCGCTAATGGTGAACCATGTCTCGCTAATGGCTACTATGTCTGTTTAGCCTCTGTCATTGTTGCCTGCAGGTCTGGGAACTTATTTCCCAGACTGCAGGCATTTGTGTACATAATTTTCCGTTGGCCAGATTTTGGTGTGTCAGTTGTTGGGTGAGGTCCAGCTTTTCCCCTGCGCATTGTATGGGGAGCCAGACTTTTTTCCTTACCTGGTGATGCAAATGAACTACAAACATGCTGAACTCCTGTTTGATCACTAGCTGAGGGGGAGGAGTGTTCTTCCCATTCAATGTATCGGGTGCTGCACCCCTCTCCCCATTGGCTAGTTTAAATATTCTGCAAAGACATCAAACTTCTGCCTCAATGCACTGACTCCCTCCTTAGTCAGATGCAGTCCATCAAATTTAAAGAACTTTCACTCCCAAAACTGTTGCCAGTTACCTATGAATTTGTGTCCTTTTTCCTGGCACCATCCCTTGAGCCACACGTTTAGCTCCCCTATCTCCCCTTCTCTGACCTGCCGTCCATCTGCCCTCCCTCTCCCAGACCGGCAGGATCTCAGAGAAGAAGATGCCGGACGAAATGGATGAAAGTTTGTCTCCCAGCCTGGTCAGGTGTTCCTTGGTCTCCACAACTGACCTGGCGAGATCATTAGTCCCTACGTGTACCAGGACATTGATGTTTTCTCCTGCTTTCTGCATGATTTTAGCAATACGGTCAGTGTCTCTCCACACTGATATCCCTGGCTGGAGATAGGTATCAACTCCCCGGATCATGGAGTCTCCTATGATCAGAAGTGTTTTAAATTTCCTTTTTGCCTTTTTCCCTGTTTTGGGTGAGATTTGTAGCGCTAGCTCCTGTGCAGCAGTGTCCTGTTTTGTAGCGTCCTCTACCCCTTTGTTTGATTCTGGAGATAGAGGCAGATACCTGTTTGTAGTTTTTATTTGGTTTGTGGAGGTGATACATTGGAGAGCACTGAGTGATGGGGCACTCGATTTGCCCCATCTAACCACCTGCCAACCTCCAGGACCAACTATCCTCTGCGGTCGAGGTGCTTCAGTTGGATGTTGGGGAAATGGCAGGTGGTTTTTATATTATATTTCCTCCTGAATATGTGATTTGAGGTGCGCAATCTCTGCCCATGCTGCCTGGAGCTGAGCCCTTAGATCTCCAATGGTCCAACTACTCCCTCCACAGCTCCAGCTCCAGAACATTGGCCCTCCCCCTTAGGACCACCACTGCTGGTCAATCTGCCTTCTCATTTCATTGCCCCAAGTTGTGGAATGGCCTCCCCCCTCACTATCCGAAATACCTCCGTCCCTGCTGCCCTCTCCTCCCTCCAAGTCTACACTTCTCCTTGTTCCTGCCTCTAATTTTCCACCCTTTCATCAACCCAGCCCTTCTCAGTCCCCCAAACTGCAACTCTTACACCCCTCCAAGTCACTATCACTCATCACAACCCAATCTCCACTTAATCCTCTCAACCTCCTTCTCTGAGCACTACACCATCCACACTTCGGTTCTTTTACACTCGTAACAACCTAACCTTTTACTCTCTCTCCTCCTCTCCAGTTCTCCAAATTTTATTTCACAACATTTCTAGATCTGAGCCCCCACTTTGTATCTACCCATTCTTACCTACCCTTTTTTTTTGTGTCCAACAACTAGTCTCCATATAAGGTAACCACCTCATACTGTTGGGTATTTTGTTGGACTCTATTAGGCACCCTCTGACTTCATTATTATGATCTAACAAACACTTAGTTACCTGCAGGGAAACGTTAGCCTTTGGGGAATGTCAGGAGATTACTACACCATAACGAAACATATAATACTCCTCTTACAGGTTCCAGGACTGAGAAAGGCTAATATTAAGAATCAGAAGCAATCATGAAAGCAACATAAGGTTCTTTTTATCTTACTAGCTTGCTTATAGGACAGTAATTATACATCACATACTAGTTATGTAACATACATACCCGGGAGTCTGGTTCTCTCGAACACTGCAGTGTCATGCAGGGTCTGCCTGCGATGCCCTCAGATGGGGGCATGGGAAAAGGGTTTTTCATATCCTGATAAGATTTTAGTCTGGTGATAGATAGCCAGCTCATGTGCATGTGATGATCACACTTACTATTACTTCTATTGGTCAATTTGGGGGGCAGCAGAGTATTAGCTCAGTTGCCCTTTAAAATGCTACAGAGTGTAGCATTCTGGTCATAAGAATACACTTATGTCAGTGACGTGTTCTTATGGATCAAACATTTTGCAATGTATCATCATGTTCTCTGAAATGTCCATTTATATAATGTAGCTGTGTCAGCACATGACACCTTAGCTGTAGAGGGTGCTCCCAGGTAAATAAATCATTATATTTCTAACATTATCACAGCAAAACAGCAGTGCAGTTCTAGCCTAGAATATTATTTGTGGTGTATTCTCTCCCCTACAGGATAATATGTAAGGTAAAGGTTGTGCTTTAGAAGCAGCGCAGTTTCATAGCTTGTATCTAGGTTCTATGCAAGAATTAAGAATCACCTAGCCATATGTGTTAGTAAACCTATACTAAACTTATGTAGATGTTCCCTAGCTATGTGTGCGAGTCCCTAGCTCTATATATGTAATGTGTCCCCCCATTCTGTGTATGTATGTGTGTAAGCTTGTAGTCATGACGTACCTTGTGTATGAGCATATTCTTACAATAACCCCTCTCTTCCACCTACAGTCCCCATCTCTACTCATACAACTCTTTTGCCATTCTATATATATGATTCAGCTGACCCTGGCATCTCCCTGTCCATGACAAATATTTTCCTCCCTCCTCTAATAATACTGCTAATTACCTCATGCATAGCACAGTATCAACTGTGTTGTAGTATTGTCCGAAATACATGCTTGTATCTAATGGATGTCTACTTGCTATCCCATATTGTGATAATTGTTCAACCGCTATGTTGTTGTGCCTCTTGTAATTATTTGTATGATTTGTTCCTAACAATGTAAATACTGTTCCACTGTGAACTGCTCTCCCCTTCCCCTTTCTCCCAGGATGCATCGGAAAACAAGCTATATTGCTCAGTATGCCTTCCTGGTGAAACAATTAAATAAAATATCTCTTGAAAACAACTTGGGTATGTAAGCTAGGGATTTTTCAGGGCTTTGTACCATTCGAATCTTGACAAAATGTTGTCATCTACTCCCCATCGAATGGCCCAGTAGTGAGTATAGAATTTCTTATGACTGTATTAGCTTAGGTGAATAGGCACACTGTGATACCAATACCGATGTATTTTGTGCATATTATCTGTGCACTTACACTGCAGTGGTCTCAGTAAAAGGAAATGCTATGGTGAATATCTGTGTTTGTTCTGGTCTGTACCTCTGATGTAAGTTTCATCATTATTATTATATCATTCTAAAATCTACCACCCCAAGGGCCCCCCTTAACAGAGGTGGTGATGCAGTGACCTTAGCACATGGCCGGACATGCTTCTGCCCCCAAAGTGCAGATGTCCGCTGCCTCTGACAATCCAGCCTCAGTAACTGGTCCCAGTTTCTCCTACTCCTAGCCATTGCTAGAGGTTGGTATATTGCCAGGCACCAGATTCCGTCTCTCCCTCCCTCCTCAGAGAAGGTGAGCAGTTCGATGCTTCAACAGCCAACCCTCCAACAGCCCAAGTTTGCTCCCGAACTCAAGTCATTGACACTGCAAGCTGTAGCGCTACCACTGTGCTGGTGGGCCAGCATAGGGTAGGCATTCCATCATGCAGGGTGGGCATTCTGACTATAGGGTGGACAGTTTGTCCCCACTGTAGGCATCCCAGCACATAGGGTGGGCATTCTGCCCCCACAATGGA
The DNA here is from genome assembly GCA_016271365.2 of Neoceratodus forsteri. Classification (NCBI taxonomy): domain Eukaryota; kingdom Metazoa; phylum Chordata; order Ceratodontiformes; family Ceratodontidae; genus Neoceratodus; species Neoceratodus forsteri. The sequence continues at coordinate 500,727,732 of CM028132.1, forward strand.
CATTCTGGCTTTAGGTGTGTATTCCAGCATGCAGCACAGCCCCCCCCCCCCAGGTGGGCATGCATTTCAGCTTTAGGGTGGATATTCTTGTACACAGAGTGGGCACTGTGCCCTTAAACATGGGCACTCTGGACCCCAGTGTGAGCATTTCAGCCCACGGTGTAGGCATTCTGGCTCCCCAAGGTAAGCATTTCTGCTTCCAAGGTGGACAGTGTAGCACATAGGGTAGGCATTCTGGTCCTCAGGTAGGCATTTTGGTACACAGGGTGGGCACTGTGCCCCTCAAGGTGAGCTTCTGACCCTGTGTGGGCAGTTTGGCCAACAAAGTAGGTATTCCAATCCTAGGGTGTGCATTCCGGCACATAGGGTGGACATTGTGCCCATCAAGGGGGTACTCTGGCCCCCACTGTAGGCATTCTGGGATACACAGTAGGTATTTATGACCACAGGGTGGGCATTCTGGCCCCTGGTGAGAGCATTCCTGCTCCCAAAGTGGGCATACCTTCTATGCTGAGCATGCCAGCCCCAGAGGCAGTTTGACCAACAGGGTTCACACAGGTGGGCATTCTGGAACACAGAGTTGGCAATGTCCTCCTGAGGCTGGACAATGCGTCCCTCAGGGTGAGCACTGTGCCCATTAGGGTGAGCATACCACCCCTCAGGCAGGGCATTCCAGAATACAAGGTTGGCATTCCAGCCCTATGGTAGGCCTTTTGCCCTCATGGATGACACTATGCCTCCACTGTAGGCAGGGACAGTGTTAGATAAGGAAAAAAAGATGGAAACATAAACAATAGAAAAGTATTTTCACTTGACAAATATAAGCTGCTGTGCTGCTGAAATGTGTACTTGTGATTAGGTTTTGACCCAGTTGTTTCTCATTTTGACCCACATTTTTTACACCAGTGGGTCTAATTTGACCCATGTTTTAAAACCCCTAGTGCTGTCACTGACTGTAGGCATTCCAGCACATAGGATGAGCTTTCAGATCCTAGGGTGGACATTCCAGCCCCAGGGTGATATTCTGGCATGTAGGGTGGGCACTCAGACCCCCTTTATGGACATTCAGGAAAGTGCTCCCGCTCTCAAGGTGGGCATTCTGGCAGACATGATGGGAATTCCAGCCCTAGGGTGGGTATTCTGGCACACTGGGTGGGCAGAGTGTCCCTCAAGATGGGTAGTCTGGCCCTCTGTATGGGCATTCCAGCCCAACAAGTAGGCATTCCAGGCCTTGGGTGGGCATTGTTGCATACCAGGTGGGCACTGTGATGCTCAAGGTGGGCATTCTGGCCAAAAGAGTAGGCATTCTGCTCCTAGGGTGGGCATTCCTACTCCCAAGGTGGGCATTCCAGCCCTGGGGTGGTGCATTCTGGTCTGCAGGATGGCCATTACTGCACACAGGTGAGGCATTTTGGCACACAGCATGGGCGCTGTCTCAGGTGTGCATTCCACCCCGCAGCACAAGCATTCCTGCACACAGGGTGGTCATTTCGATCCCCAGAGTGGTCATTTCGATCCCCAGAGTGAGCACCCTGGCTTCCTGGATGGGCATCCCAATGTTCAGGGTAGGAATTCTGGCCCTAGGGGCAATACCGCACCCAGTGTGGGCATTCTGGCACACAAGGTTGATGCTGTGTTCTCAGGATGGGCATTGCACCTCTTATGGTGGGCAGTGTCAGTGGCTCAGCAGGTTGCACACTCACTCATGAGGCTGGAAGATCAGAAGGCTGTGGGTTCTATCTCCAAACCAGGCACTTGAGTTAAATCCCAATACTGACACTGTGATGCAGCATGAGGGGGGTGCTGCACTCCTGAGGTGCCATCTTTCGGATGAGACGTTAAACTGAGGTCCCGTCTGCCTGTTCTGGTGGTAGTTCAGGTGGATGTTAAAGATTCCATGGTATGTCTCGAAAAGAGCAGGGGAATTTCTCCAGTGTCCTGGCCAAATTTCCCTCATTCACTAAAAAAAAATATCACCAACAGCTTAATCTGGTTCAATGTCAGTTGGCATACATCTGTATCGCCTTCCCCCAGGACAAGGCTGAAAACTGGCAGAATTGTCTAGTCCTCCTTTCCTGGTCAACAAAAACTAAAACTAAATAAAAACAATTCTAACACACAGGGTGAGCATTCCAGACCTTGGGTGGGATTTCTGCACACAAGGTGGGCACTGTGCCCATTTGGGTGGGTATCCTGGCCTCAAATTAGTTATTCCATACCTAGGGTGGGCATTCTCACACAAAGGGTGGGCATTGTGATACGCAGTGTGGGAACTGTGCCCATCTGGGTGGGCATTCCTGTTCCCAGGGTGGGCACTCTAGTAGACAGGGTGGGCATTCAAGTGCATGCTGGGTATTTCATCCCTAGTGTGGGCATTCCAACCCTACTGTGGACATTTAGGTCCACAGGTGGGAATTGCAGACACCAGGGTGTGCGTTACGGACATCAGAATGGCCATTGTGGACATCAAAATGTGCATTCCAATTCAATTCAATTCACTTTATTTACCAGGAAAGACAGCTGGGCCAAGACCCTTTTTCAGTATCGGCCTGGTGTTTCAAATAAAGAAGCAAACATTCAACCATACAAAACGTACAATAATACGAAAATACTAGGACAGTAGACACAATACTAAATACATTTACATACAGCAAGTGATTGTAGGTAACAATATAAATTTTTTTTTAAATATTCTTGCTTAATAACAGTAACACAATTATCTGGAAGTGTAGTCCATAGAGTCGAACACTGAAATGAGAAAGCTCTCTCACCCATGCAGGTGTTTATCCTAGGAATCCATAAACGCAACACACTAGTAAAACGTAAAGATCTAACATCTTCCTTTAAATGAATCACGCTATAACAAGGTGATTTACAACCATGTACAAAAATAGCATTAGTCAAGCAGCCAAGCTTATAAAAATAAGCCAATTTGGGAGGAAGCCAATTAAGTTCATTATATAAATCACAATGATGCTTATTGTAAGGTTTAGCCAGAACAAATCTATAAATAGAATTAAAACACTTGTTTACCAAATCCAAATCTTTGGAAGCTAATTTGGCAAACAAAAAAGAATTGTAATGCAAGGTCGTAAGTAATACACTTTTTGATATAACTTCTCTTGCTTCTCTGGTTAAACAATCCTTAATTCAAAATAAGACACCTATTTTTTGATGTATAGACTTCACTATATATCTAATATGTAGAGAATAGGTTAAACTAGCATCAAGTATTATTCCTAGATACTTTGTTTCAGTTACTTTTCTAATCATGTTACCTACCAGATCATTTATAACCAAAGGTTTAGCATTACAAACCTTTGGCACAGATCCAAATAAAACACATTGGGTGGGATATTCAGACTGCGCCAGGCTGGGGCGCAAGCCTAGGCGCAGCACAACTGGGATGCACCAGGACGTGACCTGGGCGATATTCAACGGTGCTGCGCCATAGCTCAGCACCATTGAATATGGCACAGTGGCACTGCACCAGCGCAAGTGGCAAGTGAGGAGCAGGGGGATGTGCCAGCGTAAGTAGAGTTGCTCTAGGTGCAGGAACCGTGATATTCAGTGGTGGGTATGCAAATGGGGCCATTATGCTTGCAAAGCACAAACGGGGCCATTTGCATGCAGGTGCACCGATCCCCGGCGACTTGCACCTGGCGCCCTGCCAGGCTGCATCCGTCAGGGACCAACGCCCCCTGCTCCTCGGCGGCAAAACGCCCCAACGTCCATTCGCAGGCATTGTAATTAGACTGTCATCCCTGGTGGTCCAGTGGACCTGCTCTCCAGCCCAATCGTGGGCTATGTAATATTAATACCATCCCTGGTGGTCCAGTGGACCAGCTCTCCAGCCCGATCACGAGCTATGTAATAGTAATACTATCCCTGGTGGTCCAGTGGAGCGAATCCTGTCTGATCGCAGGCTCATATTAAAGAAATATAACCCTGGTGGTCCAGTGGACCGAGTCCTGCCTGGTTGTGTACTCATTAAAGAGATTTATCCCTGGTGGTCAGTGACTGAATCTCGCTCGTCCGGGCTCAAAATAATGAAATATATCCTGGTGGTCCAGTGGACCCACTCCCAAGCCCGATCATGGCTTCAGACATGATGACAACACCTCGTGGTCCAGCTGTAACCCCACTCCCCACTGAGCTCCACCCACCCGCCTCCTCCTGTCTAGCGACGGGTGGCAGCTCCCCACCCGCAAGCCACCCGGCCGACTGACAGCGCATAGTACAGCTGTATGCCCGTGGGCCAATGGCGCAGACCGTACTGTATTACACAGTCCCGATAGCTACCCGCCGCTAACCGGGGGGAGCGAGGTAGCGGGGCTCAGTGGGCGGGTGGGGAGGAGGGTACCGCTGGACCACCAGGGTGTTGCCATGTATGAAGCCCGCGATCGGGCTTGGGAGCGTGTCCACTGGACCACCAGGGATATATTTCATTATTTTGAGCCTGCGATCAGGCAGGAATCAGTCCACTGGACCACCAGGGATATATTTCTTTAATATGAGCCCGCGATCGGGCAGGATTCGGTCCACTGGACCACCAGGGATATATATCTTTAATATGAGCCTGCGAGCGGGCAAGATTCGGTCCACTGGACCACCAGGGATATATATCTTTATTATGAGCCCGCGATTGGGCAGGATTCGGTCCACTGGACCACCAGGGATGGTATTAATATCACATAGCCCACAATCGGGCTGGAAAGCAGGTCCACTAATCCACCAGGGATATTGGACATTTCGACTAAATACCTATGCCCGCGATCGGGCTTTGTGGGGGGGGGGCGCTACCCCGACGGACGGTGCAGTCGGAGCTTGTGGCCACCCACAGCTGGCAGCTGCCATGTTGCGCCTGCAACATGGCAGCTCACCTGTGGGCAAGGCATTTGTTCCTCAGACCTGCTCAGCATCCCAGGCTGAATAGCGGATGTGCTGGAGTATGTATGGCATCGCCCAATTGCGCCGCACATTACTCATGCGCCGGTGCATCGGGATTTGTGCCGCCACTTCTTCTGAATATGCCGGGTGCATCAGTGGGTTGTGCCATGCAAAACCCTTCTGAATATCCCGGCCACTCAGTCTTTTTGGAATTCAACACTAAACAATGATCCTGTAACCATCTATTCAATGTTAAAAAATCCTGCTGTAGAGAAGCATTAATCTCACTAATTTTTGAAGAACTAGTATACAATATTATGTTGTCAGCATACAACAAATTGGAAAAATGTGGAACCCTAACAATAGGATCAATAAAAACGGAGAACAACAGGGGTCCCAAAATGGACCCCTGTGGTACCCCGTGCTGTAGCTTACCCTGTGCCGACTCCACACCACCAATTTTCACCCTTACTGAATGTGCAGTTAAATAACTAAGAAACCAATCGCATGATATCTCAGACAGCCCAAGGGTCCCCAGTCTCTGGAGCAGTATGGAATGATTGACTAAATCGAAGGCTTTTGATAAATTAATAGAGCACCAGTCAACTGACCGGTATCCATAGATCTTAAAGTATAGTTAGTAAAACAAGCTAGTGAAGAGCTAGTGCTATAATGCCTCTGAAAACCATGCTGCTCGGGAGAGCGAAGACCCCCAGCTTCCAAGTAAACCTCCAATTGACAGTTAACCAGTTTTTCAAAAATCTTACTTAATGGAGAAAGAATAAATATAGGCCGGTAATTATCAATTTCATGATGTTGACCCGATTTCAATATAGGTTTAATGATAGTTTGCTTCCAAACCTTAGGGAATACACCAGTGGAGAGAGAGATAAATTAAAGATGGTAGTTAGAGGTTCATATATGAAATTGGAAACACGTTTTAGGAACCGTGGTTCTAAGCCGTCTGCTCCTGCACTTTTATTAATGGACATTTGTCTAAGCAACTTGAGTCCTTCCTGAGACTGTATCATACTAAAACAGTGAGAATTACCATCACGATTACATATAAGTTCAGAATTATTCAAAGAAGAAAAATCAATACCAATCAAATATTGAAATAAATCAGTGAACTTTTTCAAAAAGTGATCAGAGATTTCCTTAGGATCAGTAATAGCAATCCCATTTATGCTAATAGTACCAATACCTTTATTTTTATTTGGATCTGTTAATTTTTTAATGGATTCCCAACATTTTCTAGAATCTCCTAATGAATTTATTTGCTGCTTTTGATAATAATCTGATTTTTTTTGCATATCAACAATTTACATTTATTTCTCAAGTAACGATACTGATTGAAGGCCTCAACACTATTAAAGGTTTTATAAACCTTCCAATATTTATCTCTCTCTTTCATTAAAGAAAACAATGCAGGTGTAATCCATTTACTGTCTTTGCCCTTAACCCTTCTTTTAATCAAAGGAAAAAATCTATCCTGTATATGTAAAAGTGAAGTAAGAAAAAAAAATCAACAGCTGCATCAGGATCAGAAATGACATTCAATAATCAACTGAAGTTCAAAAATCAAGCTATTAAAATCAATGCCACAATAATTTCTATATGTAATTATTTTAGGAGGTATCTTGATCTTCATAAATCTCCAAAGACAATACACTGGCATGTGGCCACTAATATTATCAGAATAGGTCCCACTCTCAATTATCCTAACCACTGTTTTAGCCATTATCCAATCAAGTAAGGTGTTGTTTGCTACGATGATTCAATCTAGTAAAATCTAATATAATTTGGTTTAATCCAGCACCAGAAATAGATAATTCAAGTTGGTCATGAGCTTCCCCCACCCAATTCAAATTAAAGTCCCCCACTATCACTACATATTTAGATGGAACAAACTGCTGAAAATAATCCAAAAATTCATACAGTCCATTAATACCAGCCATGGGAGGGTTATAAATAACACAGAACCCCAATTTAAAACAAGTGACCAATCGTAATTCTAAATGAAGCCATTCACATGAAGTTGACTGCTGATAAGACACATCAACACCAACAGCATTAAGTCTATCAGAAACAAAAATCAAAATACCACCCCCCTTCTTATTTCCCTTCCTATCTTTCCTAAATAATTTATAACCATCCAATGAACATATTCCATCAGTAATTATTGATCTTAGCCAGGTCTCTGTAATACTAAAAACATCAGGCTTATGAATCCCAACCCAGGCCTCGACTTCAGCCTTCTTATTAAGAAAGCTCCTAACATTAAGATGAACAAACTGTAGTCCATTAGGGCTCAAGTTCTGATCATTATCAATAACTGCAGGCCCTGGATTGGATTCAACATCACCTGATAAAGACGGCAAAATTCCAGTAACCATAAAAGCATAAAAAACTGCCCAATAGGTCCCAAATATAGAGAATTGGGTGTCTTAGTGAAACAGATACTCCCTATATCTAAAACATCCTGCTTGGATAAGCACCCCAAAATAAAAATACAATTTTCATGATGAGAACAGGACTCAATCAATGTGTTAGAAAATTTAAAAGAATCAGGAGAAACATACTGATATGGTGTATTATCCAGTACAAAAACTCCAGCATCAATACAAATTAGTCCCATAATAATTAGGACATTAAACCACATTGTTCCCATGATGAAACTTACAAATAAATATAAAACAGTAAAAGCAAATATTTATTTATTTATTACATTTTGGTGACCGGGTAAGCCCACTGGGCCCCGGAGGTCCCTTTTTCAGGGGCAACCCGGGATTACATAGCATTGGTAAATATCACTGTATGAATCAATCAATCAATCAAATCTTTATTTATTCAGACGAGCATCATTGAATGAAAATTATACAGTATGATACAAGTTATACAGTATTATACAGTCAGCTGGTTACATGTGCTGAGAACAGCATGCATTTGTGGTGGGTACAGGAGTTAGCAGAGTATGTGATTACACATGAAGAATGAGAGAGGAGGGTGTGAGCCCCATTACATAATTAAGCAATAAGCCACAAGGGTGTGTGGGTTATCAAGGAGGTTACCACGGCTGGAGTGGTTTGCCCCGCGCGGCAGTGGGTAAATCCTGCAGCCGTGGTAAATCCCTGATAACCCACACACGAAGTGGCTTATTGCGATTATACCATCACAACCTGTCATGGATGAAAGTTTAAATTGTTTTATTTTATTTTTCCTGTGGAAAAAAATTATTTTATTAAAAAATATCCTTCCATGGAAAAAAGTAGTCCAGGGTTTTCAATGCAATTCTTTATTTAAGCTTTGTGAAGTGGGTGATAATAACAGACAGTGAGGTTTTCAGTGGCAAATAATATGAAATGAGGGTTTTAAGCTGTTAAACAGTAGTAAATTGTAAAAAATTGTTAAATACTAGTACATTCTATTAGAAAAAATACTGCAATGTAAGGTGCCATTCTTTTATTAGAAATGAGTTTTTTAAACAGCTCATATATTGTGTAGATTTTTATTATGCTGTGCAGTGCAGTGCAGTTTGTTTGGGTCTGCTTTTTAAATTAGTGTAAGGTAGGCTGCATTTCATTCTGTGGATGTAGTAATGTGAGACCTTTGACCTACTGAGGAAAGGGAAAGGGCTGCTCGTCTGAGGTGGAGAGTCGCAGAGTTCAAGCTGGGCGCTGCGGAGACTCGAGGTGATGTGATCGGCTGTGGGAGGACTGGAGAATCGGGGTTTGGGATGGTGGACCGGGCGATGTCTGCATAGCTGTATTTGGCTGAGTACATTTTCTTGTTGCTTATAAAATGTACTGCTGTTTTGAAGTTCAGTTGCGTCAATGAGGTCAAGCGGGCACACATTTTGTTCAGCGATGCAGCAGGCGGAGCTCGAGATCGCGGTTTTTTTTTTTTTGTTGTTTCGGCAAGCAGCGAAAATGGTATTGAGGGAATTTATTGCATGGATTTTTTCTGGCTGTTTAATTTTTTTGTATGAATAACACAGGTAGAGGGCTAGTTAGTACACCAACGTTTAGCGAGGAAACGAAGATGGCGGCTCGGAATGATTTCAAATTTTTTGTTGTTGTTGTTATTGAGATGCGGCTGGCTGGCACCTTTACGTGATTATCAGAGGATTTACAACGGAGGTAAGGTGCCAGCCTGCCGTTTTCATTGGTCGGTGTCCGAGGTCCATGGTATAATACAATTTACTCACTGAGAGTAATATTAACTAAAACAATGAAACAAACCCTGGCCTAACAAAAACCAAAATACTGTCCAGGTAAATAAAACAAACCACAAACTTACTATACTAAACCCCCAAATAAATATTTAATAACCCAATAAAACAGGTCACACTACTTAACCTGATAACTTAAACTTTTCTACAGGGAGTGGCACTCGCGCCACTCACGCTTGCGCCACGCTCACGCTGTGGCAAATGGCATGAGCTTTTATGTTCACAAAACCCCACCTCTGCCATGATGTCAGTGAGTCTCCTGTAATTTAAATCACACAAGTCCCAAAGTACAAAATAGCAGCTACAGATGAATGAAATGCAGTCTTAAATAATGAAATAAAAGTTCCTGGAGATCTTCTTCACACCTGAAATAAGGTCATTATGGCCATCAGAGAGGCCATTCCAGCCACCACAGTAGGCATTCTGGCTCTCAGGATGGTCATTCCACACCTCAGAGTGTCCATTCTGGCCTTTGGTTTGTCAGTCCTCCAAGCCAGTGTGACCATTCAAGCAAGTGGGGAATTGTTGTGAGAGTCAAGGAGGCCATTCGGGTCAGTGGATGTCATTCGATGAGTTAGGGCAGCTGTTCTGGCTTTTACCCACACCTGCACTTGGTGAAATACATACTCCGTGGCCAGAATGCAGAATGAAAGACAACACTTGTGCATGTTTTGGCAATTCAGAATTTTACTGCTTGCATGGATTCTGGTGGTTTGAGCTTTCAGCGAACATCCATACTCAGTTACAGTTAGTCCATGACAGAGTACATTTTCTGTAGTGAAAGTCAGAAACTCAAGTTACATTTACACACACAAAATGAAATAATAACAAAGATGGTTAGAATTTGGGCATACCTAGAAAACTGCAGGCACAGAAGTACCTGCCCAGGCTAACAATCTGTGAGCTATCGTTTACTTTTCTTATGTTGTGGGGCTCTTGATAAATGAGAGTGTTCCCTTTCCCTAAGCCTGAGATACTCTTATTCTGTAAAGATTCAAAGTGTCTCATGCAGTTGCCTTGAAAAGGAGAACATTAGGGGAGGTTTTTTAAATTTTCATTAATGATTGCCTTTGATCAAACATATACTAATACGTCACTTACATTCTTAGGTTAGCAGAACCATTCACCTTAAGAGGTTCTGGTAATAGTTGGTACACCACAAATGGTAAAATCTGGAACAGCATAGAGCTGTGCGTGTGTTCTTTGTTCTAGCAGTATGGATTTTACTAATCATGCCATGCTGGCATTCCAACTATTACCAGAACCCCTTTTAGGATCTGCAACTAGTTCCTGAGTTGTATGGGTGAATGCCAGCTCCTTTGACGGAGGAAGATGACTGAGGTGCACCTTGATTTCCTCAATTCACTTGACATGAGTGCAGAGACTCGGCAAATAAAACAGACGGATGTGGTACCTGGCCAAGAAGGGTGTAGAAACACCCTTCCGGCCATTAGAGTGCCGACATTTGTGCACTGGCACATCAGGACGCCAATTTTGGGATTTGCGCTCCTTCCCTGAGGTCCACCCCCCCCATAGTTAGAATCCTAAGAAGGAAGGGGGTGCAGCTCCCCGCAAAAACAGGGGTTGGTGAAATCCCAACTTGATGCCCTGATGACCAGGGGCACTAATGCTGGCACTCTCAATGCTGGAACCGTAGAAACTCATAAGGCACAATACAGGATGAACTCATGAGGATGAATATAGCAATGAGTAACTACTTTTTGGAAATAATTCTTTGTATGAACAAAAACACAGTATATTCAGTGGTCTGATGAAGTAACAAGGCTGGCTCTGAAATGTTACCCAGATGCTGGATGTGTTCTTTGAATAAAAAATAAAGAAATTTAAGAGTACAATGTGCTTTCTGTGTTGATGCCAACCTCTGTGCCATAGGAGGACTGGAACAGCTTGTGCTGCCCTGAGCATTCCAAAGGGGAGGGGCCAGAGTTCTCTGTTTTGAAAAGAGAGGGAATTCTAGTCAGTTGGTGGGAGACCAGAGACTGGCACACACTGCCATCTCCAACCTAGTGGAACCCTTTTCTCAGAGTTGGCATCAGTAAAAAAAAAACAGTTATTCATGGTGGTGGCCAGTGAAACACGATCCCTAAAAGGGGGGTGCCCCTTCCTGAAGAGGAAAAAAAACATTTTGCAGAGGGATTCCTGTCAGACTGTATGAATCTACAGAACTGAGGTAATATTTAATTCTTTTAAAAGGTCGATGCAATGGCACTCATCTGTGCCTAAAGCCTCCTTGGTGGGCAAATGACAGTATGGTGTTTTTTCCTGTCAGAATGTGGGAAAATAGCTGAAATGCACTATGTGGGCTGTGTAGCCTAACACTTTGATGGAGTGCCCGGTTGGCACCGCAGTCTCGCCCAGTGTAGCTCTAGTTCTGTGATAGCACTTCACAGTGAAGAAAGGAAAGCTAAAAGAAACAAACAAATGAGTGCTCTGTCAGCCACAGAGTGAAGTTTGTGAAAGCCAGTTAGAGAATGAGTGGGACCGTTTGTGCCAGGTGGTAAAAGACTTAGTCACTAGCCTGTGTGGCTAGTAACTGACTGAATTCCATCCCCAAGTATTTAAATGAAAAGTCCTGCCTGCTGACTCTCCTCATGGGGGTCAGCACTCAAGTGAGGGTGGGGGCAGACATCCATGGCACCTCAGACCCCCAGGGGATGTTCTGTCCTCCTTGCCCCTAAATTTGGATCCCTTTGGGACATACCTTACAATTGGGATTACAGACTCTCTCCTCATGGGGGTCAGTGTCTTAAAGGATACCTAAACAACATTTTGCAAACAAACTATTCAAAAATCTGATTCCGTAGATGACTAAACGAAAGGCTGCTGTATTCATTAATGCTAAAACTACATTTACATAATTTACCTAAATGTGGTTCCAGAGCATTTGAAAATTGTAAAATCAGCCTTCCAATTTCAAAAAAGCTGTCTTACCTGTTTCCTAAAATGGCTACCAAATGTATTATGTGATGACATCATTGGAGACAAAGTCAGAGAGATATATGGCTCTCTATAGTGCTAACTAGTTCTTTTTTCCCTTTGTATAGAATTGTTTCACCCAAATGGTCAAAACCACGTGCATTATTTTGTATAATGCATGTTAGGCTATGGTTCTGTTCATTTTGTTTACTTTAACATGCTGAAAATGTGTTTTAATCCAAACGACTTTCTCTGTGGCAAACCACAGTGTAGTACAAATCTTGAATAAATTAGTGGTTATGGCGGATCCAGAATGCTACAATGGGGGTGCTGGGGTGGTGTGTATGCTTAATATGCACTTTTTAACATTTTTATTAAACCTTTATATTTTCTGCTATTATTCTTTTGTAGGACATTTTTGACAGAACCTACAAATGTAATCCATAGTTTGAATGTAAACATTTGTACAATCAATAAATCAGACTTCTTCAGCCAAGTAAAATGCAGCAGCAGCAAGCAAGTACGTTACTATGTGTGTGTGTGGGGGGGGGGGGTGAAGCCACACCCTTCATCACCTCCTAGAGCCACCACTTTTTTGTAGCAAAGTTCTTGTGCAGTCCAATGTTAGACTTCATGAGAAGACACCAGGAGAAAGGACTGCTGTGTGACTGGACTTCTCTGCTGGGACTAAAGTAGAAGAACTTTTGTACTTGGACCTTTAATTTAGGGTAAAAAAAACTAACATACAAAACAAAAAAAAAAGCGTGTGTGTCTGTCTGGGTTAACTGAAGTGAATGGGTATCTGAACAGTTATAGGTGTAAATATCAGGTGATTGAAAGGACTTAACTGCTGTGAGGTTTAAATTACTGGTAGAAAGATCTAGTAATTAGGGGGAGTGGCTTAGCTAGAAGGAAGCTACATTTAAAGACTGCCTTAGAAAGATTCTGCTAATATCTTGGCAGAAGACACTAGGCACAGGATTTGACTGACAACAGGAACTTCCTGTTTGGGAGCAGGAAGTGAGTGATCACAGAACCACCAAAGACCCACCATCCTAGAAGGGCAGGAGTAGCTCTCCGGCCCCCTCTAGCTGCTGGAGGTCTGCCTCTGAGCAAGTAAGTGGTCCACTGAGAAATATAGGATATTCTTGTCTCAGAACAGGACAATCAGGAGCTTAAAGGGCACACAGGCAGAAAGTAAGGAGAGAGAGAGAAAAAACAGAGGAAAGAGTAAGGATTGAAAACAGTTAAGGGGCCAGAAATAAGACATGATTGGAGTGGTGCAGTGCAGTGGCTGTGGAGCAGCAGTCTTCCGGAGACGTTCTGGAGGATGCGGTGTTGTCCCATCTGCAGGCACCTCTCTGGGCTGAGGGAGGAGGTTGCTCATCTCCAGGCTGAGTTGACCAGGTTGTGGGACCTCCTCTTCCATCCAGGGACCACCAGTGCCACTGCCGCTGCCTCAGAGGTTGCCAAGAAAGAGGAGCGGTTGGACCACAGTGGGCTCAGGGAGGGTGAGGGTGGTGGAACAGAGGCATCCCTCCAGTTGTACCTCTCCACAATTCCTATGCCATTCTGGCAAAGTGTGGTTCCTCTATGGAGGCACCCGCAGGAGACCAAGGAGGATGTTGAACCTCCACAAGGGAGACCCACAGGAGGGTGGCAGGGACCTGCAGGGAAGGAAACAACCCTGGTGGGGACCCATTGTTAGGAAGGTAGAACTGGGGAGGAAGGGAGGGAGGGTGCCTGCCTGGCGCCATGGCTTGAGGGACAGGGAGCAAATCCTCAGGATTGCCGAGCAGCTGCACAGGGAGGGAGTTGGATGTCATTGTCCACCTAGGGACAAATGACCTGGCTAAGAAAGGGATTAGAGAAGTGCAGGAAGAGTTTGTGGAATTGGGGAGGGGCCTTAGTCAAGTTGCACGCATGGTAACCTTCTCGGAGGTGCTGCCCATCTATGGCATAGGAGAGGCTAGGGTGTTCCGCACCATGGGATTCAATCAGTGGTTGAAAAACTGGTGTGTGTGGAGCTCAGGGATTTGGCTTCATTGGGGACTGGGGGTCCACCTGGAGTGATGCAAGCCTATACTGGCATGATGGGCTGCATCTGTCCGGGAGGGGAACCAGGATCCTAGGTGATAGGTTTAAATGCTTCATAGGCAAGCTTTTAAACTAGCCAAGGGGGGAGGCACTGGAAAGGAGCAGGGAAATCCTAGCCCCCAAAATAATCACAGTAGTAAGTGCGGCAAACACCAACATAGAGGTGTCGATAGGAGGAAGGGCAGGGGTAAATGGAGAAAGTGACAAAGGCAAGAAGGACAGGGATGGGGCAAAAGGGAGTAAGGCCATCAGGAAATGGAGGGTAATGAGTACCAATGCCCGTAGTCTGGGCAACAAGCTTCCTGAGCTGGTGGCCTTGATGGAAGAGGGATGCCTGGATATCGTAGCAGTCACAGAAACATGGTACACAGAGAACCATGACTGGGATGTTAACATACCAGGGTACATAACCTACAGGAGAGACAGGCAGGGAGAAGAGGGGAGGAGTAGCTCTCATGTAAAGGAAGGGATAAAAGCAACTGAACAAAAGAGTAAACAGGGAGGAGAGAGGCACTGTGGGTCACCTTGGAGACTGAAAGGGCACCACAACCGCACAGGGTTGTGTACAGACCCCCATGTCAGGGGAAGGAATGGACAAGGATATGATAGAAGGCATTCTTAGAATGGCAGAGAAAGGGAGATACTATTGATGGGAGACCTGAATATGCCAGATGTTAACTGGAGCACATTTGCTGCAGCCACATCCAAGAGCAGGGCCATTCTTGATGCCCTACAGGTGGCAGGCATTAGACAGCTAGTTTCAGAACCCACTCGTGAGGGAGCAATCTTAGACCTCGTGCTCTCAAATGGGGACAGTGAGAGGATCTCAGATCTAGAAGTGGGTTGCCATCTGGGGACAAGTGACCATCAAACAGTGTAGTTCACGTTAAACTCAGCTACAGAGTCAAGCCATACAAAAGTGAGGGTACTGGACTTTAGGAGAGCTGACTTTGGCAAGATGGGAGAGTGCCTCAGAAAAGCACTAGCAAACAGGCTAGAAGGAGGTGTGGAGCAACAATGGGGAATCATCAAAACTGCCATCACAGAGGCAACAAGCCTTTGTGTGAAGCAAATAAAAATCAAACGAAAGAAAAAGCCACTATGGTTCTCAAAAGAGGTGGCTGTGAAAGTCAGGAAGAAAAAAGTAGCATTCCGAAGTATAAGGAAACACAGAAGGAGCAGGACAGAGAGCTGTACCAGTTAAGGCAGAAGGAAGCAGGGAGGAAGTCAGAATAGCAAAGGCCCAAACTGAGGAAAGATAGCCAACTCAGTTAAGAAGGGGATAAAACCTTTTAGGGTACATCAGCGAGTGTAGAAAGACAAAGGAGGGATAGTGAGGCTGAATAGAATGAACGGTGGTTGGGCAGAGGGGCAGTGAAAAGCAGGATACTGAACGAATATTTCTGCTCAGTATTCACAAAAGAGGAGGGGAAGTGCCTAATCCAATTAACAGAAGCACTCTTGATAGGGGGTCGATCCCAGTCCTTTCACAGAAGAAAGGGTTCTGCAAGAACCCCAAAACTGAAGGTGGACAAAGCAATGGGTCCTGATGGAATTCACCCCAGAATTCTAAAAGAATTAAGGAGGAACTAGTGAAACCACTGGCTACTCTTTTAATAAATCATGGAAGGATGGGTGGTACCCAGGACTGGGGAAGGCGGATGTGATTCCCTTCACAAAAGTGGGACCAAGACAGAGGCAGGAAACTACAGACCTGTCAGTCTGACCTCTGTGGTAGGGAAAGTGATGGAGTCACTTCTGAAGGAAAGAATAGTTGAGTACCTAGAGGCCAGTGGAGCACAGGACCCAAGGCAGCATGGATTCACAGCGGAAGGTCATCAGACTAATCTAATAGATTTCTTGACTGGGTGACCAAAGTAGTAGACCAGGGAGGGGTTGTGGACATGGCCTACCTGGACTTTAGCAAGGCATTTGACACAGTCCCACACAAAGATTAATAGTCAAATTAACCAGCCTGGGAGTGGGTCCCAGGGTGGTAGCCTGGGTAAAACACTGGCTGCACAACAGGACACAGAAGGTAATTGTAAATGGAGTTCACTCTGAAGAAAGAGAGGTTATTAGTGGGGTACCGCAGGGTTCAGTATTGGGTCCAGTCCTTTTTAATGTCTTCATCAGTGACATTGCAGAGGGACTGGAAGGAAAATATGCCTTTGCAGATGACACAAAGATCTGCAACAGGGTTGATACACAAGGAGGCGTGGAAAGGATGAAAAGGACTTGGCAAGGTTGGAGGAATGGTCAGAAGTATGGCAGCTAGGATTCAATGCAAAGAAATGCAAAATAATGCACCTGGGAAACAAGAACCCAGGGAAGAATACACAATGGGTGGGGAGGTAGTAACAACAACAAAAAAGGAAAGGGACCTGGGGTAATCATATCAGATGACCTTAAAGTTAGCAAGCAATGTGAGAAGGCAGTAGGGAGGGCTGGGGGTATATTGGGATGTATAGGAGAGGCATCAGCAGCATAAACAGGAAGTTGTATCCCTCTGTACAGACAGTTGGTGAGACCCCATCTGAGTACTGTGTCCAGTTCTGGAGACCCCATCTCCTGCAAGGACATAGACAGGATAGAGGTAGTCCAGAGGAGGGCAACTAAAATGGTGCAGGGTCTGCAGGAGAAGCCGTATGAGGAGAGACTAAGGAGCTTAATATGTATACCCTTGAGGAAAGAAGGAGAGGGGACATGATATAAACTTTTAAGTACCTCAGTGGAATCAACAAAGTCCAAGAGGGTAGCATCTTTCAGAAAAAGAGACTTGCAAGAACAAGGGACACAATTTAAAGATAGAGGAGGGCGGTTCAGGGCAATGTGAGAAGTATTATTTCACAGAGAGGGTAGTGGATGCATGGAACAGCCTTCCTGAGGAGGTGTGGGTCTAAAACTGTGGAAGAATTCAAGAATGCATGGGACAGACATGAGGCAATTCTTGTGGGGGGTAGGAAGAAATAGGCTGTTGGTTAACTAGGATCTACGGCCTATCCTGTAGGTAGGGAAATGGGCAGACTAGATGGGCCAAGCGGTCCTTATCTGCCGTCAAAGTCTATGTTTCTATACTTTCTTGAAACTGAAATATATGCTAGGCTTGTCTTTTTTTTCCATGGGAAATAATAATAATAAGAATCAGCATTTATATAGTGGTTTTCATACACATTGTATCCCAAAGTGCTTTATAAGCAATACTAGACTGGTAGTGAAGTGACTGAACATGTAGTGGCAGACATTTCATGCATTAATATCCACACACAGCCTTGGACAATTGCCTGAACTGGTTTTATGAGAAGGGGAATGTTGGCCAGGACAACGGGGTTAGGTAGTGATCAAGGTGCTGGCAGACCCACATCGTATTTCTTACAGTAATCTGCTCATATTTCTCTCCTTCTGTCTTCCCTGAATATAGCAGTACCTTGCAAGAGTGGCCTTCTCAGTCCCCCTCTGGTATTCATTCTTCATTATTCCTCCTCACACCGAAAACAGGTGAACTCATCACCCTTCTGCATCATGAATGCAAGTAATACAGTCCCGGTTTTATTTTGACATATCTTTCCAGTAAGTCAGGCTCATAGCAGCAGGGAACAAGGGGAATGATGGGCTTTCCTGTCCTTAAAAGATCTAGGCTACCTTTGATTAGGCACTATTAAATGATAGTGTGCACATCATTATGCACGTCATTTAAAAGTGCCTAATCATGGGTGGCTGAGATCTTATATGGGTAGGAAAGCCTATTTTTCCACTTGTACCATGCTGCTATCAGCCTGGCTTACCAGAAGATCATGTTTATTATTAATATGTAAATATAACATGGGAGACTGTACTAACCACATTCATGATGTGGAAGGGTAGTGAACTCATCAGTTTTTGGTGTGGTGAGCAGGTGTGAAAAATGAATGCCAGAGAGGGACTGAAGAGGCCATTCCAGCAGGGTACAGCTCTATTCAAGTTAGTTGAAGACATGAAGGAGAACGCTGAGCAGATCACTGTGAGATCTGAAATGTGGGGTTGCCAACATCGTGATCACTACCTGACTGTGGATGAGAGTAGCCAGCGATGAGAAATACTCAGAGTGGCAGGGCTGCACCTAAACTGTTGCTTGAATTCAGTGTAGGGAGATTACCCTCGGGTGGAGGGGACATTTGTTAGGACAGTATTGAGGGAGTTGTGTATAGCTCATTCAAGATTTGGAAGGGTGGTAGCCAGCCAACTTGCATTGTGGAGTAGGGCACAGAAAGGTGCTGGAGAAGAATTGCTGGGAACTGTCCTGCGGGGTTCTGCAGATCACAGGTAAAGGAGCAGACTGACACTGGAAGTCAGGTGGATTCACTCAAGGTATTAGTATGCCTCTCCTGTTAATAATATTGTTATCCATTGTAAGTGCAGCCCTTATGAGGGCATGAACAGCAGTTTTTCTGGTGGGTCATGATGCTTATTGCTTGGCCCTCCAGGAAGACCTAGTTGTTGGTTAATGAGGTGGGGAAAAAACACACCAGGGAACTGTACATACTACCTTCACCGTGCTGAAGGGTGGTGATCCACTCAATGTTTACTGTGGGAGCAGAAGTCAAACATTGAGAATGTGGACTGAAGAGTGATTTGGGAGGCATTTTTTAATAGTGCCAGCTGATGATGCGTATCAGTATAGGTGTGCACAACTCTCTGAGGTACAAGATTACAATCTGAGGTGTGATAATTCTCTTCATAAGACCGCAAGCTCATATGACACTAAAGACAAGGAATGGATGGTGGGGTGTTCAACAGAAGGCGAGATAGGTGCAGGGGTTCACATGGAAAAAGAAACCCTTATTTGTGGATTAACAAGAGAGCATGAGCTTTGGAACTGAACAAGGCTGGTACTTTGCTGTGTTACCCTGAGCTAGTCACTAAAATTTCCTTGTGCTCCCAAGCCACACCTGTAAACAAGCTTTCAGCTTAGTGCGTCTCTCCTGGTTAACAAAAAACAAAATTGAATGCATCACATAACCACTAGAGCATCAGGCATTTGAAGTGTACTGTAATGCAGTTTGCCAAAGAAAAAGTCAGCTGGATTGCAAAACATTTTCCACACGTTAAAGTAAACAAAATGAACAAACTCATAGCCTAACATGTGTACTGATCAAAATAATCAGCGAGGTAATACATGATGTTGATCATTCTGGTACAACAATTCAAAATAAAGAGGGAAAGAAGAACAAGTTAGCACTATAGAAATATATGTTGATCTCTGTCTGTGATGATGCCATCATGACTCATCACTTAACACACTTGGCAGACATCTTATGGAGAAGCCAAGGCTGTTTTTTTGAAAGTGAAAGGCTGATGTTTACATTTTCCAAAGCTATGAAACTGCATTTATGTTATTTACATAAATGCAGTTTTAGCATAAATGTAAACTTTACCTCGATATGAAGACAGATTTTGGAATTTGCAGTTTTAGAAAAATTGCTTGTTTAGGTACCCTTTAAGGGAGAGTAGGAGGCACTATCCATGGCATCTTGGACCCCCAGGGGATTGCGGCCTCACCTTGCCTGCAATTCAGAGTCTGGGAAGAAAGAATGTGAATCCAAGAGGTTTGTGGGTTCCCCATATGGCAGGCAGTGCAAAGCACAGTTAAGAGACTCCCCTGGGTCTTGAACCCACAGCCCTGAGATGCTTCAAGGTGATATTCTGTGTTGAACCAATGAAATGTGCCCCCATTGGGGCTAGGAACTGTGATCACCCCTTGGTCTGGGGTTAGTCAAATTAAATGCAGACCTATATCCCTGGAGATTTTCGTTTTAAAATAAATGATTTTGTTCTTTTTTTAAAACTTTATAAATCAGTTTGGACATTGCCTTTCGTATATGTTTTGCCACTGCATAACCCCTTTTAAGCCCACAGCCTAGCCAGCTCTGCTGTTTGCCCAGGGATGCCCAGAGGTCAACTTCAGTCTGGGAGGTCAAGCAAGTACTGTGTGATCATTTTTTGTATACTCCCCTCCCTTAAATACCATCCATACCCCTAGACGTGGGACGGGGTTGCACTTATATGTGCACTCTATACAGGAGTGAAGGCAACCTGGACACATTTTTTGCTGTTGAATGCAGGAATGGCCAGAACCACTGGAATGGGTAAAATCTGTAACATGCAACTTTTTCATTCTGGTTGTTCCAGATTTTACCCATTGTGGTGGTTCTGCCGTTCTGGCTTTTACCCACACTGTACCTTCAGTTTTACCCTAAGAATGCACAAGACCACTCTTACAACCGGAATTGTAGCTGGAAAAATAACATTTGTACACCACGTCCTTGGTTGTTGTCACGTCGCTGTTCGTTGCCCCTTCCCCCTTAAGCCAGTTCAATGCTCTACAGTTGTATATTCCAATGTTATTTATTTATTTGAAAAGTTTTAACAGGAAAGGCACACTGAGCTGCAATGGCTCATTTCCTGGTGCATTCCTGGGGGGGGGGGGGAGTGGGGGAGCAACAATAAGTACAGAATTTGTCAATTTACAAAAGAAGTGGCAAGTACTTATACATATGATGGAATGCACATAGTTACATTGGGCAAGTACATAACATTACAATTATGCATACAGTTTATCAGTAATGTGCAGGCTAGATATTAAACGATAGACATACACATATGATAATCACAATTTTACAATATATGTACAACATAGTAAGTTACACTATAAGAGCCTGAGTATACTTGTAGGACAGTCTAGATAGGAGAGGCTAGCAAGGAAAGGACAACCCTCCCTTTTGGGATGAGTGAACCCTGCAAAAGGGGAGGCCGGCGGGTAGTAGGGGAAGCAGAGAAGGGGGACTCAGGTAAGGGAAACAGGGAGAACTTAAAGAAAGGAAAGGGTATGTAATGAATAGAGTCATAGAGAGAGGGAGAAAATGGGAGAACAGGTAGAGTACAGGAGGGCGAGGGTGAGACTAAACAGAGAAGTTAGTAAGTGGGAAGAGGAGGTTGGGGAGGACAGCTGCAGTCGCAGGAAGGGGAAGGGTGAATATGAAGGAGGCGGGATAGTGAACCGGGAGACAAGGCAGAATGAATATCTATAGGAAGGTAATTCCAGATATTGGGGAAGCAATAGGAGAAATCAGATCTTCCAGAAGTGGAGGACCGGGGGAGGAGTTGCAGAGAGCATAGTGGGGAGAAGGAGGGAGTGAGAGGAGGGAAAGGAGGTAGGGTGGTAGAGAGCCAAGCCAGAATTTGCTAATCAGAGAAGTGCTGTGAGCCAGGCATCTGGCCCGAAGGGAAGGAGAGAGTGGAGTAATGGTCAGAATGGTGGGTACGAGATGGACAGTCAAGGGCAAAGTGGCAAAAGGAGTTGAAGTGTCCAGTTTAGTATGGATGGAGTTAGTAGCAAAACTGTATACTCTGGCTGGGATATTCAAAGTGCGCCAGGCAGGTGTGCATGCCTGGGCGCAGCGCAACTGGGATGCGCCAGAGAGTGTGCTGGGCGATATTCGACAGTGCTGCGCCATGGCTCAGCACCATTGAATATGGCAACGTGGCCTCCCGCACTGCGCCAGCGCAAGTGGCAAGAGAGGAGCAGGGGGGTGCGCCAGCGCAAGTGCGGTTATGTTAGGTGCAGAAACCGCGATATTCAGTGGTGGATATGCAAATGGAGCCATAATGCATGCACGGTGCAACTGGGGCCATTAGCATGTCATCATGGCCCCATTTGCATGCAGGTGCGCCGATCCCCGGCGACTTGCACCTGGCGCCCTGCCAGGCAGCAGCTGTCGGGGACCGACGCTACCTGCACATCGTGGCAAAGTACCCCAATGCCCGATTGCCGACACAAGTATATAACAATACATGTCCCATACCCCTGGTGGTCCAGTGGACCGCTTCCAGCCCGATCGTGGGCATACATATAAAAATGACATTTTAAATTATCTCTGATGGTCCAGTGGACAGCATCCAGCCTGATCATGGGCATAAGTACATCAATAACATTTTAAATTATCCCTGGTGGTCCAGTGGACCGCTTCCAGCCCGATCGCGGGCATATGTATGAAAATAACATTCTAACATGTCCCTGGTGGTCCAGCGGTCCCCCCACCCGCACTAGGCCCTGCCACCTCTCCCCTGGTCAGCAATGGATGGCAGCTCCCACCCGCCGACTGCGTACAGTATGACGCACCCCCATTGGTCCACAAGCGTGAGCCATAGGCTGCAGACCGTATTATACTGCTAGTTCAGATATGTGAATGATCCATTCACATATCGGACTGTAGTACGGCACGGTTCGCACACCCACCGGCTCCACGCCAGGTCCAATGGTCATACAGTCGATTGTACACAGTCAGTCGGCGGGCAGCTTGCGGGTGGGAGCTGCGTCCGCCACCACCGCGGGGAGAGGGGTGGCGGGCTCAGTGGGCGGGTGGGGAGGGGGTACCGCTGGATCACCAGGGATATGTTAGAATGTTATTTTCACCAGGGATAATTTAAGGTGTTTATATACTTATGCTCGCGATCGGGCTGGAAGCTAACCACTGACCACCAGGGATACCGGGTTCATTACAATGTCCACGATCGGGCGTGGGGTGCACGCTGACAGACCTGGCCTCGAGCCTGTGGCCACCCAGAGCTGGCGGCCGCCGTGTTGCACCCTGCAATATGGCAGCTCACCTGTGGGTGGCCAGCCCTGCTCCTATTTCTTTTTGGCTCAACTTTGAGCACCAGTGTGCGGTGCAAGTAGGGGTTGCACCAGCATATGCGCCACACATCCCAGGCTGAATAGCGAGATGTGTGGAATATGCATGGACACGCCCCCCCCCCGCACTTGTGCCGCATACATTCCTGGTGCGCCCCAACACAATGGGATCTGTGCAGCACAACATCCCCTTTTGAATATTGCACCGGGGTGCATCAGTGGGTTGTGCATGGCGCAACACTGTTGTGCCACGCGCAGCCCCTTTGAATATCCCACCCTATGTCTTCAAAATCAAAGATGGGGAGGATCATCTTTTGAATGATCTCCCGACAGGCAGGAAGGGGAAGGCAGCTGCTGTGTCTATACAGAGCACTGAGTTTGGGGAGTAGCTTCATGTGGATAGCATCCACATGCACAGCAAAGTTGAGGTTCATGTTGAGCCATAAGCTGAGGTATTTGAAGGAGGAGATGTCTTCAAGAGAGGAACCATCAAGGGTGTGGAAGGAGGGGGTGGCAGTGAGCCTGGCAAGCCCTTGCCTGGTGCCAAAGGTCATAGAGACCGTCTTTGTGGCATTCAGTGAGAGTTAGTCATCACAAAACCAGCGCTGGACACTGCTGAAATCCAGCTGGAGCTTGGCCTCAACATCCGACAGAGAAGTACCGGAGACAAACAAGACTGTGTCATCCGCGTACAGGTGGATATAAGCAGTTGAGAGATCATTAAGGAAGATTGAAAAGAGTATAGGCCCAAGTACGGAAACTTGCGGGACACTAGTGTTTATAGGGAGAGCGGAGAGATGGAGTTGCCAACCCTGAAATAGGAACGGAACCAATGGGTGGCGGAATCAGATATGCTGGCTGCCTTAAGTTTGCGGAGGAGAAGGGAATGGGCAACGGTGTCGAAAACCTTGGTGAGGTCGACAAAGATGGCATAGGTGATGCATCCCTAATCCATGCTAGGGAGAAAGGAGTCAGTGAGGCGGAGTAGGGAGGTGGTAGTGGAATGGGATTTCCGGAAACCATACTGAAAAGGGGTGAAGAAGGAAGAAGAGTCAAGGAAAAAGGAGAGCTATGCCAGAGCCAAGTGCTCTTGTAATTTAACAAAGATAGGTAGTAGAGATATCGGGTGATAGTTGCCAGGGATAGAAGAGTCACCGCTCTTATGAAGAGGGACGATGGTAGCATGCTTCCAAGTTTTAGGCACAGAGGCGAGAGAGTAGGATAGGTTCAAGAGAATGGAGAGAGGGAGGGCTATAGCATGGGCACACAGATGCAGAAGCTTAGGGTCTAGACCATCTGGGCTTTTAACCTTTGTGGGGGTTAAGGGCTAAGACAGCTTGAAGGGTGTTAGCAGGGGTGTCTGGTTGGAAGGAGATGCAGGAGGAGGAAGAGGTAGGAGCAGACTGAGCTAAGGGAGGAGAAAGAGGAGGGGAAGAGAGGCAAGAAGACTAGCAGAACAGGTGGTGAAGAAGTTGCTGAAATTCGTGGCAATGACGGGGGGGGGGGGTCAGAGATGGTATTGGGTAGGGGGAAGAGAACAGAGCGTGTACAACCTCCCAGAATTTGGAGGGGCTGTTTAGATTTTCCTAGAATGTAGAGCTGAAGTATTCTGCTTTTGCAAGATGGATGGCCCTGGTGCAGGAGTTCTGGAGGGAGCGATATGCAACTAAGACTGTGGGAGCACCAGATGCTTTGTGGGCTGACCGAGCTAAATCATGAGCATGCTGGCACACCAAGAGCTCAATCGGTACCCAAGGGAGGTGGGAGCCATGGACTCTTGTCTTTCTAAGATTTGCAATGTTGTAATCAGCATGGAGGAAAACTAAATAAGAACTCTTTCATAGATCTGCATACTGACTTGCTTATGTAGAGCAAAGAAGAGTCTAACATAACATCATAATGTGGGACAAATGTTGCAACTTAACAAGGTGTATGGTGCCTTTTGACCTTCACCGTTGCTTACAATCCATGATACCCATACCTCACAATTTGTCACTGAAATGAGGGGCAAAGACACGCAAAATGAGGGACACTGGCCCTCAAAATGGGGGGGGGGGGGCATATTATCATACATGAAAATGCATGTTAGAAATACAGCAGAAACCAGTGCTTTTATTTGCTCAAAATTTCATTTTGCTTTAGCAACACAAAATGTTAAGAATTTTTGCTTTAACATCTGAGTTTACAGTATCTCCTCTACGTGGACAGTACAAATCTCTCAACTGTTTCCGCCTACGAGGAAGGTCCATCATTTTACCCCCCAAAATTACTGTCCCTCATCCGGCCTCATAGAAAATGTGCTGCCATCACAGAGAATTGCTGTAAATTAAGGCTTTAAAGCAGAAATTATATTATTATATATATATATATATATATATATATATATATATGTGTGTGTGTGTTTTTGCTCTCCCCTGCCCTGCAGGTGGCTCCAGTCCATCTCCGCCACACCATTCCTGACCCTACACCCCATTCCCACCACTTGTTCCCCCCATGTCAGGGCCCAGAGCGAAATCCAGATTTTGGGGGCTGGTCGGGGCGCTGGTACGGCCATAATGGAACTTGCTGGTTCCTTTTTCTGTTTTTTCCTTTCCCCACCTACGTAAGGATACCGGCTCATGCCCTCCCGACCCATACTGCCCTCCGGCCGTTGCCAGAGGACAGTCAGTGAGCAGGATGGCAAACCTCCCTCCCCCAAGAAAGGAGAGCAGTCTTCCGGATGTTCGATCCTCTCACGCCCCTGCTCATTCCCGAACCCGGGTCACTGACGTGGCGTGAGGTGTGGCATTCAGCACCAGCAAATTCATATTATTATAAGATGCTAATTCACAAATTAACGTTTTACATGTAAACACAATGGTTTCCACCCTGTTCAGAGTTTGCATCTCCATGCTTGAAGTTGTGTCCCTCATTTTTGAGGTCAGCGTCTCTCATTTTAGAGACAAAAAAAAGGTTGAGGGGCAAAGGTTAGTACGGCGATACTGAAGAATTATGGCCAGTTGCACAAGTAAACAAGAAAGTATTACGGTAAGAGGCTTGCATCTAAAGCAACGCCACTCTGTCACGCCTCTTCCCGTCTATGCCCAAGTCACCGAATAGACATATAATACAGTCAGGGGTGCCAGGTTTTTAAAAAGTTTGTGGGTGCTCAGAGACATAGTCCAAATAAAAGGCCAGGGGTCTGGGGGCCGCCTAGGCCCCCAGAAGCTATAGGGTTTTTCATGCTTTCTGGTGCATTTTGGTGGTTTTTTGGATACATTTTGGAATGAGTATGCTACCATCACAACTACTCCAATGTAGAGGATGCCAGGGTACCAATGGGGGCTATTTGATGCCTGAGCAGGTGCTAAGATCAATAAGAGAGTGCCTGCCTGGAGGGATCAAGCAGGTGCTAAGATCAATAAGAGAGTGCCTGCCTGGAGGGATCTTTCATGCCTCAGTTTTGCAAGCATATCAGAGTACTGATGTTAGGTTGCAGATGCAGTGCCACCACTCAACAGTGTGCAAGTGTATCCTGAGGGCTCTTAGATGCTTCCAGTTAAGGACCCATGGAAGAGTGCCTGGGTGGTGGGCTCTTTGATGCCCTCACATGCTTTAAGGATGCCCTTAGTGATGGTTACAGACAGTGTTACCACTCCAAAGGGTGCAAGAGTGCCTTGGAGGGCTCTTTGATGCCTCCATGTTCTCCAAGAAGACATGGAAGAGTGCACTTCATGGGCTGTTTGAAGCCTCCAGGGCAGGCTCAGCCATGTGCTGCAACAAGACATGGAAGAGTACCCTGGAGGACTCTTTGATGCCTCCAGGATGGTGCTGCAAGAAGACACGGAATTTTCTTGTCTTTTTTTTTAGCACCTGGTAGATGCAAACTAAAATCTCAAAGGGCATCCTTTTATCAGCTGGAGGCATCAAAGAGCCCTCCAGCCAGGCACTCTTGCACCCTGCGGGGTGGTGGCAATGTCTGCAACCTAAAATCACAAAGGACATCCTTAGAGCACTTGAGGGCATGAATGAGCCTTCCATGGCACTTCTCTATGTCTTCATGCACCACCTGGAGGCAACAAAAAGCCCTCTATCTAAGGCACTCTTGCACCATGTTCAGTGGTGGTGGTGCTGTACGGTACCTATAATTGCAAAGGACATCCTTAGAGCACCAGGGCTGCAGGGCATCACAGAGCCCTTATGCACATGTTGAAGACGGTAGAGTGCTTGAGGCTTTCATGCTCCCAGGTGTCTTGGAACCTTTGTGATTTTAGGTTGCAGACAGTGGCACCCTCCACAGGGTGCAAGGAGTTTGATGGATTGCCTCCAGGCGCCGCAAGAAAGACATCATGTCTTCTTGCAGCACCTGGAGGTGTCAGTGAGCCATCCAGGGCTCCTTTGCACCCTGTGGAGTGGTGCCACTGTCTGCAACCTAAAATCACAAAGGTTCCTTAGAGCACCTGGGAGCATGAAAGGGGCCTCCAGGGCACTTTCCTATGTCTTCTTGCAGCACATGAAGGCACCCAAGAGCCCTTGCTCCAAGCCAGGGAACAGTGTCATAAAGGGCTCTGTGATGCCCTGCAGCCCTGGTGCTCTAAGGATGTCCTTTGCAATTATAGGTACCGTACAGCACCACCACCACCACTGAACATGGTCATGGTGCAAGAGTGCCTTAGATAGAGGGCTTTTTGTTGCCTCCAGGTGGTGCATGAAAGGCTGGAGGCCCTTTCATGCCCCTGGTGTTAGGATGTCTTTGTGATTTTAGGTTGCAGAAGTGTCACCACTCCACAGTGTGCAAGAGTGTTCTGAAATGGCTCTTCATGCATTATCCAGGTGTTGTAAAAGACAAGGAACTTCCATGTCTTCTTGCAGCACAAATAAGCAACAGAGGGCACTTTGCACTCTGTGGAGTGGTGATGTTGTATCTTAAATCACAAAGGGCAACCTTACAGCACCTGGGGTATCAAAGAACCCTTGCTCATGGCACTCTTCCATTGGAAGTCTCTGTTACCTCCAGGTGGTGCAAGAAGACATGGAACTTGGAAGAGTGCCCTGAATGGCTCTTTGATGCACCAGGTGCTCAAAGGATTCACTTAGCAGTGCACATTATTTATTTATTTTAAAGTTGATAACCGGGAAAGGTACCATGAGCAGAGCTCATTTCAGAAACGACCAGGGGAAAGGGGAAGCATGTGTCAGTGTAATGGTATCACAATTTTTTGGGACTAGCCAGGTCAAAAGCGAGTAATTGAAGTTGCTAGAGACAGTTGCTGATGATTTTCAATAGTAAACATAACTGTAAATGGCAAAGCCATGAATGATTACACATTATTTGACCATATAGAAGGTCTTCTACGAACTGTTGCTCTCCCAATAAACTCATCAGCTATTTTGTCCATGTCTAATGCATCAGTGTGTTCCTGATGAATGAAGCAGAGCAACACTATTTAAGCGCCTCTGTGACATTGTTGATCTAAGATACGCTTTCAGTCTCCTGAGTCCTGAGAAAGAACGCCAGCTGTACAAGTTGATACTGGTACTGTCAGTAAGATCTGAATAAATTTTATAAACTCTGGCAGTAAATCACAAATGGCTTGTTTTTCTGTGATGACACAGTACACATCTTGCAATGAATCAACAGTTTTCCCACTAGCTTTGCAATGTCAATGAACATGTCACGGTGTAGTTGCAGACGCCCGCATCTAAGTCATTGCCATAAAATTAGATATGGAATCTAGTGGGCCTTGTCCTATCGCAAATCGTTCTGCATCTAACATAAGCTTCTGAGCTGGAGTCTGAAATCTATCTTTGACTGAAAGAACAACCTGATCAATCACTTGGAAAATATTCTCCTGAAGTGGTCTTTTGGGGATGCATCAGTAACTGATTGAGAGCCATCATCTATATGACGAGGAACTTTGCGTTGACGCGGAAGAACTGGTTCGTCTAACTGCAGTTCCTCAGCTCTTCCATCCACTGTACTCCAGAAGTTGTCAAACTGCCCTCTGTATTGTTGCATAGTGTCGAGAAGAGTTTGAATCATACAATTAGCTTTTAGAAATTGAAGAGAGGTTGCTTGAAGGGCTGTGTTTATGCTATCACAGTGCGAGAAAATTTTAAGAGAAGACTCAAGAAGAAAATCCTTTAAATGATCGTAGCTGTGCCAAGAACCTCCAGCTTTTGCCCCACATTCCGAGTATTCTCTGAGGACACACTGTCCAGAAATTCCAATAATGCTGAATAGTTTCTAGAATCGAATTTAAACTATTTGCCCTCACTGTCCACCTTGTTGGAGCAAATGGTCTTAAAGAGCCAGGCCTTGTGTCTTCCATACCGCTTTGTATGTTTTCAAAAAAAGTTAGCCGTTTTGGAGAGTCTCTGATGAATGTTATGAGTTCTCGTAACTGATTTAGTATGTCTCGACATTCTTGTATTTTGCTGATGCAGTCCTGTACTACAAGGTTCAAGAAGTGTGCCAAACAATGTACGAAAAGGGCCCTAGGCTCAACAGCATTTAGCCTAGCCTGCACTCCAGAGTGAATACCAGCCACAGTAGCAGCTCCATCATAACACTGACCCCGGCATTTATTTATATCCAAGTCAAAACGTAACAAAACATCTTTAAGGATACTGAATAGTGTAGCAGCATCTACAGCTGGTGTTTCATGAAATCCTAAAAATGCTTCTTCAATTCCAAAATCCTCAGTAACAAATCAAAACATATTGAGACTTGCTCATGAACAGTAATGTCCGTTGTCTCATCCATCATTACAGCAAAATACTGAGCTGCTTTGATTTTGGAAACAATTGTGTTTTGCACATCTTGTCCCATAATGTCCAGCATTTCATTCATTATGTCATGAGACAACCACTTGTAGCTATCCCTTAACAACCACTGCTGCAACTGTGGACAATCAGTGGCTCGCACTTTTAGCACTTGCATGTAATTTGAACTCTCATCTGTATGGCCCCTGATAGCAAGCCCCTGTCGGGCCAGTAATCTTAAAGTTGTCATCATTTTTAAAACTGCAATCCTTGCATCTACTGCTCGCTGTCTACTGGCATCAGACATAATGCTGTACATTTTGCTTAACATGTGTTTTCATTACAGCCTCACTGTGGCAGCCACTTTTTTCATGGGATTCAAATCTTTCTATTGCCTTATGCCATGCACTATAACCAGTAACTGTAAATGCTTCATCAGCTTTTGTGGAAAATGTGAGCATTTTTTTCTCTCTTGCCTCTTTACACACTGAACAGAATGCTTTTTTTTGATTGGAATCATACAGTAACCATTTGAACCGGTCAAGCCACCTTTCTTGAAATGTTCTGCCTTTTTTCTTGGCGACTACTAATGATTCCTCCTGTCTTGTTTTTCTTTTACAGACAGAGTGCTGCTGCTGCTACATGGCTCATCAACATCAACCACGTCCACATCCCTAGCAATGTGAACTTGTGCAGCTGGTCCAGCTGCTGTTTCCTCAGCTTCAGTCTCACAACTTGCTACGTCACTTGTTGATGGTGCTGTTGTTGTACTGTTTGCCTCACTCTGTTTAGCCCATTTTTTAATAAACTTGTCCATTTTGACTTACAGTGTGTGTTTCTCTTGTGTTGATTCAGTCAGAATAGGTTACACTGTTAGATACTGGTCTGGACAGAATATGATTAAAACATTAAAGTCAGTGGAGGTCAGAATAACACTAGACAATCAGTTCACATCACTTTGTTTTTGACACAAGGACCTCTCTTAAATCCTAATAGTCTGATATATATATATTTTTTTTATTGGTTTTTGGACGGTCACACACTGGTAGGGACTGGACAGGAGGACTGTGACTGGCTGCTGCTGGATAAGACTCAGTTGCTCACCCTCTCACACAGACTTCACAAGCACCCACGGACAGAGCACTGACTAGTGTCACTTGGATGGACTATACGGCCCAGAAGACACCTCAGTGCTATGCAATCAGCACTCTCTCTGACTTTATTTTACTTGTAATTTTTCTTTCCGACGGTCACACACTGGTAAGGACTGGACAGGAGGACTGTGACTGGCTGCTGCTGGATAAGACTCAGCTGCTCACCCTCTCACACAGACTTCACAAGCACCCACGGATAGAGCACTGACTAGTGTCACTTGGATGGACTATACGGCCCGGAAGACACCTCAGTGCTGTGCAATCAGCACTCTCTCTGACTTTATTTTACTTGTAATTTTTCTTTCCGACGGTCACACACTGGTAGGGACTGGACAGGAGGACTGTGACTGGCTGCTGCTGGATAAGACTCAGCTGCTCACCCTCTCACACAGACTTCACAAGCACCCACGGACAGAGCACTGACTAGTGTCACTTGGATGGACTATACGGCCCAGAAGACACCTCTCTGACTTGAATTTCTTTACTTTTGGATGGTCAGGCTCTGCCACTGGTGGTAACAGGCACGACTACTAGACAGAAGTACTAGGCTGCAGCACGTTAGTGTCACAGTCAGCAAACAATGACCAACTGACTGTTCAGTTCATTGAAGCAGCAATTATGCCACTATGCCAGCAATGCTCCCTTCCTCTATCCAGAAACTCTCCCTACATGCGGCTGGCTAACTTTGCTGCTGCAGTCTCCAGACGAAAGACAACCTGAACCCACCACCCACCACACCGACACACACACACACACAGCCTGGCCCTAGCCCGAACCCACTGCAGAATTTTTTAAAGATGCAGGTTTTCTTTGCTTTGTTTTAGTCTGTGATCTGATTCTGTCCTGTGTCCTGCAGTGTCCACTTGCCAGAGACTAGTACAGTGTGACTCTGACTGAGTCAGTAAAAACAGTACTGTCTAGTCTAGAGGCTCTCCCTCCCTCCTCTCTCTAGCAGTTTGAAAATTGTTTTAACTAGGGCTGCGGTAGTACCCCTCCCTTGTTGTTCCTAGCTAGCTAATGGCTATTGTTTGGTTTTGGTGTTTGAATTGCTAATTTCAAGTTGAGCAGGTCGACCATATGGGTTTTAATTTAAACCATTTCTGTAATTATCTTGGGATTTGACAAAGAACTGTCTTGGGAAATCCTCAGACCCTCAAAATATTTATCAGACAAGTTAAGGACTCGGTGTTATTTATTATACCCGTCCCTAACTTTTTTTCCTTTCACATCCAGCCAGTTTCCATAACATTAGGAAACCCTCCTTCCCGAGTCCCAGGACTTCAAGTTTTAAGTTTCCTGCTGTAATTTCTTACTCCTGCATATTGCAATGACGAGCAACACCTCAAGACAAGTTGTTATTGTTAGAACACTAAGTTCAGTCAGGATTAGGATTTTTTTTTTTTTTTTACTGAGACTGAGAGATGAATTTTTGAAGATGCCCCCCTCACTCAGTAGTAGTACACACGTTTAACTTTCAGACAGATTTGATCATTTGACAGACTATAAGAAGTCTGCAACTCCCTCCAGAAGTAGTCTGCTGTGTTTGGGTCGGGTCGGGATCAAGATACAGACAGACCACCACCACGCGTCCAAAGACGAGCGGAGCAACCACAAAAACGACTTGCTCAGGCAGCTTAGCAAATATAGAGGAGGGATCTCGATTCCGCCTTGCGCTGCTATGCTAACGCAGCGCTTTGCCTTGGCCCAGCTGGCTGGCTTTGACGTCCGAAGTCTTCTTGTCCGACGTTTGCATCCACAGACAGTCGAAACATCATGACCATCTCCTTGATCAGTCATGTGGGTTCTCGTTGGAAATCGTCGGACGGTCCGGATCGAGCGATCCGGGGCGATCCGACATTTCGAAGACTCGCATTGTTGCAGCCTCGGGACGTGCCGTGGTGGCTGCCAGGTACTGTGCTTCTAAGTTGGGTCAGGTGACTCGGGCGGGTCCGAAGATGGAGAGGAGAGCGAGGCGAGCCGTACCAGCTGGCAGCTGCTGCAGTGTCGATGACTCAACGTGGCTCAAAACAGGCAAGAAGCAGGCCAGGCAGGGAAGAATGAGGTGGGTGCTCAATTAAACTTTGTGGGTGCTTGAGCACCCGAGCTGTCGGCGCCCCTGAATACAGTACAGTTAATAGAACAGTCATATAATAGTCATAGTAATGTACAGTGTGTGCAAAGTACATTGGACCGGGGGTGGTGTAGAGCGCCCCCATAGAAAATATTAACAGTTCAATAAACAACAAACGAAAGAAGATATTCGGGGAATAAGTACATGGCAACAATAATTTAACTCGTAGGACCCGGGGCCCCAGAGAAGAAATAACTAATAAATATTGTCATGCTTATTGAAAAAAAAAAAGTCTAAATATTGATTGCTTCTTTCTTCTGTGGGGGCGCTCCCCTCCCCCCGCGTCCTCCGTGGTTATTCTGTAAAAATAATTTGCCTGCATTTAGTGCCATGCCTGCTGTGATAAAGCGCATGCAGTTTCACTAGCTCTCCGGCTGCCATCACTCGGTCGCGCAGCTGCAAGACACACATTACCGAATACTCTCTGAAAGCTGCGCAGTGACATGGCTGTAATCCTTCAGTATCGCAGGTTAGTACCTTGTTAGAGAGGGGCGGATGAGGGATAGAACACTTCTGAAGGCTAATGAACGGCACGAACTCACTGCCCACGGGACAACGCGTCGCCGCTGAGAGAAAAAATACCACCTTGGGCTTGCGAATTAAAATCTGTCTCCGCCGGAACGTACGGGTTCCTGCAGTCAAAGCACTCCTACCGGACGTCTGTCCTGCCGCATATTCGTTCCTGACAGTATTCGCCCCACAAAACCAGAGTTCTGTAACTCGCCCTGGGAGACACAGGCGAATTACAGAACTCTGGTTTTGTGGGGGCGAATATTCTAGGGGAACGAATATGCGGCAGGACAGACTTCCGGTAGGAGTGCTTTGACTGCAGGAACTCGTACGTTTAGCCGGAGGCAGATTTCACTTCGCAATATTTATACTGTGATTCTTTGGTCTGGAATGGAGTCGGAGTTGGAGGCAGATTTCGAATCGTTGTCGCGGGGAGGCTTCCGCTGCTGTCTTTGTGATGTCCGGGTCGCTAACAGTAAGTAAGAATCGGTTGGAGGCTGGAGTCCCATAGGGCTGAATAACCCTCTCTCCGTTAGCCCGCCTTTCTGCAGATGCATGTGCTCGTCTGATATTCCACGGCATGTTACAGACTGGAGCAAAGTAACCAAGCTTGAGTTAACGTTTCATACATTTTCGAAATTATGTGAATCCTGTTTTTAAAGTGTCCCACCATTAAAAGTAGATGACTGTACTACATAAATTACTGCGGCTCATATTGCAAAGACTACACAGAGCATTCTTCCAAACCATACCTCTCAAGTGTCACACATTATGAGGTACGTCACTCATTTTGCCTCTCAGAAACCCTTTGTCCATCATGGAGAAGGTGATATTCCACATTCCTCACTGAGACTTTAAAGCAGAAATTCATAATACTCTATTATGCTCAGTTATACAAAAACAATATGAACATTAGTGCACTGATAGCTATAGTGTTCTGAGCTGCTAGTGCCATGTTAGATGATATGGCACACATTTTGCTCATTTGTCACACATAGTGTCACACATTTTGATGAAGAAAGGTTGAGAGGTATGTTCCAAACCTTACGTTGTGGGCCATTTTTTTTTCTCATGCTTGTAAGTTGGTGGGAGGAGGGTTTGACATTGAATTGCGGCATCTTTACACTTCTTATTTTTCTGGCTTCTTTATCTGTTTACCTTAGTTTCGTCTACATCGGGTGCAGTTTTACTTTGCGGTTGTCAGGTGTATTTAACAGAACTTTTTACTGTGTTCTGCGAACAAAAAAATGTGGTGTTAACATAACCAACAAATATATTTTTTTAAACGTGTTGCGTTCAGTAAGTTTTGGAGTCCAGGCTCAGTGAACTCCTTTTTCATAGCTAATAATGTCGCCACACCTGCCTCGCAACCTATGGGCAAGTCCAGGGGTGTCACGATTTTCACAATATAACTCTGAAAACCAATCGTTAGCATATTATCACGATATTATGGCATCTGAAGTGGGTTTTGCGGTAGGTACTCTCACACCCTCAATTATTTTATGGGCGGCGATGCGGTAGACCGATAATCTGAATTTTCCAAACGTTATTGTGATATTTATATATTTTTGAAAGTCGGATTTACAACCTTTGAGTCAGGAACTCATTTATAAAGGCACTTCGTCGCAGGGAGGATAGACATGGTGGCAGCTTTCAGAGACTTCACGGTAATGTGTATCTTGAAACTGCGCCAGCGAGTGAAAACAGCTGGAGAGCTAGTGAAACTGCATGCGCTTTCTACACAATCACCACTAACACAGCAGACATGACAGTAAATGCAGTGAAATTATTTTTTATCTCGGATACCATATTACTGAATACAGAATAACCACTGATGACGGGGTGGAACAGGCGCCCCACAGAATAAAGAAGCAATCAATATTTAGACTTTTTTTAAATAACCGAGACAATATTTGTTTGTTTTTTTTTTCTGAGGGCCCACCCCCGGTCCTATGAGTTAAATTACTGTCACTATGTACCCCGAATATCATCTTTTGTTTAGTTAGTTTAGTGAACTGTCTATATCTTCTGTTGGGCGCTCCACCCCCACCCCCAGGTCCTATGACTTAAATTATTGTTGCTGTGTACTCCCGAATATCTTATTTCTTTTGTTGTTTAGTGAACTGTTTATATCTTCTGCTGGCGCTCATACCTCCCAGGTCCAATGTGGTACTTTACACACACTGTATTGTACATTACTATAACTGTTATATGACTATTCTGTGAACTGTTCGGTGACTCGGTCATAGACGGGAAGAGGCGTGACAGAGTGGCGTCGCTTTAGACGCAAGCCTCTTACCGTAATACTTTCTTGTTTACTTGCGCAACTGGTCTTAATCCTTCAGCATCGCCAACATGGTTACAGTGTGAGATACAACAGTGGTAACATACAGGTATAATACAGATAAAAGAATACAATATAACAGTGATTTACGGAATACAGTTACATGCAGTAAATAGCAATCGTATAAAGTATAACAATAGCAGAAGTCACAACCCTGGTCATACTGGGGAAATATACCTATGTGGAAGGGTGGGGTGGGGCACAGGGTGAGGAAAAGGAAGAAAAAGGGGGCAGTCCAGCAGACATTGTCAGGCTATGGGCCAGAAACGGAGAGGGACCCCCAACATTAGGTTGATTAAGGGCAACTGCAGCTTCGGGCACCAAAGAGGTGGTTACGGAGAGCGACTTTATAGGGAACAATTTTGGTAAACTTAGTGACAGAGGGCGGGAGGGAGTTGAACCATGTGGGGGGGCGCAGTAATGGAAGGACCTTTGGGCTAGGGAGGTCTTGGTATGGGGCACCAGAAAGGTGGCCTTATCTGAGCTATGGGTGGCAACAGATGGGGATGCAAGCTGCAGGGACCTGGTGACCCCTGGGGGGAAGAGTCCTGGCAGGGATGTTTTGGCAAGTAAACAGGTTTGGTAGTGCAGGTTGGTGGTGGAATAGAGCAGGCAAGTATGGGTGTGGAGGGATGCGCCAGTCGGGAGCCTGCAGGCCTTGTTTATCAAGGTCTGGATTCTGGTGAGGGCGGTATTGTCGGCCGCAGCATAGATAGGTAGGCTGTAGTCCACTACGGAGGAGTTGATGGCCAGTCGGAGGGCAGTTTGGGGGAGGCAGTCTCTGTGGCAACAGAGAAGGCCATTCTGAGAGTTTATGGCTGAGGACAGGGTATTGATGTGGGTGTGGAATTTAAGAGCTGAGTCGAAGGTGATACCCAGGTACTTGTAGGACGACACCTGCTCGAGAGAGTGAGAATTACTGGGGAGAATGCAGAGGGGGTCATTTTTGGCCTTATTCTGATGATGCGAAAAAGGCATAGTTTTTTTTTTTTTTTTTTTGAGGTTAATGACCAGCCAGTGGTCAAGGAACCACTTTTTGGCTTGGCTGAATGTGTGCTGCAGGGATTCCTGCAGAGATGCGGGGTCAGGGTGGGAGGCAAGGAGAACCACATCATCAGCATAGAGTAGCATATTGCCCGAGCAGGAGCTGGGGAGGGTGCTAAGAAATTGGCTGAACAGAATGGGGCCCAGGCTGGAACCCTGTGGGACCTCTGAGGGAACGGGTAGGGTACTGGACAGGGTGCCATTTACCTTCACGCGCAGTGATCTGGTAGAGAGGTAATTGGTGAACCAAGCCAGTTGGCCAGGGGAGAAGCCAAGTTGGTGGAGGGAGTCAGGTAGGAGGGGGTGACAGTGTCAAAGGCCTTGGATAGGTCAACGAACACTGCACCTGCAACATGACCAGAGTGGAGATGCTGGGAGAACTCCAGGAGGGCTGTAGTGGTGCTGTGTCCAGGGCGGAATCCATGTTGTTCCGGACACAGCAGGTCGTATGTGGCCAGATACTCGGAGAGCTGAATGGCCACTATTTTTTTCTAGTGCTTTGGAGAGAGGGGGGAGAATGGAGATGGGCCTGAAATTGTTAGGGGAGGTTCTATCTCCACTCTTATGGATAGGGGTGATTTCTGCAATTTTCCAGGCACTGGGAAATTGACCAAGACATAGTGACCGGTTTAAAAGGTTGGTGAGAGGGGCTAGTACAGTATCTAGGACTAATCGGAGAACCCTGGAGTCCAGGGGATCACAACTGGGGTTGTTGCTAGCTAAGGCTTTTTGCAGATGAGGCCTGGATTCAAGGGGTGATATGGCACGAGGTAGAAAGAGGGGCGATCCGAGGTGGGGGGTGGAGGCAGGGATAGGGTCGAAAAAGTAGTTGGGGAGGTCAGAGCATAGATCTGGGAAAGCCATATT
Source organism: Neoceratodus forsteri (assembly GCA_016271365.2). Taxonomy (NCBI): domain Eukaryota; kingdom Metazoa; phylum Chordata; order Ceratodontiformes; family Ceratodontidae; genus Neoceratodus; species Neoceratodus forsteri. The sequence goes on from CM028132.1 coordinate 500,765,352, forward strand.
GAGGCACTTAGCTATGCAGGGAGGATCAGTGGGGACAGTACCGTCTATGGAGAGTAGTGATGGTGGGGGGAGGCGGGTCTTTCCATTGAGCTCTTTCATATTCATTATGCTTGGAGGGTGAACTTCGGGCAGCAACAGTCTCCTTAGGCAGGTTCTCAAACTGCAGAATGCAGTTTGCTTGAGAGGAAACAGACCGAAAGGGCACAGTAGTCCCCTTGTTTGGAGGGTGACCTTCGGGCAGCTTCTCCTTAGACAGGTTCTCAAACTGCAGAATGCAGTTTGCTTGAAAGGAAACAGCCCAAAAGAGCACAGTAGTCCCCTTGCTTGGAGGGTGAGCTTCGGGCATCAGATATCTCATAGTATTGTAGTGCCCCAAAGTTGGGGCATCACAGAGAAATAAATAAAATATCCCTCAGGGCCCTGTTAGTGTGGGCATCAGGGTAGCATAGAGGGCAACATATAGGGTCCCCTGCTAGTGTGTTCTTCTCCTCCCCATCGCTAGAGAAGGCAGAACTGTAAAGCAAAAAAAAATAAAACAAAAAAAAGTTTTCCCTTGTTGCTGCCTGCTCCACTCTGTAAACCCCTCGCCGAAGCAGGCAGTACGAGTCGGGACACCCACGCGCTGGGACGACTGTCCCTGCCTAGCACATGGTGTTAACTTTTTAAATAAAGCCAGTGATTTGTGGCAGGCGCTTGGGGCCAGGGTTCCAGAACGAGAACCCAGAGTGTCCTTTCAAACTGCAAGATCATTTTTACAGGAGATCAAGTGGGACAATGGAGGAGAGAGGACACAGAGAGCACAGTTGGACAAGGGAGCTTACCTGGAGGGTGAAGCTGTCTCTGGGGCTCGTCTGTGTGCCTCTGCTGCCTCCGGTCGCCTGTGCTGCTGTTGCCATTGGGTCGCCAGAAAGAAGAGGAGTCGGTGATTGCAGAGGGCTTTGTTTCACCCATTTTAATTTTGTTTAAAGTAAACGTGTGGCTCCCCATTCGTGGCGGTGCCCTGAGCCGCATCGGGAGGTCGAGAGAGAGTGAAACGGAGTGTTGGTCTTCGTGAGGCCCCCAGCTGCCCGACTTCCTCCTGCAGCAGTTGTTCTTCCCACTACCAGACCTTGCAGCCTCCTGCACCAGTTTTCTTCACCCTGGGCCGGGGCAGTGAGTCGGCGGCAGCACATTGCGCAAAGTGCTGACCGCCTGAAACTAAAATACGTTTTTTTTAAATAAAAGGCACCTGAGTTGTGAGGAAAATCGGCTGATAGCCAAAAAAGGGGGCGGTCCACAAATTTGGATATTTTAATATTTATCGGGCACAGCAACGTCTGGAGGAGAGGCTAGGGCATAGAAATCTCTATTTATGAGAAGGGCTCCCTAGGCTGAGCTGAGGCAGGACCAGGGTTAGAACCCCCTCCCCAGGCCTATATAATTATTTAAAAGGGCAGCCCTTTGGGGGGGAGTTAAATAGTGGCCCAGCTAAAGAGAGGCCCAGTGTGTTAAAAAAGGGGCCAGCTAAAGAAAGGCCCAGTGTGTTAAAAAAGGGGGCCCAGCTAAAGAAAGGCCCAGAGGGTTTAAAGGGGGCAAAGTTAGGCCCAGAGCCCAAAGAGGGGGCCCATCCCCAGTAGGGCCCACCAGTCAAAAGGGGCCCAACCACAGAAGGCCCATCAGTTATTTATTTATTAATTAGCTTTTGGTTATTGAGTAAGTGCATTAGGTGAAAGGCCTGCCTATTTTCAGGCATGACCCGGGAGAGTACAGATTACAACTGCAATACAAATAAACATATTTGAACAATGTACATTGAAAAAACAGGTATCCATGCAGGGACAGTCGGTGATTACAGACCAGAAGAATCTAACATCAACACAGAGATGCTTAAATTTAGACCGTGACAAGTCATATAAAACCTAACGTTAATAGCAATTGGTACCAGAAGAGGCAGGCAGAATGCAAGAGGCAATCAAAAACAAACTGTCAAGTGTAGTTGCAAGCTCCAAGTGCAAATGAGTGAAAGAACAGGGCTTTCTTGAAAATAGTGAGATTTGGAACTCCTAATATGGTGAGGTAGGGAATTCCAGAATTTGGGAGCAAAATGGGAGAGTGCTTGTTCACCCATCTTAGTCGAGCAGAGGGGGACTGAGAGCTGGGCAGAGGTTGATGACCTCAGAGGTCGAGAGTGTGTCACTGGGTTGAGCATAACTCCCAGGGAGGAGCGCTGGGGATGTCGGGTGATGGGGTCAGTGAAGTACCCTAAGGTATAGGAGCGCAGGTCAGAGGGGGAATGGCCATTGCAAGGCAGAGTAAAGCAGGCAGTGGTGGCTGAGGCAGGGGGCAGACTAGGCAGATCTGCAAATATTGTTATATGTGGTGTCCCCTTGGTACCAGTGACCACAGAACTGTGTGGTTTTAGAGTCAGCATGTTGGCAGAAGAAAGCCATTCAAAGATAAAGAGTCTAGATTTCCGGAAGAAGTCATAATCAGAGTAGAAGGAAAGTAAGAGGATTTGGCAACCTCTGGTGGATCTTAGATATAACCTGCGGTGGAAAACTCAGGTGATGGTTTTAAAAAAAAAAAGCGCACAAACCACTTTGTTCTAATCATGATCTCTTCTCACTCTATATAATCTGTTAATCAGTTTCTAACCCGGTTCGCCACTTTGGATCCCACCCCCTATGCTGCTCAGCTTCTTTTGGTCTCCTGTGCTGCACAATCTCAAAGGCCTTGCTGAAGTCCAGAGATGCTACGTGCGCTGCCCTCCGCTGATTGATTTCCCTTGTCACCTAGTCAGAAGAAATCGGTCAGATTTGTCTGGCGTGACCTCTCCACCATGAATCCGTGCTGTCTGTGGTGCTGCAGTCCATTGGATTCAAGATACTGTACCAGCCTTTCCTTCAGCAGGGATTCCATTGATTTCCCCACCGCTGAAGTGAGACTGATCAGCCTGTTGTTGTTACTAGCCTCCTGCCTGCTGTCACTCTTGTGTCGAGGGACCATGTGTGCTCTTCTCCAGCCCTCCGGAACCATGCCTGTTTCCTGTGAACTGTTGAATAAGGTTGTCAGTGGGTCAGCTAACCTCCCTGAGTTCCTTTAGTACCCGCTGGTGTATTTTGGTGTATCCTGTCTGGGCCCTTAGCCCTTAGCCCTGTCCACCTTTAGAACTGCAAGTCCCTTCAGGGACTTTTCCTCTGAAAATGGTCTTGTGTCCACCTCCTTTCCCCACTTTGTTCCTGCTACTCCTTGGGAGTTTGTCCCCCACCCGCCACTGTGAAGACTGAGCAGAAGTACCTGTTCAGGATGGCAGCTTTTTTGGGTCCTCCTGTGCAGTCTCTCCCCTTGCCGCACTCCTATGCTTTGATGTGACCATGTTGAACGCTTTAGTTGGGGCGGAGTCCAGATTGGGGGGAGGGGGGCACTAATATTGGAAATGCAGTCCCAGCATGGAGAATCTTAAGTATTTGTGGTGAGGTGGACGTATGGGAATGTGAAGATGCATATCTGTCTGATTCAGTGATGTGAGAAAGTTGCCTTTTCTGATTGAGGCTATTGTCAGTCTGAGTGTTTCCATCTTCATCCATTTATAGGCTATAAGTTGGTTTTCAAATCTGAAATCCATAGTTGATCGGAAGAGCTTGGTGTTTTTTGGCACCAAGAAGAATATTGAATATATTCCTTATTTGATTTCACCATAAGACACAAGTGCTGATGTCTGAATACTGTAAAGGATGCAGTATATAATTTATATTGCACAATCGACACTTTATTGATATCACTGTACATCTGTATTGCACATATTTTATTTATTTGAAAATTAGTGGCCATGAGAGTCACTCTGAGCTGAGGCTCATTTCCAGGTGAGACCCGGTGGAGGGGAACAAAGGATAAAGAAGAAAAAAAAGACAAAGCATAAACAAATTCTGTGTTACAATAAAGTGCAAATCTGAGCACGCAAAAAAACGGACAAAATGCACAGTGAACAAACAAGGCATAAGCAACAAGTTGAGCATTTCAGCAAATGTATGGGGAACTTCTTGCTGTGGGGCAGAGGTAGCAGCTGAAGTTTGAAGTTGTGGTGAGGTTCTGGAAAGCTAACTTTGTCATAAGTTTCTGTAAGTTGTTATTGCTTGTAAGTTGTGTTTTAAAATTGGCCTAACTCCTTAAGAACTTTCTGGAATAGAGGGACACAAATCCTTAAATCTTTATGTGCTAACTGGAGACTGTTCTTGTGGGGGAGGGTTCTTTGGCTAGTAACACAGCCAGCCAATCAAGGTTGTTTGCATTTCAGGTAATCTGTGTTTAAAATCCTCACTGAGGCATTTTAAGTCTTCTTGCTGTGTGACAGAGGTAGCAGTTGAAGTTTGAAGATGTGGCGAGGTTCTGGAAAGCTAACTTTGTCAAAAGTTTCTGTAAGTTGTTGTTATTGTTTGTAAGTTGTGTTTTAAAATTGGCCTAACTCCTTAAGAAGCTTATGGAAGAGCCACTGGGGGTTGAGCTCAAAGGCTGGGAGGGACGAGTTTAGGGAGTTGCAAACATCCCCTGTGAACAAACGCTTAAGGCTAATAGTCAGGTGGGAAAAAGTTCAGCCACTCAAGTGTTGCAAGTTTAAAAGTCTACATGTTTGTTTTGGTGTGGGGGGGGGGGAGATCACCTTGGTATAGGTACTGGTAGCTCGAGAAACTGTAGAGCCACTGAGTTGGTAATTTGGCCTAGAAAAGATTACTGTGATGATGGTGAAGGGACCACATATCACTAGAGCAGGTATCTTTGGGCAGGTGGTTGGGTGCACATGGTGTGGTGCGGCCATGATACTGGACTGGGCTTGGATGTTTGGGGGATGCCCATTGTGCTGGCAGAGCTTAAGGAGGAGGTAGAGGATCCAAAGGCAGCTGGGGGTGCTGGGGGATTGAGAGGTAGGAGGCACACTGTCACCTACATGGAAGCAGTAGGTGCTGGGGCCTCCCAAGCTGGGAGGGAGTGAGCGAGATGCTCACACTAGGGGAGGAGGAAGAGGGTACAGGGTGGGGCTCTAGGGGACCCTGGCAGGTGGGGCGCAAAGGGCAGAAATTGCCACAGCAGTAGGCAAGAGACTGGGGGTGTCCAAAGGAAACCGAGAGGAGTGGTAGGGTCGGGGGGGCACTGGGGGATGGGCTAAGGCTCACAAATCGTTTTAACCCTCTACGCCCATTGGTAGAAGAGGGGAGTGTGGGGCAGAAGGAGGAGGAGGATGTTGCTGGTGAAGATGGGGCAGGGACGGATAGAAAGGGGGCAGGGGACAAGAGGCAAATGCACAGTAGAGGGGGGTCCCGGACAGGATGGTGGAAGAAGGGTGGGGGAAGAAAAAGGATCAGGGGAACAAGGAGGAGGCTGACGGTATGGAACAGTGGAGCACAACAGCAGGACGTAAATGGGATGATAGTGAGCAGAAAGCCAAGTAGGCAGATGGATTAGTAAGGAGTGTGGAAAGAGATACAGAGAAAGATACTCGGGTGGGGGGGGGATAAAGAAGGCCAGGACACGGGTAGAGGAGGTGATTAGGGAAAATAGTGAAGGGGCTACCTTTGAAACCCAGATTGTGGGAGGTGCGAGGAGCCGGTTTGGGGGAGAACCCGGACAAAGGGATGAGGAGGTGCATGGAAGGAGAGGAAACCTGAGGGGTGAACAGGGAAGCAAGGGGGAGGTTAGAGTACTGCTACTGGGGGACTCCATGATCAGAGGCATCCAGTGGGAGGGGCAGGGATGTTAAAACTTGTCTGATCAGAACCAAATGCCACCCAGGCCTGATGGTGCACAAGGCCAAGCATGAGTTGTATTCACTGGCAAGGGAATGCGGGGGGGGGGACCCTGGACATTCTAGTACACTTGGGGACAAACGACATAAATGGTAATAGTGAGCTAGAAATTCAGGCAAGGTTCCGGGAGTTGGCCAGGGTATGTCTTTCCTTTTTTTTTCTTCTTCTTCTTTATCCTGCCGTTCTTCTGTCGCTTTATCAGCCCATATCACTGCCCCTGGGACTTCCACTGCCGCCATCCCCAGTTACCGGCTTACCCCCCGGAGATGGGGCCGCGGCATCGTTCCCCTTCATCCGTGCCGTGGAACTAGTATCTGGTCGGGATGCATAGTGGCAGCTAATTGAAGCCCCAGGGAGGGCTTCACATAGACAGCGGACCCGCCCGCCATCTTTTTCCCGGTTTTCTCGGAGGCGGGGCGTGCGTGACTGGCGTCATACCTGCTCCTGGATACCGAGCGCCTGTAGCGTGAGTAACTCCCAGCCTCCGCCAGGGGTCCTCATTGCGCCAGACACTGCCTCATCTCTCCCGGAGAAGGAGAGCCGCCCATGGGCGCCAATCCTTCTCCCTGACCAACCTCCGATGGCCCAGGTCCGTTCCCAAACCCAGGTTGCCCAGCACACAGCGGAAATCCAACCGCGCGCGCCGCGGGCCGGGTGGTATGTCTTCATTGGCTGTAAGATCTCCTTCGAAAATTCTGGCCGTGCCAAGGGCTAGTGGAGAAACAAGATGAAGATTAGGAGATAAATCAGTGGCTTAGGGAGTGGTGTTGTGAACTGGGGTATGGCCTGGTGGGGGACTGATGGGAGATCTGGGAGGATAAGGGGCTGTACGCTAGGGACAGGCTCCACCTTAATTTGGAGGGGAAAGAACTCCTTAAGCTCAAGCTAGCTGGGTTCATCAACGAAAGGTGGGGTTTAAACTTGTGAAGGGGAAGGGATCAAAAAAGGGGCAGTGCCAGCAGGTACGATAAATGAGGGACATGGTCTCCACTCCTCTAGGGGACTAGGGAGATGTGGAAATGGGTCACCAGGTAGGGTGCAGGAGCTGAGAAATGGGAGCTCGATGAGAGAAAAGGGGTGGAGAGTGGCCCTGATAAATGCCAGGAGCTTAGGAAATAAAATGCCTGAGCTCCAGGCGATGCTAGTTGAGGGGGAGGTAGATCTGGCAGCAGTCACTGAGACATGGGCCACTCAAGGGCATGAGTGGGACCTAAATCTGGAAAGGTGGGGTTTAAACTTGTGGGGGGATCAAAAAAGGGGCAGTGCCAGCAGGTACGATAAATGAGGGACATGGTCTCCACTCCTCTAGGGGGCTAGGGAGATGTGGAAATGGGTCACCAGGTAGGGTGCAGGAGCTGAGAAATGGGAGCTCGAGGAGAGAAAAGGGGTGGAGAGTGGCTCTGATAAATGCCAGGAGCTTAGGAAATAAAATGCCTGAGCTCCAGGCAATGCTAGTTGAGGGGGAGGTAGATGTGGCAGCAGTCACTGAGACATGGGTCACTCAAGGGCATGAGTGGGACCTAAATCTGGAGGGCTATACTATGTTTAGAAAAGACAGGAGGAGGGAAGGGGTGGTGGTGTAGCACTGTTAGTCAGAAATGGCATGGGTATTGGAGGGGTAGAGGTGGCAGAGAGGAACGTAGAGGCTATTTGGGTCACCTTGCTGATGCAGGCGGGTAAGGGAGTAAAGGTCAGAGTGGTGTACAGACCACCATCACTGGCAGAGGTCCTGGAACAAAGTTTGGCGGCAAATCTCGAGGGACACTGTGGATTGGGAAAGGGAAGGGTAGTGATAATGGGAGACCTCAGCATGCCAGGAACAGACTGGGGGACTATGACGTCACCAGTGGCCAAAGAGCAGATGCTGCTGGATGTCTTCCAGGATGCGTTTCTGACACAACAGGTGGGTGAGCCAACTAGGGAGGCCTGGACACTTGACGTGGTCCTGGCGGACAGTGATCAGATTAGGGGCCTAGAGGTGAGGGACCCTTTGGCGAGGAGTGATCATGCCACAGTTTGCCTCTTCCCTGACCTGGGGCGGAGGAAAGTCAACAAGGACGGTAGGTAATTCAACTTTGACAGGATAAGGCCCGGTGTGGATGCTGACAGCAGGTGGAGATCATTAGGCGGGGAATACAGGAGGTTACCAGATCCTGTGCAAGGGAAAGGTGTAAGTTTGGTAAGGCCAGAAAACCCTACTGGTGGACCCGGGAGGTACGGGAGGTGGTGATGGAAAAGAAGGCGGCCTATAGGCGCTTCAAGTGCTCAAGGAGTGAAGGGGATCAGGAGGAATATGAACTGACAGCCAAGAGAGTCACCAGGGTGGTGAGAGCAGCTAAGGCAAAAAAAGAGCAGTCCTTGGCCAGTGGGATCCGGCGGAGGGACAAGGGGTTCTTTGGATACATAAGGGGGAGAAAAGGAAAGTAAGGGGAAGATCAGCAAGGTAAGGGTAGGGGATGGTTGGGCACAGGAGGTGGGGAACAGGCAGAAGTCCTAAATGAGTACTTTGCCTCAGTGTTTACCAGGGGGGGTGGAGGAGCTATGCCTTGCGAGGGGAGCGGGGGCAAACCGGAGGAAGGGGTGGGACTGGTAGAGATCAGGGGCCCTGACGGGTCTGGGGAAAGGGAGTGGCCACCACAAACAGGTGAGGGGCCAGCAGTGCAGGGTGAAAAGGGGGAAGACGTGGAGGCTGAAATCCTGGTAGAGAGAGTACGGGAATTCCTCAGGTCCCTTTGGACGGAGAAAGCACCTGGGCCAGATAGGATGCATTCCAGGGTGCTGAGGGAACTGGCGGATGTCCTGGCAGTCCCTCTAACAGAGCTTTTCAACATCTCTCTCTGAGGACTGGGTGGGTGCCCTAAGACTGGAGGGTGGCCCATGTTGTGCCGATCCACAAGGGGGATCAAGAGAGGAGGCGGGAAATTACAGGCCTGTTAGCCTGACATCGGTGGTCAGCAAGGTGATGGAGGGTATTGTCAAGGAAAGGCTAGGGGGGTTACTGGAGCAAACTGGGTACTTGGACGATAGGCAACATGGCTTTGTCACAGGGAAAAAACATGGCTTTGTCACGGGAAGATCCTGCCAGACAAACCTTGTTGAGTTCTATGACTGGGTGATGAGGCCCGGACCAAGTGACCCAGTGGGCGTCCTCTTTCTGGACTTATAGCATTTGATTCAGTACCCACAGTGGTCTGCTGGCTAAGCTGAAGGAAATGGGGGTAGGGAGACAGTTGTTAAGATGGATAAAAAATTGGCTCTCTGAGTGTACTCAGAAGGTGGTGGTTGGAGGATTAGCCTCATCCCCCAGGTGGGTTACTAGTGGGGTTCCCCAGGGGTCAGTGCTGGGGCCACTCCTGTTCAATGCCTATGTCTCGGACATCAGGAGAGGGATCAGGAGTGAGATGAGTCTCTTTGCAGATGACTTAAAGCCTGGGTGCAGTGGTGGATGAGGAGGGCAGGAGGACCTGGAGGCTCTGGAAAGATGGTCGGAAAAATGGAAACTAAAATTCAATGTGGGGAAGTGCAAGGTTCTGCACCTGGGAGTCGGACATCCAGGCCAGGGGTATACCCTGGGAGGAGACATGATTCAAGTCATGGAGGGTGAGAGGAACCTGGGAGTAGTGACAGATGTCAAAATGAACAACTCAGAGACCTGTAGGAGGGCAGCGGCAAGGGCAAATAGGATGCTGGGATGCATCGCCAGGGAAATTACCTCCAGAAAGGCGGAAGTGATCCTTCCGTTATACAACTGCTTGGTTAGGCCACACCTCGAGTATTATGTGCAGTCTTGGAGACCACATTTAAAAAGGGACATTACACTCCTAGAGAGGGTCCAAAGGAGGGCAACCAAAATGGTCTGGGGCATTGGGGAGAGGACCTATGAGGAGAGGCTCGGGGAGCTTGACATGTACACCCTGGAGGAGAGGAGGGACGGGGGACATGATAGAGGTCTTTAAATACATGAAAGGGATCAATAAAGGAGGCCCAGTCAGGATGCTCCAAAGGAAAGAGGGTGGGGCAACGAGAGGTCACGGGTGTAAGCTGGAAGGGGGCAGGCTCAGAGGGGAGAGGAGGAGATGTTATTTCACTGAAAGGGTGGTGGAGCCATGGAATGCACTGCCCAGGGAGCTGGTAGAGGTGGAGACTGTGGACGGATTTAAATGAGGATGGGACAGGTACAGGGGGAGAGTAAATCTGACCAGGCCCAGTACAGGTGGAACATCTGGGACTGGGGACAGTATAACCCAAGGTGGAGGGGGGACACCAGAATCGACCCTCAGTGCAGGTGCTGAAAATTGAGCAGACTCGAGAGACCGTTAGGCCTATTCTGCTGGCATTTTAGTATGTTAGTATGTTAACTGTTAAGGGGAGTCTCAGCTTATATCTGAGGGAGCCAGGGGAGGTAGAGAAATGGAGGGACGAGGGGGAGCTGGGTCCAGAATGAAGGAAGATGACATGTGAAGGCTGATTGGCCAGCAGAGGTACAGGGATGTGGTAGCACAAGGTGTGAGGATCCCTGGACAGAAGGGAGCAGGAGGCAGAGGGAACAATGGAGAGGAGTAATTTGAGGTAGAAGGGAAGGGACCCAAAACATTATTTAGATTTAAAAGAAGGCACAGTGCATCTGGCAACGTGAGGGTAGAAGGATAAAGATGAGTAAAGTGAACAGGATGATGAGTTCTAGAGGGGAAACTGATAGCAAAGCAATAGGAGTTACAGCGGATATCTAATCTGGCCAGGGAGGTGGAAGGGGCAGAGCCATAGACCATGTCCACATTGTCAAAGACCAGGAGCACCATTTTGGCGACAAGCTGTCGGTGAACCTTTAGAGACAGACGGTCTTTATTGTGGTACAAGGTACCAAGTTTAGGAGGTTGGACCTTAGCATGGATTACGTCTGTGGGCAGTGAAGTTCAGTGTGCTGTCAGGCCACACACCAAAGTATTTGAAAGAAGGAACCACATCTATTAGGGAGACATCCAGGGTGGAGAAGATGGGCACAGATGAGTTTGGTCAGTTTTTGGCTGGAGCCAAAGGTCGTGGACACAGGTTTTTTTTTTTTTTTGTTGACCTGGAGTTGGATTGAATGGAACCATCGTAGGACACTGTTGAAATCTTGCTGTAGCAGACCTTCCACAGCTGTAGTGGAGAAACCAGAAGTATAGATGACTGTTGCCTACACATATGTGAGTTGGCACAGGCCAAAGGGAGGTTATTGAGGAAGATGGAGAAGAGTATGGGGCCAAAATGGAGCCCTAAGGGACCCGCACCTGGATGGGAAGAGGAGGTGATAGGTGCTACCAACCTGAACCGTCTCTAGATGGCTAGTGAGGTTAGAACAGAACTAGTTGACATCTGGAGCAGAGACCAGCAGAACTCTGCTTATTCAGGAGGAGAGGGTGCAATACAGAGTAAAAGGCCTTGGCCAGATCAATGAAGATGGCTGCCATGATGTGACCCTGATCCATCCCTGAGAGGGATAGCATCAGTTACACACAGCAGGGAGGAGGTGGTGGAGCAATCCTTCTGAAGCCAGACTGAAATGGAGAGAGGAAATCAGAGGAGGAGAGGAAATCGGAGAGTACAAGTTTCTCTTGCAGCTGGGTAAGAGAGGGAAGGAGGGAGATAGGCCAATAGTTATAAGGGAATAAGGGTCCCCCTCTATGTGAAGTAGTATAACTTTGGCCATCTTCCAGGACTGTGGGACAGCACTGAGGGAGAAGGAGGGGTTAAATAGATGAGTTGCAAGAGATGCAGTGGCAGGAGTGGAGACTACTGATAAGTGCCTGATTGCGAATCCTGATTACCTCCCCTGTATATTGTTGCTAATCTACACTTGTGTAACTAATGTACTACTGTAAATAATGCTTGAGCCTGAATGTGAACCTGACTTCTACCCCTGTATACTGTCGCTAATGTATATTTGTGTAACAAATTTAACTACTGTAAGGAACTGCTTCTAAATGTCTCTTTCTGTAACTAATTCCGGGTCGCTCCTGAAAAAGGGACCTCTGGTCTCAGTGGGCTTACCTGGTTACCAAAATCTAAATAAATAAATGTAGATTTTTTATTTTATTTTTATTTTAGTTTTTGGTAACTGGGTAAGGCCCACTAGGCACAAATGCCTGATTTCAGGGTCAACCTGGGAGCACTGGGCGGTTAAGTGACTTGCTCAGAGTCACACAATATGCAAGTGGAGGTTGTGAGAATCTAACCCAGGTCTTGTCTGCTGGATGTACCAAGCTCGTTACTCTAACCTCTAGGCTATACTGCCAGCCCAGTTTGGGATCAAGTCCACCAGGGTTGGACTTGCTCAAGTTCATGGAGTAGTCGGAGTCTCCAGGGTGGTAATGGAATAAAAGGAACGAGGAGAGCAGAGGAGAGAGGGAATATGGTGTGCAGAAATGGTGGCTAGTGAGGGAGAGGAAGGGAGAGCACAGGAGGTGAAGAACTAAAATGAGCAGCAAAAGCGGTGGGGTCAGACACAGGTGAACCATTTATCAGAAGAACCAAGGGGCTGGACTGGATCGGAGGGTCAAAAAGGGAGTGAATTACCTTCCAAACTTCAAGGGGGTGTTAATGTTTTTCTGAAAGTTAGCCTTGAGATATTGTGATTTAGCAGTACTGACAGCTTCTGTGCAGGAGTTCCTGCAAGTCCTGTACCGGTGGAGGTCTGGAAGGGAGTGAGATAATTTGTAGCATGCCCAGGTGAGATCATGGGACTTGCACTGACCCTGGATTTTTTTGAGTGGAGTGTGCTTGTCCCTGTCCCAGACAGAACAGAGTTTGGGGTAAAACATGGAAGGGGCAATGTCATTATCAGAGGTGGTGTGAAGGCTGTCCAGTCTTATGCAGCAAGGTTACTCAGGAGAGCCTGAGTGTTGAGTGAATTGGACCAGATGTATTTGGGAAGGAGAGAGGATGTCTGATTTTCGTGATGCAGAATGTCATGCAGCAGTCACTGAAAACGTCTGGCAAAATACCTGCTACAACAGTGCACTGTGGATGGGTGGAGTGAACCCAGTTCAAAAGGGTGTGGTTTTGGGAGTGAGGGTTGAGCTGAGTGGGTTTAGAAATGATCTAAGTTAGGTAAAGATACTCAACCGTTATTTTTTTTTTGTTTGTTTCTTTTTTTGTATATTGGTTTTTATCCTCCTATATCCAGGGGTGGTGTGGGTGGCTGCATCAGCCCGATTCCCAAATTCTCCAGGTCGGTTCTCTGCCTCTCCCAGTAAGCACCTGGTTGGAAGTTTCCTTACGAGTTCCGCTCTCATGGCAGGGCTGTCCCCAGTACATCAGATCCGAGGTGGACCAGGTTGCTCACCGAGCAGTGGCTGGGGATTGCTGGGCCGGGCTTCATAAAACCTCCTCCCGATGTTCTTTCTGTCCCACCCTCCCCTGCGGAGCGTAGGACTCGTGCATGGAGGTGTGACCATCCTATGTACCCCCACAGTGGCCTCTCATACTTTGCCTCTTTGACCTGCTATACCCCCAGGCCTCCACCTAGGAGCAGTTGAGGCCAGGATGACAAGCCACCCCTCCCTGGGAAAGGAGAGCAGTCCCTCTGACGCTCAGTCCTCTTCCCTCCACAGCTGACCCCCGATGACCTGAATCCATTCCTGAACCCTGGTTGCCGGCGTGGCAGGAGGTAAGGTGCTTTGCAGTGCCTGAACCCTCCGCACCACTGGGTCAGAGCAAGGTGTCAGCCTTGTGGGTGGCTGGCCTGGAGGCCAGATCCCCTAGAAGAATAAGTTTACCAGTGGAGAAATGGGGGGGGGGGGCAATGAAAAGATAGAATCAGCCAGGGAGGAGGATGATTTTTTAGGCGAGGTGCAAATTACACCAATGAAAATGGGCACAGAGGAGGGAAATTACAACCTGACAAGGACAAACTCATGGGAGGAGGATACAACCTCTTTAAGAGCCATATTGCAGGAGAGGTGCTGTCGGGTGTAGCTGGCAGCCCCACCCCCATGTTTACCCCTATCCTGCCTGAAAAGTTGATGGTCAGGGAGTGCCAGGTTAGAATCTGGGTTCCTGGCAGACAGCCAGGATTCTGAGAGGATATCTGGAGAGTATTACAAAATCCATACAGACAGTAGATCAAGTTTTAGAAGAAGGCTGCAAGCACAAGGCATACATTAGTGTCGGAGATTTGATTAGCTGCCTTTGCTAATCAAAATGAAAAATGATTAGCAACTGGTTGAAGTTGATTAGCAGTGGGGGGGGTCCAGAATGTGGGGGAAATGGCTAAAAATAGTGCCATTCGCGCATTCCAAGACCTGCGGTCCTGGAAAAAATTCGATTAGCACCTACACCGAATCAAAATTGATTCGCAGTTGCCGGTTTTTGATTCCCAAATTGCAAAATGAACGTGCTTATTTTATGCCTTGAATCAATGAGGTGGAATATGCTCAAGCCTTTGGCAGCTGGAGAGGAAGAGGAGGCTGGAAGGGTGGGGCCCGGGTTGGACTCCATGTCACCAGACAGGAGAAAGAGTAGGAAGAGGAGCAGCAGGATTGAGTGGGATTTCCGCCCCTTAGAGCAGGTGGGGAAGGGAGAGGAGGGTACGATGAAGAAACTCACGGTTAATGAAGGGTGAGGAGAGGAGACCAGGGTGGATAGGCAGGGAGGAGGGTAAGGGGAAGAGTGAGGGATGGGTGGGAGTTGGGGGATGGCGGAAGGGTTGGTGAGATGGGGAGGAGGTGATACTGGTGAGGATAGGAGGGAAATGAATGAGGAGGAGAGTAATATATATTGTAAGCATGAGGAGCGATGCAATAGCCAACTGTTATGCAATACTTTAAATTGGGGAAATGAATCGGTGCAAGGTCAAACACTTTAAAACTCCACCCAGTAACAGTCCTAAACAGTGAATGAAAAAGTTACAAAATCAATATTTAAGCAGTGACTACAATATGAGATGGCTGCATCAGGCCACAGAGGTGCTATGCAGAATGGACACACAGAATACTTACTGGGCTTAAGCTAGTGCAGATAAGCAGGATGAAGACTGACAAGTGAAATGTAAAGCTTACGAAGACAAGTTATGAAAACAATCAAATTATGGAAGACAAGGCAAAATATATGGGCACATTCAGAAAGGGTTATATTAAGACTCCGCAAAAACAACTGCAAAGTGAATTTAAGGCTGTAGGAATCACAAAATAGACTAGTAAAGCTATATGGATAAGCTAGCAGAGTAGCATGAAAACACAGCCAGACTAGGTAGAATGGTTCAGAAGGAGGAAATGTATCACCACTAGATAGGGAATAAACAGGTTATGCACTGAGTGTCAACTTTAGGCAAAACAGGTTCTCGGTCTTATGTGAAGCACACTGGTTAAAGAGCGTTCTGACAGGAGGACCGAGGCTTACCTGGGGAGCAGTGTGTCCGGCCAATGGGTGACTCCAAGCAGACTCCTCAATGTCCTTAGCGCTATGGTCCTTTGTGAGGAAGGGTCGCTAGCATTGCTCTAGTGAAAATGGAAAGGAGGAGGACCTCCTGCCCACAAAACCACCTGATTAGTGGATCGGCTACTCTGGCAAGCAGCTGTCTGGGTTCCCTGATGAGAGGCAGCTGTAGATTGGCAGCAGGGGCCGGGGGATTGCAGGGGGGAGGGAGATTAAAGATGTTGAAATACAGGCTCCCTCCACTGCCTCAGGCTGCTGAACAGAACCACAGTGGTGCAATCACACACAGGAAAATGGCGTGGAGATTCAGAAGTGTGCCTTCCACCCTGTCCTGCCACAAAACCACCCGATTGGTGGATTGGCTGCTCGGGCAAGCAGTTTTTGGGGCTTTCTGATAAGAGGCAGCTGTAGTGCGGCGGTAGGGGGGAGGGAGATTAAAGATGTTGAAATACAGGTTCCTTCCACTGCCCCAGGCTGCTGAACAGAATCACAGCAGTCTGGTGCAGTCACACAAAAGGCTGCATTCACTGGTCTGACAATGTTATGTACTGTATTTATTTATTGCTATCACTGCATGCCTGCATTGTATGTATGGTGCATTCAGTGTCCCTTTATACATTAGATTTATTGATATTGCAGTAAGCCAGCATTGCACATATTTTATATTGTGCATTCACCAACACTTTATATATTGACGTACTGCTATCATTATAACATTTATACCTGCAAGATAACACTTGCAGCTCGTCTATTCTTTTGGCTGAGCATATAGCTTCCAGAATAATGTTTTTTTATCGTGCTCCAGTAGAGAGAGTCCTGCTGAAAGGGGGTCGTTGGAGTGCATCTAGGACAATGTTCAGCTGCCATAGGACACAGACTGGCCTAACTCATGGTGAGGGTAATTGTACAGCACGGGAAAGCCGGACAACATCTGGGTGGGCCCCAGGGAGCAGTATTCCTGGCAGTGGGCATCTGATGGCTGATACAGCAGAAGTTTGTACTTTAAGTGATGCAGGGCTTAATCCTTTACTTGCCCCATCACTGAGAAGGTCTAGTATTTAAGTCTGGCAATGGACAATTAAGTTCCCTTCTCTGGACACTTTGGAAAATTTGCCAGTGTCTTTGCTAGGTGGTGTTAGTGGATTGTCTTTGTGACTGCATGAGTCATTCAGCTGCACCAGGGTGATACCCCAGTTCTGACTGTCTTTCCCTCTCAGCAGTCATGCCATCAGCCTAAGTGACTTCAGATTGTGATGTAGGACTGGCTCCTGGCTCAGAAGGTCCGGCCTTGGTGGTAGTGGGAATGGTGTGTCTATCAACATAGCTTGGATCAGTGAGTACCATGGTGTACTGGGCCAGTACGGTGCCACCAGCACTACTGTAGCCCCTGTGATCGATCTTTTTTTTTTTTACCCCTTTATTTAGGAAATGTTGGTTGTACGTACAGTATATCATTGGACAATTCTTGCTAAAATCACACCTTTACAGACCGGTACCAAGTAAGTAACAGCACTGTATATATGGTAAATATCCACTTCTAGTCTTTTGACTTCTGGGTTGGTAGGTACGGTTATGCTGCCAATCCTGTGTTACCCTGGATAAATTAACAGAGTACCTTGGAAACTGTGTGTTGCCAACTCTTTCGGAGGAAAGCAGGAACTCCCTCGTCAGACATATCACGGCTTCGGAGATGACACAAGCTATAAGTAGCTCTAAGTCCCAAAAGGCACCAGGGCCTGATGGCTATGGAGCCGAATTTTATAAGCAGACAAAACCCCACATCCTTCCCCACCTTCTTAGTGTGTTTAATTCACTTTTGAGGTGACTCACCTCCAGAGTCCTGGTCCTCGCCACCATCTCTGTGATTCCCAAGCCAGGAAAGAACCCACAGGATTGCACTTCATACCGACCAGTTTCTGTACTAAACCAAGATTACAGATTGTTCATGACCATACTGGCAAAGCGTGTTGACTAAATTCTTCCTCTTTGGATAGTTAGGATCAAACAGGTTCTGTCAGGACTAGTACCACCACCGACAATATTAGGCGCAATCCTGTATCTGGTAAACCATATGAGCCAAAATGAACACACCGCAGTTATGATTAGCTTAGATGCGGAAAAGGCCTTTGACAGGGTCTCCTGGCCCTTTTATACGCTACCTGAATAAATTTGGCTTTCCCCGGCTTTATCCAAACCCTACAAAACATATACGCCTCTCCTCAGGCCTGTGTTAGGGTTAGTGGTCACCGCTCGGGATATTTCCGCCTAGGAAGGGGTACCCGACAGGGATGCCCACTATCCCCATTATTATTTGCAACAGTAATAGAGCCCCTAGCCCAGCATATCCGAGACTCTCCCCAACTACAGGGAGTCAACTTTGGAGAAACGGAGCACCGGATTGCCTTATATGCAGATGATATATTATTATATCTCCAAAATCCAGAAAAATCAATTGTAGAGGTCCGTCGAATCCTGGACTCCTATGGGGTAGTATCAGGATATAAACTAAATCTTACTAAGACTGAAATTCTCTCATTTAACTGTACTCCCACTCAGGCGATGGTGGACTCCCTCCCGGGTAGGTGGAATCTGACAAAGTTAAAATATTTAGGCATTTATATACCCCGAAGTCAGACTGAATATTACAAACACAACTACTTGCCATTCATCGCACAATTAAAACAAGATCTCCGTAGATGGTCGATAATCCCTCTGGGCCTTACGCGACGAATTGAGCTCATTAGGATGATTACCCTCCCCGGAGCGTTATACCTTTTTCAGAATGTCCCGATACCAGTCCCTCCGACAGCTTTTAAAGAAATCAATCAAGCAATACAAGGTTTTATATGGGCAGGCCAGAAGGCCCGAGTAAATTTTAGACTGCTCACCCAGACTCGAGTGGATGGTGGGTTGGCCCTTCCAGATGTTAAACGTTACCAACAGGCGGTGACCATGTCCAGTGTTATGGCCCGACAAAATAGGACAGTGACCCCACATTGGATGGAGATGGAGAGATCTCTCATCAACGACGTTAAGTATTACCAAGCAGTGTATCAACAGGGGTCTCCGGCTTTGACAAATATTACCAATAATCCGTGGCTCATAACCAGGCTACGACATTGGAACTCGTTACGTAGAACCTGTGGGATATCACTTTACCTGCCCTTAATATCTCCGATTCAATCACTCCCGGATTTTATTCCTAATGATCTGGATAGCGGATTTGGTGCGTGGAGCACACAAGGGTTAAGATTTATCCCGCAAATAATGACTCAGGGAGTGTTGTGGTCCTTCGCGGAGATTCAGGCAAAGTTTCAATTACCACATAAAGATTTTATCGATATCTGCAACTCCGACACTATGTAGACAACCTGCCGCTCTCTACGGGATCATAAGACCCACCCAATGCTAATACATGTCAAATTTTAATAAATAAGCTAGGAAGCAGATCATCTGATCTCCTCCTATCATCAATCCCGAACCAACGGGAGGGTGTCCTTTCGGAGAGGATTCATGTGCAATGGGATAAAGAGATAGGTAGTCAATTAAACTCTGATGCCTGGAGAAACGCCTGCCGTCAGGCCTCCAGGGTGAGTAGCCCACACCAATGGAGAGAGTTTGCCTGGAAGGTATTAATTCGCTATTTTAGAACCCCCATGATCACTAAACACTATACACCAAATAACACTGCAGCTTGCTGGAGGGGGTGTGGGGAACGGGAGGCCGGCCTGACCCATATCATTTGGAGCTGCCCGCTCTCTCCAACTAAGTACAACAACTTGAAATACAGCTGCGCGAAGTTTATTGATTCGTACGACTCACCCGAGATGTATATATTCCTTGTATTCCCTAAACCTTATCTGGGACCGAATACTAGATATCTTCTCTCTTGCTACTCACAATAGCTAAAAAGCGATACTAAATACTGGCTGTCTGCCTCTGTCCCAACCATTCAGGACTGGTGGAATATCACCAAACAAGTCTATAAGATGGAGAAGATAACCCACAATCTGAATGGGCGTGAGGAGCTTTCTCGGATCGGTGGACTCGATGGCAGTTATACTACATGTTAAGGGACCCACTCTTTGTGGTGTAAAGAATACGAGCTTAAAGCTATTAAATTCCCAGAGCAGTGGCTGCTCCTACCCCTGTGGGCTTCTTGGTTTGGGCTCCTGTCCCCTCTTTCCTCTCTCCACCCCTCCCCTTTCTTTCTTCCTTTTCTTTCAGCCTAACCAGGAATAATGAATTAATAACACATACATAATTTTTGGAAAAACTGAAATGAGAATACCCTAATATATGTTGTTGAACACAAGGGGCTAAGAAATTTGCTGAAATAACTGGAAACTAATGAACGGAGGCTTTGAAATGAAATCATACCAGAGATGAACTGAATTGCCAGTTGTAGATAACAAAAAAAGAAAAAAATAACTGTGTAAAGCATAAGATGTTGACCTGTGTGTATATATATATGTTAAAATTATGAATAATAAAAAGAAGATTTAAAAAAATCCTGTGTTACCGGTCTGTTAGCTGAGAGGTGTAGGCCCATGGAAGTGTTGAGACCATGCGTTTTGGGTAAACTGAAAAACACCATAACAGAACAACAGGAACAACTGATTGGTTTTGGGAGTAGTGTTACCATCACTAGTTTCCCACAAACAACGGGGTAGGGAGAATCCCAGGGCTAATGGGTCGGCTTGGGAGGATTTCTCTCTCTTAACCTGTTGTTCTTCTCTGCCACCCTGCTGTCCCAGAAACTGTGCACTCTAGTTTGCTCACTCTGCCCCCCCTCCCACTCAGGAGCCAGTCCTCTGTTTTCCCATCTACCCACACATTATTATGTTTTTCCAGGATTAGCTGCATGGTAGCTGTGATTCTTTCCATTCTGCTCATTTCTGTAACCCTTGTCTCCTGCTCCTGCCGGGTAGGTGTGGTTTCCTGTAGTTAGGATGCCGTGATGCCCTTCAGGGCTGCTGGGCACAGGGCCCAGAAAAGGCCCTGTTGGGACCTGTGTAGTATCCCAGGAATCTGCTGCTCTGGCACCATGTGTTCAGATGTCTTCAGGATGTTGACCACCCCCCAATACCACCACCACAGAGTGGCCAGCGCTGTATGAATCTGAGCTCAGTAAGAATGCAAGGTTGGGCAGTCCCAGAAGATATGGAAGTGGGATCCCCCTCCACACGTCCTCCAGCAGAGATTGGTACCTTCTGTTTGAAAGTGCTGGGTGATGGTTGGGGTGTAAAAGAACCTCGTAAGGCACTTCCACCTACACTTATGTCATCCAGGTGACGGTGTCACCTTCCATCCTTTTTGTCAGATGTTGGACCATGTCTTTTCTGGTATGGCCACCTGCACATCCCTTTCTCATTGGGTGCGCAGTAAGGAGAATTTAGGGTGATCATTACCTTGCTGGTGGAA
Source organism: Neoceratodus forsteri (assembly GCA_016271365.2). Lineage (NCBI taxonomy): Eukaryota > Metazoa > Chordata > Ceratodontiformes > Ceratodontidae > Neoceratodus > Neoceratodus forsteri. The sequence continues at coordinate 500,785,967 of CM028132.1, forward strand.
TGTATCTTGTGGAGCACCTTGTGGATAATTGGTGGGAAGTTGTAGGCCCTGTGAAAGTGCCACCTTGCTGACAGTGTCGACGTCCTGTACTTTATGATCCTGGAAGCATCACTGATTATTGTGGTAGTTTGGCGTTGTCGTGGGAGGTCAACCTGCAAGGGACCCACTTGAGCTGCATACTGTGGAAATCCGATGGATTGAGTTTCCACTCTGCCTGACTCAGGGTCACCCATCTGAGCCAGTCTGCTTATATGTTGACATTCCCTGTCAAGTATGTTGCTGATTCAAAAACTTGTGGTGGTCTGCATAGTAGAGTGCCTTCAGCGACCCTCTGATCATGGCCTGACTGTGTATGCTACCTTATTTGTTTTAGGTATGCTACGGTTGCTTGATTGTCTGATCTCATTAAGACTGGTTGTTGAGAGGTGATTGGTTGAAAGAATCTCTGAGCATGGTAGACCGCCAGTGTCTCTAACACATTTATAGGTAGTAAGGATTCTATTGGAGATCACGGGCCCTAAGTGATGAGATAATTGCAGACAGCCCCCTCAGCCTTGCAAGCTGGTGTCTGTGGTAATCATGGTCATGGTCGTTTGAGACATGGTTACCCTCTCTTGAGGTTCTCCTTGACTGTCCACCAGGATAGACTGGACATAATCTTGGTAGGAGGAGATAACCAAAGTCTGTACTTATGCGGTGACCGATCATGTCCTCCAGTATGAACCTCTGCAGCGGTCTTGTGTAGAGTCTGGGCCGTGAGACTGTCTGTTACAGCCGTGAATCCCAGGATCTGGACGAAGTGCCACATTGGCCTGCAAGGTTAACTTCTGTCCTTGTTGATGTGGAAAATCAAGTTGCAGATCTTTTTTGCTGGTGTTGCGCTATCGTGGAATAGATCTCTCATCGCGCCCAGATATGAAATGTACCGAGTCGGTGGCATGTGACTCTTCTTTAGATTTAGAACTCACCCATGCTCTCTTAGACACTGAACCATCACTCCTGTCTTTCTGGGCCTGGAGTCTCATTCTTGCCTGAAGTAGCCAGTCATCTAAGTAGGGAATGACATGCACCACTTTTTCCGAAGAGCAGCCACTAGCACTGTCAATGTCTTGTTGAATACCCGGGATGCTAATGCCAGGCCAGCAGTGAGATGGGTTTACTGATTTAGTACTCCTCTTGTAGTGTGAACAGCAAATACTTGTGAGCTGGGCATGTAGGGATGTGGAGGTAAGCGTCTTTCAGATAGATGGGTGTTAGACAGTTCCCTTGTTGCATGGCTGGCAGTGCTGACCATAGAGTCTGCATTTTGAACTTCCTGTAGGCTATGAATTGGTTTAAATACTTCACATCTAGCACTGACTGCAGGCCTCTTGTCTTCTCTGGGACCGCCAAGAAGAAAAAAAATAGACTCCCGTGTTTGTTTGTTTATTAATTTATTTCTAAGGTTTTGCCAGGAAAGTCATACTGAGCAGATAACCGCTCATTCCCAGATGTGTCCTGGGGAAAAAGGAGAGGAGGAACAAATAACAGATACACAATACAGAATATAAAATGTATAAAAATAAACATGACAATTATGCCTAAGAATAAATTGACAAAAAAGTTACCAAGCAATAAATTGTGGAACTGCACAAAAACACAATTCCAAAGTTACCAACAAAAAAACTAGGGGGGTGACTAAGACATGGGAAGTGCTGAGGGACAGAGAATTAGGCAAGTTGCAGGTAAGAAATAAATCCAATATCAGAAGCAGCTGCTGGCATGAGTAGAGAATTCATGGAGGAGAGCTTTAAGGGCAGGAAAGGAAGGATCAGAGCAAACAGAAGGGTAAAGGGAACCACAAAGTTTAGAGAAACAAAATGAGAGGGCAGCCTGACCAGCAGTACTTTTCGTTTGAAGGAGGGTAAAAGAGTGAGAGCAAGCATTACAAAGAGAGTAGGAGGATGAAGGGGAGAGGGAGGGAGGGGAGAGAGGTTGGGTACACGGGGGATGGCCGGGGGAATGGCCAGCTGCCTAGCTGAGTAGACGTCTTTTGGAGAGCTCCTGTTCCAGCTTCTGAATTTCGGCTAAAATTACTAATATTTGTAGATCAAACTCGCACTAAGCCTACTACTGCCTGCTATTTGGAGTGTTCTACCCAGCAGAGGAGAATCGAGTGAGAGTATGGGGAGAAAAAATGCCGAACAGAAAGCAAATTTTTATGCTCTGCGTGGTGGGGCCTCAAAACCACCATCAGGTCCTGCGGCCTCCCCATCTACTGAGCAGAATTCGAAGTAGCCCCGACCCACAACACTGGAATCCTTGCAAACTGCGGTGTTAAATCTCACCAGAATAGTCCAACAAATTAGTAAAAAGGACGCATTTCATGGGCGTATGGTAAATGTGGAGCAAAGGTTGGATGGAGTGGTGGACAGTGTGTAAGCGGCAGAAGGCTTATCGGAGCGAGCCCAGGCCTCAGCAGTGATCTATATAAAGGAACAAGCCTTACTACGTTCTTGTCTCGAGCATTTGGAGAATTTAACCAGAGCCGCAAATGTCCGTGTGCTTGGGATCCCGGAGGGAGCAGAAAGGGAGGACCTGCTTGAGTTCCTGATTCATTGGCTATCGGAGACTTTGGGCCTGAATTTACAAGGGGATGTGGTTCGGGCATACCGCATTGGTGTGCGGAGAGCTGGTGGTCAACCCGAAGGTGCTAGGACCATTATGCTAACAACAGTATCCGTGATCGTCGGGGACAAGATTCTACAAGCTGCTCGCTCCAAAAGAAACCTGGAGATAGATGGTTCAAGGATTCTGCTCTTCCCTGATCAGTCATACTCTACCCAACAGAAATGGATGAGTTTTGATGCTGTTTGCCATCGGCTGTGGGAAATGGGTATCCTGAACAACCTTGTTATGCCGGCGCGGTTGCACGTTGCAGTTGATCGCCAGGTATGTATGTGTGTGTGTGTGTGTGTGTGTGTATACATATATGTATATGTGTGTGTGTGTGTGTGTGTGTGTATATGTGTGTGTGTGTGTATATATATATATATATGTATGTATATATAATATACACACACACATATACACACACATACGTATGTATATATATATAATATATATATATGTGTGTGTGTGTATGTATGTGTGTGTGTATATATAATATATGTATACAAATCAAAAGAGGCCTCAAAGTTACTGGATAAGATGGAGACAGAGAGCCACGAGGGAAGGCGATTCCTCTTCAGAGTCTGAGCTTGGGGATACCTGAACATGGACCGTGAGTTCTTGCTTACAAATTGACTTTCCCAGATTCTACAACTAAGGGATGTTATCAGAATTTTCTGCAGTTTCTGACTCTCCTGTAAGCAAATACCTTTTTCATTTGATGGGATTGTCTTATGGATGGGCCATAGCATCACATAAGCCAGAAATGTTACGGTTATTTCGTATTGTAAATGGAAATTTTCTTGTGATAAAAAGACTGCATATATCCAAAACTGGCTTCAATTAAAGAACTACACCAGTATATGGACTCATTATAATAAGGGGCATAACATATAGAATAGTGGATGGGTGACCATCCACAACAAGGCTGTGTTTCCATCGAGGTTGTTGATGACACCATGGAGACCTTGAGAGCGAAGCTCGAGAGGTCTCCATGATGTCTTCAACAACCTCGATGGAAACACAGCCATAGTTGTGGATGGTTAACCATCCACTATTTTTTATAGTATATGGTTCCTGGCTTGTGTGTCTTTTTTTCATTGTTTCCCCAAGTTGACGGTTACCTTAGTTATGTTATGCTGCTCCCGCTCCAACTCGTCCTGCTCTCAGGTCAGCTTCACCCTGTCCCACTAGCTCTGCACCACTTAGTTTAAAAATTAAAAAAAAAAACAGCGTTTCACTTCAGTGACACAGAGCCTTGTGAGGCTTTCCGTGTCAAGAAGACGAGGGTCTCCCGACCGGCGCTCGCTTATTCGCGCCGCCATGTTCCAAATTTTTCTTCTTCTCAGAGCGTTGTTAAGTAAGCCAATCAGGTGGCAGGGCAAGACAAAAAAGTTGTTGTACTATCAATGTGACGTCAAACCGATAGTACAACTACTTTTTTGACCTTTGAACTGTCCTACAACAAGATTTTGAAAGCCACAGCTTTCTATTCATTATAAGCCCTAACCATATACTATAAATGGTTGTTATTTTATGGTGGATATAGGGTTGGATTACAGTGGAGTTTTGATTTATTTTTCTTTCTTGCTGTGTTTGGGGATTGAGGGAGCATACTGAGAGAATTAATGGAGTATGTGTGATGTGTTAGTAACATAAAGGCTGGATTTTTTTAATTTTTTAGGATATTAGAACTGATGCTATCCAATATAAGCGTTGGCAGCATTGGCTATTTGTGATGACTCAATTCTTTTAACTGTTTAAATGGGTATTCCCCTGAATCTGGTACCAAATGTCGCAATGTATCTTGAGTCTGTTTATCGTTGTACTCAGAGTGCATATGTTGTACTGCATTGCTCATTGTAATTATGTGCATTAAGGCATAAAATTTATGTAAATAAAAAAGTTAAAAAACAAAAAAAAAAACAAGAGGAGGTAGCCAAATCAGAATTTGGGACACACAGTGGGTGAAGTGCCTGGCATCAAGAGAGGGAGGGAGAGGGAGAGGGAAGAATACAAGGTACAGTGATGAGTACGCATGAGTTTATCAAGGGCAAAACGAGAAAAAGAATGAAAGAGAGGAACCAGTCTAGCTAAAGTAGACTTTGGATCAGCACTATAAGCCATGTCTCCATAGTCAAAAATGGGCAAAATCATCTTGGTGAGTATTTCTCTGTGAGCAGAAAGCAGAATGCGTCTCTTATTTCTGTAAAGCGCCCCACGCTTGCGGTGAAGCTTCTTGTGAATAGCATCCATGTGACCTGAGAAATTTAGATAACGATCTAACCATACCCCAAGGTACTTGCTAACCTACTGAAATGCCAGCAGAATAGGCCTGTCGGTCTTTTGTGTCTGCTCGTTTGGTCAGCCCCCACCCTGGAAGCTGACCTTGCTGCCCCCCTCGCCCTCTCGGGCTTCTCCCTTCCCAGTCCCGAATATTCTGGTTGCACTGGACTTTGCTTCCAGAACCCTTCCCCTGTACCTGTCCCACCCTCTCTTGAACCCCTCCACCGTCTCTGCCTCCACCAGCCCCCCAGGCAGTGCATTCCATGGCTCCACCACCTTCTCAGTGAAGTAGCACCTCCTACTCTCCCCTTCAGCTTCCACCCATGCCCTCTAGTTGCCCCCCTCCTTCCTTCAGAGCACCCTGACTGTGCCTCCCCTATTTACCCCTTTATGTACCTGAAGACCTCTATCATGTCCCCCTGGTCCCTTCTCTCTTCCAATGTGTACATATTTAGCTCTTCGAGTCTCTCCCCATAGGTCCTGTCCTCCAAGCCCCAGATCATTTTGGTTGCCCTCCTCTGGACCCTCTCCAGGAGTTCAGTGTCCCTCTTTGAGTGTGGCCCCCAAAACTGCATGCAGTACTCGAGGTGCGGCCTCACCAAGCAGTTATACAGAGGGAGTATCACTTCCCTCCTTCTGGAGGTGATACCTAGCGATGCATCCCAGCATCCTGTTGGCCTTGGCCGCTGCCCTCCTACAAGTCTCCGAGTTGTTCATCTTGACATCCACCACCACCCCACAGGCCCTCTCAGCCATCGAGACCTGTAGCATTTCCCCTCCAGGGTGTACACTTGGCCCGGGTTTCTACCTCCCAGGTGCAGTACCTTGCGTTTCCCTGCATTGAACCTCAGTTTCCACTTTCTAGACCACCTTTCCAGAGCCTCCAGGTCCCCCTGTATGGCCACCCTCTCCTCCTCCCCATTCACCACCACCCCCAATTTTGAGTCATCCGCAAAGAGACTCATCTCACTCCTGATACCCTTCCTTATGTCAGAGACGTAGGCGTTGAACAGGAGGGGCCCAAGGACCGATCCCTGAGGGACCCCACTAATGACCCTCTTTGGGGATGAGACTATCCCGCCAACCACGACCCTCTGGGTCCTGGAGCCAATTCTCTATCCATCTGATCATCTGGTTCCCCACCCCCATTTCCCCCAGCTTATCCAACAGGCCCTCGTGAGGAACAGAGTCAAATGCCTTGCTGAAGTCAAGAAAGAGGATGTCCACCGGTCTACCCAGGTCCAAGGCACTCGTCACGCAATCGTAGAACTCCACAAGGTTTGTCTGACACGATTTCCCTGGGACGAAGCCATGCTGTCTATCGTCCAGGCACCCTGACTTTTCCATGTCCCCTTCCAGCCTCTCCTTGGAGGAGAGATCTTGAAATATTGCACCATCAAGGGTATGAAAGAAAGGAAGGAAGCGGAAGGACTCGGCCAAGTCTGTCTGGTGCCAGAAGTCATGGAGACTGTTTTCTTGGCACTGAGGGATAACTTATTAACTCTGAACCAATGCTGAATGTTGTTGAAGTCCACTTGGAGTTGATTTGTAAGATCGGGGGCAGAGGAGCCAGAGGAAAAAAGAATCGTATCATCTACATATGTATTTATTGACACAGAGGAGCAGGCCTTGCTTGGGTAGGTCATTTAGAAAAATAGAGAAGTGAATTGAGCCCAAGACAGGCCTTTGAGTGGCACCCGAACTGATAGGGAGTGGAGGGGAAATGGTGTCACAAAAACGGACAGCTTGCAACCTGCCTTCACAGTGTAGAAGGGGAACCACTTAATTGAAGATACCGAGAGTCCTGCTACCAGTGTTGAAAGCTTTGGTTAAATTGACAAAAATAGCTGAGTTGACAAGGCCCTAATCCATACCAGAGAGCATAGCATCAGTGAGCCGGAGGAGAAAGGTGGTAGTGGAATGAAAGTTTCTAAAGCCAGACTAGAAGGGAGTAAAAAAGGAGGTTGAGTTAAGAAAATGGGACAGTTGGGAAAGAACAGTATGTTCCTGGAGCTTAGCTAAAGTGGGAGGGACAGTGATAGGTCAGAAGTTACTAGGGGAGGAGAGATCACCCCCTTTGGGAAGGGGAATGATAGTAGCCAGCTTCCAAGAGTTTGGGACACAGGATCGGGAGAGAGGTTAAAAAGATGGGAAATGGGAAGGGCAGTGGCATGAGAAGAGAGAAATGGTAGTCTAGGGTCAAGACCACCAGGACTCCCACCCTTGTGAGGATTAAGAGCCAAAAGGGCCTTCAGAGCAACTGCAGGAGTAATGGGTGAAAAAGAGAAAAGGGAGGAGTGGGACATAGGGAGAGTTTGAGGGATAAAGTGAGAGGGAAGACAAGAAGAGAGGGAGGAAGATCCTAAAGGCTAGTGTTGCTCTCTCCTTGTGGAACTGGTGAAATAGCCCTGTCCTTTATCAAGTCTGAAATTGCCAGATCTGTGGCCTCCCTCTTCCCCAGGCAGCTCGGTACTAGGGAGATAATCAGTTTGTGTGGCATGGTCTTACACTGGAGCTTGACGGCATACCCCTGAAAGACAACTTCTATGTCTCATTTGCCTGTCGTTGGGTGGGCTCGTTGGTGATGTACATCACTGGAGTCTCTGTGCAGCAGGAGGTGGATTTGCCTAGGCCCACGTTGTCCCATTTTTTTGTTTGTTTGTTTTTTTTGTTTTATTTTTTTTAACTGTGTATGGCCCACTAAATCTGGGTTGAAAGAAATGATTTGATGGGAGGTATGTCTTTTTCTCCTTGAGACTGCCTTACCCCGAATCTGTCTGTGAGAAAACAGGTAAGTATCTTGCTGAGGAGATGTCCATCTTTGAGGGGCAGCTTCATTAGGATGATCTTAGACTCATCCGCCTGCCAGAGTTTTAGCCAAAGGGCCTGCCTGGTTCTGTTCACCAGGATGGTGACTCAAGAAACAAACTAGAGAACATCAGAGGAGGCGTCAGGTGTCCTTGCCGCATGCAGGGCGCACTCTTTTTTGTTCACATATGTTGACACCTCTGGGATGGATTCTGCCATAAATTACATCCATTTCAGAAGTATGCTGATAGTCAGAAATGACGTTGTGGTTAGTGGAGTGGAGGAGGCTGAAGGGGGAGTGGAGGCGATTTGGGTAACCTTGCAAATGAGGGGAGGAAAAAATTATAAGTATGTATTTATTTATTTGAGTTTTGGTGACCGGGTAGGACCACTGAGACAATTACAGTCCCTTTTTCAGGGTCGACCCAGGGACATACATGGTACAGTAGAGCAGAGCAATTGTACAGGGGAGTCAGTACATTACAGTATCAAATTTGACATACATTGTGCAGTGGATACAGTAATGTAGAGCTAGTTATGTACACCATATCTACATATCTATAAGTTCTATATACATTAAGATTTTAACTATACACAGGCAATAGATGTCACATTTTGAGCACGAATTAAAAAGGGATGAGCAGGGCTGACGAGGGGGCGTGGGGAGGGAATGGGAGAAGTGGTAGGGGTTAGGTCAGGCTAGGGAGGGGAGGTTTAGAGCTTCAGCAGGAGCAGGAGTTAGAGGCTGTGAGAAAGGCATGCGGACTTGAATAGAGGAAGAGAAGGACAAGTCAGGATGTGGGGAGGGAGGGTGTTCCAATCAGAGACATCAGCAAACAAGAATGACCTCCTGGAGAGAGAGAGACATAGATTGGGGGGGATAAATAGGGGTGGTGTACAGGCCCCCCCCCGCAATTGAGGAGGCCCTGGAGGATAAACTGGTTGAGAATATCAAGGGTCATTGTGATCTTGGTGAGGATAGGGTGGTGGTCATGGGTGACCTTAATATGCCGGGGGCGGACTGGGACACCATGACATCCTCTGTAGCCAGGAAACAGTGACTGATGGACGTTCTTCAGGATGCCTTCCTGGTTCAACAGGTGGGGGAACCTACTAGAGAGGGGTGGATATTGGACGTTGTCCTAGCGGACAGTGATCAGATAAGGGGCCTGAAGGTGACCATGCCACGGTCTGGTTTCTGCTGTATATAGGGGGTGAGGAAAACCGCACTAACACAGTAGTGGTAGACTTCAGGGGAACGGATTTCATGGGCATGGGTAGGATTCTAAGAGAGAGAGGTTAGACAAAACTAGGCCGGACATGGATGCTGGAAGATTGTGGGAGACCATTAAAAAGGGGGCGCAGGAGGCTACTAAGTACTGTACAAAATTAAGGCGAAAGCATTGGTAGAAGTGCAGGAGGCAGTGAGGGTAAAAAGGCCGCTTACGCACATTTTAAACGCTCAAGGGGGGACAAGGAGCGAGGAGAGTATGAAATATCGGAAAGGAGGGTCACCAGAGTGGTGAGGGGAGCCAAGGCAGGGATGGCGCAAAACCTGATTAGGGATATCTGGAGGGGGGAGGGATTCTATAGATATATAAGAGAGAAGCGAAAAGAGAGGACGCAGATCAATAGGATTTAAATTTTAGGGGGATGGGCTCCGAAAGCAGGGGAACAGGCAGAGGTGCTAAATGAGTACTTTGCCTCAATCTTTGCAGTTGGGGACTGGGGATCCCTGCAGGCTGATGGGAGGGAAGAGCATTCAGCTGAGGTGAGAAGTTGGTCTGAGACCAGAGGACTGAATGAGGCTAGGGTACAGACAGGGCCAGACCCAGAAGAGGTGGGGAGGTTGAATGAGGGGGAGGATTGGGGGAAGAGATCACAGTGGATAGGGTGAGGGAGGCCCTCCGGAAGCTAAAAACTGATAAGGCGCTGGGGCCGGATGGGCTACACTCGAGGGGTGTGAAGGAATTGGCGGAGAAGCTGGCAGCTCCACTGGCTGTACTCTTTAATACCTCTTTGCAGACAGGATGGGTGCTCCAAGACTGGAGGGTGGCTTATGTGGTGCCTATCCATAAAGGGGGGGTCTAGAGAGGAGAAGGGGAATTATAGGCCTGTCAGCCTAATGTCTGTGGTAGGCAAAGTAATGGAGGGCTTTATCAAGGAGAGGATTGGGAGGCAGCTGGAATGGTTAGGGCACCAAGATGATAAACAGTATGGTTTCATTCCGGGGAAATTGTGTCAGTCCAATCTCGTAGAGTTTTATGACTTGGTGACGGGGGCCTTGGTCAGACATAGGCTGGTGGGCGTCCTATACCTAGATTTCAGCAAGTCGTTTGATTCAGTACCACATAATGGGCTGATAAAAAAGCTGGGGGAGATGGGGGTGGGAGGACAAGCGCTCAGTTGGGTTGAAAATTGGCTCTTTGGGTGTTTACAGAGGGTAATGGCGGGTGGGATACTCTCCTCCCCTAGGAAGGTAATCAGTGGGGTTCCTCAAGGTTCAGTATTGGGGCCACTCTTGTTCAATGCCTACGTCTCTGATATAGGGAGGGGGGTTAGGAATAGGTTGAGTCTCTTTGCGGATGATTCAAAACTGGGAGCACTGGTGGATTGTGAAGAAGCGAGGGAGGTGGTCCAGGGGGATCTGGATACCCTGGAGGGGTGGTCAAGGAGGTGGGGACTGAAATTTAATGCTGGGAAATGCAAGGTACTTTTGGGGTCAAAAACCCGGGCCATGAATACACCCTGGCAGGGGGTCACACTGCAAGCCACATTGGGAGAAAGGGATTTAGGGGCGGTGATAGATGTCAAAATGAATAACTCTGAAAATTGTGGAAGAACTGCAGCCAAAGCAAACGGGATACTGGGCTGCATAGCCAGGGGAATTACATCCAGAAGGAGGGAGGTGATCTTCCCTCTATATAATGCCTTGGTCAGGCCACAGCTCGAGTATTATGTACAGTTCTGGAGACCTCATGTGAAGAAGGACATAGCGCTGCTGGAGAGGGTCCAGAGGAGAGTGACCAGGATGATTCAGGGCATGGAGCGGAGGCCTTATGAGGAGAGACTGGAAGAGCTTGGGCTTTACTCACTGGAGGAGAGGAGGGACAAGGGAGATATGATAGAGGTTTTCAAGTATGTAAAAGGAATAACCAGGAGTGAAACCAAGGAGCTGTTTAGGCTAAAGAAGGGGGGAACAACCAGGGGTCATGAGTGGAAGCTGAAGGGGGGAAATTACAGGGGGGGGAGCATAGGAAGCATTTTTTCACTGAGAGGGTGGTGGAGCCGTGGAATGCGCTGCCTGGGAGGCTGGTGGAGGAGGGCACAGTGGAGGACTTCAAGAAGGGGTGGGACAGGTACAAGGGGAAACTGAAATAAAGAAAATCCTGTTGGGGGCTGGGGGTGGGGTGTGTGGTAAGGTGAGCAGCCACTAGATTGCTAGCTTTCGAGCAGACAAGACAGATCATTTGGCCTATTCTGCTGGCTTTTAGTATGTTAGCATATTAAATGTATTGTACTTTACTCTGTGTTTCTGTTTTCCCCAGGCCGTGGCTGAAAAAGGGACCCATGTCTTGGTCTGACTTACCCAGTTAGCAGTAAATGAATGAACTGAATGAAATAAAAGGAGGAAGCCATTGCACTTTACAAAACTGTTTAAACTGGGAGACCACATTTTCAGCTCATCTGTTACTTCTCATATTCATATCATTATAGATTTCTTCAATTTACAGGGTGCTAGCAACATTAAACTGAGAGTATTAAATGAGCTAAAAAGATTGATTAGCAGTTTTGCACGCTACTGTTAACCAGCTGTGAAAATGCATAGCATTTAGCACAGAATGGTTGGCAAAATTTAATAAATCTTAACTCTCTTCTATGTTTCATCGTGTATTTAGTATTATCATTTTGTTTTACTTTCAAACCACATACTGACACATGCAGCACCTTGTTTTTGTGTATAATTGTATATACACACAATCAACTGTGCCATAGACTCACTCAAAAAATGGTTAGCAGTCTACTGCTACTCCTTTCTGGAAATGGTTAGCATTAACCCCTGTTTGCATAGCATTTTGATGTGCTATACCAACGATTTATTACACTTTGACTATGTAATACACCACCAGTAATGGTCCATTTGTTCATATTACATTGATGCACTCACAAGTCCATTTATGTAATCGGTACTTTCCACAGCAGGTATGCTCGTACTCTTGGCCTCGAAGCCTAACTATGGCTTCTAAGGACATAGCATGCTTTAGGGGGCTTGATCCCCAAGACAGAGGTATACCAGACTTGCCTAGTAAGAAACACATGTACTGAGGCGAGAACATCTGGACAAGCTTCATTTCATTGGCTTCTAAATACTCAGACAGTGGCATTACATAGAGAATACTGTATGGGGAGGTGGTTATTATGAGAATTTTACACACACCCGAGGTGTGGGATGCCCCATAAACCCCGAGGGCGAAGCTCGAGGGGTTTATTTAGGCATCCCACACCGAGGGTTTGTGTAAAATTCTCATAAATAACCACCTGTCCATTACTTTATTTTTTTATAATTGCTGGTCACAATTTTTTTCAGCAGTAATCTATTCAATTGGCAAAGAAATGAGTAAGGCAGTTGTGCTATAAACAATTTATTTGTGGTGGTGTATTACATTGCAGTTTTTAATGATTTGTGTTTTTAAAACGTCTCTTATGTTTGGAAAAGAAACATGAACAGTAACATTACAGCATTTGTCAGCATCTTTAAATGTTATAACTTCCAGTTCGTGAATGAAATTACGTTCGTTTTAGATGGCTTCATTCATGTGGAGGAACTGTGAAAGGTTGTAAACTGTTAACGATATAAAAACTCTTCAAACTTTTAAACTGAGTTCAAACTGTTAATTTGGTTATGTGGTGTGGCTGGAAGACGTCTTGGCGCTGATTTTCGTTTGCTTGATCTGACAGGACACCCGGAGCTGCGAGAGCGTGAGTCAGTCAGTTGTTTTCTTCGCTCTGCGGCTGTTTGTGTCTCGCGCTTCTCTAGAGCACAGTGGCGCGTGTTTGCCGTTATAACTGGCTGAGGTAGTTATAACAGCAAATTATAACTCGGTTTTTGTATTGCAAAAAATTGTGGCCAGTAATTATTAAAGGGTTATAGTGCAACACTGCATGTTGGTATTTTACAAAGTATGGATGGTGATGGAAATTGTAAACTGTGGTGTTTTAACTGCAAGTACTACATGCATAGTTCGGGACCACCTATTGTCTGGGTGGTTGAAGGAATGAAGCAGACCTTGTGTATGTAATACTTTTGGAACTAATAAAGCTGAGTTTCAGAATATTTTTCCTAAGAAAGTCACCACCTACAAGACCATCACAGTAGATTTTCAACGTTTTTATTCCTATACATTCAAAATGCTTCTGTGCCAGTAGGGTGGCAGGGGATACAGATGCAATGCATAAATGCCCAACCAGTTTTGACTCTATCTGAATCTGCTCCAGGGTGAAGCAGGCTGGTATAGGAGTCGAAACTGGTTGGGCATTTGAAGGATTTTGGTGCTGGAGCATTGATGGGATGGTGTGGTTAAAATTTGTAAGATGAGCGGTTAGGGTAATCTATAGCTTTGTGATTGATTGATTGTGAATACAGTGTTGTTTTGGAATGGGTGTGAAACAGATGGTAGGTAGTTGATGGTTTCAGAAACCGCTTCTATAACTTAACTGGGCGTTATTGCAAAGCCTTGCTAAAGTCCTGTATCCTTGACTTAACATTAGTGTAGATACTTTGTCCAGAATGAAAATTTGTATACAGTCTTTATTTAAATTTTTTTAATATAAATCCTTTGTTTATGAATGACTCTAAAATGGAGGTAGCACTGCAGCCCGATGACTGACATAAATGGAGCCAGGTAAGTGCAGCTCTTTGTAGCCCATTACCCTTGTCATAGAATTACTCCTAGAAAGGCTATACTTGTGTATCACAGTCTTAAACTAAAACTTAGAAGTATACCTTTTCATGATTAACTCTTCGAAATGGATGATGGACTATAAATGAGTACTTTGCCTCTGTTTTTACCAGGGGGGATGGAGGGGTTATGTCTTGCTAGGGGAACGGGCCAAACCGGAGCAAGGGGTGGGACTGGTAGAGACCAGGGGCCCTGATGGGTCTGGGGAAAGGGAGTGGCCACCACAGACAGGTGGGGGCCCATCAGTGCAGGGTGAAAAGGGGGAGGACGTGGAGGCTGCAATCCCAGTAGAGAGAGTAAGGGAAGCCCTCGGGTCCCTTCGGACGGTGAAAGCACCTGAGCCAGATGAGATGCATCCCAGGGTGCTGAGCGAACTGGTGGATGTCCTGGCAGTTCCTCTAGCGGAGCTTTTCAGCATCTCTCTGAGGACTGGGTGGGTGCCCCAAGACTGGAAGATGGCCCATGTTGTGCCGATCCACAAGGGGGGCAAGAAAAGAGGCGGGAAATTACAGGCCCGTTAGCCTGACATCGGTGGTCGGCAAGGTGATTGAGGGTATTGTCAAGGAAAGGCTGGGGGGGGTTACTTGAGCAAACTGGGTCCTTGGACGATAGGCAGCATGGCTTTGTCACAAGAAGATCGTGCCAGACAAACCTTGTTGAGTTCTGTGACTGGGTGACGAGGGCCCTGGACCCGGATAGGCCAGTGGACATCCTCTTTCTGGACTTTAGCAAGGCGTTTGATTCGGTACCTCACAGTGGCCTGCTGGCTAAGCTGAAGGAAATGGGGGTAGGGAGACAGTTGTTAAGATGGATAGGAAATTGTCTCTCTGAGCATACTCAGAAGGTGGTGATTGGAGGATTGGCCTCATCTGCAAGGTGGGTTACTAGTGGGGTTCCCCAGGGGTCAGTGCTGGGGCCACTCCTGTGCAACACCTATATCTCAGACATCAGGAGGGGGATCAAGAGTGAGATGAGTCTCTTTGCAGACGACTCAAAACTGGGTGCAGTGGTGGATGGGGAAGAGGGAAGGATGGCCTTGCAGGAGGACCTGGAGGCTATGGAAAAGTGGTTGGGAAAATGGAAACAAAAATTCAATGCGGGGAAGTGCAAGGTTTTGCACCTGGGAGTCAGAAACCCAGGCCAGAGGTATACCCTGGGAGGAGACATGATTCAAGTCAAGGAGGGTGAGATGGACCTGGGGGTAGTGGTAGATGTCAAAATGAACAACTCGGATACCTGTAGGAGGGCAGCGGCAAAGGCAAATAGAACGCTGGGATGCATCGCCAGGGGGATTACCTCCAGAAAGGCGGAAGTGATCCTTCCACTGTACAACTGCTTGGTTGGGCCACACCTCAAGTATTGTGTACAGTTTTGGAGACCACATTTAAAGAGAGACATTACACTCCTAGAGAGGGTCCAAAAGAGGGCACCCAAAATGATCTGGGGCCTGGGGGAGAGGCTAAGAGAGCTCGACATGTACACCCTGGAGGAGAGGAGGGACGGGGGGGGACATAATAGAGGTCTTTAAGTACATGAAAGGGATTAATAAAGGAGGCCCAGTCAGGGTGCTCCAAAGGAAGGAGGATGGGGCAACAAGAGGTCACGGGTGTAAGCTGGAAGGGTGCAGGCTCAGAGGGAGAGGAGGAGATGTTATTTCACTGAAAGGGTGGTGGAGCCATGGAATGCACTGCCCAGGAGCTGGTAGAGGTGAGAGACTGTGGACGGGTTTAAGAGGGGATGGGACAGGTACAGGGGGAAGGTAAATCTGACCAGGCCCAATACAGGTGGAACATCTGGGACTGGGGACAGTATAACCCAAGGAGGAGGGGAGGGGGACACCAAAATCTCTGGGGGGAAAAAGCCAGGTCCTCTCACAGCAAACACAACTTCCAATGCTACAGAGCTGCAAGAAACCACTGCACCAACCTTATCCGCCAAGCAACGGCCAACTTCCACAAGGAGCAGCTTAAAAAAACTTGGGGCAATGGGAAGAATTTTTGGGATAACATCCAAAACCTTCTTGGGAAGGATGAGAAGAAGATCCCCCACTCGCTCAACATTGACAACATCACGATTACTGACCTCAGCACATCGCGGATTCTCTCAACACAGCGTTTACTGACCTGACTGGAGTGCTACCCCCCGACTACCTGCACCCTGCTGGGGAACAAACCAACTGCATGCCTCAAGAGGGCTCAATCCCTGTCTTCTACTTCAAAAAAGTGTCAGTGAAGGAAGCTTACAAATACATAAAAAATACTAGGCAAGACCAGAATGGGGAGTGATGGAATCGATATGAAACTCCTATCCCTAACACTGGATGTCATCATTGTGCCAGTTACAAAACTATTTAACAAATCACTGGCTCTTGCACAGTTCCCGGGATCTGAAACAGGCTCGTGGACGCGGTGCACAAGAATGGTGATATGACATGCACCGCCAATTACAGGCCGATATCCATCCTCTCTCCTTATCTAAAGCCCTGGAAAAGATTGTGGCCACCCAACTCACAGATTACCTCAACAAATACAACCTGTTATGTCCAAACCAACATGGCTTCAGGCAGAATCATAGTACCTCCACAGCTTTGCTGGACTACACTGACTACTTGCACAAGGCACTAGATGAAGGAAAGCTGGTGGGTCAGTCTTCATAGACCTCACCAAAGCCTTCGACACTGTCAATCACTCTCTTCTCCTGACTCAACTACAGAACCTGGGGGTTGCAACCAATGCTGTCTGCTGGTTCAAGGACTACTCTAACACACAGAAGCCAACGTAAAATTGGGCACACAGTATCTAGCTCCAACGAGGTATCTTTAGGGGTCCCACAGGGGTCAGTACTGGGGCCCTTACTATTCAGCCTCTTCCTAAATAATCTTCCTGAAGCCTGTGACGCTAAACTGATACTTTATGCAGATGACGCTGTGCTTCTCACCAGCAGTTCATCAATAGTTGCCCTCCACTCCCAGCTGCAGGCATCCTTCTGCAAGCTGGAAGACTGGTTCTGTAGCCATAAAATTCTATTAAACTACAAAACCAAGGTGATGCTCACAGCCAGCCCACAGCACAAAAAGAGCTCCTCCCTCACCATCTCCAATAAAGTCAGTGAGCTGCTGAACAAGTTCAGACCTTCAAGTACCTGGGGGTCACCGTTGATGACTGCCTCACCTTCACCCAACACATCGACACAGTGGTAAAGGCAGTGAACACCAAGCTGGGTGTACTATATAGGCATAAAAGTATCTCACTCCAGAGGCCCGCCGCTCTCAGTCTCCAGCTCCATCCTTTCTACCATCGACTATGGATTGGGTCTATGCGAGTAACAGACACTGCACTAAAAGGATTCACATTGCCCTCAACAAGGCATGTAGGCTCACAATGACTGCAGATCGAAATACCCACACCTGCTCCTTATACAAGGAGACCAATTGGCTGCCACTAAAGAACAGGATTATATTCCAAACATGTCTCCTGGAAAAGGCACTAATGGGTAAAACCGCCCATGCATTTCTAGCATCCTAACACCAAGTGCTACCAGCTATGCCACCAGAGGCAGGATGAGGGGGCCCTATCAACACCTTTCCGTCGAACTGTGCAGGGACAGCGCTTTCAGCTTTAGGGGCCCCAATGGCTCAATGAAATCCCAGTGCACATTCTAAACTCCCAATGCATCTTGCAATTCAAAAATGGCCTAAGGCAACACTTTCTTACTAGGACAGTTTGTGACTGCCACTAGGACTCTAACACTCATAATGCCGACTCACCCACACTCTCCTTCCCCTTCCTTTTACACCCACTCTTCCCTATTGCCCTATCCTCTGTCTTCCTCTCCCCTGTGCCTTTTTCTCCCACTGGATCAACCTAAAACCAACATACTACCACTACCTCCCCAACCTCCTAGACAAAGCCACTTCTTCTGGCTGCTCACCCCCCGCTCCTCCCCTCACCTTGACTCCTCCTTGACTCTCACACTAGGTGTCACACCTGTTTATCTCCTTCGCTACATATAAACACTGTCCTTTACCCTAGTTGAATGCTCTTGACGCTGTACTATCACCATTGGTACTATGGATGACATTGTATCCTTACTGTGTACTAGCTACCTACTATTCGAGTATTGTATGTAAACTGTTTGTTATTGCTGTCATTGTCACTGTTTGACGTGGAACCTTTGTAAAAGAGCTCTGAGCTCAAAGGTATGATCCGAATCCCTAAATAAATAAAAAATTGGCCCTCAGTGCGGGTGCTGAAAATCGAAAGCAGACTTTTAGAGAGACCGATAGGCATTTCTGCTGGCATTTTTGTATTTTAATATGTAAATACATACATTATACCCTAGGAGAACTGTAATACAGCTGGAGTACTCTCATTGCATTAGTGTAATGGCACACTTTCGACTTTAAGTTGTTTTAGGGTCATTCCAGAGCTCTGGATGACTAAAAAACATTTTCTTTTCTTACAATTTGTAAACCTGACAAATTTACACAAATGATGTAGATAAAAATGACAGTAGTTTAGTAATGCTCTGCATTAAGGCCTGTCAGTTTCTGTTAGCAATTTTTGATGCCAGTATCTGGGTGGGGATAGGTATCCTTTCACAAAGCCCGTTATCTGCCTAAAAGGGGTTGACAGTGTCCTTTTATAGTACCATCACTTGCAACTCCACTAAATGTGTTTAATGTAACCTTCAGTGCCCAGTATGACTCTGGTGGGTCTTCTGGCAGACTTGGCATGTACCTGACAGAAAGAAACTATCTTTGTTATTCATTGCAGAGCCCAGCTTGGAATATCATGTAAAGGGGAAAAAACACCAAAAATTGTCGACTGTCCGAGCAACACGGAAGGCTCAAGAGGAGAGGAGTGTGTTTGTCAGCGGTTTTAAGAAAGGGACGTCCGCGCAGGAAATTACAGAATATTTCCAGAGCTTTGGCCCAGTGGCCAGTGTTATCATGGATAAGGACAAGGTAAAATAAAATTTAAAAAGCATATGAGACAGTCATTTCAAAATGCATTGTTCTCCAAGAGACTCAGCAAGTTTGCAAGTAACTGCTACATTTGGTGGTTCATATTTTTGTCTTTGAGCTTAAGTCAGTGAAATGTCATCTACAGGATTTCTTAATGTCTGAAAGCCTATGGAAAGCTAATTTGAGTGAGCCATTGTGTTTATCTGTGAGTATTTGCAATCCACAGTTATTCATATGTAAATCGGCCTGTAATTAAGGGCTGAGGACAGCCATTTGTTTTAGGCTCCTGACAGGAAATTATATCACTGAGGGTCTTGCCTCTCCTTTGACTGTAGGTTAAATATGAAATTATCTGTTTTATTAAGTGTGTTTTTAAGATATTATTACAATGCTTTCTACATTTGTAATAATTACTTTGTATGTGCATTGGAACTAGCGAGTTATCACCTTTACATTTCAAACTGTTAGCAAAAATAATCCATCTTCAGGATTGCTTTAACCTTTAGGCTGTACTGCCAGCAGCTGATCATCAAAAATTACATATCTCAAGGCTGGCTCTGTGTTGCTAACCGTTATTGGGGTCCTATATCAAGATATCTAACCCTGGCTGTGTTCATGTCAGTACAGATTTCTGGGGCTGCCACAGCACCAACTTCTGTCTTTTTCCATTCTCTCTGCAACAGCCTTTTCTCTTACAATTTTGAGTGTGAACTCGGGTCTTCAGGATGCAAATGTGGCTCCGTACCTACTGGCCTGGCATCATGGGGCCAGCCTTGAAATGTGTAGTTCTTGATTATTAGCTGGCAGTACTGCCTTGAGAGCTGTGAACAAGTTTAGTTCATCCAGCAGAATGGGTTTTGATTCCAACATGCTCTACTTGTATATTGTGTGACCAGAGCAAGTCCCTTAACCTCCCTGTGTCCCCAAAACACATCTGGGAACAAGCTGTAGTTTAGTAAGCCTTTCCTGGACAAAGACAGTAAAAACAATCTGAGCATGTCTTATGATTCTGATAATATTATGCTTCTTCTTTCCAGATTTGACTTGAAAAGAGAAAAATAGGACAAAACTACTTTATTAATTGCAAAAACACATAGATGGACAACATTGTTAAAACATGCATAACCTGAAATGCATTACTAAAATATAGACTAATATATGGGTGGGTGTGTGTAGTTAGAAATTGACGCACACACCTGAGGTGTGGGATGCTACATAAAATCATCCCACACCGACGGTACGTTTTTAAAATAATGTTTTTTACACACACGCATTATTTTAACTATTGGTGTACATTTTTTCCCGTTCAGCACAGTTTAGTTAGTGCAGCACTTCTGTCAGAGATACACACACACATATATATATATATATATATATATATATATATATATAACTGTGTGTGTGTGTGTGTGTGTGTGTGTATGTATGTATATATGTATATATATATATATGTGTGTGTATGTATATATAATATACACACACACACACACTGGTTTTCCCTTTTTTTTTTTTTTTTTTTTTCTTTAAATTACAGTGGAAATGGCATTCTGGAAAGTCACGGGCCGTCGGTATAGCTGTGGAGTGTAAAACACGCTTGAAGGGTATGAGTGGCAGGATCATCCAGATTGATTTTTTTTCTTTTTCAAGGCAGGATGAGAAATATATATTTTAAATCTTACTTGTCTTAACAGTGTTAGGCAAATCTTGAGTGTCAGTACCGGTGCTTGTTAACTGAGCCGCCATGTTGGGCAAGATGTTCAGCCTGCCCACAGAGAAACTACATGCCAATTTGGGGCTTGCAGAATAGCCTAGAGGTTACAGTAATGAGCTGTGAATGAGCTTGGTACATCCAGCAGAAAGACCTGGGTTTGATTCCTACAATCTCCACTTGCATACTGTATGACTCTGAGCAAGTCACTTAACCTCCCCAGTGTGGTACCGGGTTGCCCCGAAAACAGGACTTACCCAGTTATGTAAGAATAATATGAATGAATAAATAAGCTTTCTGTGGCTGTGCTTGATTGACAGGTGCTGATTACAACCTCCCAGTTGTAACCAAAAATATCAACCAGGAGGATGTAACTGGAGATAAAAGTGGCTTTATCCATATGAAAAGTATGATCACCATTAATTAAAGAGTGTTTTACTTCTTTTGATGAAGTTAAAAGTATAACAGTTTCTTACTGGAATACTTTGGATGGAATGGGATTTTCTACCGTAACAATGCCAGAATTCTACTGGATTATTTTTACTAACAGTTTGAAATGTAAAGGTGATGACTCACTTGTTTCAATGCACATGCAAAACAATTACTATAAATGTAGAAACTGTTGAAATTACAACACTTCCTACATTTATAATAATTGTTTTGTGTGTATATTGAAACTAGTGAGTTATCACCTTTGCATTTCAAACTGTTAGTAAAAATAATCCAGTAGAATTCTGGAATTGTTACGGTAGAAAATGCCATTCCATCCAAAGTATTCCAGTAAGAAACTGTTATACTTTTAACTTCATCAAAAGCAGTAAAATATTATTTTAATAATGCATTTCATGTTATGCATGTTTTAACAATTTTTTGTCCATCTATGTGTGTTTGCAATTAATAAACAAGTAATCGTGTCCTAGTTTTTCTTTTCAAGTCAAATCTGGATAGAAAGAGCAGAATATTTTCAGAATCATAACACATGCTCAGATTGTTTTTACAGTTAATTACAGGCTGATTCACATATGAATAACTGGACTGCAAATACTCACAGATAAGCACAATGGCTCACTCAGATTATTTTTTAATGGGCTTTCAGACATTAAGAAATCCTGTAGATGGCAGTTCCCCTTTAAGTCAAAACAAAAAAGCTCCTGCAGGTAATCACTATTACTTAAGGAAGTTGAAGCTGGCTCCTGTTGTAGTAGGTCAGTGTTCCAGAAAAATGGGGTGAGGGGAGAGGGGCACTTATGGCTTTTGATTAAGCCACCAAATGCCTTAATTGCTGCAGTCAGATTCTTAAGGGCTAGTCTGTATAGCAGTCCTACTGGGATCAAAGTCAGGAATGGTTTGGCAGCTGTCTCATTGAAATGCATGGGGGGGGGTATGCCTTTTTATGGCTGCCATTGAATGAGTTGTGCCTTGTTGTTGCTCCTTGCAGCTGCCTGTAATGCTTTGCTAACTTTCTGTTGGCAACAAGGGGGAAAGTGCAAAAGAACCTGTTGGACAAGTGGTGCTTCTCTCATGAACATGCTGCTGACCTAGGTAATGCTCTGTAGAAGTCCTTGCATTGTTCTAGCCTGCCCCCCCGCCCTCACCGCCACCAAGATGACAAGAATGATAATGAGCTCAGAGAGGAAGCACTAATATACTCACTCACTCTCTGTCTGCCCAACTTCTTGAATGGAAAGCTAACCTTTTTTCCTGAGGGGGGGAAAAAATGAAATTGTCTATATAAAACAATTTTTTTTTTTTTTTTTTAACTTTCTATCTATTTGCCTGTCCCATGCTGGAGCTCTGCTTCTTCGGGAAACACATGTAGCTGCCCTGCTTCACTACCTTACCTGAAGTCCCTGGTGGACCCCCATGGAGCCGTGGTTATATCCCCCAGGCAGGCACGAGGTGGGGCCCGTACACCCTGAGACTTTCTGATTTTGTTGGTTCCCCCGGTGATCAGGCAGGCAGGAGCTATCAGGGCTAGTATTGATGCTCCTTCTTCTCGGTGCTCCGGCGTCATTTTCCCTGTTCCCTCCTACGTGGCTTATGCCCTGACGTTGAGGCGCTGGGCGCTGACGTCTTTCACGCAGCTCCCCCGGCCCACACTGCTAGTAGCAGGACTTGCTGTACCTTGGGCCTCCTCCCGGGGTCAGGCAAGCTTCGAGCCTTGGGTCCCCCTCCCCCCGAGAAGGCAAGCAGTCCCAGGGACACTCACGCCTCCCCGGGCTGCCCTCCAGCGACCCGGGTCCGCTCCCGAACCTGGGTCGCCGGCGTCGCAAATGGAAAGCCAACCGCTGCACTGGCGGGCCAGCACAACTGAGAGTTTTCATGCTACTAAATTATTATAATGCAAAAGGACAGAGAGTAGCAGAGCTGCGGCACAATTTAATGCTGTAGGAAGTAGAAAGTATCTCTCCCAACTTCTCTGTATAATGAAAAAACAGCCGAGTTTCTAGTCAGACTGAGCAGCCTGGCCATAGACTGGGAAAATGTTATTTAGTTAGCTTTTGTTGACTGGGAAGGGAGGACTAGGCAATTCTGTCTAATTTCAGCCTTGTCCTGGAAGAGGGGGAATACAGATGGAAACCAGCTGACACTGAACCACATAAGGTTGTTGGTGGTAGTTTTAGTGAATGGGGGAAATTTGGCCAGGGCACTGGGGAAAGTCTCCTACTCTTTTCGAGAAGTGCCATGGGATCTTTAACGTCCACCTGAACAACCACCAGAACAGGCAGACAGGACCTCAGTTTAGCATCTCATCTGAAAATGGCACCTCAGGAGTGTAGTACTCTCCTCATGCTGCACAGCAGTGTCAGTATTGGGATTTAACCCCAGTGCCTGGTGTGGGGATAGAACCCACAGCCCTCCGATCTTCTGGCCTGGGAGGCGAGTGTGCAGCCTACTGAACCACTGACACTACTGTCTAAGGTGGGGGAGACAGTTGTGGAGGAAGAGGGGGGTCAGATGGCGACAGTTTGCAAAACAACACTAACATGACGTTCATGCACACTGTATGCCAAGTATTTTACAAGGCACAGGAATTCTATACTGGTAGTTCAGGGAATGTAGAATAGAATATCTGGTGTCCAGCCTGGCCCAGCAGGGAATAAGAAAAATCCAGACCCCTCTCTCAACTAACAGATGTGGCAGTTGTAAATATTGTTCCATGGTAAAACAAACAAAATGGTTTAAGAATCAGGCCACAGGAAAACAAGTGAGTGTGAGAGGATCAATTACGTAAAGAAGGTCTGATGTTATTTACATGGCAGAATGTAAATGCCAAAAGTTTTATATTGGTAAAACTAAATGTTCTTTCAAGACAAGAATAGGGGAACATTCGAGCAATTTTGAATGCTGACCTAACAAATGCTTTGGCAGTACACACATCGAAGGTCCAAAACAAAACTGAACATAATTTTCTGTTTACAGCAATAGAAAAAACAATAATGACAAGGAGATGAGGTGATTATGATAATTTACTAAAGAGGAGAGAGCAGTATTGGATCTTTGCTACAAAAGCCATGCAGACACTGGGCTTAAATGACAAAACAGAAATTAAGCCATATTTGGAAAAGAGATGAAAATGATTTATTAGTATAAGATGTTATGGTGTTGTCTTTTTTTTTTTTTTTTTTCCAGTTTTGCACTCTATGGTCTGTGGCTAATTGGTGTACCAGTTGAATCTGGCAAAGTGCAATATTATTCTTAGACCATGTGCAATTTTAAACTGGTGCCCTATGAAGTATAGAAGGCACAGTTTTTTGCTTACTACCCCCTTTCCCCCTTTTTATTTATTGTTTACCTTCTCTGTGAACATATATAATGTAATTCTTGTTGTAAATATTTATTGAGTACTTTCCAACTCATAACACTGGTATTGGAGAAAATTGTGCACGGTCACTTTAAATGCTGCCTTTATAAATCTGTAATGGGCCCTAGTGGGTCCACCTTTGAAAAAGCTAAGTATGAAACGCGTCAGGTGACCCAACAAGGAGGAACCCTCGCTCTTGCTACTGAAGTGAGTTTACCAGCCTGCAGGGGATGAAAAATCCCCAAGTCCGAGGTCCAGGAAGCAGAAAACTGTAGCAGGACTTAAACTGCACAGCCCGATTCAGTCCGACGGACTTGGCTGTAGCAGTTCAGTATTGCCGCAGATGCGTGGCATTTTATGTGGCTGGCAGGCAGGCTTCCTAGAGGCACCTCTCTTCCCCTGCGACTTCACCTCATGATCCATCTGGAACATGCGAGAGGGTGGGAAAGCTCAACAGGACTGCTCTGAGCTCCGCCTCAGACTACAGGGCGGGCGCTGCATTCGGGGACTTCCACCAGTGTTCAGGTGAGCTCCGAATATCCGACTATGCCAACATGCAGGAAGATTCCCGGGGAGTGATGTGCTTCATGAGATCAGCCACAAACAGAGTGATTAGGTGATTGGTGGCTGATCTACGACATGAGCGGTGATTTTATGTGCCATCACTCTTGGGCTGAATGTGGAACGTGTGTGTGTTCTTATCTCTGTAATCATGGCTAAAAAGTAAGACCTTCCACAGCACTTAGTGCTGAAACTTAAATTTTTGGCCCTTTGGTTAGGGATTACTTGGAGCTGTACCTGAAAACTAAGTTTGGGGGATAGTTTTATTGAGGAGCCAGGGCAGGTTGAAACAGAATGACTGAGGGGGACAGGAGTGAACAGATTTGAACTGGGGCTGCTGCATCCATTCTGTGAGTTAAAATAGTCTAGACCCGCAACCCTTGTGCAGCAGAGCATTACTTGGGGAATTTGTTTTTGGGGACACGTTTGCTGACATTTTTCATTTTGAGGGGGCTGCTCATAAATACTGCCTATTTTGGAAATTAAGCAGTCTAATAGTACTGTTGGGCACACCGACCCTCTGTGCACTGGGGACATTAATGTGAGACCCTCTTAGCAGACTGGGGGGGGGGATACAATAATTTTCATCCCCTCCTGATATAACTATTTGGAGAGCAACTGCGTGATTAGCAGCTAAAAGGGGACGGGTGTCTTTGGGCTGCAAGTAAGATCATCCAAGCTAGTGACAGTCACATATTTAATTTGCTAATGTGAGATAGAACTGTAAGTACTCAGTAATATTTTCTGGGCTGAAATCTACGACAGACAATTGTATTCCAGAAACCAAGCCAGTCGGACATTTGCAGAATTATTTTATTTGTTTGGGGTTGAGAAATGAGTACTCAAACAACACATTTCTGGGCTAAAATATCCATCGCAATATTATCATTATTTGTTTGCGACAGAGAAATAAGTACTCAGTAATAAATATTTCTGGCTCAAGCCTGTGACAGTCTAATTTCAATATATCAAGAATCACAAATGTATTTGTTTGAGACAGAGAACTAAGTACTCATTTCTGGGCTGAAATCAGGCCTACGACAGTCTGCTAATAATACAGTACGTCGCAGAAAAAAGGTGCGACTTACTGGCTCCCGCTATGGACTCATCCTAAATATGTAATATAAGCCCTGGACTTTCGTATCCCCAAAAAATTTTTCAACTCCTGCCAGCCAGTTCATGTTTCTGGCTTGATGTTTTCATGAACTATTTATGGCCTTGTTCGAAACCTTTGGACATGCTGTTTGGAGTGCTTCATTTACTTTGGTGCACATATGAAGAATAAAGATATTTTTTTGCACTGAAATTTTTGAAGCAAACACTGATTCTTGATAAGTAGAGTAGCGCATTGTGTTTTCTCTTTTAGTAGGTGCTGGTTCCAACAAACAAACAAATACTGATTTTTTTTTTTTTTAACCTTGGCACTACTGACTACCCAGGTGTGGTTACTTTTGCTCTGCTCTCTAATCCCCAATCCAGCCCATCTGGGAATTTACTACAAAACAAAAACAAAAGTACCTCTCTCCTAAACTACCAGATGGGTCCAGTATGCAACCCAGCTTGTCAGGGAATCAAAAAATGTTTCTCTGCCACCAGCACCTTGACAGATCCAATGCCCAGTGTGACCCATAATGGAATAAAAACATCTGTCCCCCCTCCCCCACACTGACAGGTCTAGTGCCCAACCTGGCTCATCAGGGAAATAAAAACAAAAATGGTCCCCCTCCAGTAACAACCTTAGCAGTGTGATGCCCAGCCTGACCTGTCAGTAATAAAAGAACGTCACCCCCCTCTGCCCCCAACCCCCAATAACCTGACATTTCCAGTGTTCAGCCAGGCAGGCCCGTCGGGGACTAAAGTTTCACCACTATGGCTTCCTCGGGGGACCACATCACATAGCTTTTATGATTTTCTTGAATCCTGGGGCTGCCAGTGGATCCTTTGCAAGATGGTAGCGTCTTACAAACATAGATGTGTCGGCAGAAAAGGACTATTTGTCCATCCAGTCTGCCCAGTAAAAGAGCAGAAAACTGGGGAAATGCATGCATCATTTATTTATTTTATTTTAAAATTGGTAACCTGAAAAGGCATACTGAGCTGAGGCTTGTTTCCAGGTGTGGCCTGGGGGAAGGGAAAATTGAGTATTTAAAAGGGGATACAGACTCCAGGCCGCACAAGTCTGAAGGTGGCAGTCACAGATGGAATTTAAGGTAACAAAGCCGCCACAGGATTCAAAAAAATCATTAAAGCTACATGGTATAGCCATGAGGAAGCCACAGTGGCAGAAAGTTGTGATATTCATTTGGGGGGGGTGGGATTTTCATTGCTCCAGTTTAGGCATTTTGTGGCTTATTCATAAGCTATGAACACCCCCATTTTTCTGGCTCTTTGAGCTTAAGTGAAATAAATGTATTGTTATTGTTTGTTTGAAATTTGCATCATACAGCTGATGGGATAGCTCCATGAGTTAAATGTCTAATTTTTATTGGGGTCTGTTCATTGAATCGTAGAATCATAGAAATTTGACAGCAGAAAATGACCCTTCTGAGCCATCTAGTCTGCCCAGCCCTCCCCTTTCACGCCCCCCCACCTGCCCCAAGTACTCAATCCCATATGCCTGTTTCATGCCCTCTTAAATTCCTCCACTGTCTTAGCCGCCCCGGCCCCCCACTACTCTATCCGGCAGTCTGTTCCAGGGCTCCACTACCCTGTTTGTGAAGAAGCGCCCTCTCGCATTGCCCCGGAACCTATTTCCTTGCAGTCTGAGGCTGTGCCCTCTAGTTCTGGCTTCCTCCTTCCTCCTCAGCTGACCCCCTTCACCTACTTTATTGAGCCTTTACACATTTAAAGGTTTTAATCATGTCCCCCCTTCCCTCCTTGTTTCCTGCGTGTACAGATTCAGCTCCTTACATCTCTGCTGGTATGTCTTCCCCTGCATACCCTGCACCATCTTAGTTACCCTTCTCTGAACCCTCTCCAGTGTATCTATATCCTTGCGGAGGTGTGGCCTCCAGAGCTGAACCCCGTACTCTTAACTGCGGCCTCACCATGGCTTTGTAGAGGGGCATTACAACCTCCCTTCTTCTGCTGGTAATGCCCCTGCCTATGCATGTCAGCATTCCATTGACCCTTCCTGCCGTCTTATGACATTGGAAACCTACCTTAAGGTTTGAGGAGACCATGATCCCCTGATCCCTTTCCTGTTTTGATTCTTTGATTTCCTACCCCCAGCATGTACCCTGCTTTTGTTTTCCTCCCTAGGTGCATCACAGTGCACTTTTTGGCATTAAACCTCAGCTGCCATTTCCTGACCAACTCCTCGAGCATCTTGAGATCCCTCCTCATGTCTTCCAACCCCTCTGCTGTGTCCACCCTATTGCAGATTTTTATATGATCGACAACTAGGCACACCTTCCCTCTCAAACCCTACACAGTATCACTAATGTAGATGTTGAAGAGGAGCGGACCCAAAACTTGACCCCTGTGGCACGCCACTCCTCACCTTTGCTATCTCGGAGTGCACCCCGTTAAACACTACACTCTGAGTTCTCCCTATTAGCCAGGCCTCCACCCACCCTGCTATTTTCCCTCCCAACCCCATGCTTTCCATCTTGCTCACCAACCTCCTATGAGGGACAATGTTGAAGGCCTTGCTGAAGTCCAGATAGGTCACGCCCACCGCCTCCCTGGTCGATACCTGAGACACCCAGTCAAAGAACTCGGTTGGTCTGGCATGATTTTCCCTTGGTGAAGGTGTGCTGTCTGCTGTCCTGCAAGCCACACTCCTCCAAGTATTTCATCACCCTCTCCTTGATTAGTGCCTCCATTACTTTCCCCACCACAGACGTGAGGCTGACTGGGCGGTAGTTCTCTTTCAGCTCCCTGCTACCTCCCTTGTGCAAGGGCACTACGTCAGTCCTCTGGCACCCTCTTGGTATCCAGGGACAAGTTGAAGTAGCCTTGTCAAGGGTGCAGCCAGCTCCTGATCACTCTGGGGTGCAACCCATCAGGCCCCATTGCCTTGTCCACCCATAGGCTATTCAGATCAGCCCTGACCCTATCCACAGTGAATGGGCTCTGATCCCCCCCATTTGTCCTCCTTCCGCTTAGGCCCCCTAGGATCAGACACCTGCCCTCCACCTCCTCCATGAACACCGAGCTAAAATACTCATTTACTGCCTCTGCCTTTTCGTAGTCCTGCTCCAAGTTTGTCCCTCCTTCCCCCCCTCAGTCTAGCAATCCCCTGCCCTGCTCGTTTCCTCTCCCTCACATATCTAAAAATGTTTTAGCCTCCTCCTGGCCCTTTTTGCTATTTTATCCTCAGTGGCTGCTTTTGCCCTTCTGATCTCCCTCCATGCCAGACTCCTCTTCTCCCTATACTCCTTCCTATCCTCCTCTCTGAGTATCATCTTAAATTTTCTGAAAGCCCTCCTCCTTTCCCTGACTGCCCCTGCCACCTCCCTAGTGAACCAGAGCGGTCTGCTCCCCCCTCTTGCTTTTCTGACCCTTTTTTATGCACATTTCTGCTGCTCCCTGAACACTTCCCCTGGTAGCTTCCCAGAGTTCCTCCACTGCCCCATCCTTTCCGTACCCTCCATTTTTTTCCTAACTTTCTCATCTTATTAAAGTCTGTGTATCTGAAGTCCATGACTGTCGTATTAGTCTTTCTAGGAGCGTGGATATGTTGTTCATCCACACTTCCATCCCAACGTCCTGGACGACCGCAAGGAACGCCTGAAGCTGGGGAGACCGGAAAAAAGGAACCCTCCAGTGAAGTCGAAGGAGGCCAGGTGGGCGGTTTCCACGGCCGCGGGCTCCGCCGATCAGCTGGAACAGATGAAGGTGTTCAAGGAAGAAGCCGGTCGCGCTCCGGCCATTCAAAGCTTCTTTGTCCCGCTGAACCTGGGCTCCACCTTTGCGGGATCTTTCAAAGAGATGTGCCAGTCTCTCCCCACCCAGGGTGAGGCGCCCTTGGGCTCGCACTCCTCCCGCTCTCGGAAGAGAGAGAGAAAGACCCATTGTCTTTGTCCCACTGAAAGATATTCTTGGGACGGAGAAAGGTCAGAGTCCCAGGAAAAGGCGGTCTCGACCTTGGTCGAGATTGCATCCTCAGCCACTGGCTTTACGGATTTTCCGTCTGGCCATGGGACCGAGGAAGTGGCTGACGAGGGCGAAATTATCCTCGACCTGATCGACCCTTTATCGCCGGCCGTGGCCGACGACTCTTTAGAACGGACTCTGGTCCTGGTATTTCCTGATGAGGAGACCCAGCCCATTGGTGTCCCCGTCAAGGACCCGGTTCCGGACCCTACGGTTTCACCAATCACACTGGTGTCTCCCGATCGACCGAGTCGGCCTCCCTGATCTTGGTCACGGTCCAGGACCCCCTCGGTCGAACGACTGAAGAACAGCCATAAGTGCTCAAAGAAGAGGAAATGCCAGCAGTTATCCTCATCCTCCTCGGACGAGGAGAGGCTGCGGCAGAAACTGCGGCGCTGTGAGGACCTTATGTGGCAGCAGCTGATTTTGACCGGGCAGAAGCCGGCTCTGCCACCTTCCCCAGCTTTTACTTTGCCTTTCCCTCCAGGCCGAAGCCGACCTCTCCGGAACCGAAGCCTCTGGTTCCTCCACCCATGGGACCGTCCCATCCCCCGGTTCGGCCTATTCCGGTCTTCCCACCCATTTGGATGGAACTGCTGCCTAAGCAGCCTGCGGGAGGGGCTCCCTCGAAAGAGGACCGACTGAACACCGGGCTTCCCCGACATCTGTCGGTTACTGTCACCCCTGACGCCCTCAGTGGATCGAGGGTGATCTCGGCGGTAGACCGCTGTATCATGACTCCTCGGACTCGGATGTCACCGGGCTCCACTCTCATCCCGGGGATGATGAGTCATCCGTTGGCACAGGGATGGAGGAAGGCCCTTTTCTGTCTCATTTCTGACTCCACCGGAATGCCCCTGGAACCTACCCAGAAAAAGGTGGAGTACCCTCGCACAGATATTCTAAAGAGAGGGGATACCTTGACAGAGGCCTTTCCAGTGGCCGAGGCCGTTGTTGGCCTGGCCCTTGAACTTTGGCAGTGCTCTGTCTCATGCCCAGCACCTTCTGCCCGCATGGCCCGCAAGTACGTGGTGCCCATGGGGTCCCTTGCGGGGTTCAGAGAGGACCCATCGGCTGAGAGCCTGGTGACTGCCTCTGTGTTCAGGCGTACTGGCAGTTTGGCTGACACTGACCGACCTCCGGACAAGGAGACCAAAAATATGGACAACACTGCCTGAAAGGTCTGTGCGGCCTCTTCCTTGGGTCTTCATCAGGCCAGCTCGGCAGTTATCATGGCACACTTCTCTCATGCCCTTCTCAGGTCATTAGACAAAGTCCTCCCTCATCTCCCCACGGACATGCAGACCACGGTCAAACAGGTCCATGACCAGGGCCGTGCTGTTGCCAAACAGCAGCTCCAGATGGCCCTGGACATTGGGGATTCCTGTGCCCGCTTGATGGCTGCCGCAGTGGCCTCTCGCTGCAGGGCTTGACTGAGGCTTTCCTCCATCCCGGCGGATATTCAGCATAAGCTGGCTGGTGATGTGCCTTTCTTGGGGACTGACTTGTTCGGTCCAGGAATGGCCGGTCACTTACAGCGTATAGAGCAGTCCAATGCCACCTTGGACGCCACTTCTGCAAAAGGTTCTTCGGACAAGAACCAGCAGAAGAAGAAGAAGAAGCCTTTTCGGCACTCTTCCCCTGCGGTGTGGCAGCCCTCCTACCAAGGAGGACAGCAACAGCAACATCAGCAGCAGGCTTAAGCTTGGTGCCCTCAGCTCAAGCCTGGTTCCAGCGGGCCTGCAAGGAGGGCCGAGGCTCAGGTCCCAGAGCCTTTTCTCCTCAAGCTTGCCCAGTGATGGGATGAGGGGCCACCCTATCTCCATCACGCCAGCTCTGGGTCTTCCTGTGGGGGGCAGGCTCTGCCACTTCCTTTCTGCCTGGTCTACTATCACTTCGGACAGGTGGGTTCTCAAAGTGGTCGGTCAGGGACTGCCTCTGGGATTCGAGCAGTACCCGGCAAGCCTAGCCTGCGCCCCTCGGGAGGAATGGATTTCCGCATGCACCCAGTTGACTCTTCGAGACAACATGGCTCAGCTCCTCCGCAAGGAGGCAGTAGCCTCCGTGATGGAACCTCCAGCAGACCCAGGCTTTGTCTCCAGGTACTTCCTGGTGCCCAAGTGAACGGGGGGTTGGCTCCCCATTCTAGAACTCCACTACCTGAATCAGTTTTTCTGGTCTCGCACTTTCCAGATGGTCACTTGTCCCAGATGATACCATCCTTGGAGCGAAACATGTGGTTTTGTTAACTGGATCTGCAGGACACATTCTTTCACATCATAATCCGTCTGCCCCATCAGCGGTTCCTCCGCTCCATGGTCGATGGGACCCTGTATGAGTTCCGAGCCATGCCGTTCGGCCTGTCATCGGCCCCACGGGTCTTCACCAAATGCATTGCAATGGTGGCTGCCCACCTTCGGCGTCGAGGAGTCTGAATCTACCCTTATCTCGACGATTGGCTCCTGGCAGTTCCCACCCAACAGGAGGCGGAGAGGTCCAGGGATCTGGCTCTCCAGATCTGCTCTCAACTCAGCCTCCTGATCAACGAGGCCAAGTCGGAACCCATGCCTTCCCAGGTGATGGGCTTCATTGGGGCAGCGCTCGACTCTCATCAAGCCAGAGCTCAGCTCCTGGCATACAGGGCGGAGGTTCTCTCCTCTTTTGCCCGATCATTTCTGGTTGGGCACTTGGGCCCTGCCCGGGACTTTCTGCGCCTACTGGGTTACATGGCGGCATGCACCTTGGTGGTCCGTTGGGCCCAATTGCACATGCGCCCCCTTCAGTGGGAGCTGGCCACCCAGTAGACTTAGCGATATGGTCATTTCGACTAGCTGATCACTGTAACCCAGAAGATGTGGGATGCTCTCCAATGGTGGACCGCCCCAGACCGATTGCCGGAAGGGATCCCGTTTGTCCGCCCCGTGCCGACGGTCATCCTCATGACCGATGCCTCTCTCATGAGCTGGAGAGCCCACATGGGGGACTGCAGGGCCGACGGGTTCTGGACCCCCGAGGAGTCCCGATGCCACATCAACCTGTTGGAGCTCAGAGCCGTCGGACTGGCACTGTCTGCTTTCGCTCCTCAGCTCCAGGGTCAAGTGGTTCAAGTCCAGACAGACAATACCACGACCATGTACTACCTCAATAAACAGGGCGGCACGCAATCCCGTCTGCTGTGCAAGAAGGCGCTCCGCATCTGGACCCTCGAAAGCCGGTTGGAGGTAGATCTCCTAGCCATCCATGTGGCAGGAGCCTTGAACCAGCTGGCTGATGCTCTCAGCCGCCTAGGCCAGACATCCAACGAGTGGTCTCTCCATCCAGACGTAGCTTAGAGCCTGTTCTCCCATTGGGGCAAACTGATGGTGGACCTGTTTGCCTCCAGGGAAAATACCAAGCTGAGGCTGTATAATGCCCACCCTCCCTCAACAGGGCTCGCTATAGGGGGATGCCTTCTCGAGGCCGTGGACCCCAGGCCTCCTCTGTGCCTTCCCTCCATTTCCCTTGATCCATAAGGTGTTACTCAAGGTGAGGAGGGACAAGATGAAGGTGATTCTGGTAGCCCCAGACTGGCCACGCCAGTTCTGGTACCCAGATCTCCTCGGCCTCAGCTGCAGGCTCCTGGAGCAGCTTTGTACACACCCAGACCTGATATCTCTCAATCAGGGGAAGGTCTTTTATCCAGACCTTCAGTCCCTGCACCTCACAGCCTGGTACCTGAGCGGCTAGAGTTCCATGCTTTGGGTCTTTCCGAAGATGTCTGCACTGTGCTGGAGGCATCTCGTAAGGAATCGACCAGGAAATGTTATGCCTTCAAATGGAAAAGGTTTTCCATTTGGTGTCAGGGTAAGGGTCTGGACCCCTTATCCTGTGCTGTGGCTAACATTTTCGACTGCCTTTGGTCTCTCCCCAAGGGGGCGTCTACGGTCATCGACTCTTAGGGTGCACCTGGCAGCCATTTCTGCTTACCGGGCGCGGGCCAGTCAGCCGACACTGGCGCAGGAGACAGTGGTCGGGCGCTTTTTCAAATGCCTGGATCACATGTCCCTTCCGGTGCATGAACCTCCACCTCTGTGGGATCTACTGCTGGTTTTGGCAAAACTCATGAGCAAGCCATTTGAACCCATGCACAAGTGTGAGCTGTCACACCTATCGTGGAAGGCGGCCTTCCTGGTGGCTATCACGTCAGCCAGAAGGACAGGGGAGCTCCAGGTGCTCTCTGTAGACTCCCCTTATCTGGTCTCTCACAGGGACAAAGTTGTCTTGCGCCCCCACCCGAAATTCCTTCCGAAGGTGGTGTCAGTTTCATCTTTACCAGGTGTTGACTCTGCCAGTATACTACCCTAATTATGCCTCAGACGCTGAGCACAAGCTCCATACCTTGGACCTGAGACATGCACTGTCTTATTATAAGGAGCAGACGGCAGAAATTCGTGGAGAGGTTCACCAGCTGTTTGTCACCTATGCTGAAGCCTCTTCTGGCAGGCCTGCAGCCAAACTGACCATAGCAAGATGGATTACATCATGTATAGGTCTGTGCTATGAGTTGGCGGGCAAGGAGCCTTCCAGAGGGATAAGAGCTCATTCTTCCTGCCATACTGCTGCTTCCGGGGACATCCCTATCCAGAACATCTGTCGGGCTGCTACCTGGAAGTCAGCAAACACCTTCATTACCCACTACCACATCGACCTTGAGTCACGCCGGGATGCTGGTTTTGGGGCCTCAGTTCTCCAATCTCTGTTTCCTAAATAGGGGGTGTGCACCTTGCCTTCCTCCTCCCGGAGAACTGCTTGGAGTCTGCCAAGCAGTGTGGATGAACAACATATCCATGCTACTAGAAGAACAGGTTACTCACCTGTAACAGTAGTTCTAGGAGTGGTATATGTTGTTCATCCACACAGACCCACCCGACCTCCTTGGCTGCGGATGCACACAACCTGGCTTCCAGCGGGCTGAGATCTGGGGTCATGGGGCGGAGCCGAGGTATATACCACCCGGTTGGGTGGGAGGAGCCAGCTTGAAGACTTCCGGCAGATTTAAAGTGGAAGGGGACCATGCCAAACAGTGTGGATGAACAACATATACAACTCCTAGAACTACTGTTACAGGTGAGTAACCTGTTCTACTTGTCTCCCTCCCTGCCCTGAACCGCACCGCGTTGTGGTCCCTGGTGCCCAAGGCTTCTCCCATCTGCACCTCCTCCCCACTCTCCCTGTTAGTCAGGACCAAGTCCAACAAGTTGTTTCCCCTCGATGGTTCCCTGACCAGCTGTTGAAGGAATACCCCCCTGCTGCTCAGCTAATGCCTCCCTGCTCGTTGCCGACACTGCATCTGGGATTTCTCGGTCAACATCTGGGAGGTTCAGATCACCCACCAGTAGCAGTTCACCTTTTTGTGCCAGCCTTGCGATTGCCTGAGTTAGCAGTCTGTCGTCTTCCTCTGCTTGCGCAGGTGGCCTGTATACTAACTCAAGCTGCTGGCGTTCTCCCATCTTCCTAGCTAGTGTTACCCACAGCAGCTCAGTCTCCCCTTCCTCCTCCTGCCCTTCAGTAACACTGATGCCTTCCCTGATGTGTGAGGCAAACCCCCCCCCTTGCCTTCCCTGTCCCTTCTGAATGTTCTGTAACCTAGAATGGTTGTTTCCCAGGTGTGCTGCTCTGTCCACCAGGTCTCACTTATTGTGACTAAATCTAATCTCTCATCCCTCATGATGGCCTCCAGGTCCACCATCTTATTTCCTAAACTCCTGGCATTTCCTGACAATCCCGTCCACCGGTCTCCCACTTTTTGTTTCCCCTTGCACCCGTCACCCTCTTGCGCAGCCATGTAGTGCTGTCCTGGGTGGGCCTGGTAACCCCTAGGCTTTCCTCCTTGTGGAGCAGGTTTGTCCCCACCACCCCCCAACCTAGTTTAAATTGTAGGTCTCCGCTATATATTCTCCTAGATTGCATTTCAGTACTGCTACCCCCCTCCCTATTCAGGTGCAGTCTGTCTGGTGCAAATAGGCTCTCGTCCTCCCATGTAGATCCTCAGTCCCCTATCAAGCCATATCCCATTTGCTCACACCACACCACCAGCCACTTGTTGAACTCCCTAATCCTCTACTGCCTATCAGTGGTTGCCCTCAGTACTGGTAACACCTCTGAGAACGCCACTGATTTAAACCCCAGTCTGCTTCAGTATAGCAGTCGTATAGCAGTGTCAGTGGCTCAGTAGGTAGCACACTCGCCTCTGAGGCCAGGCGATCAGAGGGCTGTGGGTTCAGTTCCCACATCTGGCACTTGGGTTAATATCCCAGTACTGGCACTGTAGTGCAACATGAGAGGGGTGCTGTACTTCTGAGGTGCCATCTTTCAGATAAGACGGTAAACCGAGGTCCCATCTGCCTGGATTGGTGGTAGTTCAGGTGGATGTTAAAGATCCCATGGCACTTATCGAAAAGAACAGGGGAATTTCCCCAGTGTTCTGGCCAAATTTCCCTCATTCTCTAAAAAATACCACCAACAGCTTAATCTGGTTCAAGGTCAGTTGGCATTCATCTGTATCCCCCTCTTCCGGGTCGTGCCTGAAAATAGGCAGGATTTGTCTAGTGCACTTACCTGGTCAACAAAAACTAAATAAAATAAATAAATAAATATCTAGCTAGAGCTCTAAATCTAGCCTGCACCTCCATCAGGCTTCTTCCTGCCAAGTCATTCGTTCCCAGGCGGAACAGCAAGTGCGTTTTCTCAACCTGCTGCCTCCCCCCTGAAGGGATATAATGAATTACCTTTGCTGCTGTCATGCTCGGCAGACACTTTACCCACACTGCGCTGTTTTTGTGTCCCCTTTCACCCCACCTAATCCCTTTTATTATAGAGTACCCAGCCAGCAGGACCCTGTTCACCATCTCCTTCTGATCGCATCTCCCTACCATCCTTCCCCCAACCCCCTGCATCCTGTTTCTACCTTATCAATACCTCCTTTGCCCATTTCGCTTCCCGAGGCTCTGTCCTCCCACTGCTGGTACAAGTAAAGTGTTTACATTGCAGTGCAGTACTGTAGAGTACAAAGTTACAGATCATGGTGGAGAACAACACTCATGCATACAGAGATTGCATGATTATCTTGATGGCAGCTTCAAGCACCGATTCCCTTCGTTATAGGTGGGGTCAAGAGGGGGACAGGGATAAGTTTTGTGCAAGTATTCTGTGGGCCTGTTAGGTGGGAGGAGTAAGGATGGCAAACTCCGTGGAGTGGGAGAGGAACATTGGGATTAGTTAGTGAGCAGTGTTACCTGGACAGTTACAGAGCCCTTGAGTTCCAAAAAAACAGCATTTGGACAATGAGAAGGTTAGTGGCTAGCTGGAAGGAGGTTGGTTGTGGGTTTGTTCAAGTCAGCCAGGCCTCCGAAGGAGAAGGCTTGTGTGCTACAGTCCTTCTGGAATTTCGGCACTTCTCGGTGAGATGCCACCATAGATCTTCATGAGTAAGGGATAGGGACCAGAGAGAAGAGGGATCTGAGGTAAGTTGGGGTATGGGGTGGATGCATTTCTACCAGTTGAAGGCCCTGTGGACAGTGGGGTTCAGGCAGCCAACCAATGGATATTTTGTATGGGTTTTTTGTTTCTATGTATTCCTGGCTGAGGTTGGCCGGGCTCCCTTCAACCCTGTCCACGCCAGTTCCCACCACCCCAGGCTTACCAGTCCAGCTCCAGTAACCCCCAAGGATTGCCCTGTGTGGCGGAGTCCAGGGGTTGCCCCTTCTCCCCCCACCGAGACACAGATCCAGCACCCCAGGTGGCAGGGTCCTAGGCAGAGTGCGGGTGGGATTACGCACAGAACATCATACGAGACTGCCTTGCCCACCATTTTTCCACTCATTTTCTCCCTGAATCCTGCGCTATGCTGGCACACTGGTGTATGCGTGTGGAGGCATGCGCACGCAGCAGAACCTGCAGTGGAACCCTTCTTCACCACTCTTCAGTCCCACACTACTGCCAGGCTTCCACCTGGTGGCAGTCATTTGGAGGAAAATGCCATTTTCCCTCCTTGGGAGAGGAGAGCAGTCCATCGGACGTTTATTCCCTCTCCCCTCCTGGTCAGCCACCAGCAGCCTCATATTGCTCTTGATCCCAGATTACCAGCATGGTGGGTGGTAGCGCCACCACTGTTTCTCACGGCGGGCTCAGTCAGTAGTGGGTATTTGATTCGCTGTCAAGGACAAAGCTGCAGCCACCTCAGAAGCATAGCAATAACACTGCTGTGCCAGTGACTCTTGTTCGGGAATGAACTGAAGTTGCCAGCCAGGGAAGGGAGGATGAAGCGTTCCTTGAACTGCTCTCCTCCCTTGGGTGGTGAGGGATGTGCATGCCACATTGCTGAGGATGGGTACTGTGTGCCTGCCCCATTGCAGAGGATGGGTACTGTAGCAGTCAGATGGTTCCAGCAAGGGGAGGGATGATTGCAGACGCAGTGCGTCACTGCACACAGGGTGTCACATTTGGTGGAAAAATGGAGAAAAACACCTTTGGCTGTGGCAACATGAGGAACTGCTTCCTGCAGGCCTGGCACCACCGACCAGGCACATTTGACACTGGATCCTGCTCTAAAGCAGCTTTGTCAGCTCTTCTGGCCCCACCACAAGAGGCAAATCATGGAGGAACTCTGAGGGTAAGTCCTGAGAATGGTGGGTGATTGGATTAGGGTACAGTCCGGACAGTGCCAGACAAGGGGGGATTGGATGAATAATAGATTGAGGAAAAATTAAAATGTGACTCTTCAGAACCTGTTGTTCAGGACATCCAGATTATGCAGATGTGCTTTAAGAGGTGCTTTAAGAGCTGTGCAGTGTACAACTTCTCCATAGCAATTGCCTTGTTACTTCCTTTCGCATGTGACCATTAAGACAGCTCCTGACCCTGTAAAGGGCTCCTAAATCGCAGCCCACTGAGATGATGATGTGATTGGCATGCTTTGGCCATTCAAACTGTGGCTTCAGTAAC
The DNA here is from genome assembly GCA_016271365.2 of Neoceratodus forsteri. Taxonomy (NCBI): domain Eukaryota; kingdom Metazoa; phylum Chordata; order Ceratodontiformes; family Ceratodontidae; genus Neoceratodus; species Neoceratodus forsteri. The sequence continues at coordinate 500,824,792 of CM028132.1, forward strand.
CCCCAGGTACATGATGGGCTGAAGCAGCTCAGAGTGGAAGGTTAGCAGTGGGCAAAAATAAGAGGGCATTGAAAATGCTACAAATCTTTGTGTCAGGCAGGTTAGCAAGGGCAAAAGGAAGAAGGAGACCACTGTGGTTCTCCAAGGAGATAGCAAGGAAAGTAAGAGCAACAAAAAGTGTCGTTTAGAAGATACAAACTAACAGAGTGAGGGGGGACAGTGAGAATTACCAGGAGAATCAAAGGGAGGCAGGGAAGGCAGTTAGGAGCACAAAGGTGCAGACGGAGGAAAAGATAGCCAAATCAGTGAAAAAAGGGGATAAAACATTTTTCTAGGGACGTGGCTATGTTGTTCAATCCACACTGTCTGGCAGGTTCCTTGCCGCTTTAAATCTTGCCGGAAGGTCTTCAAGCTGGCTCCTCCCACCCACCCGGGTGGTAAAACCCTCAGCTCCGCCCCATGACGCCAGATCTTCCTTACCGCTTGGAAGCTGAGGTTCCCTCCTTAGTGCTCTGCATTTTAGGCCTGGATCCACACTCTTAGGAATTTCGAACTTATTTTAAAATTTTCAAGACTTCGGTCTTTGTCTTCCCTCGCGGCTGCAATGGACAAATCGACTCCTGGCTTCCGTTGGTGCCCGTGTGGGCAGAAGATGTCCTCGACCGATCCGCACTCCACTTGCATCTGCTGCCTGGGGCTTGGCATGACGTGCAGGCTTGGGAATTGCAAGTCCTTTTCATCTTCGGTCTTGGAGGACCGCGCTGCCAGAGTTCTTCTCAGGCGACCTAAAAAATGGTATCCCCCGGTCAAGTCTAAGATGGCCCGTTGGGCGGTGTCCGCCGGCGGGCTCCATGGAGCAGTTGGAGCAGATGATCCGCCTCGAGGAGGAGGCGGCCCAGGCTGCTGCTTCTTCCTCCTCCTCTGCCGCGCCATTTATCCCGCTCTCCTTGGGCTCCTCCTACACGGCTTCATTTAAGGAGCTTTGCCAGTCTGTCTCCACCAAGGGAGAAAGGCCATCAGGACATTCCATTCGGTCCAAGAAGGAGGACTCTAAAGGTAAGTCCCACCGTCTACGTTCATGGGAATGGGAGAGATCCCCTTCACCGAACCGTCAACTCTAGACTTCAGTCAAGGTTGTGGCTGCGGCCGCTGGCTTCACGGTGCCCCCGTCAGGTCTACCGGCCGAGACATCCATCAACGCGGTCGAGATTTTTCTCGACCCGTCGGATGGTTTGTCGACTGGAGAAGCAAACAACCCTACTTCACCGGTTCCCCCAGTGGAAACAGAGGACTTGCCTGTGCCTCCTGTGCCAGAGTCCCCGGTTAAGGTCCCTGTACCGAGGGAGGAGCGGGTTTCCCCTGTCCCCTCTCTGACCCACCCTCGGAAACCCGGAAGGTCTAGGTCTTGGTCCTCTTCCAGGTCCTGCCGACGTCGGCAATCTCTGCACCATGGAAAGCGGCGTCGCCTCTCATTCTTGTCTTCCTCTTCGGAGGATAGGCTCCGGCCCAAGTTGCGCTCTCAGCTATGAGGAGTTAATGTGACAGCAGCTCTTATTGTCCAGGAATAGCCTACTCGCTACCTTCTCTGGCTATTAAGTGGCTTTCACTGGAGCGGCTGAAACAACCCCTCGTAGTGGTCGAGGAGCCAACCCCGGCACCAGTTGTTCGGCCGAAGCCGGCTGTTCAGCCCATTGTGGTGGAACCTCCGACTCCACAACTGAAGACTGGGGACCTGACCAAGGATTCTCGGCCGGGTCAGGGCTTGCCTCATAGGTGGTCAGTCACCCTCGCTCCGGATCGTCCTCGGCAGGTGGAGGGTGGCACAGGCATCCGGCAGCTGTTTGCAGACTCCTCGGAGTCTGACGACAACGCCGCTTGACCTGGAGTCCGCGGGGAGGGCCAGTCGGTGGGCGAGAGCCCTTCTCATTTTTAGGTTTGCTTCGGCTCATCTCTGAGTCCACTGGGATGCAGCTTGAACCCATTTCAAAATGGGCCAAGTATCCCCTCACGGAGATACTGGACCAAGGGGATTTCCCTACGGAGGCCTTCCTGTGGCGAAGCCATTGTTGGCCCGGCCCTGAGTCGTGGCAGCGGCCAGCATCTTGTCCCGCGCCTCGCCAGAATGACCCGAAGTACGCAGTCCCCACTGGCTCGCTCTCCGATGCTGGAGCACCCTCTGCGGAGGGGTTAGTGACCGAGCAGCTTTTCCGCGCCTCGAACGCTCGAATGGACAAACCGCCCGATAAGGAATCCAAGAAGCTGGATTACACGGGCGGAAGGTTTACGCTACGCCCTCCCTAGGCCTTCGTCAGGCTAGCTCAGCCATTCTGATGGCACATTTCTCCCACGCCCTTATGAGTTCCCTGGATGAGGTGATTCCTCATCTCCCGGCTGACCTTCAGACGACGGTCAAGCAGGTTCGGGATCAGGGAAGGGCGGTGGCAAAACAGCAGCTCCAAACTTCATTGGACATAGGTGATTCTTGTGCCCGATCAGTAGCAGTTGCAGTGGCCATGCGCCGCAGAGCTTGGCTGCGGATCTCTACCTTCACTGCGCACACCCAGCACAAGCTGGCAGATGTTCCCTTCCTGGGCACCAACTTATTCGGGCCGGGGGTGGAAAGCCATCTCCAGAGGATCGAGAAGTCTAATGCCACCTTGGACTCTGTCACGTCTGCCCAGAAGGATAAAGGCCACCAGCAGCAGCGTAAGCCCTTTCGCCCCTGCGGCGCATCCGGCCCAGCAGCACCAGAACCAGGGCCAGCAGGCATGCATTTGGCACCCTAAGGCCAAGTCTGCCCCTTCCTCCAGTAGGAATCCTGGAAGCAAGGGTCCAGGAGGTCCCTCAGCGGGCCCTTCCTCTAAGCCTGCCCAGTGACGGGTTGAGAGGTGTCGCCCCCAACCTCTTCACTCCTCCCTGGGTTCCCCCCCATGGGGGGACGGCTCCGCCACTTCTTTTCCGCCTGGTCCGCTATCACCACGGACCGCTGGGTGCTAGAAGTGGTAGGCAGGGGTCTGCCTCTGGAATTTGAGCGGTTCCCTCCATATCGAGCTGTCGCCCAAGGGGGGCTATGGGTTCCGCAGTCTCTCTGTCAGCTCGTCGAGCTGACATTGCTCTGCTTCTCCAGAAGGAGGTGATCGGCGAGGTGCCGGACCCTCCTCCAGACCCAGGGTTTGTGTCCAGGTACTTCCTGGTCCCAAAGCGGACGGGGGGCTGGCGCCCCATCCTTGACCTGCCCGACCTGAACAAGTTCCTAAAGCAGCGCACCTTCAGGACGCATTCTTTCACGTCCCAATCCGTCCGTCTCATCAGCGATTCCTCTGCTTCCGAGCAGAGTGATCTCTTTACGAGTTCCGGGCCATGCCCTTCGGCCTCTCTCCAGCTCCCAGGGACTTCACCAAATGCATGGCAGTGGTGACAGCATTCCTGCAGCACCGAGGGGTACGGATGTACCCTTACCTGGACGACTGGCTGATTGCAGCCCCCTCCAGGCTGGCGGTGGAGCGGTTCAGGGATCTGGCCCTCCAGGTCTGCTGTCAGATTGGCCTTCTCATCAACGAGGCCAAGTCGGAACTCATGCCATTGCAGGTGATTCAGTTCATCAGGGCAGAGCTCGACTGTCTTCGAGCCAGAGCCCGGCTCCTGGCGGACAGGGCCAAGGTCCTTTCCTCCTTTGTGCAGTCATTTCTGGTTGGGCAATTTAGCCTGCCCTGGACTTCCTGCCTTCTGGACCTCATGGCGGCCTGCACCAGTGTGGTCCATTGGGCCCGCTGGCATATGCGTCCCCTGCAGTGGGGGCTGGCCTGCCAATGGTCACAGCGCTCCGGTCCCCTGGACCAGCCAGTGACGGTGACCCAGGAGATGTGGGACGGCCTACAGTGGTGGCTCGTTTCAGCTTATCTGCAGGAGGGTATCCCATTAGTCTGCCACAATCCGACAGTCACTCTGACAACCGACGGCTCTCTGATGGGTTGGGGTGCCCATCTGGGGGAGCTCCGGTCCCATGGCCTTTGGTCCCCTCAGGAGTCTCGATGTCACATCAACCTGCTGGAGCTCCGAGCGGTGCGTCTAGACCTCACCGCCTTCACTCCGTTTGTACAGGGTCAAGTGGTTCAGGTCCAGATGGACAACACCACGACCATGTACTACCTCAACCGACAGGGCAGGACGCACTCCTTGCCTCTGTGCAGGGAGGCTCTCCGGCTTGATCCCTCGTGATCAGCCTGGAGGTGGATCTCCTAGCCATCCATGTGGCAGGAGCCTCCAACAGTCTGGCCGATGCCCTCAGCCGTATAGGCGCTGCATCTCACGAGTGGTCTCTCCTGCCGGAGATAGTACAAGATCTGTTCTCCCATTGGGGCACCACTCAGTTGGACCTGTTCACCTCCAGGGAGAATGCGAAGTTGAGGCTGTTTCATGCCCGCCCCCCTCAGCTGGGCTCACTGCAGGGGGTTGCCTTCTCGAGGCCGTGGACCCCTGGCCTCTTCTACGCCTTCCCTCCATTTCCCTTGATCCACAAGGTGCTTCTCAAGGCAAAGAGGGACAAGGCGCAGGTGATTCTGGAAGCCCCAGACCGGCACCGCCAATTCTGGTACCCAGATCTCCTCACCTCAGCTCCAGGCTCCCGAGTCGGCTTCCAGCCCGCCTGGACCTGATCTCAGTCAACAAGGGGAAGGTTCTCCATCCGGACCTTCAATCCCTGCACCTGACGGCCTGGTTCCTTAGTGGCTAGAATTCCAGGCTTTGTGTCTTTCCGATGAGGTCCTCAACGTTGTTGAGGTGTCCCGTAAGGAGTCAACCAGAAAATGCTATGCCTTCAAATGGAAGAGATTCTCCATTTGGTGTCAGGACAAGGGGTTGGACCCTTCTTCCGGGTCCTTGGCTAGCATCCTGGACTACCTGTGATCCCTTTCTCAGCTAGGGCTTCGGTCGATGACCCTTAAGATGCACTTGGCAGCCATCTCTGCTTACCGGGCGCGGGCCGGCAAGCAGTCGGTGACGCAGGAGAAGGTGGTCGGGTGCTTTTTCAAAGGTCTTGATTACATATCCCCTCCGGTGCGAGAACCTCCACCTCCGTAGGATCTACTGCTGGTATTGGCTAAGCTCATGGGCAAGCCATTCGAACCGATGCTTGGGTGTCCTATCTCCCACCTGTCATGGAAGACTGCCTTCTTGGTGGCTATTACGTCAGCCAGAAGAATGGGAGAGCACTAGGCTCTTTCCATCGAATCTCCTTATCTGGTCTTCCACAGGGACAAGGTTGTCTTGCGCCTCCACCCGAAATTCCTTCCGAAGGTGTTGTCTGAGTTTCACCTGAACCAGGTATTGACTCTGCCGGTGTTCTACCCCAGTCACACCTCGGAGGGTGAATACAGCTCCATACTTTGGGCCCTAGAAGAGCACTCTCTTATTATAAGGAGCGGACGGCTGAAGTTTGGGGAGAGGCTCGCCAGCTGTTTTGTCACCTACGCTGAAGCCGCACCTGGCAGACCTGCAGCCAAGCGGACGATAGGCAGGTGAGTCACCTCCTGCATAGATCTCTGCTCATCAGGGAAATCTTTTCTACTTGCCCTGACAGTGAGATAATTGAGTCTCTGGCTCTAAAACAGGCCTTTGTTGTCTGTGTGTACAGTATGTTAGGAGAGTAACATTCTACCAGTGGAACTGAGCAGAATTTTGAATCCATGATAAACATTCTATGTCTTGAATGTGGGGAAAACAGAAAAAAACAGGATGAAGAAAGTAAGCAATACAGTAATACTGTATAAACAAAGAGAAAAGGTGGGAAAACAGCCACATAGGCAGATCAAAACTGCTCAAATACATTGCTGATGTTGATAAACGCACGTACATTTGAATTAAATATATATATATATATAGTGTGTTTTCAGGTGAAATCTACAACCCCTTCCCCACCAAAAAAAAAAAGGCAACCTGGCAGGTTTAAAGTTTTTTTTTTTTTCTTTTCTTACTAACCTTTCTCCTCATACTTATATCAGTTTCCCTTTTATGTACTAGACCACAACACATAAGTAAAAAACAAAAATAAAGAGAAGGTTGCCTTCATTGAAACTACATAACTACAGTGTAATGAAAATTAAGTTTTAAACACTGCTTATGTTTTACAAATTTACAGATGATACAGTGCATTTATGATAATTTACATGTTACAGAGAAAATATTTATTTTCAACTAACTCTACTAAATAGTTTTACTGCAAAGTACTGTACTAGTTATCCTATTGCTGAGATATGCTATTTTATGCATTATTAGGGACTACTTTTTTCAGTTTTTAGATGTTTTAGAGGTGATATATTGTACATTCTTATAAGAGTAAATCAAATTAATTATTTTATGGTGGCTCATTTTATAAGTGTGATGAGCCACTCCAGGGTGTGCATTAAAGGATTTTCATGTACTTCACAAAGGCGTAAGGACACTTGTGTAGCCTCGATTATAGAAGCAGCCCTGGGGTGTGCATTAACATCCTTTAGAAAATGGGCTTAAGTTTACCAGAGCTCTGATTGGCTAAGCCTCCTGAGAAGTTGGGCATCTATCAGACAACAGAGCCCGGGTAAAAAAAAGGTGCCAGCCCAGCCTGCCTAACTACCAGTTTGAATCATTGTGTCCATAGAATGTTTGATTTCAAAATGCCACCATTTTCTTCACTCGCTAAGCGAGCCGTAAACTAGCGGTCCGTTTTCCCAAGGTCTCCTACACGTAGTCATCATGCACTCACAAACCTGGCCACAACTCAACTGACATTTTCATTTAAAAAAACTTTAGAACTTAATTTTAAGTACAAGAACAACCCTTGTTCTTAAAATACACAAGTCGCCACGGCTCACGGTACATGTCCGCCCCCTCACGTCACTGACCCCCTTTTGCCGATTCTCCCGATTTGTTCACTTGATACGTCATAGCCCTACTCAGTAGCCTAACTGAAACCCAAATAGCAAAAGCACAACACTCCACCTGTTTTTTTTATGCTTTCAGCTTGGTCGACCTTCCGTCCGTACTGATCAACTCTATGGTGTGCCCACCCGCCATTACCGCTCCTCTGTCCAATTCCCCGATGCACTGCTCAGCTGCCCAGCTGTAAATGGACTGTCAGAACAACGGGAAAGTGCAGAAATGTGCCTGATGGTTACCTGCTTCCTGACAGAGTGGGACTCAGTCATGCTCCATTTTCACTCCTTAAAAAAAAAAAAAAAAAATCAAAGCCCCCACCACCACCCAATCTGTGCAGTCTGCTCCGGAGTCTGTTTTCTCACACAGTTTTCTCTAAACAGTCCAGCAGGCAAGTGAGAGAGAAAGATGCCTGCACAGAATCACCAACAGTTGTAAAACCCCAGTTCTATATAGATTTTTTTAAATTTTTTTTTTATTAAAATCTTCTGTTCATTGTTCAACGTAACACCCTACGCAGTAACAGTTAAAATTAAAAACATTTACACCCTAGCCTGCGGCATCCTATCTGTTGCTCTATACTTCCTGGTTTTACGAGGCAGGGTGATCACAGCATGCAACAGCCACAAGTTCCAAGTGTAAAGGGAGAAAAAAGACTTCTTCAAGTAAGGCAGAAAACAGTGTTTTTGTTTTTCTTTTTGTTTATTTTTTTCTTGCAGACTGCAGGGAGAAGAACTTAAAAAGTCAGTCACCTGTTACAGAGTGATGAGGGTTGGGGGATAAGTACAACAGAATGCTTGTCTGGGGAGTGGCAGCAGAAGATGGAATAGCACAGGAAAGGAGGGACTACTTTACAAGTAAAAGCCTTAAAATTAATTCTTACTATACTTTTAATTATTTCTTTATTTTTGAAAACCCATAAAACTGCTACAGGAAGCCCATTTTCTAGTGCAATAATACCCCTCAGGGTGGAGCTGGTATGGGCAATGCTAGACCTTCCAGGGGCTATAAGGCCCTCCACCTGCAGTGTCGGGCCTCATCATGCCCCTGGGCGGTCTGGTATTGCCCAATACCGCCCACCCTGTCTGGTATTATTGCTTACTTATTGCACACCCTGTTGTGGCTTATTACTTACATAATTACTGTTGCTGCTGTATATGACTTTTAAATATCACTACTGCTGTGTAATGTAGTGCCCAAGGCACCAAATTACCACAGTTGAAAGGGGCTCGAGCAACACCAGTCAAACGCAGGGTTTCCTCAATAGGTGGGGATCTCAGTCCCTTTAAATCCAAACGTACTCGCAGCATGAGCATGGGGTGAGCGTGAGTGACTGTGCCACTCGATAAAACATTTGGCTTGAATCTCATAATAATCTGCACAAGATAAAAGGTTTGATATTTAAAAAAAAAAAAAAAAGTAGTAACATAAGATAAATTGAATCTTGGGTTAAGGAGTTCCTTTTTTATTGTGGTAAACTTTAGGGAAGTAAATAGTGTTTGTATTTAGGCTATACTAGGTTATTTTATTTTAAATTGTGCTTGAAAGGGATAGACCCTTTAAAGGAATATGGTTGTTGTTTTAGACATTATACAGAGTAATGGTTGTTTTGTGTCATTTTATCGTGCTCTGAATCAGCATTTAACATGTGACGGGGTGGAGGAACAGGATCATGCTGGCTTTTACCCGTCCATGGTTAATTGTTACCATGACACGTGGCCATACCCTTTGGATTATGGCCCTAAAAATGCACCACCTTTTATGATCTTTATGGCCTTGTATCATCCACCATTACACTTACTGTTAGTCGTGGTGAGGAACCAGGTGTATTCTACCTTAAAATTTGACTTAAGACAGGATTCACATTTATTAAAGTTCCATCCCCTTGGGAACATGGATTAAAGGGAAGACGGTAAGTATAGTATTTTTTGCACTTGGCCTTTTGCAGTGTGGTGATAGTAATCCCAGTCCGGGCCCAGTGAATAATTATAGAGTTAGGAAAGGTATGTTCTTTACCCACTCCAATATTGGGAGTATAGTCCCTAAAATTGATCTAGTCGGGGACTTTGCTGTTGAGCACCGTCCTGATTTTATGACATACACAGAAACCTGGTTAAGTGATAGGGTGGGTGATTCTGACATTATGGTTAATGGGTCTAGTATTCATAGGGCTGATAGAAATAAAAGGGAGGGGGTCTTGATATGTGCTTTGGATTAATACTGCCCAAGACAACTTTTTCGACTTGAGCCCAGATAGCTGTGAGCACTTAGCACTGGAAATTGTTTCCAGTGGGAAAACACATTTTGCTTATTGGTGCTTACAGCCCCCATAAGAATGTAAAAAGTAAGATGCAACAATTGGTAGCTATACTGTCTTCTTTTTGTGGATACCCGTGACATTTTACCTATGGGGAATTTTTTTTTCATTTGTAATTTATGGTATTTTTTCTTTTCTTCCCTCCCCTCCCCCCGGGCCACAGCGTATACATGCATGCATGCATGTGTGTGCATGGGCCAGCACCTTTACACACACACACACCAGGATCTGATGGCCTTCCACCCCTCCCCAGACTTGCGTCACCCGCTCCAACCGCCTATGCTACCCACAGGACCTCCACCTGGTGCGAGCGGGATGGGGAGAGCGGCATCCACCCTTTTGGAGTGGGAGAGCCACAGCTCAGTCCCGCCTCCAGCCCTCCCTCTGAGCCGGCTCCCCAGTGACCAGATGCGTCAGCGTGGCATGAGGGTGTGGCGTCCAGGCGCCTCAACCCCTCCGCACCACCAGGCCGGCATACTCATGGGGAATTTTAATGATAATTGGATACGAACAGTTGATTCTGGCGTATTGAAAAACATAGCACTTACCTTGGGTTTGGAACAATTGATAAAAGACCCTACACACGTATAATATTAAAAATCCTTCGGATTCCACATTTAGATTTGATCCTGACAAATTTCCCTCACCATTACTGTAAAGCAGGGTTACTTGAAGATTTGAATGGTGATCATAATATTATAAACTCTGTTAGAGGTAATTATCACACCCATAATCAGCCCTGGTTTATCTCCTATCGAGCTACTAGAAATTTTGATTATTTATCTTTAACTGGAGCTTTAGATGGAATCAACTGGGACAGAATTATTTTTAATTCCTGACATAGACTTGGCATGGAATTATTTCCTCTCGGAGTTGATGCAGATTATTGAGTTTCATGTGCCAATTAAAACTTGGAAAATAAAACAAACATCTGCTCCATGGTATTCACTAGCCGTGAGGAAGGCGAAGAGAAAAAAAAAAACAACAAGCTTGGGATAGGGCACCTGACTCTAACTAGACGAGAGATTGGGAACACTATGGAAGTGTATAAAATGGACAGACTGGATGGGCCTTGTGGTCCTTATCTGTTGTCAACTTCTGTGTTTCTGTGAAGTCTCAGAAAGGGAAACAAAGAGAACATATTATAATAAGTTAGATGCTTCTGCTGGAAATAGTAAAATGTTTTAGAAAATAAAAGATATCAATGGCCATCAAAAACAAAAGGGGACCTACACATACTATAGAAATTACAGGGCATTTGGGTAAGGAGTCTGTAGCAGATGTATTTAATAATTATTTTTTGAATTCAGGAAATTGTTTTGGTAACCTGATTCCTGTAACTCACTAACGCAACCTTAGCTTAATAAAGATTTACCACACATGTTCTTATGAGGTGGTTGAGGCCTTGTGGGATTGAAAACTGGCAAAAGTGGAGGCCCAGATGGTTTAACTCCTTTTTTGCTAAAACTTTCTGCCTTACAGATAATGGCCTCTCTAACCTATATGTTTAACTGGTTTATTGCTGAGGGAATGATACCATTGGACTGGAATCTGGCTAGAGTTGTTCCTATTTTAAGGGGGGCAGCCTTGGCCAGTTGACCAGTTACCACCCTATTTCTCTGTTGTCACAGGTTTCAGAACTATTGGAGGAACTTTTGACGAGGCAACTAACTGATTTACTGCATCAAAATGATTTGTATGACAAATATCAGTCACGTTTTCACAAATCACATGGCACTATGGCTCTCTGTGGAGAGTCTGGATGATGTCCACAAAACAATTGATAAAGGCCATTTAACAAGTGCCATCTTTGTTGACCTCTCCAAGGCCTTCGACGTGGTGGGCCACCAAATGCTTCTCAACAGTCTGATGGATATTGGGTTTTCAGTTAAAGCCTTGAAGTGGTTTGCTTCCTATTTAGAAGGGAAGATGCAGATTTCTGCTGTAAATGAAATGAGTTCTGCACCATTGCCCGTTGTCCGGGGAGTCCCCCAGGGCTCAGTGCTTGGTCCCTTACTGTTTTTGATTTGTTTGAGAGGCCTTGGACACAATGTGGAAGGTTTGGCTTACCATCTTTATGCTGACTACACCGTAGTTTATACCTCTACTTCAACTTTGCATGAGATTCAGTTTAAATTGCAGGCAAGCTTTGATGGGTTAATTATTTTGCTAAGTTAAAACTTAAAATGAATATTAACATTCTAAAAGCCAGCAGAATGGACCTAGTGGTCTGCTTGTTAGCCAGCCACCTAGTGGGTTCTCGCTTTCCCACCCCCCAAGCCCCCGAGAATGTCTTCTTTGGCTTCGGTTTCCCCTTGTACTTGTCCAACCCCTTCTTGAAGGCCTCCACTGTGTCCTCCTCCACCAGCCTTCCAGGCAGCAAAATCCATGGCTCCACCATTCTCTCAGTGAAATAATGTCTCCTCGTCCCCCCTGTAATTTCTCCTCCAACTTCCACTCATGTCCCCTGATTGTCGCCCCCCACACTTCTTTAGCCTGAACAGCTCTTTGGTTCTGCTCTTGGTTATTCCTTTACGTACTTGAAGACCCCTATCATCTCTCCCCTGTCTCTTTTCTCTTCCAGTCTCTCCTCATAGGGCCCATGCCCTGAATCATCCTGGTCGCTCTCCTCTGGACCCCTCTCCAGCAGTGCTATGTCCTTCTTCAGATGAGATCTCCAGAACTGCACACAGTACTCTAGGTGAGGCCTGACCAAGGCATTATACAGCGGGAGGATCACCTCCCTCCTCCTGGACCTAATTCTGGCTATGCAACCCAGTATCCTTTTTCCTTTGGCTGCGGTTCTTCTACAATTTTCAGAGTTATTCATTTTCATGTCTACCACTACCCCTAGATCCCTCTCGTCCGATGTGGCTTGCAGTGTGACGCGCCCCCCCTCGAGTGTAAACATGGCCTGGGTTTCTGACCCCAAATGAAGTACTTACATTTCCCAGGATTAAATTTCAGTCCCCACCTCCTTGGTATCCAGGTTCCCTTGGACTGTCTCTCTCACTTCTTCCCTATCCACCAGTGCTCCCAGTTTGGAGTCACCTGCAAAGAGACTCTGTCTACTCCTAACCCCCCTCCCTATATCCGAGACATAGGCACTGAACAGGAGTGGCCCCAATACTGAACCTTGGGGAACCCCTCTGATTACCTTCCTGGGGGAGGAGACTATCCCACCGACCATTACCCTCTGTATTCACCCCGTAAGCCAATTTTCTACCCACTTAAGCAACTATCCTCCCACCCCCATCTCCCCCAGCTTTGCTATCAGACCATTATGGGGTACTGAATCAAACGCCTTGCTGAAATCGAAGTAAAGGATGTCCACCGGCCTATGTCTGTCCAGGGCCCCTGTCACCCAGTCATAAAACTCTACGAGGTTGGTCTGGCGTGATCTCCCCGGGACAAAACCATATTGTTTTATCATCTCGGTGCCCTAACCTTTCCAGATGCCTCCCAAGCCTCTCTTTGATAATGCCGTCCGTTACTTTGCCTACCACTGATGTTAGGCTGACAGGCCTATAATTCCTTATCTCCTTTCTAGACCCTCCTTTGTATATAGGCATTACATGAGCCACCCTCCAGTCTTGGGGCACCCATCCTGTCTGCAGAGAGGTGTTAAAGAGTGCAGCCAGTGGAGCTGCCAGTTCCTTCAAATCCGTCAGATGTAGCCCATTCGGCCCCGGTGCCTTATCAGTCTTTAGCTTCCGAAGGGCCTCCCTCGCACTATCCACTGTGACCCCCCTCATGCAACCGCTCCGCCCCTTCTAGGTCTTGCCCAGCCTGTACCCTAGCCTCTTTCAGTCCTCTGGTCTCAGACTGACCTCTCGATTTTGTTGGCTCCCCTTCCCTCCCATCGAACTGCAGGGATCCCTGTCTCTCTCTGTAAAGATCGAGGCAAGTACTCATTTAGGGCCTCTGCCTGCTCTCTTGCTTCCTGTGCCTATCCCCGTCCCTAATCCTGCTGATTGTGTCCTTGCTTTTCTTTTTCTCTTGTATATCTATAGAATCCCCGATATCCCTAGCCAGGTTTGCTCCATCCCGCCTTGGCTTCCTCACCACTCTGGTGACCCTCCTGGCCATCAGTTCATACTTTTCCCCCTCTCCTTATTCCCCCTTGAGCTTTTAAAACATGTGTAGGCAGACTTTTTTTTTTTTTCCCCTCCCCGCCTCCTGCACCTCCCTGGTCCACCAACATGGCTTACTGGTTCTACCATCCTTTCGCCTTACTTTTGTACAGGACCTAGTAGCCTCCTACACCCCTTTCTTAATGGTCTCCCACAAGCTTCCAGTATCCATGTCCGGCCTAATCTTGTCCAAGTTACCTGTAGAATCCTACCCATGCCCACGAAGTCCGCTCCCCTGAAGTCATCTACTACTACTGTATTAGTGCGGTTCAAATAACATGAAGTTTTGCTGTATTCTGCCTATCGCATTTAACCCCAGCATTTGAACTTCCCCCGGAGAGTAGAGGGTTAAATTCTATGCAGAGCATAGAACGTTGACCTCAAGCTCAGTTCAAACCTTTGTCTGCTGCACTTTGAAATGTAACCGTCAGATTCTTTACTCCACCTAACTGAACAGTTGCTCCGGAGATTTCTCCTTCGCTCTCGGTTCGCGGTTTAAAAATAGTCGGTTTTACTGATATTCTTGCATTGTTTTTCAGTTCAGATCCTTGTCTGTGGTACAGTAAGTGCATAGGTAATGGACTTAGCTAGAAAAAGTGTGTGGAAATTGTATTCTGAATTTGTGTGACCGGTTCAGCTGAACTGGTCTCTGTTTTAGTGATTGTTTTTCTTGTTCTTTACAGGAATTTTAGTGTGAGGTACTGGTCCTTATCGGTTTAAAAAAAAAAAAAACATTTTTTTTTTTTTAAATACCTGTAACACTGTTAGAAACCAGCAAGGGTATCTTGCCTGGCAGTTGATATAAAAACGGTAAGGGTTTAGTTATGGCTTTGTCTGAGAAACCCCCTGCAGTGAGTGTGGGGAGGCCTTTGTTGAGGCCGACCCCCACACCACTTGTGTTTACTGTCTGAGTTTTAGTCACCTAAGTTAGACTGCCAAATCTGTAAGAATTTCCCTAAAGCCACTCTGAATAAAAGGTTGGGCAGGCTTAGGGAAAAGGAGGCTGAGAAGTCCGCTGACCCGGATGGCCAGCCTGGTTCGGTTTCGACCGAACCAGAAGGAGTGCCCTCTGACCAGGGCGAGACTCCTTCGGGCAAAAGGAGAACTGATTCTGAGGGATCGGGTCCATCAAAATTAAAAAGACAAATCGTCCGGTTCGGATCCAGAACCTCATCATCCGACCGCCAAGGAAATTGCCTGAGCGATTCGTATAGCGGAATCACTTAGTTCGGTTCCGGCTGATCCGGCGCCTTCTGGCAGGCGTTCTGTTCGGTCGGTTCCTCCAGTTCAAGATTATACCCCCGAAGATTGTTATGAACCAGACTTGGAGGGGGGTGATGATTATGATGATGAAGGCGATGATGATGATGATGATGATGATGATGGAATTGAAGGTCTTGATCATCCTATCAAACCGGACATCTCCCTAGACAGGCCTTCTGGTGTTTCCCCTCCCAGGCTTTCTGAGTCCTCTTCCCGCTTTATGTTCTACAGGAAAATGGCAGAAACCCTCTAGCTCCCTATGGAGGAAGCTATTGAGGAACAAGAGGAGCCTGACTTTGTGGAGATGATAGACATCTCCGAGTCCAAGAGGTTGTCTTTTCCCCTTCACACGTCTTTTGGGAAACCGACACAAAGGCTGTTAAAAACTCCAAATTCATTACCTCCTGTGAACAGATGGATAGACAAGAGGTACATGCTGTCAGGCTCAGGTATGGCGTACTTGTACCAGCAGTGCAGCCATGTTGGGGTTGTGCAGGCTGCAGCCTGTGATAAGGCTAACATTTTCTTGGCTTCACACACGCCAGATAAAGACTCCAGGAAATTGGATGCCATAACAAAAAAGCAGTACATGGCATCCTCTTTGGGACTCGGGCAGGCGAATTACATGGCTTATACAGACAGGTACTAGAAGTCCAGGTGGGACACTGCACTGGCACTGGCTAAGCAGGCCCCTACCTAGCTTGCCAAGGAGCTGGAGAAGGTGGCTGCTGATGGGATTCGGGCATCAAAGATTCAGTTTCATGCTGCTGTGGACTCCAACAGTGTTTCATCTAGAGTCATGGCTACAGATGTGTCTCTTCGGAGACTGGCTTGGCTTAGGTGTACTAGCCTTTCTCAGGATACCCAGGCTAAGGCCATGGAGTTTCCTGTGGTTAATAATTCTCTGTTTTGGGAGGAGACAGAGAATTATATGAAGAAAATGGACGAATGCAGGCAACTCCTTAAAGGCAGCAAGCTAGGGGCAGGCCTTTACATAGGCCTTTCTACCAAGCACAGGCCTCGTCTCCTTTTTCTCAGAGGGGGAGGCAGAAGGGGGATAAGCAGGGCTGCATCCACCTCTCAGCGTAAGGCTCCTGCTAAGCAGACACCCTGAGGTGTCAGCCCGGGTCAACTCCTCCATTCCTGTAGGAAGCAGGCTGGCCTACTGTTTCTAGGACTGGAAGTCTGTTACCTCAGACAAGTGGGTCCTGGAGGTAGTAGGCCAGGGACTGGCTCTCAGCTTCAAAAAAATTCCCAAAGCTGAGAGCCAGATCTTTTCCACCTGCAAACATCTCCGAAAACGTTGCCCTAGAGGCAGAGGTTTCATCTCTTCTGGCCTTAAGGGCCATAGAGAGAGTTCCTACAATACACAGGGGAAAAGGTCTGTACTCCAGGTACTTCCTTACCCTGAAAAAAAAAGGGGAGTGGCAGTCTATCCTAGACTTAAGATACCTAAACAATCATTTGTTAAAGCCAAAGTTCAAAATGGTGACTCTGGGAATAATTCTTCCCTCTCTAAGGCCAGGGGATTCGCTAGCCTCCCTAGACCTAAAGGATGCCTACTTTCGTATTCCCATCAGGTGCTCCCACAGAAAGTACCTCCGGTTCGAACTGCCTTCAGGCCATTACCAGTTCAAAGCAATGCCTTTCGGCCTAACATCAGCTAACATCAGCTTCAAGGGTGTTCACAAAATGCCTGCCATTAGTAGTGGCTTTCCTAAGCAGAAAAAAAATATCCATGTTCCCATACCTGGACGACTGGCTCATAGTGGGTTAGTCTCCAGACCAAGTCAAGTCAGATCTAAAAGTGACCCAGCAAGTGCTCACTTCTCTAGGTTTCCTTCTCAATCTTCCCAAGTCCGTTCTCGAGCCAGTACAGCTGTTGACTTTCATAGGGGTAGAACTAGACTCTGTCAAAGCAAGAGCATTTCTCCCCTTGGTAAGGGTGAAGGCCACCATGGAGCTGGCTTCTTCCTTCCACATTCTGGTTTCTCGACCAGCAAGACACTTTCTTTAGTTGCTGGGCCATGTGGCAGCTTCCACTGCAGTGGTCCAGTGGGTCAGATTTCAGATGAGAGACATCCAGTTCCATCTGAGGGCTTTTAGGTCTCAGAAAAAAGATCCTCTGACCAAACTGATTCCAGTGACTCAGACTCTGATCCAAGCTTTTCAATTGTGGCAGGATCAGGACAATCTCAGGCAAGGGGTCCCATTCATTACTCAGTCTCATTCTGTGGTTCTAACCACAGATGAAACGCTCCTGGGTTGGGGAGCTCACTTGGGGGCTCTCACAGCCCAGGGAGTGTGGTCCACTCAGGATTCTCTTCTCCATATCAACCTTCTGGAGCTCAGGGCGGTTTACCTGGCCCTGGAAGCCTTCTCACAATCAAAGAGCAAGGTGGTTCTAGTCAGGACAGACAACACCACCACCATGTGGTGTATCAACAATCAGGGAGGCACTCTGTCTATGGCCTTGTGCACGGAAGCTATGAAAATATGGTCCCTGGCTCACTCCCTACAGACCACTCTGGTAGTGGTCCACCTCCCAGGAAAGGACAATGTGCTAGCAGATGCAATGAGTAGGATTTCCAGGGCCATCACGAATGGTCCCTGGATCCCTAGTGTTAAGTGATTTTTTTTTTCAAGATGGGGCACTCCAGAGATGGATATCTTTGCAACCCCAGACAATCACCAACTTCTCTCTTCTGTTGCAGACCCCCAGTCTTGGCTCAGTCCTCTGGATGCTCTGATTTTGAATTGGGAAGGAAAATTTCTGTGCCTTCCTCCTTTCCCTCTGCTGTTCAAGGTCCTAGTAAAGATAAGGTCACAACCTTGCAAAGGATCCTGATTGCTCCAGATTAGGTCAGGCAGCCTTGGTATCCCCTGTTGCTGTCCCAAGCAGTCCATCTTCCCTGTCTCTTCCCAGGAATCGCAATCTGTTAACCGCCTCAGAGGAGGGTCTGATATCCCAACCTTCGGTCTCTCAATTTCAAGGCAAGGCCCTTGAGAATTTAAAGTATGCAAATTTGCATCTGTCTCAAGAGGTTCTGGACATTCTCAAAGCCTCTTAAAATCTTGCCACCAGAAAAACGTACAACTCCAAATGGAAAAGGTTCAGCATCTGGTGTTCCAAAACACATATATCCCCAGACACTGCTGAATTGTCTACAGTTCTGGATTATGTGGTTCATCTCAATGGCCTAGCTACCCTCAAAGTACATTTGTTAGCTGTTTCTGCTTTTCTGTCAGTAGGAAAGCCTTCCTCACTGACATCTCATCCTGTTTTCTGTAAATTTTTCAAGGGATTGCTTCATACCAATCCTCCCTTTAGGGATCCTACCCCTGCTTGGGACCTTAATGTTTGCATTGCCCAGCTTATGCAATCCCCTTTTGAACCTTTGTCTTCAGCAGATCTTAAGTACTTGACTTGGAAGACTGTGTTCCTGGTAGCTATTACCTCTGCCAGACGTATCAGTGAATTACAAGCTCTGTCAGTGCAGCCTGATTTTATCTCATTCCATAGAGATGAGGTGGTCCTTAGAACCAATAGGAGGTTGTTACTTAATGTGGTTTCAGATTTTCATTTGAACCAATCCATGTCTCTCCCTGTATTCTTCACTAATCATTCTTCTTCAGGAGAAAGAAGATTACACGGTTTGGATGTTAAAAGGGCCCTTACTACATTGAGCGTACTAGGGCACACAGGTTTGACTCCATTCAGTTATTCCTCACTTATGGGGAAGTGGGTAAGGGCAAACCTACCACTAAGAGAACTATTGCCAGGTGGATTGTTTCTTATATACAATTCTGCTATGAGAAGCTAGGCAAAATACCACCCTCAGGCCCTGAGGGCTCATTCGACTAGAGGTACAGCTGCTTCCCTGGCTGCTGCCAGGGATATTCCTCTACTAGAGATATGCAAAGCAGCCACCTGGAAAACAGTCCATACATTCACCAAGCATTACTCTCTGGATATCCAGGTTAGGAGTGATGCTCAGTTTGATACAACAGTGCTGCAGAGCCTATTCCCAAAATAGGTTTGAATCCCTCCTCCATAGAGGTACTGTTTGGTAGTCTGTAATGAGTCAGACTACAGCAAGACTTCATGTTGTTTGAAGAAAAAATTACTCACTTTAATAATTGTGTTTCTTCTAATGGAGTCCAGGGTTTTATTTAACTCCAAAAATTGATTAGTTGTTTCATAAAAGTGCTAAAACATTGTGAATATGCATAGCTCTTGCCTCACTGTGTTTAACAAACATAACACATCTAAAAAACCTATATAAATACTTTCTGTACAGTTGGCATTGCCCCAGGAGAAAAACTGCTAATCAGTTATTTAAAACCCTGCAGTCTTGCTGTATTCTGACCTACCTCCCCTCTCAGAACCTGGTTTTTGAGAAGTGGGCTGGCAGGTGCAGTGTTACACCCCAGGGGTGCATTTGGGTACTCCCTCTTTTTAGGAAGGTGGGAGTGGGTTATGTTTCTTTATTTTCAATGGTCATAAGTTGTTCAGTACCTGGTTTTTGGTTTCTAGACTTGTCTTTTGGAGGATCCAGAATATTTGGTTGCCATTTGGCTAATAAAAGTTATACAGTTTCCACATAGTGGGTTAGTTAGTTTTAGCTCGTAAGAATCTGACGGTTATGCTTCACAAGTGCAGCAGACAGAGATTTGAACTGAGCTCAAGCTCAACGTTCTATGCTCTGCATAGAATTTAACTCTCTCATCTTGGAACAGTTCAAGTGCTGAGGCTAACTGCTATAAGTCAGAATACCGAAGACTCCATTAGAAAAACACAATTACTCAGGTGAGTAATTTTTCTTTCCTCCCTTCTAGATACAGGAAACCAGACTGTGGTGTGGTCACCACCTGCCAGTGGACTGCACACCTCCAGGCCCCTTATCTGTTCACCGTCCACTAAGACAATGTCCAATATCCTCCCTTCCCTAGTAAGTTCCCCCGCCTGTTGGACCGGGAAGGTATCCTGGAAGACATCCATCAGTCTCTGTTCGCTGGCCACAGAGGATGTCATACTGTCCAGTCAGCCCCCGGCATATTAAGGTCACCCATGACCACCACATTACCCTTTCCAAGATCACATTGACCCTTGGTGTTGTCAACCAGTTTATCCTCCAGAGCCTCTCCTAGTGCGGGGGGCCTGCACACCACCCCTATTTTCATTTTTTTCCCTCCCATCATTTGCAGGGTTACCCAAATTGCCTCCACACCCTCCAGCTCTTCTACTCCAGTAACCACTATGTAATTTCTGACTATCAGCTTACTCTCCACCTCTTCTCCTCCTCTGACTTTTCTGAATATTTTGTAGCCCTCCAAATTTAGGTCCCAATCATTTTCTCTGGGTGGCCCATGTCTCCGTAATTGCCGCCACATCCGCTGCTCCCTCAACCAGCATAGCCTGGAGCTCAGGCATTTTATTGTGCTTCCTATAGAGTGGCAAACCCTGGCCAGTTCTTGGAATCTAGCCTGTATTTCTTTTTTTTGTTTGTTTGTTTGTTTAACTCTTTTTACTAAATTTTCCAACATAATAAAACAACATACAGTCTCCTAATAGAGGCATCACAGATCATACATTCAAACAATCCATAAACCCTGATAAGTCCATGACCTGTCTCAGCGTTCCATCTCATTTCTAAAAAACAAGCCCCAGACAAGAGAGAAGAAAAGAAAAAAAGAGAGCCACAGACATATACCCATACAATTTACAAATTAAACCAAAAACAGAAGACATCACGATAATAAAAATAAAAGAACATTCAATTCATTACATTATTTAACCTATGTACATGTATACTAAGGTCTTTTAACACTCTTCACCTAATTTACTTCCTCCCCTTAATCAACATCCCTAGCCGATGGAGCCAATCCCTCAAACTTCCCCGCCTCCTCCCTACCACTAGTTCCTATCCTATCCCGAATTCAGGATCATAAGCCCATCCACCGAAAGTGTTCCCATAAAATGCAGCCATTGATTCGTAAATTTATCTAACTTATCCTGCAATTGACACAACCTTTGCTCCAGTGCCAGCCGGATAGATAACCAGCCGCCACTGTGCTACAGTAGGAGAGTCTCCTGATACCCAGGTGTTAAGGATCACCTGTCTAGCCTGTACCAACAATATTCTGATCCATCTCTGATATGGCATCCATGTTTCTCCATCCCCTCTTCCATACCAAACAGTAGGCTGAGGGGAGCAGCCGAGACCTCTCTACCTTGATGGCACTCGGCTGTCGCCCCCGTCCAACCAGTACCCTTCAAGGAGGGACAATCCCAGAAGTAATGGAAATATGTACCGCTATGCTTTCCACACCTTCCACATAGTTCAGATACTTGAGGTGCATCCTATGACTCACCACCGGAGGGCAATAGAGTCTATGCACAAATATATATATATATATATATATATGTTTTCCTTTTATTTGTTGCAAGCCAGAAGCCCTACATGTGATCCCAGTATTAGTCCCCAGTTATCCCGGGATATGGCCAGGCCCATGTCCCTTTCCCATAGTTGTCTTGACTTATCCGACAAATCCTTAAGACTTAGTCTTAGGAGGCGTACCGCCTTCCTTAAAATCCCGGATGGGTCCCTCCTTGCCACTCCAGATAACCCCTCCAGCTGTTCCAGCCCCAGGCTCCCCTCCCGCTGCCTGTCCACCTCCTTAATTAAATTCCTGACCTGAAAAAATCTATAAAGGTGGGTTGCCGGTATCCTTAGCCTCTCCTGAATCTCTTGAAAAGACAGCATAGTGCCCTTCTTGTACACATCTCCTAAGCAGCGCGCTCCGTTCTTCTCCCACTCCTGAAAGCCCTGGTCTTCTATGCTAGGTCTAAAAAAGGGGTTCCTCGCAATAGGCAGCAGCAGTGTCTCCTTTTCCCTGCAGTCCAAGACAGCTTTTATTCTAGCCCAGCTGTCTAATACCACCCACACCAAGGGGCTAGTATGTCTCAGGGAAGCATACCCCTTTCTGCCACTTTCCGATAAATAGGCCATAAGCCGACCTCCCGCCCTTCTCTCCTCTAGCTCCGGTCAGCTGGCCGTATCCGCCTCACTGAGCCAGTCTTTAATAATCCTGGTCTGAGCCGCCAGGAAATAATGCTTCAGATCTGGAAGAGCCTGTATTTCTAATTCACTGTTCCCTTCAAAGTCGTTTGCTCCCAGATGTACTAGGAAGTCTGGGGACCCTGCATTCCAGTGCTATCGCGTATAGCTGGAATTTGTCCTTGTGTACAGATAGTCCTGGGATACATTTAGCCTTGACTGGGCTGCTTTTACTCTCCCCAACCCCCTCCCACTGGATACCCCTGGTTATGGATTCCCACCAGAAGAATCACCTTCACCACTCCCCCCATTTTATTAGCCCGTTTTGTTCCTTCCAGGCTCCTCCTCCTGTCACCACCCGCCATCTTGCTCCTCCCGTCCCCTTCAGCCTGGGGTTCACACACCTGTGCGTGCCCTACAATGCTCTTTCTTCTGCCTGCATCTCCCAGCTTGATCCTCAATCCTCCCCCAATCTCCTGGGTGACCAGAGTCCCCCCCCTTTACCCCAGTCTCCCTTCCTGAGGTGTTATCCTCAGGTCTCCAACCCAGCATCCTCCCACTGCTTCCCTTCCTACTCTGGACCTGCACTTTCCACTTAGTCTGCTGTATTTCTCTCCCTACTCTCCACCTCTTCCGGTTTTCCTGTCTCGAAGCTGGCCTGTCTAGAACTCTCCTGCACCCCCAATTGGTTGCCTTCCCCAGCCTGGACACTGGCCTGACCCGGGTTCGGCACCTTTCCACCCTGGCGCCTCTCTGTGCTCCCCCGTCTACCATACCTCCTTCCAACCTAGGCTCATGTCCCTCCTCCCCGTCCTTTCCTTTGGTTCTGGCTCCTTCCTCTGTCCCCCTCTGCCCTCAGTTTACTGACCAAACCCTCTCTGTCTTGCTGCTCACCCCTCCCACCAGCTTCCTTCACTTCATCTCCCGAATATTGCAGGGTGAATCAATTAGTAAGTGTGATGCCTTCCCCAATTTGCTCTCTCCTTTCCCCCTCCTCATCTGCTCCCTCTGGGCAGCCCCCTCCTATGGAGTGCTTCCATTACATTGCCTGTTTGGTGCTGCACTCTTCCACAACCATATGGTCCATGTCCACCTGTTCCCTGGGGTATGCCATTTTGGCCTCGTCTAACCTCATATGGTCCTTTCCCCATCTTACCTCCCCAACCCTCCCACCTTCCAGCCGCCTTCTGATCCCCTTGACCTCCCCTCTAAGACCCGCCAGCTGAAAACACACTGGGCACCCTCCGAACCCCCATGCCCAATTTAATATTATGGCTGCCCTGCACACCCAGTCACCCTACCAAAGATGCCCACTCTGGCAACCCCCAAATCTACCCTCATTTTGGGTGTGAGTAATATGGTCCCCTACCAGCGATAATACACTGTCAGTCCTACACCAGCCCTCTACCAGCAATTATTACACACGCATTACACAGCAGTAGTCTGATTGCATCAGTGTGCCCTCTTTTTACACAAGCAGTACCCAGCAGTAGTTGGTTCACAGCAATTTGCCCTCATTCCCAGCAATATCCGGCTTTCAAGCCTTGGCAATCCCGGGAATGGCGCGGCAGGCAGTTATCTTTAGTGGCTCCCAAATCCCCAATATACAAAATCGGTCCATAAAACATATCTAAAAAACAAACCTCGCTGGAAATTGTTGAAAGAAGCAGCAGTGGGACCCTAACAACCTCCGGAGCCGCCCTCCACGTTGATTCTGGTGATCTAAGGCAGTTAAGAGCCTTACTCGCTGCCACGTCTGCTGTGAGGAAGGAGAGACCTACACACAGGAGGCCCATCGCGAACGGACCGTTTGGCCGGATACCACTCCTCTGTCTCCACACCCGAACCATCGATCAGCCCCTACTCTGCTTCAGGCACAACAGGAGGAGCTAAACCGGAGCCCCGAAGGTAAAATTGGCAGTACTCACAGCGTCGATCTTGGAGGCCCTGACGTGATCTGCTCCATTCGACCATTGCCTTCTCCTGCTGGTGGCGCTTGGGTGTCCTCCCCAGCGGTCTGAGTGGCGCGAGACAGCTACCATTGGGCTTGTGCCTAGGAGAACCGGGAACAAGCGGATCAGGGCTCATGCAGTAAAGGCCCAGCCTAGTACAGAAAGATCCCAAAGCAGCTCATCATTGCCTTGCTGGCTCTAGGGGCAAAGAAAGAGGAGAAATCTGAGGGAATAAAGGGAGAGGTAGTAGAGTAGGAAGGAGAGGAAGTAATTAAGCAAATTCCTTCAGAAATCAGCCCAAAAATATATCCTCCACGCCTCCCATCTTCCTAACTGGATGGAACTTTGTTTAACTAATAGATTCTCCCACTGTTATTCCTTACCACCAGAGAGGAGGAAGCAAACTTTAACTCCTGTACTTCTAATCAGCCTGAGTCTTTTACTCCTCCTGCAGCTTTCTCCATTGGCTCCTCTTGTTCCTCCTTAGCACAGATGGCATCCAAGGGAGGGAAGAAAAAGGGAAAAGATACCCAGCCAGCCTAACCAACATACTTATCACATCAACCTGAACAGAATATATTACGAGCTATTAGAGAATTTAGAGAGGAGATGAGGGAATCTCTGAACCAGTACAGAGCCGACTTAAGATCACTGCAGTGTCGTGCTAATGATGCGGATCAACAGATTTCCCAGAACACTACAGAAATTAATGCTCTGGAATCAGCAGTTCTTTCCCTAATGGAATCTCAGTTGCATTGTTCCCTCAGGCAGGAGGACGCAGAGAATAGAGGCCATAGGAAAAACCTCCGGATCTTCGGCCTGCCAGAGGGTGAAGAAGGCTCCGTCCCATTGGCTTTCGCTGACCAGTTTTTTCAGATCCATCCTTGACCTAGGTCCTGACTATCCTCTTGATTTTGAACGTGTCCATTGTGCCCCGGGGACCTAAACCCAAGGCAAAAGATGCCAGACCAAGATTGTTTGTCATAAGGATGCAAAGCTATCAGACAAAGGAACAGCTTCTCAAAAATCGTGGCAGAAAGGGGAGATCATGTATGGAATAACTGCATCATTATTGGCAATGACTATGCTCCCTTTACCCAAAGTCAGAGAAGAGCCTATGCCCGCTATTTACCTTACTCAGAGCCCAACAGATCAAATTTCATACTCTCACCCAGCTAAGCTAACGGTATATCTCCAGAGGGCCCTCCCTGTACATATCCGCTTTGGAGGCCAGGGAGGATCTGATCAGGAAGGGGAAATCAAAGAGCAACTTTTGGTTTGCTCAGGACCACCGAGAATCTCTACAGAAACAGCTACAGCAGAATGACACGCTTCAACCCAGTATGAATATGTAAGAAATGCTCCAGAGGATCCATTGATTGAGAAGCCCTCTAGTGACGGTGGACCAGTACTAAGTTCTGGTGGTGGGTGAGTCTGATATTGGGGCTCTTCCCGGGAGGATGCGGGGAGACAGTGAGCCCTCTTACAGGAGCTCTGTCCCTTCAGTTTAGCATCTCAATAAGGGGTTACAAATATAATTCAAATTATTTCCCGCTACTTTGCCTTGGCTGTGGGTTTGTATTCCCCCTCGATGGCGGGCGTCATGCCTGGCCAGGAGGGTTTATAATGGCACTCCCCTAGGGCTCCGGGATTCCCCTCTCTGGCTCGGCCCCTCGCTCCCTCTTTTGGACTCCAGGGAGCTCTTGTTGGGGGACAAGTTTTGTCCTGGGCGGGCACCTTAAGGGGTCCCCTCCTAGCAGGATGGCTTACTGTCAGAGCCCCCTCCCCAGGTGATTAATGGACATCCTCAACTTCAAATTGATATCATTAACCAAGACTCAAGGGACTAGTGACTCACTAGTCATGTTCGGGACATTGACTCTGGATATAAAAGGGCTCATTCCCAGGACTTTGCAACAACACTCCTGGTTGACAGGAATGTTTTTGAACTATGGGGGGGGGCCTTGTTCTCCCCTTTTTTCCTTTCTCTTGTGGCTTTTTCTCCTTCCCTGGGGGCTATCTCTTTCCTCCTAAAAGTTCAGTATAAGGCAATCAATGTAGTCATTCATCGGCTGCTATGTGAGTGAATTACTACCGGGTAAAGGACATAACGGATTTAGGAGGGGAACCTCTACAGGGCGAAACCGCTTGACAAAAGAGTTAGACTCCTAGATCCTCTCTTAGACTCTCGTTTTGGGAAAACAGGGGAATTGATTTATGGTAATTGATCCCCCCCCCCCCATTGTTGGGGGTCCCCTGTACATCCGAGTTGGACCTCTGTCGTTAACTTATTGAGGAGGGATCGTGAGAGGAGGGAGAGGCATAGGAGGAGGGAGGTTTTTCCTTTTCTCTCACTCCTCTCCCTTTCTTTTCTGGGAGGGGTAATGACACCAAGAATGGATTAAAGGAGGTGGGGGGTAGAGGTCGGGGGAACAAGGGAATGGTTTTTGACCGTTCCCCTCTCTTTTTTACTCATTAGAGAAAGGGGACCTTACCCCATAGGGATCTTTGGGAGCCCACTTTGTCCATTTCAGGTGAACCTTTTGGGTGTATATTAGCACCCTTTGAGGAATCTCTAACTATAGAGATCTTCGATCAACGCTGACTCCCTTGGGAATCGGCTTGAGATTGTGAAGGGGTGGAATTTTAATCCTGCCCGAACAATGGAAGCACAGACACATAAAGTTCAGTTTAGTTTTGTAACTTTGTTAGTTGTGAACGATTTTGGTTCATAATACTATTACCTAGTTGCAGTTTTTCACACAGTTATTGTTGCAACTGCAGTTAATCTTTGTTCAAGTGACGAAGTTGGAAAGAGACACAGGAGATAGGATGCAATTTTTCAGTGGTTTGCTTTATTACAGAAACTTCAGAAATTTTTTATAGGCAGAACTAACAGATGCTTGAAGGGAAAATTGATCGTGGCTGGTAGATCTTCCTGGCTTGTCCGGGGGTGGGGAGTGATCCGGGTGAAATCGGAATGGGCGGGAGCTGGAAAACAAACAAAAATAATAATAAAAATAGTGAAATCAGGAAACCCAAAATGACAATGAAGGTAATTAGCATTAAACCTAAAATAGTCAAAAGAGAAGAAAAGGGCAAAAAAAACAAATGGCTTCCCAGCCAGTAAAGATCTATTCCATAAATGTGAATGGCCTCCACAACCCCATCAAAAGATCTAGAGCAATGCAGCACTTAAATCAGCAAAAGGCAGGTGTTACATTTATACAAGAATCCCATCTGACAGACACAGAACATCAAAAACTAACATGGGGAGGTCGATATGCCATTTATACCTCATCTCATCCAAACGAGTAGAACGGAGGGTTGCAATACTGATTCCATCAACAACCCAAATAAAGATAAACAAATACAATCTGATAAAGCAGGACGCTATATCATTATTCTACTGTCTATATAATCTAGAAGTAACATTAGCCAATATATGTTTACCCCCACAAACTAAATCTCCTATAATCCGGCAAAATAAGATACTAGATTCTCATCAGGGACATTTACTAATGGCGGAGAATTCAGTTTGACAATTACCCCAAATCTAGATTCCTTAAACCCCAAAATCTACCGTCTCTCTACTTCAGTGAAGTTTTAAAAGCATAACTTGAAAGCCTGGGTTTGGTGGCTGTATGGAGAAAGTTCTTCCTTCAGACCCAGGTTTCACTTATTACTTCGGGTGATTTCACTCATATTCTAGACTACATTATTTTTCACTACATGCGAACATTTTTCTTCAGTAAGAGACGGAACTGTTTGTCCCAAAATAACATCTGACCACCACCCTCTGCTATTAAAAGTAGACATGGGTAAAAAAAACAACACTCTGGAGATTAAATCCCTATCTCTTAAAAGACAAAGAATTTACCGACCACATAAAAAAAGAATCCCTCAATTCTTTGCAGACAACGCCTCATCGGCATCCTCAGAAGCCATACTATGGGACGTCATGAAGGCCACCATTAGAGGCGAGATAATCGCCTATGCTTCTAGGAAAATAAAGGAAAGAGAGAGGAAATATAACGATCTTACTAAAACCTTACAAAATCTCCAACTTTTTTACAGAGAAGGGGATAAAGAAATACAAGCAAGAATTAGAGCAACCAAATCAGCTGTCCCAAAAATAATAGATGAAAAGATTCATATGTTTCTTATATATTTAAAGCAGACAGATTATGAGGGTGGATCTAGGGGAACATGTCAGTTGGCACAGAAGCTGAGAGCAAGGAAAAACGCAGTAACAATATTAAAAATCAAACATCCCCAAACCGGCAAGATAACTCATAGAGAGGAGGAGATAAGGCAAGCCTTTGGTTATTATTGCCAACAACTCTATGGTACACATAATACCTCTACCCAGGAAGATAGACAAACCTTTCTAGACCAGTTCCAACTTCCAAAAATTTCAACAGCACAAGCTCAAAGATTACAAGCTCCCATATCAATAGAGGCGGCAGTAACTAAACAATTCTTGGGACGTTGCCCTGGCCCTGCTGGATATACCAATGAATGGTACAAAGCCTTCAGTAAAGAAATAACCCCAAGGCTTTTAAAACTATTCAGAGAAACGGTAGCTGGAAATGCCCCCCATCCCCCATCCTGGGAAGATGCTACACTAGGTGCCATTCCAAAACCCAATGGAAACAAACAAGACCCCTCAGACTATCGTCTGATATCAGTATTGAACTCTGACTATAAAATCTTCATGGCTATATGGGCCAAGAGATTAGAAACAATTCTCCCAACAATAATACACCCAGACCAAGCAGGCTTCATAAAAAATAGATCCACAACAGACAATGTAAGAAAATCCTTAATACTTATCAAATGCGTCCAAACCCGGAAGAACCCAGTCGCCTTTATAAGTCTTGACGCTGAGAAAGCATTCAATAGGGTATATTGGCCTTTTCTTTGGGAAACTCTAAAAACATTTGGGTTCCCAGACTCACTGCTGAGTTGGCTGACCCAAATATATCTTTTACCGAAAGCCTATATTCGTATAAACGGGGGATTGTCCCCCTCTCCCATCCCAATAGGACAGGGCACAAGGCAGGGATGTCCCCTTTCCCCTCTACTTTTTGTCTTATATCTTGAACCATTAGCAAGAGTGATAAGAATATCGGAAAGGGTGGAGGGGTCCCACTGCAACAATCTGATAATAAGATAAGCCTATATGCAGATGATATACTTCTTTCCTTAATATCCCCTACCGATTCGATCAAAGAAACATGGAAAATTTTATCACGATTTAAAGAATTGGCTGGCTTCAAATTAAATATTTCAAAAACTAAGGCTCTTCTGTTTAATTATTCCCCTTCAAACACGTTAAAACGAAACCTGGACTTCCGGTGACGTCACCCTCCCGATGCTAGCCTGAATAGGAGTGCTCCTCCTATAGCCAATAAAACCTCCATTTTACTGCTGGATAATGAAAACCTCAAGTAAAATCATACTTGGAGGTATAATAATGTCGAAATGAGGGAGAAAGCTGGGGAAAAAGCCTCTATAATTCCTGATGAAGGTGGATTGTCTGACTCGGTAGTGAAATATCACAGGCCTCCTCGACCTCTGTAGGAGTGGCGGAGGACCGCCAGACCCCTTAGCCACATTGCACGCCAGATGACTCTGGTCCTCTCGAGCTTCGGGACTTTCGTAATGAATTCAGGACCACTACTGCAGCCTTCAGAACTGTATCGGAAAGCTGGAAAACGACAGGAGGAGTTGAGCAACATACAGCTGAATCTGACACCAGAACAGATAGAGCGGAACTGGCCATAGCACAACTAAGCCAGAATTTGCAATCCCTACAAGAGCGAGCTGAGGACGCCGAAGTCGCAATTGGCGTAACAACATACGGATTTCGGGGATACCAGAAGGAGAGAAGGGAAATGATCCCCATAAATTTGTTCGCCTCCTGCTGCTGCAGGTACTTGATGTCCCAACTGAATCCACCCTAGAATTTGAAAGAGTCTATCGCACTCTGGGCCCCAAACCCCCTCCTGAAGCAAGGCCCCGAGCTGTGCTGTTTCGTTTCCTCCGCTTCCAAGAAAAAGAATTAATCCTACATACAGCATGGAAGAAGGGTCAAGTCAGCTACAAAGGGCAGCGACTGTTCTTCGAAAATGATTATGCGCCTGAATTGATGACCAGACGTAAGGCTTACATACCTGTTTTAAAGGCGCTGAAGTCTGCAGGCCTACGCTTTCGGACCCCCTACCCGGCTAGGCTGATTGTTTTCCATCTGGATGGGCAACTCACCTATTCCTCGGCGGAAGAAGCGATGGAAGATCTCCAAATATACCAAATTGAGATCCAAAAACCGCCTACTTGTCCTTCAAAAGGTACCCTAGCTGCAAAATTATCCCAGCAGGCCTGGCTGTCTGGACGGCGCGAGACCAGGAAATGTCAGGGGCTTGAGGCACTACGCAACATCGTCAGCTCCCTACGAGAACAGGCCCAAGGAAATACTTGACTTCTCGACTGGACACTCGGAATAATCTTACATTTCGCTGATTAGCTCAGTGGAACACGCTGACTCTAATCCTGGACTGTCTATATCATACCTTAAATGGATTATCTGGACATTCTCGTTATTACTACGATCCCGACCTACTCTCTGCTGATCCTTACCTAACAACTCTTCAGATAAGTCTGACCTACTAATTATTACTCTCTAAACCCCTGTTTAACACAGCCACTTGTTCCTGATTGCCCTTTCCAATATACTAACAACCCCCCCCTTTCTGTTTTTGTTGCTGTTTTGATTTGCCTTTCTCCTTCTTTCTCTTTCCTACCTTCATCTTTTAACAGGTACACAGGAATGATTGGGATTCTGGCGGTGGGCTATGAGGCACCATTTGGTTTTCCCTGCCTGGTCTTCTCGCGGGCTGCCCTGCACGCCCTATATTGGAAATTGCTGGACCATCAAATTGCACTCCCTTCATTTCCCAGACCATTCTTGAATCAACATTTAGTGTCTTCGTGACCCAAACCTGAGCGGGAAGTTGTCTGTGTTGCAGTCTGTTAATATTTAAGTTAGGTCATAAGCCCCCCAAGGAAGCATACAGAGTCGTGTACTGCGATCTACTTCCAGACTGCTGATGCAACTGAATTAGCAGTATGTCCCAGGACTATGATACTGCCTGTGGGTCATATAGCCTACTGAGGTTTGTCAGCCTCTTTTAATAATCCCGGTTGTATAACTCCCCCCCCCCCCATATCCCCATATTTTAATTTACAGTTAGTATACTGGATTAATCCACTCTCTTAAGCCTATTCCTCAGGGGTCACACGTAACTCCAGAACTTATAATGGCAACTGCCTGTTTGGATATGGAGGGAATTCGACCAAGACCCCATCACGTTTACTCCCTTGCTGTCTCCCCGTGGCGTAACACACCCTTTTATGTGGCTAAATGTTGGGAGTGTGACTAGCCAATACCCCCTTCTCCTCATCCCGTTAAAGCATTTGAAGTGCCTAGGGATCTCTCTGTTGTAGACACCCCCCTTCTGCCGTGAGGTACTCCTCACTCTCGAGAGCTTGGGAAGCTCTTGATTTCTGGAAGTTACTGTTAATAACTTGAGTTTTTCTAGTTAACCGTTAACAGTAAAGGTTGCAGCCAAGTTGGCTCTAACCTATTGTATGTCTATTACTCCACTTATTCACTGCTTTAAATTAGTAATTGTTTTCTTGGCTATTCTGAGATTGGTGAATTGCCAGTTTGAAGGCAACCAAATGTGTTTTGATAAAAATATTGTTACTTATGTAAAATTCACTGCAATAGTTTTGTATTTGCAGATTTTGATTATGTCTGTCTAGTTTCTGCTTCTATGTAGTAGAAATGATATGTGGGGCTCCTGGGATCCATGTGGTGCACTAATTTTAAACCCCGATCTTATTACTGCCTTGCTATGGTTGAGACCCCCGTGAGATTATTATCCTGAAATGTCGATGGTCTCTCCACCCCAGTTAAGCGTACTAGGGTTCTCTCGCAGATTAAAAAATGTAAAGCTGATATAGTTTATTTGCAAGAGACCCATTTAAGTAACACCGTACACGTTAAGCTAGGGAGGATTTCAAGAAGCGAGCTTTACGGTTCAACCTTTCGGGTTGGGAGGAGGAGAGGAGTGGCAATAACAATCCCACAACATACCCCCTGGCAAATGCAAGCTAAATGGGTGGACCCCATGGTCGGCTGGTACTGCTTAGAGGTCAGACAGCAGAAACTGAGGTCACCTTGGCGAATGCTTACTTTCCACCAGACTCATCAGTAAATGAGATTAAGGGACTGGATAGAATTGCACAGTTTACTAAAGGTGTTTGTTGCCTGAGGGGATTTTAATATCTTGCCCAATCCTGAACGGGACTCTTCAAGTCTTAATACCCCAAGGAAAACCCCACAGCAGAGGCTCCTGAGCAGATTCTTATCCGAAGTGGGATGGACGGATACTTGGCGACATATGTACCCCCATGCTAGTAATTACACACAGTATTCAGCTGTTCATCACACTTATTCCAGAATTGATTTATGTCTTACCCAAATTGAACACCTAAACTTATTGGCAGACACTCAACTAGGAGATATCTCTCTGTCGGATCATGCACATATAATTAGTACTTGGAAGTTGGGACTGCAGAGAAGGACCACACTGTGTCGTTTAAATCCCTTCCATTTAAAGTCTAAACAGTTTAAGGAATTTTTAACTGGCAAGTTATCAGAGATTCTTGCGGATAATGCAGTTCCAGGAACTTCTCCAAGTATTCTCTGGGACACCATAAAAACTGTCCTGCGGGGTCACCTTATTAAATATACATTGTTACAGGCTAAAGCCCGTAAACAACATAAATCCGCTTTAGAGGAAACTTTGCGCTTCCTACAAATGGCACATAAACAGGGGGACAGCTCTGTCCTTCCGCAGCTTAATCAGGTTAAATAGGACCTGGATAGGCTGGCACTGCAACAGACAGAAATCGCCTTGACCTTCCTCCGGCAGAGGCACTATGAGGTGGGACCTAGGGCCTCTAGGCTGTTAGCCTATCAAATTAGGAAACAAAGGAAGGCTACGGCCATCACTACTATTCGACACCCAACTGGGGGTAGACCTTTGAATAAGATTACTGGTATCACAGATGTGTTCACCGCATATTATTCAACTCTTTATACCCCAGAGTATCACGCAGCCCCAGAAAAAATAAAAGAATTTCTACAGCCCCTAGCCCTACCGAAAATCTCTCCGTAGCGAGGGGAACAGTTGCTCAGCCCTATCACTAGGCAGGAATTAGTTGATGCTATAGCACGAGCTAAAACAATGAAAGCTCCCGGACCTGATGGCTATGGAGCAGAATTCTATAAAGCCGCTAAAGAATTGCTCTTGCCGACTCTTCTGAGCACCTGTAACTCGGTTCTGGACAGAGATTCCCCTCCTCCCACCTGGGACTATGTTACAATTTCTGTTATTCCCAAGCCTGGTAAAAACCCCCAACTCTGTGAATCATATCGACCAATATCAGTCCTAAATTCCGATTATAAATTAGTTATGGGGATAATAGCGTGCAGATTGGAAAGCGGTGCTCCACAGATGGTACAGGGGACCAGACTGGATTTATGGGAGGCCGTATAACTACAGATAATATAAAGAGAACCTACCATATAATCCGTAGGATGTATTCCTCGGACTACCCTGCGGCCTTGGTGAGCCTTGACGCAGAAAAGGCCTTTGATAGAGTGCTTTGGCCATTTCTGTACTCAGTTCTGGAGGTTATGGGATTCCCCCTGCCATTGACCCAGGTAATTGCAAATATCTACTCGGCCCTGAGGGCTTCGGTGCGAGTCTCAGGACACCATTCAAAACCTTTCCCTCTTTACAGGGGCACCAGACAGGGATGCCCTCTGTCCTCTCTCTTGTTCGCCTTGTTTATGGAGCCCTTAGCACAGCTTGTTAGACAATCTGAGGACATACAGGGGATTGAGGTGGGCGGGGAGGAACATCGTATTGCGCTTTAAGCAGATGATGTTCTCTTGTATGTTCGGAACCCAGCGAAATCGCTCCCTAAAATCGGTGAATTATTAGAAACTTTTGGGCAATTCTCAGGTTATAAAGTTAATATCTCAAAAACGGAGATCCTGACCTTTCAATATTCCCCGAGTCCAGTTATACGAGAACAGTTTCCTTGCAAATGGGATCTAGGGAAGATAAAATACTTAGGGATCAATCTAACCAGGGACCTGAGGGACACCTATAAACATAACTATGTTCCCTTTACCACGCGTCTTGAAGACTTGGCCAGCTGGACTGTACTCCCACTGAGCCTTTCAGGAAGATAGAACTTATCAGAATGGTGACTCTTCCAAGGGCACTATATCTCTTTAATAATATTCCATCACTCTGCCTCGCACTGTGTTTCAGGATTGGGAGAGGACAATTTTTATTTTAATTGGGCGGCCAGACCGAGAGTTAGACTGAAGTTCTTACTAAACCGAATGGCCGTGGTGGGTTATCCCTTCCTGACCTCTATCGGTACTACCAAGCAGCACACCTCACACATGTAATGGCAAGGCAGTTGTCAGAAGTTGAATCGCATTGGGCGGATTTAGAGCAGGCAGTCGTTCCAGACTTAGAATATTTTGCCATACTCTGTCGTGGAGCAGGGCGCTCAGCTGAATGTCTGAGTTTACCCCTGGAACTGCAGCATAGGGTGACAATCTGGAATCAGATCAAGAGGCAGTTTTCTATCTCCCCTTTTATACCATTAATCTGCCCAATCGCAGTACTCCCAGACTTTCAACCTGGGAAAATGGACCACGTCTTTCGATTGTGGACAAGATACGGCCTGAATTACCTGTTTCAGATCACAACTGCGGGGATATTCTGGTCTTTTCAGGAAATACAGGTAAAATTCAATCTGCCTAACACCCACCATTATAGGTACCTACAACTAAGACATTATTACGAGTCACTTCCTGCTGAGGTGCGTAGCCCTGAACACTGGCCCCCTTTGTTTGCTAGGTTACACTCTTTACTTACCACCCCAAACCAGTATCATCTGATCTCTGCCCTCTATCGGGCTCTGATGTTATCCCCTCTGGCAAATCTGACTGATCTTCATCAAAATGGCAACAAGAACTAGGTCTCCTATAGAAATAGAACACTGGGAACAGGCTTGCTGACAGGTGTACAACGTCAAGTTCACACCAGTTGTGGGAATTTTCATGGAAGTTTTGGCCTGTTATTTCAATTCTCCCGGGTCACAAGTCATTACCCCGGGATATTCTGCCTCCTGTTGGCGGTTATGTGGAGAGGAAAGGCCCATCTCACACACATAGTTTACTCCTGCCCTAAGCTGGAATCATATATTCACTTATTACAGTTGGAAATTCGGAGATATTTGATAGGCCAATCTACTTGACCCCACAAGTATTTATTCTGTCTATACTCCCGGAAGACATCAGGGATCCAGGAGTCCATTGGCAGCAGGGAAAAGGCCATCACAAAAATTGGTTGACCTCTAAAATCCCAACTGTGAATGACTGGTGGACAATTATTAAGCAAATGTATCAGCTGGAAAAAAAAAAAAACATACAGTTTAAATAACAGACAGGAAAGATTTAGAATTAGATGGAACAGGTGGCTTTTATATTATATGTAAGGACTTGACGTTAGTGCCTATACCCTCCCCACTCTGTCCTATCAGGTTTTGTGGGGTGTGCCAGCGTGGATCCTGTGGGGGACCTCCCTCACGCTCTAATTCCTGATTACTCTGGAGTTGATATAAGTAGCCGTATATTGTTGCTCATGACATGTATTTAAGCTCCTACTATTTTCTCCGGTATCCAATATTTGATTTAGCAGCTACTATGAAGTTGAGCTACTCTGAACTGGGTCCCCCTGAATTGCCTGACCCTTAAGGACAATTGCCTCTAATCAGTTTGGTACGAACTCTTAACAAGTCTGCTATTGAGTATTTAATGTTCGGTTGCCGAGGGATCTCCAGTGAGTACCTTTTCTTGACTCCTTTATATGTATTGCCTGGACATAATCGAATGTAAAAGTGAGTAAAAATGAAATAAAGATTATAATTAAAAAAAAAAAATGAAACCTAACAATTAAATGGCTCTCTACTAAAATAAAGTATCTAGGAATACATATCCCTCGGGATCTCCAAGTACTTGAACTAATAAACTATGAACCCATTTCTGTAGAAATAAAAAAGACCTGGACAGATGGTCTACTCTCCTATATCTTTGTTCCAACGCATTGAAACCATAAGAATGAAATATACTACCCAGTCTACTATATTTGTTTCAAACATTCCCTATTTTCCAGCACAATATTATTTCAAGTCATGGGACAGCACGATATCTAAATTTATTTGAATAAACAAAAACAAGGATCCGTCTTACTGTATTAAAATTATCATTGGCTCAGGGCGGGACCAATCTCCGGACCTAAGAAAATATGCAGAGGCAGCTTTCTGAAAATTCTCCTATTATGGCTCTCTGACCAGTATGATTCTCAATGGAAGAAACTGAATTTCATCTAAATGACATGCATGATATAAAAAAAAAAAAAATGTTTTTCTTCTCCAGGGAAGACTCCACCACTGAGAGATTTCGCAGGTATCACCTCACAGGTCCTAGAAAATGATTTAAAATGGGAGAGAAAGAGCCAACCAATCTTTGAATACTGCAAAATAATTTCAGAGGATGAACTTATAATTCCATCTTATGAGTTAACTTTTTCCCTTGACATAGATTAGGTCTGGAGCAGGCTTTCCATTCCTGGGATCAACGGAATCCTACCGTTTGAAGAATTAAAACTTAAATTTACTCTTCCAAGTGCTGACCACTTTAGATATCTCTCAAGTAAGAAATCACCTACTACGTAATAGGATTATACAGGTCAAACTATTCCCCTCCCTCCCTTTTAAAGCTATTACTAGACCATTCCCAGGACAATACTGAGTCATTTGATTGATCGCATCGCTTTATATAGGTGACCAATCTGTAGAATCCACAAATTCAATATTAACAAGTTGGAATGGAGATTTAGAACTTGAGGTATCTGTGACAGAGTGGTCCTCATTGTCCTTATGAACGGTCAAAATCAACACAGTCTTATATTTAGAGAATATTCTTGGAAGTGTAGATCAAGATTTTTCAGGTCTCCGCTAATCTGACCAAATATCTTAAGTATTGAATTGGGGCTGTTGAGGAATGTGGTTCTGAGATGGCAGACCTGGCACACATATTGTGGTAGTGCCCAAGACTAATGCCCTTTGGATATGTATTCAGGGGAAATTAGTGAGGGTCTTGGGGAGTGTGTTGAGCTTATGGCCTAAATGGTGCTCATGGCTATTTACCAGGATCGCTCTCTCCCCCCCCCATGGACAAAAACTGTGCTTCCCATTTTGCTATTGGCTGCAAAAAAAATCCTTAACAAAGAAATGGATGACCAAAACAATACCAAGCATTCAAGAGTGGAGATGAACAGTGTATTCAGTATATCAGATGGAAAATATCACAGCAAAACTAAATATAATCAAACGGACAGATTCGCCTCTCTATGGCAGAGATGGTCACTGTACCAGCCCAGGGTCGACCCTGATTTTTGTCCATAGCAAACGGGAGCCGGGGTGGTGAGGGAATGAGATTTGAAAGAAGATGTGGAAGTATCTGTATTTAAAGCAGCAACCTGTATCTAATATAAAAGCCTGAAAGGCATTCTATATCTGTATCATACCAAAATTGCAGTTTATGTAGACAATGACCTCATTGTATCGTGTCTCCTGAACTAAAAGAAAAGGAAAAAATTCAATAAAATAAAAAAAAAAAAAAAAAGCCTTAGCAATCCCCACTAGTGGTCACAATGCCCACAAGGTTTTCAAGTCTTAGCAATCCCCAGCAGTAATCACAATGCCCAAGCCAGCACCATGGGTGTGACTCCTTTGCCCACCCCCCGCAAGCCAGCAACAAGTCCGAGCTTCCTAGTGTTCCAGCTCACCTAATCTCACTTTTCCCTCTCCCACAGACCATTTAATAGAGGTTGGGGCTGGGGTGGGTGGTGTGGGGCACAATTACAGCTCCTTTCTGGCCAGATCTAGTTAAGGCATCTGGGCCCATCTTTTATAGCCCAGCTGCGAATTCAAACCTGATGCCCTGTCCTCTGATAGGTCCGCCGCCCTCCTGGCAAAAAGCAGCTCCGCACCCTCCAGCCCTGGCCCATTGCCGACTGCAGCCGCCGGGAAGTCTGCTCCGGTGTCCTTCCTGCCCCCTATTCGCTCTCCAGCTGTCGATGCATCTCCGGCTCCTTCTGTCGCCGATGTGGCCCCCAATATGCTCTGCGCTGCCGATGCAGCCCTGGCTCCTCCCACCGCCTGTGCGGCCCCCGGTGGATTCTCTGCCGCCGATGCAGCCAGCAACCTCCTGAGCTCCTCCCCAGCACTCCCCGCTGCTGTGCCCAAGCAACTACAACTCCTTTGTGGCCAGATCTAGTGAAGGCGGCTGGGCCCGTCTTTTATAGCCCAGCCGCAAATTCAAACTTGGCACCTTGTCCTCAGATTGGTTCTCCTCTGTCCTGGCAAAAAGCAGCTCCGCACCCTCCAGCCCTGGCCCGCTGCTGACTGTAGCCGCCGGGAAGTCTGCTCCAGTGCCCGTCCTGCCTCCGATTCGCTCTCCAGCTGCCGATGCATCTCTGGCTCCTCCCACCACCTATGCAGCCCCTGGTGGATTCTCCGCCGCCGATGCGGCCAGCAACCTCCTCAGCTCCCCAGTGCTTCCCGCTGCTGTGCCCAAGCAACTACAGCTCCTTTCTGGCCAAAACAAAACAATGTGTATGGTCTTTGACTCTACTAACAAACTAAAAAATTGTGTTGGGTTATCAATACTTAATATTGATGGGACCAAGCTGGAACAGGTAATTTACAAATATCTGGGCTACTGGGTGGACTCCTCCGCTACGGGCAATTCACATGTGGATAAACTTATTGGATTAATTGGAAAAAGGGTGGGTTTACTATACTGGAATTAAAATTGCCTGGGTGGGTGTACGATTAAAAAAAAAAATAGTTGAAACACGTTTTTCCGTTAATTTGATTACGGTGATGTGTTGCATGAATATTCAAATTCAAGCAAACTACATAAATTAGATATATAATAGTCTGGCCAGATTAATATTGCAGTGTCCTAGGGACACCCACCTTTGTTTCATGTACTTGGTTGGTTGTCACTATCTGAGAGAAGGCAACTTCATAAATAAATGTTAGCTTATAAAAGTGTGACAGGTAAAATTCCAGATTACTTTTTCTTTTCTTTTTTTTTTTGGGTAGACTCTTATTTCTAACTGAGTCCCCGAGGAACTCTCTCCAGCAACTCTCGGCCCAGGCTCTACCTCCCTGTCTGAAGCTCGCTGATCCAGCCTGACCCAGCCCGGGCAGATCCCCCGGCTCTGAGCCCTCTGAGGTGGGTCCGCCTTACACCTTGGCGCTCTATTTCTAATGTGCTGCGCCGGGCTGGAGTCAGGAGGCACACCTGGAGAGTGAGCCCGATGTCGGGAGTGTGGCCGAGACTGGATGCGCCTTCACCTATCCTTGGGCCTGGGGATTTCTTCTTAGGTTGCGCCCCCAGGAGCGCGGACGTGCCATGACACCTGCACGGAGAAGCCATAGGTGTCTGCCGCGGTCCTTCCCTCATGTCCCAGGCACAGGTAGTACCTCCGGTCTGCACTGGGGGTCTCTACTGCACCGTGGAACCCCAGAACCCACCCCAGGGAGAGGAGAGCTGTCCTCCGGATGCTCGATCCTCTCCCTCCCTGCTGACCCCGATGGCCTGGGCCTGCTCCTGAACTCTGCTGCCGGGCGGGCGGCGTATGAAGGCGTCCAGCGCCTGAACCCTCAGCAACACCGGGCCAGCCTAAAATTCCAGATTACTTGGCTGAAAAATTGTAAGTTAGGGATATAAATGTTGCCATTAGGAAAACGGCATACTGTGAGTTAATTGTTTCAAAGACAACTAAACGACCTGAATATTTCTTTAGCCAGCTGATTCCTCTGTATTTGAATAAACTTCCATTTGACTAATATCAGAATTTCCTCTCAAACTGCTGTTAAGTAATGGTTTTTACAGTCTACACTAGCTCAAACTAAGGCATGTTGTGGTTGACAAAATTTCAGCTTGTATATGATTATCTGTATTGATGTGTATTTGTTATATGTTATACGTACATGTTAAATTTCTGTTATGTCTATAATTGTTTTGATGCTTGTTTGATAATACCATGGGTCACCATTTTAAATGAGTTTGCTCAATGGTCTAACCCATTTAATAAAATGACATGAAATGTAATCATGCTTCATGTGCTTCTGATGCTGCTTTTACAGGGAGTCTACGCCATTGTAGAGCTGGAAAACACTGAGACCCTGGAGAAGGTGCTATCTGAACAGCACTGTATAAACGGACAGAAACTGCGAGTGAAACCACGGGAGAAGAAAGAATTCAAATACACTCCAAAAAAAAGGCAAGGCACTCCAAAAGGCCAAATGCTAAGACAAGAGGAACTGTCTCGAGCGCTCTGCAAAGCTAATGATGTAAGTAATAACTTCCCACGGTCATGGAGGATTCAGACTTCACCCTAATCCATGACTGGGCTTAAGCAACCCCAGGCTATGCTATTTACAGGCAGGACAGGGTGGAAAATAGAGAGGA
Source organism: Neoceratodus forsteri (assembly GCA_016271365.2). Lineage (NCBI taxonomy): Eukaryota > Metazoa > Chordata > Ceratodontiformes > Ceratodontidae > Neoceratodus > Neoceratodus forsteri. Next base: position 500,865,138 of record CM028132.1, read on the forward strand.
TAGGGTAGCCATGTATGTCAGGGAAAGCATTAAAGCCACCAAGGACAGAGACCTGAAAAAGAACACCACCATAAAGACATTATGGATATAGTTGGAAGTGGGAGAAGGTAGATTCATCTGCAGGATGGGAGAAGTTTACAGGCCTCTTAATCAAAGTGAGGCAGAAGACAGCACTAATGTTTCATCATATAAGCTCCAGGACCAAAATTTGGATTTTAGGTGAGCAGACATTGGCAGGATGAGGGAAATAGTTAAGGGCTAATTAGAATGGGTGAAACTTGTGGAGGGGTGGAGAAGAAGAGGGGTATAATATGGGAGTGGTTAGTTGAGGTCACTAACCTCTGCGTAAGGAAGATAGGGAAGAACTGGAAGAGAAGAAAGCCTATTTCATAGACACGTTACTGTTAAAAGATATACAAAACATGACAGCTAAAGGGGAGGTTCTGATAATGGGAGACTTCAACATGCCAAATACAGATTGGTCAATACCAGCAAGGGTATCTGCCAGAACTAGACACATGGTGGATACCCTGCAGGGAGAAGGCCTCAAACTGGTACAACAACCCACTAGAGACAGGGCTATCCCTAACAGGGAAAGGATTGCTGATCTCCAGGTAGGTCACCTGGGGGCCAGTGACCATCACATGGTATGGTTCAATTTGGCCACTAGAACTAAATCATCCCATTCCAAGGCAAAAATATGGGACTTCAGAGGAGCTGTCTTTGATAAGATGGCCAACAGAGTTAAGCTAGCCCTGGCAAAAAGAAATACAGGTGAGGGGGTACGGTAAGTGGGCAAGCATTAAAGATGCAATACTTGGAAGCAACATCCCATTGTGTCAGTGAGAAAAGGAAGTGCAAAGAAGAAGGAAACCACTTTGGTTCTCAAACACAGTAGCAGAAAAGGTCAGAGCCAAAAAGCTGGCCTTCAGGAAATATAAGAGAACGAGCAGGATGACGTATAGGGAGGCATACCAAACTTCCTATGGAACTGGGAAGGCAATAAGGCAGGCAAAGTCCCAAACCGAGGAAACACTAGCACGTAATAGTAAAAGAAGGTGACAAGACTTTCTGTAGATACATTAGTGAAAGGAGAAAGTCCAGAGGGGTATTACAAGATCAAAGGGGATATAGGGGGATGAGGAGGAGGACCATGTGAAAGCATCTATCCTAAATAGATACCTCTGCTCAGTATTTACTGAAGAGAAGGTAGGGCAAGGCCCACAGCTCAGCACCATGGACATAGGGGAGGGAGGTGCACTCAGTCCCTTCACAAAAGAAAGGGGTCCTACAGGAGCCTCGATAAGCTCAGGGTGGACAAGACAATGGGACCTGATGGCATACATCCCAGGGTACTAAAGGAGCTAAGGGTGGAACTAGCAGAGCCACTATCAGAACTGTTTAGTGAGTCTCTGAGCACAGGAGAGGGCTCATGTGATCCCGCTCCACAAGAGTGGTAGCAGGGAGGAGGCAAGGAACTACAGACCAGTCAGTCTTACCTCAGTAGTCAGCAAGATTATGGAGACGCTTCTTAATGAAAGGATCGTGCAACACCTGGAATCCATAGGAGCACAGGATCCAAGACAGCATGGGTTTCCTGTCAAACTAATCTCATAGATTACTTTGACTGGGCAACCAGAGTGGTGGACCAAGGGGGAACAGTTGATGTCTCCTACCTTGACTTCAGCAAAGCTTTCAATACTGTTCCACGTAGAAGATTGATTATAAGCTGGGTAGGCTCGGGGTGGGTCAGACGTTGGTCAGCTGGGTGGCAAACTGGTTGACGAGCAGAAAACGGAGAGTGGTGGTAAACGGTATACAGTCAGACAAGATGCAGGTCACAAGTGGGGTACCTCAGGGATCAGTTCTGGGGCCTGTCCTCTTCAATATTTTCATCCGTGACATTGCAGATAGACTGGAGGGTAAGGTTTGTCTGTTTGCAGATGACACCGAGATCTGCAACAGAGTAGATGATCCGGATGGGGTGGTCAGAATGAGAAGAGATCTGGATAAACTGGCAAAATGGTCGGAAGAGTGGCAACTGGGGTTTAACGCAAAGAAGTGCAAGATCATGCACATAGGGAAGAGAAACCCTGAAGCCACCTATAGACTGGGAGAGAAGTTGCTGGCAGTTACAAGGGAAGAAAGAGACTTGGGCATCATCATCACCGATGACCTGAAATCATCCAAGCAAACCACTAAAGCAGTAGGTAAGGCTAGAGGGATGTTGGAGTGTACAAATGATGGCACTGTTAATTCGGAACCAGAAGCTGGGATCGCGGCTGTGCTCTCTGCTTTGTGCAGGCCGCCGGCTTTGTTCGGGTACTGAAAGGTCACAGATTACAAGCTGCTTTGATAATTGTAGATTAAATGCTAGCAATATTTTTTTCTGACAATATTAGGGTAGTTGTGACCATTATATTTTACAGTATCTTCATGTGCAACTGTTCTGATTTTACTTATGTGCAGTGTTTTTGATGGTGCTAGGCCTAATTACTTGTACTGTTAGAAGTTTGTAGCAGGAGGCTAGATCGTGGTTTCCCTGTTTAAAACTTTTTTCCCCCACCTCTCTGTCTGTCTTATTTTTTTGGAGTACCCACCTGTCCCTTCTGCTCCTCTCTCTCTCTCTCTGTCTCCTTAGTTCTTCTCCTGGACTTATTCCCTCCTTGCTCCTCCCTGCCTCTCCTATTTGTTATCCATTTTGCTTGCCCTCCCTCTGCAGGGTATTTATTTACCTTCCCTTCCTTTTGTCTTCCAGCTTGTCCTACGGGCAGGACCTCCCGTAGAGCTGCTCCAGTCCGCCCTGCCTCCCTGATCAGGAATGCCGTGCACATCTCCCTTTATTTGAAGAATTTGAATTTGGCGCCTTTTTCTGGTTATGGACCAAGTTTGCTCGGTGCACTAGCCATTTTAAACTTGGGATGTTTCTGTGATTTTAGCTGAAAATGTGACTGTGGAACACCTTTATGCGCTGGGGACTTGTGTCTGAGTTTAAAATCTTTGTAGCCTTCATTGTGACATAGCAACTGTAAACCAGTGGAAAGGCGTTGATTTTGTTTAGTGTAAGGTGCACCTAGCTGCTTTTCTGGCTTTTGCTAGACGGAGTAAAATCAGACCAAATTAGGGCACACTTAATTCGAATGAAGCTGGAATACAGCTGCTCTCTGCTTTGTGCAGGCTGCGGCTTTGTTAGAGTGCTGAAAGGTTGCTCCCAGCAGTCGCTTTGCGACTGCTCCCTGCTCGCTTAATGCCCTCCCACCCTTAGCTGGTGTTTCATATATAGGGAAGGGTCTTGCGTCATTTGTGAATCTACCACATTTCTCATTGGCACCTTATACTAGCTCCCCACTAGAGGGCACCTTTACCTTGGCTCTAGCTATCTTTCAGTCTCTGCTCACTTGGTCTTTCGCTCCAGTTGGGGACTTGTGACTCTGTCAGACTTTCCACACCTCCTTAGGTACCACTGCCTTTAGACCTGTCTCATAATGTTCTCTAGGACTACTAATCTCGTCCTGACAATTGTAGGTGTCATGTTTTGCCTAGTAGTATTGACAGGACCATCTGACCCTCACCCATCTCTCCTTTATTATTCTCTAGATAACTTCTGCTACTCCAACTTACTCTTCGACCCCACCCCTCAACCTGAACCACTGGTGGGGCTACACAATAAACACCCTGGGGTTGTACTTAGAGGTATCCTGCAGAGGTACACTATCTCCTTGGTGTATGTTTCCCATGCTGTCGTATTGCCTCCTTCTGGACTATTAGCCTATCCCTTACCCTTGCATGGGGATGTTGAGACCAACTCTGGACCCGCTAACTCTAATACCATCTTCCAGTCTCCTTCCTCCGATTGTGGGCCTCAAGCACCTAGATTCACCTTTGTCCACCTTAGCATCTGGAGCCTTACTGCTAATCTCTTTGAACGCCAGGGTTGGGTTAATCCAGACGTTCTTGCCCTGTCTGAATCCTGGCTAAAGCCAAATATTGCTGACTCCCTTTGCTCTATCCCAAGATATAATATGCTTTGGGTTGATCACTCTAACTCCAAAAGAGGGGGTGGCCTGGCACTGTACTACAAGCCTCACCTCACTGTGACTGTCATACAGAATCCACCCCTAGCTAATTGTGAGGTGCTTTATGCACTTCTGTTACTTGGTGGAGTTAAAAAAATCCATATCTTTTGCATTTTCATCTCTCCTAGAAATGCTAGGATGGGTCTAGAAGAATTTATTGAACTGGTGCCCTCTGCATCAAGGAAAAATGGGGTTATATGCCTTGGAGATTTTAATCAGGTTTGGGCTGTGCCCAGTACCTCTCTCTTATCCACCATTATTAGAAACATAGAATTTGACGGCAGATAAGGACCGCTTGGCCCACCTAGTCTGCCCATTTTCCTACCTAACAGATAAGCTGCAGATCCTAATTAAACAACAGCTTACTTCCTCTTAACCCCCACTAGGACTGCCTTATGTCTGTCCCATGCATTCTTGAATTCCCCCACTGTTCTTGACTCCACGACCTCCTCAGGGAGGCTGTTCCATGCATCCACAATCCTCTCTGTGAAAAAATATTTCCTCACATTACCTCTGAGTCGTCCCCCCTCTATCTTCAAATTGTGCCCCCTTGTTCCTGCACATCTCTTTTTCTGAAAGATGCCACCCTCTTGGACTTTGTTGATTCCCTTGAGGTACTTAGAAGTTTCTATCATGTCCCTCTCTCCTCCTTTCCTCAAGGGTATACATATTAAGCTCCTTTAGTCTTTCTTCAGTTATGTCTTCTGGTGCAGACCCTGCACCATTTTGTTGCCCTCCTCTGACAGCCTCCACTCTGTCTATGTCTTTGCGGAGATGGGGTCTCCAGAACTGCACACAGTACTTCAGATAAGGTCTCACCAACTGTCTGTACAGAGGGATAACAGCTTCCTGTTTTCTACTATTGATGCCTCTCCATCCCAGTATCCCCCCAGCCTTCCTTTCTGCCTTCTCACATTGCTTGCCCACCTTAGGTCATCAGATATAATTACTCCAGGTACCTTTCCATTTTTACTGTTGTCAGTAAAAGCAAGGCAAAACTTTCTCAACTTATCTAGGACCCCACCAGAATCTCCATCGGGGATCCACTAGCACCCTAATAGACTGGATCCTGACTAACAGGAAGGATAACTTCCTCTCTGCTGGTGTTCTTCCTGACTCCGTAAGCGATCACTGCCCTGTTTACTGCACCTGGGACACCCCTTTCCCGTCTAAGGTCATATCTTTCTCTAACATCTCTAAACTCAACCCTGCAGCTTTCAGCATGATCTTAACATGGTTGACTGGTCTCCCTTTACTTGACAAAGCGACATAAACATAGCGGCTGAATACTTCAGTAGTACCCTGCTCTCCCTTCAGAACTGTCATATCCCAGTCACCACACGTAGAGTAAAAGGTAAGGTCACCAAATGGCTTAAGTGTCCACTACTGCAACTGCTGAAACAGAGGGATGAACTCTGATCAGTGTGGAAGTCATCTTCTCTTCAAGCTGACTTTGAGGCCTACAGGTCCCTACACAACACCTGTAAAAGGGAGAGTCGTTCCGCCAAGAGCATGTACTACTGTAACCTGCTCAGTTCTTCTACCTTGAACCCTAAAAGGTACTGGTTCCCAAATCAAGGAAATACTGGGGAACAATAATCCCTTGACTCCTAATGATATGCTTATAAATGATGCTCACTGCAATTACCCCCTTACCATAGCAAATGCCTTTAATTCTCTATTTTCCACACTGCCCACCCCCTGCTCCTCTTCGAATGCTACTCCCCCGGTATCCCCATCCCCATCTGGTGCTGCTGTCCCGGCCCTTGAGCCGTCATCGGTCACTTATCCTGAAGTACTTAAGATACTAAAATCTATCCCTGCATCCGGTAGTGTGGGCCCCGATGGTATCTATCCTAGTATCTTAAGGCAGTTTGCCTCTTGTCTTGCGGTACCTGTAACCAGGCTCTTCAACCTCTCCATCAGCACTGCCTCAGTGCCTCTGATCTGGAAAGCTGTGAGAACTATTCCTATCCTTAAGAAAGGGGACGCAAGGATCATGTCTAACTACAGACCCATCTCCGTCCTGCCTACACTTAGCAAGCTGCTTGAGAAACTCGTTCATCGGCAGGTCACTGCGCACCTTCTCAACTTTGACCTTCAGTCCCCTGTTCAACACGGTTTCAGGGTTGAGCACAGCACAACTACTGCTCTCATTCAGTTTACCAGTGATGTTAAGAATAACATGGACAAGGGTTTACTTACTGGGCAGTTTCCTCGATCTCTCCAGAGCATTTGACATGGTTCATCACCCTCTACTTATGGCCAAACTGAACTCGCTTGGTGCCTCTGATTCTACCCTTTCTTGGTTTGGCAGCTACTTTGAAAATCAGTCTCAAGCTGTCTCCTTCTATAAGTCTCTCGTCTCCCCCATCCTTATTGCCTGTAATGTTCCACAGGGATCGATTCTAGGTCCCTTACTTTTCTCCCTCTTCATCAGTGATATACCTACTCCCTCTGCACACTGCAATATTATCATGTACGTGGATGACCTGGTGTTGTACTTGGCTTCCAAGTCCATTGCAGACATCAACTTGCATCTCTCCCCTGCTTTTCAGACCCTTCAGTCCTGGTTTTCATTCAACTAGCAAGTCCTCTATGTATCCAAGACTCTGGCCATGCTCTTTGGGTCTGCCAGGAAGGTGACTTCCAAGTCCCCAAATCTTCTGGTGCGCTGCTCTGACGGGACTGCGGTCTCCAACACCTCGTCTTCAAGTATGTTGGGGTAATGCTCGACCCGGTACTAGACTAGTCTGACATGTCACTGAGGTGTGTCTCTCCGTTAATGCCAAAATTGGGGCAGCCTACAGAGTGCGACACTCACTCACCCTGGCTGCCAGGATCTCCGTAGCAAGAGGTGTCTTACTCCCACAACTGCTATATGCCCTGCCAGTGCTCTCTCAAGCCAACATGGGAGTTCTTCGCAAATTGGATACATCCTACAATAATATTGGTAGATTTGCCCTATCGGCTCCCCACCTTACACATCATTGTCTTCTCTATTCTGCTTTAAAATGGCTGTCTCCCAATGCTCTTCATTCCTACACCCTTGAGTGTTTAGTTGACTCCTTAACAAGATTTCCTTGTCCATCCTATCTAGGTGATATGCTCACTCCTGTCTCTCACGCCTGTACCCTCAGTTCCTCTGCCACCCCATTGCTATCTGTTCCGCCTTGCTCCACAAAAATAGGGGAGCAAGCCTTCTACTACTTTGCACCCAGGTTCTGGAACTCCCTCCCCGTCCATGTCAGGAACTCCTCATCTGGTCTCTCTTTCAAGCACAGCCTTTTTTTCCACCTCTTCTCTCTGGATAACTGTGTTTACACTTAACTTCTGCCTGTCTCTCCACCTAGACTGTCTGTCAGCTTTGTCTATTCATTTTGCTACCAGCTCATCCTTCGGGATTTGCCTTTTATAACTAATTGAGTCTGTCTGTTTCTCCCACTCCTAGTCCCAATAAGTCTGATTTAGTGTGCCTACCTGCCTGTTTCACAGCTAGGCCTGTCAGACTGATCATATTGCTTGCTTTGTTTGATATGACGTTTAATAACCTGACCACTGTTAGTGTTTCCTGCAGGTGTATGTTATTCAATGGCTGTTCTCTGTCATGGTATTTGTTGGACAGTTATCCTGCACTATGTATCGGTTTGTGTATCTCTGCTGATTGTATTCTGTACTAATACTGAGTTGTTGTATTGTACTCTCCCGGTCGTGTCTGAAAATAGGCAGGATGTTTTGCCTCGCACTTACCCCGGTTACCAAAAAGCTAATAAATAAATAAATTAGTAGGGGTATCACAAGTTGTAAGAGGGGTAATAATCCCTCTTTACAAGACACTGGTTAGGACCCATTCTGGAGTGCTGTGTGCAGTACTGGAGGCCACACCTTCTCAAGGACATTAACCAAATTGAGGCAGTCCAGAGAAGTGCAACCAAAATGGTGCAGAGACTGCATCAGAAAACATATGAGGACAGATTAACTGAGCTCAATATGTATACCCACGAGCAAAGGAGGGAGAGAGGTGATATGTTTGAAACATTCAAATACCTTAAGGGCATTAACAGGTGAAAGAGTAACATGTTTCAGTATAAGAAAAATAGCAGGACAAGAGGACACAGCATGAGATTAGAGGGAGGCCGAGTAAGGGGGAATGTGAGGAAATTATTTTTCACAGAAAGGGTGGTGGATGCATGGAACGGCCTACTTCAGGAAGTGGTGGCTATGAATACAGTGCGAGGCTTCAAACAGGCATGGGATGGGCATAAGGGAGCAATACAGATGAGTATGAATAGATAGGCCATTGACAGAGCAAAGGCCAATGGCACATTCATAAGGTAGAAAAAGAAATGAGCAGACTGGATGGGCTCTTAGTGTCCTTATCTGCCTCAACTTCTATGTTTCTGTTTGGCTCAGAAGTGATGTAGATGAGGCATTAAGGAAAAGAGGGGGCCTTCAAATGTTACCAAGCCAGCCAATCAGATGATGAAAAGCAGTTTTACTTGAGCAAACTTTAAAAGCCAGCAGAAAGGTAAAGGCGAAGACGGAGGCCATGCTTAGAATTGAGCAGGGTAAAGGAAGGGGACAGTGCTGTCTTCTGAAACATTAGGGAGGAATAGTAAAATAAAGGATGGGATAGTCCAGTTGAGAGTGGAGGAGAGAACTATGATAAACAAAACAGACATACTGAATGAGTACTTCTGTTCAGTCTGTAGAGTAAGGAAGGGACCACTACCATTGTGTGGGATTAGACTTGGGGGTGGGGTGAGGAGGCCAGGACACTGATATGGACCTTATAGATGTGGAAAGGGTTGTGAAAGGACTGGAGAAAATAAAAGTAGACAAACCCATGCATCCAGATATTCCTCACCCAAGGGTGCTGAAAGAGATGGTGCAAGTGCTTGTGTCTGTACTAGCAAACCTCTTCAGCTGCTCATTGGAGATGGGAGGTAACAAAAGACTCAAGATTAGCCATTGTTGTGCCACCTCATAAGACTGGAAGTAGGGACAGCATGGATAACTACGACTAGTCAGCCTGACTTTGATAGTGGTTACAAGAAACAGTCATCAAAGAAAGGCTGGTAGAGTTCTGAGGTAAATAAGTTGCAGGGCAGTAGGCAACATGAGTTTGTGGAGGCAAGATCTTGCCAGTTGACCTGATTAAAATAATTGTGATTGGGTGACTAAGGCTAGAGATGGAGAACAAGCTGTGAACCTACTGTACCTAGACTTCAGTAAAGCGTATGATTCTGTGCCAGATAGAAGGTGGTCAAAAACCTGGTGGACCTTGGAGGAGGAGAGAGGTTATCTGCCTGGGTTAGAAACAGGGTGGTGCTAAACGGGGAACTCTTGTGAGTGAGGTCACTAGTGAGATACTACAGGGTTTGGTCCTGGAACTGGTGCTTAGCATCTTTATATGTGATATATGAGAATGTGTTAAGGGCAAAAAATGCCTCTTCATGGATGATTTATTTATTTAGTTTTTGTTTACCAGGTAAGTACACTAGACAGATTGTCTATTTTAGGCACGACCGGGAGAGTTACAGACGTGGGAACAGCAGGTTAACAGTTACATATGTAGGAGCAGCAAGTACAGTTAACAAGGCAGTGCAAAATAATTGACATGGAAAACACGACATAAATCACACTTGATGAAGGGAGGCAAACATAAATAAAGTACAGTGATTACAGCCTAGAGGAACATTTAGGCAGAGTAAACGTTACAGATAAGTCAGATTCCTGAAAATATTCTTTTCCAAGTGCAAGACTACCAAGGGTGTGTAGAATTAATTAGGAGGGAGTGCAGGGAACAGAGCAAGAGCATGTGTCATTTGCCAAGAGAAAAGAGCAATGTTCTTTCTTAAAGGTCTGGTGTGACTGGGAGCTTCTGGTATGAATAGGAAGGGAATTCCAGAGCCTGGGGCAGAAATAACAAAAGCATGCTCCCCCCTCTTAGATGCACATCTTTGAATATGTAGAAGCAACCTCTCTGCAGGCCTGAATGGATATGCCTGGGAGTTAAGGTTTAACATGTTGGCTAGTGACTCTGGAGCTCCAGATCTGATAATGTCTATTAAGAAGCCCGTTGTGTATTGATGAGTAGAGGTGGGGAGAGCCAGCCCAGTCTGGAATAAAGCACTCAGCGATGAGTGAGTTTTAGGTATGGCCAGGGCAAAGCGACAGGCATTATTGTAACGTGTCTCATTTCTGCAGTGGACCTTTACTAGAGTCCTGATACGCCATTAGTCCATAGGTAAGGCGCAGCCTGAGGATCCCCATGCAATGGCAAGCCTAGCAGCAGCCAAGTATAGAAGACTTAATTTTATATGCAGTCCCTAGCTTTATATTGACTGCTTTGCAAGTTGTTATTATATGAAGACTAAAGTGAAGCGATGGGTCAAGGGTGATCCCAAGATATTTGAAATGGTCAGCCACCTCCACTAGAGATCCATCCGGCCCAGGGATACCAAGAGTAGAGGAACAAGACTTGATCTTGGGAGTGGAGCCAAACAGCATGGTGACAGTTTTATTAGCATTAAGCAGGAGCTTGTTGTGCGACAGCCAAGTGCACAGGCAATCAGTCTTTAGAGAGGCATTGATTGTGGCCATGTCCCTGGCACTTGTATAGAGAACCATATCATCAGCGTACAGTATGATAGAGGAGAGACCAGGTAGTTTCGGCAGGCTTGTTGATAAATAGGGAGAACATCAGTCATTCAAGAATGGATCCTTGCAGGAACCCGACACAAGTAGGAGCAGGATCAGACTTTGACTTGTTAATTTCAAAGAATTGTGTTCTGCCTGCAAGATGGGATTCAAACCAGGAGGTGGTATTAGGAGAGAACGCTCATGGAAGACAGCTTGATTAGCATTAAGGGGTGATCAGCCAGATCAGATGCCTTTGTCAAATCCACAAAGACTGTCCCAGTAAGCAGACCTTTGTCCATTGCCATTTTTAAGTCATTGGTAAGATGATTGAGCACCATATTAGTGCTATGATATTGCTGGAAGCCATGCTGGGCTGGGGAGAGCAGATTATTTTGATGCAGGTATTCAGACACTTGGGCTGCCGCAGTCTTTTTTTTTTCAGGACTGAAAGAATAGCTATAGGGCAGTAATTATTCAAGGCACTTTGGATCACCCTTCTTGAAAACGTGTGTACAACTCTTGCAATATTCCAAATCAAAGGGACTTTCCATTTTGGAGATCGACAGATTGGAGATCCTTGATACTGGTGCAGAAAGGGCTGATGCAGCTGATTAGAGGAATCTAGGCAGCATCCCGTCCAACCCTGCAGATCCACAGGCAGAAACCGATTTCAGTAAATGCAGAACATCCTCTGTGAGGCACAGTCCTGAGGTTGAAAACGCTAGAGGCATTACCTACAAAGTCAGAGATCAGATCAGGATTGCCCCAGAAGCCTGGCGTAATCCAAGAGGTCTGAGAAATTGGAGTTCATGGCGTTGGCTATAGTATTTAAATTGTTGCAGTTGGTAGCATTCAGTGTCATCTCAGAGATCTCAGAGTTATTTCCGTGACTCATGAAGGATTTTATGTGGTTCCAGGAACCACGGGAGTCTTTACTGAGTCCCATAGCAGTTTATTACAGTAAGTCCCTTTCACTTCCCGGATAGCTTTCCTACAGGCATTTCTTGTGCCTGTTCTCCTCCAAGTCCCTCTGGTGTTAATATTTCTTTGCCTTGGACTACTTGTACTATCCCTTTCCCTCATCGAGGTCAGTAGATCCTGTGTAGCCATTTGGTAGCAGAGCCTTTTACTTTTCTTCTTTGAGAGGTATGTGTTTATCCTGGAGAGCCTGACATGTAGATATAAGGTAGTTATGGGCATGCTTAGTGTTCATAGTTTGATCCACGGAGACCAGTCACATTTCTCACATAACGCTGATAGCGCCACTGTGTTGAGGTTCGAGAAGTCACAGAAATAAATGGCTCTAGGCGAAGGCTTCTGTATATGCACTCCATACACAGAAGACTGGTAGATGGTCAGTTACGGAGTTTGGTAGAGGACAGCAACCCGGATTCTGTCAGCCCTATTAGTGGCTATCCAGTCAAGAAGAGAGTGGCAGTTACTACTGGATGAGACTCTAGTTGGGAAAGTAATAAGTTGGGTGAGGTGCAGTTCTCAAGGGCAGCTTCTATAAGTACCTGCACTTTTACCAAGTAGGTCCAGGTTTAGGTCACCCAGTAACAGGATTTCATTATTACCTTTTGAGTTGCCAAATAGTTGATGATGCTGTTTAGACCGCATTACCACTCTTTGGGGTATAGACACATTACAACTGAAGTTTCTTTGTATTCCCAAGAACCTGGATAGTATGTAGGGCCTCACACGTGTAATGGTTCAAGGTGCAGTGCCGATAGATTTAGGTGGCCTCTGTAGTAGAAGGTAAACCCCCCACACACACACAACTTTTAAAGGATAAGCAGTCAGCTCGAGCAATTTGTATCCCTTTAAAGCACAGAAAGAGTCAGATATAGTGGGCGCTGGCCACATTTCCATTAAACTGAGAATGTCAGGGAGTAGTAAGCCACCCAGGCTTCTAGATCAGCTGCATTAGAAGTGAGGCTATGTATATTCATGTGGGCAATCCTTAATCCACTGATTTGAGAACCACTGAGGAGCATTGCTTGGATTTGAGCCAGATTTTGGGGGCACCAGAGTTTGTCGCAATATCCCCAGAGAGGGATATGCAAATCACATGTATCCAGGTCTCAGAGAAGAGCTTAATAAAGCAACTGTAACTCCTTGGAACTTGAAAGGAGAGGCAACACCCCAGTTTCACAACGTGGATAAATTCAATGTACCAGGTGATACAGTTAGGCAAGTTACCCCTGGCGAGTAGATTAGAGAAAGTGAAGGTTTTTTCATCATGCAGAGGGCAGCTGTGGTCAGTATATGGTATACTCTGAAAAAGATTCATAAGGTTAACCAGTGCAATTAGGGAGCCCCCAGTCACACAGCAGACACCCATTAGTCTCATGACCCTAGTCATTTTAAGGCATCTTACCCAACCAACAAATAAATTAATGACTTTCCAGCACAAATGCTGTGGACTTACAAGTACCAGCTGATAGGTAAGATAAAGCCAACTATTACTAGCTCCAGCTGGTAGAGTGAAATGCACAGACCAAATCAGAAACCACCTAGGAGGAAATGCACAAGGAGTAGGCAATCAAGCCTCATCTACAAAGAACAAGATAAGAACCTCATCTACTGGTCAGCTGACAGAAGAGATTAGTAAAACAACAAATGGGCTACTAGGGGAAGCTATGGCATTGCATGATTATTGAATCAGTAAGGTACAGTATGATCAAACTGTCATATAACCTAGGCTTCGCAACTGCAGAAGTTATAAACTGATCAAACCAGAGGCCAAGTATCTCGCAGTCCGTCAGCGGGCACCAGAATTGGAGATTCAGCAAAAATAAGTACCAGCCCGCAGAAACTGAGATTGAGTGACAGTAGTCACCTCAGTAATAAGAAACACCTTTAGGAAGGCAGTAAATAGAGAGGAGGTACAAACACGAGTCCTGAGTAGATCTCGCCCTAATCATAATAGCCAGATTACAGAGGGAATGCTAATCGGAGAGAGCACTAGAGAGCCTGTAACCTAACAGAGCTAGATCCCAAGAGAGAAAATACATGAACTACCTAAGTCAGTAAGCCACCCTCCAAGCAGCAGAGCAACCAACTAGCTAGGTTATTGGGTGTGGGTAAGGCCCATTTGTAAATGAGGTGGGAGGTGGGGTGGGTGGGAGGAAAATTTTTCAACTAAAAATAACCTGTCTAGAAGTCTGGCTCCAGGCAGCAGAAACCACAGGTGTAGGAGAAAAGTCATATTAAATTATTAGGCAGAGTCGTAATTAAAGTCTTAAACTGAGTTGCAGTGAGGGCTCTGTTCCAGTTTCAGCAAGCCCCGCTCCCTGAAGGTGTCCCTTGGAGGTCGCAGCACAGTCTGAGCTCAGAAAAGACAAAGGTATCTATAACAGATGCTGAGGAGTTGTATTTTAAACTTGGCACCTTTTTTATTGGAAAAGTCCTGGCTACCTGGATTTGTAGAAAATATGGGGAAGTTGGATTCCGAGGAAGACATTAGGATAATGAAAGAGGATCAGGAAAGACTGGACAGGGCCCTGGATATGACATCTGAAATTTAAAAGCAAAGAAGTTTAAAGCAAAGAGCGAGTACTGAATATACAATGGGTGGGGTGGGTGGAATGGAGTAGACTAGAGAGAAACAGAATTTGGGGTCAATCATATTTGATATTCAGTCATTATATAGAGAATAATTGATAGGAGTGAGGTTATGGATTTCTCACACACCCAGGTGTGTGATAACCATAAACCCTTTAGAGCGAAGGCTTGAGAGGTTTATGTGGTTAATACACACCTAGGTGTGTGGAAAAATCCATAACACCCACTTACCTGTGCTTTATTTTTATAGTTGCTGTGTGGAGGTTTAGACTATATTTCTAGCAGCTTGAAAGAAAGAAGTTTTTTAGCTAGAGTGCAGTTTTATTTTGAAGAAATTGAACTGTGCATGAATAAACACAGTTGAAAATACTGCAGTTGATATACTTTTTGTGAAACAATGGAATGCAACAGTTTCTTTGGGGAATGTCGTATCAACTGGATTTCAGGTTATTGTGAAGTGTCATATCAACTGAATTTCAGGTTATTACCTTTGTAGCATAATGACCCGAAATCCGGTTGATATGCATTTTTAACAGAACAGTCATTTGGATTATATTTATGGTCACCAGCAGTTTTAGTGTAATATGGTAGTGGGTGCGTAAGGTGATATTACCCCAGTACAGATCCCTAGTAAAACAGCACATAGAGTGCTGTGTTCAGTATTGGAATCCACATTTCAATTAAATCAGCAACTTTCCCTTCTCATCTCTCCTGATTATTACTTCCTGTGAGTGCTTGACTCATCCCCAGATCCAGAAGCAAGTGGTTTGGTACCTTTTAATTGGACCAACATAGATGTTACAAAAAGAAAACACTGTTTTAGCTTTTGGACCAACCAAGTCCTTCCTCAGAGACTTATGACAATTGTTCAGAGAGTTACAATCTGTTAACACCCAGATCATATGAAAAAAAAAACTCATTGGTTAAAAGCACCTTTTTCAAAAAATCACTAATTTCAATGGAATGAATAGCATGCCTTTTAGCTTTCTATTTACTGACAGTCTTTTTTTCAAGGACAAATCCATAGATAAGCTGAACACTCAAACAGGCAAGCCTGTAACTGCCATTATTAATGAATGTGTGTGTTAGAAGAATACATTCAAAATTAAAAGCAGGACCTTATTTAATACCCCAAAAGTTCAAGTTAAAACTTGATAGTAATGTATGATTAAAAACTGTACAACAGAAATATATGTATAGATATGAGGGGAATGAGAAAAATGTACCTCGTATGAACAACTGTTTAAAACATTCATACAAAATTCAACTAATCTGGAGATATTTTCCACACTGTACTTTCAACCAGTTGACACACTCCATAAACATTAAAACCTACAGTGTTGTAACAATATTATATACAAGGTAATATCAGTTGTCAGTAGTATTGTATTCTAACCCCAGGAAATCTTACTGTGTTCTGACATATGCAGTATGGTCTCACCATAAGACTGCCCCGGAGCCGAAATGGTTAATAGAACCTATGCTAATGATGGAATGCTAGGCTCATGCTCTGTTTTCAAACCACTGTCCTTGGTAAACATTCTACAGCTGTCAGATTCTTTACTCCGCTTGCCTGGTGCAGAAACCTCGGAGAGCTCTCCTTCATCTTTCTTGAAGATTTTATTTTCTCTTTTTTTTTTTTGAAGTAAAATTTTATTTCTGTTCGTTTTTAAAGCACTGTCCTTGAGTTTTCAGGTAG
Organism: Neoceratodus forsteri; assembly: GCA_016271365.2. Lineage (NCBI taxonomy): Eukaryota > Metazoa > Chordata > Ceratodontiformes > Ceratodontidae > Neoceratodus > Neoceratodus forsteri. The sequence goes on from CM028132.1 coordinate 500,881,125, forward strand.
ATTAGTCTAGATTTAGTATTATTCCGGTAAGTTTTTCGGTCTCTTCTCGGTTCATTTAACCGGAAGGGAACTGCACTTTTATTTACATTTTTAAAGGTAAATTTCTGTATTTTATTCTTTCCCTGGGCTGGTTATATCATTTGGTTTATTTTAGAGGGCAACCGAGGTAACTCTTAGTGGTTGCTGAACCGACCGCAAAGTAAAAAAATGGTTAAGGCCTATTTATCTGTGTGGGTTTCTAATTTCAGAGACTTCTTGGGATTTATTACTGTTATGTCACTACTCAAGAAAAGAACTGGCCGAATGGATTTTCAGCATTGCACAGAGTGTGAGGAACCATTGGTAAAGCAGATCCTCACTTAATTTGTGTGTTTTTTTTTTTTTTGCCTAGGATTTGACCACCTGAAGGCAGATTGTGAAATCTGTAAAACTTTTCCTTAGTCGACGTTTGATAGGCGATTGAACCGACTGAGAGAAAACATTTCCGAGAAGGCTGCTGACCCAGTTGCTGGCAAATCTTCCTCCTCTCACAAGGAGAAACCAAAGGAACCAATCAAACAACCGTCTGACCAGGGTGACGGTTCCTAGATTAAGAAAAGAACCGCAGACACTGCTGCTGAACCGGCAAGTTCTGCTAAGAAAAAGAGGAAGGAAAACACTCTGTTCAGGAACCACAACTTACAAAATCATCGGTTCCAACCGCAGATGAAATAGCAACGCTATCTATAAGCGCTGCAAACCGTACCATGGTTCCGGTTCAGTGGCCTGATTCACAGACCTTGGTTCAGGACCTTGGCTCCTCCTTGGTTCCCAGTCCACTTGAATGGTTTGCTGAGGTGTACAACCTGATGTATCCCCTGATCCTCAACATCCTGACTCCCGTGAGAAGAGAGCTGAGGATTTTTCCTCTCACGTTGCCTTCATGATGCAAGTGGCACAGACACTGGACCTCTCCACCCAGGAATCCACAAAGGAGGAAGAGGAGCCAGACTAGGTGAAATGATGGGTGTGCCAGTAACAAAAGACTGTTGCTGCCCATCCACAAGTCTCTGAAGAGACAGGCTTGTAGGATTTTACAGAAACCACTACCATTTCCCCAGTGGACAAGAGGATAGACAGGAAGTATTGGGTGGCTAAGTCTGGAGCAGAGTTCCTTTTGGGGTGTGATGTGGCTTGTGATAAGGCGGGAATTCCTGGCATCACACCCACCGATAAAGACTCAGAAAATGGATTCTGTGGCCAAGAAATCGTACTTCGGTGCCTCATTGGTCATTAGACACACCACTTACGTGTTTTCAGATATCAAAAAAGTCTCTAGAATACAGTTTCAGGGACTGCTAAAACATGTCCTGGGCCTTGGCATCAGATTGGTGCAAAAAGGGGCATATAGGTCTCCAAATGCCAGTTCAGAATGGCAGTGGACACCAGTGATATTGTAGCCAGGCAAATGGCAACCTCAGTGTCTCTGAGGAGATTTGCCTGGCTGAGGGCAACTAATTTGTCCAAGGACAGCCAGACAAAGACACTGGACTTTCCTTTGGAGCCCACATCCCTTTTTGGTGAACGAACAGAGGCTTACATGAAAAGATGGATGAGTACAAGGTGACTTGTAAGAGTGCTGCTGCAAAGGAGAAAGCAGCAACACCCCAGAAGTACCAAGGTAGAGGGAGCAGGGGTAGAGCTCATTACCGACCCTTCTTCCAGGCCCAGGCATCGCCAGCCTATCAACCTCGGAGAGGGTACTTCAGAGGTAGAGGGGGCAGCAGCCGTACCGGCCCCAGCACTCAGCCAAGTGCACAGACTAAGCAGACCCCCTGAGGGGTCTGCCAGGGCCATCTCCCCACTTCCAGTAGGGGGCAGGCTGGCCCACTACCTCCAGGCTTGGGAAACCATCACTACAGACAAATGGATTCTGGAGGTAGTGGGCCATGGGCTTGCACTCAGTTTCAAAATCCTGCTCAAACTGAGGGCAAGGTTTTTCAGACCTGCCAGTCTATCAGAAGCTAATTCAAGACAAAGCAGTAGCACCTGCTCCCTTGGCCCACAGGGAAAGGGGTCTCTACTCAAGATACTTTTTCACTCTGAGGAAAAATAAAAACAACGGGAGTGGCGACCCATATTGGATCTCGGACATTTAAACAAGCATTGAACAAAGCTAAAGTTCAAAATGGTCACTCTAGCTACCATCCTCCCTACACTCAGAAAGGGGGATTGGCTAGCATCTCTGGACTTAAAAGATGCTTACTTCCACATCCCTATCAGGTAATCGCACAGAAAGTACCTCGGGTTCAGATTGCCATCAGGCCACTACCAGTTCAGAGCCATGCGTTTCAGCCTTACTTCTGCTCCAAGGGTGTTTACCAAGTGCCGAGCAGTGATGGTAGCACACCTAAGGGACAAGGGGTTACAGTCTTCCCATACCTGGACGACTGGTTGATGGTAGGCCAGTCTCCTCAGCAGGTAAGAGAGGCACTGATCATCCAGGATACCCTGTGTACGCTGGGCTTCCTGGTGAATCAGAAAAAGTCTGTGCTAACACCAGTTCAGTGCCTGGAGTTCATAGGGGAAGAAATGGACACTCTGAGAGGAAGGGCCTCTCACACAGGAAGGGTAGACAGCTTATTGCAGCTAGACTCATCCCAGCTGCATACCCCAGAACAGCGAGGCATTTTCTACAGCTATTGGGGCACATGGCTGCAGCAACAGTGTCAGGCTCAAGATTCCAGATGAGACATTCAGTTTCACCTTCGGTATCACTGGTCCCAAAAAGAGATTCCTGTCAAAGATGGTTCCAGTCACAGGAACCCTGCTTCATGCTCTGCAATGAGTGGCAGAAAAAGACAACTTCAGGAAGGTGTGCCTTTCTCCAGCTGCTGCCAGCAGCAGTCTTAACAACAGATACCTCCCTCCTAGGGTGGGGTGCACACCTAGGGGAACACACTGCACATGGTACCTGGCTCTAGCAGGAATCCCTGCTTCACATAAACCTGCTGGAACCCAGGGCAGTTTATGTGGGCATTCAGTCCTTTGCTCCAATGCTTCAAGGCAAGGTGGTTCAGGTCAGGACAGACAGTGTAGCCACAATGTACTACATAAACAAGAAAGGGGCACAAAGTCGTCCCCACTGTGCATAGAGGCCATGAAAGTGTGGAGTGTAGCTTACTTACTGGGAATCTCTTTCAGCAGTCCACCTCCCAGGGAAGGTCAATGTCCTGGCAGATGCTCTCAGCAGGATCAACTAAAACCATCACAAGTAGTCACTAAATAGGCAGTCCTGCAAGTGGTGTTCAGAAGGTGGGGCGCCCCAGCGGTGGACTTCTTTGCAACCCCAGACAATCACTAGCTACCACAATTCTGTTGCAGGCCTCCTGCAGTGGGCACAGTCCCTCCATATGCACTGCTGTTGGATTGGATAGGGAAAGTCCTGTATGCCTTTCCTCCATTTCCCGTTGCTCAGAGTGTTGAACAAGCACAGGGTTCAGCCATCGACAATGATCCTCAGTGCTCCAGAAGGGGCCAGACAGCCATAGTATTCTCTGCTGCTGACTCTGTCAATTTCCAGGCCAGTCTCCCTACAAGGAGGCACAACCTATTAACCTTGTCGGGGGCAAGGTCCTTTACCCCATCTCCGGTCTAGTAGGCTCAGGGCTTGGCTCTTGAGGACTTAGAGTATGATGACCTGCACCTTTCTGAAGGGGTGCTAGAGGTTTTACAGTTTCTAGAAAACCCTCTACCAGAAAGACTTACACCTCTAAATGGAAGAGATTTCCATTTGGTGCCAGAAAAAGAGACAGACTGCTGCCAGGCTGGCTTGTCAGTCGTCCTAGTGTATATGGCACACTTTCATTCTCTCGGCCTTAGGCCTTCCACCCTCAGAGTACACTTAGCTGTCTCTACTTACTTCTTAGCTGGTAAGGGGTCATCTCTGGCAGCTAATCAAGTGTTTAGGTAGTTATTCAAGGTTCTCATGCACTTGCATCCTCCTCACAGGGAACCCACTCCAGCATGGGACCTCAATACATATATGCATTGGCCAGCCAAGGCAACCACAGTTTGAGCCCATGGCTTCAGCAGAGCTTAAGTATATGACATGGAAAACAGTGTTCCTGGTAGCCATCACCTCAGCTAGGAGGATTAGTGAGCTCCAGGCCTTGTCCAGTGAGCCAGACTACATATCAGTCCATAGGGACAAGGTAGTCTTCAGGACTTACAGAAAATTTGTCTGCCTTCACCTGAATCAGTCCATTACTTTGCCAGTCTTTTCACTGACCACTCTAGTTCAGGGGAATGTAGACTGCACAGTCTAGATGTCGAGAGCTATAAGCTACTTCTTGGATCACACAAACGCCACAGGCAGGATACCACGACTCTTCCTGACCCATGGGGAAGTGGGAAAGGGCAAGCCCACCTCAAAGAGGTCTGTTGCCCACTGGATTGTTGCTTGTATCCAGTTCTGCTACAGCAAGCAGGTAAAGAACCCCTACAGGCCTTAGGGCTCACTCTACAAGGGGCACAGCTGCCTCGATAGCAGTTGCAAAAGAGATTCTTGTTTTGGAAATTTGTAAAGCAGCTACCTGGAAAACAGTCCACACCTTTACGAAACACTGTAGCCTGGATACCCAGGCCAGAAGTGATGTCAGATTTGGCACAGCAGTACTGCAGAGCCTGTTTCCTAAATAGGTTCTCTACCCTCCTCCAAAGGTACTGCTTGGGTAGTCTGCATATGTCGGAATACAGTAAGATTTCCTGGGGTTAGAAGAAGACGTTACTTACCATAGTAATCTTGTTTTTTCCAAGGGAATCTTACTGTATTCTGAGCTCCCACCCTGCCTCCCCTGATAGAACCTATGGGCACTGCAGCACAGCTGTCCACGCTGTTGTAAACCCATGAGTGGTTCTGTTGTTGGGCTTAGTGACTTGAGTCTTGGTGTTGCCCACATTTTAAATGAGGGGAATTGTTTGTTGTTAATTATTTAATTGGTAAAGTTAGTCTGGATAGCTTGTTAATATTCATGCTCCGTAGAATCTGACAGTTGTAGAATGTTTACAGGGACAGTGGTTTGAAAACCGAGCATCAGGCTAGCATTCCATCATTAACATATATTTTATTAACCATTTTGGCTCTGGGGCAGTCTTATTGTGAGACTATACTGCATATGTCAGAATATAGTAAGATTCCCTTGGAAGAAACAAGTTTACTATGGTAAGTAAGGACCACCTAGAAAATTAGTTCATGCAACTTGAAATGGTGAAAGTTCAATAATGAGTCAGTATATAATCAGTTAACTATATGAGCAGAAACAGTCTTAAGAATCTGTATAAAACCCTCATGAAATTACCCCCCTGGGGAAAAGGTAATAAGAAAAGAAGTGTATATGAAATATATATGTGAGCATCCCCGGAAAAGATAAGAAAAGAGTGTATATTAAATATGTATGTGAGCCAAGAGTCATAACACCGTGTAGCAATATTATGACGTACCCGAATATAAGCCTACCTAAATATGTAAGCACAACCCCAACCCCTCACCCCACACACACTCCACCCTCTCCACAAAAAAAAAACTTCCTCTAACCCCCTAAAAAGCAAGACAAGTGTTTTCTTTTTGTAACATCTATGCTGATCCATTAAAAGGTATCAAACCGTTTGCTTCTGGATCTGTTCTTACAAGGGCCAATATGGCAACTAATCTATTTCTATATATGACTCATCCCCATAAATCCTACTATCCCCATTGTACTTCTTTGTAATGTCGTGTTCCTTCTATGCTCCTGTCCTACTCTCTGATGTTGTTGGGTTTCCATTTATTATCACACATTGTATCACAACTGTGATGACTCTCCTGACTGTAACTATACTTCGTTGGTTATATTGTTATAACGGTTATCAGTGTCCAATTATTATCATGTATTGCACTTAATCTGTGGTGATCCTCCTGCCTGTAATTTTTGTTGTTGTTTATATTGTTATCGCCTCCCAGGACCTCTCTTGCAAATGAGTTTGTCTCAGTGGTGCTTTCCTGGTTAAATAAAAATTGATTGATTTGAAAATGACAGCAGGTTGAAATCTGTGCAGACAAGGGCCACCAAGATGATTCAGATTCACTAGGAGGAATCCTATAAGGAAAAGTTACAAAATCTGAACATGTACTCATTTGAGGCGTTGGGGGGCATAGAGGAGATGTTTCAAGCTCCTACAGGGGATTATTAAGGCTGACAGTAGTGTGCTGTTTATCTCCAGTGTAAATACAAGTACCGGGGTAACACGAGGAAACTATGGGAGGGGAGCTTCAAAAAGGATGTGGGAGACATTTTCACTGAGATAGTAATGGAAAGGTGGAACAGACTGCCTGATGAATGATCTGTGAAGTACAGTAGCTGGGTTCAAGCAGGGAAGGGACAGAACTACAGGTTTAGTAGGGGTCACATGGGAGAAAGCAAGGGGGCATACTGGGGAGAGGAATGATGATTAGAGGGCTCAGTGTTAATGGTTCGGTAGGTCAGAAGGAAGCCTGGATAAACCAGTTGGCCTTCTGACAGCATTTCTTTTCTGTTTCTGTATGGAAATGTGCTGCCTCGTCCCAACTCTTCAGAGGTTAACAACTCTTTGCAACATAACTGTGGCAGTCTTTGAAGTGGTTCATATCTCATTGATTAGTTTTTAATTCAATCAAAAGCTGTCTTGTGTTTTTTTTTTTTGGAAATAGTTAAAAACTTCCCCTAACCTTAGTATTACCTCCCTGGATGTTAATACGGTACCTACAGCACTATATCCCACGACAAATACGTTTGGATCATTCTTGATCAGAACCTAGTTTACTGCTGCTGCCTACATGTCCGCTAGTTTAGAATTTACCTGATAATTGTAATCTCTGTTTTCTGTATTTATAATTACATCATGTACTGTAGAATATTGCTGTTTTTTTTTTTTGCTGGTTTGTTCCCCTTTCCCTTGACCCCAGGTCACATCTGCAGGTGAGATTGTATATCTCAGGATGTCTACCTGGGAAAACACTAATAAATAAGCAAACATTCAGTCTCTGATTACTAAATCCTACAAAACAGTGGCTGTGCTCTATAATGTAGACGACTGCCGTCCCAGTGGGTGAGAAACCAGCTTACTGAACAAATGATCTTGCCTACGATCGACTATGGTAATGTAACTTATGCCTCTCTCTCTGCCAGTTTGTTCTCTGCTGCTGTCCCTGTACTCATCCCTGTGACCTGTGTGACTGCCCCCTACAGCCTTCACTTGATTACAAGTGTTTAAAACAGCTTAGCTTTGCATACTTGTTAAGTAAACTCCCAGTACCTATAAGTGACTGATCCCTCTATCCAACTCTAGCTACAGTAGGTGTTCCTGACTCATAACCCCATCGCAAGATTTAAGAGAAATTCTGGTCAACTTACCTTCAGTTGCTTACGGGCTCCTTCACCTCTGGAATAGCCTGTATCTTGGCTCCATTCATCCCAGTAGCATTTTCTCAGCAAAACTGATCCAGAACTTGCTCATTAAGTCCATCTCTGACCTAGTGGCCCTGATGGCAGAGGCAGATGTGGACATTGTCGCTGTTACTGAGACATGGTTCACAGGGAACCATGACTGGGATATAGCCATACCAGGTGACAGTATATTCAGGGGAGACAGGGTGGGCAAAAAGGGAGGGGGATTGTCTGTGTACGTCGGGGGGGAATAAAGCAACTGAGGTACCGGGAATGCAAGATGGGGTGGAGGTACTGTGGATCACCCTAGAAATGGGGAAATGGCGCTGCCATTCGCACTGGCATGATTTGCAGACCTCTCCCGCACAGGAGAAAGAGCTGGACAGGGTACTTGAAGAAGCCATCCATAGAATGACAGCAAAAGGGGAAGTGCTGCTAGTGGGAGACTTCAGTCTGCCAGATGTTGATTGGAGCAACCATGCAGCAGCCACAGCCAGAAGCAGAGACATCCTGGATGCCCTGTAGGGGATGGGCCTCAGGCAGCTAGTGGTAGAGCCCACCCGAGGAGGGAGCGATTTTACGACCTGGAACTCACCAAGCGGGGACAGAATTACAGATGTAAAGGTGGGTAGCCACCTGGGATCAAGCAGTGACAGTAAGGTATGGTTCAATGTGGGAACAGCAGAGGAGCCAACCCACACAAAAGCAAGGGTCCTGGATTCAAGCGGGCCGACGTCGCAAAGATGGGGGGAATGTCTTAGAAAATCACCATCAGTGAAGGAGGAAGAGGGGGTAGAGGAACAGTGGGCTAATCTTAAGAGAGCGCCATAGCGGAGGCAACAAGCCTTTACATAAGGCAAGTAAGCAAAACAGAGAGAAAGAAAAAAACACTGGTCCTCAAAGGAGGTGACAGGGAAGGTAAGGGTGAAAAGGATGGCATTCAAGAGGTGCAAGGAAACAGAGGAAGGAGAAAAGAGAACTGTATCTGGAAAGGCAGAGTGAGGTGAGGAAAGCAGTCGGGTGCAAACGGAAGAAAAAATAGCACAGGCAATAACAAAAGAGGATAAGAACTTTTTCAGGTACATTAGTGAAAGAAAAAAGACTAAGGGTGGGATTGTAAGACTAAAAAAGGAAGGAGGGGAGTGTGCAGAGGGGGACCAAGAAAAGGCAGAAATTCTGAACAAATATTTTTTAGTATTTACAGAAGAAGGGGAAGGGGAGGGACCACAGTTGGGTGACAAAAACACCACTGAAGGAGTCGGATGCCAGTCCATTTACAGAGGAGAGAGTCCTAAAGGAACTCGCAAATCTGAAAGTGGACAAAGCAATGGAGCTGGATGGGACATATCCCAGACTCCCAGAGTATTGAGAGAGCTCAGGAGGTGCTGGCAGCACCACTGACAGCCCTGTTCAACATATCGCTGGAAACTGTGTGGTGCCAAGGGGCTGGAGGCGAATGTAGTCCCTCTTCACAAAAGTGGGAGTAGGGAGGAGGCTGGCAGCTACAGGCTAGTCAGCCTGACCTCGGTGGTGGGAAAACGAATGGAACCTACTAAAAGGTTGGTGACATGTGTTGAATCGGCAGAGCACAGGATCCAAGGCAGCATGAATTCAGCAGGGAAGGTCTTGTCAAACTAATCAGACTTATTTCTTTGACTTTGTGACTAGGAAGTTGATCAAGGAGGGAAGGTGGGCTGGCCTACCTGGATTTCAGCAAGGCCTTCAACATCATCCCACGTGAGGAGGCTGATCAACAAGCTGAGCAGCTTGGGAGTGGATCCCAGGGTGGTAAACTGGGTCAGAAACTGGCTGAGCGATAGGACACAGGGTGGTGGTGAATAGAGTTCAATCCGAAGGGGGGAGAGAGAGAACCTGTGGGGTCCCACATGGTTCATGGCTGGGACCAGTCCTCGGTTGGAGCATTGCTGGCATAGGATTCAGTCGGTGGAGGACAGACTGGCTTTGAGGAATCACTATGCTGATTATCAAAGGGCAATCGACTGTAAGAAGGCAGAGTTTGTCCAGGGAGATTGCCACAGGGAAGAACAGACCAGCTCAGCTCTTTCAGACTGTGGACGGGCTTCTTCATCCAGTCTGTCTACAGTCGAAAAGAGCCTTTTCAGTAGCACTTTACGAAGAGTTTACTCTGTTCTTCTCTGATAGGATCTCTCCAGTGGGTCTAGATCAGTCCTGCAGGGTGGGGTCTTGGTGGAGCAGGGGTGCTCCCATTGTCTGGGCGGAGTTTCAACCAGTGGAGGTGGCTGAGGTCTCCAATGTGATTTCAGAACTGCTGCCATTGCAGACTGGACTGGCCCGACATGTCTCCTAGTGGGCTGTGTCGAGGCTATTGGTCCAGTGTTTTGCCAGGATAGCGGGTGTTTGCTTTTGGAGGGGTCTTCCCGATGCCTTGAAAGAGGCGTTGGTGACGCCTCTTCTGAAAATAAACATCTCTTGACCCTGACGTGCGTGGTGAATTATAGACCTGTCTCAACCTTCCATTTTAGGGAAGGTTGTTGAGAAGCTAGTGACTCTGCAGCTTGAGGAACACCTGGAGACCTTCGACATCTATGAGCCATTCCAGTCCGGGTTTAGGATGAGGCACAGCACAGAGGTGGCACTAGTCCGGGTACGTAATGATCTCCTTAGGGCAAGAGATCGAGGGGAATGGTCAGTTCTCATTCTCCTTGATCTGTCATCAGCATTTGATACCGTGGACCACATTGTGTTGTTGGATCACCTTAGAGAGTATTGTGGACTCACTGGTACTGTCATCAACTGGTTTGAGTCCTTTCTCTGAGGCAGCGGGTGGTGATGGGGAATTTCATCCTTCTCCCCGTTGCCCGTGACCTGTGGAGGTCCTCAAGGCCCGATCCCATCTCCAGTGTTGTTCATTCTGCCCCTGGGGAGGCTCCTCAGACAGGACAGTCTGGGTTGTCACTTTTATGCAGATGATACTCAGCTGTACATGTCTTTTGCACCAGGGACAGATGGTGCTGTTGAAGTGCTGAATAACGCCTTGCCGAGATCCAGGATTGGATGAACTCTAACTGGCTGAGACATAACCCAGATAAGGCGGAGGTACAGTAATTGATCCAGGTCACAGAGTGTTATGGGGATGCCTCGGGGCGACAACAGGTTTGGACCTGGGGTCGACCCCGTTGATGACATCCTCTAGGGTGAGAAATCTGGGCATTGTTTAGACGACAAGGTGACATTTGAAGCCCAGGTGTCGGCTGTCGTCAAAAGTGGTTTTTAACATCTGAGGAATATAACCCAGATTAAACCCCTAATTCCGCCCAAAGATCTGCCATCACTGGAGCATGCCTTTGTAACATCCACCTCTCTACCTCGGGGTCAGTGGAGGGAACCTCCACCAGCTGCAGCTAGTGCAGATTGCAGTGGCCAGGCTGCTGACGGCGCTGTCAAGGTGCTGTCATGTGACCTCAGTCCTGCTGAATCTGCACTGGCTGACGGTCAAGTGGAAGGTTCGCTACAAGGTGGGCTTGCTTACCTACAAGGCCCTACGGATCAGGCCCTGGCTACCTGTCAGACCTCCTTACCCCTGCCATCCTAGCTCGCTCCCTTCGTTCCTCCACCAAGGGACTCCTGGCGGTTCCAAGGACCAGGTTGAAAACCTCGGGTGATTACTCATATGGGGTGGTCGGCCCAGTCCTCTGCAACTCGCTGCCAAGACCTTTGAGGGAGGCCCCTACAGTGGAGGTGTTCAGGTGGGGCCTAAAGACTCACCTTTTTAACTGAGCCTTTCCTGTTTTTTTAATTCATATAAGAAAATGTTTATTTTTAATCTGTTTTTGTGATTGGCTGTTTTAACAGTCGTACCACTCTTTTAAATCCTTTTGTTCTACGGTTCCCAGAGCCTCCGGGATTGGGTGCCACATAAATAATAAATTACTTATTTAATGTCTTCATAAGCGACATTGCAGAAGGGCTGAAAGGGAAGGTATGTCTCTTTGCAAACGACATGAATATCTGCAACAGGGTAGACACCCCAGGAAGGGTGGAGAAAATGAGAAGAGACCTAAGGAAGCTTGAAGAGTGGTCAAGGGAGTGGCAGCTAAGATTCAATACAAGGAATTGCAAGACCATGTACCTGGGGTGCAGAAATGCAGGGGAGGAGGCGGAGGTACTGACTGTTGCCAAACGGGAAAGGGACCTGGGATTAATCATATCTGATGACCTAAAGGTTGGCAAACAATGTGAGAAGGCTGTGAGGAGAGCCAGTGGAATGTTGGGGTGAATAGGGAGAGGTACCTCCAGTAGAAGGAAGGAGGTGGTGATGCCACTGTACAGAACATTAGTGAGACCTTAGTTGGAGTACTGTGTCCAGTTCTGGAAGCCGCATCTCCGGAAGGACATTGACAGAGTGGAACAGAGGAGATAGGGGAGACATGATAGAGACTTTCAAATATCTCAGGGGTATAAATAAGGTGCAGGAGGGTAGCATCTTTCAGAAAAGAAGATGCTCAAGAACAAGGGGCCATGATATGAAACTGGAGAAGTGTAGATTCACGGGTAACATGCGGAAGTATTTTTTTCACGGAAAGGGTGGTTGATGTATGGAACAAACTCCCTGTGGAGGCTGTGGCAGCAAAAACAGTGGGGGTATTAAAAAATGTATGAAATAGACATAAAGGAGCACTAGCGATAGGAAAGAGAGGGTAAGCCGCGGATCGAGTTAGAATCTTAAGTTATATGAAACAGGCGGGAAAAATGGGCAGACTAGGTGATCCTTATCTGCCATCAAATTCTCTGTTCCTGTGTTTCATTTACCCGATTAGTACTTGGCCACCAGCTATTGCATGCTAACTACTCTAAATTATTGTCTGTATACTGCCAAGTCTTTTGTTTATTTATTGGCTGTTCATTGTTGAGACGGTACCCTTATTGTATCTAGGGGCGTGGATATAGTTCACTTATCCACACATTGGCAATTCCACTAGAAGTGCTGATTCATCCAAACGGTTTTGTTTTTTTTAACTCATTTTTATTGTGGGAAAAAAATGAATAAACATGTATACATTACATAGCATCTTGAAAAGCCTGACATTGGGTATATTTTACAGCAAATAGACAAAGAATAGCAGGTAATAGGTGACCAACATTGTCTCCACTATGACCTCTCCAACCTTAAGTCTCTAAGCACCATCTGTGTTGATCACAAACCTCAAAGTTAAAGCTCTTTTTTTTTTTTTTTTAAGGTTACCTTTCTTGTGATCCTTGCCTGGTCCACCTTCTCCCTGGGTCTCCTTGTCATCTCAGGTTTATTCTACAGTATTTCAGCTATATGACACAACACAATAAATATTTCCTTCTAACATTAAACTACTGAATAAAAACAGTAAATTCTAACAAAACTATGCACTGGTGTCTGTGTGAATTCTTTCTTTTTATATTGTTCCTTTTCTCTCTTCCCTATTGTTATTCCTCTTTGCTTTTTTTTTTGTTTTGTTTTCATCCCCCAGTCCTACCCTTACACACTGTCCGGGTGTAGGGTCAGACTGCCTGTCCTGAGGGCCCTATCCCCTGGGCTCTGGGGCCCTTCATGTCAGCACTATGCTTCTGGCTGGGTCTCCTCAGGATTTCTTCCTCCTTCCTGTCTGACATTAAGCCATCTGGCCCACTTATCGTTGTGTCTACCTACTTGGAGCCTTCACTTTGCTGTGAGGCTCTCCATCCTTTAATGTTTTCAATTCTTTTGAGCCATGCCTCCAAATGAAGGGGGTTAGGGCATATAATATTGAGGAGTTTTTGTGATTGAGGGTCCCTCACTGCTCTCACTTCCAGGCCAACACGTGACTAGAATTCTCTTAAGGATCTGTGGCCCCCACACCCTAGGAATCTCAGTGTGCGTCTTGTCCTGAAAATTTGCTATCCCCGCGCAGGCCCAGAAAATGTGGTAGTGGGTTCCAATCTGCCCACAGCCCCTCCAGCATTCAGCCGAGTTGCGTGCTACGAAGCGCCTGGTGACTCAGTGTATGGAAAAACCTGGGCAAACATTTCAGCCTAAACTCCATCCATCCTGGTGACGCAGTGACCCTCCAGCCCCTCTCCCAGGTGGTCCTCCTCCTCCAGTCCTCCCCTCATACCTCTATCTTGGTTTCTTTCTCCTACTTCTCCCTGAGGGTCTCTCTCCACCCATCCCCTGGCCCATTAGTGCTTTATAGGCTTGGGACAACCTCCCTTTGTGATCCCTGAGTTTGACCGACCAGTACAGGAAAGATCTCCAGTGGAGTCATGTCTCTGTGCTTTGGGCACCAGTTGTTTTTTTTTTCTCCCCCACCTCCTTGGTCGGACCACCTGACTACATCTGCCCTGGTCACGGCCCCCGGAGACCTCCACCGCCGCCTGTAGCTGCCCAGGACCCTCGGTCACCCCCGGCTTACCGCCCGGAGGGCGGGGAAGGTGGCCACGGAACTGTAACTAGTCGGGGACCCTGTAGCGGCGGGCGGTGGGACTGAGGACCTCGGGAGGGCTTCACACTGTCGTGGTCCGCCCGCTTCCATTTTTGCCCTGGTTTTTCCCCTCCCAGAGGAGGTGGGGAATGCAATGATGCCAGCCCCTTGCTGAACATCGGCAGCGTAGGGGTCTCCCGGCCTCCGCCAGGGGAGTTCTCAGTGCTCGAATGTTGCTCCACCTCCCGGAGAAGGAGGCACCCATGGATGCTCCATCCTTCTCCTCCCGGCCAGCCCTCCGACTGATCCGGGTCCGTCTCGAACCGGGTCACTGCCCAAGCTGAAATCCCACTGCTGGCAACAGCTGGGTCGCCCGGCACCAGTTGTTTTGATATGTAGAGCCTAATCTGAGGTATCTGTGGAAGTCTGCCCTTGAAGGCCATACTGTGCCTGGAATTCTCCAAATGATTTTAAGTGTTGTGTGGAACCAGTGAATTGTAGCTTATTCGGTTACTCTGGTTCCATCTGCGAAACGCAGGGTCTGTCAGAGCCGGGAGAAACTCCGGATCCCCCACTATCGCCGTGAGAGGGACCACTTCTTTTGATGTTTTTGTGAGTGCTATAACTCTATCTGTGACCCTCATTGTCAGTTTGGTTCAGGGCCTGCTAATCTCCCTCCATTCCCTTGCTGTAAACGTGGCATGGGGATGATGAACAGTGGGGTGGTACCCATTTGGGAGGCCTCAATTTCTAACTACCCTGAGTCCCCACTCTGTTTTATCCATGTGACTACCAGGGCTAACTGTGCTGCATAATAGTACAGTTTCAAGTCTGGCATAGCCAGCCCTCCTCTCTCCCCGGGAAGCAAGAGCACTCTAGCTGCGGTTCTCATCTGAATGCCTTTAAGCTAAGCTGCTCCTACCATCCGGGTGGCATATCCTCTGGCTCTGCCCTGTGACATCTAATCTTCCTTTCTGTGGGAAGAGTTTGGTTTTCTCCTTCGCAGCTTCATGTGTTGTAGGGCCTCAGGTGCGCCATTGGTGAACTTCATTGTGTTTTCTTTTTGTGTGTGTATGTATATGTGTGCGTGCGTGCGTGTGTATGTATATATAATATATTGTGTGTGTGTGTGTGTGTGTGTGTGTGTGTATATGTATGTATATATATATATGTGTGTGTGTTGTATGTATATGTGTGTGTGTGTGTGTGTGTGTGTATATATATATATATATATATATATATACATATACACACACACACACTGCCAGCAGGGCTCAGTGACGGCGCATCGACCATCTTCAACTCCGCCTCTTGCGGGATCGCAGCATGGTGCTGGTTTGTTGTGGCTACTAGTGTAGCTACGGAACCTTAGTCCCCTCCCTTGAGGATGCCAGCACGAATGGCTGTAGCCCAGGCATGGAACTGTGCTGAGAACACTGCTCTTGCCAAGTGCCTCAACAGCGCTTTCTCCCCGCGACGCCCTAGAGGTGACACCAGGTCCACCCCAGAGAGGACAGCTCAATAGGCAGCTGGAATCCAGCTCCTGTCCCCTCCCTGCTGACCTCAACAACCCTGGCCTATTCTTGAACCTGATCGCCAGCATAGCGCTTAGGTATGGCACCCAGCGCCTCCACCCTCCGCGCCACCAGGCCGGCCCTATTTATTGTGTTTTCAACATAATTTATTTTCCTCAGTTCTGCTGTAGTCTTGGCAACGGAAGATGGCTCACGATGAAGTGAGCCAGCTCCCAGCCTTAAATTGTGCGTGACCTGATGACAGAAGATTTCACAGACAGACCCACACTTGTCATGCCTTTACTGCCTGGGGATGGCACACAATGTTGTGGATTGTGGCCTGTGCCAGACAGTGCTCTCTTCCTCCCTGGAGGATCGTGCGGCAGAGGTTCTCCTCGGCTAGCCAATTGAGATCCAAAACTAAGGCCAAAAGGTCACAAGGTGGCCTCCGCTGCGGTGGGGCCAGTGGCTCAAGATGCAGCCATGGTAGAAGTGGTGGCAAAGGCTGCAGTGAGCACCTTGTCAGTCTCGGTGCTGCTGCCAGCCAGCATGGGATCATCCTTCACCGTTGAAGTCTGGGAGATGTTTCGGGCCCTCCAGGCCTTCAGGAGAGCCCTGCCCCATGTGAGAAGCACAAGAAACACCACTGCCAGTCATGGGACCAGAAGAGATCTCCATTGCCTCGCCTCCCCTCAACTCCTGTGACAGCTCAAGGCATGTCGAGCCAAATTGGTCAAGGGTCAGGATGCAGGTTCCACAGTGACCCCATCAGGCTTGTAACCTTGACACTGGCCAATCAGATGTCAGGATGCAGGTTCCACAGTGACCCCATCAGGCTTGTAACCTTGACACTGGCTAATCAGATGGTCAAGATATTTTCTACCCAGTTGACCAGTTGTCAGAGGAGGTCGACAAGGAGTCTTGTCTTGAGATCCTAGTGTTCCTGGTGTTCACAGGAGGGTTATGAACTGGTTGGTGTCCGATCTGTTTCACTTGGGAACAGCCTCCACTGGAAGTTGTTCCATCGGAGCTGGTACATGTGATCTACACTGCACTCCAGTGGCTTCTCTTCAATGTTGGCCCTCTGGTTGACAATTGAGATAGTGGGTCCCGCTCATGCTATCGGTCTCGCTTGACTGGGAGGCATCGTCATCTGTTCCTTGTCCTGGGATGGTCCGTTATCTCACACGGATTGAGAAGTCCAACACCACCCTGTGTGGCTTAGTCACAGAAGAACCCAAAGGCCCAAAAATCTGAAAAGAAGGCCCATATCCCTGTCACCCTGGCAAGTCAGAGATACATGTCCAGGTACTTTCTGGTCCCAAAACAGATGGGGCTGGTGCCCCATACTGGATCTGCATGACCTCAGTCAGTTCATGTGGAAGCACAAGTTCTGGATGGTCACTGTGAACCAAATATACCATCTCTGGAGGAAAGTATGCAGTTCTGCTACCTGGACCTCCAGAACATGTTTTCCACATCCCAGTCCATCTGTCAAACTGGCGGTACCTCCAGTTTCTTGCATAAGGTTATCTGTCAGATCTTACTTGAGAAACAGCTCTTACAGCAGGTTACACCATTAGAACTGAAGCGGCAGGTACCAGGATCCACGGAAATTTTCTAGCTAGCTGTATCCAATGGGGTCGCCCCGACATCAGGCATCCTACAAAGGGGCGGTCCCCAGAAACCCCAGTTCTTTTCCCGCCGTCGACTCACCAGCATCGGCCTCACAGTCCCACTCTATCGCACGACGACTGAGAACTTTACCGTTTCCAACACTAAATGTGTTCAGAAGGACATCCTTCCAAGTGTGCCTGCGGCAAACAGATCCCTTTCAAGGATCCTCATTCGTCCTGCCTGCGGTGCTTAGGCCCGGACCACGACACCAAGGCCTGCTCTTTCTGTCAGGGGTTTAATAGTCACACCAGGATCCGCCACCAGAAGGCACTTCAGGGGTTTCCTCTTGGAAGAAAAACTTCATAGTATGGATAAGGAACCTTCCTCCAGAGGTGAATCTACCTCAAAGGCCCACAAACACTGGGACAAGGATCGGGAGAGGGCCAGGTCCAGATCCCCTAACCGGGCCTCGGACTTGTGCATTAGCTCAGGCTCCTCGCTCAGACCGCTCTCCATCTGGGGCTCACTGTCAGCCTCCTCCGGTAAAGATTAAGGCTTTAGGCAGCTCTTCGGCTTCTCTGCACCCTATCAAGACTTCCAGGCCTTCGGCTTCCCCACTTCCTTCCGGGCCTCTTGAAGTCTTCAGACCCGTCACTGAGCCAAGCCTTCTTCCTCAGATCAGTCTCCCAGCGTTCGGTTCCCCTGCCTAGGAAAACTAAGGACCTGGCGTCCCTGAAGCGGACGACGGACCCGACATCTGCCAAACACCCGATGTCGGTCAAACACCTGAAGTCTGTCAGACGTTCGCTGGAGCTGAAGACATCGGCCAAACACCAGACGCCGGGTCAGGCATTCGCCAGAACCAAAGACATTGACTAAGCACCCGACGTCAGTGACACGTTTGCCGGGCCCGAAGACTGCCCCCCCCTGTTACCGGTCACCGGGACTCCACAGAGGAGGGTCTGACATTGCCTGAGGAACAGGCAGCCGATAATGAGGACGCCGTGCTTCTGCAGGAGCCTTCGCCCATCCCGGAGACTCCTTTGGACCCAACACCGACGACAGACCACTGGCGCCAGGTTCGTCGTTGGGTATGACCATCCAAGAGGTCAAAGATCTCTTCACTTTCTGGTGGGACACAGAAAGAAAGATGTGATCTAGTTAAACCCCCTACTCCCCCTTCTTCACCACAGGGGCCAGTAGGACGACCACCGACCCCCAAGGAGCACACTCCACCTCCTAGGGGAAGATCAAAGAAACGGAGAAGGCCTCCCTCAAGATCTCCCTCAGGGTCTCCCAGCCCTAAGTGACCCAGACGCCGACGGTCAACTCTACCAGGGGAGAATTCTAGACCGGACTCTTCAGACACCTCCAGGTCTCCTTCTCCACTCATCATCCCATCACCTGACCCACAGGGCCTGCTCAGGACTCCTCCGGATGTTCCCTCCTTTTCCGAGATTATGAGGCACATCCAGGAGAACATGGGATGGGATTCTGAAGATCTCGATCCCAAGAGACAGTGCCTTGCTTGTTACCTTCGGCAGAAAGATCCTAAGCCTGTGGTAATGCCACCCTTGGTGGACACTTTCACGGACGTCACCAAGGCTGCGTGGAAGCGTCCGTACTCCACCCCTGCTGTGCCGAAGAAAGCTGACCGCCTGTACAAGGCCCTGAAAGAAGACCAGTACTTGGCGCAACAACCTCTGGTTGACTGCCTGGTCATTACGGCCTCTCATGACAGGTCCCAACGACCACAGCATCTGAGCACACAGCCACCGGACCAGGAATCCAAGCAGTTGGATGCCCTGGGGAGGCGCATGTATGCGGCTGCTACATGCTCTGTCAGGTCCCTGAACTATCCGTCTCGTATGGTTCAGTTTCAGAATGCCCTGTGGGAACAGGGTCAGGACCTAGTTGATAAGCTACCGGATGGCGAACAGAAGGCGGAGCTCTTGAAACTCCTTCACACAGGGTCAGATGTGGGGACCCAAGTGTTACGAGCTGCATTCGATTCTGTGGACTCGTCCGCCAGAGGTGCAGCTTCGGGCGTCTTGTCTCCGGAGACGCTCCCGGCTCTATGTCTCCGGTTTTACCCCAGAAGTACAGAAAAGTATTCTTGACGTCCCATAAAACGGAGAAGACCTGAACACTCGGAAAAGGTTATCACCAAGCTTCAGGATGCCGGCAAGGCAGTAAGGTCTGTGCAGACTATGTACAGATCCAAATCTGGTTCCTTTCGTAGGAACCAGAGCTGTTTTCGCAGCCGGCAACAACGACAGCAGCCACGTTCCGGCCAACAACAGAGGGGCACTTTCCATCGTAAAGCCCAGTCCAAATCTTCCCCAGGCAGAGGTATACCAAACTGGCCCAGCCTACGGGAACCAACACTGCCACAGCATGACTCCTTCCTGGCCCCGGCCCCCTCCTCTGGATCAACGGGCAGAAAAGGTCGGGGGTCACGTCACTCGCCACTTTTCAGGGTGGCAGTCGATTACCGCCGACCGGTGGGCACTCCAAATGGTCAAGAGAGGTCACTTTATAGAAATCTTCGACCACCCACCGTCAAGACCTCCCTGCTTTCCCGTTATTGGTCATACGCACTGCTACGTGCAGCAGGAGGGTGCTTGCGCTCCTAGGAAAAGGGCTGGGAGAGCACGTGCGAGGAACCAGAGAGGTGTAGGTTACTATTCCACTCTTTCTGGTTCCCAAAAGACGAGGGACCTCCATCCGATACTGGATCTCAGTGATCTCAACGCTTGGTCCTCTGCAAGCTCGCGCGTGACCCTTCCCAGTCTGATACCCATGCTCAAGCAGGGCGCCTTCCTAGCATCCTTGGACATGCAGGATGCTTACCGCACATACCCATTGATAAAGCGCGGGAAGTTCTTGTGCTTTGAATTTCTTAGTACATGCATTATCAGTTTCAAGGCCCTCCCTTGTCGGTTATCGGCCTCGGGTGTTTATGAAGTGCATGGCAGTTGTAGCGGCAGCTCTAAGGAGACAAAGCCACTACGTGTTCCCCTACCGGGATGACTGGCTTCTCATGGCACCCTCTCAGGAGGCCCTGAGGTCCGCCATTCACTGTACTCAATCTCTGTTCAGGTCCGCCATTCACTGTACTCAATCTCTGTTCGAGATGTTGGGCATCATTATCAATCAAGAGAAGTCACGCCTGGTTCTGTCACAGATTCTGCAGTTCATAGATGCAGTTCTGGACACCGTCCAAGGGAAAGCTTTTCTGCCCCAGGACCAAGCAGAACACATCAGATCCCTCATCAGGGACATCTTGGCAAGGAAGACCGTCCCAGTCAGACTGGTCCTTTGCCTGCTCGGACATATGGCTGTCGCCATTGCAACAGTCCCGCTAGCCCGTTTCCACATGCGGGTGACCCAGTGGATGCTACGGGTTCAGTGGGATCAGAAGCAAGACGATTTGCAGCTCCCAATTCGGATCACGAATGCCGTAATCTGGGATTGGCAATGGTGGCTAGATTCAAAGAACCTATTAGCGGGGGTCCCCTTCATTGCGCCGTCTCCGATTGTGACGGTGTCCACAGACGCCTCAGGGTTTGGTTGGGGAGCACACCTCGACGGGGTCAGGTCTCAGGGCTCATGGACACCCCAGGAAGCTCATCTCCACATAAATAGCTTGGAAATGAGAGCAGTTCTTTACTCCCTGCAGGCTTTCCAGTCTGAGATCCCACCGGGTACTCTTCTGTTACAAACAGACAATACTGCGGTGATGTATTACCTCAACAAACAAGGAGGCACCCTTTCCTACCCGCTTTGCAGGAGGCCATGAGGTGTGGGATTGGTACTATGCACGGCACAAACCTCATTGCTGTATATGTCCCAGGAGTGGACAACGTCATCGCGAGACAGCCTGAGCCACTCTCAGGCCAGAGTCCACTAGTGGGAACTACTCTAGGAGGTAGTAGAGGATTTTTTTCACAGATGGGGCACACCAGAGTTGGACTTTTTTGCGTCCCCATACAACGCAAAACTGCCCAATTTCTGCTCGCTAGATCCAGGGCCTGGTATTTTCTGGCGAGACGCGTTGTCCCTCTCCTGGACGGGCAGATTCTTCTGTGCTTTTCCTCCCTTCCCGTTGATCCAGAGGGTCCTTTTGAAACTCCGCAGAGAGCAAGCGATGCTCATATTTATCGTGCTGTTTTGGCCCAGGCAGATTTGGTTCCCTCTACTACACCAGCTGTCCGGGAACCTCCGGTGCCTCTGCCAATCAGCTCCCACTTATTGTCTCAGGAGGCAGGCACTTTGGTCCACCCGGACCTTTGCTCTCTGAACCTGCATGCCTGGCTCCTAGAGACATAGCCATCATACGGTATGGGGTCTTGCAAGAGGTGGCAGATACTCTAGTGGCTGCTAGAAAACTGGCCACTCACACTACATACGCCATGAAATGGTGCAGATTTTGCCTCTGGGCTCAGGCACAGGGATTTTCCCCGATGGATTGTCTGGAAAGGTCGGTCCTGGACTACCTCATGTCTCTCTTTCAGGCAGGCTTGGCCTACTCCTCTATTAAAGTACACCTTTGTGCCATCTCAGCCTATCACACATCTATAGGCCAACGTCCCATAACTCAGTTGGACACAGCATGAGCCTTCCTGAGAGGTGTTCTCCACCTTAGACCTCCGATCAAGGATCCTGTTCCTCCATGGGATTTACCCTTTGTCCTGGAGCAGCTTACGCTGCCACCTTTTGAACCAGCTGCGGACTGCGAGCTACGTCTCTTTACATGGAAGACGTTATTTATGGTTGCTGTTACTTCGGCCAGAAGAATTTCTGAGCTTCATGCACTGATGTGCGAAGAACCTTATTTGATTTTTCACCAGGACAGGGTGTCCCTACGGACAAATCCGAAGTTTCTACCTAAGGTGGTCTCAGCTCTCACCCTTAATCAGGACATGGACTTACCAGTGTACTTTCCTAAATACTCTAATAGAGGAGAGGCCCTGTTGCACACTTTAGATGTGCATAGGTGTCTTAGAGATACTACCTAACCAGAACCAGACACCACCGAAAATCTGACCAGCGTTTTGTCTCCTTCGCCCGCAGGATGTTGGGAGCTCCCATTTCTAAACAATCGCTGTCCAGTTGGCTTATTCATTGTATCATGTTCTGTTACCAGAAGCGTAACAAACCCTTACCGGGCTCGGTTAAGGGTCATTCCACAAGGGAGGTGGCTACCTCCTTTGCGGCCATGTAGAATGTCTCCACTTCAGCCATCTGTGTAGCAGCTACTTGGAGCACTGTGCACACCTTTATCAGGCATTATAGCCTGGACGTTGCATCGAGGCGAAGAGCTGGTTTTGGTCTAGCAGTCCTTCAGGGACTTCTATCCTAGGCTTCAGTCCAACTCGCGATCTCTACCTTGCCTCCTCCCACCTGCGAGGGATTTCCAGTATTGCTTGGGAATCGGTCCTAATGGTGTAACCTGCTGCAAGAGCTGTTTCTTGAATTAAGATTGTACAGTTACATAAGAACTTAGCGTAACAGTAGATCTTTGAGAACAGGTCTTGCAGCAGGTAGTTTCCCTCCCACCATCCCCTCTGGAGTAGAGTTGTTCGATATCCTTCTCCTAGGATTAGGTGTTTCTCACACCCGCTCTGATTATCTTTTGATGGCGGACCCTCAGTCTCCACTTCTGATGTCATCTAGCGGCCGGGAGTCTCCGGCGGGAGAACTGGGGATTCTGGGGGACCGCCCCCTTTTGTAGAATGCCTGACGTCTGGGGCGGGACCGACGTCGGAGGCGGTCCCCGCTGAATACCAAGCAGGCTAGGAAATCCGTGAGGTCCTGCGCCTGCCGCTTCAGTCCTAGTGGTGTAACCTGCTGCAAGAGCTGTTCTTGAAGATCTGCTGTTACTGTAAGTTCTTACGTAACTGTACTTTCCTGATCGTGCCCTTGGCCTCTCGTCCGTGCTAGGGTCTTCACCAGGTGCATGGCAGTGGTGGCAGCCTTCCTGTAGCACATGGGCCTCAAAGTTTACCTTACCTGGATGACTGACTGGTAGCCGGCCGTGCATGGAGGTCATGGAGTGGTCCAGGTATTTGGCCCTCCAGATCTGCAGAGACTTAGGCCTCTTGATCAATCCAACTGAGTCTGACCTGATCCCCTCACAGGTGATTCACTTCATCAGGGCAGAGCTAGACTCCCTGTGGGCCACGGCCCACCTCCCTGCAGACTGGACACTGAATCTTACATCATTTCAGGTTGGGTGCACGTGCTCTGCCCAGGACTTCCTGAAGCTGCTAGGGCACATGGCGTCCTGCTTCAGTGTGGTCCATGGGCCTGCTGGTGGATGCAGGACCTGCAGTGGGAGTTGGGCCGTCAGTGGTCCCAGCGCCTGGGACACTTGGACCAGCTGGTGTGGGATGCTATCCAGTGGTGGCTGATCCCAGAACATCTGGAAGGAGTCTCATTTGTCCACCCAGAACTGACTGTCACTCTCCATGACACACTCCTCTGGTGGGAGTGCACCTGAGAGACCACAGGGCCCATGGGTCCTGGTCACCCAGGAGTCCCGTCACCACATCAACCTGCTGGAGCACCATGTAGTGAGTTCAGCTCTGATGGAATTTGCTTCTTTTGTCATGGGTCAGGTTGTGCAAGTCAAGATATACAGCACCACAACCGTGTTCCACCTGAACAGGCAGGGCGGCACACACTCCCTGCCCTTGTGTTGGGAGGCCCTCCACATGTGGATCCTCATGTGCAGCATGGGTGCAGATCTTCTGGCGGTCCTGGCAGATGCTGTCAGCTGGGTGGGCGAGACATCGTACAAGTGGTTCCTGCATCAGGAAGTGATGAGCCACCAGTTCTCCATGTGGTGTGCATCGCTGGTGGACCTCTTTACCTCCTAGGAGAACTCAAAAATTGAGGCTGTTTTGTGCCCGCCCTCAACAGTCCATGGGCACTGGTGGGGAATGCCTTCACGAGGCCCTGACCCCCAGGTCTCGTGTACACCTTTCCCCGATCCACAGAGTGGTTGTCAAGGCCCAGGAGAAGGCGCAGATGAGCCTGATAACTCTGGACTGGCCATGGCGGTTCTGGTACCCGGATCTCCTCAGTCTCATCAGGAAGCCTCCATGGTGGCTGCCTCTTCACCCAGATCAACTAGCCAGACAACACTGGAAGTCCTGCACCCAGATCTTCAGTCTCTGCACATCACAGCCTGGTTCCTGAGCAGCTAGAGTTCCAGGCTTTGGGTCTTTCAGAGAATGTGCTTCATGTTGTGGAGACCTTCGGACTCTTATTCTATGCCTTTAAATGGAAAAGGTTTACCATTTGGTGTTGGGGCAAGGAGCTTGATCCCCTTCCTGCCCTGTGGCTAGTATCTTCGAGTAGCTCTGGTCTCTCTACCAGCTGGGGCTGCGAGCAATGTCCCTCAAAGGTGCACCTGGCAGCTATCTCTGCATATTGGGCATGTGCTGGTGTGTCAGTGGCCCAGGAGAAGGTGGTCAGGTGCTTTTTCAAGGGCCTGGACCACCTGTCCCCTCTGGTGCACGAACCACCACCGCCATGATACGTACTGCTGATACTGGCTGTGCTCATGGGCAAGCCTTTTGAGCCTATGCACAGGTGTGAAATGTCACACCCGTCATGGAAGATGGCCTTCTTGGTGACCAGTCAGAAGGATTAGTGAGCTCTAGGCGACTCAGTGGAGTCTCTGTATCTGGTCTTCCACAGGAACAAGATTGTTCTTCACCTCCACCCAAAGTTCCTCCTGAAGGTAGTATCGAATTTCTCCTGAACCAGGCAATGAACCTTCCAACCCGTCTCGGAAGCTGACTGCATGCACCATACTCTGGGCCAGTGGTGGGTGCTATTCCTCCATGTAGAGCACATGGCGGGTGAGACTGACCAGCTGTTTGTAACATCGCCGAAGCTGCACCAGGCAAACCAGCAGCTAAGAGGATGATTGGCAGGTGGATAACACCTGCATCAACCTCTACTATAGGTTGGATGGTATGGAGCCTCCCATAGGGCTTGGGGCTCATTCCAACAGGCATACCATTGCCTAGGTGGTTACTTCCAGAGACATTCCTATTCAAGAGCTCAGCGGGCTGCCACCTGGCAGTCAGCACACACCTTCATCTCTCATTACAGTATCGACATAGTGTCTCATTGGGATGCTGCATTTGGGACCTCTGTTATTGAAGTAGGGTGTGGCCTTGCCCCCTCCTTTCAGAGAACTGCAAGAAGTCTGCCATTGTGCATCTCCACGCCCCTAGAAAATTGGTTACTCATGTAACCGCAGATCTTCGCCAGTGTTCCTGCAGTAGGTCTTCACATACAGGATTGTGCCCCTGGGTCCGGTTTGAGCGGCAAACTTGTAGCTAGCAATCATCAGCGGGGACTGCCCCCTGACGTCAGGTGACGCAACGTCATCCTGACTATAAAAGGGGCTGTCCTGCGCCGCCCTCCGGTTCTTTCCCACCGTCGCTTCAGTTCGTTCGGCAGACGTGATAGAACAGCGATCAGTCGCCCGCTTAGTACTGGATGATTTTCGTCTTATTCTATATATTTTTCTCCAAATTTTTCGAACGAGTGTATGTCGTCTCATCTTAAGAAGTGGTGCTCCAAGTGCGGCGCCCAAATCCCTTTAAGGGCAGAGCCACTTCTGTTACCTCCTCTTGCCTCACATGCCTTCACAACCTCGGCTGGAGTGTGCTGTTTGCCAAGGTTCTCAACCAGGCCACACGGACCCGACACAAGCAGACCCTCGAGGCTCACCTTCTGACCCAACAGCTGGCTTCTATGAAAATGGAGCTCCAGGAGCATAGGGAGAGGTAGTCGTCTCCGGCCCCAGAAAAGGAAAGAAAAAGAAGGACAAGGAGAAGCGCTGGGAGAGAAGCCCATCGCCTCAAGGGAGACCCTCCATTTCCAGAACCGTGAGTACCACTCTTACGGGCACTCTGTCCACTTCTGTGGGCTGGATGCCTTCTCCCCCTCCTGCCGAGGTGTGCGGTCAGCTGGGGGTTGCCTCTCTCTCGAGGTATCTGTCAGTTCTCTCACTTGTAGAACTGCCGATTAGTCGCCCTGCTGCCAGGCACCCGGCCCAAACCGATAAGCCTGACCGTGGTCCTTCTTCCGCAGTCAGCCCGGTTGCGACTGATAAGCCGGACGTTGGACTCTCCGTCGACCACACAGCCGCATCTACTCTTCTGTCGGGCTCCCTTGAGGACCCCGACGCCGGGACGAGTGTGCTCATGAGGAACACTTCATCCCTTCCGGTCTCTACCCCCAGGGATTTGCCACCCGTTCTCGACCTTTCCCTTCCGTCTGGATCACTCCCAGACCTGTTGATGAGGTCTGTTTTAGAGCTTCCCCCTTCGCCTGGTTGGTTTCCGTCGCCGGATCCCCCTCCTCCTAGGGGTCCATCGCTGGACCGGGATCTTTTAGGTATGGAGCTTCACCCCCCCCCTTCAGGACCCTCGGGCCCTACATCTCATTCCTTGCTGCTGCCCAGTGGCCCTTCAGCACCTCCCCCGGCGATGCCTTCAGCTTCTCCTGCAGGACCTTCTGGCAGTTTCTGGGGGCCTGACCCCCATGTTCTGCCGCTGGGCAGCCCTCCACCGGACCCTCCTCGTCTGCCGGGCCTGGTGCCTCCGATGCCGGGTTACCCGACGCCCAGATACCCGACGCCTGGATAGCCACCGTTAGGTTATCCCTCGGGGTTTGCAGGGTACCAGTACCCCTACTGGCATCATCCTGCTTACCAGCCCTTGGCCGGGTATCCCGGATACCAGCTGCCGCCTCCTCCACCACCGCCACCTGATCGCGAATCTGTCCTGGCTTGGTGACAGGATGCTAGGACTCAACTCCTTACAGAACGTAGACAGTCCCAGCCGCTCGGAGGAATTCCTTTACCCCAGAGCACCACCTCTTCCTCCAGTTCCTTTGTGATGTGCTGCGGGTTCTCTTCCAGTGGGCGACACCGGGATGCATCCTTCCCTTCCAAGTGGTTCGGAGCCCTCTGATTCAGATTCGGATTCCAATATCGGCCTTTCTGAACCTCGTTCACCGGTCGAACTTCATCCAAACGATTCCCCAAAATCCCCCCGGAGGATCCTTCTTTTGGGGATCTCTTGAGAACTATTCAAACAGCAGGGGGCTGGCTGTCCAAGGAGATGGATCCTCAGCGAAAAAGGCTGGCTGAACATTTGGACTTGTCAGCCACAGACCCACTACCCACCCCCTTTGGATGGGCCAGCACGAAGATCTAGTTACTACAGTATGGCAGTAGCCCTCTTCCATGCCGGCTGTTTCCAGGAAGGCTGACAGAACCTACTTCCCCCTGGAAGGAATCTCTCATCTGACTTCACACCCAAAAGCCGACTCCATGGTCATCACGACTGCGCATGACCACTCGGCTCAACCTAAACATTTGAGTTCCTCCCCACCAGACAAGGACTCAAGATAACTTTACCAGTTCAGTAGGAAGATCTACTCATCCACCTCCTGTGCCATCCGGTCGCTGAACTACGTGTCCCATATGGTGGCTTTTCAGAAGTCCTCTCACAGAACTGGAGAGGGACCTTCAGGACATCCCTGACGAAAACCTCAGGGCTAAACTGCTGGACAAGGTTCGCATGAATAAATCTTCCTGCCGTATTGCACTCCAGGCCACTTATGATTCTGTGGACTCTGTGGCTCAGGCTGCGGCCTCGGGAATCAGCCTTCGACACCTAGCATGGCTGTGCCTCGGCAGGTTTGGCACAGGATGTTCGGTCATCCCTTTTGGACGCACCTTTCAGGAGTTCCGTCCTCTTTGGTGGTGGCGTGAAAGACGACATTACAGGGCTGCAAGAGAGCGGTAGGTCTCTTAGAGACGTACGCTCTTTGTATCGGACGGCTCAAAAGAAACATCCCTTTCGTCACCAGAGAAAATGGAACAAGAACCAGAACAAGCGTCAAGGTAACAGACGCGCCACTGGCTCTGGAGTCCAAGCTCCTTAGGCTAAGTTTGCCAAAGCAGCCTCTGGAACCAAAGCTCCGCTCTCCTCTGTGTCCTGACTCGCTTCCCCTCCTCCCACTCCCTCCATCCCCGTTGGAGGAACCGGTAGGAGGGAGGAAGTCCGTCACCACAGATGTATGGGTTCTTCAGCTCATACAAATAGGTCACTCTGTCGAGTTCCTGGAGAGTCCACCTTCAAACCCTCCAGGAAGGTCCTTTTACTCATTGGGTCAGATCCCCATCGACCACCAAGAGATCCAGGCCCTGCTACAAAAAGTGGCCATAGAACCCGCCCCTCCAAATCAACTAGGAAGGGGATAGAAACATAGAATTTGACGGCAGATAAGGACCACTTGGCCCACCTAGTCTGCCCATTTTCCTACCGAACAGATAAGCTGCAGATCCTAGTTAGCCAACAGCTTACTTCCTCCTACCCCCCTACTAGGACTGCCTTATGTCTGTCCCATGCATTCTTGAATTCCCCCACTGTTCTTGACTCCACGACCTCCTCAGAGAGGCTGTTCCATGCATCCACAACCCTCTCTGTGAAAAAATACTTCCTCACATTACCTTTGAGCCGCCCCCCTATCTTCAAATTGTGCCCCCTTGTTCTTGCACATCTCTTTTTCTGAAAGAAGCCACCCTCTTGGACTTTGTTGATTCCCTTGAGGTACTTGAAAGTTTCTATCATGTCCCCTCTCTCCCTCCTTTTCTCAAGGGTATACATATTAAGCTGCTTTAGTCTTTCTTCGTATGTCTTCTGGTGCAGACCCTGCACCATTTTGGTTGCCCTCCTCTGGGCAGCCTCTGCTCTGTCTATGTCTTTGCGGAGATGGGGTCTCCAGAACTGCACACAGTACTCCAGATGGGGTCTCACCAACTGTCTGTACAGAGGGATAACAACTTCCTGTTTTCTACTATTGATGCCTCTCCCTATGCATCCCAGTATCCTCCAGCCTTCCTTACTGCCTTCTCACGTTGCTTGCCCACCTTTAGGTCATCTGATATAATTACTCCCAGGTCCCTTTCCATTTTACTGTTGTCAGTATCTCACCCCATTGTGTACTCTTCCCTGGGTTTTTGTTTCCCAGGTGCATTACCTTGCACTTCTTTGCATTGAATCTGAGCGCCATACATTTGACCATTCCTCCAACCTTGCCAAGTCCCTTCTCATCCTTTCTACTCCATCTTGTGTATCAACCCTGTTGCAGATCTTTGTGTCGTCTGCAAAGAGACATACTTTTCCTTCCAGTTCCTTTGCAATGTCACTTATAAAGACATTAAAAAGGACCAGTCCCAGTACTGAACCCTGCGGTACCCCACTAGTAACCCTCCTTTCTTCACTGTGGACTCCATTTACTACTACCCTTTGCGTCCTGTTGTCTAGCCAATTTTTTATCCAGGTTACCACCTTGGGACCCACTCCAAAGCTGGCTGACTTGTGTACTTGTGGCACATGTAGTAAATTAATTGTGTGGATTCTACACCCATTTCTTCCTAGTCCCAAAAAAGATGGGGGATCTGCGACCTATCCTGGATCTCAGCATGCTCAACCTCTTTGTGGAGTACAAGAAGTTCCACATGCTGACTCTTCAAGGACTCCGGCCCCTGCTGTCGTCAAACACATGGCTGTACTTCCTGGTTTTGCAGGATACTTACCTTCATATCCCCATCCTCCCAGCCCACCACCGCCGTTTCCTTTGATTCTCCTTCCAGGAGAACCAATTCCAATTCAAGGCACTTCCCTTTGGCCTGTCCTCAGTGCCCTGGGTTTTCACCAAGTGCCTAACAGTGGTAGCGGCGTTTCTCCACCGCAGGGGCATATATGTGTTCCCATACCTGGACGACTGGCTCTTTTCAGCCCCATCACCAGACAGCCTGAAGGAGTCTCTTTCACTCTGGATCTGTTTGCCCAGCTGTGCACCTCTGTCAGTCTCCCCAAGTCTCAGCTAGTACCTTCTCAGTGCCTCCAATTTATTGGAGCGGTGCTGAATATAGTCCAGAGCAAGGCCTTCTTACCACTGGATCGAGCCAAGACCTTGGCTTCTCAGGCCACTTTGATGGCCAAAGCTCGATGGACCCTAGCGCACTCTGTGCCCTGCCTTTTTGGGTCTTATGGCAGAGGCCATTTCTACCGTCCCCCTGGCCAGACTGCACATGAGGGTTACCCAGTGGTCTCTTTGAGTCCAGTGGGATCAGCGGACGACATGAACCAACTGGTCATGATCTCCAACAGCCTTCAGAAAAATCTCCTCTGGTGGCAGGACCTTACCAACTTGTTGGTGGGAGCCCCCTTCCACTCTCAGGCTCCTTCCCAGACCCTCACCTCTGATGCCTCTGCTATGGGTTGGGGAGCCCATTTGGGGGATCATAGAACTCGGGGTTTGTGGTCTACTCAGGAGCAACATCTTCACATCAACATGCTGGAGACCAGAGCAGTCCTCTACGCTCTCCAGGCCTTCCAGTCATTACTCCTCCCGGGAACACTTCTGGTCCAGACGGACAACATGGCAACTGTCTGGTACCTCAAGCAAACAGGGAGGTACCCGGTCGTACTTCAGCACGGCTTGTTTCTGACAGCAGTCCACGTACCAGGCGTGCACAACGTCCTGGTGGATAGTCTCGGCTAATCAGTAGCCAGGGCTCACAAGTGGGAACTAAAGCAGGAGGTAGTCGAAGACCTGTTTCTTCGGTGGGGTCGGCCAGACCTAGATCTGTTGGCCTCCCCATTCAGTGCAAAACTACCCAACCTTTCCTCGCTCATTCCTGGGCATGGTGCTTTTCGTCGAGACGCACTCTCTCTCTTTAGGACAGGGAGGTTTCTATGTGCATTTCCTCCCTTTCCTCTCATTCAGAAGGTTCTGTTGAAACTCCAGGCAGAAGGGGTCGACTTGATTTTGATTGCCGCTCTGTGGCCCTGGCAGATTTGGTTCCTTCTGTTACAACAACTAGTTCTAGAACCACCGGTCCTTCTACCAGTGTCTCATGACCTTCTGTCTCAGGAGCAGGGCACTCTGGTCCAGCCGAGTCTTTAGTCTCTCCATTTTCATGCGTGGCACCTGTGGACATAGCGGTTTCTCGCTATGGAGTTTTCCTCTCAGGTTGTTCAGGTCCTGGTGGAAGCCAGAAAACCCTTTATCAGAGCCACCTACGCCATGAAGTGGAAGAGATTTTCTATCTGGGACACAGTCAAATTGCTTGGACCCCTTTTCTTGCTCGGCTTCCCAGGTGTTAGAGTATCTTTACATCTTTCTGAGTTGGGCCTTAGTTACTCCTCTGTTAAGGTCCATCTTTCTGCGGTGTTGGCCTACCACCTTCCGGTGGAGGGCAAAACTCTAGCACTTCTAGAGGTTTCCAAAACTTTCTTGAAGGGTATCCTTCACATCAAACCTCCAGTCTGGAACCCCTGTCCTCCCTGGGATCTTAATTTTATGTTGGAGAAATTTGCTTTGCCCCCTTTTGAACCAGCAGCAAGTTGTGACATGCACTTCCTGTCCTGGAAGATGCTGCTTGAAGGGTCTCAGAGCTTCAGGCCTTTGTGTGCAGAGAGCCTTATTTGATTTTCCACAAGGACTGGATGATCCTGAGAACTAATCCTTCTTTTCTTCCGAAAGTGGTTTCAGAGACGACTGTCAACCGAAGTGTTGAACTGCCGGTCTATTTTCCTCAGCATTCCAACGGGGGAATATCTTTTGCACACCCTGGATGTGCATCGGATTTTGAGGTACTATATACCTCCTGGACTAAGGTTTGAAAGTCAAACCAATTCTTTGTAGCCTTTGCCTCCCAGTGCCAGGGCAAGGCCATCTCTAAACGTACTATTTCTAGGTGGCTGGCTAACTGTATTCACTACACTTACCAGAAATATAGAAGAACCTTTCCAGGGGCGGTTAAAGGTCACTCCACCAGAAGCGTGGCCATTTCTGCCATTTTTCAGGAATGTGTCCACTGCGGAGATCTGTTTACGGCCACTTGGTCTTCCGTCCACACCTTCACTAAGCACCACAGTCTGGACATTGCCTCTAGGCGTCGAGCTGGTTTCGGCCTTGCAGTTTTGCAATTCGTCTGTCTTAAGGCAGATCCTTAGTTGGCAGACATCTTCCTCCTCCCGGTAACTCATCTCCGACTCCTCCTTTTTGTTAGGCTGCTTGGAATTCAGTCCTGTATGTGAAGACCTACTACAGGAACCCTCTCAAAGTAAGATATAGCAGTTACATAAGAACTTAACGTAACAGTAAATCTTTGAGAGAGGTTCCTGCAGGTCTAGTTTCCACCCACCTTCCCCAGCTCCTGGAAATGTTCCTTTTTATTCTGTCTAGTCCTCGGTCTAGCCAGGCACAGGGTCCCAGGAGTTGTTTCTTCTTTCTTTCTGCTATCCTTTCTAGGTCTCCGTAGAAAAGAACTGAGGGAGGTATGGACCGCCTTTATAGCTTCAGGTTGACGCTGGCCTCCTGATGCGTCGGGGCCGGCCCCTGCTGATGATTGCTAGTTACAAGTTTGATCGCGTTCAACCTGACGCCAGGCTACTGGCCCTATATGTGAAGACCTACTGCAGGAACCTCTATCAAGATCTGCTGTTATGTAAGCTCTTACGTAACTGCTGTTTCTAGAAGTGGTATAGTTCACATCCACACCACCCACCTGACCTCCCA
This sequence comes from Neoceratodus forsteri, assembly GCA_016271365.2. Lineage (NCBI taxonomy): Eukaryota > Metazoa > Chordata > Ceratodontiformes > Ceratodontidae > Neoceratodus > Neoceratodus forsteri. The sequence continues at coordinate 500,913,744 of CM028132.1, forward strand.
TGGCAAGTGGCACATGGATCCCTGCTTCCAACATGCAAGATCTGATGTCACTGGGTGGAGCTGGAGGATATACTGCCCAGATTTTGGGAGGAGCTTAGCTTAAAGATGTTCCAGTGGCAGGGGGTCACTGTGGAGCCAGAGTATGACGAAAGCCAGAATCTATTGCTGTATATCTTGAATATTTTGAATAACTTTATAGTTTGCTTTTTGGCTCTTCTAGCAGATAAAATTGTCTTTTATTGAAATCTGAAATTTTGCTGCCTGACTGCTCCAAAGGCAAAAATGCTTCCAGACCTCCAGCTACACGTTCAACTCAAGGACGCAATCTCCCTGACACTGTAGGTGACTGAGTCAAAATGTTACAGAGTGTGGGGCAGAAAATAAACCATCTTATCTCTATGGTGGCAGGTCTGTCCAGGATATTTGATTCCCTAATTAATCAAGTGACCGCTCTGGAATCTGATATTACCTTCATGAAGACAGAATCTGTGGAAATACATAAGCAATCGGAAGCAGCCCTGGGCGCCACTGCTAACTTAAAGGAAAATGCTCATCTCAAGTCTTGTATAGAGATGCTGGAAAATCAAGCACGGGCAGCTCATCTTCGGGTAGTGGGAATACCGGAGATTAGTGAAGGTGACCATTTGGGACTGTTTTTACTTGTGTGGCTTGAGCAGCAGTTGGGACAGCCATTTAAGGATTGTCAGGTTGTGATCCAAAAAGCTTACCGGGTGGCTTGGAAGGGACGACCAGAGAATTTGGATGCTATAGTCATGATCCTCGATGGCATTGGGACACGGGACTTTATTTTGGGTCTTGCCCGACAATAGTGGACTTTACTTTATGACGGCCAGCTGGTCCATCTTTACCCAGTCGTGAGCTAGGCTACTCACCAGAAGAAGAAGAAGTGGTTTGACAGTGTTAAAGCTCTGTTGCGTGAAACTGAGATCCCCCATGGCATGTTGTTTCAAGCATGTCTTCGTCTTGTCCACGATGGGAAAGTGTGTTCTCAGACCCTAATGATGCTCTGACATGGGCCCAATTTGTGCCACCTCAGCGATGAAGAGATGAACACCCGCACCCTGATCAGGAGGAAGATGACGCAGGTAGTACCTGATCTGCACCTTGGATCTCAGGTGTAGGTTTGCCTACTGTTTGACTTTATTGTGCATTAGCCCACCTCTGAACATTTTGCTTGCTGAATTATTATTTTTCATATGGGTAGTTAGGCCATTTTTTTTTTTTTTTAGCTTGGCACTTCTTTTCGCCTCGTTTCCTGATTGATGCAGTAGAGTCATAGGGGAAACTGGAATTATCTTACTGTACTGCGCCCTTTGTGTGCCCATTCTGTATTTAAGCAGTATTGTTTTCTGCTAGTTTGCCTGTCATTTCTTGTTTAAGTTCTAGAGCATTAATCCACACTGCGGGGATACCGTTAAGATACCATACTTGGGGTAAAGCATGATACCTCTTTTCCTTAATAGGATGCAGATTTTTGGTTATATCTATTTCTTTCTTAATGTTTGTAGCTTTCATGCAACTCATGGGCTTTATTAAGCAGCATATACCTTTATAATTATTATCTACTATACCATATGAAAACAACATGAAGTCTTGCTGTATTCTGACAATCTGCAGTTAGCTCCAGCCTTTAAACTGCCCCGGAGAGTATAGGGTTAATATTCTATGCAGTGCATATAACGTTGAGCTCTAGCTCGGTTGAGGTCTTTGTCTGCAGTACTTTGAAACCCAACCATCAGATTCTTTACTCTGCCTCACTGAACAGTCGCTCCGGAGATTTCTGCTTCAGCTCGGTTCAAAAGTCGGTTTAAGTGTCGGTTCAAAAGTCGGTTTAATCCGAAATTATTTCCGCATTGTCGGTTCAGGCTCTGTCTGCGGTACTGTGAGTACTTAGATAGTTTTACTGTTTACTTTGTGGAAATTGTAAGACTTGTCGATCGGTTCTGCTGAACTGATCCTTTAGTGTGATTTCTTGTGTTTTTCTTTAGTGTGTGGTTACGGTCCTTATCGGTTCTAAACAAAAGGTGTTTAAGCGTTTTTTTCCAATACCGTGACACGGTTAGGAACCGTAAGAGTCTTGCTTGTGATGTTGCCCAAAAGGTAAGTTTGATTAGGTTGGCCATGTCTGAGAAACCCAAGAAAAAACTGGGCCACTGGGTTTCAACACTGCAGTGAGTGTGGGGAGGTCTTTGCTAAGGCCGATCCCTCACCACCTGTGTTTGTTGTATGGGGTTTAAACACCTCGCTACAGACTGCCAAATTTGTAAACATTTTCCTAAGTCTACCCTGGAGAAAAGATTAGGTAGACTTAGGGAAAAGGAGGCCGAGAAGTCCGTTGACCCGGATGGCCATCCCGGTTCGGTTCTGACTGAACCAGAAGGAGTGCCCTCTGACCAGGGCGATACTTCTTCGGGCAAGAGGAGAGCCGATCCTGAGGTTTCGGTTCCTACAAAAAGGAAATGTAAAGACAAGTCAGCCAGTTCGGATCCGGAGGTTCATGTTCAACCGCTGATGAGATTGCCCGGCGATTCAGATTGGTGAATCGCTTCACCGATTCTGTCCGATCGGCTCCGTTAGCTAGGGGCTTGTTTTGTCGGTTCCACGGTTCAGGACTATGCCCCTGAAGATTTTATGAACCTGAATTTGGAGGAGGGAGGTATCATGAACAAGATGATTACTATGATGGAGCAGAAAGTCTGGCTGTGCCCATTGAACCGGACATCTCCCCAGACAGACCTTCTGGTGTTTCCCTCCTAGGCTCTCTGAGTCCCTTCCCACTATCTTTTCTACAGGAAAGTGGCTGAAACTCTTCAGCTACCTGTGGAGGAAGCTACAGAGGATCAAGAGCAGCCTGATTTTGTAGAAATCGAGTCCAGGAGACTGTCTATTCCCTGCACAAATCATTTGGGAAACAGACACAAAAATTTTAAAGTCTCCTAATTCTGTAGCTCCTGTTGATAGGAGAATGGACAAGAGGTACACTTCATCAGGCCCAGACACAGAGATTTTCTACCAGCAATGCAGCCATGTTTGGGTAGTGCAGGCTGCAGCCTGTGACAGGGCTAATGTTCCCTTGGCTTACACCCCCCATATAAAGACTTCAGGAGGATGGATGCCTTGGCAAAGAAGCAATACATGGCATCCTCTTTGGGACTCAGGCAGGCTAATGATATGGCCTATGCAGCCAGGTACCAGAAGTCCAGGTGGGACACTGTACTTGCACTGGCTAAACAGGCCTCCCCACAGCAGGCCAAGGAGTTGGAGGAAGTGGTTGCGGATGGGATTGAGGCATCTAAGGTACAGTTTCATGCTGCTGTGGACTCCAGTGATGCGTCATCAAGAGTCATGGCTACATCTGTGGCTCTTGAGAATGGCTTAGCTCAGATGTACTAGCCTCTCACAGGACACCCAGACTAAGCCATGGACTTCCCTGTGGAGGTAATTCTCTGTTTGGGGAGCAGACAGAAATTACATGAAGAAAATGGAGGAATATAGGATCACTTATAGGAGTGCACAGGCCAAGGAGAGGCAGCAACTCCTCAAAGGCAGCAATCTAGGGGCAGGGGCAGGCCTTTTCATAGGTCTTTCTACCAAGCACAGGCCTCTTCTCCCTTTTCACAGAGGGGGTTCTTCAGAGGGAGAGGCAGAAGGGGGATGAGCAGGGCTGCATCCATTCCTCAGCCTTAGGCCCCTGCCAAGCAGACACCTTGATGGGCCTGCCTGGGTGGGCTCTTCTATCCTTGTAGGGGGCAGGCTGTTATTTGAGTCAGGACTGGGTGTCTGTTACTTCAGACAAGTGGGTCCTGGAAGTAGTAAGCCAGGGACTGGTTCTCAGCTTCAAAAAATTTCCGAAGATGAGAGCCAGATCTTTTCTATCTGCAAGTCTCTCCGAAACCCTTGCCCTAGAGGCAGAGGTTTCATCTCTTCTGGCCTTGGAAGCTATAGAGAGAGTTCCTACCCCTACACTGGGGCAAAGATCTGTACCCAGGTACTTTCTTACCCCAAAAGACAGGGAGTTAGACCCATCCTAGATCTAAGATACCTGAACAAACATCTTTTAAAACCAGATTTCAAGATGGTGACTCTGGGAATAATTCTTCCCTCTCTAAGGCCAGGGGACTGGCTAGCCTCCCTGGACCTCAAAGATGCCTACTTTCACATCCCCATCAGGTGCTCCCACAGAAAGTACCTCAGGTTCAAGTTGCCCTCAGGCCATTACCAGTTCAAAGCAATGCCTTTTGGCCTAACATCAGCTCCAAGGGTTTTCACAAAGTGCCTGGCAGTAGTAGTGGCCTTTTTAAGAAGGCAGAAGATTTCCATTTTTCCGTATCTGGACGACTGGCTCATAGTGGGTCAGTCTTCAGGCCAAGTCAAGTCAGATCTGCAAGTCACCCAGCAAGTGCTCACTTCCCTGGGATTTCTTCTCAACCTCCCCAAGTCAGTTCTCGAACCAGTGCAGCTTCTTACCTTTATAGGGGCAGAGCTAGATACTGTCAAGGCAAGAGCATTTCTTCCCCTGGAAAGGGTAAGAGTTCTTATAGAACTGGCTTCTTCTTCTTTCAGCCTTCAGGTGTCCCGACTAGCAAGACACTTCCTTCAGCTCTTGGGCCACATGGCAGCTTCTACAGCAGTTGTCCAAGGGGCAAGATTCCAGATGAGGAACATCCAGTTCCATCTGAGGGCCTGAGAAGGATCCTCTTACCAAACTGATTCCAGTGACTCGGACACTGATGCAAGCTCTTCACTGGTGGCAGGATCAGGACAGTTTAAGGCAAGGAGTCCCATTTGTCACTCAGACTCCTTCAGTGGTCCTTACCACGGATGCTTCCCTTTAGGGTGGGGAGCTCATCTGGGGACTCTCACAGCCCAGGGACTGTGGTCCTCAGGAGTCCCTTCTTCATATCAGTCTCCTGGAACTGAGGGCAGTTTTTCTGGCCCTGCAAGCTTTTTCTCAGTCTGTGCAGAACAAGGTGGTTCAGGCCAGAACAGACAACACCACCACCATGTGATACATCAACAAGCAGGGAGGCACTCGGTCTACGGCCTTGTGCACGGAAGCCATGAAATTGTGGTCTCTGGCTTATTCCCTGCAGACCTCTCTGATAGCAGTCCACCTTCCAGGAAGGACATTGTGCTAGCAGATGCACTGTAGGATCTCCCAGGGCCATCACAGATGGTCCCTGGATCCTGAGTGCTGAAAGTGATTTTTCAAGGTGGGGCACTCCAGAGATGGATCTCTTTGCAGCCCCAGACAATCACCAACTTCCTCAGTTTTGTTGCAGACCCAGTCTTGGGTTCAGTCCTTCTGGATGCTCTGATTTTGAACTGGGAAGGGAAATTTCTGTATGCCTTTCGTCTCCTGTTCAAGGTTCTAGTCAAGGTGAGGTCACAGCCTTGCAAAGTGATTGATTGCTCCAGACTGGGCCAGACAGCCTTGGTACCCTCTGTTGCTGTCTCTAGCAGTACATCTTCCCCTGTCTCTTCCCAGGAATTACAACCTGTTAACCTCCTCTCAGGGGAGGATTTGGTACCCCAATCTTCAGTCTCTTAAACTCAAGGCATGGCTCTTGAAGAGTTAGAGTATGTGGATTTGCACCTGTCCCAAGGGGTTCTGGATATTCTTAAAGCCTCTCGAAAGCCTGCCACCAGAAAGACTTATAACTCCAAATGGAAAAAATTCTGCATTTGGTGTTCCAAGAAGCATATCTCCCCTGACACTGCTGAATTGCCTACAGTTCTGGATTATATGGTCCATCTTAATGGCCTAGGCCTCAGACCAACTGCTCTCAAGGTACACTTGTCAGCTGTTCTGTCAGTGGCTAAGCCTTCCTCACTATCATCTCATCCTGTGTTCTATAAATTTTTCAAGGGATTGCTTCATACCAGTCCTCCCTTTAGGGATCCTGCCCTGCCTGGGACTTAAATGTTTGCATTGCTCAACTTATGCAACCTCCTTTTGAGCCTATGTCCTCAGCAGAGCTTAAGTACTTGACCTGGAAAACTGTGTTTTTGGTAGCCATTACCTCTGCCAGACGTATCAGTGAATTGCAAGCCCTGTCAGTGGAACCTGATTTTATCTCATTCCATAGAGATAAAGTAGTCCTTAGAACCAATAGGAAGTTCTTGCCCAAAGTGGTTTCAGACTTCCATTTGAATCAGTCCATGTCTCTCTCTGTTTTCTTCACTGAACATTCTTCCTCAGGGGAGAGGAGGCTACACAGTTTAGATGTTAAGAGCCCTTATCTACTACATAGAGCGTACCAAGGGTCACAGGTTTGATTCCCTCCAGTTTATTCCTCACTTATGGGGAAGTGGGAAAGGGCAAACCTGCCACCAAGAGAACTATTGCCAGGTGGATTGTTTCTTTTATACAATTCTGCTATGAGAAACTGGGAAGAATTCCACCCTCAGGCCTGAGGGCTCATTCCACAAGAGTTACAGCTGCTTCCCTGGCTGCTGTCAGGGATATCCCTCGATGTTAGAAATTTGACAAGCAGCCACCTGGAAAACAGTCCATACCTTTACCAAGCATTTCTGTCTAGATATCCAGGCTAGGAGTGATGCTCGGTTTGGCACAGCAGTGCTTCAGAGCCTATTCCCAAAGTATGTTCTGTCCCTCCTCCATGGAGGTACTGCTTGGTAGTCTGCAGATTGTCAGAATACAGCAAGACTTCATGTTGTTTGAAGAAAAAATTACTCACCTTAGTAATTGTGTTTCTTCTAATGGAGTCTTGCTGTATTCTGACCTCCCTCCCTGCCTCCCCTCTCAGAACCTGTTTTTGGGAAGTGGGTGGGCAGGTGCACTGTTGCACCCCAGGGGTGACTTCAGCACACATCCCTTTTTTATTTGGGTGCTTATATTGTAGTCTTATTTGAATAGGTTTTTGGTTTTGGGTTTCCTGACTTGAGTCTTCCTTTGGGAATCCAAAATTTATGTTGCCAGTTGGCTAGTTAAAAATTTTACAATGTCCACATAGTATAGTTAGTGAGTGTTTGCTTGTAAGAATCTGACGGTTGGGTTTCAAAGTGCTGCAGACAGAGACCTCAACCGAGCTCGAGCTCAACGTTCTATGCACTGCATAGAAAATTAACCCTATACTCTCTGGGGCAGTTAAAAGGTTGGAGCTAACTGCAGATCGTCAGACTACAGCAAGACTCCATTAGAAGAAACACAGTTACTAAGGTGAGTAATTTTTACTTCTGTCCCCGGACATATCTAAATTGATGAAGTATGTTTATTTACTGGCATGTATTAAGAGGTGTGGCACCTTCATTTGTTTCATGTTTAAACACTTTTGTACTCCATCTGAGTTTCATGTCTATGTTTTTGGTTAAACCAACAAACATAAATTACAAAAAAAAATAAGATGTTCAGACGGATCAGCACTTTTAGTGGAACTGCCAATTTGGATGTGAACTTTATACTGCTCCTAGAACTACAGTTACAGGTGAGTAACCTATTTCTTCTTTCACTTTGCTCCCTTCCCCAGTAACATTTGTAAACAAGATTACTTTATATCTTAGTATGTCTTCCTGGAAAAACATTAAAAAAAAACAAAAAAAAAAACTACAGACTGTTAATGTGTTTGTCACATATTTATTTTGAGAACTCTGAAACAGGAGAGATGGTGAAAAGAATGTACAGAGGATTGGGAGTGAAACCTTCTGTTTGCATAAGCTGTGTAATTGCTTTTCAATAGCTCCCCATTGAGAATGCAGAATTATATAGCTTCACCCTGACTGTTTTGTAGTTTATCATTGTATCATATGTCTGTGACGTGAATGTTGCAAACTGTTACGAAAGGCTCTGTGCTCTAGTGGGTAGGTCAGTTATGAATCTGGAGCTCTCAGATTAGAAGCCAACCACAGATGAAGTTCACTGTGTGAACTTTATCAAGTCAGTTAACCTCCCTGTGCTTCAGAACTTCCCACTGTGAAATTGAGTAGAAGTGGGACCCTACTGAAAACAAAATGTTGTACCTCAGTAGTGCTCTCCTGGGTAAATGCATAGTAAAATTTGAAAAATTAAAAGATATTGTAAACCGAGTAAGATTGTTTGATGAGATCATCGTTTTATTTCTTATAAATGACATGACATATCAGGACTGGACTGGGCTCTAATGTTGTATTCTCAACTAGCCCTGACAGTGACACCCGCAGATAGTGCAGGCTACCCCCAAAGCAGAAGTCCAAGTCCCTGACAAAAGGCTTTCTAGCCGAAGCGCTGGGATTTGGCTGTTTGGCTCGAGCACAATAAATTGCATTTGCTTATTTTTGTGCAAGTTAATTTTGTTGCCACAAGTGCTGACTGTGTGACATTGTCTTACCCCAATGAGTGCTCTGGCACTGGATCCAGCCATACAGGCCAGCTCAGTGGTGGCGGCTCCTTCCTCCCATCTGTACCTCCTGGAAGAGCTGATCCGGGAGAAGCAGCTCCTTGACCTGACATGTTGGGATATGACATTTTACTGACATGCCATGAGGTCTAATGTTGGCTGTAAATGGAAGTATACTGGTGGCTTGGCAGTGTAGCAGCAGTCTTTTGCAGCTGGCATGGATCCCTATGCTTTGGGGCCCAGGACTGGGCATGTTACAGCTGTCTAGGGGAGGAGAAAGCGTGCCCTTTGCTGGTCATCCAGTGGATTGGAATCAGAGCCTCTCATCTCATCTTCCTCTTCAGGTGAATGAGTGCAGTTGAGTTGTCATCTGGCATTGATTAAGAACAGTGGATTAGAAGTGACAAAACAAAACTTCTAGGGGAGCTGTGATCCCCCCAGGCTGGGCTGGTCCGGCCCAAGTGTAGGTGAAAGAGTGCTATTGACTGCAAAACAGTAGAACTCTTCCACCAGTTCATGACTTAAGCTTCAGCCTGAGTGTAAATGCCAGAAATTCCAGTCAACCAGTCTGTAATGGTAGGAGGTGAAATTATCCCATCGACCTGAAAGCCTTATGACCCAGCAGGAGAAATTAGTTGGTGAGTCAATTGACCAGGTAGGCCTGTTTCAGTCTGTAGTTAACCCCTTAAATGCACAGCTCTTGAAATGGAGCAAATTCATGTCAACCCACTGGAACATTGCAATCAAGACATCCCCCAAACCTGATGGGTCAAGCTGTTGGATAGGGCTTGTCTGTTTGATTTACGTGAACCACTGAACCAGTCTCCTTGACTTCCCCCACCTAGGTAGATGAACAGATGTTCCAGCTTGTTCACTTGTCTGAATTTTCTGAAAGTGAGCAGAAAATGAGAGAGCTTGTGGTTACTTTACTGCAGGAGGTTTTCTCTGAATTTTTTCCTGGTGAGTACCCTTTCCTCCTTCATTGGTACTATTTATGATGTATATAGATAAGTGGATGAATGGATGTGTACACGTTTGTATCAAAGTTAGAAGCCTTTTGTTAGTAGTTGATGGACAATGTCTCCAGTATTAACTTAGAAACAGAAATAGAGATTTTTGATGCATGTTATTCTGTAAAACAATCTTACTCTTATGTTCATATAATGTATTGCGTGTGGCTATGGCAATAAGGAAGTTTTACAAAATGAAGGGAAAGTTAGAAGCTAAAATATTATGGATTCAGTTTTTTAGTGGATTCACTTGGACTAGGGGAATTCTTTTTTTTAGCTTGTGTGGGGCTGTTAAACTAGACAGCATACCTAATACGTAAGGGAGTTAGAATTAAAGGCATATAAGGAACCAGTTTGTCACTAGAGAGGATGTCCTAGAACAAGACTACTAGTGGCAGTGCAGTGGGAGAGTCTAGTTTGGGGGCTTGACTCCAGTGCACAGCCATGCAGCATTGTGTGTCACGCATCATGGAGCCTACCGTCTGTGTTTGGAGGGTAGGGGTGAAACTGTAAGCTGGAACACCCCCACACCGCCACCAATGTGCTGCAACATGATGCAGGTACTCTTAGGGCCGACTGCATGCTGTTTCCCTCCCCATCATATTAGATGGGCCCAAAGGAGCTCATGGATTATGACACTCTGAGGAGCTCACCATGATGGAAGTAAACTCCATTGACTCCTTGCAGGACCAGGTAAACGATGAGAATGGTGGCTGATGGGGCTGGGAGGTTTCCTGGCTGAGGAGGGCAACATCAGCAATGGGGGGGGAGGGGGGAGCAGAATTAAAAAAAAAATTGTGGTTGCAAATTTTAAGAGCTTTTCTTCTGAAGCTGCAAAGATTTCATTAAATGTGTTTAGGCAAGTTCTGCTTTACATCGTTGGAATTGATTTTGGGCTCCTGGGTAGCCTAGAGATCGCATATTGAACACTACATGGGAATTAACACTCTGGCATCTTAAGAAAGGCAGTACTCTCCATCCTCAAGGAGAAGAGGCCGTGATGTCCTGTGCCAACAGTGATCCCTGTGGCAGGGCCAGGAGGGTCTTGGACACATTACATATTGTCCCCTCTGGTTGCAGGTGGTGCTGCTAGTGGCAGTGTATAGAATAGTGCTGAATACATGTGTGTGTGCCTGTGATCAAGCACATCTGATTTGGGATGGGGAGGTAAGGAAAATAGAAAACAGCAAAGCAAGAGGGCCTATGCTAAAATGTGGTCCTGGAGTCGAGCTTCAGAATCTGGCGGGTTGTGTCTGTGTCATGTGCTCACCACAGTGAGTGGGTGTGTGGGTGCATTGGGACAAGCTACCTGGCATTTGCCAGTATCAGGGTTGGATGAGTCTGCAAGTGAGGCAGGGTCGGGCAAGGGGCATTACCAATTTGTGTGGTGGGGGGGCAGATGAGAAAGTTAAAAAAGAGAGAGTTTGGAATTTATTATGGCTCATTTTGTCTTTATGTACACAGGCTGTAAAGTTGTCCCCTTTGGCTCTACTGTGAATGGTTTTGATATCCACAGCTGTGATCTGGATTTGTTTCTCGACCTAGAAAACACAAAGACCTTCCAGGCTCAGGAAAAAGCTCCTGCAGAGCAGGTAAGCTTCAGCTTCAGTCAGATTACGCTTCTCTCCCCACATCTTTTCTGCAAAGATCAGGTGGAGGACAGTGTGGGGTGGGGGCACTCAGTCTAGACGAGGTGCATGAGCACCCTCTGCTGCCCAGTCAGTGGACTGGCAGCAGCTCCAACGTAAGGCAGCAGTATTGTCTGCAACCTAGCGTTGCCAGTCCTGCAGGGATCCAGAGTCACGTACAGGCAGTTTCTGGGGGAGCGTAGCTGTTCTTACAGAGCCTTGTTGATGCTGTGTGCTAAATAAATTTAAGAATGCACAAATGCATGGGACAGACATAAGGCAATTCTAGTGGGAGGTAGGAGCTGGAGGAAATAGGCTGTTGGTAAAATTAGGATCTGCTGCTTCTCCAGTAAGTAGGGAAATGGGCAGACTGGGTGAGCTAAGTGGTCCTTATCTGCTGTCAAAGTCTGTTTCTATTTCTTTTACCACTTGCACCTGCAGTTATGAGTGCACCATCGTTTGTGTTTGTTCGTTTCTGGTTAGTGGCCATTCTCATTAATGAACAGAGAGTTGGTGTCCCAGTGGATGGGTGGGAGGTAACAAGAGTTAGATGGCTCTGCAGAGTTTTCAGACTCTGTGTCAGATATTGATGGACACTAGTATCACCAGCAGATTAACATCCTCACTGCTGCTATAACAGAGATCTGGAAACTCACGCTTATGATATAAATTTCCTCCCTGACCTTACTCCTAGGACTTGAATTCCTGTCACTAGTAGGCAGAGCATCAGATCCAGTTATCTTACTTGGAAAGGGTTCCTGCAGTAGGTTTTCACATATAGGACTGCACCACCTGGCGTCAGGTCCGAACGGCAAACTTGTAGATAGCAATCATCAGTGGGGACCACCCCCGATGTCGGGCGTTGGGACGTCAGCCCGGCTATAAAAAAGGCGGTCCCGCGCCCGCTCTCCAGTTCTTTCCTGCCATCGCCTCAGTAATATTCGGCACGCAATAGAACAGTGATCAGATGTCTGCCATTTTGTCAGTTTTCTTCGCCTTATAACTATTTTTTCACAAATTGTTTCGCTCTGTTTGATGTCTTCAAGACAGAAGAAGTGCTCGAAGTGCGGCGCTCAAATCCCGCACGGGGATGACCATTCCCGCTGCCTTGGTTCTGAGCACAACTCCCAGGAGTGCTCCATCTGCCAGGCCTTCAACCAGGCGTACGCGGACCCTCGAGGCCCATCTCCTGACCCGACGACTGGTGTCGATGGAAAAAGAGCTCCAGGAACTGCGGGATAGGTCGTCGTCGCCAGGCCCGAAAAAGAAGAGAAGCTCTGGGAACGGAGCCCGTCGCCATGCGGGAGGCCCTCCGAAACTGTGAGTACTTCTGCCGGTGCACCGTCTGCTTCTTTAGGTCGGGCACCTTTTCCCCCTCCTGCCGAGGTGAGCAGTCAGCTGGGGATAGCCTCTCTAGAGGTTTCTATCAAGTCTACCTGCCCAGCCAATAAGACATCCCTCGACCCCGTCGAAGGGCGCACAGCTCCTGCCGATCAGACTAACGGCGGTCTCCGGACTTCCACTAGCCCGGTTCGGTCCGATCAGCCGGACGACGGCTCCTCCGTCACCGGCCCGGATCCTTCCACTCTGCCGTCAGGCTCCAGATTGGCCTCCTGACGTCGGACAGAGTGAGGGGCAGAGTGACCCTTCGTCCTCTAGGGTTTTACATCTCAGGGACTCGCCACCTGATCTGCTGATTTTCCTGCCAGCGAAATCACCTTTGGACCTGCCGTCGGGGCTCCTTCCGGACCTCTGCCCCTCACCAGGCCTTCCGCCGTCCCCAGATATCAGTCCGCCGCCGGCTAGGGATCTATTCATGGGGGCCCTTCCAGATCCCGCGCCTCCCCGAGGTGCCATGGCACTTCCCCCGGCAGGACCAGATCCCCCGGGCGGGTTTCCGGGCTCAGAACCTATTGTTCCACCTCCGGGTGGCCCGCTGTCGACTCCACAATATCTGATGCTGGGCTGTGTGTCTCCGACGCCAGGACACCGAACGCCGGGATACCCTGGGTACTCATACCATCCACAAATGGGTTATCACTACTCTTCTTGTCCTCAATACCCAGGTTATCCTACCTTCCAGCCTCCTCCTCCTCCACCACCGGCGCCGGAGACAGCACCCCAATGGTGGCAGGAGGCCAGGACCCAGTTGCTGTTGGAGCTCACGCAGTCGGTGGGGAACCTCCCAGCCTAGGGGCCCCCTTCCACCGCCTCAGGTGGGTAGAGCCTTGGTTCTCTTGTTCAGTACCGCTGGTATGGAACCTTCCATTCCCAGCGGCTCCAAGCCATCTGACACGGAATCTGACATCGATCCCTCAGATCCCAGATCTCAGTTGTAGTTCCCCAAAGGAGTCTCCTAAGTCTCCTCCAGGACCCATCATTTGGAGACCTCTTGCGCTCCATACAGGCAGCCAGAGGCTGGCCCACAAAGAGGTGGATCCACAGCGCAAAGGCTAGCGGAGCACCTGGACTTGCTACATTGGATCCCATCCCTATACCCCCATGGATGGGACCCCATGAGGACTTGTCACCACAATATGGCAACAACCGTCCTCCATTCCAGCGGTTCAGGAAGGCAGACTGGATCTGTTATCCCCGGAAGGATTCAACACCTAACTTCCATCCAAAGGCTGACTCCATGGTCATTACTGCCACTACGACCAGTCAGTCCAACTGAAATACCTGAGTTCCTCATCACCAGATAAGGACTCTCGTCATTTAGACCAGTTTGGGGGAAAAATCTATTCTTCTTCCTCCTGTGGCATTAGATCTCTCAACTATGTCTCGCACATGGTTGCTTTCCAAAAAGCTACTCTTTCAGAGCTGGAAAGGGATCTACTTGAGGTTCAGGATGAAAACCTTAGGAAGAAACTCCTGGACAAGGTCAGGATGGGAAAGTCCTTGTGTCGTCACCCGCTCCGAGCAACATATGACTCGGTGGATTCTGTGTCTAGAGTGGCAGCCACCGGGATCTGTCTCCTCCGGCTCTCCTGGCTTCGGATACCCCATTTGGCATAGGATGTACAGACTTCCCTTTTGGACTACCCTTTTAGGGGTTCCGTCCTCTTTGGTGGCGATGCCAAAGATATCATCACAGGACTGCAAGAGAGTGGACGCTCTTTAAGAGACTTATGCTCTATATACAAGATAGGCCAGAAAAAGCAGCCCTTTTGCCACCAAAGAAGGTGGAACAAGAACCAGGCCAAGCGTCAGGGAAAAAGACGTGCCCCTGGCTCAGGAGCCCAAACCCCACAGGCTAAGTTCTCCAAACCAGCCTCGGGGGCTAAAGCTCCCTTCCCCTCGGTGTCCTGACTCCTTTCCCCCTCCTTCCACCCCCTCCCTTACTTCAGGAGGAACCAGTCGAAGGGAGGTTCGGCCTCCACCTGGAAGCTTAGGTGCTTCAGCTCATCCAGCGGGGTCACTCGATCGAGTTCCTAGAGATTCCAGCCCCTCTAACCTCCAGGATGGTCTTTCTATCTTCAGGATCAGGTTCCCCTCGTCTCGCAAGAGATTCGGGCTCTTCTTCAAAAGGAGGTCATAGAACCTGTCCTTCAAAACCAGACAGGAAGGGGATTTTACTCCCATTTCTTCCTAGTCCCCAAAAAAATGGGCGACCTGAGACCAATCCTGGACCTCAGCACACTAAACATCTTCGTCGAGTACAAGAAGTATCATATGTTGACCCTTCAGGGGCTCCTTCCCCTGCTCCATCCCAACACCTGACTGTACTCCCTGGATATGCAGGATGCCTGCTTGCATATCCCTATCCTCCCGGCCCACCGCCACTTCCTCCATTTTGCTTTTACGGAGGATCACTTCCAGTTTCGGGCACTCCCTTTTAGCCTTTCCTCGGCCCCTCGGGTGTTCACAAAGTGTCTAGCGGTGGTGGCGGTGTTCTTACGCCGCCAGGGCATTTATGTCTTCCCGTACGTGGACGACTGGCTCCTCGCAGCACCTTCTCCTACCAGCCTGAAAGAGTCTCTCTCTTTCACTGTGAACTTGTTCTCTCTTCTGGGGATCATGGTCAACTTCCCCAAGTCCCAGCTAGTACCATCTCAATGACTCAATTAATTGGAGCTGTACTAGATACAGTTCAGAGCAAAGGCTTTTCTGCCATCATATCAAGCCAAGACTTTGGTTGCTCAGGTCACTCTTGTGGCCCAGGCTCGATGGATCCCAGCATGCTGTGCTCCATCTTTTGGCACTGATGGCGTGCCATTTCCACAGTTCCCCTGGCCAGACTTCACATGAGCGTCATCCAATGGTCTCTCCGAGTCCAGTGGGATCAGAGGACGGACGACATGAACCAAAAAGTCATGATCTCCAGCAACCTTCAGAGAGATCTTCGCTGGTGGCAGGATCTCTCCAACTTATCGAGGGGAACCCCTCTCCATTCCACGGTTCCTACCCAAATCCTCACCACAGACGCCTCGGACTTGGGCTGGGGAGCCCATCTGGAGGTACACACAACGCAGGGGTCTTGGTCCGATCAGGAGAATATGCTCCACATCAGTGTTCTGGAGACCAGGGCTGTTCTTTACGCTGTCCAGGCGTTTCAGTCCTTCTGGTGATCTCTTCTGGTCCAGACGGACAATATGTCACAGTCTGGTACATCAGCAAACAGGGAGGAACCGGTTGTACCCTCTCTGCAGAGAAGCAATGAGGGTCTGGTACTGGGTGATCCAGCACAGCCTTTACTTGACAGCAGTCCACGTACCAGGAGAAAGCAACGTTCTGGCGGACAGTCTGTCGATCAGTGGCCAGGGCCACAGTGGGAGCTAAAGTCAGGGGTGGTCGAAGAACTTTTTCTTGATGGGGTCGTCCAGACTTGGATCTGTTCGCCTCCCATTCAACATAAAACTACCCAACTTTGCTCGCTCATTCCGGACATGGTGCTTTTGGTGAGACACACTGTCTCCCTCTTGGACAGGAGGTTTCTTTACGCATTTCCTCCCTTTCCCCTCATTCAGAAGGTTCTGGTGAAACTTCAGCAGAAGGGAGCTCATATGATTCTTATCGCTCCTCTCTGACCATGCAAGATTTGGTATCCTCTTTTGCAGCGACTGGCACTGGAACCTCCGGTCCCTCTGCCGTTTTCCCATGACCTTCTGACACAGGAGCAGGGCACCCTGGTGCTCCCGAGCCTTCAGTCTCTCCACCTTCATACGTGGCACCTGTGGACATAGCGGTTTCATGCTATGGAGTCTCCTTGCAGGTTGCACACATCTTAGTAGAGGCCAGAAAACCCTCTACTAGATCCACTTACGCCATGAAGTGGAAAAGATTTTCGATCTGGGCCCCTAGCAAGGAACCGGGATCCCTTTTCCTGCTCGGCAGCCCAGGTGTTGGAGTACCTCGCACATTTATCTGGGCGGGGCCTTAGCTACTCCTTCCTTAAGGTCTATCTCTCTGCGGTGTCAGCCTACCACCTTCCGGTGGAGGCAAACCTTAGCTCAGTTGGAGGTTGCTAAAATCTTTCTGAAAGGCATCCTTCATGAAACCTATCTGGAATCTCTGTCCCCCAGGACCTGAATTTCATGCCGAGAGACTGACTTTACCCCGTTTGAACCAGCTTCTACTTGCGATTTATGCTTTCTTTCCTGGAAGACACTATTTTTAGTTGCAGTCACTTCTGCCAGAAGGGCTCTACGCTCAAGCTTTTGTTTGTAAAGAACCCTATTTAATTTTCACAGAGACAGAGTAGTCCTATGGACTAACCCTTCTTTTCTCCCTAAAGTGGTATCAGAAACCACTCTGAATCAGAGCGTGGAATTAACAGTTTATTATCCCCAGCATTCCAACAGGGGAATACCTCTTACACACCTAGATATGCACTGGATTCTGAGGTATTATCTGAACCGGACTAAAGAGGTTCGTAAATCTAATCAACTTTTGTAGCCTTTGCTCCCCAGTGCCAGGGCAAGGCTATTTCCAAACAAACCATCTCTAGATGGTTAGCCAACTACATCCATTTTTCTTCCACGGAATATGGGAAGCCCCTTCCGGGGGCAGTCAAAAGCCACTCAACCCGCAGCGTGGCTACCTCTACTGCCTTCTTTAGGAATGTGTCCACTGCAGAGATTTGTGCAGTGGCCACTTGGTCGTCTGTTCACACTCACTAAACATTACAGTCTGGACATTGCCTCTAGGCGCAGAACAGGTTTTGGTCTCGCAGTTCTACAAGGCCTCCTGTCATGATTCCCTATGGCGACTTCTCCTCCTCCTGGATGCACCTCTGCATAAGTTATTTTGGGGCTGCTTGGTATTCAGTCCTATATGTGAAGACCTACTGCAGGAACCCTCTCGAAGTAAGATATTGCAGTTACTTGAGAACTTACCGTGACAGTAGATCTTCGAGAGAGGTTCGTGCAGTAGGTCTAGTTTCCCTCCCGCCTTCTCCCAGTTCCTGGATGTTTTTTCCTTTATTTTCCATCCTACCTAGCCTTTGGGTCTAGGGAGGAAGCGGGGTCC
This sequence comes from Neoceratodus forsteri, assembly GCA_016271365.2. Classification (NCBI taxonomy): domain Eukaryota; kingdom Metazoa; phylum Chordata; order Ceratodontiformes; family Ceratodontidae; genus Neoceratodus; species Neoceratodus forsteri. The sequence goes on from CM028132.1 coordinate 500,931,210, forward strand.
TAGGAGTTTTTCTACTCCTAGCTCTTATTTACCTTTCTTAGGTCTCGGTGGAAAAGAACGGAGGTGGGTCTTGAGACCGCCTTTTTATAGCCGGGCTGACGCCACGACGTCAGCGGTCCCCGCTGATTGCTATCTACAAGATTGTTGTTCGACCTGGACGCCAGGGGCGAGTCCTATATGTGAAGACCTACTGCAGGAACCTCTCAAGATCTGCTGTTACGGTAAGTTCTTACATAACTGCAACTCCAAAAAAAAAAAAACTAAAATGATGGGGTTATTTTTCAAGGAGCATAGGCATTACATGCAATATCCTCTTCGCTCTTTGATTTTCTTCTAATTTCATTCCCTGGGTTCGCCAACATTTTTTTTTCTTCCTGTGCTTTTCATTTTCTCTCTGTATCTCCTTTCTTTATTGTTTTTCCTTTCTGAGGTCCCACAAAGGCTGTAACTGTACTTTATTGAGGACCTGGGATCTCCTTGAAACATGGGGTGGCAAAAAGCATGGGGTATCCCCCATAAATGCTGTAGGGGAAACATTGCAGATAGCTTCTGTACTCGTACATTAAGCAGCTGATTATTGCTAAGGGTTTTGTATGTAAAGAAATCCTGCTTATTTTAAAAGAAGTTGAATTGATATGTGACTGCTGTTTAAAAACTTTAAAGGATGCAGAAACCACAGAAGGACCCCCGTCTGAGGATTCAATCCTGAGTGACATTGATTTGGAGACTGCATCTACCTCTGAGATTCTGGAGCTTGTTGCTACTGTGCTGAAGAAATGTGTGCCTGGGGTCCACAAAGTGCAGGCCGTTACCACAGCCCGTCGTCCTGTGGTCAAATTTCTACACAAAGAGTCTGGACTTCAGGGGGATATCTCCATAAATAACAGGTGGGAGTTTGTTTTTCCCTGTCTATCCTAGTGTGATTCTTTATTAATTGAAGCCGATGCCTTTTAAATTGACTTCTGGTTGATGTGTATTCTTTACCTCCTTAAAAGAACACGTAGATTTGAACCTCAAAATATCTAGGGTGCTTGTAAAGTACGCAGAAATGGAAATTTTGGCTCGGGGATGGTCCTGGGATAGCCACTTTTAACTTACCTGACTCTTCAATCTGTCTGAGGTGGTTCTTATTTATTTCTTTTTTTAAATCAATCTTTATTGAAAGAATTTTCATTACAGAGAACTGAGATGTCACCATAAAGCAAAGTTTGGTGTGAAAAGACTAGCAGATACCAGTATAAGAAATCTGAATGCATGACAGTTCTATATAATAGCTGTGATATTTGTATACTACAGTATTTTTATGTAGAAGTGTAGAGCTCCTATGATTTGTGGTCCTTAACTTTTAAATAGCCAGTGTGATAAAAATATCACATTGTTGTTGCCTTAGGTGGGATTGACCATATTTGGAAACAGTGTTGTCAGCTCTTAAAGTGTGCAGAAGACTGTCCCTAAGAGTGAAGCGTGAAAGGGTCCTATTACATCAGAAAAGGTGAGGACCCAGCAGCAGCACGTTGTGTATGACCTGGGAGACTGAAGTTTACATTTGAGCCGCAGAATCCCACTGTGGGGGCAGGGTGTGTAGCAGAGGTGAGGCATGATTGTGTATAGGTGTGGTGCTGCTGTGGGGTTGCTGTTAGCACTCCTTTTTGCCTTGCCACACCTTGCAGTTGTGTATTGGCCTTCTGATAGCTCTTTGGAGTGCCTCTTGCTATTTACGTAGTGATGAGCCATAAGGCAGTCATTGACCATGGATTAGTGACTGTATGGGGAAGGGGAATGGTGGCCCAAGGTGTATCCCAGGGCATGGACGACTGAGTGGTTGCTGTTGTGATTATAAATCTAATCGCAATCATGACCTTGCTTTGGGAATTTTTTAACTTTCTATTTTTTCTTGTCCGAGAGCTGTGGTGCGAGCAGTGCGGCATTGGGACGGCTCACGTTTTAGATGTTGCATGCTGCACAACATGTGGTTGATAACGGGATCGATTATTTCTTTGAGATTAATGATTGATCCAGTAGTAAATCTTTAGCTAGATAAGGCGTATGAATAGTCAGATAGATGTAGTGGATCACCGGATGCAATCTTTCCTTTGAGCTCCTCTATTTTCTCATCTCACTAACAAACTGTACTTCAGCATCGAAGAACTGAGTGAGGTTTGGAAATGTAGAACAGTCAGCACTGTTTGTATTGGCATAGCACAGCAAAACCGGATGCAAGTCTGATCTGAGTGGCGGAGGATTTAGAAGGGATGCAGGGAGCAGCTTTATTCTGAGAAGAGGGTTAAGTTACCACAGGGGTAGTAGAAGCTTGTAGCTTTGATATCTTCAAAGTGGACAGGCCCACTGATATGGTGGCAGTGCATCATGGGGAATGGGGTTTGTGTGCAGTTCTTGGAATCACCGCTAAGGCCAATCTGGGGCCAGGCACATCACAGATATGAGGAACTCTGCTCCAGGAGAGAGCAAGGGCATTAGCTCCTCTAGAATTTTCACCCCCCTGCCACCCCACCAAAGAGCAGCATTGGTGCCGGCTGTGAGAGCAGTCATTTCCTTTCAGAGGAGGGGTGCAGCTGTGGGAACCAGCCCCCGCTTGTCAGGAGGGGTTGGTCAAGTATGGGAGAAACTTGATAAAAGATATCTTCAAAGTAAAATTGGAAAAGCACTTTGAAGAAAACCACATTTCTGGTTGTAACAGCAAGGACAGCAGGAAGGTGGACTGGCTGGAGCAGTGTGCTTTACCAGCCTTTAAGTGTCTGTTGCATTCTTGGCCTTAATAACATATGTCATTTCCTAAACCTTTCACTATGAAAGCTTAACTTTGGGAGAGTTTCAAGGCCCTCCAAAACTCTTAACACTAGATGGGACAATCCTGTTGTTGATTAAAATATATAGGTTATCAAAAATGTAGAGTGAACACGGAGTTTGGGTTTGAAATTGAAAGGAGGCAAAGTAATGTCTAAAAGTAAAACAAAATGGTAATATTAAATGCACGCTGAAAATAGTTAATCTATGTTTCGACCTTAGGTCTTCAGGAAATATCTAAAAGAGAAAAAAACAAAGGTAGTGTAGAGGGGAGGTAAAATAAGGAGTAGATATGTGGGGAAAGGAAAAAGGGGAAGGCTCTGGGAGAAGTGATAAATGGCAAGATTAAGAGACAGTCTGGGAATCAAAAAGGTGATGATGGGAAAGACAAGGCATAATAGGAGTGAATGAGCTAGAGAAGTCCCCAGGTGGGGACTAATTAACAGGGCCTAGTAAGAAGACTGAAAGGTGACAAATGTGGGGGAAATGAGACGGAGATAGAAACATATGGTGAAAATGAAAACAGAAATAAAATGTGTACAGATGCAAACAGACTTTAGGGAAAACAAGGGGTGGCTGAAACATGTTGGTAGAAAATAAGTCTACCATTTGTCTAAAGTAATGTCTAGATGTCAAGAGCAGTTCAGGAGAGACTGTAGGAAAGACCAGTAAACACAGAGAGTGGTGGGTGTGCAGAATGGTTTTCCAGAAGCCGTGGTATTTGTCAAACGCTTGCACGAGCTTAAGGCTGTCCTGGCTGGGCACACGAGGTAGGTAGATCTAAATAGATACTACTACTACTACTGATAAGTTGGATACAGTTTAGATGGCCACATGTGAATGTTTCTGTTACTCTTATGTTCTAAAATTACTTTTTAGGCTTGCTCTGCAAATACTGTTATAGTTATCCAGCTGGAAGCTACAGGCGTGGATAGGCGTATTTAAGGCTTCATTGCTTTTATTGGCCTTTTCTGTTTAACCATTTCCCATCAATACTGTGCTAGAAGCCGGTAATATTTAAGTAATTTCATTTGCAGTTTTTGACTAGGAAAGGCACATTGAGCTGTGAGAGCTTCATTTCCTGTTGTGTCCTGTGGGGTGGGTTATATCTGCCTGTTTTATTGACAGGATGAATGCTGGTTAGGACAAAGGAGAAAATCCTCATCTCTTATGGCCGGTGCCATGGGATCTTGAACTTCCACATGGTCAGCCATTGGAGATAGGAATCCAAAGGATTGCACTTCAGCAGTGCAGCAATTCTACTGTTGCGCAGTAGTGTCAGTATTGGGTATTGTAAAACTGTTGGGCAGAGCGTGGGTGAAATCCAGCCATGTCATTGGTCCAGTTGTACTGCATGACCATTGTCTTGTCCTTTTTGAAAGCCTAAACAGTGTTCTAGGGACATGGATATGTTGTTCATCCACACTCATTGGCAGTATCCTTGCCGCTTTAAATCTTGCCGGAAGGTCTTCAAGCTTGCTCCTCCAACCCACCCGGGTGGTATAACTCTCGGCTCCGCCCCATGACGCCAGATCTTCCTTACCGCTTGGAAGCTCAGGTTCCCTCCTTAACGCTCTGCGTTTGCGACTGGTTCCTATTTCTCCGTTTGCGGATTTAAAAATAAAATTTTGCAAAAAGACTTCAGTCTTCTATCCCTCGCGGCTGCGATGGACAAATCGACTCCCGGATTTCGGAGATGCCCATGCGGGCAGAAGATGTCTCGGACGGATCCTCACTCCACGTGTGTATACTGCCTAGGCCTTGAGCACGACCCGCAGGCTTGCGACCTGTGCTCATCTTTCTCGACCTCGTCCTCGAAGACCGTGCTGCCCGAGTGCAACTGGGCCGTCCAGAAGCGTTCCCTCGGTGAAGTCCAGAGGCCGGTTGGCCGGTGTCGCGGCCCCGGCCGGGCTCGGCGGATCAGCTCGAGCGGATGGTCGCCCTCGAAGAGGAGGCGGCGCAGGCCGTATCTTCCTCGGCCGCGGCATTTATCCCGCTCTCTCTGGGTTCTTCCTACACGGCTTCTTTTAAGGAGCTTTGTCTGTCCCTCTCCACTAAAGGAGAAGGGCCTGCGTCTGCTGGACCTTATTCTCGGTCCAAAAAGAGGGACAAGGGTAAGTCCCTCCGTCGACGCTCTTGGGAGCGGAAAGGTCCCTCTCCGGGCGTCGACAGCTCGACCCGGTCGACCCTTCGGCTTGACCACTGGCCTCACGGTGTCCCGTCAGGTCAGTTGACCGAGACTCCCACCGATGAAGTCGAGATTTTTCTCGACCCATTGGACGGGCTGTCGCCTTTAGCAGCCGAGATTCCCCTCTCCCCGGTTCCCCCGGGAGGAGTTGAGGATCCCGTGGGCTCGCCTGTGCCTCCGGTTCCGGAGCCCTCGGATGTACCTTCCGAGCCGAAGGGAGTGCCGGTTCCGGCCGACACCTCCCCGCACCGACCCCGGAAATTCCGGGACTCTCGGTCTCGGTCTCGGACCTCTTCGCGGTCCAGCCGTTCCCACCGTCATAGAGCGGCTCGGTCTCGCATCAGGTAAGCGGCGCGGCGTTGCCCTCGCCCTCCTCCTCGGATGAGGGAGGCTTCGCGCAACGGCCGACGGCACGAGGACCTTATGTTGCAACAGCTTCTCCTGGCCGGAATAAGCCGACTCCGCGCCTTCCCGGCCATTAAGTAACTGTCACGGGCAGCCCGACACAACCCCTCGACTTGTCCGAGGCCTATACCAGGCGGTTGTTCGGCCAAAACCAGCTGCTCCACCGATTCCGGTGGAACCTCCGCCTCCACAGCCACCAATTGGGGCTCCGACCAAGGATTCTCGGTCGGCTAAGGGTTTACCCCATCGGCTGTCAGTTACCCTCACTCCCGACCGACCTCGGCAGGTGAAGGGTGGCTCAGGCCAGAGGCAGCTCTTCGAGGACTCTTCCGAGTCCGAAGATGATTCCTCCTTCTTCTCCAAGCGACTGGACTTGGAGTCTTCAGGAGGTCAGTCAATGGACGATAGCCCGTCGTCCTTCCTAGGACCTGCGGCTCATCTCGGAGTCTACGGGATGGAGCTCGAACCCGTTCCAAGCAGACCGGCCAGGTATCCCCTCACGGAGATTCTGGACCGAGGGGATTCTCCGGCCGAGGCCTTTCGGGTGGCCGAGGCCATAGTGGGTCCGGCACTGGAACTTTGGCAGCGCCCTGCTTCCTGCCCTGCGCCTTCGGCCAGGATGGCCAGGAAGTATGCGGTCCCTACGGTTCCTTGTCGGTTTGGAACACCCTCTGCTGAGGGTTGGTTACCGACAGCGTTTTCCGGCGGGCCGGCAACGCCAGGGATGTGGACAAACCTCCTGACAAGGAGTCCAAGAAATTGGACTATGTCGGGCGAAAAGTCTACGCTTCGTCCTCTCTCGGCCTTCGTCAGGCCAGTTCGGCCGTCCTCATGGCACATTTTTCTCATGCCCTGTTGGGCTCCCTGGATGAGGTCATCCCTCATCTTCCCGCCGATCTGCAGACTACGGTTAAGCAGGTGCGGGACCAGGGCAGTGGCCAAACAGCAGCTCCAGACTGCTTTGGATATAGGGGACTCATGTGCCAGATGGGTGGCGGCCGAGTGGCTATCGTCGTGAGCTTGGCTGAGGATATCCACCTTTGCCCGGATACCCAGCACAAGTTGGCGGATGTTCCCTTTGGGGACTGACCTCTTGACCCTGGGGTGGAAGGTCACCTGCAGAGGATCGAAAGTCCAATGCCACCTTGGACTCGGTCTCTTCCGCTCAGAAGGACAAGGCCGCAAACCACAGCCTAAGCCCTTTCGTCCTTCTGTGCCCCGGCGCTCGGCCCAGCAACGTCAGGGCCAGCAGGCTCGGCCTTGGCATCCCAAACCCAAGCCGCCGGCTTCCTCTAACAGGAGGCGGGAGGAAAAGGCCCAGGAGGTCCTCGGCGGTCCCTCCTCCAAGCCTGCCCAGTGACGGGCTGAGGGGTGTCACCCCCATCCCCGTCACGTTACCCCTGGGTCCCCGTGAGGGGCGGCTCCGGCACTTCCGTTCCGCCTGGTCCGCTGTTACCACGGACAGGTGGGTCTTGGAGGTGGTGGGAAGAGGCCTGCCTCTGGAATTCGAGCAGGCACCACCCTTCAGAGCCGTCGCCCCTCGGGGGGCTTCGGGATCCCCAGCCTCACTGGCGGCTCGTCGAGCCGACATCGCTCTCCTCCTCCAGAAGGAGGTGGTAAGAGAGGTGGTGGACCCTCCTTCAGACCCAGGGTTTGTGTCCAGGTACTTCCTGGTTCCGAAACGGACGGGGGGCTGGCGCCCCATTCTCGACCTACACGACCTAAACAAGTTCCTAAGGTCTCGAACCTTCAGGATGGTCACTCTGGCTCAGATAATACCATCCTTGGAGCAGCGGTGGTTCTGCTCTCTGGACTTGCAGGACAGCGTTTTTCGTCCCTATCCGTCCGTCTCACCAGAGATTCCTTCGCTTTCGAGCGGAGGGATCCCTCTTCGAGTTCCAAGCCATGCCCTTCGGCTTGTCTCCAGCTCCCAGGGTCTTCACCAAATGCATGGCAGTGGTGACAGCATTCCTCGGCGCCGAGGGGTCCGGGTGTACCCTTACCTGGACGACTGGCTGATAGCAGCTCCCTCAGGAGGGAGGCGGAGTGGTCAGAGATCTGGCCTCCAGGTCTGCTCTCAACTGGGCCTCCTTATCAAGCGAGGCCAAGTCGAACTCGAGGCAAGCAGGTGATTCTATTCATCGGGCGCAGCTCGACTCTCTTCGAGCCAGGCGCGGCTCCCGGCGGACAGGGCGAGGTTCTTTCCTCCTTTGCCCGATCATTTCTGGTTGGGCAATTGCGCCCTGCCGGGACTTCCTGCGCCTCCTGGGTCTCATGGCGGCCTGCACCAGCGTGGTCCGTTGGGCCCGCTGGAACATGCGTCCCCTTCAGTGGGGACTGGCCAGCCAGTGGTCACAACGCTGCGATCCCTTGGACCAGCTTGTGTCGGTGACACAGGGGATGTGGAACGCTCTCCAGTGGTGGACCGTTCCAGTTCATTTGCAGGAGGGCATCCCGTTCGTCCGCCCCGAGCCGACGGTCTCTCTATCGACCGATGCCTCTCTGATGGGTTGGGGTGCCCATCTGGGGGAACACCGGGCTCATGGCCTCTGGTCCCCGCGGGAGTCCCGATGCCACATCAACCTGCTGGAGCTCCGAGCGGTCCGCCTAGCTCTCACCGCCTTTGCTCCGTTCCTCCGGGGTCAAGTGGTCCGAGTCAGGACGGACAATACCACGACCATGTACTATCTGAACCGCCAGGGCGGGGCGCGCTCCATGCTTCTATGCAGAGCTCTCCGCATTTGGTCACTCGTGCGCACCTGGAGGCGGATCTCCTAGCCATTCACGTGGCAGGAGCCTCCAACACCCTGGCCGATGCCCTGAGCGGATAGGGGCTGCATCCCACAGTGGTCTCTCTGCCGGAGGTAGTACAGCATCTGTTCTCCCTTTGGGGCACACCTCAGGTGGACCTGTTTGCCTCCATGGAGAGCAGGCTGAGTCTGTTCCATGCCCGCCCCCTCAGCAGGGCTCGCTGCAGGGGATGCCTTCTCAGGCAATGGACCCCGGGCCTCTTTCGCCTTTCCCCATTTCCTTGATCCACAAGGTGCTTCTCAAGGCGAGGAGGGACAAGGCGCAGGTGATTCTGATAGCCCCAGACTGGCCTCGCCAGTTCTGGTACCCAGATCTCCTCAGTCTCAGCTCCAGGACCCGTGGCAGCTTCCAGCTCGCCCGGACCTGCTCTCAGTCAATCAGGGAAGGTGTTCCATCCGGACCTTCAATCCCTGCACCTGACGGCCTGGTTCCTAGGGCTAGAGTTCCAGGCCTTGGGTCTTTCGACGAGGTCCTCAATGTAGTTGAGGCGTCCCGTGAGAGTCGACCAGAAAATGCTATGCCTTCAAATGGAAAAGGTTTTCCATTTGGTGTCGAAACAAGGCTTGGACCCTTCCTCCTGTTCCTTGGCAAGCATCTTGGACTATTTATGGTCCTTTCTAGTCAGGGCTTAGGTCGGCGACCCTAGGGTGCACCTGGCAGCCATCTCTGCTTACGGTGCGGGCCGGGAAGCAGTCGGTGGCGCAGGAGAAGGTGGTCTGGCGCTTTTTCAAAGGCCTTGATCACATTTCCTCAGTCACGGGAACCCCACCTCCAGTGGGATCTACTGCTGGTACTGGCAAAGCTCATGGGCAAGCCATTCGAACCTATGCACAGGTGTGCTCTCTCTCACCTGTCGTGGAGACCGCCTTCTTGGTGGCTATCACGTCAGCCAGAAGGATGGGAGAGCTCCAGGCGCTTTCCATCGAGTCTCCTTACCTGGTCTTCCACAGGGACAAGGTTGTCCTGCGCCCCAACCCGAAATTCCTTCCGAAGGTGGTGTAGGAGTTTCACCTTAACCAGGTGTTGACTCTGCCGGTGTTCTACCCCAATCACACCTCGGAGGCCGAATATAGGCTCCATACTCTGGACCCTAGAAGGGCGCTCGCTTATTATAAGGAGCGCACGGCTGAAATTCGGGGAGAGGTTCGCCAGCTGTTTGTCACCTACGCTGAAGCCGCATCTGGCAGACCTGCAGCCAAGCGGACGATAAGCAGGTGGGTCACCTCCTGCATAGATCTCTGCTATAAGTTGGCGGGCATGGAGCCTCCCAGAGGGATAAGAGCTCATTCTACCCGCCATACTGCTGCAACGGTGGCTGCTTCCAGGGACGTCCCTATCCAGGAAATCTGCAGGGCTGCTACCTGGAAGTCAGCAAACACCTTCATTACCCACTACCACATCGACCTTGAGTCACCCGGGATGCTGGTTTTGGGGCCTCGGTTCTCCAGTCTCTCTTTCCCAAGTAAGTATATGGGGTGTCGTCTTGCCTCCCTCCTCCCGGAGAACTGCTAGAGTCTGCCAATGAGTGTGGATGAACAACATATCCATGTCCTAGAAATACAGGTTACTCACCTGTAACAGGAGTTCTAGGAATGGTATATGTTGTTCATCACAATCTCATTCTCCGGCCGGCGCACAACCTGAGCTTCCAGCGGGCCAGATCTGGCGTCATGGGCGGGCCGAGGATTATACCACCGGGTGGGTGGGGAGCAAGCTTGAAGACCTTCCGGCAAGATTTAAAGCGGCAAGGATACTGCCAATGAGTGTGGATGAACAACATATACCATTCCTAGAACTCCTGTTACAGGTGAGTAACCTGTATTTATCTTCCATAACCTCACTGGGTAGGCTGTTCCAACTATCTTCCGTGTGAAGTAAGGTTCTGTTTGTTTTTTTTTTTACTTTTTGTTTCTATTCCCCATATCTGATTTGGGAACCTCCTTTCTTCTCTCTTAACACCCTTTTCTGACTTGGAACCCCCTGAGACTAACACTCGCTTCTTGCCATCATTCACTCCTAACTGGACCCCGAACCAGTAACCAGTGGCTTGTCTTCTACAGCAGGGACCTTGGAGGTGGACCATGCATCTAAGGATATATTTAGCTTGCCTAAACAAGAGACCAGATAGAGGAGTTGGCAAGGAAGAGGTGGGCCATGCAGCTGACACTTATCCCTCCCACAGGGCATGCTACTGTGGAGTGATATGTCATGACATTTATCAGGGTCATGAGAAGGGTGGATGAGCCCCACCCTATCTTTGGGACTCCACTGCTGGCCTGCAAGGTGACTAGGTGTGCACCAGCATAAGGTCACTCCATAGAGCATACTGTAGTCTTACTTGAGAGGGTTCCTGCAGTGGGTCATTCATAACATGTAGGACTGCCCACTGGCGTCAGGACCGCATGGTGAACTTTGCTAGCAATGCCTGGCAGGGGACTGCACACCCAGTGTCACGTGACTGACATCAGTGTGACCCTATATAGTGGGTGGTCCCGCATCTGCCTCTAGTTCTTTCCATGATAAACCTGTAAAGGTGCTTAAATGATAATTGCTCAGTCGTTGCCATTTTTGCCTTTATTTCTTGAATTTTCGATTTGTTTGTCTTCTCCACCGGCTGATCAAGACAAAGAAGAAGCAGAAGTGCGCGCACAGATCTCTCATAAAGACTGCCACCATCATTGCCTCTTGTGCTTAGGCCGAACCACAACACTGCAGCCTGCCCCGATAGCAAGCCTTTCAATCAGGCCACCCAACGCAGGGCAGCAGGCTTTGAGGCCCACTTATTGAAGTCCAGAAATGGCCACCACAAAAAGGAGATGCAAAAATTGAGGGACACTGCTTCTTCCCTTTCTTCTGAATCTAGAAAGAAAAAGCGCAAAGAAAAGCACAGGGAATGGGAGCATCTGGAGGACCGAGACCACGTGAGGTCCAGCAAGCCTTCAACCAGCAAGGCAGTTTCCCTGCCGCCTGCCCTCGTGGTTGTCCAGGCCGCGTCAGGATCAACACCAGGTTCCTCTGCTGCTTTTCAACCTGTCTCCACCAGTAAGTCTTCCACCGGCTCCTCCAGCGAATGCCCAGTCTCTGCCGATAAGTCGGCCCCCGACTCCTCTTGGGCCCGCCCGGCCATAAACAGAGACCCACACGACTCTGACCAGTAAGCCAGTCGAGGGTCCTCTCCTCCTCCGCCCAGTCCTTCAGTCCGATAAGCTGGTCGCCTCTGTGCCAGACAACTGCCCAGACGTTGCTCACCCGTCGGGGGCTGAAGCCACCTAACTCGATGTCCGGTCGAGCCCGCCGACTTCTCTCGGCCAGGCCCCCCCGTGGGCTGGAGTTTTCCTCTCCACCTCCCCCAGTGGAACCTCCTGCCCCAGACATCACATCTGGGACGGAGGATGAAGTGGAGCCCCAGGATGTGGTCCTTTCTTCCCTCTCTCCAGTAACTGTGTCCCAGGTTCTCCCTGTGGACACCCTTCCCGGGGTAGTGACACCAGACCCGATCCTTACGAGGGCTCCTGGCCTCTTTCCTACTCCGAACCCATCAGCTGCACCGCCGTCAGGACTTCCTCTGCCAGGTGCACCCTCTCTGACGCAGGGGGCACCACCAGGTATGTTGCTTCAGAGGTTCGGTCCTTTTTGGGGGAGACGCCAAGGGCATTATCACGGGTCTCCAGGATAGCGGTCAGGCCCTGAAATCCGTGAAGTCCGTGTACCAATCGGGCTTCCAGAAAAAACAGCCCTTTCAGCGCCAAACCAAGAGGCAGAGTAAACAGCCTTTCCAGGCGCCAGAACAACAGAAAAGCTAAAGGTTCCTCTTCCCCCAGCCCAAAATCACAGAGACAGGCCGGGACCCACCCCCCACACACACACACACACACACACTCCTCTGCTTCCTGGCTGGCAACTCCCTCCCCCACTATCCAACGAGGAGTCAGTGGGAGGAAGGTTCACCCTCCACGTGCAGGAGTGGAAGGGCATCACCTCCTAGGGTTGCCACCTTTGAATGAGGCAAAAACCAGATCCTAAGCTCCACCCCTAGCCCCACCCCTTTTCATGACTCATCATGCATTGTTCCTCCTAGAAGGCCATTTGTTATATCAGTAAAAGGCAGCGGTTCAGATACTGTTCTGTACCTGTTAAAGTTACTTTCCTTGCCTTCCTAGTCATTCATTGACCTTGTTTTACCAGATCAACATACAGAGATAAAAGAAATCTCATTTACAGATATGATCTGGGAGACAAGGACATACTGTAAATAGATACAACAGTATACATGGTATATAATAATACACAATAAAGAAATTGTTTCCAGTAATGTATACTTTATATCTTTTCTTGGCTCCATTTCCTGTTCATGTCTGCAGTACTATTTTAAAGCCAAAGAAGTGACCATACTTTTTTCTTGAGAAAAAAAAAAGTAAATTAAAGCATTTAAAAATGCTTAATGTTAGAGATGAAAATGTTTACCAGAAAATGAAAGTGGACGACAACTGGCTCTGTTACTGTTACAAAAGGTGGGAGCAGCTCTGCTCCTATGCCACTTTAAGATGCAGTGGAAAAGATTAGGTTAATTGAGTGCTAATGGTGTTAATGGCCATACTTTACACCTCCCGTGTTTACTGCTTTCACAAACAAAGGGGTCTATTGACAATAGAACTTGTCTGTAACCTGGACATGTAGCTGAAACAATGAATGAGATGACAACATCTGTCTGTTTATTTATTTATTAAATTTTGATGACCGGGTAAGCCCACTGGGCCCCGGAGGTCCCTTTTTCAGGGGCGACCCCAAAAGTATGTGAGCACTCAAAATGGATCAAAACCTGACCAGCACAGAGCAAAACCGGATTACCTGCTAGGGACCTGAAAACCTGATCACCAAGTTAAAAACCTGACGGTGTAGCCCTGCCTCAGGCGCATGGATCATGAAACTCATTTCAGAGGCACACCTTAGAATTTCTGGGTTCCTCAAACTCACTCAGGTTGGTCCAGTACTCTCAGACAAGGCAATTCTGGTCAGAGGAAATCCTGACTCTCAGACAAAAGTCAGCCATAGAGCCAGTCCCTCCATCCCAGAGAAAGGGTTTTACTCCCACGTCTTCCGGGTTCCCAAGAAGACTGGTGACCTCAGACTCATCTGGACCTCAGCAGACTAAACCTCTTTGTCGAGTACAAAAGGTTCCACATGTTGACTGTACAGGGTCTTCTGCCCCTTCTGCAGAAAGACCACTGGCTTTGTGCGCTGGATATGCAGTACGCCTACCTCCATATTCCAGTTTTCCCGGGCCACCGTTTTCTGCACTTCCTTTTCCAGGGGGAGCACTTCCAGTTCACAGCCCTCCCCTTCGGCCGTTCCTCAGCACCCAGGGTCTTTACCAAGTGTCTAGTGGTGGTGGCAGCAGCTTTATGCCACCGGGGTTTTGCGGTGTTCCCTTACCTGGACGACTGGCAGACCCATCCATAGCCAGCCTCAAGGAATCTCTCTCACTTCCACACTGGACCTATTTTCCCGACTGGGGATTGTCGTAGGGTGTGGGTGTAGACAACTTAACACAGGTAGAGACCAAAGGTAGGTTGTGACACACAAGAACGCCTTGAGTGCCTTTTATTATAATGATCCAAATAAAAGTTCAAATAATATAACCAAGGAGGAAATAAACACTGAAAAACTGGATACAAATCAAATCCTAGCTCACCAAGAGCTTACAGTTACTTTTCAAGGTGTAACATAGAGTGGAAGTAGTTTTAGTCCAACTTTCCACTATCTTCTATGGTTCTGGAACAGAGTTTCACCTACTCCTTCCACTGCTATCTATCATCTGTGTCAACCTTTCTCTCTTTATAGGAATTCACAGGGCATAATTAGTCATGTGGTCACTGTAGTCCGCCCCTAATTAAATAATACACTTTATTTCTACGCTAATACATAAGAATGGGGACTACAGTTATAACAAGTTGATATTTTATTTTACAATTTTGATATCTTAGTTACTACAGTCTTCAAAGCAGGTTAAAACACATATTCAGTAGCTTGAAACCTTAATTACCTAAATTAGCTAATAACTGTGCCCATTGTGATGTCACTCAGTTCTGACCCTCTACAAATGTGCTTCATTCTGGGCTGCCAGATCCTTTAGGAGAGCTTCAGTCAAGACAACAACCAGGTAATCTGTAGGGGCTTTTCTTTAATACTGCCTAGTACATTTGTTTAATGTATTCTTATGTTTTCTTCATGCATGTGGATAAAACCTCAAACAAAAGCATAACCTTCAAGTCTGAAAGACAGACAGACTAAACCCTTTTATTTAGTGGGGACGTGCTGCTTTCGCTTTTGCAGCTGAACTAGTTTGCACAACTCACATGTGACAAGGAATACCCCTTGTATTTTAAACCTCCTGACCAGCCTTCTCAAAGCCCCACAGCTTCTCTCCTAAAGCTGTATCTGTAACAGTGCTAGTGCTAGCTTTCTTAAGGAGGGACTTAATTCAGTAACCTTAACGGAAAAAGGCTCATTTTATTATTCATTCTGTTAAACAATGCAACAAATGCCATAATGAAGTTAGGCTTTTGTGCATTTTCTTTATTTGAAGTTGGGAATTCTCGAGACAGGAAGAGCGAATAAAGAGGTGGGTAGAATACACTATAATGGTGGCCACTCCATTATAGTGTGAAAAGATAGAGGATACTGCTGCAGCAGAGTTTGATAGAAGGAGAGGCAGATTGGGGGAGACAGAAACAAGAGGGCAAAAGACTAGAAGTCTGGCTCGAGTTTCTAAGTCCAAATCTGGGGCAATACTGCCACAGGGATTACTATCAGCTACTCCAGGTCGTCCCTGGTACCCTCCCAGAGACTTCAGTTTATTGGAGTGATCTTGGACACGGTCCAGTGCACAGCCTTTCTGCCCCGGACAGAGCAGCTTCTCTACAGGGAGCAGGTCTGTCGAGTTCTTTCATCCAGGTATATTCCCACCACAGCATTCTTGTGCCTCCTTGGCCTTATGGCAGCATCCATCTCCACGGTTCCTTCGCCAGGCTTCACATGAGGATCTCCCAATGGACGCCTGGTGTCCAATGGGATCAACAGTTAGACGATTTGGTCCATCCTGTCCTAGTGTCCAGCGCCTCAGAAAGGACCTTTTATGGTGGCTGGATCCTCAGAATTTGTTGGAGGGGTTACCTTTCAGAACTTCCCTCCTTTGTGGACCCTCATCACAGGCGCTTCGGGTCTGGGTTGGGGAGCCCATCTGGGGAACCACCGAACACAGGGATTGTGGGCTCAGCTGGAGATGTCTCTCCATATAAACATATTGGATATGAGGGCTGTTCTGTACACCCTTCAGGCGTTCCAGCCCTTTCTGTCACTGGGAACACTGCTAATCCAGACAGACATGTCGGTGGTCTGGTACATCAACAAGTTGGGAGGCACCAGATTGTACCCTCTATGCGGGGAGGTGATGTGGGTGTGGTTCTGGGCTGTCCAGCATGGCCTGTTTCTTACGGTTGTGCACGTCCCAGGCATGCAAAACGTTCTGGTGAACAGCCTCAGTTGGACATAGCCTCAGGCTCACTGAGCGGAAATAAGTCAGGAAGTGGCAGATTCATTGTTCCTTCAATGGGGATGTCTAGAGATGGATCTCTTGCCTCCCACCCAGCATAAAACTTCCCAGGTTTTGCTTGCTCGTTCAGAGCCTGTTGCTTCTGGCACAACATGTTGTCGCTTTGCTGGACAAGGAAGTACTTGTACGCCTTCCCTCCATTTACCATTCTACAGCGCGTCCTTCTGAAACTTCAGGCAGAGGGGGCTCGGATGCTCCTTATAGCCCCTCTCTGGTCGAGGCAGATCTGGTTCCCGCTCCTGCAGCAGTTGGCCGTGGAACCCCCAGTTCCCCTCTCTCTTTAACACAATCTGTTGATGTAGGATCAGGGCAGGCTTGTGCATCCGGGACTCAGGACTCTGCATCTGCATGTGTGGCTCTTTCAGGCATAATCATGTCTCGCTTTGGGTTTCCCAGAAGGTAGCTCAGGTCCTGGTGGAGCTGAAACCCTCCACCAGGTCCACTTCTGTATGAAATGGGCGCTTTTTCATCTGGGCTATATCTAAGGGCTGGGACCCTTCACTTGCTCAGCTCCTCAGATCATGGAGTACCTGTTACACTTGTCTGACTCTGGTCTAAGCTATTCTTCCCTTAAAGTACTCCTTTTGGCTATTTCTACCTACCACGCTTTAGTGGAAGGAAAACCGTAGCTCAATTGGAGATCTGAAAACCTTTCTGAAAGGATCCTCCATTTGAAACCCTATCTACAACCCTACTCCACCTTGGGACCTAAATTTTGTTTTAGAAGCTTGCACTTCCCCTTTTTGAACCAGCGGTAAGCTGTAACATGGCGATACCTTTCCTGTAAAGCACTCTCTTTGGTTGCTATTACTTCTACTCGAAGGATTTCTGACCTCCAGGTTCTGATGCCTAAGGAGCCTTATTTGATTTTTCACAAGGACAGGGCGGACTAATCCTAAGTTTCTTCCCAAGGTGGTTTCAGAGTTCACCCTGAATCAATCTGTTGAGCTCCCAGTATATTATCTGGCTCATTCAAATAGGGGTGAGGTACTTCTTCACACGTTAGATGTGCACAGAATCTTGAGGTGTTGTGTCCACCGGACCAAAGAATCCTGAAAGTCTGACCAGCTTTTTGTCTCTTTTGCCCCAAAATCCTTGGGGTCTGCAGTTTCTAAGCAGTGCCTCTCCAAATGGCTGGCTAACTGCTTGTGATTCTGTTACCAGAAGTACAACAAACCTCTTCCGGGGGAGGTCAGAGGTCACTCTGCCAGAGGCATGGCTGCATCCACAGCCTTTTTCAGGAACGTTTCTGCAGCAGAGATTTGTGCAGCAGCAGCCTGGAGTTCGGTCCATACCTTCACGAGGCATCACAGTCTAGACATTGCCTCTAGGCGTAGGGCAGGGTTTGATCTAGCCGTCCTCCAGTGCCTGCTGTCTTGGGCCAATCCTGGTCTGGTTTCAGTTGTTTCCTCCTCCCTGTTTTTTTTATCTGGGTCTCTAGGAGACTGATTCAGTCCTACATGTTATGACCTACTGCAGGAACCCTCTCAGTATGATAGTACAGTTACTTAAGCACTTACCATAACAGTAGATCTTGAGAGGGTTCCTGCAGTAGTCTACCCTCTCCTCCTTCCCCAGTTGCTGTATCTTCCTTACAGGTCATTCTGAACCGGGCTGCAAGATTTCCATCCTTTCTCCTGTCTCATCCTCCTTGGATCTCTTGGGAGAACTGGAAACACACGTGAGGGCCGCCCACTATATAGGGTCATGCTGATGGCGTCGGTGGGCAGTCCCCTGCCAGGCATTGCTAGCAAAAGTTTGCAGTGCAGTCCTGACACCAGGGGGCACAGTCCTACATGTCATGTCCTACTGCAGGAACCTCTCGCGAAGATCTACTGTTACGGTAAGTTCTTATGTAGCTGTACTTTCCTTCCCATGTGACACTGTATATCCCTGGGCCTCAAGGGCAGTTGTGCAGCAAAGGGCAAAAGGGACCACGCAGTTCTTTGAGAAAATGGGTGCTCATGTCAAGTCCAAGGACCCAAAGTATACACAGTACTAGAAATAAAATGACATGCACCCACTGAAAAGGAATAGAAACAGAATGATTTAAATGCTTAAATGCATTTATTAGCAGGAAAGGTTACCAGCCCATCAAAGTCAAAGTGCATATTTAATGCAAAATGTGAACCAAAGAACCATGGTCTAA
Source organism: Neoceratodus forsteri (assembly GCA_016271365.2). Taxonomy (NCBI): domain Eukaryota; kingdom Metazoa; phylum Chordata; order Ceratodontiformes; family Ceratodontidae; genus Neoceratodus; species Neoceratodus forsteri. The sequence continues at coordinate 500,949,180 of CM028132.1, forward strand.
AGGCTAAGATTCCTGCAGTCATATAGCAGAAGGAGGGGTCCTCCCTCCTTGAGGCAGGAGGCCACCAAAACAGACACCAGAACCCCACCTCACTGATTGATCCGAGATGTCTTGCTGCCAGGCTTGGGACATAAACCCAGGCTGTCTAGGTGGCAAGTGGTACCTCTGTGCTAGCTGGCTGGATAGTTATGTATCCTTTTTTTTTTTTTTAAATCTAGCTTTTTCTCCCCTTGGAGTGGCTGGCAGGCGGGCTTTTGGCTTTCTCCTCAAGAGGGCTCCATCCACCCCGAAATGCATGCTCTCTCCCAGTCCCCCAGTTCCCCCTGTGGCGGGGCCAGGGAGGGGAGGGTGCCCCCATCAACGGGTCACACACATCCAGAAGTTTGGTAGAACCGTGGGTCGGGAGTGTGGTCGGGGCTTCATGCAGCCTGCCAGCGTCTCCAGTTTCTGGTTTTCTCTCCCCGTTGCTAGCGCTCACACTTGGAGGCATGCGCATGTTACAGAGTCCCACAGCACCTCCTGTCATTGGCGTCCCCGACCCATTCTACCCTCAGGCCTCCACCTGGGGGCAGTTATTCTGCAGTACTGCCAAGTCACCCTCCCCGGGAAAGGAGAGCTGTCCTCCAAATGCTCAAACCTCTCTCTCTCATTGGTTGCTTGTGTGGCAGGAAGTAAGGCGCAGTGCCTTAGCTCTCCATGCCACTGGGCCAGCCATGATAGTACTACTTTCTAATGTTTTCCCAATCCCCCTCCTTTTTTTTTAGTTTGAATGCATGTCCTCTGGTTCTGCCTTCCTCGCCATCTCAAATATTTGTGCATTCTCTACCCGGTCTGTCTCCTTTAGCATTCGAAACACCACACTCATGTCCCTCTTAGCCTTCTGTTCTCTAGGCTGAATAATTTGAGATGCCTAATCTCTCCTCAGGCTCTTGTCAACTAAGTTGTTAGTCAGCTTTGGTGGACCTGTGCTAGATCCTCCTGTTTTTCAGTGTCCTTTCTGTAGTGTGGTGACCAGCACTGGAACAGTATACTCCAGATGTGATATAACCACAGCCTTGTGTGAGGGAGAATCATGTCCCTGATCTGCTCCGTAACCCCTCACCCCATGCATGCCAACATTGTGCTTGGTCTGACTGCAACAACATACTGCCTCATCATATCAGCTTGCTGTCCACAGTAAACTAATTCTACTGTTTTTATGTCCAGATGTGTTTGTTTTGCATATGTCTACCCTTTCAAAATATTTGTAAAATATGAATTTAAAAATTAGTAAAAGCTGGCTACTTGGCTCTGAGCAATGGGGGATCACTGTGGCAACGAGGGTTCATACTCTGAGCCAAGGATGTCGGCAGCAAAGGCCAACAGGGAGAATGCTGGTGTGTCCAGTGGATGCTGTTCTCCTCTTGGGGAGGGTGGTACAGTGCACTGTGCTTAAAATGGCTTCTGTTGGTGGAGGTATCATTGACATAGGTGACCACATCATCAGGCACACACCAGACTCAATTGTGAGTGTCGCTTGATTGCTAGAGGAGGGCTGGAGAGAAACTGTGGAAGTGCTGCAGAGGTGCACCAGATGAAAGCCCCTGTCATTCCTCTCACATGCCAATAGCCCTCCAGTGTACTGTCAGAACTCCTCAAGCCAGCACCAGGGTATCTGTAGATGCTTCCTCCTGCAGATCATGAAGGCCCCCAGAAGGGACAAGCCAGCAACGGAGGAACTCAAGACAGGGACATTCTGGCCCCCAGGTTACTGTTTTAACTGGAGGTCAGGTTGGTGCCCGCCGACAGCAGGGAGTGTTGTGGCAGGGTTGGAGGGGCAGCTGTGGTTCCCAAAAGAGTGGGGTGCTGGTGTTCAGTTGAGGTGACAAAAAAATTGGTAATGTATAGCATCTTCAGTTGGAATGAAGGATTTTTGGTTGTACTGGCAAACAAGTTAGAAGCAGCTAGTAAATGTGTTTCTAGGCTTCATGGCTGTGGTGCAAATCAGAGACTTGGTGCTTTATTCAGAATTAGAGACTGCCAAACCAGAAAAGCTAGGAAACTATATCTAAAAGTATGTTATTGTCTACATTGTATTATAACCCTTTTTGGTCACCAAATTAGCGAAAAAAGACTTGAATCTTTTAATTCCATTTGCAGATTTGTTTTGGCTCTGCCTTACAAAACGCATCACTGTATATTATATGATGCTCTTGGATGGTTGCCTCCCAGGTTGAATTTTCTCTACAATTTGGGTTGTATAATAAATCGTGCATTTGTCATAGATTGTAAATCTCTGTTTGTCCTGCTTGAAATTACGGAGGAATCTAGAATGCTTTGTTCATCCACTGCATTTCGCTTAAGATTACCCAAGATTTCTGCATGTATGGGAGAAAGGGCTTTTCTGTTCAAAGTTAACTTTTTTGGAGTACTCTTTCCCCAAATTGTGTAAATGCCCCTAGAACTGTAACTTTTAAGAAGACTTTATTTAACCATTTGCAAACATTAGCCTCATGTAAATGTTTTTAAAATATGTATATTTATACTTGTATTTGTCATTGTATCATGTATTTTTGTTGTTGGTACTTTTTCCTCCTACGGTCGCCCACATCCGGCCGTCTAGCGCCTCTGGATCCCATTAAGGCCCTCGCCCCTGTCATACCCCCGCGGCTTGCCCCCAGTGGCAGGGTGGCAACGAGCTCCCCTTACTCACCGCCAAGTCCGGATTCAGTCTTCTGGGGATGACACCTCCAGAGCCGAGCACTTCCTGGGACAGCCATCAAGCTGCATGACTGCATTTTTCTCTCTTTCTGTTCCGCTCAGGGGTGGGGCGTGCAGTGATGCCTGCGGAGGCAACACGCATGCTTCCGTGGACACACCTCCAGGTGTCTTCCCTGTCCCTCACCCACTCTGTCAGTGCTGCCCCCAGCCTCCGCTAAGGGCCAGGCTGCGCCGACTACTGGTGCCCCTTCCTGGAGAAGGAGGCAGTCCCTGGGATGCTCAATCCTTTTCCTTTCTGCCAAACCCTGGCAGCCCGGGGTTGTTCGAACATGGGTGCCGGCATGGCACGGGTGTGGCGTCCAGCGCCTCAACCCTCGGCTCCACCGGGCTGACTGGTATCATGTACATTTGTATTGTGTATACCATCTTAGCTTCTTTGTTTGAAGCTACAGGTCGTTCCTGAAAGCGGGCCTTGGCCCACTGTACTTTCCAGTAAATAAAGTGAATTAGATTGAACATAGGTTAAGTAGGGTGGAGTCTAGAGATGTTACGCTCGTAATTGATGTGACGAGTGGATGTAACACACCTCACTTAAGACTATTGCATATGTCATTCAGAATGACTTAGCTTCATCTATTGCAGTGCTTCTATAAATTACTGCTGATCTTTTAGAAGTGCGCTGTTCATGGAGGAAGAAGCTAAGTAACTGACTCATACCTGTGTAACACTTCAGTTATAAATCTTTTGAAAGCTGAGATTGCAAAAGCACTTGGCTGACTATCAGTGGTTATTATCTCACTGATAAACCCCATACTATTAATAATACAAGGATATCTGAAGCAAAGGTGTCACTGCTATAGTCTGTGCTCATCCGTCAGATAAATCCCTGCTATGTAATTTTGTCAGTTTCAGGATAAAGTTCACTGTTGGTATCATCGTATGCAGTGAAACAAATTTAACCCAAAATTTGAATTTCAGGACCTTCCATTTTTATTACTGAAGACATTATTGGGAAAACAGGCTTGTTTCTCTTTAGGCTTAATCTCTGCGCTTTGCTTATTCCTGCTGTGAAGTACTAATCATCTGTTTATGACATCACAAAATGTTGCCTTCTGATGGTGCAAGCAACAGAGCATAAAGCCTGGATTAGTACAGATAACATTCTGTTGAATAACTGAACAAAGCTCATGGTCTTGTGGAAAGGAACCCTTTTGCATGCCCTGCACATTGTGTTACGTGGTCTTCAGGTGGAGAAAAGCTTGCACACCCTGCACATTGTGTCACATGGCCTTCAATGGGAGAACAAACCCTTCACACACCCTGCACATTGTGTCACGTGGTCTTCATTCGGAAAGGAACCCCTTTGCCCACCCTGCACATTGTGTCGCATGGTCTTCAGTAGGAAAGGAAACCCCTTCACCCTCTCTGCACATTGTTACATGGTCTTCAGTGAGGAAGAACCCCTTCGCCCACTTTGAACATTGTCACATGGTCTTCAATGAGAGAAGAACCCCTTTGCATTCCCTGCACATTGCGTCACATGGTCTTCATTAGGAAAGGAACCCCATTGCCCACCCTGTACATTGTATCACATGGTTTTTAGTGGGAGAACCGTTTTGCACATTGTCACATGGTCTTCAGTGGAAGAAGAACCCCTTCACACACCCTGCACATTGTGTCACATGGTCTTCAGTGGGAGAAGAACCCCTTCACACAACCTGCAGTGGTCTTCAGCAGAAAAGGGATCCCTTTCCCCACCCTGCACATTGTATCACATGGTTTTCAGTGGGAAAACCCCTTCACACATTGTGTCACATGGTCTTAATGGGGGGAAGAACCCCTTGGCACACCCTGCACGTTCAAACTACAAGAAGTCCTAATGTATTTTGACATATGCAGTAAGACCTTCCTGTTGTACTGCCCTGGAGATGAAATGGTTAAAGCCTACATTTTAAGTAGGCACACGCTCTGTTCAAACCACTGTCCACTGGTACATTCTATGCAACTGTCGATTCTTTACTCCGCCTTACTGTGAAGACATGCTTGAGATTTCTCCTCAGCATCTTGTCGGTTCGGGTTGTTTTCGTCAATGGTTTTCAACTACTGATAAATTAATTCCATTTAAAATAGTTTCAAGCTACTGTCCTTTGGTGCAGGTAAAATTGTCGGTAAAAGTTTCCTCAAACTGGGTAAGTTTCCGGTTCTTTAGCAGTTGCCATGAATCACGAGGGAACCAATTTCATTTACTTCTTTTCGAGGTAAAGTAGTTTTTCTGTGTTTAGATTGGGTCCGGTTAGCCCTGGTTAATAAAAAAGCAAGTTTGTTGTGTTTTTTCCAATCGCTAATACCATTCTGTTAACCAGAACTTCCATATTAAATAAAACTTATCCAGCCTAACCACCAGTGGGGATAAGCGTTCAGGGTTGACATGAAATCACAGAACCACCCCAAAAAAAACGGCCTTACTGGGTTTCAGCAATGTGTTGAATGTGGTGAGACTTTTGCCAAGGCTGATCCACGCACAACTTGTGTTTTCTTCGTGGGGTTTGACCACTCACAAGCAGATTGCGAGATTTGTAAGAATTTCCCTCAGTCGATGCTGGACAGATGACTTAACCGACTGAGCGAGAAATTGGCTGAAAAATCCGCTAACACGGATGGCCATTCTGGTTCAAAAGAACCGGAGGGAGTTCCTACTGACCAGGGCGATACTCCTTCAACCAAGTGAATCGTGGAGACTGCCCTTGAAATGGCTGCCACGAAAAAGAAAAGAAAAGAGAAACATACCAAACCAGCTGCTAGGCCGTGTCCAGTTGCATTTCTGACCGCTGTAGAAATCCTAATGCGATGCGCATTATTCGGTCCCTGCAAACTGGTCCGGCTGAACTAGTGCAGCATCCGGTTACTCCTTAGCCAGGTCAGACTTCTAGAACTCAGCCCCAACTGGACTCTTTTGACATTGATTATTCTTGGGAGCAGAAATGTGAGGAGAAGGAAGAGGAGGACTATTTTGGTCCCATTAAACCTGAAGTCTCCGCTGAGCACGAGGGAGGTAGTTCTCCACCTAAACAGCCAGAAGATGCTCTCACCCACTTCTCCTTTATGAAGAAAGTGGCTGAAACTCTCCAGTTACCAGTTCATGAGCCTTAGAAGAGGAAGAAGAGCTGGATTACATGGAGATGATGGATGTACAGTATCTGCCACAAAAGAGGTAGGCGATACCCATCCATAAATCTCTGAATAGACAGACCCTAAAAGTGTTAGGTACTCCTACTTCTGTCTCTCCTGTTGATAAGAGGACAGATAGGAAATACCCAGTTGCCAGGAATGGCACCGAATTTTTGTCTGGCTATCCCAGCCATGAAGGTGTGGTTCAGGCTACTGTCTGTGAAACGGCAGGTATACCCTTGGCTTCCCATCCTCCTAAGAAGGACTCGAAGAGGGCTGATTCCATGGCTCAGAAAGCATACCTGGGGTCATCCCTGGTTGGCAGACAAGCTTCTTGCATGGCATATGTGGCAAGATACCAGAAGAAGCTATGAGAATCAGTATCCTCACTGGCTGCAAAGGCCCCAGCTAACTTGGCTGCAGACTTGGGGGGAGATGGCTAGGAATGGAATAGAGGCTTCCAAGCAACAATTCCACATGGCTGTGGATGCCAATGATTTGGCATCCAGAGTTATGGCCACCTCTGTGTCCTGAGAAGATTCTCTTGGCTCAGAACCACTGTTCTTCTCAGAATACCCAGCCCAAGGCCCTGGATTTTCCTTTGGCACAAAATTCCATTTTTGTGGACCAAACAGAAGCCTGCATGAGGAAAATGGATGAGTATAGAACTTTCTATACGAGTGCTGCAGCTAAGGAGAAGGCTGCCACTCCTCAGAAACAGCAAGGTAGGGGAGGCAGGGGCAGGCACTATAAGAACCCTTTCTATCAGGTCCAAGCCTTCCCTGCTTACCAGCAACAGCGTGGGTACTTTAGGGAATGGGGCAGGAGAGGTGCCACTCGTTCTGGTCCTTCTCCCCAGCGCAAAACACCAGCTAAGTAGACTCCCTGAAGAGTCGTAGGTCGCCTCCCCAGTCCCAGTAGGAGGCAGGCTGGCCTACTACCTACTGAATTGGCAGTCCATAAACACGGACAAGTGGGTTCTGGAGGTAGTGGGCCAGGGCCTTGCTCTGAGCTTCAAGGTTTTTCCCAGGCTGAGAGCAGGGCTGTTCAAGCCTGCCAGCCAAGCAGAAACAATCCTACTGGAAGCAGAGGTAGCAACTCTTCTTCAAGACAGAGCAGTGGAACCTGTCCCTCCTTCCCAAAAGTGGAGAAGGTTGTACTCAAGATACTTCCTGACCTTGAAGAAAAATGGGGACTGGTGGCCCATTCTAGATTTAAGATTTCTGAACAAGCATCTAACAAAACCAAAGTTCAAGATGGTCACTCTGGCTATGATCTTACCCACTTTCAGGCAAGGGGACTGGTTGGCATCCATAGACCTCAAGGACGCCTATTGCCACATTCCTATCAGACAATCAGACAGGAAGTAACTGAGGTTCAAACTGCCATCAGGCCATTATCAGTTCAGGGCCCTACCCTTTGGCCTGACCTCAGTTCCCAGAGTGTTCATAAAGTGCCTGGCAGTGGTTGAGGCACACTTAAGGCGCCTGGGGGTCTCAGTGTTCCCTTACCTGGACAACTGGTTAGTCGTAGGACAGTCTCAGCAGCAGGTAGCAGAGGCTTTAGCCCTCACTCAGAATACCCTACTCTCACTGGGATTCTTAATAAATATCAAAAAGTCAGTCTTGGAACCAGTCCAGTGCCTGGAGTTCATAGGGGCAGAACTGGACACAGTGATGGGAAGGGCAATGCTTCCACCAGACAGAGTAGACAATCAGGTCCAGCTAGCAGATTCCTTCAAGCTCCACTCACCAAGGCCAGCCAGGTATTTCCTACAGCTGTTTGGGCGTATGGCGGCCTCAACAGCTGTAGTTTCAGGAGCAAGGGTTCAGATGAGGGACATTCAGTTCTGTTTGAAGTCATTCTGATCCCAGAGAAGAGATTCATTGTCAAAACCGATACCAGTAACTTCCACACTGCTACAGGCCTTACAGTTGTGGCAGGACAGGGAAAACCTCAGGGTGTATCCCATTTCTGCTGCAAAATCCCACACAGGTACTTACCACAGATGCATCCCTCTTGGGTTGGGGTGCCCACCTAGGGGAACATATGGCACATGATCCCCTTATGAGTCCCTTTTGCACATTTACCCTTTTGAAGCTCAGAGCAGTGTTACTGGCTCTTCGGTCATTCTCTGCCATGATTCAGGGGAAGGTGTTGCAGATCAGGACAGACAACACCACCACCGTGTATTACATCAACAAGCAGTGGGGGAACAAGGTCCCACTCTACTTTGCATGGAGGCCATGAAGATTTGGAGCCTGGCTTATTCCCTCGAGGTATCCCTGTCAGCGGTTCACCTCCCAGGGAAGGACAGTGTTCTGGCGAATACTCTCAGCAGGATCAATCAGAACCACCACGAATGGTCACTGAACAGACATGTTCTACAAACTGTCTTCAGGAGGTGGGGCACCCAAGAGAGAGACCTCTTTGCAGCCCGAGACAATCATTTGCCTCCGTTCTGTTGCAGACTACCAGCACTGGGCACGGTACCCTTGAATACACTCCTGGACTGGTCAGGGAAATTCCTGTATGCCTTCCCTTCATTCCCCTTGCTACTCAGGGTGCTGAACAAACTCGGGTGTCAACCTACAGTAATGATTCTGATCACTCCAGACTGGGCCAGACAACCCTGGTACTCTCTTACTGGCCCTGTCATTGACCAGCCCAATTTGCCTCCCCAGGAGGCACGACCTACTGACCTCCTCCCAGGGAAGGATTATGTACCTCAACCTGGAGTCTCAGACTAAAGGCCTGGTTCTTGAGGAGTTAGAGTATGCTGGCTTGCAACTCTCTGAGGGGGTTCTGGACATTCTGAAGGCTTCCAGAAAACCATCTACCAGGAAACCCTATACCTCCAAATGGAAGAGGTTCACCATGTGGTGTTCTCATACAGATATTGACCCACAAAGTGTGGGCATTCCAGTCCTGCTGGACTTGTTTGGCCCATTTACACTCCTTGGGCCTTCGACCCTCTGCCCTGAGGGTACATTTGGCTGCAGTTTCTGCTTATTTGTCAGCAGGGAAGGGCCAGCCCCTAGCTTCTAACCCTATATTCAAAACATTTTTCACAAGTTTGCTGCATATGCATCCCCCTCATAGGGGAACCTACCCCTTCTTGGGTCCTGAACGTTTGCATAGCACAGCTAATGCAACTCCCCTTTGAGCCCATGTTCTCAGCAGAACTGAAGTATGTAATATGGAAGACTGTGTTTCTGGTGGTCATCACCTCAGCAAGACAAATCAGTGAGCTACAGGCCTTATCAGTGGAACCAAATTATATCTCATTCCACAATGACAAGGTGGTTCTCCGAACAAACAGAAAATTTCTCCCCAAAATGGTTTCTGATTTCCACCTTAACCAGTCTATGAACTTGCTTGTCCTCTTCACTGAACACTCTAGTTCAGGGGAACGTAGGCTGCATAGCCTAGATGTAAAAAGAACCATCAGCTACTACCTGGTTCATATCAGAGACCATAGGAGTGGAAACAATCAGTTGTTTCTTATGTATGGAGAAGTGAGTAGGGGTAAGCCTGCCACTACGAGAACCATTGTGAGATGGATAGTGTCATGCATCCAGTTTTGTTATGGAAAGCTGGGAAAAGAACCCCCTGTTGGCCTAAGAGCTCATTCCACCAGGGGTACAGCTGCTACTATAGCAGCTGCAAGGGACATTTCCTTATTGAAGATTTGTAAAGCAGCTACTTGGAAAACTGTACACACATTTACCAGGCATTACAGTCTGGATGTGCAAGCCAAAAGTGATACTAGGTTTGGTACAGCAGTATTGCAGAGCCTGTTTCCTAAGTAGGTTCTATGCCCACCTCAAAGGGAACTGCTTGGTAGTCTGCATATGTCAGAATACATTAGGACTTGTTGTTGTTTGAAGAAAAAATTACCACAGTAATGTTGTTTCTTCTAAAGGAGCCGTAATGTATTCTGACCTCCCACCTTGCCTCCCCTACCAGAAGCTGGAGTCTCTGCACTCCATCTGTTACATTTTGTTGTTAATCCTTCAAGTTGCTTATCTATTGGGCATCTGTGACTTGAGTCTTTTATTCCGTCACTAGGGTTGGTGGGGTTTCCTCTGGTTTAATATACATATTCATATTGATTCTTAATCAATTAGATAGTTGAGTCTTTCTTTTTAGTTGCTCGTAAGAATCTGACTGTTGCATGGAATGTACCCATGGACAGTGGTTTGAAACCGAGCACGTGCCTACTTAGAATGTAGGCTTTAACCATTTCATCTCCAGGGCAGTACAACAGGAAGGTTTTACTGCATATATCAGAATACATTAGAACTCCTTTAGAAAAAAACATTACTGTGGTAAGTAATTTTTTCTTGTGTCTCAAGATCTTCAGTGGGAAAAGAACCCCTTCACCCACCCTGCACATTGTGTCATATGGTCTTCAGTAGGAAAGGAACCCCTTTGCCCTCCCTGCACATTGTGTCGCGTGGTCTTCGGTAGGAAAGGAATCCCAAGGAACCGCTTTGCCACTCCTGCACATTGTCACATGGTTTTCAGTGGGAGAACCCCTTTGCATATTTTGTCACATGGTCTTCAGGGAAAAGGACCTGTTCGCACACCCTGCGCATTGCATCATATGCATGTGTAGAGTCATTTAAGTCTGACGGTTTGCAGCTAGATCCTAATCTGCATTTCCACTGACCACCTTAAAAAGATCAAATGGGGAATCCACCAGGGGTTTGGTGATCTCTACCAGGTCAGGAGCTGCCCACACCACCAGGAGACTGCTACTGTGACATTGTTTTTTTTTTTTTGAACATACTTTTTTCTCCTGGGGCCACATGATAGGATCTCCTTCAGCTACTATCTGTGCAAGCTTACCACTCTGCTGAGATCCCGCTGCTGCTGGTCCCCCTACCAACCATGAAACACTTGTGTGCTGCCCTCACAGCTTACCCCTTGATGTTGGGTATGCCTTCAACTCCATTAGCATTCGTTCACTGCAGACACCTGGCCATCCCTGGCAGAGGGGAAGGTGTGGAGATTCCTCTGGAGCAATACAGCTTGGATCTGGTGTGGGTGTGGGCTGCCGGCAGTGCCACATCTGACCAGTGCTGTGCTCACCTTATCCCTGCAGCCAGTCTGTGGGGCACACTCCAGTGGTCTCCACTGTCAGTCACAATTCCCCTGCACTGCCACCCATGGTCACCCAGGTGGCGATAGAGCAGTGGGATGTGATACCCCGCCTCCCTGGAAAAATGGAGCATCCTTTGAAATGCACGATCCTCTCCCCCCCCAAGCCCTGGTGATAGTGTAGAATACCAGGTACATCTAGGAATCTTGCCATAAAAGATTCCTGAATACAGGCCTGCTTTGGTCATGTACCATACTTGGCTATCCATTTATTTAAATTGTGGGAGTTTGGCCCCCACCCCTTTTTTTTTATAGTAATAGGGTGGTGTGGGGGCAAATCCCAACCAGAAGAAACTAATAAAAAGTAAAGGAACGGTCGACTGTACCAAATATCATAACTTGAGCTGTATGCTAATAGTGTAGGTCCTACGTGTACCCGGTATTCTACACTATCACCCTGTCCTTCTGATGGTCCAGGCTCATTCATACCTGAGACCACTTGCCTGGACACCGAGCGCCGAGAGGTACGGCAAAGCCGCAATCCAGTCGGAGTGTGAGCGCCTTTTCCAGGCCCGTCCCGATCGGTCCTTCACTGCTGCCTACTCTTTAATGCAATTTGAGCAAAAAGGTGCTATTTTCTTGAAAGTTTTTTTATTACTTTGTAAATTTTTACTGTATTCAGAACTGCACTAGATCATTAGCTCCTGCAAATAGCTTTCTTGAATTGTGCAAAGTGACACAGCCCTTCTCAGCCTCTGTAGTTGTAATCCATACCCTGGGGTGCCAAGGAAATTGCGCCCCTTTTAATGGCAATTCTTTGCACTTCTCTGTTTTGCTCTTCCTTCGTGTCCTGCACCAGTAATAATTGGTCCACCTTTTTCTCCCCCTTCAGCCGTGAACCACACTGGGTTTCCAACTCATCCGCCACAGGAAACCATGGCAACCGGGCGGTTCGCGCTTCTGAAGCAGCCACCTGAGACCACTTGCATGGACCCCGTGAGCTAAGTGGAACGGCAAAGCCTCAAACCAATCGCAGCACGAGCCTTCCTCAGGTCCGCTCCGATTGGTCCCCCTGACCTACTCTTTAATACTATCTGGGAAAACTTGTTCTTGCTTCTCGTACCAAACTAATAATCCCTTGATCACCACACACACCTGCCTACCTGTTATCCCCCAGCCTGCCAACCTACCCCCCCGTCATATCTACTGTGCCCCAAATCTCTCCCCTCCCTCCCCCCTCCTCCCATCACCGTCTTCATAATAAATTATATGTTGCCAATGAACCAACATATCACATCCTTTTAATGAACACTACATATGTATATTAGTTGAACAGTATTATTCAATATGTGATTGATATATGTTGTAGATTCTCCTACACTGTTGTATTCTTTTTATGGACTGTTTTATTACTGTATATAAATGTATTGTTATTTGACCTTATACAACGCAGGTCCACCTTGCAAATGAGCTTGCTCAATGGTGTCCGCCTGGATAAATAAAGATTTTGATTGATTGATAGATACTATAACATTCTAACTACAATAATTAGAACAGCCTTGTGAAACTTATGCATCATTTCCAGAACTTAGAATCTTACTGTGTTGGTCTCAAGCCTCCCATCATTCCCCCACCTTTTTTTCATCTGAATACAAAGAGTCAGGAAAGGACATAGAGGAATAAGCAGTTAATACACTGTACATATCACTTGGTATTGGAGACAAATTGCATTGTGTCTGAAAAGAGTCCGTCTGAAACAATTTGTCTGGCGTCCATTATTTTACTTTATTGTATTTTGTTTGGCAAGCTATGCCCGTGCAAATGTTCCTGCTACACAGCTAGAAGGCTGAGATGTGACGCTTCATGTGATGCAGCCACAGCATCTAAGGCTACCATGTAGACCTGAGTTGTCCAGTACAAGTCCATGGTGTTACCCATAAGACAAAGACTGAAAAGTCAGGGTGCTTACAGGGGTCCACAGGTATTCCATAGCCTTGGCTGTCTTAGGTGTGGTGTTTCATATACCAAGGTAAATGACTGGCAGTGACAGAAGGGAGTAGACAGAAGATCGGAAACTAAAAGGAGGAAAAATAGAGCAGATTGGGGGCTTACTACAGAACAAAATTGGGTTGATTGCCCAGTTGGTGTAGTATCCATTTCTGCCATCTAGTTTCAAAAAGGGTTAGTTATTTAGATGGCTTTAGGTCAGTCTTTACAATGAATAGATTTCCAAAAGTATTTTCCACCATCCCTCTACAGTAGGAGAATGGGTAGGGTACCGCAGCTGGGTAATCTTTTTTTCACTGCCAAAATCGGGATCTGCATCAGTTTGAGGGTTGGACCCTGTAAAGGATTCCCTTCAGAGGGGATGGCCACCAGAATTGATGATGAGGTCGCCTCTCCAGGACAGTCCGTCATTCCAGTGGTGGATCTTTAGATCTTACTTCGAGAGGGTTCCTGCAGTAAGTCATAACAGATAGGACTGCGCCCTCTGGCATCAGGCCGCATGGCAAACTTTTCCAGCAATGCCTGGCGGGGTACTGCCCACCCGACGTCACGTTACTGATGTCAACGTGACCCTATATAGTGGTCGGTCCCCACGTCCGCCCTCCAGTTCTTTCCCGCTGTCGACCTGCGCAGAGTACCTCGCGGTTACACTTGCACAGCTGATCGCCATTTTTCAATCAATTTCTCGCTCGGATAGCTTACCTTTTATTTTCGTTTATATCTTCTCCACTTAGGACTAAGACGAAGAAGAAGTGCGGCTCCCAGATTTCTCATAAGGACGGCCACCTTTGATGCCTTTTTCGCTTGGGGCCCAGACCACGATACCGCGGCCTGCTCAGACTGGCAGCCCTTCAACCAGGCCACTTGGAAAAGGAGACAGCAGGCCTTGGAAGCCCATGTTTTGAAGTCTAGAATGGCGTCGCTTGAAAAAGAGATGCAGAAGCTTAGGGACACCACATCTTCCCCTTCTTCAGAATCTGAAAAGAAGAAAAAGGAAAAAGAGAAGCATCGGAGGATCGAGACTGAGGGGGTTCCAGTAGGCTGTCGACCAGCAAGGCCGCTCCCCCACCACCTGGCCTAGTGGTTCTTCAGGCCACGCCCAGGGCTCCTCCAGGTACTTCTACTGCTGCTTTTCTCTAGATAGCCACTGATAAGTCATCCACCGGCTCCTCCCGTGAACGCCCGGTTGTTGCCGAAAAGTAAGCCCCTGGCTCCTCTGGGGCCCTCACGGCTGCCGTTAAGTCGAGTCCCCAGGGCTCTGTTGGGACTTGCCCGGCCTCTACCAGTAAGTCGGTCGAGGGTTCTTCCCTCCACCGCCCGGTAATCTTTTCGTCTGACAAGCCGGTAGTCTCTGACGTCCGCCCTGACCCTGCTCTCCCATCAGGGGCTCGCGCCGTCACACCCAACATTTGGACGAGCACTGCTATGGCAGTTAGCCATTCTTCCCCCGAGACTTCATCTGGGTGGATACCTTCCCCCCCACCTTCCCAGGTGGTCCCTCCGACTCCCATAGTCACCACCAGTTCAAATGAGGGGACAGGATCCCTGGAGGTGGTTCCTCCTTCGCCCTCCCCAGCGTTGCTCCCTCTTAACGCCTGCAGAAGGCCCCAGTCCAGAGGCTCAGATGACTTCTAACGTCCCCGTCTCACTCTCTGGATCATCAGACCCTTCGTTAGGTCTCCTTACGTCTGCCCGCCTCTTCTACCATGAGAGGATGTGATGTGTGCTTGGTCTGCCCCTCTGTCGGGGCCCTCACATCTGATCCAGACGACTGCACCGGCCTGTATTTGGTCGGCTTCTCCATCGGGACCCTCACGTCTAATCCCGACGTCATCTTTATTTTCGCTGGATCCGACGTTGCCTACCCATCCTGGATCTCAGCAGCCTAAACCTTTATGTGGAGTACAAAAGGTTTTGCATGCTGACACTGCAGAGTCTCCTGCCCTTTCTGCAGGAGAATCATTAGCTTTGCGCACTGGACATGCAGGATGCTTACCTGCATATACCGGTGTTCCCGGGCCACCGCCACTTCCTGCGATTCTGCTTCCAAGGGGAGCACTACGAGTTCACAGCCCTCCCTTTTGGTCTCTCCTCAGCACCTCGGGTTTTTACCAAGTGCCTCGTGGTAGTGTAAGCGTCTTTATGCAGTTGGGGGATAGCAGTTTTTTCCTTACCTTGGCGACTGGCTGTTAACAGCTCCATCCAGGGACAACCTGCTGGAAGCTCTGTCATGCACTTTGGACCTTTTTTTCTCACCTGGGTATCACGGTCAACTTCCGGAAGTTGACCATTACCCCTTCCCAGAACCTTCAGTTCATTGAGGCTATCTTGGACACGGTCCGGTGCAAAGCCTTCCTCCCCCCGGACAGGACAGAGACTATTCGAGAGCAGGTCAGTGTTCTGATCCCTTCCAGCCAGAGTGTGTTTACGTCTCTTAGGCCTGATGGCGGCCTCCATCTCCATGGTCCCATTTGCAAGGTTGCATATGAGGATCACCAAGTGGACCTTGCGTGTCCAGTGGGATCAGCGCTTCGATGACCTGGACCATCCGGTTCTAGTCTTCAACGGAGTCCAGAGGGATCTACTCTGGTGGTTAGATCCTCTGAATCTTTCATGGGGCCTTCTGTTCAGAAGTCCCCCACTGCTTTGAACTCTCACCACAGATGCGTCTTGTCTGGGTTGGGGAGCTCACCTAGGGGACTGCCGTCCCCAGGGATCGTGGTCCCAATCGGAGATGGATCTCCACATCAATATTCTGGAGATGAGTGCAGTTCTTTATGCTCTTCAGGCCTTTCAGCCCATTCTGTCAAAAGGATCACTGCTAATCCAGATGGACAATATGTTGGTAGTCTGGTATATCAACAAACAGGGGGGCACCCGATTGTACCCCCTATGCAGGGAGGTGATGCAGGTGTGGAACTGGGCAATTCAGCATGATCTGTTTCTCACTGCTGTGCACATCCCAGGAGTTCTAAATGTCGTGGCAGACAGCCTCAGTCGGACCTCGTCCCTCACCCACGAATGGGAGCTCAGGAGGTAGCAGATTCTCTATTTCTGAGATGAGGTCGCCCAGACATAGATCTGTCCGCCTCCTCATTCAGTGCAAAGCTTTCCAGCTTTTGCTCGCTCGTTCCATAGCTTGGTGCTTTCTGGCATGATGCATTGTCACTTTGTTGGACAGGGAGGTCCTTGTACGCCTTCCCTCCCTTTCCCATTCTGCAGAGGGTTCTTCTGAAACTCCAGGCAGAGGGAGCCCAGATGGTCCAGGTTGCTCCCCTCTGGCTCAGACAAATCTGGTTTCCGCTCCTGCAGCAGCTCTCAGCGGGACCCCCAGTTCCTCTTCCTTTCAAACACGACCTGTTGACCCAGGATCATGGCAGGTTAGTGCATCCCAGGCTCAGGACCCTGCGTCTTCATGCGTGGCTCCTATAGAAACAATTAATTCTTGATTCGGGGTCTCACATAAGGTCACTCAGGTCCTGGTAGAGGCCAGGAAACCCTCTATCAGATCGACCTATGCCATGAAATGGAAGTGTTTTTCCATTTGGGTGGCACTTAAGGGCTGGCTGGGACCCCTTCACGTGCTCGGCTCCACAGATTATGGAATATCTGTTGCACCTGTCTGATTCAGGTCTGTCTTACTTCTCCCTCAAGGTCCATCTCTCGGCCATTTCGGCCTATTATGATTTGGTGGGGGACCGTGGCTCAGCTGGAAATCTCAAACTTTTCTGAAAGGGATTCTCCATCTGAAACCCCCTATCCGTAACCCCACTCCACCTTGGGATTTAAATTTTGTGATTGGAAAGCTTACTCTTCCTCCTTTTTGAACCAGCGATGAGCTGTGACTTGCGTTATCTTTCCTGGAAGGCGCTATTTTTGGTTGCCATTACTTCTGCTCGAAGAATTTTCAAGCTTCAGGCCCTGATGTGTAAGGAACCTTATTTGATTTTTCATAAGAACTGGGCAGTCTTACGAACCAATCCTAAGTTTCTTCCCAAGGTGGTTTCAGAGTTCACCCTCAATCAGACAGTTGAAACTTCCGGTATATTACCCTAACCATTCTAACAAAGGCGAGGCTCTTCCTCATACACTGGATGTACACAGGATCCTGAGATTTTACGTCCACAGGACTAAAAACTCTAGAAAGCCCAATCAGCTTTTTGTTTCCTTTGCCCCCAAATCCGTGGGTTCAGCGGTGTCTAAGCAGTGCTCATTTAAGTGGCTCGCTAACTGCATCC
Source organism: Neoceratodus forsteri (assembly GCA_016271365.2). Lineage (NCBI taxonomy): Eukaryota > Metazoa > Chordata > Ceratodontiformes > Ceratodontidae > Neoceratodus > Neoceratodus forsteri. Next base: position 500,966,399 of record CM028132.1, read on the forward strand.
ACTTTTGTTATCAGAAGTGTGACAAACCTCTGCCGAGGGAGATCAGAAGTCCTTCCACTCGAGGAATGGCAGCTTCCACAGCCTTCTTGAGAAATGTTTCTGCAGCCGAGATTTGTGCAGCAGCTACCTGGAGTTCAGTCCATACCTACATAAAGCATTACAGTCTGGACATTGCCTCTAGGCGTAGGGCCGGGTTTGGCCTAGCCGTTCTGTAGGGCCTGTTGTCCTAAGGCTGGTCCTGTTCTGTTCTTTCAGTTGCTCCTCCTCCTGTGACTCTCTCGGTCTCTTTATGAGCAACTGCTTGGGATTCAGTCCTATCTATTATGACCTACTGCAGGAACCCTCTCAAAGTAAGATATATAGAATAGTGGATGGGCGACCGTCCACAACAAGGCTATGTTTCCATCGAGAGAGTTGATGATGTCATAGAGACCTCAAGAGCGAAGCTCGAGAGGTCTCTGGCATCATCAACTCCCGAGATGGAAACAGAGTTTGTTGTGGATGGGCGACCATCCACTGTTTTTTTATAGTATATGGTTCCCCAAAATAGATACAAGGTTCATACCTTGTTCACGCTTCTGCACTCCTCCTCGCTCAAGTCCCTTTCCCTAAGATAACGGTCCTCCTCCTCGCTGCAATTATGCGCTCATCTTCCGGTCACGTACGTGCTCCTCGCCATAGTCCCACTCTGCTTTTACCGAAACTGTGCCATTTTGTTAAAAAACCAAAACAAACAAACAGCAAATTGATATTTTTGACAGACCGATCCGATTATGGTAGTCTGTGTCCACATTGTCTGCTCCCCAGACCACTCGATAAATGAGTCCGACATTTTTGTATGTATTTTTTGAATCTCTGCCTGTTTCCACCAATCAGGTAGGAGCTCAAGGGGGAAAAGTTGTTGTACTATCGATGTGACATCAGAGCGATAGTACAACAACTTTTTTGACCTTTGAACTGTCCTACAACAAGATTTGGAAAACCTTTGTTTTCCATACACAATAAACTCTAACCTATACAGTTACGTAAGAGGGCAGTTGCTTTGGATGGTGCTCCCAGCCACTTTAACGGCTTATCCTAAAGATTTGTTTCATAAAGTTTCTAAGTTAATTTAGTTGATACAGTGGGTCCCTCTTAGACGCATACCCTATTTGCCGGCTGTGAGTATGCATTTAAGAGATCTTGTATATTTTCTGTTGGAAAAATGAAACTGGCTGCATTTCCGTTGTTCAGGTACTCCCTGGGACTCCACTGTCTTATTTGGTAAATGATTGTAAGTGATTAGGAGTGATTGTATGCTTCACTGACACTGCAGGAAATACCTCCCAACAGCTGATAATAAATAAGAGACTCCAGACATGGTGAAGTACCAGTCAGATCACTGTCCTGTGGAGCTACATGTCCGTGTTTAAACAGGCAGTTAAACACATTTAACAGGTCAAATTAACAGTGAGAAGATACAAATGGGATTGGGACTTCAGAGAGTTATGCACCAGAGCAGTCGTTTTAAGTGTGCTTTACTGTATGTGTGTGCTCCCTCTTCTGAAACTGTATAAGCAGAAAAAGATCATACTTTGAGAGGGTTCTTGCAGTAGGTAATTACATATAGGACTGACCCGGCAGGCATCAGGACCCCACGGAAAAATTTCTAGCTAGCATTCTCTGGCAGGGGACCTACCCCACATCAGGTGACAGACGTCATGGGACATTAGTATAAAGGGGCAGTCCCCCACGCCCGCCTTCCAGCTCTTTCCCGCCGTCGCCTTGTGAAAGTTTCTCGCGGTAAAGTTCCATTGCTTGTCAGTCTTCCATCGGTTAGTTTTACCGAACTTTTCGACCGATTTGTTTCGCTTTTTGCATCAAACGTCCGTGTATGTCATCCCCAATGCCTTCCGAATCGCATAAAAATAAGTGTGACTTGTGCGATTCCCAACTGCTGCATAAGGACAGACACTCCCTGTGCCTCTTCTGCTTAGGCCCTGACCACCCTGTGGAGAAGTGCCAGCACTGCCAAAAGTTCAATTCAGCAACCCGAAAACAGAGGCAGCAGTCCCTGGAGGCCCACATTCTCAAGAAAAAGATGGCTTCCATGGAGAAGGAGTTGAAGAAGTTGAGGCAGGCTTCCACTTCCCCCAAAGGCCACAAGAAAAAGGACAAACACCAGGACCGGGACTCGACCTCCACAGTCTCCGCGACTCCAGCTGGAGTCGCGGTTCTTAAGGACCGCTCCTCGACGACTGTCTTGGCGGTGCCCAAGACTGTGTCGCCCCTCCCGTTGGGCTCGCGCTCGGGCCCCTCTGGTGCCTCCAGGGTAAGGGAGGCCTCTGCTTCCGGGAAGGCCGCTGCCAGGCGGCCCTCTGGGTCGAGCAGGTCCTTTAAGTCAGACACCAGTGCCACCGACATCTGCCGGGACAGGATTGATTAGACGCCGGCTCCTTCAGGAGAGCACACGGTCCCTCATACGCCCGCCAAGGTCGCATCCCCAGCGAAACCTGCATCGGGTCAGGGTTACGATAAGTCAGACACCAGCTCCTCAGATGCCCGCCTGGATCCAGCTGATAAGCTGGACATCTGCCCCTCCGACGACCACCCAGCAAAAGAGCCTACTTCGGACCCCTTAGACCAGTCCAACGTCCCAGGCTCAACGCAGCGCTTGCTTTTGCCTTCTGAGGCTCCTGCGTCTCCTCTGCTGGACCTCGGAGAGTTCAACCCTCCATCCCCAGTTGGCACGGAGGAGCTGGGTACGCTGACATCAGAGCTCCCTACTTCAGGGCCAGACCCTCTGAGGCCGGATCCTCAGACGCCGACTCTGACGCCAGCTGATGTCCCTCTTCTGGATGCCACTCCCAACACTGGGCCTGACGCCTGCGGGGCCACCCTTACCTGGCCAGCGTGCTGGGCCCTTCCCAGGGCCTTCTGCTCCGTCGGAGCCCCTGGCACCCAGGTATCCAACACTGCTTAATCCGGTGCAGCCCTACCTGGTACCACAGTATCCGACGCTGCAGTACCCAGCACCACTTTATCCGACGCCTCAATACCCGGTGCTGGGCTTCCCGCTGTCAGGATACAGATACCCCCTGTATCCGTATCCCCCTCCTCCGCCGCCCTCACCAAAGCCACCGGTGGACTTGAAGGAGACTCTGGCTGCCTGGTGGGCCGACACCGAGGCTCAGCTCACCAGGGAGGTAGAGAGCTGTCTTCCAGCGCCAGATCTGCTCAGGATCCCCTACGCCGGAGACGGGAGACTCCTTCCCCATTACCTGACACCAGAGGTGAACCCTCGGGTGCCAGGGATGGGAAGGATACGCTTCCCAGGGGGCTTCCCAAAGGGACCGCTCCTTCTCTACGTCGGAGACCTCTGACTCGGGCGGGGGGGGTGCTTCGATCCGGATGACGAGACTCCTACTCCAAAACGTCTCAGGCCAAGGTCACCTCCAGAGGATACTTCCTTTTTGGAGTTATTGAAAAAGATCCAGGAAGTTCATCAGTGGCAATCGCTGGAGCCAGATCCACAGCGTAAGAAGCTCGCTGCCCACTTGGATCTGCCCGAAACCGCTCCGACATAGATTCCACCCTGGATAGAGCCTCACTCAGACCTTGTTTCCACTATTTGGAAGCAGCCGTCCATGTTAGCCCTCCTTCTGAGGAAGGCAGATCGGCTGTATCAGGCTCCTGAGGGAGTAGATTCTTTGAATATACACCCCAAGGTGGATTCTGTCGTGATTAGCGCTGCTCATGGCCATTCCGCCAACCCCAAACATCTCAGCTTGTCTCCACCTGACAAGGAGTCCCGGCTTCTGGATCAGTATGGGAGGAAGGTATACGCTTCTTCTACCCTGGGTATTAGGGCCCTGAACTATGTCGCACATATGGGGGACTACCAGAATACCATCCTGAGTCAGGTGGAATCTAAATTGGACTCCCTTCCTGAGTCCCTGATCAAACAGGAAGTGGCTAACCTTGTCCGTTCTGCTCGTTCGGCCAGTCGGCACATGCTTCGTACTACCTATGATGCAGTGAATGCAGCTGGACGGAGTTTGGCTTTCGCTGTAGGTCTTGGGCATCACACCTGGCTCTGGCTGTCAGGTTTGGTCCCTGAAGTGCAATCCGTCATTCAGGATGTGCCCTTCAGGGGTTCAGGGCTGTTCGGTGGTGATGTCAAGGACATCATCACCGACCTGCAGGAGAAGGGCACTGCACTCAAGTCCATGGACTCTCTGTACAGACCCCCTCAGGGACAGCGTCACCCTTTTCGTCGACGTCCTTGACCAAAGGCGAAACCACAGGGCAAGCGGGCCAACAAGCGTTAGGGCCCTGCAGCAACCAAGACTCCCCCGCCCAAAAAAGCCGTGGGAGCCTTGGCTGCTGCGCTGCCTCACACCTCCTGACTCCTCCCCTTTCCCACTGCCTCTGGACACTCCAGAGGAACCAGTAGGAGGGAGATTCTCCTTCCATCTACCGGGTTGGGAGAGTATTACATCAGATGCTTGGGTGCTCCAACTGATAGCAGGACATTCAATCGAGTTTCTTCAGAAACCACCCCGAAGACCAGCCCCCCAAGTCGTCTTAACTTCCCGTAATATCTTCCTCTGGTGCTGGAAGAAATCTCCCTTCTCACAAAGACGGCGATAGAACCAGTCCCCACCCATCTTTGGGGGACAGGTTACTATTCCCATTTCTTCCTAGTTCCAAAGAAGACGGGAGACGTGAGGCCTGTTTTAGACCTCAGTTCCCTGAACATGTTCGGTGAGTACAAACGCTTCAGAATGTTCTCCTTGCAGAGCCTTCTGCTGCTTCTTCGGCAGGGACAGTGGCTGTGCACTTTGGATATGCAGGATGCCTACCTGCACATCCCCATCCGCCCTTCCCACCGCAAATTCCTTTGGTTTTCCTTTCAGGGGGACCACTACAAATTCAGGGCCCTCCCATTTGGTCTTTCCTTGGCTCCCCAAGTGTTTACCAAATGCCTGTCTGTGGTAGCAACCCACCTGCGTACCCAGGGAGTGCAGGTATTCCCGTACCTGGACGACTGGCTCCTGGCGGCCCCGTCCAGGGAGGAACTTCTGCGCTGTCTTTCAGACAACATGAAGTCTTGCTGTATTCTGACAATCTCCAGTTAGCTCCAGCCCTCCAGGCTTTAAATTGCCCCGGAGAGTATAGGGTTAATTTTCTATGTAGTGCATAGAACGTTGAGCTCGAGCTCGGTTGAGGTCTGTCTGCAGCACCTTGAAACCCAACCATCAGATTCTTTACTCCACCTCACTGAACAGTCACTCCGGAGAGTTCTCATTCAGCTCAGTTCAAAAGTCAAAGTGTCTGTTTTAAGCCAAAATTATTCCGCATTGTCGGTTCAGGCTCAGTCTGCGGTACCGTGAGTACTAGATAGTTTTTCTGATTTACTTTGTGGAAACTGTAAACTTGTTCGATTGGTTCGGCTGAACTGATCCTATATATTGAATTCTTGTACTTTGCTTTAGTGTGTGATTTCAAAAAAGGTGTTTTAAGCGTTTTCCAAAACCCGTCAAGCTTGTGATTTAGGAACCGATAAGAGTCTTACCTGGCGGTGCGAAAAAAGGAGTAAGTTTGGTTAGGTTGGCCATGTCTGAGAAACCCAAGGAAAAAAAAACTGGCCCACTGGGTTTCAGCACTGCAGTGAGTGTGTGGAGGTCTTTGCTAAGGCCGATCCCCACACCCTGTGTTTATTGTCTGGTATTTGAACACCTCGATGCAGACTGCCAAATTTGTAAAAATTTTCCAAAGTCTACCCTGGAGAAGAGATTAGGTAGACTTAGGGAAAAGGAAGCCGAGAAGTCCGCTGACCCGGATGGCCAGCCTAGTTCGGTTCCGACCGAATCAGAAGGAGTGCCCTCTGACCAGGGCGATACTTCTTCGGGCAAGAGGAGAGCCAATCCTGAGGGATCGGTTCCTATAAAAAGGAAAAGAAAAGACAAATCAGCCGGTTCGGATCCGGAGGTTCATGTTCCGACCGCTGATGAGATTGCCCAAACGATTCGGATTGTTGAATCGCTTTGCCCGGTTCTGTCCGATCCGGCTCCGTTAGCTAGGGGTTCGGTTTGGTCGGTTCCACCGGTTCAGGATTATGCCCCTGAAGATTTTTATGAACCAGAATTAGAGGAGGAGGGGGGATTATGAACAAGATGATGACTATGCCGGAGCAGAAAGTCTGGATGGGCCCATTGAACCGGACATCTCCTCAGACAGACCTTCTGGTGTTTCCCCCTCCTAGGCTCTATGAGTCCCCTCTCCACTATCTGTTTTACAGGAAAGTGGCTGAAACTCTCCAACTCCCTATGGAGGAAGCTACAGAGGATCAAGAGGAGCCTGATTTTGTTGAAATGATGGACATCCCAGAGTCCAGGAGGCTGTCTATTCCCTTGCACAAATCTTTTGGGAAACAGACACAAAAAATTTCAAAGTCTCCTAATTCTGTACCTCCTGTTGATAGAAGAATGGACAAGAGGTGTACTTTATCAGGCTCAGACACAGAGTTTTTCTACCAGCAATGCAGCCATGTTGGGGTTGTGCAGGCTGCAGCCTGTGACAGGGCTAATGTTCCCTTGGCTTCACACCCCCTAGATAAAGACTCCAGGAGGATGGATGCCTTGGCAAAGAAGCAATACATGGCATCCTCTTTGGGACTCAGGCAGACTAATTATATGGCCTATACAGCCAAATACGAGAAGTCCAGGTGGGACACTGTACTGGCACAACAGGCCTCCCCACCCCCCAGCTGGCCAAGGAGCTGGAGGAGGTGGCTGCGGATGGGACTGAGGCATCTAAGATACAGTTTCATGCTGCTGTGGACTCCAATGATGTGTCATCAAGAGTCATGGCTACATCTGTGGCTGTTCAGAGAATGGCTTTGCTCAGATGTACTGGCCTCTCACAGGACACCCAGGCTAAGGCCATGGATTTCCATGTGGAAGGTAATTCTCTGTTTGGGGAGCAGACAGAGAATTACATGAAGAAGATGGAGGAATATAGGACCACGTATAGGAGTGCACAGGCCAAGGAGAGGCAGGCAACTCCTCAAAGGCAGCAATCTAGGGGCAGGGGCAGGCCTTTTCATAGGCCTTTCTACCAAGCACAGGCCTCTTCTCCCTTTTCACAGAGGGGTTCTTCAGAGGGAGAGGCAGAAGGGGATGAGCAGGGCTGCATCCACTCCTCAGCCTAAGGCCCCTGCCAAGCAGACACCCTGATGGGCCTGCCCGGGTTGACTCTCCTATCCCTGTAGGGGGCAGGCTGGCTTATTTCGTCCAGGACTGGGTGTCTGTTACCTCAGACAAGTGGGTCCTGGAAGTAGTAAGCCAGGGACTGGTTTCCAGCTTAAAAAAATTTCCGAAGATGAGAGCCAGATCTTTTACACCTGCAAGTCTCTCCAAAACCCTTGCCCTAGAGGCAGAGGTTTCATCTCATCTGGCGTTAAAAGCCATAGAGAGTGTTCCTACCCTACACTGGGGCAAAGGTCTGTACTCCAGGTACTTCCTTACCCCAAAAATGATAGGGGAGTTGCGACCCATCCTAGATCTAAGATACCCGAACAAACGTCTTTTAAACCAAGGTTCAAGATGGTGATTCTGGGAATAATTCTTCCCTCTCTTAGGCCAGGGGACTGGCTAGCCTCCCTGGACCTCAAAGATGCCTACTTTCACATCCCCATCAGGTGCTCCCACAGAATGTACCTCAGGTTCAAGTTGCCCTCAGGCCATTACCAGTGCAAAAGCAATGCCCTTTGGCCTAACATCAGCTCCAAGGGTTTTCACAAAATGCCTGGCAGTAGTTGTGGCCTTTTCCATATTTGGACGACTGGCTCATAATGGGTCAGTCTCCAGGCCAAGTCAAGTCAGACCTGCAAGTCACCCAGCAAGTGCTCACTTCCCTGGGATTTCTTCTCAATCTCCCCAAATCAGTTCTCGAACCAGTGCAGCTTCTTACCTTTATAGGGGCAGAGCTAGACACTGTCAAAGCAAGAGCCTTTCTTCCCCCTGGAAAGGGCAAGAGTTCTTATAGAACTGGCTTCTTCCTTCAGCCTTCAGGTGTCCTGACCAGCTAGGCACTTCCTTCAGCTCTTGGGCCACATGGCAGCTTGTACAGCAGTGGTCCAAAGGGCAGGATTTCAGATGAGGGACATTCAGTTCCATCTGAGGGCCTTTTGGTCCCAAAGGAAGGACCCTCTTACAAAACTGATTCCAGTGACTCGGACACTGATCCAAGCTCTTCAATGGTGGCAGGATCAGGACAATTTAAGGCAAGGGATCCCATTTGTCACTCGGTCTCATTCAGTGGTTCTTACCATGGATGCTTCCCTTTTGGGGTGGGGAGCTCATGTGAGGGCTCTCTCAGCCCAAGGACTGTGGTCCCCTCAGGAGTCCCTTCTTCATATTAGTCTCTTGGAACTCAGGGCAGTTTTTCTGGCCCTGCAAGCCTTCTCTCAGTCTGTGCAGGACAAGGTGGTTCAGGTCAGAAAAGACAACACCGCTACCATGTGGTACATCAACAAGCAGGAGGCACTCGGTCTACGGCCTTGTGCACGGAAGCCATGAAATTGTGGTCCCTGGCTTGTTCCCTGCAGACCTCTCTGATAGCAGTCCACCTTCCAGGAAAGGACAATGTGCTGGCAGATGCACTGAGCAGGATCTCCCAGGGCCATCACGAATGGTCCCTGGACCCCCTGGTGTTAAAAAGTGATTTTTTCAAGGAGGGGCACTCCAGAGATAGATCTCTCTTCAGCCCCAGACAATCACCAGTTTCCTCTGTTTTGTTGCAGACCCCCAGTCTTGGGTTCAGTCCCTCTGGATGCTCTGATTTTGAACTGGGAAGGGAAATTTCTGTATGCCTTCCCTCCCTTTCCTCTACTGTTCAGGGTGCTAGTCAAGGTAAGGTCGCAACCTTGCAAAGTGATTCAGATTGCTCCAGACTGGGCAAGACAGCCTTGGTACCCTCTGTTGCTGTCTCTAGCAGTACATCTTCCCCTGTCTCTTCCCAGGAATTACAACCTGTTAACCTCCTCTCAGGGGAGGATTTGGTACCCCCAATCTTCGGTCTCAAGGCATGGCTCTTGAAGAGTTAGGGTATGCAGATTTGCATCTATCTCAGGGAGTTGTGGGTATTCTCAAAGCCTCTCGAAAGCCCTCCACCAGAAAGACTTCTAACTCCAAATGGAAAAGATTCAGCATTTGGTGCTCCAGGAAGCATATCTCTCCAGACAGTGCTAAATTGCCTACAGTTCTGGATTATATGGTCCATCTTAATGGCCTAGGCCTCAGACCAGCTACTGTCAAGGTACATTTGTCAGCTGTTTCTTCTTTTCTGTCGGTGGGGAAGCCTTCCTCACTATCATCTCATCCAGTGTTTTGCAAATTTTTCAAGGGATTGCTTCATACCAATCCTCCCTTCAGGGATCCTGCCCCTGCCTGGGACTTAAATATTTGCATTTCTCAACTTATGCAACCTCCTTTTGAGCCTGTATCCTCAGCGGAGCTTAAGTACTTGACTTGGAAAACTGTGGTTTTGGTAGCCATTACCTCTGCCAGATGTATCAGTGAATTGCAAGCCCGGTCAGTGGAACCTGATTTTATCTCCTTTCATAGAGATAAAGTGGTCCTTGGAACCAATAGGAGGTTCTTGCCCAAAGTGGTTTCAGACTTCCACTTGAATCAGTCTACGTCTCTCCCTGTCTTCTTCACTGATCATTCTTCCTCAGGAGAGAGGAGGCTACACAGTTTAGATGTTAAAAGAGCCCTTAGTTACTACATAGAGCGTACCAAGGGTCTCAGGTTTGATTCCCTCCATTTGTTCCTCACTTATGGGGAGTGGGAAAGGGCAAACCTGCTACCAAGAGAACTATTGCCAGGTGGATTGTGTCTTGTATACAGTTGTGCTATGAGAAACTGGGAAAAATTCCACCCTCATGCCTGAGGGCTCACCCTACAAGAGGTACAGCTGCTTCCCTGGCTGCTGCCAGCGATATCCCTCTGTTAGAAATTTGTCAAGCAGCCACCTGAAAAACAGTCCATACCTTTACCAAGCATTACTCTCTGGATATCCAGGCTAGGAGTGATGCTCGGTTTGGCACAGCAGTACTTCAGAGCCTATTCCCAAAGTAGGTTCTCTCCCTCCTCCATGGAGGTACTGCTTGGTAGTCTGCAGATTGTCAGAATACAGCAAGACTTCATGTTGTTTGAAGAAAAAAATTACTCACCTTAGTAACTGTGTTTCTTCTAATGGAGTCTTGCTGTATTCTGACCTCCCTCCCTGCCTCCCCTTTCAGAACCTGTTTTTGGGAAGTGGGTAGGCAGGTGCAGTATTGCACCCCAGGGGTGTCTTTAGCACACCCTCCATGTTTCTGGGTGCTTTGCATTATAATCTTTATTTTGAATAGGTTTTGGGTTTCCTGACTTGAGTCTTCCTTTGGGAATCCAAAACTTTCTGTTGCCAGTTGGCTAGTTAAAAATGTTACAATTTCCACACAGTATAGTTGGTGAGTGTTTGCGTGTAAGAATCTGGCGCTTGGGTTTCAAAGTGCTGCAGACAGAGACCTTAACCGAGCTGAAGCTCAACGTTCTGTGCACTGCATGGAAAATTAACCCTATACTCTCCGGGGCAGTTTAAACGCTGGAGCTAACTGCAGATTGTCAGAATACAGCTTGACCCCATTAGAAGAAACACAATTACTAAGGTGAGTAATTTTTTCTTCCTTCACCCTGCAGGTTTTCACCAGCCTGGGTATCACCATCAACCAGGCCAAGTCCCCTTTGGTCCCTTGCCAAAGTCTCCAGTTTATTGGGGCAATCCTAGACACGACCATCAGCAAGGCCTTTTTGCCTCCGGACAGGGTGGACACCTCCGGACTCGAGCAAGTCTGCTGTCCAGTCGCAGAAGGGTCAGTGCCAGGTCAGTCCTTCGCCTCCTCGGCCTCATGGCAGTTGCCATCCCAACAGTCCCTTGTGCTCGGATCTATACGAGGATCTCTCAAAGGACGCTTCGGTCTCAGTGGGACCAAACACTGGACGACCTAGACCAGGAGGTTCTAGTCTCCGATCCCATGGCCAGAGACTTGCCATGGTGGATGGTGCAAGAAGACCTTTGCCGGGGAGTTCACTTCAATATCGAACCTCCCTCCCAGACACTGACGACAGATGCCTCAGGCGAGGGCTGAGGAGCCCATCTAGGGTCTCGCAGGACTCAGGGCAGCTGGTCCAGACTCGGGCAGACTTTACACATAAATGTGCACGAACTTGGAGCCGTCCTGTGTGCTCTCCAGGCTCTGCACTCCTCCATTCTTCCCGATCATCTAACCATCCAGATGGACAACATGTGTGTAGTCTGGTACATCAACAAGCAGGGAGGAACTCGCTCCTACCCTCTGTGCAGGGAAGCAATGAGAATTTGGAGTTGGGCTGTTCAGCACAACCTTCACCTGACAGCAGTTCATGTTCCGGGAGTAGAAAACATGCTAGCAGACCACCTAAGTTGGTCTTCAGCCAGAGTCCATGAACAGGAACTGGATTAAGAGGTAGTAGACAACATCTTCCTGCTTTGGGGAACCCCTCAGGTAGACCTGTTCGCGTCTCCTCAAATCGCAAAACTTCCCGGCTTCTGCTCGCTCGCTCGCTCCAGGGTGAGACATTTTCTGGCGGGACGCTCGGTCTCTCGACTGGAGGGACAGATTCATCTATGCCTTCCCTCCAGTTCCCTTAATTCCGAGGGTCTAGCACAAGCTCAGCACAGAAGGAGCCCGGATGATCCTCATTGTTCCATTCTGGCCCAGGCAAGTTTGGTTCTCTCTTCTGCAGCAATTTTCAGAGGAACCTCTGCTTCCTCTTCCTCTGTCATAGCACTTGCTGACCCAGGATCAGGGGATCCTTGTTCATCCAGGTCTCAGATCCCTTCAGTTGCATGCATGGCTCCTGCCAACATAGCTCAAGCCCAGCTCGGGGTTTCTCCACTTGTAGCAGATATTCTGGTGGAGGCCAGAAAACCTTCCACCAGGTCCACCTACGCCAAGAAGTGGAAATTATTTTCGATTTGGGCCTCATCAAAGGACTTTGACCCTTTCTCTTGCCCAGTTGAAAAAGTCCTGGACTACATGCATCATCTCTTTGACCTGGGTCTCAGACATTCCTCTTTGAAGGTCCACATGGCAGCAATTTCAGCCTACCATGTCCCTTTTGGAGACGGGACTTTCGCTCAGTTGGAAGTCTCTAAGACTTTCCTCAGAGGTGTTCTCCATTTGCGAGCCCCCCATCCACATTTCTGCTCAACCTTGGGATCTTAATTTTGTTCTTGAAAAGCTTACTCTGCCTCCTTTCGAACCGGCAGCCTTAGCAGACTTGAAGCTCCTCTCTTGGAATACTCTCTTCCTAGTGGCCATTACTTCAGCTTGACGATTTGCAGAGCTTCAGGCCTGATGTGCAAAATCCCATATCTGATTTGTCACAAGGAACGTGTGGCTCTGTTCACCAACCCTAAGTTTCTCCCTAAGGTGGTAGCAGAATCTACGCTGAATCAATCCATTGAGCTACCTGGTTTCTTTACGCAACACTCCAGTCAAGGGGAGTACCTCTTACATACTTTGGATGTTCATAGAATACTGAGATACTATACCACTAGGACTAAGGATCTCAGGAAATCGGATCAGCTTTTTGTCTCTCTTGCTCACAAAAGAGAGGGCAATGCAGTTTCCAAGCAATGTTTATCTAAATGGTTGGCGGATTGTATCACCTTCTGTTACGACAAGTACCACAAGACCCTGCCGGGTCAAGTCAGTGGTCACTCCACCAGAGGAGTTGCCTGTTTCAAGAATGTCAGCGGCAGACATCTGCGCATCCGCGACTTGGACTTCTGTCCATACCTTTATGAAACACTACAGTTTGGATATTGCCTCTCGCCGTAGAGCAGGCTTCAGGTTGGCTGTACTCCAAGGTCTTCTTTCATAAGACCCGTTCAGCCTGAGGTTCCATTTGTTGGATAGTTTTCCTCCTCCCGAGTGCTTTTCCTTTTTTCCAGACTGCTTGGGACTCAGTCCTATATGTAATTACCTACTGCAAGATCCCTCTCGAAGTAAAATAGCACAGTTACATAAGAACTTACCGTAACAGTAGATCTTCAAGAGAGGCTCTTGCAGTAGGTAATGCCTTCCTGCCCTCCATTCCCCTTAGCTTTTCAGCTCTTTTTCCAGGAGGGGAAATATCCGCTTCTCTCTCGTCTTGCCTTTTGGCCTTTGGCGGGAAAGAACTGAAAGGCGGGTGTGGGGGACCGCCCCTTTATACTGATGCCGCATGATGTCGGTCACCTGACGTGGGGGCGGTCCCCCGCCAGAGACTGCTAGCTAGAAATTTTTCCGTGGGGTCCTGACGCCTGCCGGGTCAGTCCTATATGTAAATACCTACTGCAAGAGCCTCTCTCGATCTACTGTTACAGTAAGTTCTTACGTAACTGTACTTTTGAACATTTTTACATCATACCCAGCTGGTTGCAGGAACCGTGGCCTAAACCACAAAAGACGCTGTGCCCACGATGACTGTGGTGGAGTTTGTAGTTTACTTTTACATCCTAGTAATTCTGTTTTAATGGTTCCACTTTAAATGTTACAGTGCCTTTTTCTGTTTTTTTTTTTTTTTGGTTGAAATTCTTTAGGCTTAGGCTATATTTTTTTGTTTGTTTTTGGCTTACAAAGACTGTGGTCAAAGGTAAAGTGCTTCTATTTTTTTTTTTTACAGCAACTATAAACTTTTCAGCTCACTGTGATTTGAATGAACTGTATTGTTTGTAATGACTATAGTCGACATAAAAACATTGGCTCTCAGCAACTGAGATCAGGGATTTTTCTGTGCTGCCCTTTTCTGGTCACTTGCCTGAGTCAGAATCAAAACAGAAACCTAATAAAATCCACTGGACCCATAGGTTTCAGAAAGTGCCAAAAGTGTGTGCCCATTGTTTGCCTCGGGCAAATAGTCATACAGCGAGCTATGAGCATTTGGGCCTGGATCACAATTGGCTAAACTGTGATCTATGCAAAGTGTTTTCTCCAAAGATGCAAAGAGATGAGCAGAAAGACAGTTGCTATAAGCTCCAGCCTCTCTGTCTAGTTCCAAAGGGTGCTTCCCTAATAAAAAGGCAGAGAGCATTATCTGGGCTGCCAGCTATCATAATTTCTCCTAAAGACCAGTTTAAAGCAGAGTCTCCATGGAAGCCCACAAAAGAGTATATTCTCACCCCAAGGGTCCTTTAGAATCAGTAACTGATTGCAGTAAGCTGAACCTGTAGCATTGCCCCAGAGGTGGAGCCATGAATGCTCATGAATTGAACTGGCCAATAGGAAAAGTGCTGGAGGGTGTGCTGTCTGGAGTCTGCCCAGAGGGCATCAGAATTTTTTATCTGCTGATTGAGAAACACTGCCTCTGAGATGCTCGCTCTCTTCAAGAGAAAAAGCTGTTTGTGACTTTTTTGAAGGTCATTTCTAGTGCTGTTCTGTGAGTGATTTGTCTTTTTTTACTTGGTTTGTGTTGCTTTGCAGTTCCCGGGAACCGCGTTTTCCCCTTTCTCCATGGTTTCCCCCGCTTACTTTCCTGAGGTAAATTTTCAATGCATCTAGTGGTTTTTGACGGTTCATTGCTTTAAAATTACAGCAGTTCCCCTTTTTCACCGGGAACTGCTATTTCCTTAGTTTCCTTTGTGTTTTTTACGTTTAATCGTGGTTTCAACTTTGAGGGAACTGACCGTTACATTTGAATATTCCCCATTGGGAACAGACTTTTCTCAATGTTCTGGGGAATTTGGCATGTCAGAACACACAAAAAAGAGAACTGGGCCCACATGTTTTAAAAATTGTATCAAGTGTTGCAGAATTTTAGCTAAAGCTAACACTGATGACCTGTGTCATCAGTGTTTGGGTCCAGCACATTTTTGTACTCTTTGTTCAAACTTTTGTCCCAAAACTCTGAGAAATAGAGTAAAAAAGACTTGAGGATGATGGCTGCCAAGTCCATCCAATGTGAGGCCTGCTAGAACTAAGGGTGTTGATGCAGTGGGGTGGTGTTGAAGCGCCCCTTAAAACTAAAACTAATTCTTCTAAAGGTACTGATGAGGTACCTTCTAAACCTAAACAGAGTAATAATAAGAGCACTGCTAAAGTGCCACCCAAAGACAAAGTGGCAGCAAGGTTGCTGATGAGGCATCTGGCAAATCTGACTACCAAGCGCACTGATGAGGTGCTAGCCAAGAGAAAACCTGATCAGGCTGGTGATGAAGTGCCTGCAAAAAAGATCGATAAAGAAAAACATGCCACTCCCATTCCTCATGGAGAGTCATCAGTGGGCAAGAAACATAAAGAGAAAACTAAGAATATTGAACCGCAGGGCCAAAATGCCACTGACCTATCTGGAGATTTGCCCTCGGTTGAGGGATTGACTAAAGCTTGGCATTTGTACCTGACTCTGAAGAGCATGGGGCCCATATTTCAAACCCCTGCTGCTGTCAGTTTGCCTCCTAGTGCAGTTCCCTTGGATGCAGGTGACTTTCCAGGAGAGGATGAGGACTGTGGTGGTGGTGATGATGATGCAGGGGAAAGTCCCTTAGAACCTGATATTTCCCCTGATCCCAATTTTGGGGCATTCCCTAGTGATCAGGAGGATGCTTCCCCTATGATAACATTTCTGCAGCATATGGTGGATACCCTGGATCTTCCCTCATAGGAGTCCACCCAGGACGATGAGGAGGATGATAATAGGGACATGATGGCCCTCCCTCCTCCAAAGAAAATTGTGCTGCTCATATATAGGGCTTTTAAAAAGAATACGAAGAAGCTTCTCCAGACTCCCACCTCTCTGGCTGGAGTAGATAAAAAGATAGACCAAAAATACCAGCTTTCTAAGTTGGATACTGATTTTTTTTTTTGTATGTACAACCCCGTCATGAAGGGGTGGTACAGCAGGCTGCTTGCAACAAGGCTAATGCACCTCTTTCTTCTTAGCCCCCTGAGAAGGAATCTAGGTGCCTGGACTTAATGGCTAATACTTCTGCATCTCTTCTTTTGCTCCTTTCCTCCTTTATGGCCTATCCAGCCAAATACCAGAAGGCCCTCTGGAGTTCTGTTCATAGCCATTGCTCAGCAGAAACCAGAAACCAGACACCATGGTGCAAGATATTTTGGAAACAGCAAAGACTGCCCTGGAGGCTACCAAGTTCCAGTTCCACATGGCAGCCAATAATAATGATGCAGCCTCAAGAGTCATGGCCCAGGCCATCTCCTTTAGACGCTTCACCTGGCTCAGGACTACTAATCTGTCACAGGACACTCAATCCAAGGCCATGGATTTTCCCTGTGACCAGAATTCCTTCTTTGTTGACAGAACTGAGACCTGTATGAAAAAAGAAGATGAATACAAAACTGCCTACCAGAGCAATGCAGCCAGAGGTAAGCCTGCTAGCACCCAAAGAGCACAGAACAGAGGGGCTAGGGGTAGTGGTTACTTCCCTAGAACTTTCTTTCCTTATCCCATGCCAGATTACTCTCAGATAAGAGGTAGAGGCAGAAGAGGACAGAGAAAAGGGGTGCCTCCACCCCTGCTACTGCCTCACAGACTGAGCCCTGATTCCAGTGTCCAGGTCGCTTCCCCTCTACCTGTAGAGGGCAGGCTTTCCCAGTACCTCCAGTTTTGGACCCTCATAACTTCAGACCAGAGGTAGTGAAAAAGGGCCTGTCCCTTCAGTTCATGAAATTCCCGTCTCTCTGGCCCTTTCCTCTCAAAGCCCCAGTCTCCTACAGAGAAACTTCTTCTGGAGTCAAAAAGCTGCTCTCAGCAAAAGCAGTAGAGAAGTTCTTCTCTCTCTCTCTCTCTCTCTCAGAGGGGCAGAGGTCTCTATTCCAGATACTTCTAGCAAAGAAAAAAAATGGGGAGTGGCGACCCATCCTCGATCTCAGACATCTGAACAGCCACTTACTCAAACCAAAATTCATAATGGTCACTCTCTCAACAGTGATTCATTTGCTTCAGAAAGGGGACTGGCTAGTCTCCCTAGACTTAAAGGACGCCTATTTTCATACTCCAGTAAGGCAGTCCCAAAGAAAATTCCTGAGGTTCAGGCTGCCATCAGGTTACTACCAGTTTGCAGCTTTGCCTTTTGGCCTTTCTTCAGCCCCAAGGATATTCACCAAATGCCTGGCTGTGGTGGCAGCTTACCTCAGAAAACAGGGCATTTCGGTTTACCCATACCTAGACGACTGGCTCCTGGTGGGCAGGTCTCCTCTGCAGGTGCAAGAGGCCCTCACCATTACAAAGACAACTCTGCAGTCTCTGGGGTTCTTCATCAACACAGAGAAGTCCCACTGTCTCCAACTCAGACCCTCACCTTTATTGGGGCAGAAGACGCTCAGGAAAGCAGAGCTTTCTGACCTGCAGAAAGGATTCAGACCTTTCTGAATCTGGCAGACTGCCTTGTCCTGAATCAGCCCAGGCCTGCCAGGCATTTTCTAAAGCTTCTAGGGCACATGGCGTCTATGACTGCCGTTGTTCTAGGAATCAGGTTCCAAATGAGGGGCAATACAGTACCACCTTCGGGCTCGTTGGTCCCAAAAAAGACACTCCCTGTCCAAGCTGGTTCCAGTCACAAAATCCTTTCTTCAGGCTTTGGACTGGTGGAAAAACCCTTCCAGTCTGTCAGTGGGAGTTCCCTTCCAGCATCCTCCTCCCACAAAAGTCATTACCACAGATGCTTCCCTCCTGGGTCGGGGAGCTCACCTTGGCAGTTTTTCTATCAGTGGCATTTGGACTCCCAAGGAGTCAGCAAGCCGCATCAACCTTCTGGAACGCAGGGCTGTCTTTCTGGCTCTGAAATCCTTCGCCCCACACCTAAAGGGCCATTCAGTGCAAATCAGAATGGACAACACCGTTGCAGTGTTGTATATCAGCAAGCAGGGTGGCACCCTACTGGGTCAGCATCTCGTGCGCTTAATAGTGTACATTAAAACCGCGCAACAGGAACAGCACAGTAGGGTAGAGCGAGAGGGTGCAAAACCGCAAAAGGATGTGTACGCGGTAGTGCACCCTCTCACTCGTCCCAGTTAGGGGATGAGACCTGTGCTGGGAGGTGGGGCTAGCAAGCAGCTGCCGTGGCTTGACTGGATGAGCCACAGCCAGCAAGGAAGAGAGGTGGTACGTTTAGGACTGGGTTTCAATTCCTGGTCCCAGACGCAAGGAATTTTTTAAATTTTTCGCACTTTGTTTATTTTACTTTTGTTTATTTATTCTTGGATTACAATACCTTTGAGCACACAACAGTTCTTTTACAAAGGTTCCACGTCAGTGGGAAGGGTGACAGACATACAATGGATGGTATTACATAAAATTTTGACAAAGTATTTAAAATGACATTAATATCGCAACTAAAATTAAAACTATGAATCTGTAAAAAATCAAAAATAACCTAATAAAAGGAGGCAAGGTGCTTTGTCAAATAGGTATAGGTAGATTTGGGTGAACAAAAGTTCAGGTAAGTAAAGATAAACAGTGGAAAGAAGGTGGAGGGTGAGGTGAAAGAAGGCTCGGGGAAGGAGGCAGGAAATAGGGCAGAGCAATTTCGGGTGAAAGTGGTCATTCGCAGAGAAGGGGAGAAGTAGGCACACAGGATGCGTCAGTACTGCTGAGGTAGTGCCATGTCAGTTGAAACCGTCACAGGAACTGTTAGCTGTAAGATGCTGACGAAGAGTACCCTTAAATGGTCCCAATTTTGGTAAGGAAGAGAGAGATCTGGGCAGCGCATTAAACCGTAGTGGTGCTCTATATGCAAACGATCGTTGCCCTTGTGTAGTCTGACATCTTGGGACAGAGAAGAGTTGGTTGACTGAGCTACATGTGTGCTGGGAGCTGCAAGAGGGGTTGAGTAAGTTTGTAACACCAGAAGGCAGGAACCCGAGAAGTGCCTTTTTTGTTAGCAAGCAGGTTTGATAGTGAATCCTCCCATTTAGCTGAAGCCATCCTGTTTGCGCATACAGTTCACACTTGTGAATAAGGCGTGCTGCTCCAGTAAGAAGTCGGCATGGTTTGAATGCCACTGATATTCTGCGGAGGGTAGTGGTGGAAGCTGAGCCATAGATAACCAGACCATAGTCAGCAATGGATACTATAGAGCTATAGATAGCTAGTCTAAGGGCTTCAGGTATTAGATTGTGTTTATGTCTGTGGAGTAACCCTATCTTGATACTGGCAGACCTGGCAACATTCTCAACATGCTGGGCATATGATAGTGAGCTATCCACGGATCTTACTTCGAGTAGGAACTCTTGCAGTGGGCTATGACGCCGCAGGCTTTAGGACCCACCGGAAAACTTCACAGCCAGCAGTACCCAGCAGGGACTGCCACCCCGATGTCAGCCCTGGTACAAAAGGGGGCGGACCCAGCTCCACCCAGTTCTTTTCCCGCCGCGACCTGCGCACATTGGTAAGTTCTTGGCTTGTCAGCCACCAGCAAAAAAACTTCGTTTTTCGCCATTTTTCATTGTTTGTTAGATTTTTTTCCAGTACCGACGTATGTCATCCCCATCATTGGTCTCCTCATCGGAACCCCATCGCAACAAGTGCAGCTGCGGCCGTCAGATTCCAGCTAAGGACGGCCACACTAACTGTGTCTTTTGCCTGGGGCCTAACCACGGCACCGTGGCCTGTTCCACCTACCAGGACTTCACAAGTAGGACTAGGATCTGCCGCTTAAAAGCTCTCAAGGCATTCCTTCTTGAGCAGAAGATGGACCTGCACACTTCCAGGGAGAAGGCCAAACATAAGGAGAAATCCAAACGATCCCAAGACAAGGACCGTAGTCGGTCCCGCCACCTGTCCAGGTCCCGCTCACGGCCCTCCCCCAAGAAAGCCCGCTCTTCTTCGGGCTTTGGTGAGCACTCTAAGAAGGATTCTACAAAGAAAGTACTGGCTAAAGCAGGTACATTGGGGGAGAAGCCTGCTAGGCCAAAGGTGACACCGCTCAGTCACCCCTAAGACCTCAGAGGCACAAGCCATGGCCCTGCCTGCCAAGGTCCTGGTTTCGCCCAATAAGGGCACGCCCTTGGAGTCCGGGGACACTCCACCGCCCCCTCCCCACGCGTGAAGCCATCGCCAGTCCTGGTACCGATGCGGTAGAAGGGCAAGGATCCTGACGCTGCAGCGAAGGGACAGCGTCTCTATCCCCAAGTCCTCCTCCCTTGGCACTCTCCAGGTGGCTCCCCTCAAGGCCGTACACTTCTGAGGTCCCTTTCCAGGGACAGCGGCCTTGGTGTTTACAAGGAGGAGCTCAAGGATCTTTTTCTTTGATGGGGCCAGGTCCAAAGGAGACCCCCATCCCCCAAGCCGGGTCCCGTCACCGGTACTGGACCCATCAGGTAAACCCCAGCCGGAGGGTGTTCCTTCACCGCAGAAGACCCCCGAGAGGCCGCTGCCTCGCCCACCCTCCAAGGCCCGTTCCCGATCTCTGTCCGCAGACCGGCGCTCACAGAGGTCAGGTAGCTGACACCGGGTTAGGTCTCATACCAGGAGCCATTCCTGTTCTGATAGGCGGGCCCGCTCAGTCGTCGGTCTTGTGACCGACGTCAGTCCTCGGACCGACGTTGGTTGGTGAGCCACCGATGTTCGAGTGGGGCTAGTCATAGGGACAGGTCTGGCTACTCGTCACCTAGTAGTCAGTCACCCTCTTCCTCTTCCCTCTCTCGGGAATCGGGGGTTCTGCAGGAGTAAAGGACCAGCCCCGCTTGCCTCCTCATGATCCAACCTTTATGGATGTCATGAGGCACATCCAGGTCTATAATGAATAGGATACAGAGGACCTGGATCTGGAACGCCGTTGACTAGCCAAGCACCTGAGGCAAAAGGAGCCCAAACCTCCCGTGGTGCCTCCTTTAGTGGACACCTTCCAGGATCTTACCAAGATTACCTGGAAGCATCCAGCTTCGATCCCGGCAGTTCCTAAAAAGTTGGATAGACTGCACAGAACCCCGAGGGATGAACCTTTCCTGGCAGAGCACCCTCAGGTAGACTCTTCCCTGATTATGGCTGCCCACGATAAGTCAAAGCAGCCGAAGCACCTTGGCTCACCGCCTCCCGACCCTGAGTCTCGCTGTTTGGACCAGGTGGGCAAGAAGGTCTATTCTGCCTCCACCTGCTCCATTAGATCCCGTAGTTTCCTGACGCATATGGTTCAGTACCAGTATGCGCTCTGGGAGCAGGGACAAGATCTTGTGAATGCCTTGCCAGACTCCGCATAGAAGACAGAGATTCTGGATATCCTTAAGTTGGGCTCGGACGTAGGCACTCATGTTTTATGTGCCTCGTATGACACTGCAGATACTGTGGCCAGAGCGGCAGCGTCGGGGGTCTGTCTTCGATGCCACGCTTGGTTGAGGATCTCAGGCTTTCACCAAGACCTGCAGTCTGGGATCTGGGACGTACCATTCCAGGGTTCCGTTTTGTTTGGGCAGGAGACAAAGTCGCTCATCTCTCGTTTCCAGGAGTCAGGGAAATCCATCCGGTATGTCCATCAGATATACAGAGGAGACCAAGGAAGTGGCCATTTCGTAAGCCCTCAGGTGCCCAAGCCTTTTGCAACCAACAAGGGCAGAGATGTGGCTTTCAAAGGAGCGTCGGCAACCAGCAGCCTGGAGACGCTCCTTCCCGTGGCCCCAAGTCCTCCCAGGCCTCTCTGCCCACTCCCGGTTCCGCCCAGTGACTCCCTCCTGACCCCCCTTCTCTGGCGGAGGTTTCAGGGAAGGCAGTAGGGGGTCGCTTCTCCCTTCATCTGAAGGGGTGGAGCTCTATTACTGCGGACCAATGGGTCCTCAATATCATAAGGAGGGGACATATGCTAGAGTTCACCGAGATCCCTCCAGACACCCCACCAAGGTCATCAAGATATCCTCCTTATCACATTCCGCCCATAGAAGGAGCAATTCAGGCCCTCTTGCGGAAAAGGGCAATAGAGACGGTCCCTCTGCGGCAGCAGGGGAAAGGTTATTACTCCCATTTCTTCCTGGTTCCAAAAAAGACACAAGACCTTCGTCCCATTCTGGACCTCAGCTTTTTAAACTATTATATAGAGTACAGAAGGTTCCAGATGGTGACTCTTCCAGGACTGCTTCCTCTGCTGCATTAGGGAGACTGGCTCTGCTCCCTAGACATGCAGGATGCGTACATGCACATCGGGGTCTTTCCCCCTCACAGGAAGTACCTGAGGTTCCACTTCCAGCGGGAGCATTATCATTTTTGGGTCCTCCCGTTCGGCCTCTCCTCCGCTCCTCGAGTCTTCACAAAATGCCTGGCAGTAGTGGCTGCGGCTCTAAGGTGCCAGGGACATTATGTCTTCCCTTACCTGGACGATTGGCTGCATGCGGCCCTGTCAAGGTCAAGCCTTCTTCATGCTCTCGGAGACACCTATATTCTATTCTGAGATCTGGGGAGCACCCTGAAACTTCGAAAGTCTTCCCCAGAGCCCAGCCAAAGGCCCGTCTTCATAGGAGCGGTCCTGGATTTGGTCCAGAGCATGGCTTTTCTACCCCCAGAGAGGGGCAATCGCTTGTGGGAGATTGCTGAATCGGTTCTAGTAACTCCTCAGGTCTAGGCCTGGACCTTCCTCAGACTTCTGGGGCACATTGCGGCAGCCATTCCCATCACTCCTCTGGCCCGCCTCCACATGAGAATCCCACAATGGATGTTCAGGGTGCAGTGGGATCAGTGCTCAGTCGACCTAGACCACATGGACAGAGTTACAGAGCCAGTAAAGAGGACGCTTCTTTGGTGGTTGGACCCGAGGAATTTAGAAAAGGGGGTTCCTTTCCATCTGGAGCCCCCGAATCAGACTCTTAAAACAGATGCCTCGGATTTGGGTTGGGGCGCACCTGGGGGCCTGCCAAACACAGGGTACCTGGACCCCCATGGAGCATGAACTCCACATCAATGTCTTAGAGATGCGAGCGGTCCTCAGTGCGCCACATGCCTTTCAGGAGGACCTCGTCCCAGGCTCTCTTGTTCAGACTGACAACATGGGGGTCGTCTTCTATATCAACAAGCAAGGGGGCGCTCACTCTTACCCCCTGTGCAGGGAGGCGATGAGTCTGATACTGGGCACTGGAGCGGCACATCTCTTTGTCCACAGTGCACGTTCCAGGCGTCCTAAATGACTTGGCCGACAGCCTCAGCAGGTCTCAGTCCAAAGCGCGCAAGTGGGAGCTACTGCAATCAATAGCGGATCAGCTCTTCAACACATGGGGTTGTCCAGAGCTATACCTCTTTGCGTCCCCACGCAACACCAAACTGCCAATTTTCTGCTCGCAAGAGCCCGCACCTGTTGTTTTCTGGCCAGACGCATTGTCCCTTTGTTGGGCAACGAGGTTTCTTTACACCTTCCCTCCCTTTTCTCTCTTCCAGAGAGTTCTCTTAAAGTTACAGGCCGGCGGGCCTCTGATTCTAATCGCCCCTCAGTGGCCTCAGCAGATTTGGTTCCCACTACGTCAGCGGTTGTCCATGGAACCTCCAGTCCCACTGCCAATATGCTGGCAGTCGCTGTCCCAGGATCAGGGCTCGCTGGTCCATCCTGATCTCAGGTCTTTGCACCTTCATGCTTGGCTCCTTCAGACATAGCAAAGTCCAGGTATGGGGTATCCCAAGAGGTGACGGACATACTCGTTTCAGTGAGGAAGCCCTCTACTCGCTCCACTTATGCTGTGAAGTGGAAGCGTTTCTGCTTATGGGCATCGTCTCACCGTCTGGACCCCCTTACCTGTCCGGTGAACTCAGCATTGCAGTATCTCCTCTCCTTATATCAACAAGGCTTGAGCTACTCTTCCATAAAGGTGCACATGTGGGCCATTTCTGCTTATCACACCCTTTTGGGAGACAAAACCTTAGCCCAATTGGATGTGGCCTGCACCTTTTTACGGGGAATTTTACACAAGACCTCCCATTCGGGATCCTATCCCACCACGGGACCTCCTGTTTGTGTTGGAGAAGCTTACTGTTCCTCCGTTCAAACCAGCAGCGGACTGTGAGCTGCGTTACCTTACTTGGAAGGTTTGTTTTTAGTTGCTGTTACTTCAGCTCGAAGAGTTTCCAAGCTCCAGGCTCTGATGTGTAAAGAACCTTATTTAATTTTTCATAGGGAAAGGGTTTCCCTAAGAATGAATCCTAAGTTCCTTCCTGAAGTGGTCTCAGAGTTGACCCTCAACCAGTCAGTTGACCTTCCAGTTTATTTCTCTTCTCCCTCTAATAGAGGAGAAGCTCTTCTTCACACTCTGGACATTCACAGGGCGCTGAGGTATTAGCTTAAGCGCATGGCTACTCACCGTAAATCAGAGCAACTGTTTGTGGCATTTGCGGCACAACTCTTGGGTAAACCGGTGTCCAAGCAGACTATCGCCAAGTGGCTTGTCCACTGCATTGTATTTCGCTATGAGAAGCGCAATAAACCCCTTCCGGGACCGGTTAGGGGTCACTCCACCAGTGGAGTATCTGCTTCCTTTGCCGCTCTGCAGAATGTCTCCATTAGGGACATATGTGCAGCCGCTACCTGTAACTCGGTGCACACTTTTGTGAAGCACTATAGCTTGGACATTGCATCCAGATGCCATGCCTGCTTCGGCCAGGCAGTCTTTCAGGGACTCTTGTCTTAACTTGCTGTTTCCAGCCTTGTCATCTTCCACCTCCAGGAATTTGACAACACCTTGGCGTGGGACTGCTTGGGATTCAGTCTTAATTGTTATAGCCTGCTGCAAGATCTCTCACTCAAAGTAAGATAGTACAGTTACGTAAGAACTTACCGTAACAGTAGATCTTCGAGAGGAGCTCTTGTAGCAGGTGCTGCTTTCTTGTCCTCCATCCCCCAATTGAGGTGTACAGATTGTCTTCAGGCTTCACCTCCTTCTCTTGTCAGGGCCCATTCGTGAGTCTTGGTGGGGGAACTGGGGTGGAGCTGGGTCCGCCCCCTTTTGTACCAGAGCTGACGGGGTGGAGCCGACATCGGGGGGCTGTACCTTCTGGGTACTGCTGGCTGAAAAGTTTTCCGGTGGGTCCTAATGCCTGCGGCGTTAGTCCTAATTGTTATAGCCTGGTGCAAGAGCTCCTCTCGAAGATCTACTGTTACAGTAAGTTCTTATGTAACTGTACTTTACCCCTATATACTTGAAATGTTGAATTTGTTCAAGTGGGACACCAAAGGAGTTCCTGATGGTTAGGGCACTGGATCTGTGTTTGCTGCGAGCACCACTGAACAACATGACTTTAGTTTTTTTTGTAGTTCAGAATTGGCTTGTGTTTGCTGAACCAGTCCTCCACTTCTGCAAAGCTGAGTTGAAGTCAGTGTTCCAGTGGTTCAGGGTCAGTGTTGCTAGTGTATATGACCATGTCATCCGCATAGAGGAGGATCTGCTGATGACAGGAGTGAGGGAGATTTAAGAAAGATGCTAAACAGAAGTGGACCCAGTATGGAGCCCTGTGGTACTCCAGAGCGGACATGTTGATGGTCAGATGTGACATTAGCTATCTTTACCCATTGGGAGCGGCCTACAAGATAGTTTTTGAACCAGGACACAGTACTGTATTGAGCATGGTGGGTGCAACCTTAGCATCTTTACCTGTTAGATCGTTTATATTATTCCAAAAGTTCTTACTGTCACCCCAAGTGTTAGCAAGCTGTTCCCTATGGTACTTACTTTTTCTGATGCGAATAGCCCAGGTGCACTTAATCCTGGCAGTTTTATATTCTTGTACATATGCATGCTTGCCAATAGCCTTTGCATGACACCAGAAGTAATCTCTCTGATTCATCTGACTAATGAGGTCAGCAGATAACCAGGAATTCATGGTGCCTCAGATTTTCATCCTTTTCAAGGAGGCATGGATATCGCAAGCTTCATTTGTGGCATCAAGTAATGACCAGTCAGTGCTATGGAGGTGTTGTTTCAGGGGTTCCACATGTCCCCACTGTAGCACCCTGCTGAAAATTTGGGGGTTGTGAGATAAACACAGTCTCTGTGTGATGTTTATTCAAAATTCAGAAGATAACCTTCAGCAATGGCATATCCCTTCTTCAGTACATCAGTTTGTAGCAATAGACTATGCAAGTATTTCCTCTACACTTAGCCAGCACCTACTGACTCCCTGATCTCTGATCTAACCTAGCAGTTGAGATTCAGCCTCCACCCCTATGCGGGCCTTGTTTGCTTGGGTAGTGAGGGCTCAAATAAAACAAAAACCAAAACAAGCTAAAAACAAAGAACCTCGGTGCAGAAGCACTGAAACAAGGGTTACCCCAAAGGGCATTGACAATTTCAAAGAAACACATCACCACACTTACTTCCCTAATGCAAAGCATCTTGGGATATATGTAAATCACCATGCCATTTCAGACTTGTTCAACTTACAGCAATTTACATGCATTTTAAATAACTTAATTTCTATAATGGTCACCTAGTACTTTTTACCATTATCAAAAACACATAGTGCCATGGTATTTTCAACATTTACAGATTTCATAAACATAATGCATATACATCAAGGTATTTTATGGCATAGTGCTATTACATACTAAATCCAGCAACGATAAACACAACCTGTTTTACATACGCTTGGAGGTCACCACAATAACCTCCCTGTACGAGGATCTGAGAGGGAAAAGGAAAATTAAAGAGGACATTATAGTATAGTCAACAAAGGGAAGGGGATGCCCATAGGTGGTCAACCTTATGGACTAGAAATTGTAAAGGATAGATTAGGCTAAGAAATAGAAGAACTGTTGCAACAGATTTAAGAAGAGGTCGGTTCTCAAGTGTGACAGGAGCTCCCTGTCACAGAGAGGTTTATTGAATTTGTTTGACCAGTTACAGGTAATAGGGGAGTGGTCGCTTAATGCATCAGGGAGAACATTCACGTTTGTGATACGATCTGGATGACTGGACAGTATGCAGTCGAGAAGGAAACTCATACCCGTCTTATAATTAGCCCTAGTAGGTGATGGAACAAGCTGGGTAAGGTTGATTGTGGAGATTGCATCCTTAAAGGAACCTACTTCAGGCGAATACCAGTTGACATTGAAGTCACCCATAATTATCGTCTCAGCATTATGGGGCAGGTTCCTAAGGTACTCCATTAAACTATGGAAGCCTGTGAATTGGTCCTTAGGTGATATATAGACTTTATGCGAAGTTAAGTGTTAATCCCCAACCCCACCCCTGGAGTTGGTTATTTTAGTTGGGGGGTGCAGGGGGCTCAAAGAAAGATATATGCCGCTTGCAACATATCGCGCTGTATTGGCAGCG
This sequence comes from Neoceratodus forsteri, assembly GCA_016271365.2. Taxonomy (NCBI): domain Eukaryota; kingdom Metazoa; phylum Chordata; order Ceratodontiformes; family Ceratodontidae; genus Neoceratodus; species Neoceratodus forsteri. Next base: position 500,993,709 of record CM028132.1, read on the forward strand.
CATTATATTGCTGTGGCATTATGTCTTGTGTCATTATGACCGGGTCTTCAGCACTTTGTACCAAAGCAATGAGAATCTGGTCACTGGTCTATTCTCTCGACAGCGGCCTGTCAGCCATATACCTTCCAGGCAATGACAATACCTTGGCAGATGTTCTCAGCTGAGTCAGCCAGGGACACAGTGAGTGGACTCTGAACAAGCAGGTCCTTGCTACAGTCTTCAGAAAGTGGGGCACACCAGAAATAGATCTGTTTACCTCTTACCTTAATCACCAGCTTCCTCTGTACTGCTGCAGGCCTCCATCCTGAGGACTCTTCCCTCTAGATGCCCTAACTCTGGATTTGTCAGGGAAGTTCCTTTATGCCTTCCCTTCTTTCCTCCTGATTAACAGGGTGCTTCTGAAACTGAAATCCCAACCTGTAACTATGATACTGATAGCACCAGGTTGGCCAAGGCAGTCGTGGTACTCCCTCCTGTTAGCCCTGACCTCCAACAAGCCAATCAGACTCCCGCTCTCCCACTCCCTTCTGACTCTCCCTCAGACAGGAGTAACTTATCCTTATCTACAGTCTCTTCATCTCAAAGCCTGGCTCTTGAAGTTAGAGTTCCCAGTATCCCAGCATTCAAAACAAGTCCATAACATCCTGAGAATGGCTAAGAACCCCAGTACTAAGAAAACATATGCAGCCAAGTGGAAAAGGTTTTATTTCTGGTGCAAGGGAAAGCATTTCAATCCCCTGAGAGATTCAGTCCCCAATATTCTGGATTATTTGGCTCACATACAGGCTTCAGGCCTCAAGGCCTCATCCCTGAAACTACACCTACCTGTAGCTGCAATTTCTGCTTATCTGTCCATAGGCAAGAAGCAGACCATCATTTATTTGTCAGCTTTCAAAAAGTTCTTGAAAGGTCTCCTCCACCTTCAGCCTCCAATCCTTAACTTATGTATTGCCCGGTTCATGGAGCCACCTTTTGAGCCCATGGCTTTGGCCCAGCTGAAATATCTCACTTGGAAGACTGTCTTCTTAGTGGCCATCACCTCTGCCAGGAGAATTTCAGAGTTGCAAGCACTCTGCACAGAGCCCAACTACATTATCCCTCACAGGGACAAGGTAGAGCTCAGGACAAACAGGAAACTCCTGCCCAAGGTGGTATCTGAGTTCCACCTTAACCAGTCTGTTACTCTCTGTGTTTTCTTCACTGAGAAATCAACTCCAGGAGAGCAGAAGCTCCACAGTTTGGATGGTAGAAGAGCCCTATCCTACTACTTAGAGCATATCAAGCAGTTTAGGGATTCCACTACCCAGCTTTTCCTCAGCTATGGGGAGGTAGGTAGAGGAAGGTCAGCCACTAAGAGAACTGTCTTTCGTTGGATAGTTTCTTGTATTCGTTTTTGGTATGACAAGGCTGGCAAACAGCCCCCTGAGGGTCTCGGGGCTCATTCTACCAGGGGCACTGCTGCCATGGTGGCAGCTGCAAGGGACATTCCCTTATTTGATGTCTGTAAAGTAGCCACTTGGAAGACTGTACACAGATTCACAAAGCACTATTGCCTGGATGTACAGTCTAGATCTGATGCCAGATTTGGCAGCGCAGTGCTGCAGAGCCTCTTCCCTAAGTATGTTCTGTTCCCACCTCCCAACTACACTGCTTTTCAGTCTGCAGTCAGTTACTGATGCTGAAGGACCCCTGAGGTGAGGAGACAAAATTACTCATCTTAGTAGTATTGTTTCTTCCAAGGTGTCCTTTAGCATCAGTAAGATCCTACCCTTCCTCCCCTGAAACCCTACCTGAAGAGGACTCTGCTCCTTTTGGCAGCCAAATTTGTTCTTGAGGTTTTTGCTCATCTTTTGAGCAAAGATTTCTCTCTTTGTAGTTCTATTTTTACTTCATGCCGTTGCAGGATTTTTAAATCCTGTTGGTTCATAGTGTAGGGGGCAAGTTCCTGTTCCACTTTCAAAAATATTTTGATGCCCTCTGGGCAGACTCCAGAGAGCACACCCTCCAGGTCTTTTCCTATTGGCCAGTTCAGATCATGAATATTCATGGCTCCACCTCTGGGGCAGTGCTACAGGGTCAGCTTACTGCAGTCAGTTACTGATGCTAAAGGACACCTTGGAAGAAACAATATTACTAAGGTGAGTCATTTTTTCTTTCCTCTGCTGAGGAATACTCAGATAAAAAAGGACTCTAAGAAAAGCAGGTAGAGGAGTCATTCTCTCAAACTAACCTTAAGACAAAAAAGAAAACACTTGGAGCCTGATGAAGAAAATAGTACTATCCCGGACATTGCCACCTTTAACCATATAGTGCACCGAGAGGCACAAATAGAGGTAGAGGAAGAAGAGGAAACCATCAGTTCCAGGTTATCCACCACAAACAAAAACTAAGTCATAAGTCATCACATCTCAACCCCCACCTCTCTCACTACCCTGTTACAACAGACCAATGGGAGCTGGAGATTGTGAGAGAAGGCCTCAGTCTATTTTTTGTTTAATGTCCAGACAAAAGAAATTCAACATTTTCAAGCCAAATTCAACAGCAAAGATGCATTGATTAAAATTGGAAAAAAGCTGCGTGCTCTGAATGTTGTAGTTAGGGACAGTTTTTTCTCAAGGTATTTTCCCAAAAAGATAAAATGAGAAAAGTGGCAACTAATACTCTACTTAAGATGTCTGAACAGACACAAAAAAAGAAAGGTTCAAAATGGTCACCTTGCAAACAGTGATTCCATTTTTGCAGCAAGGGGACTGACTTTGTTCACTGTTGCTGAAGGATGTTTATTTCCACATTCCAGTAGAAGCAACCCACAGAAAATGCTGTCAGAATCAGTATAGATCAGTACAAATACAGAAGTGTGCCCTTCAGACTGACCTCTGCCTCAGGGGCATTCACACAGTGCCCGGCTGTAGTAACAGCAGCGCTTTGATGAAATGGAGTGACAGCCTATCCATACTTGGATGACTGGCTGGTTTGTGGGGGAACCAGTGAATTAGCCCTATCATCCATGAAGCAAACAGTGCTACTGATAGAAAAGTTGAGGGTTATCCTGAATTTAGAAAAATCAAACCTGGAATCCACATAAAACCTGCACATAATTGGAGCAGAACTAGATACAGCTCAAGCAACTGTCTTCCTCCCACAAGAAAGAGTCCAGACACTGGTACATTATGCAGCCTCCTTCCATATGAGGACAAGGTGGAGTGCAAGGGATTTCCTTAGACTGTTAGTTCTCATGTCAGCCGCTGCCTCTGTGGTACCCTGGGCAAGGCAGCACATGAGAGGAGTTCCATATTACCTGAATGAATACACACAGAGGGAAGAAATGTGAAGAGAAGAAGAGAGGGAAGGGAGGTCAGATTCTAGGTGGAGAGTGGTGTCTCTGAAAACGCGGAGTCTTGGAAACAAGATGGATGACTTGCAGGCGATATTAGCAGACAGGAGGGTGGATATAGCAGCAGTAGCAGAGACTTGGGAAACACCACACCATGACTGGGACCTTGCAGTTCCTGGGTAGAAACTATGCAGGAAGGACAAGGTAGGAAGGGGGGGAGGGGTGGCAGTTTACATCAGGGAGGGAATAGCTTGCACAAGGGAGGAGTCTGAGGAAGGGAAGGTGGAGGCATTGTAGGCTCAGTTACGGTCCAATAGAGGGAGAAAGGTGAGGTTGTGGGTGGTTTACAGATCACTCAGCCAGGATGAGGAGAGACAGGGAACTGAGCTCGCAAATATTGGAAGCTGCGGTGAAAGGAGAGGTGGTGATTGTGGGGGACTTTAACCAGCTCAAGGTGGACTGGAGTGTACTTTCCACAACATGTGCTAGGAGTCTGGTGATCCCGGAAGGACTGTAAAGTGGGTTCCTGACTCAGGGTGTCGCAGAACCATCAAGAGCCAGATGCAGTTCTTGATCTGGTGCTCACAAATGGAGAACATGTACAGGAAATAACAGTTGGGGAGCCCCTGTGTTGGAGTGACCAACACATGGTTTGGTTCCAGTTGGATTTGGGCAGGGAAAGCATCCCAACTAAGACCAAAATCTTGGATTTTAGGAGAGCGGACTTCAGGAAGATGTGCAAAGTACTAATGAGCCACCTGGTGGGCATCAGAGCAGATATGGGGTGAACCAAAGGTGGTTCATCATTAAGGAAGGAATACTGGTTGCCACAGAGTGCATTAGGCTCAGGGAAGAACACAAGGGCCAAAGCACCCAGCTGGTTCAGTTCTTGGGTTGCCCAGGCAGTAAGGGAAAAGAGGTTAGCCTATAGAAAATTCAGTAAGACTAAGAGAGAGGTGGATAGGGAAAATTACAGTACTTAAGGTTGGCTAGTGAGACAAGTAAGGAAGTCCGGCGAGCTAAGGCAAAGAAGGAGCTGCAGATAGCTGAAAGTATTAAGAAGGGGGAGGGGAGAAGGCCTTCTTTTGCTATATAAGTGGGAAAAGGGACAAGAAGGACAGAATTCTTAGGCTTAAGATAGGTGAGGAGTGGGTGAAGGATAACGGGGGGCGGAGCAGAGATATATCAATGATACTTGTTCCATCTTCACCAGGGAGAAGGATGGACCAGTGCCTTCAGGGGTGATTGGGGGAGTACAAATGTATGTAGTGATAGAGTAGGATAGAGTGAGGAGGGTCTCCTAGTATTGAAGGCAGACAGATCACCAGGCCTGGACACAGTACATCAATGGGTACTAAGGGAACTGGCTGAGGAGCTGGCAGGCCTATTTAATAGTTCACCGGAGTCAAGCATGGTACCGCAGGACTGGAGAACAGCACATAAGGTGCCCCTCCACAAAAGCAATACCAAGGATGACCCAGGGAATTACAGACCAGTCAGTCTAACCTCAGTCGTGTGCAAGCTCATGGAGATCATTCTTAAGGAAAGGTTGGTAGAATATCTAGAGGAGCATGGTCTCCAGGATGCGAGGCAGCACGGGTTCATGAGGTGAGATCGTGTCAGATGAATTTAACTGACTTCCTTGACTGGGTCACTAAGTAGACAGGGGCCAAACGGTAGACATCCTCTGTCTGGATTTCAGCAAGGCCTTTGACTCTGTGCCCCACAAAAGGTTGATCAGGAAGTTGGGAGATCTCAGGGTTGGGATAAGATGGCCAGATGGGTGGAAAACTGGCTGAGGGACAGAACCCAGAGGGTTTTTTTGGGGGGAAGAGTTATCTGGCACCAGAGAGGGCACCATTGTGTGGCTTGAGGGTCCATTTCAGCCAGCGTTATTCAATGTTTTCGCCAGTGACAATGGTGACGGTATTAAGGGCAAAATGTGCCTATTCGTGAATGACCGTCTGCGGGAGAATGGACACAAGTGAAGGGATACTGGACCTACAGGATGATCTGGAAAAGCTGGGGAAGTGATCCAGGATCTGGTAGCTTGACCTCGATGCCAAGAAATACAAAGTTATGCACATTGGAGCCAAGAATCCCAGGACGGAGTACTACCTGGGTGGAGTCCAGGTGTCTTTTTTTTTTTTATTTAGTTTTTGTTGACTGGGTAAGTGCACTAGACAAATCCTGCCTATTTTCAGGCACGACCCGGGGGAGGGGGATACAGATGAATGCCAACTGACCTTGAACCAGATTAACTGTTGGTGGTATTTTCAGTGAATGAGGGAAATTTGGCCAGGACACCGGGGAAATTCCCCTACTTTTTTTTCGATAAGTGCCATGGGATCTTTAACATCCACCTGAACTACCACCAATCCAGGCAGATGGGACCTCGGTTTAACATCTCATCCGAAAGACGGCACCTCAGAAGTGCAGCACCCCTCTCATGCTGCACTACAGTGTCCGTACTAGGATATTAACCCAAGTGGCAGATGTGGGAACGGAACCCACAGCCCTCTGATCTCCCGGCCTCAGAGGCGAGTGTGCTACCTACTGAGCCACTGACACTGACTACATCAGAGGAAGAGAAGGACCTGGTAGTGATGATCACTAGTGACCTGAAGCGCTCCGCACAGTGTAAGAAAGCAGCAGCAAGGGCAAACAAGATGCTGGGGTGCATAGCTAGGGGGATCAGTAGCAGGAGAGAGGAGGTTACACTGCCCTTATACAGGTCACTGGTAAGGCCACATCTAGAATATGGAGTTAAGTAGTGTTGCCCACACCTCAAAAAGGACATCAACTTGCTGGAGAAGGTCCAGAGGAAGGCTATAAATATGATAACAGGTCAGCAGGGTAAGGCATACGAGGAGAGGTTGAGGGCATCAAACATGTCCTACCTGGAGGACAGGGGAGAGAGAGAGAGAAGGGACATGATTGGAACCTTAAGGTACTTGAAATGGGATAAATAAGGTGGATAAGGAGGGTCTCTGAGTGACAACCATAACATAAGGGGAGCACAGTCTTGAGGTGGAGAGGCGGAGGTTTAGGAGGGAGTCAGGAAGCACTTCTTCACGGAGAGGGTGGTGGACACTTGGAATGCTCTGCCGGAAGAAGTCTTGTTGAAAACAGTGGGGCAGCTTCAAGAGAGGCTGGGAAAGGCAAAGGGGGAAGGTAAGGATCGTGGGTAGGGAGGATAGGAGGAGTGGGGAGGGGTGGCAGGGACAGTAGCTCAAGCTGTGGACCCTGCAATAAGAGCAGACTAGATAGAACAGATGGCCGCCTTCTGCCGGTTTCTCCGTATGTTCATATGGTCTCAACTAAGAGATCCCCTGACTTCCCTGGTACTAGTACAAAAAGAGATTCCTAAGCTCCCTCCAGTTGTGGCAGCTGGTGCAGCACTTAAGAAAAGGAGCCATCTTTTACCAGTACTACACAGTTTAGTCCTGACCAAAGGTGCCTCTCTCGTAGAATGGGAAGGGCATATCTCACAGCACACAGTAAAGTGGGTATGGAACCCAGCAGAGAGAGAACAACGTATCTGAGCAATGTTACTAAAGTTATTCTCAGCATTCGTCAAGGACCAGGTTCTACTGATAAGCACGGACAATACTACAGCAAAAATGAACAGGGCAGGGCAAGAAAGTACTAGAAAATTGGGATCTAACCTGTACTCTTAAGAGTACATATCCCTGCAATCCACGTTCCAGGGAACAACAGTGTACTAGTAGACCCATTCAGCAGGATGGGTTAAGTCACATATGAGTGGTTCCTGAAACACTGTGTTATCAGTTTTCAGGAAGTGGGGTGTTTCAGAGGTGGATCTTTTTGCCTCAAGGGAGAACAAGAAGCTGCCACTGTTCTGCTGCAGTGACCTATTTCTGGGAACTGTCCTAGAAGATGCTGTCAACATGCACTAGGAAAACTGGTTCCTTTGTGTGTCCTGAATTTTTCTTTACTACAGAAAGTGCTTCTGAAAGTGGGAGTGGAACATCCAGTTCCGAACCGGTAATCATGAGCCTGATGGCACCAGACTGGCCCAAACAGCCATGGTATACACTGTCACTGGACTCTCACTGTCCCATTATTGAGACCTTCTGACAATCTCAAGAAGTCAGGTAAACCGTCTGAATTAGGAATTCCTTAACCTGAGGGCATGGTTCCTGAATGGATAATTTTCTCAGCTGAATCTCTCTAACCTGGTTTAAGAAACATAGATGATGATGGTGGTAAAAAAAGAACAAAGGTCCATCTAGTCTGCCTGGAGTACCCTATCTGCCACAGGACCTATGGGGGGTATTATCCCTCCTGGTCCACCACCCTGCTCCCCTCCCTACTGCTACTGACCTGAGCAACCATGAAACCCTCCACTCTGTCCCAGCTATGCTTGAAACTATTTACGCCCACCTTAGCTGGCAGACTGTTTGATGGCTCCACCACCCTTTCTGCAAAATAGGACTTTGTCACATCCCCCGCACCACCAGTTTCCACTCATGACCTCAGATTCTTGGATACATAGACATATAGAATGTGTTGGCAGATGGACACCGGTGATCCATCTAGTCCGGCCATGTTTTGGACAACCCCACCCAAAATTCTTCCTGTCTTTGCTGTCACAATTCCTTTGTATTTTATGTTCTAGGATCGTGTATATGTTGCTCATCCACACTTATTGACATGTCCCTTTCCCCTTTAAATCTTGCCGGAAATCTTCAAGCTGGCTCCTCCCACCCACCTGGGTGGTATATACCTCGGCTCTGCTCCATGACACCAGCTCTTCCTTTCTGCTGGAAGATGCAGGTTGCCTCCCTCGTGCGCACATATTTCGTAGGCCCTGGCTTTCATTACTTCGGTTTTACCGAAATTAAAACTCATCCGAGTTAGCAATCGTGCTTTTGCATCCTCGATCATGGAAGAGAAATCTTCTCCAGGATTTCGCCGGTGTCCTTGAGGCCAGAAGATGTCGTGCACCGATCCTCCTCATGTGCATCTACTGCCTAGGGGTCAGCCATGACACCTCGTCCTGCAGCTTTTGCTTGGCCTTCCATCCCAACATTCTGGACGACCACCTGGCACGTTTGAAGTTGGGGAGACCGGAGAAAAGGAATCCTCCGGAGAAGTCCAAGGAGGCTAGGTGGGCAGTTTCCACGGCTGCAGGGTCCGCCGAATAGCTGGAACGCATGAAGGCATTCGAAGAAGAAGCCACCCGTGCTTCGGACAATCGAAGCTTTTTCTTTCCGCTCAACCTGGGCTCCACCTTCTCAGGTTCCTTCAAGGAGTTGTGCCAGTCTCTCCCCACCCGGGGAGAGGCGCCCACGGGCTCGCACTCCTCCCAATCTTGTAAGAAGATAAGGAACTGAGCAAGTCTTCGTCTTGGTGAAGACGCTCTTGGAACTGAGAGAGATCTCAGTCCCAGGAGCATACAGTCTTGACCTTGGTCGAGATCGCTTCCTCGGCCAAAGGCTTCATGGACCTTCCATCAGGCCAGCCGACCAAGGGTACGGACGATGAGGTCGAGATTGTCCTCGACCCCATTGACCCACTGTCACCGGCCCCGGTCGACGACTCCTTGGAAAGGACTCCGGTCCTTGTTTTCCCCGATGAGGAGACCCAGCCTGCTGGTGTCCCCATCAAGGACCCGGTTCCGGATCCTTGGGTATCACCGGTCCCGCCATTGTCTCGCGAGCGACCGAGTGGGGCCCGTCCAATCTTGGTCCAGGTCTAGAACCCCCTCGTCCGGACGGCCGAGGAAGAGACATGAGCACTCCAAAAAGAGGCGATGCCACCAGTCGTCCTCTTCCTCCTCGGATGAGGAGAAGCTCTGACGGAAACTCCGGCGCTATGAGGACCTCGTGGCAACAGCTGATTTTGTCTGGGCACAAGCCACTTCGACTCCTACCCTCAACCATTACTTGGCTTTCGCCTCCTAGGCCGAAGCCGACCCCCTCGGAACCGAAGCCTTTGGTTCCTCCGCCCGTGGAGCTGGCCTGTCCTCCAGTTCGGCCTATACCAGTCTTTCCACCGATAGTGGTGGAGCTGTCGCCTAAGCAGCCTATGGGAGGGGCTCCTTCTAAAGAGGACCGACCAGATACCGGTCTTCCCCGATGTCTGTCAGTCACGGTCACCCTGGACAGCTCTTGGCGGGTCGAGGGTGATTTGGTCGGCAGGCCGCTGTACCCCAACTCTTCGGTCTCGGATGTCACCGGGCTCCACTCTCATCCTGGGGATCATGAGTTGTCCGTTAGCACAGCAGGGTTTTAAATAATTGATTAGCAGTTTTTTCTTGGGACAATACTAACTGTACAGAAAGCATTTATATAGGTTTTTTGGAAGCGATATGTTTGTTAAACACAGTGAGGCAAGTGCTATGCATTTTCACAATGTTTTAGAACTTTTATGAGCAAAACGCTAATCAATTTTTAGAGTTAAATAAAACCCTGCACAGGGATGGAGGAAGGTCCTTCCTTCCAAGGGATCCTTCGTCTCATCTCTGATTCCACAGGGATGCCCCTGGAACCCATCCAGAAAAAGGCGGAGCACCTTCTCACGGACATGCTCAAGAGAGGGGATACCCTGACGGAGGCTTTTCCTGTGGCCAAGGCCATTGTTGGTCCGGCACTTGAACTATGATAGCGTCCTGCCTCATGTCCAGCACCATCTGCCCGCATGGCCCGCAAGTATGCGGTGCCCATGGGGTCCCTTATGGGGTTCACAGAGCACCCTTCGGCCAAGAGCCTGGTGACCGCCTCTGTGTTCAGACGTACTGGCAGTTCTGCCGACACTGACCGATCTCCCGATAAGGAGTCCAAGTATTTGGACAATTCGGGGAGGAAGGTCTATGCGATGTCTTCCTTGGGCCTTCGTCAGGCAAGTTCATCCGTCATCATGGCACACTTCTCCCATGCCCTTCTCGGGTCATTGGATGAAGTCCTCCCACATCTCCCTGCGGACATGCAGACCACGGTTAATCAGGGCCATGCTATTGCCAAACAGCAGCTCCAGACGGCCCTGGACACTGGGGACTCTTGTGCCCGCTAGATGGCTGCCGCAGTTGCCTCTCGCTGCAGGGCTTGGCTGAGGCTCTTCTCCTTCCCGGCGGATACTCAGCACAAGTTAGCTGATGTGCCTTTCCTTGGGACCGACTTGTTCAGCCCAGGAGTGGCTGGTCACCTACAGCATGTAGAACAGTCCAGTGCCACCTTGGACACCACTTCTGCTAAGAGTTCTTCGGGCAAGAACCAGCAGAAGAAAAAGAAGCCTTTTCGGCATTCTTCTCCTGTGTTTCAGCAGTCTTCCTACCAGGGAGGACATCAGCATCAGCAGCAGACTCAAGCTTGGTGCCCTCTGCCCAAGCCTGGACCTCAACAGGCCCACAGAAGAGACCGAGGCTCAGGTCCTGGAGCTTCCTCCTCCTCCAAGCCTGCTCAGTGATAGGGTGGGGGTTTCCACCCCTATTCTCGTCACGCCAGCTCTGGGTATTCCCATGGGGGGCCAGCTTCACCACTTACTTTCTGCCTGATCCGCTATCACTACGGACAGGTGGGTTCTCAAAGTGGTCGGTCAGGGACTGCCTCTAGAATTTGAGCAGAACCCTCCCAGCAGAGCCTGCGCCCCTCGGGAAGACCGGATTTCCGCATACACCCAGTCAGCTCTTAGAGACAGCATTGCTCAGCTCCTCCTTAAGGAGGCAGTAGCTCTTGTGACAGATCTGCCTGCAGACCCAGGCTTTGTCTCCAGGTACTTCCTGGTGCCCAAGCGGACGGGGGGCTGGCACCCCATTCTAGATCTCCACGACCTGAATCAGTAACTCAGGTCACGCACCTTTCGGATGGTCACTGTGTCCCAGATCATAACAACCTTGGAGCGAAACGTGGTTCTGTTCACTGGATCTGCAGGACGTGTTATTTCAGGTCCCAATCCATCTGTCCCATCAGCAGTTCCTCTGCTTCAGGGTCAAAGGGACCCTGTATGAGTTCCAAGCCATGCTGTTAGGCCGTCATCGGCCCCACGGGTCTTCACCGAATGCATTGCAGTGGTGGCGGCAGAATTTACCTCTACCTCGACGATTGGCTCCTGGGAGGTTCCACCCAACAGGAGGTGGAGAGGTCCAGGGATCTGGCCCTCCAAGCCTGCTCTCAGCTCGGCCTCCTGATCAATGAGGCCAGGTCAGAACTCGTGCCTTCTCAGGTGATGGGCTTCATTGGGGCAGAGCTTGACTGTTGTCAAGCCAGAGCTCAGCTCCCAGCGGACAGGGCGGAGGTTCTGTCCTCCTCCTTCGCCCAGTCATTTCTGGTTGGGAACTTGCGCCCTGCCCGGGACTTTCTGCACCTTCTGCGTTGCATGACAGCGTGCACCTCAGTGGTCCGTTAGGCCCGGTTGCACATGCACCCCCTCCAGTGGGAGCTGGCCGACGAGTGGACTCAGTGCCATGGTCATTTCGACCAGCTGATCACTGTAACCCAGAAGATGTGGGACGCTCTCCAATGGTGGACTGCCCCAGACCAGTTGCAGGAAGAGATCCCATTTGTCCGCCCCGAGCAGACGGTCGTCCTCACGACTGATGCCGCTCACATGGGGGACAACAGGGCCCACGGGCTCTGGACCCCCGAGGAGTCCCGATGCCACATCAACCTGTTGAAGCTCGGAGCAGTCAGACTGGCACTGTCAGCTTTCGCTCCTCAGCTCCAGGGTCAAGTGATTCAAGTCCAAATGGACAATACCACGACCATGTACTACCTCTGCAAACAGGGCGGCACGCACGCCCATCTGCTATGCAAGGAGGCGCTCTGCATCTGGACCCATTGTGAGCCGGTTAGAGGCGGATCTCCTAGCCATCCCTTGTGGCAGGAGCCTCGAACCAGCTGGCGGATGCTCTCAGCCGCTTAGGCCAGACATCCCACAAGTGGTCTCTCCATGCAGAGGTAGCTTACAGCCTGTTCTGCAGTTGGAGCAGACCGATGGTGGACCTGTTTGCCTCCAGGGAAAACACCAAGCTGAGGCTGCATCATACCTGCCCCCCTCAGCAGGGCTCGCTGCAGGGGGATGCCTTCTTGAGGCTGTGGACCCGAGGCCTCCTCTACGCCGTCCCTCCATTTCCCTTGATCCACAAGGTGTTACTCAAGGTGAGGACTGACAAGGCAAAGGTGATTCTGGTAGCCCCAGACTAGCCGCGCCAGTTCTGGTATCCAGATCTCCTCAGCCTCAGCTGCAGGCCCCCGGAGCGGCTTTGTACATGCCCGGACCTGATATCTCTCAACCAGGAGAAGGTCTTCCATCTGGACCTTCAATCCCTGCATCTCACAGCCTTGTAACTGAGCGGCTAGAATTCCGGGCTTTGGGTCTTTCTGAAGATGTTTACACCGTGGTGGAGGCATCTAGAAAGGAATCGACCAGGAAATGTTATGCCTTCAAATGGAAAAGGTTTTCCATTTGGTGTCAGGGTAAGGGTCTGGACCCCTTATCCTGTTCTGTGGCTAACATTCTCGACTACCTTTGGTCTGTCTCAAAGGGGTCTATGGTCATCGACCCTTGGCGTGCACCTGGCAGCCATTTCTGCTTACCGGGCGTGGTACAGGAGACAGTGGTCGGGTGCTTTTTCAAAGGCCTGGATCACATATTCACTCCAGTGTGTGAACCTCTACCTACGTGGGATCTACTGCTGGTATTGGCAAAGCTCATGGGCAAGCCATTTGAACCAATGCACAAGTGTGAGCTGTCACACTTGTCATGGAAGACGGCCTTCCTGGTGGCTATCACATCTGCCAGAAGGACAGGGGAGCTCCAGGCGCGTTCGGTGGACTTCCCTTATCTGGTCTTCCACTGGGACAAAGTTCTCCTGCGCCCCCACCCGAAATTCCATCCGAAGGTGGTGTCAGAGTTTCACCTTAACAAGGTGTTGACTCTGCCGGTATACTACCCTAATTACACCTCGGAGGCAGAGTACAGGCTCCATACTTTGGACCTGAAACGTGCTCTCTCCTGTTACAAGGAGAGGACAGTGGAAATTCATGGAGAGGTTCACCAGCTGTTTGTCACCTATGCAGAAGCCACTTCTGGCAGACCTGCAGCCAAACTGACTATTGCAAGATGGATTACACCATGCATAGGTCTGTGCTATGAGTTGGTGTGCAAGGAGCCTCCCAGAGGGATAAGAGCTCATTCTATCCGCCATACTGTTGCACTGGTGGCTGCTTCCAGGGACATCCCTATCCAGGAAATCTGTTGGGCTGCTACCTGGAAGTCAGCAAACACCTTCATCACCCACTACCACATCGACCTTGAGTCACGCCGGGATGCTAGGTTTGGGGTCTCTGTCCTCCAATCTCTGTTCCCTAAGTAGGGGTTGTGCACCTTGCCTCCCTCCTCTTGGAGAACTGCTAGGAATCTGCCAAAGAGTGTGGATGAACAACATAGCAACGATTCTAGAACAACAGATTACTCACCTGTAACAGTAGTTCTAGGAGTGGTGTATGTTGTTCATCACCTGTTCCTCCTGACCTCCCGACTGCGGACGCACAATGCCTGGCTGGCAGGCTAAGATCTGGCATCACAGGGCGGAGCTGAGGTATATACCACCTGGGTGGGTGGGAGGAGCCAGCTTGAAGACTTCTGGCAAGATTTAAAGGGGAAAGGGACATGCCAATAAGTGTGGATGAATAACCTATACCACTCCTAGAACTACTGTTACAGGTGAGTAACCTGTTCTTCTTGACTCTATACTCCTGTGAAATAGTTTCCTTGGACTACAAGACAAGAAAGGTGGTTTCAGCACTCACTTTGAATTCTGAAGAATGCACAAAGGCTGTTTAATTCAGTTGCAGATTAGCTATTTATTTCAAAATCCCAAAAGTGCAAAACAAGTGAATAGGGCACAGATACAATAGGAGGAAACGCAGTGTAGCCCCAAATACTTTTGAGCCCAAACACTCCCCGTACTTTGTCAAGGTGTGGGGCCCCCCCTGTTGCCAGCTCAATTTATAGCAGCCAAACTTTAAATGAAAACTTCACCCTCATATCTTGTAAATCTTATTTATTTCCATGTCAACAGGCAACTTTTTTCCTGTAGCTGTTGCAGTGTATGTGTTTGCTTTAGTTTGTTTTCACAGTCCACGCTAGTCCCCTGTAACTATCCTGGTAGTTCTCTATTTTATGGTTGTTGAAATCAAGAGCTACATTAGCATACGAGAACATGTCACATTGCCCATTTATACCATGTATCTCTATGCTGAAAGTACAGATATTGTGAAAAAAGCTCTCTGGAAATACAAAATAAAGCAGTTTAAAAGGAAAAAACCCTACTTAACTCAGTTTGCAAAGCTAACTGAAGGTAAATGCTGTATTTAGCACATTGCTGCAACTTGTTTTGTTGAACTCTAATTAGGCAGACAGGCATGCTGTGGAGTATAAAGGGTGCTGACACATTGTGTTCTCATGCTAGTGAAGCTGTCGGGGACAATGAGATTTCAACAACCATAAAATGGAGACCCCCCAGGATAGTTACAGGGGACTAGTATAAACAGTGAAAATAAACTAAAGCAAACACATATATCCCCAACAGCTACATGAAAGAGTTGTCTGTTTATATGGACCCACGTAACATTTGCAAAATATGAGGGCGTCATTTTCCTTAAGGCAGCCGGCCCAGTGGCACTGAGGGTTGAGGTGCTGGACGCCACACCTTGCGCCATGCCGGCGACCGGGTTCGAGGCGAGCCCGGGCGGTGGGGAGTTGGCTGGGGAGGAGATCGAAAGGCCGTGAGGACTGCTCTCTCTTCCCGGGGAGAGATGTGGGAAGCGATCACTTCTGGAGCGGCCTCTGGTGGTGTTCGGAGGCACCCAGCTTGGTGACGCAGCGGATGCGAGGGGCGGAGTTGCGGCATAGTGTTGCCTTGTCAGCCACACTCCGGGGGGGGGAACCTACACATAATGAAGAAAAAGACCACTCCTGGGGATAGATGAAGGCACCTTGGCCTCCTAAGCCCACACTCCCAACCCCGGACTGCCTCCTCTCAAACCGGGCTGCTCGTGTGCCCAGCGCTTTGCCTTTGGATAGAGCGCCATGGGCGGATAGGGTGACCCTACATCTGGAGGGTTCAGACCCGGAGGTGGTGCTGGGGCACATGAGCGGGGGGGGAGTAGTAGTCACGAGGGGGAGGTAGAGGCTGGGAGCCCCGAGGATCAATCAATCAGTCAAACTTTATTTTTAAAAAGGCGCTTTTCTTAAAACCAAAGCGCCTGTACAATTTCATAGAACAATAAATAAACAAAATCTAAAACTATTATAAATCATTAAAAGCTATGTTAAAAAGGTGGGTCTTCAAGGCTCCTTTAAAACTCAGGACAGTCGGACTATTTCACACCTGACAAGGTAGAGAATTCCACAGGGTCGGGGCCGTGAAACTAAATGATCTAGCCCTGGCGTCTTCAAGCGGACCCTGGGAATCTCCAGCAATCCTAAATCAGTGGATCGGAGGCGGAGGGACAGTATGGGCAAAGGGCTCTTTCAGGTAAGTAGGTCCCTGGTCATGTAGGGCTTTATAGGTCAGCAAACCGACCTTGAAGGTGATTCGCCAAAATACTGGCAGCCAGTGCAGTCCGCGGGCACAGGCATTATATGGCTGGATCTAGAAGAACCAGTCAATAACCTGGCTGCTGCATTCTGCACTAGCTGCAGGCAGTGACTCAACCCCGATAGCCCTAGGTACAGGGAGTTGCAATAGTCAAGGCGGGAGGTACGAAGGCATGGATCAATGTTGGAAGATCTTCTGGAGGAACCAGATGCTTCACCCTGGCGATATTCCTCAGATGGAAAAAGGAAGTTTGACCACCGCTGACACCTGAGCTTTAAGTGTCAATGGGTCATCAATTATTACGCCAAGATTCCGTAGACCTGATCTTGAGGTCGTCAGATGAACGCCTGCAAGCCTTAAGGCCTGAGTGTGATCCAGCCGCCAACTCGCCCCCACAGCCACCTTGTCCACAACCAACACCTCAGTTTTCTCCAGGTTTAACCTCAACCAACTCCCATTCATCCAATCTTGGATTTCTGCAAGGCAGTTATTAAATACCGAAAGGCAGCATCCTGGCCGGGTACAAAAGACATATACAGCTGGGTATCATCGGCATAGCAATGGAAACCCAGACCGTGTAAATCTTATAATCACTCCCAATGGCAGCATATACACACGCAAATAACATAGGCGTAGAATAGAGCCCTGCGGTACCCACAAGATAAGGGAGACTGATGCCGAGGAAAAAATTCCCGACACCACCCTCTTGAGTCCTACCTTGAGGTAGATCTAAACCACCTAAGGACCATACCAGATAATCCACAGATGGACCATGAGCGCTCTAACAGCACACCATGATCAACAGTGTCAAATGCTGCTGAGAGATCAAGAAGTACCAAGATAGAACAGGTCTTACGATCTCTAGCTATTAGGAGGTCATTTAGTACCCGAACAAGTGCTGTCTCGGTACTGTGCTCTTCTAAATCCAGATTGGAAGAATCGTAGATATTGTTGTTGGTCAAATGATCCTCCAATTGCCTTGCGACCACCTTCTCAATAACCTTACCCACAAAGGTGGTTAGAGACTGAGTCTGTAATTTGCTAGACAATCTGGGTCTAGGAGGATTTCTTTAAAAGAAGCTTAACTATAGCCTCTTTAAGGGATCTGGAAAGATCCCCTCTCAAGAACTTCAGACTGTCAAAGCCAGGACTAGGCCGATTTGATCCACACATTCCACTAAAAGGCGTGTGGGCCAGGGGTCAAATCACAGCTGGTTGGTCACAATACTCGGATGACCATCACAATATCATCGATTTTGGGAGGCTGAAGTCAGACCATACCAACTGGGTGTTCGACATCTCAGCCGACCATCACCTCCCATTGGAGAGGGAAGAACGGATGTCTGATCTGATTTTGGCAACCTTATCTGCAAAGAAGAGAGCAAACTCCTCACACCGTTTTGTGGAAAAGGCCCTTCCGGGCTGAAGACAGACTGGATTGCACAGTCTGTCCCAGTCCGAAAGAGCTGAGCAGGTCTATTCTGTGCAGCCGCTATCTCCCTGGACAGGAACTCTGCCTTCTTACGAGAGATTGCGGATTGATAAACCATATAATGGTCCATCAAACTAAGTTTGTCATCATCCAGACCAGACTTCTGCCAACACCTCTCCAGCCTTCGTCCAGCCCTCCTCAACTCCCTCAGGATGCTGGAAGGAGTTCTCCAGGCAAGTGGAGATAAAGTAAAAAAAAAAAAAAATAATAATTTTCCTTAAGGCACCATCCATAAAGTGCAAAATAGGTGACCGCTACACAAAGTGTTAACAATTAAAAACATTTACACCTGAAGTATATGGACAGCTTGTCATGAAGAAAAATCTGTATAGAGTATATGTAAGTAATAATCCACGACATGGTGTGCATCATAGGATTTTAATGCTTGCCCCAGGGGTGTAGTAAGGCACAAGGCCAAAGGCAGTGCCCTTACGCCCAATGGGAAGTACATTAAAATCCTATGATGCACACCCTGAAGGGGCCCATTACACTTATAAAATGGCTCTAAGTAGTTTTTTGGGGGAGAAAAATGAGATTCCTGACCCGGCAGTGCATTTATAGAAATTTAATGCACGGTCAGGTGACATCACTGCCAATGAAATTTCTAGATTGTTTCTTTCCATTTAATAAAAGTTGATAGCAATGTAAATGTCTAAATGCAATAATAAAATCAATATTTAATTTGCATAGTCCTTATTCTCTCATGGTTCTAGCTCGGTTCTGGGTACAAGGCCTGTAAAAGACGAATACATCAGATTAAGTCACCAAAAATAAATTTCTTAATTGACAGTCTCTGTCTAAACATTTAGTCAGGGCCATGACAAAGCCCCAAGTTCATAAATCCAAAAGCCACGCTAAGGGCCAGCTTCATATCCAAGTACCCCTGAAGTCCTAGGGAATCTTTATCCATGCCTAAGAACACAAGGCTGTGATGCACAGTGTTACCCATACTACCTACATGAATGGCTAGGAATCGCCTACTGTTTTGTAACTGTAATGCTCTGGTCTGTTCACCTATTCTCTCTTTAAATTTCCTCTTGCATGTTGGCATATGGTAGCAACACCACTCGCAAAGCCGGCGTTCTGTTCTGGGAAGTGAGCCCAAGTCATCGGGGGCTGGCTGGGGGGGGAGGCTCGAGCATTCCAGAGGATGCTCTCCTCCAGGGAGGCATGTCCATGTGTTCTGCTGCAGTACTGCCACTTGGGTGACCACAGGTGGCAGTGCAGGTGGAGTGGCAATGGGAATGTGGATGCCTCCTAACTGGGGTGCTGGCATGTGAGCATGCCGATGTCCACTCCAGTCCTAACCCATGAGACACCCGGGGGGGGGGGGTGAAACGGGGAAAGTCTTCAGGCTGTAGAATGAAGCCGCCTCTCCTCGCAGGTCCTGCACCCACTCTCTGGCCTCCCGACTGTCACCCAAGCTGAACTCTTAGGCCTGGTAACCCAGGGTACTCCGCCACAGGGGGTAAACTGGGGGCATTGCCGGGTCAGAAAAGTAAGACCCAGGGTGACGGAAGTGGGAGAGAGGAGGATTACAGGGCAAGCTGGGTGTCAAAGGGCATAAAGTACAGTAAAATAAAATTTCCACGTAGTGCAGCCTACATAGAAGGACCCACAGGGGCATATGGCAAGGTAAATAACATTACAGATATCACATTTTATAAAGTCCCTAATGCTGACAGACTTAATCTTAGGATTGGAAAAAGATGTAGTGACACTCATAGATACACAGTGTTTACATCTGACACAATGCCTAATGCCTGGTGGAAAAGGAGGGAAAAAAGTCATCTTTTTCTGTGGCATAGTCTGAAAACTGTGGACAAGTGTATCATAAAGGTTTTTTGCCCACCTGTATACAAATCTAGGTGGATTGTTCACACAGTCCCTAAGGCTAGACTCTACCTTAAGGATGTCCCGGTTTCTTAACACAGTGTCCTCTACAGCTCTGGACTCATTAGAACAAGAGGTAATAACATTTATTCTGTTGTCCCTTACCTCCTGTCTAGCTTCATGTAGATCTCTGGAGTATTGTCAACCTCGCGTCAGGCCTTTGTCACGACATCCACCCCATAGCTCCTTTCTGGAAATCTGAGAGCCATGCCTTCAGCCTCCTGTTCATACGTCTCCTCGGAACTACAATTCCTCAGGAGATGTATGAATTCCACCTTGGGTATGTTGGTTATGGTGTGGCGAGAGTGGCAGCTACTTCCCAGAAGTAGGGTATTATGGTTCTTCTCCCCCCCCCCATTAATGCTGTTTTTCCCTCCGTGGCGCAGGCTTTTAGCCATCCGTCGACCCTCCCCCAGCCCTGTCATCTGGTGTTCCAGGGACTTACCTTGTCCTGGTGCTTCCCATACGGCTTATCCTGTGTGGCAGGGGCTGACGCCAGGCACCTTATCGCCAACAGATGGATCTGGTTTCGTGAGAGGGCCCTATAGCCGTGGGAAGAGCCTGATAGGAGTCAGCGTCATCCTCCTTTTCTGCCTCTGGAGGATGGATGTGCAGTGCCGTCCAGACGTACCCATGTGCACTCCGACCCTCCATACCCCAGGTGGCTGGCATTGGCTGCCTACTTCAGGGGCCTCCGCTACAGGGCTGTTGAGTGCCAGGAACTACAACCCTCCTCTCCCCTGACGACCAGAGTCCGTCTCCGAACCCGGGCCGCAGGTGTGGCGGCAGGTGAAGCACAATGCCTCTACCCTCCATGCCATCAGGCCAGCGGTCAGTTGGTTTTCTAAAAAGGTTTGTACTAGCACTTCCATTAATTTATCTAATGATTTTAAGGTCCAAAAAAGTGATTTTTCTAGTGCTACAGCTGATCATAAACCTGAAACCCAGGTTGTCTTATTCCAGATAGTTTTGAAAACCCTGTAGTTCTGATATAGACCCCTACCACAACATAAACTTCCTCCACAGGTCAATCTTGCTGTACATGGGGTTTTCCTCAGTGTGTATCACATTGTCCTCCCACATACTGATTGCCAGTTGACATAGTTGGTGGCAAAAGTTGCTCCAATAGCCGTGCCACTTTTTTGAATATAAGACTTTCCCAGAAAGCTGACAGTATTGCACTCCAGTACACATTTTGCCATATTCAGCAGAACATCAGTGGGGGCATCTTTATGGCCTCTTTCTTTTTGCAGGAAGTTTTCCAAGGCCTTCAAACCATACTAGTGAGTTAGGTATATTGGACTGTAATGACTCCACATCAAAGGTTACTAAGAAACTGGAACCCTTGATGTGGGGATCATTCAGAATATCCCTGATACCCTTCAAATAAGACCTTAAATGACCCATTATAAGTCTTAGATTGTAGTTTATATACTGGAATAGGGGCTCAGTAGTTTATGTACTGGGCTAGTGGGCTCTCTTAAACGGTATGCCCCCTGTATGGTGACACTATTACAGTGAAAAGGTCGATGCCAACAACATCGACGTTTTCGCTGTGATAGTCCTCCTGAGACCCCGGCACACTCTCTCCCGGTCCTACATCCCTCCCCTGATCCAGCTCTGACTTGAAGTAAGAATCCTAGAGATCGGGGTGCCCCCATGGTGGATTTTTGGGGGCAAGACCGAAAAAAAAACAGCTGAGTTCTAGTTGATTTATGTCGATCCGCAAGCTGCGGTCGACATAAATCCGTCACTGTGATGGCGGTTGACAGCTTAGTTGTCGAACCAGCATCGTAGAGCCCTGTTAAACTACCTACCCCTGAGATTATAGGCCTGCTGGAGGGGGGTGAGTGTCTTATGCACTTTGGGGAATATGTACATGGCTGGATGTAAAGGGTGCTCCACTGTGAGTCCCTCTTCGATCTTATCATAGAGCCACCCTCGTGTCCAGGCCTTCAAACGCAAGTCATTGACCCTCTTCTTAAGTCCCAAGGTCAGGTCTTGGGGAGTTTACCATGAATCTCCTCATTGTCCAACTGTCTCTGGACTTCTCTAATGTAATTTTCTGAATCCATAGTGACAACACTACCCCCTTTACCAGCTGATTTTATTGTGAGGGCAGCTTGTATGTTCTTTCATGGCCAGTTTTTCCTCCTTGGGCAAATTGTTAAAACCACTGTTACATTGCTGAAAATCATATTCAGAAGCCTGGTTAAAGTTGAGAACAGTACTGTTCATAGGCAGACAGAAAGAGGATCTATGCGTGGGAAGTCTTGTGATTTGTCCCCCAGAATAGGACCCCATCTCTCCACTTGCCTGGACCCATTTCCTTGGGCTATAGGCATTGAAAAAGACACATTTTTGGAGCTAAAGAAAAATGTAAGGTTCCACACCCTTGAACCTTGTAGATCCAAGTATGTTCGAAACCTGTTGATGCCGACCGGTGCAGAGTTCAGTCCTTTACTAAGGACTTTTATTTGTGTGTTCTCTTACTAGACAGACACTGGCTACAGGTGACCCCGGAGGGAGGAACTGGAAGGCCAGTCGAGGAGAACCCGGCAGAGGGCATGGGGGGGGCAGGTGCCGTTGCCTGCCCCATGAGCCGGTTTTTCCTTTGTTCTGTGCTGCTTCCCCACCCCTGCGTGGGCATGCCCGATGCTCTGGTGCACGGCAACCCAGCCAGCATTGGCTGTGCTGATTTCATGCTGCCTGGCTTGCTGCAACATCCCCTGGTCTCCACCAGGGGTCATCGGCGACGCTGACCCAACCCGCACTCCTGGCGAGGAGAGCACCACTAGGGCCTTCCGTCCTCAAACTGCCCCTGCCGACCCCCCCCCAGCGCCCGAGTCCGTTCCCGAACTCGGGTCGCCAACATTGCGCGAGGCGTAGTGTCCAGCACCACCAGGCCGGCCCTATTTGTGTGTCTTGTAGGCTGTGTTGGGAGGTGTATTACATTGGTGGTGTCCTGTGAAATTTCAGCAGGAGAGTCTGCAGTTTGCAGTTATATTTTCAGAATTATTAATCCCTTGTTCCTGTTGTATAGATCTGACTATGATATTCAATTCATCCCCCTCTGAAACCGGGCTTGTCTCCTGTAATATTACTGTCCTTCCAGTCTTCTTTGAGGTTCACCCCCTTCTCCACTTCCTTGTCCGTTTCCTTTTGGTAGATTTTGTGGCATTGGGGGAGGGAGGGTAAGAGAGTGAAGTATGTCTCTAAGAAGAAGAAAAAAAAAAACTCGTATCTGACTCTATTAAGTTAGTTTCACTGGCAATATTTTCACTTCTTTTAAGAATCGAATGCAGCTGCTTAGCCCAATCAAATAGTCTGTTATTGAGGTAATCTCCGTCCTTCCCCCAGGAACTTTTTTCTCTTCTTGGCACTGATCTTAATATCTAGCTTTTGTATTGTTTTTTTAGTTTCGCTTTTAACTTGTGCTATCAACAGTTTATATACCCCCTGGTAAGCACACAACTGGTCTTGAACAATTCATCAACAATCGTGGGCAACTTGGGTAAAACTGGGAACAGGTTGTAGTTAGAGATTTTAACATTAATTGGCAATCCCATGATGCCTCTGCAGCCAGGGACCAAATGTCAGGCCTCTACCTCACCCAGATGGTTACCCAAGCCACCGGACAAAACTGCCGTATGGGTACAAGTACCCTAATTGACTGGCTTCTCTCCACATGCCTGGAACACATCTCTGAAATATCAGTCCTACCAGACTCCCTCAGTGACCACTCCCCTGTTTTATGCACCTGGACAAACTGGTTCAAAAAGTGCACTCCCCAGCTCTCTAGAACTTACTTAGGAGTGGGCAGTTGGATACTTTCAAGCAGTACTCGAGTCTGGCTGACTGGTCCCCGCTCGACAGAGCTAAGGATGGCAACAAAGCCCTTGACTACTTCTGTAATATCTTTACAAATGCTTGTAATATCTTTGCCCCTTACAAGTCAAAAAAAGTAAGAGGGACTGCTAACCCCTGGCTCTCGGTCTCCTTCATTAAGCTCATGTGCCAAAGAGACAATCTAAGGCACAAGGCCAAGGCAACAGGGGAGACAGGCTGACCTCTTTGCCTACAAGGCAGCCAGAAATACTTGTACAAAACTCATTTGATTGGCCAACACCAACTACTATAAAGATCTCGTAAGCAGGAGATAGGGACATGGAAGGGAGTTCTGGAATTCAGTTAAATCCCTTACAGGTTGGGTATCCAAGGCTCCACCTGACCTGATAGAAACAATGTCGGGGACATTCCAGGAGCCCAGTGATATTGCAGATGTATTTAATCAAGCCTTCACAGACTTCAGTGCTGTGCTACCCAGTGACTACCTCTCCACCCCGCCATCTAATCAGCTCCTCTGCACAAGTCAACCGCCCCCACTCCAAAACAGTAGACTACCTTTCTACTTTAGGCGGATAGCCAGGGCTGAGACCTTAAAGTATGTCAGGCGGGTCTTAGGTAACACTAGGGTGGGGAGTGACTTAATCGACATGAAGATGATAGCTCTCGCAATAAATGAACTGGCGTATCCACTCACCAAAGTCCTCAATGCCTCATTGAGAACAGGAGTGTTTACTGACAAATGGAAGGCAGTTCTCGTCACCCCCATCTTCAAAAGTGGTGACAGAACTAACCTGTAAAACTATAGGCCAATTTCAATACTAGCCCCCCCCCCCCCATGTCGAAAGCCCTGGAACGAGTTGTCTCTGATCAACTTACAGAGTACCTGGAGAAGTACAATCTCCTGTGTGCTCAACAGATTGGGTTTTGAAAAAATCACTCCACCCTAACTGCCTTGGTTGACTTCACTACTCAGCTCTATGATGCTTTAGACGATAGGATGGCTGTGGGGTCTGTCTTCATAGACCTCACCAGTGCATTTGGCACTGTTAACCACCAGCTTCTGCTCAGCTGCCTCTCATCCTTGGGCCTTTCGGAAAGCACTGTAGCCTGCTTTGAAAGCTACCTATCCCAGAGGACACAGTGTGTGAGAATTAGCGGCAGCCACTCAGCCAAGGGAGGTGAGCCTAGGAGTCCCCCAAGGATCAATACTGGGGCCACTATTATTCAGCCTCTTCATTAATTCCCTACCATCTGTCTGCCCGGCACGCATGGTGTTCTATGCTGATGATGATGCCATCATCTCCGTACCTGGCAGAGAATTTTACAAACTCACATCTGAACTGCAGGCCAACATCCATAGTTTGGAAACGTGGTTTACTTGGAATAGACTACTATTAAACTATAAAAAAAAGGAATGCTCTTTATGGGGCCGCACGCCAAGAAGAAATACAGTCTGCTGTTGTTACACAGCCATAAAGGGGATACATTGGAGCAAGTGTTCACTTTTAAATACCTAGGTGTACACCTGGATGACACCCTCACCTTCACAAAGCTTATCGACCAGGTTGTGAAATCTATAAATATAAAGCTAGGTGTACTATACCTCCACAGGCACTCGATGACACTTGAAGTACTTAAACTGGTCACAAGCAGCTGAGTGTTATCTACCATTGATTACGGGCTAGTGATCTATGAGGCTAGCTCAGATACTGCGCTAAAAAGGGTTAAAACCCTCCTTAATAAGGCCTGTCATCTTGTCCTTGACGCTGACTACCTGACCCATACATGTGCTGTCTACAAGCGAGACCAGTTGGCTCCCCACAAACTCAGGTACAATACCAGACCTGCCTGCTGGGGGCACTACTAGGAGCTTATACATCGTCCACCACTAGTTTATTTAAAAACTCATACCAAACAGTAAATGCTAGAAATGTGACTAAGGGGGGTGGGTGTTATTATTGCCCTTCAAGCGCACCTCGCTTGCTCAGCGTTCCCTCTCCTACTGTGGGCCTAAATAGATTAATGATCTTCCTGCCACCCTAACAGAATGCAGCAATATCAGCCAGTTCAAAACAGGGCTCTGGTCCTTCCTTGTCAGTGAGAATGCCTGCTGTTGCCCAGTATAATCCTAGCCTAACTGTGCTTACCCTACTCGCTCGCTCCCCTTCCCCTCTCTACTGCCTCATCCCCACCCTGTTGCCCACCTTTTCCTACCTCCTCGCCCATTCCCTTACAGCCCTGTCTACCACCACTCCTTCTTACCTTTTCCCCATGTTTCACCCTTGGCAAAGCCAACTCCGGCTGCTTTATTTCCACTCTACTAATCACAGTAGACTTGGCTCTTTACCGACATGAGAATGTACTCTGCTCCATCCGAAGCATTGAACCACACTCATTGAGTGTTGTTGTACTTGGCACTTTGATGTTATCCTTGTAACCTAAATGTTGACGCTGTAGCTACTGAATTAAATGCTGTATCCGACTGCACTTACTTGTACCTGATGTATTGTTTATAATGTGCTTCTCTGACTTGGAACCTTTGTAAACGAGCCTTCGGCTCAAAGGTATTAATCTGAAACTTAAGTAAAACTGGTGCAAATCAGAGGTATTATTGCAACCTTCAGATACTTGTTCCCTTTTAAAGGAAACATAAACAGGGGTGCCCGATCATGGCCCCCAAACCACAGCAGCATCAGTTACCATTTTACTCACAAAATGCTGCGGTCATTTTGCTTGCGAAGTCTGTCACCCCCGAGTCGCTACAGTTTAAACATCATGGTACTGTGTAAACAAATCCCTTAGTCTGTATTGAAACTGGACAGTCCTGTAGCCTCCTAAGATGGCGGCTACATCTGTATGCGATGATGTAATGTAAGCGACATCGCTCCCGAGAGCTACTGTATTCTGTATGGGGACCTTATAAAGTATATATGATAACTTCATTAAAAAAAGCGCTGCTTCATCAAATTCTATACTGTGCAGGTGTAACAACCTTATCACACCTGCACAGTATAGGATTTGATGAAGCAGCGCAGCGTATCTCACCCCCCATTGTGTACTCTTCCCCTGGGTTTTTGTTTCCCAGGTGCATTACCTTGCACTTCTTAGTATTGAATCTAAGCTGCCATACATTTGACCATTCCTCTAACCTTGCCAAGTTCCTTCTCATCCTTTCCACTCCACCTTTGCATCAACTCTGTTGCAGATCTTTGTGTCATCTGCAAAGAGACATACTTTTCCTTCCAGTCCCTCTGCAATGTCGCTTATAAAGACATTGAAGAGGAATGGTCCTAATACTGAACCCTGCGATACCCCATTAGTAACCCCCCTTTCTTCAGAGTGGACTCCATTTACTATTTCCCTCTGTGTCCTATTCTCCAGCCAATTCTTTACCCAAGCTATCATCTTGGGACCCACTCTCAAGCTTGCTAACTTGTATATTAATCTTTTGTATGGGACTGTGTCACATGCCTTGCCAAAGTCTAGGTAGGCCATGTCCACAGCCTCTCCCTGATCTACTACTTTGGTCACCCAGTCAAAGAAATCTATTAGATTCGTCTGGCATGACCTTCCCGCTGTGAAGCCATGCTGCCTTGGGTCCTGTGCCCTTCGGGCCTCTAGGTATTCGACAGTCCTTTCCTTCAGAAGTGATTCCATCATTTTCCCTATCACTGAGGTTAAACTAACAGGTCTGTAGTTTCCTGCTTCTGCCCTGCTCCCACTTTTGTGAAGGGGAATCGCATCTGCCCTCCTCCAGTCCTCAGGTACCACCCCATCCTCCCATGATTTGTTAGAAGGTAGTCAGTGGTGTCACTAGTTCTACCCTTAGTTCTTTTAGAACTCTGAGATGAATCCCATCAGGCCACTTAACTCTTTATGAGTTTATATTTTCCAAGGGTGATCGAGGGAAGTTATGAAACAAGTCTTCTAGGCAATCTGTTTGCCGTATTGTTAAACCAGGAAGTGGGCCGATTTCTGGTTGGTTTAGAATAACCAAGTTGTTAAATAATTTGGCTGCTTCAAAATTTGCCCATAGGAGATCTATAACTGCCAGTTGGTCCAATGAATGTATAATCACCCTCTTGAGTCACCTGTTAATCTTCCATTTATTAGACAAAAATTGGCTTCCTCCATTTATTAGTCTAAGATTTTCCTTCTTTTGTTGGTAACTTTGTCTTTAGTCCTTCTGGTATATTGAATATTTTGATATATCACAATAATTCCTTCTATAAAGTTACTTTGAAAGGAAGATATATTATTGGTATTAGAGATTTGTGCATTAAAATCCCCCATTATAATAATTGGTTGATGTTCCCATTTCTCTTTGATCTGCATTATATATGTTTTTAACTGTTCACAGATCTTATCATCCTTAGAGTTTTTAGCCTGTGGAGGTATGCATATATTTATCAAAATTAATATGCTTCCAGCCATCACTAATTTTAGTGCTAGAAGTTGTGTTATACCTATATCAATAGAACAAGATGTGATATTTAATGATTTTTTTATGTAGGTTATTAAACCTGCACTGGGTGTACCATTTTTCTTGTTTTTAACTGCTGGTATTCTGTATCCAGTATATCCTGGCAGTTGTCATTTCAGATCATGATGGCAGAGTGGCACACATGGGTTATAACTTCAGACAACATGAAGTCTTGCGGTATTCAGACATAATGCAGTTAGCTCCAGCACTTGAACTGCCCCGGAGAGGAAAGAGTTAACCCTATGCAGAGGCATAGAACGTTGAGCTCGAGCTCGGTTTTCAAACCTCTGTCTGTGGTACTTCCAGTGTAACCGTCAGATTCTTTACTTCGCCTAACAGTGAAGTCACTCCGGAGATTTCCTCTGCTTGGTTCGATAAAAGTAAAGCGTTCGGTTTAAACCGCATATTTTTTTGTTATTTTTGGATATCCAGCCTCTGTCTACGGCACAGGTAGTGTGTAGATAGGTAGTGACTGTGTTTTATTTTGGTGAAAAAGTGGAAATTGTTCTTTTCTTCGGTTTCTTTCCGTTCGGTCTGGTTTTGAACTGACCTTGTTAATTTTAATTTTAATTTTATTTTTTCTGGGATTAGAGTGGTGTTCCGGTACCGATCGGTTTCAGAAGGATCGGACCTTTTGCTGGTACTTTTAAAAAGCCCGTGACACGGTTTGTAACCGATCAGTTATTATATTACCTGGCTTGAAAGCTGCAATAGGGTCATTTGTTAGGTTGGCCACGTCTGAGAAACCCAAGAAGAAAACTGGTCCCACTGGGTTTCAACACTGTACTGAGTGTGGGGAGGTCTTTGATAAGGCTGACCCCCACCTCATCTGTGTTTGTCTGGGGTTTGACCACCTCAAGTCAGACTGCCAAATCTGTAAAAACTTTCCTAAATCCACTCTAGCTAAAAGACTGAGTAGGCTGAAGGAAAGGGAGTCCGAGAAGTCCGTAGATCCAGATGGCCAGCCTGGTTCGGTTTTGGACGAACCTGAGGAGGTGCCTACTGACCTAGGTGATACCTCCTCGGGCAAAAGGAGAGCTGACCCCAAGGGGTCAGTCCCGTCAAAGATGAAGCGTAAGTCTGCCGGTTCAGATCCTGTATCTCACTCTCCAACCGTGGACAAAATAGCCAAAGCGATTAGTATTGTTTTATTGCTTAGACCGGTTCCGTCCGAACCGGTACCGTTGGTTAGGCGGTCAGTTCGGTCAGATATGTCTCCTCCGGATTAAGATCCAGACGCTTATTATGAGGAGTGGGAGGGAGACGAAGACTATCCCGGCGATGATGATGATGATAACTAGGGGGGTATGGATGTGCCATTGAACCGGACATCTCCCCAGACAGGCCCTCAGGTGTCTCTCCTCCCAGGCTGTCTGAGTCCCCTTCACATTTTTTGTTCTACAAAAAGGTGGCAGAAACACTGCAGCTTCCCTTGGTTGAAGCTGCAGAGGAGGAAGAAGAGCCTGATTTTGTGGAAATGATTGGCATCCCAGAGTCCAAAAGGCTGTCTATCCCTCTTCATAAATCCTTGGGGAAACAGACACACAAAATTTTACTAACTCCTAATTCAATACCTCCTGTGGATAAGAGAATGGACAGGAATGTATTTGTTATCAGGCTCAGCTGCGGAGTTCCTTTATAGTCATTGCAGCCATGTTGGGATAGTGCAGGCAGCAGCCTGTGACAGGGCTAACATTCCTTTGCCTTCACCCCGGGTAAGGACTACAGGAAAGTGGATGCCGTGGCCAAAAAACAGTATTTGGCATCCTCTTTGGGACTCAGGCAGGCTACCTATATGGCCTACACAGCCAGGTACCAGAAATCCAGATGGGATACGGTTGTGGAACTGGCTTAGAAGGCCTCTCCCCAGCTAGCCAAGGAGCTGGAGGGGGTGGCTGCTGATGAAAT
Organism: Neoceratodus forsteri; assembly: GCA_016271365.2. Lineage (NCBI taxonomy): Eukaryota > Metazoa > Chordata > Ceratodontiformes > Ceratodontidae > Neoceratodus > Neoceratodus forsteri. The sequence goes on from CM028132.1 coordinate 501,023,236, forward strand.
CGAGGCATCCAGAATGCAATTTCATGCTGCTGTGGACTCCAGTGATGTGGCATCTAGAGTCATGGCTCCATCTATGTCTCTCAGAAGACATGCTTGGCTCAGATGTACTAGCCTTTCACAGGATACCCAGACTAAGGCCATGAATTTTCCTGTAGTAGGTAACTCTGTTTGGGGAGCAGACAGAGGCTTACATGAAGAAAATGGATGAATACGGGACCACATACAAGAGTGCACAGGCCAAGGAAAGGCAGGCCACTCCGCAGAAGCAGCAGTCTAGGGGGCAGGCCCTTTCAAAGGCCTTTTTACCAGGCCCAGGCCTCCTCTCCCTTCCCACAGAGGGAGGGGCAGGAGGGGGATGAGCAGGGCTGCTCCCACCTCCTCTCAGTCTAAGGCTCCTGCCAAGCAGACACCCTGATGGGTCAGCCCAGGTCGACTCCCCATTTCCAGTAGGAGGCAGGTTGGCTTACTACTTCCAGGCCTGGAAGTCTGTGACCTCAGACAAGTGGGTCCTGGAAATAGTAAGCCAGGGACTGGCCCTCAGCTTCAAAAAATTTCCAAAAAAGAGGGCCAAGTCTTTTCCACCTGCATCAATCTCAGAAACTCTTGCCCTAGAGGCAGATGTTTCCTATCTTCTAGCTCTCTGCTATAGAGAAAGTTCCTACTCAGCACAAGGGAAAAGGACTGTACTCCAGGTACTTCCTTACCCCCAAAGAAAACAGGAGTGGCGACCCATCCTAGACCCAAGGTATTTGAACAAACACATTTCAAAGCCCAAATTCAAAATGGTAACTCTGGGAATAATCCTTCCCTTTCTAAGGCCAGGGGATTGGCTAGCATCTCTGGACCTCAAGGATGCCTACTTCCATATTCCTATCAGGTGCTCCCACAGAAAGTACCTCAGGTTCGAGTTGCCTTCAGGCCATTACCAGTTCAGAGCCATGCCATTCTGCCTAACATCAGCTCCAAGGGTGTTCACAAAGTGCCTTGCAGTAGTGGTGGCTTACCTCAGAAGACAGGGTATCACCATCTTCCCGTATCTGGACGACTGGCTATTAGTGGGTCAGTCACCTTTACAGGTCAAGTCAGCTCTTCAAACTACCCAGGACCTACTCAGTTCCCTGGGGTTTCTTCTCAGTCTTCCAAAGTCTGTCCTCGAACCAGTTCAACTTCTCACCTTTATAGGCATGGAGTTGGACACTGTACAAGCAAAAGCCTTCCTTCCCCTGGCAAGGGTAAAGGCCCTAGTGGATCTCGCTTCCTCCTTTCGACCTCAGGTCTCCCGCCCAGCAAGACAGTTCCTCCAGCTCCTGGGCCACATGGCAGCTTCTACGGCAGTGGTGCAGGTAGCAAGGTTCCAGATGAGGGACATTCAGTTTCATATAAGGTCTTTTTGGTCTCAAAAGAAGGATTCACTTACCAAACTGATTCCAGTGACTCAGACTCTGGTCCAAGCTCTCCAGTGGCGGCTGGACCAGGACAACCTGAGACAAGGGGTTCCATTTCTCCCTCAAATCCCATCAGTATTTCTTGTTACGGATGCTTCTGTCCTAGGGTGAGGAGCCCACCTGGGAGCCCTGACAGCTCAAGGGGTCTGGTCTCCACAGGAGTCTCTCCTTCATATCAATCTCCTGAAACTCGGGGCAGTTTTTCTAGCCCTGCAGAGCTTCTTGGATTCAGTCAAGGGCAAGGTGGTCCAAGTCAGAACAGGCAACACCACCACAATGTGGTACATCAACAAGCAGGGAGACACTCGGTCCTCGGCCTTGTGCACAGAAGCCATGAAGCTGTGGTCTCTGGCCTATTATCTTCCGACTTCTCTGGTAGCAGTTCACTTTCCAGGGAAGGACAACGTACTAGCAGATGCTCTGAGCAGAATTTCACAGGGACATCACGAATGGTCCCTGGATCCTCACATCCTGAAGGTCATCTTCTCCGGGTGGGGCACTCCAGAGATAGATCTCTTTGCAGCACCGGACAATCATCAGCTTCCTCTGTTTTGTTGCAGACCTCCAGTCCTGGGGACAGTTCCCCAGGATGCTCTCTTTTTGGACTGGAAGGGCAGATTTCTCTGTGCTTTCCCTCCCTTCCCTCTGCTGTTCAGAGTTCTGATCAAGATCAGGACTCAGCCCTGCACAGTGATACTGGTGGCTCCAGATTGGGCCAGACAGCCTTGGTATCCTGTACTGCTGTCCTTGTCAGTGTCGCGTCCCCTGTCTCTGCCCAGGACATACAATCTCCTGTCCTCCTCCCAGGGGCGGATCTGGTACCCCAGTCTCTCAATCTCAAGGCCTGGCTCTTGAAGAGTTAGAATATTCAGCACTACATCTTTCTCAGGGAGTTCTGGATATTCTGAAGGTCTCCAGGAAACCTTCCACTAGAAAAACTTACAACTCCAAATGGAAAAGGTTCAGTATTTGGTGCTCTCAGAAAGGCATCCTGCCTGATTCTGCAGACGTTTCCACCACCGTAGACTGTCTATTTCATCTGAATGGTGTAGGCCTTAGGCCTGCCACTCTGAAGGTTCATCTAGCAGCTGTCTCTGCATTCCTCTCAGCAGAGAAGGGCTCTTCCCTGGCATCTCATCCTGTTTTCAGAAAGTTTTTCAAAGGTCTGGTTCACATTAACGCTCCCTTTAGGGAGCCCACTCCACCTTGGGATCTTAATGTCTGCATAGCTCAGCTTATGCAGCCACCCTTTGAACCTCTGGCTTCGGCCGAATTGAAGTACTTGACCTAGAAAACTCTGTTCCTGGTAGTTATTACTTCTGCCAGGCGGATTAGTGAGTTACAGGCTCTGTCAGTTGAACCTGACTTCATCTCCTTCCATAGGGACAAAGTGGTCCTAAGAACCAATAGGAGGTTCTTGCCCAAAGTGGTATTGGATTTTCATCTGAACCAGTCTATATCTCTCCTTGTGTTTTTCACTGACCATTCTTCTTCAGGTGAAAGAAGGTTACACAGTCTGGATGTTAAGAGGCCCTTAGCTACTACATTGAGCATACTAAGGCACATAGAAATGACTGTCTTCAATTGTTTCTCACTTATGGTGAAGTGGGAAAGGTAAGCCTGCCACTAAAAAAACTATTGCCAGGTGGATTGTTTCTTGTATACAATTTTGTTATGACAAATTGGGTGGAACGCCCCCCTCAGGCCTGAGGGCTCACTCGATTTGGGGTACAGCTGCTTCTCAGCTGTGGCCAGAGATATACCTTTGTTAGTGATCTGTAAAGCAGCCACCTGGAAAACAGTACATACTTTCACCAAGCATTACTCCCTGGACATCCAGGCTAGGAGTGATGCTAGGTTTTGCACAGTAGTGCTGCATTCCCTCCTCCATAGGGAACTGCATGGTAGTCTGCATTATGTCTGAAGACAGTAAGACTTCGTGTTGTTTGAAGAAAAAATTACTTTCATAGTAATATTGTTTCTTCTAATGGAGTCTTGCTGTATTCAGACCCCCCCACCTCCCCTCTCAGAACCTGGGTTTTGGGAAGTGGACTGGCAGGTTCAGTGTTGCACCTCAGGGGTGTACCTTGTACCCTCCCTCTTGGGTGGGGTAGATGTTGTTATTTTTCTGGTGTTTTATACTTAAATATTGTCATTACCTTTCCTTCTTGGGTTCTCGACTTGAGTATTTTGGGCCCAAAAAGAATCTTTTGCCCTTTGGCTATATGTTTGAACAATTACCATACTATAGTATATTAGTTAGTTTGCTCGTAAGAATCTGACAGTTACACTGGAAAGTACCACAGACAGAGGTTTGAAAACCGAGCTCAAGCTCAACGTTCTATGCTTCTGCATAGAGTTAACTCTTTCTTCTCCAGGGCAGTTCAAGTGCTCGGGCTAACTGCATTGTGTCTGAATACAGCAAGACTCCATTAGAAGAAACAACATTACTATGGTGAGTATTTTTTTCTTTCCTGAAGACCACTTTGTTCACTTGCTGTGGCTCTAGTATTGATATTATTTTCCAGAGTTCTAAAATCAACCAAATATTTATACCATGATTGTCCAATACCGAAGATGATTTTATGAGAAGTGCTGTTAACTTGCTTGATCGGAATGTGATATCTATCTGTGAGGAATTTGTTCAGCTGCATTTTTGCTAATATTCATATTTATTGCACAGGACAAGAAAGTTTCAATTTCTCCCTTCAAAGCATTCAGAGATTTTTTTTTTTATTGTTCCCATCCGAAAATGAACAAAGTTTTATTTTCCCATTCTGCTATGGCAGCTTTATTATATTCATATATGACTTTCAGAGCTCTATTCATCCATGCTGAATCATTTTTAACTAACTGATCAGTAGAAATGCTTTGGAGAGAGTTACTTACAACACTTTCTTGAGATACAAATGGGACTGAATATAGATGTATGTATATCCCTTTATATTTTAATTCATGTTCCATGCCCCAAATTTTAGATGCCACCGTCCATGTTTTACAATATAACAAAACTGAATCTGTATGATTTTGACTAGGGGGTCTCATAATATGAAATTCCTCAGAAGTATATTCTGCTAAATGCAAAAGCTGCATGACCCAATTTATTAATTTTTTGGGTGTCTCCTTAAATAATCTTTTAATACCATGAATCTCCATGAAATATGCCCTTTATTTATGAGTAACTCTCTGTATCAGTACTATTTTTTGATATTATTGACAGACAGTTGGGCAGATGATTGAGTACCCTCGGTCTTCCCTCTTTTTTCTATCCCTTCAGTTATACCATCATCCATTTTGTCATTTTACGTGTTTAAAAAGCTCAAACTTTCTTTCTCTTTGGCCAGAAGTGCAGTTTGAGGGAGCACCATGTTCTCTTTACTGGGTATTTCTTTAGTCATTTCCTCCGTTTGACTATTGTAACTATCAATTTTCCCTTGTGGTATTCCCCAAATTTCTTGAATGGGATTTGTTTTCCTCCCAAAACTTAAGACAGATCTACCCTTCTTATTTTTCTGGGTTTTCTTTTCTCACATTTTTCCCTGTCTTTGGTATTTTGGGGGCATTTCCAAGCACTGCAAATATCTCCATTCCCTTTTGGAAATGGGGTGGTAAATGAACTTGGATGGCTTTGTTCCATGTCTCTATGGGCTTAGACGTCGTTGGTTTGATTTGTTATGTTTTTTGTTGGCTCTCTTTGTTGTGTTGTATCCTTGATTATGTTTTGATACTTAGCCAACCTGTCAAGCAATGCTTTATTATAAAAAAAAAAAAAAAAAAAATCTGTTCGCAAACTACTTAGATTTCATTTCGAGGTAGTGCACTTGCAGCAGGTAACACCATTAGGACTATGCAGCCAGGCACTAGGACCCCATGGAAAAATTCTAGTTAGCAGTCTTAAGGCGGGGAGGCCCCCCCCCCATGACGTTTGCCCTGCCCCCACCGTCACCAGTAGTATGAAGGGGCGGTCCTCGGCACCACCTCAGTTTTTCTCCCCACCACCGACCCATGCATATCTGCTCCACGGACACCTTCTGCTTCCAGTCAACTGCCATTTTCGCACTTTGCGCAGTTAAGGTTTTTTTCCATGAAATACAAGTTTGTCATGTTATGTCTACCCAGCCATCTTCCTGGATGAAGCCGGAGAGAATTTGGGCAAAATTGACAGAGGAGTCTCTAAGATTTTAGTGTCCTCTATTTTGTTTTCTATTATTTCCCTTCGATTAGTAGCTAGTTGTTTTAAACCCATTATGATAAAGTCCAAATCTTTTATTACTTGGGATAAACTGTCACCGTGCAGTTCCTCAGATCTGTATTTTGATACTCTTTGAGAAATATCTGGATTTTGATGTCTATTACTTTGTACTATCACCGGACATCCAGCTTCTAAATGGACCACATCGAGGTGGATAGTATCCACAGTATATTTCTGCTGAATCAAAGCACAGAAGGTGCCTCAGATGGTATTAAATCACACTCCAGTACGAGTATGGCAGCATCATGGCAGCTAGAAGGGACGTGCCACTGAAAGAAATTTGTAATGCTGCTACCTGGTCCACAGTTCAGACATTCACATCTCCTTTATTGCCTGGACATGCAAGCAAGAGAGAGAATGCTAGATTTGGGATTTCTGTACTTCAGAACCTTGCCCCAAGGTAATCCTAAAACCCTTCAACCCATGGTACTGCTTGGGGTCTGCACAAGTTTGACTAGGCTTTTCTAATTCATGTATATAGAAGGAAAGTTACTCACTGTAGTAACAGCTTTTCTTCTAATGGATTAGAACAGCCAGTGAAACTAATCCTTTACAGGGACCCTTCAGTGCAGCAGTAGGGCTACCGACTGGGATGTCCATGTTGATGACCTGAATTTGAAAGTGAAATTGGGTCGTTGTCAGGGGGCTGGCTGAGGGAGGAAGTTCAAGAGTCCTAAGGACTACTGTCCTGGGAGGGGGGCAGAAGCTGACACTCACCTGGCCTCTGTCAGAAGTTGGGGGAAAGACATCCTTGGCCTGATCATTTGTGGGGGGGCAGATGTCGATGCATGTTGTGCTGGAGCGTGAGGCGTATGTCCTGATGTCATTGCATACCACACCTCCCAGGGGGTCACAGAGCAGATAACATGCTGGTGGCAGGATGGCACCAGGCACTTGCAGGTCCCTCACGTGACCGGCTGGGCCTGCCAGTCCAAACTGGATCTATGACTGCAGTGTGATCTGGGGAACCTGGGGTAAGCCCTGAAGTCGGGGTAATGTGCACAGAGTGCCCAGTAGATGGGGGGCCAACCAAAGGGGGGGATAAATAGAGAAACAAAAAAAAAAAACTAACCCTTCACTGCCTCCCTTTTTTTGGGATAAGGTAAGGTTCTTCAGAACCATTTAATGTTATTTATGGCTTGAGCTTTAATGATTACTATTGCTTGTTCTCGTTTATTAAAATCATCTTTTAATCTGAAATTTATATTGGAATATTTGGAATATGTTTTCAAGTTACGGTAGGTCTCGAGTCTCCTGGCCTCTTCAGCTCAAGTGGAATGCTGAGAGGCTTGTGGCAAGTACAGTGGCGAGAGCATCTTTGAAAAAAGATTCTAAGTTTTGGGGCATCATGCACCTCAAGATGATGATGCACAAGTTAATGTTCCAGTCCAGTAGAAGAAAAGCTGTTAACTACAGTGAGTAACTTACCTGTAATGTGGAGCTGAAATTTACAGGAAAGCATCAATCGCAGCACTCCAGAAGGTGACAGTTGCTTTCAACAACCTATATAGGTATGCCCTCAGCTCTGACACAGGCACCCACCACTGCAATTGGCTTTCAGGAAAGACAAGGAAACATAGAAGGAGGAGGACAGGGCAGGAAGGGAGGTGGACACTAGTCCATTTACAGAGAAGAGGGTCCCAAAGGAACTCACAACACTGAAGGTGGACAAGGCAGTGGGACCAGATGGGATACTCCCTAGAATGTTAAAGGAGTTAAGGGGGATACTGGCTGCACCACTGGCAGCCCTGTTCAACAGGTCACTGGATACAGAAGTGGTTCCAGAGGACTGGAGAAGGGCTGATGTAGTCCCTCTCCACAAAGGTGGGAGCAGGGAGGAGGCTGGAAACTACAGACCTGTCAGCCTCACCATGGTGGTGAAGAAACTTATGGAATCACTGCTAAAGGAAAGGATAGTGGAGCACCTTGAATCTAGCGGAGCACAAGATCTGAGGCAGCATGAATTCATGTCAGGAAAGTCATGTCAGACAAATCTGATAGATTTCTTTGACTGGGTAACCAGGGAAGTGGATCGGGGGGGAGCAGTGGATGTGGCCTACCTTGACTTCAGCAAGGCGTTCGATAATGTTCCACATAGGAGGCTTGTAAACAAGCTGGGCAGCCTGGGATTGGGTCACAAGGTGGTGAACTGGGTTGGGAATTGGTTGAGGGATAGAACATAGAGGTGGTGGTAAATGGAGCTAAATCCGAGGAAGGGAGGGTAACCAACAGGGTGCCACAGGGATAAGTTTTTGGGGCAGTACCGTTTAATATCTTCATTAGTGACATTGCAGAGGGGCTGGAGGGGAAAGTATGCCTCTTTGCAGATGACACTAAGATCTGCAATAGGGTAGACACTCCGGGAGAAATAGAAAAATGAGGAAGGACCTAGCTAAACTGGAGGAATGGTCCAGAGTGTGGCAGCTAAGATTCAGTGCAAAGACGTGCAAAATCATGCACTTGGGACACAGGAACCTAGGGGAGGATTACATGATGGGTGGGAAGTTACTAAGAACCACCAAACAGGAAAGAGATCTGGGGGTGGTCATATCTAATGACCTAAAGGTGGCCAAACAATGTGCCAAGGCGAGAGGGAAAGCCAGTGGGGTGTTGGGGTGCATAGGGAGAGGTATCATCAGCAGAAGAAGAGTTCATGATGCTATTGTACAAATCATTGGTGAGATCTCATTTGGAGTACTGTGTCCAGTTCTGGAGGCCGCATCTCCGAAAGGACATAGGGTAGAGGCAGTTCAAAGAAGGGCAACAAAAATGGTACAGGGCCTGAACCAAAGGTCATACGAGGCGAGACTGGAGGAGCTCAATATGTATACCCTGGAAGAGGGAGAGGGGAGACATGATAGAGACCTTCAAGTACATTAAGGGAATAAATAAGGTACATGAGGGCAGCATCTTTCAAAAAAGAAGATGCTCTAGAACAAGAGGGCATGGCATGAGGCTGGAGGGGGGTAGACTAAGGGGCAACATGAGAAAGTACTTCTTCATGGAAAGGGTGGTGAAGGCCTGGAACAGCCTTCCAGCAGAGGTGGTGGGAGCAAAGTCGGTGAGGGAATTCAAAACTGCATGAGATAGACATAGGGGAACCCTTGCAAAGAGAAGGTAAAACCAGAGATAAAGTAGGATCTCTGGCATTTTTAGCAGGTAGGGGAAAAAGGGCAGACTGGATGGGCCTAACTGTCCTTATCTGCCGTCAAAAATTCTGTTTTTACGTTTCTGTTCTATATAGCACTCTAGGCCTCCTCTCACATAAATTGAGGCAGAACACTGTAGTTTATAAATATGCGCACAAGCTCTACCTAATTTATCTGAGCAACTTGGTAATCAAATCCAGTTAGCCCTACTCGGGTCAAAAACTAATAACCCTGTTTCCTCAGAGCCGACAAGATCATTGGAATATGGCCTTCTCCATAAATGCTCCAGGAATCTGAAACTTTCTTTCAACTAGTGCAAAGGACTCGACCACTGTTCAAGCCCTCAAGTTTACCATATACAGCCATCTTGTTGCACCCTGCAACTGCCTGCAAACCTCTGCTATTAATTAAAACACTGAGTTCCCTCTCTTGACTATGTACTCTCCATACGCTACCATACCCAACTATTGCCTCTTAGCTTCCCTAACTTCGCTACTTGTAATCTGGTGGTAATGGGTATTGTAAGTGAAAATATGTGATTTTTGTAATTGTAACAGTCATATGCTTGTGCTGTTGCTTTTTTTTAATTATTTATTTATTTTAATCAATCTGATGAATATATGCTCATTTACAAAGGTTCCTCGCCATAAACTAAAAACTCAACAATAAGCCTTAGGTACATAGAAAAAGGTGTATACAATAGATATCAAACAGGCAAAAGTAGCAATCAGTGTAGGCATTGTCAGAACAATCAGGATAAAACATAGGAGCAAGGCATAGCACAGATGCGAAATTAGCAGCCCTTTAAGGTACTGTCACGCAACTGGGATTCAAAGATAGGAGCATAGCATTAACATGGGGACAGCAGCATGGTTGGAGCTAGAGACCTTTCATCCTGCTTCAGTGTTAAGAATGTAAGTCAGAATGAGGTGAGAGTGGTGCGTTGCTTGGGGTAGTTGCATGGGGCAGCTACGTGAAGTGCCAGGTGCGAGTGCCTTCAGTAGCTCCCTTTCGATGTGTCCAACATTGAAGCCCTCCGGAAGTGGCACAGCCAGTTCATTTAACCATTGCAGGCCTCTGGCCGCAAATGAACACTTATCCAGACTTGTTCTGCAGTAAAGAACAGACAGGTTGCTGTGGGTCGAGCTCCTGGTAGTATAAGGAGTTTTTGCAGGGATTAGAGTTTGAACCCCGGGGGGGTGGGGGGTGAGGCCCAATAATGTTTTCGCTCCCAGCACGCAGGTCTGATATTTTATTCTGCTGTGTAGGGGGAGCCAATTTGTGAGATCATATAGTGTGCATGACTGGGTGGATCTGTCTGCCCCAGTAACAAAGCGACAAGCTTTGTTTAGTACCAGCTTGACCCTGCTTAGTACTGTATCTGTGGCAGCCCCATAGACCATGATGCCATAGTCGATCATGGGGAGGATGGAGCTGGTGACTGCCACTCTTTTGGCCTTGATGGTAAGATTACGCCTTAGTCTGTAGAGCACCCCCAGTTTTCTGTTGATGTTGCATACCAGTTGTTCAGTATGGGGACCGAAGGTGAGTGACCGATTAGTAGTGACATCTAGGTATTTAAAAGTGTCAACCTGATCTAGGGCAACTCCATTTGAATTGAGAATGATGAGAGGGGCAATCTTATTTCTCTTCTGCACACTGGTGAAAATCATAGTATTCGTCTTTTTGTGGTTTACAACTAGTTTATTTTGCAGGAACCACCCTTCAAGTGAGGCAGAACTGAGCTGCAGGTCATGAGAGAGAGCCTTCTTTCTAGCTGGGGCCACTTGTGCTGATGACCATGTTGTCTGCGTAGAGTAACACCCTTGAGTTAAGACAGGCTAGGGGAAGGGTGTTGATGAAGAGGCTGACGAGGAGGGGTCACAGTACAGAGCCCTCTGGTACCCTTGTTGTGACTGGTCTGGAATCGGAGCATACTCCATTGATCCTGACTTGCTGTGATCTGCTAGTGAGGTAGCTGTTAAACCATTGGATGGTGTCTGCAGAGAGGCCTAGTGTGTGGAGTTTAGAAAGTAGGTATGTGTGGTTTACCAGATCAAAGCCCTTGGTTAGGTCTGTAAAGATAGACCCCACCAGGTGGTCTTTGTCCAGGGTCTCATGAAAGTTGGTACATTAGGAGGCAGTATAGCACAGTGGTTTAAGGCTCTGAGCTGCAAACCTGGAGACCTGGGTTTGAATCTCACAGCCCTCACTTGCCCACACAGTATGTGTGACCCAGAGCAAGTCACTTAACTTCCTTATGCTCCCAGGTTGCGCACCTGTAAACGAGCTTTCAGCTTAGTGTGTGTCTCCTAGTAAAACAAAGGTTAAAAAAAAAAACATTCGACAAGAACTGTGGTGGTGCAGTGTAGCTTGCGAAACCCGTGCTGCTGGGTACATAGGTGGTTGTACTGGCTAAGGTAAGATACTAGCTGGTTTGAAACCAGTCTTGAGAGCTTTTGACAGAGGTGAGAGGATTGATATCGGCCTGTAGTTTGAGACTAGTATTCGGTCTCCTTAAACCTCAACTGTTAGGAACTTATGCTGCTGTAACTGTGTCCACCACGAGACCCGCTTGAAAAATAAGCATTGCATCTAAATGTGGATATCCTGGTGTAGAATGTTCAAAATAAATTGACAGCAGGAACAGATGCATTGTAATGGGTAAAGAACTTGTTGCATGCAAACGTCTTTGATAATAGATAGTGGAATGACCTGAAATTAAATTATTCGAAGCCTACTGTAAGGGCATTTCTGCACAGATCAGCAGACATGACAATGCAGACATAGAATGGTTTTGTGGACCATGCCCATAGCATCCCCATGGTTGCCACTGGGCAGAAATGAATGTCTGTTTAAAACATCCATCCTTTGGCCAACCCTGTGGTGTGATGGCAGTACTTTGTAGTGTCACCAGGAAGGCCATTGTTCCCATGTGATCCTGAGAGGCCCACACTGGGGCCAGCTGTGGATCAGCTGCATTGTGGACATGAGGCGTTATACTTTCTAGGACGGAGTGTATGGGCCACCTGGCATTTGTGTACTCCTTGCTGGCCGACTAGGGGTTGACATTAGTTTGGGCTGTAAGGGTTGCAGCCATGGTGGCCCCAGTCATCTGGGTGAGATGTGGGGGAACTGTGGGAAAGGGAGAGGGGCAGTAAGTGCACTGTTGTTATAGCTGATTGTGGTTCCATTGCCAAAAAAAAAAACATTCAACACTCAAAAGCTGATGACTCTAGCCAGCTCATGCCAAGTATTTTTAAATGTTTTTCTTAACATTTTTGCTGACATTGGCGTGAGAATATCACAGAAGCAAACGAGACTTAAAAATGCATCTTACTTTGCAGGTTGGCAGTCTGCAACACCAGATTCCTGCAGCTGTGCACTTCATTGGACACGAGAGTGAGGCCCCTAGTTTATGCCATACGGCACTGGGCAAAACAGAAACAGCTGGCTGGTAAGGTCAAATGTGCTAATATTTGCAGTCAGCAATATTTTAAAGGTGACAAGAGAAGTAAATAGGGAGTTGTTTGTTTTGCTGACAACAGTTTGCATCCTGAACCTAGGCTGTCGCTGCTGACTAATAGGAGGAGGAGGAAGACTAAAGTATCTTACTAGACATTCTCCTCCTCTAGGGAGATGGAGTTGGATCCCCCACTGACCCTTGCCCTGTGGTAACCCAGGGTGGGTGGTGGTGGTAACAGAAGAGCATTTGTGTAGGTTGGATGCATCAGATAAACCTCTCAGTGCTGCTCATCGCAACCCAGCCTTCTTAGTTGGTTGGGAAAGATTGTGAGAAGAATGGAAAAAGGGGGAGGGGTTTGGGGTATCGTTCCCCTTTGTCTCTTCTCCCTAGTTTGGTGTTATTGAACCTAAGGGTCCACTCATCTCCTCTCTACTTCTTCAGTATAGGGTAGCACTTCCCATGAGGGCTGTATCATTTATTTTCTTTCTTTATTTCAATACCTTTGAGCCGAGGCTCTTTTACAAAGGTTCCACGTCAGTGTGTGCAACAGTCATCATTTTTAGTTACAAACATATAGTCATTGACTTAGAGACATGTAATGACCAGTACAAAGACTTGAGCTATGAGCAAGACAAGGAAAGGAGATGGGGTGGGGGGTGAGGGTAGGAGATCGGGGGTGCAGGGGTAAGGGGAAGTATGGGAGGTGATTGGGGGCGGGGCAGGAGTGGAGATACAGGGGGAGGTGGGCGAGGGAGGGAGACAGTGCAGCCAGGGGGCCTTGTCAAGGGAATATGACAGGTAAGGTGCTAGGGGTGCAAAGACTGATTGTAAGTGCTGGGTGCTGGGGCATGTGCAGCTGGAATGGTGGAAATGTTAAGATGGGCAATCGCAGGATATAAGCAATGAGAGGCACAGCTTGGACTTGAAGAGGCCGAGTGTTGGAGCGGTCGCTATGTCGCTGCCAAGAGAGCTGAGCCGGTTGGATGCCCGATAGGCGAATGATCTTTGTCCTTGGGTCGTGTGACATCATGGGATATGTAGTAAATGGGAATTGGATCTCCTTGTAGTGACGTTCCTATGTCTAGGCTTAAGGAGGGCACAGACACCAGGTGGGGAAGCCCCATTATAATTTTCTTGGCCATGATGCAGGTTTGGTATTTCATGCATTTGTCCAGTTGAAGCCATCCAGATTGGGAATAAAGGTCACGTGTGGGTACGGCGATGTGAGCCAGTGATGAGACGACAGGCCTTATTCAGGGAGGTTGCGATACGTTTGAGAGCAGTGGTAGTTGTAGACCCATATATGATAAAACCATAGTCTATGATGCTGACGATGGAGCTTTGGACGGCCACTGATAGTGCTTCTGGGGTTAGGTGTTTCCTGTGCCGGAATAATATGCCTAACCTTGCATTGGCAGACTTTGTAACATTGCTGATATAGACAGCATATGAGAGGGTGGGGATCAAGGATGATGCCGAGGTACTTAATTGTGTTTGCTCTAGGATGGCTCCTTGTTCAGTTGTAATGGAGAGTTGGAGTTGTTTGTTTTTTGTTGTGGGGGCTGCAGAAGACCATAGACTTGTTTTTTTTCTGATTGAGAAGCAGTTTATGATTTAGGAACCAGGAATCAGTGGAGGAGGAGAAGGGCCGCTGAAGTTTATTTTGTAATTGGATTGGATCAGGGTCTGAGGTGAGGATTACAGTTTTGTTTGGCGTAGAGAATTATTTGTTCTGGGCAGCTGTCCGGTAGTGAGTTTAAGAATAGGCTGAAGAGGAGGGGTCCCAGAATGGAGCCCTGGGGGACTGCCAAGTGCACCGGTCTAGGGTCCGAAAGTGTATCGGCGATTTTTACTGTTTGGGACCGTTCTTCAAGGTAGCTCTTAAACCAGCCAATGGAGTCGGTTGACAGCCCAGTGTTCTGAAGCTGGACAAGCAGGAGGCAGTGATTGACTGTGTCGAAGGCTTTAGTTAAGTCAATGTAGATTGAGCCTAGTAGTTCATCGGCGTCAAGCGCGTTGTGGATTGCGCCGGTGAATTCAAGTAGGGCTGTGGAGGTGCTGTGACCTTTGCGGAACCCGTGTTGTTGCTTGCACAGGATGTTGTACGTATCCAGGTATTCTGGGAGCTGGTCCGAGACAATGCGTTCTAGTGCCTTGGAGAGAGGGGGTAGTAGGGAGATAGGTCTGTAGTTATCGTGGGCAGTTTTATCACCACTTTTATGGATTGGGGTGACAGTGGCAGATTTCCATCTGTCCGGGAACTGGCTAAGGCTGAGGGAGAGGTTGAAAATTCTGGTCAGAGGACTAAGCACTTCATCAAGTGTGAGAGACAGCATTTTGAGATCAAGGGAGTCATTACTGAATCTTGATTTGCTAAGGGCTTTGGTAACATATTTGCATACTTGGTGAGCCTTGACTGCTTTGAAGTAGAAGCGGGGGGAGTTGGTGGGAGTAGTGTTCGTTGCGGACAGAGGGGCTTCACCATCTTTGAAGTAGTCCTGGAGTAGGACAGCGCTGAGGTCGGTAAAGGCTTTTTTAAAGGTATCCGCAATGGTTTTTGCATTGAGGGTTGTGGTTCCGTTGATGTTGAGTATTGATGGGGAGGTTTTGGGTGGATTCCTGGTGAGTTCCTTTATGTTCTTCCAGAATTCCCGACCATTGCCCCAGGAGTTTGTGAGGGCATGCTTATAGTAGGCAGACTTCATTTGCCAGATGGTTTTGGTGCAGTCATTGCGGGCACGTTTGTAGTTTTGGATGTTGTTTTGCCTTCCAGAGTTTCTGGCCAGCTCCCATAGGTGGTCTCTTGTTTTTAGCATCCTGAGGAGGTCACCTGTGAGCCAAGGGTTACTGAGTGATTTGACTTTGCTTTTCTTAATAGGAGCATACGTGTCACAGGCCACAGTAAAGATGTTTATGAAGTGATCAAGGGCAGTGTTTACGTTGGTTGCATTGAAGATAGGGGACCAGTCTTGATGGAGGAGGTGGGATTTGAGTCGAGGAAGGTGACCACGGGGTAGAACCCTGCTGGTGATAGTTTTTGGTGGTTGTTAGATGAATTTATTTGACCAGGTGCAGCTAACAGGGGAGTGGTCGCTGAGAGAGTCAGGGAGGGCATTAGTGTTAGATATCAGGCTCAGGGCTTGCGTTAACCCTCTACTGAAGTCCCCAAATTAGATTTTTGAGGATCCTGAAGCACACAGATAAAAGCAGTGCTTCAGCACTGACCCTGTATATTGAAAGGTTTGCACCAATATCGTTAGCAGAAAAAGTATCGGATAATGTTGTACAAAGCCACTCCAGAAATTTCTGACCCCCTACATTTGAAACAGAGGGTCAAACTGATCCCCACTTTACTAGTGCTACATACATACATAGCTACATAGACAGTGTCGGCAGATAAGGGCCTATGGCCCACCCAGTCTGCCCATTTAAGTTTGTAAGTTCAGTTTATGTTTTCCAGGAAGTCTGTTGCCCCTTACCCCTGACCTCCAGAATTCCTTTATGTCTATCCCATGCATTCTTAAAACCCGTGATTGTTTCAGCCCCCACCACTTCCTCTGGTGCTAATGCAGGTCCTGCCAGATGAGACAAAGACAGGGCAATTTGGTGGTAGCAAATCAAGCACTGGGCGGTACACAAACCAGAGGTTGACTGCAGTGTAGCGGATCCAAATCTAGAAGACAACTGAAGGAATACTATCCCTCATCCCACCCAACCCCCATTTTAAAGCATTAATAGAGTTGTAGTGGGGGTGGATGGGGTTGGACAAACACCTGCAAGACATGTGTAGCAACATAGTAATTTATTAGGATTCCCCTCTACCCCTACTAACCAGGGTGCCCTGTGATTCCCTTTGACAGCAGATATTTGCTCAGTTACTTTGAAGGGCCTATACTGTCTGCATATTCACTGTCTCAACTGGTAGAAAAGATTGGGCAGATTCATAGTCTTATCTAAATGTACTCGCACTTTTGCTGTTTTTGAGCCCTATATAACCACATTGGCCTAAGCCAGTCAGTTGGTATTGGTTTTTGTAATTGTGTTCTTTTTTTGCACACTATTTTAGGAGAATTTGATGCAAAATGCTGAAGGTAGGGTTGGTAATAGATGTTGCAAATATTTTATTTATTTGCTTTTGGTAACCGGGTAAGTGCATTAGACAGAACTGCCAGTTTTCAGGCACAACCTGGCAGAGTACAAATCAAAGAACAGGTAAAAACAAATACACATACATTGCAGTACAACAGGAGTTCCAACAGCTATACAGAGGTGCAAGTTACATAGCACATAGTGGAAGTACATATCACACGTTATAATAGGAACAAAAATCAGGCAATAATGGTACAAAAGGATTAATAATGTACAAACATGGCAGTGCCGTTGGCTAAGTCAGCAATGAGACTATTCTCGGGCAGAGACAGGGAAACAAAGTGCGTACCTGTAGCTCAGGAACAGTGGGGAATCTGAGCGGCCACAGGGAAATAAATGCAGGACAGTGGTCGATTAGCACGACTCGTGAAGCTAAGGACATTTTCAAGTGTCAAGGGAGGCGAGGTAATTGGAGAGGCTTTTCTTGAAAGCGGGGTGGGATTTGGAGTGCCTAAGGTCAGGTGGGAGAGAGTTCCAAAATTTGGGGGCATAGAAGGAGAAGGCAAGTTCACGCATCCTGGTAGAGCATTTAGGGACAGAGTAGAGCTAAATATATGGACAGGAGGGAACGAAGGCAGTCTTAAGGGGCTGAGCATAGCTGCAAGTGTGGAGGGGATAAAAGAATGAATGTCTGTCAGACAACCTAAAGAATAAGCCCAGAGGGAAGAAGGAGATGACCAGCGGAGGTCAGAGTAAAATGTACAGTGGTGTTTAAGACGAGGAGCTGATAACACAAATCTATAGACATTGTTGTAGGCAATATCCCACATTTGAAGGATGTTTGCCTGTGCCATAGTGAAGACAGGCAGAGCGTAGCAGAGTCCAGGGAGGAGAAGGCCTTGGGCAACAGATTCAGGCTGCAGGGGGTCAGGAACTGCTGGACTCGGTAAGCCAGTCCAGTTTTAGCATTGACTGAACTGATTTGCAGACAGCTTTGACATGCAGAGAGAAGTTGAGATGGATCCAGCATGACCCCTAGGTATTTGAAGGACTGGGTTACTTCCACAGGGAAGCCATCAAGACAGTATTGCCTTTGTAACTGGGTGGATCTGGTTCAAAGGAATGCTACCTCACAACATACAGGTATTTATATGACTGAAGATGGTGGTTGAGAAGAAATCATTTTATCTTACCAAATGACTTGCCACATCCACTGAGTGTTTTGAATAGTTTTTAATTTTTTTTAAATTATGGCAAGATATCCGATTTATTCTTTATGACCTAGAGAAACTTTAAATGGTTAGTTGGTGGCTCAGTTTATTTCTGTTAAGTAAATACCGGAGTAGCCATCCCAGTGGCGCTGAAGCACTTTGTGCCTTACCACTCCCATGCCGGCGACCCGTGTTTGGGAGTGAGCACGGGTTGCCGGGGGGAGGGCTGGGAAGACGGATCAAGTGGCCGACAGGCAGCTGTCCTCTCCTGGGTAGGGAGGTTGACCTTCCTGGCACTTGGCTGCCCCCGAGTGGAGGCTTGGTGGTAGTGCCATGCAAACGGGGGGTGCCCAGGCACTACGCCATGGGAGGTTTGAGCGGGGACTGCTGGATCCGGCATGCGTGAGCACCTCCATGTGCACACCTGTGCTGCCGCGGCCCTCTGACAGCTAAGGGGAGAAAATTTGGTTGAAAATGGCAGGATAGGCATTCATGAAGCTTGCCTGCCGCATCTCCAGGACTCGTGCTGCGGGGAGGGCAGGAGAGCCCTCCCCGCCATGGGACGGAATCTGTGGGGGTACTCCAGCACAAGGTAAGTCCCAAGGAGATGCTGGACAGTGCTGAACGGGAGCCCAGCCCATCCTGGCCAAAAGAAAGAAAGAAAAAAAAAAATATGGGAAAAAAAATTGGTGATCTTGAAGATGTAGGGCAGAATCCTGGTCCTCCAACACCACCTTATTTTGCCTCTGCCAAGTTTGAACTTTGTTCATATTGGCAGTCCGGGTTACGGCTTGCTTATATACATATTGGTAGTCTAGCTCCTAAATTACTGGAACTCAAGGTGTGGTTACAAGTATGTTCTCCGGATAAACTTACTTTGTGTAAAACATAGTTCAAACCACATGTTGATTTTTTTTCTGTTTAGTGACAGCAGGAAACAAGGCATAAGCAATATGTTACAACTTCACATCAGCAGTTACAGTGATGATAGTCAGGTAGTGGACAACAGTATGCACAATTTCTAGGGACGTGGATATGTTGTTCAATCCACACTTCTTGGCAGGTACCTTGCGGCTTTAAGATGTGTTGAAAAGTCTTCAAGTTGGCTTCTCCTACCCACCCGGGTGGTAAAACCCCTCTGCTCCGCCCCATGACGCCAGATCTTCCTTACTGCTTGGAAGCTCAGGTTCCCTCCTTAGCCGTCTTGCGTCTCTAGGCCTGGATCCTAAACCTTTGGTTTTACCGAAAATTGTCTTGAAGTTTACGCGACTTCAGTCTTCACTTTCCCTTGCTGCTGCGATGGACTCAAAATCCACTCCCGGCTTCTGTCGGTGCCCTTGCGGGCAGAAGATGTCTCGAACCAACCTGCACGCCACGTGCGTCTACTGCCTTGGTCTTGGCCACGATCCGCAGGCTTGCAATCTGTGCAAGTCCTTTTCGTCATCGGCTCTCGAAGACCGTGCTGCCTGACTCCATCTGGAGCGACCAGAGAAACGATTTCCGCAGGTGAAGTCGAAGGAGGCCCGTTGGGCGGTGTCCACGGTGGCGGGATCTGCGGAGCAGCTGGATCAGTTAATCGCCCTCGAGGAGGAGGAGGTGGCCCAGGCCGCGGCTTCATCATCCTCGGCATCGGCATTTATCCCACTCTCCTTGGGCTCTTCGTACACTGCTTCTTTTAGGGAGCTTTGCCAGTCCCTCTCCACCAAGGGGAAGGGGGCCTTTAGGGACTCACTTCTCTCGGTCGAAGAAGAAGGACCCGAAAGGTAAGTCCCACCGTCAACATTCGTGGGAGCGGGAGAGATCTCGCTCCCCGGACCATCCTCTATTGACTTCGGTCGAGGTTGCGGCCAAGGCCTCTGGTTTCTCGGTGTCCCCATTGGGCCAGCCGACCAAGACACCCGTCGATGTGGTTGAGATCTTCCTCAACTCGTTAGACGGGCTGTCGACTGGAGAGGCTGACAGCCCTCTGGAGCCAGTTTCCCCAGTGCCTACCGAGGACTTGCCTCGGCCTCTGGAGTCAAGGTCCCCGGTTAAGGACCCCGAACCGGAGGATGTGCGGGTCTCCCCCGCCCCTTCTTCGACCCACTATTGGCGACCCAGACAGTCTCAGTCCTTTTCCATGTCGGGCAAGTCTCGCCGGTGATCTCGATCCCGACGTCACGGAAATTGCCATCGCTGCTCATCCTCGGAGGAGGAGAGGCTCCAGCACAAGTTGCATCAGCGCTATGAGGATATGCTGTGGCAGCAGCTGTTATTGGCCGGCAACAAGCCTACTCCGTCGCCTTTGCCGGCAGTAAAGGTGCTGTCACCCTGAGCGGCGGAAGCGATCTTCTGCCCTCTGTTCCTTGGTCGAGGAGCCAACTCCGGTGCTGATTGTTCGTCCGAAACCGGCTGTTCCACCCATTGTGGTGGAACCACCGCCTCCTCAGATGAAGTCTGGGGCCCTGGCCAAGGATTCTCGGTCAGGACAGGTCTTGCCCCACAGGTTGTCGGTCACCCTCACCCACGATCGGCCTCGGCGAGTGGAGGGTGGCTCAGGTGGTCGGCAGCTGTTTGCGGACTCCTCAGAGTCCAAAGACTTCTGTCTGTATTCCCGGCCCTTCGACCTGAAATCCTCCGGGAGTCTGTTGATGGATGAGAGCCCATCCTTGTTCCTCGGTATTCTTTGGCTGATCTCAGAATCTACTGGGATTCAGCTCAAACCCATGCAGAAATAGGCCAAATATCCCTCACGGAGATTTTGGACCGAGGGGATTCCCCTACGGAGGCCTTTCCTGTGGCTGCGGCCCTTCTTGGTCTGGCCTTGGAGTTGTGGCAGTGGCCTGCCTCCTGTCCTGCAGTCCTGACCGGTTCTCTCTCCGGTTTTTCGGAGCACCCCTTGTCTGAAGGGCTGGTGACCGATAGCATTTTCCGGTGCTCTGGAAATGCCAGGGACCTAGAGAAGCCCCCGGACAAGGAGTCCAAAAAGCTGGACTACTCCGGGTGCAAAGTTTATGCTGCCACCTCTCTAGGCCTTAGACAGGCTAGCTCTGCTCTACTGATGGCGCACTTTTTACACACCCTTTTGGGCTCCCTGGATGAGTTGCTTCCTCATCTCCCCGCTGACCTTCAAATGACAGTCAAGCAGATGTGGGATCAGGGAAGGGCTGTGGCCAAGCAACAGCTCCAGACTGCTGTGGACATCAGAGACTCTTGTGCCTGGTCAGTAGCGGCCACAGTAGCCATGCGCCGCAGAGCTTGGCTGCGAATCTCAACCTTCACGGCAGATACCCAGCACAAACTGGCAGACGCCCCCTTCTTGGGCACAGACTTGTTCGGGCCCGGAGTGGAGGGACACCTCCAGCGGATCAAGAAGTCCAAGGCCACCTTGGACTCTGTCACGTCTGTCCAGAAGGACAAAGGCCACCAGCAACAGCGTAAGCCCTTTTGCCCTTCCGCTCCTGCGGCACGACCTGCCCAGCAGCATCAGCAGCAGGGCTAGCAGGCTCACGCTTGGCACCCCAGGGCCAAGCCTGCTGCTTCCTCCAACAGGAAGCCTGGAGGGAAGGGTCCATGCAGCTCCTCGGCCGGCCCTTCCTCCAAGCCTACCCAGTGACGGGTTGAGGGGTGCTGCCCCCAGCCTCGTCACTCCTCCCCTGGGTCCCTGGCTCAGCCACTTCCTTTCCGCCTGGTCCGCTATAACCACAGACTGTTGGGTGTTGGAAGTGGTCGGCAGGGGTCTACCTCTGGGATTCGAGCAGACCCCTCCCTTCCGAGCCAGCGCCCCTCGGGGTGGGGGGGGCTACCGGTTTCGCAGCCTTTCTGTTGGCTCGTCGAGCCAACATAGCTCTGCTCCTCCAAAAGGTGGCGGTCAGCAAGGTGGCGGATCCTCTTCCATGCCCAGAGTTTGTGTCCAGGTTCTTCCTGGTCCCAAAACGGATGGGGGCTGGCGCCCCATTCTCGACATGCATGACCTGAACAGGTTCCTAAGGTCGCGCACCTTCAGGATGGTCACTCTGGCTCCATCCCTGGAACTAGGCGTGTGGTTTTGTTCTCTGGATCTCCAGGATGCGTTCTTTCACATCCCGATCTGTCCGTCTCATCAACGATTCCTCCGCTTCAGAGTGGAGGGATCCCTTTACGAGTTCCAGGCCATACCCTTTGGCCTCTCTCCAGCTCCCAGGGTCTTCACCAAATGCATGGCAGTGGTGACAGCATTCCTGCGGCACAGAGGGGTCCAGGTGTGCCCTTACCTGGATGACTGGCTGATAGCAGCCCCCTCCAGGTTGGAGGTGGAGTGGTTCAGAGATCTGGCCCTCCCGGTCTGCTCCCATCTTGGCCTCCTGATCAACAAGGCCAAATCGGAACTCATACCATCGCAGGCGATTCAGTTCATCGGAGCAGAGCTTGACTCCCTTCAAGCCAGAGCCCGGCTCCCAGCAGACAGAGACGAGGTCCTGTCCTCCTTTGCCCAATCATTTCAGGTTGGGCAATTGCAGCCTGCATCAGCGTGATCCGTTGGGCCCGCTGGTGTATGCGCCCCCTGCAATGGGGGCTGGCCCGCCAGTGGTCTCAGTACTCCGGTCCTCTGGACCAACCAGTAACCATGACCCAGAAGATGTGGGACGGCCTGCAGTGGTGGCTCGTCCCAGTTCATCTGCAGGAGGGTATCCCGTTTGTCCGCCCCGAGCTGACGGTCATCTTTTCGACCGACTCCTCCTTGATGGGTTGGGGTGCCCATCTGGGGGAGCTCAGGGCCCATGGCCTCTGGTCCCCTCAGGATCCCGATGCCATGTCAACCTGCTGGAGCTTCGCGCGGTACGGTTAGCTCTTACCGCCTTCGCTCCGTTTGTACAGGGTCAAGTGGTTCAGGTCCAGATGGACAACACCACGACCATGTACTGTCTCAACCATCAGGGTGGGACGCACTCCTTGCCCCTGTGCAAGGAAGCTCTCCGCATTTGGTCTCTCGTGATCAGCCTTGAGGCGGATCTCCTAGCCATCCATGTGGCAGGAGCCTCGAACAGTCTGGCCGATGCCCTCAGCCGGATAGGTGATGCATCTCACGAGTGGTCTCTCCTGCCAGCGGTAGTTCAAGACCTGTTCTCCCATTGGGGCACCCCTCAGGTGGACCTGTTCGCCTCCAGGGAGAACGGGAAGCTGAGGCTGTTTCATGCCGGCCCCCCTCAGCGGGGCTCGCTGCAGGGGGATGCCTTCTCGAGGCCGTGGACCCCGGGCCTCTTCTACGCCTTCCCTCCATTTCCCTTGCACCACAAGGTGCTTCCCAAGGTGAAGAGGGACAAGGTGCAGGTGAGTCTGGTAGCCCCAGACTGGCCTCGCCAGTTCTGGTATCCAGATCTCCTCAGCCTCAGCTTCAGGCTCCCGAGGTGGCTTCCTGCCTACCCTGGCCTGATCTCAGTCAGCGAAGGGAAGGTGTTCCATCTGGACCTTAAATCCCTGCCCCTGATGGCCTGGTTCCTGAGTGGCTAGAGTTCTAGGCCTTGGGTCTTTCCGACGATGTCCTCAACGTCGTTGAGGCGTCCCATAAGGAGTCGACCAGAAAATGTTATGCCTTTAAATGGAAGAGATTCTCCATTTGGTGTCAGGGCAAGGGGTTGGACCCTTCATCCTGCCCGTTGGCTAGCATTTTGGACTACCTGTGGTCCCTTTCTCAGCTAAGGCTTCAGTCAACGACCCTTAAGGTGCACCTGGCAGCCATCTCTGCTTACCGGCGCGGGCCAGGAAGCTGTCGATGGCACAGGAGAAGGTGGTCTGGCGATTTTCAAAGGCTTAGATCACATATCCCTTCCGGTGCGAGAACCTCCACCTCCGTGGGATCTACTGCTGGTATTGGCCAAGCTCATGGGCAAGCCATTCGAACTGATGCACAGGTGCGATATCTCCCACCTGTCGTGGAAGACCGCCTTCTTGGTGGCTATCACGTCAGCCAGAAGGATGGGAGAGCTCCAGGCGCTTTCCATAGAGTCTCCTTAGCTGGTCTTCCACAGGGACAAGGTTGTCCTTCGCCTCCACCCAAAATTCCTTCCGAAGGTGATGTCGGAGTTTCACCTGAATCAGGTGTTGACTCTGCCAGTGTTCTACCCCAATCACACCTCAGAGGCCGAATATAAGCTCCATACTCTGGACACTAGAAGAGCGCTCGCTTATTATAAGGAGCGGACGGCTGAAGTTCGGGGAGAGGTTCGCCAGCTGTTTGTCACCTATGCTGCATCTGCACCTGACAGACCTGCAACCAAGTGGACGATAAGCAGGTGGGTCATCTCCTGCATAGATCTCTGCTATAGGTTGGCGGGCATGGAGCCACCCAGAGGGATAAGAGCTCATTCAGTCCGCCATACCGCTGCTTTGGTGACTGCTTCTAGGGACGTCCCTATCCAGGAAATCTGCAGGACTGCTATCTGGAAGTCAGCACACACACCTTTATTTCCCATTACCACATTGACCTAGAGTCACGCCGGGATGCTGATTTTGGGACCTTGGTTCTCTTGTCCTTATTCCCCAAGTAAGTATAAGGGGGTGCGCGCCTTGCCTTCCTCCTCCCAGAGAACTTCTAGGAGTCTGCCAAGAAATGTGGATTGATCAACATATCCACGTCCCTAGAAATACAGGTTACTCACCTATAACAGGAGTTCTAGGAGTGGTATATGTTGTTCATCCACACAACCCACCCGACATCCCCGGCTTTGATGCGCAACCTGGCTTCCAGCGGGCTAGATCTGGCGTCATGGGGTGGAGCCGAGGTGTATACCACCCGGGTGGGTGGGAGGAGCCAGCTTGAAGACTTTCCGGCACATCTTAAAGCGCCAAGGTACCTGCCAAGAAGTGTGGATGAACAACATATACCACTCCTAGAACTCCTGTTATAGATGAGTAACCTGTATATATGTGCTTCGGGTGTTAAGATTGTAGAACTCGCATCATGGAATTCTGCATAGCTTAAACATTGTCAGGGTATAAAATGCAGAAATACATATTTCATGAACCTCTATCATGCTATCATGGGACAAACTGCTTATCTGAAGCCAACATATAGTTAATCCAGATTTGCCAGCACCTCCGAAACCATGTCATGTGGTCCTGAAGGTACGCTGATATTCTTTCCATTTCATAGATACTGAGTAAGATGGACCACCATGCTGCAGCCATGGGGGGTGGGAGTGTTTGCATACAAGCTCTAGTAATGGCCTTTTTGGCTGTAAGGATGTATAAATATGCTATGGAAAGAGAAGGGATCTGAAGTCCCTGAGGGGGAATCGACATTAACAGCATCGTATCACGGATCAATTCTGTGGGCAAAGACAATAGATCAGATTGACAAGTGATCTCCTCCCAAAATGGTACTATTAGGGAGCACGACCAAAGTATGTGCGTGTGGTCTGCTGAGGGGTGTCCATAATGGTGCCAACACCAACCATGACTTGGGGACATAAATTTGGCAGGGACTGCTGGGGTTCGAAAATACCAGGAATGACACTGCAAGCAAATTCTTACTATCTGGATAGTGAGGTGCTCTTAATTGCTGGTAAGGTGTGTTTAAACCAGGTATCCGAGGAGATAGTTTTTCCAATTCCCCATTTCTAGTGTCGTGTGTGAGGAAGCTCCAAGTTGATCTTGGAGGCCACAATAAAAGTTGCCAATGAAGTGATCCCAATGCGTGCCCCTTAGGCCATCAGTCAGCATTTTGAGCAAGAGCAGGTTTTCTGGGGGTGAAACCCGGTCTTTACTCTTATGGAGTAGGTATGTCTGAACCTGTAAATAACAGTAGTGTTCACATCCCGTAAGTCCAAATTGGCATCGTAATTGTACAAAGGATACCACCTAGTGTGTATCTAAAAATTGGGACGTGTAGATAAGCCCTAGCTGTCTCCACCTGGTGAATGAAAGCTCTGAGTAGGGAGAAAGTTTGGATCAGTTAGAGAAAGTAAAAAATCTGTTCCAATTTAAAGTGTTGTTGTGGTGAAAACCCAATTTTCAGTGTAGCTGCATCATATGGAATATAATCGGTTAAAGTGATAGGGAAGATTAATTTGCGAAAAGGAACAGTCATGTATCCTGCATGTTGGTCAAAGCGAATTCAGTGCATTTCCAAGGGGCAGAGTAGGACTGACAGAGCCACCAAAAAGACATTTTCAAGTGTGCGGCTTTAGCATCCTTCACAGTAGAGTTCAGGGAAATGTGTCGAGCCTCCAGACCTTTTGGAAGAGCCCTGCCCACCACGGTAAAAGGCACACAGAGCACTGCTGTTGGTCATGGGACTGGGAGAGATCAGTCCTCCTGCTCCCTCAACTTCCGTGACCACTCCAAGCTTGTCAAATACCTGGCTTCAAGCCAAGCCAAAATTGTTCAAGAACCAGGTTGCTAGCACCACCCTAACGTCGTTGGGCTTGACAACCTCAACACCAGTTGACCAGGCGGTCGAGATTTTCCTCAACCTGGTCAACCAGTTATCAGAGGTGGTCGATGAAGAGGCAATCTCCAAGACCCCAGTATTCCTGGTCCTCACCCAGGAGGATGTGGAGCAGTCATTGTCCCAGGCTGCTGCCACTCCAGAACAGCCTGCACTGGACATTGTTCCACTGAAGCGGGTCGACAGTTGAGGTGCTTTTTTGCATCACATTCGATGCTCCTCATCTTCAGATGACAGGAAGCTCCGCCACCGTATGTGGCAGCACTGCAAGGAGCTCCTCTGGCAGCAGTAGGCTTTGGTGGGCAATGTAGGGCTCTACCCCTGAGTCCTGTGGTCAACTGGCTGGTACCAGTCAAGGTCCTTTTAAGGCAGTTGTCACCGCAAACTGTCTCTCCACTCCTGCTGGTGGAACCGCCTCCACTGCAGCCTGTGCGGGAGCCCCAGCCAAGGACTCCTTTGCTGTGACCAGCTTGCCAGGCCAGCTCTCGGTGGAAATCACCGAGTCACATAGAAACATAGACTTTGACGACAGATAAGGACCTCTTGGCCCACCTAGTCTGCCCATTTCCCTACCCACAGGATAAGCCGCAGATCCTAGTTAACCAACAGCCTATTTCTTCCTACCCCCCACAAGAATTGCCTTATGTCTGTCCCATGTATTCTTGAATTCTACCACAGTTTTAGACCCCACAACCTCCTCAGGAAGGCTGTTCTATGCATCCTCTATCCTCTCCATGAAAAAATACTTCCTCACATTGCCCCTGAACCGCCCCCTCTATCTTTAAATTGTGTCCCCTTGTTCTTGCATGTCTCTTTTTCTGAAAGATGCTACCCTCTTGGACTTTGTTGATTCCACTGAGGTACTTAAATGTTTCTATCATGTCCCCCCCTCCCTCCTTTCCTCAAGGGTATACATATTAAGCTCTTTTAGTCTCTCCTCGTATGGCTTCACTTGCAGACTCTGCACCATTCTAGTTGCCCTCCTCTGGACTGTCTCTATCCTGTCTATGTCCTTGCGGAGATGGGGTCTCCAGAACTGGACGCAGTACTCCAGATGGGGTCTCACCAACTGTCTGTGCAGAGGGATAACAACTTCCTGTTTTCTGCTGGTGATGCCTCTCTCTATGCATCCCAGTATACCCCCAGCTCTCCCTACTGCCTTCTCGCATTGCTTGCTATCCTTAAGGTCATCTGATATGATTACCCCCAGGTCCCTTTCCTTTTTTTTTTGTTAATATCTCCCCCCCATTGTGTAATCTTCCCCTGGGTTTTTGTTTCCCAGGTGCATTATTTTGCACTTCTTTGCATTGAATCCTAGCTGCCATACTTCCGACCATTCCTCCAACCTTGCCAAGTCCCTTCTCATCCTTTCGACTCCTCCTTGTGTATCAACCCTGTTGCAGATCTTTGTGTCATCTGCAAAGAGGCATACTTTTCCTTCCAGTCCCTGTGCAGTGTCACTTGTAAAGACATTAAAAAGGACTGGACCCAGTACTGAACCCTTTTGTGTCCTGTTGTCCAGCCAATGTTTTACCCAGGTTACCACCCTAGGACCCACTCCCAGGCTGGTTAATTTGGCTATTAATCTTTTGTGTGGGACTGTCAAATGCCTTGCTAAAGTCTAGGTAGGCCATGCCCACAGCTCCTCCCTGGTCTACTACTTTGGTCACCCAGTCAAAGAAATCAATTAGATTCGTCTGACATGACCTTCCCGCTGTGAACCCATGCTACCTTGGGTCCTGTGCCCCACTGGCCTCTAGGTACTCAACAATTCTTTCCTTCAGAAGTGATTCCATCTCTTTCCCTACCACATAGGTCATACTAACAGGTCTGTAGTTTCCGGCCTCTGTCTTGGTCCCACTTTTGTGAAGGGGAATCACATCCGCCTTCCTTCAGTCCTCGGGTACCACACCATCCTCCCATGATTTGTTAAAAAGGGTAGTCAATGGTTTCACTAGCTCTCCCCTTAATTCTTTTAGAATTCTGGGGTGAATTCCATCAGGCCCCATTCGTTTGTCCACCTTCAGTTTTAGGAGTTCTTTCAGAACCGTTTCTTCTGTGAAAGGACTGGGATCGATTCTGTTAATTGGATTAGGCACCTCTCCCTCCTCTTTTGTGAATACTGAGGAGAAATATTCGTTCAGTATCCCTGCTTTTTCACTATCCCCCTCTGCCCACCCACCGTTCATTCTGTTCAGCCTCACTATCCCTCCCTTTGTTTTTCTTCGCTCCCTGATGTACCTATAAAAGGTTTTATCCTCCTCCTTAACTGAGTTGGCTATCCTTTCCTCAGTTTGGGCCTTTGCTATTCTGACTTCCTTCCCTGCTCCATTCTGCCTTAACTGGGGTAAGACTGACATAGACAGGGTAGAGAAGGTTCAGAGGAGGGCAACAAAGATGGTGCATGGATTGCATCACAAGTCCTATGAAGACAGGTTGAAGGAACTGAACATGTACTCCCTGGAGGAGAGGAGGGAGAGAGGGGATATGATAGAGACATACAAGTATCTTACAGGGTGCAGGAAAACACTATTTTTAAGCGAAAAAGATGTTCCAGGACTAGAGGGCATGGGATGAAGTTGGAGGAGGGACGATTCAGAGGAAACATGAGAAAGAATTTCTTCACAGAGCGAGTGGTGGACAAGTGGACACCCTGCCAGAGGAAGTGGTGGGGGCTGAAACAATCACGGGATTTAAGAATGCATGGGATAGACATAAAGGAATTCTAGAGGTCAGGGGTAAGGGGCAACAGACTTCTAGGAAAACAAACTGAACTTACAAGCTCAAATGGGCAGACTGGGTGGGCCATAGGCCCTTATCTGCCGACACTGTCTATGTATCTATGTAACTGGTACAGCTCTCCATCCTGCTGCTTCTGTGTTTCCTCATACTTCCTGAATGCTATCTTTTTCTTCCTGATTTTACCCGCCACCTCTTTTGAGAACCATAGTGGCTTTTTCTTTCATTTTGATTTGTTTATTTGCTTCACACAAAGGCTTGTTGCCTCTGTGATGGCAGTTTTGATGATTCCCCATTGTTGCTCCACCCTCCTTCTAGCCTGTTTGCTAGTGCTTTTCTGAGGCACTCTCCCATCTTGCCAAAGTCAGCCCTCCTGAAGTCCAGTACCCTCACTTTTGTATGGCTTGACTCTGTAGCTGAGTTTAACGTGAACCACACTGTTTGATGGTCACTTGTTCCTAGATGGCAACCCACTTGTAGATCTGAGATCCTCTCACTGTCCCCATTTGAGAGTACAAGGTCTAAGATTGCTCCCTCACGAGTGGGTTCCAAAATTAGCTGTCTGAAGCATGCCACCTGTAGGGCATCGAGAATGGCCCTGCTCTTGGATGTGGCTGCAGCAAGTGTGCTCCAGTTAACATCTGGCATATTCGGGTCTCCCATCAACAGTATCTCCCCTTTCTCTGCCATCCTAAGAATACCTTCTATCATATCCTTGTCCATTCACTCCCCTGACCTGGGGGTCTGTATACAACCCCTGTGCGGATTGTGGTGCCACTTCCAGTCTCCAAGGTTACCCACAGTGCCTCCTGCCCTCCCTGTTTACTCTTTTGTTCAGTTGCTTTTATTCCTTCCTTTACATAGAGAGCTACTCCTCCCCCTCTTCTCCCTTCCCTGTCTCTCATGTAGGTTACGTACCCTGGTGTGTTAACATCCCAGTCATGGTTCTCTCTGTACCATGTTTCTGTGACTGCTACAATATCCAGGCATCCCTCTTCCATCAAGACCACCAGTTCAGGGAGCTTGTTGCCCAGGCTATGAGCATTGGTACTCACTATCCTCCATTTCCTGATGGCCTTATTCCTTTTTGCCCCATCCCTGTCCTTCTTGCCTTTGTCACTTTCTCCATTTACCCCTGCCATTCTTCCTATCGACATCTCTATGTTGGTGTTTACTGAACTTACTACCGTGACTTTTTTGGGGGGCTAGGATTTCCCTGCTCCTTTCCAGTGCCTCCCCCCTTGGCTAGTTTAAATACTTGCCAATGAAGCATTTAAACCTATCACCTAGGATCCTCGTTCCCCTCCTGGACAGATGCAGCTCATCATGCCAGTATAGGCTTGCATCACTCCAGGTGGACCCCCAGTCCCCAATGAAGCCAAATCCCTGAGCTCTGCACCAGTTTTTCAACCACTGATTGACTCCCATGGTGTGGAGCATCCTAGCCTCTCGTACGCCATAGACAGGCAGCACCTCCGAGAAGGTTACCGTGCGTGCTACTTGTCTAAGGCCCCTCACCAGTTCCACAAACTCTTCCTGCACTACTCTGATCCCTTTCTTAGCCAGGTCATATGTCCCTAGGTGGACAATGACATCCAGCTTCTTCCCCTGTGCAGCAGCTCCGGCAGTCCTGAGGATTCGCTCTTTGTCCCTCCAAGCCATGGTGCCAGGCAGGCACCTTACCTCCCTCTCCCCTTCCTCCCCCAGTTCTACCTTCTTAACAATGGAGTCCCCCACCAGGAGTTGTTTCCTTCCCCTGTGGGGTCCCATGCCACCCTCCTGTCGGTCTCCTTTGTGGAGGTTCCCAGCATCCTCCTTGGTCTCCACTGTGGGTGCCTCCATAGAGGAACCACACTTGCCAGAATGGCATAGGAATTGTAGAGAGGTACAACTGGAGGGATGCGCCTCTGTTCCACCACCCTCACCGTCCCTGAGCCCACTGTGGTCCAACCGCTCCTCTTTCTTGGGAACCTCTGAGGCAACGGCAGTGGCCCTGGTGGTCCATGGATGGAAGAGGAGGTCCCACAAATCCTGGCCAACTCAGCCTGGAGATGAGCAACCTCCCCCCCCTCAGCCCAGAGAAGTGCCTGCAGATGGGACAACACTGCATCCTCCAGAACGTTTCCCGGAAGACTGCTGCTCCACAGCCACTGTACTGCACCACTCCCATCATGTCTTATTTCTGGCCCCTTCTCTATTGTTTGGAATCCTTACTCTTTCCTCTGTGTTGTTTTTTTTTTTTCTTTCTTTCTATCTGTATCTACTTACTGCCTCTGTGCCGTTTAAGCTCCTGATTGTCCTGTTCTGAGACAAGAAGATCCTATATTTCTCAGTAGACCCCTTACTTGCTTATAGGCAGACCTCCAGCAGCTAGAGGGGGGCTGGAGAGCTACTCTTGCCCTTCTAGGATGGTGCGTCTTTGTGTTCACTCACTTCCTGCTCCCAAACAGGAAGTTCCTGTTGTCAATCAAATCCTGTGCCTATAAAAGTAGAACTAGCTTTGGGTGGGAGGGAAGGTGAGCAATATATTTTTTTTAGAAGAGTGTAGAGAGTAGAAGAGTTCTACTTCTTTAGTCCCAGTAGAGAAGTCCAGTCACACAGCACTCCTTCCTTCTGGTGTCCTCTGCCAAGCCTCTGACAGAATCTTTCTAAGGCAGTCAGATGACTCTAGGGTGGTTCATGATGGTAAATGTCCAAAGGCTGTTTTTGATGAGCCTTTGGATGACTGGTATGGTTCCTCCATGAAGTCGTTGGAGACACATACATTCACCCGGGAATCGATTGAGGGGTTGCTCAACGACCATGGGCTGGTGTCATTTAGGGCTTTTCTCCAACTTATATCCAAGTCCATGAATGTCCATCTGAAGTCTGTTTAAAAAAAAAAAAAAATGCTAAATACCTTTCTAGGAGCGTGGATATGTTGTTCATCTACACTCTTTGGTATGTCCCTTCCCCTTTAAGGATCACCGGAAGTCTTCAAGTTGGCTCCTCCCACCCACCCGGGTGGTATATACCTTGGCTCCACCCCATGATGCCAGATCTTACTTTCTGCTGGACGATTCAGGTTGCCTCCCTCGTGCTCACGCATTTTGTAGGCCCTGGCTTTTAAACCTTCGGTTTTGCCGAAACTTCGTATCATTCGAGTTAGCGATCGCCTTTTCACTTTCGATTATGGAAGAAAAATCTTCCTCTGGATTTTGCCGGTGCTCGTGTGGCCAAAAGATGTCGTGTACCAATCCCCACTCTGCGTGTGTCTACTGTCTCGGTGTTGGCCATGACACCTCATCCTGCTGTTTCTGCATTGCCTTCCATCCCAAAGTCCTGGATGACCGTCTTGCACACTTACAACTGGGGAGACTGGAGAAGAGGAACCCTCCGGTGAAATCCAGGGAGGCGAAGTGGGCGGTTTCTGTGACTGCGGGATCCGCCAAGCAATTGGAACGCATGCAAGCGTTCGAGGAAGAAGTGACTCACGCTGCGGGCTCTTCCCGGTGCTTCTTCGTTCTACTCAATCTGTGCTCCACCTTCTTGGGTTCCTTCAGGGAATTGTGCCAGTCTCTTCCCATCAGGGGAGAGGCACCTGCGGGCCCACATTCTTCTTGATCCCGAAATCAGGACAAGGATCCGAGCAAGTTTTCGTCTCGAAGAAGGTGCTCTTGGGACCGGGAGAGGACTCTGTCGCAGGAGCATGCGGTCTCAACTTCAGTTGAGATCGCTTCTTCGGCTGCTGGCTTCTCGGACACCGTGACAGGCCAGCCAGTCGAGGATGTGGTCAACGAGGTCGAAATAGTTATCGACCCAATCGATTCCTTGTCGACATCTCCAGTCACCGACTTCTTAGAGGGGACTCCGGTTCTTGTTTTCCCTGATGAGGAGACCCAGCCTGCTAGAGTCCCCATTGAGGATCCGGTCCCAGACTCCAGGAAGTCACCAGCCCCGCCGGTGTCTCCCAACCAACCGAGTCGGCCTGCTCAATCTCTAACTCGGTCGAGGTCTAGGACCCCATCGGTCGTCCTCGTTGTCCTTGGATGAGGAGAGGCTCCGGCGGAAACTTCGGCGCTATGAGGACCTCATGTGGCAGCAGCTCATTCTGTCCGGGCATAAGCCTACCATGGCTTCCACTCTGGTCATTACTTGGCTTTCGCCTCTCAGGCTGAAGCAGACCCCTTTGGAGCTGACCAAATCAGTTCCCCAGCCCACGGAGCCGGCAAGACCACCTGTTTGGCCAAAAAAGGTCTCTCCACCTATTGTGGTGGAACCTTCACCCAAACAGCCTGTAGGAGGGGCTTCTTCCAAGGAAGACAGACCGGACACCGGGCTTCCCTGGCGATTGCTGGTCACGGTCACTCCAGACGGCCCCCGGTGAGTCGAAGGTGACATGGGCGGTAGGCCGTTGTATCCGGATTCCTCGGATTCGGACGTTATCGGTGGTCTTTCACATCCAGGGGATGATAATTCGACCACTGGCCTAGAGATGGAGGAAGGTCCCTCGTCCTTTCAAGGGATCCTCCACCTCATCTCTGAGTCTACAGGGATGCCCCTGGAGCCTATCCAAAAAAAGGCGGAGTACCCTCTCACAGACATACTCAGGAGAGGGGATATCCCAACGGAGGCCTTTACTGTGGCCGAGGCCATTGTTGGACAGGCCTCAGAACTTTAGCGGCGTCCTGCCTCTTGTCCAGCTCCGTCTGCCCGCATGGCCCGCAAGTACGCGGTGCCCATGGGGTCCCTTGTGGGGTTCACAGAGCACCCTTCGGCTGAGAGCCTGGTGACCGCCTCTGTGTTCAGGCGTACTGCTCTGTGTTCAGGCGTACTGGCAGTTTTGACAACACTGACCGACCTCCTGATAAAGAGTCCAAGCTCTTGAACCATTCAGCCTGGAAGGTCTATGTGGCTTCCTCCTTGGGCCTTCATCAGGCAAGTTTGGCTGTCATCATGGCACACTTATCTCACACCCTTCTGGGGTCATTGGACGAAGTCCTCCCACATCTCCCCACGGACATGCATACCACGGTCAAGCAGGTCTGGGATCAGGGCCGAGCTGTTGCCAAACAGCAGCTCCAGATAGTATTGGATCTTGGGGATTCTTGTGCCGTTCGATGGCTGCTGCAGTTGCCTCTTGTCGTGGGGCTTGGCTGAGGCTCTCCTCCTTCCCTGTGGATACCTAGCATAAATTAGCTGACGTGCCCTTCCTTGGGACCGACTTGTTCGGCCTGGGGTGGCCGGTCACCTTCAGCGCATCGAGCAGTCCAGTGCCACCTTGGGCGCTACCTGTGCCAAGAGTTCTTGGGTAAGAACCAGCGCGGGGAGCCTTTCTGGGACATGGATATGTTGTTCATCCACACTGTCTGGCAGGTTCCTTGCGCTTTAAATCTTGCGGAAGGTCTTCAAGCTGGCTCCTCCCACCCAACCAGGTGGTAAAACTCTTGGCTCCGCCCCATGATGCCAGATCTTCCTTGCCGCTTGGAAGTTCAGGTTTCCTCCATAACGCTCTGCGTGTAGACTGGATCCTAATTCTTCGGTTTGCCCGAAACTTATTCTCAAATTTTCAAGACTTCGGTCAAATTACTCCCTCGCGGCTGCGATGGACAAATCGACTCCCGGATTTCGGCGGTGCCCATGTGGGCAGAAAATGTCCAGGACAGATCCGCACTCCACGTGCGTCTACCGCCTCGGCCTAGACCATGTCCCACAGGCCTGCGAGTTATGCCGTTCGTTTTCGGCCAACATCCTGGAAGACCATGCCGGTTACAGCTGCGCCCGAGAAGTGCTACCACTGGTGAAGTCAAGGAGGCCCATTGAGCGGTTACCGTGGTGGCTGGCTCGGCTGGGCAACTCGAGCAGATGATCGCCCTCGAGGAGGTGGAGGCAGCACAGGCTGCATCATCCTCTTCCTCGGTCATGGCATTTATCCGGCTCTCTCTGGGTACCTCCTATTCAGCTTCTTTTAAAGAGCTTTGCCAATCCCTTTCCACGAAGGGAGTGGGGTCATCGGGACCTTCTTCTCAGTCCAAAAAGAAGGACTCGAAAGGTAAGTCCCACCGTCGGCGTTCGTGGGAGCGGGAGAGGTCCCCTTCCCCAGACAGTCGACACTTGACTTCAGTCGAGGTTGCGGCTAAGGCTGCTGGCTTCACAGTGTCCCCGTCAGGTCAGCCGGCCAAGACACCCGTCGACGCGGTCGAGATTTTTCTCGACCCGTCGGACGGGCTGTCGACTGGTGAAGCTGACAATCCTTCTTCACCGGTTCCCCCAGTGGAGACCGAGGACCTGCCTGCGCCTCCGGTGCCAGAGTCCCCGGTCAAGGCTTCTGAGCCGAGGAAAGGGTGGGTGTCCCCCACTCCTTCCCAGACCTGTCCTCGGAAACACCGAGGATCTCGGTCTCGGACATCGTCTCAGTCCAGACGATCCCACCAATATCGGTGGTCTTGGCACCGAAGTAAGCGGCGCTGCCGCTCGTCCTCATCTTCCTTCTCCGAAGAGGAGAGGGTTCAGCGCAGATTGCATCGACACTACGAGGACCTGATGTGGCAGCAGTTACTTCTGTCCGGGAACAAGCCGACGCCGTCGCCTTCCCCAGCCATCAAGTGGCTGTCACCCGAGCAGCCGAAGCAACCCCTCGCCGTATTTGAGGTGCCCAAGCCTGAACCAGTTGTTCGGCCGAAACCAGCTGCCCCACCGATTGTGGTGGAACCTCCGCCTCCACAACCGAAATCGGGGCACCAACCAAGGACTCTTGGTCAGGTCAGGGCCTGCCCCACAGGTTGTCGGTCACCCTCACTCCCGACCGTCCTCGGCAGGTGGAGGGTGGCTCAGGCCCCAGGCAGCTCTTCGCGGACTCCTTGGAGTCCGGCGCGGCGACTCCCTGTTCTCCAGGCCCATCGACCTGGAGTCCTCTGAGGCCAGTCTATGGACGAAAGCCCATCGTCCTTCATGGGTCTGCTTCGGCTCATCCCGGAGTCTACCGGGATGCAGCTGGAGCCCGTATCCAAGCGGGCCAAGTATCCCCTAACAGAGATACTGGACCGAGGGTATTCACCCCCGAAGGCCTTTCCGGTGGCTGAAGCCATTGTTGGCCCAGCCTTGGATCTCTGGCAGTGGCCTGCTTCCTGTCCTGTGCCTTCGGCCAGGAAGTATGCGGTCCCTACCGGCTCTTTGTCTGGTTTTTCGGAACACCCCTCCGCTGAGGGGTTGGTCACCGATAGCGTTTTCCGGCGTTCCGGGAACGCTAGGGATGTGGCTAAGCCCCCCGACAAGGAGTCCAAAAAGCTGGACTACGCCGGGTGCAAGTTGTATGCTGCATCCTCCCTAGGCCTCCGCCAGGCCAGCTCGGCCATGCTGATAGCACACTTCTCCCACGCCCTCATGGGCTCCCTGGATGAGGTGATCCCTTATCTCCCGGCCGACCTGCAGACCACGGTCAGTCAGGTACGGGACCAGGAAAGGGCGGTGGCAAAGCAGCAGCACCAAACGGCTCTGGACATTGGAGACTCCTGTGCCAGATCAGTTGCGGCTGCAGTGGCCATGCGCCACAGAGCATGGCTGAGGATATCCACCTTCACGGCAGATACCCAGCATAAACTGGCAGATGGTCCCTTCCTGGGGACCGACCTCTTCGGCCCTGGAGTGGAAGGTCACCTCCAACGGATTGAAAAGTCCAATGTCACTCTGGACTCGGTCACCTCCACCCAGAAGGACAATGGCCATCGATAACTGCAACATAAGGCCTTTCGCCCTTCTACGCCTGCGGCACGTCCGGCCCAACAGCACGAGCATCAGGGCCAGCAGGCTCGCGCTTGGCACCCAAAACCCAAGTCTGCGGCTTCCTCTGATAGGAAGCAGGGAGGAAAAGGCCCAGGAGGTCCCTCAGCTGGTCCCTCCTGTAAGCCTGCCCAGTGACGGGTTGAGGGGTGTCGCCCCCAGCCTCGTCACTCCCCCTGTGGGGGGATGGCTCCGCCACTTCTTTTCCGCCTGGTGCGTTATCACCACGGACCGTTGGGTGTTGGAGGTGGTAGGAAAGGGCCTGCCCCTGGAGTTGGGAAAGGCCCCACCCTTCCGAGCCATCGCCCCTCGGGGGGCTACGGGGTCCGCAGCCTCTCTGTCGGCTTGCCGAGCCGATATCGCCCTGCTCCTCGAAAAAGAGGTGATCAGGAAGGTGGCAGATCCTCCTCCAGACCCGGGGTTTGTGTCCAGGTACTTCCTGGTCCCAAAACAGACTGGGGGCTGGTGCCCCATTCTCGACCTGCACGACCTGAACAGGTTCCTAAGGTCTCAGACCTTCAGGATGGTCACTCTGGCTCATAATCCCATCCTTGGAACGAGGCATGTGGTTCTGTTCTCTGGACCTCCAGGACACGTTCTTTCACGTCCTATCCGTCCGTCTCACCAGAGATTCCTCCACTTCATGGCAGAGGGATCCCTTTATGAGTTCTGGGCCATGCCCTTCGGCCTTTCCCTAGCTCCCAGGGTCTTCACCAAATGCATGGCAGTGGTGACAGCATTCCTGCGGCTCCGAAGGGTCCGGATGTACCCCTACCTGGACGACTGGCTGATTGCAGCCCCCTCCAGAATGGAGGTGGAGCGGTCCAGAGATCTGGCCCTCCAGGTTTCCTCTCAGGCTGGCCTCCTCATCAACAAGGCCAAGTCGGAACTCGTGCCAAAGCAGGTGATCCATTTCATCGGAGCAGAGCTCGACTCCCGGCGGACAGGGCCGAGGTTCTTTCCTCCTTTGCCCAGTCATTTCAGGTTGGGCAATTGCGCCCTGCCCGGGACTTCCTGCGCCAGCGTGGTCCGTTAGGCCCATTGGTACATGCGTCCACTTCAATGGGGGCTGGCCAGCCAATGGTCACAGCACTTCGATCTGCTGGATCAGCTAGTGACAGTGACCCAGGGGATGTGGAATGCTCTCCAGTGGTGGACCGTTCCAGCACATCTGCAGGAGGGCATCCCGTTTGTCCGCCCCGAGCCGACGGTCTCTCTATCGACCGATGCCTCTTTGATGGGTTGGAGTGCCCATCTGGGGGAGCACAGAGCGCACGGCCTCTGGTCCCCTCGGGAGTCCCGATGTCACATCAACCTGCTGGAGCTTCAAGCAGTTCGTCTAGCCCTCACTGCCTTCGCTCCGTTTCTACGGGGTCAAGTGGTTCAGGTCCAGACGGACAATACCACGACCATGTACTACCTAAACCTCCAGTGCGGGATGCGCTCCTTGCCTCTGTGCAGGGAAGCTCTCCGCATTTGGTCACTCGTGCGCAGCCTGTAGGTGGATCTCCTTGCCATCCATGTGGCAGGAGCCTCCAACACCCTGGCCGACGCCCTAAACCGGATAGGGGCTGCGTCCCACGAGTGGTCACTCCTGCCGGAGGCAGTACAAGATCTGTTCTCCCACTGGGGCACGCCTCAGGTGGACCTGTTTGCCTCCAGGGAGAATGCGAAGCTGAGACTGTTTCATGCCTGCCCCCCTCAGCAGGGCTCGCTGCAGGGGATGCCTTCTCGAGGCCATTGACCCCAGGCCTCTTCTACGCCTTTCCCCATTTCCCTTGATCCACAAGGTGCTTCTCAAGGTGAGGAGGGACAAGGCACAGGTGATTCTGGTAGCCGCAGACTGGCCCCGCCAGTTCTGGTATCCAGATCTCCTCAGTCTCAGCTCCAGGCTCCAGAGGCGGCTTCCAGCCTGCCCGGACCTGATCTCAGTCAATCAGGGGAAGGTATTCCATCTGGACCTTCAATCCCTGCACCTCATGGCCTGGTTCCTGAGCAGCTAGAGTTCCAGGCCTTGGGTCTTTCTGACGAGGTCCTCACCGTCGTTGAGGCGTCCCATAAGGAGTCGACCAGAAAATGCTACGCCTTCAAATGGAAGAGATTGTCCATTTGGTGTCAGGGCAAGGGCCTGGACCCTTCCTCCTGTTCCTTGGCAAGCATTCTGGACTACCTGTGGTCCCTTTCTCAGCAAGGGCTTCGGTCGACGACCCTTGAGGTGTACCTGGCAGCCATGTCTGCTTACCGGGCGCGGGCCGGGAAGCAGTCGGTGGCGCAGGAGAAGGTGGTTGGGCGCTTCTTCAAAGGCCTTGACCACATATCCCCTCCGGTGCGAGAACCTCCACCTCCATGGGATCTACTGCTGGTATTGGCTAAGCTCATGGGCAAGCCATTTGAACCAAAGCACAGGTGTGACATCTCTCACCTGTCGTGGAAGACCACCTTCTTGGTGGCTATCACGTCAGCCAGAATGATGGGAGAGCTCCAGGCGCTTTCCATGGAGTCTCCTTATCTGGTCTTCCACAGGGACAAAGTTGTCCTGCGCCCCCACCCAAAATTCCTTCCGAAGGTGGTGTCGGAGTTTCACTTTAACCAGGTGTTGACTCTGCCGGTGTGCTACCCCAGTCACACCTTGGAGGCCGAATATAGGCTCCATACTCTGGACCCTAGAAGAGTGCTCGCTTTTTATAAGGAGCGGACGGCTGAAGTTCGGGGAGAGGTTCGCTAGCTGTTTGTCACCTACGCTGAGGCCGCACCTGCACCCAAGCAGACGATAGGCAGGTGGGTCACCTCCTGCATAGATCTCTGCTATAGGTTGGCGGGCATGGAGCCTCCCAGAGGGATAAGAGCTCATTCTACCCGCCATACCGCTGCATCGGTGACTGCTTCCAGGGCGTCTATCCAGGAAATCTGCAGGGCTGCTACCTGGAAGTCCACACCTTCATAACCCACTACCACATCGACCTTGAGTCATGCCAGGATGCTGGTTTTGGGGCCTCGGTTCTCCTGTCTATTCCCTAAGTAGAGGGTGTCGCCTTGAATCCTCCTCCCGGAGAACTGCTAGGGGTCTGCCAGACAGTGTGGATGAACAGCTATCCATGTCCTAAATACAGGTTACTCACCTGTAACAGGGTTCTAGGAATGGTATATGTTGTTCATCCACCTGTTTCCTGACTTCGGCCTTGCGACCTGGCTTCGGCGGGCTACATCTGGCATCATGGGGGCGGGCCGAGGTTTACCACCGGGTGGGTGGAAGGAGCCAACTTGAAGATCTTCCAGCAAGATTTAAGCGATAAGGAACCTGCCAGACAGTATGAATGAACAACATATACCATTCCTAGAACTCCTGTTACAGGTGAGTAACCTGTATTTCTGGGGACATGGATATGTTGTTCATCCACCGCTATGGCAGGTTCCTTGCGCTTTAAATCTTGCGGAGTCTTCAGGTGGCCTCCACCGGTGAGCGTCGGCTCCGCCCATGACGCTCAGATCTTCCTACAGCATTGAGCTCAGGTTCCCCCTCATAGCAGCTCTGCGTTTAAGACTGAGTTCCTAATTCTTAGGTTAAATCAAAAAGTTTTTGCTAAAAAGACTTCGGTCTTCTCCTCGCGGCTGCGATGGACAAATCGACTCCCGGTTTTCGGAGGTGCCCTTGCGGGCAGAAGATGTCTAGGACGGATCCGCACTCCACGTGCGTCTACTGCCTGGGCCTTGAGCACGACCCGCAGGCCTGCGACTTGTGCTCTTCCTTTTCGGCCTACGTCCCGAAGACCGTGCTGCCCGATTACAACTGGGGCCCGAGAAAGAATTCCACGGTGTGAAATCAAAGAGGCCGATTGGCGGTGTCCGCGGCGGCAGGCTGGGCGGGATCAGCTCGGTGAATGATCGCCCTCGAAGAGGAGGCGGCGGGCGCTTCTACCTCGGCTGCGGCATTTGTCATGCTCTCTCTCGGTGCCTCGTACTCGGCTTCTTTTAAGGAGCTTTGTCTGACCAGCTCGACGAAGGTGAGGTCACTTCTTCGGGACCTTTTCCAGATCCAAAAGAGCAAAAAGTAAGTCTCTCCGTCGGCGCTCTTGGGGCGGGGAAAGATCCCCCTCCTTGTCGACAGTCCGACTTGATCGACCCCTCAGCTTGACCACTGGCTTCACGGTGTCCCCATCAGGCCAGTTGACCGAGACTCCCGTGATGTGATCGAGATTTTTCTCGACCCGTTAGACGGGTTGTCGGCTGGAGAAGCTGAGAATCCCCTCTCCCCGGTTCCCCCGGTGGGAGTTGAGGATCCCGTCGGCTCGTCTGTGCCTCCGGTTCCGGAGCCTTCGGTGGGATCGTCCGAGCCGAGGGGAGTGCTGATTTCCGACACTTCTCCTCGCCTTCCTCGGCCTAGTCGAGACTCTCGGTCTCGGTCTCGGACATCCTCGCGGTCCAACTGATCCCGGCACCATAGGCGGTCTCGGCACCGCGGCAAGCGGTGCCGCCGCTCTTCCTCGGACGAGGGGAGGCTTCGGCGCAAGCTTGCGTCGGAAATAGAGAACTCGTATTGGCAACAGCTCCTTTTGACCGGGAATAAGCTGACCCATTGTGTTTCCGGCCATTAAGTAGGCTGTCACCGGAGGCGGCGAAACAACCCCTCGTTGTAGCCGAGGAGCCTGTTCTCAGGCCGGTTGTTCGGCCAATTCCAGCTGCTCCACCGATTTTGGTGGAACCTCCGCCTCCACAGCCATTAGTTGGGGCTCCGACCAAAAATTCTCGATCGGCCTTGGGTTTGCCCCATAGGCTGTCTGTCACCCTCACTCCCGATAAACCTCGGCAGGTGGAGGATGGCTCGGGCCCGAGGCAGCTCTTTGAGGACTCTTCTGAGTCCGATGATGCTCCTCTTCTCCAAGCGCATGGACTTGGGTCCTGGGAAGGCAGTCAGTGGACGATAGCCCTCCGTCCTTCTTAGGGTTGCCTGACTCATCTCGGGTCCACGGGATGAAGCTCGAACCGTTTCTAAGCGGCCAGGTATCCCCTCACGGAGATTCTGGACCAGGGTTCTCCTACGGAGGCCTTTCGGTGGCGAAGCCATAGTGGGTCTGGCCTTGGAACTTTGGCAGCGTCCTGCTTCCTGCCATGCGCCGTCCAGGTTGGCCAGGAAGTATCACGGTCCCCGGTTCCCTGTCCGGTTTTGAACACCCCTCGGCCGAAGGTTGGTTACGACAGCGTTTTCCGGC
Organism: Neoceratodus forsteri; assembly: GCA_016271365.2. Taxonomy (NCBI): domain Eukaryota; kingdom Metazoa; phylum Chordata; order Ceratodontiformes; family Ceratodontidae; genus Neoceratodus; species Neoceratodus forsteri. The sequence goes on from CM028132.1 coordinate 501,064,959, forward strand.
GTGCGAGCGCCATGGAGATGGGACAAACCTCCCGACAAGGAATCCAAGAAATTGGATTATGCCGGTCGAAAAGTCTATGCTGCGTCCTCTCTCGGCCTTCGTCAGGCCAGTTCGGCCTTCCTCATGGCACATTTTTCTCACGCCCTGTTGAGCTCCCTGCATGAGGTTGTCCCTCATCTTCCCGCAGATCTGCAGGCTACGGTCAGGCAGGCGCGGGACCAGGGCAGGGCAGTGGCCAAACAGCAGCTCCAGACTGCTTTAGACATTGGGGACTCTTGTGCCAGGTCTGTGGCGGCCGCAGTGGCCATGCGTCGTCGGACTTGGCTGAGGATATCCACCTTTACCTCGGATACCCAGCACAAGTTGGCGGATGTTCCTTTGGGGACTGACCTCTTGGCCCTGGGGTGGAAGGTCACCTGCAGAGGATCGAGGGGTCAATGCTACCTTGGACTCGGTCTCTTCCGCCCAGAAGGACAAGGCATGAGCCACAGCCTAAACCCTTTTAGTCCCTCGCCATGGGCGGCCCGGCCCAACAGCGTCCAGGGCCGGGGCTGAGCTTGGTATCCCAAACCCAAGCTGTCGGCTTCCTCCAACAGGAAGCAGGGAGGTAAGACCAGGAGGTCCCTCGGCCGGTCCCTCCTCCAAGCCTGCCCAGTGACGGGCTGAGGGGTGTCGCCCCATCCCTGTCACCTCACCCCTGGTTCCCCCATGGGGGACGGCTCAGACACTTCCTTTCCGCCTGGTCCGCTGTTACCACGGACAGGTGGGTACTGGAGGTGGTGGGAAATGGCCTACCTCTAGAATTCGAGCAGGCCCCGCCCTTCAGAGCCGTCGCACCTCGGGGCCTCGGGGCGCAGCCTCACTGGCGGCTCGTCGAGCCGACATCGCTCTCCTCCTCCAAAAGGTGATCACGGAGGTAGAGGACCCCCCTTTAGACCCGGGGTTCGTGTCCAGGTATTTCCTGGTTCTGAAACGGACGGGGGGCTGGCGCCCCATTCTCGACCTACACGACCTGAACAAGTTCCTAAGGTCTCGAACCTTCAGAATGGTCACTCTGGCGCAGATAATACCATCTCTGGAACACGGCGTGTGGTTCTGCTCTCTGGACCTACAGGACGCGTTCTTTCACGTCCCTATCCGTCCGTCACATCGGAGATTCCTCCGCTTTCGAGCGGAAGGATCCCTCTTCGAGTTCCAAGCCATGCCCTTCGGCTTATCTCCAGCTCCCAGGGTCTTCACCAAATGCATGGCAGTGGTGACAGCATTCCTGCGGTGCCGAGGGGTCCGGGTGTACCCTTACCTGGACGATTGGCTGATAGCAGCCCCTCCAGACGGGAGGTGGAGCGGTTCAGAGATCTGGCCCTCCAGGTTTGCTCTCAAGTCGGCCTTCTCATCAACGAGGCCAAGTCGGAACTCGAGCTGAAGCAGGTGATCCTGTTCATCGGGGCAGAGCTCGACTCTCTTCGAGCCAGAGCACGGCTCCCGGCGGACAGGGCCGAGGTTCGTACCTCCTTTGCCCAATCATTTCTGGTTGGGCAATCGCGCCCTGCCCGGGACTTCCTGCGCCTCCTGGGTCTCATGGCGGCTTGTACCAGCGTAGTCCGTTGGGCACGCTGGCACATGCGCCCCCTTCAGTGGGGACTGGCCAGCCAGTGGTCACGACGCTGCGATCCATTGGACCAGCTAGTGATAGTGACCCAGGAGATGTGGAACGCTCTCCAGTGGTGGACTGTTCCATCCCATCTGCAGGAGGGCATCCCGTTTGTCCGCCCCGAGCCGACGGTCTCTCTATCGACCGATGCCTCTTTGATGGGTTGGGGTGCCCATCTGGGGGAACACCGAGTGCACGGCCTCTGGTCCCCGCGGGAGTCCTGATGCCACATCAACCTGCTGGAGCTCCGAGCGGTCCGCCTGGCTCTCACCGCCTTTGCTCCGTTTCTCCGGGGTCAAGTGGTCCGAGTCCAGACGGACAATACCACGACCATGTACTACCTGAACCGCCAGGGCGGGACGCGCTCCATGCTTTTATGCAAGGAAGCTCTCCGCGTTTGGTCACTCGTGCGCAGCCTGGAGGCGGATCTCCTAGCCATTCATGTGGCAGGAGCCTCCAACACCCTGGCCGATGCCCTAAGCCGGATAGGGGCTGCGTCCCACGAGTGGTCTCTCCTGCCGGAGGTAGTACAAGATCTGTTCTCCCACTGGGGCACACCTCAGGTGGACCTGTTTGCCTCCAGGGAGAATGCGAAGCTGAGGCTGTTTCATGCCCGCCCCCCTCAGCAGGGCTCGCTGCAGGGGGATGCCTTCTCGAGGCTGTGGACCCCGGGCCTCTTCTACGCCTTTCCCCCATTTCCCTTGATTCACAAGGTGCTTCTCAAAGCCAGGAGGGACAAGGCGCAGGTGATCCTGATAGCCCCAGACTGGCCCCGCCAGTTCTGGTACCCAGATCTCCTCAGCCTCAGCTCCAGGCTCCCGAGGCAGCTTCCAGCTCGCCCGGACCTGCTCTCAGTCAATCAGGAGAAGGTGTTCCATCCGGACCTTCAATCCCTGCACCTGACGGCCTGGTTCCTGAGCGAGCAGAGTTCCAGGCCTTGGGTCTTTCCGACGAGGTCCTCAATGTTGTTGAGGCGTCCCGTAAGGAGTCGACCAGGAAATGCTATGCCTTCAAATGGAAGAGGTTTTCCATTTGGTGTCAGGGTAAGGGCTTGGACCTTTCCTCCTGTTTCTTGGCAAGCATTTTGGACTATGGTCCCTTTCTAGTCAAGGGCTTAGGTCGACGACCCTAAAGGTGCACCTGGCAGCCATCTCTGCTTACCGGGCGCGGGCCGGGGAGCAGTCAGTGGCGCAGGAGAAGGTGGTCTGGCGCTTTTTCAAAGGCCTTGATCACATTTCCCCTCCGGTGCGAGAACCTCCACCTCCGTGGGATTTACTGCTGGTACTGGCAAAGTTTATGGGCAAGCCATTCGAACCAGTGCACAGGTGTGAACTCTCTCACCTGTCGTGGAAGACCGCCTTCTTGGTGGCTATCACGTCAGCCAGAAGGATGGGAGAACTCCAGGCGCTCTGCATTGAGTCTCCTTACCTGGTCTTCCACAGGGACAAGGTTGTCCTGCGCCCCCACCCGAAATTCCTTCCGAAGGTGGTGTCGGAGTTTCACCTTAACCAGGTGTTGACTCTGCCGGTGTTCTACCCCAATCACACCTCGGAGGCCGAATATAGGCTCCATACTTTGGACCCTAGAAGGGCTTCGCTTATAAGGAGCGGACGGCTGAAATTGGGGGAGAGGTTCACCAGCTGTTTGTCACCTACGCTGAAGCCGCACCTGGCAGACCTGCAGCCAAGCGGACGATAAGCAGGTGGGTCACGTCCTGCATAGATCTCTGCTATAAGTTGGCGGGCATGGAGCCTCCCAGACGGATAAGAGCTCATTCTACCCGTCATACTGCTGCATCGGTGGCTGCTTCCAGGGATGTCCCTATCCAGGAAATCTGCAGGGCTGCTACCTGGAAGTCAGCACACACCTTTATTACCCATTACCACATCGACCTTGAGTCACGCGGGATGCTGGTTTGGGGCCTCTGTTCTCCAGTCCTTATTTCCCAAGTAAGTATTGGGGTGTGCTTGCCTCCCTCCTCCCGGAGAACTGCTAGAGTCTGCCAATAAGTGTGGATGAACAACATATCCATGTCCTTGAAATACAGGTTACTCACCTGTAACAGGAGTTCTAGGAATGGTATATGTTGTTCATCCTACACGACTCCCGACCTCCGGCTGACGCACAACCTGAGCTTCCAGCGGGCCAGATCTGGCGTCATGGGGCGGAGCCGAGAGTTTTACCACCCGGGTGGGTGGGAGGAGCCAGCTTGAAGACCTTCCGGCAAGATTTAAAGCGGCAAGGAACCTGCTAATAAGTGTGGATGAACAACATATACCATTCCTAGAACTCCTGTTACAGGTGAGTAACCTGTATTTCCGGCATTCTGCCCCTGCGACTCAGCAGTCCTCCTTTCAAGGCGGACCGCAGCAGGCTCAAGCTTGGCACCCTTAGCCCAAGCAGGGTCCCCTGCAGGCCCATTAAAGGAGGCTGAGGTTCGGATCCTGGATCCTCCTTCTCCAAGCCTGCTCAGTGACAGGGCGGGGGATGCCAACCCCGCTCCCATCACGCCAGCTCTGGGTCCTCCCGTGAGAGCCGGCTGCACCACTTTCTTTCCGCCTGGCCCGTTATCACCTCAGACAGGTGGGTTCTGGAAGTGGTCAGTCAGGGACTGCTTCTTCCAGCAGTACCCTCCCAGCCAAGCCCCTCAGGAGGAAAGAGTATCCGCCCAGACCCAGTTTGCTCTTCGAGACGACATCGCTCAGCTCCTCCTCAAGGAGGCAGTAGCTCCAGTGGCAGATTCTCCAGCAGACCCAGGCTTTGTCTCCAGGTACTTCCTGGTGCCCTAGCGGACGGGGGGGCTGGCGCCCCATTCTAGATCTGCACGACCTGAATCAGTATCTCAGGTCACGCACCTTTCAGATGGTCACTCTGTCCCAGATCATACCATCCTTGGAGTGAATCATGTGGTTCTGTTCACTGGATCTGCAGGTCGCGTTCTTTCATGTCCCAATCCGTCCGTCCCATCAGCGGTTTCTCCGCTTCGGGGTCAAAGGGACCCTGTGCGAGTTCCGAGCCATGCTGCTCGGCCTGTCATCGGCCCCTCGGGTCTTCACCAAATGCATTGCAGTGATGGCGGCCCATCTCAGGCATCGGGGGGGGGTCAGGATTTATCCTTACCTCGACAATTGGCTCCTAGCAGGATCCACCTAACAGGAGGTGGAGAGGTTCAGGGACCTGGCCCTCCAGTCCTGGTCCCAGCTGGGCCTCCTGATCAATGAGGCCAAGTCGGAACTCTTGCTGTCTTAGGTGATGGGCTTCATCGTGGCAGAGCTCGACTCTTGTCATGCCAGAGCTCTGCTCCCGGCGGTCAGGGCGGAGGTTCTTTCCTCCTTTGCCCAATCATTTCTGGTTGGGCACTTGCACCCTGCCCGGGACTTCTGCACCTTCTGGGTTACATGGTGGCGTGCACCTCAGTGGTCCGTTGGGCCTGGGTGCACATGCGCCCCCTCTGATGGGAGCTGGCCACCAGTGGACTCAGCACCATGGTCATTTCGACCAGCTGCTCACTGTAACCCAGAAGATGTGACACGCCCTCCAATGGTGGACCGCCCCAGACCGATTGCAGGAAGGGATCCCGTTTGTCCGCTCGAGCCGACTGTCATCCTCACGACCGATGCCTCTCTCGTGGGCTGGGGAGCCCACATAGGGGACGAAAGGGCCCATGGGCTCTGGACCCCCAAGGAGTCCCGATGCCTCATCAACCTGTTGGAGCTCAGAGCAGTCAGACTGGCACTGTCAGCTTTCGCTCCGCAGCTCCGGAGTCAAGTGGTTCAAGTCCAGATGGACAATACCACGACCATGTACTACCTCAACAAATAGGGTGGCACGCACTCCCTTTTGCTGTGCAAGGAGTCGCTCTGTATCTGGACCCTCGTGAGCTGGTTGGAGGTGGATCTCCTAGCCATCCATGTGGCAGGAGCCTCAAACCACCCAGCGGATGCTCTCAGCTGCTTTGGTCGGACATACCACAAGTGGTCTCTCCATCCAGAGGTAGCTTACAGCCTGTTCTCCCATTGGGGCAAACCGTTGGTGGACCTGTTTGCCTCCAGGGGAAACACCAAGCTGAGGCTGTTTCATGCCCGCCCCCCTCAGTAGGGCTCACTGCAGGGGGATGCTTTCTCGAGGCCGTGGACCCCAGGCCGCCTCTACACCTCCCCTCCATTTCCTGTGATTCACAAGGTGCTCCTCAAGGTGAGGAGGAACAAGGCGAAGGTGATCCTGGTAGCCCCAAACTGGTCACGCCAGTTCTGGTATCCAGATCTCCTCAGCCTCAGCTGCAGGCACCCGGAGCGGCTTTGCACACGCCCGGACCTGATATCTCTCAGTCAGGGGAAGGTATTCCATCTGGACCTTCAATCCCTGCTCCTCACAGCCTGGTACCTGAGCGGCTAGAGTTCCAGGCTTTGAGTCTTTCCGAAGATGTCTGCACCGTGGTGGAGGCATCCAGAAAAGAATAGACCAAGAAATGTTATGCCTTCAAATGGAAAAGGTTTTCCATTTGGTGTCAGAGCAAGGGCCTGGACCCTCTGTCCTGCTCAGTGGCTAACATTCTCAACTACCTTTGGTCTCTCTCCAAAGGGGGTTTGCGGTCATCGACCCTTAGGGTGCACCTGGCAGCCATCTCTGCTTACCGGGCGCAGGCCAGTCAGTTGACGGTGGTGCAGGAGACCGTGGTCGGGTGCTTTTTCAAAGGCCTGGATCACATATCCCCTCCGGTGCATGAACCTCAACCTCCGTGGGATCTACTGCTGGTACTGGCAAAGCTCATGTGGAAGCCATTCGAACCAATGCGCAAGATGGCCTTCCTTGTGGCTATCACGTCTGCCAGAAGGACAGGGGTGCTCCAGGTGCTTTCAGTGGACTCCCCTTATCTGGTCTTCCACAGGGACAGGCTTGTCTTACGCCCCCACCCGAAATTCTTTACGAAGGTGATGTCAGAGTTTCACCTTAACCAGGTGTTGACTCTGCCGATATACTGCCCTAATTGCACCTTGGATGCCGAATACAGGCTCCATACTTTGGACTTGAGATGTGTGGAAATTCGGGGGTGAGGTTCACCAGCTGTTTGTCACCTACGCTGAAGCTGTTTCTGGCAGACCTGCAGCGAAGCAGACTATTGCAAGATGGATTACATCATGCATAGGTCTGTGTTATGAGTTGGCAGGCAAGGAGCCTCCCAGAGGGATAAGAGCTCATTCTATCCACCATACTGCTGCATCGGTGGCTGCTTCCAGGGACATCCCTATCCAGGAAATCTGCCGGGTTGCTACCAGAAGTCAGCAGACACCTTCATCACCCACTACCACATCGACCTTCAGTCACGCTGGGATGCTGGTTTTGGGGCTTCAGTTCTCCAGTCTCTGTTCCTTAAGTAGGGGGTGTGTATGTTGCCTCCCTTCTCCCGGAGAACTGCTAGGAGTCTGCCAAAGAATGTGGATGAACAACATATCCACGCTCCTAGAAGAACAGGTTACTCACCTGTAACAATAGTTCTAGGAGTGGTATATGGTGTTCATCCACGGACCCAACTGACCTCCCTGGCTGCAGACACACACAACATGGCTTTCAGCGGACTAAGATCTGGCGTCATGGGGCGGAGCCAAGGTGTATACCACCCGGGTGGGTGGGAGAAGCCAGCTTGAAGACTTCCGGTGATCCTTAAAGGGAAAAGAGACACGCCAAAGAGTGTGGATGAACAACGTGTACCACTCCTAGAACTACTGTTACAGGTGAGTAACCTGTTCTTTTACTGACATCCTGGATAGGCACAGATCCCTGGGGGTTGCCTTTCCCATGACAGAGACCATTATGGTACTGGCCCTGGAGCTCTGGCAGCATCCATCATCCTGCCCAGCATCCTCAGCCTGTCTGGTCTGCAGATATGCCCGATAATGTCCTCCCTAACCTCCCTGCTGATAAGCAGTTACTGGTAAGGTGGTCTGAAATCGGGGTCACCCGCTGCCTAAGCACTGGCTCCAGACAGCCTTTGACATGAGTAACTCCTGCGCCCGTGTCATGGCAGCGGCTGCCGTGATGCATCACAGGGCCTGGCTGAGGCTTTCCACCTTCACAGTGGACACTCGGCACAAGCTGACTAGTGTCCCCTTCTTGGGCACCGACCTCTTTGGCCCTAGGATGGAAGGTCATCTTACCAGGCTTGAGAAGCCTAACACCACCTTGGGCTCTGTGGCTTTGTCCCCGAAGGACCCTAAGACCCAGAAACTGAAAAGGAAGGCCTTTCAGTTTCGGTCGTTTCAGCCACAGCAGCCTCGGCAACAGTAGCCCCAGCGGGAGAAATGCCAAGCCTTGTGCCCCAAGGCCAGGTTCTGTATCCAAGGGCTGAAAAGAGGTGGGGGTAGGGGAAGTGGTCCCCCTCCGGCCCCAGCGGCTGGTGCTCCCTACAAAGCTGCCCAGTAACAGGTTGGGGGGGTCAGCCTTCTGCCTGTCCAGTCCCTGACCCAGCTCCCTGTGGGGGGTCGACTTCGCCACACTGGTCCATCTTGACAAGTAGGTTCTTGAGGTGGTAGGCAGAGGGCTGCCTCTAGATTCTGAGGCTCTGCTACCTTACCGATCCCACGCTCCGAGGGAGTCATCGGTATTGCAGGGTACGCTGTCTGCTCTAAGTGAGGACATTGCTCAGCACCTTGCAAAAAGGGCTGTTGCCTGTATCCTGGACACCCTGGCAAATCAGGGGTACGTCCCTAGGTACTTCCTGGTGCCAAAACAGATTGGAGGGCTGAGCTGGCGCCCCATACTAGATCTGCACACTCTCAATCAGGACATGAGAAAGCTCAAGTTCTGGATGGTAATCCTGACCCAGATCATACCATCCCTAGAGCAGGGCGTGTGGTTCTGCTCCCTGAACCACCAGGACACATTCTACCACATCCTCGTCCATTCATCCCACTGGTGGTACCTTTGTTTCTGTGCAGAAGGGGTTCTTGTACCAGTTCCAGGTCATGCTCCTCAGCCTGTCGTCCACACCCAGGGTCTTCACCAAGTTCATGGCAGTGGTGGTAGCTTTCCTGTGGTGCAAGGGCATCCAGGTGTACCCCTGCCTGGACAACTGGCTGATTGCCAGGCCATCCAAGGAGGTAATGGAGCGGTCCAGGGATCTGGCCTTCCAGACCTGCAAAGACTTGGGCCTCTTGGTCTACCCGGCCAAGTCTGATCTGATCTCCTTCCAGGTGATTCACTTCATTTGGGCAGAGATAGACTCACTGCAGGCCAAGGCCCACCTCCCTGTGAACCGAGCATTGGGTCTTACCTCCTTTGCCTGATCATTTCATGAGTGCTCATGCCTTGCCTGGGACTTCCTGTCGCTGCTGAGGCACATGGTGTCCTGTACCAGCATGGTCCTTTGGGCCCACTGGCGGACATGGCACCTGCAGGGTGAGTTTGGCTGTCAGTAGTCCCAGCACCTAGGGCACGTGGACCAGCCAGTCACAGTGACCCAGCCGATGAGGGATGCCATCCTTATGGCGGCTGATCCCAGAACATTTGGAGGAAGAAGTCGTGTTTGTGCACTCAGAGCCAACTGTCACTCTCACAATGGACACATCTCTGGTGGTGTGATGGGGAAGCACATCTTGGGGACCACAGAGCCCATGAATTCTGGTCACCCAGGGAGTCCCATCAGCACGTCAGCCTGCTGGAGCTCCATGCATTGCGGCCAACTCTGATGGAATTTGCTCCTTTAGTCAGAGGTCAGGTCGTGCAAATCCAGATGGACAACACCACAGCCGTGTTCTGCCTGAGCAGGCAGGACGGTGTGTACTCACTTCCCTTGTGTCGAGAGGCCCTCTGCTCCAGGATCCTTGTGCGCTCTCAGCCAGGTGGGGGAGACATCACATAAGTGGTCCCTGAATCAGGAGGTGGTGGACCATCTATTCTCCCTGTGGAGCACACCTCTGGTGGACCTGTTTGCCTCCTGGGAGAACACAAAACAGGCTGTTTTGTGCCTGCCTCCATCAATCCAGGGCACTGACGGAGGATGCCTTCACAAGGCCCTGGACCCCAGGCCTTGTGTACACCTTCCCTTGGATCCACAAGGTGGTGGTCAGGCCCGGAAGGACAAGGCATGGATGATCCTCATAGCCCCAGACTGGCCACGGCAGTTCTGATACCCAGATCTCCTCAGCCATAACAGTTGCCTCTTTGTCCGGGCCTGCTGACAGGACCTGCAGTCCCTGTACCTCACGGCCTAGTTCTTGAGCAGCTAGAGTTCCAGGCCTTGGGTCTTTCTGACGAGGTCCTCCGTGTCGTTGAGGCGTCCCGTAAGAAGTCGACCAGAAAATGTTATGCCTTTAAATGGAAACTGTTTTCCAGTTGTTATCAGGGTAAGGAGCTTAATCTCCTTGCCTGCCCTGCGGCTAGTATCCTCGAGAACCTCTGGTCTCTCTCCCAGCTGGGACTGCAAGCAACAACCCTCAAGGTGCATCTGGCAGCCATCTCTGCATACCAGGTGCAGGCTGATATGCCAACAGTGGCCCAGGAGTAGGTGGTCAGGCACTTTTCAAAGGCCTTCACCACCTGTCCACTCCGGTGTATTCACCACCACCAGGGGACCTACTGCAGTGCTGACTGTGCTCATGGGAAAGTCATTTGAGCCTGTGCACAGGTGTGAGATGTCACACCTGTCATGGAAAATGGCCTTCTTGGTGACCATCATGTTAGCCAGAATGATTAGCAAGCTGCAGGCGCTCTCATGGAGTCTCCTTATCTGGTCTTCCACAAGGTCATCCTTTGCCACCACTCGAAGTTCCTCCCGAAGGTTATATTGGAGTTCCACCTTAACCAGGCAACGAACCTCATGGTATGTTTTACCCACCCTTCTTTGGAGGCCAACCACATGCTCCATATTCTGGAACTACAGAGAGTGCTGTCTTATAATAAGGAGCAAACGGCAGGAGTTTGGGTTGAGGCTCACCAGCTATTTGACATACGCTGAAGCCGTGCCTGGCAGACTGGCAGCAGAGCGGATGATTGGCAGGTGAATAATATCCTGCATTGACCTCTGCTATAGGTTGGCTAGTAAGGAGCCTCTCATAGTGCTCAGGACTCGTTCCACCAGACCTACCACTGCCTCCAGAGACATCCCTGTACAGGAGATCTGTTGGGGTGCTACCTGAAAGTCAACGCACCTCTTCATTTCCCATTGTAGCATCCGACCTAGAGTCTTGCCGAGATGCTGCCTTTGGGACCTCGGTTCTCCAGTCTGTGTTCGTCAAGTAGAAGTGTGTGCCTTGCCCTCTCCTCCTGGAAAACTACTAGAAGTCTCCCAACATGTTGATAATGAACTGTATCCACGTCTCTTGAAAATGGGTTACTCAGCTGTAACCATAGTTCTTGGAGTGGTAAATAGTTCATGCCCCCCCCCCGTCAAGTGGCACACAGATTTGATTCCATTGTGCAGGATCTGACGTCATGGAGCGGAGCTGAGGGATATACTGCACGGATTTTGGGAGGAGCTTGGCTTGAGGATGTTCAGCGAATCATCACTTTCCAGTGGAACTGTCAATGTGTGGATGTGAACAGTAGACCACTTCTTGAAATACGGTTACAGGTGAGTAACCCATTTTTCAAGATCGTCTTGTGGCATTCATATATTTGTAAATGACATGTAGAAATACGAGGGATAGCGGAGGTTGGCAGGAGGTGGGGAGCACTCGGTCTGTTTGGACGGACTTTAGCCGACTGGAATTCAGGCTTTGTGAAGATTGTCCAGACTTTGCTCCGAACCAGTTGTAGTTTGGATCTGGGCCCTACCCCCCTTTTAGTGGGTTGTGTAGATGTTACCTGCCCGATCCTAGCTGAAATTGTCTGGAGTTCCTTGGAGAGGGGGGTCTTCCCTGATCCCCCTCAAGGAGGTGATCATACAACCACTCCTCAAAAAACTCTCCTTGGATCCAGATTGTCCAGCTAACTACCGGCCTGTCTCTAACCTGTCCTTTGTGGGTAAGGTTATTGAGAAAGGTGGTTGTGTTGCAACTGGATGATCACCTTGTGACCCACAATGTCTATGAAGTTCTCCAGTTTGGAAGAATTTTTTTCCAGTTGTTTAAACAGGAGTGGCACACTAAGCTCAAAGCTTGTTTACGGGGTCGACCTGGGAGCACAGGGAAGTTAAGTGACTTGCTCAGGGTCTCACAGTATGCAAGTGGGGGCTGTGGGATTCAAACCCAGGTCTCCAGATTTGCAGCACTGAGCCTTAAACCACTGCACTATCCAAGTATTGAATGACCTCCTAATAGTGAGTGATCAAAAGGCTTGTACCATCTTGATCTCTCCACAGTATTTGACACTGTAGACCATGGTGTGCTTTTGGAGTCCTTGCAGCTCCTTTGTGAACTGTCGGGTACAGTGCTTGAATGGTTTCGATCTTTCCTCGCAGACCAGTCTCAGAGGGTGGTCACTGGAATTAATTCCTCTGACACCCTCCCCCCGTCCTGTGGGGTGCCGCAGGGCTCCATATTGTTTGCAGTGTGTATGCTGCCATTGGGAGATATCATCATGCGATACGGTTTGAGTTTTCACTGCTATGCAGATGATACTGAACTGTATATGTCCTTTCTACCTGGACTGGTTGATGCAGTCTCTGTGCTAAACAACTGTCTCACCGAAATCAAGGATTGGATGAGCACCAGCTGGCTGAGACTGAATCTGGACAAGACTGAAGTGTTGGTAGTGGACCCAGGTCGTCCGGGGGCGGGTTTGGGGTCTGGGCAGGCGTCAGGCCTATGGCTTGATGGTGTTCAGCTCACTAACTCAGACTGGGTGCGTAACCTGGGCATTATTTTTGATGATGGCCTGACCCTGAAATCTCAGGTGTCGGCCGTGGTTAAATCCTCATTTTACCATTTAAGGAATATCGCTCAGGTGAAACATCTGGTTCCTACGGATGACCTTCCAACTCTGGTCCATGCCTTCATTACCACCCACCTTGACTACTGCAGTGCCCTCTATCTAGGGCTTCCTGGGGTTGATATCTGCCGCTTGCAGCTCTTGCAGAATGCTGCAGCCAGGCTTTTGACTGGTACATCAAGGACCAGTCATATTGCACCTGTGCTGCGTGGACTGCACTGGCTGCCTGTTCAGTGGCAGATCACATTTAAGGTTGGCTTGCTAACCTTCAAAGCCCTACATGAACAGGGACCCGGCTACCTGAAAGATCTCTTGACTCCCTACTGCCCCTTCATCCTTTCCGATCCACCGACGAGGAATTTCTAGAGATTCCCAGGGTTCGTTTAAAATCTTCTGGTGCCCGTGCTTTTTCTTTTGTAGCACCTTCCCTGTGGAATTCTCTACCTCATTGATTAAGAGAGTGCCTGACCATTGATCGCTTTAAATCTGTGCTGAAGACATATCTTTTTACTCTAGCTTTTCCGGATATATTTTAATTCGCAGTTATATTTATTGTTTTATTGTTAAAAATGTTAATATATGTTTGTTGTATTTTAAATGTGCAGCACCTCGGTTTTGGAAAGGTGCTATGTAAATAAATGTAAATTTCAGGTCCATCTTGTAAATGAGCCTTGCTCAATGATGATCGCCTGAATAAATAAAGATTTGATTGATTGATTGATATAAAGTTTTACTTTACTTACATTCATACAGTTGCATATGACATGTAAAAACAGCAATCCATATATTTTATACACTACATACTTTATATACATCACATGAAAATTGTCTGCCTTAAAACTGTTTTGCTTGCAAGTTATGCGTATGAATAGGGAGATGATTCCATGACTTTGTGGCCATACATTAGAAAGGCATTAGGGGTAAACGTGATTTCAACCTAGGTACATTTAACCCCCTGCCTGTATCTTCCCTTAATCAGTATTTTGTACTTAGTACTGGTAGGTATTTTTGTTAGATAGCTGGGCCCCAAATCCTGTAATCATACGTACTACCTGTAAATATTGATTTTTAACAGTCTGATCTCTCCTGACTGCACTGTTTCCCTCCTGTTAAATGACTAGTCCCTTCTAACAGGGACCATGCTTTGCTAACTATTTGTATAGGCTGCATCTTCCTGAGTTGCAAATATATTTGTATCTATGTAGCTATGCTCCCCCACCCTGCTTAGCTAACTCCTTGTATAGGCCACATCCCCCAAGGCTAAATGTACTCTCTGTAACTGCCTTAATGTCTTGTGCGCTGTAACAGATGTGGAGCGTTTGGAATTGAGTCTGACTCAAATGTGTGTAATTCTGATACTTGAATAAATAAAAAAATAAAAACATTTGTACAGACGACCATTCCAGTTTCTGTCATTCCTTATACGAATTCCAATATCCATTTTAGCACCAAAAGTCGGAAACTGTGATGTCTCTTATTATGAGAGCCTGCAATTCCGAGGGCAAATCTGGCTACCCTGTAGTGCAGTCAGTCTAACTTCAATAATGCTGTTTTATTGTCAGCTTCAGTGGCTCAGTAGGTACCACACTTACTTCTGAGGCCGGGAAATCAGAGGGTTGTGGGTTCAGTTCCCACATCTGGCACTTGGGTTAATATCCCAGTACTGACGCTGTAGTGCAGCATGAGAGGGGATGCTACACTTCTGAGGTGCTGTCTTTTGGATGTGACATTAAACCGAGGTCCCATCTGCCTGTTCTGGTGATAGTTCAGGTGGATGTTAAAGATCCCATGGCACTTCTCGAAAAGAGTAGGGGATTTCCCCGGTGCCCTGGCCAAATTTCCCTCATTCGCTAAAAATACCACCAACAGCTTAATCTGGTTGAAGGTCGGTTGGCATTCATCTGTATCCACCTCCCCCGGGTCATGCCTGAAAATAGGCAGGATTTGTCTAGTGCACTTAACCTGGTCAACAAAAACTAACTAAATAAAATTAAAAATTTGCAGACCAATAAACCAAATTACCTTAGTCAGATTGTAAGAGAATAACTGTTGTTTGCATTTTGATTCCTGTGAAAAACAATGTGCATGTCTTCTTAGTGCTCCAAAGCTTTTGTGAGACCTTGATACATAGCTTGTCAATATGACTGTTACATTTTAGTTCTGAATCAACTCGTAACTCCAGATGTTTGTAGACACTGACCTGCTCTGGAGTTGACCTCTCCTTTGCAATAATTTAATGTTTGCTCAGAGTTTGAGGAAGGACGTGAAAAAATGCTTCCGCATTTAAGAACCAAAGGTCTGATTCACACCTAGAGTGGTGGATATTGAAGGCTGATGGACATAAAGTGACATGACAGTGTACCAGTTTTGACTGTCGTAGATGGCTGATACTAAGGTGGCATATGAAAGAGGGAATTAACATAGAGGATGACTGGTACAGGAAAAACATTTGGTGGACAGGAGTAGTTTTGAAGCCACTTGTTAGTTGAGCGGTGGCTTTGATTTGACTCCTGTGGCCATATTAAATATAAAATGTACCGTTTCAGAACTGGCCCTTCATTGCTGTCAATAGATCACGCACCCATGCTTTCCAAACTAATACATCACAAAACGTGAGCGTGCAGGAGCGGTGCCTACTACAGTCGGTGGCAGGGAAGGGATCGGGTGGCGTTTTCCGACGGAGGGATTATGACTCCTCCCCTCTGACACAGAAGTATTAGTAAATTCAGAATAGTGGGCTTTTAAAGTTCTCTGGTGGTAAACTGCTGCTGGGGGGCGTGAAGAAACATTTGAAAATGAGCACAGTTGGTGCTCTTTAAACAAACAAGATCCGCTCCTGTCCACTGTAATTTCTAAAGCTTTTCTCTTGAAGTTCTCTCCTGTTTAATTGCTTATCAGAATATGGTTAACAAATCCTCTATTATGATGTTGAGTTAGAATTTTTATCTTTCTCTTACTTGACAGGAAATCCTTTCGGAGGTGGCCCATTGCTGAATAACTATGCCCTGACCCTGCTGGTGGTATTTTTCCTTCAGAACAGAAGCGCTCCAGTACTTCCTACTGTCAGCCATTTAAAGGAACTTGCAGGTAAAAGCTTCCGTACCAATATATTCTGTCCCCCACCACCACCACAACCACCACCCAAAAATACTGATGCACAGGTCATGGGATGTGGTGTGAAGCCACAGGCAGCCATGATGGTAATGTTTAGAAGAAAAGAGTGACTTCATCAAATTCAAACAGTAGTTTACTGTTGTAGTAGCCATTAAAGCTTTCCTGGCATGCTGTCCTTCTCTCGAGAAACACGTGCTGGTTTACTGCACCTCTGTGCACACAGAAAAAACAAGAACCTCCCCACCCCCCGGCGCAGATTCTTGTAGAACTACACTTGCTGCTTTTTTTATTATTAATGATGCTGACATATGTCAGCGTGGCTCAGTTGGTACCACATCCACCTCTGGACCAGAAGGTCGTGGGTTGGTTCTCACCCCACACCGGGATTGGACTTGCACCTAAGAATCTCTGGCATCCAAGTGCAGTATTGGGTGGTGCTGTACTGCTGGGGTGTGCCGTCCTTCAGATGAGACGTTAAACCGAGGTCCCTTCTGCCCATCCTGGTGTTGTCCTGGTGGGTGTCCAGGTGGAAGCAAAAGAACCCAGGGCACTCTTTGCAAAGAGCAAGGAACATTCCCGGTGTCCTGACCAACATTCCCCTTCCCATAAACCGGTTCATGCAATTATCCAGGCTATGTGTGGGTGATGATGTGCGATATGCATACCTCTCAACCTCTTTACACGTAAATCAGGGACAAAGACCCAAAATCAGGGACACATCTTAAAAATTGGTACTATTCACTTAGAAAGCTGATAGAATAAGTGGATTAGAGGAAGATGGATTTTCTGAAGAAGACCAAGTCTATAACTTTAATGTTTGGCATTATTTTGTACTTTCAGTCCCCACTGTTCTGTCACAAAAACACAAATTTTACGAGGGACAGAGTAAAATTCTGAGTCAAAATCAGGGACGTCCCTGAAAATCGGACAGTTGAGAGGTATGGCGATATGGTCGCCACCACACATTCAGTTACTTCACTACCAGTCTAGCATTGCTTGTAAAGTGCTTTTGGATACTGTGTATGAAAAGTGCTATATAAAGGCTGATTCTTCTTCTTCCACCCTTTTCTATAGTGCTTGCAGTGGCGTCATGCCCATAGGGCCTGAGGGGGCATATGCCCCCCCCCCCAAATATTGTTGTGCGGGCTATTAAAAAAAAATGTATTTAGTATTTTATTTTTTATTTTCCGGTGGTCTGGAAAAAAATGGTGTTTTTTCAAAGTCTTTTTGGTGGGGGTGGAGGGATGGGGGTTCCGAATCGATTGGTGTGTGGTGAGACTGAGCCCCCGGCAGTTTAAAAAAAATTTACTTGCTCCTGCTGGGCTGGCAGCTGGCTTTGGGGCTGAGCTGAGTGCCTGTAAAAACACAGAGAGAGAGAGACAGACACACAACAGACAGTTGATTGGTGGTAACTGCCAGCCAGCAGCCAATCACAGCCAAGGTTCAAAGAAATGCCTCACGCAGCAAACTGGTTTGTTCATCGTCATCAGCTTCATTCATTTGAGTGCCATTCTCTAACCTGACAGTCGGTCATTCCGTTTGAGTCAAGA
The DNA here is from genome assembly GCA_016271365.2 of Neoceratodus forsteri. NCBI lineage: Eukaryota > Metazoa > Chordata > Ceratodontiformes > Ceratodontidae > Neoceratodus > Neoceratodus forsteri. The sequence goes on from CM028132.1 coordinate 501,082,140, forward strand.
TGAGTCAGTTGGCAGTGAGAGAGCGTGGTTGGTGTGTTCCTCCAGATCAAAACACAAGAAGAAGACTGAAGTTCCTGGCTGCTTCCTGGTTTAAGAAAAAAGGTCAGTATACCGCAGGAGAAGGAAGCAAGGGTAGGAAGCAGTTTTTTAATTTTACCCATTGGCATTGCCACTCCACGCCAACTTGTCCCCCCCACCTCTCTGTATCAGAGTACAACTGAACCAAGCTAGCCCAGCGACCCGCCGTAACACTCGCCTAAGTTCGGGATCTCACACACCCGACCCCACTTTTAGTTTCCTCCTAATGTATTCTGTTTGAAAGGTTATGTTTATTCATTGTATCGCTATCGCAGCAGCCCGCCTCTCCCCAGTCGATGAGTCTGACCAAGTGGGGATGCGGAGGCAGGAATTGCAGGGCTTCAAATTCTTGTGAAGCAGTAACCTGTGTCCTGAGTGAACCAGGTGAGAGACAGAAGGAGCGGGTCAAACAAAGCTGAGGTGGCGGTGTGGTGGTAGCCCCCAGACCCAGACCTTATAAGGTAGGCTTCACTACCAGAGAAGTCTTTCCCCTTGAGTTCTGTGCCCACTACTGCTACTTACGCAGCTTCATGCTTATTTATAATAAGAACAGTGGGATACGGTCCGGATTCGTTCTTTAATTAAGAAAACGCTGGACGTGTCCCAATAAAGACTATTTTCCGAATAGAAAATCCATTTGGTAAGCACTGGGGATGGGGACCGTACGAGTGGTCATCGATGGCAAGTAGTGACCAGTGCCGGTGGAGCATACTGAAAAGTTTGGAGGGGCTCAGAACTGTATAGACCACGGGATGGAACAGTGCCACACCGGCTCTTCCCAGGACACAGCGGAACGATTTGTTGTCTGGATTCTACAGTAGCAAAAAGTTTAAAAGCTGGTTTCCTTTTGTCCTCCATGACTGTACACCAGCGTCATTCTCTTAATACTGTCTGCTGCTCCACTGATTGAATTTTCTTTTTTGGGTTGGGGGGTCACTAAAACATGCCAGCATGGCCCATGCTGGCATGTTTTAGTGAAATAATCAAATATCAGTTACATATAAAATGTCATTTCCGATAATTATTTTCCTACTTATGCATTTTCTCCTTAGCAGTCTACACATCCCATACTTGGGGTCATTTTGAAATTGGGTCAGCTATGTCCCTTCAGTACAGACAGTCATTTATTTAAGTACTTTTTTAGTGGTGCTGCAGAATGAATCTGTGAGGAAGTGTGCCTTGGAAAGTTTAAAATTAATTTGCTGTGTATTTCTCGCTTGTCATCACCAAGTTAATAAGTTACAGCTTCTCTTTACCTTGTATCTTTTAACCAATCAATAACAATTTTTTTCTTGGTGTTTTAAAATGTATTTTTATTCACTCTACTGCCCTTGTAATTCAAATCTTTTAAGGCCCCTTGTTAAAGATACAAGGATTAACAAAGATTATCTGTACAGCTTCCTGTGACCTTGAGTAACCTCACGGGTGGCGAGAAGCCCAGTGAGGAATTACAGTGGTCACAACAACAATACAAATAACTTGTTGTCCCTAGTACCCCTCACATATTTGATTTTATACAACAGGATTTTTTTTTGGGGGGTGCAATTTTGTTATTTTCTTTTTTCCTTGAGTTCCTTCCTGTTTTTTTTTCTGTGCCTGGTTGCTGTGTTTGGTTTTTAGGTGATGTCACAGTGTACTCACTGATGGGTGGAGCGAGTAGGTGATGTCACAGTGTACTCACTGATGGGTGGAGCGAGTAGGTGATGTCACAGTGTACGCACTGATGGGTGGAGCGAGTAGGTGATGTCACAGTGTACTCACTGATGGGTGGAGCGAGTAGGTGATGTCACAGCATACTCGCCGACTGGTGGAGTGATTGGATTTTTAAAAGTTTGAAGGAGACATAGCAGTCCTGTTTAGCAAGTGGTGCTGGTCAGATGTTGGGGTGCAGAGTGGGAGACAGCTTGTCTTGTCCGTAGTGCTTGAATTATAAAAAAGGTACATCTTTTCTCTGATCTTTCATACTATACCTTGGCTTTACAACCTAGTAGATCGCACTCCAATCTACCTACCACACTACCATCAGACAACCATACTGCCCTATCGTATGATGCTCCTACAGCGCCACCATTCTATTTCAAGGCTATATCAAGATCGGAAGTTCTGAAATTACTGAGATCCATATCTGCCAATACCAGCTCTGGTTCTGACTCACTTGAACGCCTTTCTTAGCTGGTTGCTCCACTCATTGCCTCTCCGATTGCCAGAATCTACACTTTATCCCTTATCCATAGCACTGTGCCAGACCTATGGAAATCTGCAAGAGTAACGCCTGTCTTTAAAAAAGGTGACCCAAAGGACATGGCCAATTACAGACCTATAGCAGTTCTCTCTGTCCTTAACAAGATCCTAGAGAAAATAGTTGCATCACAGACCATTGACTACCTTACACGCTACAGTCTCCTCTCAGACACTCAGCATGGTTTCAGAAAAGGTCATAGCACCACCACGGCTCTTCTTCAACTAACTACTGATATTCTGTCCAACATGGACTCTGGAAAACTCACAGGTGCCATCTTCATTGACCTCACTAAGGCTTTCGACCTTGTTGACCATCTTCTGCCTCTCTCCACTCTCCATAAATTCCATTTCTCTACCCCTGTTGTTGGACTGGTTCTGTAGCTACCTGTCAAACAGGTCGCAAGCTGTCAAATTTAACTCCTCCTGTCCAACACGTCTACTATCAACCTTGGGGTCCCCCAGGGCTCTATCCTTGGGCCCCTTCTGTTCTCAATTTTTATCAACAATGCAGCTGAGGTCCTGGAATCCTGCTCAGCTATTCTCTACACTGATGACCTGATCATCTACGCTAGTTCTTCTAGTATTGCCTGCATAAACACATCACTTACTTCAGACTTCAATAAGGTCTTAGACTGGCTACTAGACCGTAAGCTTGTACTAGATGAAATGCTCCTAGGTTCTGCACTGAAGATTAAGACATGTTCTAGTTTGCTGGAGGTTCTTCACCCAGGAGGATTTCCACTTGAAAATGTTACTTCCTTCAAGTACCTTGGGATCCTCCTGGACCAGTCCCTGGATTTTAATCTTCACATTCAATCCTCGTGCAAAGCTGTAAACTCGAAACTAGGAGTAGCTTACAAAATGAGCTACATGCTTACACCCTCGGCCAAATTAGCAATTGCCAGAGGTATTCTGCTCCCAATCCTTACTTATGGTGCCTCTATTCTTACCTCTGCCCATAAAACCTCCCTACTAAAATGGGACGTAACTTATAACAATATATGCCGATTTGCCTCTTCGTCGCCTCGACTCAAACATCACTGCCTTCTTTATAAGGATCTGAATTGGCTCTCACCTTCTGCCAGTAGACAATACTACCTTGGATCACTAATGGACTCAATCATCTGGGAAAAAAAAACATCCCAGCTGGCGGCGTTGCTGGTCCCTCAACCGTCCTCCCATGGCCTGCGATCAGCTGACAAATCCTTGCTCTATGTTCCTAGATGTCGGATGACTAAAGGCACAGGGGCCTTCCAATTCTCTGCTCCCAGGCTATGGAATGCTTTTCCACTCAACCTCTGGCTGTCTCAGTCTCACTTTGGATTTAAAAGTGAATATCGTCGTTATCTATCCTTAGCTGATGCTTGTACATGCTTTGACCCAACCTGAAGCTCCTGAGACTTACCAGTAATGCCACCCCTGCTCTAATCCAGCTCCAAGACTGTCTCCTCTTCCCTCCCATATTTTTCCTTCTCTTTGTAAATAACTTCTTGACTACTAGCTTTCTTCCTTCTCGAACCTTGTTGCTAACCATCCACTGTTGTTTTGCCAATTACCACCCCTGACCTTCCTTCTGTCAGTCTTTCTTGTTATGTTTGAACATTCCTCACATTTCTCTCTATATAACCTTACTATCTTATTAACCCTTTCACTCCACAGGTCGGGTCCATGGTTTCTGCACTTACTATATATCTTACTGCCATTATCTGTATAATGCTTTCCATTATTTTTTGTTGTTTCTACCCATTGTATTTTTGTAGCACTGCTGTACTGTTCCTCTATTTGTATTATTGTACCCATGTTGCTGTTGTTCTACTGTTCTCCTTTTGTTGTACTCTCCCGGGTCGTGCCTGAAAATAGTCATTTTATGGCTAGTGCACCTACCTGGTTAACAAAAACTAAATAAAAAAATAATAATTTTGTCTTTCATGCTAGACTCAGAAGCAGGAACAGGGGACTGAAGTGGGAGAATGGGACCGTGAGGGGAGGGAGCAATGGGGACGGGCGGATGTGTTAAGTAGCTGAAAAAGGGGAAAATGGCTTTTCCTTAGAGAGTGTTTTAATTTAAAATGTAGTCCCAGTTTGGTGTGTGTGTGTGGGGGGGTTAAAGTGTGCATTTTGTGAGACTGTAGGACCATGATAGCTTGGGTTGTAAAGCACACTGGGAGGTAGTACAGTACTGTCGAGTGGGACGCACAAGTGGTGGTGGTGAGTGATGTAGTCACTATGTGAATAAATGGGTGATGGCATAATCACTATTGGAATAACTTGAAGTTATTCTCATAGTGATTACATCATCACCCATTTATTCACACAGTGATTCAGATAACTGGAGTTATCTGCCACTTTTTATCCTGGCACCTGTTGCATAAATATTGATAGCATTAGGGATTGCTGTAATACTAAACAGGGATGAGTGCCTGCAGTTGTATTAAGTGTATATGGGAGTCTACAACAGGCATTTTCATCTCCAGTTTTTATGGAGAGGGGAGTTGTGGCTTGTACATTAAAGGGAATCTGTCGGCACACAAAAAAACACACTCAAGTATGAGACTGGCCCCATTGTGCGCTTTTTTATGTGCAAAAACATTTTTGTTTACTTACTGTTTAATGTAACATAGTAGACTGTATCAGACTAATTTTGTTTATTCCTAGGTTGGCATCTTCTGTTACTACAGATTCCAGAATTCCTTGCAGCTGATATCAGAACAGTAGGCAACGGTGGGAGATTCAAAAGCCTGTCGTGCATGTTAAAGCTTCTGTTTAATTTCCACTTAGATCATTTCTGGTTCTACTTTTCTCCAGGTGCTAATTACAGCCCTCTGTCACTGTACATGACCCAGGGAGGGTGACAGGACCAGCAAACAAAAGATCAAAACTTATGTAAACTCTAACATACAATGCAGGCTAATGAATCACCCACTGCTGCATACTGTTCTGGGGTCAGCTGCAGGAGATTCTGGGATTTGTAGTAAGATAATATGTCATCCTGGGGCTGGCAGTATAGCCTAAAGGTTAGAGGAATGAGGAACGAGGTGTGAATGAGCTTGATGTATCCAGCAGACCAGACCTGAGTTTGATTCTCACAACCTCCACTTGCATACTGTGTGACTCTGAGCAAGTCACTTAACCTCATCAGTGCTCCCAGGTCACCCCTGAAAACAGGCACATGGGCCTTACCCAGTTACCAAAAACTAAGACTAAAATTAAAAAAAAAAATCCTAGAATTAAACAAATTAGTCTGATACAATATTGTATGCTGCACTAAACAGTAAGTAGCAAACTAAGATGTTTTTGCACACAGAGTGCACATTGTGGCCAGCTAGCACAAATCTTATAATGTGGTCCTTGTCCCCCACCTGCTGGAATCCATTCTGGGCCTCTAAACTGTGATTACAAATTGCTGATTTTCTTCAACCCACAGAACCAGTTCCACTCCACATGGCAAATGGCACAGTCCATTTCTCACACTTCCTTGGCTAGCCACCATCTGAACTGATTTACACAAATCTCATTGCTTGCATACTCAGGCTGTGTGAATTTTTTCAGCTGTTGGCCTGATAGAGATAATGGGGGCTATGCCAGTTGCCATGGGCGGGGTTCTGAGTGACTTTTTGCCACTGGAAACCACCATTTTGCCACATGCTACTGAACAGGTTGACCTCGGTTCTTACTTAGCATAACCTGGTTTTCACAACACCACCATTTAAGTTCAATTCTTAAAAAATGTCTTTCAAAAAACAAAATGTCACTATCCACAGGCTGAACAAAGACAGGAAAAAAAATGTATCGATGCTCTATCATTATGATGGCATTTACCATGTTGGGAAACAGCTTCTTGGCCTGCTAAAAGTCACCAAAATGCACCACTCAGTTTTTCAAAATTTTCATGGGGGAGCATGCTCCCGGACCCCCCTAGAGAGGCTTGGATTTTGTGCCCCTCCAAATTTTCTGGTTGCATGACACCACTGAGTGCTTGGTTGGTCTTACTTCATCCCCAACACACACACACACACACACACTGCCTGCTGGGTTCCTCAATAACATGCCATCCTCACTGCCTCCAGCCAGGTTCTTCTGTGTGAGTGTGTGTGTCTCTCTCTCTCTCTTATGGCTGAATGATGCTGTGCCTTAAGCTGCACCCTGGAGGCAGTGCTACCCCACAAGGCGGCATATATAGCCACACCTCTGCTTGCTTCCTATTAAATGAGACCTGCATATGTGTGTAACTTTTACCTTCCTTCCAACACACACATACTGCAACTTTGATTCCTGCTGTAATGTTTCAGTCTTCCTCCAGTCGCTCCCTTTGGTCTGCCCATGGTGAATTTTGGCTCAAAATCACCAGCAAAGTGTAAGGTATCAGCTTGTATACTTTTAACTGCAAAACATAAAGTTGCACAATATTTTAAGGCAAAGTTAGGACAAATCAGCAGAAGCCCATGCATTGCATGTTCTACCAGGTCTCTGGCTCTGTATCTCCTGTATCTCAGGCCCCCCCGCCTCCCAAGTCTCAGTTTTGCAACTCATTGAAGACATAAGGAGTTCAACCCTGTCTGGTCCAGTCTGTGAGAACTCTGGGTTACACATACCCTTAGAATGTCAACTAAACTCTGAATTGTATATGCTGGCCAAATGGTCATCTGTAACAGCCCACAAAATGCCGGTAGCTGGAACAGAAAATAAGATCAAAGTTTGAGAGAGAGAGAGAGAGAGAATCGGAGGATGAGGTAGAAGCAGCTACCTGAGTGAGATTTAATTTGTGTAAATGGACCTTGAGACGTTACAGGTTGAGGTGGGTGATTGTAGAAGCATGTGATTTTACAGGGGTTGTGTTTGTTATGCCTCATTTGTGGGACACTTTTTCATATGCTGGAGTTGTATACATTTTTGACCATCGTGACCTCCTATTGCAGTTAAGATGGTAGTGGTGGGGTGGCTGTAGAGCCTGAGTTGAGTGGGTTGGCTGAGATCTCTGCTCCTCAGATCTTGCATAAATAGAAAAATAACTACTTTTTGCAAAAGCATACATGATAAACTGGGTGTCAGTCGAGTGTAGAGAAAGCTGAGAAGGCAAGGCAAAATGTATTTAAAAGACGCCCAATCTCGGAGGCTCTGGGCAGCGTACAGATAAATAAACACATATTCAAAAGTAGATCAGTAAAACACAAAAATAATTATAAACATGTAAATAATAACACTTCATATGAACGTTTTCCCATAGACTAAACTAAACATCAAATTACCAACGACTGTAATCAAATCTATAAATTGATAACTCAATCCAAAAATGCCTGAGCGAATAGGAGGGCCTTAAGGCGGGCCTTGAATACCTCCAGGGTAGGGTTCCCCTTAACCCCAAGGGGCAGCAAATTCCACAGGACGGGGGCGACATTAAAATCCCTGTCGCCAGCTGATTTCAACCTCGTCCTGGGAATCGCTAGGGGCCTCCACAGGAGGAATGGAAGGGGCAAACTGAGAGAGCAGGTACAAGAAGGTCTAACAGATAACCAGGGCCCTGACCGTGTCGGGACTTATAGGTGAGAAGACCCACCTTAAAGGTGATCCTCCACCTGACCGGCAGCCAGTGCAGCTCACGCAACACTGGTGTAATGTGACAAAATTGTGGCTACCCAGTAAGTAACTGGGCAGCTGCGTTCTGCACTAGCTGCAGTCTGTGGAGAGATCCTCCCTCAACCCTGAGGTAGAGCACATTACAGTAGTCAGGCCTTGATGTAACTAAGGCATGCATCAAAGTGGGGAGGTCCAGAGGCGGAAAGGGGCTTTATCCTGGCAACATTTCTGAGATGGAAAAAACAGGAGTGGACAGTGGAAGATATCTGCGCCTCCATAGTCAAACTCCTATCCAGAATGACACCAAGATTTTGCACCTTAAAGGAGGCCTTCAGTGGAACAGATCCCAGAACAAGTCCAGCCTCTGATTCAGAGGCCATCTTATCACGCACTCTGTTCGACTCCACCACCAATACTTTCGTCTTATCGGGGTTCAGTCACAACCAGCTAGAGGCCATCCAATCGTTGATCTCAGCAAGGTAGCTGTTTAGCACATCTACCGCGTTGGATGTTCCTGGGGCAAAGGATAAGTATAGCTTGGTATCATCAGCATAGCAATGAAATCCCAAGCCATACTTCCTAATGATCCTTCCCAGGGGTAGCATGTACACTGCGAACAACATTGGGGCTAACACCGAACCCTGAGGTATTCCACACGATAGGGGGCTAGGGGTGGAGGAGAAACTCCCCATCATGACCCGTTGCCTCCTATTAGTTAGAAAGGACTCAAACCAGCAGATGACCATGCCGGTGAGTCCACAGAGTTCCCTAAGGCGGTCAAGCAGCACACAATAGTCCACAGCGTCAAGGAGAACAAGAATTGTCTTTTCTCCTCGGTCTCTAGCCCTGAGGACATTATTCTGCACCCGAACAAGTGCGGTTTCTAGGGACATGGATATGTTGTTCATCCACACTGTCTGGCAGGTATCCTTGCCGCTTTAACTCTTGCCGGAAGGTCTTCAAGCTGGCTCCTCCCACCCACCCGGGTGGTAAAACTCTCGGCTCCGCCCCATGACGCCAGATCTTCCTTACCGCTTGGAAGCTCAAGTTCCCTCCTTAACGCTCTGTGTATAAGACTGGTTCCTAATTCTTTGGTTTTCCGAATTTAAAGGTTTTTTGCATTATAGACTTCTGTCTTCTCTCCCTCGCGGCTGCGATGGACAAATCGACTCCTGGTTTTCGGCGGTGCCTTTGTGGGCAGATGTCTCGGACGGATCCGCACTCCACGTGTGTCTACTGTTTAGGCCTTGAGCACGACCCGCAGGCTTGCGACCTGTGCTCTTCCTTCTCAGCCTACGTCCTCGATGACCGTGCTGCCCGTTTACAACTGGGGCGCCCCGAGACGCTTCCTCCGTAAAGTCTAAAGAGGCCGGTCGGCGGTTTCTCTGCGGCGCGGGTTCGGCGTGAATCAGCTAGAGCAGATGATCGCCTCGAAGAGGAGGCGCGAGGCCACATCTTCCTCGATCGCGGCATTTATCCCGCTCTCCTGGTTCCTCTTACACAGCTTCCTTTAAGGAGCTTTGTCTGTCCCTTTCCACTAGAGGAGGGACCAGCGTCTGCTGGACCTTCTTCTCGGTCCAAAAGAAAGACAAGGGTAAGTCCCTCCATCGACGCTCTTGGGGCCGGAAAGGTCCCTCTCCTGAGTTGTCGGCCATCGACTTGGTCGATCGTTCAGCTTCGCCACTGGTCTCACGGTGTCCCCACGCCAGATCAGTTGACCGAGACTCCGTCGACGCAGTCGAGATCTTTCTCGACCCGTTGGACGGGTTGTCGACAGCTTGAAATCTCCCGGTTCCCCGGTGGGAGCTGAGGATCCTGGGCTTGCCAGTGGCTCGGTTCCGAGCCCTCGGCTAACCCTCCGAGCGAGGGAGGAGCCGGTTCCACCTGCCCCTCCCCGCACGGCCCCTCGAAAAGCCGAGGTTCTTGGTCTCGGTCTCTGACTTCTTCAGAGTCCAGCCGATCCCGCCGCCAGGCGGTCTCGGCATCAAGGTAAGTGGCGCTGCCGCTCGCCTCCTCCCTCGGATGAGGGAGGCTTCAACGTGAGTTACGCCGACAATACGAGACCTCGTGGCAACAGCTCCTTCTGACCGAACAAGCTAGCGCCGTCGCCTTCCCCGGCCATTAAGTGGCTGTCACCGGAGCGGCCGAAACAACCCCTCGTTTTACCCGAGGAGCCTGTTCCCAGGCCGGTTGTTCGGCCAAAACCAGCTGCTCCACCATTTCCGGTGGAACCTCCGCCTCCACAGCCGCTGTTTGGGGCTCCGACCAAGAACTCTCGGTCGGCTCAGGGTCTGCCCCATAGGCTGTCGGTCACCCTCACTCCCGATCGCCCTCGGCAGGTGGAGGGTGGCTCAGGCCTGAGGCAGCTCTTTGCGGACTCTTCTGAGTCCAACGACGATTCCTCCCTTTTCTCCAAGTGAGTGGACTTGGAGTCCTCTGGAGGTCAGTCGCTGGACGACAGCCCTTCGTCCTTCCTGGGTTTGCTCAGGCTCATCTCGGAGTCCACCGGGATGCAGCTCGAGCCGGTATCCAAGCGGGCCAAGTATCCCCTCACAGAGATATTGGACCGAGGGGATTCCCCTACGGAGGTCTTTCCTTTGGCCGAGGCCATTGTGGGCCCGGCCTTGGAGCTCTGGCAGCGCCCTGCTTCCTGCCCTGCGCCTTCGGCCAGGATGGCCAGGAAGTATGCGGTCCCTACCGGTTCCCTGTCCGGTTTCTCGGAACATCCCTCAGCCGAGGGGTTAGTTACCGACAGCGTTTTCCGGCGTGCCGGAAATGCTAGGGACATGGACAAGCCTCCCGACAAGGAGTCCAAGAAATTGGACTATGCCAGGCGAAAAGTCTACGCGTCCTCCTTGGCCTTCATCAGGCAAGCTCAGCCGTGCTTATGGCACATTTCTCCCATGCCCTGTTGGGCTCCCTGGACGAGGTAGTCCCTCATCTCCCGGCTGACCTGCAGACCACGGTTAGGCAGGTGCGGGACCAGGGCAGGGCAGTGGCCAAGCAGCAACTTCAGACTGCTCTGGACATTGGAGACTCATGCGCCAGGTCAGTCGCGGCCGCTGTGGCTATGCACCGTCGGGCATGGCTGAGGATATCCACCTTCACAGCGGATACACAGCACAAACTGGCGGATGTCCCCTTCCTGGGGACCAACCTCTTCGGCCCTGGAGTGGAAAGCCACCTCCAGAGGATCGAAAAGTCCAGTGCCACCTTGGACTCTGTCTCATCCGCTCAGAGGGACAAGGGCCGCAGACCGCAACCCAAGCCCTTTCGTCCGTCTGCGCCCCCGGCACAGTCCAGCCCAGCAACACCAGGGCCAGCAGGCTCGCTCTTGGCATCCCAAACCCAAGCCCGCGGCTTCCTCCTCCAGGAAGCAGGGAGGCAAAGGCCCAGGTGGTCCCTCGGCTGGTCCCTCCTCCAAGCCTGCACAGTGACGGGTTGAGGGGTGTCGCCCCCAACCTCGTCACCTCACCCAGGTTCCCCCCGTGGGGGGACGGCTCCGGTACTTCCTTTCCACCTGGTCTGCTATTACCACAGACCGGTGGGTGTTGGAAGTGGTAGGAAAGGGCCTGTCTCTGGAGTTTGAACAGGCCCCACCCTTCAGAGCCGTCGCACCTCAAGGGGCCTCGGGGTCTGAAGCCTCACTGTCAGCTCGCCGAGCCGACATCGCTCTCCTCCTTGAGAAGGAGGTGATAAGAGAGGTGGCAGACCCTCCCTCAAACCCGGGTTTGTGTCCAGGTACTTCCTGGTTCTGAAACGGACGGGGGGCTGGCGCCCCATTCTCTACCTACACGACCTAAACAAGTTCCTAAGGTCTCGAACCTTCAGGATGGTCACTCTGGCTCAGATAATCCCATCCTTGGAACACGGCGTGTGGTTCTGCTATCTGGACCTACAGGACGCGTTCTTTCACGTCCCTATCCATCCATCCCATCGAAGGTTCCTTCGCTTTCGAGCGGAGGGATCCTATTTCGAGTTCCAAGCCATGCCCTTCGGCTTATCTCCAGCTCCCAGGGTCTTCACCAAATGCATGGCAGTGGTGACAGCATTCCTGCAGCGCCGAGGGGTCCGGGTTTACCCTTACCTGGACGATTGGCTGATAGCAGCCCCCTCCAGACAGGAGGTGGAGCGGTCCAGAGATCTGGCCCTCCAGGTTTGCTCTCAGGTCGGCCTCCTCATCAACGAGGCCAAGTCGGAACTCGAGCCGAAGCAGGTGATTCTTTTCATCAGGGCAGAGCTCGACTCTCTTCGAGCCAGAGCACGGCTCCCGGCGGACAGGGCCGAGGTTCTTTCCTCCTTTGCCCAATCATTTCTGGTTGGGCAATTGCACCCTGCCCGGGACTTCCTGCACCTCCTGGGTCTCATGGCAGCCTGTACCAGCGTGGTCCGTTGGGCCTGCTGGAACATGCGCCCCCTTCAGTGGGGGCTGGCCAGCCAGTGGTCCCAACGCTGCGATCCATTGGACCAGCTAGTGACGGTGACTCAGGGATGTGGAACGCTCTCCAGTGGTGGACCGTTCCGTTCATCTGCAGGAGGGCATCCCGTTTGTCCGCCCCGAGCCGACGGTCTCTCTATCGACCGATGCCTCTCTGATGGGTTGGGGTGCCCATCTGGGGGAACACCGAGCACACGGCCTCTGGTCCCCTCGGGAGTCCCGATGCCACATCAACCTGCTGGAGCTCCGAGCGGTCCGCCTAGCTCTCACCGCCTTTGCTCCGTTTCTTCAGGGTCAAGTGGTCCAGGTCCAGATGGACAATACCACGACCATGTACTATCTAAACCGCCAGGGCGGGGCGCTCCCATGCTTCTATGCAAGGCTCTCCATCTGGTCACTCGTGCCGCAGCCTGGAGGTGGATCTCCTAGCCATTCATGGCAGGAGCCTCCAACACCCTGGCCGATGCCCTAAGCCGGATAGGGGCTGCGTCCCACGAGTGGTCTCTCCTGCCGGAGGTAGTACAAGATCTATTCTCGCATTGGGGCACACCTCAGGTGGACCTGTTTGCCTCAGGAGAATGCGAAGCTGAGGCTGTTCCATGCCCGCCCCCCTCAGCAGGGCTCGCTGCAGGGGGATGCCTTGTCGAGGCCGTGGACCCCAGGCCTCTTCTACACCTTTCCCCCATTCCCCTTGATGCACAAGGTGCTTCTCAAAGCAAGGAGGGACAAGGCGCAGGTGATTCTGATAGCCCCAGACTGGCCCCGCCAGTACTGGTACCCAGATCTCCTCAGCCTCAGCTCCAGGCTCCCGAGGCAGCTTCCGGCTCGCCCGGACCTGCTCTCAGTCAATCAGGGGACAGTATTCCATCCAGACCTTCAATCCCTGCACCTGACGGCCTGGTTCCTGAGCAGCTAGAGTTCCAGGCCTTGGGTCTTTCCGGCGAGGTCCTTAAGTAGTTGAGGCGTCCCGTAAGAGTCGACCAGAAAATGCTCGCCTTCAAATGGAAGAGATTTTCCATTTTGGTGCCAGAGCAAGGGCCTGGACCCTTCCTCCTGTTCCTTGGCGAGCATATTGGACTACCTTTGGTCCCTTTTTTCAGCAAGGGCTTGGGTCGGCGACCCTTAAGGTGCACCTGGCAGCCATCTCTGTACCAGGGCGGGCGGGAAGCAGTCGATGGCACGCAGGGAGAGGTGGTCTGGCGCTTTCAAAGGCCTTGATCTCATTTCCCCTCGGTGAGAACCTCCACCTCCGTGGGATCTACTGCTGGTACTGGCAAAGCTCATGGGCAAGCCATTGAACCAGTGCACAGGTGTGAACTCTCTCACCTGTCGTGGAAGACCGCCTTCTTGGTGGCTATCCGTCAGCCAGAAGGATGGGAGAGCTCCAGGCGCTCTGCATCGAGTCTCCTTACCTGGTCTTCCACAGGGACAAGGTTGTCCCTCGCCCCACCGAATTCCTTCCGAAGGTGGTGTCGAGTTTCACCTTAACCAGGTGTTGACTCTGCGGTGTTCTACCCCAATCACACCTGGGAGGCCGAATATAGGCTCCATACTCTGGACCCTAGAGGCGCTCGCTTACTATAAGGAGCCCATGGCTGAAATTCGGGGAGAGGTTCGCCAGCTGTTTGTCACCTACGCTGAAGCCGCACCTGGCAGACCTGCAGCCAAGCGGACGATAGGCAGGTGGGTCACCTCCTGCATAGATCTCTGCAATAAGTTGGCGGGCATGGAGCCTCCCAGAGGGATAAGAGCTCATTCTACCCGTCACACTGCTGCATCGGTGGCTGCTTCCAGGGTCGTCCCTATCCAGGAAATCTGCAAGGCTGCTACCTGGAAGTCAGCACACACCTTCATCACCCATTACCACATCGACCTTGAGTCACGCCGGGATGCTGGTTTTGGGGCCTCGGTTCTCCAGTCTCTATTTCCTAAGTAGGGTGTGCGCCTTGCCTCCCTCCTCCCGGAGAACTGCTAGGAGTCTGCCAGACAGTGTGGATGAACAACATATCCATGTCCCTAGAAATACAGGTTACTCACCTGTAACAGGAGTTCTAGGAATGGTATATGTTGTTCATCCCACCATCACCTGACCTCCCAGCTTGATGCACAGCCTGAGCTTCCAGCGGGCCAGATCTGGCATCATGGGGCGGAGCCGAGAGTTTTACCACCCGGGTGGGTGGGAGGATCCAGCTTGAAGACCTTCCGGCAAGATTTAAAGCGGCAAGGATACCTGCCAGACAGTGTGGATGAACAACATATACCATTCCTAGAACTCCTGTTACAGGTGATTAACCTGTATTTCTGTGCTATGCCTCACCTGAAACCCCGACTGGAAGTATTTATACAACTCGTGTGTCACGAGGTGCTCTTCCAACTGAAGCGCCACTACCTTCTCCACAACCTTTGATAGAAAGGGAAGATTGGAGATATGTCGGTAATTTGTCCTAACCTCCGGGTCCAGCGATGGTTTCTTTAGGAAATGTCTCACCAGTGCCTCCTGAAAGGCATCAGGGAAGACCTCCTCAGATAAGGAACACAGGACAATCAGAGCAAACACCGGGCCAACAGTGTTGATGCATCTTATTAAGAAACGCGTCTGCACTGGATCCAGTTCACAAAAAGTGTGTTTCAGATTGGTCACCACCCCGATGACCTCACTTACCTCCACTGGTCTAAACTCCCCCCAACCAGACGGAGTGCACTGAGAACATCTCTGACGGCCACTGCCAGCTATAGCATTGCTGACTGGAGGAACTCCCTGCCAGATACCGGGACATTCTGTCCAAGAAGAACCAAGCAAACTCTTCGCATTCAGCATCAGAAAAAAACTTATTTGGCTGTAGACAAGCAGGGCGAAGTAGCCTGCCCACAGTCCGAAAAAGTATAGCTGGTCGGCTCTTCCCGGCAGCAATCTCCCTGGACAGGAACACTGCCTTCTTATGGTTGATTGCTTCCTGGTATGCATTATAATGCACACACAGGGCTAGTTTGTCCTCCTCCAGGCCGGACTTTCTCCAGCAGCACTCCAGCCTCCGACCCTTTCTCTTCATCTCCCTGAGGTCCCATCAAATCATTGGGACCTCGGGGTAGGAAGATTTGGGTCGTACACGGACAGATGCGAGGGAGTCTATGACGTCGGCTAGCACTCTATTGTAAGAGCCCACCACGGCACCAACGCATGCATTACCCACACCAGATAGATCATCTTCCGCTAAAAACCCCTCTGGAGTCAATCCCCGCAAAGGACGACAGCTCATCATCTCTGTAGGGGGAGGGCTTCCGGTGGGAGCCCCGAACATGAACTGCACCGTGCTTTGATAGGACCATACCACCCAATAAATCTAGAGATTATTTATCTCAAGCCCCAATGAAAACACTAGGTCCAATGTGTGGTCGCTCTGGTCTGTCGCAGCAGAAACAACTTGCAACAGGCCCAGTGAAGACATAATCTGGAGGAGGTTATGAGCAAGCCGAGAAGATTTGTCGTCAGCCCAAACATTGAATCCCCCAAGACAATACATCTGGGGGCTTCCAATGTTTTGCCGATGGCAAATTCGGCAACCTCCTGCAGGAAATTCCCCACCGCCCGGGGGGGGACAGTAAATAAGGAAAATCCTGCAACCTGTGCCCGGACCCCCACGAACGGCCACACATTCAAAAGAACCCGGGGTTCCCACTGGGTGCACGGCGAGGCCCAAGTCGGATCTAAAACAGATGGCTACCCCACCACCCCTACGTTCCTCTTTGGGGCAGTGCACTACGGTATACCCGAGTGGTACGGCAGCCTCAAAGAGTGGGCCAGCATCGTCCCCAACCTAGGTCTCTGTGATGCAAGTCAGATCGACTGAGGAAATCAAGTCCGCAATAATAGCGGACTTGTTCCTGATTGATCTGGTATTGCATAGCACTGCCCTCGGGATTGGTGGTTAAAGCAGTCTCTCGGGTTACCTGACCACTCGGTCTGGTGGACTCCCTGGGGACAGGCACCAAACACGTCTGGCCTCTCTTTCATGCCCATCGTAATCCAGGGCGCCTTCTAGTCCTAACAGTCTTTATCCTACCACCCTCCGCTGTGCACGGGGCTTCCCACTGCCCAAGATCACCCCTGCCCCTCCAAATCCCCACCACAGAAAACCATGATGAAACCAGAAGGCAATCAGAAGTTGGAAAAGCCCAGAGAGGATGAAGGAAAAGGAACAGTGGCCAGCCCCAGCACGAGGTCGGCACAGCAGGCAGCTAGCGAGGGAGATGGCAAGGAGGAGATACTTCAGTCACTGAGTCAGAAACTACATCAACTAATAGTTTTGACCCTATCCATAACACCAAGTGTGATTCTCTTACCAGTTGCATAGTTATAGTTGAGACCTTCGTCCAGACTGTGCAAACAGAGGTGGAAGATGTCCGATGTCAGTTGGACCTTTGTAATGTCACAATGCAACAAGTAAAGGAGATGCAGCACGTTAAGGCACGGCTCGAGGTGTTGGAAAATCAGGTCAGAAGTCACAATATTTGGGCTGTTGGACTGCCAGAGAGAGCGGACGGAGGTCATGCTGTGCTTTTCCTCAAGCACTGACTGAAGGAGCAGCTTGGTGCTCACTTGAAAAATCTAACCTTTGGAACTCTTAAAGCTTTCAGGATCAGGCCTGGGGGAAGGCAGCCAAAGGATCTGCCACATGTACTTACGATAGTGGTGGACAGTGTGGGAAGTCAGGATCTGATTTTAAATGTGGCCGAAAGATCTGGACCACTATCTGTAGAGGGGGCAACAGTGATGCTGTGTCCCGGTGTTTGTTATGCTACCTGTGAGCGAAAACACTTTTTGACAGTGTTCACAGTGTACTGCTAGACCTTAACATTCCCCACTCGATCCAGTTTCTAGCAAAGTTGAGATTTGTATGGGACAGTAAGATCTATGTCTTCACCGATCTGAGAGATGCAGGGAAGTGGACCGCTAAAATGTCGACCTCCAGATGAGCCACGAGGGACCAGACAGCGAGTGAGAAAGGAGAGACTGTTACCTGAACTGACCCTGGACTTCTAACGTTCCCTATATAGCAGGGCAGTGCTCTTGTAAACCATGTCAAGTATTGCTTTCTGATGTTTTCTGTAAAAAAAAAAAAAAAAAAAAACTTTGTAGTTTAAATTGTGGTGGGGCTTCTCATAGAGGTAAGTTGTCTTTATACATTTTTGGTGGCAAAGGACTGTGCTAGACAGTGATTGTTAAAGTATCGTAAGTCCACAATTTAGAAGTTTGCCTGGTAACGCCAGTCGAGGTATGCACTGCCATATGTTCTTAATAACTTTATGATAAATTGTTGTATGTTGCAAGGTATAACTGCATTATTTAATGTTTGAGTAAGTTATTCTGCAGTTTGGGGGAGGAGGGGTTGTCTGGCTACCAATATATACTTTAATTTATTAATACATGTTGCATAGATCATGCCACCTATTACTCTTTGTAGGTGCAAGGACACTCTTAAAGGACACCTAAACCCATTTGTGGGTCTAATGTTGTAGAGTAAAGGCTGCCTTTTCTATTCCTACCCAAACTGCATTTAGCTAGTAAGATTAAATGCAATTTTGTTTATGTAAAAAAAACATAAAATCATGTTTCAAATCTCCCACATTAACTGGTCCCTAAAATGGCTACCAGCATGCACCATGATGAGGTCAGTGGAGTGAGACCTCTTAAGTGCTGTAGTCTGACTGCAGCATTCACTACATCTTCAGTTTTACCAAAGTCTGTTAGGAATTAAAGAATCTGATCAAAATCATGATTTACCTTGTGTGTTATTTCAACTAATACACAGGATAAGCTAGGTTCTGATATTTGACACAGATTTGATTAGAAACTGACAGTATTACACTAGCTGCCAGTCCCAAACGATTGCTTCCTGTATGGCAAAGTGAGGAGATGTGAACGCTGTCTGTCTGGTCCACCCATCTGCCTGCTCACTGTAGCAGTCACAAAAATAACTGAACATTTTATATATATATATATATATATATTTTTTTTTATGTTAATCTTTTTCTCCCTCGGTTCCCAGTCGACTCACATCTGCGGCTACCCACCCAGCCCCATATCCCGACATCAGGCTAAATCCCCATCTTCCCCCACAGTTTCCCCTCCGTGGCAGGGCGGTGAGGAGCCCGCAACTTCACTCCTCTTGAACAGAATCCAGCGTCCGGGGAAGCACCATTCAATGTCTGGGCCTGCGGTGTGCAGCCGTTCACTCTGCATCAACCTGGGGACCATTTTCCTGGCTTTCTGATTGGACCCCCGAGAAGGTGTACAATAGCGCCCGATGTGGAGAAATCGTACGCCTCCCTCCAGGGTCTCGCGTCTCCACCCATGTCTGCAGTGTTGGCGCTGCCCCTAGCCTGTGCTGGGCCAGTCTGGGTCCGACTACTGGTCTCCCCCCTCCCTGGAGAAGGAGCACTCAGTCCTTCTCCTCCCCTGCCAACCCCCGGTGGCCCGTGCTTGTTCCCGAACACAGGTCGCCGGCATCGTGCAAGGTAAGGCATCCAGCGCCACAGCGCTACCGAGCTGGCACTGAACATTATTTTATACCTTTTCATAAATAACTGTCTAAAATACTTGGAGGTCCAGTGGTTATAAATGGAAACTCGATCTGCCGCCATTTGTCCAACCACCCACCCACCCACCTGTTCACACACTGCTGCCCCGATTATACTAACATAATAAAATGCCAGCAGAACAGGCCTAACGGTCTTTTGAGTCTGCTTGTTTGGTCAGCCCCCACCCTGGGAGCTGAACTTGCTGCCCCCCTCGCCCTCTCTGGCTTCTCCTTTCCCAGTACCGGATATTCACGTTGCACTGGACTTTGCTTCCAGAACCCTTCCCCTGTACCTATCCAACCCCCTCTTGAACTCCCCCACCATCCCTGCCTCCACCAGCCCCCTGGGCAGCGCATTCCATGGCTCCACCACCCTCTCAGTGAAGCAGCACCTCCTCCTTTCTCTCCTGAATTCCCCCCTCCAGCTTCCGCCCATGCCCTCTAGTTGCCCCCCTTCCTTCAGAGCACCCTGACTGCTCCTCCTATTTATCCCTTCATGTTCCTGAAGACCTCTATCATGTCCCCCCGGTCTCTTCTCTCTTCCAGTGTGTACATATTTAGCTCTTCGAGCCTCTCCCCATAGGTCCTGTCCCCCAAGCCCCATATCATTTTAGTTGCCCTCCTCTGGACCCTCTCCAGGAATTCAATGTCCCTCATTAAGGGTGGCCTCCAAAACTGCACACAGTACTCTAGGTACGGCCTCACCAAGCAGTTATACAGAGGGAGTGTCACAGGGTGCCCCTGTGAAGGGTTCAGGGCCCCGAAATTATATTCATAAAAATGCAGGGGTACCTGAAAACACCGCTTTCTATTGTTCTAAAAGTGCTGTGGTGGCGTATATTGTCCCATAGTCAGGTCATTTAGTTTGAGTTCATTTATTCAGTTAAAAGGTAGCCATTATTTAGCGACATTGTTTTACAAAAAGAAAAAGAGAGAGTATAATAAACGAGGGGACATTTGTTTCCTTAATGTGAAGGCTGGGATGAAATTCCTTTGTGGCAGTATAGCTGATTTTAGCTGTAAGCCTGGAGTCTAAATTCCCCCACCCCCACCCCCAGGTAGTTGTAGATGGGGCTTCTACCTTTTTGTGGAGTGGCAGCAGTCACACAGACAGCAATGCTGATGACGTTTTCATAACATGGCTGCATGTGGACTTTAAAGCAGGTGTAACTAACTAAATGCATACTGTTGTTCTCGAGCTGCCACTAACAGAAAACACATCACGGCTGTGAGTACTGACCGTTCGGGTCTTGCTGCCATTGAAACTAGCATCCATTAACTTTGGGGTGCTGAAATCATCTGTAATCTGCCATGGTATTGAAATCTGTACCAATAAAAACACTGTCTACTTGTGGTTTGTACTGCATCGGGGGTGTGTGGTGAGCCCTCCGTTGGGTAGAATGGAAAACCGTTATATTGTATTAGTGGCTTTGTGGTGCTTGTCGGTGTTTCTATGGGTTTGTTTGGGTTGGAGGGCGGTGGATGATCGTGTGGCTGTTTTCTTGTTTAGAACCTGTGCCCTTCTTTCGTGTTGGGTGACTGTTTGGACCCGCTCTTTTCGTTCGGACGAGTGCCCCTTTTGATTTGAAGTTATTTATTATCCTTTTTGGTTTGAATTTACCCCAGTCGGAAGGTTGGACTCTGTGGGAGTGGATGGAGTGGTCTCGGGACTGATTCTGCAGTGCCGTTGCTGTGGCTGCTGTCGTGTGTGAACTGGGACAATTGTTTTGGGGACATGGCTCATGGTGGTAGACGTGCTGATGGGCGTTTATCTGGCTGTGGCCGTGACTCATCCTGTTGCGGTGCCAGTGGTGGATGTGCAGTGTGGGATTGTTGGAGACTGTTGCATATCTGAGGAATCAGTTGAAGGTGTCTGTGTTGGATTAGCTAACTCTCTTCTCATGCTTGCCATAGGTGCTGTGATGGTCTATGGGGTGGTCACTCATCGTGGAGGTTGGCTGATACCTTTTCTTCTGCTACCAGCTCTTTGATTTTGCCCTCAGCTGCCTAGTTACCATTAGTTCTCTCATGTATTTATTAAGGGTCAAAGATTATTTTGAGCAATTGTCTGAATTTCTGATAAAACCCCTCTTTTTGCTGTGATATTACGGCTTTGCTTTTCGGAGATAAGCCGTTGCGTTTCTTTTCGATAGTGCGAACATTCGCACTATCGCAAAGTCAATTATTGTTAGATTTACTCTATATGACTGCCCACATGTACCTGCGCCCTATCACATTTGGTACCAGAAGTGGGCTCAGTGTGGCCTGTGCAAAGGTCTGGTGGGCAGTGCATCTGATGGGACATTACAACAAATTTGTCTGCTGCTGCTGAGAGGAGCTGTTCTAGTGCATCTGATGGGACATTACAACAGATTTGTCTGCTGCTGCTGAGAGGAGCTGTTCTAGTGCATCTGATGGGACATTACAACAGATTTGTCTGTTGCTGTTGAGAGGAGCTGTTCTAGTGCTTCTGATGGGACATTACAACAGGTTTGTTTAGAGGAGCTGTTTTATTGATGGGGTTCATGGAGCATGAAACAGATGGCGCGGCCATGTCTGAACAAGCTAAGCAGAAGTGTAATCATCTGAAGGTGTTGAGATGGTTATATGAGCAATGGATGGAGGCGGAGAAACGGTGCAGAGGTGCTGAGTTGCGATATTATGATCTTCTGAGACGTCTGGTAGTATCTACTGAAGAGAACACTGTTTTGGAACCTGTCAGAGAGGAGTCGGAGACACTATTTCAAGAAGGTAATGAACTTCCTGATTTACCTGAGTTTGAGGGATTATACTGGATAGAAGATGGACGTCAAATCTTTAATAAGTCCCCTGGTGAGACTGTTCGGGACATTGGGGTGAAGACAGAGAATTAGTGTACTCCATGTTTTGAATATTCTGATTTGCCTGTTAATGGGGAAAAGTGTCTTCCATGTAAGTCCCCAAACGAGACTGTTCTGGACTGTGGGGTGAAGTCAACAGTTACAAGTGAAGAAACAATTTATTGGAGAGACTGTTAATATATTTTGTCATGTACCCAAAGATGATTTATGTGCTGTTAACTGGGATGTGTTACAGGCAGGGGATCCTGAGATTATACACCTCAGTAAATATGCCAAACCACAAAATAAAGGTGTAAGTGTGGATGGGAGGAATGGGAAGTTATGGTGGTATGAGGTGAAAAATGATATATTATACCACATGAAACCAAACCCCTGTACTAATCAGATAGATTCAAGGGTGGTAATACCTTGTAAGTATAGGACATGGGTTCTCAAAGAAATTTGTAAAAAAAGGGGGGTACTTAGATTGTGGGGAAATATTCAGATGTCTAGTACCATATTTTCACTGGCCTGGGATGTATCGACAAGTGGCAGTGTATTTATGGGAACGTAGGAGACTTGTGGGAATATATGGGAAGGATGTAACCCGAGGGGCTGATAAGCACAAGTGGCTACCCTGGAGAAAAGGGAAGTCTTCCTATAAGAATAAGGATGTTAGATGTGTTAGGTGGTAGATATTTAAAGAGGGTTGTACTGGGTTGGGGTGTCCTAACCTGAGCAGTACAAGTTTGATCTTTTGGGAATTAAAAAGTGTAAGGGATGGTGGACAGAGAACAGCCATGTGGAGGAGTTCTAATAACTATAGAATACAGGGTATTATTATTACTACTTGTTTAGAGTAATTTTGTGGGGGCTGTTTTTGGGTTAGAATCATCTAATTAGGGGAATTGAAATTGACAGGGTATACTAACTGTTTCTAATCGTATTATTTTTGTGTAATTCCCACTTTTTACATTGTATAGTATGTCATAGACTTTGAAGTAGTGACTGTGTAAAATGAAGCCTCAGGGTATGGATGTGTTGAAACTTTCAATCATGTTAAGAGAACGATGTATTAAGGGACCCTGGGGTGGAGCTCTAGGTGTGGGTGGGCCAGAGCTCCATAGGTTTAAAAGAAAATTTTTTTTTTTTCCTGACAGGTGATATTGGTAGTATAGGACAACCAAATTATTGGTTGCCCTCTTAGGTGGGGAGGAATGTCACAGGGTGCCCCTGTGAAGGGTTGAGGGCCCCGAAATTATATTCATAAAAATGCAGGGGTACCTGAAAACATCGCTTTCTATTGTTCTAAAGGTGCTGTGGTGGCGTATATTGTCCCACAGTCAGATTGTTTAGTTTGGGTTCATTTATTCAGTTAAAAGGTAGCCGTTATTTAGCGACATTGTTTTACAAAAAGTAAAAGAGAGTGTATAATAAATGAGGGGACATTTGTTTCCTTAATGTGAAGGCTAGGATGAAATTCCTTTGTGGCAGTATAGCTGATTTTTGCCGTAAGCCTGGAGTCTGAATCCCCCCCCCCAGGTAGTTGTAAATAGGGCTTCTACCTTTTTGTAGAGTAGCAGCAGTCACACAGACAGCAAAGCTGATGTCGTTTTCATAACATGGCTGCATGTGGACTTTAAAGCAGGTGTAACTAACTAAAAGCATACTGTTGTTCTCGAACTGCCACTAACAGAAAACACATCACGGCTGTGAGTACTGACCGTTCGGGTCTTGCTGCCATTGAAACTAGCATCCATTAACTTTGGGTTGCTGAAATCATCTGTAATCTGCCATGGTGTTGAAATCTGTACCAATAAAAACACCGTCTACTTGTGGTTTGTACTGCGTCAGTTTGTACTGCGTTGGGATGTGTGGTGAGCCCTCCGTTGGGTAGAATGGAAAACCGTTATATTGTATTAGTGGCTTTGTGGTGCTTGTCGGTGTTTCTATGGGTTTGTTTGGGTTGGAGGGCGGTGGATGATCGTGTGGCTGTTTTCTTGTTTAGAACCTGTGCCCTTCTCTCGTGTTGGGTGACTGTTTGGAGCCGCTCTTTTCGTTCGGACGAGTGCCCCTTTTGATTTGAAGTTATTTATTATCCTTTTTGGTTTGAATTTGCCCAGTCGGGAGGTTGGACTCTGTGGGAGTGGATGGAGTGGTCTCGCGACTGATTCTGCAGTGCCGTTGCTGCGGCTGCTGTCGTGTGTGAACTGGGACAATTGTTTTGGGGACATGGTTCGTGGTGGTAGACGTGCTGATGGGCGTTTATCTGGCTGTGGCCGTGACTCATCCTGTTGCGGTGCCAGTGGTGGATGTGCAGTGTGGGATTGTTGGAGGCTGTTGCGTATCTGAGGAATCAGTTGAAGGTGTCTGTGTTGGATTAGCTAACTCTCTTCTCATGCTTGCCATAGGTGCTGTGATGGTCTATGGGGTGGTCACTCATCGTGGAGGTTGGCTGATACCTTTTCTTCTGCTACCAGCTCTTTGATTTTGCCCTCAGCTGCCTAGTTACCATTAGTTCTCTCATGTATTTATTAAGGGTCAAAGATTATTTTGAGCAATTGTCTGAATTTCTGATAAAAAAACTCTTTTTGCTCTGATATTACGGCTTTCCTTTTCAGAGATAAGCCGTTGCATTTCTTTTCGATAGTGCGAACATTTGCACTATCGCAAAGTCAATTATCGTTAGATTTACTCTATATGACTGCCCACATGTACCTGCGCCCTATCACAGGGAGTATCACTTCCCTCCTTCTGGAGGTGATCCCCCTAGCGATGCATCCCAACATCCTCTTGGCCTTGGCCACTGCCCCCTGCAAGTCTCCGAGTTGTTCATCTTGACATCCACCCCAGGTTCCTCTCAGCCATCAAGACTTGTAGCATTCCCCGTGTACACTTGGCCGGTTTCTGGCTCCAGGTGCAGTACCTTGCATTTCCCTGCATTGAACCTTAGCTTCCACTTTCTAGACCACCTCTGTAGAGCCTCCAGGTCCCCCTTCCCCTCCTCCCCATCTACCACCGCCACCAGTTTTGAATCATCTGCAAAGAGACTCATCTCACTCCTGATATCCTTACTTACGTCAGAGATGTGGGCGTTGAACAGGAGGGGCCCAAGGACCGATCCCTGAGGAACCCCACTAATGACCCTCCTTGGGGATGAGACTAACCCGTCAACCACGACCCTCTGGGAGCCAATTGCCAATCCATCTGATCATCTGGTTCCCCACTCCCATTTCTCCCAGCTTATCCAACAGGCCCCCGTGAGGAACAGAGTCAAACGCCTTGCTGAAATCAAGAAAAAGAACGTCCACTGGTCTACCCAGGTCCAAGGCACTCGTCACCCAATCATAGAACTCCACAAGGTTTGTCTGACACTATTTCCCCGGGACGAATCCGTGCTGTCTATCGTCCAGGCACCCCAACTTTTCAGGTCCCCCTTGCTCTCCTTAACAATGCCCTCCATCACCTTGCCCACCACCGATGTCAGGCTGACGGGCCTGTAGTTCCCTGCCACCTCCCTTGATCCCCCCCTTGTGGATAGGCACTATATATGCGCCACCTTCCAGTCCTGGGGCACCCACCCTGTCCTTGGAGAGATGCTGAAAGGCTCCGCCAAGGGTTTCGCCAGGACATCCGCCAGTTCCTTCAGCGCTCTGGGATGTAATTTATCCGGCCCCGGTGCTTTCTTTGTCTTAAGGGACCTGAGGTCTTCCCTCACTCTCTCTGCCGTGATTTCCACCTCCACTACCTCACCCCCTGCTTTGCCTTCCCCACTCCTGCCAGTGATTGCCCCCCCTTCTCCCCAGACCCGCTGATCAATAAGGGTCCCCCCTCAGTTCTCCTGTCTCCTCCATGTGATGCAACCCCCATGTACCTTGGTGAAAACTGAGGCAAAGTACTCATTTAGTACCTCAGTCTGCTTCCCGGGTCTTGTGCCCATCCCTCCCTGTTTTAATCCTGCTAATCTGCCCTTCACCCTTCATTTTTCCCAGTGTATCTAAAGAACCCCTTGTTCCTCTCCTGATTTCCTAGCCGGGTTCTGCTCCTTCCTTGCCTTAGCCGCTCTCACCACCTAGTGGCCACTTCGGCCATCAGGCAACCCTCCCTCGTTCCTTTCATCCTTGTGCACTTGAAATGCCTATAGGCCACTTTCTTTCCTATCACCACCTCCTGAACCTCCCTGGTCCACCAGCAGGGTTGCCGGGCCCTACCGCATTTTCGTCTTACTCTTGCATAGGTGCTGGTAGCATCCTGCACCCCGATGATTTCCCACCTACTGTCAGCGTCCATGTCTGGCCCAATCCCATCTAAAGTGCCCGCCAAGGCCCGCCTCCATTTGCGGCTTTCGTCGGCGAGGGTCTGATCAGTCGGACGCCGCCTCCGACATACGCCCAGATCCCACTGCAAGCCAGGACATCGCCCTCCAGCGCCTATGCTGGAGCTGACGCAGACCGCTCAGGCTTCATCCATCGTCTTGAGCTCACCGCAACGTCTCGCTGTATCTCTAAGGCCCAGTGTCTCCCTTGCTGGACCCTGGGAATGGTAACTCCTCTTCCCCGGGCGACGCACAGGATGTTGGCACGCTGCCGTCGGGTCTCCCTCCCACTGGGCTGGATGACCCGATGTCAGATCCTTGGACACCGACGACGGATGCCATCCCTATGCTGGGCCTCCCGTTCCAGGCCCGCCTGCTGGGCTGTTCCCAGGGCCTTCTGCTCCTTCAGAGCCCCGGTACCTGGGTATCCGACCCCATCATATCAGACGCCGTCATACCCAGGTCCGCAGTATCCGGCACCCCAGTACACGACACCGGCCTACCCGACGCAGCAGTACGTGATTCCCCAGTACCCGATGCCGGGCTTCCCTCCGGGTTACGGATACATGCCGTATGTATATCCCCAGTATCCGCATTCCTCCTCCTTCTCCCACTCCACCGCCCCTCAGCCCGGTGGATCTGAAGAGACTCTGGCTTCCTGTTGGGCTGAGGCCAAGGCTCGGCTCACCAGGAAGTGAGAGCCATCTTCAACACGGACCCGTATCCGGACCCCGGCGTCAGGGCGAGAGACTCTCCCCACGACACCAGGCGGGCCCTGGTTCAAGGGCAGGGAGGATACACTCTCCGTTACTCCCCCACGCTGGGAGGGGGAGACCTCGAATGACTCCAGCCGCTCCAATCAGGACGACGAGCCACACACTCCAGACAGCCCAGGCCAAGGACTCCTCTGAAGTCCCCTCCAGAGGATCCTTCTTTCCTGGAGTTGCTGCATAAAATCCAGGCTGTTCATTAGTGGCAGTCCTTGGGGCCGGATCCACAGCATAAAAAGATCACTGCGCACCTGGATCTGCCCGAGACCACTCCTACTTTAGTTTCACCCTGGATCGAGCCTCATGCTGACCTTGTGTCCACCACTTGGAAGCAACCGTTGGCATTAGCCCACCTTCCAAAGAACTTGGACAGGCTATATCAGGCTCCAGAGGGTGTTGAATCCTTGAATTCACACCCCAGAGCTGATTTGGTCGTGATTAGCACCGCTCACGGCCGTTCGGCTAACCCCAAGCACTTGAGCACGTCACTACCCAACAAGGAATCCCGCCTTCTGGACCAGTACGGAAAGAAGGTCTATGCCTCTTTCTCTCTGGGAATCGGGGCCCTGAACTCTGTTGCTCACATGGGGGATTACCAGAAGGCGATCCTTAGCGAGGTGGAAACTAAATTGGAATCCCTTCCTGAGTTTCAGACGAAGCAGGAAGTGGCTGACCTAGTCCGGTCTGCGCGTTCGGCCAGTTGGTACATGCTTTGTGCCACGTATGACGCAGTGGACGCTGCTGGTCGGTGCTCGGCTTTCGCCATGGGGCTGCAGCGTTATGGCTAGCTCCGGGTGTCAGGTTTGGTCCTGGAGGTGCAGTCTGCTGTCAAGGACATCACCGATCTGCAGGAGAAGGGTACTGCACCTAAGTCTGTTGACTCCTTGTGCAGGCCCCCTCGTGCTCAGCATCGTCCCTTTCGCAGACGTTCTCGGCCCAAGGCGAAACCTCAGGGAAAGCGGGCCAACAAACATCAGGCCCCTCCGGCTGCCAAGCCTGCGCCCAAAGGGGCGGGAGCTCAGCCAACACTGCCTCACACCTCCTGACCTCTCCTTCCCACAGCCTCTGGGCTTCCCAGAGGAACCGGTAGAAGGGAGATTCTCTTTCTATCTACCGGGTTGGGGGACGATCACTTCAGACACTTGGTGCTCCAGCTGATTGCAGAAGGACACTCAATAGTTTCTTCAGAAACCACCTCGAAAAACCCCTCCCAGGTTGTCTTACTCCCCAAAACATAGATACATAGACAGTGTCGGTAGATAAGGGCCTATGGCCCACCCAGTCTGCCCATTTGAGCTTGTAAATTCAGTTTGTTTTCCTAGAAGTCTGTTGCCCCTTACCCCTGACCTCCAGAATTCCTTTATGTCTATCCCATGCACTCTTAAATCCCATGATTGTCTCAGCCCCCACCACTTCCTCTGGCAGGGTGTTCCACTTGTCCACCACCCGTTCTGTGAAGAAATTCTTCCTCATGTTTCCTCTGAATCGTCCTCCCTCCAACTTCATCCCATGCCCTCTAGTCCTGGAACACCTTTTTCTCTTAAAAATAGTGTATTCCTGCACCCTGTTCCTCCCTGTGAGATACTTGTATGTCTCTATCATATCCCTCTCCCTCCTCTCCTCCAGGGAGTACATGTTCAGTTCCTTCAACCTATCTTCATAGGACTTGTGATGCAATCCATGCACCATCTTTGTTGCCCTCCTCTGAACCTTCTCTACCCTGTCTATGTCCTTACGTGAGTATGGTCTCCAGAACTGTACACTGTACTCCAGGTGGGGCCTCACTAGTGTCTTGTATAGCTGAATTATGACCTCCCTTTTCCTGCTGGTGATGCCTGCCTATACATCCCAGCATCCTATTTGTTTACCTGCTGCCTTGTCACACTGTTTCCTGCCTTGAGGTCATCAGAGATGATAACCCCAAGATCCTTTCCTGCTTGGTGCGTGCTATATCCTCACCCCCAACTGATATATTGTGCCAGGGTTTTTGTGCCCTATATGCATTATCTTGCACTTCTTTGCATTGAATTTCAACTGCCAAACCCCTGACCATTCTTCAAGTTTCTGCAGGTCTCTTCTCATTCTGTCTACACCCTCTGGTGTGTCTACTCTGTTACAGAGCTTTGTGTCATCAGCGAACAGTGAAATTCTGCCTTCTAGGTCCTGTGCAATGTCACTGATGAGGATGTTGAATAGGATTGGTCCCAGCACTGATCCCTGTGGTACCCCACTGGTCACTCTTCCCTCTGTGGAGTGACAGCCATTTACCACCACCCTCTGTGTCCTGCCACCCAGCCAGTTACCTACCCACCACACTACTGTCCTGCCCACACCCATATTCCCCAGTTTGTGTAATAGTCTTCTATGTGGCACAGTGTCAAGGCCTTGCTGAAGTCCAGATAGGCCATGTCCACTGCCCTCCCGATCCACCTCTGTAGTCACCCAGTCAAAAATTCAACGAGGTTGGTCTGACATGACCTCCCCTGGTGAAACCATGCTGCCTTGGGTCCTGTAGTCCATTGACAACAGATGTTCCACCAATCTCTCCTTCAGTAGTGCTTTCATGATCTTCCCCACTACCGAGGTGAGGGCTGACTGGTCTGTAGTTCCCTGCTTCCTCTTTGTTCCGCTTTTGTATAAGGGACTACATCTACTGATCCTCAGTCTTTGGGTACCTCCCCTGTTTCCAGTGATGGGCTAAACAGCATAGCCAGGAGTTCAGCCACCACCTCTCTTAGTTCTTCTGAGGACCCTGGGGTGCACCCCATCTGGCCCCATTGCTTTATCAACTCTTATTACTTCCAGTTCCTTCAGGACTCTTTCTTGTGTAAAGGGACTTGTGTCCATTTCTGCCATTCTCACCCTTGTACTCCTTCAGACTCATTACCTCCTCTTCCTCAGTAAAGACTGAGCAGAAATACCTGTTCAATATGTCAGCTTTACTGTTGTCATCCTCCACAGCGACCCCATCCTCCCCTTCAGTCTCACTATCCCTCCCTTTGTCTTTCTTTTTCCTTATGTACCTGTAAAGGTTTGTCCCTCTACCCATTGATTTTGCAATGTGTTCTTCTGTCTGAGCTTTGGCTTCCCTTACTGACCTCCCTGCCTCCCTTTGCTTCTCCTGGTACTTCTCCCTATCCCCTTCTGCCTGTGTCTTTTTGTATTGCCTGAATGCAATCTTTTTGGCTTTCACTTTCTTTGCTACCTCTTTGGAAAACCATAATGGTCTTCTCTTCCTTTTCCTTTTGCTAACCTGCTTAATGCACCTTCTTCTTCTTCTTGTCAGGGAAGAAATATCCTCTCTTCTTCTGAAGGAGGCGATAGAGCCCGTTCCATCCCACCTTCGGAGGATGGGTTACTACTCCCATTTGTTCCTGGTCCTGAAGAAGCCGGGAGACGTGAGGCCGATTCAAACACCATGAAGTCTTGCTATATTATGACATATAGCAGTTAGCCACAGCACTTGAACTGCCCCGGAGAGGAAGGAGTTAACTCCAGGCTAACTGGAGTGCCAAGCGCGACTTGCTGAAAGCTCTATCTGGCTAGTTTCAAATAGAAACTGTCAGATTCTTTACTCCGCTTCACTGAACAGTCGCTCCGAGATCTCTTCTTCAGCTCGGTTCATTTCTCGGTTCAAGCGAGTGTTTCTCGGTTCATTTTAACTGCAAAAGTAATTATTTTACCGCATTTCGGTTCAGAGCTCTATCTGGTAAACCGTAAGTACAGGATTTTAAAGTCTGTGTGGAAATTCATTATCGGTTCGGTTTTGAACTGATCGGTTTAAAAATACTAATTTTAAACAATAACTTGGGCTTTTAGAGTCGGTTTCCGGTCTTATCGGTTCTAAAACCTAACTTTTAAATTGGGTTTTTCAAATACCTATGACTGCAGTTAGGAACCGATAAGGGTGTCTTACCTGGCACTGCGTAAAAGGCAAGTTTTTTTGGATAGGCTGGCATTATGTCACGAGAAACCCAAAAGAAAAACTGGGCCCACTGGGTTTCAACACTGTGATGTTTGTGGGAAGCCTTTGCCAAGACTGACCCACACACCACATGTGTTTATTGTCTGGGGGCTGACCACCTCCTGTCAGACTGCCAGGTGTGTAAGAATTTCCCTGCAGCCACCCTGGAGAAAAGATTGGGCCGGCTCAGGGAGCGAGGAGGCCAAAAGTCCGCTGACCGGATGGCCAGCCGGTCCAGCACCCACTGGACCAGAGGGTGCCCTCTGACCAGGGCGAGACTTCCTCGGGCAAAGGAAGGCTGGTTCTGAGGAACCAGTCCCAGTAAAAATCTAAGAAATCAGCAGGTCTGGAGTGCAAGATTGCCTCTCCAACTGCTGCAGAGATAGTAAAGCCATACAGATTGTCCGGTCACTGTCTCAGGGACCGCCGATCCACCAACAGCTGGCAAAAGTTGGTTACGTTCGGTTCCAGTGGTTCAAGAGTATGATGTTGAGGAATTTATGAACCACAGGAGGGAGGAAGATTTTGATCATTATGTATGTGGCTGGGAGGGTCTGGACGTGCCCATTGAACGGACATTTCTCCAGACAGACCATTAGAATCTCCCCTGCTGCCTGGGTCCCTTCTCATTTATGTTTTACAAAAGGTTGCAGACACCCTCCAGCTTCCCTTGGAAGAGGCTGTGGATGAGCAAGAGGAGCCTGATTATGTTGAGATGATGGATATCCCAGAGTCTAGGAGGTTGTCTATTCCTTTGCATAAGTCATTTAGGAAGCAAACAACAAAATTTTAAAAATCCTCATTCTGTCCCTCCTTAGATAAAAAAAAATGGACAGGTGGTATACTTTATCAGGCCCTGATACAGACTTCCTCACTGAGCAGTGTAGTCATGTAGGTGTGGTACAAGCTGCAGCCTGTGAACAAGGCTAATATCCTGGCCTCACATCCTCCTGATAAGGATTCCAGGAAGATTGATGCCATGGCGAAAAAACAGTATATGGCAGCTTCTTTGGGACTCAGGCAGGCAATTATATGGCTTATGTGGCTAGATATCAGAAATCTAGATGGGATACAGTGTTGCAGTTAGCCAAGCGGGCCCATGGCCAGCTGGCTAGTGAATGGAACAGGTGGCTGCTGATGGCATTGGAGCCTCTAAAGTTCAATTTCATACTGCTGTAGATGTTAATGATGTTTCCTCTAGGTCATGGCCACTTCTGTAGCTTTCCGTGAGGTTGGCATGGCTCAGGTGCACTAATCTGTCACAGGATACTCAGTCAAAGGCTATGGATTTTCCTGTGGTGGGAAATTCTCTGTTTGGAGAGCAAGCGGAAAATTATATGAAAAGATGGATGAATACAGAACTACCTACAAAGTGCCCAGGCCAGGGCGGCATGCCACTCCACAGAGGCACACTCCCAGAGGTAGGAGCAGGCCTTTCCACAGGCCTTTTATCAATCCCAAGCCTCCTCTGCTTTTGCACAGAGGGTTTTCAGAAGGCAGAGGTAGGCGGGGCGAGGTAAACCGTCCCCACCAGCCTAAGGCTACTGCCAAGCAGGCACCCTGATGGGATGCCCAGGCCGATTCTCCTGTACCAGTTGGAGGCAGGTTGGCTTATTTCAGCCAGAACTGGGTGTCCTAACTTCGACAAATGGGTTCTGGAGTAGTAAGTCGGGTCTGGTTCTCAGCTTCAAACAGTTTCCAAAGATGAGAACCAGACATTTTCTACCTGTAAGCCCTTTAGAGGCCCTTGCTTTGGAAGCAGAGGTCTCTTCCTCCTAGACTGCAAAGCAGTGGAAAGGGTTCCTCCTTGTCACCAGGGCAAGGGGCTGTACTCCAGATACTTCCTTACCCCAAAAGACAGGAGAATGGCGGCCCATTCTGAACTTAGGTACCTGAACAAGCATCTTTTGAGAGCAAAGTTCAAAATGTTAACTCTGGCAATGATTTTGCCCTCCCTCAGGCCAGGGACTGGCTAGCCTCCCTGGACCTCAAGGATGCCTATTTTCATGTCCTGATCAGGCCTTCTCACCGAAAAATACCCCAGGTTCACTCAGGTCACTACCAGTTCAGAGCAATGCCTTCGGTCTTACCTCTGCTCCAAGGGTATTCACAAAATGTCTAGCTGTGGTAGTGGCTCACTTAAGAAGGCAAGGGTTGCTGTGTTTCCTACCTGGACAACTGGCTCATTGTGGGTCAGTCCCAGATCAGGTAAAATCCACTTGCAAGTCACCCAGCAGCTTCTCACTTCCAGGGATTCCTGTTGAATTTACCAAAGTCAGTTCTAGAACCAGTTCAGGTACTAACTTTCATAGGTGCGAATTGGACACACAGTTGGCAGGGCATTTCTCC
The DNA here is from genome assembly GCA_016271365.2 of Neoceratodus forsteri. NCBI lineage: Eukaryota > Metazoa > Chordata > Ceratodontiformes > Ceratodontidae > Neoceratodus > Neoceratodus forsteri. The sequence goes on from CM028132.1 coordinate 501,115,266, forward strand.
CTCGGAAGGGTAGAAGTTGATTGCCTGGCATCCTCTCCCTCACGGGTCTCTCGACCAGCAAGGCACTTTCTGCAACTTCTAGGGCACATGGCTGCCTCCCAGCTGTAGTGCAAGGAGCAAGATTCCAGATGAGAGACATTCAGTTTCATTTGAGGGCCTATTGGTCCCAAGGAGGGACCCTCACCAAATTGGTCCCAGTGACCCAAACTCTGATTCTAGCTCTTCAGTGGTGGCAGGATCAGAGCAATCTAAGACTAAGGGTCCCTTCATTCCCATTTCTCATTCTCTCACCCTCACCACGGATGCCTCCTTGCTGGGGTGGGAGCACACTGCTAGACCTTTCCACTCAGGGTGTGGTCCCCAGGAATCTCTGCTCCACATCAACCTGTTGGAACTCAGAGCTGTCTTTTAGCTCTTCAGGTTTTCTGCATCTGTCCAGAACAAAGTAGTTCAGGTCAGGACAGACAATACCACAACAATGTGGTACATCAACAAGCAGGGGGCACTCGGGTCATCAGCCTTGTGCACTGAAGCAATGAAGTTGTGGTCTCTGGCTTACTCCTGAACACCTCCCTAGTAGCAGTTCACCTTCCAGGAAGGACAATGTCCTAGCGGATGCCCTCAGCAGGATTTCTCAGGGTCATCACAATGGTCTTTGGATCCCCTAGTGCTGGGGTCAGTTTTTGCCAGATGGGGCACTCCTCAGATAGATCTTTTCGCAGCCCCAGACAACCACCAACTTCCTCTGTTCTGTTGCAGGCCTCCAGTAATGGGCTCAGTCCCCCTGGCGCCTTTTTGTTGGATTGGGAAGGGAAGTTCCTGTATGCCTTTCCCCCCTTCCCCCTTCTCTTCAGGGTGTTAGTAAAAATCAGATCCCAGCCCTGCAAAGTGATTCTGATTGCACCAGACTGGGCCAGGCAACCCTGGTACCCACTGCTTCTGTCCCTGTCAGTCCACCCTCCCTGGGCCTTCCCAGGGTCCACAACCTCGCTGACTTGTGCCCAGGGAGAGTTTGGTATCCGGACCTCAATCCCTCCACCTCAAGGCTTGGCTCTTGAGGAGTTAGAATTTGCTGAATTACACCTTTCTCAAGGTGTCCTTGATATTTTAAAGGCTCTCTGTGAAGCCTTCCACTAGGGCCACTTATAATTCCAAATGGAAGAGGTTCTCCATCTGGTGTTCTGGGAAGCAAATTGTCCCAGAATCTGCTGATTTGCCCATTTTGCTGGACTACTTGGTCCATCTTAATTCCTCAGGCCTCAGGCCAGCTACCTTAAAGGTTCATCTGGCAGCTGTCTGCTTTTATATCAGCAGGAAAGCCTGCCTCCCTTTCTTCTCACCCTGTGTTTTCCAAGTTTTTAAGGGGTTACTTCACTAACCCTCCTTTTAGGGACCCAGCCCTGCCTGGGACCTTAATGTTGCATTGCTCAGTTAATGCAACCCCCATTGAACCTCTGTCTTCAGCAGACTTAAGTTCCTAACTTGGAAAACTGTTTTCCTAGTGGCCATCACTTCTGCCAGACGCATAAGTGAGTTACAAGCCCTGTCAGTGGAAAAGGATTTTATTTCTTTTCACAGAGATAAGGTAGTCCTCAGGACTAACAGAAAGTTTTTACCTAAAGTGGTTTCAGATTTCCGTCTTAACCAATCCATCTCCTTCCAGTATTTTCACTGAGCATTCTTCCTCGGGTGAGAGGAGTTGCACAGTTTGGGCGATTAAAAGAGCTTTAGCTATTATTTGGAGCGCACCAAGGGTCACAGGTTGAATCCCTCAACTCTTCCTTACCTATGGCGAGGTTGGCAAAGGGAAACCTGCCACTAAGAGGACAATTGCCATGTGGATTGTCTCTTGTATCCAATTTTGCTACCAAAAACTAGGTAGAGAACCCCTCCTCAGGACTGAGGGCCCATTCCACCAGGGGTACAGCTGCATCTCTAGCGGCTGCTAGAGATATTCCCATTCTGGAAATCTGTCAAGCTGTTACCTGGAAAACAGTTCACACCTTTACCAAGCATTACTCCCTGGATGTCCAGTCCAGGAGAGATGCTCGGTTTGGCACAGCCGTGCTTCAGAGCCTATTTCCTAAGTAGATTCTGGCCCTCCTCCATGGAGGTACTGCTGTGTAATCTGCTATATGTCATAATATAGCAAGATTTCATGGTGTTTGAAGAAAAAATTACTCACCTTAGTAATTGCTTTTCTTCTCATGGAGTCTTGCTATATTATGACCACCCCCCCAACCTGCCCCTCTCAGAACTTCTACTTGGGTAAGGGGTTGGCAAATTGGTGCAAGCACTGTGTCATGCCATTATAGCTCTTTTTTTCCTTTTTTCCCTTTTCTTTAGGATTAGGAAAACTAGGTATTTCTGTTTTACTTGTAGGTTTGGCCCCCCTCCTGGACTTGAGTCTTTTGGGGAGGGGCCTAATAGTGCTTGTCAGGGTGATATTATTGTTGTTGTTGTTGTTTCTGTTATTGTTATTTCTACTAGTAGGTAGCCATTTGGCTAGTGTAGGGTTTTTTCCACACAGACTTTTTGCTTAGTGTTGGCTCCGTAGAAGATCTGACAGTTTCTATTTGAAACTAGCCAGATAGAGCTTTCAGCAAGGCGCTTGCGCTTGGAACTCCAGTCAGCCTGGAGTTAACTCCTTCCTCTCCGGGGCAGTTCAAGTGCTGTGGCTAACTGCTATATGTCATAATATAGCAAGACTCCATGAGAAGAAAAGCAATTACTAAGGTGAGTAATTTTTTCTTCTAGACCTCAGGTCCCTGAACTTGTTCGTGCAGTACAAACGGTTCAGAATACTCTCTCTGCAGAGTCTTCTGCCCCTCCTTCAGCCGGGACAGTGGCTGTGCACTCTGGACATGCAGGATGCCAATCTGCATATCCCTATTCGCCCTTCCCACTGCAGATACCTGCGTTTTTCGTTTCAGGGGGACCACTACCAGTTGAAAGCCCTCCCATTTGGTCTTTTTTCGGCCCCCCGAGTGTTCACCAAATGCCTTTCAAAGGTAGCGGCCTACCTGCATACCCAGGTGGTGCAGGTTTTCCCATACCTGGACGACTGGCTCCTGGCGGCCCCGTCCAAGGAGGAGCTCCTGCTGTTCCTTTCCCTTACCCTGCAGGTTTTCACCAGCCTGGTTATTACCATCAACCAGGCCAAGTCCCATCTGATCCCATCCCAGAGGCTCCAGTTTATTGGGGTGATCCTGGACACGACCTCCAGCATAGCATTCCTGCCACTGGACAGGGCGGCCACACTCCAGGCTCAGGTCAGCCTGTTGTCCAGCCACAGGCGGGTCAGCGCCAGGTCAGTTCTTCGCCTCCTCTGGCTTTTGGCGGTTGCTATTCCAACAGTCCGCATGCTTGGCTCCACATGAGGATCTCTCAGTGGGATCAGTTGGTGGACGACCTAGATCTACAGGTTCTGGTCTCCAGTCCTATGGTTCGGGACTTGCAATGGTGGATGGTTCCGGAGAACCTTTGCCAGGGGGAGCCCATATCGGGTCTCACAGGACCCAAGGCTCCTGGTCCAGGCTCTAACAGACACTTCACATCAATCTGCTCGAGCTCCGGGCCGTGCTGTATGCTCTTCAGGCTCTGCATCTGTTTCTGCTCCCCGGGCATCTGGCTGTCAAGATGGACAACGTGTGTGTAGTCTGGTACATCAACAAACAGGGAGGAACTCGTTCCTACCCTCTCTTCAGGGAGGCAATGTGAGTTTGGGATTGAGCAGTGCAGTACAACCTTCACCTCATGGAAATTCACATCCTGGGGGTTGAGAAAAAGTTGGCAGACCACCTCCGTTGGTCGTCTGCTCACGCTCACGAGTGGGAACTGGATCAGGGGGTAGCAGACGATATCTTCCTACGCTGGGGAGCACCACAGGTAGACCTGTTTGCATCTCCTCACAATGCAAAACTTCCCACCTTCTGCTCGCTTGCTCCAGGGCACAGCGTTTTTTGGAGAGATGCTCTGTCTCTAAACTGGAAGGGCAGATTTGTCTATGCCTTCCCTCCCGATTCCCTTGATTCAGAGGGTCTTACAGAAGCTCAGCTCAGAAGGAGCTCGCATGATCCTAATCGCTTCTTTCTGGCCCAGGCAAGTTGGTTCTTTCTTCGGCAACAGTATTCAGAGGAACCTCCTCTTCCACTTCCTCTGTCGCAACTTTTGCTGACCCAGGATCAGGGGACCCTGGTCCATCCAGGCCTGAAGTCCCTTCACTTGCACGCGTGGCTCCTGCAGGTGTAGCTCAAGCCCGATTCGGGGCTTCCTAGTTGGTGGCTGAGATTCTGATGGAGGTCAGAAAGCCCTCCACTAGATCTACCTATGCTGTGAAATGGAAACTGTTCTCTATTTGGGCCTCTTCCAAAGATTTCGAGCCATTCTCTTGCTCTGTTGGGAGGCTTCTGGACTACATGCACAATCTCTTTGATCTGGGTCCCGGTCATTCCTCTCTGAAGGTTCACATGGTGGCCATCTCCGCTTACCATGTTCCTTTTGGGGAGAGAATGTTTGCGCAGTTGGAAGTCTCTAAGACTTTTCTTAGAGGTGTTCTCCACTTGAGACCCCTTATTCGCGTTCCTGCCCCTCCTTGGGATTTGAATTTTATTGTTGAGAAGCTTACTGTGCCTCCTTTCGAGCCGGCAGCCTCAGCAGACCTAAAGTTCCTTTCATGGAAGGCTCTCATCCTAGTGGCCATTACTTATGCTCGAAGGATTTCCGAGCTCCAGGCCCTGATGTGCAAAATCCCATATTTGATTTTTCACAAGAAACATGTGGCTGTGCATACCAACCCAAGTTTCTCCCTAAGATGGTAGCGGAATCTACGCTGAATCAGTGCATTGAGGTGTCTGCTTTCTTTACACAGCAATCCAGTCAAGGGGAGTACCTCTTGCATACTTTGGATGTTCACTGAATTCTGAGATACTACACCACCAGAACAAAGGATCTCAGAAAGACTGATCAACTGTTTGTCTCCTTTGCTCGTAAAAGAGAAGGCAATGCTGTTTCTAAGCAATGCCTGTCTAAATGGTTGGCTCATTGTATCACTTTCTGTTACAACAAGTACAACAAGACCCTGCCGGATCAAATCAGAGGACACTCCACCAGAAGGGTCGCTGCCTCTGCTGCTTGTTTAAAGAATGTGTCAGCGTCAGACATATGTGCAGCTGCAACTTGGACTTCTGTCCATACCTTTACGAAACATTACAGTTTGGATATTGCCTCTCGCTGTAGAGCTGGCTTCAGGTTGGCTGTTCTGCAAGGTCTTCTTTCCTAAGACCTTCACAGTCGGAGGGTCTACATTTGGGTAGTTTCCTCCTCCCGTTTGCTGCTTTTTGTTCCAGACTGCTTGGGACTCAGTCCTATATGTAATTATCTATTGGCAAGAGCCCTCTCAAGTAAGATAGTACAGTTACGTAAGAATCTCAACAGAACAGTAGATCTTCAGAGAGGCTCTTGCAGGTAGGCACCTTCCCACCCTCCATCCCGCCAGCATTTTCAGCTCCTTTTCCAGGGAAGGAAGCATCCACTTCTCTCTCATCTTGCCTTTTTGGCTTTTGACGGGAAAGAACTATAAGGCGGGCGTGGGGGACCACCCCTTTATACTTAGGGGTCCTGACACCTGCCGACTTCAGTCCTATTTGTAATTACCTACTACAAGAGCCTTTCTCGAAGATCTACTGTTACGGTAAGTTCTTACATAACTGTACTTTCTTAAGTGTGTTCTCCTGGCAAACTTTGATGTAAGTCAGAGTTTTCAGCCAATTCATTAGTAGTTTGTCTTCCAGTTTAGCTCCAATGATGATTGGGATGGAATGGCAGAAACACGTCTTTAAGGGCTGCATGCAGTGCAGGCAGAAGATGTCAGCCACGGACACTCATGAGTCACAACACGTGTTTCTACTCCTGGATTAGGAACATGACACCTCCACTTGCTTTTGCTATCCGCCAACGCTACCTTTGCAAGAACAGAATGCTGATCTCCTCCTCAGTCAGCCTAAGGAGCTCAAACCACTCTCAGCCATGTTGGCGGCTCCGCTTGCAGCCATGGAAGAGGAGGCTGCAGTGGCCAGTGTGGGATCGTCTCTGTCTCTGCACTGATCCTGGCTGAGCCCAGTGACAGAGGGCCACTCATGGATGACTTGATGATGATCTGCCATAAGAAGCATTATCGTTGAAGGTCAGGGGACCAAGAACAATAACACTCTTCCTGCTCCCTCGACTGCTTGACCTTGTTCGAGCTTCCTTCATTTCAGAGGCAGGTTGAGGTTCCTGCGGTAACCCCACTGGATCCTTCAATCTCGACATTCAGCTAGTCATGATTTTTCTCAAGCTGGTCAACTGGCTGTCGGAGGAGATCGATAAGGAGCTGTCGATCTTGCAGACCCTGGTTCTCCCTGTCCTCACTTAGGAGGACAGTCCTCTGTTGGTGCCCCTCGGTCGTTCGACAGTTGAGGGTAAGGAGCTGAACCCCTCAAATGGAAAATGTCGGTCTCAACGTTTGTCGACTTCATCGTCCTCTAGAGTGAATCGATGTTGACGCCATCTTCATTGACACCACGAAGACCTTATATAGCAGTAGTGGTCTTTCAGGGAGGGCATAGCTCTTCTGGTGTTGACGGTCCCTTGGTCTCCTCTGGATGTTTTCCCGACTGTGACTTAGCAGACCACATCTGCCTCTCCTCTACTAGTGGTGGAACCCCCTCCACCGCAGCTGAAGGTTGGGGTCCTCACTAAGGAGTCCTGTCCTGGCTGCTGGCCTATGAGGCTGCCTCTTAGTGGAAATCACCCAGGAAAACACTAATGTGGTCCATGGCGAGAAGAGGACCAGGGCAGTTTTTGAGGAGGAGTCAGACTCGGGAGGGTGAATCCTCGATGACCTTGAGTAGAACACAGCTGTTTGACCGAGATTCTTCTACCTTTTTTTGAGCATTGCTCCATTTGATGTAGGAATCCATGGATATCCCTCTGAAGGGGGTTCAGAAGCAGGCTACATGTCTGTTCACCAATATCCTTGACAGGGACAATTCTGTGGGGGTTCCCTTCCCTTTGACTGAGGCCTTATTGGGACCAACTCTGGAGCATTGGCAGCACCAAGCATCCTGCCCAGTGCCCTCCAGCTGGAAGGTCCACAGATATGCAGTCCCCATGGGCACCTTTTTGGGGTTCTCTGTCCACCCCTCCGCGGAGGGACTGATCTCTGACTCTGCCTTTCACAAGTCAGTGGGTCAGGGGGACGTGGATAAGCCACCTGACAAAGGAGTCCCAACACATTGGATTATGTGGCCAAGAAGGTCTAAATGGCCTACTGACTTGGTCTCCAGCAGGCCAGCTACTCAATATTGATGGTTAACTTTGGGTGTTCCCTTTTTGGGTTGGTTGGCCTCTTCTTCCTTCTGCTTCCTGTCAGTAAGCACCAGGTGGCCCATCAGATCTGGGATCAAAGCTGCATGCTGGCTAAACAGCAGCTCCCAATGGCCTTGGACATAGGCAGTTCCTATGCCCGGTCATTGGCTCTGGCCATCTCCATGCACCATAGGGCCTGGCTTTGGCTGTCCACCTTCTTGGTGGACACCCAGCAAAAGCTGGCGGATGTCCCATTCCTGGGCATCAATCTCTTCAGTCCTGGGATGGAAGGATATCTGAAACGTATTGAGAAGTCACACCACCCTAGCCTCCGTTGCTTTGTTCCAGAAAGACCCAAAACTGCTTAAGCCAAAGAAAGACTTTTCAGATTTCAGGGCTTTAAGCCACAGCACCCTCAGCAGCTGCCCCAGCAGGGGCTGTTTCAACGCTGGTGTCTGAAACCCATGTTCAGTGGCCAGGGGTGCCCCAGAAAAGTGGGGGTTCGGTGAAGATGCTTCCAGTGCCCAGCTGGCCGGAGCCTCCTCCAAGGTTGCAAAGTGATGTGTTGCATGGTGCCATTTCCGCTCCTGTCTGGTTGGGGGTGGGTTGTGCCACTTTTACCCACAGTGGTCTGTTGTTACTTCAGACAACTGAGTCCTAGAAGTGGTGGGCAAGGGGTTGCCTCTAGACTTTGAGGCTCTCCCAGCAAAGGCTAACATTGCTCAGCTTCTAGAGTGCAAGGTGATAGAGCAGGTCCCAGATGCTCTGGCTGCACAGGGCTACAGGGTCAGGTACTTCCCAGTTCCGAATGGGCAAGGTGCTGGAATCCTGTACTGGATTTCATGACCTGAACAAGTTCATGCGGAAGTGAAAGTTTTGTATGGTAACTTTTTTTTGTTTAAATTTTTATTTATGGCATTTTATTATAATACAGTATATACCATACTTCAAAAAGAAAGAGTGAGGTGCGCAGACCTCCATTTGGATGTACAGGCAATATATCACATCAGAAAATTGTATGTTATATATCAGATTGGTATGTCATACATAACTGGAGATCAGACAGTTGCTTATATTAGGAGAAAAGTCTGATCTCTACAGCTATTACACTCTCACCACATCTTGTGAAATTAAGGGCTGATAAATCCAGCATAACAGATTCCAAGTAGAACTTGTGTCTTGGAGGGGTGCTGCAATACCCACTGGTATAAACAGGCAGTATCGTGATGGCCTGGTATCAATTAAGTTATATGACCTTCCCTCAGATGAAGGTAAAGCAAGGCAACTCGCCCTGAGGGAAAACAAGAAGTTAAACAGGCATGGCTTATTGTTCACAGATTGAGAGGTGCTCTTACATACCAACTATAATATCAAATGAGCATAAGCAGTATTTCTGCAAAATATGTCTACTAAAGCAACTTCTAGAACTTGCACCTTGTTAGACACAGAAGAATACGCTGATCACTTTCATACCAGCTAGGCTTGGTGACCCCAGCCATTGTTGGATGCCGCTGAGTTGTAACTGTGTCCCCAGAACTTGGAGCAAGAATCCCGTGCATCTGCCCAGAGCCATTTGTCGCACTCACAGTAGATGCATCTCTGATGGGTACCTAGAAGACCACAAAGCCCACGGGTTATGGTTATCCCTGTAGTCCTGATGCCACATCAGCCTGCTAGAGGTCTGTACAGTGTTTCTGGCCTCTGACAGTATTCACTCGGTTGATTTAGGGTTAAGTTGTTCAGGTCCAGACAGACATTATGACCACCATTTTCTACCTGAACATGCAGAGTGGGACGCACTTCTTTCCACTGTGTCAGGAGGTTCTCTGCAGCTGGACCCTCATGCTCAGCCTGATGGCTGATCTACTAGTGATCCATGTCGCAGGAGTGAATGACCAGCTGGCGGAGCTCTCAGCCAGGTCAGAGAGAGATCGCATGAGTGGTCCCTGCATCAGAAGGTGGTAGACTTCCTGTTTTCCTAATGGGGCACCCCTCTCAGAGATCTGTTTACCTCATGGGAGAGCAGAAATTAGGCTGTTATATTCCCGCCCCCCTCAGTCCAGGACACTGCAGGGGGATGCCTTCACTCGGCCCTGGACCTTTGACCTTCTGTATGCCTTTCCTCCCTCCTTCCCTTCCCCTTGATTAACAAGGCAGTGATCAAGGCCTAGAAGGACAAGGTGTGAATAATCCTGATAGCACCAGACTGGCCCAGACAGTTCTGGTATCCTGATCTCAGCCTCAGTAGCAGGACAGTGTGGTAGTTGCCTTTCCGCCTCAACCTGCTGATTGAGACAGCAGGTGACAGTTCAGCACCCGAACCTTCAATTGCTGTACCTCTCAGCCTGATACTTGAGTGTCTAGAGTTCCAGGCCTTAGGCCTCTCGGAAGACGTCCTCCACATTGTGGAGGCATCCCAAAAAGAGTTAACTCGCTTGAACATATGTGTTCAAGTGGAAGAGATTCTTGCTGCAGTGTCCGGGGAAAGAAATTTATCCCCTCTCCTGCTCTGTGGCTGTGATTCTTGACCATCTTTGGTCCCTGTCTCAGTTGGAGCTTCAAACCATGACCCTTAAGGTGTACCTGTTAGCAATCTCTGAATACCGGGTGCAAGCTGGTATGTCAGCAGTGGTGCAGGAGAAGGTGATTGGGCGTTTTTTCAAAGGTTTGGATCTGTTCATTGTGTATGTTTTATTTATTGTCAGGAAACACTCTCCTAACTTTGCCTTGTTAATCATGTCTTTGCACTGATACTCATATACTTATTGATCATTGACTGGTATGCACCCTGACTAGGTAATCAGCTGTACCACTCCATACTGTTCATCTCTTGTCAAGTATGTGTTTTTACCGTTCACTATTCAAACAACATGAAGTCTTGCTATATTATGACATATGCAGTTTGTCCCAGCCTTAGAACTGCTGTGGAGGTGAAAGAGTTAACTTTCCATGCCAGGCATGGAATCTTGAGCGCGAGCTCGGTTGAAAAAACTGTCTATTGTTCTTCAAAGCCAAACTGTCAGATTCTTTACTCCGCCTCACTGAACAGTCGCTCCGGAGATTTCTCCTTCTGCTCGGTTCATTTTGTCGGTTGAAAAGTGTAATTTCTTGGTTTTTTAAACCGCATTTGTCTTATTTTAACCGCAACCGGTCGGTTCAAGCTCTGTCTGTGGTATCGTGAATAATAGATAGTTTTACATTTTCTCTGTGTGGAACTTGCAAACATTATTATCGGTTCGGTTTGAACCGATCAGGTTGTTGTTAAACTTAATTAAATTGCATTTAGAGTGCGGTTCCCGGTTCTAAAAAAAAAACAGATTTCATTACGGTTTTTCCCGACCCGTGACACGGTTGGGAACCGATAAGGTATCTTGCTTAGCATTTGCCGTAAAGGGCAAGTTTTTGGTTAGGCTGGCATTATGTCTGAGAAACCCAAAAGAAAAACCGGCCCACTGGTTTCAGCACTGTAGTGCTGTGGGGAGTTTTGCCAAGCTGACCCACACACCACATCTGTTTACTGTCTGGGGTTTGACCACCCCAATGCAGACTGCCAGATTTGCAAGAATTTCCTGCAGCTACCCTGGATAAGAGAGTTGGTAGGCTCAGGGAACGAGAGGCCAAAAGTCCGCTGACCGGATGGCCAGCCGGTTCGGTGCCAACCCGAACCGAGGGGTGCCCTCTGACCAGGGGCAGACTTCCTCGGGTAAACGAAGAGCTGACCGGAGGAGCCAGTTCCAGCAAAAGAGGACTAGAAAATCAGCAGGTGTGGAGCCAAATTTCTTCTCCAACCGCTGCAGAGATAGCCAAACGATCCAAATTGTCCAGTCGCTTCGGTTCCCACCCAACCGCACCATCAGGTAGCTGGGTCGGTTCCAATCGGTTCAAGAATATGATATAGAGGAATTTTAGTGAACCGGAGGAGGGAGGAGGATTATGAAGACAGTGAATGATTTTGAAAGTCTGGATGTGCCCATTGAACCGACATCTCCCCAGACAGACCTTCAGGAGTGTCTCCCTAGGCTTTCTGAGTCCCCTTCTCATTTTTTGTTTTATAAAAAAGTTGCTGAAACCCTCCAACTCCCTTTGGAAGAAGCTGTGGATGAACAGGAGGAGCCTGACTGTGTGGAAATGATGGATATCCCAGAGTCCAGGAGATTGTCTATTCCTTTACATAAATCTTTTAGGAAACAGACAATAAAAATTTTAAAAGCTCCTAACACTATACCTCCTGTGGATAAAAAATGGACAAGAGGTACACATTGTCAGGCTCTGATACGGAGTTCCTTTCACAACAATGCAGCCATGTTAGTAGTGCAGGCTGCAGCCTGTGATAAAGCAAATATTCCTTGGCTCACACCCCTGGCAAGGACTCCAGGAGGATTGATCACATGGCAAAGAAACAATACATGGCAGCATCTCTGGACTCAGACAGGCAAATTATATTGCCTATGTTGCAAGATACCAGAAATCCAGATGGGATACTGTTATGGCTTTAGCGAAACAGATCCCTGGCCAGCTTCCTAAGGAGCTGGAGCAGGTGGCTGCTGATGGTATTGAGGCATCCAAGGTGCAATTCCATGCTGCAGTGGACTCTAATGATGTATCTTCAAGAGTCATGGCTACATCTGTGGCTTTTCGCAGAATGGCTTGGCTCAGGTGTACTACCCTGTCACAGGATACCCAGGCTAAGGCCATGGATTTTTCTGTTGTGGGTAATTCTCTGTTTGGGGAGCAGACAGAGAATTACATGAAGAAAATGGATGAGTATAGGACCACTTATAGGAGTGCACAGGCCAAGGAGAGGCAAGCCACTCCTCAGAGGCAGCTTTCCAGGGCAGGCCTTTCACAGGCCTTACTGAGCCCAGGCCTCCTCTTCAGCTTATGCCCAGAGGGATTCTTCAGAGGGAGAGGCAGACGGGCTACGAGCAGGCCTGCTCCCACCCCTCAGCCTAAAGCCCCTGCCAAACAGGCACCCTGATGGGATGCCCAGGGCCGATTCTCCATTACCAGTAGGGGCAGGCTGGCTTACTTCGTCCAGGACTGGGAGTCTTTAACATCAGACAAGTGGGTCCTGGAAGTAGTAAGCCAGGGACTGGTTCTCAGCTTCAAAAAATTTCCAAAGATGAGAGCCAGATCCTTTCCACCTGCAAATCCATTAGAGGCTCTCGCTTTGAAACAGAAGTCTCAACCCTCCTGGCTCTCAGAGCTGTGGAAAGGGTTCCTCCCCTACACCAGGGCAAAGGACTGTACTCCAGGTACTTCCTTACCCCAAAAAAGACAGGAGAATGGCGGCCCATCCTGGATCTCAGATACCTAAACAAGCACCTTTTAAAACCAAAATTCAAAATGGTGACTCTGGGAATTATTTTACCCTCCTAAGGCCAGGGGACTGGCTAAGCGTCCCTGGACCTCAAGGATGCCTACTTCATGTTCTCATCAGAAGCTCTCACCGAAAGTACCTCAGATTCGAACTGCCCTCAGGCCATTACCAGTTCAGAGCAATGCCCTTCGGCCTCACCTGTGCCCCAAGGGTATTCACAAAATGCCTGGCAGTAGCAGTTGCTCACTTAAGAAGGCAAAATTCGTCTTTCCTTACCTGGACGACTGGCTCATAGTGGTCAGTCTCCAGACCAAGTCAAATTACACCTTCAGGTTACCCAGCAGCTGCTTACATCTCTAGGTTTTCTCTCAATCTTCCAAAGTCAGTTCTAGAGCCTGTTCAGCTACTCCTTCATAGGCACAGAACTGGACACAAGCAGGCCAGAGCTTTCCTTCCTCTAGAAAGAGTAAAGACCTGGTGGCTCTGGACTCTCCTTCACTCTGCAGGTCTCTCACCAGCAAGGCACTTTCTACAGCTCCTAGGGCACATGGCTGCTTCCACAGCTGTATTGCAAGGAGCAAGATTTCAGATGAGGACATTCAGTTCCATTTGAGAGCCTTCTGGTCTCAAAGGAGAGATCCTATAACCAAATTGATCCCAGTAACTCGAACCCTGATCCAGGTCCTGCAGTGGTGGCAGGATCAGAGCAATCTGAGACAGGGGGTTCCTTTCATCCCTCAGTCTCACTCCTTGACCCTTACTACAGATGCGTCCCTCTTGGGATGGGGAGCTCACATGGGCGACCTCACCACCCAGGGATTGTGGTCCCCTCAGGAATCTCTGCTCCACATCAATCTGTTGGAACTCAGAGCTGTTTTCTAGCACTTCAGGTTTTTTTGCATCTGTTCAGAACAAAGTGGTACAGGTCAGAACAGACAACACCACTACAATGTGATACATCAACAAGCAAGGGGCACTCGGTCTTCGACCTTGTGCACGAGGCAATGAAGTTGTGGTCTCTGGCTTATTCCCAGACACTTCCCTCATGGCAGTTCCACTCCCAGGCAAGGACAATGTCCTGGCAGATGCTCTCAGCAGGATTTCCCAGGCCATCACGAATGGTCACTGGATCCCTCTAGTACTGGAGTTAGTATTTGCCAGGTGGGGCACCCCTCAGATAGATCTTTTGCAGCCCCAGACAATCACCAACTTCTTTTTTGTTGCAGGCCCCAGTGTTGGGCTCAGTCCCTCTGGATGCCTTCCTTCTTGACTGGGAAGGAAGTTCCTCTATGCCTTTCCCTTCCTCTCTTGTTCAAGGTGCTAGTCAAAATCAGATCTCAGCCTTGCAAGATGATTCTGATTGCTCCAGATTGGGCCAGACAGCCCTGGTATCCACTCCTTCTGTCCTTAGCAGTCCACCTTCCTGTGTCTTCCCAGGAATCACAATCTGTTAACCTGTGCCCAGGGAGAGTTTGGTATCAGATCTCAAATCCCTCAACCTCAAGGCCTGGCCTTGAAGAGTTAGGATTTGCTGACCTACACCTTTCTCAAGGTGTACTCGATATATTGAAAGCTTCTAGGAAGCCTTCCACCAGGGCTACTTATAATTCTAAATGGAAAAGGTTTTCCATATGGTGCTCTGGTAAGCATATTTCCCCAGAATCTGCTGATTTGCCCACAGTCCTGGATTATATGGTCCATCTAAATACTTTGGGTCTGAGGCCAGCTACCCTGAAAGTGCATTTGGCAGCTATCTCTGCTTTTATTTCAGCAGGAAAGCCCTCTTCTCTTTCTGCTCACCCTGTGTTCTCCAAGTTTTTCAAGGGATTGCTTCACACCAACCCTCCATTCAGGGACCCTGCTCCTGCCTGGGATCTTAATGTTTGCATTGCTCAGCTAATGCAACCCCTCTTTGAGCCTTTGTCTTCAGCAGAGCTTAAGTACTTGACTTGGAAAACTGTGTTTCTAGTAGCCATCACTTCTGCCAGGCGCATAAGTGAATTACAAGCTTTGTCAGTGGAGCCTGATTTTATCTCCTTTCACAGAGATAAGGTAGTCCTCAGGACTAACAGGAAGTTCTTGCCTGAGGTGGTTTCAGACTTACACCTTAATCAGTCTATATCTCTTCCAGTGTACTTCACTGACCATTCCTCCTCTAGCGAGAGGAGGCTGCACAGTTTAGATGTAATGAGAGCCCTTAGTTACTACGTAGAGCATACCAAGGGTCACAGGTTTGACTCCCTCCAACTGTTCCTCACTTATGGTGAGGTTGGTAAAGGGAAACCTGCCACTAAAAGATCCATTGCCAGGTGGATTGTCTCTTGTATCCAATTTTGTTATCAAAAACTGGGTAAGGTTCCCCCTTCAGGCCTGAGGGCTCACTCTACCAGATGTACAGCTGCGGCCAGGGACATCCCTATCTTAGAGATATGTCAAGCAGATACCTGGAAAACAGTACACACTTTCACCAAGCATTACTCCCTGGACATCCAGGCTAGGAGTGATGCTCGGTTTGGCACAGCTGTGCTTCAGAGCCTATTTCCTAAGTAGGTTCTGTCCCTCCTCCATGGAGGTACTGCTGTGTGTTCAGAGCATGTCATAATATAGCAGACTTCATGTTGTTTGTGAAGAAAAAATGACTCACCTTAGTAATGTTGTTTCTTCTAATGGAGTCTTGCTATTATGACCTCCCCTGCCTGCCTCTCTCAGAACCTCTGTTTGGGATGTGGGTGGGCAGTGCAGTGTAGCACTTAGATGCCCACCTTGTGTTTTCACCCTCCTTTTGGGGTGTTTGGGTATTGTATTTTATTTTATTTTTGGATCCCTGACTTGAGTCTTTGTTTTGGGACCAAAAAATGTGTTAATATTTTAGTAGCCAGTTGGCTAGTGTAGGTTTACAGCTTCCACACAGAATCTTAGTGAGTTTTGCTCGTAAAGATCTGACAGTTTGGGTTTGAAGAACAACAGACAGAGTTTTCAACTGAGCTCGCGCTCAAGATTCCATGCCTGGCATGGAAAGTTAACTCTTTCACCTCCAGAGCAGTTCTAAGGCTGGGACAAACTGCATATGTCATAATATAGCAAGACTCCATTAGAAGAAACAACATTACTAAGGTGAGTAATTTTTTCTTCTTTGCCATCTTGATGGCTTGGGTCATGCCTGGAAACTGTCCCTGGGACAAGTACCCACCTGGTAAACAAAATAATTACAAAAACTTGTCTCCTCTGATGCACAAACCAGTGCCTCTGCTGGTACTGAAATTGCTGTTGGGTAAACCGTTCACCTTGTCGTGAAAGACTACCTTCTTGGTGGCCAAGATGGTCCTTCTCCTGAATGCAGAATTCCTCCCAAAGGTTGTGTCGGCATTCACGTTAACCAGGTGATAAAGCTCCCAGTATAGTTCACCAGTCCGATCTTGTATGCGGATCGCGGGCTTCAAACCTTGGACCTGTGGAGGGTGCTATCCTGTTTTAAGGACTGCATGGCGGGAGTTTGCAGTGAGGCTTGCCGGATGTTTGCCACTTGCGCTGATGCCGCACCAGGCAGATCAGCAGCTAGGTGGACGATTGCCAGGTAGATCACATTCTGTATCCACTTATGCTATTTGTTGGCCAGTAGGGTGTTGCCCTCCATGGCTCATTCCACAGATATGCCTCTACCTCAGTGGCTGCTTCCAGGGATATCCCCATTGAGGAGATATGCAGGACTGTAACCTGGGCTACAGCGCACACCTTCATCTCCCACTAAAGCATCAAAATGCCGAGTCACTGAGATGCTGCTTTTTGGGCCTCAGTTCTCCAGTCTGTTCACCAAATTGCGCCTTGCCCCGTCGTCCCACAGGACTGCTAGGAGTCTGCCAGTGTCAGTAGTGAATTGCATCCGCTATGTTAAGAGATACAGGTTATTCACCTGCAGCTGGAGTTCAAATAGTATTATACAGTTCACATCCACACAACCCACCTGACATCCCTTGACAGGTGTTGCTGGTTCCCTGTTTTTTAGCATACTGAAATCTGATGTCACGGGGCAGAGCTGAAGGGTATAATACCTGGCTGATGGGAGGAGCTTAGCATGTAGACATCTGGTGACTCAGCTGTCTGCAGCCAGTTGCCAGAGTGTGGATGTGAACTGTATACTACAATTAGAATTGTAGATCTTACTTAGAGGAAGGCTTTTGCCGCAGGCAACACTAGTAGGACTATGCCGCCAGGCACTAGGACGACATGGAAAACTTCTAGCTTGCAGTCTGCCACAGGGGACTGCCCTCTCAGGTGTCAGTCATCTTGATGTTGGTACAGGCCATATAAGGGGTGGTCTGCCACACCTACCTCAGTTCTTTTCCTACCGTCGACTCGTGCATGTCAGACGTAGTGAACGTCTCGGCTACAGTCGACCACCATTTCCCACGTTTACCATGCTTTTTTATTTTCGTCATTTTCTCAGTACTAACATGTAATTTTTCAGTGGACTCCAGCCTAGTCTTCCAACCGATCCACTAAGTGTGCCCGTGGCAAACAGATTCCAGAAAAAGATGGACATTCTTCGTGCCTGATCTGCCTAGGCCCCAGCCACGACACTGAACCTGCCAGCACTGTCAGAAGTTTAATCAGGCCACTCGGATACGTCTGAAAATGCTAGCGAGCCACCTTTTCGTGTTAGAGAGCCACCTTCTCAAACAGAAGCTGTTTGCCTTGGAGAAGAAGCTGCAGGCCAGGAGCTCTGCGGCCTCGCTGGTGCAGTCCTCCAGGGCTGCTTCCTCTTCCCACAGGGAAAAATCGGGAAAGCATAAGCACCGGAAGAAACACAGAGAGCGGGCCCAGTCTGCTTCCTGGTCACTCTCACCCCCACAGATCTTCCGCTGCGATGGCATCCTCCTGCAGGGGGTCGGCCCCTTCAGCCCTGCCAGCCCTTACCTCCTCTGGGCTCCCAGTGGCTCTTCCCACCCTTATTTTCATTACGGGCAGAGGATTCCTTCTCCTGCCCCCAGCCCCTGACACTCAGGCCCATTTCCTCGATGGGCCCTCAGCCAGGAGCCACAGTCAGCTCAGGTCTCTCAGGCAGCAGTCCTGCACCCGTGGTCCCCCCAGCCCCGGCTCTGCCTTCATCGGTTCCCACTTCAGGGACTGATGCCAGTTCTTCTGGGCAGCACCCATGGCAGCCTGATACTGCCCCTTCTTTTACGACATCACCCCTGCAGCTAACCAAGGATCTCCTTCCGCCTCAGATGCCGGCTTCCCCAGTGGACCCGGCACCGGCGGACCCTTTGCCAGGGCACTCCAGACCTTCTCCCGCTGGGTCGTCACCAGTACTGCAGATGCCCCAACCAGCAAGCCCAAGGCCGCTTCACCGTTGCCCTCGCTGCAGCCTGCGCTGGCCAGGCCATCACCAGATTGCTTACTAGTGCCAGCTTCACCTATGCCGGGTTACCTGTCGCCTGCTCCACAGCCAACGTTCACTAACCAGATACCGGGGCTACCTTTTTTACCTGTGTATAATATTGCCCCAAGGAATCAGGGGTTGAGGAACAGTGGGCAGTATTTAAAATGGGGATTACAAGAACAGAATTATGTATTAAGCTGGTTAGCAAGAGGAAAAGGAAGAGGAGACCATTATGGTTTTCCAAAGAGGTAGCAAAGAAAGTGAAAGCCAAAAAGATTGCATTCAGGCAATATAAAAAGACACAGGCAGAAGGGGATAGGGAGAAGTACCAGGAGAAGCAAAGGAGGCAGGAGGTCAGTGAGGAAGCCAAAGCTCAGACAGAAGAACACATTGCAAAATCAGTGGGTAGAGGGGACAAAACCTTTTACAGGTACATAAGTGAAAAAAGAAAGACAAAGGGAGGGATAGTGAGACTGAAGGGGGAGGATGGGGGTCGCGTGGAGGATGACAACAGTAAAGCTGACATACTGAACAGGTATTTCTGCTCAGTCTTTACTGAGGAAGAGGAGGGTAATGGGTCTGAAGGGAGTACAAGGGGTGAGAATGGTGCAGAAATGGACACAAGTCCCTTTACACCAGAAAGGGTCCTGAAGGAACTGGAAGCAATAAGAATTGATAAAGCAATGGGGCCAGATGGGGTGCACCCCCGGGTCCTTAAAGAACTAAGAGAGGTGGTGGCTGAACCTCTGGCTATCCTGTTTAGCCGATCACTGGAAACAGGGGAGGTACCCAAAGACTGGAGGACAGCAGATGTAGTCCCCTTATACAAAAGTGGGAACAAAGAGGAAGCAGGGAACTACAGACCAGTCAGCCTCACCTCAGTAGTGGGGAAGATCATGGAAGCATTACTGAAGGAGAGATTGGTGGAACATCTGGTTGTCAATGGACCACAGGACCCAAAGGCAGCATGGTTTCACCAGGGGAGGCCGCGTCAGACCAACCTCATTGAATTTTTGACTGGGTGACTAGGGAGGTGGATCAGGGAGGGCAGTGGACGTGGCCTATCTGGACTTCAGCAAGGCCTTGACACTGTGCCACATAGAAGACTATTACACAAACTGGGGAATATGGGTGTGGGCAGGACAGTAGTGTGGTGGGTAGGTAACTGGCTGGGTGGCAGGACACAGAGGTGGTGGTAAATGGCTGTCACTCCACAGAGGGAAGAGTGACCAGTGGGTACCACAGGGATCAGTGCTGGGACCGTCCTATTCAACATCTTCATCAGTGACATGACGAGGACCTAGAAGGCAGAATTTCACTGTTCACTGATGACACAAAGCTCTGTAACAGAGTAGACACACCAGAGGGTGTAGACAGAATGAGAAGGACCTGCAGAAACTTGAAGAATGATCAGGGTTTGGCAGTTGAAATTCAATGCAAAGAAGTGCAAGATAATGCATATGGGGCACAAAAACCCTGGCACAATATATCAGTTGGGAGTGAGGATATAGCATGCACCAAGCAGGAAAGGGATCTTGGGGTTATCATCTCTGATGACCCAAGGTAGGGAAACAGTGTGACAAGGCAGCAGGTAAAGCAATAGGATGCTGGGATGTATAGACAGGGGCATCACCAGCAGGAAAAGGGAGTCATAATTCCGCTATACAAGACACTAGTGAGGCCCCACCTGGAGTACATTGTATGGTTCTGGGAGACCATACCCACGTAAGGACATAGACAGGGTAGAGAAGGTTCAGAGGAGGGCAACAAAGATGTGCATGGATTGCATCACAAGTCCTATGAAGACAGGTTGAAGGAACTGAACATGTATTCCTGGAGGAGAGGAGGGAGAGAGGGATATGATAGAGACATACAAGTATCTTACAGGGAGGAACAGGGTGCAGGAAAACACTATTTTAGCGAAAAAGATGTTCCAGGACTAGAGGGCATGGGATGAAGTTGAAGGGAGGACGATTCAGAGGAAACATAAGAAAGAATTTCTTCACAGAACGGGTGGTGGACAAGTGGAACACCCTGCCAGAGAAAGTGATGGGGGCTGAAACAATCACGGGATTTAAGAATGCATGGGATAGACATAAAGGAATTCTGGAGGTCAGGAGTAAGGGGCAACAGACTTCTAGGAAAACAAACTGAACTTACAAGCTCAAATGGGCAGACTGGGTGGGCCATAGGCCCTTATCTGCCGACACTGTCTATGTATCTATGTAGGTAGACTACAACACCCTTTTCTCAGCATGGTGGGTGTTCATGCGGAGGCTCCACCTCCGACCTCTTCCCTCCACCGCCTCATGATCCGCAGCCCACGGACGCAGGCAGGGCATGGGCTTTCTGACCCCCATACTGCAGGGTCCTCTGGCGCCAAGCCTGACACAGGTACAGGTGTCAGGCGGGACGAGCGCCAGCCTTTGTCAACCGGCGCCAGAAGAGTACTCCGAGGATGACTCGGAATCCTCAAGGTCTTCTCCCCACCCCCCGCCAGGTGAGTGTTTGGGTGATGAGGACATCCCCAAAGAGATGAACAAATCCCCACCCAACGACCCATCCTTCATGGACGTGATGCATCGCATCCAGCCAGTCATGGTTTGGGAGACGGTGTAATCAAGGCACAGGTCAGGAAGCTTAGGAAAACCAGGAGCAGATGTAAAATTCGCAACAAGAGTTCATTTATTTATTTATTGAAATGTTTGACCAGGAAGGCACTCTGAGCAACAGGTTGTTATGTCTCCCGGTGCGACCGGGGGAAGGGGTACAATAGGGATGATACATTTTGCATTCAAGTTACAAAGATCAACATAGCATACAGTTAATTAAGGCAGTTGTTACAGTGTTGCATACATAAGTAATTTGTGAGAACAATAAGTGCAATGGTAATAAGTGAACAAATGCTATCATAAAATAAGGGGTGAAGGAGAGAGAGGATGAGATGACAGATAGTGCAGAGTCATGTCCCGGAGAGACCACATCAGGATGCTGGGAGCCCTGCAAGGGGGCCAGGGGACTAGAGTAGGGATTAGTGACGGGGAGAGAGGGAGTAAGTGTGATTAACACTTAAGAGGGGAAATAAGGCCTGACCCAAAAAGAGAATCCTTCAGGATCCGATGAACCCTGCAAGGGGGCTGGGATGTTCAGGTGATTGTAAACTCTCCTACGGTTAGGCGTTGTAGTTATTGAGGGATAGTGAGAGGAAGGGAATGAGACATAACACCTGGGAGGGGATGAGGCCTGATCCAAGGAACCCTCCAGGATGCTGGGGACCCTGCAAGGGGACCTGGAAGACCAAGGATAGGTAGATGGGGGAAGAAAAGTTGGCAAGCCTAGGCACTGTAGGACCCCTTCAGAATGCTAGGAAGCCTGCAAGAGGAGTGTGAAGGCTAGGGGAAAAAGGGGGAGAGAGTAAGGTAAGGGAAAAAAGGTATGAGAACTAACACCTAGGAGGGACTAGAATCAGTAGAGGCAGCAGAGTCGATGGAGGCATTGGGTAAATTCTGAAGGGGGTGAACTGTAAGGAGCAAGACGAAGGAAATTAGGGTGGGTCATAACAGGAGCAGTTAAGTGCAAGATAGTTGGAGAGGGCAATGCTGACGAAATAGAGGGAGGAGGAGGAGTGTCGGATTTGGGGAAGTAGAGAGTTCCTTATTTTAGGGAAGCGGTGAGAGTACCCAGACTGGCTGGAGAGGGTGGAGCGGCGGGGGACTGTTGGTGCAGTGTCTGTAGATCTGTGGGAGTGGGAAGGAGGAAGGGGTGTTATAAATGAGGGGGAGAGGTAGGAAGGGAGTTCACCCAGCCAGTGTTTAGTGGTGAATTTAGTGCAGTGTGAGAGGTGTCTGTTTGTAAGGGAGGGGAAGGAAAGGGCTGAACAGAGGTCGCACTATTAATGACAGTAAAATAAAAAAAAATAAAATTGTTCAGAATAACTATTTACAGTGGCAGTAGAAACATAGAAAACTGAGTCCTTTTTCTTCTCAATTTCGAATCTCAGTCTCTGAGTCTCTGTCTTGCTCTCTTTTGCAAAACATTGCAGTTTTTTTTTATGCAGGAGCTCGTTAAGAAAACGGCATGCTTCTCACACAGTGTTCTTGTGAGTTTCCAATGTTGTTGTCAGATTCAGCAAGTGCAGCAAAAAGAACATTGTGATCCAGAACTGACCTCTTGTTTACATCTTCTGCAAAATGTTTAAAACTTGCATCTCAGGTTAACCCCTTGAGTTCCACATAGCTTTGCAATCGTTTCAACAGTGTAACTATATACAGTTTTAGCTTTACAATCAGTTCAACAATATAACTATATACATTTCAAACAAAGGGATCCCAATTTTTCATATCCAGAAAAAGATTCACATTTTTATACCAGCAGATATGCAAGGGGGAAGAAAAGACAGAACAGTAAGTGAGGGTAGAGAGATGGCGAGAGGGAGAGAATTGCAAGACCATCGGGATGATTAAGTCCTAGGTCTCACAAGAAAATCTGGCTGTGCAACCAGACAGAGAAGAGACAGAAAAGGAGAGAATAGAACAGATCCTTTGCATTTAAACTCCTTCTCCATAACAACTGGGACAGGGCTGTATTCAACCCTGTCAGACGGAGGAGCTGGATCCCGAGAGATGCCGTCTGATTATTTTCCTGCATCAGAAGGATGCCTTGCCCATTGTGGTGCCACCCCTAATCGTGTCGTCATGAGGATGTCACCAAGGCAGCGTGGGCTCACCCCTCGACTATCTCCCCTGTCCCCAAAGAGGCAGACCAGCTTTATCTCCCGCGGGCTGGCAAACCCTTTCTGAGTAACCAGCCTAAAGCTGACTCTGTGGTTATTAATGCGGCCCATGATCACTCTATGAAGCCCACTCACCTAGTGCACTCCATCGCAAATCCCGACAGCAGGACCAAATTGGCAAGTGGGTTATCGCTTTGGTTACTTTGGCCATTAACTACCAGACCCATATGGTTCAGTACCAGTATGCCCTCTGAGATCAAGTCAAGAATCTGGTCCAGTCACTGCCTGAGGATCCTGTCAAAACTCTGCTTTGTCCAGCTCATGAAGTTGGGCTTGGATGTGGGTAACCACATCCTCCGAGCATCGTATGACGCCATAGATGCCTCAGGGCATGGGGCTGTAGCAGGCATCTGCCTTAGGTGCCCTTCCTGACTACAGGTTTCGGTGTTTTTGCCCCGGATGTTCAGGCTAGCATTTTAGATGCTCCCTTCAGGGGCTTGGTGCTTTTCGGGAGAGATGTCCAGGAAATCGTTTCTAATTTGCAGTAATCTGGCAAAGCCCTCCAGTCAGTTCATTCGCTCTGCCACATTCAGCCTAGGGCAAACCAACACCAGCCCTTTCGTCAGTCCTCCCACAAGCAGGCCAGAGGCCAACCCGCCAAGGGCCAGCAACGCCAGAAGACCACTAATGCCCACACAGGGGCCTATACTGCTCGATCCCCCAGGGGTCCCGTGGCTCCCCTGCCCGCCCCCACTTCCTGACTCCTTATGTAACCCCTCCCCTTCGACCGAGGGTCCAGGGGAAGTGGTCGGGGGTCAGTTCTCTCTCCATTACGAGATGTGGCGAGCAGTGACCACAGACGAATGGGTGCTCCAGCTCACTGTCCTGGGTCACACTCTGGAGCTGGTGGAGTGGCCACCCTAGACCCCTCCCATCTACTCTACCTACCTCCAGCACATCTGCCTCTGGTTTTGGAGGAAATCCAGGCACTTCTGCTAAAACGAGCCATAGAGCCTGTCTTGCAGGCTCACTGGGGAAAGGGATTTTATTCCCACTTTTTCCTCATTCCCAAAAAGATCGAGGACCTGCGGCCCATCCTGGGCTTTAAGCAACCTGAGCCTCTACATGTACATGGAGTACAAACCCTTCAGGATTGTGACCCTCCAGGGTCTGCTTCCCGTGCTGCATCAGGGGGACTGGCTGTGCTCGCTGGCCATGCAGGATGCTTACTTGCACATCCAGATTTTCCCGGCTTACCACCGTTTCCTTCGCTTCCAGTTTCAGGGTGCCCACTTCAGATTCCAGGCCCTTCCCCCTTGGCCTTTCCTTGACTTCCCAGGTATTTACCAAATATCTGTCTGTCTGTTGTGGCAGCAACATTGAGAAGACAGGGCTTTTATGTGTTCCCCTACCTGGATGACTGGTTGTTTGCAGTCCCCTCCAGGGAGCGTCCGCCTCAGACCCTAGAGTGCACCTCCCATCTCCTCCAGGAACTGGGAGTTACAGTGAATCTCTCCAAGTCCTGACTCTTTCCTTGCCAGCACTTCCAATACATAAGGGCAATCCTGGACACCCGCCAGGGAATTACTTTTTTGCCAGAGGACAGGGAAACCCCTCTGGATGGAACAGACCCACTTGGTTTCCTTGAGCCGTCAGGGTCTTGTGGTGTTGATTGCCACAGTTCCATTGGCCTCTCTGCACATGCAGATTCCAAGTGGACCCTACGTGTCCAATGGGATCGATGCAAAGACAACCTTAACCACCTGGTCTTAGTCTCTGACCCAGTCCGGAAGGTCTTGGCCTGGTGGATGGATTCAGACAATCTGCTTCTCTGAAATCCCTTCCAGATATCTACCCCTAGCAGATTCTGACCACGGATGCCTCCGGCATGCGGTGGGACACTCACTCTGCCTACCATCAAACTCTGGGTACCTGGTCGGTTATGGAGCAAGCCCTACATATCAGTGTGCTGGAGATGCGGGCGGTTCTCCACGCCCTACAAGCCTTCCAGTCTCCTCTCCTCCCGGGTCCATTACTAGTGCAAATGGGACAACATGTGTGTGTCATCTACTACATTTACAAACGGGGGGACTCGCTCTAACCCCCTGTGTCGGGTGGCAGTGAGAGTTTGGTATTCGGCCATCGAGCACAATCTGGAGCTCTCAGCCATTCATGTTCCAGGTGTCCAAAACGTCTTGGTTGACAGTCTCAGCCACTCCAGCTCTCTGGCTCATGAGTGGGAGCTTCTAACCTCAGTAGGCGAAGATCTCTTGGACAAGTGGGGTCACCCAGAATTGGACCTCTTTGCATCCCCACTCACTGCAAAGCTGCTGCTTTTTTGCTTGCCGATCCCAGGTCTGGAGTTTTCTGATAAGATGCTTTGTTCCTCTGTTGGAAAGAGAGGTTTCTATATGCCTTCCTTCCCTTTCCACTCTTGCAGAGGGTTCTGCTTAAGCTTTAGTTAAAGGGAACAGACATGATTCTTATAGCTCACTTTTGGCCACGCCAGATTTGGTTCCCTCTGCTGCAACAGTTGGTTATGGAACCTCTGATGCTTCTCCCTCTATGCAAAGGCGTGCTCTCTCAGGACCAGGTCCATCCAGACCTCAAGTCCCTGCATTTTCATGCATTGCTCCTGCGGACCTAGCTATTTCCCGCTTCAGGGTGTCTTCCAGGGTCACGGCATCCAGGTGGCAGCTAGGAAGCTTTCCACCAGGGCCATGTATGCTATGAAATGGAAGCGTTTTTTTTCCATTTGGGCTGTGTCGTCGAGGCATAGGTCAGGAAGCATAGGAAAAACCAGGAGCAGTTGTAGAATTCACCAAAACTATTTATTTTATAGTTGCAGTAACATAAAAAAATAAAGTTGGTCAGAATAACTATGTACAGGGGAGAAATAAAATCTTTCATCAGTCTCTGTGTCCCTTTTTCTTGTAATCTGTCTTGCAATAGCAGCTTAGCTCTTTTATAAGTATTTTCAACCCCCATCCTTAGCAAAGATCCTGCCCTTGTAAGTTTCAGGAGCTGCTAGAACACAATGTGCTCCTTGAGGCCCCTACAGCTTTTGCAGAAGGCTCAACATTTGCACTCAAGTAACCTCTAGAGTTTACAATCATCTCAAATTATATATATATATATATCAACAGTATCACTATATAATTTCCAAAGAAAAATGATCCCATTATCGGTTACATTTTTAAAACAATGATTTGCACATATTTTTATATTAGCAGATCTAGATATGCAATGGAGAAAAACAGACAGCAAGAGAAAACTGGAGACAGTAAGAAGCAAAGAATTGCGAGATTTTTCGGGGTGATCAAATCCGAAATCTAACAAGAAAATTTGGTTGTGCAACCGAACAGAGAAGAGACAGAAAGTGAAGATCCTTGCATTTAAACACTTTCTCTATAACAAATGGGACAGGGTCCTATTCTGCCCTGTCACAGGCTTCTGCACATCATTTGGACCCTTTCGCCTGCCGGTTAGCCCGGTGTTGGGAGTATCTCCTTTCCCTTTCGGACTCAGGTTTGGGGTACTCCTCTCTTAAGGTGCACTTTTCCACCATTTCTGCGTACCATGCACCTATCAGGCAAGACTGTTGCCCAGCCTTTTTTTGACTTAGTATTTATCCATCTTACTGCCCCTCTCGCCACTCATTCAGACTTCCTCTGCTGCGCTGTCCTACTTCTCACCGGAGTCTGCTACTAGAGTACCTGGTCCCACATAGTCCCTTGATGGCTGGATTACCCCCCGGTGTGGGATGGGGAGACCCTCCCTAACTCCCCAGCCATTGATCATGGACCTTGTACAATGGAGTCTGTCCCGACGATCCGAGGGCGCGCAGTGAGGAGTCATCACCTAGGCGAGACAGGGGTATTTTCCCTGTATTCTTCCCTGATGGCATGCAATGAGGGCCAGTGAGCGAGGAGGTGCGGTGAGACACGCCACCTGCTCCACCCCTCTGCCGACGTCTGCCCCGTTCCCATGCTGCTACCTCCCTCTACGCACTCTACCACCCGAGCTCCCCAGGTGACTGTACGAGCGGAGCTTGCAGGTGCTGTGTCCCCGCCCAGAGAGCGAGAGCGGCCGCCAGGCGCCTCCATCCTTCTCTTCCTGGCCGACCACTGGCGATCCGTGCTCATTCCGCAACACAGGTCGCCGGCGTGGTGCGAGGTAAGGCGTCCAGCGCCACCGGGCCGGCAGCCTTTTGCCCAGCTTGAGGTGTCCGGCACATTTTTGCGGGGCATTCTGCATCTGAAACCCCCCCATTCGGGACCCGGTCTCTCCATGGGACCTCAACTTTATTTTAGAAAAGCTCACTTTACTTCCCTTTGGACCGGCTGCAAGTTGCGAGCTGCGCCTTCTGGCATGGAAAGTGCTCTTTTTGGTTGCTGTTATTTCTGCTTGAAGGATTTCCGAGCTCCCGGCTCTGATGTGTAAATAGCCTTATTTGGTTTTTCACAAAGACGGGGTGTCTTTGCGTACTAATTCTATGATTTTACCTCAGGTGGTGTCTGAGTTCACTTTGAATCAATCCATCCACCTTCCAGTTTATTTTCCTGAGTATTCTAATCAAGGAGAGGCTTTGCTTCATACTTTGGATGTTCACAGAATGTTGCAGTATTATACAAACCGCACTAAGTCTTTGAGGAAAACTGACCAATTGTTGGTTTTGTTCACCCCAAGAGAGAGGGCACTCCTGTTTCTAAACGGTGTTTGTCTAAATTGTTAGCTAATTGCATTGTGTATTGCTACCACAAGTACAACAGACCCCTTCCGGGGGTGGTCAAAAGCCATTCCACCAGGGGGTATGGCTGCTTCCACTGCTTGCTTAAGAAATGTGTGCTAACATCTGTGCAGCTACCAATTGGAGTTCTGTCCTCACTTTCACCAAGCATTACAGTCTCGACATTGCCTCTAGGCGTAGAGCCCACTTTGGCCTGGCAGTCCTTTAGGGCCTTCTGTCATGAACTCTTGACTACTCGCGCCCCCCCCCCCCCCATGTTTTCAACCTGGTGATACCGGTACTGCTTGGGACTCTGTCCTACCAGGGTTGCCTGCTGCAAGAGCGTTCCTCGAAGTAAGATAGTACAATTACGTAAGAACTTACCGTAACAGTAAATCCCGGAGAGAAGCTCTTGTAGCAGACCCTGCTTTCCTTCCCTCCTTCCCCTCTTTCTCTTTTACATCTACTTCTGCCTTTTTGTTGGCTCTCATGATAACCTTCTCGGTTCTCCATCAGCTGGCTACTCAGAGTCTCCGGTGGGAGAACTGAGGTAGGTGTTGGGGACCACTCTTATATGGCCTGTACTGATGTCAGATGACTGACGTCTAAGGGGGCAGTCCCCTGTGGTAGACTGCTAGCTAGAAGTTTTCCATGTGGTCCTAGTGCCTGGCAGTATAGTCCTACTGGTGTTGCCTGCTGCAAGAGCTTTTCTCGAAGATCTACTGTTATGATAAGTTCTTAAGCAACTGTACTTTTCAGGTGAGTACCCTATATATCCTAGATCTAGAATATGTTTTCTGCTTTTGAAATTGCTGAGTGTTGTCAGCCTTAAAATAATTTTTGCAAGAAATGAGGGATTCAAGATGACTGCTGAATGGTAGCCACGCTAACTAGGGTTACCACCTTTTATGAAGCCCAGAGTGGGACATTTGTTATTGAAACCTGATTTTTCGCAGAACAGTGTGTCACCACGACCAATGCAACAGACTTGTTTTCTCTAAATAATCAGAATTAAGACTGAGTTGTCATTTTTTTAGTTGTTTCTAGTGTATGTTATCATATTACAGTATTTTAGTTAAGATATTATAGTTGTTTATAACATTTAGAGGAGAGTCCCCAAAACATTTTTTCTACTATAATGTCAGGACATGTAGTACTTTTTTTTGCAGGATGCAGCTGCCCAAATCAGGACTGTCCTGCGAAGAGTGGGACAGATGGTAACCCTAATGCTAACCTGACTCTCAAAGCCCTGATACTTGACAGTGTTAAAATATATCCAAGTGGAAATCTGCAAGTTCAAAACAAAATTACAGAAGGAAGAAAAGGGTCTCTTCTTCCACTGAAGGAGAAACAGAAACACCAAAAAGAAAAAGGCTGTTAGATTTGTCCGTGTTAGCACTCTGGGCCTGAAGGAAACCAACGCAAAGGTTGCTGTGGTAACTGGTGGAGAAGAAACACTGCCCTCCTGCTGCCTCGGCAGTGTTAGAATCTGTCAATCCCATGTCAAAGCTTACAGTTCTGCAAGGTAGTTCTATCAACAAAACAAAACCCCTACAGAGGAGTTCACTTAATCCCCCACAGCCAGTTCAGGCACCTGCAGCAAAAAAGGGCCACAAAAACCTCCAGAAGTTTTCAGCAATGTTCCTCAGTCTGTTTACTTTTTTTACAGAAAAAGGTGAAGAAATTGATTCATTTATCAGGTGAACAGGAGATTAAGAAGCAGGTTGAGGTAGATAAAAATAGAAAAGGTGCAAACGAGAAATCTAACTACGTATGGACAACTGTGGGCTCTGGGAGGGTTCGGGTGGTAGAGCATAGGCACATTCCAAATCCCATACCACTATGGAACTCCTATGCCACACTGGCAGGGTGGGACAGTCCCACAGAGGCACCGGAAGTAGTGGTGGGAACAGATGTGGAGGTCCTCCCAGGGAGGGCTTCAGAGGAGGAGGAATCAATTCCTGGTGGGGGACTCCTTAGTCCGGGGAGTGGAGTTTACTTTTATTTATTTTATTTTAGTCTTTGGTAACCGGATAAGGCCCACTAGGCATAAGTGCCTGTTTTCAGGCACGACCTGGGAGCACTGGGCGGTTAAGTGACTTGTCAGAGTCGCACAGTATGCAAGTGGCTGTGGTGAGAATCAGACCAAGGTCTGGTCTGCTGAATGTACCAAGCTCGTTCCCAGCTCATTACTCTAACCTCTAGGCTATACTGCCAGCCCTTGTTGGAGTCAGGTAACGGGATGAGAGGGAGGTTAAGTGCCTGCCAGGAGGCACAACTCTGAGGGATGGAGAGCAGATGCAGACGACCACTGGGGCAGCAACAGGGAGGGGAGAGCTGGATGTCTTTGTCCATCTGGAGAGAAATGACTTGGCTAGGGACAAGGCAGGGACAGGATTAGTGCAGGAGGAGTTCAGGGAGTTGGAGAGGGGCTTTGGGCAGGTAGCAAGCTCTGTGACCTTCTCAGATGTGCTGCCTGTCCATGGCAAGGGGGAGGCTAGGGATCTCCTCACCAAGGACTTCCAATGCATGGTTGAGGAGCTGATGCAGAGAGAAGGGTTTCGGCTTCATTGGGGACTGGGGACCCACCTGGAGGGATGTGGGACCTGTACAAGGGTGACAGCCTGCATCCATCCAGGGAGGGGACCATTGTCCTTAGTGAGCGGTTTAAATGCTTCATTGGCAAGCATTTTAAACTAGCCAAGGAGGGTGGTGGAAGGAAGCAGGGGGAATCTAACTGCCCACCCACACAGGTTAATGTAGCCTGCAGAGAGTACCCTAAGATTGGGAAATCGCCAGTGATAACTAAACTAGTAAAAGGTAGCATGATGGAGAAAAAAAGAAAGGGGAGTAAAGGCGGGGGGTTAGTGAAGGAAGGCATGAATATAAAAGGGAGGGGAAACAAAATATGAAAGGCCATGTGTGCGAATGCGCGCATCCTGGGAAATAAAATCTCTGATCTGGTAGCCTTGACGGCGGAGGCTGACCTGGACATTATCAGTATTACCAAGACATGGTATAATGGGAACCATGACTGGGATGTAGCTATAACAGGTTATACTCTATTCAAGAAAGACAGGGAGGTTAAAAAGGGAGGAGGAGGAGGGGGTAGCTCTTTACATCAGGGTATAAAAGCAACTGAGTTACAAGGATTGTGGGGGGGGGCGGCGGCGAAGAGCGGAGGTGCTGTGGTCACCCTGGAGATGGGCAGTGGCACCGCTGTTTGCACGGGTGTGATCTGCAGACTTTCATCACAAAGGGAAGAGTTTGATAAGGTTCTAGTGGAATCCATCCATAAGATGGCATCGAAAGGGGAAGTGCTGCTGGTAGGTGACTTCAATCTGCCAAATGTTGATTGGGGCATACAAGATGCAGCCTCCCTGCAGGACTCCCTAGAGAGGGTATGCCTTAGGCAGCTAGTGTTAGAACCCACCCATGAGGCTGCAGTTTTGGACCTGGTACTTATCAGTGGGGACAGAATTGCAAATGTCATGGTCAGTGGACACCTGTGGCCCAGTGATCATTGCACCAACACATTCTGATGTGCCCAAATCACCACAAATTCCTACAATTTGTGGCCTTGGGTCAGCACTATCAGTTCTGAGTCCTGTCATTTGGGCTTTCCTCTGCACCTCGAGTCTTTACATAGTGCTTTACAGTTCTTGCAGTGCATCTTCGAAAGCCTGTGCTTCTAGTGTTTCCATACCTGGATGACTGGCTCCTGCCGGGACCATTCTGGGAGGGTACGGAGGCAGCAGTAAGCACAGCTGCTCAGTTTCTAACCTCCATGGGGGTTCTGCTAAACCTGGAGAAGTCACAGCTTCACCCCTCGCAGAGCTCCCATTCATAGGGGCCCTCCTGGACACCACCAGGGCAAGGGCTTTTCTTCCGGAGGACAGAAGGAAAGCCATCCTCCAGATGGCACAGTTCGTCATGGACAGTGACTCGGTATGAGCCCATTCCATTCAAAGAATGCTGGGCCTCATGGGTGCTTCGGTCTTCACTGTACTGCTAGCACGACTGCATGTGAGAATGATTCAGTGGATACTCAGTACCCAGTGGTCACCAGTGATGCAACCTCAGCATTACCCCATAAAAGTGACAGAAACCCTATGTCGCTCACTAGTATGGTGGACACAGGAGGATGTCCTTTTTCAAGGTCTCCCCTTTGCACCACCAGAATCTCAAATAACTCTCACCACAGATGCATCTCTCCTGGAGTGGGGAGCCCATTGTCAGGGCTGTCGCACCTCAGGAGTATGGACTCAAATGGAATCTCACCACCATATCCGTGTTCTTGAGATGGGAGCAGTCCTCTACGCATTTCGTGCCCTAATAGACTTGGTCAGTCAAAAGGTAATTCTTCTGCAGATGGACAAGTTAATGATGTACTACTTCAACAGACAGGGGGGAGCTCATTTATACCTGCTTTGCAGAGAGAGTGTGGGAATGGTGTCTGGCCCAGAATGCTCGGTTTCAGATATTTTATGTGCCAGGAGATCAGAACGATCTGGCAGACCAACTCAGTCAGACAGAGGCAGATCCTCACGAGTGATCATTAGCACCAGAGATTGTACAGTCGCTCTTTGACAAGTGGGGAACCCCAGACCGGGACCCTTTTGCATCCCCACTCAATGCAAAATGGCCTCAGTTCTTCTCCAAAAATCCAGAACATGGCGTTTTTTGTCAGGATGCATTTGGGTTGCAGTGGACAAATCGCTTTCTATCTGCATTTCTTCCCCTTCTGTTAGTTTGGCGGGTCCTGCTTAGGCTGGAGGCCCTTGGTGGCAAAATGACTCTGATTGCCCTATCTTGGCCATAGTGATTTGGTTTCCATTGATCAGCAAATTGTCTGTGGTCCCTCCGAGACCTCTTCCCCAGCGGACAGATCTGCTGATGCAGGGATCCCTGGTCCTTCCCAGTCTTCGCTCCCTCAATCTTCATGCTTGACTCCTGAAGATATAGAAATTGGCAGGTTCAAGATTTCTCAGAAGGTCTCCAAAATCCTCTTGGCAGCTTGTAAGCCTTCCACCAGTAAGACATACACAACCAAGTGGAAATGTTTTCCGGAATGGTGTGTGGAGTCTCGTTTTGACCCATTCCTCTGCCCGCCAGATAAAGTATTGGAGTACTTATTATATCTCTCCAATGCAGGACTACAGTACTCAACTGTGAAAGTTCACCTTAGTGTGGTTTCAGTGTTTCACAATCCAGTCCAGAACCTTGAACTGGCTCAACTCCCCCTTTTCAAAAGGTTGCTGAAGGGCATTTTGAACACAAGCCCCCCCCCCCCCAAAAAAAATCAGGAAACCTCTCACGCCTTGGGATATCAGCCTTGTATTAGATGCTTGCTCGTAAGCCCTTTGAACGTCTGACTACATGTGACCTCAAGTTTCTGTTTAGGAAAGTAGTTTTTCTGGTAGCTGTTATTCAACCCGAAGGGTCTCTTGAGATGCACGCCTTGATCGCTAATCCTCCATACACTGTATTCCACAAAGACAATGTGGTTCTCTGCACACACCCTAAGTTCTTGTCCAAGGTGGTTTTGGACTTCCAGCTAAACCAGCCTTTGATGTTGCCCACATACTTTCTTAACTTCCTGAATGACAGAGAGAGATCTCTCCACTTCCTGAATTTAGAGAGTCCTCCGGTTTTACATAGATAGAATCAAGGGCATTCAACAATCCACACTGCTCTTGTCGCTTTCAGTCCTAACCAGGTAGATCTGCCGGTTACAATTAAATGCATCTCTGCTTGGATAGTGGCTTGCCTGCACAATTGTTACTTCATGGTTCAGGTCAAGTTGGAAGAATAAGTTTGCGCTTACTCCACCAGAGCGGTCACAATGTCCTTGGCAGAAATCCATTCTGTCCCCATCGATGAAATCTGCAAAGCGGCAACTTGGAGCACAGTGCACACTTTTACGAAGCACCACACACTGGATGTCCATGCCAGACAGCACGCCTCTTTTGGCAGGACAATCCTTAATGGACTTCTGTCCTGAGTGAGCTCCATGTCCTACCACCTTGCTCGGGAATTTTTCTGAGCTTGGTACTCTAGCCCAACAGTGTGAACAAGTGGTGAAGACCAAGTCCAGGAAGATATGAAAATCACGTATCTACCGTAAATTTTTTCTTTTTTTTCTTTTTCATACAGCTTTTTGCGTCCCGGTGCCACCTCCTGCCTGCTTCGGCAACTGGGAGACATCAGCATTTTCTTGGTTTTCTCCCTCCTATTCCTAGGACCCCAGAACATAGTCGCGCATGCCCATGGGAGTGAGCACAAGCCCCATGGCTACGGTGACTGCCCAGTCCCCCCTACCCCCCAACCCGGCCTAACACGAAGTCTCACACTGGGCTTTGTGCTACACCAAGCCTCCACTCGATGGCAGTCAAGAGCCTGGGAGACTCCAGATCCCCTCCTCAAGAGAGGAGCACTGCCTGTCGGCAGCTCAGTCCAGCTGCTCGCCCCCCCCCCCAGCCACCTGTGCTCACTCCCAAACTCTGGTCGATGGTGTGGTGTGAGGTGTGGCATCCAGCGCCTCAATCCTCAGCACCACCAAACCGGCTATACCTACCATAATTCTATTTTTTTTTGTTTTTTGTTTCATGTGTTTATTAATGGATAGTTATCCATACACAGTTCATAGCCATCAGCTATAGGAAATCCATATAGTACAGTCATATTCATTTGCCACAACACTTGGATACAGCAACATTTCAGGCTTCATTCCACAATACTGTCCTTTTTTCTTTGTCTTTTTAACTATCCCCCCCCCAACCTACTAACCCCTAACAATTAACTATTAACTCTGTCTGTGTCCCTTCTTTCTGTCTCATCTCTACCTTACGCAGAGGTCCATTCTCTCAATTAAATAACCCACTACCCTTCAGCAGCATTCTTTCCCCCATACTCTGAGCACCCAAGTATTCTGCCCAGGTTCTCTCAAGTCTATTTTCCGTCCCTTTTAAACTATATGTCAGCTTATCCACTGCCAAGACTTTCACCATGAGTTCTTTCCATTGACCCACTGTAGGCCCTAGAGCTGTAGTCCATACATTTTGTATTCCTATTCTGGCCACTATAAGTGACACCTTTATCCATCTAGGGTAAAGAAGCCATTCCCCATTTTCTTCTCCTTCTACCCCTAGCAACAGTGATTTTTGGGAGATCTCAATGGGCTTTCCTCTCATGGATGCAATTTCTTTAGATATGTCTTGCCAGTAGGGCTTTATCACTGGGCAACCCCAGTAATAATGTTGGTATGTACCCGTGTTTATTTTGCACTTATTACAAAACGGCGAGAGCCCCGGTCAAAAGCTGTGCACCATAGCTGGTGGGTAATATAGCCTCTGTAAGTATTTGAACTGGGCTTCTTTGTACTTATTGCACACTAGCAGTCCCTGGTGGGATTCTAACATTAGCTGACAATTAGCCTCACTAATTTCTTCCCTGATATCCCGCTCCCACCATACCTTCGCTTTCTGGGGAGGATCCTGAAAAAAACTTTCCCAGTCCAGCCTCACAGCCCTCCCTATTAATCCCTTCTCACATCTATTAGCCCCCATTATTTCTCTTTCCACATCCTCCATCAGTCTCGTTTCCCTAGACCTGCTAAGCCATTTATAATAGTCCCTTGCTTGGAAGTATCTATATAGATGTGTGAAGTGGGCACATTCCACCTCTCTTTAACCTCCTGGAATGTGCATATGCCCCCCCGATCTCAAGGTCGCCATGCATTTTACCCCCTTATCCTGCCATAGTTTAAATCCATCATCCTCCAGACCTGGCAAGAAATCAGCGTTCCCCAACACTGGGACCAGCAAAGTCTGACATGTGCCTTGTGTCTTTTAATTTTTCCTCAGGCCATTAAACCTGCTACCACCATCGGATTAGGTGCAGCCAGCTTTCTATACTGCATAAGTCCTTCTTCACATAGGTAACTCGAAATTCTCGCTGGGGCCCCATCCTCTTCTAGCTCGACCCACCCGGCCACCTCCTGTCTGTGTACCCAGTTTTGTATGTACCTGTATTGCGTTGCCAAGAAGTACCCTATCCTGTCCGGGAAATTTAACCCCCCTTGTGCTACTGGTGCTTTTAACCGTTTCAAACTAATTCTGGGGTGTTTACCCCTCCAAACAAAAATTGTAAATGCATTTTCCAGTTTCTTTATATCCTGGGCTGTCAGGCTGAAAGGGATCATCTGCATTTTATGTAAGATTCTGGGCAAAACGTTCATTTTAAGGAGGTTGATCCGTCCCATCCAGGAAATATTCAGCTCTTTCCACCTACTGAGATCCTGTAAGATTTCCCTTATCAATGGTCTATAGTTCGCCTCATATAGGTTCCCCACTTGCTTTCCCACCTCAATTCCCAAGTATGTAAATGTATGTTGTACTCTTTTTAACTCCGAGGCCTCCTTCCTACTGCTCCCTCCCAAAAACATGATTTTGGACTTTTGCACTTTAATTTTATACCCGGAGAAAACTGCGAATTGCTCTATTATTGACGGCACCTTAGGGACTGATGCGTCTGGTTCTGTCAAGAACAGCAGAACATGGTCTGCATAAAGAGATATAACATGCCCCCCGTTTTCCTCTAATACCCTTTATAGCAGGCTAATTTCTAATTTTAATTGCCAGGGGCTCTATTGCCAACGCAAATAGCAAGGGTGACAAGGAACATCCCTGTCTTGTTCCACTATATAGTCTGAATTCCGGAGTTGCTGCTCCATTAATTAAAATCTCTGCCCTCGGATGTACATAAATGCCCCTACCATCTTTACAAACTCTTCCCCAGCCCAAATCTCTGCAAGATATGCAGTAAATATTCCCACTCAATTCTATCGAAGGCTTTTTCGGCGTCCATTGAAAGGACCCAAGCCTCGCCTGGGTGCCTCTCCCCCCACCAGATGACATTCAGCAGCCTCCTTAGGTTATGGTAGGAGTGCCTTCCTTTATCGAACCCAGTCTGATCTGGGTTGACCAATAGGGGGAGTACCTCTTCTAATCGGTTTGCTAGAACTTTTGTCATGATTTTGCAATCATGGTTCAGAAGCGAGATCTGTCTAAAGGACCCACATTCCTCCAAGTTCCTTCCTGCTTTGGGAAGAACAGTGATCAAAGCCTGGCAGCACGTATAAGGGATCCCTCCCCCTTCCCTGGTCTCTTGTAGGATATTACACAGTGAACCCGCCACTTCTTCTTTCAGTAACTTGTAAAACTCTGCCCCCAGCCCATCAGGTCCTGCCGCCTTCCCATTTTTCAGCTGGGTGATCGCATTTTTGACTTCTATCATCGTTATTTTTCCCCCCAGCTTTTTCCTTTGTACGTCATTTAGACTGGGTATTTTCATCTCCTTAAGGAGGCCATCCCTTTCTCCACCTTTCCCTTGACACTCGGCCCTGTATAACTCCTCATAGAACTCCTTAAATCTGTTACGAATTTCCCCTTCCTCCTTAACTATTTTCCCCTCCCTATTTCTAATTTGCACTATCCTATGACTACTATTTCCTCCCTTCATAAGCCAGACCAATAGGGGGCCTGCTTTATTGCCCCATTCATACATCCTCTGTTTTGCAAAGAAAATGTTAGTATTCACTTCCTTGCCTAAAGTGATGTTAAGCCTCTCCCTCGCCAACCTAAGGTCTCTCTGTTTTCCTTCTCCTCCCCTAAGTACTTCCTTCTCCAGGTCACCTATTTTGACTTCCAAATCCCTTTGCTTCTGCCTTTTATCTCTTTTTTTGCTTAGCTGTGTATCCAGTTGTGACCCCTCTTATGAATGCTTTACCAGCTTCCCAGTATATACCCTCACTTTCCACTGTAACCTTATTTGTCTCCTCATAAAATTTCCATTGCTGTTTTACAAAATCCCAAAACTCCTCCCTTGCCAACATACATGTGGGAAATTTCCACCGACCCCTCTGCACGCCATTCTGACCCAAGACGATCTCCATTTCCACCATGGCATGGTCAGATAAAAATATTGGGCTATGTCCCATTGCTCTGGTATACTGATACAAGTCTCTATTGTGAATAAATATATATATATAGTCCAGCCATGACCAGGAACGATGTGGGTTGGAGAAAAAAGTATATTCCTTTACCCCCGAGTTAGCTGTCCTCCATCCATCAATCAGGCCTAATTCTGCTAATCCAAGTAGCCATTGTTTTATGTCCCCGTCTGTCCTGTCCCTATTTCCTATGTAATCTAGTTTAGGGTCTGCCACGTAATTAACCCCCCCCCCCCAAAGTATCAGATTCGTGAATTGTTCCTTAACCAGGACATCCAGCACCTTCTGATAAAAGCTCTGATCCCCATCAGCCGGCGCATACAGATTTCCAAAAGTGATCATTTTACCCTTGCGCTCCCCCTCTACATAAACACACCTCCCTTCAACAGTGTCTCACCACCTTCTGTGTTTTAAAGGGCAGGTGCTTATGAATTAGAATTGCTGCCCCCCTCTTATGTGAATCGTAGGCTGCTGCATAACACTCCCCCACCAGTCATCGTACAAGTTTTTTGTGTTCACTATTTGATAAATGCATCTCTTGCAGCATAGCCACTGAAACCCTGCGTCTTTTAAGAGCCATTAAGATTTTCGCCCTTTTTGTGGGAGACGTAAAACCTTATGTATTCCAGGAGACTATTTTAACCCCCCACCAAAGGCTGGGGCTTGCCATTAGTCATTTCCCCAGTATAATCGTCCATGTAACGTCCTGGTCGCAGCTTGACCTTTTACCTGTAAC
This sequence comes from Neoceratodus forsteri, assembly GCA_016271365.2. Taxonomy (NCBI): domain Eukaryota; kingdom Metazoa; phylum Chordata; order Ceratodontiformes; family Ceratodontidae; genus Neoceratodus; species Neoceratodus forsteri. The sequence goes on from CM028132.1 coordinate 501,153,525, forward strand.
AGATACCATATGACACAGACCGTTCTGAGAACAGTAAAAACACAAGTGAACAATTGAACAATTACAAACTGTATAAAAGTAACCCCAACTTTTCCCCCCCAGTTCATTTTCAAAAACAGCCCTTCTTTATCCCTTCTTCCCCTGTGTTGACCCTCCCATAATTCTTTTTTTATCGTTAGTCTATTTCTCCCTTTGGTCCCCAGTCGGCTCACATCTACAGCTACCCACCCAGCCCCGCACCTCAACATCAGACAGAATCACCATCTTTCCCATGGTTTCCCCTCTGTGGCAGGGCAGTGAGGAGCCCCCAACTCAACTCACCTCTAACAGGATCTAGCGTCTTGGGAAGCATCATTCAGGGTTGGGGCCTGTGGTGGGTAGGTGTTCACTCTGCTGTGACCTGGGGACCATTTTCCTGGCTTTTCGATTGGACCCCCTGGAGACATGGCGTGCAGTGACGCTGACAGGGGGAACGCGCACGTGTCCGTACGCATTCCCTCCAGACATCTGCCTATCTCCACCCCTTTCCTGCAGCATCGGCGCGCTGCCCCCCGTCTCCACTAGGGGCCACTCTAGGACTGACCACTGGCATCCCCCTCCCCGTAGAAGGAGAACAGTCTATTGAACGCTCAGTCCTTCTCCTCCCCTGCCAACCCCCGCGCGCCTGTGCTCGTTCCTGAACACGGGCCACTGGTGTAGCACAAGGTAAGGTGTCCGTCGCCTCAGTGCCACCAGGCTGGCTACCTACCATAATTCTTGATCTTCTTGGACAGACTTCACCATTTGTTGACACACCCACCGCTATCCCCCGAGGTCACTCTCACTGTTACCTAGTCTTCATTACCCTTGTTCGGTTGGGGCTCTGAATACACGTTTGTTCTTGTTGACCCTTCTTACATGGGTCCAAAGGGCTACGTTATGCCCTCATTGGATTAGTGTTTGTTAGGTAATACTGCACCTCCTTGGTAAAAAAAGTACTGAGGTGGTTGGAGGGTCGATGACAAGATGGTCTGTACAGCACGAGTGTGCCTTGCAGTGCCGCACATGCATGGTCCTACCTCTGCGCTGGCCCTTCTGAAGATTTTTGGCTCCCACGGGATCCCAGCACCCCCCAGCTTAGAACCCACCAGTGTGAACAAATGGTGAGGACCATCCAAGAAGATCAAGAATTATGGTAGCTATGTAATTTTCATTTCCTTTTTACGGTTGTTTGAGTTTCACCTCAACCAGGTGATTGACTTCCTGGTGTACTTCATCAGTCCAACCTCGGAGGCTAAGCACAGGCTGCACATGTTGGACATGATGCAAGCACTCAATTATTACAGAGGGTACATGGCTGGAGTTTAAGGAAAGTTTTGCTGACTCCTTGTCACCTATACTGAGATTGCACCTGGCAGACCAGCGGCTAAGCAGACGCTTGGCAGGTGACTTGTCTCCTGCATCAATCTCAGCTATGGGTTTGGCTGGTAGAGAGCTTCCCGTTGGACTAAGGGCTCGTTCCACCAGACATACCGCTGCCTGGGTGGCTACTTCCAGGGATGTCCCTGTCCTGGGGATCTACAGGGCTGATACCTGGAAGTCCACGCATACCTTCGTATCCCTTTACCACACTGACCTTGAGTCTCGCTGGGATGATGGTTTGGGGGTCTCAGTTCTCCGCTCCCTGTTCCCTAAGTAGGAGTGTGCACCTTGCCCCCTCCTCCCAAAAACTGCTAGGAGTCTGCCAAAGTGTGGTTACGTGCACCATATCCACATCTCTAGAAAAGAGGGATCTTACTTTGAGAAACCGCTTTTGCAGCAGGTTATACCATTAGGACTGAAGCCGGCAGGCATCAGGACCCCATGGAAAACTTCTAGCTAGCTACATACATCGGGGACCACCCCTAAAGTCGGCCCCACCCCCGGCATCACAGACATCATAAAAGCGGCAGTCCCCCAACATCCCTCAGTTCTTATCCAGCTGTCGACTCGCAAGCATCAGCTCCACGGACGCCTTCAGCTATCGAACGATGCCATCAATTAAGTATCTTAAAATTTTATTATTTTTCAACAAGTCCGAATTTCCTTTCTTTCATATGTCGTCTTCCCCGACGTCTTCTGTAGAAAGGCACTCCTTCAAGTGCACGTGTGGCAAATAGATTCCTTTTAAGGGAGTCACACACAGCCTGTGTCAGGTGTCCAGGCCCAAAACATGACACTAAGGCCTGTTCTATTTGCCAGAACTTTAATCAACTGCACAAGGATCCGCAGACATAAAGTTTTGGAAACCTTCCTTTTAGGGAAAAGATTAGCAGCCATGCAGAGAAGTTCCTCCTCATGGGATGAATCATCCCATAGATTGGGGAAACATGAAGAAAAAAAGAGGGAGAAGGAGAAAGAGCGCTCCCCGTCCATGCGGACGTCCAAATCCAGGGCAAGCTCAGACTCTGCCCGCTCCAACAGATCTCCGTCTCGGACAAAGACCCAACCTCCGCTGGCCAAAGTCCAGATGTCAGGTGGTGCAGGTGCTGCATCCAGCCTCTAAAGGTCCAGCCTAAAGAATCTTCACACAGCTGGCCTTCGGGCTCTTCAGGCCGATCTGCATCCACAGATCTCCCGACCAAGGCGCACTCCAAGTCGGCCGCTATTTCAGGCCCCGACTTCCTGGACCGGCGCCAGGACACCAACCACTGGAGGTCGGCCTCCCAACACCCCAGGGGAAATATAGGGAAATCTGGTAAACTGACCTCAGATCTGACGTCCCTCAAGTGGACCTCAGAACAGACGCGGATGTCGGAGCAGACGCCCACAAAACATCCCAAGGACCAACGACCGTCAGAGGTCCATGCCCATAAAAAAGACGTCACTTCGTCTGTACAGGACATCGGTCTAACAGGATGTTCAGACAATGACAGTACCGCTGCCGGGGTCGAGCAGATCAGCGATGACCAGGCGTCTGGGAGATGAGGAGGAAGCAGACTTCCTACACGACCCGACATCACCTAAAGACCCATCAACGGGTGCTTCAGATAATAAAAAGCCTGACACAGGCGACGGTCAGACGACACCTCGAGAGGAACAGACGCCAGGTCAGTCGTCAGTCCTCAACATTAATGAGGTGAAGGAATTGTTTTCCTGCTGGTGGGAAACCATCGAGAAGGATGTAATTCCCACAAAACCTCCAGTGGAGAACTTACCTCCTCCAAAAGAAAAAAGCCCAGACCACCTCCTGGAGAGGAAAGCCCAAAACCTAGGGGCTGGTCTAAGGAGAAAGGGTCTCAGAAGGACAAGAAGCGGGCAAGGTCTCCTTCCCAAACCCCTTCATGCTATCCCAGTGTGCACAGACCTAAGAAATACCCTAGGAGATCAGACAAGTCTCACTCCTCCTCTTCAGAATCATCCAGGTCGCCCTCTCCCTTTAGTGTCCCTTCATCAGACCCAGGGGGTCTGCCAAGGTCACCCCCTGATGACCCCACATTTATGGATATCATGCAACATATCCAAGACAATATGGGTTGGGACACAGATGACTTGGATCCAGAGAGATACCGCCTGTCAAAGTATCTAAGACAAAAGGACCCCAAATCAGTGGTGATCCCACCATTAGTGGGCACCGTCCAAGACGTGACGAAAGCTGCTTGAAAGTATCCCTCCTTCCCTTCCGCAGTACCTAACAAAGCAGTTCGCCTATATAGTGCTCCTCTAGAGGATCCCTACCTAGGGGAGCAACCAGTGGCAGACTATGGGCATAACAACCACTCATGGCAGGTCACAAAGACCACAACACCTAAGTACCCAGCCCCTACACCGAGAGTCGAGGCAGCTCTACTCCATGGGGAGAAAGATATGCTCATCAGCGACATGTTCCATCCAGTAACTTAATTTCCTGACCCACATGTGCAGTTTCAAAATGCCCTGTGGGAACAAGGTCAAGACTTGATAAAAGACATGCCGGAGGGAGACAAAAAAGAGGAGCTAATAAAACTCTTTCAAACAGGCTCTGACATGGAAACACAGGTACTCGGAGCAGCATACAATTCAGCAGACTCAACGGCAAGAAGTGCAGCATCAGGAGTATGCCTCAGATGACACTCCTGGCTGAGATTCTCCGGCTTTACACCAGACGTCCAGAAGGGTATCTAGGACGTTCCATTCAAGGGCTCGTTCACTTTGGAGAAGAGTCCGAAAAAATTATCACAAAACTACAGGATGCCGGGAAGGCGGTCAGATCTGTGCAGGTAATGTACAGACCCAAACAGAAGCCATTTTGGAGGCAACAAAACCGATTCAAGGGCAAACAGGGTCAGCTACCCCGACTTGGCCAGCAGCAGAGAGATGGCTTCAATCGGAAAGGCCCACCTTGCTCTACTGGAGGCCAAGATGCCAGGAACACACAAAACCCTCCCTTCCCCCTCCGCTGTCTGACTCACTGCAGACCCCTCCTCCCCCTCTGGTTCAAAGGGAAGAGAAGGTCATGGTCGCTTCGCAAATCACATACCAGGATGGCAACAAATTACTTCAGACCAATGGGTGCTTCAGCTCATTCAAAGAGGGCACTCTGTCGAATTCACAGGCAACCGCCATCCAGACCACCACTGTGTTCCCAGTATTCAGGACAACATGCTACACTGATCCAAGAGGAAATCAATGCCCTTCTCGAGAAGACCATAGAAACGGTCCCATGGATCTAGAGAAAGAAGGGTTTAGTCCCACTTCTTTCTGGTACCAAAGAAGACGGGAGACCTACGTCCCATCCTAGACCTAAGCGATCTCAACACCTTCATGGCATACGAATGCTTCAGCATGGTCATCTTACCAGGCTTGATCCCGATGCTACGCCCGGACATTTGGCTTGCATCGTTGGACATGCAAGATGCCTACCTCCACATTCCAAACACGAAACATCGGCGGTTCCTGCAATTCGAATTCCAGGGTCACCACTACCAATTCCGAGCCCTACCTTTCGGCCTTTCGTTGGCTTCAAGGGTATTCACTAAATGCCTGACCGTGGTAGTGGCAGCACTCAGGAGAAAGGGCCTTTATGTCGTCTCCCCATTTGGACGACTGGCTCCTGATGGCTTCGTCCCAGAGATCATTAAATCGCACTCTACGAGACACCTGTTCAGTAGCTCACCATCAGCCTAGCGAAATCGTCCCTCACACCCTGTCAAAGGCTTCAGTTCACTGGCGCAGTACTGGACACCAGCAGGGGAAGGGCCTTTCTACCAGAAGACAGGACAGAATGTCAACGAGCCATGATAGGACACATCAGAGCTCAAAGACGGGTCCCAGCGAGGGACCTTCTCTTCTTTCTAGAACAGCTTACCTTTGAACCAGCCGCACATTGCGAGCTACGCCTTTTGTCTTGGAAGGCATTCTTTTTAGTTGCACTTACTTCTGCAAGGAGAATTTCAGAGCTCCAGGTGCTTATGTGCAAAGAGTCTTATTTGATTTTACACAAGGACCGGGTGTCCTTAAGAACCAATTATAAGTTTCTTCCCAAGGTGGTGTCAGAATCAACCCTTAACCAGGACATAGACCTACTGATATACTACCCAAGGTATACCAGTAGAGGAGAAGCTCTCCTTCACACTTTGGATGTGCACAGGATTCTCAGGTTCTACCTGACCAGGACCAGACCGCACCGACAGTCTGACCAGTTGTTTCTGTCCTTTGCTCACAGGATGTTAGGGGCGCCGGTGTCTAAACAGACACTCTCAAAATGGTTGGTGAATTGCATTGTGTTCTGCTACCAGAAGCGAAACAAACCCTTACTGGGACCAGTAAAGGGACATTCTACCAGAGGGGTGGCTACCTCTTTCACTTCACTGAAAAATGTTTCAGCACCTACTATTTGTGCAGCAGCCACTTGGAGTACAGTGCACACATTCATCAGACATTACAGTCTGGACATTGCCTCTAGACGCAGAGCAGGCTTTGGCCTCACAGTTATGCAGGGGCTTCTGTCATGAGGGGTTCCCTTCACCCTTCTCCTATCCTCCTCCAAAATTTAGGGGTGATTACCTATTACTGCTTGGGACTCTGTCCTAATGGTGTAACCTGCTGCAAGAGCTGTTTCTCAAAGTAAGATAGTACAGTTACATAAGAACTTACCGCAACAGTAGATCTTCGATAGAAGCTCTTGAAGCAGCTACTTTCCCACCCAGCTTCCCCTCAGGAGGTCAGCTATCTCAGCAATAATAAGGATAAGTTCTATTGGTCTTCCTCTGGAAGCGGATCCTCTGTCTCCCCATCAGAACCACATCGCTATGCCAGGAGTCTCCGTTGGGAGAATTGAGGGATGCTGGGGGACCGCCCCTTTTATGATGTATGTGACGCCGGGGACAATCCTCCGCTGTATGTAGCTAGCTAGAAGTTTTCCATGGGGTCCTGCTGCCTGCCGGCTTCAGTCCTAATGGTGTAACCTGCTGCAATAGCTGTTCTCTAAGATCTACTGTTATGGTAAGTTCTTGCACCTTAAACCATAGTTCTAGGAATGATATATAGTACACATCCACATAACCCACCCAACCTCCCCTGGCAAGTGGCACATAGATCCCTGCTTCCAGCATGCAAGGTCTGACATCACGCCGTGGAGCTAAGGAGTATACCACTGGGGTGGGTGGGAGGAGCTTAGCTTAAAGACGTTCCGGCTGATCTTAAAAAGAAAGGAAGACTGCCGCTCCTGGAACTATGGTTACAGGTGAGTAACCCTCATTTCTAGGGATGTGGATATGGTTCACTGTCCACACTCTGGCAGTTCCACCAGAATGGTCTAATTGGCTGGACATCTTTAAGCTCAGCTCTTCCCACTTCCCAGCAGTACATCCCCCAGCTCGGCCCTGTGACATCAGATCTTTCTGCTAAAACAGGCCTCCTCCTTCGCGGCTTCCACTTAGGTTTTCTGGTGCATCATTGGTGAACTTTCTTGGATGTTTTCGAGTTAATTCAATTGATTCTCTGGGTTTTTTCTACTCTCTTTGACAATGGAGCAGTGAAAACCAGGATTAAATTTTGTGTAAGATGCTCGCAGAAAATGTTGGTCACTGTTCTGCACAACAAGTGAGTGTACTGCCTGGGTGGGCAACACGACATGTGCAGTGCAGACTGTGCTTAAGCATGCTTCCTCAAGAAGGCCTTGGGTGCAGGCAGGTCAGCTCGAAAACATGGAGCTATTGAGGTGGCATGTACCTCCTTGGTCTCAGTGCTATTCCTTTGAGCCAGCATCAGAGGGTCATTCACCAGAGAGTTGTAGGAGATGTGTGTGGCCCTCTAGACCTCGGGGGAGAGCCCTGTCTCCCCCCCACTCCCCCGTGGTGCTGAGCAAATTTCGCCAGCACCAGTAGTAGTAGTAAAAATTAGTAGTAGTAAAAATGTTATTCTGTAGTTTCAGAAAAGGATAATCCAGTTGAGCCGAGGCTCATTTACAGTGGGGTCTCATAGTGCATAAGGTAACAGTTTCACAATCAAAATATTATTTACAAAACATTCAATAAGGCTACAGTACATTTCACAGTAAGTTACAATAACTTAGTCACAGCAAACTTTTGGTAGCTCAGCAGTATTTACAATCCATATTTTTATAGAACTCCAGGATATAGTTCCTTTCTAGTGAAGTGGATATGTTGCTCTTATCCATACATTATGGCATGCCCTTGCCCTTTAAATATCTTGCTGGAAGTCTATAAGCTGGCTCCTCCCACCCACCTGGGTGGTATATCCCTCGGCTCCACCCCTTGACGCCAGAGCTTCCCTTTCCGCTTGGAAGAATCAGGTTCCCTCCTTACCGCTCCCACGTTGAGTAGGCCCTGGCGCTTAAATCTTTGGATTACTTACGAAAACTTAAACTCGTCAGAGTTTCACCACTTCGATCACGACAGCGATGGAGGACAAGTCCTTGCCCGAGCTCCGCCGGTGCCCCTGTGGGCAGAAGATGTCTCGCACTGACCCACATGCCACATGCGTTTGTTGCCTGGGTCGTGATCACGATACCCAAGCCTGCAAATGTTGTCGCTCATTTCAGCCGAACGTATTAGACTATCATCTCGCCCGATTACATGGTATTACAGCTCAGCGGAATGGAAAAACAGAACCCACCGGTCAAATCAAAAGAGGCACATTGGGTGGTCTCAGCGGCTGCGGGGTCTGCTGAAAACTCGAGCAAATGAAGGCTTTTGAGGCGGAGGGGGCTCGGGCCACCGATCGGTCCTCTTCAGCATCAGTCTTCGTACCGCTCAAACTGGGCTCCACATTTTCAGGCTCCTTCAAGGAGTTGTGCCAGTCTCTTCTGACCAAGGGGAAGGGCCCATCAGCTTCGCACAGCTCCCGTTCCCATAAAAAGGATTCGAAGGAGTCGAGAGAGAGAGAGAGAGAGAGAAGGAAAAGTCTCATCGACGTTATTCTTGGGATCTAGAGCGGTCTCGTTCCCAGGAATCTCCAGTTTCAAATTCGGTCAAAATTGTGGCCTCAGCGGCTGGCTTCGTGGTGCCCCCATCAGGCCAACTGACTAAGTTGCGGGATGACAGCCTGGTCGAGATTGTCGAACCGTTGTCGCTAGATGAGGCAGACAATTCCTTGTTCAGGACTCTAGTCCTGGCTGGACCTACCAAGGAGGAGATTCAGCCCACTGGGAACCTCTTCACGGTCCCTGTCCCTGACCTGCAGGAGCCGCCAGTCTCCCTGGCTCCTTCTGAGCGCCGCCCATCAGTCCCCCCGACAGTCGAGGAGTAGGTGTTGGTCAGCCTCGACCAACAGGTCGAGGAGAACTCACAAACGCCAGTCTGGGCATTCCAAAAGGTGGCACCTCCGCTATTCATCCTCATCCTGCTCAGAAGAGGAGAAGCTTCAGCGCAAGTTGCGTCGATGCCACGAGGATCTCATGTAGCAACAGTTGGTTTCGCCAGTCTTAAGTCGACCCAGGCTTCCACACCGGCCATCACATAGCTATCACCCTCTAGGCCGACACTAACTACGACTCCGGTGCTGGCTAACGCCGTCCCTCCGCCTGTGGAACCGGTGAAGGTCCTCCCGGCTCTGCCGAGTCTAGCCTCTCCACCGACTAGGGTGGAGCCAACACCTAAACAGCCTCCCTTGGGGGCTGCTGTCAAGAAGTATTGGCCAACTAAGGGCTTTCCACACAGACTGTCGGTCACTCTTACTCCCGACCGTCCACAGCGGGTTGAAGGTGACTTGGGTGGTCAGCCGATCTATCTGGAGTCCGAGGACTCCTCCCTGCATTCCCGTCTGCTCGACCAGGAATCGCTCGGGAGTCTCTCGACAGAGGAAGGTCCCACGTCCTTAATGGGCATCCTCCGCCTTATCTCCGAATCAGCGAGGATGAAACTGGATCCTGCTCAAAAATGGCATCGATATCCCCGTACAGACATTCTGGATAAAGGGGATTCTCTGACAGGGGCCTTCCCAGTGGATGAAGCCATTGTTGGCCCGGCCCTGGAGCTTTGGCAGCACCCTGCCTCCTGCCCTGTGCCATCAGCCTGAGTGGCCTGCAAGTATGCGGTTCCCATCAGCTCCCTTTCTGGTTTCATGGAGCACCCCTTGGCTGAGGGGTTGGTAACCGACACTGTGTTTTGGCGCTCGGGCAATTCAAGAGACACTGATAGACCCCCAGACAAAGAGTCCAAGAATTTGGACCACTCTGTCAGGAAAGTCTATGTTGCCTCTTTGCTTGGTCTCCCTCAGGTGAGCTCGGCTGTCATCATGGCACATTTCTCTCATGCCCTTCTGGCCTCTCTAGATGAGGTGCTTCCCCATCTTCCCACAGACCTTCAGACTGCAGTCAGCAGGTCCAGGACCAGGGTCGGGCTATTGCAAAGCAGCAACTCCAGATGGCTGTGGACATTGGGGACTCCTGTGCCTGTTCGGTGAAGGCCGCAGTAGCCATGTGTCACAGGGCCTGGCTGAGGGTCTTGACCTTTACGGCAGACATCCAGTACAAACTGGCGGATGTACCCTAAATGGGCACTGAATTGTTCGATCCAGGAGTAGATGGTCACCTTCAGCACATCGAGAAGTCCAGTGCCACCTTGGACCCTGTTGCTTCTGCCCAGAAGGAACCTCAGGGTTCCTGGAAGCAGCAGCGCAGGCTCAATTTTGGCACCCTCTGCCCAAGTCAGGGACTTTGGCGGTCCGTAAGCCCAGAGGGAAGGATCCCAGTGGTCCCACGGCCGGATCCTCCTCTTCCAAGTCTGCACAGTGACAGAATGGGGGGTGACCACCCCCATGCCCATCACGCCCACTCTGGACCTACCCATGGAGGGTCAGCTCCGCAACTTCCTTTCCACCTAGTCCACTGTCACAATGGACAGGTGGGTATTGGAAGCGGTCAGCCAGGGTCTGCCTCTGGAATTCAAGCAGTACCCACCAAGCCGAGCCTGTGCCCCACGGGAGGAGAAGGTATCCATGGACACTCGGTCGGTTCTCTGAGACATCATCATCCAACTCCTCTGCAAGGTGGTAGTGGTCAGAGTCCAGATCCCCCAGTCAACCCAGGGTTCATTTCCAGGTACCTACTGGTCCTGAAGCGGACTGCAGACTGGTGTCCCATTCTAGAGCTGCACAACCTGAACAAGTTTCTCAGGTCTCGCACCTTCAGGATGGTAACTCTGTCTCAGATCATACCATCTCACGAGCAGAACATGTGGCTTTGCTTTCTGGATCTGCAGGATGCGTTCTTTCACATTCCAATATGGTCGTCACACCGAAGGTTCCTCCGCTTCCGGGCAGAGGGAACCTTCTACGAGTTCCAGGCCATGCTGTTCAGCCTGTCATTGGCCCCCAGGGTCTTCACCAAATGCATTGCAGTGATGGCAGCCCATCTTCAGCGTCGAGGAGTCAGGATGTACCCTTATCTGGATGATTGACTTATAGCAGATCCCTCTAGACAGGAGCTGGAGAGGTCCAGACCTGCATCAACCTTGGCCTCCTGGTCAACAGGCCAAGTCAGAACTCGTGTCTTCGCAGGTCATTTGCTTCATCGGGGCAGAGCTCAACTCTTGCCGAGCCAGAGACCGGCTCCCGAAGGGCCGGGCAGAGGTTCTCTCCTCCTTTGCCTGATCATTTCTGGTTGGGCGCTCACGCCTTATCCAGGACTTCTGCGACTTCTGGACTACATGGTGACCTGCACCTCCATGGTCCGATGAGCCCAGTGGCATATGCACCCCCTTTAATGGGAGCTGGTTATCCAGTGGACTTAGCAATTAGGTCATTTCGACCAGCTGGTCACTGTAACCCAGAAGATGTGGGATGCTTTCCAGTGGTGGACCGTCCTTGAGCATCTGCAGGAAGGGATCCCATTTGTCCATCCCAAGCCAACTGACACCTTGATGACCAACGCCTCTCTCATGGGCTGAGGTGCCCACATGAGGGAACACAGAGTCCACAATCTGTGGTCCCCTGAGGAATCCTGATGCCACATTAACATGCTGGATCTCCGAGCAGTCCGGCTGTCGCCGACTGCATTCGCTCCGTTCCTACGGGGTCAGGTGGTTGAGGTCCAGATGGACAACACCATGACCATGTATTATCACAACAAACAGGGTGGCACACACTCCCGGCCTCTGTGCAGGGAATCTCTCCATGTTTGGACCCTTATGAACCAACTGGAGGCAGATCTCCTAGCCATTCATGTGGCAGGAGCCTCAAATCAGCTGGTGGACGTCCTCAGCCGTGTGTGCGAAGCATCCCATGAGTAGTCTCTCCATCCAGAGATATTACACAGCCTGTTCTCCCAGTGGGGCACCCCTCAAGTGGATCTGTTCACCTCCAGGGAGAATTCAAAGTTGAGGCTGCTTTGTACCTGCCCCCCCCCCCCAAACAAGGCTCACTGCAGGGGGATTCCTTCTCAAGGCCATGGACCTCAGGCCTCTTTAATGCCTTCCCTCCACTTCCCTTGATCCACAAGGTGCTCCTCAAGGTCAGGAGGGACAAGGCACAGGTGATCCTGGTGGCTCCGTTCCGGCTCCGCCAGTTTTGGTATCCTGATCTCCTCAGCATCAGGCTCCCGAGGTGTTTTCCAGCACGCCCAGTCCTGCTCTCAGTCAATCAGGGCAAGGTCCTCCACCCAGACCTTCAGTCCCTGCACCTGACAGCCTGGTTCCTGAGCGGCTAGAGGTCCAAGCTTTGAGTTTCTTTGAAGATGTGCTCACTGTAGTTGAGGCATCTAGGAAGGAATCGACCAGGAAGTGCTATGCCTTCAAATGGAAGAGATTCTCTCTTTGATGTCGGGGCAAGAGGCTGGATCCTTTGTCCTGTCCAGTGGCTAGCATTCTCGACTACCTTTGGTCTCTCTCCAAAGGGGGTCTTCGGTCAACGACCCTTAAGGTGCACCTGGCAGTCATCTCTGCTTACTGGGCGTGGGCCGGTCAGCAGATGGTGGCACAGGAGAAGGTGGTCTGGTGTTTCTTCAAAGGCCTTGACCATATTTCCCCTCCGGTGCGTAAACCACCACTACCGTGTGATCTGTTGCTGGTACTGCCAAAGTTCAGGGACAAGCCAATCGAACGGATGCACAAGTGTGAGATGTCATGCCTGTCATGGAAGACCGCCTTCCTGGTGGCTATCACGTCAGCCAGAAGAATTGGAGCGCTCCAGGCACACTCTGTTGAGTCTCCTTATCTTGTCTTCCACAGGAAGAAGGTTGTCTTGTGCCCCAACCCAAAGTTCCTTCCGACAGTTGTGTCAGGGTTTCACCTGAACCAGGTGATGAGACTGCCGGTATATTACCCCAGTTACACCTCGGAGGCTGAATACAGGTCCCATACCTTGGACCTGAAATACTAACATACTAAAATGCCAGCAGAATAGGCCTAACAGTCTTTCATGTCTGCTTGTTTGGTCAGCCCCAACCCTGGGAGCTGACCTTGCTGCCCCCCTCGCCCTCTCTGGCTTCTCCCTTCCCAGTTCCGGATATTCTCGCTGCACTGGATTTTGCTTCCAGAACCCTTCCCCTGTACCTGTCCCACCCCTCTTGAACCCCTCCACCAGCCCCCTGGGCAGTACATTCCATGGCTCCACCACCCTCTCAGTGAAGTAGCACCTCCTCCTTTCTCCCTGAATTCTCCCCCCAGCTTCCACCCATGCCCTCTAGTTGCCCCCCCTTCCTTCGGAGCACCCTGACTGCTCCTCCCCATTTACCCTCATCATGTCCCCCAGTCCCCCTCTTCCAATGTATACATATTTAGCTCTTTGAGCCTCTCCCCATAGGTCCTGTCCCCAAGCCCCAAATCATTTTGGTTGCCCTCCTGACCCTCTCCAGGAGTTCAGTGTCCCTCTCAGTGTGGCCTCCAAAACTGCACGCAGTACTCAGGTGCAGCCTCACCAAGCAGTTATACAGAGGCGTACTTCTCTCCTTCTGGAGGTGATCCCCCTAGCGATGCATCCTGTTGGCCTTGGCCGCTGCCCTCCTACAAGTCTCCCGAGTTGTTCATCTTGACATCCACAACCACCCCCAGGTCCTTCTCAGCCATTGAGACTTGTAGCATTCCCCAACCCCCCAGGGTGTACACTTGGCCCGGGTTTCTGGCCCCCAGGTGCAGTACCTTGCATTTCCCTGCATTGAACCTCAGCTTCCACTTCTAGACCATCTTTCCAGAGCCTCCAGGTCCCCCTGTAGGGCCACCCTCCATTCCTCCCCATCCACCACCGCCCCAGTTTTGAGTCATCCGCAAAGAGACTCATCTCACTCCTGATACCTGTCCTTATGTCAGAGACGTGGGCGTTGAACAGGAGGGGCCCAAGGACTGATCCCTGCGGGACCCCACTAATGAGCCCTTGCTTATTACAAGGAGCACATGGCTGAAGTTTGGGGAGAGATTCACCAGCTGTTTGTCACCTACGCTGAAGCCGCACCTGGCAGACCTGCAGCCAAGCGGACAATTGGCAAATGGATTACATCACACATTGATCTCTGCTATAGGTTGTTGGGTAGGGAGCCTTCTGTAGGACTAAGGGCTCATTCCACCCACCATACCACTGCGTCGGTGGCTGCTTCTAGGAACGTCCCTATCCAGGAAATCTGCAGGGCTGCTACCTGGAAGTCAGCAAACACCTTCATTTCCCACTACCACATCGATCTAGAGTCACGCCGGGATGCTGATTTTGGGGCCTCAGTTCTCCAATCTCTCTTTTCCCAAGTAGGGGGTGTGCGCCTTGCCTCCCTCCTCCCAGAGAACTGCTAGGAGTCTGCCATAACGTGTGGATAAGAACAACATATCCACATCCCCAGAAAAACAGGTTGCTCGCCTGTAACAGTAGATCTTCCACGGAATGGTCTCTTGCAGTAAGTCATTACTTCTGAGAGTATCCAGCAGAGGGCGCTGTCACACGGCAGTTTCTTCTAGCAGTTATCACCAGGGACCACCCACACATGACATCACATCCTGCTTCCTACATAAGTGTGGGTGGTCCCTGGTATCCTGTGTTCATTTTCCCACCGTCTTCAGCCCGCAGAGCAGCTAATTCAACTTCTGTGCAGCACTCATCGACGAGAAATTGGATTCCAAACGAATGTCTACAGATTCTTCATCCAAACAAGCGTTATTTCATTCCTGTTGGTGTGGTAGGAAGATTTTTTGCCTTGATATAACCATCTACTTTGTGTGATATGCCTGGGACCCTCATACAACGTTAATTCCTGTGAACATTGTCAAGAATTTAACCAGGCTACTTGTCGATGATGAGTACTTGAAATCCAACATCATATTGCGGAGCAGAAAATGTCTCAGCCAGAGAACAAGAGGGTCCATTCCATGGGCTCCCCAGCCTCAAGTTCTCATGTTGGGCAAGGTAAGGAGAGGGTCAAACCCCCCTCTTCCTCCCGCTCAAGGCATTCATCGACATGCCTCCTCTTCGACGAGGGCTCCTCTCTCAACAGTGGGTCCAAAGCATGCTTCCTCATCAACGAGGGCTTCTCTCTCAACACCGGAGCACTTTGGCCAAGCTTCTTCATTGACGGGGGCCATTCTCTCGTCGATGCTGCTTGCCTCTGCTCCAAATGCAGTGCTGGAAATACCTGCTCCGTCGATGACGTAGTTTCACCCATCGTCGATGACACTTTCAAGTGTCTTTTTGGCAACAAAACCCACTGTTGCTCCATCAGTGGGGGCTTCTGCCCCATCAGTGTTGGCAGGCTTTTTACATGATAATGCCTCAGTGGGATCCTGTACAAGGTCCCAGCGACCTCAGGGTAAGCTGCTGGCTTTTATTTATTTATTATTTATTTATTTAATTAATTCATAAATCGGATTTACGACCTTTGAGTCACAGACTCATTTACAAAGGCACCTCGTCGCAGGGAGGGGAACAACAAATAGTATGGCAAGACAGGGTGGAACAATACAGGTGCGATACATACATTATACATAGCATAAAGTTTCAGCGAGAATAAACATAGGTAGTTTACCAAAGTACAAAACAGTAATTCATTGGTAGGTCCTAGCAGGTCATGCAGGCAATAGCCAGTGGAAAATGGCGTGGGGTAGGCTATCGAGCGGGCTGTTAGCCTGTAACCCAGTTTGGGGCACACAGCAGGCCCTACAGTAGGCACGTACACTTCCGAGTGCTAAGTAGGTGCTTGCGTAGGGCAGCTTTGAACTGACCAATTTTAGGGGTGGTTTAAGATGTGCGTGGGGAGGGAGTTATACCAGGACGGTGCTCTGTAATAAAAGGATCTTTGGGCAAGGGAGGTCCTGGCTCTAGGCACCTGGAAGGTGGCTTTGCAGGCGGTACGGGTGGCGGCCAAGTGGGAAGCAAGCTGGAGCTGTGCAGTGACACCAGGGGGACACAGTCCAAGAAGAGTCTTTTTTGCTAGTATACCAGTGTGATATTGCAGGCGTTCTTCCAGATTGAGTATGTTCGTGGTGCTATAGAGCCGGCATGTGTGGGTTCCGCTTGGGGCACCGGCCAGGAGCCTGCAGGCTTTGTTGATGGAGGTCTGGATTTTGGTGAGGGCAGTGGGGCCAGCGGCTGCGTAGATGGGGAGGCCATAGTCAACTAGTGACAGGATGGAGGAAGTGATGGCCAACTGTAGGGCGAAGCCATGGAGGCAGTCCTTGTGTCGATCGAGGAGCCCAATCCGGGTGTTCATGGCAGAGGATAGGGTACTGACATGGGCATGGAAGGAGAAAGCCGAATCAAAGGTGATGCCCAGATATTTGTATGTTGATACCTGCTCTAGGGGATGGAGGATGTTGGGAAGGATGGAGAGGGGGGACATTTTTGGAGTTACTTTGGCGGTGTGCAAAGATCATTGACTTTGTTTTCTTGAGATTCAGGACCAGGCGGTGGTCGAGGAACCATTTTTCAGCTTGGCTGAAGGAGAATTGCAGGCTGTTCTGGAGAGTGACCGGATCGGGGTGTGAGGAGAGTAGGACTGCATCATCTGCATATAATTGCAGCTTTCCTGAACAAGAGCTGGGAAGGGTGTTCAGGAAGAGACTGAACAATGTGGGGCCCAGAATGGAGCCTTGTGGGACTCCAGAAAGTACAGGCAGTGCCGAGGATAGGCCACCAGTTAGCTTGACGCGTTGGGATCTACCACAAAGGTAGCTGGAGAACCAGGCTAAAGGGCCGGATGATAGTCCCACTTTACAGAGGGTGTCTAGCAATAATGGGTGGTTCACAGTGTCAAAGGCCTTGGACAGGTCAATGAACACTGCCCCAGCCATCTCCCTGGAATCTAATGCAGAGTGTATATGGTGGGAGAATTCCAGTAGAGCTGTGGTGGTACTGTGACCTGGGCGGAAGCCATGCTGTTCAGGGCACAGAGTGTTGTGGCTGGATAGATAAGTTACAAGTTGTGTGGATACTATTTTTTCGAGAGCTTTGGGGGTGGGATGGAGATAGGTCTGTAGTTATTTGGTACAGTACGGTCTCCATTTTTATGTATAGGGGTGATTTCGGCCTGTTTCCATGTCCTCGGGAATTGGCCGAGACACAGGGATCGATTGAGGAGGTCAGTGAGGGGGACTAGCATGACATCCAATGTTAGGCGGAGTATCCAGGAGTCGAGGGGGTCATCACTCAGGTTGCGGGAGGAGAGAGTGTTTTGGAGGATTGGCTTCGCGTCCTATGGAGAGATAGTCCTAAAGAGAAGTGGGGGGCGAGCAGTAGCTGAGTTGTTGCAAACCGGGATGGGGTCAAAGAAGTGGGCCGGGAGAACTGAGCTTAGATCAGTGAAGGTTTCGTTAAGGCAGTTGGCAATACGGGAAGGGTCCGCGTTAATAGCGCCATTTATGATCATCTGAGAGAGAGGAGGGGAGCAGGTCATCCCGTTTAACTCTTTCACGTTATTCCAGAAGGTGCAGGCGTTGCCCCAGGTGGAGGTCAAGGTGGATTGGTAGTGGCTGGCTTTGGCTTTTCTTATGGCCCAGGTGCACTGATTGCAAGCTGCGTTATAAGCTTGCCTGTCTGCTAATTTGCTAGTCTTGATAGCAATGTGCCATAGGTTACCACGTTGCTTCAGTTGTTGGATCGGGGGGATATCCAGGCAGCTGAGTGTCTCTTGGTACGAGTGTGGGTGACAGGGGCGAAAACATCACAGGCCTTGCAGAAGGCATTGGTGAGGAAAGCAAAGGCGATGTCTGTATCCGTTGCGAGGGAGATTGGGGGCCAATCAAGTTGTGCAAGGTGACGCTTAAGTTTGCGTAGACCTCGGGGGCGAAAACGGCGACAGTGGGTTGGCGTGGCGTGCAGTTTTGAACATGGGAGTGGACCAGTGGCAAAGAATTGGCGAGTGGTCACTGAGGGAGTTGGGTAATACATTAATATCCTTTATTTTGTGAGGGCGGTTAGCACAATGTCATGTAGCGTGCTAGTCCCACTTGAGTGGTTAAATCTGGTGGGTTGAGTCACTAGTTGGGATAGATCAAGGGCTGTGAAGTTATCTTTAATTTGTGCTGAGGTAGCACCAAGCCAGTTGATGTTGAGATCTCCCACTATGAGCTGTTCTGCCTTGTGTGGCAGGGTAGTGAGGTAATCAGTGAGGGAGCGGATAGCTTGGTTTTGTTCTCGTGGGGGTACATATGCCGTAGTGAGGTAAAGAGGGCCACGGCCTGGGTTAGGGGAAATTTTTAAGGTGATTGCTTGTGCCCCATGATCGAGTTTCGGCGTACGCGGGGCATGACCCAGGAGGGAATTCGTTAGGTAGATGCGCAACCCCCCCCCCCACGCTTACCCACACGATCTTCTCTGAAGAGGGAGAAGCCAGGGAGGGAGACCGTCGAGTCTGGGGTCAACGGTGAGAGCCAAGTTTCCATTATGGCAAGGACATCGGGCTTATGTTGGGAGACCCAGCATTGGAGTGCAGCAGTCTTTTTAGGTAGACTGCAGATATTCATGTAGGCAATGCGGAGGCCATGCCCTATGGGGGACGATGTACCGGGTCCTGGGCCTGGGTTGGGGTGGACATTCCCAGAGAGCAGGAGTAGTAGGATGGTGAGCCGGAGTAAGGGACTGCGGTGGTGGTAGTGATGTCTGGGCAGTCGGGAGGATTTGCGGGGGGCAGTGCAGGGATGGGCAGGGAGCTAAGGGTGGGCAGGGCTAGCACAGGGGATACCACCTGCTGTTGTGGGCTCGTGGAGGGTATGGGTACCGGGGTGAGATGGGGGTTAGGCGAACCATGTGTGTAGGGTGTTGGTGGAGAAAGGAGGGTAGATGGAGGGGTTAGAGGGGGTGGGGGGGTGGACGAGAAGCTAGCATAAAAACATATATCGGGGTGTCAGGTTGATTTTGAACCGTGTTTTTTTGTAACATGGTTCGGGTGAATAGGAGCAGCATGAGTAATCCAAGACTTAAAGGAGTCATTATGTTATATTGCTGTTAGAGAGATAGGAGGGCTTAGGCAAGCAGGGTCCCTCTAGTGTTCAGCCAGTATAACCTGCAGATGGCAAAGTGGGCTGATTGGTTCTACAGCCTCACGTGATACTGGCTTTAAAGTGGAGAGCCGACCAAAGGTGGTGGTGGGGGCGGTGGGGAGCCGGCACACAGTGCCAGCGGGGTTAAAACTCAGCACTTCAGCAGTCCTGTACTCCTCAGTCTGCCGTACCTGTGGTCCGGGTGGGGGAGTGAGCCGAATCCTTGCTTGGGCTGCTGGTGCTGGGGAGGGCGGGCTGCTTCCTGACGCCCTCACGACCCACGGCAAGATCTGGGGAGAGAGAGAAGGATTAAATACTGAACTGAGGAGGTGGGTCAGGTAGGACAAAGAGCAGATTTCAATTTTCCAGCAGTCGCGATTCCTGACTTTACCACTGCATGGCTACACAGTAAAAGCAGTTTTTAATACAATACTTGAGTTACTCAGCAGGACAGTTTCAAACTATCAGTAGTCGCGATTTTAAAAAAATGCATGGCTACACAGTAAAAGCAGTTCTTAACACAGCACTCGAGTTAGTCAGTAGCCTATATGTGGAAAATATGCTAGTTTTGTTATTAGCTGCAGGCACTGTACAAAAGTTCAAGTTTAGGTGCCAAATTTAAACTCAGCGCTTCAGCAGTCCTGTACTCCTCGGTCTGGCAGTACCTGTGGTGGGGGGTGAGCAAGACAAATCCTTGCTGGGGAGGGCGGGTTGCTTCCCTGAAGTTCTCACCCACGGCAAGATCGGGGAGGGGGTGAGCGAGCGAGTCAATCCTTGCTTGGGCTGTTGGTGCTGGGAGGGCGGGCTGCTTCCTGAAGCCCTGCGACCCACGCAAGATCTGTGGTCCGGGGGATGAGCAGCCGAATCCTTGCTTGGGCTGCTGGGAGGCGGGCTGCTTCCTGAAGCCCTCACACCCACGGCAAGATTTGTGGTCGGGGGGTGAGCGATCGAGCCAAATCCTTGCTTGGGCTGCTGGGGAGGCGTGGCTGCTTCCTGAAGCCCTCGCGACCCACAGCAAGATCTGTGGTCCGGGGCGTGAGCGAGCCGAATCCTTGCTTGGGCTGTTGCTGCTAGGGAGGGCTGGCTGCTTCCTGAAGCCCTCGTGACCCACAGCAAGATTGGGGGGTGAGCGAGCAGAATCTTATCTTGGGCTGCTGGTGCTGGGAGGGTGGGCTGCTTCCTGAAGCCCTCATGACCCATGGCAAGATCTGCGGGGGGTGAGCGAGCCGAATCCTTACCTTACCCTTCATCATGCCCCTCCACCAACACAAGTGGGCTCATACAGAGGTCTGCTAGATAGAGACAGGGACACTGGTTATTATCACCCAGGTTCAAGACCTGCATATACTGCACGTCCTATTCCCTCCATTATCTCCATCGCTCCCCAGCCCCACCCTCACCCTGCCCCTTCCCAGGAACAACAGGACATCTCTAATATTGTGCAGCAGATCTTACGCAACATGCATTGTGTCCCCCCTACTGACCCAGGTAGGGAAGATGGTCCTTTTTCGTCCCATAAACATTATCGCAAAGACAATTCTGATATTGAACCTGCCTGTTCTCCTCCTCCTCCTAACATGGAGGATTACTCAGATGAATGGGAGCTACATGGAGAACTCCCTGATGATATCAATGAGGAGTACCCTGCCCCCGATTGTCATGGACAGGGTTCCCCTTTTTCAGCCATCTCCTCTCTGTAACGAAGATTTGCCTCTTCCACTGGCTACCTCTCCTCCAGATTATCCCACCTTTAGTGATATGATGCTTCAAATACAAAAAGTGATGGGATTTTCCACTACGGAACATGACAGACGCCATAAAGACATGGCAGACTACTTAGAATTGCCAAAGGAACCAGCTTTAGTGGTTCCACCACTAATACCTACATATCAATATGCCTTACTGGCTGCTTGGCAGCAACCTTCCAACATTACAACAGTTCCTCATAAGGCTAACCAATTATACCAGTCACCTTTAGACCACCCATTCCTCTCCACTGTGCCAGAGGCTGATTCTGTGGTCATTACTGCCGCTCATGATTGGACTAAAAAACCTAAACACTTGACCTCCTTACCTCCTAAAAAAGAGTCCCAAAAACTAGATTACCTGGGGAAGAAGGTTTTTTCCTCGGGTACTATGAATATTCGTATCTTAAACTATATGGGGTACATGGTAAAGTATCAATGTACCCTGGGAACTTCTATCATAGAAACGGTCAATAAACTTCCTCCCTCTCAGGAGAAAGACCAGGTATTGGCTATGGTCACTACCACTAACTCCATCTCCCGCAACTTTCTCAGGTCAGGTTATGATGCTGTAAATACCTCTGCCCGACTTCAGCGACTGGTGTGGCTCCTGCGTTGTCATGCTTGGCTTTGCGTGTCCGGGTTCACACCTGATGTACAACATAAGATAACCAATGCATCCTTTAACGGGTTCAAATTATTCGGGCCAGGTACACAGACTCTCTTAGATGACTTACAAGCATCTTGTAGGACCCTTCATACGGTTCAAGGGATGTACCATACCCCTCAGTACACCTACAGTACCCAGTATCCGTCCTACTCTAAAAGAGGAGGAAAATACAAAAATTCTAACAGAGGTGGCTTTAGGGGTCGTAACCAACCTTCCAGTGGTACTCCCTCTGCCACCTGTGGCTCCCGTGCCGCTCCTCAGGAGGGGCCGGTCAGCCTGCTGCCCAGTGACATCACCCACCTCTTCGACCAGACCTCGGAGGCGGTCGGGTGTCATTTTGCTGTCCATCTAGAGGCTTGGCAGATGATCACTTCGGACAAATGGGTACTCCAGATAATCCAAATGGGGCATACTCTGGAGTTTATCTCCATCCCTCCTCCCTCCCCTCCCTGGGCAATTCAGTACCCTCCGGTGCACGTTCCTATTCTCCAAGAGGAACACTTCTGGTCAAACAAGCCATTATACCAGTACCAGCTGCAGAAAAACAGAAAGGGTATTATTCCCATTTCTTCCTTGTATCCAAAAGAACCAGAGATCTCGGGCTCATTTTAGATCGGAGACGTCTGAATCTATATATTCAGTACAAGCATTTCCCTGGTCACTCTGCTAACTATTATGCCCTCTCCTAAAACAAGGAGATTGGATGTGTGCCCTGGATATGTAGGATGCTTACCTAAATATTCCTATTCACCCTGCTCATCACAGATTTCTGCGCTGCCACCTCCTGGGCCAAAACTATCAGTTCTAGGGACATGGATATGTTGTTCATCCACACTGTCTGGCAGGTTCCTTGCCGCTTTAAATCTTGCCGGAAGGTCTTCAAGCTGGCTCCTCCCACCCACCTGGGTGGTAAAACTCTCGGCTCCGCTCCATGACGCCAGATCTTCCTTACCGCTTGGAAGCTCAGGTTCCCTCCTTAACGCTCTGCGTATAAGACTGGTTCCTAATTCTTCGAATTTTCGAAATTAAAAAAGTTTTGCTAAAAAGACTTCGGTCTTCTCTCCCTCGCGGCTGCGATGGACAAATCGACTCCCGGTTTCCGGAGATGCCCTTGCAGGCAGAAGATGTCTCGGACGGATCCGCACTCCACGTGCGTCTACTGCTTGGGCCTTGAGCACGACCCGCAGACCTGCGACCTGTGCTCTTCCTTCTCGGCCTACGTCCTCGAAGACCGTGCTGTCCGTTTACAACTGGGGCGCCCCGAGATTTCCTCCGTAAAGTCAGAAGAGGCCCGGTCGGGCGGTGTCTGCTGCAGCGGCTCGGGCGGATCAGCTCGAGCAGATGATCGCCTTCGAAGAGGTGCGGCGCGACGCTTTACCTCGGCTGCGGTACGGTCCCGCTATCTCTCTCGGTGCCTCTTATTCGGCTTCTTTAGCGAGCTTTGTCTGACCCTCTCGATAAAAGGTGAGGGTCCACTCTTCTGGACCGCTCTCGGTCCAAAGAGAGACAAGAGTAAGTCTCACCGTCGACGCTCTTGGGAGCGGGAAGATCCCTCCCCTAGTTGTCGGCCGTTGACTTCGGTCGACCTTCCGGCTCGCCACTGGTTTCACGGTGTTCTGCCAGGCCAGTTGACCGAGACTCGCCGACGCAGTTGTCAGATTTTTCGACCCATTGGACGGGTTGTCGGCTGGAGAAGTTGAGAATCCTCTCCCGTTCCCCGGTGGAGTTGAGGATCCCGCCGGCTCGCCTGTGCCTACAGTTCCGGAGCCTTCGGTTGAATCGTCGAACCAACCAAGTGCCGATTCCGCGCGGCACCTCCCCGCACCGCTCCTCGGCTAGCCAGGTTCTCGGTCTCGGACGCTCATGGTCCAGCCGATCCCGCTGTCATAGGCGGTCTCGGCACGGCAAGCAGCTGCCGGTCATCCTCTTCCTCCTCTTCCTCCTCCTGACGAGGGAGGCTTCGGGCAAGTTGCGTCCGGAGGTATGAGGAACCTCGTGGCAACAGCTCCTTCTGACCGGAATAAGCCGACGCCATCGTCTTCCCGGCCGATGAAAGTGGCTGTCACCGGGCCGGCGAAACAACCTCGTTTTGCCGAGGCTTTTCCCAGGCCGGTTGTTCGACCAATTCCTTCTTACCGATTTCCGTGGAACCTCCGCCCACAGCCAAGTAGTTGGGGCTCCAACCAAAAATTCTCGGTCCGTCTCAGGGACTGCCCATAGGCTGTCTGTCACCCTCACTCCCGATAGGACCTCGGCAGGTGGAGGCGGCTCAGGCCCAAACAGCTTTTGAGGACTCTTCCGGAGTCCGAGGATGATTCCTCCCTTTCTCCAAGCAAATGGACTTGGAGTCCTCAGGAGGACAGTCGGTGGACGAGCCCTTCGTCTCTTCCTAGGATTGCTTCGGCTCATCTCAGAGTCCACGGATGAAGCTCGAACCTGCTTTCTAAGCGGGCCAGGTATCCCTCACGGAGATTCTGGACCAAGGATTCCCCTACAGAGGCCTTTCCGTTGGCCGGTATAGTGGGTTCAGCCTTGGGCTCTGGCACCGCTTCCTGTCCTGCGCCTTGACCAGGATGGCCAGGAAGTATCGCGGTCCCACCGGTTCCCTGTCCGGTTTTTCGGAACACCCCTCGGCTGAGGGGTTGGTTACCGACAGCGTTTTCCGGCGTGCCGGGAACGCTAGAGATCTGGACAAACCTCTCGACAAGGAGTCCAAGAAATTGGACTATGCCGGGCGAAAAGTCTATGCTGCGTCCGCTCTCGGCCTTCGCCAGGCCAGTTCGGCTGTCCTCATGGCACATTTTTCTCATGCCCTGTTGGGCTCCCTGGATGAGGTTGTCCTCATCTTCCCGCGGATCTGCAGACTACGGTCAGGCAGGTGCAGGACCAGGGCAGGGCAGTGGCCAAACAGCAGCTCCAGACTGCTTTAGACATTGGGGACTCATGTGCCAGGTCTGTGGCGGCGCAGTGGCTATGCGTCGTCGGAGCTTGGCTGAGGATATCCACCTTTCGCGGATACCCAGCACAAGTTGGCGGATGTTCCCTTTGGGGACTGACCTCTCGGCCCTGGGGTGGAAGGTCACCTGCAGAGGATCAGAAGTCCAATGCTACCTTGGACTGGGTCTCTTCCGCTCAGAAGGACAAGGCCATAAACCACAGCCTAAGCCCTTTCGGTCCTTCTAGCCCTGCGGCAGCTCCGGCCCAACAACGTCCAGGGGCCAGCAGGCTCGGGCTTGGCATCCCAAACCAAGCCGGGCTTCCTCCAACAGGAAGCAGGAGGTAAGGCTCAGGAGGTCCCTTGGCGCGGTCCCTCCTCCAGGTTGCCCAGTGACGGGCTGAGGGTGTCACCCCAACCCCGCCACCTCACCCCAGGTTCCCCCTGGGGACGGCTCCAACACTTCCTTTCCACCTGGTCCATTATTACCACGGACAGGTGGGTACTGGAGGTGGTGGGAAAAGGCCTGCCTCTAGAATTCGGCAGGCCCGCCCTTCAGACTGTCGCATCTCGAGGGGAGCCTCGGGTCCCATAGCCTCACAGTCGGCTCGTTGGGCCGACATCGGCTCCTCCTCCTCCAAAAGGAGGTGATCAGGGAGGTGGCGGACCCTCCCTCAGACCCGGGTTTGTGTCCGGGTACTTCCTGGTTCGAAACGGACGGGGCTGGCGCCTGTTCTCGACTCCACACGACCTGAACAAGTTCCTAAGGTCTCGAACCTTCAGGATGGTCACTCTGGCTCAGATAATACCATCCCTGGAACACGGCATGTGGTTCTGCTCTCTGGACCTGCAGGACACGTTCTTTCACGTCCCTATCCGTCCGTCACATTGGAGATTCCTTCGCTTTCGAGCGGAGGGATCCCTCTTCGAGTTCCGAGCCATGCCCTTCAGCCTGTCTCCAGCTCCCAGGGTCTTCACCAAATGCATTGCAGTGGTGACAGCTTTCCAGCGGCACCGAGGGGTCCGGGTGTACCCTTACCTGGACGATTGGCTGATAGCAGCCTCCTCCAGACAGGAGGTGGAGCGGTCCAGAGATCTGGCCCTCCAGGTTTGCTCTCAAGTCGGCCTTCTTATCAACGAGGCCAAGTCGGAACTCGAGCCAAAGCAGGTGATTCTGTTTATCGGGGCAGAGCTCGACTCTCTTCGAGCCAGAGCATTTCTGGTTGGGCAGTCGCGCCCTGCCCGGGACTTCCTGCGCCTCCTGGGTCTCATGGCGCCCTGTACCAGCGTGGTCCGTTGGGCACGCTGGCACATGCGCCCCCTTCAGTGGGGACTGGCCAGCCAATGGTCACAACGCTGCGATCCATTGGACCAGCTAGTGATGGTGACCCAGGAGATGTGGAACGCTCTCCGGTGGTGGACCGTTCCATCTCATCTGCAGGAGGGCATCCCGTTTGTCCGCCCCGAGCCGACGGTCTCTCTATCGACCGATGCCTCTCTGATGGGTTGGGGTGCCCATCTGGGGGAACACCAGGCGCACGGCCTCTGGTCCCCGCGGGAGTCCCGATGCCACATCAACCTGCTGGAGCTCCGAGCAGTCCGCCTAGCTCTCACCGCCTTTGCTCCGTTTCTCCGGGGTCAAGTGGTCAGAGTCCAGACGGACAATACCACGACTATGTACTACCTAAACCGCCAGGCGGGACACGTTCCATGCTTCTGTGCAAGGAAACTCTCCGCATTTGGTCACTCGTGCGCAGCCTGGAGGCGGATCTCCTAGCCATTCATGTGGCAGGAGCCTCCAACACCCTGGCCGATGCCTTGAGCCGGATAGGGGCTATATCTCACGAGTGGTCTCTCCTGCCGGAGGTAGTACAAGATCTGTTCTCCCACTGGGGCACACCTCAGGTGGACCTGTTTGCCTCCAGGGAGAACGCGAAGCTGAGGCTGTTTTATGCCCGCCCCCCTCAGCAGGGCTCGCTGCAGGGGATGCCTTCTCGAGGCTGTGGACCCCGGGCCTCTTCTCGCCTTCCCCCATTTCCTTGATTCACAAGGTGCTTCTCAAAGCAAGGAGGGACAAGGCGAGGTGATTCTGATAGCCCCAGACTGGCCCGCCAGTTCTGGTACCCAGATCTCCTCAGCCTCAGCTCCAGGCTCCCGAGGCAGCTTCCAGCTCGCCCGACCTGCTCTCAGTCAATCAGGGGAAGGTGTTCCATCCGGACCTTCAATCCCTGCACCTGACGGCCTGGTTCCCGAGCGGCTAGAGTTCCAGGCCTTGGGTCTTTCCGACGAGGTCCTCAATGTTGTTGAGGTGTCCCGTAAGGAGTCGACCAGGAAATGCTATGCCTTCAAATGGAAGAGATTTTCCATTTGGTGTCAGGGCAAGGGCTTGGACCCTTCCTCCTGTCCTTTGGCAAGCATCTTGGACTATTTATGGTCCCTTTCTAGTCAAGGGCTCAGGTCTCACGACCTAAGGGTGCACCTGGCAGCCATCTCTGCTTACAGGCGGGCCGGGGGCAGTCGGTGAGCGCAGGAGAAGGTGGTCTGGTGCTTTTCAAGGCCTTGATCACATTTCCCCTCGGTCTGAACCTCCACCTCCGTGGGATTTACTGCTGGTACTGGCAAAGCTCATGGGCAAGCCATTCGAACCAGTGCACAGGTGTGATCTCTCTCACCTGTCGTGGAAGACCGCCTTCTAGGTGGCTATCACGTCAGCCAGAAGGATGGGAGAACTCCAGGCGCTCTGCATCGAGTCTCCTTACCTGGTCTTCCACAGGGACAAGGTTGTCCTGCACCCCCACCCGAAATTCCTTCCGAAGGTGGTTTCGGAGTTTCACCTTAACCAGGTGTTGACTCTGCCGGTGTTCTACCCCAGTCACACCTCAGAGGCCGAATACAGGCTCCATACTTTGGACCCTAGAAGGGCGCTCGCTTATTATAAGGAGCGCACGGCCGATAATTCGGGGAGAGGTTCGCCAGCTGTTTGTCACCTATGCTGAAGCCGCACCTGGCAGACCTGCAGCCAAGCGAACGATAAGCAGGTGGGTCACCTCCTGCATAGATCTCTGCTACAAGTTGGCGGGCTTGGAGCCTCCCAGAGGGATAAGAGCTCATTCTACCCATCATACTGCTGCATCGGTGGCTGCTTCCAGGGACGTCCCTATCCAGGAAATCTGCAGGGCTGTCCATCTGTATCAGACCCAGGGTTGATGGTCCATTCTATCTCATATCAGTCTCTTGGAGATGAAAGCGGTCCGTCTTGCCTTTTAGGCATTCCTACCCTACCTCAAGCCAGGACCGTTGCTGATTCAGTCGGACAACACTGCAGTGGTGTCATACCTAAACAGGCAAGGGGGCACGGACTCGAGGGACTTCCCATTGCTAAACGAACTCTGTCCTCATGGTTGGCAAACTGTATAACATTTTGCTACAAAAAGTACAACAGGGCTCTTCTTGATCCAGTCCAAGCCTGTTCCACAAGAGCTATGGCCACTACCGCGGCCTGTTTCAAGGGTGCCTCCATTTCAGAAATCTGTAATGCAGCCACTTGGTCCACGATCCACACTTTCACTCACCATTACAATCTGGATGTGGCCTCGCTGTAGGAAGGCTTTCGGGCCATGCAGTCCTACAAGGTCTCTTATAATTTTCCGCCCTTCTGGACATAACTGCTGGGTAATCTCCCAGAAGTAATGACTTACTGCAAGTGACCATTCCGTGGAAGATAGTGCAGTTACATAGTCTTACCATAACAGTAGATTTTCAAGGAATGTCTCTTGCAGTAAGTATAATCCTGCCCTCTGACCCCCTCCTTCTCTGACAGAGGCAATTTCATGTTCCACAGAAGTAGGAGTGGGCTCCTTAGTCCCTCGGTTTCACCTCGGCCCTCGCTTTTGCAAGCTGAATCCAGCAGGTGGAACAGAGGATACCAGGGACCACCCACACTTGTATAGGAAGCAGGATATGATGTCGTGTGGGTGGTCCCTGGTGAAAACTGCTAGAAGAAGCTGCTGTTCAACAGCACCCCTCTGCTGAATACTCTCAGAAGTAATGACTTACTGCAAGAGACATTCCTCGAAGATCTACTGTTAAAGTAAGACTTTACGTAACTGCACTTTCTAGGTGTGGTATATGTTGTTCATCTGCACGGACCCACCCGACCTCCCCAGCTTCGACTCACAACCGCTGCTTCCAGTGGGCAGGATCTGGCGTCAAGGGGTGGAGCTGATGGATATACCACCCAGGTGAGTGGGAGGAGCCAGGGAAAGGACATGCCATAACATGTGGATGAACAACATTTACCACTCCTAGAACTACTGTTACAGGAGAGTAACCACCAGCCACACCTGGAAATGCTCCTGCTGGAGCTGCTGCTGAGGTGGCTGCGACTGAAAGGACCGGTACTGGAAAGCCTAATTCTTGATACAGGTGGGATGTCATTCCACCCTATGGCTGAATAGGTCGGTATGCTCTCGGTGGTCTCCTTACTTGGTCTTCCACAGGGATAAAATAGTCCTTCACCCCAGCCTGAAGTTCCTCCTGAAGGTGGCATTGGAGTTTCACCGTAAGCAAATGATTGTTACCGGTGTGCTTCACCATCTTATCTTCGGAGGCCGACTGAAGGCTTCATACCCTGGACCTGAAGTGAGCTCTCTCTTGTTATGTGGAGCGCACGGCTGGTGTTTGGGGACAGGCTCACTAGCTGTTTGTTACACTGAAGCCGCACCTGGCAAACCAGCAGCAAAGTGAACAGTTGCCAGGTGGATAACATCCCGCATTGACCTCTGCTATAGGTTGGCTGGTAGGGAGCCTCCCATAAGGGCTAAGGGCTACTTTCCACCAGACATACCGCTGCTTCCAGGGACGTCCCTATCCAAGAAATCTGAAGGGCTAATACCTGGAAGTCAGCGCACACCTTTATTTCCCACTGTTGCATATACCTTGAGTCATGCCAGGATGCTGGTTTTGGAACCTCGGTTCTCCAGTCTTTGATAGTGAACTCTAGCCACACACCTAGAAAAACATGTTACTCACCTGTGACCATAGCTCTAGGAGTGGTATATGGTTCACATCCACACAACCCACCCGTTCTTCCCTGCCAATTGGCACATGGATTGCTGCTTCCAGCCTGCAAGATCTTTCATTGTGATGTGGAATCGGGGGATATAACACCTGGGTGGTGGGAGAAGCTTAGCTGAAAGATGTCCAACCAATTGGACCATTTAGGTGGAACTGCCAGAGTGTGGATATGTACCTTATACCATTCCTAGAACTATGTTTACAGGTGAGTAACCTATTTTTACATGCTCCTGCTATATTAAAAGAACTGGTCGAACTTGGGCAAGAGCTGCTGGAATTTCTTAATAAAAAAAAATTGGAAAGGCAAACTTCATTTCACCAGTGATCAAAACTTTTATTAGCAAGGTAACAATTGAAGCAAACTGCTGGCTTGGAGACTACAGAAACAAATGGTAGAGAAGTATTCCAAAACCGCAGACTCCCGACTGTCATAAATCCTTAACCACTGACTGAGAAGAAATTTGTGATAGTTGAAAACTGTTATTCCACACTATACCAAACTGAAAACCGCGGTGATCAAGAAACTTGAGGCAAAAAATGGTTTGAATAAAATTCTGATTTTACATAATTATAGATTTTATTTCAGACATCACAGTACCTTTCCTCAGTGTGGAGCATTTTGGGATATGTTTGCACGAAGGATGCTACATTTGCTACAGTGGTTAGACTCGAGCACTGGTCAGAAACATGGTAGCTGAGGCTCAACGCAAAGTAGTGCAAAGTCATACACTTAGAAGGAGGAAGAAACCCAAAGAATCATTACCGTGGAGGGGGGGAACAGTTATCCCCTACAGAGGATGAAAAAGGTCTTGGGGTGATAATAGCATGGCAGCTCAGCCATTCAGCACAGTGCTGAAAAGCGTCAGCTAAAGCAAATAAGATGGGTGTATTGCCAGAAGAATCACGTTCAAGAGAGTAGAGGTAATCCTGCCACTGTAAGGTCATTGATGAAGCCTCACCTGGAGTACTGTGTGCAGTTCTGATGCCCCTTCTTAAAGAAAGATGTTAAATTATTGGAGGGGGTCCAACGCAGAGCAACCAGGATGATCCTTGGTATGGAGGACAAACCCTACAAGGAGAGACTGAGGGAACTCAATGTGTACTCCCTGGAGGAACAGTGGGATAGAGAGGACATAATAGAAACCTTCAATTTTATGAAAAGCATAAAGACGGTATAGAGAGAGTTTTAAGATTAAGGAGAGGGAGGGACACTGGAGGGCACAATCTAAAGTTGGAGGGTGGTAGATTCATGGAGAGTGGTGAAACGCACTACCTGAGGAGGTGGTGTCCTTGAAGATGGTGGGTAGTTTTAAGAGGGGATGGGGCATAGTCGGGGAGAGGGGTGGCCAGTGAGTCACTGGAAGAGGGGTAACAGTATGGGCATGAAATTGGATTTGCGGTTAGGAGAGTGGGGAAGCAGCTGCAGTGTAACAGACTGCTAGCTCCACACTCGAGCAGACTAGATAGACCATCAGGCCTGTATCTCTGGCATTCTTTGTATGTTCGTATGTACATGAAATTGCATTGATGAAGAAGCACTTCTCTAACACCCACCTGTATAGCGCATGCCAATAGGCAGTT
Source organism: Neoceratodus forsteri (assembly GCA_016271365.2). Taxonomy (NCBI): domain Eukaryota; kingdom Metazoa; phylum Chordata; order Ceratodontiformes; family Ceratodontidae; genus Neoceratodus; species Neoceratodus forsteri. The sequence continues at coordinate 501,184,380 of CM028132.1, forward strand.
CTCTTCCAGCAGAACCCTTTTACTTCAATGCTTTTGCATTCATATTCTGGTCCTTTCTTTTGATGAACATGAGATTATCTAAAAGCAAAACTGACATGCGTGTTTTCTTGTTATTAGGTGATGACGAGCAGCTTTTGATTGATGGCTGGGATTGTAGCTTCCCTGATGACTGCACAGAAGTGGAGCCTACTGAGAACTCTGAAAACTTGTGTAAGTGCTATTTGCAAACACATGTCCCTCATCTGCAACCAGGCTTGAATAAAGCCTGGTGGCTCCCATTCTTAGAATTCCAAGTCTTGGGGGAGGGAGTCACAGTAATTGAGATGATGGCGAGTGACACTCTGGATGGATAACTCTCACCCCAGAGGGGAGGTGTCTGGAAGGGATGAATCTGCCCATATTTATTTACATATATATATATATCTGTATAAATCTATTTTTGACTCATGTCATTTTAGTTCATTCGTTTTAATTAATATTATCGGATTGAAAAGGAATTAATATGCTGCAGGGAGAAGGGGAGGGATGGAGGGAGAGGTACCTGTTTTGTTATGTTTAAGTTAAGGTTTAGTATGTTAGTAAGTTTTATTGTTAGATGTATTGCACACGCTTACAACTGTGGTATAAAGCCCTAGAGAAAGACTACTAGATCAATTACATAGAACTGAGTCAGCCTTCATTTTTTGTACTTATGTAACCTGTGGTAATTGATGCGTCTTAGTGTGCAGTTGTTTGTCTGAAAGTTGGAAAACTAATAAAATTGCAATTTCCAAAAAAATTAATAAATAAAAGAAATTAATTTGACACGTCTCTTAAGTAGGTGTACCACTCCTATGATTAGGATGCTAAAAGACTGCGTTGTATATTTAAAAAAATAAAAAATAGTGAACTGATGTTCTGCTCCTTGTACCTGTCTCATTATCCAGTGCAAGACACAGTAGCTGTGTGCTGTCCTGGATACTGACTGATACTCTACTAGTCCCATAGTAAGGGTCCCAGGATTCATGATCAGCAGAGCAGGTGGTACTCTAGTACACCATTCTGATAACCCAAACATTTTAAATGAACTCTCCAAACCATCATGCCTGTACAAAAAAGGCATTTTTCTCCAGAATGGGACTCCTAAATATTTGTGTGGCACCCTTGAAAATCTATTTGGGGGAAGGTACAGATCTTCAAACAAATTAACTAGTGGAAGCTCTGTGGTTATGTTATGCTCATGACATAACAGCACTCACTCATGATCATTTATCCTTGGTTACTTTCTGCTGGGATGATATTTTTTGTTGGGGGGAGCTTATCTTTGGAATGTTGGTGGAATTTTATGTACAGCATCCCACACCACTCTACAGTGCTTGTCCCACTGGGAAACGCTTGGACTGGTGTAGCTGGGAGCTCTCCCAAGGCCACTGCTGCTTTTCTGGCTGTGACTTGTTGCTTGAGAGACTAAGACTGGGTAGTAACATAGTATTGTGATGACGAAAGGGGCTTCCATCTTCTCCGAGCCTTCTGACAATGACTATACCAAAGTATGGTCACAGTTCCAAGTATTCAAGATTGTTATCCCTACTCATGCTGTGTAACCCTCAGCTGGGAACTCTTAACAGCCAGTGCTCCTTTCCTTGTAGCAGTTCCTACCTGGGAAGACTTAGCCAAGAGTAGCTGCAGTCTCCTAGCATGTAGTCCGTACATGTACAAGTTGTCCTTGACTCGGCATCAAGGTTCCATTTCATTTTTTTTCAGGCATACACCTCCCCTCAGTTACCAGATCCATGCCAGAGTCTGGACCTTATTACTTACTCCCTGCTGCTGGCATAACACAAGACATTCCTCCCATGGTGAGCCTTACCAGGCTGCCACCACTGGTGGTTAAATGCAGACCTGTTCCTTCATGCTTGGCTGAGAGGAATTTTATCCCTTCCCCAGGAAACTGGAGCAGTGGGACAGTGGAACTCTGCCTATGCACAGGCATTCTGCCAGTGTCATGCCCAGCCCTTGCAATACTGGTTACCTGTGACTGTACCCCTGGGATGCACCAACTTGGTCCATCCTCCCTTCCTGAACGAGGGCATCCACATGGACACCTTCGCCTCCCATACTGTTGAAGTGTCTATTTTGGGGTGCAAACCTGGGTTTTCCACTTGGTGACATAACATGCTACCAGCAGCACCACGGGCCACCTGATAGGAAACTCCTGCCTTAAACTGTTTAATATCGTTTGGCTGCTAGCCATCAAACATGATCTTACAAGATACTTTCTAAGTGATTACATATAAGTTAGAATTATATTTTTAAACTCATTCTTCCCAAAGTGCCAAACATGGCTTCAAACATTTTATGTGATTTTTTTGGATGGATATATGGATAATAAATTTATAGTTGTCTTAGGTTGGGGCTTCACTCCTCAATTCTCCCCCACCCACCCACCCTAGAAAATAAACCGTTTAATTACCTCATTGCTCATAAAATTTAGTTAAACCCCCAGTGCAGCCAGCATGTTAAAATATGGCGCTCCTCACCATGTCTGATCTCTCTCTTACTAATATGAGCTGATGATGCTGGACTGCCCCATAGAAACATAGACTTTGATGGCAGATAAAGACCACTTGGCCCATCCAGTCTGCCCATTTCCCTACCTACTGGATAAGCTGCAGGTCCTAGTTAGCCAACAGCCTACTTCTTCCTAACCCCCACCAGAATTGCCTTATGTCTGTCCCATGCATTATTGAATTCCCCCACTGTTTTTGACCCCATGTCCTCCTCAGGAAGGCTGTTCCATGAGTCCACCACCCTCCTTTTTTTTTTTTTCTGAATCAGAACTTGGCATGTCACCCATCTGATAAATCAATATCTTCGCAGAGTCATTTGCCAGTCATCATTCTTCAGAAATGTTTGAGAGTTCTTGGCCCACAGGCATCACTTTTGCAGGGATGGTCATAAAAAGAAAAGGAAAAAATTAAAAAAAGAAAAAAAGGATAGGCCGTAAAGCCTATATAATGTTATTTAACATTATTACTGAAACGATCATGTTCTACTGAAGTATTTCCTAAGAAATTTATAAAGGGGTTCCAAATTTCACTAAATTTAATATAATTTACTTCCTGTGTACAGAAGATTCTCTCACGGTTCGCACCTTCTATCATTAGATTCAACCATTGTTTCAGGCTCGGAGGATCAGACTCTTTCCAAGCCTTTAATATCAATTCTAGGGACATGGATATGTTGTTCATCCACACTGTCTGGCTGGTTCCTTGCCACTTTAAATCTTGCCGGAAGGTCTTCCAGCTGGCTCCTCCCACCCACCCGGGTGGTAAAACTCTCGGCTCCGCCCCATGACGCCAGATCTTCCTTACCACTTGGAAGCTCAGGTTCCCTCCTTAACGCTCTGCGTATAGACTGGATCGTAATTCTTCGGTTTGCCCGAAATTCATTCTTAAATTTTCAAGACTTCGGTCAAATTACTCCCTCGTGGCTGCGATGGACAAATTGACTCCCGGTTTTCGGCGGTGCCCATGTGGGCAGAAAATGTCCAGGATGGATCCGCACTGCATGTGCGTCTACTGCCTTGGCCCAGACCATGACCCACAGGCCTGCAAGTTATGCCGTTCGTTTTCGGCCAACGTCCTGGAAGACCGCGCTGCCCGGTTACAGCTTGGGCACCCTGAGAAGTGCTACCGGCCGGTGAAGTCAAAGGAGGCCCGTTGGGCGGTGTCCATGGCGGCTGGCTCGCTGAGCAACTCAAGCAGATGATCGCCCTCGAGGAGCAGGCGGCACAGGCCGCATCATCCTCTTCCTCGGTCGCGGCATTATCCCGCTCTCTTTGGGATCCTCTTACACAGCTTCTTTTAAGGAGCTTTGCCAATCCCTTTCCATGAAGGGAGAGGGGCCATCGGGACATTCTTCTCGGTCCAAAAAGAAGGGCTCGAAAGGTAAGTCACACCGTCGGTGTTCGTGGGAGCGGGAGAGGTCCCCTTCCCCGGACAGTCGACATTCTACTTCGGTCGAGGTTGCGGCTAAGGCCGCTGGCTTCATGGTTTCCCCATCAGGTCAGCCGGCCGAGAGACCCGTCGACGCGGTCGAGATTTTTCTCAACCCGTCGGATGGGCTGTTGACTGGTGAAGTCAACAACCTTTCTTCACCGGTTCCCCCGGTGGAGACTGAGGACTTGCCTGCGCTTCCTGTGCCAGAGTCCCTGGTCAAGGCTTCTGAGCCGAGGGAAGAGCAGGTGTCCCCGGCCCCTTCCCAGACCCATCCTCGGAAACACAGAGGATCTTGGTCTCGGACATCGTCTCGGTCCAGCCGATCCCGCCGACATCGGCAGTCTTGGTCTCGGCACCAAAGTAAGCGGCGCCGCCGCTCGTCCTCGTCTTCCTCCTCGAAAGAGGAGATGCTTTGGCACAAATTGCATCGACGCTACAAGGACCTGATGTGGCAGCAGTTACTTCTGTCCAGGGACAAGTCGACGCCATCGCTTTCCCCGGCCATCAAGTGGCTGTCACCCGAACGGCCGAAACAACCCCTCGCTGTAGTCGAGGTGCCCAAGCCTGGGCCAGTTGTTCGGCCGAAACAAGCTGCCCCGCCAATTGTGGTGGAACCTCCACCTCCACAACCGAAATCGAGGGCGCCGACCAAGGACTCTCGGTCGGGTCAGGGTCTGCCCCACAGGTTGTCGGTCACCCTCACTCCCGACCATCCTCGGCAGGTGGAGGGTGGCTCAGGCCCCAGGCAGCTCTTTGCGGACTCCTCGGAGTCTGACGACGACTCCTCCCTGTTCTCCAGGCCCATTAACCTGGAGTCCTCCGGGTGCCAGTCGATGGACGAAAGCCCATCATCCTTTATGGGTCTGCTTCGTCTCATCTCGGAGTCCACCGGGATGCAGCTCGAGCCCGTATCCAAGCAGGCCAAGTATCCCCTAACGGAGATGCTAGACCAAGGGGATTCACCCACGGAGGCCTTTCCAGTGGCTGAAGCCATTGTTGGCCCAGCCTTGGAGCTTTGGCAGCAGCTGGCTTCCTGTCCTGCGCCTTCAGCCAGGATGGCCAGGAAGTATGCGGTCCCTACCGGCTCTTTGTCTGGTTTTTCGGAACACCCCTTCGCCGAGGGGTTGGTCACCGATAGCGTTTTCCGGCGTTCGGGAATGCTAGGGATGTGGTTAAGCCCCCGACAAGGGTCAAAAGCTGGACTATGCAGGGCGCAAGGTGTACGCTGTGTCCTCCCTTGGCCTCCGCCAGGCCAGCTCGGCCGTGCTGATGGCACACTTCTCCCACGCCCTCATGGGTTCCCTGGATGAGGTGATTCCCTTATCTCCCAGCCAACCTGTAGACCACGGTCAAGCAGGTACGGGACCAGGGAAGGGTGGTGGCAAAACAGCAGCTCCAAACGGCTCTGGACATTGGAGACTCCTGTGCCAGGTCAGTTGCGGCCGCAGTGGCCATGCGCCGCAGAGCATGGCTGAGGATATCCACCTTCACAGCGGATACCCAGCATAAACTGGCAGATGTCTCCTCCCTGTGGACTGACCTCTTCGGCCCTGGAGTGGAAGGTCACCTCCAGCGGATCGAAAAGTCCAATGCCACTCTGGACTCTGTCACCTCCACCCAGAAGGACAAGGGCCGTCGACAACAACGTAAGTCCTTTTGCCGTTCTGCGCCTGCGGCACGTCCGGCCCAACAGCACCAGCATCAGGGCCAGCAGCTCGCGCTTGGCACCCCAAAGCCAAGCCTGCGGCTTCCTCTAATAGGAAGCAGGGAGGAAAAGACCCAGAAGATCCCTCGGTCGGTCCCTCCTCCAAGCCTGCCCAGTGACGGGTTGAGGGGTGTTGCCCCCAGCCTCATCACTCCCCGGTGCCCCCATGGGGGGACGGCTCCGCCACTTCCTTTCCGCCTGGTCTGCTATCACCACAGACCGCTGGGTGTTGGAGGTGGTAGGAAAGGGCCTGCCCCTGGAGTTCGAGCAGGCACCGCCCTTCCGAGCCGTCGCCTCTCGGGGAGGCTACGGGTTCTGCAGCCTCTGTCGGCTCGCCGAGCCGATACTGCCTTGCTCCTCGAAAAAAAGGTGATCAGGAAGGTGGCGGATCCTCCTCCAGACCTGTGGTTTGTCTCCAGGTACTTCCTGGTCCCAAAACGGACGGGGGGCTGGCGCCCCATTCTTGACCTGCACGACCTGAACAGGTTCCTAAGGTCTCGGACCTACAGGATGGTCACTCTGGCTCAGGTAATCCCATCCTTGGAACGAGGCATGTGGTTCTGTTCTCTGGACCTCCAGGATGCATTCTTTCACATCCCAATCCGTCTGTCCCACCAGAGATTCCTCCACTTCAGGGCAGAAGGATCCCTCTACGAGTTCCAGGCCATGCCCTTCGGCCTTTCTCTAGCTCACAGGGTCTTCACCAAATGCATGGCAGTGGTGACAGCATTCCTGTGGGGCCGAAGGGTCTGGGTGTACCCCTACCTGGATGACTGGCTGATTGCAGCCCCCTCCAGAGCGGAAGTGGAGCGGTCCAGAGATCTGGCCCTCCAGGTTTGCTCTCAGGTTGGCCTCCTCATCAACGAGGCCAAGTCGGAACTCGTGCCAAAACAGGTGATACAATTCATCAGGGCAGAGCTCGACTCTTTTCGAGCCAGAGCATGGCTCCTGGTGGACAGGGCCGAGGTTCTTCCTCCTTTGCCCAGTCATTTCAGGTTGGACAATTGGCGCCTGCCGTACTTTCTAAGCCTCCCTGGGCCTCATGGCGACCTGCACCGCGTGGTCCATTGGGCCCCATTGTATATGCGTCCTCTTCAATGGGGCTGACCAGCCAATGGTCACAGCACTCCGATCCCTTGGATCAGCTAGTGACAGTGACCCAGGTGATGTGGAACGCTCTCCAGTGGTGGACCATTCCAGCACATCTGCAGGAGGGCATCCCATTTGTCCACCCCGAGCCGACGGTCTCTCTATCGACCGATGTCTCTCTGATGGGTTGGGGTGCCCATCTGGGGGAGCACAGTGTGCACGGCCTCTGGTCCCCTCGGGAGTCCCATGTCCCATCAACCTGCTGGAGCTTTGAGCGTTTCGTCTAGCCCTCACCGCCTTCACTCCGTTTCTACGGGGTCAAGTGGTCCAGGTCCAGACGGACAATACCACGACCATGTACTATCTAAACCGCCAGGGCGGGACGCGCTCCATGCCTCTGTGCAAGGAAGCTCTCTGCATTTGGTCGCTTGACGCAGCCTGGAGCGGATCTCCTTGCCATCCATGTGGCAGGAGCCTCCAACATTCTGGCGATGCCTAAGCTGGATAGGGGCTGCGTCCATGAGTGGTCTCTCCTGCCAGAGGTAGTACAAGATCTGTTCTCCCACTGGGGCATGCCTCAGGTGGACCTTTTGCCTCCAGGAGAATCGAGGCTGAGGACTGTTTCATGCCCACCCCTCAGCAGGGCTCGCTGCAGGGGATGCCTTCTCGGGCCGTGGACCCCGGGCCTCTTCTCGCCTTTCCCTTGATCCACAAGGTGCTTCTCAAGGCAAGGAGGGACAAGGCGCAGGTGATTCTGGTAGCCCAGACTGGCCCGCCAGCTCTGGTATCCAGATCTCCTCAGTCTCAGCTCCAGGCTCCCAAGGGCTTCCAGCCACCCGGACCTGATCTCAGTCAATCAGGGGAAGGTATTCCATCCGGACCGTCAATCCCTGCACCTGACGGCCTGGTTCCTCAGCGGCTAGAGTTCCAAGCCTTGGGTCTTTCCGATGAGGTCCTCAACGTCGTTGAGGCGTCCCGTAAGGAGTCGACCAGAAAATGCTATGCCTTCAAATGGAAGAGATTCTCCATTTGGTGTCAGGGCAAGGGCCTGGACCCTTCCTCCTGTTCCTTGGCAAGCATTCTGTACTACTTGTGGTCCCTTTCTCAGCAAAGGCTTCGGTCGTCGACCCTTAAGGTGCACCTGGCAGCCATCTGCTTACGGGCGTGGGCGGGAAGCAGCTGATGGTGCAGGAGGAAGGTGGTGGGTGCTTTTCAAAGGCCTTGACCACATATCCCCTCCGGTGTGAGAACCTCCACCTCTGTGGGATCTACAGCTGGTATTGGCTAAGCTCATGGGCAGGCCATTCGAACCAATGCACAGGTGCGATATCTCCCACCTGTCGTGGAAGACTGCCTTCTTGGTGGTTATCACATCAGCCAGAAGGATGGGAGAGCTCCAGGCACTTTCCATTGAGTCTCCTTATCTGGTCTTCCACAGGGACAAGGTTGTCCTGCAGCCCCACCCAAAATTCCTTCCGAAGGTGGTGTCGGAGTTTCACCTTAACCAGGTGCTGACTCTGGCGGTGTTCTACCCCAGTCACACCTCGGAGGCCGAATATAGGCTCCATACTTTGGACCCTAGAAGAGCGCTCTCTTATTATAAGGATCGGACGGCTGAAGTTTGGGGAGAGGTTCGCCAGCTGTTGGTCACTTACGCTGAAGCCGCACCTGGCAGACCTGCAGCCAAGTGGACGATAGGCAGGTGGGTCACCTCCTGCATAGATCTCTGCTATAGGTTGGCAAGCATGGAGCCTCTCAGAGGGATAAGAGCTCATTCTACCCGCCATACCGCTGCATCAGTAGCTGCTTCCAGGGACGTCCCTATCCAGGAAATCTGCAGGGCTGCTACCTGGAAGTCAGCACATACCTTCATTACCCACTACCACATCGACCTTGAGTCACGCCGGGATGCTGGTTTTGGGGCCTCTGTTCTCCAGTCTTTATTTCCTAAGTAGGGGGTGTGTGCCTTGCCTCCCTCCTTCTGGAGAACTGCTAGGAGTCTGCCAGACAGTGTGGATGAACAACATATCCATGTCCCTAGAAATACAGGTTACTCACCTGTAACAGGAGTTCTAGGAATGGTATATGTTGTTCATCCACACATCCCACCTGGCCTCCCCGGCTTCAACCCACAACCTGGCTTCCTGTGGGCTAGGTCTGGCGTCATGGGGGGAAGCCAAGAGTTTTACCACCCGGGTGGGTGGGAGGAGCCAGCTTGAAGACCTTCCGGCAAGATTTAAAGCAGCAAGGAACCTGCCAGACAGTGTGGGTGAACGATATATACCATTCCTAGAACTCCTGTTACAGCTGAGTAACCTGTATTTTCTTTGCACTAATCATAATTAGGTCTAACAACTTTTTTTACCTTCGCTAATTTGGACCCTAGGTTGAAGGAAATTACTCCCAAAAATAATAATTCCCGGGTCGTATGGGAAATCTACCCCAAGAATTTTCCGTACTATAAGCAGTATTTCCCACCAATAACTTAATAGATTTGGGCAATCTGCAAACATATGTAGCAGAGTCCCTTTCTGATTTTGACATCTCGGACATACATCTGAGATATCTACATTGAAGTCATGCAGTTTTGGGGGGTATAATATACTCTGTGTAGGACATTGTACTGTATTTGTTTAAGCTTACTGTTTTTTGATACCTCTAATGTTGTTTCTACAATTCGTTGCCACCTTTCTGTTGTTAATGCTGAATGTATGTCGGACCTCCATCTGTCATATAATTTACCTAAATATAAGATTTTTTCTTTTTGGCAGACTTTATACATTAAGCCAATTATTTTTTTTATTCACACTTGAGTGTAAATACATCCTCAAACGGAGAACTAACTGGTAGTTTAAAAGTGGTTTTGTTCATAGATAAAGCATATCTTAACTGATAGTAAGCCAAAAAATATTGACCTTCTATATCAAATCTCTGTTTTAATATATTAAATTCTATACATTTTCCCTGTACAAATAAATGTCCAACCTGGGTAATCCCTTTTTTCTAGTTCTTGAATTAACTATTCTTTTTTAAGTTTGAAATTTCTTTTAAATATGTATATGGTGAAAAAAGTTCCCTCCAATTTATTAACTTATGGACTTCTGCCCAGACCTTAGCTGACAGTTTAGTTGCTTCAAGGGAATCTTTTTATAAAATGCTTTTCTGATTTTGAAGACACTGACCTGTCCTCTGCTTTAAATCTGATTTTTCTTCTCCAGTCTCCACCTAACCTGGTTTATCAGCATCTTGGAAAAATGCTTTAATTTGCGTCACTTGAGTGGCATAATAATACCATTGAAAGTCTAGTAAACCTAGTCCTCCCCTATCAATTGGTGCATATAACCTTACAAGGCTTATTCTAGGCTTTTATTTTTCCAAATACATTTTCTAATTTCCCCTTCTATTTTTTTTTTTAAACATGACCACTGGAATCCAAATAGGACATGCCTGAAAAAAGGACAATAATCTAGGGAGTAAATTCACCTTTACTATATTTATTCTTCCTTTTAGAGTTAAAGGTTATTGCCACCTCACTAAGTCGTTAGACATTTTTTGAATTATAGAATCAAAATTAGCATTATACAACTTCCCTTTTTTGTGTTATAGATGCACCCAGATGTTTAATTTTTTTTGTAATTATTAATTTGTTTTTTGAACAAATTCGAATTCTGGATGTATTGGGAGAATTTCAGTTTTATTTACATTTGTTTTATAACCTCATATCTTCACAAATTTATTATTAAATCCATCAAAATGGGCATTTCCCTTATTGCATCTTGTATATAAAGGACGTCATCTGCATATAGTGATATGCTATGACTTTTTCCATTTAATATTGTTCCCCGTCATTCTCCCTCCTGTCTAATTGCTTGTGCCAGAGGTTCTATATAGATATCGAATAAGAGAGGTGGGGGGGGGCATTCCTGCCTTGTCCCTCTAGCCAGTCTAATTTTCTGGGAGAATTGACCATTTGTACTTATTACAGCAATTGGGGCTTCATAAATCAATTTTATAGCATTTAAAAATGTATTTCCACAACCAAATTTTTGTAATGTTGTAAACAGATACTTCCATCCCACCCTATCAAATGCTTTCTTAGCGTCCAGCGCAATTAAAACTGAATTATTGTTGGTAGCAACTTCCATAATGTTAAGTGCTCGGCGGATGTTATCTGTTAATCCTCTACCCAAAATAAATCCCGTCTGATCAGGGTGAATTATTTTCCATACTACTTTAGCTAACCTTTTGGCTATTATTCTTGTATATAACTTATAGTCTGAGTTTAATAATGAAATGTGTCTATATGACCCACATTTACTAGATGGTTTATTCTGTTTAAGAATCAAAGTATTCTTAGCTTGATAGAATGAGAGTGGGAAATCACTTCCCTCTAACATGTCATTAAACAATTGAAGGATATTAATAATCGTATCTTTGTAATACTTTATAAAATTCATTGATGAAGCCATCTGGACCTAGAGATTTATTATTTGGCATCTCTGCTATCACTGCCTCAACTTCATCTATCGGAATTTGTTCTTGTAAAAGATGTTGATCTTGTTCATCTAGTTGTTTAAGAGCTACTACATTTTCCTGTTTATATAGTTGTGAAACAAAACTAAAAAAATATCTAAATCTCTTTAGGGTCAGAAACCATCTGCCCTTCTTCATTTCCTATTGTATCTATCATATTCTGAGCTCTTTCCGACTGAAGTTGATAAGCTAATAACCTGTCCAGCTTTTTTCTACTAGGAAATAATAATAATTAACTCTTGCCTGAGCGCCCTTGGCTCAATTTTCCATAATTTGTTTTATTCTAAGTATCAATACCCTTTTCATACCCAGTCCTGATATAATTAGCTTCGCTTCTGCAGCCGCTAATTGGTGCTCCTGGAGATTTAATAAACATTGATCTTCTCTATTTTTTATATGCGTTGTAGATTATATATATCCCTCTTAAATGGGCTTTAAAAGCGTCCCATTTTACTCCAAGTTTTATATCGTCCTGACCGTTCTCTCTCCAAAAATAGTTTATCTCATCCGATATTTATTTGTAGCCTCTTTATTTCCAAAAAGTTTCACATCTAATTTCCAGTGTTTCACTACACGTCGTGTTTTGTGCTGTTTCAAGCTAAGGTGAACTGCCGCATGATTCGAGATTGTAATTGAATCATGTTTAACATTATTAATATCTGCCACCATTGGTTTAGATATTAAGAAAAAATCAATTCTTGAATAGGTTTTATGCGTAGTAGAGTGAAAGGAATAAACAAGGGATATGCAGGGGTTCAGTGTGTGATAATGCATTTATATTGTACAGTTTTCAGTGACCTCAAGTAACTTCATGAGTGCCGAAGGTCACTGGATAAATGCATCATCACACACTGAACCACTGCATATTCCATTTATGCAACAGGTTTAGATGTTGTGTGAACATTTTGATTTTGGTAGGTGTAAATTTGTCAAAAAAGGGAAAAGAAAATTGAATTTCATGCTGTTTTTTGCTAATTATAAAAAAAAAAAAGTGTCTATAAATAAAACACCACTCATTTTTTAGATATTTTTGTGCTGAACATTTTTCGTGCTCACAGTACCATGCTATCATTTTTTAAACTTATTCACATTTGTTTGTCAAAAAAGTGAACAAAAAATTATATTTTTTCCAGTTCCTTGCTAATTATAAAAAATACATAAGGTATCTATAAGTGAAACACCACTCATTTTGTAGATCATTTTGTGCTGAACAATTTTCGTGCTCACAGTACCATGCTGTCTTTTTTCGTTTTAAAGTTATTCCTATTTGAATATGGTTAGTACTGCTTCTGAGGCCGAACCTTCTAAATGAATTCTGAAGAGAACTGTGTAGATAAATGGGATACTATGGTGATAAATAAATTTATCACCATAGTATCGTAGATATAGAGGATAATGTGGTCCTCTATAGGTAGCGGTCTGTTAACTGTCGAGAGGGTTGCCAGGCGACCGTGTAAACCTCGAGAGTGAAGCCGTGGCAACCTCAAGACGGTTAACAGTGACCAGTTGCCGATAGAGGGACCATACATTATTTTTATAGTGTGTGGACCCACTTAAAAAGTAAAACGGCTTACTTTTTTAAAAGTCACCGCCAGCGGCCCTTTAGTCCTTCCCTAACGCCGCATTCATCCGTCGGTTCCCGTCTAAAAAAAAGGCGCGCACATGCGCAGACCGATTGCTGTTGTTAACCTATCGATGTGACGTAGCATCGATAGGTTAACAACATTCCTACGTCACATCGATAGGTTAACAACCTTAGGAAATGATGATTTCCTAAGGTTAACAGCGTTCTACCATACATTATAATGGTTTTATTCTACAGTTTTTATCATGACCCCTGTTGCATAAATTTCTTTTATTTGGATATAAAGATCTTAAGAAGATCTACCAAATAAAGTCCATTCATATAGTTCTTAATCAAGGGAATGGACCTATATTTTCTTTCCTTCCTTTGCACCTATACTTCTATCTATAAGGCTCAACGTAATATTAACATCTCCCACTACAATATATGGTGGAGGGAGGGCCAAGATCTTTACAAATAGGTCATTAAAGAAATGTGGGTCTTGTTCATTTGGAGCATAGACTGATACTAATGTATAATTATTCGTATTTTTTCTAACATGCACTATCGAATATCTTCCTCCTTATCACTAATTTGTGTTATCATTGTATAGCCTATTCTTTTCGAAAGAAGAATTGCAGTACCTCTCTAGACTTTATTATACTCTGAGTAACAGCCTATTGCTTTAAATAAATTCCTAAAGTATTTGAAATCTTTATTTCCAAAATGCGTTTCTTGCATAAAAAAGATATAAACTTTTTCTTTTACATTGATTTATAATTGTCCTAATTTTAACCCTATCCCTTGCACCCCTCATATTCCACGTCATTATATTGTTCCATTTAAAAAAATAATTAAAGAATGCCATCCCTGCAGCCATGGTGCCTACGCCATACTCATCAATCTTATCTCCCTTTTTCCCCCATTTTTTCAAAATTACTTCTTTTCCAATAGACAAGAAAATATCTTTTTTTCCCCAGCCTACCCCTCCCCCCTCAAATACCCTACCCCGAAGACTTGAAAGGACTAAAAGCAACCATAGCTTTTTTTTTGTTTGTTGTTCTTTCTAGTTTCCTCCTTCTCCCCTCAGCTCCAGTCTCCTTGGGAGCACCTAGGAGTCATCCCACTGCAGTCCGCTCCTACCTGGTCAGTCCTCCATCGCCCATGTAGCCTTGGTTTACCCCACAGGCAGGGACAAGGTGGGCCCCGAATTCCTCTGACAGCGTCGTTCAGGAGGGTGCCAGGAGGGCAGCCGCATATCGTGGGCAAACTCTGGTGCTCCGTCTCCGCTGGAGCTGAAGAGTATTTTCCTTTGTTCTGGGGAGTGACTGGCGCTCTGACGTCAAGGCATGCCACCGACGTCTGCCACTCCCCACCCCTTCACTACGCTCAGCGTTTGCTGTGTCTCTGGCTTGCGTCAGAGGTCAGACGAGCACCGAACAGGGACCCCTGCACCTCCCATGAGAGGAGAGCTGTCCTCCAGACGCTCGATCCTCTCCCTCCCCTGTAGACCCCCAGCAACCCGGGCTCGTTCCCGAACCCAGGTCGCCAGCGTGGCACGAGGTGTGACATCCAGCGCCTCAACCCTCCGCGCCACCAGCACAACCATAGATTTATTGATAGATCAACTATAACCCATCCTTGTATAACTATGTTGCTGTCCTCATTTATCTGACTGAGACTTAACACAATGATGTCTTTCCATCCCTTTCTACCCATCTTACCCTTCCCCATTAACAAGACAGGAGAAACACATCTGACAGCAGGTGTACCACTGTTGGACAGTCTACAACATGTCACGGAACCCCAGGTTTGGAGTATATATCTCTTTTTTTTTTTTTTTTCCCTATTTTGCCTCTCTTTCCCCTTCTTCCTTTCCATTTTGTCTTCCCTACTTTCTCAGTGTCCCCTTCTCGTCCTTCTCTTTTCTTCATAGCTCACTCTCACCACCCCCTCTTAATCTCACATTCTCTAAACCTCTCTCCCTTCTTTTACCCATCTCTGTAGTTGCACCCTATTCTAAAGTCCTGCTACTACTTTTCTTCTCTAATTCCCCCATCGGCTTCAGTTATATTCCTCAGAGGAATCTGCAAGCCATTGTTTTATTGGTTTTTTTTTTAACTAATAGAGCCTTAGCGTTTGCAAATGCCTTCCGCTTATTCAACACTTCATATAAAAGATCCGGATAGACTCGAATATTTTTATCTCCCACTTTAATACCATTGTCCAACCTTGCTTTCCTTAAGATAGCTTCCTTGTCTTGGAAGTAATGTGGTTTAATGAATATAAAACGTGGTTGAGAACCTCTAAAATTTGAGTTTTTGGCCGCTCTTTGAGCTCGATAAAGTTCTGTCTTTTTTTTTCAGGGTATGGCTTATGTAATGCAGCTGTAAGTAACTTCTCAAAATATTCAACTGGGTCCCACCCCTCCAGACCTTCTGGTACATCCCCAAGTTTTAGATTTCCTCTCCTGTTTCTCATCTCAAGTTCTTCTATTTTCATTTGTAACTTCTCAAACTCTTCTGAATGTTCTGTTATCTTTGTTTTCAAGGGTGTCGTGGAGTCTTCAAGTGTACTCAGCCTTTCCTCCAGTTCACTTGTTCTTATTGATAGAGAGTTTATTTTTGGGGCCAAATCTGTCACAGAATTTACACGGTCTGAAACAGAGGTTTTAACATCTCTAAAACCTTTCCTAATTTCTTTAAGTATTTCTTTAAGGTCCACGTTCTGTTGTTTTGTAGATGTTTCCGGGCCTTTAACATTTCCATGCAGCTTAACCTGTACTCTATTTCCATTTACCCTCTCCTTGAAGATCTCAATATTAGTTCCCTCTTGTATATGGGGAGTATCTTTTTTTTTATTCCCTACCCCCTTGATTGCTCTACATTTCCACTTCCAGCTTTTCAAAATCTGTTTGTTCATCGAAATTTCTGATTCCCCCTTCTGTTCTTGTATTTTTTTTCCTATAGCCATTTTTCCCATTCTTCCCAACTATTTCTTGTTGATCATCTTGTTCACCATTTTGTTCGTTATTTCTAGGTGGCTGGACTATTAAATTATCTGTGCTTCCTGAACAATCTGCATCTTCTTCATCATGTGTATCGACTTCCATAGCAGAAAAGCCTGAAAGAATATTAAATGAGTTAGAGTTTTGAAACACCTTTTCTAACGAATCCGCTAGATCGGGCTCAGTAATTGAAGTAGCCTTATTACAAATTGGGGATTTAAAATAGTTGAATACATTTTCTGAAGCTTGTTTGCCCCCAGATTCTTCAGGGCTATTGCCCAAGTCTCTGCTGTTTTTATTATGCATGATTTGTGTCAATTTCCGTACTTTTTCTGCAACTTTTCGAGTATCATGAAGTTCCTGAGTGCGTTGAGCCCTTTGAGACATATCAGCTTTTTCCTTACTTTCTTAGATCTTATTTTCTGAAGTGGCTTGTAACCCAAGTTTTATAAAATTTACGTATTTTCCTTTCCTTTTCCCCCTTTTGCTTCACTTTCTCCTTCCCCTCCACCAAAATCCAAGGGGGAATTGATAGAATTCGATATGAAAATATCTTTTATTATTATTATGAAGGCTGTGCAAGTTTATATTCGGTATTCTGTGTGCCTAAACGCCAGCACTCAGACACTCAATAAGATCCAGAGCCTTAGTTCCCCCTTTTCAGCACAAAACTCTCTTATAGCAACCTCAGAACTTCTACAAATAAACGGAGGGGCTGCACCATGAGATCAGATATCTTCTCGCATCAACAACCCAAACCTCTCGCTTACAGGCTACTGGGCTCTTCAGCCTTTTCCTCCTCTTTCTCCCCTATCTCCCACTGGCACACTGCAGCACCCTCAGTATCAGACCAAAGAGCATCAATCCTCCCTTCTCTGTGCCACAGATCATTCTTCAAATAAAGCAGCAAAAGCAGTAAAAGTCTGTTTTTTTTTAACCCATACAGTCCGATATCTAAATAGCAGCAATAAACACTTTTTTTATATGAGCTATAGCTCCTTGCTGTTAGACTATAGCGAACCCTTTATACGGCATACCACAGACCAAGAAGGGCCGAATGCTACTATTCACATGTACTGTACAGTAGAATCTGGAGTCTTTTTCTCCCTTTAACAGCCACAGCTCTTGATTATACACAGTTAAACTTCTTGGCCTTCGAGGAAATAAAGGAAGGAAGAGAGAAAAATACTTATCCAGTTAACTTATTTGTAATGAATTCAGTATCATGCTGGAGACCATCGGTCCTCTCTGCCATAGATCCGTACAATAGTAGCGTATTCCAAAACTCTGTTGCCATCACTCTAGGTCAGGAAATATAAAGAAAGGGCCCACAAGAAGGAAGGGAAACAAAAGCAAACCGGTAATGCAGCTCATTTAATCGGATTTTGGGTATGTATCACGTAAAACCTCTTCTTATTCAGAGCGGCTCACTAACAGCGTTCCTTGACGCCATCCCCCCCCCCCAAACGCACAGCACTCAACTTAACTGGCCGCTAGCTTTTAACTTAATTTTGCATTCAAATGGCTTACAAGTCTCTCTTCCACAAAGAGGAATCAAACATTTTTACTTATCTAAATGCTCCATCAACATATTTAAGAGAGAAATTTAGAATTATAGGCAGCTTCTCTCCTCTTGGTCCGAAGTGTGTCTGCTCAATCCCGCAGGACATCCGCCATCTTGCGCCCTCCTGCCGTTACGGCTTTCTTGTCTGTCCACCACCATCTCCATGAAAAAATACTTCCTCATGTTGCCCCTGAGCCGTCCCCCCACTGTCTTTAAATTGTGCCCCCTTGTTCTTGCACATCTCTTATTCTGAAAGATGCTACCCTCTTGGACTTTGTTGATTCCCTTGAGGTACTTGAAAGTTTCTATCATGCCCTCCTTCTCCCTCCTTATCTAGAGGCTTTACATATTAAGGTCCTTTAGTCTCTTTTTGTATGGCTTCTGGTGCAGACCCTGCACCATTTTAGTTGCCCTCCTCTGGACTGCCTCCATCCTGTCTGTGTCCTTGCTGAGATGGGGTCTCCAGAACTGCACCCAGTACTCCAGATGGGATCTCATCAGCTATCTGTACAGAGGGATAACAACTTCTGTTTTCTATTGGTGATGCCTCTCCCTATACATTCCAGTATCCCCCAGCCCTACTTACTGCCTTCTCGCATTGCTTGCTTACCTTTAGATCATCTGATGTAGCTACCCCAGGTCCCTTTCCATTTTATTGTTGTTAGTACCTCCCCTACCATTGTGTACTCTTCCCTGGGTTTTTGTTTCCCAGGTACAGTGCTTTGCACTTCTTTGCATTGAATTTAAGCTGCCATACTTTTCACCATTCCTCCAACCTTGTCAAGTCCCTTCTCATCTTTTCCATCCCCTTTATGTATCAGCTGTGTTGCGGATCTTTGTGTCGGCTGCAAAGAGGCATACTTTTCCTTCCAGTCCCTCTGCAGTGCCACTTATAAAAACATTAAAAAGAACTGGACCCGATACTGAACCCTGCAGTACCCCACTTGTAACCCCTCTTTCTTCGGAGTGAATTCTGTTTATTATTACCCTCTGTGTCGTCCAGCCAGTCTTTTACCCAGGCTACCACCCTGGGACCCACTCCCAGGCTGGCTAACTTGTTTATAGTAAAGATACAGGTTAAGCACTCACTGTAACAGAAAAAGGACTTCTGGACTACAAGGAGTTTATGTTGCTCAGTCTTTTATAAAAAAACAAAACACACAGCGTGGTACAGTAACACAACTGGCAAAAAATAGGTGGTGGCTACTGCGCAGGCACTAACGTTTCACCTAGCAAGCTGCTAAGCTTCCTCAGAATGATCTGGGAAGTCTGTTTAAAGTGCTTAATTTATATGCATCATGTGACGTGCTCAACCAATCACCATACATTGTGCACAAATTCAAACAGTGAAGGCAATCATATTAGAGAGACACTTAATCTATTTCCATAAATTAGCATACATGGGTCTATGTTCCTTGTTTGTATCATCTGATATTAATTGTGGAATCATAGCTATTATAGCTTTTTTATCATTAAAATAAATACATTTCATACAGGACCCTGGCACAAAAACTTTAAACTTCCAAATCATAACTCTGGCTGCAGGAGGTAAAGCATAAAAACCATCACTAGTGTATTTGCAATTAATATTTATATGTGCAAAAATAGCATGAAGGTCATATAAAAATATATAAGGAATGTAGCCCACATTTAATCCTACATGCATCTCTCTTGCTGTCTGTCCACTGTATATTGTAGACATGTTGTATTTTCATCTGTTAGAATCTAGTTGTTTTTGAAGCTCCAAAGGATCTCTGATTCAGATATTCAGGATGCCTAACATCTATACTTTTTTAAAAATGCAGAAAGGTCAATGCCTTCATTTAGGCCTGTACTTTGTCTTGCCCCAGCTCGAAAATCTAAAAGCTTTCCTTTTGGCTTGTGATTTTCTTGATGCCCCCCCCCGGACCAACAGAGACCAGTTCAGTGCCTATAAAACTGAAGTTATGTTGCCTACTTGGATTTTGGTGGATGTGCTTCAGAGTGGCATATATTTCATCACCCCTCTGCACCACCCTTACATGTTCTCTTATCCTTGTTGTGAAATTACGTGTGGTCGCCTATGTAGTTAGCTCCACAACTGCATTTTAACAGGTGTACCACACCAGAACTTGTGCATGTGTTGAAATCCTTTATAACATGGCTATCTAAAATACAATAATTTCATTGGTCAGAACACATCACCTGACCATTGATTAATCCCCGATATACCCAAAGTTGCCTTGCCGGCCCACAATATCCTAATTGACAGCAGTGTAAACTGACTTAGAGAAATCACTCCACCATAGACGCATTGAAACAGAAGGCAGATTCCACCTTGCAAAGGCAGACTCCGCATCCTCATAACAAATCCACGTAGTGGAAACTACAAAGACGACATCCTCTATACACGTTATTCATTAGGCGGAAGGACTATTTTAGTAGAAATCCATGTTCAAACATATATATTTTAATATTCCTTTACATAAACCTCTAATATAATGCTGCTCATATTATAAGAGGATTAAGCTACTCAAGGTGTGGGTTTACTGAGCATTAATCCATGCCTAGGTGGTTGAAATCACTTAACCTGCAGCCTCACGATTCCAACCCCTCCGGCGAGGATTAATGCTCAGTAAACCCATACCCTGTCGTGGCTTAATTCCTCCTTATCTCAACATCCTTCCCTGTTTTTGGATGGTTAAACATTTTTTCAAGTACAAATGTACTTGCAACACATACATCTGCCACTGTGATGTGTCCCGGTGGGGGAGATGCCAAAAAGGCCCGCCGAATGGATTCTGGGCCAGGGACAGTGTTGCTGACCACCATGTCTTTTATGCTTCGGCACTTGCGAAATAGTGTTTGGATCTCATTTAACAACATTATCTGACTTTGGTTCCAACTGTAAAATTGACCAGTTGCCACAAATTATTTCCCGTACTTTATCTGCTCTCCTTGAGTAGGCAATTACAAAAGGACACGTGAACTCACTTTTTTCTCTGGTACCAGAACCTGCATATTGTAAAGTATCCAGTCTGTTCATACTGTCTGCTTTCTGTATTGCTGTGGCAATACTGTGGTTACTGTAGCCTCTATCTACAAATCTTTTTACCTGCTCACCCTTTTCCTATTCATACTCTGTAGTCTCGGTGCAATTTCACAGGGTGTGCACCAGCTGTCCCTTTGGAATGTTGACACTCACATGGGGGGGGGGGGTGGCAGCTCTCATATATAAGGAGACTGTTGCGGTCAGGTGCCTTTCTGAAATAAAGATGTATACACTTCTCCGTTTTTGTAAAACTTCAAATCAAGGTATGTGATCTCTGTTTGATTCAGCTCATACTTATATCTTGGTGCTTTCCATCATTTCATGTCATTACAATTGGTTATACTGGAAAGACATGTGAGCACTGCTGCCCATTTACACAAGCGTCCAGTTACATACAACAATCATGAGACATGACATCGGCCTAAACATTTAACTACCAGCAAGGGTTAATAAAATGGTACATACATTTAGGATAATATAGACTAAAGGGCAAACCATGAACTAGCCTTGAGTGAATTAACAAATACAAGGTGACATTAAGCATTCAGTGAGGGTTTAACAATAATGTATAACAGTGGAAACAAAAAAAAATGTAAGTGCGGTCTATTTATTTATTACTATCTCGGAATTGCAACCCTTTGAGTCACTCATTTACAAAGGCTCCTCGTGGTACACAGTACAGGACGGGGCAGGAGAAACATACAGTGAGTAGAAAACAGGCAGTAGTGCAAGGAACAAAAAGCATGGCAATAATATCTACAAATAAATACAGATGGAGTGGGCCATAGCAGCGAGAGGAGGACCCTTCTTGCAGGAGACTGTCCTATACATGATGGTAGCTAAGCAAGGAGTGATTATTGAGTACACATACTGAGTTACATTACCTACAGAAGAGGTAGACAGTAGGAGCGTGACGCAAAACTCAAGTTTGCAGGTACAGGCCTATACACGATTGTAGCTAAGCAACCGGGAGATACGCCCACTGATATATAAACAGAGTGGGTGGAGAAGGTCAGCTGGTTGGGAGGGGACCATTGGGGGTGCAATTATTTGCATTTACAATTATGGGAGTTGAGAAGGTGGCTACGTAGGGCTGATTTAAACAGTCCAGTTCTGAGCTCAGATGTGGTACTAGGAGGGAGGGTGTTAAACTAGGTGGGGCCCTGTAATGAAAGGACCTCTGAGCGAGGGTCGTCCTAACCCTAGGGATTAATAGCAAGGTTTTCGTAGAGCTGCGGGTGGCGACAGAAGGTGTGGCGGTGCTGATTAGACAGATTGGGGGTGGGTTTAAGCCAGCATGGATTTTTTTTTTTTTTTTTTTTTTGGTGAGCAAACAGGTCTGGTAGAGTAGCCACTAATCAAGGGAGAGGAGGTTAGACAAGGAATAAAGCATGCAAGTGTGGGTGAGTCTATCAGCCCCTGTGAGTAGCTGACAGGCCTTGTTGATAGAGAGCTTGGTTTTGTCCAGGGCAGTGTTGTCCGCTGCACCGTATATCCAGAGTCCATAGTCCACTAGGGAGAGGACTGATGAGTCAATGACGAGTCTTAGCGTTTCTGGGGGGAGATGGGCTCTGTGCTGATATAGCAAGCCTATGCGAGTATTTATGGCAGAGCAGAGGGTGTGGATGTGGTCATGGAAGGTGAGGGCAGAGTCAATGATGATACCTAGGTATTTGTGTGAGGTGATCTGCTCAAGAGGGTGGTGGGAGAGGGACTAGATAGACAGTGCAGAGCCCTTGAGTTTGTTCTGAATCTAATGAAACTGAGTTTGATCTAAAAACTAGCTTTGGTGGATTAACAATACTACAAGTGCTAGAAAGAGAGGGTATGTGCCTGAGGTGGATAACCAGAGAACGAGGGGAAAAAAGTGCAGAATGGGAGCCAGACTAGGGCTGCGAGCAGGTGCAGGTGGGAGAGAAATGTCTCCTGATATTTTGTTTGAAGGCATTTGTGGAAGGACAGAGTTGAAAAGCTTGGGTCCCATAAAAGAGTGATTTCTGGCATTGAGTTTGTCCAGCAGAAAGGAACAGTGAAAGAGAGAGTGGAGGACAGTCTAGTGGTTGTGGTGATGGTGGCTGTCTGTAAGAGAGAAGTGATGCAATCAGAGCAGTCCACGGGAGAGTTTGAAGAAGAAGGTGGCCATCTTGCAGTTGAGGCGGGCCTCTAGGGAGGGCCGATTAGTGAGCTTATAAAGGTCACAGTGGTGTGTGAGTTTAGGGAGACCAGAGGCAAAGCGAATAACGTTGTGGTAGGAGCTTTGAAGTCTGGAGAAATTTTTAATGGAGAGGCTGGGGAGGGAGACAAGTGAACCATAGTCAAAGACAGGAAGGAGGAAGCTGGAGACTAAGAGGGATTTGGATTCCCTGTTAAGGAAATGCTTGGTTCTGTGGAGGATACCGAGTCAGTGGCCTTTTTTGATTGTGAAGCTAGTGTGAGCATTGGAAATTGAGGTGGCTGTCCAGGAATAAGCCAAGGTATTTGAATTCATTGACTCTTTCAGTGGCGTTACAAGGTTGTCCTAGAGGGAGAGGTCAAAGCCAAGGGGTTTGCAGGGGCTGGAGAAAACCATGAACTTGGTTTTCTTGGAGTGAGTACAAGACCTTTGGACATGAACCAAGTTCAAATTGGAGTTTGTTAATGAGAGAGTTGGGGGGTTTTGTCCTGACAGAAAAGGGCTGCATCATCAGCATAGAGAATGAGTTCTGAGATGGTACAAATGTCAGGCAGGGAGTTAACAACCAGAGAGAAGAGGGCCCAGGATGGACCCTTGGAGGATGCCGTATTTGATAGGGCAGGATTGAGAGAGGACACCACCAGTAATGGTGCAATGGGATCTGCCCGTTGGGTAATCCTTGAACCAGAGGCAGACCTCAGGTGAGAAATGGAGGCCAGCCAGGGTACAGTGGAGGACTTCATGATCAGCGAGATTGAAGGCTTTGGTGAGATCTACGAATGCAGCACCAGTGTAGAGGTCTTCATTGTTAGCTTTGTCTGTGGAGTGGGTGAACTTGATGAGGGCAGTTTCGGTATTGTCGAGCACGGAACCCATGCTGGGCCTCTGTGAGCAGGTTGTATTTCGAGAGGAATTCCAAGGTTTGCCTGTGGATCACTTTTCTCTAAAAGTTTGGAGAGCGGGGCAAGGAGGGAAATGGGACGGTAGTTGGATACTAGATCCTTGGAACCAGATTTGTGAAGAAGTTTAATAATGGCGCACTTCCAAGCTTTCAGGAAGGACCCTGTGCAGAGGGAAGTGGTTGAGGATGTTAGTAAGAGGGATGGCCAGGCAGTGGCAGACAGGACGGAAAACTCTGAAGTCAATATTGTTGGTGCTCTTGGATGGTCTTGGGTCGTTCATTTTGATTAACTTGACCACTTCACCAGGGGTTAGGTACCTGAAGTGGAACTTAGGGTGGGAGACCGGGAGGGGTGCGGAGGTAAACGAGGAAGGAGTGAAGCTGGGCTTGTACTGGTCACCGAAGCATTTATTGAAAAGGGAGGCTATTGTGTTTGGCTCGTGGTGGTTGTCCCTTCGGAGGCAAGACAAATATGATCTTCAGAAATTCCCCTACCAATACGAACATACGAAATTTGCCAGCAGATAAAGGCCTAGAGGTCTATCAAGCTGCTCGAATGTGCAGCTAGCACCCCTTATTCTGCAGCTGCCCCTCCCTTCCCCTTCATTAACCCTCCCCCTTGTCCTGTCCCATCCTCGTGCTTGAAGCAGTCCACTGTTCTACTGCATACCACTTCAGCAGGTAAGCATTCCACCCAGCCACCCTCTCTGTAAAAAGTGTCTCCTCACTCCCTCCTGAACCTTCCTCGCTCCAGTCTCATATCATGGCCCCTGTGTCCCTCCCTCCCTTACTTTGAGACAGCCCTCTGTACCTGTCTTGTTTATTCCTTTCATGTATTTAAAGATTTCAATCATATAGCCCTGCCTCTCCTCTCCTCCAATGAGTACATGTTCAACTCTTCAACCTCCTCTCATGTAGATAGTCCCCAGCCCCTTAATCATCTTTGTCGCTCCTGCGCTACCTCCTCCAGTAACCTAATGTCCCTCTTCAGATATGGACGTCAGTACTGCGCAGTACTCAGGTGTGGTCTAACTAATGACCTATAGCGTGGCAGAATCACCTCCTCCTCCCTCGAGGATATACCCCTGCAATACAACCCAGCATTTTGTTGGCCTTGCAGCTGCCTTCCTACATTGTGCCGAGTTGTTCATTGACCCTGTAATGAGCACACCCAGATCCTTCTCCTCCTCTGTCTGGGCTAGCTGCACTCCCTTAGCTGGTAACTCCTTCTTGGGTTCTTCATCCCAAAATGCAGCACCTTACACTTTTGGCATTAAAAGCTAGTTGCCAGGTGTGTCTGACCAGGTTCCAGGCTTTGCCAGATCATCCTGCAACCCCAGCCATCCCCTAGGTCATCCACCACAGCACTACCTTGGTATCATCAGCAAACAGACTGATCTTGCTCTTGATGTCCCATGATATGTCTGCAATGAATATCCCAAACAACACTGGTCCCAACACCAAGCCCTGTCGAACACCGTCGTCACTGCCCTTGGGTGAGAGCTCCCACCCACCACCACCACCACCCTCTGTTGCCTTCCTGCAGCCAGTTTCCTACCCATCTCACCAGCTTGCACCGCCCTGTGCCTACTAACTTCCTTTCTAGCCTTCCATGTGGCACTGGGTGAGATGCCTTACTGAAGTCAGATACAGGACATCCACTGCATGGCCCCTGTCCAGTTGCCTAGTTACCCAGTCATAGAACTAGACCAGGTTGGTTTGCCAGGGATCTGCCACGTATGAAGCCATGCTGTCTGCTGTCCCTGTAGTCCTTTGGCCTCTAGGAGGGCCATCAGCCTCTCCTTCAGGCTAGTCTCCATTAGCTTACCCACGATGGATGTGAGGCTCACTGGTTTGTAGTTTCCGGTTCATCCTTGCGGCCACTCTTGTGGAGGGCACCACATGAGCCATCCTCCAGTCCTGAGGTACACACCCGAATGTAGTGAGGCATTAAATGGTCTGCCCAAAGGTCCTGCAAGGACCTCTGCCAGCTCCTTCAGTACCCTGGGTGGATGCCATCTGGGCCTGGCGCCTTGTCCACCCCTCAGTGCCTTCAAACCCTCTCAAACTCTGCTCTCCATGATCTCCCCATCTGTCACCACTTCCCACCCTGCTTCTGCCATTTCTCCCACCTTGGGTGTCACCCCCCTCTTCTCTTTAGTAAATACTGAGCAGAAGTACTCATTTAGTGCTTCCACCTTATAGCACCCTGCTTCCACCCAACCCCCCTCCTTCCTAATCCTTACAGCTCCTTTTCTCCCTGATGTACTTAAAGAAGTCCTTCTCCCCCTTCTCAATGCCTTGTGCCAGCCTGAGTTCTGTAGATGCTTTGGCTCCCCTTACTGCCCTTGTCACCTCCTTCGATTCTGTCAAGTACTCCTCCCTGTCCTCCCCGCTCCCTGTTTTCTTGTACTTCCTAAAGGCAGCTCTTTTCCTCCTTACCTTTTCCATGACCTCCTTGCTCAACCAGATTGGTTTCTAGCCTCAGCTTCTTGCTCTGGGCTTTGCAGCAAGTTTGGTTGCCTCCACTATCCCCAGCTTTATGAGCTCCCACCTCTGGTTAGTGTCCATACTAGATTGAATTCTGGCCAGGTACCCTTGTACCACTTCCCCCATCCTCCCAAAGTCGGCCCTCCTGAAGTCCAGCACTATTGTGCCAGATTCCACTCCTTCCTTGCCCATATCCAATGTGAGCTATACTGAGTGGTGGTCACTCCCTGACAGCGGTTCCTCCACTGTAAGTTCTCTCACAAAGTCCCCATTTGCCAGCACAAGGTCAAGGGTATTCCCTAACCTGGTTGGTTCACTGACCATTTGCAGCAGGAAGCTGTCCTGGAAGGCATCCAGCAGTACCTGCTCCCTTCTGTTCCTAGTTGTTGGGGTACTCCAGTCCACTCCTGGCATG
This sequence comes from Neoceratodus forsteri, assembly GCA_016271365.2. Classification (NCBI taxonomy): domain Eukaryota; kingdom Metazoa; phylum Chordata; order Ceratodontiformes; family Ceratodontidae; genus Neoceratodus; species Neoceratodus forsteri. The sequence goes on from CM028132.1 coordinate 501,210,832, forward strand.
TTGGAGTCCCCCACAATCACCACACTACCCTTCTCGCAGGACCTCCTGATCTGTTCCGCTAGTTCCCCACTCCTCCGTCTGAGATGGTGGCCTGTACACCACTCCCATTCTAAGAATCCTATTCTTGGAATCCTGGATTTGCATCCAAAGTGACTCCATACTACCCTCCTCCCCTTCCTCATTTACACACTTCAGTCCTTCCTTCACATATAGTGCCACCCCTCCTTTCCCAATCACCCTGTCCCTACGAAATAACCAGTACCCTGGTACAGACAGATCTCAGTCATTGTATTGGGTGGCCCATGTTTCCGTGATGGCTGCAATGTCCACCTCTCCCTCTGCCATGAGAACCTGTAACTCTGCAGTTTTCCTCCCAAGGCTCCTAGCATTAAGGGTAACCACCTTCCACCCTTTTCCCTCCCTCCCATCCTGCCCTCCTTTCCTAGCATCACCAACAGTACTTGCCATTTGTCCTTTGTCACTGTTATGGGGGGTAAGCTCATATGGTTTCCCAAGCTGTGGTCTCTGCATTTCTCTTCCCCAACTACTACCCCCACTCCTAGTTTAAATTCCCAACTTCCTCTATGTACTCCTCCATCCTCTGTTTCAACACTTTCTTTCCCTCCTCACTCAAGTGTAGTCTGTCCTTGGCATAGAGACTACTGTCCTCCCTGGTCCTCCCACCCCCCAACAGCCCATACCTTGCTTTACACACAGGTTCTTAGCCATCCATTAAATTCTCTATTCTCAACTTTCTTGTTGTGCTTGCCTTTGGCACGGAAGTATCTCTGAAAAGTTACTGATCTTCCTGCCCCTCACATAATTGTGCTAGTTCCTCAAACCTCCTCTGGACTGTATCTACTGTTTTGTCAGCCAGGTCGTTTGTCCCAAGATGTATAATTAAATGAGGCTTGTCCCTACCCCTTCTAGCATATTTCAGAACAGACTGTCCCTCCCTTTCCGCTGTCATTCCTGGCATGGCCTCCACCCAAATGTGACTATGCCTCTCCCCCTTGCTACCCCACCTAACTCCTCTTAGTATTGAGTCCCCCAGCACTAAGATTCCACCCTCTTACTCCCTGCTTGCTTCCATTCATCTCCCTCTCTCATTTCCAGCTCCTCTTCTTCCTCCTGCACATTATTTCCCCCTTTTACCCCTGTTGCAGTTCTCCCAGCAGAACTTCCCCCTGCTCTAGTTTGGTCCAGGCATTTATCAGTTACTCCTCTAATTTCATCATTTCCCTCCTCCACCTTCTTCCTCTCTAGCAGTGCACAACTATTTTCTGAAGGCCCTTCACAAATGCCCACTCCCTCTCTCTTCATAGTAACCTGTTCTCTCCTTTCCACTCCATGACTTTTGCCACTTCTTCGCCTCCCTCACAAGTCCCTATCTCCTCCTTCCATTTGTCTTTTGTCTTCGACCTGGTTTCCTGGCATTGTTCTTCCAGCCTGGGCCCTTTGTCTCTGCTTCCTCTTCTGACCTTCTCCTCACCACTGTTGGCTTAATCGCCCTCCCTCATCTCCCCTTCTTCCTCCCTCCAGTATTGGGCTAAACCCACCCCAATCTGCCTTGCCTGTCTTAGTTCCCTCCTGCAGGCCCTCAATCTCCTTCTAAGTTTTTCTATGTGGACACTAAACATCCTCCACACTCCAGGCAATTTTAGAAAGATTGGTGCACCGAGTTGTTGCAGCCTACCACCCTACCCATTGCTGTCGTTGCTCACCAGCACACCCCCCACCCTTCCAGATGCAGGATACCAAACACTCCCCAAGTCTCCCTCTCCTCCTCTATCAGTGCAAAACATTTTCTTTATTTCCTTACCTCCTTGTGTCACACGCTGAGATATATTGAGCAACTGCTTTTATATTCCTATCCTTCCTATCCACACTCAAAAACAGACTTTAAGTAGCCATTGCACAACCTTCTTCAAACTCCTACTCCTCCTTTCCCCAATGCAATATCAATGCGAAGAAGTAATAATGAAAGCTCCTAGATTTGCATTTACTTCCCTGGTTCCCCTGGGCAGCACGTTGTTTTTCCAGGATGAAGGAGGATTTAGCAGATCTTGTGGAAGATTTGTACCTGTTCCTGAGGGTTTTGAAGTCGGGTGGGGGAGGGCATTTTCTGTATTACTTCCAGGCTCAGTCCCTATTCCTTATTAGTTTGCGAAGCTCAGGGGTGACCCATTCTTGGCTAGAACCCTTAACCCCGATTTTTTTAAGTGGGATGAAATGGTCGCAGAGGGCAAGGAACTTCTTGCTATAGGCTTTAAGCACGTTGTAAGTGTCAGAAATGTTTTCAGTGAAGGACCAGTCTTGGGCTAGGACGGCTTTGGAAAACTCAGGCATCCAGCTTCTTCAGTTGCCTGGTTTGGTCGAATTTGTGTGGGCGACGGAGTGTTTTTGTGGACTTCGGCAGAATACAGCACAGTGGTCACTGATTGAATCGGGAAGAACTCCAGAGGTGGTGACATGGGAGGTGTGTGAGACCAAGACCCAATCGATGAGGGACTGAGATCCAGTTTTGTAGTTGGTTCTGGTACATTCAGTGATGAGCTGGTGTAGGCCAAGACCAAGTATGGATTCCTTGGTGGAGTCACAGTGAGGGGACAGCCAGTTTAGGTTGAAATCCCCAAGGATGATCCAATCCCTCCCTTGGGGGAGAGAGGTCTTGATATTGAGGAAGAGGTCGAGATCACAGGGTGAGGAGGAGGGTGGCAGGTACACCATGCTGACTGTGCCCATTTTATCTACTCCGAGGAGGTGGTTAATTGAGATGGTCTCGAGGGAGGAGGTGAGTAGTGGGGGGGGGAATCGGTGGCAAGGAGGTTATTGGCAACCCAGATGAGGCCGCTTCCCCCACGCTTCTCAACCCTGTCTTTTCTAAAGACTGAGTAACCTTCAAGGAGGATTTCATTGGGGGAGATGTCCTCCTTCAGCCAGGTTTCGATGAGGGCAATGATATCAAAAGAGTTAGCTGTCACCCAGGACTCGATAATGTTTTGTTTTTTTTGTTTGTTTTTTTGCCAAAAGGCTTTGCATGTTAAAGTGAGCAAAAGTGAGCTGTTTAGTGGGTTTGGGGCAGGAGTGTGAGGGGTGAAATCGGTAGAGGGTGTGGGGCCGGGGTTGGGGTGAATGGAGCCTGAGAGGAGTAGTGGGAGGAGCCTTAAGTGCCTGTGGTTCGCAAGCAAAGACAGCTTGATGGAGTATAACCTTGTGTAGCGGTGGGTGAAAAGGATATGGCTGTGGTAGCAAAGAGAGAACTCATGGAACAGGCAAAGGCTGATGAAGGGGCTCGCATGGGGAGGGGCAGGGATGGATTTGGACACACAAGTGGGGAGATGGGGAAAGGGAGGGGAGGCGAGGTGTGGGACGAGGGGAGAGTGAGAGAAATGAGGAAGGGTGTGAGAAGGATTTGGGGGACAAAACTGGTGGGGAGGAGGATGGAAGGGACAGGGTGAGGGGAGTTGAGCAGAGAGGGGCAGAACAAGTCGTGAGAGTAAGTTGGGGAGGTGAGACCGCTTAGGGCACTCCATGCTGGTGGCAAGAGAGAGAGAAGGAAGGTGACAGGACAGTAATCAGTGAGGGAATAGGGAAGTGGGGTACAAAGTTGAGTGTGGTAGAAGAATCTATACCCAGGGGCAGAGCAGTGGTAAGGCACTGGTAGTGGGAGGTTGTGGGAAAGAGTGTGATTAAGATAAGGCAATCAACAGTGTTTGTTCAATTTGAGCACAGAGAGGACTGCCCCTTTAAGAAGTTACAGGAAAGGAGAGCCCCTTTAGGAAGTTGCTGTAATTGACTAGTATGAGGCCTCAGGGCGGGGATCACTGGGGAAGTGTATTTAATAAAGGAGGGAAGGGGGTGGCGAGGTCAGCGAAAAAAAAACTGTCCAGAGAGTAGTAGAGCAAGGCAGTGGCAGAGCTGTGATTTGAAAAAGGCACATTGAGCACTTGCTTTCTCAATGGGGATCTGCAGCATCCAATCGGGAAGCGGCCACAGTACCCAGGAGCCAGTCCAATTATGGGGATAGAAGCATGGCAGCTCCAGGCTAGGAGCTGACCGATCGTACCTGCTTTCCTTGGTTGGGGGTGGCGGGCTGGATGCAGAGATCCGGCCACTGTCAGGGATCAGCGCTGGGGCCGCTCGGCTGAAGTGGAGAGTCCGATTTGGACTTGTGGCTAAATAAGAGCAGAAAAAAGGCAGTCTGTTAGTTAAAAAACAGAGGCAAAGCTCAAGTAAATTGGTGGGAGGGCCCTGGCCAGTTTAGTGCTCAGGGCAGATGTAGGTGTAAATAGTGGGAGAGAAAGGGTTCCTGCAGAGAGGTCTAGTCAAAGGTGGCAGGTGGGAATTCAGCAAAACAAAAGGGTGGTTCAGAAGGTTGATGGGGAGGAGGCAGGGGTAGAGAAGATGGCCAACAATGCCAGGAAATATTTACAGAATATGCTGGCTCGTGGGAAGGAGGCTGGTCAGGAGGGAATCAGGGGTCCAGAAGCTGGCAGAGAAACAGTGTGGGGAACAGAGAAAAAGAAATGCAAAAAGGAAAAAGTAAGTGAAAGAGGGGAACAAAGAAGGCAGTCTGAGGAAAAATGAGAGCAACTGTAATGGGAAAAGTGTGGCAGAAAGACAGCAGGCAGTAGGCAGTTGCTCACACTATCTTGCAATATTGGGCAATTAGTGCAGCAGTAAAAATTCAGTAGTACAAGCAGTAAGTTGTATTGAAGACAGGCAGTCAGTTAAGATTCGCTACAACTCTGCTATACTCTGGAAGGCAATTCCTACATATACAGTGCAGTAGTTTAAAGGTAAAATGTTTAAGCAGTAAAAAATATTCAGCAGTACAAGCCATAAGCTATGTAGAAGTCAGGCCTAGCTAGTACAGCAGGTTAAACAGCAGAAAATTCCAAGAAGAAAAATAAATATTTTCAACAGTAGCAGTAAATTCGGCATAAAACTGTCCAGAGAGTAGTAGAGCAAGGAAGTGGCCGAGTTGTGATTTGAAAAAGGCACCTTGAGTGCTTGCTTTCTCAGTGGGGATCTGCAGCGTCCAATCGGGAAGCAGCCACAGTCCCCAGGAGCCAGTCCAATTACGGGGATTGAAGCCTGGCAACTCCAGACTAGGAGCTGACCGATTGTTTCTGCTTTCCTTGGTCGGGGGGTGGTGGACTGGATGCAGAGGTCCGACCGCCGGCAGAGATCAGCGCTGGGGCCGTTCGGCTGAAGTGGAGAGCCCGATTTGGGCACGTAGCTACTTTCCATGGTCGGGGGTGGCGGGCTGGATGCAGAGATCCGGCCGCCGGCAGGGATCGGCGCTGGGGCCGCTTGGCTGAAGTGAAGAGCCTGATTTGGGCTTGTGGCTGCTTTCCTTGGTCGGGGGTGGCAGGCTGAATGCAGAGGTCCGGCTGCTGGCAGAGATCGGCGCCAGGGCCACTCGTCTGAAATGGAGAGCCCGATTTGGGCTTGTGGCTGCTTTCCTTGGTTGGTGGGTGGCGGGCTGGATGCAGAGGTCCAGCCGCCAGCCGGCCATCCATTCAGTGAAAGAAACATTCCTGTACTGTTCCCTTCCATATGATTGTAATATCATTGCTAAAGCGCCGCCACAAATCCACCCCGGGGAAAAAATGGATTTGTGGCGGCGCTGTAAAGATGGTAATGCTCCCATTTTCCAACAAACAGGTTGGCAAAACTGGGGGCCGTGGTGTCAAACAGAGATCACATACCTTGATTTGAAGTTGTACAAAATTGGGGAAGGGGGAGTGTGTACAACTTTGTTTCAGAAAGGCACTGACCACAACAGTCTCCTTAGATATGAGAGCTGCCACCCCCAACCCACCCACAGGGACACACCACTGCGGCAGGTGTACGTGTTGCAAGTACATTTGTACTTGCAAAAATGTTTAGCCATCTGAAAACCGGGAAGGATGTTGAGATAAAGAATGTTATCACACGCACAAGTTCTAGTGTGGTATACATGTTAAAATGCAGTTGTTGACCACACGTAATTTGAGAACTAGGATAGGAGAACATGTAAGGCGGTGCAGAGAGGTGATGAAACATATGCCATTGTGAAGCACATCCACCAAAATCCAAGTAGGCAACATAACTTCAGTTTTATAGGCACTGAACTGGTCTCCGTTGGACGGAGACATCAAGAAAATCATAGGCCAAAGGGAAAGCTTTTAGATTTTCGAGCTGGGGCAAGACAAAATACAGGCCTAAATGAAAGCTTTGGCCTTTCTGCATTTTTTTAAAAAGAACAGATGTTAGGCATCTTGAATATCTGAATCAGAGATCCTTTGGAGCTTCAAAAACAAAATGGCTTCTTTTTTTTGTGTGTTATATTTTTATTAGTTTTCCTTTCCAATACAGCATATACAGATCTTACAAGACACTATGATGTAACAATTGTTCCTATGACTAGTACATATGTATACAATATTCCTGATCAGCACAGTCCGCAGTACATTATGTTGGGACCCAAGGTCCTTTTGTATTGGAAAATTTAAGAGTAAGAAACTCACAAAATATAAGAAAGGAGGTGGACATCTTGCCCATAAAGGTCCTTCGTTGCAGCCCCCCTTATCCCATGCCCTTTTGGGCTCTCTGGATGAGGTGATTCCTCACCTACCCACGGATCTACAGACCACGGTCAAGCAGGTCCGGGATTAGGGCTGGGCTGTGGCCAAGCAGCAACTTCAGATGGCTCTGGACCCGCCCTGTGATGGCTGCAGTTGCCATGGGCTTGGCTGCGGATCTCTACCATCACGGCGGACACGCAGCACAAGCTGGCAGATTTCCCATTCCTGGGCACCAACCTGTTTGGGCCCAGTGTGGAGGGTCACCTCCAGCATATTGAGAAGCCAAGTGCCACCTTAGACTCCGTGACATCCACGCAGAAGGATCCCACGAGCTTCAGGCAGCAGAAGCGTAAGGCCTTGTGATCCTCCACTCTTGCTGCAAAACCAGCCAAGCCAGCAGGCTTAGTCCTGGTGACCCAGGCCTAAGTCAGTGGCCTCTGTAGTCTGTAAGCCCGGAGGGAAGGGACCCTGTGGCTCCTCAGCTGGGTCCTCCTCCTCCAAGCCTGCTCAGTGATGGGATGGGGGTGCCTTCCTCATGCCCGTAACGCCTCCCCTGGCTCCTCCTGTGAAGGGCTGGCTCTGCCACTTTCTTTCTGCCTGGTCCACTGTCAGTGTGGACAGGTGGGTTCTGGAAGTGGCCAGTCAGGGTCTGCCTCTGGAATTCGAGCAGTACTCTCCAAGCTGAGCCCACGCCCCACGGGAGGACTTGGTATCCGCCGACACCCAGTTGGCTCTTCAAGAAGACACAGCCCAGCTCCTCCACAGGGATAGTAGCCAGAGTAGCCGGATCCTTCAGAACACCAGGATTTGTCCCCAGGTACTTCCTGGTGCCGAGCCGGATGGTGGGGGGGGTGGGGGGCTGGCGCCCCATTCTGAATCTGCACTATCTGAACACATTCCTCTGGTCGCACCTTCAGGATGGTAACTCTGTCCCAGATCATACCATCTCTAGGCGCGAGACATGTGGTTTTGCTTCCTGGATCTTCAGGATGTGTTCTTTCACTTCCCGTTCCGTCCGTCCCACCAATGGGCCATGCTGTTTGGCCTCTCCTTGGTCCCCAAGGTCTTCATCAAATGCATAGCAGTGGTGGCAGATTACCTGAGGCACCGAGGGGTCCGGGTGTACCCCTACCTGGACGACTGTCTGATTGCAGGTCCCTCCAGGCAGGAGATGTAGCGGTCCAGGGACCTGACCCTCTAGACCTGTGTCAAACTTGGCCTCCTGATCAGTGAGGCCAAGTCGGAACTCGTGCCCTCACAGATGATCACCTTGATCGGGGCAGAGCTCGACTCTTGCTGAGCCACAGCCCAGCTCCCGGCGGACAGGGCTCGGGTTCTCTCCTACTTTGCTCGATCATTTCGGGTTGGGCAAGTGCGCCCTCTCCAGGACTTCCTGTGCCTTCTGGGTTAAATGGCGGCCTGCACCAGCATGGTCCATTGGGCCCATTTGAATATACACTTCCCACAGTGGGAGCTGGCCAGCCAGTGGCCTCAGTGCAAATGTCACTTTGACCAGCTGGTCACTGTGACCCGAAAGATGTAGGACTCCCTCCAATAGTGGATAGTCCCAGAGCATCTGCACGAAGGGATCCCGTTTTTCTGTTCCAAGCCGACGGTCATCCTGATGACCGATGCCTCTCTCACGGGCTGGGTTACCCATCTGGGGGAACACAGAGTCCACAGGCTCTGGACCCCGGAGGTGTTCCAAAGGCACATCAACCTACTGGATCTTTGGGCAGTTCGGCTGGCACTTACTGCATTCGCTCCATATGTTCGGGGTCAAGTGGTCCAGGTCCAGACGGACAATACCACGACCATGTACTACCTCAAAAAGCAGGACAGGACGCACTCCCTGTCTCTGTGCAAGGAAGCTCTCCGCGTATGGACTGTCATGCGCAGCCTGGAGGCAGATCTCCTAACCATCCATGTGGCAGGAGCCTCCAGTCAGCTGGCGACGTCCTCGGCCGGGTGGGCGAGGCATCTCATAAGTGGTTACTCAATCCAGAGGTAGTTCCATCTGTTCTCCCAGTGAGGCACCCCTCAGGTGGACCTGTTTGTCTCCAGGAAGAACACAGAGCTGAGGCTGTTGTGTGCTCACCCCTCTCATCAGGGCTCACTGCAGGGGGATGCCTTCTCAAGGCCTTGGACCCCAGGCCTCTTCTATGCCTTCCCTCCCCTCCTCTTCCCTTGATCCACAAAGTGCTGCAGGTAATCCTGGTGGCTCCGTATTGGCCACACCAGTTTTGGTACCCTGATCTCCTCAGCAACAGGCTCCAGAGGTGTCTTCCACTATGCCTGGACCAGCTCACCATCAGTCAGGGGATGGTACTCCACCCCGACCTTCAATCCCTGCACCTCACAGCCTGGTTCCTGAGCAGCTGGAGCTCCAGGCTTTGGGTCTCTACGAAGATGTCCTCACTGTTATGGAGGCATCTAGAAAAGAATCTGCCAGAAAATGCTATGCCTTCAAATAGAAGAGATTCTCCATTTGGTGTTGGGGCAAGGGGCTGGACCCTTTATCCTGTCTGGTGGCCAGCATTTTGGACTACCTGTGGTCTCTCTCTCTTCAAAGGGGGACTTCGGTCGACGACCCTTAAGGTGCACTTGGCAGCTATCTCTGCTTCCTGGGCACGGGCTGGTCAGCAGTCGGTGGCACAGGAGAAGGTGGCCTGATGCTTTTTCAAAGGCTTAGATCACATTTCCCCTCCGGTGCGTGAACCACCACCACTGTTGGACTTGTTGCTGGTTTTGGCAAAGCTCATGGGCAAGCCATTTGAACCAATGCACAGATGTGACATGTCTCACCTGTCGTGGAAGACCACCTTCCTGGTGGCTATTGTCAGCCAGAAGGATCAGTGAGCTCCAGGGGCTTTTGGTGGAGTCCACTTGCCTGGTCTTCCACAGGGACAAGGTTGTCCTGCGCCCCTACCCGAAGTTCCTCCCAAAGGTTGTGTCGGAGTTTCACCTGAATCCGGGGATGACTCTTCCAGTGTTCTTCTTGAATTACACTTCGGAGGCCAAACACAAGCTCCATACTCTGGACCTGAGGCGAGTGCTCGCTTACTACATAATGCACGCCTGGAGTTTGGGGAGAGGTTTGCCAGCTGTTTGTCACCCACGCTGAAGCCACACCTGGCAGACCTGCAGCCAAGCGGACGATTGTCAGGTGGATCATTTCCTGCATTGATCTCTGCTATAGGTTGGTGGGTAGGGAGCCTCCCGGAGGGCTATGGGCTCTTTCCACCCGTAATACCACTGCTTCTGGGGACGTCCCTATCCAGGAAATCTACAGGGCTGCTACCTGGAAGTCTGTACACACCTTCATTTCACATTACCACATTGACTTCAAGTCACGCCAGGATGCTGGTTTGGGGGCCTCAGTTCTTCAGTCGCTGTTCCCGAAGTAGGGGGTGTGCGCCATACCTCCCTCCTCCCGGAGAACTGCTAAGAGTCTTCCAGTAGTGTGGATAGAACATCATATTCACATCCCTAGAAACACAGAATACTCACCCTTAATAGTGGATCTTACTTCTAGAGGGCTCTTGCAGTAGGTACTCACTTGGACTGCACCCCCTGGCATCAGGACCGCATGGAAACGTTTGCTAACAGTGATTGATGGGGGACTGCCCACCAGACGTCACGCGACGGACGTCAGCGTGACACCGTATAGTGGGTGGTCCCCACGTCCGCTCTCCAGTTCTTTCTCGCCATCGACCTGTGCACGTCGGATCGACTGAAGCTGGTTGCAGAAGTTCGAATGCCTTTTTTAGATGAGTATCGGTTTCTTTCTTATTTTTATAATTATAAGTAGTTTATATGTCATCCACTTCCCCAGTGGATTTGCATAAAAACAAGTGCAGTTCGTGTGGCATCCAGCTACTGCACAAGGACCAGCATACCCTTTGCCTCTTCTGCCTGGATCCTAACCACAAAGTCGAGGAGTGCGAGGCCTGTGCCCAATCCAACCAGGCCATGCGGAAACGGCGCCAACATTCTGTCAAGGCCTAGTTCCTGAAAGAAAAAATGGCTTTGATGGAGAAAGAGTGAAAAAAGCTGAAAAGCGCGTCTTCCTCGTCAACAGATCCACATAAGAAGAAGAAGAAAAGGGATAAAGAAAAGCATCGGGACCAGGAGCAGTCCCTCCCTCCAACAAAGCCACCTACGGGCCTTTCAACAGAGGACTGGCCCACTTCCTCTGGGAAGGTGAGTGCCACGGCCAAACCTTCACTCCCGCCTCAAGAGCAGGTTTTGGCCTCCCGGCCGCCACTGGTTATGGTGAAGACTGGATCCTCAGATACGTCTGAGGCCACTGGCACTCTTAGGCCCATTTACAACCCAGCCTCTAAGTCGGCAGGTGCAGCCGATAAGCCGCTCGTCGGACCCTCCGACGAGCACCCAGCCGGGGTTGGTGAGTCGGGAGTCAGAGCCCCCGACTCCTGCTTGACCCAGGTCGATCATCGGACCATTCGACAATTGCACAACCTCTTCGCATCCATCAAGCTCTGACATGGTGCTGCCAGAACTTTAGCCCCGTTCAGGCTGGAGGACAAGGGTCTCCCCGGGGTTCCCTTCATGGAGAGCTCCCATCTCCTGCTCCATCGGAGATTACTCCGCTGTCACCGGAACCACAGGTCCTGACAGACGAACACCTTTCGCCTGGTTTGCCCAATGAAAGGGTGCCAACAGGCCTTACGGTGACTCCGACGCCGCCTGTCGTTGTACCAGACCCTGCTCCTCAACATCTGAAGGTCCCTTTACCTCCGCCAGGACCACCTTTGGGCCTTCCCACGTCAGGGCTCCAACGGGTATTCCGCATTCTGGGCCTCCACTGGGGCTTCGCCCCTCAGGACCTTGGACAGATCTTCCTTCCGCAGAGCCTTCAGGCTGTCCTCCGTCAGGGCCGCCGTCAGGCTACCCTCCCGCAGAGCAGCCGTCAGGCTACCCTCCATTGGGGCCATCATCATACTTTTCGTCAGGGCAGCCATAATGCCCTCCATCAGGACAGCCATCTGGCTACCCTCATTCGGGTCTGACGTCAGGTTTTGCAATGATGGGTGGCCCACCAGGATAGTCACCGTCAGGCTATCCTCCGTCAACCCTGACGCATGATCCATTCTCATCTACCTTTTATTACTCAGGCTACCCTGGTTACTATCCTCAGCCAGGCTACACATACCATCATCCGTCTCCTAGCTTTGGGGAATATGGGCCTGGATCTGGATTTACTCAGCCTCCTCCTCCTCCTCCTCGGGTGGATTTTAGGGAGATCCTAAAATCTTGTTGGTCTGAGGCAAAAACCCAACTCGTCTCAGAATTAGACAGCAGGCATCTTGTTCTTCTGGACGCAGGCCGCCCAGCTTCACCTATGGCGCCCTCTCTGGTTCTTCCTCATACTTCAATGTCAGGCTGTCCGTCAGCTCCTGAGCAACTCCTGACATCTGAAGGGATCACCAGGGAGCCAGATCTTCCAATTCTGAAAGGCCTCTGGAGGATTCAGAGGATTCCGACATGGACTCATATTCCTCATCCGCTGGTTTGGATTTCTCAGACATATGGTGGAGGCCCAAGGATGGAAGTCAGAGGCTCTGGATCCCAAAAGACAAAGGCTGGCAGAGCATTTGGACTTCACGGATAAGAGTCTGGTACTCAATCCCCCATGGCTGGAACCCCACGAGGATTTATCCTCGACCATATGGCAGAGACCTTCTTCCATCCCGGCCATGACAAAGAAAACTGACAGGGTTTACAGGACACCTGAGGACAAGGACCACCTCAGTGTGCACCCTAAGGCCGACTCGGTGGTCATCACGGCACAGCTCATGATAGATCTGCTAAGCCTAAGCACCTCAGTACTCTTCCCCCTTCCCCCCCGACAAGGAGTCCAGACAAATGGACCAGTTTGGGAGTACATTTTGTGCTTTTACTCTAGCGATACGTGCTCTGAACTACATCTCACACATGCTAGAGTACCAGAAGTCCTTGTTCTGCCAGTGCGAGCCTGTTGTCGAGGCCCTACCAGACTCTGATACAAAGTCATCTGTGGCAGACACCTTAAAAATGGCCAAGGTGGCTGGACGTCATTCTTTGCAGGCCACCTACGATGCAGTGGATTCCTCCGCTAGAGGTACGGCCACATCTGTAAGCCTTCGCCGGTACTCTTGGCTAAGAGTATCGGGCCTAGCCCCTGATGTTCAGTCGGCTATCCAAGATGCCCCTTTCAGGGGCTCTGTCCTGTTTGGTGGTGATGCCCAAGACATTATTACAAGCCTGCAGATAAAGGCACAGCTCTTCGGTCGGTCCATACTGACCGAAACAACAAAAATGTCCTCTTCAACGGCAAAACAGACGCCAGACGAAAAGCCAGCAAGCACCCAAATGTCCGTTTTAACGTAGGGCTCCCAATACTGCCTCCGCTCCTCCAGCCAACATAGAAAGGGCTTCTGGAGTGGTCCTCCGCAGCCCCCTCCCATTCCTGACTTGCTGACTGCCCTCCCTCCTCCTCGTCTGTCGGAGGAACAGGTGGTCGGCAGATTCATGAGGCATCTGGGAGTCCATCACAACAGATGCCTGGATGCTTCATTTAATAAAACTTGGTCACATTCTCGAATTTTGAGAAAAACCTTCAGACAACCCACCGAGGTCTTCTCATTACCCAAGGGCGCATATCCCCCATCTAAGGGAGGAGATCACAGCTCTTCTTCACGAAGAAGCAATAGAACCAGTGCTGGTAAACCAGATCGGGAAGAGATTCTACTCCCACTTCTTTCTGGTACCCAAAAAGACAGGGGATTTACGCTCGATTCTGGATCTCAGTCACCTAAACCTCTTCCTAGAGTACAAGAGGTTTCGGCTGCTGACATTACAAAGCCTTCTGCCTCTCCTCTCAATGGGACAATGTCTTTGTGCCCTGGACATGAAGGATGCATATCTCCACATCCCAATATTCCATCCACATTGCAAATTCCTCAGGTTTTCTTTACAAGGGGAGCATTGCCAGTTCAGGGCTCTCCCTTTTGGCCTGTCCTCCACCCCGTGGGTTTTTACCACATGCCTAGTGGCAGGGACCTTGAGGAGTCAAGGACACTATGCCTTTCCCTACCTCGACGATTGGCTCCTCGCAGCGCCGTCAAGGGAGGGGTTGGAAGCTTCCTTATCGGCTACTCTGCACCTTTTCTAGTGCCTGAGCATCACGGTCAGTTATCCCAAGTCCCAACTTGCTCCTTCCCAGTGTCTTCAGTTTATTGGAGCAGTGTTGGACACAGTACAGGGTATGGCCTTTCTCCCCCTGGACAGAGTGGACATCCTGGAGAGACAGGCCAAGCTGGTGTCATCCAATCTACATATCTTGTCCAGGGCGGTTCTCTGTCTTCTTGGCCTCATGGCAGCGGCTATCCCCACGGTCCCATTGGCCAGACTCCATGTGCATATATCACAGTGGACTCTTAAGGTCTCAGTGGGATCATAGGGAGGACAACCTAGGCAGTACAGTCCTTATCTCTAGCCCAGTGCAACAGTACCTGTTATGGTGGCAGGACTCCAGCAATCTGTTACTAGGAGTCCCCTTCCTGACCCCTCCTCACTCCTAGATACTGACCACAGATGCGTTGGGACAAGGATAGGGTGCCCATCTGGGATTCCACAGGACCCAGGGCCTGTGGTCGCCTGTAGAAGCACACCTGCACATAAATGTGCTAGAGGTGAGAGCAGTGCTTTATGTTCTTAAGGCTTTTCAGCACATTCTTCTACAGGATGACCTGTTGATCCAAACAGACATGTGCGTGGTTGTGGTACATCAGCAAACAGGGGCACCCGCTTGTACCCTCTTTGCAGAGAAGTGATGCGGGTCTGGAACTGGGCGGTTCTGCACAAAGTCTGTCTCCTGGCGGTTCATGTCCCAGGTGTGCAGAACATTCTCACAGACTGTCTGTTACACCAGGGTAAGAGCTCATGAATGAGAGCCAAAGCAAGAAGTTCTACATCACGTCTTTGACCTTTGTGGTCATCCAGAGGTGAATCTGTTCACCACAAAACTTCCTAAGTTTTGCTCGCCCAATCCTAGGCATGGTGCTTTCTGGCAAGACGCACTGTTGCTTTCTTCGACAGGGAGATTTCTATATGCATTCCCTCCCTTTCCAATGTTACAGAGTGTGTTAAATTTCAGTCAGAAGGAGCACAAATGATATTGGTAGCTCTGTTTTGGCCTTGACAAATCTGGTTTTTGCTGCTTCAGCAGCTAGCAGTGGAACCTCTGCTCCCTCTCCCTCTGTCTTACAATCTCCTGACCCGCGTGGGGGCAGACTAATGCATCTGTGATTGAAGTCCCTTCATGTTCATGCATGGCACCTCAGGACATAGCTGCTTCTAGGTATGGGGTTTCCCCACTGGTAGCTCAAATTTTGGGAGCAGCATAAAAGCCATCTGTCAGAACTACTTACGCCATGAATTGGAAACGCTTTTCCATTTGGGCCACCTTGAAAGATTTGTATCCTTTCTCGTGCCCCACTCCCCAAGTCATGGAGTATCTTCTCCATCTGTCAGATCTGGGTTTGAGCGATTTGTCACTGCAGGTGCACCTAGCAGCCGTCTCTGCCTATCTTGATCCAGTGGGAGACGACAGTGGCTCAGCTAGAGGTCTTCAAAACCTTTATGAAGGGTATTTTGCATCTGAAACCCCCAATGCGTAATCC
Organism: Neoceratodus forsteri; assembly: GCA_016271365.2. Lineage (NCBI taxonomy): Eukaryota > Metazoa > Chordata > Ceratodontiformes > Ceratodontidae > Neoceratodus > Neoceratodus forsteri. Next base: position 501,226,094 of record CM028132.1, read on the forward strand.
TGCTCCATCATGAGACCTTAAATTTTCTTTCAGAGAAATTGACGTCATCTCACTTCGAGCCAGCAAGTACTCGTGATGTGCACTTTCTGTCCTGGAAAGCACTATATTTAGTTGCAGTTACCTCTGCTTGTAGAATTTCCGAGCTTCAGGCCCTGATGTGTAAGGTTGCCTTATTTGATTTTTCACAGAGACCGGGTGGCTCTGTGCACAAATCCTATATTTCTTCCTAAGGTTGTTTCAAGGACTACCCTTAACTAGTCTTTAGAATTGCCGGTATATTACCCCAAGCATTCTAATCGGGGGAAGCTATTCTGCATAAGTTAGACAGTCACAGACTTTTACGTTATTACACAAATAGGACAAACGATGTCCGCAAGACTGATCAGCTTTTTGTTTCTTTCGCACCAAAAAAGGAGGGTGTGGCAGTTTCCAAACGGTGCCTTTCAAAATGGCTGGCAAACTGCATTACTTTTTGTTACCAGAAGTATGATAAAGTCCTTCCGGGACAGATAAAAGGACATTCTACCAGAGGAATGGCTGCTTCCACAGCCTGTTTCAGAAAAGTATCTGCTGCAGACATCTGCGGAGCAGCTACCTGGAGTTCTGTCCACACTGTCACGAAACACTATTGTTTGGACATAGCCTCAAGGTGTAGGGCCGGTTTCAGACTAGCGGTCCTTCAGGGACTCCTGTCCTAATTTCCTGTTTTCCTACTGGGTTTATGTTCCAGCCTCCCATCTTTTTTCTTGTCCCTTGGACTGTACTGCTTGGGACTCAGTCCTACAAGTGATTACCTACTGTAAGAGCCCTCTAGAAGTAAGATAGTACAGTTACATAAGAACTTACTGTAACAGTAGATCTTTGAGAGGCTCTTGCAGTAGGTAACCTTTTACCTTCCCCCTCTTTATTTACAGCTCTCTTTCCAGAAAACCATTTTTTGGATTCAGGAGCCTCCTGTCATGATCCTTGGAGGTCTCCAGCAGGAGAGCTGGAGGGCAGACGTGGGGACACCCACTTTATAGTGTCACACTAACATCCATCATGTGACGTCCAGTGGGCGGTCCCCCGCCAGACACTGGTAGCAAAAGTTTCCGTGTGGTTCTGACGCCAGGGGGCTCAGTCTAAGTGATTTGCCTACTGCAAGAGCCTCTCTCGAAGATCTACTATTATGGTAAATTCTTACGTAACTGTACTTTCTAGGAGTAGTATATGTTCATCCACACAGACCCACCAGACCTCACCAGGCTCAGGCACACAACCTCTGCTACCAGCGGGCAAGATCTGGTGTCATGGGGTGGAACCGAGGGATATACCACCTGGGTGGGAGGAGCCAGCTTGAAGACTTTCTGGCAACCCTTAAAGGGAAAGGACACTGCCAGTAAGTGTGGATGAACAACATTTCTAGGAGCGTGGATATGTTGTTCATCTACACTCTTTGGCATGTCCCTTTCCCCTTTAAATCTTGCCAGAAGTCTTAAAGGTGGCTCCTCCCACCCTGAATGTAAATACCTCTGCTCTGCCATGATGCCAGATCTCCCTTTCCGCTGGAAGATTCAGGTTCCCTCGTGCTACTTCTGCAGTACCGTGAGGCCCTGGATTCTAATCGTTTTTTGCCGCATTTACTTTCTTTGTAACTCGTACGAGTTTACGATTCCAATCCGAGTGCATCGGACCTGGAGGACAAGTCGTCCCCGGGTTTCACCGGTGTCCCTGCAGACAGAAAATGTCACGAACCAATCCCCACCTCTCGTGCGTCTATTGCTTAGGTGTCGTGCATGGCACCACCTCTTGCACCATTTGTCTGGCCTTCCATCCCAACGTCCTGGACGACCACAAGGCGCGCCTAAAACTAGGGAGACTGGAGTTTTGCAACCCACCGGTGAAATCGAAGGAGGCCAGGTGGGCAGTTTCTGCTGCTGTGGGATCTACCGATCAGCTCGAACAGATGGCGACTTTCGAAGAGGAAGCTGCTCAGGCTTCGGCTAGCCAAAGTTTGTTCGTGCCGCTTAACCTGGGCTCCACTTTCACTGGGTCCTTTCGGGAGATGTGCCAGTCTCTCCCTACCAGGGGTGAGGCGCCCTTGGGCTTACACTCCTTCCGCCCTAGAAAAGGGACAAGGACCCTAAATCTTCTGACCAAAGGCAACGTTCCTGGGACAGAGAGTGGTCTGATTCTCAGGACCTTGCGGTCTCGACCTCGGTCGAGATCGCTTCCTCGGCTGCTGGCTTCTCAGACCATCCAGACTGAGGATACGACCGAACCAGCCGAGATTTCTCTCAACCCAATTGAGCTGTTGTCGCCGACCCCGGTCGCCAACTCCTTGGAGAAGACACCCATCCTTTCCTTCTCCGATGAGGAAACCCTTCCCTCGGGTATCCCGATCGAGGGACAGGAGCTGGAACCTTGGTTTTCACTGAATCCGGCCTCTTCTGATCGAGAGAGCCGACACCGTCGGTCCCGATTGAGTAATAGGACCCCGTCAGTCAAAAAAAACGAAAAAGGGTCACAAACACTCCCAGAAGAGGTGTCGCCACCGATCCTCATCCTTCTCAGACGAGGAGAGACTTCGACGGAATCTCCGGCATTATGTGGACTTTATGTGCAACAGCTAATTCTGACCAGCCAAAAGCCTGTTCCGCCGGCTACACCGGCCATTACTTGGCCCCAGCCTCTTAGGCCGACACCGACCCCTCCGATACCAAAGACTCCGGTTCTTCCTCCGGTAGGACTGGCACACATTCCTGTTCCGGTCTCACCACCAGTTTTGGTGGAGCCACCGCCTTAGCAGACTCAAGGAGGGTCTCCCTCGAAAGAGGACCAGGCAGATACGGGCCTGCCCGTCGTCTGTCCATCACTATCATCTCCAGTCACCCTCGGCATATTGAAGGGGACATAGGCGGGAGACCCCTGTATCCCTACTCCTCGGACTCGGATACCACTGGTCTTCACTCACACCCCGATGATGAGTTGTCAGTGACAGGCCTGGAGGAAGGTCCTTCCTCTTTCCAGGGCATCCTCCAACTTATTTCAGAGTCCACCGGTATGTCTTTGGAGCATATCCAAAAGAAGGCGGAATATCCTCTCAGGGATACCCTTAAGAGGGGGGATACCCCGACGGAGGTATCCCAGTGGCCAAAGTCATTGTTGGCCCGGCCCTTGAGCTATGGCAGCACCCTGCCTCTTGCCCGGCTCCGTCTGCCCGCATGGCTAGCAAGTACACTGTACCCATGGGGTCCTTGGCGGGCTTCACAGAGCATCCCTCAGCCGAGAGCCTTGTGACTGCCTCAGTGTTTAGATGCACAGGTAGCTTAGCGGATACTGACCGCCCTCCGGACAAGGAGTCCAAAAATATGGACCATTCTGCACGGAAGGTATATGCGGCCTCATCCTTGGGCCTTCGGCAGTGATCATGGCACACTTCTCTCATGCCCTCTTGGGGTCGCTAGATGAAGTCCTCCCTCATCTCCCAATGGACATGCAGACCACGGTTAAGCAGGTCCGTGACCAAGGCCGTGCTGTTGTAAAACAGCAGCTCCAGATGGCCTTGGATATTGGAGATTCCTGTGCCCATTCACTAGCAGCCGCAGTGGCCACTGGCCGGAGGGCCTGGCTGACATCCTCCTTTTTGGCGGATACTCAGCACAAGTTAGCTGATGTGCCCTTCCTTGGCACCAATATCTTCAGTCTGGTAGTGGCAGGTCACCTCCAGCGCATAGAGCAGTCCAGTGCCATCTTGGATGCCACTTCTGCAAAAGGTTCTTCGAGCAAGAACCAGCAGAAGTGCAAGAAGAAGCTTTTTTGGCACTCTTCTCCTGCGGTTAGACATCCCCCCCCCCTTCCAGGGAGGTCAGCAGCAACAGCAGGCTCAAGCTTAGCACTCTAGGCTCAAGCAGGGTCCCCAGCAGCCCCACAGAGGAGGCTGAGGTGCTGGCCCAGGAGCCACCTCCTCCTCCTCTAAGCCTGCGCAGTGACGGGTTGGGGTTGGCCACCCCTACACTCGTCATGCCAGTTCTGTGTCCTCCCGTGCGGGCCGGCTCTGCCACTTTCTTTCCGCCTGGTCTGGTATCACTTCAGACAGGTGTGTCCTGGAAGTGGTCGGTCGGGGACTGCGTCTAGAATTCGAGCAGTACCCTCCCTGCCGAGCCCATGCCCCATGGGAGAAAAGGATCTCAGTTGGCACTCGGTCGGTCCTTCGGGACGACATTGCTCAGCTTCTCCACGAAGAGGCGGTAGCTCCAGTGCTGGAACCTCCACAGACAAAGGCTTCGTTACTTCCTGGTGCCCAAGCAAACGGGGGTTGGTGCCCATCCTAGATCTCCACAATAAATTGCGTCGATGTTACGAGGACTTGATGTGACAGCAGCTTCTTCTGACTGGGAACAAGCCGACCCCGTCGCCTTCCCCGGCCATTAAGTGGTTGTCACCGGAACGGCCGAAACAACCCCTTGTGGTTGTCGAGGAGCCCAAACCGGCACCGGTTGTTCGGCCAAAACCAGCTGCACCACCCATTGTGGTGGAACTCCCGCCTCCACAACCTAAATCTGGGGCTCCGACCAAGGATTCTCAGTCGGGTCAGGGGTTGCCCCATCGGTTGTTGGTCACCTTCACTCCCGACCGTCCTCGGCAAGTGGAGCGTGGCTCAGGCCCTAAGCAGCTGTTCGCAGACTCCTCGGAGTCTGATGATGACTCTTCCCTGTTCTCCAGGCCCCTCGACCTGGAGTCCACTGAGGGACAGTCGGTGGACGAGAGTCCATCCTTGTTCATGGGTTTGCTTCAGCTCATCTCAGAATCTACTGGGATGAAGCTCGATCCCATGTCCAAGTGAGCCAAGTATACCCTCACGGAGATACTGGACCAAGGGGATTCTCCCACGGAGTCCTTTCCGGTGGCTGAAGCCATTATTGGCCCAGCTTTGGAGTTATGGCAGTGGCCGGCTTCTTGTCCTGCTCCTTCAGCCAGGATGGCCAGGAAGTACGCGGTCCCCACTGGTTCACTATCCGGTTTTTCGGAGTACCCCTCTGCGGAGGGGCTTGTGACCGATAGTGTTTTCCGGCGTTCCGGGAACACCAGGGATGTGGACAAGCCTCCCGACAAGAGTCCAAGAAGCTGGACTATGCTGGGCGTAAAGTGTACGCTGCATCCTCCCTAGGCCTTCGTCAGGCCAGTTCGGCCATACTGATGGAACACTTTTCCCACTCCCTTATGGGCTCCCTGGATGAAATGATTCCTCATCTCCCGGCTGACCTCCAGACTATGGTCAAGCAGGTGCGGGATCAGGGAAGGGCGGTGGCGAAGCAGCAGCTCCAAACTGCTCTTAACATTGGAGACTCTTGTGCCGGTCAGTTGCGGCGCGGTGGCCCGTACGCGGAAGCGCGGCTCGGATCTGCGGCCTTCACGGCGGATACCCAGCACAAGCTGGCAGGCGTCCCTTCCTGGTACCGACTTGTTTGGTCCTGGGGTGGAGGGCCAGTTGCAGAGGATCGAGAAGTCCAATGCCACCTTGGACTCGGTCACGTCTTCCCAGAAGGACAAAGGCCGCCAGTAGCAGCGTAAGCCCTTTCAGCCTTCTGCCCCTGCGGCATATCCGGCCCAGCAACACCAGCATCAGGGCCAGCAGACTCGCACTTGGCACCCCAAATCCAAGCCTGCAGCTGTCTCCAGCAGGAAGCTGGGAGGGAAAGGCCCGGGAGGTCCCTCGGCCAGTCCCTCCTCCAAGCCTGCCCAGTGACAGGTTGAGGGGTGTCGCCCCAGCCTCGTCGCTCCCCCCTGGTTTCCCCCATGGGGGGGGGCTCCGTCACTTTCTTTCCGCCTGGTCCGCTATCACCACGGACCGCTGGGGGTTGGAAGTGGTAGGAAAGGGTCTGCCTCTGGAATTCGAGCAGGCCCTGCCCTTCTGAGATGTCGCCCCACGGGGGGCTACGATGTCCGTGGCCTCTCTGTCGTCCCGTCAAGCTGACATTGCCATGCTCCTCCACAAGAAGGTGATCAGGGAAGTGGCGGATCCTCCACCAGACCCAGGGTTTGTGTCCAGGTATTTCCTGGTCCCGAAACGGACGGGGGGGCTGGCGCCCCATTCTAGACCTGCACGACCTGAACAGGTTCCTAAGGTCTCGAACCTTCAGGATGGTCACTCTGGCTCAGATCATTCCACCCTTGGAATGAGGCATGTGGTTCTGTTCTCTGGACCTCCAGGATGCATTCTTTCATGTCCCAATCCGTCCATCCCACCAACGATTCCTCCGTTTCAGAGCAGAGGGGTCCATTTACGAGTTCCGAGCCATGACCTTCTGCCTCTCTCCAGCTCCCAGGGTTTTCACCAAATGCATGGCAGTGGTGACAGCATTCCTGCAGTGCCCGAAGGGTCTGGGTGTACCCTTACCTAGACAACTGGCTGATTGCAGCCTCCTCTGGACCGGAGGTGGAGCAGTCCAGGGATCTGGCCCTCCAGGTTTGCTCTCAGGTTGGCCTCCTCATCAGCAAGGCCGAATCGGAACTCGTACCAAAGCAGGTGATTCAATTCATCAGGGCAGAGCTTGACTCTCTTCGAGCCAGAGCACGGCTCCTGGCGGACAGGGCCGAGGTTCTTGCCCAGTCATTTCAGGTTGGGCAAGTGCGCCCTGCCTGGGACTTCCTATGCCTCCTGGGCTTCATGGGGGCCTGCACCAGCGTGGTCGTTTGGGCCCGTTGGCACTTGCGTCCCCTACAGTGGGGACTGGCCAGCCAATGGTCACAGCGCTCCGGTCCCTTGAACCAGCCAGTGGCAGTGACCCAGAAGATATGGAACGCTCTCCAGTGGTGGATCGTTCCAGCTCATCTGCAGTAGGGCATCTCGTTTGTCCGCCCCGAGCCGACAGTCACTTTGTCGACCGACGCCTCTCTGATAGGTTGGGGTGCCCGTCTGGGGGAGCACAGAGCACATGGTCTCTGGTCCCTTGGGGAATCCCGATGCCACATCAACCTGCTGAAGCTTCGAGTGGTCTGTCTAGCCCTCACCACCTTCGCTCTGTTTGTACGGGATCAAGTGGTCCAGGTCCAGACGGACAATACCACGACCATGTACTACCTAAACTGCCAGGGCAGGACGCGCTCCATGCCCCTGTGCAAGGAAGCTCTCCGCACTTGGTCCCTCATGCGCAGCCTGGAGGTGGATCTCCTAGCCATCCATATGGCAGGAGCCTCCAACACTCTGGCCGATGCCGTAAGCCGGATAGGGGCTGCATCTCACGAGTGGTCACTCCTGCCGGAGGTGGTACACGATCTGTTCTCCCACTTGGGCACACCTCAGGTGGACCTGTTTGCCTCCAGAGAGATTGCGAAGCTGAGGCTGTTTCATGCCCACCCCCCTCAGCAGGGCTCACTGCAGGGGGATGCCTTCTCGAGGCCGTGGACCCCGGGCCTCTTCTACGCCTTTCCCCCATTTCCCTTGATCCACAAGGTGCTTCTCAAGGCGAGGAGGGACAAGGCGCAGGTGATTCTGGTAGCCCCAGACTGGCCCCACCAGTTCTGGTATCCAGATCTCCTCAGCCTCAGCTCCAGGCTCCTGAGGCGGCTCCCAGCCCGCCCGGACCTGATCTCAGTCAACCAGGGGAAGGTTCTCCACCCGGACCTTAAATCCCTGCACCTGACTGCCTGGTTCCTGAGTGGCTAGAATTCCAAGCCTTGGGTCTTTCCGACGAGGTCCTCAATGTTGTTGATGCATCCCGTAAGGAGTCGACCAGGAAATGCTGTGCCTTCAAATGGAAGAGATTCTCCATTTGGTGTCAGGGCAAGGGCCTGGACCCTTCCTCCTGTTCCTTGGCAAGCATTCTGGACTACCTGTGGTCCCTTTCTCAGCAAGTGCTTCAGTCGTCGACCCTTAAGGTGCACCCGGCAGCCATCTCTGCTTACCGGGCGCGGGCCGGGAAGCAGTCGGGGCAGGAGAAGGTGGCCGGGCGCTTTTTCAAAGGCCTTGATCACATATCCCCTCCAGTGCGAGAACTTCCACCTTCGTGTGATCTACTGCTGGTATTGGCTAAGCTCATGGGCAAGCCATTCGAACCGACGCACAGGTGTGACATCTCTCACCTGTTGTGGAAGACTGCCTTCTTGGTGGCTATCACGTCAGCCAGAAGGATGGGAGAGCTCCAGGCGCTTTCCATCAAGTCTTCTTATCTGGTCTTCCACAGGTACAAGGTTGTCCTGCGCCCCCACCCGAAATTCCTTCCGAAGGTGGTGTCGGAGTTTCACCTTAACCAGGTGTTGACTCTGCCGGTGTTCTACCCCAATCACACCTCGGAGGCCGAATATAGGCTCCATACTTTGGACCCTAGAAGAGCGCTCTCTTCTTATAAGGAGCGGACGGCTGAAGTTCGGGGAGAGGTTCACCAGCTGTTTGTCACCTATGCTGAAGCCGCACCTGGCAGACCTGCAGCCAAGCGGACGATAGGCAGGTGAGTCGCCTCCTGCATAGATCTCTGCTACAGGTTGGCGGGCATGGGGCCTCCCGAAGGGAAAAGAGCTCATTCTACCCACCATACCGCTGCTTCGGTGGCTGCTTCCAGGGACATCCCTATCCAGGAAATCTGCAGGGCTGCTACCTGGAAGTCAGCACACACCTTCGTTACCCATTACCACATCGACCTTGAGTCACGTCGGGATGCTGGTTTTGGGACCTCGGTTCTCCGGTCCTTGTTTCCTAAGTAGGGGGTGTGCGCCTTGCCTCCCTCCCTCCTCCCGGAGAACTGCTAGGAGTCTGCCATGAAGTGTAGATTGAACAACATATCCATGTCCCTAAAAATACAGGTTACTCTCCTGTAACAGGAGTTCTAGGAATGGTATATGTTGTTCATCCGCACAACCCACCCAACCGCCCCGGCTTCGACGCACAGCCTGGCTTCCAGCGGGCTAGATCTGGCGTCATGGGGCAGAGCCAAGAGTTTTACCACCCGGTTGGGTGGGAGGAGCCAGCTTGAAGACCTTCCGGCAAGATTTAAAGCGGCAAGGAACCTGCCATGAAGTGTGGATGAACACCATATGCCATTCCTAGAACTCCTGTTACAGGTAAGTAACCTGTATTTACTCACCTGTACCAGTAGATCTTCTACGGAATGGTCTCTTGCAGTAAGTCGTTACTTCTGGGCGTGTCCAGCAGAGGTCGCTGTCACACAGCAGCTTCTTCTAGCATTATTCAGCAGGGACCACCCAGACATGACATCACATCCTGCTTCCTATGTAAGTGTGGGTGGTCCCTGGAATCCTTGTTCATTTTTCGGCCATCTTCAGCTCGCGCAGCAGCTAGTTCAACTTCTGTGTAGCACTCATTGGCGAGAAATTGGATTCTTCAACCAAGCAAGCTTTATTTCTTCCTGGCACTTTGGCTGGAAGTTTTCTTTTTCGATTTGAAAAACATCAACTTTGTGTAAGGTGTTTGGAAAACATAACACCAATTCCTGTAAGTTTTGTCAAGAAATTTACTCAAACAACTTGTCGACGGTTGCTTGCACTTCACCTTTCATGGACAGAGCAGAAATGTCTCTGAGAGAAACAGGGGGTCCGTTCCAAGGACTCCTCCCAACTTCTGATTCTCCTTTCTGGGCAATTTAAGGAGACGGTCAACCCAATAAATCCTTCCTGTGCCTCAGGCTGCTCGTTGACGGACACCACTTCTATGGTTCTCCCGTCAACAAAGCACCAGAATCATGCCTCCTCGTCGACGGGAGCTCCTCTCTCGTCAATGGTGGGTTTTAAAGCATGCCTACTTGTGAACGGGAGCTCCTCTCTCGTCGACGGCTGACTAGAAGGTTAACCCAATAAATCCTTCTTCTCCTTGTATATTCGTCAAAGGTGGGTTGAAGGCATGCTCCCCCATCAACGAGGGCTCTTCTCTCATCAACGACAGGCTTTGGCCGTGCTTCTCCATTGACGGGGGATCCTCTCTCATCAACGGCAGACACAAGCATGCTTCCTTGTCGACGGGGGCTCCTCTCTTGTTGACAGAGGTCTTTACATGAGCTTTCTCGTCGACAACGATAATTCTACCATCGACGATGCTTGCCACTGCCTTGACTGCTGTACTGGAAATGCCTGCACTGTTGACGACACTTCCAAGCATCATGTTTGCAACAAAACCCACTGTTGCTCCATCAATGGGAGCTTCTCCCCCATCGACGATGGTGGGTTCTCTTCATGATAATACTTCAATGGGATCCGCTACCAGGACCCTTTGACCTCAGGGTAAGCCGCTGGCTTTTGCCCTTCAACATGCCCCTCCATCAACTGAAGTGGGCTTATACAGAGGTAAACCAGATCGAGACAGGGACCATGGTTACTACCACTCCGTTTCAAGGTCTGCCTATTCTGCACGTCCTGCTCCTACTAGCACTCTTCCTATTTTCCCCCAACTAACATGCCCCATTTCCTTCCCCCTTCCCAGGAGTAGGAATTCCAAAACAAAATCGTGCAGCAGGTCTTGCACAGCTTATGCTGTGACCCCCTCCCGTAGTCCCTCTCAGTCTCATCAGCATTGACAACTCTGACATACAACCTGCATTTGCTCCTCCTCCTATGGAAAACAGTACTCGGAGCACTGGGAGACATATGGAGATCTCCCTGATGACTTTGATGAAGAGTACCTTACCCCTGATTTTTGGGGGCCCGGTTCCCCTTATTTGGCCATCTCATCTGGACACAGACCTGCCTCTATCACCGGCTACCTCTCCTCCAGATGATCCCACCTTTTATGACACGATGCTCCAAATACAAAAGGTAAGGGAATTTTCCATTTCGGAACATGATAAAGACTGTAAGGATATGGCAGATTATTTAGAGTTGCCTAAAAAGACGGCATTGGTGGTCCCACCACTAATTCCTACATATCAAAATGCTTTATTGGCTGCTTGGCAGCAACCTTCTAATATTTCAGCGGTTCCTTGCAAGGCTAATCTACTATATCAGTCTCCTCTTGCCCACCCATTCCTCTCCACTACGCCTGAGGCTGACTCGGTGGTCATTACTGCCACTCATGATAGGTCTAACAAACCTAAGCACTTGAGCTCCTTACCCCTAGAAAAGAGTCCTGAAAGACTGATTACCTAGGAAAAAAGATTTTTTCCTAAGGCACTATGAATGTCCATCTACTAAATTACATGGGACATAGGGTTAAATATCAACGTACTTTGGGGACCTCTGTCTGGGGAAACTGTGAATAAGCTCCCTCCTTCACAGGACAAAGACCAATTAATGGGCATGGTTCCCACCTCCAATTCCAGCTCCCTCCACCTTCTCAGGATGGGTTACGGTGCTGTGGATACCTCTGCCCGACTTTCAGCCATTGGTGTGGCTCTGCGTCGCTATCCTTGGCTTCGCGCATCAGTGTTTACACCTGATATACAACATAAGATAACTAATGCACCCTTTAATGGGTCCAAACTATTCGTGCCAGGTACACAGACTCTCATAAATGACTGGCAAGCATCTGGAAGAACCCTTCATACGGTTCAATCATATCATAACCCCAATCAGCCCACTGTACTCGCTTTTTCCTCCTACTCCAAGAAGAGGTGGAAAATATAAAAAACTTTAACAGTGGTGGATTCAGATGACAAAACCAGTCTACAAGTGGTGGTCCCGTGCCCGCCCTCCTGTGGCAGCTGTTCAGCCCGTTGCTCAGTGACCCCTCTTGCCTCTTCACCCAGGCTTCGGAGATCTCAGAACCATTTTAAATCTGAGACGCCTGTACCTGTATATTCAGTACAAGCATTTCTGCATGGTCACTCTGCCACTTGTAATGCTGCTGCTACAAGAAGAAGATTGGATGTGTACCCTGGATATGACAAATGCCTACCTTCATCTCCCCATTTACCATGCACTTCCACCTGCTGGGCCAAAATCACCAGTTTTGGGCTCTCCCATTTGACCTCTCATCAGTCCCAAGAGTCTTTACCAAATGCCTAGCAGTAGTAGTAGCAGCAGCAGCCCTAAAGGGAAGAGGGCACTACGATTTTCCCATACTTAGACTTGGCCTTCTACATCCAGTCCCAGCTGAGAGTAACGGTCAGACAAATACTGAAAATACTGGTTCATATGTCAGTTGCTATTCCCATGGTGGCATTTGCCCGTCTCCATATGAGAGCTGTCCAGCGAACTCTACAGAACCAATGGTCCCAGAGGACAGGACAGTTCGACGACCAGCTTTGGATTGCTCTTTTCCTAGTGTTGGCCCTCACCTGATGGACAGTTGGAATCTGTCAGGGAATGCCCTTCTGCTCCCCTCCTCCCACGCAGACATTCACCACGGATGCTTCCCTGGTTGGATGGGGTGCCCATCTGGGTCCATATACAGACCCAAGGTCAATGGACCACTCTATCTCATATCAATCTTCTAGAAATGAGAGCGGTCCATCTTGCCCTTCAAGCATTCTTACCCTACATCAAGGGCTGACACTGACAGCCGTCCATCTTCCAGGACGATGCGATCAGTCAGCGGACAGACTGAGTCATCAGTCACTCACTCAGGAATAGACACTTCACTAGGATGTCCTACGTGACATCTTCATGCTCTGGGGGACACCACAACTGGACCTGTTCGCCTCCTCAGTCAATCACAGGTTCCCCAGTTTACTTCCCCTTTATTCTGAACAACTGGGGAAAGTCTATCGATGCCCAGTCCCAACCTTGGACAGGAAGGTACTTGTATGTCTTCCCTCCCATCCCGCTGTTTCTAAGAACTCTGTTGAAACTTCAACTGGAGCTGGCCACCATGATACTACTAGCACCTCAGTGTCCTCAACAACAGTGGTTTCCTCTCCTTCACCAATTACCGGTGCAGGATCCCATTCTGTTGTCCTCCAGACCAGACTGCCTGATGCAGAATCAGGTCCCTCCTACATCTCAGCCTCAAGATGCTACGTCTTGGTGCCTGGCTCCTGAGGACACATTCATAAACAAATTACAGGTGTCCTCTTCTGTTGCCAATATTATGTTGGCTTCTAGAAAGCCAGCAACCAGAGAAACATAAAATTCCAAATGGAAAAGATTTTCCATATGGTCGGCCTCTCGTAACGTGGACCCTTACTCTTGTCCACTCGCGAACATGTTAAATTACCGTGCTTCCTTATCTGAGTCTGGACTCGGCTAGTCTTCTGTCAACGTTCATTTAGCAGCCATTTCAGCTTTTCACGAACCTCTGGATGGTAGATTGCTCTACCAGCATCACTTATCCAAAATGTTTTTCAAGGGAATGCTTCATTTGAAACCTCCTATCCGAAGACCCACGCCTCCGTGGGATCTCAATTTCAGTATAGAAAAGCTGACTTTCGAACCATTCGAGCCAGCAGCCACCTGTGAACTTTGTTTTCTTTCTTGGAAAACATTCCTGGTAGCTATTACTTTCCACTCTGCATATTTTCAAGCTCTATGCCCTGTAGGGAACCTTACTTGATTTTTCATAAAGACCGGGTGGTACTCCATGCCAGCCCTTCCTTTCTACAGAAAGTAATATCTGAAAAGACCCCAAATCAATCCATGGAACTCCCGGTATTTTTTCGAGCACATTCCACTTAAGGTGAGCATCTATTACATCTAATGGATGTTTACCGCATCTTATGATACTACACTAATCATACTAAAGACATCAGAAAGATGTCTTATTTGTCACCTTCGCCTCTGGCAGAAAGGGACTTCCTGTTGCTAAAAGGACTCTGTCCTCTTGGTTAGTAAACTGTATTTCATTTTGCTACAAAAAGTACAGCAAGGCTCTTCCTGGTCCAGTCCAAGCCCATTCCACAAGAGCCATGGCCACTACTGCAGCCTGTTTCAAGGATGCTTCCATTGCAGACATATGCAATGCAACCACATGGTCCATGACCCACACTTTCACTCACCACTACAATTTGGATGTGGCTTCGAGACATAGGACAGCCTTTGGCCATGCAGTCCTACAAGGTCTCGTATCATAATCGTCCACCCTTCTGGACAAAATGCTGGGGAATCTCCCAGAAGTAATGACTTACTGCAAGATACCGTTCCGTAGAAGATAGTACAGTTACGTAAGAGCTTACTGTAATAGTAGATCTTGAACAAATGTGTCTTGCAGTAAGTATAATCCTTCCCTCCTACCCCCTCCTTCTCTGACTGAGACAAATTCTGTGTGCACCACAGGGAGTGGGCTCCTTGGATCACTCTTTTGCAAGCTGAATCTGGCAGTGGAACAAGAATTCCAGGGACCACCCACACTTATATAGGAAGCAGGATGTGATGTCATGTGTGGGTGGTCTCTGCTGAATACTGCTAGAAGAAGCTGCCATGCGACAGCGACCTGTGCTGGACACTCCCAGAAGTAATGACTTACTGCAAAAGACATTCCTTCAAGATCTACTGTTACGGTAAGATGCTGCGTAAGAAAAAATTACTCACCTTAGTAATTATGTTTCTTCTATTGGAGTCTTGCTGTTTTCTGACAAGTGCAGTTAGCCCCAGCCTTTAAACTGCCCCAGAGAACAAAGGGTTAATCTTTCTATGCAGAGCATAGAATGCTGAGCTCGAACTCGGTTGATTTCTCTGTGTGTTTCCCTTTGAAAGCTAACCGTCAGATTCTTACGAGCAACACTCAAATAGTATTCTATGGGGAAATTGTAAAACAAAATTTTTAATAGCCAACTGACAACAAAAAGTTTTGGACAACCAAAAGAAGACTCAAGTCAGGAAAACCAAAACTCAAAACCCAAACCAAACAGGAATATAACAATAAACACCCATACAAGAAGAGGGTGTAAAAAAAGCACCCCGAGGTGCAACACTGCAACTGCCCACCCACTTCCCAAAACCAGGTTCTGAGAGGGGAGGCAGGGAGGGAAGTCAGAATACAGCAAGACTCCAATAAAAGAAACATAATTACTAAGGTGAATAATTTTTTCTTCAAACAACTTGAAGTCTTGCTGTATTCTGACAAGTGCAGACTACCACGCAGTACCTCCATGGAGGAGGGACAGCACCTACTTTGGGAATAGGCTCTGAAGTACTGCTGTGGCAAACCAAGCATCACTCCTAGCCTGGATATCCAGAGAGTAATGCTTGGTAAAGGTATGGACTGTTTTCCAGGTGGCTGCTTGACAAATTTATAAGAGAGGGATATCCCTGGCAGCAGCCCGGGAAGTAGCTGTACCTCTTGTGAAATGAGCCCTCAGGCCTGAGGGTGGAATATTTCCCAGTTTTTCATAGTAGAATTGTATACAAGACACGGTCCACCTAGCAATAGATCTCTTGGTGGCAGGTTTGCCCTTTCCTACTTCTCCATAAGTGAGGAACCACTGGAGGGAGTCAAACCTGTGACCCTTGGTACGCTCTATGTAGTAACTAAGGGCTTGTTTAACATCTAGACTGTGTAGCTTCCTCTCTCCTGGGGAAGAATGATCAGTGAAGAAAACAGGAAGAGCCATAGACTGGTTAAAATGGAAGTCTGAAACCACTTTGGGCAAGAACCTTCTATTGGTTCTAAGGACCACTTTATCCCTGTGAAAGGAGATAAAATCAGGTTCCACTGACAAGGCTTGCAATTGGTTGATACGCCTGACAGAGGTAATGGCTACCAAGAACACAGTTTTCCAAGTCAAGTAATTAAGCTCTGCTGAGGACATAGGCTCAAAAGGGGGGTTGCATAAGTTGAGCAATGCAAACATTCAAATCCCAGGCAGAGGCAGGGTCTCTAAAAGGAGGATTGGTATGAAGCAATCCTTTAAAAAATTTACAGAACACAGGATGAGAAGATAATGAGGAAGACTTCCCCACAGACAGAAACGCAGAAACAGCTGACAAGTGTTCCTTGAGAGTAGCTGGTCTGAGGCCTAGGCCATTAAGATGGACCATATATAATCTAGAACCGTAGGCTATCCAGCAGTATCTGGAGAAATATGCTTCTTAGAACACCAAATGCTGAATCTCTTCCATTTGGAGTTATAAGTCTTTCTGGTGGAGGGCTTTCGAGAAGCTTTGAGAATATCCAGAACCCCTTGGGAAAGATGCAGATCTGCAAACTCTAACTCTTCAAGAGCCATGCCTTGAGATTAAGAGACTGAAGATTGGGGTACCAGATCCTCCCCTGAGAGGATGTTAACAGGTTGTAATTCCTGGGAAGAGACAGGGGAAGATGGACTGCTAGGGACAGCAACAGGGATACTAGGGCTGTCTGGCCCAATCTGGAGCAATCAGAATCACTTTGCAAGGTTGAGACCTTATTTTGACTAAAACTTTGAACAGGAGTGGGAAGGAAGGGAAGACATACAGAAACTTCCCTTCCCAGTTCAGAATCAGGGCGTCCAGGGGAACTGAGCCCAAGACTGGAGGTCTGCAACAAAAGAGAGGGAGTTGGTGATTGTCTGGGGCCGCAAAGAGATCTATCTCTGGAGTGCCCCACCTTGAAAAAATCACTTTCAACACCTGAGGGTCCAGGGACCATTCATGATGGCCCTGAGAGATCCTGCACAGTGCATCTGCTAGCACATTGTCCTTCCCTGGAAGGTGAACTGCTATGAGAGAGATTTGCAGGGAATAAGCCAGGGACCACAATTTCATGGCTTCCGTGCACAAGGCCGTGAACCATGTGCCTCCCTGCTTGTTGATGTACCACATGGTGGTGGTGGTGTCCATTCTGACCTGAACCACCTTGTTCTGCACTGATTGAGAGAAAGCTTTCAGGCCCAGAAAAACTGCCCTGAGCTCTAGAAGATTGATATGGAGAAGGGATTCTTGGAGGGACCACAGCCCCTGGGCAGTGAGGGCCCCCAGATGGGCTCCCCAGCCCAGAAGAGAAGCGTCCGTGGTAAGGACCACTGAACAAGGCTGAGAGGCAAAAGGAACACCTTGTCTTAAATTGTCCTGATCCTGCCACCATTGGAGGGCTTGGATCAAGGTCAGAGTCACTGGGATCAGTTTGGTAAGGGAATCCTTCCTCTGAGACCAAAAAGCTCTCGGATGGAACTGAATATCCCTCATCTGGAATCTTGCCCCTTGGACCACTGCTGTTGAAGCTGCCATGTGGCCCAAGAGCTGGAAGAAATGCCTTGCTGGTCGAGATACCCGAAGGCTGAAGGAAGAGGCTAGTTCCATAAGAACCCTTGCCCTTTCTAGAGGAAGAAAGGCTCTTGCTCTGAGTGTGTCCAGTTCTGCCCCTATAAAGGTAAGAAGCTGGACTGGTTCAAGAACTGACTTGGGAAGGTTGAGGATAAATCCTAGAGAAGTGAGCACTTGCTGGGTCACTTGCAGGTGAGACTTGACTTGATCTGGAGACTGGCCCACTATTAGTCGATTGTCCAGATATGGAAAAATGGAAATCTTTTGCCTTCTTAGAAAGGCAACTACTACTGCCAGGCACTTTGTGAAAACCCTTGGGGCTGAGGTTAGGCCAAAGGGCATTGCTCTGAACTGATAGTGGCCTGAGGGCAACTCGAACCTGAGGTACTTTCTGTGGGAGCACCTGATGGGAATGTGAAAGTAGGCATCTTTGAGTTCCAGGGAGGCTAACCAGTCCACTGGCCTTAGAAAGGGAATTATTATTCCCAGAGTTACCATCATAAACTTTGGTTTTAAAAGATGTTTGTTTAGATATCTTAGGTCTAGGATGGGTCGCCACTCCCCTGTCTTTTTTGGGGTCAGGAAGTACCTGGAGTACAGCTGTTTGCCTCAGTGTAGGGTAGGTACTCTCTCTATGGCTCTTAAGGCCAGAAGAGAAGAAACCTCTGCCTCTAGGGCAAGGGTTTCCGAGAGATTTGCAGGTGGAAAAGATCTGGCTCTCATCTTTGGAACTTTTCTGAAGCTAAGAACCAGTCCCTGGCTTACTACTTCCAGGACCCACTTGTCTGATGTAATAAACATCCAGTCCTGGACAAAGTAAGCCAGCCTGCCCCTTACTGGAATAGGAGAGTCGACCCGGGCAGGCCCATCAGCGTGTTTGCTTGGCAGGGGATTTAGGCTGAGGAGTGGATGCAGCCCTGCACATCCCCCTTCTGCCTCTCCCTCTGAAGAACCCCCGCTGTGAAAAGGAAGAAGAAGAGGCCTGTGCTTGGTAAAAAGGCCTTTGAAAAGGCCTGCCCCTGCCCCTAGACTGCTGCCTTTGAGTAGTTGCCTGCCTCTCCTTGGACCTGAGCACCCCTGTAGGTGGTCCTGTACTCATCCATTTTCTTCATGTAATTCTCTGTCTGCTTCCCAGACAGAGAATTACCCACTACAGGAAAATCCATGGCCTTCGCCTGGGTATCCTGCGAGAGGCTAGTACATCTGAGCCAAGCCATTCTCCAAAGAGCCACAGATGTAGCCATGACTCTTGATAACACATCATTAGAGTCCACAGCAGCATGAAACTGAACTTTAGATGCCTCAATCCCATCTGCAGCCACCGCCTCTAGCTCCTTGGCTAGCTAGAGGGAGGCCTGTTTAGCCAGTGCCAGTACAGTGTCCCACCTGGACTTCTGGTACCTAGCTTTATAGGCCATATAATTCGCCTGTCTGAGTCCCAGGGAAGATGCCATGTACAACTTTTTTGCCATGGCATCAGCCTTCCTAGAGTCTTTGTCTGGGGATGTGTGAAGCCAAGGGAATGCTTGCCTTATCACAGGCAGCAGCCTGCACAACCCTAACATGGCTACATTGGTGGTATAAAAACTCAGTTTCTGAGCCTGAGAGTGTATAACTCTTGTCCATTTTTCTGTCCACAGAAGGTATAGAATTGGGAGACTTCAGAATTTTTTGTGTCTGTTTCCCAAAAGATTTGTGGAGGGGAATAGATAGTCTGCTGGACTCAGGAATGTCCATCATTTCTACATAATCAAGCTCCTCCTGATCCTCCATTGCCTCTTCCATAGGAAGCAGGAGGGTCTCGGCCACCTTTCTGTAGAACATAAAGTGGGAAGGGGACTCTGAAAGCCTAGGAGGGGATACACATGAAGGTCTGTCTGGGAAGATGTCCAGTTCCACAGGCATATCTAGACTTTCACCATCACCATCATCATCTTCAAACTCCCCTTCCTCCTCAAACTCCGGTTCATAAAATTCTTCCAAAGTATAATCGTGAATTGGGGGAACCGACCAAACCGAGCCCCTGCCAAAAGGTGCCGGATCGATCGGAACCGGGCAAAGCGATTCCACAATCCGAATCACTCTGGCTATTTCTTCGGTGGTCGGAACATGGACTTCTGGATCCGAACCGGACGATTTTTCTTTGCACTTTCTTTTAGTCTGAACCGACCCCTCAGGATCGGCTCTCCTTTTGCCTGAAGAAGTATCGCCCTGGTCAGAGGGCACTCCTTCTGGTTCAGTCGGAACCGAACCGGGCTGGCCATCCGGGTCAGCGGACTTCTCTACCTCCTTTTCCCTCAGTCTACCTAATCTCTTTTCCAGGGTAGATTTGGGAAAATTCTTGCAAATTTGGCAGTCTGAATCGAGGTATTCAAACCCCAGACAATAAACACAGGTGGTGTGGGGATCGGCCTTAGCAAAGAGTAAGTAAACTGTTGGTTAACTAGGATCTGCAGCTTATCTGTTAGGTAAGAAAATGGGCAGACTAGGTGGGCCAAGCGGTCTTTATCTACCGTCACATTCAATGTTTCTCCCCCACTCACTGCAGTGTTGAAACCCAATGGGCCCAGTTTTTTTCTTGCGTTTCTCAGACATGGCCAGCCTAACCAAACTTACCCTTTTTTCGGCAACCGCCAGGCAAGACTCCCTTATCAGTTCCTAACTGTGTCATGGGTCTTGGAAAAAAAAAGTTTCAAAACATGTTTTTTTTTTTTTAGAACCGGTAACCACACACTAAAGTTACACAAGAATTAAACAAATGATCGGTTCGGCCGAACCGATCCACACTTTTTACAAGTTCCACACAGAAACACAGTACAAAACCTATCTAGTACTCATGGTACCACAGACAGAGACTGAACCGACTATGCAAGGAAACTTTTTTCGGTTAGAAACTGATGAAAAAACGACACTTAAACTGTCTTTCAAACCAAGCTGCAGGAGAAATCTCCATAGCGACTGTTCACTGAGGCGAAGTAAAGAATCTGACGGTTAGCTTTCAAAGGGAAACAGACAGAGACATCAACCGAGCTCGAGCTCAGCATTCTATGCTCTGCATAGAAAGGTTAACCTTTTGTTCTCCGGGGCAATTTAAAGGCTGGGGCTAACTGCACTTGTCAGAATACAACAAGACTTCAAGTTGTTTGAACTGTACTTTCTATGAGTGGTATTTTGTGTACATCAACAGGTATTGACAGTGTTCTTTCCCCTTTAAGAGCTGCTGAAAAATCTTCAAGCTGGCTCCTCCCACCCACCCTGGTGGTAACTCCACTAGCATTGCTGTGTGACGCCAGTTCTTGCTTGCTGGAAGCCATGATCTTCCTGGACATAAAGTCTCCACCACTCATTCACACTAATGGGAGTACGATTGAGGCGCTAGGACCCAGCAGGAGCAAACGTTTTCAGAAGGGCCAGCGCCTGAGATGGAGCTGCGAGGAAGCGGCACCGTGAGCCCGGCACGTGCAGTAATGACTATTTCGGCGTTGACCCTCCAACTGCTTCAGTTCCTTTTTTTCCCACCGTCGAATGCGCTTCAGTGATGACATCACTAGCCCGATGGGAGTTAAACTTCTCCAGCAGCTTAGTTCAGTTTATTGTTTTGTATATTATCTCAAATCAGTACTGATTATAGTTATTAATTCTAACTTGTACAAGTGAAGTCTTCACCCCTCCATTGACAGAGTCAACCATGAGTGGGTCAGGTGATGGTAGGGAGACTTCGTATGAAAGCTGTTCAGTCAGCCAGGCCAGGACCAGTCCACCACCCTCGCCGGGGGGGGGGGTCTGACAATGGATGGTCCAGTGCTCAGGAGGGCGGTCCCCGAGCATAAACTGAAGCGGTCCCATTCTTGGCACCGTTGGCCGCAGTTCTTCTTGACATAGGTATGAAGAAACTGCATCACTCGAGGTCGCCCTCTGGTACATCTGCGCGTAGACGGTCAGTTATTAAGGCCAGGCGCCGGTCTCCACCTCTGTCAGAGTCACGGGTTTCTGTCTCTGGTGGCCGACCTCCTTGACACACCGGAGCTCCTTTCTGCTATTAGAAGAGCTTCTGATGAGCAGTTTCACCAGTGGACTGCTCTTATGGAGCAGTGGGCTCGGAAGTTGGTCTGGCTGCGCGATCCGGCCAGTCCGACACGGGGCCTTCGAGCCGTTCGGTTTCGGATGTGTGGGTGGGGCAGTTGGGCCTTCCTAGTCACGCAGCGCCTTCTTCGGTGCCATCGACTCCGAGCTCGGGTGTCTTTCCCCCCTCACACAGCTGCGGCACAGGTCTACACCGATGTCTCTGTCTCCTGCCATTTTTCCTTCTTTTACTTCTAATCACAGTTTTCAGACTCCTGTGACATTGTTGTCGTTTGCGGTGCCGACTGCTCTGGCACAGGGGGCTCGGCCGGTGGTGCTGCAGGCCCTGTTTATGGCGCCACGGGCCCTGTTGGCGCCGTGTTCTTTGTCGGTGCCATGTGCAACACCATTTCCGATGGTGGCTCCTTCTCTGTTCTCTGTGCCTTTTTCCTTGACGGCACCGGGGATGTGCGCGGCGTAGTCTGGTCTTCAGGGGTTTTCGACTCCAGTTCTTTCTTCTTCTCTTCTTCCTCCTGATTTTCATTCCTTTTCTGTCTATACAGTCCTCCCCTGGACTGTCAGGAGATGATTTTGAGCCTGATCCAGATGTTCACATGGGTGATGATGTTGATGCTGACACTGCCCTGTGGGCAGGAATCAATCCTCCTACAGAGCCTGTTGTTGAGGACCTTTCCTTTAAGTCTCCGCTCAAGAATTTAAATTCTGCTCTTTCTCTCCAGACCACAGAATTCGATCCTGGAAAGCTTTTGTCTCCAATAATTTCATGTCTCAGAAATCCCTATGGATTTAACCCCTCCGGTACAGCCCTTTTTTGAGACCCTTTCACAGATGGTGTGGAAGAATCCGGCTCTTATTCCTTCGTGGTCAAGTCCATAGATAGGAAGTGTGCCCCTCTCAAGGATCGCCCCATTTTAGCCTCATAAGCCTTTGCGGATGCCATAGTGGTCCTGGCAGAGAATGATAAGGCTGTCCTACCTCAGGAAATCTACAGCCCAGCCTATAAACAAAGAATCTCACAAGAGAGACACCTTAGGTAAGAGAGTCTTTACTGCCTCAACTCTGGGCATGCACATTGCCAGCTACCAGGGCTATTTTTCTCAATAGGAGTATGTTCTTTGGCGTTCGCTCAAGGCAGTGGTAGAAGCTCTGCCCAAATCGGAGGTTACCTCAGAGCTACTTCAAACCACAACTAGGGGTATAGAGTCCAATAACCAACAGGTTAAAGTTGCAATGGACGCCTTCTATACCGCTTCCTGGGCGGCGGCAGCTGCCATCTGCACCCGTTGCCAGTCTTGGCTGCATACTTCGGCTTCACGAATGATGTCCAGCAGCAAGTCATGGCCATACCTTTCAACGGTATGCATCTGTTCGGACCTCAGGTGGAGCAAGCACTAGAGGCCACATGGAAGACTAGGTCTGCCATTAAGACAGCCAGACCTATGCCCATCCCCTCTCTAGGGGGTGGGAACAAGCGTCAGTTTCACAACCGTCAGTCCTTTCGGGGCAAAGGCAGAGGAGGTTTTAACAGAAACCAGAACCCTCAACTGCAAAAGAAAGTGCAGCAGAAGTCACAAGGCCCAAAAGCACCCAGTGCCACCTTCTGAGTTTCCGGCCCAGGTCCCACCTCAGCTGCCCGAGGGGGACTCTTCCTCGCAGTGGAAGGACGTTTGACTCACTTCTACAACCAGTGGAAATATGTAACATCAGACAAATGGGTCCTCAGAATAATCTGAGAGGGGTACTCTCTCAGTCTTTCAGAAACCCCGGCGAATCATCTTCCCAAACGACAGCCCAGGCTGTCAGCGGTACAGTCAGACTTTCTTGCTTCTGAGGTACAAGGCCTTCTGAACAACAGGGCAGTAGAAGTAGTCCCGCTGGATCGCGAAACACAGGTTTCTATTCCCATTACTTTCAGGTCCCAAAGAAAACCGTCGGCATGCGCCCCATTCTGGATCTCAGAAAGTTAAACAAGTTCCTACACAAGGAAAAATTCAAGATATCACTCGGTACCCTACTACCTTTGATTCATCGACATGATTGGCTAGCCTCCCTGGACGTGCAGGATGCCTACCAACACATCATCATACACCCAAAGCACCACAAATACCTAAGGTTTGTGACATTGGGTCAACACTGTCAGTTCAGAGTCCTGCCCTTTGGACTATCCTCAGCGCCTCGAGTTTTTACAAAGTGTTGTGCAATTCTTGCAGCGCACCTCACGAAAATCAGAATACAAGTGTTCCCATATCTGGACGACTGGCTCCTAGCAAGTCCCTCCAGGCAAGAGACTCTGGAGGCCGTAGCCACGGCCTCAGACTTCCTCACATCCATGGGAATCCTGCTGAACCTCAACAAGTCGCAGTTGCAGCCCTCCCAGAAGTGCCTCTTCATAGAAACTCTGCTGGACATGTCCTGTGCGAAGGCTTTTCTTCCAGAGGACAGAAGGAGCGATATCTTACAGATGGCCCGATACATAAGAGAACACAGCTCAGTTCAAGCTGTCTCGATGCAACAGATGCTGGGCCTCAGTGCATCCTCGGTGTTCACTGTACCCTAGGCTCGTCTTCACATGAGAACCTCCCAGTGGATGCTCAGTGGTCCCAACCACTCACTCTCAGTCTTTTCTCATCAAGGTGACTGCACCTCTGAAGAGGTCACTCGCCTGGTGGTCTCAGGAGGACAACCTTCTGGAAGGATATCCCTTCTCCCCTCTGGATCATCAGATCTCCATTACCACGGATGCGTTCCTGATGGATTGGGGAGCTCACTGCCGGGATCTCCACACCCAGGGTATGTGGTCTCAGGACGAGTCTTGACTTCACATAGACGTCCTGGAAATGAGAGCCGTCCTCTATGCAGTCCGAGCTTTGGAGGACATACTCTGTCGCAAGAACATTCTCCTTCAAATGGACAACAAGGCAGTGATGTGCTACATTAATAAACACACACTCTTACCCATTATGCAGGGAAGCAATGAGAGTGTGGAAGTGGTGTCTGGAGCTCAAAGCCTTGATTCAGGTGGTTTACCTGCCAGGAGTACAAAACGAGCTGGCAGACCATCTCAGCAGAGCGGAGGCGGATCCTCACGTATGGTCTCTCGACTTAACCGCCATTCAGTCACTCTTCAAAGACTGGGGAACTCCAGACCTGGACCTTTTTGCGTCCCCACTCAACGCAAAACTGCCTCTTTTCGGCTCCAGAAATCCAGGACCTGCCATTTTTTGTCAGGATGCGTTCAGGCTGCGGTGGAAAAAACGCTTTCTATATGCTTTTCCTCCTCTTCCCCTAATTCAAAGGGTACTACTCAAATTGGAGTCTCGGGGCCAGAATGATTCTCATTGCCCACTTCTGGCCTCGGCAGATGTGGTTCCCGCTGCTCAGCAGACTGTCGAACTCCCCGAGCGCTTCACCTTCAGGCGAACCTTCTGACCCAGGGGTCCTGTGGTCCATCCCAACCTGAGGTCGCTCACCTTCGGCTCCTGAAGAGATAGAGGTGAATAGGTTCAATGTTTCTCGAGAGTTTCAGATATTCTTTTGGCTGCGCGTAAGCTGGCCACTAGAAAAACCTACACAGCTAAATGGAAGCGTTTCTCTGTCTGGTGTGCAAAATCCTCTTGGAACCCTTTTTCGTGCCCACCGAATAAAGTCTTGGAGTATCTTTTAGACCTCTCAAACACAGGTCTGCAGTACTCCATAGTCAAAGTTCATCTTTGTGCCATTTCAGCATATCATGAGCTGGTACTTTCCATGTTGCTGGCTCAGTTGCCCCTGGTTAAGAGGTTTCTTCGGGGTATTCTGCATACTAGACCTCCTATTAGACGTCCAGTTGCAGCCTGGGACATTAACCTCGTGCTAGACATTCTCACTCGTAAACTTTTCAAGCCTCTAGCTACTTGCTAGTTGAAGTTCCTCACTTGGAAAACAGCCTTCCTGGTGGCCATTACTTCAGCCCGCAGAGTTTGAAATACACGCACTGGTCACAGACCACCCCCGTACACTGTTTTTCACAAGGACAAGGTAGTTCTTAGGACTCATTCTAAGTTTCTCCCCAAGTTTGTTTCACAATTCCATCTAAACCAACCTTTAATCATTCCTACCTGCTTTGCGAACTTCCAGAATGAAGGGGAGCGTACCCTTCATTTTCTGGAAGTTAAGAGAGCATTGCGGTTCTATCTAGATAGAACGAATGAAATTTGCAAGGCTCAACAAGTGTTTGTGTCCTTCAGCGAGACCCGGCTGGGTCAACCTGTTGCTATCAGTTGCATTTCAGCGTGGCTGGTGGCATGCCTTCGCCACTGCTATTCTGTGGCACAGGTCAAGCTGTAAGGCAGAGTGTACGCTCACTCTATCAGAGCAGTTGCGGCATCTCTGGCAGAAATCCGTAACATGCCCATTGCGGATATTTGCAGTGCGGCTATCTGGTGCCTACTTTCGTTAAGCACTACACCTTGGATGTCCATGCCAGACGACATCTATCATTTGGCAGGACCATTCTTAACGGACTTCTGTCCTAAGCACGTGAGCTCTTTATCTCCTGCCGCCTATCTTGGGGGATTATTAGCTCGGTACTCTCCCATTAGTGTGAATGAGTGGCGGAGACTTTATGTCCAGGAAGATATGGAAATGACGTACCTACCATAATTCCTGATCTTCTTGTAAGAAGTCTCCACCACTCATTCACACGCCAACCCACCATCCCCGAGCTCACTTCTCTGTTTATGGTCTTCAGTCCCTCAATGGCTGAGCTGTGAAGACTTTATTGTTGACCCTTCTTACATGGGTCATTCGGACTATTTTATGTCCGATTTTTGGGTTTGTCTTTTCTAGGTTAGTTACACTGCACCTCCTCGGGGGGGGGGGAGTTACTGAGGCGGCAGCAGGTAGACACCGAGATAGCTCGTCATCAAGACACATTCAAAAGCTCATGGGTGCCGATTCTCATGTCTATCCTCAGGCACCGCCCGCCTGAAAAGTTTGCTCCCTTTGGGTCTTAGCACCTCCGGCATACTCCCATTGGTGTGAATGAGTGGTGGAGACTTCATCCAAGAAGATTAAGAATTACGGTAGGTACATAATTTCCATTTGTGCACCACTGCCAAGGGAGGTCAGGTGGGTCCATGTGGATGTACACCATATACCGCTCCTAGAACTACTGTTAAAGGTGAGTAAAATGTTTTTCTGGTACCAGATAAATGTAATGTTTGTTTCTTGATATTTTAATGTTTCAGTTCCAAACTATAAACTAGTTTAATCAAGGCTCCTCTGTGGTCAATGTTTGGACATTTTGAAAAAGTAGTAGTAGTAAAATATTTTATTCATATAAATTTCATATGAATCGTGATTAACTCGATTGTTTAAAACTCATTTTCAACTAGGTCCACATCAAAGTAAGAACATTTTTAAAACACAAAAATATACCGTACATACATTTCAATGTTAATATAAAATCTTAAAACAGAAAATGTATGTCAAGAGTTCACCCTTGACCTCAACTATAGGTTACAATTTTGATGTTCGTTTCAGAAAAAACAGCATTATTCAGAAATATGCTCTTCCCCTGCCTTAATCAGGCTGTAACACTTTTACCCACTACGCTTTATCCTGTCCTGCCTAATAAATTCTAATCACACGATACACAACATTGCCTTGAGTTACACAGCTCTTTTCTTAACCATAATTTCATCCAAGTTCAGGATTTGTTTACGTCACCCATTTGCAGTTGTGCAGGTATCTTGTTCCAACCTTGTGTTCCCCTATAATATACTGACTGATGGCCAATCTCTAGGCTACATCTAGGTAAGACTAAATCTGGTACTTTAACTGTTCTTAGTGAATCTGTTTCTGTTCTATAAATCAAATTACCTATGATGTACCCAGGAAATCTGCCCGACAGGCCCTTGCATGTAAAAGCCAACAAATGTTCCTGGCTACTTTCACCTAAGTTCTGCCACCCCAGCCGATTATATTAATTATACTTATGGGTTTACCAGGGGGCCCCTAGTATATATCTGGCAAGACTACCATGACAGACCTCTAATTTTTTTTAAATCCCACCCCCACCCAAGCATTGTCAAGCATTGGAATAATCATGGAGTTCACCACCCTTCTCCTAACTTCCATACTCATAAGTGTTCTTGCCCTATATAGGGCTCCCAATCTTTTACCCACGTTTTTGGCCAGGTTTCTAATATGGGTACCCCAGCTTAAGAAGTCATCTACCCACAAACCCAAATACATGTATGACTGCACCTGTTGAATCTGGGCTCCCCTAAGGGTAACCAACCTCAGGGCCAAGTTATCCTGCCTATCACTCGTTTGTCGAAACATCATGGACTGTGCCTTTTTTTTATTTTTTTTTACATTCAGTATTAATTTACTATCTTCAAGACTTGTAACTCATTAAATGCTCTCAGGAGCTTCATTTGTATCTCTTCTAAGGTGTACTCTGATGTATAATTAACGGTGTCTGCATAAAGATGGAACGACACTGTTGGATCTGAAAAACACAGTCCGTTTACATGTATATTAAACAGGAGTGGTCCCAAGATGGGACCCTGGGGAACCCATGACCCAACAGGCAGCAAACCAGAGACCTATTCACCCACTGATACCATCTGACTCCTTCCCATAGTATATGATGCCAGCCACCAGTGTGCCAAGCCTGCGAACCCCAGTGATGCCACCCTGGACAGGAGGACACTGTGGCCCAAGGAATCAAAGGCCTTGGATAGGTCTACAAATATAGCACCCCCCTGTGTCGTCCTGTCCAGGGCTGCCTGCACATCCCCCACCACTTTAACAAGGGCCGAAGTGGTGCAATGGCACTTTCAAAAACCTGATTACATGCCATTAATTAAACCTTGGGAATTCAAGTGTTCCCTAAATTGAGCTGCCACTAGTTTTTCAAATATTTTGGATTTCTGGGACAAAAGTGAAATTGGGCGATAGTTACTCATCTCAGTCTTGTCCCCCCCCCCCACCATAAAGTGGTATCACCTTTGACTGTTTCCATGCCAAGGGATACTCTCCTATACTCAATGATAAATTAAACATATATGCCAAGGGGTGAGCTATGACCGGTGTAACATACCCTCCTGGTTGGGATATTATGTAGGCCAGTGGCCTTTGAAGTATTAAGATTTAATAATTCTTTAATCACAGACTCAACCATTATTTTTGAAAATGTAAATGATTTTATAGGCCCATGCTCTACCACCTGGTAGGCTCCTGCTGTATATGATGGACCTGAGAAAACCGTTACCCCCATTTTACTAAAATAATCATTAAACCTGTCAGCTACCATTTGAGACACCTGGATCATCTGACCTTCTAGATTAAATACGTTAGAAACATTATTTCCCTGTCCTTTCAGCAGTGTATTAATTGTTCTCCAGAAATCCTTAGGATGTTGAGTACAGTTTTTGTCCAGTAAGTGAGACTAATGTCTCTGTTTAGCATTCCTAACCTCCCTAACATAAGAATTATGGAGTCTTTTATCATTTTCCCAATCCTGCCTATGACCACTTTTTTAGCCTGACCCCATGCCTTGTCCCTGGTTATTTTATGCTTCCTAAATTCATTTGTGTTCCAAAACCCTAGTTTTTATGAGGGCATGCTTATTACAGACCATCATAAATTCAGTTAAAAAATATTCCCATACTTCATTTGTGGTAGGAATTAACTGAATACATTCCCAGTGTTACCCAAATATGTCATAACATTAATATAATCAAATGTTTTAAAGCTACGCTAACTAATAGTTCTGTTTGTTTCTAGTTTTAAAGGTTCATTCCTAGTGCAAAAAAAAAATAAAACTGGTGATCTGAAATTGAATCTGGCAGAACTCCACTATTTATAATGTTATGTACAGTATTTGTGATGATTAAATCCAAGGTCATGGAAGTTATATTTGGGGCCATATTAATTCTTGTTGGCTCATGAATCAGTTGAGTGAGTACCAGATTTTTCTGTAATTCGACAAGTGGATAGGACTCACTATAATTCTGCCAAAATTGAATTAAAATCACCAGCCATCAAGATTTCATGGCGGTTGTTATAATCAGAGTAATTTTTGTCCAGAGGAGTGATCTTTATTCAGGAAAATAACTAGCAGAATTGATGTTGGCAGAGCTAGATTACTGTCTTCTTTGCATTCCCTGCTAAATACAGAATCTCTTTCTTCCACCAGGCACCCTTCTGGCAGAATTTTTCAAGTTTTTCATGGAGTTTGACTTTGCTGGTGGGGTTATATCCCTGAGAGAGGGTAAAGCCCTACCAATTACAGATTTTATCAACCCTGAAGCGGAAAGAAAATTCAAGCTTGGCCCAATGAACATTCAGGATCCCTTTGAATTGAGCCACAATGTTGCCGGCAACATGAATGAGCGGACTGCGCAGAGGTTTAAGAAGGAATTCGAGGAAGCATCCAAGTACTGTCGCAGCCTGCAGTATCAGAAAAAGTCCAGCAAAGGGAAAATATGGGGTCTAGTGCGTCTTTTTCATCCTCACAGTAGCACAGAGTGCTCCCCCACCACTTCCCCTGCCAAGGAGCAAGCCTGCGAAGACAAGATGCTAATAACTATCCCTTTCAAAGCATTTGCATTGCCTGTGGACACCAAGAGGGAACTCTACCTGCGTTCAGACTTCCGGGAAGTCTGGTTCAACAAGGTTTGCCATGCACTGTTGTACATAATGGAGGAGGTTCTGAAGTGCAGCTGCGCTTGCACTGAAGGGGACAACATGGATGAGCTCTCTTCCGAAGCCAGTAGTCTCAATGACTCAGAGAATAAGTGTGATCTGTCCAAAGACATCCCTCAGCCTGGATCAAAGAGATCTTTAGAGGGTGATGGAGTGGACCTTTCTACTTGCAAAAAGCCAAGGCTTGAAAATCAGCCGTACCAGGGTAGTGTGAACTGGTACTGCACAGTCTGGCATAAAGTGTGGATGGGACGGCGAAAAATGAGGCGGCAGCTTCGGCACCAGGTGCCTGAGAATGGTGTGGAGGATGAAGCAGATGCTAACATGGAAACAAACAGTTTGGACATGGAAGCGAAGGTGACTGAGGCCATAGTGCAGCAGGAAAGCAAGGCTGAGGCATCTGGGCCGCTGCTGACATTTTCGTTGTCAGCCAGGGTGGCAGGTGGGAATGAGGACACGAAGGCTTTGATCGGCCTTATTCCTGTTCAAGACAGCAGTTCTCTGTTCATGGACTTCTTTCACTTTTTAGAATGCTTTGTTCCAAAATCAGTTGAAAGGTACATTGAGAAAGCAGAATAGCCCCTTCCTGGCAAGAACTTTATGAACTGGCAAAAATGTACAGCTGGAATTCAGTAACTGCTTTCTGATTTGTTTACAAGGAGTAACAGTTCAACACCCCTACCACTTTCTTTTATGTTCAATAGAATGTGTTTGAAAGTATTTTTATAACTTCAGAATGTGCCTAGATTTTATATGCATTGTAAAACAGGAGGAAGCCAGCGCAGTGGCAAGATGTCCGATTGCAACGCTGACATCCCGCGTTCGGAAATGGACCCAGGAGTTGGAAAGCCGGGCGGAGAAGGATTGAGCGCCCAAGTGGCGGCTCTCCTTCTCAGGGATGGGGGTGCCTGGCACATTAGCTGCCCCTGGCAGAGGCTGGGGAAGCGGGACAGACATTGGGCATGTCCGTTGACGTCATTGCACATCCTGCTTCCAGGGGATTGCATTCTAAAAAGATCTGGCCCCCGTCCACGATTCTCTGCCCCAGCTGCCACCGCGCCTGTGTCCCGCTAAGGGTCCCAGACTGCGTCTCGCCTGGGGCAAGCCAGAGCCAAAAAGACCATTGTCCCGTGGGAGGGAAGCCTGCCCAGGGGCCCAAGCCTGGGCATGGGGGTGGCAGTGTGGGCAGGGGCTGAGCCTCAGCCTGGAATGGGGGGGGGGCAGGCAAATAAAATAGAAGGAACTAAACACTGCTTACTCCTGTTGAGCTGCATTTGAGTCACCTGTTTTTGTCATGTCAGATGGGTCTGTATTTGTGTGTTGAGACCTACGCAATGAATGATGTTAAAAAAAAAAAAAAAATATGTATGTGTGTATGAAATGCCTTGTTAGCCCTTTTGTCGTTCTGTGGTTTCATGTGAAAGGAAGTGTGTTGCAGTAAAGAAATCTTAGATACATAGATAATGATGGCTAAAAAAGGTCCATGGGCTCATCCAGACTGCCCACCCTACCTAACTACTCTGCAGTAACCTTAGTGGCCCCCCTGCCCCTTTATTTCTGCCACCACTTTTCAAACTAATCCATATGCCTGTCCCCCTCCCTGTTTGAAGCTGCTCACTGATTTGGCCTGTACCACTTCTCCAACAGCTTCTTTCACTTGCCCACTGCTCTTTCAGTGAAAAAGTGTTTGCAGATGTTTGTTGTGAATCTCCCCCTGGAAGTTTCAGAGAGTTCCCCCACGTCCCCTGTATGAGAAAAACACCTTGGCATCCACCCTCATTCCATGCAGGTATTTATCAGTTCCTCTACAACTTCACATACTCTGAGGTTCATTAACAAGATCTTCCTGGACATAAGTCTCCACCACTCATTCACACTATTGGGATCTGCGCCGGAGGCACTAGAACCCATCGGGAGCAAACATTTTGCTGGAGGGTCGGCGCCAGAGATGGCGCATGAGAATGACTGCACGTGAGCCTCAGCTCACGCTGTAATGACTGTCTCGCCTAATCCTCCAACCGGGCCTCAGTTCCTTTTCCGCCGTGAAAGTGCACTTCAGTGACGATGTCGCTCGTCTGGCTGAGTCAAACTTCAAACTAGCAGCATAGTTTTCAGTTTTGTTATTTTGTAGTATTATCTCATAAAGTATCGCTTAGTCTTATTTTAAAAATAAAGAAGTCTCAGCCTACTTTGTGGAGTCGACCATGAGCAGGTCAGGTGACGGTAGGGAGACTTTGTATGGCTGTTCAGTCAGTCGGGCTGGGTCCGGTCCACCGCCTTCTCCGGAGGGGCCTGACAATGGTCAGTCCAATGCCGGGGATGGGGCGGTCCCAGCGAAGCTTATAAAATAAGTCGCATTCTCGGCACCGTTGGGCCTCGAGCTCTTCTTCGACCCACAGGTCTAAAAGAGAGGCATCACTGGGGTCGCCCTCTGATATGTCTGCTGTGGGCGTTCGGTTATCGGGCTAGTTGCCGGTCTCCTCCTTGGATCGCCAACCTCTGCTTCTGGTAGCCGGCACGGCCGACATTCAGTCCTACCCGCCCGCGGGTAGGTCTTCAGATGAGCAGTTTCATCAGTGGGCGCTCTTATGGAGCAATGGGCTTGGAGGTTAGTTCGGCTACCTGGCTCGGTCACTCGTGAGCTTTCGGGCTCATTGAGAGACCAGGTAGGGCGGTTGGACTTTCCTGGTCGCGCGGCACCTTCTTCGGTGCCGTCGACTCTGCGCTTAGGTGTTTCCCCCCCTTCACATGGCTGCGGCGCAGGGGGCCTCACCAATGCCTTTATCTCCCGCTCTTCTTCCTTCAAAACCTGTTTTTCAGAGTCTGGGGGTGTTTTCAGCGTCCTCAGCGCCAGTGGTGCCTTCGGCGCCGTTTTCGGCGCTGCGTGGTCCCTCGGCGTCGTTCTCGGTGCCGTGCGCCTCCTCGGCGCCGGGGGCTCTCGGGGCTCCCTCTGCTTTTCAGGACTCCTCTTTTCTCTCGTTTCCTTCTTCCCTCTCTTCTGATTTTCATTCCTTTCCTGTCCGTACAGTCCCTCCTGGACTGTCAGGAGATGACATTGAGCCTGACCCCGACCTTCGGTTGGGTGATGAAGTGGATGAAGCAGGATCCATCACTGCTACAGAGCCTGTGGTCGAGGACCTGTCATTTAAGTCTCTGCTGAAAAATCTGAGTTCCACTCTTTCTTTCCAGACTACAGATATCGATCCTGGGAAGTTGTTAAGACTCCAATACCTTCATGTTCCGGAGATCCCTACAGATTTGACTCCTCCAGTTCAGCCTTCCTTCGAGACGCTGTCTCAAATGGTATGGAATAATCCTGCTCTCACCCCTTCGGTGGCTAAATCCATAGATAGGAAATATTCAGCCCCCAAGGATCGTCCCATTTTGGCATCTCAAGCCTTTGCGGATCCTATTGTAGTCCTGGCAGAAAATAAGGTCGTTCTTCCTCAAACTACTACAGTTCGACCTATTAACAAAGAATCTTGTAAGATAGACACCTTAGGTAAGAGAGTCTTTGCTACTTCTACCCTAAGTATGCGTTTTGCCAGCTACCAGGGCTATTTCTCACAGTATGAGTATATCCTGTGGCACTCTATCAAGCAGATGGTTGAAGATCTTCCGGAGTCAGATGCAAAGCCAGAGCTTCTTCAAACCATTACTAGAGGTATCGAATCTAACAACCAGCAGGTTAAAGCAGCCATGGATGCTTTCGACACTGCTTCCCGTTCAGCGGCTGCTGGTATTTGCACTCCGTCATTCCTGGCTGCGCGCCGGGTTTCCAGAGAATGGACGCAGCATCAGGTAATGGTGTTGCCTTTGATGATGCGTGATCTTTTGGTCCTCAGGTAGAGCAAGCTCTAGAAGCTACTCAAAAGACTAGGTCAGCCATTAAGTTGGCTTGACCCCCTCCTGCCCCCTCTCGAGGGCATGTCAATAAACGTCAGTTTCATAATCGTCAGTCCTTTCGAGGCAGAGGCAGAGGAGGTTTCCATAAAAACCAACCTGCCCAATCTCAAAAGACGCAACAGAAAGCGCAAGGGCTCAAAGCGCCCAGCGCTACCTTATGAATGGCTGGCCCAAGTCCCATCTCAACTGCCCGAGGTGGACTTTTCCTCTCCGGTGGGAGGTCGTCTGATGCACTTCTACAACCAGTGGAAGTCCATAACCTCAGACAAATGGGTCCTTCGGATAATTCACGAGGGGTATTCACTCAGTCTTCTGGAGACCCCTCCGGATCATCCTCCCAAACAGCAGCCCAGGCTGTCAACCTTCAGTCAGACCTTCTGCTGCGAGATTCAGGGCCTTCTGAACAACAGGGCAGTAGAAGTGGTGCCACTGCATCAACGGAACACGGGTTTCTACTCCCATTACTTTCTGGTTCCAAAGAAGTCTGGGGTATGCGCCCCATTCTGGATCTCAGAAAGCTAAACAAAATTCTCCCCAAGGAGAAATTCAGAATGATTTCTCTGGGAACCCTGTTACCTTTGCTTCATCAACACGACTGGCTAGCCTCCCTAGACATGCAGGATGCTTACCAGCACATTCCTATTCACCCGAGGCTTCACAAATTCCTGAGGTTTGTGGCTCTGGGACAGCATTATCAGTTCAGAGTCCTGCCCTTTGGGCTATCCTCGGCGCCGCGGGTTTTTACAAAGTGTTGTGCAGTTCTTGCAGCGCACCTCAGAAAGGTCGGGATACAGGTGTTCCCTTATCTGGACGATTGGCTTCTAGCAAGCCCTTCCAGGCAAGGGACCCTGGACGCTGTAGAGACGGCTTCTCACCTCTTTACGTCCATGGGAGTTCTGCTGAACCTCAAGAAATCTCAACTGCAGCCCTCCCAGAGGCTCCTCTTTATAGGGACTCTTCTGGACACCTCCTGTACGAAGGCTTTTCTTCCAGAAGACAGAAGGAACGATATCCTTCAAATGGCCTGTCACATCGGGGAGAACACCTTAGTTACAGCTCTCTCGATGCAGCGGATGCTAGACCTCATGGCTTCCTCAGTGTTCACTGTACCCCTAGCACGTCTGCACATGAGAACCACTCAGTGGATGCTCAGTACTCAGTGGTCCCCAACCACTCACCCGCAGTCCTGTCTCATCAAGGTGACAGAACCTTTAAAGAGGTCACTCACCTGGTGGTCTCAAGAGAGCAATCTCCTGGAAGGATATCCCTTTGCTCCTCTGGACCATCAGATCTCCATTACCACGGACGCATCCCTAATGGGGTGGGGAGCTCACTGTCAGGCTCTCCACACTCAAGGTGCATGGACTCAAGTCAGTCCCAGCTTCACATCAGCGTCCTAGAAATGAGAGCCGTCCTTTATGCGGTCCGGCGTTGAAGGACATTCTGTGTCCAAGAACATTCTCCTTCAAACGGACAACAAAGCAGTGATGTATTACATCAACAAGCAGGGCGGTGCTCATTCTTACCCCTTATTCAGGGAAGCAATGAGGGTATGGGAATGGTGCTTGGAGCACAAGGCTCTAATTCAAGTGGTCTACCTGCCAGGTATTCAGAACGAACTGGCAGACCGTCTCAGCAGAACAGAGACAGACCCTCACAAGTGGTCTCTCAACTCAACCATAGTTCAGTCACTATTCGAAGAGTGGGGAACTCCAGACCTGGACCTTTTTGCATCCCCACTCAACGCAAAACTGCCTCTCTTCTGCTCCAGAAATCCAGGGCCTGGCATTTTCTGTCAGGATGCGTTCAGGCTGCGGTGGACAAAACGCTTTCTTTACGCCTTTCCACCTCTTCCTCTAATTCAGAGGGTGCTCCTCAAGTTCGAATCCCAGGGGGACAAGATGATCCTCATTGCTCCCTTTTGGCCTCAGCAGCTGTGGTTTCCACTACTCAACAATATGTTGGCAGTTCCCCCGAGACCACTTCCCCTGTAGATGAACCTTTTGACTCAGGGGCCTGTGGTCCATCCCAACCTGAGATCGCTTCACCTTCACGCTTGGCTCCTGAACAGGTAGAAGTAAACTGGTTCAGTGTCTCTCGAAGAGTTTCAGATATTCTTCTGGCTGCACGGAAACCAGCCACTAGGAAAACTTACACAGCCAAATGGAAGCGTTTCTTGCTCTGGTGTGCAAAATCCTCTTTGAATCCTTTTTCCTGCCCGCCAGATAAAGTTCTGGAGTACCTCTTAGACCTCTCAAATTCAGGCCTACAGTTCTCTACAGTCAAAGTTCACCTTCGTGCCATTTCAGCATATCATGAGCTGATTTTTTCCTTATTTCTGGCTCAGTTACCTGTGGTTAAGAGGTTTCTTAAAGGAATTCTGCATACCAGACCTCCTACAAGACGTCCAGTTGCAGCCTGGGACATCAATCTTGTGCTAGATATGCTCACTCGGAAACCTTTTGAACCTCTGGCTACCTGTGAGCTAAAATTTCTCACCTGTAAGACTGCCTTCCTAGTGGCCATTACCTCAGCCCGCAGGGTCTCTGAGATACATGCCCTGGTCACAGACCCTCCGTATACTGTGTTCCATAGGGACAAGTAGTTCTTCGTACTCATCCTAAATTTCTTCCTAAGGTTGTGTCAGAATTTCATCTAAACCAACCTTTGGTCCTTCCCTCTTACTTTGCAAACTTCCAAAATGAAGGAGAGTGTTCTCTTCATTCTTTGGACGTTAAGAGGGCCTGCGTTTCTATCTGGATAGAACCAAGGACTTTCATAAACCCAGCAACTGTTCGTTTCCTTCAGCGAGACCCGGCTGGGTCAACCTGTCGCTATCAAATGTATCTCAGCATGGCTAGTGGCATGCCTTTGCCACTGCTATTCCATGGCGCAGGTTAAGTTGGAGGGTAGGGTTTACGCTCACTCTACTAGAGTGGTCGCGGCATCCCTAGTGGAAATTCTCAACGTGCCCATTGCAGATATTTGCAACTCGGCCACCTGGAGCTCAGAGCATACTTTTGTTAAACATTATGCACTAGATGTCCATGCCAGACAACATTCTTCCTTTGGCAGAGCCATCCTTAATGGACTTCTGTCTTTGAAATGTGAGCTCTTGGTCTCTCTGCCGCCCTCTCGGGGATTATTAGCTCGGTACTCTCTCCCAGTAGTGTGAATGGGTGGTGGAGATTTATGTCCAGGAAGATATGAAAATTACGTACCTACCGTAATTCTTGATCTTCTTGACGAGTCTCCAACATTCATTCACGCACCACCTCCGTCCCCGAGCTCACCTCTGTTGGTCTTCACCCCTCAAATCTTTAGGCTGTGAAGACTTCTTTGTTGACCTTTCTTATCACGGGTTGTCCGGACTATCTTATGTCCAGTTTTAGGTTAGGCTACCCTTCTAGGTTAGTTAGCTGCACCTCCTTGGTAAAAAGGTACTGAGGCGGTTGGAGGGTCGGCTGAGATAGTCATTACAGCGAGCTGAGGCTCGCGGTGCCATGGCGCCGACCCTCCGCCAAAAAGTTTGCTCCCGATTGGTCCTAGTGCCTCCAGCGCAGATCCCAGTAGTGTGAATGAGTGGAGGAGACTCGTCCAAGAAGATCAAGAATTATGGTAGGTACGTAATTTTCATTTATTCCAGTGGAGCTCAGAGAAAGCACATAGCAACACACACACACACACATACATACAGTATTCAACTGCAACACAAAATTGTTTTATGTACAGCAGTCACTTGCTACGTGTTTGATTTCAGTTAAAAGCGATTGTACTGCTTCTTCGCACAAGGTGACCAGCAGAATGCAACACTTTTTCCTGTTGCTGCTCCGATCAAGTTGTGCATAACAGCAGTTGCTGCGCAAATGTTTTGCAATAAAATATTCTGATGCTAGAGCGTTCTTCTGACAACCGTGGCAGCTTGAAACCTAGTATTCAAAATGAATGTTCTTACATGTAATAGTTTTGTATGAAGTTTGAAGGTTTTGTAATGTAGTTCTACAGAACTGTGTGTGTGTGTTTTGTTACATAGCGTTTTTCTCCCCGGACCCTAGTCAGACCTCGGTGCCCCCAACTAACAGCCAGCCTCCCCTGGAACTCACCAGCCAGTCAGTCCCCCATGGCTCGTCCCTTGGTAGGGCCAGGAGAGAAAGGGCCAGCCTCCACCGGTGTCTGTATCCAGATGCACTGGGAGTACTGGGTGGCACCACGATTCAGGAGTAAGTCAGGCATCATCCGTCAATTCCATTTCCCTGTTTTTGTCCTCACAGCTGGCAGCATGAAAGGGAAGCAATTGCACTTTCATGTAGAGGCCTGCACAAACCACATGTCCTGCCACCAACAGTCCACACATTCTGGCACGCCTTCTGCCCTGCTATCATGCATCCATGTGTTGGCAGTACGGGAGTGATGTGGTGAGTCTCAACACTCTGGGAGATAAGAGCAGTTTATTGGGGTTTGATCCTCTCCCCCACCCTGGTGACCCAAATCCGCACCTTAAACCTTGTTCGCTGGCATGGCTAAAGGTGTGGCGTCCAACACCTTAACCCTCTGTGCTACTGTTTATTGTTTTTTTATTCTGCTGCTGCTTTTGTCATTAGAGCTGTCCTGGGATCAGCCAGGCAACCTCCGTGCCCTGTCAGTGCACCTTTTCTGCCACTTACCCCATTCCTCCTTTTCCCACTGACTTATCCACCCATAGTGGGATCTCTTGGCAGGGGGGTGCCCTCCAACATCTCTCCCTATCTGACTACACAGTGTTGGTAGGCAGATGGGCAGCCACCATCAATGGGTCCTGGAAGGTATCATCATGCTCTCGCTGTTTATTTGTTTTCCCTGATGTTCTCACCCTTGTATGATTATGATTACTGGAGCTTTAAGGTGCAAGCATGTGCCAGTGCACCTGAGCAAGTTTGCACCCACTTACACACTCACGACTACTACTCTGCATCACCACCTGGGGTCATCTAAGTGGCAGTGTTGTAGCAGACCCTGTGACCCACCCTTCCCAGAGGAGTGCATCCTCAATGATGATCAGTCTTCCCCCTCTTGGCCATCCCCGATGCCCTGGGCTTGTACATAAACCCAGGTCACTAGTGTCGTGAGCAGCAGCTCTGGGGTTGGCAGGGCATCCTCCCCACCCTGAAGCACAATCCAGATAGTCCCCAGGGCCCTGTAGATGGCGTGAGGGCTGCAGTGACCAAAGGATCATCCTGCAGCTGCTACATTCCTTCTTTTTCTCCCCTTGGCCAGGTGGCATGCAAGGACACAGCCGTGCATGGGCTTGTAGGCTCACATGCACGATGCAGTCATGCGTCTGCATGGAGGCTTACACGCACTATGCGCCTGCCGTCGGCCAACCCTGAGTTGCAGCTACTGCTTCACCACTACGCCTCCATGCGGTGGCAGTACTATAGTGGCACATACCCCTCCCTGGGAGAGGAGAGCTGTCGTGGGACACTCAGTCCTCTCCTACCCCAGCTGACCCCCAGTGACCCGAAGTCATTCCTGAACTCAGTTTGCTGGCATGATTGCAGGTGTGGCATATGGCACTTCAACCATCCATTCCACTAGGCTGGCTTGGCTCTCTGTTCTTTACAGGGCTATCTGTTGTAACAGAAACCCTGATAAATGAGTATTGCTTCTTTACTCACTTGAATTCTGTCTGGATCACCGTCAAAATACTGAGAACTGAGATACTAAGGGTGACTAAGGAGTGCCGCAATCTCTGTTGAAGAGTGTGGCACATTATGTTACTGTCCTCTTCAGCCTGATATAGAAACAGACACTTTCAGCAGGAAAGGAAAACACTGGTCTGTCCAGTCTGCCATGTTATACCCTATGCTACCATGGGACCTAATAGGGGTTTATGCGAACACTTCCACCCTTACCCTCTGCCTTGCTATTACCTCTCTGATTAACTATTAATCCCTTAGCTCTGACCCAGTCGTGCTTGAAGCCATTGGTAGTTTTTGTGCCCACCACATCAGCCAGTAGGCTGTTCAGTGGCTCAACCACCCTCTCTGTAAAGTAAAACTTTCTCACAGAAACATAGAATTTGTCAACAGAAAAGGACCGCTTGACCCACCCAGTCTGCCCACATAGTCCCTGCGTGATCTGTCTCGGCAGACCCTAACTATTTTCTTGTGACCCTGCCTACTCTCAGCCTATTTACTAATATTCCCCTATATCTGTCTCGTGCATGCTTGAAGCCCCCTACTGTTTCCGCCTACACCACATCTCCTGGCAGTCCGTTACAGGCATCCACCACTCTTTCAGTGAAATAGTACATCTTCTTTGGGGGTATCTGTCATCCTGTCACACCCTAGGGCAGTGACAGCACTGGGGAGGGTTAAAAAAAATTAGTCTAATTGGACCCACAGGTATAAAAAATGCGGGTCGAAAGAGGAACCTGCGGGGTCAAAACATAATCAGTGGCAGATTTTGAACAGTTTACGTTCCCTTCCTTTAGATATTGTTCTAGATTAGGTGCATCAATTTTGACCCACTGGCAAAGGAAAGAGGGGTCTGTTTTAAGCAGGATGCAACTTTTGCCCTTTTAGTGGATGTTTACTGTCGGTGAAGGGGAATACACACAGATTTTCAGTAGTATAACTGGGGCTGCCCACACCAGCATCATGTGACGATGTCACCTACTCTGTAAGGCGAGCGGCCCACCCCCTCCTTAGTTCTTTCCCACCATCGACTCAGTCTACACAGATCTCCGTGGAAGCCCCAACGAAGTTTCATGCCTTTTTGCCTACAAATTTATTCTTCTATACTTACTTTGGTATCTCTTTTCCTTAGTGATTCCTTTATTTTGTTTATGTCAAGAACTACTCATTGTACATCTCTTTTTTTCATTGCTGCCACTGTGGAAAGAAGATTGCCCCCACAGATGAGCATTTTTTATGTGTCTGCTGCCTTTGGCCTGACCATGAAGTTTCTGACTGTGAGCTCTACCAGAAATTTAATCAAACAACCCAAAGGTGATACAAGAAGGCTGTTAAAAATGTCCTTATGGAACATCAGGTCACCATTTCCAGGCAGGGATCCTCCAGGGTCCCAGGCTCTGAATCGCCAGTAGGGTAGTAGAGCTCCCAGTCCTTAAGGCCCAAGACAAGTCCTGGAGGGGGTCATAAAAGAGACAGAGATCAGGACCACTCCCTTCGGCAGTGATCTTGCTCCTTGTTGGCTTCCTCTTCTTCTTCTCCTCCTCCCAGGGAAACTTCATCAACGGCTACGACATCAACGCAACACCAGGCCCATACCGACAGCTGCGCCATCCGATTCCAAGGGCAGCCAGTCATTGACCTCTGGTTAGTCAGCGCCTCCTCTGTCAACAATGGGCTCATCATCGACAACCATCCCAAAGCAGCCTGATGCATCTACGGGCTCTCAGGGCCATGCCGTCCAGCCTTTGCTCCTGGCTCTCTTGACGGGGGGGGGTCAACGCTCAATGACCTCAATGAGATCCTTACCAAGTTCACTTCAGTGATTGTGCACCAGCTTGGTGCCTTCAGGCTTACATCACCTGCGCTGTCAACCAAAGGATGATCCCCGAGGTTCGGCACATCACACGTCTGACCTAGAACTACAAGAGGTCAACGTCAGAGAAGAATATCATGGTTGGCCTGTCAGCGCAGCAGTTGGATTTCCACTTGTGACGCCAGCGACCCGGGTTCAGGAACGGACTCGGAATGCTGGAGGGCTGACTAGGAAGAGAGGGTTTGAGCGTCAAATAACTGCTCGCCTTCTCTCGGGGGGGAGCAGGGAGACGACCCTGCACTTACTGACTCCTGGCAGGGGCTGGGATTACGGTAATGTGCTGGGTCCCAGTGACTAATGGGTTGTGGTGAACGCGGCATATGCCTTGATGTTAGTGGCACGCCATGCCCTTGTGGAGCAAAATAAGAAACGAGTTCCACGGTCGACCGGATGACTGCTCCCACTGCAGCAAGACCCTGAGCAGTCCATGGACCACCTCAGCAGCACCTGGGCCAAGAATGAGTGCGCTGGCCTCCCCCACTGGCTCCTTCCCCCTCGGAAGAGTGGGACCCATCCAGCGAAGGGTTACACTGTGTTACCCGGGGGGGGGTTGCAATATGGGGTGAAGGGTGGCTGCGTCGGGCCAGTGTGGCAGCGAAGGGCATAGGTAGGCCTGAAGGAGTGGCCGGACCGGGGCTGGAGGAGCAAAAAAGAGTATCACGCTGACCTCATTCTGCCTGATGATGAGAAGGTGGAAGAGGAAGAGCTACTCTCCTCAGACAAGTCCACTGCCGCCTCCGTCAGCGATGACTCGGTCAAACACACCCCTAGGTCTCCTCCAGAGGAACCTGCCATCTTTAATATAATGAAGCAGTTGTCCTCTGCCATGGGATTTCATACAGAGGAGAGGGAGGATGTCTCCAGGAAAGATCCGGTTGACTTCCTGGAGATCTCTGAGTCTACTCCAAAGATGGTTCCTTCCAACTTACCTGCTTTGAGGAATGCTGCCACTGCTGCTTAGTGCCCTCCAGATATGGTGCCAGCTTTGCCCAGGAGAGCAGATGAACTCTATAATGCCCACCAAGGGTTCACCTACTATGCGGCTCAGCCTGAGATGGACTCAGTGGTCATTAAGGCTGCCCATGACAGGTCTAAGGCACCCAAGCACCTTGGCTCCCACTCCCCAGACAAGGAGTCTCACAGAATCGATCTTTGGGATAAGAGGGTTTATGCTTCCTCCACCTTAATAATAATAATAATAATATTTATTTGTACCGCACCTTTCTAAAACCAAGGCGCTTTAACAAACAATACCAAATAAAAATACTGTAATAAAACACTAATACAATAGATACTGATTCATAAAATCCAATAAAATAACATCGAGTCAGATATGCTTGATACCACAGACGGGTCTTCAAGGCCTGTTTAAATTCCGCAGCGGATGGGGTAGAGAATTCCAAAGGGCTGGGGCAGCGTACATAAATGCACGGGCTCCTGAGGATTTTAAAGAAACCCTTGGAATCTCTAGCAACCCTTCATCTGCCGAGCGGAGCAATCACCTAGGGCAGTAAGGTACCAGAAGCTCTTTCAGGTCGTCTGGGCCAAGTCCGTGTAGGGTTTTATAAGTCGGAAGTCCAACTTTGAAGGTGATTCGCCACTGTACTGGTAGCCAATTACAGCTTTCATACGGAGAAATATGAAACAAATGCAGTACCACGTCAATAACCGGGCTGCAGTGTTCTGCACTAGCTGCAAGCAGCGGATATCAACCCCTGGTAGCCCTAGATAAAGGGAGTTGCAATAATCAAGGTGCGAGGTCACAAAGGCGTGGACCAAAGTAGGCAGATCACTGAACAGAACAAGGTGCTTAATCCTGGAGATGCTCCTCAGATGGTAAAAGGAAGATTTGACGACCGCCAACACCTGCAATCGCAGTGTCAGCCCATCGTCAAAAATCACCCCCAGATTTCGCACCTGTTCAGAAGTGGGGAGCTGGGAGCCACCAAGAAAAAGTCCTAAAGGCAAACCAGCTCTCCTCCCTTCTATCTGGCAATCTGGGTCCACAACCAACACCTCCAGCTTCTCCAAATTCAACCTCAGCGAACTTGAATCCACCCAGTTCTGGATTTCAATGAGGCAGTTGTTAAATATGGAGAAAGCTCTATCTTGGTCGGGTGCAAAAGATAGGTAGAGCTGGGTATCATCAGCATAGCAGTGAAACCTCAGCCCATACCTTCTTACAATGTCTTCGAGGGGCAGCATGTACTGTGCGAACAACATGAAGGGGACAACACCAAACCCTGAGGTACCCCACATGACAGAGAGACTGGGCCAGAGTAATTAATCCCCGACACCACCTTCTGAGTTCTGCCAGTGAGGAAGGATCTAAACCACCCAAGGACTGTACTAGACAGGCTGCAGATAAACCTCAGGCATTCGAGAAGAACCCCATGGTCCACAGTGTCAAACGCTGAAGAGAGATCAAGAAGAACCAAGATGGAATGGCTCTTCTGATCTCTCGCCATCAGGAGATCATTGAGCACCCGAACCAGCGCAGTCTTGGTACTATGCCTCTTTCGAAAACCAGACTGGAGTGGTTCATAAATGTCATGAATAATCAAATGGTTCTCCAGTTGTATTGCCACTACTTTCTCAATCATCTTCCCCCACAAAGGGAAGGTTAGAGATTGGTCTGTAGTTAACATGGTAGTATGGGTCCAAAGAAGCTTTCTTCAAGAGGGGCGTTACCACCGCCTCCTTCAGGGAGCTAGGAAACTCACCCATGTCGAAGGAGCACCAGACTATCCATGCTGGAACCGGGCCAATGGTGTCCCAACAACCCTTAATCAGGGAACTTGGGCCCGGGTCCAAACTACAGCGTGTGGGGAGCATACCCTGGACAATCTGCATGACATCATTGAGCTCTAGTCGGTCAAAGGAACTCCAGGAGAGCTTGGGGTTAGTGACCAAGTGTCGATCCATTGCTTCTCCCATAGAGGGTGCAGGTCAGAGCACCGCCCTGATGTCGGCCACCTTAGCCACAAAGAAGTGAACAAGCTCTTCACATTCTATTTATGAAAAGGCTCTTCGAATCTGCAGGCAGGCTGGGTTACACAGTCTGTCTACAGTTCGAAAGAGCTGAGCTGGTCGGTTCTGAGCAGCTACAGT
This sequence comes from Neoceratodus forsteri, assembly GCA_016271365.2. Taxonomy (NCBI): domain Eukaryota; kingdom Metazoa; phylum Chordata; order Ceratodontiformes; family Ceratodontidae; genus Neoceratodus; species Neoceratodus forsteri. Next base: position 501,270,482 of record CM028132.1, read on the forward strand.
CTCCCTGGACAGGAACTCTGCCTTCTTACGGGAGATTGCGGAATGATAGACTTGATAATGTTCCATCAATCTAAGATGGTCGGCATCAAGGGCGGATCTCCGCCAGCATTGCTCTAATCTTCATCCTTGTCGCCGCATCTCCCTCAAGGTCCCGTCAAACTATAGGGACCGAGGGCGAAGGGGGAGAGGATAAACACTGACAGGAGCAATGATATCCAGAGCCAAGGAGATGGCTTTATTGTAAGCCAGCACCAAGGTTTCTGGGCTTGAGGATTGCAAATTACCTGTCCCACATGGTGAAATACCAAAACAACAACTGGAAGAAGGGCAAGGCTCTGCCAGAGGGCTCTCAGAAACAGGAGCGCCTCCAATGCTTGCAAACAGCTGAGGATGTCAGCAGGCACCTTCTGAAGGTACTTTATGATTTGGCTGACACTGTTGCCAGGGCATGCCTACATAGGCACTTCTGGTTGTGGGTTTCTGGCTTTTCCATGGATGTTCAGGAAAAGGTGCTGAATGTCCCTTTCACTGGGACCAGACTGCTTGACACTGATGTCCAGGACATCATTAATGACCTGCAGGCTTCGGGCAGAGTCCACTCGCTGTAGCATACTCAGCTGTAGAAGGGCAGACAGCACCCTCCTTTTCATAGGGCACCCATTAGGGAGCAGCCTCAAGGCAAGAGAAGAACCTCCACTACCTTACCCACCCCCTCCAATGCTGGAGCCTTGGCCAAGTGCCCCAGAAGTGATGGGTTAGCCCCTGCGGCTGGATCCGCCTCAGTTTGACTCCTTGCCAGACCCCCTCCTCTGGTCACTGGCTAGGCGTTGGTGGTCGGAGGTCAGTTCTCCCTCTGTTTAAATCAGTGGAGAACCATAACTTCAAACGCTTGGATTCTGCAACTCAGAAAAGGGTCATACCTTGGAGCTGGTGGGGTATCCCCCAGAGACCCCTCCAGCAGCCTCCCACTATCCTCCAGCCCACTTGCCTGTGCTTCAGGAGGAAGTACAAACCCTTCTGCACAAACAGACCATAGAGCCAGTGCTTACGGGATAATGTTCCAAGAAGTTATGCTTTTTTCAAGAGTCATAAAAAGATCTGCTGTTTTTCATACGTTCTTTTTTTATTTTGTAAGTTGCCCTGATGTTTTGCTAAAATACACAAAAACAAAACCAATCCCCCCCTGGCAGTCCTATTGTGTCAGCCATTGGCTCAGCATTCAAGCTGCTTTCACAGTATATTAATTACCACCTGCAAACACTGGTAGAAGACACAGACACATACATAAGGGACACTGGACATAATATAAAAACTGGATGATTTAGAACAAGGGTATTTTAGCTACTGACTACCTTGTTACAATGGACATAGCAGACCTTTACACTTCTATTCCCCATACACAAGGTATAGAATCAGTGGTAGCCATGCTAGACACCAGAAGCAAGGCCCAAAACAGTAGTCGTACAAGAACTAGCGGAATTAGTACTAACAAGGAACTATTTCGAATTTGTTCAAAGCTTTTTCTTACAAACCAGAGGAACAGCGATGGGTAGCACAATGGTGCCGGCATATGCCAACGGCTATATGTATGCCTTTGAAAAACAATTTATTTTGGACCCAACCCACAACCCTTACCACCATCTAATACAAGCGTGGCACTGGTATATAGATGACATACTTTTTATATGGTCAGGAACAGAACAACAACTTCAATTATTTCGTCAATACCAGAATGAAAGATAGTTTAAAATTTGTTGTGCAATACAGTGAAGATAGTTTTTCATATCTAGACATCCAAATCAAAAACAAATGCAGACGTTATTTCGTAAACCGACAGAAGCACTGCACTTCATGGAGCCAGCTACCGTGAACAACCAAAACTTAAAGCATGCCATATTCACAATTAATCAGAGTGCGCAGGAACTGTAGCACAAAGGAAGAATATGACACACACGAAAAGGACATGTTAAACAGGTTTTTGTCCAGGGGCTATGGAAAAAAAATATAAGTAGGCAAGCAGATCATAAGGCAGGCACCTTGAATAGAACAGATCTTACACCAAAAGGACCACCACAAGAGCTAAAGAGAGTTATCTTTTCAACCAGGTACAGTGATAGGGTCCCAGAAATCAGATGCATTATATATTTTTTTTATTGTAAGAATCAGAATTACAACCTTTGAGCTAAGGGCTCATTTACAAAGGATCTTCGTCAATACAAGGGGGAAACATCAAAATACATGCGTCAGTGGGAAACAGTAGCAGCTAAAAGCATTATCTGTAGATCATCATTTACTGGGCATAGGTCATACAAGTATGAACAAACAACAATGTCGCTTTATCCTTAGCGCAGGTAGTACAAACGCAGAGGTGAAGCAGTCCTCAGAGTGGGAAGAGATAATTAAAGAGGAAGAGAGAGTTCAAGAAAAGTGTTTACATGTGCAAATTCAGAGTGTGCAGCTATATAGCATTGTCAAGCTCCAAGGAGGGGGTATAAAGTACAGATACATCCTTCATCAGCAGTGCAAATGTTGGGGTGGAGGTTAGCCACAGGCAAGGGGGGATTATTAACAAACACTGGCACCTTGTCAGCCTAGATAATAAATGATCTATAGCACTACAAAACAGACCAATAGTCGCTGGTAAAAAAGTTACTACCATCAAAGACAAAATAGTCAAATCTCAGTTTCAACCACCAAAGCAAAAAGAGACTCACCTGCTACTGGGACAATTACAGCCTGGAATGGTGCCCTGTGGCAGGTGCTCAGTTTGTGGACATACCACCCAAAAAACCTCTTCCAACATCCCCATACAGCACAAAGTTTTAAAATACAGCAAAACATTTCTTGCACATCACACGGGGTCATTTATGTAATATAGTGCCCCTGTGGTAAACTTTACGTAGGTCAAACAACCAGAGCACTGAAAATCAGGATACAAGAGCACAAAGGGGACATTAGACACAGGGACGAAACCTCACAGGTAGCAGTATACTTCATGGAAGCAGATCACATAGGAGCCTCTTTACGTTTTTGGGGCTTATAAATGGTAAAACAACTAGACAGAGGGGGCAATTACTAGCAAATGCTTGATCGAGCAGAAATTAAATGGATTTTTAACCTACACACTGTTTGACAGAAATATTTATTTATTTATTTCAGTCTAGGATTACAATACCTTTGAGCCAAGGCTCTTTTACAAAGGTTCCACGTCAGCGTGTGCAACAGTCATCATTTTTAGTTACAAACATATAGTCATTGACTTACAGACATGTAATAACCAGTACAAAGACTTGAGCTATGAGCAAGACAAGGGAAGGGGGTGTGGGAAGTGAGGGTAGGAGATCGAGGGGGGGAGGAGGTGCAGGGGGTAAGGGGGAGTACAGGGGGTGGTTGGGGCGGGTGCAGGAGTGGAGATACGGGGGGAGGTGGGCGAGGGTGGGAGACAGTGCAGCCAGGGGGCCTTGTCGAGGGAATATGATAGGTAAGGTGCTAGGGATGCAAAGACTGATTGTAAGTGCTGGGTGCTGGGGCATTTGCAGCTGGAACGGTGGAAATGTTAAGATGGACAATCGCAGGATACAAGAAGTGAGAGGCGCAGCTTGGACTTGAAGAGGCCGAGTGTTGGAGTGGTCGCTATGTCGCTGCCAAGAGAGTTGAGCCTGTTGGATATAGGCATGAATAACGATGCAAACTGGTAAGCGTGTACATAAACTAATCAATACTAAGCAAAAAAAATAGATCACTACACCTAGAGCTGGGATACACTGTAGAACCATCATAAATACAAACAAGTAAATGGTTCACATCCCATACTGTGACAGCTGTCCTGGTCCTAGCCTTGTGGTTGTGCGAGCCCCCACCCCTAGCCAAAACGTTCCTTTTTATAAAACTAACAAAATACTCAAGAGAACATACACAATATAATAATTTGTAAGGGTATACTTGTCCGCTCCCCTCACTCCCAGGTTTTGAACCTCGATCATGAATCGAGCACAAATCAGCATACGTGTATTAAAATAGAACAATGTTTGAACATGAAGTACATCAGACAGCTGTAGAAAGGATAGCTTCCTTTCACTAAATAATCATAGCATGGATCAACAAACTCATGTAACCACACTTACATACAGCAGTAGGATGGTCCGCTCGTTACACCTGGTCAGCTATAGCAATTCTCATAGTGCAGTTTGCCGCAACTGCAGTAAATTGCATAGTGCCCACCACAAGAATGCTGTACATAGTGGGAAAATTTGCAGACAAATTAAAAATTCGCAAAACGTTACTTTTTTTTGTTACATACTATTGTTAACTGTTGTATAAATGCAGCCACCTGATTATCCACCAGAAGTGTGGCAAGGGCTGAGGAGTGTTGCCATCTGCCAGCCTGCAAGTTATTGTACCAAGTGATCACAGTAGCCTAAGGTGACTGCTTCCACATAACTTGTTGTGTTGGATGATGCAATGGTGTCAAGAGGCAATAGCCAGTGGGGAGGTGAGTAGGAAAAAAGCCTGGGGGTAAAGACCACGTTGCCAACAGGATGATAGCTGGCAGTGTTTTCAGGCCCTGTGCTGATTGGTTTCTCAGCAGTGGGATTAGTGGAGGACAGGGCTGGGATGCTGCCATGGTGGGGGGAGAGTATTGCCCCCTTCCCCCAGGCCTGAGGACTTGGCGGGTGTGTGGCAACAGAGGAGAAAAAGCTGAAGTTTAAAAAGAAAGTTGGTGCAAACAGAACAATAAATATACCTCTTCCCTTTTATTTAATTCCTACAGAAAGATATGGAGTTTTGAAGTCCCTTACCTTCACCACCATGATAAAAGTACTGGTAGGCATCTTGGAGTGGTGCTGTGGGTATTACCCTTTGATACCAGTGATCACTGCATCCTGACACATCCAGAGTAGGAATCCCCCAGTATGCACAGTCAGAGAGTAAACTCAATGGAAGATCACTTTAAAAACTGCTGGGGGCAGCTATGTTTATTGATATTTCATCGTACAAGAAAAAAAAAATAACTGACAGCAGACAACCACTACAAAATGAGTGAAGATTGGCTGAATTAATAAAAATACACTGATGATAAATCTAATAGAGTCTGGAATATATTACTGCTAAAAAAACTGGTGAATTTTTTTGACAAGTAACAAATACAAGTACTTCTACTACAACATACCTGTTTTCCTGCTTTTGTGTTCAGTTCACCAGAGGTCCTGGGATATAGGAAGACAATGGTCAGAAAGTAGAGGGTGTGAGTATGGCGGACAGGGAATGGGTACTTGAGGGACCTGTAGAAGTGGGGTCCAGCGGGGCAAAGTGTAAAAAAAGAAAAGGTGATCTTACTTCAAGAAACAGCTCTTGCAGCAGGTTACGCCATCAGGACTGAAGCCAGCAGGCGCCAGGACCCCACGGAAAAATTCTAGCTAGCAGTATCCAGTGGGGGACTGACCCAACATCGGCCCCTCTCCGACATCCGGCATCACATAAAAGGGGGCAGTCCCCCAGCATCCCCAGTTCTTTCCTGCCGTCGACCCGCCAGCATCGGCCTCACGGATGCCTGCATCAATGAAACGACGCATGAAATCTTTATCCTCATTAATCTCAATCCATGTCTGCTTCTTCTACCCCTTCTCTCAAAGGACATCCCTCTAAGTGCGCCTGCGGCAAGCTGATCCATTTTGCAGACCACCATTCGGCCTGTGTCAGGTGCCTAGGCCCGGAGCATGACACCCAGGCCTGCTCAATCTGCCAGCAATTCAATTGCAGAACCCGGATCCGCCGCCAAAAGGCCCTTCAGGGGTTCCTCCTCATGGAGAAATTAAAGAAAATAGAGTAAAGACCTTCCTCCAAAGGGGAATCTTCCTACAAGACAGGGAAACACCGGGACAAGCATCGGGGCTCGGGTAGGGCGAGATCCCCTAGCCAGGCCTCCGAGTCCAGGACTAGCTCCAGCTCTACGCAGTCTGACAGATCTCCTTCCTGGGCCCGCTCCCAACCTCCCCCGTCAAGGCAAGGTCTTCAGGGGGCTCCTCAGCCTCCTTACGCCCACTCAAGACTACTCGTGCACCGGCACCTCCATGCCTGATTCTTCAGACAGACACTAAAAGTCTTCCTCTAAATCAGGCGGTGAGTCCGACCGACACCGGGACGCCGACATCAGGTCTGTCTCCCAACCTCTGAAGGTCCCTGAAAGGAAGACTGCAGAGCTGACGTCCCTCAAGCAGACATCAGAGACCAAGAAGGCGTCCGACCCAGCGCCCGCAAGACGGGTTACCCCGACAACAGTAGTACCGATGCCGGTGGACACCGGACATCAGGGGTCATCAGGTGAAGAGGCTACCACACCACCAGACGACCAGACGTGTGACACGGAGGATGCCGGCCTACCCAGGGAACAGTCGCTGGACCCGGTGGTTCCTGACGCCAGACCCCGGCGACAGACCCACACAGACACTGGGCCCGTCGTCGGGCATGAATATTCAGGAGATGAAAGAACTATTCACTTTCTGGTGGGAGACCATAAAGAGGACGTGGTTCCCCCTAAGCCTCAGCCACTTCCACCTCCTACTCTGGGCGCTGAAGGTTCAAGACCCCCGACCCCTAAGGAGCCAACTCCACCTCCTTGGGGCAGACCCAGAGAGAGAGAGAAAAAGATGCCCATCAGGGTCCCCGAGCCCAGAATAATCCAGGGGCAGACGCCACTCACCGGGGGATGACTCCAGACCGGATATGTCCCGATACCTCCAGATCTCCATCTCCCTTTAGTCCCCCATCACCAGACCCACGGAACCTCCCAAGGTCACCACCGGATGATCCCTCCTTTTCAGAAATCATGAGTCACATCCAGAAAAATATGGGATGGGAGACAGAAGACTTGGATCCCGAGAGGCAGTGCCTTGCCCGTTACCTCAGGCAGAAAGACCCGAAGCCTGTGTGGACCCACCTTCGGTGGACACCTTTCTGGATGTCACCAAGGCAGCTTGGAAGCCTCCACATTCTACACCAGCTGTTCCAAAGAAAGCTGACTGCCTCTACAGGGCTCTCATGGAGGGCCTATATTTGGCGCAACAATCCCTGGCCAATTCCCTGGTCATTATTGTATCACATGATCAGTCTTAACGGCCTCAGCACTTGAGTACCCAGCCTCTGGACCAGGAATCTAAGCAATTAGATTCTATGGGAACACGCATGTATGCGGCTGCTACATGCTCAGTTAGGTCTCTGAACTATCTCACGCACATGGTGCAGTTTCAGAATGCCGTTTGGGACCAGGGCCAAGACCTTTTCAAAGACTTTCCAGATAGCAAAAAGAAGGAAGAACTGCTTAACCTCCTTCAAACTGGGTCTGACATGGGGACCCAGGTTCTCCGAGCCGCTTACAATTCAGCGGACTCTGCAGCCAGGGGAGCAGCCACAGGCATTTGTCTCCGGAGACACTCTTGGTTGAGAGTCTCCGGATTTACGCCAGACGTCCAGAAGAACATCCTGGACATCCCTTGTAATGGAGCTGTCCTGTTCGGTGAGGAATCCGAGGAGGTCATCACCAGGCTACAGGACGCCGGGACTTCTTCAGGACAGGGTGGAACGCATCAGATCCCTTATAAGGGATATAAAGGAAAAGTAGACTGTACCGGCCCGGACCGTCCTTTGCCTGCTCGGACACATGGCAGCTGCCATCTCAACGGTTCCCCTAGCTTGACTCCATATGCGGGTCACCCAATGGATGTTGAGGGCACAATGGGACCAAAAGCAAGATCATCTGCAGTATCCAGTCTGGATCACGACCGCCGTCATCACAGACTGGCATTGGTGGCTCGTCCCAGACCACCTCTCGACGGAAGTCCCCTTCATTGCACCACCTCCTTCAGCGACTCTCTCCACGGACACCTCAGGGTCTGGATGGGGAGCTCACCTCAGCGGGGTCAGGACTCGAGGCTCCTGGTCATCTCAGGAGTCCCATCTTCACATAAATATTCTGGAGATGAGAGCCGTCCTGTACGCCCTACAGGCATTTCAGACAGAGATTCCACCGGGTACTCTTCTGGTACAAACAGACAATACCACGGTGATGTACTATTTCAACAAACAAGGAGGCACTCATTCCTACCTCCTTTGCAGGGAGGCTCAAAGGGTTTGGAATTGGGTACTGCAACATTGCACGGATATTATTGCAGTGCATGTTCCCGGAGTGGACAACACTTATCGTGGACAGTCTAAGCCGATCAGAGGCCAGAGTCCACGAATGGGAACTGCTTCAGGAAGTCATAGAGGACCTGTTCCACAGATGGGGGACACCAGAATTAGACCTCTTCGCATCCCCACCCAACACAAAACTCTGCAATTTCTGCTCACTAGATCCAGGGCCTGGTGTTTTCCGGCGAGACGCGTTGTCCCTCTCTTGGACCGGCAGGTTCCTCTATGCTTTCCCGCCCTTCCCTTTGATCCAGAGGGTTCTATTGAAGCTCCGGGAAGAGCGGGCGTGCCTTATTCTAGTAGCGCCCTTTTGTCCCAGGCAAATTTGGTTCCCCCTCTTATATCAGCTGGCTCAGGAACCTCCGATGCCTCTGCCATTCGGCTGTCATCTTCTGTCCCAGGAGGCAGGCTCCTTGGTCCATCCGGATCTTTGGCCTCTGAACCTGCGTGCCTGGCTCCTAAGGACATAGCAGTCCTGAGATACGGGGTCTCTCAGGAAGTTGCGGACGTTCTGGTGGCAACCAGAAAACCCTCCACTCGTGCTGCTTACGCCATGAAGTGGCGCAGATTTTGTATTTGGGCTCAAGCTCGTGGGTTGATCCCATTGGATTGTTCTGAGAGGTCTGTTTTAGACTGCCTCCTATCCCTCTATGAGGCAGGTCTTGCCTACTCCTCCATTAAGGTTCACCTATGCACCATTTCAGCGTACCATTCTCCAATAGGTCACAGGTCTCTAGCTCAACTAGAGGCTTCTCACACCTTTTTGTGCGGCATCCCGCACTTGAGACCTCCCATCAAAGACCTGGTTCCACCTTGGGATCTTCCTTTTGTTCTAGAGCAGCTTGCGCTGCCTCCTTTTGAACCAACCGCAGATTGTGAGCTGCGTCTTCTCGCTTGGAAGATGCTCCTTTTAGTTGCTGTTACTTCTGCCAGAAGAATTCCTGAGCTTCATGCATTTATGTGCAAGGATCCTTATTTGGTTTTTCACAAGGACAGGGTGTCCTTAAGAACAAATCCTAAGTTCCTTCCCAAGGTGGTCTAGGCTGTCGCACTCAACCAGGATATAGATCCGCCGGTGTATTACTCAAATCACTGTAACAGGGGGAAGCCCTGTTACACACTCTGGATGTGCATAGGAGTCTCAAATATTATCTGACCAGAACCAAGGCCCATCGTAAGTCAGACCAGCTCTTTGTTTCCTACGCACAAAGGATGCACAATGCTCTTCTCTCCAAACAGTCGCTTTCTAGATGGCTGGTCAAGTGCATTATGTTCTTTTACCAGAAGCTCAACAAACCTTTACCGGGACCGTTAAAAGGTCATTCTACAAGGGTGGTGACTACCTCCTTCACTGCGCTCAAAAACGTCTCCACTTCAGCCATCTGTGCGGCAGCAACCTGGAGCACTGTACACACCTTCATCAGGCACTGCAGTTTGGATATTGCCTCTAGATGCAGAGCTGGTTTCGGCTTAGCGGTCCTTCAAGAACTTCTGTCCTGAAGTCTGAGACATCTGTCCTATCCTCCTCTCGATAACAGATTGTTCCCTTACTGCTTGGGAATCAGTACTAATGGTGTAACCTGCTGCAAGAACTGTTTCTTGAAGTAAGATAGTACAGTTAAGTAAGAACATACCATAACAGTAGATCTTCGAGAACAGCTCTTGCAGCAGGTAGTTTCCTTCCCACCTTCCCCTCTGGAGGTTGAGTTTTCTGACCTAGCTTCTAGGCTACAGCATCTTTGGCGCTATCCTACTACAAACCTTCCTTTGGAAGTGGATCCTCGGTCTCCCCTTCAGATGTCACCTTTGGGCCGGGAGTCTCCGGCCGGAGAACTGGGGATGCTGGGGGACCGCCCCCTTTTATGTGATGCCTAACGTCGGGGGGCGGTCCACCACTGGATACTGCTAGCTAGAATTTTTCTTTGGGGTCCTGGTGCCTGCCGGCTTCAGTCCTAATGGTGTAACCTGCTGCAAGAGCTGTTCTCGAAGATCTACTATTACGGTAAGTTCTTACGTAACTGTACTTTACAGATTATAAAGGCTTCCTTACACAAAGGTAAGGCTATTGGGGCCAGATATCTGAATGCTTTGCATATTGTTAACAGGGTTTGGGACATGCTAAAAGTGCTTTGCGTGTACCAAACTCTGCTATTGAGGCCAGTGCCATATTCGAAGACACAAGTGTGCAGCTGTAAAACCCTGTTAGTTCACAAGTGCTAATTGGTCTCTGGAGCACATGCAGAAGAGTGGTGTACACTGAATACAGGGGCACCGGCATACTGGTAGGTTTTGGAAGCACTAATGGGCTGTAAGCGAAGTGCTCGTTGTCACTTCCAAATCCATACTCTTAAGCAGGCATCTGTAGTGTCATGTTATTAATAAAATAAACATCTGTAGTGTTGTGTTATTAAACGCACACAAAGCTGGATTTCTCCACCCCCACCCAAGCCCAATGAAATTTCCATGAAAGTACCCAATGCAATTTCCATGAAAGTATCTCCTTGGGGGTAGAGCTTTGAATTGCGAAGTGGAAAAGATTGTGTTGCTGGTAGGGTGGACAGACTGGATGGGCCGCTGGGCCTTTTTCTGCCATCATGTTCTGTTTCCTGGGCTCGGAGCACAGAACTGAATCACCAGCTTGCCAGGCAAATTCTCAGCACCACAGAGCTGCCATCTGCACAATTTATTTACTGCTGTTTTTGGGAGAGAGTCAAGGAATCGTACGTTCTAGGATCGTGGATATGTTGTTCATCCACACTATTTAAATCTGCTATAAGGTCTTCAAGCTGGCTCCTCCCACCCACCCGGGTGGTATAACCCTCGGCTCCGCCCCATGATGCCAAATCTTCCTTTCCGCTGGAAGATTCAGGTTGCCTCTTCTTGCTCTCGCATTTTTGTAGGCCCTGGCTTCTAAACCTTCAGTTATGTTGAAAATTTGTCTTGTTCGCATTAGCGATTGTGACTGCTAAATCTCGATTATGGAAAACAAGTCTTCCCCTGGATTTCGCTGGTACCTGTGCGGCCAGAACATGTCGCGCACAGATCCGCATACCGCATGCGTCTACTGTCTTGGTGTTGGCCATGACACCAAGGCTTGCAAGATTTGTCTCGCATTTCAACCGAACGTCCTCAACGACTATCTTGCACCCCTCAAATTGGGCATGCCCGAAAAACGCAACCTGCCGGTGAAGTCCAAAGAGGTCTGGTGGGCGGTTTCCGTGACCGCGGGATCCGCCGAACAGCTAGAACGGATGCAGGCCTTCAAGGAGGAAGCGGCTCACTCTGCGGAATCTTTCTCTTGAGGCTTCTTTGTTCCGCTTAACCTGGGCTCCACTTTCTTGGGTTCTGTCCGAGAGTTGTATCACTCTCTCCCGACTAAGGGTGAGGGTCCTGTGGGCACTCACTCCTCTCGGTCCCGTAAAAGGGAGAAGGAACTGGGATAATCTTCATCTCGATGTAGACGCTTTTGGAATCGTGAGCGATCTCTGTCCCAGGAGCCAGCCATTTCGACCTGGTCAAGCTTGCCACTTCGGCCGCTGGCTTCTCCGCTTTGCTGTCGGGCCATTCAACTGAAGTTTTGGTTGACAATGTTGAGATTATTCTCAACCCTTTGTCACCGACTCTCTTATTAAGACTCCAGTCCTTTCCTTCCCCCGCCAAGGGGACCCAGCCTGCTGAGAACTCCACCGAGGAGGTGGTCCCTTATCCCGGGAAGTCCTCAGTCTTTCCGGGGTCTCCTGAGTGCCCGAGTCGGCCACCTGAACTCGATCAAGGTCTCAGACCCCCTTGACTGACAGGCCAAGGAAGGCGCATAATGGCTCAAAAAAGAGGCGATGCCATCGGTCGTCCTCTTCCTCCTCGGATAAGGAGAGGCTTTGTCAGAAACTCCATTGACATTACGAATACCTCATGTGGCAGCAGCTGATTCTGTCCGGGCATAAGCCAACTCCAGCCTCTACCCCGCCCATTACTTGGCTTTCGCCTCCTAGGCTGAAGCTGACTCCTCTGGAATCGCTAAAATAGGTTCCCCCACCCGCGGAGCCAGCTAAACCCGTTCTGGTTCAGCCAAAACCAGTCTTTCCACCAATTGTGGTGGAACCACCTCCTAAGCAGCCTGCGGGAGGGGCTCCTTCTAAGGAAGCTCTGCCGGATACCGGGCTTCCTCGAAGACTCTCGGTCACTGTCATGCCTGATCGCCCTAGGCGAGTTGAGGGCGATCTGGGCGGTCGACCGTTGTATGCAGGATCCTCAGATTCGGATGACACCGGCCTTCCCTCTCACCCACGGGATGACAAGTTGGCCAGTGATCTGTCGACGGAGGAGGGCCCTTCGTCCTTTCAGGGCATTCTCCACCTAATCTCTGAGTCCACAGGGATGCCCCTGGAGCCAATCCAGAAAAAGGCAGCATACCATCTCACAGATATCCTCAAGAGAGGGGATACCCCGATGGAAGCCTTTCCCATGGCCGAAGCCATTGTTGGCCTGGCCCTAGAACTTTGGCAGCTCCCTGCCTCCTGCCCAGCTCTGTCTGCCCCGATGGCCCGCAAGTACGCAGTGCCCATGTGGTCCCTTTCGGGGCTCACAGAGCATCCTTAGGTCGAGAGCCTTGTGACTGCCTCTGTGTTCAGACGTACAGGCAGTTCTGCTGACATCGATAGACCTTGAGACAAGGAGTCCACACTCTGCTAGGAAGGTCTATGTGGCCTCCTCCTTAGGCCTTCATCAGGCAAGTTCGGCCATCATCATGGCACACTTCTCCCATGCCCTCTTGGGGTACTTGGATGAAGTCTTCCCACATCTCTCTGTGGACCTACAGACTATAGTCAAGCAAGTCCAGGACCAAGGCCATGCAGTAGCTAAGCAACAGCTCCAGACAGCCCTGGACATTGGGGACTCATGCCCATTTGTTGGCAGTCGCAGTTGCCTCCCGCTGCAGTGCTTGGCTGAGGCTCTCTGCCTTCACGGTGGATACCCAGCACAAATTGGCTGATGTTCCTTTCCTGGACACTGATTTCTTTAGTCCAGGTGTGGATGGTCACCTTCAGCGAATCGAACAGTCCAGTGCCACCTTGGACACCACTTCTGCTTAAAGTACTTTTGGTAAGAAGCAGCAGCAAAAGAAGAAGCCTTTTTGGCATTCTCCCTCTGCGGCCCAGCCGCACTCGTTTCATGGAGGTCAGCAGCAGCAGGCTCAGCTTGGCACCCCCGACCCAAGCCTGGACCGTCTTCCTCCAAGCCTGCCCAGTGACTGGATAGGGGTCGCCACCCCTATTCCCGTCACGCCAGCTCTTAGCCCCTCCCGTGGAAGGCCGGCTCCACCACTTCCTTTCCTCCTGGTCCGCTGTTACCATGGACAGGTGGGTCCTAGAAGTGGTCAGCCAGGGTCTGCCCCTAGAATTTGAGCAGTACCCTCCAAGCCGAGCCTGTGCCTCATGGGAGGAGAGAGTATCCGCCCATGCTCAGTCGGCTCTCAGAGATGACATTGCCCAGCTCCTCTTCAAGGAAGCAGTGGTTCGAGTGGCAGATCCTCCAATAGACCCAGGGTTCGTTTCAAGGTACTTTCTGGTTCCGAAGCAGACGGGGCTGGTGCCCCATTCTAGATCTGCACAACCTGAACCAGTATCTCAGGTCCCGCACCTTCTGGATGATAACTCTGTCCCAGATCATACTATCCCTGGAGCAGAACATGTGGTTCTGCTCACTGGATATTCAGGCCGCGTTCTTTCACGTCCCAATCCATCCATCTCACCAATGGTTCCTCCGCTTCAGGGCAGAGGGAACCCTTTACGAGTTCTGAGCCACGCCATTCAGCCTGTCATCGGCTCCATTGGTCTTCACCAAATGCATTGCCGTGGTGGCAGCCCACCTCAGGCGTTGAGGTGTCAGAATATACCCCTACCTCGACAATTGGCTCTAGCAGGTTCCACCCAGCAGGAGATGGAGAGGTCCAGGTACCTGTCCCTCCAGACCTGCTTTCAACTTGGCCTCCTGATCAACGAGGCCAAGTAGGAGCTCGTGCCTTCTCAGGTGATATGCTTCATCAGGGCAGAGCTCGACTCTTGCCAAGCCAGAGCCCGGCTCCCAGCGGACAGAACAGAGGTTCTGTCCTCCTTTGGCCAGTCATTTCTGGTTGGGCACTTGCGCCATGCCTGGGACTTTCTGCGCCTTCTGGTTTACATGCCGGCGTGCACCACCGTGATCCATTGGGCCCAGTGGCATATGCTCCCCCTTCAATGGAAGCTGGCCACTCAGTAGACTCAGCGCCTAGGTCATTTCGACCAGCTGATCACTGTGACCCAGATGTGGGATGCTCTTCAGTGGTGGACCATCCTAGACCGGTTGCAGGAAGGGATCCCATTTGTCTCCCCCGAGCCGACAGTCATCCTCACGACTGATGCCTCTCTCACGGGCTGGGAAGCCCACATGGGGAACAACAGGGCCCACGGGTTCTGGACCCCCGAGGAATCCTGACACTGTATCAACCTGTTGGAGCTCAGAGCGGTCAGACTGGTGGTGTCAGCATTCGCTCAGCAGCTTCAGGGTCAAGTGGTTCAAGTCCAGACGGACAATACCATGACCATGCACTACTTCAACAAGCAGGGTGGCAAGCACTCCCTGCTGCTGTGCAGGGAAGCGCCCACATCTGGACCCTCGTGAGCCCGACTGGAGCCAGATCTCCTAGCCATCCATGTAGCAGGAGCCTCAAATCAACTGGCGGATGCCCTCAGTCGCATAGGCGAGACATTCCATGAGTGATCTCTCCACCCAGAGGTAGCTCGCAGCTTGTTCTCCCACTGGGGCAAACCGATGGTGGACCTGTTGGGGATGCCTTCTCGAGGTCATGGGCACCAGGCCTCTTCTACACCTTCCCTCTTATTTCCCTTGATCCACAGGGTACTTCTCAAAGTGAGGAGGGACAAGGTGCAGGTGATCCTGGTAGCCCCAGACTGGCCCTGCCAGTTCTGGTATCCAGATCTCCTCAGCAACAGGCTCCTGAGGCGTCTTGCAGCACGCCCAGACCTGATATCAGTCAGTCAGGAGAAGGTATTCCATCCGGACCTTCAATCCCTGCACTTGACACCCTTGTACCTGAGCGACTAGAATTCCAGGCTTTGGGTCTCTCTGAGGATGTACTCAGTAGTGAAAGCATCCAGAACGGAGTTGACCAGAAAGTGCTATGCCTTCAAATGGAAAAGATTTTCTATTTGATGCAAGGGCAAGGGCCTGGACCCTAAGTCCTGTGGTGAACATTTTAGACTACCTTTGGTCTCTGTACAAAGGGGGTCTTCGACCCGTAAGGTGCACCTGGCAGCCATCTCTACTTACCGGGTGTTGGCTGGTCAGCAGACGGTGGCACAGGAAAAGGTGGTCTGGTGCTTTTTCAAAGGCCTCAATCACATATCCCCTCCGGTACGTGAACCTCCACCTCCATGGGATTTACTGCTGGTTTTGGCAAAGCTCATGGGCAAACCATTTGAACCAATGCACAAGTGTGAGATGTCACACTTGTAGAAGATGCCGTTCCTGATGGCTGTCACGTCCACCAGAAGGAGTGGGGCGCACCAGGCGCTTTCGGTTGAGTCTCCTTATCTGGTTTTCCACAGGGATAAGGATGTCCTGCATCCCCACCCGAAATTCCTCCCAAAGCTGGTGTCAGAGTTTCACCTTAGTCAGGTGTTGACTCTGCCTGTGTTCTACCTGAACTACACCTCGGATGCAGAGTACAGGCTCCATACTCTTGACCTGAGACGTGCTGTCTCCTACTATAAGGAGAGGATGGCGGACATTTGGGGAGAGGTTCGCCAGCTGTTTGTTACCTACGCCGAAGCCACACCTGGCAGGCCTGCAGCAGAGCGGACGATAAGCAGGTGGGTCACCTCCTGCATAGATCTCTGCTACAGGTTGGCGGGCAAGGAGCCTCCCAGAGGGATACGAGTTCATTCTACCCACCATACCACTGTGTCGGTGGCTGCTTCCAGGGATGTTCCTATCCAGGAAGTCTGCAGGGCTGCTACCTGGAAGTCAGCACACACCTTCGTCACCCATTACCACATCGACCTTGAGTCACGCCAAGATGCTGGTTTTTGGGACCTCGGTTCTCCATTCCTTATTTCCCAAGTAAGTATAGGGGGTGCGCGCCTTGCCTCCCTCCTCCCGGAGAACTGCTAGGAGTCTGCCAGTAAGTCCCTAGAAATACAGGTTACTCACCTGTAACAGGAGTTCTAGGAATGGTATATGTTGTTCATCCACACAACCCACCCGACATCCCCAGCTTCGACGTGCAACCTGGCTTCCAGTGGGCTAGATCTGGCATCATGGGGCGGAGCCGAGAGTTTTACCACCCGGTTGGGTGGGAGGAGCCAGCTTGAAGATCTTCCGGCAAGATTTAAAGCAGCAAGGAACCTGCCAGTAAGTGTGGATGAACAACATATACCATTCCTAGAACTCCTGTTACAGGTGAGTAATCTGTATTTACAGTCTTTGGGCTTCCTGCTAAACCAGGAAAAGTCCATTTTCACACTGGTTCAAGTCCTGCATTTCACTGGAGCAGAACTGAATAAAAGGAAGAGCTTTTCTTCCAGAGGACAGAGTTCAGTCTGTACTACAACTGATTGCCTCATTCGAATTGGGAAAGCCATGTCCTGCAAGAAGATACTTGCAGATACTGGGACATATGGCTGCAGCAACTGGAGTGGTCTTGGGAGCAAGACTTCGAATGAGAAACATACAGTTTCATCTACAGACACACTGGTGCCAAAGAAAAGACCATATGTCAAAATTGATCCCTGTAACAAAGTCAGTGATCCGGTCCCTGCAGTGATGGACAGATACCCACAATCTAAGGGCAGGAGTTTCCTTCCAAAGGGAAAGTCCCTCAGTCATCCTTACAACAGATGCTTCTTTGTTAGGATGGGGTGCTCATATAGGAGAGCACACTACCCACGGCATTTGGTCAAGTGTGGAGTCTCTCCTCCACATAAATCTGCTAGAGCTCAGAGCAGTATTTCTGGCTCTAAAAAGTTTTCCCCAGTTAATACAGGGCATGGTGGTGCAGGTCAGAACAGAACACCACTACAAAATGTTACATAAGCAGGGGGAACAAGGTCGGATCCCCTGTGCACAGAGGCTATGAAAATCTGGGAACTCACTCACTCTCTAAAAACTTCCTTGCAAGTCATTCATGTACCAGGCAAGGACAATACCCTGGCAGATGCTTTAAGCAGGATCAACCAGGCACATCACGAATGGTCTCTGAACAGACAGGTACTGGACTCGGTGTTCAGACGATGGGGCACTCCAGAGGTAAATCTCTTTGCCTCTCACAAGAATCACATATTGCCCCTGCTCTGTTGCAGGGCACCAGTCATGGGCACAATTCCCCTGGATACCCTGGCCTTGGACTGGTCAGTAAAGCATCTATATGCCTTTCCTCCCTTCCCTCTTATTTTCAGTGTTACTCAAACTCGGGTCACAGCCTGTGTCCATGATTCTGATAGCACCAGATTGGGCCAGACAGCCATGGTATCCCCTTCTGCTGTCAATGTCAGTGTCCACACCAATCCTCCTACCCAGGAGGCACAACCTATTAATTTCCCACCAAGGGAAGATCCTGTATTCGAATCTCAGGTCTCTCAGACTCGAGGCCTGGCTCTTGAGGACTTAAGAGCTTGCAAATGTGCAACTTTCCCAAGCTGTTCTGGATATCCTAAAAGGGTATAGAAAACCATCTACTAAGAAAACCTATAATGGAAAAGGTTTTCTGTTTGGTGTGATGCCAAACATATTTATCCTTCTCTGGCAGAGATTCCACTATTGTTAGAATATCTTACTAAACTGCACTCTCAAGGTCTCAAACATACATCCTTGAAGGTGCATTTGGCATCAATTTCAGCTTTTATCTCAGCAGGAAAAACTGTCTCCCTTGCATCTAACCCTATTTTCAAAAAAATATTTAAAGGGTTAGCCCATTTACATCCTCCTATTAAAGAACCAGTCCCAGTATGGGATCTGAACATTTGCATTGCTCAGCTTATGAAACCTCCATTCAAGCCAATGTCATCGGCACATTTGCAATATATCACATGGAAAACTGTGTTTTTGGTAGCAATCACTTCTGCTAGAAGAATAAGTGAATTGCAAGCATTATGTGTGGAAAAGGATTATTTATCTTTTCATAATGATAAAGTAGTACTTCGTACTAATATAAGATTTCTCCCTACGGTGGTTTCTGATTTCCACTTGAATCAGTCCATGACACTGCCAGTCTTCTTCTTAGAACATGCCAGTTCAGGAGAGCGCAGGCTCCACAGTCTGAATGTTAAAAGGGCATTGAGTTATCATCTAACTCACAGCAAGGATCACAGAGCTGATAAACAGCAACTTTTTCTCACTTATGGGGATGTGGGAAAGGGCACTCCAGCCTCCAAGAGATCAGTCTCTTGCTGGATAGTTCAGTGCATTCAGTTTTGTTGCACAAAATCTGGAAAACAGGCCCCAGCAGGCCTCAGGGCCCACTCTACTAGGGCACAGCTGCTTCTATAGCAGCTTCTAGAGATATCCCTTTGGTGGAGATCTGTAAAGCAGCTACCTGGAGGTCAGTACACACCTTTACTAAACATTATAGTTTGGACTTGCAGCCAAGAAGTAATGCCAGGTTTGGCACAGCAGTTCTAAAGAGTCTTTTTCCTAAGTAGGTTCTCTGCCCACCTCCAAAGGTACTGCTTTGAAGTTATGAATATGAGAAGAATATATGGGGTTAGAAGAAAAAATTACCTTAGTAATCTTGTTTCTTCCAATGTATTCTTCCATATTCATAACTCTTCCTCCCTACCTCCCCTTCCAGAACCAGAGCCTCTGAATGGTCTTCTTACTTGGCAGTCCCAAACATAGGCACACTTACCTTAATCCTGTGAGGTTGTTTTTTACTTACCTTTCTATTTCCCAGGTGATTCTGGGTGTTTCAGGTAGGTCTGATACCACAATCATTAGTATCAGTGGCAGGGGTAATTATAGAACAGAGATGTCTGTATCAAGCAGTTTTTTAGCTTGAGTCACTTTAGTTAGGTTGCCTTGTGGGCTTCCTAGAAATCTGAGACGTTGATAGAATGTGCAGCAGATTAGGGCAGCAGTTTGAATATTGCCATGTGCCAATGATTCCATCATTAGCATATAGTTCCATTCTCTGGGCAGTTCTACTGAGCAGGCTAACTGCAGAGAGTTATGAATATGGAAGAATACATTGGAAGAAACAAGATTACTAAGGTGAGTAATTTTTTCTTTCTGGATTGCCCCTAACTCCAGCATTTTCTCCACCTCCCTCCTAACATCCTTTAGGACAGCCTCAGACACCCGGTAAGCTGTCTGTCGTATGGGCCCTTGTGTCCCCGACTGTGTCCACATCATGGGTCGCTAAGGGGGTCCATCCGGGCTTGGCCATAAATAAAGGGGCAGAGTCCTCTAAGACCTCCCTCACTTCCTGGCTCTGTTCCGGGGTCAACTGGGTCGACAATTTGATTGTCTCCACTGATGACTCCTGCTTCCTTTCCTCTAGCAAGTCCAGGAGGGATCATCTTCATCTGTCCCCTCACCAGGATTACATACAGCAAACACCATGTTGGCCCTATTTACATATGGCTTCATCATATTAACATGGTACATTCAATGGGTATCTCTCCTGTCAGGCAGTTCTGCAATGTAATTCACGTCATTTATCTGTCAGACTACCTTGTATTTTCCCACCCACCCGGCCTGCAGCTTGTCTTTCCGGACTGGAATGAGGACCATTACTTCTTGGCCTGTGCTATACAAACGAACTCTGGCTCTGCAATCGTACCAGACCTTTTGCTTCTGCTGGGCAGCTGACAGGTTGCTTTGGGCCACCCCCATAAGCTCGCCACACCCATAAGCTCTTTCAGCTTCTCCCTGAACTTAAGGACATACGCCACTATGGGAGTCCCCTGGGCGGCATCCTTGCCTTCCCAGTCTTCACAGATGAAGTCTATGGGCCCACACACCCCACGTCCGTATAAGAGTTCAGAGGAAGAGAACCCTGTCGACTCTTGGGGCACCTCCCTGTATGCGAAGAACAGGTGGGTAAGGTATTTCTCCTAGTCCTTCCCATGCTGTTCAGCAAATGCTTGGAGCATTGATTTTAGGATACCATTGAATCTTTCCACAAGTCCATTTGCTTTTGGATGATAAGGTGTTGTGCATCTTTGCACCACCCCCACACTTCTCCCACAAAGGTTGCATCAGGTCCGACATTAAGTTAGCCCCTCGATCAGAGCTAACCTCCTGCGGAAACCCGACATGGGAGAAAATCCCTAGCAAGGAATCTGCCACTTTGGGTTCTTTAGTGGAGGACAGGGTGACCGCCTCTGGGTATCGGGTTGCGTAGTCAACCACTGTCAGGATAAACCCTTTTCCGGAGGAGCTTGGGGTATTCAAGGGTCCCACAATATCCATTCCTGTCCTCCGGAATGGCTCCTCTGCAATGGGTAAGGGAAGTAGGGCAGCTTTTGTTTTACTACCTGGCTTTCTTATCTGTTGGCACTGGTGGCAAGACCTGCAGTATTTCTTCACCTGCTGGGTGATGTTGGGCCAATAGAAATTTTGGGCCAGTCACTGCATGGTGCTCGCGATCCCCAGATGTCCAGACATGGGGATGATATGGGCGACCTTGAGCAACTGCTCATGATACTCCTAGGGAACAAGCTGCCTGCCCATCACCCCTCCTGCAGTCCTCACGTCCTGTGTATACAGCAGTCCATTGTCTCATGTCACCTCCCTGTGTCACTTTAGATGCTGCACAAACCCTCAGCCTCTACAAACTAGGGTCAGTTCTCTGAGCAGCTGCAAAATCTTCACATTTTCCCAAAGCATGGGACATGTCCCCCTCAGTTCCTAAACTGGGATCCATAGCACTAGCATCAGGGCATTCAGAATCACTGCCATCCCTAACCTTCTGACCATTGGTTACCCTTCCCTCCTCAGAGTAACCTTCTGTAGCTGTTTGGTGCATGGCTACTTGGGGAAGTCCTACTTCCCTTTCACTACTCTTCATTTCTGGAGACACAGGGGAACCAGTCTCCTTTTCTCTTCTGCAGGTGCTTCTCTGTAGGGTTCAGGGAAATACAAGGGACCTTAACTGTCTGACTGCAGGTAACCACACACACCACCTCCTGCTGTATATTTTTCCCTATAATCACATCTAGAGCAAGGTTGTCTGCCGCTGCCACTTTTTGTGCCCTCGCTCCTGTCTCACCCCAATCCAGGGAAACACTAGCTAGTGGCAGGGTTTTTTCCTCCCCTGTGAATCCCCTCACAGTGACAAATTGATTAGGTATCAGCTGTTCAGGCTCAACCAAATCCCCTTTTACCAGGGTAAGAGATGTCCCTGTGTCCCTTAACCCATGGGTCTGCACCCCATTTACAGTAACAGGGTGTATGTACTCCCTCATGTTCACAGGCATACTCTCAGGGATACACAGTGCACCCACCTCCTTTTGAAGGACATTTTGTCCACTCTGTGCCTTTTTAAGACACTGTCTAGCCAGATGCCCTGGCTGCTTACAAAACCAACATTCATCATTCCTTCCCCCCGACCTCCCTTCTTGGTAACTTGGGGCTTCCCCCTTTTTGTGGAGACATTAAGGGTTTTAGCTATCTTGAAGGTGCACTTTTCCCTTTCTGCCCTGCTCCCTCACTTCCTTTCAGAGCAGACCTGCTCCTGGCATAGCAGTCCAAGAGTTCAGCAGCTTGCTGTGCTGTATTGGGATCCCAGTCCTTCAGCCAGGTCTTCAGCCCCGCTGGGCAAGTCCAAAAGAACTGTTCTAAAAGTCTGACCTCAATTATCCCCCCAGAGTTTGCTTCCACCCCCCTCCCTTCAAGGCTTTAAAAACTGCCATTGCTTTGTGGCTAGTTCTTCAAAGCTCATGTCAGGGCTTTTTTGGATTTTACGGAATTTAACTCTGTAAGCCTGTAAAGCAGCTTTCAGTTTCTCATAGTCTTTGCTATCATCATTATCCAGTTGGTCTAGTGCCTCACGCCCTTTACCAGTAAGCAGCGGGGATAGCTGAAAGCTCTAGGACTCCTTGGGTATTTTGGCCTGGATACAGACCTTTTCAAATGAATTCAAAAATGCATCCATGTCCTCCCCTTCTTTAAATTCCGCTATTAATTTGGAACTTAATTTATACCCGAGCCCTGTAGTTTCAGGTCCACCCCTGCTACTTACCTCCTCTGGCACTTGTCGTTGGAGTTTCAGCTTCTCCAGTTCAAATTCCCTCTGGTGCTCTTTTTCTCATTCCTGCATCTCCAGTTCAAACCTCTTCTGCTCTCTTTCTTACTGGTGCCGTTTCTCCTCGGCCTCTCACTCTCTCTGAAACTATGTTTCAGACTTTCTCTGCTCGAATTCCAGTTCCAGTTTCCTCAGCTCCAGCTGCAGCCTGATCCCTTCTAGCCCCAGCTCTGTGGTGACCTTCCCCTGCTGCTGTGGCTCACAGTTCCTTCTTGTCTCATTGTCCTCCTCCCTGGAACTGGTCACTGCGATGTCACTTGGCACCCCCGTGGCCAAGGTCTGGTACCTTTCAGTCACCAGCTGTGACTCGAGGTCTTGGGCAGTTGCTTGCTCATCGGCTGCCACAAGACCCTCCATGAGTTTCTTTTTGCTTTGCCCCTCATACTGGACCCTTCTCTCCTGGCACAGCTGCTTCAGCTCTTCTACAGTGTAGTCACTGTACTTGGAAGTCATCTTTCTTCCCTACACTACCACTAGTCTGTCTTTCACTTGCAGCAAAAAAAAAAATAGTGGGAGCTATATCTTGTGACCAATTTGCCCTTTTTCCAATTTTCTGCCCGCTTTGTGTGTGATTGTTCAAACAGTTCTCCGATTGCACCGCTGCTCACCAAATCTGTCACAAGTCCACTCCCATTGGGTGGGATTCTAATCCCTCTCATGACAGGGGGAGAGGAGAATGGGGTCAGAGATACCCTTTCTCCATGTGAGGGTATATAAATACAGTCTCGAGTCTGTGTTCCTGGGGTAGAACTCTCTCAGCCACTGCACTATGAACCAGAAAGACACAGGCGTGTATAGGCTTCGAGGGGCCCTATACACCCTGTTACTGAGAAATGCAGCACTTGGTTCAAAACCCCACAGGCTCCTCTTGAGACCTTTCATTTTTTTTCTCCCCCTCCTTTCGTTACAAAGTACCTAGTGAACTTTACTTTTGGTAGTGTTTTGGCTCTTAAAACGGTCACACAGGCGTGGTATCGTATGAACAACTTTTACCCAGGCAGCCACACACACAAACAACATAGGCAGAATTATTTTAAAATAAGCCAAAGGCTTTACTAATTAATTACTAAGAAAACAGTAAATAACAAAAAGACAAAAATAATTTGGAGATTGGGGCTAAGGAGAGAGAAGAAGGACAGCAACCTGTTTAAACCGGGTTCGGGCAGGAGATGGGCAGTAATTTGAGGAGCTAGAGGGAGGGAAGAGAAGGAGGAATAAGGCAAAGAGAGAGCAGAGAGAAATTCTAAGGTCATGCACTTTACAGAGAAACTTAGTCATTCAGGGGAGAACAGCTCAGGCAATTAGATGAAAATTAGCAACAGTACTGAAAGTATGATGTATAAAATAAAGGTGGTCCTTAAGGCAAGTGCAAACAAAATCAATGGCTGTAACTCATACCATATAAACATGAGGGTGCTGTTCCTTCAGAGCAAAATCTGGTCAAACTGTGTTAATGTCCCAATAAAAGCCTAGCAGGGAGTGAGTCCTGGGTCTGCTGATTACTTAACAGTGATTGCCTAATTTACTGACTATACAGGAGGTTCAAATTAAGCCTATGCAGCATTTCATTAAATATCAGAAAATGTTGCAAGTTAAGCACTGCTAGCTGGATTGATTTGCCCCCAGTGCAGAGCTCCTAAGCGCCGAGTGCTGCTCGGGGAAACCAGATTTGAAAATGGCGCCTGAGAATTCTAACAGCAGCAGCGCAACCTCAAAAGCTTGAGCAAATTAATAATTAGAGTTGAGCTAGCAGCACTACCCTAGATTTGTCAATTTGTTAAGACTGTATTTACTTCCGAGAGCTACTCAGGGAAGCAGCTTTATAATGCACAAGAAATTTCTAGTAGCAGCAGCAGCGGCCAGACCTTGGGCTTCAGTAAAATCAAGCTAGGAATTGAGCTGGCAGCACTATCCTTTTAAACAAATTGTTAAAATTGAAATTGCTTTGTGACCACGCCAGGAAATAAATTCTAAAAATTAGCACAAAGGTGGTACTTCGTTGTAGTAGTAGAAATAACGCTAGCTGGTGCCCGATGAAACAGTTTAGGGTAAAAAGGTGCCAAGATTTAAACAGATGACAAAGGCAGAAGCAAACGTTCGTGAGCAAGGTTCCAAGAGCTGTGGTGATGTGATTACCTTTAGTTCTTTGCGTAGGCGACGGCTCTGCTTGCTCCAGGGCAGGGTGCCCTCCTCAGCAAGGGCTTTAGTTCTTTGCATAGGCGACGGCTCTGCTTGCTCCAGGGCAGGGTGCCCTCCTGAGCAGGGGCCCCATCAACAGCTTCAGCATCGGCGCCTCCCTCCTGCAGGCCTCTGCTTCTTCCAGGTCCCCCAGAGTGGATTCCTCTCCCACCCGTCATAGGGCTGTGGAAGGGCTGTCGACCTCTAGGTCATCAACCCCTGCCCTGCTGTTGAGACCTCTCAAGCCTTGAAGTCCATCAGTGCCGGGCTTATATGCTGCCTCTTCAGTTAGCAGTTCGTCATCAGACCAGGGCCTCACATGCCCTCCGTCGATGCCAGGGTAAATGACCGTTCCCTTCCCTGCCATCGAGATCAATACCATCCTAATATCCCTTACTACTTCTCTTATTCAGCAGCTAGTGTCGTGGCCCACCCCATTGTCAGCTGTTTCAGCATCAATGCCTGTTAGACCCTTGTGCCTCACAACTCCTACAGAGTCATCAGTGCAGCGTTCATTGGTACCTGCTCCAGAGCAGACTGTCGTCGAAGAAGAGTACCTTCCTGATCTTATCCTTCCTGAGGAAGAGGAGGATTAGGATGACGCCCATTCCCAGGCCCCCGATGACCTTTACTTTTCAGTGGCATGAAGCAGCTCTCCTCCACAATAGGTTTTCAAACAGAAGAGGAGGATGAAACCAGGAGGAATCCAGTGAACCTCCTGGAGATCCCGGAGTCTCTGCCTAAGGTTATTCCTCCCTTGCTACCAGCTTTAAATGATGCAGCCAGTGCAGCCTGACACAGGCCCAGTATGGTGTCAGCCATACCTAGGAAGGCTGACAAGCTTTATCAGGCAACTCAAGGGTTGTCCTTTTATGCAGCCCAGCCTGAGACAGATTCTTTGGTCATAAAAGCTGCTCATGACAGGACTAAGACCCCTAAGCACCTTAGCTCCCTGCCTCCTAACCGGGAATCCAGAAAGTTGTATCTGTGGGGCAAAAGGACTTTAGCCTCTGCCACACTTGGCCTTTGGATTGCCAGTCATTTGGCTCACCTTATTCAGTACCAAAATACACTTTGGAGGAAGGGCAAAGCAACTGCTCAGACCCTTCCAGAGGGTTCTAACAAGCAGGAGCTCTTTAAGGTACTCCAGGCCTCTGAGGATGTAAGCAAGCACCTCCTCAGAGCCACCTATGATATGGCTGATGCGACAGCCAGGGCAGCTGCCTTGGGCATTGCACATTTGCCTCAGATGGCACTCCTGACTATGGGTTTCTGGCTTTGCCAAAGATGTCCACCAAAAGGTGTTAAATGCCCCTTTTGTGGCTCACAAATCTTTTGGTCCAGATGTACAGGACATAATTAACGAGCTGCAGGCTTCTGGTAGGGCCATTCAATCTGTCCACTCCTTATATCATACCCAGCCCGGGAGCAGACCATGGTCCTCCTTTCAGAAGACCTCCAACAAGTGGGGCCCCGGAGGCAAGCTTCAGGGTAAACACAGCCAGCTTAGCCTTGTCTGCTCCCTCTTCCTCCACCGGCCCCTCAGCCAAGCAGTCCAGAGGTGGCATTGCGGACCCTGCTGCTGGATCAGCCTCTGCCTAACTCATTGTCAAGCCCTTCCTCCTCCCCTGAGCCAGGAGGTGGTGGTCAGAGGCAGGTTTTCTCTCTATTTACCTCAGTGGAGAACCATCATGACAGATGCTTGGATCCTGCAGATAATCGAACAAGGGAATGCTCTTGAACTTCGAACAACATGAAGTCTTGCTGTATTCTGACATATACAGTTAACCCCAGCACTTGAACTGCTCCAGAGAGGAAAGAGTTAACTCTATGCCAGAGCATAGAACATTGAGCTCGAGCTACGTTCAAACCTCTGTCTGCTGCACTTCAAAGTGTTATCGTCAGATTCTACACTCCGCCTAGCTGAACAGTCGCTCCGGAGATCTCCCCTTTGCTTGTCAGTTCAGTCTCAGTAAAACATTGGCTTTTACACCGTATTTTGTCTTATGTTTCAGTTCAGATCCCTGTCTGCGGGTGCAGTAAGTGTTGTAGGTAGTGGACTTTAGTTACTGTGTTTTTTTTCTGTATTTTGTGTGGAAATTGTAAAGTTTTTGATCGGTCTGGTTCAGAACCAATTGTACAGTTTAATTTTGTTCTTTAATTTCTAAGTGTGAGGTACCGGTCCCTATCGGTTTCAAAAAAACGTATTTTCAAACTTTTATTCCCACAGCCCATAACATGGTTGGTAACCGATAGGGGGATCTTGCCTGGCTTTAAAACTGCTAAAGGGTAAGTGTTAGGATGGCTGCGTCTGAGAAACCCAAGAGAAAATCCAGGCCCATTGGGTTTCAACACTGTATTGAGTGTGGGGATGCCTTTGCTAAGGCTGACCCTCACACCACCTGTGTTTATTATCTGGGGTTTGACCACCTAGATTCAGACTGCCAAATTTGTAAAAATTTCCTGAAGGCCACCCTGGATAAGAGATTAGGTAGTCTTAGGGAAAAGGAGGCCGAGAAGTCCACTGATCCGGATGGCCAGCCCAGTTCGGTTCCGACCGAACCTGAGGGAGTGCCTACTGACCTGGGTGATACTTCCTCGGGCAAGGAGAGGCTGATCTGAAAGTCAGTTCCGTCTAAGAAGAAGAAAATCGGCTGGTTGGATCCAGGAACATAGCGTCCAACCACCGAGGAGATAGCCAGAGAGATAAGTATTGTGAAATTGCTCCGACCGGTTCCATCCAATCCGGCACCTCTCGGTAGGTGCTCGGTTCGGTCGGTACCTCCGGTTCCGGAATATTGTCCTGATGAATATTATGAACCGGATTTGGAGGGGGAGAAAGGTTACGATGATGATGGTGGTGGTGGTGTGGAAGGTCTGGATGAGCCCGTTGAACCGGACATCTATGCAGACAGACCTTCCAATGTTTCCCCTCCTAGGCTTTTTGAGTCCCCTTCCCACTATTTGTTCTACAAAAAAGTGGCAGACACCCTCCAGCTCCCTCTGGTTGAAGCTGTTGAGGAACAAGAGGAGCCTGACTATGTAGAAATGATGGACATCCCAGAGTCCAAGAGGCTTTCTATTCCCCTCCATAAATCTTTTGGGAAACAGACACAAACAATTCTCCAGACACCAAATTCATTACCTCCTGTGGACAAGAGAATGGACAGGAGGTATATGCTGTCAGGCTCAGGTACGGAGTACTTGTTCTAACAATGCAGCCATGTTGAGGTCGTGCAGGCTGCTGCCTGTGACAAGGCTAATATACCTTTGGCTTCACACTCCCAGATAAAGACTCTAGGAAGGTGATTGCTATGGCCAAAAAACAGTACTTGGCATCCTCCTTGGGACTCAGGCAGGCAAACTATATGGCCTACACAGCCAGATACCAGAAGTCCAGATGGGATACTGTTCTGGAACTGGCTAAACAGGCTTCCCCCCAGCTAGCCAAGGAGCTGGAGGAGGTGGCTGCTGATGGGATTGAGGCATCTAAGGTCCAGTTTCATGCTGCTGTGGACTCTAATGATGTGTCATCATGAGTCATGGCTACATCTGTGTCTCTTCGGAGATTTGCTTGGCTCAGATGTACTAGCCTCTCACAGAACACCCAGGCTAAGGCCATGGATTTCCCTGTGGTGGGTAATTCTTGTTTGGGGAGCAGACAGAGAATTACATGAAAAAGATGGGCAAATACAGGACCACCTACAGGAGTGCACAGGCCAAGGAAAGGCAGGCAACTCCTCAAAAACAGCAGTCTAGGGGCAGGGGCAGGCCTTTCTACCAGGCACAGGCCGCCTCTCCTTTTCCTCAGAGGGGGTTCTTCAGAGGGAGAGGCAGAAGGGGGATGAGCAGGGCTGCATCCTCCTCCTAGTCCAAGGCTTCTGCCAAGTAGAATCCCTGATGTGTCAGCCCGGGTCGACTCTCCTTTTCCAGTAGGAGGCAGGCTGGCTTAATACTTTCAGACCTGGAAGTCTGTTACTTCAGACAAGTGGGTCCTGAAGGTAGTAAGCCAGGGACTGGCTCTCAGCTTCAAAAGATTTCCAAAGCTGAGGGTCAGGTCTTTTCCACCTGCAAACATCTCCGATACCATTGCCCTAGAGGCAGAGGTTTCCTCTCTGCTGGCTCTCAGATCCATAGAGAGAGTTCCTACTCCACACAGGGGGAAGGGTCTGTACTCCAGATACTTCCTTACCCCAAAAAAGACAGGGGAGTGGTGGCCCATCCTAGACCTAAGATACTTAAACAAGCACCTAGTCAAGCCAAAATTCAGAATGGTGACTCTGGGAGTAATTCTTCCCTCTCTGAGGCCAGGGGATTGGTTAGCCTCCCTGGACCTCAAGGATGCCTACTTTCACTTTCCCATCAGGTGCTCCCACAGAAAGTACCTCAGGTTCGAATTGCCTTCAGGCTATTATCAGTTCAGAGCAATGCCCTTCGGACTAACATCAGCACCAAGGGTGTTCACAAAATGCCTAGCAGTAGTAGTGGCCTTTCTAAGGAGACAAAACATTTCAATTTTTCCATACCTGGATGACTGGCTCATTGTGGGGCAGTCTCCAGACCAAGTCAAGTCACACCTGCAAGTGACCCAACAATTGCTCAGTTCTCTGGGATTCCTCCTCAATCTTCCAAAGTCAGTTCTCGAACCAGTGCAACTCCTGACCTTCATAGAGATAGAGTTGGACACTGTCCAAGCAAAAGCTTTTCTTCCTCTGGCAAGGGTAAAGGCCCTTACAGACCTGGCTTCTTCTTTCTGCCTTCTGGTGTCTCGACCAGCAAGGCATTTTCTTCAGCTTCTGGGCCACATGGCAGCTTCCACTGCAGTGGTACAGGGAGCCAGATTTCAGATGAGGGACATTCAGTTCCATCTGAGGTCCTTTTGGTCTCAGAAAAAAGATCCTCTAACCAAACTTGATTCCAGTGACTCAGACTCTGATCCAGGCTCTCTAATGGTGGTTGGATCAGGACAACCTCAAACAAGGAGTCCCATTCATCACCCAGACTCATTCTGTGGTATTAACCACTGGGAGCTCACTTGGGAGCCCTCACAGCACAGGGAGTGTGGTCCCCTCAGGAGTCTCTACTTCATATCAACCTTCTGGAGCTCTGGGCAGTGTACCTGGCTCTTCAAGCTTGCTCAGACTCAGTACAGAACAAGGTGGTTCAGGTCAGGACAGACAAAACCACCACCATGTGGTACATCAACAAGCAGGGAGGCACTCGGTCTACGGACTTGTTCACAGATGCCATGAAATTATGGTCTCTGGCTTATTCCCTGCAGACATCTCTGGTAGCAGTCCACCATCCAGGGAAAGACAATGTGCTAGCAGATGCTCTGAGCAGGATATCTCAGGGCTATCACGAATGGTCCCTGGATCCCCTAGTGTTAAATGTAATTTTCTCAAGATGGGGCACTCCAGAGATGGATCTCTTTGCAGCCCCAGACAATCACCAACTTCCTCTCTTCTGTTGCAGACCCCCAGTCATGGGCTCAGTCCCCCTGGATGCTCTACTTCTGGATTGGGAGGGGAAATGTCTGTATGCCTTTTCCCCCTTTCCTCTGTTGTTCAAGGTTCTGGTCAAGGTAAGGTCACAATCATGCAAAGTGATCCTGATTGCACCAGACTGGGCCAGGCAGCCTTGGTATCCTCTCTTGCTGTCCCTAGCAGTCCATCTTCCTATCTCTCTTCCCAAGAAACACAATCTGTTAACCTCCTCTCAGGGGAGGATATGGCATCCCAACCTTCAGTCTCTCAACCTCAAGGCGTGGCTCTTGAAGAGTTAGAATATGCAAGTCTGCATCTGTCTCGGGTTTGGGGGGGGGTTCTGGATATTCTCAAAGCCTGTCGAAAATCTGCCACCAGAAAAGCTTATAATTCCAAATGAAAAAGATTCAGCATTTGGTGTTCCAATAGGGATGTCTCTCCAGATACTGCTGATTTGGCTACAGTTCTGGATTATATGATTCGTCTTAATGGCTTAGGCCTCAGGCCAGCTACTCTGAAAGTACACTTGGTAGCTGTCTCTGCATTCCTGTCAGTGGGGAAAGCTTCCTCCCTGGCATCTCATCCTGTTTTCTGTAAGTTCCTTAAAGGTTTGCTCCATACCAACCCTCCCTTTAAGGACCCTACTCCTGCTTGGAATCTTAATGTTTGCATTGCTCAGCTTATGCAACCCCCTTTTGAGCCTTTGGCCTCAGCAGAACTTAAGTACTGGACTTGGAAAACTGTGTTCCTGGTAGTTATCACTTCTGCCAGGCGTATCAGTGAATTTCAAGTTCTGTCAATGGAACCTGATTTTATCTCATTCCATAGAGATAAGGTGGTCCTTAGAACCAACAGGAGGTTCTTACCCAAAGTGGTTTCAGATTTACATCTAACCAGTCCATGTCTCTTCCTGTGTTCTTCACTGATCATTCTTCTTCAGGGGAGAGAGAAGATTACACAGTTTGGATGTTAAGAGGGCACTTAGCTACTACATTAAAGGAAAACTACACCCAAAACCTGAAAAAATATATGTTGTGCAGAGTGTTTTAATTTGTATGTGAAGTTAGAGTGTTTCCTTCCCTCTGACTGGTATTAGCAGTTTTTCCCAAATTAGCCTGCTAGCTTTATACTAGTTTTATGACCCCTGGGGATCTCCATACCTGATAGTGTAATTGTATTTCTGGTTCCCACGGTGCATTTTGTCTCATGTGACTATGATGTAAGAGAGACCCAACATTCAGCACACACATGCCAAACAAACTAAATATCTTGGAAGCTTTAGAAACTGCACAAAAATTACCAGCAGCAAAGTTTTTCAGGACAGTAAAACCTTTAGGATGAGGTGGTCACCAAACTGAATTCTACAGATTTTAAAATGTAGCCATCTCTGTTGTTGTGAACTGATTGTAATGCAAAGCTTTCTGCTGGATTTATGGGCTCTGCTACATCACCATTACATGAAACAAGGTGCACTGTAGGACAAAGAAATGCAATAAAACTATTTGATATGGTAATCTCCAGGGGTCGTAAAACTACCCTAAAGCTAGCAAAATAATTTAGGAAAAACTCCTAATACCAGTCAGAGGGAAGGAAACACTAGAACTTCACATACAAATTAAAACACTCTGCACAACATATATTTTTTCAAGTTTTGGGTGTAGTTTTCCTTTAAGTGCACTAAGGCACTTAGGTTTGACTGTCCTCAGTTGTTTCTCACTTATGGTGAAGTGGGAAAGGGTAAACCTGCTACTAAGAGAACTATTGCCAGGTGGATTGTCTCTTGTATACAATTCTGCTATGAAAAGCTAGGCAAAATACCCCCCTCAGGCCTGAGGGCTCATTCAACTCGAGGTACAGCTGCTTCTCTGGCTGCTGCCAGAGATATACCCTTACTAGAAATATGCAAAGCAGCCACCTGGAAAACAGTTCATACTTTCACCAAGCATTACTCTCTGGATATCCAGGCTAGGAGTGATGCTAGGTTTAACAAACAGTACTGCAGAGCCTATTCCCAAAATAGGTTCGATACCCTCCTCCTTGTGGGTACTGCTTGGTAGTCTGCATGTGTCAGAATACAGCAAGACTTCATGTTGTTTGAAGAAAAAATTACTCACCTTTGTAACTGTGTTTCTTCTAATGGAGTCATGCTGTATTCTGACCTCCTTCCCTGCCTCCCCTCTCAGAACCTGGTTTTTGGGAAGTGGGCTGGCAAGTACAGTGTCGCACCTCAGGGGTGTTCTTGGCACTCTCCCCCTTTTAGAAAGGGGGAGTGGGTTCTGTTTATGTTGTTTTTTGTAGTTATGTTGTTCACTACCTGGTTATTGTGTTGGGGTTCTCAACGGGTCTTTTGGAACCCACAAAACTGGTTGCCTTTTGGCTAATTGATTTACAGTTTCCACCTAGGAAGTGTAGTTAGTATTAGCTTGTAAGAATCTGACGGTTACACTTTGAAGTGCAGCAGACAGAGGTTTGAACCGAGCTCGAGCTCAACGTTCCATGCTCTGGCATAGAGTTAACTCTTTCCTCTCTGGAGCAAAGTGCTGGGGCTAACTGCATATGTCAGAATATAGCAAGACTCCATTAAAAGAAACACAATTACTAAGGTGAGTAATTTTTTCTTCTAGAGCAGCCTCCAGATGTTCCCCCAGTCCCTCTATTTTACCCTCCAGACCACACAGAGGTACTCAGTGAAGAGGTCCTGACCTTGCTGTGCAAACAGGCCACAGACCTAGTGCCCATGTGGCAAAGGAGCAAGAGGTTCTATGCCAGGGGTTCTTCCTGGTTCACTAAAGAACGGGAGACTTGAGGCCCATTCTGGACCTCAAGGAACTGAACCTTTTTATCCAGTACAAAAAGTTCTGGACTGTTGCTTTGCATGGTGTTCTCCCACAGCTCAAGCAGGGTGACTGGCTATGCTCCCTCGATATGCATGATACTTATCTGCATATCATGGTTTGCCCTCCTTATCGTTGCTATTTGTAGTTCCTGTTCCACAGGGAGCATTACCAGCTCAGTGTATTGCCCTTTGGCTTATCTTCTGCGCCATGGGTCTTTACCAAGTGCTTAGCAGCTATGGTAGCAGCATTTCAGTGTGAAGGCTTCTATGTATTCCTGTACTTGGACGATTGATTTCTGAGGGCCCAGTCCAGGGAGCTTCTGTTGTTGACTCTAGAATGCACCCTGCAGTTGTTCCACTCCTTGGGCATCACTGTTAATCGATTCTAGTCTGTCCTGACCCCTTCTCAGAGACTACAATACACAGGAGCAGTCCTGGACTCTACCAAGGGCAAGATCTTCCTTCCTCCCTCAAGACAGGGCAGACTGCCTTATTGACAAGGCCCAGGAGGTGACTCAGAGCCTGCATGTCACAGTCAGATCATTCCTCAGGCTACTAGACCTCATGTTTGTGGCCAGTGTGACTGTCCCTCTGATCAGGTTGCACATGATTCCACAGTGGACCCTCAGGGTTCAGTGGGATCAGCGCTCAGACAATTTATATCAGCTAGTCCTTGTTTTCTCGCCAGTGCGCTAAGTGCTTCACTGGTGGATGTATCTGGACAATCTCATCAAGGGGGTCCCCTTTTTTATCTCCACTCCTCAACAAATCTTCACCACGGATGCTTCGGGTCAGGGTTAGGGAGCCCATCTAGACCCTTATCAAACCCAGGGTCTCTGGTCCTGCTGGGAGATTCACCTCCACATAAACGTTTTAGAAATGCGGGCAGTTCTGTATGCCTTCCAGAACCATCTCTCCCTAGGCCCTCTGTTGGTTCAGTTGGACAAACTCAGTGTGGTCTGTTACATCAACATGTGGGGGAGGAACCATTCCTACCCTCTGTGCCGGGACGCAATGAGGATCTGGTACTGGGCTCTAGATCACGGTCTAGAACTGTCAGCCGTCCATGTGCCAGGTGTCCAAAACATCTTGGTGGACAGCCTCAGCCAGTCACAGTCCAAAGTGCACGAGTGGGAGCTGCTGACCTCGGTCACTGAAGACCTGTTCAATAGGTGGGGTTGTCCACAGTTGGACCTTTTTACGTCCCCACTCAACACAGAACTGCTGCATTTCTGCTTACTAGATCCAGGGCTTGGAGTTTTCTGGCATGATGCGTTGTCCCTATCCTGGAAAGGGAGGTTTCTTTATGTATTCTCTCACTTCCTTCTGATTCAGAGGGTTCTCATCAAGCTCCAGATGGAAGGTGCCACCCTGATTCTGGTGGCTCCACTTTGGCGCGGCAGATATGGTTTCCATTACTGCAACAATGGGCAGTGGAACCTCCAGTTCCCCTGCCCCTCTGCCAGGACATATTGACACAGGCACAAGGGACCCTGATCCATCCAAACCTCAGGTCCCTCCATCTGCATGGATGGCTCCTGAAGACATAGCCATTGCTCAGTTTGGAGTGTCTCAGAAGGTGGTTGATTTCCTGGTATCTGTGAGAAAACCTTCCACCAGGGCCACTTACTCTATGAAGTGGAAGCGGTTTGCTGTCTGGGCCACTTCTTACCAACTGGACCCTTTCACCTCTCCAGTGAACCAGGTTTTGGAGTATCTCCTGACCTTGTCTGATGCCAGTCTCAAATACTCCTCCCGTAAAGTGCACCTGTCTGCCATATCAGCCTTTCATGTGCCCATTGATGACTGTATGGTGGCACATCTGGATGTGGCCTGTACTTTTCTGAGAGGCATTCTCCACTTGAAGCCTCCTATCCGTAACACGGTTCCAGCGGTTTTGTTTTGGAGAAGCTGACCCTGCCTCCTTTTGAGCCAGCCAGCAGCTGCATCTTGCAAGCAATGCTTTCTGTCATGGAAAGCATTGTTTTTAGTTGCCTCTACTTCTGCTCAAAGAATTTAAGCTACAGGCTTTCAAGTGTGAGCAGCATTATTTGATTTTCGACAAGGACAGGGTCTCTCTGTGTACTGATCCTAAGTTTCTTCCTAAGGTGGTGTCTGAGTTTACACTAAACCTATCCATCCACCCGCCTGTTTGTTATCTGGACCATGCCAGTCCAGAGGAAGCATTGCTCCATACTTTGGATGTGCATAGAATTTTGCATTACTATACACACCGTACCAAGGACTGCAGGAAGTACAGAAAGTTGTTTCTTTCACCCCTGGTAGAGAGGGCGCACCAGTTTTGAAACAGTGCTTGTCCAAATGGTTGGTTGGCCAACTGTATTTTTTTGTTACAGAAAGTACAGTAAGGAGGTGTTGTTAAGGGCCATTCCACCAGGGACATGGCCATTTCAGTTGCCTGTTTCACAGGTGTGTCTGCAGCCGAGATTTGCACTGCTGCCACTTGGAGTACTGTCCACATACATACTAGCACTACAGTCTGGACATTGCATCCCAAGGAAGGGCAGGCTTTGGCTTTGCTGTGCTTCAGGGACTTCTTTCTTAGGCCTCTGGCCTCCTGCCATCCAGACTGTCCTTGCTCTCAGCACTGCTTGATACTCATTCCATAAGTGTAACCTGATGACAGAGATATCCCCAAAGAAGACAGAACAGATATGCAAGAACTTACTGTAAAAGTAGATCTTCGATGGAATCTCCGTCATGAGGTCATGCCATGCCCCCCTTCATCCCCCTTTTTCTTTTTCTCTCTCTCTCTCTCTCTCCAGCTCAGCTGTCCTGTTGCTCCAGCCTTTCCGCTTGCTGGGCACCGTTTCTCTCTCCTTGGTTCCCTAGTGGGACTCCTTTCTCTCATGACCTCCAGCTAGGGAAAGAACTGAGGAGGGAGCAGGGCCACCAGCAGTTTTATATTTATTTTATTTTTTTTATTTATTTTATTGGATACAATCGGAATTACAATCCTTTGAGTCACAGACTCTTTTGCGAAGGCTCCACGTCGGTTACAGAGGGTGGAGGGTAGACAAATACAGAGAACGCACAGTAAACAGGTAGAAATTCGTAAAACAGTACTGCAAGTGCAGTCCAGGCATAATCTTAGTTAACTGGTGGTAGTAGCAGGCATCGACACAGGATAACCCTTGTCAGAGAGGTAAATGATGCTAGGGTGAGTGACGTCGGTGTGGACGGTCCCCAGCAGACTACTGCAGAAAAGTTTCCATGGGATCCTAGTGCCTGATGGCTAAGTTCCATAAGTGTGATCTGATTCCCTCACAGATCTACTGCTATGGTAAGTTCTTGCATATCTGTTCTTTTCTGATGTGCTGCCCATGGTATTTTTCCAGTAATATTGTATACTAGCGTCCCAAAATGTTTTTTTTCTTAGAATACTGACTCACAAAATTAGGGCATTGGAAAGTATTGTTTATCTGTATATTTTTTTCCCTGACCAGTCCCACGTCATCCCTTCCTCGTCTAGCAACTATCCAGCCCCAGCTCCCACTAACCCAGCTGCTGATGCTGTCCCCCACAGTTATTCCACTCTGTTGCAGTAAGTAGGGGGAGTGCTGTCTTCCCCTTTACCACTTTTTAGAATCTGCAGACAATCGTAGGGCTTAACTGAATAAGGCCCAAGTGTACCAACTATCAGCCGTCAGTCTGACAGAGACTTTGCTGTTTTTCTCCCCTCGTAGTGTTGCCCTCTTACCACCCCGTGGCATGCATTGTAGCCTGCTGGGAGCCTTACCAACATACAGCTTCCCCTACATCTGGAAGGATATCCTTCCAGGTCCTTACTGCAGGGGTAGCTGGTGTAGCAGAAGCATGGCACCAATCTGAACAAGGACTTAATGCCACTGTCAGTTTGTCATTGTCTAGAGCTCATTCCCAAACTCTGGTGACCAGCATGTAAGTGTGACATGTTACCAACCAGGCTATTGGACAGCCCTATGGGGAATATTTTGAACTCCCAAAAAGAAGGATGAGCCCATGGACTTTTTTTTTAAGTTTATTGAAACAAAGAACAATACAGATGACATTCAGGACCACATTTGACATACATTAGAATACACAAAGTGATCATCCAGGTTATCACTGGTAAATATATCCTATATATCTATATCATAGCAAAGTATACGTCATGGTGAGATTAAGCAGAGGAGTACGCCTTATCACTCTTCCAGGTACCTGGATGTAATTTTGTGTTGTTGTTACAGATTTGGTGTTCCCAGTCAGAGAATTACGGGCTAGAGGTAAAGGGATGCAGTGTTGTCACAGCTGTAGTCAGACTGTTTAAAGAACAAAATCTGAATCAATGTGCATAACATAGGTCACCAAGCGTTGCCATCTGTTCTGGAATTGGGAGGATATGTTATTAAGGGCAGCCATTAGTCACTCCACTGGGTAGATGTCACTTAGTATCGCCCACCACAGTTGAACTGAGGGAGGGCCCACCTGCACCCAGAGACAGGTGATGGCCTTTTTAACTGCCAGTAAATAAATGTGTACCAGTGAATGGGAAGGTATGTGGAGACCCTGGTGGGGAGATGGACAGTAGTACCATCGTGGTGGACACCAGTTCCTGTGGGAAGGATAGCTTTCGCAGTTGTACTGCTGTATCCTGCCAGTAGGCTGTAAGAACAGGACAGTGCCAAAAAATGTGGGAGTGGTCAGCAGGGGAATGGCCACGTCCCCTCCAACAGCTTCCATATTTTGCTGGCATAAACTTATAATAATGATAATAAAATTTATTTAATTAAGCGCCTTTCAAAATCTCAAGGCGCTGTACAGCAAATACAAACACAGACACATATTCAAATACATTCAATATAAAATCAGAATAAAATAGGAAACGCCTTTTCCCATAAAAAAAGTCTTTAGTGCCTGCTTAAAACTCCCCACCGTCCTGCACTCCTGGAGCTGATGGGGCAGAGAATTCCAGAGGGTAGGTGCAGAAAATCCAAAGGCACGAGCACCAGATGACTTCAAATTTACCCTTGGAATCTCCAGCAACCCCTCGTCAGCCGAGCGGAGCTGTCACAGAGGGGTGTAAGGCACAAGGAGCTCTTTCAAATAATCGGGACCCAAACCATGTAGGGCTTTGTAGGTCAAAAGACCCACTTTAAAGGTGATCCGCCACTGTGCTGGCAGCCAGTGCAGAGCGCGCAGCACAGGGGTAATGTGTGATCTTCTGGAAGCCCCAGTCAACAAACGTGCTGCCGCGTTCTGCACTAGCTGCAAGTGGGCGGATATCAACCCCAGGAAGCCCTAGGTAAAGGGAGTTACAGTAATCAAGGCGCAATGTCACAAAGGCA
This sequence comes from Neoceratodus forsteri, assembly GCA_016271365.2. Taxonomy (NCBI): domain Eukaryota; kingdom Metazoa; phylum Chordata; order Ceratodontiformes; family Ceratodontidae; genus Neoceratodus; species Neoceratodus forsteri. The sequence continues at coordinate 501,308,795 of CM028132.1, forward strand.
TGGACCAAGACTGGCAGGTCACTGGGTGGAACAAGGTGCCTAATCCTGGCAATGTTCCTAACATGGAAAAAGGCCAGCTTGATGACTGCAGACACCTGATGTCGAAGGGTCAAACCAATGTCAAGCTCCACTCCCAGGTTACGCACCCGTTCAGAGGTGAGGATCTGGTCCTCCCCCAGGACTAAACTAAAACTGCTGGAGTCCTGAAGTACCTGTAGTGGCACTTTCAGTCAAACTCTCTCCACACTATGGAAGGGGTTACCTTCAATGCCGAAGTGCGAATTTCAACCTTATTTTTAGGGTGATCTCAGTACCCAGCTGTCTGTTCCAGTGATCCAAGACTGACTGGGTTGAATATCCCTCAAGAGCTCCTGCAACCCATGGTAGAGGTTGCCCATCAAGTGGGTCCATTGAGTATCTCGTAAGGCATCTAAGATGGTTGTAAGCAGAAGAGGGGAAGCATCAGGTAAACTGGTGCAAACTGTCTATGTAGGAGGTAGGTTCACACTTGGAGATAGCAGAAATGTTCCCATCCAGTAAGACCATATAATCGTTGGAACATCTCAAAGGGAAGGAACCCTTGGGAGTCCATAAATTGAAACGCATTTGTGAGGCCTAAGCGTCTTCACCTATGAAAGGTGTAATCTCTGTTGGCTGGAAGAATTTCCCCATCTACCGTCAGTACCCTGCTAATACATGAGACCACAGCTAATTTAGGATGCTGCATAAACTGCTGCCATACCTGAAGGGTGTGGGTAGTAAAGTTTGTGAAGTCTTCTGTAGGAGGAGAGGTTATCCTGTTCATAAGAAGAAGTAGGCCTATATATCATAAATATCATTCAGCTTAAATCTGATATTTTTCCATGGTGGAGCAGTTTGATGTAGAAGCCAAGTTAGTATGATACAAAAATGGGATGCCATAGCATTGTTCAACAGATTAGGAAGGTTGACCCTCCCCTAACAAACAGCTCATGGACATTTTTGATTTCCATTGAAAACAATGTACACAACAATTGGCACCACACTGTATTGACTTCATGCTTTGATATTTAACAGTAGGGATATAGAGGAGGCATAGACAGGGCTGGGGCAGTTTGGAGAATTAAAAATGAGCACTGTGCAAAGGCATCTTTCTTTCTGAGGGTGCGGATACAGTTCACTATCCACATTTTGGCAGTCTCCTGGATGTCTTCAAGCTAAGCTTCTTCCACCACCTGGGCAGTGTATCCCCCAGCTCTGCCCTGTGATGTCCTATCTGTCTTTCTGCTGGAAGGAACAGGTTTGCTCTGCAGCATCTGAGGGAATCCATATTGAAGCACTTTTCTAAGGCAAATTCTTCGACTGAATCAAGTCCTTTCTTCAACTGTCTTCGGCTTTGACTTTGTGATGCGATCGACGGAGGAACTAAACCCAGTTTCAGGTTCTATGTGCAGTGCTGGCAGAAGATGTCAGTCACTGACCTGCACATTATGTGCCTGTATAGCTTGGGCATGCAGCACGATGTGGCAGGTTGCGGCCCTTAGTAGTTGCAGAGAGGCCCCCCAAGGGAAATCGCCGATCAAGTCTTTTGATTTTCTTTGTTATCGGTTGTGCAGCTGGCCCAGTTTTTGGTGATACAGACCAAGGAAAGTTTGTTTGGCCTGCTCAAACAAATAAATGTTAGGTACACAAAAAGATGTTTTCTGTTTCATTTTGGTTTTTCCAAGTCCCAACGTTTTGCCTACCAATTAGGCTTCATCTGAGGAATTCTATATTTAATCAGAAAAAATATATATTCAAATAATTGTAATTACTGACATTATTTAGGCTAAATATACCACCTTTTATACCTTAATATTGGCCGAAATTGTTTTCAGGCATTTCATTCATTTATATTTGCTGTAATGTGTTTTAAGCAACAATATCGCGTGTTAAGTTTTCGCATCACCATAGTAACAGCCACCCTTATTCTCACATTCGTGTTAAATAAAACACTACCTGCCTTTTGACACAACTAAATCAGCTCCTGGACTGCTGAAAATGTACTCTTCAGGTTATCCTATCCTGGCATACTAATTCAAACAGAATGTTACATTTAATATGCAATCTTTTATACATTTGGGAAATCAAAATCATTTTAAATAATGGTTTCACAGATGTTAGGTCAGTCACCTGATTGCAGATGCCAATTCACTATGGTAGCAATTTTCCATGTCGCAGGATGTATGCACCGCATGAACGTATCCCACCCATGGAGATCTGCACCTAGGGACGGCTGCGCGGTGGCCGTATTTTCAGCCACTGGCCACCACATGGCTCCCTTCCATGGCCCTGCCCCGACAGTGTGTAGGTGCATGGGGGCACATCTGCAGACAGGGGTGGGCATCCAGTGGTATCCCTGGACCTGGTCTGCCACTGGATCATCTGCACCCTTGAGCGCACTGAACGTCGGGCGGCTGCGGTGTAGCCACGACATTGGGACAGACAGGTGCCCATTTGGCCACCCCCAGCCCACAAGTGCAACCCGTGGGCTGGGGCTGGCGCGCGCTGTTGGGCATATCCATGCCCCAATGTCCCCTACTCAGCGGTGGCTTCCCGGGGAGTGCTGGTCATCAGTTCACGTCCTGGCCTCGAATGTGTAGCCTGCTCCCCCTTCACCTGGTACTCATGCTTTCCAGAATAGCAGATCTCGGTGTGCGGGTGGGGGATCGGGTGTGTGCCAGCCCCGCGCCCCCTTGGAGAATGGGCTGCGGAGTGTCTACGTGCCCCCAGATACGTGGTGCATAGACACTTTGCAATTTGAAGACTAGCCACCTATGAGCACATTTCAGTAAAAGGTTTCTTCCTTCACTTTCACGCTGCAATCTATTAAATCAAGTATACAATTCAATCATAACTGTCATTTTATAAAAACTTCAATAAGTTTGCCTTGGCTAAGCCCTTATTTTCAAAAAACATAAATCGTGTATGTACCTTTAAGTACAGTTTAAATTCATAGGTCCTTTTAATAGCATTTCTCCTTGTTTTAGAAGACTGTTGCTCAGAGATCTGTAAATGCCAAAATTTAGTGGTCAACCTAAGGAGTTCTAGCTAATAAGTCTAAATACAGTTTATACTTTCATGTCACAGGGCTCCATCCTTGGCCCATTGCTCTTCAGTCTCTACCTCAACTCCCTCCCCTCTATCTGCTCTGGTAACTTACTCCTATACTCGGACAACGCTGTCCTATACTCATCCAATCCTGACCCTATCCAACTTCAACTATCACTCCAATCCTCCTTTAGTGAAGCCGAGGAATGGTTCTCCACCCAGCGCCTCCTATTAAACTACAAGAAGACTAAAGTCATGTTCTTCATGCACCCAAAAAGGGCCCTTCCCCCCCAAAATTCTTACCACCACTCTGTCCCCTCTTGAACAGGTAGACTCATTTAAATACCTGGGCATCACCCTTGATCCAACCCTAAACTTCCACCAACAGATCCATCAACTGTCCACTGCCCTTAATGCCCGTCTCGGTGCACTCTACAGGTTCAATCACTGTCTTACGCCCGACGAGCTCTGACTTGCTGTCTCATCCTCGATCCTCTCCCTCCTTGATTACGGTATACTTATTTACAGTGCAGCGTCCTCTTCAGCCCTCTGCAGGCTCAGGGTCTCCCTAAACGGAGCATGTCGCCTCATCCTGGACTGTGACCATCTTACCCATACCTGCTCTCTCTACAGGTCAAGCAACTGGCTAAATCTGGACAACAGGATCAGGTTCCACACCTGCCTCATGGCTAGAAAATCATCCTCGGACTCTCCCCCTCAGGGCTCACCTCAACACCCGGCTCCAGCTCAAAGCATCACCTGTAGCTCGAGAAAGCAACTGCTACTGGTCCCCCGCTGTTGGACCTCCCAATTCCAAAGAACCTTTTGTTACAATGCCCCATCCCTGATGAACGCACTGCCTTGCTCAATTGCTAATGAAAACCAAAGTGGCCCTTTCAAAACCTTACTCAAGCAGCATCTCCAGTCCTGTAACCCCTACGACTCTAAGTGAGCCTTACCCTGCCCCCTCAGTCTCTGACAACAACCCATGGCCAGCTTACAACCCATCTGCTGGATAACCAAACCTAATTTCTGTTAGTTCTGTATTCTTTACTTCCTAAATACTAATCTCTCTGAGTTAACAAAACTATGCTATCTCTAACCTGACTGTTAATCCTTCCATTGAATTGTTGTACCCGTAAGTCTATGTTTTACTCTGTAACTTCACTACTATTGTTGTTCACTACCAGCTGTGATGTGGAACCTTTGTAAATGAGTCCTTGACTCAAAGGTGTTTTCCAAATCTTCTGTAAATAAATAAATGAAAGTATAGTGCCTAAATATATACAGTTTCTTTCTTAAAAATCCGGTTCAAAATGTACTTCCAGCTTCTGTTTCACACTGTGACATGCTTTGTTGCATTTACGTTTCAGATTACTTGCAGCCTCTGTTCCTGACCATTGTTACTGATTTTTACACCTGCAGTGTCTGACGCACCTGCTGGATAAGAATAAACACTTCAGGCAATATGCTTCCGCTCCTTGCTTGGGCATGCAGTACGATGTGGTAGGTTGCGGCCCTTGCCTGACGATGCTTCCAACTTTAATCAAGGACCTGAAGGCAAGGCTCACCCTCAATCAACCCTCAGAGCCGAACTGACCTAAGGGTTGCAAGAAGGTTTTGGTAACTGCTTGGTCAACTTCTCAACTTGTGGCCCTTCAGGAGGCAGCTGCAGCAAGTCCCTTGTCAGTCTTAGCACTCCTCCCAGTGTCAGAGGGTCCTTTTCCAATTATTTTTTGGTAAATGTGTCTGGTCCGCCAGACCTACGGGGAAAGTCTATCTCACTGTGGGCGTAAGCACAAACACTGCCAGCACAGGTCATCATATTTATTTTTTATTTATTGAAGTCTTGGATGACACCTGTGAGCGGATGCTCGTTGAGAGGTTCCATGTCAGATACATTAACACAAGAAGACACAATATAGTTACAGTAAATTATACATACAGAGTACATAAAATTCAACAGTACATGGGTTGCAATGACAAGCAGTTCACAAATTGTGCTAAGGCATTGTATATGATATGCCAGCGTCCTGCAGGAGAGAGAGAGAGAGAAGCAGACTGTTAGGGTGAGGTAGGGAGGGGCATTGGGGGCTGGAAGAGGGAGGGCAGAGGGAAAGAAAAGAGTCAAGGGGAAGGGGATGGGATACAAGTGCAAGGGCAAAGGGGGTGTGAGGCAAGTGCTTGGGCAGTCATAGGAACAGGAGCGAACAGATTCCACTCCCTCAACTCCTCTGCCTGCTCAACTCTTTCTGTCAGGGGGCAGATAAAGAGCTCCTCAGTATCCCCATCTGGCTTGTCAGCCTTGACTCTGGTCGAGTAGGCTGTTGAGATAGTTCTTGAGCCTGTCGACAGTTTGTCAGAGGAGTTCAATGAAGAGTCAATGTCCCAGACCCTGGTGCTTCTGGTCCCCACCCAGGAGGACGTGGCCCTTTTGGTATCCCTGACTGGGTCACTGTGAGACCAGCCTCAGCCTGTGGTTCTGCCTGCAAAGCCTCTGCTCTTAAATTTTGTAAGGCATGTGGTCTACCACAAGGACACATCTTGTCGTCGGCCCCTGGGTTGACTGTTGAGGTTGAGGTGCTTGCACTGTCGATCCAACTCAACAGCGAGGCACCACTGTAAATGCTCCTCAACCTCCTCATTGGCAAGGAGAGGCACCAATGCAAGATGCATCAGCACTATGAGGAGTACCTCTGGCAGCAGAGAATGATTGCAGGGTTGGGTATGGATCTACCCTCTGGACCATCGGTCCCTTGGCATCTGCCAGAGGTGCTCACACCAGTCCACCCAGCGCAGATATCCCCAGCATCTGCTTCTCCACTACTGAGGGTGGAACTGCCACCACTGCAGCCCTTGGTGGATGCCTCTATGAAGGACTCCCTTGCTTCTGCTGGGTTGCCTGGCTGGAAGGCAGCAGAGATCATTCAGTCAGAGGACACCAGGGTGGTCCAGGGCAGTAAGTGGTCAAGGGCCATATTTGAATAGCCTTTGGATAACGCTGGTGGGTCATCCATGCTATCCTCGCAAACTCACAGACTGTGGCTTGGTCAAGGAATTGATCACCAACCATGGGCTGGTGTCATTTGGGGCTTTACTCTGCCTCATGTCAGAGTGCATAAATGTACCCTTGGAGCCAGTTCAGAAAAGTGCTAAATACCCCTACACTGATATCCTGGATAGGGACAAAACATGGAAACATAGAAACATAGAATTGTTGGCAGATAAGGACTGCCAGGCCCATCCAGTCTGCCCGAATCCCCAGGACTTGCTTTTCCATTACTGAGGCCAATCATGGGACTGGCTGTGGAGCTTTGGCAGCTTCTAGCATTCTGCCCGGCATCCTCTACCCATATCCTCTGGGTCGCACCTGGAATCGAGTCTCGGCTCAGTGTGCCTTTCCCAGTAATCAATTGTTTAAATAAAAATAAATAAATATGGTCCGTAAGTTCTGGGTCCCTTTTGGGGTTCTCCAGTCACCTTTTGGCAAAAGGGTTAGTCTCGGACTCAGTCTTCCAGAAATCCAGTGGCCAGGGAGATATGGGCAAGCCTCTGGACAAAGAGTCCAAGGAAACTGACCAGGCAGCTAAGAAGGTCTGTGCTGCTCTGTCCCTGGGTCTTCACCAGGTGAGCTATGTCATGATGATGGCCATCTTTGGACATTTCCTTCTTGGGAGTGCTAGATGAAATCCTCCCTCATCTCCCTGCTGACAAGCAGCTTTCACTGAAGTTGGTCAGAGACCAGGGTCAGTCGCTGGCTAAATACTAGCTACAGATGGCTGAGGATGTGGGCAAACTTCTGTGCCATGGCAACAGCTGTCACAATGTGTTGCAGGGCCTGGCTGCAGCTTTCCACCTTCACAGTGTACACCCAGCACAAATTGGGTGATGTCCTCTTCTTGGGCACCAACCTCTTTGGCCCTGGGGTGGAGGGACATCTCACTAGAATCGAGAAGTCCAGTGCCACTCTAGATTCTGTGACATAATCCTTGCAGGACCCAAAGGCACAGAAACCTAAGAAAAAGACCTTCCAGTATAGGTCCTTTCAGCCACAGCTGCCTTGGCAGCAGCCTAAGCAGGGCCGGTACCAACACTAGCACTTAAAACCTAATCTCAGTGGCCAAGGGCCAAAAGGAGGCAGTGGCAGGGAAGTGATGTCCCCCAATCGAAAATGGCTGGTGCTCCCTTTAAAGCTGCCCAGTGATGGGTCGGGGGGTGTCATCCTCCTGCCTGTCCACTCCCTGACCCAGCTACAGAGGGGGTCAGCGGTGCCACTTCTGGCAAGAGTGATCTGCCATTACTTCGGACAAGTGGGCATTAGAACTGGTAGGCATAGGGTTGCCTCTGGATCTCGAGGTGCTCCCACCTTACCGACTCCATGCTTCTTGGGAGTCCAGGGTGTCGCAGGACATGCTGTCCACCTTCAGGGAGGACAGTGCTCAGCTCCTTGCCAGAGAAGCTATAGCTCATATCACAGACACCCTGGCAAGTCAGGGGGTACATGTCCAGGTACTTCCTGATCCTGAAACAGACTTGGGCCTGGTGCCCCATGCTGGATCTGCACAATCTCAGTTTATGCAGAAGCACAAGTTCTGGATGGTCACTCTGAACCAGATTATACCATCCCTGGAGCAGGGCATGTGGTTCTACCTCACGTCGGAGTGCATAAGTGTACCCTTGGAGCCAGTTCAGAAGAGGGCTAAATACCCCTACACTGACAAAACATAGAAACATTGAATTGTTGGCAGATAAGGACCACCAGGCCCATCCAGTCTGCCCAAATCCCCAGGGCTTGCCTTTTCCATGACTGAGTCCATCTTGGGACTGGCCCTGGAGCTTTGGCAGCTTCTAGTATCCTGCCCGGCATCCTCCACCCATATGGTCCGTAAGTACCGGGTCCCTGTTGGGGTTCTCCAGTCACCCTTTGGCAAAAGGGTTAGTCTCAGACTCAGTCTTCCAGAAATCCAGTGGCCAGGAAGATGTGGACAAGCCTCTGAACAAAGAGTCCAAAGAAATTGACCAGGCAGCTAAGAAGGTCTGTGCTGCTCTGTCCTTGGGTCTTCATCAGGTGAGCTATGCCATGATGATGGCCAGCTTTGGTCATTCCCTTTTGGGAGTGCTAGATTAATTCTTCCCTCACCTCACTGCTGACCAGCAGCTAATCGTTGAAGTTTGTCAAAGACCAGGGTCAGTCGCTGGCTAAACACCAGCTACAGATGGCTCAGAATGTGGGCAACTTCTGTGCTATGGCAACAACTGTGACAGTGTGTTGCAGGGCCTGGCTGCAGCTTTCCACCTTCACGGTGGACACCCAGCACAAAACTGGGTGATGTCCTCTTCTTGGGCACCAACCACTTTTGAGAAGTCCAGTGCCACTCTAGACTCTGTGATATCATCCCAGTAGGACCCAAAGGCACACAGAAACTTAAGAAAAATACCTTCCAGTATAGGTCCTTTCAGCCACAGCTGCCTTGGGAGCAGCCTTAGCAGGGACAGTAACAACACTAGCTCTTGAAACCTAATATTGGTGGCCAGGGGCCAAAAAAGAGGCAGTGGCAGGGAAGTGGTGCCCCGCCTGCCGCAATGACTGGTGCTCCCTTTAAAGCTTCCCATTGATGGGTCAAGGGGTGCCATCCTCCTGCCTATCCACTTCCTGGTCCAGCTCTCAGTGGGGGTCAGCGGTGCCACTTCTGGCAACAGTGATCTGCCATTACTTCGGACAAGTGGGCATTAGAACTGGTAGGCATAGGGTTGCCTCTTGATCTCAAGGCTCTACTGCCTTACTGACTCCATGCTTCTTTGGAGTCCAGTGTGTCTCAGGACATGCTGTCCACCTTCAGGGAGGACAGTGCTCAGCTCCTTGCCAGAGAAGCTATAGCTCATATCACAGACAACCTGGCAAGTCAGGGGTACGTGTCCATGTATTTCCTCATCCTGAAACAGACTTGGGCCTGGTGCCCCATACTGGATCTGCACAATCTCAGTTTATGCAGAAGCACAAGTTCTGGATGGTCACCCTGAACCAGATTATACCATCCCTAGAGCAGGGTATGTGGTTCTGCTCCCTGGTCCTCCAGGCTGCATTCTTCCACATCACAGTCATGTCCATCCCACTGGTGGTACCTCTGGTTCTGCACAAAAGGGTACTGTACTTGTTCCAGATCATACTCTTCAGTCTCTTGTCTGTGCCCAGGGTCTTCACCAAATGCATGACAGTGGTGGCAGCCTTCCTGAGGCACAAGAACATCAGAGTATATCCCTGCCTGGATGACTGGCTAATAGCTGTGTCATCCAAGGAGGCCGTTGAGCTGTCCAGAGAGCTGGTCCTCCACACTGGCAGAGATTTGGACCTGTTGGTCATCCTGGACAAGTGTGAACTGGGCCCCAAAGGTGATCAAGTTCATGGGAGCAGAACTAGATTGCATGCTAGCCAAGGCCCATCTCCCTGCAGATTGGATTCGGGGTCTTACCTTCTTTGCCTGATGATTTCAGGTTAGGCTCTGGGGCCCGGCCAGGGACATCCTGATGCTGCTAGGGTATATGGCATCCTCCACTAGTGTGGTCCGCTTGGCTCATTGCTGGATGTGCCACCTGTAGTGAGAGCTGGGCTACCAATGGTCTTAGTGCTTAGATCACCTGCACCTGTTGGTCACTGTGACCCAGCTCATGTGGGATGCTATCCAGTGGTGGACAGACCCATAACACCTGGAGGAAGGAATCCCATTTGTCTGCCCAGAAAGGTCTGTCAAGCTGACAACAGATGCATCTCTGGTTGGGTGGGGAACACATCTGAGAGACCACAGAGCCCACTGGTTCTTGTCATCCCGGAAGTCCCGTCACCAAATCAAACTGCTGGAGTTCCATGCTGTGCGTCTGGCTCTGACAGAATTTGCACTCTGATCAGGGGTCAGGTCGTGCAGGCCCAGACAGACAACACCATGACTATTTTCTACCTGAACAGGCACTGCAGAACATACTCCCTTCCTCTCTGTTGGGAGGCTGTCTAAACCTGAAAACTCATGCACAGACTGGGTGCAGACCTCCTGGTGATTCATGTTGTGGGAGTACACAGTCCATTGGCAGACACTCTCAGGCAGGTGGAAGAGATGTTACATGAGTGGTCCCTGCATCAGGAGGTGGTACGCCACCCGTTCTCCCGCAATCCGAGCCCTGATACCATCTGATGATCTGCCCACCCAAGTGCATGCCTTTGTCACGTCCAGCCTGGATTACTGCAATGCCCTGTACCTGGGGCTATCTGGAGGCAACCTTCACTGGCTGCAGCTGGTGCAGAATGCGGTGGCAATATTTTTGACTGGTATTTCAAAATTTGATCGTATCACACCAGTTCTCCTCGAGCTGCACTGGCTGCCAGTGTGATGGAGGATTGCCTTCAAGGTCGGGTTGGTGACCTATAAAGCCCTGCACGGGGGAATCAACTCACCTGCAAGACCTCCTGGTTCCACACTGCCCATCTTGGGTTCCCCATTTCTCCGAGGGTTGCCTCCTGGTAGTTCCCAGGGCTAGGTTGCAGCAATCTGGGGACCGGGTGTTCTCAGTTGCCATACCAGCCCTGTGGAACTCCCTACTTTGACATCTGCAGGAGGCACCCTCGGCAGAAGCCTTTAAAAGAGGTCTAAAACACTGCTGTTTCAGCAAGCATTTAATTTGGTTTGATAATTAACCCTGCTGTTTTATTATTTGAATTTGACTACTGACAGTTGGGTATGTTTGGGAATTATGATTTAATATTTTATTCATTTGTATTATTGTATTGCTTACTGTAAATTGTTGGATAGGCTGGAATATATATTAGTCTCTGCGTCATGTGCTATTTTGTAGTGTGTATATTATAATGTTGTGAAGTGCTCCAAGCCTCCAGGAAGGCATGCCATATACATAAAGGTGAGGTAGTTTTGGGCCTGCCCTCCACAGTCCATGACACTGTTGGGGTATGCCTTCGTGAGGCCCTGGACCCCAGATGTCATGTATGCCTTCTCTTCCGTTCCCTTAATCCACAGGGTGGTGGTAAATGTGCAGATGATCCTAATAGCTCCAGACTGGCCCAGACAGTTCTCATACCCGGATCTCCTCAGCATCAGCAGCAGACCTCTGTGGCAGTTGCATCTTCACCAGGACCTGCTCTCCAGACAACAGGGAAAGGTTCTGCACCCAGACCTTCAGTCCCTGCACCTCTCGGCCTGGTTACTGAGTGGCTAGAATTCTAGGTCTTGGGTCTCATGTAAGATGTGCTCCACGTAGTGGAGGTTTCCCAAAAGGAGTCAACTGGCACATGTGATGCATTTAAATGGAAAAGATTATTCATGTGGTCCTAGGGCAAGGAACTTGATCCCTTTGCCTGGCCTATGGCAAGTATCCTCGATTACCTATGGTCCCTCTCTCAGTTGGGCCTGCAAGCAACAACCCCTAAGGTGCACCTGGCAGCCATCTCTGCTTACCAGACGTGCTGGTAAGCCTACTGTGGCCCAGGAGAAGGTGATTGGGTGCTTTTAAAGGCTTTGACCACTTGTCCCCTCTGGTGCTCGAGCCTCTGCCACCTTGGGATTTAACTGCTGGTGTTGGCTATGCTCATGGGCAAACCATTTGAGCTTATGCACAGGTGTGAAATGTCTTGCCTGTCATGGAAGACCATGTTCTTGGTGGCTATCATGACATGTTGTGTCAGCAAGAAAGATTAATGAGCTTCAGGTGCTCTCAATGGAGTCTCCATACTTGGTCGTCCACAAGGACAAGATAGTCCTTCACGGGGCGCTGTGGAGCACACCTACTAATTAGACGTGCGAAGGGAGAGCTCCTTAAAACTACAACTCGGAAGCCTAAAACTTAGTTTTTATCTGTCTGAGGTTGGAATTTGCTACCCAGAACTCGATTCTCCATACAAAGTGGAATCGATTGATATCAATATTGCAATATGGGTCGCACCAACAAGGCATTGGGAACCGGAACAAAAAATCCACCGCCAGCAGAAACAGCACTATTGGCAGACTCTCACCTGCAGCCGGGGTCTGAGCCCCCATGGAGGGCCCTTCAGAAGTCTATGCAAGCCATAGATAACAAAATTGAGCTTGCACTGACTCATGTGGCTGAACAAGATGCAAAAATTGAATCAGCCACAAAGACAGAAGGAGTCGCCGAGTCGATGATGATAAAAGCACTGGCTTCCACCTCAAAAATGGCCCAAGAGAACTCTTAATTTAGGTATCGCCTGGAGGTGCTGGAAAACACAGAGGGCCCAAAATGTCTGTATCATGGGACTGCCGGAAAACTCTGAGGGGGATAATCTGTTAGACTTTTTATGTACTTGGCTGCCATCTACATTAAACTTTTAACAGATGTCCCTCCGACTAGCTTCTTGAAGGCTTACTGAGTATCACCAAGAGCCGCCAGTGGTCAAGAAGTACCCAGAACCATCCTGCTGGTTACAATCGGAGCAACCACAAGGGATCTCATCCTACAGGCCACCAGGGGATCGGGAGTTTTGACCCATCAAGGCCAGACAGTTCATCTTTTCCAGACCTTTCACTTGCCACACAAGCTTGGAGAAAATGCTTTGATGGAGTCCAGGCAAAACTACGGAGCCTGGGCATTGCCCATTCATTACTGATGCCAGCCCATCTCAGAATCTTTTATGGCAGACAGACATATCAGTTTACTGACCCTGACGAGGCAGGGAAGAAGGTCGAGAGTCTTAGTCGGGAGTTTGCTCAAGCCACCACTGATGACTCAGAATCTGACCAGGACACTTGAACAATTATGTTTCGGGACTGTTAAAGCAAGTACTATGTGGCACTGTGTCTTATAGTTCTAGTTAAAATGGTTTCCCACAAATAGGGCGTACCTGTTGCCTTGGGTAAAAAGCCCAACAGTTAAAGGCTTTCAACAGTCAGTAAATCAGAGTTCTGGCTGCGAGTTATTTTGGGGGGGGGGTGGCGCTAAGATGTATTATCTGCAGATGTTGTATTTTTCTAAACTAAATTCAGGCAAAACTATTATGGAGTTGAGGGGCCAATTTGGGTTAAAAGTTAAAATAGTGCCGGGGTGGGGATTATTGCTGCGTAGCATATGCAGGCGGTTATCCCTAGGCCCTGGGGGCTACGGCCCTCATTATTGGGATTAAAGCTTTCAACCTGGTGCATAGCTTTTGAATATTAAAAAAAAAAAAAAGGTAAAATAGTATTCGTTTTTCTCCCTTAGCACTAAACGGAATTGTTAAAACATTTTTACTGAAAGGGGGTCACATCGACACAGGAAGTTGAGTAACATGCTTGCATAACATTTTGAATGGAATGACCATCCATAGTTTTGTAGGGTGTAGCATATCTTAGATACCTTATGGACTGTTAACTTTATGGAATACCCCCACATCTGTAAATCTGATTGTATAGACTAACTATCCTGGTTACATTGAATGTATCAGCTCTGAATGCTGATGTTCTCTTGCAAGAGATATTATATGTAATTGTTTTATCACAAAAACAATAAAATGTAAAAAAAAAAAAAAGATAGTCTTCCACCCCCACCCGAAGTTCCTGCTGAAGGTAGTTCTGGAGTTTCAAGTTAACCAGATGATTAACCTTCCAGTATTCTTTATGAACCCATCTTCAGAGTCCGATCAGAGGCAACATGCTATGGACCTATGTAGGGCAGTCTTACCATAAGGTGTGCATGGCTGGAGTTCAGGAGACGCTTGCCAGCTGTTTGTGACATACACTGAAGTCATGCCTGGCAGACTGGCAGCAGAGCAGATGATTGGCAAGTGGATAACATCCTGCATCGACTATTGCTATAGGTTGACTAGTAGGGAGCCTCCCAAAGGGCTTAGGGCTCATTCCCCAGACGTACTGCTGCTTCAGTGGCTTTTTCCAGGGATCTCAATTCAGGAAAGATATAGGACTTCTACCTGGAGTAAAGCATATACCTTTATATCCCATTATAGCATTGATGCCATCTCCCAACAAGATGCTGCTTTAGGGTCCTCAATTCACTAGCCTCTGTTTGCCAAATAGGGGTGCGCACCTCACCCCTTCCTCCCAGAGAACTGGTAGGAGTCTACCAAAATAGTGAGCTGTATCCACACCCTTAGAAATATAGGTTATACACCTGTAACCATAGATCTTCCACGGGGTGATCTCTTGCAGCAGGTAAACATCGCCAGAGGGTGCTGTGGTGCACAGCAGCTCTTCCAGCAGTCTTTTTCCAGGAGCCGCCCACACAACATCATGTTTCTGTTTCCTATATAAGAGTGGGCGGTTCCTGGTATCCTCAGTTCATTTTCCTGCTGTCTTCAGCTCACACGCACTAGCTAGTGCAGAGACCAGCAGTCATCGGCAAGAACTTGAGCTAGAAACGGAAGTTTCCCGTTTCACAAACTACATCGATGAATGTCCAAAGAATCTACAAGCAGGTCAGCGCTATTTCGCTCCTGTCGTTGCGGTAGGAAAATCTACCACTTCAACAACCACACCGTTTGTGTTCGGTGTCTGGGACCCACACATGACACCAACTCTTGCTTTCATTGCCAGAAATTCAACCAGGCAACCCGTGGACAATGGCTGCAAGAGATAGAATCCTACCTTATGGAGCAGAAATTGTCTCTACTGGAGAATCAGGGGGCCTGTCCCAAGGACTACCCATCCACTGATTCTCATAAAAGGAAAAAAGAGAAGAAGCCCTCCTCATCCTCTTTGGGCAAACATTTGTCGACGGCCACCATCATTGGTGCTCCACCATTGACGATGCCCTCAAAAACTGCCTCTTCATCAACAGGGGTTTTCACCCTCTCATCGACGGTGCTGTCTAGTGCTCTTCTGGCAGTTCCTAATGATCCCTATGAGGGTTTCATCGACACTCCGTCGACGAGGGATGGTTTCCCATCGATGATGTCTCCATATAAACATTCTAAAGTTACTTCCCTAGCTACCCCATCGACGATGGGTCATGCTCCTGTGGGGAAGCCTACTGACTTTGCAATGCACACTGCCCCTTCTCCTTCACAGACTTTCTTTCACAGGGGCCAGTCAGATAGAGATTGGGACCCTGGACTTTACCATCCAGGTGCTAGACCTGTATATACTGCACATCCTATCTCCTCCATGATCCCCCTGCTTTCTCAGAAACCTCCTCTCCCTACCCCCACTCCTTCAGTGGACATGGCCACAGTGGTACAGCAGGTTCTACAAGCCATTTAGCAGTCTTGGCCCCCTGATTCAGGGGAGCCAAGTGGTCTTTCCCAGTCTCCTACCCCTCCACCTAAATGCTTCCAGGGGGACAGGGACTCCTCACCTGCCTGGTCCTCCACCCTCCTATGTAGATGATTACTTATCAGATGAAGCTGAATTTCTGGCAGATTTCACCAGAGATTTTGAAGATGTGGACTTACCAGACCTAGATTCCCATCCCCAGTCCCCCCTTTCCACTATTTCCTCATTAAACGAGGACCCCTCTCGCCAGGTGGATGCCTCTCCTCCTGATGACCCATCATTTCATGAGATGATGATCCAAATCCAAAAGGTCATGGGATTTTCAACTACCAAACATGCTAAACGAAGAAGTACATGGCAGACTATCTAACTGCCAGGGGGAGCCCGTCATAGTGGTACCCCCACTTATATAAACCTTCCAAAATGCTATGCTGGCAGCCTTGACTCAGCCTTCAGCTGTCCCAGCCATTCCTCGAAAAGTTGATCACCTTTATCAGGCTCCTCTTGATCATCCTTTTCTTTCAACTAACCCTGAAGCAGATTTGATAGTGATCACTGCAGCTCATGATCGTACTAAACGACCGAAGCACGTGAGCTCCTTACCTCCCGATAAGGACTCCCGTAGGATCGATTACTTAGGGAAAAAGGTCGTCCAAGAAGGTACCATGAATCTTAGGATTCTAAACTATATGGGACACATGGTCAAGTACAAATGTACCCTGTGGTCCTCTGCTTTAGAACTCAACAAACTCCCTCCTTCTCAGGAGAAGGACCAATTGTTGGCTACTATATCTACTGGCAATTCTATATCCTGGCACCTACTCCCGGTTATAAGGCGGTTGATACTTCAGACTGTATGTCTGCTACAGGGATTACCCTCCGACACCATGCTTGGCTTCGTGTCTCGGGGTTTACTACATATGTGCAACATAAAGTGGTTAATGCCTCCTTTAATGGGTCCAAGCTTTTTGGTCCAGGTACCCAAGCACTTTTAGACAATCTCCAGTCTTCAGGGCAAACCCTACATACAAGACATGGCATGTACCATACCTCACAACCATCGTACCATCCCCAATCCTCCTTTCATAGAAAGAGAGGTGGTAAATACAGAGGCTCCTACAGAGACGGATCCTGTGGCTGTTCCCAGCCCTGTTCCAGGACCACCATTTCTGCCACTAAGGGCTCCTGCTCTCAC
The DNA here is from genome assembly GCA_016271365.2 of Neoceratodus forsteri. Taxonomy (NCBI): domain Eukaryota; kingdom Metazoa; phylum Chordata; order Ceratodontiformes; family Ceratodontidae; genus Neoceratodus; species Neoceratodus forsteri. Next base: position 501,325,280 of record CM028132.1, read on the forward strand.
CCTCTGGGTGGGGCCGGTCAGTCTGCCTCCCAGTTACCAACTAAGGTATTGCCCAGGCTTCCTCAACCAGGCCTCGGAAGCCTTGGGGGGTCATTTTGCCCTCCATCTAGAGGCCTGGTAAATGATCACTTCAGACAAGTGGGTACTTCAGATCATTCAGAGGGGTCATACACTGGAACTCACCTCCTTGCCTCCCTCTCATCCCCCCCCCGCTCTGTCTGTTACTTACCTGAACACATTCTTATTCTCCAGCAGGAACTCCAGGCTCTTCTGCTCAAGAAAGCCATCTATCCAGTCCCTCCATCAGAACACCAACAGGGATTTTACTCTCACTTCTTCCTGGTGCCCAAATGAACTGGAGATCTGAGACCTATACTAGATCTCAGACAACGGAATCTATATATTCAGTACAGAAGGTTCGGATGGTCACCTTAGCTTCTATAATGCTGATGTTAAGACGGAGGGGATTGGCTATGTGCATTAGACATGAATGATGCCTACCTCCATATCCCCATCCACCCTGCCCACCACCGGTTCCTTCGCTTTTACCTGCTAGGACAGCACTACCAATTCCGGGCCCTCCCATTCGGACTTTCATCCACTCCAAGGGTGTTTACCAAGTGCCTAGCGGTAGTGGTGGCAGCCCTACGATGAGACGGACACTTCGTCTTCCCATATCTGGATGACTGGCTCATAAAAGCAGATTACAGAACTTCTGTGCTTTCCTCCCTTCAAGCAACCCTTACTCTGTTTCACTCGCTAGGGATTACGGTCAACCGGCCAAAATCGAACCTGCCCCCTGCCCAGTCGCTACAGTATATAGGAGCGGTCCTAGATACTGCTTCTGCTAGGGCTTGCCTCCCTGCTGTCCGGCAAGACAAGCTTCTATCTCTAGCTTCCCAGATACAAACTCAAAAAGTTATCACAGCCAGATGACTTTTATGCCTTCTAGGGCACATGGCCCGCTGCCATCCCTATGGTAGCGTTTGCCCATCTACATATGAGACCAGTCCAATGGACTCTCCAAAACCAATGGTGTCAAAGAAACAGAGACTTTGAAGACAGTCAGAGTCACTCCTGCTCTGCGGTTGTCCCTGTTGTGGTGGATTCAACATACTAACCTCTCTCAAGGCATGCTATTCCAATCTACACCACCCCAGCAGACATTGACCATGGATGCTTCCCTCGAAGGGTGTGGTGCGCACCTGGATCCCTACAGAACACAGGGCAGGTGATCCTGAACCTCCACTCTCCCCCACATAAATCTACTGGAAATGAGGGTGGTCCGCCTAGCCCTTCAGGCCTTTCAGCCCCACCTTTCCCCGAGACCTCTACTGATACAATCAGACAACACCTCAGTGGTATTTTACCTCAACAAACAAGGAGGTACGAAGTCCCGCACTCTCTGCAGGGAGGCGATGATGGTTTGGAGGAAGCAATACAGCAACACCTGTCATTAACAGCCATTCATCTACCGGGATGCCACAATACCCTTGCCAACGTTCTCAGTCGCCAGTCCTCCACACACAAATGGACACTTTATCACAAAGTTCTTCAGAGAATCTTTCACTTGTGGGGGACCCTGCATCTGGACCTACTTGCCTCCCCCCTCAGTCGCCGTCTCCCCAAATACTATTCCATTATCCCGAGCAAATGGGGACAGTCTACCGATGCCCTGTCCCAAACATGGACAGAACTCTTCTTATATGCTTCCCCCCTGTCTGACTCCTACAACGGACTTTGCTAATACTAAAACTTGAACCTGCCACCATGATCCTCATAGTCCCTTTGTGGCCTCGGCAGGTGTGGTTTCCCCTACTTCAGCAGTTATCAGTGGCGGAACCCATTCCCATTCCCAATCAAGTCAGACCTGTTGACTCAGGATTGGGACATCCTCCTTCATCCCAATCTGCGATCACTACACCTTCACACTTGGCTCCTGAGGATGTTTTCATAGCCCGTCTCCAGGTCTCCTCACCTGTTGCTATTATTCTATTAGCCTCATGTAAACCAGCAACCAGGGAAAAGTATAATGCTAAATGGAAATGCTTTTCCATCGGGGCATTTTCCCGGTCATTGGACCCCTACTCATGTCCACTGACTACTGTTCTGGATTACCTGGCCTCGCTTGCCGAGACAGGGCTGAGCTATTCTTCTATTAACATCCATCTGGCCTCTATTTCGGCCTTCCATGAACCTTTGGATGGAAGATTACTGTATCAACATCATCTAACCAAAATGTTTCTAAGAGGAATGTTACATATTAAACCTCCCATTAGATGACCCACACTTCCATGGGATCTGAATTTTCTTTTAGAAAAACTGACCCTTGCGCCCTTTGAACCAGCAGCCGCTTGTTATCTCCACTTCCCTTCTTGGAAGACATTATTTTTAGTACCCGTCACTTCATCTTCGCGTATCTCCGAGCTTCATGCCCTCATGTGTAAAGAACCATACTTAATCTTTCACAAAGACAGAGTGGCACTTTAGACAAATCCTTCCTTTTTACCTAAGGTGGTCTCAGAACACACCTTAAATCAGTCCATAGAGATGCCAGTATATTACCCTGAACACTCCAATCGGGGAGAATACCTCCTACATACCCTAGTTGTCCATCATATATTATGATATTATACTAATTGTACCAAATCAATTAGAAAGATCTCTCAACTTTTTGTCACCTTCGCCTCCCAAAGGGAAAGCCTCCCAGTCACTAAATGGACCCTCTCCAACTTGCTAACACCCTGTATCATGTTTTGTTGTAATAAATATGACAGACCATTGCCTGGAGCTGTCCAAGCCCATTCGACCAGAGCTTTGGCCGCCACAGCAGCCTGCTTCAGAGGGGCTTCTCTCACAAAGATTTGCAACGCTGCCACATGGTCCACAATACATACCTTCACGAAGCACTGCAACTTAGACATTGCTTCACGCTGTAGGACGGCCTTTGGCCGAGTTGTCCTACAAGGCCTTCTGTCGTGATTCCACCCTTCTTGGGTTTACTGCTTGGGAATCATCCTAAGTGTATTACCTTCTGCAAGAGATCACCCCGTGGAAGATCAATCAATCAATCAATCAAATCTTTAATTTATTCAGGCGAACATCATTGAGCAAGGCTCATTTACAAGATGGACCTGATAAGGTCAAGGTTCAATAGTTGATACACAGCAAATACATCATACGCTTTATAAGACAGTTATACATACAGAGAAAAATAATGTTTATAACACAATGATGTACAGTGAATTCACATGTTAAAACTCGGTTAAAGGAAGGTTAAGCTAATATCTACAGTATGTACAGTACATACATATCTCAATGGGGGCCATGACAGACACACAACATAATGAATACTAGGATGGTGAAGGTATTATTGGGTGCCATAAGCTGGGGGTGTCTGACTGGAAGGAATATGCCATATATGATTGGAAGCCAGATTTGTAGGATGACTAATCTAGCTCTAGCGGTAGCAACTGCATTTCTCTGTGAAGAAGGCTGTACAATGCTGTTTAAAGGATGCAAATGGAATGATAATAGACAGTTTTAGGGATTTTTGTAGGGTGTTCCATGCTATAGCTAGAGAATAGCTGATTGCTGCCCTCCCTAGTCTGGTGCTGACTTTGGGCAATTTGAGCAGGATGATATTGTTGCTTCTTAGGGCATAGGAGCTAGGAGTGGTCTGGTTGAAGCAGTCCAGGATATAGTTTGGGAGTTTTTTGATAAAGCTCTGTAAATCCATAGAGCTGCATTTCTGCTCCTCCTGATAAGAAGGAAACCCATCCAACTGCATCATAAAGGACAATGGTGGGTATTATAGCAGATCTATAATGAACCTTATTGCTCTATGATATAAGGTATCCAACTTGTGAAGGTAGGAGATGGGGCAATGACTATAAAGGAAGTCTGCATAGTCAATAACTGATAGAAAGATGGCCTGGACTAACCTCATCTTTGAGTCTCTGTTAAGGAAGGGTTTTAATTTATAGAGGAGGCCAAGCCTTTGGCAAAGCTTTTTTAACAGTTCTTCTAGATGATGAGTGAAGTCGAGTCTGTTGTCAATCCACACACCTAGGTATTTGAAGTTTTCAACATACTCCAGATTTTCTCCAAGTATAGTGCATAGCTGGGGGAGAGTGATTGAAGAGGATGTGCTGGTGGAGTTTTGAGTTGTGAACATCATTGCTTTAGTTTTCTTTGCATTTAGCAAAGCTTTTTCTCGAGTAGCTGATGTTGTAACAAGGAGAATTCTGTTTGTAGGATTTCATGAGCAACTGTAGGGAAGGGTTGCTGACATACAGAACAGTGTCATCAGCAAAGAGGTGTACTGAGGACTTGGTAAGGGTTGAAACAATGTTATTTATATAAATGGCAAAAAGGATAGGACCCAGAATAGAGCCTTGGGGGACTCCTCTTGACAGTGGTCCTAATGGGGATAGGTCACCTTCAGCTTTTACCTGCTGTGACCTACCGGAGAGGTAGCATCTAAACCACTTAAGGGAGGGTGGATCTAGGCCAAGGGAGTGCAGGGATGACAGTAGCAGCTCATGGTCCACAGTATCGAATGTTTTGCTCAGGTCCAGGAATACTGCACAGACATTATTCTTTTTACCCAATTCGATTTGCCAATCATTTGTGACCTTGGCTAATGCATTGATAGTGCTATGTTTGGCCCTGAATCCAGATTGAGCTGGATTTAATAGGTTAGCATTGTCAAGATATTCCCTTAGCTGATTACTCACTAATTTCTCCAGCATCTTGGATAGCACAGGTAGAATGGAAATGGGCCTGTAATTATTAAGATCCATAGGGTCCCCTGATTTTAGAAGGGGGACCACTTGGGCTGTCTTCCACAGTGTGGGAATAGAGCCAGAGTTTAGGGAAAGGTTAAAGAGGTGTGTTAGGGGGACTGCAAGTACATGGCACGCAATCTTTAGAAAGAAGGGGTCCAGAGAGTCTTCTCCTGCACTTTTTTTGGTATCCAGATGCCATAATAGATCCTCAACTTGTTTCAACAGTATAGGTTTGAAGCTAAAGGAAGAGTCAACTCTTTGATCACCAATGTAGTGGGAGCTTAATTGGTCCCTCAGCAGGTTAGCTGGGGAGGTGTCAAAGGCAAGGCCAGCCGTTGTGAAGTGGTTGTTGAATGCGTCCAAGATTTCCATTTTGCCAGTGATAGGGCCATAACTATTGTGTAGTTGAGTTGGAAGGGGGTTGTTAGCATCCTGTCCCATCACACCCTTGATGGTGCCCCAAAACCTAGCAGGATTATGGTAGGAGGAGTCGAGCTCGGCCAGGTAGAAGGCAGCCTTTGCATCCCTAACTTTCCTGGTACATCTATTCCTGGCTTTCCTAAAAATCATCCCGTCGTTTGCATTCTTAGTTTTTCTTGCCACTTTCCAGAGTTTGTCTCTCTCCAGCAGTGCAGCTTTGAGGTCAGCTGAAAACCAGCGACAGGATTTGTTTTATTCGGATACTAAGATTGGGGCATGGGTGTTAAGGGCATTTATTATAATGCTATTTAGCACCTGCTGAGCTTTTTCTACAGAATGTGCAAGATAAAACTTTTGCCAGTGTGGAGAGTAAGCTAGATCATGCAGATATCCTTCAGTATTGATGTTTTTCTTGGATCTCTTCATGAGGAATTTTGCAGGATTTGTTGTTATGCTGGTGGATCTTACCCCTGCGATGGGGCAGTGATCACTTATATTGCATAGGAGCACTCCAGCGTGTGTGGATAGATGTGGTTTACTCACTAGCATGATATCAAGTAGTGTGCTGTTACTACTGTTCCTTGCATTTATTCTTGTTGGTTCATTAATTAACTGTGTGAGCCCAAAGGTGTCATAGAATGATACCAGAGGTGTAGCTGCCTGGGTGAGCCAGTTGAAATTCAGGTCACCTAGAATAATGACTTCTTCAGTGCTGGGCTTGACCAGGTTCCCCAGGTGGGATAAGAGCTTGTGTTCAGCAGAGGGGGGTCTGTAGCATCCAATTAGTTGAAAAGCTGCTGTACTGGGAGAGATACTTTAGAGATAGGCATTCAAACTCCTTGGGCATGAGCGTTGCAGCAGTACAGGATACAGCTATACCAGCTTTTGCATATGTGCTACTCCACCTCCCCTTGTTTGGCGATCAGCTCTGAATAGCTGATAGTTAGGTAGGTTAACATCCCTGTCCGCTGTGGTGGGTTTGAGCCATGTCTCAGTTACCACGAGAAAGTCTGGCAAGGTATGGGCAACCCAGGCTTGTATCAACGTAAATTTTTTCAACAGACTGCATACATTAATATGCAGGAAACGGAGGCCTTTAATTAAGGTTAGGTCTGATGGAGAGGTGATACTTTCAAGAGGTCCAGGGTTGATTTCCACATTACCATACAGAGCAATAGAAACAGCAGTAGTTTCATGAGGGCTGCCAGTGATAGGGAGAGGGGGCTGTCTTTGGTCTTCCTTCTTTTATTCTGTTGCCACTCTTTTTTTGGGGTGCTCCCTGTGGTTTTAAGGAAGTGTGTCGGGATACCAAGTAGCAGTTTGACGACTAGGCTTAGGGGGATCTATATATCCAACAGTGGAGCCTTGGCTAAAATACATGTGTGGTGGTGTGTGTCTCTTTATGGTGATTATACCACTGTAGTCGATGCAGCAATGGTAGAGCATATATGAGGGTTTGAGTGTCAGCCAAAGGGGATGGTTCAGAGAGACTGGGAGGATGGACCACTCTAAATTGTATGACAGGGACATCTTCTTTGTGGAACCCTATGGCTGATAGTGAAAGGAGTACCAGAATTAAGCTCCCCATTCTGAAAGAGATATTGGTAGTTGGCTGTGGGGGAGTAGTGAAGTTGCTGATTGGTTGGATCAGCAAGCTGGTGTGACTCTCTGTTGGTTTAGAAAAATGCTGAGGGCGGGGAAGAGATTTGTGGGAAGATGCCTATAAATTAACACATAAGAGGGGAAGAGGCGGGTGGGCAAAATGTTGCGCCTTTCCGACTGCTCCCTCGCTGTTCCTCGGCCCTCGTGGTTCCCTGGTTCGACTAAGGTGCATGCCGCCGCCACGCTGGCGGAGCCGAGGCGGCGGCTCAGCTGGGTGCTGTGGGGTGGGAGTTGCAGGCTGGAGAGAGACAGAGGAGGATGCAGCAGTTAATAAAGGCAGTATCAAGCGTTCCTGGCGTCACTGACTAAATCTGCACTACAAAGGACTGTGGGGGTGCTGTGGCGCCTCAGTGTCTAGCCCACCTTACACATAGCAAAAGGAGCTGTAATTACAGTAAAGAGCAGTAAAATGGCAGTTTTCCCTTGCAATACAATAGTGGAAAACAGCACTTTTTAGGTAATTTACACAGTTAAAATAGAAGGAGAGTGGCGCCTCAGCGTCTGGCCCACTGCTGCTAACAGGATCCAGCAGAATTCAAACAAAAGCAACAACAGATTCCCTCTACAGATGCCTCACAAGTTGGAAGCAGCTCTTTTGGAGATTTTGCAGAAAAACAGGGGAAGAATGAAAAGCAAAATCAAGTCCCACACAGATTTCTGCAATGCAGGCTGAGCCACTGTAAGTCAATGGGGCAGGAGAGCCAATCGGCTGCTGTGCCTGGAGGAGCACTTGCTTACCAATTGGCTGCACCTTTCCCGACTGCTCCCTCGCTGTTTCTCCCGGCCTCATGGTTCCCTGGTTCGGCTAAGGTGCCGCCGACCGCCCGCTGGCGGAGCGAAGCCCCGGCGCTCAGCTGGGTGCTGTGGGGTGGGAGTTGCAGGTGATTGGCTGCGCCTTTCCCGACTGCTCCCTCGCTGTTCCTTTTGGCCTCGTGCTTCCCTGGTTCGGCTAAGGTGCCGTCGACCGCCCGCTCGTGGAGCGAAGCCCCGGCGCTCAGTTGGGTGCTGTGGTGTGGGAGTTGCAGGCAATTGGCCGTGCCTTTCCCGACTGCTCCCTCCCTCCCTGGCAAGATGGTATAGTTACATAAAAACGTACCATAACAGTAGACCTTTGAGGGGTATCTCTTGCAGCAGGTACAATCCCTCCCTCCATCCCCCTCCTTCTTTAGGAGAACAACTTCTGATTTAATTATTTATGGGATGGGATACCTATGGTACTTTGGACTTCCCTCGGTCCTCGCTTAGCGAGCTGAATCCGGCGGGGAACTGAGGATACCAAGGACCGCCCACTCTTATATTGGAAACAGGAAGATGATGTTGTGTGGGAGGCTCCTGGAAAAAGACTGCTAAAAGAGCTGCCATGCACCACAGCGCCCTCTGGCAATGACCCAAGTGTATTGTCTGCTGCAAGAGATGCCCCTCAAAGATCTACTGTTATGGTACATTTTTGCGTAACTGTACTTTCTAGGAGTGGTATATAGTTCACATCCACACAACCCACCCAGCGTCCCCTGGCAATGTAGCACCTGGGTTCCTGTTCCAGCGTGCAAATATCTGATGTCAGGGGGTGGAACTGGAAGATATACCACCCAGGTAGTTGGAGGTACTTAGCTTGAAGATGTCTGATGATGGATCAACCTCTTCCAGGAAATTGCCAAAGTGTGGATGGGAACTTTATACCACTCCTAGAAATAAAGTTACAGGTGAGTCATCTATATTTATCTACACTATTTAAAGTAACAAAATACCTTAGCAAAGTATAACAGATCATTTGAACACATCAATATAGTAGCTAAGTAGCTGTTCCTTTGGTGGCACTATCTCTCGCTGTGCCAGAGACTCGGGTTCTGAAGGTGGCATGCTCCTGTACACCGTCACCTAGGGGACCACGGGTACAGCTGAAAAGTAACTGGAGGTGGTGATGCAGCTGGACTCTGGTGTATGGTCACTCAAGCAGGTACATGCGCATGCACACCTACTAGCTGTATCTGGCAGTGTCTGTGGGGAGTAACACTCTGATCCATGGAAGAAGGGTGCCAGCACTCCTGGGCCCCCGTTTCCAACTGCCCACCAATTCCAGTACCCAACAGAGACCATGGCTGACTGTTCTCTGGTAGGGATCCCACTACACAGGGACATGGCCTAATCTGAGTCAATTCCCAGTGGATCCCCTCCTGTCCAGTACTGGGTGAGTAACAGATGGCTGTGGATGTGGCTGGGATGTTGACTAGCTGAGGAAGGACACTATCAGTGACCAGGGGAAAAACAGTGCATTAAAGAATGTATATATCATTCTGTTAAAGTACACTCTTTCTGTATGGCTCATACAGGCTTGATGATGTACCAATGTAAAGACTGCCTAAAAGCTAATAAAAATAAAGTTTAAAATAATATATATTGCAAAAATCTATTTTAATGCATCAGTTAGGGCTCAAGCACAAAGCAGAAAAAGTAGAGAAGATGAAACGTTTGGGAAAAAAATTTCCCAGAGTCTTGTTGAATCTGAGGTGGAGTCTTGCTTGGAGTTTGAACAATCATGTGACACAGTGTTGGCATTGCCTTAACTTTGGCACTGTCTGTCCAGGCACAGTAAAACAGCCACTCACCAATGTTTAGAGAGTGTGATGAAGTAAGGGCAGTGTCAGCGCTGTGTTCCACACCGGTTCAAATGTAGATTTAATCGGGATAAAAGACTAGCTCATTTTATAGTCAGAACTTCTGCTTTTTCTTAGAACTGGCCTCTTCACAAAGGACCTGATGAATCTATCTTAATGAAATGTTACAAATCTCACTCCCTTTTGGTTTTAGCATGAAAGGGTAACCCCTGCTATGATCTGTCTGCTTGCCGCATGGGTGTGAATTCACCTCCCAGTAGACTAAAAGGGTTGTTTTTCATTGTCAGTTTGTCTTTTTGCTTACAAAGAAGCTGCAATGGTATACATTTTGTTCCCTCTGAAGCTGTTCATGTTATGATAGGCAGAACATCTGGGACCTTTTCACCAAATGGTGTAAAACTAAAGGCCTAGTTACGTTGAAAGATCAGTGGAACCATAAAATGTACTTGGTCTCATCACCCCTAAGAGGAATTTGAAAAAAAAAATTTCTGTACTTTTTTAATAGATGCCAATGTGGATCACTACATGGAGTTTATGTCACTGCTACTTATGCCATGACTACTCAGAGACACAATATTTTGTGGGAAAAAGCACGCTGCCATGTAAATTGCAGCACACTGCCATGTTAGTCACAGCATGCTGCAATGTTTAATCACAGCACTTTTCTTCCTGCTAAAAATGGCATATTGGACCTATTGATATATAATATTAATTATATCACCATTTATAACTGAGAATTTGATTGCGACATTGTAGACCAAATAGCAGTAAACAAAAAAAAAAAGATTTGGCTGTTGCCAACATGTTATGTTTTAAAAGGTTGTTATGTTTGTTGGTTGGGGGGGGGAGGGGTGCAGAGGGAGAGAGTGTTGGTAATGTGTGATAGGTATGTATAACATTTTGGGAATTAGCCGGCCTGGTGACGCTGAGGGTTGAAGCGCTGGATGCCACACCTCATGCCACACCAGCGACCCATGTTCAGGAGTGAGCTGGAGTTGCCAGGGGTCGGCCAGAAAGGAGAGGAGAGGAGAGGACCAAGCGTCCAAAGGACAGCTCTCCTCTCCTGGGGAAGGTGGACACATGATCCTGCCACAGTAGCAACTCCCAGTGGAGACTGGGAGCAATGAAGTTGGGATCACGCATGCATAGAAAGGAGATGAAGGCGGATGCTTGCAAGTGGGGTATGGAAGCATGCCCAGCTCGTACTGAGCCTCATTGCACATCTGCACCTCCGTAGCAGTCATGTCACGAGCCAGTACAAGGAAAAACCCCAGCTCCTGGAGAGGGAACGGCAGTCAGCCCCATGTCCACTGCCGGATCCCACCCACCCAGGTCCCGATATCCTCTGGCCTGCAACCAACCACTGGACCAGACTTGAAGGAGTGCCCAAGGTAGGAATAGGGTGGTCCCACCCTGGGGGGCACAAGCCAGTGGGGACTTAAGATGGTTGGGGTGCTAGGTCAGGGTTCTGGGGGGGACCTGGAGGTGCGAGGGGTCTCAGACAGAGTGGGATCGGCTGGCGATGCCTGAGGGATGCCCCAGGACCAGCGACCAGAGGGAAATAAATATGATTAAAAAAAAAAAAAAAAACATTTTGGGAATTTAAAATAACGTATATAGAGGTCCTCTTCTAACCGTGTAGAGATGGGACATGACATAAATACCTCCATTACTGTTGCACAAGTTAAACAATATTATATGTACGTTCTCCCCTTATAGAAACAGTACCCATTCTGATTTGTTATGCAAGTATAGAAAAACTCCTGTTAGTACCCTGTGTAATAATATACATTGTTTGGTGTCTACCATGCCAGTGGAAATGGGGGTGTCTCATTAGCATAGTAAGACTAGTTACTGGTTTGGGGAGTGGGCAAAAGGGAGATTTCACGATTGCGTGAAAGTACAGAATCCAGTAGACCCCAGGGAATGTATATTATCATTTCAGTTGGTCTACAACTGTGTATGACAAAGGTTGAGTAAAGGGAGGGGGGCAGTACATTGCCAGAACATATTGAGTGAGCAAGCATTCTCTTATTTCGCTCCCAAGTTCTGGAATTCCCTTCCTCTCCATATTAAGAGTTCTTTATATCATTTCACCTTCAAGAATGCACTGATCTTACTTCGAGAGGGTTCCTGAAGTAGGTCTTCAAATATAGGACTGCGACCCCTGGCGTCAGGTTCCAATGGCAAACTTGTAGATAGCACTCTTCAGCGGGGACCGCCCCTGACGTCAAATGACACAACGTCAGCCCGACTACAAAAGGGGCGGTCCCATGCCCACCCTCAAGTTCTTTCCCGCCGTCACCTCAGTTCGTTTGGCTCATGAGTTAGAACAGCGATCTAATGCCCGCGCGTCAGTCGAAGTTTTTCTTCATATTATAACTTTTTTCCTCATCTGATTTGACCAATTGTATGTCGACTCATCCAAAGAAATGCTCTAAGTGCGGAGCTCAAATCCCGCACGGGGATGGCCATTCCTGATGCTTCTTGTGTCTAGGCCCCAAGCACAACTCAGACGAGTGTGCTATCTGCCAGGCCTTCAATCAAACCACTAGGACCAGGCGCAAGCGGACCCTCGAGGCCCACCTCCTTACCCGACGGCTGGTGTCTATGGAAAAGGAGTTCCAGGAGTTGAGGGAAAGGTCATTGTCACCGGCCTTGAGAAAAAAGAAGGATAAGGAGAAGCGCCAGGACAGGAGTCCGTCGCCACACGGGAGGCCTGCTCCAAAAATCGTGAGAACTATTGCAGGTATCCCGTCCACCTTTTTGGGCCAGGCACCTTCTCCCTTCCTGCCGAGGTGAGTGGGCAGCCAGGGTTTGCCTCTATTGAGGTCTCTGCTGTGTCTCCTCCCAGCACTGCCAATAAGTCACCCCTCGACTGTCGTCGGGTGCCCGGCCATAACTGATAAGCCTAGCGGCGGCCTTCCTGCTTCCTCTAGCCCGGTTAGGTTTGATAAGTCAGACAGTGGATCTTCCATTTCCCACCCAGACCCTTCCACTCACCATTGGGCTCCCTTGTGGCTCCCGACACCGGATTGAGTGTGCTGCAGAAAGACTCTTCATCCCTCCAGGTCCTTAACCCCAGGGATTCGCCACCCTATCCTGCCTTGTCCCTGCCATCAGAATCGCTCTTTGACCTTTCGTTGGGGTCCCTCCTGGAATTACCCCCCTCACCAGGTCTTGTGCCGCCTCCAGACAGGAGTCTGTCACCGGCCAGGGATCCTGCTATGGAGCCTCCTCCCTCGGGACCGTCGGGGCCCCTTCTGGATCCCATGCCACCTTGTGGCCCTTTGGCACCTCCCCCGGTAGGGCCAATCAAACCTCCTGATGGTCATTCCGGGTCAGACCCCCACGCACTGCTGCTGGGCGGCCCACCGTCGGCACATCAGTGCCCGACGCCAAGCCACGTGCCTCCGTTGCCAGGATACCCAACGCCAGGATACCCGACGCCGGGATACCCTGGGTACACACCTTATTATAATCCAGGATTGCCAGGTTTACAACACCCTTCTTGCCAATACTCAAAGTACCCAGGCCACCCGGGCTTCCAACCTCCTCCTCCAGTGCCAGATCGTGAGTCGATACCAATGTGGTGGCAGGATGCCAGGACCCAGCTCATCACGGAGCTAAGGCAGTCTGTGGAGGACATCCCCCTACCTAGGGCCCTTCCCCCACTGACACCCTCCAGACGAGCAGCGGGTGCTCTACCAGTAGGCCCCTCTGGGGTAGACCCTCCCATCCCCAGTGGTTCCGACCCTTCAGACCCTCGGTCTCCAGTCATGGTGCCACCCAAGGAGTCCCCAAAATCTCCTCCAGAGGATCCCTCCTTTGGGGACCTTTTGTGCACTATTCAGGCAGCAGGAGGCTGGCTTCCAAATAAGTGGATCCCCAGCATAAGAGACTGGTGGAACATTTAGATCTAGCCACTACAGATCCCCTACCCATCCTCCCCCTGGATGGGTCCTCATGAGAATCTGGTGACTACTATCTGGCAGCAGCTGTCATCCATTCCTGATGTCTCCAGAAAGGCAGATCGCACCTACTATCCCCCGGAAGGGATTCACCATCTTACTGCTCATCCTAAAGCTGACTTTATAGTGATTACCGCCGCTCATGACCGGTCAGCTCAGCCAAAGCATTTGAGTTCCTCGCCACCTGACAAGGACTCTAGGCAGTTGGATCAGTTTGGCCGAAAGGTTTATTCCTCTTCCTCCTGTGTCATCCGGTCCCTCAACTATGTTTCACACATGGTGGCATTCCAGAAGGCCTCTCTTTCCAAATTGGAGAGGAACCTTCAGGATGTCCAGGATGAGTCACTCTAAAATAAGTTACTGGACAAAGTCAGAATGGGCAAGTCTTCTTGTCGTCATGCTTTGCGTACAACGTATGACTCAGTAGACTTAGTGGCTAGGGTAGCAGCCACGGAGATCTGCATCCGTCGCCTTTCTTGGCTTAGGATTGCAGGTTTGGCACAAGATGTCCAGTCCTCCCTCCTGGACACCAGTTTTAGGGGTCCCGTCCTTTTTGGCGGTGATGCCAAAGACATAATTACCGGGCTGCAAGAGAGCAGATGCTCTCTTCGGAATGTACGCTCTATGTACCGGACAGGGCAGAAGAAGTAGCCTTTTCATCGCCAAAGGAGATGGAATAAAAATCAGGGTAAACATCAGGGCAAGCGACGAGCCCCTGGTTCAGGAGCCCAAACCCCCCAGGCCAAATTCCCTAAGCCGGCCTCCGGGGCTAAAGCTCCCTTCCCCTTGGCATCCTGACTCCTTTCCCCTCCTCCCTCTACCTCCAGCAGTCAAGGAGGAACTGGTAGGAGGGGTGGAGGTTCATCACCGCAGAATCATGGGTGTTACAACTCATCCAGCAAGGTCACTCTATAGAGTTTACAGAGATTCCTGCCCCTCATCCTCCAGGACAGTCTTTTTATCCAAGGGATCAGATTCCCATAGTCTTCCAGGAGATTCAGGTCCTCCTGCTAAAAGAGGCCATAGAACCCGTCCCTCAAAACCAGCTAGGAAGGGGATTTTACTCCCACTTCTTCCTAGTTCCAAAGAAGACGGATGATCTGAGACTGATCCTGGACCTCAGCGTGCTCTTCATCGAGTACAAGAGGTTTCATATGCTGATCCTTCAGGGGCTTCTTCCCCTGCTCCAAACAAATTCTTGGCTGTGCTCCCTGGACATGCAGGATGCCTACCTGCATATCCCTATCCTCCCGGCCCACCACCGCTTCCTTCATTTTACTTTTCAGGAGAACCATTTTCAATTCTGAGCACTCCCCTTTGGCCTTTCCTCGGCCCCCCAGGTGTTCACCAAGTGTTTAGCAGTGTTTGTGGCTTTCTTTGCGGCCAGGGCATTTACGTGTTCCCGTACCTGGATGACTAGCTCCTCGCAGTGCCCTCTCCAATCTGAAAGAGTCTCTTTCTTTCACTCTGAGCTTGTTTGCTCTTCTAGGTATCACGGTCAATTTGCCCAAGTCCCAGTTAGTACCATCACAACGGCTCCAATTCACTGGAGCAGTACTAGACACAGTTCAGAGCAAGGCTTTTCTGCCATCAGATCAAGCCGAGACCTTAGTTTCTCAAGCCACTCTCGTGGCTCAGGCTCTGTGAATTCCAGCACACACTGTGCTTTGTCTCTAGAGACTGATGGCAGCAGCCATTTCAACAGTCCACCTGGCCAGACTTCACATGAGGGTCACCCAATGGTCTCTTCAAGTCCAATGGGATCAGAGGACGGATGACAAGAACCAGAAGGTCATGATCTCCAACAGCCTACAGAGAGATCTTCGCTGGTGGCAAGATCTTTCCAATCTTTTACGGGGAGCCTTTTTTCATTCCCCTATCCCTACCCAGATCCTTACCACGGATGCCTCAGACTTGGGCTGGGGAGCCCATCTGGGGGTTCACAAGACACAAGGGTGTTGGTCCGACCAGGAGTTTCTGCTCCATATCAACGTTCTGGAGACCAGAGCAGTTCTGTATGCCCTCCAGGCGTTCCAGTCCCTCCTGTTACCGGAATCACTTCTTATCTAGAAGTACAACATGTCCACAGTCTGGTACATCAACAAACAGGGAGGAACTTGCTCGTACCCTCTCTGCAGAGAAGCAATGAGGGTCTGGTACTGGGTGATTCAGCACAGCCTTTTCTTGACAGCAGTCCACGTTCCAGGCATAGACAACATCCTGGCGGACAGTCTGTCAATCAGTAGCCAGGGCTCACGAGTGGGAGTTAAAGCTAGAGGTGGTCGAAGATCTCTTTCTTCAATGGGGTTGGCCAGAGATAGATCTGTTTGCCTCCCCATTCAACGCAAAACTACCCAACCTTTGCTCACTCATTCCCGGGCATGGTGCTTTTTGGCGAGATGCACTGGGTCTCTCTTGGACAAGAAGGTTTCTTTACACTTTTCCTCCCTTTCCTCTCATTCAGCAGGTTCTGGTGAAACTTCGGAAGGAAGGAGCACATTTGATTCTGATCGCTTCTCTCTGGCCACACTCGATTTGGTTCCCTCTCTTATAGCATCTGGCGCTAGAACTTCCGGTTCCCCTGCTGTTATCCCACGACCTTCTGACTAAGGAGCAGGGCACCCTGGTGCATCCGAGCCTTCAGTCTGTCCACCTTCATGCATGGCACCTGTGGACATAGTGGCCTCTCGCTATGGTGTTTCTTCACAGATTGCTCATATCTTGGTGGAAGCCAGAAAACCTTCTACCAGATCCACCTACGTCATGAAGAGGAAAAGAATCTCAATCTGGGTCCTAGCCAGGAGTTGGGATCCCTTTTCGTATTCGGCTGCTCAGGTGTTAGAGTACCTCGTACATTTATCAGAGACAAGCCTTAGTTATTCCTTCATTAAGGTCCATCTCTCTGCTATGTCGGCCTACCACCTCCCAGTGAAGGGCAAAACTTTGGCTCAACTGGAGATCGCCAAAACTTTTTTGAAAGGCATCCTCCACTTGAAACCTCCGGTCCAGAATCCCTTTCCCCCCTGGGACCTGAATTTTATGCTAGAAAAGCTGACCTTGCCTCCCTTTGAACCAGCCTCTAGCTGTGAGATGCACTTCCTTTCTTGGAAAACTTTGTTTATAGTTGCAGTCACTTCCGCCAGAAGGGTTTCAGAACTTCAGGTGTTTGTCTGTAAGGAACCCTATTTGATTTTCCATAGTGACAGAGTAGTCCTTCGGACTAACCCTTCATTTCTTCCCAAGGTAGTTTCAGAAACCACTCTCAACCAGAGTGTCAAACTGCCAGTCTATTATCCACAGCATTCCAACAGGGGGGAATACCTTCTGCACACTCTTGATGTGCACAGGATTCTGAGGTATTACACTAACCAGACTAAAGGGGTCTGTAAGACAAATCAGCTCTTTGTGGCCTTTGCTCCCCAGTGCCAGGGCAAGGCCATTTCCAAACAGACCATTTCTAGGTGGTTGGCTAACTGCATCCATTTCACTTACCAAAAGCATGGGAAATCCCTTCCGGGGGCGGTTAAGGGTCACTTCACTAGGAGTGTTGCTACTTCTACCACCTTTTTCAGGAATGTATCTGCTGCAGAGATCTGTGCAGTGGCCACGTGGTCATCTGTCCACACCTTCACTAAGCATTACAGTCTGGACATTGCCTCTAGGCGCAGAACTGGTTTTGGTCTTGCGGTTCTGCAAGGCCTCCTGTCGTAACTAGCAGTTGGCGACTTCTCCTCCTCCCGGATGTACCTCCACATTATTTCTTTTGGACTGCTTAGTATTCAGTCCTATATGTGAAGACCTACTGCAGGAACCCTCGCGAAGTAAGATATTGCAGTTACGTAAGAACTTACCGCAACAGTAGATCTTCGAGAGAGGTTCCTGCAGTAGGTCTAGTTTCCCACCCACCTTCCCCCTACTCCTGGATCGTGTCCTTCATTTTCATCCTGCCTAGCCCTTTGGTCTAGAGAGGAAGCATGGTCCTAGGAGTCTTCACTCCTATTTTTTCTACTTGCCTTTCTCTAGGTCTCCGGTGGAAAAGAACTGGAGGGCGGGTGCAGGACCGCCCCTTTTATAATCGGGCTAACGTCGCGTCACCTGACGTCAGGGGCAGTCCCCGCTGATGATTGCTATCTACAAGTTTGCAATTGAAACCTGACACCAGGGGGCGCAGTCCTATATGTGAAGACCTACTGCAGGAACCTTTCTCGAAGATCTACTGTTACGGTAAGTTCTTACGTAACTGCAATTTCCCTCACCTATACGCACTTGGTACTTGTGATTGTTCTTAATAATTTGCTAGGCTTTCTGTTTTGCTTTCGGCCTGCCTTATCAATAGCAGTTTTGCAAAGTTATGTGTACTACATTACATGCCTTGTCTTCGTCTAATTTTCTACATCCCTGTGTGGCCGGTATGTGTTTATCATGCCTTGTCTTCGTCTAATTTTCTACATCCCTGTGTGGCCGGTATGTGTTTATCATACATAATCTCTGTATATTCCTATGTGGATAACTTATGTAAACTGTTCAGGATTTGTTTGTCTGTTACCTTTTACTGTTTGTTCCACTGTATTCTGTATCCTCCATGGTCGTGCTTGAAAATAGGCAAGTCTGTTGCCTAATGCACTTACTCAGTAACCAAAATCTAATAAATATCGTGAGTCCCCCTAATACCATTTGTGCATGGATCAGTGAGGGATTATGTTCCACCATGAAACATGTAATACATCTGTATCTCTGCAGAACCAAAAAAAATAGTGAATCATAAGGTGATAGGTTCAACTCCTACCAGAACTACTTAGTCATTGCGTGCTGAGAAGTTAAAGAACAAATATATGTGTACTCCCCCTCCTCACTGACAACAGACATAACCAGTAAGCAGTCCAGTCTGTTATCCAACTAATAGTAAACCTAAATCTCCCTTACACAACTTAAAAAACAACTACTTCAGTCTGCCTCTCTTTGCATGTGTCGTCATTCTAAGGCCAGTACAAAAGAATTGTATCTTCTCCATTGACTGTATACAGACTCCATCAGTACACAAGAGAAAAATAAATTAAGTGAAACTCCACTTCTAATTGTATACAGAACAGATATCCCCCGATAAACTATCCGTTTTCCCCCCAACCATAGCCAACCACTGCAGGCTATCAGGCAAATTTTTTTTTCAGAACCTGCGCTGTTACTCTGGAGGTCCAGGCTGGTTCCAGTATCCGTGGTGTCCTCTGGCCTCCCCCTGAGACGGTGGCCAGCATTTAAGCTCCCTTACAACAGGTTGCAGTGAGCAGATGTGGGCTCCCACTACTGCAGAGCCCCGCAGCAAAGCAGCACCAGGCGGCAGTGAGCATGTTCATATGGGACCATGGTGGTGTTCTTCCATGCTTTCCTTCATCCCACATCATCAGCATGTTCACGGTAATGCACATCCATAACAGCTTCGCCCCCAGTGACAGCACTTTAGAGATGCAGCAGATTAAGTTTACCGGTGAAGCTGGTGTGGCTGGGAACTTTATACTGCATGGAACTGGGCAACAAAAAACCCCCAATAAAATTCTGAAACCTTTCCCACCCATGTAGCAATGCTTCCCACCCTCCCCCCACCTTGACTATCAAGTAATACACCTCCTGCCCCATCCACTTGTAGCATACCATCACCCTCCCCCCTCAGTCCCAGCGTAATACTGTATAATTGTTGCCAATCATCACTTTCCATCTCCACACCCACTGTTAGTAAAACCACCGTCCTTCCCTCACCAACCCAGTACATAATGGATTCGCTCTGCCCTACCACTCTCCTCACACCTCCAGTCATCCTTACTCACCCACAAACAAAAGGATCCATCTGTTCCACAGCAGGTGACCATTCACAGCTCTCCCTCCACCTCTGCCAGTCACTGTCTGATGAATCAGGTGTGCTCTATAGTGATCATTTTATTGGCTCTTGCTGAAGCCAGTCAGCTGATTACTTTAGGTGTACGCACCCAATCAGTTTCATAATTGGTTTAAGACTTTAACAAGCTTTTTTTTTTTACTTCTTGTAATACTGACTTTGCACACCTAGAGAATGTGTTCACAACACCTTCACCACCATGTTCTGGAGATGATTGGCAGTTGTCATGGGGCCCTCATGCACAGTTTACGGCCCATTTAGAGTATGTTAGTGACAGCAGTAGCAGCCAACATGATGCAACGTCATCCACTCATTTTCTCAAACAAGCGGTCGGAAAGGCAAGCGGTATGCTGGCATGCATAGGGAGGGGCATCACAATCAGGAGAAGGGAGGTGATAATACCCCTATACAAGTCAATGTTCCACACCCACTTACAATATGGGGTACAGTTCTGGAGACCGCACCTACAAAGGAATATTGACAGGGTGGAGAGAGTCCAAAGGAGGGTGACCAAAATGGTGCATGGTATGCATCAGAGGACATATAAGGAGAGGATGGAGGAGCTTGAACTATATCCACTGGAACCCAGGAGAGAGACAGGGGGATATGATTGAAACTTTTAAATACCTGAAGGGAATTAACGAGGTGAGGGAAGGGAGTATATTCAAGATGAAAAACAATCCAAGAACAAGGGTGCACAGCTTGAAACTGGAGGGTGGTCAATTCAGAGGTAATAAGAGAAGGCACTACTTCACTGAGATGGTGGTGGGTCCCTGGAATGGGCTACCAGAGAGGGTGGTTGAGGCATCAACAGTAGGGGGATTCAAGAGTGCAAGGGATAACTACATGAGTTTAAACAAGAGAGGAAGGGATAGATATCCTCATGGGAAAAAGGGGTCAGGAATCTATGGGGGGGTGCACATAAGTGGTGTGTAGGGTGGTAGTGTTAGCACTACCTATGGGGAGGGAACAAGGGCAGATTAGATGGACCAATGGGGTCCTTTTCTGCTGACAAATTTCTATGATTCTAACTCCTGGCCCCTGATGCTGGCCCACCAGTGCAGCGGTAGTGCTACCATTTTTGACGCAAATGACCCAAGTTCGGGAGTGAACTTAGGGAGTCGGAGAGCTGGCCGGGGGGGGGATCGAGCATCTGAGGGACTGCCCTCCTCCTTCAGGAGTGAGTGGAGATGGAGCCTGGCGTATGCCTGACACAGGGTGGAGACCAGAGATAAGATAGCCCGGGGCCAGCAAAATGCACTAGAGATGTGGCAGCCATTGATGTACGTCGTGTAGGAGTGTGTGGTGTGCATCATCACAGCACTGCATGTCCATACCTCCTGGGGAGAAAATTGGGAGGAGAAAATGGCTCCTTAACCTGCAGGATGATGCTGTTCTACTGCAGGCCCCACATCTTACTATCCAGGCACAGCACGAGTGCACTGGATCCTATTTAATGGTGGGTTTTGGGGGACCCTGCCAACCCCACCAGGGGGGGAGAAGCCCTGGGGAAGCCACTGGACTAAGGTAAGTCCCAGAGGATGTCCGGGTGTCAAGGCTGGGGAGACTGGGTGAAGAGAGATGATGGTGGGGAAGGGGCAGGGGAGACAAAGAATTAAAAAAAAGAAGTCCTGGTCCCCCTTGCATTCTTATGGCACAGCTCAAAATCACTTCCTCATTTGAATCACACAGAAACTGCACAGACAAGCCATAAAAAGCACATTAGCACAACCATATGGTAATTCTAAGTAACACATTTTTTTATTGAACCATTCTTATTTCAAGTACATTATTATGAGTAAAAATAAAACACATATTTTCAGTTGTCAGTGATCTGTTTTTCCCCTTCACTTTTCTTTATTTTCTGGTCACCAGCACTGCCCACCTCTGTCCCATGGGCAACATCTCAGCCCTATCCTCACCTTCTCCATCACTTACTCCCATATCTCCAGGGCATGCCCCTCACAGCAGGGCCCTTGGGTCAGAATTCCCTCTGGATATTTTGTTGGCACGGCAGGCAGTCAGTGAGCTAGTGTGCAACCTTCATCCTGCATGGCACTGGGGCTTTCCACCTGGGGTCCTCCATCAGGATGCAGCTCTCGTCCTCTGTGCATGATCATGGTGATGTTTGCATCCATGTGAAGTGCTTTTTGCCTCCTCCTGACTAGCCTGAGCCTCTGTGATGCCACCTGAGGTCACCCAGGTGGCAGTAGAGTAGTAGCACCAGTCACCTTCCCCCAATCCTTTAGGTTGTCGAAACTTCCTCCGTCAGGCCAACCCTCTGGCGTTCCACATTCCTGGGTTACTAATGGCATGAGCACCAGTGCTGCTGCTGTGCCAGTGGGATGATGTTTCCAGTGATCTTTAACGAATGTTTAGACTGCATACTACTTGCCCAGAGGAAGCACTTGCGCTTCAATGCATGTGATGCTGGTTCAGGAGCTGACTTGGCCAGTTGCAGCTGGGTAGCCAGGGCTGAGAGTGGTGCTGCCGCTCGATGTAAAGCTTGAGTATGGCACCAGTGTCCATGGCTGCAGTGGCCCATCGGGGGAGCTAGCTCCATCATGAGGGACAAATGTTGGTTCCATTGTGGGTGCAGGCAGTGTCTTACATGAGAAGATGAGGACGTATGGAGAGTTAAAGGAAAGAAAAAAATGTCTTTCTGCCATCAGCATGACCACATGGTACTCTCAGGGCCCACTGCACGAGCCTAGTTACATACAGAAGACCCATGATGGCCCTGGTGAGTGAATTTGAGATGGGGAGGTTGACATCAGATGAGGGCCAGCAGCAGGTAGGAAAAAAGATAATAAAAATGAATATTTAGACATGGTGAGTCCAACATAAAGAAAGTGTGTTTTTAAAAAGTCCTGTAGCGGCTGGCACAGTGGCAGTGTTACTGATCATGATGGCAGTGACCTCAGTTTGGGAAAGCGCTAAGGAAGCTGGAGATCCATGGTGGGGAGAAGGATCGAGCATCCTAAAGGATACGCTCCTCTTTTGGGGAGGGTGGGTCACTGCCTGCACTATGACAGTGCCATCTGGGTGACCACAAGGGGCAGTGCAGTGGAGGGAGGATGCCAGCCAGGCTCAACATCGACACGCTCGAGTGTGCACATGTCCTGAGCATCCACAGCGCTGGCATCCTGGGGACTGGGGAGAAAGTAATCAGGAAATAAAATACCTGGCTGAGCAGAGTGGCAGAGTGAACTCCTGGCACACTCTTGGGGGGAGGCACAGATCATCCTTTCACCTCCCAGTACTATAAGGATTATCAAAGTGGTTCCTGACCACCTTCTGACCCTGTCTTGGGGCAAGCTAGGAGAACAGAGGGAGCTGCGGGGGGGGGGTGATGGGGGTTGCCTGAGGGATGATGGGGAGCAGACAGAGAATAGAACTATAAATAAAATGTCAAAAAAGGGCCCAGTAGCTAGCGGACTTTTCATATACTGTACATTTAAACTAGAACAGCTGTGGGTAAAATACTCAGCCCACACCACTTCACTGCAACATATTTTAGAAAAGTACACTGGTGATCCAGGTATAGGAACAGACTCTAGAGCTGGCCAGACAGCGTGTTGTGGGGGCACTGGTGTGGTGCTATCACGTGACAGCATTTCCAGTCAGGGAGGGCAGGCGCAGGATACCAAAGTGGCACAGGGTCCTGGGTTGGGCCACAGAGCTTGCCTCCTCAGCAGTGGAATGCTGCAGGCTCATGATGCCTGTTGGGACACTGTCCAGCACTGTGTAGGGGTGGCTAGTATCGCTGGGATAAAATGGAAAGATGAATATACCACTAGCCATTAGAATGACCATCACTGACATTCCCAGGCCCTGTTCCTTGTGGATCACTGCTGGTCACGACAGCAGCAGGAGTAGCAAGTGGGGCTGAGAGGTGGCTGGCATAGAGACCTGGCAGCAGGAGGATGTTGGTTGTGAGGCAAAAAACTATATGGTAAAAAAAAAAAAAGACATACTGGTGCATGCATGAACAAATTAGTAATATTCACAATAAATAGCTTTAGTTATTGGTAAAAGGTGTCTGCCATAAAAGGTTCTGACTTGACATCTGGGGCCAGATTTTTTTTTTTTAATTAATTTTTATTGACATAATGGGGTACAATTCAGAAAATCAGAAGGTAAATACGTATCACCAGAATTATCAATACAGACTTCTACTATGCATCAGAAGGTAACAAGTACAGCATTACAAAACATTTTGAGGAGGGATGATATATTTTAGGGGTTAGTACTCAGGATACCATGTCAAACAGGACCCCCATAAGAACACTTAATCAGGCAGTAGAGGATGGCTGACGTGCAGTCTCAGCTGGATGGGGAGACATCAATTCTGGGTGTCTGTCCAGTAGCATGTGCTACCTGGTCCATCTACGTGTGAACACATGAACTCTCTGGTTGACCTTGTGAGTCTGTTCCTCCAAGTCTGCAGTCCCTTGAACCACCTGTCCCCAGAGGTGAATTGAAGGGGGTTGGGATTTAACCAATTCCAGGTGATGGCTTTATGAGAAGCTGCAATAAGTATCCCCCAGATGTAAAGAGAATCTGCCCTCTTCAAGCCTCTAGAGGTAGCCCTAGAATGTTATTAGACATATTCCGTGGGATGTCTAGTGAGAACATTTCTGCTAGGAAACTTTATTTTCTCCAAAAAAGGTCGGAGAATGTGGCAATCCCAAAATATGTGAGTGGTGAGCAGTTTGCTCTCCACACTGTCTCCAACAGGTCGGGGGAAGTGAGAGATCTCTTTTATTTACTAGGACTGGGTTAAGAAAAAATCAAGTTTTTACTTTCCATTCATACTCTTGCCAGAGAGGGGAAATGAAGGTTTTGGTGGTGACATATACGATTTTTGCCCAATCAGCCTCGGATAACAAGAAATCCCCATCCTGCTGCACTTAATTTTAATGGTCACTAATGCATTATTGCCAAACTCTCACAATGATTTATAAAGCAGGGAAATTAGGCCTCTCTGGGTCTGACCAGAAAGGATATATTGGAGGGTGTCCAGGAATGGAGCTGCCCTGAGGGCATTTTGGTGTAAGTGTTGACACCGTATTATATGAGAACATAACTGCAAGTACCTGAAATGGTCTGAATTTCGTAGAGAGTAGGTGCTCCTAAGAGTGGCAAAGTCGTTGATACCCCCATGCATCATGAGCTGGCCAAGTCGGGTCAGGCCTTGCCTGTCCCATCTACGAAAGGCACAATCCATTCTTGGAGGGAGAAAAGTTGGGTCCCATGTGAACCACCTTAAGGGCCATAGGGAAGAGACAGATGAAATTTTTGCCAGGCTCCGTGGGTTGCTTTGAGTGTGTCTCAGATTCCCGAGAGGACCAAAGCTCTGGACTCCTTCCCCTCAGAGGGTTAACAACTTTGGCTCCTAGTGGGGACTCCTCCCCCACCCTCCTCCTCACCCTGTTCTATTAAATTCCACTTGGCATTATAGGTGGGAACTGCCAAAAGCAAGGCAGATCTCAGCTGTGCTGCCAGGAAGTAGTCCTCAAGATTTGGGAAGGATCTGCCACTCCTCAGTTTGTGAGTCTGAAGGGTAGAGAGTTTGATCCAAGGTCTTTTGTTATCCCAAATAAATTTGGAGATCAGCCTGTGCCAATGTTGAAAATGGGACTTCGGGATAAAGGTTGGAAGGCACTGAAAGAGATATAGGAATCTTGGCAATATATTCATCGAGACTGTATTTTTGAATACAGGGGAAGGTTTATTATGGACCATTTCTCCAGATCCTTCTGCATTTGAGCAACTACAGGGGAGTAATTGGCTTTAGATAGCTTGGATGTATGTTTTGTAATATTTGTTCCTAAGTATTTCATCCTAGTGGCTTTCCAATCAAGGGGAAGCATTTGAGTGATTGTTTGTGAGGGTTTATAATAAAAGCTAAAGACCTCAAGGGTATAACCGGCATATTTACCAAAATCCTCCAGAATAGACCATACCGAAGGAATTGATTGTTCTGGCTGAGAGAGGCAGAGCAGGGCATCATCCACATATAATGAAATTTTATGGTGAATCCCTCTCACATCAGTACCACTCACACTCTGGGCGGTTCGAATGGCCTCGACTAAGGGCTCAATGTAAAGGGCGAAGAGGAGAGCAGATAGGGGTCAGTCCTGCTGTGTGCCTCTGCCCAACCAGAATCTCTCAGAAATCCTCCTATTCACTCTGATGTAAGCCTGTTGAGAGGAATAGAGAGCCTTAAGGCAGTCTATGAAAGGGCACAGAAAGGCCATTGTCTCTAAGATTGAGAACAAGAAGCCCCAAGAGACCTTATCAAAGGCCTTTTCCACGTCCAAACTCATAAGGCAGGCCAGGGTGTGGGATTTGTGGATAGCATCTATGACATTAATGGCATAGCGCACACGGTCTGGAGCCTGTCAGCCTGGGATAAAACCTGTTTGATCTGGTTTTATAATTTGTGGAAGAAGGGAGTTAAGTCTGGACGCTATAATAGAAGTGAAGATTTTGTAATCTGAATTAAGAAAGGAGATCGGATGATATGAACTGCAGTCCACAGGGTCTTTGCCCTGTTTGTGAAGACAAGAGATTGTGGCATATTGCCACGATGGAGGTAGGGGGTTGCCCTCCTGACAAACCTCCGAGAAGACATCTGCCAGGAGAGGAACTGTCTACTGAAGGTTTTATAGAATTCCCCACTAAAACCATCAGGGCCCAGGCACTTTCCTGATGTTAGATTTTTAATTGAGGTCTAAATTTATAGTTGAGAAATTGGCTTAATCAGGGCTTGGCTCTGAGTGGGGGAGAGTGCTGGAAGGGATAGAGAATTAAGATAGGACTTTTTGTCCTCCAGTGCCAATTCCACTGGAGCTTGGTATAGTTTGGAGTAAAAGGTGACAAAAGCGTCAGAGATTTGCTGCCTTTTGTGTGTGAGGGTTCCAGAGGTAGGGTGTCTAATTTTTGTAATAATGTCTCTGGCCACCTGCTGTTTAGGACGGTATGCCAGACGTTTAGTGCCTTTGGGTCCTCCCTGGTAGTATTTTGGTCTTAAATAACACAGTGCTTTCTCAATCTCTGTTTTCTGGAAAGTCTGTAGCTTTTTTTTTTTGAGTTCTTTAATTTCCAAGTCTCTAGGTTGTGACCATTTGACCTTTTGGGCAGATTCTAAGGACTTAAGCTGGGAGAGCACATCCATTTGATTTTGTCTCATTATTTTCTTTTTATGTGTGGCTATGGAGAGTAATTTCCCAACCATTGCTTTGACTGTGTCCCAGAGTACTGGGGGTTGTACCTGGTTGGGAATTGTCCTCTATTATTTTCTCAGTGTGATTCTTTAGTTCTGAAACTACAGCTTTATCTTGGAGTAATGACATGTTTAATCTCAGTGTTTTTTCCCTTGGTAGGTCTAGCTCGACCTCCATGAAAACTGGGTGGTGGTCCGATAGAGTAGCAGTCCCAATCCACATAGAGGAGATGGCCGGTAGATCTTTGGTAAAGGCGATAAAAGAGTTCAATGTAGAGTAGATCTTAAATCTAGGGGAGTAATATGTGTAATCCCTGGCCGATGGATATTTCTCTCTCCAGACATCTGCCATGCCTATGTCCTCAAAAGTTTTAACAAAGAGACTTGCTTTTCTGATGTCTTGCCTAGATATTTGAGAGGTGGTGTCCATTTTCCTATCAAATATCAGGTTCCAGTCCCCTCCCATTATCAACAAGCCCTTCGCTTTTTCTGTAACCAATTGTAGGAAGGAAGTATAGAATGCTAGGGGAGACCCCAGGGGAGCGTAAATATTTGCACGTGTGATGGGGGAGTCCTGGACTCTACATGTTACTATTACGAACCTAGCCCCAGGATCTTCAAAAACAACTTCTTTTTCAAAGGGGAAGGAAGCAGAGAGGAGTATTGCCACCCCTTATTTACATCCTGCAGCTAGAGAAGACTGAAATAAGTGGGGGTAGCTTTTAGATCGCAGTCTTTGGGCCTCTGAGAGAGATAGGTGTGTCTCTTGCAGGAAGTTCACCTCACACTTTTGTGTTGTCAGAAATTTCAGTAATTGTTTTCTCTTAATAGGATTAGTAACCCCATTGATATTAAAAGATAAAACTTTAGTAGTCTGAGTATCCATCTTGATTGCAAAGCATTCTACTACTTGATATAATTATCTGACTGTTAACTGTATACAGTGAAGCTATGACATTTAGTAACCTTCTGTATGAAAACCCCTGTAAATTGCAATATGGAATTATCAGAACATCAACAATATTTGAATCTGTAGTAACAGGAACACATAACAAATGGGCCCCATCCAGGACCAAGTAACTAGCTATGAACAAGGAAAGCTTAAAATGTAGATGAAGTTGTGGTGCACTAAGCTCCACTGTCCTCTTAGTAGGAAGCTGAGCAAGGGTCCACACTTCTGCAGTTGGTGTTTTGCTATGACTTCCAGGGTCGAGCTGCAATGTAACGTGCAGCTCGGGGTTCATTGTCATGACGATGAGGCCAATCGTACACAATGTGAACATGATTGAGAAGTATCCAGCCAGGGAGCTTGCCTTAGGTGGAACTATAATTCCGACATCAGTGAAAAGTGTGTGACAGCATTGTACCAAGATCACCACCCCCCCCACCACCCCTGAACTCTGGAACTAACTTACTTCTATATAATTAGAACCTTTTTTTTTTTTTATCATTTAACATTTTTTCTCACCTTCCCCCGGACAGCCCCCATCTGACCGACCTCCCAACCCCATCATCCGGCATTACCTTACGCCTAGCCCAGGAGCAGAGCCTGCGGGGAGTCAGTCGCCATCCTGCCGCCAGCTTTTTCCTCCATTTTTACCCCAGGGGCGGGTATGCATGCGTGTGGAGGCACGCATTAGTCCCATGGCCCCGGTAACGGGCCCCTTTCCTCCCACCCCAGGCCTAGTGCCTGCCCCCAGCCTCCACCAGGTGGCAACATTCAGCCAGAGGAAGCCCCTTGCACCTCCCTGGAGAAGACAGCTTGCCTGTCAGCAGCTCCACCCCCCCCCCACGACCTCTGACGGCCCGGGCTCGTTCCCGAACCCAGGTTGCCAGCGTGCCACAAGGTAAGTCATCCAGCGCCTCAGCCCTCAGCGCCACCAGGCCAGCATAGGCTAATTAGAACCTTAATAAAGGTGATGTCCTGCCAAAGGTTAGATGCATATAATAAGCAACAAACAAACAAACAAAGCCACTCTCCTCCCTTGATCCCCAAAACCTTAGGACTGGGAACCACTTTAGAATCATGAAAGAGAATCTGTATTTAATGTTTTGCAGGGATTAAAGGAGGAGCTGTTGAGCCTCAGACCAGGGGCACACTCATCTTTCTACATGTGGTCTGAGAGCCAAAAATAAGTATTGGCTGAGGGGAGATGCAACATTCAGGCATATGTCAGCAGTACTATACGAACATGAGCAAAAGCTATACCGACCTAAAAGGTAATGCACAAATCCTCCTGCCAGTGGAGCTCTAAAATTTGCCTAATTATTTCGGTGTGGCCTGGGGGGGAAAATAAGGTTTGGACCCAGAAAGTAAAGCTGGCTTAGTGTGGGACATGCCCAAGCTTCCCCAGAGTGCCTCCGCAGTATCATAGTAACCCTTCCCCCGCAGCAATGCTACAGAACTGGGAAGGAGAGCAGGGTGTCCCCCTCATTCTGACACGCTGTGCGCGGCCACTCTGTTTCAGATTTTACCCCCTCACAGAAACCGGTAGAAGATCAGCATTTAACAACAGTATACAGACTAAGGTAGCCATAAATCAGTTAGACTACAAATTGCAGTAAGAAAGAAACTGTGGAGTCTTTCTTTAGGACTTCCATTTGCCTGGTAAAATATATGTGGACAAGGGTACCACAGTTGAAAACCCTCCACTGACCAGGCTACAGAAGACAGCTGTAGTGTGGCAGGAAAAAGCGGGTCACCCTCAGAATAGTTGAGCAGACAGCTAATTAAGAAGCACCCCCCAAGTGCCTCGATGGAGCGGATATGAGAAGGTGAACCTTGGCCCTTTAAGGTTTAAATGAAGGAGGCCGGGCAAAAAAGTACTCACGGTGGGCCCACTAGATTTGTGTAGGTGTTGGGACAGATGAGGTTCGATACCCCGGGCCTTCAAGGTCGAAAATCAGGTGAAGTTCTGATGGGTGATGCGGATCGCCAATTCGGGCATAGAGATAAGCTTAGCCAAGGAGTGATGGAAGCACTGGAAAAAAACGCTGCATCTTCAGGTCGCAACTCTAGGCAAGCCGGACGGATCAGAGGTGGCAGTCTCCTCTGTATCAATCGAGAGGTGCACGACTTTTTTATTCAGCTGAGCCTGGTCTCCACAGCTGCATAGTAGAGAGGAGATGTCAGCACGCAGGTTAGTTCTGGGGGGTTTCTGCGTAGAGCCCAGGCATGAGGTTCCTTTCTGCACGATGGACCAGGCAGAGGCCAGTAGGTCTTTTTCCTGTTCTCCTTGGTGAGTGGCAGAACTTATATGCCCAGGCTTTCAAGAAACTGTGAGGCCACAAGCAGGTCTTGGAAGATTTTCGTGCCCTGGTCGGTGGGACTTTGAGGTCGGCTGGGAACAGAATCTGGGCCTTGATATGTCTTGCCCTTAGCTGCTTAACTACCGACCACATTGTTTTCTGGCTTTCCTGGACTAGACCTGTATGATTGTTATCCAGAATAATTTTATGATCCTGGAATTGCAGATCGCCATGCTGCCAGGCTGCACACAGAAGCTCCTCCTTGGACCTGTATGAGGTGAGCTTCGCTATAAGTAAGCAGGGCCTGGCCCCTGGGTCGCGGGGCTTTGGGCCAAGCAATCAATGGGCACAGTCTATAGATATGTCCAAGTCGGGGCCAGGGAGAGCAGATCTTTAAGCAGGTCCTGTAGAAAAGTTGTAACATCTTTAGATTTGTCTTCGGCCCCCTCCGGAACACCATAAACTCGGATATTCTGTCTTCAGCTTCTCCCTTCCAGGTCATCTAACTTGTGGGTGAGCTGTCTATCATGGGCTAGCAGGTACAGAATCAGTCATTCTTGCCTGTCGGATTGTTCAGAATAGATACCTGGGTGAGGCATAGCTCTAGCTGGTCTGTTTTATGTTCGATCTTGTTTATATCGGAACGAAGCTCCGTTAGCGACATATCTATTTTTGAGACTGTTTTGGCTGTTTGCAGAATTGTTTGAATTATATCTGCTTGAGATTCATCGCTAGGCATGGCCTTCCCCAGTGTTGAGTGCAAAGCAGGATTTAGCTTTTTCATGCTGCAAGAGCTCCTTAAGTTTAAAAACCGGAGTGTCTGAGTTCTTGATATTTAAGGCTTTGGATCTGGTGCCTTTGGCTGGTGAAGTCATCCTGTATTAGCTGATGGAATATGATTTAATCTCGGGGGTGAGGAGAGCCCGCAGGCTAAGCCGCCATTAGGACGCTGACATCATCGGAAGTCCCATCTGGGGTCAGCTTGATGGCAGAGGATCATTAGACACAGCTTATGACCCGCATTCACGTCCCCAGTCCAGTACGCCAGCAGGAGTAAGAATAAGTGTCCCTCAGGATGCTTTCTGGGGATGGAGGGTAGTGACTCCCACTGACTTACTGTCACCTTAGCAGTGTAGCCGGACAGGGCTCCTTGGTTGGAAGCACATGCATGTTGTTTTGGTATACCCACACACATACGCACACACACCACTTTGTGTCTTCTGGTGGTGGAACTGGGGATAAAAGTCCAAAAGGGGCCCCTCCCAGCTGATAATGCAGCCACACCTACAGGCAACCCAGTTGGGGCGCCCAGCCTTTGAGCTCCTTCCTCCCCTTATCTTGACCTAAGCAATATGGCACAACAGGGTTTGTGTTATCCTGCAGCCTTATTGTAATTATAACATAGTTCTGTAATACAAAAATTGGTGCTTATGAATGTTTTTTAAATTAGTTTCAGACAATAATGTTATGCTGGGATAACCTCACATCTGGAACTGCCTCTTGACCAGTCAGCTTTCAGGATTTTTTATCTATCTGTTTTAAAACCCAGTTGGGGCATCCAGACCCTGAGCATAAAAAACTGATTGATTTCTTCGACTGGGTGACCAGGGAAATAAATCAGGGGAGGGTAGCTGACATAGCCTATCTGGACATTAGTACAGCCTTTGACACTGTGCCACGAGGGAGACTGATAAAGAAATTGAGCAGCCAAGGGGTAGGATCCAAAGTGATGAATTGGGTAAGGAACTGGTTAATGGATAGACAGAGAATGGTGGTTAACAGCACTCACGCTATTGAGGAGAAGCTGACCAGTGGGGTGATGTAGGACTCGATACTGGGACCGGTCCTCTTCAGTGTCTTCATAAGTGACATTGCTGAAGATCTGGAAGTGAAGGTATGCCTTTTTGAAGATGACACCAAAAACTGTTATAGGGTGGAAACTCAGGAGGAGTGGAGAGAATGCGTAGGGACCTTGGCAAACTCAAGAGTGGTCAAGAGCATGGTAGTTGGGTTCAATGCCAAAAACTGAAAAATCATGCACCTGGGGCATAGGAACCCAGTAGCTGAGTATAGGATGGGTGTGGAGATGCTTGACAGTTGCTAAGCAGGAAAGGGACATTGGGGTTATCATATCTGATTACCTCAAAGTGGTAGGGTAGTGTGACAGGGCACTGGGTGGGGCCACTGGGATGCATAGGGAGAGATATCTCCAGCAGCAGGAGGCGGGAGATGGTGTTGCCACTGTATGGCTCACTTGTGAGACTCCACCTGGAGTACTGTGTTCAGTGCTGGAAGCCACACTTCAGAAAGAACATAGAAAGGATGGAGGCAGTCCCGAAGAGGGCAACTAAAATGGTGCAGGGATTGCATCAAAGGCCCTATGAAGAGAAACTGAGGGATCTCAACATGTACACCCTGAAAGAGAGGAGAACAAGAAGAGACATGATAAAGATCTACAAGTACCTCATGTGGATGAGCAAGGGTGCAGAAAGGAAACCTCTTTCAAATGAGAAAGGGCACCAGGACCAGCAGGTATGCAAAGAAGGTGGGGGGGGGGGGAGTTTAGGAATGATGCGAGGAAGCACTGATTCACTGAAGGAGTGGTAGAAACCTGTAACAGTCTACCAGCGAAAGTGGTGGAGGCAAAAACAGTAGGGGGCTTCAAGTATGTGAAATCACAGGCCTCCCAGGCCTGTGATTTCAGTTCGGCAGCCCTCGGCAAACATACTGCCACAACCAAGGAAGCCACAACCAAAGAAGCGCCAGCAAGGGTGCAGGAGAAAAAACTCAGTTCAGACAGAGGGCAAGGGAGACTAAAAGAAGAGGGGGTTGCCGGAGACACAGGACCCAACGTAGGGGGACCGGGAGGCCGCCACCGGGGAGGCCAGGTTGCAAGGATGGGAAAGTGTGTGTGAGTAGCTAGTATGGAGGTTCCAGGGGCTGTAACAGTGAACTACATGGGAGGGGAGCATGTAGGAAATCAACCAGGGAGTGGCCACTCAGTGGGAAAGGTGGAGGAGAAGGTTATGATCAAGGGGGATTCAATGGTTAGGGGGTATTAACTGGAGAGACAAGGGCATGAGGGTAGCAAGATTTGGGTCAGCTGCCTGCCAGGAATGACAGCCGCAGAGGTAATTCATTATATCCCTTCCTGAGGGAAGCTGCAGGATCCAAGAACACACCTGGTGTTCCATTTGGGGACAAATGACCTTGCTGGTCATAGTTTGATGGAAGTTCAAGCAAGGTTTGAGGCCTATTGCGCTTTTGCAGCAACCTGAGCTTCCGCTCAGTGGCGTTCTCAGAGGTGTTACCAGTTCCTAGGGCCAGCACAGATAGGAAGCAGAGGATAGAGGAGTTCAACTGCTGGCTTTCCAAATGGTGGGCCGGTGGGGGACCATCTGGCAAGATGACAGTCTCTTTGCCCCAGATAGGCTTCACCTAAGTAGCGACGGAAAGGAAGTGCTCAAGTGGAAGCTAGAGGAGTTCTTTAATACTCACCTTAATTTAAACTAAACTGGGGAAGGGGAGCTGCTAGCGACACCTGACGGCGCTAGGGATAAGGGGGACGATTGTCTCCCCCCCCCCCACAAAAAACGTACCAGCAAATGGAGGCAGGAATTGACACTGCCTGGACAACTAGGTTTAGCAAGGCAGGAGGAGAGGGCAGGGAAACCACATACTGGAAGGCCATGTGCACTTACGCCAGAAGCCTGGGCAACAAGGTCCCAGATCTGTTAGCGCTCATGACAGAGGAGGACCTAGACTTGGTGGGAATAACAGAAACATGGTCTCACGGAGGTCAGGACTGGGACTTAAACATCCCGGGGTATAAGCTATTTAGGAAGGACAGGTTTGACAGGAGAGGAGGAGGAGGTGTAGTGCTATATGTGAGGGAAAGGATCCAAGCATCGGTCACACAGGGTAGGTGGGGGGAAGCCGAGGCACTGTGGGTATCACTGACCACAGAAAAGGGAGAGGTGGTGCACACAGGCATGGTATACAGACTACCTGGGCAATCAGAAGGGATGGACAACCAGATGACAGAAGAGATGCTTCGTATGGCGGCTAAGGGGGAGGTGCTATTGATGGGTGATCTCAACTTGCTGGATGTGGAGTGGGTGACTATGTCTGCAGCTTCAGCCAGAAGCAGAGCAATCATAGATTCCCTCCAGATTGCCCACCTCAGGCAGCTGGTCAAGGAACCAACCAGGGAAGGCGCGGTGTTAGACCTGGTGCTCACCAATGGAAACAGGGCAGGGGAGGTATCAGTGGGTGAACACCTAGGCTCCAGCAACCACGGCATAGTGTGGTTCTCGGTGTGCACATCGCCTTGCGCCACCAGACCAAGGTGAAGGTTCTTGATTTCAGGCATGCTAATTTTGACAAGATGAGGGATCACGCTCGCCAGGAAATTGCCGGGTTGAGGGAGTGCAGAGGGGTGGAAAACCTATGGGCCGCAATAAAGGGAGTCATAATGGAGGCCACTGACTACTGCTCAAAAAGGGTAAGCAAAAGCAGAAAGAAAAGAAGGCCTCTGTGGTTCAGAGGGAAGTGAGGGCTAGCATCAGGGCAAAGAGGAGAGCTTTCAGGCTATACAATTCATCACAGAGCGAAGTAGACCAGGTGGAATACAGGGAAAGACAGGGAGGCGGGGAGAGTGGTTAGACAGGCAAAGGCAAGGACGGAAGAGAAGATCACCAAGGCAGCAAAGAAAGGAGACAAGACCTTCTTCAGGTGTATAAGTGAGCGGAGAAGAGGGGAAAGAGGGATACCTAGCCTGTTAGCAGAGTCTGGGGAGAAGGTGGAGGGGATCGGGAGAAGGCTGAAATGCTCAACAGTCACTTCAGCATGGTATTCGCGAAGAAGGAGGTATGGGAGGGGGAAAGCTCCAGGCCAGCCGAAAAAGGGGGGGAGGGATGGAGGTGCCCCCCTCCTGGGAAGATGAGATCTTAAGGGAACTCAAGGGCCTAAAGGTGGACAAGGCCATGGGGCCAGATTGGGTCCACCCAAGAGTGTTGAAGGAGTTGAGAGAGAAGCTGGCGGACCCCTTGACCACTCTGTTCAATGAATCCTTATACTCGGGGGAAATCCTGCTGGACTGGAAGAGTGCTGATGTACTACCCCTGCACAAGGGAGCGGGGAGGCATGACATGAGCAACTACAGGCCAATACGTCTAACTTCTGTAGTTAGCAAGCTCATGGAAAGACTGCTCAAGGACAGAATCAGCAGCTATTTGGAGGCAAATGGCCTCCTTGATCCCAAGTAGCACGGCTTTACTAAGGGCAGGTCTTGCCAGACAAATCTGGTCAGGTTTTTCGACTGGGTCACTAGGGTAGTGGATCGGGGGGGGTCAGTGGATGTGGCCTACCTGGACTTCAGGAAGGCGTTTGATACGCTGCCACACAAAAGACTACTGTACAAAATGGAGTGCCTGGATCTGGGGGGGATGTCACAAGGTGGGTGCAAAACTGGCTGGAGGGCAGGAGGCAGAGGGTGCTAGTCAATGGGGTGCCATTGGGAATATCAGAGGTCACTAGTGGTGTCCCGCAGGGGTCTGTACTGAGACCCCTGCTTTTCAACATCTTCATTGGGGACATAGCAGAGGGGCTGGGGGTAGAGTGAGCCTGTTTGTAGACGATGTCAAGATCTGCAATTGGGTGGACATGCAGGATGGGGCTGAGAGGATGCAGAAGGACCTATGGAAAGTAGAAGAATGGGCCAGGAGCTGGAAGTTATCACTCAACATGGCTAAATGCAAAATCATGCATCTAGGCAAAAAGAATGAGAGAGCAGAATACAGCCTTGGGGCAAAACCACTTGTAGTGACCAATGAAGAGAGAGACCTGGGCATTAACATCTCACAGGACTTAAAGGTGGCTGGGCAGTGGCAGCAGCCAACAGAATGTCGGGTTCTATTGGGAGGGGGATCACCAGTTGGAGGAAAGAGGTCCTGGTTCCCTTGTACACCCAGCTGGTCAGGCCACCCTGGAGTATGGGATCCAGTTCTGGAGGCCACACTTAAAAAAGGATGTGGAACGGGTACAGAGGAGGGCTACTAAAATGGCGTTGGGCCTCGACCACCTGCAGTACGAGGAGAGACTGGCAGCCACAGACATGTACTCCCTGGAACAGAGGAGGGAGCAGGGAGACATGATAGAGACCTTTAAGTACCTAAAAGGGATCAACAAAGTGCCTACAGATGACCTATTCCAACTGAAAGGGTGCCCCAGGAAGAGGGGCCATGTTTTCCAGCTTGAGGGTGGGAAGTTTAGGGGAAACATCAGGAAATACTTCTTTACCGAGAGGGTGGTGGGTGCCTGGAATGAGCTGCCAAGAGAGGTGGTGGAAGAGAACACAGTGGGGGGGGTCAAGAGGGCTTGGGACAGGCATAAAGAGTTGTTGAGGGGTGGGGGGTCCACAGCAAGCCTAGAGGTTGCTGGACAAACGGGCAGACTAGATGAGCCTGGCAGTCCCCTTCTGCCATCACTTCCCTATGCTCCTATGTTCCTGTAATTATTGGGGAATATTTGTAGGGAGGAAGGAGGGTCACCAGAGACCAGTTAGCGTCTGTGGAGGCAGACTAGGCAGAGTCCATCTGGATGGGCCAAGCTGTCCTTTTCTGCTGACAAATTCTGTTTCTATAATTCTCACTAAGGGGTGTAGCAAGGAAGCAACAGTAGAAGGCCCTGGAGGAGACCTCCACTAATTGAGGATCAGTGACACTGCATTAGTGGCTACACACCCAGGGGCATGAGGGTAAAAAGGAGAGGTGACTTGGGGCCAGTGGCAACCTCTCCAGAAGTTTGCCTTTTATAAACTAGCTGTAAGAGGCTTGGGGAGCTACTTGAAAAGGGAGTGGGAAAAATGACACCTGAAATCCAGTCTGTGGTTCTGCCTAGCAAAATAGTTGTTTCCGTATATTGAGGCTGACACTGACATGCCAGTCAGTTATCTGAAACAACAATATAGTGCATTTTCATTTTGTATCTAGCAAAAAGAGGGGCTCTTCTTGTTACACACAAAATAAACAGGAGTTCCACAAACTGCAATGTATATTATCTGTTCCCCCCCCAAATAGAATGCCTCTCTATGTGTCTATTCCTCAAGTGTTGTCTATGGAGTACACCCACTGCAATACTCAGAGTGCTGGAACTTGCTTGTCTCTCCCTTTTATTTTGTATGACATTTTTCATAAGCAGGTATCTCAAAATACTTATGAACATACGAAGAAGCCAGCAGAAGAAGGCTATTTGGTCTATCAAGTCTGCTCATGTTATAGGGTCTAGGCTTCAGAAATGCAGAGAACAAAACCTAGTGGAACATTAAAGAAATGTCAGTAAAAACACATCAGTAGTGTCTTGGAGTAGAGAAGGCTGGGGTGGAGAGAGATAGAGAAGGTATATAAATAAATCTGAAATACAGAAGAGGAAAAAGCATTTTAAGTAAGACATGGGATTTGAAATGGCTGGGAAAATTGGAGAAGCTGAATTCAGTCCACAGGCCTGGTATTTCAGGCACCAATGCCATTTGCTTAATAGAATGATACAGACTAGAATGGCAGTGATGCATCTGCCACTGTGCATGTCTGCTTTCTAAATGATGTTATGGTGGCAAGTCTTTGGTGGCAAAAAATCATTTGATATTATGTGACATGGTGTCAATTATCAATTTTAACACTGTTTACTTGACCGAGACATAGTGCAAACTGACATGTACTGGTGCAACTAACCTGCTACCTGTCCATCTTGACTACTGCAGGTCCTGTGTTGATAGCACTCACACAAAGGGGAACGCACTTCCAGGTCCCACACTGCAGCCAACTAAAAAAGAAAGAAAAGAGCATCAAGGCAGACACAAAATGGAAGGCACTGTGTGAAAAGAATACAGGCTGGCACAGATTTAACTGCTATGAAGATTTTGACTTCATAGCTGAAATAAGCCGGACATGGCTAACCCTGAAGCCGTCTCTCTCTGAGCCTTCAGAGCGAGCTGAAATGCTGGAGTTGCTAACCATGTCCATGGTTTGCTTTGGGCTAGTCGTCTTGGCTCGCTCTGGGCCTTCAGAGTAAGCCAAAGCATTAGGGTTGCTAGCTATATCCATGGTTTGCTTTGGACTATGAAATTAAAGTCATCACAACATGAGTATCAGTAGGCCTGTTTACACTGCCAGATTTGCACCACTGCAACCCATGCACTCGGATTCCTGTGATGCAAATGAGGAACAATGGGTGAAGCTAAAAGGGAACATAGGAAAGGCAACAAACCTCTGCATCAGACAAGTGAGCAAAACAAGAAGGAAAGAGACTGCTATGGTTCTCAAATGAGGTGTCCAAAAATGTAAAGACTAAAATGGTAGCATTCAGAAGGTATAAGGAGACGCAGAGGGAGGAGGCAAGGGTGTAGGCAGGCACGCTCACTGTACACATTTGTGCACAGTTTTGCTGAGTTCCTGTCCTAAATCCTATGCCTTTTTGTTAACATTATCATTCTAATCTGTACTATTTAAGTCAGTGTAGGCCACTGAGCAGTGTGTCTGTTTCAACTTTTACTGTTTAGGAGATAAATATTTGTACCACTTGTTTAGAGATTGGATCAGTCATTTGATAATCTGATTTGTTTGTTATGGGGCAGCATTTAGAGAAGATGTGAACATTTTTTTAGGCTACTGCTAAATGCCTTAAAAAAAATTCTGCTTCTGCTCCTCCTTTGTGCCAGCAATATTGAGCTTAACCCTGGCCCCACTTTTCCTAGTCCCTCACCCTCAGATATCTTAGTGCTAAAAGGCATGTTATTCCTGTATATTAATGCCTGCAGTCTCTTGAGAAAATCTGACTCCATACAGGCTTGGATATGCCACACTAAATCAGATGTCCTGGTGGTCACAGAAACCTGGCTAAGAGCTTCCACACAGGACCACACAATCAATATTCCCAATTACAACATCTACTGGTCAGACAGGCCCTCCAGAGGGGGAGGTGTAGCTATCTACATATGCAACAAATACACTGTCACAGTGTTGGATGCCACCTCATCTCCAAAAGAAATTGAGTGCTTAACTTTAAAGATTCAGCTCTCTAACTCTATGGCCCCATCTGTTATTGGATACTATAGACCTCCCTCAGCAGGGAGTTCAACATTGGATTACCTGCATGACTTACTATCCACAACCACTTCTGAGCTAATCGTACTAGATGATCTCAACCTTGACTGGCTGTCCTCCGCCTCTATGCCCTCAAAAGAGCTCTGCAACACATTCAGTCTCAGCCAACTTATCATGGAAGCTACTCACCCAAACATCAAAAACCCAGAACGCAATACCCTGCTGGATGAGATCCTTGTGAATAAGCCTCATCTATATGCCCACTCTGGCATCTTCTTCAATGATCTCAGTGGTCATTGTCTTATCACCTGCATCAGGTCACCCCCTAAAATCTCCTCACCTCCCGGGTTTGTCTACAAAAGAAATTGTAGGAATTTTGTTGACACCGCCTTTCTCTCTGAACTACAAAAGGCAAAGTGGCAAAACTTCTACTTGGCCAACACAGTCGAGGAAGCATACGTGCTGTTCCACAACATCCTACTTGATACCATCAACAAACATGCACCACTGGTTAAAACCTGCACAAAAAAGAGATTCTTCCCATGGTTCACCACCGAGTTGAAGGAAGCCCTATTAAAAAGAGATGCCTTGTGGAAAAAAGCAAGAAAAACTATGACTTCAGGGGACTGCACCGCTGTCAGAGCTGCCAGAAACCAGTGTACCAAATTAATCAGAAACAAAAAGGCCAGCTACTTCCAATCTGTTAGAAACCTCCTCCAAATCCCCTCAAAATTTTGAAGAACCTTCCAGGACCTAGAAGGTCACAACCCAACAAACTCCCTTCCTTCTAAAATATGTTCAGAGGGGGTTGAAACCACTGACAAACAAAATATTCTCGAGATGCTCAATAATCATTTCACAATGGCAGGGTTGGCTTTTGATTCCTCTCCAGCCAGCATCCTCAGGGATCAATCTCTGAATTCTAAGCTGACCTGCTCAACTCCAGCAACAGCCTTGCTCCCTGCTGCCTCTCCAGCACTGTTTTCCTTTCAAGTCTCACTAAAGGACGTGGAAGACCTCATCCTGAAACTGGACATGAAGAAAAGTGCAGGAGCGGACCTTATAGAACCCTACTTCCTAAAACTTGGCTTCCATATATTATCTCCCCCTATCACCCATCTATTCATTCTATCCTTATCCCAGGGTGCCCTGCCATCCAACTGGAAGATGGCGCATGTTATACCTCTGTTCAAATCCGGTAGCAGATGCAACTTAAATAATTATCGCCCCATCTCACTCCTTCCCATATTATCCAAACTTTTGGAAAAAGTGGTTAACACTCAGATCAGGAATTTCCTAGAATCAAACATTCTCCTTAATCCATTTTGGCTTCAGGCCTAAACACAGCACTACCTCTGCTCTGGCTAAAGTCTCAAACAACTGGTTAACATCCCTGGATGCAAAATGCATGTCTGCACTTTGTTTCTTGACCTGAGTAAAGCGTTTGACTCCATCGACCATGGTATACTTCTCACTACCCTTGAGTACCTTTGCCTCGACAGACTGGCTCTGTCCTGGTTCACAAGCTATCTCACAAATCGACAGCAGTGTGTTAAGGTGGGAGGAGACTTCTCCCCTCCAAAACCTTTATTAAGAGGCATACCGCAAGGATCAATTCTAGGGCCATTACTTTTCACCGTCTACTGTATATAAACAACATCGATGTTGGGCTCAAATCGGCAAACATGCACCTCTTTGCCGACAACACAGTTCTTTACTTAGAAAGGTCTACCCCTGGGTTAGCGTGCAAGGACTTGCAAACTGACTTTAACGCACTACAATCCAGCCTCCTGTCCTTAAAGTTGCTACTGAATGCAAAGAAAAAAAAGTAATTTTGCTAACACAACTAAACTGAACTCCAATAGTTTGGCCCCTCAGATCCT
Organism: Neoceratodus forsteri; assembly: GCA_016271365.2. Classification (NCBI taxonomy): domain Eukaryota; kingdom Metazoa; phylum Chordata; order Ceratodontiformes; family Ceratodontidae; genus Neoceratodus; species Neoceratodus forsteri. The sequence goes on from CM028132.1 coordinate 501,366,089, forward strand.
TACTCTACTAAGGGAATCCTTGGAGTTCGTGACAAAATTTAAATACTTGAGCTTGTGGCTTGACCATGAACTCTCCTTCAAGGAGCACGTGGATGAACTGGCCAAGAAACTGAACATGAGACTTGGGATATTCTTCAGAATAAAGAACTTACCCACAGAAGAAGCAAAAATTAGGCTGGTCTCCTCAACATTCTTACCCCTACTGGATTGTGCGGACCTTATTTATGGGCAATGCTCTCCCTCCACCTTATCTAAGCTAGATGTTCTATATCACCGGGTGCTCAGATTCATCACCGGAGCACCGTACCGCACTCACCACTGCTTGCTATACACCATGACGGGGTGGTCCTCATTAGGCCTCAGGCGTCGCATGAATGCAGTACTCTGGACTTATAGAGCTATCACTAACAAGCTCCCACAGTACATATCAAAATGCCTGCCAGTATCCCCAGCATGCAGTTATGCACTGAGGAATCTATCCTATATATCCTTGGTAATCCCAAAGGTTAGAACTCGTCTGGGGGCTGCTGCAATAAGTCATTCCCTTCTTGAAATCTGGAACAACATCCAAAAGTTGCTGAAACTGGTAGCACCAGTCAGCATGATGTTATTCAAGTCACTGCTCAATTGTAACCTCTCAGAGACATGTAATTGCCAAATCTGAACGCATTCCTTACTAAAGACCTGTTAGTATGTGCGTGGGGGTGTTCCCTCACATTTTAGCCCTTCCACCTCTTCTCCTGTCCTTCCCTCAGTCCTCTAAAATCCCCCTATTTACCCCTCCTTGGCCAAGGGCGCCACCTGCCTTTACCCCTTGTATAACGGCACCTCAGGACTATCCCCTAGTATTCAAAAATCCCTCACTCTCTGCACCTCTTCCACCACCTATCTCTGGCCACCCAGTGCGTATCATGGGGAACACACCTGTCCCTACCTAGAACTGAATTGCTACCCTTCCCCTTGTGCACTATCATTACAAGTGACTGCTTTTTTACCTTAATTGCCCTTGTCTTGGTTTCCTGTCCCTGCATATATTGACACACAATTTTTATTTATCTACTGTATGCATCAATGACCCTTTATCTGGTTTCCTTCAGTTACTCTCTTGCGCTATATTATTGTTCTTCCTTTTTGTATACTTGTGTATTATGATATTGTTGACCTCCTCAGGTCCACCTTGTAAATGAGCTTGCCTCAACGGTGTCTTGCCGGCTAAAATAAAGATGATTGATTGATTTAAATGGGGGGGGGGGGGGCAGCAGTTGGAGAGTGTGTGTACAAAATGGAAATGTCTGGCTACACCCCTGAGAAGAGGATAGGGAGGTGCATCAGGGGAAGCAGAGAAAGCAGCAAGGAGCACAAAGGCACAAACCGAAGAGGGGATAGCCCAGGAGGTAGCAAAAGGGGACAAGACATTTTTTTAGGTATATAAATGAAAAGAAGAAGACTGGGTGGGTTTGTAAGGTTAAAAAGGGAAGGAGGGGGATGTGCAGAGAGGGACCAAAAAAGGCACACATCCAGAACAAATTGTTCTGAGAGGAAGGAAAACGGGAGGGGCCACAAAAAAGTAACAGAAGCTTTGGAGTGAGGGAGGTAAATACTAGTCCTCTTTTGGAGGAGAGAGTCCTTAAGGGACTTGCTTTCTCACCCTGCCACCCCCCCAGAATGACTCCCCCCTTTCAGCCCTGTCCCCACCTGGACATGGTCAACATTACTGGGGGCTGACCCTCACCCAGTGTTCCTTCCTGGCTTACCCCATAGGGTGGGGCCTCCCCTCTTACACCATCAGATGCCACGTCTAGTGTCCGGGGAGTTGCCACAGGTCGACTGCATGGTGTCGGGGTGAGGCAGATGGTGGTGTGCTTGTCCGGCATTTTTGAATGTTTACTATGGGAAGCGTGACATGTGATGATGCCAAGGTGTAAGAATGACATACGTCCAACATGCCTCTCAACTTCAGCAAGCTCCAGCTGTCAGACCCCCAGTCTCCACTAGGGATAATGCAGGCCCCGGCAGCTTCCCCACCTTCCCCCAGATGAGGAGAGCAGTCCATGGGAAGCTCAGTCCTGCTCCTCCTCCTCCTCCTCCCTCCCTCCCCGACTGGCCTTCCAATGCCCAAGCTTGCTTCTGAACCCAGGTCATCGGCGCCTCGAGTGGTAGCACTATCGCTGCTCTGGTGGGCCGGCCTGAAGGGACTTGCTATTCTGAACATGGACAAAACAATGGGGCCACACAGAATGCATCAAAAGGTATTGAGGGAGCTAGAGGGAGGTACTGGCTACACCTCTGACTGTGCCATTTAACAACCCACTGGAAACAGGAGTGGTTTTGAAAGACTGGAAGGATGGCAAATGTAGTCCCACTTCACAGAACTGGTAGCAGGGAGGAGACTAGCAATTATAGGCCAGTCAGACTAACATTGGTGGTTGGAAAGTTAATGGAATGACTGCTGAAGGAAAGGATTGTGGGATATCTTGAATCCAATGGGTTACAAGACGCAAGGCAGCATGAGTTCACAGGGGGGAGGTCATGTCAAATGAATCTGATAGATTTCTTTGACTGGGTGTCAGGGGAATTAGATGAGGGTGGAGCGGTGGACATGGTCTACCTAGATTTCAGTAAGGCTTTCAACACCATTACACATAGGAGACTAGTAAGCACACTGGGTAGTTTAGGAGTGGGTCCAAAGATGGCAAAGTGGATACAAAATTGATTAGGGGATAGGTGACAGAGGGCGGTGGTAAATGGAGTTCACCCCAAGGAAGGGAGGGTTACCAGTGGGGTGCCTCAGGGATTGATGCTGAGACTGGTCCTGTTTAATGTCTTTATAAGTGACATTGCAGAGGAGCTGGAAGAGGAAGGTCTTCCTCTTTGCAGATGATAACAAAATCTGCAATAAGGTGGACACTATGGGGTGGTGGAAAGGATAAGCAGAAACATGAGAAGACTAGAGGAGTGGTCAAGGGTATGACAGCTGGGTTTCAATGCGAAGAAGTGCAAAGTAATGTGCTTAGGGCACAAAAACCCAGGGATGGAGTACAAAATAGGTGGAGTGGTACTGACAACTACCAAGCAGGAAACAGACCTGAGGGTAATTGTATCTGATGACTTAAAGGTGGTCAGACAATACAACGAGGCAGTCGGGAGGGCGAGTGAAATGCTGCGGTGCATAAGGAGGGGTATCACCAGCAGAAAGAGGCAGGTGGTGTTGCCTCTGAATAGATTGCTGGTAAGACACCACATAGTATACTGTGTCCAGTTCTGGAGACCACATCTCCAGAAGGGCATACAGTGGAGGAAGTCCAGAGGAGGGTAACTAAAATGCTGCAGGGTCTGCATCAAAAGTCCTATGAGGTGGCCTGGTGGTGCTGAGAGTTGAGGTGCTGGATCCAACGCCTCACGCCACACCTGCGACCTGGGTTCGGGAACAAGCCCGGGCCGCTGGGGTTCGGCAGGGGAGAGAGAGAGGATCGAGCATCTGTTGGACTGCTCTTCTCTCTCGGGAAGGGATCCAGGGATGGCCCAGCACCACAGCGGCCCCCGGTGGAGACTGGAAGCACTGCAATGATTAGGGCCAGCATCTAAGGGGAAGACGTTGGGCAGCTGCCTTCTGGACATGGGTAGGAGCATTCCCATCATGGTCTGAGCAGCACTGCACGTCCCACGTCTGGGGTGTAGCCAAGGAAAAAAAAACTCTAGCCCAGCTAGAGGACGGCTTTCACAGTGCCCACCGCCACACGCCCCACACTGGATCTCTGCCTCTGCCCCTTCGATCTCCTCGTGGACCCTGGCCAGAGAGGACTCCATGAGGGGAAAGTAATGTCCTCAGGAGGCAGTATCACAGTGGGTAGTAGAAGTGGCTGCGGCGAGTTGAACGGCCTGAAAGAGTTATGAGGACTGGAGGTGCAACAAAAAGAATTGACAAAAAAAAAGCCCTATGAGGTGAGACTAAAGGAATCAGTATGTACACCCTGGAAGAGAGGAGAGAGAAGATGAATATGATAGAGACCTTTAAATACCTCATGGGATAAGTAAGGTACAAGAGGGAAGTATCAGAAAAGAACGTGCTCAAGAACAAGAGGACATGCTATGAAGCTGGAAGTGGGTAGCTTCAGGAGAGATGTGAGGAAGTACTTCTTAATGAAACCATGGAGTGGCAATGTGGCCCACTTGGTGTCTGAAAGATAAAGTATAAATATGACTGGGAGGGGTCTGTCTCCAAATAACCTCAAGAGTATGCAAATGATTTATGGAGAAGGGAGACTCACTCACTGGTAGTTGTTGTGGTAAACAAGTTGACACATATTGCCAGTTGCTTGTGAATCATTTAGTTCGATACAATTTTCATATAATACGATGTTTCGCAGTATTCACCTACTGCTTTATCAGGTAACTAATAATACAAAATTAAGTAATTAGTGTTCACAGCCTTAAAGTAAAACACACCAACCAGTCTTTAACATATAAGCATATATCGATTCTTAGGGTGGGATATTCAGAGCAGTTGCGCCATGCACAATAGGTATGCGCCCGCGCAAGAGTGGACATGTGCCAAAGTGCGATGTTCAGCGGCAGTGGATGTGCATTACAAACTCCAATGCACCGCAGTGCAACAGTAATGAATGCATGCTCAAGTGCAGGGGGCGGAACCAGGAACAATGTACGCAGTGCGATATTCAACAGCAGGCGACGTGCACAATTGTGGAGCAAGCGGAAGTTGCATGACAGCGGATATGAGCAAATATAAAAGGAAGCAAGTGAGGGGACAATGATTATGCTATAGAGGAGCCATAGTGGGGGACTGTGGAGACAGAGTGGAAGGGAGGCAAGCAAAGAAGCAGGGGGCAGATGTGGCTAAGAGGTGGACGGGGGGGCCATTGGAGGTGTGAGTGAGTGAGTGTAGGTGTACATGTGTGTGTGAGGGCCTGAGTGCACTACAGAGAAAGGAGGGCAGTGGGGCAGAGGCAGGGCACACAGCGGTGAAGTGCCAGAGGTGCACCTGGTGCAGGGGCAGTACCAGCAGCACACAGCCGGGGGGGGACACCAACTAGGGACATGGCCAGTGCCACCTTCCAGATGGAGGCAGTAATGAGGGGTGTGAGGAGGCAGGAAGCAGGAAGGCACGGCCATGGAAAGGCCCGGCGGCAGTATGCCCAGAACAGGCTGCACTGTGCCTGTGTCAGCTTCGAGCTATACAGTGACATCGAGATCATGGGCAGGTACCGCCTGAACCGGGCTATTCTGAGGCGACTCTGTGAGCTGTGCAGTGAGGAGATGCAGGCACCCACACGACAGAGCCTTGCGCTGTCCATGGAGACAAAGATCACAGCTGTCATGTGCCTGCTCGCCACGGGCACCTTCCAGAGACCAACAGGGGACACGACAGGCATAACCCAGTCGGCCGAGTCATGCCTACTCACACAATTCCTCAGTGCACTGCTGCCACATGCTGTGGAGTACATCAGTTTCCCCAGCACACAAGCGGAGCGCACAGCAAACATGCAGGAGTTTCACAGGGTAGCATGGTTGCCTGGCGTGCTTGGGGCCATAGACTGCACCCATGTTGGCATCCACATGCCACCTGGCCCAGAGGGGGCGACATATATTAACCACAAGGGATACCCGAGTGTCAACTGCCAGGCGGTGTGCGATGGCCAGGGGCGCATAATCAATGTCTGTGCCACCACCCTGGGGGAGCACATGATGCCTTCATCTGGCACCAGTCTGCACTGTGCCATAGGTTCAAGAGTGGGGACATCCCCACTGGCCATCTGGTAAGTGAGTATGCAGTGCACGCCGGACAATGGGTGCAGATAGGGGGGGGTGTGTGTGGGGTATGGGCATGGGTGCCATGAAGGCCAGTGGTACAGTGTCACAGACCACTATGCTAATGATACCTCTCTACACACAGGTGACAGTAGGTACCAGCTGCGGCCCTGGCTGTTCACACCATACGGATGCCCCTCGACCCCCAGCTTAGCAACAGTACAATAAGGCACACGCCACAACATAGAATATCATCGAGCGGGTGTTCGGGCTGCTGAAGGCACGGTTCCGTTGCCTGCACACATCAGGCGGTGCCATACAGTACAGCCCCTCAAAGGCCTGTGGGCTATTCCTGGCCTGCTGTATCCTACACAACATGGCCACTGACTGTGGGATAGCTGTTGAGGTCGAGGAGGGGAACTGTGGTGGGGACGATGAAGACGCCAGTCCAGCTGGTGTTGGGCAGCCACCCCCTGAGCAAAGGGATCCCCAGCTGGCCTGGATGGCCCAACAGCACTGGGACACCACTGCAGAGGAGCACTTTAGACCACACAGGTAGGTCAACAGGGCCACGTGCAAGCACCAGGGGCAAGGGCACAGCTGACAGACAGGCAGGGGCAGACTCCAGGGAAGGTCGGCGGCAGGGGCATGGGAATGCACACAAAGGCAGGGAACAGCAGGGCTGCATGTGGCATACACACACAGGCACACACACCCCAACCCATGCCCACAGGGCCACATGCACACCCACCACAGGCCCCCCCACACCCACACAGGACCCAGTAAATCATCACCTAGTGGCTGGCACTGTGCGTGCCTCAGACGCTGAGCACTGTTGCACAGTGGCAGACAGCACTACACTGGCATCAACATGCACATGCCACAGTGGCCAGCAGCCGGGAGGGTGTGCACAGGGACTGTGTGAGTGCAGGACAGGGCACCACACAGAACACCACAGTGCACACTGGGCAGCGGCAGACAGCGGTCGCGGAGGGGGAAGGGTCAGTCATGCAGCACAGTAGCACGGCTGCCACGGATGCATGGGTGGCTCCGCCGAGACCTGCCAGCCATAACAGGCTGACCAGTGGCCTCATGGGGTGGCACTGATGGTCCCCTGGGATGACACTGCATGAATGCGACCATGTCCGTGCAGGTGTCTGCAGGCCACCAAACATGCCCGCACCAGGCGTGCTTGATATGCCCACAGCCAAACCTGGCGTCGACATGGCAGGGGTCACCGGACGCCGAGAATGGAGGGGTGGACATTGCACTCTGCAGGGTGTGCGGGAGCCGGACACATAGCCGGTTGTCCAGTGTAGCCACGACAGTCGCCATCGCAGTGGTGTGCCTGTTGATGGCTGTGGTCACATCTGCCCGCTGTTGAGCTAACTCTGCCAGGAGCAGGGCATGGTCCCTGCTGTGCTGCTTCTCTGCCTGGCGCAGCTCGGCCGCTACCATGAGCCACACCTGCTGATCCACAGAGGCCTGGAGTAGATGGCTGTGGTCATCCAAGGGGTCATCTGCATGGCCAACATGCTGGCCCAGGTGATGTTCCTGACCCTGCGGCACAGCACCCCACGATGGTGGGCGCTGCATGGCGGTGCCTTCCTGGGGCACATCCTCAAGAAGTGCACTGCTGATGCCCCCGCCCCTGTCCCCATGTCAACACAGTCCAGCTGCTGCTGCTGCCCCTCTGGCTGCCGATCGCCGGGCGCTACCAGTGTGGCTGCAGTTGCACCACCAACCCCACTACCGTGTCTGCACACCAGTGCTGCCTCACTGGATGCCGCAGACATGGCCAGGACAAGGGCTGTTGGGCAGGCAACCACGCCAGCACTGCCTGCACTGCCGCCTAGGTGGATGCCATTCGTGGGATCCCCCTGTGACCCACCAACATCTCTGCCCGGGACGTGCATCACGTTATCATCAGTACTGGAGTTGGCTCCAATCTGTGTCTCAACACACAGGACACCGTGACAGACATCACGCTGGAACACAGCCAAGGCCTCATCCGCACCCGCACCACAGGCATCAGTCCAGACAGCTGTGCAGGGCTGCAGGCGTTCGGTCCCTCAGACACCTATGGAGGTGGATGGACACTCCACCGGTTCCAGGGCTGCTCCTCAGTGGACACACCCACCACCTCTGCCCCATGCAGACACTCAGGAGCTGTAAAGGAACACAGTACCGTTAGTGGTTCTGCTGGCCCTGAAGCCCGCCCCCCGCCTCCCCACACTCCCTGCAGCGGTCCTACCATGTAGTGATAGGCTGCTGCCCATCTGGAAGCCTCCACCAGGAACACCTTCAATGACACAATGCCGCATGCTGCCAGCCATCTGCTCCTCCAGTGGCGTCAGGCGAGGCACGTCCTGCTGGCCCCCATCAGTGGCTGCACACGCTGCTCTGATGGCAGCCACCTTGTCCTTTATCCTCCTCCTGTACGTGCCAACCTTCTTCTTGCACTCCTGCAGTCCTGCATGGAATGCTGGTGGCTTCCCTGCTGGTTGATGGCACGTGCCACCTCGCCTCACACCGCCGCATGGGCCTGTGGTGTGCCCCTCTGTCCACTGAGCAGTGGCTCCCTGTCGAGGTAGGCCTCGAACAGGGCATCCGATTCCACCCTGGTGAAGTTGGGCCTCTGCTTCTGCACCCTCCCCTGCTCCTCATCCTCCTCACTTTTGGTCATGCTTGTGCCTGGAGAGATGGACAGGTGTTACCATGGAATGTGCAAGTCCCATACAGCTCTCCCAGACCACTGTCCCCACGTCTCCACAGCATGGCATCTACCTCCAAAGGCTGCAATACCGAGCCATGACCTGTGCATTTCCATGTCTCTTTTATAGCGCATTGCATGCAAATGAGGGCATGCGCAACTGTAATGGGATGCAAATGCAGTGGATGCGCTGTGGAATGGCTCATGAGCTGATTTCCATAACCTGGCTGTATATCGCGTGGATACGCCTTGCGCAATAGTATCGAGCATGCTCTAGTTGTGGAGCACCACTGTGACATGTGCAATCGGGCCCACACCACGCATGTGCATGGTGCTGACACATACGCTAGTAGCGCAGCATACGCACTGTGCACGGGAGGCAGTACAGTGCACAACCACTACTGTGCCTGTGGTGCTTGTGCGGAGTCTGTCCGAAGGGGCACACGTGCCATGTTGCACCGTGGGCACCATGGTGCCTCTGCACAGTAGGCCACTGCATGTCATCACATGCATGCACCCTACTGCGCACCATAAAGGGGCCTCCCAATAGCGCAGTGGCGATCTGTGCGCGGACAGACCCTTGACCCTGCGGTTGCCCCTTGCCCTCTAGGCACCATGCGGCCACATGGCTGCCCCCCTATTGTGCAGTCTGGTGCCAGCGCGATTGCAACTGGCAGCTCAATACCGCACTGCTGCAGCAAGTGGGGCATGTGTGCTACTGGACGCCATTTTGAGCTCCACAGAGGATGTATGATGCTGCGCACCAGAGCCCCTGTGTGGAGTGCAACTGAGCTTGCAAACCTGGTGGCTCTTGTGGAGCCCCATGCAGGTGCCATGTTTGGGCAGGTGCCCCTCTTGAGGCCTTGCACCGAGGTGTGGCAGGAGGTCACCCGAAGGCCTTGAGGAGGCCACTGGGAGCAGTAGAACTGGGAAGCAGTGTCGCCATCACTACAGGGACCTCCAGTGGCATGACCCTGACCACCTGGGGCGACTTGCAGGTGCGTGCCCGGCGGGGAGCCATGCCACGGCCAGGTAGGTGCTCCTTCGCCATCACTAGTCATATCCGTCTGTCCTTGGGGCACAGTGTTTGGCAGGCCATGCCACCGGGGGGGGGGCAGCATCTGTGTTGTCAGTTGTGGGGGTTCATCGTGTCCACCCTGCACCACTGCGACCTAGACAGGCTGTGCGGGCACACGCACTAGTGGAGGCGCCTATGAGTCAGACGTGTACTGATAAGCCTCTCTCCATGTTTTCCTCCTAGGCTCGAATGGCCCAGGAGTGTCGTGGGCAGGACAACGCCAGAGGTGTGGCCATGCAGGCAGGGCACAGTGGTGGTGCCAGGGGTCAGCAGTGCCCTGCTGACCGGGATGCAGGCGAGTACTGTGATTCCCTATACACCTGTGCATGGTGGGTTGCAGGGGTGGTGGTGAGGCATGGACCTCTGCACATGACCCCTCCAACCATGCACATCCTGCGGTGCCCTCTGCACTGTCCTGTGGGACTGCATATGTGGGTGGGTGTCGCAGGTGGGCTGTGGATGCACTCAGTGCCTAGCTGTGCCACTGCCTTCCCACTGCATTGCCATGACGCCGGACGGCCAGGATGGTGCTGTGCAGTGCATGGGCGGTGATGGTGTGCAGCAGTTTGCATGGCTGCGGGTGCCCGGGTAGGCGGATCATGTGGGCGCACTCACTGTGGGTGGTCGCATGCCATCCAAGGGGCACAGGCCACTGATGCACGCCGTGCACGTTGGGTGAGCTGCGTTGGTCAGTCCAGTCACTCATACTGCTTCTGCTCCCTTGTCCTAGGTGGACCGCATTGGTCGGCCATGGAGCGGACTCTCCAGGAGATCCTGCAGTCAACCGAGCCACACTGGAGCTGCTGGAGAGGATGGACAGGGTGACTGTCGGCAGCACCACAGGTAACACGGGGAGGACAGAGAGGACTGGGACCGCCAGTAGGAGCTGCAGCACGTGACTACACTCCATCCCTCCCTGGACTGTACCCCACACCCCCATGTCCCCCACATTTGCCTTTCCCATTGTCCCCTGCCCTTTCCTCTCCCCCCTTGTTGCGTCCTTACACATCCCCTCACCCGCTGTATATATCTGTACATAGTTTTTGTTGCTGTTGTGTTGCTTATTAATATATATTTTTATATCTATGTCTGTGTCAGTCTCTGATTTGCAGCAGGCGCATGGAGCCTTGCTGCAGTGGTGTGCATGGCTACTGTGGGGTGGTGCTGGCCTGGCCATGGGTGTGTCTGGCGGGGCTCCTTCACTGGTGTGGTTGGGGGCCATGGGCTCTGTCCGGGGAATGTGTGGTGTGCCTTGTGCACTGTTTACATGTGTGCAGCAGGCTGTGGTGCATGTGCCATGTCCCAGCCACCCCTGTCAGTGTGTGCCATGCCTGTGCAGCTGTGACCTTTGCTGCTACACTGCCACTATGTGTAACGGTGGTACGCACAGTTGTGCCGACCCCACCACCACATGCTTGGCTGCTGGCGTGACTTCAGGGGCAGTTCATACCTGCCACTTTCCAGGCACGGTGCCCTGGCAGCTGGCATCCTGACCCCTGGACTATTGCATGTCTATCCCTGTTGAAACTGTGGGCAGTGCTATTGTCTGCCCCCTCCATGCAGTCCATGGTGACTGGGGCAGTGCCTGTGGTCTGGTGGCTGTCACATGGGGTCCTGCTGCTGCGGGCGATGGCCTGGTCACAGGCCCCTGCACCTGCCATCAGGGTGGCTAGGCTCATGGTGTGACCACCACATGGCAGGCTCACCGGCACCATGGAGGTGGGCAGACTGCAGGTACACAGCACCATGGGCCTCACGATGGCAGTCTCTGTTGCACTGCTTTGTGTGGCTGTTCACTGGGTAACCATGGGACTGGGATGGGGGGGCATTGTGTATGCTCTGTGTTGCCTCCTGTGTGGCGCATGCCTTGAGGCACCACAGGAGGGTGCTGTGGTGTCTGTTGGGGCCGGTGCTGAGATGGGGTGTGTACATGGGTGGCGGACTGTGCTCAGGTCCTGTGTTCAGAGTGCCTTCCTGCTGGTGGCAGCATCCGGGCCGGCCCTTCTCACATGCGGGGTCCCTCGAGTACTGGTGCCAGGTCACCAGCCTTGCTGTGCCTCTGTGGGGGCCATGCTGGGGGGGCCTTGTGGCGGTTGTGGTGGCGTCAGTGGACGGTGTCACCACATGCGGTGGGTGGTCACGGTGGGGATGTGGTGCATGTGCATTGTGCCCCGGGGCAACTGGATGCCTTGGCACAGTGGTGCCATGCACTGTTTTGTCATGCTTCTGGGCTAGGTATCTCGGGCTCACCGTACTGGAGGTGGTCGGCACTGGTGTGGTGCCGTGGCATGGGTGGGGCCTGGCCATCCTTGTGTTCCGGTCTCTGTTGGCTGGGGGACGGTGCAGGGGTGCCTTGCCCAGCAGGTGGGGACTGCTGGGTCACATCTGCTGTTGGTTCAGTGCCGGGGTTCATGGGACAATGGTCCATCCTGCACCTGTCTGGTTGTGCAGCTCATGGGGGCCTTGCCCTGGTGGTGGGGCTGGGGGGTTGGTCTGTCTGTCCTGGTGCATGTTCCTCGGCACATGGTGCATGGCGCACCCATGGCTGCTTCTCAGCTGCTTCCTGTCTTTGTCCCTGTGCATCCCTAGGGGTGCTATTGTGCATCGACCCTGCTCCATTGCGCATCCCTCATTGCGCTATGGTGCATCGGGCATGATATTCAGCCACGATGCACAAGCGCACCTTGTCCTGCACATGGTTTGAATATCACACCCGTTGCACCATGGCGCACTGGACTTGCGCCTGCTCCCTATATTGCGCATCTTTTTGGTGCAGTCTGAATATCCCACCCTTAGTGTATACAAATTATAAATCTAAATTATTGTCATAGTAACCATATAATTCCATTTCTACTAGAAGAATAAATAACCAGGAGTATGAATATAATAATATAATCTAATATAAAGAGCAAAACATGCTTAAAAGTAAAGAAAAATCAAATAACATAAAGAATAATAATTCATGTCCCACCTGGGCAGAAGAAGCTTTTTTATGAACTGGGTTATGCTCGCTTCCTTAGTTCATGTATGTTGTCTAACATAAACAAGAAATAATGTATAATTATGCTTTCATTTGATACCTTTTGTTTACATTTTTTTAATATCTGGTTATGTTTAAATATACCTTCTGTATCTAATTATAATGTTCCTTCTGGATATTCTGTTTTGCTCTTAGCATTTTAAAGTTGTTTACAGACACCAATCGTTACATAGATACATAAACAGTGTCGGCAGATAAGGGCCTATGGCCCACCCAGTCTGCCCATTTGAGCTTGTAAGTTCAGTTTATGTTTTCCTAGAAGTCTGTTGCCCCTTACCCCTGACCTCCAGAATTCCTTTATGTCTATCCCATGCATTCTTAAATCCCGTGATTGTTTCAGCCCCCACCACTTCCTCTGGCAGGGTGTTCCACTTGTCCACCACCCATTCTGTGAAGAAATTCTTCCTCTCTTCCTCTAAATCATCCTCCTCCAACTTTAGTCCCATGCCCTCTAGTCCTGGAACATCTTTTTCACTTAAAATAGTGTATTCCTGCACCCTGTTCCTCCCTGTAAGATACTTGAATGTCTCTATCATATCCCCTCTCTCCTCCTCTGCTCCAGGAGTACATGTTCAGTTCCTTCAACCTGTCCTCATAGGACTTGTGATGCAATCCATGTACCATCTTTGTTGCCCTCCTCTGAATCTTCTTCACCCTGTCTATGTCCTTGTTGAGTAAGGTCTCCAGAACTGTACAGTGTACCCAGGTGGGGCCTCACTAGTATCTTGTATAGTGGAATTATGACCTCCCTTTTCCTGCTGGTGATGCCCCTGCCTATGCATCCCAGCATCCTATTTGCTTTACCTGCTACCTTGTCACACTGTTCCCCTACCTTGAGGTCATCAGAGATGATAACCCCAAGATCCCTTTCCTGCTTGGTGCATGCTATATCCTCACCCCCCAACCGATATATTATGCCAGGGCTTTTGTGCCCCATATGCATTTCTTGCACTTCTTTGCATTGAATTTCAACTGCCAAACCCCTGACCATTCTTCAAGTTTCTGCAGGTCCCTTCTCATTCTGTCTACACCCTCTGGTGTGTCTGCTCTGTTACAGAGCTTTGTTTCATCAGTGAACAGTGAAATTCTGCCTTCTAGGTCCTGCGCAATGTCACTGATGATGATGTTGAATAGGACCAGTCCCAGCACTGATCCCTGTGGTACCCCACTGGTCACTCTTACTACTAACAACAACAAAAATGGAAAGGGACCTGAGGGTAGTCATATCAGATGACCTAAAGGTGGGCAAACAATGTGAGAGGGCAGCAAGGAGGGCTGGCGGGATACTGGGATGCATAGGGAGAGGCATCACCAGCAGAAAACAGGAAGTTATTATCCCTCTGTACAGACAGTTGGTGAGACCTCATCTGAGTACTCGTGCAGTTCTGGAGACCCAATCTCCGCAAGGATATAGACAGGATGGAGGCTGTCCAGAGGAGGGCACTAAATGGTGCAGGGCCTGCACTGGAAGACATATGAAGAGAGACTTAAGGAGCTTAATATGTATAGCCTCGAGGAAAGGAGGGAGAGGGGGACATGATAGACACTTTCAAGTACCTCAAGGGAATCAACAAAGTCCAAGAGGGTAGCATCTTTCAAAAAGAGGTGTGCAAGAACAAGGGGGCACAATTTGAAGATAGTAGGGGGGCGGCTCAGAGGTAATTTAAGGAAGTATTTTTTCACAGAGAGGGTTGTGGATGCATGGAATGGCCTTCCGAGGAGGTTGTGGAGTCAAAAACAGTGGTGGAATTCAAGCATGCATGGGACAGTCATAAGGCAATTCTAGGGGTTGGGGGTAGGAAGAAGTAGGCTGCTGGTTAACTAGGATCTGCAGCTTATCCAATAGGTAGGGAAATGGGCAGACTGGGTGGGCCAAGCGGTCCTTATCTGCTGTCAAAATCTATGTTTCTATGTTACTATGTTTCTTCCCTCTGTGGAGTGACAGCCATTTACCACCACCCTCTGTGTCCTGCCGTCCAGCCAGTTACCTACCCACCACACTACTGTTCTGCCCACGCCCATATTCCCCAGTTTGTGTAATAGTTTTCTATGTGGCACAGTGTCAAAGGCCTTGCTGAAGTCCAGATAGGCCATGTCCACTGCCCTCCCCTGATCCACCTCCCTGGTCACCCAGTCAAAAAATTCAACCAGGTTGGTCTGACATGACCTCCCCCTGGTGAAACCATGCTGCCTTGGGTCCTGTAGTCCATTGACAACCAGATGTTCCACCAATCTCTCCTTCAGTAGTGCTTCCATGATCTTCCCCACTACCGAGGTGCGGCTGACTGGTCTGTAGTTCCCTGCTTCCTCTTTGTTCCCACTTTTGTATAAGGGGACTACATCTGCTGTCCTCCAGTCTTTGGGTACCTCCCCTGTTTCCAGTGATTGGCTGAACAGGATAGCCAGAGGTTCAGCCACCACCTCTCTAGTTCTTTATGACCCTGGGGTGCACCCCATCTGGCCCCATTGCTTTATCAACTCATTACTTCCAGTTCCTTCAGGACCCTTTCTCGTGTAAAGGGACTTGTGTCCATTTCTGCACCATTCTCACCCTTGTACTCCCTTCAGACCTATTACCCTCCTCTTCCTCAGTAAAGACTGAGCAGAAATACCTGTTCAATATGTCAGCTTTACTGTTGTCATCCTCCACGCGGCCCCCATCCTCCCCCTTCAGTCTCACTATCCTTCCCTTTGCATTTCTTTTTTCACTTATGTATCTGTAAAATGTTTTGTCCCCTCTACCCACTGATTTTGCAATGTGTTCTGTCTGAGTTTTGGCTTCCCTTACTGACCTCCCTGCCTCCCTTTGCTTCTCCTGGTACTTCTCCCTATCCCCTTCTGCCTGTGTCTTTTTGTATTGCCTGAATGCAATTTTTTTGGCTTTCACTTTCTTTGCTACCTCTTTGGAAAACCATAATGGTCTCCTCTTCCTTTTCCTCTTGCTAACCTGCTTAATGCATAATTCTGTTGCTCTTGTAATCCCATTTTAAATACTGCCCACTGTTCCTCAACCCCTGATTCCTGCCCCATTCCTTAATGCCACTTTCAAGTATCTCCCCATTTTCCCAAAGTCTGCCCCCCTAAAATCCAGGATACGTGTTTTTGTGTGGTTTGGTTTTGCTCTTTCTGTGATTTCAAACCACAATGACTGGTGGTCACTGTTCCCCAGGTGCTCCCCCACTGTTACCCCCATCACACTGTCCCTGTTTGTGAGCACAAGGTCCAGTATTGCCTTCTGCCGAGATGGTTCTATGACCAGTTGCTTGAGGAAGGCACCCTGAAGGGAGTCCAGGATAAATCTGCTCCTAGTTGATGCTGCTGCTGGGATGCTCCAGTCCACATCTGGAATACTGAAGTCTCCAACCAGTACTACCTCACCCTTGTCTGCCATCCTTTGGATGGCTAGCATCAGCTCCGTGTTTCTTCCTCCTGGGCTGGTGGTCTATAGACCACACCTGTGCTGATGGCTGGCCCCATTTTCCTTTCCAGCTTAACCCACAGTATCTCTCCCCATTTTGTTCCTCCTGGATCTCTGTGGCCCTTATGTCATTTCTCACATACAGTGCCACTCCTCCTCCCTTCCTACCTGCCCTGTCTCTTCTGACTATGTTGTAGCCAGGTATGGCCATCTCCCAGTTGTGGTTATCATTACACCAGGTTTCAGTGATGGCCACAATGTCCAGGTCTGATTGCACCATGACAGCCTCCAGATCTTCCATCTTGTTGCTAAGGCTCCTGGCATTGGCACATGGCTTTCCATGATTTGACCTCCTAGACTGTTTTGCTGTTCTACTCCAGCCCCTTCCTTGGTTGTCCTTTATCCCTGGTTCTCCTTGCTGTCTGCCCTTCTGCTGAATTTTGCCCCTTTTCTGCCTATCCACCTCTTGGGCGCTAATCTCCATCTTTTGCACACTGCTTTGTAGAGATAGCCACTCCTCCAGTTCACTGGTTCCACTGCTAGCTGTGGGGGTGAGCAAGTAGGTACCCTCCTTGCTGGCCTGCCACCCCCCTTTGCTAGTTTAAATGCTTGTCAATGTAGCATTTAAACTTATCATTGAGTGCTTGGATTCCCCTCCAGGATGGATGCAGGCCATCAGGCTTGAACAAACCTCCATCCCTCCAGGTGGTTCCCCAGTCACCAATTAATCCAAACCCTTTTCACAGCACCAGTTCTTCACCATGAGTTAAAGTTCCTGGTGCATGCACCCTATCTCCCGTGTCTCTACTGGGTAGTACAGTACTTCTGAAAGTGACAAAGTAGCTACTTGCTTGAGACTCCTCCCAATTTCTAAACTCTTCCTGAACTTCCTTTGGCTCCCCATTTGCCAGGTCATTAGTACCTAGGTGGATAATGACATCCAGCTCACCCTCCCGTCTTGCCTTCCCAGTGATCCCCAGGATCTTCCTTCCATCCCTCCATGCCGTGGTACCTGGTAGGCACCTCACCTCCCTGTCCTCCCCCTCTTGTGTTCCTAGCTAGATCCCTCTTATGATGGAGTCCTCCACCAGGATTCACTTCCTCCTCCTCCTCCTCTGGGGTCCACTGTTCTCTCCGCTGAGGTCGTCTCCTTGGCTAACCTCCACATCCTTTCCTTCCACTTCTCTGGGTACCTCTATTTGGTTGTCCCCGTTTGCCAGTGTGGCATATGAATTCTTGAGTGGAATAGGATCTGGGATGTGCCTCTGCCTGACTGCTCTAACCCTCCCTGAGCCTACTGTCATCCAAGTGCTCCTCGTTCTTGGCATCCTTTGAGGCAGTTGCATTGGACTGGGTGGTCTCTGGATAGGGGTGATGGTACTCCTGACCCAGTTTACTTCCGCTCTGAGTCTGGCTACCTCATCCCGCAGTCCAGAGAGATGCATGCAGATAGGGCAGCACCTCAGTGTCCAGAAGGTCTGCCTGAATATGGCTGCCCCACAGCCACTGCATTGCACCACTCCCCACATTATTTATTATTTATTTATTTAGTTTTTGTTTACCGGGTAAGTACACTAGACAAGTTTTATGCCTATTTTCAGGAACGACCCGGGAGAGTACAAAAGGGTACAACAGGTACACTGATACAGTAATTGGTTCAGACGAATACATTCAGGTACAAAAACAGGAGAAAAGACAATTTTTACAGTTTTTACATTTACGTGGAAGGTACACCCAGATACAGTGCTGGGGCAAGGTATAAGTTAGAGATAAATTCAATGACCAACAGGGCTGGTGAGGATTATGAGCATAGTAACATCATAGCATCGGTCAGCAAGGAGGGGGATTTGGACAAGGACATAGCGCAAGAGTGGTGATGCCAGAGCAGGAGAGAAGAAGCCGCACCAGTGGACACGGGAGGCTAAGTAGGCTTAGGACATTCACAGCGAGAAGCCAACTAAGATGATCCCAGGGAGGTCCGGAAACTCTTGTGAGAGGAGGCAGTACGGACACTTTCAGGAAAGGAGTTCCAGAGCCTGGGGCCATGGACAGCAAAACTCAAGTCCCCCATGTTGGTGCAGGAAGTAGGGTACACTTAGTAGGCCAGGGCCTTGGGATCTAAGCAGGTAGGGGAGAGGTCAGCAGGAGCAAGAAACCGCCAGTTCTGGAGGGGTGCCGGAGTTAAGTATTTTACTCACGAGGCACCCAGTGCTAAAGTTAAGGTGATTGAGCGGGATAATCTGCCAAGCTTCTCGTAGAGCTCGCAGTGATGGGTGAGGTGGGGGGCGGCCAGGCCAAAACGACAGATGTTGTTGTACGTTGTGCTCCACTTGCTTAGGATGGTCTTAGAAGTATGAACAAATATGAGGGAGCCGTAGCTGAGGGAGGGAAGTAGTACTCCCCTGGCAAGATTATACTGCAATTATACTGCTATTCCACTACTTGTCTGCTACTGAAGCTCTCCTAGTTCCCTTTTTATTAATTTACTGTCCTAAAAATCCTGCCACTGATCCTCAGATACTTTTCTTTTTAAAAAAAGAAAATAAACCGATAAATAAATGAGTCAAAACACTTGTGCTGAGGGTGGGCTTCTTCCCCCTTATGCCCCTCCTACTCCACACCCCTTACTATCCCCTGTGTTCAGGATTATTTTATCTATGGAAAAACATAACATAATATATCAGGTAAATTATGTATTGCTATGGTACCTTTGTCATACTTTCCCCATGTTTGTAATAAAATATCTACCTTATAATATTTTTCTGGCCCAAAGGGTTTGAAACAAACTTGTTTCTCTTCTCTTTTCTTTTATATTCAGAATATGGGCAAAGCAAAGATACAGTATAATTAAGTTTTTCATAAAAGGTTACAAAGTTCTTTGTTGCAATTTCAACTTGTATGTCTCAAGAGTTTTTCCAAAGTTCAAAGGTAAAAATTCTCTTTACTTTCACTTGCATCATTTCTTTTTTGAGCAAGCATTTTCAGCCTGGTTCATGAGTGCTAACTGGGGGTTGTCGGGGGGGGAGAGAGACAGAGAGAGAGAGGATCGAGCGTTCCAGTGTACTGCTCTCCTCTCTCGGGGAGGGATCCAGGGACGGCCTGGCACTGCAGTGACCCCTGGTGGAGACCGAATGCACTGCAATGCTTAGGGCTAGCATCTAAGGGGAAAACATTGGTCAGCTGCCTTCCGGACGTGGGTGGGGGCATCCACGTCATGGCCTGGGTGGCATTGCATGTCCCACGTCTGGGGTATAACCAAGAAAAAAACCTCCAGCCCAGATAGATGACGGCCTTCACAGTACCCTCTGCCACATGCCCAACACTGGATCTCTGCCTCTGCCCCTTCGATCTCCTTGTGGACCCTGGCCAGAGATGGCTCCGTGAGGGGAAAGTAATGTCCTTGAGGGGGCAGGACCACAGTGGGCAGTAGAAGCGGCTGAGGTGAGTTGAACAGCCTGAAAGAGTTCTGGGGACTGGAGGTGCAACAAAAAGAATTGACAAAAAAAAAAAAAAAAAGCCCTACGAGGTGAGACTAAAGGACATCAGTATGTACACCCTGGAAGAGAGGAGAGAGAAGATGGATATGATAGAGACCTTTAAGTACCTCATGGGGTAAGTAAGGTACAAGAGGGAAGTATCAGAAAAGAATGTGCTCAAGAACAAGAGGACATGCTATGAAGCTGGAAGTGGGTAGCTTCAGGAGAGATGTGAGGAAGTACTTCTTCACATAAAGAGTGGTGGATTCCTGGAACAGCCTTCTAGCTGATGTGGTAGGTGCAAAAACAGTGGTTGGTGGGGTTCAGGAATGCATGAGAGAGGCACAAGGGAATCATAGTGGAAAGGAAGTTGGGGAGGGAGGGAGAAAGAGATGTAGATCAAGTAGAGTTTGCAGTGACAATTTAAGTAGGGAAAAATGGGCAGACAGGTGGGTCAAGCAGTCCTTGTCTGCTGTCAGATTCTGTGTACACTTACCCAGCCATGGTAAGTTTCTCCTTGCTCCTCTTCTGGAGTCACTGCAGGGCTGGGGATGTGTTCTGGGGTGAGCAGTGTAAGCAGCTGTGTGGACACACTGCATCACTCACTCCGAGACACCCAGTTGGTGCCCCCATACAATGAACCGTGACCCCCCCAGACACATGGCTCCTCTCCAGCAAAGCCTGCATCAGCACTGAGGGGGCAGTCTAAACACAAATCGATCAGCACAGGAGGACTCTGCACCATTAGAGCAAAACGGCATGTGTGTTGGTTGATGACCATGTAAACAGGGCTAATGAAATTGCTGCTGGCTGGCCCATCGGTTCAGTGGTTGGGGTTCCGCTTGCAACACTGGCGGACCGGGTTCGGGAATGAGCCCAGGTCGTCAGAAGGCCAGATGGGGGGAGAAGGATGGAGCATCCTAAGGACTGCTCTTCTTCTCCAGGGGGGTGACACCTAACAGAAGCTGGGTGTATAACCTTGAGCACCGACACACAGTTGAAGAGGGGAGGCACTGGGGCAGGAGAGACACTGGCGTCATTGCACATCTCTGCCCCAGCCAATAGGGGGACAAAAATCACTCCTCACCAGAGACATCTCCATGACTCCCTGCTCCCGGCTTCAACTAGCTGCCTGGCCACATACTTCCCAACCAGTTACTAATACATGGCACTGATTCCTGCCACAGCGCTGTGCTCCACCTCTTGGGGGGCAAGCCAGGAGTAACTGGGGAGAATGAGTGGCTAATCGGGTGGTGGAAGCCTCGGGGGCACCGTGACCAGGGCGGACCCTTGACGGAAGGTGGGGAGGTCAAAAAGAGGGGAAAATATATATATATAAAAGAAATTGCTGCTATGATTTGCAAAGCTAATTGCTGGCTGCTCACATAGGTGATTTAGAGGTTCACAGGGGATCTTGACAACTCAACCCCTCTCTAATGAATGACAATGGAAACCAGTGGGTGAAGCTGTTGAAATGCAGTAAAAAAAGTAGTTTTTTGAAAATAAAAGTTCCCTACTTTATCAGGCTGTAGTTCTCCTGCTAAGCTGTATTGATGTTCCAGATGGCCTGATGTGATTAACAGCTCTTTAAGAGCTGCAGTTACCCATCAGTGTAAGATGGGGACTCCACAAAGACTAAATGTGAGGTGAGCCATTGTTACCCATTGTTAGGTCTTCCAGCTGGTGTCCAGGCAGTGATTAGGGGTGGAGTGCTGTTAATCTCCAGCTTCCACTTTTCTGAGTTTGTCTCTCCATATGTGTAGTGACATATCCTACATTGTGGCCAATGTCTTTGATTTTCCTACAGTTTGAGTGTCAGTGTCTATTTCAGTGACAAAATGTTAAGTGATATACAGGGTCTATGCTGCTGATGGTGGTTTTTTTTATCCCAGTCTCCTTGTAGCTGTGCTTTCTTGCTTCCTAGTCTCCCAGCTCTGTACATTCTACCCAGACACTGCCATAGGGTGACAGAGGAGGCCCCTTGAATGATTATTTATAGGCCCATAGTTTCTTTTACTGACAGATGTAGAGGTCCCAATTCTTCCCAATAGACCATGTCCTCTCATCCTAAAAGCAATGCTTTGATGCATGAATGGTACCAACAAACCCTAAATCCCCCAAACTGTTTAATCTGTATTGCATTACTGTTGGGTTTTCGAAACTTTATTCATCAAATACCTGTAATATCTTGTCATGATATGCTTATCCCCTGTTATCAGTGCTTATTGTAATTTGCCTAAACCCTAAGGCTCACTATGTCAAGCCAGCTCATTACTGCTTGTACAATGTCATGGCACTGTCTGCACTTTATCACTATGTAGACCATGGTCGAGAAGAAGCAGAAGAGGGTGAGAGGGAGTGCTGCACTGTACCATACAGTTCCTTCCCTTCCACTGGAGACCCAAGCCAAGGTCCACTGTCTGTTTGAATGCTGCCAGGAGCTGAAGTCCACCAATCTGGTGGACTGTGGAGTGAGTGAGGGTGGGGTTGTGAAGCCATGGTAGTTTAAATCTGCACTGCCTGCTCAGTGCCTCCATTTGTAGACCACGACTGAGAAGAAGCAGAAGAGGGTGAGAGGGAGAGCTATACTCTACCACACAGCTCCCTTCCTGCCACCGGAGACCCAAGCCAGGGTCCAGTGTCTGTTCGGGTGCCACCAAGAGTTGAAGTCTGCCAATCGCCAAAAATGTAATGATTTACTATGTGTACAGCCTGCCCAAGGCAGGGCTTGAAGGCCTACTAGATTTCATGCAAATGCTTGATGGTTACTCACACACTGAATTGATCATACTAGGAGACTTAAACTGGCTGCCCAACGAACCACAATACAAAGGCATACTTAATGCCTGCCAACTTAACCAAATCAATGCAACACCAACTAGGCTGAACCCTTAGTCAGGCAACCATTCCTTGCTTGACTGGATTTTGGAAAAAAGGTAGAATTTTACTCTCAGGAACCTTAAGTGACTCAATTAGTGATCACTTGGCCACATATTGCCTCTGGCACAACAGTGCCCCTAAAAACTCTCCACCTAGGCTGATTACCTGAGGAATTGCACCAACTTCAACAAGGCATCTTTTCTGTTTGACTTATCGCTAACTGACTGGACCTACCTAGATACAAGACACAAATTCCACCTTGGATTTCTTCATTACAAAATTTGCAACAGTTCTGGATAAACACGTCCCCCTGTGCACACAGAGGGTAAAGCACAAAAAAATCCAACTGGCTCACATGTGATATTTTCACTCTCATTCGCAAAAGAAATAACTCCTGGGATAAGTACAAGCAAACCAAA
This sequence comes from Neoceratodus forsteri, assembly GCA_016271365.2. Taxonomy (NCBI): domain Eukaryota; kingdom Metazoa; phylum Chordata; order Ceratodontiformes; family Ceratodontidae; genus Neoceratodus; species Neoceratodus forsteri. The sequence continues at coordinate 501,388,879 of CM028132.1, forward strand.
TGTGTCAGATTGGAACACATACAGACAACTAAAAAACAGATGCAAACAGGCAATGCACCAGGTGAAAAGTCAGAATAAAAAAAACAGCAAACTGCAAACTTGGGTGATCCTAAAAAATGTTGCCAGACCATAAACTCCAACATCAAAACACAATCCTCACCTACCTCAATCGACCTGGATGGAGACATCTGTGCTGAACCTCCTAAAATAGCACACCTCTTCAATGATTTCTTCTGCAGTTTGAATACAGACCCTCTGGGCACACCAAATCTAAATCTACTAAAGAAGTGGAGAACCTAAATCAGCCCAAGTTCCTTTTCAAAAAGGTTCAGAAATTGCTAAATGAATTGCCTCCCTAAAAATAGACAAATCAGCTGGATTAGACAGTTTGCTCCCAAAGTTCCTCAAACTTGCTGCCCCTCAGACTGCCCCACCCATAGCCAAAATCTTTAACCTATCTTTCATGACCCACACCTTACCCGACCTCTGGAAAACAGCTAGAGCTGTCCTGTTACACAAGAAAGGGAAGAAGATGCTACTGGAAAACTACCGCCCTATTCTATTTTGCCAGCTCTAGCCAAGCTGCAAGAGAAAATTATGCACACACAACTGACCGAATATCTTGAACAACACAATCTAATCTGCAAGGAACAATATGGGTTCAGGAGGTGCCATGGCACTAACGCAGCCCTGCTCGAATTCACAGATGCAGTCTATCACACAACAGATAAGGTATTGTTAATGGAGCTGTGTTCATGGATCTGACCCAGGCTTTTGATTTGGTCGGCCACGACGTATTAACTAGCAAATTACTCTAAATTGGCTTCGGATCCCATGCTCTGGTCTGGTTCAGTGATTATCTGAACCATAGAAAACAAATGGTGAAAATCGGTAATGCAGTCTTAAGTACCAATGTAATATGCAGTGGGGTCTCTCAAGGCTCCATACTGGGGCCTCTTCTGTTTTCAGCCTTCATCAACAATCTGTAAACCTGTACAGAGTCTTCTCTATGCAGACGACGCAGTTCTATATATGCATAGCAAAGACATCAACAAAATCAACCATGTACTGGGAAACAGCTTCACAAACTTGCAGGAATGGTTCATTTTAGAAAAAAATGGTCCTGAACCTACTGAAAACCCAATCAATGTTGTTTGGTTCTAACTACAATCTGAAAAACACAGCCCTCAAGTTCTGCATCAGCATAAATAATGGAAACTGCCTGGAAAAAGTCAGCTGCTTTAAATATCTAGGAGTACACTTAGACACTACCCTTACCTGTGATACCCACATTCAAAACACTACCAACCTGCTTCACCAAAGGCTTGGCTCTCTGTACAGAATCCACAAGTACCTAACGCCCAAATCCAGAGACAGAATAGCACAGGCAAATCTGCTCCCTATACTGGACTATGGCTCCTTGGTTACTGATGCTGTTAACAAAACCATGCTACAGAAGAAGCACACTCTCTATCACAAGATTGCCAGATTTGCAACAAGCAGCGATAGCAAGATGCAGCACTGTCTTTCTCTGAACACTCTAAACTGGCTCTCACCAGAGCTCAAATCCAACCTAACACTTGCCAGATTTATTAAAAGAACTATGGTTAAAAACTCCCCCATCTATTTAACTGAACAACTCGAGTTTGTCAACTTGCCCTCCTCTTGATCCACCTCAAAAAATAACCTAAAAGTTCCCTTTTTTCAAACAAACACTGGACAACGCTCCTTCAGCTGCCGCACCTCCTCATTATGGAATACACTCCCCCATGCTCCCATTAGAGAATCAAAAACTGTCTCTGCTTCCTCAGGCAATCTGAAAGAATGTTATCTATCACTCTGTGTCTGTGACTTCTTTGTGTAAATACCCCTTGTACTTACCCCTGTGCATCTGCGCTCAATGTAATATCTGCACTAATCAGCTGTGCTTTCTAAGTGCCTCAAGTATGTAATCAAGTATATAGTTTTCAATCAATGTGTGTATGTTTCATTTTCTGCAACGAGCACCCAAACATTTGTATGTATGTTCTCAAATGTCTGTGCAATTGCACCCGGGTCGTGACTGAAAAAGGTATTTGGTGCCACCAGTGCACTTACCCGGTTACCAAAGTGAAAATAAATATAAATCAGGCAGACCATGAAGAAAGAGGGGCAGGGGCTTTGAAGTCACTACTCCCCATAAAAGGGCTTCTTCACAATCAGCCCTCTTGCAAAGGACAGTGAAAACTGGAGTCTGCCCAGAGTCAGCCCAGGGGACAGTCAGTGGCTAGGAACCCTGCTTATCAGATACCAGGTACACCTGTATTGTTTCTGGGTTGGTGGGTTGTTCCTAGGTGTGTGGGGTGCTAGTGACTGTATTAATTAAGGGATCTAGAGTTGTTCCTGTCTATTAGGGGTACTAGCTGCTGTACTGCTTAAGGGGATGTGGGTTGTTTCTGTGTGTCTGGGATAGTAGCTGCTGTACTGCTTAAGGGGATGTGGGTTGTTCTTGTGTGTTTGGGGTACTAGCGGCTGTACTGCTTAAGGGGATGTGGGTTGTTCCTGTGTGTCTGGGGTACCAGCTGCTGTACTGCTAAAGGGGATGTGGGTTGTTTCTGTGTGTCTGGGATAGTAGCTGCTGTACTGCTTAAGGGGATGTGGGTTGTTTCTGTGTGTCTGGGATACTAGCTGATGTACTGCTTAAGGGGATGTAGGTTGTTCCTGTGTGTCTGGGGTACTAGCTGCTGTACTGCTTAAGGGGATGTAGGTTGTTTCTGAGTGTCTGGGATACTAGCTGCTGTACTGCTTAAGGGGATGTGGGTTGTTACTGTGTGTTTGGGGTACTAGCTGCTGTACTGCTTAAGGGGATGTGGGTTGTTCTATCTGTTTGTGGTACTAGCTGCTGTATTGTTTAAGGGGATGTGGGTTGTTTCTGTGTGTTTGGGGTACTAGCTGCTGTACTGCTTAAGGGGATGTGGGTTGTTTCTGTGTCTGGGATACTAGCTGATGCACTGCTTGAGGGATGTGGGTTTTGTTTGTGGTACTAGCTGCTGTATTGTTTAAGGGGATGTGGGCTGCTCCTATGTGTCTGTGGTACTAACTGCTGTATTGTTTAAGGGGATGTTGGTTGTTCCTGTGTCTGTGGTGCTAACTGCTGTATTGTTTAATGGGACATGGGTTGCTCCTGTGTGTCTGTGGTACTAACTACTGTATTCTTTAAGGGGAAGTGGGTTGTTCCTGTGTGCTTGTGGTACTAGTGTTATAAGCACAAAGTGTTGTGGGTGTGAGGGCTTGCTGCTAAACTGATAACTGCGGCTTACTGCCACACTGGTAGCTAGGTAGGGGATAAAAAAAAAGACTGTAAGTGCTGGTGTTTATAACTTAACTGTCTCCATGACATAGGGTAATTAAATAAAAGGCTTTTGTATTGAAGTTTATTTATATTTAAACAGAATATGGCACTAGGCAAAGCCTGTTTTCAAGGCCATCCTTTATATACACATAATATACATAAGGTTACATAAATAGCAAGAATACAATTCATAAAACTTTAAAACTAATAACAATGACATCAAAAAGGATTCCATTCCAAAAGTGCTGTCTTAAAGAGCTACTGACGCCAAAAAGAAAACTTTGAAAAACATAATTAGATACAATTCAGTTTGCATTCCATATGTATTCTATATATTTCTTTTCCTTGTTATTTATTACTAAGTAAATTTGCAAGAGTACATGATTTTTACCCTTAGATTTCCCTCAGAGTTTATCTGCCTCTGGAGCTGACGCCCTACTTCATGTCATTATCCTCTGTTGTGACATCACAATCTGCTGCCATGGGAATAACTGTATTGTCACAAGCAGTGCATTATGACCTCCAGTAGAAAGAAAGCAATAGAAATAGATAAACTTTTCAAAGCAAAGATCCTGTTCTCATGCAGATGACCTCAGTAATAAATAATGAGGAGGAAGAATACAAAATAAATGTGAAATACAAGCTGAAATGTAACTAAATGTTATGCTTTGTTAAAGTTCTCCTGAAGATGTCAGCTGCTGTTTAAAGCTGTGATATGTAGCCATGTTTTGCAGTTTTGGTGGGGAAAGACTTCCAATTAGTAGTAGCAATATAATCAAAGAACATTTGTCCATATTTTGTTCTTGTCTTTGGAATTTTTAGACCTCTTCCTGTAATCTCATGTAGAGAATATATAGAGGATACTGGAATTAATTTTTCCAAAAGATATGGAGGCGCGAGACCATGGAGCGTGTATTGAACTTTGTCAACTGGTACTGGATACAGCTTAGATGTATAGGGTTCTAGGACAGGAGGACAGGGAGAGTAGTGACTGAGACTCTGAAGAAAGGTGCAGCGCAGTGGTTGTGGGATGGCAGTCTTCAGGGAGACCTTCTAGAGACTACAGTGCTACCCCATTTGCATGCGCCTCCTTGGGTTGGTGGAGAAGGTCTCTAGACTCGAGGCTGCATTGGTGGTGAGTCAGGGGGAGGTTACTAGACTCAAGGCTACATTCATGAAGAGTCAGGTGACACTTTCCCCCACCCAGGGACCACCAAGTTCTGACACCGTTACCTCAAGGGTTGCCAGATAGGAGGAGCGGCTGGACTATGGTGGGCTCAAGGAGGGAGGGGGTGGTGGGATTCAGAAGGTTGGAGGGGTTGCAGGCACATTCCTTAACCACAATTGGTTCCATGGCACAATTCCTTTGCCGCTTTGGTGGAGCAGGACTGCCAAATGGCACCTGTGGTAGTGGCCAGGGAGGAGGAGGGGCAGAGGCCCAAAGGTGGCAGGAAGAGGACTCCAGAAAAGGAGGAAGCATCTTCTGGTGGGGGACTGCACCATCAGAGGGATAGAGCTGGGAGTAGGAAAGAGGCAGAGAGGGACCTCAGGTGCCTATCCAGTGCCACAGCATGGAGGGATGGGAAGCATATTCTACAGATCGCTAGGGCAATAGGAATGGAGGGGGAGCTGTCATTGTCCACCTGGGGATAAATTATCTGACTAGGGATGGGGCAGGTAGGGTGCAGAGGGAGTTTGGGGAGCTAGGAAGGAGTCTTAGACAGGTAGTGCATTCTAGCTTTTGCAGATATGCTGCCTTTCTATGACAGGGGGAAGGTGAGGGACCTTCGCACCAGTGCCTTCAACTCATGGTTGAAGGAATGGTGCAGAGTGGAGGTATATGGCTACATTGGGGACTGGGGGCTCACCTGGGAGGATAAGAGCCCATACAGAGGTGATGGTCTGCATCAACCCAGGAGATGGAATTCACCCCAGAATTCTAAAAGAATTAAGCAGAGAACTAGTGACACCACTGACTACCCTTTTTAACAAATCATGGGAGGATGGTGTGGTACCCGAGGACTGGAAGAAGGCGGATGTGATTCCCCTTCACAAAAGTGGGACCAAGACAGAGGCAAGAAACTACAGACCTGTCAGTTTGACCTCTGTGGTAGGGAAAGTGATGGAATCACTTCTGAAGGAAAGAATTGTTGAGTACCTAGATGCCAGTGGGGCACAGGACCCAAGGCAGCATGGATTCACAGCGGAAGGTCATGTCAAACGAATCTAATTGATTTCTTTGACTGGGTAACCAAAGTAGTAGACCAGGGAGGGGCTGTGGACATGGCCTACCTAGACTTTAGCAAGGCATTTGACACAGTCCCACACAAAAGATTAGTAGTCAAATTAACCAGCCTAGGAGTGGATCCCAGGGTGGTAGCCTGGGTAAAACATTGACTGAACAACAGGACACAGAAGGTAATTGTAAATGGAGTCCACTCTGCAGAAAGGGGATTACTAGTTGGGTGCCGAGGGTTCAGTACTGGGTCCTGTCCTTTTAATGTCTTTATAAGTGACATTGCAGAGGGACTGGAAGGAAAAGTATGCCTCTTTGCAGATGACACAAAGATCTGCAACAGGGTTGATACACAAGGAGGAGTGGAAAGGATGAGAAGGGACTTGGCAAGGTTGGAGGAATGGTCAGAAGTATGGCAGCTTGGATTCAATGCAAAGAAGTGCAAAGTAATGCACCTGGGAAACAAAAACCCGGGGGAAAATTACACAATGGGGGAGGTAGTAACAATGACAAAAATGGAAAGGGACCTGGGGGTAATCATAACAGATGACCTTAAGGTTGGCAAGCAATGTGAGAAGGCGGTAGGGAGGGCTGGGGGGATACTGGGATGTATAGGGAGAGGTATCACCAGCAGAAAACAGGAAGTTATTATCCCCCTGTACAGACAGTTGGTGAGACCCCATCTGGAGTACTGCATCCATTCCTGAGACCCCATCTCCAAGGACATAGACAGGATGGAGGCAGTTCAGAGGAGGGCAACTAAAATGGTGTAGGGTCTGCAAGAGAAGCCATATGAGGAGAGACTAAAGGAGCTTAATATGTATACCCTTGAGGAAAGGGAGGGGACATGAAAATGTTTAAGTACCTCAGTGGAATCAACAAAGTCCAAGAGGGTAGCATCTTTCAGAAAAAGAGATGTGCAAGAACAAGGGGACACAATCTGAAGATAGAGGGGGGACGGCTCAGGGGCAATGTGAGGAAGTATTTTTTCACAGAGAGGGTGGTGGACGCATGGAACAGCCTTCCTGAGGAGGTTGTGGGGTCTAAAACTGTGGGAGAATTCAAGAATGCATGGGACAGACATAAGGCAATTTTTGTGGGGGTAGGAAGAAATAGGCTGTTGGTTAAATAGGATCTGCAGCTTATCCTCTAGGTAGGAAAATGGGCAGACTAGGTGGGCCAAGCGGTTCTTATCTGTCATCAAAGTCTATGTTTCTATGTTTCTATGAGAGGAACCTCAGTTCTCAGTGGATGGCTTAAACGTTACTTTGATGAGTATTTAAACTAGCCAAGTAGGGTGGTGGAGGAAGGGGAGGCAGAAACTGCCCTCACCCCACAGGCTGAGATAATATGTAGAGGAATCCTAAGGAGTGAGAGTTCCAGCTAAGGGAAAGTAGGTCAAGATAGTAGTGGGTTAGTGGGGGAGGAAGCAGTCAGAAAAAAAAGGAGGGAGGGAGGAAGGGGGCACAAAAGGAAAAAGTGGGAAGCTACAAGCGAAGAGTTAACAAAATCTGGAAGGCCATGTGTGCTGATGCTAGAAGTCTGGGAAATTAGATGCCAGACCTAGAGGTCATCATAGTGAAAGCCAGCCTAGATATTGTGCCCATTACCAAGTTGTGGTGCACGTGGGACATGGTTGTACCTGGCTACACGATGTTCAGGAGGGACAGGTAGGAAGACAAGGAAGAGTGGTGTTTCATGTGAAGAAAGCACAAAAACAACAGAAGTACATGTAATTCAGGGGGAGGCAGAGGTGTTATGGGTCAACCTCAAACTGGGAAATGGAGCCAGTATTTGGACAGCTATGATCTACAGGCCTCCGGCATGGGGGAGGACTTAGACAAGGAAATGCTAGAAGCAACTGGTAAAATGGATGAAAAGAGGGAGATGTTGCTGGTGGGGAACTTCAATCTGCCAGATGTAGGCTGCAACCTCCCTGCAGTAGCTTCAACTAGAAACAGGGACATCCTGGACTCCTTGCAGGGTACATTCCTCAGGCAACTAGTCAGTGAACCCACTCATGATGGGGCAATACTGGATCTGGTGGTTACTAACAAGAATGGTTGTTGTGGACATCAGGGTGGGAAGCCATCTGAGGACCAGTGATCATCGTACGGTGTGGTTTAACATAAGAACCACTGTGGAATCCAAACAGACAATAGCGAGGGTCCTGAACTTCAGAAGAACTGATTTTACTAAGTTAGATGAATGCCTCAGGAATGACCTGGCAGGAGGAGAGGACCTGGAGTGGGTGGAAGAAAAGTGGGCCAAAATAAAACTGGGCATAGTGAAGGCAATGAAACTCTGCATCAGGCAGGCAAGCACAAGTAAAAAAGGAGACCACTATGGTTCTCAAAAGAGGTAGCAAAAAAGTTAAAGGCTAAAAAGGTAGCATTCAGAAAATATGAGACCCAGAGAGAGAGAGAGGAGGATAGGGAACTGTATCTGAGAAAACAGAGGGAGGCAGACAAAGCAGTAAGGACTGCAAAGGCGCAGATTGAGGAAAGACTAACTCAGGCAGTATCAAAAGGGGACAAGACATTTTTCAGGCATGTTAGTGAGAAAAGGAAGACAAAGGGAGGGATTGTATGATTCAAGAAGGAGGGGGTGACTGTATGGAAGGTGATCAAGAAAAGGCAAACATATTGAACAAATACTTCTGCTCAATTTTCTCAGTAGAAGGGGAAGGGAAAAGACCTCAAAAATACATCAGGGAGCCGGCTCATCTGCGCAGCGGTTGGATTTCCGCTTGTGACGCCGGCGACCCGGGTTCGGGAAAGGACTCGGATCGCTGGAGAGCCGGCCGGGGTGGAGTAGGTTTGAGCATCCCACGACTGCTCACCTACTCCAGGGGTGGAGGATGCAGGGTCGCTGTCTGCACTCTTTCTGGCGGAGGCCAGGGAGATCAGCAGCAAGCCTGAACATTGAGGGGGGGGGGTGAACATCGGCTACGCTTTGACGTTTGTGGCACACCACCCCTCGGAGAAAAGCGGAAATACCAGCCTCCAGGTTCGCCGGAAGATGGCTGCCCGGTCCTGTTGGCCCAAGATGTTCTGTGGCCTCCGAACCCACCTCAGCAGCGCCCAAGGACTGACGCCTAGTATGCTGGAGCCCTCCCCTCCCGGTGTCTTCCCCCTCGGAGGAGGGGGACCCACCCGGCAAAGGTATATGCCGGGCCACCCTTGGGTCGGCCGCGATATGAGGTGAGAGGAGGAGGGACAGGACGAGGGGGTCACGGGTAGCATGAGCAGCCGGAAGGAGTGGCGAATCAGGAGGCAAGGACGGAGGGGAAAAATACATAACACAAAAATAAAAAAAATACATCAGGAGCATTGATGGGAGGGACGTGCACACTATTTCATTTTCTGAGGAGAAGGTCCAGAAAGCACTCACCAACCTGAAGGTAGACAAAACTGTGGGACCAGACAGGGTACATTGAAGTGTGCCGAGAGAGCTCTGGGAGGTACTGGCTGCATCTCTGACAGATCTGTTTAACAGATTGCAAGAGACCGGCATGGTCCATGGAGACTGGAGAAGGGAAGATGTAGTCCCACTTCACAAAAATAGCAGGGAGGAGGTGGGAAACTATATGCCTGTCAGCCTGACATCAGTGGCAGGTAAGATAATGGAAACACTGCTAAAGGAAAGGATTGTAGAATATCTGGTATCCAGTGGATTACAGGATGCAAGGCAGCATGGTTTCACAGGGGGAAGGTCATACCAAACAAATCTGATAGATTTCTTTGACTGGGTAATCAAGGAGTTGGATAAGGGAGGGATGGTGGGCATGACCTACCTGAAACTCAGCAAGGCTTTTGTCATCGTTCCTCATAGGAGACTGGTAAACAAGTTTGGGAACTTAGAGGTAGGTATTAAGGTAGTAACCTGGGTAAAAAAACTAGTTAGGGGACAAGACACAGGGGATAGTGGTAAATGGCGTTTGCTCCAAGTAAGGGAGGGTGACCAGCAGGATACCTGAGGGATCAGTGCTGGGACCAGTCCTCTTCATTGTCTTTATAAGTGACCTAGTGGAGGAACTGAAGGGAAAGGTCTTCCACTTTGTGGATGACACCAAGATCTGCAACTGAGTGAACTATATGGGGGGGGAGTGGAAAGGATGGGTAGGGATCTGAAAAGATTGGAGGAGTGGTCAAGGGTATGGCAGCTGGGTTTTAATGAAAAAAGTGCAAAATAATGCACTAGGGCAACAGAAACCCAGGAGTGGAGTACAAAATGGGTGGAATGATACTGACAAAGACCAAGCAGGAAAGAGACCTAGGAAGTCAGATGACCTAAAGGTGGCCAGGCAGTGTGACAAGGCAGTAGGTAGGGTTAATGGGATGCTGGGGTGCATAGGGAGGGGCATCGCCAGCAGGAAGAGGAAGGTGGTGCTGTACCTATACAGACAGCTGGTAAGACCTCACCTTGAATACTGAGTCCAGTTCTGGAGATCACATCTCAGGAAGGACATAGAGTGGAGGTAGTCCAGAGGAGACTACCAAAATGGTGCAGGGTCTGCATCAAAACCCCTATGAGGAGAGACTAAAGGAGCTAAACATGTACACCCTGGAGGAGAGGGGGAGGCATAACCATAGAGACACTTAAGTACCTCACAGGAGTTAATAAGGTGCAGGAGGGGGTTATTTTTCAGAGACAAAGGTGCTCTAGAACAAGGGGCATGTTATGAAGCTGGAGGGGGCTAAATTCAGGAGAGATATGAGGAAGTACATCTTCACAGAAAGGGTGGTAGATGCTTGGAATATTCTTTCAGTGTAGGTAGAGGGGGCGAAAACAATGGTGAGGTTCAAAAATGCCTGGGCTAGCCACAAGGGAATTGTAGGGGAAAGGAAAGGAGGGAAAGAGATGGTGCCATAGATCAAGTAAGGGTCTGCAGCAAGAAATGAAGGATAAAAAATATTGTCAGACTAGGTGGGCCTGGCAGCCCTTTTCTGTCATCACAGTTTATGTTTTTGTTTATATATGTTTTTATCTCCTTGTATCCTCTGGGGTTTGCACCTGGAAAAGAGCATTGACTCACTGTGCCTCTCCAGATTACCAAATTTCAATAAATAAATAACAAAACAAATTATTTGATTGAAACAGGCACTCCAGGGGTGTGTGCAGCCTCTTAAATAGAAATTGAGGAGGCCAAGATTCATGCCTCAGGACTGGTTATTTTGGGCTGATGAAAAAGCAGTGTTCACAAAAATGCTGTTATTATTGGAGCATATCACTTTTAAATACTTTAGTGCCTGGTATATGTTAATAAAAATGTCACAAACATTTCTATGTCCCAGCCCCCCCTAGGATTGTATCGCTCCCTACCCAAAAAAATTCCTAGATCTTTGCCAGCCTAAGTTGATACATTTGATCCCTTCCAGAAGTGCAGGTCTCTGGTCATAGCGTGGGGGCTGCACATGTCTTCCTCTGCTTGACTGTGTTTATTGCCCTGTGGGTGGAGGTGAGAGTGTTGTCAGGTGTAAGATGATGCTGGCTATTGCATGTGCCAGAGCTGCGTGACTGAATATCAACTTCAATTATACAGTCTGGTTCAGGGGACACAGAACGAGGAGAGGGTGCTGTGGCACACAGCACAGTGATCACAGAATATTTCATAGCTTGCATTTTTTACTGTATAAGTGCACAAAACACTCCATTATAGTCATGAATGAGTGCAACTATCAATGGGCTAAGGTCATTTTACGTAAACTTGTCCTGTTGGTTAGTGCAAAATAAAGGTCACAGTTAACCCCTGGCCTGAGTGTGATGGGAGCTGTTTTTACACAAGCCCCATGTGGGTCCCCAAGCTCTTGAAGCTCATACAATCTAACACCAGAATTGTCTATGCAACCCTGGTGCCATTATACCAAGGGCTACTACCCCTGCCTGCTTCTCTGGTCGCAGGTTGAGGGGCCTGGGTTCAGAAATGAATGGTTCCTATGTCTGCCCTATCAGCAGCAGAACTCTGATTATGGTGCCCCACCCAGAGTAATACTTACATGGCTAACTTAACCAACCATTACAGCCCTCTGGGAAGCTATACCTACCCACACCCCCAGCTAGTGGCCCAACACACAGACCAACATTTAGCAATATACTTTGCCTGTAAAATCATATTTAATGGCTGGTGCTAATAATATGCTCACCAGGTTTGCACTTACCAACAGGGTCTGGACTTCTGGCATACACCCGGCGTCCCCTGCAAAGAACAGTTAACCAGCAAACACAGTACACATTTACTTTGGCCCCCACTTGTCCCCACAACAATAATATGCTCACAGATCCAGTCAACATGCAAAAACAAAGCAGGTTTATTCAGGGGACTAAACACAGGGAGGGGGTGACAATTTAGGCTAATGATTGTGGTACTATAATTAAACAAGTGGCAATTAATGATCATTAAATTTGTTTCTGTTTTTTTTTGGGGGGGGGGTTTGTAGACTGTTTCTTACCGGATCCCCAAGGAACTCGCTTCAGCGACCTCTCAGCCCAGGCTGTACCTCCCTGTCTGAAGCTCACTGATCCAGGCCGACCCATTCCAACGGATCCCCCGGCTTTCAGCCCCCCGAAGTGGGACCGCCTTATGCCCTGGCGCTCAATCTATAAACTAATGCGCCGGGCTGGAGTCAGGAGGTGCACCTGGAGAGTGAGCACAACATTGGGAGTATAGCTGAGACTGGTGGCACCTTCGCCTATCCCCGGGGCCGGGGATTTCTTCTTAAGTTGCCCCCTAGGAGCGCAGGGTGTGCAATGATGCCTGCACAGAGGAGCCGTAGGCATCTGCCGCGCTCCTCCCCTCACGTACACCAGGCAAAGGTAGTACCTCCGGTCTCCACTGGGGGTCTCTACTGCACTGTGGAGACCCAGATCCCACCCCAGGGAGAGGAGAGCTGTTCTCCAGATGCTCGATCCTCTCCCTCCCCTGCCGACCCCCAACGGCCCAGGCTTGGTGCAAGGTGTAGCATCCAGTGCCTCAACCCTCAGTGCCACCAGGCTGGCTTCATTAAATCTGTTTCTGAATTAATCAGTTTATACAGCTGCTGGGTACCCAGAATGGAGTTAGGTGCAGGCCTGAAGTGTTGCCGCAGATAGACCGGCGTTGCAGCTGGTTGGGACCCTTGATGGAGAGAAGGGTATTATTAGACAGATGAAACACTTTGTATTTAGTGAAGCAATTGTATTTCCTAGCCTGATGGCCTGTAACTACAGTTAAAACCCAACAAGGGTTTCTCCTGCTTTTAGGCAGTTCACACACTTTCTTGTGTAACCCCTAGGTGGCACTACCCCAAGGGCTACTACCCCTGCCTGCATGACTAGTTGCAGGTTAAGGGGCCTGGGTACTGAAAATGGGTGCCTCCACCCGGAGGACAGGGTTGGCGATAGCGTAGCTGACCTGGGCACAGCCCGCCGGTACACTGTGACCCCCCCCTTTCCCCTCTAGTGGCTTAAATAATGAACAGAATACACAGGTACAATAGCCCCCAAACAACAGGTATACCCCCACTCTGATTGTACTTATCACCAGGGCTGTTTCCACTGGTTCTGCCCTGGAGACATAGAAACATGGAAACATAGAATTTGACAGCAGATAAGGACCGCTTGGCCCACCCAGTCTGCCCATTTCCCTACCTACTGGATAAGCTGCAGATCCTAGTTAACCAGCAGCCTACTTCTTCTTACCCCCACACCCTAGAATTGCCTTATGACTGTCCCATGCATGCTTGAATTCCACCACTGATTTTGACTCCACAACCTCCTCTGGAAGGCCGTTCCATGCATCCACAACCCTCTCTGTGAAAAAATACTTCCTTAAATTATCTCTGAGCCACCACCCTCTATCTTCAAATTGTGCCCTCTTGTTCTTGCACACCTCTTTTTTTGAAAGATGCTACCCTCTTGGACTTTGTTGATTCCCTTGAGGTACTTGAAAGTTTCTATCATGTCCCCTCTCCTCCTTTCCTCGAGGCTATACATATTAAGCTCCATAAGTCTCTCTTCATATGTCTTCCGGTGCAGACCCTGCACCATTTTAGTTGCCCTCCTCAGGACAGCTTCCATCCTGTCTATGTCTTTGCGGAGATTGGGTCTCCAGAACTGCACACAGTACTCCAGATGAGGTCTCACCAGCTGTCTGTACAGAGGGATAATAACTTCCTGTTTTCTACTGGTGATGCCTCTCCCTATGCATCCCAGTAACTCCCCAACCCTCCTTGCTGCCCTCTTACATTGCTTGCCCACCTTTAGGTCATCTGATATGACTACCCCCAGGTCCCTTTCCATTTTTGTTGTTGTTAGTATCTCACCCCCCATTGTGTACTCTTCCCCTGGGTTTTTGTTTCCCAGGTGCATTACCTTGCACTTCTTAGCATTGAATCTAAGCTGCCATACATTTGACCATTCCTCTAACCTTGCCAAGTCCCTTCTCATCCTTTCCACCCCACCTGTGCATCAACTCTGTTGCAGATCTTAGTGTCATCTGCAAAGAGACATACTTTTCCTTCCAGTCCTTCCATAATGTCGCTTATAAAAGACAATGAAGAGGACCGGTCCTAATACTGAACCCTGGTACCCCACTAGTAACCCTCCTTTCTTCTGAGTGACTCCATTTACTATTACTCTCTGTGTCCTATTCTCCAGCCAATTCTTTACCCAGGCTGTCATCTTGGGACCCACTCCCAGGCTGGCTAACTTGTATATTAATCTTTGTGTGGGACTGTGTCAAATGCCTTGCTAAAGTCTAGGTAGGCCATGTCCACAGCCCTCCCTGATCTACTACTTTGGTCACCCAGTCAAAGAAATCTATCAGATTTGTCTGGCATGACCTTCCCGCTGTGAAGCCATGCTGCCTAGGGTCCTGTGCCCCTCTGGCCTCTAGATACTCGACAATTCTTTCCTTCAGAAGTTATTCCATCATTTTCCCTATCACTGAGGTTAAACTAACAGGTCTATAGTTTCCTGCTTCTGCCTTGCTCCCACTTTTGTGAAGGGGAATCACATCTGCCCTCCTCCAGTCCTCGGGTACCACCCCATCCTCCCATGATTTGTTAAAACCCCCTGTAAAGTAAGGTTAAACACAGCAAACAGTAGTACCACAGTGCTAGTTGTACAGAAATGCACCACAGGCAGGTTAAGTACAAAAAGATTCAGATCTGATTTATTCGGGGGAGTGAATAAGGAAGGGGTGTAATCAGGTTGATTGGTTTAGATACTGATTCAATCAGGCTACAAGGCATGCTCTTTAGAGTCCCTCAACACAGTCACACACACTCTGGGTACTCAGTTCGTGAGGTAGGCTAGCCTGACACGTTGCCTGGGGTAGGCCGGCATTGCAGCTTGTCGGGGCCCTATGATGGAAAAACAGGTCATGCACAATAACTGACAATTTGTAATCCGGAGCCAGGAGGCTCAATTTGTGATAATTAGACAAAATGGTTAAATCAGATGAGACACTTTGATTGAGCTGTTATTGCGTGGAGCTCCCCTGGTGTTTACTCATGCTACCCAATACAGGACACAGGATGGATGAAATGGAGACTGCAGGATGACTTGCTGGTTTGCCAGGAGAAGCAGGGCCCACACAAATCACCGAGGTGTCGTTCCTGTTCGAGATGTTGAGCAGGGGGCTGATCCCCAGGCTGGTCTCTTGTCGGTGGCTTTCTCTACATCGTAAGTAGCTGGCTGGGCCGGGTTGGCAGGGCCCAGGCTAGGTGGAGATGAATGTGGATTCAGTCCGGTAGGTGCTGGATGCAGCTTCCAGGAAGCGTGACACAATTAAGCAGTGGGGAACCAAATCGCAACCCACTGAGAGCATACAGCACATTTATAGTAAAGCAAACACAATACCACACAAGTCAGATGACAGTCCGGTTGTAATTTCAGCTTTCCTGAGCAAAACCGTGATCTCTGTAGTGATTTCAGACTCTCTGACAGGCCGATCGCGTACAACAAATCTTCGGTCTTCTTCAGGTGAAAGGCAGTCACAATTCAGTAATTCTAGTCTCAATTAGTTTGGATAAAGTCCAGTTTTAATTCAGGCTAAAGGATTCCCTCACGAGAGACAAGTAGGCAGGCAGGCCAAACATAGCCTTCCCACCAGTTTCCCACGTGACTACACAGGAGCAGCTGCTCGAATATCTCGAGTTGTTCACTCTCAACTCCCAACTCAGACTGACTTCTGCTGCAGGCAGCACCGGGACTTCCTCTAAGATCCAAAAGGTTCGGTTGGTTGATCCATCTGTCTGTCACAGCTAGAGCTCCCCCTCCAGGTCCATTTAGGTGCCAAAGTGGAAAAACTACAATTCCTACAGAAATTCACTCCCACAAGACCCCTGGGGACATACTCCATTTTTGGGTCCCCAAAGGTACTGATTGGTGCAATACAGAAATGTCTACGCTGCAAAGAAGGGCAGGTTAGACAAACTATAATATCATTATTATTTAGAGCAGCTAATCATCAAACAGTTACCAGTTCTAACAGAGTTCCCTCTGCACAATTAGCGATGGCAGAATGGAGCAATATTACTTCAGCTCAGCGGGACTCGAGCCTGGAAACACTCGGCCCCTACCCGGATTAATTATACACCACAAAATGATGCCTCTTAAGGAGACAGGCACAGAGGCTAGCTAGGCACTCACATGTGCAACACTTTTAAAATGCTAGGACACGGAACACCAGCCTGGCAGTGGGCATTAGGCAAGCCCAGGAAGACACTTTAGGAACCCCCATTTGTAGGAAGGGTTACACCAGTCCTGCAGGGAGGCAAAATGGGCCTTTTTCCTGTGTTTCTCTCAGCCCACACATGTAGGTTCCTTCCTTCCTTCTCAGTAGCTCAAGCTGAACTCCCTCTGTTCAAAACAGTCTTAACAGAAGACTGGGATCTCTGTATTCCAGCTGGCTATCTTTGCTGTCAATCACCGTCTGAGAGTGCTCATTGGTAGAATTTAAGTGCCAACAAGAAAGTTTACAGCTTTTCCCAAAAGTCACTGTAATTAGGACCACTTGAGGACCACTTGGTTCCGATGGGTCCAACCACTAAGTCCCGGACCAAACATGGAAGCTCCAGTAGTGGAGGAATAAATAATTAATGTAAACAATGAATTCATACAATAACATTAAGGATTTTGAGATAAACATTTACAGGACTTTGAAGAGTCCCCTCAGCGCTATTGAGTGACTGCTGAATGGAGTTAATCGGAATTGGGTATGGCTGGTCACAAGCCTTGATTTCCTTGGACCCAGCCCAAGCTATGTACACACAACGTGGACTTTTTAAAGAGACAGTGTGGCAGCACGGCTCTGCACACTCACGCAGGACAGCATCACAACATCTCTGTATGGGGATTCACCTTTTTTCCTTCTGGACGTCAGCCAGGCAGTGGGCATTACTAGAGCCCAAGGAGACACTCAAGGTAAGCCCCCTAATTTTTGGGGGGGGCATTACATCTGGAAAGGGTTTCAGCAGGGATCAACTGTGACTTTTCTTTGCACTAGCCAGCAAGACAAATTGATTCAAAACTGCACTAGCCCACACAAGATTGCACTAGCCAACAATTGTAATGGTAAATTTTGATCACTTTTACAGGAAAAAATGCAAGCCAAGAAAATACTCATATTATTGCACATTTATCCTACTCCCACACTGTTTCCTGTCCCAGCAGAAAAAATACTGCAGTGCCATCACACACAGTGTGCCCCACCCCATTGTTTTGTACCATGGCCTCCTCTCTTCCTCTTTCTGCACCCCCCCAACCAGAGGATAACACAGCAGCAAATGTTCAGTCAAGCAGACCTAGCTCTGCACACACAGCAATAACTGGCATTATCATGCACCTCATCACACTTTCACCACCACCCGCAGGGCAATGAACAGAGTGAGGCAGAGAAAGACACTTTCATCCCCACACTATGATCAACTGGAGCTTAACACTTCTGGAAGTTTTTGTACAGTGTTAAGTGAGCCAGGAGCACATCTATGATTTATTTGGGGAGGGGGCTACACAAACCTAAGGGGCTTGGGAAACAGAAAACTTTGACATTTTTATTTTTAAAGTATTGATTTTAACATGCTATGCCCCAACAGTAACAGATTGAAAAAAAAAAACATTCTCCTTTCATCACCAACTAGTTCAGCACAAGGAGGCACCAATCATACTCAGACCAAACATCGTACCAAACAGAATCAGACTAAGCATTTCAGCAAAATTACACAATCAAAGCATATTAATAATGCAAATAACCAAAACAAAAAAGGGGATGGAAGGCAATGTGTGTCAATGCTTGAAGTCTGTCAGACAAAATCCCTGATCTCAGCCGGCCCATTGGCACAGCGGTGGGATTTCTGCTTGCGACGCCGGAGACCCAGGTTTGGGAACGGATCCGGGTCGCCGGAGGGCCGGCCGGGGGGAGTAGGATTGAGCATCCGATGGGCAGCTCTCCTACTCCAGGGGAGGGTGCAGAGGCAGCATTCGTGCGCTGGGGACCCCTGGTGGAGACCGGGAGTGCCACGCAGCCGACGCTGACATGGGGAGAGGAGGCGGGTGGACGCTGGCGCCATTGCACGTCCCTGCCTCCTCTGGGAGAAAACCAGGAAAAAGGAGGAGCCGCCTGCCGCCGCGAATGACGCCGCCGCGTTTCTCGAGGTGCCTTGCGTCAACTTTAATTTAATCCCAGTGCCTGCGTATAAGGGGCCGGTGCCATAGGCCCCACCGTGGGGGGGCAAGCCACGGGCATCGGTGGGCTGTGGCCGATTTGGGGGCAGAAGCGCGTGCCGCGGACCGGCTGAAGACTAGGTGGTAGGCGGTTCGGGAGTAAAAAGGAAAAATAAAAAAAAAATAAAAAATCCCTGATCTCACAGCCATAATGACAGATGCACAATTAGACTGTGTCACGGTTACAGAAACATGGGTCAATGGGAACCACTCCTGGGATGTCAACATTCCCTGGGTATGCATTATTCCAGAAAGATTGCGAGGGAAAGGAAAGGGGGGTGGCACTGTATGTCAGAGATAACATATGCACAACAGAGATCCAGGGAAAACACAGTAAAACAGAGGCCCTTTGGGTTACACTAGGACCTGGGAGCAAAGCCCCTATCCAGGTAGGAGTCATGTACAGACCCCCATCCCAGGAGGCTGACAGAGACAAGGAGCTCTTGGAAACCATCTCGATGATGGTGGACATGGATGAGTTATTGCTGGTTGGGGACTTCAGCCTACCGGATGTGGAGTGGTCCTCATACACAGCATCCTCAGATCAGAGTTCCTTTTAGCACTAAGGGGAGCAAGTTTGCATCAATTGGCGAACTCACCCACCAGAGAGAAAGCAATCTTGGATCTAGTGCTGATAAACAGCACAAGGATTCCAGAAGCAGTAGTGGGAGCCAATCTAGGGACTAGTGACCACAGTTCTGTCTGGTTTACTGTGAACAATATGGAGGAAAATAGTCACACCAAAATCAAGGTACTAGATTTCAGAAAAGCCAACTTCCCCAAAATGAGAACTATGATCGTATCCATGCTAGAAGGAGGAATCACAGGAGATGTAGAGGACTATTGGAATACTCTGAAGGTTGATGTGCATACAGTAACAACTGTATGCCCAAAGCAGATCGGCAAGTCCAAAAGAAGGAAAACACCTCTCTGGTTCTCTCTTGAAGTAGCATCCAAAATCAAAGAGAAAAAAAAGGCTTTTACACAATTCAAGCAAACAAAACATGAAATAGACATGGAACAATACTAGAACAAATTAAAAGAGGCAGGGAAAGCTGTTAGAAGGGCAAAAGCACAGATGGAAGAGAAAATAGCACAGGGTGTCAAGAAGGGAGACAAAACCTCCTGTAGACACATAAGAGAAAAAAGAAAAAACTAAGGGAGGAATAATCCGACTGGTAAACAGTGAAGGTAAGATGACAGAGAGTGACAAGGACAAGGCAGAAGTGCTAAATGAGTTCTTTTGCTCTGTCTTCACCACAGAAGACCATGGCAAACGTCCCACACTGAGCAAAACTAAGGAAAATACTCAGGGAGCAGATACTAGCCCCTTCATAAGTGAGAGGGTCCTAAAAGAGCTAAATAAACAAAGTAGAAAAAGCGATGGGACTGGATGACATACACCCTAGGATATTGAAGGAGCTCAAGTTCAAGTTTATTGCAGGAAAACTTCATTGAGCAAGCTCATTCACAAGGAGGTCCTAAATCATGTACAAAGTCAGTAGACAGCAAAAAAGAGACAACATATAAACAGCACAAATGAAACAATATACACATAAGATTAAAATGCATCAATTCATATAAGTACATCATAACAAAAACAGGTATAGTAAGGTTCATATATTATCCGGTGCTCAATTATGACAGTGTAGGGTGGGCATTATTAGCATAAGATAGTGGTAGGTAGAAAATGTTGGGACTGTACCGAGACAGGTGAGAGTAGTTAAATAAGAGTAGTTAAGCAGAAAATGTGGGGACTGTACCGAGACAGGAGAGGGTAGTTAAGTAAGAGGAAGGGGTTAAAAATAACAAGAGGATGTAGTAGAATAAGATGGAGGTTCCACTCTTTCCTCACAGGCAGAAGTCAGAGGGTAGTTTCAGGAATGTTTTCCTCTGCTCCCTTTGCCCTGTCCTGTGGGGTGCCGCAGGGCTCTGTGCTTTCCTCCATGTTGTTCACGGTGTACATGCTGCCGTTGGGAGACATTATAAGGTCGTTATGGGCTGAGTTTTCACCGCTATGCAGATGATACTCAGCTCTATATGTCCTTTGTACCCGAACAGAATGATGTATTATCAGTCTTTAATAACTGCCTTGCTGAGATCCAGGACTGGATGAGTGCTAACTGGTTGAAACTGAACCTGGATAAGACTGAAGTGTTGGTTGTGGACCTGGGTCATCGTGCAGAGAAGCTGACTCCTGGGTTTCCCTCTGGCCTTGTACTAGGGGGTAACCAGTTGAGACCTTCTGAACAGGTGCGGAATCTGGGCATAATTCTTGACAGCGAGCTGACACTGAAGGCACAGGTATCAGCCGCTGTCAAGTCTTCCTTTTACCATCTGAGGAATATCGCTCAGATAAAACACCTTGTTCCACACGATGACCTTCCTGTGTTGGTCCATGCCTTTGCTTCCTCGCATCTTGATTACTGTAATGCTCTATATCTAGGGTTGCCGGAGGTGGATCTCCATCGCCTGTAGCTGGTGCAGAACGCTGCAGCCAGGTTGTTGACTGGGTTACCAAGAACGTGCCACATCACACCTGTGCTGAGCGAATGGCACTGGCTGCTGGTGCAGTGGAGAATCACTTTCAAGGTCACGTTGCTGACCTATAAGACCCCACACGGTCAGGGACCAGGCTACTTGCAAGATCTCCTTTGACCTTACTGCCCTCTCCGCTCCACTGATGACGGATTGCTAGAGATTCCCAGGGTTCGTCTTCTGGGGCCAGAGCTTTTCCTTTTATGGCCCCAACCCTGTGGAATTCTCTACCTCGTCAGATCAGAGAGTGCCTGTCCATGGAATCATTTAAGGCATCTTTGAAAAGTTATCTGTTTGAATTAGCGCTTGAATAGGTCTGTTGCTGCTTTTATTGTTTTTATGTTGTTATTTATTATGTTTGATGTTATTTTGATACGTATTTGCACTTTGATATGCAGAAAAGTGCATTATAAATAAATTTTGATTTGATTTGATTTGGTTAGAGGAGGGCGAGGGCTAATGAGAGTAGGGGGAAAAGGATATAGATAAAGAAGGCAAGGTCGGGAGAAGGTTTTGAGAATAACTGAATGGTTTCATGTCCTGTCAAGCGCTGATTCAAGGTGGATGTTCATAAGGAAATAAGGTCAGGGAAGCGGCTTAAAAGCAGCTACAAATATCTTTTAATTTGGATGCAGTTAACTCTTTGAAGAAATTAACCGAGACCACACTGGATAGTTTCAGGGTGGATTGGAGTTGGTTCCAGATTGTTGGAAGAGCATATGAAATAGCATATTTACCAAAGGTGGTGCGAGTCCTAGGCACATCAAGGAAGATGAAGTCAGATTTCCTGAGAGAATATGCACAGCAGGAAATACTGATGAGAGATGTGAGGTAGCTCGGCAATTTGTTCAGGAGTAACTTGAGGGTCCAAATACTAGCACAAAGCAGACGTCTAGTGGTAAGTGATGTCCAGCCAACAGCTGCGTAAAGGTCACAGTGGTGAGTTCGGTAGGGGGATTTGGTGATGAACTGCAGGGCACGGTGGTAAAGTACATCCAACTTGTTTAGGTTTGAGATTGCTGAGGAGCTGTAAATTAGGTCCCCATAATCAAGTAATGGAAGGAATGTGGCCTGCACGAGCCTAATTCTAGTTTTAGTCTGAAAGAGGGACTTGTTTCTGAAAAAGAAACCTAACCTAGCTTTTAGCCTTCTGGAGAGGTCCTCAAGGTGATCACTGAAAGAGAGTTTCTTATCTAGCCAAATACCAAGATATTTAAATTTGGGGACAACTTTCAAGGGTTCACCTACCGAGGTAGTAATAAAGTCTTTTGGTAGACCTGGGGGAGCGGTAGATGAGTTACTAAGAGAAAAAATCATAGCCTTAGTTTTCATAGCATTAAGAAGAAGCTTAGCATTAATGAGGTTAGTTTCCAGCTGAGCAAAGTCAGCTTGCAGTGTGTCCTTTACTTCAGACAACGTAGACCCAGAAGTGTACAATACTGTGTCATCCGCAAAGAAATGTAGGTTGGATTTGGTAATATGAGAGTCAAGATCGTTGATGTACAAGGAGAAGAGGATAGGACCTAAGATGGAACCTTGTGGGACTCCCTTGGAAATCGGCAAGGAAGCTGAGTATAAACCATCAGCTTTAACTTTCTGAGTCCTCCCTTCGAGGTAGATGGTGAACCACTGAGCGGTGGAGGGAGCGGCACCTAGTTTAGTAAGGCTGGTAATTAGTAAGTTGTGGTCAATGGTGTTGAAAGCTTTACTTAGATCTAAGAAGATTGCACCAGTGACCTTTTTGCTATCCATAGCAGAGATCCAGTCATTGGTAACTTGAGCCAGTGCTGTGATAGTGCTGTGCTTAGAGCGGAAGCCAGATTGAGCTGAGTTTAAAAGTGAGAAGATTTCGATATGAAGTTTTAATTGATTGTAGATCAGTTTTTTGAAAACTTTAGAGAGAATAGGCAAAATTGAGATAGGCCTGTAATTATTTAGGTCGCATGGGTCTCCTGATTTGAATAAGGGAAGGATGTGGGTGGATTTCCAATGGGATGGAACTGTGGCAGAGGAGATGGAGAGATTGAGAATACGTAGAATGGGGGCTGTGAGATAGGCATAACCAAGTTTTAGGAAAAAAGGTTCAAGACCATCATCCACAGCACTTTTCTTGGCATCAAGGTTAAGTAGTGAGTCTTCTACTTCCTTGTAGTTCAGTGAACGCAGCTGGAAAGGACAATTCGAGGTGTGGGGAGTAAGGCTAGAGCTGGCTTGATTAATCCCTTGGCCTGCATAAGGCGAGGAGTCAAAGGCTAGGCCAGCTGTGACAAAATGGGAATTGAGTTCTTCTAAGATATGAGAATAACCTTCGATAATCCTGCCATTGGTAAGGATCTTGGCTGGAATGGAGGGGACGCTTGGCCATCCTTCAATAGATTTAAGTGTCCTCCAAATTTTGTGTGATTTCCCTTCACCTGTTCTAGTGTGAAAACATAGTAGTTTGCTTTGGCAGCGTGGATGCTTTTTACACACGCATTTCTAGCTGCTCTGAACGCCTGCCAATCTGCGTGGCTCTTGGTACACCTGGCCTGAGCCCAGGACTTGTCCCTGTTAGTGAGTGCGGCCTTGAGACTTGGAGTAAACCAGGAGTGCGTGGTGCAGCGAACCCTGACCTTGATAAAGGGGGCATGCTTATTTGCCAGTGCGACAAGGTTATTGTTGAGAACAGAGACAGCCTCATCAACTGATTTGGCAAGACAGAGATCTTGCCATCTAACCTTGCCTAAGTCAGACAGGTAATTTCCTGCCTGAAATTTACGAAAGGACCATTTAGTTATGAACTTAGGCTAGTGTTGATTCTTGGCATGCGATCTTATGCATACAACAACCCCAAGAGGAACTGGCCACACCGCTGGCTCAGCTCTTCAACAATTCACTAGGCAGCAGGAAAATACCTCAGCACTGGAAACAGGCAACCATTGTGCCCTTACACAAGAGCGGAAGCAAGGAAGAGGCAGGAAATTACCGCCCTGTCAGTTTGACCTCAATTGTGGGGAAAATGATGGAGTCACAACTACAAGAGAGGATAGTGTCGTACCTAACAGATACTGGTAAAATGGACCTTAAGTAACTTGGATTCACAGCAGGACACTCTTGTCAAACCAACTTGATTGACTTCTTCGATTGGGTCACCAGAACATTGGATCAGGGAGGGGCAGTGGACGTTGTATACCTAGATTTCAGCAAGGCCTTTGACACCATCCCTCACAGAAGGCTAACCAACAAACTGGAACATACAGGAGTTGGACAGAAGATGGTCAGCTGGATCAGTAACTGGTTGAACAAGAGGACCCAGAGAGTGCTAGTCAATGGATCATTGTCAAAGGAGGGTAGGATGACCAGTGGCGTCCCGTAGGGATCGGTACTGGGACTGATCCTATTTTTTTTATTATTATTATTGTTTACCTCCTTCCGCAGACTCCACGGGGGCTATCCTCTGGTCTGACCCCCCCCCCAGCTCATCCACCCCCGAGGTTCCCCTGCGGATTCCCTCTCCGTGGTAGGGCCAGGTGGGGGGTGCCAGCATTCCCCAGCCACCCTGGTACGGCAAATCTGGTGGCGGGGGGCAGACTCGCCGGAGCAATCGAGCCATCATGGGTCTCATGGAACTCTGGTATTTTCTGTTTTCTCCCTCCCTCCCTTCTGATGTAAGTACATCGGTTTTTGAGCCTCCCGACCCATACTGCCCTCCAGCCACTGCCAGAGGGCAGTCAGCAGAGCAGAATGACTAGTCCCCTTCCCCGGAGAGAGGAGAGCAGTCTTCCGGATGCTCAGTCCTCTCTGCTCCCTGCCAACCCCCGGTGTCCCAGGCTCATTCCTGAACCCGGGTCGCCAGCATGACATGAGGTATGGTGTCCAGTGCCTCAACCCTCAACACCACTGGGCTGACTGGGACCGATCCTATTTAACATATTTATGGCAGGTATAGCAAATGGACTAAAAGTAAAGGTTTGCCTGTTCGCAGATGATGCAAAACTCTGCAACAGAGTGGACACAAGGGAAGGAGCAGACAACATGCAAGCTGACCTTAAAAGGCTAGTGGAGTGGTCCAAAGACTGGCAGTTACAATTTAATGCCAAAAAGTGTAAGGTAATGCACCTTTGAAAGAGGAACCCCGTAAAAAAGTGCACACTGGGGGGGACACCAATTTGAGGAGAAACAAACAGAGTGGGATCTCAGCATAATCATCACTGGTGATTTAAAGGTAGGAAAACAATGTGAGAAAGCAGCACAGAAAGCGAGTGGTATCCTTGGACGTGTAGGTAGAGGTATCTCTAGCAGAAAGAGCGAGGTTATCATGCCGCTCTACAGGTTCTTGGTGAGGCCGCACTTGGAGTACTGTGTTCAGTTCTGGAGGCCTCACCTTAAGAAAGACATTGACCATCTAGAAATGGTGCAGAGAAGGGCTACAAAGATGGTGCATGTACTGCATCATGTCATATGAAGCAAGACTCTGGGAGCTCAACCTATACTCCCTTGAACATAGAAGAAACCAAGGGGACATGATTGAAACTTTTAAGTATGTGAGGGGTTTTAATGCAATTCAGACAGGCAATCCATTTCAACAGAACATGGCAGCACACACGAGAGGGCATAATACAAGACTGGTAGGAGGAAGGTTCAAAACCAACCTCCGGAAGTCTTTCTTAATCTTCACAGAGACAGTGATAGACCCATGGAACAGCCTACCCCAAGTGGTTTTAGCATCAAAGGCAATCAGGAAGTTCAAACTCACATGGGACAGACATAATGGACTAGTTAAGACGAAGGCTGCACAGGAAGGGGGTAGTTCCTAGGGCAGACTAGATGGATCGCACAGTCCCCATCTGCCATCACTTTTCTTATGTTCTTATGTTCACCAGGCCAGGGTAAACAGTACACAGGCATGATGCTATACTATCCCTGTTTCTATATAGTATGATCTATGGACCCCAGGAATGCTTATCTTAACCTTTCAAATTATGTGTTTTATTAAGGTATTTTGTACCACACATGCTCCAAAGCTTTGTTTTTAGGATGTAAGGACATGCTGGGTAGGATAAGGGTGGGACTGTATGGATGACATTGGGTGGCATGGTCCATTTAAAAGAGCTAGGGACCCCTACACTTGCCAGTAATGGCAGCTATGGGTCTATGGATACTCATTTCAGAATCTGGTCTGCAGTGGTATCCAGGGAAAGTACAGAGTTGAGAGATTTGGAGGGGAGAGGGAGCAGCTATGGCAAGGCTGGGATAAAAAGGGAGCAGCTATGGCAAGGCTGGGATAAAACTCACCACTTGCAGAATACATCCTGTCTACCTCTTAGCATTTTTACTGATACAGACACTCAAAATGTAGGAAAATGTAAGGAAAGTACAGAGTTAAGAGATTTGAAGGGGAGAGGGGGCAGCTATGGTGAGGCTGGGATAAAACCCACCATCTGCAGAGCAGACCCTGTATGCCTCTTAGCATTTTTTTCACTGAAATGTTGGATACAGACACTTAAAATGTAGGGAAATGAGGGGCACTGGTCTTACTAATGTGGGACAAATTGTCAGACCGACACACATTCAGAAAACTGGAAGCTAGTGATTTAACAGCTTCTACCCTTGATCACACCCTGGATGCTGGCTGAAAGTTCTAAAAGTGGAGTGATAATTACTCACATTGAGCCTTTTGTGGGATCCCCTTCTTGAACTGCCAGATAACTGCAGCTGTTAATGAGGTGTTAATCATACCAGGCCATCTGCAACACTGAGAGATTAACACGAGGGCTAGAGCCTGCTAAAGTAGGGGCATTTTAACTTTATTAACAACCATGGAAAACCTGCACTAGTCAAGTCGGACAAGTGGAGGGTTAGCTGCACTAGCCCTGGACAATTTGCACTAGGTTTTGGGCTAGTAAAACAATGTTAAAATTGAACCCTGGACTCTAACAGAAATGTTAACATTCTATTTTCACTTAATCCTTCTCTAGTGGATATATACCTCGGTTATTTACTGGGTTTACTTTAAACCTCCTCTATATTAGACATATAATCCTTGGGTATGTGACATTTCCAAGTTGTCATTTCCACCTTTGATACTTGACAAAAACTGGGCTACAGAAATGAGATTTAATCCTCGGGTACCTACCTGTTTTAGGGGGAGTAGTCAACCAGTATTTGTTGAAAGGAATCCTACACTCAAATTTTGCTAACAATGGATGATGAACGTGACTCTTCATTTGGGTTTAAGATCAAGGCATCTAATTGTCCATATTTTTTCAGGTATGCATTGTTTACGTGTCTTAGGCCTCGGGAAACTTTTTTCTAAGTGTAAGTTTCTAGTATATCTTGTAGCCATTCATTATATGAGGGTTTCCTTTTATGTAGCCATAGTTGTAAACTGATTTACAAATAAATAAATAGTTTAAGTATTTGATGCTTGGCTATGTTCACAACCAGGTATAAGCTATATTTTCTACTTGCAGCTACCTGTGTGTCTGTGACGTTGCCTAAAATGCAGATTTCTGGAACAAAGAGATTGTCTCTAGGCCAAGCAATTTGTTTAGCTTGCTCTTGATTTCATTCCAGAAGGTCTTTATCACTTAGCAGTCTCAGAGTACATGTAATAGGGTTCCCTCTTTGCCACACTTGTTGCATAATGTAGTCAGGATAGCCTTCATTCTAAACAGCTTACTGTATATGGTGTCTGTGTGTAAATAGAATGATGTTATGCTGCTTTAGACTCTCCCTATTGCCCACGGATGATAATACTGTTTTTATTCTATGGGTAGGATATTCAGAAGGATTCTTGTAACACAGCTGCAATTCTGCGCAACCACTGATGTGCCCCGTGCAATATTCAAAAGGGAATGTGCCTGGCATAAATCTTGATGCGCCGGAGACGATAAGTAATGTGGGGAGGCGTGCTTTACGATGTTCCGCACATCCCGATATTCAGCCCGGGATGTGCTGAGCCCATGATGGTGCAGTCCTCTACTTGCGCCTGCACACAGGTGATTCTAAAAAGGAGAACAGCTGGCCACCCACAGGTGAGCTGCCAGTGCATGGCGCAACACGGCAGCTGCCACCTGTGGGTGGCCACCCGTGCTCCGGCGGCACCTTCATGGTGGCACCCCCCATGCCCGATCGTGGGCATTAGTATTGTAATAATGGTCCTATATCCCAGGTGGTCCAGTGGACCGCTCGCAGCCCAATCGCGGGCACATGTAATTAAATAATAGTCCTATATCCCTGGTGGCCCAGTGGACTGCTCACAGCCCGATCGCGGGCATATGTAATTAATAATAGTCCTATATCCCTGGTGGTCCAGTGAACCACTCGCAGCCCATCGCGGGCATATGTAATTAAATAATAGTCCTATATCCCTGGTGGTCCAGTGGACCACTTGCAGCCCAATCGCGGGTGTCAGTAATGAATTATGACAAACCAATCCATCCCTGGTGGTCCAGTGGTACCTCCTCCCTCTCCCCACTGGAGCCCCACTGCCTTGCTCCCCACAGTCAGCGGCGGCGGCAGCTTCCCTGACCTGCCTGCCGCCTCTGTTGCCCACCGACTGACTCAGAGTGAGTACATTATTGTCTACAGCATGAGTACGGGCGGCAGCCATTGTTAGTTAATAGTCCAGAAATGTGAATGGATCCATTCACATATCTGGTCTGTGTGGTACGGACAGGCTGCACGCCCATTGGCTCACGCTGTGGACCAATGGGTATACAGCCTCACATTATGGAGCCAGGGGTGGCGGGGCGGCAAGCGGATGGGGAGCTGCCGCCCGCCGCTGATCAGGGAGCGGGCAGTGGGGCCAGTGGGCGGGTGGGAGGAGGTACTGCTGCACCACCAGGGATGGACTGGTTTGCCATAATTCATGACTGACGCCTCCGCGATCGGGCTGCGAGTGGTCCACTGAACCACCAGGGATATAGGACTATTATTTTATCACATATGCCCACGATCAGACTGCAAGTGGTCCACTGGACCACTAGGGATATAGGACCTTGTAGTGTATCACATATGCCCGTGATCGGGCAGGGAGCGGTCCACTGGACCACCAGGGATAAGGGACGCTTACACTTATACATATGCCTGTGATCGGCATCGGAGCGTGTTGCCGCTCGTGCAAGGCGCCTGTCCCTCAAGGCTGCAGCCTGGCGGGCGCCAGGTGCAAGTCACCGGGATCAGTGCACCTGCATGCAAGAACAGGATGACATGCAATGGCCCCATTTGGCGCTTTGCATGCATTATGGCCCCATTTGCATGTGCACTTTGAATATCCGGTTGTGCGCCTTGCGCAACAGCACTTGCGCTAATGCATCCCCCTGCTCCACTCTGGCCACTTGCGCTGGCGCAGTGCCACTGCGCCTTGCGCACTGTGGGTGGCCAAGGAGCAATATTCAACGATGATGTGCCATGGCGCAGCTCCATTGAATATCACCCTGTCAACACCGATGCACATCCCAGTTGCGCTGCGCCCAGGCTTGCCCACAGCCTGGCGCAGTCTGAATATCCCGCCCTATATGTATATAGAATGATGTTCTGTTCCATGTGACTCTCTCCCTATTGTATCTAGCACTTGCCTATAGGTTGTTATACTAGCTGTACACCACTCTTGCTTAGTCTGACTATAATTTGCTTGCATTCTGTTTGTTGTTACCTTCACCTGTGAACACTGTTGTTGTTACTATCACCTGGGAACATGTTGTTTATTTGCTGTATATTGTAAATTGTCTGGTGTTGCAACACCCTTGTTGTAACTCTCCCGGGTCGTATCTGAAAACAGGCAGTTTCTGTCTCGTGTACCTACCTGGTCAACAAAAACTAAAATAAATAAACACAGGTTGTTAATTATTTTGTATTGTTGTATGTTTAAGTCTTGGATGGATGTAGTTTGCCTCAAGAATGACCAAATCTCCTGCCATTTCCACTGATTTGTGTTTGTATTTAGCGATCTACTCCACTACTCTACTGTGTCCTGCACTTTTCCATACCTTTTATTTATAAGATAGATTTGTGTACCACTGCAGTACTAAACTATTCTCATTGGGTTTGTTGTTGAACTCCTCTAGCCATGGGGAACTGTCTTCCGTTAGTTGTTTTTTTGTTCCAGTGCTGCTTAATTGCATGTTTGAGTAGTGATAATCTGTACGTGTAAGCTGGTCACAACTGTGTTTGTCTTGTATGCTGCCGAACTGAATAAAGTTGCACCTCTCAATTAGTTGTGCTACTGTGTTTATATCCCGGTCCCTCCAGTGTTTATGGTCTACTGTTCTGTTATTAATTTTGAGGTCCCTACTACCCCATATGGGCTGGTTCAGCCAATATTGCAGAGCAGAGCTTGTTTCCTTTATGACTCTTTGCAGGGTTTTGTGTGCATATTGTACTGGCCATTATTTCAGGCTAGGTGTTATACTGGTATCGATGAGAGATTTGATGTCAGTATTAGCCTTGAAGCTCAATTCTTTTTCTATTTGAGCCCATTTAGGTTCATTCCCTAAATGCTGATTGACCTCTGTTCTTGGTCCCCATTTGTTTATATCTTACTTGTGTTGCCTAGTTGTATATCTTGATGGATGATTGT
This sequence comes from Neoceratodus forsteri, assembly GCA_016271365.2. Lineage (NCBI taxonomy): Eukaryota > Metazoa > Chordata > Ceratodontiformes > Ceratodontidae > Neoceratodus > Neoceratodus forsteri. Next base: position 501,419,254 of record CM028132.1, read on the forward strand.
TTAAGGCTGCCATTTTCGGTCATCCTTGCTATCCTTTGATTGTTGCACCTAGCTTTCTTCCCCGCTCAGATGAAATAATTTATTAGGCTTTGTTTCTGCTTTATCCATTCATTAGGTATGCAACCCTGTAGCACGCTGAGTATGAACAGAACTCTTGGTAACAGATTCATTTCTATGGAGTACATTCTTTGCCCCATGGAAATGGGCAGCTTATTCCACCACTCTGTATCAATTTTTAGTTTCTGTAGTAGAATTTTTGTGTTTCAAGCTACTGCTTCTTTTCCAACTGGGGCATAATTCTATTCCTAGATAATTAAGGCTTCTGGTGCACCATTGAATCCCTGATCCTCTGTCTGATTTTTCCTGCAGGAGTGGTTAATTGACATAATTTCACACGTTCCTATATTCAGTTTACAGCCAGAAATGGTGCGGAAGCTTTTTATAGTCTCCAGTAAGTGAGGTATAGCACTTTCTGAGTGAGATAAAGACACCATTACATCATCTGCATAAGGTGTTATTTTATGCTGTGTAGCATTGTGTGTGCTGCTCGTTATTCTAGGCTTGTGTTGGATTTTTAAAGGAAGAGGTTCTAGTGCTAGATTAAAGAGCGCTGGTGACATGGAACAGCCTTGCCCTGTTCCTTTTTTCAGGGTAAAGGACACTGACTTTAGCCCATTCGTTAGTACCATAGCCTCCAGATTGTTGTAGAGCAGTTGGACCATTTCTATGTAGACCAGAGGAATGCAATATTACTCCAAGATGTTAAACAGGTAGGCCTACTCCACCTGGTCAAATGCTTTTTCAGAATCTAATGAGAGTAACACTGCTGGTACTTTTAGATCTTTAGCGTTTCTTGTTAGGTATGTTAGTTTCCTTGTACTGTCTGAGATATGTCTGCCTATCATGAATCCCGTTTGATGTGGGTCAGTTAAGTATGGGAGTACAGGCTGGATTTTTAGGGCTAGGATCTTTGCAAATATCTTAGAGTCCATATTTAGTAATGTGATTGATCTAGAGTTCTCACACTTATCCTTATATTATTAGGTTTTATAACGAGACTTATTATGCCTTTCATCATTGATGGTGGCAAGTTTTTATTTTCTATGGCTTCTGTTGGAACCTCTTTCAGGACCAGTGCAAGTTCCTCCACAAAGGTTTGATACTATTCTAGGGAGAAACCATCCTCCCCGGAGCTTTTCCTCCTGGAAGACTGTTCTTGGTTGTTGCTATTTCATTAATTGTAATCTTCCTTTAGGAATCCATTAATGTCTTCTAGTGCCCATGTGCTTTCTGATTTGTATGAATTCTCGAAGTTCTTAAAACATTCGTTGATCTTGTATGGATCTGTGACTCTCCGTCCTGAGAGTTTTTCTGCCATTGTTGCAGTTTGTTTTTTTGATCTTTCCTGTTTGAGGTGCAGAACTAGGATTTTGGTGGCTTTTGGACTGTTCAGCATATAGTTGTTTTTCCTTTTTTTTTTTTGGAACTTATATTTTATTCAAAATATTTTTCCCTTTACAAATGGTTTCTACAACATTTGTGTATACATATACATATACAAACTGTAAAAATGCAATGATCCCAACAAAAATTAATTCTTATAGGGTAAATTCTTGAAAAAGAAGTGGGGTTAAAGTCCATAACCAATTTAAAATGTCCACACTGTTAATTATCTAAATGTTCAGGTCCTGTTTTTCTTCCAGGTGAGTTACCACTGTATCCAAAGACTCATCATTATTAACTTATCTCCTGGCTGAAGACTAAGAAGGGTCATCCTGTTCGGGAAGAAATAATGTCCAGAAGAGGAATCTGGACCTCTACTTATATTTTTATACTCTGTTAGTTTAGTCTTATCCCTGTAACTGGATTATTCAGCTAAACACTTTTTTTTGTTTGTCAATTAAAAGCAACAATAAAAATTATAAACACAACAAACAATGATGGTTGTCTCCTCTATTTCTTAAATCCCTAAGAAAGCAGTTATCTGGTTCTCTCACAGGTGTTCCAGAGTAAGTTCAGTTACCCAGGACAACCCTTAGCCCAATTTAGGAGGTCAGGTAAGGAGCTGGTCTAACACTGTTATGCCTTCCCTCTCCTCAATGTAGTGATAATATGGTAGCCATCGGGAGTTATATTTCTCTACTTGAAATTTTAACTTAGCCAAAATGGCCTCTAGCTGTTTAATGTTAACATTTGTTGTCCACTGGGTTTCAGAGGGGGCCTCTGGGGAGAGCCAACGCTGTGTTAGGGCTTTCAAAGCAGCTACCTTTATTTTTATTTATTTATTGAGATCTCGGATTATTACCTTTAAGCTACAAGCTCATTTACAAAGGTTCCACGTCAAATTGGGTAACAATATAGGCAAAACAGTTTTATAACAGAAAATGCAAACGGAAAGATTATATAATGGTAGACGAGCAGTACAATCAGTCAATATTTACTTAAGCAGATGTGATATCATACGTTTAGGTGACAGGATAAGAAGAGAAGGCATGCTATAGCCGGGAATTGTAGGTTGAGTCTTGGGGGAGAAGATGCAGTAATCTCTGGATCTGGATTACATCGTAAGGAAAAGAAGACTGTAGTGGGTAGGGGAAGTGGCATAGAGATGGGAGGAGAACTGGGAGAAAGAATAGTGGGTGGAAGTAGCCAGGGAGAGCTGGGAATTGGAGTCTGGGGTGGGGGAGGAACTGGAATGGTTAGGGCAGTGTGAGAGGGAAAATGCAGATGATGAAGTGAGTGGGAGAAGGGGTACTGGAAGGGGATGGAGGGGGCAGGAGACTAAAGTAGAGGGGAATATAAGAACTACAGTGCAGGTTGGGGAGTATGAAGTGCTAATATGGTGAACAAACAAGTACTGTAACAGGGAGAGACATTATTGGGAAGCAGGTGCATTTCATTTGACTAGTTAGATGAGCTCGTAGCTCGGTTTTAAATGGACCAAGTTTATTGATGGATAGTAGATCAGCTGGGAGGGAGTTTAGCCAGAGGGGAGCCCAATAGCCAAAGGATCTTTGTCCTTGAGTGGTCCGCCAGAAGGGGACCTTGTAAGAGATGTTGTTAGAAGCTCTAGTCAGTCTTCTTGATTTGGCCAGGCAGAGCATTGCATTGGTGCAGGAAGGTAGGAGGCTTAGGGCTGCTTTTTTGGCTAGTAGACAGACATGATAGTGAACCCTATTATTGAGATTTAGCCAGCCAGAATGTGAGTAAAGGCTACATGTATGAGTGAGGCGGGAAGCTCCTAGGACTAACCTGCAGGCTTTGTATAGTGTGATGGCAATCCGATTAAGGGTGGTGTCGGAGGTTGCACCATATATAAGCATACCTTAAGCATGTAGTATAAGTATATTTTGTTTCGTGAGCAGAGACCTTCAGGAGGAGTCCCAAAACCACAATAATGAAGGGGGGCATCTGGAGTTGCAATATATGTGTAATTATTTCACCCACCTTATTCCAGAATGGCCGTATCTTCCCACATTCCCACAAAATGTGGTAATGTGTTACAACTTCATTACAACCCCTCCAACATTTGTCAAAAGGGTGGCTGCCATAATATTTAGAGATTACTGGGGTGAGCACTTCTGTCTATCTTATCTATTACAATTGGAAACCCCTTTCTATCTGTCACCTATGCTACTCATCCCTCCTTATCTCTAACTTCACTTCTTCCTTCTATACACTCTTACTGCTCTCCATGAACTGCTTCCCCATTCTCCCCACCATACGTGCCTCTCTCTCGCTTTTCTTCTGCCTTACCTTTCAGCTCAACTTAAAATTCCACCTCAGCGCTTAGCAAATTCAGTGTTATTCATATGTTTGTACAGTATATTTTCGCAAACTTTGTGCTACTATAATTGGTTTTACATTATTGTATTCTGATGCTGTTCCCTTTTGTTTTGTACTTTGCATTAATTGTATGTTCCCATTGTCCTGCAGGACCACTTTGTAAATGAGCTTGTCTCAATGGTGTATTTCCCGGTTAAATAAAAACTGAATTGAACTGAACTAAATGAAGTACCTGACACAGATTTTCCACTGAAATTCCTTCCAAGTTGCTAGGGCTGTTACTCTGTGTACCGATCACCATATTATCTCCCACTGTTCTCCCTCTATGGAGCTACCCAGCTCACATCATTTGTCCTGAATCTGTTGTAATCTCAATGTCCCTATATTCTCCTGTAGTAATTTGTATATCTGTGATATAAGTTTCTTCGTGTTTATGATTTAGCCTTAGATAAAATCATGGCCACCCCTGGGGCCAGATCCCCCAATAATGTAGGCATCCCCGGTACAATACAGCTATAATGCCTGCACTGTAAATATCTATAAAAATCATGTGTGGGGATCTTAAATTCATTTTGCAATGAAAGGAATTATGAAATAACTCCCCTCCCCTATCAATTGTCTCAAGTTGTTAAGTTTTAGCTTCCCCCATCTTTCAAAACAAGGGTCCAGACCCTGTACTGGGAACCCTGGAAAATGTTTTAATGGTATGTAGTGCCATACTGGGGCCAAGACTTCCCACTGTTGCCTTACCTTTAACCATACCTTCAAAGTATGCTTCGTCCATTTGTTACAAATATTTCTAAGACTACCTGGGAGTATAATCCAGGGAAGGAACTTTAAGGGAATTGTGGGATGAACATCTTCCTCCAAGGCCAACCAGCCTGTCCCCGAGGCCCCTGCTATCATGTAGGTGAGTGGAGTTAGTTTGGCAGCCATATAATAGTGTGGAAGGTTAAGGAGGCCCCAGCCACCCTCTGCCTTACCCGCAAGCAGGATAGACCCCTTGATTCTGGGTTTACGCCCTGCCCATATGAACTTAGATAAATTATGTTTGAGAGTTTTCCAGTCCTTAAAGTCCACTGGTAACGGCAGAGCTGAAAAAAGAAATAAAAGCCTGGGCAATACATTTTGCTTAACTGTATCCACCCTATTGGAAAAAGAGAGGGGCAGTGAGTTCCATCTGTTTAAATCTGAATAGATCTGAGTCAGCAAGGGGGCATAATTTACCTTATATAGTTTGTCCTGAGAGGTGGGTATCCATATCCCAAGATATCGTACACCGTCCTTTACCCACTGGTATGGTAATTGTGCATTCAGAGATTAAGAGTGGTGCCCACTTAGCAACATCACTTCAGTTTTTCCCGGATTAATTTTAAACCCGGAGATTTGTTTATACTATTTCATAAGTGTAACGAAATGTGACAGAGAACTCTGTGGGTTTAATATATATATACAAGGGTGTCATCTGCATGAAGTGACACCTTACGAGTAGTCTTTCCCATCTGAATTCCCTCTATATCTTTTGTTTCCTGAATTGCCACTGCTAATGGTTCTGGGCTGAGAATGCATAATCATGGGGATAGGGGACACCCCTGTCTCGTGCCTCTACCAATATCAAATGAGTCAGATAGGGTACCATTCGCTCGGACTCTGGCCATTGGTGTGGTATAGCAGAGGGACACCCACTGAATTAATTTACCCCCCCAAGCCAAAGTGCCTCATCACAATTTTCAGGTATTCCCAGCTGAGGCGGTCGAATGCTTTTTCAGCACCCAAAATGATTGCCAATTGGGTTGCTTTAGCTGAGTGATTATGACTAATGATGATAAGGAGTTTTCTGATGTTATCCCCTAATTGTCCACTGGGAATAAATCCCATTTGGTCTTCATGCATGAGGTGCTCAATATCTTTTGTAATCGAAGAGAGAGAATTTTCATCAGGATTTTTAAGTCCTGATTTAGTAGTGATATTGATCTGTAGGAATTGCATATGTTATTAGGCTTGTTTGGCTTGGGGAGTACTATCACCAGGGCTTCATTCCATGAAGCAGGGATTTTCTTTTCTGTGAGGTAGGCATTAAACACCTTAGTTAAAATTTGCCGCTAGTGGATGTTTTAGTTTTTTATAAAATTCAGAGCTGTAGCCGTCAGGCCCCGGGGATTTTCCTGTCGGTAATGACTGAATTGTCTGTTTCACTTCTTGCTCAGTTATCGGAGCATCCGGTTCCTGCTGAGCTGTCTGTGGTAATTAAGGAAGTGTAAGTTTGTCCAGAAAGTTTTGGGTTCAGGAGACAACCCTCTCTGGACACTTATCCTCAGTATACAGGGTCTTGTAAAAGATCTGGAACTGATTGACTATTTCCTTAGGTTTGGACCAGGGGGATTTAGTGTTTTGTTTATTAATAATCTGCGAAACCCACCTTGAGGCCTGTTCCTTTTGCAGCCCAAATGCTAGCAACCTGGATGCCCAGTCCCCTGCATCCTGATATCTCTGCTGAGTGAATCGAAGTAGACCCTCTGCTCTAATATTTTCAGGCCTGATAAGTTGCTCCCTAGTGGCTTGCATCTTTTTTAAGATTCGGGTCAAACCTGGGGTTTGTTTGTGCAGAGTTTCCAGGTTCTCTATTTCTTTCATCAGTTTATTTTGTGTAAGAAGTCTAAGCTCCTTCTGGGCAGAAGCAAAACGTATTATGTCACCCCGGACCACTGCTTTTAGGGCATCCCAAGTTGAGAGGACAGAATATTTCTGGGCTTGATTAAGATCAAAGGTTTCCTGTACTTTAGTTTTGAGTTGGTTCACAAAATGTTTATTATTTAACATAGTCACATACAGCCTCCAGAGCAGTATCCGGTCAGAGTGACCTAGTTAGAGTGTCAGGGAAAGTGGGGCATGATCTGATAAAGTAAAACTGTGCATTGTAGGGTCTGAGACGTTATACAGATTTTGAGTTTGAGTGAAAAAGAAATCAATTCTGGAATATGCCTTTTGGGCGGCTGAGTACAAAGAGAAATCCTTCTCCCCATGGTGTTGTGCCCGCCAAACATCAGTAAAGCCCATTTCTTCTATTCAATTTTTTAGCATTTTAGTTGCTTGTTTGTTTATGTTAACTTTCCCTGAGGATCTGTCCAAATGGTGATTAATTACTGTATTAAAGTCCCCCCTGCCCAGGAGAACCAGGCCTTGGGGTAGTTGAGCAATTCTGTTAAAAACATCCCTTAATTGAGGTGCTGGATGCCACACCTCGCTCCACACCAGCGACCCTGGTTCAGGAATGGACTCAGGCTGCTGGGGGTCGGGAGGGATTGAGCATCCGTGGGACTGCTCTACCTCTTCGAGATGGGGAGGTTGTCAGCTGTCAGTGCTCTTGCGACCTCTGGTGGAAGCTGAGTGCAGTAAAGCTGGCACTGCACTGAAAGGGGGGTGATGTTAGGGCATGGTGCCAGGAGGGAGCATGTGGGACGTGAGCACGCTCCCCCCCCTTGGCGTCACTCCACTCACGCTGGCCAGAAAATGGGAAAATATGGCGCTTGGTCATGGTGGCTTGATGGCCATCTATGGGACGCCTGGCCTCGGGAGCACCACTGCCGACACTGGATCCTGGTTCGGTGGGGAGTGAAGTGGACTCTCTGCCACCCCACTGTGGGGGGGCAAGTCATGGGGATAAATGGCAGTGGGGGCTTTACTGGGGGACTGGGACAGACCGGATGGCGACTGGAGGAGGATGGATGCCGGGGCGTGAATGCAGACCAAAGGTACCAACAGGTAAAAAGAACCAATAAAAAAAAAATGTCCCTTAAGAAAAAGTCTGTCCGTAAGTTTGGAGCATAAATGTTTATTAAATGGACTATGCCCCCCTCCCGTTCCCCGTCACTCTAAGATACCTCCCCTCCATATCCCTCTCAACAGAACCCAGTGAAAATGGAGCACCTCTTTTGATCAGTATAGCCACTCCTGTGTGTCTATGATTAGAAGCAGAACCTGCCTCCACATGTGCAACCCATCCTCTCCTCGATTTTAGGTGCTCCATGGCACTGAGGTGGGTCTCCTGTAGGTAAACAATGTCCCCACCCAAATATTTTAACTCCCCCCGTAAACAAATTATTTTTATGGGAGAGTTAATGTCCTTAACATTATAGGTAATTAGACGGATCCTATCCATGGTCTAAGATTGAAAAGTTAGAACTATCCATGGTCTTGGATGTACCAAACTTATATCTTAATTTTCTAGAACACCTCATGAATATATTTCCTGAGGAGTAACCACCATGCGAATTAACAACATTTCAAAGTAACTTCAATAATAACATTTTGCAAATAACAATTAAAACACTAAATTTGGGAAGGGGGCAGAACCAAAAACTCAAACTGCCTCCCTCCCTCCCTTCTGACTTCCAAGGTAAAAAGCCCTCCTCAGGGTTTTAAATAATTGATTAGCAGTTTTTTCTTGGGACTATACTAACTGTACAGAAAGTATTTATATAGATTTTCTAGAAGTGCTGTGTTTGTTAAACACAGTGAGGCAAGAGCCATGCATTTTCACAAAGATTTAGCATTTTTATGAGCAAAACGCTAATCAATTTTTAGAGTTAAATAAATCCCTGCTCCTGCATATATTGCAAGAAGAAAAAACAGTCGGCTATTCCCAGGGCCCCTAGTGCTCTGCGGCAGAACTTTCTGATTTCTGCGGCAGGGCTCCTTGGTTTCTGCGGCAGCATTTTCTGATTTCTGTGGCATGATTTATTCATTTCTCTGGCAGAATGCAGTCCTGCCATTGGTTAAATATGATGTGATGTCATCAGTGACATCATATGCCGAGCATAGAGGAGGGGCTTCAGGATAAACAAGATGGGAAAGAAAGCCTGACACTATGGAAAAACAGTATATTTGAATAAAAATTCACCAAACACAGTGAATTCTGCAGCACTATATACATTCTGCAGCATGATGCAAATTCTGCGGAAAATTCCACAACCACAGAATCGCAGAATTCCAGGGGCCTTGGCTATTCCCCACTGACAATGGGGAACTAGGTCTGATCTGTTTGTTACTAACCAAGGCAGTTCAAAAACCTAACCACCTAAGTGATGAGATGTCACCGCCATCCAATGCTTATAGGCAAGGGGTTTACGTGCATTAGAGAAAAAAAGAGAGTGAACAAAACGTCCCCTCTCTGTGGTCCTAGTTAATTATATGGCTACCAATAGTTCTTTAAATTGAAAAAGTTAAGATTAAGTTGTTTTACCCACTGGGTCACTGAGTTAAGGAATCCCCAAGGGATGTAAAAGAGCAGCAGAGGGAGGATTATCTCAGACATACATTGGGGCAGAGCCATTTGCAGTGCCAGACTCTGAGGGGAGGTTTGCTCATGGAGCTGGGGGCAGGGCTGCTCACGTGGGAGATATACAGTAGATGCACCGAAGAGTAGAAAGTAAAGTCTCCTCTGTGTATCCTCCCACCGCAAAATTGCCCCTCCACCACCTGGATCCAAGTCCTGTTTCAGCTTTAAAAAATCAATCTATTTTCTGCCTGAGCATTTATAATATGCTAGTACTCAGCTCCACTCCGTCCTCCCCACTCTTTCTTATGTAATGGAAATCCCAGCCCACACACATATTTCTGTTGAGTATCAAGGTGTAAGTATACCCTTTTTTTTTATCCATGGCCCGAATCCCTGGGATTTTACCATTTCCCATAAAAACAACTCCCTTTCCCATCTTGCCCACCCTCAATACACCATAATTCCCAAAGACCCATCAGCTGGGGCATATTTTGTTTAGAAAGTAATGGAGAAAAAAAGTAAACATAGATAAAAGACTACTTAGTAGTTCCTCCTGAACCTTTACTGGAGATATAGTAAACGATCAAATCCCATCAGCCTTTAATTGCAGGGGTTCGTGGAGTGATTTCCATTGTCCTTGGGGAAAGCCTTCGGGTCCCGGTGCCACCGATTAACTGGGGTCCTGAGAAGCAGCTTCGGTATTCCAAAATGTTCACTTTTCTGGGGTAACTTGGCTGTTTTGCTGTGTGTCTTTCAGTGCATGCTTCAAGATTTTGTTCAGATCTGATGCCAACACCTTCAGTATGGTGCCACACGATGAGAGTCTGCTGGATCCAGGCACCACAGACCAGGCCCCCTATGTTAACTCATGCTCCAGGGCCTCCACAGACATCTCCTATAAAGAGAACTGCAAGTCCTGCAGTAAGGGTGCTGCTTCCAGTAGAGGGGAAAAGATCTTAGGGCTGTCATCTAAAAACAGCTTGAGACGAGCAGGGAAATTGATCTGCGCCCTCATCCCTCTTCTTTCCTTCAGCTCTCTGACAATTGCTTGAAGCCGAAGCCTTTTGGCCTGTAATGCAGGTGAGTAGTCAAGATTGAAGTAGAAAGTAGATCAATGTCGACTAAAACTTTAAGTCACCAGCCCGGTGGCGCAGACAGTTGAGGGGTGGGCACCTTACCTGGACCCACACCGGCGACCTGGGTTTGGGAACAGACTCGGGCCGCTGGGGGCTGGCAGGGGTGGAGAGGATTGAGCGTCTGTAGAGACTGCTCTTCTCTTCCGGGGGTGGGTTGGGGGGAGTCGGTCAGCAGCAGCCTCTGGTGGAGACCAGGAGCACTGCGCGACAGCGAAGGAGGGACGTACATAGAAAAGTGTGAAAAAATGCTCCATGTCACGCCTGATGATGGCTGCCTGGCTCTCCGAGCCCGTCAATGCCTCCGCAGCCTTCCGCCTCAGCAGTGTCTCCCTGGGCCAAGATGATGTGCTGGCCTGCATCCCCCTGGCTGGTGCTTACCCCCTCAAAGGAGAGGGACCCATCCGGTGAAGGGATACGCCGTGTTACCCGAGGAGATGGCTGTCATGTGAGAGCAGAGGCTCGGGAGACAGGACGGGTCGGTAGAAAACTTGGCTCACCAGAAGGAGTGGCTGGCGTGAATGCAAGTAGGGGAGAAAAAGAAATAATACAAAAAAACTAAGTCTTTGTGCCTCCAGGCCTCTTGGAGAATGAGATCTTTACCTTGAAAATATACCATCCAGATGATAAGAGACCTGGGGCAAGCTGAGGGACCAATGGGGTGAGGGCCCAGAGAGCAATGTGCCCTATCAATTTCTAAATGCAGATCTGAGGGCAAGGATATGGTTGTTTTTAGTAAATGTTGCACAAAATCAATGACGGACGGGAATCCTTCTTCTGCTCCCTCAGGAACTCCATGTATGTGAAAGTTATTACGTCGATTTTGGTTCTCTACATCCTCCATCCTGTTGGTTAAGAGTCTCTCCTGCCTCAGTAAATAGAGGACCAGATGGTCTGTAGTCTCTTGTGATTCTGCCACCTTCGATACCTTCTTGGTGTTACTGGAGACTTTTTTGTCAATCTCCCTCACCTCCTGCCTGAGTTCTGCAAGAGATGAGTCGATGTGCTGTACATAGGTGAGTATTTGGTTGTTTTTTTGGTAGCAGTCCGGGGCATCAAGTTGTCTTGTTCCAAACCATCTGAGGTATACTCTGAGGGTGAGTGTGAGTGCGTGGTAGGCGTAGAGGCCGAGAAACCATCCATATTGCCACACAGCGTTAGTTGTTTAAGTTTAGGTGCCACTGACCCGGTTCTCATTGAGTGACCCCGACTGGACTTGAAGGACATTCGACTGTTGCTTATCTGCAGAAGTTGCCCCAAAATTAGCTCTTGAGTAAAAGGAATACTATAACTTTATCCAAAATTACCATGGAGCTCGGAGCAAGAGATCCTCACATCTCGGTGAAGTCTCTCATTCCTGTTTTTCCTTTCTGTAGGCTAGTTCAGTCACCTGCCTTAGGTTCTCATTATATTTCCTCTTAGCTGATGCCCACTTGTTCCAAGCCTCATCTGAGTTGTCCTTGGTCAGGGCTTCTTCCGATGACTTGATCTCAGTTAGTAGTTTCCATCTTTCTGAGGCCTTCTTTCTTTTTATCCCCATGCATAAGGCAATGCATTTCCTTCTCACTACACATTTAAAGGCTTCCCAGATATTAGCCCAGTTTGTAACTTCTGGTGTGTTATGTTGCAAGAAATGTTTGATTGTGTTCCTTATATCCTTCTTACCCTCTTCATTTAGTAGAATAAAGTTATTACATTTCCAACTCAGGGTTCTTGGGTTTTATACATAGACACATAGACAGCGTCGGCAGATAAGGGCCTATGGTCCACCCAGTCTGCCCATTTGAGCTTGTAAGTTCAGTTTATGTTTTCCTAGAAGTCTGTTGCCCCTTACCCCTGACCTCCAGAATTCCTTTATGTCTATCACATGCATTCTTAAATCCTGTGATTGTTTCAGCCCCCACCACTTCCTCTGGCAGGGTGTTCCACTTGTCCACCACCCGTTCTGTGAAGAAATTCTTCCTCATGTTTCCTCTGACTCGTCCTCCCTCCAACTTCATCCCATGCCCTCTAGTCCTGGAACATTTTTTTCACTTAAAAATAGTGTATTCCTGCACCCTGTTCCTCCCTGTAAGATACTTGTATGTCTCTATCATATCCCATCTCTCCCTCCTCTCCTCCAGGGAGTACATGTTCAGTTCCTTCAACCTGTCTTCATAGGACTTGTGATGCAATCCATGCACCATCTGTGTTGCCCTCCTCTGAACCTTCTCTACCCTGTCTATGTCCTTATGTAGGTATGGTCTCCAGAACTGTACACTGTACTCCAGGTGGGGCCTCACTAGTGTCTTGAATAGCGGAATTATGACCTCCTTTCCTGCTGGTGATGCCCCTGCCTATACATCCCAGCATCCTATTTGCTTTACCTGCTGCCTTGTCACACTGTTTCCTACCTTGAGGTCATCAGAGATGATAAACCCAAGATCCCTTTCCTGCTTGGTACATGCTATATCCTCACCCCCCAACTGATATATTGTGCCAGGGTTTTTGTGCCCCATATGCATTATCTTGCACTTCCTTGCATTGAATTTCAACTGCCAAACCCCTGACCATTCTTCAAGTTTCTGCAGGTCCCTTCTCATTCTGTCTACACCCTCTGGTGTGTCTATTCTGTTACAGAGCTTTGTGTCATCAGCGAACAGTGAAATTCTGCCTTCTATGTCCTGTGCAATGTCACTGATGAATATGTTGAATAGTACCGGTCCCAGCACTGATCCCTGTGGTACCCCACTGGTCACTCTTCCCTCTGTGGAGTGACAGCCATTTACCACCACCCTCTGTGTCATGCCACCCAGCCAGTTACCTACCCACCACACTACAGTCCTGCCCACGCCCATATTCCCCAGTTTGTGTAATAGTTTTCTATGTGGCACAGTGTCAAAGGCCTTGCTGAAGTCCAGATAGGCCATGTCCACTGCCTTCCCCTGATCCACCTCCCTAGTCACCGAGTCAAAAATTCAACGAGGTTGGTCTGACATGACCTCCCTGGTGAAACCATGCTGCCTTGGGTCCTGTAGTCCATTGACAACCAGATGTTCCACCAATCTCTCCTTCAGTAGTGCTTCCATGATCTTCCCCACTACCGAGGTGAGGCTGACTAGTCTGCAGTTCCCTGCTTCCTCTTTGTTCACTTTTGTATAAGGGGACTACATCTGCTGTCCTCCAGTCTTTGGGTACCTCCCTTGTTTCCAGTGGTCAGCTAAACAGGATAGCCAGAGGTTCAGCCACCTCTTAGTTCTTTAAGGACCCTGGGAGCACCCCATCTGGCCCCATTGCTTTATCAACTCTTATTACTTCCAGTTCCTTCAGGACCCTTTTCGTGTAAAGGGACTTGTGTCCATTTCTGCACCATTCTCACCCCTTGTACTCTTTTCAGACCCATTATTCCTCCTCTTCCTCAGTAAAGACTGAGCAGAAATACCTGTTCAATATGTCAGCTTTACTGTTGTCATCCTCCACGCTCCCCCATCCTCCCTCTTCAGTCTCACTATCCCTCCCTTTGTCTTTCTTTTCACTTATGTACCTGTAAAAGGTTTTGTCCTCTACCCACTGATTTTGCAATGTGTTCTTCTGTCTGAGCTTTGGCTTCCTTACTTACCTCCCTGCCTCCCTTTGCTTCTCCTGATACTTCTCCCCTATCCCCTTCTGCCTGTGTCTTTTTTGTATTGCCTGAATGCAATCTTTGGCTTTCACTTTTTGCTACCTCTTTGAAACCATAATGTGCTCTCTTCCTTTTCCTCTTGCTAATCTGCTAATGCATAACTCTGTTGTTCTTGTAATCCCATTTTAAATACTGCCCACTGTTCCTCAACCCCTGATTCCTGTCCCATTCCCCTTAATGCCTCTTTCAATTATCTCCCCATTTTCCCAAAGTCTGCCCCCCTAAAATCCAGGATACATGTCTTTGTGTGGTTTGTTTCTGCTCTTTCTGTGATTTCAAACCACAATGACTGGTGGTCACTGTTCCCCAGGTGCTCCCCCACTGTTACCTCCATCACAATGTCCCTGTTTGTGAGCACAAGGTCCAGTATTGCCTTCTGCCAAATTGGTTCCATGACCAGTTGCTTGAGAAAGGCACCCTGAAGGGAGTCCAGGATAAATCTGCTCCTAGTTGATGCTGCTGCTGGGATGCTCCAGTCCACATCTGGAATATTAAAGTCTCCAACCAGTACTACCTCACCCTTGTCTGCCATCCTTTGGATGGCTAGCATCAGCTCCCTATCTGTTTCTTCCTCCTGGGCTGGTGGTCTATAGACCACACCTGTGCGGATGGCTGTCCCCATTTTCCTTTCCAGCTTAACCCACAGTATCTCTCCCCATTTTGTTCCTCATGGATCTCTGTGGCCACTTAGAAATCGTCTGCTTTGACACCAGGTTGCCCAAGTGTTGTGGTGCAAAGGCCACAAACAGTTGCTCCTTTTTATGGTGTGCAGCCGTGCACTTGAGGTAGTACCTCAGCGCCCTGTGAACGTGCAGTGTGTGAAGGAGAGTTGTTTTAAGCAGGTCAGTGGAGTTGCCATGGGTACCAAGATGGGTCCCAGCTTTGCTAATCTGTTTGTGGGTTGGGTGGAGGAACATTTTTTCTCTCATTCACAGGGACTGTTCCTGAACTCTACAAACGCTACATAGATGACTCTGTGGGGGCCACCTCCTCCTCCAGGGAAACCCTCCAAGTCTTCCTTGACATGTTTACCACGACCCATCCTTCCCTTTAATACACTGTTGAAGTATCCTCCTCTACACTGCCTTTTCTGGATATCCAACTGTCAGTACAGAACACTGGTCTGAAGACATCCATTTATTACAAACCCACTGACTCTCACAGTTTCCTCCTCCACAGCTCCTTCCATCCTAAACATGTTAAGAATGGCCTGCCTTATTCACAGTTTCTTAGACTTCACAGGTTATGTAGTGAAGAGGATGGTTTTGCTGAGCAGACCCAAATAATGCACAGTTTTTTTATCAACAGGGGATACTGTAAAAGCACAGTAGACAGAGCACTCTCCTGGGTCAGTAACATGCCCCGTAACCTTGACCCCCGCAGGAAGGATGCTGTCACGCAAGAACAACAGTGAATTCCACTAGTGCTTCCTTTCCATCAGAGCACACCTTCTCTTCACAGGATCATCACCAGTAACTTTCCCATTTTGCAAACTGACCCTAACATCGGAGCTTCCTTTACAGAACCACCTATTGCCTCCTATCGCCAGCCACCTAACCTGTGGAATCTCCTAGTTAAAAGCAGCCTACCTACTCCTAACAGTTTCTCCTCCCTACCAGGTACCAAACCTTGCAACAGGACTCACTGCTACACCTGCAAATTTGTTTCCAGTGTGACTGAAATTCGGGGGCCTACAGGTGTTTTTCACATCACCAAGGAGTTCTCATGCATCTCCACTAATGTGGTATATTGTATTCTTTGCAGGAAGTGTACAGCTATTTACATAGGAGAGACTGGTAGGCGCCTTGCTGACCATTTCAGGGAACATTACAGAGCAGTCAGGTATGGTGACACTGCTAAACCCATTGTATCCCACTTTATCTCCAGGGACCGCAGTGTCAATGACCTTTCTGTTTGTGTCCTTCAGCAGGGTTTCTGGGATTCTGACCATAGAAAAAACATGGAAACCAAGCTGATCATCTGCCTTGGTTCCCAACAGCCCTCTGGTTTAAATGATAGACTTATTTTCCACTAACATCTTTCAGCCATCCTTTATTTTCCCTAAAGTCTGTTTGTATCTGTACACATTTAATTTCTTTTTCGTTTCCACCATAGTCTCCATCTCTGTCTCCCCCACATTTGTCACCTTTCAGCCTTCCTACTAGGCCCTGTTAATTAGTCCCCACCTGTGGACTTCTCTAGCTCTTTCACTCTTATGTTGCTTTATCTTTCCCATCATCACCTTTTTGTTTCACAGATTCTCTCTTAATCTTGCCATTTATCACTTCTCCCTGAGCCTCCCATTTCTTCTTTCCCCACATATATATCTATATATATATATATATATATATCCCTCATTTTACCTCCCCTCTACACTAACTTTATTTTTTTCTCTTTTAGATAGTTTCTGAAGAAGACCTAAGGTCGAAACATAGATTTTTAACTCTGTTTTCTATTTTCAGCGTGCATTTAATATAAACATTTTGTTATGCATCTGTCATGTTGTTTTCTTCCTAAAGTACAGCTAATGTCTTAGCACTCCGTGTTAGCATCTGTTTTGTGCTGTCCATGACTTGATCCAACACCAGATTCATGTCTCCTCCCATTATAATCGTGTATTCCATGAGATGAGTGAGCTGTTCCACCATGGAGTTGAAAAATTCTGGATTGTCGATATTCGGGCCACATATATTAATGAAGGCTGTCTTTGATTGTCTGAGTTCCCCTGCCACTATTAGAATCCTTCCATCATGTTTGCTCCAAGTATATCCTTCTTCAAAATTTAGATTTCTGTGGAAGAGTATTTACGTGCCACCTCTGCGTCTACTGTCTCCAGCTCCATATACTTTCCCGACCCATATTTTTCTTATCATTCATGCTTCCATGCTTTTCATATGTGTCTCTTGAATTTATTTATTTTATTTATTTATTGAGTAAGATCGGAATTACAATCTTTTGTGTCATAGACTCTTTCGCAAAGGCTCCGTGTCAGGTTACAGGGGGTGGAGGGTAGACAAATACAGAAAAGACATAGATGAACAGGCAGTATTTACAGCTTCGGTATTGACACAGCAGTGTATAAAGGCTACTTGAGTTGTTTTTTTTTGAGCTGCTGTAGCACTTCGTGTTTTTTTTTTTGCCGTGCCTGCATCCCTTCTACATTCCATGTTATACATGTTATTTTCATATCAGCCATTATCAATGTGCTTTCTTTTCCTGTAGGGCCCCTTTTCATTGTGTTTGTTTTTTGTCTAGTTCTACACTGCTTGCTTCCCCTAGTCAGTGAGTTATAATATATAGTGTATGGTGGAACGTCGTTCTCCACCGAAATCCATCGTTGTCGAAACCTTGTAGTCACACACTAGTGACGTTCACAGTGCAGCAGAACATTTTTTTCTACTGCACTGCGAACGTTACACTGTGTCCTCGAGCAGCATTTGACAGTTAGGGCTCACTCCATAGACAGGACACATAGGGAAAGCAGCAATGTCGGTGGCAGTACCAATGTTTAGCGTTAAAACGTTCAAAATGTAAAGTTATTAAACATTTAAAATGTCAAGCGTGAAAACGTTCACAATGTGAAGTTCTTTTTTCCTTCTAGTAACCCAGTAAAAATGTTTTGAAGCAGAAACATGCTGTAGTAATTTTTCCCCCAAAACGACGCCCACCATATTAATTAGAGAAGAAAGCAGATGGGGAATAGTTGACAAAGATCCTATTGGCACCATGGACGCACGGATTAACCGAGCTCCGCCTGAGGTAATCCGTTGTCATAGTGCCAACTCGGTGAAAGAATAGCCCTGTTGTCAACTGTTTCCCATGCACTATACTATATGTTGGCTGGCAAACTGGTTGACTGGCAGAAAACAGAGAGTGGTGGTAAATGGTATACAGTCAGAAGAGATGCAAGTCACAAGTGGGGTACCTAAGGGATCAGTCCTGGGGCCAGTCCTATTCAACATCTTCATTAGTGACCTCGCAGATGGACTAGAGGGTAAGGCTTGTCTGTTTGCAGATGACACCAAGATCTGCAACAGAGTAGATGATCCAGATGGGGTGGGCAGAATGAGAAGAGATCTGATAAACTAGCAAAATGGTCAGAAGAGTGGCAACTGGGATTTAATGCAAAGAAGTGCAAAATCATGCACATAGGGAAGAGAAACCCTGAAGCCACTTATAGGCTGGGAGGAGTTGCTAGCAGTCACAAAGGAAGAAAGAGACTTGGGCATCATCATCACTGATGACCTAAAATCATCCAAGCAGACCTCTAAAGCAGTAGGTAAGGCTAGGGGTGTTAGGGTGTATTAGTAGGGTATCACAAGCTCCAAGAGGAGGTAATAATCCCTCTGTACAAGACATTGGTTAGGCCCCATCTGGAGTACTGCAGTATTGGAGGCCACACTCACACAAGGACATTAACCAAATTGAGGCAGTCCAGAGAAGGGCAACTAAAATGGTGCAGGGACTGCATCAGAAGACATATGAGGACAGATTAACGGAGCTCAATATGTATACCCTTGAGCAAAGGAGGGAGAGGTGATATGATCGAGACATTTAAACACCTTAAGGGCATAAACAAGGTGAAAGAGTCTAACATGTTTAAATATAAGAAAATAGCAGGACAAGAGGACACAGCATGAGATTAGAGGGAGGCCGATTAGGGGAATGTGAGGAAATTTTTTCACAGAAAGGGTGGTAGATGCATGGAATGGCTTACCACAAGAAGTGGTGGCTATGAATACAGTGCAGGGCTTCAAACAGGCATGGGATAGGCATAAGGGAGCAATACAAATGACTATGAATAGATAGGTCACTGACAGAGCAAAGGCCGATGGCACATTTATAAGGTAGAAAAAGAAATGGGCAGACTGGATGGGCCTTGCGGTCCTTATCTGCCATCAACTTCTATGTTTCTATGTTTCTATGTTTCTAAGTTCTTTCTGCCTTTTCCACCCCTCTGTCCCCATAGCTACCTGACCTTTTAAACTAGAGCACTGTTTTAACTGTACTCTGGGCTATGGTCTTTCACTGTCGCATTTGACTACCACTGCCAAAATCTGAGTTAACTCTCCATTTACCTTGAACTCCCATCCCCCCAAAATATTTGTTGTATTGTGCAAAATAATTACAGAAGGTATTGATGTAAAATATGCTCCCATACGTTTATTGCCATTCGGAATGTATTTAATCTCTGGGCTGCTATAACTACTGCAGACTAGTATGCCTATTGCAGCCACAGAAAGGAAACTGACAGGCTGTTCAGTTAGGTGAGACAGAAACTGTCAAATGACAACCTCTGAGGGTGAGAATGCACTCAGTCAATCACAGTCTGACACATTCAGCTGAGTCAACATTTGCGCTCTGCTTGTCCGGTCCTCTGCGACAACTTGTCTTCCCTTTCAAACATGCGCAATGTCAAGACAGAGTGTGGGTGTCCTCAGACCAGGGATTAGCAAAAAGGTTACAGCTTCCTCCTCATGCTAACCGATAATGAGGAGACAGCCATACCCCCCTCCCCCACATGCAATTGTTCTGAGCAATAAAATTATATGGAAGGGGAAGTCAGGTTTATTTATTCTTTATTTTCTTGTTTTCTCTCTTTTGTTTGCTCACAGGGCACACCATGTGCTAGATTACAAAGCATGACCTACATAGCAGAAGGCAATGACAGTCTGGGGCAGTGCTGGTACGATATGCCACGTTAAGACTGAGGTTGTTTTTGAGCACCAGATCTGATTCCGCAGAGTAAATGGAGCTGTGCTTACCCACCATCACCTGTCCTTACCTTAAAGAGAGCTACCCCTTCCTCTGTGCTGATTAAACAGGAGGTGGTCTTTTTTTTGGGGGGGTCTAAGCAGAAGGGGATAGCATGTTACTAAGGCCAGCTTGTGTTTCAGAACCTACTTGCTCACTCTGTTAGTAAAGCTAGGCAGGACCTACACGGCACACCACCCTGTTTCTGTCAATTGAGGGAGACATAAAACATGCCCCCTCATGCAGTTGATACATCATATCAGCCCCCCCATATCTGTAAGAATGCTGAAGGCCTTGATAATCTGTGCCCCCCCCTTTCTTCTTTTCACTACATTCTCTCAGCATCTTACCTCTGCATCCCTGAGAGTCAGAGGGCAACACTGTCACATGAACACAATCAGTCCCAGTGCACTTTAAGCACTTTCTCCTTCCTAGAAGCCTCAGGGGCACATAGTTAATTAAACCATACCATTTTGGCATCACTACAGGGGAACCCAATAAATAAGGGCAACCCAGTCCCATGACCTAACTTGACAAATAGCTTGTCATTAACCCCCCCATGCAAGGAACCACATATGCCCTCAACTATACATGGCTTAAGATCTGACTTCCACATAATACAGGCACATACAGGGGAAGAGTGTAGCAGCAAGGGAACGATTAGATGATATGGGAAACGCCAACATATGTGTGAGAACTATGGCATCTCCCGATAGCTACAGAGATGTGTAAACACAGGCATTTGCCCCCGGCAGAGTGTGTAGGGCAACTAACTGGAGACAGGGGAGAGGTACTACAGATGGCCACTAAGGCCCTCCTGGTTGGTCACAGGGTGAACTTTTGGTTGGGTGATTGGGGTGACCCATGTGAGGCATGCTGCAACTGTCCTTGCTGGGGCACCAGTAGCCAAAACTGACTGAAAAGAGTAAGGGGTGAGATTGTCAGCCTTAATAGCACATAGCCTGGCCAGATAATGCAGAGCAGCTATAATCTGGAATACTGAGCCTCAACACATCAGCCCTTGCTATTGACCCTGAGGAAGGATGATATATGCCTATTTTATCACTCTTCACCCAGCACAAGTTTTGGGGCACCGTTATCTTCCAATATGCCTGGTATACAGGAGATACTGCTGGTACATTAGGTCAGGGATACCTTGCACCCATATGGTGCACTGCTGTGTGAGCTGGAGTGAGCAAGTGAATCAGATGCACACACCTCTGCCTCACAGAGGCTCGTACCAGACAGAAAGTTTTACATGTGTTACTACCTTGTTTTTTATTTTCTCTTGTACATGGGTTACAGTTCTATGTATCTGTACTACTGCACCCCTTGTTTAGATGCAGGATAAGCTGCTGTACAAAACCTGAGGGGTCTCCTGATCTACAAGGGACCCAGTACTTCTCAGGTTGCATTCTGTTACTTACCCCAGAGGAAACAAAACATTCCGTAGACTGGGGCTCAGATTAGTGGCACACTTAGCTTCCCTGGCCTTTTCCAAAGTCCTCCCTGTGTGGTGTGGGGGAGGAGAAGGGAAGGGAGGCAGGATAGGATAAGGGGTTCTGAAATAGCAGAGTTCAACAGCTGGCTTAAGGGGTGGTGTCGGGACATGGGGTACCACTTTGGGGGGAGTGGGGGGGTTCTGGGAAAGGCGACTTTTCAAGGGTGATGGACTTCACCTGACAAGTGAGGGGATCAGTGCAGTGGGGCAGAAGTTTGATGTCTACATCAGCCATTTAATCTGTCTGTGGTGGAGTTCAGGTCTAGAGGATCCACTCTGAATGGTGGGCAGAAGGGGATACAAGATAGTACTACCCTACATCCAGGGGACAGTAGCAGGAACAAGGGTACAGGGAATACTATAAGGTTTACAGGGCCAAGGAGAAGGACAGTTGTGAAAGGAAAAAGTATAGACAAGGGCACTAACAAGGGGGAGAGAAAACATGGAAAGTGGATGGACAGCAGCAGATTTGGAGTAGGGGTCAAGTGGAAGAGGGGTATGCCTTAACACTAGGAGCCTAGGGAATAAACTCAGCAAGCTCCAGGCGCTGATGACACACACTGAGGTGGACCTTGTGGCCATCACAGAAATGTGGGCCACAGATAATAATGACTAGGAGATGGCAGTCCCTGGATATACACTGTTCAGGAGAGATTGTGAATCTGGTAGGGGGGAGGAGTTGCTCTCTTTATCAAGGAAGGCATTGAAGTGACAGAAGATGGGGGCATTGTGGGAAGTGATGGGGAAACTGAATCTACAGGGGTGCAACTCACTGCAGCCTCAGGCAGGAAAATACACTTAGGGGTAGTCTATAGGCCTTCAAATCAAGGGGAGGATAGGGATAGAGAACTTAGGGAGGAACTTAATAGAGGGGTACTGAAAGGGGAGGTGGTGATGGTTGGAGACCTCAACTTGCTGGGCATCAACTGGGAGGTCCCAGTGGCCAAGAGTACCAGGAGTCTGACATTACTAGACACCTTCCAGGACTGTCTGGTGCAGCTAGTTATGGAACTTAGCAGGCAGTCTGCAGTCCTTAATGTAGTGCTCACTAACACAGAAATGGTGGGTGCTTTGGGAGTAGGGGAACAACTAGGGAATAGCGACTGCAATTCTGTGTGGTTTGAACTGACCCCTGGGGCCAGAAAAAACACAATCAAGAACCAAGGTCCTGGACTTTAGAAGGGCAGACTTTGATAGGTTGAGGGAACTGGTCAGAGAAAAGTTAACGGGGTGGAGGGCATAGGCAAGGTAGAGGAGAGATGGAAGGCAATAAAGGGAGATATCCTCGAGGTGTTGAAGGCGTGCGTAAAAACAGTGACAAAAAAAAATAGGTTTGAGATCGCTATGGTTCTCAGCTAGGGTTAGAGAAGTGATTAGGGCTAAAAGGAATGCCTTTTATAAATATAAGGGAAAGCAGGGAGAAGCAGAATGGGAGGAATATCGCCAGAAAAATAGGGAGATAAAGTGGGCCATCAGGGAGGCGAAGGCAGACACAGAGCTGTGCATCATGGAGGGAGTCAAAAATGGAGAAAAGAAGTTTTTTAGATATATTAGTGAAAAAAGGAAAAAGGGGGGATCAAACAACTAGTTGGGGGGGTAGGATGATAAAGGAAGACGGGTAAAAGGCAGCCATCCTGAATGACTACTTTTGCTCAGTATTCACTGAAGAGGAATGTGAGTCTATGCCAGACAGTGGCATCAAAACGGCCACAAAGGAAGTCCCGGAAACGCATCAGCCATAGCTTACTAAAGAAAAGGCCCTGAAAGGACTGACATCTCTTAAGATAGATAAGGCCCCATGTCCAGATGGGTTGCATCTGAAGATATGTAGGGAACTGGCAGCGGAAATAGCTGAACCTCTAACTAGGCTGTTCAACAACTCACTCAGGACTGGGGAAGTTCTAGGGGATTGAAAGATGACAGACGTTGTGCTGCTTCATAAGGAGGGGCGTATAGGAAGCAACCAGGGAATTACAGGTCTGTCAATTGGACCTCTGTTGTGGGGAAGCTAATGAAATCTCTGATCAAAGAAGACCTCGTAGAGGCTAATGGAATCCCAGATCAAAGAAGACGTTGTAGAGTACCTGGGGAGCAATGGACTCCAGGATAGCAAACAACACAGTTTTGTGGCAGGAAGGTCTTGTCAGACCAACTTGATAGTTTTCTTTGACTGAGTAACTAGGGAGATAGACAAGGATCACGCAGTGGACCTGCTGTACTTTGACTTTAGTAAGGCCTTTGATTCGGTATTGCATAAGAAGTTGGTTAAGAAGATTGAAGGCCTGGGTGCAGTAAAAAGTCTAGTGAACTGGGTGGGTAATTGGCTAGCAGGGAGGCAACAGAAGGTGGTGGTCAATGGAGTTAAGTCAGAGGAGAGAGAGGTGATGAGCAGTGTTCCAGAGTGATCTGTCCTAAGTCCAGTCCTCTTCAACATGTTCATTAGTGACACTGGTGAAGGAACCCAGGGCAGGTGTGTCTCTTCACGGAGGATACAAAACTATGTGGGAGGGTGGATAGTGAAGAGGGAATAAGGGATATGCAGAAGGACCTAAAAAAGCTAGAGGGGTGGTCAAAGGTCTCTCAGTTAAAATTCAACGCTAAACAGTACAGGGTAATGCACAAGGGAAAAAGAACCCCAAGACTGAGTACTGGATGGGGGGGAACTTAGCACTACAGACATGGAACAGGATCTAGGAGGTATCACCAGTAACTCCCGTAAACAAATGAGTCAGTTCATCAAGGCCTATAGCAAGGTGAACAGGATGCTGGGATGTATCGGGAGGGGGATCGAAAGCAGAAGAAAAGAGGTAACTCTTCTCCTCTACAGATCTTAGGTGAGGCCTCTCCTGGAGTACTGCACCCAGTTATGGAGTCCTCATTTCAGAAAAGGCAAAGATAGGTTGGAGAAAGTGCAATGCAGAGTGACCAAAACGATTCAGGGACAGCAGGGTAGATCCTATGAGGAGCGCCTCAAGGCACTACATGTGTACTCATTGGAGGTCAGAAGTGAGAGGGGGATATGACTGAGACCTTCAAAATCCTCAAAGGAATTAACAAGGTGAACCGTGGGGAATTATTCAGTCTGCATACCAACTCACAGTCATGCAGACATGAGTGGAAATTAGTGGGTGGGAGGTTCCAGAGGGATGTGAGGAAGTATTCCTTCATGGAACGGGCGGTGGAACCTTAGAACAGTCTGACATCCAAGGTGGTGGGTGCGAACACAGTCAGGGGATTCAAGCAGGCCTGGGACTGAAGGAAGGGAATAGTGGTTGCCCAGGGCAACAGGCCCAGGGAGGAGACTGGTGAGAGGATCGGGAGAGTTAGTATCCTGGAGGAGCATTATGTTCCAAGGATTTAGGGAACTTGGGCAGACTGGATGGACCTTTGGTCTTTTCCTGCTGTCACTGTCTATGTTTCTAAATAGGAACACTGGGAATAGCTGTATAAACATTTATTGGATAAATACGATATGGGTTGTACTCATTGAACACACATACGGATTGAGTAATGGCTAGTGGCCCAGATAAAACTGATAACTTGAAATGTTAAACATATTCATTCTCTGATTAAGAGAAGAAAAATTCTGTCACACCTGAACAAGCTTGGAGCAATTGTAGCCTTCTTTCAGGAACACCCCCTGCTGCCTACTAAAGATGTGCACACCAAAAGAATGTCTGGGGGGTGGAAGGACAAGAGAGGGCACAGACGACAATTGCCAGGGTTGGGGTGGAGTTTGAGGCTGTCAAAAAGCACAAGAGCCAGCCAGTAATGCTCCCCAGTGCCCCACCTGATCACCTAGCCCCCCCAACCCCCATTGCAGCTATCACTATGCAGCTGGTTGAGTAACACTCCTCAACCAGGCCATGGTATCAAAAAAGAGAGTAGTAGCTAGTAACCACGAGCAAGGCTCAGATTTCACAACTAGTTCCCTTTGGGGATGTAGTAGAGGAGTGAGAGGCTGAGGGCGAGAAGTTGAGGTTCTGGCCCAGGACAGAGGAAGACGAAAAATTTGCAGGTCAGCAAGCCCCAATTAGGCGCTTCCAACACACACGCTCACCTTCTGCTCCATTCCCACTGGAGCCCTTCCACTGCCCCCTCACATCTCCACACTGAGTAAAAGTTCCAAGGTTTTTAAAGGGGATGCGCTTAAAAGAGTAGTAGTAGTAGTAAAAATTTTATTCATTATGAATAATGAATCGGCAACTCAGCTGAATTAAAAACTCATTTCCAGTGAGATCTGTAAAATTTCACATACATTGGTTACAATTCATGTGAAATCACAATTCAACCAATCTGATATGAGTGCAATTACTGTATTTCCCCAGTATAATGACATGGCCCCGTTAGAGTACTCACACCCTTATTTTTGTTTTATTTAAAAGCTGGAAACGTGCAGGATTAGTTCCATTAGAAACAAGTCTCATTTCCAGAATGTCCCAAGTCATGGTTACAAACATAACAACAACAATATAAAACTAAAAACATTAACACATAATAGACAAATTAACTAGTTAAACAACTGCAGGTAGATTGTTCCTGCAAAAACATTTTTTTAAACCAGATTGAAAAGAGCCAGTGGTGGAACAGTTTGTAAGTTAAGGAGATAAACTGTTCCAGGAAAACGGGGAAAAACATTCTCTGCCAAAGCATGTAGAAAATTTGGGAAGAAGAAAAACTCGATGTGGCACATCCCTGAAACTGTATTTATGAGCAGGAACACATGGGGTAAATGACATAGGTAAAAAATTGAACGAGGATATCAAGGCAGATTTTACTAATATGGATCGCTATGTAAAGAAAAGAGGCAATAATATAATAATATTGGAAATTTTACCAGTACCTACAGCAGGAGTGGGTAGAACACGTGCAATAAGAAAGATAAATTATTGGTTGAAAAACTAGGTATCTTAGGAAAGACATGACTTCATTTACAATTGGGAAATATTTGTTTGGGAAATAGGAATGAAGTGTACAGGAGGGATGGTCATCATCAAAATTGAATAGTGACAAGAATGCTAAGGGAGAGAGACTGAAAAAAGTATTGAGAAATATTTAAACTAGGTTTTCAGGAGTATAGAGCAGGGCATCTGAACACACACATACAGCGAATACTTCCTATAATAGGGACCAGTATATAGGTACATCCATGGGGAGTCTTAATTTTAAAACAAATATCAGTAGCTGCCATTTGCATTATACATCAATGGTATTGACTATGGAATCAAATAATCTGACATCCATTTTTTTTCGGATGACACGGCCCTCTACACTGCCAGACCTACCCCTGAGTGTGCCTCTACGGACCTTCAATCTGACTTTAACATACTGCAACGAAACCTGCTCAACCAAAAACTATTCTTAAATGCCAGAACAACTAAGGCTATGCTCCTGTCCCCGATCAGTTCTGCCTGAAATCCGTTCATGTCCAGCACTGTATCAGCTATTAACATGCTGCTATGTGAATCGCTGGATTATGTAGAAAAATTCAAATAGGTATATGGATTGACAGTCGACTTTCCTTCACTGAGCATGTAGAGGAACTCTCAAAAAAATTGAAGCAAAGACTTTGTCTATTTTATAGAATCAAACACCTGCTTACTCAAGAGGCTAGGAAGATGCTGGTTCAAACTACCTTCCTAGCACTCTTGGACTATGCTGACTTCCTATATGGTTAAGTCCCAGGGTCAGCCCTGACTCAGCTCGATGTCCTGTGCCACAAGGCCCTACATGTCATTTCTGGCGCAGCCTACATCACGTATCATTGCGCACTGTATTCCTTGGTGGGTTGGCCATCCCTTACATTCAAGAGACAAAGGGATGCTGCTCTATGGACCTACAGAGCAATTATTAAGATGCTACCCCAGTATATCTCCGATTGCTTGCCCTTCTGTACCTTAGGTAACTATGCCCTGAGAAGATATTCCTACATCTCTTTATTTGTACCAAACAATAAATCCCAATTTGGTAGATCCTCTATCAGTTTTGTGTTACCCCAGTTATGGAACAAGCTCCAAAAAACCCTAAAACTGGCTACTCCAGTTAAGCTGGCTGAATTCAAAACGCTCTACACACGACCCTTCACTGAGCCCTGTATGTGTTTTACTTGACATGCTCCATGTCGCCCAGATCTGCTTCACATCACATGGTTGTACCTATGGTGCTCCTCCCCTCTGTCTACCCTTCTTCCCTCCCTTCCCTTCTTCTATGCTTCCCCATACTATACATCTATCTATCTATCTATCTATCTATCTATCTATCCCAGTAGGTATCTCTCTTAATATCTGCTGCCATTGTACAAATGCTGTAAAGTGTTGACGTATATGAATTCATTCACATATCTGGACTAGTAATCACGGTATGGGCTGCCACGCCCATTGGCTCACGCTGTGAACCAATGGGCGTGCAGCTACCAACTGTCGGTCAGGGGCACGGCTGGTGGGTGGTGCTGCCGCCGCTGACGGGGAGCGGGGTGGTGGCCCAGTGGGTGGTGGGGACGGGGTACACTAGACCACGAGGGTAGCAGGAGTATTTTATGATTTACAGATGCCCGCGATCGGGCAGTGATCGGTCCACTGGACCACCAGGGATACTGGATGGGGGAGGGTTATTATACCGATGCCTGTGATCGGGCACATAGAGGTCCACTGGACCACCAGGGATATTGGACAGGGGCTTATTCTTCTAGACAAATGCCCACCATCGGGCACATAGCGGTCCACTGGACCACCAGGGATATTGGACGGGGAGGGTTCTTTTAGACAAATGCCCACGATCAGGCTGCAGGGGGGGTCGGTCCCCGACGGCTGCTGCCTGGCAGGGCGCCAGGTGCAAGTCGTCGGGGATCGGCACACCTGCATGCTAATGGCATGCAAATGGGGCCATAATGAGATGAAAATGGCCCCATGTGCGCCTTACATAAATTATGGACGCTTTTGCATGTCCCCTTTTGAATATCGCAGGTGCTGTGCATGGCGCAATGGCACTTGTGCTAGTGAATCTCCATGCTCCACTCTGGCCACTTGCGCTGGTGCAGTGCCACTGCAGCCTGCACAGTGGGGGTGGCCAGGGTGCAATATTCAAAGCTGCTGCACCATAGCGCAGCTCCGTTGAATATCGCCCAGGCCACACCCCAGCGCAACAAAGTTGAGCTGCACCCAGGCTTGCGCCACAGCCTGGTGCAGTTTGAATATCCGGGCCAGGCAGTATAGCACAGTGGTTTAAGGCTCTGAGCTGCAAATCTGGTGACATCCAGCAGGCCAGACCTGGGTTTGAATCCCACAGCTTCCACTTGCATACTGTGTGACCCTGAGCAAGTCACTTAACTTCCCTGTGCTCCCAGGCTGCACCTGTAAAAAAGCTTTCAGCTTAGCGTGTCTCACCTGGTTAAACAACTAAATAAAAAAAATAAATAAATAAAACACTTCAGAGATGAGCTAAGTGAACAGGATGCACCTCTATACCTTGAACTGCTTGGAGCTACAACTCCCTGCCAGCTACCAAAATAAGCTAAGATAGTAACTCGCACAAAACAAAAGGGAAGGGATCAGAACAATTCTCTTTGTGATCTGCCCCTCTCCTCCTTAAAGGGACGTTCTGCCTCATCTGATAGATTTGGTCTGTTGGGTCAGAATACTCTTCAGGACCCCCTGCCTGATGTTTGTTGTCAAGGATGTGGGTTGCCTGAAAAATGGATGTGCAGGGTCACACTGCTGTGGTGTACCAAGAGATGCCTGTATGAGCACCCCCGATCTAAGGGGCCTGCTTGCGTTTGGGTGTCCTCTCAGGTATTTTCTGAGGCCCAACCTGTGGATCATTAGCATACAGGCACTCCTTTAAGAGAGGCAATAAGGATTTTTTGTAACTCAGTCTCACCATTGCCAAATGGTACCACAAGTGCACCCCCTTCCTCCCAGTCAGGTGGTTCCACTGGATGGAACCAACATGTAAAAAATGTTTTCTTTTAGCCGTTGGTAACCAGGTAAGGCCCACTAGACACAAGTGCCTGTTTTTAGGGGAGACCTGGGAGCACTGGGCGGTTAAGTGACTTGCTCAGAGTCACACAGTATGCCAGTGGAGGTTGTGAGAATCAAAGCCAGGTCTGGTCTGCTGGATGTACCAAGCTCGTAAATAGACATGTTACATTGCATCAGCCAGTAAGGACAGTATGATCTGAATGAAGATGGTCTCTAAGATATGCTACGGGGGACTTCCGGTTCCGCCACGGCACGTAGCAGCAGCTAGATGAACAGCTCTCTGCCTCGCCTGTTCTAAAACCTCCAAAAAACCTACTGAAAAAGCCAAAATTAAATAAAAATGTCTGGAGGAGGTTCGCAAAGAGATTGAGGAGTGAAGTCTAAAGCGATGCAGTCCAGACTTGAAAGGGAAGGCAGAGGTTCACGTTCAAGTTCCCCGGTACGCAGTTTGGGCCAATCTAGAAGCATGATGGCTGCTAAAAACTATGAGACTGATGAAGAAGGGGAGCATCTATCAAGAAACAGATATGAATCTTTGATGAAGGAGCTTAAAGAAATGCGAGCAGAAAATAAAGCAGAATTTAAACAACTAAATCAAAAGCTTTCTATGGTGGAAGGTCGTGTTCAGGAAGCGGAGGATAGAATCTCAAACGCTGAGGATGGCCTGCAACATCTAGGCCGCGCTGTGTTTGCCCTCTGCAATCATGCCATACTAACTGAACAGAAGTGTATAGACTTAGAAAGCTGATCCAGACAAGACAATCTGCGCCTTTACAGTCTGAAGGAGGGGCCTGAGGAAGGGGGCATGGTTGAATTTGTCACTGACTTATTGAAAGACATCCTCGAGCTGCCATTAAGTTATAAGCTGAAAAATCGAACATGCCCACAGGGCCTTACTCCTTAAACCCAAAGACCCTACCACTAGACCCAGATCAATAATTATTAAATTCCGAAGTTACCACACTAAGGAAGACATAGTCCGCCGTGCATGGGCAAAGAAAGAGGTCAAATACCTTGACTCCCGTCTATTCTTTGAGCAAGATTACCCATTGATTTTACAGAAGCAGCGTATGGAGTACATTCCACTTATTAAACTCTTGAGAAACAAACAGCTTCGAATTCAAACTCCCTATCCAGCGAAATTGCGAGTATTTTGGAAGGAGGGCGCTGAATTGTATGATACCCCACAGAAAGCCAGTGAAGCTATGCAAAAGCAGGGGATCGAGGTACCAGTTGTTGCTAAGCCCCCCCCCAGCCCAAGAGGAAGGGACCTACTGAGGACTGGCATATAGTCCCTCCAAGGAAAAATAGGGTTTTGAGTAGCAATGCAATCACCTCAACCCTGCACAAATTGAAGGAACTAATAAAGAAATTGCCTGGAGTCTCGGAATCAGACCTTGAGAACGCAGATGGGTGAGAGCTGCGACCATAAACTCCGCTTCTTTTGATGCTTGGGCTGCGAGACGGGAACTGACCGCTTCGCCTCCCGAATATATATATCCTCGAAGTAAAACACCTCCTAATGCCCAGGTTCTAGGCTAACAATATTTGAGCAATGTTTCTCTCCACCCCCCTCCCCGTATGCTATGGCCCTTCTCGAATGAGCAATTCAGGCCCCTCTGTTCTCTGACTGAGTCCACGATCGGGACTGGTTTGAAGATACTGCACGGGCCTTTTAGACTTTAGTAGAGTGATATACACACTCACCAGAAATTTGTTAGGATTTATAGTATGCCAAACTCGACCCAGAGCCCCTTTGAAGCTCAAACTGATGTCAGTCTTGTGGGGGTTTGCTTTCCATTTCCTCTGAGTGCTGTGGAGACCAGCATGCGAGAGATCACACTGTGAATCAGGGAAATGGTCACCCTACAGCATGGCCGAACTCGGAAAAGCGCTGAAGCTCCCAGAACTTATGGATTTTTTTTTTCTTCTTTTTCTTTATTTCCCCCCCGACTATAGGACGCAATATACAATTAATTGCACTGCATATTATCAGAGGGTATACTCTGCAGTGTCCAGGGAGATGTGTATTAGTTTAAATTCACCAATAAGGCGTAAGCCTTCTTACCTGGGCTGCCAAGTAACATCGAGAGCTTAGCTTTATCTGGGCAGGGATGAGGTGCCTGCTAAATGCGGGGAGGATGTTTTCTGTGCCTTTTTTCCCTAATTGTTGGGTTTCTATACCAAATTAGTTTGCCCCCGAGATAGGAGAGTCCCCCTAGTCATAGTGAGTGAACTCCCGATGGGGGGGGGAGGTCTCTGAAATATGGGTGAGTACTTATAATAAATACACAGCTCCCTGCAAATAAGTGGTTGCATTTATACATCTGGAAATCGTCCTCTCTAGATGTATTATATGTAGGGAATAACCAGAGGGTCTGTCCTACTATATATGGGACATAATCAATTAGTACGGGTGTGACGCACTTCGAGGAGGCAAGCCTAATGGGGAAATTTCCCTCATTTCCTCTTCCATGCGTACCTCTGGGTGTAGGGGAGTGCTGGAGGGGATGAGTACCTTGGTAGGTGGGGAGAAGGGAGGGAATTAAAGGTTAAACGGGTGGGGGGGAGGAGGTTCTCCTCTTTTTCATTATCAATAATGGGCGGGGCAGTACAGCTCTGATGGCCGGTTTAGAGGCGATTACCATATTACAGGTGCCCTTAAATGTAAGGGCCCAGGAAGAGTTCCCTTATGGTCTGAGGGAATCCGTAGCACTCTTCCCCCCACCAATACCATCTGTTAGGTGGGAAAAGAGGTCTCTGCATAAGTTAGACCTCCTACCTTGGAAGTCAGTTAAAAATGTTTATGATAGTGCACTGCTAGCACAACTGGTTCTGGTTCATTGTTACAATCAGCTATGTATGATGAGGATTTATGTTCTTTTTTTTATTTATGGGGTCAGCAGAAATAGTAACCATGATCTTCCTTACACAGGGAAAAAGGGGGCAAGTTAATGTCAGAATGTTGCTAGTACCTAATCACAATGGGTTATAATATTTGCTCGTATAATGTTCACGGCTTATCGGGCCTGATTAAGCGTTCCAAGGTACTCTCATATTTAAAGCATTCAGGAACCGATACATCTTTTCTCCAGGAGACCCATTTGTCACATGAGGAGCATGAGAAGTTAAAGCGATTGGGGTTCCTCAAGGTTTATTCTTCATCCTTTAAGGGCGGACGCAGAAGAGGCACAGCTATATTAATACCATCTAGGGTACCATTTATATGCCAAGATCAACTAGGTGACAAAGAAGGGCAGTATATATTGGTCAAAGGGAAACTAAATGGTAGACTTGTCACCTTTGCCTCAGAATATTTCCCTCCAGCCACTGAGTTTAAGGCTTACCGGCCTTTTTTCCTCCTCATGTCACAATGGGCGGAGGGTATAATGGTATGTGTTGATGACTTTAACTTAGATCTTGCGATGGTTGGGGCTGAGGGCAAAACGGCGGGGAAAAAAACAAGGGAACTATCAAAACTACTTAGGAAACTGGGGTATATGGACACGTGGAAATACTTAAATGGAACAGCTAAGCATGCCACCTTTTTTCTCAAGCCCACTTGAGTTATACAACAATTGATTATATGCTGATATCCCAAGAGCATCTAGAGTTGGCGGGTAAGACTTGGATGGGGGATTTTATTCTATCTGATCATGCCCCAGTTTTCTTTAGATTAGATTCTGATACTTTTAGGAAAAATACTATGTGGAGGCTTAACCTCTCACTGCTTCAGCCGAGGACATCATTCACACAATGGAAGAGGTAATTAAACAGGCTGAAAAGAAAATGATCGCCCTGGGACTGATATCTCGATCTTATGGGATACTATCAAGGCTATCTGCAGGGGCAAGTTTATTGAACTATCAGCTAGAAATAAACAAGAAAGGGAACAAAAACATAGTGCTTTGATTGCCCAAATACAGAAATTAGAGCTTCAACAGATAGTCCAGACCAACTCGAAGATGTCAAAAGAAATTAAAAAACTGAAACAAGAATTGAATGCCATACTAGATTTAAGAATTGAGCAGAAACTATTGTTTCTTCAGCAGAAATGCTATGATGGAGGGCTACGCTCTCTGAAATTGTTGACTGGCCGTCTCAGACAACAAAGGACCAAAGAACTAATATCCACCCTGAGGCGATCCCATCAACACCCCCCTAGTCACACGGTGGAGAAAATTTCTGACACATTTGTGCAGTACTATACACAATTGTACGCGGCCGCCCTGACTCAGGAGAAAGAAGAACAAATAAAAACTTTTTTGTCTACCCTCAGATTACCAAAACTACCTAAACAACTGGGATTGTCCCTGGTCGCCCCTATAACAGTTAAGGATATTGAGTCAGAGATTGGGCAGATTGAAAACATTATAGTGTCCGGGGACAGATGGCCTCCCGGGAGAATTGTACAAATCTCTTAAAGTGGTAGTAACCCCCCTTCTCTTTAGATTATTTGGTAACATCCCCAGCCCCGAGGGAAGAACCCTCCCCATCCTGGGATCAAGCAATCATATCAATCATCCCAAAGGCAGGCAAGGACCCAACTTTACCTAGTTCTTACTGTCCTATCTTGGTACTAAATACAGATTATAAAATATTTACTTCAGTCCTGTCTCAGAGGCTAAAACACCTTGTCTCTGGCCTAATCCATCAAGACCAGTGTGGGTCTATCCCAGGTCGCCAGGCCTCGGATAATATCCGGCGTACCATTTATTTAATGGAACACGTACAACATTTTAAGATACCGGCGATCCTTATAAGTTTAGATGCTGAAAAAGCATTTGACAGAGTGTCATGGCAATTTCTAAAGGATGTCCTTGCTGCCTTTGATTTCCCCCAGAATTTTGTAGACCTCATCTTCAAATTTTATTCGAACCCCCAGGCCTACATCCGATCAAATGGCCATATTTCCCGTAGTTTTCCCCTACGCAGAGGGACTCGACAGGGTTGACCAATCTCCCCCCTTTTGTTTGCCCTTTACATAGAACCATTGGCCCAGTGTATTAGACAAGCAACAGACATACAGGGAATAACTATGGGGGGTAAAGAACATAAATTGGCTCTTTTTGCCGACGATGTATTGGTCTATTTAACAAACCCTACTGCGACCCTCCCAGCTCTTTTCCAAAAGCTTGAAAAGTTCTCAGCCCTATCTGACTATTCTCTGAACACAACCAAAACTGAAGCACTACCACTCAATTATCCAATACCTACGCCCATTCGTAAGCAGTTCTTATTCAAGTGGGACCTCCCATCTATAAAGTATCTGGGAATTCAAATACCAGCTGATCTCACCCAATTATTCTCAAATAACTACACCCCCCTGGTTAATAACATAAAAAGAGATATTAAAAGGTGGAATATAATCCCACTGTCTTTTTATGCTAGGAATCAGGCAATAAAACTTAATGTTTTGCCACGCCTGTTATACCTGTTCCAATCGGTTCCTTGTATTATATACCCACACGTGACCTTAAGGCCTGGCAAACAAATATCCACTGCCTTTATATGGCAAGGCAGAAAACCTAGACTCAAACTTCAGGCACTATATTTACCTAAATCACAGGGTGGAATTGCATTCCCCAACCTATCTTCTTCTTGGAATTCAGCACAGATGAGAGTTGCGTTACTGTGGGGCAATAAGTACTATGAAGCTCACTGGAAACAAATAGACCTAACTAGAGAGTTGAAGTACCCCCTACCGGCTACGCTATTCTCAGAAACCCTATTGAGGCAAGCCCTACTAGATACTCAAGGGAGCATACGTTCAGTTCTGGAGGGTTGGAGGAGGGGACACCCCTGGAACCGTATTAAGGAGCATGCCTGGAAGTACAAATGGTTTATCAATAACCCGGACTTTCCTCCGGCCGGAGAATCTACATGGTACATTACCCAAACAAACAGAGGAATGTTTGCCCCCTGGCAGCTTCTGAGGCAAAACACCAAGATATCTTTCGAAGAAGCCAAGACTAAATTTAAATGGGGGGAGGGAGAGAGAATACATTACTTTCAAATTAGAGATTACGTGAATTCTCAGTATAGGCATAGCCAGTTCCAATCTCAGATATTAGACGACATATCTCCATACCTACAAATTCTGAATGCTAAGGGGGGAGACCCTGCAATATCTCACATATACAAATATCTGGTGTCCTTGCAGGATCATGTGTTGGAACCCCTTAAAGTTAAATGGGAACGGGATCTTCAAATTGCAATACCCCAACCTCAATGGGCAAAGATATGGCGGATGACTTGGTCCACTACCTCATCTCCAAATTGGCGTGAATATGTCTGGAAAGTTCGAACAAGGCTTTTTTTAACACCCCAGCTACTAGCTAAGAGAAATCCTAACCTCTCATCTATATGCTGGAGGGCTTGTGATACAGAAAGGGCAACCCATGCACATATATTTTTTAATTGTCCTAAACTTCAAACCTTCTGGTCTGCAGCCATTCAGCATATTTCCAATATATTAACCCTCGATGAACCTTTGACGGCACGGAATTTGGTCTTGGGTGTCCCCCCAGATTCACTTAAGCAAAAAGATATGAAGTACCTCTGGTCTATAATGCTGGCTGCGGCCTACAAAGCAATAACCAGGAGATGGCTACAAGAAACTCCCTCAACCATCTCTGAATGGAGGGGGTATAGCGGACCATGTCAGGGCCTTTGAGAATATGTCACATAATTTACAAGATAAGCCCACACTATATATGAATCGGTGGTCTAGGTGGATCTTGAACGTCCCAGTAACATGACCGTGGACAGCTCCTAGTTGGGCGATCTACAGCAGAGACCCCGATACCCACAATACTCTAGCAAGAGTATGGGCCCTTTATCTTACTGACCAGGCTGTAAGAGAAAGATCACTCCCATCTTGATACTAATAGTAAAGCTGACCCTAGAGAATTTATACCCCACATAGCTGACTAGCCAAATGTTCTACTGGTATAAGTTATATATGTTTTTGTTATATTTTACTATGTATCTTTTTCTGTACCTAAACATTAGCACTGATTACCTGTCCTACTTCAGACTAGTTTTGGGGTTAGTCATGACCTACAGGTAGTAACTACAAATTCTATCTAAACAGCGAATAGATATGCTACCCTTCGCTATCATTATACATGGTATAATGTACTTAAATCAGATAGTACATAGTAATATCTAGTAAGATATACAGTTTTTTATTCCTGTATCAAATGTAAAGACTACACTGAAAATTGTATACTTGTGATAATGTACTGCTTTTAACCTGAACGGAATAAAAGATGAAGTATAAAAAAAAAAAGATATGCTATGGTGCCAGTGGCCCTTAGGTGCAACAACCACCAAAATGAAAAACACTCAGTACACTACAACTCTGACCCCGTAGTGTGTACCATCTCCCCTCTTCACTACCTTACTGGATCTTGGGGGGGTCTAGTTTATGCTACTGGGTCCCTGCCCTTGGGAGAACCAACAGCCAGGAGGGAGAAATCCAAACACTACAACACTGCCCCTGTATAAGGCAGCAACTCCACTCCTCAGTACCTCATGGAATCTCGGAGGTATACATTACAGCCCTTCCCTTAGGCTCAAAATGCACTTCCTGATTACCTCAGCAAAAATGAATCAGCCAAAACTTCATTCAGGAGCAGATCCTACTTAAGTGCAGCAATCACGCGTCATTGTGTGCAAACAGCTGCTTTCTGGATCATTTCCTATCTAGCTGAGCCGCCCACTTAATAGCCTGCCTGATCTCATCCCCTGATCTGAGACAACCTGAATGGTGCTATCGAGAGATGCATCGCAAATGCTTTTTGCAGGGCTCCAAATACAACCTACCCTTTCAAAAGTCAATCATATCTCTTCTTAACGAAAACAAAACTGTGCTTCTCCTGAAGCTTGATGGGTGACGGAGTGCTTGGAAAGGACACGCTGGTGCGTGCATGTGTGGTGACATCATATGGGTACATGACAATCTCACTTAACTCCACACACAGTGTCCTCCCCCTACTGAAGAATGCACTGTGGCTCACCAGAAAAGGTGTATAACAAACTCTTGGGTAGACTCGACAAGGAGCTGGCCAAACGCCAACCACAAAGTGAGAAAAAGCACTCCATGACAGTAAGTACCACCAAAACAGCATCTGGATCTTAGTGGTCTGACCAAGGACACAAGCAGCCACCAATACAGTAGATTGGCTTCCACTTAGTATAGCAGAGACTTTTTAAAAAAAAAGAAAAAGTGGAAAAGTACTTATAGCACAGGACTTGAAAGACAAAATTGGCTCCACTAGTCTTGCAATCTTTTGCACAGGTAATCTAAGGGGACAAGTACTTTAAAAGAAAACTGGCGGAACTTCTGGTAACATTGTTTTCTTGTAAGCAGCTTGATAGAAATGTTCTGAAGTGGACCAGTGCTAAAAACCTCTAGAATCACTCAAATTATAAAATTTCAACTCACTAAATACCTGAAAAGAGGTCACCAGATAAAATGCAGTGGTTAAGTAGGGCTCCATTGCAAACAGAGTCCCTCGATGGAGACAGATACAGCAGGGGAGGCTCTAACAGTGAGAGCTCTTAGTTGCCAGACTCCACATGCAAGGGTGCCAGAAGATAGTAAAAGCTGAGGGGCCGGAAGATTGGAAGGGCACTTATGAGGGTACAAAGGGCACTTTTTCTAAACTAGTTTTTGCCATACAAAATTAAAAAGTGGGGGGGCTGCCGCCCCTCTCACCCCTACCTGGTTCCTATGCCTATGTTCACATGCCATGGAAGCAAGGATGCCACAGCTCTAACCACCCATACCCTGCAGCACCAACTGGACCTGATGCAGTTGTAAAATAGAAGTTTATGACATGAAATGAAATCTACCATGATAGTTCTCAGGACCGACATTGGGAAGATCGAGAAGCGGATTAACAGTATTAATGAACAGCTCTTGTCTCCAGATGGCCATATAGATGTCACAGAGTGGGCTATCCTGCAATTACATGAGTCAGTTCTGGCACTTCAGGACAGAGCAGAGGACATAGAGTGCTAAGCAAGACATAACAATTCGAGACTGTGCAATGTTCTGGAGGGTGCCAAGGGCTTGGATTTGCTAGCCTTTTTACCTACACTCATCAGAAATGCCCTCCAACTGCCTCTGGATCTGACACTGGTGTAACGAGATAGAGCCGTACCTTATTGTTTTAATCATATTTCATATCATTTTATGTGTGAAATACATCAGGGATGCCCATGGTGGCCCAGTCTAACTTCCAAGGGATCATGGGTACAAAGTACATGGGCCCTAGAATGATGTAACTCTTTGTTGCTGGGCAAAGAAACTGTTAGCTGCTAGTCAAGGGACTAGAGCGTGATTAAACCATTTAAAAGGAAACAAAAGGATAATTAAGCAGGGCTAGAAGGCCAGGCATATCCATTTGTGTATGAAATAGCCCACAACCTCTAGTGGTACCATGCAGTCTGGGTCCCTTTTGTCTCTGCAGGTCTACCCTGAGTTAATCTAATTACAGCTGAATTGACTAGCATTTGAGTAAACTGCTGTGCTCAGTTTAACTTAATTGCAGCCATTTGGGGGGGGGGGGGCTGGATCTGCTCCTGGAATTCAGGCTGAAACTGCTTTGCCTCTGGGCCCTTTGTTCCCTACTCAGAAATGAACATTTGTTTTTTGTAATGAAATATTAAAAACCTGATTTGTTGTGTAGCCATGGAGATTAATTGCTAGCCAACCGCAGGGCTAGTCAGTATCACTGGACCTGCCCTTTGAGAAACCCCATAAAACAGGGGTACAAGACTTTATCAGAGACTTTTGTCTTCTTGCCTTTTGTGAAGGAACTGTTTGCACTGGGACCCTGTCCTGCTGAGAGAGAGCAGCGACATTTTCTTTTTCAAGAAATTCTCCTGGACCACAAGGACCAAGATTTCAACTACACTTTCTAAGGACACGTTGCACTTCAAATTCAGCAACCAAGGACTTGAGGTAGAACATTAAAACTCAGAATTTTAAAGTGTAGGTTTTATTCTATATTTCCATTTTCTTTTCCATAACCTGTAACCAATGTCTAAAATGATCTGTTCTTAAGTTAATTACTGCATTTATTTATTAATAAGTAAAGCCATTGTCTTGTTTTGAGGTAATTCTGCCTGTGTCTTTTATGTGTGTTGGTTTGGCAGGATTTGTTCAACCTATACTACGCCTATGTGACTGCTTAAGGGCCAGACACTACTGAAGTAAAGTACCACAAGGGACTCTGTGGAAGAAAGGAGGGGAGGAAATACAGACGGTCTCAAGAAGGGGGTCTGTGGGAGTTTGAACCGGTCTCTGCATTTCTGGGGAAAGACACTATAGGGTGTATAGGGCATTTCCCCGAAGGTCTATACATGCCTGTGGCTTTCTGGTTCATTGTGCAGTGGCTGAGAGGGTTCTATCCCAGGAACACAGACTCGAGACTGTATTCACACCCCCTCACAGGGAGAGAGGATGCCACGCGATCCTCTGGCATACGTTCAGTTTTGAAACAGCGAGTCTGCTAAAAGGACAGAGGAGGGGTATCCCTGACCCTGATCACACGGGGATTCACTGTAGCCCAGGGAATTCCTGCCTCACCAGAGTGGGCTTGTGACAGCTGAAACCTAAGCAGACTCACCATGTCCTGGAGCTGAAACCAAGACCTGAGGCCCGGCCCGGCCCCACTCAATAGGGATGCATGTTCTCAGATTCCCAGAAAAAGGAAAAATCCTGCCTCTCACCTGGAAACAAAAGACAACGTACCAGAACACAGAGATTTATATCAACAATGACTACTCTGCATCTGTGATGGCCAAAATATGGATGTACATTCCTGTAATGAGAGACCTGAAGCAGCAAAGTATCCACTTCAGAACCCCATACCCTGCTCCCATGATTGCCTTTTTCGAAAATGAGGCACAGACCTTTGATTCAGCAGAGGCTGCCATAGCAGGACTGTTGAAGCATGGAATTAAAATCCATGTGCAGCCCCTGCAGAACCATCTGAAGACACTGGCCTTGA
This sequence comes from Neoceratodus forsteri, assembly GCA_016271365.2. NCBI lineage: Eukaryota > Metazoa > Chordata > Ceratodontiformes > Ceratodontidae > Neoceratodus > Neoceratodus forsteri. The sequence goes on from CM028132.1 coordinate 501,459,370, forward strand.
AGCTGGCACAAGGGGCATGGACTAAGACCGGCAAAAACACCCCAAAGACCCAATGGTGCCAACAGGCTGCTCAGGCAATCCAGGAGATCATCAACTACCTGAAGAGCACCTTGACAATGTCAAATCCCAAACAGTGAGCCATTCTACTGAGAAATGATGTGCCTAAGGAAACTAGGTATGTCCGTTGGGTTGTCAGTTCTTCTCTGGGTGCCCTGTGCCCCACCCCCAGGTGCCCTTCCCTCCTGTCCTGAGGACCGACCCTCTAGAAATTTATTTAAGAACTGTCTGGCTGTAGAGGAATGTTATTAGTGCTCTGGTTGCTGTGCTGAGTCCCCTGCCCTCTTGCTGCCCCCCCAGTGAGGCTTACCATTGGTTACAGGCCTCAGACAGCTGGGCTCTCCAGAAGGCAAAATGCTTTCAAGTGGCTGAAAAATCCCAATCGATCAGAGTTCTGATGTGGCCCCTGCAGTGAGGCAGTTTGCAATCCCAGAGACATCAGCCCTTGTACTGACTGTTTCTCATGCCTTGCAATGCTGCCCGCATGTCCTCCATCCACTCTGTGCCTCTAGGCCCAACTCTGCACCTCAAGGCCCATGTGTAGAGTGTTCCTTGTGGCTACATGTGGACTCACTAAAAGTACCATAAATGGTCACTCAGGGAGGTAATATAAAGTCATGACACTTACTATTAAACCTCATGAATACTTGTTTGGGAAATATTGCTGCATTTTGACTGATGGCTTAGGTGGCCTCTTGAGGTAGAAGGTGGATTCTGTCTGGGAGGCGGGGAGGGGTCACAGCCCTCAGCCAGTAAGCATAATCACCTTCCTGTCTCCCTCTAAATGAGGAGAATGTACATTCACCAATATTAGACAGTGTTTGAAGATGAGTGAGGTCAGCCTCTCAGGGAGGTTCCAGGATACCAGTATCCTGGGGGTGTTGCTTGTTGGGGGGTGCAGGCCATACCTGGGCATATGACAACATCTGGCTTGGGGACTGTAAGACATTGGTCCTTTTGCCCAGTACTTCATAGCCTGCTGCAGATGTGTGTTTAGAAAGACGTCATGCCATGGAACAGACATTGAATCTGACTACCCTAATGAATAACATAGATCACAGACAGCCAGGCTGTCATATGTTAGAGCTCTGAGTGCATACTGTACTCTGCCCAGCTGCCAGTCTCAGCGGCTCATGGTGTCATCTGCCAGCGTGCTGGCCTTATGCTATTATAGTACCGACTGCCTTCTGCATTCCAAATATGCAGGTTTGCAGCCAGATAGTCACTTTAGTGCCTCAAGGGCGACCTGTACCTTGACCAGAAACCAGGCGCAAGGCTCTTGAATGTTTCACCTACAAGTCTTGCCATTACTCACAGTGTTAGGAGAGGGGGGCTGGTCATTTCAGGCCTTCCCCGGGGGGGGGCTCTGGTTTATTGCTCCCCAGTCCAAGGAGGTCCCCTAGCCCTGCGTGAACTCTGGGGACTCCTGCCCTAGTGACTAGATGGCACAGGGTCCCAGGTCACAATTGGAAGGGGGGGGTTGTCCTGCCCCTCCAGTTCCTCACACCAGTACACAGAGCAACTTATTTGCCATCCCTCCGCTCTGCAGAGCTAGAAGGATTGTACACTACAATAGGTGGATACCCTGACTGACCCCTACACAATGCTTCCACAGTTATCCCCTTCATATTACATGTCATCGGCCAGTATTCCCACCCACCCACCCTAATCCAGAAATGGCTGGATGCCCTTCCTAGAGAGGTATATCCTCCAAGCAGGTGTATCCTGCTATAGGGCCACTCATGGCCCATAACTTGGAAGTCCAACCACAATTCAGTCCCTGTTGGACCAACCCTGTTTGTGGATACTTCAGAATGTTCCCGCCTGGAGGTCCAAGTTCAACCTACAGCTACAGTTTCATTTCTGAGTCCCTATGTTTGGTTTGCCCCAGGGGTAGAGTGTCTTCTCCCCACCCTAGTCTCCTTACAGTTCAAGCAGAGTCCCCCGATATTAAATGGTCATTCTGGTGTAGATTTCTTATACGAGAAGATATGGCTGTGGTGGGTGGGGCATCATTGGTGGGGGGAGCTGAGATCAGAACCTTCATCAGTGACCCTAGAGAGAATCCATATTGGTACCCCTAAAGTTCATTATGCTTAAGGAAGCTGAACGGACTCACTAACCAAGTCAAAATGGCAAAAACCATGTCCCGCATCAAAAAAGTTAAGCCAGACCTGGTGTATCTCCAGGAGTTACACCTCACTCCCACTGAACAAACCAAACTCCCTAAGCTGGGCTGTAGGGGGTTGCAGACACAGTGTAGTCATTCTTATCCCCTAGCCCACTCAGTTTGAGGAGAATCAGGTTTGACGAGACCCAGATGGTCACTTAGTCATGGTGCAAAGAACACTGCATAGCAAAAAGAAATTACCCCGGCAAACCTCGACTTGCCACCAGGGACCAACACTCCTAGATTAAATCTCTAATAGACCAGATAGTTTCCTTCACTAAAGGGGTCCTTCTACTTGCAAGAAATTTCAATACAACTCTGAATCCTAGCCTGGATTCTTCTAACCCGACATGCCCTAGACTACCTGCCTCATACAAGTATTTTAAAAAGCTAAGATAGAAACATAGAAACTGACAGGAAATAAGGACAGCTAGACCCACCTAGTCAGCTATTTTTATCTACCTGCTGCAGAAATCACAGATTCTACTTGATCTCTGACTCTGATCTCTTTCCTATCAGTAGGGTTCCCCCATGCCTGTCCCATGCATTTTTGAATTCCCCTACTGAATTTGCCCCACTACCTCTACTGGAAGGCTGTTCCATGCATCCACCACCCTTTCTGTGAAGAAATACTTCCTCATGTTACCCCTTAGTCTGCCCCTTTCCAGCTTCATGTCATGGCCCCTTGTTCTAGAACATCTCTTTTTCTGAAAGATGCTACCCTCCTGCACCTTATTAATGCCCTTGAGATATCTGAAGGTCTCCATCATAGCCCCCCTTTCCCTCCTCTCCTACGGAGTATACATATTGAGGTCCTCCAGTCTCTCCTCATATGACGTATAGTGCAGGCCCTGCACTATTTTTGTTGCCCTTCTCTGAACTGCCTCTACCCTGTCTATGTCCTTACGGAGTTGCGGCCTCCAGAACTGGACACAGTACTCCAGATGAGGTCTAACACTGGAGACAGGGTAGGTTGATGTCTAGCACTTCTTGAACCCCAGACAGCACAGTTACACACTCTACTCCTCCGTGCACTACACGTGTTCCAGGGATGATTACTGCTTCACACAGGTGGGGCATGTTCCCATGGTCACTTGCTGCACCATTGGGCACAGTTTCCTCTCTAATCAGTCCCCAGTCAGCTTTTATTGGGACTTTTGCTTAGAAAAATGGTCAATCCGTTGGTACCTTAACACATATCTGCTGATATCTCGCCCCTTTTGCACTTATGTGGAGGAGAAGCTTGAGGAGGTTCTTCAGGACAACCCTGAAAATAACACTCTCCATTCCAACCCAATGGGACACAGCTAAAGCAGTGCTGAGGGGACACCTCATACAGTTCTCCTCCCAGCTGAAAAAGCAATGACAAGAGAGAAGGTGGACCCTTAAGGATACCTTCTACTTCTTCAATAGGCACATCAGCAAGGGGGCCTGTTGGTCACCATGCAAATCACCAAGGTCAAGGAAGAGTAAGATAAGCTATGCTTGGAGCAAACAGAAATAGCGCTTACCTTTTAACGGCAGTGAGTTTATAAAGTGGGGGCCAGATCTACCAGGGTGTTGGCCTATCAGTTACAGAAACAGCAATGGGCTGCCACAATCTCAAACCTTGTACACCTCAGTACAGGCTCCCACCTCACCTAATATGAAGAGATCACAAAGACCTTTCAAGCCTACTATGAGACTCTATACACTCTGGAAACGACACCACAACAGGAACAAATTGCCTCCTTCCTGCAACACTTGCAGCTACCCAAACTCCCCCTGGAAAAAGGGAACCAGCTATTAAATCTCATCTCTTTAGTGGAATGGGACTTGGTGATCCATCTCTTCAAAACTATGAAAGCACCAGGGTCCAGATATTCAAAGCTTTGCACCGGGCACAAACACGTTGTACTGTAATAGCGCAGAATTTGCACCCGGCTGCAATGTCCAAAAGGTCAGTTAGCGCCGGCGCTACGTGATAAAAGTAAATGTACTCAGGGGAGGGAGTGGGAGGAGGGGCCATGAATGCTGGTGTACCGGCATATTCAAAAGACCAGCACCGCACTACAGTGTTTTGCATGACCTGTAGTGTGGCGCTGAATACCACCACAAAAAAGCAGGTGGTAATACTGCACAAGTAGGGGAGGCAGTACACTGGTTCCTTGATGCATGCCCAGATTGCACAGCCCAGTAGGCTTGCCCCCAGGTTTCCAGCACCTGTGTGCCATGATTGCCTCAACACTCCCAGGTAGTCTGATGGCCCCCAAACCCATACACCAATCCTGACACATGTCCCCCAAAGAACTAGGCAAGTGCCCCCACCCAATGTCCCAACAGAACCATACTAATATCCCTGGTGGTCCGGTGGACCGTGGTAGACCAATCACCCATAGTTGGCACCTCCCTACATACCTGGTGGTCAAGTTACCCTACCCCACAGTGCATACTACCCTGCTCCCTATCCTGGATCTGGAGCCTGCAACTGTACAGGCTCCACTGCTCACCTCTGTGGCCAGCAGCTGACTGCATTAAGAGATGAACGTGTACTGTATACACGGTACGCATGACTGAAGTTATGAATGAGCGCCTGCCAGCATACAGTACATGTTCATTAATAACGAGTCAGCGGCTGGCCGCAGAGGTGAGTGATAGGCTGAGCCAGTCGCCAGCTCAGATCCGTGATGGATGGTTGGGAGCGGGGTGATCAGCAGTGCAGCGAAGGGGTTTGGGGTCCACTAGGCCATCAGGTATGGGGGAGGTTGCCTATTATGGAGGGATCGGGGCTGGAGCAGTCCACGGGACCATAGGGTGTAATGCCATAGCCACAAATGGGGAACGAGGAAGCAGCACACCGGGGGGGGTCGCCGGGGTCAAGTAACTACTGCCAGTCATGAGGTTGGGATTACGGCACTCCAGGGAACAACTGGGGAGGAGTTTGCATTGCATTGTGCTGCACAGGGATGCACAAGTCCAGGGAACACTGGGGGTGTGTGTGTCTACATATGATATTATGGAGCTCGAGGATGGGGGGGGGCACTAGACTACCAGGCCACCTTCCATTCTCTTGCCTCATGTTACACTGACACTGCTTCTAACTATCAGGGACCCCCCCCCCCCGTAGCAGGGATACATCTGCATTATAACCACTATTCCCCCGGACAGTTACTGGCCTACAGGGATGTGTGCTACACAGCAGTTTCCGAGGATGTACATGGCAGTAACATTCCTGTCTGATTATTTTGTGTCTGTCCTCCCCACCGTTCTGTCACATATCCACAGCTTTGATGCAGGGCAGTAGAACATTATGTGGCAACATCAGGGATGTCCCTGGACCTCAGGTACACTTGAGGGGTATGCTACCAGGGATTAGGCATGTTTCTGAAGCCGGTGACGAGTGGGGTGCCACAGGGCTCTGTGCTGGGACCAGTATTATTTGGGCTCTTCATATCAGACATTGCGCACAGGGTGGTGAGCAAGGCAAGTCTATTTGCAGATAACATCAAAATGGGAGCAGTGGTGGATGGAGGGGAGGGATTGAAGCAGCTGCAGGGGGACCTAAGCAGGCTAGAGGAGTAATACGAGAGGTGGCAGCTGGGGTTCAATGCAAAGAAGTGTAAGGTTATGCATTTCTGGGCAAACAACCCAAGGAGAGAATACTGGCTGGATGGGGGGGGTTAGCTGGGGATCACTGAGGAGGAGAAGGACCTAGGGGTAATGGTAACAGGCATCATGAACAACACTGCCCAGTACAGGAGAGCAACTACAAAAGTGAACAAAATGCTGGGGTGCATAGTGAGGGGGTTTTCGTCCAAGCAAAGAGAGGTGATCTTGCCCCTCTACAGGTCGTTGGTAAGGCCGCACTTAAGAGTATTGTGTGCAGTTTTGGAGGCCATACCTAAAGTGTGATATCAGGCTACTGGAGGGGGTGCAGAGGACGACAATGAACATGATATGTGGAATGGAGGGGACAGACTATGAGAGCAGGCTGGGAGACCTGAATATGTACACCCTGGAGGACAGAAGGGACGGGGGGATATGATAGAGACATTTAAGTATCTGAGGGGAATTAATAAGGATGAGGCAGATGGGGTCTTTAAGCTAAGGAGGGGGAGGGACACCAGGAGGCACGGGCTAAGAATAGTGGGGGGAAGATTTAGGAAGGAAATGAGGAGACAGTATTTCACAGAGAGGGTGGTAGCAAAATGGAATGCACTACCAGAATGGGTGGTATCATGCAAATCTGTGAACAGCTTTAAAAGGGCATGGGACAGGGGAGAGTGAGGATGAGGGAGGTGGCGGGCAGCAGTGGGATGACAAAGGAGAGGGGGCTGGGGCAGCTGCAAACTAGGGCTGCTAGCTGCACACTCGAGCAGACTTAGACCAGGTGGTCTGTTTCTGTTGGTACATTCATATGTTCGTATGTTCTACTTCGGATCCATAGTCCCTGCTGCTGTGTATGCTTGTAGCCTGCAGCTCCAGACCTGTTTCCCAGGTCTGACATACAGGTGAAGCTGAGTACACTTCCCAGACTGTGGCTACCAACCCGTAGTTCCTGTCTGACCTACAGGTGGAGCTGTGTGCCCCAGGTAATAGCACTGGGCAAACAACATGGAAGTGCACGCAAAGCAGGCCATAATGAGATGCTAATGTGGCTGTTTGCACACAGATTACCTAAGTAGGCTCATTTGCATAGGAGCTTTGAATATAGTGACTTTTAGCCCCGGGCTAATGTGTTTGCCACGGGCTAACCTGTCAATTGCGCAGCACAGATCTGCTGTGTGTGGCCTGTATTGCCTGTTGCTGTTGTTGTGCAATGCTCCACTATTATCGCACACATTGGCCTGCTACTGCAGCTCTGCCTTCCTCCACCTCTGTGTCCATGGAGCTGCTGTTGCATTCTAGCCTTCCCTGTTGCTATATTCAGTGCTGTCTTATTTCTTGGGTTATTTTTGCACTGCACTCCCAGCCCTGTTTGCACCGCTTCCTTTGCACGCTATATTCAGCAGGTTTAGCCCTGGGGCTATTCCTTTGAATATAGTGTGCTAATGGTTCCGGTCTAGTTTAGCATGCTGTGCAGGGATAATTTTGCCCCGGGGCTAAGTTTTGAATATTTGGCCCCAGGGCTGGATGGCTAAGGCATGGAGTTTTATGAACTCACCAATGACCTCTTCATAACTCCCCTGCTGGCTGCTTATAATGAGCTGCTACAAGGAGGGAGCCCCTTACACTCACAGTCCTATGCAGCAATATCAATAATCCCCAAACTTGATAAAAACACCCTCCTCTGCCCCTCTTACCACCCCATTTCAGTGCTCAATACTGATTATAAGTTCTTCATGTCTATCATGGCCAAACGGTTGGACAGGCTCCTACCTTCCCTTTTACACAAAGATCAGACTGGCTTTGTCTGATCATGCACAACTACAGATAACATACGTCATACTCTCCATGTTATCCATCAGATGCAGCGGTCAGCCTCCCCCTCCTTACTATTAAACCTTGACACTGAAAAGGCCTTTGTATGGGTCTCCTTGCCGTTCTTTCACTCTGTGCTTGGGCGGCTGGGATCCCCGGTTCCTTTCATACTGTTCCTGCACAGGCTCTATCATTACCCCAAGACCCGTGTGAAGGTTAGCAGACACCATTCCTCTGACTTCCGCCTATGTATAGGGACCAGACAGGGCTGTCTTATGTCGCTTCTGCTTTTCGCAGTGTACATAAAGCCATTGGCTCAGGCCATTAGGGAGGCTACCACCTCCGGGGCATCACAGTAGTGGGAGAGGAATACCGTATTGCCCTCTATGCAGATGACATGCTGCTGTACTGCTGGGACCCAGCGAAGGCCCTCTCACAGGTGTCTGAATTGTTGTACAAGTTCAGAGAGGCATCAGGCTAATGCCTGACTATGTCTAACACAGAAACTCTGTGCTTTCATCGCCTCACCCCAACCTCTGCAGGAATCTGTTTCCTTCCGGTGGGACCTGCAGAAACTCACATACTTGGGGATATATTTTGCCCACTCTCCTGCCTCATGACTTTGGGACAATCACACCCCATTTACATATACAGTGAATCAGGACTTACATTGCTGCGCAACTCTGCCTCTTTCCTTGTCCAGATGTGTAGAGGTGGTACATATGGTCACCTTACCCAGAGAACTTTACCTCTTTTAAAATGTCCCCCGGCTCTCCCAACACAGATGTGCAGAGTATGGAATAAGAACAGCTCCAGGTTTGTCTGGTCAGGCCAGAGATCATGCATTTAAATGCAACAACTCTTACTATCTAAAGATGCCAGAGGCCTGGCACTCCCACGGCTACAGGGATATTACTAGGTCGCACACATGTGCTTTCTTTTATTTCACCACTTGGGGGGCCTGCATGCGACATGGCTGGATGTGGAGTGTGTCCTGTTCCCAACCAACAATTTGTACAGATCATGCACCACCGGATGGTACCCCTGGAAATGACACAAAACCTGAACCCGTGGCTACAGTTTCAGGTAAAAGTGTGGTATAGTATTTGCTGCTCTTTCTGTTCTGAGCCCAGTAGCACACCTGGAGGGAATTAGCCCCACTCCATCTCAATCACAGCTACCAAACCTGGGAGAGATGCTCCCAGCAGTACATTTACCAGTTCCTCTCAGACAATGTTGTTGAGCCTTTCCCCACCCTTTAAGCCCAAGATAATTTACATAAAACTAAGTTCTACCAATATCTGCAGTTCCGGCACTTCATTTTACCCCTCCAGCTGGGTGCATGCACCTCAGACATGCACTCACCAATCATTAGCTACCTCATTAATGTCTTTAAAACAGGTGCCAGGCCCCATATGATCTTCCAGCTCTATCAAGCAATCCAATCAACAATGGCCCGCAGAGTTGATTCCCTAGATGTGGCACTGAAATGGGAGGAGGAGACAGGTCTCTTAATTGATAAAGATGGTCAAGAGCCTGCCATGCATTAAACAAAGTAACCAGCTCCCATCAGTGGAAGGAGTATGCATGGAAACACTTGACCAGATTTTTTCTGGACTCTGGTGATAACAGCCCATTACCTCCCTGCACACTCACCTGCCTGCTAGAGAGGTTGCGGCGAACCCAGGGCAACACACTTTTACATTATGTGGGTTTGCCCCCACCTGCAACCCTTCTTCCACTCCCCCCACACACACACGTATACACACACACACATTTCTGGGTCACTGAACTTTTACTTACAAAACTCCCGTGATACAAAATGTTCCTGCATAGAGAACTTGGAAGAACATAACTGTTCAACAATCACCTCCCACGCGCTGTACCTAAAGGGAAGGGGAAGAATATTTGGCAAATGTGTTGTGGACGTCTAATGCATGGCAGTGAAATGACTGACAAGACCCATAATGAATGTGCCTCAATCTTTATTGCTAATATGAATGTACCGTGATGACCATGGAAACTTAATAAATATTATATTACCAAAAAAAGAAAAAGAAAACTGCCTCCAGTAGCCCCACACTCAATGGCACATGCAATCTGAAAGTGGGTGTGTGGGGGTGGGGTATGGAAGGTTCAATAGAGAACAAATAACTAATCTCTGAAGGAATAAACAGAGCCACGGGCAAATCAACAACCATTTCTCCTGCAACAACAAAGAAACAAGCTGCTTCCCCAAAATGTAATACCAATGCACTCCAGACACTGTTTGGAAAGGGGAAAAAGGGAGGCACTATTAGTAGCACCACCCCACCCAGCTATCTGACTAAGCTGCCCCCCCCCCCAAGCATAAACATTAAAGTGTTACTTACTTGGGTCCCTTAGGCCAATATCTTTCAAATCTGCAGTGGAGACAAAACACCCTGCTTTTGGTAAGTGGCTCTCATTAAGGGACTGTAGGAACTGGAATGAGATTTTGGTTAGCAGTTCAGTCAATTCGAAAGTCTTAGCTTAACAGGCAAGATTTCTAAATTTAGGGGTGCTCCTTGTTACCAGGTAGCCCCAATCTGCCTAAGAGATGCAGAATCCTGAAACAAAAAACAACAATGGTAGAAAGAGACAAATCTTCCAGAGAGATGTGCTCTGTGCATGCTACCCCTTCAGCGGTATAGCTGAAACTGTATGGCTGATGCAACCAGAATATTCAGGTGCGTTTATACACATCTCACTGGTGCACTGCTCTCTGCAGTGCTCAGCCGCCACTCAATGAACAGTGCTGCTGGGCCATGGCCCACGTTTATACACCAACAGTGTGCATCGCAGCAGGAAGACTTCCTGCGCTGTTTTTTTTATTTTGGTGCAATCAATGTTTATTGAGTTTTTCAAGGTACGAAACACTTAACATTTCACTGAATGACATACTGACACTACAGTAAAAAATAAGTAGTTGAATTGCATACAGAAATAAAAAAATAGATGCAAATAACTAAAATATATACCTGTCTGAACAAACAATAGCACCGTTCATTTGGTGCACTTAAGTGCTTTTTCTATCACGATGTTATCTTAGGCACAAGAGGGATTTGGCAGTACATTCTATACAGTTGTGTCCAAAGTCTCCCCAAAAGTGACCCTCCTATTTGTTTTCTACTCTCTGGGAGTGTTTTCCCGAACAATTCAGAATTTATTCTAGTTCAGCCAGTTGATCTAGGGCCCCACACCCCATCCCTGTTTTCAATACAGCGAAAGAAGGGGAGCCATTTTGACTTAATTTTGTCCACCGAATTACGCAGTTCAGCTGTCATCCATTCCATTTTGAGTAGCAACTTATAATTGCCTACCAGTGGCCTGCTGTGGGTGGGGAGGGTTGTAGTCATCTCTTGGTAATAGCCTTAGAGACTGCTGCTGTGGTTATGTGGCATAGATATCCCTTCCCCCTAGTCTTCACCCCTGCTAGGGGGAGGCCCCACAGCAGAAGCATTATTTTTTTTTTTTGTTCTATTTTTCTCCCCCTTCCTGACTGGCTCCCATCAACCAACTTCTCTTGGACTTACTGGCTCTGTCCCCATGACTTACCTCCCCGTAGCGGGGTGGTGGGGAGTCTACCTCAATCCGATCTTCCAGGATCTGGTAAAGCCATGCCAAGGTCATCACTGCAGGCCCTGCAAGGGGTCCGGAGATCATCAAGCCCATCAGGGTGATTTTCCACCTCGTTTTTCTCCCTGGTGGAATGGCATACAATGCCATCAGTGAAGTCATCACACACGCTCCCGTGCATGTGATGTCGCATGACTGATGTTCCTCTGCCCCCAAGTCACGGTCCCAGCACTCTGCCCCCTCAGCTGTCTCTAGGGGCCAGGATAACATAGGGCACTGCACCACCTGCCCACCCAGAGAAGGAGAGCAGTCCTTTGGAGGCTCAGTCATCCTCTTCCTTCTGTCCTTCTGGCCAACCCCTTAGCAGCCTGGGTCCACTCCCAAACTCAGGTCGCCAGTGTGGCAGGTGGTAGCGATACCACCAAGCAACGGGGCTGGCAGCAGCAGGTGCTTTGTTTGCCTTGGCGTTGTTGTTTCCAACATTTCCCCATAGCTGTGGACACCTCACTCCTGAAACTGTACCATTCAGGGCACTCCCAGAAAACATGAGTGTGATGTGCTCTCTGGTGGCAGTTACACCAGCATTTGTCTGATACTGAGACTCCAAAATGTGCAGTGATAGCTGGGGTCCTGAAGTACCTGCTGAGGACCTTCCAGCAATGTTCCCTGCATGAATTGGAAGTGGTTGTTTGATTTGCTCTCTTCCAACCACATCCCCACTCCACTTCCGTTAGTGTAACCCAGTCCGCTACTTCCCACTTCTGTTGCATTTTCTTTGTATGCCTCCAGGTCCTGTTCACTGCAGATGCCCTGTAGCTGGGCTCCAAGTGGGGTATCTCCGGGCTATTTCAGAAGCCCCCCACCACTTTTTAAGGAAGCTTTTCTGCCCATTCAAAGCTGATCTCTTGGGTTCAGACTGTAGGTAGTGCTGTAACTGCAGGAAGCAGTAGAAGTCATTCTGTGGTAGTCAGAATTCTCCTTGTAACTGTATGAAGGACTTAACTTTACCATTCTCCAGAACTTGCCATATCAGTTTAAGTCCACTCCTGCCCCATCTTTTGTAAGTCGGGTTTATTGTCCCGGAGAGGAACCCCTCCACTAGTCTTATAGGTGTATTTTCACATATGCCTGATGTATCCTCTGCCTGATGCAGGGCAGTGTGCCAGATCTCAATGAGAGCGCTACACCAGGGATTCCCTGTCTGTTTCTTCGCTTGCATAAGTGTGTTAAATGTTTTCTCTCTTATCCAGGTCTCTCCTTCTATGGTAGTCCAAGCTGGTGCATCCTGCCCCTCCTTAAAAAGGCATGCAAGTGCTGCAATTGGCATGCCAGATAGCAATGCAATAAGTTTGGGACTCTTAGACCTTCCATCCCTTTGGGTTGCAGGAGCAGATTCCAAGTCAGTCTGGGCTTGTCATTTCCCCATATGAAGCAGGACCATGTCTGCTTAATGTTTTTTCCAAGTGCCTCTTGGGATTGTGATGGGTAGTGAGGCAAAAAGAAAAAGGAAGTGGGACAGGACATTTATGCCAATGCATGAGACTTCCATTCTTCCCAAGACTGATAATGAGAGGGCATCCCACCTTCTCAGATTCTCTTCCATCTGTCTTATTAGTGGAGTCATGTTTATTTCATATACTAACATACTAACATACTATTTGCCAGCAGATTAGGCCTTATGGTCTATCAAGTCTGCTCGAACCTAGATCCTTAGTTGGGTGCCGAGACCCTCCCATCCCTTGTGCTCCAGAAACCCCTATCATCCATCCCCACCCCCCCGGGATAGGCCATCATCTGATACATCCACTTTCTGTGTCTGTCCCACCTCTCTTAAAGCTCTCCACTGTGGATCTCTGAACCAGCTCACCAGGCAGAGCATTCCAGGGTCCACCACCCTCTCAGTGAAAAACCTCCTCCTCTTTTCCCCCTCACCCTTCCACCTTCAAACCATGCCCTCTGGTGATGCCTCCTGCTTTAGTCTAAAGATCCCTCCATGTTTACCCTATTTATTCCTTGAGGTGCCTTGAAGACCTCAATCATGTCCCCCTGTCTCTCCTCTCCTCCAATGAAAACAGGCAGAGCTCCTCAAGTCTGTCCTCGTAAGTCAAATCCCCTAGCCCTCGTATCATCTTTGTTGCCCTCCTCTGTACCCTCTCCAGGAGCTGTATGTCCCTCTTCAAGTGTGGTCTCCAGTACTGTACACAGTACTCAAGGTGTGGTCTAACCAGTCCATTGTACAGTGGCAGAATCACTTCCTTGCTCCTAGAGGTGATCCCCTTGCGATGCATCCCAACATCCTGTTTGCCTTGCTAGCTGCTCTCCTGCACTGCTCAGTGTTATTCATACATGTATCCACCATGACCCCTAGGTCTTTTTCCCCTGTTGAGGCTTCCAGCACCTCCCCTCCCAGGGTGTACCTGTGTTTAGGGTTTCCCCGACCAAGATGCAACACCTTGCACTTGGTGATATTGAAATTTAATTTCCATGTGTGAGCCCAGCTTTCCAGGGTGTCCAGGTCCCCTTGCAGGGCCAACCTCCCCTCTTCTCCCTCAACTACTGCTCCCATCTTGGAGTCATCCGAAGAGACTCATTTCACACCCTATACCATCCCTGATGTCTGATATGTATGCATTAAACAGGATTGGACCCAGGACCGAGCCCTGTGGTACCCCACTACCAACCTCTGTAGGGTTCGAGAGCTCCCCACAGACCACTACTCTCTGAGTGCGTCCAGCTATCCAGTTTTCAATCCATCTGACCATCAAAGGGCCTACTCCTAACCCCATCAGTTTCTCCACCAGACCATTGTGGGGGACAGAGTCAAACGCCTTGCTGAAGTCCAAGAATAATACATCCACAGGCTTACCCTATCCAGTTCTGATGTTACCCATTCATAGAACTCCACAAGGTTGGTTTGACATGATCTACCTGGCACAAACCCATGCTGCCGACTATCCAGACCTCCCTCCTCCAAGTAAACCCCCAATCGTTCCTTTAGTATACTCTCCATTAATTTTCCCACCACCGAGGTTAAACTGATGGGTCTATAGTTTCCTGGTACTTCCTTCGACCCCCTTTATGGTTGGTACCACTATGTGCCTCGCCAATCCTAAGTACCTCCCTGTCTCAAGTGACCTGTTGAAAAGTCTACCAGGTGCAGCCAGCATGTCTCGCCACTCCATAGTACTCTCGGGATGAATGCCATCCGGCCCAGGAGATTTGTCTTTCTTTAGGGCCTTGAGGGCAAACCACACCCTTTGGTGGGGATGGCATCATCCGTCCCCTCCACCTTACGGTCTTTTTATCCTTAACCAGATGTGACACCCCTAGGGTACCTTTCCCTCCTTTTGCTCCATTTCTGCTGCTCCCTGATCCACTCCCTGCCGCTTCTATCCCTTTGTGCCTTGCTTTGTAGATATCCCATCCCCCTCCTAGTGAACACAGAGGCAAGTACTAGATTCATCTGCCTGGTCCTCGCCTCTTCCACCCACCCTCCTTCTGATCTCAATCTGCTGAGATGGCCTTAGTTTTTCTCCGCCCCCAATGTGCCGGAAGAACCCTTTTCCCCTCCATGTATCCCTGTGCCAGCGATGCTCTTTGCTGGACTTTGCTCCCCTCACCATACGGTGACTTTTCTAGATACAAGCTGGTACATTTCCTTATCCCTATCCCTCTTGTTGTTTTATATTTTGTAAGCCGCCTTCTTTCTCTCCTGCTACCTGGACCTCACTGGACCACCAGCATGGTTTATGTGACCTTGCTCCTTACGTTTCAACTTAAGCGCAGATCCTGACTGCCTCTTGAAGTCCCGTTTTATGACCTCCCATCTCCTTTCCACACTTGTTGTTGAGTAATCCCTTCAAGTGATCCTTGAGAATATTTCCATCCCATAAAGTCTGCCCCCTGAAGTCCACTGCCAGTGTCCTAGATCTCACCCCTCCCCCAATGCTTATTTGAAACCAGACAGTATTGTGGTCACTCCCAGTCAGGGGTCCTGTACAACCATGTCCCTTACAGATCCCCATCTGCCAGAACCACATCCAGGACATGCCCCTCCCTTGTGGGCTCCATCACATGCTGTGTTAAGAACACATCCTGGAAGCCATCCAGCAGCCTCTGCTCCTTGGCCACCTTAGAGGACATGGTTCCCAGTTAGTACCTGGCATATAAGGTCCCCATCAACACCACTCCTTCCCCTTTGGACCACACTGGGCAATGATGTTGTCAACAAACCATCCTCTAGAACATCACTCATCCCGGGGGCTATATGCTACACCGCTTGACCTTATCTCCTGCTGGGGATCGTAAGGTGACCCATAAGGCCTCCACGTTTCCCTCTGCCTCTTCTACCATAGCAATTTCTATGTCATCTCTAATGAACATAGCCTCCACCCCTCTGCCCTCCTTTCTATCCTTCCTAAGCATAGTGTACCCCTGCATTTGGTCCCAGTCATGGTTTTTGTTGGGCCCGCTTCCGTGACTGCCGCCACATCCACCCCCTCAACAGCATGGCCTGGAACTCTGGCAACTTGTTTCCAAACTCCTGGCATTTACTAACACTAATCCCCACCCCTTATCCCTGATCCTTTTGTCGAACCCCACCCAGATTCCTTATACTTCCATCCTCCCCCTGCTCCTCCTGAAACCTCCACCTCCAGTCTGTTTCCCCCTCCCCCGTGGGCTTGAAGGCTACTCCCCTCATCTGGAGGAGGGCTTCTGGTCAGCCCCTCCCTTATCCCTTCCCCCCCTTACAAGTTTAAACCCCACCTTTCTTGTATGTAGTCAGCCATCCCCTGTTTAAGGACTTCCTTCCCTAATGGGGCAAGATGAAACCTGTCCTTGGCATATAGTCCCTTATCCTCCCAAACTCCATTCCAGTTCCCTAACACCCCCAACCCATTCTCTTCACCCCACTTCCTGAGCCATTCATTAACCTCTGTGAGCTTCATTTTTTTCTCCACTGAGGCATATAAGCAATCCAAACTGATTGGGATTTGTATGCCTAGATAGCAAAAGTGTGAGGTCACCCATTTAAAGGGGCAAGTTTGTTTGAATTCTCTGGAGAAGTCACCACCTAATTGGCACATCTCCATTTTATCAATATTGGCCTTGAACCCTGAGGCTTGTTCATATTGGTTTAATATATACAACAGGGGAGGCAGCTTTGTTCAGGGTTATATAGGAAGAGTAGGGTACCATCAGTGTAAAGAGATGTACAAACCTCTTCTCCATTCACCTTCATCCCTTTAAGCCTAGGGGCATCCCTGATGACTGTGACCAGGGGCTCGATGCTAAGCACAAAGAAATGGGGCTAAGGGGACACCGACTTCCTTCATTTGAGCAGTATTTCTACAGGGGCTAAGGTCGGGAATGGAAGGGATGGGATAAGTTGGATTGATACAGAATTCCTGCAGATTGACATCAACTGTCAAGAAAGCATCTCTCACTTGTCAGCTTCTGGAAAATAGCAACAATCTTGACAGTATGGGATTGCTCTTGTTAGACTAGAATACTGAATGATAAAACAGCTTGTAGACATGCATGACAGAGCAGCACGATGCAGCGTGCTGCACCGCTGCTAGCAGAGTAGCGTGTTTACACACTAGCACAAAACATCTGCACCAGTACGCATCCTCAGAGAAACACACAGCTTGTGCTGCACTGCGATGGAAGCGCTCCTCAGGCTGTTTACATGGGCTGATCTGCACTGGTCACAGCTTGTGCTGCACTGCAATGGAGCAATCTACAGCGCTCCTTAGGCTGTTTACATGGACTGATCTGCACTGGTCACAGCTTGTGCTGCACTGCAATGGAGCAATCTACAGCGCTCCTCAGGCTGTTTACATGGACTGATCTGCACTGGTCACAGCATGTGCTGCACTGCGATGGAGCAATCTGCAGCGCTCCTTGGGCTGTTTACATGGACTGATCTGCACTAGTATGCATCCTCAGAGAAACGCAGCTTGTGCTGCACTGCGATGGAACAATCTACAGTGCTCCTCAGGCTGTTTACATGGACTGATCTGCACTGGTCACAGCTTGTGCTGCACTGCGATGGAGCAATCTACAACGCTCCTCGGGCTGTTTACATGGACTGATCTGCACCAGTGCAACTCACAGTGATGCAGATCAGGCTGCCATACAAACATGCCTTTCATGTTCTCAGGGTTCTATGCTAAAGGTCACAGCTTTTGGCTGTACCACTGCCCCAGTGGGGGAGCTTATTACCCATATGTAATTATTCCCCATTGACAACATGGAGCAATAGAGAAATGTTGGAACTCCGCATAGTGGCAGAGGGAACTGAAATGAATGGGGCCAACCATGTTATACAGGCAGGGCCATGGCATCCTACTTTTTACATGGGGGCATATGACGATGTGGGTGGATGCATTTCTGACCAGTCTCCTTTGAGTTCCTGATACTGCTGGCTTACAGTTCATTAAGCGTGGCTCTACCAAGGAGATGCTCTTGCAGATCTACTGTTACTTACCAAACCTGTATGTTATACCAGCTCTATGTGACTAGATTTTGACTACTCAGGATCTGCAATAAGACACAACAGAGTGTGGACCAGTTGTTGTGGGATATGCCCACTTCGAGGGTAGGGTTAAAACACTTGGCTGTGCCTCATGCCACACACCACATAAGGCGTGGCTAAATCCCGCAACAACCTGTTGTGTTTTATTCGGAGTGAAGCCAATGCGTAGCCCAAATATATAAAGTTGAGTCACTGATTATGCACTGTTGGCAACTGCTCTGCATTGCATACTGCCACACTTTGTCAATCAGGAAACAACCTGTATGAAAGAATGGAAGACACTATATCAAGTTTATATTGCATTTTACTTGCAATAATATATCTCTATCTTTATCTACGTAGAATCTGTCTGCAGAAAAAGAGCGACGATCTATTTGGTTTACCATTATTACACTGCCTCACATCCCAACCTAGTGTCATGGTGGGGTGTCCCCCCTCTGCCTACCCCTAAATGACCCCTCCACCCACTAGTACTCCCCAGTGGGGCTATGAATCCTCTTGCTCTGACCCGACTGTGTTTTGAAACCATTTAAGGTATCTACCTCCACCATTTCCACGGGAAAGCTGTTCCATGGCTCCAGTGTCCTCTCAGTGAAGTAGAAATTCCTCAAAACACTCCCAAATTTACCCCACACCAACCTTCAATTGTGCCTTCTTGTGGCTGCATCCCTTTTTTTTTATGCTCTTTTCTCTGCTCAGCTGGCCCCCACCTGTAGCATCCTCCCCAGCCCTATCAGCTGCCGTCTCTAGGTCTTAAGTACATACCTGCTATAGTGCCCCACAGTCTGACCACTGAAGCGGAGATCCCAGAGGTTCCCCCAACCTCGGGGAGAGTTTAGCTCGGATGTGGTACACAGGGAGCTCAGTAGGCAGTGGAGGACCTGCTGGAGGATGCTGCATCATACTACCTCAGCTGGCAGTCTTTTTCCCCTGGGTGCTTCATGGGCGAGGCCTGCAGTAACATGAGCATGCATGCATGCTCCCATTGCAGTCAGGAAGCACCTGCCCTCCCTTCGGGGCTCCGCTTGTACCACCACCGATGGTCACCACATTGGTGGTAGCGCAGCGATGCGCATGCCCCTTCCTCCCTGGAGGAAGCATCCTCTGGGATGCTCAATCCTTCCCCCCGCCCCCCCAGCCAGCCCCCGACAACCCAAGATGGCTTCCGATCCCGGGTTGCCAGCATCACGAGCAGTAGTGCTACTGCTGTGCCGATGGTCCTGCTCTGCATCCCTATTTCTAGTAAACAGTCTTCATCAGAGGTTCTGGAACAGGGGAGGCCAGTATGGCCATGGTCTTATCACTTTTATAAGTGGTGGGGCCTGGCCCTATCAGTTTTTGCGAACACGATTATTTATTACTATTCTATTGAACTAAATTATTACTAGGGAGGACTGTGCCTTTAAAATGCAACATGTGACATAAACAGTGTTACTTACTAATCACTTTCTTTTTAGCTTGCAGGGTGTCAGCAGAATTGTGAAACCTTAAGGCCTGAGTAGAGGCAGGCAAGCCAGAGCTCAGCATGGCTCGACCTCTGTAGGTAATTGTCAGCCAAGTTCAGTCCGAGTCAGTTACGGTCAAAGTAAGCTTTTTTGTCCTCCTGAGCAATTAGTGTCTCACAAGGATGTAGCCAGGACTTTTGAACTTGTACTCAAGTTGATGGCACTGTTGCTGATGTGCTGCCTCACCACACAAACAATGCCCCGCCCCCATTTTAGTTAGCCTTAAGCCAATGATCCTAACAGATTTCCAAAATTTTATCTTCTAACACGCATACACACAAACAGATACACAATCAGACAGAAGTTGGCTGCCTTTTAGTTCCAGTGTTTAGGGTACACGGTGATAAGCCTCTTTATCACATCAAGGTAGCCAGCCTTACAGAAGTTCTTTTTTTTTTTTAATGTCACATTTTTAGCCCCACTGCCAGCAAGGGCATGGCGGTGACGTACCAAACATCCAAGAGCTCTGTCCTCCCTCACGGGGATCATATTGCACAGCAGTGGGGGCGGGATTTTTCATAGTTACGGAGGTGGCTACCATAACCCGTATCCCCGCCCCTGAAGACACCGCTGCGAAGGACCAAAGTCCAGACATGAAGCTGTGCTGAGGACATGGCTTCAGCCAAGTGCCTAACGGCATCCCCCCTCCCCAAACCACATCCTGGCAGAGCAGTGCCTGAACCCTCCCTGGGAGAGAAGAGCTGCCGTTCAGTGGCTCAATCCAGCTCCTGCCCTCCCCCCGACAACCCAGGCTTGCTCCTGAACCCTGGCCGTCGGCACAATGTGAAGTGTGGTGTCCAACACCACAACCCTCAGTGCCATGGGGCCAGCCTCAGCCTTACAGAGGTTCATTCACACCAGTACACATGCATGCTCATGCCATCGGGTCACTCTGGCCTTTAAAGTACACATACACACACACAAAGGACAGAAATTACTCTGTCCATACATTGCACTCAGGATGATCCTACTAGTGAAACCAAAACATTCTCACCATACATACCCCTAGCAGCTATGCACAGTAAATATCCCCTTCCCCCCGATGCTGATGCTGCCACCACAATGGAAAGCATGGAAAGCTTGGTGCTCACTCTCTCTCTAGGGGTGTAGCCTCTCCAGTTTGGGGCACTGTTCTTGATTTTGAGTATATTCTACTTCAAAACATTTTCCAGTTTGTAGGTGAAAGTCAGACTGCACACCAAATCCGGAAGGGTGCCCCCTTCCTCCGTTAGCCCCCTATCAGAATGCACCCCCAACCCGGTAGTATATGGCCCTGCTATTCATTTTCGGAGATTTGGGGGCAATTGGTTCTGGGTGCATTTGAGTTTTCACTCACAGCCTACTGTACCAGCTTATGTTTTTTTTTTTGTTACGATGTATATTTATTAGATCATCGGTTTACAGACCTTTGAGTCAAAGACTCATTTACAAAGGCACCTCGTCAAGACAGCAAACAAAACAGTACAGTACATAACACTTAGATTAAAAAAGCAACCAGTGTTACAGGCATTCACTGGTGGTACTTGCTTGGTAATAGGTAGATCACAGTAGTCATAATATAGGTACACAAGTACCATGTCAGGTGGCAACCAGAGATATTTTATTACATTAGTCAGCAGATGTTGCCTGAGACCCCAGGCATATACAACAAAAGTAGACAGGGCAGACCCAGCCTAGGGGTGAGGGTAAGGGGCTGGTGGGGGATTATGTGCAGTTGCAGCAGCGAGTGCTTGTCAGATGGCTTCTGAGGGAGACCGTGAAAGGACCAAGCTTAGTGGAGTCAGCTATGTTGGCTTGGGAGGGAATTGAACCAGGAGGGAGCCCGATAGCAAAAGGATCTCTGGGCCATAGAGGTCATTACCCTGGGGACAATAAGGGAGGTTTTGACAATGCTCACTTATCCATCCAGTGCATTCAAGTCTCCTTTCAAACTGAAAGCTCACTCTTTCACAGCCAAGTCTCCCTCTGAGGTCAGCCCACCGGTACAGCAGAGAGTTACTGCTCGCAGCACCAGCAACCTGGAATCAGGAACTAGCCTGGCTTGCCAGAGGGCTAGCTGCGGGGAGGAGGAGGATTGAGCATCCTAAGGAACGCTCTACTCCTCCAGGGAGGGAGGATTGCTTACCCACTGCATTACTGCCACAGGAGGCAGTACTGTGAGGGACGCCACACGGGAGGGGAGGGCGTCAGCAGGAGTCCAGAGTGGAGGCACATCTTTGCGTGTGCATGCCTCCTTGGGCTCTTTTGCATGCTGTTGCCCTCGGGGAGTGGAAGCTCAATGGGAAAGCTGTAACCCCCCCCCCCATACATGCGTTAGGACCTTCTGGATCGCTGGTCACCCCGTCCCCTGGTATAGCTGCCACGGGCATGCTGTGGTGTGGAACCATCCCTTGGGATGGCCCCACCATGAGGGGGTGATCTCGCAGCGTTGATGTCCAGTGGTTGGGGTGTGCTCGGGCATCTGGGGTGATCTGGGGGTGAAGCCGTGGCTGTGGAGATAAAAAGTAAATAAAAAAAAAGTCTCCCTCCGAAAATTAACAGATTAGCAGTGCAATTCAGTTTGCTTGATGTATGTTTTATCATCATTTTATGCATTTATGATTTCGCTTCCATCCTCAAAAGATTCAAAAACTGTTTCAGTGGCACCATACACAGATATCACCCTTTTCTCTCTCTCTCACACACACACAATCCTTGTATTGTACACCATGCTTACAGATCAGTCTTTCTCAGTTCAGCAACCCCCCCCATTACTTAATTGCTTTCTCTGTGCTCCACCTATTATTTTTTCTCTATTGAAGACCTCCCCCAAATCGTTTTCCAACCTTTTCATCATAACACAATGCAGCATTTCTGTCAGCCAGAGCTGATCCGAATGGAAAAAGGGCATAAAAAAGCAAAGTCTGTCTCCTCCCTGCCATGTTACACATTTTTAAGAGTAACTAGAGTGGCTAACAGGTTTGTTTGGGAGCGGTACTGCTCAGATGTGACTGGGTAGATGTGGGGGGTACCCACCTCTGTCTCCTACTGTTGATGCCTATAGCCACTCAAATTGGTTCTTCCTCTGCATTCTCCTCCAACTCACAGATGTACACTCTGCGCCTCATTCAATCAATTGAGTCAGCTGCTTCCAGATGCCTGCCACTGCTGCTCACTGGAGTCGGTCTACTTGGAGTTGACTGTGCATGCCTCGGCTTGGTGCCTTGCTTGAGTCGGCTACCTGGGCTGGTGACAATTTCCTTCTGATCAGATCTTTCCAATGAAGCCCTTTCACCTTGCTATTGTAAGCACACACACACACACACCCTGTTTCAATGCCTAGGGGTATATTGTGATGGTAAAGTTTGGGGGGGGGGGGGCACTGTACAGCCAAGAAAACACAGTTCAGAAATAAAACAGGAAAACAGTACCTGGATTCCTTTGGGTGCTGCAGGTGATGGATTTGCTCCATTAGGGTGCCCTTGGACCTTCAAGGTGCAGAGATGGTACACAGGAGGAATGAAGAATGCTGACTCTTCACCTGCCTGGCCTTGCCAACTTTGCCTGTAGGCCCTTGTGGACCGTCTTCACCAGGCAGGCCTCACGACGTCCTCCTCAGTGGTTCTCTGGTTCCCGCTGTTCTGGATGCCAGCATGGAACACACTGGAAACATGCTGTGGAGGCAACTTCTTTTAGCAGCAATATAGTTCTTCCAAATGAAAGAGGCAAACACCAGAAGTGCAGAAAACAGGGGATCCCATTTAATGAACATTTGATTTCAACAGGTACAGTCACTCCACGGAGTAGTAAGCACAAACCGGTTGCTCAGGACCATGTGGTCCCATCAGAAGCTCACAAGTAACTTTGGACCATGGGGGTCACAGTAGGAGCTAGCAACAGTACACTGGACTGAGGGGTTCCATTTTTTCATAAACTCCAAGGCAGCTGCCCATATTACGAGGCAGCCCACATTCCAATACAGGCAATAAGTTTGAGGCTGAATAGGACCCCACACAGCAGGCAGCATCAGCTATCTGTTTCCCATCTCAGCTTCCATTGTGGAGAACATGAACCTCACAGGGGGCGCTCAGAACACTTATGGCTCCACTCACCATCTGCTCCTCCTGCACAAACTTTAATACTAGCTCTGCTTCTTGGAGCTAATACGTTTCCCTTCTTCAAATGGAGCAGTAAGCCACAAATGACAAGGGCTGGATGAGACCCCTCAAAACTGTCCAGCACCCGATCACTGATGCATGCCCGCTTCGAGCATCCCAGGGAGAATTTCACCCTGGCGATCCTGGAGACACAGGGCAAGTCCCTCATGCAGTGATTCAATCCAGTACGGTCTTTAGCGTGGGGCTACAGCTGAAATGCCACAAGTCAAGAAACAGCCTGCTACTCTGCCTCCTGCCCCAACTACCAACCCACAGGTCTCCTCCTGCCTCCTATGGATGCACACCTCATGGAGCTCCTCTGCATGCATCGGCTACCTCATCCAGGTGACCCTGAGACCGGCTACCACCTCGATCCCACACGATCTGGGCTGCCACCACCAGACTGTGCACTGGATCCCCTCAGCCATAACAAGACCAGCCACAAGCCTTCTGAATGAGACTCCATGCTGCACTCATCGGAGGATGGGACGTTACCACCCAGACCCCCTCACCTCATTGCCCCTGGTTTAGGCAGGCAGCACTCTCCTTCTTGCTCTCCCCAGGGATTCACTCTTATGGCCCCCAAAGCACGGGACTCCAACAGGAATGGCAGCCACCACATTCTGTTTCCCGACCACAGCACTCACTACTTCAAAACAACAAAAGAATACCCATGGCGTGGGACCGCATTGCCATGCAGGTGAATGCCCGCTCAGACCTCCTCCTCCTCTCACTCTCTCTCGAATCCCCCTCACACTCTCTTTCAATCCCTTTTGTGCCCTCTCATGTTTGGTGCCTAAACACTATGGTCCAATCCGGACCCTGTACACAAGCACCAATGCAACTGTGCCCCCGAGTTCCCCACGGGACTTGTAGTCCCGATTCACACTATTTACATTGCTCTCTGAGGTGCCGACTGGCACTGAAACTACTCCTGCAAAAAGGAGCACTGGCTCCTTTAAATGTCTTTCATCCGGCATCCGCGCATGTGCACTGTACGCAGACCGCCATCTCATTATCATTAATTATTTATTTACAGTGGAGTGGTCCTGACCTGGCCTGCCCTAACAGGACCCGAGACCACCCCAAATTCAGATCCTGGGAGCACAGACAACAACCCTGACATTCAGCCCGAAACTGAAATGGCCAAGCAGCAGGGAAGAATGGCTGCAAACTGCACTACAGGGAATTACAAGTGCGACTCCCACAGAGCCACTGGAACAGTCAGCCCCATGGGGGAAGACCAGAGCTGCCCACCGGAGGTAAGCCCATTTTGGGGGATTTACACACTCCCCCTGCCAAATGCTCGCCGTTCTGGCAAGCCAAGACTCACTCTAATATTTACACTACTCTTACTCTAAACCTAAACTATGGAGGGACTAACCCACAACAGGGTATGGGTTTACTGAGCATTGATCCACGCCTGGGGGGTGCTGGAATCACGAGGTGAAGCAGAGTGATTTCAGCCACCCAGGCGTGGATTAATGCTCAGTAAACCCATACCCTGGAGTGGGTTAATCCTCTTATAACAAGGGCAATGTTTTGTTTGAGTTTTACCTATCAAAACAGTGAAATAAAGCCATGTGACCATGCAACTGTGGGTATATCAGACATTAATCCACGGTCAGGTGACCTGTTTGGACCAATCAGAAGACAGTATTTTAGGAACCCATGTTATAATACTACCTATCCTAACACTAACCCGGCTCTCTAAACCTCCTGGGAATCACTGTGCCTACTGTGTCACCCACTGACCTGACCTACGAAAGACTTAATGCTTGACCCGACCAATGGCGTCCCCAGTCCCTCGACTAATCCCTACCTGGCCACCCGCCAACCAGACCTACAAAGACCAAAAGCTCAGCCTGGGTGACAGTGTCCCAGGTTCTCCTCCCCTGGCTAACCACCGCTGTACCTACAGACTGATTGTGTTTACTTCACACAGCAGCGTCCCAAGTTCCCATATCCTAAACATACTTACCACTTAACCCTTGGGTTACTGATAGAATTAGAATGTATAGGAATTCTGGACTGATATATCAGTCGTGGCACAGGAAGAGTTCAACCCCTTTACTATTGCCAGCTGCCTGCATTGGACTGCCTGGAAATTAAATAGAGCACACTTTTTTGACAATAGCAAAAATCTTAGTAACAGTTAACAAACCACCCAAAAAGAAGCATTACTGTAACATTTGTTCACTTTTAACATCCTATCAAAATAATTAGCGAAAACAGTTTAACTAATTTGCACCATTGTCACTCAGTACATTTGTCTTTAAATTCCCCAGAATAAAATCCTCCCAGTAGAATAAAATACATTTTAATAGCATACACAAATTCTTAATATGGCACTTTAAAAGTGCAACAATCAACAAATCCTATTCAAACAGTAAGCACAAACATTTAGTAACATTTTTTGTTTGTCATCAAGGCACAATTTTCCTCCAAAAGCCCATTGCCCACAAACAGTTCAAAAGTCTCTGCATCAGCTGCATTTCAGTTCAAATACGTGGGTCACTGAATATTCATCGGGCAATCCATCCCTATACCTGAACTCTAGGTAAAAGAGGCAATGTCCACAGTACGGTCTCTGCTCCCACAGAGTTCATCCTTGCTCTAATCCTCAGCCATGGATGGAAACAAGGCACCGGCAGCTCTCACAGAAAAAGGTGTGAAAATGTCCCAGTCTCACACACCATTTTGGTTGAGCAATAAATAATCCAGCAAAAGGGGGACTTCCACAGCTTGTCCAGCACCACGATTTTAAGTTTGCAAAGCCCCGGGCACCCCAAACTCAAATCCCGGACAAGCCCCCATGTTGTAAGCACCCTTCTTGCTCTCCCCAGGAATTCACTCTTTTATGGCCCCCAAAGCACAGGGCTCCAACAGGAATGGCAGCAGCCACTTTCTTCCAGACCGCAGCACTGACCACTTGAAAACAACAAAAGAACACCTGTGGTGCAGGGTTGCATGGCCAAGCGGGTGAAAGCCCCACTCCGACTTCCTCCTCCTCTCGCTCTCTCTCTCTCTCTCGAATCCCCCTTGCGCTCTCTTTCACTCCCTTTTATGCCCTCTCACATTTGACGCCTAAACACTAAGGTCCAATCCAGACCCTGCATACAGGCACCAACTCAACTGCCCCCCCCCCCGGGTGTCCCGTGGGACTTGTAGTCCCAACTCACACAATTTATACTGCCCTCTGAGGAGCTAACTGGCACGGAAACTACTCTTGCTAAAAGGAGCACTGGCTCCTTTAAATATCTTTTATCCAGCGACCACACATGTACACTGTGCGGGGATCCGTCATCTTATTTAACATTAATTATTTATTTACAACAGAGCAGTCTTGAGCCCGGCCTGCCCTAACAGGAACCAAGATCACCCCAAATTCAAATCCTGGAGGCACGGACAACAACCCCACTGCTCAGCCCAAACCTGAAATGGCCAAGCAGCAGGGAAGAACAGCCACAGCCGCAAACCGCACTATAGGGGATCGCAAGTGCAACTCCCACCAGAGCCACTGGAATGGTCAGCACCATGGGGGAAGACAGGAGCTGCCCACCCCACCGGAAGTAAGCTCATTTTTGGGGGCTTACACTATGACAAAGTGTTCTTCTACAAATTCAGTCCTCTCAAACACAAAAAGTTATTTGAAAGAAACAGTGCCGTACAACAAAAGGAATGGTGATTCAAACTCCCGCTGACTGGCTTGCTACACAGCCAATCAGCAGAGAGACATGACCACCCCTTCCCACCTAACCAATTATGCAGTGTAGCAGGGCACAGTTTCACACAGTCCAATATGTGCATACCGGCGGCAACAAATCAGAGATTGATCTCCAGGCCATCGGCACAGATACATGCCTCCATCTCAGTGAAAAGGAACTGAATGAAGAAGAACCACCACGTGGTTCATGGCATACTGCCTTTGCTGCCCCCACACAGACTCACAGTCATTGTCTGACCAGGCTCATCTGTGTGTACTCCGCTCCGGCTCCGATCCTGAAGAGGCATTAATTCATGACACTAAAAGGGGAACTAATATGATGGCATTTGTTTTGTCTTGCCCCTCTAATTCTCAGCTTTTTTACTGTACACTCGGTCATACTTAGCATATGCCTGCTGACGCGCATGGTGTCTCAAACGTTCAACTCTTTTACAGAGGACACAGGACAGCCTGCAGCAGCCATGGCTCAACTTGTGTTTTGGCTCATAGGGTCAAGCCAGACCACTGGCTTGGCTCTAGGTGAAAAGTTCCTGGCTTGCTCACCTCTATGCCCGAGCAGTGTTTGTAAGGGTGGTTGGGTTCATGGCCTGCTAAGTTAAGGCACAGTGGTCAAACTTTAAAAATTAAAAAGGGCTAGGTCTTCAGGGAGGCATCGAGGAACTAGTCATGGTGAACTGCTGTCAGTCAGTGAGGGGGTGGAAGGAGTTTCTGCACACATTCCAAACGTGTGAGAAAAACTGAGGCTGAATGAACCCATTCAGTGGGGAAGGGAGATTTATCTCTTGCATCAGACCATTTTGACACTTATGATCTTAATTATTCATCCTATTATAACCCCTCAGAAACTTAAATGTCTTTATCGCCTCCCCGTTGAGTTTGGCCCCCAGTAACTACGGGCCCCATACTCAAAATTCCCAGGCTGCATCATGCAAGTGCCTGTGCAATCCAACTGAGATGCGCCGGCACAAAATAATGGTATATTTTATTTATTTTTTTGGTAACCAGGCAGGTGCTCTAGACATAGAAATGCCTATTTTGAGGCATGACCCAGGACATTGCAATATGAAGGGTACAGTACAAGACAAAAGAAAATACATAGTGGCCTAACATGCCTGAAAATGGTCCCTGGGATCAGTGCACCTATCCAGTTACCAAAGTCATAAATAAATAAACATACAGCACTCATGTAGTAGAATACAATACAACAACAGCTTACAGTCTAGACAGTCAGCACAAATGTAGTGCTACAATGCAGAGTTTTACAGAATTTTTACACGAGTATTAGGTATTAGGAAGGATGTAGTAAAAAGTGCTAGAAACACCAGAAGAAACAACATAGCAAGCAGATAAGGACAAGTGCTATCATTCGCTAATAGGTTTAACACAGCAAAGAATTACTGGTACAAGTCAAACAGACAACAAGGTAGTGGGTATTAGTATGAGGGTGAACAAAGAGAGAGGAAGGGGTAGTACTAAGCCAAGGAGTGAAGTGGGGAAGGGCAAGGGACAGAGAGAGTAGAGGAGGAAAGAAGGAGACAAGCAGCAGGAATAGGGTGGTGGTGACCAGAGAAGTGCAACAGAGAGACAAATGGCAGGAGATAGTGGTTTTAGTGTGAAGTAAAGAAGAGAGATCTAAGGTGGATTAAAACATGTACAGGAGGCTAGCTTAGTGAGATAATCTAAGTGTTCCTTTTTGAAGAGATAGTGACTTGGCACTAGCCGGACAGATAGGGGAAGAGAGTTCCAGTATGAAGGGGCAGCATGGGAGAAGGCATGGGTACCCTTAGTTGCTTTACACTTTGTGATGTGAAGGAGAGTTTGTCGGCAGATCTAAGACCACGCAGAGAGGTTCGCTGCAACAGCATAGAGGCAAGTGATATGTTTTTTTTGATCGGATGATGTTATCTATCAGAGAGCCAAGGCAATGGAGATGGTGTACCGTTGGGGAGGGCCATTTTAGTTCTGCATAGAGCTGGCAGTGGTGCTTACGATGAGGAGAAGCAGAGGCATTCCAACAGATATTATTGTACTGCATGTCCCATCTGTGAAGAGAGGTTTTGGACACACCTGCATAAGTGACAGCACAGTAGGTAAGGGCTGGGAACAAGATGCCTTGAGCAATGGCCAGGCTAGCTGGTGAAGTAAGGGCACGACTAGTTTTATATGAGATCTCTATCTTGGCATTTACTCATTTGCAGGTAGCGGAGATGTGTTGGTCAAATTCAGGGAACCATCAAATAACACAGCCAATTATTTGAACAAACTTACTGTTTCTAACATGGAGCTATTTTCACCACGGATTTCCAACAGGTTCTTATTTCTCCTGAGCTTAGCAGCAGAACCAAAGAGCACAGTTTGAGTTTTGCCAGCATTTAGAACAAGCTTATTTTTGGAGAGCCAGTACTGGATGTTCGAGAAATCAGAAGAGAGGGATAGGTTGATATCCAGTACAAACTAGGTGGCTACATAAGGACCTGCTAGCTGAGCTATGTACGAGAGACAAACTCTGGAGGCACTTCAAAAGTACTGGGCAGTTGTCTGATTATAACACCTATAGGACCCACAGAAACTCCTGTAGAAAGAAAATAAGAATAGCTAAAAGCAAGTACTGTAAGGATCTACTTACCAGCTCTGCATGTGACCCCAGGAAATTCTGGGCTCACATTAAGTCTTTCCTTGGGACCTCCACGCCTAACACCTCAACAGATATGATACTAATGGGGCTAACTGTAATGACCCGAATACTATTGCAAATGCCTTTAATAGGACGTTCTCGGACTTATCCTTATATACCTCCTCCTTCATACCTCTGGCAAATCAACAACCCCCTGAGGGACAGAGCAAAGTACTTGGCACCCTCACATCTTCTTCTCCAGTATCTGGACACTGTCTGCCTTTCTACTTCAAAGCTTTAACAGCACCTGAAGTCTTCAAGCTTCGTCGCGCAATGTCTGATAATACCAGTGCTGGATCTGACCACCTTGAACCTCACCTTCTTAAGCTTGCGGCCTCCTATATTGCCTCCCCTCTAGCAAAAATATTTACCTTGTCTCTCTCTTGCAGCACTGTCCCGGACCTTTGGAAAATTGCTTGCATAACGCCGGTTTACAGAAAAGGTGACGGAAAGGACATCAATAACTATAGACCTATTGCTATTCTTTCGGCCTTGTCTAAACTACTTGAAAAGGCTGTTGCCTCCCAAACACTTGACTTTATTTCAAAGTTTAACTTACCCACGGATGCCCATCATTGTTTTAGAAAGAACCATAGCACGTCTACTGCCCTGCTAAAACTCACCTTGGACATTCTCTACAATATGGATGCAGGGCACCTTACTGGAGCTGTTTTTATCGACCTTACCAAGGCATTTGACCTGGTAGATCATCCTTTGCTCCTATGTGGCCTGAAAAAACTGGGCTTCTCTCCTCCAGTTGTTAAATGGTTTAACAGCTATCAAATAGGTCTCAAATGGGGAAATTTGATTCAGGTATATCTGACCCTGCAGCAATAAACATTGGTGTATCTCAAGGATCCATCTTGGGGCCACTTCTCTTCTCGCTCTTTATCAATAATGTTCCTAGTGCCCTCAGAAACTATCTCTCCTATATGCAGATGATCTTGCCATCTATACCAGTGCTAACAAAGTTGTAGACCTTAACCTGGCCCTCTCTAGCGACTTCAAGAACATTCAAATTGGCTCTATGATCATAAACTGGTTCTAAATGTAAAGAAAACAATGACTATGCTTTTTGGCTCTGTCCCTAAACTTAGAACTGGTCCTTTGACCTTCACTGTCCTCGATGTGGGTGGATCTAAATTGGAATCTGTTTTGTCTTTCAAATACCTTGGGGTCCTGTTGGATCAATCTCTAGATCTCAACCTGCATATTCAAACTACCTGCAAAGTAGTAAATAATAAACTAGGTGCTGCGTACAAGTCCAGCTACGTGCTTACACCATCAGCTAAAATGGCCATTGCAAAGGGAATTCTGCTGCCTACCCTCAACTACTGTGCCCCCATTCTTGGTGCTGGCCAGAAGACCTCCCTCCAGAAGTGGGATGTTACTTATTAGGTTTACTAGGCAAGTGAGGACAAAAGGAAGCTATGAAGCCCATCTTGATTGTCCCCCACATTTGTGGGAAATTACACTTTGTTGTAGTTTTTGCAGCGCCAATGATCTACACCCTTTTTAAAGGATTCAAAGGTATTACAGTCTACTAGCTCTTGTGGTAGCTGGTTCCAGAGCCTTGGTGTTCTTACCGAGAAGAAATGAAGCTTCCTGGTTGTTTTTGCTTTACACACCATTAGTTGTTATTTGTGAAGTCTAGGTACTATTTTTCTTTGTGTTTTAACAATACCACATTTGTCCATCAGAGAGGGTGATGAGAATTTTATACAAGAACAGAAGATCACCTCTGGAGCACCTAAACTCCAGTGAATGTAGGCCTGTTTTTTGAAGCCTCTCTGGATATGGTAGTGATGCTAAATGGGGCACCATTTTTGTTGCCCTTCTCTGAACTCTTTCAATCACTTGAATGTCCCTGACCATGCATGGACTCCACACTGGTGACCCATAATCTGTATATGGTCTGATGTATGCTTTAAACAATGGGATAATACATTCCTCTGTCTTAGATATAAATGTACGGTTAATGTGCCTAAGAAGCGAATTAGCGGTTTTAGCTACATGATTACAATGATTGGAGGAGGATAATCAGTCATCTATCAGGATGCTCAAGTCTCTTTCACATACTGAAGATTTAATGATAATATTGTATAGTGTATACATTTGTTTGGGATTATTGTAACCTAAGTGCAAAACAGAACATTTGTCTGTATTGAATGTCATTTTGTTTTTCTGTGCCCAATGCTCTAATACTGAGAGACCATTTACTAATAAGTCCATATAGTAGTGGGAATCCACCCTACCACCTAATTTTGTATCGTCTGCAAATTTCAAAAGTATGTTCCTATAGCTAATCTGCATGTCTAAAATGAAAATATTGAATAGTATATTAATTATAATATAACAATATATGCCGCTACGCATCCTCTTCCCCTCGGCTAAAGCACCGCTGTCAACTATACAAAGACTTGGGCTGGCTCTCCCCCACGGCATCTAGATATTACTACATCGGCTCTCTTGTGGACTCTGTCAGGCTGGAAACCTCAACATCAGTGGTGGAGATGCTACACCCTTATACCTCCTCTCATGATCTCAGGTCTGTTAATAAATCCCTACTAAAAATTCCTAGCTGTCACACCTCAAAAGGCGCTGTACTTTCCGACATGTGGCTCCTCAGTTCTGGAATACGCTTCCCATTGGGCTTAGACAGACTGGATCCCACCCTCACTTCAAGACTGTGTTCCGGTGTCATCTTGTGCAGACTGACCACTGTACTTCTTTTGATCCACCCTAACAATTCTTGTCTGGCTCCCTGACCTCACTGTCCCCTGCTCCCTTGCCCCAGACACTTGTGTATAACCCTACTTATTTTTTTTACTTAGGAGGACCGCATCTTTTCATATTGCCCTGGTCTACTCCTCCTACCTTCCAATATATCTCAAATTGAAACTGTATAGTTAGCTCCTGTATTTTATCCTTTACTGTACTATCTTTGTAACAATATATGGCCCACCTTTTAACTTATACTTTGCTGGACTGGATCTACTATGATGTTTCTAAACTCTTCATATGATGTATCATTGTTAAGTTGTTCATACCCTGAAAATGTAATGTAGCCCTGTGTTTTCCTGTTATCTTGCTTGGATTATGTTTCTCCATCAAACCCTGTACATACTGTATATACAAGGACTTATCTCCTTAAAATGTAAGGTTTGTTTCTCTGTGTTGAAATGTTCTGTACTTTTATCCTAGATGTTTTGTACTCCCTCAGGTTGTGCCTGAAAATAGTTACACTGCTGGCTAGTGCACCTACCCGGTAAACAAAAACTAAATTAATAAATAAAACTTCCCTAGAGCTGGTGTACAGAACCAGGTCATCAGCATATAGCAGGGATGAACACAAAGGGGCGCTTAGAGAGATATTGTTGATGAAGATAGAGAATAATAGGGGACCAAGAATGGATCCCTGAGGAACCCCTATACTTATGGAAGTAGGACTAGATATGGCTGAGTTTAATTTTATGACCTGTTGCCTGTTTGACAGGTAACTATTAAACCAGTCTACAACTGGTGGTGAGAAGCCCAAGGGCAGCAGTTTGGCAAGAAGAAGGGGGTGATATACTAGATTGAACGCTTTAGTTAGATCTATGAAGACAGCACCTGTGAGAGAGCCCCTGTCCATGGCATTAATGGTGTCGTTAGTGAATTTTAGAAGGGCTGTTGTCATGCTGTGCTCTTTACAGAACCCATGATGGCTATCAGAGAGATTATTATTAAGGAGAAAAGATATAGTTTGTGTTGCACCCAATTTCTCTAATATTTGCTCAGAACAGGGAGTATGGCTATGGGACAGTAGTAAGAAATGTGTTTGGGATCTCCTTTTTTGAGAACCGGGGTAACTCTGGTGATTTTCCAGATGCTAGGGATTATACTATGGCACTGGGATAAATTAAAGGTTTTTGCCAGGGGTGAAGCAATGAAGGGGAGAAGCAAGTTTCAGCAGCCTGGGTTCAAGACCATCTGACCCAACACTGGTACTATTGGAGATTGTACTTAACAGTTTATGAACAATGTACCTTGTTATGACTTTGAAGTGGAAGGGTGGGCAGGCAGGAGCTGTGTCAGTATTGGTATTGGTATGGGGAGGTGGCGGACTGATCAATGGAGAAAGAGGATGTGTATTTTGACAGATCAGAGAAGTGAAGGTTGAAAGAGTTAGCAATGGTAGTAGGATTGTTGCAGTGGGAACCATTTATAACCATATCATTTGTAGACTGTGAGTGTTCTGTTCCAAGAAAGGTTTTTATTTGTACCCAGAATTTCCTTGAGTTCCCAGCTGCATCAATCAAAAGCTCTTTACAGAAGGAACTTTTAGCAAGGTGGATGTTTCTTTTACATATATTTCTACATGCCCTGTTGTTAAAATCAGACAAAAGACCTGAAGCCTTAAAGCGCCTCCAGCATTTGTCTCTGGCTTGGAGTTGTGCTAAGAGGTCTTTGTGGAGCCATCTGGTAGGTGCGCCCTGGATTCTGCACGTGAGTAGAGGGGTGTGCTTATCCTGGAGTGCTCCAAAGTGGTCTAGGAAATAGTTCCGCACGGTTTGAGCATCAGAGGCTGCATAGATGAAAGACCAGTCTATTAAGGAAATGTCACGCAAGAAGTTTGCCCAGTCTAGATTGGCAAAGTTGCGGAAGGTGATGTACTTGGGAGAGGGAGATGGAAGTGACCTAAGAGTGCCAGACACAATATACTGGTGACTGGTCACTTAAGGAATCAGCGGCCAAGATTCTGTAGATACGATTTGTCAGTACCAAATCGATAAGGGTACTGGATTTGGGTGAGGACACTACCCTGGTAGGGACTGTGATTAGTTGGTGAAGGTTATGTCCTTGCACTATGAACAGGATAGACTTATTAACCTTCCTGAGCCAGTTTAGGTTCGGATCACCTAGGATGAGAACCTCATTTCATCCTATGGATAAGGTAACTTGGTCAAGTAGTTCCTCTAGGCCAGCATGCCCACTTTGAGGCGGATTGTAGGCACACACTATGTGCAATTTCTTTGTGCCTAGAAGTAGGACTGCATGAAGGGATTTACAAAGGGATGGTGCAGGGGTAGAGAGATTAAGGTACAATTTGAAGAAAATGGTAACACCACCCCCTCATTTAGAGGAACGCCTATCACATCTGATAAGATTATAGTTGGGTATAGAGCATAATACATCCAGTATTGCTGGCTTAAGCCAAGTTTCAGCAAGGGTGCCAGAAGATAATAAAAGCTGAGGGGGCTGAGAATCAAAAGGGCACTTATGAGAGTATAAAGGGCCCTTTTTCTATACTAGTTTTTGCCATACAGAAATAAAAAGTGGAGTGGCTACCGCCCCTTTCACCCCCTCCCCCCGGTTCCGGCACCTATGAGTTTCAGATAGGTATAAGATATCAGGGTGCTATAGTCCAACCCACGCCTGAAGTTCAGCTATGTTGCAGACTAGGCTCCTAATGTTAATGTGAACCATTCGAAGACCCTTTTAGTCCAAGTAGCATCATTGAACACAAGATGCACGGGTGGCCCACAGTTGCATTCAACATCACCAGCCAGTATAAGTGCTAGGAGTAGAAGATACCAAAGTTTATGATGAACAAAAGAGGGGGTCTAAGTTCCATGGCAATAGGAGCATTTTTTATAGGAATAAGCTACCAAGTAAATGTAGTATTTAGGGATGAGCAGAGGGTGAGATCAAAGTGTCTGTTTGGTAATGTAAGTAAGTTGGAGAAAATGAAATCAGTGTGATCAAGAGCAGTGGCCTTAGGGGAATTGGAGTAAGGGATAAGCAAAAGCCATAGTAATAGGTAAAGTGTTTAGTGTTAGGCAGCTAACAATCAGTGTTGCAATCTGTGAAGCCATTAGCAGTTAGAGGAGTCTGAATAAACTAAGAGAGTGAGGGGTAGAAGTGTCTAGGATCATGAGAAAAAGGGAGTGGGGAACAGCAGTTTTGCCAATAATTAGGACATATTAGTCTATGGCTGAAATATCTCCAAGGGGAGATAGAAGTAAAGATCACTGACAAGTTGTGAATATGTTACCTTGAAGCTGGAGATTAACAGTGTTGCCACGAGTAGTTTGTCAATATAAAGAGTGAATGGGGACACGGACACTTAGAAAAAATCGGGGGTTCTGAAGCAGACAGGGGCTAAATCGGTGAGTGGTGGAGAAGCAGTGCAAGATCAGGGGGAGGGTTTCAGGCAAGAGGAGCAGATTAGCAAGAAAGGAGAGTTAGCGATAGTGGGGGGCTAGAAAAACAGCAGTACAATTAATTTGCACTTAAAATACAAAAATTGGATTCCACTAAGGCTGTAAGAGCCAAAACAGTATTAACTAATACAGTCCCACAAAATCCCAACCATGGCTGTAAGAGACACTAAACTCAAGCATTAAATTGGCCCCACACAGTCTAAGAAAATTAGCTAGAATATAGGGTTTGGCTTAGGAGCCAATAGAGGTCAGTTTTGGGAGATGGTGCCAGACTCAAAAAAGCTGTCCGGCGCAGCATGGCACTGTGCCTGTAGGGCTGAGGACTCCCAGGCAGCAGGTCAGCGTTTGCGGCAAGACCGAACCACAAAAGCGTTTGAAATGTAGGAGGGAGGTGAACCCAGTCAGGGGCTGGAGGAGCCTGGTAAAAGAGGGCTAGAAATAGTTTGATCAGGGGGAGGGTTTCAGAAGCAGAGCAGGGCTAAATCGGTGGGTGGGGGAGAAGCAATGCAAGATCGGGAGGAGGGTTTCAGGCAGAGGAGAAGATTATCAAGAAAGGAGAGTTAGAGATAGTGGGTGTGGAAAAAACAGCGCTACAATTAATTTGTGCTTAAAATACAGAAACTGAATTCCACTATGGCTGTAAGAGTCAAAACAGTATTAACTAATACAGTCCCACAAAATCCCAACCACGGCTGTAAGAGACACTAAGTTCAAGCATTAATTCGGTCCCACACAATCTAAGAAAATTAGCTAGAGTAAAGGGCTTGGCTTAGAAGCCAGGACAGTTCAGTTTTGGGAGATGGCGCCAGATTTGAAAAAGCTATTCGACGCAGCATGGCTGTATACCTGTAGGGCTAAGGACTCCGGATAGGCAGCAAACATTTGCAGCAGGACTAAATTACAAAAATGGTTCGAAATGCAGGAAGGAGGCAAGCCTGCACAGGGCTGGAAGAGCCTGTAAGGCTGAGGACTCGCGTGCAGGCGGTCAGCATTTTCGGCAGGACCGAACCGCAAAGGTGGTTCAAAATGCAGGATGGAGGTGAGCCCAGTCAGGGGCTGGAGGAGCCCATAGGGTTGAGGACTCCCGGGCAGGTGGTCAGTGTTTGTGGCAGGACCGAATCGCAAAAGTGGTTCGAAATGTAGAAGGGAAGTGAGCCCGGTCAGGGGCTGGAGGAACCTGTAGGACTGAGGACTCCTGGCCGGTAGTCAGCATTTGCAGCAGTACTGAACCACAAAAGCGGTTCAAAATGCAGGAGGAAGACGAGCCCGGTCAGAAGATGTGATCGTGCATGTCCGGCTGAATATCCCAAACATGCGCGATCGGGCAGTGGGAGATGCGCGGCACGGCATGTGCCCTGGCACCTGTGCAGGGCATAGGGAAATGCGTGATAGGCAGCCACATGCGTGGCACGCAAAATTGCAATATTCAGCTTGGATATGCAAATTGCCTCATTGCACATTCTGAGTCCATTCCCCACATGTGCAGCTCATTACTGGAATTTATTCAGCTCATCTGCATACCAAGACATGCACAATTCCAGTTTTGCAGGGCTGCCCCACCACTCCACAAAGGTGAACAGGAGGTACTGCAGCCTAGCAGGCAGGTGTGACGGAATGCTTGTGAGTGGGTGGGCTGCATTGGCATGAGTACAGTGCAATTACCCATGTACAGGGTCAGACTGGGGCACAGGGGGCCCACCTGGTCAAGCAACAGGGAAGGGCACAGGGTGACACACTCTAACCGGTATGCCACAGGAATGTGATACACCAGTTACGTTTGCAGCTTATAATCACCTGCAGTACCCTACACACTCCCACATGTTAAGAACATGGTGATACACGCAACGAATGTCAGTGTTCGAAGGTGATCAGGTACCGGAGTGTGTGGGGCCCACCTGGACCACTCCAGGTAATCCAGTGGGCCAGTCTGACACTAGCCATGTATGTGCCCATGGTGGCCGCATGTCCAACACCAGTGGGGTCGGGTGTCTGTGAGACATGCCCATGTCACCCCCAGATTGAGCCACCCCTGCCCCACTGTTGTGTTATGTCCACCCCCGGAATACCACACAGACCCACTGCAGTGCCCCTGTGGCGGTGTCACACCCATGGCAGGCATCTGTGACATGTCTGTGGCTCCCTGTTGTGTAAGCCTGGTACGAGCGTGCTGTGTGCACCTGTGGTGTACCACCGTGGGTGTGTGCCCCAAGTCAGTCCCTAGCCCGTGCCATGCTGCCTCTAGTACCACTAGGCTACCTGGGCACTGTTGCCCCAGATGTCACCATGGGTGCATGCCACCACTGGGTGGCACCCTGCAGACCACAGCCCCTGGTACGTGTGCTGCATTGCGGCTGTCTGCTATGCCAGTGTGCTGGGGGGGGCACCTGACAGCACTGGCATGTGGCTGCTAGGTGTCTACGTCCTCTGTGTGGTGTGAGTGGGGTTCTTTGGGCAGTGCCAGTAGTGTCCTGGCACCTGTGGCTTTGGATACTTCCGTCCTGGCACGACTGCTGTGTGTGAGTGCACCTCCAAGGGCTGTCTCAGGATGCCTGCAGTTCCGCAGTCTGCCTGTGGGTGGCAGATTTAGGCCACCCATGGCACACTTCTGAGATGCGCGGCAGATGTTTTGGCCAGGGGCGTAGCTACAAGGGTGCAGTGGCACCCGGGTCCATGAGGTTTGACATCTCAAATCATAATTTTGATGTTTATTCAAAACTGGGGAGGGGCCCTATAACGTTGCCTTGCACCCAGGCCCCTTGGGAATTTGCTACGCTACAGGTTTTGGCTGCATATACAGATGTGGGGCATATGTACACACACCTTTATTTTTGCACTGCATACATTATTTCTGCACGGTGGCACATTCAGAAATGCACATCTCTCCCTTTCAAATATCACGCTTCTACACATTCCTGAGATGCGCCGCGCATCTCCATTTTGGGCCGCACATCTCCTTGTAATATGTAGGCCTACATGTTCAGGGCCAAGTCCCTTCTCAAATGCTCTGCCCTGCTAGCCTTGAATCGTTTTGGAGATCTTCCCTGTACTGGCTCCACAACTTGAACACGCTGTACTGCAGAGTGACTCCCCGCCGAGTGTTACATTTTTCATCAATTCACTGTGAAGTGTGGGGGTCTTAATTCAACTGACCAGACACAATAATCAGTTTTGGAGCATTGTCTACTCTCAATCAACATTAAATTCGTGCGGAAATTAGGCGGGTGACAACCTGCCGACTGAATTTTCCAAA
The DNA here is from genome assembly GCA_016271365.2 of Neoceratodus forsteri. NCBI lineage: Eukaryota > Metazoa > Chordata > Ceratodontiformes > Ceratodontidae > Neoceratodus > Neoceratodus forsteri. Next base: position 501,498,633 of record CM028132.1, read on the forward strand.
GTGTACTGCAGCCTCAAGACCCTGCAGTCTACTGTCTCGTTATTGTATGTATTGTCTTGCGGCGTCCGTGTGGGGTGTAGGAGTGGCCATTCCCAGCCCCGGCCCACTAGAGCACCCCCCTCCCAGCAGTTTGCTCTCCCCGCCGCTTTGTAGGAACAGCACCGAGAAGCTGCAGAGCCTGGGATTGGCAGGTTTGAATTTCCCGGGCTGCGGCTGTCCCACACCGTCCCTCCCACCTAAACTGCGTGGGCAATTAGCAGCATGAACTGTTACAAAGTATCAAAAATAAACAAGACGCTTCATCAATGGGAGGATTAGACAGGGCAACGCTATACTGCTTTCGGAGGTGACCGGGGCGGACCGAGGTTTGGAAAGCGTCCCACATTCGGGAAGAACAAGGAGCGGAAAACGAACACAGTCGCGACCGAAACGCTCCCGAGGAAGCAACATAATGGATTCGTGGGATTTGTGGCAAGTAAGTAAAGATTGCGAGCCAAGTTTGCCGATGAAACGCAGCAGTACTACCCTTCTTGCTATAGTCTAAGCGTCTGACGCGTACATAAATAATAGTGCACGCACGTTCCGGCTGGTAGTGCACTTCTGTGAGCAAACAGACACGTTTTATTTTAAACTTTGCAAATTTCAGTATTCTGATCCCTGCGGAAGCCATAAAGTGGTGTTTACGCCTAGAATAGTAAAGTAACACTCACTACGTGTACATGCAATGTTTGTTACCCGGAACCTGAACATTATTCGGGTGTATCCCCGAAACAAAAACCTGCATGTAAAGTTTCCTCAGAAACCGGTGTTCTCCAGTGAACGCGTTACCGGGATAGGATATCCCGCGTAGTTCATGGAGCTTTTGGAGTGTGCTAGTGCGCGGAGTCTGCTTTACTTGACGTATTCGTTCCTTGCAGGCACATGCTTACCCTCAAACAGTCCAAATTTTAGTAAGTAATGCATGACTTCAGTTTTGTTAAATGGCGCTTGTCATCAACACAAGGACACAGTGAAACAAGAGCATGCAGTAACCATAAAATTCCCAGTCCCGGTGTAGAAGAAAAGCCGCGCGCTCTCCCTTCGATTTCGAACACCTTTTATTTCATTGTGAGCACCTCGAAACAAACATGACCTTCCATGGCAGTCAAGACGCTTTCTGAAGAGGTGGTGCCTGGTGACTAAGCTAACATGTTAATGTCATTTCATCCTACCCGCAGTATATATGCTTTAAACTTTCAAGGTTTTGATATCAAAATACATCAAGTATGTATACATGGCAGTCACGTTTCCACAGATTTGTCATTCGAATACTTTATAGAGATTCCTTTTAAACATTGCTTCTGGAATTTAAGTCCAGAGTAAAACTTAACACCTGCTTTATGCAGTTGTTACAGGGTATTACATAGAGAATACTGGATGGGTAACTGCCGCAGAGGGGTTCTGATTCCCTCTGGCCTCCAGAGTGAAGCTTGAGGGGTCCTTTGGAATCAATCCTGAGGTGGCAGAACACACTAGATGTGCACTGCTGGCATTGGGTTTTAACCCTCCCCCTGACTACCAGCAATCCTATATGCCTATACCATGGATGTTTAAAACCTGTGATCGTTTCTGCCCCCACCACCTTCGCTGGCTGGCTGTTCCACTTGTCCACCACATTCGCTGTGAAGTACTTCCTCACATTCCCTGTGAATCTCCCTCCCTCCAGTTTTATCTTGTGCTGCCTAGTCCTTGAGCATCATGGGCTTTTCTTCGGAATACATAGGGGATGCATGACTGGCGACTGGAATATGGAAAATATTAGCATGAGTGCAGAGTGACCTGTGATATTGCAGTTCACTCTGCACAAAGTGCATGCTGTGTGATTGGTGTAGTAATGTGTTTGGTCGAGGTTTGAAGTGCAGCAAGGAGTTGGCGTTCCCTGGTGTTTTGTACTGTGTTCTCTTCACTTTGGAGTATTTTTGTGTGCATTTTGGGGTAGATAACACAGCTTCATTTCTTTTTATGTGGGGGTACAGTGAAATATGTGCTTGTGGCAGTTTTGCAGTCACTCTGGTATTCTTCACCAGAGTGTAATGCAAAGTTATTTTCACTTTTTAAGTGGTCAGCTTCATTATAGTAGCAAAGTAAACACTGCTGAGAACATGAGGTTTCCGAGGTTGTCGTGTTTTGGAGCTATTTTCATGGTTGTTTGCTAAACTGGCTCGTTCTGGAATAACGTGACGGTTGTCATGATAGTGGTGTATTTCATCAGTCGGACTCGCTGTTGGCTTGTAGTAGTTCCTGTTAGGTTTCCTAACGCGGCAGTGGGTGGCGTAACGAGAGTGGAAATAACAGCTGCTGATGTATAGGGAAAGTTGGTATATTTGAGTTTCACCGTCTACGTCAGCACTGTTATTCAGCACCAGTGGAAAATAACTTTATTGTAATAGTTATTGCTTCACCCCTGTTGTATATGTATACGATGGTGTATGGGAGCCCATACACAACTACGCTATTCTAATACCAAGTGGTTTCCATGACGATGAGTACTTCAAGAGCGAAGCTCAAGAGGTCCCTATTGTCATGGAAACCACAAGGTATTTGAATAGCGGTTTCCGTATTGGGGCCTCCCATACACTTTTCTGTAGTGTATGGAGCCCAGAAAAACAAGTTGGTTTACATTGTGTGGCTCCCAATTTCAGTCCTTGCTGCCGGAGACCCTCCTTCCCTCCCTAGCCACCCACCCAGTCAGAGCGTGCGCACTGCTTGTCAACGGCCCCCTGTCCAATGAACAGTGCTGTATGGGGGCTGTTGTATTGTGATGTGCCTAGCCTACTAACGCAGAATGAAAAGTCGTTCTGTGTTAGTAGGTACATTACTAGTGCAGCAGAACAACTTTTTTGTGTGTGGATTTCCATACATAGTCACGTTCTGCCATACACTAGTTTCTCCTGCACTTCATTATTCCCTGTGCTGTACTTAAATGTCTCAACCTTATCCCTTCTCTCCTCCAGGGAGTACATATTTAATTTCCGCCGCCTTTACTTGTAGTGCTAGCGATGTATTCTTGGACTCCTGCACCATTTTGGTTTCCCTCCTCTGAACTGCCTCCACCCTGTCTGTCCTTGCCGTAGATCAGGCCTCCAGAACTGGACACAGTATTCGAGGTGTGGCTTCACTAACGTCATGTATAGTGCATTTATTGCCTCCATTCTTCTGCTGGTGATTCCTTGCTTATGCATCCCAACATCCTATTTGCCCTTCCTGCCACCTTGTGTCACTGCCTACTTACCTTGAGGTCATTGGAGATTACCACCGCAAAGCGTCTTTCTTGGAGCTTGCTATCTTCTCTCTTCTCCCACCTCAGTTGATATGTAGCTCCTCGGTTTGCCCTATGTGCATTATCTTGCACTTTTTCGCATTGAAACTTAGCTGCCAATCTCTTGATCAATCCTCCAGCTTCCTTACATCACCAGTTGCACATCCAGTATTTTTTATGGTGCCCCAAAATCTAATTTTATTAGCTTTTCATTTTTAAAATGTATACAAAAGACCTTGTTCGCTGCTGTATCTTATTCTGGAGCTAAGGGCTGGTTGCCAGGTTCACTGGCATGGTTGTTGGGGACCAGATGTCTGTACATCTGTAGCATGGTATTGGTTATAAATCCTATTTGGGAGGGATTTAAAAAAAAAAAAAAACATGGTGGCTGAACTTCTTGCTTAACAAGAAGACAGTTATCGGAACAACTTTTAGTACATTTAAATACCTGGTTGATCCTGTATCTGTGGGATTTTTGTGTGTGTGTGTGAGATCGTGTTGCCGTGACTTTGGTTGATTCTGCAGTTTAAACTGTGGCTTGTGAGTTTCCCAGATCAGCCGGAACTCCGTACCACAGCCGGGTACAATTGTGTTCCATGGCCTTTGAACTGTGGTACAACAGCATTTCAGCTGAGATGGAAATCTGGTTGGAGCAATGTTCCACCATACACTGTTTAGCTGGTATAGCATGGCGAAATGCATAGCAGTAAACTAATCTCTTTTGTGAGTTCATGGCATAGACAACATAAATAAAACTCTAAATGGATATATTTATAGAGGTTAAATGATGGCAAAGTGTGGTATATGAGGAAATAATATCACCTCGGGGGTTTGAAAAAGCCATAAAGCCTTGAGCCCGAAGGGTGAGAGGCCTTTGGCCTTGTTCAACCCCGAAGTGGTAGTTTCCTCATGTACCACACTCTGCCATCCCTTGTTGTATGTAATACATAAGGGTGAACACTTTTTGCTGTGTCCTACTTTATTTGGCTACCATCATATATGGGGAAATAAATGATGGCGCTTTTTTTTTGCATTATTTATATATTTTTGCAAATCAGACTGACAAAACATTGTACGTACAGGAGAATAACAAGAGTACATCATAAAGTAATAAACAAGTCTATTGAATCTCCCCAACAGTTACCGCATTTGGGGGGGGGGGGGAATAACATTCAGCAATAGGCATAGAATCCCCACAGCATGCAGCCTATGGAAGATCAAGAGGGACACCATATAATGCTAGACCTTTCTAATTTAAGGTCCAGCGGTGCCCTTGATGATAGTACAACACTTCCACTATATCCCATGGATTAAAGCCATAACATAAAAGCTGTAGTACAAATCGCGCAACTCGAGGATCAATATACTAAATTTGTCCCCTCCCACAATAATTACCAGCTCAAAAGGACTTGTAGCAGGTCAGAAGTGGGAAGTTCCAAGAAATTCCTAGGATGGTAGGTAGCATGGATCGTGCAGTCCTTCAGATGTCCAACATATTGTCCCTAGAAACTGGCAAAGAAAGCAGAAAAAGGCAATAATATTACTAGATGGAGTTCAACTGTCAAAGCAGTGATACTGCTTTAAACCATAGTGGACATCAAAGTCGCAAACATAATAGGAACATCTACAAAACACCAAATACCAAGCAAATCCACTACCCATGCCCCAACAAAGACCTCGCTGCACAGTACAAGTTTAAAGTAGCCTTCAGCCTTCCTCCGAGGAGACCTTCTTCTCCTGCCCTGTCCAGTTCTTTTTCAATAAGGCTGAGCACTTTCTCTGTAACTTTGGGTTCATTGAACAGGTAAATTTTACGGGTCCGTTTTCAGATGTGCCGGGAACAAAAATTGGTGCTGAATTTTCAACTGTCTGTGAGTCTTCCTCGGACACCATCAAAAGCTTTGCGCCTCTGCCTGGTAGAGTAAGATAAATCTGGGAAGATGAATACACTGTCCTCTCCATATTTAAACGATCACCTCCTTCTTGCCATGGCCAGCACTCTCTTGTCTCTGTCCCCAACTCCATGCAGACCACTAGAAGCATTCTAGGAGCTTTCGCGTCTCTTGATGGCTGCCTGGGAGTAATCCCATGAGCCTTTTCTATAAAGACAGGCGAGTCATCCTCAGATAAGCCCAGAATAGAGGCCAAAAAGGACCGGACAAATAGCAGGCAGTCTTCCCCCATGGCATTCTCGGAAAGACCCATTACCTGTATATTTCCCCCCTCGGCCTGTTTCGTGGCTTTTTTTTTTTTTTCCCCTCCAGCTGCAGACAAAGCAAAGAATTTTCTTCAGTTTAGTAGTGGCATCACGTGCCTTCAGCATAGCACCCTCAGCCCTCTGGGTCACCTGCTCACATTGATCTATTCTGGTCTCTAAGGCAGAGACCTGGAGAGTCGGGGAATCTAGCTTCATATCTATGTCTTGCACTGATTGAACCAGTTTGAGTGTAGCCTGGATAGTAGTCGGTGACAACCCCCTGGAGATGGATCACCTGAGGCCGTGGTATGACTAGATGCAGGCCTTTCGTCTTACTGAGACTGCGACTTCTTAGGGGTGAAAAAATTGGAGGGTGTGATCGTGGAGCTCCCTGGTTTTTACCCATAGCAGATTTCTACAGGCTATATTTGGAAGGCAGTATGGTGCAGTGGTTTAAGGCACTCGGCTGCAAATCTGGAGAACTGGCTTTGAATCCCACAGCCCCACTTGCATATGCTGTGTGACCCTGAGCAAGTCACTTATTTCCCTATGCTCCCAGGATGCACCTGTAAACAAGCTTTCAGCTTAGTTTTTATTTAGTTGTTTAACTAGGAGTAGCACACTAAGCTGAAAGCTTTTTTACAGGAGCGACCTGGGAGCGCAGGGAAATTAAGTGACTTGCTCAGGGTCACACAGTATGCAAGTGGAAGCTGTGGGATTCAAACCCAGGTCTCGTCTGCTGGATGTCACCAGATTTGCAGCTCCGCCTTAAACCACTGTGCTATACTGCCTCCCCGAGCTTAGTGTGCCACTCCTGGTTAAACAATTGAAGAAAAAAAATTACACCGTGGGTAAACCATATGGGGTGGGGAAAAAACCTATTCCCTAGGCGCTAACGAAAATTGCTGCTTACTGAAAACTGTTCAGCAGCACCCCCTCATGATTTTTTTCAATGGGGGGAAAATGGCCCAAGCATGTCTGAATTTATTATATATTTTTGTTTAGCTAATCAGTCTTTCAAGTGCTATGTATTTTCACAGATGACATACCAACATATATACTAAAATGCCAGCAGAATAGGCCTATCTGTCTTTCGCGTCTGCTGGTTTGGTCAGCCCTCACCCTGGGAACTGACCTTGCTGCCTCCCTTGCCCTCTCGGGCTTCTCCCTTCCCAGTCCCGGATATTCTCTCTGCACTGGACTTTGCTTCCAGAACCCTTCCCCTGTTCCTGTCCCACCCCCTCTTAAGCCGCTCCACCAGCCTCTGGAAGTAGCACCTCCTCCTTTCTCCCTGAATCTCTTCTCCCGCCCCTCAGCTTCCACCCATGCCCTCTAGTTGCCCCCTTCTTCCTTCAGAGCACCTGACTTACGCCTCCCTTATTCACCCCCCTCAGCAGTAACTGAGAGACCCTCTGTATGTTCTCTCCCCCCGGTCTCTCTCTCTTCCAATGTGTACATATTTGGCTCTTGAGCCTCTCCCCATGAGGTCCTGTCCCCAAGCCCCAGATCATTTTGTTGCCCTCCTCTGGACCCTTTCCAGGAGTTCAGTGTCCCTCGTCCCTCTAAGTGTGGCCTCCAGAACTGCACGCAGTACTCGAGGTGCGACCTCACCAAGCAGTTGAACAGAGGTAATATCACCTCCCTCCCTCTGGAGGTGATTCCCCCTAGTGATGCATCCCAGTGTCCTGTTGGCTTTGGCTGTTGCCCTCCTACAAGTCTGAGTTGTTCATCTTGACATCCACCCCCACCACCCCAGTCCCTCTCAGCCATCGAGACTTGTAGCATTCTCTCCCCCTCCCCATCAGTGTGTACACTTGGCCCGGGTTTCTGGCTCCCAGGTGCAGTACCTTGCATTTCCCTGCATTGAACCCGTGTCCACTTTCTAGTCCACCCTTCCAGAGCCTCCAGGTCCCCCTGAAGGGCCGCCCTTCCCTCCTCCCCATCCACCACTGCCCCCAGCTTTGATCTGCAAAGAGACTCGTCTCACTCCTGATACCCTTCCGTATGTCAGATGTAGGTGTTGAACAGGAGGGCCCCAAGGACTGATCCCTGAGGGACCCCACTAATGACCCTCCTTGGGGATGAGACTATCCTGCCAACCACGACCGTGTGGGTCCGGTCCTGGAGCCAATTCCCTATCCATCTGATCATCCTTGTTTCCCACCCCCGTTTCCCTCAGCTTTTCCAATGGACCCCCATGGGGAACAGAGTCAAACACCTTGCCAAAGTCAAAGAGGATGTCCACTGGCCTACCCAAGTCCAAGGCACTCGTCACCCAATCGTAGAACTGTACAAGGTTTGTCTGATGTGATTTCCCCGGGACAAAGCCATGCTGTCTATCATCCTGGCACCACGACGTTTCCAGGTCTTTCTCCCCCGCCTCTTCCTTTATGATGCCCTCCATCACCTTGCCTACCACTGAGGTCAGGCTGAGACGGGCCTGTAGTTCCCTGCCACCTCCCTTGATCTACCCTTGTGGATAGGATGACTGTCACTTTTATTCATCAGATTTTTTTTCGGCTTAATACCCTGTGTTTGAGTTATGTAATGACGACAAAATAAAATGAAAAAAGATTAATCTAGTAACTTTCTGCACTGAAGTGCCTTCAATGTTTTATATTTGTGTATGGTAACTATCTGGTGTTAGGTTTTCAAACCTATTCTGACGGTAATTTTCTTCTTGGATTTGATCTTTGAGCCACTCTGAGCTGCGTGTCAAGTATTTCTTCTGCTGTAGACTTGGATACATGGAAATGGGGTATGCACCACCCTGCTGTGACTTAAGTGTCCAGCAGGAGAAGAAAAGACTGGTTCGGTAGTGAGGGTAGCGATTGTCACAGTTGGCTCCGTGTTCAAAGTTTAAAAAAAAAAAAAAATGCAGGTAGTAGTGCCACAACTTCACATAGTAAAAATCGCGCAAGTTTTAGTACACAAATTGCCTCACTGTGGAGATGTCAAATTTTACGACATCATTCACAGGGAAGATTTGTTGCAACTACAGCAGCTTACATAGCTTGCACAACATGAATGCTACACAACAGCTAAATTCACTGCAGTTTGTGGATGAATGAGAAGTCGCAACACACCTAGTCACTGTGAAAGCTGTCACATGTAACTTAATGTGGTTAGATTTTGTACTATTGTAAAGTAAACCTGCCACCCACTTTTTGCCTGCAATGTGGTGTTTGTGCCTTACCTGGTCCCCATCCTTGCCTTCTGGCATGCTGCCCCTGAGGTGGGAGTCCACAGCAGCCACTTTCTCCGTGGTGTCTCTTGGGGCTGGGGGAGGGTTGGACGGGGGTGGGTGTGCCCCATGCCTTCATTTATTTGGCCCAGCCAGTCCACAGTGTGCTGGCATTTATTTATTTCAAATTTGGATTAATACCTTTTGAACCAGGGGCTTGTTTACAAAAGCTCCAAGTCAACAAGGACTACAAGACATTTACAGGTGATGAAACATTGCAGAACAGAAAGAACATCGACTAACAAGTACTATTAGCATGCAGTTACAACATTAAGCAGGGTACAAGTGAGGAGAAACGGGACCACGCTTGTGGAGAAACATATTAATGCAGCACTAATTAAGTGTGGTACAGTGTTTAACAATCATGTTTCAGCTCAGACGGTGCACTCCCATTCTGCAGAAATGCAGTTTTAGCAGCCACGGTGAGGCTTTGTCAACGGGAGGTAGTAGGAGGTGGGGCAGTTGTGGAACAGGAGGGTGGGAGTGAGAGAGAGTAGTGTTTGGGTGCAAGAACAGCTGTTCAGAGGCCATGGGTCAGAAGTGGCCACGTCTGGGGGAGTCTGCAAGGTCTGCAGACAGATCATTGAACCATTTGGGCCCACAGTAGGAGAGGGATCTTTGGCCAGTGGTGGTTCGTTTTGAAGGGAACAGTTAGGACAGCCCTGGAGGCACTCCGTGTGCATTTACATGGGTGTGCAGGCTCAGAGAGGGCTGAAGTAGCACTAGGCCTTATGCTGCACTTGTCCAAGATTTTCCTTCTTGAATTGTCGCCTACCCCTCTGAGCTTGCCGGCAAGGAACATGCGGTGTATAGCAGCGCTGCGAGAGCCTGGTGATGGCCTCCCTCCCCTAAGTGACTTTAGCTCCACCTGCATCTGTGGTCATCCAAGGGATAGTGTTGGAGCAGAGCCAGAGAGGCCCTGTCCACACTACACCACTTAGTCTGTAACTGTTCCAAACCGTTACCGACCGGAACTGTTAGTGTCCACACTGCTGGCAAACCGTCTCGATAACTGTTTGGAACCGTTACAGCCCGTCCACATTGTGGGTTCCTTGTAACCGTTATGGCTGCACCCTATCCCACAGTGCAGTTTGTGCTGCACTGGGGATGCTGGGCTATGCTCCGTGTCCACTATGGTTGGTAAGGTTACAGGGAGAACACCGTTTTAGTAATCATGTTCAAACCACTTCATAAGTGGTTTCAACAACGGTTACGAAAACGGTTGTGCTCCTGTAACGTTACAGGTGTAAAGGCAAACTGTTGCGCTAACGATTTGAGCCCTCTGTAACGTTACATAGTGTGGACAGGGCCAGAGTGGCCTCTGGTGTGCTCAGTCCTCCTCCTCCCATCCCTGATTATCCTGTGCTTGTTCCGGAAACGGAGTTGTTGCTGTGTTGATGGACCTGTGAAGTAGTTGATTTTATTATGTTTTTGTTTAAACAGAGTGGCCTCGCCAAACATGTGTGTTTGATATTTCGCACAAAAGGACAGTCCCTAAAAACTGTGGGCAAGACTTAAATGTACATTCCTTTTGAAGCGGGAGATTATTTCAAACTTTAAGAGCAAAGAAACTGAATGAATGAACCTTAACGGAAGGCACATGATGAATGACTACTTCATTAATGGGTGTGGATGAAAACCGGACCAGATGAGTAAAAACCAGATTGGCAAAATTCATGCAACTTGCGCCCGGACCGTCTTTCACCAATCTTATCTGGTTCCGAAGGTGCAGTTTTCAAAGTCCATATGAATGCATAATGAGTTTGTGATGCAATGTTCACCTTTATTCTTCACTAAGGAGTGGTAAGGTCTAAAACTTCTTGATACTAGTGTGGAGATGTGGTATTCCACTACCAATAATGGTTGGGGTGTGTGTGTGTGTGTGTGTTTTGGTACAGTGATGGTGAGAATAAAATTGCCAGATAACTACCCTTCAGCTTCGGGCAGTATAACTGTTGTCATGCAGTAGTTCACCCCTCAGCATCTATTTTCCCACTATTTCCCTTGTCTCTCTTTAAAAAAAAAAAAAAATTATACTATACCATCCTACTGGTGTATAACTTCAGTAAATCGTGTGTTGGGATAAATATTTGTATTAACTTGAAGCATGTTGATTTCTGTGCCGGCCTGGTGGTGCTGATGGTTGAGGTGCTGGACGCCATACTGGTGGCTCAGGAACGGACTTGGGCTGCCCGGGGTTGGCAGGGAAAGGGGTTGAACATCCTGAGAACTGCTCTACCTTCTGGGGGGAGGTATCTAGGCCTAGGACCACTCCTTGGTGACCCCTGGTGGAGACAAGGGGCAATGCAGACACGAGGGGGTGGAGCGGCAGCAGATGTCTGCACGTCAGTGCCCAGACATCATGGTGTGTCTGCTCCAGGGAGCAACCTTATCTCAGAAACCCTCGGTGGACTAGGGAGGCAACGAGGGCTCCAGGGACCTAGCTGACATCCCCAGCGTTGGACCATCTCTCCTCCGTCCCTAAAGCTTGCAACCAGGACCTACCCTCTAATTGCAGAAAGGCTGTCAGGTGGGGGTGTGGGCCTATTTTCCCGTGTGATCTGGGGGACTGGAAGGTCCTGGGAGAGGGTCCCAGGGAGGGAGATCTCGGACGGTGAGAAGAGGTGACAGTCTAGTGCACTGACAAAACTGGAGGGCTTAAAACATGGGTCGAATTGGACCCACTGGTGGGTGTGGGTGTGTGTGTGTGTGTGTGTGTGTGTGTGTGTGTGTGTGTGTGTGTGTGAGAAGAGGAACCTTCTGGGTCAAAACATAATCAGTAGCACATTAGGTGCATCAGTTTGGACCCACTAGCTAAGGAAAGAGGAGTCAGTTTTGGGAAGGATGCAACTTTTGCCCTTTTTGTGCTCATTAGCGCTGTCCCTGGTAGAGTGGGCACCTCAGAGAGATGCTCTAGCCAACTGAGTGAATAGTTTATTTAAAAAAAAAAAAAAGGCAGCATGTTAATTTCCAATTAGAATCTGGAAATGGAACAGAAAAACAGTGCACTGGATCATTTACAGTGAAGGAATGATTTTTTTTATTAAAAAAAATGTTGTTCAGAAGTTACAACAGGTGCACTACCACAAACGTCTTGCATGCTTAAAGTGTAAAAATACAGCCATAGCTAATTTCCTGATACCGTACAATGGGACTGTTGCATATTGATCTGAGAAGCCTAATACATGTCAATGAGAAATAACTTTACTACCCAAAAATGTTAAGGGAAGGGGGGGTTATTTAATTTCAGATTGGTGGTAAGGAAGGGAGAACCATCCAGTGACAGCCCATCTATACATGCTGCCCCATCTCCTTATAACAATTCCCAAATTGGAGCCCTGTCCATACATGGTGGACCAAAGCTCCTTGTACCCCAAGTCCCCCCCCCATCCTTCTCGCTAACGAAATTGACCAATTGTCTTTACGGCTCCAGTGAAATATTTCGCTTGAAAGCAAATTCTCAATCTTAAGAACAGGTGTGCAAAACAAATTGATAGATTTTAACACCATTAGCTAACTAAACCGCTGCATTCATGTCCTCAAAAGCAGTCATCTGCTAGCCCATTATGCTAATTGGTGCAGCACTGGTGTGTCCTGTACCTCACAATTTAAGAATTTCTCCTGTTTAAGATGGAGTTAAGCTGTTATGTTTTCCATAAATTTAAATTTTTTGCAATTTTGACGTCATCCTGAAACATCTGGACAGTACTCTTATCAGCAAGAGCTGTATTAAGTCTTTGAAATGTCTCTTGTTCTAGGGACATGGATATGTTCAGTCCACACTACATGGCAGATTCCTTGCCGCTTCAAATCTTGTCAGAAGGTCTTCAAGCTGGCTCCCTCACCCACCTGGGTGGTAAAACTCTCGGCTCCGCTCCATGACTCCAGATCTTCCTTACCGCTTGGAAGCTCAGGTTCCCTCCTTAGCGCTCTGCGTTTTAGGCCTGGATCCAAACTCGTCGGTTAAACCGAAACTTACCATTAAATTTTCTAGACTTCGGTCTGTTTCTTCCTTCGGCTATGATGGATAAGTCGACTCGGATTTCGGGCGGTGCCTATGCGGCAGAAATGTTCTCTGACCGATCCGCACTCCAAGTGCGTTTATTGCCTTGGACTCTATTACGATCCGCAGGCCTGCAAATTGTGCAAGTCCTTCTCGGTCAATGTCCTCTAAGACTGTGCTGCCAGCCTCCAACTTGGGCACCCCGAGAGAAGTGTTCCTCCGGTGAAGTCAAAGGAGGCCCATTGGGCGGTATCCGGTGGGCTCGGCTGAGCAACTTGAGCAGATGGTCGTCCTCGGAGGAGGAGGCCCAGGCCACATCTTCGTTTTCCTCGGTTGCGGCGTTTATCCCGCTCTCCTTGGGCTCCTCCTACATGGCTTCTTTTAAGGAGCTTTGTCAATCCCTCTCCTACAAAAGGTGATGGTCCATCAGGACATTCCTCTCGGTCCAAGAAGGACTCGAAGGGTAAGTCCTACCGTCTGCATTCGTGGGAGAGGTCCCCTTCCCCGGACAGTTGACTCTCTACTTTGGTCGAGGTTGCAGCTAAGGCCGCTGGCTTCAGTGTCCCCATCAGGTCAGCCGGCCGAGACACCCGTCGATGCAGTCGAGATTTTTCTCGACCCGTCGGACGGGCTGTCGCCTGGAGAAGCCGACAACCCTTCTTCACCGGTTCCCCCGGTGGAAACAGAGGACTTGCCTGCACCTCCTGTGCCGGAGTCACCAGTTAAGGTTCCGAGCGAGGGAGGGAGGAGCGGGTTTCCCGCTCCTCCCAGACCCACCCTGGAAACACAGGCGGTCTTGGACCTCTTCTCGGTCCAGCCGATCCTGCTGACACCGTGGTCTGTCTGCACCCGAGGAAAGCGGTGTGCCGCTTCCTAGTCGTCTTTCTCCTTGGAGGAAAGGCTTCGGGGCAAATTGCGTTGACGCTACAAGGACTTGATGTGGCAGCAGCTCCTTCTGACTGGGAACAAGCCGACCCAGTCGCCTTCCCGGCCATTAAGTGGCTGTCACTTGAGCAGCTGAAACAACCCCTCATGGTCATCGGAGCCAAAGCTGGCGCCGGTTGTTCGGCCGAAACCAGCTGCGCCACCCACTGTGGTGGAACCCCCCCGCCTCCACAACCAAAAACTGGGGCCCTGACCAAGGATTCTCTGTCTGGTCATGGGTTGCCCTATCGGTTGTCGGTCACCCTCACTCCCGACCGCCCTCGGCAGGTAGAGGGTGGCTCGGGCCCTTGGCAGCTGTTTGCAGACTCTTCTGAGTCTGACGATAACTCTTCCCTGTTCTCCAGGCCTCTTGACCTGGAGTCCTCTGGGGGACAGTCGGTGGACGAGAGCCCATCCTTGTTCATGGGATGACTTTGGCTCATCTCAATCTACTGGGATGAAGTTCGAACCAGTGTCAAAGCGGGCCAAGTATCCCCTCACAGATACTGGACCGAGGGGATTCTCCTATGGAGGCCTTTCCTGTGACCGAAGCCATTGTTGGCTCGGCCCTGGAGCTATAGCAGCGGCCGGCTTCATGTCCAGCTCCCTCGTCCAGGATGGCCAGGAAGTATGCTGTTCCCACTAGCTCACTCTCCGGATTCTCTGAGCACCCCTCTGCGGAGAGGTTGGTGACCGACAGTGTTTTCCGGCGCTCCGGAAAAGCTCGGGATGTGGACAAGCCACCGGATAGAGTCCAAGAAACTGGACTACTCTGGGCGTAAAGTTTATGCTGCGTCCTCTGTAGGCCTTCGTCAGGCCAGTTCGGCCGTAATGATGGCACACTTTTCCCACGCCCTTTTGGGCTCCCTGGATGAGGTGATTCCTCATCTCCCAGCTGACCTCTACTACGGTCAAGCAGGTACGGGATCAGGGAAGGGCGGTGGCAAAGCAACAGCTCCAAACTGCTCTCGACATTGGAGACTCTTGTGCCTGGTCAGTAGCGGCCGCAGTGGCCATGTGCCGCAGAGCTTGGTTGCGGATCTCCAACTTCACGGTGGATACCCAGCACAAGCTGGCAGATGTTCCCTTCCTGGGTACTGACTTGTTTGGTCCCGGGGTGGAGGGTCACTTGCAGAGGATCAAGAAGTCCAGTGCCACCTTGGACTCAGTCACATCTGCCCAGAACGACAGAGGCCGCCAGCAGCAGCATAAGCCTTCTCTCGGCCTGCGGCACGTCCGGCCCAGCAATACCAGCATCAGGGCCAGCAGGCACACACTTGGCACCCCGAAGCCAAGCCTGCAGCTTCCTCCAGCATGAAGCCGGGAGGAAAAGGCCCAGGAGGTCCCTCGGCCAGTCCTTCCTCCAAGCCTGCCCAGTGACTGGTTGAGGGGTGTCACCCCCAGCCTCGTCACTCCCCCTGGTCCCCCCCCCCCCCGTGGGGGGACGGCTCCGCCACTTTCTTTCCGCCTGGTCTGCCATCACCACGGACCACTGGGTGTTGGAAGTGGTAGGGAAAGGTCTGCCTCTGGAATCGAGGCCCCACTCTATCGGGCCGCTGTATGGGGCTATGGGGGTCTGCAGCGCCTCTGTCCGTTCGTCGAGCAGACATTGCTCTGCTCCTCCAGAAGGAGGTGATCAGGGAGGTAGCGGATCCTCCACCAACCCAGGGTTTGTGTCCAGGTATTTCCTGGTCCCAAAATGGACGGGGGGGCTGGTGCCCCATTCTAGACCTACATGACGACCTAAACAAGTTCCTAAGGTGTCAAACCTTCAGGATAGTCACTGTGGCACAGATCATTCCATCCTTGGAACGAGGCGTGTGGTTCTGTTCTCTGGACCTCCAGGACGTGTTCTTTCACGTCTCACCAGCGATTCCTTCGCTTCAGAGTGGAGGGGTCCCTTTACGAGTTCTGGGCCATGCCCTTCGGCCTCTCTCCAGCTCCCAGGGTCTTCACCAAATGCATGGCAGTGGTGACAGCATTCCTGTGGTGCCGAAGGGTCCGGGTGTACCCTTACCTGGACGACTGGCTGATTGCAGCCCCCTCCAGGTCTGCTCTCGGATTGACCTCGTCATCAGCGAGGCCAAATCGGAACTCATGCCAAAGCAGGTGATTTGATACATCGGGGCAGAGCTCGACTCTCTTCGAGCCAGAGCACGGCTCCTGGCGGACAGGGCAGAGGTTCTCTCCTCCTTTGCCCAGTCATTTTGGGTTGGGCAATTGCACCCTGCCCGGGAATTCCTGCGCCTCCCTGGCCTCATGGCGGCCTGCACCAGTGTGGTCCATTGGACCCAGTAGCACATGCGTCCCCTTCAAAGGGGGCTGGCCCGCCAGTGGTCACAGCGCTCCGGTCCTCTGGACCAGCCAGTGGCGGTGACCCAGGAGATGTGGAACACTCTCTAGTGGTAGATCGTTCCAGCTTATCTGCAGGAGGGCATCCCGTTTGTCCGCCCCAAGCCAACACTCATTCTAACGACTGATGCCTCTCTGGGTTGGGGTGCCCATCTGGGGGAGCACAGAGTGCATGGCCTCTGGTCCCCTCAGGAGTCTCGATGCCACATCAGCCTGCTGGAGCTTCCAGCGGTCCGACTAGCCCTCACCGCCTTCGCTCCGTTTTTACAGGGTCAAGTGGTCCAGGTACAGATGGACAACATCACAACCATGTACTACCTAAACTGCCAGGGCGGGATGCACTCCTTGCCCCTTTGCAAGGAAGCTCTTCGCACTTGGTCCTTCATGAGCAGCAGACTGGAGGCAGATCTCCTAGCCATCCATGTGGCGGGAGCCTCCAACACTCTGGCCGATGCCCTAAGCCGGATAGGTGCTGCATCTCACGAGTGGTCTTTCCTGCCGGAGGTAGTACACAATCTATTCTCCCACTGGGGAACATCTCGGGTGGACCTGTTCGCCTCCAGGTAGAATGCGAAGCTGAGGCTGTTTCATGCCCACCCCCCTCAGCAGGGCTCGCTGCCGGGGTATACCTTCTCAAGGCTGTGGACCCTGGGCCTCCTCTGTGCCTTTCCCCCATTTCCCTTGATCCACAAGGTGCTTCTCAAGGTGAGGAGGGACAAGGCGCAGGTGATTCTGGTAGCCCCAGACTGGCCCCGCCAGTTCTGGTATCCAGATCTCCTCAGCCTCTGCTCCAGGCTCCCGAGGCGGCTTCCAGCCCGCCCGGACCTGATCTCAATCAGTCAGGGGAAGGTACTCCACCTGGACCTTCAATCCCTGCACCTGACGGCCTGGTTCCTGAGCGCCTAGAGTTCCAGGCCTTGGGTCTTTCCGACGAGGTCCTCAATGTTGTTGAGGCATCCTGTAAGGAGTCGACCAGAAAATGCTATGCCTTCAAATGGAAGAGACGCTCCATTTGGTGTCAGGATAAGGGGTTGGACCCTTCCTCCTGCTCCTTCGCCAGCATTCTGGACTACCTATGGTCCCTTTCTCAGCAAGGGCTTCGGTCGACGACTCTTAAGGTGCACCTGGCAGCCATCTCTGCTTACCGGGCGTGAGCTGGAAAGCAATCGCTGGCGCAGGAGAAGGTGGTCGGGTGCTTTTTCAAAGGCCTTGATCACACATCCCCTCCGGTGCGAGAACCTCCACCTCTGTGGGATCTACTGCTGGTATTGGCTCAGCTCATGGGCAAGCCATTTGAACGATGCACGGGTGTGACATCTCTCGCCTGTCGTGGAAGACCGCCTTCTTGGTGGCTATCACGTCAGCCAGAAGGATGGGAGAACTCCAGGCACTTTCCATCGAGTCTCCTTATCTGGTCTTCCACAGAGTCAAGGTTGTCCTGCACCCCCACCTGAAATTCCTTCTGAAGGTGGTGTCAGAGTTTCCTTAACCAGGTGTTGACTCTGCCGGTGTTCTACCCCAATCACACCTCAGAGGCCGAAATATAGGATCCATGCTTTGGACCCTAGAAGAGCGCTCTTATTACAAGCAGCGGACGGCTGAAGTTCAGGGAGAGGTTCGCCAGCTGTTTGTCACCTACGCTGAAGCTGCACCTGGCAGACCTGCGGACGATAGGCAGGTGGGTCACCTCCTGCATAGATCTCTGCTATAGGTTGGTGGGCATGGAGCCTCCCAAAGGGATAAGAGCTCATTCTACCTGCCATACCGCTGCTTCGGTGGCTGCTTCCAGGGACGTCCCTATCCAGGAAATATCCAAGTCTGCACACACCTTCATTACCCATTACCACAGTGACCTAGAGTCACGCCGGGATGCCGGTTTTGGGACCTTGGTTCTCCAGTCCTTGTTTCCTAAATAGGGGGTATGCGCCTTGCCTTCCTCCTCCCGGAGAACTGCTAGGAGTCTGCCATGAAGTGTGGATTGAACAACATATCCATGTCCCTAGAAATACAGGTTACTCACCTGTAACAGGAGTTGTAGGAATGGTATATGTTCATCCACACAACCCACCCAACCTCCCCGGCTTCGACGCACAACCTGGCCTCCAGCGGGCTAGATCTGGTGTCATGGGGCAGAGCCGAGAGTTTTACCACCCGGGTGGGTGGGAGGAGCCAGCTTGAAGACCTTCCGGCAAGATTTAAAGCGGCAAGGAACCTGCCAGACAGTGTGGATGAACAACATATACCATTCCTAGAACTCCTGTTACAGGTGAGTAACCCGTATTTCCCGTCTGCGCTCCCCTCCCAGGGATCCTGAGTACCCCACCCCTCAAATCCAAAGGGGTTTTTTAAGTGTAGTAGGTCGGCCCACCTCATTCCAGAAATGCTGAATCCTAGTATACTCCTGTATGGAGTAGTTGTAAGCTTAACATACTAAAATGCCAGCAGAATAGGCCTAATGGCCTTTCGTGTCTGCTCGTTTGGTCTGCCCCCACCCTGGGAGTTGACCTTTCTGCCTCCCTTGACCTCTCTGGCTTCTCCCTTCCCAGTTCCGGATATTCTCGCTGCACTGGATTTTGCTTCCAGAACCCTTCCCCTGTACCTGTCCCACCCCCTCTTGAACCCGTCCACTGTGTCTGCCTCCACCAGCCTGTTAGGCAGCGCATTCCATTGCTCCACCACCCTCTCAGTGAAGTAGCACCTCCTTCTTTCTCCCTGAATCTCCCCTCCAGCTTCCACCCATGCCCTCTAGTTGCCCCCGCCTTTCCTTCCTTCAAAGCACCTTGACTGCTCCTCCCCTATTTACCCCCTTCATGTACCTGAATACCTCTCTCATGTCCCCCAGTCCTTTCTCTCTTCCATTGTGTACATGTTTAGCTCTTCGAGCCTCTCCCCATAGGTCCTGTCCCCCAATCACCAAATCATTTTGGTTGCCGTCCTCTGGTTCCTCTTCAGGAGTTCAATGTCCCTCTTTAAGTGTGGCTTCCAAAACTGCACGCAGTACTCGAGGTGGGGCCTCACCAAGCAGTAATACAGAGGGAGTATCGCTTCCCTCCTTCTGGAGGTGATCCCTTTAGCGATGCATCCCAGCATCCTGTTGGCCTTGGCCACTGTCCTCCTACAAATGTCAGAGTTGTTCATCTTGACATCCACCACCCCAGGTCTCTGCTATCGTAACTTGTAGCATTTCTCTCCCCGTGTACACTTGACGGGGTTTAGGTCTCCCAGGTGCAGTACCTTGCTTCCCTGCATTGAACCTCAGCTTCACTTTCTAGACCACCTTTCCAGAGCCCCCTGTAGGCCACCTCCCCATCCACCGGCCCCAGTTTTCGTCATCCGCAAAGAAACTCATCTCACTCCTGATGCCCTTCCTTGTGTCAGAGACATAGGCATTGAACCGAGGGCCAAGGACCGATTCCCTGGGACCCCACTAATGACCCTCCTTGGGGATGAGACTATCCTCCAACTAGAACCCCTGGGTCCGGGTCCTGGAGCCAATTGCCTATTCATCTGATTCCTCTAAAATCCCCATTTCTCCCAGCTTATCCAGCAGGTCTCTAATATGACTAACAGAGTCTAACGCCTTGCTGAAGTCAAGAAGGAGGACATCTAGCCAGGTCCAAGGCACTCATGACTCAGTCATAGAACTCCACAAGGTTTGTCTGACTATGTTGACATCTTCCAAAGACGCAGCACTGCCATACACTAACTTTGGTTTACTTTTTAGCTTCTCACTTTGGTAACTGTCACTGCTAGGAACTTTCTTTCACAATATCTTGGTATCTCTAACCAGTAAGACATGGACAAGATATTTCTGCTAACAAGGTCCTTCTGAATTTCAGAAATCAGTTCACTGAAATATTCTTTATACAGACTATTTTTCCTTGTCACTGGATACTGAAACTTTTGTCTGTATATTTCTTTTGCTGGTGAAAGTGCAGTGGCAGTCTTTGTGGTATTGTGCCGTCTAGTCCAGCTATTCGCTTTAAGAGTGCTGTCTTCTCTGGCTTCAGCCGCATCCAGCAGAGTTTCTTACCCTCTGAAGGTTACAATCTGTGATGGATTTGTCTCTTGTGATGCACTTTCTGGTATATTATACACAAATTCCAGTTAACAGCTACGAGTCACTCACCTGCTCTGAACTTGAACACTGACCAGTATCAGTAGAAGAGCCAGAACTTGTTTGTTCCTCTACCATCAAAATGCTTAAGGTTTGTTTTGCTGGTGTAGGACTTATGCCATCGTGCAGAATAATGTTACTGCAGGCAAAGCAAATAATGCATCTGTGTCTAATGGCTGCAGTCGCTGATAAACCTGGTATTTTCTAATGAGGCATGTATTATAAAATGTCTTTAGTCCTTCAGGGGTTGCAGTCTGGTATTCCTGTGTTATTCGACAGATGGTAACACTTGGGCCAGTGACTAGTCTTTTTTTTTTTGGTGAGGAGGGTCAAAGTCCCAGCAGGGTCTTCATCCATTTTGTTGCACCTCTGGTGGTTGAAATATAAATGCTATTAGAAATATATTTTCATTAGTACATCACTTATCTTGTAAAATTATGAAGAAAACACTGTCCATGTTTTATGGCTGTAAAACATGATGAAATTTTTTAATTGTATAGTAAACATGGAAACAGACTTTGACAGCAGATAAGGACCGCTTGGCCCACGTAGTCTGCCCATTTCCCTACCTACAGGATGAGCTGCAGATCCTAGTTAAAAGGCCTATTTCTTCTTACCCGCCACAAGAATTGCCTTATGTCTGTCCCATGTATTCTTGAATTCTCCCACAGTTTTGGACCCCACAGCCTCCTCAGGGAGGTTTTTCCATGTGTCCACCACCCTCTCTGTGAAAAAATACCTCCACATTGCCCCTAAACCGCCTCCAAGTCTTTAAATTGTCTGTATGTTCTTGCACATTTCTGAAAGATGCTACCCTCTTGGACTTTGACAACTCCACTGAGGTACTTAAAAGTTTCTATCATGTCCCACTTCTCCCTCCTTTCCTCAAGGGTATACATATTAAGCTCCTTTAGTCTCTTCTCATATGGTTTCTCTTGCAGACCCTGCACCATTTTAGTTGCCCTCCTCTGGACTGCCTCTATCCTGTCTGTCCTTGTGGAGATGGGGTCTCCAGAACTGGATGCAGTACTCCAGATGGGGTCTCAACAACTGTCTGTACTGAGGGATAACTTCCTGTTTTCTGCTGGTGTTGCCTCTTCTATACATCCCAGTATCCCCCCAGCCCTCCCTACTGCCTTCTCACATTGCTTTCTAACCTTAAGGTCATCTGATATGATTACCCCAGGTCCCTTTCCATTTTTGTTACTACCCCCCCCAAATTGTGTAGTCTTCCCTGGTTTTTGTTTCCCAGGTGCATTATTTTGCACTTCTTTGCATTGAATCCAAGCTGCCATACTTGACCATTCCTCCAACCTTGCCAAGTCCCTTCTCATTCTTTCCACGCCTCCTTGTGTAGCAACCCTGTTGCAGATCTTTGTCATCTGCAAAGAGGCATACTTTTCCTTCTGGTCCCTCTGCAATGTCACTTATAAAGACATTAAAAAGGACTGGACCCAGTACTGAACCTTGCAGTATCCCACTAGTAACCCCTCTTTCTTCAGAGTGGACTCCATTTACAATTACCTTCTGTACCCTGTTGTCCAGCCAGTGTTTTACCCAGGCTACCACCCTGGGACCCACTCCCAGGCTGGTTAATTTAAAATTTTTTTATTTTATTTTTTTTGTGTGGGAACTGTCAAATGTCTTGCTAAAGTCTAGGTAAGCTCCCTGGTCTACTACTTTGGTCACCCAGTCAAAGAAATCTATTAGATTCATCTGACATGACCTTCCCGCTGTGAACCCATGCTGCCTTGGGTCCTGTGCCCCACTGGCCACTGGGTACTCAAAAGTTCTTTCCTTCAGAAGTGATTCCATTACTTTTCCTACCACAGAGGTCAAACTGACAGGTCTGTAGTTTCCTGCCTCTGTCTTGGTCCCACTTTTGTGAAGAGGAATCTCATCCGCCTTCCTCCGGTACCACACCATCCTCCCATGATTTGTTAAAAAAAAGAGTTGTCACTATTTCTCCCCTTAATTCTTTTAGAATTCTGGGGTGAATTCCATCAGGCCCCATTGCTTTGTTCGCCTTCAGTTTTAGGAGTTCTTTCAGAACCCTTTCTTCTGTGAAAGGACTAGGATCGCCCCAAAAAAAAATCAAGAGTGCTTCTGTTAGTTGGATTAGACACCTCCCCCTCTCTTTTGTGAATACTGAGCAGAAGTATTTGTTCAGTATCCCTGCTTTTTCACTGTCCATCTTTGCCCAACCACCGTCCATTCTATTCAGCCTCACTATCCTTCCCTTTGTCTTTCTACGCTCCCTGATGTACCTATAAAAGGTTTTATCCCCCTTCTTAACTGAGTTGGGTCTTTTCCTCAGTTTGGGCCTTTGCTATTCTAACTTCCCTCCCTACTTCCTTCTGCCTTAACTGGTACAGCTCTCTGTCCTGCTCCTTCTGCGTTTCCTTATGCTTCCTGAATGCTATCTCTTTCTCCCTGACTTTCCCCGCCACCTCTTTTGAGAACCATAGTGGCTTTTTCTTTCATTTTTTGATTTGTTTATTTGCTTCACACAAAGGCTTGTTGCCTCTGTGGTGGCAGTTTTGATTCCCCATTGTTGCTCCACCCCTCCTCCTAGCCTGTTTGCTAGTGCTTTTCTAAGGGACTCTCCCATCTTGCCAAAGTCTGCCCTCTTGAAGTCCAGTACCCTCACTTTTGTATGGCTTGACTCTGTAGTTGAGTTTATCGTGAACCATACTGTTTGATGGTCACTTTCTCAGATGGCAACCCACTTCTAGTTCTGAGATCCTCTCGCTGTCCCCATTTGAGTACATGGTCTAAGACTGCTCCCTCACGATTGGGTTCCGAAACTAGCTGTCTGAGGCATGCCACCTGGAGGGCATCGAGAATGGCCCTGCTCTTGGATGTTGCTGTAGCAAATGTGCTCCAGTTAACATCTGGCATATTCGGGTCTCCCATCAACAGTATCTCCACTTTCTCTGCCATCCTAAGAATGCCTTCTATCATATCCTTGTCCATTCCCTGACATGGGGGTCTGTATACAACCCCTGTGCGGATTGTGGTGCCATTTCCAGTCGTTCATAAGTTAAGTGGTTCATAAATTACACACAGACAAAACACACACAACGTATTTAAAAGTAAATTTGCCATAAAATCAATAGGATGAAAACACTAAAATTATACACATGTTAAAGGAGTCATTTTGACTCAGAAATTTGTAAAGGCAATTTGACATGATTTAGAAAAGTGGTCATATTTTAGTTACCACTGCATATCAACAACCCCCCAAAAAAAACAAAACAAACACACACAAACCGTCTTGGGTTAATCTTCATTTAAAAAAAAAAAAAAAACCTTTCTGTAGGAGGGTGCTACCAATTTCAAATTTAGGTGGGGTTTTCCATGTGGGCTTCCACACTGACTCATTTTGTGTTGTACTTATACTAGGAGCAATTAAGTTAATTGTGCAGGGAGAAGAGAGAAAGAAAAGAGCCACAGTAAGAATGGCTGGAAGACTGTGCAAGATGGACAGAGCAGGAAGCGATAGCAAAGGCGGACATGTTTGCATGCCTCCCAACCCCCCCAAAGACAAATTCTGGATAGTGGTCTAGTTGATATAGCGCCCACCTCTGCCATCTGATATCAAATGGAGGGAACTTGTCTGTAAATGTCCTCTACCGTTATGGAGTGCCATCCTGCCAGGGTAGGAGATTTTAGGGGTTTGCCAAAGCCTTGTAATAGTCTGTCTTGCTGCTATGGCAGTGATCAGGAGTAGGCGAAGAGTTGTTCGGTCAGGTTCTGTCCAGTTCTGATTCTGTCGGTAGGATTGCTAATGGTAATGAGGGGGTGACCATCACTGGACAGCTAAAAATTGATTAGAGTTCTTGTTATTGCCTGCCAAAAGGGCTACAGGACTGGGTATGACCAGAAGGTGTGTGTTGTATTCACTAATGTGTCCACAGCCTCTCCAGCACACAGTCCCTTTCCTGTGTATTTGGCAACTGTCAGGTGCACGAAAAAATCTTGAATGGCATTTCAAGGGGAATTCTCTCCAACACATTGACATGAGGCGGTAGTCGCTCAAATGGGAACTTATTCCAGTCTGGGTATGTGTTGTGTTTTAATTTGACATTCAATTTCTGTAGTATTAATGTGGTGTCTGAAGTTTCTTGTATTGCTTTATATGCTTTGACCAGTTAGGTGGCCTAGAATCTTGCCTTTAGATGAGCAGTGAGAAGTTGGGTAAGTAATGCGAGTTTGGGAGGTAAACTACGGTTTGAGCTGTGGAGGGTCCTTGCATAGGATCACATTTGAAGGCCTCTCTAGTGGTCTGACGATCGTGTTTGCAGATTGTTGAACGGGGTGATTCCATAGGAGTCTAGTGTTTGAAAGAAAGGCCCATCTGAGCCAGGCCCTCATTGTACCTTCTAGATGGTTTGGCCTAAAATCTGCATCATAAGCAATAGCCTGTGGGAGAGAGGTCTGGTGTGATGGAAGCAATTTGAAAAGCTGTGTCCACTAACAGGGGGAGATTGCCATAATATTGGTAACATTTTGAGACTGGGGAGGGTTGCCCAGCAAATTCAAGGTTTTGTAGATCATTTAGGACAAACTCGATTTGCTTACAGTCCTGTTGAAGGGAAGGGGGTGCTCCAAATACACACAGGGCAGGAGTGTTCCCTGTGCATAGATTGTCAGGTTTGGGAGATTAAACCCCCCCCCCGTGATGCCTTAGTAATTGGAGAATTGAGAACCAAATTTGTGGGGTCCTACCAGTCCGAGTGAATCTGGAGATCAGTTTATCCCAGACCCTAAAGTATAACGGATTCGGCATCAAAGGTAATGTTTGTAAATAGTACATGACACTGGAGAGAATATTTTGATGTATGGCTTCTATTCGTTGAAAACAACCTAGGTAGATGTGATAGGTCTTTTGTGATTTGAGTTGGAGGCTCCGAATTGATTAGCTCTAGAGGATCTAGGTTTCGAGTTACCTTGACTTCCCCAAGTACTTGAAGGCAGTTTTAAACCATTTGAAGGGGAACGTGGATTTAAGTTGTGTGGATGGTAATTGTATAGCATTACCTCAGTTTTGGAAGTGACTTGCCCCAAGTCTCCCATAACTTGGGTATCGAGTCTTCGGGGAATGTCCGTGAGAAGTAGATCATATGCAAATAAGGATAATTTGCATTCTTGTTCTCCAGTAGTAATTCTTGAGATCTGGGTGGTCTGCCTGATATGGATGGCTAAGGGTTCCAAATACAGAGTGAATAAAAGGGGTGACAGAGGGCAGCCCTATCTGGTTCCCCTCTCCATTTGGATGGGATCCGACAAAGAGCCATTGTTTTTATATAAGCCTGTGATGTGGCATAATATACATTTTTGGAGAGTGGCAATAAACTCTTTGGAAATACGTATGTCTACAGGGTAACCCATAAAAATGCTAGGCCACTCTGTCAAAGCCTTTTCCGTGCCTAAACATAATAATGCTAGGGGAATTTTTGTGGGTCGTGGCAAAGTCCAGTTGTAGGAAGGTTCTCCTGCACTGTTGTGGGCTTGGCGATTGTGAACCAGTCCTACTTGATCTGGGTGTCTCAGATGTGGCACAAGGTTTTCTAATCTGTGGTTGAACGTGGCACGCTATATAGATTTTTTTGGTAATCGCAGTTTGAGGGAAATGGATGGGATGGGGTGTACCTGAGATCTTTAGTTTTGTCAGGGCTGAAATAACCGCATGGTGCCAAGTAGATGGGATGTCCCCTCCTGTTTGTTGTGGAAGACTGGCATGAGTATGGGAATTCCTCTTGAAATTGTTAGAGATTTTGATGGATTGAATTCTCTAATTTAACCAGGCAGAACACTGTTGAGACAAACTCATTTTCGAGGTGGACCTGGACAATAGACATGCTCAGTACACAGATGTACATACATACACACATTCGTGTGTGTGTGTGTGTGTGTGTGTGTGTATTTATATACTGTATACATGTTCAAGTTCAGTACATAGTGTAAATTGTGCACACAGTAAATATGCGCATACAGAGTAAAAATGCTCGCATCGGTATACAGAGGAAGCAGGATCCAAATGGGGACGGTAACATGGGTTATTATAAAGCTGGACTAACACTTCTGAATAACGCAGGAAAGTACGTAGAGTGGCATAAACATTGTTGAAAAATTTGAGGCCTTGTGAGTGAGGGACAGAGGGTAAGAACAGAGGAAGATGAGGGGTAGAAATGGGGCATATATAAAGGGGAAAGGAAGGGGCCTGCATATCGTGCCTCTGAAGGTACGAGACAAGTGCGACCATAGGAGAAATAATTACCTGTTCCAAGATTAAGCACCTGTGGTACGATATGGGTACCTATAAGGAGGGAAGAGTAAAGAAAAGGGGTGTGGAAAATATTAGATACCAGGGGGTAGCAGTCTAGTCCTTGGTACTTCTGTGGTTTTGGGTCTTGAATCGCCTGCCGGATTCCCTCCACAGATATGGGTTCCACCAGTCGTTGTACCCTGTCTTCAATGAGATTTGAAATTGTGAGGAAATGTAGATAATCATCTGATATTTGCTGTGGGGTAGTTTTATGCTCTTTGGAATAAAGGTTTTTGTAATATTTGACTGGAAGGAGCTTGCATTTTCTTGGTCTCTGGCACATAAATTAACCTCTTGCCAGGTGTCTTGGCCAGAGGAAGGAAATTTTCTGCCCATTTTCTAATGCTAGTTAAGAAAACGCATAGCATAATGCCATTCCCCTCTGTCATGCTTTATTCCTTGCATAACTGGTTGAGGTAATAACCTGAGTTGGCAGCACTTCTGTTAACCTGCAGGGCATTTGGCCCTCGGAACTTCGTGGGGGGCCAATCGCCATTTAGCAAGGTATGGAACAAAGCGCTAATAGAGAGAACGCCCAGCTTTTGTCCAGGATTTAAAGTTGGTGCCATTCCTGAACACCTTTCTGGCTTCACGCTCAGTTGTGTTTAGACTTATGCCTTGGATTGCATGCCTATGCAATAGGGACATTTTAATTCCTTGGAGACTTGCTGCAGTGTTAATAAGTGCAGTCTTCAGCGCATCTCCCTGGCATAAAACCCCAGATACTATTCAGTGCTGAGATTTAATTTTAAAATGACTCTGTTCTGGCATTCAACTTATAAGCTGCTTTTACTTCAACTGAGGTCTCTATCTTCCTGGGGCTTAAGTTCAGGCGTAGTAGCTGCAATCTAGCTGAAGAAGTAGCAGCCCTTACAGACTGCTGTTTCTGCTTTGCTGCTGGACTTGGGACATCCCTGCAGCTGCTGCGTGGCTGCTCCCTGCCCGCTCTCAATACCCTTATAGGTCCCAAATTCCACGTGTTAAGGGGTGGTTCTGAAGTTTTGTTTACTATTTTTTTCCGGCAGGTCCACAGTCTGTCTTCAGCACTGGTCATGGTCCTCGGGGTCTCCACCGCAAACTATTGCTACCTGTGTCCCCAGTTACCCCCCGGAGGGTGGAGCCTCTGCAACTGTTCCCTATCCGCACCGTGGGACAGTTACTGGTCGGGGGACAGCAGCGGTGGCGGCTAATCGAGAGCTTCACCTAGACGGTGGATCCCGCCCCGCCTGCTCATTTTCCCGTGTTTCTCCCTTTGGAGGCGGGGATGTGCAATGACGCCAGCATCCGCCCCGCCTCCTAGTAAGCAAGCGCCGGCAGCGTGAGTGTATCCATGCCTCCGCCAGGAGTCCTCAGCGCGCTGGAGACTACCCCTACCACCCCAGAGAAGGAGAGCCATCCATAAAACGCTTGTTCCTTCTCTGCCGGCCCTCCAACCAGAGTCTGTTCCCAAACCTGGGTTGCTGGCGCCGCAAGCGGAAATCCAACCGGTGGGCCTGCATGTTTTTTCTTTCTATTTGCTCAGTTTCTCATCTGCAGATTATTTGATTCCACCACTAGATGTCGCCGCCAGATTAATTTGCCCAGCACAGTTTCTGTCTGTTCTCTGATTCAGTCTCCTATTGTGATTCTTCTACTCCTGGTTATTTTTTACGTTTTTCTTTTTGGATCCTGCCTCTTCGAGGGCACTGCTTACTCATCCTGCCAGATCTTGATTCCCTTCTGGTGGTATATCCCTGTTTTAGCCCTTCTCTCTTTCTTCTGTCTCTCTCCCCCCCCCCCCAAAACTCCTTGCTCACTTATTCTGATTGTACCTTTCCTTTGCTCAATTCGCTAATTTCCTTGCCAGTTCTTGTGCTTGCGTGCGCACGCGTGCTCTCTCTCTTCTCTCTCTCGGATGTCTGGATTGACTTTGTGCTATCTGCCCTGCACATTCGTTGCCCTACTTGCACTACATTCCCTTTCTCTAGTTATAGGGACTCTCACCTGTCTGAGGGGCTCCTTAGCAACGTTACCTACTCCAGCATGCATGCGGATAGGTCCTCCACACCAGTTCCTCTGGTGTACCTCAGTTACAAACTAGTAGGGTGTCTCCTAAGGCTCATGGTGTGCAGGAAACCTGTCTCCCCTATGAACGTATCTTGTTCCTTTCCGCTTGCTACACTATGGGTTATCGTACTATCCCTTACCCTAGCTGGGGACATTGAGTTCAACCCTAGCCCATCGGGCAAGCCTGACCAAACTTATTCTTGCTCTGCCATTCTACTTCCACATGCCCTGGGCTTGACCTTCACCCATCTCAATATTTGAAGTCTTATTGCCAATATCCCAGAACTTGCAGCTTTGGTTCAGATCAATAATCCTGATATATACTTGTCCTTTCTGAAACATGGTTGAAACTAGCTGTCTCTGATCTTAACTGCACACTACCGGGCTATAACATGTACTGGGCTGACCGACCTTCCTCAAAGAGGTGGTGGTTTGGCGCTGTACTATAAGGCTCACCTGACTGTTTTTCTTCTGCCTACACCACTTATGAATAATGGGGAGGTATTGCACTTTCTCCTGCTACTTGGTGGTGCCAAGAAACTGCACATCTTTGGCATATATACCACCTCGTAATAGCAAACTTGGTCTTGAGGAGTTTAAAGCTAATTTCTGCACTAAGAAAAAATGAAGTGATCTGTCTGGGTGATCTTTAACCTCAACCGGCTTGGTCCTAACTCATCTCTTCTTGCCTTTACCATCAGTAAGGCTAACTTTTCAACTCGTCTCATACTAGGATTTCGCAGGACTGTTCCAGCTGTACTCTGATAGACTGGATCCTCACTAACCGGAAGGATTGTTACTCCTCGGCGAGGGTTTTACCTGAGACTATCGGTGATCACTGCCCAGTCTACTCTGTGAGGAGTGCCGCCTCTTCCTCTCATCCTCCCAATGTGCTATCCTTTGACTTCTCCAAACTTGACCCATCGGTGTTCCTTTTATGACCTAAAACTTGTTGACTGGTCTCCCCTCTTTACTACGACTGACATCAACCAGGCCACTGATTATTTCAACACAACTTTACTAACCTTGGAGAAGCACCTTCCATCCTCAACATGTAGGGTGGAGGGAAAGTGACAGAGTGGCTGAAGCGGCCTCTCCTGCAACAGCTCAAGCGTTGACAAACTTTGATCAAAATGGAAATCCTCCCCTCTCTAGGCTGACTTTGAGGAGTATCGCACCTTGCACAGTTACCTGTAAGGAGGTTCGGGCTGCCAAGAATGTCTACTACTGAACTTCTTAACCCCTCTGCCTCTAACCCTAAGATGTATTGGACTCGGATTGAGATCCTGGGGAATACCAAGCCGCAGGCACCGACTTATATGCTAATTAATGAGATCCTCTGCAGTAACCCCTGCACTATTGCCAATGCCTTCCACACCCTCTACCATGGTTCCTCATATCCCAAAATCTGCATACTGTGGCCCCAAGCCCCCTTCCAGCTCCTCTTGATGCATCTCCTACCCTGGAGTTTTCCTGTGTCACACCGGGAGGTTCTTTGGTTATTGAGAACCCTCCCCTGTCATAGCAGTGCCGGTCTGGATGGTCTGGAACCCAGAATCCTCAAACTTGCTGCCCCTCTTCTAGCCACTTCTGTTACTCTGCTCTTTAACTTATCCATCAGCACCTCCACGGTGCCTTCGGCTTGAAATCTCCTAGAACCATTCCGGTGTTCAAGAAAGGAGACCCCAGAATCCTATCCATCACCCCACTGCACTACTGCCTATTCTCTGCAAGTTACTGGAGAAACTTATCCACAGCCAGATCTCTGCTCATTTCCTTAATTTCAACCTTCAGTCCCTGTTCAGCATGGGTTCAGGGCTGGTCATGGCACCACCACTGCTCTCACCCTATTTACCAGTAAGGTTAAGTCCAACATGGATAAAGGCCTATTTACTGGCTTGGTGTTCATAGACCTAACCAAGGCATTCGACTTGGTTAATCACCCCTACTCTTGGATAAGCTGCATTCTCTTGGTGCCTCTGAATCTGCCTTATCCTGGGTCTGCAGCTACCTTGATAACTGTTCCCAATGAGTCTCCTTCGTAAGGTTCCATCATCTCCTGCCCCTGTCTCCTGTGGGCGTCCTGCAGGGGTCTATTCTTGGGCCCTTGCTCTTCTCCATCATTAATGATACTCTTACTTCCATACCCCACTGTCGCTCCATGTATGTCAACGACTTGGTGCTCTACATTGCCTCCCAGTCGATCACTTTACTTAATGATCATCTGTTTTCTGCTTTCCAACAACTTCAATCCTGGTTCTCCTCTAACTTCCTTATTCTCAACCTTTCTAAAACTCGGGCTATGCTCTTTGGGTCCCCTTGAAAAGTCCATGTCTAGTTCCCCCCCCCAAGCATTGCGTGCTTTATCGTGATGACTCAGTATTCCGTCCAGACTCCTTTGAATACCTAGGGGTGAATGCTGGATCCTACACTTGCTTTCTCACATAAATGATGTATGTGTAGATCCGTTAACATGCGTGCGTCACTCTCTAACCCCTGCAGCCAGGATCTCTGTGGCTAGAGGTGTCTCACTCCCTAGGCTCCTTTATGCTTTCCCTATCCTAGCCTATGCTAATGCTAGTATTCTTCGAAAGTGGGACACCACTTAAAACAATATTTGTAGGTTTACATTATCGGCCCCTCGCCTCACTCACCATTACCTTCTCTACTCTGCCCTTCACTGGCCGTCTCCCAATTCCTGCTGCTGCTACTGTCCTGGGATGTTTCTTCAATGCCATGACCAGAACCCCCTTGCCCTGATTCTCTTGTGGCCATGTTTAACCCTGCGGTTCAGTGTCGCACCCCCCGTCCTCAAATTCTCCACGGTTCTCTGTCCCACACTGCTCAACAAAATGGGTGAGCAAGCATTCTCATTTTGCCCTCAAATTGGAACTCCCAGTTTAAAGTGCCCTTATCTCACTCCTCCAAGTCTTCACTTTTCTCTCACCTTTATGCACTTGACACATACGGCACTACCTAACCTTGCTAGTCCTGTCATTTTTTTTATATATTCTTTATTTTTCAGATCAGTATTACAGCAGGAATACATATGTACAGCAATTTCATTGTTCATAATATACACATACAGTGGAAATTCATTTATTACAGGACATTTTTTCCATTTTAAGCCATTTGTACAAATCACTTCAGGCATATAATGTCCGGTATCATTGCATTGATAATGAACTACATGTGGGAAGAGAGAAGCAGGTACCAAGGGGTTTATCTCATTAAGGGATAAATGAGTCGTCTAACTGGGAGATGTAGAGGACCCTTGACCTCCAGTAGATTTCAAACTGGGGAATACGATCCGCTCTTTTAGCAAAGAGTCATTCCAGGTAATACATCTCTGACACTATAGAGTGCTAGTGGGTCAAAGTTGGGGCTGTGGACTTCCGCCATAAGTGGGTGATTATATTTGTCGGCGGCTAAGAAGGTAAACAAAGCTTGCTCTTTTTGGAGGTACTGAACTTTCTTCCCCAGTGTATAACAGAATCATTTGATTTGTTAAAAGTAAGTCTGTATCGATTAATATTTGAAGACTCCTGGCAATATCTTTCCAGTACTGGGAAATTTTCGGACATGTACAGAAAATATGGGAGGTATTATTCTCCACCTGCCCACAATCTCTCCAACACTTCCCCAAGTTTCCAGGTAGGAATTTAGCTAGTTTATCTGGTGACATAAAAAAATGCATGTGGCATTTCCAAATATATTCGAGCCAATAGAGAGCCGAAGAAGCCTTCATGGACGGGATAATTGGTACTAGCCATTTATATGTAATCTGGGTATTTAATTCTTTATTCCATTTGGTCAGAACATGCTCTGTGGTCTGCTTCCAACTTTCCCTCAAGGCTCTGTAAAGCTGACCAATTAATTGTGTTGGAAGTTTACCCTCAATTGCCTCAATTATCAGATTCATGAAGTTAGGCTTCGGGAAGGGAAGGGCCAATTGAGTGGAACCTGGGTCCATCAAATATGAATGTATCTGCAAAAAATGTGAAGTGATGTGACAGGGAGTCCAAATTTAAACTGAAAGGAGGCAAAGGGCATCACCCCATGCATGTCTAGAAATTGGTAAAACATCGAAAGGCTTAATTTATGCCACTCCTTGTATGTATGGTCCTGGCTGGCTGCCATGAACTGCTTTTCCCTAGTCATCAGTTTGGGGGGGCTCTGCAAGTTCCCGAGCTGACCTAATTTCATACCATATTTTTAGTAAGTTGCGGTTCCCCCACATAAAGTCCCTCAAAGGTGGAATGGAAAATCTAGTGGAGAAAACAAAACCGGGATGATATGAAGGTCATTCAGGGGAAATTCAATTAATTTCCACGGGGGCATAGTATGCCTATTAAGCCACATAAATATGACTTTAGATGTTGTGGCTCTGTGATATTCTTTTAGATTAGGGAGGTTTAAGCCTCCTTTGGCAGTAGGTAGCTGTATGGATGACCATTTTATCCTAGGATGTTTCCTGGCCCAAACAAACCTAGAGAATATTCTATCCCAGGAAAAAAATAAAACCTAGATGGAACTAAAGGTAAAGTTTGGAGAAAAAAAAAAAAAAAGTCTAAGATCTTTGGAAAGACCATCATTCGGATAGTCTGTATACACTGATGGAATAAGTGCAAATGTGCCCACATTCCCATGAGTTGATATCAAATTCTGTTCCAGTATTTCGCCATCTAGCTGGTAATAGAGCACTCGGACCATGGGCTGGGACAAAGTTAAGCGGGAGAATCTGTCTTTTGAATATTAATCTTCTATCCAGCAACCTCCGAAAACCTACTGCCTCTAGAATGGCTGGGACCAAGCTTTTGGAGTCTAAAAGGTCAGCAATATATCGCCTGCATATGAGTGTAAATCCCCCAAAAAAAAAGGTATCCGTGAATGCTGGGATTTCGCCTAATGGCCTCTGCCAGAGGTTCAATATATAAAGCAAACAAAAGTGGGGAAAGTGGGCAACCTTGCCTAGTCCCCCTGCCTAGATGTATCCTATCTGATGGCTGACCATTCACTTTGATATGTGCTTTTGAAAAGGCATATACCCTTTTTAGCAGAGAAATAAATTCCCCTGGGAACCCAAACTCAGAGAGAGTCCTCCGTAAGAAAATCCAGCTAACCTGGTTGAAAGCCTTTGTCAGCATCTAGGCTGACAAAGGTTGTCGGAATTTTTCTTTCATTCACATAATCCAGGGAGATGTACTGTTCTTCGGATATTTGTCCGCAGTTTGTCAGTTCTGGACAAACACTGATTGGTCTGGATTCACTAACTCGGGAATGGATTCTTCTGAGTCCATATAGACATAAACAGCTTGTAATCCATATTGAGTATGGATATCTGTCTATATGAAGTAACTAAATCTGGGGGTTTACCTTGTTTCAACACCGGAGAGCGATTAGTATAATCCCAAGGGGTGACTTCCTGAATCTCCTGAAATGACTTAACTAATACAGGGGCAATCCATCTGGGCCTGGTTTTTTTTTTTTTTTTTTTTTTTTAAGGTTTTACTATCTGTCACCACCCTTTTAAGTTCTTCCGTCATCTGGAGGTTCAGTCTCTCCATCACATCTTCTGGTAATCGGGGGAGTGTGAGGGAGTGGAAAATTCTCCAACTTGTGTCAGCTAGCTCAGGGGCAGTATATAACTGGGAATAATAATTCTGACAGCAAACTATTTGTACTGAATGAGTTACCTGGGTATTAAATGCTGAATCAGTTAAGTGTGAAATATATATAAATATATATATTATAATATAATATGTAGCTGTCCTCTGCCCTCTTAATCTTCTAACCAGATTCGGAGCCCCTTTTGGCCCTCCCTCAAACCTATATGATTTCAGATAAAAAGCCTGTTGTGTTCTCATCTAAAAGCTTCTATAAACTAGCTTTTGTTTGCTTCATTTGTGTCCTAATCTCTTCGGTTATAGGGACATGGGCCTGTAGGTCTCTCAATACACCATGAAGTTTAATATTGCTTATCCCAATTTTTTTCCTAGCTGCAGCATAAGCTATGATCTCCCCACGAATCGCCACCTTAATTGTATCCCACAAAATAGATGTGGAGACCTCTCCTCCTGAATTTTCTGCAATAACCTGGGAAATGTTAGCTTTGAAGCCAACGCTGAAGGGTTTATCCCTTAAAGAGGTGTTCAGATGCCACCCAGTGGTTTTCTTAGGAATTTTAAAATCTAGTTTCAAATATAGGTGAATGATTAGAAAGGAATCTGGGACCAATTGTTAGATCTTGTAAGTAGTCTGTATGTTCCAGAGTGTTTATATATTAAAAAAAAAAAATAAAACAAAATTCCAATCTGGAATGGGAATCATGACTAGGTGAATAAAAAGTATATCCCCTTGTTGATGGATAGAA
Organism: Neoceratodus forsteri; assembly: GCA_016271365.2. NCBI lineage: Eukaryota > Metazoa > Chordata > Ceratodontiformes > Ceratodontidae > Neoceratodus > Neoceratodus forsteri. The sequence goes on from CM028132.1 coordinate 501,533,518, forward strand.
AAACCTCCAAACATCGGTCATGGCAGCTACTTCCATATTAGACCTGAAGTATTTCAGGGCCGGGAAGATCTATGTTTATGTGGGGTTGATTAATCTAAATGGAGGCTCAAAGTGAGATTAAGATCTCCGCCCATAATCAAACATCCCTGAAGATTATCTATTAATTTGCCAAAGAAACGTTTTAGTACCATTACTGGATTGGAGGAAAATACACGGTCACCAGTGTTACCTGTTTCCCATACAGTGTCCCCTTAATAATCACATACCTTCCCTGAGAAACGGTGAGCTGTGAGGATAGGTGGAAAGGGGAGGTCCAGGGAATCATAATTGCTACTCCACGTCGTTTTCCATTAGGGCAAGACTAAGCATATACCTGATACCTCCCCCCTCCCGATAATTTAGTGTTAGACTTCTGTCAGATGGGTCTCCTGTAAAAATGACATCCGATAAATGTTTGTTTAAATATTGTGAGAGTCTTGCTCTTTTAATCGGGTTGTTCAAACCATTTATATTAAGGGACAACACCCTGATAAATTGAGTCGACATTACAGAAAATTATATTGAATTTGGACCTCACCCTTACACCTATCCCCTTCCTTTTTCCACCAGCAAAGTAGGAGGATATAATTTGGATCTACTATAAAGGTACATTAAAATATTTGTCCTTGCATTCGATTCATAACCCTTAACCACTCGCCACACCCCTTCCCCCAAAAACAATTCCACCCATGTGTAACTTTAATTTGAATATTCTGTCAACTCTGCTGTCCTGCTGTAAATGTCTGGAAAAATGAAGCAACTATTTTTCTTAAGTGTTAGTCTGTACATATTGTACAGCCAACTGTATGGACCAAGAGTCGAGGAGAAACTCTACCTCAACACTCTAACTATGTACATCTACTGCGACTTCCAAGGTAGGGGAGATTCTTTGCCTTCCCCCTACATGTTCCCCCCCAAACCAACAGAAGGAACCGGAGGTAGTCCGGGTGCGTGTTGCTCTCGGGCCTCCGGAGGGTGTAAATTCCCTGTAAAGTAAACAAAAAATAGGCAGAATGTTAAAATTCCAAATATAAAACCAAATGTAATTTTTTGCTGCCCTTATAACTTAAACATGAGCCTAATGGCCTGACGGTAATCGCAGGCTCCCCCCTCAGCTTGTGATTGTAATTTTCTTTTGCTGACATTTGGCTATCATACATAGCTCTATTATTTGTACAATAAACCCTTCTCTCCAGCTTTGTTTACTCCCCGTTATAGTTATAAAGCCATATATATTTGTTCAAAACAGAAATAACTGAACTCCATTGTAGGCCTATGTATACCGGACGGAGATTCTCTGCACAACGTCCTGGATTCGGGCTTCAACCCCTATTACAAGACTTTTGGAGACTTCAACCGCCTAGACTATCTGTAGACTAAATTCACCGAACACTTCTGTGTGTGTTCTAGATTTAAGTCTGGTTCTGCCACGGGTGGGTCTACGAAATGTAGCGAGTCGGCTCTTCAGATTGTCCAGTCTCTGCTGTCCCACTTGTCTACGTCCTTCACGTGGAGTCACTGTCTGCCATCTAGGTACCCTCGGAGACTGTAGGACTTGATTTGGCCTTCTTTTTAATCTGGATCCCCAGTTTGAGAAGCTCTTCCCTGGCCGCCTCTGCTGAGTGATGCTCCTTCCTGCCTGTCGGGTGCTGCACAACAAGGCGAGCAGGATAGGGGGTGGAAAACTTAATATTTGCTTCCTTTAAAACTGGGAGAATGTCTGCATATGCCCTCAGATTTCTCATGGTTTGAGGAGCGTAATTATCTATATAGATTCAAGTCTCTCCATAGAAAATCTTCCCTTTATGCCATGCTGCTGACAGAATCTCTTCGTTTACTGCATAACTGAGGAAGCAGAGTATTATAGACGGGGTCTTGCATTTGGATAGTTAGGTCGTGGGTCCAGCGCCCTGTAGGTTCGCTCTAATTCCAATGACATATCTGAGGGTAAATCTAAAGCTGTTTTCAGAAGAGTTATGATAAAATCAGGAAGATCCTGGCCCTCTGAGCCCTCAGGGATACAATAAATTCGTATGTTCTTGCGTCGAGCCCTATTCTCTGCATCTTCTTGTCTGGAATGGAGGAGAGCATATTGACCTTGTAACTCATGTAAAGATTACTGTCATCCACCCTATTTTCCACTACTGTGATCTCTCTCAGTGGAATCAGTTTGTTCTAAATTCACCACAGGTCTTCGCAGCTCCCCATACATTTCTTTTATTTCAGCCCGAAATGCCAGCAGTTCTTTATAAATTGTATCAAGCTTCACTTGTTTGTTCATTTTACCATGGGGTGTAGTAATCTGTTCAGTGATTTCAGATGGAGCCACAGATAGCTCGGAGTTGGAGGCCTCCTGGGCCGGCATCGCGGCTGCTAGATCTGTTCTTTTCCGCTTTCTTCCGTGTACAAATATACAACTTTTGTATCGTTTTAGCCATAGCCCCTGCAATTAAACTTCTTTCTGGATCTCAAAGGTAGTAAACTTGCTGATTGCTAGGGATTTAGTGGGGTTGGAGCTCAAGACTAGACCGCCATCTTGGTTCTCTGCTCAACCGGAAGTCGCGCTTGTCCTGTCTTGATGTTTGGTTTCTCTGAACTCCAAATCTCCCAACTTGTCTAGTCTACCTTGCTCACCACTGTGTGGATAGTTCTGCTTGTATGTATCATTTCCTGACTATCCCTGCATGGATATTTGTTGTAAATGTGATAAGACTGTATATATGTACTTGGGTTTGTTTATGACTGTGTAATGTACTCTTCTGGGTAGTCTGAAAATAGGCAGGGCTGTTGCCTAATGCACTTACCCGGTCATCAAAAGTTAATTAATAAACCAGCTTTCTCCATAGTACTTGGCAAGTTATCAGCATATCTGACAGAACCCCCCCCCCCTTTCTTTTTTCTCGTAAGCTTTTAAGCCACATCAGCAGTCGTTTCTTTCAGTTGCATGATACAGATACCATACTAAAGTAAAAATGCCTCTTATGGCATTTCTTGGAGGGGGGGGGGGCTCTGGTACTTGCTGCATTTTCAGAATGAGTTGCTCCCCTTTCTGTTATTACCAGAGGTGTTCAAATCCAAGTAAAGTTCCTTGAAGGCGGGGCTAGATATTTTTTGTGGATGGCTGTCCAGGGGACAGGTGCAATATTTATTTTTACTAAATCATTTTTACCTGTCCTACTAATTTTACATTTCTGTTTCTGAATACAAATAACTACTGTGCCCCCTGACTGGTACAGTTTCCTGAAAAGGGCTTACTAACTGATGATGGCCCCACAGTAAGGTGCCTTAAAAATAGTTACTAAATATTACCCTCTGGCTGCTACATGGCCCTGAAAAGGACTTGCCAAATGTGCCCCCAGTTCATTTCCCTGATGAGGACTTTTAATTTACTTCCCTCCTGATCAGTAATAGCCCTGAGAAAGGCCCTTAATTAGCTCCTTTCTGCTGTGCCCTGTTAAACTGATCACGCTCCTCTGCTCCTGTGTATAGCCTGGACACTAAAACTCTTCCCTTACTTAGTTACCCTGACAAGGGCTTTTAACCAGCCTCCTGTCTCTGCAGCCCTTCCTGACCTGATAGGAGGTTCCACGTGGTTGTCCCACCCCTTTTAAGTCCCTCTTATCTCTAAATACAGTCTCTCCTCCTCTTTTTGCTGTGACTGCGCACCCTGAAAAGGGCTTTCAAATATGGTTTTCTTACCTTTACAATGGCTTTTAGTTGGCCTTACCCAGGCCCTGTTAGTGGAAAGCTATGAAATAGGTTAATATGCACCCCCAAAGCTCTGCTGCCTGAACAGCAGCTAGTCTTGGGCTACTGCTGCATGTGTAGCATACAGAGAAATATGGTATGCAGTGCATAAAGACTGACAACTGCACATGCATAATGACAAGGAACACATGCACAGTCTAGTCCTACTGTGGCACTGTTTTCATTTCTGTGACTTAATGAAACCACTGAGAGCATAAAAGAGGCCATCACAGGACATGAATGGACACCTCTCAGCATGTGACACCATGCTGTTAGGACATGTATAGCCTAACCTTACAGACAGCAGCATCTCCTGGGCCTGTTAATGTTTTGCCACTTGGTGCCTGTCCCAGGGACAGGCACAGAAATTAAACCAGCTGTCCCTGGGGGAAACTGGGTGTCTGGGACAGGCACACAGTTGGTTATTTCGACCCGTGCTTGAAGGACAAGTTTAACAAAAAAAAAATACAACTCTTGTCCCTCATTATTTACAATGAAAAGGTATCATCATCATTACAAGTTATTGCTGGGCATAAATACCCATTTTACAGCAGTAATTCTGCAGGTTGTAAGAGTATCTGCTCTTTTGGTGCAGCATAGGACATAAACATAGAATGTTACAGAATCAACATCACTCTATTGTCATGCTTGCAATCCGTGCCCAATGTTATAAGAAAATCATTCATGAACATTTCTTTCTTAACCGACCTTACACTACAGGTGTTTTTGAATTGACTTCACTTTTTGCAGTTTTAACCATCATTCCTAAGCTTCTGTAGGCCTTGCCGACTTGGGGACTGTGCACAACGTACCGCTAGTTGCATGTGAGGCAGCTATAGTACTTAAGTTTTGATTTAAACAGCCCTGTCAGACTTTCACACTATGGGCAAATGTATTTAAAAAAAAAAAATAGCAAAACGAGTAAATTCTTCATACTTTTCACAATGCTTTTTCCACCTACTGTAGTATTTTTGTTTCCGGTTAACAAAACAGGTAGAAATCAAGAAAATAATTTGGTGGGTGAGATGAGAAACAAAAAATAAATGAGGTATTCTAACTATCCAAAAGAGCCATGCTACAGATGTAAGACTGGAGAGTGGAGGAGTGGTGTTTCTAGCACGGAGTGCTTATCTCTCAACCAATTACATTTCTAGATTTTTTTTCTTGCCATTTTATAAATAAAACTGATGCATTGATGTGTCTGTGTGTACGTACACACTGGGGGGAATTATGTACAGCGTATAATTATGCTGTTCCTTTTATTCCAGGCGCATCATCAGGTTCCAGAACACCTGTCAGAAATCATAAATGATGTAAGTGCTTAACATCTGGAATGTTTTTTTTAAATAATTTCATTTAAATGTGTTCATTGTTTTGGAGCTAATGGACATAAGTCCATGGTGCTCACTAGTTACCTAACCGTTACCAGTTATATTATGAAAGCAAAAGTTATTTAAGTTCAGCTTCAGTGATGACATTGTTGTGCTACCTGCTACCTCTTCTGGTAGAGAATTCCATATGGTGACCACTCTGATTATACTAATTAGATTTTTTTTCTGTTTCTCACCCTGTAATTGTGTTTTGTTTTGTTTTTTAATTGTATCATATTTTTCACCCCCTAGTAGCACTGACCTGCCTTATTCCAGCCACTACTCCAGCTCCACCTCCGATCCTAAAGTTGCACGCCCAGCTGGCATATGCAACTATGCCTTCGAAAGGGGCACCCCTATTGCCCCATGCCAGGCGAGGAACCATTACCAGCACGTGCATCCAGGCATCCGTGGTCTGTGCTGCTGAGTTTTCTGGCCCTGGGAATGCAAGCATGCAATGATGTCTGGCCACATGCATGCCATCTGCTGCACTCCATATTACTATGCCAACTCTAGCAGTGCCCCCGGTCATCACCAGGGGCTGTTGCAGAGTGATGGCTCCTTGGATCCCTCCCCGGGGATAGGAGAGCAGTCCGCCGGATGCTCAGTCCTTATTCCCCGAGCTCGGGCTCACGCCTGAACCTGGGGCACAGGTGTGGCGTCCAGTGCCTCAACCTTCAGCGCCACCGGGCGGGCCTCACCCTGTAATCGTTACAAATGTGATCTTGTTATACCTCTGATCAAAGCCCAAACATTCCCATAAATCCTGGTTTGTCCATGCACATGTCACTCCTGAGCCTTCTATATTAGTGTATATAAATTTAGGACTTGCAGCCTCATACTGGAACTATAACCCCTTAAATCTAGACTTGTCAGGCACCCCAAACCCTTGCTCCATAATCAAGATGTGGCCTTACGAGGGCAGTATACAGGGGCATTATCACTTCCCTGCTTCTGCTATTAATGTGTTTTTCAGTATACAATTCAATATACTATTTGTTCTTTTTGCTACTGCCTGGCAATGGGTTTTAAAGGTCATCATTGTCTTTCTTCCGTTATGACTTTCACAGTGTGTGTACATTTTTTTCCAATTTCTTTTTTATTGAAGTTTTCATAGTATGACAGTCACACAGTTCATTTATTTATAGACCTATAATATTACATTGTTTAAGCAGAGGCTCCATTCAAACATGTTTGGTAGATTAGGGATACCACTTAACATTCTCTTTTCTGACAGTAGCATCACATGAACACATACAGCACTTAATGTTCAAAACATTTCCCAGCGTCTCCCTTCCACCCGTCCCGTCTACCCCTCAGCCCCTGAACCAACCACCCACTCCACCCCACGTGTTTACTCACATGTGAATTGAAGGGTGGGGTATAGAATATTATCCAACCGAACTGTGCAGATCAGCAGTGGGCGTATAAAACTAGGGCACAAAACTTGGGTCTTTATTCATTATATGCACAACCCACCTTCTCCATTTTAGGGCGCCCAACTCCGCCTTGTCATTTAAGTTATGTCATTCTTTCAGATCTATATATAAGATTAACAATCTGTCTCCAGGCCACGATGGTAGGAATCATCACCGTGAGCCACAATTTAGTAATGGCCTTTTTAGCTGCTAGGAGAAGGATGTTCGGCAGATATTGAGTATGAGGGTCATGCAGCTTCAGGGGAATGACATGTAGAACAAAAAGGTCACCGCTATAAGGGAGTTTTAACCCAAAAAGCTCATCTAGTTCTTTAAATAAGTCCTGTAAAAAGGGCTGCAGTTTTGGACAGGACCAAAAAATGAGTATGATGAGCAGAGGTCTCACCACATAGCCGCCAGCATGCTGCCCCTGCGGAAATGTGATAATGGGAAGTTATCACTGGGGTACAAAAGTAGCTTGTTAAAAGTTGCCACGAGAATAACCTCCAGGCATGTATGTAATTTTCGATGTCTTGCGCCATATTATTTCCCATTGTTGTGGTGTGACCCGTGTCCCTAATTCCACATTCCACCTGTGTGTGTACATTTTTTATTGGTATTCCCCCATGTGCATCACTGAACACTTCTCAATGTTAAATGGTAACCTATGCTCTGTAGCCCATACTTCTAATTCAGACAATATTTCCTGCAGTCTTGATGCATCAACCAGATTTTCAACAATTGTGCCAATTCTGGTGTCATCAGCAAATTTAGACAACCATACACACCCTCTTCACTGACCGTGGCTTATATATTAAAGATGGTCCCAAAACCGATCCTTGAGAGACCCCACTAGTGACCTCAGTCCAATCAGAAGAAACACCCTGGGTGTACACTCATTTTCTATCTCTGAGTCATAATATCCAATGGGTAACATTTCTCATGCACACCAGATGCTGCTAATGTTGTAATTTTGGTGTGGGACCGTCTCAAAAGCTTTGTCAAATCCACTGGTTTGTACTGGTGTAGTGCCACACTAACATGGTTGTAAAATTCCAGTAAGTTAGACAGGGTCTTCCTTTTGTAAATCCATGGTGGCATTTGTCAGTATTGCCTGCTTCTTGGTATTTTGTAATATAATCTTTGATAATCCCTGCTTAGCACCTTGCCCAAAATTGAAGTTAAGTTTACAGGCTGACAGTTCTTAGGGGTCACTCTTTGGGCCTTTTTGTATAAGGGATGATGTTTGTGAGCCTCCAATCCTTGACCCACATGACCCTCGTCCACTTTTTTTTTTTCTCCTGATAAATGTACGTCAAAGGTGTTGCTAATTAATTTGCCAGCTCCTTAATAATTCTAGGATGGATGCCATACAGCCCTGGTAACTTTTTTGGGTCCAGTTTCAGCAGCCTGTCACTAACATTAGGGTCTGTACTAAAGGGACTGCCTGTTACCCTCATTATGCATCTGTTTTCAAAGTCACTTTTTGCCCTTTTAACAACCTTTTTTTGCGATATCTCGTTAGTCTACCCAGCATTTGGGATTGTAGGATTTCACTGCCCTCCTGTAAGCCTTTCTTTGATCATTCTTTATTTTTTTGCCCATCCAGGGTTGGATTTTTCCTGCTGTTATATTTATTACCGGAATGTATGTGATTTATTCAATTTAAACATTGGGAGATTCCATATAATCTCGAGATGTTTGTCTCTAAAACTGTCCTTCCAATTCCCATCGCCTAATTCTTGCTTCATTTGATCAAACTTGGCTAGTCCAAGGCATAATGTTTCGGTAGTAAAATTGATTTTACAGTCAGTGTCTTGAAAATTTAATTATATTTTGGTATGATCACTATTACTTAAGGGGCCTGGGACTGCATTTATTAATCCGTGTACCCATACTACTTAAAACTAAATCCAAAATCCTGTTTTCCCCTTGTGGGTAGGTGTACAAATTGTTCCAGACCCTGCTGATTGACATTCATAAATTCCACCTCAGTTGGTGGTGTACCTCTTCCAGTGTCCCACTCGATACCTGGTAAGTTAAAGCCCCCATAACAATTAACCTATCTCTGGAATTTAGGTTTTCAATTGGCTTATAAAGTGACATCTTGTTCTTTGGTGTGACACAGTGGTCTGCATAACACCCCTAGGATTATTTTAGCACTGTTACTAGGGGATAGCTGTATCCAAACATTTTCTGAATCAGGTTTGCCAATATTTAATTCCTCAAACTATATTGTCAGCAACGTACACTGCTACACCACCTCCCTTCCTGTATTTCTTCATTAGGAAGTGTTCATGGATTGAACCATAGTAAGAGGTAGTAAATCCAGAATTGAGGTTTTTAAAAAGCGATTTTTCTTAAAGGTGACCTGTAAAACAAATGTAGCCATTAGCAGGCAGAAGGCTTCCACATTTGCCTCTAGTAATGCTGTTTGGTGTGGAGGAAGTGTGTGAAGATCGGGCCCCCTGCCCAGGTGGATTAGGGTCCTATTGGTGATGGCCAGGCATTGCATTTTGAATACATGGGCATCTGCAATTAAACCTACTACACAACAGTGGAAAACATTGGTACTACAGGCTCAGAACAGTTCTAGAACACCTGGCAACCATACCTCAATGCTCTAACACCAGCAGAGAGCCTGACATTGGGGGAAGGCCGGGGATAGTAGATGGTGCTAAACTGACTGGAATTGTGATGACCTAATTTAAGACTAGTCACCCTATTATATAAATGTTTCCTTTTTTTTTTTAAGTTTATAATGCATTGCATTAAGATATTTTATTGCTTTGAAACTGGATCTTGCTGTATAGAAGTTAAATATTGGATGTACCTGTTTATGTATGTTACTGTCTTGACAGGCTTGTCTGGCCTGTTTGTTTGGAAAATCTGAATAAACATATGATGCAAAAAAAAAAAATGTAGCAGCCCGCTTCTTTCACATAACTTTCTATAGTGCTGTGGGAGTCTCTGGCTGCTATGATTATTTTTCGAATAAAATAAATACTTAAACAGATTGCCAACTTTTCTGCAAATGCTGAAGTGCCGGTGGGTCCTGATAGGCGAGCGAGAAGTTAGCAGTATTACCACTTGTTTGAGATGGTAACCACTGCTTGGTGAAGAACAGCAGTGGCTGCAGCTTAATATTTATTGTATTGCTTCTACATGGGTTTTGATGCCTAAAATCATATGTACAGCAAGGACCTGTCAGGTGTTGCTGTACGTATGATTTTAAGCATCAAGACCTACATAGCAGGAATAAAATAAACTGCAGCCGCTGCTGTTCATTCACAGCAGTGGTGTTTGCCACATCACAAACTAGGTGGAATACCCATAATAAATTGCACTTGCTCGATGGGACCCGTCGGGCACTTCCATGTTTGCCGAAATGTTTCGGTGCTGTTTTTAAATATTCATTTTATTCAAAAAGTAATGATCATAGCAGCCACGGACTCCCTCAGCACTATAGAAAGGTATGTGGGATGGGAGCGGGCTATTACATTTATATTACAGGTCCCCTTTAAAGAATCTCTCTCTGGGCTTCATAGTCTATTACCTTTGTGGGGGCTAGTTTTATTTCGCATCCTGTGCTGGCAGGAAGGGATTGTAAGTGTGTCCAAACCTGTGGCCAGCCGATCCCTTTCACGTCCTTGTCTGCTGGCCCCACCCCTGTGCTCAGACGGTTTTGTGATGTCTAAGCAGGGAGGGTATGGGAGCATACCCCACAGAAGTCTACGGGGAAGAATTCAATTAATAGGGGCCCTATTAGTTGAATGGTGGGTTTCATTTTTCTCCAAGTTTACCTATATGTATAGAAAAAAAAATTGTAGTCTTCTATAGGGCGTTCTTCCTGCTTGGACATTGCAAAATGTCTTGAGGGTGGTGCCGCAGACTGAAGTGGAAGGGATTGGCTGCACTTAAATCCCTTCCCTCCAGCACAGGATGGGGAAATAAACAGTACTTGGCGCTACTTGCTAGAGAAGCATTGTCATGAGTCCTGACACATTATAGAGCCAATGATTTTCTGTTGTCAAAAGTGGCCAATTCCATCTGACAGAAGCTTAATTCCCCACCCCCGCATTAAGGGGAAGTCGGCATTTTTATATACAAACATTTGACTCAAAATCGAGGGGTAGCGTGAAAAGCTGTTGCCAAGTCTGTTGCGTGATAAAGTGGTAAATACAGATTTTTGCTGAAAATGACTTCATGTGCCAGTTTAAAAATACCCCAAAATGTGTTCTTTACCAGCGTTTTCCTCTGAAAAAGGAAAATCATTGACTGCATGTGCCAAAATTTCAGACTCTTGGAGGATATCTCTTGCAGCAGGTCACACCTTAGAACTGTAACCACCAGGGTCACCTGGAAGCATTTTTGCAAGCAGTCTGAGGCGGCCCACGGTGAAGTCACCACGTCGATGACCTCCTAAGTTATTTTCCCGCTGTTGACCATCACACCTCCAACTCCATGGAGCACTGTCACTTCAACCACCATTTTCTTGAAGTTTCTACTTTTGGTTTTTTCATCCTAGTTTTATCACTTTATCCCGCTAAAGTGATTTTCCCCTTTCTTTTATGTCATTATCCAATACACTTTGCCATCCCTACAGCTGCAGACAGATTTAGGATAAGGATTTCCACAAGGCCTGAGATCTGCTGCAGCTTCGGTCCAGCAGCCCGGCAGTGGCCTAAGAAGGAGCTAAAGTCTTTCCTCAAGGAACACTAGGTTGCCGTCTTGGAGAAGGAGCTTCGGGCTTGGAGCTCCTCTGCTTCCCCATCCTCTGGCTTCCATTTGGCCAGGGTCCGGGACAGTCACCACCAGGAGAAAGACCAGTTCTCCCAGGAGTGCTCTCGGTCGCTGTGCTGACCGTTTTTCCGGGTCATCTACCAGACTGGCGGCGGCTCCGCTGCTGCCCACACACTCTCGTTACAGTGTCTGCCTTGGCAGCCTTCCCCGCTAGAGCTACTCTGCCCAAAGACAGTTCGTTGTCTGGCCTTTGCTCCCTCTGGCCAACTATTCCCACTGTCTCCCTCGCTGTCTGCGGGGGGGGGGTTGGCAGTGCGGCTGGTAAGCTCCACAGACGCTGGACCTTCGCTGGGGCTTCCTCCTTTGTCCCCACTGATGCACCCACACCTGCTGAATGCTTCTCCTCCACCTCAGGGGCCACAGTTGAGGAGGAATACCAGCCTCCTGGTGGCCGGCTACAGTCACGCACAGACGCCTGTAGCCATCCCTATGATGGATGCAAGGCTCTCGGCTGGTTCCCAGCCCCCTTTGCATTGCTACTCCAGCACTCACCCTCGACGCCTGGGCCTCAGTACCTCCCGTTGCTGCCGCTGGGCATTGTACCAATGACCGTCACTATTGACGTCCAGACACTCTTTGTTGGTACTGGACCTTCTGCACAAGGTTGTCCCACCTCCTGGGTCCGGCACCGTCACATTGAGCTCCGTTGAGGCCTTTTGTGCTCATCTCTGTCCTCGACCCCTTCTGACCTGGGGATGACGACAATTATCCTGTGTTTTTTTTTTTCCTCCCGTAGGAGGATGCTGGAGCCCAGACTCCTTCTAGCACCGCCACTGTCTCCTCAGGGGAGTAGAACTAGAGTACATTCCTAGGTCTTCCCTGGATGACCCTTCATCGTTGTAATGCGGCAGTTGCAGGCTGCCTTGGGATTTGATGCCATGGTGCAGGACGTTACTAGGTGGAACCTGGCTCACTACTTAGGCTTGCAATGTTCTTCCCTCTCTGGTTATTCTTCCTATGATTGATGCCTGTGAGGATGCCACCATGGCTGCTTAGTACAGGCTAATTCATCCCCCTATGCCCAGGAAGGATGACAGGCAGCAGCATCCAGCCCCCTTGGGGAAAGCCCTTTTTCATGGGACCCTGGAGGCAGTGTGGCCCTGATCTGTCCAAAGGAGCCCAGGAAGCTGGACCTCATGGGAAGAGGGTTTTTGCCTCTTCCACCCTTGCGATAAGGTCCTCAGTTATGTGGGACACATGCTTGGGTACCAGCATGAACTCTGGGGGTCGGCCCGGTTTGCTGCCCAGTCCCTCCCTGAGGATCCCCAGATGTAGGAGCTGCTTAAGACTCTTCGGTCAGCCTGGCCTGGTGGCGCTGAGGGTTGAGGCACTGGAGGCCACGCCTTGCGCCACGCCGGTGACCTGGGTTCGAGAACTATCTCAGGTCATTGGAGGTCGACGGGTACAGGAGAGGATTGAGTGTCTGGAGGACTGCTCTCCTCTCCTGAGGGTGGGTCGTGTCTCCCGCAGTATGACTCCTGGTGGTGACTGGGGATAGCTGCAACTTACGGGGACCTAGTGGAAGGGTTGGGGCTGCACCAGACTTCCTGCTGGCAGGTGCGGGAGCATGCCCGTTGCGCGCTGGACATCATTGCATGTCTGTGCCCCCGGGAACCAGAAAACAGGAGAAGCCCTGGCACCCACGTAGGTGAAGGCAGGCTTCTGCTGGCATCCCCACGTTCCTTGCCCCATCAGACCTCTGGCTTATGTTTTGGATAGAGCGCTGGAGGAGTTGGCAGGCTCGGAGCCGGGTTGGGTGGGGGGGCGGAGGGTGTCTGCTTAGCCGGGTGAATGGAAGTGTCCTGGACGGAGGTGCAGCTGGTGGGGGTTTCGGGCAGAGTGGAGTACTGTTGGTCCCATTGGCTGAGCTGGAGAGAGACCTATGGGGCCAGAGAAAGGAGCAATAGTGTTGTGTTTTTGTTTGTTTGTGTTTTTTTTTTTGTTTTGTTTTGTTTTGTTTTGTTTTGTTTTGTTTGGGGGGGACTCTTCAGTCTGGTGCTGACATGGGCAGACCTCTTGAGGGTTGCTTATGATGATTTAGATGCCTCTGCCACAGCATCTGCGGTGGGCATTTGCTTGAAGTTACTCATGGCTCAGGGTGTCTGGCTTAACCTCTGTCCAGCAGTCCATCCTGAATGTTCCTTTCAGCGATTAAAAACTCTTTGGGGGGGGGGGAAATGTGCAGGATATTAATGACCTGCAGGCCTCAGGCAGAACCCTGCAGTCTGTTCACTCCTTCTCTACCACCCCCACTAGAAAAGTGAGCAGAAGGTGCCCTTTCAGCATGCCACCCATACGCCTCAGTCTGGCACCAGGCAGCCCAGCAAGCACAAAGGTGCCATGGCCCTGCCTATCCCCTCCACCACCAGCAAGTCCTCAAGAGGTGGTCGAGCAGGCCTGATGGCGGGCTCTGCCTTAGTCTGACCCCCTCCATACAGTTCCCAAGGATGTGGTGGTGGTGGTGGTGGTGGTGGGTCGCTTTTCCATCTAGACCGGTGGTGGAACATTACAACAGATGTCTGGGTACTATAGCTCATACAACCAGGACATACTCTGCACTTTGTGGAATTGCCTCCAGAACTTCCTCCAAGGCCCTCCAGCACACATGCCCATGTTAAGGGAGGAAATCCAGACGTTGCTGAAGGGCCATAGAACCCGTCCAGAGAACCAACAAAACGTAGGGTACTGCTCCACTTCTTCCTCGTCCCCCAAGTCCACAGGGGACTTGAGGCCCATCCTGGACTTGCAAAACCTGAGCTGTTACATCAGTACAAAAAGTTCTGGGTGGTCACCCTACTGGGTCTGTTGCCCTTGCTCCCTGGATATGCAGAACGCTTGCATTAAAATCTGCCTTCCTCACAGGAAGTACCTCTGGTTCCAGTTCCAAGGGGAGCACTACCAGTTCAGAGTAATCACTTTTGACTTTACTTCGGCGCCTCTGGTCTTCAAGTGCCTAGCTGCGGTGGCATCTCCCTACCTGGACAACTGGTTGCTTGAGGCTGTCCAAGGAGCAATTGCCCTTGACCCTGGCATGTACTCTGCAGTTATTAACATACTATTTGCCAGCAGATTAGGCCTTACGGTCTATCGAGTCTGCTCAAACCTCAGATCCCTAGTTGGGCGTCGAGGCTTATTCAGTCAGTTAATTGGGAATACAATCAACCTGCCCAAGTCAGTGACTCCTTGCCAGCTGCTTCTTTTTTTTCTTTTTTTTTTCTGCCTCCCATGCTCGCTGGGCTCTACAGGTTTCCCCCCAGCCCCACTATCCTTACCCCAGCCCTCCTCTGGTCCTCGGATCGCAGCCGATTCCCTGGGATATCCTGGTGTATCCCTTTTCCGGGCGGGTCCCCCTCCTCCGAGGGGGAAGGCACCGGTTGGAGAGGGGATACACCCAGCGCACACTACTAGGGCCCAGGGATGCTGCTGAGGAACAGGAGGCCCTGGGAAGGCGCTGGAGGCACTGGGGAACAGAGAGCCGGCAGCCAGCGAGCAATTTTTCCCTTTTTCTGTTGGGGGCAGCGTAGTGAAGTCACTGCATACGCCGACGTCCGCTCCTCCCCCAGTTAGCATATGGGCCGTGTGTCCTGTGATACTCCCAGCTCCGCTAGAGCCAGCAGCGCTGGACCGTCCCCTACCTCCCTGGAGAAGGAAAGCTGTCCGTGGGACGCTCAACCTTCTACTCGGGTTAGCCCCTCCAGCGACCCGGGCTTGTTCCTGAACCCAGGTCGCTGGCGCTGCAAGCGGAAATCCACCGCCGCGCTGAGCCAGCTTCTTGGTACATAAGAGTCATACTGGTCATGGCCCAGGGCTCTGCCTTCCTGCCCGTAGACCACTTAATTGCGCAGGCCTGGGAAGTCTGTCACAGCTGGTATGTCGCAGTCGTGACATACCTCTGACTGCTGGGTCTGATGGCTGCAGCCAGTTGCTACTGTTCCCCTAGCAGGGCTGCACATGTGCATCCCCCGGTGGGCTTGGAGGGTACAGTGGGACCAATGGACAATGACCTTGAGCAGATGGTCCTGGTCTCCTCGCTAGTCAGGAAAGTCTTCCAGTGGTGGTTGAAACCTAGCCATTTACTCTGGAGGGTTCCTTTCCTCATACCCTCTCCTTATTAGATCCTCATCTCTGATGTTTTGGGAAGGGGTTGGGGCACTCATCTGGGTCCCTTGCAGATTCAAAGGACGTAGACGCTGTTCGTGGCTTCACTGCAAATCAATGTCCTCGAGATGCAGCCTGCAGGCCTTTCGGTCTCTCCTGCCCCTGAGCCTGCTGCTAGTGCAGATGGACAATATCCGTGTGGTGTGGTACACTACATCAAGCATCCACTCTTTTCCTCAGTGCAGGGAGGTGATGGAGTTTAATTCTGGGCTATGGAACACAGTCTAGAGCTGTCAGCTGTCCCATGGGACGGAAACACGTCCTGGCAGACCAGTTATGCTGGTCGCAGAAAAGAATGCATGAATGGGAACCGCTCACCTCTGTGGTAGACATGTTCGACAGTGTGGAGGCTTATGGATGTGGTGTGGCTTTTGATACCAAATGTAAGTAATAGACACCTCTTGACACGAACTGTAATGGAGGCCTAGGTCAGGAAGCATGAGCAGCAGTCCAAGAAAAATTTTATATCCACAAGTAGACTTATTATTCTAAATAACAAGGGGAAAAAAATTGGTTTTCAGCATAGGTAGTCCAAAAACAAAGTCCAGTTTCTGAGTTCAGTGCCGAAATCTACAGTCCTCCACCTGGGGGGGGGGGATCTGGTCTGCAAAAGACACTGAACGACACCTGCTCTCCTGCCTTTGTACACTTTGGAACCTTGCCAGACTCCCAACAGC
Source organism: Neoceratodus forsteri (assembly GCA_016271365.2). Lineage (NCBI taxonomy): Eukaryota > Metazoa > Chordata > Ceratodontiformes > Ceratodontidae > Neoceratodus > Neoceratodus forsteri. The sequence goes on from CM028132.1 coordinate 501,549,730, forward strand.
ATTGTGACCCAGAGCTTCAGAAACGTATCAATTTCTACCTTTTTTAGAGCACTGTGACCCAGTTACAGGCTGGTCTGTTGGCTAATAAACTCGCAATGCTGTCTGTAATCATTTCAACAGTTTCTCTGTTCCCGCTAGCCGCTTGACACATCTCCAGTGGCGATAAGTTTTCCTATGTGGCTAAAGATTTGCTCCTTACAGATGCCGCGGGGGGGAAAACAAAGTTGCTGCAGACATTTTTCTCTGCCATACAGGGACGGACTACAGAGGCCACAAGAAATATAGGCCGAGGGGACAAGCAGATTTTTATTTTTATTTTTTCTATATATTTTTTTAATACTGATGAGGTGCGCTGTTCGGCAACCACCGCTAACCCCCCTCCTCCTTCCATGCAAAATGCGGCAAACACCAATCACAAATGTAGACATCAGTCGGTGCCTTTCAGTTGGCAGCGTCGGAAGCTTGGAACAGGTGGGAGATGAGACAAGTACACAGTGCGTGGCTCTTATATTCTTAACGCACGGATGGGGTCAGCAAAGATGAGTGAAGTCGGGGAACCAAACTGCAACAGTTTTTAAAAAGGTTGGTGCCATGTTTTTTTTTGCAACGGGACCTCCAGCGAACCAGTCATCTTTACTATGACAGCCTAGTAGTTTAATCTGTTTGAAAATGAGCAGAGACAGTTTGTGAGGTTTATTTGGTAAAATATCTTTAAAACCGGGAAAGCCACAGAGAGTGAAATCGGAGGTAGTTTGTGGGGCTATTAGCCCATGTGAAGAGGAGCCAAAGGGGACAGAATGAAATCTGGAGGCAGCAGGATGAAAAAGACAGCAGTTTGTTTTCTGAGGGCTAACAAAACCTCAAGGTGAAAACAAGCAGAGGGTGCATTGTAGGTATTTAGGAGAGAGTAGCTGTGGGAGAAAATGGGCAGAGTGCAGGTTACAAATAAAACTCTCAGGTTCATTTTCTGTCGCACTTTATTAGTTTTTACTTTAGCACTACTCTAAGCACAAGTGGTTTACTTGTATTTGTTAAAAATACATACAGGAATGTATACAGTTTGCGGGGATGTAATTTCACTGAAATAAAACCTGTAACAATTTTTGAATACTTCAATGTGTGGCTCAGCATTTCCTATGGTGGCTAAAATCTGGGGGGTCTTTTTAGCCACGGTGGCTAATGATTTTGAAATCTAGGGGAATGCAGAGTTCCGTGCATGTGTTTATAACTACATATAAACAATGGAGGCGGTGAAACAAAGAATAGCAAGTAAATGCAGGAGTTGACTGCGCAGTCTAATAAATAGCAAGATGATAGGCAGAATCCTTGCTTCAAACTCTCTGCATTACAGATGGGACACGGCCCAACCCTGTCACATTTATGTATTTATTTTATTTTGTTTTTGTTGACCGGGTAAGTGAACTAGACAAATCTTGCCTATTTTGAGGCACCACCCAGGGGAGGGTGATACAGATGAATGCCAGCAGACCTTGAACCAGATAGATGAAGCTGTTGGTGGTATTTTTAGTGAATGAGGGAAATTTGGCCAGGACACCAGGGAGATTCCCCTACTCTTTTCGATAAGTGCCATGGGATCTTTAACGTCCACCTGAACTACCACCAATACAAGCAGATGGGACCTCGGTTTAACGTCTCACCGGAAAGACTGCACCTCAGAAGTGCAGCACCCGTCTCATGCTGCACCACAGTCAGTACTGGGATATTAACTCAAGTGCCAGATGTGGGAACTGAACCCACAGCCCTCTGATCTCCCGGCATCAGAGGTGAGTGTGCTACCTACTGAGCCACTGATAATGATTACATATACCTCCCCCTTAAGAGGGAATCTGTTTCTCTTACTTCGAGAGGGCTCTTGCAGTAGGTAATTACATATAGGACTGACGGCAGGCAGCAGGACCCCACAGAAAAATTTCTAGCTAGCAGTCCCTGGCGAGGGACCACCCCCATGTCAGGTGACCGGCTTCAGGAGAGCGTCGGTGTAAAGGGGTGGTCCCTGGCGCCCGCCTTCAACTGTTTCCCGCGTTGGCTCGTGCAGCGCTGCAGAGAAAAGTTTGTGCTTATCAGCCCAATTTCTCGTCGGTTTTACCGTAATTTGTTTTTTGACTACTGTCGGGTACCATCGTCGGTGTAGGGCGTCTCCTACACCCTCCGAGCGCACAACTAAGTGCGATTCGTGCGGTGCCCAACTACCGCACACGGATGGCCATTCCCTATGCCTGTTCTGCCTAGGCCCCAATCATCTGGTCGGAAAGTGCCAGCACTGCCTCAGCTTCAACGCGGCTACCCGGAAAAGGTGGCAGCAATCCCTGGAAGCCCATATTTTGAAGAAAAAGATGGGTTCAATGGAGAAGGAGCTCAAAAAACTGAGGCAGGCGTCCACTCCCTCCGAAGGCCATCGGAAGGAGGATAAGGAGAGGCACTGGGACAAGGGCTCCTCTACCGCGTCCCCCTCAGGAACTGCCGGGGCACGGGTGACCGCTCCTCGGCGGCCACCTCGGAGGTTTCCGAGGGGTGTCGGCCCGCCTGGCCTGGCTCGGGTCTTCGGGCGCCCAGGCAACGCGGGAGGCCTCCACCCCTGGTTCGGCTGCAGGCTCGCGCCTACTGGCGTGGGAGACTCCAGTGTCGGGCGCTGGCTCCTCCATCCGCCAAGGCCGGCAAGACGACGACCCTTTGGGGCGGCGCGCGGCCTTTCTTCCATCGGACCAGGCCAATCTCTCTCTCGGCCTGCCTCTGGTGAAGGCTCCCATAACCTGGACACCAGCTCCAGGAGCTCGCCGTAAAAGCCGCACATCGGAGCACGTCCAGCTCGACACAGACACCCCCAAATGTCCGTCAGACTCCAGTTCTCCTCCGCGAGCCTTCGCTGTCGTCCGGGACCCAGAGTCTTCCCAGCCCGACCCCAGGGATTTTTCCCCTCCATCCCTGGGCGACGGTGGGGACCCTCCTCCATCAGACCGTCCCCTGGTAGGTGCGCCGGATCTGACTGCTTGCCGGATGCAGACTCTGGGGCCTCCGCTGGTTCTACCGACTCGGGAGACATCCCGCTTCCGGATGTCCCCCCCCGCTGGCCGGGCAGTCTGCTCCGGCAGCTGCCCTGGCTCCCGGGTACCCTCCATCCTATCAGACACCGACGTACCCGGGACCACAGTACCAGACGCCGGGCTTTCCGCAGCCGGGTTTTGGATACTCTCCCTACGGGTACAACCCGTATCCTTATCCCCCGCCGCCTCCTCCACCGCCCCCACAGCCGCCAGTGGAACTGCAGGAGACTCTGGCCTCCTGGTGGGCTGAGGCCAAGGCTCAGCTCACCGGGGAGGTCGAGAGCCGCCTTCTGATGACTGTGCAGTCTCGGGTTCCCGTACGTCCGAGGCGGCACACTCCCTCACCACCTTCGGACTCCAGGGCTCTTCCCTCTGGGTCCAGAGAGGGGCAGGACATGCTTCCCAAGGGGTCCATTCCTCCCCCTGGTCGGGAAAGGGAGTTTTTTTTTTTTCCTCTTCCTCCTCCTCCTCCTCTTCACCCTCAGACTCCTTGGATTCTTCCGATGGTTGCTCAGAGAGAGATGACGAGCCATGCTCTCCGTCGAAGCCCAGGCCAAGGACTCCTCCGAAGGCTCCTTCTTTTATGGAGTTGCTAAGGAAAATCCACGAGGTTCATCAGTGGCACTCCTTGGAACCAGATCCTCAGCGTCTGAAACTCGCTGAACATCTGGATCTGCTCGTGACAGCTCCTACCTTGGTGCCACCCTGGATAGAGCCTCATGCCGACCTCATTACCACCATATGGAAACAGCCGTCGGCTTTAGCCCCACTTCCAAGGAAGTCTAATAGGCTATATCAGGCTCCAGAGGGTGTTGATTTCCTGCATTCTCACCCTCGTGCCGACTTGGTTGTGGTTAGCGCCGCTCACGGCCGGTCGGCCAACCCAAAACACCTCAGCTCGTCGCCGCCTGACAAGGAATCCCGCCTTCTGGACCAGTATGGGAAGAAGATCTTTGCTTCCTCCACACTGGGGATTAGGGCCCTGAATTATGTCTGCCATATGAGGGACTACCAGAAAGTCATTCTGACTCTGGTGGAAGCCAAATTGGACTCCCTGCCAGGCTCCCAAGTCAAGCAGGAATTGGCTGATCTTGTCCGCTCTGCACGTTCGGCCAGTCGACACATGCTTCATGCGACATACGATGCAGTGGACACTGCTGGACGGAGCTCAGCTTTCGCCGTAGGCCTACGACGTCGTGCTTGGCTCTGCGTGTCAGGGTTGGTCCCGGAGGTGCAATCTGCTATCCAGGAAGCGCCCTTCCAGAGTTCGGTGCTTTTCAGTGGTGATGTCAAGGACATCACCAATTTGCAAGAGAAGGGGATGGCACTGAAGTCTGTTGATTTCATGTACCGCCCCCATCAGCAGCAGCGCTGTCCCTTTCGCAGATGGAATTGGCCCAAGGGGAAACCCCAGGGAAGGCGGGCCATATAATGCCAGGCCCCCACAGCTACTAAGCCCCCCCTCCCAAAAAATGCAGCAGGTGCTTCAGCTGCGGCGCTGCCCCACACCACCTGACTCCTTCCCTCTCCCACAGCCTCGAGACTCCCCGGAGGAACCGGTAGGCGGGAGGTTTTCCCTCCACCTTCCGGGCTGGGAGAGGATAACAGATTCTTGGGTGCTCCAGTTCATCGTAGAAGGACACTCGATAGTTTCTTCAGAAACCACCTCTCCACCCTCCTCTGAAGTCGTCGTATTCAAGGGAACATCTTCTCTTGGTCCAGGAGGAAATTTCAGCTCTACTGCTGAAATATGCAATTAGAACCCATCCCCCCTTCATCTGCAAGGAACGGGTTACTATTCCCGTTTCTTCCTGGTCCCAAAGAAGACAGGAGATCTCGGGCCAATTCTGGATGTCAGTTCCTTGAATCTTTTTGTGGAATACAAAAGGTTCAAGATGCTCTCTTTGCAGAGCCTTCTGCCCCTCCTCCAGCCGGGTCAATGGCTATGTGCTCTGGATATGCAGGATGTTTACCTGCATATTTCCATTCGCTCGTCTCACCGCAAATACCTTCGTTTTGCGTTCCAGGGGGACCACTACCAATTCAAGGCGCTTCCGTTTGGTCTATCCTCGGCACCCCGAGTATTTACCAAATGCCTGGCAGTGGTGGCGGCCCAGCTGCATACCAGGGGGGTGCAGGCTTTCCCGTACCTGGACGATTGGCTCCTGGCGGCCTCGTCCAGGGAGGAACTCCTGCGCTGCCTCTCCCTTACCCAGCAGGTTTTTGCCTGCCTGCCTGGGTATTACCATCAACCATTCCAAGTCTCACCTGATCCCATCCCAGAGACTACAGTTTATTGGGGTGATTCTCGATACGACCACGGGCAGGGCCTTCCTGCCACTGGACAAGGGCGTCCACCCTCCAGACTCTAAGTCTGCTGTCCGGCCGCAGGCAGGTCTCTGCAAGGTCGGTCCTTCGTCTTCTCTGGCTCATGGTGGCTGCTATCCCAACAGTTCCTCGCGCTCGACTCCCCATGAGAATATCTCAGTGGACTGTACGCTCCCAATGGGATCAGTTAGGGGACGACCTAGATCACCCAGTTCTGGTTTTGTCACCGATGCTTCGAGAGAACCTGTTTCCCTTTCTTTCGTTCTTCTCTCTTCCCCCCGACTCTAACCACAGACTCCTTGGGTGAAGGTTGGGGAGCCCATCTAGGGCCTCACTGGACCCAGGGCTCCTGGCCCAAGCTCGAACAAGCTCTCCACATCAGTGTGCTCAAGCTCCGGGCAGTGTTGTACGCTCTCCAAGCCCTTCACCAATACATCCTTCCCGGCCACCTAGCTGTCCAGATGGACATGTGCGTGGTTTGGTACATCAACAAACAGGGAGGGACTCGGTCCTACCCTCTCTGCAGGGAGGCAATGAGGGTTTGGGACTGGGCAACACATCACGACTTTCACCTCACGGCAATTCACGTTCCAGGAGTCGACAACACCCTTGCAGACTAGCTAAGTCGCTCTTCTGCTCTGACTCGCGAGTGGGAACTGGACCAAGGGGTCCTAGACAATATCTTCTGACTTTGGGGAATGCCACAGGTCGACCTATTCGCATTCCCTCTAAACGCAAAGCTTCCCATCTTCTGCTCGCTCGTTTCGGAGCGAGGCGCTTTCTGGAGAGACGCTCTGTCTCTAGACTGGAAGGACAGATTTGTCTATGCCTTCCCCCAATTCCGCTTATTCCACGAGTCTTATAGAAACTAGCTTCAGAAGGAGCACGAATGATTCTGATTGCTTCTTTCTGGCCCAGGCAAGTTTGCTTCTCTCTTCTACAGCAATACTCAGAGGATCCTCCTCTTCCTCTATCAAGAGGTTTGCTGACCCAGGATCAGGGGACCCTGGTCTATCCAGGTCTCTGATCCCTTCAGCTGCACGCATGGCTCCTGCAGACTTAGCTCAATCCCGTTTTGGGGTGTCTCCCCAAGTGGCAGAGATTTTGGTGGAGGCCAGAAAACCTTCCACTAGATCCACTTATGCCATGAAGTGGAAAAGATTCACTATCTGGGCTGCTTCCAAGAACGCAGAACCTTTCTCCTGTTCAGCGGGGCTTCTGTTGGAGTATCTACGTCATCTGTTTGACCTGGGTCTATCATTCTTCTCTGAAGGTACACATTGCGGCCATCTCTGCCTATCATGTCCCCTTTGCAGACAAAACTTTCGCTCAGTTGGAGGTCTCTAAGACCTTTCTCAGAGGGGTCCTCCATCTGAGACCCCCTATCTGTACTCCTGCTCCCCCTTGGGACTTGAACTTTGTTCTTGAGAAACTTACTCTGCCTCCCTTCGAACCGGCAGCTTCTGTGGATTTGAAGTTCCTTCCATGGAAGACCTCTTCCTGGTGGCTATTACTTCCGCCGAGTATTTCCGAGTCTAGGCCCTGATGTGCAAAATCCCCTACTTGATTTTTCACAAGGAACGTGTTGCTCTTCGCACGAATCTTAAGTTTCTCCTTATAGTAGCAAAGTCTACTCTAAATCAGTCCATAGTTAACCACCTTTTTCACACAGTACTCTAATCAAGGGGAGTATTTACTCCATACTATGGATGTTCACTGGATTCTGAGATACTACACCAACAGGACGAAGGATCTCAGAAAGACTGATCAACTGTTCGTCTTTTGCTCATAAAAGGGAAGGCAATGCTGTTTCTAAGCGATGCCTATATAAGTGGTTGGCTCATTGCATCACTTTCTGTTATGACAAATACAAGACCCTCCCGGGTCGGGTAAGAAGCCACTCCACCAGAGGAGTGGCTGCCTCCGCGGCTTGTTTCAAAAATGTGTCTGTGGTAGACATCTGCGCTTGCCGCCACCTGGACTTCTGTTCATATCTTCACTAAACACTATAGTTTGATGTTGCTCTCCGAGAGCAGGCTCGGCTGGCTGTTCTGCAAGGCCTCTTATCTTGAGGCTTACACAGCTACAACTGCTTCTTGGAGTAGTTTTCTCCTCCCGTGCCTCTTTGTTCCAGACTGCTTGGGATTCAGTCCTTATAATTACTTCACTGCAAGAGCCCTCAAGTAAGATGGTACTGCTACGTAAGAACTCATCAGAACAGATCTTCAGACAGGCTCTTGCAGTAGGTAATACCTCCTGCCTCCATCCCCCAGGCTTTTTCAGCCCTTTCCAGTGTTAGAAATATCCGTGCCCTCCCCGTCCGGGCCTTCTGGCCTGTGGCGGAAAGAACTGAAGGCGGGTGTCGGGACCGCCTTTATACCGACGCCCTGACCCAGTCACCTGACATGGGGGCAGTCCTCGCCATGGACTGCTAGCCAGAATTCTTCCAAGGTCCTGCCGCTTCGCCAACGCCATGTTCTATATGTAATTACCTACTGCAAGAGCCTCTCTCGAAGATCTACTGTTACGGTAAGTTCTTACGTAACTGTACTTTCTTTTTATAACTGGTTAACAAAACCTTCCCTCGTTCTCATAACATTATTCTCTGAAGTCGCCATACTTCCTTTTTATCACATGTTGCATCTTACAGTTCAGTGCACATGATACATACACTACATATTAATTCTAGGGATGTGGATGTGGTGTACTTATCCACATGTTCTGGCAGTGTCCTTTCCTCTTTAAATCCTTCTGGAAAGTCTTCAAGCTGGCTCCTCCCACCCACCCAGGTGGCAACTCCCCTAGCACCTCCTGTAACACCAGTTCTTCCTTTCCACTTGGAAGAATAGGTTCCCTCCTTCCTACATTACTGAGGCCCTAAAACCTTCTAAAAACTCTTTTTCGAGAGTTTTTTTTCTACTAATATTGTGTTCCTTAACTTCTTGCTGCTCCAGACGACACGAAGTCTGCTCCGGGTTTGCGGTTGCGGGCAGAAGATGTTGCGATTTTTTTATGCCTTTTCCTCAGACTGGAGGATCGCCTCATCTCCCTACTCCTTGGACGACTGAGCAGGATTCGCCTATCCGCTCAAATGAGGCATGGAAGGCTGTTTCCGTGGTTGTGGGTTCTGCCAAACAGTTAGTGGCTATGGAGGAGATGGGCTGCAGTCCTCTGCTTTGGTCTTCATGCCGCTTCTGGGCATGTGTAAGGGAATGCAGCAGGACGAAGATAGGGTGACATACCAAACTTCCCTAAGGGAAGCAGGGAAGGCAGTAAGGCAGGCAAAGGCCCAAACCGAGGAAACACTAACACAAACAGTAAAAGAAGAGGACAAGACTTTCTATAGATATACTAGTGAAAGGAAGTCTGGAGGGGGTGTTGCTAAGATCAAAGGGGATAAGAGTGATTGTGAGGAGGACCAAGGAAAAGCATCTATCCTAAATAGGTACTTCTGCTCTGTATTTACTGAGAAGGTAGGGCAGGGCCCACAGCTCGGCACCATGGACACGGGGGAGGGAGGTGTTTAACTAGTCCCTTCACAAAAGAGAGAGTCCTACAAGAGCTTGCTAAGCTTGGGGTGGGCAAGGCAATGGGACCTGATGGCATATGTCCCAGGGTACTAAAGGAGCTAAGGGTGGAACTAGCAGAGCCATTATCAGAACTGTTCAGTGAGTCTCTGAACACAGGAGAGATCCAGGAAGACTGGAGAAGGACTCGTGTGATCCCGCTCCACACACGAGTGGTAGGGAGGAGGCAGGGAACTACAGACCAGTCAGTCTTACCTCAGTAGTGGGCAAGATTATGGAGGCACTCATTAAGGAAAGGATAGTGCAACACCTGGAATCCATAGGAGCACAGGATCCAAGACAGCATGGGTTTACAACAGGAAGGTCCCATCAAACTTATCAGAGTTCTTTGGGTAACCAGAGTGGTGGACCAAAGGGGAGCAGTTGATGTTGCCTACTTTGAGTTCAGCAAAGCTTTCAATACTGTTCCACATAGATTGATTACTAAGCTGGCTAGGCTCTGGGTGGGTCAGACATCTGGGTGGCAAAACTGGTTGATGGGCAGAAAAGAGTGGTGGTAAATGCTATAGTCAGAGATGCAAGTCACAAGTGGGGTACCTCAAGGATCGGTCTTGGGGCCAGTACTCTTCAATATCTTCATCAGTGACATTGCAGATGGACTGGAGGGTGAGGTTTGTCTGTCTGCAGATAACAAGATTTGCAACAGAGTAGATGATCCAGATGGGGTGGGCAGAATGAGAAGAGATCTGGATAAACTGGCAGAATGGTCAGAAGAGTGGCAACTGGGGTTTAACACAAAGAAGTGCAAGATCATGCACATAGGGAAGAGAAACCCTCAAGCCACCTATAGGTTGGGAGGGGAGTTGCTGGTAATCACAAGGGAAGAAAGACTTGGGCATCATCATCACAGATGACCTGAAATTATCCAAGCAGACCACTAAAGCAGTAGATAAGGCTAGGGGGATGTTGAGTGTATTAGTAGGTGTATCACAAGTCGTAAAGAGGGAGGTGGTAATCCATCTTTACAAGACACTGGTTAGGTCCCATCTGGAGTGCTGCGTGCAGTACTGGAGGCTGCACCTTCACAAGGACATTAACAAAATGGAGGCAGTCCAGAGAAGGGCAACCAAAATGGTGCAGGAACTACATCAGAAAACATATGAAGACAGATTAACGGAGCTCAATAGATATACCCTAGAGCAAAGGAGAGGTGATTGAATGAAAACATTCAAACACTTTAAGGGCATTAACAAGGTGAAGCATCTAACATGTTTCAATGTAAGAAAAATAGCAGGACAAGAGGACACAGCATGAGATTAAAGGGAGGCCGATTAAGGGGTAATGTGAGGAAGTTCTTTTTTCACAGAAAGGTTGGTGGATGAATGGAACGGCCTACCTCAGGAAGTGGTGGCTATGAATACAGTGCGGGGCTTCAAACAGTCATGGGATAGGTATGAGGGAGCAATACAGATGAGTATGAATAAATAGGCCATTGACAAGTAAAGGCCGATGGCACATTCATAAGGTAGAAAAGGAAATGGGCAGACTGGATGGGCCTTGCGGCCCTCCTCTGCCGTCAACTTCTGTTTCTAGGGACATGGATATGTTCATCCATACTGTCTGGCAGGTATCCTTGCCGCTTTAATTCTTGCCGGAAGGTCTTCAAGCTGGCTCCTCCCACCCACCTGGGTGGTAAAACTCTCGGCTCCGCCCCATGACGCCAGATCTTCCTTACCGCTTGGAAGCTCAGGTTCCCTCCTTAGCACTCTGCGTTTGAGACTGGATCCTAATTCTTCGGTTCGCCAGAAATTGATTTTGAAATTTTCCAAACTTCGGTCTTCTTTTTCCTCACGGCTGCAATGGACAAATATGTTCCTGGCTTTCGGAGGTGCCCCACGGGCAGAAAATGTCCAGGACGGATCCGCACTCCACGTGCGTCTACTGCTTAGGCCTAGATCACGACCCGCAGGCTTGCGAGTTGTGCCGTTCCTTTTCGGCCAACGTTCTGGACGATCGCGCTGCCCGATTGAAGCTCGGGCGCCCCGAGAACCTTTTTCCGCCGGTGACATCCAAAGAGGCTCATTGGGCGGTGTCCGGCGGCTGGCTCGGCTGAGCAGCTCGAGCAGTTGATAGCCTTCGAGGAGGAAGCGGCCCAGGCCGCATCTTCTTCTTCCTCGGCCGCGGCATTTATCCCGCTCTCTGAGTTCCTCGTATACAGCTTAGTTCAAGGAGCTTTGCCAGTCTCTTTCCACGAAGGGAGAGGGGCCTTTGGGACATTCTTCTTGGCCCAAGAAAAGGGAGTCGAAAGGTAAGTCCCACCGTCGGTGTTCCTGGGAGCGGGAGAGGTCCCCTTCCCCAGGCAGCCGACCGTCGACTTCGGTCAAGGTTGCGACTGAGGCCGCTGGCTTCACGGTGCCCCCGTCAGGCCAGCCTGCCGAGACTTCCATCGACAAAGTCGAGATTTTTCTCGATCCGTTAGACGGGCTGTCTACTGGAGAAGCCAACATCCCTACTTCACCAGTTCCCTCGGTGGATACCGAGGATCTGCCTGCTCCTTCGGGACCGCAGTCCCCGGTTAAAGTTCCCGAGCCGAGGGAAGAGCGGGTATCCTCTGCCCCTTCCCAGACCCACCCTCGGTCCCCTTGGGGGTCTCTGTCTCGGACCTCTTCTCGGTCCACCCATTCCCGCGTCATCGGCGGTCTTGGTACCAAAGTGGCGACGCCGCTCTTCCTCATCCTCCTCCTCGGGTGAGGAGAGGCTTCGACGCAAGTTGCGCTGGCGCTACGAGGATTTGATCTGGCAGCAGTTGCTCTTATCCGGGTCTAAGCTGACCCCGGCTAAGACCCCTGCCATCAAGTGGCTGTCGCCGGAATGGCTGAAGCAACCACTCGTTCCAGTTGAGCTGCCCACCCCAGGGCCGGTTGCTACGCCGAAACCAGCTGGTCCACCGATTTTTATGGTGGAACCTCCGCCTCCACAATCTAAGTCGGGGGCCCCGACCAAGAGTTCTCGGTCGGGTCATGGCCTGCCCCACAGGTTGTCGGTCACCCTCACTCCCGACCGTCCTCAGCAGGTGGAGGGTGGCTCAGGGCCGAGGCAGCTCTTCGCAGACTCTTCGGAATCTGACGATTCCTCCCTGTTCTCCAGGCAGTGCGATCTGGACTCCTCCGGGGGCCAGTAAGTGAACGATAGCCCATCGTCCTTCTTGGGTATGCTTCGACTCATCTCGGAATCCACCGGGATGCAGCTCGAGCCCATGTCCAAACGGGCCAAGTATCCCCTAACGGAGATTCTGGACCGAGGGGATTCTCCTACGGAGGCCTTTCTGGCGGCTGAGGCCATTGTCGGCCCAGCCTTGGAGCTTTGGCAGCGGCCTGCTTCCTGTCCAGTGCCTTCGGCCAGGATGGCCAGGAAGTATGCAGTCCCTACCGGCTCTTTGCCCGGTTTCTCGGAACACCCCTCTGCTGAGGGGTTAGTCACCGACAGCGTTTTCCGGCGTTCCGGTAACGCTCGGGATGTGGACAAGCCCCCCTCCCCCGACAAGGAGTCCAAAAAGTTGGACTTTGCCGGGCACAAGGTGTACGCTGCGTCCTCCCTCGGCCTCCGCCAGGCCAGCTCGGCTGTGCTGATGGCAGACTTCTCCCACGCCCTCATGGGCTCCCTGGATGAGGTCGTTCCTCATCTTCCGCCTGACCTGCAGACCACAGTCCGCCAGGTGTGGGACCAGGGCAGGGCGGTGGCGAACGAAGCAGCAGCTCCAGACTGCTCTGGACATAGGTGATTCCTGTGCCAGGTCAGTAGCGGCCGCAGTGGCCATGCGACGCAGGGCGTAGCTGAGGATATCCACTTTCACGGCGGATACCCAGCACAAGTTGGCGGACGTCCCCTTCTTGGGGACTGACCTCTTCGGCCCTGGAGTGGAGGGACACCTCCAGCGGATCGAAAAGTCTAATGCCACTCTGGACTTTGTCACCTCCGTCCAGAGGGACAAAGGCCGCCGTCAGCAGCAGAAGTCCTTTCGTCCTTCGGTCCCTGCTCCTCGACCGGCCCAGCAGCACCAGCAACAGGGCCAGCAGGCTTGCGCTTGGCGTCCCAAACCCAAGCCGACGGCTTCCTCCAACAGGAAGCAAGGAGGTAAAGGCCCGGGAGGTCCCTCGGCCAGTTCTTCCTGCAAGCCTGCCCAGTGACTGGTTGAGGGGTGCCGCCCCCAACATAGTCACTCCCCCCTGGGTTCCCCCCGTAGGGGGACTGCTCCACCACTTCCTTTCCGCCTGGTCCGCTATCACCACAGACCGCTGGATGTTGGAGGTGGTAGGAAAAGGCCTGCCTCTGGAGTTCGAGCAGGTTCTGCCTTTTCGAGCTGTCGCCCCTCGGGGGGCCACGGGGTCTGCAGCCTCGCTGTTGGCCCGCTGGGCCGACATTGCCCTGCTCCTCAAAAGAGGTAATCAGGAAGGTGGCGGATCCTCCTTCAGACCCAGGGTTTGTGTCCAGGTACTTCCTGGTCCCAAAACGGACGGGGGCTGGTGCCCCATTCTCTACCTGCACGACCTGAACAAGTACCTAAGGTCTCGCACCTTCAGGATGGTCACTCTGGCTTAGATAATCCCATCCTTGGAACGAGGCGTGTGGTTCTGCTCCCTGGACCTCCAGGACGCGTTCTTTCATTCGCAATCAGTCCGTCCCATCAGAGATTCCTCCGCTTCAGAGCGGAGGGATCCCTTTACGAGTTCCGAGCCATGCCCTTCAGCCTCTCCCTAGCTCCCAGGGTCTTCACCAAATGCATGGCAGTGGTGGCAGCATTCCCTGCAGCACCGAGGGATCGGGTGTACCCTTACCTGGCGATTGGCTGATAGCAGCCCCTCCAGACAGGAGGTGGAGCGGTCCAGAGATCTGGCCTCCAGGTTTCTCTCAGGTTGGCCTCCTCATCAATGAGGCCAAGTCGGAACTCGTGCCAAAGCAGGTGATTCTGTTCATCGGGCAGAGCTCGACTCTCTGCGAGCCAGAGCACGGCTCCTGGCGGACAGGGCCGAGGTTCTTTCCTCCTTTGCCCAGTCACTTCTGGTTGGGCAATTGCGCCCTGCCCGGGACTTCCTGGGCCTCATGGCGGCCTGCACCAGCATGGTCCGTTGGGCCCATTGCTACATGCGTTCCCTTCAGTGGGGACTGGCCAGCTAGTGGTCACAACGCTGCGATCCGTTGGACAGGCCCATGACAGTGACCCAGGAGATGTGGAACGCTCTCCAGTGGTGGATCGTTCCAGCTCATCTGCAGGAGGGTATCCCGTTCGTCCGCCCTGAGCCGACGGTCTCTCTCTCTCTCGACCGACTCATCTCTGGGTTGGGGTGCCCATCTGGGGGAACACCGAGCGCACGGCCTTTGGTCCCCTTGGGAGTCCCGATGCCACATCAACCTGCTGGAGCTCCGAGCGGTCCGTCTAGCTCTCACCGCCTTCGCTCCGTTTCTGCGGGGTCAAGTGGTTCAGGTCCAGACGGACAACACCACGACCATGTACTATCTGAACCGCCAGGGCAGGACATGCTCTTTGCTGCTATGCAAGGAAGCTCTCCGCATTTGGTCCCTAGTGCGCAGCCTGGAGGCGGATCTCCTAGCCATTCACGTGGCAGGAGCCTCCAACACCCTGGCCGATGCCCTAAGCCGGATAGGGGCTGCGTCTCACGAGTGGTCTCTCCTGCCGGAGGTAGTACAAGATCTCTTCTCCCACTGGGGCACGCCTCAGTTGGACCGGTTTGCCTCAAGGGAGAATGTGAAGCTAAGTCTGTTCCATGCCGGCCCCCCTCAGCAGGGCTCGCTGCAGGGGGATGCCTTCTTGAGGCCGTGGACCCCGGGCCTCGTCTACGTCTTTCCCCCATTTCCCTTGATCCACAAGGTGCTTCTCAAGGAGAGGAGGGACAAGGCGCGGTGATTCTGGTAGCCCCAGACTGGCCCCGCCAGTTCTGGTATCCAGATCTCCTCAGCCTCGGCTCCAGGCTCCCGAGGTGGCTTCCAGCCCGCCCGGACCTGATCTCAGTCAATCAGGGGAAGGTATTCATCCGGACCTTCAGTCCCTGCACCTGATGGCCTGGTTCCTGAGCGGCTAGAGTTCCAGGCCTTGGGTCTTTCAGACGAGGTCCTCAACATCATTGAGGCGTCCCGTAAGGAGTCGACCAGAAAATGCTATGCCTTCAAATGGAAGAGGTTTTCCATTTGGTGTCAGGGGAAGGGCTTGGACCCTTCCGACTGCCCCTTGGCCAAGCATTCTGGACTACCTGTAGTCCCTTTCTCAGTAAGGGCTTCGGTCGACCACCCTTAAGGTGCACCTGGCAGCCATCTCTGCTTACCGGGCGTGGGCTGGCAAGCAGTCGGTGGCAGAGGAGAAGGTGGTCGGGCGCTTTTTCAAAGGCCTTGACCACATTTCCTCCGGTGCAAGAACCTCCACCTCTGTGGGATCTACTGCTGGTATTGGCCAAGCTCATGGGCAAGGCATTTGAATCAATGCACAGGCGTGATCTTTCACACCTGTCATGGAAGACCGCCTTCTTGGTGGCTATCACGTCAGCCAGAAGTAAGGGAGAGCTCCAGGCGCTTTCCATCGAGCCTCCCTACCTGGTCTTCCACAGGGACAAGGTTGTCCTGCGCCCCCACCCGACGTTCCTCCCAAAGGTGGTGTCGGAGTTTCACCTTAACCAGGTGTTGAGACTGCCGGTGTTCTACTCCAGTCACACCTTGGAGGCAGAGTATAGGCTCCATACTTTGGACCCTAGACGAGTGCTCGCTTATTATAAGGAGCGGACGGCTGAAGTTCGGGGAGAGGTTCGCCAGCTGTTTGTCACCCTCGCTGAAGCCGCACCTGACAGACCTGCAGCAAAGCGGACGATAGGCAGGTGGATTACCTCCTGCATAGAGCTCTGCTACAGGTTGGCAGGCATGGAGCCTCCCAGAGGATAAGTTCATTCTACACCATACCGCTGCATCGGTAGCTGCTTCCAGGACGTCCCTATCCAGGATATCTGGGGCTGCTATCTGGAAGTCGGCACATACCTTCATTACCCACTACCACATCGACCTCGAGTCACGCCGGGATGCTGGTTTTGGGGGTGTGCGCCTTGCCTCCCTCCTCCCAGAGAACTGCTAGGAGTCTGCCAGACAGTGTGGATGAACAACATCCATGTCCCTAGAAATACAGGTTACTCACCTGTAACAAGAGTTCTAGGAATGGTATATGGTTTTTCATCCACACGACCCACCTGACCTCCCTGGCTTTGACGCACAACCTGAGCTTCCAGCGGGCCAGATCTGGCGTCATGGGGCGGAGCCGAGAGTTTTACCACCCGGGTGGGTGGGAGGAGCCAGCTTGAAGTCCTTTTGGCAAGAATTAAAGCGTCAAGGATACCTGCCAGACAGTGTGGATGAACAACATATGGCATTCCTAGAACTCCTGTTACAGGTGAGTAACCTGTATTTCTGTTGTTTCCCGGCATGTTCCAGGAACTATGCCAGTCTTTGCCTACTTTTGGAAAGGGTCCCTCGGGGCCCCAAGAAGTCCAAAAAAATTTACTGATTCCAAGGAGAAAGAGATCAATAAACTATCTTGACACCCATGGGATTGGGAGCGCTCTTGGGCCTTACATTCCTATGCTTCAATTTTTGCTGGCTCCACGGTACCCACACACACACCTCATTCAGGCCAGTTGGCTGAGGATAAGTCCAACTCTGGCCAAGAACTTTTTCGAGCCAGTCAAGCCAATCTTGTCTTCAGAGGATCAGTCAATCAGCTTTATTTATAAAAAAAAAAAAAAGCCTTTCAAAAACCAAGGCACTTGTACAAAGCTCATTAAAATCAAAACAATTTATTAAAACCGTAATAAACAAGTTAAAACCCATGGCTGCAACATTAAAAATCAGCATATGCCAGACTAAAAAGATATGTCTTCAATGCTTTTAAAACTTTGGATAGTCAGGCAATCTCGCACCTGATTGAGGAGGCTGATACCTACCCCTGCCTCTCTCCGCTTCCCGACAAAGGGGTGGGTCGGTAGTCGCCGACTCACTCTGATCGACCACACCAGTCTCCTCTGAATCGGCAGAGATCCTGCTTTAGCTGCCCAAACTCTGGCAGATTGCGCCATCCTCTGCGTTCCTGCTCAGAGTGCTTGGACAAGCGGTGCCACCAGTATTCCTCCTCAAGCAAGGTGAGGCACCGGCGCAAGGTGCATCTGCGCTATGAGGAGTTCATTGGCGGCAGCTTCTGTTTTCCTGGACGAAACCGCCCTTGGCGCCCAACCCGGCCATAACTGCACTGCAGTCACTGGAGCTGCAGCAGACCTCTCCTAAACAGGTGCCAGTTCTGACGGTCCCAGCGCGGCCCACTCCGGCTTCTCCACCGTTGTTTTGGAGCCGTCGCGGGCCGCCCCCCATGCCGAAGGACAGTGTCCCGACCATGGATGCTCAGCCCGAGAAGGGCTTGCCCATCTGCCCAAGGTCTCTCACCCCCTGACTGCCCCTGGCAGGTGAGCAGCGAATGGGTGGTAGGCCTCTGTTTTACAAATCGTCTGTCTGAAGGTTCCTTTCTTCACTCCCGTCGGCTGAACATGGTGTGAGTAGGGCCCCACTTTGTTTATGGGCCTTCTCTGCCTGATCTCCAAATCCACGGGCCTTCAGCTTGAGCCTGTTCAGAAGAGGGAAAGGTACCCCTTGACTGAGATCTTGGACCGGGGTGACTCTCCGATGGAGGCTTTCCCAGTCCAGGATGCTATTCTTGGTCCTGCTCTGGATCTGTGGCAACACCCAGCTTCTTGCCTAGCACCCTTTGCCCGGATAGCCTACAAGTATGTGGTCCCCACTAGTTTCCTCTCTGGATTTAGTGCCCCTCTGCCCAGGGGCTGGTGGCCAATTCTGTTTGGTGCACGGGCAATGTGGGGGACATGGACAACCCCCCCCCCCCCCAAAAAAAAAGGAGTTTAAAAAAAAAAAAAAATTTGGACCATGTCCCATTTTTGCTCTGTCTCAGGCAAGCCAGTTCGGCTCTTCTGATGGCTCACTTTACCTATGCCCTTCTGGGGTCCTTGACCGAGGTGCTTCCTCACCTACCTACAGACTATCAAACAAGGCCGTGCCATACCGAAGCAACAGTTCGACAGCCATGGACATTGGCAGTTCCTGTGCCTGGTCTGTGGCCACAGCAGTTGCCGTGCGCCGCAGGGCTTGGCTGTGCATCTCCACATTCACCGCTGATGCACAGCACAAGTTGACAGATGTGCTCTTCTTGGGCACCGACCTGTTTGACCCCGGTGTGGAGGGGCAACTCATCGGGATTGGAAAGTCCAGTGCCACCTTGGACTTGGTTCTAGTCTGCTCAGAAGGACTAGAAAAGCTCCCAAGTCCTCCAAGAAAAAGCACTTTCGACTCACCTCTGGGCCCTTGCGGCCAAGTCTACCCAGGCTGGTCAGCAGTAGGCCTGGTGTCCGAGACCCAAGTCTGGGGCCTCTTATCAGGAGGTCAGGGTTCCGGCAGTCCCTCTGCCAGATCTCCTCTGCCTCCAAGCCTGCCCAGTGACTGGATGGGGGGTGGCTGTGCCACTTCCTTTCCTCCTGGTCCACTGTCACAATGGACAGATGGATTCTCTAAGTGGTCTGCTGCCTCTGGAATTCGGGCAGTACACCCCAAAAAAAAAAAAACAGGCTCACCCCACAGGAAGATGTGCTTTCAGTCAGTTGGCTCTTCGAGACGACGTTGCCCAGCTCCTGCTCAAGGAGGTGGTGGCTACAGTCTTGGATCCTCAACAGCAACCAAGGTTCGTGTTCAGGTACTTCCTGGTACCTAAACTGACAGGGGCTGATGTACCATTCTAGATCTGCATGACCTGAACAAATTCCTGAGATCCTGCACCATCAGGATGGTAACTCTGTCCCAGATAACTACATCTTTGACGTGGTTTTGCTCTCTGGATCTTCAGGATGTGTTCTTCCATGTCCCAATCTGTCCATCCTACTGGCGGTTCCTCAGCTTTCAAGCGGAGGGCACCCTCTAAGAGTTCCAGACCATGCCATTCAGCCTGTCCTTGATGCCCAAGGTTTTCACCAAGTGCATCGCAGTGGTGGCTGCCCACCTAAGGTGCTGGGGAGTCGAATACCCCTACCTGCTCATTGCAGGTTCCTCCAGGCAGGAGGTGGAGTGGTCCAGGGACCTGGCCCTCCAGACCTGCATTTCCTTTGGGTCTCTTGATTAACAAAGCCAAATTGGAACTCATGATTTCACTTCACTGGGGCAGAGCCAGGGCTCTGCTCCCGACAGACAGGGTGGAGGCTCTTACTCCTTTGCCTTCTCATTTTGGGTTGGGCAATTGCGCCCTGCTCAGGACTTCCTGTGTCTTTTGGGCTACATGGCAGCCAGCACCAGCATGATCCGATGGACCCGCTGGAGAGTGCTCCCTGCAGTGGGAGCAGACTGGCCAGTGGTCCCAGCATGGGGGTCACTTTGACCAGCTGGTCACTGTGACCCAGCAGATGTGGGACATGCTCCAGTGGTTGCTAGTCCCAGAGCATCTGTAGAAGGGTATCCTGTTCGTCCGGAGCAGACGGTCATCCTGACTGCCTCCCTCATGGCTGGGGAGGCCACCTGGGGGATCAGAGTCCACAAGCTATGAACCCCCGAGGAGTCCCGATGCCACATCAGCCTGCTGGAGCTCAGGGTGGTTCGGCTAATGCTGACAGCATTTGCTCTTGACCTCTGGTCAAGCGGTCCAAGTCTAGACACACTTCCATGACCATGTACGATCTCAACAAATGGGGCAGTATGCATACCCTTCCACTGGGGCAGTATGCACGCCCTTCGGCTGTGCAGGGAAGCTCTCCGCATCAGGACCCTCATGAGCAGCCTGGGAGCTGATCTCCCAGCCATTCATGTGGCTGGTGCCCCCAACCAGCTTGCGAGTTTCCCTCAGCCTGGTGGGCGAGGCATCACACGAGCGATCTCACCATCCCGAGGTAGTACAGACCCTGTTCTCCCTTTGGAATGAACCTTTGGTGGACCTGTTCACCTTTCCAGAGAACTCAAAGCTGAGGCTGTTGCATCCACGCCCCTCAGCAGGGAATGCTGCAGGGGGTGTGCATTCTCGAGGCCCTGGACCCCAGGTCTCCTCTGTGCCATCCCTCAGTTTCCCCTGATCCACATACTGTTGCTTAAGGCCAGGAGGGACAAGGCACAGGTGATCCTGGTGGCTCTGGACTGGCCACACCAGTTCTGGTACCCAGATCTCCTCTGCCTCAGCAACTGGCTCCCGAGGCATCTCCCATTATGCCCGGACCTGCTCCATCCGTCGGGAAGGTACTCCACCCAGACCTTCAATCCCTGCACCTGACAGCCTGGTTCCTGAGCAGCTAGAGTTCTAGGTTTTGGGTCGGTCTCTCTTTCTCTCTCTGTAGTTGTTAAAGCATCTTGGAAGCAGTCTACTCAAAACTGTTATGCCTTTAGGCGGGCCCGGTGGTGCAGAGGGTTGAAGCACTGGACACCATGCCTCGTGCTACCCCGCTGACCAGAGTTTAACGGGCTTGGGCGCTGGTGGGTCGGCAGGGGCGGGTTGAGGAAATAGTGCCCTTGTGGTGCTCTCCTCCCCAGGTGAATGGGTTGGGTCTGCTTGGAGTGCCGGCAACCCCCGGTGGAGGCTAGGGGTCGTTGCAGCAAGCGGGGCAGCACGAGATCAGCGTGGCCGATGCAGGCAGGGTTGCTGCGCGTGGGGCATGGGAACCACCGTGAACCGGGGGAGGCTTCTGGGATGGGCGATGGCACCAGTCCCCATGTCCTCTGCCGGTTTCTCCTCAGCTGGCTTCCAGTTCCCTACAGGCCCACCTGCAGTCTGAGTCTGACTTGCAAGAGAGCCCAAAGGGCGAGGACTAACCTCCCAGGTGGGTGAGCAGGGGTGCTGACTGCACGGGGGAATGAAGCACAGACTGAGTGATCCACAGGCGGGTGGGACAAGGACTGGATGCCCGAGAGAAGGTCCCACAAGCCGTGACTGGAGCAGAATAGTCTGGAAAAAAAACCCTGTTGTGCCTTTAACTGGAAGTGGTTCTCCATTTGGTGTGAGGGCAAAGGACTGGACCTGTAGCTTGTCCTGTTGCCAGAATTGTCTGTTTACCTTTGGTCCCTCTCCAAGGGGGGTCTTCAGTCGACCCTTAAGGTGCACGGGCCAGTTAGCAGTCGGTAAAGAAGGTGGTCTGGTACTTCAAGAGCTTGGACCACATTTACCCTCCAGTGCATGAACCACCACCACCATGGGATCTACTGCTGATTTTTGGCAAAGCTCATGGGCAAGCCTTTTGAACTGATGCACAGGTGTGAGATGTCACACCTGTCAAGGAAGATCGCCTTCTTGGTGGCAATCATGTCAACCAGAAGGATCAGTGAGCTCCAGACGTTTTTGGCAGAGTCTCCTTACTTAGTCTTCCACAAGGACAAGGTTGTCCTGTGCCCCAACCCGAAGTTCCTCTCAAAGGTTGTCGATTTCCACCTTTAACCGTGATCTTCCAATGTATTTCACCAGTCACACCTCTGAGGCCAAGCACAGGCCTCCATACTTTGGACCTGAAGGAGGGTGCTGGCTTACTATAGGGAACACACAGCTGGAGTTTGGGGAGAGGTTTGCCAGCTGTTTGTCAACTACACTGAAGCCATACCTGGCAGATCTGCAGACAGTTGGCAGGCAGATCACATCCTGCATTGATCTCTGCTATAGGTTGGTGGGTAGGGAGCCTCCTGGAGGGCTAAGGGCTTATTCTGCCCGCCATACCGCTGCATCGGTGGCTGCTTCCAGGAACATCCCTATCCTAGAAATCTGTAGGGCTGCTACCTGAGGGTCAGCATACCTTAATTTCCCATTACCACATTGGCCTCATGTTATGCCAGGATGCTGGTTTTGGGACCTCAGTTCTACAATCACTATTTCCTAAGTAGGGGGTGTGTGCTTTGCCTCCCTCCCTCCTGGAGAACTGCTTGGAGTCTACCAGAATGTGTGGATAAGTGCACCATATCCATGTCCTTAGAAAAAACTGGTTACTTGCCTGTAACAGTAGTTCTAGGGAACGTGGATATGTTCAATCCACACTTATTGGCAGGTTCCTGGCCGCTTTAAATCTTGCTGGAAGGTCTTCAAGCTGGCTCCTCCAACCCAACCGGGTGGTAAAACTCTCGGCTCCACCCCAAGACGCCAAATCTTCCTTACCGCTTGGAAGCTCAGGTTCCCTCCTTAGCGCTCTGCATTTTAGGCATGGATCCACACTCTTCGGTTAACCCGAAACTAATCCTAAAATTTACAAGGGCTTCAGTCTTCTTTTTCCCTCGCAGCTGCGATGGACAAATCGACTCCCGGCTTTCGTCAGTGCCCCTGCGGGCAGAAGATGTTCCGGACCGATCCGCACTCCACGTGTCTACTGCCTGGGGCTTGGCTACAGTTCGCAGGCTTGCGACTTGTGCAAATCCTTTTCAGCTTCGGTCTTGAAGGACCGCGCTGCTCGACTTCTTCTGGGGCGCCCTGAAAAACAGTATCCACCGGTCAAGTCGAAGGAGGCCCGTTGGGCGGTGTCCGGTGGCAGGCTCCAAAACGGTTGGAGCAGATGATCGCCTTCGGAGGATGCGGCCCAGGCCGCATCTTACTCCTCGGTCGCGGCATTTATCCTGCTCTCCTTGGAGCTCTTCATATACAGCTTCTTTTTAATGAGTTGTCAGTACCTCTCCACCAAGGGAGAAGGACCATCGGGACATTCCAGTCGGTCCAAGAAGGACTCTAAAGGCAAGTCCCACAGTCTACGTTCGTGGGAGCGGGAGAAATCCCCTTCACCAGATGGCTGACTTTCGACTTCAGGCGAGGTTGCAGCTAAGGCCGCTGGCTTCACTGTGTCCCCGTCAGGTCAGCCGGCCGAGGCGCCATCGAGATTTTTCTTGACCCGTCGAACGGTTTGTCGACTGGTGATGCCAACAACCCTACTTCACTGGTTCCCCTGGTGGAAACCGAGGACTTGCCTGTGCCTCCTGTGCCAGAGTCCCTGGTTAAGGTCCCTGTACCTAGGGAGGGGTGGGTTCCCCCGTCCCCTCTCTGACCCACCCTCGGAATCACCGAAGGTATCTGTCTCTGACCTCTTCCAGGTCCAGCCGGTCCCACCGACGTCGGCAGTCTGTCTCGGCACCATGGAAAACGATGTCGCAGCTCATCCTCTTCGGCGGATAGGCTCTGGCGCAAGTTGTCAGCGCTACGAGGATTTAATGTGGCTGCAGCTCTTATTGTCCGGGAATAAGCAGACTCCGTCGCCTTCTCCAGACATTAAGTGGCTGTCACCTGAGGAGCCAAAACCTGCGCCGGTTGTTCGGCCAAAACCGGCTGCTCCACCCATTGTGGTGGAACCTCTGCCTCCACAACCGAAGACTGGGGCCCCGACCAAGGATTCTCGGTCGGGTCGGGGCTTGCTCCATAGGTTGTCGGTCACCCTCATTCCCGATCGACCTTGGCACATGGAGGGTGGCTCAGGTGCTCGGCAGCTGTTCGCAGACTCCTCTGAGTCGGACAACAACTCATTGTTCTCCAGGCCCCTTGACCTGGAGTCTGCAGGGGGTCAGTCTGTGGATGAGAGCCCATCCTGGTTTTTGGGAATGCTTAGACTCATCTGAGTCCACTGGGATGAAGCTCAAACCATTTCAAAATGGGCCAAGTATCCCTTCCTGGAGATATTGGACCGAGGGGATTCCCCTACGGAGGCCTTTCCAGTGGCCGAAGCCATTGTTGGCCCGGAGCTGTGGCAGCGGCCAGTATCTTGTCCTGCGCCTTCGGCCAGGATGGCTAGAAAATATGCGGTCCCTACTGGTTCCCTCCCTGGTTTCTCGGAGCACCCTCTGTGGAGGGGTTAGTGACCAATGGCGGTTTCCAGCGTTCTGGAAACGCTCGGGATGTGGACAACCTGCCCGATAAGGAATCCAAGAAATTGGACTACTCAGGGTGGAAGGTATACGCTGCTTCCTCTCTAGGCCTTCGTCAGGCTAGCTCAGCCGTTCTGATGACACACTTTTCACACTCCCTTTTGGGCTGCCTGGATGAGGTGATTCCTTATCTCCCGGCTGACCTTCAGAAGATGGTCAAGCAGATGCCGGATCAGGGAAGGCCAGTAGCTAAACAGCAGCTCCAAACTTTGTTGGACATTGCTGATTCCTGTGCCCGGTCAGTAGCGGTTGCAGTGGCCATGAGCCGCAGAGCTTGGCTGTGGATCTCCACCTTTTCGGCTGATGCCCAGCACAAGCTGGTAGACATCCCCTTCCTAGGTACCGACTTGTTTGGGCCTGGGGTGGAGGGTTATCTCCAACGGATCGAAGTCCAACGTCACCTTGGACTCTGTCACGTCTGCCCAGAAGGATAAAGGCTACCAGCAGCAGCGTAAGCCCTTTCGTCCTTCAGCCCCTGCGGCACATCTGGCCCAGCAACACCAGCATCAGGGCCAGCAGGCTGGGTGCTTGGCACCCCAAAGCAAAGCCTGCTGCTTCCTCCAGCAGGAAGCCTGGAGGAAAAGGCCTAGGCGGCTCCTCGGCCGGCTCTTCCTCCAAGCCTGCCCAGTGACTGGTTGAGGGTGTCGCCCCAACCTAGTCATGCCTCCCTGGATTCTCTCTCTTCTCCCCCCCCCCCCCATGGGGGGATGGCTCCGCCACTTCCTTTCTGCCTGGTCCGCTATCACCACAAACGCTGGGTGTTGGAAGTGGTGAGGCAGGTGTCTGCCTCTGGAATTGAGCAGGTTCCCTCTATCGAAGCAGTCTCCCATGGGGCTACGGTGCACCTGAGCCTCTGTCGCCTTGCCGAAATGACGCTTGCCTTGCTTCCTCCAGAAGGAGGTGATCAGGGAGGTGACGGACCCTCTCCAGACCTAGTTTTTGTGTCCAGGTACTTCCTGGTCCCAAAACAGACTGGCTGCTGACGCCCTTCTCTACCTACACGACCTGAACAAGTTCCTAAGGTCTCGCACCTTCAGATCACTCCATCCTTGAAACGAGGCATGTGGTTCTGTTCTCTGGACCTTCAGGACGTGTTCTTTCACGTCCCAATCCGTCCGTCTTACCAGAGATTCCTCCGCTTCAGAGCAGAGGGATCCCTTTACAAGTTCTAGGCCATGCCCTTCAGCCTCTCTCCAGCTCCTAGGGTCTTCACCAAATGCATGGCAGTGGTGACAGCATTCCTGCGGCGCCGAGGGGTCTGGGTGTACTCTTACCTGGATGACTGGCTGATTGCAGCCCCTTCCAGGTTGGAGGTGGAGCGGTCCACGGATCTGGCCCTACAGGTCTGCTCTCAGATTGGCCTCCTCAATGAGGCCAAGTCTGAACTCGTGCCATCGCAGGTGATTCAGTTCATCGGGGTAGAGCTCGACTCTCTTCGAGCCAGAGCACGGCTCCCGGTGGACAGGGCTGAGGTCCTTTCCTCCTTTGCCGAATAATTTCTGGTCGGGCAATTGCGCCCTGCCCAGGACTTTCTGGGCCTCATGGCAGCCTGTGCCAGCGTGGTCCGTTGGGCCCACTGGCATATGCGTCACTTGCAGTGGGGGCTGGCTCGCCAATGGGGACAGCGCTCTGGTCCTCTGGACCAGCCAGAGACAGTCACCCAGGAGATGTGGAATGGCCTCCAGTGGTGGCTGGTTCCAGCTCAGCTGCAAGAGGGTATCCCATTTGTCCGCCCCGAGCCGACGGTCAGTCTGCGTTGGGGTGCCCATCTGGGGGAGCTCAGAGCCTACAGCCTCTGGTTCCCTCAGGAGTCTCGATGCCACATCAACCTGCTGGAGCTTCGAGCGGTCCGACTAGCCCTCACCGCCTTCGCTACATTTTGTACGGGGTCCAGTGGTCCAGGTCCAGACGGACAACACCACGACCATGTACTACCTCAACCGACAGGGCAGGATGCACTCCTTGCCCCTGTGCAAGGAGGCTCTCCGCACTTTGTCTCTTGTGATCCGCCTGGAGGCGGATCTCCTAGCCATCCATGTGGCAGGAGCCTCCAGCAGTCTGGCCGATGCCCTCAGCCAGATAGGCGCTGCATCTCACGAGTGGTCTCTCCTGCTCGAGGTAGTACAAGATCTGTTCTCCCATTGGAGCACCCCTCGGGTGGACCTGTTCGCCTCCAGGGAGAATGCGATGCTGAGGCTGTTTCATGCCCGCCCCCCTCAGCAGTGCTCTCTGCAGGGGGATGCCTTCTCGAGGCCGTGGACCCTGGGCCTCTTCTATGCCTTTCCTCCATTCCCCTTGATCCACAAGGTGCTTCTCAAGGTGAAGAGGGACCAGGCGCAGGTGATTCTGATAGCCCCAGACTGGCCCTGCCAGTTCTGGTATCTGGATCTTCTTTTCAGCCTCAGCTCCAGGCTCCCGAGGCGGCTTCCAGCCCGCCCGGACCTGATCTCGGTTAACAAGGGGAAGGTACTCCATCTGGACCTTCAATCCCTGCACCTGATGGCCTGGTTCCTGAGCGGCTAGAGTTCCAGGCCTTGGGCCTTTCTGACGATGTCCTCAATGTCGTTGAGGCATCCTGTAAGGAGTTGACCAGAAAATGCTATGCCTTCAAATGGAAGAGATTCTCCATTTGGTGTCAAGACAAGGGGTTGGACCCTTCCTCCTGTTCCTTGGCTAGTATTCTGGACTACCTGTGTTCCCTTTCTTAGCTAGGGCTTCAGTCGACGACTCTCAAGGTGCACCTGGCGTGGGCCGGCAAGCAGTCGGTGACACAGGAGAAGGTGGTCAGGCGCTTTTCAAAGGCC
Source organism: Neoceratodus forsteri (assembly GCA_016271365.2). Classification (NCBI taxonomy): domain Eukaryota; kingdom Metazoa; phylum Chordata; order Ceratodontiformes; family Ceratodontidae; genus Neoceratodus; species Neoceratodus forsteri. The sequence goes on from CM028132.1 coordinate 501,576,412, forward strand.
TTGATCACATATCCCCTCCGTTGCGAGAACCTCCACCTCCATGGGATCTACTGCTGGTATTGGCTAAGCTCATGGGCAACCCATTTGAACCGATGCACAGGTGTGATATCTCTCACCTGTCGTGGAAGACCGCCTTCTTGGTGGCTATTACGTCAGCCAGAAGGATGGGAGAGCTCCAGGTGCTTTTGAGTCTCCTTATCTGGTCTTCCACAGGGACAAGGTTGTCCTGCGCCCCCACCTGAAATTCCTACCGAAGGTGGTGGTGGAGTTTCACCTTAACCAGGTGTTCACTCTGCCGGTGTTCTACCCCAATCACACCTCGGAGGCCGAATATAGGCTCCATACTCTGGACCTTAGAAGAGCTCTCTCTTATTATAAGGAGCGGATGGCTGAAGTTCGGGGAGAGGTTTGCCAGCTGTTTGTCACCTATGCTGAAGCCGCTCCTGGAAGACCTGCAGCCAAGCGGACGATGGGCAGGTGGGTCACCACCTGCATAGATCTCTGCTATAGGTTGGCGGGCATGGAGCCTCACAAAGGGATAAGAGCTCATTCTACCCGCCATACCGCTGCTTCTAGGGACGTCCTTATCCAGGAAATCTGCAGGGGTGCTACCTGGAAGTCGGCACACACCTTCATTACCCATTGCCACATCGACTTAGAGTCACGCCGGGATGCTGGTTTTGAGATCTCTGTTCTCCAGTTGTTATTCCCTAAGTAGGGGGTGCGCACCTTGCCTCCCTTCTCCCAGAGAACTGCTAGAAGTCTGCCAGTAAGTGTGGATTGAACAACATATCCATCTCCCTAGAAATACAGGTTACTCACCTGTAACAGGAGTTCTAGGAGTGGTATATGTCCATCCACACAACCCACCCGACCTCCCCGGCTTCGTGCAACCTGGCTTCCAGTGGGCTAGACCTGGCGTCATGGGGCGGAGCTGAATTTTACCACCTTGGTGGGTGGGAGGAGCCAGCTTGAAGATCTTGTGGCAAGAAACCTGCCAATAAGTGTGGATGAACAACACATACCACTCCTGTAACTCCTGTTACAGGCGAGTAACCTGTATCACTTCCACAGAGTGGTCTCTTGCTGCAGATAGTACACTTGGGTCGTCGCTAGAGGTCACTAGCACACGGCAGCTCTTCTAGCAGTCTTTTCCAGGGGCCGCCCACACATAATCAGCTTCCTGTTTCCTATATTAGTGTGGGCAGTCCCTGGTATCCTCTTTATTTTACAGCCATCTTCAGCTCACACGCAGCAGCTAGAGCAACTTCAGAACAGCAGTCATCGAGAATTTGAGCAAACGACGAATGTCCAAAGAATCTTCAAGCACAATGGTACTATTTCGTTCCTGCCATTGCGGTAGGAAAATCTACCACTTTGACAACCATACCACTTGTGTAAAGTGTCTAGGACCCACATACGACACCAGTTCCTGCATACATTGTCAGGATTTAAACCAAGCAACTCGTTGACAACTGTTGCAGGAATTCAAAAACCATTTAATGGAGCAGAAATTCTTTCGGGGGAGTTGTCCCAAGAGCTCCCCCTCCACAGATTCTCATCGGCACAAAAAGAAGCCCTCCTCACACTCCGTGCCTAAACGCTCGTCGACAGTCACCGTTACAGGTGCCCCACAGTCGATGGCACGATCTGACTGCCTCTTCGTCAACGGGAGGTTATACCCTGTTGTTGACAGCGCTTTCTAGTGTCTTAATGGCAGTCTGTGATGAACTCTATGGGTTCCGTCGACAGGTGCTCCCCTCCTGTCGACTGGACCGTCATCTACACTGCATAACGCTTTTGTTTCTCCACCTATGCTTACTGCCCCTCCACCCTCACAAGTGGGTTCCCACAGGGGCGAGGCATCCAGGGATCAGGACCCTGGACTTTACCACCCTGGGGCAAGACCTGCTCAGGTTATGTCTCTCTTCCTTCTACCATCCCCTTGGTTTCTCAGAACCCCCCTCTTTCTACCCAACTGGGTGATCTTACTTCGAGATACAGCTCTTGCAGCAGGTAACACCATTAGGACTGAAGCCGGCAGCCGTTAGGATCTCACGGAAATCTTCCCCAGCTAACAGTCTTCAGCGGGGACTGCCTCTGGCGTCTGTCCGCTAGCGTCAGGCGTGGTACATAAGGAGGCGGTCCCGCCAGATTCCCCAGTTCTTTCCAGCCGTCGACTTCCATGTCTCGACCCTTCGGTTCGTTTCTAGCACGCGATGCCTGGTTAAGTTCTTCCTTTCAGGAAAAGGTTTGTTTCTTCTGCTCAGTTGCTGTCTGATGTCCTCTCCAACCTCCGTGGAAGGCCATCCGTCGAAGTGCACCTGTGGGAAGCAAATCCCGTTTAAAGATCTGCATTTGGCCTGTGTCCGGTGCCTAGGCCCAGACCACGACACCTGGGCCTGTACCTTCTGCCAGGGATTAAATAGCCAGACCTGGATCCGTTGCCAGAAGGCCCTACAGGCGTTCCTGCTCGAAGAAAAGGTTAAGGCCATGGACGCAGCCTCAAAGGGGGAATCAGCTAAGGCCCAGAGACACCTTGAGAAGCATAGGGAGAGGGTGAGATCCAAGTCCCCGTCTAGGGCCTCTGACTCCTGTAGCTCCGGCTCCCGATCCGACCGCTCCCCTTCCCGGGCCCGCTCTCAGCCTCCCCCTGCAGCGGTGAAGACTCCTTCTGGTTCTTCCTCTCTTCCTCAGGCCAAGACCTCTAGGCCCTCCTCTTCTTCGGCTTCCAGGGCCCTGCTGAGGTTGGGGGACCACCACCACCACAAGTCCGGTTCCCGCCATTTGGAGCCAGACGCCCGGTCAGTCTCCTTGCCTCCTCCTCCTCCCCAGCGGAAGACCAAAGAGCTGACTTCACTCAAGAGATCGTCTGATCCGACGGCCCACCCGACGTCAACCAAACACCGACGACCGCCAGACACCCGTCGCCGGTTAGGCCTTCGCCACCACGGACGCCGGCCAGGGGACCGACGTCTGTATCTACAGAGAACCCTCGCCTCCCACCGGCGTCTGTCAGGCGATCACAGAGGAGAAGCTGCCAGCCCGAAGACCAGGCGAGGCGAACCCAGTCCTGTCGCACCCCAGGAACCCTCCCTGGAACCTGAGACCCTGGGGAGCCGACGCCGGAACCAGACGACTGGCCATCGGTGCCCGGTCCGTCATCAGGCCTCAGTATTTCTGCGGTTAAGGAGCTGTTCACCTACTGGTGGGATACTGTTAAAACTGATGTAGTTCCCACACCTCCTCCTCTTCTTCCTCCTCCTCCTCCCCCGCGCCCCCCACTCCATCCGGGGCTGCAGACTGAGTACCCCCCCCCCCCCAGGAGCCTACTGATCCTCCTAGGGGTAGACCAGAAAAGAGGAGACCTCCGTCCAGATCCCCTTCAGGGTCACCCAGCCCCAAGAGACCCAGAAGACGCCGTCATTCGCCTTCAACGGAGGACACGGGGTTGGACTTCTCGAACGGATCCAGATCCCCCTCTCCGATCAGCATCCCTTCTCCGGACCCACGAGAGCTCCCAAGATCTCCTCCGGATGACCCATCATTCTCTGAGATTGAGACATACCCAGGAGAACATGGGCTGGGACGCAGAGGAACTCGACCCAGAGAGATTACGCCTTGCCAGATATCTTCGGCAAAAAGATCCAAAGCCTGTGGTGGTGCCACCCTTGGACACCTTCGTGGACGTCACCAAGGCAGCATGGAAACGTCCACACTCGCTTCCGGCAATGCCGAAGAAAGCTGACCGCCTGTACAAGGCCCCTAGGGAGGACCAGTACTTGGCATCACATCCTCTGGCCGATTCTCTGGTCATTACAGCCTCTCATGACCGGTCCCAGAGGCCGCAACATTTCAGCACCCTGCCACCGGACCCTGAGTCCAAGCAGTTGGACGCTATGGGCAGGCGCACATATGCATCCGCTACCTGCGCCATCAAGTCCCTCAACTATTTAACCCACATGGAACAGTTTCAGAACGCCTTGTGGGAGCAGGGACTGGATCTGGCAGAAAAGATGCCAGAAGGTGAGCAGGAGGAGTTGCTACAACTCCTTCGCACGGGTTCGGACGTGGGAACCCAGGTGCTGCGAGCCGCATATGATTCAGCGGACTCCTCGGCCAGGCGGCAGCTTCAGGCGTGTGCCTCGGAGGCGCTCTTGGCCGTGTCTCGGATTTACCCCAGGCGTCCAGAAGAACATCCTGGGCCTCCGTTTCATGGAGAAGTTCTTTTCGGTGAGTCCTCTGAAAGGTCCCACCAAACTTCAAGAGGCGGGGAAGGGCGGTACGGTCTGTCGAGGCCATGTACAGACCAAGCTTAGTTCCTTCGTAGGAACCAGCCGTTCGGGCGGATGCAGAGACAGCAGTCTCTCACTGGCCCGCAACAGAGGGCTCCTTCTCCCGCAGAGCCAGGGAAGTCGTCCGCGGTCGAGGCCAATGCCCAGCTCAGTCGGCCCAGCCCGCAGGACCCTCAGCCGCCACAGCATGACTGCTTCCCGGCCCCCGCCCCTCAGGATCAACGGGACACCAAGGTCAGGGGTCGTATCGTGGACCACCTGCCAGGGTGGCAGTCCATAACCACCGACAGGTGGGTTCTTCAGTTGGTCAAAAGAGGCCACTTTATAGAATTCGTGGACAAGTCACCCACAAGGCCTCCTCTGCTCTCCCGTTACTCTGGTCAGCACAAATCAGTCATCAGGCAAGAGGTACTCGCGCTCCTGCAAAAGGGAACGGTGGAGTATGTCCCAGAGAACCAGAAAGGATCCGGATACCATTCCCACTTCTTTCTGGTTCCGAAGAAAACAGGGGACCTCCGTCCAATCTTGGACCTCAGCGACCTCAACATGTCGGTCGCTTACAAACGTTTTCACATGGTGACCCTCCAAGGGCTCATTCTAGTGCTGAAAAAGGACGCCTTCTTAGCATCCCTAGACATGCAGGACGCCTACCTGCACATCCCAGTAGCTCAGGCGCACAGGAGGTTCCTGTGCTTTGAGTTTCTCGGCCACCACTTTCAGTTCCGGGCTCTTCCGTTCGGACTGTCATTGGCCCCCAGGGTCTTTACCAAGTGTATGGCAGTCATGGCAGTGTCTCTAAGAAGACAGGGCCACTACGTGTTCCCGTACCTGGACGATTGGCTTCTCATGGCGCTTCCAAGAGCGCTGTTGCTAGCTATTCAGAGCACCCAGGATCTGTTTCAGTCTCTGGGCATTCTTAACCTCAGAAGTCTCTCCTAGTACCGTCCCAGAAGCTGCAGTTCATAGGCGCAGTTCTGGACACCGTCAGGAAAGCCTTTCTTCCCAACGAAAGAAGCGAACGCATCAGATCCCTCATCAGGGATCTCGGCGAAAGACTGTCCCGCCAGGTTGGTCCTTGCTTGCTCGGACACATGGCTGCGGGCCATTCCAACCGGCCCTTTGGCAAGGCTCCACATGCGGGTAACCCGGTGGATGCTCAAGGTGCAGTGGGACCAAAGGCAAGACCACATGCAGCATCTGGTCAGAATCACGAACGCTGTGATTCGAGACTGGCAATGGTGGCTAGACCCGGGGACACTCTCTGCGGGGGTCCCGTTTACAGGGCAATCCTCTCCACAGACGCCTCAGGGCTGGGGTGGGGAGCACACATGAACGGGGTGAGGTCCCAGGGAACATGTACCTCTCAGGAAGCCCACCTCCACATCAACGTTCTGGAGATGAGGGCAGTCCTTTGCGCCCTGCAGGCCTTTCAGTCAGAAATCCCGTTGAGTACTCTTCTGCTTCAGACAGACAATACGGCGGTGATGTATTACCTCAACAAACAGGGAGGCGCACACTCTTATCCCCTTTGTAGGGGAGCTATGAGTGTGTGGGATTGGGTAATCCGACACAGCGTGAGCCTGATTGCAGTTCACGTTCCCGGAGTGGACAACACAATCGCAGATGGCCTGAGTCGTTCCCAGGCCAGAGTCCACGAATGGGAACTTTTTCAGGAGGTGGTAGAGGATCTGTTTCTTTGATGGGGCACTCCAGAGTTGGACTTGTTCGCGTCCCCATCCAACGCAAAACTGCCCAATTTTTGCTCGCTAGATCCAGGGCCTGGTGTTTTCTGGCGAGACGCATTGTCCCTCTCCTGGGCGGACAGATTCCTCTACGCTTTCCCTCCCTTCCCGTTGATCCAGAGAGTCCTTCTCAAACTGCGCAGGGAGCACGCAACAATGATCCTGGTAGCACCTTTCTGGCTCAGGCAGATCTGGTTCCCATGCTGGCGCAATTGTCGGGGAACCTCCAGTTCCGTGCCTTTCAGCTCCCATCTGTTGTCTCAGGAGGAGGTTCACTAGTCCACCGGACTTACGCTCACTGAACCTGCATGCTTGGCTCCTCGAGACATAGCCATTATGCACACGAGGTCTGTAAGAGGTGGAAGTCCTTCATGACCAGAAAGCTGGCAACATGCGGCGTACGCCATGAAGTGGCGCCGTTTTTACTTGTGGTCGCAGGCACGCGGCCTTTCCCCTTTAGATTGCCCAGTGAAAGTGGTTCTGGAATACCTGCTTTCCCTCTTCCATTCTGGTCTCGCCTACTCCTCCATTAAAGTTCACCTTTTCGCGATTTCTGCCTACCACTTCCCGGTAGGACAGAGTACAGTGGCACAGCTTGATGCCTCTCGAGACTTCCTGAGAGGGTGTTACACCTTAGGCCACCCATCAAGGATCCGTTCCTCCTTGGGACTTACTCTTTGTCCTGGAACAACTCACGCTCTCTCCCCCTTAACCTGCCGCAGATTGAGAGCTGCATTTTCTGTCGTGGAAAGCGTTACTTTTAGTTGCCGTCCGTCAGCAAGGAGTTCGAGCTTCATGCTCTGATGTGTAAGAACCTTATTTAATTTTCCACCAGGACAGAGTGTCTGAGGGCAATCTAAATTCCTGCCTAAGGTGGTCTCTGCCTCACTCTCAACCAGGACATCGATCTGCCTGTGTATTTTCTCAAGTACTCTAATAGAGGAGGCGTTGCTTCACACCCTGGATGTTCACGCTCCTTAAGGTACTATCTGAACAGAACTAAACAGCTTGCGTCGAGCAACTTTTTGTATCCTTGCTGAGAGGATGCTGGGCCAACCAGTCTCAAAGCAGACCCTTTCTCGCTGGCTTGCCCAGTGCATTTCATTTTGCTACAACAGCAAACGGAAGCCCCTCCCGGGTACAGTCCGGGGCCACTCGACGAGAGGGGTGGCCACCTCCTTTGCAGCACTGCGCAACGTCTCCACCTCGGCCATTTGTGCGGCAGCTACTTGGAGCTCTGTGCACACATTTATTAGGCACTGTAGCCTGGATATTATGTCACGGCGGAGAGCCGGTTTCGGTCTTGCCGTTCTACAGGGTCTCCTGTCCTAGAGTCAGGACTTGCTCAAGATCTTTCCTAATTTCCTCCTCCGAGAATGTTTAGAGGTGCTATTGCTTGGGAATATGTTCTAATGGTGTTACCTGCTGCAAGAGCTGTATCTCGAAGTAAGATAGTACAGTTACGTAAGAACTTACTGTAACAGTAGATCTTAGAGAACAGCTCTTGCAGCAGGTACCTTCCCGCCCACCATTCCCCCTTGGAGGAGGTATGGCCTACCAGGCCTGAGCAGGAGCTTACGCTCTCTCGTCCTTTTTCTACTGATGGCGGATCCTCTGTCTCCCCTTCTGATGTCATCCTGCGGCTGGGAGAACTGGGGAATCTGGCGCGGGACCGGCTCCTTATGTACTACGTCTGACGTCGGGGGCGGGACCGACGTCGGAGGCGGTCCCCGCTGAAGACTGCTAGCTAGATGATTTCTGTGGGGTCCTGACGCCTGCCGGCTTCAGTCCTAATGGTGTTACCTGCTGCAAGAGCTGTTCTCGAAGATCTACTGTTACGGTAAGTTCTTCCGTAACTGTACTGTACTTCAGCAGTACAGCATGTCTTGCATGCCATGTGGCATGCTTAGCCCTCCAATCCAGGAGAGCCGAGCCACCCATCCTGTTCTCTACACCTCTGCTAAAAAGATTTCAGGGTGACAGTGATGCTTTTACCACCCTGGTCTCTTCGTAAGTAGATGACTACCTATCAGACGAGCCTGAGTTTCCAATAGACTTTACTGAAGACCTGGAGGACTAAGAGAATTACAAGATATGGATTACTAGCCCCAGTCTCCTGTCTCGCATATCTCCTTCTTGAATGAAGATTTATCTAGGCATGCAGCCGCTTCTCCTCCAGATGACCCATCTTTCCATGAAGTGATGGTCCAAATTCAGAAAGTCATGGGATTCTCTACTACCAAACATGACAAAACAACGTAGGGATAAGGCAGACTGTTTGGAGTTACCAGAGGATCCGGTCTTAGTGGTATCCCCCACTAATCCAGACATACCAAAATGCTATGCTTACAGCCTGGAATCTGCCTTCTGTTACAGCTGTCTCCTGCAAGGCAGATTGCTTGTACCGGGCTCCTCTGGATCACCCTTTCTTAGCTACCACTCCAGAAGTGGATTCAGTGGTACTTGCTTCTGCCCATGATCGTACTAACGTCCGAAACACACTAGCTCCTTACCTCCAGATAAAGATTCCCGTATAGTAGACTATCTGGGGGGAAAAGGTCTTCCAAGCAAGCACCATGACTCTCAGAATCCTAAATTACATTGGACATATGGTCAAATACCAGCCCTCTGCCATTGAAGTAGTCAAACTCCAGCCTTCACAAGAAAGGGAACAATGGTTGGCTACAATATCTACTGGCAACTCCATTTCAGACACCTACTTCATTCAGGATATGATGCGGTAGATGCTTCTGCCTGCATGTCAGCAACTGGCATTACCCTACGTTACCATGGTTGGCTTCGCATCTCAGGCATCACACCTGATGTACAGCATAGAGTGACCAATGCCCCCTTTAATGGGTCCAAACTATTTGGGCCAGGTACCCAAACTTTGATAGATCTCCAGGCTTCAGGAAGAACCCTGCGTACTTTTCATGGCATGTACCATACTTCTTAGCCATTCTACTGCCCTCAATACTCCTTTCATTCGAAAAGAGGTGGAAAACAGGCTCAAAGAAAGGCAGGTCCCCGTGACCTATTGGGGCCCTGTCCACGCTTCCTCAACCAGGCCTCTGAAGCCGTGGGTGGTCATTTTCCCTCCATTTGGAGACCTGGACAACGATCACATCGGATGAGTGGGTACTACAGATTATTCAGAGAGGTAGCACTCTGGAATTACTTTCCAGATCTCTCCCTCATCTCCCCCGCTCTGTCCATTACCCACCCGACCATATTCCTATTCTCCAGGAGGAATTACAGGTTCTTACCAAGAAGGCGTTACCAGCACCCCTACAGAACACAAAGGGGTTTTACTCCCACTTCTTCCTGGTACCCAAATGAACTGGAGATCTCTGACCAATACTGGACCTCGGACAACTGAACCTATATGTCCAGTACAAAAGGTTCTGCATGGTCGCCCTAAATTCCATCATGCCAACACTGAAACAAGGGGATTGGCTATGTGCCCTAGATATGAAGGATGCCTACCTACATATCCCTATTCATCCTGCCCACCACAGGTTCCTTGGTTTTCACCTGTTAGGTCAACACTACCAATTTCAGGCACTTCCGTTAGGCCTCTCATCAGCCCCGAGAGTGGTTCACCAAATGTCTAGCGGTAGTAGCAGCAGCAGCCCTACTATGGGATGGGCACTTTCTTCCCATATCTAAATGATTGACTCATCAAAGCAGAGTCCAAAACTGCTCTGCTTTCCTCCCTAGAAGCAACCTTAACTCTGTTCCAAGCTCTAGGGATTACGGTCAACTGTCATAGTCCAATTCGAGCCCTACACGGTTGCTCCAGTATATAGGAGCAGTCCTAGACACACTCTCAGCCAGGGCCTACCTTCCAGCCGACAGGCAATACAAGCTTCAATCTCTGGCATTGCAGATACAAGCCCAGAAAGTTGTCACAGCCAGATGCATGTTATGTCTCCTAGGTCACATGGCCGCTGCCATCCCTACGGTGACTTTGACCCGTCTTCATACAAGACCAGTCCAGTGTGTTCTCCAAAACCAGTGGTCTCAAAGAACAGGAAATTTCTAAGACTAAATCAGTCACTCCCACATTGTGATCCGCCCTAGTATGGTGGACGCTCCGAGCCAACCTATGTCAAGGCATGTCCTTCCAGTCCCTTCCACACAGATTTTGACCACGGATGCATCCCTGGAAGGTCCTTACAGGACACAAGGCAAGTGGACCACTTCTGTCCCTCAATCTCCTGGAGATGAGGGCGGTTCGCTTAGTCTTCCAGGCTTTTCAACTTCACCTGTCTCTGGGACCGTTGCTGATTCAGTCAGATAACACTACAGTGATATTCTACCTCGACAAACCAAGGAGGTACGAAGTCCCGTACCCTGTGCAAAGCGACGCTTGCAGTCTGGCAGGAAGCCATTCGGCAACACCTCATTAACAGCTGTCCATCTACGAGGATGTTATAACCTCCTGGCAGACTTTCTCAGTTGCCAGTCGTCCGCAGACGAATAGACACTTCATCATGAAGTGCTCCAGAAAATATTTCATCTGTGGGGACCTCGCAACTGGACCAGTTTGCCTCCCCCAGTCAACCACTCTCTCCAGATACTATTCCATTATCCCGAGCAAAAAGTGATGGTCTATAGATGCCCTGTCCCAAGCGTGGACCGGACCCTTCTTGTATGCTCCCGGTCCCACTCCTGCAACGGACTCTACTGAAATTACAACTTGAACCTGCCACCATGATCCTCATAGCCCCTCTGTCTTCGGCAGATATCGTTACCCCTACTTCAGCAGTTCTTGGTAGAGGAACCCGTTCTGTTGCCAATGAGACCAGATCTCTCGACTCAGAATCAAGGACCCTTCTACATGCCAACCTGAAGGCACTACACCTTCACGCTTGGCTTTTGAGGATGCTTTCATAGCTCACTTACAAGTGTCCTCTTCTGTTGCCAATAATTACTGGCCTCGTGTAAACCAGTGGCCAGGGGAAACATATATAATGCCAAATGGAAACTTTTTTCCATCTGGGCTGCTTCCTGATCATTGGACCCCTATTCCTGTCCACTGACACAAGTCTTGGATTACCTAGCCTCGATTGCCAAGACAGGATTAAGCTATTCCTCCATCAAAGTCCATTTGGCCTCTATTTCGGCCTCCCATGTACCTCTGGATGGCAGATTACTGTATCAACATCATGTAGCCAAAATGTTTCTAAGAGGAATGTTACATATTAAGCCACCTATCGGAAGACCCACTCCTCAGTGGGATCTCCAATTTAATAGAGAAATTAACTTGAACCATTTGAACCGGCGGCCACTTGTGACCTCAGTTTTCTTTCCTAGAAAACACTATTCCTAGTGGCTGTCACTTCAGCTCGGCATGTTTCCGAGCTCCATGCCCTCATGTGTAAAGAACCTTACTTGATTTTTCATGGACAGGGTGACACAATTTATACCAGTCCTTCTTTCCTACCTAAGGTTGTCTGAACCAGGGCTAGAAATACTTTTTTGTGGATGGCTGTCCAAGGGACAGGTGCATTATTTATTTTTACTGTCTCAAAGAATTTTTACTTGTCCTGCTGATTTTTGTTTACTAATTTTATATTTCCGTTTCTAAATACAAATAACTAGTGTGCCCCCTGACTGGTACAGTGCCCTGAAAAGGACTTAATAACTGATGGCCCTATAGTAAGGTGTCCTAAAAATGGATACTAAATATTATCCTCTGGCTGCTACATGGCCCTGAAAAGGACTTACCAAATGTGCCCCCAGTTCATTTCCCTGATAAGGACTTTTAATTTACTTCCCTCCCTCCTGCTCAGTAATAGCCCTGAGAAAGGCCCTTAAATAACTCCTTTCTGCTGTGCCCTGATAAACCAATCATCCTCCTCTGCTCCTGTGTATAGCCTGGACACTAAAACTCTTCCCCCTACTTAGTTACCCTGATGAGGGCTTTTAACTAGCCTCCTGTCTCCGCAGCCCTTCCTGACCTGACAGGAGGTTCCACGTGGTTGTCCCACCCCTTTAAGTCCCTCTCCTTATCTCTAAATACAGTCTCTCCTCCTCCTGCTGTGACTGTGCACCCTGAAAAGGGCTTTCAAATATGGTTTTCTTACCTTTACAATTGCTTTTAGTTGGCCTTACCCAGGCCCTCTTAGTAGAAAGCTATGAAATAGGTTAATATGCACCCCCAAAGCTCTACTGCCTGAACAGCAGCTAGTCTTGGGCTACTGCTGCACATGTAGCATACAGGGAAATATGGTATGCAGTGCATGAAGACTGACAACTGCACCTGCATAATAAGGCACACATGCACAGTCTAGTCCTACCGTGGCACTGTTTTCATTTCTGTGACTTAACGAAACCACTGACAGTACAAAAGAGGCTATCACAGGACATGAATGGACATCTCTCAGCATGTGACACCGTGATGTTAGGACATGTATAGCCCAACTTTACAGATAGCAGCATCTCCTGGGCCATAGTGCCTGTTAATGCTTTACCACTTGGTGCCTGTCCCAGGGACAGACACAGAAATTAAACCAGCAGTCCCTGGAGGAAACTGGGTGTCTGGGACAGGCAGACAGGTGATTATTTCGACTCCTGGTCTGAACACACCTTAAACCAGTCCCTGGAGTTACCAGTATATGATCCTGAACACTCCGAGGTGAACACCTCCTACATACTATAGACGTCCATCGTATATTACGATACTACACTAATAGAACTAAAACGATAAGGAAGACTTCTCAACTTTTTGTCACCTTCGCCTCAGGCAGGGAAGGTCTCTGTCACTAAATGGACTCTTTCCAACTGGCTACCACGTTTTGTAACATTTTGTTCAAAATACAAGCTATTACCAGGACCTGTCCAAGCCCATTCTACCAGAGCTGTGGCCACTACTGCGGCCTGCTTTAAAAGGGCCTCTATCATGGATATCTGCAATGCAACTACCTGGTCCACAGTTCACACTGTCATGAAAGCATTAGAACTTGGATATTGCTTCACGCCGTAGAACAGCCTTTGGCCGAACTGTCCTCCTACAAGGCCTCCTGTCATAATGACCACCCTTTTTTGGTTTTACTGCTTGGGATTTATCCCAAGTGTATTACCTGCTGCAAGAGACCACTCTGTGGAAGATAGTACAGTTGCATAAGACCTTACTGTAACAGTAGATCTTTGAGGAGTGTGTCTTGCAACAGATATGATCACCCTCCGTCTCTCCCCGGAGAATAAATTCTGGTCCAGATGACTTATGGGTTGGGATACCTATGGTACCTCTGCTTCCCTCGGTCCTCTCTTAGTGAGCTGAATCCAGCGGGGGGAAACTAAGGATACCAGGGACCACCCACACTTGCATAGGAAACGGGATGCTGATGTCGTGTGAGCAGCCCTTGGAAAAGACTGTTAGAAGAGCTGCCGTGTGCCACAGTGACCCCTGGTGATGACCCAAGTGTATTACTTGCTGCAAGAGACACTCGAAGATCTACTGTTACGGTAACATCTCGCGTAACTGTACTTTCTAGGAGTGGTATATGGTGTACATCCACACGGACCCACCAGACCTCCCCTGGCAGTGACGGACATGCTTCCAGTGGGCAAGAACTGGTCACAGAGCGGTGCTAGGGAGTTACCACCAGGGTGGATGGAAGGAGCCAGCTTGAAGACTTTCCGGCAGGATTTAAAGGGGAAAGGACACTGCTAGAATGTGTGGATGTACATCATATACCACTCCTAAAATTACTGTTACAGGTAGGTGGGTAACCTGTGTTTTCCTTTATTCTCTAACCTTTCTGATTTCTCAAATCTTACTTCGAGGAAAGCCAACTCCGGTAGGACTAAGCTGCCAGGACCACATAGGAAACTTTCCAGCTAGCAGTCTACCAGAGGAGACTGCCCACATCAGCATATCCCATAAAGGCGGGCGGTCCCCCACATCTGCCTCTGTGCTCTTCCTGCCGTTAACTAGCTGATGCCACAGCTACAGTCATCCGTCATTACTCATACTTGCCGCACCTTTTTATTTTCCTTTTTTTCTCAAGTTTTTAACATCAAATTTTCAGTGTTTCTGCCATTGTTTGTCTTCTCCACCAGCCTCATCTTCCGACCATGCCACAAAGTGTGTCTGTAGCAAATGGAGTCCTCCCTGCCAGGGTTTACTTGTGCCTTGTGGGTCACATGGCAGCAGCCATTGCCACAGTTCTTCTGCCCGTCTGCACATGTGAGTTCTTCAGTGGAACTTGTGGGTCCAGTCTGACCAGCTCATGGACAACCTGGACCAGTTGATCCTGTTCTCCGACCCGGTCCAGAGTGTTCTTTCGTGGTTGGATCCAGCCAGCCTCCTTCAAGGTAGTCTCCTTTCAGCACTTGATACCCACCCCAGTCACATTCTCACAACAAGTTCATCTGGGCTGGGATGGGGTGCTCATCTGGCCAGTCACCAGACCCATGACAGTGGGTGGTTCTTTATACACTGCAGGCTTTTCAGACTCCTCTCCTCCCCGTCTGCTGCTGATGCAGGCAAGTGTGATATTACATCAATTGGGGGGGGGTGGCATTCTTGCCCCCCTAGCCCTGTCTTGGGAGGCGCTGGGAGTCTGGTATTGGGCCATCAGGCATGGTCTGGAGCTCTCGGCCGTACATGTACCAGGTGTCCAAAATGTCTTGGCCAACTGTATCTGCTGCTCCAGGTCGTGGGCTCACAAGTGGGAGCTTATAACCTCTGTTGTTGAATATCTTAGTAAGGTGGGGTCCTCCAGAATTGGACCTGTTTGCATCCTCCCTCAATGCAAAACTGCTGTGTTTAATTGATCCTGGGCCTGGAGTTTTCTGGTGAGACACATTGTCCCTGTCCTGGCAGAGGTTTCTGTATGCCTTTTCTCCCTTCCCACTCCTTCAGAGGGTTCTGCTCAAGCTCCAGTTGGAAGGGGTGGAGATGATTCTCATAGCTCCCTTCTGGCTGTGTCATTTGGTTCCTCTTGCTGAAACAGCTGGTGTTGGGACATCTGGGTGCCCTTGCCCCTGTGCACTGGCTTTCTCTCCCAGGACCAGGACACCCTAGTCCATCTGGACCTGAAGTCCCTGAATCTCCATGCGTGACTCCTGCTTACCTAGCTATTGCTTGCGTTTGGGTTTCATATCAGGTCGCAGATGTCCTGGTGGCTGCTAGGAAACCCTCCACCAGGGTCACTTGCGCTATGAAATTGAAGTGTTTTACCCTTTGAGCTGCTGCACATGAATTGGACCCGTTCACCTGCCTGGTGAATTGGGTGTTGGGAGTACCTTCTTTCCCTTTCGGACTCCGGCTTGGGGTACTCCTCCCTTAAGGTGCATCTTTCTGCCATCTTTGCATACCATGCACCTGTCTAGGGCAAAGCTGTTGCCCAGCTTGAAGTGTCCCGCACCTTCCTGCAGGGCATCTTGCATATGAAACCACCTATTTGGGAACCTGGACCCTCCATGGGACCTCAGTTTTATGTTGGAGAAACTTGTGTTACTTCCCATTAAACCAGTTGCAGCTGTGCTTTGTCATAGAAAGTGCTCTTTTTAGTTGCTGTTGCTTCTGCTCGAAGGATTTCTGAGCTTCAGGCTGTTGTGCAAGAAGCCTTATGTGGTTTTTCACAAAGGCAGGGTGTCCTTATGTACTATTCCTAAGTTTCTTCCCTTGAGTTAAACCAGCCCATCAACCTGCTGGTTGATTTTCCTTAGTATTCTAATGAGGGAGAGGCTTTGCTCCATACTTTGAATGTCCATAGAATCTTGCGGTACTATACGCACCAGACCAAGGCTTCTAGGAAATTTGAGCAGATGTTTCATTCACCCCAAGAGAGGGTGCACCCCTGTTTCCAAAATGTGTGTGGTTAGCCAATTGCATTGTCTGTTATTGTAGGTACCAGTAAGGACCTTCTGGGAGTAAAGGGCCATTCCACCAGGGGTATGGCTGCCTCCTCGGCCTGTTTCAGAAATGTCTGCTGCAGACATCTGTGCAGCTGTCGCCTGGAGTTCTGTCCACACCTTCACATTCACAGAGCACTACAGTCTGGACATTGCCTCTGCACAGGTCCAGTTTTGGCCTAGCAGTGCACCATGGCCTTCTTTTCTGAGCTCATGACTGCTGATGTCTTCCTCCTGGTCATGCTGGGAACTGCTTGGGACTCTGTCCTGCTGGTGTTGGCCCACTACAGCAGCCTTCCTCAAAGTAAGATAGTACAGTTGCATATGTAACTAGATCTTACAGAGAAGCTCTTGCAGTAGACCTTGCTTTCCCTCCCTCCTTCCCCCTGCTGTTCCTTGTTCCTTTTGTACTACTTCTGCCTTTTCTTCTTTGGCAGGACAACTGAGGTAGGTGTCTGGGACTGCCCGCCTTTTATAGGATGTGCTGATGTCAGCAGTGGGCTGTCCCCCATGGTAGGCTGCTACCTAGAAAGTTTTCCATGTGGTCCTGGCAGCTTAGGCCTACCAGTGTTGGCTTGCTGAAAGAGCTTCTCTCAACGATCTGTTAACAGTAAGTTCATGTGTAACAGTACTTTCCTGAACCTTACTGTGACGAAAAAATCTGCAGTGACCTTCTTTTCCAGGTTTTTACACTTTGAATTTCAATGGCAGTAGTACTAGGTACTGCCTCGTGATCCTGGGTTTTTTTTAACTTTATATTTTTCCCTTGCCCTAACCCAGCACTGTCACCCGACTGCCTGCCTGGACAGCCCTTTCCAACCGGAGACCCCCATGGAGCCCTGGCTTACCCTCCAGGTGGGGACACAGTGGTCGGGGGGGGGGGGACTCCCCAGTTAACCCCTTCCCCCGGAGGAATCCCGTCTTTGGGGTCTCCGGGTGGTGCTGCAGTCAGAGGCAGGTGAGGACCCACTATTGGGCCCTCGTGTCGGTTTTGCGCTTTGCAGAGGTATTTTCTGTGTACATCCTCCCAGAACGTGACGTGCCACGGCATACACCGGCATCTATCATGTTCTCCCCTTCTAGTGTGGGCTTTGGTGCTGCAATACCTTTGGCTGCCACCAGAGGTCGGACCACACCCCCAGACCAGTGAAACACAACCCCCAAAAATGCGATGCTCAGACATCCTCCCAGGGCCAGCCCTCTGGTACCTGGGTCTACTTCCGAACCCAGGTCACAAGCGGAAAACCAACCGCTGCAGCAACAGGGCCGGCCTATGATCCTGGAATTTTTATCCTTCATTTGATTCAGCCAACAGAGGGTTGTGATCAGTTATAAGCACAAAGGCAGCTCCAAGCAAATACAATTTAAGGGACTCCATGGCCCGCTTGGCCACAAGGGCTAGGACTGCACCCAGGCCTACCTCTGATGCATCTGTTTGCAATAGAAAATGTTCTTCACTTTGGACTTTTTAAAACAGGCTGAACATAATACAGATTTGATGGCCCTAAAAGCTTCATTACTGTCTGGGGTCCAATTTACATTATTCAGATCTCTTTTCTTTGTAAGTTCAGTGAGAAAAGCGGCCATTGGAAACATAGACTTTGATGGCAGATGAGGACCGCTTGGCCCACCTAGTCTGTCCATTTCCATACCTGTTGGATAAGCTGCAGATACTAGTTAACCAACAGCCTGCTTCCTCCTACCTGCGGACAAATCTCTAATAGTAACCACCCAGCCCTAAAAATGACCCGACATGCTTGCTGTTGGCTACAGTTGCCATCTTAGAAACTTCTGGTTTTAATTCTCCATTTCCCAAAATATCCCCCAAATATCTTGTTTCCTGCATGCCCAATGCACATTTGGTAGTATTAATGGTCAGATCTGCATTTTTGACAGCTTGGATAACTGCTCGTAGGTGATCTATATGGCTTTTCCAGTCTGGACTGTACACTGACATCCAGGTAAGCTGCACAGTAACCAGAGTGTGGGGCTAGGACTAGGTATGTACTGCAGAAATGTGGCGGTTGCACCATGTAACCCAAATGGCATGTTGGTGAACTAAAAGAATCCAGTAGGTGTTGAAAATGCAGTTTTGTCCCTGGATTCTTTTCCTAGGGGAATCTGCCAGTAATCCTTGGTAAGATTGAGTTCGAGGGTACTGATGTATATCTGTCCACAAAGTCCTCTATCATGGGCATTGGATAGCTGTCCAATTCACCCAAAGTTTTCTAAAATCAAAGCAGATTCTTCACCGCTACCACCCCTCCCCTTTCTTATTTACAATCACCAGTGCTGATGCCCAAGCACTTCTCCACTCTTCTATGATACCCAATTATTGTATTTCCATTTCCTTAACTACCTCTGCTCTTAACCTCTCTGGTATCCTATATGCCTTTCGTCTAATAGAGCGAGCATAACCTGTCCTTATTACATGCCTGACACCTTTTGCACGGCCGGGTACCAGTTTAGAAGCATTACTAAATGCCTTTACCAAGTCATGAGTTTCTGCAGTTTGCTCTAGGGATAAGGAAACCTTTATCTTTACTGCATCAGAAGTTAGTTTGTTCTAGCCTGCCATAAGTTGTGTCCAGATCTTCCTTTTCAGTTTCTGGCAATACTACCAAAGCAACCCATAGTGTTTTCAACCCATTGTTTTAGGAGATCAGCATGGTATATCTTAGTAATATTTTTTCGGTCGGGGGGGGGATTTCAACTTCATAATTAACTGCCAGTACGCCTAAGCACTTTATAAGGTCCTTACCACTTCATTAAGATTGTTTTCTGAAGTGGGTAACAATAATACCTTTTCACCTGGCTCAAATTACCCTATTGTCATAATAAACCTTCTTTTACCAGAACCTTCTTGTAAATGAGCATGTTCAATGGGGTTTTCCTGCAAATAAACCTGAACACCTTCTGTTTATTTTGTGCCTCTTCCTGATTACTATGTGCAATTTCAACATACTTTAACTTTTCTGTGTTTGAGAGGAGTTGTCTTCCCATACAAACATACGAATTTGCCAGCAGATAAAGGCCTTCTGGTCTATCAAGACTGCTAGAGTGCGCAACTAGCAACCCTTATACTGCAGCTGATCCTCCCTCCCTCTTGCCCTATCCCAGCCCCTTTTGAAGCAGTCCACTGTTCTACAGGATACCACTTCAGCAGGCAATTCGTTCCACCCAGCCACCACTCTGTGTTGTCTTATTTCCCTCTTGAACCTTCCCCCTTCCAGTCTGAGATCATGACCTCTAGTGTCCCTGCCCCCCTTAACTTGAATAGCAGGTCCCTCCGTGCCTTTCTTGTTTCCTTCATGTACTTGAAGGTTTCAATCATATATCCCTCCTGTCTCTCCTCCAGTGAGTACATGTTCAACTCCCTCAGTTTGCTCATGTAAGGTATGTCCCTTAGTCCCTGGATCATCTTTGTTGCCCTATGCTGCACCCCCTTCAGTAACTTAATGTCCGTCTTCAGGTATGGGCGCTAGTACTGCACGCAGTACTCCGGGTGTGACCTAGCAAGTGACCTATACAAGGGCAGGATCACCTCCCCTCTCCTCGAAGATATACCCCAGCAATACAACCCAGCATTTTGTTGGCCTTTGCAGCTGCCTCCCTGCATTGTGCTGAGTTGTTCATTGAGCCTGTTTAATCCCCGATCCTCCTCCTCCTCTGTAGTTGGTCTGTAGGCAAGATAATTCCCACGTCTTTTTTTTTTTTTTTTTAACTATTATAACCTCTAGGGAGCCCCTAGGTTGTCTACCATACACCATTTCAAATGGTGAAAAAGCTGAGACTCGTGGCATTTCTGTGTAAGCAAAAATTGGGTAAGGGTAAGTACTGGTCCCAGTCTTTCTGTTCCCTTTTTACATTTTTAATATGCGATTTGGAGTCTGATTAAAACGCTCAAGACCATCTGTTTGAGGGTGATAAGGGGAGGTTCTTGGAGTAATTGGTACATCTGTCAACAAGACAGCACCAAAATTACTACCTTAATCAGTAATCTCTTTAGGTATGCCCACCCTGCTGAAAGTTTTTTGCAAACTCTGCAGCCACTTTCAGGGATGTTACAGTGCACATACGCACTGTCTCTGGGTATTTAGTAGCATAGTCACATACTACCAAAATAATAGATTAACCCATCTGCTTCTATCTGAGGGGCCAGTCGCATCCATTGCAATCCTCTCAAATGGTACGTCTATCAAAGGTAGGGGCTGCAGGGGCACCTTGTCTCTCTTGGACAATGGGGCTACTTTCTGACATTCATGACAAGACCTGCAATATGTAGCTACATCATGGATTCCTGGTCAGTAAAACCTGTACAGCACCCTGGCAAGGGTGCGATCCCTCCCCGAGTGACCAGCCATAGGACTATCATGTGGTATCTAACGACTCATTTCTATACTTTTTTGGGATGTCCAGTTCTAATTGTTAAAGTATGTGTCTGAGAATTAACAGACTTTGTACGGTAGCGTGTTAATTTCTAAACACAGGCTCCTCCTCTTTTTGTTTCATCCCCACCTGTTTAAAGTAACCTTGGAGAGAAATATTAGTTTGTTCAGAAGCAAAATCAGTCTGGTTTTGGCATTTTCATACATTGACCCCTTATGACAATCAGTCTTTGTTTGCCACCATTTTTTTTAGATGTCTCTCCTGCTGGGATTTCTGAATCTTGGAGCTGGGCTGAAACAAGTCTTCATCAGTTGCCAAAGAGAACTGCTCTCATCATCTGTTTTCTTTGCCTGTGAGCTTGTCATTACAGCTGCTTAAACTGCAGGTTCTAGGGACATGGATGATATGTTCATCACACTGTCTCCCACCCACCCACCGGGTGGTAAAACTCTGCTCCGCCCCATGGCAGATCTTCCTTACGCTTGGAAGTTCAGGTTCCTCTTTAACGCTCTGCGTATGGGCTGGATCCTAATTCTTAGTTTAGCGAAACTTGTTTCAAAATTCAAGACTTGGTCAACTTTCTCGCTGCGATGGACCGTCGACTCAGTTTGGCGGTGCCCTTGTGGGCAGAAAATGTCCAGGGCGGACCCGCACTCCGGTCGTCTACTGCCTCAGCCTAAACGCGGCCCGCGGGCCTGCGAGTTATGCCGTTCGTTTTCGTAGCGTCCTGGAGGACGCTGCCTGGTTACAGCTTGGCGTCCCGAGCCTCACGCGGTGAAGTCTAAGGAGGCCCGTTGGGCGGTTACGCGGCGGCTGGCTCGGCTGAGCAACTTGAGCAGATGATCGCCCTCGAGCAGGAGGCGGCGCAGACCGCATCATCCTCTTCCTCGGTCGCAGCATTTATCCCTCTCTCTCTGGGTACCTCATATTCAGCTTCTTTTAAGGAGCTTTGCCAATCCCTTTCCACGAAGGGAGACGGGCCATCGGGACATTCCTGTCGGTCCAGAAAGAAGGACTCAAAAGGTAAGTCCCATCGTCCGCATTTGTGGGAGCAGGAGAGGTCCCCTTCCCCGGACAGTCGACACTCTGCTTCGGTCGAGGTTGCGGCTAAGGCCGCTGGCTTCACGGCGTCCCTGTCAGGTCAGCCGGCTGAGACACCCGTCGACGTGGTCGAGATTTTTCGACCCCACGTCAGTGAGCTGTCGATGGTAAACTGACAACCCTTCCACGGTTTCCCTGGTGGAGACCGAGGACTTGCCTGCACCTCTGGTGCAGCAGTCCGTGAGTTAAGGATTTCGAGCCGAGGGAAGAGCGGGTGTCCCCCGCCCCTTCCCAGACCCATCCTCGGAAACGCCGAGGATCTCTGTCTCGGACATCGTCTCGGTCCAGCCAATCCCGCCGACATTGGCGATCTCCGTCTCGGCACCAAAGCAAGTGGCGGCGCCGCTCGTCCTAGTCTTCCTCCTTGGAAGAGGAGAGGCTTTGGCGCAAGTTGCGTCAACACTACGAGGACCTGATGTGGCAGCAGTTACTTCTGTCTGGGAACAAGCCGACGCAGTCACCTTCCCCAGCCATCAAGTGGTTGTCACCCGAGCGGCCAAAACAACCCCTTGCTGTAGTCGAGGTGCCCAAGCCTGGGCCAGTTCGGCTGAAACCAGCTGCCCCACTGATTTGTGGTGGTACCTCCGCCTCCACAACCGAAATCGGGGGCACCGACCAAGGACTCTCGGTCGGGTCAGGGCCTGCCCCACAGGTTGTCGGTCACCCTCACTCCCGACCATCCTCAGCAGGTGGAGGGTGGCTCAGGCCCCAGGCAGCTCTTCGCGGACTCCTCAGTCTGACGACTCCTCCCTGTTCTTAAGGCCCATTGACCTGGAGTCCTCCGGAGGCCAGTCGATGGACGAGAGCCCATCGTCCTTCATGGGTTTGCTTCGGCTCATCTCGGTGTCCACCGGGATGCAGCTCGAGCCCGTATCAAGCGGGCCAAGTGTCCCCTGACGGAGATACTGGACAGAGGGGATTCACCCACTGAGGCCTTTCCGGTGGCTGAAGCCATTGTTGGCCCAGCCTTGGAGCTTTGGCAGCGGCCTGCTTCCTGTCCTGCGCCTTTGGCCAGGAAGTATGCAGTCCCCACCGGCTCTTTGCCTGGTTTTTCGGAACACCCCTCTGCCGAGGGGTTGGTCACCGACAGCGTTTTCCGGCGTTCCGGGAACGCTAGGGATGTGGACAAGGAGTTCAAAAAGCTGGACTATGCTGGGCGCAAGGTGTACGCTGCATCCTCCCTTGGCCTCCGCCAGGCCAGCTCGGCCGTGCTGATGGCACACTTCTTCCACGCCCTCATGGGCTCCCTGGATGAGGTGATCCCTCATCTCTCGGCCGACCTGCAGACCACGGTCCGGCAGGTACAGGACCAGGGTAGGGCGGTGGCTAAACAGCAGCTCCAAACAGCTCTGGACATTGGAGACTCCTGTGCCAGATCGGTTGCAGCCGCGGTGACCATGCGCCGCAGAGCATGGCTGAGGATATCCACCTTCACGGCGGATACCCAGCACAAACTGGCGGATGTCCCCTTCCTGGGGACAGATCTCTTCGGCCCTGGAGTGGAAGGTCACCTCCAGCGGATCAGTCCAGTGCCACTCTGGACTCTGTCAACTCCGCCCAGAAGGACAAAGGCCGCCGACAGCAGCAGCACAAGTCCTTTTGTCCTTCTGCGTCTGCGGCACGTCCGGCCAACAGCACCAGGGCCAGCAGGCTCGCGCTTGGCATCCCAAACCCAAGCCCGCGGCTTCCTCCAACAGGAAGCAGGTTGGTAAAGGCCCAGGAGGCCCCTCTGCCGGTCCCTCCTCTAAGCCTGCCTAGTGACGGGTTGAGGGGTGTTGCCCCCAGCCTCGTCACTCCCCCCTGGGGGGACGGCTCTCCACTTCCTTTCCGCTTGGTCCGTTATCACCATGGACCGTTGGGTGTTGGAGGTGGTAGGAAAGGGCCTGCCCCTGGAGTTCGAGCAGGCCCCGCCCTTCCGAGCCGTCACCCCTCGGGGGGGCTACGGGGTCCGCAGCCTCTTTGTCTGCTCGCCGAGCTGATCTCTCCCTGCTCCTTGAAAAAGAGGATCAGGAAGGTGGCGGATCCTCCTCTAGACCCGGGGTTTGTGTCCAGGTACTTCCTGGTCCCAAAACGGACGGGCTGGTGCCCCATTCTCGACCTGCACGACCTGAACAGGTTCCTAAGGTCTCGGACCTTCAGGATGGTCACTCTGGCTCAGATAATACCATCCTTGGAACAAGGCATGTGGTTCTGTTCTCTGGACCTTCAGGACGCGTTCTTTCACGTCCCAATCCGTCCGTCCCACCAGAGATTCCTCCGCTTCAGGGCAGAGGGGTCCCTCTACGAGTTCCGAGCCATGCCCTTTGGCCTTTCCCTAGCTCCCAGGGTCTTCACCAAATGCATGGCAGTGGTGACAGCATTCCTGCGGCGCCGAAGGGTCCTGGGTGTACCCCTACCTGGACTGGCTGATTGCAGCCCCCTCCAGAGCGGAGGTGGAGCGGCCCTCCAGGTTTGCTCTCAGGTTGGCCTCCTAATCAACGAAGCCAAGTCGGAACTCGTGCTGATGCAGGTGATACAATTCATCAGGGCAGAGCTAGACTCTCTACGAGCCAGAGCACGACTCCCGGTGGACAGGGCCGAGGTTCTTTCCTCCTTTACCCAATCATTTCAGGTTGGGCAATCGCGCTCTGCCCGGGACTTCCGGCACCTCCTGGGCCCGCTGGTACATGCGTCCCCTTCAATGGGGGCTGGCCAACCAATGGTCACAGCACTTCCATCCTCTGGATCAGCTAGTGACAGTGACCCAGGGGATGTGGAACGCTCTCCAGTGGTGGACTATTCCAGCACATCTGCAGGAGGGCATCCTGTTTGTCTGCCCTGAGCTGACGGTCTCTCTATCAACCGATGCCTCTCTGATGGGTTGGGGTGCCCATCTGGGGGAGCACAGAGCGCACGGCCTCTGGTTCCCTTGGGAGTCCCGATGCCACATCAACCTGCTGGAGCTTCGGGCGGTTCATCTAGCCCTCACCAACACCCTGGCCGATGCCCTAAGCCAGATAGGGGCTGCGTCCCACAAGTGGTCTCTCCTGCCGGAGGTAGTACAAGATCTGTTCTCCCAATGGAGCACGCTTCAGGCGGACTTGTTTGCCTCCAGGGAGAATGCGAAGCTGAGACTGTTTCATGCCCGCAGGGCTCGCTGCAGGGGGATGCCTTTTCGAGGCCATGGACCCCGGGCCTCTTCTATGCCTTTCCCCCATTCCCCTTCATCCACAAGGTGCTATTCAAAGCGAGGAGGGACAAGACGCAGGTGATTCTGGTAGCCCCAGACTGGCCCCGCCAGTTCTGGTATCCAGATTTCCTCCGTCTCGGCTCCAGGCTCCCGAGGCGGCTTCCAGCCCGCCTGGACCTGATCTCAGTCAATCGGGGGAAGGTATTCCGTCCGGATCTTCAATCCCTGCACCTGACGGCATGGTTCCTGAGCGGCTAGAGTTCCAGGCCTTGGGTCTTTCCGACGAGATCCTCAACATCGTTGAGGTGTCCTGTAAGGAGTAGACCAGAAAATGCTGTGCCTTCAAATGGAAGAGATTCTCCATTTGGTGTCAGGGCAAGGGCCTGGACCCTTCCTCCTGTTCCTTGGCAAGCATTCTGGACTGCCTGTGGTCCCTTTCTCAGCAAGGGCTTCGGTCGAGGACCCTTAAGGTGCACCTGGCAGCCATCTCTGCTTACGGGCGCGGGCGGGAAGCAGTCGGTGCAGGAGAAGGTGGTGGGGCGCTTTTCAGAGCCTTGATCACATATCCCTTCCGGTCAGGAACCTCCACCTCCGTGGGATCTACTGCTGGTGGCTAAGCTCATGGGCAAGCCATTAGAACTGATGCACAGGTGTGACGTCTCACCAATGCGTGGAAACACGCTTTCTTGGTGGCTTTCCTCAGCCAGAAGGATGGGAGAGCTCAGGCGCTTTCCATAAGTCTCCTTATCTGGTCTTCCACAGGGACAAGGTTGTCCCTCCCCCCACCAAAATTCCTTCCAAAGGTGGTGTTGGAGTTTCACCTTAACCAGGTGTTGACTCTGCGGTGTTCTACCCAAATCACACCTCGGAGGCCGAATATAGGCTTCATACTTTGGACCCAGAAGAGCACTCGCTTACTATAAGGAGCGGACAGCTGAAGTTCGGGGAGAGGTTCGCCAGCTGTTTGTCACCTACGCTGAAGCCGCACCTGGCAGACCTGCAGCCAAGTGGATGATGGGCAGGTGGGTCACCCCCTGCATAGATCTCTGCTATAGGTTGGCGGGCATGGAGCTTCCCAAAGGGATAAGAGCTCATTCTACCCGCCATACTGCTGCATCGGTGGCTGCTTCCAGGAACGTCCCTATCCAGGAAATCTGCAGGGCTGCTACCTGGAAGTCAGCACACACCTTCATCACCCACTACCACATAGACCTTGAGTCACGCCGGGATGCTGGTTTTTGGGGCCTCGGTTCTCCAGTCTTTATTTCCCAAGTAGAGGGTGTGCGTCTTGCCTCCCTCCTCCCGGAGAACTGCTAGGAGTCTGCCAGACAGTGTGGATGAACAACATATCCACCTCCCTAGAAATACAGGTTACTCACCTGTAACGAGTTCTAGGAATGGTATATGTTGTTCATCCTGGCTGCTAACCTGGCTTCCAGCGGGCTAGATCTGGCAGCATGGGCGGAGCCGAGAGTTTTACCACCCGGGTGGGTGGGAGGAGCCAGCATGAAGACCTTCTGGTAAGATTTAAAGCGACAAGGAACCTGCCAGACAGTGTGGATGAACAACATATACCATTCCTAGAACTCCTGTTACAGGTGAGTAACCTGTGTTTTTTTTCTCCCTCTGATTAACTTAGCAAAGCCTGGAAAGTCATTTCCAATTACAGGTAACTTTGATATCACTCCTACTTTCATTTGGTGTGACACTGAGTCGGTCGAGGTGGAATAGTACTGAGTGTCTCCATGAATGCAGATGACCCCAGTACCTGGTCCTCTTACAATTCTTTCCCAAAACTTCAGCGTGAACGAGTGTCTGTCGCTTCCTGAATCTAAAGATAAGTCCTTTCACAGCCTTCTTTCCCACCTTACCTCTGTTAAATAGTTGCCCCAGTTTGCTAAGACCAAATCTGCTTCAATATTACCCTTATTTTTACGGCAGTTTTCTTGTAATATGGCCTGACTTGTTGCAGTTATAGCATACAAGTCTTAAGGTACAGATTTGTTACCCCAACCAGAGTTCTTATCTGACCTGGAGTTAGACTGGGGGGAAAAAGGGGGTCTTAACGGTTCTGGTCTATTACTTCCCTGCTGTGATGTCCGTCAGGCCATCTGATGGTCTTCAGCCATTCCTCACTTTCAGGTTGGTGCTCTCTTGCCTGAAGTTGGTCTGTAGGCAGGATATTGATGCTGTTCATTGTAAATATCTTGTCAATATTTTTCTTTTTTTCACCTGGTCATAGTCAGCTGACTGAGCAGTGTCCACATTACTGCAGGCAAATTGGACTTTACCTGTCAGATACGATACCAGCCAGATTGCCCATTGCTGCTTTGGTCATTGGCATGCACTAGCGACCCTTTCAAACGTTGTCAGGTATACCTAAATATCATCCAAGGGGCACAGCTTTGTCACTTTAATGTATTTCAAGTTACCTGTGTGTTGCTGATCTGTTGGACCTGTACCAGTTCCTTCATCTTTAATAACTTGCAAGGCAGCTAGCCATAGCTGCATGTCTCCTTTTCTCTATGCCTTTAAACATTGGAACTCTCCTCCTCTCTGCATCTCCATCTTTGTTGTATTGCCCACCATTTGAAAAACTTTGATAGACTTTCTGGTCGTGCTGCTGCCTTTTCCCATGTCTCACACCAAATGTGGAGAGGCTACTGGATGCTGTGTGTCTTCTGACACCAAATTTAGCTAATCTGTATACCACTGACACCAGCTGTAATGGAGGCCTGTGTCTGGAAGCATGAGCAGTCCAAGAGAAATTGTGAAAATCCCAACAAGTAGTGATTTCTTATAAATAACAAGGAAATAACAAAAAAGAGTAGGCTGGTTTTTAGCATAGGCAGTCCAAAAAAGGTCCAATTTCTGATTTCAGAGCTGCAATTTACAGTCAACCAGCTCTCTAACATCTGGTCTGCAAAAGACACCGAAGGATACCTTCTCTCCTGCTTTTTATGCACTTTGGAACCTTGCCAGACTTTATTAAAAAAAAAAAACACGCAAGAGCCGATTGTGCAGACCAGTAGAAAAGACTGAGATTGTAAGCAGAATCCTTGCTTCAAACTATCTCTACATCACAAATGAGACTGGGCCCAACCTTGTCACAGACAGGTGGGGCTCTCCAGAGTTGGACCTTTGTGAGTCCCCACTCAACACAGAACTGACGCTTTTTTGCTTGCTCAATCCAGGGCCTGGTTTGGTGACTCATTGCCCATCTCTTGGAAAGGGAGGTTATTGCGTACTACCCCCCCGATCCAGAGTGCAGATCAAGCTCCAGATGGTGGGCGCCACTCTTGATTCTGGTGGCTTCCTTTTGGCTGTGGCAGACTTGGTTTCCACTGTTCTACAGTTGGCAGTGGAGCTTCCAGTGCCCCCTTCCCTGTGCCAGGGCTTGCTGTCGCAGGAACAGGGGACTCTTGTCCATCTGAACCTCCAGTCTCTTTACCTGCATGCCTGGCTCCTGAAGATGTAGCCATGGCCAGGTTTGGGGTCCTGGTAGCTGCCAGGAAGCCTTCCACCAGGATGACATATTCCATGAATGGAAGCACTTTGCTTTGTGGGTGGCTTTCCACCATCTCGATCCGTTCACCTGCCTGGTGAACTAGATTCTAGAGCACTTGCTATCCTTGTCAGATGCTGGCCTGAAGTTTTCTTCACTAAAAGTGCACTTGTCTACCATGTCAGCCTTCCATGTGTCCATTGAGGGTCCTACGGTACCCCAGTTGGACATGGCCTGTACTCTTCTGAGGGGCATCCTGCACTTAAAGCCTCCCATCCATAACCCAGTCCTGGCCTGGGACTTTTTTGTTTTGGAGAAACTTACTTTGGCTCCTTTTGAGCCTGCCGTGGCTTGTGAGCTACACTTTCTGTTGTAGAAGGTGTTATTTTTAGTTGCCATTACCTCCGTTCGTAGGATTTCTGAGCTTCAGGTGCTCGTGTGTGAGCAGCCCTATTTGATTTTTCAAAGTCTTTTGCGTACTAATCCTAAGTTTTTGCCAAAGGTGATGTCTGAGTTTACTTAGAATTAAACTATCCACCTACCTGTTTATCTGGAGCATGCCAATCTAGGGGAAGCGTTCCATACTTTGGATGCACATAGAATACTTGGATGTTCATAGAATACCTTATGTTCAGCACATGAAGGAATGCAGGAAGCCCTCGCAGCTGTTTCTTTTTGCTCCTGGGAAAGAGGGCGTACCAGTTTAGAAACTGTCCAAATGGTTTGCCAGCTGTATTTTCTGTTTGTTGGAAGTACGGTAAGGAACTTCTGGGGCTGTTAAGGGCCACTTCAGTTTCCTGTTTCAGGGGCGTGTCAGCAGCGGAGATCTGTGCTGCTGCCACAGAGTACTGTCCACACTTTTACAAAGCACTACAGTCTGGACACCGCCTCTAGAAGGCAGGCAAATTTCCGCTTGACTGTTACAGGGTCTCCTGTCCTAGAGTCCTGCTTTCCAGCATCCCATACTGGTCTCTTCTGCAGTACTGCTTGGGACTTGTTCCTAAGGTGTGACCTGCTGCAAGAGAGATCCTTGAAGATGGAACAATTACACAAGAACTTACCATAACAGTAAATCTTTGAGAGAATCTCTTGCAGCAACTCAAGCCGTCCCTCCCTCCTTCCCTCTTAACTCTTGAGTTCTCCTCTCCTTCTCCTTTCCAAGATGGTAAACCTTCTGTTTCCCATACTCCTTGTGGCTGGGTTCTCCATCGGTTCCCTCGGGAGGGCATCTAGTTGGATAGTCTCAGCAGAGAACTGAGGAGGACATAGAAACATAGAATTTGACGGCAGATAAGGACCGCTTGGCCCACCCAGTCTGCCCATTTCCCTACCTATTGGATAAGCTGCAGATCCTAGTTAACCAGCAGCCTACTTCTTCCTACCCCAACCCCCCCAGAATTGCCTTACGACTATCCCATGCATGCTTGAATTCCACCACTGATTTTGACTCCACAACCTCCTCCAGAAGGCCGTTCCATGCATCCACAACCCTCTCTGTGAAAAAATACTTCCTTAAATTACCTCTGAGCCGCCCCCCCATCTTCAAATTGTGCCCTCTTGTTCTTCCACACCTTTTTTTTTGAAAGATGCTGCCCTCTTGGACTTTGTTGATTCCCTTGAGGTACTTGAAAGTTTCTATCATGTCCCCCCTCTCCCTCCTTTCCTCGAGGCTATACATATTAAGCTCCTTAAGTCTCTCTTCATACAACTTCCGGTGCAGACCCTGCACCATTTTAGTTGCCCTCCTCTGGACAGCTTCCATCCTGTCTGTCTTGGACATGGAGCTGCTCATGGCTATATAGGGGGACATCGACGTTATGTCGCAGATAGACTGCATGCAAACATGCTTTTGTGTGGTTCTGGTGCCTTGTGGCTGTAGTTCTTAAGGTTTGACCTGCCGCAGATTTCTCTCCAAGATCTACTGTTACTGTAAGTTCTTGCCTAACTATCTGCAGTTTGACATCCATAGACCACACTCAGGTCTGTGCCATTCCTGAGGTGCCAGAGGTTAAAACCTGCATATATAAATAAAAGTTGATCTTTAGCTAGACCATGGCATATCCCATGTATATGCCACACCATTTTTATTAATCTAGTAACTTGAGTAAAATCAAGATACATTTTTTTTCCATTGTAAAGCCAGGACATGACCAAATCTGTAAAACCCAGACTGGATGCACCAAATCATAGTATGTGAACTATCTGTGGCGCCAGCGTTTTGAGGAAGGGATAGTTCAAATGGAGTTGGCTGGGTCTGGTAGTTGGGAGTTAATGTAAGGTATTCTGTGTGAAGAGCCATGCCTGGTGCACATGAAATATCACAGCAAGGACCCTTACTTTCCCCCGTAGTTATTTGCTGGCAGAATAGTAAATTGTAATGCAGGGTTTTGGGGAGGGAATGAATGGTATTTAAGCTCTGTGGAGTTGAGAGCCTGATCCTTTCCACTTCCCAGTAGTGAGCTAGCTCCCTGGGAAGGCCTTATTAGTCGCATGGTGGTTTGAATTCCTGGATCTTACTGTAAGAGCCCTCTCGAAGTAGGTAATTACATATAGGACTGACGCCGGGCAGGACCCCACGGAAAAATTTTCTAGCTAGCAGTCCCTGGCGAGGGACCGCCCCCACGTCAGGTGACCAGCGTCATACGATGTCGGTATAAACGGGCGGTCCTGGACGCCCGCCTTCCAGTTCTTTCCCACCGTTGGCTCGTGCAGCGCCTTGCGGAAAAGTTTGTGCTTAGTCAGCCCTATCTTTCGTCGGTTTTACCGAAAATTCGTTATTTTTTCCTTAACATCAGGTCATCATCGGTGTATGAGTCCCTACACCTCCAAGCACCAAAAACAAGTGTGGCTCGTGCGGCCAACTGCCACTGAGACGGTAATTCCTGTGCCTTTTCTGCCTAGGCCCGATCACCTGGTCGAGAAGTGCCAGCACTGCCTCAACTTCAACGTGGCTGCCAGCAGCGCCAACAATCCCTGGAAGCCCATTTTTTGAAGAAGAGTTCTATGGAAAAGGAGCTCAAAAAGCTGAGGCAGGTGTCCACTTCCCCTGAAGGACATCGCAAAAAGGACAAGGAGAGGCACCGGGATAAGACCTCCTCTACCGCGTCTCACTCTGGCGTCGCAGGGACACAGGTAACGTCCCCTCCGGGGGACCGCTCCTCGACGGCTGCCTCGAAGGTTTCAGCGACGGCCTGCCCGTCTGGCTCGCACTCGGGCCTTGCGGGCGCCTCCGGGCCATTGGAGGCCTCCGCACCCGGTTTGGCCGCAGGCTTGCGGCCTACTGGCGTGGGCGACTCCAGTAAGTCTGGCATCTGCTTCTCCAACGTCCGCATGGAGAGGGCCGGTAAGACGCCCGACCCTTCGGGGCGGCGCGCGGCCCCTTCCCCCACCGGCTCAAGTCAGAGACCACTCCACAAGAGTAGCTGCCTCTGCGGCTTGTTTCAAGAATGTGTCTGCGGCAGACGTATGCGCTGCCGCCACATGGACTTCCGTCCATACCTTTTCGAAACACTACAGTTTGGACATTACCCTTCGCCGTAGAGCAGGCTTCGGGCTGGCTGTTTTTGCAAGGCCTCCTGTCTTGAGGCTTGTACAGCTAGGGTTACTTTTTGGAGTAGTTTCCTCCTCCCGGTGCCTTTTTTCCTTGTTCCAGACTGCTTGGGATTCAGTCCTATATGTAATTACCTACTGCAAGAGCCCTCTCGAAGTAAGATAGTACAGTTACATAAGCACTTATCGCAACAGTAGATCTTCGAGAGAGGCTCTTGCAGTAGGTAATACCTTCCCACCCTCCATCCCCCTAGGCTTTTTCAGCTCCTTTTCCAGGAATGGAAGCATCCACTTCTCTTTCGTCAGGGCCTTCCTGGCCTGTGGCGGGAAAACTGGAAGGCGGGCATCCGGGACCGCCCTTTTATACCGACGTATGACGCCGGTCACCTGACATGGGGGCAGTCCCTCGCCAGGGACTGCTAGCTAGAAAATTTTTCCGTGGGGTCCTGCTGCTGGCCGGCGTCAGTCCTATATGTAATTACCTACTGCAAGAGCCTCTCTCGAAGATCTACTGTTATGGCAAGTTCTTACGTAACTGTACTTTCTCTTCTCTCCCTTCCCATACATACATCCACACACACACACCCTAAAAAAACCTAAAAAGGTAGATGGATTATACAGTCTGAAGTGGAAGGGATTTGGCTGCAAGCTCCATAGAACACACTGCGATCCAGTCTTCTCTCCCATAAACCCTTTTTTGCCAGCAAACCCTGTAGAAGGTAGGTCGTCTTGCTGCATTTTTAGGAGGTCTTTTGTGAAATGTATTCTGGTTATCCCAGGGTGTTCCCTTTTTTTAAAACGTTTTTTCTGTGTACTTGTCCCACCTCTTCCCAAATCCAAAATCTCACCAAAGTCAAACTTCAATTAACAAATCAAACTTCAAGTCCTTCACTTTATGCAAGAGAACCACTTATCCTACCATGCGTGAAGCCAGCAGCAGGCTGCCTTGTGGCAAACATGATCCAACAAGACTGGCTGATGGGAACAGATCTATATTATAGGTGGACTATTCAAAATAACAGTAGCTAGATAATTCTGTTCAAGTGTCCCCAGCACTTTGACTGGGATCTTCATGTTCAGATCTGTCTCTGGTTGCAGCAGCCATTTGAGTGACCCACTTACTGGCCTCCTCAGGGTCCAAGAACTTATACCTTGCTGTCGGAAAAGATACAAAGTCTAGCCGGATAAATCATGGTGTATGGGATCCCATTGTCTCGTAGTGTCTGCTGTACCCCATCAAATTTCTTTTGATGTTGCCTGGTAGCATAACTAATATCAGGAAAAATTTAAATTTGCTGATTGTCCTACATAATGGGGGGTCTGCTCTGCATGTCAGTTGGGAGGAGATGTTCCCGAACACAAACTCCTGCTGTCACAATCATCAGGGTCTGTGGTTCTGCCAAGCTTTGCTGTTGTCCACATGGAGTAATGCGGTGCACCTTTTGAATCTCCAGAACATCTGCCCCTGTCTGTACCAACTCTGTCAGCCACTCCTTTATAAACATGACTGATCTCCTTCACACCCCTCTGGTAGTCCCACCAAGCAGAGATTGGCAGAACGAGCCTGATTCTCTAGGGTTTCCAGTCAGGCTTGCAAGTGCTGCGACTCTTACCATGAGTGTTGTGGCAGCCGTTGAGGTGTCTGCTTGCTTGCGAACCTTGGCAACATTGTTTTTCAGACCATCCACCACCGTCTTGAAGATCAGCACTCGTCCATTAAAGCCATCCATGACTGATATAAGTTTTTTGAAGTTTCGGACCCAGGGAAGCAAATGTCTCTTCAGAATCCGGTGCAGTCATGGTCTGGGCCTCTGCAGTAGACCGTGAGGTCTGAGCTCCGTTCCTTTGCCCTTGTCGGAACCAGCAGCTGTGCTGTCCTGCTTAGGATTACCCTTTCAAGGCAAATAAAAGGTGCCATTTTAAGACCAAATGTTCAGATTCACAATTTAAGTCCAAAATGATCATTTTGAATTCCAAGGAGCAAATGTATAGGAGCTGTATAAAACTTCTTGTACTCTGCTCAGCTCCAAAGTGCCCCCCCCCACAAAAAATCCCAGGACATTCCTGACAGGCACTTGTTACCTAAGGCTAATTTACTTGGCTGGTTACCAAAGAACAAACCTTAAAATCCATTTGTTTCCCAGAATTAAATGTGGTTCCCATTTGGTCGTTTGTACAAAAAGCTGGTGCAACATATGGTTTTGTATGATAGTGGTGTAAATAATTATTGCATGAAAAACTGACTTGAGCGGCAGTGTTGGTGTTGAAGTGACCAGTTTTATTGGTGTTTTGACCCTAAATGGGGATTTGGGGGCAGTTTTCTTACATACGAACATAAGAAGCCAGCAGGTCATTTTGGTCTGTGTAGTCTGCTCATATTGCAGGCTCGACAGCTTGAGCTACTGTCCCGCACGCGCGCCCCCCCCACCCACAACCATGATCCTTACCTTCCCCCTGTTTATCCCAGCCTTTCTTGAAACTGTCCACTGTCTTCAGTGAGACCACCTGTTCTGGCAGTGCATTCCAAGTGTCCACCCTTTCTGAAGTGCTGCCTGACCTCCCTTGTTAAACGCCGTGCCCCCCCTTAATGGTTGCCACTCTGCTTAGAGACCCTCCTTCTCTGCCTTATTTATCCATTTCAAGTACTTGAAAGTCCCAGTCATGCTCTCTCACTATAATCTTTGTGGCCCTCCTCTGGACCTTCAACAGCAGATTAATGTCATTTTTGAGGTGTGGGCACCAGTACTGAACCCCATACTCGAGATGTGGCCTCACCAGTGACCTGTACAAGGGTAGTATAACCTCCCCTCTCCTTCTACTAATCCCCCTAGCTGTGCATCCCAGCATCTTGTTTGCCCTTGCTGCTGCTTTCTTGCACAGCATGGAGTGCTTCAGGTCACTAGTGATCAGATACTTGGACTCCACCCAGCTAGTACTCCATCCAGGGATGGCACTAGATGGGGCAAAAAGAAAAAGGTGCAGCTTGCCCAGAAATCACCCACTTTCGACATGACAGTGGGTCCAAAGTGGTGCATCTGTCTAACAAAAGCTGAAAGATGGAAAAGTAAAAGTATTTTCACTTGACAAATTTAAGCTTCTGTACTGGTGAAATTTTGTATTTGTGATTAGGTTTTGACCCAGTTTCTCAGTTTGACCTTTTTTTCTTTAACACCAGTGGGTCTAATTTGGCCCATGTTTTAAACCCCCTAATGCTGTCACTGTCTTGGGATTCTTTGCTCCAGTGTGTATAATTTTGCATTTCTTGGCATTGAAGCCAAGCTGCCTATTCCCAGATAACCTCCCCAACTTTTCCATATCATCCTTTTAGGTCCTGTATCCCTTCAGCTGTGTCCACTCTCCCGCACAACATGGTGTCTGAATAAGCACATTTTGCCCTTAATGCCATCTCCAGTGTCCTTGATGACGACATTGAACAACACCGGCCCCAGCACAGAGCCCTGCCAGACCCCACTGATTACCTCCTTTGGTGCCAGATAACACTCCTCACCCCACAACCACCATCTGGGTTTTGTCCCTCAGCCAGTTTTCCACCCATCTGGATATCTTTACCCCTTACCCCAAGATCTGCCAACTTCCTGATCAACCTTTTGTGGGGCACAGTCAAAGACCTTGCTAAAATCCAGATAGAGGATATCTACTGCTTGGCCTCAGTCTACCGTCTTGGTGACCCAGTTAAAGTAGTAAATCAGATTTGTTTGACAATCCCCACCCACCCACAATGAACCCATGCTGCCTCGCATCCTGGAGACCATGCTCCTCTAGATATTCCACCAATCTTCCTTAAACGGACACTGACATACTAAAATGCCAACAGAGTAGGCTTAACGGTCTCTTGAGTCTGCTTGGTTTTCAGGGCAGATTTTGCTGTGCGCGCGCGCCTTCCCTCCCCTCGACAAAATGATATTGTCCCTAGTCCCAGATGTTCCACCTGTACTGGGCCTGGTCAAATTTACCCCCCCTTAAACCCGTCCACAGTCTCCGCCTCTACCAGCTCCCTGGGCAGTGCATTCCATGGCTCCACCACCCTTTCAGGGAAATAACATCCCCTCCTCTCCCCCTCTGAGCCTGCCTCCTTCCAGCTTACGCCTTGACTTGACTTCTTGTTGCCCCATCCTCCTTTCTTTTGGAACACCCTGTCTGGGCCTCCCTTATTGATCTTTCATGTACTTAAAGACCTCTATCATGTCTACCCCCGTCCTCCTCTCCTCCAGGGTGTAGATGTCAAGCTCCTTGAGCCTCTCCTCATAGGTACTCTCCCCAGGCCCCAGCTCATTTTGGTTGCCCTCCTTTGGACCCTCTGTAGGAGTGTAATGTCCCTCTTTAAATGTGGTCTCCAAAACTGCACACAATACTAGAGGTATGGCCTAACCAAGCAGCTGTACAGTGGAAGGATCGCTTCTGCCCTTCTGAGGTAATCTCTCCCCCCTCCCATGTGCATCCCAGCATCATATTGCCCTTGCCCTCCTGCAGGTCTCAAGAGTTCATTTTGACATCTACCACTACCCCCAGGTCCCTCTCACCCTCCGTGACTTGAATCATGTCTCCTCCCAGGGTATACCCCTGGCCTGGATTTCTGACTCCCAGGTGCAGAACCTTGCATTTCCCTGCATTAAATTTTAGTTTCCATTTTTCCGACCACCTTTCCCGGTCCTCCTGCAAGGCCACCCTCCCCTCCTCCTCATCCACCACTGCACCAAGCTTTCAGTAGTCTGCAAAGAGACTCCTCTCACTCCTGATCCCCTTCCTGATGTCAGAGACATAGGCATTGAACAGGAGTGGCCCTAGCACTGACCCCTGGGGAACCCCACTAGTAACCCACCTTGGGGATGAGGCTAACCCTCCAACCACCACCTTCTGAGAATACGCAGAGAGCCAATTTTCTATCCATCTTAACTGTTTCCCTACCCCATTTCCTTCAGCTTAGCCAGCAGGCTACTGTGGGGTACCGAATCAGATGCCTTGCTAAAGTCCAGAATGAGGATGTCCACTGGCCTACCTGGTCGAGGGCCCTTGTCACCCAGTCATAGAACTCAATAAGGTTTGTCTGGCACGATCTTCCCGTGACAAAGCCATGCTGCCTATCGTCCACATACCCAGTTTGCACTGTCAACCTATTTTTCATCATATTTCTAGTTAAAAACCTACATTTTATGATTACCTTCTCTATAATTCATTGATGTTGCTGTTTGTTTTGTCGGTCTCCTTGTTTAGAACTGAATTGCATGCTAATGTAGATTTATAAACAACCTTGTTTTGTTTGCAATCCTGGATCTATTCTTGCTGCATACTTCCTGAGCATTAGAAACTCACCCAAACAGTGCAGTCACTCATGATGCCACAGTCTCCTAAACTCCCACTGCATCATGAGTGGCTAGACTGTTATGGGTGTTCCCAAGTCCAGGAAAGATGGAGTTGGAGCTGATTAAGGAATGTAAACAAACCTGTTTTGTGTGATAACACTAGCAATCTGTTTTTCACTTTTTAAAAGAAAAAGAATACTAATCAAACCCCTAGCTAAATCGGCAGTCTTTACAAAATGTTAGCAGTCATAAAATGTGTTAAACTAGGGACACTTTGAGACCTAAGGGGGTTGACTGTGTCCCTTTAACTATGGTCTCCATGAGCTTGCCACATGATTGAAGTCTGACTGACTGGTCTGTAATTCCCTGGGTCATCCCTGGGACTGCTTTTGTGGAGGGGTACCACATGTGCTGTTCTCCAGTCCTACAATACCAAGCCTGACTCCAGTGAACTATTAAATAAGCCTGCCACTGACCCTGCCAGTTCCCTTAGTACCCTTGGATGTACTCTGTCCAGGCCTGGTGACTTGTCCACCTTCAATGCTAGCAGCCCTTCCCTCACTCTATCCTCCTATCACTACATCTGTGTTCCCTTCCTCACCCCACTTCTCTTCTCCCTCCTGAAGGCACTGGTCTGTCCTTCCCCTTGGTGAAGACAGAAGTATTCATTTAGTGTCTCTCTTATCCTATTCTCCTACCAATCCCATCCTTCTTGTCACTTTTCCTCACTTTTTATATAGCGAAAGAAGAAGGCGTTCTTCCCCTTTTTAATTCCTCCAGCTATCTGCATCTCCTTCTGCCACTGGACTTCCTTACTTGCCTCATTAGCCAACCTATTTTCCCTGTCCACCTCTATTGGTCTTCCTGAATTTTCTATTGGCTAAGCTCTTTCCCTTACTGCCTGGACGACCCCAGAACTGAAGCAGCTGGGTGCTTTGGCCCTTATGTTCTTCCCCCTGAGCCTAACGCACTCCTCTGTGGCAACCACTATTCCTTCTTGAATAATGAACTACCTTTGATCCACCCCCATGTCTGCTCTGATGTTTACCAGGTGGCTCCTTAGCACTTCGCCCATCTTCCTGAAGTCTGCCCCTTCTAAAATCCAATATTTTGGTCTTGGTCAGGATGCTTTCCCTGCCCATATCCAACTGGAACCACACTGTGCAAAGTCTTAAAACAGAAGGTCAATCCGATCAGAGTTTGAGCATTCCCAGGAGATGGGTATGGTGTTTGATACAGTATGTGCAGTTTGGCCAGCTTGGTGGTTAAAAAGGGCTACCACTTAAATACTGAGCTGTGAATGTTTATTAGCTAGTGTGTTCAGTTGGCTTTGATCTAATTAATGGTTGATGTTTATTTTGGTGCGAATGGAAATTCTACCAACAGACAACAGCGCAGGGGAGACGTGTCAAGTAAATGAAACGGCACATGTGCTAATACGCGCCATAGTACGAGTGGGTGTTTTTATAACGTGTCAAGTGTTGGGCTTTCCTGGCTCAGTTAGACCCCATCTGGTTTCTAGCCTTATGATTTATCCCTGCTGGGCTTCTGATTTGCACCAGGTTCGCACCTCATCCTTCCAACTCCTGACCATGCCTGCTGGTTTAAAGTCCAGCTATTGTGTGGTGGTCCACCATTTGCTACTTCACATGGACTTTCTAAAGGAAGTGAGCCACAGTTTTTCTGGAAACCATTCCAGTCCTCCTCCCCATGCACAGGGCAGGAGTGCATCTGGCTGCAGTTCAGTGACAAATGCCACCAGACAGAATGGCTACTTTAACCTGCTGTCCATGGAAGAAGCTGCCACTAACCAAATGGTGTTATGCAGACATAACACTGTGAAAGTAGCCAGATTGCTACTGCAGTTCTGCAGGCTGCAAAAAATCTGACGTTTAAACTGCACTAGTTTTGCTCACATTTGTGTCGCGATTGTCATCGAATTTTTGTTTTGTACGACTAGCAAGATGGGTTACATAGCCCTTTCTTACAAGTGACCAGTTCTCTATAATAGTACAGGGTACAGAATAGACATAATTCAATAGCTAGAGTACAGAAGTAGACCAACAGTTGTGTGAGGCAGCAGTTGATAGGTTAGAAAACATTGCAATAAATAAACTTGCACTCTCTCCATGCTGAGTGGAATTCTGGCTCTTTCTGACAACGCATTCTATGTATCTAGGTGAAGCGACTAAACGCAAAAGTGAAGGTAACCTTGCCTCCTAGTAAGGTATCATCGAAATTTAGACTTGTTTAAAAACAAATGGCATGGACTAGCCCAATGGCACAGCAGTAGAATTCCCACTCGGTGTTGGCAGCCAGGTTCAGGAATGAACTTGGGTTGCTGGGGGGGGGAGATTAAGCGTCCCAAGGACAGTTATTCTCTCCTTGGGAGGGAGATGGTGTTCTGTGTTTGCCACCTGGTAAGGGGAGGGCCAGACTCCAGCATATATGCGTGTTTCATTGCACCAGTGTATGCCCTTGTCCGTTCCTGGGTAAGTGAGGGGATAACCTATCATGAGTCTGATTTGTTTCATTGGGTGAGTCTGAGAAATTTTCAAATGACTCTAAAATTTTGAAACAAGATTTGGCTGGTGCCAACAAGGCTTGTTTTTTTAGAATACAATATTCTATATTTTAACATTTTTGTAACATGTTGGCCCAGAGAGGGCTTTGGGTCAGCGGTACCTCTTTTCAGTAATGCTTCCCACACCATACACACCAGTTCAACCCCAGCAAATGCAGGGCAGATTTAAGTGCAGGCTGCTGTAAGGGAGGGACCATTTTTTGTCCCTGGGCACATTGCTGTCCCTTGCATGTTGGGGTTCGCAATGCTCCATTTTGCAATAATCATCCTGGTCCCATCTGCCTGTGCTCCCTGTGTATTAGCTGAACTGGTGATGCACATGCTCTTGTGCTCTAGTACTTGCAGCTGTAGCTCATGAGCACATTCACAAGTTTCACTAGTGTGTTTCTGAGAGACTCGCTACTTGCTCATGGGACAATCTAGCCCAGTTCCTGTCCCATCCAGTTACATCACTGCACTAGGACTCTTAATAGGAAGTGATGTTCATCTACTCCTTTTGCAGCTCATGTCACGGCCCCCAATGCATTGCAATGGGACAGCTGCAGAACGCTTCCAGATAACGATGGAACAGGTCTACTCTGACCAGCCCTAAATAAAAAACAAGTCTGATGCGCTTGCCACAGTTATGAAATGTCTGGTGGAATGGTTTCACACAGAAGTGGATTTGGCTGTGGCTGTTATTTAAAAAAAAAAAAAAGTTCCCCCTTGACTGTTTCATCTGAAATATTGGATCCTGTAATGCCTGCTGCCTTAATCACTAATTTTACTGTAACGTAAAGCTGCTCACTTTGAATAAGAGTTTGAACATTTTGCTGAATATTCAGGGGACGCTTTGTCCTCAATACAGTAGGGTGTTCCACTGTTTACTTTGTATACATGCGATCAGAATGGGTTACCAGGTACTATCCTAACATGTTGGGAGGGGGAGTTAGAATATCTGAAGGGTAAAATGCAGAAATCTGATCCCACGAAAGTAATTGAAAAGCACAGCTGTAAGGAACAAATACATATGGTAACCTTCTCTCTCGGAGGCTATACAGTCTCTTATTAAAAGCTCTGGGTGGTTTGGGGGGGAGGGAGTTTGGTGCACACTGTTTCAGCTTTTATGTTTGGATGACTAGGACAACTATTTGGGGGGGAGCAGTGCACAGTATGACTTGGTCAAACAGATTGCTTAGACTGGATGTGGGATCTACAGAAAAGCTGCAACAAGAGCTTGAAATTTAGCTCAAGTCTAGCGCTGTCCATGCAGGGGCATACATCAGACCCCATGTTGATCAGGTACAGTATACCCTTTGAGAGGAGGAAGGCTTATTTTGTCCTAATTGAGGGAAAGACATGCTGCTGTACTGCCCTCCATGGAAAGTTGCCACTGTACCAGAATGTGGGCAGTCAAAATTGGCAACAGAACATTAGCAAAGTTGGGAAGGGGGTTGTTTTTGTCAGGTTCCGTTTTCCTTTAACGAGCCCTTCTGGCCTTTCCTGGGGAAGATGACATTTCAGTAAGCATGTGAGTTGGGGCAGTGAAAGTCTTGGGGGTGG
Source organism: Neoceratodus forsteri (assembly GCA_016271365.2). Lineage (NCBI taxonomy): Eukaryota > Metazoa > Chordata > Ceratodontiformes > Ceratodontidae > Neoceratodus > Neoceratodus forsteri. The sequence continues at coordinate 501,617,479 of CM028132.1, forward strand.
TGGGCCTTCATTGCTGCAAAACATTAACTCCTGACTATGCAAAACATTCGGCGTCTGAGATTGCGAAGTACTGTTAATAATTTTTTTCCTCTTGTTATAGGTGTGTTCAGATGGAGATGCCACTGTATCGGCTAGGTATGCGGAACTTTTTCCAGCTTGGAGCTCTGACTTGATTGAAGAGTCATCATCCTCCTCCTCTTTGTCTGCTTCGCTCTTCCCCCAAATAGACTCATCTGTCAACTCTGCAAGTGCCGCCCTGTGGTGCTCTTCCTACGTTCGCTACAAGACTGAGCTTTGTAGCCGCTATGCAGTAACTGGGACCTGCAAGTATAATGAGAGGTGTCAGTTTGCCCATGGCTTGCAAGAACTCCGTGTCCCATCGCAGCATCCCAAGTACAAAACTGAGCTCTGTCGCACATTTCATACCTTGGGATTTTGTCCTTATGGGCCCCGGTGCCTTTTTGTCCACGATCCAGAGGAGCAGAAAACTGTACGGCAGAGCAGATCAAAGAAGATAATCGGCAAGTACAAGACTGAATACTGTCACACCTTTGTGTCTCTGGGGGTTTGTCCATATGGAGCCCGCTGCCATTTCATCCACAGTGAGAAGGAGAGGAGGTTACCACTGCCTCAAGTTCAGAATTCAAGGTTCAAGTTGCAGCAGGCTAACTACAAAAGAGAGCAGTGCCGTAACATCCTCTTAACTGGGTTTTGCCCCTATGGGGCCCATTGTCATTTTGTGCACAGCCAAGAGAAGACTGATGCACAACCTCCCGAGATGGAGCCCTTGAAACCTCTTCACTACAACCAGGAGATCTCAGTTTCCAAACTTACAGGAAGATCTCTCTCTCCAGCTTCAGATGGTGTTTCCACATCTTCAGGAACCCCAGATTATTATATGGGTAGCCTGTCACCAGTCCCACCAGAGTATTCGGCCAACAATGCATTCACATTCACAAGCCAGCAAATCACTGACCTGTTGCTACCACTGGCTGTGGGGCTGCAGGACTGAGGTGGGGCCCAGGCAGGACTGTCCTAGAGTTGCAGGGAGTATCAGTTTGCCCTGAATGTGATGTCTAGCCCCTCAGAATAGGGGGATAGGCATTGTTTAAATGTGGAATACAGCTTGTGATTTTCTTTTGTTTTGAGGCTATGGGCAATGGCAATGCATTTAGGTGCAGTGTCCCTTTTTAAAGCCAGTATCTTAATTTTTCTTTTTGAAGGTTTTAGTTTCTTCGCAGAGTTCCAACCTGTAGTGTGCAAGCATTCTGTTTTCCTGAACACTAAGAACTGTGGAGACCCTGCCCCTTTACTGACTGCATTGTGCATTCTGGCACAGACTGGCATTTTGTAATTAGCTGCCAAAAACTGGAATGTCTTGAATCTGACTAACTGCAAAGCTCGACCATTTTACATGCATGAAATAAATGCAGGGACATCTCATGTTTGAACTGAAAGGTGACCATAAGGGAAACCTGTTCAGGAGTGTGAACGGTTTAAGGGTGCTCTTGGACCTTGATAAAAAATTAGAGCTGCTTTGCGAGAATACAGTGGCATTATTACATTTCAGAAACACACAGCTAGAAATGTTGCATTATAAACTGGTTATGTAGTTTATACAAGGAGTCTGTTATCCGGACATGTGTTTATATAAGCGATTATAGGGTTTCTAGTATTCCTGACATGGTAACTCCAGCTTTATTTGCATAACCCACCCAACTTGTTTTCTGCCTTTTCCTCATCTGAATCAGTTGAGTGGAGTCATTGGGTTTCAAAACGGATTGGTGATTTAGTACTGGGTGGGGAAAAGAGCATAAACTATGGAGTCTGAGCAGTGTTGGAAATGGAACAAATTCATTGGGGGAACCCTCCACCTTTTTATGCAATATCAGATGTACCCAACAGGGATTTGGAGACCAGTTTCCTCATATGTTGCATTTTTATATGCCGGGGGGAGCTACATTTTACACGAGCAGTCTTTCCCCGTTTTGCACCTGGAACTAAGTCCAACTTGTGTCACTCCCAGAAGTAGGTTTTACACCCCCATCCTTTTTTTTTTTTTCCTTCACCACTGAGGTGGGGTGGGCATTAGTGCAGATGGGTTATTGCCTAAAGAGCTTTCCAAAACACATGTGACCGTGCATTTGTTTTGTGAGACTGCAAGTTGGAGAACCCACCTTCAACAGTACTACAAGATTTCATTTGCTGATTAACGGAGCTTTCTATTCTTTATGCGGGGTTAATATTTTGCTGCTGTTCTCTAAATCCAAAGTCCTGTAGTGAGGCAAGGAAGTAAAATAAATATAAATATATATTTTACATATTTGGGGGGGGGGACTGCTGCTATCTGACATTTTCTTGTACTTAAATATTGCCTTTTCATTATGTCGTACAGGGTCAGAAGCACTGTTTTCATTTGCTTTGTGTATGCAGTCTCTGCTAGATCCTTGGTATAGATCTTGCTTATTACTGTAAAGCATCTAGATTTCTTTAACAGGTATGCATGCTGTTTGCTTTTGACCTGTATTAAATGAAGAGGAGGTGCTGAAGAGTGAGGGTAAATCTAGCACATCAGCAGGACGCTACTTTATACTTTTAGTTCTTTTTCTCCTGATGGAGATTAGAGCTGGTAAAAGGCCATTTTTCTGTAAATAGACAAATTTTCCATGATATGAAATAATGCAAGATATTTCCCTTCTTGGAAGAGCCTCAGTGTTGTGTGTTTTGTTTTTATCATATGTAATTTCTGGGTTTTTGTGGGTTTCTCCTGATCCCTACACCCCCGATGTAGCATGCACTTGCCTTTTGGGACACACCTTCCTTCCAGTCATGCCGTTGACCGCCTATGCAGACGATGAACCTTCATTCGGTAACTGCAGAACTACAGGCGGGCAACCCCACCCCTTACCTGGGAGAGGAGAGCCAACGCTCAATCCTGCTCCCCACCCCCGGCGACCTGAGGTTGTTCCTGAACACGGGTTGCTGGCATAACGTGAGGTGTGGCGTCCAGTGCCTCAACTCTCGGCACCACCGGGACAGCCTATGTGTTTTCTGTTATCTAAAAGATGCAGTACAGAGGTGAGACTGATTACAGAGATGCCCAATTTCAGATTAATAAAGCCTACTGTGTTGCTCTGGATACAAACTGAAAAATCCAGTCACCTAAGCGCTCCTGTAACAATTAATGCTAGATTATCTTAAAATTGCTCCTGTTCAGGGTTACAGATGAATTGCTTGGTACTGTTGCTCTGAGTGTATTTTGGAACTTGCAGATCTTTAAATCCAGGATAATGGAACATTTCCCATCAGGTAATCTTTCAACAGCTAAGTTGGGCTTTTTACTAATCAGAATAGCAGCACGGAGCCAGTACAGAAGCATTGCTCAGTTGGATAACTTCTTTCCTGTGGCTCTTGATGGGTGGGGCACCTTGTGTGATTCTGGTTTTATTACAATAACTGCCACCCACCCAAAGGGCCCTCGCTGAAGTCTCCTCTTAGTGGTATGTCTCCTCCCCACCCCCATTGACCCACTGTCTGTTTACAAGCAGCACAGGCCTAGGGATCCATGTTGGAACGAATCCCACACATTAGCAGTCGGTGTAATGATTAGAGCACAGTACTGCAAACCAGGATATCTTGAACTGAATCCCCTCAAGTTATGATGTAAATTTTGGTTTACCTTTTGATTTTATTGGAGTCTATACTAAAAAGTGCAAGAAAGGAAATTGGCCCCATATTACACTGACTTGGGGTGGGGGTTGAGAAGACTGGTAGGAGCTTTGAGGTTGTTGCTTCTCTGCCCTGGAAGGGTCATCTGTCTTAAGGGGTCTTCTCCAGAATTGGCTTTTTAGCTCCTTGCTACAGTCCGGTAGATGGAGAGGGGGGAGGTGTCCAAGCTCTTAACACCTTCCTCCTTTCAAGAGGAAACTGTTAACATCCCAAAGACTAGGGCATTGTGTATATAGACTGTACATTTTAGCGACACCTGGATTTTAGCACACCAAGATGGCCCAGTTCTACAACATTAGCTGCTTCAGGTAGAACAGGATTGGAGGTTAAATTGGGCATTAACTCTGGTCCACATTCCTGATAACCTTTCTCCATTGAATACTATTGGAGAGTCCCACCACCTGGGGATGACTGTTCACCTCCCAAACATTTCCAGATTACTCACTGCATGGGATTCCCTTTCTTGAATTGGCATATTCATGATGTTTTGAAACCTAATTGCTCAGCACTAGCACTAATTGCTTTAGAAGTGAAAAATATCGCACTGATGAGACATTATGGGACATTCTGCCAAAAGGCATGGTTTCCCACCACCCAGTGGGATGGTATCTTTGCTTCCCTTAGAAGTTTTTCCTAATATGCAAAACATAAGGAAATTTGGGACCAAATCTTGGGAAGCGACACAAGAAAAGTAGAATCAAAAGGGGAGGATGAGATAATGGCAAAATCTAGACTAAATGGTTTATACATACTTCAGAGTGTCGTGCAGTGACTTGGTATACATTACCAATATTGCTTTTAGAAGTCTTAACATTCCATTGCTTAACCCTGATATAAAATGGCCCGACAACAAACCTAATGCAGGGTCAGCACGCTGATTTTAAACTGTGGGGCAGCAGTGTTTTTTTTTTGGGGGTGTATTAAGTCTTGCTGAATAATTTGAATTTTTTTTTATTAACAGACTTCCTAGTGAACGAACTGTTGATGGAACATGGAGTAGTTCTCTGTTTATGGAAATAAATTTAATATTCTAAGGTTATTTTAAGATTTGTATTTACTACATTAAAACTTGTTTATCAAGTAATATATTGATATATATGCCTAATGACTATTAGTGGAATCGCTTGAACGATCGCAAATGTGCGATTATACTGTAATGTTTTTACACTGATTTTTTTAAATAATATATATTATCTGATCTGTTAATAAAGAATGACTGAGGTTTCTAGCCTTTACCTACAAAACGAAATATTATCGTTCTCTTTTTTTCTTAATTCTCACTCTAAAGGACATTTTAGTAATTACAACGGTACAACAGTCTTCCAGAATGTCTCATACAGTTGATAACAAAAATGTTCATGGCAGTCCTTAAAATAATGCAGATCTATCTTTAAAGGACAAAATGGGGAATTAGGAGATGAGCAGACTACAGAATAAAGAGTATAGATAGTGTGTTTGAGAGGGGACAGGTCAGATCAGAACTGGTTATTCCCTGGATTTAGGTAAGGGTTATGGGGCAGGGGAACTCTGACCCTACTTCCATTAGGTAGGAAATGTGAGTCAGAAGTGGAGAGTAGGGCATTGAGGTGAGAGATTTGGGGAGGATACAGACTGGTGCTAGTTTTGAATTTATTTTGGCAGGATACGGCCTCTGGGCAAAGTGTTTCTGGGCTGTTCTGTATATAAGAAGTTACATAAAAATATTAAAATACGTCGGTACAACATACAGTTCCAGTACAGTTAAAGGGGAACAGTTGCACACAGGGCCTTGCACCCAAGTGATGGGCTGGTTCCAGTGTGTGCAAAACATTGTTTTGCTTGCTATTTACTGTAGTATAGTGGATTGTATCAGACTAAATTTTGTTTACTTCTAGGTTTGACATCTTTTGTACTTACAAATCCCAGAATACCTTGAAGCTGACTTGGAGCAGTATGGCAGCAGTGGGAGATTCAGTACCCTGCACTGCATGTTAGTTTATACAAGCTCTGATCTCTTGTTTTCTTGTCCTGCTGTCCTCCTAGGACTAACAAGAGTCAGAGGACTGTACTTGGCCCCTAGAGAGAAACAACCAGAACACATCTGATCGGAACATACAAAAGCACCATCATGCACTGCAGGCTATTGAATCTCCCACTGCTGCAGTCCTGCCCTGTCAGCTGCAAAGGATTCTAGGATTTGTAAGTACAGAAGATGTCCATCTAGAAGTAAGCAACATTTAGTCTGATACATTTTGTTTTTGATTTGTTTAGTACAGTGGATTGTATTTGTGCGCATTGGGACCAGCCCCACATTTGGATGTGGTGCTCTGTGTGCTGACTGGTCCCCTTTAAGTCAATATTCAGAAATGTCAACATTTAAATGGACACCAGTCAATAAGTGCTGCCTTAAAGCTGCATGACGTTGCTATGTTCCACAGTTTTGGTGGTAATGAATTCCAGGCAGTAGTGCTATGAGTTTGGCAACGAACTCTGGTTGACAGGGTGACTCAAGTTTTTAGGAATGAGTTCGGGTCAATGGGGACCAGCTGGGGCGAGTGGAGTATTGAGCGTCCCAGGGGAAACTCTGGGGTGGGTTACTATCCTCACTGTAATACAGCCACCTGGAAGACTACAAGTGGCAGTGCAGTCAGATGCTGTGGGAGGGTGAGACACAGGCCGAGGTCTGGAGTAACAGCACGGAATAGTGTGCATATGCTCCTTAGACTTCCCATGCGTGCTTGTGTCTCTATGGACTGGGATTAAAAGGCGGAAACCCTTCTACTAAAACTGACAACTTCCCCAGTGACTAAACGTGGACCACACCAGGAACCCTCCCTCAACAACCACCTAAGACTCTGCAGGTAGAGGTGACCCTACCCCAGGAGGGGTCTGATACCATGAACGCATGTAGGGGGGAACAAGTTAGAGGTAGAGCCAGGCACTTTGGGGACCCTGAGGGAAACTGAGGCAGATGCATTGGGGGCATAAAAAAGAATGAGGGGCACGTGGAAATTCAGCTATGTCATGGTTGGGCAGTTAAAGTTCGTTTTTTTTCCCTCATGTTTATTCCTCCTCTCCACCCCTCAGCTCTGGTCTCCTCGGGAGACACCAAGGAGTCATCCCTCTGCGATCCGCCCTGCCTGGACAGTCCTCTGTCGCCCATGTAGCCTCTGTTTACCCCCCAGGGCGGGGACGAGGTGGGCCCCTAGCAGTCAGTAGCATTGCTCGGGAGGGTGCCAGGCGGATGGCCACAGATCAAGGGTAAGCTCCGGTGCTCCACCGGAACTGAAGGGTGTTTTACCCTGTTTCTTGGGGAGTGGCTGGCGCCCTGGCGTAAAGGCATATTACCGACGTCTGCCACTCCCCCATTCCTTCTTTTCGTCATCAGCGCTTGCTGCATCTCCGGCCTCTGCAAGAGGGCAACCGAGCACCGACTCGGGACCCCTGTCCCTCCTGGGGAGAGGAGAGCTGTCCTCCGGATACTCAATCCTCTCCCTCCCCTGCCGACCCCCAGCAACCAGGGCTCTTTCCTGAATACGGGTCGCCGGCATGGCGCAAGGTGTGGCGTCCAGCACCTCAACCGTCGGCACCACTGGGCCGGCGCCAGTTCCTTAAACTTCTGATTTGAACAGTCTTTCACACAATGGATAAATATTTGTTTATGCAGTATTTGAAGTAAATTGTAAAGCTGTTTGACAGTGACATTAAACATTTCACACACAGCGAGAAATATCTAAAATTGTTTTGTTTATAGGGTTCCTTGTTGGTGCTGCCTCTTCTTGATGTGAATCAGTTGAGTGGACTCATTTTGGTTCAAAACTGATTGGTAGTTTTAATATTGGGGAGGTGAAAAAGGCAGCATAGAGCCCTAAGCAGTGTTGGAAATGTAACTAATTCATTGGGGGAACTCTCCACCTTTGATGCAATATCAGACATACCTAGCAGGGATTTGGAGACCAGTTTCCTCATATGTAGCATGTTTACTCTGTCAGGGCAAGGGTGGGGAGGGACATTAGAGGCCATGACATGAGATTGGAGGGGGTTCAGGAGGGAAAGGAGGAGACACTTTACAGCGAGGGTGGTGGCAAGGTGGGATGAGTTACCAGCGGAGATAGTAGCCTGTAAAACAGTGGGCTGCTTCGAAAGGGGCTGGGATATGGCAAGAGGGAGGGGGGAGCGAGGCGGGGAGGGGCAGCTGCAGGATAGGGCTGCTAACTGCATAAACGAGCAGACTCGATAGCCCAAATGGCCTTTTTCTGCTGGCAAATTTTGTATATTTGTACACTTGGCCATTTTACCCTTGGGGGATACATTTTTTTACACTAGCAATCTGATTTAATTTAATTCCCTGAATTTATTCCCACAGTTTTTTCCATTATTGAACTTCGTGCAGGGGTGGAGGCAGCATTTTTTCAGTGCGGATAATTATCTTATGAAGAGCATTCCAAAAGTCATGTGGCTTTGCATTTGTCTCGTGAGACTGCAATTCAGAAGGCCCACCTTCAACAGCATTACCAGATCTTTGGGGGTATCTTAGTCATCAGGTCACACTGTATAGTCTTCACTGTTGGTGAAGCAGGATCCACGTGAAAGATTTTCAGTACAACTGGGGCCACCCATGCTGTCTGTGCATCTGTCATCAACTCTAAAGGTGTGAGCGGCCCTGCTCCCTCCTCCGTTTTTTGCCATCATCTTGTTCCCATGGGTCTCTGCGGAAGCTCAACGCAGTTTTACGCCACGTTCGCCTACGGCTTTTTCCTAATTACTACTTTTAGAATCTCTTTTCTAAAAGGGATTCATTTATTTTGTCGAGTTAATCAGTCAACCTCTTCTGCCACTATGGAAAGATAGTCTCCACAGATGAACACTGTCTCCAGCTGTCTTGGGCCTGATCATGAAGTCTTGGACATTGAGCTCTGCCAGAAGTTTAATAAAACAACCCTCGGGTGACACAAAAGGGCACTATAAAAATGGAGCAAGTTCCAGACAGGGATACTCCAGGGTCCCAGCCTCTGTCTCCAGCAGGATCGATGAGTCCTTGGGGGGAGGGGGGGTCATAAAAGACAGATTGGGACCACTTCTTACCCCCACCCCACCCCATGGCACTCGTTCCTCCGTCCGGGAGTTCCTCATCTGTTGCTGCTGCAGCTGCACGGACACAAAAAGTCTCTGTACAGGTCTCTGTGCCCTCTAAACCCATAGTGACAGTGCACTCGCCAGATTCTGAGTGGCTGGTTGTCTACCTCCGGGTCATCAGCCCCTTCGTATGGCCTGTTGGCCCTCCCATCAAGGCCTGACCCCTCTCCATCTACTCTAGCTACAGGCTGTTTGTGCAGGGAGCAACGATCCACCCAATGGACCCTGTGAACCCAGTCTTCGGCCATCCTGAAATTAGAGTTAACAAAATTTAGTTTGGTTGTTCACCAGCTGGACACATAGACCCACTTCACTGGTGCCACCGACTGCTGTGTTGTTGACTCCTCTTCGTAGGCTGTAGGATGTTCCCCGCAAGCCATCATCTGTGCCTCCTGGATCTTGTCTTGACCTCTTTCTTCCAGATGAGGAGAAAGAGATCCTTACCTGAGAGCAGATCTACAGCTTCCTCTGTCAGCAAGGATTCTGTCAAGCATACTCCTAGATTTCCTCCTGAGGACCCTACAAATGTGGGGAAACTATCTTCAGCCATGGGGTTTTATAGTGAGGAGGAAGATGTCACCAGAAAAGATCTGGTGGACTTCTGGAGATTCCAGAGTCTTCTCCCCAGATCATTCCTCCTATTTTGCCTGCCTTGAGGAATGCTGCTCCTGCAGCCTGGCACAGGCCAGACATTGTGCCAGCTATGCTCCACAGAGCGGATAAGCTCTACCATGCCCCCCCAGGGGTTTCCCTACTGTGCTTCCCAGTCCGAAACTGATTCAGTGGTCATTAAGGCAGCCCATGACTGGTCTAAGACGTCTAAGCACCTTAGCTCTCTTCTCTCCTCCCCCCCCAGTCACATAGAACTGACCTTTGAGGCAAGAAGATTTATGCCTCCTCCACCCTTGGGCTGAGGATGGCTAATTATCTATCCCATATGGTAAAGTATCGGAACTCCAACTGGAAGAAGGGCAAAGCTGCCGCTCAGGCCCTCCCAGATGGCACACGGAAACGGAAGGGTTCTCAAGTGCTTGCAGACTGCAGAGAATGATAGCAAGCACCTCCTCCAGGCCCTCTGACACTATTGCCAGGGCTGCTGCCACCGGCATCTCTATGTAGGAATTCCTTGTTGAAGGTATCTGGCTTTGCTGCTGATATTTGGCGGAAGGTGCTTCATGCCACTTTCAATGGCACTAAGCTCTTGGGCCTGATGTCCAGGACATCAGTAATGATTTGCAGGCATCCGGCAGGACTATCAAATTGGTGCACTCCCTCTACCATACACAGCCTAAGGGTAGACAGTGCTGTCCTTTTCACAAGGCATCCAACAGATCCGGTGCAGCCTCTCGGGCCTCAAGGGCAAATGCAGAGCCTCCACTGCCTTGCCTGCCTCTTCCAATGCTAGAGCTGTGGCCAAGCGCCCCAGAGATGATGGACCAGCCCCAGTGGCTGGATCTGCCTCTGCTTGACTCCTTGCCAACCCTTTTTTTTTCTGGTCCCCGAACAAGCGGTGGTGGTGGTGGTGGTGGTGGTGGGAGATTGGTTCTCTCTCCATCTGTCAATGGAGAACTATAAATTTTGATGTCTGAATTCTTTTTTTATTTTGAAATTATATTTTATTGATTTTCAGTGAATTAACTTACAACATTCTTACAACACAGACGAGTTTAACTTAAGAACTTAATACATAGAATATATACACAGGATAGTTATAGGGAGGAGAGAAACAAAAAAGGGGAAGTGAGAACAGAAGAGAACTCCCTAGGGAGTGGGGGGACTCACAATCCCATGTATTGTTCTTCAGTGGCAATATTTAGGAATTAATAAACATTTAAGTTTTCTATGTCTGTAGGCTCCTCCCACCCATTGCATCCCACCTTCAAATAATGTCAAGCAGTGTTTACATTCAGAGTAAGTTGCCTAGCAGACAGGTATTTCACCCAGGCATACACCTGGTTAACCTGTACAGCACTACTAATCCTGTTGTGCCAGGATATCTAAAACATTTTTGAGACATCTGCGATATAATGGAAAAATGGAAGCCACGACTTATATACTTCTCTCTTTGCAATCTAAGCTTCGCAGTTAGCCTTTCCATTTCCATTATTCGGGAGCAATTAGACAGCCAAGACTCCAAGGTTGGGATCTGGTGAGTGAGCCATTTTTGAGTTAATGGCCTTGAGGGCTGCTGCCACTAAAATACAAAATAGATAAGTCTGGGCCTTATTTTTCAGTCCTGGGGGTGGTAGTCCCAGTATGAATGTGGGGAGGCCCATAGGCATGAAGTTTTTTTTTTTCATACTCTTTAGTTATTATTGTCCAATAAGGTTTCAGTAGTGGGCAGGACCAGAAAATATGGGTGTGGTTACCAACCCCTGAACAACCCCGCCAAGTCTGTGGGGTGTGTCCCAAAATGTTTACTAATAACTGGTGTGCGAAAGTGGCGGCACCACTCCATCTAAAAATCCCTCCAGGATGGGAGGCAGTGGTGGAAAAGACCCCTCGCCAGATTTCTTCCCAGCTATCTTCAGTTCGGTCAGTTCTGCTTCCGCAGACCACTTATTTCTCAGGGTAATACTTAGGTCCGGCTGCAAGTCCGCCAACAGTTTTACAAATTGGGACACCTTCCCCTAGTTCTCTTGGACCCTGCCAGTATGACTAGTATTATGGAGAGCGGATTGTCTCCCTGCTGGGGGGTTCAGTTGAAGTGTTTTTTCTAGAAGATAATGTCTGAATTGTAGGTATCGGAAAAATTCCTTATTTAATAATTTGAATTCTTGTGATAATTGCATAAAGGATTTAATTAGTACTCCCTGAAAGTACTGGCCTATGGTGGAGAGGCCACTCCTCTCCCAAAGTCTGTAGTACGCCCTCCAAACTAAAGGGGAGAAAGTCTAAACGGGCCCTTACAGGTGTATCTGCGGATTGATGAGTAGGTATATTGTATGTTTTGCATGTCTCCATCCATGATTGTTTGAGGTTTACTGCCCATATATTGTTAGGGGAGAACGAGTGTAAACTGTGTTCATATATACCATGTCTCCAGTATGGGGCATACCTCCCTCTCTCCGCTCAAGATCTACCCACAAAGGGTTCTCACTCTGCCTGACTTCAAGTTATATTTCCGGGTAGCACAACTGCAATATTTTATCCCACACCTCAGTAAGAATGAATCCCCTCCACCCCACCGTGGCTTTTGGGGGCTACTAAAATGGGCCATCTTATTCTGGGTTGCTTTCCTCAGATCTGTCGTTTCCAGAAATTTAAAGGCAGTTTTATGGGAAGTACCGTAAACATGCGTATGGTCTCAATTCTGCCTATCAGTGTTGGGGGTAGCTCTTTCCACATTCTACAGTCTGAGTTGTTAGTAATAGTTTTAAATTTGTGCGGTATAGTTGAGAGAGGTCCCGAGTGATCCATGCTCCCATAATATCGAAATTCTTGCATTGCCCACCTTAATCCATTTATATGCTGCAGTAGGAGACTATCGTATCCACCCACCGGTAACCGTTCTGTTTTGGATTGATTTATTTTGTATCCAGAAATGTCTCCAAATGTTTGAAGCATTTTCAAAACACCTCGGACCACCCGTACTGGGTCTGTTAGGTACAATAGGATGTCGTCTGCATATAGAGAGATTCTCTTCTCTTCCCCTCTCCCCCTTTTAAATTCTGGGGACTGTCTGATATAGGCTGCTAATGGTTCGATACTTGGGGCAAACAATGGGGAGAAAGGACACCCTTGCTATGTACCCCATTGAATCGGGAAAGGGGAGGAGGTTATACCATTTACTTTTACCTGTGCTTGTGGGTTTCTATATAGACTGGCAATCCAGGATCGAAACCGCTGACCAAAACGTGTTAGGTCTCTAAGTAATACCAATCTACACGATCAAATGACTTCTCGGCATCTACTGACATCACAGCATATAGGGTGTTTTTAGGAAATGATTGTGCCGCAGACATAGTATTTAACGAGACTTGTATTGTTCTGTATGTGTCGGCCTGGGATAAACCCGGTTTGGTCTTGGTGGATTAAGCACATTATTAAATATTGCAACCAAGAACTAAGAATTTTAGTAAAAATGTTAACATCTTGATTGAGCAGGGATATGGGTCAGTAGTTGGAACATTGAAGTGGGTCTTTGTCTGTTTTTTGGTATGACTGTAAACAATGTGCTCGGCCGGGGGGGTTGTCCATCCTCATGCGCTACATTGCAGACCTTGGTGATCATAGGGACTAATTCTTTGGTGAATTTCCGTAAAAACTCAGACAGGAGGCCATCTGGGCCTGTAGCCCCAAAAAATGTATTTAAGCCACCATTACCTCAGTATTGGAAGGATGCCTCCATATATTGCCGCCAGTGTCGTAGTTAGGGATGAGAGGGTTCCCTACTGAAAAAACTGTTTGTTTTTTTTTTTTTGATCAGGCAGTCTCCTCGTTATAGTGATGGGAGTAGTATTTTATAAATTCCTGGTCTGCGTCCTCAGGAGTACTCATATTCTGGAGGAGACTTTTTTTTTTTTAGTTTAGATATGTATCTGCCTCTCTTCCTAATGCGTATCACTAATAGGCAGCCTGCCCTGCCTCTCTTGGCGCCCCCCCCAAATTCGTAATATCTCTGCTACATGAATCTGAGTTTTATGTTTTATGTGGTGAAAGTTTAACCTCTTCTCTTGCCTCTTTAGTTTTGGGAGTAGATCAGGGTTTCTCGTTTTCTTGTACTTCATCTCTAATTGTCTCAGCGTATCTTTCGCCTTATCTTGTGCGGCTCTACATTGCTTTGCCTTATGGGAAGCAGAAGCTATTGTGTGTCCCCTGATCACTGCCTTCAAACAGTCCCATACATATTTCAGGGGGATTTCTTGTGTATCATTCTCCAAAAGTTTTAGTGGATGACACAAACTTTGTCATGTAGCAAGCTGACATTAAACCTCCATCACCCTTTATTTTTTTTCTGGAGTCCCACTGCAACTGACGGGTCAGAAGGGAGTGATCAGATAAGGCCCTAGAGTGAAAATCAATATCTTTGATTGTGTACGCATGGCTTTTCTGAGTATAGAGTCTATCAAGGCATGAGTTGGGCTGGGTGGATGGAGAGAAGGTAAAATCCCTGCCAGTGGGCGATGAGTCTCCAGGGATCCACCAACCCAGACTCTGTCCGTAATGTGCCTAGCAGTTTAGAGCATGCTCCCCGTCTCCCCTTGTGAGCGGTACAGTTGAGCATCCTTCACACAATTCCAGTCACCTATGCATAGAAGCTGCCCTTCCGGCAGAAAGTTTATTATGCTAAACACCTTTTTAAAGAATTCCCCCATTGGGGGTGTTGGGGCATATATATTGACATAAGTGCAGGGCGACCCCTGAGCTATCCTGAAACTAGAGCTATTCTCTGACACTTCAAAATAAGTGTTCATTACCTGGAAAGGCAACCCTTTTCATATCAAAATAGCCACCCCTGTCTTTTTAGACACTGGGTTATAATCTGCATAGACACTGCCCACCCAGGACCTTCTGAGTTTAGTATGTTCAGTGGCAGTCAGCCTGGTCTCTTGAATACATGCCATGTCACATTTCACCCTTTGTAATTCCTGCAACATTCTTGACCTCTTAATCACATTAATAATACCCTTAGCATTCCTCGAGCATAGAACTAACTTATCCATAACTACTTCATTTTTTTTATTTTAGTTTTTGTTGACCGGGTAAGTGCACTAGATGAATCCTGCCTATCTTCAGGCATGACCCGGGGGAGGGGGATACAGATGAATGCCAACTGACCTTGAACCAGATTAAGCTGTTGGTGGTATTTTTAGTGAATCTTTTTTTTTTTTATTTATGATCAGTATTCCTAAATCATTCCCGTTCAGCCTGAGTAAAGTGGGTCTTTCCTATAGGTAGAAAAGTAATCTGGGAGTGTGGGGAGAGGAGAGGGGGGATAAGATATTTAACTACAACTATATACATTAAACCAAAAAACAGCAACTCATAAATTGTCAACATATAACCTCCAATATACATAAAATTAAAACACTGATACAGAGACAACAGTTGTGGTGCAGAAGACAAAATGTCTTCTCGAGGTGTCTAGACTTCTAGACTGTGGGGTATAGAGTGACTGCCTAGTAAGGGCACTCTCTGCTCTTCCCTCGAATCGAATCTCTGGGATGCCAGTACTCTGCTCCACCCGCGGCTGTTCATCTGGTATTTAGGTGGGAGGTAAATAATTCTGACAGTAAATCACTACTGGCAGCGTGCTGGAGTGGCACAGAATTTGCCCAGCTGAGTTTGCCAAGCAGTACATAATCATTCCCATTTGTATTGTAACCCCCACCCATCCTAATAACCAGTGAATATTTCCTTAGCAATACTAATTGTGGAAACATCAGTCTTTATATAAAAAAACCAAAAAAAACTCATGTTATTGCTCATACAGTAAATTTGTTTAACCAATGTAGTCCTTCTTCAGAGAGTCCACTTTTTAGAATCTACTAAATGCAATAGTTTTCAAATAGTCCCCCGCTGTAACCAATACACTTGACTCCTTAAGCTGTCCTTCAGGGGTGAACAATTAGAAACATAACCAACCAGTCTGAGAATGATGCTTGAATGATGGGTCTCCTTCTTAATAAATGAGTGGTAAATCTGTACCTATATCCAGGAATAATTGTAGGAGCCCTTAATGTGATTGCCAGCCATGCACATTCTTCACAAGGAGCAGGGGATGGAATAAGCAGACGCACATGGGGTGGCTGTAGATCAGTATCTGGTGGAAACCAGTACCTGCAGCTGTTGGTTACTCTAGCTTTTCATGGGTCTGTGCATTGAGTCGGTGCAGGCAGTAGATAGCAGCTGTTATCTTTTCTGAAGAACAAAAATTAGGCTTGCTTCTGGAAGTTTTAATATCTCATCCAGCCCCTAAAGAAGCTCTCAATTTGAGTAAGAATGCCAGTTTAAAGAAAATATTTTTGGAGCTTATGTCACCTCGTCGGTGAGATTCGAGGGATCAGACATTTCAATTCAGCATAACCATCTGGATTGGGACTCTGTTGTCCATAAGGTTTTCTACCTTGGTCCTCAAGGAATCTGATCTGACGACTTTAACCATTTGGACAGTTCAGCATGCATGGATGGGAAAAAATTACTCGCCTATAGTAATCTTATTTCTTCCCAGGGATCCGCTATTACTCTTTGCACTGCCCCTTTAAATCAGCACTGCCCTGGAGCCAAATAGAATGTTATGCTAATTATGGAATGTTTAGCTAGTGCATTCATTTTCAAACTGCCCTGTTCTAACTGTCTGGATTCTACCTCAGATTTCTGTGAAGCCTGCAAAGAGGCCATAATATATAATATAAATTAACTTATAGCCAACAGGGCCATAAATAGTAATAGGCCAAGAAAGGGCCAACAAAACCATAAAGAATGAGTCCTCTCTTCTGAGCCAGATGCACCCTTAGAAAAGAACCTATCTAGGTATTGGAGAATGTGCCGACAGATGACATACCCATCCATACTAAGACATCTCGGCTGTACAGAGTATTTTTCTGAGATTCTAAGGGGAGGACCAGGGGCGGGGAGTAATATTAGTGAATCCCTGGGAAGAAATAAGATTACTACAGGTGAGTAATTTTTTTCTTCTAACCCCAGGAATCCACTAATTACTCTTTGCAGACTATGTAGCAGTACCACAGGAGGTGGGCAGAATCTATCTAGGAAAACGACTGCAAAACAGCCCTTCTGAAATTGGCATCACTTCTGGCCTGTGTCCAGGCTGTAAAGGTGTGGACTGATCTCCAAGTAGCTGATTTACAGATCTCCAGAAGAGGAACATTTCTGGCAGCTGTGCCCCTTGTGGAATGGACCTTAAGACATGAAGGAGGGACCTTGCCCACCTTTGTATAGCAAAACTGAATACATTGGACTATCCATTGAGATATAGTCCTCTGTGAAGCAGGAGAGCCCCTTACCTACTTCCCCATAGGTAAGGAACAATTGTTCTAGGGACGTGGATATGTTAAATCCACACTTACTGGCAGGTTCCTTGCCGCTTTAAATCTTGCTGGAAAGGTCTTCAAGCTGGCTCCTCCCACCCGGGTGGTAAAACTCTTGGCTCTGCCCCATGACTCCAGATCTTCCTTACCGCTTGGAAGCTCAGGTTCCCTCCTTAGCGCTCTGCGTTTTAGGCCCGGATCCACACTCTTCAGTTAACCCGAAACTAATTCTCAAATTTACAAGACTTCGGTCTTTCCCTTGCGGCTGCGATGGACAAATAGACTCCCGTATTTCGTTGTTGCCCCTGTGGGCAGATGATGTCCCGGACTGATCCGCACTCCACGTGCGTTTATTTGCCTTGGACTCTGCCATGACTCACAGGCTTGTGAGTTATTCAAATCCTTTTTGGCTTTGGTCTTGGAGGACCACGTTGCCCGATTGCTCTTGGGGCGACCTCAAAAACGTTATCCTCCGGTCAAGTCGAAGGAGGCCCATTGGGCGGTGTCCGGCGGCAGGCTCGGCCGAACAGCTAGAGCAGATGATCGCCCTCAAGGAGGAGGCAGCCCAGGCCGCATCATCCTCTGTCGCAGCATTTATCCCGCTCTCCTTGGGCTCTTACTATACAACTTCTTTTAAGGAGCTTTGCCAATCCCTCTCCACCAAGGGAGAAGGGCCATTGGGACATTCCTCTCGGTCCAAAAAGGACTCCAAAGGTAAGTCCCACCGTTGACATTCATGGGAGCGGGAGAGGTCCCCTTCCCCAGATAGTAGACACTCTACTTCGGTCGAGATTGCGGCTAAGGCCGCTGGCTTCAAGGTGTCCCCATCAGGTCAGCCGGCCGAGACAACAGTCGACGCGGCCAAGATTTTTCTCTACCCGTCAGACTGTTTGTTGACTGGAGAAGCCGACAACCCTTTCACTGGTTCCCCTAGTGGAAACCGAGGACTTGCCTGTGCCGGAGTCCCTGGTTAAGGTCCCTGAACCGAGGGAGGAGCGGGTTTCCCCTGCCCCCTCTCTGACCCACCCTCGGAATCCTATAAGGTCTCTGTCTCGGACCTCTTCCAGGTCCAGCTGGTCCTGCCGTCTGCGGTCTCTGACTCTGCACCATGGAAAGTGGTGGCGCCGCTCATCCTCTTCGTCCTCTTTGGAGGATAGGCTCCGGCACAAGTTGCATCGGCGCTATGAGGATTTAATGTGGCAGCAGCTCTTATTGTCTGGGAATAAGCAGACTGTCACCTTCCCCGGCCATTAAGTGGCTGTCACCGGAGCGGCCGAAACAAGCCCTCGTAGTGGTCGGAGCCGAAGCCGGCACCGGTT
This sequence comes from Neoceratodus forsteri, assembly GCA_016271365.2. Lineage (NCBI taxonomy): Eukaryota > Metazoa > Chordata > Ceratodontiformes > Ceratodontidae > Neoceratodus > Neoceratodus forsteri. The sequence continues at coordinate 501,635,636 of CM028132.1, forward strand.
GTTCAGCCGAAACCGGCTGTGCCACCCATTGTGGTGGAACCTCCGCCTCCACAACCGAAGACTGGGGCCCTGACCAAGGATTCTCAGTCTGGTCAGGGTTTGCCCCATAGGTTGTCAGTCACCCTCACTCCCGATCGACCTCGGCAGGTGGAGGGTGGCTCGGGCGCCCAGCAGCTGTTCGCAGACTCCTCTGAGTCTGACGATGACTACTCCTTGTTCTCCAGGCTGCTTGACTTGGAGTCCACTGGGGGGTCAGTCGGTGGATGAGAGCCCATCCTCGTTCCTTGGAATGCTTTGACTCATCTCAATCCACTGGGATGAAACTTGAACCCGTTTCAAAACGGGCCAAGTATCCCCTCACGGAGATGCTGGACCGAGGGGATTACTCTACGGAGGTCTTCTCGGCCAAAGCCATTGTTGGCCTGGCCCTGGAGCTATGGCAGCGGCCAGCTTCTTGTCCAGCACCTTCAGCCAGGATGGCTTGGAAGTATGCTGTCCCTAGCGGTTCACCCTCTGGTTTCTCGGACCACCCTTCTTCGGAGAGGTTAGTGACCGACAGCATTTTCCGGTGTTCCGGGAACACTTGGTATGTGGACAAGCCACCCGATAAGGAGTCCAAGAAATTGGACTACTCTGGGCGGAAAGTCTATGCTGCTTCCTCCCTAGGCCTTCGTCAGGCTAGCTCGGCCGTCCTGGTGCCACACTTTTCACACGCCCTTTTGGGCTTCCTGGATGAGGTGATTCCTCATCTCCCGGCTGACCTTCAGACGACGGTCAAGCAGATGCGGGATCAGGGAAGGGCAGTGGCCAAACAGCAGCTCCAAACTTCCTTGGATATCGCTGACTCGTGTGCCCGGATAGTAGCGGCCGCAGTGGCCATGCGCCGCAGAGCTTGGCAGCAGATCTCCACCTTTACGGCGGATACCCAGCACAAGCTGGCAGACGTTCCCTTACTGGGTACTGACTTGTTCGGTCCCAGGGTGGAGGGTCATCTTCAACGGATCGAGAAGTCCAACGCCACCTTGGCCTCGGTCACGTCTGCCCAGAAGGACAAAGGCCGCAAGCAGCAGCATAAGCTCTTTCGGCCTTCAGCCCCTGCGGCACGTCTGGCCCAGCAACACCAGCATCAGGGCCAGTAGGCTCGCACTAGGCAACCCTAAGTCAAGCCTGCTGCTTCCTCCAGCAGGAAGCCGGGAGGAGAAGGTCCAGGCGGCTCCTTGGCTGGCCCTTCCTCCAAGCCTGTCCAGTGACTGGTTGAGGGGTGTCGCCCCCAACCTCATCACTCCTCCCTAGGTTCCCCTGGTGGAGGGACGGCTCCGCCACTTCATTTCCGCCTGGTCTGTTATCACCATGGACCGCTGGATGTTTGAAGTGGTAGGCAGGGGTCTGCCTCTGGAATTCGAGTAGTCCCCACCCTATTGAGCCGTCGCCCCTACAGGGGGACTACGGGTTCCGCAGCCCCTCTGTCAGCTCGTCGAGCCGACATTGTCCTGCTCCTCCAGAAGGAGGTGAACAGGTTGGTGGCGGACCCTTCTCCAGACCCAGGGTTCGTGTCCAGATACTTCCTGGTCCCAAAACGGATGGGGGGTTGGCGCCCCGTTCTTTACCTAAATAAGTTCCTAAGGTCTCGCACCTTCAGGATGGTCACTCTGGCTCAGATCATTCCATCCTTGGAACGAGGCATGTGGTTCTGTTCTCTGGACCTTCAGGACACGTTATTTCACGTCCCAATCCGTCCACCTCACCAGCAATTCCTCCGCTTCAGGGCAGAGGGATCCCTTTAAGAGTTCTGGGCCATGCCCTTCGGCCTGTCTCTCCAGCTCCCAGTGACTTCAAATGCATGGCAGTGGTGATAGCAGTCCTGCGGCGCCGAAGGGTCCGGGTGTACCCTTACCTGGATGACTGGCTGATTGCAGCCCCCTCCAGGTTGGAGGTGGAGCAGTCCAGGGATCTGGCCCTCCAGGTCTGCTCTCAGATTGGCCGCCTCAACGAGGCCAAATCGGAACTTGTGCCATCGCAGGCAATTCAGTTAATCGGGACAGAGCTAGACTCTCTTTGAGCCAGAGCACGGCTCCCGGCGGACAGGGCCGAGGTCCTTTCTTACTTTGCCCAATAATTTCTGGTTGGGCAATTGCGCCCTGCCCAGGACTTCCTGCGCCTTTTGGGCCTCATGGCAGCCTGCACCAGCGTGGTATGTTGGGCCTGCTGGCATATGCATCCCCTGCAATGGGGCTGGCCCACCAATGGTCACAGCGCTCCAGACCTCTGGACAAGCCAGTGACAGTGACCCAGGAGATGTGGAATGGCCTCCAGTGGTGGCTCGTTCCAGCTCATCTGCAGGAGGGTATCCCGTTTGTCCACCCCGAGCCGACTGTCACTCTGACGACCGTCTCTCTGGGTTGGGATGCCCATCTGGGGGAGCTCACGGTCTCTGGTCCCCTCAGGAGTCTTGATGCCACATCAACCTGCTGGAGCTTCGAGCGGTCTGACTAGCCCTCACCGCCTTCGCTCCGTTTGTACGGGGTCAAGTGGTCCAGGTCCAGACGGACAGCACCGACCATGTACTACCTAAACAGTCAGGGGCCGCGCTCCTTGCCTCTGTGCAAGGAGGCCTCCGCACTTGGTCTCTCTGATTCGCCTGGAGGCGGATCTCCTAGCCGTCCATGTGGCAGGAGCCTCCAACACTCTGGCCGATGCCCTCAGCCGGATAGGTGCTGCATCTCACGAGTGGTCTCTCCTGCCGGAAGTAGTACAAGATCTGTTCTCCCACTAGGGCACCCCTCAGGTGGACCTGTTTGCTTCAAGGGAGAATGCGAAGCTGAGGCTGTTTTATGCCCACCCCCCTCAGCAGGGCTCGCTGTAGTGTGATGCCTTCTTGAGGCCATGGACCCCGGGCCTCTTCTACGCCTTCCCTCCATTTCCCTTGATCCACAAGGTGCTTCTCAAGGCGAAGAGGGACAAGGTGCAGGTGATTCTGGTAGCCCCAGACTGGCCCAGTCAGTTCTGGTATCCAGATCTCCTCAGTCTCCACTCCAGGCTCCCAAGGTGGCTTCCAGCCCGCCCGGACCTGATCTCAAGTCAACAAGGGGAAGGTATTCCACCCGGACCTTCAATCCCTGCACTTGATGGCCTGGTTCCTGAGTGGCTAGAGTTCCAGGCCTTGGGTCTTTCCGACGAGGTCCTCAACGTTGTTGAGGCATCCCGTAAGGAGTCGACCAGAAAATGCTATGCCTTCAAATGGAAAAGATTCTCCATTTGGTGTCAGGATAAGGGGTTGGACCCTTCCTCCTGTACTTTGGCTAGCATTCTGGACTACCTGTGGTCCCTTTCTCAGCTAGGGCTTCGGTCGACGACCCTTAAGCTGCACCTGGAAGCCATCTCTGCTGCACGGGCCGGAAAGCAGTCGGCGCAGGAGAAGGTGGTCGGGCGCTTTTTCAAAGGCCTTGATCACATATCCCCTCCGGTGCGAGAACCTCCACCTCTGTGGGATCTACTGTTGGTATTGGCTAAGCTCATGGACAAGCCATTTGAACCAATGCACAGGTGACATTTCTCACCTGTCGTGGAAGACCGCCTTCTTGGTGGCTATGACGTCAGCCAGAAGGATGGGAGAGCTCCAGGCGCTTTCCACAGTCTCTCCTTATTTGGTCTTCCACAGGGACAAGGTTGTCCTGCACCCCCACCCGAAATTCCTTCCAAAGGTGGTGTCGTTTCACCTTAACCAGGTATTGACTATGCCAGTGTTCTACCCCAATCACACCTCGGAGGTCGAATATAGGCTCCATACTCTGGTCCCTAGAAGAGCACTCTTATTATAAGGAGCGGACAGCTGAAGTTCAGGGAGAGGTTCACCAGCTGTTTGTCACCTACGCTGAAGCCGCACCCAGCAGACCTGCAGCCAAGCAGACGATAGGTAGGTTGGTCACCTCCTGCATAGATCTCTGCTATAGGCTGGTGGGCATTGAACCTCCCAAAGGGATAAGAGCTCATTCTACCCGCCATACTGCTGCATCGGTGGCTGCTTCCAGGGACGTCTCTATCCAGGAAATCTGCAGGGCTGCTACCTGGAAGTCAGCACACACTTTCATTACCCACTACCACATCGACCTTGAGTCATGCCGGGATGCTGGTTTTGGGACCTCGGTTCTCCAGTCCTTATTTCCCAAGTAGGGGGTGTGTACCTTGCCTCCCTCCTCCCGGAGAACTGCTAGGAGTCTGCCAGTAAGTGTGGATTGAACAACATATTCACATCCCTAGGAATACCAGTTACTCACCTGTAACAGGAGTTCTAGGAGTGGTATATGTTCATCCACACGACCCACCTGACCTCCCCGGCTTCACGCAACCTGGTTTCCAGCGGGCTAGATCTGGCGTCATGGGGCGGAGCTGAGAGTTTTACCACCCGGGTGGGTGGGAGGAGCCAGCTTGAAGACCTTCCGGCAAGATTTAAAGCGGCAAGGAACCTGCCAGTAAGTGTGGATGAACAACATATACCACTCCAAGAACTCCTGTTACAGGTGAGTAACCTGTATTTTCCTGTCCTGCCTATGATCCTTGGTATTGGCTATATAATAGCTTAATGCTGTCTTCACATCCAAACTGTGCAGCCAACGCTCACCAGAACTGATGTGTGCTGTAAAGAATACTGGTAGGGTAATAGACCGACAAGTGAAAGTCAGAAACTACTTTGGGAAGGAATTTTCTATTGGTTCTCAACACCAGCTTGTCATTGTGGAAAGAAATATAGTCCTTTTCCACACATGGGGCTTGTAAGTCACTTATCCTCCTAGCAGAGGTAAGTGCCATAAGGAAAACTACCTTCCAGGTGAGGAACTTTAGCTCTGCATTAGCCAGGGGTTCAAATGGCGGAAGCATAAGCTGGGCAATACAAATGCTGAGGTCCCAAGCTGGCACTGGTTCCCTATGAGGGGGAAATGGGTGTAGAAGGCCCTTAAAGAACCTTCTAAATATGGGGTTTGAGGCTAGTGATACCTCTCTTCCTATAGAGAGATGAGCTGAAAGTGAAGCAAGATGAGCTTTTAGGGTTGAAAATTGCAGCCCCAGGGAATGCAGATGGGACAAATAATCTAGGAGGGTTGGAATGCCAGCCTGTGCTGGGATTAAGCCCTTTTCTGTACACCAAATAGAAAATCTTTTCCATTTTGAAGCATACGTTTTCTTAGTAGAAGGCTTTCTATAACTTTTAAGGACTTCTAAAACTGAGATTCTAGGGACTTGGATATGTTGTTCATCCACACTGTCTGGCAGGTTCCTTGCTGCTTTAAATCTTGCTGGAAGGTCTTCAAGCTGGCTCCTCCCACCCACCCGGGTGGTAAAACTCTCGTCTCCGCCCCATGACGCCAGATCTTCCTTACTGCTTGGAAGCTCAGGTTCCCTCCTTAACGCTCTGCGTGTAGACTGGATCCTAATTCTTCGGTTCACCCAAAACTTATTTTAAAATTTTCAAGACTTCAGTCAAGTTTCTCCCTCGCGGCTGTGATGGATAAATCGACTCCCGGATTTCGTCGGTGCCCTTGTGGGCAGAAGCTGTCCAGGACGGACCTGCACTCCACGTGCGTCTACTGCCTCGGCCTAGAACATGACCTGCAGGCCTGCGAGTTATGCCGCTCGTTTTCAGCCAACGTCCTGGAAAACAGCGCTGCTCAGTTACAGCTTGGGCGCCCCGAGAAGCGCTACCTGCCGGTTAAGTTGAATGAGGCCTGTTGGGCGGTTACCGTGGCGGCTGGCTCGGCTGAGCAACTCTTGCAGATCACCCTCGAGGAGGAGGCGGCACAGGCCGCATCATCCTCTTCCTCGGTCGCGGCATTTATCCCGCTCTCACTGAGTACCTCGTATTCAGCTTCTTTCAAGGAGCTTTGCCAATCCCTTTCCACGAAGGGAGAGGGGCCATTGAGACATTCCTCTGTCTAAAAAGGACTCAAAAGGTAAGTCTCATCGTCGGCATTCATGGGAGCGGGAGAGGTCCCCTTCCCCAGACAGTCGACACTTCGGCTTCGGTCGAGGTTGCGGCTAAGTCAGCTGGCTTCACAGTGTCCCCGTCGGGTCAGCCGGCCGAGACACCCGTCGACACGGTCGAGATTTTTCTCGACCCATCGGATGGGCTGCCGACTGGTGAAGCAGACAAACCTTCTTCACCGGTTCCCCCGGTGGAGTCCGAGGACTTGCCCGCGCCTCCGGTGCCGCAGTCCCTGGTTAAGGCTTCCGAGCCAAGGGGAGAGCGGGTGTCCCCGGCCCCTTCCCAGACCCGTCCTCGGAAACGCTGAGTATCTCTCTCGGACATCGTCTCGGTCCAGCTGATCCCGCCATCGGCGGTCTTGGTCTCTGCACCGAAGTAAGCGGCGCTGCCGCTCATCCTCGTCTTCCTCCTCTGAAGAGGAGAGGCTTCGCGCAAGTTGCATCGACGCCACGAGGACCTGATGTGGCAGCAGTTATTTCTGTCCGGGAACAAGCCGACGCCGTCGCCTTCCCCGGCCATCAAGTGGCTGTCACCAGAGCAGCTGAAACAACCCCTCGCTGTAGCCGAGGTGCCCAAGCCTGGGCCGGTTGTTCGGCCGAAACCAGCTGCCCCACCGATTGTGGTGGAACCTCCACCTCCACAACCGAAATTGGGGGCACCGACCAAGGACTCTCGGTTGGGTCAGGGCCTGCCCCACAGGTTGTCGGTCACTCTCACTACCGGCCGTTCTCGGCAGGTGGAGGGTGGCTCAGGCCCCAGACAGCTCTTTGCGGACTCCTCTGAGTCCGACTCCTCCCTGTTCTCCAGGCCCATTGACCTGGAGTCCTCCGGGGGCCAGTCGATGGACGAAAGCCCATCGTCCTTCATGGGTTTGCTTCGGCTCATCTGAGTCCACCGGGATGCAGCTCGAGCCTGTATCAGCGGGCCAAGTATCCCCTGATGGAGATAGTGGACCGAGAGGATTCACCTACGGAGGCCTTTCCGGTGGCTGAAGCCATTGTTGGCCCAGCCTTGGAGCTCTGGCAGTGGCCTGCTTCCTGTCCTGCGCCTTCAGCCAGGAAGTATGCGGTCCCTACCGGCTCTTTGTCTGGTTTTTTGGAGCACCCCTCTGCGGAGGGGTTAGTCGCCGATAGCGTTTTCCGGTGTTCCGGGAACACTAGGGATGTGGATAAGCCCCCCGACAAGGAGTCCAAAAAGCTGGACTATGCCGGGCGCAAGGTGTACGCTGTGTCCTCCCTAGGCACCTGCCAGGCCAGCTCGGCCGTGCTGATGGCACACTTCTCCCACACCCTCATGGGCTCCCTGGATGAGGTGATCCCTCATCTCCCACCCGACCTGCAGACCACGGTCAAGCAGGTGCGGAATCGGGGAAGGGCGGTAGCGAAACAGTAGCTCCAAACAGCTCTGGACATTAGAGACTCCTGTGCCAGATCGGTTGCGGCTGCGGTGGCCATGCGCCGCAGAGCATGGCTGAGGATATCCACCTTCACGGTGGATACCCAGCACAAATTGGTGGATGTCCCCGTCTTGGGGACCGACCTCTTCGGCCCTGGAGTGGAAGATCTCCTCCAGCGGATCAAAGTCCAGTGCCACTCTGGACTCTGTCACCTCCGCCCAGAAGGACAAAGGCCGCCGACAGCAGCAGCACAAGTCCTTTCGTCCTTCAGCGCCTGCGGCACGTCCGGCCCACCAGCACCAGGGCCATCAGGCTCGCGCTTGGCATCCCAAACCCGAGCCCGTGGCTTTCTCCAACAGGAAGCAGGGAGGTAAAGGCCCAGGAGGTCCCTCGACTGATCCCTCCTCTAAGCCTGCCCAGTGACTGGTTGAGGGGTGTCTCCCCCTGGGTTCCCTCCGTGGGGGGATGGCTCCACCACTTCATTTCCACCTGGTCCGCTATCACCACAGACCATTGGGTGTTGGAGGTGGTAGGAAGGGGCCTACCCCTGGAGTTCGGGCAGGCCTCACCCTTCCGAGCCGTTGCCCCTCAGGGGGCTACGGGGTCCGCAGCCTCTCTGTCAGCTCGCCGAGCCGATATCGCCCTGCTTCTCGAAAAAGAGGTGATCAGGAAGGTGGCGGATCCTCCTCCAGACCAGGGTTTGTGTCCAGGTACTTCCTGATCCCAAAACAGACAGGGGGCTGGCGCCCCATTCTCGACCTGCACGACTTGAAGAGGTTCCTAAGGTCTCGGACCTTGAGGATGGTCACTATGGCTCAGATAATCCCATCCTTGGAACAAGGCGTGTGGTTCTGTTGTCTGGACCTTCAGAACGTGTTCTTTCACGTCCCAATCCGTCAGTCCCACCAGAGATTCCTCCACTTCAGAGCGGAGGGATCCCTTTACGAGTTTCGGGCCATGCCCTTTGGCCTTTCCCTAGCTCCCAGAGTCTTCACCAAATGCATGGCAGTGGTGACAGCATTCCTGCGGCGCTGAAGGGTCCGGGTGTACCTCTACCTGGACAACTGGCTGATTGCAGCCCCCTCCAGAGCGGAGGTGGAGCGGTCCAGATATCTGGCCCTCCAGGTTTGCTCTCAGGTTGGCCTCCTCATCAACGAGGCCAAGTCAGAACTCGTGCCAAAGCAGGTGATACAATTAATCGGGGCAGAGCACGACTCTCTACGAGCCAGAGCACGGCTTCTGGCGGACAGGGCCGAGGTTCTTTCCTCCTTTGCCCAATCCTTTCAGGTTGGGCAATCGCGCCCTGCCTGGGACTTCCTGGGCCTCATGGCAGCCTGCACCAGCATGGTCCATTGGGCCCGCTGGTACATGCGTCCCTTTCAATGGGGGCTGGCCAGCCAATGGTCACAGCACCTCGATCCGCTGGATCAGCTAGTGACAGTGACCCAGGGGATGTGAAACGCTCTCCAGTGGTGGACCGTTTCAGCACATCTGCAGAAGGGCATCCCGTTTGTCCGCCCTGAGCGCTCGCTTATTACAAGAAGCGGATGGCTGAAGTTCGGGGAGAGGTTCGCCAGCTGTTTGTCACCTACGCTGAAGCCGCACCTGGCAGACCTGCAGCCAAGCGGACGATAGGCAGGTGGGTCACCTCCTGCATAGATATCTGCTATAGGTTGGCGGGCATGGAGCCTCCCAGAGGGATAAGAGTTCATTCTACCAGCCACACCGCTGCATCGGTGGCTGCTTCCAGGGATGTCCCTATCCAGGAAATCTGCAGGGCTGCTACCTGGAAGTCAGCACACACCTTCATCACCCAGTACCACATCGACCTTGAGTCACGCGGGGATGCTGGTTTTGTGGCCTCGGTTCTCCAGTCTTTATTTCCCAGAGAACTGCTAGGAGTCTGCCAGTGTGGATGAACAACATATCCATGTCCCTGGAAATACAGGTTACTCACCTGTAACAGGAGTTCTAGGAATGGTATGTGGTGTTCATCCACATGACCCACCCGACCTCCCCGGCTTCACACAACCTGGCTGTCATGGGGCGGAGCCAGAGTTTTACCACCCGGGTGGGTGGGAGGAGCCAGCTTGAAGACCTTCCGGCAAGGTTTAAAGCGGCAAGGAACCTGCCAGACAGTGTGGATGAACAACATATACCATTCCTAGAACTCCTGTTACAGGTGAGTAACCTGTATGTATTGGGAGTCTGGATACTCTGTCCTCAAGAGCCAAGCTTTGAGTCCGAGAGACCTGAGATTGGGGTATACCACCCTGCCTTGGAAGGAAGTCAGTAGATTGTACCTCTGAGGGAGGTAGATTGGTTCGCTCATCGACATTGAGAGTAACAGGGAGTACCAAGGCTGTCTTGGCTAGTCTGTTGCTATCAGAATCATCGAGGTTGGCTGTGACCTGAGCTTGATGAGTACACTGAAAATCGGAGGAAAGGCATAAAGGTATTTCCCTGTCCAGGTGAGAATCGGGGCATCCATTGGGATAGTTCCCTTCATTGGGGCCCTGCAGCAATAAAGGGGTAAATGGTGATCCTGGTGGGAAGCAAAAAGATCCAGTTCTGGGGCTCCCCACCGCCTGAATAGGACTTGCACTACTTGACTGTTCAGTGCCCATTCGTGATGGGCCTGGCTTATCCTGCTCAAGGCATCCGCCAGAGTATTGTCCTTCCCTGGCAGGTGAATTGCTTGCGGGGAGACATTTATGGAGTAAATCGGGCTCCATATTTTCATTGCATCTGTGCATAGTGGAGTGGATCTTGTCCCTCCTTGTTTGTTGATGTAGTACATTGTAGTGGTATTGTCTGTTCTGACATGAACCACTTTTCCCTTTATGAGATGAGTGAAAGCCTGAATGGCTAGGTATACTGCTCTTAACTCTAAAAGATTTATGTGCAGAAGTGAGACTGCACTGCTCCAGGAGCCGTGAACTGTGTGGTCCCCTAGGTAGGCATCTGTTTTGAGCTCCAAGGGAGGGGTGCTCTTGTAGGAAAGGCACCCCATCCCTTAGATTGTCTGGATCCTTCCACCACTGCAGGGCTTGTAGAAGAGTTTTTGTCACAGGAATTAGTTTTGAAAGTGGATCTAGTCTCTGGGACCAGTGGGCCCTGAGGTGAAACTGAATATCCCTCATTTGGAATCTGGCGCCCATGAGTGTGGTTGCTACAGCCATGTGGCCTAGTAGCTGTAAAAACTGAGAAGCTGGTTTTGGCCTGCCCAGGACGAAAGAGCTTGCCAGAAGCTGAATAGCCTGTATCCTTTCCAAAGGTAGGAAGGCCTTCCCCAGAATTGTATTGAGTTCTGCCCCTATGAACTGCAATACTTGGACTGGGATGAGAACGGATTTCTTGACATGTAGAAGAAACCCCAGGGAGGAGAGAACACTTTGAGCTAATAGTTAGTGTTCTGACATTTGTTGTTGGGATTTTCCCACAATCAGGATATGGAAAAACTGAGACACCCAGTTTTCTGAGTTGTGCCACTACTACTGCTATGCACTTTGTGAATACCCTTGGTTCAGAGGTAAGGCCAAAAGGAAGTGTTGAAAACTGGTAGTGGCCTGAAAGAGGAGGGGGAAGAGAACCTGAGATATCTTCTGTTCTGTGACAGAGATGTGAAAATATGCATCTTTTAAATCCAGAGAGGCCAACCAGTCCCCTTAATGTAGTGTTGGCAGAATTATTGCCATTGTGACCATTTTGAATTTGGGTTTGACCAAATACTTGTTTAGACTTTTGAGGTCTATATAGGCCGCTGGTCTCCAGTCTTCTGTTGTTAGGAAATACCTGGAGTAGAACCCTTGCCTCTTTGGTCAGGTGGAACAGGCTGGACTGCTTTTAACAGTAAGTGTTTTACGTCCTGCTCTAGCAGCTCTCTTTGTGAGGGAGGAACTGATGCAAAATGTTTTACCCTTAGAGGGGGAAGGGACTTGAAACAAAGGGAGAGACCCTGACCCACTACTTCCAGGACCCACCTGTCTGATGTTGTTTTTGACCAGTCCTAGAGATAGTGGGAAAGCCTGCCCCCTACTGGATGTGGAGAGGCAGCCTGAAAGGAAGAGTCGGGGATTCTGGTTTTGCTGTTGCTGGGTAGCATGGGACCCTCTGCAGGAGCCCCTTCTACCCCTGGCCCTGTAGAAACCAGTCTGCTGGGGTTGGTACTATATCTGTGGAGCAGCCTGCACCTGAAAGAAAGGTCTTCTAAATGTAGACCTGCCCCTGCTTCCCCTAGAATAAGATGTAGAGGGAGAAGGTTTGTCCCTGGTGGAATTACTTTTGAAAGCAGTCCTGTATTCGTCTACTTTCTTCATGTAGGCTTCAGTTTGTGCACCAAAAAGTGAATGGCCCTCAACTGGGAAATCCACTGCTTTGGTTTGTGTGTCCTGGGTGAGGTTGGTAGCCCTCAGCCAGACAAACCTTCTCATGACTATAGTACCAGCCAACCATCTGGCAGCGGTGTCATTTGTATCTGCTGCCATCTGGAATTGTTATTTGGAAGCCTCCAAACCCAATTTGGCTGTTTCTAGCAATTCTGAAACCGTGAGAGGATTTGCTTCTGCATTATCCACCACAGACTGTCATAAAGCCTTTTGGTAAAGAGCAGCATAGGCCTGATAAGAGGCTTGCCTGATAGCAAGGGATGTTGATAGGTACCCCCTCTTAGCCAAACTGTCCACCTTTCTGGAATCTTTTTCAGGTGGATGAGGAGACAAGGGGGTTTTGGCCTTCTCACAGGCTGCCTGCTGCACAATGCCCTGATCAGGATGGCTAAATAGTCAGCACCAGATCTTTCCAGTTGGTAACTTTTTGTCACATTTTTTAATCAATAGGTATGACAGTCTGAGGAGCTTTTAATATTTCCAGAATATCTTTTCTGAAAAATTTATAAAGAGGAAGAAGTTGTTTTGCGGGTGTTAGCCCCATTAGTTCCATATATTGAACCTCTTCTTCATCCTGTACCTCCTCAATTGTCTGGAGGTCCAGTGTTTCCACCATTTTATTAATGAAAGAAAAATGGGAGGAAAAATCCTCTGAAGGCCTAGGGGGATCCAAAGTCTGGCTCCGGTGACGCCTCAGGCTCTATTCCTTCCTCCTCCTCCTCCTCCTCATCAACCTCACCACCCATAGTGGGAACAGACACCAGAGGGGTGGCAGTAGCTTTATCAGGTGGAGCAGTTACAGGTTGCTGGGCAGGGAGCAGGCCCTGCAGCACCTGTAACAAAGCCAGGGCTTGTGAAATATCGGCGAGGGAGTATGTAATGGCACCTGAGGGGCCCTTGAGGCGTTTCAGCCAGGGTATCCATGTGCTTACTCTTTAAGTCTCTTGGCAGGCACCGGAGAGTCAGCCAGCTGATTGCCTCTCTTACTAGAGCCCTCACCTGTATCGGGTGGATTTTGAGGCTCTAGAAGGAATTGCCACATTTTTTTTGAGGGGGTGGACTGGTCAGAGCCCAGGGACCCCTCTTCAAGCCTTCTTTTCAGTCTCTTGCTGCGCTTCTCCACAGTTTTTTCAGGGAAAGACTTGCAAATCTGTCTTCACTGAAATGCTTTACACCAAGACAGAGCAGACACAGATCGTTTGTCCGCTCTAGCAAAAACCTCTTCACATTTAACACAGTTCTTAAAACCTGTAGGTCCTGTGTTCTTTTTAGGTTTATCCGACATTGTGAGAAGACGGGACTCAGAAAACTGCTAAAATATGAAAATGTTAGATTTAGCGGTCTGTTTCAGTAATAAAGTGGTCGGTTCAGAAACATACTATTTTTGAACAGAACCACGGTTCCGATCGGTTCAGGAAACGAGAACCGCTATTAGAACCGGAAAACCTTGGTTCAAAATTAGAAAATTTAAATGTTTTAAAACGAAAAACACTCGGAAACTTACCTACTTTCCTTTTGAAATTTACCAAGCAATCAGTTGCCCCACGGTTCAAAGGAACTGTGAAGTACCGATAAGAAAAACTAAATAACTTAAATGAGGTCAAATTGCTAAAACTCTAAGAATACGGCAGTAATAAAAAAATAAGACAAAATACTTGTTTTTTTTGTTCTTGTGCACAATTTAGACGATCTTGATAGATCTCCAGGGCGTCTGAACTTTGCAGCGGAGACAGAAACTCTGAGGTAGAATCCAGGCAGTTAGAATAGGGCAGTTTGAAAACGAATGCACTAGCTAAACATTCCATAGTTAGCATAGCATTCTGTTTGGCTCTGGGGCAGTGCTGATTTAAAAGGGCACTGTGAAGAGTAATATTAGTGGATTCCTGGGGTTAGAAAGCAGGTCTCTTGGCTTGCGTTTCCCACTGGCTGAAGTTGTGGAAACTACTCGCCACAGCAGACTGTCTATCTGGGCCTCTGCTTCTTCCTCTCAAGTCTGGGATAGGTATATACAATGTCTTCAGAAAGGAGACGGCTGCCATGAGGTTGTTAGACTTTCGCTGAGTTGTTCATTTGCACCCACAGTTTGGCCAGGTAACATATTTGGGCTTTAATTCCATTTCCTTCAGGTGCTTTACTACTTGTAGGATCTTCTTTCTGCGTGCCAGTAGAGTCTGAGGGTAGTCATGGTTAACATATACCCGCTGGCCGTCTAGGTTTACATTTTTATTTGCCCAGGCCACCTTCTCTTTGGTTTGAAAGCTTAAGAATTTTATTATGATAGACCTCGGTGGGGCTCCTTGTGCTGGCTTAGGAAACAGTGCTCGGTGAGCTTTTTCAGTTCCCAGATTGGAGTCTGCTGAGAGCTCCAGCTCCTTCTGCAGCTAGGTCACCATAAAACCCATTGTGTTGGCTTGCTCGGAGTCCTCTGAGACTCTGAAAACCCTGATATTGTTCCTATGAGAACGAGCTTCAGAGTCTTCAGCCCTGTTAGTAAGGTCTCTTTCTCTTCTGTACAAGTACACCAATGATCACCCGAAGGCCATATGTTCATTATGCAAGGTGTTGATATGAGCTTCATTATCAGTGGTACGCTTCTCTTATTTTTGTAAATACTTTTTGATGCCGGTCACCTTTTCATCTATTTTATGCAGCATATGCATAATGGTGCAAGAGTCAGCCCTCCCAGTTTGTGATCCCAGCTCAGACCTGTTGTCTTCTTCCTTGTCTCCCCAGCCGATAGTGCGTGTTGAGGCTATGGAACTCTGGCTCGTATCTCTAGGCTGCAAGAACGAGTTGCCTTTATTTTGCCGGGAGAATCGATATTTTGTAGAACTGTTTGTGTTAGCCATCGCTGCAACGGTCCAGTATTAAACGGGGTATGTTAGTTTGGAGGTTTAATGTGGAGATGGATCGATTATTTAAGGTATTTGCCTCCGGGGACTAAGCGCTCTGAGATCAGGCTGTCATACCGACACTTGCATCACCGGAAGTCCTTGGATGCCTGGATTCTGTAAATCATAGAAAGGTGTCGCACACTAGAGCTCTCCGAGCAGCCTCCAGAAATCTCTCCTCTGCCCCCCGGCTCACTTGTCCATTCTCTGGGAAGAAGTACAGTCCCTCCTGCGCAAACAGCCAATTGCTCAGGGACCAGAGAAACCAGGAGTTCTATTCCAGGGTTTTTCCTGGTCCCCAAAAAGACTGGAGATCTGAGGCCCATTTTAGATCTAAAGGGCCTCATTCTGTATGTCCAGCAAGAAAAGTTCCTGATGGTAACTTTGCAAGGCCTGATGACTCTTCTCAAGACAAGCGACTGGCTCGGTTCGCTGGACATGTAGGATGCCTGCTGCACATCTGTGTTTCCCTCCTTACAGGAGGATTCTCTGTTTCAGGATGTTATCTGTTTTGGGGAGAGCATTATCAATTTAGTGTTGCCCTTTGGCTTGTCCTTTGCGCCGCAGGTCTTTACCAAGTGCTTGGCAGCAGTAGCTACAGCTCTCAGAAGGGAGGGACTGTATATTTTTCCTTATCTGGACGACTGGCTCCTAAAGGCCCCATCCAGGGAACAGCTCCTGCGAACTCTGGAGAGAACTCTCCTGCTGTTCCTCTCTCTGGGCATCACTGACAACCTGCCCAAGTCTGTCCTGGTGCGGTCCCAAAGGCTGCGGTATATAGGGGCGGTCCTAGATTCTGTGCAGGGGCAGGCTTTCCCGCCTTAGAAGAGAGTGGAGTACCTTATAGCCCAGGCTCCGGAGATGGCCTAGAGCAGTTTTTATTCCTGCCAGGGTGTACCTGACTGGGTCTGATGGCAGCTGCTATTCCCACTGTTCCACTGGCCAGGCTCCATATGCACATTCTCCAGTTGACTCTAGGAGTACAATGGGACCAATGCACAGACGAGTTAGATCAGTTAGTGCTGGTCTCTTCCCCAGTCTGCAAGGTGCTCCATTGGTGGATGGACCCATTGAACCTGCTGCAAGGAATCCTATTCCAGGTCTCTTCTCCACAGCCGATCCTCACTACGGATGCTTTCAGTTTGGGCTGGGGAGCTTACCTGGGTCCTTTTCAAACCCAGGGCTCTTGGTCTCTGATCAAGACCTCCTTGCACATCGATATCCTGGAGATGTATGTGGTTCTGCATGCCATGCAGGCCTTTCAGAATGATCTCCTTCCGGGTCAGCTGCGGTGGGACAACCTCAGTATAGTGTACTACATCAACAAGCAAGGGAAGTCACTTGTACCCCCTGTGCAGGGAGGCCGTGAGTGTGTGGTACTGGGTGTTGGATCATGGCCGGGCCTTACCTCTCTGCAGTTAACGTCCCAGGCATGCCAAGCACTCTGGCAGATAGCCCTCAGACAGACTCTGACCAGCATGCACGAATGGGAGCTGCTGTCATCCGTCGCAGAAAAGTTGTTCGACTGATGCGGTCCTTTTGTGTCCTCCACTCAGTGCAAAACTGCCCAATTTTTGCTTGCTCGATCCAGGGCCTGAAATTTTCTGGCGAGAATCATCCCTCTTCTCCTGGAGAGGGAGGTTTCTTTACGCATTCACTTTAATTTGGAGGGTGCTCATCAAATTGCAGATGGAGAGGTCGGCATGATCACGAGTAGCTTAAGATATGGTTCCCCCGCTACAGCAGCTGGCGGAGGAACATCCAGTCCCTCTCCCCCTCTGCAGGAACCTACTGACCCGGGCTCAGGGACCCTGATCCATCCCAGTCTCGGGTCCCTCCATCTGCATGCTTGACTCCTGAGGACATAGTCAACGCCAGATTTGAAGACTTCCACTCGAGCCACTTGTGTCATGAAGTGGAAGTGGTTTGCTGTTTGGCCTGCCAAACATCTGGACCCTTTCACCTACCTGGTGAGCCAGATCCTGGACTATCTGATCTCTTTCCAACTCTGGTCTCCAGTACTCCTCCCTCAAAGTGCACCTTTTGACTATTACAGCCTTTCATGAGCCCGTGGGTGACCGCACTATTTGAGGGGCATCCTGGATATGATGCCCCAATCCATTTCTCTGTCTTGGCTTGGGATTTGAATTTTGTTTTGGAGAAGTTGTCTCCTTTTGAGCCAGCCGCAACATCCCCAAAAACACTGGCGACGTCAGACCAGTACTGGACTTCAGCAGTCTGAACTTTGAAGAATACAAGCGGTTCTGCATGTTATCCCTGCCGAGTCTTCTTCCCTTGTTTAAATCAGGGACATTGGTTCTGTGCTCTGGACATGCACGATGCATACCTGCAAATCCCTATTTTCCTGTCCCACTGCCAATTTCTCATGTTCTCTTTACAGGGAGAATCTTTTCAATTCAGAGCTCTCCCTTTTGACCTGTTGGCACCCAGAGTGCTCACAAGTGCTTAGTGGTGGTTGCGGCAGCTTTATGCAGACAGGGCATTCATGTATTCCCCTACCTCGACAACTGGCTTCTTTCAGCCCCGTCAAGGGACAACCTAGTCGGGTCCCTATCCAATACCCTGGACCTTCTTTCAGCAGGTGTTCATTTCGGTCAGTTATCCCAAATCCCACTTTATCCAGTCACAATGTCTCCAATTTATTGGAGCAGTGTTGGATACAGTCCAGGGGAAAGCCTTCCTCCCACCAAACAAAGCAGAGACTGTCCAGCGGCAAGCACATCTGGTGGCTTCCCAGAGGCGGACCTCCGCAAGATCAGTCCTTTGTCTGCTGGATCTCATGGCAGCCGTCATTCTGAGTGTACATCTGGCCAGATTCCGTATGTGGGTCACGCAATGGACTCTGAGTACAGTGGGATCAGAGATCAGATGACCTGGATCATATGATCCTGGTCTCCAATACGATGGCTCGGGACCTCTTGTGGTGGCAGAACCTGGACAGCCTTGGAAAGAGTCCCTTTCCAGCCTCCTCCTCCCTCCCAGACTCTGACAGACGCCTCAGGACTGGGATGGATGAGCCCATTTGGGAACCCACAAGACCCGAGGTTCTTGGACTCTGAGCGAACTTTCGCTTCACATCAGTGTACTGGAGATGAGAGCAGTTCTTTATACCCTACAGGCATTCCAGCACCACCTCCATCCAGGATCACTTATGGTCCAGATGGACATGTGTGTTGTCTGGTACATAAACAAGCAAGGGGGCACTCGCTCTCACCCACTCTGTCACGAAGTGATAAGAGTGTGTTAGTGGGCAGTGCAACACAATCTTCTCACGGTTCCTGGCGTTCAGAATGTCTTGGTGGACACACTTGGCCGCACTCAAGCCAGAGCCCATGAGTGGGAGCTGAGACACTGTGGTAGATTAAATATTCACCAGTTGGGGCCGGCCAGACCTCTATTTGCATCCACATCCAGCGCAAAACTACCAACTTTCTGCTCCCTTTCCATTACTACAGAGGGTATTACTGAAACTACAGGCAGAGGGAGCACACAGGATTCTGATTGCTCTATACTGGCCATGTCTGATTTGGTTCTCTCTGCTTCAGCAGCTGTCGGTGGACCCCCCCAGATCTTACTTCAAGAGGGCTCTTGCAGTAGGTAATCACTTGAGGAACCGCGCCTCCTTGCGTCAGGACTGCACGAAAACTTTTGCTGTCACGTGACAGATTTCTGCATGACACTATAGTGGGCGGTCCCCAGCTGACATCACGTGACAGATGTCAGTGTGACACTGTGTAGTGGGTGGTCCCCACGTCCCCCCTCCAGTTCTTTCCCGCCGTCGACCTGTGCACTTTGGACCAACTAAAGCTCATCGCAGCAGTTCGAAAGCCTTTTTCAGATGAGTATCTGCTTTTTCTCCTTTATTAATTTTCAATAGTTTGTATGTCGTCTTCTTGCAGCATCTAGCTACCGCATAAGGACCCGCTTACCCTCTGCCTCTTCTGCCTGGGTACTGAGTGTGAGGCCTGTGCCCAGTTCAACCCAGTCACACAGAAATGGCGCCGACAGTCTCTTAAGGGCTTGCTCCTGAAACAAAAAATGGCTTAGATGGAGAAGGAGATGATAAAAAAAAAAAAAAAGCTGAACAGCACCTCCTCGCTAAATGCTCCCCACAAGAAAAAAGGGACAAAGAAAAACATTGGGACCAGGAGTAGTCCCACCACCACCGAAGCCACCCACGGGCCCTTTAATAGAGGACTGGCCCGCTTCCTCTGAGAAGGTGAGTGCCATGGCCAAGCTTGTGCTCTCGCCTCCAGAGCAGGCTTTCGGCCCCCCGCTGCCACTGATTACGGTGTCGGCGGGCTCCTCTGATCCGTCCGAGGCTGCCACCGATCTTGAGGCCCATTTCTACCCTGGGCTCTAAGTCGGCAGGCGTGGCCGATAAGCCACTCGACGGATCCTCCAGAGAGTGCCCGACCGTGGTTGGTAAGCCAGGAGTTGGGGCCTCAGACTCCTGCATGACCCAGGTCAATCTGGCCCTCTGACTATCGCACAACCTCTTTGCGTCTGTCAGGCTCTGACGAGACGCTGCTGGACAACAGCTCTGTCCCAGCTGGAGGTCAAGGGTCTCCTGTTCCATCGGAGATTCCTCCGCTGTCGCAGGTCCCAATGGACACACACCTTTCGCCAGGTTTGCCTGACGTGCCAGCAGGTTTTACGGCAGCTCCGACGCAACCTATAGTAGTGCCAGACCCTGCTCCTCCTCAACGCCCGCAGGTCCCCTTGCCTCCGCCATGACGGCCAACGGGCCTTCCCCCGTCGGGGTCTCCCTCGGGACCTTCGCCGGGTTTTCCTTCTGCAGATCCCTTGGTCTGGGCTGCAGTCAGGCGTCCCTCTGTCTGCCTTCTATTACTCTGGTTTACTATCCTCCATCAGGCTACCCACACCATTATCCATCCTCTAGCTTCGAGGGACATGGGCCTGGAGCCAGATTTGCTCTCTCTCCACTTCCTCCCACTCTACCACCTCTTCCTCAACCTCAGGTGGATTTTAGGGAGATCCTAAAATCTTGGTGGTCTGAGACCAAAACTCAATTGGTTTCAGAATTGGACAGCAGACATCCACTTCTTCAGAAGCAGGCTGCCGAGCTCCTTTCTCTTGGGCGCCCTCTCAGGTCGTTCCTCATACTTAAACGTCAGGCTGTCCATCAGCTCCAGCGCAACCCCTGCCATCTAAAGGGATCACCAGGGAGCCAGATCCTCAGGTTCCTGAAAATATTCGGAGGATTCAGATTCGGAAGCGGACTCTGATCCCTCATCCGCCGGTTCGGGTTTCAAGACACCTCCCCCTGAGGAACCAGTCACTCGAGAATCCCCTAAATCACCACCCGAAGATCCCTCCTTTGTGGACCTCCTCAAGCATATGGTGGAGGCACATGGTTGAAAGTCAGTCTCTGGACCCCAAATGACAACTGTTGGCAGAGCATCTGAACTTTCCAGAAACTAGTCCAGTACTCCCCATGGCTGGAACTCCACGAGGATTTATCCTCTATCATGTGGCAGAGACCCTCTATCCCGGCCATGGCAAAGAAAGCCAACTAGGTTTACAGGACTCTGGAGGAAAAGGACCACCTCAGTGTGCACCCTAGGGCTGACTCGGTGGTCATTACTGCAGCCCACGATATGTGTGCTAAGCCTAAGCACTTCAGTACTCTCCTCCCTCCTCGGACAAGGAATCCAGACAAATGGACCAGTTCGGGAGGAAGTTTTGTGCTGCTTCTACTCCAGTTGTCCATGCTCTGAACTATCTCGCACATGCTAGAGTACCAGAAGTCCTTGTTCTGCCAACTCGAGCCCCTACCAGACTCTGAAACAAAGTCCTCTTTGGTAAATGCCTTAAAAATGGCCACTGTGACTGGACGTCATTCTTTGCGGGCCACCTACGATGCAGTGGATTCCTCCGCTAGAGGTACGGTCACAGCTGTAAGCCTTTGCCGGTACTGTTGGCTTAGAGTATCGGGCCTAGTCCCTGATGTTCAGTTGGCTATCCAAAATGCCCCTTTCAGAGGCTATCTTGTTTGGTGGAGATGCCCAGGACATTATCACAAGCCTGCAGGATAAAGGCACAGCTCTTCAGTCGGTCAATACCGTGTATCAACTGAAACAAAAACGTCCTTTTTGTCAGCAGTACAGACTCCAGACAAAAAAACAGCAAGCACCCAAGAGCCAGTTTAAGTGTAGGGCTCCCAATACAGCCGCCCCCCTCCAGCCAAAACCCAGAGGGCTTTAGGAGTGCCCCCCCCCCATTTCTGACTTGCTGTTCGTCCTCCCTCCTTATCTGTCGGAGGAGCAGGTGGGCGGAAGGTTCGCAAGGCATCTGGAAGAATAGAAGTCCGTCACAAGACGCCTGGGTGCTTCAGTTAACAAAGCTTGGTCACATTCTCTAATTTTGAGAAAAACCTCCACAGTCCATAGAGGTCTTCCCATTACCCAAGGGCTCATATTCCCCATTTAAGGGAGGAGATCACTGCTCTTCAAAAAGTTTCTTAATGGGATGTGTTTACTCCGTTGGCCCAGTGTTTGCCTTGATTGTCTGGTGCTCCTTGTCGGAGGGGGTCTTTCCTGATGTCTTGAAGGAGGCATTGGTGAGATCCCTTCTGAAAAAAGTCTCTGGACTCTGATGTTAAGGTAAATTACCATCCTATCTCCAATCTTCCATTTTTGAGTAAGATTGTTGAGAAAGTGGTGATGCTTCAGCTTGAGGAACATCTCATGGCCTATAATTTATACGAGCCTCTCCAGTCTGGATTTTGTACGAGGCATAGCACAGAAACTGTATTAGTTGGGGTGCATAATGACCTCCTCAGGGTGAGGGATCGAGAGGAGGGGACAGTTTTGTTCCCCTTGATCTCTTCTCAGCATTTGACACGGTAGACCATTGTGTTACTTGACTGCTTAAGGGAATTCTGTGGACTCGCCAGCACTGTCATGTGCTGGTTTGAGTCTTTCTCACCAACAGGAGGCAAAGGGGGCAGTGATGGGGAATTTCTCCTCCTCTCTTTGCCTCCTGTCATGCGGCGTTCCCCAGCATTCAGTCCTGTCGCCGATGTTGTTTGCCGTGTACATGCTGCCCCTGGGAGAGCTCATTGGGAAGTACAGTTTGGGTTTTCATTGCTATGCTGATGATGCCCAACTGTATCTTTCGTTTGCCCCAGGGACATCCAATGCAGTGGAAGTACTGAACACCTGCCTTGCTGAGATCAATGACTGGATGACCTCCAGCTGGTTGCGACTGAACCCCGATATGATGGAGGTACTGGTGGTGGAGTCGAACAGAAGGTGTGATAGGTTGGCCTCTGATGCAGAAACGGGGCTTTTCCTTGGGTCTGTACCATTGAAGGCCTCCTCTAGGGTGCATGATCTTGGCGTTATTGACAGCAGATTGAGTCCCAGGTGTCATCCATTCGGCCATTTTTTATCACCTGAGGAATATCACCAGGATAAAGCCCCTAGTTCTGCCCCTGGACCTCCCCCCCGGTTCATGCCTTCGTGACGTCTAGGCTTGACTACTGTAATGCAGTCTATCTCGGGGTCTGGAGGTACTCTCCACCGGCTGCAGCTGGTGCAGAACACAGCTGCCAGATTGTTGACGGGGCAGTCTTAAGTATTGTCACATCACTACGGTGCTGCATGAACTGCACTGGCTGACGGTCAGGTGGAGGGTCCTCTTTAAGGTGGGTTTGCTCACCTTTAAGGCCCCACATGTCCTGGGCCCCTGGTTACCTAAAGGACCTTGCACCTGCTATCTCGGCCTGCTCCTCCTTGCGATTCCCAGGATGAGGTTAAAAACGGCTGGCAACAGAGCATTTAGTGTTGCTGCCCATGTCCTGTGGAATTTGTTCTCTCCAGCTGTAAGACAGGCCCCTTCTTCTGTTGAGGTTTTCAAAGCCAGCCTCAAGGCCTTCCTGCATAATCAGGCCTTCCCAGACTTTGATTTATAATCTTTATCTGATGTCTGACCTACTCTGTCTGTCTGTCCCGGCTATATAATTAGTTTTGATTATTATGGAGTATATTTATTCATTACATTTTTTAATGAGTTTGAGTAAAGAATATTTATTAGATTTAATATTTTTTTATTTTACTGTTGGTGTTACTGTATGTGATGTTACTTATTCAGCACACAGAGCCTCTGGGATGGGTGTCTTTTTAAATAAAATTTACCTTGCCAATAGAGCCAGTGCCAGCACACCAGATCGGGAAGGGATTCTACTCCCACTTTTCTGGTACCCAAAAAGACTGGATCTATGCCCGATTCTGGACCTCCGTACCCTAAACCTCTTCATAGAGTACAAGAAGTTTGAGATGCTGACACTGCAAAGCCTTCTGCCTCTCCCAAAGGACAATTGCTTTGTGCCCTGGACATGCAGGATGTGTACCTACACATCCCAGTATTCTGTCCACACCGCAGATTCCTCGGCTTTTCTTTCCAAGGGGAGCATTACCAGTTCAGAGCTCTCCCTTTTGGCCTGTCCTCCGGTCCATTGGTTTTTACCAAATGCCTAGCGGTAGCAGCAGGTACCTTGAGGAGTCGGGGGCACTATGTCTTTCCTTACCTCGATGATTGGCTCCTCGCAGCCCTGTCGAGGGCGGGGTTGGAAGCTTCCTTATCAGCTACCCTGTACCTTTTTGAGCACCTGGGTATTACTGCCAATTACCCCAAGTCCCGGCTTGCTCCTTCCTAGGGCCTTCAGTTTATTGGGGTGGTGCTAGACACAGTGTGGGGGAATGTCCTTTCTCTCTCTGGACAGGGTGCACACTCTGGAGAGGCAGGCCAAGCTGGTATCTTCCAACAAACACATTTCGGCCAGGGCGGTTCTCCGTCATCTTGGCCTCATGGCAGCAGCTGTCCCTACAGTCCCATTGGCCAGACTCTACACCCGAATCTCACAGTGGACTCTAAGGTTCCAATGGGATCAGAGGAAGGACAGCTTGAACAGTTGAGTCCTAATCTCCAGTCCAATGCAACAGGATCTGTTATGGTGGCAGGACTCCAGCAACCTAATTCTAGGAGTCCCTTTCCAGACCCTTCCTCACTCCCAAATACTGACTACAGATGCATGTCAGGGAAGGGGATGGGGTGCTCATCTGGGATGCAACAGGACCCAGGACCTGTGGTCAGCTGTAGAAGTGCACCTGCACATAAATGTGCTATAAATGAGCAGTGCTTTATGCTATTCAGGCTTTTCAGCACATTCTTCAAGAAAACCTGTTGATTCAGTCGGACATGCGTGTGGTGTGGTACATCAAACGGGGGCACCCACTCATCATCTTTGCAGGGAAACAATGCAGGCCTGGAACTGGGCGGTTGAGCACAAGGTCCATCTTCTGACGGTCCATGTCCCAGGCATGCAGAATATTCTTGCAGACAGCTTCAGCTGCACCAGGGTAAGAGCTCACGAATGGGAGCTAAAGCAAAAGAAGTTCTAGATCACATCTTCGACCTTTGGGGTCATCCAGAAATGGATCTGTTCACAGCCCAGTCAAACACACAACTTCCCAAGTTTTGTTCGCTCGATCCCAGGCATAGTGCTTTCTAGCAAAACGCATTGTCACTTTCTTTGATGGGAAATTTCTGTATGCATTCCCTCCCTTTATAATCTTACATAGTGTTGATCAAGCTACAGACAGAAGGAGCACAAATGATATTGATAGTTCCGTTTTTGGCCTCTCTAAATCTGGTTCCTGCTGCTTCAGCAGTTAGCAGCGGAATCTCTGATCCCTCTACCTCTTTCTTACGATCTTCTGACCCGAGGAGGGGGGCAGCGGCACACTGGTACATCAGGTGCTAAAGTCCCTTCATCTATATGTGTGGCACCTCAAGACATAGCTGCTTCTAGGTATGGGGTTTCCCCACGGGTAGCTCAAATTTTGGTAGAGGCACGAAAGCCTTCTACCCAAATTGCCTACTCCATAAAGTGGAAGCACTTTTCCGTTTGCGCCACCTCAAAAGATTTGGATCCTTTCTTGTGCCCTGCTCCCCAGGTCAGGGAGTATCTTCATCTGTCTGATCTGGGCTTGAGCTATTCGTCACTGAAGGTGTATTTAGCAGCCATCTCTGCCTACCATAATCCAGTAGGAGGCAAGACCCTGGCTCAGTTAGAGGTCTCCAAAACCTTCTTAAAAGGCATTTTGCACCTGAAACCCTAGGTACGTAACCCTGCTCCACCGTGGGACCTTAATTTTCTTTTAGAGAAATTGACCTAATCTCCCTTTGAACCAGCAAGTACTTGACATGCACTTTTTGTCTTGGAAAGCGTTCTTTTTAGTTGCAGTTACCTCTGCTCGTAGAATTTCCAAGCTTCAGGCCCTGATGTGTAAGGTCTTATTTGATTTTTTCACAGAGACCGGCCGGGTGGCTCTTCGCACAAATCCTAAGTTTCTTCTAAAAGTTGTTTCAGAGACCACCCTTAATCAGTCTCTAGAGTTGCCAGTGTATTACCCCAAGCATTCTAATCGGGGGCGCCATCCTGCATACGTTAGATGTACACAGGATTTCACGTTATTACACCAGCGGGACAAAAGATGTCCGAATGATGAATCAGCTTTTTGTTTGTTTCGCACCAAAGAGATGGTGCGGCAGTTTCCAAACAGTACATTTCCAAATGGCTGGCAAACTGCATTACTTGTTACCAGAAGTATGGTAAAGTCCTTCTGGGGCAGGTAAAAGGACATTCTGCCAGGGAAATGGCTGCTTCCACAGCCTGTTTCAGAAACACATCTGCGTGGCGGCTACTTGGAGTTCTGTCCACACTTTCATGAAACACTACAGTTTGAACATTTCCTCGAGGCGAAGGGCCGGTTTTGGATTAGCAGTCCTCCAGGGACTCCTGTCCTTAACTACCTGGCTTTCTGCTAGGATTATGTTGCAGCCTCCCATGTTTTCTTGCCCCTTGGAGAGACTACTGCTTGGGACTCAGTCCTACAAGTGATTACATACTGCAAGAGTCCTCTCTAAGTAAGATAGTACAGTTACACAAGAACTTGGCATAACAGTAGATCTTCAAGAGAGGCTCTTGCAGTAGGTAACCACCTTCCCCCTCTTTAGTTACAGCTCTTTCCGGAAAGCCCTTCTTTGGATTCGGTAGCATCTTTCCATTCTCCTGTCATGACTCTTTGGAGGTCTCCAGCAGGAGAACTGGAGGGCGGACATGGGGACCGCCCACTATATAGTGTCACGCTGACGGTGATGTGGTGTCAGGTGGCCGGTCCCCCATCAGAAACTGCTAGTAAAAGTTTCCGTGCAGTCCTACAAGTGATTACCTACTGCAAGAGCCTCTCTCGAAGATCTACTGTTACGGTAAGTTCTTACGCAACTACTTCCCCGGCCCATCTGTCAGGACCTTCTGACTCAGGAACAGGTCGCCGTGGTCCATCCAGGTCTCCAGTCCCTTCACCTGCATGCGAGGCAACTACTGACATAGCTGCCGCTCGCTTTGGAGTTTCCTGTAGAGTGGCACAGATCCTAGTGGAGGCCAGAAAGCCTTCCACCAGGTCTACTTTTGCTAGGAAATGGAAGAGATTTTTAATATGGGCCACATCCAAGGAATGGGACCCCTTCTCCTGCCTTGTTCAGCAGGTCTTAGAGTATATGTTACACCTCTCCGACCGTGGACTGTTACTCGACCCTGAAGGTCCACTTAACTGCCATTTCTGCCTACCACATTCCAGTGGAGGGGCAAAACCCTAGCTCAGTTGGAAGTATCCAAGACATTCCTCAAAGAATTCTCCATTTGAACCCCCCCCCAGTCAGGAGCCCTGCTCCTTCCTGGGACCTGAACTTCATTTTGGAAAAACTCACGCTGTCCGCATTTGAACTAGCTGTGAGTTGTGACATGTGCTACCTTTCGTGGAAAGTGCTCTTTTTAGTTGCCATTACTTCGACTCAAAGAATTTCCAAGCTTCAGCCCTGATGTGAGGAACCTTATTTGATTTTTCACAGAGATCGGGTGGCTCTCGAACTTATCCCAAGGTCTTACTTAATGTGGTTTCAGAATCCACCTTAAATCAGACCATTCAGTTGCTAGTTTACTACCCTGAATATTCCAGTCTGGGTGAAGTAGTTCTACATATTCTTGATGTACATGGAATTCTTCATTACTACACTAACAGGACGAAGCCAGTCCATAAAACTGATCAGTGATGTTTTCTTTGCGCCCCAAAGAGCGCTGTGGTTTGGAAACAGTGTTTGTCCAAATGGTTGACACACTGTATTACCTTTTGTTATCAGAAGTATAAGAAACCACTTTTGTGGAAGTCAAGTGACACTCGACCCGGGGTATGGCTGCCTCTAGTGCTTGTTTCAGGAACGTCTCTGCCACAGATATGTGTGACTGCCACTTGGAGTTCAGTCCATACCTTCACTAAGCATTACAGTTTGGACATTGCTTCTAGGCGGAGAGCAGACTTTGGCCTAGCTGTTCTTCAGGGACTCTTTTCTCAAGATCCCTGTTTTTCTGCAGACTTGTTCCTACCTTCCATGTCTCAGACTTGTCTGATTTTGACTGCTTGGGACTCGGTCCTGTATGTTAGTACCTACTGCAAGAGCCCTCTCACTGTAAGATAGTACAGTTACGTAAGAACTTACTGTAACAGTAGATCTTTGAGAGGCTCTTGCAGTAGGTACTCCTTTCCCTCTCACCTTCCCCCTGGATTCTTCTACTACTTCTCCTTTCGTGGCTTCATAGCTCTAGGAGCCCGCTCCTTTATCCTGTAGCACCTTTCTAAGTCAATGGGAGAACTGGAGGACAGACATGGGGACCGCTCATTATGTAGTGCCATGCTGACGGCGGTCCCTGCCAGACGCTGCTGGCTAAAAGTTTTCCGTGTGTGGTCCTAGCACCTGGTGACTTAGTCCTATATGTTAGTACCTGCTGCAAGAGCATCTCCTGATCTACTGTAGTGCTAAATTCTTCCATAACTGTACATCTTACTGCAAGAGGGAACTCTTGCAGCAGCACTGGGACCCTACGGAAAAATTTATAGCTAGCAGTCCAAGGCAGGGGACTGCCCCCTGATGTCACCCAGCACTACCACTGTTCTTTTCCCGCTGTCGATCTGCTAGTATCTGCTCCACAGATGCCTCTCCCAGTTGACCACCATTTTTTGCGCTTTACTCAGTACCGTTAGTTTATCATTTTTTATCCTCACCTTTTCTTATTTTTGTACAGGTCTTCATCCACACAGCAGCAGAAGTCTAAGTGCGTGTGTGGCAAACAGATCCTGGCTAGAGACTGCCATTCAGCCTGCCATATCTGCTTAGGCCTGGGCTACAAGCCAATTGACTGCCCACATTGCAAGAGGTTTAAGAAGAAAAGAATCTGCTGCCGCAAGACATTAAAAACATACCCCCCAGGAACAGCAAGTGCCTGCCATGCAGAGGATCCATTCGGGACACAGCTCTACTTCCTCAGTCTGGGATTCCTCCCCAGAGAGAAGAAATTGGACGGGAAGCACTGTCGCAGGGACAAGGATTGAGCCAAGTCAGAATCCTGCCCCCAGGTCCCCCACAAGACCTCCACGTCCTCTGCCTCCAGGAGGTCAATCTGTTCTCCCCTCCCCCGCCGGCCCTTTGACTCTTCCTGGGGTTACTGTGAAGAAGACTCTTGCCTCTTCCGATACACATGGCAAGGAGTCTTCTGGGCATGGGTGTTCATCTGCCCCTGTGTCTCTGGCTTTAAGGCCCCACACGCAGTCACTAGGGTCCAAGTCAAACAGGCCATCTTCATTGGGTGGCAAGTTGAAGTTTGCTGCCCTCAAGGCCTCGGCGTCGTCCAATAAGTTGAAGGGGTTGGGCGACACCACCAGACGCCAGGATTCAGAACTGTTATTGGAAGCACTCTCCAACGCTTCGGAAGGATGCCAGACCTCTGGGCCTTCTGAGTCGGCGTCAGAACCGGACCAGACGCCACCCCCTAAATGGCAGACTGCTCTGTTGGACCAGACAACAGGTCACATGCCTGAGGACCAGACGCCTGGGCCTCTTGACCAAGGGTTGAACCCTTCATCCCAGCCTCCTCCCAAGGAGCTGGACATCCAACCCCCAGGGACACTACCCCAGAAGAAGCAGTGCCACCGGTCCCAACGCCTGATGGTAAAGAGTGACCGGACGGATGCTAGTGACCCCAAACGGCCCTGCCCTGCTACCAGCACAGCCTGTCGTCCTGTTGGTGGAGGTAGGATCTTTGCTTAACTCATGGTGGAATACCATAAAAGGAAATCTGCTGCCTAGGCCACGAGAGCAGTCCCCCTAGCCATAAAGGACTCCCACCTCCAGCTCCACCCAGGGAGACCTTGCCCCACAGGCCTCTGAGACTGCCACTGACGATGACCGGGGGGGGGGTCTCCAGCATCTAGCGGCCATGGTCGACGCCTGTCATCCATACTCTCATCCAAGGGACGTCCACATTTGTCCTCGGATGACAATGCAGGGGACTCTTCTTTCTACTGCTCCTCTGAGGATGAGCTGCCTCTGCTCTCCCTGGACCATAAAAGGGACTCTCCCAGATCTCCCCCAGATGACCCTTCCTTTTTGGATGTGATGTGGCACATCCAGTACCTCAACCAGTGGGACACTGGAGGAACTTGACTCCGAATGCCGTCACCTGTCAAAGTTCCTAGGGGCAAATGATCTGGAGCCTTTAGTCATCCCTCTCCTAGTGGAGCCATTCCAAGACATCACAGAACTGGCCTGGAAGTACTTTTCCACCATCCCTAGGAAGGTAGACGGTCTATACAGAACACCGAAAGGAGAGCTTCATCTGAGTGAGCAATCAAAGGGAGACTTCATGATGCTGATGGCTGCTCATGGCAGGGCACAGCAACCAAAGCATATGAGCTCCAAGAAATTGGACCAGATGGGCCGCAAAGTGTACTCCTCTGCCTCCTTTACAGTCAGGTCACTTAACTTTTTGGTACACATGGTGATGTACCGAAAGTCTTTGTGGAATAAGGCCTTGGACTTGGCCAAGGCTCAGCCTGATTCTGACAGCAAATCTGAACTCATGGCAGTCATTCAGTCTGGCATTGATGTAGGCAAGCATGTCGGCTCGGACGAGACTGCAGATATGGGCACCAAGGCAGCTGCCACAGGAGTGTGTCTGAGACGCCATTCCTGGCTGCAGGTCTCTGGATTCCAGCAAAACCTGCAGGACGCAATCCTAGATGCACCCTTTCAGGGGTCAGTTCCCGTTGGTCCAGATACCGAGAAACTGATTACTGGACTACAGGTAGGTGGTTTCCGATGTTCACAGGATGTATAAGTTGGAACCAGCAACTGCCAGGCACCGCCCCATTCGCAAAAGCCAGGGACAGCAAGGAAGACATCAGCAAGCAATAGGGGGTTTCAAAAGAAGGGGCCCTCCCCTGCCTTCAGGCACACAGGAACCCAAAAACGACAGTGCTCCCCTGCCTACCTCCTCCGCCTCAGCATGAGTCCCTGCCTGTCCCCCCATTTCCGGTGGAGTCTCAGGGGGAGGCAGTAGGTGGGAGATTCTCCCTTTACCTCAGTGGATGGTCCAGGTCATAGAAAGAGGGTACACCCTGGAGTTCACACAGATCCCACCGGACAACTCCCCTGTCCCCACCCCACGTGGTTCTCATAAGGGCAGAAATTCAAGCCCTCTTGGAAAAGAGCGCGATCCAGGTAGTACCTGTAGGTCACAGAGGAAGAGATTACTACTCCCATTTCTTCCTTGTACCGAAGAAACCAGAACTATGCTGTTGCACTGAAGGGGAGCTCCGAGCCCCTGGGTTTAAATAATTTGTTAAAAGCCCTCCTCAGCCAACAATTTGTGGTGTAATACACAGTTGGGACATCGGCAGAATCATGGCCAGTTGTGGAAAATTGAAGCCGGGACCGTCAGGAGGCATGAAGCAGCAGATGCTGGAACTGCAAGCTCGTCCTACTAATAAAGTCCCACCACCAGTGAGGCCGCCTGAATCCACGGCACTGGATTTGGAGGATAGCTCCTCAGAGGATGAAGACGACGTCACAATCATCTCGCTGCAGCTCTGTAGAGAGCTGCGGCATTTGACACACTCAATGGATGCCTTCAGAGAGGAGGTAACTGAGAATAAAGAAAAACTGGCGCAGCATGAACAAAGACTGCAAGATATAGAAGAATCCCTTACTGTGCAGTCAGAAACCCAAGATTTACACAACGGTGAAGTGATGCAGCTGCATGACCGTTCCCAGGCTTGAAGATCTTGAAAACTGCTTGACGAGAGCCAACCTGAGGATTCACGGACTCACAGAACATACTGAATCGGGAGACACTCTAACTTTTATCGAGAGCCTGCTTAAGGAGGTATTAAACCTAGACAGGGACAAAAGTTTAAACATTATCCGAGCCCACCGTGACCTAGCAGTGCCACCTAAGGATCCCAAAGCCAGACCTAGATCCATAGTGTTGGCCTTCTTAGACTATCGTATGAAAGAAATGATCCTCCTCAAGGCCTGGTCTCAAAAAGAAATCATTTTTGGAGACAAGAGATTGTTTATTGAGCCAGACTACGTCCCCACAACTATGGCAAGCAGAAAACTCTAGTTCCCAGTTGTCAAAGAACTTAAAAACAAGGGCCTAAAGGCCAGGGTGGATTTCCCAGCACATTTGCGAATCATTTCAGACAGTGGGACAAAAATCTTTGACTCCCCTCCCGAAGCCAGGAAATACTTGGCCTCCCTGGGCATCATGCTTGACAAACTGATTGCCCCCAGTTTGCTCAAGGAAATAGATTATAGACAATGGATACCTGCAAACAGAAGATCCACCAGTTCTACAGCATCCACTGGCCAGGGACTGTGGTCTAGAATCCAAGCCACGGCCTTAACAAGAAAATGAGCCAGGCAGGACACCCAGTTGAAGGAAGACCAAAGGGAAGATGCAAGTTCTTCTAAGGACTGATAAGTTTCAGCTGTTCTCCTCAAGAAGGCTGAAACGGATGGTTTGGGACTTTTTATTGGTTTCTTTGGGGATTGGGGAGAGGAGCCAGATCTATAGCTATTCACTTGCTCTCCATATCGCTTGATATCTCTGACGGTCCTGCCCTCCACCTGTCTCCGTGTGACACTCACAGACCTATACTGGGAAGGGCCAGGGCATACTTGATTTGGGGTGTTTGTGGGCGATAAAATGTGTTGCCTTGACCCCTTATCCTCCAGCCTCTCCTGCTTAGCACTTTGAATCATAATCCTGGGGGCTCGCTTTGTTGGGGCTTGCAGCGTGTTTCGGGTGAGGACACGCCAGTTGCATTTGCACCCTGATAGAGGGGTTTGGCAACACGGTACAGGATTTTATCCTGCACTCCCTCGCCACTTTACAGCTGCTGTGTGAGGGGATCAGCGTGACACTATTGAAGTACAATGTTCTTATTACGTTATATTTGTTCATCTGTTACTAATTAATTGGATTCATTTGATCCGAATAGTTTCTGAGACTGTTCTTTGGTTGTGTGGCCACCTACGTCCCACTAAAACTGTCCGAGCCATGTGCTCTCTCGTGTATTTGCTCTCCAAGGTGGGGAATGGGGAAGGGAGAAGATACTATATATATATAGTCAATAGGAAGACTGTCTTGATATTCCCATTATGGAGGCCTTGGTTATCACCTCATATAATGTTAGAGGTTTAAATAGCCCCGTGAAGAGCCAGAGTCCTTGGAGAGCTAAGTAAAATGGGAACTCTCATTGCTTTACTCCAGGAGACCCACCTTACAGAAAGTGAACACCAAAAGCTATGTCGTAGCTGGGTAGCTGAAGTATACGCTTCCACTTATCTGGAACACCCCCACTGTACAGGCACAGCTACTGTATCTTAATTCATAAGAATTGCCCGGTTCAGGTTGTAGCTTCCCACTTTGAACCAGAAGGCCAGTACATGGTACTACAGGCGCAGATTCTGGACACCCCCTGCACAATTGCCCATGTGTATGCCCCCAACAATGACAGGGAGGCTTTTTTAAAAAAAAAAAATTTCTAGCCAAGTTGCAAGGTACTGAGCAGTTATGTATTATAGGTGGGGAGTTTAGCAGTATAGCGGTATAGTAGGCTCTGAGCTGCAAATCTGGTGACATCCAGCAGTCCAGACTGGGGTTTGAATCCCACAGCCCCCACTTGCATACTGTGACCCTGAGCAAGTCACTTAACTTCCTTGTGCTCCCAGGTTGCACCTGGAAACAAGCTTCAGCTTAGTGTGCCTTTCCTGGTTAAACAATTTCCCCTTCCCCTTTAGCACTATTCTCTCCACCTCACTAGATAAGAGAGGGGGTGCAACAAGAGGAAAGTTGGGGATGGCTGGACAATCCTTACATACAGTAGAATATCGCAGAGCCTAGGCCTTGCAGATGTCTAGAGACATCTAAACGGGAAATCAATGGATTTCTCCCACTACTCAGAGACATAACTGCTATACAAGAATCAATCACTTTTTTCTCACAGAGGAATGGATGCACACAGCATCATCCTGCCAAATTATGAAACGCACCCTCTCTGATCATGCCCCAGTTAGACTTGCATGTACCTCAGGTCCGTAACTCACACTGGAGGCTGAATGTATGTCTTCTCAATAACCAAGAGTTCCAGGACCTGGTGGCCAGCACTATCTGCTCTTATGACAGAACCTGGCTGAAATAACCTCCCATGTGGAAAGATGGGACGCCTTGAAGGCGGTCCTCAGGAGGCACAGTCATAGGCTACTCATCATTACTTAAAAAGCGCAGGACACAGAGGAGGGTGAAATTAGAGAGGAGGAACTGGAGTTTACACATAAAATATCATTAAATGAAAAAACAAGGCAGTTGCTAGCTGAAAAACGCTTAGCCTTGGAAGCCCTTCTTACAACACACACAGAAGCATCATATAGGAGAGTTTGGCAGTTGTACTATGGGGGGTAACAGGGCGGGAAAAGTTCTAGCAGCTACGGTCAGGCAGCAGCAGACAAGCAGACTAATACTTAAAATTAAAGACCAGGTTAATCCTGGAAAGCTAGTTTCTCACCCAGAAAAGATAATGCAAATATTTGCTGACTTCTATAAAGAGCTTTATTCTCAAGAACCAGTATTGGACTTTGAGCAAAAGGTTGCTTCTTTTTATGAGGGCCTGGGGATGAGCCCTCTCGCAGCCAGCCCTTGAATATCTAGATAGCTTTATCTCACAGCCAAAAATCCTGGCTCAAATTACAAAATTGAATAGTGGCAAGGCCCCTGGGCCAGATGGCTTCTCCTCTGAGTTCTTCAAAAAAGTTCACGGACCTCCTTCTCCCATTCCTGCTTCCAGCGTGCCATGAGATTCTAGATGGGGGAACCTGTCCTTACTCATGGTGACTAGCTCACATTTCGGTTATCTACAAAGAGGGTAAAGATAAATTGGACTGCAGCTCATACAGGCCTGTCTCCCCTCCTAAGTGGGGATTATAAATTATACACTGGTCTACTAGCTGGGAGGTTGCAGGAGCATATAACCTCTCTAGTACATGAAGATCAGACTGGATTTATCATAGAAAGATACCTTTTTGATAATGTCAGAAGACTACTTAACATAATTTCCTTCCAAACCAACCAAAAGGCCTTCCAGATAGCTATATACATGGATGCAGAAAAAGCTTTTGACACAGTAAATTGGAACTTTCTTAAAGCATCCATGGAAAAGATGAATTTTGGCCCTAAATTTCTACATGCAACTTCCCAATTGTATTCTAAACCCCCTAGCGCTGGTGAGAGTAAACGGGATAAGTTCCCCCTTCTTCCCCTTGGAAAGGGGTACTAGGCAGGGGTGCCCTCTCTCACCACTTCTTTGCCTTATTTTTGGAACTATTGGCTAATAAGGTTCGACAAACTCTAGACATTTTGGGAGTCATTGGGATGGAGGGAGGTGGAGCAAAAACTCTTGTTATATGCAGATGATTCTATCTTTTTTCTGTCCTCTCCAGAACAATCAACTCTGGTCCTATGTAAGAGCCTACAGTTCTTTGGGGAGATCTCAGGCTACAAAATTCATTTTTCAAAATCAGAAGCCCTAGTACTAAGCGGTACTGCTCCTCGAGGATTTAGGGACAACTTTCCATTCAGCTGAGCTCCTATGGACGAAATTCGTTATCTCGGCATACAAGTCTCTACAGACATCTCAAAACTATTTAGCCTAAATTATGGACGACTTTGGGACCAGGTGAGTCGTGATCTGGCCAGATGGCACCTTATACCCCTCTCTCTGGTTGGCTGTATTTCAGTGCTTAAGATAAATGTTCTCCCTAGACTTCTTTTTCTGTTCCAATCCCTCCCACTGAAGTTGACAATTTCTTTCTGGAATAAACTAACAAAGGAAACCCAGGAGTTTATTTGGCAACGTAAGAGACCTAGGGTGGCCAGACGATTGCTCTGCCTCCCTTGGGAGGAGGGGGCCTTGCCCTACCAAATTTTTATTTTTATTATTTGGCGGCTCAGATGGTTCCTCTCCTTTCATGGGCTAAGCAATGACATGCGTCCCGATGGTATGAGTTGAAGGACGACTTGCCAAATGGGAGACCACTCTATACCTTGGCACTGGCCCCAACATCCCTGGCATATGTCCAGCAACTCCAGAATAGATGGGTGAAACAAGGCCTGTTTATTTTGAGAAAGCTTGGAAGACTTACCAATACCCCTGATGGATTGGGCCCCCTATCTCTAATCAGGTATGAACCAGATTTTTTCCCACCCATGTTAGACCTGGGGTATGGGGATGGGCCAGAAGGGGGATTACCTGATTCACACAACTAATTGAAAGCAACTGCTGCATCACGTTTCAGAGAGCAAAAGAAAAATTTAATTGGGACAACAGAGAATTCTTCAGGTATATTCAGGTCAGACACTTTATAAATGCTTCAGATCATCTTTTAAGGCTTACCAGACCTTACTCCCCCTGGGAGCAGTTTTTATACGGGGTGATAACTATATCGGCCAAAATCAAGCCAGTGACATATTTATATGGCATGCTCTTGGAAAGAAGAGGGGACTCGCTGCTACAACATAAGGGACTTTGGGAGAGAGAATCAGACATTACACTTAGGGAAGTAGACTGGACCCGGAGATTAAAAGTGGGTTGGAAGGTAACCTTTTCGCCGACGTGGCATGAGTTTTACTGGAAGTGCCTCATTTGTTTTTTGAGTGCCTTTAATTACCCAACACTATACAGGGGGAAACTTCTTGTGCTGAAGGGGATGTGGGGGTGAGGGGAGCCACTGGAACATTTTCTGGGCTTGCCCGGAACTGACAGATTTCTGGAATCATCTGGAAGCCGCAGTGAGATAGATCGTGGGAGTAGCAGTCCTCTATATATTTGAGGATTGGGTTCTGGGAATCCATAGTTGTACGGTTGAAAGGGGACATCTGAAAAGTGGCACTGGTACTGTTGGCAGTGGGGTTAAAATGCATCACATCCAACTGGTTGAAGATGGACCCCCCCCCCCCACTCTGGGTGAGTGGATAGAAAGAGTTAAGTAGCGTTGATGGAATCCCTTACGGCCAGACTGAGATTATGACAAGATCAACACCAGCAACGTTGGCAACAATGGGAATCCTGGGTATTGCATCAGGGAGAGTAAGAGCGGGGTCTTTTGCTCCTCCTGAGGTAGCTGAAAGGTGATTCAAACAGACAAATGCATCTGGACAATTTGATAAGAGTGCATAACTAAGCTTTGTCAAAAATCAGTGGGATGGTATCTGGCACACAACCTCATGGTTAAAGGCCGTTGTTGAGGCCTTTGGTGTTTTATTTATTCTTTTTCCTCTTTCTTCTTTATGTATTACCATTAATAGTTTGGTTACATGTTCGGGGATCGGTTTCTGATTGAAATGAATGATTGCTGAGACTGGGTTGCATGATATTCTTAAAATATGTATCCACGTTATAACATACACAGCACACTAATGACCAGAAAGCTGGTGAAGTGTAATTTGTCGTTAAGCTGTATACTGTTTCTCCATGTACCTCCCTGTCATTGATATGAAATCATTCCCAGATAACAAATGTATCTCCGAGAACATTGAAGTTTTAATAAAGCTGTTTAAAAAAAAAAAAAAAAAAATCCTGCTGCCTCACAGAAAGCATCTCCGCTTCGCCTTCCAGCGAGAACACTTATCAGTTCAGAGTACTGCCATTTGTCGGCATCAAGTACCTGGCAGTGGCTCTCAGGAGGAGGGGTCATTATGTTTACCCCAACTGGATGACTGACTTCTTACAGCCTCTATGGAAGAACAGCTTGTGTTTTTCAATACAGGAGACCTTACATCTGTTTCAAGATTGGGGGGTCACTCTGAACCTCCCCAAGTTGTTCCCCTGGCCTACCAAAAGACTGCAGTACATAGGGGGAGGTCTTGGACACCATCCAGGGAAGAGCCTTTCACCCCTCAGACTGAGCGGAGAAGTTAAGGGTGATTGCTCGGAGGGTCATCTCTGCCAATCAGATTCCAGCCAGAGTGGTACTGCAGCTTTTAGGCCACATTGCTGTGGCCATTATCACGGTTCCCCTTGCCCACCTGCAGTGGAATCTCAAGTGTTCAGTGGGACCAACGCGTAGATGATGTCGATCAACCGGTCAGGATGTCTAAAGCAGTACACTGAACTCTGGAATGGTGGACCACCCCTTCTCGTTGGGACACCGGGGTTCCCTTTCAATAACCCAGCCCTCTGCAGGTCCTGACTATGGACGCCTTGGGGCTGGGGGGGCACATCTGGCATCCCACCAAACAAGGAGCACCTGGACCTCTTGTGGAATACAATCTTCACATAAACATGCTGAAAATGAAGACCATTCTGTATGCACTGCAGGCCTTTCAGTCTGTGCTCTTCCCAGGTCCTCTGTTAGTCCAGTCAGACAACACTCCAGTAGTCTCTTGTCTCAACAAGCAAGGGGACTCGCATTCTTACACTCTGTGCGGAGAGGCCTTGAGTCTGGCAATGGACAGTAGATCATAATCTGGAAATAACAGTGGTTCACGTTCCAGGGCTTCACAACGTCCTCGCAGTCAGCCTAAGTCGTCTCTCGGTCTCTGTCACAAATGGGAGCTATTTCAAGAGGTCATAGGCGACCTCTACGAAAAGTGGGGTCAATCAGAACTGGACCTCTTTGCATCCCCACACAATGCCAAACTGCCAAATTTCTGCTAGCTAGATCCAGGGACGTGTTTTCTGGCATGATGCATTGTCCCTCTCTTGGACAGGGAGGTTTCTGAACGCCTTTCCTCCCTTTCTGCTCCTCCAGAGAGTGCTAATGAAGCTGCAGGCAGAGAGCGTGCTTATGATTCTTGTAGCACCCTTCTGGCCTTGACAAATTTGGTTTCCATTGCTCCAGCAATTGGTATCGGAACTGTCCCCTCACTTGCTCTCCCTGGAGCAGGGAACCCTAGTACGTCTGAATCTTCAGTCTCTGCATCTGCATGCATGGCTCCTGCAGACTTAATCAGGGCAGATTTGGAGTGTCCTCCAGAGTGTTGAAGGTTCTCGTGGCAGCGGGAAAGCCCTAGACTAGAGCAATGTACGCCATGAAATGGAAGCATGTTTGCTTATGGGTATTCCCTTCCCCCCGTTCCTTGGACGCTTTTCAGTCAAGTAGAATCTGTGCTGGAGTACCTTCTTTCCCTATCAGACAAGGGACTCGGTTACTCCTCCGTTAAGGTGCACCTTTCTACATTGTCTGCTTACCATGCGCCGGTGGATGGGAAAGCTCTGGCACAATTGGATTTGTGTAAGACAATTTTATGGGGTATCTTGCACATCAGACCTTCCAAGAGGGAATCCTGTCCCTCCATGGGATCTTCTTTTTATGTTGTAAAAGCTTACATTGCCTCCCTTTGAGCCAGCCAGCCACAAGTTGTGACCTACACTTTCTTTTCTGGAAAGTGTTGTTTTTAGTTACTATTATTTCCGCTCGGAGGATTTCCAAGCTGCAGGCTCTGATGTGTAATGAGCCTTATTTTCCACAGGAACAGAGTTGCCCTGCTTACAAATCCTAAGTTCCTGCCAAAAGTTGTGTCCGAATTCACTTTAAATCAGGACATTCAACTACCGGTTTACTACCCAGAGTACTCGGAACAGAGGGGAGGCCTTGTTACATACTCTGGATGTACATAGAATCCTTCATTACTATATAGACCATACTCATTCTTCCAGAAAGACAGGCCAGTTGTTTGTCTCATTCACCCAAAGAATATTGGGGGCTCCAGGGACTAGGCAGACTTTGGCCAAATGGCTGGTCAATTGTATAGCGTTCTGTTACCAAAAGTACAACAAACCCTTGCCAGGACCAGTTAAAGGTCATTCCACCAGAGGTGTTGCAACCTCCTTTGCGCCCCTCAAAAACGTTTCAGCAGTGGACCTTTGTGCAGCCGCTACTTGGAGTTCAGTCCACACTTTCATTAGGCACTACAGTCTGGACATTGCTTCCAGAAGGAGGGCAGGTTTTGGCCTTGCTGTCCTCCAGGGACTGCTCTCCTGAAGAATTTTAGTCTGCTGATCTTGGGGATCCGCCACCCTTCTGACCAGGATCCTATCCTTGTATTGTTTGGGACTCTGTCCTAATGGTGTTGCCTGCTTACGGTAACAGTAGATCTTCGAGAGGAGCTCTTGCAGCAGGTGGATTTTCTCTCCCACCTGCCCCTGGGGTAATGTAACTGTGCTTCTCTCTGGGGGATGGGAGATTCTCCTCAGTTCTCCATCCTGAATGCCAGCTAGATCTCCAGTGGGTGAACTGAGGTGATGCTGGGGGACCGTCCCCTTTATACCACAGGGGACACCTGGTCGGGGCCGACGTCAGGTGGTGGTCCCCCACCTTGGACTGCTAGATAGAAATGTTCCTGTGGGGTCCTAGTGCCTGGCGGCATAGTCCTAATGGTGTTACTTGCTGCAAGAGCTCCTCTTGAAGATCTACTGATACGGTAAGTTCTTACGTAATTGTACTTTTCCTCTGATGGCCTTATTTAACAGCTTATGGGAAAGTGGAGTGGTCCCGGAGGACTGGAGGAGGGCAGATGTAATCCCACTTCACGAAAGTGGTAGCAAGGAAGAGGCTGAGAATTACAGGCCAGTCATCCTGACTTTGGTGGGGGCAAAGTAATCACTGCCGAAAGAAAGGATTGTTTCATATCTTGGATAAGAAGACTCTCTCCCTTATGCAACTTTTCCTCTTTGCCTTCCCATCCCCTATACCATTCCACTGTCTACACCCTCCCCTGCCTAGCACATCCTAAACTGCTCCATCCCGCTCCAGTGCGCCACCTATCTGTATTACTGCCTACCTTACTCCTTCTATCTTGTATAAACTCCTACTTCGGCTGTAAAGTTGCTACCTGTATCTCCAATCATTGTATTTTCTTGTATTATTATATACTTTCTCATATTATTATATACTTTCTCATATTACTTATTATGCTGGCTGTATTATCGTCTACTGTTATGTCTCCAGTTTCTCCTTTTTTGTACCTATGGTAAGCTATCACTACCTCGGAAAGTATAATGCTGCCTGTGCTTTTCTGTAAGGATTATGTTTTACCATTTAACTCGTTGCATCTATGTACTATGGGTTTGTTTTTCTCTGTATCGTTTGACATGTTCTGTACTCTCCCGGGTCGTGCCTCAAAATAGTAATATTGTTGGCTAGAGCACCTAGCTGGTAAACAAAAACTAAATAAAAAAAAAAAATAAATAAAATAATAAAATGAATCGGCAGATGGGGACCGTGCAATCCATCTAGTCTGCCCTAGAAACTACCCCTCTCCCTATGCAGCCTTCATCCTAACTTGTCCTTTATGTCTGTCCCATGCAAGTTTGAACTCTGTCTTTGATGCTTCCA
Source organism: Neoceratodus forsteri (assembly GCA_016271365.2). NCBI lineage: Eukaryota > Metazoa > Chordata > Ceratodontiformes > Ceratodontidae > Neoceratodus > Neoceratodus forsteri. The sequence goes on from CM028132.1 coordinate 501,676,127, forward strand.
CTCCTGGGGCAGGCTGTTACACAGGTCTGTCACACTCTGTGAAGAAATACTTCCTGAGGTTGCTTTTGAACCTTTCTCCTACCAGTCTTGTATGCCCTCTTGTACGTGCTGCCGTGTTCTGTTGAAATAGATTGCCTGTTTGAGCTGCGTTTAATTCCCTCACATACTTAAATGTTTCAATCATGTCCCCTCTGTTTCTTCTGTGCTCAAGGGAGTATAGGTTCAGCTCCCAGAGTCTTGCTTCATATGACTTGTGATGCAGTCCATGCACCATCTTAGTAACCCTTCTCTGCACCGTTTCCAAATGGTCAATGTCCTTCTTGAGGTGAGGTCTCCAGAACTGAACGCAGTATTCCAAGTGTGGCCTCACCAAGGACCTGTACAGGGGCATGATAACCTCCCTCATTCTACTAGAAATATCTCTACTTGTACATCCAAGCATACCACCCACTTTCTGTGCTGCTTTCTCGCATTGTTTTCCTACCTTTAATTCACCAGTGATGATTATGCTGAGATCTCGCTCCGTTTGTGTCTCAAGTTGATGTCCTCCCAGTGTGTACTTTTTTCCAGAGTTCCTCTTTCCAAAGTGCATTACCTTACACTTTTTGGCATTAAATTGTAACTGCCAGCCCCTGGACCAATTTTCTAGCCTTCTAAGGTCAGCTTCCATGTTGTCTGCTTCTTTCCTTGTGTCTACTCTGTTGCAGGGTTTTGTATCATCTGCGAACAGGCAAACCTTCCCTTTTAGTCCATTCGCTATGTCTGCTTTAAATATGTTAAATAGGACCGGTCCCAGTACCGATCCTTGCGGGATGCCACTGGTCACACCCTATACTCACTTGACAATGATCCATTGACTAGCACTCTCTGGGTCCTATCATTCAGCTAGTTGCTGATCCAGCTGACCATCTTCTATCTGACTCATATATGTTCCAGTTTGTTGGTTAGCCTTCTTTGAGGGATGTGTCAAAGGCCTTGCTGAAATCTAGGTATAAAACGTCCACCACCCCTCCCTGATCCAATGTTCTGGTGACCCAGTCGAAGAAGTCTATCAAGTTGGTTTGACAAGAGCGTCCTGCTGTGAAGCTATGTTGCTTTGAGTCCATTTCTCCAGTATCTGTTAGGTACGCCACTGTCCTCTCTTTTAGTAGTGACTCCATCATTTTCCCCACAACTGAGGTCAAACTGACAAAATGGTAATTTCCTGCCTCTTCCTTGTTTCCGCTCTTGTGTAAGGGCACAACAGTTGCTTGTTTCCAGTTCTGAAGTATTTTCCCGCTGTCTAGTGACTTGTTGAGCTCAGCGAGCGGTGTTGCCAGTTCCTCTTGGAGCTCCTTCAATATCCTAAGGTGTATGCCATCTGGTCCCATGGCGTTTTCCACTTTCAGTTTATTAAGCTCTTTTACTGTAGGACCCTCTCCCTTGTGAAGAGGCTAGTATCTGCTCCCAGATTATCTTCCTAGGTCCTGCTCAGTGTGGGGCCTTTGCCACTGTCTTCTGTGGTGAAGACTGAGCAAAAGAACATGTTTAGCACTTATACCTTGTCCTCGTCACTCTCTGCCATCTTGCCTTCCTTGGTTGCTAGTCATATGTACTGTATCTATAAAAGGTTTCATCTCCCTCCTTAACACCCTGTGCTATTTTCTCTTCCATCAGTGCTTTTGCCCTTCTAACAGCTTTCCCTGCCTCCTTTAATTTGTTCTTGTATTCTTCCATGTCTGCTTCGTGTTCTGTTTGCTTGAAATGTGTTGAATATAATGGGTTACAATACCCAAGGCAGCATGGATTCACTGGGGGAGGTCATATCAAACTAATCTGATAGAGTTCTTTGACTGGGTGACCAAGAAACCAGATCAGGGTGGAGCTGTGGATATAGTCTACCTTGATTTCAGTAAGGCGTTTGACACTGTTCCACACAGGAGGCTAGTAAACAAGGTAGGTGGCTTAGGAGTGGATCCAAAGGTGGTAAAGTGGGAAAAAAACTGTTTAAGAAATACGCGGCAGAGGGTGGTGGTAAATAGTCCACTCAGAGGTAGGCAGGTTGACCAGTGGGGTTCCTCAGTGATCAGTGCTAGGACTGGTCCTCTTTAATGTCTTTATGAAATGACATTGCAAAGGAGCTGGAAGGGAAGGTCTGCCTCTTTGTGGATGACACCAAACTCTACAGTAAGGTAGACACTCATGGGTGTGGAAAGGATGAACAGCGACCTCAGAAAACTTGGAGTGGTCAAGGGTAGGGCAGCTGGATGTTTTTTCTTTTTGTAAATATTTTATTAAAAGGAAAGCTTTTTACGTGTCTGCAACATCTCGTATTGTACAGAATAAAGTTATGGATGTTTACAATCAGTGTGATCCTATAGTATTATATTTTACCAAGGAGCAACATAATGTCCATTACTCACACTATTCCTCCATCCCCTAAGGGATAGTGTGGTAGGAGACATTGGGTAAATAAAGTTTCTAACACTATGTATTCTTCATAACTGTATGCAGTCTGCCTCCTAAGTAGAACTGCCCGGAGAGAACTGGAACTGTATGCAAATGATAGAACCTATCATTGCTTGAGACACACATTCGAACTGCTGCCCTCATCTATTGCAACATTCCATCAACGTCTCAGATTTCTCACTCCGTCTGACAAGTCAGACGCCTGGAGGTCTTCCTCTCATCAGTTCAAGCTGATTTCAGTTTTGTAAGTATTATCTGGCATAATATTTAAACTGCTGCCTTTGTTTATTGTTTAATTTAATCTTATTTATTTATTTATTTTTTTAAAAAAAGCTGTTTCTATAGTTTAGCGGTAAAATTGTATTATTTCTCGGTTTCTCACGGTTTGGTATAACTGCTGAGGAACTTGGGCTTTTCTACTTAATTTGGTGCTTTTCGCCTTAGTTTTAGTTATAAATTTAGTATATTTTCGATAATTTCTGTGTTTTAAACTCATTCTTTGTAACCGAGCAATCGGTTCTTCTGAACAGATACCCCAGTTCCTGTGAACCGCTGACCCGGTTCGATATGTTATCGGTTCTTTCCTCAGATCCTTAACTGGTTCCTGAACTGACCAAAAAAAAAAAAAAGTTTGAATACTAGTAATCGGTTGCTGCTTTTTCTCCTGGAAATGGAAACACAAGAAAAACCAAAGAAAAAGACTGGTCCCCCAGGTTTTAAAAATTGTACAAAATGTAGGGAAGTGTTTGCTAAAGCTGACAAACATGACCTTTGTTTAGTCTGCTTGGGATCTGATCACTTTTCAGCAGACTGTGCCATTTGTAACTCCTTCCCTCATAAAACAATTGAAAAAAGTGGACGGTGTTCCCGCTGGCTCTAACCAGCCACCAAAAACTGCAGGTGAAACCACCTTATCTACTGTTACCACCCCTGAGAAGGGTGTTTCTGGCACTTTAAAAAGGGGGAGTGGTCCGGCTGACTCGCCGGCCCCCTCAAAAAAATCTAAGAAAACTAAACACATAGAACCCCAGGCCTCTGTTGCACAAGGGGTCTCTTGTCTCACAGTCTGCCTTCTGCAAAGGAGATAGCTCAGGCTAAGAGGGTTCTGCAGGCTTTACAGGGGATTCTGTCTGCTCCTCCTAAGTCTCCTGCCACAGCTCCTGCCTCAGAGTCTCAGGAACTGGAATATGATGACTATGGTGAGATGGATCCTGAACAGGATGAATCTATAGAGCCTGAAATTTCACCTGAGCAGGTGTTCAGTTCTCCCTCTCGACATGAGGATTTTTCTTCTCACTTTTCTTTTGTGAGAAAGATAGTGGATGCTCTGGACTTAGCTGCCACTGAAGTGGTCGATGATGAAGAGGAGGCAGAATACCTTGAGATGATGGGTTTAACCCTCAGAAAGAAGGTGTATTTACCAATCAACAAGTTCTTTAAAAAAGACTTGTTTAAAATTTTACAGACTCCTAACTCTGTCCCTCCTATAGATAGGAAGTCTGACAAGAAATATCACCTGGACAGGGAGGGAGCAGAATTTTTATACTCTCACTCTGATCACCAAGGTATAGTTCAGCGGGCAGCCTGTGAAAAGGCGAGGGTTCCTCTCTTTTCCCATCCCCCTGAGAAGGAATCCAGCAAATTAGACTTTATGTCTAAGAAAGGGTACCTAGATGCCTCCCTAGGTGTGAGGCAGGCTAATTACCAGGCATATGCAGCACAGTATCAGAAAATACTGTGGTAATCAGTACTGGCTATGTCAGAGAAGGCTTCCTCGCCCTTCTCTGACGACCTGGCAGAGACAGCTAGATTTGGTCTGGAAGCTGCTAAATGCCAGTTCCAGATGGCAGCTGATGCTAATAACACTGCCAGGTATATGGCTCTGTCGGTGGACCTACAAAGACTGGCATGGCTTAGGACCACTAATCTCACCCAGGATACCCAGACAAAGGCCATGGATTTTCCTGTGGAGAATAATTCCCTGTTTGGCAAACACACTGAGGAATACATGAAAAACGTGGATGAATACAAGGCCACCTACAAGAATAATTCCTCCAGGGACAGGCCTACCCCTTCTTATAGGCCTTATGGAAGGGGGGCAGGGGAAGGTCCCCTTATGGGAGGCCTTTTATTCAGGGCCAAGCTGCTTTTCAGCAACAACCCTACCCACAGCAGACTGGGTATTTTAGACCTAGGGGCAGGAGGGGTTCGAGAAGGGGCTCCCAATCTGCCTAGGCTCAGGCAACCCCAAAACAAAACCCCTGACCAGTTGGTCCAGGTCGCCTCCCCACTGCCAGTAGGGGGCAGGCTGACTTACTTCCTCCAGAACTGGTTCTCCATTACCACAGACAAGTGGGTTCTGGAGGTGGTAGGTCAGGATTTGTCCCTATGTTTCAATTCCCTTTCCCCTCTGAAATTGAGAGTTTTCAAACCAGCTTACCTTTTGGAGGGCAAGCTCTTGCAAAAGGAGGTGCAGAAATTGGTCCACATGAAAGCAGTGGAGCATGTATCAGCACATCTCAGGGGAAGGGGTTTCTACTCCCGCTACTTCCTGACCAAAAAGAAAAATAGGCACTGGTGACCCACTCTGGATCTTGGATCTCTCAACAAATTCCTGGTAAAACCAAAATTCAAGATGGTCACTCTGCGGTCCATACTCCCAGTTATCCAGCAGGGAGATTGGTTAGCATCTTTGGATTTAAAAGATGCCTATTTTCACATCTCAATAAGGCAATCTCACAGAATGTATCTCAGGTTCAGACTCTTTTCAGGACATTATCAGTTCACTTCCCTTCCCTTCAGTCTGACCTCAGCACCCAGGGTATTCACAAAGTGCCTGGCTGTAGTGGTGGCACACTTAAGGAAGTCTAGCATTCTAGTCTTCCCTTATCTGTACGACTGGCTGTTCGTGGGAAAATCCCCACAACAGGTCTCAGAGCACCTGCAACCAGCAGTTCATCTGCAGTCCTTGGGATTCCTGATAAATCAGGAGAAGTATGTTCTTACCCCTGCTCAGCTGCTTCAGTTTATAGGAGCAGAACTGGATACTACTCGGGGAAGGGCTTTCCTCCCTCAAGACAGAGTGCAGAGTATTTTCGTCCTGGCTGCCTCTTTCAAGCTAAATCAGCCATGCCCAGCAAGACAGTATTTGCAGATTCTGGGCCATATAGCTACAGCAACAGGTACAGTTTCAGGGGCAAGATACAGAATGAGAGACTTGCAATCTCATCTCAGGTCCCATTGGTCGCAGAGAAGGGACAAGATGTCAAAGCTCATCCCAGTAGCAGAGGTTGTTATTCAAGCCTTACAGTGGTGGAAAAATTCAGACAACTTAAGGCAAGGTGTCCCTTTCCAAAGGGAGAACCCTCCCTTTGTTCTCATAACAGATGCTTCTCTACTGGGATGGGGTGCCCACATGGGGAACACACCATCCATGGGACTTGGTCCAAGGCAGAATCCCTTCTGTACATAAATCTCTTGGAGCTCCAAGCTGTATTCCTAGCTCTAAAAGCCTTTGCTCATTTGGTACCAGGCAGTGTGGTACAGGTCAGAACAGACAATACCACAACGATGTACTATATAAATAAGCAAGGGGGTACAAGGTCCAACCCTCTATGCTCAGAGACCATGAAACTGTGGGATCTTGCGTACTCTATAAAAGTAACTCTGCAAGCAGTCCATGTCCCAGGGAAGGACAACATTTTAGCAGATGCCTTCAGTCAGGGCCATCACAAGTGGTCATTGGACACACAGGTGGCCAATTCGGTATTCAGAAGGTGGAGTACCCCGGAGGTGGATCTCTTTGCCTCTCCAGAGAACCACAAACTACCACTGTTTTGTTGCAGACCCCCACTTGGACACAGTCCCAGTGGATACCATGGTATACTGGATTGGTCAGGGAGAAGTCTATATGCTTTTCCTCCCTTTCCTTTCATCTTCAGAGTCCTGATCAAGCTCCGGTCCCAGTCTGCCTCAATGATACTCATCGCCCCAGACTGGTCCAGACAACATTGGTATTCTCTCCTACTATCCATGCTGGTATCCAGACCAATAGGTCTTCCCTGTAGGCACAACCTGTTAACCGCCCACCAAGGGAAAATAGGATATCCCAGCCTTGGCTCTCTCTGTCTCAAGGCTTGGCTCTTGAAGACATAGAATTTGCAAATCTAAACCTCTCCTGAGCAGTTTTACACATTCTTAAGGGATATAGAAAACCCTCCACTAAGAAAACGTATTCAGCCAAATGAAAAAGGTTTGTCTCTTGGTGCACCCTGCACAGCATCAGACCTGCTTCAGCAGGCATTCCAACCCTAGTTGAGCACCTTACTTTCTTACATGATCAGGACCTTAAGCATACTTCACTAAGGGTCCACTTAGCAGCTATTTGCTCATATTTCATTGGGAAGCCCCACTTCCATTGCGTCTAACCCTATTTTTAAAAGGTTTTTCAAAGGTCTGTGTCTTACATATCCACCCGTTAGGGAACCTGTCCCTGGGTGGGATTTAAACATTTGTATTGCTCAGCTTATGAGGCCACCTTTTGAACCTATGTCCTCAGCCCACCTACAGTATGTCACATGGAAAACCGTATTCCTAGTAGCTATTACTTCTGCTAGAAGGATAAGTGAGCTTCAGGCACTATCTATAGAAAAGGACTATTTGTCTTTCCATAATGACAGTGGTACTCAGGACCAATAGAAAATTTCTCCCTAAGGTGGTGTCAGATTTTCATTTGAACCAATCCATTACATTACCAGTGTTTTTCACTGAACACTCTACTTCAGGTGAGCGTAGACTTCACAGTCTGGATGTGAAGAGAGCTCTTAGTTACTACATATCTCATACTAAGGATCACAGGCAGGATAAACAACAGTTATTCCTTACCTATGGGATGTGAAAAAAAGGTACACCAGCTACCAAGAGATCAATCTCTCATTGGATAGTTAGTTGTATACAGTTCTGCTATCAAAAAGCAGGCAAACAGGCCCCATCAGGACTTAGGGCCCATTCAACCAGGGGAACAGCTGCTTCTATAGCAGCTTCAAGGGATGTCCCCCTACTGGACATATGCAAAGCTGCCACATGGAGGACAGTACATACTTTCACTAAGCATTATAGCCTGGACATACTGTTCAGAGGTGATGCCAGATTTGGAACTGCAGTCCTGCAGAGCCTCTTTCCTAAGCAGGTTCCCTGCCCACCTCCAAAGGTACTGCTTTGAAGTCTGCATACAGTTATGAATATAGAAGAATACATGGGGTTAGAAGAAAAAATTACTTACCTTAGTAATCTTATTTCTTCCAGTGTATTCTTCTATATTCATAACTCTCCTTTCCCTACCTCCCCTACCAGAACCAGAGCCTCAGCATGCCTACTGATGTCATCTTGGATTTTCTGCAAGCATGTACACCCCATTGAGATGCACTTTACCTGGACAGGATTCCTCCTTCTTTGGTTACCTGAGTTTCCAGGATAAAACTTAGGTTTCAGTTCTAGTGAAATAGTCACTAGGGTATATATTTTGTTATGGGAGTTAATCCCTTTTAGGTATTTATAGATAGTTTTAGACAGGTACATAGTATTTCTGCCTTGTGGGCTATTTTTGAAATCTGAGACATTGATGGAATGTTGCAATAGATGAGGGCAGCAATCTGAATGTGTGTCTCGAGCAATGATAGGTTCTATCATTTGCATATAGTTCCAATTCTCTCCAGGCAGTTCGAATTTGGAGGCAGACTGCATATGGTTATGAATATAGAAGAATACACTGGAAGAAATAAGATTACTAAGGTCAATAATTTTTTCTTGTATAGTGTTGAACAATACATAGCATTTAGTGTCTTAATTCAGTTAGAACAACAATGACACCGTTACGGGGTGGGAGTGTACCAGTCAAGGTCCTCCTACTTGGAGAAGGCAGTCCTGACTCCCATATCGCCAGTTGCGTATGTTGGGGTCAAGTCTGGCAGCTGGGTTTCAATGTGAAAAAGTGCAAACTATTGCACTTGGGGCACAGAAACCCAGGGGCAAAGTACACAATGGGGGATGTTATTGATGCCCACTTAACAGGAAAGAGACCTGGGGTGATCATATTGGATGACCTAAAGGTGGCCAGGCAGTGTGACAAGGCAGTTGGAAAGACGAGCAGAATGCTGGGGTGCATAGGGAGAAGTATCACCAGCAGAAAGAGGGAGATGGTGTTTGGTAAAACCACACCTAGATACTGTCCAGTTCTGGAGAAACAACAGTTATTCCTTACCTATGGGATGTGAAAAAAAGGTACACCAGCTACCAAGAGATCAACCTCTCATTGGATAGTTAGTTGTATACAGTTCTGCTATCAAAAAGCAGGCAAACAGGCCCCATCAGGAAGAAAGGGTATACAGTGGAAGCGGTCCAGAGGAAGTCAACTTAAATGGTGCAGGTTTTGCATCAGAAGCCCTATGAGGAGAGATTAAAGGACCTCAATATGTGCACCCTGGAAAATAAAGATGGGGGATACGATAGAGACCTTTAAATATCTCACGGGGGTAAATGAGGTACAAGAGGGAAGTATTTTTTCAGAAAAAGTATGTGCTCGAGGACAAGGGGGCATGATAAGCTGGAGAGGGGTAGATGCAGAAGAGATGAGAGGAAATACTTCACAGAAAGAATGGTGGATTCCTGGACCAGTTATCCAATGGAGGTGGTGGGGTTCAAGAATGCATGGGATAGGCATAAGATGATCTTATGGAAAGGGAAGGGGATAAATGAGCTAGAGATCAAGTAGGATCTGTGGGGGATACTATAGGCAGGAAGAAATGGGTAGACTAGGTAAATAAAATCTTATTTATCAAGCACCCCATCCCAGAAACTCTGGACACTGTGCAGGCAGGCAAGAGAATAAATAAATATACATTAAATTCAAAACATAAGTCGGTGACAAAACCTAAATAAAATCCTATTTAAAATATGTCAACTCCAGCAGTAAGCTGTTTCTAAGGCTCACAGTTTTGGGCCAAGTGGTCCTTCTCTGCCAGCAAATTCTGTAATCTTTGGGGGTAGCTCGGTCATCAGGTCACACCATAGGAACTTCACTGTCGGTGAAGCAGGATCCTACACGGAAGATTTTCAGCAGTACAACTGGAGCCACCCATGCTGTCATGTGACGTCACCAGCTTTATAAAGGTGTGAGCTGCCCTGCTCCATCTTCAGTTCTTTCCCGCCATTTACTTGTTTGCATGGGTCTCCGGGGAAGCTGCGACGCAGTTTTACATCATTTTCACCTATGGCTTCTTTTCAACCTATTATTTCAGAATCTCTTGTTTTGAAAGAGATTCCTTGGTTTTGTTTGTCAGAAATTAATCCTTCTATCTCACTTTTCTGTCACTGCTGCTGTGGAAAGAAGATTGCCTCCACAGGCGAACATTCCCTCTGTGTCTGCTGTCTTGGGCCTGACCATGAAGTCTCCGACTGTGAGCTCTGCCAGAAGTTTAATCAAACAACCCTCAGGTGACCCAAAAAGGCATTTAAAACTTTCCTAATGGTTCAACAGGTAGCCACTTCCGGGCAGTTGTACTCTGGGGTCCTAGCCTCTTGGTTGCCAGCAGGTTCATTGAGCTCCCAGGCCGCTAAGGCCCAAGATAAGTCTTCAGGTAAAAGTCACAAAAAGGACTGAGATCGGGACTGCTCCCCCTGGCAGGGGGCCCGCTCCCAGACAGACTCATTCCCCGTCTGGGGGTTCATCATCCACTGTGGCTGTGCCAATGGGCATAAGTCTGCTGTCCAGGTCTCTCTGCCTGCCAGACCCACACTGACAGGACGACCTGTCGTCTACCTCTAGGTTGTCAGACCCCCCCATTGTCGTTGACTGGCTCATCATTGATGGCCCTTCCATCAAGGCCTGATCCTAACCCAGGCCCTCGGGCTACAGGCTCTTTGGGCTCTGAGGGCCTCTCTGGCGGGTCGTGTCTCCCTGCACCATCAACTCCCCCTCCGTCGATGCAGTCCTCGACCTAAATAAGATTTTGACTAACTTCTCCTTGGTGATATGTTCACCAGCTTACAGGCCTACATTGGCTGTGCTGTCAACAACTGCTTCATCATCAACCCCTCCTCGATGGCCATTTCCTGCTCCCTGTGGGTCATCGTTGGTGCCTTCCACTTCGGACCTGGACCTGGAAGAGGTCAATGTCATGGAACAGTGCCACCCTGATCTTACTGTTCCTGATGAGGAGGAAGATCCCCATCACCTCTGACAGGTCCACTGCTTCCTCAGTAAGCGAGGATTCCATCAAACATACTTCTAGGTCTCTTTAGAAGACCCTACCTTCTTCAATATCATGGAGCAGCTGTCCTCAGCCATGGGCTTTCATACCGAGGAAGAGGATGTCCCCAGGAAGGATTTGGTGGAATTCCTGGAGATCCCAGTCTCTCCTCCTAAGATAATTCCTCCTATTTTGCCTACTCTGAGGAATGCTACTACTGCAGCCTGGCACATTCCTGACATGGTGCCAGCTATGCCCCGTAGGGCAGATAAACCTGATCATGTCCCTCCAGGATTTCCACATTATGCTGCCCAGCCTGAAACCGATTCAGTGGTCATAAAGGCAGCTCATGACAAGTCTAAGGTGCCCAAGCACCTCGGCTCTCTCTGACAGTCATGCAGAACTGATCTCTGGGGCAAGAGGGTTTATGCCTCCTCCATCCTCTGACTGAGGATTGCCAGTTACGTGTCTGATATGATAAACTACCAGAATACCAGATGGAAGGACAAGGCTGCTGCCCAGGCCCTCCCAGAAGGTACGCAGAAGCAGAAGGTTCTTAAGTGCTTGCAGACCGCTGAGGATGTTAGCAAGCACCTCCTGTGGGGCCCTCTGATATCTGACACTTTTGTCAGGACTGCTGCCACTGGCATTTGCCTCCTTAGGCATTCCTGGCTGAGGGTCTCTGGCTTTGCTGCTAATGTTCAGCAGAAGATGCTTAATGCCCCCTTCAATGGCTTTAAGCTTTTTGGCTCAGCTGTCCAGGACATCATTAATGACCTGCAGCCATCTGCCAGGGCTATCAAATCTGTCCACTTGCCCTACCACACACAGCCTAAGAGTAAACTGCGCCCTCCCTCTCGCAAGGCATCCAATATGCCAGGAGCAGCCTCTCCGCCCCAAGGGAAACGCCGAGCCTCTGCCGTCTTGCCCACCCCCTCTAGTACTGAAGCTGTGGCCAAGCATCCCAGAGGTGATGGAGCAGCCCCAGCAACTGGATCTGCCTCCACTTGACTCATTGCCAGACTCTCCTCTTCTGGTCCCTGATGAAGAGGTGGTGATTGGAGGTCGGTTCTCCCTCCATCTCAATCAGTGGAAAACCATTACATCGGGTGCATAGATTCTTTAAATCATAAAAAGGGGTCACACTCTGAAGCTCACCATGCATCCTCCAGCCTTCCTCTGCTCTCCAACTACCCCCCAGCCCATCTGTCTGTTCTCCAGGAGGCAGTACAGTCCCTTCTGCATAAACAGGCCATTCAGTCAGTGCCCAGACGCCAGAGAAACAAAGGGTTTTATTCCAGGTTTATCCTGGTCCCCAAAATGACCGGAGATCTGAGGCCCATCTTAGACCTAAAGGACCTCAGTCCTTTACTGTATGTCCAGTACAAAAAGTTCTAAATGGTAACTTTGCCAGGTCTGATGCTCCTTCTGAAGCGAGACAACTGACTGTGTTCTCTGGACATGCAGGATGCATACCTCCACATCTCCAGGTTCCTCCTCACAGGAGGTTCCTCTGGTTTCTTTTTCAGGGCGGGCATTACCAGTTCAAAGTGCTGCCCTTTGGCTCGTCCTCTGTACTGTGGGTCTTTACCGAGTGCTTGGCAGTAGTAGCTGCGGCCCTCAGAAGGGAGAGAATGTACATTTTCCCTTATCTGGACGATTGGCTCCCAAAGGCCCTGTCCAGAGAACAGCTCCTGGGGACTTCAGAGAGAACTCTTCAGTTATTCCTCTCCCTAGGCATTACTGTCAACCTGCCCAAGTCTGTTCTGGCCCTGTCCCAAAGGCTGCAATACATAGGGCGGTTCTAGACTCTGCACAGGGGAAGGCCTTTCTTCCTCAAACCAGGGTGGAGTGCCTTATGGCCCAGGCTCATGAGGTGGCCCAGAGCTGTTACATTCCTGCCAGGGTGTACCAGAGACTGTTGGGACTGATGGCAGCTGCCATCCCACCGTTCCACTGGCCAGGCTCCACATGCACATCCTCCAGTGGACTTTCCGAGTACAGTGGGACCAGTGAATGAACAAATTAGATCAGTTAGTGCTGGTCTTTTCCACAGTCTGCAAAGTGCTCCAGTGGTGGATGGACCCCCTGAACCTGTTGTAAGGAGTTCTAGTCCAGATGATCTCTGCACAACACATCCTCACCATGGATGCCTCTGGTTTGGGCTGGGGTCTCATCTGGGTCCCTTTCAAAGTCAGGGCTCTTGGTCTTAGATTGAAACATCCCTGCATATCAATGTCCCTGGAGATGCGGGTGGTTCTGTATGCCATGCAGGCTTTTCAGAACCATCTTCTTCCAGGCCGGTTGCTGTTCAATCAGACAACCTCCATGTAGTGCACTGCATCAACAAGCAGTGGGGAATGCATTCATACCCCCTATGCAGAGCGGCCATAACAGTCTGATATTAAAGGAATAATGCATGACAGGGTGTGTGACGTGCTGGGATAATGCCACGCCTGGGGGGGGTGGGCACAAGGTCGCGGGTCGAGTGGCCAATGCCCCAGGCGCATGCTATCCCAAATCGACACACCCTGGAGTGCATTATTCTATTATACAATGCTCTGTTATATATAAAATAAAAAAATAATTTTAGAGTGTTTTTATCAGTGTGGAAAAATATTTTGTTTCTGAAGGGGAAATGCTAAAAAAGAGCTCATCATCCAAAAAAATCATCTACATTGGTTCACAGTGCTGAGACTAGACCTGTGGCGACGTGCTGGGATAACGCCATGGATCCAGCACCAAACTGACCAATCACAGTCCAAGATTCTTTCTTGCCATTGTATAATGGGTGTTATACCACAGCCTGACCCTCTCTGTGGTCCACGTCCCAGGAGTGCTAAACTCTCTGGCAGACAGACTCGGTCCAGCATGCATAAGCTGGAACTTCTCTCATCCATCACAGAAGATCTGTTTGACAGATAGGGTCATCCAGAGTTGGGCCTTTTTGCATCCCCACTCAATGTAAAACTGACCAATTTCTGCTCACTGGATCCAGGGTCTGGAGTTTTCTGGTGAGACATATTGTCCCTGTCCTGGAGTGGGAGGTTTCTTTATGCCTTCCTCTGTTTCCTCTGATTCACAGGGTGCTAATTAAGCTGCAGATGGAGTGGGCCAGCATGATCCTGGTAGCTCCATTCTGACCTCGTCCCATATGGTTTCCTCTACTATAGCAGCTGGCGGAGGAACCTCCGGTCCCACTCCCCTTCTGCAGGAATCTGATGACTCTGTATAACTTGTCCCTGGTCCATCCCAACCTCAGGTCACTCCATCTGCACGCTTGGCTCCTGAGGACCTAGCCATCACCAGATTTGGGGTTTCTAATAGAGTGGTGGATGTCCTAGTGGTCACCTGGAAATCTTTCACCCAAGCCACTTATGCCATGAAGTGGAAGCAGTTGCCATATGGGCTGCCAAGCATAATCTGGACCTTTCACCTGTCTGGTGAACCAGATCCTGGACTACCTGCTCTCTCTTCTGGCTCGGGTCTCCAGTACTCCTCCTCCAAGGTGCACCTTTTGGCTGTCTTGGCTTTTCATGAGCCCGTGGGTGACCGTACTTTAGCTCAGCTGGATGTTTCCTGTACCTTTTTGAGGGGCATCCTGCATCTGAAACCCCCAATCTGTTCTCCTGTCCCGGCTTGGGATCTCAATTTTGTTTTGGAGAAGTTGACCCTGTCTCCTTTTGAGCCAGCTGCAACTTACGAACTATGCTTTCTTTCCTGGTAAGCATTATTTTTAGTTGCTGTTACTTCTGCTCAAAGAATTTCAGAGCTTCAGGCCCCCTGGTGCAAGGAGCCTTACTTGATTTTCCAGAAAGACAGGGTGTCTTTGCGCACAAATCCTAAGTTTCTTCCTAAGGTGCTGTCTGAGTTTACACTCAGTCTATCGGCCTTCCTGTTTATTTTCCAGATCATGCCAATCCAGGGGAAGCACTGCTCCATATGTTAGATGTGTGCAGAACTTTGAAAATATCTGCTCCAAACCAAAGAATGTAGAAAATCAAAGCAGTTGTTTCTTTTGCCCCAGCTAGAGAAGGCATTCAGGTTTATAAACAGTGTTTGTCCAGATGGTTGGCTAATTGCATTGTGTTCTGCTACAAGTACGGCAAAGAATTGCCTGGAGTGGTCAAAGCTCATTCCACAAGAGGCCTGGCTATTTCTTTGACTTGTTTCTGAGGGGTCTCAGCTGCTGACATTTGTGTAGCAGCCACCTGGAGTACTGACTACACTTTTACCAAGCACTACAGTCTGGACATTGCTTCTAGAGCCTGTGCAGGATTTGGTAGGGCTGTGCTGCAGGGCCTCCTGTCTTAAGCTTAAGACTGGCCTTCCTTCCAGACTGTTTGCACTCGTAACTGCTTGGGACTCATTCCTATGATGTGACCTGATGACTGAGATAGCCCTGAAGACATCGGGAGCGTGTCTAGCCTTTCTTTTAGACCTGGGCAGCTCTCTCTCCTCTGCTCCCCATGGCTAGAGCTATGCTCCCTTTGTCTCCAGGGGAAAGAATTGAGGAGGGAGTGGGACTGCTCATGCATTTATAGGGTTGGTGACTTCGCATGACATCATGGGTGGCCCCAGTTGTACTGCTGAAAATCTTCCATGTGGATCCTGCTTCACCTATGGTGAACTTCCTGCAGTGTGACCTGACGACCGAGATCCCCTCGAAGAGCTACTGGTAGGGTAAGTTCTTAACATAACTGTTCTTTTTTATGTCTGTTGTAGGAGACTGCATGGTGAAGTTTATGGATAGAATGGTATGGAAGGGGAGAGATAAGATTACAAAGATGGTCACCTGCCTACCGGAAGCAAGAATAAGGGAAACAAAAAAAAAATCTAGATAACATACTTAAAGCAGCAGGACAAACCATAAATACATATGTAGGAGTAAATGATGTGGGGAGAAGTAAAGAAAATGAAATAAAACAGGACTACATGAAACTGGGAAGGAAGAAGTGGGGGGTGCTGTGGAGCCCCAGCAAGCTGGCAGCTTCCCTGCAGAGCTCTGACATCCATACTAATTATATTGAGAATATAAAGCTAGTTTGGGTAGAATTTCTGTGCTTGAGTGGGCTCTACTGATACCTAAAGACACTCTGGTAACAATGGGTAACCCCTGAAAAGAAAGGACAGCTGCTGAGTGAGCCAAATAGAAAACTCCATCTGGAGTGCCTGCCACGAGATCTCAAACGGGCCCAGCTGCTGAAATCGGTGAGATGGTACTGGAGGAGCCCCTCCAGATGATCAGAGCAAAGCTCCACAAATTAATAGCATCAGTCGGAGGTCTCGCTGGCAAATTTGATGCTTTAACTAACAGGGTGGCTGGTCTGAAGGTGACCGTAGATGCCGTAAAAGGGATGTCTGCTGAAGCATCTAAAAGAGCGGACTCTGCGATGGGAGCAGTGGCAATGATGATTATAAAAGAAAATTTACAAAGTCACACCTGGAAACACTTAAATCAGGTGAGAGAGGTGAATCTTCATGTTCTGGGATTACAGGAGGAGTGCGAAGGGGACCACCACCTTCTTTTCATTAAAGAATAGTTGATTCAACAACTGGGTGAAGAGGTCTTAGATCAGGCACAATGTCTGCAGAAGGCCTACCAGGTGACCCCCTGTGGAAGACCAGATAATGTAGACGCTCCCAGGGTGGTGGTTGTGGTCATGGATGGCATTGGGTCGAGATATTTTTTCCTGGGGCTGGCCCGAAATATAAAAACTCTTGCATAATGGGGAACAGGTTTGATTATTTCCAGACATCTGGTATGCAACCCGTCAAAAAAGAAAAAACTTCAACGGAGGGAGGGTGGTGTTGCAGGAAGCTGGAATTCCACATGGTCTTATTTTCCCAACTAGGCTGAGAATGGTTTATAGGAGTAGAGTATACTTGTTTAATGATCCTAATGAGGCCGCAAAGGGACATGCGGCACCCAGGTCTCGAGAAAGGGAGAGAGAAGTCTCTTTGTCCGAGGATGAAGATGCATCTTGAAGACATTCTGGGACACTTGTTGATCAGTAAGACTCCTGGTGGGGTGATTGTCTCATCAGAGTAATTTGGGACTATAAACAGTAAATAAAAAGATAACCCTGAGATGTTCCTTTTTTCAAAAATTGTGATTTTTGTTTTCGGAGCATTAGTGAATATGTGTTGGTGTTCTGTAAATGATACGATGTTCGTTGTACTGCTTCAAACATTGGGGGGGGTAACCAGTTAGCTTATTTGAACTGTTTAGTATTGACTTCCGGTGACGTCACCACAAGTGATGGCAGCCTAGTGTTCATGCTCCAGAGCCACTCTGATTTAAAATAGAATTAACCAGCAGCAAATTAGGGTAATTTTCAGCAAAGCTCGCAAAACAATACTTAAAGTACAGGCGAATGGCATCTAGCAGAACGAGACACAGATTTTCCCTGGCAGCCAAAATAAAAAGTCTGATGGAATCGAATAGGAAACAGGGCCTAACCAGGGACGCACACTCGGCTTCACCAGTTAGCAGCATCGCAGATTCAGAAGATGGATTAGAAGGGGGCGACCAAGGAATTATTCTGTCGAAACTTGATGGGATCATAAAAGCCTTGCACAGGGTAGAATCATTGGTGGCAGACCTCAAGGCTGACTTAAGGGCAATGGACAAGTGCACTTCAGCAATGGAGGACTGTGTAGGAAACCTAGCAGATTCTTTGAGTCAACATAATCGTGAATTACTTTGCTTATTCACAAGAGAGAAGGAAATACAAACAAAATTAGACTATCAAGAGAATCGCGCCCGTCGAAATAATTTAAGAATCTACGGAGTACCAGAAGATATGGAGAAATCGAATCCATAGAAGCGTTTGTCTTGCACATTTTGAGGGACATACTGAAGCTAACAGAGGAGATCCCTCTCCCGATCGAGAGAGCACATCGCTCACTCACTGCCAAACCAAAAGATCAAGCATCTAGCCCCCAATCGATAATCATATGAATGCTGAACTACCAAGACCGACAGTTAAATATTACAAACTGCCTGGAAAATGAGAGAAGTTAAACTAGATAATCAGTGGCTGTATTTCGACCAGGACTTCTCGGACTTGTTAAACGAAAAAAGAAAGGTAGCCCGAGGCATTATAAGACAAGCTAAGGAGAAGAAGATCCAGATCTAATTGTATTACCCTGCTAAATTATGCAAACATACAGAGAAAGGTCCTATTCTCTATGATACGGTTTATGAAGCTGCCCCAATGTTGAAACAACTAGGTATCCAGTGCCCCGAATGCCAAGCCAACATTTTGGAGAAGGAAATAGCACGTTCAGCTTGGAAATGGGCCAGTAATCCCAGAAGAACACATCCCTCATCACTTACTTGGCCCTCCCATATAGGCCAAGATATAAGAGCTATCTTGGAGCAAGAGAACAAAACAATGAGTTCAGAATCTTCCCCCCCTCTAGGGTTTCCAAGCTGAAGGATTCAACCTGAACTTCACTAAGGTACTGTTTCTACTTAAAGTTGACTGTTTTGCGCTCCTGTTTGTTTCTCATGGTAACCGAGGAGAGCCATTGGATGGATTACTTTGTGATCTGAAAGACAAAAGTAATAAGTATGGACTAAATGTTATGGTATCTCTTGAGGGCCTAAGGACTTTCAATATAGCTCTGTTAATAATGTAACGGTAAGAATTTAAAAGGGTTGAGTTATTCCTCGAAGGGGAATGACGCAGATAATGTGAGCAGTGCTCTAAGCAGCCAGTTCGGAGAAATTGGCGGGGGGCGGTTCGGTGGGGTGTGGGGTCTTCTCGCTCTATATCTGCTTCCCATCTCTCCTCCATGGAGGGGGGGAGGGGGAGGCTCCGTTGTCCGGTCAGACTGTGTCTTCTTTTCTTCCACATATGTCAAGGAGCTGGGTGGCCCGGATGGGAACGCTGGGCAGCTGCTGGTTCAGTGAGGCCCCTGGTAATATTTTGCCAGTGTGTGGCGTTCATCTCGATCACTGATTCTCTGAATCAGGCCTACGCTTAGTAGACAAGAGAGTCTCGGCTCATTCCCTCCCACTTTTTGGGAGGTTAACATCGATTACACCTACATACCTAGGAAGTTAAAGTTCAAGTTTAATAATATTTGGATTGTTTGCTTTCTATCTTCATGTACAACAAATTGAAGCACCTGAACGGTTTAGGGTGCGAGTTGAGTTATTGTTGTTATAAAGTTAATTGTGTGACAAAGGTATTACTTAAATGTCAGGGTTCATGGGGAAAAAGGAGCTATTTTTAAGACTAGGAACTCCGAGATACAATTGAGTAGGAACAACTGTAATGAAGGAAGAGGGTTAAAGCTGATGGGGCTAGTTACTCAATTAATAAAATGGGTTCCCTGAAGGTGATTTCTTTAAGTGTACAAGGGGTTAACTCACCAGTTAAAAGGGCCAAGATACTTCATTATTTGCAAAAAATGAATGCAGATATTGGATTAATCCAAGAAACTAGACTCTCAGATTCAGAACATGAAAAATTGAGGAGAAGCTGGGTAGATAAAGTATGTTTTTCATCCCATCCCTCAGGTAAAAGAGCTGGAGTGGCTATACTGTGTAAGAAAAACATTCCTTTAGAAATTAGTTCACAGACAATAATAGAAGAGGGGAGGGGATTAGTTATCACTGGAAAGATTTTTAATCAAGTGATTCATATCACCAATGTCTATGCCCCCAACAGGGATGAACCCTCTTTCTTTACTAAGATCTTTAGAAGTTTAGCGTATGTAAAAGAGGGAATGTTGCTGCTGGTTGGAGGGGATTTCAACTGTGTCACTAATCCACAACTTGATCGCTCCTCCCAGAATACAATAACAAGTAAGGGGATGAATAGGATAGTTAGAGGGGGAATGGTAGCACTAGCATTAGTAGACATTTGGGGAAACCAACATAAAACAAAGAGGGCGTACTCTTTTTACTCCTCACTTAAAGTTTATTCTAGAATTGATTACTTTTTATGTAGCACAACAAATTTTCATAGGGTCTCGAAATGTGAAATTCTTCACCGGGTGGTATCAGATCATTCAGCAGTGGAGTTAACTTTGAAGTTGGAGGATTGGAATAGAATCACACAATGGAGTATGAATTCCTCCCTGTTAGACAGAGAGGACTTTCAAACTTATATACAGGGGGTGTTGGAGGATTATTTGACCCATAACTCTCCCATAGGCCCAGATTCCCGATGCTTTTGGGACGGATGTAAAGCAGTCTTATGGGGGCCAATAATTTCATATGCCTCACAGTACAAAAAATCCCAACTGCAGCAACAAAAAAAACCTAGAAAATAGGCTAAAACACTTAGAGGGGAGGGTCCAGATGGGAGGGATGGAGAATTCGGGTCTTAGTAAACAGCTTCAAGAAACCAGGAAATGACTAAATGATTTGTTCGACCATCAGGTGGAAGGGAAGCTTCGATACTTGAATCAAAGGTATTACAAATCAGGTAATAGGGCTGGTCATCTGTTGGCTTTCTACCTTAGACGTAGGCAGGCAGACAGGTATGTTAAAATGTTAACTACAAGCAGACAGTCTCCCCCCACCCAAGTATATTCACCAAATGATATTGAAAATGCCTTTAAAGAGTATTATAAGGAATTGTATGATTCACCTCCTAGAACTGCACAAACAGAAGCTTTCATTAAAAAAATTCTATATGGGGTCTCCCTTCAGAGGTTAGAGGAGAGCCTTAAGGCACAGTTGGACTCACCTATTACAGCACAGGAAATTGCCCAGGTTATCATGGGCCTGAAGGAGGGTAAATCACCTGGTCCTGACAGATTTAACTCAGAATTTTACCAAAAGTTCAAAAAGACTTTGATCCTAGTTCTGGTTCAGGTTTTTAATAGGGGGAAGGAGGTCTCCCATGTTCATGGAGCGAAGCCTTTATTACGGTAATCCCCAAGGAGGGGAAGCAGCCTGAGTTATGTAGTTCATACAGACCAATTTTAACTTCTTAGTGTCGACTCAAAAATTTTTATTAACATTTTTTGTCAAACAGGGTAAATGTAGTCCTACCGGACCTGATCCATTCGGATCAGGCCGAGTTTGTTCCCAGTAGATATCTCAGGGACAATGTAAGACAATGTTTAAATATATTACACTCAGGAAAAAAAGGGAAAGATACTCAAATAGCAATAGCTATCGACACAGAAAAAGCATTTGATCGTTTACATGGGGATTTTTTAAGGGAAGTTTTGGTTAAATTTGGATTTGGGCCTCAATTTATAGAATGGATAACAGAAATTTATAATCAGCCTTCTGCTAAAGTAAAAGTAAACAGTACAATTTCCCAAACACTGGGCATTAACAGGGGTACACGGCAAGGGTGTCCTCTATCCTCTTCCCTTTTTGCTGTTAGTATAGAACCCCTGGCCCAGGTAATCAGGGATCATCAGGGACTAAAGGGGATTATAATTGGAGGGGAAGAAAACAGAATCTCGCTTTACATGGACGACACCATGCTGTACTTGAGGGGACCCAGTGCAAACCTTTCCAGTGTTAAGGCAAATATTAGAACAATACAGTCAAATTTCAGGGTTTAAAATAAATGAGAACAAAACAGAAGTGATGTTGGTCAGTGGTCAACGATCTGAGGAACTAGATCGGATAATTCCATATAAATGGGTTTCTACCCAAATGAGATATCTAGGTATTTATATTTCGGAATGATTTGTTACAACTTTATCACGCAAATTATTCCAGGAGGTTTTTACTGATTTGAGGCGTTGGAATCTCCTCCCACTAACATTTCTCCGGAGGATCGAATCGATTAAAATGAACATATAGCCACAATTTTTGTTTTTGTTCAATACTCTTTCCCTGCAGATTTCAAAATTAGACTGGAAAAAAATAAATAAAACTTTACACGGTTTTGTATGGGGGGGGTGTAAAAGACCCACAATTGCGTGGGAAACTTTGCAGAGAGTGACGAAGGGCGGTGGTTTGGGACTTCCTAACTTGAGATCATATTATCAGATGGCAAACTTAGGGACTTGGGTTAATTATTTAGCCACAGACACCCTTAACAGATGGGTCACCCAGGAGGTACAAGGAGAGTCAGAGGGTAAATCCTTAGGTGGATTTTGAGGGTTTCACACGTTACCTGTTGAGTAAAGATATAGACAACCCTTGGATCAAACATACTTCTAGAATATGGGGGAAAATTAAGAGAGAGTTAAATATAAAAGAAACATTAAATAATAAGTCTGAGATAACCAGTTGCCCGGAATTCATTCCATCCAGAATGGACAAGGTTTTTACTTACTGGAAGTGTTTGGGTCTTAGGTTTTTTAGCCAGTTAGTCCTGGATGGCCAAGTTAAATCTTTTCAGAATCTTCAGAGTGAATTTCAACTTCCACACTCCCATTTTTACAGATATCTCCAAGTTAGATCCTTTATTAATACAGGGAATAATTTAAAAATTGTTCAACAACCCCCTTCCTTACTAATTCAAGTTATCCTGGACTCAATTGGCAGTCAGGGGGAGCGGAAATGAATATCAAGACTCATGATGGCATATAGAAACACCAGGGTTCCACCTCCACTCCTTTGTCAAACAGAATGGGAAAAAGAACAAAATATATCTTTAGACGAAGAAGCCTGGCGCAGGGTATGGGAGGGAGTCAAACACACATCTTCATCAAATAATTGGAAAGAGTTTAGATGGAAGATTGTTTTTAGGTACTTCCACATTCCTATGAGGACGAAACATTACACACTGGGGGGGTTGGTCACTGTTGGAGAAATTACCAGGGTAAAGGAACTCACTCCCATATTTTCTGGGACTGTCCTGTTTTTAAACCCTTTTGGAAGGAAATAGGTTCCCACATGAAAAGTATGTTTGACTGGGAGGAAACTCCAGAATTTCAAATTTTAATTTTGGGTATCTTACCGAAAGGTCATAGATCTAATAGACAGAAATCATTTATCGGGATTTTATTGGCTGCAGCATGCAAGGCCATCACAAGATGTTGGCTCTCCCCAGTTTCACCGACAGTCAGGGATTGGATAAACATAGTTAGGGAAATAGCCAGGATGGAAAAAATCACAGCAAATTTACATTTACATAAAGATAAACATGATCGGGTCTGGCTTCCCTTCATGCATTTGGTGGAAGGGCAGACTGGGATCATAGTGCTTGAACAAATGGCAACAGGATGATGGAAAGTGGGAGTTTCTCTATTTTCTAGTTTTTATTTTCTATGTTAAAAAAAAAAAAATCTACTAATGAGGGTATTAATTTCAAAGGAGTTAACGAGACTCCCAGGAGGGGTGGCCTCTGATTCCCTATAAGGAACTTTATACAGGTGAAGAAAACGAGGCCCAAATTATCATTTGAAATTGAACCTATATATTACAGTATACAAATAAAAGGTTTATAGAAAATACAAACTCACACATGCCCCCACAATGCAAAGCATCATGGGCTGCATATGCAAATCACCACAGAATGTTATGCTGGTCCAACTTTAAGCAGAATTGCATGGTGCCGAAAGGCATCTCACACAGTTTGCAAAGGGTGCTAACAGAAGACAAGGTTTATATAGAAAAGGTTTATATACCTATAAGTTCTGGTATAATCTAGTCACACAATGAGTTTGTTAAATGTTATGTTTTATTTGCAATGAGTTCATAAAACATATTGTTCTGTGCTACCCGGAAAATCAGGACATTGGTTGCTTGCAGATGGAAGGCCCTAAACATCATTGGACTCAGCACTGATTCTTTGGTATGACTTTTAAGAAGATCCACTAGATTTTTGATGGAGTACATCTGAAAAAGAGAAGAAAGAGTCAAGGACTGGAAGTAATAAAGTAAAACAGTAATTGTAATTTTAAAATGGAAATATATAACCTATGTCCAAAATTGAATAGATTATCTGATTGTACGATATATGCACAGGAATATATTTAATAAAATATGAAGTTTAAAAAAAAAAGCTGTTTAGTATTTGTTTCATTTAAGTTAAGCTGACGTTTATTAGCTCTTTCTGAAAAATTAATAATAGCACCTATGTTATGTAAGCTGATGGTGTGGGATTTTACGGGGAAATGCTGGATTAATTAAGCGAGCACAATGAATGTGCCGAATCACTTTGGTAAAGCATGGTAGTTACCTGCTTCACTGGTGGGGGATGAGGACTGTAGAAATGTTTTTTTTTCCCCCCCAACATTGTTTTCTTTTAACCATGCAGTTCATGGACTCAATATGCAGTGAAAAGATGGACATTACTAATTAATTCTGATGTATCTTGAAAAGCCTTTGTAGGGAATTAATGTTGTATACTGAGAGGAGTGGTGCTCTCATGGGAATATTATTTAATGTGACATTTCAATGCTTATGTCCTAACTGTATGTTATTTTTCTATACTAAACATGTTTTTAAAAAATAAACTGGAAAGGAAAATAAAAGCATTAGTAAGAGCATCATAGAAAAGACTACATGGTATAAAAATAAATGCTTAGTTGGATGACTGGATGTGCAAAGATTTGGTTTTGCTGGAGCACTGGGATCTTTCCCTAAATCAGAACCAACTATATGCAAGGGACAAGTTACACCTCAGTACGAATGGAGCAACCGTATTAGCTGAATGATTTAATACAGCAATAGAAAAGAATTTAAACAAAGGGGTGAGGGAAACATCAGAAAAGAAGGCAGTACCTCATGGCGAAAGACAGATACTTGAAATCTTGCTAGATCACAAGGGACCGCCACACGGAATGACTACAAGGTGCCCTAGAGATACTAAAGATAGAGAAGATAGCATATGGTGGGACAAAAAGTGCATACGTTTGGACATGCAGATGCTTTGACTAACATCCGGGAAGGAAACTTAACAACTAAGATGAAAGGAAACACCATGTTAAACACAACTCACTAATAACATCTTTGTATTATGAAATGACCAAACACTAACAGTCTCAACAAAAGCAATAAGACGCATAACATACCTAACATATTCCACAAAATGAATTGGCTGAAATGAAATACCTGAGACCTGATGGAAAATAAGGCTGAAAGATATTTAATAAGTGGTTAATACATATATCAGTAGTTCAGTCAGAATTATACAAAGATTACCAAAAAAAAAGAATTCTTACTTAAATGTTTACATGTTAGTCATTTGCTTAAATATATCTGTTAATTATAGGGTTAGTCTTATTTATAAATTGAGATTCTTATTTTATAACAAACAAATTGTATTTTTTTTAACATATCGAAATTGCAAACCTTTGAGTCACAGATTCTTTACAAAGGCTCCTCGACGTAAAACAAAACAGTTGTACAATACGAAATACATAAGGAATCATAAAACAAAACAGTTGTACAGTAATGTAATACATCGGGAATACGGAGTTGGGGATACCGGCATGAGTTATACAATGAAGGAGGCATAACAAGGACAAGAGTGGGGATACCTAGGCAAACAAGGGAGACCATAGGGCAGGATGTGATTCATTGTCAAGAGGATAGGATAGCTGGGGGGGTAGTGGTACATCCTTGAGGGGTGGGAGCCCCCGGTCAACTAATAGCAGTCACAGGCACCAGTGGAGTGGAGATGTTCCCTGAGGAGGGCTTTGAAGTGCCTAGCCGAGCTTCAGTGGTTATGACACTGGGAAGTGCATTCATCCAGAGAGGGGCCCTGTAGCTGAAATTAATCTGGCAAAGGGTAGTTTTGCACGGAGGGATCAGGAAGGGAGATTTGCAAGGGTGCAGGTTGCAGGAGGGTGGAGAGACCTGGGGGAGAAAGCCCTGTGGAGATCTTTTTGGCAAGGAGGCAAGTTTGATATGTAAGCCTTCCATCAAAACTGAGCCAGCTAGAGAGACTATACAGGGAGCAGGTGTGTGTAGTCCCATCACAGCCTGTGACTAAGTGGCAGGCTTTGTTGAGGGACACACTAATTTTGTGGAGGGAGGAGTTATCCACCCCATAGACCAGTATCCCATAGTTAATTAGGGACAAGATTGAGGAGGAAACAGCAATACAGAGGGTGTCAGGGATGAGACAATGCTTGTAGTGGTGGAGCAGGTCAATTCTGGTGTTGACTGCAGAGCTTAGGAGGTGGATGTGTTTGTGATAGTAAAGGGCAGAGTCTAGGGTGATGCCAAGATATTTAAAAGTAACCTGGTTAAGGGGTTGTTTGAGGGAGTTAATGATTTGTAGTGGGAGGCCCTTGTGTTTGCTCTGGTGGTGTGCAAACACCATGACTTTGGTTTTCTTACAATTTAACACTAGCCAGTGGTCCACAAACCAGGATTCAGCTTCTGTGAAGGTTTTTTTGAAGGGATTGCTGGAGCATATGGGGATCTGAGTGGGAGGAGTATAGGACCACATCATCAGCGTAGAGGAGCAGTTTTCCAGAACAGATTTTAAGAGGGTGTTGTTAAACTGAAAAGAAGGGGCCTTTGGATGGACCCCTGGGGTACCCTGATTTGACCTGGAGACTGGTGGAGAGCATGTTGTTTATCTTGACTTGCTGAGACATACCTGTAAGGTAGTCAGCAAACCAGTTTGTGGCATCCTGAGAGAGTGAGGGCAGATAGGAGGAGGTGAGTGGTGTACGGCGTTGAAGGCTTATGACAGGTCAATAAAGAGAGACAGCCTTTGTCAAGGGTTGAGTGGACAGCATTGGAGAACTCCAGCAGTGCAGATGTGGTGCTGTGGCCTTTTCAAAAGCCATGTTGTTCCCTACACAGAAGGTCGTATTTAGTGAGGTGTTCAGTGAGTTGGTCCAAGATGATTCTCTCAAGAGCCTGGCGGGGGGGTATAGATATGGGGTGGTAGTTTCCCAGAGCAGCACGGTCACCACTCTTGTGAATGGGTGTGATGATGGCTTTCCATTTACTGGTGAATTTACCAAGGAATAGGGAGTGGTTAAGAATATTGGTTAGGGGAACGAGGACTACGTCTAGGGTCAGACGCAGCAGTTTAAGGTCCAGAGTGTCACTGCTGAACTGGTAGCTCCCTAGGGCTTTTAGTAGGTGGGGCTTATCCTCCCAGGGAGCAAGGGTTTTGAAGCAAAAGGGGAGTGGGGAGGTAGGGGGTATGGGTGCAGTGATTGCATCGAAAAAGTGGGGAGGAAGCACACTGCTGAGGTCTGAGAAGGAGGAGCTTAGGATGTCTGCAATGAGTTTGGGGTCCGCTGAGATATTCCCATCTGAGTAGATTTGTGTGGGGGGAGCAGACACAGACTTCCCATTAAGCTCCTTTAGATCATCCCAAAACTTTCTGCCCGAGCCCCAGAAGGAGGTGAGCGATGCTCTGTAGTGCTCAGCCTTAGCTTTACATATATCCCACGTACACTTATTTCTTGCCGCCCAACAACTTTTGCTGTCAGCAAATCCTTTTATTGTTACCTGCAGAACTGTAAACCATTTTACAATCTAGGAAAGCTTGTAAGAGTTAGTAAATAAGTAGAAGGAACTCCTTAAATACTCTGAATATCCAGTATACTGCAGATAGTCAAATGAATGTTATCTACATGTATTTTTCCTTTTCAATGTGTTATTAATGTTATGCATGTTGTATAGTATGTAATTTGTTAATATGAAAACTAAGATATGCATTACAAAAAAGCAGGAGCAGAAAAGAGAAAAATTTATATAAGAAACTTAACATTTTATTCAACACAAGGAGTTTGGTAAATAAAATGGAACAGTTCAAAATACTCTTAGCTAATGAAAATCCACATATAGTAGCAGTCACTGAAACGCGGTGGGACCCTGAGAGTGCCTGGGAAAAGAACATTGAGGGATATCATTTAATACATAGGGACAGGTGAAGGAGTAGTATTTTCCTCATTTGAATAAACTAGATAAGGATGATTAAGTAAATAGCATAGAATCAGTCTGGGTATTAACAAATATTAAATCCCATAACCTGCCAATAGGTTATTGCTATCTTCTGTCAAATATTAACAGAGACGTTTGATTCTTGTATCTCCCACCCAAGCAGGATGGAATAGTAAGGAACTGGGGGGGGGAGAGGGGTGTGGGGGAGGAAGGAGGAATAGGGGTAAAAGGGGGGGGGCTGAGTCATGGTGGAGGATGGTGTCTCTGAACACCAGAAACCAATGGAGAGGTGGGCATAGCAGCTATCACAGAGACATGGGCCACCCTGAACCACAACTGGGACTTCCCAGTCCCCAGGTATAACATGTATAGGAGGGGTAGGGAAATGGGAAGTGGCTGTGTATGTGAAGGAGGGGATAACCTGTACCAGAGAGGATGGGGCAGATGGAAAGAGACAAGTGTTGTGGATTCAGGTACAATCTGCTATGGGGTAGTTTACAGACCACCTTCACAGGATGAGGAGCTAGACAAGGTGCTGGGGTCCTAAACCATAGAAATGGCAGGCAGTGGGTAGGTAGTAATAATGGGGGACTTCAGTCTACCTGGGGTGGATTGGACAATCCCTACTACTTCCAGCAACAGGGAGCAAGTACTGTTGGATGCATTCCGGAGTGGATTTATGACACAAGGTGACATAGAGCCTGCTAGGGAGGAGGCCGTGCTGGACCTGGTCTTGTCCAACTGTGAGCGTGTCCAGGATGTAAAGGTGTAAGCGCCACTTGCAGGAAGTGACCACCTGGACATAGGCAGAGGGATAGTCAGGACCAAGATGAGGGGTTCAGGAAGGCTGACTTTAAGAAGATGGGAGAAATGCGGGATGAAAACCTTGCTGGCATCAGAAAGGAAATGGAGATGGAACAGAAATAAGCCATCCATAATTAAAGAGGGACTGGTGGAGGCCACTAGTGAGTGTGCCAAGATCAAAAGCAAGAAATCTATGGTCAAAAAGCCCAGTTGGTTCAGAAAGGAAGTGGCAAATGTAACAAGGGAAAAGAAAGCAGCCTTCCAGAAGTAGAACTTACTCAGAATGAGGAGGTTTATTGTGCCAAATCAGGGGTGGCAAGTAGGGTGGTTAGAGAGGCAAAGGCTACAAAGGAAGTAAGGCTAGCACTGGTGGTAATATCTGGTGAGAAGGCTTTCTTATAAGGGAGAAGAGGGATATTTAGGATGAGATTGTCAGATTAAAAAAGGATGAGCAGAATGAAGTGAAGAGAAAGCATAGGTGCTCAACAAGTACTTCTGCTCCATTTGCAGTAGAAAGAAGGAGGGAGCGGGAGGCAGGGAAGGGGGGGAGTCATGGATGGCATTAATAGAGGTAGGGTGCATAAGGGTCTAAAGGCCCTGAAGGCTGATAGGTCCCCAGGGCTAGACGGCGTGCACCCAAGGGTCTAGAGTTCTAGTGGAACTAGCAGAGGTACTGGCAGGCCTCACAGCAGACCTGTTTAACACCTTACTGGAGTCCAGGAGTGTGCCCTGGGACTAGAGAACTGCACACATGGTGCCTCCCCATAAAAGTGGTCCAAGTGATGAACCAGGGAATTAGAGGCCCCCTCAATCTGACCACAATAGTAGGGAAACTGATGGAGACTATCCTGAAAGAAAGACTGGTGAGCTTTCTCAAGGAGAATGGGCAGCATGGGTTTGTGTCAGGGAGGTCATGCCAGACTAATCTGACTTTTTCAACTGAGTGACCAGGACAATGGCCAAGCGACTGATGTCCTGTATCAGGACTTGAACAAGGCCTTTAACTCTGTGTGTCATAGAAGACTTTTCCGGACAGTCTGGAGGCTGCAAGACCTGGGGGTGAGGGATAAGCTTGCTAGAAGGGTCAAAAACAGGTTAGAAGCCAAAAGGTGGTGGTGGTGGGGGAGAATTCTTAGTGACCGATAGGGTTCCACAGGGCTAAGTACTTGGTCCAGTGTTGCTTAACATATGTATCAGTGACATAGCGGATGGGATGAAAGGTAAAATCTGCCTGTTCACAGACAACACCAAGCTCTGTGGGAAGGTGGACATGTAGGAGGGGGTGACAGAAACTTAAGAAGGCCAGGCTAGGTTGGTGAAGTGGTCTGACATTTGTCAACTGGGTTTAATGCAAAAAAAAACATCAAATACTGGTTGGGTGGTGTGATGGTTATCAAGTTGGAAGGAAAAGAACCTGGTTGCAATCATCATGAGTGACCTGAAGCACTCAGTAGGAGCAGTCGCAAAAGCAATTTGGATGCTGGGCTGCACAACCAGGAAGAGTACCAGCACGATGGGGGAGGTCATACTTCCACTGCACAGGTCACTGATAAGACGACACCTAGAGTACAGTGTGCAGTATTGGTGCCCTTATCTTAAGAAGGATATTAACTTGGGGGAGACGGTACAGTGAAGGGTGACAAAGATGATTCAGGGCCAGTGGGGCAACATCTATGAAGAGAGGCTCAAGGGTCTTTAGCATATACTCCCCAAGGACAAAAGGGAGAGGGGTGATATGACTGAGACCTTCAAATAACTTCAAGGTATTAACAGAGTGAATAGGGAGGGCCTCTTCAGTCTTAGTGGGAACAAATCCACTAGTGGGCATAGCCTAAGGCTGGAAGGGGGAAGATTCAAGAGAGAGGAGGAGGCACATTTTCACCGAGAGAGTGGTGGCCAAGTGTAACGAGTTGCCAGTGGAGGTGGGATCCCTGAAAATGACAGACAGCTTCAAGAGAGGATGGGACAGAATGAAGGGGAAAGTTGCTGGTGGGGGGGGAACTTGAGGGGAGTGAGGTGGAATTTTGGGAGAGGGGCAGGTCCCTCAGGAGGGACCTACACACTTGAGCAGAATAGATAGACCATAAGGCCTTTATCTGCTGGCATATTCATATGTTTGTATATGTATATCAACGACGTTAAAAAAAAAAAAAAACACGGTAAAAGGGCAGACAATAATACTTGGTAACTTCAATATGCCTGAGATTGACTGGGTCAAACAAGAAGCAGCAGGGACAGAAGGGAATTTATTTCTGGTCACAGTGAGGGAAAATAGTTTACAACAACAAACACCAATGAGAAGCTTAAATAACCTGGATTTAATACTAACAAAGAATACAGCACAGATAATAAAATAAGGGACCATTATGTGCTAGTGACTATGACATGATAGAAATACACATTGATACAAACATCATTTATAATAAGGGGAAAACCCATTGTATATAATTCTGGTAGCTATTGTGACATAAGAAATAAATTAGTGGGAATGGAGAGCAGATATGGAAAGTAAAATAACATCAGAATGTTGGGAGATTTTTCACAATAAATTAATACTATTAAGGAACAAATACTATATGTACAAAGCAAACAGAAAAGTAACAGACATGGGGAGATACCACCATGGTATAACAAAAAATTAGTCAATCTAACAAAGAGTGAAAGGAGGGTATACAAATTATTAAAATGTTATCCATGTCAAGGAAATCAAAATTGAGGGAACTCACAAATGTACTAAAGCAAGACATTAGAGAAGCAAACAAAAAATGGGGTAAGAGTAGCAAACAAACAAAATATGAAAGCATTCTATAGGTATTTAAACTAATAAAAGGTGAGACTAATATAGGGCAGATACAGGTGGAAAATACATTAATAATTAATTACATTAAAATAGCAAAAAAATACTTCTGTTCAGTATTTCAGTGAGGAGGGGACATAATATCAATAACAGAAAACAAATAAATAGCTGTAGAGATTAAAAATGATGTGGTATTAAAACACCTTAAAAAAATTACAGGTTGATAAATTGGCAAGACCAGACAAGCTAACACCAAGATTATTAAATGAACTAGCTAATGAGATACCAGTAATATTAACACATATTCAGCATGTCACTACAGCATTGTGAGGTTTAGCAAGACTGGAGAAGTGCAGAGGTGATACTGCTATTTAAAGAGCACCTTTCCTGAATTTTTCTGTGTCGCCCCCCAAAAACCAGCAAGGACCCCTACCTGCTCCCAGATCGATTACTGCATAAAGTAGAATTTTCTGTTATCTCTATTCATGAAGGGAAGGAATCATATTTTGGCTCTCTGGAGCTGATCCGCCACTCCCTTCAACTTTCTTATCCTGAGCACTGCCCCATGCTAGCACGTTTTGTGCTGTAGTTACATAGAGCATGAGGGGGCATGCTTCATAGACAGTAATGGGGCTGGTTTTTATTTGTTTTTTGTATTTTAGGTGCCCATTCGGAACAAATCAAGGCCACCCCTCAACTAACATAACTTGGTTTTTCATATTTTGGATGTCCATTCAAAACAAATCAGGTCACTCTTCAACTAACAAGGCCCTTGTTAGTTGAGGAGGTTGCCTTGATGTGTTCCGAATGGGCATAGGTGAGACATTCGTGGATTTTAGCAAAGCATTCAATACGGTGTCCCTTGAAAAGCTCATCAAAAACACGTTGCAGTTTGGACTAAATAAAATCTTCATAAAATGGATAGCAAAAAGGTTGTAGGACTGTAAACAAATGATAAGAGCGAAGAGGGACTTGTGGGGGTACTGCAGAGCTCAGTCTTGGGTCCAGTACTATTTGACATTTTTATAAGTGACCTAGGAAAAGATATCTGCAGCTTCCGAAGTAAATTTGCAGATGATACGATGCTGGGAGGAAATGTGAACACAACTAAGGAATCAAATACAATGCAAGAACATCTAAATTAAAATGGCAAACTGGGCAAAAGAGAGGGGCATGTAATCTGTCTGTGACAAATGTTAATGCATTTGAGAAGGAATAATAAAGAAAAGGACTAGTACAATATAAAAACGCGGTGAAATTAAAACCAACTGTTTGTGAGAAAGTTTGGGTATTTATATTACAAAAGATTTCCATAACAAGAAACAAGTTAATACAGTATTTGAAAAGCAAATCATTTATTAAATACAGTAATACAGTAAAGTTACAGGTCCAGGGAGGTACATTTACCATTATACAGGTCTCATGTTAGACCACTAATCGATTATGGGTAACAAGTTTGGGGTCGACAAACATGAAAGGTGAGAACATAAAAATTGAAAAGATACAACATAAAGCAACAAAAATAGTTAGGGGTCTTGAAAACAAAGCTTATGAGGACTGATTAATAAAAAAATGTGGGTCTACAGAGTTTAGAGCACCGACACATCACAGGTGGTTTATTAATGTTATTCATGTTATATAATGATCAGGAGTTAACGAATTATTTAAATCTCACTGGGGGCAAGAACATTACACCTTAAGATGTAACAGTAAACATTATAGATCGAGGGAGTGCTCCTGACCAATTGGAGTGCTCCTTTCCTCTGTGTGAGACACTCTTATTCTGTGAAGAGTATCTCACATGCAGCTGCCCTGGAAACAGGCACGTTCCAGTAAGTTTTGTTTTTAAATTTATATATTATCCATCATGCTTGATCAGTAACATATTAATACCGCTGCCGAGACTACTCTTACGGTTGTAAGAGTGGCCTCACTTACATTCTAAGGGTTTCAGAACTGTTCATCTTCAGTTTGTGGTTCTCATACCATAAGAATGTGTGTGAGATCACTTTTACAACTGTAAGAGTGCTCTCAGCGGTGGTATTAACATACAACTAAGGGCTGGACACTTCAGGACCAACACTAGGAAGCATTTTTTTTTATTTATTTATTGACATTTTTCACCAGGTGGCACACTGAACAACAAGTTGCTCATCTCACGATGCGACCTGTGGGAAGGGGTTACATAAGGTTGTGAAGGATGATCAGTTACAATACTATGTGGGTAGTACAAACAATACAACATTGTAAGATTGTGCAACAGTTGGAACACAAGGTTTTGTACAATAAACAGTAGCGGAACATTAGGTAAATTACAATACATGTCCAAAATCATACAAAAGAACATATAAACATACAAAACAGTAACAATGCAATCAAACCATTTTATAGTGCATGAGTGTACCAGGAGCAGGCTCGAGATAGTACGCAAGTGCTGTTGGAGTAAAAAGGATGTGGTTAGGTTGTGCACACTGGTGACCCAGAAGGACAGGAGGAGAAGAAAGGGGGAAGAGGCAAGAACTGAATATGAGGAGAAGGGGTAGCCATTTCCTCCTTCAGGATGTTGAGAACCCTGCCGGGGAGGGGGGGGGTCAGGGTAGGAAGGCAGAAACTAGGGATAGGTATTAAGGTAAGTTAAAGCAGGAACAGCTGAGGGAAAGGTAATTGTGTAGGGCAGAGGTAAGGGAGTAGTTGGAGTGTCAAATTTCAGGGGGGAGGGAATTCCAGATTTTAAGGAAATGATGGACGAAACTAGTTTGACCGATGAGGGTGGAGCGGCGAGGGACCGTCATGGTGCGGGCATCATTTGATCCGAGAGAGAGGGGGTGGGGGGGAGTGGATGGAGAGAGAGGATGAGAGATAGGAGGGGAGCCCCCTGAACCAGAATTTGGAGGTTAGTTTGGCACAGTGAGAGATGTCTGTGAGATAGTGGAAGGAAGGTTAGAGAGCGATAGAGTTCACGGTGGGAGCGGGAAGGGGAGTCGATAACAAAGCAGCAGAAGGAGTTAAAGAGAGTGTCCAACTTGGTCAGGGAAGATTTGGGAGCAGCACCATAGAGTACATCACAGTAGTCAAAGATGGGGAGTATCAGCTTCTGGACAATTTCGCGCCTCACAGTCAGCGGGATACAACTATGATTCCTGTACAGAGCACCAAGCTTGGGGCGAAGTTTCTTCAGGATAGCATCAATATGCACAGAGAAGTTGAGGTGCTGGTCCAGCCAAATCCCCAGATATCTAAATGAGGCGGGGTCCTCTAAGATGGTCCCATCAAGGGTGTGGAAGATGGGTAGGGCCGGGAACTTAGAGTCTCTGCCTGGTGCCAAATGTCATTGAGACTGTCTTCTTGGTGTTTAGAAAAAAGCTGGTGAGAAGCAAAACAGAGCTGAACTTGATTGAAGTCATGCTGTAAGTTGGTTTGCACAGCAGCAGGGATTTTGCTGGAACTGTAAAAAACAGTATCGTTAGCGTACATGTGCATAGAAGAGGATGAGCAGGCTGTGGGAAGATCATTAAGGAAAATGGAAAAGAGTAGGGGACCAAGCCCTGAGGGACACCAGTGTTGATGGGGAGTGGAGGGAGTGTTTTTACACAGATTAGAGCATTTATGGGCTAATTTTTCTGCAAACCTAGTAAACAGTAATAGTTTTTTTTTTTAAACTTTTATTCTTTATTTTATGATGGCAAACAGACATATAAACAAACATTTTACATTACACTTACAAGGGATAAATGGGAAAAATAAATCAAATAAATACAGGAATTAAACAATAAAGTGCACTTCTGTTCCATAACCCTTCTAATTTCATTTGTTGCCTACAATAGTATGAGAATAAATACAGGACTAATCACTTGAATCTGTCTTAGCACACCTAGACCAGAAGGCCAGATTTAACTCATGGCACAAAATCTGCCCGTATGGGTACAATGTACAAAACCCATTTCCTCCATACAGTCTTGACAGCATTTTGAGATTTATTTAGTATGGCAGTAAGTCTCTCCATCCTATAGATATCTATCATTATCTGTTGCCATATATCCAGGGTGGGAGGCAAAGGGGAATTCCATCTCTTCGTAATAGCTTTTTTAGCAGCAAGTAGAGCCAAATTGAGGAATTTCTTGGTCGGGACATCGATATATTCCAGGGGACTCTCTCCAAACAAAAAGAGGTGAGAATCTAAAACTAGATTTGGGGATGTCATTTGTTGGAGGGCCTCATGAAGATGACTAAGGAACGGCTGAAGGACCTTGCAGGACCAAAAAATATGACCCAGGGTGGCTGGGGAAAATCCACATTGCCTCCAACACTCTGCTCCCACATGGATATTATATTTCTGAACCACCACTGGGGCCCTGAAGTATCTTACAGACAGTTTCCAGGCAAATTCCTTCCGAAGTCCAGAGCTGGTTCCCTTATATATTGTCTTTATATGTTTCTCCCATTGAGATGAGGATATCTCCGTCCCCAAATCCTTTTCCCAAGCTAACCTGATTTTATCTAGGGGTTTACCCTGCAATGAATGCAGACCTTCATAGAGAACGGAGATTACATGATGTGGGTTTGGCCTCCCCTCCGTGGCTCCCCATAGAGTCAGCAAAAAACCAGGGAGAGGAGAATCCCTCCACTTCATCCCCCCGAGGGAGCTGAGATAATTCCTAGTCTGAAAATACCTAAACCTATCCGAGTAGGGGATGTCGTACTTTTGGGTTAAATCTGTCAATGACAAAATTGTCCCCTGAGGCATGAAATGAAATACCAAATGCAACCCCTTCCTTTTCCAGTCAAGATATCCTTTATCCATTTTGCCCGGGGCAAAGGCATCCAGATAAGGCAGAGAAAACAGTGGGCCTCCAGGGTGCAGATTCTGGCGATGCCAATACCTTCTGCCAACACTTCAGTGTGAATTGGGTGTATGGGTTGGCTACACTCTCTATTTTAAACATCGGGGAAAAGGAGAGCAAAGTGCGATAAACATCTGCAAGCTCCTTTTCCTGGCCCTCTACCAACTTCCATCTGGCTACATAGCTCTTATCAAGCCAGTATAAAGGTATTCTTATCTGAGAGGCTTGATGATATCATCTAAAGTTAGGCAGGGACATACCCCTCTGCTGTCTAGGAAGCTGTAATACTGAGAGGTTAATCCTAGGCTTTTGATTTGCCCAGATGAAAGTTGAAATCTTCCTCTGCAGTGTCCTAAAAAATGTGTCTGGAATCTGGGTTGGAAGAGTCTGGGCCAGGTACAGAAAGCGGAGAAGGACCACCATCCTGGTAGATTCTATTCGTTGGTGCAGGGACATAGTAAGAGTTCTCCATCTCTCCAGATCTGCGGAAGTCTTAATCATAAAGGGGGTATAATTCAATGGGAATAGGTCATCATATGAAAGGCCAATCCATACACCCAGGTATTTAATACTTTTCAGATCCCATCGGAAACTATAAGTTTGCCTCATATCCGCATGTGGGTGAAATTCCAAGCCAGAACTTCAGTCTTGGCTTCATTAATTTTATACCCTGATACTGTTCCAAATCTCTTTAATATATCCCGGGGAGAGTCTCGGTTTAGTCATGTATATTAAAAGATCATCTGTATATAATGCCAGCTTATGGGTCATTGAGGCAACCTCCACCCCGGCCAACCCCACCTCCTGTCTTAGTGCCTGAGCCAGAGGCTCCAAATATATGGCGAACAACAGTGGGGACAGGGGACATCCCTGCCTGGTGCCATGGGACAGTGAGATGGGGCTAGAGAAAGAGCCATTTATCCGAACGTATGCTTTGGGGTCTGCATACATTGATTTTATTAACTTAATAACCGACTGTGGTATTCCAACTCTCCCCAGCACCGCCCACTGAAAAGGCCATTCCACCCGGTCGAACACCTTCTCTGCGTCCAAAGAAAGCAAGAGAAACAGAGACCCCTCACTCCTCGCCCCCTGCAGAATGTGTAACATTCTTTTTATGTTATCCTGAGTTGGTGGTCAGGAACAAACCCAGTTTGATCTAAGTCTATTATTTCCGGCAGAAAGGTTTCAAATCTTTTGGAAATTATAGATGCGAATATTTTATAATCAATGTTGAGAACCGAAATGGGTCTGTATGAAGAACAGGATGTGATATCTTTATCTGGTTTTAGTATGCTAGATATATAAGCATATCACCATGAGTTAGGGGGTGATTCACCTGCCTGAACAGTTCTGCATGCTTCTAATAAAGTGGGAGACAAATCTCCTCTAAACACCTTATAGAAGTCACCCGTATATCCGTCCAGTCCTGGGCTTTTATGTGTTTTAAGGGCCGACACTGCTTGGTCTAACTCTGCTGGGGAAATTGGTCTTTCCAGAAATTGTTTTTGTCTCTCTGAGATCCTAGGGAGCTTAAGGTCTTTCAGGAAGGCTTCTATTCCCTGAGGGTCCTCCCCCCTCCCTGCACTATATAGGCCACTATAATACTTTTGGAAGGCATGTTCAATCTCCTTGGGGAGAGTAACTGCCCTCTTAGAATCTGGGTCTCTTATTTGGGTAATATTGGATCTGGTTTTATGTTGTCTAAGTTTGTGAGCTAACAAACGTGTGGCTCTTGGGCCCCCATCGTAATATTTTTGTTTAATAAATTGCAGAGCTTGCTCCATACAGATATCTAAGATTGCCTGAATCTGTTCTTTAGTAGCTTGCAAGAGAGGGTAAGCCCCTTCATCCCCGGCAGCATGCAAAGTCTGTAGATTTTGAAGTTGCTGCTGCAAATTATCTAGGCGTAACTGTTGTTTCTTTCGGTAATGGGCTGCGTATTTTATCTCACCCCTAAGGACTACTTTAAGGGTGTCCCATAATATTCCCACCTTAGTCCCCTGCCTTGTATTGTCTTCAAGGATCTGCTTAATTTTTTGTGGTACCACTTCCCTGAAATCCTTAAGGTTCAGTAAGAAATTGTTAAACCTCCATAAGGTGTTGATTTTTTCTTTCTCCCAGGTCATATTTAATGTAAGGATCGAATGGTCTGACAACACAGTCGGGGTCTGTGTACAACTTTGCATTCTATACAGGTGTTCTTTAGACACATGAACATAATCTATACAGGTGTACACTTTATGAGGGGCAGAGTAGTGTGTGTATTCTCTTTCGTTGGGATGGAGATTTCGCCAAAGATCCACCCAGTGAGCTCCAGAAAGGTAGGCCTGCACTGCCCGATGTGCTGGGGATTTCTTAAAAGATTTCTTGCTGGAGGTATCTAGGTATGATGCAGCCAAATTATGATCCCCACCCATTACTAGT
This sequence comes from Neoceratodus forsteri, assembly GCA_016271365.2. NCBI lineage: Eukaryota > Metazoa > Chordata > Ceratodontiformes > Ceratodontidae > Neoceratodus > Neoceratodus forsteri. The sequence continues at coordinate 501,714,485 of CM028132.1, forward strand.
ACTCCTCTACACCTTTCCATAACCTTTTGAAACAACATTTTCCTTACTTCTGGTCCCTCCCCTGGAGGAATATACAAGGAGACCAGGGTGATATCCTGTCCTTCTGGCTGGCCCACTGCAATTGCAAGTCTTCCCTCTGGGTCCATGTACGAATTCTCTAAATGAAAGGGAACATTTTTGGGGACCATGACCGCTGCTCCTCTCCTTTTCCCCCTTCCATATATACCGAGGCCACTACTATAGAGAAACCAAATTTAGAAAGTTTTTGGTGCTCATTTTTATCTAAATGTGTCTCCTGTAACAGGAGGAAGGAGGGCTTCAGTTTTTTTAAGAGAGGTAATCACCCTGTATCTCTTTATGGGGTTGTTTAACCCGTTGACATTGTGTGAGCATACCCTGACTGTAGAGATTTTATCCATTAAACAGTAGTTTAGAACACTGAGCTGGCCAAGTCCAGCCGACTGAGAGGACTGTAAGAGGGGTCCAGACCCAATCTATAGATACCAGGGGTTCGTCCCATCTCGACCTCCCAAGTTCCTGTAAAACTATATGTAGAGAATCTATCCCAGATGGTAGGTTTATCATCCATAGGCAACTACGTAGAAAAATAAGAAACATCACTTGTACATATATGAAATTAATACAATAGGTAACTCTAACATAGTTAAACCTCATGAACCTATTTACAATGGCACTTCCAAAGTAGGAGGACATAAAAACTACCCCTCTGGAAAAAGGGGATCCAAACCTAAAGTCAGGCTGGGGCCCTGTGGGAGGAATTGTGACCTCCAAGTTGGTCAGGCCTCCCCGACCCCTCAAAACCTCGGGGCCGAATAGAAGGAATGTCAACCAGAAAAGGGAAACCATCAGGCTAGTAGCACGATCGTTTTTCGTAAAATTTACCCTAAAAGGGTCACAGTAGGGAAAGCTGCAAGGGAATATGGATGTTAAGCATTCTGCCAGCACAGCCCACCCCTGAATAACAACCTGGATGCGCCCTAGAGATTTGAAATTATATACTATTTCCACATTGAACAGAGACACTTCTATTTAAGTATGTTGAGGCTATGAGCGTGGTCTGTAGCTAAATACACGTCCAAGGCCTTTAAACAGGGGGGGAGAAGAAGGAAAACAAAGAAAAGACAAAGAAAGACAACAGTAATAGTTTTAACACCTTTAAAAAAGGTTTGGCCATCTGGATAGAAAATACACAGGGTATCTTAAGTAATCATGAGATAGACAAAGCATGGACAAATATGTCTAAATGCTATCTCAGATGCTACAGTATAAACCAAGAATTCTGTCTTATGCTGCGACATTAGACTAATGGTGGGTGCTATGTTTAGTTCTAAACATTCTCAAAAAATCATTCTGCAGTTAGCCTTGCAGAACAACTTTCTAATAACTGTTCAAATGAGCTACTCTTCTATTATATTTCAAGACGCCAGACTTCAGCTAAGTGCTCTGGACATAGTGCTGAAAGTTCCATTATAAAAGGGGTGCAGAAAATGGAAAAAGCTTATGGGTACAAATGTGTCACCTGACTGTTGATTAATCCAGCACCACCGCACAGTACACTCATGGCTGGGGCAGCAGCAGAGAGCAACAAGTGCTGGCTGGCAGGTAAAAATGAAGCAAGCTATAGCCAGAGCAAGGCATCCCAATGGTAGCATGACCAGTGCAGTAGCAGCAGCAGAGCGATGGGTAGCAGTGATAAGTAAGGCAAGGTGAAACTACTCTGTTCGGCTAAGGAGAGAGACATTCAGTCCCAACTGTGAACACACAGGAATTAAAATAAAACGTAACAGTTTTAGTAGTCACCCATTTTATAAGTAAAATAACCCACCCAAGAGCAGGGGTGTATTAGGCCTTTATGCACTTCCTGGATGGTTAGGGGGACACTTGGCTTAGTACTTCACTACAACCCGGGGCATGCATTAATGCTTGATACACCTAAGTCCTGTTGTGGGTTATAGCCAGAGACCCGTGTTTTTCTTAAATAAGAAATAACAAGAAATTCAAGGCATAAAAAGAAATAAAATGAAAACAAACACATGAAAAAAGTAAAGAAAAATTGCTTGTGTTTTTGGTAAAAACTAAATAAATGCTTGCAGCACTTGTTGTTTAGGCTCTGTCGTTGCTGCAGAGACAGTCCGCAAGGAAGTGGGCTGGCAGTATAGCCTAGAGGTTAGAGGACTGAGGTGTGAACGAGCTTGATACATCCAACAGACCAGACCTGAGTTTGATTCCCACAACCTCCACTTGCATACTGTGTGACTCTTAGCAAGTCGCTTAACCACCTAGTGCTCCCAGGTCATCCCAGAAAACAGGCACTTGTGCCTAGTGGGCCTTACCCGGTTACCAAAGACTAAAATAAAAAAATTAAAAAAAGTGGCAGTAGAACTGTCTGATTCACAAAACCTTTCAAGACCATAGCATAATACTACTTAATACAATGTAGTATACTAGGAATGTGATTTAAAGAAAACAGCATGAGCTGCCACACCAGGAGAATGCCATGCAATGGTCTAGTAGATTACAGTTCAGTGTGATGGAAAACCAGCACCTTTGCTAAGGCTGAGAACATATGTCTCAACAAAATGAGGACTGAGTAAAATAACTCACCAAACATCAGATAGATCTCCTGGGTGCAATGCCCTTTTATTGGTGCACATCCAAACTGGAGAACAATATATCCAATAAATCCAAAAGTGTGAGGAGCGAGAGATAAAACACATGTGTCTGTCCTACTTCCTGGTTACATAACCAAAGTCACCTGACGCGTTTAGCCCAATCAGAGTTCTCTCAAAGCTCTGATTGGATGAAACACGTCAGGTGACTTTGGTTATGTAACCAGGAACTAGGATAGCGATGTGTGAACTAGGATAGCGAAGCATGTTTATATGTAGAAACAATAGATTTACTTGTGTACATTTATGATAAAACAGTCCTTCTACCCACTACAAATGATGTTCATTGATGATGATGATGTCATTGTATTATTGCCTACTTTCTTCTTCCTGTTTTTTTTCTCCCCACATTCAAGATATGGAATGTTTATCATAGAATGTTTACCATGGAATACATGGATTCAAAATTCTACTCAGTTCCATTGGCAGAATGTTTCTCTCCTAACACTCTGTACACACAGACAACAAAGGCCTTTGTTACATCCAGAGACTCAATTATCTCACAGTCAGGGCAAGAAGAAGACAATTCCCTGATGAGCAGGTAAAGATAGAAGGGGGATTTTTCACTGTCAGCAAAGAAACAGTTTTAGTGAAAACTATAAATAATACTTATTGTTTCTAATTTGTTTATGTAAATAAGGAAAGTGAGATAATCAAGGAAACTACAGTTAATTAGTTTTATTTTTTATTTAAGGTAGTTTTATTTTTAGGGCCCAGATGAAGTTTTTTACAGTGTAACAGTAGCAGCCATGTTTGTGGTGGAAGATCAGTTCTGGCTGTAGGGGGTTAACTGAAATGCCTATGTTCCAAATGCGCATTGATCTGGTTTCCAGATGCTTTGCAGTCCTTTTTTTTAGCCATGTGTAAACCATATTTTACATATAAATAACAGCCAAGAAGATTCCATGATTTTACCCTGCCATTTTATAAATAGAGATAGTCTCTTAGTCTCAGCAAGTGTAGTAATGTGTCATCTGGTGTAAGTTAAAATTAGAACTAGCCAGGTCCTCGACAGAAATCCCAATGCCCAAACTAAGATGTCTGTATCCATTTTTAATTTTTATTTTTATTTTATGTATTGAAACGTTTCACTAGGAAAGGCACAGTAAACAACAAGTTGCTCGTCTCACGGTGCATCCTGGGGAAGGGGGAACATGGGAATGAAATATACAAACAATACATACATACATACATCAAATCACAATTTGTACAGAATTGAGTAACCAATACAATTCAAGAAATACAGATGGTACTGTACATATGTGCAATAGTGCAAAAAGTGGGGAATATGTTATCAACCATCTCAAGGAAACAGATAAATGCAATCTTCTTGAGTGCCAGCATTTCCTGACAGGGACCAAAGGTACAAAAGACCAGGTAGCAGGTTGGTTTGCAGAGTAAGAGGTCAGGAGAGTGGGATTAGCTAGCTACAGATACAGTTTACTGAAAGGAAATTACGTAGGACAGAAGAGAAGGAGTGGGGAGAGGAGGAATGGTGAATCTGGGGCAGAAGAGCGTTCCATAACTTTGGGAAGTGATGTGAGAAAGCTGACTGGCCTACGGTAGTTGCTCAATGAGGAACTCCCAATAGATGGCAGTCATAAGATCTGAGGAAGTGGTCTGGTAGGGGGAGGATGGAGAGGAGAATTAAGATATGGGGAAGCGACCTGAACCAATATTTAGACACGAATTTGGCACAATGGAGGTGGTGACAATTTTCCAGTGAAGGGAAAACCAGGGAGTGATAGAGCTTACAGTGATGGGTGAGAGGGGAGAAGTCAAGAGCAAAGCGGCAGAAGGAGTTAAAAAGGGTATCCAGTCTGGTTAAGGAAGACTTGTGGGCAGCAGTGTAGACTAAATCACAATAGTTAGAAATAGGGCAGATCATCTTCTGAATGAGTTTATGCCTGGCTGGTAGTGGAAGGCAGCTCCGGTTCCTATATAATGCACCTAGCTTGGGGCACAGTTTCTTTAGGACGGTGTCCACATGCCCAGAGAAGTTGAGGTGTTGGTCAAGCTCAACCCCCAAGTACCTAAAGGATGAGGTATCTTCAAGGACTGTCCCATCAAGCGTACAGAAGGAGGGTAAGAAGGGGAGTCTGGCAAGTCTCTGCCTAGTGCCAAAGTCACTGAGAGAGTTTTCTTAGCATTAAGGGAGAGTTGATGGGAGCAGAACCAGAGCTGTACTTTAATGAAGTCGTGCTGGAGTCTGGATTCAATATCAACAAGGGACTGGCTTGAGGTGAAGAGGACCATGTCGTCAGCATACATATGGACTAAGGTGGATGAGTAGACTGAGGGGAGGCCATTTAGGAATATGGAGAATAGGATGGGGCCCAAAATGGACCCCTGAGGTATGCCAGTGTTGATGGGGTGTGGAGGGGATATGGTGTCCGCTATTCTGACCAACTGAGACCGGCCTACTAGGTAGGCTTTGAACCAGTTTGTGACAGAGTCAGTTAGGCCAGCTGAGGAGAGGGAGATTAATAGAAGGGTGTGGGAGAAGGTGTCCAAAGCCTTTGCTAGGTCGACAAAGATACCATAGGTGATTTGGCCACAGTTAATTTCCTGAGAGGATAGAGTTAGTGAGCCTAACCAGGGAGGTAGTGGTGGAGTGGTTCTTCCGGAAGCCAGATTGGAAAGGGGTGAAAATCACTAGAGCAGTGGGACCCAATGCCTTCCCTCCTCGGCTGGATGTGCTCCCCAGCCTTCAGTGCCACCCAGCTGGCTTCCCGTGCTTGCTTCCAGATCTGGGTCACCAGTGTGAAAGTGTGCAGTGCTGCCCCCTGGGGCATTAAGTAGCCCTATCATCAGCTTTATCTATTGATCCCACAATGGCATCTCCACTACTACCTGCTCCCTAGGTTTTCTGCTTCTTCCTGTTGCTTGGTTTGTAACATCTTCCCATCGCTGTACGTTAATAGAAAGGGGGGATGTCGGGTTTTGTAAACCTAGGGCAATTAAATATTGTTATTCATAAGGGGCTCACAATCGGAAAAATATTTATTTTACTAAGTTTTTCTTAGGAGCTTAATCATTACACATCTGCTCAGCATGACTGCCATGCCTGCCCCATAGTTTATGTATATATTAAATTTCATGCATTATGTAGCCTTCTCCTCAGTACGGGAGTACAAACCAGCAGCTCTATTTCTGTCATTTTGTTACCAAGGTGTTATGTTACAGCAGAGTCCCCTGTGCCTGTGTCTGACTGCCAGGTGTATAAAAGGGACCCCGGCATCACTTTTTTTTATTTTTTGTATCATATTTTTATTGGATTTTCCAAATACAGTACATACAGGTCATAGAAAAACTGTAATGTCTTACAGGTAGTGTACAGAGCTGTTTCACCTCTAATTATTACAATTTAAAGTACATTACATGTAGGCTCCTCTGTAGTACTGCTTAAAGAGAATTGTAAAACTGTACAATTGTAAAAGAGGTACTTTAAAAGCATAGGTAAACATTTGGGACAGTACTTCTTTAAAAAAGTAAATAACCAGATCAATGTATTAAGACCTAATGAAGTAATAAAAATAAAATATGCCTTGTTCCGAGTCTTCATTGAATAAAAACACATTATCTCTTAGTCTATTCGCACTAAGCAAAGGAAGTCAGATAAAGCAAAGAGAAAGTCATGGTTATAGTCTCCCTATACTGCCTATTCCTGCCTAAGGCTCTCTAAAAGTGCTCTAAACTGTCCATCCCTCTCTTAAAATGGTTGCCTCCCCCACTGATAGTGTCCCTAGGAAGGTCTCCCATACATTCAGAAAGCGTTCTTCTTTCCCCTTGATGACGTATGTTAATCTGTCCACCGCCAGTGCTCGTAAGGCTAGATTTTTCTACTGCTCTACTGTGGGGACATTATTGGATATCCATAAATTCTGTATACCCTGTCGAGCTACAACCAACAAGACCCTAATTCTCTTGGGGTGGAGGTCCCAGTCCCCCGTGAGAGCACCCCAAGGAGCAGAGAGCACCCCAAGGAGCAGAGAGCACAGGGAAAATTCCATGGGTTGGCCCTCCATCCTGGTCATCTCAGCTGCAACCCTCCTCCAGTATCTCTGTATCCCCGGGCAGTGCCAGTAGTAATGCATCATTGTACACCTGACTCTACCACATTTCGTACATATAGGGGAAATTCCAGGGTGAAATTTATTCACCATACTGGGTGGGTAGTACAGCCTGTGGAGAAATTTAAATTGCCTTTCTTTAAATTTATTGCAAAGCAATAATCCCATGTGGGATCTCAGTAGTAATTTCCACTTACATTATGTGATTGCAATTCCAAGATCCTGTTCCCACCACCTTTTGACTTTCTGGGTTTCACCTGAAAAGGCCCTACCAACTTTGCAGCCCTTCCTATTAACCCTTTCTTATGTTTTATTGCTCCAGTATCTCCTTCTCTACGGAGCTATACTAGAGGGACGATTCCCCATTCAGGCTCTTCCAATAGTTTTGGACTTGGAGATACCTATATTGATGTGTTGCGGAAGGCCAATCCCCTTTGGATGTCTGGAAATGCATACATTCTGTCCCTATTAATTGTCTCCCACACATCTTACACCGCTCTCCTGCCATGCTATAAAGCCCTCATCTTCCAGTCCTGGTAAAAACTCTGGGTTGCCTGCCACTGGAACCAGAATGGTGTTGTCCCCTTCTGTCCTTGATGGTTTTCCAGGCCTCCAAACTACTAATAACCATAGGATTTGGGTGCCGTAGACATTTATAGGCCTGTAGACCTGCTTTTCCTAAGTATGCTGAGAGGCGGCATCTGCATCCTTCTTCCTCCAGGTCTAACCATTGGGCAGCTTCCCCCTTATTGACCCAATTGTGTATATATCTATATTGGGCTGCTAAGTAATACCCTTTAATATCAGGGGAATTCAACCCTCCCACTTCATTAGTGGCTTTTAGCTTTCTCAGCCTAATTCTCGTTTTTTCCCCCTGCCAAATAAATTGCCCAAATCCATTTCCTAAGTTTTTAATATCAATATTCCATAGGCCCATTGGCATCATCTGCAAAACATATAGTACTCTGGGGAGTACATTCATCTTCAAAACATTTATTCTACCCATCCAGGATAAGGGGAGGCATCCCTTTTGAGTATGTCAGGAGTGGAGGTTGGAAGTGAGGGGTAAGGAGGGTATCTAAAGATATGTGCTAGAAACTAGAAAGAAGGTGGTGAGAGGCAGGAAGTACTACACCTCAGCGGGTGTCCCTTAACATAGCCAGTTTTAGGCACCAACAGACCCTGTGGTTGATTGGGGCCTCCTGCTTATGGGGGGGCAACTAGAGTAGTTTACCTTCTTAATTTTTAAAATGTTTTTAAATCTTACCTTCTTATAACACCACCAAAGGGCTGTGCTGCTCCATCTTATGTGGCAGGTTGTGGGTCTGAAACAGTGTTGGATTCAAGATGGCTTGGGACAGGCATAATGGACTATGGGGATGGGGTGGCGTGGGTTCCGGGAGGGAGGTAGTCGGGGGGTTATAGATTGGATGGACCATTGGGTCTTTTTCTGTTGTCAAGTTCTATGATTCTATGATCATGTTATCATGAAATGCCTCACCGACCTATGACCCAATTAATAAAAACAGATGGGCAGCAATGGATGAGAGAGGAAGAAACCCCCAAGGACCAACACTGCTGTTGTCTTCCCCTAAGAAATGTAAATATACCACTGGTTGTACTGAAAATAAAATAATGCACTATGGGCTACAATCAGACACATGGGGTGAAGGTGAGCCAAGTGGGGCCCGGGGGCCTCATAACTTCACTAATCCTGCTGGGGGCCCTCCAAACCCTAAAGCCGTCCTTGTCCACTAGTGATCCTTGTGGGTCCTGTTGCCAGACCTTCCCTCACAGTGAGAAGGAAGGACTGATGCTACAATGTAGCTTTGTGACAGTGGAAAACTGGTTCAAACTAAATAAACTGATACTGAGCTCGTCGGCAGCGGGAGCTGGCGACTGTCAGCCGGTCGGCCATAGAGCACTTTTCCCACTTTTGCTCCCCGGGGGTGTGGTGTGCCACAATGTCAAGGCATAAGTCGACGTTCCCCATGCCCCCCTTCTTCAGTGGGATCCCAGCGCATTGCCATACCCCCAGCCTCTGCCAGGAATCAGCAAGCGCTGGGTCCTTGTCCCACCCTCCCCCCAAGAGAAGGCAAGCAGTCTCCGGACGCTCTAGCCTTCTCTCCCCAGCCAGCCCTCCAGCATCCATTCCTGAACCCGGGTCACTGGCGTCACAAGCAGAATTCCTACCGCTGCGCCTACGGGCTGGCTGCCATGCTTCTTGACAAGACTCTGCTGGTGCAGATCTTGAACTTGTCTGTTTGTATGTTATTACCTGAATGCTCTTATTCTGTATATAAGTGCTTGATAAAGCTCCTATGGGAACTGCTTTTGACAATGCTCTGAGGGATCTGCTTTTTCTTGTATTTTGTGGCTGAATTCTCTGTATTTGCTCAATGACGTGGAACCTTTGTAAATGAGCACTTGTACTCAAAGGTGTATTTCTGAATGAATAAATAAAATAAAATCTTGGTCTGCTGGGTATATCATGGAGTCAGACAGAAGGAGAAATCACTTAATCAACAAGCTACATGAAGCACTGTCCGTACGAAAACAGTGGAGTGCCAACGGTGGGATAGGCACAAAGTGCTGGTCAAGGGATCGGAGGCAGGGAAGGGGAGAGGTCAGTCATGATCCCCTATTTGGGGGGCATGTACAAACTTACAGGGCAAGCTGCAAAGATCACAAGGCCTTCTTCTGCCGGCAGCTTCGTATGTTTTCATTCATGCTATTAGGACTCCAGATTCAGCTGGGTTTAGTGCACCACAGAGATTGAATGCTGGTAAGTGTGAAAGTTGTGCTAACCCAGAGCAGACGGGTCCATCTTGGTGTCATCTCCACTGGCATACCTGAGGCGCCCTCTTAAGATAACTATGGCTCGGGACTGTCCCAAATCTCCTCATCTCCGATATTGAAACCTTGTATTCACTGTTCTCAAATGGACCTATGCATCAAACCTGTATATTGTGCTTACTATTGTTGCTTGTATCAGATCTGTTTCATGTGTATTACTGTTACCTTGTACTCCACTGTCACCCTACGCCATGTGTTATGGCCTGGGTCGTGCTTGGAAACAGTCCCTGGGATCAGTGCACTCATCCGGTTATCAAAGTCATAAATAAATAATGACAAAGCCCCTTGGCCCACATTGTATGGCTCCTGGATGCCAGAGTCCCTGTAGTCACCCAAGAGTGAGGGGCCCAATGAAAGACAATATGTGAATTTGGTAGAGAAGTGATCCTTGCCCAAGGTCTAAAGGAGATGGACAGCAACCAAATAAAAAAAAAAAATGAAACATGAAAACTGCCACTAAAAATGTGAAGTGGAGACTTTATGGGTAACATCTGAGAATAATGTTTAGCTGCAGAGAGGTAAAGAAAATGTAAGAGAGCAAAGAGCTCCCAGTAACTTGGATCTGAAAGTACTGTACATGTAGTATCGTTGTCAGTAACTGCTAGCTACAGTGATTAAGTGCTGGGAGTGTTTGTTCTGACATCAAAGCAACAATTGGTGAGCATGCTAGTTAACACCTAGTAAATGATTCTCATTCGGCTTGATCATTAGCCAGTTCTGAAAGGGAAGTGTTGTGTGAGGGAAACGTAAATAAACTTGCTGCACTGCTTTGATCTGATTTCTGTTTCAACAACAGATTTATCACTGCATGGTTCAGAACTGCTCCCCAGTGTGCTGCCACCTCTGCCCTATGTCGGGACATTTTTCAGACTTTAATCTTCCTTCAGACACTTTTCCCAGCTAGCAGGGTACCATCATGGAGAGAATGGGTCTACTGTTATGTTTTCTGAAAAAATATTCCAGTGTATCAGTTGTTTGAAGGAATGGTGAGCCAAAGAGTGGTTTTGCTTCCTGAGAGACTGTCAAGGTGCTTTTAGGTGGGATAAAGGCCTATCTAAAACAGGACAGCCTTCATCATAATAGGGAGGGTACAAACAGAAATTGGGGCAAGTATTTGAGGCATACATCTCAGGGCATTTAAACTAGCAGGGTGAAGCTGTGCTAGGGTCCTCTGTATGAAGAGCTCAGGTGAGAGAGAGCTTAGCACCCCCAAGCTAGTGGGGTCAATCAAGGGGGAGGAGGCTGGAGGACGGTCTGCTTAGGTGTCCAAAACCTCAGGAAGAAAATGAGTGAACTCCAAGGTGTTCTGACTGAGGTTAAGAAGGACCTGTTTGCCATAATAGAAACATGGGAAGCAGCAAACCACAGTTGGGACCTTGCAGTGCCATGATTACTCACTCTACAGACAAAAAAGTGGGGGCATTCTACATTAGGGAAAGTATAGAGGTCACAGAAGACACCACTCTGGGGGGGACACGGAATAGAAGTTTGGGTGCAACTGACAATGGAAGGGGTGAAAAGATCAGGGTCAGAGTAATGTATATGTAACAAACCCCTCCCTATAGTAGGGGCAGGCTTGTTATTAGCAGTACCCATCGGAGCATTGGATGCCTTGGCACCACACTCAGTTCATTGTGGGAGAGGGAGGAGTCTAGGAACAGGGTTAAAAGGAGGTCTAGGTGGGAAGCGAGTAATTTTCAGGATTAGGGGCCTGAAGTAGGAGTTGTCAAAGTCTCAGTTAGTCTGAGTCTGGGGTAGTTGGAAGAAGCTTGCCAGACTTGCAGTAATGGCAGGGTCTGGCGGTGGCATAGGAACCTTCCAGTTCCCAGCTTATCTGTAACATTTGGAGGTGGGCTTGCTAGAAGCTTCATCTGCAGGGGTCATGTGGGTTGCAGTAGAGGGGGACTCGGGTGGCTGTGCCTTGGGCCAGGGAGAAACTGAGTTTGTGCCCCATGGCGGAGAGGTTCTGGGTAGAGGGTCCAGGTGCAGGCATCACCAGCTTAAGTCTTGGGTTACAGGGAAGCCAGGTAGTGGCAGACGGGTGAGTGAAGGGGGTGTCCCATCATGTGACTGACTGCAGGACTTGGGTTAGGGTGCCACTGCTTTCCTTTGTGCAGGATTCTCACCCTTGGTTGGGGGCTTCTGAGATCCCTGGGGACAATGGTCTACCAAGACTTGCTTCCCAGGGCAGACAAGGGAACCTCTGGGAAGGAACGGGAGTACTGGGGTGTGCACTGATGACTTTTGGGCCTGGACAGACTCCAAGAAGTCGGGCTTGAGTAGAAGTAAATGGAGAAGGAGAATTTGAAGGTGACACCTTTTCACAGTATCCACGGTTCAGGTAAAAATAAGAAAGAGATGCTTGAGGACAAGGGAGTCACACTATGAAGCTGGGTGGTGGCTGAGAGGAAATGTAAGGAAGTATTTCTACACAGAAAGGGTGTTGGATGCTTGGAACAGTCTCCCAGTGGAGGTGTTGGTGGATAAAATGGTTACAGGATAAAAAAAGCATGGGATAGACGGCAAGGGGATCTTAGAAGTGAGGCAAGCGGGATGCAAAGCGGAGATCAAGTAGGGTCTGCAGTGGCATGGTAGGTAGTGAAATGAGGGCAGACTAGGTGGGCCAAGAAGTCCTTATCGGCCAACAACTTCTATGTTTCTAACTCAGGAATGGGGTTTGTTCCTGACATAGACCAGGCTAGCTGCAGGATGAGAGATCCTGGGAGCATGTCTACAGGGCCCATTGCCCACTCTAGCGGGTCTGGGCATGGTACCCCAGTAGTGATACAAAGGGTCTGGAATCCCTAGGGGATCAGAGCTTGGCTCAGGAATGTCAGTCTGGTATGCATGAAGATCTTGCTGGTGTGCCATTTAGCCCCGTACTGAATGATAAGAGTAATACAGGCTCTTTCCTGCACCACATGCAAATAGCTATGCAATACTTAGGGGAAATGAAAATCTCCCCTTTTGGTATCATGCCACTCTTCAATAAGGAATGGGAGAGTCTATACTGCTGACTGGGGATCAGGGACCCCAAGGTGGCTGCATGTCACGGGCTTCGTGCAGTACCACAGTGATGTACAGGATGATGAAATGCTGAATCCCTGGGCTCAAGTGAACACTATTATATTGGACGTGAATGAACTGCTATAAAGTCAGTCCAGTAAAGAATGCAGATGAATTACCAATCTGGGTGTTCAGTAATCATTTCTACCTTCATGTCACTAATGTCAGTCTCAGAAAGAGTCAGGAAAGATCATGGCAGTTGTGCCTTAACTGTTTACAAAGGGGCTCCTGGTGAGTGGCATCATCTTTATACCCCTGGACACGAGAGTTTCAAAAGGGCTCCTGGCGAATGATACCATCTTTATACCCCTAGACACCAGAGTTGCAAAGGGGCTTCTGGTGAGTGGCACCACCTTTATACCCCTAGACATGAGAGTTGCAAAGGGGCTCCTGGTGAGTGGCACCATCTTTATACCCCTAGACATGAGAGTTGCAAAGGGGCTTCTGGTGAATGATACCATCTTTATACCCCTAGACACCAGAGTTGCAAAGGGGCTCCTGGTGAGTGGCACCACCTTTATGCCCCTAGACATGAGAGTTGCAAAGGGGCTCCTGGAGAGTGGCACCATTTTTGTACCCCTAGACGTCAGAGTTGCAAAAGGGCTCCTGGTGAGTGGCACCATCTTTATACCCCTAAACATGAGAGTTGCAAAAGGGCTCCTGGTGAGTGGCACCATCTTTATACCCCTAAACACGAGAGTTGCAAAAGGGCTCCTGGTGAGTGACACCATGTTTATACCTCTAAACACGAGAGCTGCAAAAGGGCTCCTGGTGAGTGGCACCATCTTTATACCCCTAAACATGAGAGTTGCAAAAGGGCTCCTGGTGAGTGGCATCATCTTTATACCCCTAAACACGAGAGTTGCAAAAGAGCTCCTGGTGAGTGGCACCATCTTTATACCTCTAAACACGAGAGTTGCAAAAGGGCTCCTAGTGAGTGACACCATCTTTATACCCCTAGACACGAGAGCTGCAAAGGGGCTCCTGGTGAGTGGCACCATCGTTTTGTTTTTTTAAAACTATTTTTCTCTCCGGTCGCGGTCTATGGGGCCTCTCTCAGGCATCCTGCCTGGTCCTACCCTGCCTGAAGTCCTCCAACCTAAGCCTCCTCTCTCTTCCCCCTCATATCACAGTTGGCACCCCCAGCTTAACCCCTCCTGGGTGGGGCCGCCCCTCCTCTTCGGGTGCTCTTGCACACATAGTCTCCAGCTATGGGTGAGGGCCTGGGTGGAGGAACCTGGAAGGCCAGGTAGGATGGACATGGGCATGGGGGCAGGTGCCGTCACCTACCCCGCAGACTGGTCTTTTCCTTGTTTTGGTGTTCGCTCCCCCCCATGCGTGGCGCACGCCCTGATGCAACGGCGCACGACAGCCCTGCCTTGCACCAGCCACACTGAGTACATGCTACAGTGCCACCGGTCTCCACCGGGAGCCTCTGGCATGCCGGGCAATCCCCAACCCTCCACTCTGGGGAGGAGAGCAGCCCAGCATGCGCTCAATCCTCAACTCGTCCCTGCTCGCTTCTGAACTCAGGTCGCTGGCATAGCGTGAGGTGTAGCATCCAGCGCCTCAACCCTCAGCACCACCAGACCAACGAGCAGCACCATATTTATACCACTAGACATGGGAGTTACCCTGGGCCATGTCTGTCCTCATCAGAACATATACAAAATGGACTGGCGGTCCGATGAGGGGGGCGGAGATGGAAAGTGGGGTACCATCAGGGATTTGGATTTGAAACTGACAAAGTGAAAAGAGATTAGAAAGATGAATAAATTTAACAAGAAGTGTGAACGGGAGGTTGTTTTGCACCATGAGACAGCCACATTGTGCATGTTGCTTGTACAGTGGATTCTAGTGTGACAGAATTGGGTGAATAAAACCTGATGGAGAGAATGCAGGCCACTGGATCATTTGTGTCTCGGCGAAACATTTTTGTAGCACCAAATGTCAGGGAGCTGAATCCAAAGGATGTGTTTTGCTAGGTGACAAGGGTGGCATCTGCAGGAGACGGACATTTGCATAGGACCAGTTAGTGGTATCCTAGAAGAGCAAGTGCTCTAATTGGTTGAATAGGATGCAACCTGGCACATGTAGGTACAGGTGTAATAATTTGCTATGAAAGCCTGCATCCTGGATCCATTCGCACTGGGTCCATGGAGGTGGTGCTTGAACCCTGTCATGTGGGGAGCTGTGTCAGTGACAGTTTGCTGTCATTTTTACCAAGGAGGTAGATTGGTCCCCCCCTGTGCTGTGCCATGAAAGAGTGAGGGGGAGTGCTGACTGCGGTTGTGACCTTCTTATTCTGACTTGGATAGAGTGCCATTCAGTTGTTCAATGGGTGAACGCAACTTAGTGAGGAGTTGTACTCGTGCAACATTGCTGATAGTTCGAAGGTAGCTGAATGAGTGTACTGTGTTACTGTTACACATGGATACTTTGGCCATTTGCTCTCTCTGTCCCATGCGAGACAGACTCCCTGTAGGGGTACTGTGAAGGCAAAGGAACCCTCTTGAGGAGTATTCCATCTCTAAAGGTGCCGTGAGAACATAATTCCTACTGGCTAAAGGTACCTTAGGAAAGAGCCCAAAAGCACTGTGCAGCAGGTGGTGAACACAGAGACGGAGTGGAGTACTGACTGACAGCAACTGGCGATGACTGATACCAGACAGAGACTGTTTAAAGCAGTGACTGACAGCAACTGGTAACTGAGAGCAGACAGAGGCATGATTTCTGTAAGGAGAGAGGGAATGACAAGATTGAAGGATAAGAGAGCCACCATCCAACCCCAACTCACAGCAGAAACCTACTGTAGTACTAGGGTAAACACTATACTTAAATATATATACACTACATTATGGCCTTTGGCACTCTGGAGAGAAAAAATCCCCTGTGCAGGAAATCTCTAGAGATCCATAGTCTTGGTCACCATCTCTCCTGGCATGGGAACTTCTTATTGTGACAGCTCAGAATGCTAACTTGGAGTTCAGAATTGAGGGGAAGTTTGTGGAGGGATAACTCTCTCGTTATCCCTCTAACAGAATTACACAGTGGGGTATCACAAGTCGATCTCTGCAGCTCAAGGAAGTTCCCCTTGAAGGAGGCCCACTTGTCAAAGTGTGGAATGAGGATAGTAGTGACTGTTGAAAGGCTGTCACCCAGCATAGAGACCATGAGGAGGCCTATCCTTGAATGGAAACTAAAGGAAGGAGATATGGAATGAGACTAGGTGGACCTTAGGAAGACACAGGGAAAATAGCTTTTAGAGGAGCAGCCAATGTGGTCTGCATAGCTAAAGGAAACCCTGTGAGCTTACAGCCCCACCCTCTGACAGCTGAAGTCTTAAATACTACACCTTGAGGTGCCGTTGACCAAAGGTCTGCACATTAAAGCTTCCCCCAGAGTACTGACCTCACCACATGGTGGGACTGCCGAGAGGCACCACTGGAGACAACCAGCTTACACAGAAGGACCCTCCACCCAAGACGAGGGACTCACCCTCAAGATACAGACTTCATGGGGAGCAGAGTTGTCTACCCACAGGGAGAACCCTGACAGCAAGACTAACTGAATAATGACTACTGAATGGAATGACTGGTACTAATGGAAAATAAAATGGCTGAAAGGTACTAAAATTGAACTTAAATAAAAGTTAAACTAAGAGGTAAAACCCAGCCTCAGCAGGCATACCAAGACTAAAAGTGGTGAATGTTGACCAGACTGAGAGAGTAAACTAATTAAATGAACAGAAATGAGAGCGGCTGCCTTGCTAGGAAGCCAGATGAAAGCAGTTGAGCAGGAATGCATTTGAACTGAGGTCTGCATTTAGCCCGATATGAACAGCAAAATGGAAAAGCCTGAAATAGCACAAGCCAAAACAGCCGAATGACATAGGCAGGATATGCTGTGGAAACTAGTAGGCATGCCAAAAACCAAAACAGAAAGAAACACAGGTGTTGCTTGAGGACAGAAATGCAGCAGGAGTAGCTGACTGAGAGAAAGAAGGAAGCACAAGCTGCAGCCAGGAAAGGTAGAAAAAACAAAATACCGACCTAGAAAGCAGCTGAAGGCACAAACCGAACAGAAAGCCCAAAAGCACATTTTATATGGTGTGGCTGTGGCACAATGTGGAGACCAACCACGATGCTTGGTTATGGAAGGAAGCTGAAGATCAGATTCAGCATCTGGTTTTTGCAAACTCTTGCATTCAAGGAAGCCAAGCTGTGGGAGGTGCTCACCTAGTGGCAAGTGGGGACAAGTATCAGGATGCACTACTTGGTGTATGTGACCCTCGATGGGCACTGGATCCAACACCAATGGGAACACTGGGCCGGTGACCATTTGCTTGTCAAGCCTCCCCTGAACCAGTATCAGAGCCCTGACAACAAGTGGCTGTGAGTGGTGTTGCTAGGCAGAAGACTGATATACAATGCTGGACCTGTGGGAAGCACAGGCAGAAAACATCTGTTTAAACTGTACACCACATTTGTGAGTTTTGATTAAGAAAATACTTGGTAGTGCAGGACATCTACCATGATAGATATAATATTGCCGTGATATATGATAAATATTGATCTTCACTGAGGATCTCCGCCATTGGGCCGCACCTTTGTAACTGTAATCCATCAGTGTCAGGACCATCTGGAAAATTTTGCTGAGCTGTTGTCTCCCACAATGATGTGCAGTGTCAGCGCCTATGAAACGTGGGTGACCCCCTCACTCTTCAGTTCTTTTTTTCACCATAGACATGCTTATCAGACCTGCAAAGAAACAATGCTGCTGTTTTGTAAACTCGTTTTCTTTTTTGTATTGACATTATCCCTGTATGCTGCTGTCGAAAGAACCTTTGTTTAGGTTTTGTACCTGCTGTTACAAGATCTACAAGGATGATGCTCACACTGTGTGTTTGTTGTTTGGGCCTGTCTCAGAAACCAGTCAGGCAATTTGTTGAGAGGGTGTGTTTTTCACTTAGCGTGGCACTGAAATTTTATCCTTGAAATTCATCTCATATGTGAGTAACAAAACTTCTTGTATTTATTCTGATGGATGGTGCTGTGCATTCTTTTGGGCCTGCAGCATCTGCAAGAGATTTAACCAGGCCACAAGGAGATGTCAGAAAAAGGATTTGGAGACTTTCATCGCCATTAAGGCAATGGAAGCTCAGGCAAAGGCCGGCAGATCCAAACTGACTTCTCCCTCTTGACCTCCCACTCCAGGTAATGAAGCACACTAGTAGTCATCGACTGCATCACTGTCAAGGTCAATGAAGCACACTAGTAGTCATCGACTGCATCACTGTCAAGGTCAATGAAGCACACTAGTAGTCATCGACTGCATCACTGTCAAGGTCAATGAGGATGACAGAGAATTCCAAAGAAAAGAAGAAATTGTCGTCAAAACCGTCTCCTCTTACAGTCACCACAAGCATAAAGAAAAACATGTTTGACCCATGAGGTCAAGGTCTCCATTGAAGGAGGGTAAGTCCTTGGTGGCATCCACTCTGGTGGTGTTGACTACAGCCCCCCCGACCATCGCTGAGATATCATAGGCAGGGAGTGGTTCTGGCACTGCCATACCAACTACGGATGGTATGCAGCCTTCATTGATGGGTACCATCCCAATGACATCAGTAGTCCTGATCCCTGTCATCTTTCAGATTATGCTGGTGTCATTCTCAGAAGTGTTAACATGCCTCTTCCCATTGCAGCAAGCGGCAGCATTGGTTACGTCGACAGGACATCCCCCATCAGCACAGTTGGTGTAGACAGGACTGGAAAGTATACCTGCTGCACCAATGGTACAACCACTGCCTTCATCGCCATTGATTACCCCCATCGTCATATGAGATGACATACCACAGGCAGCACATCAGGTTCACTCTGAGGACTGCTATCATCAGTTTCAAGTCTTGCCTTTGGCTTATCCTGGGCACCATGGGTATTTACCAAATGTTTTGCAGTTGTGGCAGCAGACCTCTGGTGGGAAGAGGTCAGAGCAATACAGATGAGTATGAATAGATAGGCCATTGACAGAGTAAAGGCCTATGGCACATTCATAAGGTAGAAAAAATGGGCAGACTGGATGGGCCTTGCGGTCCTTATCTGCCATCTCCATCGAATCCTAGCTCCTAAATCATAAACTGCTTCTCAATCAGAAAAAATACAAGTCTATGGTCTTCTGCAGCCCCCACAACAAAAACAAACAACTCCACCTCTTCATTGCAACCGAACAAGGAGCCATCCTAGAGCAAACAAAATCGTTCAAGTACCTCGGCATCACCCTTGATCCACACCTTTCATACGCTGTCCATATCAGCAATGTTGCAAAGTCTGTCAATGCGAGGTTAGGCATATTATTCCGGCACAGGAAACACCTAACCCTAGAAGCACTGTCAGTGGCCGTCCAAAGCTCCATCGTCCGCATCATAGACTATGGTCTTATCATATATGGGTCTGCAGCTACCACTGCTCTCAAACGTATCGCGACTTCACTGAATAAGGCCTGTCGTCTCATCAATGGTTCACATCGCCGTACCCACACGTGACCTTTATTCCCAATCTGGATGGCTTCAATTGGACAAATGCATAAAATACCAAACCTGCATCACGGCCAAGAAAATTATAATGGGGCTTGCCCCACCTGATGCCTGTGCCCTCCCTAAGCCTAGACATAGGAACGTCACTACAAGGAGATCCAATTCCCATCTACTACATATCCCACAATGTCGCATGACCCAAGGACAAAGATCATTCGCCTATCGGGCATCCAACTGGCTCAACTCGCTTGGCAGCGAATAGCGACCACTCCAACACTCGGCCTCTTCAAGTCCAAGCTGCGCCTCTCACTGCTTGTATCCTGCGATTTCCCATCTTAACATTTCCACCGTTCCAGCTGCACATGCCCCAGCACCCAGCACTTACAATCAGTCTTTGCACCCCTAGCACCTTACCTGTCATATTCCTTTGACAAGGCCCCCTGGCTGCACTGTCTCCCGCCCTCGCCCACCTCCACCCCCCCTATATCTCCACTTCTGCCCCTGCCCCCAACCACCTCCTATACTCCCCCTTACCCCCTGCACCTCCCACCCTCCCTCGATCCCTACCCTCACTTCCCCCACCCACCCTCCTTCCCTTGTCTTGCTCATAGCTCATGTCTTTGTACTGGTTATTACATGTCTGTAAGTCAATGACTATATGTTTGTAACTAAAAATGATGACTGTTGCACAGGCTGACATGGAACCTTTGTAAAAGAGCCTCAGCTCAAAGGTATTGTAATCCTAGATGAAATAAATAAATAAATAAAAACTTCTATGTTTCTAAGAGCTTTATGTCTTTCCCTATTTCCCAGTTTAGATGACTGACTGACTTCTTCAGGGCCCATCCAGGAAGTGGTCCAGTAAAAACTCAGTAGTTGTTCGAGGACCTGGGTATCACAGTCGGTATGACAAAATCCATTCTCACTCTGTGCCGATGCCTCCAATATATTGGAGCGGTACTGGACGCAGCAGTGGGCAGTACATTCCTGCACCAGGACAGAGCAGAGGCTCATGTCGTGCACAGGAGTCACTATATTTCTGCCTAGACTATGATTCACTGCCAACTACTCCCGGGCCTTATGGCAGCTGCCATTGTAACCATCCAATTCGCGTGCTTTCATATGAGACTCCCACAAAGGATTCTTCACGTACAGTGTAACCAACTGACTGATGAGTTGGAGCACATAATTTTTGTCATCTCCCCTCTCTGAAAGTCTGTAATGTGGCAGATGGAGCCCCTACACTTGCTGCAGGATATCCCCTTCTTTTCCCCCCAACTCTGGACCACATCCTCACAATGGATGCCTCTGGGATGGGATGGGGTGCCCACATGGGCCTTTACGAGACCCAGGGGCTGTGGAAATACCAGGATTCAGATCCCACATCAATATTCTGGAGATGATGGCTGTTCTTCTTGGGCTCCAGGCCTTTGAAGAGCATCCGTCTCCAGGTCCGCTGCTGATATGAACAGACAACATCAGTGTAATTCACTATATCAGCAAGTAAGAGGGCGCCCACTGCTGGGAGGCAGTGGGAGTATGGCAGTGGGCACTCTCTCACAGCCTGCAGTTGATGGCCATTTTTCTCCCATGGGCCCAAAACATCTTAGCAGACCTAAGTCAGTCCTAGTCTTGGGTACGTGAGTGGGAGCTGCTGACCTCTGTGGTAAACAATCTATTCTCAAGATGGGGTTGTCCAGAGTTAGACCTGTTTGCATCCGCACACAATGCAAATCTGCTGCATTTCTACTGGCTCCCCTCCATAGCCTGGAGTTTTTTCATTGCAAAATGTTGTCCGTCTCCTGGAGGGTGAGGTTCCTTTATGTGTCCCCTCCGATTCTTCTCATTCAGAGGGTCCTTCAAAAGTTGTGGGCAGAGGCTGAATACTTCCCCAACCTTGCCAGATACGGTTTCCACTTCTGCAGTACCTGGCAGTGGAACCTCTGGTTTAGTTGCCCCTGTATTGGGGTCTACTGTCCCAGGACAGGGGGTTTCTGGTCCACCCAGACCTCAGGTCCCTCCACCAGCATGCCTGGCACCTGAGGATGTAGCCATTGCACGTTTTGGGGTTCCCTTCAAATGGCTGTCTTGCTGGTGACTAGGAGGCCTTCCAGTAGACATAGTCACTGAAATGGAAGTATTTTGCTATTTGGTGTACTTCCTGCTCTGAGGATCGTTTTACATGTCCTGTTAATACTGTACTTACCTACTTCCTGTCCCTATCAGACTCCAATCTGCAGTACTCCTCTATTAAGGTGCACTTGGCTGCCTTTTATCGGCTTTCCATGCCCCTATTGATGGATACACAGTGGCACAACTGGAAGTGTCCCATTCCTTTTTGAAGGGTATTTTGCACATGCGTCCCCTGCTTCACAAACTGGTTCTGCCATGGGACCTTAATTTTATACTTAAGAAGTTAATTTTGGCTCCTTTTGAGCCCACTGCAACTTATGAACTAAGCCTCCTTTCTTGGAAGGTGCTTTTAATTTCTGAACTTCAGGCTTTCATGAGTGTACACCCCTACCTGATTTTCCACAAGCATAGGGTGGCATTGTGTATGAATTCTCGTTTTTTTTTTTTTGTTTGTTTGTTTTTTACATAAGGTGGTTCCTGACTTCATACTGAATCAGACTATCAACCTACCTGTGTATTATCCTGAGCATACTAACAAGGGTGAGGAATTGTTCCATTCCCTTGATGTACAGAGAACTCTGTGTTTCTATCAGGAGCGCACAAAGAACTGCAGGAAGTCCTCCCAGCTGTTTGTGTCACTCACCTCGGGAGAGAGGGCATGCTAGTGACTAAGCAGTGCCTGTCCAAATGGCTGGCTAACTATTACATTTTGTTTTTGGAAGTACAGTAAGGAACTTCCTGGTGATGTTTGTGGCCACTTTACTTGAGGTATGGCCATGTCTGTTGCCTGCTTCCAGGGTGTGTCTGCTGCAGACATTTGTGCTGCTGCCACAATGAGCACTGTTCACACTTTTACTTGTAGCCCTGGGGCCATGTACCAAGAGGGCTACTACCCCTGCCTTGTGGGTCTGACCAAGGTTGAGGGGCCTGGGTTCCCATTTAGCTATTATGGGGGTTCTTTCTCAAGATGAACAAAAAAAAACTGCAGTGCCTCCACCCACAGTACACTTTTAAGTGGGTCAGCTATTTAACAGTACAACCCCCTAGGATGCTGTACCAACCCACCTCCCTATACAGTCACCCCAGTGCATGAATTACATAAACCAAAACCCCCAAATTCAACATTCTGAATTAAAGACTTATGCTAATAATATGCTCACTAAAAACATATTCGCGTGTCAGAACTTTTCCAAAACAACTAACCACATTTATTTATATGAAGAGGGTTCGGACTGGGTAAATGGAGTAGAGGTTAAACATCATTTTCATTTTGCAATTGGCTATTGGCATGAGAGATTAGCATTTTTAGACAATCATTTCCCCTTTAAATTTCAAAACTCACTTTTATACTTGCAGCCACCAACCCACTGACTAACTGCTGCAGATTTTAACATTTACACAAACCCCAACTGGTACCAGTTTTTGACCCCTGAAAGTCCTAGTCGGGTACCCATTGCTGACATGTTGCAGGCCTGTGGTGCAGCTGGTCAGACAGCGTTGGTGCACTTACTTTAAATCAAAGAAAACTTTTGGAACACTTATTAGTTGCCTTTGAATTTCACTATGCCACTGGGCACAACTTGAAACAAATTATTTTCATCCCCCAGGTGCAGGACAATCCCTACCTTTACTCATGGTTCTGCAGACAGCCTCGGATGGTACTAGGACCGTAGCTCTGGGGCAGATGACACAGCAGAACCTTGGAATTGAAGAAGCTGGAGATGAGTAGACATGCAGCAGGCACCTTGCAGCTTGGAACACTAGCACCTTTTTACTTGCTTGTAGTTTCTAGCCGTTTGTCCCCTTCAGCCCACCAAGCAGGCCAGATGCAGAGCACAAACGCAAGGCTTTCCAGGTCACAAAAGAGCCCAGACAGTAATGTGCATGGCTGGACTTACGAGCAACTCATTTGCTCAGTGTGCCTTTCCCAGTGAAATAAAAATGAGCACGCTGGCTTTGCGCAATTGGCAGCTCCTGCCACCCCACCACACACTCCCTCAAAGCCGACATCGGGGTGCCCAATCCCCAAGTCGGCATGCCTCCCCTAGCTATCTTTTGCCAACAACAGGGTGCCCAATCCCAGCGTTGGCATGCCTCTCCCCCACTACTGTGGCACACTGGGAGCCCACCCCAGTGTGCCAAAGTAAACATTATGTTTTTCTGATATCAGGATGCCCACTCCCAGTGTCAGATGCACCCCCACACCCCCTTTTCACAGCCAACCTCGGGGTGCCCAATCCCCTGGTCAGCATTGATCCCCCCCTAGTCTGGCACACTGGGGCCCATCCCAGTGTGTCAAAATCTATTTTCATAAAATTACACCTGTAAAGAACAAAATGTCCCGATGTGTTTTGTTTTTACATGTAAAAAACAAACTGTCCCTGGTCATCGACGGCCCCCTCCCCCCATCCTCACCCTCCTCCTGTACACCCCTCCCGCACCCACCCACCCCATACTTACCTCCGTGAGTCTGGGCGCTGCGATCTTCTGTGGAACAGGATTCAGAACACGGCATTCTTCAAAAGCCGACAGCAAACTGAAAGAAAATGTTAGTAAGCCCTATAACAGGAGTCAATAGAGGTTCAACTAGGATAATATCTCAGCCACTTTTGGAGTTTTGGCCCAAAATTTTCAACATGGGGTTCTTGGGACCCCACCTCGTGATCCACTGACACTGTTCATTTGTTTCTCGGTCCTGAAAGGTGATTTCATGGTTGCTGTGCGGAATCACCTT
The DNA here is from genome assembly GCA_016271365.2 of Neoceratodus forsteri. Taxonomy (NCBI): domain Eukaryota; kingdom Metazoa; phylum Chordata; order Ceratodontiformes; family Ceratodontidae; genus Neoceratodus; species Neoceratodus forsteri. The sequence continues at coordinate 501,738,572 of CM028132.1, forward strand.
CGGGATAATTGAAACAACAGTGCCACTGTTCATGAGGTGGGGTCCCAAAAAGCCTGTGTTGCAAGTCTGGTGTAAAAACTCCAAAAAATGACTGCGTTACGAGCGTGCATTACACAGTTTGTACGCACGCTCATAACTTTGCCAATTTTTAATATTTTCACTCCAAATTTCCAACATTGCCATTTTTTCGCACCTCCTTATGAATAGTCCAGCTGTCATTTTTTTGTATCCTGCCTGAAACGTGTTTTCACACCTGTGGTGCAGAATGGTGCGGTTGCTGTGTGGAATCAACTTTTCGGACAGATTGATGAAATCACAGTGCCACTGTTCATGAGGGGAGGTCCCAAAAAGGCCATGTTGAAAATTTGGTGAACAAATTCCAAAAAGTGACTGCGTTATGAGCGTGCATTACGCAATTTCTACGCATGCTCATAACTTTGCCACTTTTTCATATTTTCACTCCAGATTTTCAGCATTGCCATTTTTTCATACCTCCTCATGAAGAGTACAGATGTTATTTTTTCCATCCTGCCTAAATGTCTGTTCACAGCTGTTGTGCCGAATGGCATATTCACTGTGCGAAATCACCTTTCGGGATTGAGTAATGAAATGATAGTGCCACTGTTCATGAGGTGGGGTCCAAAAAAGCTCATGTTGAAAATTTGGAGCAAAAATACCAAGAAACGCCCGGGACATTGGGGTTTCCAACTGTAGCAGCCCACCTGTACAGACTGACAGGCGTTGAGGGGATGTGGCTTAGGGTTGTCAACTGTAATGCTCATGCCATTCCACCCCCACCCCCACCCTGCAGCCACTGACAGGCATTGAGGTGTGCCTTGGGGTCTTCGGTCCTAACGTTCACCCCATTCTCCTATACTGCACCCATCTCAGCTTACTTCCTTATGGAATGGGGTGAGTGTAAGGGCCAAAGACCCCAAGGCACACTGTGACACCTGTCAGTGTCTGCAGGGTAGGGTGAGGTGGAATGGCATGAGCATTAAGGTCGACAACCCAACGGCACACCCCAATGCCTGACAGTCTCTGCAGGGTGGGGGGGGTTGGCGTTAGTTCAATACTTCACTGCCATTCCTATTATGGATCTCTCTAACTCATGCAGTACCAATGCCAATACCAGCAAGCAAACATTCAGCATTGAGAAATGCTTGTTTTTTTAAGGTTTGGTCACATCCAGCTATTAAGACTTCTTCAACCACACTACCCTCGTGGCAGCCGTGGCCCTTTCAAATCAAATCACATTCTCTGGCTTCTCACTGAGCACGCAGTCTCAGTGAGACTTGGGCAAATTCAAATTGGCTCCTCCGAGAACCCTGAACTTGGCACTGACTGAACCACTCGAACAGTCCCTTGCAACTAGAAATTAGTTTTTCCTCACCGTGCAGGTGCTCTTGAACCAGAAGAGGCCCTCTCTTTTCCTTCTGCCGACTACTTGGTTTTACTGGCCAAGCCTCCGCGTGTCAGGGAGACTCCCATTCCAGGCTCACCTGGTTTTACTGACCAAGCTTCTGCATGTTAGGGAGGGTCCCATACCAAGTTTCCATAGATCAGATCTGTTTCCAAAAACCTGAACCATCAATTTTCCTTTTCCTTAGATCAATATTCTTCCCGTTTTCTATGACGTTAAGTCCAACCTGGCTACAGACAGAACCTTTTTCCTTGCATTAATCTTTATCCTTGTTTTTCACCACTGTGGTGTAGATAAAATTCAACCTTTCCTTGCACTAAGGGCTCTGCAGCCCCCCAAGAAGATCTCCATCTCCTTGAAATTCCAGATGACCTTTTTTCCTCCAGAATCTTTGCCATACTTCACACCCTGAAGTGTAGCTGGGCTTTGCAGCTCTCCTTCGGCTGAAGCTGCAGCTGAACTCCTGGACCACAGTTCTGCCCAGATGGGGAAAGGCAAACCCACAGGCTCTGGGGGACAGATAGCTGGTAACCCCCAACCAGGCCTTTTCCCAGCCTTGCGGCCCCATTTTCTGTATAGGGGCTGGAGCCCCCCTCCCTCTGGAGGGGCTCCCGCTGAACTGGCCCAGAACCAACAGTCCTTGGCATTTTTGGGAGCTCTATGGTGTCTCCCCATTGGCAGAATTCACTGTCCTTGCAAAAATTAATATGCATGAACCTCCTACGACGCCTGATTGGCTGTGCAAAAGGGCGCCATGTATTGCCCCAGCTTTCCCCCCATAACTCTCCTGTGCAGTCCCATAGTCCTTGGCAGCAATCCTGGCTCTCCTATTGACTGAAACTGGGGACAAAGCCTGAAAACAAGGCCGGCCCACCGGTGCATTGGTATCACTACCACTCATGACTCCGGGTGACCCAGGTTCGGTAGCAAGCCAGGGTCATCGGAAAGCCGGCCAGGGGGAGAAGGATCAAACATCCAATGGGCCACTCCCCTTCTCCGGGAGGGTTGGGCAGCTCTCTACGCTGCAATACCGCCACCACCTGGGTGACCACGGGTGGTGTCAGTGCAATAACAGGAAGCGTAACTCTATAGAGGCGGGCGTCAACTTCAAAATACCGCGGAGAGGTGCGCTCTCAGCGCCTCTGACTCATTGGTCCTCTCTGAGCACTGATGTCCGCGGGGGGGGGGGTGGAACCAGAAAAAGAAAAAAGACCACACATCGGGTCTAGGCGATAGGCTCCCACACCAAAATCGACCACGGAGGTTCCAGGTGAACTTCAGCTGCACATTCCCTTGAGGCTCGGAGAAAGGTGAGAGAGAGGGCCTCCTCTGTCCCACCTGGGGGGTTAACTGGGGCTCTAGAGGTAAAAAATGGAGTGGGGCACTATCGGAGTGACACCCAGTTCCCTCCATGGCGTAGCCTGAACGGTGCATTGGGAGCCCTGAGAGAGGGACCCGACGTGGAGATGGAAAAATAGAAAGTGAAAAAAACAAGCCTGCAAACATGGCTGCCAAATACAATCTCAAAATGCAGTCCACCAATGCCCCCACTTTCACGCCCTGGAGCAGCCAGCAGAAACACTTTTATTAGCATTTGACCCCAAAGTATGTTAGCAGTCGTTGTGCACTGTGAAGCGACTGCACAATGTAAAATTGTTATCTCATCCTCTTCCTGTCACTGCCCTTGAATCTTAGTGTCTTATTTATTTCAGATTGGGATTAATACCTTTGAGTCAGGGACTCGTTTACAAAGGTTCCAGGACATACAGATACATAAGACAATCAAACAACACTTAGGTTACATAAGGTTACACAGATTCAATAGTAAGTTACATTGCAAGTTACAAAAGGGTCCACATGAGTACATTGGTTGTAAAGGAACTTAGTGAACCTGGTAGTCCAGGACACAGCATGACAGGATTTGAGTTCAGTGCGAAATAGAGAGAGCTGTTTACATTTCAGATGCAGACCGTAGCGTAAAGCTATGCCAGGGTAAGTGCAGGGTACAGCAAGAGGACTAGAATCCAAAACTTGCTTGAATTCGTGAAGCAGCCAGAGAAGACTTTGTCAGTGCCTGGCATAGGGGAAGGAGTGTGGGGGGGAGGAGAATCATGGTAGGGGTGAACAGAGGGAAGGGAGTAGGCAGAGGAGGGGAGATACCAGGGGCGAACCAGGGAGTGGGTGGAGAGGTGGCAAGGGGGCTGATAGGAAAAGAAGGGTGGGTAGCATGGGGAGATCAAGGGAGGGAGAGATGCGAGGTTGGGGCAGTGACTGGGAGGAGGGGGGGATCATTTTAACAGTTTACACTAGTGTCCGAAGGGGTGGTATGAAAAGGAGTCCAGGGATCCCCACCGCAGTTCATTCAAGCCCCCACATACACAGTCCTCCTGCAGCCAAAATAAATAGTTTTATCTTTATTTGCCCCAGAGATATGTGGAAGCCCCTTTTCCCTCTCAAACCATTTCACCATTTACAATATTCATTTCACCCCCTGCCTGTTGCTAGTGTCGATTCTCATTGCCCCAGGCGCTAGGCAGGTTATCTCTTTAATATTCACAACATGTCTCATTAATACGTAGGAGGCGACCCCCCGATCCTGAAGCGCTCACTGGCACTCTTTATTTATAAACAAAAAGGTTCCTTAAAGGCCTCCTTCAGGTCTCTGGTCCCCCTTAAGCTTAATAAGGGGACCGAGACCTCCAAATCGACCTTCGTTTTACCACAATTGTGGTAAGAAAATACTTATGCGCTTCTGCGCATGCGCGGGCCACCACCATTCATTCAAAACTATAGGCAGCATGATGGCTCTGAGGTTCAGCTCCTCTGGCCCCAAGTTACTTGCAAAATCATGCAAGGGCCGGACAGAGACTCAAAGGGCAAACTGGGACTCCAGCCAGGAGTGGGGACACAGTGGGAGGAAACCGGGAGAAACAGGATGGGGACACAGTGTGGAGAAACCGGGAGAAACAGGAGACTGGGGCAACCACAGAAGGGCAACAGGTAAGCCCTGAACAGGGGGGCTTACATACTAAACATTACTGGCCAGCCTGCCAGTGCAGTGGAAAGATTTACCACTGCGATGTAGGTGACCCAGGTTCAGGAGCGGACAGAGGTCCTGCTGGGGTGGAGGTGGATTGAGCTGCTATGGCACGCTCTTCACCTCAGGGGGGGGTAGAGTGTGTCCAGTCTGGGGTTCCTGGATGACCACAGGATGCAACGGCACTTGAGCACCAGTTAGTGCTGGCCTGGGAGGGTGTCAGATGCATGGCGTGGCTATACCGTGGTGTCCACTTGGCACGCCCCCTGAAACACCAAGTAACATAAAAAATCCTCCCCAGTGAGCCCAATGATGCCCCCCATCCATGGCAACCTGAGTCCCCATCACAACCGAGATCTAGATCCAACGGGGCTAATGGGGAGGGCCTCGGAGGCTCTGCCCTGGGGGCTAATCCAGGGGCACTGTGGAGGGAGATCCCAGGGTCTGCCCGCGGAGGCGGGGGACTGAGGGAGTGGCTGCCAGTGACCAAAAGGCATAGTAAAAAAAAAAAAATTACAGTCTGGCCACCATCTCTCACAGATGTGCTAGCTTTAATCTTGCTGTCCTGCAAGGCGTTCTGTCCTGATCGCATATCAGACTTTGCCAGGCTTCCTGGGACTTTGTACTGCTTGGAAATCATTCCAAAGGTGTGGCCCAATGGAGGAGATATCCTCAATGAAGACAGGGCAATAACTTATCAGTAACAGTAGATCTTCAAGACAATCTCCTCCTTTGGGCCACAGCACACACCACCCCCCTCATTCCTCCATTTGTGAGGTACCAGCTGACAGGCTGCCCTGCTGCCTTTGCGTAAGATTCCTTGTTGTGTGTTTTTTTATGTCTTCTGGCACACGTCCCAGCCTCTCCTTGTGTGTCTAGTCCTAATGTGGTCTTCTGGTTCCTCTCAGTGGTATGGCCACATCTGTTGCCTGCTTCCAGGGTGTGTCTGCCCTCCGAGCCTAGCTCTTTCAGGAACTGAGGAGTGAGAGGGCCGCCCTCATTTTGTAGGTGCCAATGTTGCACATCATTGTGGGCGGTCCTCAGCTAGGCAAAAGCTTCTGAAAGGTCCTGACACCGATGACTTACAGTTCCAAAGGTGTGACTTAATGGAAGAGATACTTTCGATGATTTACTGCTACTGGTAGGAGACTATGCTTTTTCTCACCAGGTAATGAGAGATATTCAGCCTAATTAACTTGCTGTGCCAGCAGAACATCCTGGGAATGATGTAATAGATTAGCTAAGGTGTTTAGATAGTTGTTTTCTGAACTCTGATCTCCATGGTCTGCAAAAGGAGGGTTGTAGTTACGTTGCCATGTGTTGTGTGTGAAATCTTGGTGCCAAATGTTGCAATGTGTATATGTAGGCAAAGATAAGGAAAACAAAATGCATGCCAAAGAAATGCACAAGCATCAGGAAAAGGAATATATTTTTTCTGGCAAATTTGTGTGTGACTCTCGCTTTCCTGGGGGTAGGGGAATTAGAAGTTCTGAGTACACCTTTAGGGGACCCCTGGTTAGGGAGATGTCCAGAATAGGTAGGTAGTAACCCCCAGGTGGTTAGGGGGCAATTCAGGGTGTTGCATCCTCTCCGGATATCCTGAGTGTTTGCTTTCAGGGGAGGATCTGTCCGTGGTTGGGGAGGCTGGGATATGTTACTCTACCCTTCAGCCACCGACCCCCCAACCAGGCCAACACTCCCTTTATTGATGTCATCAGGTCACATGACCAATTGAAAGACGTGTCTATATCCCCATTAGCAGATTATCGGATCTGACCACTAGGGGTCAGACATAAGCTCATAAATTTCCCTCTTTTCACTACTCATTTCCACCCCAAACTCTCTCTCTCTCTTTCTCACCTGCTTCTCCACCACTTCCCTCAGCCCTGAGCTGCAGCTTAAAATGCCCCCAATCCTCACCCCACTCGGGTCTTGAACCCTGCACTCCAGAGTCAGCAGCCTTTCCACTGCGCTATACTGCTAACTTATCTAGCTCCTCTCTCCTAACAATCTATCCAGATAGCGATTGCTCCCACCCCTCACCATGGTCCTCTTTTGGTGTCTTTTACTATCCACAAGCCTTCTGCCCCCCTTCTCACCCACCTCAACTCCACTCAGCCTCAAATACCTATAGCCCCTTTCGTTCCCCTCCCAATTCTTGAAGCACATAGTACATTCTGCCAAACCTCCCGTGCAAACTATGCCCTACCCCCTGTCTGTGGCCCCACCACTTGCCCCCTCCACCCTACCCCTACTGCCCTTCTGGCTCAGCTTGTCCACTCCCTCCCCACCCCACTGCCTGCATCTAATCCACGCCCCTACAAAAATCAAAATCCTCAAGACAGCCCTCCTCCGTCATACCCTCTTTCTCCTCCTCCTATCAGGCAATGTTCACCCCAACCACAGACAACCCCCCCATGAGCCCCCCCATGCTAGGATGCAGCACTCCTGATCGGCTTACTCAATATCTTGTAGTCAATATCTACTAAAAAGATATACCCTGCTCCAAGGTTGGATGGCCCAACACTCCCCTGACATACTGGCCTAATTGGAAATGTGGCTCTCCAGCAATATCCCTGACACAGCCGTGGCATTAAAGGGCAACTCAATCTTCCGGGCTGACTGGCAAGGCAAACGAGGAGGTGGTTGCATGCTCTTCGTAAAGGACCCCATCTAAGCCTTGCACGTCTCTCCCCCACCCCCCCCCACAGTGCTCAAACTCTCACTGTCAAGTAACTCTTTGGCAACCCCGGTAAAACACTCTATGTCATGGCAGTATACATCCCACCCCACAACCAAAAACTCGCCTTCTCAGAGGTCATGTCCTGTGTCTCCCAACTTCCCTCCAACAGCAAGCTAATTGTATTGGGGGATTTCAATATCAATCGGTTATCCTCATCTTCCACCTCTCATAAGGACTCTATCTCAGCGTTAGATCTCACCCAAGTTGTCCAGTCTCCCACTAGACTCAATGACAAAACCGTCTCCGCAGCACTGTTGGACCTCATCCTCACCAACCGCCCCAGGAACCTTTCAAAGGTATCAGTAGTCCCCAACATCTTGAGTGACCACTCCCCTGTAACTTGCTGGTGGTCCAACAAATCCCCCACCACATCCCCTAAGGTCTCCCACCATAGGAGACTAAAAAAAGGCTCCTTGCCCCACTTCAAAACTTATCTCTGACTGTGACTGGTCTCCCATCTACACAGCCCAGTCCACTGATGATGCCCTCTTATACTTCACCTCTACTTTCAATGCCACCTGCGACATCTATACCCCTTTCACAAAACACATTGCAAAAAACCAAGATACCCCCTGGATCTCCCAGGTACTACTAAACCAAATGTGGTGGCGGAATAATCTCTGTTACAAAGCCCTGGACTCTTGTCTTCCCCTGGACAGATAACAGTACAGAGAAGCCAGAAATAAAGGTATACCATGATGCTAGCGACTGCATATGGGCGACTGTCAAAACGGTGACCCATATGATGGTCCTATCAACATGGGCGATGGTAGGGGGACGGCGAATGTTGTGACCACAAGGGTAAGGTGGGCGACAGAAAGGGAGGGTGGGTGACAGGATGTGGAGGGATGGGGAACAGGGATGTAACCCTGTAGTGTGCCTGCTTCTGCCAAGCCAACCATGGTGTGAGTGGTGGGTGGGGTGGTTGGCTCTGGCCAGACAGGTCCTGGGTTCAGGACTGGGGGGTGGGTACAATTTTGCTGCATCCAGCTGCGGGACTCTAAATTTTTTAAACCGGCTGTGCCCTCCCTGACATGCACCCCCTGAGTTGAGACTTTAGTTGGGAGAGTCGCAGCCCCCCATGCAGAGTTTCCTGGTCAAAATTCTGGGAGAATATCAAAGAACTCAGTGGAAAAGCCATATCCCTCCTGCTCAACTTTTTAGTTGATGACTCCATTACCCAGGACCCCCTAGCTATAGCCAGTGTCTTGAATGCCACCTTCTCAGACTTCAGCAGCATCCTTCCCCCCAAATACTTCACCCCCACTGACATCAAAACTACCCACTGCCCCTGCAAACACCCCTCTTTTTCGTCTCTGGATCATCTCCGCCCATGAAGCCAGGGGCCACCTCTCCAAAGCACTGGGCAAGACTCGCCACAGCAGTGACCCTCTGGACCTAAAACTCCTTCACCTCGCCCTTGATGAGGTCCTCTCCCCTCTAACCAAAATTTTGAACCTGTCCCTCTGCCTCGGCCAATTCCCCTCACTCTGGAAACGTGCTATAATTACCCCCATCCTAAAAAGTGTCGATCGCTTCTCTCCCTATAACTATCGCCAAATCTCAATTCTTTCTCCTATTTTCAAAGCCCTCAAAAAAATAGTAGTGGACCAGCTTACAGACTATCTGTCAAAACATAACCTGTTGTGCCCCAAAAACACGGCTTTCGGAAGGGCCACAGCACCACAACAGCTCTCCCTGAATACACCTTCTTTATCCACAACGCCCTCAATAACAGACACATAGTCAGTCTACACAGACCTAACCAAGGCATTTGACACCGTCAGTCACGCCTTGCTGCTCAACTCCTTGCCTTCCCTGGGTCTGTCTTGTGATTCCTCATCCTGGTTTAAGGACTACCTCACTGGGAGATCCCAGCAGATCAAGATCAACTCCACCCTATCTGCCAGTCTCCTAGTCCTCTCCGGGGTACCCCAAGGCTCCATATTAGGACCACTCATCTTTAGCCTTTTTCTTAACTCCCTGTCCAACTCCTGTCCCAGCAAACTGCTTCTGTATGCAGATGATGCGGTGATCTTCTGGAGCATCCCGCACACTGAAGCCCTCCAACACGCCCTCCAGAGTTTCTTTACTGATGCTGAAACCTGGTTCTCGGACCACCGACTAATCCTAAACTATAAGAAAACTAAAACCATGAGGCCTGATTCTAAAAGGTTGGCGTAAGTCACCGTAAGCACGTAACCATGTCCATAGCTGCTACATTGACCCTGTGCCCTATTCTAGAAGAGACAGGGTCTCCGTGTCTAAGTCCTGCGACTTGCAACATGCGGCCAGGTACGCCAAACAGAGGGCATACCTGGTGAGGAAGTCACAAGCCTCAACCACAGGTCACAAGTGCTCCTTCCACATTGCCCACACACTGCCGGCACCCCACAGGGCTAGAGGCCCCCTACCCACTGTCTAGTGTCCTTAAAGCGCACCATTGCCAGCATACTGTATGTATAGTACAGGCATCCCTCATCCCTATGTAGACCTGGTGGTCTAGTGGCCCCACCAGCACCCCCACCCATCCCCAGCCGGTGACTGGCACAGCCCCTCTCACCTCCACGGCCAGCTGCCGGCTGCATTCAGTAGGAGGCGCTTATGGACAAGATGCACTCAGAAATTGAATTTCTGAGTGCGTCTTCTAACTGCCTACTGAACTCAGTCGTGACTGGCCATGGAAAGTGAGGTGAGCTGTGTCGCTGTGGATTAGTGGGAGGAGTGCTAGGTGAACTATTTTATGTGCTGGGTGGGGGCCACTAGACTGCAGGGATGATCTGAAATGCGGCATTTGCGGCAGTGACTTGGGGTTGGGACACGGGTGGGGGGTTGACAGTGCCGCCCTGCGGGCAATCAGCGATGGGGATTGAGGTATGGGCAGCCCTGCAGGTACACATGCGCTTCTGGGGCAGGGGGTGTGGGCAGCCTTGCGGGGCACCCACTGGGGTATGCTGGGCATGGGGGGCAACAGTGGATTGCCTGCTGGGCTGCTGGCGGGTCTTCAGGACCCCCGGGGGGCATCCATAAGTTACACAAGCTAAAAGCTGGTGTAATGTACATTGCTGGTTCTCCTCAAGGGGTTCTTGTGGAATCCTGACATTGAGGACTTTGTTGTTGCCCTTCTGGAATGGGGCGCAACTGCTGATGTAAACCCCCTAGCACCATGTCGCAGGGGATTTATGGCACAACTGCCGGCATAACAGCTCTTCTGCACAAGTGGCCTGTGACATGTCGCAGGCCACATTGTAGAATCGCGCATGTCACAACTGCTTGTGTAAGTTGCTACTTGCACCATTCTATTTGGTGCAAGTGCTGTTATGCCAGGTGTAACTGTTCTAGAATCGGGGCCATGGTCTTCTCTCATCACCAGAGTCCATTCAGGAACTACTCGCTGAACATCCTCAACTCCCAAGGCTCCCCGCTGGAACAAATAACCACCTTTAAACACTTGGGTATAACTTTGGACTCCTCCATCTCTTGCCACACCTACATCCACCTCCTCTCCACGTCCATTTACGCCTGACTTGGACTCCTATACTGCCACAAACACTGCCTCCCCCTCCAGGCATTACGCTTGGCCATATCAGCATCTGTCCCCTCCCTGGTAGATTACAGCATAGTTATATATGGCTCTTCTGACCCCACTGCCCTGCGTCGTATCAAAATGGCACTGAATAAAGCATGACAACTTGTTACAGGATGTGGTAAATTGACCCACGCCTGTGAGTTATACAGGCTCATGAGCTGGTTAACTTTTGAGTGGTGACTCAAGTATCACTCCTGCTTGCTTGTTAAGAAAATCCACCATAGGTTAGCCCCACCTGGACTACACAACTTTATTATACCAGCCCCCCAGCACAGGGCCTCCAGAAGCACCACCAGGGCCCCTCTACTAATTCTTCGCTGCAGGACATCCCTTGGCCAAAGAGCCTTTTCCCATAGAGCCCCCCTCTGGTTAAATGGCCTTCCTGCTACAGTCTTCCTTGAACCCAAACTCAACCCCTTTAAGTCCAGCCTTAGGAACCTACTCCTCAAGTCCTCAGCATGCAATTGCACCTAGACCCTTACCTGCCACTCTCTGCAACCCTATGCACCCGCCTCATATGGGCTCCCCCCTGTACGTGTATCCTAACTGTCCTCTTAATAGTGGGTCAGCATCTACCCTAGTTTATGTTATCTTGACCCTTTGAGTATATGCACTGTAATGTAACCTCTGGACTTCTTGAAATGTATTCTCTGGAGTTCATGTACTTCTACTTTAAGTATTCTTCAAATGCTGGGTCAACCTCTACCCTAGATTGTGTTATATGTACTCGCCTTAGTACATACATTGTAAATTTGCCTTGTAATATATTCTCTGGACTCTCCTTAGTTGTGCATTTGTAATGTTTTACTACTGTATTATAATGTTTACTTTGTACCCAGACAAGGAGCCTTTGCAAAGGAGTCCTTGACTCACAGGTGTAATTCTGATTGTTATAATAAATAAAAATAAATAAATAAGAGAGGCATGGTCTTGGTTGAGAGCCACACCAACCAGAGGTGGTCCCAGTGGTGAGCTTGACTTGGTCAGGTGGGTGGAGTGGTTAGGACCCCATGCCTGGCCAGTAGGGCCAGAAGGGAGGACAGCAGCCTCTGGTATGACAGTCCACGTGACTGAAGTGTGTGTGCATCAGAATGTATATCTGTAGCACCATAGCGATGTAACAGACAAAGGGGTGAGGGGGTCACATGTAGAGGGTAAACTACATGATTTTGAATGGGAAGAGGGAATGGTCTAGCTGTGTATAGATGTCGAATCACTGTACACTAGCATTAGACACAGAGATGGTGTAAATGCATGCAGGTACTTCCTGGAGAATAGTGAGAACAGAGAACATGTGCCAACTGAATTCATTGTTAATTCCCCGGAATTCATTTTGGAACATAACTACTTTGTGTTTGGTGGCACCTGTTACCTCCAAAATTGTGGCACAGCCATGGGGGCATCCACAGCACCATCGTATGCCAACCTGTTTTTGGGCAAATGGGAAGAGACACATGTCTAATTTTTGCCCAAGATCAGGTTATGGCTTCGTTTTATTGATGACATTCTTTGCGTTTGGCAAGGTATTGGTGTCGATGAATTCATGGAATGGTTAAACGTAAATGACAACAATTTACATTTTACCCATGTACAGGATGCTGAAAAGGTGGACTTCCTAGATATCACATTAATGAGACCAAAGGAGAGTGATGCTAATATTCAGACAATGCGTTTTAGGAAGAAAACAGCCACAAATTCAGTATTGAGAGCAGAAAGTGCGCATCCACAGAGACTTATCAACTCTGTACCTTATGGCCAGTTCCTACACTTAAAAAGGAACTATTCAGAGGATGAAACATTTTTCGAAGAGTCAGAAACATTAAAGAAAAAGTATAAATATTGGGGGTACAGTACTGAAGTGCTTGATGTAGCCTTTGAAAAAGCTAAAACTAAACCCAGAGACACCTTATTAGTAAAGAGCAAACATAGACTGAAGATAGATCTTCAAATTACCTTTGTCACAGAGTATAACAACTATTCTGGGCAAATAGGTAATATTATACACAAAAACTGGCCAATCCTGCTGGGGGACCATACTGTTAAGACAGCAGTAGGGGAGAAGCCTAGGGTTACGTTCAGTCGTGCCCCAAATTTAAAAGATACATAGATACATAGACAGTGTCGGCAGATAAGGGTCTATGGCCCACCTAGTCTGCCCATTTGAGTTTGTAACTTCAGTTTATGTTTTCCTAGAACTCTGTTGCCCCTTACCCCAACCTCCAGAATTCCTTTATGTCTATCCCATGCATTCTTAAATCCTGTGATTGTTTCAGTCCCCACCACTTCCTCAGGCAGGGTGTTCTACTTGTCCACCACCCATTCTATGAAGAAATTCTTCCTCACATTTCCTCTGAATCATCCTCCCTCCAACTTCATCCCATGCCCTCTAGTCCTGAAACATCTTTTTCGCTTAAAAATAGTGTATTCTTGCACCCTGTTCCTCCCTGTAAGATACTTGTATGTCTCTAGCATGTCCCCTCTTTCCCTCCTCTCCTCCAGGGAGTACATATTCAGTTCCTTCAACCTGTCCTCATAGGACTTGTGATGCAATCCATGTACCATCTTTGTTGCCCTCCTCTGAACCTTCTCTACCCTGTCTATGTCCTTACGTAGGTAAGGTCTCCAGAACTGTACACTGTACTCCAGGTGGGGCCTCACTAGTGTCTTGTATAGTGGAATCATGACCTCCCTTTTCCTGCTGGTGATGCCCTTGCCTATGCATCCTGGCATCCTATTTGTTTCCTGCTGTCTTGTCACACTGTTTCCCCTACCTTGAGGTCATCAGAGATGATAACCCCAAGATCCCTTTCCTGTTTGGTGCATGTTATATCCTCACCCCCCAACTGATATATTGTGCCAGGGTTTTTGTGCCCCATATGCATTATCTTGCACTTCTTTGCATTAAATTTCAACTGCCAAATCCCTGACCATTCTTCAAGTTTCTGCAGGTCCTTTCTCATTCTGTCTACACCCTCTGGTGTGTACTCTGTTACAGAGCTTTGTGTCATCAGTGAACAGTGAAATTCTGCCTTTTAGGTCCTGCGCAATGTCACTGATGAAGATGTTGAATAGGACCGGTCCCAGCACTGATCCCTGTGGTACCCCACTGGTCACTCTTCCCTCTGTGGACTGACAGCCATTTACCACCACCCTCTGTGTCCTGCCGCCTAGCCAGTTACCTACCCACCACACTATGTCCTACCCACACCCATATTCCCTAGTTTGTGTAATAGTCTTCTATGTGGCACAGTGTCAAAGGCCTTGCTGAAGTCCAGATAGGCCATGTCCACTGCCTTCACCTGATCCACCTCCCTAGTCACCCAGTCAAAAAATTCAACGAGGTTGTTCTGACATGACTTCCCCCCTGGTGAAACCATGCTGCCTTGGATCCTGCAGTCCATTGACAACCAGATGTTCCACCAATCTCTCCTTCAGTAGTGCTTCCATGATCTTCCCACTACTGAGGTGAGGCTGACTGGTCTGTAGTTCCCGCTTCCTCTTTGTTCCCACTTTTGTATAAGGGACTACATCTGCTGTCCTCCAGTCTTTGGGCACCTCCCTGTTTCCAGTGATTGGCTAAACAGGATAGCCAGAGGTTCAGCCACCACCACTCTCTGAGTTAAGGACCTGGGTGCACCCATCTGGCCCCATTACTTTATCAACTTTATTACTTCCAGTTCCTTAGGACCCTTTCTCGTGTAAAGGGACTTGTTTCCATTTCTGCATTCTCACCCCTTGTACTTCCTTCAGCCCCATTACCCTCCTCTTCCTCAGTAAAGACTGAGCAGAAATACCTGTTCAGTATGTCAGCTTTACTGTTGTCATCCTCCACGCGGCCCCCATCCTCCCCCTACAGTCTCACTATCCCTCCCTTTGCCTTTCTTTTTTCACTTATGTACCTGTATAAGGTTTGGTCCCACTGATTTTGCAATGTGCTCTTCTGTCTGAGCTTTGGCTTCCCTTACTGACCTCCCTGCCTCCCTCTGCTTCTCCTGGTACTTCTCCCTATCCCATTCTGCCTGTGTCTTTTTGTATTGCCTGAATGCAATCTTTTTGGCTTTCACTTTCTTTGCTACCTCTTTGGAAAACCATAATGGCCTTCTCTTCCTTTCCTCTTGCTAACCTGCTTAATGCATAATTCTGTTGCTCTTGTAATCCCCTGCTTGAAATACTGCCCACTGTTCCTCAACCCCTGATTCCTGCCCCATTCCCTTAATGCCTCTTTCAAGTATCTCCCATTTTCCCAAAGTCTGCCCTCCTAAAATCCAGGATACGTATTTTTGTGGTTTGGTTCTGCTCTTCTGTGATTTCAAACCACAATGACTGGTGATCACTGTTCCCCAGGTGCTCCCCACTGTTACCCCATCACACCTGTCCCTGTTTGTGAGCACAAGGTCCAGTATTGCCTTCTGCAGAGTTGGTTCCATGACCAGTTGCTTGAGGAAGGCACCCTGAAGGAGTCCAGCATAAATCTGCTCTAGTTGATGCTGCTGCTGGATGCTCCAGTCCACGTCTGCAATATTGAAGTCTCCAACCAGTACTACCTCACCCTTGTCTGCCATCCTTTGGATGGCTAGCATCAGCTCCCTATCTGTTTCTTCCTCCTGGGCTGGTGGTCTATAGACCACACCTGTGTGGATGGCTGGCCCCTTTTTCCTTTCCAGCTTAACCCACAGTATCTCTCCCCCATTTTGTTCCTTCTGGATCTCTGTGGCCCTTATGTCATTTTTCACATACAATGCCACTCCTCCTCCCTTCCTACCTGCCCGGTCTCTTCTGAATATGTTGTAGCCAGGAATGGCCATCTCCCAGTCATGGTTATCATAACACCAGGTTTCTGTGATGGCCACAATGTCCAGGTCTGACTGCACCATGACAGCTTCCAGATCTTCCATCTTGTTGCTAAGGCTCCTGGCATTGGCACACGTGGCTTTTCATTATTTGACCTCCCTAGACTGTTTAGCTGTTCTACTCCAGCCCCATCCCTGGTTGTCCTTTATCCCTGGTTCTCCTTGCTATCTGCCCTTCTGCTGATTTTTGCCCCTTTTCTGCCTATCCACCTCTTGGGCGCTAATCTCTGTCTTTTGCACACTGCTTTGTTGAGATATCCACTCTTCCGATTCACTGGTTCCACTGCTAGCTGGGGGGGTGAGCAAGTAGGTACCCTCCTTGCTGGCCTGCCACCTCCCTTGGCTAGTTTAAATGCTTGTCAATGTAGCATTTAAACTTATCATTGAGTGCTTGGATTCCCCTCCAGGATGGATGCAGGCCATCAGGCTTGCACAAACCTCCATCCCTCCAGGTGGGTCCCCAGTCACCAATGAGTCCAAACCCTTCCTCACAGCACTAGTTCTTCAACCATGAGTTAAAGTTCCTGGTGCATGCACCGCTATGCTCTTCCATGCCTCTCACAGGTAGTACTTCTGAGAAGGTGACAGAAGTAGCTACTTGCTTGAGACCCTTCCCCAATTTCCTAAACTCTTCATGAACTTCCTTTGGCTCCCCATTTGCCAGGTCATTAGTATCTAGGTGGATAATGACATCCAGCTCACCCTCCCATCTTGCCTTCCCAGCGATCCCCAGGATATTCCTTCCATCCCTCCATGCCGTGGCACCTGGTAGGCACCTCACCTCCCTGTCCTCTCCCTCCTGTGTTCCTAGCTGGATCCCTCTTATGATGGAGTCCCCCACCAGGATTTGCTTCCTCCTCCTCTGGGGTTCCCTGCTCTCCCCGCTGAGGTCACCTCCTTGGCTAACCTCCACATCCTTTCCTTCCACTTCTCTGGGCACCTCTATTTGGTTGCCCCCATTTGCCAGTGTGGCATATGAGTTCTTGAGTGGACCAAGATCTGGGATGTGCCTCTGTCTGACTGTCTTAACCCACCCTGAGCCCACTGTCATCCAAGTGCTCCTCATTCTTGGCATCCTTTGAGGCAGTGGCATTGGACTTGGTGGTCTCTGGATAGGGGTGATGGTACTCCTGACCCAGTTTACTTCTGCTCTGAGTCTGGCTACCTCATCCCACAGTCCAGAGAGATGCATGCAGATAAGACAGCACCTCAGTGTCCAGAAGGTCTGCCTGAATATGGCTGCCCCGCAGCTACTGCATTGCACCATTTCCCACATTATACTGCAATTATACTGCTATTCCACTACTTGTCTGTTACTGAAGCTCTCCTAGATCCTTTTTATTAGTTTACTGTCCTAAAAATCCTGCCACTGATCCTCAGATACTTTTTTAAATAAATAAATAAATGAGTCAAAACACTTGTGCTGAGGGTGGGCTTCTTCCCCTTATGCCCCTCCTACTCCACACCCCCTAATATCCCCTGTGTTTAACTCCTGTCAATCAGATTTAACAGGGTATATAATTAAGAGTTGGGGGAAGGGGGGGGGCAAAAATTTGCAGCAATTGAAGACAGCAAAGAAATACACCATCACTACATTTTAAATTTTTAACAGCCCAAAAACAATTCTAAGTAAAGACAGCAAAGAAATTACAGTGTCACTAAAAGCCCACAATCTAAGTTTAATAACAAAAATAGCAATTACCAGTTACTGTAAAGCACAGAAATGAATATGTTTCCTTCCCCTTCTGGCTTCTTCAGAGAAAACAAAAATCACTTGCTACCTCAACTCCGACTAAGCCCCACCTCCAGTTATCACATAGCTGAGGTCAGAGGCCAGACAATTAGCACCCCTCACCCAGACTACAGGGCAAGTCAGACAAGCCAAGACTAAATCTGCAGCAATTAAAGACAGCAAAGAAATACACCACCACTACATTTTAAATTTTCAACAGCCCAAAAACAATTCTAAGTAAAGACAGCAAAGAAATTACAGTGTCACTAAAAGCCCACAATCTAAGTTTAATAACAAAAATAGCAATTACCAGTTACTGTAAAGCACTGAAATGAATATGTTTCCTTCCCCTTCTGGCTTCTTCTGAGAAAACAAAAATCACTTGCTACCTCAACTCTGACTAAGCCCCACCTCCAGTTATCACGTAGCTGAGGTCAGAGGCCAGACAATTAGCACTCCTCACCCAGACTACAGAGCAAGTCAGACAAGCCAAGACTAAATTTGCAGCAATTAAAGGCAGCAAAGAAATACACCACCACTACGTTTAAAATTTTCAACAGCCCAACAACAATTCTAAGTAAAGACAGCAAAGAAATTACAGTGTCACTAAAAGCCCACAATCTAAGTTTAATAACAAAAATAGCAATTACCAGATACTGTAAAGCACTGAAATGAATATGTTTCCTTCCCCTTCTGGTCCACAGCAGATTCACCTAGGACAAACAGCAACATCATTCCCATTGGCTCTCTAAGAAACCAGAAGGCTGTTTTAAATGTTTGAAATGCAATGTTTGCAAATGTAGCAACATTGGTAAGGAATTTGAGAATCCAGCATGCTCAGAGAAGACTTTTGAGGTCAAACAGTTCATAATATGTAGTACTACTTATGTAGTTTACATATTATGATGCCCCTGTAAAAAGTTTATATTGGTAGAACCACAAGGATGCTGAAAACACAGATACAGGAGCACATTAGGAATATAGTTAAAAAAACAGATACCCCTGTAGGTTTACACTTTGCCATACACCACAATTCCTCAGAACAAAATTTAAAATTCATGGGTATTGAATGGGTGGCACCCATGAAATTTGGAGGTGCAGGGTCAACTCACTACTCATGAAAGAGAGTGAGTGGATATATAGATTAAAAAGTGTAAAACCTGATGGCATAAATGAACAATGGGGCCTCAAGCCCTTTTGGAAAAAGAAGAAACAGATTAAAAGGGAATGAAAAATGATGATGAATAGAGTTATGCTGTTTTTACTTGACTGCCTTTGTGTTTAAAATGTCTTGTAAAATTTTTTTATTTTATTTTACATTTCTTTTATTTCAACTTTTTTCCACACGTATCCAGACAAAATACATAGTATTAAGGTTGATGGAGTATCAACTAGCAGCATTAAATAGTCGGTAGAGTTTTAAAATCCTGAGATTCTAACTATGATAAAAGTAGAATAACTTTCCAGTTTAAAAGTCTGTTAAAGAGAGTCCATCTCCATGGAGTACCCCAGTTTCAAAAACTAAGAACGGGAGTTTGCTCTTAATGTAGTAAGGTAACCAATTATATCTTTAAAAAACGATCTATAAATATAAAGAATGTCTTCTATCCGGGAGGGGTTATAAGGAGCTGTTCTATAAGGCCCCCCTTTACTCCAATCACCCCTTAGTCCTAATTTGGCTTTATTTACCAAAGTTTACCTATCCCACTGAGAGAATTGTGGGCAAAAGCTGGGATCCACCGATGAGTGGCAGAGAATCCATTTCAACATGTGAGATGGACCTTTATTTTGTATTTTAGCTTTAAGACTCTCTAGCTGATATATATCTGTCATAATAATTCTCCATTCCAAAACTGTTGGCATCTGAGTCGACATCCAACGTTGGGTTATAGCTTTCTTAGCTGTTAGAAGACAGACTGGGAGGAGGGTGTTATGCCATGGAGGAGAGTGGTCCGGAAAGGTCCCCATCAAAAACTGCTCAGCTGTGAGATCTACGGGCTCACTAAATAAAGTTGTGAGTTCCATTTGAAAGGTGAGCCAGAAAGGCATCAGGTTGGGACAGAGCCAAAACACATGGCCAAGGGAGGCACCAGGGCAACCACAGCCTCTCCAGGAGATCCCATATTTATCCGGAAGGAATTTGAGAAGAACCGCCGGAGCTCGAAAATAGCATGAGTGGCACTTCCATGCAAACTCCCTCCAAAGGGGAGATGAAGTGGTCTTCACAGCCCTTAGGGCGGACCCCAACCATGTCCCCATGGAAATCTCTAAGGAAAGGTCTCTGGTCCATTCCTGTAAGATAGAGGCAGTGGACTCTGATTGTTCAGTCCTCAGTCCCTTATAAATAAGTCCTATAATATGTGTTCTCAAATTCCCTCGAGTAGCTTCCACAAATAATTTTAGTAAGTCTGGGACAGGGGAAGGCATTTTGGCCTGAATGATCCTATTTCGTAATATATGATTACGAACCTGGAAGTAACGAAAAAGGTCAGAATTACGAAGGGTGTACTGAGACTGTAGCTTGTCAAAGGGGAGAATCCCGAGTGGAAAGAAATTGAAAGATATGGGAAAGTCCCATTCTTCTCCAAATGGAGAAAGCGTGGTCCATATGAATAGGGACAAAAGTCTCATCTTCAGAGAGTAATTTACAATATTTGTAAATTGTACGGATTGGGCCAGACTTTCTCATACGTTTCCACAATTTATAAATTTGGGACGTAATATTTGTGAGGCCGGTAGATGATATAGATCTCTCCTCTGAGGAGAACAAAGTTCTTTTGATATCAAATAGGTCATTTAAATGAAATTCAGTAGTTTTCCAAGGAGACGAAAGGTGCCTAACCGTCGCCTTTTTATTGTGTTGCCACTTTTGCAATTAGGGCAACAACGAGGGGACTGTTGCACCTGGGTTATGCCCTTATTACCCCATATATGTCTTACACTATATCTCTGGTCTATTATACTGTGATATTGCTATTTTGCACTAACATTATAGAATTAGCACACATCGTATAAGCATGAGTGCTAGGAATGTGATTTGCTGCTAATATATGCTGATGTACTATGCATGGTTCATTTATACCTCATTATATTAAATTTATCTAGATTATGTTTGTTTTTCATATATATTCTATATATAGTTGACCTAATCACTGCTTAGATGTCTTTGAAGGATCATCAGTGATTATTATGTACTTGTACTCTCATATAATTATATGTATGTACACTTAGGCACATATGCCATGTGTAATATAGCTTTGTAAGCAATTCTCTATTTCTACTAACAAGAGACAGATTCCTTGTTTAGTCTATCATTTAAGCACATGTAGATTGGAAGTGTCAGCATTTCTCTTTGTCTAAGGTTTATGCTGTAGAAGCATTATTTCTTATACTCATTAGTATTCTGTCTCCTAAGTAATTATCCAATAGAGAATGTATTGTGTAACACTGTTTATAGTTCAGAACCAATGTATATGGTTTTGGGTATCAGTAAGCTAGTTCTTATCTTAGTATACAAAACACTGTCTTGCCAGTTTCTCTGTCTCTAGAAGCTTAGTACGTACAAATAGACTGGCAAGTCACCCTTATCAGTGACTTATTATCCTACTTGGCTGTGAGTATAATAAAAATATTTTATTTACAACTACTTGTGAGTGTTATCTCAGGCTAACATTGTAGACATAGAACAAATCTGATTTATTACTTTAGCAGTTAGTCTTCTAACTTGACACCTATAAGATTCAGCCAGCCACATTACCAATATCCTCAAGAACGCTGATTTAGTGTATGGGGTAAAATCGGAGAGGTTGAAACCCCCTTGGGCCAGAGATAGTTTAAGGATCGATAACCATATTCTGGGACACCTCCTACCCCAGACAAAGCCAGATATCAGTCTATCCCAAGATTTAAAGTAGTATTTCGAGGGGAAAAAGGGTATATTCTGGATTAAATACAGTAGCCTGGGGAGGATGTTAATACGGACAATCTCAATTCTTTGATGAAAAGGGAAAAAGCCAATGGACCACTTATTTAAGACTGACTGGATTTGTAATGTAAGGGGTTCACAATTTATTGTTTCCATGACCTCTGGGTCTCAAGGAACCTGAAGGCCCAAGTATTTTATTTTTGTAGATAGCCATTTAAAGGGATAAGCCTTTTTTAAATATTGGGGAGGGTTAAAATTAAATGCAAAAATTTCTGTTTTGGCCACATTTAACTTGAAACCAGCTATTCTTTCAAACTGGTTCAGAGTTCCCCATGTTACAGGGATAGACCTCATAGGGGACAATAAAGTTAACAGTATATCATCAGCAAGCATGCTGATTTTGTGTTCCTGCTTTCCTATTGGTATGCCTTCAATTGAGGTCGCAGACCTCAGTAGACAGGCCAAGGGTTCGAGATATAATACAAAAAGGTAGGGAGACAGGGGACATCCCTGCCTCGTTCCTCTACCCAACTGGGGGGGGGGACAGGGCACCATTGACTCAGACATAGGCTCTCGGAGACCCATAGAGGTTAGTTAAACAAGTGATAAATGAGGAAGGGAAATGAAAAGCCCCAAGGTATCCCAAAGAAAAGGCCACGAAACGTGATCGAAAGCCTTTTCAGCACTGAGGCTAATAAATACTGGTGGGATTTTTCTTGTGTGGACAAACTTCTGCAGACCTAATGTTCTACAGATATTATCCATAGTGCTCCTATTTTTAATAAAACCTGATTGATTGGGGTGTATAATTTGTGGGATAATATATTCCAATCGGGAGGCCAAAATGGCAGCATAGATTTTATAATCTACATTTAAAATAGAAATAGGCCGATAGGACCCAGGATCCGAGGGGTCCTTTTGTGGTTTGGGTATTGAGGCAACAATTACAAAATCCCAAGATGGGGGAGACAGACCACCCTGGGAAGCTTCAGTAAATAGGGAATGCAATTTGGGAATTAGTTCCTTTATGAACATCTTATACCATTCCGATGTAAAGCCATCGGGGCCTGGGCACTAGCCCTTATTATGTTTTTTTTATGGTTGCCATTATTTCCAGCTGAGAAATGGGAGATTCTAGTGTACTAATTTGAAGAAGGGACAATGTAGGAAGATTGGCTTGCTTAAGAAGTTGCAAAGAGTCGGTTTGGTTAAGGGCAAGTCTAGAGAATATAATGTACCGTAATAGTCTAAGAAGGCCTGTAAAATATGATTATCTGAATGATGTGATTTCCCAGTAGTTAGATTCTTGAGCTTCAGAATAGTAGAGGAGCATTTTCGAGCTCTGAGTTTTTGAGCTAGTTTCCTAACCCACAGGACCTTCCTCATGAACTGTTTGTCGGAGGTAAAGTAAGGACTGTTGTATTTTATTGTCAATAAACTTCTGCAGCTCAGCCTTGGTATCTCTAATTTGTTTCTGCAAATCAGTATCTCCCTGTCTGTATAACAGCTGATAGTTTAGTAGCTGCTCTGACAGTCTTCGGAATTTAGCTTCTCTTTCTTTATTTTTTTCAGTGGTGTATGTAATGATTTCCCCCAGGATTGTTGCCTTCATCGCATCCCATTGAATTGCCTCAGAAATTTCTGAGGACACGTTCTCAGAGAAAAAGAGGGAAAGTGTGGTTCAAATTTCCTCCTGGAATTCCTTGTCCACCAATGTTAATGAGTTGAATCTCCAGAGGGTTTGTTTCCTTTCTCTGCCCATATCCAACTTCAGAATCAAAGGATGATGGTCAGATAATATTTTCGGGCCTATTGAAATATCTTGGACCAATGACAGATGTTCACCAGTTGTCTTAAAATAGTCCAATCTAGAATAGGAATTAAATCTGGGGGAATAGTAAGTATAGTCTAGGGCAGAGGGAAATAAGCGCCGCCACACATCTACAAACCCTAAATAGTCCATAGTATTTTTAAACTGTTTTGTAGTGGTGGAATTCCTATGTCTCTGTTGGTTGGAACAATCAATATGTGGAACTAAGGTTAAATTGAGGTCACCCCCCAAAATCATTTGGCCATGAAGAAGGTCTAATAATGTTGATACAAATCCCCTGAAAGTGGGGAATTCTGTCTGGGGAGGAAAGTAAACACTGGCCAACGTAAATGTTTTGTAAAATTTGACCTTTTGCAGCTCTTCTTGACCTTCCATTAATAAATGATTATTTTTCTGCTTTCTCTCTCTCACAGGAGAATCTTCTTCACTGGTCGCCTTCTACAGACCTCCACTGTACCTTAGCATTTTAGTGGATCCCCACTCTAACTTTGAAGCCTGAAATTAAGATCTGGAAATAGGGTGATCACTTTGCTGGTATTTTCTATCTTTTTCCTGTGCTCCCTATCAATTGTACTTTAACTTGTGATCACCCATATTGTGAATTGAATGTGAACGGATATATTATTCAATGGATAAAATCAAAGTAAATGGATTTGTAGATCACAGTATAGATAGCATTTTCCTTGTAATAAATAGAATATTTTTATAAACAGCCGTTTATAAAATAGGTGATTGAGTTAAGCCACCTTTGTAGTTTCTAGAGCAATGTATGAGAATTTTGTAAGTTGAATCACTTTGTAGAACTACATTTTCTTCTGCCAGATTTTGTTCTGTTTTGTTTTGCTTTTCTAAGACTAATTACCTCCAGGTGTTTGTAATGGAGGCAGGAGACATATAAAAGCATGTGATTAACTTGTAAGCCACACACCCTGATGAAGGCATATGCCGAAGTACTGGGTTTTGGGATTGAGAGACCAAATTAGAACTTTAACTTCTTGAATTTATTGCGTCCGAGTGCTCAGTGCGTGGAATCTTTAGGTGATTGGGGTAGCTAACTTCATGGAGCATCGTCCCTATCGTGCTGGCAGCAGCTCATCTTGTGGAACTACATTTAGTTATACACTGCTGAGCAGTTTAGCTTCTTTTCTAATGCAGACAAAAACTGGAAACAAGGAACAGGAACCCCTTGCACTTTGAGGCTGGGCACAGCCGCTCTGTACAATGTATATATGAACCCCTGTCTGTATCTCTAAACAAATGTCTATAGGAAAGCCTTGACTTCCCAAAATGTTTCTGCTTATTGTATATATCCATGTATTGTAATTATGGGTCTCGGCCCCCAGGTCGCATCTGGAATCGAGCTTTTAGCTCAGTATGCTTTCCTGGTAAATCTCATAAATAAATAAATAAATGCAGCTGTCCATGCTGGATGATGGACAAAGGTTGGTCTAATCAGCCCCCTTGTGCAGCAAACTGAGGCCCCCTCCTTGTTGTTTCCAAATGCAGAAACATTTACCAGGGAGAGGGTGTAACAACCTTCTCCCTGCAATAGGGTCAGAATTATTAATAGTAATGCCCATCAGAGCACTGGGTGCTGGCACCACTGCTCTGTCCTTAATGGGAGATGGAGGAGTCTAGGTAAAGGGATAAAATGATGTCTTGGCAAGAAGTGAGAGTCTTTTTCAGAGTTATTGGTCCAGGTTGACGTCTCAGCAGGCCCACATCAGGGGTAGCTGGAGGGGGCCTGGGATAGTGGCAGGGTCCCAGGTCTGGAGTGGCACAGGAGTCCTCTAGCCCCCAACTGCTTGTAATATCTTGGGAGTGGACTTACTGGAAGCTTTGTCTTCAGGAGCTGCGTGGGTTCCAGTCGAGAGGGACATGGTGCCCATGCCTTGGGCCTGAGATGGTTTGACTCAGTGCCTCATGGAGATGGGATGCTGGGTAGAAGATCCAGGTGCAGTCATCGCAAGCTTAAGCGCTATGTGCCAGGGGAGATAGGTAGCAGCAGAGGGGGTGGGAAAAGGTGGTGTTTCATCATATGGCTGGCTGCAGGACTCTGGCCAGTGTGGTGCAACTTTCCATTGTGCAGGATTCTCACCCTTGATTAGAGGCTTCATGAATCTTAGGGGACATAGGCCTACAGCAACTTGCTTCCCAGGGCAGATCAGGGAACCACTGGGAAGGAGTAGATAGAGTGGGAGTCCTGGGTGGGCACCCCCCTCAAGGAGTGTGCACCAGTGACTTTTAGGCCTGAAGAGAGTTGTCAAAGAAGGGCCTAGTAGAAGTAAATGGAGGAGTTTCTGAAGGTGACACCTTTCCACAGTATTCAAGGTTGATGTAAAGAGCATAATTTGGGAATGTGGTTCATTCCTGGGTTATGTGGTTCATTCCTGGCCTTCAGGCCTGGAGGGACTCCATAAAGAACTTAGTAGGAGTAAATGCAGTATAGCTTATAGGTTAGAGTAATGAGTTGTGAATGAGCTTGGTACATCCAGCAGACCTGGGTTTGATTCCCACAACCTCCACTTGCATACTGTGTGACTCTGAGCAAGTCACAACCTCCCCAGTGCTCCTGGGTTGCCCCTGAAAACAGGTATTAGGCCACCCAGTGGACCTCCTGTACTTCAATTTCAGTAAGGCCTTTGATTCAGTGCTGCACAACCACCTGCTGAAAAAGATGGAGGACCCAGGTGCAGCCAAGTGCATAGCCAGTTGGGTAGGTAATTGTCTTAGGGACAGAAAACAGAGAGTAGTGGTCAACGGGATTAGGTCTGATGAAGGCACGGTCACTAGTGGTGTGCCCAAGGCTCAGTATTGGAGTCAGTCCTGTTTAATGTCTTTATCAATGACATCAGCATAGGTATTCAGGGCAAAATTGCCCTGTTCACGGATGATAGCAAGCTAGGAGGAAGAGTTGACAGCGAGGAGGCAGTTGAGGGCCTACAAAAAGATCTACCAAGGCTGGAAAGTTGGTCCACCATCTGGCAGCTGAAGTTCATGCAATGAAATGTAAGGTTATGCATTTGGGTAAAAGGAACCCAAGGACAGAGTACCAACACTTTTCAGGATATTTATATATGATCTACATAAGGGTATTAATACTCATATCAGCAAATTTGCTGATGACACAAAAGTATTTTCCAAAGTGGACACAGAACTCAAGATTTAAAGAAAATTAAAAACTGGTCTATTAATCATAACATGCCATTTAACATAAAAAAATGTACAATAATAACTGGGGAGCGTTTTTTCCCATAGAGAAAGACGTTTATAATTTGCCATTATAAAGGAGTGTTTATAACGGCAAACAGGCGCCACTTCTCTATTGGAAAAAAGACATGAGGCACCAGTGTCTCTCACGGCCATTTGAGCTGTCTCTCGCTGTCACATTATAAGCACTCTCGCACACTCATCTCAAAAACGGCAGCCGTCGAGCAGAACCACAACATCACTCTAATCAGTAAATCTTATTTAAAAATATTGCGTAAATCACTTGAAGTAGTGGACTTCACACACAATCCTTAAGTGCTTCTCCTCTCCATTTCTTTATCCCCCCGCTTCCTCTGCCAGTCACATGCTACAGTTGCTCCGGTAACCATGACCTCCTGGCAACTCTTACTGTAAGCTAGCAACGGACATTGGGATGAATTCTTTCTTGTTTTTTTTTTTTTAGCAAAAGCTTTACTTGTTCTTGTTGAAAATGTTCAGTGGTTATATTTTAGCAGTTCAGGCTACAGTTCTCCATTAATATTTATTCTGAATAACATTTCCAGCAACGATACCGAGGTAAGACTGTTCCTTCTATTCATCCCGATTGACACAATTTTTATATAATTGCCCTGGCAAAAAAATGATACCCAGCAATTATATAAAATAAAAAAATGGGTCGGTGTGTGTAAAACTCAGTTTTACACACACCCTTGTTGTGGGATGCTTTTCACAAACCCTGAGGGCGGTTTATGTAGCATCCCACAACTCGGGTGTGTGTAAAATCTCGTTACACACCCCGACCCATACTTTATTCTCTATGTTATACATTTGGGGCTTAAAAACCAAAGTGTAAATTACTGTTTAAATGGAAATATTATTAAAACTGCTAAACTAGAAACAGACCTGGGTGTTATTGTTGACAATCAGTTTACATCTAGTAATCACTGTTGGAGAGTTGCATAATTGGAAAATCATGTCTTAACATCTATAAGGAGATCATTTATAACCAGAAATGAATACTGTATTCTTCAACTTTATAAAACGTTCATTTGTCCAATTACAGACTATGCAGTTAGTTTTTGGGCACCTTACTTAAAAAAGGATATCAAATTGATAGACAGTATGCAGAGGAAAATTACAAAAATAATCCCTAGGGTAAAGGAATTTATAATATGAGGAAAGACTAAATGTTTTAGGTCTGTACGATCTCGGCCTCAGGAGAGATCGAGGTGATCTATTATTAATGTTCAAAATATTAAAATGAGCAGAATCTAATGAATAGCTGTAAAATGAGTTATGCTGATAAACCTAGTAGTCTCGGATGCAATAATAGGCACATTTTTATACCAAAGGCAAGTACAAATAATCGTTTGCATTTTTGTACTTTAAGAGTTGCCAGACTGTGGAATATTTTGCCTCAGTATATTGTGGAAAGTTAGTCATTTGAAATATTCAAAGACAAACTTGACAAATTTCTTTTGAGTACAGAGTACTAAATTCATCCCACTTGTGTGGGGAGAGTGGTCTCGATGGGCCTAGGCCTCCTTCCACTCTTAAAACACCAAGTAATACCTCAACAGAATCCAGCTCAGTGCCACACAGGAAGAACAGGACTTAAGTGTTATCATAAGCAGCACCCTTAAACAGACAAGCCACTGCAACAAAGTTTGTAGCAAGACCAACAAAATCCTGGTATGCATAAGGAGGGGAACCGACAATAGGAGGAGTGAGGTAATATTGCCACTCTACAGGTCCCTAGTAAGGCCCCATCTGGAGTACTGTGTCCAGTTTTGGAGTCACATCTGAAAAATGATATAAACAGGTTGGAGGCTGTTCAGAGAAGAGCAACCAAAATTATTCAGGGCCTTCAAGGGCACTCGTATGAGAAGCGTCTGGAAGCATTAAATATGTTCTCACTGGAGACAAGGAGGGAAAGGGGAGATACGATTGAAACATACAAGTTCCTGAGAGGAATAAATAAGGTGTCATCCTTGGACCTGTTCAACAGAGTCTCTAACTCTAACACTAGAGGGCATGAGTGAAAGTTGAGGGAGCGGGGGGGGGCTTCAAGAGGGAGCTTAAGAGATAATGTTTTACAGAAAGAGTCATGAAGCCATGGAATAAACTGCCAACTGAGGTAGTGGAAGCAAAGTCCATGACATCATTCAACCTGGGGTGGGACAAGGCTAACACGCGATCAAAAGCAGCAGGAGCAGTAGGAGGCATTAGGCAGATGGAAGGTTAGGTCCTGGGATCTGAGATGTTCCAAGGAACACATTGGCAGACTAGATGGACCCTGTTTTCTGTTTCTATATGGGCCAGACAAAGAGGGGCATCCTGTCACGTGGCTGGCTGCAGGACTTGGACCGGGGGTGTAATAGCTTTCCTTTGCACAGAATGCTCACCCTTGATTGGGGGCTTCATGGATCCCAGGGGACCAGGGTCTACCAAAGCTCATTTCCCAGGGTAGATAGGGAACCTCTGGGAGGGAGCAGGATTACTAGGGTGTGCATCAGTGGCTTTCAGGACTGGAGGGACTCCAAGAAGAAGAGCTTAGTAGGAGTAAATGCAGGAGAATCTGAAGGTGACACCTTTTCACAATATTCAAGAGCGCAACTCAGGAATGTGGTTCATTCCTGGGATATGGGCCAGACCAGCCGTGGCATTCTGCTGGGTGATGGCTCCTAAGATCATGTCTACAGGACTCAGTAGGGTGGCTAGGGGGTCTGAATATGGTGCCCCAGTAGTGATGCAACTGCAATGAGGTCCGAGATCCCTAGGGTGCCAGAGCATGGCTCAGGAATGCCAGTCTGGTTTACAATGGAGAAACAGTGGTGATTCTGGACATTAGGGCACCTTGCTGGCATGCCATGTAGCCCCATTCTGAAAGACAAGAGTAATGTAGGCTCCTGCCTGAGTCATATGTGAATAGCTATGTAGTATTTAGGGGGAAACAGGGAAATCCCCTCTGGCTATCATTCCGCTCTTGAATAAGAAACATGACATTCTACTGTTGAACGGGGGGGAGAAGAGATAGGGATTCTAAGGTGGCCACATGTCATGGGCATCATGCAGTACTATAATGAATGAGGTATATGATGATAAAATGCTGAGTTCCTGTGCTCAAGTGAACACAGATAGAAGCTGAATGAACTACTACAAAATCACCCAGTCAATAATGCAGACGAACTGCCATTCTGAGTGTTCAGTAATCATTTCTATCTTCATGCCACCAGTGCCTCTCTCAATGAGAGTCAGAAGTTATTGTGGCTGCTGTGCTGTAACTGTTTGCAAGGGGGCTGCAAGCAAGCTTCGCCGTCTTTATACACATAGACATGGGGGTCAACCTGCACTATGCCCACCACCATCAGGGCATATCTGAAATTGGCTGGCAGACCAAAGGGTGGGTTGCATATAAATAAATGAACCAAAAGACAGATTGGGATGGGGAAATGGAAAAGAGATCAAGAAGGCATCAGCCAAAGAGGAGTTGATGGTGGATTAACTAAATATGTTGGATGTGGACTAGAAAATCCAGGCAGGCTGCAGTGCAAGAAGTCCAGCACTGGTGGATACGATGCAAGACTTCTTTCTCATGTAGTGGGTCAGGAAACTGACTAGACAGAGGGCCAGCAGGTCTGCTTTTGTAAAATGCTGATATATTCAGAAATGGAGAGGTGAAGGACCCACTAGGGGCCAGCGACAACAATGCAGCGTGGTTTAACATAACCACAGGAACACATCACTCCAGTTTAAAACTGTGGTCCTGCATTTCAGAAGAGCGGGCTTCGGCAAGACAGGAGAAATGCCAAAAAGATAAGCTGGTAGGGGTACAGGGAACAGAAGAAGCAGAAGCCACATGGGAAGTCATAAAGCAGTCTGTAATGGAGGTGCCAGCATCATACGTGAAACAGTTTGAGAAAATAAAAAGCACAAAACACTCTGGTTTTCCAGATGAGTGGGATAGGTAGTGAGGACAAAAAGGGTAGCATTCTGAAAACACAAAGGGGAGCAGAGGGAGGCCAACTGGGAAGATTATCTAAACAAGCTAGAGGCCTGAATAAGGGTAAGAAAAAGAACACCAAGACAGAGCTGAGAATTTTGAAGGGAGTCAAAAGGGAGAGAAAATCTTTAGGTACAGTAGGGGAAAGAAGGAAAAAACATGGAGGATTAAGGACGGGGGACATTGGTGGAGGATGATGGTAAAAAGGCTGATTTACTGAATGATTACTTTTGTTCAGTAGTCATCGTTAATCGGGACCACTACCGTGGTCAAGTGCATAGTGGAGGCTGGGGGGGGGGGTGTAAAGGACAGGAGTTAGGCTCAGTCTCAGACAAACGTGTGTTCAGGGGACTCAAAGCCCTGAAGGTGGACAAAGTGCTTGGTTATGATGAGTAGCACCCTAGACTAGAGTGCTGAAGGAGGTGGGGCAGACACTGGCAATGCCATTGACAAATCAGTTTAATTGTTCCATGGAGACAGGGGTGGTTCCAGCAGACTGAAGGGTAGCTAATGTGCCACTCACAGCAGCCAGGTTAGGGATGATCTGGTGAATTTCTAATCAGTCACTCTAGCTTCGATTGTAGGCAGGCTGCTGAAAACTGTCGTTAAGGAACAAACTGTGCAATTCTTGGAAGCAAATGGGTTACATGATAGGAGGCAGTATGGGCCTGTAGCAGGTGGCAAGCAAAAAGTGGCCACTCCGTTGCAAAGATGTGCTAAGTCTGAACCAGCAAACAGTACTTCATAATAAGACAGCACCATCCACCACTGTCTAAACTGCAAAAGTGTTTAATGTATTAAAAAAAATACAGAGCTAGGTAGGGACGCCAAACAGAACTGAAAAAAACAACAGTTTGGTGGTTGGTGCTGTCTTAGTGTGGTGTTCTGTAGCATGAAGACAATGCCAAACTAACCTGACTGGCTTCTTCGATTGGGTCCCAAAGACAGTGGACCTAAGCAGTGGATGTGCTGTACCTTGACTTAAGTAGGGCCTTTAATTCCATTCCACACAGAAAGCTAATAAAAATACTAGGTAGGTGAGCTGACAGATGGCCCAATGGGTAGCCCAGTGCACTTCCATGCTGACAACCTGGTTTTGGAAGCAATCCCAGAAAGCCAGACAGGTTGCTCAAGGGCTGGGGAGGGAATGCTGCACAGCACTCCATGTAGGTGAGGGAAGGTGTCAGGATCTGCCTCACTAACGACCCATGTGGTAGGTAAGGAAGCGTGCCTCCTGCAAGGGGCACGCTAATTGCATGCAAGATCTGATGGGACAGGCCCCATGTCAGGATAAGTGGGCGAGGAAAGAAAAATTAGAAAAACAGAGCGCCCCTTTGGAAGGATGAAGCCCCTGCTCGCCGCCAGCCCTGCACCACAGAGAGGGCTCTGGCTCCTCTGGATGTGGTCAGCAGGGAAAGAAAGAATGGACCTTCTTCCCCTGGCCCCACCACTGGGGGCAATCCATGAGGGACTTAAAGTCAGGTACATCCATAGAATTGTGGGTGATGTTGCTGGGTGAGTGGAGGGCACATAGGGTGGAGTAACAGTGTAAAAAGACATGATGAAAACAGTTCGTTAGGGGCACCCAATGACCCAGGGGGTAGCACATCTTGCTTCCAAGCTGGCAACCTAAGTATGGGACCAGACAGGTGGCCAAGGGGGGCTGTGTAGATGCTACCATATGGCAGTGCTCCCAGCTGGGGAGGGAAGGTGCCAGGTTCCACCCCTCCCAATACCACCCTCATCCTTACTTATTTATTTTATTTATTTAAGAGTTTCACCAGGAAGGGCACACTGAACAA
Source organism: Neoceratodus forsteri (assembly GCA_016271365.2). Taxonomy (NCBI): domain Eukaryota; kingdom Metazoa; phylum Chordata; order Ceratodontiformes; family Ceratodontidae; genus Neoceratodus; species Neoceratodus forsteri. The sequence goes on from CM028132.1 coordinate 501,770,717, forward strand.
CAAGTTGCTCATCTCACGATGTGTCCTGGGGGTTGGGGGAGTTGGAAGGCATACACTAAAATGTAATCAGCACAACAGTATACATTGCCAATATGTCATAGGCAAACACCAAAACAGTATATAGTGCCAATTATGCATAGGGTACATTACCAAGTAGAGAACAATTAACAAGCAGTAACAGGCAACAAGAAATTACAGGTGGTATGTGTATTCCATTACATCATAGTGAACAGAAGTCCCGCAAGTGCAGTAATAAGATAACTATTACAGCCCATTTAGATGCAACATGGTCTGCTCAGTTACAATTGCAGTTCACAGATAGGTAATTGTGTAAGGCTGAGGAGATAGAGGAAGGGGACGAAGAAGGGCGAATCTTGGGGGAGGAGGAAATTCCTCAGTTTAGGGAAGTGGTACGAGAAGGCTGCCTGGCCGACAGTAGTTGTACGTCATGGGACACCACTAGTACGGAAACTGAGGACCTAAGTGAACGGGTGGATGGTGGGGGACTGTTAGGGAAGAGTTAAGATAAGTAGGGAGGGAGCCAAACCAGAATTTGGAGACAAAATTAACAGTGAAGGAGATGTCTGTTATCAAGAGATGGTAAAACCAAAGTGTGGTAAAGCTGACAGTGATGAGTGAGGGTAGAAACATTGAGTGCGAAGCAACAGAAGGAGTTAAAGAGGGTGTCCATTCTGGCTAGGGAGGTCTTAGGCACGGCACTGTAGACTATGTCACAGTAGTCAGATGGGGAGGATCATCTTCTGGACAAGTTCATGCCTAGCTGGGAGAGGGAGGCAGTTCCGGTTACTAAATAGTGTGCCTAACCTGGGGCACAGTTTTTTAAGGATGGTGTCCACTTGACCAGAGGTGAGGTGCTGGTCAAGCCAAACCCCCAGATATCTGAATGAGGAGGTGTCCTTGAGGACCGTCCCATTGAGGATGTGGAAAGTGGTAGGAAGGGGAGCCTTGAAAGTCTCTGCCTAGTGCCAAATGTCATGGAGACAGTCTTCTTGGCATTTAGGAAAAGCTGATGTGAGCAAAACCAGCGCTGAACGCTGTTGAAGTCGTTCTGAAATCTGGTTGCAACATCGGTGGGGGAGTGGTCAGAGGTTTAAAGGACCATGTTGTCTGCATACATATGAATAGAGGTAGCTGTGCAGACAGACGACATGTCATTGAGAAAGATGGAGAAGAGTATGGGGCCCAACACTGATCCCTGCGGGACCCCTTTTGTCCATAGGGAGGGGTGAGGATATGGAATCTGCTATTGTGACTGGGTCCGACCTACCAGGTAGGCAATCCTTCCTCCTCACCTGGCTGAGTTTCTATACATTTTTTTCCTTACCATTTTCCAAATGACTTATCACCTTTATGTACCGACTTATTTACTTACTATATCCACCCTAACCCTCCTCTATAAACTAGCATCATGCTGCATCGATAGTGTATTTCAGCCTCTGTAAATGCTATTTTCGGTGTGCTGTGTTTTGGTTTTGTATGAAATGCTTTTTGTGGGAAAATGTATACTTAATTTTGAAGCCTTCACAATTTTGCTGGCACAGTTTTCACTAATAATTAGGTTCCCTGGAATGTCTCCAATTTAGATTGCCACCACATGTTGGCCATTACCTTGTCAGTCTGGGCCTATAAAAGGAGGCATACCGGCACCAATACTCCACCCGCAGTGGAAGTGTCAGTGCAACGTGAAACGACAAGGAGTCTAGTCAGTCACCAGGGGCCCTGACAGTGTTGGGCTGCACTATAATAGCACTTTAGTATGGTAAACACTTACTCACTTTTTTCTTGGCAAAATAAATTACCAGTTTTTGCATCTGTCTAGAGCTTGTGTGTGCTGCTTTCTTGCTTTTCTTTGGCTTTGATACTTTGTATCTAAGCAGCAGCTCCACTACCAAGCAGTAGCGTTGTCCTCCCCCTCCATTTTCTCTTGCATGTATGTCTAAACTACCCTAAAATATCTTAATAAAAACAGGTAGTTGGTTAGGCATGGGTAGTTACTACACTGATTTTTTTCAGTACCTTATTGCCTTACCCTGACCATTACAAATGTGAACACATTTTTTTGACTACACAAAACAGAGAAAACTTCCCACAAGGTGATGTCTTGAGGCAGATGGGATAGGCCCAGCTGCTCTGAGCAAGCCTGCTACTGTTTCCAGAATACAGCCTTTTTAGGGCAGTTTGCATAGCAGGCCAGTTCCTATTGGGATCAAAGTTAGGAAGTGTTTTGCAGCTGTCCCGTTAAAATGCATGGGGGGGGGCCTGGAACATGACTTGTTATGGCTGTCAATCAGTACGTGTTGTGTCTTGCTCTTGTTCCTTCCATCTGTCTGTAATGCTTTACTAACTTTCTATTGGATGCAAGGAGGAGGACAGTGCATGAGAACCTGTTGAGCAAGTGGGGTTACACTTGCGAATGTGCAGCTGACCTAAGTGATACACTGAAGAAGTCCTTGGATTGCTTGGCCTAGTCCCCCCCGCCAACCACCACCACCACCCCACACCCACTGTGATGACATGAGTGTGAATGTATGGACTCAAAGAGGAAGTACTAATAAACTCTCTGCACAACTTTGTGAATGGAAAGCTAATCTTTATTGTTTTTGAAAAAATGAAATTGCTTATATGAAACCGAGATTTTTCTTGCTATTAAGTTATTGCAGTGCAAAAATGACAAAGAATAGCATAGCTGTGGCACTATTTAATGCCTGTAGGAACTAGAAAGTATCTCTCTCAGCCTCCCTGTGTACTGAAAAAACAGTTAAGTTTCCAGTCAGTCAGAGCAGCTAGGCCATGGACTGGAAAAAGTAAGGGGGAGGAATCAGTTGCAGGAGCAAGAAGGGGGACAGAGTTAGGTAATTTGCAAAACAACACTTAGTCAACATGACTTTCATGCACACTGTATCCCAAAGTGTGTTTTTTTTTTTGCTCCTTCCCAGCTCTGGGCTGGCCTCTCCTTCAGGCCACCTATGCCCTCCGAGCCGCACTGCCTCAGATCAGCCACCTCTTCACCCCCATATAGCAGCCCCCTGGACGTAACCCTTCACCAGGTGGGTCCCCCCTCCGAGGGTGATGGCACCGATTGGGGTGACCAGCGTCAAACCATCCAGTCGGCTATGGGGCCCTTCTCCAGTTTGCTCCTCAGGGGGCATGGTGTGCCACAACGTAAGGCAGACACCAACATTCATCATGCCTCCTTAGTGAATGGGACCCTGTGCATTGCCATGCCCCCAGCCTCCGCTAGGGGTCAGCAAGTGCCGGATCGCGTCCCGGCCCTCCCCCCGAGAGAAGGCGAGCCGTCAGCCAACGCTCAAGCCCTCTCTCCCAGCCAGCCCTCCAGCACCCAAGTCCATTCCTGAACCCAGGTTGCTGGTGCCTCAAGCGGAAATCCAACCACTACGCCGGCAGGCCAGCCACCAAAGGGTTTTAAATGGCACAGGAGTTCCATAATGGTAGTCCAGGGAACGTAGAATAGAATTTCCAGTGCCTAACCTGGTCCGACAAGTAATATAAAAACTGGCCTCCTCTCCCAACTATCTGATGGGTCTTGTAAGCAACCCGGCCCATCAGGGAATAAAGCAAAATATGTCCCCTTCCCCCAACTACCCGATCCAACCCATTAGGAGGGAATAAAACAAATCTGCCCCCTTCCCTCAACAACCTGACAGATCTAGTGCCCAAGTGATCTGTAACATACATATATATATATATATATATATATATATATAAAATAGAAACATAGAATTTGTCGGCAGATAAGGACCGCTTGGCCCACCTAGTCTGCCCATTTCCCTATCTAAAGCTGCAGATCCTAGTTAACCGACAGCCTACTTCCTCCTACCCCCCCTAGAATTGTCTTATGCCTGTACCATGCATTCTTGAATTCCCCCACTGTTTTGGACTCTATGACCTCCTCAGGAAGGCTGTTCCACGCATCTACAACCCACTCAGTGAAGAAATACTTCCTCACTTTACCTCTGAGCCATCCCCCCTCTATCTTCAAACTGTGCCACTTGTTCTTGCACATCTCTTTTTCTGAAAGATGCTAACCTCTTGGACTTTGTTGATTCCCTTGAAGTATTTGAAAGTTTCTATCATGCCCCCCTTTCCTTCCTTTCCTAGAGGCTATACATCTTAAGCTCCTTTAGTCTTTCTTCATAAGTCTTCTAGTGCAGACCCTGCACCATTTTGATTGCCCTCCTCTGGACAGCCTCCACCAACCTGTTTATGTCTTTGTGGAGATGGGGTCTCCAGAACTGTACACAGTACTCCAGATGTGGTCTTACCAACTGTCTGTACAGAGGGCCAACAACTTCCTGTTTTCTACTGGTGATGCCTCTCCCTATGCATCCCAGTATCCCCCAGGCCCTCCTTACTGCCTTCTCACATTGCTGGCCCACCTTTAGATCATCTGGTATGACCACCCCAGGTCCCTTTCTATTTTTGTTGTTGTCAGTATCTCACCCCTCATTGTGTACTCTTGCCCTGGGTTTTTGTTTCCCAGATGCATTACTTTGCACTTCTTTGCATTGAATCTAAGCTGCCATACATTTGACCATTCCGCAAACCTTGCCAAGTCCCTTTTCATCCTTTCCACCCCACCTTGCGGATCAACCCTGTTGTAGATCTTTGTGTCATCCGCAAAGAGACATACTTTCCCTTCCAGTCCCTCTGCAATGCCACTTATAAAGACATTAAAAAGGACCAGCCCCAGTACTGAACCCTGCGGTACCCCACTAGTAACCCTCCTTTCTTCACTGTGGACTCCATTTACTACTACCCGCTGTGTCCTGTTGTCCAGCCAGTGTTTTACCCCAGGCTACCACCCTGGGACCCACTCCCAGGCTGGCTAATTTGTTTGTTAATCTTTTGTGCAGGACTGTGTCAAATACCTTGCTAAAGTCTAGGTAGGCCATGTCCACAGCCCCTCCCTGGTCTACTACTTTGGTCACCCAGTCAAAGAAATCAATTAGATTTGTTTGACATGACCTTCCTGCTGTGAATCCATGCTACCTTGGGTCCTGTGCCCCACTGGCCTCTAGGTACTCAACAGTTCTTTCCTTCAGAAGTGAGTCCATCATTTTCCCTACCACTGAGGTCAAACTGACAGGTCTGTAGTTTCCTGCCTCTGTCTTGCTCCTACTTCTGTGAAGGCAAATCACATCCACCCTTCTCCAGTCTTCAGGTACCACACCATCCTCCCATGATTTATTAAAAAGGGTAGTCAGTGGTGTTACTAGTTCTTCCCTTAGTTCTTTTAGAATTCTGGGGTGAATTCCATCAGGCCCCACTGCTTTATCCACCTTCAGTTTTAAGAGTTCTTTCAGAACCCTTTCTTCTGTGAAGGGACTAATATCAACCCCCCTATCCAGAGTGCTCCTATTGACTGGATTAGGTATCTCCCCCTGTTTTTCCATTATGAATACTGAGCAGAAATATTCGTTCAGTATCCCTGCTTTTTCACTGTCGCTCTCTGCCCAGCCATCTTCCTCTTTATTCAGCCTCAGTATCCTTGCCTTCATCTTTCTTTGCTCCCTAATGTACCTATAAAAGGTTTTATCCCCCTTCTTAACCGAGTTGGCTATCTTTTCAGCGGGGCCTTTGCTATTTTGACTGCCTTCTCTGCTTCCTTCTGCTTTTAATGGTACAGTTCTCTGTCCTGCTCCTTCTGTGTTTCCTTATACTTCCTGAATGCTATCCTTTTTCTCTCCAACCTTCCCCGCCACCTCTTTTGAGAGCCATAGTGTTTTTTTCTTTCATTTTGATTTGTTTATTTGCTTCACACAAAGGCTTGTTGCCTCTGTGATGGCAGTTTTGATGTTTCCCATTGTTCCTCCACCCCTCATTCTTGCCTGTTTGCTAGTGCTTTTCTGAGGCACTCTTCCATTTTGACAAAGACAGCCCTCCTAAAGTCCAGTACCCTCCCTTTTGTATGGCTTGACTCTGTGGCTGTGTTTATCGTGAACCACACTGTTTGGTGGTCACTTGTTCCCAGATTGCTACCCACTTCTAGATCTGAGAACCTCTCTCCGTCCTCATTTGAGAGTACCAGGTCTAAGACTGTTCCCTCCTGAGTGGGTTCCAACACTAGCTGTCTGAGGCATGTCTCCGGCCCCTGCAAAGTCCACCCTTGGGTCTAGCTCCCATGAGAAAAGTGGCCTTTCTCTCACACCTCAAAGTAGTCCAACTCAGCCACGAAAAGTCTGCCACCCAGAAGCATGGCGGACAATTATCCTTTAATCCATCTAGTTCATTCAGTTTCTTCTCTTCTTTATCAACTTTCTTATTCCATTCTCACTAGACCAATCACTTGTTCTCCCACTTCCTCCATTCATATTTCCTATTGACATGTTCCTTGATTTTCCCTAATTTTGTTAACCTCCCCAACTTCCCACTTTTTTCTTAATTTTGTGTTTCTGACCTACGTTATAATTATTTATTTGTACATTGCTAATAGCTTTTCTTTTTTCATGCATTTCCTCATAAACTGGCCACATGACCACTTATGGGCATTGGATGGCATTTGTTTACACTTGTCAGTATCGCCCATTCCTGCGTCAAGGATCACGGTAACGGGCCTCCAGTCAGGCCTCAGCTCCTCTCACACCACAGCAGTTTGAATTGAAACCCCAGGACCTCTCACTGGGTGCAGACAGCACCCAAATTCTCAACAGCCACTGCAGTGCCTCTACTGTGGGGGACCCATTCTCCCTGATGGGAGGCCAGCGTGTCAATCGTCCCATCCGGCCCCCACGGGCTGACCGCCCTGACCCTTCACGGACGTCCTCGAACTTTCAACTTTGAAGAAAAAAACATTTCCTGCCATATGGCAGCCCTTTATACCCAGATACCAGGATCCCGCCCTTAATTACAGGTCCTGGCACCCATGCTAGCCCAATGACCTTATGGGAATTGTAGTAAGCAAAGAGGGGGGTTACATTTGTACCTCTTCAAAACAACACGTTTGGTGGAATATGAGTGTACTTGGCCAGACTAGGTCCTGTTCTTAGTGTGTACCAATTTTTTTGTAGTTCATTTATCCTTTCTGAGTTGTGACTAAATGTAGTAATAAACAACAGACTTTCATAGATACATAGATACTGTACATAGACAGTGTTGGCAGATAAGGGCCTGTGGCCCACCCAGTCTGCCCATTTGAGCTTGTAAGTTCAGTTTATGTTTTCCAAGAAGAAGTCTGTTGCCCCTTACCCCTGACCTCCAGAATTCCTTTATGTCTATCCCATGCATTCTTAAATCCTGTGATTGTTTCAGCCCCCACCACTTCCTCTGGCAGGGTGTTCCACTTGTCCACCACCCGTTCTGTGAAGAAAATCTTCCTCACATTTCCTCTGAATCGTCCTCCCAACTTCATCCCATGCCCTCTAGTCCTGGAACATCTTTTTCGCTTAAAAATAGTGTATTCCTGCACCCTGTTCCTCCCTGTAAGATACTTGTATGTCTCTATCATATCCCCTCTCTCCCTCCTCTCCTCCAGGGAGTACATGTTCAGTTCCTTCAACCTGTCCTCATAGGACTTGTGATGCAATCCATGCACCATCTTTGTTGCCCTCCTCTGAACCTTCTCTACCCTGTCTATGTCCTTACGTAGGTAAGGTCTCCAGAACTGTACAGTGTACTCCAGGTGGGGCCTCACTAGTGTCTTGTATAGTGGAATTATGACCTCCCTTTTCCTGCTGGTGATGCCACTGCCTATGCATCCCAGCATCCTATTTGATTTACCTGCTGCCTTGTCACACTGTTTCCCTGCCTTGAGGTCATCAGAGATGATAACCCCAAGATCCCTTTCCTGCTTGGTGCATGCTATATCCTCACCCCCCAACTGATATATTGTGCCAGGGTTTTTGTGCCCCATATGCATTATCTTGCACTTCCTTGCATTGAATTTCAACTGCCAAACCCCTGACCATTCTTCAAGTTTCTGCAGGTCCCTTCTCATTCTGTCTACACCCTCTGGTGTGTCTACTCTGTTACAGAGCTTTGTGTCATCAGCGAACAGTGAAATTCTACCTTCTAGGTCCTGCGCAATGTCACTGATGAAGATATTGAATAGGACTGGTCCCAGCACTGATCCCTGTGGTACCCCACTGGTCACTCTTCCCTCTGTGGACTGAGAGCCATTTACCACCACCCTCTGTGTCCTGCCGCCCAGCCTGTTACCTACCCACCACACTACTGTCCTGCCCACACCCATATTCCCCAGTTTGTGCAATAGTCTTCTATGTGGCACAGTGTCAAAGGCCTTGCTGAAGTCCAGATAGGCCATGTCCACTGCCCTCCCTGATCCACCTCCTAGTCACCCAGTCAAAAATTCAATGAGGTTGGTCTGACATGACCTCCTCCTGGTGAAACCATGCTGCCTTGGGTCCTGTAGTCCATTGACAACCAGATGTTCCACCAATCTCTCCTTCAGTAGTGCTTCCAGATCTTCCCCACTACCGAGGTGAGGCTGACTGGTCTGTAGTTCCCTGCTTCCTCTTTGTTCCCACTTTTGTATAGGGGACTACATCTGCTATCCTCCAGTCTTTGGGTACCTCCCGTTTCCAGTGATCGACTAAACAGGATAGCCAGAGGTTCAGCCACCACCTCTCTTAGTTCTTTAAGGACCCTGGGGTGCACCTCATCTGGCCCCATTGCTTTATCCACTCTTATTACTTCCAGTTCCTTCAGGACCCTTTCTCGTGTAAAGGGACTTATGTCCATTTCTGTACCATTCTCATCCCTTGTACTCCATTCAGACCCATTACCCTCCTCTTCCTCAGTAAAGACTGAGCAGAAATACCTGTTCAATATGTCAGCTTTACTGTTGTCATCCTCCACACAGCCCCATCCTCCCTTCAGTCTCACTATCCTCCCTTTGCCTTTCTTTTTTCACTTATGTACCTGTAAAAGGTTTTGTCCCCTCTACCCACTGATTTTGCAATGTGTTCTTCTGTCTGAGCTTTGGCTTCCCTTGCTGACCTCCCTGCCTCCCTTTGCTTCTCCTGGTACTTCTCCCTATCCCCTTCTGCCTGTGTCTTTTTGTATTGCCTGAATTCAATCTTTTGGGCTTTCACTTTCTTTGCTACCTCTTTGGAAAACCATAATTGTTCAATAATCATATATTGTGTCATTCTTGTACCTGTAGGTGTGAAGTTCAGATTGTAACCTAGCTCCTGCCTCACTTTTAGCTTGCTCCACCAGTGTGCGACTGCACCCCCTTTGATCAAAACAGTTCCTCCATTTCTTCAGCCCTTTTCTCAGAATCACTCATCAGTATTTCTCTGATTTTAAGAAACTGTAACTTTGGGATGTTCCTGATGGTCTGGGGCAGGTGGCAACTAGTAGCATGGAGGAATCTGTTCCTATCTGTTGTTTTTCTTTTTTTGAAATGATATTTTATTGCTTTTATAATAAAAACAATTACATAAAATCATCTCATACAAGAGATCACAGCAGTTAGCAGATGATATATCCAATGTACACATTATACCTAGTCTATGCAGTCAGGTTTACGGATGTGGGAGCATTCCAAAACTTAAAGTCCAATGATTATATTGTCCAGGATATGCTGCACCCTACAAAACTATGGGTAGTCATTTCCAAATAAAAATGTTTAATCAAAAATGTTAACTCAACATCCAGTGCTGATATGACCCCCCTTCCAGTTATGGTACTTCTAACATTTTATGTGATCTGGGAGATAAACAAGACCATGTCATTTTATGACTTAAATTCAAACCTATAAAGCCAGGACTAGAACCCAAGTCCTGGAAAGTGGAGGAGAACTTCACAGTATGTGCAGTGAAAATCACTGCCTCTATCATCCACTGTTTAGCAGAAATCAGCACAAACTGCCCTATGAGCATCTAAAACATACAGACTCTTACTTTTAGTGGAAAAGTTACCACATAGCCCCTGAAGCATGAGCCCATCCAACCATGGAATGTAATCCCCAAAAATAAAACCATCAACTTTTGGGCCTTGACCACGTGGCCATAATTAAACTCTTCCCCATTAAGTACCCCAGTCCAGGTTGGTTTAACTGTTGTATTTTAATTAGAGAAACAGTCCCAACCAGATCGACATTCAGCTTCAAGTGTCCTTTTCAGACTCTGATTCCTCCGGTCTGGCTCAGGCAAATTCTTTGCTGATTGTTTTGACTTTTTTACCTGCCTTCTCTGGATCTGTGAACTGGTATGTGTGACCGCCATAGAACACTCTCAAATGGGCTGGCATCAGAAGAGAATGCGTGATGCCTAGGCTCCTGAGCTTGGCCCTCACCCTGTCGAATGTTTTCCTCCAGACACGAGTCGCAAAGGACAGATCAGGACACAAGTGGACTGTCTTTCCCTGGTATGTCAAAGACCCGATCCTCTGGAAGCCTGTAAAATTATATCTCTCATTGCTGACCCACAGTTTGCAACAAAATGGTCCGTGGTACATCTCCCTGGTTGTCAGCAGCTCTAGGAGTGATGCGATATAACCTCCAAGCTGAGCTTAAATCATTACAAGCACAACATGCAAACGGGGACGGTGCAGCCCTTCCTCTATTAAAGGCCACCAAGCAGAGAGTTCAGCATATACTAAATGTGAAAATCGAACAGGCCTTACAATTTTTAAACCAAAAATGCTATGAAGGGGGACATCGGGCCACCTGCCTCCTGGCACAGTGCCTCAGGAGGAGGATTAACCAGTCCTGGATAACCCAAATTAAATCCCTGGGATCAGGAAAGATGGAACTGATTTCATCTCAAATAATGAGGGTGTTCACTAGTTATTATCAAACATTATACACCCCAGAGCGAGCGGTAGATCCCCTTAAGATGTAGGCCTTTTTGACACGCCTGAAGCTCCCAACCCTCTCCCAAGAACAAAAAATATCTCTGACGAACCCAATCAGATTGACAGAGCTAGAGGAAGCCATTAAAAAACTAAAAACAAATAAAAGCCCTGGACTGGATTGGTATACAGGGGAATTCTACAAAATATTTGGGGAGCAGTTACTGCCCGCCCTCCACTCGGCCTATCAGGGAACATTGGAGGGAGAGGGGGCCCCAGACTCGTTGGGAGACGCCACCATATCAAGTATATTAAAGCCGGGAAAAGATCAGTCATCCTGCACCTCCTATAGGCCAATATCAGTACTGAACATAGATTATAAATTCTTTGCAGGGGTGGTTTCCAGGAGACTGGAAGCTCTCCTCCCAGGGCTGGTGAACCAGGACCAATGCGGGTTTCTGACCTCCAGGCAGGCTCAGGATAACATCAAAAGAACCTTGTACTTGTTACATAGCTCCACCCGGTCGCACTCTCCTTTTTTGCTTTTAAGTTTAGATATGGAGAAGGCCTTTGACTGGGTGGAGTGACCCTTTCTACTGGCTGCCCTCCATAAATTTGGATTCCTTGGGGATTTTTTAACAGTAATTATGTCACTGTATAACCACCCTAGAGCATATATAAAAACAAATGGCTCCTCGTCTACTCCTATTACTTTATCCTGTGGCACCAGGCAGGGTTGCCCATTGTCACCCCTGTTATTCGCAATGTATTTGGAGGCTTTGGCCCAAACGATCAGACCGACAGGAGGCATAAGAGGCCGGGAGGCGGGTGGAGCGCAACACAAACTTGCACTCTATGCAGACGGCCTGCTATTATACATCACTGAACCTGATCAGTCCCTACCACAGCTTTGGGATCTGTTGGCTGAGTTCAGCAGGGTAGCAGGTTACAAGATAAACCCCACAAAAACCGAAACCCTCAGACTACAGTACACCCCATCACCTGACATACGAAGGAGGTTTCCCTTCCATTGGGATTTTCTCTCCCTTAAATATTTGGGAGTACACCTAGCAGGAAACCATAATCAGCTATTTAACCTTAACTATCTTCCCCTGCTGAGCCAGGCCACACTGGATCTGGAAAGGAGGAAGGCAATCCCTCTACCATTAATCCAACAGACTGATGCAGTGAGGATGAACTTCCTGCCCCATTTTCTCTATATGGCACTGACTCTTCCTATCCCCCTACCCGCCAAAATACTCAGAGAGTTTAATAAAAAAAATCTCAAGATATGTTTGGGACTCACAACGCCCATGAATTAGGTACACTGTTACAACTCCCTAAAAAGCTAGGAGGACTAGCACTGCCTGACTTGGGACATACTTTCAAGTGACACAAGAACCATAATATACTGGTTACACCCAAACTATCACACTGAGTGGTGTGACTTGGAGATATGAGAAGAGGATGTAACCAACCTAAACAGGGTGCTACTGCAGAGACCTTGTCCACCCCTCACAGAGATAACGGATAATCCCTATACTATAAACACACTGAAAACCTGGAGATTGGTACGAGATTCAAAACTGCTAGCACCATACAGACATCTGATATATTCTCTCCTGTATTGTCAGCTGTTTGTGCCAGCTCAATTAGACCATGGTTTCAGACACTGGGAAAGGACGGGATTACACTTGGTGTCCCACTTTATTAAAGAAGGGAACTTACTTCCCTTTGAAGTGCTATGTACCACATATAACCTTTGGCAACAGGACCATTACAGAGTTTGACAGGTACATTTATTTATTGAATTTTGTTGACCCAGTAAGCCCACTGGGCCTAGAAGTCTCTTTTTCAGGGGTGACCGGTGGGGGGGGAGAAGGGGGATACAGATGGTAAGCAACTGAAAATGAACCAGATTAAGCTGTTGGTGGTATTTTTAGTGAATGGGAGAAATTTGGCCAGGACACCGGGGAAATTCCCCAACTCTTTTCTGATAACTGCCATGGGATCTTTAGCATCCACCTGAACTACCACCAATCCAGGCAGATGGGACCTCGGTTTAACGTCTCATCCGAAAGACGGCACCTCAGAAGTGCAGCACCCCCATCATGCTGTACTACAGTGTCAGTACTGGGATGTTATCCCACGTTACAGATGTGGGACCTGAACCCACAGCCCTCTGATCTCCCAACCTTAGAGGCGAGTGTGCTACCTAACTTTACTAAATCACTGAAAGGATTAGCCCAGATGTCTTCTCCACCTAAAAAAATAGCAATATTACAACAGGCAACAGATGGAAAGGCCCCCTTGCCACACATCATATCATACCTATACCAGGGTCTGATGGAAGTCAAAGGAGATTCCGTCAAGACAGTTAAGCAGGCATGGGAAACAGTTTTAGGGACTGAATAGCAGAAGATATATGGGATACTCACCTTGGCTTCCTACACTATGGGTCAGCCTCACCGATCTGGAAGGAATTTATGTGGAAAATCACACTGTGGTATTCTAAAACACCAGCCAGGCTAAGTATTTAGAGAGGGGAGACTCTTCCTGCTGGAGACAATGTGGCCATCATCTGGCTACACATGGACATATTTTTTGGGAATGCCCAAAGATTTAACCTTTCTTAACAGATCTTTTTAATGCCCTAAATGAGATGTTCCCTGACTTCCCCCCTCCGTCTCCACTTGTATTCCTTTTTAACTCATACCCGAAGGGGTGCAGAGATGCTAAAACTAGAAAACTGCTACACATATGTTTACTGACGGCTAAGAAGGTCGTAACTAAGAACTGGCTTTCCCCATCACCAGTTTCTAGCCATTCTTGGCATGACCTGATGATACAGGTTTATAAAATGGAACATTTAACAGCTTTAATTAAGAAGAAGAAGAAGAATCAGCATTTATATAGCGCTTTTCATACATCCAAAGCGCTTTACAAATGCTAGACTGGTAGTGAAGTGACTGAATGTGTGGTGGCGGCCATATCGCACATCATCACCCACACACAGCCTGGATAATTGCATGAACCGGTTTATGGGAAGGGGAATGTTGGCCAGGACACCGGGAATATTCCCTACTCTTTTGCGAAGAGTGCCCTGGGTTCTTTTACTTCCACCTGGACACCCACCAGGACAACACCAGGATGGGCAGAAGGGACCTCGGTTTAACGTCTCATCCGAAGGATGGCACACCCCAGCAGTACAGCACCCCCCAATACTGCACTCGGATGCCAGCGATTTTTAGGTGCAAGTCCAATCCCGGTGTGGGACGAGAACCCACGACCTTCTGGTCCAGAGGCAGATGTGCTACCAACTGAGCCACGCTGACACCAAATTACCAATTAACAAAAACCAGGAGAGATTTGAGATGATCTGGAGAAGATTGGTGATATTTATCTCTGCCCTCAGGCCAGACTTTGTCCCTTAAACACTGGAACCCCTACAGAGACTCTCAATATTAACAAGAGCTATGTATATGGCCTGAGCAGAGCTTTCCCACATAGAATTGTTTTGAGATGTTGTCCAGACAAAGGGTAAGTAGATCGATATCCGACAATGTTTCCCCCCCCCCAAGATATATGTATGTGATTAAGATAATGATATACAAGACCTAGACTAGGATTTGTCATTCTTAAAACTGTGGCAGACTAGTTATTGTATTTATGTTTATGTATGTTAAAGCCCTTTTGATGTTTGCTTTTTCTTATTCTTAGGTATCCTTTCACATGTATGGACTTTTCAACATAATGTTTGTTGCACGCTATACTGCTTAAGTTAAATGTATTACAAAACTTGAAATAAAAAAATTTAAATAAAAAAAAGGAGTAATGCAATAAGCTTTGATAAAGCTATTCATCGGGAGGTCCGCTTCAAGGCATAAAGTTGCTGGTTGCCAGGTACAAAGGAATTCAAGCAGACTCTCCCCCTCGCTATTCTCCGGTGGCCCGCCTATTTGGACATTCTGGGCCTGCTGTGAATTTTCCAGGGCCTCCACTCTGTATCGTAAGTGTGAATTCTCCTGGGCCATTTTTGATGTAGATGCCAAGGCTTTTGTAGCCATCGACTCTGCAACTCCAGCTGTTTTTGTAGCAGTATCAATTTTGATGTCTTGTTCAGCCATGCGGGTTAAGGCCAGCCCAAATTAATTGTGTGTAGCCTGCACTGATTTCTGAAGGACCTTCCAAGGTGGTTCTGGCCCATGCAGGAGTTGCGATTCTCCCGATGTGGTCACATCTGCTGGTGACTGAGTTTTTGCGTTGGCTCCCGCAGCTTTAGAATTGCGACCCATCTCAAAAGTTCAGTATCAATCGACTCCACTTGGCTAGCAGAATCTGTTTTTTTTTTTTAGCCCAAAACACCACTAGACTGAAAAATAAGGATTTTGTTTAGCTTTTCAATTTCAATTTTAAGGAGCTCTCCCTTCACACATCTTGTTGGTAGGTGAGCTCCACAGCGCCCTATCTGTTGTTTTCTAAATAAATCAGTTCTGATAGCAGCATCCTCTTTTTTTTTATAGATGTCCAAATCCAGACATTGTGTATTTTATTATTAATTTTTAACTGTGAAGTTCAAATTTACATTTAAATCTTCTAAGAACTGGACAAATTCCGTCAACTCATCTATGCTACTGCACCACACCATCAGGACATCATCAATAAAGCATGTTCATAAATCCATTGCAGAATGGATTTGCACTCCTGTTATAAATCACATCTGCCTTCCACTGCTTTGGATATAAATCTGCGTAATGTGGCCCCCATGGCAGTGCCCTTAGTTTGGAGGAAGAACTGCTTCTGAAAAACAAAAGTATTACACTTAAGACAGACCTTGACAATGTTACCAAAAATTCTATCTGGTCTAGGTTTAATTCAGTTTTGGCTTTAAGCCATATACGGTTGCACCCATTGACAAAAGGCCACTATCATGCGGAAAATTAGTGTTTAGGGACTCAACATCCATGAGCACTAACAGCCAGTCTTGTTCCATTTGTACATCCCCCAGGATGCCCAGTATTTCCTTGAGGGTGAACTGCCAACAGGCCCTCGCTGTCCCACCTTGGATCCTGGCGAGGATCTGAGCACCGGAGACTCAAATGGAGGGAGCAAGTGCCATACTGGATCTGTGACCCTGTTACCATACTAAGTCTGTAGGCGTTCTCTGACTGGTCACAGCAGGAGGCTGGCATCCCATGGGTGCCTAACCCCCATGGCTCAAAACACACACAGGTCCCCCTAACTTAGAAGCCTATGACTCTCCCTTTTTTTCTTTTGGCAGAACTGAGGCCCCATTTATATGCCTCAGGAAGGTGGGCAGCAGATTTCTTATTTATTTGAAAATTGGCAACTGGGAAAGGCACACTGAACCAAGTCTCATTTCCAGGTGCAACCCGGAGGAAAGGGTAAGGGGAGTATAATAATACAGCGTACACAGCATCAATGAAACAATACACACTAAAGTGCATAACAGTGTACGTACACACTAAAGTGCATAACAGTGTACAAGTTAACGTGATAAAAGTACAATGTGGTACATTGAGCAGCAATAAAAAAAAAAGTCCGTGAATGTGCTCGTTTCCAGGGTATCTGCACCTGAGACACTCTTCACAGAATAAGAGTGTCTCACGCGCAGGGAAGGGAGCACTTTGATTTGTTGGGAGTGCTCCCTCAATCTATAATATATATTAATATGTCCCCCAGAGCCATTCATTGTGGGATAAGAGTGGTTACACGCATGTTCAACTCTGGCGAGAACAGCAAAGCAATGCTGAGCTGTTCTGGTTGGAACAGAACGCAAGTGAAACCACTCTTATCCCGTAACGAGTGGCGACGGGGGACGTATTAAAATATTATAGATCGAGGGAGCACCCAGTGTTATTTAAAAAAAAACGTCCAGGAATGTGCCCGTTTTCAGGGCATCTGTGTGTGAGACACTCTTCACAGATTAAGTGTCTCACGTGCAGGGGAAGGAAGTGCTCCCTCGATCTATAATGTGCAAATAAAGTGGTGCAGGTAGAAAAGTAACAGCACAATAGCTGTTGGTAAGAGACTATTTCAGGCATACCTCTCAACCTGTTATCACTGAAATACAGCCACTCAAAATGAGGGACACTGACCTGCATAATGAGGGACACATCCTCAGACATGGAGCTAAAAGCTCAGAACAGTGTGGAAATCCTTGCCTGTGCTTGAACACAGTTTATTTTTTTCATTTAGCATCTTAAAATAAAATGAAATTCTGCTTCAAAGCCTTAATTTACAGAATCTTCTCTGTGTGCAGTACCTTTTCCATGAGAGATGGAGGGATGGGTGAGCAATTTTAAAGGAGAAATTGAGAGACGTCTCACGTAGTCATCATGGCGATTGTGAAGCTCTAAGGCTGGTTGCTGTGCTTTTTCTATTACTCTGTGTTTTATGGTGCCAACACGGTGATGCAGTAATGCCAAAACATACCTGAACCTGGAAAATCAATAGATCGTAGAATATTGTAAGGTCTGTAAACACATTTTCACTTTGAGTGAAAGCAAATAGAAAAAGGAACATGTTCTGTGAAGCCCCCCACAACCCCTGGCATAAACACAATTTTATCCATGCACTCGGGTGGGGGGGGGCTGGAGCGCCCCCCCCCCCACAGAAAGTATAATATCTGTGATTATTTAAAATGGATAAAAAAAACACATTTCACTTCAAGAGACAGCAACTAGAAAAGTAACATGTTCTCTAATATTACACTTTCTGTGGGGGTGCTTGCCTCCGCATAAACACAGCTTCATCTATACACCGGAAGTGTGTGTGTGTGTTAAAGTAGCACCTCTAACAGAAAGAATAATATCTATGATTATTTAAAACGGATAAAAAAAACATGTTTCACTGAAGGACAGCAAACAAAAAAAATAACATGTTCTATTATTCTTTCTGTGGGGATGCTCCACCCCCTCCAATATAAACGCAACTTCATGTGGGGCCAAATGTTCCTCATTCTCTTTTGCCAACTTCGCTGCCTGGAACATGTGTTAGATTTACAGCAGCTTTACCGTAATTCATCTAGTAGGCCCAACATGGCTTTAGAACTTCACAATTGCCGTCATCACAGAGAGTTGAGGGGTTTAATTTCTGACAGAAGTTGTGTTCTGGCATCCTTCCATCAAAGGGGAATGGACTCGCAGTCCGGTACTGGAGGTGGTGGAGGAGGAGGGGGCTGGAAGCTCGGATACTGAGGGTATGCCAGGAGGGGTAATAGAGTACCCGGGATGACCTGGCATGGGGTGCCCTGGGGTGGGATACCCCGGCGTCGGGTAACCTGGCGTCGGAAGGCCTGGCGACGGAGGCACATGGCCCAGTGTCGGATACTGAGTGGTTGACGGAGGGCCGCCCGGAGGTGGGAAGGAGGATTCAGAGTCTGGGAACCCAGCCGAATGTCCCGTGGGGGGCAGCGCCGTAGCGCCAGCAGGTGGCGCCGGATCCGGGAGCACGCCCAAAGTACCAGAGGGTGGAGGCTCCATGCCAGGATCCCCAGCTGGCAGCGGACTCCTGTCCAGGGACAGCGGAAGGCCGGGCGAGGGGAGGAAGCTTGAGGGGTCCCCTGACGGCAGGTCTGAATGCGATCTAGCTAATGCAAAAAGCAAAGGATCGGGTGGCGAATCCCTGGGGTGAAGAACCCTAGGGGACGACGGGTCGACTTGTCCCTCACTCTGTCCAGCATCAGGGGCCAAACTGGAGCCCGACGGGAGAGTGGATGGATCTGGGCGGGCGTCGGAGGAGCTGGCGTCCGATACCACAGATCCGACCGAGCTAGAGATGGTTGGAAGGCTGCCGCTAGACTGCTTGGCGGAGGCCGCGCGCCCTTCGCTTGAGGCGAGGGGTGTCTTACTGGCAGGACAAGGTGAAGAGATTACAACCTCCAAAGAGGCTACCCTCGGCAGGAGGGGAGAAGGGCCTGGCCAAGGAGGCGAACAGGGCGCCCGAAGAAGTACTCTCAGCTGTAGGCCTCTTATGAGGCGACGTACTCCGGTCACGGCGCTTCTCTTGTTTTTAGGGGCCGGCTACGACAACCTTTCCCTCAGTTTTTGGAGCTTCTTTTCCATAGACACCAAGCGTCAGGTCAGAAGATGGGCCTCAAGGGACCATTTGTGCCTGGTTCTGGTCGCCTAGTTGAAGGCCTGGCAGATGGAACACTCCTGGATGTCGTGTTTAGAACTCAGGCAAAGGAGGCAGCAGGAATGGTCATCCCCATGCGGGATTTGAGTGCCGGACTTAGAGCACTTTTTCTTCTGTCTAGAAGACATCAAATTGAAGAAAAACTTTAGTGAAATATTAATTAGAGGTGAAGAAACCTTCGACAAAATACAACGCGGGTGTTGGATTGCTGTTCAAACATGAGCTGAATGTTACTGAGGCAACGGCGGGAAAGAACTGGAGAGCGGGCGCGGGACCGCCCCTTTTATAGTCAGGCTGACGTCACGTTGCTGGACATCGGGGGTGGTCCCCCTGATGATTGCCATCTACAAGTTTGCCGTGCGGACCTGACTCCAGGGGGCGCAGTCCTATATGTGAAGACCTACTGCAGGAACCCTCTGGAAGTAAGATCTACAATTTTCCCTTGCCGCTTGGCTATGGGTAACTGCACACACCATCCCGTTTGAGATTGTTGCCAAGGATGACGTCAACTGCTAAAGTTTTGGCTACAGCCACCTGTTGCACAGTTCCCCATTTCACCCCAGTCTAGAACACTAGCGAGTGGCAACATTGTCTCCTTCCCAGTGAACCCTTGTACAGTCACAAATGTATTGGGTATAAGCTGACTAGGCTCTACCAGATCCCCTTTTACCAATGTCAGGGAGGCCCCTGTGTCCCTTAACCCTTGTGTCTGTACACCATTCACCATGACTGAATGCATGTGTTCCCTCATGTTCACAGGCATGCTTCTGGGGACACACAAACAACCCACTTCTTTCCTAGCCCCATGCTACATATTGCTTGTCCTTTTGAGACACTGTCTGGCAATATGCCCAGTTTCTTTACAAACCCAACATTCATTTCTTTTCTCAGAGAAATGTTTTCTTTGAAACGTGGGACTAACTGGTTTTGGTGGAGGCAGTGAGGGTTTTAGCTGCCCTGAAGGTGCACTTTTCCCTTTCTGCACTGCCACGCCCGCCCCATTAGCTCTCAGAGCAGGTCTGCTCTTGGCATAGCGGTCCGAGAGATCAGCAGCCTCTTGCACTGTTTTGGGATCTCAGCCCTCCAGCCAAGTTTTCAGCTCTGCTGGGCATGCCCCCCAAAACTGTTCTAACAAAACAGCATTTTCAATTTTATCTACAGAGTTTGCTTCAATTCCTTCCCACCAACGTGTTAAAAACTGACGTTGTTTCGTGGCTAGCTCCTCGTAGCTCATATCAGGGCTTCTCCTGAGCTTACGGAATTTAGCTCTGTATGCTTCTGCAGTTAAATCAAACTTTTTTAAAAGTGCAGCTTTAAGTTTGCTGTAATCATTACTGTCCTCATTGTCCATTTGACCCAATGCATCCTGAGCTTTCCTGGTAAGTAGCGGAGATAGCTGGAAGCTCCAGGACCCTCTAGGAATTTTTGCCTGAATACAAACTTTTTCAAAGGAATTTAAAAAGGCATCCATATCCTCCCCCTTTAAATTCAGCTATCAATTTGGAATTCAATTTGTAACACAGTCCTGTAGTTCCAGTTAAACCCAAGCCACTTACCTGCTCTGCTGCTGGTGGTTGGAGTTCTAGCTTCTCCAGTTCATGTTGCCTCTGGGGCTCATGCTCTTCACAGTCAGCCTCTCGCTGTTCTCGCTCTGCATCTCGCCGTTCTTGTTCAGCCTCCCTCTGGAACTTCAGCTCCATTCTGCGCAACTCAATCTGCAGCCTGATTGCTTCTGGCTCCAGAATGCTGGTGACCCTCCCTTGCTGCTGTGCCCCTTCACTGGCACTGGTCCTGCTGTCTTCCTCACCGGATCTGGACACTGCACTGGTCGCTGGCCTCTCCATGCCGAGGTTTTGTCCTTCACAGTCAGTCTATGACTCTATGCTCTGGGCATCTGCTACCATCACGGCATCCATGAGGTTCTGCTGGTGGCTCTCGCCTCGTGCAGGACTCCTCTGTCCTGGCACAACTGCCTCAAGTAGTCTGCAGTGTACCCGCTGTAGTTGGAAGCCATCTTCTTCCCTAACTATGACTACTCTAACTTGCACTTTAGAAAAAAAATAAAACAGGTAGGAACTTGACTGTAAGCAAAATGATATAGTTCTGTTTCGTTTTTTAAAAATAAATCACTGCCTTATTTTGCAAGTGAGCTGTACAGTATTAAGCTGACACAGTGTACAGTTAAAGCTTGTGTTACCAAATTTATCGCACCGCTGCTAACCAAATCTGTCACAAACTCACTCAGCAGGTCAGGCCCTCTGCTCCCACAGTGCCAACCTCCGAGCGCAGTAATGTGAACAGGTAACAGACAGGGTAACCCTCCTGTCTGCCTGTGGGTCCGAAACCCCTTTAGTCTCAAGTTCTGGGGGAATTCAAACTGTGAACCTTATGCTAGCGTACCCAAATGTACAGGCTCAGATAATATTCTCTTTGGGGGGATGCAATACATCTTTTGCCTAAGGGCACTTAACCAGGTATCCTAAATGAACCCTTAAAACTCTATAAAAGACCTTAGGTATATTCTTACCGTTTCCCAGTTTAGTAACACCATCAAGCTTTTGAACAGTTTTCAAACTTAACCACGTATACATCACATGCAAAAAGAACTTGGAAGACACACAAAGATTTTACTAAAAGATGATAAAAATATGTAAAATGTAAACACAGAACAATATATCAAAGAGCATACAATCACTTAACAGAACAAGGGTAAAGTACAACACAAAAACTCCTACCACAATACAATTAGACTTTTTCCATCTAATGTATTACCTTTTAAATGCCTAAGTTAGACTAGAGATCTTGTTTCTTAATAGTCCAAAAATATACTATATAACAGGAAATATTCACTATCCGTAAATATTCACTATTTATAGTAAATGCGCCAATATTTACGGATTGCGAATATTATTGGGCTCAATAGCATTGTTTTACAATTCTGTTCACAGGACTATGATTTAAATACAGTACTTAAATTTAAACAAAATCACTGTCACAGACAAATTCATCAGTTTGTCATATCCCCCCTCATCCTTTCTTTTCCTACAATTACTGCATCTCTTTGGACTCTACACCACAATTCTGGGAACCAGATCAACCTCCATCGGGTCACTGCCCGGTCCCATTCTTTCCATCTCAGGCTGACATGGACTGTATACAAGGGGAACAAAGGGGAGACACCTAATCACTTAGCGGTATGTCGGCTTCTGATCAGCTTCCAGCACGTAGAACGCAGAAGCCACCATCTTGATCCCCAGTGCTGAGAGTCTTATCTGGACACAAGTTTCAAATATCTCTAAAGGTAAAGGCCAATTAGCAATTTTAGTGAGCATACTGTTAGATGCACTAATTAATTTCACAGTTTGATCGTGAATATTTTCAGGCTCCAATATGTTTATGCCAGGCAGTCTGCCAATATTAACGGGCGCCAATATTTTCTCTTATACAGTATGCCACTCAACAGTTCAGACACAATATAGTTTAAACTGTGTCTCTCCACACCCCTTCTGTAAGTCATCTAGCTCCTCCTTTTAGAATATAAAAAAAATACAAACATGATATCCTATCAGGAGGTATTTTAAATAAGGTGACATCATCAAAAACTAATTTCCCAAATTATAAGTCTTTGAATTCCCAGTTCCTTCTCCCAAGGCATTTCAAAGGGTTTTATAGCTTTTTAACACCAGTTGATATTAAATGTTCTTCCTCTTAAGACATCATAAAAGTTTATGATTTTCATCCTCTGGCAGACTCATAAAGTCCCATTTCGTTTCCACTTCAAAGAAGCAATAGGTCATAAAAAGGCCATAAAATGCAATGTCTCAAGGAAGTTAATTACATTACAGAGATCTCCTGGTTAATTACATATCCTGTAGTTTTCACTGAAATCAGGTTGGGGGGGGGGTCACCCAGGAGCAGAGGCTGTCTTATGTGAGA
Source organism: Neoceratodus forsteri (assembly GCA_016271365.2). Taxonomy (NCBI): domain Eukaryota; kingdom Metazoa; phylum Chordata; order Ceratodontiformes; family Ceratodontidae; genus Neoceratodus; species Neoceratodus forsteri. The sequence goes on from CM028132.1 coordinate 501,793,610, forward strand.
CAAATCACATACTATTTTTATATTACAAATATCATAGAACAATCATAACCAGCTGGCCAAGCATCACACACAATAGTCCCTCAACTGCACCCACTGGGCAGCACGTCTGTTCATTGGTCAATCGCACCACATCCTCTCATTGGTCCGATTGGTCTGCTGTTCCTATTGCCACCAAGTCTCTCAAGCCGATTGGCTACATCTTCATTTTTTTTCTGTGTTGGTGAGTGCTCAGAAGTGCTCTTTTTAAATTTCAGAACCACCCTAAACCTTCCAGCATACCACTTTGCAGACGGGGCAGAGGAGCTCGGAGCAACCCGGCAATCAATAGTTTATTTTTTGTGTTACTTGTGTTCATTTTCCTTTTCGCGGTAAGTAACGGGTTGTCTCTTCAAGTTCCTCTGTCCCATCTTTTCTTTACATTTTTTTCTTACTTTATTTATTTGTTGGTGACATTATTGCATGGGGCACAGAAGGCAGCCTGGTAAAGTAGATAATCCTGTTTTGCTGTGAGAGGATGCCGGTTGGTCTGTAGTTATTCATAACTTTTAAAATAATTGCATCGGAACACATACAGCAGTCAGTCATGACTTGCTGGGGGACAATGTGTGTTTGGCTGTGGTTGAAGCACTTTTTTTTTCTGTTTATTTTCAATATTTGCCATGGGTTGGTTTGAGGGGACAGCGCTCATCCACATCTCCTGTATGCCCTACTGTTTTCCTTTCAACAGGTTGTTCTGGCTCACTGGTATGATCCTATAATTGCGATTGGAGGGCTTACGATACAAACAGCTAATAACCCCACTTTTGAGTTTATAAGCACATTGTATCTCAAGCCAGTTGATCGCAGTTGAATGTAGCTACCCATTTACTGTCCCTTCGTTAGGTGAGCCAGAATAGCCTGCTGTAAAAATGTGTTTTCTGCTAGTTTTTTATCATCCCATGCCTTATTTATTAGACTATATATTTCCAGGACTATGATAGGAGGGTCTTAACACTGCTGCATTATACATTTTTTTGGGAGCGGGTGCAGTTTATGGGTCCTGTCAAAATGGCGGATGAGATTTCCACACTTCGGGGGGCTATGCCCTGGAACCCCCCCCTTCCCATACATCCGATCGTTTAGTTTTTGGGGCCAAAGCCCTACAAGCCCCCCTCCCACAATGAGCAGTATACTATATCTACCCCAACTAATATTAACTGTATGTAAGGAGTCCCAGATCTTGTCCTCCATTGTGGGACCCCTATATACTGCATACAATCCCTTTTTTGTTGTTGAGGCTGTGCAAGTAAAGCCATTACAGTTTGAAACCATTATTTTAATATTTCTACTTTTAAGTCATCACTTTGTTATTTTTTACTTCCAAATCCACGTAACATTACTTTGTTAGAGCCCTTCCCTTCCTGCCAGAAGCACAGCAATTCCACCTGAGCTTTCAGCGCTGAGGGGTTGCAGTATCAGTTATTCTGTGAATATACTTTCCCCTTTTTGTTATTCAGACACTGATTTTTACTTATTGACCTCATTATCTGTCATGATACATGAAAAATATTAACATACCTGTCAAATATTCCTTTCCAGGTACTGTCTCTATTGCACAACATAAATGTTCTTTTTACATTCTTGTTTGGAACCCTCCACGGGCCAGATATTCAAAATTGCCCACAGTGGAGCACAAACATTTGGGCCCTGCCTTAAAATAACGTTTGTTCACAAAATTCCATATTCAGAGGAATAGCGCAGTGCACGCTTCATCTGAATATAGGTTCAGTGTTGCCCAGCAATAAGCCACTTAGTCCTGCCCGATAGGGCTCCCGCAATGGCTAGCACCGGAGCAGTATTCAACAGTCCCCATGCAAATGAGCCCACTGGGCATGCAAGGTGCTAAGGGGCCATTTACATTCCCATTATGGGCTCATTTGAATGGGGTTGGAGGCCCTGTAACACCAAAATGTGCCTGTCTTGTGAGCTGTCCCTGGTGCTAGCGTCCCTCCTCTGATCCCAGTGCACCATACTAAACTAAACATTTCCTGGTGTGCAGTTGTCCCTCTTCCTGCCTGATGCCCATCCCTTACAGTTAATATAATTCCATGGTGTACAGTGATCCCTCCCCCCACCTGATCCTCATCCCTGTAGATAACAACCCTCCACCCCACAGAGTGTCGCCCGCAGCCCTAGCCAACCCCCCCCATAGGTGGCAGTGGTCCCACCCACCGCAGCACTAACAACCCACCCACCCCACCCCCTTACTGTACAGTCGGTGACACAGCCCCACCACACACCTCCTCGGCCACCCGCTGTCTGACCATAGCAGAGAGAGCGTTGCTTATTTATAGTGTGGGGTTGGACCACTACCACTAATGGGGGGGTTGGCTGTGGGCTTGGAAATTGGGCCAGGGCTTTGTAGTTGGGGTGGGTTCTTGCCACCAGAGTTGCCCAGCTGTAGCAGTCCAGCCATGTGGGGGGGAGACACACCGGGGTATGATGTTGTCATATTTTGGGACCGGTGATTGGGTGGAGGGAGACCACTGGACACCAGGGAATTATATTAACCATACTGGATGGGGATCGGGCATGGGGGAGGGACCCTGGACACCAGGGAATTATATTAACTGTATGGGATGGGGACTGGAAGCACTGGACACCAGGGATGTCACGTAACTGTGCCGGGACTGGAACTGAAGTGAGTGGGGTTCCACAAGACACAGGGGCATAATGTGTTGGGGGTTGCCGATACACTAGCTCCAGCAGCCACTAGGGCTGTTGCTGATTAAGACAGTCAGCAGTATCTGCTCTGCTCAAGGGTATCACACTAGGCATCCTTGCACTGTGCAAACACACAGCATATTGAACTGTGCCGATATTCAGGTCCACCGCCCCCAATTTGCATTGTTTTGCCTTTTGAACCTCTCCACATTTTATTCTGGCGCAATCTCAGTACGCTGGTGCTAAATGGTCTTTTGAATATGAGACTTAAGTGCAAAACCCAGTTTGTGTGGACAAACTAACTTGGTTTTGCACAGAGGCAATCCGTTGAATATCTGACCACATATGTCTACAATGCTGTTCCAGTTGTGTGGGTGGGTGGTGGTGGGGAAACATGGCAAGTCTGGTCTTCAGGGAAAGGCAGCTGCAGAGTATGGCTGGTCTGTGGCAAGGGGTATTCCAGTTGTGTCAAGGGTGCAGAGAGTGCGTTACCCCTGCAACAGGATAGTCCATCGTTCTGGTGTGAAGCCCATTAAACCCGAGTCATACAGGATGCCTGGAGCTGTGCCAGCAATAACAGAAGCCCTGGGACCTCTGCAGACTGTGCTGCCTCTGCTACATTGGTGTGTCTCTTATCCATGTTGTACTCCCAGAAGCATGCAGCCATGGCTTTGGGAGCTCAGGAGTCTGGAGCCCGAGACCAGGCATGGATATAGGTTCTGGAGCCTGAGACCATGGCTTGAAGGTGGGGTGGTAGTAAATCATTTTTTATTCATGTACGAATAAATTGATACATTCAATTGAGCGGGGCTCATTTTCAATGAAGTTCCATATTGCAATAAAATAAGGGGTGGTGCTTGCGATCATAAACACATGGACTATCCCCACTGCAGGGACAAGACTTGCTCTGTGTCCCAGCACACAGGTGGAACCCCCCTTCCCACATATCAGCCACCCTCCTGCAGCTGCCTTCCCTGAAGACGATACTAGCCATGTCGCCTCTCCCGCAGCCTCCCTCTTCCAAATAACAGACTGGACACCCCCTCCCATCCCACAGTGGGATTTCTGGTGGACTGTAGAGTTGGCGGATGTCAAGGGTTAGGAGCAGTGGACCCAGACTTATCTCCAAGTTCCCCCATGCTGGCCAGGAAGGAGAAATCTATTTTCCCTCCCAGGAACTCAATCCAGATGGGAGGTGTCCCATGCGACAGAGCCAGTTGGGTATCATACTCTAATCTACCATGTTTTTTCCTTATTCTGGTTTTACTCCACCCGGCAGCATGTCACGATGTAGGGTTATGTGAGTGTGTACACAGAGGTATGCACCATGTGTCTGCCAAGGGATGTCCCCCTGCTGAGCTGTGCACGCTACCCTGCCTCCACATGGTTACAGTCTAGCAGTGGCATAGCTAGCCTTGCCGGAGAGGAGAGTGTCCTCCAGATGCTCAATCTTCTCCCACCTGGATGACCAGTGGTGACCAGGCTTGCTCCCGAATGCAGGCTGTCAGCGTAGCAGTAGGTATCCAGTGCCTCAGCCCTCCATGCCACTGGGTCAATGTTTCTATTTTTTTTATTCCTGGTTTCAGTACTGTACATGGCTATTGTAATAGAATCAGCATTGTAAAACTGCTCTATAATTTGTTCAGTGTTCCACTGTGATGTACCCAGCATTGCTAGATATTAGTTGTGACCTACCACAAAAGTCAAGATACTGTATGACATCTTGCAAAGTGGGTTCAAAAATAGCAGTTTTATTCTGTGGCATTCTCATCTCTCGCCAATATCTTCCACCCTCCATCCTGAGACCATGCCCTCTGGTGTCCCTTCCTCCCACAACCGCTCCAATCTTGGTATCATCTGCAAACAGACTGATCTTGGGACAGGGTGCGAGGGGGTAAAGGTGAGAGGGGCAGCTGCAATATAAGGGAGCTAGCTGCACATTCGAGCAGACTAATTTGATAGACCGCAAAGCCTGTTTCTGCTAGCAGAGTCATATGTTCTTATTGTTTTCAAAATCCACATATTAAAAGACTTCAATACACAGCAGCTTGCTTCTTTGGCTATTATCTCAATGTGACACTTTGCTTCAAAATGGTACCAGCTAAGCCGGCCCGGTGGTGCAGAGGGCTGAGGCACTGGTGCCTTACCTCATGCAACTCCGGCAACCCAGGTTTGGGAACAACCTGGGGAGCTGGCTGTGGGGGAGGTTGGAGGGATTAAGCTATGGCTCTCCCCTCCACGGGTGGACCCCCGCCTCCATAGTCCCGCCCCACTGGGTGGAGGTCCGTGGATGTGCAGGCTGCAAGGAGCAGCAACATAAGTCTGGGGAGGGCAGATGGGGCCACCGGATCCTGGCATTTGCATGTGCCTCTACGCACATGCACACACATGTGTATACCATGGCCTGGGGGGGGGAGAAAATGGTAAAACTACAAACTATATATGGGGAGAAACTAAAATCTGATGGCAGAAAAGGACCCCTTGGCCCATCCAGTCTGCTGTTTTCCCCATCCCCATAAGTAGCCCTAGACCTACCTCTTTGCACAGCTCCCCTGTGCCCCCCCACCCCCACAATGGAGACTCCAGTCCCCTCTTTTCTTCTAGGTTTATTGTCCCTTTCCCTATTCTGGTTATTGCCATGTAATTATCCCATGACCTCTTAAACGCCCACTTGGGAGTGAAGACTCTGGTGGCCAAATTCTGGTTTGGCACAGTGCAGATAAACTCAGAAGAAGAAAAGGACCTCGGAGTAAGAAGCACCAGTGATCTGAAATACTATGCATAGTATAAGACAGCTGCTGCCAAGGCAAACTGCATGCGGTGATGCATAGCCAGGTCAATTACCACCATGTAGGCAGAGGTTATTCTGCCACTGTACATGTCACTGATATGACCACACCTGGAGTACAGTTTTGGTGCCCACGGATGTCAACTTCTTGGAGATAGTCCAGAGAAGGGCAACCAAGATGATCCAGGACAAGCAAGGAAACACCTACGACAAGAGGCTCAGGGGGAAGGGAGAGAGCATACACGATAGAGACCTTTCAAGTACCTGAAGGGGTGACAGTTGAGGACCTCTTCAAAGAGACATAGAATTTGACGGCAAATAAGAACTGCATGGTCGACCCAGTCTGGCCAATTGCCTACCTACATATGCTCCAGATTCAAAGTAATTCTGCATCTTACCTTTTCTTTCCTATCACTATGGTTTCCTTCTGTCTATCCCATGCATTCTTGAATTCACCTATTGTTTTTGATGCTACAACCTCTTCAGGGAGGTTGTTCCATGCATCTACTACCCTTTCTGTAAAAAATACTTCCTCATGTTACCCGAGTTCCCCCGCCCTCATCTCATACTGTGACCCCTTGTTCTTGGCACGTCTCTTTTTCTAAAAGATGCTTCCCTCCTGAACCCTGTTTATCTTCTTGAGGAACATGAATGTGTCTATCATATCAACGTGATATACATGGTCAGGAAAGTGCACAAACCCGCAAAACCCCCTCTAGGACGATTCTCATGTGGTCGTACAACTCCTTAGTTCTACCTGCGCTCCTATATGACCTGGCTCATATTGACTGGTCCTTCATACCTAAAGCACCCTCGATTGACTACGCTTACGAAACTTTTAAGACCAGGTTTCTCACAGTTTGGGATAATCATGCCCTGCAAGGAGCACACGATAAGGGCTCCCACCTCCTCCTGGGTCTCAGCCGATCTCATTAGCAGCTGCCGCACCAGAGATCAGGCATGGCTCAAACATAAGCTGTCATGCTCCCAAGAATCCCTACAAAGATACCGGACCCTCCACAACTCCTGCACCAAACTGATTCATCGGGCAAAAAAGAGTTACTTCACGTCCACTTTAAACTCAAACCTCAACCACCCCACAATCTTCTGGAAAACTCTCAAATCCCTCCTCCCCCCCCCCATCCAACCTCCAACCCCGACCCTGTCCATCCAAGGTTCGTCCGACACCGACCCTGGAGAAGTAGCGTCTGCCTTTAATACTTTCTTCACTAGCTGTGCAGCGCCTCTCCTACCCAATCGCCCGCACACCTCATCCACACCACGCACCCCACTGCAATCTCTGAACTCCACACACACACCCCGTTTCTCTTTCCATCCAGTTACCCCGGCCAAAGTGCTGCAAGTACTGACTTCACTCAACCCTAACAAATGTAAATGTCCATCTGGCCTGGACCAAATTGCTTCACTTATCTGCTCCCACCATAGCCGCTCCACTAGCCGATCTTCTCAACCTCTCTTTCTCCATGGCCAAAATCCCAGCTGATTGGAAGCATGCGACTGTTATCCCCCTCCCTAAGGGCGGAGATCCCTCTACACCGGGTAATTATCGACCTATCTGCCTTCTTCCAATTCTGGCTAAAATACAGGAACACCTCGCACTCGCCCAACTTTCCCAATTCCTAGATACAACCTCTTTTTTCACCCCTTATCAGTCTGGTTTCCAAAAGTCTCACTCTACTATCACCTCCCTACTAAAACTCACCGATGACATCCTATCTGGAATGGACAAAGGGCATATCACCTCGGCCATTTTCATTGAACTGGCCAAGGCTTTTGATACTGTCTCCCACCCTAAGCTACTAGCAAAATTAAATGTGGCTGGCCTGTCAGGCCATGCCACTAGCTGGTTTCATGCCTACCTGGTAGGCAGATATCAATCGGTGAAAATCGTCTCTCACATCTCTTCCCCCCTTCCAGTCACTATGGGGTTCCCCCAAGGCTCAGTCCTGGGACCTCTGCTTTTTTCAATATTCCTAAATGACCTCCCACAGACCTGCACACTGTCATCCATCCAAATGTACGCGGATGACACCATACTGTATGCCTCCGCACTGTCCACCGGAGCAGTATCAAATGTGCTTCAGCGGGATTTCAATGCCATACAAAATTGGTTTACGTCAAACCACCTATCTCTAAATACAAAAAAAAGTCACACTCACCTTCGGGTCGTGTTCTCGACTCTCCCACCTAGCATCACGCCCCTCCTTCCATACCCTAGATAGGACCCCCCTCCAGTCCTGCATTTCTGTCAGATACCTGGGAGTCTGGCTTGACAAATACCTGGATTTCTCCACCCATATCGAATCCTTACACAATAAGATGTACCCGAAACTTGGTGCTCTATATCGCAATAAGGATTGTATGCCCAAACAGGTCCTGAGGGAAATTGTTCAAAAAATGATCCTCCCTACACTTGACTATGGCGACGTAGTATATGGCGCCGCACCCCAATCTAACCTGGCCAGCCTTGACACTCTTTTCCACTCCTTCTGCCATTTTGTCCTTGACTCCCCCCAATGACCCACCACTGTGATCTGTACATGGACCAAGCCCTGCCTTCACTCACAACCGCAGACAGATCCACTGCTCCAGAGTTATCGCCAAATTCTGGTCACAGTCCGTTCCCCCTTATCTCACATCCGCCATATCGGCTCAGCCCTCCCCTACCTACTCACTCAGAAGTTCCGACTCAAGGCTTCACCAAGTCACTTTCATGCATACTTCCAAGGGTCAATCAGCTTTCAAATATCGCATGCCTGAACTATGGAATGACCTGCCTGCTGATATCAGGAGCTCCACAAACCCCAGGCATCTCAACCCACTCCTCTACGCTCACTTCCCCACCATATGCACATGCTCGCAGTAGCCATAAGAACAAGCCCGCAATTTTCCTAGTAACTGGCAGACACGACAAATCTCAGCTGCTACGCTGTAGGGCCTGCTTACTACTTGTCTGTATTACATGCATAACTAATAAATAATTTGTCCTCATTGTCAGATGCCCTGCAGCCCTCTGGAAACTAACTCTGCTACGCTATTGTAATACCTATGCTGTATTTTGTAATGCATCTTACGTCTCATCATTGTATGTTGAAATGCATCATTTCGTCTCACCATTGTATCTACCTATACTGTATAAAAAAAAAATGTATGTACCAATCAATGTTTCCCTATCCCCCACTCCCCCAGGTCGCGTCTGGAAACGAGTGGTTCTCCGCTCAGTACGCCTGCCTGGTTAAACTCTTAAATAAATATCTCCCTCTCCCTTTCCTCAAGGGTATACATACTGAGGTCTTTCAGTCTTTCCTCATACATTTTCTGGTGCATTCCTTTCACTATTTTCATTGCTCTTCTCTGCACCGCTTCCATTCTATGTCCTTCCAGAGATGTGGCTTCCAGAACTGAACACAGTATTCCAGATGTGGCCTTACCAATAGTCTCTACGGTGGCATCACCACCTCCTGTTTTCTACTGTTCATGCCTCTCCCTACACAACCCAGCATCCCTTCAGCCCTCCCCACTGCCTTCTCATATTGCTTGGCTACTTTCAGGTCGTCCGTTATAATTACCCCCAGGTCTCTTCCAGTGGTATTGTAGTTAGTATGTCCCCCCCATCCCGTATTTCCCTCCAGGATTTCTGTGCTCCAAGTACATGACTTTGCAATTTTTTGTATTGAATTTAAGCTGTCACACTCTTGACCACTCTTCCAACTTGCCTCTAGGTCTCTTCTCATTCTTCCAACCTGTCTGGAGTGTCCACCCTATTGCAGATCTTGGTGTCGTCTGCAAAGAGGCTTACCTTCCAGTGCTTCCGCAATGCCCCTAATAAAGACATTGAAGAGGACCAGCCCCAGTACTGAGCCTTGTGGCACCCCGCAGTCACCCTTCTGTCCCGGGACTGAACTCCATTAACCACCCTCTGCATCCTGCTGCTCAGCCAGTTTCTCTCCCAGTTCACTACCTTGGGACCAACTCCCAGACTGCCCAACTTGTTTACTAGCCTTTTGTGTGGGACGGTGTCAAATGCCTTGCTAAAATCTAGGTAGGCCATAGCCACAGCCCCCCCCCGCCCGATCGACTACCCTAGTTACACAGTCAAAAAACTCTATCAGATTTGTCTGACAAGATCTACCAGTTGTGAATGCATGTGTTGCCTTGGGTCTTGTGCCCTGCCGGCCTTAAGATATGCAACAATCTTTTCTTTCAGCATCGACTCCATTATTTCCCCACCACTGAAGTCAAACTGACCAGCCCATAATTCCCAGGTTCTGCCTTGCTCCCACGTTTGTGTAGAGGTACCACATTTGCCCTCCTCCCGTCCTTTGGCGCACTCCAGCCTCCATTAATTTGTTATAGAAGCCTATTAATGGTGCCCCAGTACCTCTCTTAGTTCTTTCAGTATTCTGGGATGCATCCCATCTGGACCCACTGCCTTGTCCACTTTTTGTTTTGGTAGTTCCTTTAGTACTCCTCCGTGAATGGACTGGTGTCCACCTCTCTTCCATGTCTGTTTCTACCATTTAATTTTGGTCCCTCCCCTTCTTTTGCAAATATTGAGCAGAAGTATTCGTTCAGAAGTTCTGCTTTTCTAGGTCCCCATCCACACATTCCCCTCTCCCGTTATTTAGCTTCACAATCCCCTTATTGGTCTTTTTGCTCTCCCTAATATACCTGAAGGTTTTGTCTCTTTCTTGTACTGATTGTGCTATGCTTTCTTCAGTTTGCGCCTTTGCACTCCAGATTGCTTTCCCCACTTACTTTTATTTTGCCTGATACAGTTCCGTCTTCCTCCCACAGTGTTTCTTTGTACTTTCTGAATGCCCATTTCTTTTTCTTAACTTTCCCCGCCACTTCTTTACAGAACCATTGTTTTTTTTCCATTCTTCTTGCTTTGTTGACTTGCTTTACACAGAGTCTTGTTGCCTCTGCTATGGCTCCTTTAAATGTCTGCCACTGTTCCTCTACCCCGTTCCCCTCCCTCCACCTTTGCCAGGATTTTCTTGAGATGTTTCCATATTTCTGCAAAGTCATCCCTTTTGAAATCCAGGACCCTTACTTTTGTGTGGCTTGCCTCTACTACTGTCTTTACCTTAAACCACACTGTATGGTGATCACTGGAACCCAGATGGCTGCCCACTGATGGCCGTAGTGTCAACAAGACCACGGTGGACACAGCCTAAAGCTGGTGGGGGAAGGTTCAGGAGGGAGATGAGGAGGCACTTTTTCAATAAAAGGGTGTTGGACAAGTGGAATAAGCTGCTGTATGAGGTGGTATACTCGACAATGGCGGTCAGTTTCAAGAGTGGTTGGGGCAGGGTGAGGTGGAAAATTGCGGTTAGAAAAGGAGCAAGTAGGTGGAAAGAAGAATTAGTGGGACTTCACAAGGGAAACAAGGAAGGGGGCAGTGCCCTTAGTAAACACACAGGGAGCTGCACAATTGAGCAGACTAGATAAGACAGTAAGCCTGGTGGCACATGTTCATATGTTTTTGCAGGTAAATACTAACATATCTATCTAGCTATCAGTATTTCTGCCAGTGAAGTCAGCCTCTGTCCCAACCTAATCTTCTTTGCCTGACCTCTCACCCCGATCTATGCTACCACTGATGCTGGCAGTTCAGAGATCATGGCGTTTGTTATGATTGCATTTATTTGCTCTACTTTGAGGATCAATGCTTCTTTACAAGTAGGTCCTGCCTAGGAAATGTAAATATATATCTATATAAATTACTATCCTAACACACTCGTTCGTACATCTCCCCCAACCGTGGTGCTACAGGTCCCCCCCCAGGTGTGCACAGAGCAGCGCAACCCCCCCCAAAAAAAAAATTAACATCATGTTTTATTCTGGCACAGTTAAATACAGAGGCAATACCACTTCCCTCTTTTTGCTTTTGATACCTCTCCTTATGTACTGCAGGATCCGATTGGCCCTCTCAACTGCCTTGTTGCATTGCCTGCCCACCTTTAGGTCAACCAGTATGATTACCCCAAGGTTGCTTTTCTGCTTGGTGCTTGTCATTACTACTCCACCCATTTTGTACTCTGCCCCTGGGTTTGTGTGCCTGATTAACTGGCATTTTTTTCATATTGGAATCCTACCCCTGACCACTTCTCCAGTTTTCTCAGGTGTTAGCTCATCCTTTCCACCTCCAACTCGCAGTGCCTGGCCATTCTGTCAGGGCGCTTCCCAGTGTGGGCAATGCCAGGCCATGTGTTCAAGGGTGTGGGCAGGGGTCACTACCTGTCTGTTTAAATATGATGTGCAATGATCATTGGGGATCCAGTCAGTCGAGGATGCTGTCAAAGTTTCACTGCCTTGCCAACTGTTTAAATGTGTTGCTTAGTCAGCAGTTCAGGTCTATTTGGTCAAAGGTCAGTGCCTTGGGAGTTGGTCATGGCCACTGCCTAGGGGTCAGTGTCTTTCCACGTTTTCCCAGGGGCTGCCCTAGATTCAGCGCCTAGCCTTTAGTTCAAAGGTGCTGCAAATTAGGCTGTGCCTTTCCAACTGGTTGAAGGCAGTGTAATTTTGGCATTGCCAGTCCAGCTGGTCCAAACTGCTTGGTTCTGCTCCTTGTGCAGTGCCTGACCCCTTGATACAGTGTGCTGCTCCTGGGCTAGTGCATGGCCACTTGGTCCTATGTTCTTCTCCTAGTGCAGTGCAGTGCACTGCCAGCTGGCCCTCAGGTCGGTCCCATGGACTGCACCTATACAGATGGCCAAATGTGCAGCCCATAGAGTTGTGCATGGCAAGTTTTTCAAAGGTGCTGTCCAATGGTCAGTTCTGTCCATTGGACCATATGTGCTACCCAGGTTTTGACAGGTGCTGCCATTTGTGCATTGCCAAGTCTGCAAGTCAGAAAGTGCTGTTTGCTGCTCCTGGTGCAGTGCCTGGCCAATTGGCCCTGGGTTCTGGTCCATTAACAGTACCTGTGCATGTGGTCAAAGCTGCTTCCTACTGGTCAGTGCATGTCCATTTGGTCACTGGTGCTGTACAGTGTGCAGTTCTTGTCAAAAGGTGCTTAGTGGGTAGTGCCTATCCAATTGGTTAAGGGTGCCATCCAGTGGTCAGTACACTGCAAGTTGTGGCAGCACACTGGTACTAGCAGCCAGGCATAAAAATGTAGGGGTAGCACCTTGGAACAAGTGGCAAAGCACCGCACAGTAGGCAGTACCTTTTGCAAACAGGTAAGAAACTACAGCAGCTTTGACCAACTGGTCAGACCATGCCCACTAGGCAACACATTCTAACCAACTGGCCAGACACTGCCCATTGGGCAGCACGTTGAAACAAGTGGCCTATCACTAACCAATGGGCAGTACATTTAAACAGCTGTCTGGGTACAAAAATGCAAATGTACACTACACAGCATAGGAAGCATCCAGAAACACAACTCAATAGTTCAGTCAATATTTTTCCTAACTGTAGGAGAAAATTCACTTTTGGGAATAATGTTTTTCATTGCACTGCTGCTTTAATATAGGAGAAGCCCATCTGAACAAGTGGCAAGGCACTGCACAGTGGCAGCACCTTTTACAAACTGGCAAAAAACTGCCCACTGTGCAGCACCTTTGAAAAACTGAACAGGCACTGACCCCTGGGCATCACCTTTGACCAGATGACCTGTCACTGTCCCCTGGGCAGCACCACTGATCAACTGTCCAGAAACTGCCCACTGGGCAGCACCTTGGACCAACTGACCAGGCACTGCCCACTGGGCAGCACAGTTGAAACAGATGGACCAGTACTGCTCACTGGGCTTCTCAATTAAATAACAGGCCAGGAACTGTGCACTGGGCTGCAACTTAGACCAAATGACCACTGTCCACTGGGCATCAAATTTGAATGGCAGGAACGAAATGCAGGACAGCACCTCTGAACAAGTGACAAGGCAATGCATGGTGGGCAGCACATTTTAGCAAGTAGCTTTGCAATGCTCACTTGGAGGCACATTTTGCTAACTGGACCAGCACTGTCCATGGTCCAGCTCCCTAGACCAAGTGATCAGACACTGCCCACTGGGCAGCACATGGAAATGCACTGCCCACTGGGCAGCACATTTGAGCACATGGAAAAGCACTGCCCACTGGGCAGCATATTTGAGCACATGGAAAAGCGCTGCCCACTGGGCAGCATATTTGAGTACACGGAAAAGCATTGCCCACTGGGCAGCACATTTGTGCACACAGAAGAGCACTGCCCACTGGGCAGCACATATCAACAACTGACCAAGCACTGCTAACTAGGCAGCAAATTTGAAGAAGTGAACAAGCACTGTTCACTGGGCAGCGAGCGCTTGGACAAGTGCTGCCCATGGGGTAGCAGATCTCAACAACTGGCCATGTACTGCCCACTGGGCAGCACATTTGAGCACATGGACAAACACTGCATACTGGACAGCACACTGGAACAACTGGCCAGGCACAGAATGTAGGGGCAGCACTTCTGAACAAGTGATAAGGCAATGCACTCGCCTGCATCCAATGGTAACATATCTGACTCCATCCTGGGTGTCAACAAGTAGTGCCACTTCGATGTGCATTTATTCAAAATGCCAAACCTGAGCCACATCATGGTGTTCAGCACCCTGGACTGGAACCACATACAGTATTGTAAAATCACTGTTTCCGTTTCAGATTTCGTGCCCTCATTGTGCGCACCTCTACTTGATTTGTTAAACAGACCGGTTGGCCACACCCTGTGATGCCTTTTTCTCCCTCCTCCAGGTCACCTGCCTTTCCCAATATTTATACATTTTTATATATGAGTGGAACAGGGTGCCCACTACCAGTAACACTTGTCTTGACCCCCTCCACTTCTGGTTGCCCAACCTTGTTCTCCCTATGTACATGGCAGCAAAAGGTTCCCACCTCCGGTATCGACGAACACTAGCACAACCCTGAAGTGCACAATGCACGGTATCAGATTATCCTCTGAAATAAAGACAACCAACCCTCGTTTTTTTAACCCTTAAAAAAGATAAGTCCTATGCCAATCTGATCACTCCACACACCAACCACCATGCCTGCCCAGTCAGCACCCACCACCACTCTCCCACACATCATCACTCACCTGAATATGTACCACGGCAAAGATACACTCTGATGGAAGACACGTCTTGATACTGGAACAGGCAAATGCAATATGAGAAAAATCACGTGAGGTTTAATGTATTTCAATGGGGGTTGAATCTTGATTTATAAACTTGCCATTTTTACATATGTTGACCACAAATTTTCAACAATGCCTTTTTGGAGAAGCGCACCTCATGCCCAATGGCAGTGGAATTATTCAAAGGTAGACCACAAGTCCCTTTCGTGGTCAATTTGAAACATCACATTTCGGGCAGAATTTGAACATATTTACTGCTCTTGCTCAGGAGGTGGGGTCATAAGAAGATTTTGAAAATTTGGCATCAAAATATATAAAAATGGCAAAGTTGTGAGCGTACTTTGAAACTGTTCTATGACTCTGTGCCTATCACATATCTGCTTGACGGACCCCACTTGGTTCTGAATGCTGCTAAAGGGCAGCA
This sequence comes from Neoceratodus forsteri, assembly GCA_016271365.2. Classification (NCBI taxonomy): domain Eukaryota; kingdom Metazoa; phylum Chordata; order Ceratodontiformes; family Ceratodontidae; genus Neoceratodus; species Neoceratodus forsteri. The sequence goes on from CM028132.1 coordinate 501,808,657, forward strand.
ACTGGCCTTTGGTTCTGCTCCATGGTCAGTGCCTGTCCAGTCTGCCAAACGTGCTGCCCATAGGGCAGTGCATGGCCAGTTGGTTGAATGTGCTTCCCAGTGGTCAGTGCCTGCCCATTGGTTAAAGTAGCTGTACTGTGGGTAGTGCTGGGACACTTACTTGGCTAAAGGTACTGCTCCATGGGCAGTGCATGGCCAGCTGGATAAATGTGCTGCCCACAGGGCAGTAGCAGGCCAATTATTCAAATGAACTGCACAGTGATCAGTGCCTGTCCATTTGGACAAAGGTGCTGCCTACAGGGCAGTAGCAGGCAATTATTCAAATGAACTGCATAGTGATCAGTGCCTGTCCATTTGGACAAAGGTGCTGCCCACAGGACAGTAGCAGGCAATTATTCAAATGAACTGCACAGTGATCAGTGCCTGTCCATTTGATCAAAGAAGCTGTACAGTGTGCAGTGCTGGGTGACTTAACCAAAGGGACTGTTTGGCAATACGAGTTCCAGGACAATTGGTAAAAGGTGCTACCCAGAGGGCAGTGCCTGATCAGTTATTTAATTGGGCTGCCCAGTTGGAAGTTCCTGGTCAGTTGTTCAAAGATTCAGCTAAGACGACAGTGCCTAGCCAGTCTTCAAAATGTTCTGCCCAGTTAGTCAAATGTGCTGGCATTGTCAGGCAAGCAGCTCAAAAGTGGTGCCTGCTAATGCTGGTGCTGTGCCTGGCCACTTGGTCCTCTGAGCTACTCCTGGAGCAGCACCTGGTCAACTGACCCTCAGTTCTGCTCCATGGACAGTCCCTGTCCAGTCAGCCAATGGTGCTGCCCAGAGGGCAGTGCCTGGCCAATTGCTCAAAGGTGCTGACCAAAGGGCAGTACCTAGCCAGTTGACCAAATGTGATAGCCAGTGGGCAGTGCAAGGTCAGTTGTTTAAATAGGTTGCCAAGTGGGCAGTGTCCAGCCAGTTGTTTAAATAGACTGCCCAGGGGTCAGTGTCAGGCCAGTTGATGCAATTCTCTGCACAGTGGGCTGTGCATGGTCAGTTTGCCAAATGTGCTGCCAGTAGGCAGTGCATAGCCAGTTGGTCAAAGGTTCTGCCTTTGGAGCATTGCCAGGCAAACAGATAAAAAATGCTGAGTGCTGCTCCTGTTGCTATGCTTGGCCAGTTGGTCCTGTGTTCTGCTCCTGGGGCACAGCTTGGCCACTTGGTCCTGTGTTCTGCTCCTGGGGCACAGCTTGGCCACTTGGTCCTGTGTTCTGCTCCTGTTGCTATACCTGGCCACTTGGTCCTGTGTTCTGCTCCTGGGGCACAGCTTGGCCACTTGGTCCTGTGTTCTGCTCCTGGTGCACAGCTTGGCCACTTGGTCCTGTGTTCTGCTCCTGGGGCACAGCTTGGCCACTTGGTCCTGTGTTCTGCTCCTGGGGCACAGCTTGGCCACTTGGTCCTGTGTTCTGCTCCTGGAGCACAGCTTGGCCACTTGGTCCTGTGTTCTGCTCCTGGGGCACAGCTTGGCCACTTGGTACTGTAAGCTGCTCTTGTGATATAGTTAAGATCTTACTTTACCGTACCTACCCCCAACAATTGCATCCTCACTGATCTCCACTATACCTCTTTTTTTGCATATTTTGTTCTAACTACTCTTTTACTCAAACTAATGAGCAATAATCTCTGAGGACCCCACCTCCTCCATTACAACTGCATCTGGTGCCTCCCTCTGGGCCCCCTAGGTTTTTAAAAAATTTCTGTACTGTGGCTGAAGCCACTGCCAAAATTTTAGCCACCATGAGATGAGACCATGATCCAGAAAGACAAGTCAGAAAAAATGTAAATGATATTGGGGTCTCTTAAAGAACTATAGTAAGTATAATACTGAAAACACACTTTTAAGTATTTTACTCATGGACTGCGTAGTAACCAGTGTCTTGTAACATTAAGATATACTGCTTAAAAACACAGAATGTTTTTGCTAAATTAAAGCATGACACTTTAATAAAAAAAGCAGTGCATAACATTTACATTTTCTGAGTTTTTATTTATCGGTATTGCAGATGGTCAGCATTAGAAAGCTACAAACAGTGGCACAGAACAGCCTCGAACAGGCATCAGAATGAGCAGGGCCAAGTAAATTTTACAACAGTTAAATCTAAGTTACTGCACATTACTCAGTGGCAAAATAATTTTTTTTCGGTAAGTCTTGCCCAGCCTGCAGAGTGCAACTTTTTTTTCACATACTTCCTCACACTTGTTCAGTCCATTATGACTGACCTTATGTTTACAACCAAAAGACATGCACTGCTGTGCTATATTGCCATTTGATTTTCCCCACCAGGCCTCTTTGGTGTCAGTCTTGGTGTTCATTTTTTCCCTCACTTCCAGACATCCAGCAATTGTTCATAAGTATATTTAAAAAAAAAAAATCAGTGCAAGTCTTTTTTTTAATTTATATTTTATGCCCGATGTTTCCCCGCCCCCCCATCCCGGCCATGCAAGCGCGTAGTGGAGGCATGTGCTGGCTGCAGCTCCAGGATGCCCTCCCTCTACTTTGCCACCCAACTACACTGGCCTCAGACTTCCACCTGGGGGCAGTGCAATTACGGTGGGTGACAGAATTCCTCCCTGGGACAGGAGAGATGCTTTTCAGCTGCTCGATCCTGCCCCCCAAGTTGGCTACTGACAACTCAAGCTCATTTTTGAACCCAGGTCGCCGGTGTGTAAGGTGTCCAGCGCTTCAGCAGCACTGGTAGATTTTATGTTATTTTTTCCATCTTCTCTGCGGAGCAGGCAGGCAGGTTGTCTGGCCGCCAGCACCTGCACCAGGGGTGCCCCTCTTTAGGTCCGCAGGCATGGTGCACAGCCATCAGCCGCCACAACTGCCCCACAGTTTTCTGCTGTGTTTTTCTCCTCTGCTAGAGCCGAATGTGCAATGACGCCGGCGCACATACATGCCGACGTCTGCCGCGCTCCAGCCCCCTTTCTGTGCGGCACTCATGTAGTGCACCCGACTTCCGTGGCCCATATACCTGCTTGCACAGCTGGGATCCAGGGATGGAAGAGAGGAGAGCCGTTGTGGGATGCCCAATCTTCTCCCTCCCCTACTAACCCCCGGTTACCTGAGTCCGTTCCTGAACCAGGATCGTTGATGTGATGCAAGACGTGACATCTAGTGCCTCAACCCTTAGAGCCACCGGGACGGTCTGGTAGTCTTTTTTTAAATACTCACTCACAATGTTCTACAGAATTATACCCTAGGTCATGTCCTACCTGCTCCCAAGTGGTGAGACCAGGGCATTTGTTTAATCGCTGCTCCTGGTTTGTAGCAGAGGCGTTTTTACTCACCTTGGTTTGGATAAAGGCTGAGTGATATGGAGAGATAGGAGGGGTAGCGCTATACATCAGGGAGGGACTCAAGGTCACAGAGGAGGTGGAAGAGCAGGGAGAAGTGGAGAGCTTATGGGTGACGCTAGAGATGAAGGCTGGGACAGCATTAAGACTAGGGGTAGTATACAGACCCTCCTCGCAGAGTGAGGAAATGGACATGCAGATGCTGCAGGAGGTTCAAAGAATGGCTTGGAAGGGGAAGATTCTGCTGGTGGGGGACCTAAATCTCCCAGATATAGACTGTGAAATCCCATTGGCAAATGTCAGTTAGGAGCAGGTGGATTTTAGGGTCACAGTGGGCCAGGAAGGTCCTTTTTTCGCCGCACATGTCTATGAATCTATGAATATGCCAGTCACAGGCATGCACCATCTAAACGATCATGTAGTGCATACTTACAGTCAGGTATCACTGCACTGAGGAGTCATCATTCTTTTGGGAGTCAAGCGTGACCAAGTCTCATGCTCCATGAAATCTCACAGTGACACTTGAGAGCAAACATGGCACCTATAGTTTTTTTTTATATATGCCACCTCTGCGGTAATATAGTGAAGGCAGCAGTGTCAATTTAATAACATGCTTCACTGTGACTCAGGAACCAGCCAGATTTAAGCCACACAGTAAAATGATTCCCAGGTGGCAAGTGGGAACATATCCTCCTCCTTACTGCCCCATCCCTTCAGAATGGCAAATTTTGTACTGGCACAGCCCGAGGAGTGTTTACTCAACACACAACTCCTGAAGTACACCAAGGTGCAGTCGTCACTTCTCTGTCTAGGCATTAGCAGAGCTGGCATCCAAGGGGTTATGCAAGCGATCCCCAGGATCCTTGCCAGATTGGCTTGGAGTCCAGGGACCTTCATTCTTTATTTGTATTTCTTTCTGTCTCCTCTAAAACTGCAGCCATGGTTGGGGGGGGGCAGCGTCACACTTTTTTTTTTTTTTTTACATTATCTATTCATTACAGCAAGCTAATCGGTCCATTCATTCACAAAGTTGTGCATGACTGTTGCAGTACACACTGAGAGGCAACTGGTCAACACTGTCGACCTATGAGCTTGTAGCAGATACTGCAAGCTGTAATTCGGCAGTCAGCTGCGGATGTGGTGGGCTGCCCACTGAAGGCCGGGGGGGGGTGGGATGGAGGTCCTGTGTGGGTGGGGGAGTACCATTAGACTACCAGGGAAGTTTTTTTTGATTGAAGTTCAGAGGGATCGGGGCACGGGACAGGGAAGGGGGGCATAGAAACATAGAAGCTGAGGGCAGATAAGGACTGCAAGGCCCATCCAGTCTGCCCATTTTTTCTACCTTATGAATGTGCCATAGGCCGTTACTCTGTCAATGGCATAGGTGCCGGAACCAGGGGGGCGGAAGGGGCGGTAGCCACTCCACTTTTTATTTCTGTATGGCAAAAACTAACATAGAAAAAGTGCCCTTTGTACCCTTATAAGTGCCCTTTTGATTCTCAGCCCCCTCAGCTTTTACCATCTTCTGGCACCCTTGGTCAATGGGCTGTTTAGTCACACTCATCTGTATTGCTCCTTTCTTACCCCAGGAGTCCTTTAGCATCAGTAACTTTTTGCTCTTAGCTGGCTAGGTGCAGTTTCACTGGAGGTGTGCCTTTAAGAGATTTTTTAAAGAGCGTAGGGCTAGCCAATCAAAAGACAGGAGAGGGTATGAACTGAGTGAAAGCTGTTGACTGCTTCAGAATTTTTTTCCGCTGGACTGAACATATTGCCTCTGAGGTGTCTCCCAACTTTCCTTGTTGACAGCCTCCTAGTGCTTATCTGGGTAAAGTTTTCCTCATAAATCTTTTCCTTTAGTGTGCTGAGTGACAACTTTTACTTTTTCATTAGCGCTTAGCAAAGTTTTTATTTTTAGCGTGATGGTGCCATGTAGACTTTATTTTTACTGCGACTATTTACTTTAAAGCCTAATTTTATCGTGGGTGTTTATTTTCAACGGTTTCCTTCATTTTTGACTAATTTCTTGTGGGAACCATCGAATTGGGGACAGCTGCCTTGTTTTTTACCTCAGACCTCGCGGGGTATACCGCGAGGCACCTGCATTAGATTCCAAATTTAAACAGTGCCTGGGGGTTTTCTCTCTAGATTGGCAATTACGAAGAAACCTTTTTTGTTATATTACTGGACCTTGGTATCATCTGTGTCAGGACTGTCCATAAAGGTCCAGCAGCCACCTGTGCACAGTTGAGTATTACTGGTTTTCTATTAAGATTGGCACTGGTATAGATCCCAGTTTACAAACAAAAAAAAAAAAGGCACTGGTAATAGACAGAATTTATTAACTGGGGCATGACAGGCCGATGGCATTTTCACAGAAACCTGCACTCAGTTCATAGGTCCAGAACTGGTTTGCTTTGCTTAAATTGGCGAACATAGCAGACAAACCTTTGATAATTATGGCTGAGGATAAGTCAAAGGTTTCCGACGAGGGGCCATTCAAAAAATACAGGTTACTCACCTGTAACAGGAGTTCTAGGAATGGTATATGTTGTTCATCCACACTCATTGGCAGGTATCCTTGCCGCTTTAAATCTTGCCGTAAGGTCTTCAAGCTTGCTCCTCCCACCCACCCGGGTGGTATAACTCTCGGCTCCGCCCCATGACGCCAGATCTGGCCCGCTGGAAGCTCAGGTTGTGCGTCGGGGCAGTCGGGTGGGTCGTGTGGATGAACATATACCATTCCTAGAACTCCTGTTACAGGTGAGTAACCTGTATTTAGGACATGGATATGTTGTTCATCCACACTCATTGGCAGACTCTGAAGCAGTTCTCCGGGAGGAGGGAGGCAAGACGCACACCTCAATACTTACTTGGGAAGAGAGACTGAGAACCAGGTCCCAAAACCAGCATCCCGCGTGACTCAAGGTCGATGTGGTAATGGGTAATGAAGGTGTTTGCTGACTTCCAGGTAGCAGCCCTGCAGATTTCCTGGATAGGGACGTCCCTGGAAGCAGCCACCGTTGCAGCAGTATGGCGGGTAGAATGAGCTCTTATCCTCTGGGAGGCTCCATGCCCGCCAACTTATAGAGAGATCTATGCAGGAGGTTACCCACCTGCTTATCGTCCCCTTGGCTGCAGGTCTGCCAGATGCGGCTTCAGCGTGGGTGACAAACAGCTGGCGAACCTCTCCCGAATTTCAGCCGTGCGCTCCTTATAATAAGCGAGCGCCCTTCAGGTTCAGAGTATGGAGCCTATATTCAGCCTCCAGGTGTGATTGGGGTAGAACACCGGCAGAGTCAACACCTGGTTAAGGTGAAACTCCGACACCACCTTCGGAAGGAATTTCGGTGAAGCAGGACAACCTGTCCCTGTGGAAGACCAGGTAAGGAGACTCATGGAAGCGCCCTGGAGCTCTCCCATCCTTCTGGCTGGACGTGATAGCCACCAAGAAGGCGGTCTTCCACGACAGGTGAGAGAGAGCACACCTGTGCATAGGTTCAATGGCTTGCCCATGAGCTTTGCCAGTACCAGCAGTAGATCCCACGGAGGTGGGGTTCCCGCACTGGAGGAAATGTGATCAAGGCCTTTGAAAAGCGCCAGACCACCTTCTCTCTCTGCGCCACCGACGCCCCCGGCCCGCGCCTGCAGCAGAGATGGCTGCCAGGTGCACCCTTAGGGTCATGACTTAAGCCCTTGACTAGAAAGGGACCATAATAGTCCAAGATGCTTGCCAAGGAACAGGAGGAAGGGTCCAAGCCCTTGCTCTGACACCAAATGGAAAACCTTTTCCATTTGAAGGCATAGCATTTTCTGGTCGACTCTCACGGGACGCCTCAACTACATTGAGGACCTCGCCGGAAAGACCCAAGGCCTGGAACTCTAGCGCTCAGGAACCAGGTCCAGGTGCAGGGATTGAAGGTCCGATGGAACACCTTCCCTGATTGACTGAGAGCAGGTCCGGGCGAGCTGGAAGCTGCTGCGGAGTCCTGGAGCTGAGACTGAGGAGATCTGGGTACCAGAACTGGCGAGGCCAGTCTGGGGCTATCAGAATCACCTGCGCCTTGTCCCTCCTCGCCTTGAGAAGCACCTTGTGGATCAAGGGAAATGGGAAAGGCGTAAAGAGGCCGGGGTCCACTGCCTCGAGAGGCATCCCCTGCAGCGAGCCCTGCTGAGGGGGGCGGGCATGGAACAGACTCAGCTTCGCGTTCTCCCTGGAGGCAAACAGGTCCACCTGAGGTGTGCCCTAATGGGAGAACAGATGCTGTACTATCTCCGGCAGGAGAGACCACTCGTGGGATGCAGCCCCTATCCGGCTCAGGGCATCGGCCAGGGTGTTGGAGGCTCCTGCCACGTGAATGGCTAGGAGATCTGCCTCCAGGCTGCGCACAAGTGACCAAATGCGGAGAGCTTCCTTGCATAGAAGCATGGAGCGCGTCCCGCCCTGGCGGTTTAGATAGTACATGGTCGTGGTATTGTCCGTCTGGACTCGGACCACTTGACCCCGGAGGAGCGGGCAAAGGCGGTGAGAGCTAGGCGGACCGCTCGGAGCTCCAGCAGGTTGATGGGTATCGGGACTCCATGGGGACCAGAGGCCATGAGCCCGTGTTCCCCAGATGGGCACCCCAACCCATCAGAGAGGCATCGGTCGATGAGAGACCCGTCGGCTCGGGCGGATGAGCGGGATGCCCTCCTGCAAATGATCTGAACGGTCCACCACTGGAGAGCTGCCCACATCCCTGTGTCACCGACACAAGCTGGTCCAAAGGATCGAGCGCTAGACCACTGGCTGGCCAGTCCCCACTGAAGGGCGCATGTTCCAGCGGGCCCAACGGACCACGCTGGTGCAGGCGCCATGAGACCCAGGAGGCGAGGAAGTCCGGGCAGGGCAATTGCCCAACCAGAAATGATCGGGCAAAGGAGGAAAGAACCTCAGCCCTGTCCGCCGGAGTCAGGCCTGGCTCAAGAGAGTCGAGCTGCGCCCGATGAAAAGAATCACCTGCTCGCTCGAGTTCCGACTTGTCTGCTGATAAGGAGGCCCAGTTGAGAGCAGACCTGGAGGGCCAGATCTCTGGACCACTCTGCCTCCTTCCTGGAGGGAGCTGCTATCAGCCAGTCGTCCAGGTAAGGGTACACCCGGACCCCTCGGCGCCGCAGGAATGCTGTCACCACTGCCATGCATTTGGTGAAGACCCTGGGAGCTGGAGACAAGCCGAAGGGCATGGCTTGGAACTCGAAGAGGGATCCTTCCGCTCGGAAGCGAAGGAATCTCTGGTGCGACGGACGGATGGGGACGTGAAAAAACGCGTCCTGCAAGTCCAGAGAGCAGAACCACACGCCGCGTTCCAAGGATGGTATTATCTGAGCCAGAGTGACCATCCTGAAGGTTCGAGACCTTAGGAACTTGTTTAGGTCGTGTAGGTCGAGAATGGGGCGCCAGCCCCCCGTCCGCTTCGGAACCAGGAAATACCTGGACACAAACCCTGGGTCTGAAGGAGGGTCCACCACTTCTCTTATCACCTCCTTCTGGAGGAGGAGAGCGATGTCGGCTCGACGAGCCGCCAGTGAGGCTGGGGATCCTGAAGCCCCCCGAGGGGCGACGGCTCTGAAGGGTGGTGCCTGCTCGAATTCCAGAGGCAGACCTCTTCCCACCACCTCCAAGACCCACCTGTCCGTGGAAACAGCGGACCAGGCGGAACGGAAGTGCCGGAGCCGTCCCCCACGGGGGACTCCGAGGATAAGGTGACGGAATGGAGGCGACACCCTCAGCCTCACTGGGCAGGCTTGGAGGAGGGACCGGCGAGGGACCTCCTGGGCCTTTCCTCCCTGCCTCCTGTTAGAGGAAGCCGCGGCTTGGGTTTGGGATGCCAAGGCCGAGCCTGCTGGCCCTGACGTGCTGGGCAAGGCTGGGGCACAGAAGACGAAAGGGCTTAGGCTGTGGTTTGCGCCTTTGTCCTTCTGAGCGGAAGAGACCGAGTCCAAGGTAGCATTGGACTTCGATCCTCTGCAGGTGACCTTCCACCCCAGGGCCAAGAGGTCAGTCCCAAAGGGAACATCCGCCAACTTGTGCTGGGTATCCGAAGTAAAGGTGGATATCCTCAGCCAAGCCACGACGATAGCCACTGCGCCGCCCACCGATCTGGCACATGAGTCCCCTATATCCAAAGCAGTCTGGAGCTGCTGTTTGGCCACTGCTCTGCCCTGGTCCCGCACCTGCTTAACTGTAGTCTGCAGATCGGCGGGAAGATGAGGGATGACCTCATCCAGGGAGCCCAACAGGGCATGAGAAAATGTGCCATGAGGACGGCCGAACTGGCCTGACGAGGCGCGAGAGAGGACGCAGCGAGACTTTTCGCCCGACATAGTCCAATTTCTTGACTCCTTGTCAGAGGTTTGTCCACATCCTGGCGCTGCCGTGCGCCTGAGAAACGCTGTTGTAACCAACCTCAGCAGAGGGGTGTTCAAAACCGGACAAGGAACCAGTAGGGACCCGATACTTCCTGGCCATCCTGGCCGAAGGCGCAGGGCAGGAAGCAGGGCGCTGCCAAAGCTCCAGTGCCGGACCCACTATGGCCTCGGCCACCGGAAAGGCCTCCGTCGGAGAATCCCCTCGGTCCAGAATCTCCGTGAGGGGATACCTGGCCCGTTTGGAAACGGGTTCGAGCTCCATCCCGGTGGACTCCGAGATGAACCGAAGTAGTCCTAGGAAGGACGACGGGCTATCGTCCATTGACTGACCTCCTGAAGACTCCAAGTCCAGTCGCTTGGAGAAAAAGGAGGAATCATCTTCGGACTCGGAAGAGTCCTCGAAGAGCTGCCTCTGGCCTGAGCCACCCTTCACCTGCCGAGGTCGGTCGGGAGTGAGGGTAACTGACAGCCGATGGGGTAGACCTTTAGCCGACTGAGAATCCTTGGTCGGAGCCCCAATTGGTGGCTGTGGAGGCGGAGGTTCCACCGGAATCGGTGGAGCAGCTGGTTTTGGCCGAACAACCGGCCTGGGTATAGGCTCTCGGATAAGTCGAGGGGTTGTGTCGGCCGCCCGTGACAGCCACTTAATGGCCGGGAAGGTGACGGGTCGGCTACTCCCGCCAGGAGGAGCTGTTGCAACATAAGGTCCTCGCACTCGTCGACGACCACGCCGGGCCTCCCTCATCCGAGGAGGAGGACGAGGCCGAGCGGCGACGCCGCTTACCGCGGTGCCGAGACCGAGACCGCCTATGACGTTGGGATCGGCTGGACCGCGAAGAGGTCCGAGACCGAGACCGAGAGTCCCGGAATTTCCGAGGTCGGTGCGGGGAGGTGTCGGCCGGAACCGGCACTCCCTTCTGCTCGGATGGTGCATCCGAGGGCTCCGGAACCGGAGGCACAGGCGAGCCCACGGGATCCTCAACTCCTCCCGGGGAACCGGGAGAGGGAATTCGGCTGCTAAAGGCGACAGCCTGTCCAATGGGTCGAGAAAATCTCGACTTCATCGGTGGAGTCTCGGTCAACTGACCTGACGGGACACCGTGAGGCCAGTGGTCAAGCCGAAGGTCGACCGAGCCGACGGTCGACGGCCCGGGAGAGGGACCTTTCCGCTCCCAAGAGCGTCGACGGAGGGACTTACCCTTGTCCCTCTTTTTGGACCGAGAATAAGGTCCCGCCAACGTAGGCCCTTCTCCTTTAGTGGAGAGGGACAGACAAAGCTCCTTAAAAGAAGCCGTGTAAGAAGAGCCCAGAGAGAGCGGGATAAATGCCGCGGCCGAGGAAGATACGGCCCGCGCCGCCTCCTCTTCGAGGGCGACCATCCGCTCGAGCTGATCCGGCCGAGCCACCGCTGACACCGCCAACTGGGCCTCCTTGGACTTCACCGAGGGAACGCCGGGACGCCCAGTTGCAATCGGGCAGCACTGTCTTCGAGGACGAGGCCGAGAAAGATGAGCACAGGTCGCAAGCTCGCGGGTCGCGGCTCAAGGCCTAAGCAGTAGACACACGCGGGAGTGTGGATCCGTCTGAGACATCTTCTGTTCGCATGGGCATCTCCGAATCCGAGTCGATTTGTCCATCGCAGCCACACGAGGGATAGAAGACTGAAGTCTTTTTCGCGAAAATTTATTTTTTAAATCCGCAAACGGAGAAATAGGAACCAGTCTCAAACGCAGAGCGTCTAATGAGGGAACCTGAGCTTCCAATGTAAGGAAGATCTAAGGCCAGCAAGGAGCCGAGAGTTATACCACCGGGTGGTGGAGGAGCAAGCTTGAAGACCTTCCGGCAAGATTTAAAGCGGCAAGGGTACCTGCCAATGAGTGTGGATGAACAACATATCCATGTCCCTAGAATACTAATATCAAAAGCAGAGGTGCTGAGGAACCATCCAGATCCCAGTCAAAAAATAAAGCTTCCAAAGATGGAGTTCCTCACAAACTGAAAAATAATAAGAGTGACGAAAAAAGGAAGCTTGACCAAGCCTCTGATGAAGTGGCTAAAAAGAAACTCTGTCAAGACAGATATGCTCCCATTGCTCCTGGGAAATCCAATAATGAAACAACAGGCAGTTTAAAGCATTCAGAAAAAACAAAGCACTTACAGACTTCGCAGGTTCTTCCGTCAGTGCAAGATATGGAAAAAGTATGTCAACTGTTTCAGACCCTTCAAAAGATGGGTCCTCTATTTACTGGGGCTGGCAAGCACTCTTCCACAGTTCTCTGTTCTTTAGACTGTGAGGGTGACGCAGATGATGATCAATTCTATGATGCTCCTGACAATGGATTTTGAGGGCCTTGAGCCCCAGGAGTCCCCGGACCTTCGCCTTGGGGATCCCCCAGGTGACCAAGAGGATCCTTCCTCTATGTTTTCATTTATACAAAATATGCTGGATACCCTGGACCTCCCTACACAGGAGCCCAACCAGGATGTCGATGAAGATGAAGATTATAGGGAGATGAAGGGTCTTTCATCCTCAAAGACCCTGGTCATCCCTATCTATAATGCATTTAGAAAAAATACCATGAAGGTGCTTCAGCACCCCACTTCATTGGACAAGTGGGTGCTGGAGATAGTGGAGAAGGGTCTGTCATTACAGTTCAATCAGCTGCCAGACCTCAAATGTACCCAGGTGTCAAGACCTCTGTTACAATCACAGATACCGCTGCTGGAAATGGAGGTACAAAACCTTCTGACTTTACGAGCAGTGGAGAGGGTCCCCACCCACGAGAAAGGCAAGAGCCTCTACTCCAGGTATTTTCTGACACAAAAGAAAACTGGAGAGTGGCGACCTATCTTAGATCTCAGATATTTAAACAAACATCTAAAAAAACCCAAATTCAAAATGGTCACTCTGTCACTGGTCATACAGTCCTTACAGCAGGGCGACTGGCTAGCCTCCCTCGACTTAAAGGATGCCTACTTCCACATACCCATAAGGAGATCTCACAGGAAGTTTCTCAGGTTCAAACTTCCTTTTGGTCACTATCAGTTCACCGCAATGGCCTTTAGTCTGTCCTCGGCCCCAAGAGACTTTACCAAGTGTCTCACAGTGGTAGCACCACATCTCAGGAGACTGGATGTCGCTCTCTACCCCTATCTGGATGACTGGCTCGTAGTAGGAAGGTCTCCTTGCCAAGTCAAGGAATCGCTTTCCCTCACAGAATGCACTCTAGAGTCTCTAGGTTTCCTGGTAAATCTCAAGAAGTCTCACCCAGAACCCAGCCAGCTACTCACCATCATAGGGGCCCAGCTGGACACTCAGAAGGAATATGATTTCCTCCCACAGGAACAAATTCAGAGTTTCCTTTCAGTGGCAGATTCTTTCGCCCAGGGAAAGCCAAGACCAACCAGACATTTCCTCAAACTTCTGGGACATATGGCCTCTATGACTGCAGTAGTCCCAGGGGTCAGGTACAGGATGAGACCCCTGCAAGACAACCACAGAGCTCGCTGGTCTCAGAGAAGCAACAAATTTTCAAAGTTAATACTGGTGTCGGAGCAATTCCTCCAAAATTTGCTGTGGTGGAAGAACCCTGCAAATTTGCAGGCAGGGGTTCCATTTCAAGCTCCTCTTCCTACAAAAGTGATCACCACAGATGCCTCCCTGTTGGGCTGGGGAGCTCATCTAGACTGTGCCTCAATAAGCGGCAACTGGACTCCCGAAGAGTCACAGTTGCACACAAATCTTTTAGAACTCAGAGCAGTCTTTCTAGCTCTCAAAGCTTTTGCTCCCAGCATAGAAGGGCAGGCGGTTCAAATTCGGACGGACAGCACCACTGCAATGTTCTACATAAACAAGCAGGGTGGTAAGAGATCAGGAATACTCTGTTTGGAAGCTCTGAAGCTCTGGTCCCTAGCATTCTCCCTGGGAGTCAGCCTCTCAGCTATTCATCTCCCAGGCAAACTCAATACTCTGGCGGATGCTCTAAGCCGCATCAGTCAAGGTCAGAGTGAATGGACACTGAATAAGCAAGTACTAGCCACAGGGCTGGATATTCAAAAGGGTTGCGCCATGCGCAAGTCTGAAATTGCGCCATTCTGCCATATTCAGCAGGAGGCAGTTGCGCCACTGAAAACAGGCTGAGCAACAGTGCAATGCAAATGAATGCATGCTGAACTGGAGGGGGAGGAACCATGCATAAACTGCACAGCCCAATATTCAGCCGGGCTGTGCAGAGTTGTGCAGGCGCAACCCCCAACCTGCGCCTGCACAACTTTGAGCCAAAAAAAAGGGCTTAAGTCAAGGGCCACCAACAGGTGAGCTGCTGCATTGCAGGCGCAATATAGCAGCTGCCACCTGTGGCTGGCCTCAACCCTCCCTGTGCCCCCTGCAGCCCGATCAGGCAAAGAGGAAATCCCCCACCACCCCACTGGCCCGGTCACGGGCATAGCTTTAATTCCCCCACCAGCCCGATCGCGGGCAGCAATGTGTCTCCCCCAACGTATCCCTGGTGGTCCAGTGGACCAAACTCCCGATCCCGGGATTGAGTATTAACCCCCCCACCTCCCGATTATATCCCTGGTGGTCCAGTGGACCGAAGATCCCGATCGCGGGATGGAGTGTGCAAACAACCGCCCCCCCAACACATCCCTGGTGCAAATGAGTTCATTCACAGATCTGGACTGTCTTGTACGGTATGGGCTGCACGCCCATTGGCTCTTGCTCTGCACCAATGGGCGTGCAGCTCTACCGGGCAGTCAGTCGGCGGGCGGGCGGGCAGCAGGCGGGTGGGATGCTGCTGCTCGCCGGCCGCGGGGAGGAGCGGGTAGGCTTCGGTGGGTGGGTGGGGACACTAGGTCACCAGGGATGTGTTGGGGGCGTTGTTTGCACACTCCATCCCGCTGATCGATCTTTCGTCCACTGGACCACCAGGGATATAATCGGAGGTGGGGAGTTAATACTCAATCCCACGATCGGGATCTTCAGTCCACTGGACCACCAGGGATATAATCGGGAGGTGGGGGGTTAATACCAATCCCACGATCGGGAGTTTCGTCCACTGGACCACCAGGGATACGCTCGGGAGAGAACATTGCTGCCCGCAATCGGGCTGGTGCTGGGGAATTTCACTATGCCCGCTCAGGGCCAGTGGGGTGGGGATTTTACACTGTTTTGCCCACGCATCGGCTGCTGTGGTGTCGATCCCCTGACGGCCGCTGCCTGGCAGGGCCAGGCGCAAGTCCCCGGGATAGGTATACCTGCATGCTAATGGCATGTAAATGGGGCTATAATCAGATGCAAATGGCACCCTCTGCGCCTTGCATGAATTATGGCCCCATTTGCATGTCACCTTTTGAATATCGGGATTTTGCGCATGGCGCAATGGTACTTGCGCCACCGCGGTTGAATGCTCCACTCTGACAACTTGCGGTGGCAAAAGTTCCATTCGCGCCATGCATACAGTGGTTGTGGTGTCGGGGTGATATTCAAAGAGCTGCAATCGCGCAACTTCCTTGAATATCGCCCGCCACACCCCCTGCGCAACTATTTTGTGCAGCTCAGGCTTGCGCCTAAGAATAGCGCAGTTTGAATATCCAGCCCACAGTGTTCAGGCAGTGCGGCACACCAGACGTGGATCTGTTTGCCTCTCCTCTTAATTTTCAGCTTCCTCAGTACTGTTGCAGGCCCCCAGTTCCGGGAACACTTCCTCTGGATGCCCTGATCCTGGACGGGACAGGGAGGTTCCTATACGTATTTTCTCCCTTTCCCCTGATATTCAGGGTTTTGCTGAAACTCAGGCAGCAGCCTGCATCCATGATACTAGTGGCTCCGGACTGGCCAAGGCAAGACTGGTACCCTCTCTTTCTCTCAATGTCCTGCAACAGGCCCATTCGCCTGCCTCCAACTTGCTCCCTATGACCCTTCCTCAGACAGGAGTGCAGTACCCAGATGTACACTCTCTTCACCTCAAAGCCTGGTTCTTGAGGAGTTAGTTTCCATCCTCACAGTACTCTGAACAGGTCCTTAAGATACTGAGGATGGCTAAAAAACAGAACACTAAGAAGACTTATGCAGCCAAATGGAAAAGGTTTTCCCTCTGATGCAGAAGCAACAAGGTCGAACCCCTATCAGCTTCAGACCCTCAGCTGCTAGACTACCTGGTACACCTACAGGCATCAGACTTGAAACCATCTTCACTCAAGCTACACCTGGTGGCAATTTCAGCCTACCTTTCGGTGGGAGAGAAAAAATCATTGTTTTCCCCATTACATTTTTAAACAGTTTTTCAAAGACCTCTTGCACCTCCAGCCTCCAACCAGGAAGCCTGTCCCTCCTTGGAGCCTGAACCTTTGCATAGATGGGCTCATGAATCCACCTTTCGAGCCTATGTCCACGGCCCACATCAAGTTTGTGACTTGGAAGACCATCTTCCTGGTAGCCATTACATCTGCCAGGAGGATTTCAGAGCTACAGAGCCGAATTACATCATCCCCCACAACGATAAAGTTGAGCTCAGGACAAATAGGAAATTTCTGCCAAAGGTGGTTTCAGAGTTTCACTTGAACCAATCCATTACTCTGCCTGTCTTCTGTACTGAGCCATCTACTCCTGGTGAGCAAAAACTCCACAGCCTGAATGTCAAAAGAGCCATCTTTCACTACCTAGAGCATACTAGACAGTCCAGAGGCTCTTCCACTCAGTTGTTCCTGTCCTACGGATATGCAGGCAGAGGAAAACCAGCTACCAAGAGAACTATTTCTCATTGGTTGGTCTCTTGTATTAGATTCTGCTATGAGAAAGCTGGTCAACAACCTCCAGTGGGGCTCAGGGCCTGTTCCACCAGGGGCACTGCAGTCTCGCTTGCAGCAGCAAGGGACATTCCCCTACTGGATGTCTACAAAGCAACTACCTGGAAATCTGTGCACACCTTTGTGAAACACTACAGTTTGGATGTGCAGACCAGATCTGATGCCAAATTTGGCAGGACAGTTCTGCAGAGCCTCTTTCCTAAGTAGATTCTCTGCCCGCCTCCCATTTGGTACTGCTTGGTAGTCTGCAAAAAGTTACTGATGCTAAAGGACTCCTGAGGTAAGAAGAAAAAATTGCTCACCGCAGTAATCTTCTTTCTTCCATGGGGTCCTTTAGCATCAGTAAGCTCCCACCCTTCCTCCCCAGTTCACCTGTCAGAGAAGGGCTCTTACATTACCTTTTACAAATTTGGCTTTGTTATTGATGAGTTTTACCTGTGTTGCTGTTTCTATTTCCACTTTTGGACATTTGCATGTTTTTGAATCCTGTTAATTCTTTTTCGGGGCATTTGCCCCGGTTTTTCCTTTAAAAAAATTCTGAAGCAGTCAACAGCTTTCACTCAGTTCACACCCCTTCCTGTCTTTTGATTGGCTAGCCCTACACTCTTTAAAAAATCTCTTAAAGGCACACCTCCGGGGCAATTGCACCTAGCCAGCTAAGTGCAAAAAGTTACTGATGCTAAAGGAACCCATGGAAGAAAGAAGATTACTGTAGTGAGTATTTATGTTTCTTGCACGCATGTGCATAAAAAATAGTGCCATCATCCGAGTTTTTGGAGGTGTGGCAGCCCTCTTCCAATTCAGTCAGTGTGTTTGCAGGTGCGGCCCCAGTTCTCCAATGCCTGCTGGAGCTGTCTATGACAGCTCCAAAATGCAGTGGAGTACAGTTGAAAGGGGGAGCTACGCTTCAGTGAGCAGCGATAAGATATCGCCTGCTCATGCATGATCCCCACACACACACACACACAGCTGTGCTCACCCCCAACACTGTATAGCCGACCCGAGGATTCTGTCCCCAGTACCACGGTGCCCGTGAAGACCCACCCAGCGTGTCAAAGCTATTATGGCCGATGGGGTGCCAATCCCCGTCAGCTCCAGCCCCCAAACAGTTTTCCAGCTGCCACACTGGGAGCCCACCCCAGCGTGGCAAACATCCCGCATCATCTTTTTAAAACAAAAACCCTGTAAATAAAAACGGTCCTCGCAGTCTCCCTGCCCCCCACAACCCGCACCCACCTGCTCACCTGCCTCCCCACCCCACCCCACCCCATACTTACCTCTGGAGCTTGGCGCGGCGTATCATCGGTGGACAGGAGGCGTCTGCACTCTTCAAAGCCGACCGTAAACTGAGGAAATGCAGGTAAGCTGTATAATGGGATAGATAGGGTTTTTTCAACTTTGTTGCATATCTCAGGCATTTTTGGAATTTTGCACCAAATTTTCAACATGGGGTTTTTGGGACCCCTCCTCATGAATTCTTGCACTGTCATGGCGTTAATCGGGCCCGAAGGGTGATTTCGCAGTCACTGCGCGAAATCACCTTTCTGCACCGATTAACAAAACGACACTGCCAGTGTTCATAAGGTGGGCTCTCAAAAAGCCTATGTTGAAAATTTGGTGAAAATTCCTAAAATGACTGTTTTACTTTAGCTGCGTACTAGCAGTTCCTAGCAACACTGTAGTTCGGCAAATTTTCAATATTTTCACTCCAGAGTTTCAACATTGTCTTTTTATCACACCTCCTTATGAGCAGTACAGCTGTCATTTTTCACATCTCGCCCAAAACGTGTTTCCGCCCATCTAGTGCACAATGGCTCAGTCGGTGTGCAAAATCACTGTATGGTACACATTAAGAAAATCACAGTGACACTGCTCATTAGCAGAGGTCTTAAAATGGCTATGTTGAAAATTTGGTGGAAAAATTCCTAAAAATGGCTGTTTTACGAGCCTGCGTTGCGCACTTCCTACGCACGCTCGTAAGTTTGTGAATTTTCAATATTTTCACTCCAGATTTTCATCATTGTCATTTTACCTCACCTCCTTATGAGCAGTACAGCTGTCATTTTTCACATCTTGCCCAAAATGTGTTTCCGCCCATCTAGCGCACAATGGCGCAGTCGGTGTGCGAAATCACTGTATGGGACACATTAAGAAAATCACAGTGACACTGTTCATGAGCAGAGGTCTTAAAATGACTATGTTGAAAATTTGGTGGAAAAATTCCTAAAATGACTGTTTTACGAGCCTGCATTGCGCAGTTCCTCATACGCTCGTAAGTTTGTCAATTTTCAATATTTTCACTCCAGATTTTCAACATTGTCATTTTACCACACCTCCTTATGAGCAGTATAGCTGTCATTTTTACATCTCGCCCAAAAGCGTGTTTCGCCCATGTAGCACACAATGGCGCAGTCGGTGTGCAAAATCACTGTATGGGTCACATTAAGAAAATCACAGTGACACCGTGTTCATGAGCAGAGGTCTTAAATGGCTATGTTGAAAATCTGGTGGAAAATTCCTAAAATGACTGTTTCTGACGAGTTCACGCTATGCACTTCCTATGCACGCTCGTAAGTTCGAAAATTTTCAGTATTTTCCCTCCAGATTTCCAACATTGCCATTTTACCACACCTCCTTATGAGCAGTACAGCTGTCATTTTTCACATCTCACCCACAACGTGTTTCCGCCCATCTAGCGCACAATGGCACAGTCGGTGTGCGAAATCAATGTATGGGACACATTAAGAAAATCACAGTGACACTGTTCATGAGCAGAGGTCTTAAAATGACTATGTTGAAAATTTGGTCACAAACTTCCTAAAAATGACTGTTTCACGAGCGTGCATTGCGCAGTTCCTACGCATGCTCGTAAGTTTGCAAATTTTCAATATTTGCACTCCACTGACTTCCAAATACCTACACAGCACATACAAGCAAGCAACATTCGGCATTGACAAATGCTTGTTTTTTCTTATGCCTATCCCATGCCTGTTTGAATCCCTGCACTGTATTCATATCCCCACTTCCTGAGATAGGCCATTCCATGCATCCACCACCCTTTCTGTGAAAAAGAACTTGCTCATATTATCCCTTAGTCGGCCTCCCTCTAATCTCATGCTGTGTCCTCTTGTCCTGCTATTTTTCTTATATTGAAACATGTTAGACCCTTTCACCTTGTTAATGCCCTTAAGATGTTTGAATATTTTGATCATATCACCTCTCTCCCTCCTTTGCTCTAGTGTATACATATTGAGCTCCATTAATCTGTCCTCATATGTTTTTTTGATGCAGTCCCTGCACCATTTTGTTAATGTCCTTGTGCAGGTGCGGCATCCAGTACTGCACACAGTACAGCATTCCAGATGGGGCCTAAACAGTGTCTTGTAAAGAGGGAGTATTACCTCCATCTTACGACTTGTGATACCCCCTACTAATACACCCCAACATCCCTCTAGCCTTACCTACTGCTTTAGTGGTCTGCTTGGATGATTTCAGGTCATCTGTGATGATGATGCCCAAGTCTCTTTTTTCCCTTGTGATTGCCAGCAACTCTCCTCCTAACCTAGAGGTAGCTTCACGGTTTCTCTTCCCTATGTGCATGATCTTGCACTTCTTTGCATTAAACACCAGTTGCCATGCTTCTGACCATTTTGCCAGTTTATCTAGCTCTCTTCTCATTGTGCCCACCCCATCTGGATCATCTACTCTGTTGCAGATCTTGGTGTCATCTGCAAACAGATAAACCTTACCCTCCAGTCCATCTGCTTGGGTCACTGATGAAGATACTGAAGAGGACTGGCCCCAGGACTGATCCCGGAGGTACCCCACTTGTGATTTGCATCTGACTGTATACCATTTACCACCACTCTCTGTTTTCTGCCCGCCAACCAGTTTTCCACCCAGTTGACCAACTTCTGACCCACCCCACGCCTACCAAGGTTATTAATCAATCTTCTATGAGGAACAGTATCTAACGCTTTGCTGAAGTCAAGGTAGGCGACATCAACTGCACCCTCTTGGTCCACCACTCTGGTTACCCAGTCAAAGAAATAGGTGAAAGGGACCATTAGACTACCAGGAAAAGTTTGTACTGTATTATCAGAGGGATCGGGGTATAGGGCAGGAAGGGGTGAACCACTAGACTACCGGGAATATTCTTTTATTTATTTACAGAGGAATCGTGGCAAGGGTCAGGGAGGGGGGACCACTAGACTACCAGGTTTTTTTACTACAGAGATACAGGGATCAGATCAGGGCATGCATTGTGCAGGGCGCCAGGCACATTCCAAGGCCAGCCCGGTACAATTTATGCAGATGACACCATTTGCACCTTGCATGAAACATCCATTTGCATGTTTGGGTCTGAATAGCTGGAATTTGTGCCTGGTGCATCTCAGATGCGCTGGCGCACTCCTTTTCCAGGTATTCAGACTTGTCTGGGGATCTGCCAGCGCACTGTATTTGCAACGCTCGCATCTTTTGATATATTCTGACGGGATGCGTCATTGCGCATCTCATTTTAATGTATTTATTTTGTGCTCTGGCATAATTCAGTTGCACGGAGCAACCACTTGCACACTAAATAACAGGCACAAGATGTCCACTTTGCTTTTTAAGCGATATGTAATAAATAACAGGAACACAGCTGGCAGTGAGGGAATGTGATCTGTATGTGCCCCTCACCTCTGCATGAGCCTTCCAGCTGTATAGGTTTGATAAATTTAATCTACAGTAATAGTGCTTTTTCATTACAGGCTTTTGGAGTGGTGCCATTTTGAATTGGCTACTCCGCTCCACACATAACTCTAGTAGTCTACTTTTTACACACTGCCTGTATGCAGCATTTGTAGGGGGCATTTTAAAAACATTTCCTGGCCAGGGACAATACATATATTGAATTCTCGGTTTACAACCTTTGAGCTAAAACCTCATTTATAGAGGTTCCACGTCATTAACAGAATAATTTGAAAACAATAGCAGGTGATAACATACAGAGATCATGGGATGTCCCCAGGCAAAACATTATTGTAAATGCAGCATAGAAGCTTGGTATAGATTGCAACACATAAATGACTATAAAAATATGGGGTTATCATCTCTGATGATGACCTCAAGGTAGGGAAACAGTGCGACAAGGCTGCACTTGCAACGGTGCAGACCACTGTGTGTAAAAAGCACTATAAAACCATAACAGATCTGGTAAACACACAGTAGTCTTGTCTCAAGTACAGTTCTTTTGTTTGCACGGTAAACACACTCAGTAAGCAATTTGTAATCTGCACCCCATAAAAATACAAAGCAAGAGCAATCATGCTGGATGGAGGGGATATTCGTTGGCTTTACATTTTTCCTTTTACGATTTCATCTGTTGGGCATGTATGCAGCTAGGTAGTCATGTCAGGGGTGGTGGTTCACACAAATTCGGATCCTGTTTCCTCTGGACCAGATGTATTCTTGGATTATTAAATATAGCTCCAAAACAGAGTAAATGTTTCTACACAAGGTGATATATGATTACGTTTTTGCTGTGTAAACTATATCTATGAAAAATAAAACAACACAGCTGTGATGTGTAGATCACCATCCTTGTACATGACAACACCCCACCCTGATGTGTGATGGCCATAGCTGCCCCCACCACACAGCCGTATAACTCCAGTGGCAAGAACCCACCCCCCAGTAGCCGGCCTGGTGGCACAGAGGACTGAGGTGCTGACGCCTTACCTCTTTCCCATGCTGACGACCTGAGGCTGGGAGCGACACTGGGTCTCGGAGGGCTGGCCAGGGGGAGGAGAATCGAACGTCCTAAGGACTTCTATCCTCCTCCAGGGAGGATCACTGCGGCACTGGCTTCTGGCGGTGGCTGGTGCAGGCTTGGGGATCAATCTGTAGTTTGGCATGGGCCCAGCGTTGGGTGTGCATGGCAGTGTTCTTGACGCCACTGCATGTCCATGCCATGGGGAGACTAAGGGACAAAAAAAAAAAAAGCACAATCCTTCGGCACAAGTGACAGACAGCTTTAGCACCGTGGCAGAGCCACTCAGGCTAGCTCCCCTACAGCCCCCGGCCTCCAGGTTTCCACAGTGCGCAGGCTAAATCCCCGCTGTGATACAACCTGGGATGGCAGGGTGAAAAGGGTCAGACATCGGACTAGGTCCGGGGCAGCAGCCGAGAGCGGCACGAAAAAGAGGGGCACCACAGGAGCACACCCCAGCCGAGGAGGTAACTAAAACAAAATTACCCCCAACAACAAAGCCCTGGCCCCGTTTCTAAGACAGAGAAGTGACCTCAGACCCAGCTACCCCCACATTGGTGATAGTGGTCCCCCACACTCACAGATGACCCACCATACCTCCCCCTTACTGTACTCAGTGCCAAACTAAAATGACAGCAGGTGACACAGCCACATCACACACCTCATTAGCTACCCACTATCTGACACTAGCAGGGAGCACACTACTTATTTATAGGGCAATCACACAGGAACAACTTATCAACAGGCTTACCATACAACTTACTTATTGATGTTTTTATTTATTTTAGTTACCTCCTCGGCTGGGGTGTGGTCCTGTGGTGCCCCTCTTTTTCGTGCTGCTCTCGGCTGCTGCCCCGGATCTAGTCCAAGCTCTGACCCTTTTCACCACCACCACCACTACCTCCCTTCTCAGGCTTACCGACTCCATCCTCACTGGGATGGATGGATGCTGGCCACGTCACAGCTACCATCTTCATTGACCTGGCCAAGGCATTTGACACAGTCGCCCACTCTCTACTCCTGGCCAAACTCGCCAACGCCGGTCTATCCAGTTGGGCCACTTCTTTGTTCCAATCGTACCTTTCTGGCAGGTCCCAATCCGTCCATATCAGTTCTTCTACCTCGGCACCTCTCCCAGTCACCTCAGGAGTACCATAAGGTTCTGTCCTAGGCCCACTCCTGTTCTCGATCTTTCTGAACGACCTGCCCTCTGCTTGCCCACACACCTCAATTCACATATATGCAGACGACATTGTGCTGGATGCATCTGGCCCCTGGACCTCAGAGGTCATGACCAGACTGCAGCAGGACTTTATCACGGTCCAGCACTGGCTTCGCTCAAATCACCTCCTCCTCAATGCCAAGAAAACGGTCTCTTTAACCTTTGGCACTAGGCAGAGACTTTTTAGACTCCCCCTTCCAATCACATTCCACACTCTGGAAGGGACACCCCTGGAGGCCTGTACCTCCTTCAGATACCTCGGAGTCTGGCTTGACCAGCACCTCAACTTTTCCGCACACTTTGACTCCATACTCAAAAAGTTGCAACCCATGCTTGGTGTACTTTACCAGAATCATGACAGCATCCCTGTACCTGCTCGGAGGGCCACTGTGCAGAAAATGATCCTGCCCGTCTTCGACTACGGGGACGTAGTCTACAGTGCCGGCCCTAAGTCTACATTAGCCAGACTGGACCCTCTTTTCCATTCTTTCTGACGCTTTGCACTGAACTGTCACTACTCATAGAAACATAGACTTTGACGGCAGATAAGGACCACTTGGCCCACCCAGTCTGCCCATTTCTACCTACTGATAGCTGCAGCTTCTAGTTAACCAACAGCCTACTTCCTGCAACCCCCCACTATAATTGCCATGTGTCTGTCCCATGCATGTTTGAATTCCCCCACTGTTTTAGACCCAACGACCTCCTCAGGAAGGCTGTTCCACGTATCCACCACTCTCTCCGTGAAAAAAATTTTCCTCACATTACCCCTGAGCTGTCCCCCCTCTATCTTTAAATTGTGCCCCCTTGTTCTTACACATCTCTTTTTCTGAAAGATGCTACCCTCCTGGACTCTGTTGATTCCCTGGAGGTACTTGAACGTTTCTATCATGTCCCCCCTGTCCCTCCTTTCATCAAGGGTATACATATTAAGCTCTCTCAGTCTCTCTTCATATGGTTTCTGCTGCAGACCCTGCACCATTTTAGTTGCCCTCCTCTGGACTGCTTCCATCCTGTCTATGTCCTTGCATAGATGAGGTCTCCAAAACTGCACACAGTACTCCAGATGGGGTCTCACCAACTGTCTGTACAGAGGGATAACCACTTCCCTTTTTCTACTTGTGATGCCCCTTCCTATGCATCCCAGTATCCCCCTGGCTCTCCTTACTGACTTTTCACATTGCTTATCCACCTTTAGGTCATCTGATATGACTACCCTCAGGTCCCTTTCCATTTTTGTTGTTGTTAGTACCTCCCCTGCTATTGTGTACTCTTCTCCTGGGTTTTTGTTTCCCAGGTGCATTACTTTGCACTTCTTTGCATTGAATCTAAGTTGTCATATGTCTGACCATTCCTCCAACCTTGCCAAGTCCCTTCTCATCTTTTCTACCCACCTTGTGTATCAACTCTGTTACAGATATTTGTGTCATCTGCAAAGAGGCATACCTTTCCCTCCAGACCCTCTGCAATGTCACCTATAAAGATGTTAAAGAGGACTGGACCCAGTACTCAGCCCTGAGGTACTCCACTAGTAACCCCCCTTTCTTTGGAATGTGTTTCATTCACTGTTACCTTCTGTGTCCTGTTGTGCAGCCAGTTTGCTACCCAGGCTACCACCCTGGGACCCACTCCCAGGCTGGCTAACTTGATTATTAATCTTTTGTGCGGGACTGTGTCAAATGCCTTGCTAAAGTCTACGTAGGCCATATCCACAGCCCCTCCCTGGTCTATTACTTTGGTCACCCAGTGAAAGAAATCAATTAGATTCGTCTGACATGACCTTCCTACTGTAAATCCATGCTGCTTTGGGTCCTGTGCCCCGCTAGTCTCTAGGTACTCAACAATTCTTTCTTTTAGAATTGGTCAGTCCACGGCTGTCTCCCAGGTTTCCCTCCGGACTGGCCACCAACACTGGACAGTGAATCTGAAAGACAGAGTGGCTCTCAGTAGCTTCAAATCACCCTAACGGCAAGGGGGAAGGCAGCTGGCTCTGTCTCTTTTCACTGGATTCCCAAAGATGTGGCATGGACGTTGCGGCGCTCAACAGCAGGCAGCCCCTGGTCTTCTGATCACTGCTTCCTCAGTACTGTTGCAGGCCCCCAGTTCCGGGAACACTTCCTCTGGATGCCCTGATCCTGGACTGGACAGGGAGGTTCCTATACGTATTTCCTCCCTTTCCCCTGATATTCAGGGTTTTGCTGAAACTCAGACAGCAGCCTGCATCCATGATCCTAGTGGCTCTGGACTGGCCAAGGCAAGACTGGTACCCTCTCTTTCTCTCAATGTCCTGCAACAGGCCCATTCGCCTGCCTCCAACTTGCTCCCTATGACCCTTCCTCAGACAGGAGTGCAGTACCCAGATGTACACTCTCTTCACCTCAAAGCCTGGTTCTTGAGGAGTTAGTTTCCATCCTCACAGTACTCTGAACAGGTCCTTAAGATACTGAGGATGGCTAAAAAACAGAACACTAAAAAGACTTATGCAGCCAAATGGAAAAGGTTTTCCCTCTGATGCAGAAGCAACAAGGTCGAACCCCTATCAGCTTCAGACCCTCAGCTGCTAGACTACCTGGTACACCTACAGGCATCAGACTTGAAACCATCTTCACTCAAGCTACACCTGGCGGCAATTTCAGCCTACCTTTTGGTGGGAGAGAAAAAATCATTTTTTCCCATTACATTTTAAACAGTTTTCAAAGGCCTCTTGCACCTCCAGCCTCCAACCAGGAAGCCTGTCCCTCCTGGAGCCAGAACCTTGCATAGATGGGCTCATGAATCCACCTTTCGAGCCTATGTCTCACGCCCACATCAAGTTTGTGACTTGGAAGACCATCTTCCTGGTAGCCATTACATCTGCCAGGAGGATTTCAGAGCTACAGAGCCTAATTACATCATCCCCCACAACGATAAAGTTGAACTCAGGACAAATAGGAAATTTCTGCCAAAGGTGGTTTCAGAGTTTCACTTGAACCAATCCATTACTCTGCCTGTCTTCTTTACTGAGCCATCTACTCCTGGTGAGCAAAAGCTCCACAGCTTGAATGTCAAAAGAGCCATCTTTCACTACCTAGAGCATACTAGACAGTCCAGAGGCTCTTCCGCTCAGTTGTTCCTGTCCTATGGGGATGTAGGCAGAGGAAGACCAGCTACCAAGAGAACTATTTCTCATTGGTTGGTCTCTTGTATTAGATTCTGCTATGAGAAAGCTGGTCAACAACCTCCAGTGGGGCTCAGGGCCTGTTCCACCAGGGGCACTGCAGTCTCGCTTGCAGCAGCAAGGGACATTCCCCTACTGGATGTCTACAAAGCAACTACCTGGAAATCTGTGCACACCTTTGTGAAACACTACAGTTTGGATGTGCAGACCAGATCTGATGCCAAATTTGGCAGGGCAGTTCTGCAGAGCCTCTTTCCTAAGTAGATTCTCTGCCCGCCTCCCATTTGGTACTGCTTGGTAGTCTGCAACATGTTACTGAAGCCAAAGGACTCCTGGGGTAAGAAGAAAAAATTACTCACCACAGTAATCTTCTTTCTTCCATGGGGTCCTTTAGCATCAGTAAGCTCCCACCCTTCCTCCCCAGTTCACCTGTCAGAGAAGGGCTCTTACATTACCTTTTACAAATTTGGCTTGTTATTGATGAGTTTTTACCTCGTGTTGCTGTTTCTATTTCCACTTTTGGACATTTGCATGTTTTTTGAATCCTGTTAATTCTTTTTCGGGGCATTTGCCCCGGTTTTTCCTTTAAAAAAATTCTGAAGCAGTCAACAGCTTTCACTCAGTTCACACCCCCTCCTGTCTTTTGATTGGCTAGCCCTACGCTCTCTAAAAAATCTCTTAAAGGCACACTTCCGGGGCAATTGCACCTAGCCAGCTAAGTGCAAAAAGTTACTGATGCTAAAGGACCCCATGGAAGAAAGAAGATTACTGTGGTGAGTAATTATGTTGCTTGCACGCATGTGCACGAAAAATAGTGCCATCATCCGAGTTTTTGGAGGTGTGGCAGCCCTCTTCCAATTCAGTCAGTGTGTTTGCAGGTACGGCCCCAGTTCTCCAATGCCTGCTGGAGCTGTCTATGACAGCTCCAAAATGCAGTGGAGTACAGTTGAAAGGGGGAGCTACGCTTCAGTGAGCAGCGATAAGATATCGCCTGCTCATGCATGATCCCCCTACACACACACAAACACAGCTGTGCTCGCCCCCCCCAACACTGTATAGCCGATGGGGGTGCCCAATCCTCGTCGGCTCCACCGTCCCCCCTTAGACACGGTCACGCTGGGAGCCCAACCCAGCGTGGGCAAAGCTTAATAGGCCGATGGGGTGCCCAACCCCGTCCGGCTCCAGCCCCCAAACAGTTTCCAGCTGCCACACTGGGAGCCCACCCCAGCGTGGCAAACATCCCGCATCATCTTTTAAAACAAAAAACCCTGTAAATAAAAAGCGGTCCCTCGCAGTCTCCCTGCGCCCCCCCCACAACCCGCACCCACCCACTGCGCACCCTGCCTCCCAACCCCACACTTAC
This sequence comes from Neoceratodus forsteri, assembly GCA_016271365.2. NCBI lineage: Eukaryota > Metazoa > Chordata > Ceratodontiformes > Ceratodontidae > Neoceratodus > Neoceratodus forsteri. The sequence goes on from CM028132.1 coordinate 501,836,704, forward strand.
CTCTGGAGCTCGGCGCGACGATCATCGGTGGACCGGGAAGACGTCTGCACTCTTCAAAGCCGACCGTGAACTGAGGAAATGCCGGTAAGCTGTATAATGGGATAGATAGGGTTTTTTCAACTTTGTTGCAAATCTCAGGCATTTTTTGGAATTTTTGCACCAAATTTTCAAGATGGGGTTTTTGGGACCCCTCCTCATGAATTCTTGCACTGTCATGGCGTTAATCGGCCCGAAGGGTGATTTCGCAGTCACTGCGCGAAATCACCTTTCCACACCGACTAATGAAACGACACTGCCAATGTTCATAAGGTGGGCTCTCAAAAAGCCTATGTTGAAAATTTGGTGGAAAAATTCCTAAAAATGACTGTTTTACGAAGCTGCAGCAAGCAGCAGTTCCTACGCACGCCGTAAGCTGCAACTTTCAATATTTTCACTCCAGATTTTCAACATTGTCATTTTACCACACCTCCTTATGAGCAGTACAGCTGTCATTTTCACATCTCGCCCAAAATGTGTTTCCACCCAAGTAGCGCGCAATGGCGCAGTCGGTGTCGTAAATCACTGTATGGACACATTAATAAAATCACAGTGACACTGTTCATGAGCAGAGGTCTTAAAATGACTATGTTGAAAATTTGGTAGAAAAATTCCTAAAAATGACTGTTTTACGAGCCTGCGTTGCGCAGTTCCTACGCACGCTCGTAAGTTTGTGAATTTTCAATATTTTCACTCCAGATTTTCAACATTGTCATTTTACCACACCTCCTTATGAGCAGTACAGTTGTCATTTTTCACATCTCGCCCAAAACGTGTTTCCGCCCATCTAGCGCACAATGGCGCAGTCGGTGTGCAAAATCACTGTATGGGTCACATTAAGAAAATCACAGTGACACCGTTCATGAGCAGAGGTCTTAAAATGGCTATGTTGAAAATCTGGTGACAAATTCCTAAAAATGACTGTTTCTGAGCTGCGTTCACCTTTTTCCCTATACCTAAGTAAGTTCAAAATTTTCAGTATTTTCCCTCCAGATTTCCAACATTGCCATTTTACCACACCTCCTTATGAGCAGTACAGCTGTCATTTTTCACCTCACCCACAACGTGTTTCCGCCCATCTAGCGCACAATGGCACAGTCGGTGTGCGAAATCAATGTATGGGACACATTAAGAAAATCACAGTGACACTGTTCATGAGCAGAGGTCTTAAAATGACTATGTTGAAAATTTGGTCACAAACTTCCTAAAAATGACTGTTTCACGAGCGTGCATTGTGCAGTTCCTACGCATGCTCGTAAGTTTGCAAATTTTCAATATTTGCACTCCACTGACTTCCAAATACCTACACAGCACATACAAGCAAGCAACATTCGGCATTGACAAATGCTTGTTTTTCCTTATGCCTATCCCATGCCTGTTTGAATCCTTGCACTGTATTCATATCTCCACTTCCTGAGATAGGCCATTCCATGCATCCACCACCCTTTCTGTGAAAAAGAACTTGCTCACATTACCCCTTAGTCGGCCTCCCTCTAATCTCATGCTGTGTCCTCTTGTCCTGCTATTTTTCTTATATTGAAACATGTTAGACCCTTTCACCTTGTTAATGCCCTTAAGATGTTTGAATATTTTGATCATATCACCTCTCTCCCTCCTTTGCTCTAATAGTCTAGTGTATACATATTGAGCTCCATTAATCTGTCCTCATATGTTTTTTTGATGCAGTCCCTGCACCATTTTGTTAATGTCCTTGTGCAGGTGGAGCATCCAGTACTGCACACAGTACAGCACTCCAGATGGGGCCTAAACAGTGTCTTGTAAAGAGGGAGTATTACCTCCATCTTACGACTTGTGTTACCCCTACTAATACACCCCAACATCCCTCTAGCCTTACCTACTGCTTTAGTGGTCTGCTTGGATGATTTCAGGTCATCTGTGATGATGATGCCCAAGTCTCTTTTTTCCCTTGTGATTGCCAGCAACTCTCCTCCCAACCTAGAGGTAGCTTCACGGTTTCTCTTCCCTATGTGCATGATCTTGCACTTCTTTGCATTAAACCCCAGTTGCCACGCTTCTGACCATTTTGCCAGTTTATCTAGCTCTCTTCTCATTGTGCCCACCCCATCTGGATCATCTACTCTGCTGCAGATCTTGGTGTCATCTGCAAACAGATAAACCTTACCCTCCAGTCCATCTGCTTGCTCACTGATGAAGATACTGAAGAGGACTGGCCCCAGGACTGATCCCAGAGGTACCCCACTTGTGATTTGCATCTGACTGTATACCATTTACCACCAGTCTCTGTTTTCTGCCCGCCAACCAGTTTTCCACCCAGTTGACCAACTTCTGACCCACCCCACGCCTACCAAGGTTATTAATCAATCTTCTATGAGGAACAGTATCTAACGCTTTGCTGAAGTCAAGGTAGGCGACATCAACTGCACCCTCTTGGTCCACCACTCTGGTTACCCAGTCAAAGAAATAGGTGAAAGGGACCACTAGACTACCAGGAAAAGTTTGTACTGTATTATCAGAGGGATCGGGGTATAGGGCAGGGAGGGTAGAACCACTAGACTACCGGGAATATTCTTTTATTTATTTACAGAGGGATCGTGGCAAGGGTCAGGGAGGGGGGACCACTAGACTACCAGGTTTTTTTACTACAGAGATACAGGGATCAGATCAGGGCATGCATTGTGCAGGGCGCCAGGCACATTCCAAGGCCAGCCCGGTACAACTTATGCAGATGACACCATTTGCACCTTGCATGAAACAACCATTTGCATGTTTGGGTCTGAATAGCTAGAATTTGTGCTTGGTGCATCTCCAGATGCGCTGGCGCACTCCTTTTCCAGGTATTCAGACTTGTCTGGGGATCTGCCAGCGCACTGTATTTGCAACGCTCGCATCTTTTGATATATTCTGACGGGATGCGTCATTACGCATCTCATTTTAATGTATTTATTTTGTGCTCTGGCATAATTCAGTTGCACGGAGCAACCACTTGCACACTAAATAACAGGCACAAGATGTCCACTTTGCTTTTTAAGCTATATGTAATAAATAACAGGAACACAGCTGGCAGTGAGGGAATGTGATCTGTATGTGCCCCTCACCTCTGCATGAGCCTTCCAGCTGTATAGGTTTGATAAATTTAATCTACAGTAATAGCGCTTTTTCATTACAGGCTTTTGGAGTGGTGCCATCTTGAATTGGCTACTCCGCTCCACACATAACTCTAGTAGTCTGCTTTTTACACACTGCCTGTATGCAGCATTTGTAGGGGGCATTTTAAAAACATTTCCTGGCCAGGGACAGTACATATATTGAATTCTCGGTTTACAACCTTTGAGCTAAAACCTCATTTATAGAGGTTCCACGTCATTAACAGAATAATTTGAAAACAATAGCAGGTGATAACATACAGAGATCATGGGATGTCCCCAGGCAAAACATTATTGTAAATGCAGCATAGAAGCTTGGTATAGATTGCAACACATAAATGACTATAAAAATATGGGGTTATCATCTCTGATGATGACCTCAAGGTAGGGAAACAGTGCGACAAGGCTGCACTTGCAACGGTGCAGACCACTGTGTGTAAAAAGCACTATAAAACCATAACAGATTTGGTAAACACACAGTAGTCTTGTCTCAAGTACAGTTCTTTTGTTTGCACGGTAAACACACTCAGTAAGCAATTTGTAATCTGCACCCCATAAAAATACAAAGCAAGAGCAATCATGCTGGATGGAGGGGGATATTCGTTGGCTTTACATTTTTCCTTTTTACGATTTCATCTGTTGGGCATGTATGGCAGCTAGGCAGTCATGTCAGGGGTGGTGGTTCACACAAATCCGGATCCTGTTTCCTCCGAACCAGATGTATTCTTGGATTATTAAATATAGCTCCAAAACAGAGTAAATGTTTCTACACAAGGTGATATATGATTGCGTTTTTGCTGTGTAAACTATATCTATGAAAAATAAAACAACACAGCTGTGATGTGTAGATCACCATCCTTGTACATGACAACACCGCACCCTGATGTGTGATGGCCATAGCTGCCCCCACCACACAGCCGTACAACTCCAGTGGCAAGAACCCACCCCCCAGTAGCCGGCCTGGTGGCATAGAGGACTGAGGTGCTGACGCCTTACCTCTTTCCCATGCTGACGACCTGAGATTGGGAGCGACCTTGGGTCTTGGAGGGCTGGCCAGGGGGAGGAGAATCGAGCGTCCCAAGGACTTCTCTCCTCCTCCAGGGAGGATCGCTGCGGCACTGGCTTCTGGCGGTGGCTGGTGCAGGCTTGGGGATCAATCTGTAGTTTGGCATGGGCCCAGCGTTGGGTGTGCATGGCAGTGTTCTTGACGCCACTGCATGTCCATGCCATGGGGGGACTAAGGGACAAAAAAAAAAAAAAGCACAATCCTTCGGCACAAGTGACAGACAGCTTTAGCACCGTGGCAGAGCCACTCAGGCTAGCTCCCCTACAGCCCCCGGCCTCCAGGTTTCCACAGTGCGCAGGCTAAATCCCACGCTGTGATACAACCTGGGATGGCAGAGTGAAAAGTCAGACATCGGACTAGGTCCGGGCAGCAGCCGAGGCGGCACGAAAAAAGAGGGGTACCACAGGAGCATTGACCCCAGCCGAGGAGGTAACTAAAACAAAATTACCCCCAACAACAAAGCCCTGGCCCCGTTTCTAAGACAGAGAAGTGACCTCAGCCCCAGCTACCTCCACATTGGTGATAGTGGTCCCCCACACTCACAGATGACCCACCATACCTCCCCCTTACTGTACTCAGTGCCAAACTAAAATGACAGCAGGTGACACAGCCACATCACACACCTCATTAGCTACCCACTATCTGACACTAGCAGGGAGCACACTACTTATTTATAGGGCAATCACATAGGAACAACTTATCAACAGGCTTACCACACAACTTACTTATTGATCGCTTTTATTTATTTTAGTTACCCTCGCTGGGGTGGTCCTGTGGTGCCCTCTTCGTGCTGCTCGGCTGCTGCCCCGGACCTAGTCCAAGCTCTGACCCTTTTCACCACCACCACCACTACCTCCCTTCTCAGGCTTACCGACTCCATCCTCACTGGGATGGATGGATGCTGGCCACGTCACAGCTACCATCTTCATTGACCTGGCCAAGGCATTTGACACAGTCGCCCACTCTCTACTCCTGGCCAAACTCGCCAACGCCGGTCTATCCAGTTGGGCCACTTCTTGGTTCCAATTGTACCTTGCTGGCAGGTCCCAATCCGTCCGTATCAGTTCTTCACCTCGGCACCTCTCCCAGTCACCTCAGGAGTACCATAAGGTTCTGTCCTAGGCCCACTCCTGTTCTCGATCTTTCTGAACGACCTGCCCTCTGCTTGCCCACACACCTCAATCCACATATATGCAGACGACATTGTGCTGGATGCATCTGGCCCCTGGACCTCAGAGGTCACGACCAGACTGCAGCAGGACTTTATCACGGTCCAGCACTGGCTTCGCTCAAATCACCTCCTCCTCAATGCCAATAAAACAGTCTCTTTAACCTTTGGCACTAGGCAGAGACTTTCTAGGTTCCCCCTTCCAATCACATTCCACACTCTGGAAGGGACACCCCTGGAGGCCTGTACCTCCTTCAGATACCCTCGAGTCTGGCTTGACCAGCACCTCAACTTTTCTCATTAATTTCGACTCCATACTCAAAAAGTTGCAACCCATGTGCTTGGTGTACTTTACCAGAATCATGACAGCATCCCTGTACCTGCTCGGAGGGCCACTGTGCAGAAAATGATCCTGCCCGTCTTCGACTACGGGGACGTAGTTTACAGTGCCGGCCCTAAGTCTACATTAGCCAGACTGGACCCTCTTTTCCGTTCTTTCTGACGCTTTGCACTGAACTGTCACTACTCATAGAAACATAGACTTTGACGACAGATAAGGACCACTTGGCCCACCCAGTCTGCCCATTTCTCTACCTACTGGATAAGCTGCAGATTCTAGTTAACCAACAGCCTACTTCCTGCAACCCCCCACTATAATTGCCATGTGTCTGTCCCATGCATGTTTGAATTCCCCCACTGTTTTAGACCCAATGACCTCCTCAGGAAGGCTGTTCCATGTATCCACCACTCTCTCCATGAAAAAAATTTTCCTCACACTACCCCTGAGCTGTCCCCCCTCTATCTTTAAATTGTGCCCCCTTGTTCTTACACATCTCTTTTTCTGAAAGATGCTACCCTCCTGGACTTTGTTGATTCCCTTGAGGTACTTGAATGTTTCTATCATGTCCCCCTGTCCCTCCTTTTCTCATCAAGGTATCATATTAAGCTCTCTCAGTCTCTCTTCATATGGTTTCTGCTGCAGACCCTGCACCATTTTAGTTGCCCTCCTCTGGACTGCTTCCATCCTATGTCCTTGCATAGATGAGGTCTCCAAACTGCACACAGTACTCCAGATGGGGTCTCACCAACTGTCTGCACAGAGGGATAACCACTTCCTTTTTCTACTTGTGATGCCCTTCCTATGCATCCCAGTATCCCCCTGGCTCTCCTTACTGACTTTTCACATTGCTTATCCACCTTTAGGTCATCTGATATGACTACCCTCAGGTCCCTTTCCATTTTTGTTGTTGTTAGTACCTCCCCTGCTATTGTGTACTCTTCTCCTGGGTTTTTGTTTCCCAGGTGCATTACTTTGCACTTCTTTGCATTGAATCTAAGTTGTCATATGTCTGACCATTCCTCCAACCTTGCCAAGTCCCTTCTCATCTTTTCTACCCCCCTTGTGTATCAACTCTGTTACAGATCTTTGTGTCATCTGCAAAGAGGCATACCTTTCCCTCCAGACCCTCTGCAATGTCACCTATAAAGATGTTAAAGAGGACTGGACCCAGTACTCAGCCCTGAGGTACTCCACTAGTAACCCCCCTTTCTTTGGAATGTGTTTCATTCACTATTACCTTCTGTGTCCTGTTGTGCAGCCAGTTTGCTACCCAGGCTACCACCCTGGGACCCACTCCCAGGCTGGCTAACTTGATTATTAATCTTTTGTGCGGGACTGTGTCAAATGCCTTGCTAAAGTCTAGGTAGGCCATATCCACAGCCCCTCCCTGGTCTATTACTTTGGTCACCCAGTGAAAGAAATCAATTAGATTCGTCTGACATGACCTTCCTGCTGTAAATCCATGCTGCTTTGGGTCCTGTGCCCCGCTAGTCTCTAGGTACTCAACAATTCTTTCTTTCAGAAGTGATTCCATCATTTTCCTACCACTGAGGTCAAACTTACAGGTCTGTAGTTTCCTGCTTCTGCCTTGCTCCCACTTTTGTGAAGGGGAATCACATCTGCCCTCCTCCAGTCCTCAGGTGCACCCCATCCTGCCATGATCTGTTAAAAGCGTGGTCAGTGGTGTCACTAGGTCCTCCTTAGTTCTTTTAGGATTCTGGGTGAATCCCACAGGCCCCATTGCTTTGTCCACCTTGAGTTTTAGGAGTTCTTTCAGGACTCTTCTTCTGTAGAATGGACTGGTGTCAACCCCCCTACCCAGAGTGCTTCTATTGTCTGGTTTAGGTAACTCCTCCTCATCTTCTTTTGTGAATACTGAGCAAAAGTATTCATTCAGTATCTCTGCCTTTTCACTGTCTCCCTCTGCCCACCTCCCCTCTCCTTTATTAATCTTCACTATCCCTCCCTTAACCTTTCTATGCTCCCTAATGTACCTATAAAAGGTTTTATCCCCCTTCTTAACTGAGTTGGCTGTTTTTTCCTCGGTTTGGGCCTTTGCTAGTCTGACTGCCTTCCCCACTTCTTTCTGCTTTAATTGATACAGTTCTGTCGTGCTCCTTCTGTGATTCCTTATACTTTTTGAATGCAGCCTTTTTCTCCTTAACCTTCCCTGCCACCTCTTTTGAGAACCATAGTGTTTTTTTACTCCGCTTTGTTTTCTTTATTTGTTTCACACAAAGGCTTGTTGCCTCTATGATGGCAGTTTTGATTTTTCTCCATTGTTCTTCCACCCCTCCTTTTTGGTCATTTGCTAGTGCATTTTTCAGGTATTCACCCATTTTGCCAAAGTCAGCCCTTCTAAAGTCCAGTATCCTTGTTTTTGTATGGCTCATCTCCATGGTTGTGCTCATTGTGAAGCACACTGTGAGTGGTCGCTTGTTCCCAGATGTCTACTGACTTCTAAATTTGTGATCCTCTCTCCATTTGAGAGTACCAGGTCTAGTATTGCTCCCTCCCGAGTGGGTTCCAACACTAGCTGTCTAAGGCCTGCCCCCTGCAGGGCATCGAGAATGACCCTGCTCTTGGATGTGGCTGCAGTACATGTTATCCAGTTAACATCTGGCATATTCAGGTCCCCCATCAACAGTATCTCCCCTTTTTCAGCCATTTTGAGAATGTCCTCATCATTTTGTTGTCCATTTCCTCCCTTGAGATGGGGTCTGTATACAACCCTGCAGATTGTGATGCCATTCCTGTCTCCAAGGTGACCCAGAGTGCCTTGTCCTCCCCTTTACTTTTTAGTTCTGTAGCTTGATCCCTTCCTTATGTATAGAGCTACTCCACCTTTTTACCTTCCCTGTCCCTTCTGTAGATTGTGTACCCTGGTATGTTGACATCCCAGTCATGGTTCTCGTGTACCATGTTTCTGTGACTGCCACAATATCCAATTGTTCATCTTCCATCAGGGCTACTAGCTCAGGAAGCTTGTTTCCAGACTACGGGCATTGGTACTCATTGCCCTCCATTTAATGTTGGCTTTATCCTTTTTCCCCATCCCTGCTCTTATTGTCCTTGTCTATTTTTCCATTTATCCCTGTCCTGCCCTGTGTTGAGCCTGTACCTCAGTGTTTACCTTACTACCTGCCATGTTTTGTGGGGGAGGCTTGAAATTTCCTGCCTTTTATCAGCGCCCTCCACACACCATTGTGCCCTTTACCAATCTATGGACCTCCCCTCTCTATATAATTGCAGACAGTCCCACTGCGCCAAAATCCCAGCCAAGTTTTGGTCCCAGCAACTCCCCTCCTACCTCTCCGCTGCCTTGGCCAACCCCTGCACCCTAGCATACTCTCTCAGAAACTTGGACTCTCGGTCCCTGGCTGTCCCACATAGGTCCACTACTACCGGTCAGGCAGCATTCAGCTACTGCATACCAAAGTTGTGGAACTCCCTCCCAGCAAACATTTGTCACTTCTCCTCTCCACTGCACATTAACTCCTTGCTCTAAGCTCATTTCGCCCCTACCTGCACATGTGCCTAGACAGTTCTCAGCTCTCTGTGTGAAATGACAGTGTTGTCCACACTTACTACTGAAACTAATCTATGACTGTAACTACTGTTCTCTAATTCACATTGTCTGCACCAGGACCAATTTGTTAGAGCTCGCCACTATGTAACTACTTTTGTAACACGGCTCTCAGTCGGGCGGTGAAAAGGAGCGCACGATTGGCGGAATCGCCACAGCTGACTGAAACCGAGCGGGTATTAAGCCAGACATAACGCCCGCTCGGTCAGTACCAACTGTGGCCATGGAGGCTGCCGAGAGTAGCAGCCCGCTGGGGCAGTACCCAGATTGGCCAGGAGGCAGAGGGTGCAGCACTGAGAAGCCAAGAAACCGCGGAGATGAGGCTGGCAGTGAGAATGTTCCTAACCCCCGTCTTGTTTACCAGTTAACTTTCAAAGCAAGGCATTTTTCCTCCGACCAGAACACTGTGCGAATAGGCTGTGCGTCGGTTTCTGGGGGGACACCGCCACATCAGGTATGAGCCGGAGAACTTGCTAGCAATATTGTCCTGCAATCTCATCTCCTAGTCCCAATGGGTGACCACATTCAATGGTTGAAATAACAGCACCGATCCGGCAGCCAGCACAGCGATCGGAGCCCCTGAGTCATTGAGGAGTGCTCACAGTAAGAGTTACAGCCTCTCCCTCTGCCTGTAACATAAGAAAATGTTGTACCTGTAAGACCTGTGCGCTGCCGCTTGTTCTGTGGATACGACGCGAACGCTACAGGTAGCCACAGCCGACCGCTGACACGATCCTGGCCGCTGGAGGTGATGCCGGTAAGCGCCCCCCCTCCCCGATCCGCGGCAGCACCAAGCACCAGAGGCAACGGAGGCAGTAGCGAGAACCTCCCCACCACAGAGCAGTAAATCAGCACATAGAGAGTACTGTGACACAACCCCCAGATGGCATCAGCCGATGGGTGTCAGAGCAGTTTTGCACCGATGCACCTGTGTGCAGGACGAGGAATGGAGCGGGCTGCTACCCTCGGGTGCCTCCATGGCCACAGCTGGTAGTGACCGAGCGGGCGTTACCTGTGGCTTAATACCGCTCGGCTGCAGGCAGCTGTGGGCGTTTGGCAAATCCCTGGCACAGCAGCCAGGGGTGATGCGGTAACATAGGCTCGTCGCCCGCCCGCGGCAGGAGTATTTAGCGCGTGTCACCACCAGCTGAGGCTCTGCCGTGGATTAACGCCCGCTGGGCGGTGGAACCTCGCTGCACCCTCGCACCAACCTCAGCGGCATTAATCCACCGCAGAGCCTCAGCTGGCGGTGATTAATGCTTACGTATTATGCTGTCAAACTGTTGTCTATTCTACTGTTTTCCTGACCTCTGTGCCTAGCCACCAGGACCAAATGTTAGTGAATCCTCACTATGTATTTATGCTGTCTTCTACTATTGTCGGTGATTGTGAAGAGAGTCGGACCAGCCGAGGAGCTACGCCTACTGTGTAACTCGCTGTCTGCGTAACTGACACAGATCATACGTTATGTGAAGGATGTAAGGATGGACAGAGCTCGTAGGAGGGAGCAGGGGCACAGCCTCGATGAAAAGCTTTATGTTCATTGATTAAGTCTGCTAGTGTGTGTGTGTGTGTGTGTGTGAGAGACGCTGAACCTACGTTTTCAGCGGAATGCGGCATGCGATTCCCGTAGCCTTTTACGCTACGCAATCTGGCTGGTCTGACTCTCTTCACAATCACCCATTGTCTATGTTCCCCTTCCCCCAGGACGCATCTGGAATCGAGCAGTAGCATGCCTTCCTGGTAAAACGCTTAAATAAATATTGTTTAACCAGGAGTAGCACACTAAGCCGAAACTTGTTTCACATGCGACCTGGGAGCACAAGGAAGTTAAGTGACTTGCTCAGGAGCACACAGTATGCACCTAGGTGGCTGTGGGATTCAAACCCAGGTCTCCAGATTTGCAGCGCAGAGCCTTAACCCACTGCGCTATACTGCCTCTTTATAAAGCTTATAAACCCAACAGTGGATGCGCGCTGTACCCCCCCCCCCCCCAAAACCAGGCAAACTGAAAATAATTAGGAAAGTTATAAGCGCCTCCATGACAGCCAAACTCACATCGTCCCCAGCAAATCATGACTGGCTGCTCCATGTTCCGATGCAATTACTTTAATAGTTATTAATAACTACAGCCCAGCGCGCATACTCCCACAGCAAAACAGAACCACAAACTTGACCGCGAGGCGCAAGCAGCATAGCAGCAAATACAGGTGTGTCATTTGAAAAGTACACATAAATAAAAAAAAACTAAACCAAACGGCTTAGTACAGCAAGGCGCCGTAGTGATGGTTGGGTGAGGGGGAGCGAGCTGACTGCCGGAGCTCGAGGAGTAACACTGAGCGGGTGACAGAGGAACTTAAGACAACCCGTTATCTTACTCGCCGTGAAAAGGAAAATGAACACAAGCAATACAAACTACTGATCGTCGGGTTGTTCCAAGCTCCTCTGCCCCGTTATTAACATCTTGGAGAGTTCAGGCAGATTTTGAATTTTAAAAGGGCGATTGTGAGTACTCCTCAAAACAAAACAAAAACATGGATGTAGCCAATCGGCATGCTAGATTTGGTAGCCAATAGGAACAGCAGACCAATCGAACCAATCAGAGGATGCGGTGTGATTTGCCAGTGAGAGGATGTGCTGCCCAGTGGGCGCAATGGAGGGAGTATTGTGTACTTCAGCACTGCTGGGAAGGCAGTGAACATCAATTACATTTTGGTTAGGGGCTAAAATATTTAATCCTTAAGCTGCTAGAAGAAAACCTAGACCGTTTAGTAAGCCCTATTTTTGTTTTATAAGGGTTAAGTTACACGTGCGTAATGAATAAGAAATATCTCTTTAAAACCTTGTATTAAAAAAAATTCACTCATATCACATGATCTCATTTTTCAATATGGCTGCGCCCTAGAACCCCAATAAGTGTCTCACTCCCATGTGATCTATAATTGATTGGCATTCACTTTACCCAATCCAGACATAGAACCGTCACCAAAGCTCCGCCTCTCTGATGGCTGATTGGAGAAATCCTATACCCAGAAATAGTTACGGTGTCTGTTTGCTGATGGCTAATAACATCGGAGGAGGCTAGTGATCGAGGAGAGGAGTGCTCGATTGTGGAATGAATGGAAATGGAAATGGAATGGCATGGCTGTGATGTTAGGAGTTAATAAAGTGGAGGTCCATTATCTCTGTTACTTGAGGGTGAGCAGCATTCTTGTGTTCTCTAAATCGCACGTTGTCCATGCATGTCTAATCTGTATTTATAGGGCAGTTTTTACTGGAGCAAGACTCCTTAATATTTTGTGATACGCCTGAAAATCTACATGGGAAGGGGGCTGGGGATCTAGACTCTCAGAAAAATTGACTTTTGGAAGCTCTGCTGAGTAATGTAGTTCAGTTCCAGTTTGATAATCCGGGTTGTCCAGTGAAGTCTGAGTTTTCTAAAACACTGCATTCTTTGATTGATCTTATTGTAAAGCATATGTTTGCAGCATGGCTGCTTTGAGATGTGCTGTATTTCTCCCTTGTGCTGAAGTATAATGTGTGTATATATATATATATATATATATATATATATATATATGCACCGTATGATTTTGAGATGTACTGCATCTGCTTGTGCTGTATTTCAAAGTGCTTGTATGTACTGCTGCTGAGTGATGCATTGCCGTCCCCCCCCCAAAGGAAAACAAAACACAGCAACAGTAATGACATACATGGCACAGAGATTTAAAATCAATATAGTAAAAATGCCAGAAACTGTAACAGTTAGTGCATAGGAGAATGCCCTTAGAGTTATACTGTACATGCAGTGGCGATGGAGCCATTCAGGTGGACAGAGTCATGTCAAGAGCACAGTTGTGCAGAATAGAGCATAATCAAGGAGAATTTCCCCTACCTGTGAGCGGTGAGGCTATATATTTAGGTAACATGAATGACAGAAAGGAGCACCAAATACAGCAGTATTATAGGAAGTCAGGTGGCAGCGCAGATGTCGAGGCAACATGGTGTGGTGGGTAAAACATTGGCATGGGAACCTGAAAACCCAAGTTCATATCCCTTCAAAGCCACTTACTCACTGAGTGGCCTTGAGTAAATCACTTAACCTCCTAGTGTTTCAATTCACCCAGCTGTAAAATGGGTATAAAGCAGGACCCCACTTCAGCTGATGCATTACATCTCAGCTGGACTGCCTTAAGCAAACAAATTGTAAAGAAAAAGTGTCCTGCTCAATTTTTGCCACAAAAGTCAGCTTGTTGACCCATTCAATGAGTTATAGAATGGATGCTGTTGCGTTCCAATTCTAATGTGATGACTTCAGGAATGAAACCGGCTTGAAGTGCCCACCATATATGGTGTCAGGAGGGACCCTTCCAGCCTGAAGTATCACCCAGATAGCAATAAACAGGTTAAAAAGGTAAGTTTGCCCCAGCACCATGGGCATGTCTCTGAGGTGCTTTGCCTTTTTAAGTTTGCAAGCTGTAAGAGTATCAGAATCATGGTAGTGCTGAGTGGGAGCAAAGAAAAAAAAAATCCCAGTACCAGTTTGCTTCAGTATGCAGACATGACATACTGATATGTGGGGGAGGGGCTGTTTAGCATATTTCCCAGGAACAGGAAAACTAGTCTGGAGATCCATAGTATGATATTGTGACATTCAACTGTCACACTCGTGCCAGGAGTCAGTCAGCATTATTGATCTTTTCCTTGGGAAACTATGTTCCAGTGACCACTGGTGGGTGCTGCAGTGGGCAGTCGCATGAGGAGCCTTATTGAGAAGAGTCAGAACTTGTCAAAAGTAAACATGCAAGGTGCTGGCCCAGTGGCGCAGAAGGCTGAAGCACTTAGTGCTTTACCTCTCCCATGCCGGTGACCTGAATTTGGGAACGAGCTCAAGTTGCCTGGATTGGCCGGGGGGGGGGCTGGGAACAGGATTGCGTGGCCAGTAGGCAGCTCTGCAGGGGTTGAAGCTAACTTTTTCAGCCACCAGCCCACAGGGCTAGTGGCTGGAAAGATCCACTGGCCCGCCATGATTTTCACTAGCTCGGCACCCCGAAAAAATAAAATTTGAGGCTGGCCCGGTGGCGCTGAGGCTGAGGTGCTGGACGGCACACGCTGTACCATGCCGCGACCGAAGCTTGTAGCAGACTGGACTGCCAGGGTTGGCAGGGAGAAGAAGGATTGAGCGCCCATGACTCGCTTTCCTTCCTCTGGGTGGATGAGGGCTCTGCGTTGCACTGTAGTGGCATCTGGCAGAAGCTGGGTGCCTCACAGATGCAGGCAGGACAGCGGGGTGGAGCGCAGCGGGCGTCCGTACGTAAAATGCTCTGACACCATTGCACGTCTGGCTCCTCGGGGTTAAAACTTGGAGGAAAATGGTGGGGGTGGCTGCATCGGCTGATGGCTGTGCCCTGCGCCCCCGGAACTGCGAGGCGCAGCTGCCGGGTGTCTGTACCACAGGACCCTATGGGGGGGTCCTGTCATTGGCCGGCCTGTGCGGATGGGCGTATGAATCCACACGCCAGACCTGGTCCGGGCGACCGAGGTCACTGGGGGCAGCTCTGCCAGAGGAAAGAAAAAAGTGTTAGATGCTAAAAATAAATAAATAAAATTTGAGAAACCCGGGTTTAAAAAAACAAACAAAAAAAAAAAGTTTTATTGCAGTTGACTTTTTTTAAACAATTATTAAACTGTGACTAAAAAAACTAAAGTTTGTTGTCTTTTTTTTACTGGTAAGGGATGTTGCTGCAGAAACATATTATAAAAACATAGAGTATACAGGAACATTACAACAAGCAGCCCCCAAATTCTGTAGCAGCAGTCCAATGCAAGATAGAAGGGCAACAAAGACACTTATAAATACTGCGTAATTTTGCACATACTACATTTTGGTGTCAGATGGGACATTTTTAAAATAATATTTGAGCAGCAGCAACCCACTGATCTAGCAGGCCTCAGAAGTGTTTCTTTCCCCAGACTGGAGCCTCCTTCAGTGATTCTGAACTTGGAAAGAAACATTAAAATAACTAGCAATACAATCACCCCCCAAAAAAAATTCCGACATTATCAATTAGAACTGTAGATTTAATATGGGCAACAGTGTTATACAGACTGACTGAAACTGCACACAGTGTCAGGGCTGAAGGAGAACAACCATTTAGACCACACAAGTAAAACACCAATGCCTGCTCTGTCGGATCAGGCTCATTCTCTGCACTGGTCCGAGTAGTATGTATTCTGTTTCACTGAATGCACACTGGCCTAAGTGGTAGTTTTCCTTAATCAGCCCTGACACTGTGCAGCCTTTTCAGTAGTGCAGTGATTCCAGGGGTGGAAATAACCACCTGTCTGCCTGTCCCAGACACCCAGTTTCCTCCAGAGACAGCTGGTTTAATTTCTGTGTCTGTCCCTGGGACAGGCACCAAGTGGTAAAGCATTAACGGGCCCAGGAGATGCTGCTGTCTGTAAGGTTGGGCTATACATGTCCTAACATCATGGTGTCACATGCTGAGAGATGTCCATTCATGTGCTGTGATAGCCTCTTTTGTGCTGTCAGTGGTTTCGTTAAGTCACAGAAATGAAAACAGTGCCACGGTAGGACTAGACTGTGCATTTGTTCCTTGTCATTATGCATGTGTGCAGTTGTCAGTCTTTATGCACTGCATACCATATTTCTCTGTATGCTACATGTGCAGTAGTAGCCCAAGACTAGCTGCTGTTCAGGCAGCAGAGCTCTGGGGGGTGCATATTAACCTATTTCATAGCTTTCTACTAAGAGGGCCTGGGTAAGCCTAACTAAAAGCCATTGTAAAGGTAAGAAAAACATATTTGAAAGCCCTTTTCAGGGTGCACAGTCAAGGCAGAAAGAGGAGGAGAGACTGTATTTAGAGATGAGGAGAGGGACTTAAAAGGGCTGGGACGACCACGTGGAACCTCCTGTCAGGTCAGGAAGTGCTGCAGAGACAGGAGACTGGGAGGCTGGTTAAAAGCCCTTGTCAGGGTAACTAAGTAGGGGGAGGAATTTTTACTGTCCAGACTATACACAGGAGCAGAGGAGGATGATTGGTTTATCAGGGCACAGCAGAAAGGAGTTAATTAAGGGCCTTTCTCAGGGCTATTACTGAGCAGGAGGGAGGGAAGCAAATTTAAAGTTCTTATCAGGGAAATGAACTGGGGGCACATTTGGCAAGTCCTTTTCAGGGCCATGTAGCAGCCAGAGGGTAATATTTAGTAACTATTTTTAGGGCACCTTACTATGGGGCCATCAGTTATTAAGCCCTTTTCAGGGCACTGTACCAGTCAGGGGGCACACTAGTTATTATTTGTATTCAGAAACAGAAATGTAAAATTAGTAAACAAAAATTAGCAGGACAGGTAAAAATTTTTTGAGACAGTAAAAATAAATATTGCACCTGTCCCTTGGACAGCCATCCACAAAAAATTATTTCTATCCCTGAATGATTCACAAACCGGTTCACTTGGTTTGTTTTAAGTAATGTATGCACTGCCTGCCCTGCCAACATACACAGTGAAAGACTAGCGGTGGCCACAAGCAGCACACTTATACATCTGGCTTTTTGGCTACCTCAGAAACTAAAGCAGTGTTTGTTTTTTTCAAACATAACAGCTCAGTTCCTACCTCTGAAAATCGGCTCAGTAATCTGCAAACAGTTTTTTTCAAACTAATTACAGTAGTGCTTATTTGCAGACTACACGGCTGGGTGTTTTTTTTTATTTTTTTTTAAAGTGTTCCCTCCTTTACATTGCTAGAATATCGTTGCAGACTCACTGTAACTAATATAGCAAGCATTTTGTCTAACCTGCTCACTCCCTGTCACAATAAACAATTCTCCGGGATCGCAGTGAAGTCCTGACTCAGACCAGTGCCACCACCTCAGCAGTCAGACGCCGGTCAATATCCCTGCCAGTCAAATTAAGCAAGTTTGTAAGACTGACAGTCCGGTGCCCAAGTTACATACCTTGAGAGCTAGTAACCTCTTGATGCTCACAGACAGCAGAAGTTTGGTGCCCTGGGGGCAATTGGAACTTCAGTGCTGTGCTGCGCTGCGCTGCTCAGCTCTTCTCCGCCCTTCTGTCACAATCGGTCAGTCCATGGCCGTCTTCCAGGTTTCCCTCCGGACTGGCCACCAACACTGGACAGTGAATCTGAAAGACAGAGCGGCTCTCAGTAGCTTCAAATCACCCTAACGGCAAGGGGGAAGGCAGCTGGCTCTGTCTCCTTTCACTGGATTCCCGAAGATGCGGCACGAACGTTGCGGCACTCGACAGCAGGCAGCCTCTGGTCTTCCGATCACTGACTCTGCTGACAGGTGTTCCAGAGACTTGGTGCCCAAAATCCGCTTCACCCGGTGACTGTGGCAGGACAATCCTTGGATCCGACTCTCTATCTTCTCTCTCTCCATCTCTCTCTCTCTCTTGGGCTTTTTTTAGATAGATCTACTCTTCTGTGTTCTTGTAATGCAGGGAACACATTTCCGTAGGCTTAAACTTCGGTATTTAAATGCGCCGCTCCTACGAAGTCACGCCCCCACCCTTGACACCACAGCCGATTGGGAGCATTACTGAGCCAGCATTGAATTAAACACTTCCTACTTTGGCAACCTCCCCCACCCCTGCCTAAAACAGAGAAAAAGGTGCTGACATGACAACGGGCTGACCAAAACGCCACAGCCATGCTTGTTTGGACTTTATTAGTTATTTTTTTTAACAGGTGCTCAGCAGACACAGTTTTACCTGCCCGACCTGAAATCTACCCACATTGGGCGGGCAGTGCCAATTTCGACCTCTGCTCTCCTGTCCCAGATTGGGGAGGTTGAGCTTCCTGGTACTTGGCAGCCACTGAGTGGAGGCTTGGTGGTAGGGTCGCAAGACCAGGGTGGGTGGAGCGGGGCCGCTGATTCTGGCATGCATGTGCATGACCCAGTTTCTGGCCCCAAGAAGATTAACTGGAGAAAAGCATGGAGGAAAAAGAACGAGCACAGCAAGGATGTATGACGTGCACTGACCACACCTCCACCCGCCACATCACCAGGAAAAGCCAGACAGAAAAACTGGATTACGAGCCGGGGTGGAGGAGAGTCGGTCCTCCCTCTCCTGACCCCACCACAGGAGGCAAAGCCATGGGGATGCCCTCACCACTGAGAATCCTGGGGAGGCACTGTAATTCAGCTTCATAAAAGCCCCCCTCCTCACTATTTTGAGGGCAAATGGCACACATTTGGGTGATAGATTATGTTGGTAGGTGTACTGTCAACAGATCTAGCTTTAGGTGCCAGCAAAAGTAGCTATCACTGGGAGCCTATTCTAAGAGCTACTGTACTTACTAGACAGCAATGAGCAGTACCTAAGATATGTATTGTGCAGTGTAGCTAAAGTACTACAGCAACCCAGAGCCAGTGGAGTAGTTAGGAAAAATGTGTACTGTACACCAGAATCCTCTGTGGCTCCTTTTGTCAACCCCCCACCCCACAGTTTTTCGACATAGCCCTTTGTTGCAGTGCACCTGAAGTGAATATTAGAGCAAAAAAAGTTGCAGCAGTACTTTTAGAATTATGTTTAATTCAAACAGAGTCCAACAATCATAACATCAGTAGGGCTGGGGATCAGGCAGAAAAAGCAGACAAACTCAATGGCCAGGGCACAGAAAGAGCCCCCCCCCCCCAAAAAACAAAAAAAAAAACAAAACCAACAACAACAACAAAATAAACTTGGAAGTCATGGCACTCATGCTGAAAGTTAGACTCATCTTTCTGAGAGCACCAAATCTGAAGAGGCCACCTGTTTTCCGTGAAAATGGGGCTAAAAAAACAGAATTTGCTATTTTTTTTTTAAACACCACGCTAGAGTCCATTTTCTTTAAATATGGGTTTGCACCACATATACAACCACACCTGGCACAACATTTCTGTAAATTCCCCCATTTTATGCCACATTTGTAGAGCAAAACTTGCGGAGTTGTACTCAGTTTTGGGGAAAGAAATGGAAAAAGTGTATTTTAAGATTTTGTAGAACAGAATTGTCCATTTCTGAAAACAGAAAATCAGTGGCCCTATCTTAGTGCCGAGGATGGCCCTGTGCACCTTGCTGCAGCTCTGTGTTCCCTGTCTTTCCTTCTCCTGCTGTCATATTTTATGTGATGAGACTAAGAAAAGAAAACTCAAAATGGCATAAAAGGGAGGAATAGAAAAGGAAGAGAAATGAATGGGAAAGGCAGAAGTTTCCCTAGAGGATGCATCTACAAATGAGCTGCTTGCTGCTCAGCATGCTATTTTGGTGAACATTTTTGGGGAGGAGAATCTTAAATATGTAAATTAAGGGGGTGCTAACCAGCAGCGTTAGTTTCAGCTCCCGGCTCAGAAACGGAAAAAATGGATTTCACTACCTTTTTGCTTCCAGAACACTGGAATGGGACATACAGTATGCAATCTGGCAGTGAAAACTTTATAAGATGATCAACCCTCAAAAAGAAAAATACCAGGGCACTCCAGAAAGGGCAAGGGAGCAACGGGAGCTCAACTCTCATGGTTGATGAGCAAGGCTTGGCAGGTTTCGGATACTGAAACTCTTTCCTCACGGGGTTGAGGCTCCAGTGCCTGATAGCTTCTGTAACAGACTTGAGCCAAATATATTTATTTATTTCAGAAGATTTGCCAGGAAAGTCATACTCCGCTGGTATCAGCTCATTTCCAGATTCGTCCAGGGGAGGAGAGGAGAACAGATACAAAGTACAATGTATGAAATAATACAGTGATATGGAAATAAGTACATTGAATACACTGTTTCAAGAACACGTGAAGAATAAGTTGCCATCCAGTAAATTGTGGAACGGGTCATGGAGGGATTAACCCACAACTGGGCATAGGTTTACTGAGCATTAATCCACACCTGGAGGGGTGGGGGTGGGGTGGTGAGGCATTTAGTATCACCATTAACATTGGTGTACCTCAGGGCTCCATCCTAGGGCCCCTCCTATTCTCTCTTTATATAAATAACATTGGAGCTGCTCTAAAATCCTGCTCTGCTATTCTATATACTGATGATCTTGTCATCAATACAAGTTCTACTAATATAGACACTATCAATACAACCCTTTTCTCTGACTTTAACAATATCCAAAACTGGCTATATGACCACAAACTGGCAGTCAACACTAGCAAAACTAAAGCTATGCTGCTTGGATCGGCCCCGAAGCTCCAGGCTTGCAACAACAACACTGATGGTGCAGGACTTAGAAGGTCAATTACTGGAATGTGTGACCTCTTTCAAGTACCTGAGCATCCTGCTTGATCAATCTCTTGATCTTAATCTTCATGTACAGTTTGTTTGCAGAGCTGTCAACTCCAAACTGGGTGTTGCATATAAGACTAGTTATATGCTCATGCCATCAGCTAAAATGGCCATTGCGAGGGGGATTCTGCTCCCCACCCTAACCTATGGGGCTCCCTTATTTGGAGCTGCTCATAAAACTGACCTACTCAGATGGGATATTACGTATAACAACATATGTCGCTATGCCTCTTCTGCTCCTCGGCTAAAACATCACTGTCAACTTTATAATGATCTTGGTTGGCTCTCTCCGCTAGCTAGTAGGAAATACTACCTTGGCTCTCTTATTGATTCAATAATTCGAAATCAAACTCCTAGGTGTCTTGCAGCTATGCTTGTTCCTCAGGACACACTCCATGGTCTACGATCAGCTGATAAATCCTTTCTGAATTTGCCGAGGTGCTGCACTAGGAAAGGAATTGTTGCATTTGAGCATGCGGCTCCACAGCTGTGGAATTCCCTTCCCCTCGACATTAGACTTTCTAGCTCCCGCACATGCTTTAAGAGAAAACTGCGCTCGAATCTGCTGATTGCTGATACCTGTTCCTGCTTTCAGTCTACCTAATGACTGATGTCTCTGGCCATACAATAGTATTTCCTTACCTCTATATAACCCTCTTACTGCCTCAGCCTGTCCCGGCTCCCTTTCCCTGCCTATATACAATCTTGCACTGCAGGCATCTCCCTTACACTTACATACACTCATAATCTAATTTCATGGCTTGCTCCCCTCTTCCTCACTTACCGACCTTTTCCTTAATGACACCCCCTGCTCTCAATGGTTATTTCTTCCTTTTGTGTTACCTGTTTTTGTTTTTGTGTACCTTGTTCTGTTCATATGATATGTCACCTGATAATTTATTGTCCAAGGTTCTCTCTATTCATTGCATAGGTAGGCACCTATGAACTTATGAATGGTCTATTTTGTATGTATCTGATATATTGTATCCACTTTAACTCATTGCATGTAAAGCGCTTTACTTTGTATGTTCTGATATAGTGTATCCTGTTTAACTCACTGTATGTAAAGCACAAATAAATTGATATCCTGTTAAGTTTCTGCATGTCTGTACTCTCCCGGCTCATGCCTGAAAATAGTCATTTTATGGCTAGTGCACTTACCCGGTTAACAAAAGCTAAATAAAATAAATAAATAAATGAGGCCACAGGCAGAGTGACGTCAACCACCCAGGTGTAGATTAATGCTCAGTAAACCCAGGCCCTGGAGTGGGTTAATCCTCTTGTAACATGGACAATGTCATGTTAGAGGTTTATCTAGAGAAATATTAAAATAAATCTCTGTGAACATGCATTTGTAATAAAATAGTCCTTCCACCTAATGGGTTTGTCCTTCTGAGGATGCCATAGTTGTAGTTCTTCACTAGGTGGATTTATCCTAACGAGGATACCACAGTTGTAGTTTTTTTACAGGTTTCTCTGGTGGAGTGATCTGAAAAGGTTACTTTATATTGTTGTCAATCAGGATTTTGTGGTCCGGCAAGGCAATTGTGGGTATACTGGTGATTAATCAGTGGTCAGGTGACTTGTTTGGATGAATCAGAATACAGGATTTTTTTGTACCCATGTTATAAAGAACATTAAACAGTAAGCAACACAACAAAATAAGGAACAGGGAGAAATGACAGATACTAGGGGAGCATTGCCATGCTGGTTGTCAGTGTTGGATGTGCTGCAGGTGAATAAAAGACCACCCTAAATCAGAAGTAACTGCAGGAGTGAATAGAGAACTCATGGAGGAGAGATTGTAGAGCAGGACGAATGGAAGGAGGAAGAGAGCCCCATAGTTTTAGGGAAGCGGAAAGAGAAGGCAGCTTGGCTAGCAGTAGATTTCATTTGAGAGAGTGCAAAAGAGCAAGAGCAAGCCTTGGGAAGGGAGTAAGAGGAAGGGGAAGAGAAGCAAGATATGAGGGGAGAGAGCCAAACCAGTATTTGGAGATAAGGGAAGCCCAGTGGGTCAGGTGCCTGGCATCAAGAGAGGGCCGGGAGAGGGAAGAGTACAGTGGTTTCTCAAGGGCAAATCGACAGAAGGAGTGAAAGAGATGATCAAGTCTAGCTAAAGTGAACATTGGAGCAACACTATAAACAGTGTCTCGGTAACTGAAAATGGGCAGAATAATCTTTGTGAGGCTTTCTCTGCGTGCAGGAAGTGGAATGCTTTTCTTCTGTATAGTGCCCCAAGCTTGGGGTGGAGCTTTTTGTGGGTAACATCCACATGAACAGAAAAATCAAGGTGGCGATCCAGCCAGGCACCAAAGTTCTTGAAGCAGAAGACCTCTTCAATAGTTGCACTATCAAGGGTATGAAAGGAGGGAAGAGGGAGACCCTAGCAAGCCTCTGCCTGGTGCCAAAAGTCATAGAGACTGTTTTCTTGGCACTGATTGGATAACTGATTTCTAGGAGCCAAAGCGGGATGTTGTTAAAGTCCAGCTGAAGGTGGTTTATGAGGTCAGGGCCAAAGGAGCTAGAGGAAAATAATACCATATCATCTGCATACTTAAGAGGAGCAGGCACTGGGGAGGTCATTTAGAAAATTGGGGAAAACAATTGGGCCAAGGACAGACCCTTCGGGACGACTGAGCTGTTAGGGAGTGTGGGTGGGGAGAGCCTCCAATACATACAACTTCTGACCCGCCCTCAAGATAGGAGCAGAGTCACTCAACTGAGGAAGCCGAGAGCCCAGCTGCATTAAGCTTTTCCAGGTTAATGGGATGGGCTACAGTGTTGAAAGCTTTGGCTAAGGTTAACAAAAATGGTGGAGGTGACAAAGCCTTGATCCGTACCAGAGAGGATAGTATCAGTGAGCTGGAGAAGAGAGGTGGAACTGGAGTGTGACTTTCTAAAGCCAGACTGGAAGGGAGTGAAAGAGGAGGTTTAGTCAAGAAAAGGGGAGAGTTGGGAGAGAACAAAGTGTTCCTGGAGTTTAGTCAGAGAGGGGAGGAGAAAGATATGACAGAAGTTACTAGAGGAGGAGAGGTCATCCCCTTCAGGAAGTGGCTTGAAACCACTGTGAATTGCCTTGAAAAAGACATGAGAGAGATTCAGAAGCAATTGACAGCCGCCTTGAGTGCTACTGCGTTAATGACTAAGTAGAACCAGCATTTGCAAACACATCTCGAAATACTGGAAAATAAGACCCGATCATCTAACATCAGAGTATTGGCTTACCAGAAAGAATAGGGGTGGGGGTAATCCCTTATGTTTTTACAGGACCGGTTATCAGAGAAATGCCTGGTTGAGGGAGAAACCAAGAGTTTTTGTTCTACAGAAAGTGTACAGAGTAACGCCATGAAGCAGACAGATCTCAGAAGAAACGCTTACTCTGTTGGCAGTAAAGCAAGAGATTGGAGCACGGGATGAAATTCTCTTCCTTGCTAGGAGAATGGGGACCCTTCTCTCAAGACTGCCACCCCATTCATATTTTTCCAGACATAAGTTACGTCGCTCATCAGCAGCACAAGAAATTTGATGGGATGAAAAAGATATTAAGAGGTGCTGCAGTATCACATTCCATCATTTTCCCAGCCAGCCTGAGACTTGTCCATGACAGGAGGGTGTGGGCTTTTTCTGATCCCGTTGAGGAAAGCAAGTGGATCAACCAGACACTTACAGGAAAAAACTGAGAGGAGAGATACCAAGAGATGAGTCTACGGGAAACGAAATGTAAAGGCCTGGCAGAAAGGACCTTTATTTCCATTTGGACAGATGTCCAATTGAGCACCGCCAAAAGTTGCTTTTCTTACTGTAAGCAATCCATAGTTTCAAATGCAGATAATGTAGACATTCATTTAGAATTTTGTGTCACCCTGGATGTTCTCTTAACCTGGGTCTGGCTTTCTAAGATAAATTATTTGTGCAGCATTCTGTAGAACTATTACGACTTTCATAATCGATACAGAGATATGTTACCTGCTGACCACAAGGTGGTACAATATAGACTGACTGTGCAAATTACTACATTTTAATTTCCGTGGTTACTGAGGTTCAAAGTTCAGATATGATTTATTTTCTTTTATATCACTGTTGAATGGTCAAATACTTAAGGACTAAGACGTGAGGTGGTGTAGTTTATTGGCTAACAGCATGCCCCAGGTGCGTATGAGGCACGAGTCGCTTGCGCCAAGTGCCTTTAGCACCTGGGAATTGCTCCCACCCCCCAATTGTTTAACCAGGTGAGACACACTAAGCTGAAAGCTTGTTTACAGGTGCAACCTGGGAGTACAGGGAAGTTAAGTGACTTGCTCAGGGTCACACAGTATGCAAGTGGGGGCTGTGGGATTCAAACCCAGGTCTCCAGATTTGCAGCTCAGAGCCTTAAACCTCTGCGCTATACTGCCTGCTCTTATCAGCCAATAAACCACAGCTGTGACTGTCCTTATTCCACTTTCAGAATGGGTAGAAAATGTTCAGTATAAATTCTCAGCAAGTTAATGCACTTTAAAAAGTAAAATGTTAGTCGTTTCTGGATGCATGGACAAGCTCAGGACAACCTCTTTTTGTGCATACATCTGAAATGGTATACAACCGAAATGCCATTGGAAATAATGGGTGCCATAAAAATTAATGATAGTTTCATGAATGCCTGCCCACCACCACCATAAAACCCACAAAGCACAAGGTTTTCTGTAAGTGTTTAATGGGGTTCAGTCACTTTGCCATTTTCTACTGATCTTGTCACGGGAGTGCATGCTGAAAATTCCAGCTTTGCAGAATGCCGAAAATGCAGTATGTGGCTTATTATGTTGATGCATAGATGTCAAAAATTCCAACTTGTGAATGAATGCCGAAAATAGGGCTAGAAAATCAGGGTGTGGTGGGGTGTTTCAGAAGGAGATCGGGTTGGGAGGTGAGTGTCTTAGAAACCTACGTAGCTCAGTATTCTGAAAATTCTGACTTGGCAGAACATGAAAATACAGTACCGCCAGTTAGAAATCGGAGATCAGCATTTTAGATTTTGTTTATTGTGGTGCCTGAGACCTTGTTTCTGAGACCAGAGATTGGGGTTTTATGAACAGAGCAAAATGCCAGAGAGCAGATGAAGATTTTATCCAAAGCCCGCTTGGCTAAACTGGAAGAGTACAGAATTGTAGGGCTAGAAAAATCAGGAGGGTGGGGGTGGTGTCGATTAGTGTCTCAAAATGAGACTGGGGGGCGCTATGGAGCACACCTACCAACCAGACGTGCTAAAGAAGTGCTCTGCAGAGAAAGCAGAACTATTGCTAAAAATACAAATTTTATTGCCGAACTTTGAAAATTGAAGTGCTCCTCTTTGAGCTGAACATTTGTATATAACTTTTATGATGGGGCGCACTAATAAAACTGCAGGAGGAGGCTCGAGAAACCAGCAGAAAGCAGAGATGCCACCATCGGCTGAGCCACAATTCCCACTGGGGATGGAACCTCCCTGGCAGGCCCTGCAAAAGTCAGTCAGGCCATTGACTCGAAGATTGAATCCATTCTCACCAGGTTTTCCGAGCAGGATGTGAAGATCGAAGTCACCACCAAAGCTGCATCATCAGCGGACTCCATGGCCTCTGAAGCAGCTGGCGAGCACAAGCAGAATGACGCAGGAGAACACCCAATTAAGATATCACCTAGAGGCAATTGAAAATGCGCAGCGGACTGCCAACGTCAGGATAGTGGGCCGCCTGGAGAGTTGTGAGGGGGGATGGCCTGCTAGATTTCCTCAGTGGAAGGCTACCTCAGAGTCGACATCTACATCAGAAGACACCTTGTCTCTGGAAAAACATTGTTAAGCTTACCAGATCTCTCTCTCAGGGGTGCAGCCAGTAGAAATGATCTTCCCCCGCTCAGTATTGCTGGTCACAGCAGTAGCATCAACCAGGAACCTTATTCTGCAAGTAGCAAGGGGCTCGGGGCTCTTGAGCTACAGGGAAAAACATTCAATCTATTCCCTGATCTCTCATTTGCCACATGGGCGAGAAGAAAAAAGTTTGACGGTGTATGAGCCAAACTGCAAAGCCTTGGCATAGCTCACTCTCTGCTAATGCCTGCCAGGCTTCGCATTCAGTATGGGGGGGCACACATTTAAATTCTCAAATCCATAAATCGGATTTACAACCTTTGAGTCAGCTGTGAGTGAACATGCTTTTCAGGAATCTTGGAGAAGGCAGGAAGGTCTGAAATTGGTCTATATTGATTCATGGCCTGTTTGTCCTCTCCTTTAAGGAGGGGCACAACTCTAGCACATTTGCAGACAGTAGGTATCTCACCAGAGGCAAGGAACTGGATGTGCTGCAAGGCAGAGAAGCTTCAGGTCAAGGGAGTTGGCACCAGCACTCTTGTTTGGATTGAGGCCCTTTAGTGCTCTGAAGGACCTCTGTTGTAATGATTTTCAGAAGTTTAAGTTTGGCAGATCATGTGGGTCATACTCTGAGCTGCTTGATGAGGGACCAGCTACAAGCCAAGGGGCTGGGGGATGCCATGTATAGCACCTAGGAGTGACAGGCATTCGACCTGATACTGGACTCTTTCTACTATTAGACTGTGGCATTGTAGGATAACGCAGTCCTCGGAAGCCGCTGAATCCCTCCAAAGAAAATGTGTATAAATAAGTTAAGGAAAAGACAGTGCCAACCCTCTGCCCTCCATGTCAGCTCAGAGGGCTGGGACCGACTGGCCAGCTGCATGCGGAATGAGACCCAGTTCGGACACTCCAGTGCCATGGGGAACTTGCATACCTACCTGGCCGGTATGACCACAGTGCATGTTGCTGCTGGGCTTTGTGCACCCCAGAGGAGCGGAACAATTAATGTGTATGGCAGGTATTTGCTTCCTCTCCTCCCCTGGCCTGCTGTGACCCAGCCACATGTGGAACAGTACGTAAAGTTTGAGTCCTGGTGTGTAAGGGGAGTGGAAGCAGTACACAGAGTACACGTAGGCCTCCGAAAATGCAGTGTGTAACCCCAGTCTGCATACACAGTCCTCCCTGTGCACATCTTTGTGGGTGCCTAAGAGCAAACGATACTGGAACTGTTGTTTTCTTTTCTCCTCCCCTGTGTATCGTATTTATTTATTAATGTTCCTGCTGCATACTATTGTTGCATAATGCCTTACTCCTAAATGTTATTTTGTATAACTGCCCTGCTATAATTCCTTAATGTCTTTCCCTAATTGTTTACGACTTGTCGCCTGATGATATCTCCAAAGTTTTCATTTGTTTTTGACGCTGTTGTAACATAGAAACATAGAATTTGATGACAGGTAAGGACCACTTGGCCCACTTAGTCTGCCCATTTTCCCAACCTACTGTACTACTGCAGACCCTACTTGATCTCTGGCTTTACCCTCCGTTTCCTAACGGCTTAAGTTCCCTTATGCCGATCCCATGCATGCTTGAATCCTGTTACAGTTTTTGCCCCCACCACCTCTGCTGGGAGGCTGTTACATGCATCCACCACTCTTTGTGTGAAGAAGTACTTTCTCATGTTTTTTCCTGAATCTACCCCCATCCAGCTTCATAGCATGACCCCTTGTTCTTGAACATCTTTTTTTCTAAAAAAATGCTTCTTTCTTATACCTTACATATACCCATGAGGTATTTGAAAGTCTCTATCACATCCCCCCTCTCCTTCCTTTCCTCCAGGGAGTATGTATAGAGGTCCTTTAGTCTCTCCTCATAGGGCCTTTGGTGCAGACCTTGCACCATTTTATTTTAGTTATTTATTTTTTCAATTTCTGTTTATGACCCCCCCATCCCTTCCAGCTCCGCATCATCGGGAGGTGCCAGTGGAGTCCACCCCTGCTCCTGCCTTACCTGTACTTGCCTCAGTCCCCCATCCTGCTGCGGTTTACCCCCGGGCAGGGACGAGGTGGAACGGAAGCACCCCGAACCATTCACTTATCTCGTTGGGCCCAAAGCAGTAAGGCAGGCGGGAGCACACAGGGGCCATACTTGGCGCTCCGTCTCCCCGGAGCTGGAGGGTGTTTTTCCCTCATTTCTTGGCTGTCATATCGCCCTGACATCAAGGCGCCTAGTGCTGATGTCATAACGCCCTCTCCTCTGTGTGAACTCTGGCTTGCTATGCCCCAGACTTCCACCTGGGGCCTGTCAAGTGCCGAGTCGCTGCCCCCCTCCCTCCCTGGAGAAGGCAAGCTGTCCTTGGGAAGCTCAAGCCTTCTCCCCCCCCACCGGCCGGCCCTCCAGCTCCCGGGCTCGCTCCTGAACCCAGGTCGCTGGCATTGCAAGCGGAAATCCAACTGCTGTACCGGCGGGCCAGCCCCTCCTGCACCATTTTAGTTGCCCTTTTCTGGACTGCCTCTACTCTGTTTTATGTCCTTCTGGAGATGTGGTCTCCAGAACTGAACACAGTGCTCCAGATGAGGTCTCATCAGTGATTTATACAGTGGTATCACCATCTCCCCTCTTTCTACTGGTGATACCTCTCCTTGTGCACCCTGGCATCCCAGTGGCACTTACCACTGCCTTGTCTCACTGTCTGGCCACCTTTAGGTCATCAGATATGATTACCCCTAGGTGCCTTTCTTGTTTGGTGGTCATCAGTACCACTCCTCCCATCTTGTACTCTGCCCCTGGATTTCTGTGCCCCAAGAGCATGATTTTGCAGTTTTTCACATTGAAACTTAGTTGCCACACTCTTGATGACTCCTCAAGATTTTTTAGATCCCTCTTCACTCCCCCGAGTGTCTACCCTGTTGCAGATCTTTGTGTCATTTGCAAAAAGACATACCTTCCCTTCTATCCCTTCTGCAGTGTCGCTAATAAAGTCATTAAAAAGGGCCACTCCCAGTACTGATCCTTGTGGCACCCCGCTGGTCACCCTCCCTTCCTCGTAGTGAACTCCATTTACCACCACCCTCTGTTGCCTATCTCCCAGCCAATTTCTTACCCAGTTTATCCACCTTGGGACCCACTCCCAGGCTGCCCAGCTTGTATACAATTCTGCTTTGCTATGTGGAATGATGTTGAAGGCCTTACTGAAATCTAGGTAGGCCACATCCAGCACTCTACCCTGATCTAATTCTCTGGTTACCCAGTCAAAGAAATCTATCAGATTTGTTTGACATGACCTTCCCCCAGTGAATCCATGCTGCTTGGGATCCTGTAAGCTGCTGGATTCCACTATCCTTTTCTTCAGTACTGATTCCATTAATTTCCTCACCACCGAAGTCAGGCTGACTGACCTGTAGTTGTCAGCCTCCTCCCTACTACCACTTTTGTGAAGTGGGACTACATCTGCCCTCCTCCAGTCCTCTGGAACCACTCCCGTCTCCAATGAGTGGTTAAACAGGACTGTCAGTGGTGCAGCCTGCACCTCTCTGAGCTCCTTCAGTATCCTTGGATGGATCCCGTTTGGTGCCCTTGCCTTGTCCACTTTCAGATTTGCAAATTCCTTCAAGACTCTCTCCTCTGTAAATGGACTAGTGTCCATCTTCCTTCCTTCAATGCTCCTGTCGCTCATCTGTGGTCCCTCACCTTTCCCTTCCTCTGTGAACACTTAACAAAAAATATTTGTTCAGGATGTCTGCTTTTTCCGGGCCCCACCCCTTCCACACACCCCCTTCCCTCCTTAGACTTACAATCCCTCCCCTGGTTTTTCTCCTTTCGCTTACATACCTGAAAAATGTCTTTTACTCTTTCTTTACTGCCTGTGCTGTTTTTTTCCTCAGTTTGCGCCTTAACTCCCCTGACTGCTTTCCCTGATATACTTCCCTATCCTCTGCCCTCTGTGTCTCCTCGTACGTCCTGAATGCTAACTTGTTTGCTCTTACCTTCCCAGCCACCTCTTTTGAGAACCATAGCAGTCTCTTTTTCCACTTGCTTTTGCTTACTTGCCTTATGCAGAGGTTTGTTGCCTTCACTATGGCCCCTTTTAGTTTTGCCCACTGTTCCTCCACTCCACCCAAGTCCTCCCTCTGCTAGGGCATCCCTGAGGCATTCCCCCATCTTTTTAAAGTCTGCCCTTCTGAAGTCCAGGACCCTCGCATTTGTGTGGTTCGATTCTGTCACAGTACTTGTATTGAACCACACCGAATGGTGATCACTGGTCTCCAGGTGCTCATCTATCATGGCGTCTGCAAGTTTGTCCCCGTTGGTGAGTACCAGGTCCAATATTGCTCCCTCATGAGTGCGCTCTCTTGCTAGTTGCCTGAGGAACGCCCCCGGCAGGGAGTCCAGGACATCTCTGCTCCTAGCTGAAGCTGCAGCTGGGATGCATCCATCAGATTAAAGTCCCCCACCAGCTGCACCTCCCCCTTAGTCACCATCTTTTGGATGGCTTCCACCAGAGCCTTGCCTATCTCCTCCTCCTGTGCTGGAGGTATGTAGATCAAGCCAGTGTGAATAGCGGTACATTTCCCCATCTCTAGGGTGACCCACAGTGCCTGTGCCCGTCCCTGTATTCCTTGTATCTCTGTTGCTTTTATGCTATCCCTCACGTAGAGAGCCACTCCTCCCCCTTTCCTACCCACCCTTTCCTTCCTGAACACAGTGTAGCCTGGTATGGCTATATCCCAGCCATGGTTCTCACTGTACCATGATTTGGTAGTGGCAACAATGTCCAGGTCACCTTGCCATAATGGCCACTAGGTCCAGGATTGTATTTCCCAAACTACAGGCATTTGCACACATGGCCTTCCAAATTCTTTTTTTTTTTTTAATTTCATTTTTATACAACATTTGATGTAGAACTGAAAAAATTACATTTTATAAAGAAAAGAAGAGCAGTTAGAATTGTATACACCAGTACTTGAACAACATTATAATAACATTCATACTTAGAATTAACACTTGGGGTCCCTTGGATTATTAAGCAGGCGGATGGGCCTCGACCCCCAGGAACAGAGAAGCGAGCCTCATGCAAGAGCCAGACGCCCCATCTCAAGGGGAGTAATGGGGAAAAAGTTCAAGTTTAAGAAACTCCAGGGATGTATAGCCCCCACCTATGGAACAAATTCAGGGTTCACCTGTGAGTAAAACAGTACTCACTTCTGCCACTATGGCCTTCCAAATACTGCTACCACCCTTCTTGTCCGTCCCCCCTTTTCCCTCTTGCCTTCTCTCCTTACCCCTTTTGCCTTCATTCCCATCCCTCTCCATTTCTACCATTCTGCCTTTTCTATTTTTTAGGTACCCTTGGGGATCTCCCTACTGACTACTTCAGCTTTGGGGGGGCAGTTTGTCACCCTGCTTCCTTCCGACACCCCCCTCGGCTAATTTTAGTGTTTGCCAATGTAGCATTTAAACTGTTCACCGAGGACTTTGGTTCTCCCCGGATGGATGCAGGCCATCTCCCCTGTATAGGCCTTTATCGCTCCAGGTGGGACCCCAGTCCCCAGTGTAGCCGAACCCATCCTCTCTGCACAATTCCTTCAACCATGTGTTGAAGCTCAGGGTATGGAGTACCCTATCCTCCCCCCTATCGTAGACAGGCAACACCTCAGAGAAGACCACGGAGCATGCTACCTTCCTAAGACCCCTCTCCAGCTCACTGAATACCTCCTGCACTATCCTAGCCTTGTCCTTAGCCAGGTCATTCATTCATAGGTGGACAGTGATATCCAGCTCTCCCTCCCATCCTGCTGCCCTAGCAGTCCTAAGGATCTGCTTCCCATCCCTACGAATCATGGCGCTGGGTAGGCACCTAACCTCCCCTCTCCCCATCCCTTCCTGTCCCCAAATATATCCCCCTCATAGTAGAGTCCCCCAGCAGGTCTTACTCCCCCCCCCCCCGGGGGTCTTCTGCCACCCTTCTTGGTGTCTGCACTACGGAGGACCACTGCTTCCTCCCTGGTCACTACTGTGGGTGCCTCCGTGGAACAGTCCCGTCCCACGAGGGTGCCGCTCCTCCTCCTTGGCATCCCTTGAGGCAGTGACAACAGACTTGATGGTCCCTGGGTGGGGGAGGGAGCCCCACGAATCCTATCCAACTCGGCCTGGAGTTGAGCAGCCTCCCACCTCAGCCAAGAGAGAGATGCACACAGATGAGGCTGCACTGCAGTCTCCAGATGGTCTCTCTGAAAACTGCTACCCCCACAGCCACTGCATTGCACCACTCCCAGCATATCTACAGGTATTTCCTACTCTGCCTTCTGGTTTTGCTTTCTTTAAACCATTTTTTACCCCTACCCTAGATACGGTGTTTTGCCTTTTCCCAAACATTTGCTAGACCCTAGCACTTCTCACTCCCTTACAGTGTATGAGCTCCCGGTAGGGTGTTTCACCTCTTCCCAAACTTTTGCTAGACCCAGCACACCTTCCTGCCTTGTAGTACGTGGTCAACAAGAGTTTAGCAGAAAACTTACAACAGTTGCCCTGCCTCCTGCTAAAGTGTAGAGGTCTGGCCGCTTTGTTGGGTTGATTCCAGTTGGCAGACTCCACTGTGCTGTTCTTATCTCATTGGTCCTTAGCACGGGGGCACCTGTAGGCCTGCTCCTTAAATGGAAGTCAAAGATTGCATGGCACCCGAAGGAACTCCTAGTCCTGTTGCTTCCTGCTTCCCATGGATTGAATGGCAGGAAGCTAGGGGACGTCGAAAAGGTGCTGATTGGCTGTCTCCTGATCCCCCATGCCTGCTTCTAGCTCCACTGCTGTCGACCAGAGAACAGCGTTTTCAGCTCAGTTATTGATCGAGGTGGGCTCCCTGTTCCTGCTGAAGCCCCCTTCTTCTAGCGATCCGGCGGCAAATTGAAGATCTTGGCTGTGCAATCTGGGCTCTTTAAAGACCCTGTGTCCTGGTCCTGTTGCCTCCTGCTGCCTGCGGATTGGCTGGCGGGAAGGCGCAGGCATGGAGAAGGTGCCAATTGGCTGCCTCCTGATCTCCCTGTGCCCGCTTCTAGCTCTGCTGCTGCTGACCGGAGAACGGTGTTTTTAGCTCAGTTGTTGGTCGAAGTGGGCTCCCTGTTCCTATCAGAGCCCCCTCCTTCTAGTGATGCAGCGGCAGATTGAAGACTGTGGCAGTGCAAACTGGGCACTTTAAAGCCTCTCCCAGGTTGTGTTTGAAAATAGGCGTATTTATGTTTAGTTTTGCTTACCTGGTTATCAAAAACAAACAAAAAAACAAGACCTCCACAGCCTTTTGGGGATCATGCACTAACTTACTGACTTTGAACAAATAAAACTCATTTGGGGATGTATCAGTGACCTAGGACTCACAGGATTTGATTACCTTTCGTTGAAGATCCATTCTGATGTGCTAGTTTTACCTTTGCATTTTACAAACCTTAACAGCTGTTTGAGATCTTCAGTTGGGGAAGAATTCAGCAAGTCTTGAACAAGTTAAATATGTATAATACAATCCAAGAGATAATTCTTACAATTAAAAAGTGTCTACTGGAAAGATTTTTTTTTTTTTTTTTTTTTACAATTTAAAAACCATTGTCCACAAAATTATGTTGTAATTCCTGTTTAAGCTTTCAAAAATAACAACATACATATATGTAGTATATAAAAACCAAAGAACCTCTGTGCGCAAGCACTGAGGCAAGGGTTACCCCAAAGGGCATTTGGCTGGGAAGCCAAGTTTCAAAGAAATACAAAATCTCACATGCCCCCACAATGCAGAGCATTATGGGCTGCGTATGCAAATCACCACAGAATATTATGCTGGTTCAGCTTTAAGCAGAAATGCATGGTGCCGAAAGGCCTCTCACACAGTTTCAAGGTGTGTGTGTGTGTGTGTGTGTATGTATGTATGTATGTACCGTATATACTCGCGTATAAGCCGACCTCCCCAAATGCTGCTTTGATTTAAGAGAAAATGCACCGACCTGCATATAAGCCGATGTCGAGTTTTGAATATGTTTAGATATACCACGGGGGAAACAAGTCTACATGACATATTCCAATTATATAACAGAAGGCAGGTAGAACTGGAGAGGTCCTTAATACCACAGTATGCAGCAGCTAAGAACAACATTCCACGATACTGTTAAGATTAGGGAGAGTCCTACTTTCTTTAATCTTTTAACAGCACCTAAGCAATCGGGTTGAAATCTGTCCGGTAAGATGTTTATAACTCTACACTCTGTTCACTTTTGATCAGCTCCATCACGAAGGTGCGCTGGTCAGAGCAACAGGAGTGATGGAACAGTTCAGCCAGAGGTAAATTTAAATAGATCAGGGAACAGCTTAATCAGTTCCTTACTGGCTTGCTCAGCATTCTTGAAGCGCCGGGTTCACGAGGTCATAGAAATTTCTAGGTGGGCCAGGTAAAGAAGCCCCCACTTTCAAGGCTACAGATGTCTAACTGATCAGGTATTTTTG
Organism: Neoceratodus forsteri; assembly: GCA_016271365.2. Classification (NCBI taxonomy): domain Eukaryota; kingdom Metazoa; phylum Chordata; order Ceratodontiformes; family Ceratodontidae; genus Neoceratodus; species Neoceratodus forsteri. The sequence continues at coordinate 501,871,631 of CM028132.1, forward strand.
GCAGAATTCAGAGCAGGGCAGCTTTGAACAGCACCGCAGCTCGCACTAAAGACAATTTGAAATTGAGCCCCCCACTTTCAAGGCTATAAACGTCTAACTGATAAGACCCATCATTGGGGCACTCTGCATTGCCGCGGCCCTCCTTACCACCACTCGCCACCCGACTTCCGTTCCCTTCGCTTTTCCTTTTTTAATTGACTCGTGTATAACCCGATACCCCCAAAATTGAAGTGCTGATTTATTTTATTTTATTTATTTAGCTTTTGTTAACCAGGTAAGTACACTAGACAAGACAATTTGCCTATTTTCAGGTACGACCCGGGAGAGTACAGGAAGTTACATACTTACACACTTGGGAAACATGGTACATAGTTAGGAAAAGATTACATGTCATGAGACAACAAGGTACAAGTTAGAAAAAAAAAAAAACCAACAAACAAAAATATCGGCTTATACACAAGTATATACGGTATGTGTAATTTTCTCACTTTGTGTGCCAAAGTATTATCCCCTTACATACTGAAATGAGAGGTATTGTTAGGCTAGGCAGAAACTCCTTGACATCTTGAAGTACTTGTCATTTTATGGCCCAACCCATCAGAACAAATGGACGTGTTGACCGCATGAGGTTGGGGGGGGGGGGATAAGTTGTGAGCCCTAGATAACCAGCCTTGCTGGGGGCCCAGAAATGTGAGGTAAGCTTTACCCATTGGAGAGATTCAATGCTGTTTTTATATATTTTCTATTAACAGTCGGTTCAGATTTGCAAGCAAAGATGTCGGAGAGGGAGGAAAGAAAATTTGCAGAGATCCCGCGGGAGTCCTTGAAGCTGATGGCAGAGAGTGTTGGGGTGGATCTCTCGGATGAAGTGGCATCCATGCTGGCCGAAGATGTCTGTTACAGACTGAGAGAGGCTGCTCAGGTATGTTAGGAACAGACACTCTTGATTTTGCTCTTGAAATGTCTGCACCGTAAAAAAGACTGCCTGTCCGCTGGGGGCAGGTTAACAAAATTTTACGGACAGTCTTTGATTATACAGATTTGGTTTATGGCTCCACTTCCCATGCTAGACTGGACACCCTCTATAATGCCTTCTGTCATTTTATCACTAAACCCCCTCACACCCATCACTGCACACTCTACTCCTCCATCTCTGTCCTCCCTTTTCCCTCCTGTTGCCTGCACTACTGTGCATCCTTCACTTCTAAATAATGGTTTGAGGCACTGCCCTCATACCTATCCTATACTCAGCTCTCCTGTTCCATCTGCCTCTTACTTCATTTGCTCTAGGGATCCTCGCACCTTCTCCTTCACATTCGCTCCTCCGCTGGGCTTTCAGCCTTCTCCTATCATCACTCCTTCCTCTGGAACCACCTCCCATCTTCCATCCATCTCTCACCTTCCCCCAAATTCCTTTTAAGCATCAGCTTAAACTCCTGCCCTCCCCCTCCTGCTCATGTCTACTCCCTATCCTACCCTACCCTACCTGACCAGTGTTTTCCCCTCCCCAGTTCATCCCCTCTTTCTCTGTTCACTTTTACGTGCACTAATCTCATTGCATTGATATGTTCAGCCAGTTGTGTCATTTGTATTTCAGGCTGTAGAGTGAATTTTATTCCTGTTGCGTGCTTTTGTCACTTTGCACTTTTGCCATGCTGCTCTACAGTTTGTTTGCACCTTATTTGTACATCGTACATTAATATCTATTGTACTTGATTGATGTCACTCCCCTAGGTCGCACCTAGAAACGAGCCTTGGCTTAGTGTGCCTTTCCTGGTTACTCATTTTTAAATAAACAAAATACATTTTCACTGTATGCAGTTCATAGAGGTCTAGCATCTCTTTCATGAGAACATGCTTGTGACATTGGTAGAGGGCTGTTCTTCTGGGGCAGCACAGGGCCTTCGACGTTAATGCGTATGCCTGGAGTCACGACTTCAGTTTACAAACAACAAATTAAACACGTGAGAGCACTTGTTTTTAAACGGGATTAACTTTACCAAGTTCAGTAACTCGATATTAACCACACTGTGTGTGTATGATATATGTGTAAATATATATATATATATATATATATATATACACACACACACACACACACACACACACACACACACACACACACACACACACACAGATATATATTATACTGCAACGTGAGTGGCAGTATGTTAGGGTTGAGTGCAAACTTCTATGTTAAAACCAAAACTTTGAACCTTAATAACTTTGGAACTGTTCAACAGATATGCACGAAGTTTGTCGTGCATAACCTCCAGGGGATGATCCCTTTACTTGCACAATTTTGTGTGAATCTGTTGTGTGGTTTTTGAGATAGAAAGTGTCAAAAAATCCTAAATTGGCCAGTTTTTTTCACGTCATTTGTCCACCTGTATCTCAGAAATGTCTTTATGTTGTGATCTGAAAATATCAGGGTAGAAATCCTTTGGGTCACACATGTGCCTTCTGAAGGTTTGGTGAAAAATATTAATCTGTTCCAAAGTAATTACATTTTTTATTTTCCATTATTTCCTATGGGAAAAAATATATGTTCTGAAAGTGAAAGTACTTTTCATACACTGTCATCCAGTTTTGCATACTTTGCACCTTAATAACTTTGCAACCCTTCAATGGATTTGCCTGAAATTTGGCATGCATAAGCTCTGGAGGTAGGTTTATTGATGTTGTAAATTTCATACAAATCTGTTGTGTGTTTTCTGATACTGTGTCTCAAACATCCTTAAGCTTACATGTTTTATTCCCATTTTGCAGACAGTCTTCCAGTTTCTCATTTGCACCTTAATAACTTTAGAACCCTTAAGCAGCTGTGCATGAACTTTTGCATGCATAATCTCAGGGGGTATGTCTGTAAATGTGGTACATTTCGTTTGGACCTCTTGTGTGATTTGTGAGCTATTGTGTCTCAAACATCATTGAAACTTACATTTTTTTTCCGTTTTTACCAAGTCTTCCAGTTTTGCATAATTTATACTTTAATAACTCTGGAGCCCTACAACATATGTGCATACAATTTTGCATGCATAATTTTATAAAGTTGGTCTGTTGATGTTTTTAATTCCATTTGAATCGCTTGTGTGGTTTCGAAGATACTGTGTCTCAAATATCCTTAAATTTATATGTTTTTTCCCATTTTTACAAACAGTCATCCAGTTTTGCATAATTTGCACTTTAATAACTTTGCAACTGTTCAACTGATATGCATGAAAGTCTGCATGCATAATTTTGTTGTGTAGATCTTTTGATATTGCTAATTTCGTTGGAATTGCTTTTGTGATTTCTGAGATATTGTCTTAAACATCCTTAAATTTACATTTTTTTTCCATTTTTGCAGTCTTCCAGATTTGCATACTTTGCAACCCTTCAATGGATGTGCATGAAATTTTGCATGCGTAATCTCGTGGGGTAGTTCTGTTGATGTGGCTAACTTAGTTTGAACTGCTTAATTGCGACATTGTTTGCCAAAAGAACTAGGGTACTGCTGCAGTTGACCTATACTGTGGCATGCATTATCAACATGGCAGTAGTACTGCTTTTCAGGGCACAGTGGTACCACAACACACTAGGCACTGATGGATGTCCCACATGCACACGAGGAACAATTACTATAGGCATGGATGGAAACACAGGGCCTGGAGGACCCTGTGCCCCCACCGCTCTCTATGAACTGATGGAAGTGCAGGGCCCGAAGGGGCCTACAGTCCCACATAGAAATGAGGGACAAGTACAATAGGCATGAATTAGAGCACAGGGCCATCCTGCCGCTCCCATAATCAAATAAGGCTATGATTATACTTTCTCAAAAAGTAAGGAAATTCATTGCAAAAAACTTTGTTAATGCACCATTAGGATTGAAGCATCAAAAGTAGGGAAATACAACCTTAGGCTCCCTAGCCTAAGAGCCCACCTCCACTGTGCATGCAGGAATAGGCACAAGGGGTGTGTTTTGGGGTTGTGAACCCTAATGCTTACCCCATTCTCCTATGCTGTATCCATCTTACCTTACTTATGGAATGGGGTGAGCATTAGGGTTCACAACCCCAAAACACACCCCTCATGCCTGTTCCTGCATGCACAGTGGGGATGGGGTCTTAGGCTTGGGAGCCCTACGGTTGTATTTCCCTACTTTTGATGCTTCAACCCTAATGGTGCATTAACAAAGTGTTTTGCAATGAATATATATGAAATATATATTTTGTATAAAACAGAATACATTTTGGGTCTCTGTTGTAGACCACCTAATACTAAATCCAACATAACAGTATTCATAATGGATGAAATTTCAACAGCATTAGAACATGGTAAGGTAGTACTGACAGGCGATTTTAATTTCCCAGCCATAGATTGGGACAAAAATTTTGCTGTTGACATTCAGATCAAAGATTCTTTTGGACTTCTGTAATAAAAATAACTTAACTCAGTCTGTAAAACAAACTACAAGACTTAATATACTTGATTTATTATTGACGACTAAGGATATTAATCTTGTTGACTGCAAGACAGCGTCTCCAATTGGTAATAGTGATCATTCTTCTGTTCTGTTTACCCTGGATTATGAAAAAACAATTATTTCAGGGTGTACTAAGATATACACATATAATACAGCAAATAAGGATGAAATATACAAAGAATGCTGATCAAATTCAGAACATCCAAAATGATATCAACACAATATGCGTATGGGTAAAGGAATGGGGATGCAATTTAATTAATTATAAAAAATGTAGTGTTTTACATATAGGTAAATATAATCCAAATCAGGTTTACTATTTGGATGGGGCACCGACTGAATCTAAAGTTGGTGAAAACGATCTTGGGATACTTGTTGATAACAAATTAAACTTTAAAGCACAAAAAACATGTTATTGCAACAGCAAATAGGGTAATAGTATCAATTAAAAGAAATATCAAAAGTAGAACATCTGAAGTATTGTTGCCATTATATCGTTGGTATGTGAGACCTATCTTGGATTATGGATCCCATATATGGTCTCCATATAAAATAACAGAAATTAGTAAAGTTGAAAAACTACAGAGAAGTTATACCACATCAATAAGCAGGATGAATCAATATTCGTATGAAGACAGATTGAACAGATTAGGATTGCATAGTTTGGAGGTCAGAAGACAGAGAGGTGATCTTCTGTTCTTTTTTGATATACTAAATAATCCATTATTAATACCGAACCTAGACATTGAATTTAAAAATGACCAAGTAAATACTAGGGGACATCCATTACAGATTAAGAATGAGAGATTTAAAACCAAAGATAGAAAATACTTTTACATTTTAGGAACAGTTTCGCTTTGGAATAGATTGCCTTCAAAAGTCATTTCAAGTAGTTCAAAGGAAAATTTCAAAACAAAATCTTGATATTTATATTTCTACTAATGGGACCCTTAATTATTATAATTTGTCCTAAATTGGAGCTATTATGGGTTTATGCCTTTTTTGCTCCTGCTAAACTTAGTGAACTTTATATATTTTTTACTTTAGCCTAAAAAATGGCTAACTCATTTGTGAACGAGTCTACCCATGGCCCGGCGTCACATTAAGTTCATGGACACACAGAAATATCAGCCAGTGGTCCTTCAAGTAAGGGCGCTTAAAGTATTTTAGACCAAAAAAGTCAATTAAATATAACTTTTATGCAACTCCTGTGGCATTTATGCAATTTGAAGACATGGGACTGGCAACAGGGCAGATGTTAACATATATTTTGAAATTAAACAAACAAAAAAGCTGACAATGTTCCTCTAAAATCAGCTCTGTATGTCTTCATTTATTTGAAAATTGGTGATCAAGAAAGACACACTGAGCTGAGACTCATTTCCTGGTGTGACCCGGGGAAGGGAATAGGGGATACAAAATACATAGTACAGACACGGTTCACAGTTACAATAAAGAGCAATCAAAGAACATGAATTCATTACAGGAGTAAGTGCAAAATAAGCACTCAAGGTAGAAAAAACAAAATAAGGCATTTCGGCCACCTTATACTAGAGTAGGTAGCAAATGCAGGGGGAACAGTTAAGTAGAGGGGAAAACAGGAACTGGGGGGAGGGGTTTCAGCTAATACCTGAGGGAGCCAGAGGAGGCATTGAAGCGAAGGAAAGAGGGTAATTGGTTTTAAAGTGATGGGAGGTGATAGGAAAAGGCTGACTGCCCAGCAGAGGAGCGTGGATGAGGAATAGCGAAGGTGTGAGGATCCCTAGAATGGAGGGAGTAGGAGGTAGAGAGTTGAGGGACCAGTATTTGGATATGAAAGAGACACAGTGGATCTAATGTCATGAGGGAAGAGGGAGAATGGTTAAAGAAGAATACAGTGAGCAGTGATGTGTACAGGAGGGAGTTCACAAAGTGGCAGAAGGAGTTGCAGAGGGTGTTCATTCTGGCCAGGGAGATCGAGGGAGCGGTACTGCAGACCACATCTGTATAGTCGAAGACCGGTCGCACCATTTTGATTACAAGTTCATGGCGGACCTACGGAGACAGATAAACTTGTATTGTGGTACAAGGCACCAGGTTTAGGGTGGAGCTTGGCGAGGACATGGGTAGAGAGGTCAAGTTTGCTGTCTAGACACACACCGAGGTACTTGAAGGATTGAACAAGAAGGGTTCCATCCAGGATGGAGAGAACAGGCAGAGTTGGGAGTCTGGCCAGCTTCTTAATGGTGCAAAAGGTCGTAGACAAAGTTTTATTTGTGTTGACTTGAAGTTGGGTTTTGATTGGAAATGGAACCATTGCAGGACATTATGGCAGTCTTGCTGGAGCAGACCTTCCACAGCTGTGGTAGAGGGACTAGAGGAGTAGATGACTGTGTCATCTGTATACATATGTGTATATGCGAGTTGGCACAAGCTGAGGGGAGGTTGTTAAGGAATATGGAGAACAGGATGGGCCCCAGAATAGAGCCCTATGGGACCCTCTGCCTTGATTCGAAGTGGAGGTGACAGGGCATTACCAACCTGTACTGACTGCAGATGGCCGAGAGGTAAGAACGGAACCACTCGCCAACAGGAGCTGAGAGGCCAGCAGAACTCTGCTTATCTAGGAGAAGTGGATGGGACACCAAGTCAAAGGCTGTGGCTAGATCGATGGAAGTGGCAGCTGTGATATATCCCTAATCCATCCTTGAGAAGATAGTTACACACGCCAGAGAGGAGATGGTTGAGTGATGCTTCCAAAGACTGGAATGGGGAGAGGAAATTAGTGGAGGATAGGAAATCGGAGATTCTGGGGTAGACAAGCTTCACTTGCAGCTTAGAAAGGGAAGAGGGAAGGGAGATTGGCCAGAAGTTTTCTGGGGAGGAAGGGTCGGGTCCCCCCCCTTTGTGGAATGGAAGAACTTTGGCCAACTTCCAGGACTGAGGGACAACACTGAGGGAGAAGGAGAGATTGAGTTGGTGAGTCGAAGGAGATTCTATGTCATGAGCAGAGATATGGAGTAAGGTAGGATCCAACCCATCATGGCTGGATTTGCACAGGTTAAGGGAATAAATGGATGTATGGGTTTCCTGGGTAGTAACAGGGGGAAGGGGAAACCCTTGGAGGGAAGGGGAGGGGAGAGGATAGGGAATGTGAGGTGGAGCAGTGGAGGCTGGAGGGTAAGTGGAAAGGATAGTACAAAGTGGTGAAGAACTCTTTGAAGTGAGCAGTAGCAGAAGAGGGATCAGACACCGGTGAACCATTTACCAGAAGGACTGGAGGGGTTGGAGGGTCAAAGAGGGCGTGAATTACCTTCCAGAACTTTGAAGGGGTGCAAATGTTGTTCTGAAACTGGGTCTTGCAATATTGCTGTTTTGCAGCCTGGACAGCCTTTGTACAGGAATTCCTGATAGTCCTGCATAAGAGGAGGTCAGGAAGGGAGTGAGATAATTTGTAACGTGCTCAAGCAAGATCAAGGCACTTGCACTGGTCAATGATTTCAGGGGTGATGGTGAGTTTTGGACCAGTGTAGCCCCCAGTTGTGCTGTTTTGAGTGCACCAAGCAGTAACATCATCCTCCGGTGTAATCAACACATCCTGACTCTGTTACTGCTACTTTGATAGGTTGCAACTTCAACGAAAATTTAGAATATTGAGGAGCACCTCCATTTTCATCAGTAGCTCATGCAAGTAGCAGGATCAGTATCGGAAGCCTTTGACTGATCGCAACAGATGAGGTCACTGGTCGAAGATTCCTAAGCAGTTATTATTATGCCTAGCGGAGGAGGAAGCAAACTATCAGGACTTTGGACAGGAGGCCTTGTAAAACGGCCCATCCAAAAGCAGTTCGCTTCTTGGAAGCAATGTCTAGACTGTAATGTTTTGTGAATGTATCTACAGTAGACCACGTGACGGCTTCACAGATTTCTCAGGAAGAGACGCCCCAGAAACATGCCATGGAGGCAGCCAGGCCTCTGGTAGAATGGGGTTTTACTACCCCTGTGAGAGGTTTGTTGTATTTTTTTATAGATAAACGAAATGCAGTGGGCCAACCATGTGGACAAGCATTTCTTTGAAACCTGAACGCCCTGATTTCCAGAGGCGAAAGAAACAAAACATTGCTCAGTTTTTCACAGCTGTGAGGTGAGAAAAAGATAAAGACTCAAAAGTTCTGTGCACATCGAGAATATGACACAGGGATTCCCCTGGATTCACAGGCTTCGCATAGTACACTGGTAAGTGGATAGCCTGATTTCAAGTAAATTCAGAAACAACCTTTGGCAAAAACGATGGGTTGGTGCGTAAAGTCACCCGATCGTTATGAAACTGCAGATAGGGAGGTTTGCAAATTAGTGCTTGTAACTCTGAAATATGTCTACCCGACGTAATGGCAACAAAAAATATAGTTTTCCAAGAAAGATAATGGAGCCCGCTGGATTCAGCGGGCTCAAAAGGACTTGTAGTCAATTTCTCAAGCACAGAATTCAAATCCCACACAAGGACTGGATCCCGGATAGGGGGATGAAGGCGCAGAATGCCTTTTAAAAAGGTTCTGATCAAAGATAACTGAGTCAATGGTTTGTTGCCCACAGGTAAATGGAATGTGGCAGTGACCAAAAGATGGTCTTTTACAGAGGAATATTTCAGGCCACCCTCTGACAAGGAGAGCAAATGGTCTAAGATGCTCTGAGGGGAACATTCATAAGGGACTATGTCCTGCTTAGATGCCCAAATGGAGAAGCAGTTCCACTTCATAGAATAGGAAGACCGTGTAGATGGTTTCCTGGCAGCCCGGAGAACTTCTGCCACCTCTGGGGACACCCCGAAACATGAGAGGACTAAGTCATCAGGTGCCAGGCATGCAGATGTATGGAGTGATGGTCCGGGTGTAACAGGGAGCCTTGTGCCTGGGACAGCAGAGCCTGGCAAATCTGGTTCTGAGAGCTGTAGAAGCAGAGGGAACTAAATTTATCTTGGCCAGAACGGTGCTATGAGAATCACAGATGCCCCGTCCCGGACCAGTTTGACTAGTACTCTCTGAACGAGTGGAAAGGGCAGGAAGGCGTTAAGAAATCTCCTTGTCCAGGAAAGAGAGAATGCGTCCTGCCACACAGTTCCAGGACCTCGCTTGAGAGCGCAGTAAAGAGGCAGTTTTGCGGAGAGACAAATGGGTCCAACTCTGGTCGGTCCCGTTGGTGGAAGATGTTGTTTAGGATGTCCAGTAAGATTTCCCACTTGTGGACCTTACAGTGGATCTGCTCAGGGCATCCGCCAGGGTGTTGGACACCCTGGAGATGTAGAACGCCAGAAGATGACTATTTCTCTGGATCACCCAATACCAGACCCTCATCGATTCTCTGCAGAGAGGGTATAAATCGGTGCCTTCTTGCTTATTTAGGTAGTGAACTACCGCAGATTTGTCTGATTGCACCCGAAGGACACTGAAGGGGAAGGAGAGTCTTGGAACGCCTGTAAGACATAGAGGACTGCCCTCTTCTCTAAGACACTGATGTGGAGGCAAGCCTCCCCTGGCGTCCAGGATCCTTGGGACCGGATGTGTAGGAGATGAGCACCCCACTCTGTCAAGGAGGCATCTGTAGTCAGAATGAGACACAGGACAGGAGAATGAAACAGCATGCCTCGCATTAAGTTGTCCCTGGACTTCCACCATTGTAGAGTTCGAAGAGTCGGGGAAGACATCAGGACCGGGGCATCAGAATAGTCCTCCTTCTGGTCCCATTAGACTCTCAGGGACCACTGAAGGACCCTCATATTCAACCTGGCATTGGGGCCATCGGAATCATGGCCGCCAAATGTCTCAGGAAGCGCAGGTAGTCTCGTGCCAAGACCAATCTGCTGGACTCTAGGCTGTGTGCCAAAGCAATCAGGTCGTCTGCCTGAGCCATGGGCAAATATGCCATCCCCAAAGAGGTATCTGTCACAGCTCCAGTATATAGAAGGCGTTACGCTGGGTCCATTTTGGACTTCGGATAGTTTACAGCTATCCCCACCTAGGCGAATAACTGCAGGGTTTGAGAAAATGCGAAAAACAGCCTTTGGCAGGAAGACGCTTTCAGGAGCCAGTCATCCAGGTAGAGAAATACATAGAGGCAGTCCCTGCGGAGGGCCACTGCGACTGCCACTAGGCATTTTGTGAATACCCTCGGGGCTGAGGAAAGGCTGAATGGAAGGGCCCTGAAACAAAAAATGGAGAAACTGTCTGTGAGAAGGGTGCATCAGGATATGGAGGTACTTGTCCTTCATATCGAGAGTGCAGAGCCAAACTCCCTTGTTCAGCAAGGGAAGCAGTGTCAGGAGAGACACCATCCTGAACGTTTGATATTTGATATAGAGGTTGAGACACCTTAGATCCAAAATGGGGCATAAGTCCCCTGTCCATTTGGGAACCAGGAAAAAATGGGAGTAAAATCCTGTACCCTTCTGTGGAAGGGAAACTGGTTCAATGGCATGTTTTGTGAGCAAAGCATCGATTTCGCTCCTTAAGACCAATGCTTGGTCTGGGGGTAATGAGAGACCCTTGTTGGCAAAGCAAGGAGCATCTTTGTGAACTCCAGTGTGTGTCCTGGCTTGATTAATTGCAGGAGCCACAGGTCGGAGGAAATGGCTTGCCACCCTTGTAGGTACAGGGAAAATCTTCCCCTGATGGCTGTGGGAAGGGTCTCTGGTCCCACGACCGGAGGGAGACTTTCAGGTCAAAGGCTGGCCCTACTGGGGTGCAGCAGGGACGTAACAGAATGTTTTCTAAGCATTTGTAGGACCAGGCAGTGTTAATTGAGGCTTTCGCTTATTGGCAGGTGGTCTTTGAGCATTGGGACGTGCCCTGCAGGGGTGGCCACTGGAGGAACCCCTGAAGGCCGGTTTTGCTTTTGGACAGTACAGGGTCCGGACCGATTGAAGGGTACGACCTGGGTCCTGTAAGTCCTTCAATATTTCTTGGGTCTGTGGACCAAACATCTGATCACTCTTAAATGGAGCATTAAGGATAGATTGCTGCACGTTTTGTGAAAATCCCAACACTCTGGGTCAGGCGTGAAGTCTGAGACAAACATCTGCCGAGGATGTACGGGCCGCAGTGTCAACAGTGTCATAGGTGGCCCTGAGCAGATGGTGGCAAACAGCTGCCGCCGTAGACATTAAGTATACAGAGAGATGTAGTAGCCAAGTCATAAACCCTTTTCCCCATTACATCCAATTTCTTGGATTCCTTATCAAGGGGTTGAGCACTCGTGCTGAGGTCTAGAGGACCTATCATGAGCGGCATTGATCACCACAGAGTCCGCCTGAGGTGGCGGCATGAAGTAGACGTGTTCCACCAGGGCCTGATAAATCCTATCAGCCTTATGAGGATTGGAGGGAATTTTGAAAGGTTGCTTCCAAGCAGCCCAAATAGCCTCTTCAAAGGCGTCCAGCAAAGGAGGGACAAAAAGAGTGGGGCATTCCGGTATACCTAAATACTGTACCAGCTTTTTTCTTGAAGCATCCTGCTCAGTGCTCTGGAACCCAAACGTTTTCTGGAGGTGTGTCATAATGTCCGAAAACATGGGATCATCTGGCGGAGAACATGGGAGTGCAGGGGTAGGTTCACCCTGTACAGATGAGGTGGCTGAGGAGGACTGAGGGGAGTCCTCCTGGTCCATACCTTCCTCATCCTCCAGCTCAGCCAAATCCCAGTCCTGCAGGAAAGGGTCATCCTTGTCCACATTCTGAAGGTGAAAACTCTGGGGAGACTGGGGAAGAGCTGGCTGTCCTGTGGGCCAAAGAAAGCCTAGAGGGAGCAGAGACCGGAGCTGACCCTACAGTAGGGGCCGAGGGGTCTGTGTAAGGTCCAGGATAGTATTTATGGACATCAATCATGGCCATCTGCCCAGCGGAAGTAGCCGGGGTAGCATGGACTGAGTGAATAGTGACCACTGATGTTATTGAAGAAGGCAGTGGAACCAAGCAAGCAGCCGTCGACGAGGGGTGTGTATTGGACCTCAGGATCGTCGACGAGAGCACTAACATAGAGCCCTGTAAGGTAAGGCTGGTCATGGGCGAGAGGATCGTCAATGGGCGATGGCTAGAAACCACAGTGGGGTGAGGCAGAGATGGAAGCTGCAAGTTCACCCCAGCACCCATCATCGACTGAGGAGCTGTCAGCGAGGGAAGAGAGGAGCCAACAATCATCGATGGTGCAGAAGACGATGTGACAGTGGCAGCATTCTCAATACTTACCTTTTTGGTAGTGATCGGGGTATTCGTTGTTGATGATGAGGGTGCGGCAGAAACATACTTCGTTTTTCTGGCATGTTTCTTACCAGGACCCTGTCCCGTCGACGAGGAGGGCTCACCCGCAGAGCGGTGAGACCCCGAGGAGGACATCAAAGACTCCCTGTTTGGCTTGGAGTGTTGCTGCTGCTTCAGAAGGGCAACCTTTTGCTCCATGAGGAACTCATGAAGCTGCAGAAGCCTTCCAACATGTGGTGGCCTTGTTGAACCGCTTACAGAAGATACAATCCCGGGTGTCATGTTCAGGAACAAGGCACCGAACACAGATGTTGTAGAGGTCCAATGTAGCAATTTTGTGACCACAGGTACACTTTTGGAATAAGGGATCCGAAGGCATCAGTAGATGAACCCGTTTAGAATAAACGTTTGGTCGGTAGAACTCTTTGTTGATGACTGGTAAGCAGAGCTCCGAAGGAGGACTTGTTGCATGCAGGTCATGGTTGAAAAGAACTGAGGAGTAGCTGGGACCTCCCCCTTTTATACATGCCATACAGACACCATGTGGCAATGTTAGGGGGAGGTCCCAGGGTCGACTGCTGAGATGTCATCCGGAGGAAATGATGCCTGCAGCTGATATCCCATGTGTTATGACCTGCTGCAAGAGATTGTCTCGAAGAAGATCTGAGAATACTGCAGTGCTTCCCATCCCCTTTAGAGCTTGTATGCTTGCAACTCAGTGGTGGGAATACCTTTATTGGGTAAGGTGCCGTTTAATATTTCCACATACGCTTTATTTTTTTGTCTGCCTATACCATTCTGTTCCCCCACCACCACCACACACACTGTTCTTGATGTGTTGCTGCTCCTTCTCCATGATTACAGGAGACTTTTGGCTACTTTGAGACCAGCGCCAAGTCCCACTTGACAGTTGGCAACAGGACATGGTATTGGGGAATGTACAACCTTCAGCTCTTGCTTTTTTCAAGTTTTATTAGACTTCTTTAGATCTCCCTCCTAAGGCCAACAGAAAGGATGGAAAGGAATTTGAGTTTTATATAGAGCCTTTCATACAAGCTGCATCCCAAGATGCTTTACAGTCCAGGAGAGGAAGGGGAGAGAATGTTGCTGCCATTTACATCAACAGATAGATGGAAAATACAAAGAGGTTTAGCAAAAGGAGGTTATGTGGCTTGCTTAGGGTCACACCGTAAGCGGCAGCTGTGGGATTCAAACCCGGATACCAGGTTCACAGCTCTGCACTCTAACCACGAGATCAAACTGGTTCTCTACTGTGAATCGTAAAGGCTAAGTTGTGGTGTTAAGTTCGTTTTCTCCTGGGAGAGGGGGCAGAATCAGCCAGAAGACTGTCCACCATAACAACACCCCCTCTGGCCATCTCCAGCAGCCTTGATGAGATGCCTGATGCTTGCACAGAGAGGGGACTAGGTAGGTCTGACAGTCATACACACAGAGTATTCTTTTTTTTTTTTTTTTTTTTTCCATAGCTTTTACAGCCTCCGGGTCTGGCAGGCAGCTCCAGTCCCTCCCTCAGAGGGACTCTGTCTCCGGCCGCACCATTCCCGGAACACAGAGTATTCCTGAAGGGTTGTGTGTGTGTGGGGGGGGTTAGACCTGGTCCTTTCCTTAGCTTGACCATATTTCTTGATGGGATTCCCCTGCTTCAGCATGTGTCCCATTAGTTGGACAAGGATCTCAGGGTAATGGCCTCCAAACTTGACAAGGAGCAGAACAAAGTAATTATACATATATTGTTTCCTGACTGAAGAGGATATATTTATCTTCACGAGAGGCCAGTAATGTCATATCATCTCATGAGTGGTGAAGCCACGAATGAGATATCTTGATGTCAGTGGCCTTGAGTGAAGATAAATATATCTTCGGTCAGGTCATGTCATGTTCTGTTTATACAGTGTATGTTTTAGGAATTATTTTACTTTAGTAGTTTAAGCATTTTAATAACAATACACAGTCAATGTAACATAGGCACAAATACAACAGCATAGTTGTTGCTTTTAAAAGTTTTTTTTATTGCACTAACTTGATAAATATGAAATGATTTAAACTGTGGCAACTGTTTAAAAACACAGAAAATAGCAAGGTGATAAAGATTGCAGTGCTTTCCTTGTGGTCTTCGTAAGAAGTGTTGCCTGTTGTTTGCATTTCGGTAGGGAGGCAGGACGGAATGAGCGCTTACTGTCTGTGATTTCTGCTGTTTTGGGAAGCGTTGGGGTGGCGAAAAAACTTTTTTTTAATGTTACCAGTGTTTTGGGGTGTGAATAAAGAGAGTAGATCAGCTGCAATACTGTGAACTGTGCAAGTGAGGAGAAGCCGTCTGTTGCCTTGGTAACGGGGCAAACTAGAATGAAACGTGCGCAATTCCAGTGTTTTTGGGGAAAAAAAAAAGAATCTTCTCATCAGTGTGCTAAGTAGTATTGTTGTATGGTTCTGAAAGAAATATACAGCAGTACGTGTTAAGTGCTTTGTGATGTGAAAAAAAAAATATATATATATATATATTGCACAACACATGTTAGCCTCTTTCAGTTGCCTGGTTAAGTGTCAGTGCGTGAGGGTATGTTCGTTTGGTCGAGGTTGTAGGATTAACGCTTGTTTTCTGTATTGAAGTCCTGCAACATACGGTGAGTTTAATTGTATTTTTATTGTGCATTTTGTGAAAAGGGCCTCCGTTTATATTGTTTTTTGGGTCGTGAAAGAATCAGTTCAGCGAGCTCGGTTTGCGGCTTATTTGGTAGTCGTGCTGAATTTGTTCTTTGGGTTTTGCAGCAGCATGGAGGTTGGAGATGAAATCATTTGGTACAGCTATATATTTGGTGTGAAAATGTGTTTCTTTTTTTTAATAGTACTATTTCTGGTGTCATGGCTGCTGGTTCGTTGGTCTACCGTTTCCAGTGCTGTGAAGTGCTAGCCACAGCAGGGATGGTATGGAAAGTGAATGCACTGTGGAAATGGTGGGCAAGGTGCTAGGATCGAGAAATTTTATCAAGGATGACGTATAGGAATGTGAAGATAGCTCCATGACGTATAGGAACATGGAGATATCTATATCATCTTCATTGGCTGTCTGAGGTATCGTGTTTTACACTTGCATTTATCGGAAAACATACATTGTTTAAGGATATATATGTGTGTGTGTGTGTGTGTGTGTGTTATATATATTATGGAAATATACCATCGAGGGGGGCTAATTAGCACCATAACCCATGAGCCTGAAGGGTGAATGGGATTATGAGCTAATTGCGCCCCCCCCCGAGATGGTATATTTCCCCATACATGCATTTGCAGTCATTTCTGGATTTGCCTGTGCTTGATTTTATCTCTTCTGCTTTTCTATAGTGTTGAGGCGTTTTTTGTGTTGGGCGTTGTTTTGTCCCAACTGTGTTTCCATAGTGTAGGAGCCTCATATGAAAGAGGCATGGCTGCGGGGTTCGGTCCCTTGGAGCTATCATGAGTGGCGAGTGGCAGTCTGGTGCCTTGTGGTCTGATGAGCGGCGGGCTGTGGAGTCGCAGTTTGGCTGTAGACTGGTGGTGTGTTGTCATGTGGAGTATCGGAGCAGCACAGAAGGCTTGGGTGTGAGTAGTGCAACCTACTACTTCAAGCTATGTGGATTTTTATTGTAGCAGGAGCAGGGTTTTTTCTTTTTTTTTGAAGTGGAGGCTGGGCTGTAGTTCTGAGGGGCATTGTTAGGGGAATGTAGCTAGAGGAAGACTGGGGCTGCAGAGTCAGTCATATATCAGGCCAATTAAAGTCATGTACCACGGCTAGCTGATTGGATTTTCAGTGGTTCGCAAGTCCCATCCATGTATTTCACGCGTGTGTGTGTGTGTGTCTATATATATATATATATTTACATACACGTACATACATGTAACCCCCCTGTTACCCGGGGTTACTAGAACCCTAGTAAGACCTAGGGACAGGCAGCTAGTGAAAAGTACAGTTACATAAGAACTTACCGTAACAGTAGATCTTCAAGAGAGGCTCTTGCAGTAGGTAATTACATATAGGACTGACTTCCGCAAGCGGCAGGACCCCACAGAAAAATTTCTAGCTAGCAGTCTCTGGCGAGGGACCACCCCATGTCAGGTGACCGAGCGTCAGGGCGCTCGATAAAGGCGATCCCTCACGCCCGCTCTTCCAGTTCTTTCCCTCACTACAGGCCACAAGAGGCCGGACGAGAGAGAAGCTGGATATTTCCCTCACTGGAAAAGGAGCTGAAAAAGCTTAGGGGGATGGAGGGCGGATAGACATTTTACTGCAGAGCCTTTCTTGAAGATATACTGTTACGGTAAGTTCTTACGTAACTGTACTATCTTACTGCGAGAGGGCTCTTGCAGTAGGTAATTACATATAGGACTGAGTCCCAAGCAGTCTGGAACAAGAAGAAGGACATAGGAAGAGGAAAACTACTCAAGTACATCCTCTAGCTGTGATGGCCTTAAGAAAGGAGGCCTTGCAGAACAGCAAGCCTGAAGCCTGCTGTACGTCGAGAGGCAGTATCCAAACTGTAGTGTTTTGTAAATGTGTGGACAGAAGTCCAAGTGGTGACAGCACAGATGTCTGCTGCTGACACGTTCTTGAAATATGCCGCTGAGGCAGCGACTCCTCTGGCGGAGTGTCCTCTTACTTGACCTGGAAGAGTCTTGTTGTACTTGTCATAACAGAAGGTGATGTAAGGAGCCAACCATTTAGACAGGCATTGCTTGGAAACAGCATTGCCTTCTCGTTTGAGTGCAAAAGAGACAAACAATTGATCAGTCTTTCTGAGATCCTTTGTTCTGTTAGTGTAGTATCTCAGAATCCGGTGGACATCCATAGTATGAAGTAGATACTCCCCTTGATTGGAGTACTGCGTAAAGAAAGCAGGTAACTCTATGGACTGGTTCAATGTAGATTCCGCTACCACCTTGGGGAGAAACTTAGGATTGGTGTGCAGAGCCACACATTCCTTGTGAAAAATCAAGTAAGGAATTTTACACATCAGGGCCTGGAGCTCGGAAATCCTCCGAGCGGAGGTAATGGCCACTAGGAAGAGTGTCTTCCAAGAAAGGAACTTCAAGTCTGCGGAAGCTGCTGGTTCAAAAGGAGGCAAAGTAAGTTTCTCAAGAACAGAGTTCAAATCCCATGGAGGGCCGGGGACTCGGATAGGGGGTCTCGGGTGAAGGACCCCTCTGAGGAAAGTTTTAGAGACTTCCAGTTGAGCAAACGTCCTGTCTGCAAAGGGAACATGATAGGCCGAAATGGCCGCCATGTGAACCTTTAGAGAGGATTGACTGAGACCCAGGTCAAAGATGGCTCAGGTACTCCAACAGCCTCCCAACAGAGCAGGAGAAAGGCTCGAAGTCTTTCAAAGCGGCCGAGATTGTGAATCTTTTCCACTTCGTGGCATAGGTAGACCTAGTGGAGGGTTTCCTAGCCTCCACCAGAATCTCCGCCACCTGGGGAGAAACTCCAAAGCGGGCTTGAGCTATGTCTGCAGGAGCCATGCATGTAGCTGAAGGGACTTGAGTCCTGGATGGATCAGGGTCCCCTGACCCTGGGTCAGCAAAATTCATGACAAAAGAAGAGGAAGAGGTGGTTCCTCTGAGTATTGTTGCAGAAGAGAGAACCAAACTTGCCTGGGCCAGAAAGGAGTGATCAGAATAATTCGTGCTCCTTCTGAGCCGAGTTTCTGCAAGACTCGCGGGATCAGAGGAATTGGGGGGGAAAAGGCATAGACGAATCTGTCCTTCCAATCTAGAGACAGAGCGTCTCTCCAGAAAATGTTTCACTCTTGAACGAGTGAGCAGAAGTTGGGAAGCTTTGTGTTTTGAGGGGAAGCAAACAGGTCGACCTGTGGTGTTCCCCAGCATAGGAAGATATCGTCTAGGACCCCCGATCCAGTTCCCACTCATGAGCTTCAGCAGACGAGCGACTTTGTTTGCTAAGGTGTTCTCGACCCCCGGAACATGAATCGCTGTAAGGTGAAGGTCGTGTTGTGCTGCCCAATCCCAAACTTTCATCGCTTCCCTGCAAAGAGGGTAGGACCAAGTCCCTCCATGTTTGTTGATGTACCATACCACACACACATTGTCCGACTGGACGGCTAGGTGGCCGGGAAAAAGATGCAGATGAAGTGCTTAAGAGCATAAAGCACCGCCAGAAGCTCGAGCACATTGATGTAAAGTGTTTGTTCAAGCTTGGACCAAGAGCCCTGGGTCCGATGAGGGCCGAGATGGGCTCCCCAACCTTCGCCCGAGGCGTCTGTGGTCAGAGTCTGGGAGGGAGGAGGAAGGAAGAATGGAACTCCCCGGAGAAGGTTCTCTGGAACCATCCACCACTGCAAGTCTCGAACCATGGGAGAGGATACTAGGACCAACTAGTCCAAGTCGTCCACTAACTGATCCCATTGGGAGCGAAGTGTCCACTGAGAGACCCTCATGTGGAGCCAAGCGCGAGGGACTGTCGGGATAGCAGCCACCATAAGCCTGGAGAGGCGAAGAACTGACCTTGCACTGACCCGCCTGCGGCCGGACAACAGGCTTACCTGAGTCTGGAGAGTGGCCGCCCTGTCCTGTGGCAAGAAGGCCCTGCCCAGGGTCGTGTCCAGAATCGCCTCGATAAACTGGAGCCTCTGGGGTGGTATCAAGTGAGACTTGGAATGGTTGATGGTAATACCCAGACAGGCAAAAACCTGCTGGGTGAGGGAGAGGCAGTGCAGGAGTTCTTCCCTGGACGAGGTCGCCAGGAGCCAATCGTCCAGATATGGGAAAACCTGTACCCCCCCCACCCCGGTACGCAGGTAGGCCGCCACCACTGCAAGGCATTTGGTAAATACTCGGGTAGCCGAGAAGAGGTCAAATAGAACTGCCTTGAACTGGTAGTGGTCCCCCTGGAAAGCAAAACAGAGATATTTGCGGTGAGACGGTTGGATAGGTATGTGCAGGTAAGCATCCTGCATATCCAGAGTGCACAGCCACTAGCCCGAGCGGAGGAGGGGCAGAAGGATCTGCAGTGAGAGCATCCTGAACCTCTTGCACTCCACGAATAGGTTCAGGGAACTGAGATCCAGAATAGGTCTTACATCTCCTGTCTTCTTCGGGACCAGGAAGAAGTGGGAATAGTAACCCGTTCCTTGCAGAGGAAGGGGGACAGGTTCTATTGCCTCTTTCAGCAAAAATGCTGTAATCTCTTCCTGGACCAGAAGAAGATGTTCCCAAGAGTATGACGACCTTGGGGGAGGGTGACAAGGTGGTTTCTGTAGAAACAAAAAGCAGAAAAATAGCTCAGCTGGAAAAGGGTGTGTCTGGGTCATAGAAGACAGCGAGTTGAAAACAGCAAAACCAGCACCCTCAAAGGACTACAGAGTATAAAGGCTTTAATTGAAGAAATATACAAGGCAAATACCTGCAGCATACAATCCACAGCTGACAACAAAAGGAACCTTTTGCCAGTGTGGGAACTTAGCATCGTCTATATAACCTCAATACTACTGAAATCTCTATTGAGTGTCCTTCTGGGTCGGCTGAAACACCAATGAATCTGATGTTATCCTCTCCCAGCGGAAGGTGGAGAAAACCTCCTTCCTGCCATTTTCCTCCGAAACCCGGGCTGTGGGAGGGAAGGAGTCAGTGGTGTGGCAGTGCCGCAGCTGAAGCTCCTGCTGCTTTTTGGCAGGGGGGCTTGGGCAGCTGGGGGGTCCGACGCTTAGTGGCCCTCTTTCCTGTGGTCTCGCTTCAGCCGATTCCGTCTGTGAAAGGGACAGCGCTGCGATTGATGGGGATGATACATAGAGTCCACAGACTTTAGTGCTGTTCCCTTCTCCTGCAGGTCGGTGATGATGTCCTTGACATCACCCCCGAACAGCACCTAACCCCGGAAGGGCGCTTCCTGGATGGCGGACTGCACTTCCGGGACCAACTCTGACACTCTGAGCCAAGCATGATGCCATTGGCCTCCGGTGAAAGCTGAGCTCCTACCAGCAGTGTCCACTGCATTGTAGGTCGCACGAAGGATGTGCCGACTGGCCAAATGTGCAGAGCGGACAAGGTCAGCCACTTCCTGCTTGACCTGAGAGTCCGGAAGGGAGTCCAGTTTAGATTCCACCTCACTGAGAATCGCCTTCTGGAATTCCCCCATGTGACCGACATAGTTCAGGGCCCTAATACCCAGAGTGGAAGAAGCGAAAATCTTCTTGCCATACTGGTCCAGAAGGCGGGATTCCTTGTCAGGTGGAGACGAGCTAAGGTGTTTGGGGTAAGCTGACTGGCCATGAGCGGCACTAATCACAACCGAGTCAGCTCGAGGGTGGGAGTCTAAATAGTCAACACCCTCAGGAGCCTGGTATAGACTGTTCAGCTTCCTGGGAAGTGGGGCTAAGGCCTACGGCTGTTTCCATATAGTGGTAATAAGGTCGGCATGAGGCTCGGTCCAGGGTGGCACCAAAGTGGGAGCTGTCATGGGCAGATCCAGATGCTCAGAGAGTTTTTTACGCTGGGAGTCTGGCTCCAAGGATTGCCACTTATGTACTTCTTGGATCTTTCGTAGCAACTCCGTGAAGGAAGGATCCTCCGGAGGAGACTTCGAAGGAGTCCTTGGCCGGGGCTTGGACGGAGAGCGTGGCTCGTTGTCTTGCTGGAAACAACCGTCGGAAGCATCTAAGGAAGAAGAAGATGAGGAAGAAGTAGACTCCCTCTCCCGATGAGGAGGAGGAACGGGCCCCTTGGGAAGCCCTCAGGGAAGCGTGTCCTGCCCCTCTCTGGACCCAGAGGGTTTGCCCTGGTGTCCAGAGGTGGGGAGGGAGTTTGTTGTCATGGACGTACAGGAACCGGCACAGTCGTCGGAAGACGACTCTCCACCTCTCTGGTGAGCTGAGCCTTGGCCTCAGCCCACCAGGAGGCCAGAGTCTCCTGCAGATCCACCGGTGGCTGGGGGGGGGCGGTGGAGGAGGATACGGGTATGGACTATACCCATAAGGCACGTATCCATAACCCGACAGCGGGAAGCCCGGCGTCGGGTACTGCGGCGTCGGATAGGTCGGCGCCGGGTACTGAGGCGCCGGATACTGCGCTCCCGGTGCATGATGCCGTCGGATATGACAGGGTGGGATACCTTGGGGGGCTGCTGGAGTAGACGGCCTGGCCGGAGGCCTCACGGGCGGATCTGGAACAGAAGGCCCGGGGGGGCGGAGGGCCCGGCGTCGGGGCGGCATCTGGGAGTGGGATGTCACCCGGAGTCGGCAACGCCGGCGTCCGGGGAGCCAACGTCAGATCGGTCGGACCAGCAGGTGGACGGTCTGATGGAGGTGGAACAGGAACCTCAGCATAATCCGAGGATGGGGGGGGATCCTAAGGGTTGGGCTGAGAAGACTCAGGGTCCCCGGAGGGCAGCGAAGGCTGTGGGGAGCTGGGAACGACAGACGTGGGAGGATCTGGTGTAGGCTCATCCACTGTGCGGACGTCGGGCGAAGTGATGTGCGGCTTTGCAGCGGGATCCAGGTGGGTGCCGGAGGGGCCGACGTCCGACTTAATGGACCCATCGCCGGAGGCAGGCTGCGATGGAGGGGTGGCCTGTTCGGGCGGAATAGGGTCCGCGCGCCGCCCCAAAAGGTCGGGTGACTTACCGACCTTCTCCGTGTGGGCGTCGGAGGAGCCGACGTCGGCTTATCAGAGCCACTCGCACCAGTAGGCCGCAAAACCACGGCTTTACTGGGAGCGGAGGCCTCCAAAAGCCCGGAGGCGCCCGAAGGGCCCGAGCATGAGCCAGACGGGCGGGCCGCTGCTGCCTCTTTAGAAGCCTCTAAGGTGGCTGCTAGGATGCGTCACCCGGGGGACGTTAACTTAAGCACAGTGACTTTGAGGAAGTCGCGTGGATGAGGAGTCTTTGTCCCGTGCTTTTCTTTATCCTTTTTCTTGCGATGGCCTTCAGGGAAGTTGGCGCTGCGTCAAGCTTTTAATTCTTTTCTCCATGGAGCTCATTTTCTTTTTTCAAAATATAGGCCTCCAGGGACTGCTGCCGCCTTCTCCAGGTGGCCGCGTTAAAACTAAGGCAGTGCTGACACTTCTCTACCAGATGGTCGGGGTTGAAGTATGTTCAAGTTCAGCACAAATGGGATGGAAAAATGGTAGATTGGATGTGGCATACATTTAATGAGAATCTACATAGCAAAGTGTTTTAAGGATGAGGTGTTACAGTCCAGAGAAATGGCTGGGTATGAGTTATGGGAGCGAGAGGTAGGAGACCCCCCCTCCCCCATCAGTAGTAACCAAATTCAGCTCTACGGGTTTGCTTTGGGACACCTGTTTCTTTCTCTCAGGTACTTGGCCAGTGACCGAGGAAAGTACCCAGATGTGGGATTGATGAGGAAGATTCCCTGATGGAGCCAGAAGTGCTCATAGGTGGTTTAGGGAGCCACCAGTAAATGTTCCATGCTATATGGAAAGTGTCCAAAGGGCTGGCAAGGGAGCCGAGCCAGGGAAACCGAAAAAGAGTTGAGTTAGGGCAGAGTGCCCAGAGTTTTTCGAGACCTGAGGGTTTCAGTGTAAAGAGGATGTGTTCTGATCTTCATAAATCTGCATCACCAGGAGTGTAGCCCCGTGGGGGTCCATCTGTGCTTTGTTATTCTGTTGGATGTGAATAAAAGCCACACTTTAGAATCCCAACTTCTGGTATTGGACATTTCAGTTATTGCTTCCTGTGTCCGGAGTTACTTGGGTGCCCCTGACTAGAAGTCAAACCTAGCCAAAATACCGAGCAACAGTTTTCTCCCCGAGCCCAGGTCCCAGGTAGGGGGTTACATATGGAGCTAATAGCACAAAAATACCACCAACCCGACCCCCCACGGTTATAAAAATGGAGGCGACCGTTGGGATTCTGTTGTAATTTGTGAGAAAACGCAAGAAAGGTTGTTCTGATAGTGGCTAGCGTTTTGGTTGTCTGGCAGTAGGTAGCCCAAAAAGCTGAAGCAATGTAAACTAAATGTGCCACTGTGTGCTGCTGTCTATGTGCTGTTGTGATATTGCCAGCTCTTACCAAGGAGCAGTAAAGCCCGAGTTTGTATGCCCTTGTCCTGCATCAAATTACAGCGTTTGCCAGATTTTAAAAGTAATTGTGAGAAAGAAAAGTGTGGAAAACTGTGGGTAGCAAAAGGGAAAATTGTGCCCTAGACATTGGAAATGCTTTCTGTGTGAACTGAGAGACTTGTTTTGATTAATGGCCATGAAAAATGGTTGAAATGGGCTCCTGCCGAGGAGTCGTTGAAGAAAAAAAAAAGTGTGGTTTTGCAGTTTAAATTTTGCCTGCTCGACGATTGCCGCGAGGAGAAGAGCACAAGAGGAAAGAGGCTCATTTGCATGGCGTCGAGTGATTGGTGAGATGGCAATCAGTCCCGCCGCCAAGCCAGCTCTAGAGCGACTGCACCGTATTCGAGAGCAAGTGGAGTGTGCGAACTGGCTTGTTAGGAGGAGCGTTGTGGTGATTGAAAGCGCTGTAAAAGTTTAAAAAACTGACTTTTCTGTTTTAAATTCGGGCTCAACCTTATCTCGATCGACTGGACTGTGAGTATGGTGTTCAGAGGGACGATTGGCAGGACTGCCAACCCTCTACCTTCCAGAGGCCTCCAAGACTGGCTGCAGGCCGTTTTTCCATCGTAGCAAACAACTACTGATAACAGTGAGTACCAGCCAAATGAAACTGCTCAAACCAAGTGATTTTACCAAAAGCCAGCTGAATCTGTGTGTCAGCAGTGTGATCGCTTTGCAAAGAAGGACTGTGTCAGTTTAACTAGCTAAAAGCAAGAATTCTAAGCAACCAACTGTGAGCATAATTATAGGTTCAGCGTCAGTATAATTTTCAAAGCCAAGTGAGAGACTGTGAGTTGTATGAGATATGCAGCAAGAAATACAGGCAATCCTGTGCTATGAAATACTGAGGCTTAAGGGACTGTAAGCTAGAGCAATGTCTTCAGCAAGTGAAAAGTCCATGATAAATCATATAAATGTGCTAGCAGAAAGAACAGTGCAAGTTTGTGCAGTTTGAGCAAAGTTATCAGTAGAGTGTGTAATTTGGATGCGCAGTGGCCTGACCCAATTATAGAATGTTGATGCATATGTGTGCTGCCGCTGCCATTACAGGGTGGGGTAGTAATGTAAACACAGCAGCAGAGGAGTCATTTTGAAAGAAAAAAAAATCAGTGATGTGGGACTTGAAATAACAGTGAGCATTTGTTTTTCTCTGCAGTCATGGCTTCAGGACCAGCCTGCTACCCGGATCATGCCTGGGCTGTGATAGCAGTAGAAGTTAACAAGTTAAGGGACATTAAGAGATGTTACTACGGGGGATGACTGCCTCCTCATGTGGCGATTCTTGGATGTCCAGTGCGAGTATGTGTGATGTGCTTAAATGCTGGAAGGGACATCTTCATGGTACCTCACTGTTCTGGGTTCTAGAGAAATATGGTTTGTTTTAAGCGCCCAAGATTCATTTGGCTCCCACATGGACAAAGTTCAAGAATCTGCAGTTGGCAGCACATAGCACCAGGCGGAGCCTGTTGGAGAAGGCCCCTCAGTGTGGCACAAAGCTAGAGGGTGCAGATTTATAGACAGAACAATGTGCTGATGTTTCAGAGTCTGAGTCGCAGAGAGACATTTCAGGAAGAGCATCAGTAGACCCTTGGAGAGAGGGGCCTAGCCCAAGTCTCATAGGTGAAGACGAGACGAGGGAGGCCTTTGAATGGGAGGTTTCCACCTCCGCGCTCAGCGAAGAGTGGACAGTCTCAGGAGTAAGGACGACTCCTCACTCCTGGGCACAGATTCTCAGTGAGGAAGAAGAAGAGGTGGAACCTATGTGGCCTTGTGAAAAAGGAACTGGTACACAGCCTCAAGCTCTTGCCTCAGAGGAACGCATGGAAGCGAGTGGTGATTCCACTGCCCTAGTTGTGCAAGAAGGAGCCAGGGATCCATTTTTTGTGTCATTGAGAATGCGTACCTGGCAGAACCAGGACTGGCTGCCCCGCAGCCAGGCCACAGGTCTCAAGTTGACCAAAGCTAGTAAAGAGGAAAGACTGGTTCATAGGAAAGCAAATGAAATCTACGAGATGTCCTTTCCTACCTTTCCTCGGAGAGTCTGGGAGGAGATTGAAAGAAGCAGGAAATCCTGGATTTGGAAAGAAGCAATGAAACATGTGCATCCTGGTGCAAACAAGCATGTCAAGAACAGAATGTTTCAAGAAAAATACAGCCAGCGGAAAAGAGGCAGAACACTGTTTATGGACACTGTTCGAATTGTGGATGGAGAGGGACATGAATCCTTTCACAGTGTGTATTATGAGCGCCCAGATGGGGTGATAATTCAAGCACCTGACCCATTGTGCTACTGGCCACAGTGCAAAGACCTTCCTACGAATGTGCCCGTGCCTTCCAAATGGAAAGCAGAGCAGTGGTAGCCAGTGCTGCCACTCCAGCCGTTGCCATACCTATGTTGTTCCACCAGTCTGGACGTCCAGGACTTGGGTGACCCACATTCATCAGTTCTGCAGTGTACTGGCCTTCCAGAATCCATCGACTGGCCCACCAGGTGATTTCAGATCCAGAGTGGACACCAGCCCAGCTATATCCTGATTCATCGCCTGGGTATTGGATGACTTCAGACCAGCTGTTTTCCTTTTTGTTCCTGTTCCAAGGTTCCATCTCCAGAGATGACGTCAACCCAGCAGTTTCCAGATGTGCCCTCCTGTCATTTCCTGGAAGATGTCCGCCCAGCTGTATTGGAAGAATGCTGCCAGGGAGAGTCTTCAGCTGAGGACCAGGTGTGGTATCGTGTTGTTCTACAAAGTACTGGTAAGTCCAGACTTTTCTGTTCTTATGACATCAGTACACACCCTACACTAGCAGACTCCAGATGTTTGAACTAACTTTAGATACAGAGCACTAAAAATGGGGGGCATGTTTGGCTTTCCCTATACTTAACAGTGAGTATTTTTTGCTCTCACCTGCAGCCTACAAGGTGTGGAATTTTTTAATAAACTTCTCAGGGCGGAAGAGGCCTATGCCAAGGCTGTGCCTTTGGAAGGGTTCATGAAAAAATATTATATGATTCCATAGTTACAATAATTTTTTTTTTGTTAACTTAATGATATCTTAAGCGGACTGGGGTGCCCGCTCCTGGTACTGCTTCTTTCTCCCTCCCCAAGCCACCACCCATTCCCAGTGTTTTGGTTTTTTTTGTTTAATATAAGCAGACTGCAGTGCTTCCCCCCCCACCCTGTACTGCTTGTCTTAACTGCCCTCACGTCCAGGACATCCGCTCTGATTCCCCAAAATGCAGCCCGACACTGGGGTGCCCAGTCCCTAGTGTCAGTAAGTGACCTGAAATAAAGAAAACCATCCCTCAATGTGGATTTTTTCCCTTTTGTTTTAACCTGCAAAAAAGAAAACTGTCCTTCACCAATCTGACCGCCCCCCACACACACATCCTACCCACTCCACCCCGACCTACCACTCCAGCACCCACCACCCCACATGCTTGCTTACCTGAACATGTCTCACGGCCTAGATCCACTGTTCAATCGCACTGGAACTAGGGGTGTTCAAATCAAAACTTTTAGGACTTGCCCAACCATGACTGTAGCTGAATTTTCACTTACCACTATTCATTACAATGAAATTAGCTCTCTTTTTGTACTTGCCCTTAAGGAAATTTACCTGCCCCAGATGGGGCAGTAGGATTTACAAACCCCTGTGGAAACACCGACTGCAGTATGAGAAACTAAGATAAGTGCTGTTTAACGTATTTCAATGGGGTTTGGAACGTTGCCATTTTTACGTATTTTGACCCCAGATTTTCTGCATGACCTTTTTGGGACCCCACTTCATGACCAATGGTGGTGGAATTATGCAAATCCATCCGAAAGGCGATTTTCGTGGTCGCTTTGTGAGATCACCTTTCAGGCGGGATTTGAAAATTTTCACCACCATTGTTCATGTGGTGGGGTCATAAGAAGGTTGTGTTGAAAATTTGAGTTCAAAATATATAAAAATGACAGTTATGAGCATACATTGAAAATTTTCTACGCTCCCTCTTAACTTAGGTAATTTAAAATATTTTCACCCCAGATTTTCAATATAGCCATTTTTTTATACCACCTCATGAATGTGACAGCTGTCATTTTTCAAATCCTGATCAATGTGTGTTTTTGCACCTGTGGCATGGAATGACATTTTGGTGGCAGGGAATGACTTTTCGGCGATGATTTGAAAATGTTCACCTACTGCATTCATGATGTGGGTAATAAGAAAACTGTGCTGAGCATTTGGTGTACAAATATGATAACATGCCCAGGTTATGAGTGAACATTGCAGTATTACAACATTCACTCATAATTTCGCTAATTTTCAATATTTTGACTCCAGATTTTCAACACCACCTCATAAATGTGAAAGGTGTCATTTTTAAAATCCTGGACAAGACATGTTTTTGCACTTCTGGTATGAAAGGACGTTTCATCCAATATACATGTCATGTGTATAAGGGGAGTCATAAAACGATTATCTTGAAAATTTGTGGTAAAAAAATATATATTGTGTGTGTGTGTGTGTGTGTGTGTGTGTGTGTATAATTGTTTTTTATACTCAGATCTTTATTCAATAACAGTTACGTACATAACATGTACCATCATACATTGATATAAACCGCTTTTGTAAGAATTGCTGAGGTATAACCCTACAGATATGGAAAAAAAAAAAACAATCCATCGAATAATAAAAAACCATAGGGTCAGCACAGGTAAGAAAAATAAGTGTCAACAATGTAGATGCTCTGGCATAATACATCAGTAAACTGCAATACTAAGTAAACAAGGAAGCTGTAACTATGATTTCCAACTGTTACATTAATTAAATTACAGTTCATTTACTGGCAATCTGCTCCTTTAACCAAGGACAGAAGCCTAGGGCTAGTGAAACCCTAACGTAAAGAGGAACTCCGTACCAGTGAAGAGGCACTGAAAGTGTATAATTTTTAAGAAACTTTATGTGTGGCCCAGCCCGGTGGCGCTGAGGGTTGAGGTGTTGGATGCCACACCTCGCACCACGCCGGCAACCCGGGGTCACGAGTGACCTCGGGTTGTTGGTGGTCAGCAGGGGGGAGAGAGAGGAGCAAGCATCCGATGGACTGCTCTCCTCTCCCAGAGAGTGGAGGGTTGCCATGCCACTCCTTGGCTGCCCCCTAGCGGAGGCCAGTGGGCAGCTCCGGAGGCTGGGAGACACAGCACGGAAATGTGGCGTGTGCATGCCTCCACACACGCGCATTGATACCATGGGGAGGGGGGTGTACAGAAGAAAATGAAAAAAGGGTCTGGCAGGCTCCATGACTCTGTAGCACCGCATCTGACTTTGGCGACCCTGGATCTGGATTATGCTTCGGGGTGGAGGGAGGCCCTCTCACCTCCCCTCTGGCCCCGCCATGGGGGAAATCTGTGGGACAATACCAGGGGAGCCCGAGGTCAGGAAACGGAGCCATGGAAGGAGAATCATGCCCTCTACAGGAGGGCCGTAGCCTGCCTGCCTGCCAGATCAAACAAAAAAGAAGAAACTTTGTGTGTAGTACCAGTCTTGACCCCAGCAGGCATGCTTTGTGATCCCATGCCAGTGTGCTGAGTTTGGGGGTGAGCTCAGTGACCCAGCTGTATGGGGTGAGGGTAGGGGGATGGTGCTGTTATGTGACAGCCCCTTCCCCCACCACCAGGGAATGAAAGCTTCAGGTTGTCTGCGTGGGCCCTGGTACCATAGAGTGAAAACAACTGTCCTCTTGGCATAGGGCCCTGCACCTCTGCACCTGTGGGTGGCAGAGGGCCCTGTACATTGGCTCACAGATGGACTTTTTTCCCTGTGCATCTGTATCTGCGGCCACATGGAAGCACAGCAACCAGAGGGCCCTGCACTTCTTTAGCCCTCCAGAAAGCCCCATGAATTCCTGACACCCGTTGTTGCAGTTCTGAAGGCGAACGGAGTCTTGCTATGGCTGCATCTGTTCGGGACCTGCGTGAATGTGGATACCATTACACTGTCTCAAAAAGAAAGAAAATTCTTCCCAAAAAAATGTGTTAATGCACCAGTTAGGGTAACTTAATTCCACAAAAGTAGCAAAAGGAAAAAACATTAGGGTTTTTTGGGCTTCAGAGTCTTGACAAATCAGTGGTGGGGTATTCTTTGGGACTGTCAGCCCTAATGCCCACCTCATTCTCTGAGCAAACATCACACATGATCTCCTTTCTTCATGTAGGGCCCGCAGGGTCCTGCACGGAGAAAGCTACAACAAATTGTGTTGTCAACATGTGGCGAGACATACTTCTCTGCCACTGAAGAGTGTATCACTGTGAGGTACTGACTTGGAGTTGTGACTTGTGCTTTGGACTGGAGGTTATGGGCAGCAGGGAGGAGTAAGCATTAGGACTGACAACCCCCAAGGAAGATCTTGCCACTGATTCACCAAGACTCCGGAGACCCACAGCTCTAATGTTTTTTTCTTTTGCTATTTGGGGAGTGTGGGTGGGGGAATTAGGGTTGGAAACCTTAAAGAGCAACTATTTTGCTCTTTTCCAAAACTTCCCCCCAGACGCACAAAAAACCTAACCAGGCTCTGAGTCCACTAGTGGTAGAATTCCAGTTTTTATGTGCCTCTATTTAGGAAGGGATGGGATCTTAAATTTGGCTCCGTGGAGTTAAGCCACGCTGATCCCTTCCACTTCCTAGTACCACTGTAGTCTGCCCCTGATCCACCCCCGTGCTACATCGTTTTGTGACATCACTATTTGTATACTTTAATGGGGCCATTTTTTAAGTTAAATTCTGGTGCTTTAGATTGCCAGTAGGGAATAATCATGGCCTCCGCTTAACTAACAAGTCCCTATTAGTTGGGAGCACCCCCCCTCCACCCGCACTCTACAAATAGTGATGTCACAAAACGATGATGCGTGGTGCGGATCAGGGGTGGACCGCAGACTAAAGTGTTACTAGGAAGAGGAAGGGATCAGCATTGCTCGGCTCCATGGAGCCAAATTACGATCCCTTCCCATCCTAAATGGGTCACACAAAAAATGGAATTCTATCACCAGTGGACTTGGAGCACAGCAAGGGTTTTTTATGCTTCTGGGGGAGGTACCGAAAAAGTTGCTCTCTGATGCCACAGTTCCCAACTTTTGTGGCATTAAGTTACCTTAACTGGGGCATTTACAAAGTTTCTTTGCATCAGGGGTGTGCCTTGGGGTTGTCAACCCTAACACTCGCCCCATTCCATAAGTAAATAAGCTGAGATGGGTACAGTCTAGGAGAATAGGGTGAGCGTAAGGGCTGATGATCCCAAGGCACCCCCTCCCCCTGATGCCTGTCAGTGTCTGCAGGGTGGGGTGTTAGGGTTGGAAACCCCAACACCACATTTCCCTGCTCTTGTCATTTTAGTAACAATCCTAACTGACGCATTAGCAAAGTTTTTTTGCAATGAATTTCCTTACTTTTTCAGATAGTATAATCATATCCTTATTTGTCTGTGGGAGTGCAGGGCCCTCTGAGCCCTCACTCCTATCCCTCCATAGATGCATATATGTATGTAGCCAGGGCCCTGTGCTTCCATTTATAGGACAACAATGACCAAATTGTCAGCATACCCATCTTATTACCCCACCTCATGTACTTCGCTACAAAAAATGTTCGAATCCACGCTGAAACGTAATTCTGCGCAAGTGCAACACCATTCCGTGCCGCAGGTGTGAAAACACATTTTGGGCAAGATTTGAAAAATGACAGCTGTGATATACATGAGGTCAGATAATAAAAAGGATATATTGAAAATCTGGGGGTCAAAATATTTACCACATTTTGAACATAGTCTTCTTAAATCCCGCTGTTCTCATGCACTCCTCTCGCTAAGCTGGGCACCCGGCATTTTTGGTGCCCAGAAACTGTGTTTCTTGACAGAATTTGTTAGAATGTGTTTTCTGTTTTTTTTTTCTGTTCCATTCATTTTTACATGTTTTATAGAAACATAGAATCTGGCCGGCCCGGTGGCACTAAGGGTTGAGGTGCTGGATGCCACACCTTGCGCTACGCCGGTGATGCGGGAATGGGAAGGACCTTGGGTCACCGGGGTGCCGGCACGGGGGGTGGGGGCAGGATTTGAGCATTTTCTCTCCTCTCCCGGGTAAGGGGTGGGGCCACCTGCCAGTAGTCCTGCTGTCACCGAATGGAGGTTCGGTGCTGGTGCAGGGTCAGTGGCTCGACTGGAAGGGAGGAGCATCCTGAACGGTGTGCACGCATGTGCCTCCACACGCACGTACTACATCGGGGATGCGTGGGTGTAGGGGTCAGGAGAAAACAGGCAAAAATCTCAAAAATTGCATATGGAAAAAAACAAACCATAGACTCTGTCGGCAGATAAGGACCATATAGCCCATCTAGTCTTCCCATTTCTTTATTCACTGCTGCAGTTTTCTTTATTTTCTGTCTCTCACTAACTGAAAAACAAGATGGCGGACACACCAGAGCTCTGCGAAAATGTATTATGCTCCCTGCGACACTGTGTGACCCTATCTGTGAAAATACTGTAGCTCCTGTGAAAACAAATCTATTTTTATGCAGAACATCTAACTTTTCCCATAGGAAATAATGGGAAAATTGAAGATGTAATAACTTTTGAACGGATTACTGTTTTTTCACCAAACCTTCAAAAGGCACATCTGAGAGGTAATGGTTTTCTACCTTAAGAATTTCAGACCATAACCTAAAACAGTTTCTGAGATACAAGTGGACAAAGAAACAGCAAAAAACACGTACATTTAGGGATTTTTGGCACTCTGCATCTTAGAAACCACACAACAGATTCACATGAAATTTGCCACGCCAAGTGATCCTATACCCCAAGAAATTATGCGCGCAAAATTTCATGCAAATCCGTTGAACAGTTACAAAGTTATTAAGGTTCAAAAATTTGGCTTTAACATAGAAGTGAGCATTCAACCCTAACTATAGTGGTGCTACCACGCCACTATAATATATGTGTGTATGTGTATAGTGAGTTTTACACTTGACAGAAAGCAAAATATTTTTACACAGTTCTGCTTATGAAGGGCAGAAAAAACAAGCGTGTTTTGTTGGTGGGCTCACAGCAAAAAAACAGTACCAGGTGCAAACACTTAGGAGATGGTATACAGTCAAAGCAAAACGGGTGTTCTAACAACAAAGGTATAAAATAGGTTTTCACACAAACCAAATTGAACCATACCTCAGCAAACAAACTCTGGCAGGCTTACACACAGTTGTCATAATCAGAGCTCTGTCGATACATAAACGCGTGATGTTTTGTGTGCCCGAGTTGTTTCCTGGTTCTGAGATGTCCACTCATTTGGGGTTCTTTAGCTTGTAGCGGTTTGGTTAATTTGTTTTACGATGGAAAGCATTGGATTTACAGCCTTTGCACTTTAAGCACCTATGTGGGAGAGCCTGCCAAAATCTGTTTGCTGTTTGAAAATTTCTATATTGTACAATAATAAACTGGATGACTTTTTGCACCAGTGACTGCCTAAGGCATGGTTCAGTTTGGTTTGTATGCAAACCTGTTCTATACTTTTGTTGTTAGAACACTCGTTTTGCTTTGACAGTTCTACTTATATTTTAGGTATTATTGGCTGAGTCGAATAGGCAGTGAGGGAGTCTGTTGGGACCAGAGGTTGCATATATTTAAATTATTGTATTATTGCCATATATTTGGTGCACATTCCAGCCCAGATTGCTGGGGAACTGATAGTGTGGGGCTAAAGACATTCAACGCTGGGAGTGGTGGGGACAGCAGGGGTGCAGGACTGAGGAGCAGAGGGTTGTGAGGACTGTAGTCCGCTTGACCGTACCCCCATTTATACAGCAGTGTATCATTCTGTGCATTGTGGGAGTTGTAGGCTATGCATAGTGGGAGTTGTAGGCTAGAGAGCTCAGTGGAGAGGAATTGATGTAGGTAGTGCAGCATGAAGTTTAATAAATGAAAATGGACACTGGATTTGGATATCGTAGACACTTTGAGGTACCAGTGTTTAAAGGAATGAAAAAATTTATTTGGGAGTAACAGCAGATCTTACTTCGAGAGGGTTCCTGTAGTAGGTCATTACATATAGGACTGCGCCACCCATCAGGACTGCATGGCAAACTTTTCCAGCAATGCCTGGTGGGGGACCGCCCAACCAACGTCATGTGACGGACGTCAGCGTGACCCTATATAGTGGGTGGTCCCCATATGCCTGCCTTCCAGTTCTTTCCCGCCATCATCCTGTGCATGGTAACTTGCGGTGAAACTGCCCAGTTGATTGCCTTTAAAAATCTGCCTTTTTTCATCTAAAATCGATTCTTCTCTGTGTCTTCTCCATCACCCAAGGCCAAGAAGAAGAAGTGTGAGGATTGCGGTGCTCAAATTCCACATAAGGATGGTCATTGAAGGTGTCTTCTCTGTCTAGGCCCAGACCAAGACACCGTGACTTGCCCAGACTACCAGCCCTTTAATCAGGCAACCCACAGGACAAGGCAGCAGACCCTGGAGGCCCATCTTTTGAAAACTCGAATGGCCACACTCGAAAAACAGATAAGGCGCCTTCGAGAATCCACTTCTTCACCTTCCCCAGAGACCAAGAAGAAAAAGAAGGAAAAACACAGGGAACGGGAGTGCAAGGACAAAGACCGTCTGGATCCTAGTAGGCCTTCTACCAGCAAGGCCTCTCCCCTGCAGCCTCCCATAGTGATAGTCCAGGCTGCATCCGGGGACACTCCAGGCCTGTCCACCGCTCTGCTCCCGATTTCTACTGGTAAGCCGCCCGCCGGCTCCTCCCGCAAATGCCCAGTATCTGCCAATAAGTCGGCCCTTGGCTCCACCGGGGTCTGCTCGGCTACCGATAAGTCGAGTCCTTGCTCCTCGGGAATTCGCCCGGTCACGGCCGATGAGCTGACAGAGGGTTCTTCCCTCTCCTGCCTGGCCTCTTCTTCTGATAAGTCAGCCGCCTCTGGCGCCCGCCTGGACATTGCTCGTCTGTCGGTGGCCTCGGCCGATTCACCGACGTCCGATTGAGCTCCCAGAAGACCCTGAGTCTTCCCTCTTCCCCACCACCCCCAGTGGCTCCTGCTTCGCTCCCTGCCACCCTGGGTCGGGAAGAGAGTGATGAACAGCTGGATGTGACCCTCACTCCGGCTTCCATTCATCAGTCCACTGCAGGGGACCAAGGGTTAGAGGTCCCTCCGCTGATGAATGTCCTTGCGTCGGAGGCTCCTCATGGCCCTTTTACGTTGGATCCCCTGCCCTCGGTGCCCCCGACAGAAGAGGGACAGGTCCCTCCATTGGGACCCCTTCATCCGGGCCCCGACACCTACCCTGGCACCGTACCCATCCCCAGTTTCTCCGACGTCTGGGCCCAACCCTATGCCAGAGCCCTCTCATCCGGTCCCGACATCTGTCCCTGTGCCAGACCCGGCGCAGCCGTCAGAACCCCGACGTCTGATCCTTTTCCAACGATGGGCCCGACGTTTTTTTCTGACACCCGCCCCACCGCCCATCTACACAATGGTTGGTTTCGCGCCGGCACCCCCGACGTCCGGTTCCCAAACGTACGGAAATTTCCGAGGCACTTCTAGGCCTTTTAATGTCCCGAGCTACCCTCACAGGTTCCCACCGGACCTTCCCCCGGCAGTTCCTCCTCCAGATCTGTATTACTCGGGACATCACTATCCGTGAAACCCCTTTTACCAAGGGTACCCTTACCATTATTATCAGGGCTTAGGTGCCCATGGGTATTGTTTTCCTTTTACTCATGTGTCTCCTTCCCCTTCCTCCTCCTCAGACACCGCCTCAGGACTTCCAGAAGTTGATCCAGTCCTGGTGGAAGGAGGCCAGGACGGAGCTGGTTTCGGACCTGGAGAGCCATCTCCCTATGCAGGCTCCTACCCCTCCCCCCCCCGTCTTTGTCCCCCATGAGCTCGGTTCCCACTGCTCACATTTCGGGACCTACCCCTCACGAGATCCATCTCCCAGATTTCGAACCTATACATGATCTGGACAACCCGGACACTTGTGGGGGGGGGGGGAGGATACCGGAGAACTCTTCCGATCGACAGTCTCCAGAACCTAAAGAGAAGGCTTCTCCTAAGTCCCCTCCTAAGGACCCTTCCTTCTCAAACTTGTTGAGGGCCATCCAGGAATATTATAATTGGCAGACTGAGAAACAGGACGCCATGTGAAAAAGACTTGCAGAACATCTGAATTTAGAGTCTTATTCTCCAGTCTTGGTTCCTTCCTGGATAGGGCCCCATGAAGACCTCACCACCACGATATGGCAACTGTCACACTCTGTCCCGGTGGTCCCTAAGAAGGTGGACCGGATTGACCGGGCTTCTGAGCGTGCTTCCTTTTTGGATTCGCACCAAAGGCCGACTCCATCATCATTACCACAGCTCATGATCGCTCAGCCGCCCTGAAGCACATGAGCACCTCTCCTCCCGACAAGGAGTCTCAGCAGATTGACCAATTTGGCAAGAAAGTTTTCTCTTTGGCTACATCCGCTCTCCATTCCCTGAATTACGTACCACATGATGTCCTTTCAAAAAGTGACCTTGGCCAAGCTAGAGGCCCAAGTCCAATCTATGGATCCCTCGGACCTCAAGGAGGACCTTGCCAAGGATTTGCGCCTGTCCAAAATTTCCTACAGGCATACCCTACGGCCCACCTACGACTTGGTCGATGCAGTGGCCCACACCTCGGAGACTGCCATCTCCCTTCGGCGGCATGCTTGGCTATGCATCTCTGCGCTGGCTAACGATGTCCAGACTGCGATCCAGGATGCTTCTTTTGGGGCTCGGTCCTTTTTGAGGAGTACACCAAAGACATCATAATGGGCCTACAGGACAGAGGCCAGGCCCGGAGGTCCATTAGGTCTATGTGCCATTCAGGCGTACAAAGGAAACTGACCAGGAGGCCGGCGAAGCAGACCCAAGTCCGTAATCAGGGCAAGACAAAGGCCACGGGTGCTTTCTTTTCTTCCCCTCCAGCCTCACAGTTCCAGAGGTGATTGGGGGCCCTCCCCCTGCCAGCCCTGCCACCTCCTGACTCCTTCCCCCCTCCTCGGCCCCAGAGCGAGGTGCCGGTGCGGAGGAGGTTCGCCCTCCACACGCAGGAATGGAGAGGCATAACCTCTGACGCATGGGTTCTGCAACTTGTCTCACAGGGGCATGCTCTGGAGTTCCTCGAAATTCCTCCAGAATCTCTACCAAGTCGCTCATCTTATGTGGCCCACCAGATTCTTCTAGTAAGGGATGAAGTTCAAGCTGTATTGCGAAAGGCAGCAGTAGTGCCAGTCCCCCTTCATCAAAGGGGATGGGGGTTTTACTCTCACTTTTTTCTGGTTCCAAAAAAGGCGAGCGACCTAAGACTCATACTCGACCTCAGCAGACTCGATCTGTTCATCGAGCACAAAAGATTCAGAATGCTGACCCTCCTGAACTTCCTGCCTCGTCTTCAGGAGGCCCATTGATTATGTGCACTGGACATACAGGATGCCTACCTGCATATTTCAATATTTCAGGGCCACCGCCAATTCCTGCGCTTTTGTTTCCAGGAGGAGCACTTCCAGTTTACGGCAGTCCCCTTTGGCCTTTCCTCGGCACCCAGGGTTTTTACCAAGTGCCTAGTGGTAGTGGCAGCAACATTGCACCATCAGGGCATAGCAGTTTTCCCCTATCTGAACGATAGGCTAATTTCAGCCCCATTCAGGGAGGCTCTCTCGTGCACTCTTGACCTGTTTTCCCGTTAGGGGATTACAGTCAGTGTCCCCAAATCCACACTTACTCCTTCCCAGACACTTCAGTTCATAGGAGCAGTGTTGGACATGGTCCAGTGCAAGGCCTTTCTCCCTCCGAAGAGGGTGGAGACCATTCGAGAGCAGGTGATCTTGGCAGCCTCCTCCAATTTTCTCCCAGCCAGGGCGATGCTCCGGCTCTTGGGTTTGATGGCGGCCTCCATTTCCATGGTTCTCCTCACGAGGTTATACATGAGAATATCTCAGTGAACCTTGCTTGTCCAGTGGGATCAGTTTAGGGACGATCTGGATCATCCGATCCTGATTTCCTCTGCGGTCAGGAAGGATCTGCAGTGGTGGAGGGATCCCTCAAACTTTACCAGGGTCTTCCCTTCTGGAGGCCTGCTCCCTGGTGCACTCCCACCACGGATGCTTCTAACCAGGGTTGGGGAGCTCATATTGGGGACCACCAAATTCAGGGTCTTTGGTCCCAGCTCGAGATGTCCTTGCACATCAATAGAAACATAGAATTTGATGGCAGATAAGGACCGCTTGGCCTGCCCAGTCTGCCCATTTCCCTACCTAATGGATAAGCTGCAGATCCTAGTTACCAACAGCCTACTTCCTCCTACCCTCAACCCCTAGAATTGCCTTATGTGTGTCCCATGTATTCTTGAATTCCCCCACTGTTTTTGACTCCACAACCTTCTCAGGAATGCCTTTCCATGTGTCAACTACCCTCTCCGTGAAAAAATACTTCCTCACATTACCTCTGAGCCATCCCCCTTTTATCTTCAAATTGTGCCGCCTTGTTCTTGCACATCTCTTTTTCTGAATGATTCTACCCTCTTGGACTTTGTTGATTCCCTTGAGGTACTTGAAAGTTTCTATCATGTCCCCCCTGTCCCTCCTTTCCTCGAGGCTATACATATTAAGCTCCTTAAGTCTGTCTTCATATGTCTTCTGGTGCAGACCCTGCATCATTTTAGTTGCCCTCTTCTGGACTGCCTCCATCCTGTCTGTGTTCTTGCGTAGATTGGGTCTCCAGAACTGCATGCAGTACCCCAGATGGGGTCTCACCAGCTGTCTGTACAGAGGGGTAACAACTTCCTGTTTTCTACTGGTGATGCATCTTCCTATATATCCCAGTATCCCCCCAGCCCCCCTTACTGCCCTCTCACATTGCTTGCCCACCTTTAGGTCATCTGATATGACTACCCTCCCCAAGTTCCTTTCCATTTTTGTTGTTGTTAGTATCTCACCCCCATAGTGTACTCTTCCCTGGGTTTTTGTTTCCCAGGTGCATTACTTGCACTTCTTAGCATTAAATCTAAGCTGCCATACATTTGACCATTCCTCCAACTTTGCCAAGTCCCTTCTCATCCTTTCCACCCCACCTTGTATATTAACCCTGTTGCAGATCTTTGTGTCGTCTGCAAAGAGACATACTTTTCCTTCCAGTCCCTCTGCAATGTCACTTATAAAGACATTGAAGAGGACCGGTCCTGGAACTGAACCCTGCGGTACCCCACTAATAACCCCCATTTCTTCAGAGTGGACTCCGTTTACTATTACCCTCTGTGTCCTGTTCTCCAGCCAATATTTTACCCAGGCTACCATCTTGGAACCCATTCCCAGGCGGGCTAACTTGTATATTAATCTCTTGTGTGTGTGTGTGTGTGTGTGTGTGTCAAATGCCTTGTTAAAGTCTAGGTAGGCCATGTCCACAGCCCTCCCTGATCTACTACTTTGGTCACCCAGTCAAAGAAATCTATTAGATTTGTCTGACATGACCTACCCGCTGTGATTCCATGCTGCCTCGGGTCCTGTGCCCCTCTGGCCTCTAGGTACTCAACAATTCTCTCCTTCAGAAGTGATTCCATCATTTTCCCTATCACTGAGGTCAAACTAACAGGTCTGTAGTTTCCTGCCTCTGCCCTGCTTCCACTTTTGTGAAGCAGAATCTCATCTGCCCTTCTCCAGTCTTCAGGTACCACCCCATCCTCCCATGATTTGTTAAAGAGGGTAGTCAGTGGTGTCACTAGTTCTACCCTTAGTGGAATGTCCTGGAGATGAGGGCAGTCCTGTACGCCCTTCAGTCCATCCTTCCCAGGGGATCACTGCTTATCCAGACAGACAACATGTAAGTAGTCTGGTATATCAACAAAAAGGGAGGCACTCGATCATACCCCCTCTGCAGGGAAGCGATGCAAGTGTGGAACTGGGCAGTCCAACACAGCCTGTCACTCACAGCTGTCCACGTTCCAGGTGTGCAAAATGTCCTGGCGGACAGCCTTAGCAGAATGTACACCCTCGCTCAGGAATGGGAATTGTCAGGAAGTGGCAGACTTCCTTTTTCTGCGATGGGCGTGACTGGAACTCGACCTGTTTGCCTCCTCATCCAATGCAAAACTTACCAGTTTTAATTTGTAGAGTGGTCTGTCAGGAAGAAAAGAGAGAGGAAGGCTAAGAAGTCAGAATTAATGTTTCAGATACAACAAGAGACACAACAAAAAATTAAGATAGACAAAGAAGGAACAAAGACCTTAAAACAATTAAAAGCCAGACTCTCAACTATGATGGACTATGCAGTAGAACAGAAACTTCTGTTTTTAAAACAGAAGTACTATGAGGGTGGCCCTAGGTCCTTGCGGCTTTTAGCTGCGAGGCTGAGGGCTCAACGAAGTAGGGCAACCATCCAGGCTGTACACCACTCAGTCTCACACAAGATAGAGAAGGGGATAAGGGGAATTGCCGAGTCTTTTCGGGAATACTATACTGCCGTAAACAAACAGGGTCCACAGCCCCATAGGGACCATATTAAAAATTTCTTAGGGGAGCTGGGTCTCCCCTCACTTTCAAGGGAACAGGCCGTGCATCTGAACCGCCCTATTGGAGATGGGGAAACTGACGCTGTGATTAGAGGACTAAAATCCCTTTAGTGCCCGGGAACCGATGGACTCCCGGGAGAGTTTTATAAAAAATTCTGTCCAGATGTTGTCCCCCTATTAGGCAGAGTGTTTCGTAATTTACAGGGTGAGGAAGGACAAGTGCCCCCTCGTGGACACAGGCTATAATTTCTGTGATCCCCAAGCCAGGGAAAGACCCTGTTTTTTGTTCCTCATATTGCCCTATCTCAGTACTAAACATAGATTATAAAATCTTGACTTCGATTATGGCTAAAAGGCTTCAGGTATTGATCCCAAATCTGGTTAACCTGGACCAGATGGGTTTCATTCCAGGGTGTCAAGCCCAGGATAATCTTAGAAAGACTATCCATATCATTGACCATATAAATTCTACAAAACAAAATGCCCTTTTGGTCAGTATCGACACAGAAAAAACGTTTGATAAAGTGTCATGAACTTTTTTGGAAGAGACCCTGTCCTGTTTTGGATTGGGGAATTCCTTCTTAGCCTTGATTTCCAAAATTTATAAAACACCGATGGCCTATGTAAGGGCTAATGGGCATCACGCGCAAAAATGTTCTTTGGAATGAGGGACTAGACAGGGCTGCCCTTTGTCACCCGTACTGTTCGCCCTATGCATTGAGCCCCTAGCCCAGTGCATTAGAAGGGACGATGAGATCAAGGGGGTCCAGATAGCAGGCCGTCAGCATAAGATCTCTTTATATGCTGACGATATATTACTATACCTGGAAGATCCTGAGAAATCTTTGGCCCAGACGATGAACAAATTAACTCAATTCTCTATTCTGGCTGGTTACTCCTTAAATACCTCCAAAACAGAGATATTAACTTTCTGTTTTACCCCCCACTTGAGAGCTGCTTATCCCATGAGATGGGATTTAAAGCAGATGAAATACTTGTGGATCAGTATTAGCAACTCACCCTCACAGTTATACCAGCTCAACTTCATACCCATAATACATCAGTTAAAGTTAGATATTCAAAAATGGAGTGTATTACCACTCCCGCTCCATGCCCGAATACAAGCAGTGAAGATGAATGCACTGCCTTGTTTCTTGTATCTTTTTCAGGGCACCACTTGCATTATTTCTAAGAAAGACTTAGAAGCTTGGCAAAGAATAATTATGAGATGTATTTGGGCTAATAAGAGACCTAGAGTTAGGAAACGGACTATGTTCCTTCCTAAAGAACAAAGGGGAATGGCTATACCCTGTCTTGAGGGTTACTGGGTTGCCTTCCAGATGAGGATTGGATTACTGCGGGGTCACCCAACATATAAAGCTGCCTGGAAAGAGATGGAAACGGGGACCTATACGTTCCATCCCTTGTCAGCCCTCATTTTTCACCCCAAAGACCAATCCAAAATTGGGGGGGGGGGGGAGACTTACGGCCACCCAGACCATGCCGGAGGGCTGGAGAAGGGGGACCTTGGGTAAAGTAAACTCCGATAGGAGTTGGAGGTATAAATGGTGGCCGTTAGACTCTACATCTAGTCCGGCTGTTTTGGACCCCTGGTTTCGTGTTAAGACCAAGACAGGTTTTCAAGCACCTTGGCAGCTGCTACAGGAGGGAGGACTGCTCCCCTTTGAGGTAGCTCAGAGACGTTTTAACCTTACTCTAGTGGATAAAATGAGATATTTCCAAATTTGCAGTTATATTAACCAAAAAAAATCAGAAAGGATCAACTTGCAGGAGCCCAGGGGGTTAAAGAGGAGATTTTTGAACAACTCTGGAGATCTGATAATGCCATGGGCTCGATAACCGATTTATATAGGAGATACATACAGCAGTTTAATTCGAACATGGACTATATTAGACAGGAATGGGAACAGGAAATTAATACAGCTGTCACAGAAGGACAATGGGAAAAGGGCTGGAGGAACACTTGGATGGTGACTTCCTCACCTTCATGGGGGGAGTTTCTATGGAAACTGAGGACTAGATACTTTAGGATGCCATTGCTGGTTTCCAAGCAACAGCCGGGAACAACCTCACAATGCTGGAGACAGTTTGGAAAAATTAAACCAACGCACACTCATATTTTGTGGTCATGCCCTAGTCTTCTGCAATTTTGGAGACATATAAACTCAAATCCAACTATATCTGGAAGATCCTGAGAAATCTTTGGCCCAGTCGATGAACAAATTAACTCAATTCTCTACCCTGGCTGGTTACTCCTTAAATACCTCCAAAAACAGAGATATTAACGTTCTGTTTTAACACCCCCCAACTTGAGAGCTACTTATCCCATGAGATGATTTTTATTTCTTTTTTAACAGTATTAAGATGAAGACTGAAGACATATGAGTTGATGGAAAGGGTACAGAGAAGGGCAACCAAATGGTACGAGGGATGCAGGATGTACCCTATGGGAGAAGATTGAGAGGGCTGAATTTGTACCCTCTGGAGACTAGGAGGGAAAGGGGGGACATGATTGAGACCTTTAAGTATCTGAAGGGAATAAATAAGGTGGAGGGTGATAGCTTGTTCAAATTGAAGAAGGGAGTGAACATGAGGGGGCATAGTCTCAAACTGGAAGGTGGGCAATACAGAGGTAGTGTCAGGGGGCAATTTTACACGGAAAGGGTGGTGGAGGCCTGGTACAAGCTGCCGGAGGAGGTAGTAGCAGCTGAAATGGTGGAGGGGTTCAAGAGGGTTTGGGATCGATTTAAGGGGTTGGAAAAAGAGGGTGGAAGCATAACAGAAAGGGGGAGGTAGGGTGTTGGGCAGACTAGATGGGCCATGGGGCCTTTCTCTGCCGTCACATTTCTGTGTATCTGTGTATAACCAGTTCTTTAAAACAGATATTTCAGATTCAGGGTCAGCTAGGACCGGAGATTTTGGTGCTGGGAGAGATCCCGGGTGGGTAGGAAGAAGTAGGCTGCTGGTTAATTAGGATCTGCAGCTTATCCAGTAGGTAGGGAAATGGGCAGACTGGGTGGGCCAAGCGGTCCTTATCTGCCGTCAGATTCTGTGTTTCTATGAGATCAGGGGATGTGAGGCTGTTTATCTCTGGCAAATCTTGTCTGTGGCTGCACTGAAAACAATAACTAGAAGATGGCTACAGGCATGCCCCCCGACAAAACAGGAATGGCTGGAGGTGGTTGCACAGATTCAACAGCTTGAGGAATTTACCTTTAAGCTTCAACAGAGATCAACAGCTCTCTAGAACCAGTGGACTAGATGGGTGATTTGGTTGGGACAGGATAACTAAAACGAATAAAGAAAGGGATAAAACCCCTCTCCCCCTAAGTAATCTTCATATGAGGACTCTCACCTCCAAGGCCTAGGCGAAGCTGAGTGCCTTTGGCAGTATGGGGGAACTGAGAATGTCCTCTTACATTATGAATAAAGAAAGAAGCGTAAAGTAACCAGCATACAACAATTAGTTTTAACACTCTTTAATTAAGACTGAAGACAAATGAAGTTTTGTTTAAAAAAAAAAAAAATGAGAGCTTAAAGTTTGGTTGGATTTTTATTTCTTTTTTAATAGTATTAAGAGTTTTTTGTATAAAAACAATTAACTTGAGGATATTTATATATCAGAACAGGAGATTGCTTACATAAGCCCAACATAGTGGTTGTGATTTTCCTTTTAACCTACTCAGGTATATCTGGGAAAAGAAATGCTATAGTGGAAAAAGCAATGCACAGCCTAAGCAGATTATATTCACTGTACTGTTTAAGTGTGAATGTAATTCATTTTCTGTAAAATATCATCTGTTTCTGGATGATGAAATCAATAAAGAAGTATAAAAAAAAAACTTACCAGTTTTTGCTCACTCGTTCCAGGGCATGGTGCTTCCTGGCACGACGCATTGTCACTTTGTTGGACAGGGAAATTCTTGTATGCTTTCCATCCACTTCCCATGCTTCAGAGGGTCCTTCTGAAACTCCAGGCAGAGGGAGCCAGGATGATCCTCATCGCTCCCCTCTGGCCGAGGCAAATCTGGTTTCCGCTCCTGCAGCAGCTCTCAGCGGAACCCCCAGTTCCTCTTCCTCTCAGGCACAACCTGTTGACCCAGGATCAAGGCAGATTAGTGCATCCTGGGCTCAGGACCCTCCATCTTCATGCGTGGCTCCTACAGACATAATTAAGTCTCGTTTCTGGGTCTCACATAAGGTCGCTCAGGTCCTGTTAGAGGCCAGAAAGCCCTCTACCAGATCGACCTATGCTACGAAATGGAAGTGCTTATCCATTTTGGCGGCGCCAAAAGGC
This sequence comes from Neoceratodus forsteri, assembly GCA_016271365.2. NCBI lineage: Eukaryota > Metazoa > Chordata > Ceratodontiformes > Ceratodontidae > Neoceratodus > Neoceratodus forsteri. Next base: position 501,916,284 of record CM028132.1, read on the forward strand.
TGGGACCCCTTTACATGCTCGGCTCCACAGATTATGGAATATCTGTTGCACCTATCTGATTTGGGTCTGTCTTGCTCCTCCCTCAAGGTTCATCTGTTGTCCATTTTGGCCTATCATGATTTGATAGGGGGAACCCGTGGCACAGCTGGAAATCTCAAAAACCTTTCTGAAGGGTATTCTTCTTCTGAAACCCCCTGTCCGTAACTCCACCCCACCTTGGGATTTGAATTTTGTTATTGAGAAGCTTACACTTCCCCCTTTTGAACCAGCAATGAGCTGTGATTTGTGCTCTGTCTCTTGGAAGGTGCTATTTTTGGTTGCCATTACTTCTGCTCGAAGGATTTCCGAGCTTCAGGCCCTGATGTGTAAGTAGCCTTATTTGATTGTTCATAAAGACCGGGCAGTCTTATGAACCAGTCTTAAGTTTCGTCCCAAGGTGGTTTCAGAGTTCACCCTCAATCAGATGGTTGAACTTCCGGTGTATTACCCCAACCATTCTAACAAAGGTGAGGCTCTTCTTCATATGCTGGATGTCCACAGGATCCTGCATTGTTACGGCCACAGGACTAAAAGCTCCAGAAAATTAGACCAGCTTTTTGAATAATTTGCCCCCAAATTGGTGGGTTCTGCGGCGTCTAAGCAGCGCTTATCCAAGTGGCTTGCTAAACTGTATTCGCTTCTGTTACCAGAAGTGTGACAAACCTCTGCTGGGGGAGGTCAGCGGTCATTCCATTTGGGAATGGCTGCATCCACAGCCTTCTTGAAGAATGTATCTGCAGCAGAGATTTCTGCAGCAGCTACCTGGAGTTCGATCCATGCCTTCACCAAGCATTACAGTCTGGACATTGCCTCTAGGCGTAGGGCCGGGTTTGACCTAGCCGTGCGGCAGGGCCTATTGTCCTAGGCCGGTCCTTTCAGTTGCTCCTCCTTCCGTGTTTCTCTCTGTCTCTCTTTCTTAGGGACTGCTTGGGATTCAGTCCTATGTGTAATGACCTACTGCAGGAACCCTCTCAAAGTAAGATAGTACAGTTACGTAAGAACTTACCGTAACAGTAGATCTTCAAGAGAGGTTCCTGCAGTAGGTCATATTTTTCCCTCCCTCCTTCCCCCAATTTTCTTTTGGGCTCCAGGAACTGCTTCCTTTCTCCTGTCTTTCCTTTAGGATCTCCGGCGGGAGAACTGGAAGGTGGACGCCCTACTCTCTAAGGGTCACGCTGACGTCAGTCACGCGATGTGTGGACGCTCACCACCGGCATTGCTGGAAAAGTTTGCCATGCGGTCCTGATGCCAGGTGTTGCAGTCCTGTGTGTAATGACCTACTGCAGGAACCTCTCTCGAAGATCTACTGTTATGGTAAGTTCTTATGTAACTGTACTTTTTATTAGGTCAGTAATAATTCTCCAGGTCTGGAGGAATATTTTGTGCACTTTCTATTTGACATTCTTAACGTCTGTTGATACTTGAAGTGAGGCAGCAGGACAGTATACAGTTAGCCTCCTAGCAATCTTTGCAGTGAATAGGCAGCAGTGGATTCTGCTAGGAGTTAACCAAGGAGGAGACAGGAGATCAGTCACTGTGTCCAGTGAGGTGCAGGATTGATTTAGTCAAGTTACGAACATCAAAGAACTGACAGATTACTAGCTTTGTTTATTTGTGGTCAGGTGTAGTACAGAACTTGTGTACTAGAGGGCTTAGGATGGATAGGAGGTATGGAAATTAGATGTGGGATGTATGACATAGTGGAGGGCTGGAGTAGGCAGACTTTATGAGGAGTGCACCCTGGTTAGAAGGTTGCAGTAGGAAGTTAAGGAACTAGAATAAAGACTTGGAAGGACAAACAAGATAAAGGAGTTGAAAAACTTTGTGGACCGATGCCTGTTGGGCATGCAGGAAGTGGATAAGTTGGCTGAGGCTTTGAAGAGCAGTGGACACAGCTGTAGTGTAGTGTACAGTCACCAGGTGAGAAGAAAAGAAAAATGTTAAAACTGACCCACTAAATAATGTGGTAGTTTTGAATCACAATAAGGAAAAGAATGAAATGGGTGGTAGTAAAGGTCACAGAGTGGGGAAAATAGGGGTGCCACAGTTAATGCAAAGGGAGATTTTAGTTAGTGTGCACTGATGAACACAAGGGGCCCCATATTCTAAGGGGGCCCCATATTCAAAGGTGGCAGGTTGCATCACGCAAGTGCTTGTGCCGCACAACTCAGTTGCGCCGGCATAAAATAATGGTATGTTCAGAAGTTGCGCCATGATATGTGATCGCGCATGTGTGGCTGAATATCCTGAACATGCGCGATCACGCAGTGGGAGATGCACAGATGCAGGTGCTCCGAGCCCAGTGCAGAGCATACAGAAGTGCGCGATGCAAAGCCACTTGTGCGGTGCGCAGATTTGCAATATTCAGCCAGGATATGCAAATGGCCTTATTGCACGATCAGTGCCCAAACAGCACATTTGCATCTCACTACTGGAATGTATTCAGTCCATTTGCATACCATTGGCATGCACAGTTCCAGCATTAGAGGGCAGGCAGCACCACCACTCCACAAAGATGATCAGGAGGTGTTGCAGCCTAGCAGGCAGGTGAGAATTTTTAGTTGCATGTGGGTGGACTGCATTGCCCTGAATACAGTGCTACATTATACCCCCCAACCCCTTAGCACCCAAATGTGTGTGACAGCTGATTGGAATGTGTAACACAGCAACAAACATAACAGTGCAAACTCTTAAGACTGGAAATAAGTGCACCAGTGTTTCTACTGTGTGTTGATACCTAGCATCTCATATTATCATACAGTTCTGAATAACAGTCCCAGTGGTTGGTGTGTAATGTCACCCACTCTGTGTGAGTCAGAGGGTGTCTGAGTGATAATATGAGTGTCGTACCCCATACTGTGTGACAGTTGAGAGGTTTGCAGTGCTGCTACCCATGGCCGTGTCTGTGCCCCTGGTAGCTGTATGCACAACACTGGAAGGGTCCGGTTTCCTTAGGGCATGCCACCCCTTCCCCGTGCTGCTGTCAGTTGTGCACTGTCCACCACCAGTACACCACAGTGACACAAACCCAGGGCCCCTGTGGTATTATCACACTGCAAGGATGGCATTGGTGACATGTATGTGGTTCCTGGTGGCGTGGGTCTGGCACGGGCAAGTTGTGTGCACCTATGGTGTTCCATCTTGGGTATGTGCCACTGGGCAGTCCATGTCCCATGCCATGTAGCCTCCATTACTGCCATGCATCCTGCTCACCGTTGTCCCAGATGCCACCATGGGCGCATGCCTCCACTAGGTGGCACTCTGACGGCCACATGGGTGCAGGCCATGGCACCTGGTACACGTGCCGCATTGTAGCTGTCTGCTTCACTGGTGTGCGGGGTGGGGGGGTGGCGCCTGACTAGCATGTGGTAGCTGGGCATCCCGACCTGGGTGTGGTGAGGGGGGTGGTGGCTGACTGGGCGGTGCCGGTGGTTTCACCCAGCGGCACCCGCAGGTGACTGGCAAGCTGGCACAGCGCTGCTGTGGCTTTGAGTACTACCTCCTGGCATGACTGATATGTGTGGGTGCCTGGAGCACATCCTGGTGCACCTCCGAGGACTGTCTCAGGGTCGCCTCTGCAGTTCTGCAGTCTGCCTGTGGGTTGATGGCCGATTTAGGCCATCCCCTTACATACCTAACTTTACACAGCACAGTTTTGTGGTGCGCAACACATGCGCTGCACATTTTGGCCAAATATACACTTGCGCTGCATATGCAGGTGCCCGCCCCTTTTTTGTGCTGCATACATTATTTCTGCACAATCGCACATTCAGAAGTGCATGACGCATCTCTCCCTTTTGAATATCGCGCTTCCGTGAATTTTCTGGGATGTGCTGTGCATCTCCATTTTAGGCCATACATCTCCTTTAAATATGTGGGCCAAGGAGTCTTAATAAAATGGGACAACTGAGGCTTTGCTGATTCTAAGAGCAGATACATAGTAGAGTGGGGCAAGGAAACAGTGGGTTACAGAAACATAAAAAGGTCTCATCAGTAGAATACTTAGTCTGTCTTGTATGCTATATATACAACTTCTAAACTCTTTAGAAGGGATTGGAAAGGTATAATGGGAGGAGGGGTTGCAGCTTCTGTAAGAAAATGCTGAAGTTGGGGGCAACTGGAGGAACAGGATCATCCGATAGAGAAGCGGAGACTATATGGCTTAAACCAGAATGTAAGAAGGGCATTAACAATCTGGGTGTGCTACGAATTGCCATTTAGTAATACTGATTGGGATATAAAATTCTTAAATGAAAAAGGCTTCAGAATGTGGTAATATAGTTATTTGGGAGGTTTCTATCATAGAGGCATTGACTAGAAAGCAGGTACAGCATCAAGACACACGAGGGCACACTTTCTTGACTTTATGGCTGCATGTTGTATCAGTACAGTATGTACATGAAAATGCTGGAGAAAGGAGAGTGTACATGGGGGGACATAAGTATGTATCAAAAACTGTAGGGTCACTAGGTGGCAGTGAGCACAGCCAGGTTAAATTCACTGTTAATAGGAATTGGTAACAGAATAGGGGAGTACAGTTTACAACAACTAAAAAAGTGTAGTGCTACAAATTTAGGAGAGACATAATGATCTGGGGTAGGTAAAAGTTGATGGCAGGTAAGGGGGCAGAAGGACAGTGGAGTAGCGTAAAGGGATTTTCCACTTTCCTGAATCAACATTACATTGGGAGAACTCTGATCTCAGCATTTGAAAAATAATTAATTTAAGGACATTTCATTTATTACTTAGAAACATTTGCATGAATAGATGCTTTACCCCTAAGATGTCATGGTCCCCTTATTGAAAGGTCTCAGTTTGCTCGGCGCAAAGTCCCATTCATGAGCGCAGATTAGCAGTCTGCCTTAAATGTGCTATATTTGAAAAAGTTCAGAGCACAGTGTGAGTGCCCTAAACCTGTTTTAATATAGCCCCATAGAGCTCGGCCTTCATCGAGGTACTTATTGGAGCACTAACCACAAAGCACAACTCCCAGCTGGACACAGAGCAGTATGTGTCTATACCGCATTCAGGGAGTAAAAGCAGGTAGGGCCTCCAAAACCTGTTAGTTGAAAGTCCCCTCTAAATAAACTCTTAGCCCATACAAGGCACTAAGAGGTATTTGCGTCATGGCAGGGCCTTATTAAAAAGTGTGATGCAAGCTTTTGCTCCTTAAAATGTAGGGATGGACATTCCTGCATGGTATTTGGGCACCTTCACTGTTTTATTCAATTATTTATTGAACATATCATAATTACAAACCTTTGAGTCAGCAACTCCTTTGCAAAGGCTCCAAGGGAAATACTGTAGAGAAATGCCCAACTATAGATCAATCACTAGCGGCAGTGGTGCTATTTGTCAGTCATGCAAAGAAAGCCCCCATGCTAGTTAGCCTTTTCCCACCCAGTCTCTGTGCCTAGAATATTAAACTGTCTCTGGTACTCTGGTGGGGTCCCTCCCATGCCCACCTGATCCTTGTGCCAGTAACACTAAAATGTCTCTGTAATCTTGTGGATCCCCTTCTACCCGATCCTTTTAGTGCCAATGTCCATATATGTAACCTTCCTGGTATCCAGTACTTCTCCCAAAAGGGCCTCTCACTCACCCAGGGATAGCGACTGGCACAGCCTGCCACTTGATTTCTTGGCGGCTGCCAACTGCTGTGCAAGTCCAGTATTCACATACTGGCACCAGTCAAGTACAGTATATCGATACAGGACTTGCATGCCTTTCACTCAAACTCTGTGTCAGTTTGCAGGGTCTTTCTGTGAACCCTTTATCGATATAGTGTACTTGTGTGGTACCAGTATATTGATTATGGGCTTGCAGGGCAGACAATGGTGAGCCATGGAAGGGAGCGACGGGTTGTGCTGGTTAGCGTCCCAGACTGGGTGGTTGGTGAGTGGGAGGTTCTTTGGAGGTAGGCCTACTGGATGCCAGTTTGGGTACTTATATGGGCACTGGCATTGTGGTGATTATGCCGAGGGTCAGCTAGACTACCAGGGACATTTCTAATGTTGTGGGCACAGGGATCGAATGGAAAAGGGGGGTACCAGGAATGGGGGTTTTACATAATCGACTACACCTGTGCTGTTGGGGAGGAGGATTGGGGGAGAATTGTAAAAATAAATATATATTTCTATATATATATATATATATATTTAGATACACATAGATTGATATAGATATATATTCAACAAGATAAGCAAACCGTGGAAATGGGATTGGCAGAGCAAACGAAAGGTTGTTTAGAAGAATGTTTTAGATATGTAAACAGTAAATACAAGACTAATGGGACAGGACTTCCGGTTTTGCTACGGCTCAGGATAGCAGCTAAAGAAGCGAAGAGCTCCCACGACGACCTGCTAAAAAAAAACAGAAAATAACAAATCGCACAATAAAAGTCTGCAAAATGTCTGGGGGGGCACAAAAGGATAAAAATCCCAGATCTCGATCGCACCAGCCTAAAGGAGACAAGGAGACCGTGGGGACTCCTCGGCGGCTCCCCCACCTGCATGGCGATGCAAAATCGAGCGGCTGAACCTGCAATGGCCTACGATACAGACGAGGAGGCAGATAGGCTTTCCCGATGCTGGTTCGATCTGATTTTAAAAGAACTGAAGGAAATGAGGACCGAAAACAAAACGGAGTTTGGAAACCTGACCCAAAAATTTAATCATATGGAACGCCGGGTTCAAGAGGCGGAGCACCGAATATCTCAAACAGAAGACAGTCTCCTGCATTTGGGAAGAACGATCCAGGCCCTTTGCTACCATACAATGGACTTGGAGGAAAAATGTACCGATTTGGAAAGTCGAGCCCGCCACGATAACCTGCGGGTATACGGCCTAAAAGAGGGAGCTGAATCAGGAGCAATTGTAGACTTTATGGCTGACTTACTCAAAGATGTCCTTAGTCTTCCCCCCTTATACGAACTGAAGATCGAGAGGGCACATAGGGCCTTGTTTCCGAAGCTGAAAGAGGAGACAGCCAGACCCCGTTCTATTATTATAAAATTCAGCAACTATCATACTAAAGAGGATATTTTAAGACGGGCCTGGCAGAAAAAATAAGTCAAATATTTGGACTCGCGTTTATACTTCGACCAGGACTACCTGACATTGATTCAACAGCAGCGGTTGATGTATAGCCCCTATAAAAGCTTTAAAAGAAAAACGGTTTAGAATCCAAACGCCTTACCGCGCCCACCTCAGGGTACATTGGGAAGAGAGCCCAGAAGTATATGACTCCCCACAGGAAGCTAGAGATGCCATGCTGAAACATGGCCTACCCACACCAGAGCTTTGCCTGCAGGCACCGCAGAGAAAGAGAGAGAGAGAGGTACCGGATGGCAACTCAGCGTATCAAGAAAAGCCAGAAGGTCTCTGCGCCAAGGTACATCGCGATCATCATCCTTATTACAAGATTTGATCTAGTAGCTACCAGGAGTGGAAGAAGGTGATCTTGAAGATCTGGGAGAGGACTGAAAAATTTAGCGATATTTGAAGTAATTTCCCTTGGGGTCTGAAGTACTCCTCGTCAGTGCAGGTGGAAGGGACAAATTGCAGGACATCTTCACGTACCATTCTGTAACGGAATGTTGGTACTCACGATTCTTCATTTCCACCCAGATGGATAAGGACTAGATCGCTCCCCAATATTGTACAGTAGCAATTCCGGGAGGAAGCAGCAGGAAGTGAGGGGCCCTGTCTCTTTCGGCTCCCCGAAATTAAAAATTAAAATTAAAAGTGAAGGTTTAATGGTGAGGCTGTGATGGGGGGGGTAAAATGTCTATTTTGAAATAAGCAGAAATCTTGAGGACCTCCCAAAGCTGGGTGTAAACGTTGGGTAAATAAGAAATACATTGACTTAATGGAAACTCGCCCAGCTGAATGACTAAGGTTCGCCTTGGGGCCGGGGGAGGGGACAGAATATGCCCATTGAAGTTTTGGGATTAATATGGACTCCCAGGGGCTATGGTAAATGAGAGAGGAAACACTCTCACTGTTGATTTGAGCTCCTAAAGGAAGTCCAGATATAAAATTAAAGCAGGTCGGAGAGGGAATACGGGGTGAACGCTACAGACCAGAACTTAGTTTTTTGGATTGCCCTGGTCCGTAGGCATTCTCACATCGAGCTCCACAACATAGGTGAGAACTCGAGAAGGGGGTCCCTCTAGAGAGGGAAAGTTTTTACTTGCCCCTTTCTGCCCATTCCTGATAGGGAAGGGCAAAGAGGCCTACATTGACTAGGTCTTCTACCTTGGAAGTCAGTTCTTGAGTGGGTGGTGATGTTCCCACCTTCTCCAAAAGATGTTGGTTTATTGTTCATGTAGAGTTCATGTTAAAGTAGTTAAATGTTCTATATTTAATATGTTTATTATTGCTGCTGAATTTGTTGCCACCACTCTCCCTATCTTAGGGTCACTCTCTGTAGATGATGAGCCAGGCGAAGTAAGGGAAAAATTAAAAGAAAGCAAATATAATATATAAACATGGCCAAATTATGTACCAGTTTCCTTTCTTTTAATGTTAACGAGTTAACGAATCCTGTAAAACGTAGTAAAATCATCTCCTATATTCAGAAAAGGAGGGCGATTTCTGTATGCTTCAAGAGACTCACCTTTCACTAAAAGAGCAAGAAAAAGAACAAATTTGGTTTCTCGAAAGTAGTAGCCTCCTCATACAGAAGGGGCCATCGAAGGGGTGTGATGTTCATGGTGGGAAGAGGGGTTGCCTTTGAAACCAGAGATACCCTGACAGATTCGGAGGGATGCTTAGCTGCCCTGAAGGGCTACTATAATGGAGAACTCATCACAATAGCCTCAATCTATGCCCCCGCCCCCAGCTCAGACTATAGCTTTTACAGGAGATTATATATGAGACTCTCAGAATGGGCAGAGGGGTCACTGATTATGGGTGGGGACCTGAACCTCACTTTAAATAACCATCTTCACTCCACTTCTAGGGTCGAGAGGTCGGACAGGAGAGTGGCCCTAAAGGTTCAAAAATGATTATCTGAAGTAGGTTATATAGATGCTTGGAGAGTCTTTCATGGACAGAAACAGGACTACACTTTCTTTTCCCAGGTACACAAAGTACATACTAGAATAGATTATTTATTTGTACCTAAAGAGACCATATATCAAGTGCAGAACGTCGAAATAGGGGAAATTTACTGTATCTTTCTGATCATGCCCCTATGTGGCTACAGCTGCAATTGGGGCAAAGTAAGCAAAAGACCATATGGCGTCTTAACTTGTCCCTTATTCAGGGAAAAGAAAATCAAGAACAGGTCCGAGAGATGATTAAAGAAGCACTTAGCACGAATGATACCCCAGATATCTCCCCATCCATTCTTTGGGATACAGTAAAGGCAGTAGTGTGGGGCAAATTGACAGCAAAAGCTGTTAAACATAAAAAGGATAGAGAGGTCCAAAAGGCAACTTTACGACAGAAGATAAGGGAACTGGAACAATCCTTAAAAGATAAATATGATACTACCAAGGAAACAAAGTCCAGAAACATCGACCTGTCCTTAATGCCATGCTGGACTACAATGTGGAGCAAAACATGTTGCACTTGAGGCAGAAATATTATGAGGGGGGACCCAGGGCCACTAGGTTATTAGCTAGCATATTAAGGCAAAGAAAGGCTAGAGCCACTATCAGTAGGATTACACATCCATTTACTAAGCAGCAGTTGGTAAACTCAGTAGATATGGCGGAAGCCTTCACAGACTACTATAGGGAGTTATATAAGGCGGAAACTGCGCCTGATACAGATAAACTAGAAAGTTTCTTAGAGAAACTATAACTCTGTCAAGTTGGGGAATCTGATGCTGCCTCCCTGGTAGCACCAATAATGGATTCTGAAATCATAACCGAAATAACCAGCATTAAAACAGGGAAATGCCCTGGCACGGATGGATATCCAGCCAAATTTTACAAGCTTTTAGTACCCAAGTTTCACCAGTCCTTGGCAGAGTTTACAACTTCCTGATGTCTGAAGGAGGTGTAGTCCCCCCATCATGGAACTACGCAGTGGTTGCAGTGTTGCCCAAGCCCGCCAGGGACCCTCTATTATGTGCCTCGTATAGGCCTATTTCCATTCTAAATACTGACTATAAAATAATGGCGGGAATCATGGCAGCACGACTTCAGGATATCATCCCCAAAATTATACACTCAGATCAGACGGGCTTTGTCCCGGGCCGACAGGCGCAGGATGGTATCCATCATGCTGTAAATATCTTAGAACGTGTCAGGGAGACAGGAAAAGCGTCACTGGTTATATTCCTGGACGCAGAAAAAACATTTGACAAAGTGCAGTGGTCATTCCTGCAGGCGTCCGTGGCAGGCTTTGGCTTTCCGGAAGCTTTCTGCAAACTAATAGCTAGACTGTATAATTCTCCTCAGGGATGTGTAAGGATGAATGGTCATATAGGGAGGTCATTTGAATTGGAGAGGGGAACGAGGCAGGGCTGCCCACTGTCTCCTCTTCTTTTCGCCATTTTCGTGGAGCCACTCGCACAGGCAATCCGCCTGAACCCAGCCATTCGGGGCATAGAGTTAGGGGGATATGAACATAAACTGGGCCTCTATGCGGATGATATCCCGCTGTTTCTGGGTGACCTTTCCAGAGGTTTTTAAACAGATACAACAATTTACTGAAATATCTGGTTACTCCATAAACATGGTCAAGACTGAGGTCCTAACTTGCTCCTAACAGGTTCCTCTGGAAATTCAGCGGAGATATCCGATGAGATGGGGGTTAAATAAACTGAAATATTTGGGGGTATTCCTTGGAACGAACCCACTAACCCTCTTTCAAGATAATTGTCCCAACCTAATACATGAGATATCGCAAGATTATAAAAGGTGGGCCCTTCTCCCCCTACCAATGCATTCTCGAGCCCAGACTACCAAAATGAATGTTCTACCCCGCTTGTTGTATTTGTTTCAGTGTGTACCCTGTGTTGTCCCACAACAGTCCATTTTGGGTTGGCAGAGACAACTAATGAATTTTTTTTGGGGTGCAGACAAACCAAGGGTATCCAGAAATATACTGTACCTACCCAGAAAAGCAGGAGGTTTAGCAGACCCATACCTGCCTGGATACTGGACTGCTTCACAGATGAAAATTGCACTGATGTGGCAGCACCCCACTATACCTCCCACTGGAAAACTGAAGGAACTACAACAAACCCGGGGTCCGCCCCTGCAGGCCATACTTTATAATAGACGCCTCCAACATCTAGCCAACATGGACCTCTCCACAGGAGTTAGTATGGTTCTGGAGGGTTGGAGAAGGGGTACCAGTAAGGGGGGAACAGCGCAGCATCTGTGGAAATACAGGTGGTGGGCCTGGGAGGAACAATTCATCCCAGCATCCCAAGACCACTGGTTTAGAGACCAAGCACATAAAGGTTTCCACTCACCATGGCAGGTCATAAATGGAGGTACTCCCATTTCGTTTGAGGCAGCTGTGCCCCTATTTAATTTAAAACCAAACGACAGATTTAAATACTATCAGATCAGTAACTGGGTTCATGACAACCTAAACAACCCAAAAGTAATAAGGGGACAACACCTGCGCTCTCCACCTTTTGAAAAAAAGATGGTCATCCCCCTCTGGGAGAGGAGCAATCACCGAATTATACACTAATTTTATGTTGGATCAGGACCATAATTCACTTGGTCGTAAAGCAAGGTGGGAGAAAGAGATGGGAGAAATAATAGAGAAAGACAAATGGAAGAAGATTTGGGGTCTAATATGGAACACTACTTCCTCCCCGTCGTGGAGGGAGTTTGTCTGGAAAGCTAGGAGTTGGTACTTCTTGGTCCCCAGAACTCAGGCAAAGTTCAAGGAGGGGGGTAACTTAAGTTGTTGGAGGGGATGCGGGGAGACCATGGCAGGACACTCTCACATACTATGGCAGTGCCCTAAAATAAGGGCTTACAGGGAAGGGATTCAAGAGCATTTGAGGGCCATTTTGGGGGGTGATGATGTGTTGAGCCCCATACATATGATACTGCCGGGTAAAGATAGTAAATACCTCTGGCGCACACTCCGAGCAGCAGCTTTAAAGGCACTCGCAAAGCGTTGGCTACAGAAAGACAGCCCTACAGTAAAGGAATGGGTCAAAATAATCATAGCAATACAGGAGATGGAGAGACTGACCTTTGCAATTCAACACAGGCAGGATCAGTTTGTTAATAGGTGGACCAGATGGGAACTTTATGTTACCAATATAGAAGTAGAATGAAAACAACAGATCCTTCCTTTCCAGGTGTATAAAGATTGGGGACAGGAGGCAAATTATGAGTAATGGAACGAAGTTATATGACAAGAGCAGGAATAGGGGGTGCAAGTGGTTAAGTGGTTTCTCTTTGTCCCGATTATTAAAAGATGACTTTAGGTAAAGAGATACCAAGGAACTAACTAAAGGTAACCAGGGTGAGATTTAAAGATATATTAATAACTTGGAATGTTTATTTAATGAACTTAAAGTAATGCAGATATTCTGATATTGAATTATGTATCAGGAAGGTAAGGGTAAAACCCGGGGAGGGGGCAATGGCAAAGGATGGCAACTTACAGTTTTTATGTTAGAGTTTATTTTACAAATTTGTAAGCTTTTTTTCTTTTTAAGTTTTCTTTGTAATTTATGCAGTATTTTACTGTTAAGATTAATTTTTTCATTTAACAAAATGAGATAAATCTCCAGACTGTAATATTCTGTAATGTTTAAGCTCCAATGTGTGGTTGTTGAAAAATGAAATGGAACAATTTCAAATACTGAAGTATCTCTATTTGAAAATAAAATGAAGTATATAAAAAAAACAGACTAATGGGACAGTTCACCCTTTATCAGTGAATGAATGATGAAAAAAGTGTGACGGATGAGCTAAACTATTTCTGCTCTGTGTTCGGTAAGTCAGGGAACTGTCAGAAAACAAGAGCTGGTGAAAAAGAAAACTCAATAATTGTCAACACAGGTTATTTATAAACCGTGTATGGTGAGCTAGGGAATTTAAAGATCTTAAAGAACAGGTTCTTATTTGGCAGTCACCCCCCTCCCCCCGACATATAAGACATCTTACCTGGCCCCAAGTGGACTCTCATAAAACTTTTAATTTATTTTGGCCAGGTTAGAGCAAACAAAGAGATCTTAAATTAATCCGTGCAGCCAATCTCCAAAACTCAACTTCCATATAGTGACACGCCCCCACACTCACACGTTTTGTGATGTCAGTAAGTGGAGAGCGCAGGGGCACGCTTCATAGAGTAGAGTAGGGACATCTTATAAGTAATTTTTTTTTTTTTTTTTTTTTTAGTGCCTGAAAGTTGCAATTGTAACAGATCAAGGTCACTGCACAACTAACAAGGCCCCCGGTGGAGAGAGGAGTATTGCATAAAGTCATATTGGGGGGGACCATTTATGCTAAGCAGAGCATCATTCAGTTGGTGAGCAAGGTTCTCTAAATGTTACCGCTCTTTCGTTTGATAAAATTGAATCAGATTTGTGTTGTCATTTATCTTTGACACTGCAAGCTCACTACCCCTGTTCTGTGATGACAGATTTGTCCTGATTTCTCCTAACATAGTGACAGTAATTTAAAGGGAAAGTCCCCTCAACCTGTTTTCTGCATACCTGTGCAATTTGTAGGCATAACCAATGATTCCCTCTCTTGCATCCCCAATGTCATCCTAATTTAAACGTAAATGAGGTTGCTTCACTCTGTTCTGCCCTGGTGTGAAAACTAGTTTGTCTCCATTCCAAAGGTCATGACTCCACTCATGCAAGGCATCATGGGAGTTGATGCGTACATGCACAAGCCAGCAGAAGTTATACTCTCATTCAGTTCTGTTACATGTCTGTCTTGTGAAGTCCCTGTATTCTCTCAAAGCATTTTTTTTTCTAACTCAGATACACTTTAAACTACAGAAAACAGCAGGGCACTTACTATGTCTTGAAAAGTTTCATAGCCAGCATAAGATAAGTACATAGAGACTGCAGAGGACAGCAACAGCACGGATTAGCACAGTGTAGCTACTGCAGGCTTTAACACCAAAACATCATAAAATCCCAAGATGCTTTCTGTGGGTCAGGACATGACTTCTGCAACAGAGTCATGCAGCTTTTCACACCAGACTTGCGTACCTTCATTTACAGTTAAATCCTGATCAAATTTGGAGGGTGCAGTAGAGGCAGCCATTGTGCACGCCTACAAACTACACAGGAAAACAGAATACAAGGCTGAGGGGGACCTTCCCTTTAAAGTTGGAAGAGACTCTCAGTCCATTGTGTGCCTGCCCGTCATAAGCAGTGCTGAATAAACATGCTTTGCAGACACGTACTAATTTATAGGGACTTCCCTTCCTCCTTTTCAGTTTTTTAAATCTGTTTATATAATTTTGTAGAACAGCTCTCAGTTCATGAAACACGCCAAGCGCAGGAAACTGACGGTGGAAGATTTTAACAGAGCCCTTCGGTGGAGCAATGTGGAGGTGAGAAGACAACATATGTCCTGGTTTAGCAATAGGATATTTAAAGGAAATGATCCCCAGTGTGAGGTCTGCTCCTCACACTCTTTCAGAAATATTGTGGCAAAGACCTCTTGATCTTTATTATGACGACCAAAAAATATTTTTAGTTTTGGGGTAGCAGACTTAAATTGCCTACTTTTTACTTCTGCACCCCATTGATTAAGGGATTGTATATTCCACAGGTTTGTCAGTCAGGACCTACTGTTTTCTGTGCTGTGGAGGATCCAGTGCGGCCACCTCCATCTGCAAGAGCAGATCACAATAGCAGGAGTTTTGGCCAGTACAGCCTATCAGAACTACAAAGAGATATTGGACAAAAGAGCTACTCACCACAGAGAGTAATAGCAGTTCTGATTTTCACCACAACTAGCACCAGAGGGGGGTATCAGTTCTGCAAATGAGGAAAGTCAACGTTTCAAGGCTAGGCGTCTTTCCCAGGGCTTGCAGTTGTTGATACTAGTTTTTTGTTTTCTTTTATAAAGCTTTTTCTCCACTTGGTTGCTTTGGGCAGTCTCTTAGCCCTGTCCCCACCCACTCTCACCCAGTGCCTGTCCCTCTGGTCGTTTGAGCCCTAGATCCCCCACAGATTGCTCCCGTGGTGGGGCCAGGAAGGGGAGGGCCATCCTCCCCCCACCACGGACTCTTATCTAGATTGTTGGGCCGGTTGACCGGGCGATGGCACGGGATGGAGGTAGGCAGGCAGGGCTTCATATAGCCTGCAACAACCATTTTCCATTTTCTTCCTGTATTCCCCAGCTACAGCGTCACGTAAGCATATGTGTGTGTGTGTGTGTGTGTGTGTGTGTGTGGAGGCGCACACACACACACACACACACACTATGCAATCATGACCCCCTCCTCACTTTGCAGCTCGAGCTGCTGGCACTACCTTGAGGCTTCCACCTGGGGGCAGCCAAGGGCTAAGTTGACAAATCTCCCCACCCTGGAGGAGGAGCGTTTGTCTTTTGGATGCACTTCCTCTTCCCTCATCGCCAACCTCCGGTAGCATGAGCTTGTTCCTTACCTCGGGTGGCTGGCATGGTAAGAGATAATGTGCTAGGCGACTCAGCCCTCTATGCCACTGGACCAGCACTGATACTAGTTTTTGAGTTACACCCTCATGGGAGAGGCAGTCAAAGCAAGGGTGAAAACACATTTCTTAACCTCAAGAAGGTTGCAGCCTGTTTGGCTTTTCATTTTTTATTTAATTTTTTGGTCCCTGTCGCCTCCTCCCGCCAACTGGCAATGAGGACACATTTGTATTTTTGCTGATTTTTTTTTTCCCCCAACCCCTTGAGGCCCCAGCACATGGCCGTGCGAGCATGTGGAGGCATGCTTTGCACCCCGTGGTGCTAGCTCAGCTCCTTCCACCTCCCTATGCTTTGCTGCCCCCTCTTCGCCTACTCTACCGACTGGGCTTCCACCCGGTGGGAGCGGAACTACAGGTGGGTGCCAAACCACCCTCCAGAGAGGAGAGCTGCCCATTGGCATGCTTAATCCTGCTCTGCCCTCCCCCCATGTCGGCACCCTGACCTGAGGTCATTGCCGAACCTGGTCACTGGCGTAGGCGAGGTAAGGCATCCAGCGCCTCAACCCTGTATGCCACCAGGCCGGCTTGGCTTCCTTTTAAGTAATCAGATACTGCCCCCTCCCTCTGGCAGCGAGTGACCCGCTTGGCATTCTATATGATAAACCACAGTAATTTATCCCTGTCATATAAGGGTTTAACTTAGAAACTAGTATCCGAAACAGACTACTCCATCAATCAAAGCTTCTTCAGCACCTTACAGGTGTGAATTTTCCTGGAAATGTAGAAATAGATACTTTACTGCTCCTACAAGTCTAACAGAGTTTCTCCCAACACAGGTTTGTCACTGCTGGCAGCAGCGTAGGAATACCCTGGCTAAACATACATGTTTTTTGGGCATGCGCCATGCTTTCTGCGTTTTGGCAGTAGGTAGGAAAAGTGTTGATTGGTTGGTGGGAGAACCTGGGCTGATGACTCCAGTAATGGTGCTTCTGTCCATTCCTCCACCAGGCAGGAGAATCTCCACCAGATCTAGGGTATACATATATCTATATTTTAGAGGCTAAAAAAGCAATAAGCTGGTTGTGGAGATAGCCGCAGCCTCCCACAGTTAATGCTTGGCATGAAATTATCAGTGAGCTGTGTAGCATGGAACAGCTTATGGCTCAGTGTACTAGTCGAGTAACCCACTTTGAACTAAAGTGGCGGAGCTGGGTTTTCTGCATCACCGGGGAGGATAGGGCATTTGTTCTCTGATTTTGGGTGCACCTTTTGGGGGGGAGGGACGGGGTAGATTTAACAGCACCTGGGGAGATTGGTTGGGGCAGCCTGGACCTCGGGACTTGCAAAGTGACAGTGGATAAGGAAGTTCTAGAGCCCTTGCTTACTACATCTGCCTTAGGGACGTTTCTCCTATTTTTATGAATGTTTCTGTATAACATACCCTGTTTGCTTGTGTAGACCAGTATTCATGGTCTTGTAGTATTGGTAGTAATACTGATTGTACCACCATCCTTTGTTGTTTATAAATAAAGAATTAATAAAAAATTAAAAAAAAAGAAACTAGCTGTACAAGCAGGGCACTGGTTAGGGTCCTTGGCCCCAAAGGCACACACTTCCATGTCCCAAAAATACCTTGCCCCATAAACTAGCATCAGTTGATTGTACAATCCTCTGTTGTTTATAAAGCATTAAAAAAGAAACTAGCATTAACTGTTTGTACCATCCTCTGTTGTATATAAATAAAGAAAAAAAACTAGCAGTAGGAGCTGGCCCGTTGGCACAGCAGTAGCACTACTGCCAGTGGCCTGGGTTCGGGGATGAGCCAAGTCCATCAAGGATCAGTCAATTGGAGGAAGAGTGAGCGTTCCAGAGGACATCCTCTTACTCCTGCGAGGGTGGGCCACAACTGCCACTGTTTACTGCCACCTGGGTGACCACAGGTGGTAGAGCAGTCGGCAGCACATGTGGGATGGCATCCTGGGGGCAGGACCGAAAAATAGAAAAAGGCAACGCACCCTGTGCAAGGAAACTGGCTTGCACCAGCCCCGACCAGCACTACCAGTCACCTGTGGGAACCTGAGGAGCTCCCGCCTATGTTCACAGGAGGGGAATGAGAGGTTGAACCCAGCATTGCTGGCCTTGCCATGGGGGTGGTATGAATTTGTGGGGTTGAAATCCCTGGGATAAGTGCTGGAGATGCGGTTGGGCTGGGCCTGGCTTGGTGAGGTGGGCATAAATGCCTGTGTGAGAAACAAACTGGAGAGGAAAAAAAAACATCGCATCAGTACTTGTATGTCCTGAGGAAGCAGCCTAGCCTTGAAATGTTGGCATTCTTTGTTTGCAGTACTGATGCCCCTGTGGTGCTAGTTGTGGTACCAATAAGTATTGCTATCTGTTTGTGGTGATTGGGTCATTTGTCCAGTAGCTCTTTGTAGTCCCATTATTTTCTGTCCAGGACCCTTGTATTTACTTTGCTCCCCCACTCTCACACCGTGATGGTCTCAGCTACCGTTGCTGCACCCCATTTCTGCCTGGGAGCAGCTTTCTCCATTGCTAACACCAGTGTTGCTCCTTTGATCAGCCAGCAGGGGGTGAGTACCTCACCTCTGCCAGGACCTTCCTTTTGATGTGCTGTGTCGCTGGACAAGGCCAGGAAGTGAGTAGGACACCACTTACTGGTACTGAAGTGGAGCCAGAATCCGCAGCGGGTGGAACCCGTAAGCCACTACAGCAATGAACAGGTGAAATGGACATACTGCACTTGTGAATAGGTGAGCTTGCACTGCTGCTACAACTATTTTCTGTATACCCACACACAGAAGCCATGGAGTGTTGTGAGTGACTTGGCTCCCTCCCGATCCGATTATACTTTTGGGATAGTTTCTTGCAGACAGTCCATGTAAACAAACATTTTTGTTAACCCTCCCACTCTTCCCCGCCTCCTGCTCCCATTTCCAGTCAATCTGATCCTGGCTTTGTTTAAAAACAAAACATCCTGCTCCATACTTCTCCCACCTGATCACAGTGCTGCTGGTTTTATTTGTTCAGGTTTTTTTTTTCTTGTAACTGTTTAGCCTCTGATTCACCACATGCACCATTCATTTGAGCCTGTGCTGCCTGCACACTCTCAGCTGTCCCCACCATTGTGGCCCGTGGTGGTCCCAGTGGAGCAGGGCCTGAGAGTGCCGACAACCTTCATTTAAGATTGTTCAGTACACATGCCTTTTTCCTCCAGTTTTGTCCCTTATCCCGTAGTTCCACCCTCCACCTAGGCCCAGGCACTGTTGGCCTTGTACATGCACAGCATCTCTGCAGCAAGAGCAAGCACCCTGGCCCAACTGCAGAGGTTGCTGTGGCACCAGAACCCACTGCCAACACTCCCCAGCTGAGGAGCAGTGCTGAGTAGTGGCTGCCTCAGGCTGGCTTGTCTTGTGATGCAGCGACACAAATCCACTTCTGAACCCAGGCTGCCTGCACAGCAGCACATCGGGCCGTTGTGCTGGACCACTATTTATTTCTTTTTCATTTAACTTCTCTTCCGCTTCTCCTCGCTTCCACCCATGATCCCTACCATAGCAGGCATCACTGCAGGGGGTGATGAGCTTCCACACAAACATGGAAAATACTCACAGTGTTGCTGCTCCCACCACTGCAGTAACCCAAAACACCCACTGGATCACTTTTGCAGCCTGTGCCCCCTGACCAATCCTTACTGATTGACTGGTAGCAGATTGTCCTCACAGTGGTGCCCCTTTTGACTTTGGGGCTCACCTTCCTGGCCTACTGGGGGAGAAGCTATCCAGTTATTGTGTGGTGGTGAGGTGGTTCCCAGAGTGATCAGAGGCTCTTAGGTAGTCAGGCAGGCGACCACTGTCATTTGCACAGGGTGGGATGTTTTTATCGTATACCCCTCCCTTGCATTAGCCCTTCCACCAGCTAATCATATGGAAGGCTGCATGCAGTGACTTTCCTGAAGGAAAGAGAGGGTGGCCAGTGTCACTTGGTCACCTACAACATCAGTGCTTTCCATTTCCCTTCTGTAGGAGCTTCTGTTAGAGTGCGCAAGCCTGCTCCGTCCCCACGTGGACAGTGTGAAATGCTTCCACATTGTGGCCTGTACCTCACCGGCCTGGAGCATAGGAGTTTAACTAGGGACTCTGTCCCTGGTCTTCCACATGGTAGCACAATGCATTTTGACCAGCCTGCCCCATTATCAGAAATAGAATGTTTAGTAAAACTTCAGATATGTCTTTAAAACATGAGTACAGAAAGCAGAAGGTTTGTAATGGTTACTAATGTCTTGCCGTGTATTAAAGGTCCTTGCCTTCAATTTAGAATTAACTATTGGTTAGGTTAATTATATGATGTGAAAACCCCCTAACTCTATATACCTTGGCTTATAAAAAGTAATTTAGTCTGAGATAGTGCTGCAGGAGAGCATGCCAGGTGGATACATGTTTCAGTACATATCTGTATATTATGTTTTTTTTTTTGCTCTCTGTTCTTAGGCTGTGTGTGGGAATGGTGCCCCGGATGCCCTTCCATTTCGGTCCATCAAAGAAGGGGAGTTGTATTTTGTGGAGGATCGGGAAGTAAATCTGGTAGAGCTGGCCCTGGCAACTAACATTCCCAAAGGCTGTGCGGAGACCATGGTGCGAGGTAGGCACATTTGCATACTTACTTTGTTTCGGCTTTAGCTAACAACCCACCGGGCTGTGCAGATACCATTGTGTAAGGTAGGCATATTGTAGACTGGTTCCATTTGGGTCTTTGATACCCCCGCAGGACAGCTAAGAGACCATGGTCTGAGCTAGGCACTCAAGAGATGGGTTTTGTTTGGGCCTCTGTTAACCCCTCCACCTCAAGAACTGCACATTTAAAATGGAATCTGTCAAATCCTGCTTCCTGAATGATTGAATCCTGGCTACATGGAGTGGGATAATGTACCTCAACCCACACACTATCATGTGTTCTTCCTAATGTATTTATGTCTCGAGTAGTACTACTGCCAAAACAGTTACTCCCTGAGTAACAGTACTCCACAACGACTTCATAGCAGCTAGTTTCCTGCTTCTGAGTTTTTGGCCGCATCTGCAGCCAGTACATTGTTTTGGTCAACCTTGGGTGAGTCCTGATCAGACACTGGTATTTTCCTTCCTTACTCCTCCTGCTGCCACTCTTACCCCACCATAATTTGTAGTTTTTGTAGCCCCCAGTCACCACTACTACTCCACAGTCCTTGGACATAGCCATGTACAGACAGGGCCCTCCCACCACCCTCAGGGATGTCCTTCTGTGCCTTCCTGCATCCCATGGGAGGAGTTCACGATTTAGGTTGGGTGAGGGGAGGAGCCTGAGGTCCGAGTGCCTCTTGTGTTCCCCCTGCATGAGCGCTGTTCCAGTTTCATTGCCACCTGTGGTTGCCCCCACTTTATTCTCGAAGGTGGAGATCATCCTCTGTGATGCTAATCCTCCTCATGGTCACCCTTCAGATGCGAAGCAAATGCTCCCCAGTGTAGCTCATATGGGATTTCTCTTCTCTCCTATGAGGATATGTATAGTACTGGCCCCACATGCACCCTGGCCAACCTGTAGACCCCCTCTTCCATTTATTTTGTATATTTGTCCTTGACTGCCACCCCTGAACTCATCACTGCTCCCTTTACTCCTTCCTTTCTCTTTCCTCATTGAAGGGCAGACATGGTTCTCACTGCGATTCCTTTATCTCCAAATTCTGCTTTGGGCCCCCCCCCAATCCGCTCCCTCCTGTCCTATCCCTCCTCATAATCTCTTAGACGTTCTGCCCTCATTCTTTGACATCTGCTGGGCAGGCTGCTTTTTCCTATGGGCTTCCCTGGCTGTGGTCTGCCTCTCCCCCCGACGTCCATCCACTCCTTCTCCCCTCAAAACTGCTTCGTGGAGCTGGCTCCGTAGCACCGAGCAAAGGGGTTCACTCGGCACACTGCCGACCTGGGTCCGAGTCCAGGTGTCAGGAGCGGAGACTGGCAGAGAGGGATTTCAGAGCATCCATTAGACGCTTCCCTCCCCGGGGGGTTGGGGTGGGCAGGGACTTTGGCACCTGGAGGTCGATTGGTGGACATGCTAGGTGGCGTGCAGCCTTGACATGTCCCTGCCTCGGGTCGCCGCTTCATCCTGGCCCAATTAGGGTGGGCAGAAAAAGAGAAAAAAATGACCACCCATGCTGGCCGGATGATGGCGGCCCTGCCTCCATTTCGCCCCGAAGCCCCCAAGCTGCACCTCCGCTAGACCAAGATGCAAGGAAATGCCTGCGGGCACTTCACTCTCCCCTCCTGGCTGCCCCATGTGGGAGGCCACAAAGAGATACATCTGGACAGTCAGGACGGTAGGCGGCAGTGGAATGGGTAAGTGGCGGAGGTGGGAGATAGCCGCTCAAAGAGTGGGCAGCCGGGTTGGTAGGGTGGAAAGAGCATGCCCCCCAAAACCTGCTTGCGGACCTACACCACTTGTATTTGTTCTTGCATTTGTCCCCAGTCTTCCTCTGCTCCCTATTTTACTTCCCCTTACTCCCTGCCATTTGGTGTAAGCTGTATCGCCTTTATTAATTATCGTTCCAGCCATGCTTTGTAAACCCCTGGGTCATGCCTGCAAATAGGCCTTTTTTGGCCTAGTGCACTCACCTGGTTAACAAAAACTAAATAATTGCTCCTGTATGGGCTGCTTTGACATGGTTTCTTATAGTTCTGTATTAAGTTTTGCTTGGTACTATGTGCCTTGCTGCTGGACTCTGTGTGCTTATAAATGTTTTGCATTTTGTCTCTTTTTGCGCATGGATTTGTTTCACGATTTACCTGCTGTTTTGTGCACCTTATTTAATCAGTTTATTTTTGTGTTTCCCTGTACCGCTCTTCAGGACCCATCTGGAAAGGAGCTAGCTAAGGGAGGGGTTGGGGGGAAGCAAAAAACAGCGAGGGAGGCAGTGAATGCCCCCCTCTTACCCCTCCCCCAACAATGGAGCAGCAGAGAGGAGAAGCCATGGGGAAATCCCCCATGGGTAGAGAGCATAGGCACAAGGGGAGGAAGGGACAGGAGGGTTGGGAGGTGGTTCTAAAGCTGAGAGAAGAGTCAAGGAGGGTGGGCGGAGGGAGAATGAAAAAGGAGAGAACAGTTCCAGGGACAAGGGAAGGTGAAGAATGGAATCTGGATGAGAGGGCAGAGTAGACACAGGAAGGGACAGCAGGAGTGGAGAGCCATGTGTGCCAATGCAAGGAGCTTAAGAAATAAAATTCCTGATCTTGAGGCAGTCATTGTGGAGGTGGACCTGGATCTGATCGCTGTAACAGAATCATGGTACACCAACAGCCACAGCTAGGATGTGGCCATTCCTGGTTACACCGTGTTCTGGAAGGACTGGACAAGAAGGAAAGGGAGAGGGGTTGTTTTATATGTAAGAAAGGGTATCAAGGCCATGGACACAGTGGGGACAAGGAAGGGCTGTGTAGCTTCTCTGGGTTGGCTTAGAGACATGGTCTGGGCCTTTATTTGTGTACGGGTAGTGTATAGACCACAAACACAGGAGGAGAGTTAGACAGGATGTCAGCATTGCAGATGTCACAGTGGGTAGCCACCTGGGTATGAGCGAGCATCATACAATGTAGTTTAGTATATGGACTGGGCAGGAGAAAAAACACTCTAGGGTGAGGGCCCAGAACGTCATGAAAGCAGGCTGTTAAAACAATTGCAGACTGCCTTCGTAAATACCTGGGGTGTAGCCAGGGGTAGTGGAGGCATAATAGCAAAAGATAAAGGAGGGCATAACTAAGGCAATGGCAAGCTGTTTGAAGGAAATAAGCAAGGATAAGAGGAGGAAGAGGCCACTATGGTTCTCAAAGGAGGTGGCTAAGGTGGTAAGGGAGGAAAAAAAAGATTTTATGAAATACAAGTGGATCCAGCTGGAGAGGGACGGGGAAGTATATCTAGATAACAAAGGGAGGCAGGAAGGAGGGTGAGGGCAGCAAAGGCTCAAACAGAGGATCGGGTTGGCAGGGAAGTCAAAAAAAGGGGGTAAGACTTTCTTCAGGTATGTGAGTGAAAGAAGAAAGCAAGAGGTGAAATAGTGAGGATCGGGGGGGCTGTGCAGAGGAAGATGAACAAAAAGCAAAGATTTAAAATGAGTACGTTTGCTTGGTTTCACTACTTCTGCTTGGTCTTCACAATAGAGGAGGAAGGGATGGACCAAAATGTATCAGCAGGATCCGTGGGGAGGGGAGAGTTGACGCAGGTTCATTTTTGGAGGAGAAAGTCCATAGGGGATTGGAAGCCCTAAAGGAAAACGAGGCATTTGGGCCAGACAGGATCCACCCAAGGATACTAAAAGAACGGAGCACAATGCTGGCTGCCCCTCTGACGACACTATTCAGCACCTCATTGGAGACAGGGGGGTAGTTCTGGAGGACTAGAGAAGGGCCAATGTGGTGCCTCTGCACAAGAGTCGCAGCAGGAAGGAGGCTCTAGCAATTACAGACCAGTCTGGTCTCACATCAGTGGTGGGGAAGTTTATGGAACCCATGTTGAGGGAGAGACTGATGGAGCACCTGAAGGCAAATGGGCTTCAGGACCACCGACAGCATGGTTTCACAGGGGGAGGTCATGTCAAACAAATCTCATAGGTTTGTTTGACTGGGTGGCTAGGGAGGTGGATCAGGGGAAGGCAATGGATGTGGCCTGTCTGAACTTCAGTAAGGCCTTTAACACTGTACCACACAGGAGGTTATCAAAGGAGTAGTCCCAGAGTTCATACTCATTCGCAAGCTACCCTCGATTAGCCTGTCAGTGAAGTTAATCCGCTTTTACCTTACTGTCGGCGTCGGCAAGAGGCCTGTGGTGTTATTTCGCGATTCGCAGTGCCGCACCGCTGACTCTGACACACTTGTATGGAGCCGAGCAGTGCGGTCAAGACTTAGTCTACAAAATGGCACCACAGAGCATGTGCCATTTTGCCGAACGCCGGACTTTACAAAAATTAAATAAAATAAGTTCAACTTCACTGAAAAGGGCGCTCTATTTGCAAAACCCCTAATCGGGGGGTAAGGCTTGTGGGGATGGGTAATTTATGAATAATATGGTTCTCCTTTAAGAAAATTAGCAACCTGGGGGTTGGGGAGAAGGTGGTAAACTGGGTATCAAACTGGTTGAAGGATAGGAGGCAGAGGGTGGCGGTGGTAAACAGTAGTCACTGGGGTGGAACGGGAGAGAGACTAGTGGAGTACCACACGGATTGGTACTGGGACTTGTCCTCTTCAGTATCTTTATAAGTTATTAACTGCAGAGCAGAGCATGGTGATCTGTAGCTCTGGTGCCAGAAGGCTGTGCGCAACGAACAATTATCTGTAAACTAAGGTGTACTGTGATTGGCGCTGCTTAGAGATCTTTTTGGAGGTTGCAAGCAGCAGACTGCACTAAAGTATCTTTAGTGTTGGGAAGCACTTTTGGGGCTGCCAGATGCTGATTAACCTGCCTTTTTAAAGGCAGATTATATGCATAGTCTGCCAATTACGGGAGGTATTTTGGGTGTTCCCAGCAGCAAACGGGTGACGTCAGCAAGACAAGGCCATATATTGCTCGGCTCTAGCGAACTGTGTTAGTTAAGTTATTAACTACAGAGCAGAGCGTGGTGATCTGTAGCTCTGGTGCCAGAAGGCCGTGCGCAACGAACAATTATCTGTAAACTAAGGTGTACTGTGATTGGCTCTGCTTGGAGATCTTTTTGGTTGTTGCAAGCAGCAGACTGCACTAAAGTATCTTTAGTGTTTGGGAAGCACTTTTGGGGCTGCCAGATGCTGATTAAGCTGCCTTTTAAAAGGCAGGTTATATGCATAGTCTGCCAGTTGCAGGAGGTATTTTGGGTGTTCCCCGCAGCAAACGGGTGACATCAGCGAGATGAGGCCATATATTGCTCGGCTCTAGTGAGCAGAGCGGAGGCTGTGCGGGCAGAGACCAGCGGCGTCTGCAGGCGTCAGCGGGGGGGGAGGAAGGGAGAACAGAGTACCGGAACTAGCCGGGTAAGAGAAAATTAGAAAGGTTAACCAAAGAGTCAAACGGAGTTTTGTAGCTTAAATGGTGAGTAAATAACATAGCAGTAGAAACCCTTGGTGGGAAACAAACACGAGGAAAACACGGTGAAAGCGAGTGGAAAGAAAAAGCAGTGTTGGGAAGGTAATTGGTGGAAGTATTTTTAGGGACAGCATATAATAGAGAAGGAACAGAATGGAACTGGATAGAGGTAAAAAGCACGGGTTAGTGGAGGCACCAAACACAAACACCTTAATGTCCATATTATCATCTGAAGGGAACTTACTGATTTATTGCAGACATTGTAAAATGTATCATATTGCAGAACTGGGCATTAACTACAATGAATGTGAGCTTGAATGTGTAAAGTGTCAGTTGAACAAGGAATTAACTCACAACTTGAAGTTGGTATCAGATAGATTGGAAATCTTGGAGAAAAGTCAGATGGAGTGCACAGAAAGGCTAAAAATGATGCCTAGTTTGAATAAAGCTGATGGTAATAGAGGAAAGGGGTCTGACTTGGGCCAAGGAAAGAGGAAAACACCAGAAGAAGAGGAAATTATAAATAAAACTGAGGGAAAGGGAAGGAGAGATGTAAAAAGAAAAAGAAGGAGCCAGTCCCGGGCTGGCTGAGGGGAGAGCCAGTAGTTGGTGAACAATTGGTAATGGGGAACTGAGTGAAATACCGGATGGGAATGCAAACAGTAATGTGGGTGAAGTAATTCATGAAAGTATACAGTTAAGTATTAAGTAATAATTTTAGTGTCTTGGGAAATGTAGAACACATTAATGGGGGGAGTAGAGAGGGAGCAATGTCAGGGGACACCGATAGATGGGGTAAATCAAGAGTCAAGGCAAGTAATAGTAATAGGGGATTCGATAATGAAATTTACAGATCAATATATCTGTAAATTTGATAAGGACAATAGAATGGTAAGTAGTTTTTCAGGGGCAGGAGTTTTGGACTTGCATGATATGGTTGATAATATATTTAAAACAGCAGGAGTGAACCCAGTGGTAGTGTTACACGTGGGTATAAATGATATACTTAGAAAAACACTGCCTGAAATGCAAAAAGATTATAAAAAACTAGTTGAAAAACTGGTAGAAAAGGGGAGTGAGATACTAATCTCTGAGATTCTGCCTGAGCCAGAGGCCTCAGTACATAAGGAAAGGAGAATGGCATTAGCAAATGAATGGCTGTCAAAATGGGCTGAGTCAAATGGGTATAGGTTTATAAGGCATTGGGGAGCTTTTAAAAACAAAAATGATCTGTATGGAAAGGATGGATTGCACCTGAATCATAGGGGTAGCAGGATTTTGGGAATGAGATTAAAGAACGAGATTGATTATTGTTTAAACTGAAGAAAAGGGGTTTGACATGTGGTGGAGTAGGTAGTAATAAATTAAAGCATAACAGGGTTCAGAAAGTAACTGCACTGAAAGTGATGTTCTTTAATGCGAGAAGTTTAAATCAGTTATGCATGTCAGAATTAGAAGTGCTGATAAGGGAAAATAAACTGGATATGATAGGGATGGTAGAGACTTGGTGGAAAAATGAAAGTGAATGGAAACATAATATACCAGAATTTAGAGTAATAAGTAAAAACAGAGAGGAAAAAAAGGGGAGGAGGAGTGGCTTTCTTTATTAGGGAAGATATGGAAGTTAGATTAATAGAGGACGTTGTGGAATTAGGTAAGGTAGAAATTCTGTCGGTGGAGTTATTGGGAATAAGGGGCAGGAACTGTAGTATTTCAGTATTCTATAGCGTTCCAGATACAGAGCAGAAGGATATTGATTCCTTTCTGGAACACATAGTAAGCCTAGCCGAAGTATCAGATATTGTATTGATGGAGGACTTAAATCTACCAGGGATTAGTTAGGGGAAGAAGCAGCAAGGAAACAGCATGGAATGTAGATTCCAGGAAGAAATGGTAGTAGTGGGTTTACAGCAATGTATTCAAGAACCTACAAGAGGAAGTAATATTTTGGATGTGATTATTACTAATATAAAAGAAACTATAAAGGATGTTGCTGTGCAACCACATAGAGGAAAAAGTGATCACAGCTCCTTACTGTTTGACTTAGATGGGTCAATAGAAATAGTAAAAGGTAGCACGTCTCAATTTTTGTATAGGAAAGGGACGTATGGAAAAATAAAAAATCTGTTACATAGAATTAATTGGAGAGAGATGATGGAAAACATAGGAGTAGAGGAGTCTTGGGGACTATTTTCGCAGATAATAACAGATGTAACAACAGTATACATCCTTCAGAAGATAGTATACAACAGCAGGGGCAAGAAACCTCCTTGGTTAAACAAGGTTATTATAAGGTTATGTAAGAGGAAGAAAGTGTTGTTCAATAGAATGAAGAAACAAATGACAACGGAACATATAAATAAATATAAAAGTTGTCAAAGGAGACTCAAAAGAGAAATAAGACAGTCCAAACAACGACTGGAGAGGAGACTACCAGTGAGCAAAAATAATAAAAGTTTCTTTGCCTATGTAAATAGGCAGAGAAATGGAAGTTGTATGGCAGGCCCATTAACCATCAATGGGGAAATTATATCAGAACCTCTGAAGATGGCACATGAGTTTGGAGCCATGTTTCTGGTAAACAGTGTGAGAAGGAGTTTTCACTCAAGAGATAGGGAGGTGTTGATGCCGCTGTATAAAACACTGATTAGGCCGATGCTGGATTACTGCTCTGCTGTATGGAATCCATTTTTAATAAAGGATGTAACATTGGTAGAGAGACCACAGAGGTCTTACAGCAAAATGATATCATGTTGTAAGGACTTAAGCTATGAGGACAGACTGGAGAAATTGGGAATGTGGGCCTTGAAGAATAGGAGAGTTAGAGGGGACTTAATGAAATTATATAGTATTAGCAAAAATAACAAAATGTTTAAAGAGATGAACTTGGAATTTAAATATAATCCATATCAGTTGAGGGGACATGACAGACAGTTGAGAGAAATTAAATGTAGGACGGAGATGAGAAGAAATGTTTTTTTAGGAAGAACAATTAAACTGCGGAATGGACTGCCTCAGGATGTGATAGAGGTGGATAGTGTGGTCAAGTTTAAAGAAAGATTAGATAGATATCTCACTGTTGTTGGTAACTTCGGTTATCACCACTGAATAGTGGGGAAGTCTGTATGGGCTATGCCTTTTTGACTTCCTATTTCTCCAGTATAAAATCCAGTATGAAAGTGACATTGCTGAGGAACTGAAGGGGAAGGTGTGTCTCTTTGCGGATGACACAAGAATCTGCCACAGGGTAGACACCCAGGAGGGGGTGGAGAGAATGCAAAGGGATCTGGGGAAACTGGAGGAGTGGTCTAGGTTATGGCAGCTGGGTTTCAAT
The DNA here is from genome assembly GCA_016271365.2 of Neoceratodus forsteri. Lineage (NCBI taxonomy): Eukaryota > Metazoa > Chordata > Ceratodontiformes > Ceratodontidae > Neoceratodus > Neoceratodus forsteri. The sequence continues at coordinate 501,945,328 of CM028132.1, forward strand.
GCCAAAAAGTGCAAATTCATTCACCTGGGGTGGGGAGACTCTGGGACTGTTTACAAGATTTGGGGGGAAGCGAGGGGGCAATTACAGAATTACAATCTACAGTCATCTACTGGACAATTTAGCATTGTCAACCCTCTGCACTTGCACTCTGATGGACTGCATCAAAGATGAAGTCTGGGTGAACTTTGGTGCTGATCGAACAATGGGAAATCTCAAAAAAAACAGAACAAGGGTGGAGGACAAAAGGGTCAGCAGCCTGGGCCCAGTGGGAGTTGAAAAGCAGCTGCCTCCAGTGGAATGACAGAGGTCTCGAATGAATCCTCGAATAAGGATCTGCTGAGAGCGAAACGAGCGCTTGAGAAAAGGGTCATCATCGTAGATTAGAAAGTTGTGGACTTCAATACAAGGCTCACCTCTTGCATGCAGGAAATCACCACAACGGTAGCCAAATCGAAGGAAGTGTCGGCTCAGAGCTTGTGACAGGGAGCTCTTGCCACCCTTGAGGACCGACCTTTTCTTAAATCTGTTGCAACAGTTCTATTTTCTTAGCCTAACCTATCCTTTACAATTTCTAGTCCATAAGGTTGGCCATCTATGGACACCCCCCTTCTCTTTCTTGACTATGCTATAATGTCCTCTTTAATTTTCCTTCTCAGGTCCTCGTACAGGGAGTTTATTGTGGTGACCTCTAAGCATATGTAAAACAGGTTGTGTTTATCGTTGTTGGATTTAGTATGTAATAGCACTATGTCATATAATACCTTGATGTATATACCTTATGCTTATGAAACCTGTAAATGTTGAAAATACCATGGCACTAGGTGTTTTTGATAATGGTAAAAAGTACTAGGTGACTATTATAGAAATTAAGTAACTTGTGCTATGTAAAATGCATGTAAATTGCTGTAAACTGGACAAGTCTGAAATGTTATGGTGATCTGCATATATCCCATGATGCTTTGCATTATGGAAGGATGTATGATGTTGTATTTCTTTGAAACTTGATTTGTTGCCAATGCCCTTTGGAGTAACCCTTCTTTCAGTTATTCTGCATTGAGGTTCTTTGTCTATAGTTTTTGTTTTTTTTCTTTTTGAGCCCCCACTACCCAAGCAAGCAAGGCCCACATAGGGACGAAGGGTTTTCACAAAAATGTTTAGATCAGAGATCAGTGTCAGTAGGTGCTGGCTAAATGCAGAGAAAGGACATACGTAGTCTGTTGCTTCAAACTGATGTACTGAAGAATGAATATGCTATTGCAGAAGGTTATTTCTTGTATTTTGAATAAAAATCACACAGAGATTGTGTGTTGAACTTGAAGTTCGGTGTCTGGTCTATCTGTTATCCCACAACCCCGCCACAGACTTGGTGTCAGAAGTGGGATAACTTCCTGGAAGCATCTGGACTGGCCAAAGAGGGATGTTTTCTGGTGTATGTTGCCCAAATATCTCAGGTGGATCGATGCAGCAGGAGTTGACAGAGTAGAAACCCAGAGAAGAAAGTCCGTGGAGTTCTGACCAGAACCATGGCTGACAGATGGAGAGAAGCTGCTGCCTGGACTGGACCTGGGAGCTCGGAGGAAGGCCAAGCCTGAAGACGAGAAAGAAATGCAAAGGGATGAGGAACTACCATGGGGTCGAGGTAGACCAGAGGTGCGAAGACAACACCCAGGAGGTGGAGACCCTGATGAGGATGATCCGTTGGATAAATGGGCAATGGCTGGAGGCAGACCGACTACACAGAGAGGCGGAACACTGGTGCCAGGTGCTCGAGAGGTTCCTGCCAGAGAGTTTGGATAGAGTCGGAGGAGGATTTTTTGTGGGCTCAGTTTGAGGAGGACCCCCTGATATTCCTTTGTTTCCTGTGTTCTCAGGATGTTACTTGTTGGAGGTGGGAAATGCAAGTATGGCACTTGAATGTGAGACCCCAGGTAAGACTGCGCCTAGTGATATTGTGCTGGGGTTGAAGACTTCAAGCAAACAAGCAGAAGCCTATGAGGCTGAAGGGACTTTTTCTTGTATTGATGCAGCTAAATCTATTAACCATATTGACCGGGGTATACTGTAGGCTAAAGATGTTAATTTTGCCAAAAATGTTACAATATGTTAAGATCATGGAGGTGGTACATGTGTTTTATGTTTCTGTTGAAAACCCTACAAAGGAGGAGGTGGGTGGAGAATAGATTGGAACCTGTGTTGGGGTAACACCTAGAGTGTCTACCCTCAGGTGTCTGTATCTGTAGCAAGTGAAATGAATCAAGAGACATAGTGGGTTTATATAGAGGGGTTGAACCGAGGACTGGGCCCCTGCTTAAAACCGACATGTCTGATGGGGTTGGAGCAGTTAATTACTCACCCCAGAGTAAGTCTTTCTGTGGTACTGGACTTAACAGCCATCCAGATTTTTGGTTGAGAAATATGACGGACTTTCCCTAAAAGGAGATGGGAAGGTACCATTAGTCTCTGTTGAGAAATGTGTTAATGCCTCAGGGTAAAGAATGATGAATTGATGATATCCACTATGTTTATGATAGAATGTTTATCGTTAATAGGGACCCTGAGACAGAGCTTCTGAAGTTGAATGGGTGGAAGCTCCATCCCTTCCTGGGACAGGAAGGTGGTAAGCAGTCTGCAATAACTGGTTTCCTCTCAAGGTGGGGGGATATGTGACAGGGAGCTCCTGCCACTCTTGAGGACCGACCTTTTCTTAAATCTGTTGCAACAGTTCTTCTATTTTCTTAGCTTAATCTATCCCTTACAGTTTCTAGTCTATAAGGCTGACCACCTGTTGACACCCCCTTCCCTTTCTTGACTATGCTATAATGTCCTCTTTAATTTTCCTTTTCCCTCTCAAGTCCCCGTACAGGAAGATTATTGTGGTGACCTCCAAACATATGTAAAACAGGTTGTGTTTATCATTGTTGGATTTAGTATGTAATAGCGCTATGTCATAAAATACCTTGATGTATATACCTTGGCCGGGATACTCAAAGGGGTTGCGCCTGGCTCAACAGTGTTGCGCTGGCACAACCCTGCATTGCACCCCAGCGGGATATTAAGAAGGTTGCATGGCATAGTGCAGATCTCGATATGCAGCACAAATGCAGGGCGTGCAATGCATATGCGGACATCCCGATACCAGCTCGGATGGCGGCGACAAAGGCACAACCCTGCATTAGGTTATATGGAAATGCATGAGCCCCAGAAAGAGTGGCAGAACTCCTGACCACCCACAGGTGGGCCGCGGTATTGCAGGGCTCAGCACAGCAGCCCAGCTGTGGGTGGCCACCCGCCCACCCAGAACACCGTTGGCAAATACACACACATCCCTGGTGGTCAAGTGGACCCTGCCCATAGCCGCAATCTCTGCAGTGTATACCAAGCAAGCCCTGGTAGTCTAGTGGCCTCCCGAGTCCCCGAATATTGTAATGAAAGACCATCCCTGGTGGTCTAGTGGAACCCCCCCGCCCCTAGCAGTGATCGTGGTAATCCTCTGTAAGGAACAGCCCTGGTGATCCAGTGGCACCCCACCCTCCAACCCACACCAAACCCTCTTGCCCCCCGCCCCCCTCATCGGCGGGTGGCTGCAACCTGCCCGCGATACCGCCTGCCACACGACGACGACTGGTACATTGTGGGCTGTAAGCCCATTGGTCCCAGTGTGGCCAGTAGTCAGTGTGCTACTGTACCAGACAGTCCCACTATGTAAATGACTTTATTCACATGTTTGGGACTGTCTAGTACAGTATGCCCTGTAGGCCTATTGGTCCACTCTGGGATCAATGGGCTTACAGCCCACACTGTACCTGTCATGACGGGGGAGCAGGGTGGGCAAGGGTCTGTGGGTGGGAGGGTGGGGATGCCACTGATCACCAGAGCTGTTCCACGGATGACTACTCAATCGCTGCTAGGAGCGGGGAGGGGGTTCCACTTGACCACCAGGGATGGTCTTTCATTACATTATTCGGGGACGTGGGGTGGGGGGCACTAGACTACCAGGGCTTGTGTGGTATACATTGAAGCAATCGCGGCTTCAGGCGGGGGATGCCCCAGGATCCCCACTGCACACTTCATGCTGTGCATGGCGCCAGGCGCAAGTCGCCAGGGTGCCTTGCGCAAGGCATGCAAATGAGGCCATAATGACATGCAAATGGCCCCATTTGCGCCTTGCATATCTTATGGCCTCATTTGCATGCCCCCTGCTGAATATCACGGGTGATGCACCTTGTGCAACTGCACTTGCGCTGGCACATCCCCGTGTTCCTTATTTGTGGCTTCCGCCGGCGCAGTGCTGTGCGCCGACCTTGCCATATTCAACGGTGCTGCCCCATGGCGCATCACCGTTGAATATCGCCTGGTCCCGGTGCAGCCCAGTTGCGCTGCGCCACTATCTGGCTCAGTCTGAATATCTGGGCCCTTATGTTTATGAAACCTGTAAATGTTGAAAATACCATGGCACTTGGTGTTTTTGATAATGATAAAAAGTACTAGGTGACTATTATAGAAATTAAGTAAATTGTGCTATTTAAAATGCATGTAAATTGCTGTAAACTAAACAAGTCTGAAATTTCATGGTGATCTGCATATATCGCATGATGCTTTACATTATGGAAGTATGTATGATGTTGTATTTCTTTGAAACTTCATTTGTTGCCAGTGCCCTTTGGGGTAACCATTGTTTCAGTGATTCTGCATTGAGGTTCTTTGTCTGTAACTTTTTTTTTTTTTTTTCTTTTTGAGCCCCCCACTACCCAAGCAAACAATGCCCACGTGGGGTGAAGGGGTTTCACTAAAAATGTTTAGATCAGAGAATCAGTGTCAGTAGGTGCTGGCTAAGTGCAGAGAAAAGACATACATAGTCTGTTGCTGCAAACTGATGTACTGAAGAAGGAATATGTCATTACGGAAGGTTATTTCTTGTCTTTTGAGTAAACATCACTCAGAGATTGTGTGTTGAACTTGAAGTTCGGTATCTGGTCCACCTGTTATCCCACAACCCCTCCACAGTGCTCAAGGTGGTAGCAGCAACTAGTGGCCTGATAAAAGGAATAGTTTCTAGAGATTCTAATTGGAAGTGAAGTACTTCATTTTGTGTGAGTCTCCAGTCTCTGCACATTGAGATGCCAGGTCTCCTCGGAAGGAGAAAATCCGGTGATGTTTGCAGGCCAGTAGCTGGAAGAAGAATGTCTTCCCCTAGACCCATCTCCAGTGGTATTCAGAGCTTTCCTGATAACCCCTAGGAAATGGCGGGGTAATGAGAACACACCTTGTACTCTCCTGGTCACACTGATGGGCCCACACGAATGGGACTGCATATTGGAAGCAGCCCGGCACACAGGTCCACTTGCTTGCAGCAGACTTGGGAGATCAAATTTCCCACTATTCAGATCCCAGTTTCGCCACCAGAGAATGCAGGAAGGTGTTTGATGGGGTCCGGAGTGTCGTACAGTCTTGTGGGGTATCGTACAGTTTGTATTTCCCAGCACAACTAAAATGTTCTATGTGTGTGGGGAGTATTACTAGCGATCCCAAAGATGCCGGAATTCTTGCAGAAAATATTAAACAGGACTGTAGAGCTAAGGAAACTGGAGACGGAACCAGTGATTGAGACTGATGGGACAAACCGTGAACTCTTAAGTACCTGATGCTGGGGATGAATGGGCTACCGAGGCAGGTTAACCTGAAGCAATAGCTTTTACTTTAACGACCTGCCAGGATATTTTAAGACTACTTGCACTGAGTTTCGATCAGTGTGCATAAACTGAACTCTAATCAGCTGTATATATTTGCCATGCTTTAGGATTTATTTATTACATTTTTGTTGACCAGGTAAGTGCACTAGACAAATTCTGTCTCTTTTCAGGCATGACCCGGGGGGAGGGGATACAGATGAATACCAACTGACCTTGAACCAGATTAAGCTGTTGGTGGTATTTTTTTAGTGAATGGGGGTAAATTTGGCCAGGGCACTGGGGAAATTCCCCTACTCACCTCCAGGGGAATTCTTGTCATCCTGGTCTCTGACCAAGATGGCCGCTTCACAGGAGATGGAGGATCTGATGGACGTTATGGAGACAGGGGAGCAGGCCTCCTCCCCTGTCCCTTCTAGTCTTGTGGCTGTAGAGCGAGCTATGCTATGACGAGAATTTGTGGATCTAGATGTCAAGCAAGAATCTGGTAATGACCCTGTAAATGTGCACATTGTTTTGTACTCTGACATACCTGTATCTGCACAAGAAGATGTTGTCCCTGAGAACCAGATGGTCCTGCAGCCTTGTTTGGAGTTGGCAGTGGATGAGGAGCGAGGTAATCTACAAAGTTTTCCGAGTGGCGCACAGCGGACTTCAGTCGGCAGAATGTTAACATCTAAGGCGGGTCCTGACAATGAGCTGCAAGATGTATCAGGAGTCCCAGCTGTAAGAACAGTGACTCACGCTTCAGCAATGCGTGAGTCTGTGCTTCAGACTGAGGAAGCGAGTTCCTCTGAGGTGGCTGGCAGTGAAATCGATACCTCTGTCGAGTGCCAAGAGCCGCGTGATCTCCTGCAAAGAACTCTGGTAGCTGCAGCACGACGCAGATTGGGGACAAAATTATTACCAAACAAACATCGGGAGTGCAGATTACAGACGGAGCACAACAGCATACAGAGGTACCACTTTCTGTTCCTTCTAATCAGCCTGTTACAAACACTGGAACTTTTTTCTTTTACTGACCAGAAAAAAGGCAATAAGCCTTCTGAGTTCCCTCATCCTGACTGGTCTCCGGAACGTGCACTCGCAGGAGAAGGTTGGCTACCCACACCTGATGGACACTGGGTCCCCGATGCTAAAGATCCCGCTGTACAGAAATATGCAGACCTAGGCGCAAAGTCTGGTGAACCCGCAGGAAAAAAGACCCTGTAATTGGACTTTCTGCTGCTAAACCTAAAACCCTCATGCAGCATACTGTTCTGGTACCAGACCCTTCTATGCAAGACGCACCTTCCATTGATACACATTTAAGTCTGGGCCCAGCAGAAAAAGTATTGGACAACCCTGAGAAATGTGCTTGGCTTTCCCCTTTGTTTAAGTTGGTTGGTTTATTTCAAAACAAGGGTGAGCCAACGCCCAGAAGAAATGCAGTTCGCCTCATTTATAAAGGTGGATTAGAAGAGCTGCCTGACAGAATTTACACTGCTAAAATGTTGTTAAAAGGGTCTTTGAGGTTTTTTTTTCTTCAGAAATATTCACCTTAATTCATGTTGGAAATGCTAATTTTGACATTAGTTTCAAAAAGTGTCACAAACCTCGATAGATTTTGGGCCCAATACCACAAGTTAAAAAATACCCCATTGTGGCTTCCATTTTTAGCTACTCCCCTAACTAAACCAGCTATAAAGGTCATCACTGTAATGTTTAAAAATGAAGGTGTCAATATTAAGGACATCCTGTTCTGGCTTAGACAACAATGTGAGGTGCTGGACAGGCCCACCCCCATTCTAGACAGTGAACAGATCTGGAATGGGGTTGGAAATTTAAAGTTAAATTGTTCTTCAATAATGGGCCTGCATGGCTGGCCCGCCGGCACAGCGGTAGAGTTACCGCTTGCGGTGCCAGCGACCCGGGTTCGGGAACGGACTCGGGTGGCTGGAGGGCCGGCAGGGGAGGAGGATCGATTGCCCAGGGCCGCTCTCCTCCTCTGGGTGGGTGGTGGGATGATAGTTCACTGCGACACCGCCACCTGGGTGACCACGGGTGGAGGTGCAGGCAAGGGAGGGCAGACGCCTGCCGGGAGTTGAGCGCTAGCACGTCGAGGCGTGCGTCACTCCTTGGCCCCCCCCTTGTGTGCAGACGTCCGAGGGGTAGGGACCAGAGAAAAAGCGGAAAGAACCCTGTGCTGGGCTCCTGTAGACGGGACCCGGCTGTCCTGAGAAAACCCTTAACCAGGCTCCACAGACGGGGCTCGTGAGGCCTTCCGACACAGTCTCTAGGTGTGAGAGGGGGACTATCTGGGGTGTCCCCCTCCTCCCCACCCAGGGGGTAAACCGCAGCAGGATGGGGAAGGCTAGCCAAACACCCGGAGGGAGGTACCTGGGCCGGGACTACGGGAAACTACAGCTTAGGAGATCCCCGAAGAAAGGAACTCAGCGCAGCAAGGAAGGGGGCATAAAGAGGAAGTAAAAAATAAATAAATAAATAATGGGCCTGTACATCTACCTAACTTTTTCTTTTTAGGAAAGGATAGAGGTTCTCTTTTTTTATGTAGGGCAGCCCAAAGCCTGCTTTATTTTTATTTATTTATTTATTGAAATGTTTCACCAGGAGGGCACACTGAACAAGTTGTTCATCTCACGGTGCGACCTGGGGGGAGGGGTTACATAGGGTTGTGAAGGATGATCAGTTACAATAGTATGTGGGTAGTACAAACAATACAACATTGTAAGATTGTGCAACAGTTAGAACACCAGTTATTGTTTGATGAACAGTAGTGGAACATTGGGTAAATTGCAATACATGTCCAAAATCATACAAAAGAACATATAAACGTACAAAACAGTAATAATGCGATAGAACCATTTATAGTGCATGAGTGTACCAGGAGCAGGCTCGAGGTAGTATACAAGTGCTGTTGGAGTAAAAAGGATGGGGTTAGGTTGTGCACACTGGTGACCCAGAAGGGCAGGTGAAGAAGAGGGGGGGAGAGGCAAGAACTGAATATGGGGAGAAGGGTGGCGTTTCCTGATTTCCCCCTTCAGGATGTTGAGAACCCTGCCGGGGGGGTCATGGTAGGAAGGCAGAAACTGGGGATGGGTATTAAGGTGAGTTAAAGCAGAAACAGCTGAGAGAAAGCTAATTGTGTAGGGCAGAGGTAAGGGAGTAGTTGGAGGAGGAGTGTCATAGTTCAGGGGGGAGGGAATTCCAGATTTTAGAGAAACGATGGGCGAAACCAGTTTGACCAATGAGGGTGGAGCGGCGAGGGCCCATCAAGGTGCAGGCATTATTTGATCTGAGAGAGTGGGTGGGGAGGTGGAGTGGAGAGAGAGAAAGAGAGGATGGGAGATAGGAGGGGAGCCCCCGAACCAGAATTTGGAGGTTAGTTTGCCACAGTGAGAGATGCGTCTGTGTTTAAGTGTGGGGCACGCACACATTTAAGTTCAGCTTGTGATACTATCAGACCCAATCACTGTTTTGAGTATGGGCATATGCCAGCAAACTGCTTAAACCTCTTTTGATGCAAATTATGTGAGAAAACTAGGCACACCTATGGCAGGTGTCCATGGGCCTCCCATAACAGGGAAGACTGTCCCTTACATGAAGGCCTTATAAATCTAGCCCAACTAGCACAGGCCAAGAAAATAGCCAGGCAGGAGGATGAACAAGTTGACCCTTCTGTGGTGCACACACTTCCTGCACAGGATCTGAGGCCTCCTGTCATCGAAGTTCAAGAGCAGCCTTCACAGCCTACGCAACCATCTCTTGACAGGGTGGAAGCACCCATTGGCATTAGTAAACAGACAGTAACTCCTAAGGTCTCCCCTTCTCCTTCTAGCGAAGTACTGAAGGAGGACATGCCTCCCCCCCCCCCAGCTATGGATACGGCCTTTAAGCTAGTCTCCTCTAAGAAAAGATCCAGACCAGGGGGCATTTCAAGGGCTGGGCCACCTGAGGGTAAAGAAGGAAAAAGAGCTAAAGGTAGATCTTCTCCACTCTTGAAAACTGAGAATCGCTTGTCCTCTCTACCAGTAGATAAAGAATGGGGAGGTTCTGAGGAAGAAGAATCAGACACCCCATCTGTTGCCTCCGCTACAACTGATGATACGGAGGAGGGAAATCACTAAGTGTACCTGGCAGAGAAAAAATTCTAAAACCCCTGGTTGATCATGTACCTCGTTTCTTAAGAGATGACTTTTCCTTTACCCTCCCATGCACTCTCTTTCCATTTCTTCTGTAAATGTCAATAGCATTAAAAACAAGAAGAGGTGTGGCGTCTTTTTATCCTTGTCCCATTTTTCTAGTGATACAAGGTGTCTGCAGGATACAAGGCTCAAATCCCATCAGGATTTGAGACAGGCCTCTAATAATTGGAGTGCAGGGCCTTCTTTCTGGTCAGTAGGGGAAGACAGTTGTGATGGAGTGTGTATTCTTTTTTCTAAACCAGGGATTACTGTTTCTTGGCCGTTGGATATTTTTCCTGGCAGAACCCTCATGCTGGATATTAATTATTGCCAGGACAGATTAAGATTAATCACTGTTTACGCTCCCCAGACCAGAACTCGGAGGTTTTCCCTTTTTAGATCTATTCAGCCTTATTTACACTCATCCAGGCTGATAGTGTGGGCAGGTGACTTTAATTGTAGTTTCATGCTGTCAGAGGGCTTAGGACAAATAAAGTTTCTTGTGATACTCTAGCACTGCAAAGTATACTCTCATTGTCTGGTCTCTCTGACTCCTATAGAATGCTCCACCCTACTGGTGGACACACATTTGTTTTTAAGAGTTCTCTATCCACAAGAATAGATTTTATTTTTTTAACAAAAACATTAGTTGCTGGTCAGCCCAGTGGTGCTAAGGGTTGAGGCGCTGGATGCCACACCTCTCGTCACACTGGCGACCTGGGTTCGGATGCGAGCCCGGGCCGTCAGGGGTTGGTAGGGGAAGGATAGGATTGAGCGTCCGGAGGACTGCACTCCTATCCTGGGGTGCGCTGTGGGTCTTCACTGCTCTGCAACGGCCCCTGGGGACGCCCGGAGGCACTGCCAGTGATGGTCTAAGGAAGGGAGGAGTGCAGTGGACATCAGCATGTTAGTGCTAGACATCATTGCACGTCTGCACTCCTGGGACAAGAAAGAGGAGGAAAATGCAGCACTGTCCACGGCAGCTTGATGGCCGCACTCCCTGAGCCTGGCAGGGTACGTGGGTGCAGATTCCGAGGCTGGTATTGGATCCTGGCCTGGGGCTGGGACCAAGGGGGGGGTCCCTCTCGCGGGTACAGCTGCATATGCCAGCTGACCCGGAAGATGTTTCTCCGTGGTCATCGGGGGGAGAGGAGCGGCGGCTGAATTTAATGGCAGGTCAGTGGCTGAAGGGGAGAAAATAAATTGAAGATTTAAAAAATAAAAGCTTGAGTTGCTGACAGGGTTTTTACCACTGCCTGGGAATTCCTCTGACCGCAAATCTGTTACGTATATCTCAGTTGGGGGCTCTCCTGGATGCAAGAAAAACAGTTGGGGACTGAGTGCATCTTTATTAGATGACCCAGATATTAAGAAGGCCTGGATAAAAGATTGGGGAGCACGGTTATCTGTCTCCGCCTGTTATGAGGATCTCAATTGTTGGTGGGAAGATATGAAACAGTCTTGGAAGCACATCTTTCAATCTACAGCACAGGCTAAATCTAATAAGAAGTATATGGGTATTTGCAGTTAAGGGGACGATTGCAAGCCTTGATATCTTTATCAGAGGTGTAAAATAGGGATTACAGTTTACAAATTCCGGTGCTTAAAGATCAGATGAAGACCTGCCAGTATAATTGAGCCAGATCATTACACCAAGAATGGAAGTTCGGGGCCGGGGGGGGCTCTGTTGAGCTCGAGCAACAAGCAGCAAATATTTATAGCTTCTTATAACCTGGAGAGGAATCTGCCTAAATCGTCCATTAAGAAGTCTTACTCAGCTTTTTTGATCCCACCATCGTAAAGCTTGCCCTTGAAAACATTAAGATGGGTAATCCTAAAAAGGATAAATTCCCAGGTGGACTTGGCAAAAGCAAGGGATCGGGAGCTTCAGGAAGGCCTGAAGATGCCATCGTTTCAGAGGAGAGGCCTGAGACAGGAGAGACTATCGCCACATTGGGTCACAAACTTCAGACCCTTATATCTTCTTTGTCCGTTTTAAGTCAAAAAGTAGACTACTTTAATGGACAGGTTACAATCTTGGAATCAGCGGTAGAGGGTATTAAAGGGGATCTCCGAGATGTCCACAGCCAAGCTGATGCCTCTACGGGTGCGACTACGCTTGTGCTAAAGGAAAATCAACACCTTAAGGCAAGGCTGGAGACCCTCGAAAATCAAGCAAGAGTGGCAAATGTTCGTATTATAGGACTGCCGGAAGGTATCGAAGGCGACCACCCAATACTTAACATCCAGGACTGGCTAACTGAAAAGTTAACATCGGGAAGTCCGGAAGAAGCTTGGAAGGTAAAGAAAGCATACCGGGTGCATCTGCGGGGCTGATCACAGAACACAGATGAACCGTGAACCCTCATGTTGGTGACCTCGGGTGTAGCAGCCCGGGATAAAATTCTTAAATGTGCTCGCAGTGCAGCTTCCTTATTGCAAGATGACCACCAGGTACATTTCTTCCCTGATATCAGTTATGCCGCCAGGCAATGTCGGAAAAAATTTGAGGGAGTTAGACGCATTCTGAGAGGCTTGGGCGTTCCACACAAGATAATTTTCCCTGCTAGGCTTCGGGTGGTACACAACAGCAAAGTATACCTATTCTCGGATCCTATAGAGGCTGGAAATTGGGCGGATTGGAGGGCAGCTGAAACACGTAGAATAACCGAAGGCACTGAAGATGAAGACAACCAGGCAATACCTTGAAGGCATTCTGAAGGTGACTGCTTATTACCGAATGTTAACTCTATTTTGCATTGCCCCAGTACTGTGTCGATGTTTCATCAAACTTTAGCTCAATTGCATAGATAAAACGATCTGACTTTTTGTAGCTTTCTCATGGAAAGTTACTTTCATATTTACAATGGATTTGAGCTACCTGCGATGTCTTAGTTTTCATGGGGGTAAATTTTGTTTACTGCCTAATCTTATTTTAGGTTAGGAATAAAAGACGCAAAGGTTGTTTAGTTATCTTCTTCAGGTTTAAGTGGGGTAGTCTCGAGCTGTTAAAATGTTTTTTACTTTAGAGATGTTTCTCTCTTGCATTTAGGTAAATACATGGCACCACTAGCCCTTTTTTTTTTTTAAAAGGGGCATGGCTAATTCTCGGTCTAAAATTGTTGAACAATTTATTAACATCGACAAATGCCATGTAGCTCATGGGTTCTATACTCAGCACAAACAGAGTAATTTTATCATACTGGCTTAAATTTACTACAGGAATACCCCTAATGTTGTATCAATATATAGTAGATGCAAAGAGCTCCTTTGAGTAAGAAAATAATGTTATTTCCAATTGTAATACTGTGATTTGATGGACTGTCTGTTACATGAGAAATGTTTGTTATGAATATGACAAAATGAAAAAAATAAAGTATAAAAAAAAAAAAAAGAATTGAGATTCAGTACACAAGTAAGAAAAGGGTCTTTAGATCCCTTTAAAGAATCCAGTGACCGGGTCAGGCATAGGGTTCTGACAGGTTTAAAAAACACTGCAGGTCAGGTCTGTATCTCACCTACAGAAATGTTAAGGGTGATAGAACAACACATAGAATCACTCTATGGAACCTATACAGTGGAGAATATTCCCATTGATTTCTTTTCCCTTTTAGACTTACTACAAGTTGCAGATTTTAATGAAGCATCTCTGACAAAGCCCATTACATTAGAGGAAGTAAAGTGTGCTATTGGCAATTTAAGGAAAGATGCAGCACCACAAGGGAAACATGCAATCCCGCATGGACGTCAGCAGGGCAATTTTATACTTCTGAGGGAATTGTTTTTTAGGGGAGCAAAAGATAAAACTTCTGGGTACATTTTAAGCCTTGATCAAGAGAAGGCCTTCAATAGGATTGCCCATTCTTCCCTTTTTTCAGCACTTCAGGCATATGGGATCCCTGACTAGTTTTTATTTTAGCTAAAAACTTTGTATCAGAATGCAGTTTTGGTACCAAATATAAATGGGTGGAAGGGACAGAAAATCGGGGTCAAGAGGGGAGTACATCAGGGGTGCCCCCTCAGTCCATTATTATATGTATTTGGCATAGACATACTAATTCGCTATGTTATGTTACAGGATAGCATAAAAGGTTTGCAAGTGATTCCAGATAGAGAGGAAACCAAGATTCTTGCTTATGCTGATGATCTGGTTTTATGTTTGCAACTTGATTCATCAGAAGTTGCGCTAAGTGAGGTATTTGACAAATACACTACCGTATCAGGGGCACAAATTAACTATGATAAAAATATGGGGATAATTTTAGGTCACATCCCTTTGCCTAGTACTGGTACCTTTCCAGGTTTTTCTATTTCTCAGCAACCTATTAAGATATTGGGAGTAATGTTTGGGAATGGAGATTTAGCTAAGCAAAACTGGGATATTTGCATTGGTAAAACAAATAGGCTGGTGGCTGGATGGAAGGGGCAACACATTTCGGTAAAGAAGATTAACACACTGTTGATTCCAGTGTTCTTGTATATCAGATATATTTTTCCTCCTTCTCATGCAGTGGTAACTTCCCTTTTAAGCGTATTCTTTCAAGCTTTTTGGGGGAGTAGGTTAAATCCTATCAAAAGAGAGTTTGCCTACAGACCCATAGCTGAAGGAGGTGTTCACATGGTAAACCCTGTAGCTTTTTTTTATAGCCTTATTCTTAGCTACAATGTGGGAACTGTCTTAAAGCCAGGAAACAAAATATGGAAGCCTCTAGTTTTAGAGTGGTTAACTCAGAGTATTCCTTTATGGGTACAAAATAAGGCAAGGTTGCTTTGTAACATTGAGCCCCTACCCCCTATTGGTATAGAACTCATTAAGAGTCTGATTAAATGGAAACTTTCGCCAGTGTTTATACAGACTGCAGACAGGAAAAAAATATAGAAGACCATATTATTGGCTGAGCAGAAAGAAGTGGTTGCTTTTCCTAAGTGTTCTGAGAATAAATTTATTGGGGCACTAAAGCTTTTGGAGAATAAAAGGCTACCAGTGTTTATATGGGATTCTGTTTGGCATAGTAATTATGGGAGGCTGGGAGTCAAAAATAATAATAAGCATAAGTCCCTTGATGAAAGTATTGTTTAAGGGAATCGTGTGTTCAGATTCTGGAAACCCAGGAACACTTATTTATGGAATGTGAATATGCAAAAAACTTCCGGGGTCACTTTGGCCACCGAATGGAATAAGCCGCTTTTTTTGTCACTACAGTATGAGGACTTAATGTTCGGGACTTCTATGCACGGGTGGGGTAAATACCATGAGGAAACCTTGCATCTTATTTTCTCAGTTATTAGATATTTTTTTATGGCAGTTCAGATGTGTTTGGGTTACCCAGCAGTGGATAATTTCATATGAGGAAATGATGCATAATATTCAAACTATAGTACAAAATATCAGAAATAAAGATAATTGTATGTTTTCTAAAGAGAGATATAAAATGGTATGGGTTAAATGGGAAAGATGGGATCCAGGGTAATTGGATACATCTCTTGTTATTTTTTTTCTCTATGATGTTATAAGTTTTCTTAGTTTCTGTCTAATGGACTTTGTATCATGTTTGTATTTGCAATTTATTGTATCTTTTTGTAATGTAGTCCTTCTTTTCAAATAAAAATTCCATTACTCTTTTCGAGAAGCGCCATGGGATCTTTAACATCCACCTGAAACTACCACCAGAACAGGCAGATGGGACCTCGGTTTAACGTCTTATCCAAAAGACGGCACCTCAGGAGTGCAGCACCCCTCTCATGCTGCACTACAGTGTCAGTACTGGGATATTAACCCAAATGCCTGGTGTGGGGATAGAACCCACAGTCTTCTGATCTCCCGGCCTCAGAGGTGAGTGTGCTGCCTCGGGGTGTCGGCATGTGGCTCCGTGTAGCTTCCTCCCCTAATCTCTCAACAACTTCTGCAATGTGTTGGCACCACTGAGATCGTCACATTCTTCCAAGGGACACTGTGTGAGTCTGCTGGACATGTTTAAAGTTTAACCAGAACAGTTTTAAAAATGTTTACTTGTTTTTTCTCTTCTGAAACAAGTGTGCAGCATATACATGTCGGCATATAAACCAACGCTTCTATTTGTTTGTTTGTTTATTTACCTTGTTGCAGCCAAAACTCCCACCGAAGTGGGTCGGCTGAAGTTAAGTACACAAATTTACAACAAGCACAAAATTTACAAAAGCATGTATCACAGTTCAAAACACCTTAAAATTTACATCACAGATTCAATAAACATTTGATTACTCAAAAGATGAATTACATTAATATTTTAGCAATTATTTAAAAATGTTACAAAAAAGGACGACTGATATTTTGTTTTTCTAAACACTAGTTTTCTCCATCTCACTTGTTTTCTTAATCCGTTATCTGTAGTTTCTCCAGCTGTTAACAGTGTATGCAACTTATGCTGGGGGTTGCAAATTTCATAAAACAATCTCCTTGACATATCTGTTCTTCTCTCTTCCAGTCTTTCTAACTTACACATTTTCAGTGCTTCATTATATGACATTTCCCGACCTACAATAATCCTCAAAGCTTTCTTCTGAATTCTTTCACTTTCTTCACTTTCTGCTGAAGTTGACCCAGTGTCCCATACATTAGCCCTATAATGCAAAACAGGGCGAACAGCTGTACAAAAAAAAGACTAGATCATCTTGACTCACACTTGCTTTTTTTAACACTCTCAGGAAATACACCCTTGAATTCCCTTTCTTTACCATCCCTGACACTTGTTCTTTCTATCCAAAATCATTTTGAAATTGTAAACCTAACAGTTTACCTGTTTACCCTGGGGTGCAGCATAAGTCAGTAGATTGCATCTTAGATGCGAGTGAATTAAGATAGACGGTTATATACTGTTACAGTTCAATTATATTACATATTAGATATTTATTTTTTTTAAATATTTTTTTCTTTTCAGATAAAGCAGACATAATTTCCATTTTACAGTGTGTTCTCTTACATCATTATATAGATTCCTAAAATTTTAACCACATCCAATTATTTACTCTTTAAGTTCAGTGGAAGTATCTGTCTAGAAGGAAGGATATAGGAAAAGAGAGAAAAAGAATAATGATGTAGATGGAAGGGTTGTAGGGCCCTTCTAGAGGAGATTTTTTTTGATTTATTCTGGTAGAAATTGCTGGAATAATAGAGGATGAGGGGGAAGATTCCTAGTCTTATGGGACAAAATCCAAGTAGTTGTCTAGTTGATAACATAATCCATTTTTGCCACTTGAGCTTGAATGATGTGATACGGTTCGTAAGCCTCACAGATATAAAGATAATATTTCTGTGTTTATTCTGATATTCGTGGTTTTGTGCAGTGGAAGCCAAGTTACAGCACTAATAACAAAAGTTGTTTAAACCACTTTAGCATGTTAGAACATACAGGCTGTAGAATTGCCTGGTGACAATGTGAGCTTTTTTTCTTTCCATTATTGGGAATTGTTCTGCACACTGATGGCAATGCTGGTATGAGTATATTCTGTATGAATGTGTACTGATAATCATGTGTAGGCAGAACCCTCCTCTGAGGTATAGAAGTAGTTTGTGTAATGATGGATCCTAATGTAACGTGTTCTATATGGAATGTGATGTATTCTTCCGAAATGGATTAATAGTATAAGAATTATCATGACTATAAAATTAAAGAAAAAATGTAGGGGAGACACAGTTACCAAGCAAGAGATGGACTTTGGGGTAATATCTGACGGTCTCATGGTGGTGGGGCAGTGCGATAAAGCAGTAGGAAAGGTTAGCTGGCTGCTGGGGTGCATGTGTTGGGGAATTTCTAGCTGGAGAAGGGAGGTGGTGCTGCCACCTTATCAGTCACTAGTAAGACCCCTCCTGGAGTACTGTGTCCAGTTCTTGAGGCTGCACTTCAGCAAGGACATTGACAGGGTGGAAGTGGTCCAGAGAAGAGGTATCAAATGGTGCAAGGATTGCACAAGAAACCATAAGAGGAAATTCTATGAGAGTTCAGCTTGTATTCCATGGAGAAGAGTGAGAGGGGATGTGATTGAGACTTATAAGTGTCTCATGAGGGTGAACAAGGTACAGGAGGGGAGACTCTTTCAGAGGAGGAGGAACACCAGAACATGGGGGCATGCTATGAAGCTTGGTGCGGGAGTTTGAGGGATGTGAAGAAATGCTTCTTCACAGAAAGGTTGGTGGACCCCTGAAACGGCCTGTCAGAAGAGGTGGGGGGGTGAAAACAGTGGGGAGCTTCAGGCATGCATGAGATAGGCACATGGGCATAGTGAGTAGAAGAAAGGGAGGAGGGAGGGGCACGTGTGGCCAGGTAGTGTCCAGGGTTTCGTAATAGGCAGGTAAAATAGGGCAGAGTTGATGGGTCTGCCAGTCCTTTTCTGCCAGCAGATCTGCGTTTCTGTGTTTCTGTGGTCTCTGCTCAATATGCCTTTCCTGGAGCAACCATTATAAATATGTCCGTCAGTAAATCCCAGTATGCTGGGGGGTGGGGGTGTTTTTATAAAATATTACAAGACACTGACAAACAAACTTAAACTCCTGGAGAGGGTCCAGAGGAGGGCAACCAAAATGATTTGGGGCTTGGGGGACAGGACCTATGAGGAGAGGCGCAAAAAGCTAAATATGTACACGTTGGAAGAGAGAAGGGACAGGGGGGACATGGTAGAGGTCTTCAGGTACATGAAGGGGTAAACAGGGGAGGAACAGTCAGGGTGCTTTGAAGGAAGGAGGAGGGGGCCACTAGAGGGCATGGGTGGAAGCTGGAGGGGGGAAGATTCAGGGGCGAAAGGAGGAGGTGCTACTTCACTGAGAGGGTGGTGGAGCCATGGAATGTGCTGCCTAGGGGGCTGGTGGAGGTAGAGATGGTGGAGGGGTTCAAGAGGGGGTGGGACAGGTGCAGGGGAAGGGTTCTGGAAGCAAAATCCAATGCAGCGAGAATATCCGGAACTGGGAAGGGAGAAGCCAGAGAAGGCGAGGGGGCAGCAATGTCAGCTCCCAGGGTGGGGGCTGACCAAACGAGCAGACTCAAAAGACCGTTAGGCCTATTCGGCTGGCATTTTAGTATGTTAGTATGTAATCCCAGCTACACAAATCACTGCACTGGTCTGAAGCTGGTGCTAGTGTGAGTCTGAAAGCCCAGTGCCACAAACTGCAGTCACCCTTGCTTCTGTCCCTGGGGCTCCAACAGAAACATTTTTTATTTTTATTTTACTGTGCTGCTGTTCCATATGTACTATGCAGCTCTATAGAGGACATTGGGAAAATGGCAGTTCTTCCAGGCTCTCCAAATGGGGAACCTGGTCACTTCATTCAGTTGCAGCCCCCCCCCGATTCAGGTCACCGAGGTACAACCTGTACTGGAGTAGGAGGAATACTATAAGGGATAGGATGATCTAGTTGAACCTGCAGCGTCCCCAGAACAGGACATTGGGCCTTCTCCCAGCGTGAATGAGGATGTTTCCTCATATTCATTTGTCTGGCAGATGGGCGACACTCTCAGTATCCCCTAGAGGAGAACAAGGAGGATATTGAAGAGGCTGAGTTTATAAGCATGATGTATCTAACTTCTACAAAAAAGGTTGTTAGCACCCATACATAAATCGCTCAGAAAGGCCACTGCAAAGATTGTCAGTACCTAACTCTGCTGCTGGCGTAGACAAGAAAATAGAAAAAAGTACTATTAGGACAGTCAGGGTGTGGCATACTTGTGTGCCCATTCAGACCATGAAGGTGTAGTGCGAGCAGCTGCTCATGAAAGGCAAAGGTGCCTCTTTCCACCTGGCCTCCAGAAGCGGATTCCAGCAAACTGGATACTATGCCCAGAAAAGTCTTTACTACTGCCGCTATGAAGCTGAGACAGGCAGCCTAAATGGCCTACACAGCTCAGTACCAAAAGGCATCGTGGAGTATGGCTATGATTCTGAGTGAAAAGTGGACAGTGAAGTGGGTAATAACTTGGCATCAACAGCAAAAGCAGCACTTGATGCCACCACGTACCAGTTCTACATGACTGTAGATGCCAGTGACTCAGCCACCAGAGTCCTAGCATGCTCAGTAGCCTTGAGGCTTTCTTGTCGAGGGCAACGCTTAACCCAGGACACTCGGAGCAAAGCCATTGGTTTTCCTTATGAAGGAGCATCATTGTTTAGTGACGAAACTAAAGCCTACATGAAAAAAGTGGATGAACAAAAATCTACTTATAGAGCCAACTGAGAATAAAAAGGCCTCCACTTCCTATAGGCTTTACGAAAGGGGAGGCAGGGGCAGGGGTACTACAGGTAACATTATTCTGGATATAAATAACATCCACAAAGAGGTTACAACAGAGGTAGATACAGAAGGAATGCTAGGTATGCTTCTGCACCAGACCCCAGACCACAACGCAAAGAAAAATACTGAAATTTTTACCCAGGTCACCTGCCAGCCATTGCCAATGGGGGGGAAGAGTGATACATTACTTCCAGGAGTGGGAGAAAATTACCGTAGATAAGCAGGTTCTGAGGTAGTGAGTCAAGGCTTGTTCCTGTAGTTTCAGAAATTTCCAGGGCTGCAAAAACCAAGAAGTGTCCCAGCTCACTCTCCGGAGCAGAAACTCATGTTGGAGTTGGAAGTAAAAAGAAAAGGAAAAATAAAGTACCTGCAGGCAAAAACAGTAGAAAAGGTCTCTGTCTCCCAATGGCAAAAGGGTCCTTCCTCAAGATACTTCCTGACACATAAGAAAAATGGGGAACGGTGACCTGTTTTTGACCTGAGATTCTTAGACAGACACTTCAAAAAGGAACATTTCAGAATGGTGACACTGAGTACAGCGATTTCATCTCTAGAAGCATGTGACTGGTTAGGGTCATTGGCCTTAAAAGCACATACTTCCATGTCCCAGTAAGACCTCGTCCTAGGAAATACTTGAGGTTCAGGCTGGGAAATTGCCGGTATCAGTTCATTGCCCTACCTTTTGGCCTAACCTCAGCACCAAGGGTGTTCACAAAGTACCTAGCTGTGGTAGTGGCACATTTGAGGAGGCAAGATATAGTACTTTTCCCTATCTGGATGACTGGCTAGTCTCAGGGAAAACTAGAGGAAACAATGGACTCCCATCTCAGTGGCATTGAAGAGACTAGGTTTCCTCATAAACCTGCAAAAGTCACAGAGAGAACAAAGTCAGATTCTTGAGTTCATTGTAGAGAACTGCATACCCTGCAAGGGGGAGCATTCCTCCCATTAAACAGAATAAACACCGTAATTTCCTGTGCAGACTCATCCCTTACAAGGACGATCAAAGCCTGCAAGGGACTTTGTGCAAATCTTAGGCTACATAGCATCAGGAACAGCTGTAGTGCACTGGGCTCGTCTGCTAGAGATTTGCAGTACCACCTAAGGTACTGATGCCAAAGAACAGATCCCTTAAACTGCCCAGTGCTAGTCACAGAAACATTAGAGGGAGCATTAGAATGGTGGAAGGAAAAGACTACCTCAGAGAAGGTATTCTCTACTTTCAGTTGTCCCCCTACCAGGTGCTGCCAACAGATGCTTCCCTCCTGGGGTTGAGGCCACCTAGGAGAACTTTCAGTAGGTGGGATCGGGAGCTCACAGGAGTGCATGAAACACATAAACATGCTGTAACTTACAGCAGTGCTTCTGGCAGTGCACTCATTTTCCTCCCTGTTACAGGGTCAGTCAGTCCACATACAGACCAACAACACAACAACAATGTATTACGTAAACAAGCCAGGAGGAACCAGATCCTCAAAGTGGTCCGTGAACCAGCAGGTGCTGGCATCAGAGTTCAATAGATGGAGCACTCCAGAGATGAATTTGTTTGCCTCGTGGGAGAACAAGAAACGTCCATATTTCTGGTGGATGACCCCATCGAGGGAACCGTGCCAGAGGATACACTCTCACTGTAATGGTCAGGGAGGTTCCTATGTGCCGTCCCTCGTTTTCCACTCTTTTAGGGGCTACTTATGAAGCTGAGAAGGAAGCAAGCAGCAGTGATTCTGATAGTCCCAGACTGGGCCGGGCATATATAGTACTCAATGCCACTATTGGGCAGGACTCTCATCTCATTACTACTGAGGCACAATCTGTTGGGTTTGCCTCCAGGCATGGTAACCTTCCCAAGCCTCAGAACACTGCGCTCGAGAGCTTGGGATCTTGAGTTCTGGTTTAAACCTGTTCCAAAAAGTTTTAGAGGTTTTGAAGGTATCCAGAAAGCAACTACAAGAAAGGCTTATTCCTGTAAGTGGAGAAGATTTTCATTCTGGTGTGCCTCCTGGAAAATCTCTTCAGTACATGCAGGGCTACCAGTAGTCCTAGATTATACAGTATGATGCACTTACAATTTCTGGGCTTTGGGCCCTCAGCCCTAAACATGCATCTGGCAACTGTCTCAGCCTCCATGTCAGTTGGCAAGGATACATTTTTGGCCTCACAACCCGTTTTTTAAAAGATTTTTCAAAGGTCTGAGTTGCCTTCACCCTCTTGCGCAGAAAACAGTCCTCCCATGGTCCCTGAATATACGCCTTGCCCAGATGGTATAGTCTCTTTATTGAGCCAGTGGCCACAGCAGACATGATGTGTGTCACTTGAGACATTTTTTCTAATTGTCATGACATCTGCCAGAAGACTTACAAGCTCTCTGTACAGATCCTAACTTTTTTCATTTTCCATAAGGACAAGGTAATCCTTAGGACAGCCAGGGAATTCCTGCCCAAGATGGTATCAGTTCCACCTGACCAGTCAGTCACTTTGCCTGTGCTTTTCCTCAGTCATTCTAGCACAGGTGAACAGAAGCTTCATTGCCTTAATGTGACAAGGACACTGAGTTACTATTTAAACAGGACGAAAGGTGCCAGATTTGATCACACACAATTATTAGTTTACAGTTGGCACGGGTAAACTATCTGCCAGAAAGACTGTTTTTGGCTGGATAGATTCCTGTGTACAGTTTTGTTATGAGACAACTGGTAAGCAGCCTACCAGAGGCCTAAAGGCGCTTTCTACTAGGGCCACCTGCATTTGTGGCAGCTACAAGGGGAATCACCTTCAGTACATTTGCAAAGCAACTGCCTGGAAGTCAGTTTGCACCTTTCACAAGGCAAACTGTTGTCTGGATATAGAGTCCAGAAGGGATGCTGGATTTTGGACTGCTGTCTTTGAGAACCTTTTCCTAAGTAGGTTCTAGACCCATCCTCCCAAGGTACTGGTAGTGTCTGCACATTTTGTATGACATTATTGTTGGATTCCATTTGATTCGTAGAAACATGGAAACCTAGACAATGATGGCAGAAAAAGACCAGCAGTCTATCCAGTCTGCCTGAGTTCCCTATCTAACCCTGAGACCTATTTTCCATCCAGGGTACCAGCCCTCCACCTCCTCCCCCCATTCTCATTCCCTGTTCTGTTGCAATGAGTGGCCACTTCACCCTTCTCCCTGTCCCAACCGAGCTTGAAACCAACAATTGTAGTAGCAACCACCACCTCAGCTGGTACACTGTTCCACGGCCCCACCATCCATTCTCTAAAATAATACTTCCTCCTGAACCTCCCTTCTGTCAGTTTCCATTCATGACCCTATGACCTCAAACTAGCATTCAACCTAAAACGTTCCTTGCAGTTTACCTTGTTTATTCTTTTAAGGAACTTGAAATTCTGTATCATATTTCCCCTCTCCCTTTTGATCTCCGGTGAGTGCATGTTCAGTGCCTTGAGGTGCTCCTCGTAAGACCTGTCCTGTTGGCCTTGAATCATTTTTGTCACCCTGCACTGCACTGCCCCTATCCTTCCTGAGGTGAGGGCACCAGGTGTGGCCTCACAAAAGATCTATAAAAGGGTAGTATTACCTTTCCTCCTGCTATCAGTACCTGTCCCTATACACCCTGGCATCCTGCTTTCCTCACGCTAGGCCTTGTTGTACTGGCTCGATTGCTTGAGGGTATCACTGATGATAACTCCTAGGTCACTTTCTTCACTGTAGTGTTAAGTCTTACCCCACCTATCCAGTACTCTGTCCTGGGGTTCTCATTCTCTAGGTGCATCATTTTGCACTTTCTGGCATTGAATTTCAATTCCCAAACCTTAGACCACCCCTCTAGCTTTTGTAAGTCACTCTGCATTTCCCCGATTCCCTCATCGTCATCCACCCTCCCACAGAGCTTAATGCCATCTGCGAAGAGACACAGCCTGCCACGGATACCTTCTCCAGTACCCCTGATGAACATATATTTTTTTTATATATATATATATTTTCTTTTTTACGCCCCCTTCTCACCCCGGTGCTTCCTCACCTTCAGGAGTCTCCTATGGCCTTGTGTGTCCCTGCTCGTCTGTCGGCATTGGGTGCAGTCATCCCCACGCTGCCTTGGTTTGACCCCCAGGTGGATTGAGGCAGGGCCCCTTCCACCGCCCAGTGTGACTGTGATTTCGCCGGGATCCGCCATCCATGCTGGCAGGGGCCCTGGGATCGGGGCCTGAAGCTCCGTCCTACAGGAGCACCGGAGGGTATTTTCCTTTCGCCCATCCCCGTAGGGACGTCCTGCGCTAGAAGAGCCTAGAGCAACGCACGCCACAGCGCAGCAACGCCTCCGCCCCGCAGACGCCCTCCCTCCTGCCACATGCAGTCTCGCTGCACCACACCCGCAGGGTCACCCAGGTGGTGGTATCGCAGCAGACCCGCATCCCACCTCACCTGGAGGAGGAGAGCAGCCTCTGGGTGCTCGATCCTCCTCCCCCTGGCCGGCCCTCCAGTTCCCCGAGTCCATTTCTGAACTCGGGTTGCTGGCGCCGCGAGCGGTAACCCTACCGCTGCGCCGTCGGGCCAGCCCCCTGATGAACATATTGAAGAGGACCGGACTCAAGACAGATCCCTATGTCACCCTGCTCATGAGCTCCCTCTCTTCTGATTTGACCCCATTGAGCACAACCCTCTGCTGCCTACTTTTTAGCCAGTTTTCTACCCAGTTCACTATGTTCTTAGCCACACCCAGATCCTCCATCTTCTTCAGCAAGCGTTCGTGGGTCACCGAGTAAAAAGCATTGCTGAAGTCGAAATAGAGCAAATCCATGGTATGGCCTTATCCAGTTCCCATGTCACCCAGTCAAAGAAAACTATCAGGTTCGTCTTACAGGCCCTCCCTGCCAAGAACCCATGCTGTCTACTGTTCTGGAGACTGTTGCTGTCCAGGTAGTCCACGAGGTCTTCCTTAATCAGTGACCCCATCCGCTTCCTTGGAATGGAGGTCACACTGACAGGTCTGTAGTTCTCCGCTTGTTCCTTGTGTCCCCCATTGAGCGGAACAATGTCCGCCACCCTCCAGTTCTTCGGAACAACCATTCCTCCATAGTGAGCTGTTGAATAGTCCTACCAGGTGTTTAGCCAGTTCTGCTGCCAGTTGTTTGAGGAACCTCTGATGTAATCCATCTGGTCCTGAGGCCTTATCTATCTTTAGGGCCACTAGCCCTTTCTGAAACCTGTCACTTGTAAATATTGCTGGTCTTGTCTCTGGAACCCCATTATCGGCCCCTTTAATGCAACTCTCGGGCAAGCCTTCCACCCTGGTGAAAATTGAGCAAAAATAAATCATTCCAGTTAGAAGAAAAGATTCAAGGATCGTGGATATGTTGGCATGTCCTTTCCCCTTTAAGATCAGCTGGAAAATCTTCAAGCTGGCTCCTCCCAGCCACCCGGGTGGTATAACCCTCGGCTCCGCCCCATGACGCCAGATCTTCCTTTCTGCTGGAAGATGCAGGTTCCCTCCTTCTTACTTTCATGTGTAGTAGGCCCTGGCACTCGAAAACTCTGTTTTACTGATCAAGATTCTCCAAATCTCTCCAAATAAATTTGTTGTTGTGACTATGGTGGAGGCCAAGTCCTCGCCCGGATTCCACCGGTGTCCCTGCAGGCAGAAAATGTTCGAACTAACCCGCATGCCAGCAGGCGTAATGCTTGGTCTCATCATGATACTCTGTGCCCGCGACTTTGTCGCCTTTCATCCAAACATTTTGGATGATTACCTTACGTGTCTCCAGCTCGGTCGTCTGGAAAAATGGCACCTGCCGGTCAAATCGAAGGATGCCAGCCTTGCAATCTCCGTGGCCGTGGGGTCTGTGAAACAACTGGAACAGATGAAGGCCTTCAAAGAAGAGTTGGCTCATGCTGCTGAGTTCTCGTCTTTGCCCTCGGTTTTTATTCCACTAAAACTGGGCTCCTCTTTCTCAGGTTCCTTTAAGGAGCAGGTCCAATCCCTTCCCACTCGTGGAGAAGGCCTTGGCTCGCACATCTCCAGATCCCAAGAAGGAATCTAAGGAACCAAGAGAAACCATGTCTCGTCGACGTCACTCTTGGAACAGAGAGCGATCTCAGTCCCAGGAATCTCCTCTTTCGACTTCAGTAGAAGTTGTGGCCTTGCCTGCCGACCTCGCAGTTCCCCCGTCAGGTCAGCTGGCCCAAACGCAGGATGACGATCCGGTCAAGATCATCTCTCGACCCTTGCTTCACCTGGCATTGATTCAAGAGGCCGACAACTCTTATTTGGGACTCCGTCCTTTCGGACCTCACTGATGAGGTGACCCAGCCAGCTGGGAAGCCCCGGCAGTGGTTGTCCCTGACCCGAGGAGCTGGGATTCTCCCTGCCTTCTCTGAGCATCCCTCTGGCTGCTCTCACGACGGCCCATATCCAGTCTGGGACATCCCCACCAAAGGCCAAGGAAGTCGCGGTAAGCTGCACCACCGCCTTATTCGTCCCTCATCCTCCTCAGATGAGGAGAGGCTCTGATGCAAGTTGTGTCAGCGCTACGAGGACATGCTGTGGCAGCAGCTTGGCCTGGCTGCGCCGAAGGCGATCCCTTCCACCCCAGCCATTACCTGGCTGTCGCCCTCCAAGCCGAAGTGGACCACTCTGGAGTCAGTCGTTACACCCCCCTCCCCCGCTCGTGGAGCCGGCAACGTCACTCATGACTCGGCCAAAACCGGTCTGTCCACCTATTCCGGTGGAGCCACCACCAAAACAGCCTTCCTTGGGGCTCTCCCCAAAGAGTGTCGGCTGACTGAGGCCTCCCGCATGGGCTGTCCATCACTTGATCCTCACCGCCCGCGGCAAGTTCTCAGTGACTCCGGTAGCAGACCACTGTGTCCGGACTCCAAGGAGGCCGAGGACTTGGATTTGGCACTTCATTCTCGGGACGACGATGCCATGAGTCTTTCTGCTGAGGAGGGGCCCACCTCCTTTATGGGCATCCTCTGCCTCATCTCCGAATCTACGGAGATGAAGCTGGAGCCCATTGAAAAATGGGTAGAATACCCCCTACCCCCTAACTGACATCCTCAGAAGGGTGGATTCCCTGACTGAGGCCTTTCCAGTAGTTGAAGCCATTGTCGCCCCAGCCCTGGAGCTCTAGTAGCACCCAGCCTCCTGTCCCGAACCATCCACTAGGATACCCCGCAAGTACGCAGTACCTACTAGGCTTCTAGTGGCTTTTACTGCTGGCTGTTGTGGCATTTAGATCTACCATGGGAAATTACAGCTGGTTCCTCGGTGTGTCACTAGCTTTACTAGCGCTCAGCTCAGTTCTTCGGTACCCTCATCCCTCCCTAAAGTGGAATGACCCTTGCGCTTCTCCCTGTCCTGTGTCCAACAGCTCCTTTCAGGTAGTCATTCTGGAATATTGGGCTTCTCAACTGTCTCTGCCGGGGAGTGGGACATCTCCCGAGCTGCCTCTGCAGATTACTCCCCCATCCAGACTTGAGACTTCCTACTCATGGCAAATTTCTGCCAGGACACTAGTGGCTGCAACACTAGGCCAGTATAACACCGGGAGTGGGTACAGGCCTACCCATCAACACAGCCTCCCCTATCACCCAAAAAATAGTGCTTACAAATTACAGTTCGCTACCTTAAAAAGAATCCTGCTTCTTTTACTATTGTGCCCAGGCAATGTCGAACTCAACCCAGGACCATTAGACACCCTTGCTTCTCCACCAGACCTGGCAGGTATCAAAGGAACGTCTTTTATGCATCTTAATGCCTGTAGTTTGCTGAAAAAGTTCACCCTTATCCAGGCTTGGGTGAGCCACACCCTACCTGACGTCCTAGTGATCACTGAGACCTGGCTTAGGCCAGCCACCCCAGACAATAAAATCAATATCCCAGATTATTTACTCTTCCGAGCGGATAGGTAATTAAGAGGAGGTGGGGTGGCAGTTTATGTAAGGGACAAATACTCAGCCGCATGCATAGACGCATCATCCTTCCCCAAAGAATTAGAGTGCTTGACCCTAAAGATCGAAATTTCTCCTTCCAGTGTACTCTGTGTAATAGGCTGCTACAGGCCCCCTTCTGCCGGGCCTCATCTCCTGTCTCACCTCAGTTCCGTACTAGGGCTCAGTTCCTTGAAACCATTATTCTTGGCGACCTGAACTACGATTGGCTATCAAGTGCATCAGCTCCCTTGAAATCCTTTTGTGACACTCTAGGGCTGGTGCAACTCATTGGCGAGCCTACTCTCCCAAATAAAAAGAACCTCAACAACAGCTCCCTCTTAGATGTAATTTTGGTTAGCAAGCCACACCTGTTCTCTCATATCGGAACATTTTTCTCAGACATTAACAATCATTGTATAATCACCACCATTAGATCCGTGCACAACCCACAGTTTGTGGCAAAGTTCTCTATCAAGAGGTGCAAACGCACCTTTGATTTGTTTGCTTACGTCCACGACTTGAAACATTCACCATGATGGCAGGAATTCTTCCTAGCCAAAACAGTTAACAGGGCATATACTATTTTTTACGATATTTTAAGTGAGGCTTTAAATAAGCATGCACCCTTGGTTAAGGTGCGGGTCAGGAGCAGCACCTGCCATTGGTTCTCGCCTGAGCTCAAAGCTTCCCTGTTAGAAAGGGATACTTTATGGAAAAAGCCAGAAGAAGCAAGAGGACTCGGATTGGTGTCTTTTAAGAGAGCACATAACAAGTGCACCAAGTTGGTCAGAGCAGCCAAGGCCGCCTACTATCGTTCGGAGCTAGCCTCTGCCTCAAGAAATCCTTCAAAGCTCTGGAAAACATTAAAAGACATGTCTGGACACGCACCTGGTAATTCCATTCCAGCAAAAATTAAGTCCGGTGGCAGCGTTATCTCTAACCGATTGGAGATATTGGAAGCTCTCAATAACCATTTTGCAACGGCAGGGCTAGCATTTGATACTTCTCCTGCCAATGACCTCCGCACAGCTCAGGGCCCACCAACCCTAGAGTCCTCTCCTTACCAAGGAGGCCTTCTCCCTCCTGCCTGTCTCTAAAAAGAGGTGGAAGACCTACTGCTTCAACTGACACCAGGAAGGAGCAGGCTCTCGACTTCATAGAGCCATACTATCTGAAATGTGCCTACCATGTGCTTGTGGTGCCAATCACCCACCTATTCAACATGTCACCTCCCAGGGTAGCCTCCCCCAATGGAAATAGCCCATGTCATTCCTCTATTAAAAGCAGGTGACCCCTCAGATCTAAATAATTACAGACCGATCTCCTTCCTCCCTATCCTGTCTAAATTACTAGAAAAATAGTGTGTGGCTATCTAGGGGTATACTTAGAATCCAGAAGCCTATTAAACCCAGTTCAGTCTGGATTCAGAGCAAAGCACAGCACCATAACAGCCCTAGCTAAGGTGACCAATGATTGGCTCTGACCTTACAACAAGAAGCATGTCTGTGCTGTTTTCTTGGATCTTAGTAAGGCATTGACACAGTCAATCACAGCCTGCTTCTTTCCTCCCTAAGCACCTTAGGCCTGGACCATAAATCTATGTGCTGGTTTGCAGACTACCTCGGAGAACGGAAACAGCAGGTTAAAGCTGAAGGTGATCTTTCTCCATTAAAACCTATGCTGAGGGTGTGCCCCAGGGCTCTATCCTTGGTCCCCTCCTCTTTGCAGTCTACATTAACAACATCAATGACCCCATCAAAAAAGCCAACATCCACTTATTCGCAGATGACACTGTACTGTACTTGAGTCGTCCCACACTGGAAGCAGCCTGTGAAGACCTCCAAGCTGAATTTAACCTTCTACAATACCAGCTCATAAACAAAAAGCTTTTGCTCAATGCGAAAAAGACAAAAGCCATGCTCTTCTCCCCCCTTGCATGCGGCAATTCCTGCTGGGGGAGCTATCCCACAAATTACCACTGTTCTTGGAGAAACACTAGAGTATGTAGCTAAATTCAAATATCTAGGAGTTTGGCTCGATCATAAACTTTCTTCGCCGACCATCTCGAAGAACTACAGAAGAAACTAAGGCAAAGATTAGGACTATTCTACAGAATTAACCACCTGCTCACAAAGGAGGCCCAGATTCAACTGGTTCAAGCTACCTTCCTATCTTTAATAGAGTACGCGGACCTGCTCTACAGCCACTGCACTGCCTGTGCACTGGCTAAGTTGGACACCCTCTACCACAGAACTGTCAGGTTCATTACTGGCCTTCCACTTTCCACACCACTGCTCCCTGTACTCATCGTTAGGCTGGACTTCCCTTCACTATAGAAGGAATAGAAATGCTGCCCTATGGGCCTTCAGAGCAGTGACCAACAAACTCCCCTCATATGTTTTAGATTGTATTCCCCGGAGTGTGTTAGGCACGTACGCTCTAAGGAGCTATTCCCCAATTGCCCTCCAAGTTCCAAGGGTCAAAACTCATTTCAGCAAAGCTGCTCTAAGCTTCTCTTTACCCACATTGTGGAGCAGTTTACAAAGGAACTTGAAGCTGAGCTGCCCTGTTAGCCTGAATATCTTCAAAGCGCTCTATGATCACTACATGAAAGCACCTTGCAAATGTTTTCCTCACCGCTAGCCCACTAATTCCGCAGCTCCCCCTTTCCATCCTGATGCTCACCATGTTTCTACCCCTGGCTCTCACTCTTTCCCTATTAACTCTTCCTGCTGCACCCACCCTTCCCTGTCCACTCCAGCCTGGCTAAAGTCCCACCCCATCCATAGTAGTGTCCCAATTAGCTACCCCTCCTCTGTCATTATCATAATAAACAAGTACACGACAGCCATCATCACTTTCTGTGGTTTTAGCTCAATATTTACCCAGTCGTTGGTAATATATCCCTCCTCTTCTTTACCTCTCTAACCTGCCACCCCATACACAGCCTCTTTCCCCTATATGTGTAGTTGCCGGCTGCCTCACTCAAAAGATCTCTGCTTATAACCCCTGTATGCCTATGGTTGATTGTACATCTGCTGACTTCTTCAATTGTAAAATATATATTTTTTTTTTATTTCAACCTTGTACTGTACTGTATACCCTGTATATACTTTTTTCTTCCTTGTATATTGCTTTTTGTATACCTGCTTCTGTACTGTACTTTGATGTATTCATGACCAGGTCTACCTTGCAAATGAGCCTTGCATGATGCCCGCCTGGATAAATAAAGATTTTGATTTGATTTGAGGAGTGGACGGTCACCTAGAACGTATCGAGAAGTCCAATACCACGTTGGACTCCGCTACGTCTGCCCAGAAGGAATCCCAGGGTTCCAAGATACAGAAAAAGAAGCCTTTTCACCCTTCTGTCCCTGCGGCCAGACAGCCCCAGTTTCAGTCTGGGCATCCGCAGCAGCAGGCCCAGTCTTGGCGCCCCCGGCCCAAGTCAGGCACGCAGTCTGCATGCAAACCAGGAGGGAAGGCTCCAGGTGGTCCCGCTTCTGGATCCTCCTCTTCTAGGCCTGCTCAGTGATGGGATGGGGGGTAGCCAGCCCCATACCCATCACAACTGCTCTGGGTCCTCCCGTGGGGGGCCAGCTCCTCCACTTCTTTCCGCCTGGTCCGCTGTTACCACAGACACGTGGGTGTTGGACGTGGTCGGTCAGGGACTGCCTCTAGAGTTCGAGCAGTACCTGCCAAACTAAGCCTGTGCCCCATGCTAGGAAAAAGTCTCAGTTCGCACTCAGTTAGCTCTGAGAGACGACATAGCCCAACTCCTCCTCAAGGAGGTAGTGGCCCGAGTGACAGATTCCCCAGTCAACCCAGGGTTTGTTTCCAGGTACTTCCTGGTCCTGAAATGGATGGGGGGCTGGCGCCCCATTCTGGATATGCACAACCTGAACCAGTATCTCAGGTTGCGCACCTTTTGGATGGTAACTCTGTCCCTGATCATACCATCTCTCGAGCAAAACGCTTGGTTCCGCTCCCTGGATCTTCAGGATGCGTTCTTCCATGTCCTGATCCGTCCGTCACACCGAAGATTCCTCCGCTTCTGAACGGAGGGAACCCTCTATGAGTTCCAAGCCATGCCGTTTAGCCTGTCATCAGCCCCCCCGGGTCTTCACCAAATGCACTGCAGTGATGACAGCCCATCTTCGGTGTTGAGGGGTCAGGGTGTACCCTTACCTCGATGATTGGCTCATAGTGTGTCCCTCCTGGTTGAAGGTGGAGAGGTCCAGAGATCTGGCCCTCAAGACCTGTCTCGAACTTGGCCTCCTAATCAACAGACCAAGTCAGAACTCATGCCTTCGCAGGTGATCTGCTTCATCGGGGCAGAGCTCGACTCTTGCTGAGCCAGAGCCCGGCTCGCGGCGGACAGGGCAGAGGTTCTCCCCTCCTTTGCCGAATCATTTCCGGTTGGGCAGTTGCGCCCTGCCTGAGACTTCCTGCGTCTCTTGGGTTACATGGTGGCCTGCACCACCATGGTCCATTGGGCCCGGTGGTGAATGCATCCCATTCCATGGGGCTTGGCCAGCCAGTGGTCCCTGCATCTAGGTCATTTCGACCAGCTGAGCATGGTAACCCAGAGGCTTTGGGACACTCTCCAGTGGCGGATCATCCCAGAACATATGCAGGGAGGGATCCCGTTTGTCTGCCCCGTTCCAATGGTCATCTTTACTACCGATGCCTCTCTCACGGGCTGGGGAGCCACAGAGTCCATGGGCTCTGGAACCCCAAGGAGTCGCGTTACCACATCAACCTGCTGGAGCTCCAAGCAGTATGGCTGGGGCTGGCTGCATTAGCTCCATTTCTGCAGGGTCAAGTGGTCCAAGTCTAGACTGACAACACCACAACCATGCACTATCTCAACAAGCAGGGCAGCACGCACTCCTGGCCTTTGTGCAAGGAAGCGCTCCACATCTGGACCCTCGTGAGCCGACTGGAAGCAGATCTCCTAGCCATCCACGTGGCAGGAGCCTCGAACCAACTAGCGGATGCCCTCAGCTGTGTAGGCGAGGCGTCCCACGTGTCTCTTCACCCAGAGGTAGTGTGCAACCTGTTCTCTGTGTGTGGCACCCCTCAGGTGGACCTGTTCGCCTCCAGGAAGAACACAAAGCTGAGGCTGTTTCTTGCCTGCCCCCTCAGCAGGGCTCGCTGCAGAGGGAGCCTTTTCGAGGCCGTGGACCCCAGGCCTCTTCTACGCCTTCCCTCCATTTCTCTTGATCCATAAGGAGCTTCTCAAGGCGAGGAGGGACAAGGTGAAGGTGATCCTGGTAGCCCCAGATTGGCCATGCCAGTTCTGGTATCCAGGTCTCCTCAGCCTCAGTGACAGGTTCCCAAGGTGTCTCCCGGCACACCCAAACCTGATAGCAAGTCAAACAAGGGAAGGTATTCCATCCAGATCTTCAATCCCTGCACCTGACAGCCTGGTACCTGAGCGGAGTTCCAGGCTTTGGGTCTTTTCAACGATGTCCTCGGCAGAGTCGAGGAATCTTGGAAGGAGTCGACCAGGAGGTCCTGTGCCTTCAAACGGAAAAGGTTTTCCATTTGGTGTCGGGGCAAGGGCCTAGACCCTAGTTTCTGTCCTGTGGCCAGTATCCTCGACTACCTTTGGTCCCTCTCCAAAGGAGGTCTCTGGATGACTACCCTTAAGGTGCACCTGGCAGCCATCTCTGCTTACCGGGCGCGGGCCGGTCAGTGGTCGGTGGCGCAGGAGACAGTGGTCTGGCGCTTTCTCAAGGGCCTTGATCACATATCCCCTCTGATGCGTGAACCTCCATCTCTGTGGGATCTACTGCTGGTATTGGCTAAACTCATGGGCAAGCCATTCGAACTGATGCACAGGTGTGAGATGTCACATCTGTCTTGGGAAACCGCCTTCCTGGTGGCTATCATGTCAGCCAGAAGGACTGGGGAGCTCCAGGCGCTCTTGGTGGAGCCTCCTACCTGGTCTTCCACAGGGACAGGGTTGTCCTGTGCCCCAACCCCAAGTTCCTTCCGAAGGTGGTGTTGGGGTTTCACCTTAATCAGGTGTTAACTCTGCCTGTGTTCTACCCGCACTACACCTCTGAGGCCGAGTACGGGCTCCATACTCTGGACCTGAGACAAGCACTCTCTTATTATAAGGAGCGGACGGCTGAAGTTCGGGGAGAGGTTACCAGCTATTTGTCACCTACGCTGAAGCTACATCTGGCAGACATGCAGCAAAGTGGACAGTTGGCAGATGGATTATGTCTTGCATTGATCTCTGCTGTAGGTTGGCGGGTAGGGAGCCTCCCGTAGGGCTAAGGGCTCACTCCACCTGCCATACCGCTGCGTCGGTGGTTGCTTTTAGGGACATCCCTATCCAGGATATTTGCAGGGCTGCTACCTGGAAGACAACAAACACCTTCATTACCCATTACCACATCGACCTTGAGTCACACCGGGATGCTGGTTTTGGAGCCTCAGTTCTCCAGTCTTTATTCCCAAAGTAGGGGTGTGCGCCTTGCCTCCCTCCTCCCAGAATACTGCTAGGAGTCTGCCAAAGAGTTTGGATGAACAACATGACCACGATCCTAGAAAAACGGGTTACTCACCTGTAACAGTAGTTCTAGGAGTGGTATATGTTGCTCATCCACACAGACCCACCCGACCTCCCCGGCTTTGACGCACAACCTAACTTCCAGCGGGCAAGATCTGGTGTCATGGGGCAGAGTCGAGGGTTATACCACCCAGGTGGGTGGGAGGAGCCAGCTTGAAGACTTTCCGGCTGATCTTCAAGGGGAAAGGACATACCAAATAGTGTGGATGAACAACATATACCACTCCTAGAACTACTGTTACAGATGAGTAACCTGTTTTTACTCACCATAGTAATGGTCTGTCTTCTGTGGGATCCAGCAGTAAGCCATACAGTCCCTGCTAGGGTTACCACCTGTCCCTATTTTCGCAGGACAGTCCTGATTTGGGCAGCTGCGTCCTGCAGAAAAACATGAAAAATACTAAATGTCCTGACATTATGGTAGAAAAAATGTTTTCTGATTTTCCTCTAAATGTTGCAAAAAAACTATAATACCTTAACTAAAATACCTTAAAATAATAGAAAACACAAGAAACAACTAAAAAACTACAACACTTAGTCTTAATTCTGATTATTTAGAGAAAACATGTCTGCTGCATTGGTCAAGATGACATATTGTCCTGCGAAAAATCCAATTTCAGTAAGAAATGTCCCACTTTGGGCTTCTTAAAAGGTGGTAACCCTAGTCCCTGCCCCTGCCTCCCTTTCTAGAACCTTGAAATGGAGGTTCCCAGAAGAATCAGTCTGCTAATTTCTTTTGTGCTTGACTATTTATTGTTTAAACTATTTAAGTTTTCACAAAATTTAAAATATGTTGTTTGTGTTAAAAAATTCCATTTTGCCATTTTAAATCGGTGTTTTTTTGGTTTTTTTTTAGATCAGTTATTAGTGATACTGATTACTGCTCCCTTGCTGTATAGAAATAAATTTGGCATTTGGCCAGTAGGGGGAGCATGACTACTGTAAATAGTTTGAATGGAGTTCTAAATGTATTCATTTAATGATTTATTTATTTCTGATCTCGGATTAACCATTTGAGCTCAGCTCTTTACATAGGTTCCACATTAGTAAATTTAGAACAAGTAGGTGATTATACAGAGGATTGAGACAAACAAGGCAATAGAATTAGAATGAGAACATTTAGGTACATTTGGCCTTTAAACACAGGAGTGCAAAAAATACAGCGAAAACTAAAACTGAAATAAGTAAACACAGTCAAATACATACAGGAACAGACTAAATAACTGTGCCCAACAGGGAGCTTGTTAGTTGTCAGCAACACAAGAGGGTTAGCGCATAGAAGTGCTGGAGAGAACGGGGTGGGTGTTTGAGCCCCAAGTTCAGGGTGTCCGAGAGAGAGAGAGAGAGAGGTCTGTTTGGCAGAAGGGCAGATGGTAGGAGATGCCTTTGCTAGGTGCTAGCGACGGCAGACACATTGAGATTCCTGTATTAAATGGTTCTTTAGGTTCTTTTTGAAGGTCCACAGAGTGGGCAGGCCAATAATGTTCTCATGGAGGGAGTTTAACCACAACGGTGCCCGATAGGCAAAGGACCTTTGTCCTTGAGATGTCTGACATTTTGGAGTCAGGAAGGACTGCAGTTCCGAATTTCAGGTGGGCCTGGGATTAGTGCTGGAAACTAGGAGTTGTTGGACCCCAGTCGAGAGCTGACCAAGGCAGATCTTTCTGGCCAGGAGGCAGGATTGATATTTTAAGCGACTAAAGAGTGTTAGCCAGTGAGCCTTTGTATAGAGATCGCAGGTGTGGGTTAGTCGGTGTGCCCCTAAGGTGAGCTTGCAGGCATTAAGGGCAGTTTTTATACGTCGAAGGGCAGTATCTGTGGCAAAGCCATATATCGGCAGTCCGTAGTCCACCAGGGAACCCACTGAATTGTGGACTGCTATGCTGAGGAGGGCTTCAGGGGTCAGGCTCTGCCTACGGCGATAAAGTAGCCCTAAGCGTTTGTTGTTTGCTTTAGCCGTGATGTTTAAGTGTGGTGCGTAGGACAGCGAGCTGTCAAGAGTAATTCCGAGATATTTGAAGTGATAAACATGTTCAAGAGGAACACCACCCCTATCATATATTGATAGCGGGTAGTTTTTGTGCTTGTTCTTAAGGCTGGTGAACAACATGGTTTTGGTTTTTTTGTAGTTTATTATCAATTTATGATTTTTGAACCACGACTCAGTGCTGGTGAAGTCACGTTGCAGCTGTTGCTCAAGAGCAGTGGGGTCAGAGCCATTTGAAATAAATGCTCTGGCTGGCCGGTGGCACTGAGGGTTGAGGCACTGGGCATGCACACCTCCGAACCCGCCGTGACCTGGATTTGGGAGCGAGCCAGGGGGTGGGCTGGGGAGGAAGAGGATAGAGTGCCCAACGGCTGCTCCTCTCCGAGGCGGTTCTCTGCAGGCTCCCGCTGCAATACCGCCATCTGGGGGAGCCCGGTGGTAGGTGCGGTACATTGGGGCAGCAGCAAGGGCATTGGGTAGATGTCGGCAGGAGACGGAGCGGGAGGCATGTCTCAGTGCGCCTCCTAGCTCATTGGCTCCATTGCATGCCAACGTCTGTGGAGAAAACTAGGAAACACCCCTCGGTCTGTCCTAGGCAACGACGCCACCCTGCGCTTCTCTGGCTCATAACGGCAGACCCTGCTGTACTAGGATCCACGACTCAGTGTGCTGGTTCTGGGGAGGTAAGCATCGGGGGTTCCTCTTCACCCCACCGGGGGGGTTATCTGGGTGCCTGGGCTAGTGGATCAGGTACTCTAGGGGCAGACTGCAGTGAGACCAGGGGGAACACAGTTAGTGGATGTCTGAGAGAGCGGAGAGAGGAGGTAGTTGGGGCATAAATACAAGGTTAAAAAAAAAAATGCTCTAATTAGCATTTAGTTCCAAACTCTGGGGCAATACCTCACAATGGAGATGATGCACTTTATATAACTTGTTGCTGGATCCCATAGAAGAAGGAACATTACTAGGGTGAGTAATTTCTTTTTACTTGCCCATGGCGATAGTGCAGGAAATATGCAGCAGACTACTTTTCACAGGTGTTGACTCTGCAAGTAACTGGCTCTTTTAGTGCAAGTTCCCGTAAAGGAGTCACACCACCTTTGAAGTCCTAAATGAACCTGCTCATGTGGGTGTCAAAAGGCAGATGTTTACTGCGGAGAGATTCTTTTCTTCCTGCTGTACATTTCTCAAGAGTGCTTTGCCACTGGTTTGTTGTCCGTCTTTTCCTGAGGTTCACACCACTAGCTAATCACACCTTGTTTTTGATGATAGATGGCACAGTCCGTGTGGAATAGAACAAAGGACAGACCTTTAGTTAGTACATTTCCTAGTATGGCTTCTCCTGTTAAAAGAAAAAAGAAACTGAAAATGAGAAGTTCCTTGTGATAGTTCCATGACTCCATCAGAGTGGCTAGCTAAATTGGAAGTGAGAGTTCAGGGCAGGTTTTTGTCTGCTGGAAAAGTTGTTCACTTGCATAGTCGGACTGTCGTGACATCTGTGGGGGTGGCTGCGTAAGGATTGTGGGTGGTACAGTCTGACATGCCTCTTTGTTGTCATTCTTGGTCCAGGATTTTGTGCTAAATGTAAGAGGGATGGAAGCTGTGATGTTGCCCAGAGGGCTACAGACAGTGGCTTGGCAGGGCCGGAGCTAGCTTTAGAATGCCCCAAATGGGTGCTGTTGGAAAGGTGGGAACATAAATAGTGAATAAAGTCACAGAAGAAAATGATGTCGGTTGTCCTGACACATGCATCTTTTTTCATGTACATTACTTACATGCAAACACTGCACATTACATTGTCTAAATCATGAGATCACCATTTGCAACATGTGGGTCTAGCAGATCAACCATCCATAGGACAGTAGCAAGATCATTTCAGGAAAAGTAACCGAGGTTTCATGAAGAAGAGGTGCTTGCATTTAGAGAGCTCTGTTTTCAACAAAAAAGGGGGACTGCTATGGGAATTGAACTTGTTAACATTCAACAAGTAAACAACTGAAACAAAAAAGTGTGATTACTAGTTAATAATTCTGTATTTAGGAGAAGAGACTAGCCAGATGGGCAAGAAAAGCAGTTTTTTATTTATTTCATTATTTTTTTAAAATTTAAATATAACTGATACATTCAGACTGGCCCCTTGTCACCCCAGCGTTATTCCAAGTTGTGCCGAACATTGCCCTGCTTATGCAGCCTATTTCTTTTATGTCATCTGTTAGTGCAGACATTCTCAACAAGCCTCCCTTCACTCAGACTGTGGGGTTACCAGGGCGGCACCCATTCTCTAACCAGGAAAGCCACCAAGTGGTTGCCTTCACAGCTAATGCCAGTGCCACTTGACTCGACACAGGGGGTACATGAATGCCACATGGTCCATGTCCTCCTACCCCAGGAATCGAGCTCCTCACCTTCTATATACTCATTGTCCAGCTTTTTACTGTTACTGGTGTAATTGCTGGAAGATTGTTTAATCCGGTTTTCTCCTAACCCCACCCCCCAGGTCGCAACTGGAAATTAGCTCTTCTTGGACTCTTTTATTTACCCGAAAAATGTGTTTTAAATAATAAATAAAGCTGTCATGATGCAACTGGCCCCAGCTGGTTCTGGCTTGCGATTCCTACTCTTGCACACATACCTGGGTCTCTCGGGTGGCTGTGTGATGCACTTGCGCTGTGCCCATGGCCAGCCCATACCAGCACCATTTTTATGCTCAGCTCATAGACGTACTAGAAACTATTGTAGGTTATGCAGTGGAAGGTCAGAATCCTCAAATCTGATTGGCTGAGGCCAAATTTGGACAGGATGATATCCGAGTACATCACTCTAGTCTAAATTTAGGT
This sequence comes from Neoceratodus forsteri, assembly GCA_016271365.2. Taxonomy (NCBI): domain Eukaryota; kingdom Metazoa; phylum Chordata; order Ceratodontiformes; family Ceratodontidae; genus Neoceratodus; species Neoceratodus forsteri. The sequence continues at coordinate 501,984,790 of CM028132.1, forward strand.
CATGCCATCAGGCAACAAAATCAGAATGGATCCATTTCATAATTGCAGTACACTCCAAGGTGCATTATATCATTCGTGCTTTGGTGGTTGAAGGCACTCTGCCTGTGGCCTTATGCCTTACAGTGCACCTGAGCAGGGATAATATCCAAGACGAGACTAGCCAGATGGGCAAGAAAAGCAGTTTTTTTTATTTATTTTATTTATTTTTTTAAATTTAAATATAACTGATGCATTCAGACTGGACCTTCATCACCCCAGCGTTATTCCAAGTTGTGCCGAACTTTGCCCTGCTTGTGCAGCCTAGCCTTCTTTTATATCATCTGTTAGTGTAGTGAATGGAACACATTCCGAAGAAAGGGGGGGTCACTAGTGGAGTACCTCAGGGCTCAGTAATAGGTCCGGTCCTCTTTAACATCTTTATAGGTGACATTGCAGAGGGTCTGGAGGGAAAGGTATGCCTCTTTGCAGATGACGCAAAGATCTGTAACAGAGTTGATACACGGGGGGGGGTAGAAAGGATGAGAAGGGACTTGGTAAGGTTGGAGGAATGGTCAGACATATGGCAACTTAGATTCAACGCAAAGAAGTGCAAAGTAATGCACCTGGGAAACAAAAACCCAGGAGAAGATTACACAATAGCAGGGGAGGTACTAACAACAACAAAAATGGAACGGGACCTGGGGGTAGTCATATCAGATGATCTAAAGGTTGGTAAACAATGTGAGAAGTCAGTAAGGAGAGCCAGGGGGATACTGGGATGCATAGGAAGGGGCATCACAAGTAGAAAAAGGGAAGTGGTTATCCCTCTATACAGACAGTTGGTGAGACCCCATCTGGAGTACTGTGTGCAGTTTTGGAGACCTCATCTACGCAAGGACATAGGCAGGATGGAAGCAGTCCAGAGGAGGGCAACTAAAATGGTGCAGGATTTGCAGCAGAAACCATATGAAGAGAGACTGAGAGAGCTTAATATGTATACCCTTGATGAAAGGAGGGACATGACAGAAACGTTCAAGTACCTCAAGGGAATCAACAAAGTCCAGGAGGGTAGCATCTTTCAGAAAAAGAGATGTGTAAGAACAAGGGGGCACAATTTAAAGATAGAGGGGGGACGGCTCAGGGGTAATGTGAGGAAAAATGTTTTCACGGAGAGAGTGGTGGATGCATGGAACCGCCTTCCTGGAGAGGTTGTTGGGTCTAAAACAGTGGGGAAATTCAAACATGCATGGGACAGACATAAGGCAATTGTAGTGGAGGGTAGCAGGAAGTAGGCTGTTGGTTAACTAAAATCTGCAGCTTATCCAGTAGGTAGGGAAATGGGCAGACCGGGTGGGCCAAGTGGTCCTTATCTGCCGTCAAAGTCTATGTTTCTATGTTGCACACCTTGTTGTGTATTACTGCTTAATTCTTAAACCAACGTGATCACCACAAAATATACATCCCAAACTTGGCAAACCCCAAAGAGCTGCATTTTGGGTTTGATTAGGTTTTTTGTGTTTTTGTGTCATCCCTTCCTAACTATCTGTGTGTTATCTGTGTTTCAGTTCAGGTCGCCTATTTGGATGGGAAAGGAAACCTGGAGCCTCAGGGATCAGGTGAGATCTGTCATAGTGTTGGATGGGTATGGCTTTCTTTTATCTAGGTAAAATACATTTTCTGGCCCCACCCAGAATACCAAACAAAGAGCCATCTTTGACAATGAAGGCTGACATGAACAGGGCAAAAAGAACAAGAATTTCTCTTGTCCATCAGGCTAGCAGCCTGCCTAGTAGCAGAACTAAAAATTGCTATAAAACTCTCTGAAGAAAATGCCATTTTAGGTGCAGTATGAGCCTCAGACCTGGGGTTATATTACAGTCATGAGGGTGTTACCTGCTTTTCCCTTTTGGAAATCTCATTAGTATCCCTCCTGTTCTCTTCTGGTCATATCACTGGCTCTACACCAAGACTTGACTGCAAGTGATTCAAGCTTGTGGTGGTCTTTCCTGAAATTGGTGTGAAGTTCTGCTCACTCTGGAGGGAACAAAGCATGGCCCCATACGTGGAGTCCTTTAAACGGGTCCTCAGGTACCATTTGTTTCAGGAGGCATTCACTGAACTTGATGTAGCCTCACTGCTTTAGTCAGTATCGGTTAGTAACTTTGATCAGCTGCTGCCGTTTAAGTAGCAATATGATGTGTTATTCATTGTGTGTAATTATTATAATTAATGGTTTGGATTGCATACTGTACACATGGGTAACAAACGGAGTCCAGTAATCAGTCAGGATTCAGAAAATAATTCAAATTTATTCTTAAACAGGAAAACAATAAATGGACTTAAACAGCAGAAAAATAAAATAAGTTCTATATAACATAAGTATTTACAACATCTCATCAGTTAGCATCACTGGAGATTATATGTCTAGTAGCAAGCTAGACCTCTGGTAGGTTCGCCCTCCTACCACACACTGCCTCATGCAGGGTTATTTCCACAATTTATATGGTTTGCAGCTCACATGACATCTGTAGCTCCGCCTCAAACATAGTCATTTTAATAATAAAAGCTTTAAATGTGATCTGAATTATATCTTCTACTTAATTTGTACATACTTCTAAATTTCAGCCTGAAAGAACCAAATAAAACATTATATTTCAGCTTTTTAGTCTAAGAAAGTGCACACACCAAGCTCCTCCCTTCAGCCTGTACCACAAAAAGAGTGGAGAAAGGGCTGGCCAGCACTATAGCACAGGTAAAGAGCGGAGGGGAGGGTCTGGTGAACTGCTGAACATACAAACAACAAAGAGTAAGCTGTATCCCTTAAACATGGACCAAACAGTAACATTTCTTTTATTAAGAGGTCAAACAGAGCACTACAAATACTTATATCATTGCTGCAGCAACCAAAATGTGTGAGTTTATTTAAGTTTACTAATTATACTGCAGCTACCTAGTCTTTTTACTTTGTAGACCTCTTGAAGAAGCTGGACAGAATTGCTGTATTCAGAATAGCAAATCCCTGCCTCACTTTGAGTTTCTGCTTCCAGCTTTAAATGCTGTTTATTTATTTTCTCCTAAACAGAGAAGGCATTCAGAATAAATAGGTAAAAGCTATCCGTTTTAAGCAGGAATTGCTTTCATTTCTTCATTTTGGCCGAATGTAGCGCTACGTTTTAAATTCACGAGTGTGCATACATTTGCACAGTGCGAATGTGCTCACGATCGTGCGGTTACCGCAAAAAGTGGCAGACTTCTTGGATATGGAGAGTTTCAAAGGAATAGGGCATAAAAATACATCAGAAAACATGAAGAGGAGACTAGAGATAGATAGACTACGCATAGGTGGCCACACTATGGGTAGGGGCAATAAAAGAAGCCTGAGAAATGACAGAAGGAATAAAGATATAGAAAAGAGACAGAATTACTGTTGCAACAGATTTTTTTAAAGTGTATTTTCAGCCCAATTACCAGTAAACCTCAGCATACCTAGCCAATATAAACTCCAGGTTTAATAGGATCCAAGAACATAAACAACAGTCGGGGAGGCGGGGTTCATAGACCCTGCTACACATACACTGTATTGTATGCCACCCCGAGCCTCCAGGAATGGGCACCTAATTAAATAAAAGTACTACTACTACTAAGCCAGCTGTAAGGGGCTGGGGTGGAGGCCTATCCAACCACACATACTGTCTTGCTCTCCCCCTTGAAGTGTAAGTACATAATCTCTGAGACACATCTGCTGTGGGGAACAAAAGTCCTGAGGTTTTTCTCGAGCACAGATCTCCAGCACCTGAGCAGTGTGCTGTCACTAGGCTGGCTGGTAGCAGACCAGTTTCTGTTGGGACCAGAGTCAGGAAATGTCTTGAAGGTGACCCATTGAAATGCATTGATGGACCGGGATGTGCCTTTCAGTGGCTGTCAGTGAGTGTTACGCCTGCTGTTGCTCTTTGCAGCTGTCTGTAACGCTTTGCTAACTTTCTTTTGGTTGCAAAGAGGAGAGAGTATGAACCTGTTGAGCAAGTGGTGCTGCTCTTGTGAACATGCAGCTGACTGAGGTGCTGCACTGAAGAAGTCCTCAGGTTATTTAATCTTGTGTCCCCCTCGTGATGATAAGAATGACAGTGGATGAGCTTAAAGGAAGTACTGATAAACTCACTGTCTGCACAGCTTCATGAATGGAAAGCTAACATTTACTTTTTTTCTGAAAAAAAGAATGAAATTGCCTATATAAAGCTGAGAGTTTTGGTGCTACTAAGCTATTGTAATGCAAAAGGACAAAGAATAACACAGATGTGGCACCATTTGGTGCTTGTAGAAACTAGAAGGTATCTCTCCCAACCTCTCTAATAAATAAAAAGAGCCGAGTTTCCAGGCACTCTGGGTATCCTGGCCATGGACTGGGAAAACTAAGGTGGGGGGATCAGTTGCTGGAATAAGGGTGGGGAGCAGGGTGAGGTAGTTTGAAAACAACATGACTTTCATACATTCACTCTGTCCCAAAAAGTTATACAAGGCATTGGAGTTCTGTACTGGTAGTGCAGGGAATGTAGACTAGACTAGAATAGAATTTCTGGTACCCAACTTGGCTTAACGGAATAAAAAAAAAAAAACGGGGCCCCCTCTCCCAGCTACCTGATGGGTCTGGTGAGCAGCCTGGCCCATCACGGAATAACAAGAATCTGTCCCCCTTCCCCAAAAACCTGTTGTGTCAGTGCCCAACCCATCAGGGAATAAAACATCTGTTTCCCTTCCCCAACAACCTGACAGATCCAGTGTCCAACTAGACCCATCAGGGAATAAAAACAAATCTGACCCATGTCCCTCTATCTTGAAGTACCTGATATGTCTGGTATGCAACTCAGGCTGTCAGGGAATAAAGAAATATGCTCCTCTCTAATGAACAACCTGACGGATCCAGTGCCCAGTGGGGCCCGTCATGAAATAAAACATCTGTCCCCCTCCCATAACCTGCCTAACGGGTCCAGTGCCCAACCTGCTCATCAGGGAATTTAAAAAGGAAAAAAAAAAACTGTCCTCTTCCCACAACAACCTGAGAAGTCTGTTGCCCAACCTGACCTGTTGGGGGGAATTTAAAAAAAATAAAATAACCCTTACTCAACAACCTGTCAGATCCAGTGTTCAAACAGGCCTGTCAGGGAATAAAAACCAAAAAAAAGTCTGACCCTCCCTCCAAGAACCTGACCAGTCTGGTGTCCAACCCTGCCTGGCAGGGAATTAAAATATATATATATATATATATATCTCTGGGCAGCCGTATTTCCCAACCCCCATCGTCTTACGAGTTCGGTGGCCAACCTAGCCCATCAGGGAATAAAAAAAAAAAAATCATCTGTCCCCACTGTTCAACTACCTGATGGGTCCTGTGCCCAACCTGACCTGAGAATTAAATGGAGATAAAGGAACAGCAGCAAAGCAGTGAGTGGAAGGTGGAATAGGCAGGGTAGTAAAACTTTACTTTCCCCATTCTCATCCACTCAGGTCAGAGTGAGGGGCTCAAACACTGCATAGAAGGCTTGGAGCTGCTGCCACAATACTGCTGCTACCTACCAGCCTGTTTAGGCATTTTCACTTTCTCCGACCCATTGCGCACTAGCATGGGAGACTGGACCAAGAAGGACAGATGATGCACGCTTCCATGGCTGTAACCCTAAGTGCCAGTGATCCCACCTCCACAGCCGGACTCTCCCTCTTGCTGTTTCTTCTCTCGGACCTCAATAGAAGCTCTGCACTCTTCCCAAAAGTTACCTAGGGATCACACTGCCATGCACACTCCAACCCAGACTGCTGTGCAACAGAATAGTCTGGTGCCTGGCCTGGCCCGGGCCCATCGAGGAATAAAACAAAGTCTGTTCCCCGCCCACAAACTACCTGATAAGCCCAGTGCCCAGCCTTGCGAATAAAAAAATTGGGCCCCCTCCCCAACTACCTAATGGGTCCAGTGCCCAACACGATCTGTTAGAGAAAGGAAATCTGTTTTCTCCTCCTCCTCCTTCACCCGACTACCTGATGAGTCAAGAGACAAACCAGGACAGTCAGGGAATAAAAAAATAACCCATGCCCCTCCCCTCAACAACCCGACAAATCCCAAGCCCAACCCCATCGGGGATTAAAAATAAATAAATCTGTCTCCCTCCCCCCAAACTACATAATGTGTCTAATACCCAACCTGGTCCATCAGGGAATAAAAGACATCTGGCCCACTCCCCCCAAACTACCTGACAAGTCTGGTGCCCAACCTGGCCTGTTGGGGAATAAACAAAATCTGGCCCTCTTCCCACCCAACTGCCTGACTGGTCCGGTGTCCAACCTGGACCATCAGAGAATTAAAAAAATGGTAATATGGTGTGGGGTGGCAATAAGTGGGCTTGGTGCTGGGGGATAAAACTAAATTGTATGGTGTTGGGTGGATTACAGACTTCTCAAGCTACTAACATGCACCACATATGGTGGTGCCTTACCTCACTGAAAAACCGTCCATGTATAGCTAATGACATTTTCTTCACTATTTTTGAAGTGGAAGGGGATTGTAATTTTGCTCTCCCTGGATCCCTTCCGCTTCCTGGTTTGATGGCGCCACCAACTGAGGCTCTTGTTAGTTGAGCGGTGTCCCTGATTGCTCTCCATCTGACCATATTTGTCCATAAAAACATACATAAAACTGACCCCATGGATTTTAATGGTGCATGCCCCCCACTTTTCCTGGGCACACGTCATTAGGTACCTGAGTGTGGGGGCAGAGCGGGGCGGCGCCATCAAACCGGGAAGTGGAAGGGATCTGGGGAGAGCAAAATTATGATCCCTTCCACTTCAAAAATAGTGAAGAAAATTTCATTAGCTATACATGGACGGCATTTCGATGAGGTAAGGCACCACAGTATGTGGTGCAATTCACAAATGCACCAAGCTTCATGGGTTTCTTTAAACCACTGCGTGCGGTGTGGGGAGCATCATTGAAAAGCAGTGCTGCTGCATTAAAGCCCTCCCTCTAGACACTGTATACTAAGAATATCTGTATGTTGGATGTAGTCCACATGTAGTGTAACTGCAATTATAACAGTGAGGCTGGTGAAGACAGCAAGGCCTGCCATGTTGGCACCAGCCAAATATATATATATATATATATATATTTTTTTTTAAATCTTGCTGTCCTCTTCTGCCTGTGCACAAAGCATGCTTCACCTGAGTGGAACCTAGTCTTTGTCTCCGGCTCACTGACTACCCCTTCTCCTCTTCCCAGTCACCCTCTGGCAGAGATGTGGAAACTCGTTGCAAGCTCAGATTCTGACCTAATCAATTGTGCTGAGATTGAACATTATAACCTCTGACAGCAGAGAGTTATCTTTCTGCTGTAGCGTGTGGTAAGACAAGACAACTTGCAAAAACTGAATTTTGAAGGCTTGATAGGAACTGCACTCTGTACCAGAGTCCTGTAATATTAATTATACCCTTTTACTGTTCAGTCCCAAGCGCAGTTTCCACATTGACTGAAGACCTGATGAAATATTATCAGCACGTGACTCGAGCTGTTTTGGGAGACGACCCCCATCTGATGAAGGCAAGTATAAGTGGCCAGTGTGCAACCAACAGTACCATTTTTCTAAACTTTTTTATGTAATATATGTGTACGTAACATGTATTATATGTGTACTTGTATAACAGTGCAGCTCCTTGTGGGTTCCTAGATGAACTCATAAAGATGTTTTCACATAGAGGAATGTTAGTATACTGTAACAGTGTTGAACAAAATAGCAGCATTTTGAGAGAAACACAGTGTCTATTTAGAAAATAATGCCTGTGCAGGTGTGTGTTATGAGGATTTTTCACGCACTCTAGGTGTGTAAAAATCCTCATAACACACACCTGCACAGGCATTATTTTTTATAATTGCTGCAAGGTTTTAATGGAGACAAAAACTGTAAGCTGTTTTGTGTGAGCCAGTGTGTCTCCTGAGCAGCCGCCAAAGTCACACAAACACAGTGTGCTTTTTTAGCAGTGAAGTGAAGTACTTCCCGGAGGACAGAAGGGGGGGGACATGAAAGAGACCTTTAAATACTTAAAAGGCATAAACAGGGTAAGTGCAGGAGGATTGTTCTGCTTAAAGGGAGGGAGTCATGAGGGGGCACAGTCTTAAATTGGAAGGGGGAAGATTCAGGAGGGAGATGAGGAGGCACTACTTCACAGAGAGGGTGGTGGCTGGGTGGCACTTACTGCCGGAGCAGTTGATCGCACTGAAGACAGTGGACAGTTTTAAGTGGGAATGGGATAGAATCAATGGGAGGGTAAGTAAAGACAAGAGGAAAATGGAAGTCTGGGAGAAAGGGATAATGGGAAGGGAATGGGAGGGGGGACAGCTGCAGTAAAAGTGTACTGTGAGCTGCAAATTCGGACAGACTTGATAGGCCTATGGGCCTTTTTCTGCTGGCAACTTTGTATGTTCATAAGTGAGAGCATGAGGAAGAAAACGCAGTAATAACCCACTATTGAGTTATTGCGAAATTCAGCGGGTTATGACATTTTATCAGGACTGGATATAGAAACATAGAAAACATAGAATTTGACGGCAGATAAGGACCGCTTGGCCCACCTAGTCTGCCCATTTCCTACCTAACGGATATGCTGCAGATCCTAGTTAACCAACAGCCTACTTCCTCCTACCCCCCCCCACTAGAATTGCCTTATGTCTGTCCCATGCATTCTTGAATTCCCCAACTGTTTTTGACTCTACAGCCTCCTCAGGAAGGCTGTTCCATGTATCCACAACCCTCTCTGTGAAGAAATACTTCCTCACATTACCTCTGAGCCGTCCCCCCTCTATCTTCAAATTGTGCCCTCTTGTTTTTGCACATCTCTTTTTCTGAAAGATGCTACCCTCTTGGACTTTGTTGATTCCCTTGAGGTATTTGAAAGTTTTTATCGTGTCCCCCCTCTCCCTCCTTTCCTCGAGGCTATACATCTTTAGTTCCTTTAGTCTTTCTTCATATGTCTTCTGATGCAGACCCTGCATCATTTTGGTTGCCCTGCTCTGGACAGCCTCCACCCTGTCTATGTCTTTGCGGAGATGGGGTCTCCCGAACTGTGCACAGTACTCCAGATGTGGTCTTACCAACTGTCTGTACAGAGGGCCAACAACGTCCTGTTTTCTACTGGTGATGCCTCTCTCTATGCATCCCAGTATCCCCCCAGCCCTCCTTACTGCCTTCTCACATTGCTGACCCACCTTTAGGTCGTCTGATATGACTACCCCCAGGTCTCTTTCCATTTATGTTATTGTTATTTGTATTTATATCTCACCCCCCATTGTGTACTCTTCCCGAGTTTTTGTGTCCCAGGTGCATTACTTTGCACTTCTTTACATTGAATCTATGCTGCCATACATTTGACCATTCCTTCAGCCTTACCAAGTCCCTTCTCATCCTTTCCACTCCATCTTGCGTATCAACCCTGTTGCAGATCTTTGTCTCATCTGCAAAGAGACATACTTTTCTTCCAGTCCTTCTGTAATGTCACTTATAAAGACATTAAAAAGGACCGGCCCCAGTACTGAACCCTGCGGTACCCCACTAGTAACCCTCCTTTCTTCACTGTGGACTCCATTTACTATTACCTGCTGTGTCCTGTTGTCCAACCAATGTTTTACCCAGGCTACCACCCTGGGGCCCACTCCCAGGCTGGCTAATTTGTTTATTAATCTTTTGTGCAGGATTGTGTCAAATGCCTTGCTAAAGTCTAGGTAGGCCATGTCCACAGCCCCTCCCTGGTCTACTGCTTTGGTCACCCAGTCAAAGAAATCAATTAGATTTGTCTGACATGACCTTCCCGCTGTGAATCCATGCTGCCTTGGGTCCTGTGCCCCACTGGCCTCTAGGTACTCAACAATTCTTTCCTTCAGAAGTGATTCCATCATTTTCCCTACCACTGAGGTCAAACTGACAGGTCTGTAGTTTCCTGCCTCTGTCTTGCTTCCACTTTTGTGAAGGGGAATCACATCCGCCTTTCTCCAGTCCTCAGGTACCACCCTATCCTCCCATGATTTATTAAAAAGGGTAGTCAGTGGCGTTACTAGTTCTTCCCTTAGTTCTTTTAGAATTCTGGGGTGAATCCCATCAGGCCCCATTGCTTTATCCACCTCAGTTTTCAGAGTTCTTTCAGAACCCTTTCTTCTGTGAAAGGACTAATATCAACCCCCCTATCTAGAGTGCTTCTATTGACCAGTTTAGGTATTTCCCCCTGCTTTTCCATTGTGAATACTGAGCAGAAGTATTCGTTCAGTATCCCTGCGTTTTCACTGTCGCTCTCTGCCCAACCACCTTCCTCTTTGTTCATGAGGATTCAGGATAGACATGTACTGCTCAGAGAGCAGCACTTGAGGTAACCTCTTTGTTCAGCCTCAGTATCCCAGCCTTAGTCTTTCTTTGCTCCCTAATGTACCTATAAAAGGTTTTATCCCCCTTCTTAACTGAGTTGGCTATCTTTTCCTTGGTTTGGGCCTTTGCTATTCTGACTGCCTTACCCGCTTCCTTCTGCTTTAACTGGTACAGTTCTTTGTCCTGCTTCTTCTGTGTTTTCTTGTACTTCCTGAATGCTATCTTTTTTTCCCTTGCCTTCCCCGCCACTTCTTTTGAGAACCATAGTGTTTTTTCTTTTGTTTTGATTTATTTGCTTCACACAAAGGCTTGTTGCCTCTGTGATGATGGTTTTGATGTTTCCCCATTGTTGCTCCACCCACCTTCTTGCCTGTTTGCTAGTGCTTTTCTGAGGTGCTCTCCAGTCATTATAGGGGGTCACCAGTTACTATATGCCTCTTCATGCACAAACCTTTTGTATTGCCCAGTTGGGTAAAATCCATATCTCACCTTCTGAAACACGTGCTGTTCCCCCCTCTGGCCTGTGTTTTCTCTCCAGCTCCAGAAGCACAGAAGCTGACTGCAGGAAAAGACCTTGCAGTCCATCAAGTCGGCACAACCCTTCCTGTGGTTGGATGTGAGGGCCCTAGTAGCCACTCACTCTTTTCCACCCTCCCCCTTTTCCTGATATCCTTATCAGTTCCATATTTCTGTCCCATGTTTGAATCCCTCCACTGATTTCACACAGACTTCCCTTGGTAGCATGTTCACCTATCAGCCACTCTTTCTTTGAAGAAATGTTTACTGACGTCTTTCTTAAATCCCCCGTCCCGCCTGCTTAGAGTTCTTAGTGGTGCCTGTGTTTCCACTCCTTGTGAACAGCTGCCTGCTATCCTTGTTGTTTATCCCAAGAAGGTATTTTTCTCTCTCTGTCTTATCCCCCTTCTTGCCTACATTATGTACATTTTGAGACCCTCTGCCCTGTCCATGTAGGACTTCCCTTGCTGTCCCAGAATCATTTTGATTATCCACCTTTACTGCATTTAGTCTTTTTAATACTGGTCCCCCATATCAGTTCTGTATTTTTTTTTTTTTTGTAACTCTGTATTTATGCTCCTACTTGCCTCCCTTCTCCACTCTCTGCGGCATCCTGCTACCCACAGGCCCCACTCCCCATCGAGACCTGCCCCTAGACCACCCAACGCCACACACAATCTTATCCCCAGTATACCCCCCTGGGTAGGGGTGAGGAGGAACGCCCCTTACCTCCTCAAACCAGTACACTGAGGCTTGTGGGGTCGGTGCAGTGGAGTCTGTTCGATGGCCGGGCCTGCCAGCAAGGTGTCGCCATACAAGGCCAGGTGTTTTCGGTTTCTTTCCCCAATGTCGGCGGCAATGAGGGGCTATGAGCTGAGGCACGCTGAGACGCACTCCTTGTTCGGCCCCTCTGCCGACATCCACCTAATCCACTTGCAGCTGCTCCACCTACCGTGTATATCCTGCTGTGACCCCCCGAGAAGGAGAGCTGCCATCAGGCGCTGTATCCTCTCCGCTTCTGCCAACCCCCTGCGACCCGAGCTCGCTTCTGAACCCGGGTTGCCGGTGTGGTGCGAGGTGTGGCATCTAGCACCACAACCCTCAGTGCCACTGGGCCGGCTATCAGTTCTGTATTGACACCATCACCGCTCCCTTTCTGGCCTAGATCTTACATTCAAGCAGTGGCCCCTTATCCTCTACCAAGAACAGAATAACTGATTAATATTATCTTCCTTTCCTCTGTCTTCCTCCCATGCCTCCGCACTTCTCAGTCTGAGTGTCCCCTCTGTTGATTTGCATTTTTCTGTATATGTAATGAAAGAATGCTTTGTCCCCACCCTTCTTCATTCCCTCTTGTATCTTCAATTTACTGTTCAACTTTGCCTTCTTCACTGTCTTCACCTTAAGACACTAATCCCGAACATCTTCCACCTAGTTTGGTTTGTACTTTTTAAAAGCCTTCTTGCTCTTTTCACTGCCTCTCCCACCTCTCTTGTGTACCACAGTGGTTTCTTTCCTCACTTGATCTTTCCTGCCACTCTTTCACAGAGACCTGTGGCCTATAAGCCACCATTTTTGACTAAGTTTCACTTGTCGTTCACCCCCACTGCTGCCCCCTGTCCTCTCCAGTTTCTCCTTCCAGCAGCTGCTGCATTCCACCAGATTCCTCACTTCTGAAATCCAGACCCTTTGTGTCTGACCGCTGTTTGTCTGCTTCTAATTCGATAGAGATCACCAGACCATGTAGTTCAATGATTCCCAGTGGGACCTCCCCACACTTTATAACACTAACATTCTGTCTCCCCCGTCAACAAATGAACCCCGTGGAATTGTTCAGTATGTCTCTAACTGCCTCAGACAATATCTTCAAAGCACTTAACCCTTTAGTTGTTGAAGACAAATGATATAGAATGATTTCTAATAAAGTAAATATTTTTAGTCTCAGTGCCACTCCTTTACAGGGATAATAAAAATGTAGTTGATCACTGTGTACCCACAAGGATTAAGATGCTAAAAACAATGAAATACCGTGTCTGGATGGACAGGACATAACAATTGGTGAAGGAAGAAAAAGGCATTTAAGACTTATAGAGCAATTTGTCATGGCAGATATAAACCAGCACTAATAATGTACAAAGGGCATCAGGCATGCAAAAAGAAATTTGGGAACTGTTTAGCAAGAGCCAGGAATAACAACTTCATTAGTCATATTAGAGGAAAGACAACACCTGAGGACAGAGTGGGCCCATTAAGCACAAAATCTGGGACGAGATGATACAAAATGATGCCTTGACTGCAAATGGTTGAATGAATATTTCACCTCGGTTTTTACAGCAGGAGTGCTGGGAGATGTGCCACATCTGGGCAAGACATTAGAAGGATCAGTGGAAGATTTCTTGCAGCATAAAAGATAACACTGCTAGCTTAGTTGCTGCACAGCTAGGAAAGTTGAAGGTGAATCCATCACAAGGCTTGGACTGTTTACATCCAAGGGTACCCCAAGTGCTAAGGAATGTAATAGCAGGTTCAATGGCAGTGATTTTCCAGAAGCCACTGGAGACTGTTGAGGTGCCTGGGAATTGGAGAAAAGAAATGCAGCTCTTCTGTTTAAAAAGGAAATACAGCAAAAACAGCACACAAGTCAGGCTTGAAAAAATTTTACAGAATGCAAATTTATTGGTGTAGCATAGGAATGTTGGACAGAATTTAGGGGGGGGGTGGAGCGAACACATCCTTCAGTGTATAATTTTTTTTTGTCCCATTAGTTGAACTGCTCCCCCCCACCATGGAATGTCTTACTGCAGGATGAAACTTTGCTTGCCCTGCCTGCACTAAAGCTTGACTTTGCCGTATTTGTATAATCTATTTATTATCAGTTTATTTATTCTTTAGCGCGGATTTTATTTAGCACATAGAAACATAGAAATTGGCAGCAGATAAGGACCGTTAGGCCTATGCAGTCTGCCCATAAGGCCTATGCAGTCTGCCCATAAGCCCTACACTTATTTACGGCCTCTGACCCTACTTGATCAATGGCTTTTCACCCCCCCTTCCACCTCTATGGCTCCCTTATGCCTATCCCAGACATGTTTAAATCCCTCCACTGTACTCGCTCCGACCACCTCCTGTCATGGATTATTTAATCACTAGGGGTATAGGAGCAGAAGTGTTGCAAGTCAGCCACACCCCTCTGAGGAAGCCACTTCGCGGCGTGATACATAGAGGCTGTTCTGTTCAACGTTCCTGTGCTGCACCAGTAAATTTGCATTTTATTTTTTTCAAGCCTGGTGTGTGTGTGTATGTGTTTTTGTTGTGTTTCCTGATTTTTAAGTTGTACAGCAGTACCTTTGAGAGACAGATGTGCTGTTCCTCCTCTGTGCATCTTTGTTTAAAAAGGGAAGTTGAAGTGTCCCAGGTAACTATAGGCTTGTGAGCCTAATCTCAACTGTGGTGAAAAATACTGGAGAGCATTGTTAAGGAACTAATTGTAGAACATCGGGGCATATTCCAGCTGTTACAGGAGTGTCAGCATGGGTTCGCTAAGGGGTGATATTTCAGTCTGTCTTGTTGATCTTCTTTGAGGAAGTAACAACCGGACAGGGGAAAGCAGCTAGTGTAATACAATATTCCATGTGGTTCCTCATGAGAAAGTAACATTGAAGTTGAGGAAATTTGGAATTAGGGGAAGTTTGAAAAAAATGACTTAAGATAGTAATACTGTTTCTTGCAAGGGATCTCTTAGTAGTATTTGACACCGTTGCAGTCAGTGTAGAGCTGCTGACTGTCCCTGGAACTTTGAGTTTTGGAACGTATGCAAATTAGAAGAATTTGGAATGCTATATTCAAAAACTGCTGCCTCTTTCTCCCTAACAGCCAGATTCGATTTTGTAGATGAAATGGTAGACTAATCACTAATTAATAATTAAAAACCCCTTTAACACTAATATCCTACCATTCATTGATAGAGGACAGAATCCAAACAGTCCAAGAAAATCACACAAAAAAGAGAGAGCTAGTGGGCCTAGCCATTGTTGTGTGCACTAACTATTATAAAAAAAGGTAAGCCAATGATTCATAGCAACGTTAGAAAACTGTCTTGAAGGTATTGCTGAGCCTGTTCAGGTTATGTCAGGGGAGGTAGGAATGGGAGGTCTAATCCCTAGGTGATCCCTTGTAAGACCTGTCTCTCTGCGGCTAGCCTATCTGTGTCTGCCACCAACTGGTTCAGTGCTTACCTCATAGGCAGAACGCAGTCAGTCAGAATTGTGGACTCAACCTTTCCCCCTTCCTTATGAATACCGACGTACCCCAGGGATCAGCACTGGGCCCTATCCTTTTTCCATTTTTCTAAATGATCTCCCTTCTGCCTGTTCATCTGCATCCATTCACATGAATGCAAATGACAGTCCTTTTCACCACCGGCCATACCCCTGATGAGGTTGCTACCAGCCTTCAGGTTGACTTTCGACAAAGTTCAGCTCTGGTTTAGTTCCCATCAACTCTTCCTCAATGCCAGAAAGACAGTCTCCATGACCTTTGGCACAAGGCAGCAACTATCTAGGCTCCCCTCCCTCCCCACTTTCCATATCCTTGACAGGACTTCTCCTGAAGGACACTATTACATTTAGGTACTTGGGGGTATGGCTTGACCAACACCGATCCTTCTCCGCACATGCTGATGCAATCCTGAAAAAACTGCCCCCCAAGTTTGGTGCCTTCTACAGGAATCGCAGTAGCCTCCCGTTATCTGCGAGACATGAACTTGTGCAGAAGATGATTCTACCTATTTTTGACTACTGCGACGTAGTCTACAGTGCTGCTCCCAAGTCTTTCCTATCCAGACAGGACCCCTCTTCAACGCTTTCTGCCGCTTTGCCCAAGATGCCCCCCCCCTCGTTCCCATCACTTGCGAGCTCTACCGTTCGCTCGCATTTCCTCCCCTTGAACATTGCTGCCTTCTTTACTGTGCAAAATCTGTGTCGAAATTCTGGCTCGGCTGCCCCCCACCTTGCTTCCTCACTGTCCACCCTCTCCCCTCCCACTCATGCTCTCAGGTCCTTTGATTCCCGACAAGTGTCAATCCCTTGCCGGCGGACCTCAGTGGGCCAAGCTGCCTCCTCTCACCGTCTCTCCAAACTTTGAAATGATCTCCCATACCAAATTTGCTATTTCTTCTCCATCCATTCAGTCTCCTCCGCCTTAGCAAACTACTACTCGGTTAACTGCTCCTGTATGTGATCCACTCTTCCTCTTCTCCCATCACCCCCCCCCCAAAACTCCCTTCTCCCGTTTAGCATACTCCCCTGGCTATAATCCACCCCCTCCGCTCCGTGATTCCCCCTACCCATCCTCCCTACTACCCTCTCTACCTTTGCTGGTCCACATTGCTATCCAGGAACTTACCTACTCTTCCTGTACTTAGCTATTAGCTATTGCTACGTGAGCTCGCTGTTACTGTTGCACTTATCGACGGTTGTTGCTACTGCACTTATTGATCTATGTTCTCAACGTTTTATTACTGTGGTCGCTGTTGTTTTTATGCCTGCTCATTTGTTACTCAGTTATGTTATACCCTCACTCTGTGTTGTCAATACCATGTAAACTGTATTCCTGTACTACATTGTAAGCCCCGCCTGTCTACTCCAAATTTGTTCTCCATTTGTAACCCACCCCCCAGGTCGCACCATGAGACAAGCAACTTGTTGCTTAGTGTGCCTTTCCTGGTGAAACATTTCAATAAATGAATTAAAATAAATAAAGAAACAATATTACTGTGGTAATTTTTTCTTTAAGACCCAGAAATCTCCTAGTACTATTAGACACTATTGCAGACTACCGTGCAGTGCCTTGGGAGGAGGGTACAGAACCTATTTAGGAAAAAGGTTCTGCGATACTGCAGTCCCAAACCTTGCATCAGTCCTGGACTGGACATCCAGGCAGTAGTGCTCTGTAAAGGTGTGGACTTTACTCCAGGTAGCTGCTTTACAGATTTCCAGCAAAGGGATGTCCCTTGCAGCTGCCACAGAGATGGCAGTTCCACTAGTGGAATGTACCCTGAGGCCCTGTGGTGGCTGTTTGTCAGTCTTATTGTAGCAAAACTGGATGCAGAATACTATCTGATGTGCAACTGATCTCTTTGAGGTAGACTTGCTTTTTCTCATTTCACCAGAGGTAATAAACAGTTGTGAGTGGGAATCCCAGAGGCCCTTTGTATATGTAATATAATAGTTGAGGAACCTTTTTTATATCCAAGCTATGAAGCTTTTGTTCACCTGAACTGGGATTTGGCTGTGAAAAATACTAGCAGTGTGATGGACTGGTTCAATTGGAACTCAGTTACCAGCTTTGGAAGGAATTTCCCGTTAGTTGTAAGGACTACCTTGTCCCTATGTAAGATAATATAATTTGGATCAGTTCAAAGAGCTTGGAGCTCGCACACTCTTCGTGCTGAAGTAATTGCCACTAGAAAAACAGTTTTCCGTGTGACATATTTTAGGTCAGCTGTAGCCACTGGCTCAAAAGGAGGTTCCATGAGTTTGGCTATGCACAAATTCAGGTTCCAAGGAGGGAGTGGTTCGCTAACACGAGGGATCATATGTACCAATCCTTTGAAAACTTCTTAAAAAATAGCGTGTGACGCTATTGTTCTCAGAGTACCTGCAGACAAATAAGCAGAAAATGCTGCTAAGTGAACATTAAGGGTTGCAGGCCTGAGGTCTAGAGACTACAAATGCACAAGGTAATCAAGTACTGTGGGCAGACCTGCCCTGAGGGGCTTGATTTTCTTAGGCTTGCACCAGATGGTAAATCTTTTCCATTTTGAAGCATAAGTGTTTCTTGTGGAGGTTTTCCGAGATACTTTTAGTACTTTTAATAAGGACAAGTTAAACTCCGAAAATGTTAGCTCCTCAAGAACCAAGCCTTCTGGTGAAGACTTTTGAGATTCGGAAAAACTGTCTGACCCTGGACAGTTGTTAGAAGATTGAACCTGTGGGGCAGATGAATGGGCTACTTGATGGACGTACTGAGCAACAAAGGGTACCAAAGCTGTCTGGCCCAGTCTGATGCAACCAGTATCATGGTTGCAGGCTGCCTCCTCAGCCTGAGAAGAACTCTTGACACCAGTGAAATCGGAGGAAAGGCATAGAGGAATTTCCCGGTCCAATCCAGGACTAGCGCACCCATGGGCACTGTGCCCAATGATGGTGGCCTACAGCAGTACAGTGGAAGCTGATGACTGTCTTTTGAGGCAAACAGATCTATTTCTGGGGTGCCCCACCACCTGAAAATTGTATCCAACACTTGTCTGTTCAGAGCCCATTCATGATGGTCTTGGTTGATTCTGCTGAGTGAATCTGTCAGTGTATTGTCCTTCCCTGGAAGGTGAATGGCAAATAGATGCACCTCCAGAGAATAAGCTAGGGACCAAATCTTCATGGCCTCTGTGCACAGTCTTGCAGATCTGGTACCCCCCTGCTTGTTGGTGTACTACATGGTGACTGTGTTGTCTATCCTGACTTGGACTGGCTGACCCCTCAATTGAGTGGCAAAGGCCTTTAAAGCAAGGAAGACTGCTCTCAATTCCAAAAGGTTGATGTGCATTTTGGACTTATGAGGTAACCAAATTCCACTGATTTTGAGGTTGCCCATGTGCACCCCCACCCTAGGAGGGAGGCATCTGTTTTTAAGGCCACTGTGTAGTGGTGTTGCTGAAAAGGGACACCCTGTCAAAGGTTCTCCCTTTTCTTTCCTCCATTGCAGAGCCAGTGACAGGGTTCTTGTAGCTGGCACCAACTTTGAGATGGGGGTCCCTTCTTTGGGACCAGTGTGATCTGAGGTGATACTGGATAGCCCTCATTTGAAACCTGGAGCCTGACACTACTGCTGTAGTTGAGGCCATGTGTTGTCCTAGCAGTGCTAGGAACTGTCTTGCGGTTCTGGGATGACCTAAAGCAAAGGAGTTTCCTAGGGTAAGTAGGTTTGACACCCTCTCATGTGGAAGAAAAGCTTTTTCTTGGATAGTGTCCAGTTCTGCTCCAGTGAATTCCAGTGACTGAAGTGGCTCCATCTAAGATTTTTTTTAACATTAATAAGGAAACCTAGTGACTCCAGGGAACTTTGGGTCACCCAGATGGAATCTTTTACCTACAGGTATGTCTTCCCTATGACTAGCCAGTCATCCAGGTAAGGAAATACACTGATTCCCTGCCTTCTGAGGTAAGCTGCCACCATTGACTTTTGTGAATACCCATGAGGCAGAAGTGAGCCCGAAGGGGATTGCTGAGAAATGGTAGTGACCTGAGGGGAGAGAGAACCTTAAGTACTTTCTGTGGCAAGGTCTGATTGGAATGTGAAAGTAACTACTGCCAGTGTTACCATTTTAACCCTGGGCTCTGCCAGGTGTCTGTTTAGGTATCTGAGATCCAAGACTGGATGCCAGTCCCGGTTTTTCTTTTTGGTCAGAAAGTATCTTGGATACAATCCCCTTCCACTTTAGGCAAGATGGCTGACTCTATTGCCGTGGCTTGCAGGAGCTTTTTTTTTTTTACTTCCAACTCCAGCAGAATGGTCTCTGATTGAGTTGAAGGGCGGAAAACCCCTGGAGCTTTGGAAATTGTTTGAACTGCAGGCACAGACCCTGACTCACTACTTCCAGTACCCGGTTGTCTGTGATAATGTTTTCCCAGTGTTTGAAATAGTGAGACAACCTGCCCCCTACCTGTGTGTGTGTGTGTGTGTGTTGGTGGGGGAGGGGGGGCAGCTTGATCTGTGTAGTCAAGGATTCTGTCCAGATTGTGGTCTGGGAGCTGGAACTGGTCTGGCATGCATTGCAGATCTGCCCCTGCACCTGTAATGCCCTCTAACCTGTGTGTGTTCTACAGGCAAAGGGTATGGGATGTAAGATGTGGGGTAGTAACCCCTACCCTTACCGCCCTTTCCTGTGGATTTATAAGCAGTGGAAGCTCTGTCTCTCTCGAGGAGTCACTCCTATAGGTGGTTTTGTATTTCTCAGGTTTGTTATTCGCATCCACTGTCCTGAAACTTTAACAATTAAAGCCATCGTGGACTCTATAGGGCTTTCTGGTACTGCGCAGCATAAGCCATGTAGGCTGCCTGTCTGAGGAGCAGGGAAGATCCCAAATAACCTTTCTTTCCCGTTGGATCATTTTTTCTGGAATCTTTGTCGGTGAATGAGGTGCGAAAGGGACTTTAGCTTTATCACAGGCTACAGCCCATATAACACCCTCATGAGCTGGATGGGTGTACGCAGAAGCCCTATCCAGTTGGTATTCTTTTTTTCTTTTTTATCACAACATTATTTATGCCACCGCCACGGACCTGGCTGGGGCTACCCCCCCGAGGGTACATCCTCCGCCCATTGGGGCTATCATGGGTCCTGCCGGGTCCCGTCATTTTTCCTCTGTTTTCTCCCCCGTGCCCTTGCCCGTGCAGTGGTCGCAGCAGCTGTTTGCACCTCCACGGAGACAGCCAAGCACCCTGGGTGCAGGCTGAACCCCTCTTGTTGTGCTGACATAGCACAAACCCCTCACCCCGAGGAAGGAGAGCAGTCCTCTGGACGCTCAATCCTTACCTCCCTGGCCGACCCCTGAGCGACCTGGTCCATTCCTGAACCCGGGTCACCGGCTGGGCGTGAGGTGTGGCGGCCCAGCACCTCAATCATTACTTCCTACTGGGCCGGCCAGTTGGTATTTTCTTTTTCTACTTTCTTTTCCACTCCGGGGACAGGGGAAGGTGTCTGTATTATTTTAAAAATAGCCTTCCTTAGGGAATTATGGTTAGGAAGGACCACCTCTCTTGTGGGAGTGTGACCCATCATACCAAAAAAAAATCTTCCTCATCATCCATGGATTCTTATGAGGTGATCTGGGGATACTTCTGGTTCAGTGGGTTCCCCTAGATCCAGTTCCACCTCCTCCTCCTCAATGTAAACTTCAACCCCTTGGTCACTGGGAACCGGTAGTGGGATATGAACCAGTGAACCTAGGATGGAACCTGCAGTCTGTAGGGCCTGAACGACTTGCAGGGCTTTAGCATTTTTTGTTTGTTTTTTTGTGTTTACTTTGTCTGCTGGGAGCTCCTTTACTTTTTCAGCAGGAGACACAATGACCTTTTTCTCTTTATAGTTCTTTTTGGCAGGCACAGTCTCAGGTGCCTGCTCACTTGTTCTTTGGTGTTTTGTATGCTCAGACCCCTTTTCAGGAATTTTGGGGTCTGAGATGTCTTTAGAGGGTCTCTCTCTTTGGTCTTTGAGTGGGAGGATGAATGACCCACTTTACTGTGCTTTGGTAACACTGAGGTGGGAGCAGAAGCCCCCAATCTTTTTGCTCTCTTTTTAATAATTGTTGTACAAAAAAGTACTCCAGACTTCACAATTTAGAGAAAATATGGCTGGGACCCCAGCACTCTATGCACAAATCACGGTGATCAGTCTTGGCAACGATTTAAAAGCACTTTATACCATTTTTAAAAGCTGTTGGTCCTGTCCTCTTTTTTTCGGTCTGTCTGACGTGCCAAACTGTCAGCAGACTCTTAAAAAAATTGTCACAGAGTTTAAGTTTAGAACAATTGCAGTCAGTTCCTTCAGATATAAAAGGAACCACGATTTGAAGAACTTATTTGTTTTTATTCAAAAAACGATCGGTTCCTAGAGAGAAAAGGGAACCGATAGTTACCCACAAAATAAGTACTCAACAGTGTATACTTTCAAAAATGCGATCGGTTCATAGTAGCAAACGGGAACCAATCACAATTTAAACGGTTTTAAATGACTAAATATAATATTTGTTTAAAACTAAGTATCTGACGGTCAGAACTGCAAATGACACACTTTTAGACTAAACAAATCTGTTTTAAATGACTGAAATAATATTGTTTAAAACTAAGTACTGCTTAAAATGAGTTAAATTATCCAATATAAGCTAAACTTAAGTAACTAAATGAGGCAGAGTATGAATAAAATATAGACTAATGCATGGGGTAGTGTGTATAATGAGGATTTTATGCACACCTAAGGTGTGCAATGCCCTATGACGGCATCGCAAACCGAGGGTGTGCATAAAAACCTCATTTATACACACTACTCATGTTTTATTTTTTATTATTATTTTTTTTATATTAATTGACTTTTAACCAGTTAAAAAAAAGTTTCTTTAAAAAGTTCCAGGCAGGCAACATTCTTGTGCTGCCGTCAGCTCACTGCCCCGACCCGGGGTGAAGGAGACTGCTTCGGGAGGTGGAAGGTGCTGGCAGAGGGAGGGACTTGCAGGCAAGGAACCGGACAGCAAAAGGGGGTCTCAGAACGCCCAACGCTCCAGCACACACTTCTGAACGGACGCTCTCTCTCATACAGTAGATGCGGCTCTTCAGCGCACTGCCACCGGGGGACCAGAAAGTTTTAATTACAAAAAAAAAAAAAAGGTACAGTAAAGTTACAAAAAGGGCGAAGGGAGCCCACTCCATGGTACCGGAGGAAGTATGAACTGCCGCACCAGTTTCTGACAGCCATACAGGACAAGACCCGACATCAGCACCAAGGGATGAGAGGCGGACAACAGATAAGCTGTTAAATTACTCATACTGACCTGTGTCCCCTCTCTACCTCACACCACTGCAGCGATCGGACTTCTGTATTTTCTGGTTAATGTTTTCTCTCTGTCTTTTGGGGTGGCTGAGAGCACTTCCCGGCAGAACGTTTGAGATGAGTGTTTGGGCAAACTCCGTTATTCACACGTGTGAATAACTGAGTTTGCTAGCCACTGCCAGCAGTTGATAAACAACATTAACCAGTAAATATATTTTAAAAAATACTGCCGCTTCAACAAAATAAACAATCTTGCAGCAAAGTTGCTGTGTACAAGGAAAAATTGAATCTGGCTGTTAGGGAGAAAAAGGCAGCATTTTTTTTTCCATATTGCTTTTTGCTCCACTGTTACCACCTGTGCCTTCTTGGCAGTGGGGGAGACCTGGATTTTCTCCCCTTTACCCTGGAACGCCGGGTCACAGCATGCATGTGGAGGCACACTTAGCTCCGCTCCAGTGACTGCCTCCAACCACCTGGCCTAATGCCACGGTTCCCTTGTTTCTTGGTGCTACACCTAGCCTCCACCGGGTGGCAGCCAAGAGCCGGCAAACCCTCACGTCCCTCCCTGGAGAAGAGAGCTGCCTTGCTGCGTCTCGATCCTGCTCTGCGCCCCCCCCCCCAGCCGACCCCTGGTGGCCCGAGCTTGCTCCCGAACTCTGGTCACCGGCGTGGTGCCAGGTGTAGCATCCAGTGCCTCAACCCTCAGCGCCGCCTAGTAGGCTCTAGAGGCAGCAGTTTTGAATGTAGCACTCCAGATTCTTCTAATTTGCATAGATTTGAAAACTCAAAGTTCCGGGGGGCGGTCAGTGGCTCTACACTGACTGCAATAGCGTCTATACTACTAGGAGATTCCTGGCTCTTGAAACACAATGGATGGAGAGCTAGTTAAGCAGTTGGGCTCAGTAAATAGAAGTTCATAGGACAATATCAGACAGGAAGGAAGTCACCAGTGGGGTTCTCCAAGGGTCAGTATTTGGACCCCTACTGTTCAGTATTATAAGCTGGAGTCAGAGGCCTCAAAAAAGGGTTTTTAAATTTGCGAGTGACAACAAAACTAATGAGAATGGTAGACTCCAGGGACGAGGAAGACACTCTGCAAACTTCAGAGTACTGGGAGGGAGGTGACAGGTGGCAAATAAAATTCAGTGTGTTCACGCCCTAAGCCCGTCCTGGCCTATCAGAAACAGAAGACTGCAGGGAGCGTGAATGAGTGTCCATGACGACGTCATCCTTCCAGGGGAGGGATGAGACATGTGCTGCTCACAGAGCAGCACTTGAGGTAACCTGGGGCCTTTGCCGGCATGAGTAACTGTGCGCTGTTGGCCCCGCCTTGAGAACCCCAACATGGGCACACTTCAGAGAGGGATAAGGGCGGAGGAAAATATGGGGGAGGAAAAGCCCAGCCTAGGTGATGGCCTTTCCATGCTTGCTCTCTCATGCCATTAGGCCCTAATTGGCTGGGTGCCTGCTTCCTAGCTTGTGGTGCCCAGTGGTATGCTTCTCTCCCTCAAACTGTAAGCCCCAGGCAGGAGGAGGGTGGCCCCCCAGGAGGGATAGAACTGACCCAAGCACCAGAGGACACCACTGGGAGATAGACATCTGACAAGGGTGGCAGCAAGAGTTAGTCTGGCAGGTAGAACGAGCAGCTCAGATCTGAGTGATTGAAAGGGCAAGGCTCCTGGGAGAATTGAAAGGAAAAAAAAAAAAAAAGGAAGCATAACGTTGCATGAGTGAAGTGATTTGGCTCCTTTATAGGGCAGTGGCAACACTGAACTTGGAGTACTGTGTACAGTTCTGGTTGCCAAAATGCAAAAAGGTTATTGGCACAGACAAAATGATGCAATAGGCAGCAACAAAAATGATTAAGGGGATTGAAAGTTAAGCTGTAAAGAATGTCTAGACGGGATAGGTATGTCATCTCAGGAATGAATCCAAAGATGAGAGCTGATTTTAGTTTTTTAAGATTGGATATGGTGGATCAGGGGAAACGTTTCAGTTTGATCATGGCAGTAAAACTAGATATATACTTTTGAACTACACCACCGCAACATAATTTCAACAAAGAGCTTGCAGTTGTTTTTTTATATATAGCTTTTTCTCCTCCCTTGCCGTGGGGGGCACATAACCCCCATTATCACACCCTCAGCCCTGTCCTCCACTAGCCCCACTGCTCACTGCTTCCACCAGTGAGGATCCACAGGGCGTAGGACCCAAGGACACCACTGAACATCATCCCAATGGTAGCATTTTTACCCTCTTTTTTTATTTTCCCCACCAACCTCCCTGACGTTGGCTACAGCCTTGTGTTGGCATTGCACAACTGTGATCATGTACAGACCTTCATGAGGGAGCAGGTTTTTCAGCCCACTGCTAGGAGCTCTTGTGCCAGCATACTCCAACAACTCCATCCCCAGGGTGGCTTGCGCTGTGGGCGGCAGAACTCCCAGCCCTGGCTGCCCCAATCCTGGATCTCAGATCCGTTCCACGTGCCGGGTCACCAGCACAGAAGCACAGCACATCAAACCAAACAGCGACCAACATGGAGCTTTTGACCTAGTGAAATGCAAACTTCAGTCCACAGTGCAGTATTTAAATTCTAATTGTTGTATTACCAAGCATAAAGTAGTAGGCAATGTAGTCTAATGGTCAGAGCAGTGGCTTGGGAACTGGGAGATCAAAGGTTGAAACCCTGCTAGAGCCAAAATATTTACTGTATGACCTTGGGCAAGTCATGTAACCTCTCAATTCTCCAGTCTTCCCAGCTGTGGAAATGGATAGAAGCAGGACCCTACTGGAAACCAGGTGGAACCCACTGGAAACCAGATGCTGCATCTCAGCTGTGCTGGTAAATGGACTGTAAAAAAAATAAATGAAATTGAGGTAATTACATATTCTGGAGCCCCATTTCTATTGAGATGAATTGATTCCGATACTGAAGATAACTTGATTGACCATGAAAAATTGAATCCTTTGGACTGATTGCTTCAGGTTCCAGGGTACTGATCTGAAATTAAATGACTAGTTCTGATTTCCTGTTAGCATGTTTGTGTTTGGATTAGTTTAGCTTTATAAATTCAAGCTTAGTTAGAAATGAATGGAATTCTGGTGCGTTTGGGATACTAGATTGCAACCCTTAATACCATTTTCATTGCTCTGGTATTTTGATTTGCACTGTGGCAGGGATGTTGCTAGGATGGGGCCTCTGCAGCTTGGGCCCCAAATGTTTTGTCTTGTGCTCTGAACCCTTTCCTGCAGTGTGTTTCTTAGCTTTTGTGTTTAAACAGTGCAAGTTCCTTGCAGGTTGACGCTTCATCCCATATCCCCAGGTCAGCAGCGAGAGTGTAGACGGGTCTGTATGCTTCACCTCCAGCTACAAGCAGCAGCAGCAGCATCTGTTATGTCACCACTACTTGTTACGTCATGGTCTGCTACTGCAGTACAGTGCCTTCAAAACAGACGCTCACAGAGTTAGCCACTCGCGCTCCCCGTGTTTGTGCAAGTTGGCACTGTGATGCATGAATTTTTGCCAGTGCTTGCTGCAGTCAGTTCTAAGAAATAGAGGTTTTGCCAGTGTTACTGCTTTTGCCCTGCCACTGTGTTATTCAGACAGGTGCCACTCATGTGAGTGCCAGTCACCACCTCCCGCCAGCAGCAACAGCAAGCAGCTCTACAAGAGAGCTGAGGGAGTCCCTTCTAAGGAAGGGCTTTATAGCCACCAGCCTCAGCCAACCACATCCACCTACAGGCTAGGTCATGAAGGATGGGGACCATCATGGATATGAGGTAGGTAGATGGGGGACAGAGCAAGTAGGAATGGAACGACTGGAGTCGACTGAGGAGGTGGATTGACTGATACCTTTCTCCCTGTCTCTGTGACAGCGTGGCTGCCTGTTGTGTGACTGAGTGTCTGTCTCCAGGCTAGAAAAACTATAATTAATTTTTAGTCAGTTGGTGACAGGAATTCTGTGGTGCTGGTGTGCAGAAAATGCTCAGACACTTGTGCTATAGTGTATGTGTGGGGGGGGGCAGGTAAATTTTCAGTTGAGGTGGAGAGAGCAGAGCAAGAAAGCTGGCTGTTGTAAGAGTGATCTGATTAATGTTATTTCCTGCATCCTGCTGCTATGTTTCAGTCACTCATCAACTGATGATGCCTGGCTCCGTAAAGCTTTCTCCCCACGTCACTCACATATGCATTAGGTGGAAGTTTGTAGTTAATGCTGCTTGATGATCTGCAGTATGAAGTCTTTGCCTGATAAGGGAACAAAAAGAGGACACAAAATAGGAGAACAGAAGTTGGGGGACAAGAAAATAGTAGCCAAAATGTATAATTTTGCACTAGAAAACAACATTTCTACAGTTTCTGGGGACTAGGTGGCCCCCAGACCCCCGTCTTTTCTGTTGGGGCCCAGGTCCTGGATAACTTCTCATTCTAGCAATGCCTTTGAGCTGTGGTTTCAATTTAAGGACACTTAGCACTAATGTTTTTAAGCCAGTGGTGTGCCAGAAAAGCAGATTTCGGGTTTTGGTATTCTGCCTGCAATGCTAGAATTGTATGTTAATTGCTACCCTTTGTAGACATTTTCATTTTAATATGGCATTGAATTCTGTTATTTGGTTGGGGGAAGTCTGTTTACATAATTTTTTTTTGTTATATATAGTTTATGCGCCTGGGCCATGGTAAGGGAGGCTCCCATCAGCCGGCTACTGCCACCCCCTTCCATTGTCCAGCATCTCCCTAGTGATGTGGTGGGTGGAGGTGTGGCCAGTGGGCATCATACACCCTCGCCGTACCTGTCCTTTTTCTTCCAGATTTTCTCCTCCTTGAACTCCTAGGAGTCTGCGGCAGCACGGTCTCACACACGTGTGGAGACACGCGCACACTGGATCCAGCAGTTCCCAGTCCTCCCACCCTTGGCCTAATGCCTGGTCCCCCATGTGTATGGCACTACCACCGAGCCTCCACTCGGTGGCAGCCAAGCACCTGGAAGACCAACCTCCCCTACCCAGGAGAGGAGAGCTGTCCAGCGGCCGCTTGATCCTACTCCCAGCCCTCCCCTCCAGCCAACCCCTGGAAACCTGCACTCATTCCCGAACACAGGTCATCAGTATGGGAGGGGTAAAGCGCACTAAGCACCTCAGCCCTCTGCGCCACCAGGACTGGCTTACATAATTTCTTAATAATGTATGGGGAACCCTTATTATTGTCCGAATTCAGCAAGTTTTTGGTGTCGTTATGGTATCGATGTGATGTTAACCCCTCTTGAGTACGTCACATCAATCCAATAACAACGGGAGTGGATCTGCGCATGTGCGAGTCCTTTACATAAACGGTGCACAACGGACAGCGTGACGATGAGAGCTGGCTCTAATCTGGAGAGGCACTATGGAAAACTGAGTAAGAAGCATCTACGATTTTCAGCCCATACACTATAAAATATAATGGATGGTGATTTACCGGTAACCTCACTGAAAATGCTTCTCGAGGTTACCATGACAACTGTAAACCTCTCGAGTTTCGCTCTCAAGGTTTACATTGTCACGGTAACCTCTCGCAGCGATTACAGCATGGTTACCGATAAATCCCCATTCATTATCCTTTATATTACATTTGTTGTGTTATATCTCAGATGTTTCGGGAGTTCCCCTTTTCTCTGGATAATCATACAGCCTTGTTTATCTAATTGAGGCACTGTTCCTGCTCTGTTTAAAGGATTAGTACAGTCAAAATGTGCAAAAAGTTGCATCACGCAGAGTGTTTTGAATTATGTGTATAGTCCTGGTGTGTCCTTTCCTTTGGTTGCTATTAAGAGTTTTTCCTAAATTTGCTTTCTGGTTGTACGGCCTCTGGTAATCTCCATGTTCAAATATTTTATTGCTTTTCTTTTTCCTACAATGCCTAATGTCTCATGTGACAGTGATTCATCCAGGAAAATTGATTCAGTCAATAAAAGATGCTACAGCAGCAGTCTGCTGTTAGAGCCAGATGTTCTGGCCTCCAATAACTGTTTGTAATTCAGTCTTTTTTTTTTTTCTAGGTATGTGTCTAGGTCTAACTAGCATGAGTTCTTTGTTTTTTTAAAGGTTTTCATTTCATCACACCACATACAGCCATAAAAAACACACAAATCTTGCCATGTCATCAGTACTGTAATAAGTGAACACTCTAGCTGTTTCCTTACAGAATAGCCCACACAGTTATCCCTCAGGTGTTTGCTGAACTGTAAATGTAGCCTTTAGTGGATAAAGAAAGTTACTTAAAATCCCAGCTCTACTGCTGTAAAATTCAGTCTAAACCAGTACTTGCTGAATCAGTGGTCCTGGGCATGTCACTGTGACATGGGAAAGACGGCATTGTAAGAAATAGAAGAGCATTAAAAAAAATTCAAACACAGTGATCACAAGGGGACATAAAACTAGAAGGCAGTTTAAGGAAAAAAAAATCCTAACAGCAGACAAAGGGAAGGACACACTGGGACTATGCACACAAATTAAAACACTCGGCACAACATATGTTTTTGCAAATTTTGACTGTAGTACTCCTTTGAACAATTAGGCATGATATGGTGTGCTTTGTGCTGGGATAATGGCATATCTTGGGTGGGTTAAAGCACAAGACCAAAGACTGAATGCTTTCACTGCCTGAAAAGTGCCATTATCCCAGCACAACGCACACCATGAGACTGCTCTCCTTTCCCAGGGAGGGGCGGCAAGCTGTCTTAGCCTTTGACTGCCACTGAGCTGAGGCCAGGGGGTAGGGCAGGTTCTGAACAACTTCAGTAGGAGAGGACTCAGTTTTGCAGGGTGTGTGTGTGCGCACCTCCACCTGCATGCACTGACATACTGCTGTGGCGAGGGGAGTGGGTAGAACAACAGAAAATGGAGCCAGGCAGGTCCCACTCTCCCTTGGCCTGTGCTGTCATTCAGTCCCTGGGGCACCTCTGGATTATGTATGGGAGGAGGATGGCTCTCCCTCCTCGGCACTGCTGCGGGGGGGGGGGGGATCTTAAGCGCCAGGGGCTGAGAGGAGGTGGCAGCCAGTCGTGGGGAGCAGGGACTGGGCTGAGAAGTCACTTGCCATACTCCATGGAGAAAAAAGCAATATGGAAAAAAAAATAAAGTTTAAACATCCTCTACACCTCCTGCAGAGAAACACCAAATTAATGACCTGCAAACTGGCAGATATAAACATTGGGAACAGTTGAAACATACCTCCTCTTATAACCAAATTCATATAACTGTAATAGGCAGACTGTGACTAAATGAAGCATGCTTCCCCAACACACGTTGCCATTTCATACAGGGTAAAACTGTCCAGAATGTCCATACCGGAGTTACAAATGTCCCTCGTATATAGAACTGCAACATGAGCATGTGGAGAGGGGTTAAAACTCACAGAGTGTATACACGTGGACAGCGCCATCTTAAAAACAACCCAGCAATTTTAATATTTTATTAATACTGTTGTAACTTGAGCTATGCCCCTACTCACAGTTTTTATGGGTGACAAAGTTTGGTCTGAGTCCGCTTCTTTCATGATCGCTTGCAACCCAAAATCCATCTTTATTGACCAGATTGCCAGCTTCCTGAGGCTCTCCAAACAGATAACTTCCCAAAGTATATTATTAGTTTTGCCAGATATTGGAGGATGTGGGAGATGCTCAGATACCTTGGGTTCACCTGGCTAGAGTCAGAAGCCTTCCTGCATGTTTGATTCTCAAAACTCAAATCAGAGACACTAAGGGAGCTGGATAACAATATACTAATGAATATTAAGACCAAATGGCAACATGAGGGGGACTTAAATCTGACTGAAGCTGATTGGTGTAAGATGTTTCACGTAACCACCAAAACCACTCTGTCGCCTCTCTGGCAAGAGTTTGCATGGAAAGTTAAGATACGCTTTTTCCGTCACACCAACATTACAGCATAAGAGAGATCCTTCCCTTTCTCAGATGTGCTGGAGAGGATACGGAGAACAAATAGCACACCATACACACATTGTTTTGGGGTTGCCCCGTCCTCCAGCCCTTCGGGCAGCAGATAAATACTGCCTTAAAAGACCTTTTCACCCTGGACTCCCACTAGAAATGTCTAACGGTGTCCTGGGACTCCCTCCTCAAGGATTGAGGGGTGCAGACTCATATGGGGCATATTAATTGCAGCCATACATAAAACTGTCACCCTCAAGTGGCTCAAGGCTGAACCTCCATTGGTTCACCATTGGGTGACAATAATTCAACGGATTTCAGATTTTGAAGAAATAACATACAAGGTGAATCAAAAAACTCATATCTATATTTGTAGATGGACTAAGTGGCAGCTATGGCTGGAAGCGCACCCAGAGCTAGGATCCACCCTGCATGCCAACTAAAGTCCATTGGCACACCTTGTATAATAATATTGGCTGCAATGATATGGATTCCACAGAGATTGATTCATTTCTTAATAGATGTTTGGTTGCTCTGACTGGTGATGAAATTTAATAAACTCTTTGACAATTACAATGTAATGAGTTAATGTAGTACTGTGGGATCTTTGCAATGTGATTTCTTTGTGACTTATTGTTCTGTACCCTAATTTGTCAATAAAGATGAATTAAAAAAAAACTCAAATCAGGATACATTGAGATTTGGGCCCTGTCTTTGTTGGTCAGTGGGACCCATTTGGCATGCAGTGTCCCAACACTCGATCTCGCTCATGTACCGCAGCCAGGATCAGCAGAAGAGTATGAGGGGAGTCAGAGTTTTCAGTCCTCTTTTGGGGCATAATCTAATAGGCACAGTGGACTGTGGACCTTGGCTCCAAGTGTAAAATGTCTCCCAGCCAGATACACACCTATCTAGCTGGTTCGTCTGTCTCCTGCATTTCTGGCAGCCACAACATCCTCACATTCACAGCGCAGGTAGTTTTCTAGTGATTCCAGCCTATACACGAGTGTCTTATTTTGTTTCACTAAACCAGTTGGTGGGGTTGCTGCTCATAAACTGGCCCCTGCCACTTCCTTTGCCTGCTGTGGCCGCTGTTGATTATCACAGGTCAAAATCCAACACTGGAAAGTCACAACTTTTGATCTGGGGAACTGACTCTCAAATCCAGTGCTTTATTTATTTATTTTTGTTTTATTGAAACTTTTGGTAACCGGGAAAGGCACACTGAGCCAGGGCTCGTTTACAGGTGCGACCCGAGGAACAGGGAAATAATAGGAACAATATACGAAAAGATGGTAACTTAATAACTGAACACATGAAATACAGCCAGATATTTATTTATTTTATTTATTTAAGTTTCAGAAATCACACCTTTGAGCCAAAGGCTTTTTTTTACAAAGGTTCAACATCATAGAAACAGGACAAGTTATAACAAGACAGGCAAACAAAATAATTACATAGGTAAAACTGATAGACAATACATGGGAAATTAATTATATTAAATTACGTTAGGTAACAGTGCATGAGCTGCCAGAGGCTTTGTCAACAATAAACAGGGGAGAGACACTATGGCTCCTATGGGAAAGGAGAGAGGATAATAGTGAAATAAGGGGGAGGTCTAGGAGGAGAAAAGAAAGAGGGTGGGGTCTGGGGACGAGGTGGGGAGAGGGTAGGAGATGGTGTAGAAAGAAAAAGAAGGGGGTGGGAGGAGGATGGGAAGCCAGGAGGTAGTGGCGTGGTGCGAGGGCTAAACAGAGGTGGGAAGGGCAGAGAGGAAAAGGGATAACAGGGAGTCAGAGGGTAGGGGGGAGTGACTAATACAGGAGAGGCATGCGGGAGCTGAGAGAGAGGGGAAAAAAATACATAAACGTGCAGTCTGCAAATACATTAGTACAAATACAGTTGGTATAAGCACAGGAAGAGAGAGAGAGAGAATCAGAGTGCAGAATAGCCAGTAGCGTTAGTGCAAGACATCTCGAAGTGTAGTCTCTGGTTCAGTTGAGTTGGTGGCCATTGTTGCTTTCAGACTGCCATCCAACCCCATGGTCTGCTGGCCTCATTACCCACCACCTTCTCCTGTCATTTTCTTTGGGTTGCCCATGAGCAGGGGCTTCCAAAAAAATACACTGACACCAGAAGACAGTCTGATAGTTCCCCAGACACTTTCAGGCACAAGAAGAGGCATTACGCCAGTAAAAAAGTGAATTCTTGGCCGGCCCAGTGGCGCTGAGGGCTGAGGCACTGGACGCCTTATCTCGCGTCACACTGGCGACCCGTGTTCGGGAAGGGACATGGGGCGCTGGGGGTTGGCAGGGAGGAGTAGGATTGAGCTTCCCCAGGACTGCTCTCCTCCGGGGAGAGGGGATCGCAGTGCTCGGCAGTTGCCTGCCACCTAGCGGAGGCTGGGAGTTGGCACACCAGCATTGAATCTGTGGGCAAGAGTCTGTGGCAGGCGCTTGGTGAGGATGCACATGGGAGCGTGCGCGCCGCCTCTGCTGGTGCCATTGTACACCGAGACCTTGGGGGAAGGAAAGAGAAAAAATGGGGAGTCCTCTGCGAGGATGACGATGGTCCCCTCCACGACGGCCCAGGAAGGCACCTCTCCAAACACTAAATCCGGTCCGGTGGGTCGAGTCACTCCCCACCCCCTGCCACGAAGGGTAAGTTGTGGGGTCTAGGGAAGGGGGTCTCATACCCAGTGCTGGGCGAAGGGGGGACATCAGAAGGGACGCAGAGAACTCCAGGAGAGAAAATAGATAACTGCAAAAAAAAAAAGTGAATTCTCTGCAGGAGCTGAAGTGATGTAAGGCCTGCCTTGAAGGCTGCAGGCTCTGCCCCATTCTCAGATGTTTTTAAAACCGCTTTTATTACTAATTTTGTAATTAATGACTCGAGGCATTAAAGATGGCCACCTCTAGAAAAAAGGACAAGGCTAAAGCATGATCAAAAGCAACAGGAGCAGTAGGAGGCATTAGGCAGAAGGGGGGTTAGGGTCCTGGGATCTGAAAAGGTCCAAGGAACACATGGGCAGACTAGATGGACCCTTGGTCTCCTGCTGCCTTTTTTTCTGTTTCTAAATCCTTCTCTCGAGGTTACTTTTTGACTGTACATGCTAACTTCATACTGTGTCTATATTAGGAGGATGCTAGCACATATTTCTGATGGTAAGCAGTGCAACACTCAGGGATGCAGCTAAGAATTTTGGGGCCCAGGACAAGTCACTTGAAATGGGCCCCTGTCTCTCATACCAGCTAATGCGGGGGTAATGTCAGCTGCTGAGGTGGGCCCCCCTTAAGCGTGGGGCCCAGTACAAATCCCCACTTGTCCCCCCATTACTGCGGCCCTGGCAACACTACTCCAATATGTTTATTTATAGGTTGTGTGGCCAGAGAACTGTCATTTTTAAAAACTTGTAAAGCCCATATCTCGTTCTAGGAATGAAATACGGTACAAGTGAAAGAAAAAATGTATATGTTGATAGTTTTGCCAGAAATACATTATTACTAACAATTATATGATGAAACATTTTTCAGCAAATGAATATTGGTGCTTTAAACTGGACAAAAATGAAAGTTAAAAAAAAAAAGAGAAAATACTGGTCCAATTGAGCCATTGTAATTTTGCTGTTTGGCCAGTAGATGGCAGATGCTGCATTATTGTTTTATTTCCTTAATGCAAGTAGGTGAATAGAGGTGTGCTAATATAGTTGTGCCTGCTTAAATTAAACAGGTCATTGAGGTCACAGATCTTATTATAGTGCTGTTGTGCTGGGATTATCAGCACTGGGTTCCATGCTCCTCAGCCAATCAGGCTTCTGTATTCTTTTTATACCCATTTCATAATTGGCCATCTATCCCAAAAAAACGTCAGTGGCTGTCTTGGCTTAAGTATGTTGTCAAATCCAGCTTGTTGACTGGTGATTGGCATGTGAGCCCTACAGCCCCACCCAAGGACCAGGCATACCGCAGAGGTGAGGTGATCAGCCCCAGGTACATTTTCAGAAAGAAGAAAGTACTATATGTAAACACAGTGTCTACTGCAACATCAGATTCCCAAATCTTAACAGCAACTGAGTTAACAGAAAGTAAAACTATAATTGAATCAGAACTTAATTTCTATGGACGTGGATATGGTGTACCATCCACACTTCTGGCAGTGTTCCTTTCCCCTTTAAATTCTGCTGGAACATCTTCAAGCTGGCTCCTTACACCCACCCATGCGGTAACTCCCCTAGCACTGCCCTGTGACGTCAGATCTTCCTTTCCATGGGTAGAAGGTTTCCTCCTTATTACTCTTGTGCTGAGTGGGCCCTTTGCTTAAATTAAAAACTTTGACTTACTTCTTTTGTTTTGTCTTCGAACTGCTTCTCATCCATGATGGCCGATGTGAAGTTGGCGCCGGGTTTTAAGAAATATGTCTGCGGGCAGAAAATGTCATGAACGGACCTGCACACCATGTGTGTCTACTGCCTGGGCCATGAGCATGATCCCTGGGCTTGCAGCCTATGTTGCACCCTGCATCCTTCAACCTTGGAAGACTGGCATGCGTGATTTCTTCTCGGGCACCCGGTTGATCAGGACCCCCTTACCGTGAAATCTAAGGACGCTCATCAGGCATTCTCCATGGCTGGGGGGGAACGCAGAACAGCTTGTGGCATTCGAGGAAGCTGTGGTTCAGGCCGCAGTGCAAGCTTCCTCGGCTTTGCCCTTTTTGCCACTCTCTTTGGGTGCCTTCTTTTCAGGGATGTTCAAAGACCTGTGCCAGACCCTTCCCACTCTTGGGCAGGGACCCTCTTTGGGCACTGCATTCAAAAAGAAAGAGGATAAGAAAAGTCTCTCCATTGATTGTGGGATTGTGAGTGCTCTTGAGCCTCAGATTCCCATGTTCCCATGGAGAGTTTGACTATGGTCGATCCTTCGGACCAGGCCGCTGACGTCACGGTCTCCCCGTTGGGCCAGTTGGTTGAGACGCAGGCCGACCTTCCAGCCGAGATCTTTCTTTAACCGGTCAACCCGTTGTTGCCAGATAAGGCCGATACCTCCCTCCCTAGGACTCCGATCCTGCCTTTGACATCTCAAGGAGGGATGGACCAGTCCACTGATCCGCTACCTCTTCCTCAGGATCCAGTGGACCCAGAGGAGCCTCGGCTTTCGCTGGCTCCCTCTGAGACCCACTGTAGTCAAAGTCATGGTCCCGATCCCGCAGTCCTGGGTCGAGCAGCCCGTGTCGATACCGACGATAGCGCTCTTGACATTCGGGCAAGTGGCACCACCACTGTTCTTCCTCTGCTGATGATTAGAGGGTCCACCATAAGGTACGTCGGCGTTATGAAGAGCCTATGTGGCACCAGCTCATGTTCATGGGGGTGAAGCTGATTCCGACCTGTACCTCAGTTATCACATGGCTCTCGCCGCAGAGGCCTCAGTCTACCCCAACCTGGCAGCCGCTAGCTCGTTCGCAACCGGTTTGGCCTCCCCCTGGCTTCTCCTCCTATCTTGGTGGAGCTGCCTCCTAAACAGTTGAAGTTTGGTCTTTCTCCTCCTAAGGATGCCTGCTCAGCATCAGGGCTTCTGCATTGGCTCTCGATTTTTGTCACTTCCGACCAACCTCACAGGGTCAGCAGGTATTCGGGCAGTCGACCTTTATTCAACGAATCCTCAGAGTCTGAGGGCTGCTCCTTGCACTCCTGCCCGGTGGATGTGTAGTCGATAAAGGACTTGTCTATGGAGCAGGGCCCCACCTCCTTCATGGGGCTCCTCTGTCTCATCTCAGAGTCTACAGATCTTCCAGTGGAGCCCATTCAGAAACTGGCTAGATACCCACTCACTGAGATTCTGGACTGGAGTGACTCCCCTAGGAAAGCCTTCCCAGTCACAGAGGCCATTCTTAGTCCTGCTCTGGAGCTCTGCCAGCATCTGGCTTTTTGTCCTGCGCCTTCAGCATAGATGGCCTGCAAGTAAGATGTCCCTACTGGTTCTCTGTGTGGTTTTACTGAGCACCCCTCAGCTGAGGGTCTAGTGGCTGACTCAGTGTTCCAGCACATGGGCAGTGTCTGGGACGTGGACAAGCCTCCCGACAAGGAGTCCAAGAAATTGGATCATATGGCCAAGAAGGTTTATGCTGCCTCATCTCTGGGCCTTCGGCAGGTGAGTTCTGCTCTCCTTATGGCCCACTGCGCCCACGCCTTTTTGTGCACAATTGATGAGGTGCTTCCTCATCTCCCAGACGACATGCAGATTGCAGTCAAGCAGGGCTGAGATTGGGGTTCAGCAGTTGCTAAGCAACAGCTCCAGACCACCATGGGTGTCGGGGACTCTTGCGCAAGTTCCATGGCAGCCACAGTTGCCTTGTGCTACAGAGCTTGGCTGATGATCTCGACCTTTACAGCGGATACCTAGCACAAACTGGTGGATGTCCTCTTCTTGGGCACTGACTTTTTCGGGTCTGATGTGGAAGGGCACCCCACCTGTATTGAGAAGTCCAATGCCACCTTGGACTCTGTGACCTCCACCCAGAGGATCCCAAGGGTTCCAAATCTCAGAAGAAAATGCCCTTTTGGCCCCTCTCTGCTCCTGCAGCCAAACCGACCTAGCTTTCAGCAGGTCAGCAGGCTCAGGCCTGGTGTTCCCAGCTGAAGTCCATTGCCTCGGTTGTCCAGAAGCCAGGAGATCGAGGTCTTGGTGGCCCCTCAGCTGGAGCTTCCTCCTCCTCCTCCTCCAAGCCTGCCCAGTGACAGGTTGGGGGTGCCACTCCAATGCCCATTCTGCCTCCCCTGGGCCCTACTGTGGGGGGGCCGGCTCCACCACTTCCTTTCTGCCTGGTCTGCTGTCACCATGGACAGGTGGGCTCTGGAAGTGGTTGGCTAGGTAATGCCTCTGGAATTCGAGGCTTGCCCTCCCTGCTGAGCCTGTGCCCCACAGGAAGGCATAGTGTCCGTCGACCTTCAGTTGGCCCTTTGAGACAGCATCACTCAGCTCTTCCTCAAGGAGGTTGTGGCTCCAATCTCGGATCCTCCAGACCACCCAGGGTTTGTCTCCAAGTACTTCCTAATGCCAAAACAGATGGGAGGCTGGTGCCTCATCTTAGATCTGCATGACCTGAACAAGTTTCTCAGGCCATGCCCTTTCAGGATGGTCACTGTATCTCGGATTATACCATGTCTTAAGCAGAAGATGTGATTTTGCTCTCTGGATATTCAGGATGCATTCTTTCATGTCCCAATCTGTCTGTCCTACTGCTGGTTCCTTCAGTTCCATGCTGAGGGGATCCTCTGTGAGTTACAGGCCATGCCATTCGGCCTGTCCTCTGCTTCCCGGGTCTTCACCAAATGCATCTATTTATTTATTTATTGTGATCTCAGATTAACACCTTTTGAGAACAAGCTCATTACATAAGTTCCATGTCAGAGTTAGACAAACAGTGTAATCATAAGTGATTGTTGTTAAGCAGCAAGAATTAAATACCAAGTAAACAATACGTACACTGTTAAATGTAGGCAAGTAATGTAATGACATCAAGTTGGCATTGTACAATGTATTAAAAATACAATTAGAAGCAATAGAGTGAGGGGTAGTAAAGGTAAACAGTTAGGTAAGACAGGCTAAGATGTACATAATAGGTAGGAAGACTTGCATAGGGGAGGGAGAATACATCAGCCAGAGAGACTTCGTCATAAGGGGTAGGGGGGAAGAGGATATATTTACAAGTTGTGGAAACAGGTCCAGGTGGCAGACAACTTTAGGGATGAAATTTGGGGGGAAGATAAAGGGAGGATTGTAGCGAGATATTTTAGAGGAGTGGATAACTAGGGGAAAATTGCTTTAGAAGGCCAAGGAAATTAGGAACCAAGAGTAGAAAAACTTTGGGCCATCTAAGGGTTACTCTGGGAGGAAAGTATACAGTACCACCTCTGTAAGAGGAAGGGGATTAGTGAAAGCAGTCACAGCTGGAATTTGCAGCAAGATGGTTCTTTAGCTTTTGTTTGAAGGGGCCTAACATGATTATGGAAGAAATGTCCAGAGTAAGGAGTTAAGCCAGTGTGGAGCTCGATGGTGGTGAATGCAGCTCAGTGGTGGGAGCTCACCTGAGGTGCCGGGGGGTCCAGGTTTACCCTTACCTGGACAGCTGGCTAATCACAGGTCCCTCCAGCGTGGAGGTGGAGCGGTCCAGGGATCTGGCCCCCCAGATCTGTACCTCCCTTGGCCTCCTGATCAATGAGGCCAGATTGGAACCTGTGCCCTCACAGGTGATTCACTTCATCGAGGTGGAGCTCGACTCTTACAGAGCCAGGGCTTGGCTTCTGGTGGACAGGATGGAGGCTCTCTCCTCCTTTGCCTGATCATTTCGAGGTGGGCAATTGCGCCCTGCCTGCGACTAATGCCAGCATGGTCTGTTGGACCCGTTGGAGAATGCGCTGTCTGCAGTGGGAGTTTGCCCGCCAGTGGTCTCAGCACAAGGGCCGCTTTAACCAGCCAGTCATAGTGACCCAGTTGATGTGGGATGCCCTCCAGTAGTGGTTAGACCCAGAACATCTGCAGTAAGGGATCCCATTTGTCTGCCAGGAGTCATCCTGATGGACTGGGGAGCCCACCTGGGGGACCACACAGTCCACAGGCTCTGGACCCCCGAGGGGTCTCAATGCCATTTCAACCTGTTGGAACTGTGGCCGGTTCAGCTAGCACTGACAGCCTTTGCTTCGCGTGTTCGGAGTCAGGTCGTTCAGGTCCAGATGGACAACACCACGACCATGTACTATCTCAGCAAACAGGGTGGGACACACTCCTTCCACTGTGTAGGGAAGCTCTCGGCATCTGGACCCTTGTGCTCAGCCTGGATGCTGATCTCCTGGCCATGCATGTGACTGGTGTCTCCAACCAGCTGATGGATGCCCTCAGCTGGGTGGGCAAGGCATCTCACAAGTGGTTTCCTCATCCAGAATTGGCACTCAGCCTGCTCTCCCAATGGGGCACCCCTCTGATAAACCTGTTTGCCTCCAGGGAGAACGCAAAGCTGAGGCTGTACTGTGCCTGCCACTGGGGATGCCTTCTCCAGGCCCAGGACCCTGGGCCTTCTCTATGCTTTCCCTCTGTTTTCCTTGCTTCACAAGGTGTTGCTCAAGGCTAGGAGGGACAAGGCATGGATGATCCTGGTGGCTCTGGACTGGCTCTGCCAGTTTTGGTCCCCTGTTCTCCTCAGCCTCAGCAGCAGGCTTCCGAGGCGTCTTCCTCTACGCCCAGACCTGCTTTCTTACAATTAGGGGAAGGTACTCCACCCAGACCTTCAATCCCTACACCTGACAGCCTGGTTCCTGAGCAGCTGGAGTTCCAGGCTTTTGGTCTCTCCGAAGCTGTCCTCACCATGTTTGAGGCTCCTTGAAAGGAGTCGACCCAAAAATGCTATGCCTTCAAATGTAAGAGGTTCTCCATTTGGTGCCAAGGTGAGGGGCTGGGCCCCTTGTCTTGCCTGGTGGCTAGCATTATTTTGGTCCCCCTCTGTTGGGTCTTTGGTCACTGACCCTCAAGGTGCACCTGGCAGCCATCTCTCCTTACCAGGTGCAGGCTGGTACTCAGTCGGTGACACAGGAGAAGGTAGTCTGTCACTTTTTCAAAGGCCTTGACCAGATTTCTCCTCCAGTGCATGAACCACCACCACCTTGAGATCTGTTACTGGTGTTGGTAAAGCTCATTGGCAAGCCATTTGAACCAGTGCGCAGGTGTGAAATGTCTCACCTGTTGTGGAAGACCACCTTCTTGATAGCTGTCATGTCAGCCAGAAGGATCAGTGAGCTCCAGGCACTCTTGGTGGAGTCTCCTTATTTGGTCTCCCACAGGGACAAGGTCGTCCTTCACCCCAAGTCAGATTTCCACCATAACCAGGTGATTGATCTCCCAGTGTATTTCACCAACCATACCTCGGAGGCCAAGCACAGGCTCCATCCCTTGGACCTGTGGCGAGCGCTAGCCTATTATAAGGAGTACATGGCTGGGATTCGGGGAGAGGTTCCCCCGCTATTTACCTGTGCTGAAGCCGCACCTGGTAGACCAGCAGCTAAGCAAACGATTGGCAGGTGGATTGTATCCTGCATCGACCTCTGCTGTAAGTTGGTCGGTAGGGAGCCTTCCGTAGGGCTAAGGGCTCATTCCACCTACCATACCGCTGGCTCGGTGGCTGCTTCCAGGAATGTCATTATCCAGGAAATTTGCAGGGCTGCTACCTGGAAGTCAACACACACCTTCGTTTCGCACTACCACATCGACCTTGAGTCACGCCGGAATGCTGATTTTGGGGCCTCAGTTCTCCGGTCTCTGTTCCCTAAATAGGGGGTGTGCACCTTACCCCCTCCTCCTGGAGAACTGCTAGGAGTCTGCCGGAAGTGTGGATAGTACACCATATCCATGTCCATAGAAAAACAGGTTACTCACCTGTAACAGTAGTAGTAGGAGTGGTGCATGGTATACATCCACACGGACCCACCCGACCTCCCATGGTGAGTGGCATGCCGGTCTTCCTTCCAGCAGGCAAGTTCTGATATCATGGGGCAGTGCTAGGGGGAGTTACCACTCAGGTGGGTGGGAGGGGCCAGCTTGAAGACATCCCAGCAGGCTTTAAAGGGGAAAGGAACACTGCCAGATGTGTGGATGTACACCATATACCACTCCTAGGACTACTGTTACAGGAGAGTAACCTTTTTTTTTTTTCACTGTGTATGTCTTTATAAGTCTCTAGTGAATTCTGATTTTCAGTATAAGAATAGAATAAGGTGTCGACTCCATGGGTGCTCAGGCACCAACAATGTTGACTTAAGTATGCTCTGTGTTTTGAGGGCAGCCTGCAAAAACAGGAAAACTAGGGTACCTGGTCATAGGAAAAATACTACCTACTGGCAGTGAGCACCCTCAAAGGTTCAGAAACGTTGTCACCCCAGTTCCAAGCATACCATTCTAACCTGGTTTACCCTTAGGTTCAGGGCTGCATAATTTGAATCTCTTTCATTTTGATCAGCAGACCTTGTAATGGTTGGGGGGGGGGGGTTGTATCCAGTTCAAAGACATTAATTTAATCACTGCTGCAGACACTCTACACATATTATTGGTACTTATCCAACCCTGAAATTGAGGATACCCCCCTCCCCCACAGAAGTAATGTCTGAAACTCAAGGGGGGGGGGCTATACCTGGTATAGCGTATTTACCAATTGGTCAACCTCCTTGCAATATGATATTATTGTTGGACATTCCCAGAAAATATGATAATAGGTTTCCACATCTCTTCCAGCACAGGTTTGACCTGTCAGCATTGTAGTGTTGTGAAATTGTTGATGTTATAAA
The DNA here is from genome assembly GCA_016271365.2 of Neoceratodus forsteri. NCBI lineage: Eukaryota > Metazoa > Chordata > Ceratodontiformes > Ceratodontidae > Neoceratodus > Neoceratodus forsteri. The sequence continues at coordinate 502,026,529 of CM028132.1, forward strand.
ACAATCCTACTAGAGCCTTCTGTTTAAATTCCTTCTCTATGGGCGATAGGGTTGTTTTATGGCATACTATCTTCCATGTTGCATTCACCCAGCTGTAATTCTTTTCTCTTTCCCAGCCTTGTCTCAATATTTGAATTTGGTTTGGTAACTGAAGTATTTTATACATGGCTGAGACCTGCTTGACCCATGCTCGTCATTTCAGGGATATCATTATGCTTCTTTAGGACTGTCAGGTCCCTGGTAGCACAGTTTTATGTGTCAGCAGCTGTCAAGTAATGCCTGACCTGTAGATATCTGAAAGCGTTTTTGTGGGACAGTTCAGATACATCTCTCAGCTGTACAAATAACTTAAAGTTCACTCTGTCAGGTAGTTTGAAATGGATTAGTCTGAAGAAACGACCTCCCATGGGCGGTACCATAGGTTTTCATTTGCAGTTCTAAAGTCCATATTCCTTCTTATGAATGCCAGTGGAGATGCCAGATTCGAGCACTTTAAATGTTTATTTCCAACCATACCTGCAGGCAATGCTTTGCCTTCGGGTTTTCATCCTGCTGCGTTTTTTTATCTTCAGTTCTGATTAAAGACTCTTTCCCTCCTATCCCCTACTCCAGTGGTCTGAATCACCATGGTTGCACCTTTCCCCAGGAAGGAGGCCAAGTGGTTTTCTTCCTAGCCTTGCCTCTGTCCCTGGAACCAAGCTACAGTCATACCACTACCCAAAGGTGGTGAGACCTCCAGTCCAGGCAACTATTGTCGTCTCCCTACTCTTGCCAAACTCCAAGTACATTTGATGCCATTTCAGCTCTCCCCTTTCCTTGACTCTTCTCTTTCTTCATCCCTTTCCAGTCTAGATTCCGTAAATCCCACTCTACCTCTTCTTCCCTCCTCCGGCTTACTGACTTCATTCTCTCAGGCATGGATCAGAGCCATGTCACCTCAGCCATCTTTGTCGACCTGGCCAAGGCCTCGACACTGTAGCCCACCCCTTCTCCTCACCAAGCTTGCAGCAACAGGGCTTTTCATCTCTGCCACTAATTGGTTCCCTTCCTACCTTGAGGGTAGGACTCAGTCGGCTAGAATAGGCAACTCCCTGTCCCTCCCAGACTCCACCTGTGTCCCCAAGGTTCCGTCCTCGGACCAATACTCTTTTTCGGTCTTCCTAAATGACCTCCCTACTGCCTGCACCTCAGCGTCCAATCACTTGTATGCTGTTGATACAGTCCTGTTTGCCTCCAGACCCTCCCCTGCTGATCTGATGGCCAGACTCCAGCTGGACTTCGACAGTGTTCACCTCTGGTTCCATTCTAATTAACTGGCCCTTAACGCCAAGAAAATGGTCTTAATGACCTTTGGCACCGGGCAAATGCTGTCTAGGCTTACTGTGCTCCCCTCCCCACCTTCCACACCCTGAAAGGATCCACTATCAAGGATGTGCCCTCCTTCAAGTACCTTGGGTTCTGGCTTAACAGGCACCTCATCTTTTCTGAACATGTGGATGCCATCCTCAAAAAAATGCACCCCAAACTAGGTGTGCTGTCCCGAAACGTGGCTGCGTCCCTTTATCGCCCCACAGAGCCATTGTCTAAAAAATGATTCTCTGAACTATGGTGATATAGTCTACAGTGCTGCTCCCAAATCCACCCTATCCAGACTGGACACCCACTTTCATTCCTTCTGTCGTTTCACTCTAGACTGTCCGCCCCGCTCCCACCACTGCACTCTATGCTTCCTTCTCCTTTCCCTCCCTTGAAGCCCACTGCTCCTTCTTTATAGCCAAATATTTGCTTGGCTCTCCCCTTCCCCCAACCTCTTACACCCTTTGCAGCCCTAACTTTCACTTTCCTTCCTGTCATTCTCCCCGGATGTCCTCAGCTGGCCAGGCTGCTTTCTCCTTCTGCTTCCCTAAACTCTGAACTCCTCCCTCCCTTCCATCCATTCTTCCCCTCCTTCACTCTCTAGCCTCTCTTTGGTTTGACTTCATTTCTCCCTCCTGTAACTGCAACTGATCCCCACACCATCTCCTTTGCATACCTCTTCCTACCTACTTCCCTCCCTGTCTCCCTCATTCTTCATCTCCCCCCTTTTTTCTTCCCCCACCCTACCTGCTTACTCTCCCTCTTTTTGATTTTGGTTGCATCCCCCTCACCCCTCTCCTTTCTTCTTCCTATCTTCTAATTATTGCTCCACCCCCTTTCCAGTACAGTTCACACAATGCTTTAACCAGTATTGTCTTTTATCCACTGCTGCTTCCATGCTTAGCTATGCTTGTGATATTATGTTCTTTTTTTTTTTTTCCCCCGCCCCGTGCTCGCTGGTCCCCACTCCTTCAGGCTCTACATGTTCCCCACTGTCCTTACCCAGCCCTCTTCTGGACCTCGTATCGCAGCCGATCCCAGGATATCCCAGTGTATCCCTTCGCCGGGTGGGTCCCCCTCGTTCGAGGGGCAAGGCACCGGGGGAGAGGGGATGGCCACAGCACGTACTTCTAGGGCCCAGGATGCTGCCAAGGAACAGGAGGCCCTGGGAATGCACTGGAGGCATTTCAGGGAACAGAGGGTCGTCATCCGGCGGCTAGTGAGCGATTTTTTCCTGCTTTCCTTGTGGTGCGTGACGTCCAGACGTCAAGGCAATAGCCGACGTCCACCACGCACCTCCCAGCAATGACCCAACGTGTTGCCCTACCCCTGGTCTCCACCAGCGGTCGCCCAACACCAGGTCGCAGCCCTCCCTTCCTCCCTGGAGACAACGAGCAGTCGTGGGACGCTCAAGCTGTCTCTTCCCCCCCACCTGGCTGACCCTCCAGCGTCCCGAACTCGTTCCCAACCTGGGTCGCATGCCGCAGGCGGAAATCATCTCAACAGCTGCGGCCGGGCGATACTATGTTCTAATGGTATCTGTACCACTTGTCAATTGATTTTGGTTACTACCTGTGTGCCTCCTCTCGCCCCCCACACACAACAGGATGCAGCTGGAAACAAGCTGTACTCAGCTCAGCATGTCTTTCCTGGTGAAACTTTTGAAATAAATAAATAAATAACTGGTGCCAGTGCCACTGGCCAGCAGGAGGTGCACAAATGTCAGCCAGTTTCCACCTTTGCTCCCCAAGACCTGAAAATGCCCTTTTCATGATGCACACCACCCCCTGCTGACCTCTGTATGGGAGTCTGACACTTACATGACAATCTGTCTCTGTGATGCAACACTGTACGCTGCCGTTGTACCACTAATCCACCCACACTGCTTCTTTTAAATGTATGTGAGATCTTCAGAGCCACACATTTGAAACTGTAAGCCACTGGCGTCAGGACCACTCAGAAGCATTTGCCAAGTTGTGTCTACCCATGTTGACATATGTCGGCACCGCCTCTAGAACGGGCAGCCCCATTCCATCTTATTTTGTTCTCCCACCATTAACCTCTCAACAGATTGTAGGAAATGCCTTTGTCGAATCTGGTCAGTTTAAGTTTAGTTTTGTTTACTTTTACTTTTGTTTTGCATGCCGTCATCCGTTCCTCTGATGAAGCTACCGTTTTTTCGCTTCTGTTGGTGCAGCGTAAAGATACATGGAGACAAGGTTCACATACTTTGTTTTTGCTACCTTGGTTTTTTGCATGACGTGAAAAATTAAGCCAGTTGTCAAGGCTTCAACCAGGCCACAAGGAGATGCTGCCAGAAGCCTTTTGAAAAGTTCCTGCAGAAAAAGGAAAATGCAAAGCCTGTCAGCATCAAGGTCTTGGGCTCAGTCTACCATTGTACCCCTGGAGAACACCACAGGTCTCCCCATCCGGAGGTTGTGCTGTCACCTTTGCAACAAAAACACCATTTGTTGGAAGGAGAAGTCAAAAGAACTCTAAGATTGTCACTGATGTCATTCCAAATTGCCCTTCTTGTCCGGGTTGCCACTGAATCTCAGCCGGGGTAAATCTCGGGCCACTTCGATCAGCCTCTGTTGCCAACTCGACTGTCTTGCAGACACCAAGGTTGGACACTGACTCGGCCTTTGCCACTGTAAGCTATTTGCAGTCATTTCCCAGCAGTTTGGCACTGTCCCGTTGTCTCTTTCTTCTTTGACTCCACTATCTGGCGCTATCAATGCTAGCACTGTTTTGGCTACTGTCTTGAGTTCTTCAAGTGACTTTTGCCACCCCTGTCATTGATGATCACTCTGTCATCTCAGCTGTTCCCATCACTTCCATCTACGTCGGCTGTGGGTACCTTTGTGACTACCGTCCCTGACCCTGTGCTATCCCTGCTGCTGCTTCAGCAGCTTGCAGCCCCTGTGATCCCTTCTCCTTAGCCTGAGGAAGAAGAGGATGAATATAACTCCCTCCCCCCCCCAAAAAAAAACTTTTGGATGTGGACGAATGGGATGTTGAGGAAGAGCAAACTGTTTATGTGTTTGACTCTAGTTCCCTTGTCGCCTTACTTCACCTCATACGGGACCAAACTAGGCTTCGCTGCTGTGGAAGATGACTCCACTAAAAGGAATCTGTATGAATTCCTGTAGGTTCCCACATTTTCTTCTGTGATCATTTTGCCTGTTTACCCTGCTATGGAGGTTGTTACCATGACCGCATGGCACAGACCAAATACATTACTGGCTGTGCCTCGCAGGGTGGATGAATGATATGCCCACTCTACCAAGGTGTTTTATGCCACCCAGCCTAAAACTGACTCTGTGATAATGGCCGCTCATAGTAGATCCCTGGCTTGCCATCATATGAGCTGTTTGCTCCCTGACAAAAAAATCCAGAAAATTGGACATAAAGGTAAAGTGACATGCATCCACCTCACTGGGCCTCCTTATTGCAATTTACCAGGCCTACATGATTAAGTATCAGAATAGCATGTTGAAAACCAGCCCAGGGGCTCTGTAGTAATGCTAACGCCTGCCAAGCTGGTGATTGGGGTTTGGGTGCCGACTCTGGTTGTTGGGGGTTGGCATGAGGAAAGAGGATTGAGCATCCAGAGGACTGCTCTCCTCCCTCAGTGTGCAGGATACAGATGTCTCACTTGGTGGCTACCAACTGATGGAGATCAGGTGGCAGCGCAACAGGGAATCCTAAAGCATGGGGTACTCGAGACTTTTGGATGCATGTGCATGGGTAGGCTCGCTAGGCACAAAATAAACTGTGGTTTCTTTTCCAGTTATTTTTATGTCCTAAAAATGACAAGTGATCTACGCACCGTCTTTGACCTCAGAGGCTTGAACAAATAAATTGCATACTAAAAGTTTGTATAGTCTTTCTTCAGACCCACCTTCCTCTGCTATTGCAAGGTGATTAGCTTTGTACATTGGAAATGCAGGATGCATATCTGCATGTAAAGATTTGGCACAGCCATCAACAGTACCTGCTTTTCCCTTTGGAGAGCTGGCACTACCAATTTCGGTCCTGCCTTTTGGCTTATCCTCCATGTCATGGGTCTTCACCAAGTGCTTCTCTGTGGCGGCCATGGTCTTAAGCCAGGAAATTCTATATGTTGTCCTTTACCTGGACAGCTGGCTCCTCAAGGAGCCATCCAGTGTAGCGGCTCTTCGGACTTTGTACTGAACTCGCAAGTTTTTTTTTTTGCATCATTTATTTATCACCCCCTGCGTCTTTCTCTTTCAGGCCTACTGCCAAGGAATTCCCCTCGTATTTCCACTCTGAACCCACCCTGACACCAGCTTCCCCTGACCCTAGATTGCAGCTAGCCAGGGTAGCCCGACGTAACCCTTCGTCAGATGATTCCCCTCCTTCCGGAGGGAAATTGCCTTCAGGCATTCTTTCTCTCGGCCCTGGTGCTGCTGGGATCGGATTCTGGCTCTTCGGGGGCTCCGTGGAGGTGGGGGATCCAGGCGGCTGTCATCCGGTCGCCCGGATGCCATTTTTCCGCTTTTCTAGGTTCCCCCTACACGCTGCTCCTGCAGTGCCTCCAGTCTCCACTGGGGGCCGCTGCTTGAACGAGGCAAACCCCAATCCCACCTCAGGATAGCAGAGCAGTCCTACGGACGCTCGGTCCAATGCTTCCCCTGCTGACCCCTGGTGTCCTAAGTCCGTTCCCGAATCCGGGTCGCCGGCGTGGTTTGAGGTAAGGTGCCAGCGCCTCAGCCCTCTGCGCCACTGAGCCGGCCGCAAGTTGTTTGACCAACTTGATATCATGGTCAGCAAACTCAGATTAGTTCTGACCCTTTACTAGCACCTTCAGCTTATTGGCACGGTCTTATGCTGTCACTTTGATAGTCTAGGCAACACTGATCACCTCCAGTTCCTGGATCCCTGCAAGATCCATGCTTTGGCTCCTGGGTCTCATGGCGGCTGCCACTGTGACTGTTCCCATGGCCCATTTCCACATGTGCTTTCCCCAGTGGATGCTTTGTGTCCAGTGGGACCAGGCTTCCAAATCCCTGGATCAGCGGGTTCTAGTCATGGACTCCTTATGTAGTGCTCTTGCTGGTGGTAAGACTGCTCCCATCTCCTTCATGGGTCCCCATTTCTACGTCATTGACTGTGGGAGGTACTTCCCATGGATGCCTCTAGGATGTGTTGGAGTGGCCCCATCTGGGTGCGCTCAAGACCCAGAGTTTGTGATCCTCCTGTGAGTGCTGTTCTTCTTGGCCGGTGGCCTTTGCCCGTCACATTCAGGGCTGCCCTCTGATGGTATGGATGGACAAACTTTGTGTCATGCAGTACCACAACAAACAAGGTGGTACCTACTCCTACCCCCTCTGCAGAAAAAATGCGAGTGTGGAAGTAGACCCTGGCTCATGATGTATACATTATTTCGCTATGCTTGCGATAGCACATGGCTGATGACTGGCTCTGAGCGATATTAAGCCAGTTGATGCATGCCACCAGAGCATGCTAACTGACTGAATATCAGGCCATGTCAGCACAGTGCTAAATGGATATGCACTGTGCCGACATGGACAAAGGCTGCATATGGTCCACAGGAGATGGGGCTGCCCAAAATGGGACAGCGCCATAGCTCCTGTGGGCTATATTTAGCCAGAACATACAAATGAGCTTATTGGGCATGTAAGGGGCTGTCCGCATATCCATTTTGGGCTTACTTGCATGGGTACAGTAGACCCCTATGCTGTGGGTTTTATACATATACCTGGTAGTCTAGTGGTCCCTCCACCCCCCCATCACAAATGCTGTGGTTTTTATTCATATCCCTAATAGTCAAGGGGACACCCTAACTCCCTGGTTGCCAGCTCCCCACCTGCCCCCCACTCCCCCACCCCCGATCGTCCCTCACTGGTAAGAAGGGAGCAGAGTGGTGGCCGGCACAGCCCTCTGCGCACCTCCTCAAATGTCCACCATCTGAGAGACACAGAGCGTGATCATGTACATCATCGCATTGTGTGACTGTTGGCGCCTGTGACGCTTCACCTATCTGCTTGTTATTATTGGTATATTTGTGATATAAATATATGTTTCTTTGAATTTCTGCATGGAAAATATGACAGTCAGCACAAGGCATCGTGGGACCTTGGATTTAAAAAAAAAAAAAAAATGCTGTTCTTTCTCTGAGTGGAAAATCTAATTAAGAGCTTCCTCTAGATACCAGGTTGTAACAGGTTGTAAAACCAGCCACTTGTATAAAGTATTGCATTTTATGCTCTATTAGGAGGAAAGCAGCTTCTGACAGATATCTGTTACATTTCTCACCAGTAGGAGAAGTAGCTGTCAGGAAGTTCCCTTGAAGATCAAAGGGGTAATTCTGACCTGCCATAAAAGCAGGCTCACTAATTAACAAAAATATATGTGTGTGTGTGTGTGTGTACATATGTATATATATATATATATATATATATATATATATATATGTATATATTTTTTCTTTGTGGGATGCTGAGCAACATGCAGATGCCTGAGACTAATTGGTATACAGGAAATGTGAGTGACCTCACAGCCAGCATCACCACTGAGCTGTGACCTCACAAGCTTGGTGGGGCCCTTGTTCTCTGTAGAGGGTCAAGGGTAAGAGAAGATTGTGCTTTTTGATCTCTGGACTCCTGAAAGACACACTCTCAAGAGCACTTCTACATTAGGTAAATCAAACAATCGGTCAATCACTTTATTTAACCAGGCATAAACACCATTGAGCAAACTCATTTTCTAGGTGGTCCTGGGCATTAATACAATACAGTACACTTCATAAGATTACAATTACGGTGGACTGCGGTGCAAAAAAAAAAAAAAATGTGAAGGTGCTAGTCAATATGGGCCTCTACATACCGGTCAACATAATTAACATGCAAAGGTGCATAATGATAAGCTTTACTGGAATGAGAAGAGACAACAATCCCATATAGTCTCCGCTAAGTAAGAGCTCATACCTAAATGATAAAAAAATAAGGAGGTATTAAGGAATAGGGTAGAAAGTGGGGTGAAAAAGTAGGCATCCAAGAGGGAGGCCAGAATAGGTAAAAGGTAGAGAATAGGCAGGGCCATCTCGGATTAAGGGAACTAGGCTTGTAGGTCCTAAGTTTCTGTTAGGAATGTGGGGTGGATGAGATACTTAGGCGTAGGATTTGAGAGTGGCACACGGGGCTTAGGGGTCATAGGCATTTAAAACAGTTGCATGATTCCTTCAGATAATCCGTTAATAGAGCTTTGAATGTGAAAATGCTTGGAAGTGAGGATATTTTTTTTTTGTACTTTTTATTTATAGATTTTATGCTTAGATACAGCATTCAACAATTATTTTGCAGTACAGTACTACATGTGAAACCATCAGAAAAGAGATATTCAGATAAGAGAGACACTGCAACATGCAATCAAGATTAGGGGGAACAGCCATATACAATGAAGATCTGTAATATTATTCTATCATTTGGCTAATGCTACCAATGCTCTTAATAGAAAATTCACATATCAAGTAATATTCACTACTGTAAAACAGGCTATCATGCCCTTAAACAATACACTCTTTATACATCAAGCTCAAAAATAAACTCCCAATTAACTCCCTCAGCCTCCCTAAACGATTTACAAATGTTTCATTTTAACCTCAGCCCACTCAGTCGCAGGCTATTGTATCATTAAGTTACAGAAATACTAATTAAAGTAATAATAAAAAAAAAACCAGGGGAAGACAAAAAAGATAAATGTCCTGGATGTGTCCAAAATATTATTTCTAGGGACATGGATATGTTGTTCATCCACACTTATTGGCAGGTATCCTTGCCGCTTTAAATCTTGCCGGAAGGTCTTCAAGCTGGCTCCTCCCACCCACCCGGGTGGTATAACTCTCGGCTCCGCCCCATGACGCCAGATCTTCCTTACAGCTTGGAAGCTCAGGTTCCCTCCTTAACGCTCTGCGCTTGAGACTGGTTCTATTTCTTCCCTTCTGCGAATTTAAAAGTTTTGCTAAAAGACTTCGAGTCTTGATCCCCTCGCGACTGCGATGAACCGTCGACTCCCGGTTTTCGGAGATGCCCCTTCGGGCAGAAGATGTCTCGGACGGATCCACACTCCACGTGTGTCTACTGTTTAGGCCTTGAGCACGACCCGCAGGACTGCAACTTGTGCTCTTCCTTTTCGGCCTATGTCCTCGAAGACCGTGCTGCCTGATTGCATCTGGGCCGTCCCGAGAAGCGTTTCCCTCCGGTGAAGTCTAAGGAGGCCCGGTTGGCGGTGTCCGCGGCGGCGGGCTCGGCGGATCAGCTCGAGCAGATGATCGCCCTCGAAGAGGAGGCGGCGCGGGCCGTATCTTCCTCGGCCGCGGCATTTATCCCGCTCTCTCTGGGTTCCTCCTATACAGCTTCCTTTAAGGAGCTTTGTCTGTCCCTCTCCACTAAGGGAGAAGGGCCAACGTCTGCTGGACCTTTTTCTCGGTCCAAAAAGAGGGACAAAGGTAAATCCCTCCGTCGACGCTCTTGGGAGCGGGAAAGGTCCCTCTCCCCGAGTCGTCGACCGTCGACTTCGGTCGACCGCTCGGCTCCGGCCACTGGTCTCACGGTGTCCCCGTCAGGTCAGTTGACTGAGACTCCCGTCGTCGAAGTCGAGATTTTTCTCGATCCGTTGGACGGGTTGTCGCCTATAGAAGCCGAGACTCCTCTCCTGGTTCCCGGGAGTTGAGGATCCCGTGGGCTTGCCTGTGCCTCCGGTTCCGGAGCCCTCGGATGAACCCTCCGAGCCGAAGGGAGTGCCGGTTCCTGCCGACACTTCCCCGCACCGACCTCGGAAAAGCCGAGGCTCTCGGTCTCGGACCTCTTCACGGTCCAGCCGATTCCGCCGTCATAGGTGGTCTCGGTCTCGGCACCGCGGTAAGCGGCGTCGCCGCTCGTCCTCGTCCTCCTCCTCGGACGAGGGGAGGCTTCGGCGTAAGTTACGTCGACGGTACGAGGACCTCATGTGGCAACAGTTCCTCCTGACCGGGAATAAGCCGACGCAGTCTCCTTCCCCGGCCATTAAGTGGCTGTCACCGGAGCGGCCGACACAACCCCTCGACTTACCCGAGGAGCCTGTACCCAGGCAGGTTGTTTGGCCAAAACCAGCTGCTCCACCGATTCCGGTGGAACCTCCGTCTCCACAGCCACTATTTGGGGCTCCGACCAGGGATTCTCGGTCAGCTAGGGTCTACCCCATAGGCTGTCTGTTACCTCACTCCCGACCGACCTCGCAGGTAGAGGGTGGCTTAGGCCAGAGGCAGTTTTCGAGGACCCGTCCCGAGTCCGAGGATAATTCCTCCTTTTCTCCAAGAGACTAGACTTGGAGTCCTCAGGAGGACAGTCAATGGACGATAGCCCGCCGTCCTTCCTAGGACTGCTTCGCTCATCTCGGAGTCCACCGGATGAAGCTCAACCTGTTTCCAACGGGCCAGGTATCCCCTCACGGAGATTCTGGACCGAGGGGATTCTCCAACGGAGGCCTTTCCGGTGGCCGAGGCCATAGTGGGTCTGGCCTTGGAGCTTTGGCAGCGCCCTGCTTCCTGTCCTGCGCCTTCGGCCAGGATGGCCAGGAAGTATGCGGTCCCTACCGGTTCCCTGTCCGGTTTTTCGGAGCACCCTTCTGCTGAGGGGTTGGTTACCGACAGCGTTTTACGGCGCGCCGGCAACGCCAGGGATGTGGACAAACCTCCCGACAAGGAATCCAAGAAATTGGATTATGTCGCTGTAAAAGTCTATGCTGGCCCTCTCGGCCTTCGCAGGCCAGTTCGGCCGCCTCATGGCACATTTTCTCATGCCCTGTTGGGCTCCTGGATGAGGTCATCCCTCATCTTCCCGCGGATCTGCAGACTACGGTCAAGCAGGTGCGGGACCAGGGCAGGGCAGTGGCCAAACAGCAGCTCCAGACTGCTTTAGATATTGGGGACTCGTGTGCCAGGTCGGTGGCGGCCGCAGTGGCTATGTGTCGACGGGCTTGGCTGAGGATATCCACCTTTACTGGATACCCAGCACAAGTTGGCGGATGTTCCTTTTGGGACTGACCTCTTCGGCCCTGGGGTGGAAGGTCACCTGCAGAGGATCGAGAAGTCCAGTGCTACCTTGGACTCGGTCTCTTCCGCTCAGAAGGACAAAGGCCGCAAACCACAGCCTAAGCCCTTTCGTCCTTCTGCGCCCGCGGCGCACCCGGCCCAGCAACGTCAGGGCCAGCAGGCTCGGCCTTGGCATCCCAAACCCAAGCCGCCGCTTCTCTAACAGGAGGCAGGAGGGAAAGGCCCAGGAGGTCCCTCGGCGGTCCTTCCTCCAAGCCTGCCCAGTGACAGGCTGAGGGTGTCGCCTCATCCCGGTCACCTTACCCTGGTTCCCCCCGTGGGGGGACGGCTCCGACACTTCCTTTCCGCCTGGTCCGCTGTTACCACGGACAGATGGGTACTGGAGGTGGTGGGAAAAGGCCTGCCTCTGGAATTCGAGCAGGTCCCACCCTTCAGAGCCGCCGCTCCTCGGGGGGCCTCGGGGTCCGTAGCCTCACTGTCGGCTCGTCGAGCCGACATCGCTCTCCTCCTCCGAAAGGAGGTGATCAGGGTGGTAGCGGACCCCCCCTCAGACCCAGGGTTTGTGTCCAGGTACTTCCTGGTTCCGAAACGGACGGGGGGCTGGCGCCCCATTCTCGACCTACACGACCTAAACAAGTTCCTAAGGTCTCGAACCTTCAGGATGGTCACTCTGGCTCAGATACTACCATCCTTGGAACGCGGCGTGTGGTTCTGCTCTCTGGACTTGCAGGACGCGTTTTTCCACGTCCCTATCCGTCCGTCTCACCAGAGATTCCTTCGCTTCCGAGCGGAAGGATCCCTTTTCGAGTTCCGAGCCATGCCCTTCGGCTTGTCTCCAGCTCCCAGGGTCTTCACCAAATGCATGGCAGTGGTGACAGCATTCCTGCGGCGCCGAGGGGTCCGGGTGTACCCTTACCTGGACGACTGGCTGATAGCAGCTCCCTCCAGGCAGGAGGTGGAGTGGTCCAGAGATCTGGCCCTCCAGGTCTGCTCTCAACTGGGCCTCCTTATCAACGAGGCCAAGTCGAACTCGAGCGAGCAGGTGATTCTGTTCATCGGGCGCGGTTCGACTCTTCGAGCCAGGCGCGGCTCCAGCGGACAGGGCGAGGTTCTTTCCTCCTTTGCCCAATCATTTCTGGTTGGACAATTGCGCCCTGCCGGGACTTCCTGCGCCCTGGGTCTCATGGCGGCCTGCACCAGCGTGGTCCGTTGGGCCCGCTGGAACATGCGTTCCCTTCAGTGGGGACTGGCCAGTCAGTGGTCACGACGCTGCGATCCTTTGGACCAGCTTGTGTCGGTGACACAGGAGATGTGGAACGCTCTCCAGTGGTGGATCGTTCCAGGTCATTTGCAGGAGGGCATCCCGTTCGTCGGCCCCGAGCCGACGGTCTCTCTATCGACCGATGCCTCTCTGATGGGTTGGGGTGCCCATCTGGGGGAACACCGGCTCACGGCCTCTGGTCCCCGCGGGAGTCCCGATGCCACATCAACCTGCTGGAGCTCCGAGCTGTCCGCCTAGCTCTCACCGCCTTTGCTCCGTTCCTCCGGGGTCAAGTGGTCCGAGTCCAGACGGACAACACCACGACCATGTACTATCTAAACCGCCAGGGCGGGACGCGCTCCATGCTTCTATGCAAGGAAGCTCTCCGCATTTGGTCACTCGTGCGCAGCCTGGAGGTGGATCTCCTAGCCATTCATGTGGCAGGAGCCTCCAACACCCTGGCCGATGCCCTAAGCCGGATAGGGGCTGCATCCCACGAGTGGTCTCTCCTGCCGGAGGTAGTACAGCATCTGTTCTCCCATTGGGGCACACCTCAGGTGGACCTGTTTGCCTCCAGGGAGAACGCGAAGCTGAGGCTGTTCCATGCCCGCCCCCCTCAGCAGGGCTCGCTGCAGGGGGATGCCTTCTCGAGGCAATGGACCCCGGGCCTCTTCTACGCCTTTTCCCCATTTCCCTTGATCCACAAGGTGCTTCTCAAGGCGAGGAGGGACAAGGCGCAGGTGATTCTGATAGCCCCAGACTGGCCTCGCCAGTTCTGGTACCCAGATCTTCTCAGTCTCAGCTCCAGGACTCTGCGGCAGCTTCAGCTCGCCGGACCTGCTCTCAGTCAATCAGGGAAGGTGTTCCATCCGGACCTTCAATCCCTGCCTGTGACCTGGTTCCTGGCGGCTAGAGTTCCAGGCCTTGGGTCTTTCCGACAAGGTCCTCAATGTAGTTGAGGCGTCCGTAGGAGTCGACCAGAAAATGCTATGCCTTCAAATGGAAAAGGTTTTCCATTTGGTGTCAGAACAGAGCTTGGACCCTTCCTCCTGTTCCTTGGCAAGCATCTTGGACTATTTATGGTCCCTTTCTAATCAAGGGCTTAGTCGGCGACCTAAAAGTTTACCTGGCTATCTCTCCGCTTACGGGCGTGGGCAGGAAGCAGTCGGTGGCGCAGGAGAAGGTGGTCTGGCGCTTTTTCAAAGGTCTTGATCACATTTCCCCTCCGGTGCGAGAACCTCCACCTCCGTGGGATCTACTGCTGGTACTGGCAAAGCTCATGGGCAAGCCATTCGAACCTATGCACAGGTGTGCTCTCGCTCACCTGTCGTGGAAGACCGCCTTCTTGGTGGCTATCACGTCAGCCAGAAGGATGGGGAGAGCTCAGGCGCTTTCCAGCCAGTCTCCTTACCTGGTCTTCCACAGGGACAAGGTTGTCCCTGCGCCCCCACCGAGAATTCCTTCCCGGTGGTGTCGGAGTTTCACCTTAACCAGGTGTTGACTCTGCCGGTGTTCTACCCAATCACACCTCGGAGGCGAATATAGGCTCCATACTCTGGACCCTAGAGGGCGCTTATTACAAAGAGCGACGGCTGAAATTGGGAGAGGTTCGGCCAGCTGTTTGTCACCACGCTGAAGCCAAGATCTGGCAGACCTGCAGCCAAGCGGACGATAAGCAGGTGGGTCACCTCCTGCATAGATCTCTGCTATAAGTTGGCGGGCATGGAGCCTCCCAGAGGGATAAGAGCTCATTCTACCCGCCATACTGCTGCAACGGTGGCTGCTTCCAGGGACGTCCCTATCCAGGAAATCTGCAGGCTGCTACCTGAAGTCAGCACACACCTTCATTACCCATTACCACATCGACCTTGAGTCACGCCGGGATGCTGGTTTGGGGCCTCGGTTCTCAGTCTCTCTTTCCCAAGTAAGTATTGGGGTGTCGTCTTGCCTCCCTCCTCCCGGAGAACTGCTAGGAGTCTGCCAATAGGTGTGGATGAACAACATATCCATGTCCCTAGAAATACAGGTTACTCACCTGTAACAGGAGTTCTAGGAATGGTATATATTTGTTCATCCCTATTTCTCGACCTCCAGCTGACGCACAACCTGAGCTTCCAGCGGGCCAGATCTAGCGTCATGGGGCGGAGCCGAGAGTTATACCACCTGGGTGGGTGGGAGGAGCCAGCTTGAAGACCTTCCGGCAAGATTTAAAGCGGCAAGGATACCTGCCAATAAGTGTGGATGAACAACATATACCATTCCTAGAACTCCTGTTACAGGTGAGTAACCTGTATTTATCTGCCTGAACAAGCACAACCTTCATTATGAGATCAGTCCAATACCTAACATCGAAAAAAGAAGTTACAGTCCCACTTTTAGGAAAATGAAAGCTAATTAGTGTTATTAATTGTGACCTTAGTCTCCTTCTCACTGCTTAGCTCAGGTATCTCCCAACTCGGAATCTGACGAGGAGTCACCCTCTCGAGCAGCCCTTTCGGTCTCCAACTTTTGCACCAGCTTTGCAGCTTCTTTAGGATCTGTATAGATGTACGCTTTCTTGCCGACTGTAACATGTAGTCGAGCTGGCATCAAGAGATTATTCGGGATCTCCATCGATCGAAGTTGCCTCCCGATGGCGTCAAATCCTTTCCGCTTCATCTGAGTGGCGTAGGAAAGGTCAGGGAAAAACAGGATTCTGGAGCCTTCCACCTCAAGTCTCCGCTTAGCTCGTGCTGCCTGAAGGATCTGGTCTCGCACCACCACGGAGGTAGTTACCAACATTACAGTCCTGGCACCATCTGAGGAAATGCTCGGTCTCCGGGTGTTAACCCGGTAGGCTCTTACAATCATTCCTTGTGCATCTATTTCCAGGGTCTCCGACAACCATTCAGCCAAGTGGCCAGGCAAATCCTCTCCCTAAACTGCCTCCGTAGCCCTATTATCCTCATATTAGCAGCATTGCCAGGTTTTCCAAATGTTGCACTTGATTTGCTGATCTTTTGCTCCCTCACGCACGTTGATGCAGCTGCTTTGGCCCGTTCCGCTGATCGCTCCACCGCCTGTGCCATGTCCACTAGCCCATCCAGCCTCTGTTCGACCTGGACCATTCGGGTATGATAGGTGTCCATTTTCTGGTCCATAAGCTGGACCGTTTTAGTCAGGTTTAGTACTGCAGACTGCAAAGTCTCCAGCGTCGCCGGTCCAGGCTCTCCAACTGCCTCATTGGAAGTAGGCAAGTTCCCAGGCATGGGTGGTGGTTTGAAGGCCCCACCACGAGGGGCAAAGAAATTAGCTTTCTGTTCCGTATTTTGTCTGCCCATGTTGATAAATTCGGTATGCCCGGATAGCTCTATACCTCAGGAAGCCCAACTTTGTAAGTTTCAGAGTTCAAGTACTCCCGAAATATAGAAAATATATTACGTTAGAACGCTGAATCATGAGCTCTTTGAAAGTATGTCTCATCAGCTAGGTAGCTAGCCACGCCCCCGGAAGTGAGGATAATTTTAATGAGTCTTGCATAGTGTTCCAAAGTGATGGAAGTGAGAAGTTGATTGCTGCCGAGCCAAGGGTAGTTTTCACTCTAGGAATCTGGAAGCAGATTATGGAGAAGCATCTCAGGCCATAGGAACCTTTAGCCCATTTGAAGAGGTTCGAGATGTATGCAGGGAGGTTATCAGATAACGCTTTAAAAAACCAGAGGAAAGCATTCCTTTTTCTCCTAGTTGAGAGTGAGGTCCATCCCGAAACCTGGTATAGATGACAGTGATGTGTACCACGGGTTAGATTTAGTATAACTCTTAAAGCCCGGTGGTAAAGGGTGTCCCGTTTGTTTAGCATCGTTGATGGGCAATGACTTGAAAGGACGTCTGCGTAGTCCAGTATAGGTAGAAATGTAGTTTGTACTAGTCTCATTCAGGCTTCTAATGTAAGTAAGCGTTTAATGCGATAGAATAAACCTAATCGCTGTCTTAGTTTCTTCGAGGTTTCATTTAAGTGGCACAGAAAGTTGAGCTTGTTATCCAGCCAGAACCCTAGGTATTTAAAGGTATCAACTACTTCAAGGGGTTCATCTAAGAGTGTTCTGATCTGTGTGATATGTGGACATCCGGAAGTAGACTTTGGTGAGAGAATCATTGCTTTAGTCTTTTTGGCGTTGAGGAGGAGCTTATGAGTGATAAGGTTGTATTGGAGGGTGACAAAGTCTTTCTGTAAGTACTCATGGGCCAAATCCAAGGATGAATTTGTGGTATAGAGTACAGTATCATCTGCAAATAAGTGCACATTGGTTGTGCCCAGCTGCAAGTCCAGATTATTGATGTATATTGCAAGAGGATAGGGCCAAGGATGGAGCCTTGTGGGACTCCTCGTAACAAGGATTTTTGTGGGGACAGATCTCCTATGGCTTTGACTTGTTGTAACCTATTGGTTAGGTAGCTGGCGAACCATTTAATGGCAGAACTATCAAGTCTAATGTTACTCAGTGCAGTAAGCATGATGGTATGATCCACAGTATCGAAGGCCTTACTTAGGTCAAGGAAGAGGGCAAATACATGCTTCTTAGAGTCCAAGGCCATTTGCCAGTCTGTAGTTACTTTGGCAAGAGCTGATACTGTACTGTGTTTGGCTCTGAAGCCGGACTGAGCCGGGTTTAGCAACTTTTGTGAATCCAAATGTTCTCTAAGTTGGATGTTGACAATTTTTTCAAGTAATTTAGAGAGCACGGATAGTGTAGAAATGGGCCGGTAATTGTTGAGATTACTCGGATCCCCAGTCTCCTCCCCCCCCCCACTCGGAGCCCCAACCTCCACTATTTATGAATTGAAACTAGGGTAGGATTAGATACTCAATAATAAGGTGGTTTTGTTTAAATTGTCCATTTAATTTATATGACTGTACCTTCAGTGTTATATGTTCTGTGGTTTGTATTTCATCTACTATTTTTAGTTTTAGTAAACTTAGTTTTCCTTGAAATCCTGCCTGAGTCTTTTCCTCATTTTGAGTGTGAATGCTGGGACAGTGTTGATAATTCTGGCAGAACTGTTAAGCGCTTACAGTTTACCATATGCACCAAGGTAAGAAAAGTACCTAGGTCTCAGTTGAGTCAAAAGGGGGATTGTGAACCAGGTTGGATGCCTGCTGGGTTAAGTATTACACTGCATTTCCCCGAAGAGGTTGTGGTATTTGAACCTGTTATCTGGGCATGCTAGCTAAAAAGGGTTCATATTTGACCCCAGGACTCGAGACTTGGTAGTTGTTCGGACCCAAAACTGACAGGAGGGTTGCCCTGTTTGTCTCCTGTTCACATATTGCACTTCGAGGTTTGGCACAGTGGGGCAGAGGACCTGACCACTGAAGTGCATTTGTGACAGCGCCCACCAAGTAGGTGAGTGGAGGGCTGTTCTGGCTGCTGCTTTTCACCCTTCTTACTGGTTAGAGGCGATTTGGTGAGGGGGATCTTGGTTGGGTTGTGGGTTGGCAGTTGGTTGGGGGGGGCAATAGACTACAAAGGATGTGAATAAAAACCACAGCATGGGTGATCGAGGGGTGGGTAGACTGCTAAAGACAGGAGCAGGTGGCTGCAGTACAGCTGCCCTGCCTTCTGAGGGGGTGGGGCGCGGCCTTAGTGCTGCAATGAGACATGTTTTCTTGCAACTTTAAGCTGCAACATTATGGGGGTTGTTTATTGCCACCAAAGACCTATAATTATACCGTTGCACCATTATGTATGAGAGACCCTCCCTCATTTGGATAGGTGCAGCAGTTTGGTTTGCATGATTGCATTGCAGGGTATGCATAGCGTTCCAGGGGCCTCTAAATATGGCTGCTCCTGGAGTGCCAGTGAAAACCCAGGTTTGTGCTGGCACTATCCACATTAGCATGGCGCTAACCTTTCAATATGGAGCCCTCAAAGTCCTAGTGGGTTCTCTCCGCAGGTTGGTTGCTCAGTCCCATGAGTGAGAACTCCTGGGTGATGTGATTGAGGACCTCTTCAGCTGTTTGGGTCATCCAGGGTTTGGCTTTCATGCAGCCCCACGCAATGCAAAACTGCTACATTTTTTTTTTGCTGGCTCACTCCAGGATCTGGAGTTTTCGAGTGAGACACGTTATTACTCCCCTGGAAAGGGAGGTTTCTGTATGCTTTTCCTTCAGTCCTCCTTATTCATCAAGCTTCAAGCAGACTGGGCTACAGTGATAGTTATGGCCTCCTTCTAGCCCAGGTATGGTTTGGCTGTCTCTGCTCTGGCAGACTGCAGTGGAACCTCCTGTCCCACTCTTACGAGCAGGACTGTTGTCACAGAACAGCGGCATTCTGCTGCACTTTGACCTTTGATTGCAGCAGCTGTATGCCTGTCTTCTGAGGACTTCGATCTGTCCTTTGTCAGGGTCTCCCATGTGGTTTCAGATGTTCTACTGGAGGCTGGCAAGCTGTCTGCCCAGCACTCTTACTCCCTGAAATAGAAATGTTTTACTATTTAGTGTGCCTCTCACTCCCTGGACCCTTTTTCGTACCAGATACAGCATGTCTTGGACTACCTCCTATCCCTATTGGACAAATGCCTTCTGTACTTTTCTGGGAAGGTACTCCTTTCTGTCATTTCGGCTTTTCATAAGGGGGCAAGACTGTGGCCCAATTGGAGTTGTCCCTCAGGTTCCTTAAAGGGTTCTTGCATTTGCATCCTGCGGCCTGTAGGCCTGTTCTTTTGTGGGATCATAACTTGGTTCTGGAGTCTCTGACACTGATGCCTTTTGAGCCTGCTGCCTCTTGTGACATGTTTCCTTTCATGGTTAATGCTTTTTCTGGTGGTGGTTACCTCTGCTTGGAGAGTTTTCCAGCTGCAGGCTTTTGTTGTGGATCTATATAGTGCAGTGTGACCATCTTCTCAAAATTTCTTTACAGATAAAAATAACTTAGGAGGTGTTTGGTCCAAGACCGGGTGGGCGCTGTTCATTACAGAAAAGGTCCTCTGAATAAATGCTGTTTATTTCCAGAACCATTAGTTGAGGATCCTTCATTAAAACAGACTGTCCACATGCCGGTGTTTTTTGCTTCCTCTAAGAATGCAGGGGAAGTTAATCCCATATTCTCTTAATGTCCAGAGGGCTTTACACTTTAACTTGGAAAGCACACAGGACTGCATAAAGTCCTTTCAGTGTGTTTTGTTCACACCAGGGTAGGAGACCCCATCTCTAAGTAGTGCCTAGATGGTTGGCATTCCAAATTTCTTTTTATTACTGGAAGCACAGTAAGGAGCATCAGGTCCTGCCTGTTGACATGCTACCCATGGCATGGCCACTTCTATGGCTTGTTTTCATTCAGTCTCAGCAACTGTTATACTGTATGCTCTCCTGCCACATGGAGTTCTGTTCATACTTTCACTAAATGCTACAGTCTAGATCTGGTGTCCCATAGGCCAGCTGACTTTGGCCTTGCCACCTTACAAGGCCCGCTGTCGTAAGGATTTTCTACATGCTCACTGTCTGGCACTCCTCCCATTCTGTTTTATACTGCTTGGAATAGTTTCTGAGGAGTGTCTCTTTGAAGGGAGAGGTCCTCGAAGAAGGCAGTTTTAGTTACCAGTAACAACAGATCTTCGAGAGAATCTCCTCCATAGAGCCACACCTCAATTCTCAACCTGTCCCTTTCTGTATTTTAGGTGGCATACTAGGGAGGACATACCCATAACTGCACAAGTAAGCCCCCTCCCAGGTTTAGGGGAAAACTGAAACATTCATTTTACTTGGGGGGGGGGGGGCTGCATTACATAAAGTTCAATACTGTGCACTTACTTGACTTTCCTTGTCTGGGGTGACAGTCAGATGGTGGCAGCATACCTGGTCACTGGCGGGGGGACTACAAGGCAAAAATCTGTGGCAAAGAATCTTAGTTATGATAACAGACTAAAATCTCTGGGGCTTTACTCTCTTGTATATCAGTCATTACACGGTGACCTTTGTCTAGTATATAGAGAAACTCAGGACAAAGCTTTGTTTGAAACAATTTGCTTGGAATGGCATACTATTCCTTGTACCACCAGGTCCCACAAATTAAAATTAAAACTGAACATTAATAAAATGGTAAAAAGAAATAAGTTTATAACCCAAAGGTTTGCACCAATTTGGAACTCCCTACCTCATGATGTGGTTACAAGTGCAAACCTGGAGCAGTTCAAGATTAACCTTGATAATCACATGGGAGACAAAAAATATCAAATCCACCATTAGGATAACTGGTGGCGACTTCAATTTGGGCTAGTTCCCCCAAGCTCGTATTTACCTATGAACCTATGAAAGCAGTTTCTCATAACAAATCCAATGTCCACTAGTAAAACGGAGCCTAAAACCTCACAATTAATATTTCCACGATTGTAAACACATAAACTTTTAAAACCCAGCATTAAGGCAGTTCAGGTCTTTGAGTTTTTCTTCGTAGAGCCAGGGGTGTGCAAATCCTGTTGCCCCATGTCTGGGACAGATACTTTTCCTGGAAGGACAATTACAAAAAAATAGCTGATTTCATTCTAAAGAATGAGGGGCAAGTGCAAATTCAGCTAAAATCATGGTTGAACAAGTTCTAAAAGTTTGGATTTGCACACCCCGGCATAGAGCACTGCTCCAACAGTGACCCCACACACGGGGTAAAGTCCAAAAGTCTGTTTTTTTGTTGTTATTTTTGTTACTTCGACTGACAATGTATTATTCCTAACAGACAAATTTGATAGTGGTAAAACTTAGCCTTAATGAGTCAGGGGTGCATATCCCACTCTGAGGTACAGGCAATTTCTACATTTTCAAATTTGTTAAACCTCAGCTATGGCTAGGCAAAATCCTCTGGTTCCCCAGTGGCACACTGTTCTTATATAAGACATACCCTAAAGCTTGCCCCTGCACAGAGATTTCTGCACTTGGGAAGGACTGTTAAGTCCAACCCTCACCGGAGTCAACAGGCGCTCGAAGAACTGGGGTCACCAACCTTTGTTGATGCCACCAACCCCACAGATGTCCTGAGCAGACGTGGCCCAGATGCACAGGGTCAATACCCACACATCCCTCCCTGTGGACTCTACACTGGAGGCTGTGAGCACCAAATATGTTGGAAGCTCTCTCAAAAGAACGGTGGGAGCTGAATTTAAAACAGTTGAACACTTATACATTTCCCTCTCACAGTTAAGTACTGTTGTAACACGGCATTATTGAAAGGTGTGCCAGGCCGCCCCGCGATAGGCGGAACGGCGTCACGTGGTGCCAGAGCAACACGGCATTGTGAGCTGATAATGCCGTGTTGGGCTCGGGAACGCACCTCTGAGAAGAGCAATACGGCATTATCGTCTCATAATGCCGTGTTGCTCCTGTAGTGGGCGCGACAGCCACTGGGTCGCAAATAGTGCTGTGACCGGCCGGGGCTTGCGAGGCAAGGCGGGGATAGAGGGTGCGAGGAGCAAGACTGTGCCATGCGGTATGCAGCGGGCAAGTTTGCAGAGCACACAGCTAGGCAGAGAGATGTAGAGAGCCGTAGGTAGTGTAGGGAGAAAGCAGATGGCTGTCGAGTTTAGTCTATGCGCACCGATGAATCTGGAAGCCTAGACGGATATGGAGTTCGCTACAGCGGTGGAATGCAGTAGCAGCACAACAGGAGGTGGAGGCAGGGTTGCAGAGGAGCGAGGAGAGGTGGCCCCACATAAGAGAACTGCTAAGGTCAGGCATGTGAGCAGCAGCTGGGGCAGCAATCAGGAGCTTGACAGCATGGACCATGAAGTGGAGAGCACCGCTGGAGAGAGCTGGCAGAGCCAAAGACATGTCCAGATGTCACAAAAAGAGCTGGATCACTTGGAGAGGACAAAGGTGGAGCTGAACACTATGAAAAACACGCAGTGGGCGTGTAATGTGTTTTCTGACTGGCTCAGGTCAAAGCAGATGTCAGTAGACATAGGGACAGTCTCAGTTGAGAGGCTTAGTGCTGTTCTCAGGGAGTTCTATGGGTCTGTGAGGGCAGAGGATGGGGAGCAGTACAGCACCAGCTCTTTCTGTGGGTTGAGAGCAGGCTTGAACAGGTACATTAACAGCATTGAGGTGAGAAGAAATATTAATATCATGACTGACCCACGGTGTCAGGCTGCATCTTTGTTGCTGTTGTAAAGCAGTATAGGAGACAGGGGAAAGACACTGCCAGGCACCATCCACCAATCAGAGAGGAGGACCTGGACAGAATAAGAGACCCTCAGCGCCTCAACCCCGAAACTGCCCAGGGCCTTGTGAAGAGACTGTGGTTTGAGCTGCAGCTAGGGCTTGTGAGAAGAGGCCATGAGGGCCTAAGGGAGCTCACACAGAGATCATTTGAGGTTGCTGAGGATGACCTCGGCCATGAGTATGTTACACTGGCATTTAATGAGCCCACAAAAAACCATGTGCGGACAGACGAAAGCAACAGACAGGCACTCAGAGGTGTGCTCTACTCACAGGGAGACTCCAGGGACTGCCCTGTGGCACTATTCAAAGAGTACGTTAGTCGGTGCCCCACATCTGCACCTGCATTCTACCTGCACCCTATTAAATAAGCACAGACGGTCCTTGACCAGAAGGAGGTCTGGTACTCCAGGGAGCCGATGGGAAGAAATTTCCTCGGTGAAATGATGGCAAAGATCTCAGAGGATGCCGGACTCAGCAGGCGCTATACAAACCACAGCGTGCGGAGTACTGCTGTTCAGATGTTGTCCCACGCAGGAGTGCCCACACGTGAGATCATGTCTGTCACAGGGCACAGGTGTGAGAGCAGCATCCAGAACTATTGGTCACCCACACAACAAGACAGGGAGAGATGGTCAAGCATCCTCTCTGTGCCACAGCCAAGGTGCGCACAGCCGGTGGCTCCCTTATACAGGGGGAGCGAGAAGCCAATGACCTCGGAGAGCCACTTGCACCACACAGTAGACAGCATAGATGACAGCTTGATATTACAGTACTGCTTCACAGATGGAGAGGCAGATGAGGGTGCGGCCACAGAGCACAGGAGAGCACAGGACGACGCAGCAGGCAATGCATGGCAGAGGCATGTAGGGAACCAGACGGGCGTAGGACCTAGTACATGGCAGCCACAGACCAGCACGACCTGTGAGAGCCACAGGGAGACGCAGCCACGTACCACTGACCAACAGCGCTGGGACTCCAGGCGCACAGACAACCCTCGGTCCGCCATGAACGCCGGCACATGCCAGCAGGAGGGACCGCACACTGCAGGAAAGAGCCTGGGAGAGCAGCATGGAAGGCAGCGGGATGCAGAAGGAGCAGGGCACACATACAGCGGCCCGGAACCACACCACGAGAGCGAGGCAGGAAGCACAGCTGGGGGAGTCGCAAGAGGAGCACCAGCATCCGGCTACGGGTTCAGCTGCCAGAGTTTCACCGTACACGGCACTGTCATTTTCAATTATGGTGTTACTGGCAGCCAGGGACAGCCCACCGCACATCAGCAATAACGGAGGACGTGACGGAAACGGAGCGGGCAAACAGACGCCGCAGTCCTGCAGTGACTGAGCCGGTATGCAAATTAGGCGCTCCGCCGCGCACCAGAACTCGGATCCATGGAACTGTAGACCTCCGAGGCAGACTGCACCGCGATCGACCGGGCAGACCCACCGGACACTTCATGAGAATGCAGGGCTCAGAAGAATCTGCTTCTGCAGCGAGAGCGGTTTTCAGACACATCGGTATGTAAGAGAATACTGTAATGGGATGTGAGAGTAACAATAAAGTTTCATCAAATATGCTTAGTCTCGGTGCCTTTGTTTCCCAATCACTATGCAGTACTTGCACTAGTAACATCGGCGTTGTCCGTGTTACAAGCGGTAACCCCGCGCTGCGAAATTGGCATCTAATGGGGGTTAATACTGGCAGGGGCCACTGTCCGACCTCGGCCTCCGGCCTTGGTCCACAACGGCCCCTGCCATGCATTAACCTCCCATTAGATGCCACCTTCAGCAGGGATTAATGCTTACTTCTTTATCTGATGCAGAAAGGTGTTCTTTTCCTTTCACATAAAGTCCTCGGATGAAGGAGGTAGGGGATCCAAGTTCAGGTGAAAATAACCTCAACAATCCTAATTAATTTTCCTAGACATAACCACCTCTGAACGCTTACCAAATTTATACACACAGTACATTCTAGGGTGAAAGTGTCTCTTTTTCATCTCAGAACAGCCACCTTGCTATTACTGTTACCACAGGAGGAAATCTTGTCTCTTGGCAGGCTGTGCCTCTGCTGGGAATGGTGGTAAATAGGCTGCCGCCACGTACTTCTGGTTTTTTCCTGTCTCACAGACAGTGGAACTGCAGCAGGGAAAGTGAGATTGTGGCAGTTCAGTGCCCTCTCACCAACTGTCACCAACAGCTAGAGTGGGGATTATGCTGCTGCAGCAAGCTCTACCCTCTGCAGTGACTCACACACTTCAGCTCTGATGAGTTAACCGTTTGTGGTCTGGAATCACCGGTTGACCTCAATAGGAACCCACAGGGATCCTGGGGTTTCACATACTTTTCTATGCCCCTTCTGTTGGCCTTTTCCTTTTCGAAACTGCCTCCTCATCTGTCTGCCTGCTCGGGGTTCTGGTCTCATGTTCCTGTCAGAATGGCTGAGGGGGACTGAAGAGGTACAGGCCTGTGCATGTTATATAGTTGCCCCAAAATACATCAGCATGGGCAACCCCAGCTAAGCAAAAGTTTCTGAGTGGTCACAGCGTCAGCAGCTCACAGTTCCAAAGGCATGGCTCTATGGAAGAGATTCTGTTGAAGATCTACTGTTACTAGTAAATAACTTAAGTTTCAGTACCATGACCTTAAAAAACATAGGGAGTACAATTTTTAGGGTGTAAAATCTATATTCCTTGCAGCAACACAATAGAGACTATAATTTCCAGAACTTGAAAATACCAAGAAGGCAGCAATGCTTTCAGAGTCCCTCAAAATACAGACAAACTGCAGTTAGCGGGAAGGGAAACGGAAGTAAATTTTCACTGATCTAGGGCTGATGTACTCTATATAGATCTTCATCGGGGTTCTGTCGGTCATCAGGTCACACTGTAAGGACTTCACCGTCGGTGAAGGGGAATCCACATGGAAGATTTTCAGCAGTACAGCTGGGGCCGCCCAGGCTGTCGATGTCACCAACCCTATAAAGGCCCCACTCCCTCCTCAGTTCTTTTCCGTCATTGAATCACTCGCATGGATCTCCGCTGAAGCTCCGACACAGTATGCGTGCCTTTTTTTTTGCCTGTGGCTTTTTCTTCAATTTTTTTTTTCAGGAATCTCTTTTATTAAAGAGATTCTTCTAACTTAGAAACATAGAATCTGTCGGCAGATAAGGACCATACAGCCCACCTAGTCTGCCCATTTCCCTGCTTGGTTTGGCAATCCCTACACTTATCTGGACTGCCTTTCCCCCACTCCACTGTACAGCAGGGTGCCTTTATGCTTATCCCATGCAGTTTTGAATCCCTATACTGTTTTCGCTTCCACCACCTCCGCTGGTAGGCTGTTCCACAGATTCACCACCCTCACTGTGAAAAAATACTTCCTAGCATTCCCCCTAAGCCTTCCTCCCTCAGCCCCATGTTATGTCTCCTTGTCCTTGTGCACTTTCGTCTCTGAAATATGCTCCCCTCCAGTACCCTGTTTATTCCTCTAAGGTATTTGAAAGTCGCTATCCTATCCACCCCCCCTTCTCTCTTCCAGTGAATAGATGTTCAGTTCCTTGAGTCTTTCATCGTAAGGCTTGTGGTGCAGTCCATGTATCATTTTTGTTGCTCTTCTCTGGACTGCTTCTATTCTGTCTATGTCCTTCCCGAGATGCGGTATCCAGAATTGGACACGGTATTCCAGATGAGGCCTCGCTAGTGATCTGTACAGTGGCATCACCACTTCTCTCCTCCTACTGATTATGCCCCTTCCTATGCGCCCCAGCATTCTGTTTGCTTTCCCCACTGCTTTTTCACATTGTTTGGCTGACTTCAGGTCACTGGATATGATAATCCCCAGTTCTAGGAGCGTGGATATGTTGTTCATCCACACTTTTTGGCATGTCCCTTTCCCCTTTAAGAATCACCAGAAGTTTTCAAGCTGTCTCCTCCCACCCACTTGGGTGGTATATACCTCAGCTGTGCCCCATGATGCCAGATCTTTCCACTGGAAGATTCGGGTTGCCTCCCTCATGCTCATGCATTTTGTAAGCCCTGGCTTTCAGAACTTTGGATTTACCGAAATTAAAACTCATTCGAGTTAGCGATCGTGCTTTTGCGTCTTCGACCGTGGAAGAAAAATTTTCCCCCAGATTTCGCCAGTGTCCTTGCAGCCAGAAGATGTCGCACGCCGATCCCCATCTCACGTGCGTCTACTGCCTAGGTGTCGGTCATGACATCTCATCCTGCAGCTTTTGCTTGACTTTCCATCCCGACATTCTGGTCGACTGCCTGGCATGTTTAAAGTTGGGGAGATCGTAGAAAAGGAACCCTCCGGAGAAGTCCAAGGAGGCTAGGTGGGTGGTTTCCACGACTGCGGGCTCCGATGATCAATTGGAACGCGTGTAGGCATTCGAGGAAGAAGCGGCTCGTGCAGCTGACTATCTGGGCTTCTTCGTTCCTCTTAATCTAGGCTGTACCTGTTCTGGCTCCTTCCGGGAGATGTGCCAGTCTCTTCCCACTCGGGGAGAGGTGCCTGCGGGCTCCACTCCTCCCTATCCCGTAAGCGGGAGAAGGAACCAATTAAACCTTCATCTCAGCGAAGGCGCTCTTGGGACCAAGAAAGGTCCCAGTCCCAAGAGAATGCTGTCTCGACTTCAGTCGCAATTGCTTCTTCAGCTGCTGGCTTTTCGGACCTTCCATCGGGCCAGATGACCGAGGATGCAGTCAACAAGGTAGAGATTGTTATCGACCCCATTGACCCACAGTCGCCAGCTCCGGCCGCTGACTCCTTGGAAAGGACTCCGGTCCTTGTTTTCCCCCCGATGAGGAGACCCAGCCCGCTGGTGTTCCCATCGAGGACCCGGTTCCGGACCCCCGGAAGTTACCAGTGTCTCTGGTGTGACCGAGTCGGCCCCCTCGATCTCAGTCGAGGTTTAGAACCTCCTCGACCAACAGACCGAGGAAGAGCCATAAGTGCTTTAAGAAGAGGCGATGCTATCGTTCGTCCTCCTCCTCCTCCTCAGTTGAGGAGAGGCTCCGGCAGAAACTCCAGCGCTCTGAGGACCTCATGTGGCCACAGCTGATCTTGTCCAGGTACAAGCCGACTCCAGCTCCTTCCCTGGCCATTACTTGGCTTTTGCCTCCTAGGCCGAAGTCGGCCCCTCTGGAACAGAAACCCTCGGTTCCCCTGCCTTTGGGGCCAGCAGATCCACCTCTTTGGCCTACACTGGCCTCTCCACCCATTGTGGTGGAACTGTCACCTAAGCAGCCCATGGGAGGGGCTCCTTCGAAAGAAGACAGACCGGACACCAGGCTTCCCCGCCATTTGTTGGTCACGATCACCCCTGACAGCCCTTGGCGTGTCGAGGGTGATTTGGACGGCAGGCTGCTGTATCCCAACTCTTTGGATTCGGATGTCACTGGGCTTCACTCTCATCCTAGGGATGATGAGTCGTCCGTTGGCCTAGGGATGGAGGAAGGTCCTTCCTCCTTCCAAGGGGTCCTTCACCTCATCTCTGAGTCCACAGAGATGCCCCTGGAACCCATTCAGAAAAAGATGGAGTACCCTGTTACGGACATCATTTAAAGAGGGGATACCCCAACGGAGGCCTTTCCTGTGGCCAAGGCCATTGTTGGTCCGGCACTCGAACTCTGGCAACGTCCTGCCTCTTGTCCAGTACAGTCTGCCTGCATTGCCCGCAAGTACACAGTTCCCATGGGGTCCCTTGCGGGGTTTACAGTGCACCCTTCGGCTGAGAGCCTGGTGACCATCTCTGTGTTCAGGCATACTGGCAGTTCTGCCGACACTGACCGACCTCCCAACAAAGAGTCCAAGCTCTTGGACCACTCGGCGTGGAAGGTCTATGCGGGTTCCTCTTTGGGCCTTCATCAGGCAAGTTCGGCCGTCATCATGACGCACTTCTCTCATGCCCTCCTTGGGTCATTAGACAAAGTCCTCCCACATCTCCCTGCAGACATGCAGACCACGGTCAGCAGGTCCGAGACCAGGGCCGAGCTGTGGCCAAACAGCAACTCCAGACGGCCCTGGACATTGGGGACTCCTGTGCCCGCTTGATGGCTGCCGCAGTTGCTGCTTGCCGCAGGGCTTGGCTGAGGCTATCCCCCTTCCCAGCGGATACTCAGCACAAATTAACTGATGTGCCCTTCCTCAGGAAGACTTGTTTGGTCCAGGAGTGGCCGGTCACCTTCAGCGCATAGAGCACTCCAGTGCCACCTTGGACACCACTTCTGCCAAAGGTTCTTCGGGCAAGAACCAACAGAAGAAGAAGCCCTTTTGGCACTCTTCCCCTGCGGCTCAGCAGTTCTCCTTCCAAGGGGGATATCAGCATCAGCAACAGGCTGAAGCCTGGCACCCTCAGCCCAAGCCTGGATCCCATCAGGCCCATAAAGGAGGCTGAGGCTCAGGTCCTGGAGCCTCCTCCTCCTCCAAGCCTGCTCAGAGTCGGGGTGGGGGCTGCCACCCCTTCTCCCGTCATGACAGCTCTGGGTCCTCTCGTGGGGGGCCGGTTCCGCCACTTCCTTTCCACCTGGTCCGCTATCGGACAGGTGGGTTCTCAAAGTGGTCGGTCAGGGACTGCCTCTAGAGTTCGAGCAGTACCCTGCCAGCCGAGCCCACGCCCCTCGGGAGGAATTGATATCCGCTCACACCCAGTCGGCTTTTCGAGACAATGTTGCTCAGCTGCTCCTCAAGGAGGCAGTAGCTGAGCCAGCCCACCAGCGCAGCAGTAGGGTTACCGCTTGCGACGCCAGTGACCCGGGTTCGGGAACGGACTCGGGCAGCTGGAGGGCCGGCTGGGGGGAGGAGGATTGAGCGCCCAGCGGCTGCTCTCCTCCTCCGGGTGGGGTGGGGATGCAAGTCCCGCTGCAGTACCACCACCTGGGTGACCACAGGTGGAGGTGCAGCGAGACTGCACGCAATAGGGTGGGAGGACGTCTGCGGGGAGCCGGAGCGTCAAGCCCGTCGTGACGTGCTCCGCCCCTAGGCTTCCCTAGCGTGTGGACGTCCTGAGGGCAGGGAAGAAAAACGGAAAATATCCTGCACCAGGTTCCCGTAGATGGGACCTGGTCGACCCGAGAACACCCATAACCAGGCTCCATAGAAGGAGCTGGCAGGCCTTCCGACACAGACTTACGGACCATGGGAGGGAATGTGGGTCCCCCCTTCCCAGCCCCGCCCGGGGGGCAAACCGAGGCAGGATGGGGACAGGCCGGCCAGCATCCGGAGGGAGGTACCTGGGGTGGAACTACGGGTATACACGACCTAGGGATCCCTGAAGAGAGGACCCTGGTGCAATGAGGAGGGTAGCAAAAAAAAAAAAAAAAGGAGGCAGTAGCTACCGTGGTGGATCCTCCAGCAGACCCAGGCTTTGTCTCCAGGTATTTTCTGGTGCCCAAGCGGACGGTGGGCTGGCGCCCCATTCTAGATCTCCACGACCTGAATCAATATGTCAGGTCTCGCACCTTTCGGATGGTCACTCTGTCCCAGATCATTCCATCTTTGGAGCGAAACATGTTGTTTTGTTCACTGGATCTGCAGGACGCATTCTTTCATGTCCCAATCCATCTGTCCCATCAGCGGTTCCTTCACTTCTGGGTCGAGGGGACCCTGTACGAGTTCCGAACCATGCCGTTCAGCCTGTCATTGACCCCACGGGTCTTCATTAAATGCATTGTAGTGGTGGCGGCCCATCTACGGTGTCGGGGGGGGGGCGGATTTACCCCTACCTCAGTGACTGGCTACTAGCAGGTCACTCCCTACAGGAGGTGGAGAGATCCAGGAATCTGGCCTGCCAGACCTGATCCCAACTCGGTCTCCTAATCAATGAGGCCAAGTTGGAACTCGTGCCTTCTCAGGTGATGGGCTTCATTGGGGCAGAGCTTGACTCTTGTCATGCCAGAGCTTGGCTCCCGGCAGACAGGGCGGAGGTTCTCTCCTCCTTTGCCCAATCATTTCTGGTTGGGCACTTGCACCCTGCCCGGGACTTTCTGCTCCTTCTGGGTTACATGGTGGCATGCACCTCAGTGGTCCGTTGGGCCTGGTTGCACATGCGCCCGCTCCAGTGGGAGCTGGCCACTGATTGGACTCAGCGCCATGGTCACTTTGACCAGGTGGTCACTGTAACCCGGAAGATGTGGGACGCTCTCCAGTGGTGGACCTCCCCAGACCGGTTGCAAGAAGGGATCCCGTTTGTCCACCCCGAGCCGTCGGTCATCTTCATGACTGATTTCTCTTTCATGGGCTGGGGAGCCCACATAGGGGACAAAAGGGCCCACGGGCTCTGGACCCCTGAGGAGTCCTGACGCCACATCAACCTGTTGGAGCTCAGAGCAGTCAGACTGACACTGTCAGCTTTCGCTCCTCAGCTCTGGGGTCAAGTGGTTCAAGTCCAGACGGACAATACCACGACCATGTACTACCTCAACAAACAGGGTGGCACACACTCCCGTCTGCTGTGCAAGGAGATGCTCCGCATCTGGACCCTCGTGGGCCGATTGGAGGCAGATGATCTAGCCATCCATGTGGCAGGAGCCTCGAACCATCTGATGGATGCTCTCAGCCGTCCAGGCCAGACATCCTCCGAGTGGTCTCTTCATCCAGAAGTAGCTTACAGCCTGTTCTCCCGTTGGGGCAAACCGATGGTGGATCTGTTTGCCTCCAAGGAAAACACCAAGCTGAGGCTGTTTCGTGCCTGCTCCCCTCAGCAGGGTACACTGCAGCGTGATGCCTTCTCGCGGCCGTGGACCCAAGGCCTCCTCTGTGCCTTCCCTCCATTTCCTTTGATCCACAAGGTGCTCCTCAAGGTGAGGAGGGACAAGGCGAAGGTGATCCTGGTAGCCCCAGACTGGCTGTGCCAGTTCTGGTATCCAGATCTCCTCAGCTGCAGGCTCCCGGAGTGGCTTTGTACATGCCCAGACCTGATATCACTCAATCAGGGGAAGATATACCATCCGGACCTTCAATTCCTGCACCACAGGGGTGAAGCCAGAAATTTTTGTTTTTTACACAGTCTCCAACAGTTGCACCCCCCAATTACAAAACGTACACATCTTCTCCAAATGGTACCCCCTTCCAAACAAGTCAGATTGTTGTCAGATGATTCCTGTAATCTCTAAAGAGGTTATACATATATCTGTCTCCTAAACAACAGAAGTTTGAATAGAGACACTCCTCAGTGGCCTAAACTAATCCAAATACTACAGATTAGAATAAAAATGTTAACAGAAAGGCATATGGTTACAGGCACTCAACAAAACTGTACTCAAATGTGTACAGTGAGTATGCCTGCCTACACCCTCACAGCCTGGTACCTGAGCGGCTAGAGTTCCAGGCTTTGGGTCTTTTCGAAGATGTCTACACCATGGTGGAGGCATCTAGAAAGGAATCGACCAGGAAGTGTTATGTCTTCAAATGGAAGTGTTTTCCATTTAGTGTCCAGACAAGGGCCTGTACCCTCTGTCCAGCCCCATGGCTAACATTCTCGACTTCTTTTGGTCTCTCTCCAGAGGGGGTCTACGGTCATCGACCCTTAGGGTGCACCTGGCAGCCATCACTGCTTACTGGTCAGCCGACATTGGGGCAGGAGACAGTGGTCAGGCGCTTTTTGAAAGGTCTGGATCACATATCCCCTCTGGTGCGTGAACCTCCACCTCCGTGGGATTTACTGCTGATACTGGCAGTGCTCATGGGCAAGCTATTCGTACCCTTGCACAAGTGTGAGTTGTCACACTAGTCGTGGAAGATGGCCTTCCTGGTGGCTATCACGTCAGCCAGAAGGACAGGGTAGCAAGCAGGTGTTGATGGACTCCCTTATCTGGTCTTCCACAGGGACAAAGTTGCTCTGTGCCCCCACCCGAAATTCCTTCCGAAGGTGGTGTTAGAGTTTCACCTTAACCAGGTGTTGACTCTGCGGGTATACTACCCTGATTACACCTCGGAGGCCAAATACAGGCTACATACTTTGGACCTGAGACATGCTCTCTCCTGTTAGGAGAGGACATTGGAAATTTGGGGAGAGGTTCACCAGCTGTATGTCACCTACACTGAAGCCGCTTCTGGCAGACCTACAGGGAAGCAGACTATTGCAAGATGGATCACATCATTCATAGGTCTGTGCTATGAGTTGGCAGGCAAGGAGCCTCCCAGAGGCATAAGAGCTCATTCTACCCTCTATACTGCTGCATCGGTGGCTGCTTCTAGGGACATGCCTATCCAGGAAATCTGTTGGGCTGCTACCTGCAGCAAACACCTTCATCATCCACTACCACATCGACCTTGAGTCACGCTGGGATGCTGGTTTTGGGCCTCAGTTCTCCAATCTCTGTTCCCTAAGTAGGTGATGTAACGCCTTGCCTCCCTCCTCCCGGAGAACTGCTAGGAGTCTGCCAATAAGTGTGGATGAACAACATATCCACGGTCCTAGAAGAACAGGTTACTCACCTGTAACAGTAAGTAGTTCTAGGAGTGGTATATGTTGTTCATCCACACGGACCCACCCGACCTCCCCAGCTGCGGAAGCACAACACCTGTCTTCCAGCGGGCTAAGATCTGGTGTCACAGGGAGGAGCCGATGTATATACCACCCCGGGTGGGTGGGAGGAGCCAGCTTGAAGACATCCAGCGATTCTTAAAGGGGAAAGAGACATGCCAATAAGTGTGGATGAACAATATATACCACTCCTAGAACTACTGTTACAGGTGAGTAACCTGTCCGTCTCTCTCCTGACTTGTGGTGGCTAGAACCTGCCCCAACCCCCATCCTGTATTCCTCTCTTGGGTTTCTGTGTCCCAGGTGCATTATCTTGCAATTCTTGGCATTGAAACCCAGCAGTCAAACTCTTGACCATTCCTCAAGTAGTCTTAGGTTGTTTCTCATTTTATTTAGCCCCTCCTGTGTGTCGCCTCTGTTACAGGTCTTAGTGTCATCTGTGAACAAGCATACTTTCCCCTCCAGTCCTTCTGTAATGTCGCTTATGAAGACATTAAATAGAACTGAATCCAGCACCAGTCCCTGTGGAACCCTGCTGGTCACCTCCCCTTCTTCTGATTTTATGCCATTTACTACCACCCTCTGGGTCCTGCCTTTTAGCCAGTTACCAACCCATTATACCACTTTAGATCCCACACCCAGAGTCCCCAATTTGTTAAGCAACCTTCTATGTGGAATGGTGTTGAAAGCCTTACTGAAATCCAGGTAGGCCGCATCCACCACCCCTCCCTGATCCACCACCCTGGTCACCCAGTCAAAGAAATCGATAAGATTAGTTTGACAGTATCTACCCTCAGTGAATCCATGCTGCCTTGGGTCTTTTGCACCGCTTGACTCCAGAAACTAAATTGCTCTCTCCTTAAGCAGGGACTCCATCAGCTTCCCCATCACTGAGGTCAGGCTTACAGGTCTGTAATTGCCTGCCTCCTCCCTACTTATAGTCTTGTGCAGGGAGACCACCTCTGCCCTCCTCCAGTCTCCAAGTACCTCCCCTATCTCTAGTGATTGGTTGAATGGGGTTGTCAGCGGACCTGCTAGGACTTCCCTGAGTTCCTTCAACACTCTAGGGTGAATCCCATCTGGCCCCATTGCCTTGTCTGTCTTTACTTTTCTTAGTTCCTTCAAAACTCTATCCACTGTAAATGGGCTGGTGTCCACCTCGCCCTCCCTGTACATCTTTGCTTGTGAGTCTTGGCCCCTCCCCTGCCTCTTCCTTGCTAAATACTGAGCAAAAATATTTGTTCAGTACCTCAGATTTTTCAAGATCATCCCTCCGCCCACCCACCGTTTCCCTTCTTTCACCGAACAATACTATTTCTGGTCTTCTTTCTCTTGCTAATATAACGGAAGAAGGTCTTGTCCCCCTTCTTAATATCCTGTGCTATTCCTTCCTCCGTTCTTGCCTTAGCCCCTCTGACAGCTTTCCCAGCTTCTCTCTGCTTCTCCAGATATTTCAGTTTGTCTTCTCCGTTCTGTGTCTCTTTATATTTCCTGAATGCCTTACTTTTTTCTCGCACTTTCTCGGCTTCTGATTTTAGAGAACCACAGTGGTCGCTTCTTCCTTTTGCTTTTGCTAAGCAATCCGACACACTGACTTGTCACTCCTGCTATGGATCTCTTGATCCTAAGCCACTGTTCTTCTACCCCTCCCCCCCATATCTTATGCTGCCAGGGTAATTTCGAGCTGTTCCCGCATCTCCATGAAGTTGGCCTTCGGGAAATGTAGGATTTTAATCTTTGGCTTTCTTGTGTCAACTTGTTGACTCTAAACCACACAGTTCTGTGATCACTGGTACCAAGGGGACTGCCCACCTCAACATC
This sequence comes from Neoceratodus forsteri, assembly GCA_016271365.2. Classification (NCBI taxonomy): domain Eukaryota; kingdom Metazoa; phylum Chordata; order Ceratodontiformes; family Ceratodontidae; genus Neoceratodus; species Neoceratodus forsteri. The sequence goes on from CM028132.1 coordinate 502,061,718, forward strand.
CATGATTCTTTCCCCATTTGTCAGCACTAAGTCCAGTACAGCCCTTTCCGTGGTGGGCTCAACCACCAGCTGCCTTAGGTTTGCCCCATACTTGGCAGACATGAGGTCCCTGCTCCTTGATGAACTTGCAGTCTGGCTATTCCAGTTTGCATCTGGCATCTTGCACACCAACTTAATTCTACCTCCCCCATGCTAGTCACATCCACAGCCCACTCATTCTCATTTCAGCACGTCACCCAGGATGAGGTGTATAATGCACTGGTCGCCCTTAATCCTCATAAGGGCAAATGCCCAACCGGGTTGGACTCCAAAATGCTCCACCTTTCAGCTGCCGCCATAGCCAAACTCCTGGCTGCCCTATTCAATCTATCCTTCTCCCTTGCTGAAGTCCCCTCTGAATGGAAACATGCCACCATTATCCCCCTTCATAAGGAAGGGGATACCTGCAACCGACCCATTTCCCTCCTACTCATCCTGGCTAAACTCCAAGAGCGTCTAATTCTCTCTCGTCTGTCACCCTTTCTTGACACTTCCTCCTCCTTCTTTACCCCCTTCCAGACTGGATTTAGGAAATCCCACTCCACCACCACCTCCCTTCTCAGGCTCACTGACTCCATCCTCACTGGTATGGATACTGGCCACTACACAGCTGCCATTTTCATTGACCTGGCCAAGGCATTTGACACCGTCTCCCACACTCTCCTCTCGTCCAAACTCGCCAGTGCTGGGCTGTCCATCTGGGCTTCCTGTTGGTTCCATTCGTACCTTGTAGGCAGGTCCCAGTCTGTCAGAGTCAGTTCTGCCACTTTGGCCCCCCTCCCTGTTACCCCAGGGGTAACACAAGGCTCAGTCCTTGGCCCACTCCTGTTTTCCATCTTTCTAAATGACCTGCCATCTGCTTGCCCACACACCTCCATTCACATGTATGAGGATGATACCGTGCTGTATACATCTGGCCCCTCAGCTGTAGAGGTAATGACCAGATTGCAGTTGGGCTTTGCCAAGGTGCAGCTCTGGCTTCACTCTAGTCACCTCTCCCTCAATGCCAAGAAAACTGTCTGTGTGTCCTTTGGGACAAGGCAGAAACTATCGGGTCTCCTTTCACCTATCACTTTCCACACTCTAGACAGGATACCCCTCGAGGCCTGTACCTCCTTCAGGTATCTCGGAATCTGGCTTGATCAGAACTTCAACTTTTCCACGCATGTTGGCTCCATACTAAAGAAGCTGCACCCCAGGCTTGGCACTCTGTACCGCAACTGTGCCAGTATCCCAGTCTCTGCCTGTAGGGCCATCATGTAGAAAATGATCCTCCCTGTCTTCGACTATGGGGACGTTGTCTACAGTGCTGGTCCCAAGTCCACCTTAGCCAGACTGGATCCCCTCTTCCACTTCTTCTGTCGCTTTGTACTGAATAGCCCTTACTCTGCCCATCATTTTGCCCTCTACCAATCTATGAACCTTACACACCTAGATAACCGTAGGCAATCCCACTGTACCAAGGTCTCGACCAAGTACTGGTCCCAGCATCTCCCCCCTACCTCACCGCTGCCCTAGCCAACCCTAGCACCCCAGCATACTCTCTCAGAAATACTGACTCTAGGACCTTATTTGTCCCACGTAGATCCTCAGCCGTGGGCCAGGCAGCCTTCAGTTACCGCATGCCTAAGTTGTGGAACTCCTTCCCCGCAAACATTCGCCACTTCTCTTCCTCCCACATCTAAACTCCATACTCCTAGCTCACTTCTCCTACCTGCTTTGTGTTCTAGGCCCTGCAACATGCCACAATTGTGGCAGCCTTGGCTGCGCATCCTATGAACATATATTATCGCTTATCTATCCTAATATATTTAATGAAATGTATTTAAACTGTGCCTGTTTCGAGTCTGTATCATCTGCTTTCTTATGTTATTCTTGTCTCTGTATCGGTTCCTCATGATGTTGTGTCTGTCCACATTTTGTGTTATGAATTATGTATTACTTTATATTCTGCTTACCTTTCAACTGTTTACGCTGTCTCCCCCAGACGCATCTGAATCAGCAGTAGCCTGCTCAGTATGCCTTCCTGGTTAAACGCTTAAATAAATAAATAGATAAATAAATGTTGAAGTCATCTGTTAGTAGTACTTCCCCCTTCTGGCTGCCATATTATGGATGGCTTCCACCAATACTAGATCCATATCCTCCCCCTGCATGGGAGGCCTGTAAACTACTCCAGCATGGATGGTTGTTTTGTTCCTGACTCCAGAGTGACCTGCAGTGCCTTTGCTTCTTCCCTGGATCCCTGAGCCTCCGAAGCTTTAATCCCTTCCTTTGCATACATAGCAACCCCTCCTCCCCTTTTCTCCTCCTTATCCTTTCTAAAAAGTGTATACCTTGGTATGGCTGCATCCCAGTCACAGTTCCCTGTGTACCATGTCTCCATAGTAGCCACAATGTCCAGGTGTGTGTCTGCCATAAGTGCCATTGGGTTGAGAGTTAATCCTTCAACCTCTGTCTTCTGCCGCTGCAGAAAGAAGATTGCCTCCACAGATGAACATTCTCTCTCTGTGTCTGCTGTCTTGGGCCTGAACATGAAGTTTCTGACTGTGAGCTCTACCAGAAATTTAACCAAACTACCCTCAAGTGATGCAGAAAAAGGCTCTTAAAAATTTTCTGATGGATCAACAGGTGACCAGTTCCAGGCAGGGGTCCTCCGGGGTCCCTGCCTCTCAGTTGTTGAATGGATCGTCGAACTCCCAGGCCTCAAAGGCCCAAGACAAGTCCTTGAGGAAAAGTCATAAAAAAAGACCGAGATTGCGACCGCTCCCCTGGCATCAGTCTCATTCCTCGAAGGCCTCTTCTCCTTCTCCTTCTTCAGGGGGATCCTCATTGGCTGCAGCTACGCAAATGTACAAAGCTACTGTCCGGGTCTCTGTGCCCACCAGACCCATACAGGCAGCACCTCCACCTGATTCTCGGGGTGGCCGGTTGTCGATCTCCAGGTCGTTGGCCCCTTCTTCATCGACAACAGGCCCGTCATTGATGGCTGTCCCATTGAGGCCTACTCCTTCTCCCTCCAAGGCTTCAGGCTCTTTGGATTCTCAGGATCCAGCAGGCAGGTCATCGACACCTGTGCCGTTGAACCCCGCCCCCCCCCCATCGACTAACACCATCCACTTAAATGAAGTGCTGCTGAAATTCACTTAACGTGATCGTACAGCATCTGGGCACCTTTAGGTCCCCCTCGCTGATGCCATGAACAGCAGGTTCGTCATCGATGCCTACTTGGCCATGGGAAGCTCCCCATGAGCCGCCATTGGCACATCCGATGCCAGACCCAGATTTAGAGGAGATCGTTGTCGAGGAGTAGTACCACTTCTTTCTGATGATGAGGAGGAAGAGATCTTGCTCTCTGACAGATCTACTGCCTCTTCTGTCAGTGAGGACTCAGTGAAGCATACTCCCAGATTTCCTCCTGAGGACCCCACATTTTTCAATGTGATGAAGCAGCTGTCCTCAGCCATGGGCTTCCACACTGAGGCAGAGGATGCCACCCGAAAGGAGCTGGTGGAATTCGTGGAGATCCCTGAATCTTCCCCAAAACATTCTTCCTCCACTGAGGAATGTAGCCATGGCAGTCTGGCACAGACCAGACATGGTGCTAGCTATGCCTTGCAGGGCTGATAAACTATCATGACCCCCAAGGGCTCCCCTGCTATGCTGTCCAGCCCGAGACAGGCTCAGTGGTCATCAGGGCAGCTCATGACTAGTCTAAGGCGCTAAAGCACCTTAGTTCCCTTTCCTCTGATAGTCTTGCAGAATTGACCTCTGGGACAAGAGGGTGTATACCTCCTCTACCCTGGGTTTGAGGATTGCAAACGACCTGTCTCACATGGTTAAGTACCAAAATGCCAGTTGGAAAAAGGGGAAGGCCGCTGCATAGGCTCTTCCAGATGGCACACAAAAGCAGGAGCTGTTTCAGTGCCTCCAAGCAGCTGTGGATGTTGGCAAGCACCTCCTCAGGGCCCTCCATGGTATGTCTGACACCTTTGCCAGGGCGGCTGCCACAGGCATATGCCTACTTAGGCACTCCTGGCTAAGAGTATCTAGGTTCGCTGCTGATGTTTAGCAAAAAGTGCTCAGTGCCCCCCTTAATGGCACTAAGCTGTTTGACCCTGATGTCCAGATGTTACTAATGATCTGCAAGCCTCAGACAGGGCCCTCAAGTCTGTCCATCCCCTACCATACCTAGTCGAGAGGTAGAGGGTGCTCTTTCGCAGCACCGGACAGGCCTGGCATTACTCCTGGCCCCAAGGGAAATTTAGAGCCGTAGTTGCAACAGTGAAAGACAGCACTGGGATGTAGGAAAGTACACGTGAATGTAGTTTGCTGCCTGAGCAGATTTTATTTCGAAGAGCATTAACAGAGTTGTTCAGTTCAAACGCTTTTATAGTCTTCGCCCCTGCAACAAGCAGCGCGGTAGGGGCAGATGCTGAAATAAAAAACTTTTGAATTGAACAGCTTTGTTGTGCTCTTTCGAAAGGGGTGAGTACATCTTCAAACCAGCTTGAACTATACATTTCAGCTTGAAATGCAGAGCCCCGGCTGCCTTGCCGCTCCCTCCATCGCTGGAGCTGCAGCCAAGCACCTCAGAAATGAGGGATGAGCTCAAGCAGCTGGCTTTGCCTCCGCTTGACTCCTTTTTGACAACCCCCCCTTTCTGGTCTTGGACCAGGAGGCCCGTGATTGGAGGCCGATTCTTCCTCTATCTGAACCAGTGGAGAACAATTACTTCAGATGCATGGATTCTGCAGATCATAGAGAAGGGGCACACCCTGGAGTTTATCGAGCAACCTCCAGAAATCCCTCCTCTACCCTCCAGTTACCCCTGGCTTATCTGTCTGTTCTCCGGGAGGAAGTGCGTTCCCTGCTACGCAAGTAGGTGATCGAGCCAGTTCCCAGGTGTCAGAGAAACAAGGCATTATATTCCAGGTTTTTCCCTGGTACCCAAAAAGACTGGTGATCTGAGGCCCATTCTAGACCTAAAGGCCCTGACTGTACATCCAGTACAAGAAGTTCCAGATGGTAACTTTTCTAGGCCTAACTTTATCAGGCTCCCTCAAAACGGGATTGGCTCTGTTCACTGGACATGCAGGACGCTTACTGGCACATTTCGGTCTTTTCTCCTCTCAGGAAGTTTCTCCATTTTGCGTTTCAGGGCAAGCATTATCAGTTCAAAGTGCTGCCCTTTGGCTTATCCTCTGCACTGCAAGTCTTTACCAAATGCTTAGCAGCGGTAGCAGCAGTTCTCAGAAGGGAGAGGACTGTATGTTTTCCCTTAGCTGGATGATTGGCTCCTAAAGGCCCCGTCCAGGGAACAGCTTCTGGTGACTGAAACAAAATCTCCAGCTTTTCCTCTTCTTCATGGTCATCACTGTCAGTCTGCCCAAGTCGGTTCTGGCACCATCCCAAAGGCTACAGTACATAGGAGTGGTTCTGAATTCTGCCCAAGGCAAGGCCTTCCTGCCCAAAAACAGGGCAAAGTGCCTTATCGCCCAAGCTCAGGAAGTCGCTCAGAGCCACCATATTCCTGCCAGGTTGTACCTGAGACTGTTAGGCCTGATGGCAGTTGCCATACCTATTGTTCCACTGGCCAGACTTCATATGCGTGTTCTCTAGTGGACGCTCTGAGTGCAGTGGGACCAGCGAACGGACAAGTTGGACTGTCCAGTCCTGGTCTCTTCTCCAGTTTGCAAGGTACTGTGGTGGTGGATGGACCCCTCAAATCTGCTTCAAGGCATTCCATTCCAGATCTCCTTCCCGCAGCAGATCCTCACCACGGATGCCTCGGGTCTGGGCTGGGGAGCACACCTGGGTCCTTTTCAGACCCAGGGCTCTTGATACCAGTTAGAAACCTCCCTGCATATCAGTGTTCTGGAGATGAGAGCGGTTCTCTGTGCCATGCAGGCTTTTCAGGAACACCTTGCTCCAGGTCAGCTGCTGGTGCAGTCAGACAATTTGAGTGTAGTATACTACATCATCAAGCGGGGGGGGGGGGACTCATTCGTACCCCCTTTGCAGGGAGGTCATGAGTATGGTACTGGGTGCTGGATCATGGCCTAACTCTCTCGGCAGTCCATGCGCTAGGCGTGCTAAACACTCCGGCGGACAGCCTCAGCTGGACTCAGTCTAGCATGCACGACTGGGAGGTCCTCTCATCCATTGCAGAAGACTTGTTCAACAGATGGGGTCATCCAAAGTTGGACCTTTTTGCATCCGCACTCAATGCAAAACTGCCCAATTTCTGCTCGCTAGATCCAGGGCCTGGAGTGTTCTGGCAAGACACGTTGTTCCTCTCCTGAAGCAGGAGGTTCCTTTATGCCTTCCCTCCATTTTCTCTGATTAAGAGGGCGTTGATCAAACTGCAGATGGAAGGGGCCAGCATGATTCTGGTAGCTCCATTTTGACCTCGGCAAATATGGTTTTCCCTGCTTCAGCAGTTAGTAGAGGAACCTCTGGTCCCTGTCCTCCTCTGCAGGAACCTGCTGACCCAAGCTTGGGGACTCTGGTCCATCCCAACCTCAGGTCCCTCCATCTGCATGCTTAGCTGCTGAGGACATAGCCATCCCCAGGTTCTGGGTCTCAAACAGAGTGGTGGAAATCCATGTGGCTGCCTGGAAGCCTTCCACTTGAGCCACACATGCCATGAAGTGGAAGCGATTTGCTCTCTGGGCTGCCAAACATAGTTTGAACCCTTTCACCTGCCTGATGAACCACTTCCTGAACTACCTGATCTCTGTCTGACTCAGGTCTCTAGTACTCCTCTGTGAAGCTGCACCTTTTGGCTGTTTCTGCTTTTCATGAGCCCGTGGGTGAGTGCACGATTGCTCAGCTGGATGTCTCCCGTACCTTTCTCATGGGCATCCCGTATCTGAAATCTACAATCCGTCCTCTTGTCCTGGCTTGGGATTTAAATTTTATTTTGTAGAAGTTGACCCTGTCTCCTTTTGAGCCAGTCGCAACTTGCGATCTGCATTTTCTCTTTTGGAAACCATTATTTTTAGTTGCCATTACTTCTGCTCAAAGAATTTGAGTTTCAGGCCCCCTGGTGCGAGGAGCCTTATTTGATTTTTCACAAAGACAGGGTCTCTGCACACAATTCCTAAGTTTCTCCCTAAGGTGGTCTCAGAGTTTACACTCAACCGGTCTATCCACCTTCTTGTTTACCTTCCTGGGTGTGTCAGTCCAGGGGAAGCACTGCTCCATGCATTAGATGTGCGTACAGCTTAGAAGTACTACTTGCTTTGGACCAAGGAAAGTTGAAAGACTAAGCAGTTATTTGTTTCTTTTGCCACAGGTAGAGAGGGTGCTTCAGTTTCTTAGCAATGTTTATCCAAATGGTTGGCAAATTGCATTGTGTTTTACTACAACAAATACAGCAAAGAGTTGTCTGGTGCCATCAAAACTAATTCCACCAGAGGCATGGCTACCTCTGTGGCTTGTTTCTGAGGGGTCTCAGCCGTGGACAACTGTGTGGCTACCACCTGGAGTACCGTACATTCTTTTACCAAGAACAGTCTGGACATCACCTCAAGAGCCCGTGCAGATTTTGACAGGGCTATGCTGCAGGGCTTCCAGTCTTAAATTTATGGAGAGCCTTCCTCCCAGCCTGTCTGTCTACACCTATAACTGCTTGGCTCTTGTTTCTACAGTATGACTGAATGACTGAGATAGTTCCGATGAAGATAGAACAGTTACATGAGAACTTATTGTAACAATAGATCTTCAAGGGGATTTCAGTTATCAGGTCTGATTTCCCTCCCACCGTCCCCCTTATTGGGGCTCCTGTCTAGGAACTGGCTGTCTGGTGTATCCAGCCTTTCACATAGGTCTGGGCACCTCTTTCTCTTTCCTCAGTCCCCCATGGCTAGGGCTATTCTGTCTTCGTCTCCGGGGAAAAGAACTGAGGAGGGAGCAGGACCGCTAACGTCTTTATAGGGTTGGTGACATCGACCGCATGGGCAGCCCCAGTTGTACTGCTGAAGATCTTCTGTGTGGATTCCCCTTCACTGACAGTGAAGTTCCTATGGTATGACCTGATGTCTGAGATCCCCTCGAAGATCTATTGTTACTGTAAGTTCTTACATAACTGTTCATAACCAGTCTCGCTGAAGGAGGTTGAAGACCTCCTGTTACAGCTGGATGTCAAGAAAAGCACTGGAGCTGACTTTTTAGACCCCTACTACCTAAAAATAGGTTATCAGGTCCTGGCTGTCCCACTTATGCACCTCTTTAACCTATCACTCTTCCAGGTTGTCGTGCCACCACTATGGAAAACAGCTCATGTAATTCCCCTGTTTAAATCCGGAGACCCTGCAGACCTTAATAACTACAGGCCCATCTCCTTACTTCTGATCCTATCCTAACTCCTGGAAAAGGTTGTGAATAACCAGCTCAAGAAATATCTAGAATATGAAAATCTGATTAACCCCCTGCAATCTGGTTTTAGGGTACAACATAGCACTGTCACTGCTCTTGCAGAAGTGACCAATGACTGACTACGTGGACTGGATGCTAAAAACTTCGTATGCGCAGTATTTTTGGACCTAAGCAAGGCCTTTGATACTGTGGACCACAACCTACTTCTTACATCACTCAGAAGCATTGGCCTGGACCACCACTCCCTAAAGTGGTTTGCTAATTGTCTTACAGGCCGGTACCAACAAGTCCAGGCAGAAGGGGAATTTTCTCCTTTAAAATCTCTATTGAGAGGAGTACCCCAGGGTTCCATATTGGGTCCTGTTCTATTCACAGTATATATTAATAGAATCAATGTCAATATCAAAACTGCCAACATCCACCTCTTTGTAGATGACACAGTGCTCTACGCTGAAAGACCCTCTCCCACTGCCGCTTGCGATGTCCTGCAGAGTGAGTTTAACCTGCTGCAATTACAACTGTTAAATCAGAAACTATTACTAAATGTCAAAAAGACCAAAGCAATGATATTTTTGCCTCGTGCATACGATGCCACGTCCATAACATCCCCTCAGATCACTACACTACTAGGAGAACCCTTGGAATTCGTGGCTAAGTTCAAATACCTGGGTGTCTGGATTGACCATAGGTTATCCTTTAACGTCCACATAGAAGAGTTGCTAAAAAAGCTCAGGCAGAGACTAGGTCTTTTTTTACAGGATAAAGCAGTTCCCGACAAAAGAGGCCACGATGAGTCTGGTTCAGTCCACCTTCATTTCCCTTCTTGTACTGTCAGAGACCGCCTACTGCACTCTCTAAACTTGATACCCTTTACCACAGAGCCTTAAAATTTATCACAGGTCTACCCTACTTGACTTATCATTGCTCCTTATACACAGCGGTGGGATGGTCATCTCTTAAACTTAGATGGCAGAGAAATTCAGCCATATGGACGTTCAGAGCTATCTCCCGTAAGCTGCCCCAATATATTTCAGATTGCCTGCCTTATTGTACAGTTGGCAAGTACTGATTAAGAAGCTCCGCCTTTATTTCGCTGGTTGTCCCTAAGTTGAGGTCTCGATTTGGTAGGGCCTCAATAAGTCATATGCTCCCCTTGCTATGGAATCAGATACAAAAATCCTTGAAATTAGTTCACCCTTTGTCGGTAGCTGCCTTTAAAACAAGCTTTGCCTTCTTTTTCAAGGAATCCTGTAACTGTTATCATTAAACCAGTCTTGTTCCCATCTTGGAAAACGGGGCAAAATGCTGGTTAGTCACCGCTCTTTTTCCCACCCACACCTCTAGCACTTACCAGTACTCATTATCTCTGCAGCGTTGATCTTCATTCACCGTGGCTTACAATATGGGTTTAGAACTGAAGATTACTCCATAACTTTAGTACTATCCCCCTCCCACCCGGTTACCCATCAGGTAGATGCTCGGAAAATATGCTCCTCTGAACCAGCTCTCCAAGTCCTCAATTTCCTCTACCTACAGTACCTCCCCTAGATCATGCTCTAAAATTGCACTAGTGCCCAGCTCTTCATAGACTTCTATATCGCTTCAATTACTGGCACTTCCTCCCCATACCCCTTTACTGCCCTATCTTCTTCCACTGCTCATCACCACATCATACGGTACTGTATTTACCGCTGTCCTCCCTCCGCTGGTAGCTTTGGGCTTGAATTCCTTTATTTGAGCACAGTTATCTTACCAGCTCATTGACCTTGGGAAATCTATATAATGTACGTATTATGGCTAGCCCTCCTGCTTGCGTCATTTAATCTAGTATGGACCAAGGAAATGTCTATGTATACTGTAAATATTATGTGTAACCCTGATTATACCATTTGATCTGCTGTTGACCAATGAAATGTGTATACACTGTAAATAACGTGTCTAGGCCTACTGAAGGGATCATCTAGTCTCTGTAATCCTGTGCTGTTTTACCCCTTGACTTTTGTTCAATGTAAGTATGACTATATGTTTTGTCCAGGTCCATCTTGAAAATGAGCATTGCTCAGTGATGTTTGCCTGGTAAAATAAAGATTTGATTCTTGTGCTATGATGCGTTAGTGTCAGTATATTGGGCCTTGGAAGTCTGTCTGCCTCCACCTTTTGGATTTAATGCTTCATGTTCCAGTTTTCTTTCATTTTCTCTCCTTTTTTTCCCCCCAGGTTGCTCTGCAGGACTTACAGACCAACTCCAAGATTGCAGCGCTGCTCCCTTACTTTGTCTATGTTGTCAGTGGGGTGAGTAGTGACAGAAATCGTAAAGGAGACTGGAGGGGGAGCTGTGCCATACATGAGTAGCCTGTCAAGTTTCATCGCTTGTAGGGGAAATGATACCCTATTTGGCAGGATCAACGTTAGTCTTGTACTAGAATGTCATTTCAGAATTTAGTGTTTGGTGATAAAACCAAGTTCAGAATAGTTCCTGAAAATGCATAGAAACACCACTGAGACCCAGCACTCACTAAACCTGAGTAGTAAGGAGATATAGCATTATTACTGTGGTACAGAGGGGACTGCTGAGATCTGAAGACAAGTGGAATGAGGAAAAAAAATGTTCATGCTTGCGAAACAGTTGCTGACTTCTGCTTATTGTGAGGTCCAAAAAGATAGATTTTTAAAGACTTTAATTATCCACAAAGTAAAATTCTTAAAAATAAAAATGAGCGACCCCCTGGCAATGGGTGATATTCTGGCATCGCTCATGACACAGGTTCGCGCCCAAACCTGGGACAGCAGGCGCGGAGGCTGGTAGGGAGGGCTAAAGAGCGTCTCTCTGACGTCTTTTTTTTCCCTCCAGGAGGAGGGGGTTCAAGTGTGCACCGCCCTTTGGCAGCTGCTGGTGGGTGGTTTCGTCATCGCACTTTGCAGTGTGGGTGACCACACGTCGCATGTGCAATTGGCCAGGGCGCACGAGTGGGCGTGGTGAAGGAAACCAATAAAATGGCTGCCTAGCCGTCCGGATGACAGTGGTCAACTCTCCCATCGCCCCGATAGCCCGGGATGCCCATGCTGCACCTTTGCTATCCCCTGCGAAGATGGAAGATGTGCTTTTGGGCACTGACAGTCTCTCCTTCTGGTAGTGACAATGGGAAGGGGGCACCTCCCAGCGAGAGGATACGTCTGGTCGGCTGGGGACAGCAGGATGAGGGGCAGCGGACAGGAGGAGCATGGCGGTGGGTCTTGTCTGCCTGAAGGAGTGGTTGGCCAGGAAGTAAAGGAGGCAAAAACAGATAATACAAAAAAAAAATTGCTAAAAAAGTTGGTATATTTTATTATGCTTTTACTCCTATACAAACCTCAGTGTTGATCCCTGCTATTCATTTTTGTTTCCAAATCTGTTTATATGGTGCTACATTTCATTTTACATTCACTATTTTTTTTTTTTATACAGTTAATTATTTTTATTGATAGGAACTCAAATAAGCAATCCAGTACAACAGAATGACATTGTAAAAACCATATAACCAAGAAGCTAGTACACTGCGGTCTGGAGAGTACATAATAATCAATTGAAGCAGAATGAGTTAACATTTAACAGTGAAATATATTCTATAAAATATCTGTGAATAGAGTATGTCAGCTTTTGCTGAACTATTAGGATGTGTGAGAAGATGGCAGAAACAATGAAGTTAATTTCTGGTACATTTATTGTTGGGGGGAGGGAGGGATGTTCACCATGTTAGTTAGAAATTAAGTTTTGTGGCTTGTAGAGAGCCCTGATGTCGCCCTGTGTCCCATAAGGTTTTGGAACAGTGTCTGTTGCACTTTAGTTCCTTCTAGATACCAAAGAAGTGATGTTGAGCCACAGGTGTTTAAAGTGAAGGTGTGATATAATTTACTTATAGTTTTGGGCTTCATAGCCCATTACCCTGCAGCGGCGATAGTCCGTGGGTGACAGCATTTTAAATTTTAATGCATCCTGTAAGAGAGGGAAGGGAATGTAACTCTGGCTGAACTGCCTGCCAGCTGATCCCTTCCAACTTCCCGGTCCATGAACTATGCCCACGTGCTCGGATGTTTTGTGACGTCTACTGAGGATTGCGCTCTGTGCGCCCATTGAATTTAGGGAGATTTAAAACATTATTATGTATATTTAAGCTACCTTTGATGTATGGCTTTCATTTGCGTCAAAGGTAGCTTAAATGTGCATAGTAATGTTTTTAAAATCTCCCCCATAGGATTTAATGGGTTTTGCCCCCGCACTGTCCCTGGTAAGATGTCACAAAACATCCAAGCGCGGGGACGTGTTCAGCGGATTGGGAAGATGGAAGGATTAGTTGGCAGGCAGTTTGGTCAGAGTTACGATCCTTCCTCTCTCTTACAGGACTGTATTAAATGCGTTATGTCCGGTGACGCCATTATCTGGCGCGGCAGCACTAAAGCTAAGCTCTGTACCCCCGTGACTATTACTTTTTGCCCCCTGTGGTATCAATCCCGTTCTCCCTGACAGGCTTCTTTTACTGGACAGTATGACGGGTCGACCGAGGACGAAATCAGGTGTTTCAAGTAACTGAAACAACAAAAGCTCGATCTGAAGCCTCGAGCCCACAGTAAGATGGATGCGAAGACTAGACCGCCTGAGACCACGGGTCCTTAGTCGACCAACAGCTCATCTGAGGATGAGGAAGATATCACCATTAACTCTCAGCAGTTATGCCGAGAACTTCGTCGGCTCACCCGATCACTGGAAATCTTCCAAGGGGAGGTAGCCGAGAACAGAGAAAAACTAGTCCAGCATGACCAGAAAATACAGCAGGCTGAAGAAACGGTCTCTGCCCACTCAGACACCCTGGGTTTACATAATGGTGCCATCCTCCAGTTACATGATAGATCGCAACTGCTACTGGAAAAAATTGAAGATCTTGAGAATAGATCCCGATGGGTGAACCTCTGCATCCACAGCTTGCTGGAAAATACTGAGTTGGGGAACATGGTAGAGTTCATAGATAGCCTTTTGAAATAATTGCTTAGCCTTGACAAAGACCTGCCACTCAGCATCATCAGAGCGCATTGTTCCTTAGTGTGTCCCCCCAAGGACCCAAGGCCAGACCACACTTGGTGCTCTTAGCATTTATGGACTGCGCACTAATGAAAGAGTTCTTAGGAAAGCATGGTAAATGACGGAAATCTCAGTCAGGGACACTAGGCTGTTCATTGAGCCAGACTATGTGCACACCATGATGGCGAAAAGGAAACTGTGGCTGTCTGTACTACGGGAGTTGCGGGCTAAGGGTCTCAAAGCCCACATTGACTTCCTGACTAACTTAGAATCACAGCAGACTTGGGAGTGAAAATTTTTGACACACCGATGAATGCAAAGAAATACCTAATATCTCTGGGTATAGCAGTGGAAGACCTAGCCGCCCAGAATCAGTTCAAAGAAATCGAACGTCCACAGTGGATCCCGGTAGATAAGAACAGCAGGCGGTCCCAGACATACTCGGACTACAATCCTTGGCCTGCACTACGCACAACCGTGACCTCAAAAAAGCGGAACAGCGATCAAACCCAGTCTGAAAGAAGTAAGTCTAAGGATCACACCATGGGCTAAGGTTTGTTGTTTTCTAGACCCCTTTTCTTCTTTTACAGGAGGCAACCATGAGGGTTCAGGATGTGTGCTCTAAAGATCCCCTTCCCTCTCGCTAATGTGCGGGGTAATCTTGCTGGGGGGAGAGGGCGCAGGAAGAAAGCCTCTCACATGAGATCCATCATTTAAACAATGGAGGGTCCCTCACAGCGACATTTGCAGACCTTCACTAGGTTTTTTTTTGTTCTTCTTTACAATGAAAGGTTGCCCATAACAGAATATCACATCTTTAGTAGACTGCATGTACATTTAAAAGGCAGATTAAACCAGAACTGGACTTTACATTACAACGAAGAGCTTACTGTTTATGTTCTCTTTGCATCACTGTTATATGGGGTTCTGGGAGGTCCCTGGGGGTACACACAGAATGGTAGAGAAGATGCTGTATGAATGATCATACAGTTTTTTTTTTCTTTTTGCTCTAATATTGTACTGAAAACCTTTTCAACACTGGTTACAGCTCCAAGATATGCCATTTTCTTCTCTCTTTCTTGTTATTGATGTCGCGGTGGAGCTTTGCCTGCTCATATCATGGCAGACGTGACTCCACACAGGCAGCTGGTCCTCTCAGAGATGGAGGACAAGCGCCGAAGTGCAGGATTTAATCCAGCACCTCCCCTCACTGCAATACACTCATGGAGTGAGGGGCTGCACATGCTACTTTTGAAGTTGCTCACTGTTTTTTTGTTTATTGCAGTCCACTGTTGGACTATACTTGTTCTTAATTGTTTAGACCTGTTTATTCAATGTTGTTATGTAGGTTTCCTGACTGGGCATCGCCGCATGTATGCTTCTTGGACAAATTTGTTTTGTTCGGGGAGGGACCCCCCTTAGGTGTCCCCTGAGCCTCCCCCCTTTACCATTTTAGCAATGAATGAACTGGTGGTGACTTCTTATAATGACAGAGGATTAAATAGCCCAATTAAGAGAGCAAGGGTTATACAGGATCTGAGCAGAATGGGAACCCAGATAGCACTCCTCCAGGAGACTCATCTTACAGAGGGTGAACATTAAAAATTATGTCGTGGATGGGTGGGGCAGGTATATGCCTCTTCATACTTGGATCATCCCCACCATAGAGGTACGGCAGTTTTGATCCACAAGACATGCCTGCTCCAGGTATCCTCTGCTGTGACGGACCCCGGGGGTCGCTTTGTGATACTTCAAGCCCATTTGGGAGACAAGCACTGTACAATCATCTGTGTTTACGCCCACAGTGGTGATAAAGAGGCAGCTGCCTTTTTTAAGGATTTCTTTTCAAACGCTCTACAAACCATAGAAAATGTTTGCATCGTTGGGGGCGACTTTAATTTCATCCTGTCACCCAGCCTCGACAGGCAGGGCGGGTCCTGAAGGGTCGAAAAAGGCCTGGCAGGTCGTACCCTACTACAGTGGTCCCAAACCCTTGGCCTAGCAGACGCGAGGAGACGATTAAATGGCAAGACCAGGGATTTTTCCCCACTTCTCTGACAGACATTAATGCTACACCAGAATTGATCGTTTTTTCCTTTCAGAGGAATGGCTGCATGCGGTATCTGACTGCCGAATTATGACCCGCACAGTCTCCGACCATGCCCCAGTGAATATCCAGTTAAAACTATCTCCCACAATCTGCAACTCACACTGGAGGCTGAATGTAGGACTCCTAAATAATCAAGAATTTAAAGAGCAGATTACTCCTCCATACAAGTGTATGATGGGGAGAATCCGGTAGGGGATACCACACATGCAGTCAGGTGGGATGCCCTGGAAGCAGTACTACGGGGATGTGTTATTGGGTTTGCCTCTAGAGAGAGAAAGTGTAGAGAGCAGAGAAGAGCAGAGCTTGAAAGGGAACTGGCAGACATAGAGTTTCAACACAAGATCTCCCTGAATCCTCATATGCTTAAGACCCTGGCAGAGAAACGTTCCTCTCTGGAGAAGCTTATCACTTCTCAGATGGAAGTCTCATACAGGATGATTCATCAACAGTATTATGAGAGTGAGAGCAGAGCAGAGAAACTGCTAGCGGCCTCTTTGCCTCAGCAGCAGGTTAGCCGACTGGTCTCCCAACTCCAGGATCAATCCGGGAACAATAATAGATCCGCAACCCTGAGGCCATTAATAGACAATTTGCTGACTTTTATAGGGATCTACACACAGGAAGAGATTCCGGACTACGATGCCAAGCTTTTTGACTATTTGATGGGCCTGGAGTTGGGATCGTTGTCTCAGGCAGCCAGAGACCATTTAGATGGTGCAGTTAATGAGGGGGAACTGTTGACACATATTAAGAAACTACACAATAGCAAGGCCCCAGGACCAGACAGCTTCCCATCAGAATTTTTTAAAACCTTTGCAGACCAGCTAATACCATTTATGCTGCCAGTATGTCAAGAAATTATGGATGGAGGAGAGACCCCAGACTCATGGCAACTAGTCCACATCTCAGTGATTCATAAACCGGGCAAAGACCTGGTAGAGTGTGGATCATACAGACCCAT
The DNA here is from genome assembly GCA_016271365.2 of Neoceratodus forsteri. Taxonomy (NCBI): domain Eukaryota; kingdom Metazoa; phylum Chordata; order Ceratodontiformes; family Ceratodontidae; genus Neoceratodus; species Neoceratodus forsteri. Next base: position 502,078,263 of record CM028132.1, read on the forward strand.
CTCCCTATTAAATGTTGACTTAAAGATATTCACAGGTCTATTAGCAAGTAGACTTCAGACGCATGTAGCCTCATTGGTACATGAGAATCAAACAGGATTTATCTCAGGGAGATGCCTGTCTGATAATATCAGAAGGCTACTAAATATTATCTCCACTCAAAGATCAAGTGACCAACTTCAACTTGCCATATCCATGGATGCTGAAAAAGCATTGGATAGGGTAAATTGGTGTATTCTAAACACATCCATGGAGAAAATGAAATCTGGCCCTAAATTTTTACATGCAGTGTTCAACTTTTACTCTCACCCTCAAGCCTTGGTGAGGGTGAATGGTATTAGCTGTCCCTTTTTCCCTTTAACCAGGGGCACGAGACAGAGCTGCCCCTTGTCCCCCTTGCTGTTTGTGTTCTGTCTCCAGTCTATGGCAACTAAAATCAGACAGACTTTACAGATTACAGGAGTCATTGGGGGAGTAGAACAAAACCTCTCACTATATGCTGAGACTCCATATTTTCCACTCTCTCCAGAAGTATCAGTCCCAATACTGTGTGACACACTTCCAAACTTTAAATGCGAAATGTGTTGCGCTGTTTCATCAATGTCTTGGATGATGCGTGTCGCACGACTGCAACTGGGCAGTCCAGAAAAACAGAGTCCACCGGTCAAATCCAAGGAAGTCTGTTGGATGGTCTCTGTGGCTGCGGGGTCCGCTGAGCAGTTAGAACAGTTGAAGACCTTCGAAGAGGAGGTGGCTTGGGCCGAGGATCGATCTTCTTCCATGTCCATCTTCGTCCCTCTCATTTTGGGCTCCACTTTCTCAGGCTTCTTTCAGGAGTTGTGCCAGACCCTTCCCACCTAGGGAGAGGGTCCCTTGGGCACTCACATCTCTCAGCCCCTTAAAAAAAACAAGGAGCCTAAGGAAACTTCGTTTCACCAACTATGTTCCTGGAACCGTGAGAGATCTCTGTCCCAGGAATCTGCTGTCTTGACTTCAGTCTAGGTTGCAACCTCGGCCACTGGCTTCATGGTACCCCTGTCAGGCAAGTCAGCTCAGATGCAGGACAATGATCCAGTTGAGCTTATTCTCGACCCTGTCAACCCATTGTCGCTCAATGACGCCAACAACTCCTTATTCGGGACCCCAGTCCTGTCTGCCACTGACAAGGAGACCTAGCTCCCTGGGAATCCCCTCGTGGTCCCGGTCCCCCCTGACCAGGAAGAGCCGCAGTTCTCATTGGCTCCTTCTGAATGACCCCATCGGTCCCCCTGACTGTCCAAGTTGAGGTCTCTGACCCCTTCGACCAACAGGCCGAAGAAGGCACATGAGCACTCTAAGAAGCAGTGCTGCTGCCACTCTTCCTTGTTCTCCCCGGATGAGGAGAGGCTTCGACAGAAACTCCGTCAGCGCTACGAGGATTTAATGCAACAACAGCTACTTATGTCCAGCCAGAAGTCGGCCTCGGCTTCTACCCTGGCCGTTACTTGGCTGTCACCTCCTAGGACGACGCCTACTCCTCAGGAGCTGGTCCCCCCCATTCCTCTGCCCGCGGAGTCAATCAAGACCATTCCGGCTTGGCCAAAACCAGTCTCTCCATCGATTGTGGTGGAGCTGCCACCAAAGCAGCCTCCTTCAGGGGCCCCTTCTAAGGAGTCTCAGCTTGTTCCGGGCCTACTGAGTAGGCTGTCTCTCACCCTCACGCCTGATAGTCCCAGGCGGGTTCAGGACAACTCTGGTGACTGGCCAATTTATCCGGACTCTTAGGAGTCCAAGGACTTCGACCTACATTCTCGCCGTTTGGACAAGGAATCTGTCATTAGTCTTTCCATGGAGGAAGGCCCTTCTTCCTTCATGGGCATCCTCTGCCTCATCTCTCGAATCCATGGGGATTCATTTAGAACCTGTTCAGAAATGGGCCAAATACCCCCTCACTGATATCCTCAAATGAGGGGATTCACCGACGGAGGCCTTCCCAGTGGCCGAGGCCATTCTTGGCCCGGCTTTGGAGCTGTGGCAGCACCCTGCCTCCTTCCCCTACGCCTTCAGCCTGCATGGCCCACAAGTATGCGTTACCCATTGGGTCCCTTTCAGGATTCACAGAACATCCCTTGGCCGAGGGACTGGTGACTTGGTCTGTGTTCAGGCACTCTGGTAATACAGGAGACACTGATAGACCTCTGGACAAAGAATCCAAAAAACTGGACCACTCGGCCTGGAAAGTCTATGCCGCCCCTTCGCTGGGCCTTCATCAGGCAAGCTGTGCTGTAATCATGGTGCATTTTTCTCATGCCCTACTGGTCTCTCTTGATGAGGTTCTACGTCACCTCCCCGCAGACCTTCTGACCACGGTCAAGCAGGTCTGCAACCAGGGTTGGGCAGTTGCGAAACAGCAACGTCGATGGCTTTGGACCTCGGAGATTCTGCACCCGCCTCAGTGGCGTGCCGGAGGCCATTGGTTGTGGTCTCCACCTTCACGGTGGACACCCAGCACAAGCTGACAGATGTCCCTTTCCTGGGTACCGACCTGTTTGGCCCAGGTATGGATGGTCGCCTCCAACACATCAAACAGTCCAGTGCCACCTTGGACTCTGTTACTTGTGCTCAGAAGGAATCCCAGGGTTCCAAAAAACAGAAGAAGAAGACTTTTCAGCATCCTGCCGCTGTGACCAAGCAGCCCCGTTTCCAATCGAGCAGCATCAGCAGCGTGCTCACACCTTAGCGCTCGGCCCAAGTCAGCCCCTGCTGCCCAGAACCCAGAGGACAGGGTTCAGGTGGTCCCAAACCGACCTTCTCCAAGCCTGCCCAGTAACAGGATGGGGGTGGGCACCCCGATACCTGTCACACCAGCTCTGGGTCCTCCTGGGGGGGGTTGCCTCCGCCACTTCCTTCCCGCCTAGTCTGCTGTTACATTGGACAGGTGGGTTTTAGAAGTGGTCAGCCAGCGACTGCCTCTGGAATTTGAGCAGTATCCACCAAACCGAGCCTGCACCCCATGGGAGGAAGTGGTGTCCATACACACTCAATTGGCTGTCCGAGACGACATCGCCCAACTCCTCCTCAAGGAGGTGGTGGCCAGAGTTGCGGACCCCCCCGTCAACCCAGGGTTTGTTTCCAGGTACTTCCTAGTCCTGAAATGGACCGGGAGGGGGCTGGTGCCCCATTCTAGATCTACACAACCTGAACCAGTTTCTCAGGTCCCACACATTCAGGATGGTAACTCTGTCTCAGATCATAGCACCTCTCGAGCAGAACATGTGGTTCTGCTCTCTGCATCTTCAGGATGCGTTCTTACATGTCCCGATCTGTCCGTCTCACTAGAAATTCATCCGCTTCTAAGCGGAGGGAGCCTTCTTCGAGTTCCGAGCCATGCTGTTCGGCCTGTCATTGCCCCCAACTGGGCTTCAACAAATGCATTGCAGTGGTGGCAGCCTATCTTTGGCGTTATGGGGTCAGAATGTACGCTTATCTCGACGACTGGCTCATAGCTAGTTCCTCCAAACAGGAGGTGGAGAGGTCTAGGGATCTGGCCTTCCAGACCTGCATCAGTCTTGGTCTCTCGGTCAACGAGACCAAGTTTGAACTTGTACCATTGCAGGTGATCTGTTTCATTGGGCAGAACTCGACTCTTGACAAGTCAGAGCTGGGCTTCCGACGGACAAGGCGGAGGTTCTCTCTTCCTTTGCCCAATCATTTGTGGTTGGGCACTTGCACCCTACCTGAGACTTCCTGCGATTTCTGGGGTACATGGCGGCCTGCACCGCCGTGGTGCGATGGGCCCGGTGACATGTGCACCCCCTTCGATGGGAGCTGGCCAGCCAGTGTACTCAGTGCCATGGTAATTTCGATCAGCTGTTCACAGTGACCCAGAAGATGTGGGACACTCTCCAATGGTGGACTGTCCTAGCACATTTGCAGGAAGGGATCCCATTTGTCCATCCTGAGCAGAAGGTCATCCTCACGACTGATGCCTCTCTCACAGGCTGGGGTGCCCTGTGGCGAATCACAGAGTCTACGGGCTCTGGACCCCCCGAGGAATCCCAATGTCATATCAACCTGCAAGAGCTCAATGACCTAAACACATCAGCTCCTTACCTCTTGAGAAGGAATCCCGAAGAATTGACTATCTGGGTAAAAAGGTTTTTTTCCTCTGGTACCATGAATGTCAGAATCTTAAACTATATGGGTCATATGATTAAATTCCAGCATACATTGGGATCCTCTGCCATTGAGCTGATCAATAAACTCCCTCCCTTACAAGAAAGAGAAAAATTTTTGGCTACAGTGTCAACTTGCAACTCTGTCTCCCATCACCTACTCCGGTTGGGATATGATGCCATAGATACCTCAGCCTGACTATCAGCCACTGGTATTTCCTTACATCGCCATGCTTGGCTTCGTGTTTCAGGTTTGGCACCTGATATACAACATAAAGTAGCTAATGCCCCTTTTAAAGGGTCCAAGCTGTTTGGGCCAGGTACTCAGACTTTACTAGATGACCTACAGGCATCAGGCAGAACCCTACGTACGGTTCATGGCATGTACCATACTCGGCATACAACCTGCCGTACTCAATATTCCTCTTATTCCAAAAGAGGTAGAAAATACTGAGCAAAAAAATACTAAAAGCGGCTTCAGAAGGTGTACTCAACCCACCAGAAGCAACACTTCTGCCGCCAGAGGAGCCCGCCCCTGCCCTCCAGGAGGGGCAGGGCAGCCCAGCTCCCAGTGACCCACTAGGACTTTCCCCACGCCTCCTCGACCAGGCCTCGGAGGTTGTGGGAGATCTTTTGCTCTCCATTTGGAGGCCTGGCAAACAATCACTTCAGAGAAATGGGTACTCCAGATTATACAGAGGGGGTCACACTCTGAAATCTATCTCCAATCCACTCCCGCCATCCTCGGAAAATTCATTCTCCATCAGATTATATACCCATCCTTCAGGAGGAATTGAGGGCTCTTCTGGTCAAACAGGCTGTTTCTCCAGTACCTCCCTCAGAACATCAAATGGGATTTTACTCTATTTCTTTCTGGTACCCAAATGAACTGGAGACCTCAGACCAATACTGGACATTGGAAAACTGAATCTTTTCATCCAGTACAAACATTTTCGCATGATAACTCTAGCTTCCATCATGCCAATACTGAAACAGGGAGATTGGCTTTGTGCCCTAGATATGAAAGATGCCTACTTACATATTCCCATTCACCCTGCCCACAACAAATTTCTGTGCTTCCACCTACTGGGTCAAAGCTACCAGTTTCGAGCACTCCCATTCAGCCTCTCCTCTGCGTCAAGGGTGTTCACCAAATGCCTGGCGGTAGTCGCAGCAGCTTTAGGAAGAAAAGGGCATTTTACTTCCCATAGCTAGACAACTGACTAATAAAAGCAGACTCCAGAGCAGCTCTGCTTATCTCCCTAGAAGCTACCCAAAAAATGTTTCACACTGTAGGGATCACAGTCAGTTGGCCAAAGTCCAACCCGACCCCAGCTCAGTCCCTTCAATACATTGGAGCTGTCCTAGATACAGCCTCAGCTTACCTTCCAGCTTCCGGGCAGGACATACTTATGCCTCTAGCATCATGCATAGAGACTCAGAAAGTTATCACATCCAGACAAATGCTGAGCCTTATGGGTCACATGGCTGCTACCTTCCCTATGGTGGCAGTGGCCCATCTTCATATGAGACGTATTTAGTGGACCCACCAGAATCAATGGTTTCGAAGACGAGATCAGAGTCACTCCCTTCCTGAAGTCAGCCCTGACTTGGTGGACCGTCAGAACCAATTTATGCCAAGGAATTCCCTTTCAGTCCCTTCCTCCCACACAAACATTAAACACAGATGCTTCCCTGAATGGATTGGGCTCACACTTGGGGCCATATTGGACACAAGGCAAGTGGACCACTTCTTACCCTCATTCTCACATCAGTCTCCTAGAGATGAAAATGGTTCGCTTAGCGCTTCAGGCATTTCATCACCACTTGACTCCAGGACTGTTGCTGATCCAATCAGACAACACTGCAGTGGTGTTATACCTCAACAAGCAAGGAAGTACGAAATCCCATACTCTATGCAGGGAGACCCTTGCAGTCTGGCAAGAAGCCGTATGGCAACACCTAACACTAACAGCTGTCCACTTACTGGGAAGTCACAATTTACTGGCTGACTGTCTAAGTCACCGGTCCTCCATGCAGAAATGGACACTTCACAAAGAAGTATTCCAGAAAATCTTCAACCTCTGGGAAACTCCACTAATAGATCTGTTTGCCTCCCCAGTCGATTACTGTCTCCCCAACTATTTTTCCATTATCCCGAGCAAAAAGGGAGTCGATAAATGCCCTGTCCTAACCCTGGACAGGACTCTTCTTATATGCCACATTACAGTGGTCTTCTTTTGAAGCACGCCTTCAATACCTTCTCCTCTGCCTAGCATTTAAATTATTCAGCCCTACAGCTCTGCCCAGCCTCTCATCTACATTCACCTCCAAGCATAACCCTCGAACCCCGAGGTCCACAGGGAGGACTCTACGAGAACCCCCCAGGGTCAGGACCAGCGCAGGCCAGAAATCTTTCTCCGTCACAGCTCCCCATCTGTGGAACAAACTTCCATCAGTGATATAGGAAGCCCCTCACTCACAAACTTCGTACCAGGCTCAAGGCGCACCTACTTGAGGTAAGCATTTACATTACCTATGTCATGGCATCTGACAGTCCCCCCACAGACTTATGCCAGACACCTTACTCTAAAAGTCGCTAAACTGTTATGGATAGTTTGCCTCTACTGTTATGAATCAATGTCAAAAACTGTAACAATTGAACGTGTATGTCAGTTAATACCTGTTTACTGTCTGTATCACCATGTATGCCATGTAATGCCTCTCCGGGTTGCCCCTGAAAAGGGACCTTCGGGGCCCAGTGGGCCTACCCGGTCATTAAAATTCAATAAATGAATAAAAATGCTTCCACTGTCCCTCTTCTGCAATGGACCCTGATGAAATTACAACTAGAACCCACCACAATGATCCTCATAGCTCCCCTGTGGCCTCGGCAAATATGGTTTTCCCTCCTTCAACAACAATTAGTCCAGGAACCCATTCCATTGCTAGTCAGACCAGACCTCTTGATGCAGTGTCAAGGGACCCTGCAGCACCCCAACCTGAAGGTTCTACACCTTCACGCTTGGCTCCTGAGGACGCTTTCATAGCTAGATTACAAGTGTCCTCTTCTGTTGCCGGTATTTTCTTGGCCTTACATAAACCAGCAACCAGAGAAACATATAATTCCAAATGGAAACGCTTCTCCATATGGTCTGCGTTTTGATCGCTGGATCCCTACTTATGCCCACGGACGAAAGTCCTAGACTACCTGGCCTCGTTACCCGAGTCAGATTTGAACTATTCCTCCATTACAGTCCATTTGGCCACATTTCATCCTTCCATGAACCGCTAGATGGCAGATTACTATACCAACATCATCTAGCCAAAATGTTTTTGAAAGGAATGTTACATATCAAACAACGTATTAGATGACCCACTCCTCTGTGGGATCTCAATTTTCTAATAGAGAAATTAACCCTAGAATCATTTGAACCAGCGGCCACTTGTGACCTCCTTTTCCTTTCATGGAAAACCTTATTTCTAGTGGCTGTTACTTGCTCGCCGTGTTTCTGAGCTTCATACCCTTATGCGTAGAGAACCCTACCTGATTTTTCACAAAAACAGGGTTGCACTCCGTACCAGCCCTTCCTTTCTTCCTAAAGAAGTGTCTGAACACACTCTAAACCAAACTTTGGAGTTACCAGTATACTATCCTGAATACTCCAACCAAGCTAAACATCTACTACATACCTTAGATGTCATCATATATTACGTCACTACACTAATCGAACAAAATCGATCAGACAGACTCTCAACAGTTTGTCACCTTTGCCTCGGGCCAAGAAGGGCTCCCAGTTGCTAAACGACCGCTTTCTAACTGGTTGGCACATTGTATTACATTTTGTTATACAAAATACAACAAACCCTTACCAGGATCTGTCCAAGCCCATTCCACTAGAGCTATGGCCACTACTGCGGCTTGCTTTAAAGGAGCCTCCATTTCATATAAAGTATCTGCACAGCAACTACCTGGTCCACAGTCCATACATACACAAAGCACTACAACCTGGATATTGCTTTATGCCATAGGACGGCCTTTGGCTGAGCAGTCCTACAAGGCCTTCTATCATAAGAGCCACCCATCTTGGGTATACTGCTTGGAACTCATCTCAAGTATATTACCTACTGCAAGAAACCACTCTGTGGAAGATAGTACAGCAATGTAAGAACTTACCATAACAGTAGATCTTTAAGGAGTGTCTCTTGCAGTAGGTTCCCATCCACCATCCCCCTCCTTCTCTAGGAGAACAAATTCTGGTCCAGCGACTTTGGGTTGGAATACCTTTGGTGCCTCGGGTTCCCCTCAGTCCTCACGTTTGCAAGCTGAATCCGGGGGTGGGTGGGGGTGGGGTCTGAGGACACCAGGGATCACCCACATTATATAGGAAACAGGAAGATAATGTCGTGTGTGGGTAGTCCCTGGTAAAAGACAGCTAGATGAGTTGCCGTGCACCACAGTGACCTCTGGCGATGACCCAAGTATATTACCTACTGCAAGAGACGCTCCTTAAAGATCTACTGTTACGGTAAGTTCTTACATAACTGTACTTTCTAGGAATGGTGTATGTTGTTCATCCACATGAACCCACCGAACCTTCCTGGCTTCGAAGCACAACCTAAGCTTCCAGCAGCAGTGGTTGCGACTGTGGGACCCTAATCCTTCACCTAGCCCCCTGCCTTGGCTGCAACCTAGTCACTACCCCCACCAGCCCCTCTGCTACCTCCACCCCCCAGGCATACACTGCCAGACATTCTATCCTACTTCACCTTGACCTCTTTTTTTTTTTTCACTCTTAATTCCCCTTCCTCTTCTGTCCCCTCTGCCTGCTCCCTATTCCCCCTACCCCACCCCACCCATCACCTTTCCTTCTCTGTAGCACTTCTTCCATCTGGCCTCTGGGTAAATGTGTATTCTGACATACTCTTCCTCAGCGCCTAGACAATGTATCTGACCCCTCAATCATTTTCTGCTAGTTGTGCCCCAGGCTTTTATTTTTAGATATATTTCTTTGTTTTTGATGTATATTTTGGTACAATTCTTCATACTACAAGTCTATGTAACTCTCACTCATATTGTGACTTCTGTAATTGTAACTGAGACTGTTCTCTGTAAGATCTCTGATTGTGTAATATGACGTGGAACCTCTGTAAACTAGTTGCTGGCTCAAAGGTGTATTCCTAAAAATAAAATAAAACATTTTTAAAAAATTACCCACTGTAAAGATTAGACTGCCAGGTCTGTGGTTACCCAGTTGCTCCTTGCCCCCCCCCCCCAATGGAATAGCACTATGTTCTCTACCATTCAGTCTTTTGGAACTACCCCTGTATTAATTGAGCTATTGAGTAGCCATACCAGGGGTCCAGTTCTGTTGCCAGTTCTTGAGCACCCTTGAATGCACCCCAACTGGCCCTGGGGCCTTATTTATCTTTAGGGCTGCTAGCCCTTTCCGAACCCTTTCACTGGAAAGAGCTTGCTGTCTCATCTCCAAGATCCGTCTTACAGCCGCCTTAATGCTACTGTCTGATAGAGGCCCTCTGTCTTCCCTTGTGAATACAGAGCAGAAGTAGTCATTAAGAATGACTGCTTTCTGTCTGTCCTTAATTAACCTACCTCCCTCAGTTAGCCTAACAATTCTTCCTCCCTTCTTTCCCTAATATATTTAAAGAACTGTTTTCCCCAACCGTGACCCCCTCTGCAGTACGTGGCTATGTGTCTGCCTTTGCTTCTCTGACTGCTATCTTGGTTTCTGTTCCTATTTGGTACTCTTCCCTTGTTTTTTTTCTTGGACCTGGTGAAGGCCTTCTCTGTGGCTCTCACTGCTTCCTTGGCCTTTCCAGACAGCCATATTGATCTCTTGAACCAGTTTCTTTTGATTACTGCTCTTGTGCAAGACTTTGTTGCATCAAGAATGGCCTCCTTGATTGCCCCCTTCTTTTCTCCACATCCCTAATGCTGTCCACTCCAACTAACTTTTCCCAGACCAGTTCCCTCACCTAGCTGAAGTCTGCTGTTCTGAAGTCTAGGATTTTTGCCCTTGTGAGGGCTTACTGGTCCCAAAACAGGATTCATTATTTCTCCCCAAAAAAAAATCCAGACTTGGATTAATCATGTATCATGCTGGGAGGCTGGAACATACTCCTTTTTTGAATTTTAGTTTTCAGATAATGCAGACTTACGGAAGTCAACTTTTTTTAGAACTTGTTATTAAATATTTTAGTGTGGACCATTTTTCCTTTTGCTGATTCCTATCCAAGTATAACATTCATGTTCCATGCTGTGAACTATTCAAGAGGAGTTTTTTTTTATGTATGTATGTGTTTGGGGGTGGGGGGTGTCAGTTTGATTGTGAGGATGGTTGCAGTTTTACCAAGCTGTTCCCCACTCTCTCAGGATGTACTTGAAAGTGAGTCACCTGTGATTCAGTGTAGTTTTCTCTGTCAAAAGTGTTAAATAAAAGAAAACAGGATTTGACTTGGGGCAGTTTGTTTTGGACTTGCATAGATATCTGCCTCTCCCCTCTTCGTCCCAGTAGCGTGTGTACACCTGTTATTCAGCTGTCTGTGTCCCAACAGGTAAAGTCAGTGAGCCATGACCTGGACCAGCTGAACAGGCTCCTTCATGTTGTCAAGAGCCTGATCCAGAACCCCTACCTCTACCTGGGCTCCTACGTTAAGAGTCTGATCTCCAGCGTCATGTACTGCACCCTGGAGCCCCTGGCTGCCTCCATCAACCCACTGAATGACCACTGGACCCTGAGGGACTACGCTGCTATGCTTTTAAGCAACATCTTCTGGTAAGAAAGTACTTAGTCTAGAAAACAAGGTCACGTAGTCCCTCTGCACCCTTTCCCCAAGTTTTCTCCAATTTATTCTGCCCTCCTTCCCCTAAAGCATGACTCCCTGACACCAGTACATAGCAGTACCTCACAGAGGCAACCTGTCTGTACTGAAATATGAGTACATGGGTAACGGTGCTTGCATCATTGGGTTTTCCCTCCCAAAGGGTGGAGGATTGTCTTCAAGATAGGGCTCCTTACCTATAGGACCCTGCATGAAGGGGCTCTATCTGCAGGGGTCCTTACCTATAGGACCCTGCATGAAGGGGCTCTATCTGCAACATCTCCTTGTCCCTTACCATCTGGCCCAGGCACTCTGTTCTGCCGAGGAGGCCTCCTGTATTTCTCATAGGGATAGTCTGGGAGACGGAGCATTTGCACTGGCCGCGCCAATCCTGTGGAACTCCTTACCTGATTATTTGAGGGGGATTCCCTTGGTGGAAGCCTTTAAAAGGGGGTTAAAAACATACATACCTGTTCCAACTCGCATTTATTGATTGATGCTGCTATGAATTATAGATTGCTGACTGTATTTATAATGATTTTATGTTATGCATGTTTTTTGCTTGATTTTAAATAGTTGTATTTTGTATTATTTCTGTTGTACAGTGCCCAGAGTCCCAGGAATTGGGTACTTCATAAGTAAAATATCTATCTATCCCATGAGAACATGCCACCTCATCTGTTGTTTCAGTCCTTCTGTGACTTCTAATTCTGACTTGGCCTGCAGAACTGTTATTAAGACTAGGTGGGGTCAGTTATAGTAGTACAGATTATTTGTATGATCACACTGGTGTGCTTAGACACTGCGAAAGCTCTAGGTTAGGTGGTCACTTTCATCCATAATGCCTGCTTATTTCTAAACTGTGTTTTATAATAATCACGGCCACTGATATATGGTAAATGAAAATCAAAATAGTTTAAATATTAATGTATTCCATAAAGCCATAATACTCTTCAGTCTTGGGACTGAGGGCACTAGGTCATTGTCTAACCGGGAAACTTTTGGGAATGATGTTGCTGTGTGCACAGCACTGACATATGGCACCATGCTCCTTATAGTATAAAAAGGTGATTTGCGGGGACCACAACACTGTATAGGCTTTATGCTTTAGCTGCTTTTTGATATCTCTTGTTCCAAATCCCACTAGAGCCATTGCTCACACAGTACAGTGCTCTTTCCCAAAGGGCAGACAACCCATCCGTTACCATGGGAACATTTTGCTTTAGATTTTTGGAAATAGATCACAGACTTGCCAGTTTACCACTGCTTATCTGTACTTGAAATGACTCCGTCACAGAAAGCACAAAGTATATAAAAATAACATTTAATATTCCTCTGTATTTACATATGTTACAGGATAATAAATACTAAAGACTGCAGGGAATACAATATTTCTAAAGATAAAAATGAACACATTTGAAAAAGATAGAGATCACACAGGAGAAACCTAACTCAAAGCTGCAGTACCTGAACCTCTAAGTAGAACACAAGAAACTTACCCTCACTTAGAACTGCTGAGTCATTCCATACTCAAACACGTGACTGTTACAAGTTTAAAATCCCAGACATAACTGAATTTTCATTGCAAACTTTGGCTGTGTGGGCAACTGTCCACACATCACTGGACACAGTATTCATTATTTTATTGATTAAAAAAACATGTAAAGCTGAGGCTGGGCACACAATGTAAAATTCAATAAAATTACAGATAACATATACAATAAAACCATGTGCAAATTATAAATCAGATATGAGACAGAAACGTGTAGATGAACACTAAACCTCATACAGATACATTGCCCAGTCTTACTAACACTTTTTCAAAACTAGCTTCCATGCTGACAAGGTAGATTTAACCAGTTAGTACAGGGCAAGAATTGATTAACTATTTATTAGCAGCAGTAATTTTTCATACTTGTTTAGGAAACCCAGTCTGCTCATATGTTGCTTTAACCATTTATGTCTTAAGGCTTGACAGTACCAACAGATCCATAGGTAAATGGACCATGGATAATACGACCCACACTCTAGGGGGCAAACTGATTCAGTTTTGAAATTTTCCCATGAAATAGACCAAATACATATATAAAGTTTATGAAAACTCTCCTAATGCAAACAAGCTAGTGTTTTTCTGGGTAAGTTATTTTCACAGAGATTCAGGTAAATTTCCCTCCTGTGTGTCATTCTGATATTTTTAAACAGCAAGAAATTGGTAGATCTTCTTCAGGGGTATCTTAGTCATCAGGTCACACTGAAAGATTTTCCAGCAGTACAACTGGGGCCTCCCACGCCGGTGTCACCTGCTGATGTCATCAACCCTATGAAGGCGTGAGCGGCCCCCGCTCCCTCCTCAGTTCTTTTCCCTCCGTCGACTGTGTTCGCATGGGTCTCCTCGGAAGCTCCAATGCAGTTAATGTAATTTTTTACTGTGAATTTTTCTTATATCCTAGCTTTCAGAACCTCTTTTGAACAAGAGATTCCTTTACCTTGTATATGTTGAGAGTTACTCCTTCCACTTCTCTCTTCCATCGCTGCTGCTGCAGAAAGAAGATTGCCTGTTCAGATGACCACAGCCTTTGTGTCTGCTGTCTTGGGCCTGAGCATGATGTCTCCGACTGTGAGCTCTGCCAAAAATTCTACCTCACAACCCTTCTGCAATGCAAAAAGGCTTTGAAGAAATTCCTCATGGAACAGCATGTTGCCAGTTCTGGGCAGGGGTCCTCCGGGTCCCTCCTTCCCAGTTACTGGTGGGTTCATTGAGCTCAAAGGCCTGAGACAAGTTCTCGAGGAAAAGTCATAAAAAAGACTGCGATTGGGACCACTTTCCCAGTGGCACTTCTGCTCCCCTGATGATTTCTTCCTCGTCCGGGGGTTCTACATTGGCTGTGGCTGCACCGATGTCTGCTGCTCTCCAGGCCTCTGCTTCTGCCAGGGCCCTAATGGGAGCGCCTCCTCCTGTTTTACAGGTAGGTTAGCCATTGACCCACAGGTCATCTCCCAATGACACTTGGATCGTTGTCGTCAGCCCGTCCGTCGTGGTCTGTCACTTCACCAGGCCCTTGAACATCAGACCCCTCAGGTTCTGAAATCTCGATGGACAGTTCTTCATGCCCTGTGCCGTCGACTCCTCCACCATCAACACATCCTTCTCCTGCCATCAATCTTAACATGATTTTGACCCGGATCACTACGGCCCTAGTGCACCAGTTGGGCTCATACAGGCCTGGGTCCCTGGTGACATCGACCGCCCCATCGTCGACACCTCCTCGGTCCGCACCTTGTCAGGCGCCATCAGTATCTCGTATGTTGGACCTCGAGTTAGAGCAGGTCAACGTTGAGGAATACCATCCTGACCTGATCCTCCCTGAGGAAGAGGAGGAGGAGGAGGAGGAGAAGGAGCTCTTTTCCTCAGACAGGTCCTAGACTGAAAACTACACTGAACAAAGCATGTCGACTTCTCACTGGTTCTGAATCCCGCATCCACACATTTGAGCTCTATGCGGTAACAGGCTGGCTCAGTCTACATGGGAGAATCGAGTACCACTTATGCATACTTGCAAAAATGGTGCTACTAAGAACCCTGCCAATGGACTTCTCTAGTGTTCTTCCCAGATCTCGAAAGGCTCGCCCGACTAGGGTGTCTGACATGGACCTCCTACTCATACCTAGGTTCAGAACTACCCAGTGCCAATGCTCTTTCCTTTACAGAGCCCCTATGTTGCTGAATTATCTTGGCCGTGATCTTACTGATATTCCTCATAATTCCCAGTTCAAACATCTCCTCCAGCAGTATATCTTGAATGAAAACACCAGTGACTGCCCTTCTTAATGTCTGCCATTCACCCTGTGAGATGTCTGAAAAGGAAAACGGTCTTGATGACAAGGTCTCTGGCTGCATCTACCCCTCCCCCCCATTACCCCTGCCTTCCCTCCCCTCATTATAACGTTTGCCCTCTTCCTTGCCACCATGTATACTGCACTTACTGGCTTCTGACTCCCTGGCTGCACTAAGACTTCAGTTAATAGCTTCTGACTCTCCTCTTCCCTCTGCCCTCTTCCTCCTCCCTCTCACATGTCTACCCCTACCCTCTTCCCATCATCCTCCTCATCCTGTTACTACCCCCTCTCGTTGCTCCCTCCTTCCCTACCTTTTCCGTTTTCCTCACATGACAGTGCTAGCTGGCAGCAACCTGCACCCTCCATTAATCAGCTGTCCTCCTGTATTATTAATTCTGTAGTATTACTCTACTATGCATTGTAAATACCTCATTTTGTACATTTTAAATAATCTGCACTGTAAATGTCTCCATACTGTACATTGTAAATATTTTAGTTTTATTTTTAATTTTTTTTTATCTCCCTCTCTTTCTTTGTACTACGCTTCCCAAAATGACGTGGAACCTTTGTAAATGAGCTGCCTGAGCTCAAAGATATTGTAATCCGAGAATGAATAAATAAAATAAATAAAATTGCTTCATGAGTGAAGTCTGTGTTAAACTTACTTTCAGGTCCCCCTCCTGAAGATCCTACCTTTTTAATGTTATGAAGTATCGGTCTTTAGCCATGGGCTACGACACTGAGGAGGGAGATGCCACCAGGAGAGACCTGGAATCTCCCCCTAAGGTCATTCCTCCTATTCTTCCAGCCTTGAGGAATGCCACTACTGCAGCTTGACACCATCCAGACATGGTTTCTGCCATGCCTCGCAGGGCAGACAAACTGTATCATAGCCCTCAGGGCCTGCCTTATTATGTTACTCAACCTGAGACTGATTCCATGGCCATTAAAGCAGCACAGGACAGGTCCAAGTTTAGTTTACAACGTTTATTTTTGGTCATAGACCTTTACACTAGCTCCCTCCCCACAGACAAGGAACCCATGCAGATTGACCTTTGGAGTAAGAGGGATCTTGCTTCGAGAGGCTCTTGCAGTAGGTAATTACATATAGAACTGCGTTGGCAGGCGGCAGGACCCCACGGAAAAATTTCTATCTTGCGGTCCTGGCGGGCCGCCTCACGTCAGGTGACCGAGGCGTCAGGCGATATTGGTATAAAGGGGCGGTCCCAGACGCCCGCCTTCCAGTTCTTTCCCGCCATCAGCGTGTGCAGCGCCTCGCAGTGAAGTTCGTAAAGCTCAGTCCTGTTGCTTCGTCGTTTTTTTCCGAAAAGTTTCAGTATTTTGTTTTTTCTTCGTCAGACCAAGGACGCTTCAGGCGAAGGTTGGGGAGCCCATCTGGGTCCTCACCGAACCCAGGGCTTGTGGTCAAAATTGGAGTTAGTTCTCCACATCAATGTGCTCGAGCTTCGAGCAATGCTGTATGCTCTCCAGGCCCTTCACCAATACATCCTTCCCAGTCAGCTAGCCGTCCAAACAGACAACATGTGCGTGGTGTGGTATATCAACAAGCAGGGAGGGACTCTGTCCTACCCCCTATGCAGGGAAGCCATGAGGGTTTGGGAATGGGCAACTCTTCACAACCTTCACCTCACGGCGATCCACCTTCTGGGAGTTGACAATGCCCTGGCAGACAAACTAAGTTGTTCTTCGGCTCTGCCACACGAGTGGGAACTGGACCAAAAAGTTCTTCAAAGCATCTTCCAGATTTGGGGGACTCCACAGATAGACCTGTTCGCCTCCTCCCAAAATGCCAAGCTTCCAACCTTTTGCTCGCTCGCTCCAGAGCGAGGCGCTTTCTGGAGCGATGCTCTGTCTCTAAACTGGAAGGGCAGATTCGTCTGTGCTTTTCCCCCCAATTCCTCTGGTCCCTCGTGTGTTGCAGAAACTGGCACTGGAAGGAGCGAGAATGATTCTGATCGCTCCTTTCTGGCCCAGGCAAATCTGGTTCTCTCTTCTACAACAATACTCAGAGGTTCCACCTTTTCCTCTTCCTTTATCTCGAGGATTGCTGACCCAGGATCAGGGGACCCTGGTCCATCCGGGACTCAAGTCTCTTCAACTTTATGCATGGCTCCTGCAGACCTAGCCCAATCTCGCTTTGGCGTCTCTCCTAAGGTGGCCGAGATTCTGGTGGAGGCTAGAAAACCCTCCACTAGGTCCACCTATGCCATGAAATGGAAAAGATTTTCCATTTGGGCTGCATCCAGGAACGTGGAGCCCTTCTCCTGTCCTGTAGCCGTTCTGCTTGATTACCTGCGTCATCTTTTCGACCTGGGTCTCAGTCACTCCTCTTTGAAAGTCCATATGGCGGCTATTTCAGCCTACCATGTCCCTTTCGCTGATAAGGCATTTGCCCAACTGGAGGTATCCAAGACTTTTCTCAGAGGGGTCCTTCATGTCAGACCCCCTGTTCGGACTCTGGCTCTCCCCTGGGACTTGAACTTTGTTCTCGAGAAACTTACCCTTCTTCCTTTTGAGCCTGTGGCCTCCGCAGACTTGAAGTTCTTATCGTGGAAGACGCTTTTCTTGGTGGCCATTACTTCTGCTTGCAGAATTTCCGAGCTCCAGGCCCTCATGTGCAAAATCCCTTATCTGATCTTTCACAAGGAAAGAGTAGCTCTTCGCATGAATCCTAAGTTTCTCCCAAAAGTGGTAGTGGAGTCTACCTCAAATCAGTCTATTGAATTACCTGCCTTTTTCACGAAGTACTCCAACCAAGGAGAATACTTGCTCCATACCATGGATGTCCACAGGATTCTGAGATACTACACCGATAGGATGAAGGATCTCAGAAAGACTGATCAGTTGTTCGTCTCTTTTGCTCACAAAAGGGAAGGCAATGCTGTCTCCTAGCAATGCCTCTCTAAGTGGTTGGCTCATTGCATTACTTTCTGTTATGACAAGTACAACAAGACCCTACTGGGTCAAGTCAGAGGTCACTCCACTCGAGGAGTAGCAGCCTCTGCGGCTTGTTTCAAGAATATGTCTGCAGCAGACATCTGTGCTGCCGCCACTTGGACTTCCGTCCATACATTTACTAAACATTACAGTTTGGACATTGCCTCTCGCCGTAGAGCAGGCTTCGGGTTAGCTGTCTTGCAAGGCCTCCTTTCGTGAGGTTTGCAAGGTTATTTGCTACTTTTTGGAGTAGTTCCTCCTCCCGGTGCCTTTTCATTTGTTCCAGACTGCTTGGGATTCTGTCCTATATGTAATTACTTACTGCAAGAGCCCTCTCGAAGTAAGATAGTACAGTTACGTAAGAACTTACCGTAACAGTAGATCTTGAGAGAGATACTGCAATGGGTAACTCTTCCCGCCTCCATCCCCCTAGGCTTTTCAGCTCCTTTTCCATTGAGGAAATATCTGCTTCTCTCGTCCGGGCCTGTGGCGGGAAGAACTGAAGGCGGGCGCCTGGGATCACCTTTATACCGACGCCGTCCGACGCCGTCACCTGACGCAAGGCCTCGCTTGTGGGACTGTTAGCTAGAAATATTTCCATGGGGTCCTGCCGCCTGCCGACGTCAGCCCTATATGTAATTACCTACTGCAAGAGCCTCTCTCGAAGATCTACTGTTACGGTAAGTTCTTACGTAACTGTACTTTTATGCCTCCTCCACCTTGGGACTTCAGATTGCTAACTGTCTTTCACATATGTTCAAGTACCAAAACATCATCTGGAAGAGGGCAAGGCGGCTGCCCAAGCCCTCCCAGAATGTTCGCAGAAACAGGAAGTTCAGTTCCATGCTTTATTGTTTGACAAGTTAATGTCTTTATAATTTAAAATCATTTGTCATAAAAAATATTAATACAATTTTTTTTCTACAGTAATCCATATACACAGTTATACACAGGTTACATTTACTATACATAAAATCTAAACTTAAATACAGCTGAACATATAAAGCAGTATATTATTTAAAAAATGACTTTTTATATTTCCCTTCTTACATTTATCATTAATAGTGCATCTTTACACTTGTGTAATAGCTTTAATATGATAACTTGCTTTAAACTAATTTCCCTTTATATCCACAACCTGTTACCACTGCCATCATTTATTTTTATCAATCAAATGTAATTTCTTTTTTTCTATGGAACATAGGAGGGAGGCCACATAAACAGTTTCCTCCTGTAGTTCTGTCTTTAATAGATATGTAACCATATATTTTGGTTCATAACTTAATTTCCTTATTATCTCACTCAGTTATTTCTTTATTTTTCATAAAGGGGCACAGTATCATCATATGTACCAAGTCATCCTGACCTATTTTACATTAGCATATTTTCCTGTTTTTTTATATTTTGCTTTCCAATTGTTTAGCCAGGAGTGGCACACTAAGCTGAAAGCTTGTTTACAGGTGTGACCTGGGAGCACAGGGAAGTTAAGTCAGTCAATTGCTGTCATAAACTTTGAATCAGAATCTGGTAACACTTTTCCTTTTCTTTGTGTCCTTAATTTGTATTAAGTATTTTTCTAAATTATGTTTTCTTTTATTTTTTGCCATCCACAAACTTTTTTTGTTTTGCTTACAATGTTGTAAATCCTTTTGTTTTGCTATATCTTGGAATTCTTGTTTTGATTTTTTCCCTCTCTTTATTTATTGGTAATCTGAAAATATCTGTGAGGCAGTGCATTAGCCCACTTGGTTTTATTATTTTCTTCTTTAGGTATTCAATAGATTCCTCTACATTTTCTAGGTAGCCTATTCTCAGTCATGGCATATGCTGTGATCCAGTAATTAATGCATCTTATTTTAATTGAGCTTTCCACAGTGTGTTGTCCTAATTCTGCTCTGACTGCTGCCAGTGAAATACCATGGGGAATCTCCCAAGAGTTTTTTATAATGTATATTTATCAATATTCATATTTCCATGTTCTCCCCATATTTCGGCTCCATACAGGAGTTGGCTGCGTATTTTAGCATTGATTACTTTTAAATATCCCATTACTGAGTGACCACCATATTTATATAAAAATCTGTTCGCTGCTGGTAGAAATCTTTTTGTCTGTAATTCTAATTCTTTTACGTGTTTACCCCATTTTAACTCTTTAGTTATGTGTATCCCCAAATAACAGAATCCGTTAATTATCTCTAATTTATTGCCTTCTATTTGATATATGTATTTATTGCCTTTTTTCCCACAAACCATAACTTTTGTTTTGTTGTAATTTATATACAAGTCCATTTTTTTACATTCTTCTGCAGATTTTTCCATCATTCTTTTAATTCCCCAAAAACTAGTTGACATCAACACTATGTCGTCGGCGTAGACCAGGTACGGACATGTCTGGTTAGCTATCCTGGGCATGTGATAATTGGCCTCATACATTTTTTTTCAAAATTTGATTTATATATAGGTTAAATAGGATGGGTGATAATGTACACCCCTGCCTTACTCCATTATTTGACTTTAAATGGGGCACTTTTATCTCCCTTGGAGCTAAACTTAACTTATGTGTAGTTGTTATAATATAATGTTTTTGATTATTTCTAACAATCACGTATCCATTTCTGTCTCTTCCAGGGTAACTCATGGTTTTTTTCTATTAACTTTATCAAATGCTGATTTCAAGTCTATAAAAATGCAATATAAGCTTTGTTTTTTAGTATTTTTATATTTGCGTGTTAGATGCGTTAAAGTAAAACATTGATCAATAGTTGAATATTTTATATGAAAACCTGCTTGTGCTTCATCTAATTTTCCATTTTTACCAATTCACTCTGTAATTTTATTGTTTATAATCTTTGTAAGAACTTTTGTGTGCAGTCGATCAAGCTTATGGGTCTGTAATAGCTCAGATCGTTTTGTTCCCCTCTTTTGGAAGCAGGAGGTTCTCATGTCTTTGCAGACTGCCTAGGATATTAGTAAGCATCTTCTCAGGGCCTTGTATGACATTTCGGACACTGGTGCCAGGGCAGCTGCCACAGGCATTCGCCTTTGTTGACACTCCTGGCTGAAGGTTTCAGGATTTGCAGTGGATGTCCAACAGAAGGTGCTGAATGCCCCCTTCAATAGCTCTAAGTTATTTGGGCCAGATGTCCAGGACATCATCCATGATTTACAGGCATCTGGTAGGGCTATCAAGTCTGTCCATGTGCTTTACCATACACAGCCTAGGAGCAGACAACGCCCATCCTTTTGCAAGGTGTTCCACAAGTCCGGAGAATGCTCCCATCCCCAGGGCAAGAGAAAAGCCTCCTCTTCCTTGTCTACCCACTCCTTCTTGGACCCTACTGTGAAGCAACCTAGGGGTGATGGATCAGCCCCAGTGGCCAAATCTGCCTCTGCCTGACTCCCTGCCAGACCTCCCTCTTCCGGTCCCCAACCAAGAGATGGTGGTCAGAGGTTGGTTCTCCCTCCATCTCAGTCAGTTCTGTCCTTTTACCCAAATGCACTTGACTTTTGTAACTACACTTAGATACCTTAACTTGTATGCCTTATAGAATTCTATTTATTTATTTCAAGAGATTCACCAGGAAGGCATACAGAGCAGTAAAGTTTGTTTCCAGATGCATCCTGGGGGGAAGGGGAGTACAACAAAATAGAAAAACAGCAAAATACATTTGGAACATGAATACATACAATATACAATACTTACAAACAATTGTACATATGCATACAAACATTAGATCAATAAGTATTATTTGTATGTAATACAATTACAGTAATAGTTAGAATCAGGGAGAATATGTAGAGGAAGGCTGCGTAGGCGGCCTAAAGAAGAATTAAGGGATAAGTGCGCTGGCTGATCTGGGCACCTAGGGACTAAGTCTATAACCAAATCATGGGAAGCCTAAAGGAGGGCTTAGGGTTGGGGGGCAGGAGCAATAGAGGGGTGAGGAGACGAAGGAATTTGGCAACAGCAGATAGGTGTTGTGAAATCTCTTAGAGGAGAGGGACAAGGAAGAGGTGGCATTGTGGAGGGAGGCGGGGAGGGCGTTCCACATTTTAGGACAGCAGAAGGAGAAAGCTGATGGCAAGTGGTGGTAGAATAGTGGGGGATTGCAAAAGATCTAAGGTCCGAGTTATGGAGGGAATAGGTGCATTGAGGGTTAACACAAATGACAGAAGATAGGTAGCAAGGGAAATTACCAGACCAGAATTTGGCCATGACAGTGGCCATGTGAGAGAGTCATCTGGATTCCAAGGAAGGGAAAGATAGGGCTTTATACAAGTCTCAGCTGTGAGTATGAAGGGGGCAGGAAATATAAAACGACAGAGCTGAAGAGGGTGTCCAGTCTTTCTAAGGTGGTTTTGGGGGTGGCACTATAGACTATGTCGGCATAGTCAAAGGTGGGGAGGACCAAGTTTTGCACAGGGACACGACATGCCATTTGTGGGATGCAATCCTTATTTTTATATAGGGCACCAAGCTTGGGGTGTAAGCTGTTTTGAATTGCATCCACGTGTGCAGAGAAGTCCAAGTGGCTATCTAACCAGACCTCAAGGTATCTAAAGGTGGAGACATTTTCAGTGGCCATCCAGGGTATGGAAGGCGGGAAGGGATTTAACTTTAGGAAGTCTAGGTCTTGTGCCGAAGGACATAGAGACCGTTTTTTATGGTGTTAAGGAACAATTGGTTTGATTGGAAACATTGTTGAACCTTATTGAAATCGTGTTGTAGTCTAGCCTCAGTGTCAGCAGGGGAGGAGCTAGATGTATAGAGGACATTGTCATCCGCGAACATGTGAATCTGAGAAGTGGAACAGGCTTAAGGGAGATCATTGAGGAAGATGGAAAATAATATAGGGCCAAGTATGGAGCCCTGCCGGACACCAGTAGTAGTGAGGGGTAGGGGAGAGGAGATTGAGGAGGCTATCTTAACTCATCGTACCCAATAGCTCTCTCTGTATGAAGTCTGAACCATCCATTGAGTCTCCTGATACAAAATGGCCACCCAGGGTATAATGAGTTTTAACTGATTATGATCTGCCTGAAAGATAAGATTTAACCCATCTGTGGCCAAGGAGTTTAACCCAGCAGAAGTGAGATTTTGGAGGAGAAGGGAGTGGGAGACGGTGTTGAAGGCTTTTCGCCAGGTTGACAAATATGTCAGAGGTAACGTGTCCAATACATATTAGAGTGTATAGAGTCTGTGAGACGCAAGAGGGAGGTAGTGGTGAGTGGGACTTACAGAAACCAGACTGGAAAGGGGTAAAGAATGAGCTAGAATCGAGGTTGGGGGTGAACTGAGTGAGGACAATGCACTCCTGGAGCTTGGCTAAGATAGGAAGAAGGGAGATTGGGCGATAGTTCCCAGGGGTTGTGGGGTCACCCCTTTGTAGAGTTAGATGACTGCGGAATGTTTCCAGTTAGAGGGAACTGGGCATAGAGTAAAGGATAGGTTGAGGAGAGAGGCCAGAGGGGAAGCTATAGCCTGGGTGGATAGATGAAGTAGATTGGAGTCAAGGCCGTCGGGGCTCTTACCCTTACTAGGGCTCAAGGCAAGGAGTGCCTTTAGAGCTTCATTTGTCGTGATGCGAGAGAAGGAGAATGGATTGGGGGGGGGTGCAATTTTGCTTTGAATTTGCTTGTACCAATGTTTTCTATGGTAGTATCCTACAACCCCGCTCCGTACAATTGCATATCCCTGTGTGGATACTACAGCTCTGCTCTGTTGCTTATCCCTGCATGGATACTTGTGTATTATTTCTTGCTATTGTTCTATTGTGGTTGTTATCCTTTGTGGTTGTAATCTGTACTCTCCCAGGGTTGTTTCTGAAAATAGGCAAGTCTTTGCCTAGTGTACTTACCCGATTACCAAAAGCAAATAAATAAATGGAGAACCGTCACTTCAGATGCCTGCATTCCTCAGATTATAGAGAGGGGTCACATTCTGGAACTTATAGAGTTGCCCCCAGAGACTCCTCCGGTTCCCTCCACCTATCCCCGGCCCATCTAATGGTTCTTCAGGAGGAGGTACTGTCCCTTCTGTGGAAAAAGGCCATCGAGCCAGTGCCCAGGTGCCAGAAGAACTGGGGTTTCTACTCCAGGTTCTTCCTAGTCCCCAGAGATCTGAAGCCTATTCTAGATATCGTCAAATACCTCTTTTGTTGCTTCATTTCACAGAACTCGGTAACAACGAATCACTCCTGTGCTTTGCTTTTTCAAGCTTCCTTTGGGACTTACTGCAACAGTTAGTGACAGGACCTCCAGTTCCTCTGCCCCTTTGCAGGGATCTGTTAACACAGGCTCGGGGGACCCTGGTCCATCTGCACCTCTAGTCCCTTAGTCTGCATGCCTGGCTCCTGAGGATGTAGCCATCGCCTGGTTTGGAGTATCTCAGAGGGTAGCGGGTGTCTTCATGGTGACTCGAAAACCTTCCAGTTGAGCCACTTATGCCATGAAGTGGAAGAGGTTTGCCACATGGACTGCCAAATATCATCTGGACCCTTTTACCTGTCTGGTGAGCCAGATTCTGGACTGCCTGATCTCCCTGTCAGACTCTGATCTCCAGTACTCCTCTTGCAAGGTGCACCTTTTGGCTGTTTCCGCCTTACACGAGCCCGTGGGTGGTCATACCATGGCTCAGTTAGATGTGTCATGTACCTTTCTCAGGGGCATCCTGCATCTGAAACCTCCAATCCACTCTCCTGTCCTGGTTTGGGATTTAAATTTTGTTTTGGAGAAACTGACCCTGTCTCCGTTTGAGCCAGCTGTGACTTGCTTCTACATTCTTGAAAAGCATTATTTTTTGGTTGCTTTTTGCTAATGCTGGAAGAATCTCTGAGCTTCAGGCTCTCTGGTACAAGGAGCCTTATTTGATTTTTCTCAAAGACAGGATGTCTTTGTGTACAAATCCTAAGTTTCTCCCTAATGTGGTGTCTGAGTTTATCCTGAACCAATCTATCCACCTGCCAGTTTATTTTCCGTAGCGTGCCAGTCCCGGGGAAGCATTGCTCTGTATTTCAGATATGCGTAAAATTCTGAAGTACTATCTGCACCGAACTAAGGACTGCAGAAAAACAAAGCAACTTTTTGTTTCTTTCGACCCAGGAAGAGAGGACATTCTGGTGTCCAAATGGTTGGCCCATTGTATTGTGTTCTACTACAACAGGCATGGGAAAGAGTTGCTGGGGTGGTGAAAGCTCACTCCACAAGGGGCATGACTACCTCTGTGGCCTGTTTCAAAGGGGTCTCAGCTGCTGACATTTGCGCTGCTGCCACCTGGAGTATCATCCATACTTTCACCAAACACTACAGTCTGGACATTGTTTGTAGAGTCTGAGCAGGCTTCGGCCGGGCTGTTCTGCAAGGCCTCTTGTCTTAGACTTTGGTTGGCCTTTCTCCTAGACTGTTCTGCTGCACCTTCAACTGCTTGGGACTCATTCCTATCATGTGACCTAATGACTGAGGTACCCCTGAAGAAAATAGAACAGTTACGTAAGAACTTGTTGTAACAGTAGATCTTCGCGGGGATCTCAGTCATTAGGTCTGCCTTCCCTCCCACCATCCACCTCTTATGAGGCTCTCTTCTCACGATTGGCCAACTGGTGTATCTCCCAAAGTAAAAGGACGCCGCACTGGGGATGAGGTGCCAGGATAAAAATGGTATAACAATAGAATGTAAAATCCAGCACTCACCACCAGAATATAAGAAAAACACTGCTCTCTGTTTTCCAAAATGCAGAGTGCCAAACATTTATTGCAGGTGACAGGTTAGAAGCACACACCTTGATGTATTTCAGAGATGACTCTTTTGTCAAAAGACGTGGTTCACATTCAGTTCAAGTTCCTTATATACTAAAAATTGACATCATCAGCAATGGACAATCACATGACGTCACACACATAAATAAAAACATTGCATCAAAAAGTGCCTTTACTATATAAAATCCACACAAGTGTTGAATATTTAATACCCCCAAATCCCAAAAGCACAATGTTATTAAATATCCAAATTGCCACAAGTTCAAAAAAAACATCTTTGATGACAACACATTTGATGACTACTAAATATTCCTCATTGGTCGCTACTGCAGGAACAAATCCATATCTTCGTGCTGATCTAAATCGGAAAAAGACAAAAAGGACAAAATAAGCATCAGCTTTACATAATAACAGATTTCTTTTATATCTTTCAATATGTTATTGCTTCTTTACATTTTCTTGTAATGTGGAGTAACATTACTACAGTATATACATCTCACTTTCTTTTTAAGTATGGGGTCACATCAAAATTTCTGTTTAATCCTGGGTATTTACATGCACCTAAGGTGTAAATCCAGAACCCTTCCCTTTTCAATAATAAATTATTAAAATCTCCACCTCTGGGTCTGGTATTCACCTTATCTGCCCTCAACACATGAATTTACTTTTGGGGTGATAGATAAAGTGAATACCTTTTAATGTGGAATTTTATCTGTTATTGAAGGGAAGGGTTCTAATTCATAACAAGTGCATGGAAATACCAGGATAAATGGAAATTTTGGAGTCATGATGCCTAATCGAGAAAAGAACAAGGCACTATCCGCATAAAGTGTAATACTGTAGAACTTGAAATTTTTACTGTAAAATAACTTTCATTATTTTCGCTGAAGCACCAGTTTGTGTGAAAATAAATTTGTGCTAATTAGAACTTTTAGTATTTTTCCCATTATAGTGAATGTGGTGATTGTGACTTAGCGCTAAAATAAATTTACGCAATTATGGTTGCATTTGTGTTTGCGCTAAATTTACTTTGCGTGAAAATAAGTAGCTCTACAGTATTCTGATTTGCTGAACACCTTTTTGGGGGGCATTTGTATTCACACCCACCAGATCCTGAACATGCTTATCAATATAGAGGTTAAACAGGACTGGGGCCGATAAGCAAACCTGTTTAACCCCCTTTTTG
The DNA here is from genome assembly GCA_016271365.2 of Neoceratodus forsteri. NCBI lineage: Eukaryota > Metazoa > Chordata > Ceratodontiformes > Ceratodontidae > Neoceratodus > Neoceratodus forsteri. The sequence goes on from CM028132.1 coordinate 502,104,994, forward strand.
CAGAATGATCAGTTCAGATATATCACCAGTCTTACTGTATCTCACACAAATGTTAGTAGTACTATGCACCAATTTAATCAGAGCTAGTAACCTGTCCTCATCAGTGTTGTGGTTCTGTGCCAACAGTATTTGTTTGCACTAATTTATTAAGTACAGTTTGCACATTAAAAGGCAAAGTTATTCCTGATAAAAGTGCTTATTTTGTTCTGTTGTGCTATTAACCTGTCCTCTCTGCCAGTAGTATTAAGATGCTTTCACAAAGCTGAGCGCGTTACATTTTTATTTATTTATTTGCTTTTGTTAACCAGGTAAGCACACTAGACAGCCAAGTGCCTATTTTCAGGTGCGACCCAGGAGATTACAGAGTACAGGCAAGAACATCAGTCATGAACATTACAAAGTGAAGGCAGAAACAGTAGAGTACAGGCATGAACAAACAGCAATATGCATTACAAAGTGAAGGAAGAAGCAACTGTCATAAGCAGGATATACGAATAGGATCAACCATACCATCAACAGGGTATGGGTAATAGGCTACACAAGTATGACGTTTCATGGAAGTGAGATCGGTAGAAACAGAAAATAGATAGTACAAGTACGCTTTACATAACATTGGAGCAAGAATAGAACCAATACAGATAATAACAACGAAATAGCCTAGAATATATAGGACATTCACTATCAGGAAACTCAAGGTCTCATCAGTCACAGTCATGTCGGACGACTCATCCGGTCAGTTAGGTCCAGGCCAGTAAGTACAGAGACAGGTGTAGGCGGTTTTTAGGAAGCCCTGAAGAGAAGAACTGAAGCAGGAATGGGAGGGAGGGAGAGGAGCGAATATTGATGGGGAGGGAGTTCCACAGTCTGGGAGCATATACAGCGAAAGCCCGATCACCAATTTGGGTACGAGTTTTGGGAACCAGGAGGACTTGAGAGTCACTGGATCTTAAGTGGTAGGAGGCGTTTACAGACTTGAGAGATTTTGGAGTGCGAGGGAGGGTGGCAGTTCTGATGATATTGTCAATGAAGTTGTCTATGACAAAGGTTCCGTGTTTTTCAGGGGGGAGCCACTTGAGCCTGAAGTATAGCTCACAGTGGTGCGTGAGGTAAGGGACAGAGAGCGCAAAGCGACATACGTTGTTGTATGCCATGTCCCACTTTGAAGGACAGGTTTTTGGGATGTGGGCAAAGGATACAAGTCCATAACAGAGCGTGGGGAGAAGAACCCCCTTAGCTAGGGAGAGTCATGCAGCCGAAGTAAGACAGCTTTTGGTTCTGTTTGCCAGGCCCAGCTTGCAATTTGTAGCCTTGCATATGTTGCGAATATCCAGAGAGGGGTCATGCTGCGGGTCGAGGGTTACCCCCAGGTACTTGACGGAGTCCGCAACATGCAAGAGGGAACCATCTGCTCCAGAGATTTTTAGTGGAGCAGGGCAGGCTTTTGATTTGGCCAGGGAGCCAAAGAGCATAGCCTGGGTTTTCTGCAGGTTGATGGTTAGCTTACGACTCTTTAGCCACCTTTGAACAAGATTAAAGTCGAAGTTAAGCCTGGAGTTGATGACATTGATGTCCTGGGAACTGGTTAATATGACAAAGTTATCCGCATACGGGGTGGAGTGCCCAAAGGTTGAGGCCAAAGGCAGCTCGTTGATGAAAAGGGAAAACAAGGGGCCCAAGAATGGACCCCTGGGGAACCCCACAGTTCATGGGTGTGGGGTCAGAGAGGGCCTTGTTGAATTAGTGTATTGCTGCCTGCCAAAGAGGTAGTTTGCGAACCAGGCATGGGCTGGAGGGGAAAGGCCGAGGGACCGGAGAGTGGAGCACAGGAGTAAGTGGTCAGCCAGGTCAAAGGCTTTCGAGAGATCCTTGAAGATGGCTCCGGTCAGTTGTCTTGATCTGTAGTAGTCCTGATCTTGAAGGTGACCTCGGCTAGGGCTATAGAAGTGCTGTGCCCTCTACGGAAGCCATGTTGAGCTGGGATGAGTAAGTCATAGCTTTGCAGGTAGTGGGTGAGCTGTGAGGCAACCACTTTTTCAAGCAGTTTGCTAATCACAGACAGGATAGCTATAGGGTGGTAGTTCTTGAGACTTTTAGGGTCACCTTGTTTGAAGACAGGGACGACCCTGGCCACTTTCCATTCCTCAGGGATGGTTCCCTCGATTAAGGAAGTATTAAAGATGTGGATGATGGGCCGGGCTAGGAGACGTGCCCCCAGACAGAGCAGTTTGGGCTCTAGGTTGTCGTGCCTGGCTCCAGTGTGAGTGAGGGAGAGACCAGCAAGGAGCTTCCAAGTCTCCCTGGCGGAGACAGCCTTTAAGCAGAAGGGAGGTCGGGGGGGTTGTCCCTCTACAAAGGGGACCTTGAACCTTGGGGGCAGGGGACTGAGAGGAGTGAGTGGGCAGATCAGAGAACTCGGAGTTGAAAACATTGGTGATTGTAGGGGGGGTTGTTGCAGCTGACCCTGTCAGTTAGCATGTCGGTGACCTGGACTCTGGCAGAACCTCCTACAGTGTTTTTGATGTTTTGCCAGAAGCTTCTCGGGTTACTGGCTGAGAATAACAAGGCAGATTTACAGAATTTGCTCTTGGCAGAGCAGATAGCTCTTTTACAAGTGTTTCTTAACTGCCTGTATTCCAGGAAGCCAGACCTCTCAAGGGAGGACATGTATTTCGACCAGCATTTTTCCCTTTGCTTCATGTGGGAAAATAGGCCGCCATGGAACCATGTGTTGACAGTGCCCTTCACCCTCCTTTTTGTAAGGGGAGCGTGTCTATTTTGCAGGGGAGTAAAAAGAGCAAGAAAGTTTTTGAGGGCTTCTGAAGGGTCACTTGTGGCAGTGACCCGGGACCAGTCTGTCCGTCGTAGGTCAGCATGGTAATCATCAATGTTAAATTTGGAGAAATCCCTCATCTGGATCACTTTACAGGGGATTTTGGGAGGGGGGATTCTGCAGGTACAAAAGGTAGGGGAGTGATCAGAGATGGCATCAGGGAGGATTCAGGAGAAGGCAATTTGATCAGGTTGGTTGCTCAGCACCCAGTCGATGAGGGATCCTTTATCCCCAGAGGACAGCCTTGTAGGTTTCGTAATGAGTTAGCAGAGGGCAATACCAGACAGCAACGACTCATATTGCTTGGCGCTGCGGCCCACCCAGTTTCGATTGAGGTCGCAAATACTGTTAGTTCATGTGTGCAAACCTTAGTTCTGAGGCTGTCAAGGAGGTAGGAGAGTCCTATCATGCCTCCCTTGGGAGGATTATAGGCACAGACCAGGTGTAGGTTTTTTGAGTTACTTCAGAAGAAGGGCTTGCAGGAACTCACAGGTGGGGGACGTAGAGGGGGTTTGAGTTATGACAGTCACATTGAGGTGTGCCTTATAGTAGAGGAGTACGCTACCCCCACATTTATTCCCTGCTCCGTCCTGCCTAATGGAGTTGTAGCCTGGAAGGGCACAGGCAGAGTTTGGGGGTGGTGGGCTTCAGCCAAGTTTCCGAGACCCCCAGAATATCAGGGTTGTAGTGTGCTACCCAAGCCATTCGCTCCGCAAGATTAGGTACGAGATTGCGTACATTTAGGTATACCGTCTTTATGCCCTTGAAGGATTACCAGGCTTGAAGGAGAGTAAGGCATCTTAACAGTCCAGGGCTTAGAACCGAGCCCCTGCCAGACTGGGGAGGGCAGAGCAGCTACTCGGGGGCAACATCCTTTGGGGCCGCAGAGGGGAGGAGTGCCCAGGTAGTGCAAGAAGCAGTAGCAGCAGCAACCTAGTAGCTAGGTGGAGGGAATAAACAAATTCAGTTGCACTTAATATACCATTCACTGGACCTGTTGAAAGCACCGGGCAACCCAAGAATAGCAAGCAGTCTGACCAATCATACAGCAAACACAGGGTTTTGAAGCAGAAATCTAGGACTGTAGTTTAGTGTCCCCTTCAGGGGAAGTCCCTAAGGACCAGTGCAGTATCAGGGTTTAATAGAAGTAAGATAGGTCTGACACTGAGAGAGGCATTTAGCAGGCAGCATAGCATTAAAATTGGTTAAAGAAACTCTATGAAACAGTATATTACTTTTCTTGATCCGACAGCAAAGTTCTATAAAACTCCTTTCATAGGGCTATAGACAACTAATAGTTATGAGACAGATGAAATATAACATCAGGACATTGCTTATCAGGAGAGAGACATAACATAGCTTGTTAGATCACTGCAAGACATTTCTGAGGGTTTGTTATAAGGTGGCAATTTGATCTTAGTTTTATAGCGGCTGGTCCAGTTGCAGCAACAGGCAAATAGGCCCTCCTGGAGCTAGTGGGAGGGGCTTAAGTGCATTTAAGGAGAGGAGAGAATGGGGCAGGTGGGTGGGAACATTTCTGTCCTGGAGAGATTAATTTTTAAGTGTCCCAGCCAGAGATTTATCGGGGGAGGTCCGCACGGTGAGGAGCAACAAGCCGGCGCCTCAACCCCAAATGTGCGATGCTGCGGAAATTCCATGGTTGGGAGAGGGGGCCCGCTGAAGAAAGGTCTCCCTCGCCTCCCCTGGTAGCGATAGTGAACAGCGGGGCTCTGATTCAGCCTTATGTCCAGGCTGTCCAAGCATCACGGCTGCGGAGGACCAGTTAGGTGCTGGTGCGATATTCAGGTTTAGTGCCAAAACTCACTGCAGCTAGAGCTCCGGCTCAAGCAAGGATTAAGCAGCTTCAGGGCTGAAAAAGATTCTGGTGCTGGATTCGGCTCCACTGGAAAATTTCTTTCTGTCCCGGAAAGATTAGTTTTTAAGTGTCCCTGCCAGAGATTTATCGAGGAAGACTGAATATAAACTGCCCCTTTTTTTTTTTTTTTTTTTTTTTGGCGCATACCTTCTGTATAAGTAATCCAGAACGAAAAGATTATCCACTGTGGCTGTAGTTTGGTGGAAACCAACCTTATTTTTCAATATAATATTGTTTTCATTACTCCAAACTATTAACATATCCAAGAGTTCTCTACTATAGGTAAGCAGTAAGACACGACAGGGTGTGTGTTAGACACTTTAACACACAGCTAGGAGGCGTAGTGAGGCACGAGGTCGCAGGCTGAGTGCGTCCAGCTTCCTAGCCATGTGTTAAAGTGTCTAACACATACCCTGGAGTGGCTTGTTGCACTTGTGAAATGGTCAGTGAAATTTTTTTTTTTTTCTTAGTCATTTTTCTCCCTCTGGCCCTGGTCGGCCTACCTCCATCACGTCCTGGTATCCCCTTCAGGTCTTCCGGCCGCTGTCTCCAGGATTCCCTGGCTCCCATACGGGTCCCGCAGCTAGTACCTTGGTGGCGGAGGGCCCCCCCTGCACCCTTCCGCCAAGATCAGATCCAGTGTGTCGCCGCGTGCCCTCGGAACCATTGCTCCCCGTCGAAGGCAGCTCATGCCTACCGCACACAACCAGTGCCAGTTTTCCCATTTTTCTCCCACGGCGTGTAGGTGTGCAGTGGCAAGGGACAGTTGTGCGCGCCACCGTGACGCATACACTTCCCAGTGTCGGCCCCAGCACATCCCCTGACTGCCTGTGCTCTGCATTGCCCCAGCCACGCCAGAGGCCACTAGAGCACCGTGACAGTATTCCTCGGGAGCAGTCCATCGGACGCCTCCATCTTCACCTCCTCGCCGACCAATGACGCACTCATGGTTCATTCCTCGAACCCAGGTCGCCGGCGCAGCGTGAGGTGTGGCGTCCAGCACCTCAACCCTAAGCGCCACTGGGCCAGCCTGGTCAGTGAATTTTTAAAACATAAATAATGAGTCTACAACTTTTATATTTAAATAAATGTAAGTTTATTTGAGGAAAAATCACTGCGCTAGAAAAAAATAGTTCCTTTTGTAGTTAAATTTTACTTTTAACATTTCATTTAAATTGTAAAAGATTGTGAACTTTATTTAGAACAGTACTTGTAAAAGTAAACATGAGCATTGTGCAGCCTGTTAGTGTTGGTGTACGTTGATATTTATGGTGGCTGCTTTTTTATTTATATTTATGCTTTTGGCAGCAGGCAGCGTAAGGGAGGTGACGCCAGTACTGGTCCCGTGACATGGGGAAACAGTCTTCGAGGAGAAGAGCCAGTGAGCCAAGTGAGGATAAATAAAGGCACTAGCGAGCTGCTGGCACGGGGAATCGCAAAGCTGTTAGGTGACAATGTGGGCTGCATGTTTGAAAAAAAGAGATAACAGTATAGCTGAACAGCTAAGGCAGGGAAAGTAGTGATCGGACATTGAGGAGAAGAGCCAGTGAGCGAGTGGATTGGGGGGATCATGGATGGCTGGCATTTTTTAAAAGGAATGCTTTATTTAGTAAAAAAATAAAAAGTGAGGATAAACACAGGAACTAGCGAGCGGCTGACAGATCGGCCGTTGAGGAGAGCGAGTGGGCAGATGGGGAAGAGATTTGAATATGCAGCAATTTTGTTGGCATTTGTCGTGTGCAGCAGGAATTAAAGGATATGTTTCTGTGTGAAAACAGAGGTTGCTTGTGTAGTGTTTTCATTTTGCCTACTGTGGCTAGCACAAAAAATGGCTGCTATTTGAATTGCAAAAGTTCTGAGGTGGTTGTGTCACCCATATCAATGCCCACTGAACACTGCTGGACCTTTTTCTTGTGCATTAGACACTTTAGCACACAGTTACTGACCAATCAAATAGCTTAAATTGTGATACCCATTTCATAATAGATTTTTGCCACTGTAGGGAGTAGAGTAATAGGTCAGTAACTACTGGGGCTATTTCTATTGCCTTTTTAAATAAATTCTGGCCAGAGCCGATAGGGCTGTGAATCGCTATGAAGTGATGAAAGTTACACATGTGCGTAGAAATTATTCAACGCCCAGGTGTAACTTGGCCATATGTTGGAGGTGTTGCACCAGATTTTCAACATGGCCTTTTTTGGACCCCTCCACATGCACAGTGCCAGTGTAATTTTGTTCAATTGTCCCGAAAGGTGATTGCGCAGAACAAACGCGCTATGCTGCGCCATAGGTGCAAAGACACGTTTCAGGCAGGTTTTGGAAAATGGCTGCTGTACTGCTGTGAAGGAGGTGTACAAAAATGGCAATGTTAAAAATGTGAAGTGAAAATATTAAAAATTAGCGATGTTAGGAACGTGTGTAGAAAGTGCGCGATGCACGCTGGTAACGCAGTCATGTTTTGGAATTTTTTCACCAAATGTTCAACATGGCCTTTTTTGGAGCCCTCCTCATGAACAGTGCCAGTGCCATTTTGTTGAATTGTCACGAAAGGTGATTGCGTAGAGCAAACACACTATTCTGTGCCACAGGTGCAAAAACACTTTTCAGGCAGGTTGTGGAAAATGAATGCTGTACTGTTGTGAAGGAGTCATGCAAAAATGGCAGTGTTAAAAATGTGGAGTGAAAATATTAAAAATTAGTGACATTAGGAGCATGCGTGGAAGCTGCGCAGTGCACACTTGTAACAGTCATTTTTTTGAATTTTTTCACCAAATTTGCAACATGGGCTTTTTGGGACCCCACTTCATAAACAGTGGCACTATCATTTTGTGAATTGGTCCCAGAAGGTTGTTCCGTGCAGTGACCACGAAATCACTTTTCAGGAACAAGTAACAAAATGACAGTGGCAGTTTTCACGAGGTGGGGTCCCAAGAACCCTATGTTGAAAATTTGGGCCAAAAATTCCAAAAGATGGCTGAGATATGAGCATAAGTTGAAAATCCCACTGAATGGCTGTACCTTCAATTCTTCAGTTCGCAGTTGGGCTTTGAAGAGTGCAGACATGTCCTGGTCCAGAGAAGATGACAGCACCGACCTCTTGAGGTAAGTATAGGGTAAGGGGGTGTGTGGGGAGGTGGGTGCTCAGTGGGAGGGTGGGGAACCGCAGCAACGACAAGGAACCGTTTTCAGTTTTGCAGGGAAAACAAACCAACGAGGGACCGTTTTCTAATTTACAGCAAAACAAACATTTAGGCTCCCAGTGGGCCACATGAATGCTGACATGGGGATTGGGCACCCCAGTGTCTGGCATGGCATGGGCAGGGGGCACCAGGAAAAAAGAAACGGGGCGAGGGACCGTTTTCTGATTTACAGAGAAAAACAAATTTTGCACACGGGGGTGGGCTCCCAGTGTTGCGATATAATATATTGGGGATGACTTGGGAGGGGGGCACAAAATAGTGCATGGCATTGTGCCGCTCGCAGCAATCCGGCACCGCAGCACTGTGCATGTGCACATCGGAATGCGGAAGTAACAGCCGAAATAGTGCAGCTGTTATTCTGTATGCCGATTGTAGCGGAGGGGTTTCAGCTCCGTTGGGCTTTCGGAAGGATACTTCCAAAAGTCCAACGGAAGGGGTTCTGAAATCGGCTGTTTTCAAAGCTACAGAGCTCTTGCAAAATGGCTGTAGGCTCCGTTCAGAGCCCTAAAAATGGGTTCCACAATACCAGTGAACCAAGACTGAGGAATACTTAAGTAATTATTAATATATGTAAAAAGTCTGGCCAGTAACTCAGCCCACCACCCCTAATTTTAAACATGTCAGTAGGGACTCCATCAGTACCTGTTGCCTTATTATTCCTTTGTAAATTTTTATATGTCAAAACCTCACTAGGAAGTTATTGGCTTGCATCTGCAATGATCTGAGTGCCCAACAAGGCTGTCCTTACTGCATAAAATTATAAAGTGTGCTAAAGAGGTCACACCACATTTACTTTGGAATATTTGCATCTATGTTTTACAGTCTTCCACAAAAACTAACAGACTCCAAAAGTCTTTGGTATTCTTATCAAGGATAGCTTGTTGGAGTCCGCCCCCCCCCCCCGAGTATTTTACCATACTTGCTTTGATTGTCGCTTAACAGAGTTCTGTATTCCGTCCTAATGCTTCCATATATTTAAGAACGTACTTGTCAGTAAACTGCCTTGAAAACTTTTTGAGTGCATCAGAAAAATGGAAATTTGAGCTGGCCTGGTGGCACAGAGGCTGAGGCGCTGGCTCCTTACCTCGAACCATGCCGGCAACTCGGGTTTGGGAATGGACTCAGGACCCCAAGGGCTGGTAGGGAAAGGAGAGGATTGAGCATCTGCCGGACTGCATTCCTCTCCTGGGGTGGGCTGCAGGGAAGCCTCGCTCGGCAGCAGCTCCCGGTGGAGACTGGGGGCACTGCATGAGCGGTGCAATGGGGGACCACAGAAAAGAGAAAAACAGCTCCAGGATCCGCTGGATGATGGCTGCCGGTCCACTGATGCCACCAAAGCCCCTGAGGGAGTCATGTCCGCCTCAGCAGCACCCTGGGGCCAAATAGAGGGTTTGCTGGCCACCTGCATCAGCGCCTTCCCCCTCGGAGGAGAGGGACCCATCCGGCGAAGGGTTATGGCTACAGTGTGAGGACGGAGGCTCGAGCGAGGGTAGTAAGAGGTAAGTTGGGACCCTGGTGGCTTGAAGGAGTGGTGGGTCCTGGAGCACATAAGGGGGAGTAAATAGATCGGGGAAAAAAAAATGGGAATTTGAAACACCAGGGAATATCTTTAAGGCCAGTTACCAGGCTTACATGGCTAAGTATGACCCAACTGTGGGAGTCTGTTACCACCTTAGTGGAGATCCTCTCGGATTCTGCTGTTAAGCAAGACTTCATGATGAGTGTCCCTAGAGTAAGGGGGTCCAACAGATTTTAGTTCTATGTAGCATTCGGTGCGTCTCAAATGGCAGCACACACCACAGCAACAGCAGTTGTCTTAAGATGCCATGCACTACTCTGTTTCTCCCTTTTGCCTCTAAAATTAAGAGGCTAGTCCTACATTTGCCCTTTGGTGGCAAATATCTGTTTGCCATGAAGGCTCGGATGGACTCAAGCCATGCCAAATGAAAAGGAGCATCTTCACAGGCTCTCTTGGTGTTTCGGGTCCCACCTAAGGGAAAAAGGACTAAGGCTTTTTCGGTCAGCACAGTGACTCTTTCACAGTAGCCACTGCTTTTCCCCTTTCATGGCTCACCCCATAGAGCTTAAGATGATTAAGCTAGAAAAACAGTCTGAGCCAAAATTAACTACAAAACCTGTCTCCAAAAATGCCTTCTTCTCCTGCCTTCCTCATCTACCCCCTCAGCTCTGCCTGTCCTCTTTTCACTCACTCAAACAGATGCTAACTTCTCACTTGACTCCCTCCTGATCTTACTTCAAGATACAGCTCTTGCAGCAGGTAACACCATTTAGACTGAAGCCGGCAGGCATCAGGACCCCACGGAATTCTTCTAGCTAGCTATCTTCAGCGGGGACCTCCCCCAACGTCGGTCCCACCCCCGATGTTAGGCGTAGTACATAGGGGCGGTCCCGCTAGATTCCCAGTTCTTTCCACCGTCGACTTGCATGTCTCGACCCTTGACTCGTTTCTGGCCTTGTGACGCTCGGTTAGGATTCTTCCTTCGGGGGAAAAAAGTTCGTTTTTCGGCTCTTTTACTGTCTGATGTCCTCTCCAACCTCCATTGAAGGCCATCCTTCCAAGTGCACCTGTGGGAAGCAAATCCCATTCAATGATCCGCATTCGGCCTGCGTCCAGTGCCTAGGCCCCGACCACAACACCCGGTCCTGCTCTTTTTGCCAGGGGTTCAACAGCCGGACCTGGATCCGTCGCCAGAAGGCCCTTCAGGCATTCCTGCTCGAAGAGAAAATCAAGGCCATGGACGCAGCCTCCAAGGGAGAATCTTCAGAGAAGGCCCGGAGACACCCCGAGAAGCACAGGGAGAGAGTTAGATCTAAGTCCCCGTCTAGGGCCTCTGACTCCCGTAGTTCCGGCTCCCAGTCCAACTGCTCTCCTTCCCGGGCCCGTTCTCAGCCTCCCCCCGCAGCGGTGAAGACCCCTTCGGGTTCCTCTTCTGTCTCTCAGGCCAAGACCTCCAAGCCTTCCTCATCTTCCTCTTCTAAGGCCCTGGCTAGGTCGGGGGACCGCCATCACCACCACAAGTCTGGTTCCCGCCGTTCCGAACCCGACGTCAGGTCTGCCTCCTTGCCTCCTCCTCCCCAGAGGAAGACCAAAGAGCTTACCTCCTTGAAGAAGTCGTCGGTCCCGGCACCGGCTCGTCTGACGCCGGCCATACACCATAGGTCCCAGGAACCGTCGACTGCCCGTCGCCGGTTAGGCCTACGTCTTCTCGGTCGTCGGCCGGGGGACCGACGTCCGCACCCATTGAGAAGAGGACCCGGACGCCTCCCACCGACGTCAGTCAGGAGACTATTACGGAGGAGGAGCTGACCCAGCCCGAGGACCAGACGGGTGAACCCGGTCCCGTCGCACCCCACAGGGAACCCTCACCAGAACCTGAGACCCCTGGGGAGCCGACGCCGGAACCTGACGACCGACCATCGGCGCCCGGTGCATCGTCGGGCCTTACCATATCCAAGGTCAAGGAGTTGTTCACTTACTGGTGGGACACCATAAAAAAGGATGTGGTTCCTCCTCTTCCTCCTCCTCCACCACCTGCAACCCCACCGGCCCCTGCGCCCTTACTCCGTCCGGGGCTGCAGGCCGAGTACCTTCCCCCCAGGAGCCTGTGGATCCTCCTAGGGGGAGACCAGACAAAAGGAGACCTCCATCCAGATCTTCTTCAGGGTCACCCAGCCCTAAGAGACCCAGAAGACGCCACCTTTCGCCTTCAATGGAGGACACGGGATCGGAATTCTTGGAAGGATCCAGATCCCCCTCTCCGATCGACATCCCTTCTCCGGACCCACGAGAACTTCCTAGATCTCCTCCGGATGACCCATCATTCTCAGAGATCATGAGGCATATCCAAGAGAACATGGGCTGGGATGCGGAAGAATTAGACCCCGAGAGATTACGCCTTGCCAGGTATCTTCGGCAGAAAGATCCTAAGCCTGTGGTGGTGCCACCCTTGGTGGACACTTTCGTGGACATCACCAAGGCAGCGTGGAAGCGTCCACACTCGCTCCTGGCGATGCCGAAGAAAGCTGACTGCCTGTACAAGGCCTCTAAGGAGGACCAGTACTTGGCTTCACATCCTCTGGCCGATTCTCTGGTCATAACAACCTCTCATGACCGGTCCCAGAGACCGCAACATTTGAGCACCCTGCCACCGGACCCGGAGTCCAAACAGCTGGACGCTATGGGCAGGCACACGTATGCTTCCGCTACTTGGGCCGTTAGATCCCTGAACTACTTAACCCACATGGTACAGTTCCAAAATGCCTTGTGGGAGCAGGGACTGGATCTGGTGGACAAGTTGCCAGACGGTGAGCAGAAAGAGGAGATGTTGCAACTCCTCCGTCGGGGTTCGGACATGGGAACCCAGGTGCTGCGAGCCGTGTACGATTCCATGGACTCCTCGGCCAGAGCGGCAGCTTCGGGCGTATGCCTCCGGAGACACTCATGGCTCCGTGTCTCCGGATTCACCCCGGATGTCCAGAAGAACATCCTGGACGCCTCTTTTGGCGGAGACGTTCTTTTTGGTGACTCCTCTGAGAAGGTCCTCACCAAACTCCAAGAAGCCGGGAAGGCGGTAAGGTTGGTCCAGGCAATGTACCAACCCAGGCTTAGTTCCTTTCGTAGGAACCAAAGCCATTTTCGTGGCCGGATGCAGAGACAGCAGCCCCTGCGGACCACAACAGAGGGAGCTCCTTTTCGCAGAGCCAGGAGAGAAGTTGTCCACGGGCGAAGTCAGCGTCCAGCTAAGCCGGCTCAGCCCGCGGGTCCCTCCGCCGCCACAGCATGACTCCTTCCCAGCCCCGGCCCCTCAGGATCAATGGGACATCAAGGTCGGGGGTCGCATTGCGGACTACCTGCCAGGGTGGCAGTCCATAACCACCAACAGGTGGGTCCTTCAGCTGGTCGAAAGAGGCCACTTTATAGAATTCGCAGACAAGCCACCCTCGAGGCCTCCTCTGCTCTCCCATTACTTGGGTCAGCACAAGTTGCTTATCAGGCAAGAAATACTCGCGCTCCTGCAAAAGGGAGTGGTGGAGTACGTTCCAGAGAACCAGATAGGATCCAGATACTATTCCCACTTCTTTCTGGTTCAGAAGAAATCGGGGACCTCCGTCCAATCTTGGACCTCAGCGACCTCAACATGTCGATCGCCTACAAATGATTCGCATGGTGACCCTTCAGGTCTCATCCCATGCTAAAGAAGGGCCTTTCTTGGCATCTCTAGACATGCAGGGCGCCTATCTGCATATCCCGTGGCTCAAGCGCACAGGAGGTTCCCTGCTGCCAGTTTCCGGCACCACTTTCAGTTCCGAGCTCTTCCGTTCGGACTGTCACCAGCCCCAGGGTCTTTACCAAGTGCACAGCAGTCGTGGCAGCTTTTGAGACAGGGCACTATGTGCCCCAGACATGCGTTGTTCCTGGCATCAGAACACTCGGGCTGGCTCAAGTCTCTGGGCATCCTAATCAATTATGAGAAGTCTCTCCTCGTACCGTCCCAGAAGCTGCAGTTCATAGGCGCAGTTCTGGACACCATCAAGGGAAAGCATTTCTTCCGACGAAGCGGAATGCATCAGATCCTCATCAGGGACCTCTCGGCGAAGAAGACTGCCCTTGCCAGGCTGGTCCTTCGTTTGCTCAGACACATGGCTGCGGCCATTCCAACCATCCCTTTGGCAAGGCTCCACATGCGGGTAACTCAGTGGATGCTCAAGGTGCAGTGGGACCAAAGGCAAGACCACATGCAGCAGCCGGTCAGAAAATCACGAATGCCGTGATTCGAGACTGGCAGTGGTGGCTATATCCAGGGACACACTCTGCGGGTGTTCCGTTCACAGCGCCGTCCCCGGAGGTGATTCTTTCCACAGACGCCTCAGGGATGGGGTGGGGAGCACACCTGAATGGGGTGAGGTCCCAGGGAACGTGGACCCCTCAAGAAGCTCATCTCCACATCAACATTCTGGAGAGGAGGGCGGTTCTTCACGCCCTGCAGGCCTTTCAGTCAGAAATCTCGCCGAATACTCTTATGCTTCAAACAGACTATACAGCGGTGATGTATTACCTCAACAAACAAGGAGGCGCACACTCTTTCCCCCTTTACAGGGAAGCGATGAGAGTGTGGGAATGGGTAATCCGACACGGCGCGAGCCTGATTGCAGTTCACGTTCCCGGAGTGGACAACACAATCGCAGATGGCCTGAGTCGTTCCCGGGCCAGGGTCCACAAGTGGGAACTTCTTCAAGGGGTAGCAGAGGATCTGTGTCTTCGATGGGGCACTCCAGAACTGGACTTATTAGCCCATCAGCATAAAAAAACTGCCCAATTTTTGCTTGCTAGATCCAGGGCCTGGTGTTTTCTGGCGAGAGCGTTGTCCCTCTCCTGGTCGGACAGATTCCTCTACACCATCCCTCCCTTCCCATTGATCCAGAGAGTTCTTCTCAAACTGCACAGGGAGCATGCAACAATGATCCTGGTAGCCCCTTTCTGGCCCAGACAGATCTGGTTCCCCTTGCTAATGCAGCTGTCCCGGGAACCTTCAATCCCGTTGCCTTTCAGCTCCCATCCCATGTCTCAGGAGGAAGGTTCACTGGTCCACCTGGACGTACGCTCACTGAACCTGCATGCATGGCTCCTAGAGACATAGCCATTTTGCGACAGGGGTCTCGCAGAGATGATGGGAAGTTCTTTCCATGCTAGAAAGCCAGCAGCGATGCGACAGATATCCATGAAATGGCCCGCTTTTTGCTTATGGTCGCAAGCACGCGGCCTTTGCTCTCTAGGATGCCCGGTGAAAGTGGTGCTGGAATACCTGCTTTCCGTATTCCATTCGGGTCTCGCCTACTCCTCTATTAAAGTGCACCTCTGCACGATTTCGGCTTACCACTTCCCGGTGGGACAGCGCACAGTGGCACAGCTTGATGCCTCTCGAGACTTCCTGAGAGGGGTGTTGCACCTTAGGCCACCAATTAAGGATCCAGTTCCTCCGTGGGACTTGCTCTTTGTCCTGGAACAGCTCACGCTTCCCCCCCTTTGAACCTGCAGCGGATTGCGAACTAGTTTCTCTGGTGAAAAGCGTTATTTTAGTGCTGTCACGTCAGCAGAGAGTTTCGAGCTTCACGCTCTCATGTGCAAGGAGCCTTATTTAATTTTCCACCAGGACAGAGTGTCTCTGAGGACAAATCCAAAATTCTTGCCTAAGGTGGTCTCTGTTCTCATCCTCAACCAGGACATCGATTTGCCTGTATATTTTCCCAAATATTCCAATAGAGGAGAGGCGTTGCTTCACACCCTGGATGTTCACCGCTGTCTAAGGTACTACCTGAACAGAACTAAACAGCTTTGCAAGTCGGAGCAGTTATTCGTTTCCTTCGCTGAGAGGATGCTGGGCCAACCAGTCTCAAAGCTGACTCTTTCTCGCTGTATCTCATTTTGCTATGACAGCAAACAGAAGCCCCTCCCGGGTACAGTCCGGGGCCACTCGACAAGGGGGGGTGGCTACCTGTTTTTCAGCACTACATAACGTCTCCACCTCTGCCATTTGTACCGCAGCTACTTGGAGCTCTGTGCACAAATTTATTAGGCATTATAGCCTGGATATTACATCATGGCGGAGAGCCGGTTTCGGCCTGGCCGTGCTACAGGGTCTCCTGTCCTAGAGTCAGGACTTGTTTAAAGATCTCTCCTAGTTTCCTCCTCCCAGAATGCTTACAGGCACCATTGCTTGGAAATCAGTCCTAATGGTGTTACCTGCTGCAAGAGCTGTATCTCGAAGTAAGATAGTACAGTTACATAAGAACTTACCGTAACAGTAGATCTTCAAGAACAGCTCTTGCAGCAGGTACCTTCCCGCCCACCATTCCCCTTTGGAGGAGGCATGGCTTACCGAGCCTTGGGCAGGGGCTTACGCTCTTTATCTTTTGATGGCGGATCCTCGGTCTCCCATTCTGATGTCATCCTGCGGCCGGGAGTCTCCGGCAGGAGAACTGGGGAATCTGGCAGGACTGCCCCCTTATGTACTACGCCTGATGTTGGGGGCGGGACCGACGTCGGGGGTGGTCCCCGCTGAAGATAGCTTGCTAGAAGAATTCCGTGGGGTCCTGACGCCTGCCGGCTTCAGTCCAAATGGTGTTACCTGCTGCAAGAGCTGTTCTCGAAGATCTACTGTTACGGTAAGTTCTTACGTAACTGTACTTTCCTGCTCCTAGTGCCTCTCTGGTCATACAGTACTGTTTTTTTTTGTTGTTTGTTTTTTTTAGGGGCTGTTGGGTTGCATACACCTATCTGGCCACCCAGTATTCTTTTTATCCAGGACTGCTGATTTTTGCCCACACTAGTTATTTTGCACCTTTTTTTCATTCTTTTTTATGCCTTCTGCCTTTGACTGGCCCTCTTTCAGCAGATCTCTCCAGACTTATCATTCACCATCCCTAGGGCTTACTTCTGTGAGAAGCTGGACGGGCTGCCCTAACCCCTCTGGAGCCCAATCCACAGGTGGAGGTGCCCAGTTCATAGTGCAGGACCTACAGCGAACCAGGTAATCATATGGCTATTCAGAATATTTTTCCGCCAACATTTTCCATCCAGAGGGCTGCCAATCATACAGTGATTCACATATCAGTGTCCTGTGGTGGGCCCCTCCCCAACTTCTGCACCCGAGGGAGTAGAGCCATCCTTGAAATGCTCAATCCTCCTTTCTCTGGCCAGTCCCAAGTGACCCCATTCTGTTCCTGAAATCGGTCACCATCATCGTGAGTGGTAGTGCTACCAGGCGGGCATATTTTGCACCTTGTTTATCTTGTAAGTCATCATCTGCTATGGTACAATTGTTGTTGTTTGTCTTGTAGGTCCATACTGTTTTCCAGTTGGACTAACTTGAATTAATTTGCCCTGTATTTATACTGTTTTTTTTTTTTTTTTTTGTTTGTTTGCAAATTTTTTTCTTTTATGCTCCTCTGGCATGCCTTGAAACGATTCCGCTTCTCCAACCCTTTGCCTAGGGTGTAGCCTCCCTCCGTCACCCAAACCCCTGCGCCTCCACACAGTGGTGGTCAAAACTGGGAGAGCTAACCTTCCTATCAGGAGAGTAGAGATGCCTGGCGGCTGCTCAGTCACAGCCAACTCCTTCGGGTGACCCGTGCTCATTACCGAACACGGGCCACCGGAGTGGCAAGGTAAGGTGCCAGTGCCTCAGCCCTCCATACCACTGGGCCGGCTTATTTATACCGTTTTATTTTGTTTGTTTTTGCTTATATGATATTTTCTCCAATGCTGGTTGCATCTCATTCCTTACGAGTGGGGAGATGATCCCTTGCTGCAGGCAGGCAGTAAACTAACAAAAGCAGACACCTCATGTGGTGTCCTCCTGAGGCCATTGTAGATTCATCCTCTGTTTGACTCCTGCCTTGCAGACTGTAGGTCAGAGACTGAGTTACCGCTGTAATTTACCTTTGGTTAGGCTTCACTTTATATGCCTTTTATTGTCTAGTTGCCTCCAGCTGTGTTCTGCCTCTTGGTAATGATCTGCTGTGCTGGGAGCTGCCCTCACAGTTGCTTTAGTCTGTCAGCTAGTGCCCATGGAAAGGTGCTTCCCCTATGATGGTGGTGATGAAAAGCCACGAAGTCTGTGCGATCTGAATGCAGTGGGAGCTGCTAAAAGCTGTCTGGCCCTGCAGGGGAGTGGCCTCTGCTCTCAAAGCCATTATATTTTCAGCAGTTTACTGATTACACACTTGTGGTACCCTTCCCCAAGCAGTAAACCTCGCCACCAGAGTTATTAAAGCTGGATAGATGCGCAGTTCTCTGAGGGAAGGGTTCATTATTGAACACTTCAGACACTGGACTGGATGTAATCAACGACTGCCATTACCCTTTTTTGTGTTGGGGCTGTAATAGGGACTTGTGCTTTGATTGTGGATCCCCAGGGTCATCGAGGTTACTATGTCCAGACTGCAAAAGCCTTCAGACAGTCAGGACCAAGACCTGGGTGTCACACAGGCTGTACGTAACTATGCCTTGTCTGCACACAAACTGTGTGTGAACATCCCCTCATTCACTAAGAGATATTTTGCATGCAAGCTGCGTGAAAATCAGATTTTCTTTCCACCTCTAGGTCCAGTTTTCTTGCAAGCAATTTGTTTCAAGCTGGAAAATTCACTGAAGAATAAATTCTAAGCAAGCTGTGTGAAATCTGGCATTCTAGGATCATGGATATGTTTTTTCATCCACACTTATTGGCATGTCCCTTTCCCCTGTAAGGATCGCTGGAAGTCTTCAAGCTGGCTCCTCCCACCCACCCGGGTGGTATAACCCTCAGGTCCACCCCATGACACCAGATCTTCCTTTCCGCTGGAAGATTCAGGTTGCCTTCTTCGTGCTTCCGCATTTTGTAGGCTCTGGCTTCAAAACCTTCGGTTATTCCGAAAATTTGTCTAGTTCGCATTAGCGATCACAACTACTTACCTTTGATTATGGAAGACAAGTCTTCCTCCAGTTTTTGCCGGTGTTCCTGCAGCCAGAAAGTGTCGCGCACCATTCCCCACACCGTGTGCGTCTATTGCCTAGGTGTCGACCATGACACTTCGAAGTTTCGATTTTTGCCTTGCATTTCACCCTAATGTCCTCGACGACCATTTCACATGCCTAAAGTTGGGGAGGCCGGAAAAACAGAACCCTCTGGTGAAATCAAAGGAGGCCCGGTAGGCAGTTTCCGCGGCCGGAGGATCTGCCGAGCAACTGGAACGCATGCAAGCCTTCAAGGAGGAAGTGACTCGGGCCGCAAAATCCTCCTCTCGGAGCTTCTTCGTTCCGCTCAACCTGGGCTCCACCTTCTCGGGTTCCTTCCGAGAGCTGTGCCAGTCTCTCCCGACTAAAGGGGAGAGTCCTGCGGGCACGCACTCCTCTCAGTCCCACAAGTGGGAAAAGGACCCGGGGATCAGGTTCTTGGGATCGAGAGAGATCTTGGTCTCAGGAACTGGCAGTCTCGACTTCGGTCAAAACTGCCTCTTCGGCCACTGGCTTCTCGGCTTTGCCGTCTGGCCAGTCGACTGAAGTGTCAATCGACGAGGTTGAAATAATCATCTACCTGATCGACCCATTGTCACTGACTCCAATCGACGATTCTCTCAGTTGGACTCCAGTCCTTTCTTTTCCCAACAAGGAGATCCAGCCAGCTGGGGATCCCATCAAAGAAGTGGTCCCCAACCCTGGGAAATCACCGGTCCCGCCGGTGTCTCCCGAGCGACTGAATCAGCCTGTCCGATCTCAGCCGAGGTCCAGGACACCCTCGACCGAAAGGCCAAGAAAGAGACACAAGCACTCAAAAAAGAGGTGATGCCATCGGTCATCCTCATCCTCCTTGGATGAGAAGAGGCTCTGTCGGACGCTCGGTTGGCGCTACGAGGACCTCATATGGCAACAGCTGATTTTGACCAGGCACAAGCCGAACCCGGCTCCTACCTCGGCCAGTACTTGGCTTTCTCCTCCCAGGCCGAAGCCGACTCCTTCAGAGCCGATTGTCAGTTCCCCCACCCGCGGAGCCGGCGAAACCTCTGGTTCAACCTAAACCAGTCTCTCCACCAATAGTGGTGGAACCACCACCCAAGCAGCCTGTGGGAGGGGCTTCTTCTAAGGAAGATAGACCAGACACCATGCTTCCCCGGCGACTTTTGGTCACTCTCACCCCGGACCGCCCTCGGTGGTTCGAAGGTGACCTGGGCGGTCGACCGTTGTATCCGGATTCCTCGGATTCAGATGTGACCGGCCTACATTCTCATCCCGGGGATGATGAATCGACCGGTGGGTTAGAGACGGAGGAAGGTCCTTCGTCCTTTCAGGGCATTCTTCGCCTCATCTCTGAGTCTATAGGGATGCCCCTGGAACCAATCCAGAAAAAGGCAGAGTACCCTCTCACGGACATCCTCAAGAGAGGGGATACCCCGACGGAGGCCTTTCCTATGGCCAAGGCCATAGTTGGCCTGGCCTTAGAACCTCGGCAATGCCCGCCTGCCTCCTGTCCAGCTCCGTCTGCCCGCATGGCCTGCAAGTATGCGGTGCCCATGGGGTCCCTTGCGGGGTTCACAGAGCACCCTTTGGCCGAGAGCCTGGTGACCGCCCCTGTGTTCAGGCGTACTGGCACTTCTGCCAACTTCCTGAAAAGGAATCAACTCTTGGATCATTCGGCTCGAAAGGTCTGTGTGGCCTCATCTTTAGGCCTTCGTCAGGCAGGTTTGGCCGTCATCATGGCACACTTCTCCCATGCCCTCTTGGGGTCTTTGGATGAAGTCCTCCCACACCTCCCCACGGACATGCAGACCACGGTCAAGCAGGTCCGGGATCGGGGCCGGGCTATTGCCAAACAGCAGCTTCAGATGGCCCTGGACATTGGGGATTCTTGTGCCCGCTCGATGGCAGCCGCAGTTGCCTCTCGTCGCAGGGTTTGGCTAAGACTCTCCTCTTTTCCGGCGGATACTCAGCACAAACTAGCTGATGTGCATTTCCTGGGCACCAATCTTTTCAGCCAAGGAGTGGCTGGTCACCTTCAGCATATTGAGCAGTCCAATACCACCTTAAACGCTACTTCTGCTAAAGGTTCTTCGGGCAAGAAATGGCAGAAGAAGAAGAAGCCTTTTCGGCACTCTTCCCCTGCGTCACAGCAACCCTCCTTTCAAGGAGGGCAGCAGCAACAGCAGGCTCAAGCTTGGCCCCCCCGGCTCAAGCCCGAGCCTCCCAGGCCTGTAAAGGAGGCCAAGGTTCAGGTCCTGGATCCTCCTCCTCCAAGCCTGCTCAGTGACGGGGCGGGGGCTGGTTCCCCCTCTCCCATCACGCCAGCTCTGGGTCCTCCCGTGGGGGCCGGCTCCACCACTTCCTTTCTGCCTGGTCCGCTATCACTACGGACAGGTGGGTTCTTGAGGTGGTCAGTCAGGGACTGCCTCTGGAATTTGAGCAGTACCCTCCAAGCTGAACCCACACCCCTCGGGAGGAAAGAGTATCCCTCCAGACTCAGTCGGCTCTCCGAGACGACATTGCTCAGCTCCTCAAGGAGGCAGTAGCTCCAGTGGCTGATCCTCCAGCAGACCCAGGCTTTGTCTCCAGGTACTTCCTGGTGCCCAGGTGGACGGGGGCTGGCGCCCCATTCTAGATCTGCACAACCTGAATCAGTATTTCGGGTCATGCACCTTTCAGATGGTCACTCTGTCCCAGATGATACCATCCTTGGAACAAAACGTGTGGTTCTGTTCACTGGATCTGCAGGATGCGTTCTTTCATGTCCCAATCCGTCTGTCTCATCAGCAGTTCCTCTGCTTCAGAGCCAAAGGGACCCTGTACGAGTTCCAAGCCATGCCGTTCGAACTGTGATCGGCCCCACGGATCTTCACCAAATACATCACAGTGGTGGCAGCCCATCTCAGACGTCAGGAGGGTCAGGATTTAGCCCTACCTCGTCGATTGGCTCTTAGCAGGTCTCACCCAACAGGAGGTGGAGCGATCCGGGAATCTGGCCCTCCAGACTTGCTCCCAACTCGGCCTCCTGATCAATGAGGCCAGATCGGAACGTGTACCTTCCCAGGTGATGTGCTTGACTAGGGCAGAGCTCGACTCTCGTCAAGCCAGAGCTCGACTGCCGGCAGACAGGGTGGAGGTTCTCTCCTCCTTTGCCCAGTCATTTCTGGTTGGGCAGTTGCACTCTGCCTAGGACTTTCTGCGTCTTCTGGGTTACATGGCAGCATGCACCTCAGTGGTCCGTTGAGCCCAGTTGCACATGCACCCCCTACAGTGGGAAGCTGGCCGCCCAGTGGACTCAGCGCCACGGTCATTTCGACCAGCTGATCACTGTAACCCAGAATATGTGGGACGCTCTCCAATGGTGGACCGCCCCAGACCGGTTGCAGGAAGGAATCCCGTTTGTCCACCCCGAGCCGACTGCCGCCCTAACGACCGATGCATCTCTCATGGGCTGGGGAGCCCACATGGGGGACATAAGGGCCCATGGGTTCTGGATCCCCGAGGAGTCCCAATGCCACATCAACCCGTTGGAGCTCAGAGCAGTCACACTGGCACTGTCAGCTTTCGCGCCTCAGCTCCGGGGTCAAGTGGTTCACGTCCAGACGGACAATACCACGACTATGTACTACCTCAACAAACAGGGCGGCACGCACTCCCGTCTGCTTTGCAGAGAGGTGCTCCTCATCTGGAACCTCTTCAGCCATTTGGAGGTGGATCTCCTAGCCAGCCATGTGGCAGGAGCCTCAAACCATCTGGTGGATGCTCTCAGCCGCTTAAGTGAGACATCCCATGAGTGGTCTCTCTATCCAGAGGTAGCTTACAGCCTGTTCTCCCACTGGGGCAATCCGATGGTGGACCTGTTTGCCTCAAGGGAAAACACCAAGCTGTGTCTGTTTCATGCCCGTCCCCCTTAGCGGGGCTTGCTGCAGGGGGATGCCTTCTCGAGGCTGTGGACCCCAGGCCTCCTCTACGCCTTCCCTCCATTTCCTTTGATCCACAAGGTGCTCCTCAAGGTGAGGAGGGACAAGGCGAAGGTGATTCTGGTAGCCCCAGACTGGTCACGCCAGTTCTGGTATCCAGATCTCCTCAGCCTCAGCTGCAGGCCCCCGGAGTGGCTCCAGCATGCCCAGACCTGATCTCTCTCTCTCTCTCTCTCAATCAGGGGAAGGTATACCATCTGGACCTTCAATCCCTGCACCTCATAGCTTGGTACCTGAGCAGCTAGAGTTCCAGGCTTTGGGTCTTTCCGAGGATGTTCTCACCATGGTGGAGGCATCCAGAAAGGAATCGACCAGGAAATGTTATGCCTTCAAATGGAAAAGGTTCTCCATTTGGCATCAGGGCCTGGACCCTTTGCCCTGTCCAGTGGCTAACATTCTCGACTACCTTTGGTCTCTCTCCAAAGGGGGTCTTCGATCATCGACCCTTAGGGTGCACCTGTCAGCCACCTCTGCTTACCGGGTGCGGGCCGGTCAGCCGACGTTGGCGCAGGAGACAGTGGTAGGGCACTTTCTCAAAGGCCTGGATCACATATCCCCTCCAGTGCGTGAACCTCCACCTCTGTGGGATCTACTGCTGGTACTGGCAAAGCTCATGGGCAAGCCATTCGAACCAATGCATAAGTGTGAGTTGTCACACTTGTGGAAGATGGCCTTCCTGGTGGCTGTCATGTCTGCCAGAAGGACAGGGGAGCTCCAGGCACTTTCGGTGGACCACCCTTATCTGGTCTTCAACGTGGACAAGGTTGTCCTACACCCCAACCCGAAATTCCTTCCGAAGGTGGTGTCAGACTTTCACCTTAACCAGGTGTTAACTCTGCTGGTATACTACCCTAATTACACCTCGGAGGCCGAGCACAGGCTCCATACTTTGGACCTGAGATGAGCTCTCTCCTTTTATAAGGAGAGGATGGCAGAAATTCGGGGAGAGGTTTGGCAGCTGTTTGTCACCTATGTTGAAGCCGCTTCTGGCAGACCTGCAGCAAAACTAACTATTGCAAGGTGGATTACGTCTTGCATAGGTCTGTGCTATGAGTTGGAGGGCATGGAGCCTCCCAGAGGGATTCTACCCGCCATACCGCTGCATCGGTGGCTGCTTCCAGGGACATCCCTATCCAGGAAATCTGTTGGGCTGCTACCTGGAAGTCAGCAGACGCCTTCATTACCCATTACCACATCGACCTTTAGTCATGCCGGAATGCTGGTTTTGGGGCCTCAGTTCTCTAGTCTCTGTTTCCTAAGTAGGGGGTGTGCGCCTTGTCTCCCTCCTCCCAGAGAACTGCTAGGAGTCTGCCAATAAGTGTGGATGAACAACATATCCACGATCCTAGAAAAACAGGTTACTCACCTGTAAAAAGTAGTTCTAGTGGCTGTTCATCCACACGGACCACCCGACCTCCCCGGCTGCGGACGCACAACACCTGGCCTCAAGCGGGCTAAGATCTGGCGTCATGGGGCAGAGCCGAGGGTTATACCACTAGTGTGGGTGGGAGGAGCCAGCTTGAAGACTTACGGCGATCCTTAAAGGGGAAAGGGACATGCAGATAAGTGCGGATGAACAACATATACCACTCCTAGAACTACTGTTACAGGTGAGTAACCTGTTTTTTGGGGGGGGGGGTTTTGCCTGTAGGCCCCAGTTCTCATGCAGGCTGTCTCTCTCATGATGGGAAGCCTCTTATCACACAGGCTGTGTGATCAACACCATGAGAAGCTAAATTTCTCAAAAGCATCTTTCCTCACTTATATATGTGTTGGACAGCACCCAATTAATTTTTTTTCTCACAGACGTTTGTGGGAGTTGGACTGCACAAGGTGCATGCCATGGGTCTTAAATGGTACCTCTTCACATAAGTGGCATTTGAGCTTTTCTCAGCGCACAGCATGCATGAGTTCACCAGATACCACGAGGGGAACTGTTACTGCAGAATGGACTGATTTTATTTTTTCTTGCAAGTGGCATGAGTGGCTGAGTTCTACTATCTGAATGCACTCAGAGAACCAGAGGATTGTGTGGTGCACCTCCACTGTGGGGAGTCACCAGCAGGGTTGGAAGTGCTCTAGGAGAAGGCCTCGGCTGTCTTGCTTGGTGTGCCTTGTGCTCCTTTACTTAGCAGCAACCTAAGTGACAGGGAGCAATGGTCAGCTTATTGCGGCTTGGTGTGTCTGGTTGGCGCCCATGACAATGTGCAAGCAGGCTTTGCTCACTGTAGTAATGGGGGGACTAGCAGAAGCAGTCACAGGGTTACTGGAAGGTGGCATGGCCCTGTCAGGCTCGGTGGTAACTGTGAATACAAGAATTGTGTTTCTTGGGGGGTGATGCACTTCCTCCTCCCTAACCCCCCAGCTGCCCCATATGTGCCAGCGTTGATGGTTTGATTCTCTGTGGTTCTTGGCATAAGACCATTCCCTCTTCTGCCTTCTGCCGGAAAGTATATCTGACTGCTTGTATTAGTGTCACCGAAGACTGCTGCAGCACTTCAGCCTACGCTCCACAGAGTGGGAAGTGCAGTGCATGGACCCTATGTCCCATTTTTTCTGAGCCTGAAAACAGCTGTGGGAACACATAACAGTGCAGGAAGAGGTCACTGGACGCGATCTACGTAACACATGGATGCAACCTCATAACAAAAAATGACAGTTCGTGGAGTGATGGCTATGCGGTTAGTAGAGGACACCTAAGGTCGAGACAATGACAGCCTGACGTTCAGTCCAGGGTACTTTTCCTCTAGCTCCTGCAATGATTAGTTTATTTTCTGGGGACCCGCTACTTGGAGCCGTTAAGGCTAGAGTAGAAATCCAGAAGATTACAAATTGGATAACAGATTATTGCTAGGTATCTCTCGGTGCAACCCTTACCTTGAGTTCCTCAAGGCTCCACTTCCAGGTCTTCGCCAAATGACATGATCAGGTGGCATTGACAATCACAGCAAGACTGCTTTTTGAATGATGGTTTCACCGCTGAGCTTGGGTTGTGTTTTACTAGGCAGTGACAGCCACCCATCTTTGCAACATGGTGACTATACAAAAGGTAATGGAAACCAGAACAAGGTTTCGGGCATTATTCACCCTGACTTGCAGTACGATGAAATCAGGGGGCTTCCACCCGGCATTAGACCTAAGGTACATGTACTTGCTATTCCGGTATCATAGGATCAGATGGTACCACTGTCATCCATACTGAGGGAGAATTTTCTTTTTTTCTATTCAGATTTTTATCCTTCTGCCTCTGACCTGCTACTCTTTGGTCAGCTCCGCTCAGCACCGTCACCTCCTTTCCCTGGGTGCTTACCCCAGCCTCTGTGTTTCCCCATGGCTTGCTCCCAATGGTGGGATCCCAGGGGTCTGCACTCCCTAGGTCCGGATCCGGGTGGGGAAGGTGCCCAGTCAGCAGTGCATGGCCTCAGCAGGGTGCTGTCCATCATTCTGCAAGTCAAAGTTTTTTCTCCTCTGTTTACTCCCTGGGGTGCCAGCATGCAATGACGCACACTTATGTGTGTTGGTACAGGGTTTTTAATAATTGATTAGCAGTTTTTTTCTTGGGACAATACTAACTGTACAGAAAGTATTTATATAGATTTTCTAGAAGTGCTGTGTTTGTTAAACACAGTGAGGCAAGGGCTATGCATTGTCACAAAGATTTAGCACTTTTATGAGCAAACCACTAATCAATTTTTAGAGTTAAATAAAACCCTGTGGGTACATAGCCTGTTATCAGATTCCACGGTAGACTCTCCCCCAAGTGTTCCACTGCAGTGTGGCCAACTAGCCTCTGCAGCCTCCCCAAAGTAGAGCTGTATTGTTGGTACACTCATCGCACCATCTGCTAGCTGGCCGCCAGCAACATGAGTCCACTCCTAAAGCTAGGATTGATTGTCTGCGGCTGGGTGAAGGGGTTACCGTTGGACACCAGGTAAGGAGGGTGCCACTGGACACCAGGGATTGACTGTAGAGGGCTGGGTGGAGAGGGCGGTAACAGTGGATACCAGGTGAGTGAAAGGGGTACCATTGTGAACCAGGGATGCTGTTCCACTGAACACTGGAGTTTGAGTTTTATTTGTTGCTGCTGATGGCCATCTGTGCGGAGAGCTTTATGGGTCAGGGCATTATATGCCACCAAGGATGGGCTCACTGTGATCATAGTTCCAACAACAACAACAAAAAGTTAGATATTGTCTGACACTAGTGGGGTCCTGGTGTCTAAAACGGGGTTGGGAGCCAACATTGACCACGAGGAATAGGCTTCCGGGTGACCACATCATTCTCTCCCCCCCCCCCAAATACATCTTTATACATCGCATAAACAAGAAGTACTGATGTTTTCCCAAATCTGCAAACACATCTTTAACATCCTGGTTTTGATGTGCACATAAGCTTTTGAGTTGTGCAACGACTGCGACCACAGTTGTACGGTGGCTTGTGAAAACACACTATGAAGTGCTGGCCCGATGGCGTGGAGGACTAAGGCATTGTAAAACCTTACCTCCTGCCATGCCGGTGACCCATGTTTGAAAATGAGTACGAGTTGCCAGGGGTCGGCGGGGTGGGAGAGGATTGAGCATCCCAGGGATTGCTCTCCTCTCTTGGGGAGGAGTGGCCAGCCCTTCCGGCCCATGACTGGTGGATGGAGACCCAGTGGCAATGCAGGTGCAAGTGACTCGAAGGGAGGGGCTGCGGCAGTGTAGGATGTGTGCACCTCTATGTGCATGTCATGATGCTGCAGAATGGGGGACGGACCAGAAAAGTGGAAAAGCTGGGGACCAGGCTTTGTGAAGCCTTACCCATTTCTCAACATGCCACCCAGTCGCTCCGGTCCAGAGTGACCTCTGGATATGTGGGCACTGGGTGGATGAGGAAAACCCTCCCCCCTGAGCGAGGAGATCTGCAGGAGAACCGAACTCCCGACCAGAGAGAGGCATGGGACAGTCGCAGTGCATGGAGACAAGGCTGATTAGCTGCCCGGTCTGCCAACGGAGGATAAAAACCTTTATTGAAGAAAAAAGAAAATGCCCTATGAAAAAAAAGACTTCTCTAGTTCTGTGCATGCACAACCAGTGGTAGTTTTACAGTTTTTTGTTCCACCGACACTAAGAGAACTATTCTTGGGATGGCATCTAAGGAACGAGAAAGATTCAGGTTTCAAATCTCAGCTGTGTTTTGGTTATAGGTGTGAAAACACGTCTCAAAATGGATATATATTTTTTTTTTGCAACCCCATAACTCAAAAAAGAGCAGAACTTAAATTGACCCAGTTTGACTGATTACAAGATCTTACAACAAGGGGTCACACCTGTCACATTTCAGGTCCCTAGGGCCAAAGTCAGCCAAGTTGTAAGTGGACAAAAATAGAGGTTTACATTAAAGTGCCTACTCAGCTCTAACTACAGTTGTGCTGCTGGATTGCTGTTATACTGTATGTAATTTATCTATCGTTATCTTATTTAGCATGACTGTTTATATAGTTATGTTCCTTCTACTTCCTGGTGTCCTTCCCTCTCAGGACTCATGGGTCTGCTATCTTTTTCCTGTCGTTCAGTAGCTCTCCTCTCCTCAGTAAAAAATGTACTGAGGTGGTTGGAGGTGGCGCCACCTTTTATACTATGTGGTGCATGGTACTGTATGCTGGTGCTGTGCACGTGATGAGGCTAACATCTAAAACTTTCTGGTTCCCGCAGGCTCCTAGTTCCTCTGGCCCAAAGACAAAAGAGTATAGCTGAATGGAAGAGATACTCTGGAAGATTCTACTCTCAAGCATTTGTGTGTATAAATATGTAGAATGAAAGTGTCATATATGCAACAAATTGATCTTGCAGGCATAGTACAAGAAATTGTATATAGCAAAATAATGCAATGCAATGTATAGTATATGTACTGCAGTGTCAGAGTCTTTGAAATTCTGTCATTTTTATCATGTGCAGGCAGAAAGCTTTGAGATTTGTATCCCCTTTTCCAGTGAATACTGTAAATATGTAGCCCTGATTATAATGTATTGTCTTCACATACTTTACATTCTGCTGGTGATCATTTTACTGTTTCTACCAGAATATACATATATGCCTGTCTTTCTTTCTCTCTCTTGTGATTGGATGCAGTGTGTTTTCTGGTTGGGGCCCTGTCTTTGTAGCACTTTGCATCCATCCTTTTGTTGTTGGGTAGATCCTGGACTGAGACTGCGCTAAACCCCTGCTTTAGTTGCCACTTTTACTTGACTGAGAAGGTGGTGCAGTGGGTAAACCACTGAACTTGAAAATAAGAGAGCACAGTTTTGAATCCAAGCATGGACAGTGGCTCACTATGATCTTTAACAAGTTATTTAACCTGCCTCTGCTCAATTCCTGCCAGCTGTAACCTTGGGTAGAAGCAGAAACCCATTTCAAATAAAATACCCAGTATAGTACTGCACCTTCATTGGGATTAGCCTGAGTAAATAAATTGTAAAAGAAAAGAAATGAGCATTCAAACAACATGAAGTCTTGCTATATTATGACATATGCAGTATAACCCCAGGTTAAACCTGCTCCGGAGGTGAAAGAGTTAACTTTCCATGCAGGGCATGGAATCTTGAGCGTGAGCTCGGTTGAGCACTCTGTCTGTTGTAGCTCAAACTTAAACTGTCAGATTCTTTACTCCGCCTCACTGAACAGTCGCTCCGGAGATTCCTCCTGCTGCTTTCGTTTGTCGGCTTTAAAGTGTAATTCTCTGTTTATTTTACCGAAATTTAACTGCAATCGTCGGTTCAAGCTCTGTCTGTGGTATTGTAAGTAATAGATAGGCTTTTGTTTATTTTCTTCTGTGTAGAACTTGTAAACGTCTTTTCGGTTCGGTCTGAACCGATCAGATTGGGTTTAAAATTACTTCCTAGTCCTTTAGAGTGCGGTTCCCGGTTCTTATTGGTTCTAAAAAAAAATGGATTTTATTACCTTTTTTTCCATGACCCATGACACGGTTGGGAACCGATAAGAGAGTCTTGCTTGGCGGATTGCCATTAACGGGCAAGTTTTGGTTAGGCTGGCACTGTGTCTGAGAAACCCAAAGAAAAACCGGACCCACTGTTTCAGCACTGTGGCCTCTGTGGGAAGCCTTTGCTAAGGCTGACCCACACCACTTGTGTATATTGTCTGGGGTTTGACCACCTCAATGCAGACTGCCAGATTTGTAAGAATTTTCCTGCTGCCACCGTGGAAAAGAGAGTTGGTAGGCTCAGGAAAGGAGGCCAAAAAGTCCGCTGACCCGGATGGCCAGCCCGGTTCGGTTCCAGCCGAACCTGAGAGAGTGCCCTCTGACCAGGGCGATACTTCCTCGGGCAAACGAAGAGCCAGCTCTGAGGAGCCGGTTCCAACTAAAAGGACTAGAAAGTCAGCTAGTTTGGGGCCAAAAGTTCTTTCTCAACCGCTGAGGAAATAGCCAAAGCTATTCAAATTGTCCAGTCTCTTTCCCCAGTTCCGTCCGAACCGACACCATTAGGGAAGGCCGTTCGGATGGTTCCCCAGTTCAAGATTATGATTTTGAGGATTTTTATGAACCGGAGGAGGGTATGAGGAGAGTGAGTGTGATTTTGAAAGTCTGGATGTGCCCATTGAACGGACATCTCTCCAGACAGACCCTCAGGAGTATCCCCTCCCAGGCTAGCTGAGTCCCCTTCTCATTTTTTGTTTTACAAGAAAGTTGCTGAGACTCTGCAACTCCCTGTTGAGGAAGCTGTTGATAATCAAGAAGAGCCTGATTTTGTGGAAATGATGGATATTCCAGAGTCTAGGAGACTGTCTATTCCCTTGCATAAATCTTTTAGGAAACAGACAGTAAAAATTCTAAAAACTCCTCATTCTATCCTCCCTGTGGATAAAAGGATGGACAAGAGGTATGCTTTATCAGGCTCTGATACGGAGTTCCTCTCCCAGCAGTGCAGCCATGTGGGGGTAGTGCAGGCTGCAGCCTGTGACAAGGCTAATATTCCTCTAGCATCTCATCCTCCTGAAAAGGATTCCAGGAGGATGGATGCCATGGCAAAGAAACAGTACATGGCAGCATCTTTGGGACTCAGACAGGCAAATTATATGGCTTATGCAGCTAGGTACCAGAAATCCAGGTGGGATACTGTCCTGGCCCTAGCAAAACAGGCCCTGACCAGCTTGCCGGGGCTGGAGCAGGTGGCTTATGGATGGTGAGGCATCCAAGGTGCAGTTTCATGCTGCAGTAGACTCTAATGATGTTTCATCAAGAGTCATGGCTACATCTATGTCTCTTCGCAGAATGGCCTGGCTCAGATGTACTGCCCTGTCACAGGATACTCAGTCTAAGGCTATGGATTTTCCTGTTGTGGGCAATTCTCTGTTTGGGGAGCAGACAGAGAATTATATGAAGAAAATGGATGAGTATAGTACCACCTATAGGAGTGCACAGGCCAAGGAAAGGCAAGTCACTCCTCAAAGGCAGCATGTCAGGGGCAGGGGCAGGCCTTTTCATAGGCCTTTTTACCAAGCCCAGGCCTCCACTTCTGCTTATGCCCAGAGGGGGTTCTTTAGAGGACGGGGCAGAAGGGGTTCTAGTAAGCCTGCTTCTACCCCTCAACCCAAAACCCCTGCAAAACAGGCTTCCTGATGGGGTGGCGAGGGCTGATTCTCCACTACCAGTTGGGGGCAGGCTGGCTTACTTTGTCCATGACTGGAAGTCTTTAACATCAGACAAGTGGGTCCTGGAAGTAGTAAGCCAGGGACTGGTTCTCAGCTTCAAAAAATTTCCGAAGATGAGAGCCAGGTCTTTTGCACCTGCAAACCCATCAGAGGCACTTGCCCTGGAAGCAGAAGTTTCTCCCTTCCTGGCTCTCAGAGCCGTGGAAAGGGTTCCACCCATACACCAGGGCAAAGGTTGTACTCCAGGTACTTCCTTACCCCAAAAGACAGGAGAATGGCGGCCCATCCTGGATCTCAGGTATCTAAACAAGCACCTTTTAAAGCGAAAGTTCAAAATGGTGACCCTGGGGATTATTTTACCCTCTCTAAGGCGGGGACTGGCTAGCCTCCTGGACCTCAAGGATGCCTACTTCCATGTTCTCATCAGAAGCTCCCATCGAAAGTACCTCAGATTCGAACTGCCCTCAGGCCATTACCAGTTCAGAGCAATGCCCTTTGGCCTCTCCTCGGCCCCGAGGGTGTTCACAAAATGCCTAGCAGTAGCAGTTGCTCATTTAAGAAGGCAAAAGATTGCCAACTTTCCTTATCTGGACGACCGGCTCATTGTAGGCCAGTCTCCAGAACAGGTCAAACTACACTTACAAGTAACCCAGCAACTGCTTACATCTCTAGGTTTCCTTCTCAATCTTCCAAAGTCAGTTCTGGAGCCTGTCCAGCTTCTCACCTTCATAGGCGCAGAACTGAACACAAAAGAAGCCAGAGCCTTCCTTCCTCTGGAAAGAGCAAGGACCCTGGTGTCTCTGGCCTCTTCTTTCACCCTGCAGGTCTTTCGACCAGCAAGACTGCTTCTACAGCAGTAGTGCAGGGAGCAAGATTTCAGATGAGGGACATACAGGTCCATTTGAGAGCCTTTTGGTCTCAAAGGACAGATCCTCTAACCAAATTGATTCCAGTGACTCGAACCTTGATCCAGGCCCTTCAGTGGTGGCAGGATCAGAACAATCTGAGACAGGGGTTTCCCTTCACTCCCCAGTCTCATTCCCTGACTCTTACCACAGATGCATCCCTCTTGGGGTGGGGAGCTCACATGGGCGACCTTTCCACCCAAGGGCTGTGGTCCCCTCAGGAATCTCTGCTCCACATCAATTTGCTGGAACTCAGAGCAGTTTTTCTAGCACTCCAGGTTTTTTCCACATCTGTTCAGAACAAGGTTGTTCAGGTCAGAACAGACAATACCACTACAAAGTGGTACATCAACAAGCAAGGGGGCACTCGGTCTACGGCCTTGTGCACCGAAGCAATGAAGTCGTGGTCTCTGGCTTATTCTCTGAACGCCTCCCTTACGGCAGTTCACCTCCCAGGCAAGGACAATGTCCTAGCAGATGCTCTCAGCAGGATTTCCCAGGGCCATCACGATTGGGCACTGGACCCCCTAGTACTGGAGGTAGTATTTGCCAGATGGGGCACCCCGCAGATAGATCTCTTTGCAGCCCCAGACAATCATCAACTTCCCCTTTTTTGCTGCAGGCCCCAGTGTTGGGCCCAGTTCCTCTGGATGCCTTCCTCCTCAGTTGGGAAGGGAAGTTCCTCTATGCTTCCCCCCCTTCCCCCTTCTTTTCAAAGTGCTACTCAAAATCAGATCTCAATCCTGCAAGATGATCCTGATTGCTCCAGATTGGGCCAGGCAGCCCTGGTACCCACTCCTCATGTCCTTAGCAGTCCACCTTCCCCTGTGTCTTCCCAGGAATCACAACCTGTTAACCTGTGCCCAGGGGAGAGTTTGGTATCCGAACCTCAAATCTCTCAATCTCAAGGCATGGCTCTTGAAGAGTTAGTTTGCTGACCTACACCTTTCCCAAGGTGTATTGGATATATTGAAGGCCTCTAGGAAGCCTTCCACCAGGGCTACCTATAATTCAAAATAGAAGAGATTTTCCATATGGTGTGGTGGTAAACATATTTCCCCAGAATCTGCTGGCGTGCCCACGATCCTGGATTATTTGGTGCATTTGAATTCCTTGGGGCTGAGACCAGCTACCCTAAAAGTACACTTGGCAGCTGTGTCTGCCTTCTTATCAGCAGGTAAGCCATCTCCCGTTTCAGCTCACCCTGTCTTCTCCAAGTTTTTTAAAGGGTTGCTTCACACCAACCCCCCGTTCAGGGACCCTGCCCCTGCTTGGGATCTTAATATTTGCATCGCTCCGCTTATACAACCCCCTTTTGAGCCATTGTCTTCAGCAGAGCTTAAGTACTTGACTTGGAAAACTGTGTTTCTAGTAGCCATCACCTCTGCCAGGCGCTAAGTGAGCTACAAGCATTGTCAGTGGAGCCTGATTTTATCTCCTTTCATAGAGATAAGGTGGTCCTCAGGACTAACAGGAAGTTTTGCCTAAGGTGGTTTCAGACTTTCACCTTAATCAATCCATGTCTCTTCCTGTGTACTTCACTGACCATTCCTCCTCTGGTGAGAGGAGATTGCACAGTTTAGATGTCAAAAGAACCCTTAGTTACTATATAGAACGTACCAAGGGTCACAGGTTTGAATCCCTCCAATTGTTCCTCATGGTGAGGTTGGTAAAGGGAAACCTGCCACTAAAAGATCCATTGCCAGGTGGATTGTCTCTTGTATCCAATTCTGCTGCGAAAAACTGGGTAAGGTTCCTCCCTCAGGCCTGAGGGCTCACTCTACTAGAGGTACAGCTACGTCTCTGGCTGCTGCCAGGGACATCCCTATCCTAGAGATATGTCAAGCAGCTACCTGGAAAACAGTTCACACTTTTACTAAGCATTACTCCCTGGACATCCAGGCTAGGAGTGATGCTCGATTTGGCACAGCTGTGCTTCAGAGCCTATTTCCTAAGTAGGTTCTGTCCCTCCTCCATGGAGGTACTGCTGTGTAGTCTGCATATGTCATAATATAGCAAGACTTCATGTTGTTTGAAGAAAAAATTACTCACCTTAGTAATGTTGTTTCTTCTAATGGAGTCTTGCTATATTATGACCTCCCCCCCAGCCTGCCCCTCTCAGAACCTTTATTTTTGGGATGTGGGTGGGCAGTGCAATGTTGGCACTTCATTGATGCCCACTTTATTTTCACCTGCTCTAGGGTACTTAGGTGTTGCGAAAAATTTTTCTTTCTTGAATCCCCCGACTTGAGTCTTTGTTTTGGGATCAAGAACAAAAATGTGTTTTTTATAGTTAGTAGCCAGTGGCTAGTGTAGGTTTACGGCTTCCACACAGAACCTTAGTGAGTTTTTGCTCGTAAAGATCTGACAGTTTAAGTTTGAGCTACAACAGACAGAGTGTTCAACCGAGCTCGCGCTCAAGATTCCATGCCCTGCATGGAAAGTTAACTCTTTCACCTCTGGAGCAGTTCTAACCTGGGGTTATACTGCATATGTCATAATATAGCGAGACTCCATTAGAAGAAACAACATTACTAAGGTGAGTATTTTTTTCTTTTATGCCATAAACCACAATGTTATGGCTTTTGTGAATTACAGTATATCATCATTTATCATGTTTCAGGACCCATGGGGACTTGGTGAGTGGCCTGTACCACCAGATCCTGCTGTCCCTGCAGAAGGTGTTGGTGGACCCCGTTCGTCCACTGTGCTCACACTACGGAGCAGTGGTGGGCCTCCATGCACTGGGCTGGAAGGTAAGGACAGAAGAATGGCTGCAGAGTTCTGTTTACAGGTCTGATGAATGAAAGCACTTTGTTGTTATTGATCAACCTGGATGAGCCAGGTAATGCTGCAGCAACTGCTGTCTACTGCATATTAAGAAACCAAGGGGCAGGAGGGTGGCACAGGCTCTAGCCTGATGGAAGTTGGGAGAAATACAGTGGCAAAATGCTCAGTCTCTGAGGAGGGGGAGGAGGAGCATGTTGGTCATCCAGCTAAAAAAAAACACAACCTCCACCACCACAGGCTGACCAAGGGGTGGCATTGGCAAATCTGCAGTAGCCACCTGGCTTTGCCCTTGTTGGTGAAGGATCAGTGCAGTTGGTAGCCCAGCACCTCTATACCATGTTTTTTTTTTGGCAGGACTGCTGCACAACTAATGGTTTAGAGAGCCCCAGCATTGGCATTGGTAGCTTCAGTGACATGAGTTGTTAAGACATCTACAGGGGCTGCTTCTACTACATGAAGCATATTTTCTATCCACTTCCCTTTCTTGAACTTGTTAACCTGAGAACATTGGCACATGCTTTCATTCCATCCTGAATGGATTACTGCAATGTGCTGTACAAGGGCTAACCTTGAGGCCAGCTTTGAGATCTGCAGCTAGTGCAGAACGTGGCAGTGAGGTTTCTGGCTGCTGCTTCGAGGTCCAAACCATGACCAGCTTGGTACTGGCTGCCCTTAAGACTGTTGACTTCAAGGTCCATTTGCTTACATTTAAAGCCCTGAATGGACTGAGTCCCCACTACCTTTGCAAGCTTCTGGCCTCCCTGTGTTCCAGGATAGAGGGACTCGTTCCTCTGGCCAAGGACTTTTGTGGATACTATCTGTACATTATTGAAGGCCAAAAAAAGGGCACTGATTAGTTGTAAGGAGAAACATTGCGATGAGGAATAGAGCAAATACCAAGTAAATATGAAGGAGCCAAGAAGGTAGTCAGAGATGCAAAAGCAGACACAGAGCCGCATATTGCCAAGGGGGGTCAAGGGAGGGGGAAAGCTCTTCAGATACATCAGGGTACCCAGAGATGAGATACGGAATTGTTAGGCTGACCGATGTGGGCAGGGTGGTAGAGGAGGACAAGCAGAAGGCAGCCATTGTTGACCACTTCTGCTTAGCATTCATGGTGGAGGATAGTGGATCTGTGCTGTAAAGCATCATAAAAGCTGCTGCAAGGGGGATCTCAGAAATGTGGTAGGTTGTAATTATATGAGAAAGGGTTAAAAAAGGGCTTTCAGACATAAACAAATAGAGAAGTCTCTAGGGCTGGATGGGGGTGCACCCAGGGGTGCTTGGGGACCGGCATCGGAACTGGCTGTGCCCCTGACAGGGCTATTCAGTAGCTCACTACAGTCAGAGATTGCTCCAAGAGATTAGAGGGTAGTGGATGTGGTACCACTTCATAAGGGAGGAGACGGGGAGGAACCAGGAAATTACAGGCCTGTCATTCTTACCTCTGTTGTAGGTGAAAAATGGAGACACTAGTCAATGTGGACCTAGTGGACTACCTGGAGAGAAATGATGGGCTCCACAGTAGAAAACAGCACGGGTTCGTGGTAGGGATGTCCTGTCAGAGCAACCAAATTGTATTCTTTGACTGGGTAACAAGTGTGGTGGAAAAGGGACGAGCAGTTGATTTACTTTGCCTAGGTTTCAGCAAGGCGTTTTACTTGATGCCACACAGAAGGTTGCTGAAGAAATTAGAAAACCTGGGAGCAGCAAAGGACCTAGTTAAATGAATGTGGCTTAGGGAGAGACAGCAGAGGGTGGTGATAAAGGGGTCAAATCTGGGGAAGAGAAATGTTGCTTAGGGGGAGACAGCAGAGGGTGATGGTAAAGGGGGTCAAATCTGGGTTGGGGAGGTCACAAGTGGGATACCGTAGGTGAGTCCTGGGACCAGTCCTTTTCAGTATGTTCATCAGTGACATAGGAGGGGGGATACAGAGCAAGATGCGTTTCTTCACAGATGGCACTTAGCTCTATGGCAGAGTAGACAGAGAGGAGGGGTCGAGGGAGCTGCAGAGGGAACTGCAAAAGTTGAACAGTTGGCCCAAGGTCTGGCAGTTAAAATTCAATGCCAAAATGTAGCAGGATAGCAGTAAGGCAGCACAAAGGTGGAGGTGAGTGCAAAAACCCTGTCTAGACAATAGGTAAGTAGGCAGAGTCGGGTAACTATATGAACATACAAAATTGCCAATAGATAAAGGCCTTACGGTTTATCTAGTCTGCTGGAGTGTGCAGGTCCCTACTGTGTTTACAGAAGGAGCTGCCCCCCTCCTCTACCTGCTACCATTCCCTTCACTCTGTCACATTCTCTCTTGAAGCTGTCCACTGTCTTTAGGGAGTCCACCTCTTCTGGCAGCTTGTTCCACATGGCCACCATCCTCTCAGTGAAGAAGTGCCTCCTCATCTCTCTCCTGAATCTTCCCTCCACACCAGTTTTAGGCTATGCCCCAGACTAAAGAGGCCTTTAGTGCTCACCCTGTTAATACCTTTAAAGTACTGGAAGTTCTTGATCATGTCCCTCCTCTCCCTTCTGTCTTCAAGAGAGTACATGTTGAGCCCCTTGAGCCCTCCTCGTAGGTGTTTTCCTGTTTACCCTGTTTCCAGCAAGTTACATCCTTCTTAAGGTAATCTCTGGGTGTGATCTCACCAGTGATCTGCACAGTGACAGTAGGACCTCTGCCCTTCTGCTGGCCTGACTGTGCAGACCTGCATCCGATTTACTTTGGCTATTGCTCTGCTACAGTGTGCCAAATGCTTCAGGTCACACGTGATGATTGCCCCAGGTCCCTTTTCTCTTCTGACTTGGTTACCTGCACAACACCCAGCCAGTATTTGGTCTCTGCGTTCCTCATCCCCAAGTGCATAACCTTATGCTTTTTAGCATTGAACCCAGTTGCCAAATGCCAGACCATTTCTCTAACCTAGCTAGGTCTTCCTTGAATTCCTGTCTCCCCTCTTCCATGTCCATCCTCCCACAGAGGTTTTGTGTCATCTGTGAACAGACAGATTTTACCTTTGATCCCATCCATTAAGTCACTGATGAAGATGTTAAACAACACCGGACCGAGCACCAAGCCCTGAAGGACCCCACTGGTCACTGGCCTAGCTTCTGAGAAATCCCTCACCCCCCGACTACCACCTTTTGGCTTCTGTCTTGCATCCAGCTTTTGACCCATCTAGAGAACTTAGCCCTCACCCCCAGGTCTTCCAGCTTCCTGACCAGTTTTCTATGAGGCATAGAGTCAAAGATCTTGATGAAGTCCAAATACAGGACATCAGCCACTTGTCCCTTGTCCATTGTCCTGGTTACCCTGTCGAAGAAGTCCATTATGTTAGTTTGGCAGGACCTCCTCGACACAAATCCATGCTGCCTCTTGTCCTGTAGTTCATTTTCCTCCATAAGGCTCACTAGTCTTTCCTACAGCATGGTCTCCATCAGCTTCCCCACTATTGAGTTGACCAGCCTGTAATTCCCCAGTTCATCCCCTGGTCCACTTTCATGGAGAGGCATCACATATGCAATCCACCAGTCCTGGGGAACATTCTCTGTCTCTAGAGAGGTGTTGAGCAAGTCTGCCAGGGGACTTGCCAGGGCAAACTGGATGAACCAATGGTCTGTTTCTGCTGACATTGTCTATATGTCTGTGTTTCTTCTTGTGAAAAAAGGCAATCTCAAGTGGACATAAAATCGTATAAGCTCCAAATTTTCCTGAATATATGGACTGCTGGTTTATGACCATACTCGAGAAATCTTCCAGGAACACAAATCTCTGAAGAAAGTAGCTAAACCACAGTGAAATGTCAAGTTGATGATTTGTGATCCACAAGCAAGCAAAAATTAAGACACAATTAAAGCAAGGGGGAAACACCCAGCAGGGTAGTGGAGGAAGATGAAGGAGAATCTGCAGCAGAAGCATTTACCAGGCTGGATTCCACAGAGCGGAAGCTAATTAAGACTTCCTGTTCCAGAGTTATGTTGGAGTCATGGAAAATATCTCTGAAGGAGGGGAAAGAAAAAGGGGATGTACCGGTTCACCTCCATTAGAAAAGCTAAAGGGCCGGCTCCATGGCACGGATCGAAGGGGTTCACTCTGCACGCTGGCAACCTAGGTTCGTGCCTCGAGCCCGGGTACCAGGAGTGGAGACCGGCAAGGTGGAGATTCAGAATGTCCATTGGACACTTCCCTCCCGGGGGTTGGGAACGAGCCATGGCTCTTGTGAGGTGACTGATGGACAAGCTTGGAGAGTGTGTCTCGACACGTCCCCCACCTTAGGATGCCATCTCTTCACAGCTACAATGTGGGGGCAGGACGAGGAAAAAGTGGAAAACCGGCTTCCTGCCAACCAGATGACAAGCGCCTGGCCTGCACCACCACAAAGCCCCAGACTATCTCGAACTGACCCTGCAGCAGCTTACCATTGATATGGAGTTCGCCTGAAGACACATCCCCCTCAGAGGAGAGGGACCCTTTCGACACAGGGATAGGTCGGGTTACCCGAAGGTAAAACTGCAAGGCAGGGTCAGGAGAATGGTGGTGTGGGGTCAAGTGGAGGTGTGGGGCATTGGTGCTCCGAAGGGGAGGCTGGCAGGGGTGCCACAGGGAGGTAGAAAACAGATAACAGACCAAAAAAAAAAAAAGAAGAAAGGCTAAAGGATTCCACCCTGGGAAAATAGACCCCCACATACAAAAGATGTAAGAAATGAGATTAACCAGGCTGGGATTCCTGGTACAGGAAGAGGGACTAAAAATCATTCCAATTACAACAGCAATACTGTTTACCCAAGAGAAGATCTCAAGTCAAAGTTGAAGGTCACAGCAGCAACCTTAAGTACTGTAGGCCACCATCCCCTCCCCCAGCCCCAGCAAAGTCAGGGCTGGGATCTAGCTCTGGCGCTCTCGTCACCAGTGGCATGCAGCCTCTGTCAACAGAATCCATTCCGTCGACAGTCGCTGTGACCCCAATACCAGGTGTCATCAACTCATAAGGAATGATAGCAGTGATGTCTGAATTATTTTGCAGTTTGCTTACGATATTACCAGTGACAATTTCAGCAGTCACTGGTCCATTGATGACAACCTGTACTTTGTCCCACACCATTGTTCCCCCATCTTAACAACCGTAGACACTGGTTGTGCCTGTTGAGATTCCCTTACCCACCCAGTGGATGAGGAAGAGTACAGCTCTGACCTTGTTACTCCATCTCCACTGTATCTTCATGTAGTGCAGATACTGTGGTTTATAACCCTTGATCACCACCTGAGGATACATCTTTTTAGGCACTCTTCAGACAAATGTAAGATACAGTGCAGTTTGAGGCAGAGCAAGAGTACAGTGGCAGCATGGCACAGGCCCAGCACTCTACCTGCTGTGCCTAGAATGGAAGACAGACAGTATCCTGCCCCCTAGTCCTAGAACCTTTTATGCCTCACAACCTGAAACTCGGTTGTGATTATGGCTGCTAACGATGAATCAAGAACTCCATGTCATATGAGCTCTCTACCTCCTGGCAAAGAATCCAGATGACTTGATGTCATGGTAAAAAAAAAAAAAAAAACATTTGCATCTGCTTCCTTAGGACTCAGAACTGCTAACTACCAGGCTTACATGATCAAGTATGAGAACAGTCTGCTGAAGTCTGTTATCCATTGGCGATAAATTACCTGAAGGATCACTAAAAACCGATCTTTCTAAGACCCTCACAGCTGGGTTAGATACTGGAAAGCCTTTGTTCTGATCAGCCAGTGAATCATGCCTCTGATGCTTCTGACAGGGCGGCTGTCTCCGGCATTTGCCTATGTCGTTACTTTCAGTTAAGAGTGGCAAGCTTTGCCACTAATGACCAACAAGCTGTGCCTAACTAACTCCCCATTTGGGGGACAGAAGCTGTGTGGTTCTGATGTTGAAATGACACTCTGTGATCAACGGTCCTCAAAGATAACCCTGGGAACTGTTAATGCAGTGAACCTGGGACCTCAACGAGGTTGTTGTCAGAGACCAGCAACACCATATGGAAGACCAGTGGGTGGAAGAGGCAGTGGACAGGCCACCAGGTCCTCAACTTGAGGATCCCATTCCAAAGCCCTTAAAGGAGCTGGTACTGGCAGTCAGCATGCCCCCACCCCCCACTAGTTCCTTCTGATTCCCTGCAGCCTTCCCCTCCACCCAAACTGAAAGGAATGCAAGTAGGGGGCAGAGTCTCCTTCTTCCTACACAGTTGGAGGGTGATCACTACAGACGAGTGGGTCATAGAGCAATGTCACACTCTGGAGTTGGTGTCCAATCTTCAAACGCACCCTCAACCTTGCTGTTACCTTTCAGCTCAAGCAAAGTAAACACCTTTTTAGAAGAGAGCAATAGAACTTGATATGTCTTCAAGGGTGGCACTCTTGCGGCAGGTAATACCATTAAGACTGAAGCCGTCAGGCGTCAGGACTCCACGGAAAACTTGTAGCTAGCAGTACAAGGCAGGGGACCGCCCCCGACATTGGCTCTGCCTGACATCAGACGTGGTATAAAGGGGACGGTCCCCTGGCACCACACCAGTTCTTTTCCCGCTGTCAGCCCACGTAGCCCACGGATGCCTCGCTTGCAGTTGACAGCATCAAACACCAAGATAAGTCACCTCGTTTGTATTTGTCAGTTATCCAATATAGTACCTCATTTATGTCGTCGCCCTCTCAACCGCGACGTAAGTCTAAGTGTTCCTGCGGGAAGCAGATCCCAGCTAAAGACGGCCACGCAGCCTGCCTCATCGGTCTAAGCCCAGGCCACTAGCCAGATTCCTGCAGACACTGCTAACGCTTCAATCAAAAGACGCGCACCAGGAGAGCTCACGCCCTAAAAACCTTCTTGTTAGAGAAGCAGCTTGCAGCTATGCAGAGAGGTTCCAGAGCCAGCTCCTCCTGTCCCACCAGAGAGTCCCCTTCCAGAGCTAAGACCTCAGGTGAAAAGCATCACAAGCAGAAGGATAGGACCAGATCCGAATCCCGCCATTGTTCGCCCGCCAAACCAGCGCCATCATCGTCTTCTTCACAGAGGTCAAGCTCAGTTCCTGCGGCCGCTGCATCTTCCCGCTCTTCCAAAGCCACTCACACCTTTTCTCAGGGTGCCCAAAAGGAGTCCGCCTCAAAGGGACATCGATCCTCCTCCCTGACTCACCAACCTCACAAATCTACAGGGGCGGCCCAGGAAGGTCTGCCCTGGGTGCTGGATAGGCCTAGTTCCTCCGAAAAGAGAAAACGCTTAGAGGAAAGTTCTGGTAGGCATGGGGACGCCTGGGCTTGGACTCCCTCTCCACCAGCAAAGGTACGTCCTATTCCTGATGCCAGACCTACCAGCTGGTCGCCTACCCTGATGACTTGTTCCCCGACACCACATACGGGACGGTCGCCGGGCAATGATCAGCCATCTGCGCACCCCCCCCCAAGGGACAGATGCCAACTGACATCCCTCCAGACGCCGGTCGCTGGCCATTGGCCATCAGGTACCGGACACCGGTCCTCTGATGCCGGTCTTCCGGACCCGACGTCAGACACTCCGGATAGGGCGCCCGATCCCCAGATGCCCGCCCCTGATGGTCAGGCGCCCGGGCCATCTAGCCCGGCGCTGATCCCAGTGGCAGATATCGGGGAATTTATTCACCTCTTGGTGGAATACGGTCAAAGGGGACCTCCTTTATAGGCCGCCAGATAAGATACCTACACCACCACCCATGGGTCCTCCTCCCACTCCAGAAAAAGATCAGTCGGGGGATCACCCTCCTCCACCCCCTAAGAAGAAGGACAGAAAAAGGTCTCCTTCCTCATCTGCATCATCTCCCCAATCGTCCTCTTCCTCTGATTACTGAGGAGATGGTTTTCTGCCACCATCCCCAGAGCCCAGGGACTCTCCACGC
Source organism: Neoceratodus forsteri (assembly GCA_016271365.2). Taxonomy (NCBI): domain Eukaryota; kingdom Metazoa; phylum Chordata; order Ceratodontiformes; family Ceratodontidae; genus Neoceratodus; species Neoceratodus forsteri. The sequence continues at coordinate 502,147,633 of CM028132.1, forward strand.
TCTCCTCCAGACGACCCTTCATTCCTCGATATAATGAGGCATATCCAGACTATTTACCAGTGGGAGACTGAGGCTCTCAACCTGGAGCGCCAGCGGTTAGCTAAGTTCCTAGGGGAGAAGAAGCCTAAGCCGCTGGTCATTCCTCCATTTATTGAGCCCTTCCAGGACATTACTCGTCTTACCTGGAGGACTCCTTCCTCTGTTCCTGCAGTTCTGAGGAAGGTGGATAGGTTATATAAGCCTCCCAGGTCAGAGCCCTTCCTGGCGGAGCAGCCCAAGGCAAATTCCCTGGTCCTCACGGCTGCCCACAGGAGAGAGACCAAGTCCAAGCACCTCAGCTCGCAACCTCCCAACCCCGTCTCAAAAAAATTGGACGGCTGGGGAAGGAAAGTCTTCTCCTCCACTACAAGATCTATTAGATCCCTTAACTTCATGGCCCACATGATCTCCTACCAGCAGTCTTTGTGGAGGAAAATCATTGAGTTGGCAGAGACCCTCCCAGACTCAGAATCCAAGCAGGAGATTCTGGCTTGCGCCCAGTCCGGTCTAGACGTTGACAAGCACACACTCAGATGCTCCTGTGATGCGGTGGACATGGCTTCTAGGGCCGCAGCATCAGGCATTTGTGTGAGGAGACAGGTCTAGCTCAGACTGACAGGCTTCCAGCAAGACCTTCAGGGCTCTATCCTGGACTCACCGTTTCAGGGTCTGGTGCTTTTCGGTCCAGAGGTAGTGCAAATGGTCAAGGACCTTCAAGAATCAGGCAAGGCGGTAGCGGATGTACATCGTATGTACAAGTCCCAACCGCAGGGTAGCCGCCGGCATCCTTTTTGCCAACGCCAAGGCCAGTCCGGTAAGCAGCCCCAAGGGAAGGGATTTCGTAGATGGGGTCAGCCCCTCCCAAGGTTCCCAGGGCCCAAAGCAATCCAAGGCACCCAGAGCCCTGGCCCTCCCATCCCTCCTTCCTGGCTCCCCAAAGCTCTCACTCCCATGGGAGGCCAGACAGGTTTCAAGCAGGTAGGGGCGTTTGAGTATACACCGCTTCAGTGGTCCATCATCACCTCAGATCAGTGGGTGCTGGAAATCATTCGATTAGGGTATGCCATAGAGTTCATCTCTATACCTTCGGACAACCCACCACCCCCTATGTCCTGTTGTCCACCGAACTACCTCAGCCTCCTTCAGGCAGAGGTCTCTCTGCTCCTGGAAAAGAGAGCTATTCAAAGGGTTCCACTGGCCCAGATAGGCAAGGGCTTCTACTCCTGTTTTTTCCTGGTCCCGAAAAAGACTGGAGACCTTCATCCCATCCTGGACCTCAGCGTGCTCAACCTGTAGGTCAAGTATCAGAGGTTCCCCATGCTAACATTGGTAGGACTCTTTCCTCTGCTTTAATCAGGGGATTGGTTGTGCTCTCTCGACATGCAGGACGCTTACATGCATATCAAAATCCAGAAACTGCACAGGAGGTTCTTGTGCTTCCGTCTCGGAGAAGAGCACTTCCACTTCCTGCAGAGGGTCTGGAAGGAAAGGTATGCCTCTTTGCGGATGACACAGAGATCTGTAACAGAGTTGATACACAAGGGGGGTAGAAAGGATGAGAAGGGACTTGGCAAGGTTGGAAGAATGGTCAGACATATGGCAACTTAGATTCAATGCAAAGAAGTGCAAAGTAATGCACCTGGGAAATAAAAATCCAGGAGAAGAGTACACAATAGCAGGGGAGGTACTAACAACAACAATAATGGAAAGGGATCTGGGTGTAGTCATATCAGATGACCTAAAGGTGGGTATGCAATGTGAGAAGTCAGTAGGAAAGCCAGGGGATACTGGGATGCATAGGGAGGGCATCACAAGTAGAAAAAGGGAAGTGGTTATCCTCTATACAGACAGTTGGTGAGACCCCATCTGGAGTACTGCGTGCAGTTTGGAGACCTCATCGCAAGGACATAGACAGGATGGAAGCAGTCAGAGGAGGCAACTAAAATGGTGCAGGGTCTACATCAGAAACCATATGAAGAGAGACTGAGAGAGCTTAATATGTATACCCTTGATGAAAGGAGGGACGGGGGGACATGATAGAAACTTTTAAGTACCTCAAGGGAATCAACAAAGTCCAGGAGTGTAGCATCTTTCAGAAAAAGAGATGTGTAAGAACAAGGGGGCACAATTTAAAGTTAGAGGGGGGACGGCTCAGGGATAATGTGAGGAAATTCTTTTTCACGGAGAGAGTGGTGGACGCATGGAACCGCCTTCCTGGAGAGGTTGTGGGGTCTAAAACAGTGGAGGAATTCAAACATGCATGGGACAGACATAAGGCAATTATAGTGGGGTTGCAGGAAATAGGCTGTTGGTTAACTAGAATCTGCAGCTTATCCAGTAGGTAGGGAAATGGGCAGACTGGGTGGGCCAAGTGGTCCTTATCTGCCATCAAAGTCTATGTTTCTAAGTTCAGGGTCCTCCTTTTTAGCCTTTCGTCGGCCCCCAAGGTCTTTACGAAGTGCCTGGCAGGAGAGGCCTCTCTGTCTACCCCTACCTGGACGATTGGCTCCTCTCTGCCCAGTCAGAGGGGCAGCTAGCAATCGCCCTCAGTCAAACGCAGGCTCTTTTCTCTTCCCTGGGGATCATAGTGAACTGGCCGAAGTCTCAGCCAAAGGCATCTCAATGGCTGCAGTTCATAGGAGCTATCCTGGACACAAGGATAGGCGTGCCTTCCTGCCCTCAGACAGGATAGAACACCTCCAGGACCTGGTAAGAACCTTTTGGGGAAGGCCGTCTTCTCCCGCCTGAGCGGTACTGCAGCTGTTGGGACATATGGCGGCGGCCATCGCCACTGTCCCTTTAGCCAGGCTTCATATGAGGACGCTTCAGTGGCACCTCAAAGCACAGTGGGACCAAGCTGTGGATGACCTGGATCTCAGGAACCCCCAGTGCATTTGCCTCTCTCCACCCACTTGTTGTCTCAAGATCGGGGAACTCTTGTTCATCTGGCTCTAAAGTCTCTTCACCTGCATGCATGGCTCCTGCAGTCCTAGTGGAAGAGAGGCTAGGAGTGCCAAGCAGGGTGGCAGAGATTCTTTTAGCGGCAAGGAAGCCTTCCACTAGGGTTGCCTACGCTCTCAAATGGAAATGCATCTGCCTATGGGCTTCGGCACGAGCCCTGGATCCTTTGGGTTGTCTGGTCAGGCACGTGCTAGAGTATCTCCATCACCTCCTAGATTTAGGCCTGAGTTACCATCTATCAAGGTTCACATGTGTGCAGTCTCCGCATATCATGCTCCTATAGGAGATAAATCTCTAGCACAATTGGATGCCTGCAAGACCTTCTTGCAAGGGGTATTGTACGTCAGGCTCCCAAGGAGGGATGTCATTCCGCCTTGGGATCTTCTTTTTGTTTTGGAAAAGCTCACTCTCCCTCCCTTCGAGCTTGCAGATTCGTGCGAGATGCACTTCCTTTCCTGCAATGCCTTACTTCTGGCAGCTGTTACCTCCACTCGAAGGGTTTCCAAGCTCCAGGCTGAACCGTATATCATTTTTCACAAGGATAGAGTGAACTTGCGAACCAATCCCAACTTCATGCCAAAGGTGGTGTCCGCCCTGACCCTCAATCAGGACATCAGCCTTCCAGTGTACTACCCCCAAGCTTCAAACCAAGATGAAGCACTGTTTCACACCTTGGATGTTCAGTGCATTCTTAGGGTCTACCTTCACAGAACTCACTCTGCTAGGTCGACGGACCAGTTCATCTCCTATGCTAAGCGCATATTAGGGGCTCCTGTGTCCAAGCAGTCACTAGCCCGTTGGCTGGTGGACTGCATATCTTTTTGTTATCAGCATCACGGGAGGGCCCGCCCAGATCCTGTTAGGGGCCACTCCACCAGAGCAGTGGCTTCTTCCTTCACGGCGCTCAAGAATGTTTCCTCAGCGGATATATGTGCCACTGCAACATGGACCTCAGTCCATACATTGTCATCAGACACTATAGTCTGGATATAGCTTCCAGAAAGAGAGCAGGTTTTGGACTGGCAGTCCTTCAGGGCCTCCTCTCTTGAGGAGATCTTGTTTCACCTAAGCTTTAGGTTACCTGCCTACCGCCCTTTCAGACCCGGGCCTATCCTTTCTACTGCTTGAGACTCGGTCCTAATGGTATTACCTGCTACACGAGCTCCACCCTCGAAGACAGATAGTACAGTTACGTAAGAACTTACCGTAACAGTAGATCTTCGAGAGGAGCTCTTCCAGCAGGTGGCTTTCCCACCCTCCATCCCCTGATATCCTTTTTACCAGGGATCACGAGTTCCAGCCAGAGTGGGGATTTCTTGCCCGGTTCTCCTTTTCTTCCAAAGCTGGGTCTCCAGCGGGAGAACTGGGGTGGCACCAGGGGACCGCCCCCTATATACCATGTCTGACGTCAGGCAGAGCCGACGTCTGGGGCAGTCCCCTACCTTGTACTGCTAGCTACAAGTTTTCCGTGGGGTCTTGATGCCTGACGACTTCAGTCCTAATGATATTACCTGGTGCAAGAGCTCCTCTCGAAGATCTACTGTTACGGTAGGTTCTTACGTAACTGTACTTTCCTATTCAGGAACAGAATTGAGGGTTTTACCCCCTGGTAATTCTAGTCCAGTGTTTCTCAAATGCAGTCACCGTGGCTGCATGTAGCCACCAGCACAGTTTTTTGCAGTCACCAAACTCTTTAGAGCTCTAAGTACAAAGGTAATGGAATGGACAATTTCTTACCTTTAAAAAAAGCACACTAAGAAATAAATTTCAAGTGAAAATACATCATGAGCTTGATACAAATGTGTTGTATCAGGGGGTTAGGGTATTTCAGTGGATTTAAGATGAACATAATAAGAAGTGAGGCCACCAGTAAGTAAGTTCTGGTGGCCACAATTTGAGGCCACCAAAATTTGGAGCTTGAGAACCACCTAGTACCAAAGTGAACAGGTGATTTGCATCCTGTACTGGACCTAAGAGGCCTGAACAAGTTCACAGAATACAAAAAAATGTTAGATGTTCTCACTGCAGTCTCTCATTCTCTGCTACAGCACAAGGAATGGATTTGTTCCTTGGACGTAAAAGGATACATATCTTCATATCCAGATTCGACAAAGCCAGAGAATACTTCAGATCTGTGCTGGGGAGCAAGCATTTTCAGTTTCGGATCTTGCCCTAATCTTTGGCTCAGCGGGTTTCACCAGATGCTTTACAGTGGTGGCAGCAGTGCTCTGTAGGAAAGGAATAGAACAGCAACGTACCTACTGTAACAGTGGATCTTCAAGAAAGTCTCTTTCATCAGGCCACACCTTTAGAACTATACCTGTGTCAGCACTAGGACCACAAGGAAGCTTTTGCAAGCCAGGAGCCGTCCACGATGATGTCATGCATTAGCGTCTACATAAACATGGGTGGCCGCATCTCTTCTCAGTTCCCTGCTGGAGATTATGCTCAGAGGACCTCATTATGTGGAACCAGAAGATAAAGGCAGCATCCCGCATACCAGGCGACAAAGAGTGTCGAGGAATCAGTGATGGAATAACTCTGTGCAGAAAAATCTGGTGACCAACTCCTGAAGGGGGAAGAAGGGTGGGTCAGCATGGCTTGATGAGAGATTCCCTGGAAGATCTACTGTTACGGTAAGCATGTAATTGTTCTCTCTTCTTTGAGGATATCTCTTTCATCAGGCCACACCTTTGAAACAAGGCCCAAGCAATATTAAAACCTAATAAACTCCTCAGCAACATTATGGCAGCAATAATCACTTCGCACATTAATGGGATACATCAAATGGGTATGGGATACCTCTATTTGGGTAACTGTACAATCATCCACAAGGGCGTGAAAGGCTGAAATAGCAGCCAAATGCACCTTGAGTGAGAAATACTGAAGATTTGAGTCTGAGATGGACAGCAAATATTCCAACACTGCATTAACTAGGCAAGTAAAGGGATCCAGGTGTTGGAAGTGGTCCTCAACGTAAACTGCTTCTACTTCAGAGAGCGTGTATGTGTGTGGAGAGTTCTCTAGAAACCACCAGAACATAAGCCACTTTAGAGGATACCCCAGACCTCGCTGTGGCTATGTCTTCAGGAGCCATGTGTGTGTAGATGCAGGGATTTCAGGTCTGGATGGACCAGAGACCCTCTGTCCTGTGACAGTATGCCATTGCACAGCGGCAGAGGTACAGGGGGTTCCACTGCTAACTGTTAGAGCAGTGGGTACCAAATCTGCTGAGGCCAAAGTGGCGCAATTAGAATGAGGGTTCCTCCCACCATCTGCAGTTTGAGTAACACTCTCTGTATTAGAGAAAAGTGAGGAAAGGCATACAGAATCCTCCCTTTCCAAGAGAGGGACAACGCATCTTGCCAGAACACTCAAGGCCCCGGAGCAAGCAAGCAAAAAATGCATCAGTTTTGCATTGTGTGGGGATGCAAAAAAGTCCAACTCTGGACAAACCCACCTTGCGAAAAGATCTTCCACCACTGAGGTCAGCAGTTCCCATTCGTTCAGACTGGACTGTGACCTGCTTAGCCTGTGTGTGCCAAGCCATTTTGGGCACTGGGAGATGTACATCTGAGAGTTCTAGGTCGTGTTCCAGAGCCCACTGTCATATTCACATTACTTCTCTACATAGTGAATATGAATGAGTCCCCTGTTGTTTGTTGATGTAATACATCTCGCTGATGTCCGTCTCTACTAACAGAGGACATGGCATCAGATGTGCTTGAAATGCCTGGAGACTGTAGAGAACAGCCCACATCTTCAGGACATTTATGTGTAAGCTATTTTCTATCTTGGTCCAAGTACCCTGCATTTGGTAAGGACCCAGATGTGCTCCCCCCACACGGATCCTGAGGCATCTGAGGTGAGAATCTGTGATAAGGTTGTACTCCAAAATGGTAAGCCCTTGAACAGGTTAATGTGTTCCATCCACCACAGCAGGGTCTTTCTGGAGGAGACATGACTAGTACTGCTCTGTCTAGGTTGTCAGTTGATTGTTCCCACTGGATTTTTAGAGACCACTGTGGGATCCTCATGTACAAGCTGGTCAGTGGTACTGTTGCAGTGGCTAGTGCCATAAGGCCCAGAAGGTATAATAAGGTCCTAGCTGGACAGACCAACTGTAGCACACTAGATGTTCCTGTGCTATAAGGCATTCCACTCTGTCCAGTGGCAGGAACACACGTCCCTGATCCGTGTCTAGTATTGCCTCCATGTACTTCACTCTTTGATGGGGTCAGTACTCATTTTGGGAGGTTCACAGTCACCACGAAATAGTCAAATAGGGTTCTGGTTTGAACCAAGGTGTGTATTAGTTGTTTCTTGGAGTGGGTCTTCTATAGCCAGTTGTCCACATAATGGAACACATACAGTTCTTGCTTGCGGAGGGTTGCTGCTGAAAGACTCGTGTGCAGAAGACAAGCCAAATGGTAAGACTCTGAATTGGTAATGTTCCCCTTCCAACAAGAATCTCAGATATTTTGTATGATTCTTCTTGATTTTGATTTTGAAGGTGTGCATCCTTCATGCTCAGAGAACAGATCCAGTGTCCTGTGTTCAACAGGGGAATAAGGGCTTGTGATGAAACTTCTTGTACTCTGTGTAGAAGCTTAGGTCTTGCAGGTCTAGAACTGGTCACAGTCCCCTGTCCACTAGGAAGTATCTGGAGTAGAAGCCCCTGTTCCTCTGTGTGACAGGAATAGGTTCTGTAACTCGTTTTTGAATTAATGCTTTTATCTCCTCTTTGAGCAGTGACATGTGTCCTGGGGGATATGTGAAGACAGGTGGCGGATGATCTGAAGGAATCTCAAAGACGCTCCAGAGCATGGCCTTTTGCAGTGATGTCCAGTACCCATTCGTCTGTAGTTATCTCCTTCTGTTGGTTCAAGTGAAGGAGGGCCGGCTCCCAACAACCACCCCTGGAGGCAATGATGATTGGAAGGTGTCTGACTGTAAGTTGTTGTGAACCAATGGGAGCAACACCAAGGGCTCCACCTCCTTTGTGTGCTTTTGAGTAGGCACCTTGGGAAGGTTGACTGGCAACACTCCAGTGCGTTTACCTCTGCCTTATTTTCTGTAGGTTGGTCTGCCGTCTCTGGCTGGGGGTGGACGAAACTGACCCCAGCCCTTGCCCTGGTGTGGGGTATATGGACATGACTGATCTCAGAGTCATCCTAGAGGATTGGAGATGTTTCAAAGACTCTTCCGCATCATGCCAAAGAGTGTATGCCCTCTAAAAGTTGCACTTAACACTGTTTGTTGAACCTCATCAGCAAACCCAGCTACTCTGAGTCATGCATATCGTCTCATGCAGATGCCAGAAGCAGCTGCCCTGGCAGAGGTGTCGGAGATAGCATAAGCTGAGTAGATCAAATGTTTACTCACCTCAGCCCCTGTAGTCAAAGATGTCATTATCTCTACTTTTGCCTGACCCTCAGGAATGGCCTGTGCAGCAGCCTTGGCACTCCTCCAGTGTGTGTTCTGGTATTTTATCATATGGGCCTGGTAGTTTGCAGGATGCAGGCCTAGTGATGCAGGTGTGTAGATATGTTCCTCATAACATCCAGCCTTCTGGATTTCTTGTCCGGAGGCAAGGAGCTCATATGTTTGGGTACCATGTATCTGTCATGAGCAGCTGTAATGACTACTGAGTCAGTTTCTTGCTGGTTACCATAATAAGACTTGTGAGATGGTGTAGGGTACATCTTGTCAGTCTTCCTAGGGACTGCTGGTATAGCATTGGGTCTATAGCAAGCAGCATAAATGGCATCCTATAGTGCTAGGTATAGTGAAGGGATGACTATGGAGGGGGATTCTGGCATCTCCATAAACTTCAACAAATTCTTCTTTGTGGAGTCTTCCTCTTTCAAGGTCAATCCCATAGCTGCCTGCATTTTCTGCATCATTGTTTGAAAAGAGGGATCCTCTGGTGGAGATCTTGAGCCTGATTTTCAATGGGCGATGTAGAGCCTGCGTTAAGTCCTGCATCCGACCCCCTTTTTTGGGGGGGGACAGCTGTGCCAAACATCTGTGCAGCAACAGGACAACTTTGTAAAACAGGGCCTCACAGTCCTAAAAGTTATCTCCCTGTTAAAAAATAAAACTTTGTATCTATCTATCAACTGTGCCTGATTTTAGTAGGTTGGGTGCAATTACAACACTTTACTGGATTTATGGCAGCTTGTGCCAGATGTTTGGTGCAAGTTGCATAAAACGGGTACCCAGGATTGCCGCAAGCTAGACCAGAAAAAGTTGGTCTAACTTGCGGCAGTTGGCACACTGGACGGAAAATACCAGTCGCTGGCTTGGAGAATGCCATAAGCTCCGTGCGCCATATGTTTAGCACACCTGAGGCTTTCAGCATTCGGGGCCATCTGAAAATCTGGTCCCTTGGAGTATTGACCAGTGATTCCTTACTGGAGGAGGATAGAGCGAAACTAGTACCAGGCAAATATTAGTCTTCAGTATAACCCTCCTCTTCCTAATAATCTTCCTCCATTATGAGGTCTGGGTTATATTCCACCTCGTCATCGTCTTGTTCGATGATGGGGATAGAGGAACATACCAGCAATTCTGGCAGTGGTTGAGGAGGCCCCTTTTGGATAGTGTTGGCTTGTGACATCGACGGAGTCATGAGTATTTGAGATGCCCATCACCATTAGTACAGGCTGGTCAAGCAGGCCTGGGAGGAGACAACATAATTTCAGAAAATGATACCAGCACTGTTTGTGCATCGACAGTGCCCATACTAGGGGTCATGACTGTAATAGCTGACATTGGATTCAGACCTGGCGATGACAGCATTGTACCACCCATATTAGGTCCAGTAGCGCCCAGGCCATGTCCTTGACCCAGTTGTCTGGTCAACGGTTGTGTGGGGGAGGAGCTGCAGTCACTGCCGCCGAAGCGGACAATGATAAGGAAGTACCTCCTGGCCTCAACGTCGACCTGGAGTGTGTCAGGAAGATCTCATCCTTATCCTTGTCGTGGTGCTTGTGCTTACGGACACCTGATGATTTATCTTTGGATTTCGATGACCACAATTTGGTCGGCAGAGCAGGCTACACGGACTTTTCCTATAGCTTTTTTTCCACTGCTGCTAGAGTTTTCTTTAACCAAAACTTTTCTAGTGCCCCTTTTCTGTATCACCTGGTAGTGGAGTTGAAGCCTGTGCACATCTCTTACAAATTTCACATCGTGGGTGAGGCCTAAACATCAGACACACACTTTTTGGGTATTGTTTTTGTCAATTTTTTCTCCATAATTGCAGTACCGGAATAGGGTTGACTGTTCTTTCAGCAGCATACAGAAGCCAAAAATCACTAAAAATAGTGATAATTTACTAAGAAAAAATAATAACAATGGCGGTCGATGTTTCCATGAGTAGGTCTGAGTATGACTGGCGAGAAAAGAACTGAGGAGAGATGGGGCCGTCCACGTTTATGTAGATGCTGACACAATACATCATCATGGATGGTCCCTGGCTTTGCAGAGGTTTCCATGTGGTCCTAACGCAGACACTGGTATGGTTCCAAAGGTGTGGCCTGATGAGAGATATCCTTGAAGAAGATGCATGTTTTCCTGTCTGGATGGCTGGCTCCTGAAGGGCCTGTCCAGGTAGCCAACTGAACACACACCATCCAAGACAACTGTTTTAATTAGTTGGGGATTACTGTGAACAAAGCAAAATCAGTAATGATACATTGAAGTAGTGCTGTACACGTCAGTGGAGCGTGCATTCCTTCCAGAAGATTGGTCAAATGTCCCAATACAGCAGACTCGTCTAATTTTCACCAAGTCTCAAATATCCGCCACATCAGTGCTGACATTTCTGGGAATGATGGTTGCTTACATCATTATAGTACCCTTGGCATGTCTCCACATGTGCATTCTGCAGTGGACCCTGCGGGTTCAGTGAGACCAGCTTTTCAGACGAGCTGGACCAGCCAGTGCTGGTTGTGTCCCTTTTTTGCCGTGCCCTCCTCTGGTGCCTGGACCTCCCGTCCTCAGTCTGCTGATGGGTACTCCATTCTCAAATCCAATGCCTCGGCAGATTCTAACAGATGCTTCAGGTTCAGGTTAGGGTGCACATATTGGCCCCCTCAGGACTCTGGCCCATACCTCTCAGCTGCTATGAATTTCACACAGCGCTCTGATTTTTACAGTCAAATTGACCCCTGCACTGAGAAGGTTTACTGATGTTTCTCTTAATGTTGGAGCCATTGCTAGACACACAAATTATTAAAATATTGAACTAAATTGATAGAAACATTCCTTAACACTAAACTTATGGGGCCCACTATTCTAAGACGTATTATTTAAAATGAAGTGCTACACATTCTGGCCATTTGCTCTGAATTTTGAAGACCACTGTAATGCATTTTAATGCCGAGAGGTTGAGAGTTATGCTGCAGGTCTGTGGTCCCAGAAAGACAGCTCTCTCCACATCGTTGTTCTGGAAATGAGGGTGTTCTTCTTGGCTTACAGATCGTTACGGTTCATTTTCAGGATGGTACGCTATTGAGTTAGATAGACAATGTAAGTGTCATGCATTGCATAAACAAGTGGGAACACACTCTTATCCCTTGTGCAGGGAAGCAATGAGAGTGTGACAGTAGGCACTGGATCACAGTCTCTTTCTGTCAACTGTGTTTCCCCAAAGTGTCCTAAAAGTGTCGACTGACAGGCTAAGCCAGTTGCAAGCGCTGACCCATGAGTGGGAACTGCTGAATTCAGTAGTGGAAGACCGCTTTACAAAGTGGAGTTGTCCAGGGTTGGACCTTTTTGCATCCCCACACAACTGCGCTTTTCTGCTTGCTCGCTCCTGGGTTTGGAGTTTTCTGGTGAGATGTAGTGTTCTTTGGGAGAGGGAGATTACTTCATGCTTGTCCACCAGTACCTCTGATTCAAAGAGTATTGATCAAGCTGCCGGCAGAATCTGCAACGCTAATACTTGTGGCTCCATTCTGGCCCAGACAAATGTGGTTTCCAAACATGGCAGTGAAGCCTCCAGTTCCTCTGCCTCTGAGAAGAGGACTGCTGTCACAGGACCAGGGCTTCTTGTTGCATGTATATCTCAGGTCCTTGCTCCTATATGCCTAGCTCCGCAGGACGTGGAACTCTTTTATTTTGGCATATCTCCCAGTGTGGCCAATGTTCTACTGGCAGCTTATGAGCCTTTCACTAGACATGTATATTCCCTGAAGTGGAAACACTTTTCCATTATGGTATGCTTCTCATTCCCTAGACCCTTACACATGTCCAGTGAGTTCTTTTCTAGATTACCTCCTATTGGTATTGGACATGGATCTCATATTTGATAAAGGTGCAGCTGTTGGCCATATCAGCTTTTCATGCCCTGATCGATGGCAAAACGGTGACTTAACTGGAAGTGTCTCATTCTGCTCATGTGTCTCCCAGTCTGCAAATCGGTTCTGCCATGGAACCTTAACTTATTAGAGAAATTCTCAGGGGTTCGATATGAGCACTCTGGTACCTGCAAGATGAGTTTTCTATCATGGAAAATCCTCTTTCTTGTGACTATTTCTTCTGTACGTAGTTACAAGTTCTAATTGCTGAACTTCTATATCTGTTTTTTCACCAAGATAGGGTTTTCTTAGGACCAAAGCACGTTTTCTACCTAAAGTGATCTCTGACTTTAAGCTTGATCAGACTGTTCATTTGCCTGTTTATTATGCTACCCCTTCTAATAAGGAGAAAGCTCTGTTGCATACCTTGGATGCACATAGAACGAACCCTACAGTTTTGCCTAGACTGTACTAAGGACTGTCGAAAGTCCTTGAATTTGTTTCCTTCACCCCAGTAGGGAGGGCTCTCCTATATCTACACGGTGCCTTTCTAAATAGTTGGTGTCTTGTGTCACTTTGTTACCAGAAGTATGGAAAAGAGCTGGTGCTGTATGAGAGCATTCTATGCGTGGCATGGCAGCCTGCATGGCCTGTTTTTGTGGTGTGTCTGTGGCAGACACTCGTGCTGCTGCTACCTGGAGATCTTACTTCAAGAGCCCACTCTTGCAGCAGGTAACACTCACAGGACTGAAGCCTGCAAGTGGCAGAACTCCACGGAAAACCTCTAGCTAACAGTCTGTGGCGGGGACCGCCCCCCCAACATTGGCCCATCCCCAACGTCATGTATGAAATAAGGGGTGGGTGGTCCCCGGCATGCCCCAGTTCTTTTCCTGCTGTCGACTCACACTCATCAGCTCCACAGATTGCCTCTCGCTAGTACTGAAAAGTACCGCTTTTCAGCGATTTGTTCCTGAATGTTGTCATCTGTGACGCCTTCTTCCAAGGGGCACCCCCCAAGGATGGCCCCTCGGCTTGCCTGCTGTGCTTGGGCCCAGACCACAACACCCAGAACTGCCCGCACTGCCAAAAATTTAATAGCTGGATGCGAATCTGCTGCCAGAAGACCCTGCGGGCCTACTCCACTGAGCAACGTCTGGCCACCACGAAGAGGGATTCCTCTTCAGAAAAGGGCTCTTCCCACCATAAATCTTCAGGGAAGCACAAAGAGAAGAGGAAGGAGAGAGAGAATGAGAGGTCCCCATCGAGATCCAGATCTTCTGGCTCCCACTCTGCCTCCAGGGGCAGTTCGGACTCAGCCTCCCAGGTGACCCGTTCTCCCACTCAGCTTACTGTTGTTAAGCGCAAACCCCCCCCCCCGTTCGGGCATTGGGTGCTAACGATCATGGCTCTGGGTCTTCGGGCCCCTCCCTTCAGCCGCTGAAGATTCAGCTGTTGGACCTACCTTTGGGCCGTACTGTGGATGTTGGTAAAAGTCAGACATCAGTGCCTTCCTGGTCAGCCTCCGTGTCTGGTGCCAACTCCTGGGACAGGTGTAAGACCTCTGGGCACTCCTCAGGGAGATCCGCTCCTGAGGGGGGACAAGCATCCATCGACCCAGCATACATCGGAAGGGGACCACCACCACCGATGTCAGGCTATCGATGTCTCTGCCTCCGCTGTTCAGACGCCGGATCCGCCGAACCAGTTCCTGTTATCAACGGTTTCTCCCCTGCCACCGGTAGGCGATCGGTCAGACATAGCCCTCCGGAGGACGATTGGATGATGGCATCCAAGCAGATGTTGGCTACTGGCATCGGGTCCTCTAATGCTGTCCCAGCATCACCTCCTGCCCGTCCACAGTTGCCGGATCATGGCTGCATGCTGGATACAGGTGCTAGACGTCAGGCCTGATGACAGACTCAGACCCAAAGCTGAATATGTTCCAGGTCAAGGACCGCTTTCACTACTGGTGACTACCGATGTCTTACCTCCTAAACCCCAAGGAATTGAGAATCCCCCTCCAGATGCTGGGGCTCCCTCAAGAGTTCCCGCCCCACCTCCGGACAAGGGTACGGGCACAGAGCCTCCCCCACCTTCGGGCAAAGATAAAGGGAAGGCTCCTCATAAGCACTGTCACAGATTCTGGTCACGGAGCCCGAGATCTTCTGGCTCTCCTGACCGTCACAAGCACAAGCAGTGGTGCAATCAGTCTCAGTCCTCTTCCCCCTCTGAGGACCTCAACCATTCGTTGGACACATCAGATTCAGAACCCTTGTCCATCATGGACTTATCCCCCTTAGACCCGAGAGACACCCTAAAATCACTGCCTGATGACCCCTCCTTCATGGAGATCATACGGCACATACAATCCAATATGGGATGGGAGACAGAGGATTTAGACCCAGAGAGAGAGACTGCCTGGCTAAATACTTATGCCAGAGGGACCCTAAGCCGGTGTTTATCCCACCCTTAGTGGGTACCATTGCGGATGTTACCAAGGTGACTTAAAAGCACCCCCACACCTCTGCCACAATCCCCAAGAAGGCGAATCGCCTCTACAGGGCTCCTAAAGAGCAGCCCTTTTTGGCAGTGCATCCCTTGGCAGACTCGGTTGTTTTCTCGGCTGCCCACGACAGGTTCCAGAGGCCAAGGCACCTCAGCACTCATCCCCTGGATAAAGAATCCAAGCAATTGGATTTCATGGGGAGTTAGATCTACTCATCAGCCACTTCTAGCATACGCAGTCTGAACTTCCTTATCGATATGGTTCAGTTCCAGAACGCTTTTTGGGAGTAGGGGATCGATATTGTAAAAGAGATCCCCCAACTGTCCGCAGAAAGCAGAGCTAGAAAAGCTTCGGCAGACTGGCTTGGACATGGGTACACATGTCCTCCAATCAGCCTGTGATTCAGCAGACACGGCAGCGAGGGGTGCGGCCATAAGAGTGTGCGTGTGCAGACATTCCTGGCTCCAAGTCTCAGGGTTCGCACAGGATGTCCAAACCAACCTCCTAGATGTGCCCTTCCAGGGTTCAGTCCTCTTTGATAAAGATTTGGAGAAGATTATTACCAAACTGCACGACTCTGGTAAGGCTGTTCGGTCGGTACAGTCCATGTACAAACCGAAAGAAAGGCTTTTTGAAAGTCTCATTTTCAAGACCGTGGGGGACAGCAGTAACATTCTTGCTTTCAGCCTTAACAGCAACAGCGAGGTGGTTGCAGTCGCAGAGGCACCCCTAGAGTACCACAGGCCCCGCCTCTCGATCCGCAAAATCAGCACAAGCCGCTCTTCCCCCTCCCTCCACAGTCCGACTTCTTGTCGGACCCACAGCCTTCTGTGACCCCTGCAGGGGAGCTGGTTGGAGGCTGTTTTCTCTCTATGCCAGGGGTTGGCGAGAGATCACCTCCGATCAGTGGGTCCTTAGCTAATCAACAGTGGACACTCGATGGAGTTCGTCCCTTTCCCACTGGACAGGCCTCCCCCTCCATCCCACTACTCTCCGGCTTTTGGGCTCATCCAGGCAGAAATTCAGGCCCTGCTGCTCAAGAAAGCCATAGAACCAGTTCTCCCAGCTCGGAGGACATAGAAACATAGAATTTGATGGCAGATAAGGACCGCTTGACCCACCTAGTCTACCAATTTCCCTACCTGATGGATAAACTGCAGATTCTAGTTAACCAACAGCTTAACTCTCTTGCCTACAACTGTTATATTACATTTTTCACAGTAATATTTGACTTGCTTGCCTGAACGTATTGTATATACATTTTTTTACTGAGTATTCTGTGTATTACTTGCTCACTGGACGATGCAGTCTCACATTGTGCCTATGATTTTTGTTTGTTTGTACCAAGTCTTCTCAAATCTGATATTGAAACCTTGTATTCACGGTTCTCAAATAGACCTATGCATCAAACCTGTATATTGAGTCTGCTATTGTTGCTTGTATCAAATCTGTTTCATGTGTATTACTGTTACCTTGCACTCCACTGTCACCCTGCGCCATGTGTTATGGCCTGGCTCGTGCCTGAAAACGGTCCCTGGGATCAGTGCACTCACCCGGTTATCAAAGTCATAAATAAATAAATAAAATACTTCCTCCTACCCCCCACTAGAATTGCTTTATGTCTATCCGATGCATTCTTGAATTCTCCCATTGTTCTTGACTCCATAACCTCCTCAGGAAGGCTGTTCCATGTATCCACAACCCCCTCCGTGAAAAAATACTTTCTTACATTACCTCTGAGCCGTCCCAATCTATCTTCAAATTGTGCCCCCTTGTTCTTGCACATCGCTTTTTCTGAAATATGCTACCCTTTTGCACTGTAATTCCCCTGAGGTACTTGAAAGTTTCTATCATGTCCACCCCCCTTCCTCCAGGGTATACATATTAAGCTGCTTTAGTCTTTCTTCATATGTCTTCTGGTGCAGACCCTGCATCATTTTGGTTGCTCTCCTCTGAACAGCTTCCACTCTGTCTATGTCTTTGTGGGAGATGGGATCTCCAGAACTGCACGCAGTATTCCAGATGGGGTCTCACCAACTGTCTGTACAGGGGGATAACATCTTCCTGTTTTCTACTGTTGATGCCTCTCCCTATGCATCCCAGTATCCCCCCAGCCCTCCTTACTGCCTTCTCACATTGCTTGCCCACCTTAAGGTCATCTGATATAATTACTCCCGTCCCAGGTCCCTTTCGATTCTTGTTGTTAGTATCTCACACCTCGTTGTGTACTCTTCCCCTGGGTTTTTGTTTCCCAGGTGTATTACCTTGCACTTCTTTGCATTGAATTTGATCTGCCATACATTTGACCATTTCTCCAACCTTGCCAAATCCCTTTTCATCCTTACCACCCCATCTTGTGTATCAGCAATTTTGCAGATCTTTGTGTTGTCTGCAGAGAGACATACTTTTCCTTCCAGGTGCTCTCCAATGTCACTTATAAAGACATTAAAGAGGACTGGTCCCAGTACTGAACCCTGCGGTACCCCGCTAGTTACCCTCCTTTCTTCACTATGAACTCTGTTTATTATTACCCTTTGCATCCTGTTGTCCAGCCAATTTTTTATCCAGGCTACCACCCTGGGACCCACTCCAAGGCTGACTAACTTGTATATTAATCTTTTGTGTAGGACTGTGTCAAATGCCTTGCTAAAATCTAGGTAGGCCATATCCACAGCCCCTCCCTGGTCTACTACTTTGGTCACCCAGTCAAAGAAATCTATTAGATTTGTCTGTTACGACCTTCCCGCTGTGAATCCATGCTGCCTTGGGTCCTGTGCCCCACTGGCCTCTAGGTACTCAAAAATGTCTTTCCTTCAGAAGTGATGCCATCATTTTCCCTACCACTGAGGTCAAACTAACTGGTCTGTAGTTTCCTGCCTCTGCCCTGCTCCCACTTCTGTGAAGTGGAATCACGTCCATCCTCCTCCTCCAGTCCTCATGTACCACCCCATCCTCCCATGATTTATTAAAAAGAGTAGTCAGTGATGACACTAGTTCTACCCTTAGTTCTTTTAGAATTCTGGGGTGAATCCCATCAGGCCCCATTGCTTTGTCCACCCTCAGTTTCAAGAGTTATTACAAAGCTCTTTCTTCTGTGAATGGATTGGTATCAACTCCCCTATCAAGAGTGTTTCTCTTGTTTAGGTTAGGTACCTCCCCCTCCTCTTCTGTTGTGAATACTGAGCAGAAATATTTGTTCAGTATCCCTGCTTTTTCACTGTCGCCCTCTGTCCACATTCCCTCTCCTTTATCAAGTTTCCGTATCCCTCCCTTGGTCTTTCTTCGTTCCGTAATGTATCTATAAAAGGTTTTATCCCCTTTCATAACAGAATCGGCTCTCTTTTCCCTGGTTTTGGCCTTTGCTATTCTGACTGCCTTCCCTGCCTTCTTCTGCTTTAACTGATAAAAGTTCTCTGTCCTGCTCATGATAGAGGTCTTCAGTTACGTGAAGAGGGTAAATGGGGAGGAACAGTCAGGGTGCTTTGAAGGAAGGAGGAGGGGGCAACTAGAGGGCATGGGTGGAAGCTGGAGGGGGGAAGATTCAGGGGAGAAAGGAGGAGGTGCTACTTCACTGAGAGGGTGGTGGAGCCATGGAATGCGCTGCCTAGGGGGCTGGTGGAGGCAGAGACGGTGGAGGGGCTCAAGAGGGGGTGGGACAGGTACAGAGGAAGGGTTCTGGAAGCGAAATCCAATGCAGCAAGAATATCCGGAACTGGGAAGGGAGAAGCCAGAGAAGGCGAGGGGGGCAGCAAGGTCAGCACCCAGGGTGGGGGCTGACCAAACGAGCAGACACGAAAGACCGTTAGGTCTGTTCTGCTGGCATTTTAGTATGTTAGTATGCTCCTTGTGTGTTTCCTTATATTTCCTGAATGCTATCCTTTTCTCCTTAACCTTCCCTGCTACCTCTTTTGAGAAGCATAGTGTTTTTTTTTTTCCTTTGTTTTGTTTATTGATTCGCTTCACACAAAGGCTTGTTGCCTCTGTGATGGCTGTTTTGATTATTCCCCATTGTTCCTCCACTCTTCCTTCTTGCCCGTTTACAAGTGCTTTTCTGAGGCACCCTCTCATTTTCCCAATATCTGCCCTCCTAAAGTCCAGTGCTCTTGTTTTTGTATGGCTTGACTCTATGGCTGTGTTTATTGTGAACCACACTGTTTTGTGGTCGCTTGTTCCCAGATGGCTACCCACTTCTAAATCCAAGATCCTTTCTACGTCCCCATGTGAGAGAGTACCAGGTCTAAGATTGCTCCCTCCCGAGTGAGTTCCAACACTAGCTGTCTGAGGCATGCCTCTTGTAGGGCATCAAGAATGACCGTGCTCTTGGATGTGCCAGTAGCAAAGATACTCCAGTTAACATCTGGCATATTCAGGTCCCCCATTAACAATATCTCCCCTTTTCTGCCATTTTAAGGATGCCTTCTATCATTTCATTGTCGATTACCTCCCCCTGAGATGGGGGTCTGTACACAACTCCCATGCGGATTGTGGTGCCATTTCTTGTCTCCAGGGTGACCCATAGTGACTCATCTACTTCATGTGTACTTTTCGTTCTGTTGCTTTAATCCCTTCCCTTACATAGAGAGCTACTCCTCCTCCTCTTTTACCCTCACTGTCCCTCCTGTAGATTGTGTATCCTGGTATGTTGACATCCCGGTCATGGTTCTCTGTATACCGTGTTTCAGTGGCTGCCACAATATCCAGGCATCCCTCTTCCATCAAGGCCACTAGTTCAGGGAGCTTGTTACACAGACTGCGGGCGTTGGTACTCATACCCTCCATTTGTTGATGGCCTTACCCTTTTTAGCCCCATCCCTGTCCTTACTGCTTTTGCCTTTTTTTAACATTTACCCCTGTCCTGCTCCTGAATGACTTCCCTACCTTGGTGTTTACCTCGCTAATTACTGTGTTTTGTGGGGGAGAGGCTGGGATTTCCCTGCTCCTTTTCAGTGCCTCCCCCTTGGCTAGTTTAAATGCTTACCAATGAAGCATTTTAACGTATCACTTAGGATCCTGGTCCCCCCGACAAATGC
The DNA here is from genome assembly GCA_016271365.2 of Neoceratodus forsteri. Classification (NCBI taxonomy): domain Eukaryota; kingdom Metazoa; phylum Chordata; order Ceratodontiformes; family Ceratodontidae; genus Neoceratodus; species Neoceratodus forsteri. The sequence continues at coordinate 502,167,477 of CM028132.1, forward strand.
AGACCACTGTGCCAATATAGGCCTGCATCCCTCCAGGTGGGTCCCCAGTGAAGCCAAAACCCTGAGCTCCACACCAGTTTTTCAACCATTCATTGAATCCCATGGTGCGGAGTACCCTAGCATCATGCTTGCCATAGACAGGCAGCACCTCCGAGAAGGTTACCGTACATGCTACTTGTCTAAGGCCCCTCCCCAACTCTACAAACTCCTCATGCACTGCTCTGATCCCATTTCCAGCCAGGTCATCTGTCCCTAGGTGGACAATGACATCCAGCTCCCTCACTTGTGCAGCTGCTCCCGCGATCCTGAGGATTCTCTTCCTGTCCCTCCAAGCCATGGTGTCAGGTAGGCACCTTACCTCCCTCTCCGCTTCCTCCCCCACTTCTACCCACCTAATGATTGAGTCAGACACCAGAAGTTCTTTCCTTCCCCTGTGGGGTCTCGTGCCACCCTCCAATGGGTCTCACACTTCTTATAAATAAAGATGACTTGACTTGGCATTGCTGGACATGCAGGATGCCTATCTCCACATCCTAGTGGCCAAGCTCCACAGGAGGGTCCTCAGATTCCAGTTCCAAGGGAGGCATTACCAATTCAGGGCGTTGCCCTTCGGCCTTTCCTCGGCCCCAAGGGTCTTTACCAAGTGCCTAACAGTGGTTGCAGCAGCCCTCCGAAGGAAAGGGCATTACGTCTTCCCCTACCTGGACAATTGCCTCTTGACAGCCCCGTCCACCGAGCAGCTACGGCGATCCATTCAGGACACCTGTTCTCTCTTTGGAGAACTGGGTATCACTGTCAGCATCCCAAAGACCTCCCTGGTCCCAACCCAAACCCTCCATTTCATTGGAGCGCTGCTCGATGCCACTCGAGGGAGGACCTTTGTGGCTCAGAGCAGAGCTCTTCGACTTCGGGGCTTAGCTCACTACATCTTATCCATACCATCGATCCCAGACAGGACTTTGTTACAGCTGCTAGGCCATATGGCGGTGTCCATCATTACAGTCCCTTTAGCAAGACTGCATTTATGTATTTTTGCCTTGGTACTGCATTGTCTATGACATGTAATTATCATGTACCACATCTACCTGATGTACTATACTCTGTATTAATCGTAAGGTGTGCTGTTTTCCACACCGTTATTTATACTGTAATGTCTGTGCACTGTATGCTCTGTATTGTTTTCTATGATGTGGAGCCTTTGTAAAGGGAGTCGCTGACTCAAAGGTATTAATTCCAATTGTTTCAATAAATAAATAAAATATGAGGACGATTTGGACCAACCGATCTCTATTACGGACCCGGTCCGTTGAGAACTCAATTGGTAGATGACATCTCCCTCCCTCGGGGAAGGGATGTCCTTTCAGATAGCAGCTCTGGATCAAGTTTTGACATCAGATGCCTCAGGCACAGGGTGGGGTGCACACCTAAGCGTCCACAGAACACGGAGTTCCTGGTCAGCGGCCAAGGGAAGCTCTCCTCATAAATATTCTGGAGATGAGAGCAGTTCTTTATGCCCTACAGGCCTTGAGCACAGTGCTGTGCCTAGGACACCTTCTCGTACAGACAGGCAACATGTCAGCGGTGTTCTACCTCAACTAGCAAGGAGGCACTCACTCCTACTCCCTTTGCATAGGGGGTCAATGCGGGTTTGGAATTGGGCCATATCCCACCACCTAGAGATCTCAGAGATCCACGTTCCAGGGATTCAAAACACCCTTGCCAATGCTCTCAGCCAGACTCAGTCCTGAGCACACGAATGGGCTTCTACTTCAGTATGTCGTTGATACTCTCTTCAACAGATGGGGCAAACCAGAGCTGGACCTCTTTGCCTCCCCTACTAATGCAAAGTTGCTCAGTTTTGCTTACTAGATCCAGGGCCTGGAGTTTTCTGGCAAGATGCATTGTACCTCTACCGGAGAGGGAGGTTCCTTTATGCCTTCCCTTTCCTTCAGAAGGTACTTCTTAAGTTGTAAGGAGAAGGAGCAGCAATGATCCTTGTGGCCCCCAACAGATTTGGTACCCATTGTTGCAACAGCTGGCTGCCGAACCTCCTATTCCCTTGCCACTGAGTACCCACTTGCTCTCCCGTGATGACGGGACCTTTGTTCATCCGAACCTTCGGTCTCTGCATCTCCATGCATGGCTCCTGGGTACCTAGCCAGAATCCGTTTCAGGGTCTCTGACAGGGTTGCCAATGTTCTGGTGGCTGCCAGGAAACCCTCCACCAGAGCCACTTATGCCCTGAAACAGAAGCACTTTTGTTTCTGGGCTATGGCCTGCTGTCTTGATCCCTTGGCTTGTCCTGGGAACTCACTCCTCGAGTACCTGTTGTCACTCTCGGACTCAGGATTGGGCTATTCCTCCATTAAAGTGCATTTATCATCCATTTCTGCATACCATATCCTTGTCCAAGGCAGAACTGTGGTGCAGATGAAGGTAACCCGTACCTTTCTTAGGGGAATCCTGCATGTGAAACCCCCCAAAAAGGGACCTAGACCTTCCTCGGGACTTGCTTTTCATGCTGAAAAAGCTGACTTGACCCCTGTTTGAGCTAGCCATGAATTGCGAGCTTCGCTTTCTTTCCTGGAAAGCATTATTTTTAGTTGCTGTTACTTCTGCTCGAAGAATTTCCGAGCTTCAGGCCCTAATGTGCAAGGTGCCTTATTTAGTGTTCCACAAGGACCGGGTGGCCTCGAGGATTAATCCTAAATTTTTACCAAAGGTGGTGTCCAAGATTACCCTAAACCAGGACATCCACCTCCCAGATATATTATGGTATCCCTAAACTCAGAATCCTGAGTCTTGGGATACCACCCCTCACTGGCCCAAACTCCAGCCTGCTTAATCAATCAGATGTCCAAAAATATGATTTCGAGCACTGATTGCAAAACCATAAAGCCAATCGCTCCACCCCCACACCTCCTGTAACTAAAATATCTAACTCCGAGGAGGAGCTGACCTCAGAGTTAGAAAGAAATTAGTTACGAGGGTAGACGTGTTATTGTCCACAGCGCGGACAGAACCTGCTGCTCTACAGCATGCTGGCCAAGCCACCGTGGTGTAGTCCACAACACCACCACTAGAACAGCTTGACCAGCCTCAGGATTACTCACAGATTTCAATCCCAGAGACAGGGGTAAGGTAGCAAGCTGTCACATCCGCTACCTTACCCCTCTCGACGTCCCTCAGGATAGTCCACAAGACCACCACTAGAACAGCTTGAACAGCCTCAGGATTACTCACAGATTTCAATCCCCGAGACAGGGGTAAGGTAGCAAGCTGTCACATCCGCTACCTTACCCCTCTCGACGTCCCTCGAGATTCCTTATGCCGGGATGCTCACTGTCCGGATACAGAACCTGTCAGGCAGTACTGCCTGGGCAGGTCAGTGTCAGGATAGTAAGCCTCGGCACAATGCCAGATTACCCACCTCCCAGTGTATTAACTTGGGGGGTGGTCCCCACCATAGACTGCTAGCTGGAAGTTTTCTTGGGGTCCTACCGCCTGCCAGCTTCAGTCCTATATGTGTTACCTGCTGCAAGAGCTTCTCTCGAAGATCTACTTTTACAATAAATTCTTATATAACTGTACTTTCTGTTCATACCTTTACTGAGCACTATAGTCTGGACGCAGTCTCTAGCAGATAAGTCGGCTTTGGCCTTGCTGTCCTTTATGGCCTTCTATCCTGATTCTCTGTTTAGGATCTCTATTCTACCTCCCTGAGCCACATGTACTGCTTGGAAATTATTCCAAAGGTGTGGCTCAGTGGAGAAATACCCTCTTAGAAGATAGTTTTGTTATTTACTGATAACAGTAAATCTTCAAGAGAATCTTCTCTCTTTAGGCATAGCTCGCCCTGACCTCCCTCTGTCCTGATGGTCACTCTGGTTGGTGTGGTCGATAGTAGTTCCTGGTTGCATTTTTCTTTGTTAGGGCTAGACCATTTAGTGCTTTATCTTTCCAGTCTGTCACCTCTCTGGAGTGCCTGGTACTGGTTCTGGTCTCCCAGTCCCTGTTGGTTTGGTACCCTCCGAGCTTGCCTCCGTCAGGGAAACTGAGGAGAGGAGGGCTGCCCATATTATATATGCAGCGACAACAAATGTTAATGTGGACGGCCCTAGCTAGGTAAGTTTCAGAGTGGGCCTGATGCTAACGGCTTCCATCTCAAAAGCTGTGACTCAATAGAGAAGATTCTCTCAAAGATCTGTTACCGGTAAGTAATGAAACTTTCCGTCTTTGTCTCATTTTTTGTTTTAAACAGCACCAGCACCGAGATGTTTATTTTTTGTTATGGTTAGTGTGGCAAGAGAGCAGAACTTTTAAAACTTTAAAACCTCATATCACAGTTCAGCAATTAAGTAAAAGGAATAGAAAAATGGGTGTATTCAAGATTTTGCCAAAAATATAAGTATTACTAAAAAGATATATTGTTTTTTTTTTTTTCCAGACTAGAAAATACTGTTGTACCTAGAAACCTAGAAAGTCTTGGCTCAGTGTGCCAGTCCTGTTTACCAGTTTTCAAATAAATAAATAAAATCTGTCTCCAAGTTATCAGTTATATGGTGGTGCAATTTTCAAATCAATAAATAAAACCTCTGTTTGATTAGTTCGGACAAACGTTTGAGCTGTAACAGCTAATTTCTAGGGACGTGGATATGATGTAGAACTCCACACTTCTGGCAGTGTTTTTTTCCCTTTAATTCTGGCCAGAATGTCTTCAAGCTGGCTTCTCCAACCCTCCTGGGTGGTAACTCCCTCAGCACTGCCCTGCGACGCCATATCTTCCTTTCCACTGGAAGAAGGTTCCCTTCTTACCACTCTCTAGCTGAATAGGCCCTTTACTTTCAAAACTAATCAAAATTCAGGCCAGCCCAGTGGCGCTGAGGGTTGAGGCGCTGGATGCCACACCTTGTGCCACACCGGCGACCCACGTTCGGGAACGAGCGCAGGCTGCCGGGGGTTGGCAGGCGAGAAGGATTGAGTGTCCCAGGAACAGCTCTCCGTCTCCAGGGAGGGGGGTGACCAGATGTTGGTGCATGCCTGGCCCCTAGCGGTGGCTGGGGGCTGGCATACCAACGCTGCAACAATCAGGCAAGAGGCCTGATGGGGTGTGCACACAGGAGCATGTGTGGCATCATCGCTGGCATCCCTTCATGCTTCGCCTCTGGGGACCAAGGACACAGGAAAAGGAGCTCCTGGTTGGGCAGCATGAGCTTCCGTCCTCTGTGGCACTGACCCCAAAAGGCACTTCTCCCTAAGTTGGGATCTGTTACAGGTGAGTCGAGTTGGGGGCTCCTCACCACCCTGCCACGGAAGAGAACCTGGGGGGGGGATAAAAGGGGGACGGCCTGATGTTGGGGTACAGGCTGGGAGGATGGTCGGGATGTACAGGGGGGCCAGGAGAGAAAAGTGGTAACAAAAAAAAAAAATATTCAAAATTCTAGATTTCAGGCAAATTTCGAACCCATTCAAAACTATCGCTGTGGACGAGTTCAAGTCGGTGCCAGTTTTAAAAATTGCAGTTGTAGGCAAAAGATGTCCTGGATGGACCCGCACACCTTGTGCATCTACTGCCCAGGCTACAATCACAATCCCAAGGTGTGTGGCATATGTCTTGCAAACCAGTACTCTGGAGGACTTGCATGCTCAACTCCTTTTAAGGCGACCAGATGAATAGGACCCTCCCTTTTGATTGAAATATGCCCGTCTGGCAGTCTACGCAGCTGCGGGGTCCGCAGAACAACTAGCGGCTTTTGAAGACATGGCAGCTCAGGCCACAAGGCTTGCCTCTTCGGCTCCAACCTTGGTGCTGCTTTCCTTTTGAGCCACCTTCACAAGGGAGTTTAGGGATTTGTGCCAGTCCCTTCCCACCTTTGGGCAGTTCCCCTCTAAGGGCACTAAATCCTCAAAATCTTCAAAAAAAAAGGAGACCAAGAAGAAGTCTTGTCAATGATCATGGGATCGCAAACACTTTCAGGCCTTAGACTCCCACACTTCTCTGGAGGTTTTGACTACAGTCGATCCTTCGGTCCAGACCAGTGGCTCCATGGTCTCCCGATCAGGCCAGTTGGTCGAGACACCCATCGACCAACCTGTCGAGAGATTTCACGAGCTGGTCAACATGCTGTCAGAGGATGAGGTAGATACCTCTCTTTCTAGAACTCCGGTCCTATTTGTTACCTCTCAGGGTGGGTTGGGCCACCATGCTGATCCAGTCCCTAACCCTTGGGATTCCATTACCTCAGTGGATCTTAGGCTTTCGCTGGTTCCCTCCATTTCTTGCTGTCAGGTTCCTCAATGGTTGAGGTTGAGGTCGCGATCCCGGGGTCGAGCAGGTGCGCTGACAGCAACCTTCCCACTCTTGGCACGCGGCCAAGTGGTGCCACTGCTATTCTTCTTCTTCCTCTGACAAGGAGAGGCTCCAATGCAAGATATGCCATGCTACAAAGAGCTAATGTGGTAGCGGCTCAGGTTTTCCAGGGTTAAGTCGATTCCTGCCCCCACCCCCCGGCTCTTCCATGGCTCCCGCCATTGAAGGCCCCAGCCTACTCCAGCACAGCCTATTCCAACCTCTCCGTTCATCTAGGTGGAGCCGCCTCCTAACTAAGCAGCCGAAGGAGGGTCCCCCTTCTAAGAATGACCCATACCGCTCCAGGGCTTCCTCGTTGGCTGTCAGTCACCATGACTCCCAACAGGCCGCTTTTTGGTGAATCCTCTTGAGTCTGAGGACTCATCCCTGCATTTCCATCTGTTGGATGCAGAATCGATGGTGGATTTGTCTGCGGAGCGTAGTCCCACTTCTTTTGGGGGCTTGCTCCATTTGATATCAGTCAGCTGGGATCCAGATGGAGCCTGTCAAAAAACGAGCCAAGTATCCTTTGACTGAAATTCTCGACCGAGGGGACTCCCCTCACTGCGCATCTGGTGACCAACTCGATCTTTCAGCGTATCAGCAATGTCTGGGACATGGACAAGCCTCTCGATAAGGAATCCAAGAAATTGGATCACATGGCCAAAAAGATCTATGGGGCCTCTTCATTCGGCCTTCAGCAGGCGAGTTCAGCCCTTTTGATGGCCCTTTTCACTCATGCCCTTCTCAGCACTTTCGATGAGGTGCTCCCCCCAGCTCCTGGCTGATTTACAGACCACAATCAAGCAAGTCCAGGACCAGTGCTGAGCAGTGGCAAAACAGCAGCTCCAGATGGCCATCGACAGTTGTGATTCCTGCACCCAGTCCGTGGTTGCTGCGGTGGCCATGCTCCGCAGGGCTTGGCTGCGGATCGCTTCCTTTACAGCAGATACCCAGCACAAGTTGGCAGATGTCCCCTTCTTGAGCACCAACTTGTTCAGGCCGGGAGTGGAGGGACACCTCACTCACATTAAGAAGTCCAGTGCTACCCCAGATTTTGTCACTTCTGCCCAGAGGGATCCCAAGGGCTCGAAGCTTCAAAGGAAGAAGTCCTTTTGGCTCCTCTCTGCCCTTGTGGCCAAGCCGTCACAGCCCCTGGCTGGGCAGAAAGCACAGGCTTGGCATCCTCAACCAAAGTCTGTTAGTTCAGTCGTCCACAAACCAGGTGGTCGAGGTCCTGCTAATTCCTCAGCCTGTTCCTCCTCCTCCTCCAAGCCTGCCCAGTGAAAGGATGGGGGGATGCCTTCCCCACACCAGTCCTGTCTTCCCTGGGTCCTCCTATGGGGGGCCAGCTCCGTCCTGCTGTCACCACAGTCAAGTGTGTCCTCGAGGTGGTCTGCCTCTCGAGTTCGAGGCTTACTCGTCTTGATAGGCCCATGCCCCATGGGAGGATGTGGTGTCCACAGACATGCTGTCAGTCCTTTGAGAAGAGATTGCCCAGCTTCTCCAGAAGGAAGCAGTACCTCAAGGCCTGGACCCTCCAGCAAGTCCAGGGTTTGTCTCCAGGTACTTTCTAGTCCCAAAACGGACAAGGGGGCTGGTACCCCATCTTAGATCTGCATGACCTGAACAAATTCCTTTGGTCGCAGACCTTCAGGATGGTCACTCTGTCTCAGATCATTCCATATCTGGAGCAGAATATGTGGTTCTGCTCTCTGGATCTTTGAGGCACATTCTTCCACGTTCCCATCCGTCCGTCCCATCGACTGTTCCTGCAGTTCCATGTGGAGGGGAATCTCAAAGAGTTCCAGGCCGTGCCCTTTGGCCTTTCCTCGGCTCCCGGGGTATTCACCAAGTGCACTGCAGTGGTGTCAGCCTACCTGAGACATTGTGGGATCCAGGTGAATCCCTACCTGGTTGACTGGCTGATAGCAGGTTCCTCCAGGGAGGAGAAGGAGCGGTCCAGGGACTTGGCCCTCCAGACCTGCTTGTCCATTGGCCTCCTGGTCGGGGAGGCCAAGTCGGAGCTCATTCTGTCACAGGTGATACATTTCATCGGGCGGAGCTCAACTCTTGCAGAGCCAGGGCTTGGCTCCCAGCAGACTGGGTGGAGGTTCTCTCCTCCTTTGCGCGATCATTTCAGGTTGGACAGTTGCACCCTGCTCAGAATTTCCTGTGCCTCCTGGGATTCATGGCAGCATGCACCAGCATGGGCCATTGGGCCCAGTGAAGAATGCGTTCTCTGCAGTGGGAACTCGCCTGTCAGTGGTCTCAACGCCAGGTCCACTTCGACCAGCCAGTCACTGTAACCCAGCTGATGTGGTTTGCCCTCCAGTGATAATTAGTTCTGGAACATCTGCAGGAAGAAATCCCATTTGCTTGCCCAGAGCCATCACTACCAATGCCTCCCTGATGGGCTGGGGTGCCCACCTGGGGGAGCACAGAGTCCATGGACTCTGGGCCTCTGAAGAGTCCTGATGCCATATCAAGTTGCTTGCTGGAGCTTCAGGCAGTTCAGCAGGCACTGACAGCCTTTGCTGCACACACTCTGGGTTAGGTCGTTCAGGTCCAGACAGACAGCACCATGACCATGTACTGCCTTAACAAGCAGGGTGGGACGCACTCCCTTCCTCTGTGCAGGGAAGCTCTCTGCATCTGGACCATCATGTTCAGCCAGAACGCCGACCTCCTGGCCATCCATGTGGCTGGCATTTCCAGCCAGCTGGCACATGCCCTCAGCCAAGTGGGCAAAGCGTCTCACGAGTGGTCTCTCCATCAAGAGGTCATGCAAAGTCAGTTCTCCCAGTGGGGCACCCCTCTGGTGGATCTATTCGCCTCCAGGGAGAACGCAAAGCTGAGGATCTATTGTGCCCACCCCCCTCAGTAGGGATGGATAGATAGATAGATAGACAGACAGACTTTATTTATAAAGTGCCCCTTCCTGGGGGCTCAAGAGTGCTGTACAATCCATACAATGTCATGCAAATAGCACATTCATCTTAAACATAAAAACACTACATTACAGAGCATGAATATAAATCAAATTCAAACCACTATATAAATTTAAAATGACAGTCATCAACAGTGTTTTATATTATAGTAAATGCTTTTTCAAATAAGAATGTCTTGAGCCCCCTCTTAAAGGCTTCCACTGAGGGGGTCTCTCTCAGATACCCCAGAAGTGAGTTCCACAGCCACAGAAAAAGCCCAATCTCCCGAAAGCCGCAGCCTTGCTGTGGGAACCACCAAGAGGCTACCCTCAGAGGAACGGAGAGTGAGAGTCAGGCACTGTGGAACTAGGAGGTCTTGCAGATAGTCAGTTCTCCAACCATCTAGGGCTTTATGGGTCACTAATCCAACCTTGAAGGCAGTCCTCCACCTTATCAGCAGCCAGTGCAGTCTGCGGAGAACCGGCATAATATGTTAAAATCTAAGAACACCAGTCAGTAGCTTGGCTGCCACATCCTGCACCAGCTGCAGACAGCAGAGCTTGCCTCACCACAGCCCCAGGTACAAGGAATTGCAGTAGTCTAACCTCAGCGTGACAAAGGCATGTATATCAGGGAACAGAGCTAAGCAATGTTTCTTAGAGGGTAGAGACCACTTTGAATGACGGATGACACCTGAGCATCAAGTGTCAAGTCATCGTCAGGTACCACACCCAGATCCCCTCACCCAAGTGGAGGGGGTCAGGAATGAGCCACCCAGTCTAAGACCCAGGTCACTCCCCAGCACCCCTCCACCTCACTGATGATCCGGCTCCACCACCAATACCTTCATCTTGTCTGGACTGAATCATAACCAGTTTCGAGTCATCCAGTCCTGGATCTCAGCCAGACAGGTGTTTAACACAGGGACTGCCGTTTGGCTTCCAGGCAGACAGGATAGGTATAACTGGGAATCATCGGCATAGCAATGAAGACCCAAGCCATGCTACCTGATAATGTCTCCCAAGGGCAGCATATACACCGTGAACAAGAGGGGTGACAGGACAGAACCTTGTGAAACTCCACAACACAGGGGCCTCGAGCTGGATGAGGACAACCCCATCACCACCCTTTGCACTCTGTCCATGAGGTAGGACCTACACCAGTTGATGACATTGCCAGTTAGTCCACAGCAGTTCCGCAGATGGTCCAGCAACACCTCATGGTCCACGGTGTCAAACGCCACAGAGAGACTGAGGAGAACAAAAAATAGATCGCTCTCTCCTATCCCTCGGTCTAAGGAGATCGTTAGACACCCTCACCAGCACAGCCTGTGTACTATGCCCAGGCCTAACTCTGCACTGGAAGGACTCAAAAATGGTAGAAGAGGCGAGATGAGCCTCAAGGTAACTGGCCACCAATTTCTGCAAAATCTTCCCTAAAAACGGGAGATTTGAGACCGGTCTGTAATTGGTGAGGCAGTCCGGGTCCAACAAGGGAATCCTGCAGCGGGGTGCCTTCTCAAAGCCCTGGACCCCAGGCCTCATGTATGCTATCTCTCCATTTCCACTGATCCATAAGGTGCTGCTCAAGGCCAGGCAGGACAAGGCACAGAGAGGGTTGTAGATACATGGAACGGCCTTCCTGAGAAGGTTGTAAAGTCAAAAACAGTGGGGGAATTCAAGAATGCATGGGACAGACATAAGGCAATTCTAGAGGGAGGTAGGAGGAAGTAGGCTGTTGGTTAACTAGGATCAGCAGCTTGTCCATTAGGTTGGGAAATGGGCAGACTAGGTGGGCCAAGCGGTCCTTATCTGCTGTCAAATTCTGTGTTTCAATGTTTCTAGTATCTTGGTGGCTCCGGACTGGCCCTACCAGTTCTGGTGCCCCGATCTCCTCAGCCGCAGCTGCAGGCTCATGTGGCATCTTCCTTCATGCCTGGACCTGCTCTTTTGCAATCAAGAAGGTACTCCATCTGGACCTTCAATCCCTGCACCTGACAGCCTGGTTCCTGAGCAGCTAGAGTTCCAGGCTCTGGGTCTCTCTGAAGATGTCCTCGCCATGGTCAAGGCTTCTTGGAAGGAGTCGACCCGAAAATGCTATGCCTTCAAATGGAAGAGGTTTTCCTTTTGATGCCAGGGCAAGGGGCTCAACCCCTCATCTTGCCCAGTGGCTAGCATTCTCGACTGCCTTTAGTCCTTCTGTGTCGGGTGTTCTGTTGATGACCCTTAAGGTGCACCTGGCAGCCATCTCAGCCTACCGAGCATGGTGGTATGTCATCAGCGGTAATTTTTCAAAGGCCTTGACCACATTTCCCCTCCGGTGCGTGAATCACCACCACCATGGGATTTATTGCTGGTGCCGTTCGAACAGATGCACAGGTGTGAAATGTCACACCTGTCATGGAAAACTGCTTTCTTGGTGGCTGTCACGTCAGCCAGAAGGATCAGTGAGCTCCAGTCGCTGTCGGTGGAGTCTCCTTACTTGGGTCTTCCACAGGGACAAGGTTGTCCTTCGCCCCATCCCGAATTTCCTCCAGAAGATTGTGTCAGAGTTTCACCTTAACCAGGTGATGAATCTTCCAGTGTTCCTCACCAATCACACCTCAAAGGCTGAGCACAGGTACCATCACACCTTACCTCTGGCCAAAATGTCCTCCCTTGGCTTTTCCCTTGAGGTTATTGCCTGGCATAACAGTTACCTCTTGGACAGACAACGTTGTGTCAAGTTCTGCTCTGCAAATTCTGAGCTCTCCAAAGTCAACATTGGTGTACCCCAGCTCTATCCTTGGCCCTCTTCTTTTATCTATTTTTATCAATGACATCTCCCACTATGCCCCCCACTCTTCATCCCTTCTCTATGCAGACGACCCTGTCCTCTACCACAGCACCAAGGACATCGCCACCCTAAACTCTACCCTCTCCTCTGACTTTTGCCATATATACAACTGGATCTGCAGGAACAAACTGGTACTCAATGCAAGTAAAATCCAAGCTGTGCTATTTGGGTCTGCTTCTTGGCTAAGAAAATGCCAGGGCCTGCTCGCTGTCTCCTGCCTTGATTCACCCCTCTTGAAAATGTCCTCTCTTTCAAATATTTGGGTATTACCCTAGACCCCTCTTTAGACTTTGACCCCCACGTATCCATTACCTGTAAGGCAGTCAACTCTAAGATTGGACTGGACTATAGGACTAGACATGCGCTCACTCCCTCTGCCCGTATTGCCATAGCACAGGGCATCCTTCTCCTCCCAGCTCTTTCCTATGGCTCTGTCATCTATGCTGGTGCCACTAAGGCTAGCTTACACAACTGGGCAACTACATATAATAATATTTGTCGCTTCAATCTGGCTTCACATAGGCGTGCCTATCACTACCACCTCTACAGCAGCCTAAAGTTCTGAAACTTTAGGCAGACGGAGCTTGGATGCTCCTTATAGCCCCCGTCTGGCTGAGGCAGATCTGCGTTTCCCACTCCTGCAGCAGCTGGCTGTGGAACCCCCAGTTTCCCTCCCTCTTCAACACAATCTGATGATGCAGAATCAGGGCAGACTAGTGCATCCAGATCTCAGGACCCTACATCTCCATGTGTGGCTCCTTCAGACATAATTGTGTCATGCTTTGGAGTCTCCCAGAGGGTCAGTCAGGTCCTGGTGGAAGCTCAGAAGCCCTGCACTGGGTCCACCTGTGTGATGAAGTGGAAAAGATTTTCCATCTGGGCGGCAGCTAAGAGTTGTGATCCCTTCACATGCTCAGTACCACAGGTCATGGATTACCTGTTGCACCTGTCTGATTCTGGTCTAAGCTATTCTTCCCTAAAAGTCCACTTGTCGGCTATTTCGGCATGCCACATCCTAGTGGATGGGAAAACCGTGGCTCAATTGGAGGTCTCCAAAACATTTCTGAAAGGAATCCTCCATTTGAAACCCCCTATCTGCAACCCCTACCCACCTTGGGATCTAAATTTTATTTTAGAAAAGCTTACACTCCCTCCTTTTGAACCAGCTGTAAGCTGTGCTATGCACTACCAGTCCTGGAAAACGCTCTGTTTGGTTGCTATTACTTCCGTTCGAAGAATTTCTGAGCTTCAGGCCCTCATGTGTAAAGAGCCTTATTTGATTTTTCACAGGGACCGGACGGTCCTGCGTACAAATCCTAAGTTTCTTAACTGTTGAACTCCCTGTATACTACCCCATTCACATGAACATGGGTGAGGCTGTCCTTCATTCATTGGTTGTACATAGGGCTTGGCGTTATGTCCATAGGACCAAGGACACACGCAAGTCAGATCAGTTTTTTGTTTCCTTTGCCCCCAAATCCTTGGGGCCAGCAGTTTCTAGGCAGTGGCTGGCTAACTGCATTCGCTTCTGTTACCAGAAGTACAACAAACCTCTTCCGGGAGAGGTCAGAGATCACTCCACTAGGGGTATGACTGCTTCCGCAGCCTTCCTAAGAAATGTTTTTGCAGCAGAGATTTGTACTGCAGCAACCTGGAGTTCTGTCCATACCTTCACGAAGCATTACAGTCTGGACATTGCTTCTAGGTGCAGAGTCGGTTTCAGCCTCGCAGTTTTGCAGGGCCTACTGTCCTAGGCCTGTTCTAGTTGTTTTCAAACTTTCCTCCTTTCCTGCTTCTGTTAGTCTCTCTAAGAGTGACTGCTTGTGATTCAATCCTATATGTTATGACCTACTGCAGGAACCCTCTCGAAGTAAGATAGTACAGTTACGTAAGAACTTACTGTAACAATAGATCTTCGAGAGAGGTTCCTGCAGTAGGTCACACTTTCCCTCCCTCCTTCCCCCAGTCTCTGCATTTATTACAGATCATTCTGAACTGAACTTAAGGATATTCATCCTTTCTTCTGTCTCATCCTTTTTGGATCTCCGGCAAAAGAACTGGAAGGCGGACGCGGGGATCGCCCACTATATAGGGTCATGCTGACGTCAGTCACGTGACGGGTGGACGGTCCCCCGCCAGACATTGCTAGCAAAAGTTTGCCGTGCGGTCCTGATGCCAGGGGAGCAGTCCTATATGTTATGACCTACTGCAGGAACCTCTCTCGAAGACCTACTGTTACAGTAAGCTCTTCTGTAACTGTTCTTTCCAGGAGTGGCATATGATGTACCTCCACACTGACCCAGCTGACCTCCCCTGGCAAGGGGCACACCGGTCTTGCTTCTAGCGGGTAAGATCAGACATCACGTGTCAGTATCGAGGGAGTTAAAAACCCAGGTGGGTGGGAGGAACTAGCTGGACAATGTTCCAGCAGGATGAAAGGTAAAGGAACACTACCAAAAGTGTAGATGTGCATCATATACCACTCCTAGAACTACTGTTACAGGTGAGTAACCTGTTTTTACAAAGATTCCTCGTCATCAACAGAGCACAGCAACAAACATCAAGTCTAGTGCTAAATGACATAAACAGTGGGTTTACAGCAACGTTCAACAAGATATACAGGGATTACACCTAGAATGTACATTAAGCTTCAACGGTATGTTGTTAGTCACAGGCAGCTTACAGTAAGTTTTGTCAACATGAAAGTATGTAGCCTTGGCAATATGTAGACAGACACAGGCAGCTTATAATAAATAGGCTTTGTCAACATTTAGAGTATGAATCATTGGAAGAGAGGACAGTTGGAGTAGTAGCACAAGCAACTCAAGAGAGTATTGTCTGGTGCAAAAGGGGGTGCAGGAGAGATCAGGGGCAGTTACAGATGGTCTTAGGGCTAAGGTATTGTTTGAGCTGTCTCTTAAACTGGCCAATTCTGCTAAGGTTTGTGAATGAATCAGGGAGTTCATTAAGGGACAGAGGGGCCTTAACAGTGAAGGAGCATGCCACCATCTCAGTCTTACGGAGCGGGATTTTGAGGGTGTGTTTTGGACATGGCCCTAGTTGGGGGGTAAGGACAAGGCTGCAGTAGGTTCTGTAGTAGCGTGGGAGTGAAACCCAACTTGGCCTTTTTTTTTTTTTTGGAGGAAGCAGGATTGGTATTTAATTCTGTCCTGTAACGGGAGCCAGTTTTAGATGGTGGGCACAGGACCTCCTTGTGAATGAGCTTGCTCAATGGAGTTTTCCTGCAATAAACTTGAACAATGACATATCTGCTTCCTATTCGGCTTATCAAACAGTATTTATGGTAAATTATTTTGTGTTTGCTACAAAAGCCAGTAAAAATCTTCTGCGTTCCATCCTTATTTTGTGTATGTGTGTCTCTCAGGCTGTGGAGCGGGTCCTGTATCCACATCTTTCTACCTACTGGTCGAATCTGCAGGCAGTGCTAGATGACTACTCTGTCCACAATGCTCAGGTGAAGGCAGATGGGCACAAAGTGTATGGCGCAATTCTGGTATGTTCCCCTGTACAGTCTCTGTTAATGATGTTACACAGGCTAAAGGTATATGCAGCTGTTTTAGTAGATCCCCTGTGCAGTCACTGTTTTTTTTTTTTTAATGTACTATACTTTATTTCCACTGTCAGCTCCGGTACCTCAGCCCGATCACGGACCTCGCCACTCCCATTCCCATGAGCCGCAACTCCCCGATACTTCCTGGCTTACCCCCCAGGGTGGAGTCGTGGCCCCCAGACCCTAAGTGTCAGAATAGGTCGGGGAGTCGGCCTGGGAGCTAATCGGAGTATAGAGGTGGGCGTCATCTAAGCAGAAGGCAGTGGCATTTTCCTGGTGTAAAGGGGGGCAGGGATGTGCAGTGACGACCGGCATTCGCCCGGCCCCCTGAACGTATTGGTGTCCGCACATGCGGTACACCCAGCCTCCATTAGGTGTGCACATAGTGCCAAACACTCTGCCACCCCACCCCCTCAGCAGTCACTGTTAATGATGGTTAAACAGGGTAGCCATTACAGCATGCTCTCATTCTAATGGTGTTGGTGCAATTTGTTCAGGGCATTATGGTTAACACCTTGCTATTCTGCAAGAGCTGTGAGATCTGCAGACAAAGTCCATGGTTTTGCATCTCTTCCTAAGGACATGCCGTGGGCATCTGTAACAGTGTACTAGTCTTGCGTGCTTTTTCGTTTTATTGATGCATTCATACATTAGACAGTTCCATAAGCAGAATGTGAACCTCCGACCTTCCACCCAGTGACTGCACCTGCCTTGTTCTGCAATGTTTCTGAAATGTTGACAAGATGCAGAGATCAAACTGTTCAGGCTGATGGACTAGGTTGGATAAGCAGGTTAAAGCAGTAATTCACATTAACATCTTTTATGGCCCAGTGCTGTGCTGTGCAGACCTTGGACATAGGCAACTACATACCAAGGTTGTAAGGAGTGGAAGAAGACCCTCCCCAATATTTCTCAGTGGTAGTATTCAGTATGTCCCCCCCCCCCCCCACATCTCCTTCAATATTTGCTAAGTGACATTCTTTTCTTCTCGAATTTAAAGGAGAACTCCTGGGTATAAAGCAACCACCATTGCACATATCAGGGCTAATACACATTCCCCCTGCAGGTACAATCTTAATTTATATGGGTCCGTGCCAGATCCCTTGTAAAATCCACACATGCTTTCTTAGCAGGTCGGCAATGTCTGCTATGCCCCTCCGAGATCACGCTGCACAAGAACGCCAACAGCGCAATATTGTGATGCAACACTGCCCCTTCCTGTATTGTGCTCTATGTATGGAGGTTTAATAATCTCCATATCTCCTATGCCCTGCTCTGTTTTCATAGACTTTGCCTAAATGCTGTGTGTATGGGATGTATACACAGGGCAGTAAGGCCCAGTCCTGGAAAATAGAGCAGGGCATAGGAGATGCAGAGAATAATAAATATCCATACATAGGGTGCAGTACAGGAAGGGGAAGTGGCACGCAATGATATTGCATCTGTTAGCGCTGTTGTGCAGCGCGATCTTGGGGAGCATGGCAGACAGTGACTGCCTGCTAAGAGAGCATTTGTGGGTTATATGAGGGATCCGGTACAGATGCACATAAATGAAGATTGTGCCTGCAGGGGGGATCAGGGTACTGAAGCCCCAATCTGTGCAGCAGTGGCTGCTTTATGTATACCACGAGTTCTCCTTTAAACACATCCAAGATCAAACTGAAATATCACTTTGTCTTTTCTTGCACTTGTCCAAATTGAATTATTTCACACACTTAATGCCTGTATTTATGGATATTGTCTTATACTACTATGTATTCCTGATTGCAAATTTTGCCAAGCTATTAATATTGGTTAATTTGCTGCTGCCTATTTCTCCTTCCCTTCCCTCTACTCTTATTTCTTCCTCAGGTCAGATCTATAAATGAGACTTGTATGATTCTGTTTATTGCATAACTGGTAAAAATAAGTTTAATAAATCTATTTATCGAGCTCTTAAAGTTAAAGATTTTGCATTCCAGCAGGGACTTCGACAGACTGTTCCATAGTCACACAATTTGCTGGGTAAAAAAATATTTCCTAAGATCCAGTATGAAGTGTCATTGAATTAGTTGCTGCACGTGTCCCCTGGACAGATACTATTTGCCTAACTGTTAAGTTTATCTTCTGTAGCAAAAAGTTGTGCTTTATGACCTTACGTTGTTAGTATATTACCTCTCATGTGCCTTCTCCAAAGGCTGTATAGTCCCAGTTTACTGAATCTGTACTCGTATGGCATATCCCTGACTCTTGAGATTAGCTTTGTTGCTCTTCACTGCATACCCTCCAGTGTATCAATGTCTCTACTTTGAGAGGGGCATTAAAACAGTGAACAGTAGTCCAAGTCCGGCACCTTGGCTATGAGGAGCTGTGCCTAAGGCAACATGTCCCATCTGGGAAAGGTTGAGACATTCTGCCACCATAGCAACTCCTGATGCCAGGACAGAGAGTTTGCTTCTCCTTTTGGGGGGGGAGTTAGCTTCCTGCAGCGAGCTGTCCTGACAAATCAGTGCCTTGCTACAAGTTGAAGGGAAGGACAGTGGAAACCTAAGAAGTGCAAACCTCCCCACTGCCTTTGTGACGACTGCTGGCGCTTTCAGCTCTTTTGCTGAGTGGAGCCCAGTGGACTTGATACCCACGGGGGAGCGGTAGTTTGGGCCAAGAGGTTACAGAAACATCCGGTGTGGATGGAAAAAAGCTATATGGCAAAAAATGGTTTTATACTTAATTATATACTCCTTTGCAGCCCTCAGTGTCGAGCCTTACTGTTTATTTTTGTTTACAAATCTGTTTATGTGATTTTGTGTTCACCATGTTAGAGGTTAGATTTTGTGGTCTGGAGTTTGCCCTAATGTCTCCAGTGTCCTTTAGGAAGAGAAAGTAGTGTCCATTTTATTAGTTTGTTAGTTCATATTAGTCACAGAAAAAAAAGATGTTAAATTGTGGATGTTCAAATACAGCTGGCAATACTGAGGAAAACCTTGTGGGTGCCCCATTTAATGGTACACACCATTATGGAAACAGTATCTTATGAGATAGGAGAAAAGGGGTAATCTGAAATGGAATAAAAAGGTACAGCTGACGTGCTTGCTTGCTGGAATTTCTCTTTTTGTCATAAAGCTTTTTGTCCAAACCAAGTCATACTTCCAGTTCTCCAGTTGGGAGTACTTGTCAACCTCCAGCCCTGT
Source organism: Neoceratodus forsteri (assembly GCA_016271365.2). Taxonomy (NCBI): domain Eukaryota; kingdom Metazoa; phylum Chordata; order Ceratodontiformes; family Ceratodontidae; genus Neoceratodus; species Neoceratodus forsteri. The sequence goes on from CM028132.1 coordinate 502,186,329, forward strand.
CAACCTCTAATCCACCTTACTATTACCTTCGGAGGGCAGGGGTCACATTGCAGGGCCTGAGAGTGCTGGCAGCCTTCATACAAATGGTGGGCTGTTTTTTCTGTTGACCCCCCCCATTTTCTTCCCTACTGCACATCCTGCCCTCCTCCATGTGCAGGCCATGTCACGCGTCGTAGGCCCTTACATGCCCACAGAGGTTTGGCCCACTGCAGGGGTTATGTGGAGGCATAACTTGGTACAGTGTGTCTTCCCTGCTGAGAGCAGCACCACGCAGAACCAACCCAGCCCACAGCTGCCCAAGCCACTTCCCAAGTCCACTTCTAAACCTTTTCCTGAATTTGCGTCACTGGCATCCAAAGCTGCAGATCTTCTTCAGGGGTATCTCAGTCATCGGATCACACCATAAGAACGTCACCATTGGTAAAGCAGGTTCCACATGGAAGATTTTCAGCAGTATAACTGGAGCCGCTCACGCCGTTGACATCGCCAACCCTGTAAAGGTGTGAGCGGCCCTGCCCCCTCCTCAGTTCTTTCCCACTGTTGACTCGATCACATGGGTCTTCGCAGAAGCTCCAAGGCAGTACTCTGGCCATTTTTTTCACCTACGGCTTTTCTTTCTGATTTTTCAGAATCTCTTTTATTAAAGAGATTTCTTCAACTTGTTAATGCTGAGAGTTAATCCTTCAACTTCTATCTTCCATCGCTGATGCAACAGAAAGAAGATTGCCTCCACAGACCATCATTCTCTGTGTCTGCTGTCTTGGGCCTGACCATGAAGTTTCTGACTGTGAGCTGTGCCAGAAGTTTAACCAAACAACCCTCCGGCAACGCAGAAAGGCTCTTAAGAATTTCTTTGATGGATCAACGGGTAGCCATTTCCAGGCAGGGGCCCTCCAGGGTCCCAGCCGCCGACGAGGTCGTTGAGCTCCCAGAACTCCAAGGCCCGAGAAAAGTCCTCATGGGGAGGGAGTCATATAAAAAAAAACCAAGATCGCAACTGCTCCCCACAGCGGTGATTTCGTTCCCTAACAGCCTCATCTCCTTCCTCTGGGGGATCCTCGTCAGCTGCAGCTGCACCGATGCACAAAACTGCCATCCAGGGCTTTGTGCCCTCCAGACCCATACTGACAGTGCCTCCACCTGATTCTCAGGGTGTCCGGCCATCCACCTCCAGGTTGTCGGCCCCTCCTTCCTCCTCCAGGGCTACAGGCTCTTCGGTTTTCTGGGCTTATCAGGCAGGTCGTCGATACCTGTGCCATCAACCCCCACCCCCCAATCAACAAATGTCATAGACCTAAATTACATTTGACAAATTCACTCTGCCGATTGTAGCAGCTGGGCTGCCTAGGCCCCGCCCGCCGACTGGTGACCTTAGCTTTGTCGTCAACCCTATTCATCAGCCGCTGAGGCTCCCCGCAGGCCATCAGTGCATCCAACGCCAGACCTGAATTTGGAAGAGGTTAATGTTGAGGAGGAGTACCATACAGACCTCATTCTTCCTGATGAGGAGGAAGAAAAGGAAAAGATCCTGGTCTCCAACAGATCCACAGCTTCCTCTGTAAGTGAGTATTCGGTTAAGCATACTCCTAGGTGGTCTCTTGAGAAACCCACATTTTTCAATGTAATAAAACAGTTGTCTGCCATTATAGGCTTCCACACTGAGAAGAGGATGTCACCAGGAAATAGCTGGTAGTCTTCCTGGAGATCCCAGAATCTCCACCCAAAATCATTCCTCCAGTCTTGCCTGCCATGAGGAGTGCAGCCACAGCAGCCTGGCACAGACCAGACATAGTGCCAGCTTTGCTCAGCAGAGCAGCTAAACTTTACCGTGCCCCCTAGGGGTTCCCTTGCTATGCTGCCCAAAAAACAGACTCGGTGGTCACTAAGGCAGCCCACGACAGGTCTAAGGCACCTAAGCACCTTAGCTCCCTCCCCCTGGATAACGAGTCTTGCAGAACTGACCTCTGGAGTAAGAGGGGATATGTCTCCTCCACCCTGGGACTGAGGATTTTAAACTACCTGTCTCATATGGTGAAGTAACAGAACTCTTAACTGGAAGAAGGGTAAGGCTGCCGTCCAGGCCCGACCAGATGGCACACAGAAGCAGGAGCTTCTTAAGTGCCTGCAGACAGCTAAGGATGTTAGTAAGCACCTCCTCAGGGCCCTCTATGACATGGCTAACATTATTACCAGGGATGCCGTCACGGGCATATTCCTCCATAGGGACTACTGGTTGTGGGTCTCAGGTTTTGCTGCTGATGTTCAGCAGAAGGTGCTCATTTCCCCTTTCAGTGGCACTAAGGTGTTTGGTCCTGACGTCCAGGACATTATCAATGATCTGCAGGCCTAGGCAGGGCTCTCAAGTCTGTCCATTCTCTCTACCATACTCAGCTGAGAGGTGGACAGGGCCCCCTGTTTTGCAAAGCAGTCAGTAGACCCGGTGCAGCCTCTTGCCCCCAAGGGAAGCTCAGAGCCCTGGCTGCTTTGCCTGCCCCTCCAATGCTGGCGCCGCTGACAAGTGTCCCAGAAGTAAGGGACCAGCCCCCACAGCTGTCTCTGTCTCTGCTAGACTCCTTGCCAGACCCCCTTCTTCTGGTCCTTGGCCAAGAGGTGGTGGTCGGAGGTTGGTTCTCCCTCCATCTAAATCAGTGGAGAACCATAACTTCGGATGCCTAGATTTTGCAGATCATAGAAAGGGATCACACTCTGGAGCTCATCGAGCAACCTCCAGACACCCCTCCTCCACCGTCCAGTTACCCCCCAAGCTCACTTGTCTGTTCTCCAGGAGGAAGTTCAGTCTTTCTGTGCAAACAGGCTATTGAGACAGTACCCAGGCACCAAAGAAACAAGGGGGTTCTATTCCAGGTTTTTCATTCCCCAAAAAGACCAGAGATCTGAGGCCTATTTTAGACCTAAATCTGTACGTCCAGTACAGGTAGTTCAGGATGGTAACTTTGCCAGGCTTGATGCCTCTTCTCAGGACAGGTGACTGACTTTGCTCACTTGACAATCAGGACACCTACCTGCACATTTTTGTCCTCCCCCCAACACAAGCGACTTCTCTGTTTTTTGTTCCAGAGTGAGTATTACCAATTCAAGGTGCTGCCCTTTGGCTTGTCCTCTGTGCCGCAGATCTTTACCAAGTACTTTGCAGCAGTAGCTGTAGGCCTCAGAAGGAAGAGTCTGTATGTCTTCCCTTCCTGGACAACTGGCTGCTAAAGGCCCCTTCCAGGGAACAGCTCCTGCTGACTGGAGAGAACTCTGCAGCCGTTTCTCCCCGTGGACATCACTGTCAATCTGCCCAAGTTGGTTCTAGTGCAGTCCCAAAGGTTGTAGTATATAGGGGTAGTTCTAGACTCTGCGTAGGGGAAGGCCTTCCTACCCCAGAACAGGGCAGTGTGCCTTATAGCCCAAGTGCAGGAAGTTGCTCAAAGCCGCTACATTCCTGCCAGGGTGTATCTGATATTGCTAGGCCTCATGGCAGCTGCCATACTCACTGTTGCACTGGCCAGACACCATATGCGTGTTCTCCAGTGAACTCTCAGGGTATGGTGGGACCAGCGTACAGATGAGTTGGACCATCCAGTCCTTGTCTCTTCCCCATTCCGCAAGGTGTTGCAGTGGTGGCTGGTCCCCTTGAATCTCTTGCAAGGTGTCCCATTCCAGATCTCTACTCCACAACAGATCTTCACCACGTATGCATCTGGTCTGGGCTGGGGAGCACACCTGGGTCCCTTCCAAACCCAGGGCTCTTGATCCCAGATAGAAACCTCCATGCATATCAGTGTCCTGGAGATGAAGGCAGTGCTCTATGCCATGCAGGCGTTTCTGGAACACCTTGCTCCAGGTCAGCTGCTTGTGCAGTCAGACAATCTCAGCGAGTGTACTGCATCCAGCGGGGGAGGGGGGCATTCCCAACCTCTGTGCAGGGATGCCATGAGAGTGTGGTACTGGACATTGAATCACGGGCTGTCACTCTCTGCAGTCCACACAACAGGAATGTTAAACATTCTGGTAGACGGCCTCAGACGGACTTGGTCCAGCATTCACACAAATGGGAGCTTCTCTCATCCATCGCAGAAGAGTTGTTCAAAAGACGGGGTCAACCAGAGTCGGACCTTTTTGCATCCCCCACTCAAAGCAAAACTGCCCAATTTCTGCACGTTAGATCCAGGGCCTGGAGTTTTCTATCTAGACCCATTGTCCCTCTCCTGGGGCGTGACGTTCCTCTATGCCTTCCCTCCATTTCCTCTGATTCAGAGGGTGCTAATCAAACTGCAGATGGAGGGAGCCAGCAAGATTCTGATAGCTCCATTCTGGCCTAAGCAGATACGGTTTCCTCCTCTTCAGCAGTTGGCACAGGAACCTCCAGTCTGTCTCCCCCTCTGCAGGAATCTCCTGACCCAGGATCAGGGGACCCTAATCCATCCCAACCTCAGGTTCCTCCGTTTGCATGCTTGGCTGCTAAGAACATAGCCATCGCCAGGTTTGGGGTCTCCAACAGAGAGTGGTGGATGTCCTGGTGGCCGCCTAAAAGTCTTCCACTAGAGCCACATATGCCATGAAGTGTAAGCGGTTTGCCATCTGGGCTGCCAAACATAATCTGGAGGACCCTTTCACCCGCCCAGTGAGCCAGATCCTGGATTATCTGATCTCTTTGTCTGACTCAGGTCTCCATTACTCCTCCCTCAAGGTGCACCTTTCAGCTGTTTCTGCCTTTCATGAGCCCGTGGGTGACCACACGATTGCTCAGCTGGATGTCTCCTGTACTTTTTTAAGGGGCATCCTGCATCTGAAACCCCCAATCCATTCTCCTGTCCCGGCTTGGGATTTGAATTTTGTTTTGGAAAAGTTGACCCTGTCTCCTTTTGAGCCAATCATGACTTGCGAGTTGGGCTTTCTGTCTTGGAAAGTGTTATTTTTAGTTGCCATTACCTTTGCTCAAAGAATTTCAGAGCTTCAGGCCCTCTGGCGCAAGGATCCTTATTTGTTTTTTCACAGAGACATTGTGTCTTTGAGCACAAAGCGTAGGTTTCTTCCTGAGGTGGTCTCCGAGTTTACATTCAACTTGTCTATCTACTTTCCTGTTTGTTTTCCTGAGCATGCCAATCCAGGGAAGCCCTTCTTTATATGTTAGATGTGTGCAGAACTTTGAAGTACTACTTGCTTCGCACCAAGCAATGTAGAAAGTCAAAGCAATTGTTTATTTCCTTCAGCCCACACAGAGAGGGTGCTTCATTTTCTAAGTAATGTTTATCCAAATGGTTGGCATATTGCATTATGTTCTGCTACAACAAGTACGGCAAAGAGTTGCCTGGAGCGGTAAAAGCTCATTCCCCAAGAGGCATGGCTAACTCTGTGGCTTGTTTCCTCGGGGTCTTAGCTGCTGTGTGGCTGCCACCTGGAGTACTGTCCATACTTTCACCAAGCACCACAGTCTGGACATTGCCTCAAGAGCCCGTAAAGGTTTAGGCAGAATTGTACTTCAGGGCCTCCTGTCTTGTATGGTGAGCCCTCCTCCCAGACTGCCTGTTTGTATCTGTAACTGCTTGGGACTCACTTGTACGGTGTGACCTGATGACCGAGATCCCCCGAAGAAGATAGAACAGTTACGTAAGATCTTCGAGGGGATCTCAGTCATCAGGTCTGCTTTCCCTCCCACCATCCCCCTTCTAGAGGCTCTTGTACTGGAACTGGCTGTGTGGTTTATCCACCTTTTCTTGTAGGCCTGGGCACCTCTCTCTCTCTCTCTCCCCTCGGCCCCCCATGGCATGAGCTTTGCTCCCTTGGTCTCCGGGGAAAAGAACTGAGGAGGGATCAGGGTCGCTAACACCTTTATAGGATTAGTGACATCGATGGTGTGGGTGGCCCCAGTTATACTGCTGAAAATCTTCCATGTGGAACCTGCTTCACCAACAGTGAAGTTCTGACGGTGTGACCTAATGACTGAGATCCCCTCGACGATCTACTGTTATGGTAAGTTCTTACATAACTGTTCTTTTCTTTTGCACTTCATTTTACTATCACCAGCAGGACCTGAAGGAGCAGGCATAACAGGTATTTCTCTCAGGTCTGCTAGCTGTATACTTCCTTATTACGCACTCACCTGGGTAATGGCTAACCTACGTTGAGACTTCCCAACACTGTCCAGCAAGTTCTCTCCGCTGGACATACTTGAAAGGTATATGGATAGTCCTGTCTTTGGAGGTGGTTCTCACAGTACTCTAAGAATCTCAGTCCACAAACAAGATATTACAGGAAAAGAATATCTATTTATTGAATATTCACAGGGAGTTTGTCTGGTATGCAGTGCAGGTTTTTTAAGATCTCTGTACGTGGCTGGCCCAGTGGGGCAGTGGTAGCACATTGCACTGCCCTGCAGGTAACCCGGGTTCGGCAGCAGACTCTGGTTGCTTACATCAGAAGGTGGCACTGGCCCTACTAGCTACTGCTGGACTGTACACTGCAGTTGTGGTGGGTTGGCAGTGGGATTTGGTGATGCTGCAACCCCAACCGATGGGCCAGGGAGCTTACTCCCCGTAATAGCATGCTGCATGCATTCAAGACCAAGCAGGAAGCTCCCCCTATTGCAGGTGGAATGAAAGCTCAGGAGAAAGCTGGGTATAAAATCCTAGAGCTCGCCATAGATCTTGGCTGCCAGACCATCTGTTCCCAGGCTGTGAAGGCCACTGCCCGTCACTGGATAATGTGCTTTTTTGGAGGGAGCGGCCTTCCCTTGTCCTCCCCCGCCTTGGATGAGAACTAGGGGGGGAACAGTGTCAGTAGTAGGTTAGTGGAAAGATTGGGCTGGGTGACTGCCATTACAGCCAGATGGTAAAGTGGAGCTGTCAGGGAGAAAAAATGTCAATGAAAAAAAATGCAGATGCAACTGTAAAGGGCACATTACTACCGGAACCTTCTTCCTTATTCCAGAATCTACCTCGTCTGTCCAAGACAACTCGGCCTGAATTTGTAGGCAGCCTAAGTTAGTTAAAACACAATCCTTTGCAGTTTTATAGCCAGAACGTCATTTGGCCTGACTTCCTAAGCATGCTCCTAGCTTGAGCCCCCTACTGCTTGGTCTCAGTCCTAAAGCCCAGACTAGGTTCCCAAAGTTGTACCTTACTCAACAAAACATTGCTAGGCCAGCCAGCGCAGTGGTATCGTTATCTCTCTCGACGCTGGTGACCCGGGTTTGGGAATGAGCCCAGGTCGTTGGAGGGCCAGCCTCAGTAGTATGGTGGAGCGTCCCAACAGACACTCACTCCCGCAGAGAGGGTGGATGCCTGGTCTCCACTGCTCTACTGCCGCATCGGTGGTGGTGCAAGAGGAGCTAGCAGATCGAGCGAGGGGGACGTCGCCACCCTGACACACGTTGTGCATCAGTGTAGGACCCATGCAGTGTTTGAGAGCAAGGAGAAAACCAAACATACACCGGCTGTGCAGGATGCCACGCGCCGCAGTTCGCACACTGCCAACTGGGCTTCCGCTGCAGAGCCACTGGAGGAGTTAGGCCAGCCTCGGGTGGTACATACTGTGGGGGGTCATCCAGGTGGGAAATGTGAAGCTGGACAAGTCCCTGGGATAGTGAGTGACAGGCTGGATGGAGCAGGAAGGCCAGTGGAGGCCAGTTTTTGCAAGGAGCATAACGCACAGTACATTAAACAACAAAAAAGCTGTTAGCACACACCCCACAAAGAACAGAAGGAAAATAGTGAACAGCAAATAACCTTTCCTAGCTTACATTGTTGCTGTGAGCAGCCATTTTTGCCCTTGTACTGAAATGCATCGTATGTCCCCAGGGGCAGATCTATAGTTTTTTGTAAGGGGTAGACTATTCACAGCAAAAATGCAGAATATTCCTTTTTTTTTTTTTTTTAACTCGGATTAAGCTAAAACAACATCTGTTTGCTGGCCTTTAAGGGGGTAGCAAGTGCTGCTTCACACAGGTGGATCTCCTATTGCATTATGCCCACTCAGAAATAAAAGGCCAGAGTCTTTAAAGCCATGTGCTATTCTAACTACACACTTGGGCAGTCTTCCACTAAGCAGGCTCAGTCATGGCTCGGTCATGGGAACAGTCTTGACTCCTCCTACCACCTGGCACCCACCCATGTGATCCTCCGGCTCCACAGCACTGCCCCTCAGATCTTTTCTCCTGTTGAAAGGAACGGTATCCCGTGATTTCAGCGAGGCAAAAATTGCTAGTAAACTATAGCAATACAAGAATCACGAAAGTGATAACAGCGAGTGCATCAATATAGCGCTGGTCAACATCAGCGACTTTCGGCAATCAGGTTTAGCGAGTTTAATATAAGTGAATAGTAGCTTCATTACTTTCACGAGCAGCGATGTTTATGTGTCCTTGTTTCCCTGTTTGTGTCTCCTTCTTCCTGAATTACGTTCTGGTATCTTCTCTCACCCCACAACCACCAAAAACAAAACATTCCTCCTTTCTTAGCAGATGTTCTTTATGTACATTATGGAGGGGTTGTGGGATAACAGATGGACCAGACACCAAAATTCAGATGGCTATTCAAAATACAAGAAATAACCTTCTGCAATGGCATATTTCTTATTCAGTACATCACTTTGTAGCAACAGACTGTGAATGTTCTTTCTCTGCACTTAGCCAGCACTTATTGATATTCATCTCTGAGCCAATTTATTAGCAGTGGTGTACCCTTAACCCTTATGCAGGCCTCATTTACTTACGTTATGGGGGCCCAAAAAGAAGAAAAATAAAACAAGCTTTAAACAAAGAACCTTGATGCAGAATCACTGAAAGAACAGTTACCCCAAAGGGCATCGGTAATAAATCAAGTTTCAAAGACATACATCATCATACATACTTCCATAATGCAGTGCATCATGGGATATATGCAAATCACCATGACATTTGGCCTTCTTCAGTTTACAACAATTTACATGCATTTTAAATAGCACAACTAGCTTAATTTCTATAATAGACAACTAGTACATTTTACCATTATCAAAAACACCTAGTGTCGTGGCATCTAACATTTACAGGTTTCATAAACATAAGGTATATATATCAAGGTATTTTTGACATAGTGGTGCTATTACATACTAAATACAACAACAATTAACACAGCCTGTTTTACATACATCTGGAGGTCACCACAATAACCTCCCTATATAAGGACCTGAGAGGGAAAAGGAAAATTAAAGAGGACACTACAGCATAGTCAAGGAAGGGGAGGGGGGTGCCCAAAGGTGGCTAACCTTATGGACTAGAAATTGTAAAGGATAGATGAGGCTTAGAAATACAAGAACTGTAGCAATAGATTTAAGAAAAGGTCAGTCCTCAAGAGTGGCAGGAGCTCCCTGTCCCACACAGCACAGCAAAGCTTCTGGTGTCTCCTCGCCATGGCAACCCTCCTGCCTTTGTAATCCGCTTGTAATCGTTGTCAGCTGGATTCTGGCTATAAGATGCAGCACAATGATACTGGTGTCCAATAAAGAGCTGCATGTACTGATTAGCGATTGAATTTGTAACGAGCCAGAAAGGTCGTCCGCTTGTTTTACACTGTGGATTCCTTTACTGAAAAGACAGAGAGACTGGTGAGAAAATATACTGGTGGTGTGCTGAGACACACAAGTATAGTTGTCTGGCTTGACTACACACTGTTGGTAATGAGGTAGTTGCTTAGTTGAAAGAGCACACTCATGTACCTGATGCAGGGGATGTGGCGGTGCCAAGGGTGATGTCTGAAGTAAGGGAGCGTGCACAAACAGGAGTTGAAACCACTTCTCAAATTGTTTCACAGTGCACAGCCTCTGCTCCCGAGTCTGTTACTGGCTGCCTACCAGGCGTCAGATTGATTAAGCAGACTGTGCAGCGTATTAGGTAAGTGGAGCGTGGTTGTCCTGCCACTCCAAATACAGTGGAGGACCTAGTGCTTCCACTAGAGTTCACCCTTACAAGTACTGGGCAGGTGTTCTTGATATTTGGCAGTGGCAAAGAAGCTGACAGAATCCTAAATGTTTACCACTGAGGGGAACCTAGCTTTTTTAAAGGAGACTCGGGACTGGATGACGGATGGAACATGTAAATGTTGCCCCTCTTTATTTGACAAACTGTACACAGTACATGGGCTTCGATATGGTACCATAGTTACAGCACTGTATGTGTTCATGTGTTCTCACAGGACAGCATCCTATTCTCGGGTTTTCAGCCAGCTGAAAACATTATGTTCTACCCTAAGCCCCAGTACTGCAATCATGGATTTTGAAAATCTGCATGGAAAGCTGTCTCATTTGTCTTTACTGAGACTGAGGTCAGGGGGTGTTTCTTCCATTTTGCCCAGTCACTGTGGCAGAAGATCCAGAAATGTCCCGATGTCCTTGAAAAATACTGTAGTGATCCAGACTTTTTCCTTAATTTGCACATGCTTCTATCTTTAGCATTTGTGCCTCCAACTGACGATGTGAGCACATTTGAAGAACTGCGAGAATGGGAATTTTTCCAGCATAATGAAGAAATATTATTGCCACTCCTTGACTACTTTGAAGACACCTGGTTAGGGAGGCCACGAGGTAGGTCAGGATGCAGAAGGGCATCATTTCCTGTTGACCACTGGAACTGCCATGCGGCAACAACTCGCGGTCTGTCCAGAAACAAAAAAAAACAGTGGGAGGGATGGCACAGAGGCTTTAATAGTCGACTCCAAGCATGCCATCCCTCCTTCTGGAAGTTCATTCACTGCATGCAGAATGGACAGCATATGACAGAAATACAGCTTGAACAGCTATTATCTGGGACATGCAGAAGTGGGGGGAAAAACGAAATACAGAGACCAAAACGAACACTGCTTCAGTTGTCTCTGACTATGAAAGGAAGAGCAAATATGAGTACCTCCGAGGGCTCACTTACAATTTTTAATTTCAGGTGTAATGATACAGCAGTTTAATGCAGCTTTGACACGACCTTACTTGCTTTAGCAAGCTTTTTTTTATAGTAATTCTTGTGCAAATGTTGTGTTGCTTGCAAAGATGAAGCTCGTCATTATAAGCTTTTAATTTACTTTGCAAGTATTTTTTTTAAATTAGTGGCCTAGGAGTTTTTCTTTCGTTGGTATTATTATTATTGAATAAAACATATTAAATTTCGTTATGTTTAGCTTTAACAGGAATTAAATTCTGTGTTTGGACGAGTGTCCACATTAGCTCTCACTGCGATCCTTTTTTTTGTTTTTTTGAATTTTCCATTTTGAAGCATGCGGCAAGATAGATTATGTCAGGAAGCGGGAACATGTAACAGCAGTCAGTGGAGAACAGATCAGTATACCTGTTAGCAATACATTTTCATGGCGACTACTACTCTTTAACAGGTAAGGGTCTGATTACTGCATCGCTATTATAACTACGTCGCTAATATCAGCATCACCTTGACATATAGGGACTAATGTTGATCGCAGGATAGCACAATCGCTTATTTGCCGATTGCAATTTAATTTTCACAGTAGTCACATGGAACCAAAGGAACAGGTTTCCGCCTTCACAGCTTCTGCTAATGAACTAAGATTCTGCTAAGATTTCAGGCTTTTTTCCATAATTATTTTCAGTGTTTCTTGACTAATCCTTGTCACCTGTTCGTCAGCTTCCTGCTCATCGAAAATTTGCCATGGAACAGAAGAAGGAGGTGGCCCGCCAGCACAGCGGTAGCACCGCCACTTGCAATGCCGACAGCCTAAGTTGGGGAATGAGCCTGAGTCCATTGGGGGATGGAGGGTTGCACATCTCACAGGATGCTTTCTTTCTTTGGGCTGAGAGGATGGTAACTCATGCTACTACACTGCCACCCGAGATGACCACAAGTGGTAGTGCTGCATGGCATTCATAAGCCGGAGAGGCAGACTTCTTCAGTGTCGTGTAGTGGCATGCAGCAAATCATGCACACACACACACACACACACACACACACACACACACACACAGTTGATGCGCCTTGTGTGCCAGCATCTGTATGGGGATGTGGGCGGAACAAGTGAAAAGCCCTGGGGTGCGCAGGATGATGGGGGCACACTCTGGCCCTGGTGCCAGCCACTAGCCTGTTCCCCACCTAGGGGGCTCCTAGATAGAGGGGCAGTTGACTTTTCTGACACAGGCCAGACTGGATGGGCCCACTCATGGGAATTAAGTCACATTGTTTAAAGGAGGAGGTAAGCGTGAGGACGCTGGGCATGCATGGAAGGCAGCAGTCCTGGTGTATGAAAGTAAATAAAAAAAAAAAATAGAAGCCTAAGAGGTGTGTGGCGTGCAGGTACACAGTGTCCTTTACCGAGCAAGACAGTGCTTGCATGTACTGACTGGGCATTGCCCACAATGTGGAGCATTGTGCCTGGTGCCAGTCCATGCACAGTGAGGCGCTCATGGCTGCGGGTGCTCCGCAGCACACCAGCTGTGCAACAGGGGCCATCAAACCTCCCTTATCCTTGCAAAAATGAAAGATTCCACGGAGTTCTGTCCTTCTGTTCCTTTGAAGGAGAGTATCCGCCTCTACACTGAAGGCACAAGGAGTTAGCTGTGATCACTGAATCCCTGTCAGTCATGGGACAGTTCATGTTTTCCCCTGCTGGAGGGCCATCATAGTCAGTCGCCCTCTAAAGAAGCTGGACCGCTCGTAGAACCTGTCTGTGTACCCATAAAACTACCATCCGGGTAGTCAAAGCTGTCAACAACAGCAGATCAACCCTGTCAAGGTCAAGGATGAGTTCATCAGGGGAGACAACTCTTTCGTTTCTCAGATTCCTGTGCTGACTGTGGCTCATCCCAGTTTAGGTGAGGTGGGGCCAATTGAGTTCCCAGTTGACCCTCTGCCAGTCTAACCACTGCTGTTCATTCTGAACCTGCCGTTACCTCCTATCCATCCAGTGCCTAAGGCTCCCTTACACGGACACCGAGGTCTTATGCCACGTTAACATCCGAGTCGACATTCGAGATCACGGTTGTGCCTTTGAACCCACTCTTGACATCACTAACATCACCTTCATCTATCACATCAAACTCTTTCTCATTGTCTGGCTCCTGCCTTCAATGTCAAGCATGTCACAGGTGGGAGAGGACAGCCTTGCAGTAGTGGGTGTATAGAGCACTGGCCAAGGGGTGAGGTCTGCCAGCTATTCTGATGGACCCAAGCTAGCCTTGGCTGCCACTTGGCACAGACTCTTGCCATGTGCCCTGTGGCCCCACCCTAGACCGTGCAGCAGTGACCATTATGGGTGGAGCCTCCATAACCGGCAGAATCTGGATTTCCTCATGCTTGTCTATGGTGGTTCCACCAACAGAGAGGTTTGTTGATGGCCCTTGTCAGCGATTGACATATTTTATCCAGACTCTGATTTGGATGGGTCATCTGTCCATCGACCATGCATCGGCAGGTTGGCAGCCAGCCGACCAACAGGCCCCCTTCGGTGGACCAGTCCTCTTGTGCCACTCTCCTGGACTACACATCTGTGATCTGGACAGTCTGCTGGAGGACATCCAACAGATGGAAGCCTACCTGTTGCTGATCATCCTTCAGTAGGATTCCTCGCCGGGGGTATCCTTCCCCATTGCCCCATAGTCTCTACAAAAGCAGCACATCCAGGAAATCAGGGTGGGTTCCTCATCAGGATGGCTAGTCTCACTGATATCTACAAAGCAAATATGGTGGCACTCTAAAAGACATGAAGCAAAGTAATATGTGATCCAGATAGGTAATCTTTCTGCAGAAATTTATTGCGGGCATAAAAAGCAGGAGGACACTGGCAAACAGCACTGGTGTTTCAACCACAGAGGATCTTCATCAGTGAGCATCAGTGTTGACATCCCCTTACTAAGACCTTCTGTGGTAGAATCACTGAGGCTGTTTGCCAACATCCTCCTGCTTTTTATGCTCACAATAAATTTTTGAACAAAGATTACCTGTCTGAATCATCTGTTACTTTGTTTCATGTTTCCTAGAGTGCCTCTGTGTTTGCCTTGTTCATCACCCCAACTGTTCTGAACCTAGTGTTTAATATTTGGCAGCACCTGGCTTCCTGCTAGGTCTTGCTATGCCGTATGGACCACAAGTACGCGGTTCCCTTGGGCTGATTGCCAGATTCTCAGCATATCAGTTACAGGAGGGGCTTGTGGTAGACATGGTACAAGGAGAATCAACAGGGAAAGTTGGACAAGCTGCTGGACAAGGAGTCCAAGAAATTGGACTACCCTGGCTGTAATCTGTATATTACTCTGTTTCTGGTCATCTGCCAGGGTAGAGATATGGTGTTGATCACTTGTTACAGTCATAAGGTCTTTGAGAGGCACTCTGACCTCAGCAGCCTCCCTAATGAAAGCCAGTATGATCTTCATTAAATCTGGGCTTTTGGGCTAGGGGTGACCAATCACCAGTTGCAGGTTGCCTTAGATCTGGCCAAATTGTTGGCTGGAGTGGTGGCCACAGCAGCATACATATGTCACTGTGCCAGGTTGCAGCTTTCATTCTTCACTCAGAAAATCAAGCAACAGTAGGCAGAGCTTCCCTTTGCAGGAATAGATATTTTTGAACCTGGGATTGAGGACCATCTAATATGCATCAAGAAGTCCTTTGTGGCTCTAGATTCTGTGATGGTCACTTAAGCATGAGCCAATACCTAAGCAGCAGTGCTCTGGCTCCTTACGTACCTCTTATTGGGGCTTGCAAGGACAGCAACAGAGGTAGCACTTCCAGGACCACCAACCCAACCAAACCAATCTGGAGGTGGAGGCCAGCGAAGGGGCCAAGGATGTGGTTTCTTTGGAGATCAGCCCTCACGATGGGCCCAAGGCAAGAAGTGACCAGATGAGGAGCTCCATCCCTACTCTATTTCAACCTCTGCTACACCTCTGTGTCAGGGAGTGACACTTCCAGTTCTGCCACTGTAGTCTGCTGTTACTCTGAAGAAGTGGGTTCTGGAATTTGTGGGATTGGATTTGTCTTTGCAGTTTGGGCCCTCTCCTCATTGTTGGTCCCAAGCGCTGTTGAAGAACATGCTTTCACTGGAGTCTCTCACCCCATTATTGAGTAAGTAAGGCTCTTGTGAGTGGCATGAGTTAGAGCCTGTCCCAGAAAACTGAACTCTGCATGGGTTCATATTACCGTACTGTCTGGTACCCAAGCTAATGGGAGGATTGTGTCCCATTTTTAACCTGCAAATCCTGGACAGGCTCATTCACAGTTGGAAGTTTTGCATGGGAACACTAAATTAGATCATTCCATTATTGTAGCCAAGAGGTTGGTTTTGCTCTCTGGAGCTCCTGGATGCATACTTCCACATCCCCCATCCGTCTGCTATACAGACGGGTTTTGAGCTTTTAGGTGGATGGAACCCTGTATCAATTCCAAGGCATGCTGTCTGACCAGTAATCGGCACCCAGTGTGTTCACCAACTGCTTGTTCTTCATAGCATTCTTTTTCAGGCACAGAGGTGTCAGGTTCTTTCTGTACCTTGACTGATTCATCATGGGGAGTTCAAGGTAGGAACTGCAGCGATCTGGGTGTCTAGGCAGGGCATGCTTTATTTATATGGCCCATTCTATATAGCTCAAAGCATCTCACAGGGAGAATAAGACAATAGAATATATAGCCAATAAATAAATAAAAAATACAGTAATAAATAATCCTAGGTAAGCGGGGGAAAACGTTTTCAGGGCTCTCTTGAAGGCATCTACTGTATGGGCTGTGCAAATGCTGGGTGGAAGGGCAGTTTACAGGACAGTAGCAGCAATTGCAAATGCTCTTATCATTTGAAAGCTTTAGCTGGGAACGTATAACTACCAGAAGGCCCGCATCATAATTGTGCATCCCCTGGACTTCTAAAATGGAACCATATTTGAGACATTTTCAAATCTACACTGACCACAACTCCCTTAAATAGCCCAAGACAAATGAAACTCTTAACACATATTAATGCACTAGGTGGGAGGGAAGGAAGTCCGGCAAGAAGACTTTGGCTGCATGTATAACTTCTTTGGTGTACTGGACAACATCAGTCTCTCTCCTAATTCATTTTGATGGTCAGCAGAGAGTTTAAGGTTTTTTTAGGTGCAAGGACTAGTGCAGTTCAGTCTTTACCTTCCTCACCACACTAAAGGCCTGTTCTGCTTCTGCATTGGAGTGGGGCAGACATAGCAAAACCAGCATCGCCGTTTTAAAATGGGTCAGTGCCCAAGCTCCACAAACTGTCATTAGAACATTGGCCCAGTGTTTCGAACAGGATTAATGTGGTCCATTTACTGGTCCTGTTAGGGGCCAGTATCTATGAACTGGTTCATAGGGAGTTCATCCTTTAGTTGGTCATCTGGGCGATTTCCATGTCACAAATCCACAGGCGACCTGCTGCATCTAAAATAATGGACGCTGTGACTTTTTAATTTTGCTGAGGGATTTAAAATGAGTCCTACTTTTTGGTTGAAAAAAAGATTTCACATCCCCTTTGATTCATACACTCACGATATGGAACTGCTCAGCACCGTTCACCTTCATTATTTTGATGACTTCTCTTGCGATACATATTTCTTTTTTTGCCTCACAGCTCATTTTTTAATGACCTCGGGATCTGATCAATATTTTTTCTCATGTATTTAATTAATACTATGGTCCCCTCAGAGATAAAAGATAACTTGTTCTCAGCAAGCACTGGAACAACAGCAACTTCCGCTTCAGTGATCTTTAACTCATTGTTGCCTGGGCGGCCATTTTGTGTCAGGTAAACAGTGGATAGTTCGGACTTCATACGAAGCTATTAGAAGGAAGCAGGTCTGTGCTGCAGATAAAATGGGAGATGTTCGTCCCTGACGCAGCGTATTATGCGTTCTGGCAGTGCTTCTCGGAGGCTGCATGATGCTGCAGATCATGTTCTCCATGGCTTGTGGTGCTATAACAAGAGGTGATCTTGCCAAATGCATACGTTCTCCCTCGCTTGCTGTCAGTGACCAGATCAAAAGAAGCCTTCTAGCTGGCTTTGAACAAGGTGTTCCTTCTTCTCTGGGCTGTGTGCGCTGGCATTATCAGAATCACCACACCACACACACACACACATACAATTTATTCACACATAAAATTGAACAATCTTAAGAAAATGGACACACTTCAACATGAACCCGCAAAGATGTTAAATCCTCTTAGGCAGACACAAATACCTTAGCTTCACTGAAAAATAAACCACATCATACTATAATAACAGCACATTTCTTGAAAACAGCATAACTGAATCCTCAAATCATGTATGTTGGTACTCCCTCTCACTATTATATAATCCACTTGGGTACTTGGTAAACTGAACACAAGTCACAAACACATAAACACAAGAATAAAAAAAATCAATCCTTAAAATCATTACAAAAAAAACAAAAACAACGGCTCAGTAGGTAGCAAACTCGCCTCTAAGGCTGGGAGATCAGAGGGCTGTGGGTTCAGTTCCCACATCTGGCACTTGGGTTAATATCCCAGTACTGACACTGTAGTGCAGCATGAGGGGGGTGCTGCACTTCTGAGGTACTGTCTTTCAGATGAGACGTTAAACTGAGGTCCCATCTGCCTGGATTGGCGGTAGTTCAGGTGGATGCTAAAGATCCCATGGCACTTATCGAAAAAGAGTAGGGGAATTTCCCCGGTGTCCTGGTCAAATTTCTCCCATTCACTAAAAATACCACCAACAGCTTAATCTGGTTCAATTTCAGTTGCTACCATCTGTATTCCCCGGTCACCCCTGAAAAAGGACTTCTAGGGCCAGTGGGCTTACCGGGTCAACAAAATTCAATAAATAAGTAACTCAATACCATGGTAACTTTACCAAACACAGAATGTCCCCACCACCAAGAAGAAAACTGACCTGCATGCCTTCTGCCCTGGCTGTACCAGAAGAATGGTGCAGCAATGACCTGTCATTTTAATACCTCCTGAGGAGTGTGGGTGGACTTGTGAACTTCCAGACTGCTTCCACTGGCATCCCCAAATGTAAACACATTTTGTGCATGTTTGGTGGGTGAATATGACAACATGACTGGTCATATTCCACAACAAATGCAACAAATTCACACACACACATACACATTAACAGTATGTCTCAAGACAAGGAAGGATGATGCCCTTACTCTTCCAAACTCTGAGAAGAAAGGATACAGCTGAGGCCTGCCACCCATACCCCGCCCCACCAGAGAACGATAAAGCCAAGGTCTGACACTTGTATCCCACCCCATTGGTGCAGAATGATACAGCCAAGGCCTGCAGCCCACATCTCAGTTCGCCAGAGGGGAACAATGGAGCTAAGGCCTGTTGTCCATATCCCACCCCCTGTAAAAAAAAATAAATAAATAAAGCTGAGGCCTGCCGCCCATACCCTAGAGAAGAATGAGACATTGATGCATGCAACCTACAGTGGAACTTGAAATTTTCACTGTCAAATAACTTTCACTATTTTCGCTGAAGCATCAATTTGCGTGAAATAAATTTGTGCTAATTAGCACTTTTAGTATTTATTCCATTATAGTGAATGTGGTGATTGTGACTTAGCGCTAAAATAAATTTACGCAATTATGGTTGCATTTGTGTTCGTGCTAAATTTACTTTGCGTGAAAATAACTAGTTCTACAGTATTTTGTAGCTGACCAGAGGAGAACAGCACAGCAGATGCCTGCCCCACACCCCACCAGATGAAAACAAAACAGCGAGGCTTGCCACCTATGCCTCACTCCACTAGAGGAGAATGATACAACATGGCCTGCCACCCATGCCCCACCAAAAATGAAATGCCCTATACCTCCCTGTAAAGCAGTAGCTGCAGCACAAATTCGAGCGAAAACAAAACCACCTAAGAATCGTCGTCAGCACTAAGGACCAGGTCTGTGGCATCTGCACACAAACGCAGCAACTAGCAAGAGTGTGTTTGCAGCAGGCTTTTTGGCTTTGTGTTTGGCAGGTGGTAGCAATCAGACTAGCGTCTGGCTCGACTGAAGACCAGTCATGGCAGCATGGATGAACGTCAAAGGCGATGCTGCAACGGCGAGTTGAAGAGTCGCTGATTGGCTTACCTAAGTAGAAGTCCCTTCTGCCCGTCCCCTTTGCTTTTAAGGGGAGGAGCGAACCTGCGGAGGGGAGGGGGATTTCACCTACTGGGCTGAGCAACTTCTCAGAGGTAGAAGTGCCAGCATTCAGCCAAGCAGTGCGACTAAAAGGGGCGGGTGACCACATAAAGAGCCTTTTGGCTCTGAATTTAAATGTGAGCAGACGCATGTACACCCTAAAGGAGAACAAAACAATCCAACACACGGGGCCGAGACGTTGGAGAGTCAGTGTCCCCAGGCAGCAGCAGCTTTCCATGAGATACCCTTTGCTTGCGGGAGTGTGGGGCAGGGGTTCAAATCTGCTAAGAAAATAGGGCGTCATGCAAAATCCATGGCAGCTGTGTGGTCTATGAGCAAGAATGAGAAAACAAAAAGGAAAGGAACAGGGAAGAGAAAGGGTTACTGTAAAGCACAAAGCATGCTAAGGAGACATGATATTTGGTGCCACTGGAGCATGACCCTCACAGTTCATGCCTTAGCGCTCGTTTGCACTTATAACTATATAGTGTATAGTAGCCTTGAATAATCTAATAATACCTCGATATGCTACCTGTATCTAATTATGCTACTGAATATTTCCTGTGCTGTTATTGGTGCTTCTTGTACTGTAATCTATGTTTGGTTCTTATATGGCTATGCAGTATGTAATTAACTCCTGAAAAAGGGACCACTGGTTCCAGTGGGTTCACCCGGTTATCAAAATTTTAATCAATCAATCGGTCAGTCAGTCAATATAAGGGTGCTAGCTACGCATATGAGCAGACTTAATAGACCGTAAGGCCCGTTTCTGCTGGCAAGTTTCGTATGTCCGTATATTGGTAATAAATAAATCTGTCAAACTGTATTGTAGTATAACTATCGGGAGTAAGTATTGTGCAGTGGTTTAAGGCTCTGATCTGCAAACCTGGAGACCTGGGTTTGAATCCCACAGCCCCCCACTTGCATACTGTGTGATCCTGAGCAAATTACTTAACTTTTTCCAGGTCGCACCTGGAAACAAGCTTCGGCTTAGTATGCCTCTCCTCGTTAAACAGTTTCCCCTTCCCCTAACTGTGAAAGGTTAAATCAAATTTTCATTCGAATCAGCATTAGGGCCAGTAGAGAAAATACACCCTTCTTCTCTAAATGAACAGTTAGAGATGCACCATTGGTTACATAATCAGGTCTGTTTGTTCCACTACTTGGAGCTAAAAGCAGGTAGATCCATTCCTCACACAGCCGTGTGGCAAAAACCGAATGTGTTGCCCTCACTACTAGTGCTTCATCAGAGGGCAAGGGATTAAGTGCTAAATGTGCAAAAATGAATCTGTTTGCCACATGCCTATGTGTAAGATGGGTTCACCTGTTTTTAGCGCTGTGCAGTGGTACAAATAAACGTAATTATGTAACCAGTTGGGCCTTTCTGTCATAGTTGTTTTTCATGGGGTGGAGAGTGCCATATGTTGTTTAGCCAATACTATTATAGCCTGTGAATGTACCTCCAGTTCCTGGGTATGGCCCTTTGGGACTGTAGTACCAAAGAGAAAAATGCAACCTCTCTGGGACATTGTTTGTTTACAGTTTGTATCCTGGATAGTCCACCTGTGACGTAACATCTTATTTGCAGTGGGGTCCTACTTTTACACACTTTTACTGTTAGGTGATCCAAAGCACTGGGAATTAATGACTTGCTCAGAGTCTCACAGTGAGTAAGGAGCACTAGTGGAATTTGAACCTAGGTCTTCTGTTTCCCAAGCCAGTGCTCTCACCACTACACCACTTGTGTCTCTGTTGTCCAGAGACTGTTCTCTCTTTTCTAGTTTTAAATTCTTTTTATGGATTTCCTCCCCAGATATCTGAGTGGAGCATCCCTGGTTCTTTACTCGGGGTGGGGGTGGGGGATTCTCCCACTTTTCCACTTAATTTGGGCTGGCAGTATAGCCTAGACGTTAGAGTAACGAGCTGTGAATGAACTTGATACATCCAGCTGACCGAACCTGGGTTTGATTCTCACAGCTTTCACTTGCATAATGTGTGTCTCTAAGCAAGTCACTTAACTGCCCAGTGCTCCCAGGTCACCCCTGAAAACAGGCACTTGTGCCTAGTGGGCCTTACCTGGTTACCAAAGACTAAAATAAATAAATAAATAAAATCATCATCATCCTTTCAAATCCAGTTAGCTGCATGCGATATAGTGATGGAGTAGCTTGGGAGTAGGTAGCTTAGTACGAAGTGTTAAGCTGTCTTCTCCCAAGCTACTCCATCATCTATGTGACACATCAGCACTCCCCAGCCCCAGGGAAGGAACACTCCGAAACCCAGCTGTACGTTTGATTGCTCGAGCAATGTATTGCCTGTGAAAAACATGGAAGAGATGCCTTCAAGAATTCGAGTGGCTAGCTCAGTCAGATCTTACTTCGAGATACAGCTCTTGCAGCAGGTTACACCATTAGGACTGAAGCCGGCAGGCGCCAGGACCTCACGGAAAAATTCTAGCTAGCTATCTTCAGCAGGGACCACCCCCGACGTCGGCCCCGCCTCCGACGTCAGGCGTAGTACATAAGGGCGCGGTCCCGCCAGATTCCCCAGTTCTTTCCCGCCGTCGACTTGCATGCCTTGACCCTCCGGGTCTTAGTCTAGCGCACGACGGTAGTTACAGAGCTTCCTACGGGAATTTCCTCTTTCTTCGAAGATATTACCGCTGATGTCCTCTCCGACCTCCGGTCATCCATCGAAGTGTGCTTGTGGGAATCAGATCCCCTTCAAGGACCCCCACACGGCCTGCTTCAGGTGCCTGGGCCCAGACCACGATACCCGGGCCTGCTCTTTCTGCCAAGGGTTCAATAGCCGAACAAGGATCCGGCAGCAGAAGGCTCTTCAGGCGTTCTTGCTGGAGGAGAAATTAAGAGCCATGTCCTCCAAAGGGGAATCTTCAAAATTCCACAAGCATGCAGAAAAGAAGAGAAGAGAGAAGGCCCCTTCCCGGTCCCCGACCAGGGCCTCCGAGTCCCGCAGCTCCGGATCAAAGTCCGACCGCTCTCCATCCAGGGCCTCTTCTCTTCCCCCGGCTGCGGTTCCTGCCTCTCGCTCTTCTCAGGCCCTTTCCGCCAGGCCGTCGTCGTCCTCCGCCTCCAAGGCCTCAGCGAAGTCCGGGGAGCGCCACCACCACCATAGGTCGGGTTCCCGCCCTTCGGCACCCGACGTCCGGTCGTCTTCTGTTCCACCCCGCAAGACGTTGGAACTTACTCCTCTGAAGAGGCCGGTAGATCCGACGCCGGCTCGACCTGTGTCGGCTGTCCGTCACTCCTCCTCGGAGCCGTCATCGGCCGGGAGACCGTCATCGGCTAAGCCTTCCCAGCGGACGTCGGTTGGGGGGCCGACGTCCGTCCTGCCTGAGAAGAGGACTCCTGCGCCTCCGACCGTCATCGGGCAGGAGTCGCTGACGGAGGAAGACCTGACGCAGCCCGAGGACCAGACGGGTGACCCCGGCCTTGTGCAGTCTCCCAGGGCTCCCTCGCCGAGGCCCCTGTGGAGCCGTCGCCAGGACCCGACGACCGCCCTCCGGCGCCTGGGCCGTCATTGGGACTTTCTTTAGCGGAAGTGAAGGACCTCTTCACATATTGGTGGGACACCATTAAGAGGGATGTGGTGCCCACTACTCTTCCTCCTCCTCCTCCTCCTCCTCCACCGGCTCCGGCCCCCCCTTTGCCTTCGGGGTCGGCAAGCCGCTTAACTTCCCCCCGGGAGCCCAGATCCTCTCCCAGGGGACGGTCAGAAAAGAGGAGACCTCCGTCAAGATCTTCTTCTGGATCACCCAGCCCCAAGAGGTCCAGGGGACACCGATGGTCGCCGTCGACGGAGGACACGGGATCAGTTTACACCTCCTCTAGATCCCCATCTCCTTTCTCCATCCCTTCTCCAGACCCACGTGAGACGCCAGGGTCTCCTCCGGATGACCCCTCGTTCATGGATATCATGCGTCATATCCAGGAGAACATGGGGTGGGATGCAGAAGAATTAGACCCCGAAAGGTTACGCCTTGCCAAGTATCTTCGGCAAAAGGACCCCGAGCCTGTGGTGGTGCCACCCTTGGTGGACACTTTCGTGGACATCACCAAGGCTGCGTGGAAGCGTCCACACTGGCCTCTCGGGCGGTGCAAGAAAGCTGACCGCTCATACAAGGCTCCTAAGGAGGACCAGTATCTGACGCAGCAGCCTCAGGCCGACTCTCTGGTCATCACAGCCTCACATGACCGGGTCACAGAGGTCGCGGCATCTGAGCACCCTGCCACCGATCCAGAATCCAAGCAATTGACTCTCTGGGCAGGCGCCGATGCTTCGCTACACCTGCGCCATCAGATCCTTAAATTACTTGACCCACATGGTTCAGTTTCAGAACGCTCTGTAGGAACAGGGTCTGGAGGTAGCTGAGAAACTACCGAAGGTGAACAGAAGGAGGAGATGCTCCAGCTCCTCTGCACGGATTCAGGCGTGGGGACCCAAGTGCTTCGAGCAGCGTCCGATTCGCTGGACTCCTTCTTGAGCAGCAGCTTCGGCGTTTGCCTCGGAGGCGCTCCTGGCCCGTGTCTCCGGCTTTACCCGGACATCCAGAAGAACATTATGGATGCCCTTTAGATGTTTTATTGGTAATCCTTCTGAGAAGATTATTACCAAACTTCAAGAGGCCGGAAGGCGGTGAGGTCGGTCCAGGCCATGTAGCGACCTAGGCTTGGTTCCTTTCGTAGGAACCAAAGCCGTTTTCGTGGGCGGACACAGAGGCAGCAGCCCCGCTCCGCTACACACCAGAGGGGCTCTGGTTTCGGTAGAACCCAGGGTAAACAGCCCGCTAGCCGAGGTCAGCGCCCCCAGGCCGACCCAGCCAACGGGCCCATCTGCCGCCACAGCCTGACTCCTTTCCGGCCCCGGCCCCTCAGGATCAACGGAAATTATGGTCGGGGTCTATTGCTAACTTCCTGCCGGGATGGCAGGCTATCACCACCGACAGGTGGGTTCTGCAGTTGGTCAGTCTTGGCCACTTTATAGAGTTCGCAGAAAGGCCACCCTCGAGGCCTCCTCTGCTCTCCCGGTATCCGGGTCAGCACAGAAACTTAATTTGGCAAGAGGTACTCGCGCTCCTAAAAAAGGGGGCGATAGAGTACGTCCCAGGGAACCAGAGAGGACAGGGATATTATTCTCACTTCTTCCTGGTTCCCAAGAAATCAGGGGACCTCCGTCCAATTCTGGACCTCAGCGACCTCAACATGTCGGTCGCCTACAAAAGATTCCGCATGGTGACTCTTCCGGGCCTTATTCCCATGCTGAAACAAGACGCCTTTCTAGCGTCCCTAGACATGCAGGATGCGTACTTGCATATCCCCATAGCTCAGGCGCACCAGAGGTTCCTGCGCTTCGAGTTCTTCGGCCACCATTTTCAGTTCCAAGCTCTTCCGCTCGGACTGTCATCTGCACCAAGGGTCTTTACCAGTGCATGGCAGTCGTGGCAGCATCTCTAAGGAGACAGGGCCACTATGTGTTCTCGCACTCGACGACTGGCTTCTCATAGCCGCCTCCAGAGAGGCGTTGTTGCTTGGTCCAGAGCACTCAAGACTTGTTCCAGTCTCTGGGCATTCTCATAAATTACGAGAAGTCTCTCTTGGTACCGTCGCAGAAACTGCAATTTATAGGCGCAGTTCTGGACACTGTCCAGGGAAGAGCTTTTCTTCCGGGCGACAGAGCGGAACGCATCAGGTCCCTCATAATTGATTTGTCATCGAACAAGATCGTACCTGCCAGGTCGGTCCTTCGTCTGCTCGGACACATGGCTGCTGCCATTCCTACGGTCCCTCTCGCATGGCTCCACATGCGGGTAACCCAGTGGATGCTCAAGGTGCAATGGGACCAAAGGCAAGACCACTTGCAGCATCCGGTCAGGATCACGAAATCTGTGATCCGCGACTGGCAGTGGTGGCTGGCCCCGGGTCGCTTTCTAAGGCGCCCTGCTTGTAGCGCTGCCCCGGAGGTAACCCTCACCACGGACGCCTCAGGTCTCGGTGGGGGCACACCTGGACGGGTGAAGTCTCAGGGTTCATGGACCCCATTGGAGGCTCATCTCCATATCAATGTTCTAGAGATGAGGGCGGTCCTCTACGCCTGCAGGCTTTTCAGTCGATAATCCCACCGTGCACTCTCCTGCTTCAGACAGACAACACAGCGGTGATGTATTACCTCAACAAACAAGGAGGCGCACACTCTTACCCCCTTTGCAGGGAGGCCATGAGGGTGTGGGATTGGGTAATCGGTCACAGCGCAAATCTGATCACTGTGCACGTTCCCGGGGTGGACAACACATTGCAGATGGCCTGAGTCGCTCCCAGGCCAGAGTCCACAAGTGGGAACTTCTTCAGGAGGTGTTAGAGGATCTGTTCCTTCGATGGGGAATTCCAGAGCTAGACTTGTTCGCATCCCCATCCAACGCAAAACTGCCCAATTTCTGCTCGCTAGATCCAGGGCCTGGTGTTTTCTGGCGAGACGCGTTGTCCCTCTCCTGGGCGAACAGATTCCTCTATGCTTTCCCTCCCTTCCCGTTTGATCCAAAGAGTTCTTCTCAAGCTGCGCAGGGAGCATGCACAAATGATTCTGGTGGCCCCATTCTGGCCCAGACAGATCTGGTTCCCCTTGCTGGTACAGCTATCTCAGGAACCCCCGCTCCCGTTGCCGCTCAGCTCCCACCTACTGTCTCAGGAGAAAGGTTCGTTGCTCCATCCGGATCTGCGTTCTCTGAACCTGCATGCTTGGCTCCTAGAGACATAGCCATCTTGCGTCACGGGGTCTCGCAAGAGGTTGCAGAGGTTCTTTCTGCAGCCAGAAAGCCGGCAACGCATGCGACGTATGCCGTGAAGTGGTGCCATTTTTGTTTATGGTCACGGGATCGTGACCTTTCCCCTTTAGGTTGTCCTGTGGGAGTAATTTTGGATTATCTCCTCTCTCTTTTTCATTCGGGCCTAGCCTACTCCTCTATTAAGGTGCACCTTTGTGCTATTTCTGCCTACCACCTTCCGGTGGGACATCGTACTGTTGCTCAATTAGACGCCTCTCGGGAATTTCTTAGAGGGGTGTTACACCTTAGGCCTCCCATTAGGGACCCGGTGCCTCCATGGGATCTGCTCTTTGTCCTGGAACAGCTCACGCTCCCTCCCTTTGAACCTGCCGCGGATTGCGAGCTACGTTTTCTGTCGTGGAAGACGTTATTTTTAGTTGCTGTTACTTCAGCTAGAAGGATTTCTGAGCTTCACGCTCTCATGTGCAAAGAGCCTTATTTAGTTTTCCACCGGGACAGAGTATCCCTGAGGACTAACCTAAGTTTCTGCCTAAGGTGGTTTCGCACTCACTCTAAACCAGGATATTGACCTTCCGGTCTATTTCCCGAGTTATTCTAATAGAGGAGAGGCTTTGCTCCACACCCTGGATGTTCACCGCAGCCTGAGGTATTACCTCAACAGAACTAAACCCTCTCGTAGTTCTGACCAGCTTTTTGTTTCCTTCTCTCAGAGAATGATAGGCCAATCAGTATCCAAACAGACCCTGTCTCGCTGGCTCGTTCAGTGTATTTCATACTGTTACTATATTAAGCAGAAGCCCCTCCCGGGTTCTGTCCGGGGTCATTCTACCAGGGGTATGGCTACTTCCTTTGCAGCACTTAAAAACGTCTCCATCTCTGCTATTTGTGCTGCAGCCACTTGGAGTTCTGTGCATACCTTTATCAGGCATTATAGCCTGGATATCGCCTCTCGGCGGAGAGCCGGTTTCGGCCTAGCGGTGCTGCAGGGTCTCCTGTCCTAAGTCAGGACCTGGAAGGTTTTTTCTTACATTTTACCTCCTCCCGGATCTTCTGGCAGCGTTACTGCTTGGGAATCAGTCCTAATGGTGTAACCTGCTGCAAGAGCTGTATCTCGAAGTAAGATAGTACAGTTACGTAAGAACTTACCGTAACAGTAGATCTTCGAGAACAGCTCTTGCAGCAGGTACCTTCCCGCCCACCTTCCCCCTTGGAGGAGGCATGGTTCTCCCTCTTTATTGGATTTCCTCCTTATTGTCTTCTGGCGGTGGATCCTCGGTCTCCCTTCTGATGTCATCCTCGGCCGGGGAGTCTCCGGCGGAACTAGAGAATCTGGCGGGACCAGCCCCTTATGTACCACGCCTGACGCCGGACGGCGAACCCGACGTCGAGGCGGTCCCCGCTGAAGATAGCTAGCTAGAATTTTTCCTTGGGGTCCTGGCGCCTGCCGGCTTCAGTCCTAATGGTGTAACCTGCTGCAAGAGCTGTTCTCGAAGATCTGCTGTTACGGTAAGTTCTTACGTAACTGTACTTTACAAATCCAGAATGTGTGCATTCGAAGAGGAAAACCAGAATGCTGCAAAGTAAAAGGTTTAAAGTGAAGCTGTTTATTAACAATGTTAATACAAAGGGCCGGTCCAGTGGTGAAGAGGGCTTGGGCACTTTGCGTTCCTTACCTTTTCCCTTGCTGGCGACCATCATCCAGGCACAAGTCAGGAAGCGTAGAGAAAACCCAGGAGCAGTTGTAAAATTCCACAAAACTATTTATTTGTAGTTGTAGTAATATAAAATAAAATAAAACTGATCAGAACAACTATGTACAGTAGCAAAATAGAATCTCCTGTAAAACAAAAATCTGCTTTGCAGCTCAGCTTTAGCTGCTTTTATACCCCAAGCATCCTGTTCTTTATCAGTTTCTGCGGCTGCTAGAACACTGTGAACTTCCTGAGGTACTTCCAACCTTTGCAAAAGGCTCAGGCATTTGAATTGAAATAACCTCTGACTTTTTACAGTTATCTTAAATTATAATATATACATTTCAACAGTAACACAATTCTCTAAATAAAAGTGATCTCATTATCAGCTACATTTCCATACACTGATTCCCATTTATTTTTAGATTAGTAGAACTAGATATGCAAGGGAAGAAAAAAAGACAGCAAGAGAAAAGAGACAGTGAGAGGCAAAGGAGGATTGCGAGACTGTTCGGGTTGATCAAGTCCGAAGGTCTCGCAGGAAAATTTGGTTGCGCAACCAGACAGGAGAGATTAAAGGAAAGAATACAGATCCTTGTATTTTAACACTTTCTCCCTAACAAATGGGAGAGGGTCCTGTTCTACCCTATCACAGTGACCCCGGCTTTGGAAATGAGCTCCAGGGTTGGGGGGAATTCACCGTCTGATGGACAGCTCTCCTCTCCCAGGGTGGGGAGGTCTGCCATCTCACTCCTTGGTGGCAGTACCGGAGAATGAGTAACGTGAAAGGGAGATGCCATGGTACGGTAGTGTGTGTGCATGCCTCCATACGCTCACATGCTGCCACAGCCATGGACAAAGAAGAAAACAGAAAAGGTTTGGCACCGGCTTAATTCTAGCCCTGCCTACCCCCGTTCTCACATTGCCGCCTGATCATTGACCCCTAGTTCTGGATATGAGTCATCATGTGGGTTGGGGGGGATGACGGCCCTCCTTTCCTGGCTGTGCCATGGGAGGGCAATATGTGGGGGAAGCTACAGGGCAAGGTGAGTCAAGGAAGGTGGGTGCCAGGTAGTGGAGGCAAGGAAGTGGCTAAAAAGCTTGCCTGATGCCAGGCAAGGGAGAGGAAGCTCTACAGCAAAAAACAACAACAGTGTTAATACAGATTTACAGCTGGCATATAAATGCCAGCCTAATGCCTCCATTTGAGGAGATCTTGCACTTTGTCATGGGGTGGGGTTATGCAGCACTAGACCGTTTTAAACACCATCAGTTTAAGCAACAGTGCATATATTATACATCCACAGTTTCATATTTTTTTATTTTTTACGTAATTTATTGCATAAAACAGACAGACAATGAAATACATCACATTCAAAACACAAATTCATCAAACTGTATACAAGGGTCCATTTCATTTTACAACATCTTAAAAAAGAATTACGTCAAAATGTCTATGCACTTTTGTGGTCTATCAGTTAGGTAAATCACTTCCTCATTCCCCCGACCCCTTTTGGAACCATCCTTCACACAGGACCTGGTTCTCCACCATTGTTAGAGAAGAGAGAAAGGGTTCCCACGCTGTTAAAAAAAATGGTTCCCTTCTCCCTTTCAGTGCATTAGAGAGTCGTTCCATTACCAAAGCCTGTAAGGCCACATTCTGCCACTGTTGAACCGTGGGGACAATCCCGGACACCCAGATGTTCAATGTACAGTATCGTGCCAGCTTAAGGAGTACCCTAACCCAGTGGGGCAGGGGAACCAACCCCTCCTCTCCCAGATCCTCTGTGCTAAACAGGAGAGCCAGCGGTGTCACTGGTAGATTCCTCCCCCCATAGTTTGCCCACCTCTCAGCAATTTCTGTCCAAAAAGCTTGTAAGACTGGGCAGGCCCAAAAATAATAATAGTAAGATCTCAGGTCACCCTTACACCCTGCACACACTGGGGATATGGCGGGGTTACATTTATTGACTGAGAGGTGGACAATATAGGCAGTG
Source organism: Neoceratodus forsteri (assembly GCA_016271365.2). Lineage (NCBI taxonomy): Eukaryota > Metazoa > Chordata > Ceratodontiformes > Ceratodontidae > Neoceratodus > Neoceratodus forsteri. The sequence continues at coordinate 502,215,926 of CM028132.1, forward strand.
AATAAACTTATAAAAGGATTCCTTATATTTATTACAGATCCGTATACCCATGTGGAGTGTCGGAAGCTCCCACCAGTTGTTCTCTGTGATCACCAGACCCGTGTCCCTTTCCCATAGAAGTCTTGTTTTTTGTGTGGTCTCCATAAGGAATTGTTTTCCCTCCTGTGCTGCTTTTCGTATTGTACCCTTAGCGTCCCTCCTGGCCGAGTATACCAGATTCTCTATTCGCTCTAGTGGGGAGGCTTGCACTTGCTCTCTCCCTAACCCCTGGCTGTATACTCTAACCTGCAGGAATCTAAAGAAACGCAATTGCCCTAGCCCTGTTCTGTCCTGTTGCTCAGCGAAAGATCAAAGCCCATCCCTTGTGTAACCCCCTTGTTACCCGGGGTTACTAGAATCCCAGTAAGACCTAGTGGTAGGCAGGGAAGGCAGCTTGTGAAACTCCAGTTAAATGGGTTTCACACACTGTCTCACTCTGTTCTCAGTCACAGCTGAGACTTGCGAGATGACATCACCATAGAACTGTCACAGCTGCATAAGCCACATTGGAATCTGCAGCACAGGGAGTGCGTTAGAACTTTGGGAGTTTTCAAAGTCAGTCTTCTGTTTGTCTTAAAGCAAGAAGGAAGTCTACTGTTTTGTTTACAAGTAGAAGGAAGTGTTTTTCCAGTTTAAAGTGGTGGAGACCGCTGTCCAGGTCTCAGTGCCCCGGGGGTGTGGAAGAGTAAAGTCCCTCTGTGGATTCCAGGGGCAATCCCCTATTTCCACTATAGAAGAAAGCTACCTGTTTACAGTTTCTGTTCTTGTATAACAGTGAAAGAAGTGGTACTTCGCCTGTGGGGCATCTGCAATGAAAGGTTGAGTGTTTTGCTCCATTTGAAGGAGCAAACAAATTGTTTAATCCGTTTGGAAATATAAAGAAAGCTGGGATGTGGACTGCTATTTTGGGAGGACTATTTTACTGGGACAAACAAATGGAGCAGTCAAAAATCTAAAGTTTTAATGGATTTCAAGTAATGTTGCAGAGGGGGTGTTTCAGGTCATCCACCGTTTAATCTACATTTTCAAAGTTTAACTTTCTGTTTGTCCAGAGAAATGGCCGGTTATGCGCGGTGGGAGCTGGAGGTGGGAACACCCCCCATCTTTAGTAACCAGGTCCACCTCTACGGATTTCTTCTGTGATTTGTTGCTTGCCTCATGCGCCTGGCCAGTGATGAGGTAGGTACCCAGACGTGGGTCGCAACTTGGAAAATCTCTCTAGAAGTCGCAGACTCTAAGTGGTGTGGGGAGCCACAGGATAGGAAAATATACTCCTTGTTTCATGGGAGTCCGATGGAAGTGAGAAAACAAATCTCTCTAGGAGTCGCTGACTCTAAGTGGTGTGGGGAGCCACAGCTTGGGAAAATATACTCCTTGTGTGATGGGAGTCTCTCCAAGTAAAGTTGGGTTCATTCTTCAAATGGACCGTCAGTCAAGTGGCCGGCAGGGGAGCCGGGCCAGTCGGGCTGTGTATCCAAAGCGCATGCAAGTCCAGGCTGAGTGCCTGGTGGGTCCAGAGCCAGACAATAGTAAAAATGGGTTCATTCTTCAAGTGGACCGCCTTATAGTCTCTATCTGCATATACAGTGAACGTAGCCCCTTGGGGGCCCATCAATGTTTTGTCATGTTCATCTAATTTTGAATAAAACCACACTGAAAAATCCCAGTCCTGGTTCTGGACATTACAGTTATTGCTTTCTGTAGTTGGATTTACTTGGGTGCCCCTGTGCAGAGTAGCCAAACCTAGGACCCTTGTGCCAGGTAACCTCATCCTCCCCGATCCCAGGTCCCCACCAGGTATTGCTGCCAACGCCAACAGCATGCCACCTGTCGTTTTAGTAAAAAGGCAGAGGTGAGGGGTTACACTTGTATATAAATCTCCTAAGCAGTTAATCCCTCTAGCCTCCCATTCCTTGCACCCTACGTCACCAATGCCTGGCACAAAGAACGGATTACCCGAAACCAGGAGCAACAGTGTTTCCTCCTTTCCCACCCCCTTGGTTCTACCCAGCTGTTCCCAGCTTTCTAGAACGGTGGACACCAGGGAATTATTCTCCCCCCCACCATGTTACTATACGCTCTGCGCCCTTTCAAACAACATGAAGTCTTGCTGTATTCTGACATATGCAGTTAGCCCTAGCACTTGAACTGCTCCGGAGAGGAAAAAGTTAACTCTGTTCAGGAAGCATAGAACGTTGAGCTCAAGCTCGGTTTCAAACCTCTGTCTGCAGCACTTCAAAGTGTAACCGTCAGATTCTTTACTCCGCCTAACCAAACAGTCGCTCCGGAGTTTGCTCCTTCGCTACAGTCGGCTCGGTTTAGAATCCATCGGTCTTATCACCGATTTTGTCATTTATTCGGCTTTAGATCTCTGTCTGCGGTACAGTAAGTGTTGTAGGTAGTGGACCATAGGGTAAAATTATTGTATTTTTGTGTGGAAATTGTAAAAACCTCTGGATTGATCCGGTTAGGAACCGATTGCATTAGGGTTTTTTTTCCTTATTCTTTCTGTAGTTTGAGGTACTGGGTTCCTATCGGTTTCAAAAAACCGTGATTGTCCATGATCTTACTTCGAGATACAGCTCTTGCAGCAGGTTACACCATTAGAACTGAAGCCGGCAGGCATCAGGACCCCACGGAAATCTTCTAGCTAGCAGTTTTCAGCCGGATCGCCTTCAGCGTCGGGTCCTGCCCCGCGTCAGACGAGTATACAAGGAGGGCGGTCCCGCTGAATCTCTAGTTCTTTCCCCGCCGTCGACTTGCATGTCTCACCCTTCGGTCCGCTTTCTAGCGCCGCAACGCCTGGTAAAGTTCTTCCATTTGGAAAAGTTTGTTTTTTCTTTGAAGTCTGCCGTCTGATGTCCTCTCCAACCTCCGTGGAAGGCCATCCATCGGAGTGCGCCTGTGGGAAGCATATCCCTTTTAAAGACCCGCATTCGGCCTGCGTCCGGTGCCTAGGCCCAGATCACGACACCCGGGCCTGTACCTTCTGTCAGAGATTCAATAGCCGGACCCGGATCCGTCATCAGAAGGCCCTGCAAGCGTTCCTTCTCGAGGAAAAAGTTAGGGCCATGGATTCAGCCTCCAAGGGGGAATCGTCGGAAAGAGCCCGGAGACACCTCGAAAAGCATCGGGAGAGGGTGAGATCAAAGTCCCCTTCTAGGGCCTCCGACTCTTGTAGCTCCGGCTCCCGGTCCGACCGCTCACCCTCCCGGGCTCGCTCTTAGCCTCTCCCTGCTGTGGTGAAGACTTCTTCGGGTTCTTGTTCTCTTCCTCCGGCCAAGACCTCCAAGCCTTCCTCTTCTTCGGCTTCCAAGGCCTTGCTGAGGTCAGGGGACCGCCACTACTGCCACAAGTCTGGATCCTGTCACCCAGACCCCGACGCACGGTCAGTCTCCTTGCCCCCTCCACCCCAGTGGAAGACCAAAGAGCTGACTTCACTCAAGAGGATGTCGGATCTGACGTTGGCCCAACCGACGTCGGCCAAGCACCACCGGTCCTGAGAACCGACAACCGCCAGATGCCCGTCGCCGGTTAGGTCTTCGCCACCACGGACGCCAGCTGGGGAACCGACGCCCATTCCTGTAGAGAGGAGAACCCCTACGCCTCCCACCGACGTCAGTCAGGAGGCGCTCATGGAGGAGGAGCTGACCCAGCCCGAGGACCAGACAGGCGACCCCCGTCCTGTCGTACCCCCAAGGGAACCCTCCCCTGAACCCGAGACCCCTGGGGAGCCGTCGTCGGGCCTCAGCATTTCAGAGGTTAAGGAGCTGTTCACCTACTGGTGGGATACCATAAAGAAGGGTGTGATTCCCACACCTCTTCCTCCTCCTCCTCCACCACCCGTGACTCCACCGGCCCCAGCGCCCCCCTACTCCATCTGGGGCTGCAGGCCAAGTACCTTCCCCCCAGGAGCCTGAGGAACCTCCTAGGGGTAGACCAGACAAGAGGAGACCTCCGTCCAGATCTTCTTCAGGGTCACCCAGCCCCAAGAGACCCAAAAGACACCGCCATTCGCCTTCGACGGAGGACACGGGATCAGACTTCTCGGACGGATCCAGATCCACCTCTCCAATCAGCGTCCCTTCTCCGGATCCATGTGAGCTCCCAAGATCTCCTCCGGGTGACCCATCATTCTCGGAAATTATGAGGCATATCCAGGAGAACATGGGCTGGGATGCAGAGGAACTCGACCCCGAGAGACTACGCCTTGCCAGATATCTTCGCCAAAAAGATCTAAAGCCTGTGGTGGTGCCATCCTTTGTGGACACCTTCGTGGACGTCACCAAGGCAGCGTGGAAACGTCCACACTCACTCCCGGCGATGCCGAAGAAGGCTGACCGCCTGTACAAGGCCACTAGGGAGGACCAGTACTTGGCATCACATCCTCTGGCCGATTCTCTGGTCATTACAGCCTCACATGACCGGTCCCAGAGGCCGCAACATTTGAGCACCCTGCCACCAGACCCAGAGTCCAAGCAGCTGGACGCTATGGGCAGGCGCACGTACGCATCCGCTACCTGCGCATTGGGTCCCTCAACTATTTAACCCACATGGTCCAGTTTCAGAATGCCTTGTGGGAGCAGGGACTGGATCTGGCGGAAAAGATGCCAGAAGGTGAGCAGAAGGAGAAGCTGCTGCAACTCCTCCGCACGGGTTCGGACGTGGGAACCCAGGTGCTGCGAGCCGCGTACAATTCCGCAGACTCCTCGGCCAGAGCGGCAGCCTCAGGCATATGCCTCCGGAGACACTCTTGGCTCCGTGTCTCCGAATTTACCCCGGACGTCCAGAACATCATTCTGGACGCCTCGTTCCTCGGAAAAGTTATTTTCGGTGAGTCCTCGGAGAAGGTCCTTACCAAACTTCAAGGACCGGGAAGGCGGTGCGGTCTGTCCAAGCCATGTACAGACCCAAGCTTAGTTCCTTTCGTAGGAACCAAAGTTGTTTTCGAGGCCGGATGCAGAGACAGCAGTCCTGCACCGGCTCGCAACAGAGGGGCTCCTTTTCCCGCAGAGCCCAGGGGAAGTCGTCCGCGGGCCGAGGCCAGCGCCCTGCAAAGTCGGCCCAGCCCACAGGACCCTCAGCCGCCACAGCATGAATCCTTCCCGGCCCCCGCCCCTCAGGATCAACAGGACACCAAGGTCGGGGGTCATATCGCGGACCACCTGCCAGGGTGGCAGTCTATATAACCACCAACAGGTGGGTTCTTCAATTGGTCAAACAAGGCCACTTTATAGAATTTGTGGACAAGCCACCCACAGGGCCTCCTCTGCTCTCCCGTTACTTGGGTCAGCACAGATCACTCATCAGGCAAGAGGTACTCGAGCTCCTTCAAAAGGGAGCGGTGGAGTATGTCCTGGAGAACCAGAGAGGGTCTGGATACTATTCCCACTTCTTTCTGGTTCAGAAGAAAACAGGGGACCTCCATCCAATACTGGACCTCAGCGACCTCAACATGTCGGTCGCCTACAAACATTTTTGCATGGTGACCCTCCAAGGACTTATTCCCATGCTGAAAAAGGACACCTTCTTAGCATCCCTAGACATGCAGGACGCCTACCTGCACATCCCAGTAGCTCGAGCGCACAGGAGGTTCCTGCGCTTCGAGTCTCTCGGCCACCACTTTCAGTTCCGGGCTCTTCCTTTCAGACTGTCATCGGCCCCTAGGGTCTTTATCAAGTGTATGGCAGTCGTGGCAGCATCTCTAAGAGACAGGGCCACTACGTGTTCCCTGCACTGGACGACTGGCTTCTCATGGCCGCCTCCAAAGAGGCGCTGTTGCTGTCTATTCAGAACACCCAGGATCTGTTCCAGTCTCTGGGCATTCTTGTCAACTACGAGAAGTCTCTCCTCGTACTGTCTCAGAAGCTGCAGTTAATAGGTGCAGTTCTGGACACCGTCCAAAGGAAAGCCTTTCTTCCCGAGAAAAGAGTGGAACACATCAGATCCCTCATCGGGGATCTCTCAGCGAAGAAGACTGCCCCCGCCAGGTTGGTCCTTCGCCTGCTTGGACACATGGCTGCGGCCATTCCAACCGTCCCTTTGTCAAGGCTCCACATGGGGGTAACTCAGTGGATGCTCAAAGTGCAGTGGAACCAAAGGCAAGACCACATGCAGCATCCGGTCAGAATCACGAACGCTGTGATTCGAGACTGGCAATGGTGGCTAGACCCAGGGACACTCTCTGTGGGTGTCCCGTTTACAGCGCCGTCCCCGGAGGTAATCCTCTCCACAGATGCCTCAGGGCTGGGGTGGGGAGCACACCTGAACGGGGTGAGGTCCCAGGAAACGTGGACCCCTCAGGAAGCTCACCTCCACATCAACGTTCTGGAGATGAGGGCGGTCCTTTATGCCCTGCAGGCCTTTCAGTCAGAAATCCCGTCGAGTACTCTTCTGTTTCAGACAGACAATACGGAGGTGATGTATTACCTCAACAAACAAGGAGGCGCGCACTCTTACCCCCTTTGCAGGGAAACTATGAGAGTGTGGGATTGGGTAATCCGACACGGCGCGAGCCTGATTGCAGTTCATGTTCCCGGCGTGGACAACACAGTTGCAGACGGCCTGAGTTGTTCCCAGGCCAGAGTCCACGAATGGGAACTCCTTCAAGAGGTAGCGGAGGATTTGTTTCTTCGATGGGGAACTCCAGAGTTGGACTTGTTCGCTTCCCCATCCAACGCAAAACTGCCCAATTTTTGCTCACTAGATCCAGGGCCTGGTGTTTTCTGGCAAGACACGTTGTCCCTTTCCTGGGCGGACAGAGTCCTCTACGCTTTCCCTCCCTTCCTGTTGATCCAGCGAGTTCTCAAACTACGCAGGGAGCACGCAACAATGATCCTGGTAGCGCCTTTCTGGCCCAGTCAGATCTGGCTACCCATGCTGATGCAATTGTCTCGGGAACCCCCAGTTCCGTTGCCTTTCAGCTCCCATCTACTGTCTCAAGAGGAGGGTTCACTAGTCCACCCGGACTTATGCTCACTGAATCTGCATGCCTGGCTTCTCGAGACATAGCCATTATGCGACACGGGGTCTCGCAAGAGGTGGCGGAAGTTCTCTCCGCTGCCAGAAAGCCGGCAATGCATGCGACGTATGCCATGAAATGGCGCCGATTTTGCCTGTGGTCTCAGGCACGTGGCCTTTTCCCTTTAGAATGCCCAGTGAAATCGGTTCTGGAATACCTGCTTTCCCTCTTCCACTCAGGTCTCGCCTACTCCTCTATTAAAGTTCACTTTGGCCTACCACTTCCCGGTAGGTCAGTGCACAGTGGCACAACTCGAGGCCTCTTGGGACTTCTTGAAGGGGGTGTTACACCTTAGGCCACCCATTAAGGATCCCGTCCCTCCTTGGGACCTACTCTTCGTCCTGGAACAGCTCACACTTCCCCCCCTTTGAACCTGCCGCAGATTGCGAGCTACGTTTTCTGTCATGGAAAACGTTATTTTTAGTTGCTGTCACGTCAGCAAGGAGAATTTTCAAGCTTCATGCTCTCATGTGTAAGGAACCTTATTTAATTTTCCACCAGGACAGAGTGTCTTCGAGGACGAATCCTAAATTCCTGCCTAAGGTGGTCTCTGGCCTTACTCTTAACCAGGACATCGATCTGCCTGTTTACTTTCCCAAGTACTCTAATAGAGGAGAGGCGTTGCTTCACACCCTGGATGTTCACCACTCCTTAAGGTACTACCTGAACAGGACTAAACAGCTCCGCACATCGGAGCAGCTGTTTGTATCCTTCGCTGAGAGGATGCTTGGCCATCCAGTCTCAAAGCAGACTCTTTCTCGCTGGCTTGTCCAGTGTATTTCCTTTTGTTACAACAGTAAACAGAAGCCCCTTCCGGGCACAGTCCTGGGCCACTCGACAAGGGGGGTGGCTACCTCCTTTGCAGCACTGCGCAATGTCTCCACCTCGCCATTTGTGCCGCTGGTACTTGGAGTTCAGTGCACACATTTATTAGGCACTATAGCCTGGATATTACCTCACAGCGAGAGCCGGTTTCGGCCTTGACGTTTCACAGGGTCTCCTGTCCTAGAGTCAGGACTTGCTCAAGATCTCTCCTATTGCCTCCTCCCAGAATGCTTAGAGGCGCTATTGCTTGGAATCAGTCCTATGATGTAACCTGCTGCAAGAGCTGTATCTCAAGTAAGATAGTAGAGTTACGAAGAACCACCGTAATAGTAGATCTTCGAGAACAGCTCTGCAGCAGGTACCTTCCCGCCCACCATTCCTCCTTGGAGGAGGCAAGGCCTACCAGGCCTTGGCAGGAGCAAACGCTCTTTCTTCTGATGGCAGATCCTCGGTCTCCCCTTCTGATGTCATTCAGTGGCCAGGAGTCTCTGGCGGGAGAACTGGGGATTCTGGTGGGACCACCTCCTTATGTACTATGTCTGATGTCAGGGGCGGGACCGACATCGGAGGCGGTCCCCGCTGAAGACTGCTAGCTAGAAGATTTTCGTGGGGTCCTGACGCCTGCCGGCTTCAGTCCTAATGGTGTAACCTGCTGCAAGAGCTGTTCTCGAAGATCTGCTGTTATGGTAAGTTCTTCCATAACTGTACTTTTTTTCCACAACCCGTAACACGGTTGGTAACCGATAAGAGGGTCTTCCTGGCTTTTAAGCTGTAAAGGGTAAGTTTTGTAGCCTGGCCATGTCTGAGAAACCCAAGAAAAAAAACCGGGCCCACTGGGTTTCAGCACTGTGGTTAGTGTGGGGATGCCTTTGCTAAGGCAGACCCTCACGTCACATGTGTTTATTGTCTGGGGTTTGACCACCTCGATTCAGACTGCCAACTCTGTAAGAATTTCCCTAAAGCCACCCTAGAAAAGAGGTTGGGTAGGCTCAGGGAAAGGGAGGCCAAGAAGTCCGCTAATCTGGATGGCCAGCCCGGTTCAGTTCCTACCGAACCTGAGGGGGTGCCCACTGACCTGGATGATACACCCTCTGGCAAGAGAAGATCCGACACGAGGGGTCGGTTGCGTTAGAACGAAAAAGGAAATCGGCCGGTTCGGATAAGGAAACCGCATACTCCAACCGCCGAAGAAATAGCCAGAGCGATTAGCATAGTGGAATTGCTTCGTCTGGTTCCGTCCGATCTGGCGCTTCTCAGTAGGCACTCAGTTCAGTCGATCCCCCAGTTCCGGAATACATTCCGGATGAGTATTATGAGCCGGAATGGGAGGGGGATAAAGAAGATGATGATGATAACGGCGACAAAGTCTGGATGAGCCCATTGAACTGGACATCTCCCCAGACAGGCCTTCCAGTGTTTCCCCTCCCAGGCTTTCTGAGTCCTCATCCCACTACTTGTTCTACAAGAAGGTGGCTGATACCCTCCCGCTTCCCTTGGTTGAAGCTGCTGAGGAACATGAGGAGCCTGACTTCATGGAAACGATGGACATCCCAGAGTCCATGAGGTTGTCTATTCCCATCCATAAATCCTTAGGGAAACAGACACTAAAAATCTTACAACCTCCAAATTCTTTACCGCCAGTAGATAAAAGGATGGACAGGAGGCATATGCTTTCGGGCTGTGGCACAGAGTTTTTGTACCAACAATGCAGCCATGTTGGGGTAGTACAGGCTGCAGCCTGTGACATACTAACATACCCTGGCTTCACCCCCAGATAAAGACTCTAGGAAGGTTGATGCTATGGCCAAGAAACAGTACTTGGCATCAGCCTTGGGACTCAGGCAGGCTAATTATATGGCCTACACAGCCAGATACCAGAAGTCTAGATGGGATACTGTTCTGGAGCTGGCTAAACAGGCCTCCCCCCAGCTAGCCAAGGAGCTGGAGGAGGTGGCCGCTGATGGGATTGAGGCATCCAAAATGCAATTCCATGCTGCTGTTGACTCGAATGATGTGGCATCACGAGTCATGGCTACATCTGTGTCTCTTAGGAGGTTGGCTTGGCACAGATGTACTACCCTTTCACAGGACACTCAGGCTAAGGCTATGGATTTCCTTGTGGTGGGTAATTCTCTGTTTGGGGAGCAGACAAAGACTTACATGAAGAAAATGGAGTACGGGACCACTTACAGGAGTGCACAGGCCAAGGAAAGGCAGGCAACTCCTCGTAAGCAGCAGGCTAAGGGCAGGGGCAGGCCTTTTCACAGGCCTTTCTACCAAGCACAGGCCTCCTCTTCCTTTTCACAGAAGGGGTTCTTCAGAGGGAGAAGCAGGAGGGGGATGAGCAGGGCTGCATCCTCCTCGCAGCCCAAGGCTTCTGCCAAGCAGACACCCTGAGGTGTCAACTGGGTCGACTCCCCAGCTCCAGTAGGAGGCAGGCTGACTTACTACTTCCAGGCCTGGAAGTCTGTTACCTCAGACAGGTGGGTCCTGGAGGTGTAGTGAGCCAGGGGCTGGCCCTTAGTTTTGCCAAATTCCCAAAACTGAGGACCAGATCCTTTCTACCTGCAAATCTTTCTGAGACCACTGCTTTAGAAGCAGAGGTTTCCTCTCTATTAGCCCTCAGGGCTGTAGAGAGAGTTTCTACTCAACACAGGGGCAACAGACAGGGGAGTGGTGACCCATCCTAGTCCTCAGATATCTAAACAAGCACATCCTCAAACCAAAGTTCAAGGTGGTGACTCTGGGAGTAATTCTTCCCTGTCTAAGGCCAGGAGATTGGCTAGCTTCCCTGGACCTCAAGGATGCCTACTTTCACATTCCTATCAGGTGCTCCCACAGTACCTCAGGTTTGAGTTGCCTTCAGGCCATTATCAGTTCAGAGCAATGCCCTTCAGCCTAACATCAGCTCCAAGGGTGTTCACAAAGTGCCTAGCTGTAGTAGTGGCTTTCCTCAGGAGGCAAAAGATCTCCATTTTTCCATATCTGGACGATAGGCTGATAGTGGGCCAGTCTCCAGACCAAGTCAGGTCTCACCTGCAAGTGATCCAGCAAGTACTCACTTTTCTAGGATTTCTTCTCAACCTTCCCAAGTTAGTTCTCGAACCAGGTCCAGCTTCTTTCCTTTATAGGGGCAGAACTGGACACAGTCAGAGCAAGAGCCTTTCTCCCTCTATAAAGGGCAAGGGTTCTTACGGAACTAGCCTCTTCCTTCAGCCTTTGGGTATCTCGACCAGCAAGGCATTTCTTCCAGCTCTTGGGCCACATGGCAGCTGCAACAGCAGTGGTCCAAGGGGCAAGATTCCAGATGAGGGATATTCAGTTCCATCTTTTTGGTCTCAGAGAAAAGATTCCCTTACCAAACTGATCCCAGTGACTCTGACCTTGATCCAAGCCCTCCAATGGTGGCAGGATCAGGACAATTTAAGACAAGGTGTTCCTTTTGCCACTCAGCCTTGTTCAGTGGTCCTTACCATGGACACTTCTCTTCTGGGCTGGGGAGCCCATCTGGGTGCCCTCACTGCCCAGGGGCTGTGGTCCCCCCAAGAATCCCTTCTCCATATCAGTGTCCTAGAGTTCAGGGCAGTTTTTCTGGCCCTGAAAGCTTTCTCTCAATTAGTACAGAACAAGGTAGTTCAGGTCAGAACGGACAACACCACCACCATGTGGTACGTCAACAAGCAGGGAGGCACTCGGTCCACGGCCTTGTGCATGGAAGCCATAAAATTGTGGCCCCTGGCTTATTCCCTGCAAACCTCTCTGGTAGCAGTTCACCTTCCAGGGAAGGACAATGTGCTAGCAGATGCACTGAGCAGGATCTCTCAGGGCCATCACAAATGGTTCCTGCACCCTCAAGTGTTGAAAGTGATTTCTTCAAGGTGGGGCACTCCAGTGATAGATCTCTTTGCCAGCCCCAGACAATCACCAGCTCCCTCTCTTTTGTTGCAGACCTCCAGTCTTGGGCTCAGTCCCCCTGGATGCCCTGATTCTGAATTAAGAAGGAAAGTTTCTGTATGCCTTCCCTCCCTTCCCACTCCTGTTCAAAGTTTTAGTCAAAATAAGGTCTCAACCTTGCAAAGTGATTCTGATTGCTCCAGATTGGGCCAGACAGCCCTGGTATCCCCTGTTGCTGTCCCTAGCAGTCCATCTTCCCCTGTCTCTTCCCAGGAATTACAACCCGTTAACATCCTCTCAGGGGAGGATTTGGTACCCCAGTCTCCAGTCTCTCAATCTCAAGACATGGCTCTTGAAGAGTTAGAGTTTCCAGATCTGCATCTTTCCCAAGGGGTTCTGGATATTCTCAAAGCTTCTCGAAAGCCCTCCACCAGAAAGACTTATAACTCCAAATGGAAGAGATTCAGCATTTGGTGTTCTACAGTAAGAAGCATATTTCTCCAGATACTGCTGGATTGCCTACTGTTCTGGATTATATGGTCCATCTTAATGGCCTAGGCCTCAGACCAGCTACTCTTAAGGTACACTTGTCAGCTGTTTCTGCGTTTCTGTCTGTGGGGGAAGTCTTCCTCCCGATCTTCTCACCCTGTGTTCTGTAAATTTTTTAAAGGATTGCTTCACACCAATCCTCCTTTTAGAGACCCTTCCCCTGCCTGGGATTTGAATGTTTGCATTGCTCAACTTATGCAACCCCCTTTTAAGCCTATGTCCTCATCAGAGCTTAAGTACTTGACTTAGAAAACTGTGTTCTTGGTAGCCATTACCTCTGCCAGGCGTATCAGTGAATTGCAAGCCCTGTCAGTGGAACCTGATTTTATCTTCTTTCACAGGGATAAAGTGGTCCTTAGAACCAATAGAAGGTTCTTGCCCAGAGTGGTTTCAGACTTCCATTTAAACCTGTCTGTCTCTTCTGTTTCCTTCACTGATCATTCTTCCTCAGGAGAGAGGAGGCTACACAGTTTAGATGTCAAAAGAGCCCTTAGTTACTACATAGTGCGTACCAAGGGTCACAGGTTTGACTCCCTCCAGTTGTTCCTCACTTATGGAGAAGTAGGAAAGGGCAAACCTGCCACCAAGAGATCTGTTGCCAGGTAGATCGTGTCTTGTATACAATTCTGCTATGAAAACTAGGAAAAACACCACCCTCAGGCCTGAGGGCTCATTCCACAAGAGGTACAGCTGCTTCTCTGGCTGCTGCCAGGGATATCGCTCTCTTAGAAATTTGTCAAGCAGCCACCTGGAAAACAGTCCATATCTTTACCAAGCATTACTCTCTGGATATCCAGACTAAGAGTGATGCTCAGTTTGGCACAGCAGTACTGCAGAGCCCATTCCCAAAGTAGGTTCTGTCCCTCCTCCATGGAGGTACTGCTTGGTAGTCTGCACTTGTCAGAATACAGCAAGACTTCAAGTTGTTTCAAGAAAAAATTACTCACCTTAGTAATTATGTTTCTTCTATTGGAGTCTTGTTGTATTCTGACCTCCTTCCCTGCCTCCCCTTTCACAACCTGTTTTTGGGAAGTAGGTGGGCAGGTGCAGTGTTGCACCTCAGGGGTGCTCTTTTTACACCCTCTTTTGTGTGGGTGTTTATTTTGTTATTTTCCTATTTGGTTTGGGTTTTGAGTTTTGGGTTTTCTGACTTGAGTCTTCTTTTGGTAGTCCAAAACTTTTTGTTGGCAGTTGGCTATTAAAAATTTTGCTTTACAGTTTCCACATAGAATACTATTTGAGTGTGGCTCGTAAGAATCTGACGGTTAGCGTTCAAAGGGAAACAGACAGAGACATCAACCGAGCTCGAGCTTAGCATTCTATGCTGTGCATAGAAAGGTTAACCCTTTGTTCTCATGGGCAGTTTAAAGGCTGGGGCTAACTGCACTTGTCAGAATTCTGCAAAACTCCAATAGAAGTAACATAATTGCTAAGGTGAGTACTTTTTAATTTCTTTCTTAGGCAGAATAGAACATCCAGGCTCCATAGGTGTAACCAAATAGAACAAGATGTCTGGAAGTACCTCTTATGGATAGGTTTGTAATCTGTTAACAAGATTGAGGAGGTGAAACGGTTTCTCAAGGTCAGCTGTTTAAGATTTCTGACTTTTCTAGTAATTCCCACATAGCAGTCTGCAGTACTTTTCAAACAACATAACTGCACATTTGTATATCAGGGAACACAGTTTCACATAAGGATCCACATATATTTTTATAACCACAGCGAAGCAAGGAAGAGAAGGAACAGAAACAGCAAGTGAAGAAGGAGACACAGCTGGGGGGAGCGTGGGACCTTTCGGATTGGCCAAATTCTCTGGGTGCTCAGGAAAAAGATGTGATTGCGCAATCATACAGGCAAAGAGAGACGGGGCAGAAAAGGAGAGGACAGAACAGTATCTAGTGAACAGGGCGACTAAGATTGAGTGACCACAATATTGGTAACTCAGTCTCAGCACCTGTGTACTGGGCAACTGGACAGGGTAGTGAGGGAGTAGGGGGAAGGGCAACAGGAACCGCACTGCACAAGGGATGGAAGGGGAGTGAAGGTATGTGGGAGGCAGTGGGGCAGTAGGCTGCCAAGTTGGTCGTGTGGCATAGTGGTGAGGGTGGCCAGCTGCATTGGGAGGGTGCAGGGTTCAGGTCTAGGCGGCATGGTAATTTGTGTGGTGTGTGGCTTTTTTTATCCAAGTTTTACACACACACACACACACACACACACACATCCTGACTTGCACCCCTCCTGGAGTCGAGAATCTTTAGTTTGGGGGGGGAGAGTCGCAGCTGCCCCCCACCCCCCGCATACATTACAGTACCATAGTTGCTGTGAGTGTACATCACCATTCTTTATTTTCAGCGATGAACACTCACCTTAAAGGTGATCGCCGTTATCACATAGAACTGTACAGACCAGACTTCCGGTGACATCGCGGAGGCACTAGCAAGCAACTGAGTGTGGCTGTCCACCTGCTTTGCTCGATGAAACAATTTAAAATATAAAAATACTGCAAAAAGGATCAGAAATGGCATCTGTAGGGCGCACTAAAGACAAACAGAGCAAGGAGAGACCAAAAAAATTATTAATTCAGCAGATGACCGTGGATTGACACCAGCAACCAAAAGGCCCAGCAGAAGTCCATCGCCGGCTAGCATAATAGACACGGAGGAGGAAACCGACCAACTGTCCAGATCAAGGTTTGAACAGCTGTTTAAAGAGATTCGGGAGATGAGAGCGGAGACAAAACAGGAATTTAGGAACCTAGATCAAAAATTAACCAAACTTGAGAAAAGAGTAGAAAAGGCGGAGGATCGGATAGCTCAGACTGAGGATAGTGCGACACAAACCGGCCTGATACTACAAGCATTGGTGGTACAAACTGAAAGAATACAGGAAAAGTGTATAGACCTCGAAAGTCGTTCCAGACGTGAGAATATCGGACTATATGGTCTCCCCGAGGGGACAGAGACAGGCTGAATGGCAGATTTCTTAACAGATTTGCTGATGGACGTTCTAAACCTACCGACGGGCTATCAACTAAACATCAAGAGAGCCCACAGAGTGCTGCAGCCTAGACCTACAGATGACAAAGCCAGACCTTGATCGATAATTATTAAGTTCAGTAGCTATAAAATGAAGGAGGATGTGCTGTCAAAGTCTTGGAAACAGAAAGAGGTTTCATATCTAAACAACAGCCTGTTTTTTGACCATGACTTTCCTCAAGAAATCCAACGGCAACGCTCTCAGTATGCTGACATAACAAGGGCATTGAAAGCTAAGGGTCTTCGTTTTCATACATTTTACCCAGCTAGAATTCGAATCTTTTGGCCTGAAGGAACAAAGGTACATGACTCACCGGAGGAGGCCAGAGAGGTTTTGTTAGAGAAAGGCTTGGTGGAACTGCAGGCCTCAATAAATGGAAACTCGAGTTCCCAGAAGGCGATGGAGCACGCTAGGGATTGGGTGATCTCGTCGGGGAGGAGGAAAAGAGGTAGTGACCTCGCTATGTCATCGGCTGCCCCATTTCAAGCGATAAAAGTACTGCTGCAAAAACTCCAGAATCAGCGTAAAGACCTCACGAATGATTCCCAGGGCTGAAAGAATCCAGAGGGAACTCATGGTATTCCTTTTGCTGGGCTGGGTAAGGCGGCAGTTGACGATAACATTAACTTTTTCGTTTGGGCTGACTTGGATCTAGACTTGCTCGTGGTCTGAATTAGGTTATAAAGCTGTCAGGTAAGACTCACAACAGATGATAGACCCATCTCATCATTGCAAGCAAAGCTTTCATATGAGACTGATCCATGAACTAAATGAAAAGCTTCATGTTTAAAGCGTTGTTGCTAACCCCTTTTTTTTTTGTTGTCCATTTTAGCGTATTTCAAGCTAATTGACAAACACATCAAAGATATAGATGCCTGTAGATTACCGAAGGGATGGTAATCGGTTGATAATCAAACAATTTCTTCCTTTTATGAGGCATACAAATGAGTGGGTTGAATTGTTTCATTCTGGGTGGGCCGGGGGTGGAGGGCAGAGATCGGTGGCGTCACAGCCTATCTTTTGTGCTATATACTGTTTAAAGTATATATTAGAGCCTGATTACCATACTTAAAGGCTCTCAAGGGGGATCACACGTGGTGTGTGATAGTTCTTTTTTATTCCTCCTGCTAGTGATCCCAGAGAATAAGAGGGATTACTGGTAACAGAAACCTTTTTTGGAGGAGGCAAGGGTTTCCTTTGGTGGAAGTACAAGTTCTGGTTAACTATATTTGTTCACACATCAGTTGACATTTTAGACAAGATGTGGCAATGTTTAACACATTTTAGACTGTTACTAAGTCGACCTTGGGGATTATACTTTTGTGGAGGGGGGGAGAGGGGTGGAGAGGATGGGGGTAGCTGATGGGACAACAGAGACGCAACATTTTTCCAAAATAACAATTATTCAGAACTCTGAATGGATAATGCAGATATAATTACAGTTTCCTTTAATGTTAACGGGTTAACACATCCCATTAAAAGAAGTAGAATAATGTCCTTTTTACGAAAGTCCCGAGCAGCTTTCATAATGCTCCAAGAAACTCATTTAAATAAAGAAGCGCATGAGAAACTAAAAAAATGTGGTTACCAAACAACTGTCCACTCCTCGTGTAAGAGGGGTAGAAGAAGGGGTGTTGCGATTCTTGTACCCAACAGCTGTCCCTTAGAGGTGACTGACACGATTAGGGATAAAGAGGGATGCTGGGCCAGATTAAAAGGTAAATACAATGGCACAACAGTCACATTGGTTTCAATATACGCACCGCCAGGCTCACAATTCCCATTTTATAGAGATTTTATCTTTCGCATCTCAGATTGGGCAGACGGTGCTCTCATTATAGGGGGAGACCTGAACCTGAGGTTAAATGCTCATATGCCTACATCGGGAGGGGTTACCAGGCAGGAGAATGGAACAGTGAAAAAGGTGGTAAAATTAATGGGGGAACTTGGCCTTGTAGATACCTGGAAGCAGATGCATAAGGGAACCAAGCATCTCTTCTATTCCTTGGCACATAAAACATATTCCAGGTTAGATTACTTATTAATGCCTAGGGATAATACATCCATGTGCACGGACTCCTGGATGGGTGACATAAATTTTATCAGACCACGCCCCAATTTACTTGAAATTAAAAATAGGTCCCATTCGGCGCTCCGCTTTCTGGCGGCTGAACCTCTCTCTGATACGTAGTCAGGAAAACAAGGAAATAACTAAGGCAATAGAGCAAGCAGTAAGTGACAATGCAGATCCAGACATTGCGCCTGGGATTTTATGGGATACAGTGAAAGCAATAATAAGAGGAAAATGCATAGAGATTTCGTCCAGAAATAAGAGAATGAGGGAAGCAAGAAGCGGGGGACTACAGGAGCAGATAAGGACCCTGGAATTACAGCAACAACAATTAAATGCAGATAGGGGAACATTATTAAAGAAGCTAAAGATGGAATTACTGGAACTCTTAGACTATCAAGTTGAGCAAAAACTATTCTATTTACACCAGAGGTACTACGAGGGCGGGCCTAGGGTCCTTCGGCTCTTAACATGTAGGCTTAGGCAACGAAGAGCCAAGGCCTAGTATCCCCAAAATTTTTGATACTAAAACAAAAACATGGAAAAATAATGTGGAGGAGATTGCTGAAACATTTAAAAACTACTGTCAAACTTTATATAGTAAGGGGGCCAGTCCTACTCTGGAGGAAATATAAAAGTACTTGATACCTCTATGCCTCCCTAAAATTTCAACACAACAAAAAGAGAGCCTGCTCTCTCCGTTTACTCTGGGGGAAATACAGTCTGAAATCTCTTGTTTAAAGACAGGAAAATGTCCCGGAACTGACAGGCTTCCAAACGAATTTTATAAAAGTTTTAAACCAGTAGTAGTACCGCTTCTCGAGGATGCGTTTAATGCTCTATGGAAGGAGGGAGGGGCAGGGGGGCCCCATCCTGGAGCCAAGCTGTTATCTCTGTACTACCAAAGCCAGCCAGGGACCCAACCAGATGTTCCTCATATAGGCCGATTTCATTATTAAATACTGACTATAAAATAATGACGGGGGCTCTGGCCCAGAGGCTGGAAAAGTTCCTTCCGGACATCATACATCAAGATCAAACCGGTTTTGTCCCTGGTAGACAGACCTCAGACAATATAGGAAGGTCAGTAGACATAATTGAACATCTCCAGTCATCAAAGACGCCGGCCTATGTGATAAGCCTAGACGCAGAAAAGGCCTTCGATCAGGTATCGTGGGACTTTCTGAGGGGCACCCTGGCTGGCTTTGGCTTTCCGGCTCCTTTTGTGGATTTGATTTTTAAATTACATGAGAGCCCAACAGCCTGCATAAGAGCCAATGGTTACATATCTAGCTCTTTTCGGCTAGAGAGGGGCACTAGGCAGGGCTGCCCTCTGTCCCCCTTGCTATTTGCCATGTATATTGAGCCTTTGGCTCAGAGTATAAGGGGGAACGACCTGATTACTGGGGTGGCATTAGGAAACATAACACATAAGATGGCACTTTACGCTGACGATGTATTACTGCATCTGACAAATCTGACTGTGTCACTGCCTGAGGTTTTTGAACAGATTAAAACTTTTTCAGCCCTGTCGGAATATGCTTTGAATTGGTCAAAGACAGAAGTTCTAGTTCTGTCAGATACAGTTGAGGAACGTATTAAAACAGCGTATCCTATGAGATGGGACTGTGAGGTTATTAAGTACTTGGGAGTTAAGCTGGGTAAATCACCTACCACACTTTTTGTAGACAATTACCCAGCCCTGATAAAGCAGATAAAAGCAGATTTACAGAGATGGGACAGTATTCCTTTTCCTCATTATTCTAGACTTCAAATAATCAAAACGAATGTTATGCCAAGGCTGCTATATCTTTTTCAAGCGGTTCCATGTAGGGTCCCTCAGAAGGAATTGGAGGTATGGCAGAGTTGGATAATGACTTTTATTTGGAGAAACAAACATCCCAGAGTAACTAAAAAAGTGCTATTTTTACCAAAACAGGGAGGGGTTAGAGCCTGTCCACAAATAAGCAGTTACTGGGTTGCTGCCCAAATGAAGCAGGCTTTGTTATGGGCCCATAAAGGCTATAGAGCACATTGGCAGCAAATTGAACTGCATTTAATGAGGAGGGCGCAACTATGCTCCAAGCTCTTTGACCTTCAGGGTCGCAACTCGGATTTTGAGACAGTCCTGACTTCAGTAGGAGCAACCCTACATGGATGGTACCAGGGTGTAAAAAGAGGGTACACAAAAAGAAAGATTTGGAAATATAAGTGGTTTATATTTGACAAGACTTATTCTTCAAATAATGTTTCTAAGTAGTATCAGAGACAGGAGGCTGCTGGTCTTGTTGCAAGTTGGCAGTTGCTACAGGGGAATACATTACTATCTTTTGAAAGGGCAAAGGAGTTGTTCAACTGGTTAGAGTATGATCTGCTATATTACTATCAACTTAGAAACTTTATAAATCGAAAGTTGCAAGAAGACACTAAATATGAAGATCTTAGACCTTACCCCAGGGTATTTGAAAATATTTGGGAATCAACTCATGGTAAAAGAGCCATAACAATGCTTTATTGGAACGTGGTAGCAGATCAGATGCACAGCACAGCCATATTACAAAAAAAATGGGAACAGGAGTTGGAAGTACAACTAAATCAGAAAAAATGGGCTATAGTCTTTAGAAGTAGTTGGAGCACAACCTCATCACCTATGTGGCAGGAATTTGCCTGGAAGATTAAAATTAGATGTTTCTACACACCAGGTAGACAGATGAGGATGGGTTCTAGAACCAATGCAATGTGCTGGAGAGGATGTGGCTGCCTCCAAGCGGAGATGTCACACATTTCCTGGTCTTGTTTAAGTTTACAAATATACTGAGATACCATTAAACAACATTTACCAGAAATATTTGGCTTAGCAACAGAGATAGGACTGGAAAATATAATGTTAGGTCTATGCCCAGCAACAATTAAAGGGAAAGAAGGACAATACTTATGGGCTGTGCTGTGCATTGCGGCCCTGAAGGGCATCACAGAGATGGTTACAGCAGTCTTCCCCCAGAGATAGGGGAATGGCTGGGAGCAGTAAACCAGATTCAAATGATGGAAAGAACTACTTTTGCTGTCAATCACTGTAGTGAAGCACATATGAATAGAGGGACTCGTTGGGACTTGTATAAAGAGAGGATATAAGAGTAAAACAGATCAAAGTATATGATTTTAAATACCCCTCCCTTCCCCCCTCTCCCACTGTGTGTCTAGTAATACTCTCCACAAAAGGTATCAGTTTTAAACTAAATTTAATATAATGCTGACACGTATGGATGTTTGTTTTTTACCTCCCCAAGGGTATAAGTTGTTTGTTTATAATATTTTAATTTTTAAGATCAAATGATCTTGCATGGTTCAATAAGCATACAATACAAAAATGGAATAGGTATAAAAAATGTAATTGATGTAACATGGTTGTTTTATTCTGGTAATATCTGATAATTGATTCTGTCTGACACTGTATGTAAGTCACAACCAGAAGTTTCTCGTTCAAAAACACTCAATAAACTAAGTATAAAAAAAAAGAACCGTACAGAAGAGATCCTTGCTTTCAACTCTTCTCTGCATAACACATGGGATAGGGTCTCATTCAACCCCGTTTTAATTCTCTTTTAACATTACCTTATATCATTTAAAATTTTCTTCATATGCAGAATCCCTTTCCATAACACATTTTACAGCAAACAGTTAATTTTAAACACCTTTTTTTTCCACCTTCTGAATTTATTTATTTATTTATTTATTTAGTTAGTTAGTTTAATTTTTATTAACCAGGCAGGTACACTAGACAGAAACTTTTTTTAGGGACAGGGCTGTTAGCTACAGCATCTTAAAAATCTCTGGATTTTTTCCATTTCCAAAGTATCTGGTTTCCTGCATGCCTAATGCACACATGATAGGATTAATGGTCAGATCGGCATTTTTGATTGATTGGATAACTGCTTGTAGGGGTTCCTGGTGGCTTTTTCAGTCTGGACTGTACACCACAACATCATCCAGGTAAGCAGCACAATAACCAGTGTGAGGGGACAGAATGACACCCATGCGCTGCTGGAATGTAGTGGGTGCACCATGTAAACCAAATGGCATGGTGCTGAGCTAATAGAATCCGATAGGATATGCCGTTTTGTCTCTGAATTCTTTAGCTAAGGGAATTTGCCGGTGACCCTTGGTGAGCTTGAGGGTACTGTTGTACTTGGCACTTCCCAACCTGTCTACCATATCATCTATCCTAGGTATAAGCTAGCAGTCAAATTTGGACACATGATTGTTTCTTAAAATCAAGGCCGATTCTTACACCCCTTTCTTTTTTGTTTACAATCACCATTGGTGATGACCAAGCACTTCTGTATTCTTCATTAATACCCAACTCTTTCATTTTCCGTATTTCCTTAATCACGTCTGCTCTTAACCACTCTGGTATTCTGTATGCCTTTTGTCTGATAGGGTGAGCATTCCCTGTCACAATTATGTGCTCAACCCCTTTTGCTCAGCCTGGCACTGTGGTAAAACTACTGTTAAATATCTTTACCAAGTTATTAATTTCTGTGGTCTGTTCTGATGTTAAGGAAACATTCACCCTTACAGCATCATAAGATTTTCAAGGATATCTCTTGTGGCAGGTCACACCTTAGGAACTATAGCCACCAGGCACCAGGACCACACTGACACATTTTTGCTGCCAGTCTAACTGGGGCCATTCACGGCAACGTCATCATGTCAGCATCCCTCTATATAGCCATGGGTGGCCCCATGCCCTGTTCAGTTCTTTTCCCGTTATCAACCATTGCACATCGGACTCCATGGAGCACCATTGCTTCAGTCGACCACAATTTTTTTCCTGCATTTTCAGAATTTTGTTTTTCTCACCCTAGTTTTTATCACTTTATTTCATAAAGTGATTTCCCCTTTTCTTTTCATTTATGCCCAGTTCCGACACCTTCTTCCATCACTGTAGCTTTGGACAGAAAATCTACAATAAGGACTTTCATGAGGCCTGCGTCCGCTGCCTCGGCACCGACCACAACGTCCAGGCCTGCGAGATCTGCCACGACTTCAACCAGGCTACGCAGTGTCGTCAAAAGGAGCTTAAATTTTTCCTCTTGGAACAGAAGGTCGCCACCTTGGAGAAGAAGCTTCAGGCTCAGGGCTCCTCTGCTTCCCCAGCCTTGTCCTTGGGCTCCCACTCTGCCAAAGCCTGGAACAAGTAATCGGGGAAGCATCACCACTGGGAGAAAGACTGGTCCTCCTGGGAGCGTTCTCTGTCACCACACCCAGCACTGACCGCTTTGTGGTCGTCTTCCAGATCTGCAGTCACCCCCCGCTGCCACCCACATCCTCTTGCCTCCAGGGTTGGCCTTGGCAGCCCTCTCTGCTGGTATTCCTCAGCCCGGTGGTGCTTTATCGGCAGCGGGCTTTTCTCTTTTCCAGCTGATTTCCACTGTCTCCTTCACCCTATCTGCTATAGGGGGAACTTTGACGGTGTGGCACATCGTCGCCACTGACACTGGCCCTTCATCACGGGGGTTTCCTCCTCTACGCCCACTGATGTGCCTGCCCCTGCTGAATGCCCCTCCACCTCTGCCAGGGCTGCAGTTTGGGAGCAGTGCTGGTTTTCTGGTGGCTGGCGACGGTCTTGTATCGTCAGGCACTAGACCTCTTCCACCAATGCCTCTGACCATCCCTACAATGTTGGAGCTGCAGGTCCCTCAGCCCACCCCATCCTGTCGTTGCTCCAACCCTCCTTCCCAGTGCTGAGGCCTCACTACCCCCCGGCAGTGCCACAGGGAGTCACCCCAACAACAGTGACCATCGATATCTAGATTGTCTTCTCTTCTGTCCTGGACCTGGTGCAAAATGTCCCACCTCGGGGTCTGTCATCGGAGGGGCCTCAGAAATGCCTCCTTGAGACCTGCCCCCTCTCTCTCGTCAATGTCATCGATACCACCCTCTGAGCCAGGGAATGATGAGGACTTTCGCCCTCATTTCCTCCAACTGGATGAGGTGGATGAGGAAGACGAGCGTGCTGGAGCCCGGACTCCTTCTGAGCACCTCCAGCTTCTTCTTGGCGGGGGATGATTCCTTCAATTATGTCCCAAGGCCCCCCAAACAGTCCCGCTTTCATCGCTGTGATGCAGCAACTGCAGTCCGCAATGGGGTTTGATGCCATGGAGCAGGATGTTGCCAGACAGAACCTGGCCCACTGTTTTGGCCTGCCTTAGTCCCCTCCTATTTTTATCCCTCCTATGATTGACGCATATGAGTATGCTACCATAGCGGCATGGTATAGACCACCAGACCCGTCTTCCCACCCCTCCACCCCCGTGCCCAGGATGGTGGACAAACTATATCAGGCCCCCTTTGGGAAGCCTTTTTTTCATGGGGCCCCCCTCAGGTGGATTCAGTGGCCATAAATTTGGCCCATGACAGGTTCAAGAGGCCCCATCACCTTAGCTCCCTCCCTACAGACAAGGAGTCCAGGAAGCTGGACCTCATGGGCAAGAGGGTATTTGCCTCTTCCACTCTAGTGATAAGGATCCTTAATTACGTGAGCCACATGCTCAAGTACCAAAATGATCTCTGGGAGACGGCCAGATCAGCTGCTCCATCCCTCCCAGAAGGCCCCCAGATGCAGGAGCTACTCAAGGCCCTCCAGTCTGGCGTTGATGTGGGTAGGCATCTTTTGAGGGCTGCCCATGGTGCCTTAGATACCTCAGCCAGGGCCTCTGTGGTTGGGATTTGCTTGAGGAGTTACTTCTGGCTCAGGGTTTCTGGCTTTGCCACTGATGTCCAACAGTCCGTTCTAAATGCTCCCTTCAGGGGCTACAAGCTCTTTGGGGGAGACATACAGGACATTCTTAATGATCTGCAGGACTCAGGAAGAACCCTGTGGTCCATTCACTCCCTCTGCCACACCCACCAGAAGAGTGGGCAGAAGGTGCCTTTTCGACATGCCAGCTATAGACCTAGGTCTGGTACCAAACAGCCCAGTAAATGCAAAGCTACCACAGCCCTGTCTACCTCCTCCACTACCACAGGTAAGTCCTCAGTGGGTGGAGGAGCAGGCCTAGCCGCAGGCTCAGCATCAGCCTGACTCCTGGTCTGACTCCCTCCATCCGGTTCCCCAGGACGTGGTGGTGGAAGGATAGTTTCTCCCTCCATTTGGACAGGTGGCAGGAAATCACGTCTGACGCCTGGGTGCTACAGCTTATAGGACAAAGGCATGGGGGAGCATTAGAGAGCCAGCTTCTAGGCAGGACACTTTTTCTACAGCTGTGCAGCTTCAGCTCATATTCAGCCTTTAATGGACATTATTTTGGCTCTACACAGCTAAATTAATAGGACCAGTGGTTCCTCTAACTCTTTGGTGATCAAATGGTACCAAAATTGCCATGAGGCACACTAAAAATACACAGCAACATGCACTGGGATCTCAGTGGCCTGCCACGCCACAACTTTCATCAGCTGGGGGAGTAGAGTTGACTGGTTTGACCACCACTTCAGCCTCTAAAAAATCCTCTCTGGCAAGCAGTTTTAGATTCAGTGAGGGCAATGGATGCAAAAATTGAAAAGACCCTCACTAAACTTGAATCACATGAGGTTGCCATTGCAACACTCGCCTCATCAGTAGCTGAAGCAGACAAGTGATCCCTAATCAAGCAAGCTACAGTGGCGCTTCTTACAAAAGAAAACCAAGAACTTCGGAATAGATTGGAGGCAGTGGAAAATGCTATGCAGGTGGGGAATGTCCGAATATTCGGCGTACCGGAGGGAGCCGAGTGGGTTCACCTTCTCGCTTTTTTGAAGACCTGGCTGGTGGATAAACTAATGCTCCCTGAAGGATTCGTCTGGTCTGGGCTGAGATGAGCATACAGAGTGAATTCTAGGGTGTGGCCCGCTAATATTGATCAACCCCGCACTGCGCTCCTTAAAACCATCGGCCCAGAGGTGTGCGACATGTTGATAGCAGCTGCGAGGGCATCCTATCCTCTGGAGATTCAGGGGCAAGATATTAAACTGTATCCTGACCTCTCATTCCAGACTCTGACTCGCCGCAAACAATTTGATGCCATACGGCAGAATCTTTGGACACTAGGGAAGGTGGACTCATTTTTACTCCCTGCTCGTCTGTGGATAACTTATTGGGGTAAGCTGGCAGTTCACAGACCTGAAAGAAGCGGGTCGATGGGCTGAAAAAACAGCTGTGGAATTTCAGTTGCAACCGCCGAGAGGGACTATTATTGAAGGCTCCGACTCAGAGGAAGGCTGAGTAACTGGACTTGGCTCCTTTCAGTTTAAAAGATTGTGATTTTTGCTCTAATGTAGGGACACTGTTGAGGCATTTTAGTTGGGCTTTCTCAATTTATTATATTCTTACATGAAATCACTTCTGAAGAAAAGAATTGTTGAGTACCTAGAGGCCAGTGGGGCACAGGATCCAAGGCAGCATGGGTTCACAGCGGGAAGGTCATGTCAGACAAGCTAATTGATTTCTTTGACTGGGTGACCAAAGTAGTAGACCAGGGAGGGGCTGTGGACATGGCCTACCTAGACCTTAGCAAGGCATTTTACACAGTCCCACACAAAAGATTAATAGATTAACCAGCCTGGGAGTGGGTCCCAGGGTGGTAGCCTGGGTAAAACACTGGCTGGACAACAGGACACAGAAGGTAATTGTAAATGGAGTCCACTCTGAAGAAAGAGGGGTTACTGGTGGAGTACCACAGGGTTCAGTACTGGGTCCAGTCCTTTTTAATGTCTTTATAAGTGACATTGCAGAGGGACTGAAAGGAAAAGTATGCCTCTTTGCAGATGACAGGGTTGATACACAAGGAGGTGTGGAAAGGATGAGAAGGGACTTGGCAAGGTTGGAGGAATGGTCAGAAGTATGGCAGCTTGGATTCAATGCAAAGAGTGCAAAATAATGCACCTGGGAAACAGAAACCCAGGGAAGATTACACAAATTGGGGGTAGTAAGAACAACAAAAATAGAAAGGGACCTGGGGGGAATCATATCAGATACCTTAAGGTTAGCAAGCACAGTGAGAAGGCAATAGAGAGGGCTGGGGGGATACTGGGATGTTTAGGAAGAGGCATCACCAGCAGAAAACAGGAAGTTGTTATCCCTCTGTACAGACAGTTGGTGAGACCCCATCTGGAGTACTGCGTCCAGTTCTGGAGACCCCATCTCCGCAAGGACATAGACAGGATAGAGGCAGTCCAGAGGAGGGCAACTAAAATGGTGCAGGGTCTGCAAGAGAAACCATATGAGAAGAGACTAAAGGAGCTTAATATGTATACCCTTGAGGAAAGGAGGGAGAGGGGCGACATGGTAGAAACTTTTAAGTACCTCAGTGGAATCAACAAAGTCCAAGAGGGTAACATCTTTCAGAAAGAGATGTGCAAGAACAAGGGAACACAGTTTGAAGATGGGGGCCGGGGGCAGTTTAGGGGCAATGTGAGGAAGTATTTTTTCACAGAGAGGGTGGTGGACGCATGGAACAGCCTTCCTGAGGAGGTTGTGGGGTCTAAAACTGTGGGAGAATTCAAGAATGCATGGGACAGATTTTTGTGGGGGTAGGAAGAAATAGGCTGTTGGTTAACTAGGATCTGCAGCTTATCCTGTAGGTAGGGAAATGGGCAGACTAGGTGGGCCAAGCGGTCCTTATCTGATATCAAAGTCTGTGTTTCTACATAGCATTATTTAATGCTATTTACAGCTGTCATGGTGCCATTTTGTTATGTTTGTTATTTTTTGAGTGGGCAGGGGGTGTGAGGCAGTGGGGATACCATCTCCCTCGTAATACTGGTACTCTATAAGGTTAATAGCACTACTGGTTAGTGTGTTTTGTTCTTTCTTCGACCTTACAGACTTTGCCCTTAGCCATTGGAGCATCTGACATTTACTGGACTTTTGGGACTAGTGGTCTTTGCAAGCAATAATACCCGACAGGATAGGTGGTATTGGACAATACTGGACCGCCCGGGGCGTAATGAGGCCCAACGCTGCAGGCGGAGGGACTTATAGCCCCTGCGCAGTCCGATATTGCCCATATCGCCCACCCTGGAGGGTATTATTGCGCTTAGAAAATGGGCAACTGTATTTTATGGTTGTACAAAAATTATTTTTATGTGTAAATGTTAAAATAGTTTTTATTTTTAATTTTTTTGAATAAAATAGTTCCTCCACCAACCTAGTTGTCCTACTTAAGCATCCACTATTTTATCTTTTTTGCGGGTTGTCATGGTTATGTCTCCCCCCCACACACACACACACACTGACTTATGTGTTAAAGCCCTGTTTTTTTCCTGTTAAGGTTTTCACTTTGCGTTTGTTTTCTTTCTTTCCTCAGCTCTACATGCTGTCATCCCCCCGCCCACTGTCACTGGTACAGTCGTGGTAATTCTGCTGGTACGGTGGCACCTGGAAGATCACCTCTTCGCTTCACACCTGTGTCTACTTTTTTTGGGGTAGTTCTTTTAGTAAGTAGAGGCTGATAATTTAAAGGAGAGAATGCCCGTCTAGTGAAGCGCTGTGTCCGTCGTAAGAAGACGCCGGGGGAGAGAGAGCGAGACACTTCTCGAATGGGACAAGCTTTACTGGGGCTTCACTTTAGGATCACAGAGTCTGTGGAGAGCTGTGTCACTTCTGAAAAGTTGATCGGACAGCTTAGCTAGTAAGAACATTTTTGGATTTTAGACAGGCAGTTAAAATGTGTGGTGGTGTGAGAGCGGGAACTGACATGCGGTATGTTTGTGCGAGCAAGAGACAGAGAGAGACTCTGTGGATGGACCATTGGGAATGAGAAAAACGTACAAATACAGGAAACAAAATACCGCTACTGGGATGCGGGTGGGAGGGGGTTGTGTTTGAGTAGTGGAGCGAGTGAATCAGTTACTGCAGTCATTCTATTTATACAAATCGGAAGCAGCTTTGTTTTTCTGGTGCAAGGCGATGGCAGGCTGATGGAGCAAAAGTGTGGTGCTCTGTGTGAGTGCAGCTATGAAGAGTTACTTGGGAGATGATGGTACTGTTAAAAACCAAAAAAGAATAACGTGTAGTGAGAAACTAGCTCAGGGGAGGTTGTATGAGGTTTAATCAGGCAACTGGCACTGAACTATGGAGACAGGGGTGCCATTTTTTTCCCCTAGGCGAGAGAAAAAATGGCGGCGATTTAAAATTGAATTAGGTGCTTTCCACCAATGAGAAAGTAGGCTGTGCACAAAGATACCTCAATGGGAGAAGGGGCACTTGGACTGGCTCTTACTTTTAGCTGGGCATCTATTGTCTGATAGATGCCCACCTAAATAAGTGTGTCTGCCAATCAGGAGAGAGAATTGTCTTTGCCCATTTTCTAAGACTACTTACTTAATGATTTCCCCCCACTCTTTTTGTACAAGATTGTAAGAAAATGTATGTGATAATCTGATTGTAGGTTGCATTGACATATTTTACATGAGAATACTTGATGTATTGTTTTAATTTAAAAACAATAAACATAAAGTTCGAAACCAAAAAGGAACAAGGGCATGTTGTAGAGTTTGAGAAGAAGCCTCCAGACCTTCCTCTTACCCCAGATCACGTTCCTGTGTTGCTGGAGGAGATCCAGATGCTGCTGTGGAAAAGGACCATAGAACCAGTTCCTATGCAATACGGGGTTCTACTCCCACTTCTTCCTCCTCCCCAAGTCCACAGGGGACCTGAGGCCCATCCTGGACTTGAGAAATCTGAACTACTATATCCAGTACAAGAAGTTTAGGATGGTCACCCTCCCTGGCCTGTTGCCCTTGCTCCAGGAGGAAGACGGGGTCTATTCCCTCGATATGCAGAATGCATACCTGCACATCAGGATCTGCTTTCCCCATAGGCAGTACTTCAGGTTCTTGTTTCAAGAGGAGCACTGCCAGTTCTGAGTCCTCCCTTTTGGCTTATCTTCGGCATCTTGAGTCTTAACCAAATGCGTAGCTGTGGTGGCGGCGTCCCTCAGGAGGGAGGGCCTTTATGTCTTTCCCTGTCTGAACAATTGGTTGCCCAAGTCCAGTGTATAGAGCAACTGTCCTTGACCCTGGCACATACCCTGCAGTTGTTCAGCCAGCAGGGGGCCACAGTTGGCTCCAGTACATAGGAGCCATACTGGACACAGCCCAGGGCTCAGCCTTCCTGCCCCCAGACAGGGCAAAGTGCTTTACAGAATCATAGAAATCCGATGGCAGGAAAGGAGCCCAATGGCCCGAGAATGCCCCTTCATCCCCCCCTATACATCTCCTTTTCCACGGGCACTCCCCTTCCCCCACTTACAAACTCCATGTGTCTGTCCCATGCCCTCTTGAATTCCTCCACCATTTCAGCCCCCACCACCTCCTCTGGTAGTTTGTTCCAGACCTCCACCACCCTCTCCTTGAAGAATCACTCCCTCACATTGCCTCTGTATCTTCCTCCCTCCAATCTTATGCTATGCCCTCCAGTTTTAGCCTCCTCCTTCCTTTTAAATAAGCTCCCCTCCTTCACCTTATTGATCCCTTTAATAAACTTAAAAGTTTCAGTCATGTCCCCCCTCTCCCTTCTGGTCTCCAATGGGTACAGATCCAGTTCCCTTCACTTCTGCTCATATGGCTTCCCCTGTATACCGTGTACCATCGTGGTTGCCCTTCTCTGAACTCTCTGTATCCCATATATGTCCTCGAGTAGGTGTGGTCTCCAGAACTGGACTCGGTACTCCAGGTGCAGCCTCACTATGGTTTTGTAAAGAGGCATCAATACCTCCCTCCTCCTGCTATTTATGCCCCTCTCAATGCATGCCAACATTCCATTTGCATTCCTCACAGCTTTACTGCATGGGCTACCTACCTTAAGGTTGCTAGATACTATACTCCCCAGATCCCTCACCTGCTCTGTTTGTTTGAATCCCCCCATAGAGTGTAAGCTGTTCATGGGTTTCTACACCCCAGGTGCATCACAGTACACTTTTTGGCATTGAATTTCAGTTGCCAAGTTTCCGACCACCCCTCCAGAATCTTCAGGTCCTGCCTCATGGCCTCCACCCCCCACCCACACCCCCGGGGTGTCCACCCTATTACAGATTTTCTGCAAATAGGCACACCCTTCCCTCCAGCCCATCTGCTAGATCACTGATGTAGATATTAAAAAGGAGGGGTCCCAGTACTGACTCCTGGGGCACCCCACTCATCACCTTCCCTCACCCTGGAGTGTACCCCATTTACCACCACTCTCTGGCTTCTGCCCGCCAACCAGCTTTCCACCCACCTAGTTATTTTCCATCCCACCCCTAAGCTTTCCAGCTTATTTACTAGCCTTCTGTGAGGGACGGTGTTGAAGGCCTTACTGAAGTCCAGATAGGCTACATCCACCGCCCCTCCCTGGTCAACCACCTGCATCACCCAATTGAAGAACTCTGCCAGGTTCGTTTCACATGACCTCCCATTCGTGAAGCCATGCTGCCTATCGTCTTGCAGGCCGCTATCCACCAGGTAGTCCACCTCCCTTTCCTTTACTAGTGCTTCCATCACCTTACCCACCACCGAGGTGAGGCTGACCGGGCGATAATTCCCCGCCACCTCCTTGCTGCCCCTCTTGTGCAGTGGCACCACATCCGCCCTCTCCAGTCCCTTGGCACTCACCCTGTATCCAGGGACAAGTTAAGCAGTCTCGTCAATGGGGCAGCCAGCTCTTCCCTCAGTTCCTGGAGTACCCTCGGGTGCAAGCTGTCCGGCCCCATTGCTTTGTCCACTTTTAACCTGCCTAGTTTCTCCCTAACCCTGTCTATGCTGAACAGGCTAGGATCCACCTTTTTGTCTTCCTTACCCTTCCCCCTCAGCTCGGGTCCCCAACCCCGCTCCTCTGTGAAGACCAAGCAGAAGTAGCTACTCAGCACCTCTGCTTTGTCGTCAGTTGTATTCCTCCTTCCCCCCTCAGTAGTACTATCCCCTGCCTTGCTTTCCTTCTATCCCCCACATACCTAATAAAGTTTTTTATCTCCCCTTTTGGCTTGCCTAGCTATTTTCTCCTCTGTGTCAGCTTTAGCTCTCCGTACCCTTCTGCTTCTCTCTATAAGCCTCCATCCTCTTTCCTTTGTGTCATTTTATATTTTCTGATTGCCTGCTTCCTTTCTCTGACCACCCATGCCACCTCCCTTGTAAACCAGAGTGGTCTCCTACTTTTTTTGTTCTTCCTCTCCTTTTTTTTTTTTTTTTTTTTTTAATTTTTTATTTATTTGATTTTACTGCATAAAAAAGAATACACAGCACATCTCCATATAGGCAGGCATACAACAGTCGTTTGAGCATTACAAAAAATGCATTTCTTCATTTTTACAGTACCAGATTTTACAATGCCCCTATAACTAGGTACAAGGGGGTTTCCTAAAAGTTGTATTTCAACCATTTAACCAACAATGGCCTATTGCTGCCAAGAGCAGGGAGAATCCAAGATTATTCCCCTTTACTTACATATATATCCCCGTCACTAAAGCAGATAGTTATAACTCCCCTTAAACAATCTGTTGTAACTTCAACTTTTTACCAGCTTCATTATTGACAACAAAGCTAACTACTTTTATATAGATCTCTCAATAGAGCATCATAATGATTGGTGAACTGTACTCTTATATTGTTCAACAATAGATAACCTCAGAACTGTGGTGTTCCATCTTAATTGCCTATTATTTTAACAGAGAGACACTTTTAAGCATAATTTAACAGCAGAACTTATCTCCAAGCACTGGATTATATCGTAACTGCTTGCGCCAACTCTGAAAACCAGACCCTCCCGAAGAATAGGCAGTTAGATTCAGAGCTATTTAGGAGAAAGAAAAAAGAAGAGTCACAGTACTTAGCAGTCAATCACTGTCCTCATTTTCACTGCCAAACTCCATGTCCTTCGATTGGAATTCTTTTTCCACTTTATCTAGATGTTTACCCGCTTCTCCAGGGTCAGAGAATTGATATGTTTTCCCACCACAAAACATTCGAAGACTTGCTGGCATTATCATCGTGTGTTGAATCCCCAGTTGCTGTAAGCGAGAACGGATCCCGTTGAATGCCTTCCTCCTCTGCCGTGTGGCATAGCTAAGGTCTGGAAAAATGTGTATTTTGTTTCCATTCCATTCCAGTGTGCCACATTTCTTAGCCTGGGTGATGATAAAGTCCCTTTCCACTGTCGATCCGAGCGAGACCAGGAGAGTTCGTGGAAGTAATAATCCCGTAGTCAAGCGTTGCCTGGCACCACGTGGAGTGATTCTGTAAGCTCGCATTATCGAGAGGTCCTCAGAGTTATGGAATAAGTCCTGTAACAGTAGTTTAGTAAATGTAGAAATGTCTTCCCCCTCGGCGTGCTCCAGAACACCAGTGATTCTAATATTGGTTGCACGGGACAGATTTTCTAAGTTTTCAAGGCGCCTACGAAGCAGTCCATTTTCCTTTACTAGGCCCGAAGAGATTGCCATTGCTGTGGACGCAGATTTTACCGCGGCTTGAGTGTCCTCTTCTAATTTCCCTATTTTGGCATCCAGGATTTTGAACTGCGCCGTGAATTCCTCAATCTTACCGTCTAATTTCTGAATAGCTTTCAACAATGCGGCATTGGTCGGTTGCACAGTATTTTCGGTAGGCCCCGCACCAGAGTCTTTAGTGATCCCAGTTTTAGCGTCTCTCAGACGGGCCGCTTCTCCACTAGTTACCGCCTTATTAGTTCATCCCATTGCTCAGGATCCACCAGCAGAAGGTCCAAATAAAGCAGATCGGGGTGATCAGGACCTTTTTCTTTATCAAACTGCTTACTTTGATTTCAGTTAGAAATTAATATTTAACACAAAATACTCCTTGAGAGCCAAGTAGGTGCAGAGCTTGTATTGGAAGCTATTACTAGCTCGGCTGCTGGCCACGCCCCCCCCACCCTTCCTCTCCTTCTTAATGCAAATTTCAGTGGCTTTCAGTACCCCCTTGATAGTTTCCCATAACTCCTCCATATCCCTCTTTCCTGCAATTTCTTACCTAAATTGCCTCCTCATTCTATTAAAAGTCCATCCTCCTGAAGTCCATAACCCTCATACTGGTCCGATTTGATTCCCTCCCCGTCCTTACCCTGGACCATACAGTCCTGTGATCACTTGTACCTAGACCATCACCCACCGCCACCACTTCCACACTTTCCATATTTGTGAGGAACACATCCAGCAGGTTATCTCCCCTAGTGGGCTTCCTAACCAGCTGTTGTATGAATACACTCTGTAGCACCTCTAGGATCTCCCTGTTCCTAGCTGATACTGCAGCTGGGATCTCCCAGTCCACATCAGGGAGGTTTAAGTCCCCCACTAGCAGAAGCTCCCCCTTGGGAATCCATCCATGTAACTGCCTGCATCAGGTGTCTGTCCCCTTCTTCCTCCTGTGTAGGAGGTCTGTATATCACCCCCAGCCTCGATGATTCTCCAGTCCATTTATCCAGTGTGACCCACAGAAGCTCTGTCTCCCCTTCCTCCTCCTGCCCTAATGTCATCCTGAATGTTTAATGCTACCCCTCTTCTTTTCTGTCCTGTCCCCCTAAACAGCGTGTAGCCTGGGATAACTGTCTCACAGGTATGATGATCTCTCCACTAGGTATCACTGCTATGTAAAGACCCTTGTCCCCATGATGGCCTCCAAGTCCACCATTTTGTTCCCCAAACTCCTGGCGTTGGCTGATAATCCCTTCCACCATGTACCCCCCTCCTTTGCTGCCTTCCCCCTTCCAACCTTCCCTTGTATATGCTTTTTTCCAGCATTCTGTCTCCATCCTGAGGGGAGGCTGGTAGCCTGCCATCTCTCTTGTCTCCTTGAGTGGTTCCCCCCCAATAATTCAGTTAAAATTTTACGTTTTTTCAATAAACTTCTCTAACTTAATCTTTAGTACTGCTGATAGCACAGGCCTAGGAAATCTATCACAGCTGGTATGTCACAGCCAGGACATACCTCAGACTCCTGGATCCGATGGCTGCTGCCATTGCCATGGTTCCCTTGGCATGCCTACACATACGCATCCCTCAATGGACTTTGAGGGTACAGTGGGATCAGTGGACCAACAACCTGGAGCAGATGATCCTTGTTTCTTTCCCGGTCAAGAAGGTTGTCTTGTGGTGGATGGAACCTAGCCATTTGCTAAAAGGGGTTCCCCTTACTCATATCCACCTCTCAGTAGGTCCTCGCCTCAGATGCCTTGGGGATGGGTTAGGGTGCTCATCTGGATCTCTACCAGACTCTGGGGATGTGGACTCCACTCGAGGCTCAACTCCACATCAATGTCCTCAAGATGAGAGCTGTCCTCTATGACCTGCAGGCCTTCCAGTCTCATCTGGCCCCGGATCCCCTGCTAGTGCAGATGGACAGTGTCAGTGCAGTCCACTACTTCAACGAACAAGGGGGCACCCATTCTTACCCCCTATGCGGAGAGGTGATGAGAGTTTAGTACTGAGCCTTGGAACACGACCTAGAGCTGTCAGCCGTCCATGTTCTAGGTCACCAAACTGTCCTGGCAGTCAAGTTATGCTGGTCGCAGTCCAGAATGCATGAGTGGGAGCTGCTAACCTCAGTGGTAGACTTGTTCAACAGGTGGGGTCACCCAGAGTTGGACCTTTTTGTGTCCCTTCTCAATGCAAAACTGCTGCTTTTCTGCTTGCTCAATACAGGGCCTGGCATTTTCTGGCAAGTCCCATTGTCCCTCTTATAGTAAGGGAGGTGCCTTTATGCCTTCCCTCCCTTTCCTCTGATTCAGTGAGTGCTAATCAAGGTTCAGATGGAGGGTACCACCAGGATTCTGGTGGCTCTCTTTTGGCCTCGGCAGATCTGGTTTACACTGTTGCAACAGTTAGCAGTGGAGCCTCCAGTGCCCCTTCCCTTGTGCCTGGATGTGTTGTCACAGGTACAGGGGACCCTTCTTCATTTGAACCTCTGATCTCTTCATCTGCATGCATGGCTCCTGAGGATGTAGCCACCGCCAGGTTTGGTGTCTCATATAAAGTGGTTTCCTGGTGGCCACCATGAAGCGCTCCACCAGGGCGACCACTTTGCTCTATGGGTGGCTTCCCATCACTTGAACCCCTTCACCTCTCAGGTGAACCAGATTCTAGAGTACTTGCAGTCCTTGTCTGATGCTGGCCTAAAATACTCTTCTCTACAATTATCACAGGTACATATAATTTTGGTAGTACCCCCACTTTCATTTCGTGTGACACCCCGTTAATGTTCAGAGTCACTTGGGTGGTGGGATAGTATCGAGTGTCCTTGTGGATGCAGATGACCTGGTCCTTTTGCACAGTTCTTTCCCAGCAGTTCAACGTGCACTAGAGTCTTATGTGCTTCCTGAATCTATATGTCCCTTCACAGTCTTATCTCCCACTTAAACAGCTGTTACATACTTGCTCCAATTTGCTAAGGCCAAGTTTGCTTCAGTGTTACCCCCCCCTTTTTTTTTTTTGAAACTCAGGTTTATTCAAAATTACAACACAGCATTTAGACATACATTTATTTAAATACCCTACATAGACAGCCTCCGGCCACTGTAACATTTCCATTCATAAATTCTTAGAAATGTGTGACAACAAACAGTTCTTCTGGGAATGTGCGCCCTGCTCCTTGTAGGGTTGGGTAAATGGGGAGAGGGAGAAGAATAATTGAAAGAAAGCAAAAAAACACAAAGGGGTCATATTGTTTGCAGATGTCACCAGGCATCGGTAGCTAAAGCTGTGCTGGTGTCCTAACTATGATAAGGGGACTGTACTGGTGTCACATCTATGAAAAGAGGGTACTCTAAGCTGAAACATGTTAAGATGAGCTGTTAAAAACAAAATAAAGCTTAACACTAATGAACAGCCAAACTGTGAATCCTCTCAAAACAGTTGAGAAGAAAATTTCAAAGAGGAATAACAAGAAAAGACCTATGACAGGTCCGAACCGTTGGCTGTGTGTCCCTCCCCACCGCCAAGTCTTATACAGCATCAGTTGTCCTGAATCATGGTCACCCCCAACCCCTGCCCCAGACTGACCTGACTTCAAAACCCCTGCAGATCTAGAAAAGGAACTATGCCCACCCCTTCCCTACTTTTCAGGGTAAGACAGGGATGGTCAATGATCAAAAATATTTCTACCCCCCACTCCCCAAGTCTTCAAGAGTCTGTCTACCTTTCTTACCTTTATGACAGTTTCTTGCAATATGGTCTGGCTTATTACAGTTACAGCAAATGAAGTCTTTGGTTGCAGCTTTGTTACCCCCATCAGAGTTCTTATCTGATCTGGAGTTAAATCGGGGTGGATCTTTCCAACTCTTGGCTGTTACTTTGCTGCTGCGTGGTCTGCCTGGCCATCTGATAGTCTTCAGCCAAAGAAATGGCATTTTCCCCATTTATTCAGCCAAAGAAATGGCATTTTTTTCTTTTTCTGGTTCTACCCAAAGCTGCACATCTGTAGGAAGGATGTTGATGATCCGTGGGTCTCTTTTGCCCTCTGGTTGGAGCCATTTAATAAGGAGTTCTCTGAGTCAGGTGAAGGTTTCTCAAGGGTCGTTGACTGAGTTGTACTTCAGGGACAAGAATCTCTGCCCATTGGTCTCTCCTGAGATCATATCTTTTCAGGATTTCTCTTTTAACAAGGTCATAGTTTTCTGATTATGTAGTGTTTATGTTGCTGTAGGTAAGCTGGGCTTTACCTGTCAGGTAAAGTACCAGCCTGACTGCCCATTGCTGTTTTGGCCATTGGCAGGCTGCAGCAACCCTTTCAAAAGTTGTCTGGTTTGTTTGTTTTTATTTTCTTAACTAGTTAAGATACACTGGTGCCATAAGGCACCTTTTACAGGTACAAGCTGGTATACAAAGGTACAAAGTACATACATAATAAATATTTTATAAAAACTACATTACATCTCAATATAAGATGGAAACATTAATGAGAATACAACAGTTGAAGCATGCTATGCTCAATTCTGTCTTTTGTTGAATAATGAAGCTCCAGTTCTTTTGAAAATATAGTAAAACTGGTTAATAATCTAATGGATGCCAGTGACCATCACATGGTATGGTTCAGTTTGGCCACTAGAACTAAATCATCCCATTCCAAGGCAAAAATATGGGACTTCAGAGGAGCTGACTTTGATAAGATGGCCAACAGAGTTAAGCTAGCGCTGGCAAGAAGAAATACAGGTGAGGGGGTACAGGCAAAGTGGGCAGGCATTAAGGATGCAATACTTGAAGCAACATCCCATTGTGTTAGGGAGAAAAGCAAGAGTAAAAGAAGAGGGAACCACTTTGGTTCTCAAAAACAGTAGCAGAAAAGGTCAGAGCCAAAAGATTGACCTTCAGGAAATATAAGGGAATGCAGCGGGACAAAGATAGGGAGGCATACCAAACTTCCCTAAGGAAGCAGGGAAGGCAGTAAGGCAGGCAAAGGCCCAAACCGAGGAAACACTTGCACGAACAGTAAAAGAAGGGGACAAGACTTTTTATAGATACATTAGTGAAAGAGAAAGTCCAGAGGGGGTATTGCTAAGCTCAGAGGGGATAAGGGGAAGTGTGTGGAGGAGGACTAAGGAAAAGTATCTATCCTAAATAGATACTTCTGCTCAGTATTTACTGAGGAGAAGGTAGGGCAGAGCTCAGCTCAGCACCATGGACACGTGGGAGGGAGGTGTGCACAAGTCCCTTCACAAAAGAAAGGGTCCTACAAGAGCTCACTAAGCTCAGGGTGGACAAGGCAATGGGACCAGATGGCATACATCCCAGGGTACTAAAAGAGCTAAGGGTGGAACTAACAGAGCCATTATCAGAACTGTTTAGTGAGTCTCTGAGCACAGGAGAGGTCCCAGAAGACTAGAGAAAGGCTCATGTGATCCTGCTGCACAAGACTGGTAGCAGGGAGGAGGCAGGGAACTATAGACCAGTCATTCTTACCTCAGTAGTGGGCAAGATTATGGAGGCACTCCTTAAGGAAAGGATAGTGCAACATCTGGAATCCATAGGAGCACAGGATCCAAGACAGCATGGGTTTACAACAGGAAGGTCCTGTACACTAATCTTATAGATGTCTTTGATTGGGTAACCAGAGTGGTGGACCAAGGGGGGTGCAGTTGATGTTGCCTACCTTGACCTCAGCAAAGCTTTCGATACTGTTCCACATAGAAGATTGATTAATAAGTTGCGTAGGCTCGGGGTGGGTCAGAAGTTTGTTAGCTGGGTGGCAAACTGGTTGGCGGGCAGAACACAGGGAGTGGTAGTAAACGGGTATACAGTCAGAAGAGATGCAAGTCACAAGTGGGGTACCTCAAGGATCAGTCCTGAGGCCAGTCCTCTTCAGTATCTTCATCAGTGACATTACAGATGGACTGGAGGGTGAGGTTTGTCTGTTTGCAGATGACACCAAGATCTGCAACAGAGTAGATGATCCAGATGTGGTGGGCAGAATGAGAAGAAATATGGATAAAGCGGCAAAGTTGTCGGAAGAGTGGCAACTGGGGTTTAACGCAAAGAAGTGCAAGATCATGCACATAGGGAAGAGAAACCCTGAAGCCACCTATAGGTTGGGAGGTGAGTTGCTGACAGTCACAAGGGAAGAAAGAGACTTGGGCATCGTTATCACAGATGACCTGAAATCATCTAAGCAGACCACTAAAGCAGTAGGTAAGGCTAGAGGGATGCTGGGTTGTATTAGTAGGGATATCACAAGTTGTAAGGGGGAGGTAATAATCCCTCTTTACAAGACACAGGTTGGGCCCCATCTGGAGTATTGCGTGCAGTACTGGAGGCCGCACCTGCACAAGGACATTAACAAAATGGAGGCAGTCCAGAGAAAGACAACCAAAATGGTGCAGGGACTTCATCAGAAAACATATGAGGACAGATTAACGGAGCTCAATATGTATACCATAGAGCAAAGGGGGAGAGAGGTGAAATTATCTAAATATTCAAACATCTTAAGGGCATTAAGAGGGCGAAAGAGTCTAACATGTTTCAATATAAGAAAAATAGCAGGACAAGAGGACATGGCATTAGATTGGAGGGAGGCCGATTAAGGGTTAATATGAGGACGTTCTTTTTCACAGAAAGAGTGGTGGATGCAAGGAACGGCTTTCCTCAGGAAGTGGTGGATATGAATACAGTGCAGGGCTTCAAACAGGTATGGGATAGGCATAAGGGAGCAATGAAGATGAGTATGAATAGATAGGCCATTGACAGAGTAAAGGCCTATGGCACATTCATAAGGTAGAAAAAATGGGCAGACTGGATGGGCCTCGTGGTTCTTATCTACCATCAACTTCTATGTTTCTATTGTTCCACAAAGAAGGAGCCCGACAACTGAATGATATTTGACCCACATCTGTTAGCATACGAGGGACAAACAAACAAAAGATTTTAAATAGATCTCGAGTTGAAATTCGGTGTAACTGATTGAAGCAACCATACTAAACTAGCAGGTTACTTCTTACTCAACAGTTTAAAGTTAAAATTAGTTAAAGTTCATTTCGATTTCATATCAAAAGGAAGCCAATCCAGAATCTCCAAGATCGAACAGTGGTGCAGTCAGTTATCACTTTGACAGGTGAAGTTTGCAGTTTTATGATATAACACTTTTTTGAATTGAGATTAACTTTAGGTGCCGCATTTACAACCAGAGAGCCATAATCTAATAAAGGAAGCAGATGTTGTTTTTCTATTCTAAGTCTGGCATTGTACATCAACACTTTGTTTATCTGATAGAACTGGCCTAATTTTTGGAGCAACTTAGATTCTCAATATGTGTCTTCTGTGTGCATTTTTAATATGTATATGAACATACGAACTTGCCGGCAGAAAAAGGCCCACAGGTCTATCAAGTCTGCCTGATTGTGCAGCTCTTAGTTTCATATCACTACATCTGCTCCACCCCCACCCAAACCCCTCTCTTCCGGTCCTTCCCCTCTTTGTGTTTTTGTCTGTACTAACCCTGCCCTTGACTCTATCCCAACCCCATTTAAAGCTATCCACTGTGCTTTGAGCAATTAACTCCTCCGGCAGTGCGTTCCAACCTGTCACCACTCTCTCTGTGTAGTGCCTCCTCATCTCCCTCCTAAACCTTCCCCCTTCCAACTTCAGATTGTGTCTCCTAGTGACCCTTCCCCCCCCTTTAAGGGGAAGAGTCCTCCCTCCCTGACTTTGTTTATGCCTTTCAAGTACCTAAAGGTCTCTATCATGTCCCCTCTTACCCTTCTGTCTTCCATCGAGTACATGTTGAGCTCTTTCAACCTTTCCTTGTATGGCAACTCCCCTAGTCCCATGATCATTTTTGTAGCCCTACACTGCACCCTTTCCAGTAATCTCACATCCTTTTTGAGGTATGGGCATCAGTATTGTACACAATATTCCAAGTGTGGCCTCACTAGTGATCTATACAGTGGCAGGATGACCTCCCCCTTTCGAGAGGTGATCCCTCTGGCAGTGCACCCCAGCATCCTGTTTGCCCTTGCTACAGCTCTCCTACACCATGCAGATATCTTCATGTCCCCAGTGACTATTACCCCCAAGTGCCTTTCCTCCTCTGAAGCCATTACCTGCACTCCTCCCAGCCAGTAGCTGTTCTTAGAACTTCTGGCTCCAAGGAGTATGACCTTGCACTTCTTAGTGTTAAATCCCAACTGCCACTTTCTAGACCAGTGTTCGAGTTCAGCTAGATCCTCTCTGAGTGCATGCCTCTCTTCCTCATTGTCCACTTTTGCACAAATCTTAGTGTATTGTAACTGCTTAATATATTAATAGAATGTCAAATTAAGAGTCGATACAGATGCCAAGATATTTAAGGTATGCTTCGATATCATCTGAGGGACACAGCTTTGTAAGTTTAATGTCTTTTAAGTTGTTTTTATTTTGTTGATCTGTTGGATCTGTACCAGAGCCATCAGCTTTGAAAGCTTGCAAGGCATCCTGCAATTGCTGCATCTCTAGACGCTGTATCTTTTCTCTGCGCTTCTAAATGTTGAATCTCTTTTTCTCAGTGTTTCTCAGTCTTTCTTTGTAGTACAACCCACCATTTGAAGAAGGTAGACATGCTCACAGATACCGTACTAACCATCTGTTCTTCTATTATTGGTGCTGACTGTACAGTCTCAGTTTGGACTTTTGTTTCTGCTTCTAGCTTGGCTGCCATTCTTTTCATAATCACTCCTAGGCTTGCTGTTGCAGGATCCACATCTTTCTTCTATGCTTCCCTGCTACCAGTTCTAGTACCCACGCCCAAAACCCCTGGCCTAGAGTTTGTACAGTGTATATCCCACTCCTGTCACCAACTGTCATAGAGGCAAGGTCAGGAAGCATAGGCAGACCAGGAGCAGTTATAAAAATTCACAAGTAGTACTTTATCATTATTATTATTATAATAATAAAAAAAAAAATAACATTTGTACAGAATGGCTTTTATCACAGGCAGTCCAAGCAAAAAATCCTTCTTCTGGGAGAATATCTTAACCTCTAAGTCGAA
The DNA here is from genome assembly GCA_016271365.2 of Neoceratodus forsteri. Classification (NCBI taxonomy): domain Eukaryota; kingdom Metazoa; phylum Chordata; order Ceratodontiformes; family Ceratodontidae; genus Neoceratodus; species Neoceratodus forsteri. The sequence continues at coordinate 502,257,835 of CM028132.1, forward strand.
AACTAAAACATTGCTGTCTTCATATATCATCTCGTTTTCTGGCAGTTTCTAACTGTATCCTGTTTTCACGAAATATAACATTTGTCAGTTTCTTTCCTAAGCAAAACAGAACATCCAAGCTCCACAGGTGTAACAACATAGAACAGGATGTCTGAAAGTGCCTCCTGTATGCAGTTCTGTTAACAAGATTGAGGTCAAAAGGTTTCTGAAGGTCAACTCTGTTTCAGATTTCTGATTTTCTAATAATTCCCACGTAGCCTTCTGCAGTACTTTTCAAACAATATAACTATACATTTGTATACCAGGTAACACAGTTTCACACAAAGATCCACACAGATTTGTATAACCACAGAGAAGCAAGGAAGAGGAAGAAAGAAATAGAAACAGCAAGTGAAGAAAGGAAGACAGCAAGGAGGAGCACAGGACCTTCCGGATGGCCAGATCCTCGTGGTGCCCAGGAAAAAAGATGTGATTCCGCAATCAGACAGGCAAAGACAGACACATCAGAAGAGGACAGAACAGATCCTTGCTTTCAACTCTTTCTCTGCATAACAAATGGGACAGGGTCTCATTTAGCCTGTCACACACAGACCACATCCGGACAGTCAAGACTGGGAGCACCATTTTGGTGACAAGCTCACGGCATACCATTGAAGACCGTCTTTTTTGTGGTACAAGGCACCATATTTCTGGCAGAGCTTGGTGTGGATGGCATCACTGTGGGTAGAGAAGTCAAGTTTGCTGTCTAGCCATACACCTAGGTATTTGAATGACTGAACCACTGAAAAAGGGGTGCCATCCAAGATGGAGAAGATGGGCAGAGTTGTGAGCCTGGCCAGTTTTGGCTGGAGCCAAAGGTCATGGACGCTTTTTTTTGTGTGTTGACTCAAGAGTTGGTTTGCTTGGAACCAATACAGGACATTGTGGAAGCCTTGCTGATGCAGACCTTCCATGGCTGTAGTGGAGGGACCAGAGGAGTAGATGACTTTGCTATCTGCATACATATGGATATGCGAGTTGGCACAAGTGGTGGAGAAGTGATTAAGGAAAATGGAAAATAGGATGGGCCTCTGAGTGGAGCTTTGTGGGGCCCAGGCCTGAAGGGGAAGTGGAGGTGACAAGGCAAAACCAGCCTGATTGCAATCGGCCCAAGAGATAAGAACTGAACCAGTCGACAGCAGGAGCTGAGAGGCCAGCATAACTCATTTATCCAGGTGGAATACTGAGTCAAAGGCCTTGGCCAGAACAATGAAACTGGAAGCTCTGATGTGTCCCTAATCCATCCCTAAGGAGTTAGAATCAGTTACATGCATCAGGGAGGAGATAGTGGTGTGATGCTTCCATAAACAAGACTGAAAAGGAGAGAGGAAATCAATGGAAGATAGAAAATCTGAATCTGCTATAGACAAGTTTCTCTTGCATCTTAGCAAAGGAAGGGAGGGAGGAGGGATATTGTCTGGAAGTTACCTGGGGAGGAACAGTCCCCTCCTTTGTGTAGTGGAAGAACTCTGGCCAGCTTCCAGGACTGAGGGGCAGCACTGAGGGAAAAGGAGAGGTTGAGTAGGTGAGTCAGAGGATGTGCTATGGTGGGGGTAGAGATAAGGAGTAGTTCAGGATCCAGCCCATCAGGACTGGATTTGCAGAGGTTGAGGAAGTTCAACGCAGTAAGAGTTTCCTGGGTAGTAACAAGGGAAAGAGGAAACCAATGGAGGGGAGATGAGAGGGGGGTTGAGGAGGAGTGTGAGTGGAAGTGAGAGCAAAAGTGGAAATTTTTTTTTTTTTAACTATTTTTCCCTCTGGTCGCAGCCTGCAGGGCCTCTCTCAGGCATCCTGGCCTGATCCTGCCCGCCTGAGGTCTCCCCCATCCCGAGCCTCCCCCCCCCCGCAGCTAATACTCCTGGCTTAACCCCTCTGGGGTGGGACCGCCCCTCCTCTTTGGGCACTCTTAAATTTTGGCCAAGCTGCAGGTGAGGGTGCGGGTGGAGGAACTGGAAGGCCGGGTGGGTGGGATCCGGCAGTGGGTATGATGGTCAGGTGCCGTCGCCTACCCCGCAGAGCTGGAGTTTTTCGTGTTCTGTTGCCCTTCCCCCCAGTGTCATGGGCATGCAGTGATGTCTAGCGCCGACATGTGTGCTCTTGCACACGTCGGCAAGGACGTCTGCCCATGGTGCTTCCCCTGCCTTCATGAACGGTCCCAAGTGCAGTGATCCGTGCCTCCACAGGGAGTCACTAGCGCTGGGATATCCTTCCCGTGCCCCAGGAGAGGAGAGCTGTCATTGGACACTCGATCCTTTCCTCCCCGGCCAGCCCCCGGAGACCTGGGCTCGCTGCCGAACCCAGGTTGCCGGCGTAGCGCGAGGTGTGGTATCCAGCGCCTCAACCCTCAGCACCTAAAAGCTAAAAGTGCATAACTTAGTGAAGTGAGTAGCAACAAAGGAGGGGTCAGACACTGGGGAACCATTTACTAGAAGAACTGGAGGGGCAAAAAGGGAGTGAATTGCCTTCCAGAACTTTGACGGGCTTTAAGTTTGAGCTGATGGTTGGCTTTGAAATACTGTAATTTCACAGCCTGGACAGCCTTTGTACAAAGGTTCCTGATAGTCCTGTATAATAGGAGGTCGGGAAGGAAGTGAGATAATTTGAAATGTGCCCAGGCAAAATCACGGGACTTGCACTTATCAGTGATTTCAGGAGTAATCCAGGGATGATGGTGAGTTTTGACTCTGGATTTTCTGAGCGAGGTGTGCTTGTCCCATACTGCGGAGAATTTACAGTGAAACAGGGAGAGAGCATCATTGATATATGTGGCAGAGCATATGACTCTCCAGTTTGCAGCAGCAAGGTCACTCAAGCAGAGGTGTTAACTGAGCAGAGGGACCTGGTCTAGATGTATTTAGGGGAGGAGGATGGATGCTGGATCTCCTGATGCAGAATGTCATGCATTAATCACAGAAAGCATCTGGCAGGATTCCTACTGCTACAGTATGATAGTGGTGAGTGGGTATGAGAGTGGTGGTTGAACCAGGTGGATTCAGTTGTAATTTATGCAAGATTGAGAGACTCAACCTTGTGGATGGGCAGCCTGGAGGCCTGGGGCAGCAAATTAACATTGAAATCCCCTAGTAAGATGGGATCACTAGCAGAGGAATGAGAAGTGATGGTAAAAAGGGAATCAACCAGGGGGGAGGAGGAGGAGGATATTTTTGGTGAGGCATGGAAAACCCCATTAGAGATGGGCACAGAAGAGGGGAATGATAGCCCAATCAGGAGGAATTTGTGGGAGGAAGATGCTACCTCTCGGAAAGTCATGGTGAAAGAGAGGCTCAGACGGGCATAGATGGCAACACCACTCCCACGTTTTCCCCTGTCCTGCCTGAAGAGGCGACAGTCAGGAAGGGAAAGCTACAGTCTGGGATCCTGGAGGAGTGCCAGGAGTCAGAGATACAGAGGATGTTGGGTGAATGTTGTGAAATCTGGGGAGTGCTAGAGAGCCATCTTTCAGGCTGGTCACACTTCTTTGTACCTCCTCATCTTGTGTACTAAACAGAGATCTTACTTTGAGAGGGTTCCTGTAGTAGGCCTTTACATATAGGACTGCGCCCACTGGCGTCAGGTTCCAACGGCAAACTTGTAGATAGCAGTCATCAGTGGGGACCGCCCCCGACATCAGGCGACGTGACGTCAGCCCAGGTATAAAAGGGGCAGTCCCGTGCCCGCCCTCTAGTTCTTTCCCGCCGTCGCTTCAGTTCGTTCGGCTCACAAGTTAGAAAAGCAATCTACTGCTCACATATCAGTCAAAGTTTTTCTTCACTTATATAGTTTTTTCTCATAATTTTCGATGTTTGATGTTGACTCGACCAAAGAAGAAGTGCTCTAAGTGTGGAGCCCAGATTCTGCATTGGGACGATCATTCCTGCTGCCTCTTGTGTCTAGGCCCCAAGCACAACACTGAAGAATGTGCTATCTGCCAGGCTTTCAACTAAGCCACTAGGACCAGATGCAAGCGGACCCTCGAGGCCCACTTCCTTACCCGACGACTGGCGTCGATGGAAAAGGAGCTCCAGGAGTTGAGGGAAAGGTCGTCGTTGCTGGCTCCGAGGAAAAAGAAGAGCAAGGAGAAGCGCTGGGACAGGAGTCCATCGCCACACGGTAGGTCTCCAAAAACTGTGAGTGCTACTTCTGGTACCCCGTCCGCCTCTTTGGGCTGGGCACTTTCTCCCCTCTGCCGAGGTGAGCGGGCAGCCAGGGGTCACCTTTTTTGAGGTTACAGTTCAGTCTCCTCTCAGCCTGGCCGATAAGTCATCCCTCAACTCTGTCGACAGGCGCAGGGCTTCTACCGATAAGTCTAGCGGCGGTCTTCCGACCTACTCTAGCCCAGTTAGGTCCAATCAGTTGGACGGCGGATCCTCTGTCTCCCGCCTGGACACTTCCACTCTCCCGTTGGGCTCCAGTTTGGCCCCCGACGTCAGACAGAGTGTGCTGCAGAGTGACTCTTCATCCCTCCAGGTTCTTTGCCTTAGGGATTCGCCACCTGATCCTGTCTTCTCCCTCCTTTCAGGATCACTTATTGATCTTTCGTTGGGGTCCCTCCTGGAACTACCCCCTTCGCCAGGTCTTTTGCCACCTCTGGACGAGTCCATCGCCAGCTGGGGATCCCTCCATGGAGCCTCCTCCCTCGGGACCATCGGGGGCCCTTCCGGATCTCACGCCACCTAGTGGCCCTTTGGCACCTCCCCGGTAGGTCCAGAACCTTCAGGTGGTTTCCTGGGGTCAGACCTCCATGTTCCACCACCAGGTGGCCTGCCGTCGGCTCCTCAGTACCCAATGCCAGGCCACGTGCCTCCGACACCGGGATACCCTGGGTACTCTTATTATACTCCAGGATTGCCAGGTTACCAGTATCCGTCATGGCAATACCCACAGTACCCAGGCTACCTGGGCTTTCAGCCTCCTCCATCTCCGGTACCAGATTGTGAGTCAGCACCTTCGTGGTGGCAGGATGCCAGTACCCAGCTCCTCATGGAGATCAGGCAGTCTGTGGGGCACATTCCCCTGCCTAGGAGCCCCTCTCCACCGCTTCCCTCCAGACGGGCATTGGGTGCTCTACCTGTAGGCGCAACTGGGGTAGACTCTTCCATCCCCAGCAGCTCTGAGCCTTCAGACACGGATTCTGATTCAGATCCTTCAGACCCTCGGTCCCCTGTTGAGGTACCTCCCAAGGAGTCCCCAAAATCTCCTCCAGAGGACCCTTCCTTTGGGGACCTCTTACATACCATTCAGGCAGCAGGAGGCTGGCCTTCTAAAGAAGTGGATCCCCAGTGTAAGAGACTGGCAGAACACCTTAATCTAGCCACGACAGATCCTCTACCCCCCCATGGGTCCTCACGAAGATCTGGTAACCACGGTATGGCAACAGTCGTCGTCTATCCTGGCGGTCTCCAGAAAGGCGGATCGTACGTACTATCCCCTGGAAAGGATACAACCTCACCACACATCCTAAGGCTGAATCCATGGTTATTACTGCCGCTCATGACCAGTCAGCCCAACCAAAACATTTGAGTTCTTCACCACCTGACAAGGACTCTCGGCAGTTGGATCAGTTTGGCTGAAAGATTTCTTCTTCTTCCTCTTGTGCCATCCGGTCCCTCAACTATGTCTCGCACATGGTTGCATTCCAGAAGGCCTCTCTCTCCGAGCTGGAGAGGGACTTTCAGGAGGTCCAGGATGAGACACTCTGGAAAAAATTATTGGACAAGGTCAGAATGAGTAAGTCCTCTTGCTGTCATGCTTTGCATGCAACATGTGACTTGGTGGCTAGAGTGGCAGCCACGGGGATTTGCCTCTGTCGTCTTTCTTGGCTCAGGATAGCGGGTCTGGCACAAGTCATCCAGTCCTCCCTTTTGGACACCTCTTTAAGGGGTTCCATCCTCTTTGGCGGCGACGTCAAAGATATTATTACCGGGCTGCAGGAGAGCGGACCCTCCCTTCAAGGTGTACGCTCAGTGTACTGGATGAGCCAGAAAAAGCAGCCTTTTTGTCACCAAAGTAGATGAAATAAAAATCAGGGAAAACATCAGGGCAAACGACGAGTCCCTGGTTCAGGAGCCCAAACCCCCCAGGTCAAGTTCCCAAAGCCAGCTTCCGGGCCAAAAGCTCCCCTCCCCTTGGCGTCCTGATTCCTTTCCCCTCCTTCTGTTACCTCCACTAGTCAAGGAGGAATCGGTAGGAGGGCGGTTTGGCCTCCGCCTGGAGGGGTGGAGGTTCGTCACCGCAGAATCTTGGGTGTTACAACTCATCCAGTGAGGTCACTCGATAGAGTTTTCCGAGATTTCCGCCCCTCACCCTCGGGACGGTCTTTCTATCCATGGGATCAGATTCCCATAGTCTTCAAAGAAATTCAGGCCCTTCTGTTAAAAGAGGCCATAGAACCCGTCCCTCAAGACCAGCTAGGAAGGAGATTTTACTCCCACCTCTTCCTAGTTCCAAAGAAGATGGACGATCTGAGACCGATCCTGGACCTCAGCATGCTCAACCTCTTCGTCAAGTACAAGAGGTTTCGTATGTTGACCCTTCAGGGGCTTCTTCCCCTGCTCTAGACAAATTCTTGACTGTGCTCCCTGGATATGCAGGATGCTTACTTGCACATCCCTATCCTCCTGGCCCACCCCCGCTTTCTCTGTTTTACTTTTCAGGAGAACCATTTTCAGTTCAGAGCACTCCCCTTTGGCCTTTCCTCGGCCCCTCAGGTGTACACGAAGTGTTTAGCGGTGGTTGCCGTCTTCCTTCGCCACCAGGACATTTACATTTTCCCGTACCTGAATGACTGGCTTCTCGCAGCACCCTCTCTGTACAGCCTGAAAGAGTCTCTCTCTTTCACTATGAGCTTGTTTACTCTTCTGGGTATCACTGTCAACTTGCCCAGATCCCAGCTAGTACCATCTCAACGGCTCCAATTTATTGGAGCAGTACTAGACACAGTTCAGAACAAGGATTTTCTGCCATCGGATCGAGCCGAGACCCTAGTTGCTCAAGCCACGCTGGTGGCCCATGCTTGGCGGATCCCAGCACATGCCGTGCTTCGTCTTTTGGGACTGACGGCAGCGGCCATTTCCACAGTGCCCCTGGCCAGACTTCACATGAGGGTCACCCAATGGTCTCTTCAAGTCCAGTGGGATCAGAGGATGGACGACATGAACCAGAAGGTCATGATCTCCAACAGCCTACAGAAAGATCTTCGCTGGTGGCAAGATCTCTCCAACCTTTCAAGGGGAGCCCCCTTCCATTCCCCTTTTCCAACCCAAATCCTAACCACGGACGCCTCAGACTTGGGCTGGGGAGCCCATCTGGGGGTGCACAAGACACAGGGGTCTTGGTCCAATCAGGAACTTCTGCTCCACACCAACGTTCGGAGACCAGGGCAGTTCTGTACGCCTTCCAGGCGTTCCAATCATTTCTGGTAACGGGATCACTTCTTGTCCAGACGGATAACATGTTCACTGTCTGGTACATCAACAAACAAGGAGGAACTCGCTTGTACCCTCTCTGCAGAGAAGCAGTGAGGGTCTGGTACTGGACAATTTGGCACAGCCTTTTCTTGACACCAGTTCACATTCCAAGTGTAGGCAATGTTCTGGCGGACAGTCTCAGACGATCAGTAGCCAGGGCTCACGAGTGGGAGTTAAAGCTAGAGGTGGTCGAAGACCTCTTTCTTCGATGGGGTTGACCATAGTTAGATCTGTTCGCCTCCCCATTCAACGCAAAACTACCCAGCTTTTGCTTGCTCATTCCTGGATATGGTGCTTTTTGGCGAGACACACTCTCTCTCTCCTGGACAGGGAGATTTCTTTATGCTTTTCCTCCCTTTCCTCCCTTTCAGAAGGTTCTGATGAAACTTCAGGAGGAAGGAGCACATTTGATTCTAATCGCTCCTCTCAGGCCACGCCAGATTTGGTACCCTCTCTTGCAACAACTGGCACTGGAACCCCCGGTTCCCTTGCCATTATCCCACGACCTTCTGACTCAGGAGCAGGGCACCCTGGTGCATCCAAACCTTCAGTCTCTCCACCTTCATGCATGGCACCTGTGGACGTATCGTCGTCTCGCTATGGTGTCTCTTCACAGGTTGCACATATCTTGGTTGAAGCTAGAAAACCTTCTACCAGATCCACTTACGCCATGAAGTGGAAAATATTCTCTATCTGGGCCCTAGCAAGAAACTGGGATCCCTTTTCGTGCTCGGCTGCCCAGGTGTTAAAGTACCTCACACATTTATCAGAGACGGGCCTTAGCTACTCCTCCATTAAGGGCCATCTCTCTGCCGTGTCGGCCTACCACCTCCCGGTGGAGGGCAAAACCTTGGCTCAACTGGAGGTTGCCAAAACCTTTCTGAAAGGTATCCTCCACTTAAAACCTTCGATCCGGAATCCTTGTCCCCCCTGGGACCTGAATTTTATACTAGAAAAGCTGACTTTACCTCCATTTGAACCAGCATCTAGCTGTGACATGCGATTCCTTTCCTGGAAGACTTTGTTTCTAGTCGCAGTCACTTCCGCCAGAAGGGTTTCCGAACTTCAGGCGTTTGTCTGTAAGGAACCCTATTTGATTTTTCATAGGGACAGAGTTGTTCTTCGGACTAACCCTTCATTTCTTTCTAAGGTAGTTTCAGAGACCACTCTTAATCAGAGTGTAGAACTGCCTGTCTGCTATCCCCAGCATTCTAACAGGGAGGAATACCTGTTGCACACTCTTGATGTGCACAGGATTCTGAGGTACTACACAAACCGGACTAAAGAGGTTCGTAAATCCAATCAGCTCTTTGTAGCCTTTGCTCCCCAGTGAAAGGGCAAGGCTGTTTCCAAACAGACCATTTCTCAGTGGTTAGCTAACTGCATCCACTTCACTTACCAAAAACACGGAAAGTCCCTTCCGGGAGCAGTTAAGGGTCACTCCACTAGGAGTGTTGTAACGTCTACTGCCTTTTTCAGGAATGTGCCTACAGCAGAAATCTGTGCAGCGGCCACATGGTCGTCTGTTCACACTTTCACTAAGCATTACAGTCTGGTCATTACCTCTAGGTGCAGAACTGGCTTTGGCCTTGCAGTTCTCCAAGGTCTTCTGTCCCAACTTCCTGTTGGCGACTTCTCCTCCTCCCAGACGTACCTCCATATGGTTTCTTTTGGGACTGCTTGGTATTCAATCCTGTATGTAAAGACCTACTGCAGGAACCCTCTCGAAGTAAGATATTTCAGTTACGTAAGAACTTACCGTAACAGTAGATCCTCGAGAGAGGTTCCTGCAAGTAGGCCAAGTTTCCCACCCACCTTCCCCCTACTCCTGGAATGTTTCCTTCCTTTTTATCCTGCCTAGCCCTTGGGTCTAGAGAAGAAGCATGGTCCTGGGAGTTTTTCACTCCTACATTTTCTGCTTGCCTTTCTCTAGGTATCCAGTGGAAAAGAACTGGAGGGCTATCTACAAGTTTGCCGTTGGAACCTGACGCAAGGGGGCACAGTCCTATATGTGAAGACCTACTGCAGGAACCTCTCTCGAAGATCTACTGTTACGGTAAGTTCTTACATAACTGCAATTTAAAACTGCAGCAAAAGTTAACATTTTTCTAAAATTTAACTTCAGAACTCGACACCGAACATCCTCTGGAGCAGATTGATATAAGTTTCAGCGATGGGAAGGCAGAAAGCGCAACACCAGGGACCAGCAAAATATTCACAGCAGCTGCAAACAAGCAAGGTCCTGGAACCAGCAGACGCGAGGAGCAGTGGAACCCAAAATGTACCTGAGCCGCCATGGAACGCCATGATTGAGTCTGTGTGGGCCATGGACTCCATAATAACGAAAACTCTCCAAAAGTTGGAAACACATGACGCAGCACTCCAGAAATTAACAGGAATGGTAGCAGAGGTTGAGAAACGGACCATTTCTACACTTACGACAGTTGCCACACTTACCAAAGAAAATGGGCAACTTTGCAGCTGTATGGAAGCAATTGAAAGTGAACTCTGCTTGGGGGACATTAGACTGCTGGGAGTTCCTGAAGGAGTGGAGGGGACTAGACTACTACCATACTTGGTGTCTGGCTACAAGAAATTCTCACCATGCCAGAAAATTTTCCATGGTCTATGTTTGTCAAAGCCTACTGGCTTAATCCTAGGGTTCATCCCTCCACACTGAACCAGCCACGTACTATCATTTTAAAATCAGCTGGTTCAGAGATTCGGGATGATGTGATTCGTGCTTCCTATCAGCTGGACATTAACAGCTCTGATATTAAATTGTTCCCAGATCTTTCCTACCAGATGTGCGCCAGAAGAAAGAGGTTTTTTTATGTTTTGGTTTTTTTTACTTTTTATTTATATATTTTATGACATTACAGTGATCTGTATTACATAAAATGCATATAGAGAGGTACACAGACCCCTAAGCTGGATGTACAGTGTAGTTACATAAGATCATGGTCACAAAAAATATAGTACCATACAATATAGAGAGCTACCATACATTTAATTAAGGAGGAAAACCTGATTGTGTTATGCTGTAGGGCTTTGACACTCTCACCAGTTCATTAATTTATTACATGTCTAGAACACCAGCATATCGGATCTTCTGTAGGACTAGCACCTGGGTGGAGCTTAACTTTTAGTGTCAATAGCAGGGTATGTTAAAGAGAGCCTAGGCTCAGTAAAGTTGTATAACCTACCCACATATATAGGCCAGACATGGCATTCCACCCTGTGGGTATTCAAAAAGTTAACATGCAGGATAGTTGCATACGTTCACCAGCTGAGAAAGTGTGATTACACACCAAAATTTTTAAAAAAGCTAATGTACTCACATATCAGTAGCTAAAATGTAACGAATGATTATTCTATGAGCAGCTAAAAGACTGCTGAAAACACCTCTTTAAACTAATCGGAGGCATTAACATCTGTACTACCGTTCATCTGATCAGAAGAGGAACACCACAATGAAATTCTATAGATAAAGTATACAATGATAAATTTGCATAAGATAGCTCTATTATTATGGTTTACAATGTTGGGTAATCCCTAAAACCAAAGTCCACCTACAGATTGAAAAAAAAAGTACTTTGAAAGATTCATCTTTCCTCTTTATCTGAGGCCTTTCTCTGGGTCGCAGCTTGGAGATAATCTTCTCTGCGAATGCTGCCGCAGATTCCTGATTCACAAACATGTGGGCCTTAGCATTGTGGTGCACCTGTAGACGACAGGGATAGGCGAGCTGCGCTTGCACCCCATTCTGTAGCAGCTTCTTCTTGATTTTTTGTAATTCCTTTTTCCGGACCTGTGTTTGGGCCGAAAGATCTGGAAAGAGGGCTATTCTGCTTCCCTCCCACTCAGTGACCCCACAAGAATGGGACGCCTGCAGAAAGAGTATCCTCCCCTCCATTGTAGAGAGAGTGATGATGGCAGTTATCAGTTTCTTCAGCGGATCTCCTTGAGGTCTTGTCCGTTGAGGTATGGCAAAGGCTTTTACAATTTTTATACTAGAGTCCACTGGCAATAGTTTGAGGTCCTCAAAAATCAGTCTATTCACCGCTGGTAGTAATTCCCACTGCAGTCCAAATCGGGGAGGAAACTCAAAGATATGGACATTTGCTTGGCACTGAGTATTTTCCAGGCCCTCGGTTTTATTTTTGAGAAATGTCAAGTCCCTAATAACAGTTGCATTGCACGCTGCCTGTCTTGTATTTGTTGCCTGGAGTTCCGTAATCACAACCGAGTTTGCTGCTATTTTAGTGTCTGACTTGGTTAGTTTAGCTTCTACCGTGGCCAGCCTTTTATTGGTCTCGTCGCATGTTGCTTGGATTTTGGCCAGCATAGCTAGGATTTGGTCCATTGGTAATTCTCATGGGTCGAGTACTTGATGTCCCAGGCCCCAGGGCCTTTCAATGAGCTGCTGGCAGAAAGGTAAGCATCCAGATTTTGTCAGGTGTGCCTCATATCTTTCTTCAGGCTCATTTTGATCAGCAAGGTTTCCAATACAATCTGTAGATTTACCCCTTGATTTAGTCAGCTAAATATATGTTATTTCCTGATTGAGATCTGTTTCTGCAGAGCTGTTTTATTTCTCTATCATGATGATGCTGCTCCACAGTGCCCCCAAAGAAAGAGTTTTGATACGGTGTGGCAGCGTCTGCAGAGGTGCAAAGGTTATTCACCCTTTCTTTTACCGCCCATCTTAGAGTGGTCAGTGGTGACAAATCATGGCAGTTCAGCAACCTTCAGGACGCAGGCTGATGCTTGAAAAGATAGAAGGGGAATTCAAGAGCCAAAGAGAATGTCCTGATTTAGCCCAATTTGATTCCGATACGTAGGACTGATCTGTGAGTAATGGGCTGCTACATGAAGCAGAACAGTTTAATTTTGCTATTGTTGGCGGTTTGCCACTTCGCCATATGGAAACGAGAGAGACCATCTTTTTTTCTTTCGTTTGAGACTTTAATTGATTCTTGGGGGAAGCATAAGGGGTGCAAAAAAGGTTTTTGTGTGACGTATTGCAGTACTGGAGCTCAAAAATATTAGTGAGTGCAGGAATCCCGCCATTTTAGATTGCGCCCTTGTGTTATTTTCCCCACCCGAGTGGCGAGTGCTGCAGTTCTTCCTGCCATGATTGATGTTTAATATGCACCAGGTTGGAGTATTGTACCGTTCTGGTTTACAAAACCAGAGTAATATGTCTCACTCTGATAGCTGTAGTTCTGGTTTAAGTGAACTTTATGATAAATAGTTTGTGGCGGATGTAGGAGTGTTACAAGGGGGTCCATCAATTCTGTTTGAATAATCCCTGATTGCTGAATAGGTTTAAATAGCAATCTAATGATTGTATTCATTTTTTTTATACTCTCCCTAAAGGACATACCTTATGCCTTTGAAGAGGCTGGCAATTATTGTAGCATTTTGAACATGATATTAAGACTTTTTTTTGTTTTACTGGATTCCCCCAACTCCTCCTGTAACAGAATGCAGGGTATTGTTATATATGTTCTCCATATTAATTGCTGCAGAGGTGAAAAGACCATCTGCAGATGTGCTGCCTGTTATCCTGTATAAGAAATGTATTAATATGATATAAGTTTATACAGAAAACTAATAAACATAAATTTCAGGGGGAAAAAAGAATGTTGTGAAATCCAGACTGACAGGTCGTCCATTTTGGAAGAAGACTCTGAACACTGGTGAAATATGCTCAGGCTTTTAGCAGTTTGTGATGTTGGGGGTCCAGGGGGACTTCACCTGACAGGAGGAGGAGTAGGAACAGGAGCAGTAGGATAGAGTGAGTTCTGCCTCTTAGAGCAGGGAAGGGCAAGGGGGAGAGGCGGGCACAGTGGAGAAACCCCATGTTAAGGGGAAGAGAGACACCAGGGCGGATAGGAGGGGAGAAGAGTAGGGGGTGGAAAGAGGGTTGGGTGGGTGGCAGGTGGAGAGAGAGATGGAGGGGGAAGGAGAGCTAGGGGAAGGAGGAGGGGTAGGGTACAGTGTGAGCCAGAGGCAAGATGCAGTAGCCATCAGTTACACAATAACAAATGAATAATATAAATGAACATTTGGTCAATATAAAATGGCAATCACCTGGTAACAGGGTTAGGCTGGAACTAGAATTTGGGATAACTACAAGTAATTGGGCTGTGACACAGATGTATACAACAGGTTACTGGCTAAGCTCAACAAGTGCAGAAAGCTGTTGGAAGCACTAGTGGATGCTCTAAGCACTGATAAGTGTGAAATCAAAAACAGTGAGCCGTTGCTAGGTAGAAAATGCACAAAGTGAGTATACCCATATAGGGTTTTGTAAGGAGTCAGCAAAAATGGCAACAACTGAAACTAAAGGCAGCAAGCAACAGTAAGGTGGACTAACCTCTCACCTAGCAGTGAACAAGCTAATACAACTGTGTAGGTTAACGCAATAGCAATATGACTAGGTAAGTTGAAACTGAGGTAAAATGCCGACCCACTGACGCAGCAGCAAGGTGTCCGCTAGCGGTGCCATCATCCCAGGTTCAGGGATAGACTCAGGAGTCAGAGGGCCAGCCAGTGGGAGAAGAATTGAGCATCCTGGGGACTGCTCTCCCCCGGGGGGAGGGTGGGGTTGAGTATCCAGCACATTGTGGACCTCTGGCGGAGGCTGGGGGTACTGCCCGGCTGGTGCAGTACATCGGGGCGGGCGGACACTGGTCATCATTCCGTCCCCCACCCCTGGGATCCCAACAGAAAAGAAAATACGCCCCGATCATGGCGCTGGCCCTGTTGCTTTTCAGCTGCCTACTTGTATCCACTTGGGGGGTTCAGGTTCAGGTCCTGCTCCTGTGGCCACCCGGGCGCAAAGCCAGGTCTTGTCTACCCCAGTGTCCATTGGGAGGGGGGTGCCCGCCCGGCGACCCGGGGTAAGCCTGGGGTATGCAGGAGCAGCAAGAGGAGCTAGGCTGGTCAATAAAAAAAAAAAAAAGACAGAAGTAAAACACAATTACTGTGCAAGTTTAAACAACTTGTTTACATAGGCTAGCAGGAAGCCCACAGTCAGTTAAAGGGTACTCAACTGAGTAATGCAGAAACAGGTGAGTTGGGAGGAGGCTGACTCATGGCTGATTCCAGGCAGACTCCTTCCCTATCCTTTGCACTGCAGCCCTTAGCACTCTTTATTTATTTAGTTTTTGTTGACCAGGTAAGTGCACTAGACAAATCCTGCCTATTTTCAGGCACGACCCGGGGAAGGGGGATACAGATAAATGCCAACTGACCTTGAACCAGATTAAGCTGTTGGTGGTATTTTTAGTGAATGAGGGAAATTTGGCAAGGACACCGGGGAAATTTCTCTACTCTTTTCAATAAGTGCCATGGGATCTTTAACGTCTACCTGAACTACCACCAATCCAGGCAGATGGGACCTCGTTTTAACGTCTCATCCGAAAGGTGGCACCTCAGAAGTGCAGCACCCTTCTCATGCTGCACTACAGTGTCAGTACTGGGATATTAACCGAAGTGCCAGATGTGGGAACTGAACCCACAGCCCTCTGATCTCCCGGCCTAAGAGGCTAGTGTGCTACCTACTGAGCCACTGACACTGCAAGTCTCTGACTCTGGCCTGCAAGCGTGGAGGATTGCTAAATGTCAGCTGCTAAAGAAGTCGGCTTGATCCCACCCACGAAGCGACCTGATTGGTTGAGCTGTGCTGCAGGGAATGGAAGCAGCAGGGGGTCCCAAACAAAGTAGCAAGCTGGAGGCTGATTAAGCAAAGGGATGGAGAACCACAAGATGGCAGGTAAGCTCCCGCTGTGCCCTAGTTGCGATCGGTGCAGGGTTAAAGTGTCCCCCAATCTAGCTGCAGCGCAGTTTGAAAATCACGTCGAAGATTCCTTGGTCCCACTCACGAATCGACCCAGTTAGACTACAACTTGAACAAGACATTTGATCCAGAAAAATGGTGAGAAGCAAATGAAGAAAGATGCAGAGAATGTAAGGGGAGTGTATATTATAGTGATAAGAGGAAATCCCTAAACGTGAAGTATTAAAAATATCCCAAAAGTAACGTGTATAACAAAACAATATCAAAGGATTTAGAGTAGCAAAGTTTATCATAAAATAGATATTGGGTACTGAGGGAAATAGAGAATAACTAACCCCTAACTGTTCAGTATTAGCTGGTATTCCACATCGAGGTAGGGTGGTGACATCATCGGCATGAGAGCTAAGCTTGAGTACCTTAATGATGTCATCATGGTGACAAAGAGAAGAATATATGGTATCTGGAGGTGGAGAGGCATGCATAAGAGCATAGATTTTGTATTAATAGTGTCAATGAATAGCTTCACTTCAAAGCCTTTACCTTGAAGCATTCTGTTTTTCCTCCTGGAGTGCATGCTCATTCTGGATTTTGTAACGTACTGCTTGCAAAGGTGTGTTGGTTATTTTCTTATCTATCAACAGTCTTGCTCCTTCATATTTGTGTCTCGCTAACCACTGTACAGTGACCTCCTTGACCTTTGCAGGTTGTCTATAAAGGTTTTTTAGCTATTTCCAGAGCAGGATTAGTATCTTCTAGGGACAGGATGACCTCATGTTGTGTCACGTGTCTGTGGAATTTGCTGCTGCCTTGCTTTCATTAGAGAGGTTGACCATCTTTAACTGCATTTGCATTCATGTAACTAGGCCGCTGTGAAGTGCTTCTAATTTATTATATGACAGATACTCAATAAATTCCAGATGTAGTGCATGCGTATTTCACTTGCTGATTTACTGTATATTGAGTTGAAATTCTTAAGGCAGGTCATTTAATCTTTATTTATTTATTTTTGCCTTTAGGTGGCAGTGGAAAAGCTTTTAAAGATGAAGACGCTGTCAGAGTCTTCCATGGGAGCTGGCTGCTCTACAGTGAAACATATCCGTGAGAGTTCGCCCCGACTTAGCCCTCTACAAGACCCCCATGCCGAGTTTGGGTTTGGAATCGCCAGCCACCTCCTTCAAATGGGCAGTAGTGGACTGCAACCAGGGGCAGGGATTTCAACTGAGAGCCCTCCTGTGTCTCTGCCACAAATGTACCAAGAGTTGTATGACTTTTTTGGGGATAGTCTAGCTATCCGCTTTGGCACTGGATCTGGCGTTGAACCCAGGGACAAGGAGTGTGGGGATACAAAGGTCTTGGAGGTCAAAAAGGAACCAGCTTCATTTGGGGCAGTTGATCCAGTCAGAAAGATGCCGCAGCTCACAGCAAATGCGACTGTAAGCCCGCGTGGGGAAGAGAGTCCCAAAGCAGACCAGCCAGCTGGGAGGCCAGGCTTTCAACGATCCACCAGCATACAAAGGTCAAAATCCACTACCCGACAGGGGCATCGCACTGGATTGAGGGATGCCTTTCAGAAGTCTCGCTTTGTCCACCGTCTTCCTCACTTTAGCTTCATTATTGCTGGGCGCCAAACGGGTCTCAGGTGTAAAGGGCGTCTCTTTCAGACCTCCTTCCCACAGTACCATGGGCCAAGCCATGCTTCCCGCTACACACAGAAACTGCCTATGATTGGAAGGATAAGCAAGCCAGTCAAGAGATGGGCATGCTCTGAATATTCCCTTTACCTGCCCTTATAAAAATACTTCAGATTGGTCTTACACTGGGCAGGTTCAATCACAAAAATGTAGTTATTTTATATTTTTTTTGTTCAGCTTTTTTTTATTGAACAAAATGTCTTCCAAATATTTTTGTTACTGTAGCCAAAGCATTAAAAAAAGTTAGAGATTATTCCCTGTCTCGGTTTGGCAGAAGAGAGCAGCTGTTTCAGTGAGCTCCGACATAGGATACTGGAAGTGAGACTGAGCCAGATATCCACTGGTTTATTATGAACGTCACGTCTTGGGCAGTATATTTTTTGTAGATTGCAGTTTTCCAAGTCAGTGATTGTATTTACACTAGTACAGCTAAAATCAGTTTTTATGTCTGTTCTATGAGAGAGCCTTACTGAAATCCTTTGGCTTTGCAACACTTAAGTAGTAAACCTTGTCTGGGGAAGAGGCATCTTCAATAAATAAACCCTCTGTGTGGCAAACGGCACAAGTTATAGCCAAGTGTCCTTTGGGGTGCAGTGTTTTATTATCAAAAGGTAACCCAATCCCTACATGATTATGAAACACAGTAAAGTACATCTTGCCAAAATGGAATATACTGCCACTTCCCTATATACCCTGACTTCACACAACTGCGAGGCACACACTAGAACTGTGTAGTATCTACGCAGGTTCCGGCCAATCAGGAGGTTGTATTTCTGCCTTTAGTTTTATATTTTAGGCATAAAGTACAGGAAGTTTTCTTTACTTTTTGGTATCAAGTTGTATTAGGTAACAAAAAAGAAAAAAGTTCTTAATATCTTACAGTTGAACGACTTATTTAGCTAATAAGACAATAGACTTTAGCGGTACGTTCTGATGAAAGACCTACCAGGATTTGAACAAGCGATTTGACTGAAAAGCCTGAGGCTATTAAATTACATGTTAAAAAAAAATATTGCTGTTGTGATTTCTTCTCTGGCCCTGGAACTGAATCCTGTGTCATTAGGATGGAGTTGTTTAAGCATGAGGCGAGCAAGAATGAAGGACTGAAGCTGGCTGAGCACTTCAGCACCTCATTCCAGACACTAGTGTTGACATCAGGATTGCAGCACGAGCAAAAAAGCAATATTTTGGAGGGAACAAAAACTAGGATAGAATGTATGTGTTTTTTTTGGTGGGGTGGGGCTCTGACCTAATGTTTATGTATTTATCTTGTAATTGCTGAATTCCATTGCAGCAGCACATCATAGGGACATCAGTCAGAGATCCAGATGAAGTTGGACAACACAGATCGATACTGTTGCTTTAGAAAGGGCACTTTAAAGGTGCTGACCAAAGTGGCTGTTTTATGCTCCAGATGTAAAAGTTCCTGTCTGTCTTCATTTGATTGGCTCTCCTGGTACATTAGACACCTCATGTTTCAAACCGCTGCAGCCCACAGTTGTCAGTTGTGTTTACTGTGTATTGAACAGGAACATGTCTTCAGAAATTCTGGTTTAAAACCAAGAATGTGGTGTACAGTATTGAATGTATGCACTGGGGTGTCTTTATTTTACTTTTTTTTTTTGTAATATCAAAAAAAAGACACAAGTGGAAGGCAAGTATAGTCTAGTGGTTAGAGCACAGAGATGCGAACCTGGAGACCCAGTAGATGTGGATTTGAATGTCACAGTTGCCACCTGCATACTGTGTCATGCTGAGCAAGTCAGTTAATCTCCCTGTACTAAATTCTCTCCTGGGTCACGCCTGCAAACAAGCTTCAGCTCAGTGTCTTCCTCGGTCAAAAGGTCTAATTTTCAAGAACAGTAACATTGCTGCTGTGAATACAATATACTCTAGTCAGTGGGCGTATCTAGGGGTGTTGAAGGGTGCAGCCGCAACTCTTCCCCCCCCCCATTGTAACTAACTTGCTTTCTGCTGCTGTATTTCACTTTCTTTAAGCAGTCTAATTTACTGATTATACAAAAATTTATATTCAAAACTATAGAGTACACTTGTATTTTCTGTCAAAAATGTAATGACAAGGATAATAGCAGATAATATAAAGGATTAAACAACATTACAAAAAGTGCATATTTATTTTTATTTAGTTTTTGTTGACCGGGTAAGTGCACTAGACAAATCCTGCCTATTTTCAGGCGCGAACCAGGGGAGGGGGATACAGATGAATGCCAACCAGATTAAACTGTTGGAGGTATTTTTAGTGAATGAGGGAAATTTGGCCAGGACACCAGGGAAATTCCCCCTACTCTTTTTTCGATAAGTGCCATGGGATCTTTAACATCCACCTGAACTACCACCAATCCAGGCAGATGGAACCTCAGTTTAACGTCTCAGCCGAAAGACGGCACCTCAGAAGTGCAGCACCCCTCTCATGCTGCACTACAGTGTCAGTACTAGGATATTAACCCACGTGCCAGATGTGGGAACTGAACCCACAGCCCTCTGATCTCCCGGCCTCAGAGGTGAGTGTGCTACCTACTGAGCCACTGACACTGACATATTTAAATGTACATTAAGCAGAGTACAAGGCCCAGACCACAGCAGCAGATGTGACCTCCTCGGCTCTGTCCACAGAATCACTCTAAATATTCAATATAATACTGAGAATGTGGGTACAAGTCACTTTGAATTTGGATCAAGCTGCTCCTTGATACCTGTATGTGTTCCACGTGCAAGTGTCTGCTGCCTGCTCCATGCACACACACAGATGTGCACCGCCTGCACCGGCACCCCAAACAATTTCTTCATAAGCACAAGGGTGGCAACATGAAGCATGCTCCGATGACGACCCGAACCGGTCGACACGCAAGCGTGCCCCCCGATCCACAAACTGTCCATGAGTCCATGCGCCCGGAATGCTGTGATGCCAACCCAGTTTATTTTACCTCGTCTACATGTGCTTCCCGTGCATGGCATTCCACCCCCATCCAAAGCAGTCCTGCACGACATGCACCACTCATTGCCTGATTTGCACCGAGGAGAGACTTTTTTTTTTTTTTACTGCATGACATCAACACCTGGAGCAGCACCTCCCAAATCGAGCCGGAGCCGGACAATCCTCCACCCATACAAGTGGTGAGAGAGCAACCCCCCGAATCAAATGTTGCCGATCTCTACAAATAAAATGTCAAAAATGGTACCACATGCAATATGCTGATCCCCTTCCCCTGACCAGAACCAAGCGCTGACCTCATAGGTGGCTCCCCGGACCACTGGATGTTTGAAGTGCGAAAATTCCACTCAAAGGCACCAGTGCACTGACTCCGAACCCGAAACAAGCAGCCCCTCCAGCTCATCCATGCCCCGGTGGCACAAAGAAGCTTTTTCCTGTCTGGCAATTCCTTGGAAAATCAGCACTACTAGCTCCTAAAAAGAAACTGACAGAGGATGCACAATCCAAGCAACCCCACACTGCACGAGCCAACCAAACAGCAGACTCAGAGAGCCAGATCCCCCCAACAGGACAGATGCCACCACTCCCAACTCCACTCCCAAATGCAGCAGAATCTGACCAGTAGTTAAAATGAGGTACTTACCTCTCTGACAGCATTAGCAATTAACTTTTAAACCACAAACAAAACCACCACCCCTCCAGAAGCGCCAAGCCTGGAATCCCCAGCAGCTCAGCATGCAGAGAGTCTCCGGGCACAAAGGCCCAGCTCAGTCCCCGTCCACACATGGAACTCACCAGCCGCCAAGGCCTCTGTCTCCTCTTCCTCTGCAGTTGAAACATCCAGACCCCTCTTGGCAGCCGTCAACTGTGATGCCCATCCGCCCGTCAACAACGCCCTGCTGTCATGAATAATCTTTGATTTGGCAGGTATTTAAATTCAGATTTCTGTCTCCTAAGCTTGTCTCCGGGCTTCCCTATACTTGGGATATACAAAAGCAGTACATCCCCAGATATCCCGGGTGGGAAGAATGTCAACTGCCCTTAAGGGTCCACCACTGCTTTAAGCACTTGGTGGCTAAAGGACGCCTCCGCCGAGGACATCACATCCAGTTTGTAAAATTGTGTAAATGTGTGAATGGATGACCATGTGGCCGCCCTACATAGGTCTGCTGGAGATGCTTCTCTGAAGTCCGTCCATGAAGTGGCCATAGCTGTGGTGGAATGGGCTCTCACTGGGTCAGGCAAAGTTTCTCCAGCCTGATCATAAGCTGTGGCAATGACAGAATGGATTTATCTGGCTTTAGAGTCTTTTGAAGCTGTTTTACCCATATTTTGACCCGTAGTTAGTATGAACAAACTTGAAGTTTTGCAAATAGAATCCATTCTTTTAATATACACTTTTACCATTCTTCTCAGATCTGGCATGTGAAATTCCCTTAACTTTTCATTTTTTTGTTGTGGGCAGAAGGAAGGCAGAATCAACTCTTGGTTGCAGTGGAAGGGAGACATAACTTTTGGCAAAAAACCTGGATTTGTTCGGAGTACCACAGAGTCCTGATGAAAAACAGTGTATGGCTCTTTGGTGGACAACGCTCCTAGTTCGCCGATTCCCCTGGCTGAAGTAATAGCTATGAGAAAGGCGACCTTCTTTGTGAGATGCATGAGGGATGTCTCCTTGAGAGGCTCAAAAGGAGCCTTGGTCAAAGCCTTGAGCACCAGATTAAGTCTACAAAGTGGTACCGTTGGCTTGATTGGAGGGCATTCTAATGTTGCTGCCCTTAGAAACCTCCTGACATGGGGATGTGAACACAATGATTTGCCTGAATCCACCAACAAGAGCACCCCAAGCGCGGAAACCTGAACTCGTAAGGTGGCTGGTTGCAGTCCTTTGTCAAACCCATCTTGAAGGAGCTGCAGTAGTAGAGGCAATGATATTGGATAGTTCTGTATGTGTTTGGATTGAAGCCAGAACAAGAATTTCCTCCAGGTTCTATAATACACTTTAGAGGAAGAGGGGCGACGTGCGTTAACCATCATTTCAATAACAGGAGCCGTGTAGCGTAGCTCCTTGAAAGTTTCCTGCTTAATCTCCAGGCTGAGAGGGACAGATTGTTCAAATTGGGATGCAGAACCAGACCTTGATGGAGAAGGTCCAGGGCTGATCTGGAAGATGAGAGGTGGTCACCTTGACAGAGGAATGAGAAGCGGGAACCATGGGCAATGAGACCATCGGGGACAGACAAGAATCATTTCTGCCCTGTCCAGAACCACTTTGTGGAGGACTCTGGATAGAAGCGGTATTGGAGGAATGGCATACAGGAGACCGAACTGACCCCAGTCTAGGGAAAAGGCATCCTGAGCCACCGCTAGTTCATGTTTGGCCAGGGAGCAGAATTTCTCCAGCAGGTGAAAAGATCTGAGGATTGCCCCACTGTTCTGTTAGGATGTGGAAGGCACTGTCCTTCAGCTCCCATTCCCCTGGTAGGACATCCTTGTGACTGAGCTAGTCTGCTGTGACATTTTCTTGTCCTGGAATATACACTGCTCTTATGCTTGCCAGGTGGTGCTCATCCCACTGAAAGAGAAGAAGGGACTTCCGTAGCATTTTTGAGCTTCTTGTGCCTCCCTGATGGTTGATGTATGCCATCGCCAGATTGTGTGTTAGAATCAGTACATCCTGATTGAGGACTTGCTGTTCGAAGTGCATCAGGGCAAGGCATACTGCTCTCATCTCGAGAACGTTTATGCTGTACCTTGTTTGTAACAGTGACCACTTGTCCTGCGTTGACAGCTGATGCAGGTGAGCCCCCAAGCCCGAGGCTTGCATCGGTCGTGATTTGGATTTGGTGTAGATGTCCCAACTTGCGACCCTTCATGACATTTGTCCTCTGAGTCCACCACTGGAGGGAGGTTTTTATCTGTTGAGAAATTGGGATCAGTTGGTGCTGGCTGTGTCTGGACGGGGACTACAGTCTGAGCAAATGTGCTTGAATGGGCCGCATGTGGACTAGAGCCCAAGGGACTGAATCTGCCAGTGATACTAGAGTTCCAATCAGCTGCATGAAGGATTGACCAGGCAGCTGAGGAGCTGTGTGAAACTTCTCGATGAGCTTCAGCAGGTCCCCGGAATTTCGTTTCCAGGGGAAAGACCTTGTTGGCTTGTGTCATGAAGTCTGCCCCCAGGTGGTTCAAGGTCTGGCTTGGAGTTAGGGAACTTTCTCCAGTTCATGACAAATCCATGTGCCGACAGGCACCGGACTACCTCCGCCACTGCTTGTACTGCTTGGTCAAGCTACGGGGCCTTGATGTGAGCTATGACCGCTGCTAGCACCTTTGAGAATGTTCAAGGAGGCTGAAGAAAGCCCTAATGGTAGAGTTTTGAATTGGAAGTGCTGCTCCCCCACCTAGAACCAGAGATATTGCCTGTGTCGTTCCCTGAATGGGAATATGCAAACAGGCATCATGCAGATTGATGGATACCAGAAAATCCCCCTTGTTGCAACTCCCTGATGATTAGGTTTCCATCTTGAAGGGTCTGCTGCAGACAAAACGATTCAGGAATTTGAGGTCTAGGACTGGCCTGAATCCCCCTGTGCGTTTTGGCACGATGAAGAATAGGGAGTAGACCTCACCGATTGATCTCTGTGGGGGAACTTGCTCGACAGCCCCTGCTTGCAGAAGGTCTGTAATAGTCTGTCTTTTGGATGGGTTGCCTGAGATAGGAGAGGGCACTATCATGTATGCACACCACCCCAGCACATTCCATTGTAAAATCCAGGATCTGACACGGACTGTAGTATACTCTTTGGGCCTGACAGCACTGTGTGGAACTGTTCCCTTGACTGTGCCCCTAGAAAACTTTAGGCTTCTCTCTGTGTCCCTTGTCAAAATAAAATTGTTTTGTTCTAGATTTATGATTCCAGACTCCATGTAGTCATGGTTCACAATTCAAGTGAAGTTAAACTGTACTGTATTTGAATTCAGTGTCAGTGGCTCAACAGGCAGCATGCTTGCCACTCGGGCCAGAAGTTCAGAAGGTTGTGGGTTCTAGCCTCACACCAGGGTTTACCCATAACTGACACTGTAGTGCAGTACAAGGGAGGATGCTGCATTGCTGAGGTGTCATCGTTTGGATGAGATGTTAAACTGAGGTCCCTTCTGCCCATCTGTTGTCACTGTCCAGGTGGAACTTAAAGATCCCATGGCATTCATTGAAGAAGAGTCGAGGAGTTTCCTCTGGTGTCATGGGTAACATTGCCCCATCAATAAAACTGGTCCATCCCCCACCCAAAACACCACCACAACACACTTGAAAACAAGCTATCACAGCCCAGTGTGCCTTACCTGGTTAAAGAAAATTACAAATCAACAGTACTATCTGGTCCTGAAAATTTTTTTTTTCAAGTTTAAGGTTCTTGCCTGAAGTCAGACCCTGGGCTTCTGTTTGCTAGGTTGTATGCAACATTTCCACAGCGCCACAAAGCTGTACTGAAGTGAAAGGCTGCTTCTGTGGTATAGAGGTTTCCCCAGGGATGTGTCATGTTCTGTGAAGCCCCACATTAGCAGTGGCCCCATGGGCACCATCAGGGGAGCATTTCAATATACTGCGGGTCTGATGCAAAAAAGTAAGATTAAATGGTAAGATGAACTCAGAAAGAGTTTCATAGGATTTTGTACATGTAAGTTTGTTCTTTAGTAAATAAAACCTTTAAAAGCTGTTAGTGTTTCAGTGCCCATTTTATTCTGATACATGAAATCCACCAACAGCAGGAAGGATTGCACCCTTTCCCAATAATGAAATGTTGGCCTAGATACTGATGGCATCTGGCGAGCTGAAGCTACAAACTAATTATCTTTAGCTGCTGCTCAGTATTTTGAGAAACTGCTTAATTAGTTTCACTGTGTGCTTCCACTAAAGTGAACAGTAGCACTGTTGAGCCATTCGTTCAGATTGGAGTGACCCTGACACACTTGTAGTCCATCCACTTTAGTTATCTCCTGTGGTTGGTACCCATGGGATGGGGCCGGGCTCCATATGTAGGTCACAAATGCTTTTTGGGCTATTGCTAGAGTGTAGCTTACTGGATTGCTGCCAAACCAGCTTTTTTTTTTACTATGTATTTATGCACCCCTACTACCACCTCTCTCCATTCTTTCAGACATCCTTTGTCTACATCCTCCAAGTCTCGTCTCAGTCTGCCCCTAGAGTACGTGGGTCCACTAGCCTAGGTGGCCCGGTTTAACCCACGGGTGGGGTGAGAAGGAACCCCCCCGTGCTTACCTCCTCAGAGCCTTGCATACTGTGTCGTGGATCCATAGTACAGCGGAGTCTGCCTTGATGAGCTGGAGACGTGCAGGGAGGTGT
The DNA here is from genome assembly GCA_016271365.2 of Neoceratodus forsteri. Classification (NCBI taxonomy): domain Eukaryota; kingdom Metazoa; phylum Chordata; order Ceratodontiformes; family Ceratodontidae; genus Neoceratodus; species Neoceratodus forsteri. Next base: position 502,283,159 of record CM028132.1, read on the forward strand.
CGTCACCTAGGAGAGACCGAGGGTTTTTTCCCTTGTTCGTCTCCCCAGACGTCGGCATGCAGTGAGGGCTAATGAGCTAGGAGGCACACTGAGACGTGCCTCCCACTCCGCCCCTCTGCTGACGTCTGCCCAATATCCCTGCTGCTACTCCCAACTACCGCACCCTCCACCTGGGCTCCCCCAGATGGTAGTATTGCGGCAGGAGCGTGCAGATAACCCCCCAGAGAAGGAGAGCAGCCGTCGGGCGCTCCATCCTTCTCCTCCCCGGCCGACCCCCAGCAGCCTGTGCTCATTCCCAAACACAGGTCGCCGGCGTGGTATGAGGTAAGGCATCCAGCGCCTCAGCCCTCAGTGCCACCAGGCCGGCCCAAACCAGCTTTGAATTTTCCAAGGTTTCTGAATACTGATCACAGTGACCTAAGTATACATGTCTCATGGCAGATTTTGTAAGACATGTGCATTTGTGTGCCACATACACACATACTTCTCAACTTCCTATCTCATAAATCAGGGACAAGGCTTAAAACAATCAGGGACAAATGACCAAATTCAGGGACACATCTTCAAAATACATGGTATCCACTCAGGAAGCTGACAGAGTAAGGGACTTAGTGTAGAATGCATTTTCTAAGGAAGAACAAGTCTGTAACTTTAATGGTTGACATTATTTTGTGCTTACAACTCCCACTGTTTGGTCATGGAAACACAAGTTTTAGGAGGACTGACAGAGTGAAATTTTGAGGCAAAATCAGGGACATCCCTGAAAATTGGGGACAGTTGAGAGGTATGCATACACATTTTTAGATAGATCTTGAAAACCACTCTTTGGATTGTTGACAAACTTGGTGCAGATCAGTGGTTCTCCAGTCCCAAATCCTTGCAGCCTCATGGTCCAGACACCATACCTTAGTGATGGCCTCACATTTTATTTTTTCATCCTAATCCCCAGATAAAGTACAGAGGATGATGCATAGGCAACCAAGCACAACAAGACTTTGTTTCCAAGAGGTTCTGATGACATCATGGGGACCTCAAGTGCAATGCTAAAGAGGTCCATAATGACTGTCATGTAAACCCCAGGATGAACATTTGGCCAGTGGTTACCTATAGGTTATTTTGTATAATATATGGTTTGAAACGTAAAATAAGAAAATGCTTTTTAATTTTCCAAAAAATTGTTGGTTTAGTATTTTATTTTTTTTAAAACAACAGAAACCCACTCTGTTCCAGCTGCTGAAAACCCATCCAGGTGAGGGGCGAGTTTTTTTTTTTTTTTAAATGATGAAACAATAGAAGATTTTTTGTTACAGGAGGGTCTGGGTTCAGTGTGTCTGCCAGAGACTTAGTGTCAGTGGCTCAGTAGGTAGCACATTTGTCTCTGAGGCTGGGAGATCACAGGGCTGTGGGTTCAGTTCCCACCTCTGGCACTTGGGTTAATATCCCAATACTGACATTGTAGTGCAGCATGGGGGGTGCTGCACTTCTGAGGTGCTGTCTTTCAGATGAGACATTAAACTGAGGTCCCATCTGCCTGGATTGGTGGTAGTTCAGGTGGATGTTAAAGATCCCATGGCACGTATTGGAAGGGGAGTAGGGGATTTCCCTGGTGTCCTGGCCAAATTTCCCCCATTCACTAAAAATACCACCAACAGCTTAATCTGGTTCAGTTCAGTTGGTAACCATCTGTATCCACCCCCAACCCCCCGGTCACCTATGAAAAAGGGACTTCTAGTCCCAGTGGGCCTACCAGGTCAACAAAATTCAATAAGTAAATAAATTATTTTGCCATTCTGGAGGGATGGGGCAGCCGAGACAATCGCAGTGGGAAGGGAGGAAGTGGGGACCTCAGAAGTGGAGACCCCACTGAGTGAGGAAGATGCCCCAGCCGTGGAGGAAGCAACTGATGAAGGGGAACTCTATTGTTAGGGGGACAGACTTGGGAGCAGGGGGAGAAAGGGAGAGGCAGGTGAAGTACCTCCCTAGTGCTTCGACTTGGAGAGATGGAGAGCATAACCAAAAGATCATTAGGGCAGCAGGAGAGCAGCAGGAGATGGGAGTTAGCTAGATGTCATCGTCCACTTGGGGACAAATGACCTGGTATGGGACAGCGTAGGGGTAGTGCAGGGTAACTTCAGGGAGCTGGTAGTGACTTTTTCCAGGGTGTTACTTGTGTACAGGTGAGGAGATGCAAGAGTACGTTGCACCAGGGCATTTAATGACTGGTCGATGGCATGGTGAATGGAGCAGGGCTTCCGCTACATCAGGGACTGGGGGCCAGCCTGAGAGAATATGGGCCTCTCTAAGGGAGACGACCTGCATGCTGCCAGGAAGGGGACTGCAGTCCGTGATTAGAGGTTTACGTGTTGCATAGATGAACATTTAAACTAGCCAGGGAGAAGGCAGTAAACAAAGGGAAGCAACAGCTGCCCCCACCCAGATTATGGAGTAGCACAGAGCGAGGGCAGACCTGTAGGAAGAAAACTCCCCTAGGACAGGGGTGCAGAAAAGGCAGGGATGGGGACAAGGCAGAAGAAAAGGAGTTAAAACACAGATAAGCAAGGGTAAAGGATTGAAGGAGTCAAGGAATGGGGAAACTTAAAAAGACAGGAAAGTCAGGGGGTGCGTCAGGGAAAAACACAGGAATGGGAGGGGACAGCAGGCAGGGTGGATTGAAGGTAAGCAGAGCTATGTGCATCAATGCAAGAAATCTTAGAAACAGAATTCCAGACCTGGAAGCTATCATGGCAGAGGCTGGCCTGGATTTAGTGGCCACTACAGAGTCGTGACTGGGACATGGCAATACTGGGCTGCTCTGTGTTCAGGAGAGACAGGGCAGGGAGGAGGGGAAATATAGAAACAGAATTTGATGGCAGATAAAGACCACTTGGGACACCCAGTCTGGCCATACTGCTTCCACAGACCCTACATGATCTCCAGCTCCCTCCCTCTCTGCTTCCCACTAACATTCCCATGTGCCTATACCATGCTTGCTTGAAGCCCACCACTGCTGTTTATAAGTGCTGGTATTTATAAATTACCTGTCTGTGACATACACATAGTAATTAAATAAAAGGGCTGTGTACTGAACTTTGGTAACTGGTACTGTGTACATCTTAGCTGTACAGGGTTCTTATACAGGAGGACGGGAAGCACAGGGAGAGCAGTGATAGAGAATGTGGGGAGTGGTGCAGTGCAGTGGTTGTGGGGTAGCAGTATTCAGGGGGACCTTCTAGAGACTGTTGCTGTCCCATCTGCGTGCGCCTCTCTGGGTTGGCAGAGAAGGTCTCTAGACTCAAGGCTGCACTGGTGGCAAGTCAGGAGGAGGTCACAAGATTCAGGGCTGTGTTGACTAGGAGTTGGGAGACATTTTCTCCCACCAGGGACCACCAAGTCTGACACCATTATCTCAAGGGTTGCCAGATGGAAGGAGCATCTGGAATGCAGTGGGCTTGGGGGGATGGGGATCCAGAAGGTTGGGGGGATCTTTGAAGAGACAATCTCTTGCAGCAGGTCATAACATATAGGATATTTTTTATTTATTTAGTTAGTGATTTGGAAAAGACCTTTGAGCGCAAGCTGTTTTACAAAGGTTCCACGTCACAGATTGCAAAACAAAGTACAATAGAAGAAAGCAAAGGTACATTATGATGAGTGATACAGCTTGGATTCAGAACTTACAGAATAACTCAAAATATAGGTACAGGTTAAATAACAAGAAAAACACTTTATGAGGGTGGGGGGGATAAGCAGCCACAAAGTGCCTTGTCAGTAGTTCAGAGAGACAAGGATAGCTGGCAGTGGGGTGAAGAAAGGAGGTATGAGAGAGAGGTATGTACTGCGGTGGAGGTGAAGGGTGGGGGAAGAAGGGTGATAAGGTATAGGGAGAAATGGTGGGGTGAGGGGAGGCTGAGCGGCGAGGACATGCTAGAGTAAAATGGTAGGGTGTGAGGGGGCATGGTCAGGCAGCCTGCATTAGTAGTAACTGTTAGGGAAATTCATGGGCCTGTAAGTTGAGGGAGGGGGTGGCAGGTGCCAAAGGAGCATGACACAAACTGATTGCTGGGGCAAGTCATGAGAAAGGACAGAGGGAGGGGGTACCTGAGGCCTGCCTAGTGCTTGCTGGGGGCCAGAGAGAGCAGGTGTGGCTGGACTCAGGGGCAGGTGCACTTAGAGAGTGTTATTAGGTGCTGTTTGAGGTCAGGTTTGAATTATGCCAGACAATTGGTGGCCAAGAGGTGCCCAGGGAGTTCATTCATCCATGGGGGGGCCAGGTAGGCAAATGCACGTTGCCCAAGTGAGGTGCAATGGAAGGGGATAGCCAAGGCTCCTCTAGTCCTCCCTCTGGTGACCTGTAATGAGATGGCTGCCTTGATCAAATTGCCTACACAAGGTGGTGGTTTACCCAATAGAGCCTTCTTCCCTAGGATGCAAGTCTGGAATTTGACCCTGTTTCTTAATGACAGCTAATTTGCATGTTCGTACAGTTACAGGTGTGAGTGCCATGCTCAGCATCCAGGGTGAGTCTGTAGGCGTTGTTGAGTGCAGTCTGAACTCTCTTGAGCGCTGTATCCATTGCTGCCCCATAGACCGCTAGTCCATAGTCAATAGTAGATATAATTGAACTGTGGACTGAGAGGTGGAGGGCCCCTGGAGAGAGGTATTGCCTGTGCCTGTACAGGACATCAATCTTGGTACTGACTGTCTTGACCAGAGAGTCAATATGGTGCACAAATGTGAGGGTATCATCTATTATGACCCCCAGATACTTGAACAAGTGAACTTGTTCCAGCGGCTCACTGCATGAGTTGGAGATGATGAGGGGGTGGTGATTATTTTTGTTGTGGGGGCTGGACATAAGCATGGCCTTGGTCTTCTTGTAGTTCAGTAGCAACTTATGACTACAGAACCAGTCCTCGAGTTTGGAGAAGGAGTTCTGCAGCTCAAGATTGTAGGGCAGCCTGAGACGTGCTGCTGCTCAGGAGCACAGCATCATCTGCATATAGTATGAGTTTAGTGTCACAGGCTGTGGGAAGGTCATTTAAGAAGAGGCTGAAGAGTAGGGGCCCCAGTATTGATCCCTGTGGTACCCCTAATGATACCTTGATGATATCAGTCACAGGTGTAATTTCCTCCAGATAACTTCTCAGCAGTCGACCCTGGGACCTCCCCTAATGTTACCATGTGGTGTCAGTATGGCACGTATAAAAGGGGGAGGTCCCAGCTACTCCTCAGTTCTTTTCAACCACGACCTGCATGCAACAAATCCTCCTTCGGAGCTCTGCTTACCAGTCATCGATGAAAAGTTCTACCAACCAAAAATTCACTAAAAAGATTCTACTGATGTCTTCAGATCCGTTATTCCGAAAATGTTCTGTGGTCACAGAATTGCTACAGAGGACCTCCATGACATCTGTGTTCGGTGCCTTGGTCCTGAACATGACACCAGGGATTGCATCCTCTGTAACAGGTTCAACAAGACCACAAAACGTCCAAGGCTTCAGCAACTCTGTGAGTTTCTCATGGAGCAAAAGGTTGCCCTTCTGGAGCAGCAGAAACGCTCCAAGCCCAGGGAGTCTTCAACGTCCTCCTCGGGGTCTCACCGCTCTACAGGTGAGCCCTCCTCATCGACAGGACAGGGTCCTGGTAAGAAACATGCCAGCAAAACAAAGCATGTTTCTGACGCTCCCTCGTCATTGATGAAGAGTACCCTGATCACTACCAAGAAGGTAAGTACAGAGAAGGTTGCCCCTCTAATATCGTCTTCTACACCATCGACGATTGTGGGTTCCTTGTGTCTGTCGTCAACGGCTCCTCTGTTACCGGTTGGTACTGGGGTAATATTGCAGCTTCCATCGCTGCCTCCCCCTTCTTTGGTTTCGAGCCATTGTCGATGATGGCTTCTGGCCCGTCGATACTCTCATCGATGACCGGCCATACCTCAGTGGGCTCAGTGTTATTGCCCTCGTTGATGATCCTGGGGTCTTATGCACACACCTCGTTGATGGCTCCTCGGTTGTTTCCACTGCCTTCATTTATGTCATCAGTGGTCCCAAGTCACTCAGTCCATTCCTCCCCAGTTACTCCCTCAGGGCAGATGGCTATGATTGATGTCCAGGCTCCAGTAAACACTATCCTGGACCTGACTCAGACCCCACGCCCCCCCCCCAACAAGGGGTTGGCTCTGGTCTCCGCTCCCTCTCGGACTGCTTCGGCCAAGAAGACAGCCAGCTCTTCCCGTCTCCCCAAGTTTTCACATTCAGGATGTGAACTTGGAGGACCCTTTCCTACAGGACTGGGGTCTGGCTGACCTGGAGGATGAGGACTGGATGGGCCACGAGAAGTTCCCATAGTCCTCCTCGGTCACCTCATGTCTACAGGGTGAACCTACCCCTGACCTACCCTGCTCTCCACCAGATGATCCTGCCTTTTCGGACATTATGATACACCTCCAGAAAATGTTTGGGTTCCACAGCACTGAGCAGGATGCTTCAAGGAAGAAGGTGGCACAGTACTTAGGTGTACTGGAGTGCCCCACTCTAGTCGTCCCCCCTCTGGTGGAAGCCTTCAAAGAGGCTATTTGGGCTGCTTGGAAGCAACCTTTCAGTATTCCCTCCTCAGAAGGCTGATAGGATTTATCAGGCCCTAGTGAACCACCCCTACTTTATGTCTCCACCTCAGGTGGACTCTGTGGTGATCAATGCTGCTCATGATAGGTCCTCTAGGCCTCAGCACATGAGCGCTGAACTCCCAGATAAGGAATCCAAGAAATTGGATGTTATGGGAAAGAGAGTTTATGCTTCAGCTACTATGTCTCTCCATATACTTATTTATATGGGTCACTTCCTGAAATATCAGAAATAAATTCTAAAAGCCTCCCAGGCAACGGTCCGGTCTCTCCCTGCAGAGTCTGTCCAGGAGGATCTGACAGCCAAGATGTCTATGGTGGCGGCAGTATGCCACCACCTGCTCAGAGCCACCTATGATGTCATTAACACTGCAGCCTGTACGTCCTCAGCAGGTGTTTGTCTAAGACGTCATGCCTGGCTGAGTGTGTCAGGATTTTCACCGGACATGCAGCCATCTATCCTTAATGCTGCTTTTAAGGGTGATCAGCTGTTTGAATCACAGACCCAAGAAATGTTGAAGGATTTACAAGACTCGGGTTGTACCCTTCAATCAGTCCGGACCCTGTACCATCCAAAAGCAAAACAGCCTTCTGGGGCTCCTCCAGGGGTCACTCTTGCAGGGCGTGTCCCAATGTTCAAAGGCCGCCTGCCAATAAGCAAAAGCCTTAGTTGACATTGCTGGGTCCTAGAAATGCTCAAAAACCCCATTACATCCCTGCTGCCCCCCAGCAGGGCCAGCCTAAAGGTCTTCCTCAGGTTGTGGGACCAGAGACCCTTCCCACGGCCATCAGGGGCAGGTTTTCCCTGCACCTACTAGAGTGGCAGGCCATATCCTCCGAACTGTGGCTTCTGCAGGTGATCAAATCAGGACACACAGTGAAATTCACAGAGATACCCCTCTCTTTGCCACCTAGGGTCTCTCATTACCCCCCAGACCAAGCATTGGTATTAAGGAATGAAATCGATGCTTTGCTCACAAAACGTGCCATCAAACCAGTTCCCCTTCTTCAGAAGGGTATGAGATTTTACTCCCATTTTTTCCTGGTTTCCAAATGGACGGGAGACTTGTGCCCCATTTTGGATCTGAGGTGTCTCAACCTCTATATCAAATACCAAAAGTTCTGAATGGTGTCTCTTCCGACACTTCTCCCTTTACTGAACAAAGGCGATTGGCTCTATTCTCTCGATATGAAGGATGCATACCTCCATATCCTGATGCACCCTGCTCACAGATGGTTTCTCCATTTTTTTTTCCAAGGTCATCATTACCAGTTCAGGGCCCTCCCATATGGCCTTTCCTCGGCCCCAAGGGTGTTCACAAAACGCCTAGTGGCAGTCAGCAGCCATCCGCAGGGAAGGCTTCTATGTCTTTCCCTATCTGGACGACTGGCTCCTGAAAGCATCTTCCAGTCAACAGCTGTTATTCATGCTTTCTCAAACCCTGCAGTTCTTCAGCCAGGTGGGGATAGCAATAAACTATCCAAAGTCCAAAATGGACCCTGCGCAATGCCTCGAATATCGGAGCTGTGTTAGATGCCTCTGTGGGGATGGCATATCTGCCCATAGCTCAGGTGGATGCCCTGATTGCTTTGGTGCGCAGCCTAGAGTCCAGCAGATTGGTCTCGGCACGAGAATACCTGCGCCTCCTGGGACATTTGGCAGCCATGATTCCCACAGTTCCCAATGCCAGGTTAAATATAAGGGTCCTTCAGTGGTCCTTAAAAGTCCAATGGGACCAGAAGGAGGACGATTTCGATGCCCCAGTCCTGATGTCTTCCCCTGCTCTTTGAGCCCTACATTGGTAGAGGTCCATGGACAACTTAATGCGAGGCATGCCATTTCATTCTCCTGTCCCAAGTCTCATTCTGACTACAGACGCCTCCTTGACAGGGTGGGGTGTTCATCTCCTGCACGTCCAGTCCCAAGGCTCCTGGACGTCAGTGGAGGCTCTCCTCCACATCAGTGTCTTGGAGATGAGGGCAGTTCTCTATGCCTTACAAGTGTTCGAGACTCACCTTCCACCCAGTTGCCTTCAATTGCAATTACTTCTGAAGTAGTTCATTACCTAAACAAGCAAAGAGGCACTCATGCATACCCTCTCTGCAGAGAATCGATGAGGGTATAGTTCTGGGTGTTCCAGAGAAATATCCATCTTCTGGCAGTCTACATCCCTGGGGTATCCAACACCCTGGCAGATGCACTGAGCAAATCTTACCAGACATCCTACACAATGTCTTCCGCCTATGGAGCTATCCGGAGTTGGATCTATTTGCTTCTCCGCAAAACACAAAACTGCCTCTTTACTGCTGTCTCGAGTGAGGTCCTGAAACTGTGTGGCAGGACACATTCTCTCTTTTCTGGACAGGAAGATTTCTTTACGCCTTCCCGCCCTTTCCTCTTGTTCAGAGAGTATTACTCAAACTGGTCTGGGATGGGGCTTCTGGGATTCTCATAGCACCATTCTGGCCAAGACAGATTTGATTCCCTCTGCTTCTACAGCTGTTGGAACCTGATCCCCTACCTCTGCCAATTTGCCAGTTTCTGTTGCCCAGGCGTAAGGCTTCCTGCTACACTCGGACCTTCACTCCCTCCATCTGCACGCCTGGCTCCTGAGGACATAGTCCTCTCACACTTCATGGTGTCCCCAAAGGTGGTGGAAGTCCTCCGGGCTGCCAGGAAATCGTCTATGCGGTTTTCCTATTCTTTGAAGTGGAAACGCTTCTCCATTTGGGCATCTACACAGGACTTCGACCCTTAGGAGTGTTCCCCTCAGAGCATCTTAGACGATTTACTCTCCTTGTCAGATGGTGGACTGAAATATTCCCCAGTAAAAGTCCACCTTTCGGCCATTGCCACATTTCATTTACCTGTGGGCAACAAACCATTGTCCCAGTTACCACTGATTAGAACCTTTTTAAAAGGTATTCTGCACCTTCATCCCCCTGTCTGTTATCTAGTCCCTGTGTGGGATTTGAATTTTGTGCTTGAAAAATTGAATGCAAGTCCTTTTGAGCCCACTGAATCCAGAAAGCTCCATTATCTTTCTTGGAAAACTATATTCTTAGTTGCCATTACGTCGGGTAGATGTATTTCAGAATTCCTTCCACTTGAGCAAGTGTTAGCGCCTTTAACCAGGAGTTTTAACGTCTGACTCAGACTCTCACACACTTCCCCAATAAATGGAAATCAGTCACGGTTACCCCGGTCTACAAAAGTGGAGACAGGACTCTTCACATGAACTACCGGCCTAGCTCCATATTACCACCTCTCTCCAAGGCTCTTGAACGCATTGTGGTTGACCAGCTTACTGAATATCTTGATAAACAAAAGATCTAATGCACCCAAAAACATGGGTTCAGAAAAGGGCATAGCACAACCTCGGCACTTATGGAATTCACCGGTTCTATACACAGCTCCCTGGACCATGGTCAATTAGTTGGTGCTGCCTTCATCGACTTGACAAAAAACATTCAACATGGTCCATCACCCTCTACTAGTGGAACAACTACTTAATGCAGGGCTCTCCTCTGACTCCACTGCTGGTTTAAAAGTTATCTGGACAACCGCACTCAACAAGTCAAAATTGTCGACATCCTCTCTGACTCAAGACCTGTTCGCTTTGGGGTTCCTCAAGGGTCCATCCTGGGCCCACTCCTATTTAGTCTCTTTCTAAACAGTCTCCCAAGCTCTTCTGCCCTGAACAAATCCTACTCTATGCAGATGATGCCGTAATTTACACAACTCACCCAGAGCCTATACCTCTTGAGAACCAGCTACAACTTGGATTTGCCTCAGTAGAGAAATGGTTTAGTCATCACAAGTTGATACTAAATTATAAAAAAAATTAAGCTTATGCTCGATCCAGTAGCTCCCATAACAAGCACAGGAAACATCCTCGGACTATCACTAACTGCCTTGGTACTGCCCTCAAACAGGTACAATTCTCTTTTTTTTTTCTCACGACCTTCGCGGGACCTGGCAGAGGCTATGACCCTCCTTGGAGGGGTACATCTTCGGTTCCCCATTTTTCTCCCTACACCCGCCTGCAATGATGGGCACAGCAGCTGTCTCACTTTCTGTGGAGGCAGCCACACCCTGGGCAATTGGCCCCCCTCTTTGCTGTGCTTATGCATGCAGCATGAACCCTTCCTTCCTTCCCGGGGAAGGAGAGCAGTCCTCCGGATGCTCAATCCCTTACCTCCCCAGCTGACCCCTCTGACCCACCCGAGTCCATTCCTGAACCCGGGTTGCCAGTGTGGCGCGAGGTGTGGCATCCAACATCTCAACCCTCAGCGTCACTGGGCCAAGCTAAACAGGTACAAATCTTTAAGTATCTTGGAGTCACCATAGACAGCAGCCTATCATATGGGGTGCATATAGATAACATTGCTAAAGCTGTAAATATTCGTATTGGTCTACTCTACAGACACAGGTGATCTCTGACCCCTGAAGCCTTAAGGATAGCTGTACAGAGCTCTATTATTTCTATAATTGACTATGGACTGATCATCTATGGCTCTGCGACAGATACCGCCCTCCGGTGTATCTCCACTGCTCTTAACAAGGCATGTTGTCTCATCTCAGGATCCCACCATCTCACCCACACGTGTGACCTCTATGCCCTAATCGGTTGGCTACAGCTTAAAAATTGCATCAAGTACTAAACCTGCCTGATGGTGAAGAAAATAACCTTAGGCCTCTTGCCACCTGGAGTACAAGATCTTCTAAGCCCCCCTCGTAATCCACGCCACACCCAAGGTTCTGAATCTCAGCTCCTACAGGTCCCTCATCGTTGAACCACCCAGGGGCAAAGATTGTTCGCCTACAGGACCCCTCCTCTGGATGAATGCTTTCAACATTGATATCGCCTCTGAAACTAAGCTGGGCCCATTCAAATCCAAGCTCCGGTCACTACTCTTTACAGCTAGCACCTGTGACTGTCTCCCTTAACCATGTTTTCCCAAACCTTGACCTTAGCACTTGACCTCTTTCATAGTAACTTAGCACTCTTTCCTCCTTCCCCCACCTCCCTCTCAACCCTTCCTCCCTTCCCCTTGAACACCTCTCTCACGTCCTCCACTCCACCCCTTACTCTTCCCAGCCCACCCTCCATATCCTTCCTACATCCTGTGCCCTGTTTGTCTTGACAAAGCCTGCTGGCCTATATCAATGTACTGTATGCATTTTCCTGCGCCTGAAACTGATTAGCATAATGTGTGTCTGTTGTTTTATGTTGACTGCCCATTATGATTTTTGTACCTCCTATTTACACTTTATTGTACTGTACTTTACTGTCCTGTTTAATCTGTTGTCCTTTCTACTGACATGTAAAATTTGTAAAAGAGCTCTTAGTTCAAAGGTATATGTAATCCGAGACTTAAATAAATAATGTGCAAACCTCCCTACCTGCAATTTCATAATGATGGGGTGTCTTTACGTACCAACCCATCGTTGGGGAATCCCTACTTCATACTCTTGATGTGCATAGAACATTGAGTCTTTGTTTTCTCCGCACCTCACAGTTGCGAAAAACTGTGCAACTTTTTTTTTGGCCTACTATTTCTCCCCCTTGGCCCCCAGTCGGCTCCTGCTTCTCGGCATCCTCTTCTTCCGGCCTCCCAGCATCCATCTCTCTCCAAATCAGGCCACCAATTTGCTACCCCCATGGCTTACCCCCCTGGTGGGGTGGCAGGGAGCCCACCAACTCCCCACCAGAACCGGATCCAGTACAGGTGGCACCCTCAGAGAGATGGTACAGTAGTCAGCTGGCCATCAAGCCGCACAACCTGGCTGCCATTTTTTTCCTTTTTTGTCAGCGGTGGAGCATGCAGTGCGGACAGTGGGCATGCCACATGCGCATCCACATGTAGCGCGCCCGACAGCTGCTCTGCCTCTGTGCCTCACTGCATTGGCCAGGCGTGCCAACACCTAGCCTCCGCTAGATGTCGGGCAAACACCAGCCCCTGTTCCCCACCCTCCCCGGGAGAGGAGAGCTGTCCTCTGGACACTCGATCCTCTCCCATCCCGGCCGGCCCCCCCGATGACCTGCCTGCACCATGAACGCAGGTCGCCGGTGTTGCAGGAGGTAAGGCATCACTGCCTCAGCCCTCAATGCCACCAGGCTGGCAAAACTGAGCAACTTTTTGTTTCTTTGGCCCCTGGAAATCGGGGCATTCAGGTTTCGAAGCAGTGCTTGTCCACATGGTTGACCCACTGCATTTCATTTATCTATACAAAATACGACACAAACCTCTCATGGGGGTTGTAAAACCCCATTCTACCAGAGGCATGGCTACCTCTATGGCGTGTTTCCAGGGCGTCTCTGCCTTAGAAATCTGCAAAGCTGCCACGTGGTCTACTGTACATGCATTCACGAAACATTTCAGTCTAGACATCGCTTCCAAGGAGCGAACTGCTTTTGGATGGGCCGTTTTGCAAGGCCTACTGTCCTAAGTCCTGATAGTTCGCTTACTCCTCTCAACTTGGCATAATAACTGCTTGGGAATCTTCCCATGTGTTATGACCTGCTGCAAGAGATTGTCTCAAAGATGACAGTACAGTTGCATTAAGAACTTACTGTAACAGTAGATCTTTGAGAGTATCTCTTGCAACAGGTCATGCAGCCCCACCCACCATCCCCCCTTGCTGTTACTTCAGAAGGGTTCCTTGCGCCTGTCCTTTTATGACTACATGAGCTGCTGCCTTATTTCCCTCCTCGGTTCCCATCGGAGGCCTGAGAAATGGTTTCTCATTCAGTCGCTAGGATGGAAAAGAACTGAGGAGTAGCTGGGACCTCCCCCTTTTATACCTGCCATGCAGACACCATGTGGTAATGTTAGGGGAGGTCCCAGGGTCAACCGCTGAGAAATCATATGGAGGAAATTATGCCTGTGGCTGATATCCCATGTGTTATGACCTGCTACAAGAGATACTCTTGAAGATCTACTGTTACGGTAAGTTCTTATGCAACTGTACTTTGCAGGCACATTCTTCAATCACAACTGGTTCCACTTCACAATTCCATTGATGTTCTGGTGGAGCAGGACTGCCAAGTGGCACCCATGGTATTGGCCAGGGAGGAAGTTGGGACCCTCCTGGGTGCAGGCCACAAGGCGGGCAAAAGACGACCCACAGAAGGAGGAACCAACTTCTGGTGGGGGACTCAATCATCAGAGGGATAGAGTTGGGAGTAGGAAAGGGGGCAGAGCAGGAGGTCAGGTGCTACTAGAGAGATGTGAAGCATAGTCTATGGATCGCTAGGGCAGTAGAAAGAGAGAGGGAGCTGGATGTCATCCACCTGGGGACAAATAACCTGGCTAGGGATGGGGCAGGTAGGGTGCAGGGGGAGTTAAGGGAGCTGGGAAGGAGTCTTGGACAGGGTAGTGCACTCTGTAGCTTTTGCTGAGGTGCTGCCTGTCTACGACAGGGGGAAGGTGAAGGAGCTCCATACCAACACTTTCAACTCATGGTTGAAGGAATGATGTAGAGTGGAGGGGTGTGGCTACGTTGAGGACTGGGGGCACATCTGGGAGGATAAGAGCCTATACAGTGGTGACAGCCTGCATCCATCCAGGAGGGAACCACAGTTCTCAGTGGAGAGTTTAAACATTACTTTGATGAGCATTTAAACTAACTGAGGGTGGTGGTGGAAGAAGTAGAAGGGGAGGCAGAAATGCCCTCCCTCCCCCACTGGCTGAGATAATATGTAGAGGAATCCTGAGGAGCGAGAACCCCACTATGGAGCAAGTAGATCAGGGTTGTAGGGAGTTAGCAAAGGAGGAAGGGGGAAGGCAGTCAGAAAAAAAAGAGGGAGGAAGGGGGCACAAAAGGAAAAAGGTGGAAGGCCATGTGTGTTAATGCTGGAAGTCTGGGAAATAAGATCCCAGACCTAGAGGCCATCATGGCAGAAGCCAACCTAGATATTGTGGCTATTACCGAGTCACAGTGCACTGTCAGCCATAACTGTGACGTGGTCATACCTGACTACACAAAGTTCAGAAGGGACAGGGTAGAAGGAAAGGAGAGGGAGTGGTGCTTAATGTGAAGGAAAGCATAAACACATCAGAGGTGCAGGGAATTTGGGGGAGGCAGAGGTGATGTGGGTCACCCTTAAATTGGGAACCAGAGCCACATTTTGGACAGGTGTGATTTACAGGCCTCTGGCACAGGGGGAGGACTTAGATAAGGAAATGTGAGGTGCAATTGGTAAAATGGCTGAAAACAGGGAGGTGTTGCAGGTGGGGGACTTCAATCTGCCAGATAAGGATTGGAACCTCTCCACGGTAGCTTCAGCTAGAAGCAGGGACATCCTGGACTCCTGCAGGGGGCATTCCTCAGGCAACTAGTCAGTGAACCCACTTGGGATGGGGCAATACTGGATCTAGTGTTTACTAATGGACAGTATTGCGAATTGTCAATGTGGGAAGCCATCTGGGGACCAGTGATCATTGTACAGCGTGGTTCACCATAAGAACAGCTGTGGAATCCAACCACACACTGGTGAGGGTGCTAGACTTCAGAAGGGCTGAATTTACTAAGATGGGTCAATGCCTCAGGAATGACCTGGCAGAAGGAGAGGACCTAGAGAGGGTAGAGGCAAAGTGGCCCAAAATAAAAGAGGGCATAGTGAAGGCAACAAACCTCTGCATCAAGCAGGTAATCAAAAGTGAAAGAAAGAGGAAACCGCTATGGTTCTCAAAAGAGGTAGCAAAGAAGGTAAAGGCTAAAAAGATAGCATTCAAAAGCTATAAGGAGACCCAGGGAGTTGAGGATAGAGAAGTGTATCTGGGAAAACAGAGGGAGTCAGGAAAAGCAGTTAAGAAGCACAAAGGCTCAAACTGAGGAAAGACTAGCTCAGGGAGTATGAAAATGACATGACATTCTTTTAGGTATGTTAGTGAGAAAAGGAAAACAAATGGAGGACTGTATGATTTAAGAAGGTGGGGGGCAGGGGGACTGTATGGAGGGTGATCAAGAAAAGGCAAACATCCTGAACAAATACTTCTGCTCAGTTTTCACAGTAAAAGGGGAGGGAACCTCAGAAAGACACCAGGATCATTGATAGGGAGGGAAGTAGAGACCAGTCTGTTTTCTGAAGAGAAAGTCCAGAAAGCACTTCCTAACCTGAAGGTGGACAAAGCTATGACCAGGTGGGTACATCCAAGGATGGTGAAAATGATAACAAGTGGTTAGAACTTGGGGTGTTGTAGTAAGGTGGTAACTTGGGTAAAAAATGGTTAAGGGACAGGACACAAAGGGTAGTGGTAAACGGAGTTTGCTCCGAGGAAAAGAGGGTGACCAGCAGGGCACCTCAGGGATTAGTGCCGGGAACAGTCCTCTTCAATGTCTTTATTAGTGACATTGCAGAGGAACTGGAGGGAAAGTCTGCCTCTCTGTGTATGACACAAAGATCTGCAACATAGTGGACATGTGGTGGGGGAGGGGAGGAAAGGATGTGTAGGGATCTGAAAAGACTGAAGGAGTGGTCAAGAGTATGGCAGCTGGGTTTAAATGCAAAAAAAGTGCAAAATAATGCACTTGGGCCATAGAAACCCAGAAGTTGAGTACTGAATAGGTGGAGTGACACTGACAAAAAACCAAACAGGAAACAGACCTAGGATAATTATTTCAGATGACCTAAAGACGGCCAGGCAGTGTGACAAGGCAGTCGGTAAGGCTAGTGGGGTGCTGGGGTGCATAGGAAAGTGCATCATCAGCAGGAAAGGGAGGTAGTGCTGCCCCTATACAGATTGCTGGTAAGACCTCACCTTGGGTACCATGTCCAGTTCTGGAGACCACATCTCAGGAAGGACATAGAGTGGAGTGGCGGTCCAGAGGAGGGCTACCAAAATGGTGCAGGGTCTACATCAAAAGCCCTATGAGAGACTAAAGGAGCTAAATATGTACACCCCGGCAGGGAAAAGGGAAAGGGGGGGATATGATACAGCGTTTAAATACCTCACAGGGTTAATAAGATATAGGTGGGTGGTATTTTTCAAAGAAAAAGGTGCTCTAGAACAAAGATGGCATGCTATGAAGCTGGGGGGTAAATTCAGGGGGGATGTGAGGAAATACTTATTCACAGAAAGGGTGGTGGATGCCTGGCACAGCCTTCCAATGGAGGTAGTGGGTGCAGAAACAGTGGTGGGCTTCAAAAATGCTTGGGATAGGCACGAGGGAATAGTAGGGGAATGGAATGGAAAGGAAAGGAGGGGAAGAAATGGTGCCGGACATCAGGTAAAGATCTGCAGCAAAAAATAAAGGTTAAAAAAATATGGACAGACTGGGAGGGCCCAGCAGCCCTAATCTGCTATTATATTCTGGTTTTCTGTTTTTGGACCCACCCCCTCTGCTGGAAGACTGTTCCAGGCATACACCACTCTTTCAATGAAGGGAGTACTTCCTCACATCTCTCTTGAATTTACCTCCCTTCCAGCTTCACTGCATCTCCCCTTGTTTTTGTGCATCTTTTCATCTGAAAAATACTCCCCCTCCTGTACCTTTATTTACCCCCAAAAGGTATATATAGGTCTCTATCATATCCCCCCCCCCTTCTCACTTCCAGGGTGTACATACTGAAGTCCTTCAATTACTCCTCGTAGGACTTTCTTTTCCCCGGGTCTGTCTGACTTCACCCCCGTCAGTGTCCTTTTCACTGATTTGCAGGTTATCCACCAGTTGCACAGGACTGTAATTGGCAGTTGGTCAGCCATCTTAGACGGGCGAGAGCTTGTGGGGGGTGTTGGTATGTAGCAGCCCGGTCATTTTCCACCATGCTTTTCTCCCAAGCTGGAGTGCAGTGACATGTGCCAGCACGTCTCACTTCAGCTCTTCCCTCTCTGAGTGCTGTCCCATTGTGCTGCTGCCCGGCCCCTCCAGGTGGCAGTATCTGCAGCAGAACTGGAGTCCCCCCCCCCTCGAGGAAGGGGAGCTGCCGTAGGGCGCGTGATACTTCCTCACCCTGCCAGCCCACAAAGCAACCCTGTCTGTTCCTGAATTCAGATGCCAGTGTGAGGGGTGAAAGTGCAGCCACTCCCCCACTGGGCCGGTATCTTATAGAACTTCTGATGAAGACTTTGCACCATTTTAGTTGCTCTCCCCTGGACTGCCTCCATTCTATGTCCTTCTGAAGATGTGGTCTCCAGAACTGGACAGAGTATTCCAGGTGGCATACCAGTGATCTATATAGTGGAAACACCACCTCTCTGCTCCTGCTGGTGAAACCCCTCCCTATGCACCCCATCATCCCACTGGCCCTGTCCACTGCCTTGTCGCACTGCCTCATCACCTTGAGGTCATCAGATATGATTACTCCCTGGTCCCTTCTTTGGTAGCCATCAATACCTCTTCTGCTATTATGTATTCTGCCTCTGGGTTTCTGTGCCATAAATGCATGATTTTGCACTTTTTTTGCATTGAAATCCAACTGCTATGCCCCTGACCACTTCTCAAATTTTTTCTGCTCTCTGCACATTCTTCACACCTCCCCCCCACCCCCGGAGTGTGTGCTGTATTGCAGATTTTGGTGTCATCCACAAAGAGGCAGACCTTCCCTTCCAGTTCATCTGCAGTGTCACTTACTAGGCTATTAAAGAGGACTGGTCCTGGTACTGAGCCCTGTAGCACCAGCTGGTCAACCTCCTTTCCCTGGAGTGAACTCTGTTTACCACCACCCTCTGTTGTCTCTGTCTTAACCAATTTGTTACCCAGTTTACCACCTTTGGAAGTTTCCTTATGAGCCTCCAATGTGGAATGGTGTTGAAAGCCTTACTGAAATCTAAGAAGGCCATGCCCACTGCCCCACCCTGATCTAGTTCCCTTGTCACCCAGTCAAAGAAATCTCAGATTTGTCTGACATGCCCCCCACCCCATGAATCCATGCTACCTCATGTCTTGTAACCCGCTGGATTCAAGACGGTCTTCAATCCTTTCCTTTAGCAGTGGCTCCATTAGCTTCCTACCACCAGTGTCAACCTGACTGGCCTGTAGTTGCCAGTCTTCTCCCTGCTAATGCTTTAGTGACACGAGACTACATCTGCCCTCCTCCAGTGCTCTGGAACCACTCCTGTTTCCAGTGAGTTGTTAAAAAGGACTGTACCCCAGGGGCAGCTCTGTAAATGACTTCACTGCACCTGAAGACTGTACAGTCATATATTCTTCTTCTTCCAATGTGGCAGTGGAGTTGATGCGAGACCTCTGTATGAGGGCACTGATGGCAAAAAGCAATATAAAATCTACTTTCCAGCTGGCCCAGTGGTGTGCAGGACTGCAGCACCATAAGCATCTTACCTCTTGCCATGCTGGTCACCTGGGCTTGACAGAGAACCTGGGATGCTGGGGGTCAGCCGGGGTGGGAGAGGATCGAGTACCTGACAGCTGCTCTCCTTCCCTGGGAAGGGAGGATCTGAACGCTCCGCCGCATGACTGCCATCTGGTGGAGGCCATGTGGCAATGTGGGTCGAGGAGGGCAGACAAAAGGGAGTGCTGCGGGACTCTGTGGCTTGCGTGTGCCTCCATATGTGCACACTTACAAGCAAGCATACTTCAGCATGGGGACGGTATCTAAAATGATGGCGAAAAATGGTGGCAGGACAGGCACAAATGACGCCTGCCTGCCAATTTCTCCCCCCCCCCCCACCACCACCACTGGAAGCCAACAACTGGATGCGTGACTTCGGGGGAGGATGGTCCTACCCCTCCTGACCCCATCACGAGGGGGAAATCCGTGGGGGTACCAAGTTTCCAGGGGAGTATGGGGCAGTGTAAGATGGTGAAGGTCATTGGGGCAGAGCTGAGAGAGCCCCAGCCTGTTCTGGCCAAGGAGCATAAACAGTGGATGGGAAAAAAAGGACATCTACTCTCTGCATGTTACCCATCAGATTGAAGGATTTCATCCTGCTAGGTTTATGTTCCGGGAAAAGTAGTATTTTGACAAGGCCATGCCAGTGAGTTGCTCTGTCCGCTGCGTCACCTTCAAAGCTTTTCACCACATTCCTGGAATGGGCCACCAACTGGTATACAGGAAATCACAATATTACACACTATCTAAATGATTCTTCTACTGGTAGTTCCCTGGCCAGTCCCAGATGTATTACAAGATGCTGCAGGGTTTTTGCTGGCTCATGCAGTAGTTCAGAGTTCTGCTAGCACCACAGAAAGCAGAGGGCCCTTCCACAAGGCTCATATACTTGGGAATGAATTGGACTCTGTGCATATAGTTTCCTAGCTGCTGGTGGAAAAGTTTGCCACCTTACATAGCAACAGAGTACTTAACAGTAGATAAAGACTGCTAGGCCCATCCAGTCTGCCCTTTTACCCTACCTTTATTAGTGGCCACTGACCCTACTTGGTCATCGACTTTATCTTCTCCTTCCCATTTCTAGGGTTTCCTTATGCCTATCCCATGCATGTTGAAATCCTCCCACTGTGCTTACCCCCACCACCTTCTGGGACAGGCTATTCCATGCATTCACCACCCTTTCCATGAAGAAAAACTTCCTCACATTTCCCCTTATCCTGCACCCTTCTAATCTCATATCATGCCCCCTCATTCTTGTACTTTCGTGTACGGAAAGATGTTGCCCACTTGCATCTTGTTTATGCTCTGAATATACTTGAAGGTTTCAGTCATGTCTTCCCTTTCCTTCCTCTCTTTAAGTGTATAAATACTGAGATCTTTTATTCTCTCCTCATATGTCCTCTGTTGCAAGCCCTCTACCATCTTTGTCGCATTTCTCTGAACCACCTCCACCCTGGCTATGTTCTTACGAAGATGCGGCCTCCATAACTGTACACAGTATTCCAGATGAGGCCTCACCAGCATTTTGTATAGTGGTATCACCACCTCCCTTCTGCTAGTGATACCCCTTCCTATGCACCTCAGCATGCTGCTGGCCCTCCCTAGAGCCTTTGAACTCTGCTTGGCCACCGTTAGGTCCTCCAAAACAATACTCCCCAGGTCCCTTTCTTCCCTTGTACCCAACAGCAACTCCTCTTCTACCCTGTACTCTCACCTGGGTTTTCTGTGTCCCAGGTGCATGATCTTACACTTCTTCACACTGATCCTCAGTTGCCATTCTTCAGACCATTTTTCTAGCTTTCCCATTTTCTCCACTCCATCTGTGGTGTCCACCCCATTGAAAATCTTTGTGACATCTGCGAACAGGCAAACCTTCCCCTTCGGCCCTTCTGCAATATCACTTATGAAGACATTTAAAAGGACTAGCTCAAGGACTGATCCTTGAGGTACCCCACTGATGACCACCCTCCTCAGACTGAATCACATTTACCACCACCCTCTGCCTCCTGTCCACCAACCAGTTCCTAACCCAGTTTACCGCCTTGTGGCTCGTGCCCATGCTACCCAACTTGTTCACCAGTCTTTTATACGGAATGGTGTTAAAGGCCTTGCTGAAATCAAGGTAGGCGATATCTACACCACCCCAATCCACCTCTTTCATCACCCAGTCAAAGAAATCTGTCAGATTTGTCTGATATGACCTTCCTAATGTGAATCCATGCTGCCATGGATCCTGGACCCCATTGGATTCCAAGTGTTTCACAATCCTTTCCTTAAGCAGTGCCTCCATAATCCTATCCACCACTGAGGTGAGACTGACCAGCCTGTAGTTTCCTGCCTCCTTCCTGCTACCATTTTTGTGAAGAGGTACTACATGTGCCCTCCTCCAGTTTTCTGGAACTACTCCTGTGTTGAGCGACTCAGTGAACATGGCTGCCAGTGGCACAGCTAGCTCCCTCTGTAGTTCCTTCAAAATCCTGGGATGCATGCCAACTGGCCCCATTGCTTTGTCTACCTTCAGCTCTGTGAGCTCCTCCAGGACTCTGTCTTCTTGTGGCAGCTGCTGGGCGACATGGTCAAGGCCAAAAAGGTTAATGCTGATCTTCCTGGACTAAAAGTCCTCATCATTTATTCATACTGCTGACTTATAAGCCAGAGGCGCTGGGACCCTGCAGGAGCCAAAGATCTTCAGGAGGGGCTGGCCTGATGGCGCTGAGAGTTGAGGTGCTGGATGCCTTACCTCACGCTGCGCCAGCTACCCGGGTTCAGGAACGATCTTGGGTCGTCGGGGTGCTAGCATGGGGGGAGTGGGAGGAGTGGAATTGAGCAAGCCACCAGGCTGCTCTCCTCTCCCAGGGGTGGTGGGGGCAGGTTGTCGCCCCTCCTGTAGTTCAGTTCCCTCCAGGTGGAGGTCCGGTGGGGTAATGTAGGCAGGCAGGGGCGGCTGTACAGGTAGGAGGAAGGGGTTGAGCTGGCTTCTGGTGTGCATGCGCACCTCCACACGCATGTACTGCTGTGTGCCAGGGACCCAGGGGGATACAGGAGAAAACCCAGAAAACCCCATAAAAATCTATATTAAAATAAATGTAAAAAAAAATTCTTTAGGAGGGCCAACACCGAGGCAGGACCGTGCATGCATGACACCGTGAGACTGGCTCACACCTGTGTAGGCTACCTCAGCATTGACCCTCCAACCGCCTCAGTTCCTTTTATCCCTGCCGAGTGTGCTTCAGTGATGATGTTGCCCACCCGCTGGGAGTTAAATCTTCACGTCTACATGACAGCAGCATCTAGTCATTCAGTTATAGTCTGTCTTAGTATTACTGTTTATTATTTAAAAAAAAAAAAAAACGGTTTTATTATTTTCCTCTCCGCCCTGCCGATCGAAGGAGTTGACCATGGATATAGACGGTGACAGTAGGGACTCTCCGTTAGAAGGCTGCTCTGGCAGCGGGTCTGTGTCCGGTCTGCCATCCTAACCGGGAGGAGGGGGGGTTCCGACCACAGGCAGTCAGGTGTTCGGGAGGAAGGACAGTCTTCCCATAAACACAGTTAAGCAGGCCTGTTCCCAGTTGGGCACTCTTCACTGCTCTGCCTCGAGTTCTTCCTCTTCCCGTCGGAAGAGCAAGAAATGGTACCACTCGAGGTCGCCCTCTGGTACATCTGCCAAAAGGTCTTTGGTAGTCAGGAGCAGTAGGCTGTCTCTGGCTCTGTCCATTTCCCTGATGGCTTCTGCTCACGATGGCTTTGACTCTTGACACCGAAGCCCCTCTCTGTCCTCTTGTGGGGTTTCCGGTAGGCAGTTTCATCACTGGGCCACTCTTATGGAGCAGTGGGTACAGCATCTGTCTCATTTACTCCTTCCAGCAGATCTGGTTCCAGGGCCTTCAGGCCTAGGAGCCTCAGTTGGGCTCTTTGGGGCAGGTTGAGTGTTTGGCACCGGCAATGGAATTTTCCCCCTTGCCAATGCTAATGCCACCGGCGCCAGTTCCACATGCCTTTCCCCCTCATTCTGTTTCCGTGCAGGGGCCGGCACAGGTACCATGCTCCTCCCCTTCTTTTTCTTCCAGGTCTGGGGTGGATCTTCAGGTGGACCTGGGGTCAGTATTGGGTTCAGTGGTGCCAGACCTGGCACCGGGTCCGGCGTTGGGTTCTGTGGTGCTAGGCCCAGTGTCGGTTCCGGTGTCTCCTGTTTATCCTCTTCCTAGATCAGGCAGCAGCTTACTAGGGGTGGCTCCCGCCTGCTCTGAGGGTGACTTAGAGTCAGATGAGTCTAACCCTGACTTTATTATTTCTGAAGGTGACGAGGACTCATTTTACAGCTTGGATGGTAAGCCCTCGATACCAGCTGGAGATCCTGTGGAGGATCTCTCTCCTTCCAGTCTTGGCTTAAGAATATGAGGGCAGCCCGGCTCTTCAGATGTATTCTGTAGATCTGGGTAGGCTTTTACATTTAGAGTCGCTTCATGTCCCCAATATTCCTGTAAACCTTACACCACCTGTCCCCCCACCCTTCCAGAACTGGTCTGAAGCTCTGTTGGCAAGACCTGCTTTTATTCCCTCTATCTGCAAGTCCATAGATAGGAAGTATGTCTCTCCCAAAGAGAGACCTATTTTAGCCTCACAACTCATCGCAGATGCATTAGTTGTCCTTGCTGAAAATGACAAAGCTGTTCTTCCTCAAGAAGGCTCAGCACATCCTATCAATAAAGAGTCTTGCAAGATATTTACCATGGGAAAAAGGGCCTTCACAGTCGTAACTCTGGGCATGCATATCGCCAGCTACCAGGGGCACTTCTTCCAATATGAGTATGCCCTTTGGACTTTCCTTAAATCATTAGCGGAGGATCTTCCAGAGTCTCACTCTAAAAGTGAGATTTTGCAGACTGTCACCTGGGGATAGAATGCAATAGCCATCAGCTGAAAGCTTCCATGGACACATACAACACAGCTTCCAGAGCAACAGCTGCTGGAATCTGTATAAGGAGACACTCTTGGCTTAGGACATCTGGATTTTCCTCTGATGCCCAGCAGCAGGTCATGAATGTCCCCTTTGATGGTACATATCTGTTTGGCCAACAGGTGGAGCAAGCCCAGGATACCTCCCAGAAGACTAGGACTGCCATTAAAACAACCAGGCTGGCTCCTTCAGCTCCCCAGAGGGGCAGGAACTGCCAGTTTTTTTTCGTAATAGGTAGCCCTTTCCAGGAAGATGCAGAGGAGCCCCAAACAGGCACCTGCCTCCTCAGCCACAAAAGAAAAAACAGCAGAAGGCACAAGGACCAAAAGCGCCCAGTGCCACCCTCTGAAAGTCTGGCCCTGGTCTCAACTCTGCTGCCCGAGGTGGACTTCTCCACGGCAGTGGGAGGTCATCTGACTTAGTTTCACAGCCAATGCAAGTCTAGCCTGTCACTACAGACAAATGGGTCCTCTGGATCATTTGAGAAGGATACTCTCTCAACTCTGCAGAGATTCCCCTGGACCTTCCACATAAGCGACAACACATTCTGTCAGCAGCTCAGTCAGACCTTCTTGCTTCAGAAATACTGGGCTTTCTCAAAAACAGGGCAGTGGAAGTGGTTCCCTGGGCAGAGTGGAACACAGGGTTCTACTCCCATTACTTTCTAGTTCTGAAGAAAATAGGTGGCATGCGCCCTATTCTTGACCTCAGAAAGCTAAACAAGTTCCTCTATCGGGAGAAGTTTAAGATGGTCTCCTTGCTAATGCTCCTACCACTTCTCCAACAGTATGACTGGCTGGCATCCCTGGATATGCCTACAAGCACATTCTAGTACACCCAAATCACAAGTATCTTTGCTTTGTGGCCCAGGGTCAGCATTATGAATTCAGAGTCCTGCCCTTTGAGCTCTCCTCGGCACTTCAAGTCTTTACCAAATGTTTTGCAGTCCTCGCTGCACACCTCGAAAGTGCCGCGTTCAAGTTTTCTCCAACCTAGATGATCGGCTTTTGGCAAGCCCGTCAAGGCAGGAGACTCGGACAGTGGTATCCATAGCATCTCAATTCCTCACTTCAGTGGAGGTTCCTACTGAACCTGGAAAAGTCACAGCTTCAACCCCCCCCCCCAGCAACTGCTCTTCACAGGAGCCCTCTTGGACACTTCCAAGGCAAGGGCTTTTGTCCTGGAGGACAGGAGAAATGACATTCTCCAAATGGCTCACTTAATCAGAGAGAATAACCTGATAAGAGCTCATTCCATGCAACGGATGTTAGGCCTCATGGCTTCGTCCGTTTTCACGGTGCCTCTAGCTCGATTGCACATGAGGACCACTCAATGGATGCTCAGCACGCAGTGGTCCCTTACAACACATCCGCAGTCTTACCTCATCCTCTGCGAAGATCACTTGCATGGCGGATACAGGAGAACAACTTTCTACAAGGTCTGTCCTTTGCCCCACTGGAATCTCAGATCACCATCACCATGGATGCTTCTCTGCTCAGCTGGGGTGCTCATTGCTGGGACCTTCACACTCAGGGAGTGTGGACCCCAGATTTTCATATCAACATTCTGGAGATGAGAGTGGTTCTGTATGTTCTCCAAGTCCTAGAAGAAGTTGTCAGTCACAAAATAATCCTTCTTTAGCAAGGCTGTGATGTACTCCCTCAACAAGCAGGGTGGGACACACTCCTACTCTCTATGCAGAGAAGCCATGAGGGTATGGGAGTGGTGCCTTGACCACAATATTCTGATTCAGACAGTCTGCCTGCCACACACTCAGAATGATCTGGGGAACCCCCTCAGCAGGACGGAAGCACATCCTCATGAGTGGTCACTTGCTTCATAAGTCATGCGATCACTTGACGAGTGGGGCAGTCCAGACCTGGACCTTTCTGCATCCCCACTCAACGCAAAACTGCCTCTATTCTGCTCCAGAAATCCAAAACCTGGCATGTTCTGTCAGGATGCAATCAGGCTGCAGTGGACAAAATGTTTTCTATATGCATTTCCTCCTCTTCCACTAATTCAAAGGATGCTGCTCAGACTGGAAGCGCACGGTGGCAAGATGATTCTCATTGCACCGTACTGACCTTGACAGATCTAGTTTCCATTGATCTACAAGTTGCTGGAGGCTCCCCCCACAAAGCAACTGCCTGCACGAGTGGACCTCCTGGCACAGAAACCCCTGGTCCATCCCAGCCTGTGCTCTCTTCATCTCCACACCTGGCTCCTGAGGAGATAGAAGTGGGCAGGTTTAAAGTTTCCTAGAGAATCTCACAGATCCTCTTGGCAGCATGTAAGCCCTCCACCATGATGACAAACACTACTAAATGGAAACATTTTTCAGAAGGGTGTACAAAGATCTACCTAGACCCATATCAGTGTCCTCTGGATTAAGTGTTGGAGTACCTGTTAGACCTTTCAGATGCGGGGCTGCAATACTGAACTGTAAAGGTACACCTCTGAGCACTGTCTGCCTATCATGAGCCAGTCCAAAACAGGTCTCTGGCTCAGTTACCACTGTTCAAAAGATTCCTCAAAGGCATTCTTCACACAAGGCTCCCATTTAGGAAACCGGTAGCCACCTGGGATATTAATCTTGTGCTAGACATGCTCACTTGTAAACCCTTTGAGCCTATAGCCACGTGTGATTTGAAGTTTCTGACCTAGAAGACCACCTTTCTGGTAGCCATCACTTCTGCTCGCAGGATTTCTGGAATACATGCCTTGGACACAGACCCCCCGTATACCGTTTTTCATAAAGACAAGGTGGTTCTCTGTACTCACCCGAAGTTCCTACCCACAGTGGTTTCGGATTTCCACCTCAACCAGCCCTTGGTTCTCCCCACGTATTTCTCCAAGTTCCAAAATGAAGGAGGAATGCACCCTTTATTCCCTGGAGGTTAAAAGGGCTCTACGATTCTACATAGATAGAACTGGGGATATCCGTCAATACAATCTGTCAACCACTCCCTAAAGGAGGTGACCCCTCCTCCCCTAGTAACTACTGCCCTATTTCTCTCTCCTTCCTACCCTGGTTAAGCTACAGGAGCACATAGTACTTGAACAACTCTCCTCCTACATTACTGACTCTTCCTTACTCCATTCCTAGCTGGCTTTAGAAAACATCACGCCACTGCCACCTCGCTGCTACAACTGACTGACACTATCGCCACGGGTATGGACAAAGGCCTCATAACCTCAGCTATTTTTATTGACCTGGCTAAGGCCTTTGACATGGTCTCCCACCCTTTACTCCTGTCCTGCCTCAGCACCGCTAGTCTCTCCTCTAATGCCACTGAATGGTTCAAGTCCTATCTGTCAGGCAGAACACAATCTGTCCGCATAGTTGATGCCATCTCCTCTCCCCTCCCCATTACCATGGGAGTCCCCCAGAGATCGGCACTCGGGCCTCTCCTTTTTTCAATCTTCCTCAATGACCTCCCTCAGTTTTGTTTATCGTCTAACATACACATGTTTGCAGACGACACTGTCCTGTTCACAACTGGCAATTCGGTCACTGATGTCACCGCCAGGCTCCAGCTGCATTTCGAAAATGTACAACGCCAGCTAAGTGAGCACCACCTCTTCCTAAACTCAAAGAAAACAGTCTCCATGACTTTTGGTACTAGGCAGAGGTTGACAAGGCTCCCCTCCTTACCCACCTTTTACACCATTGATGGGACTGTATTAGAAGACACCTCCTCCTTCCGCTACCTTGGAGTTTGGCTGGATAGGAACCTAAACTTCTCCATCCACACTGATACCATTCTACAGAAACTCTGGCCTAAGCTAGGGGCCCTCTATTGTAACAAGCATCCCACGTCCGGTGAGGCACGAACTGGTACATAAAATAACTGCCAACCTTCGACTATTGTGGTGTCGTATACGGAGCTGTCCCTCAATCCTCCTTATCCAGGCTTGAACCTCTCTTAAACTACTTCTGCCAGTTTGCCCTGGATGCCCCTGCTCTGACACATCACTGCACTCTTTACCGCTCTCTAAATTTTTCCTCACTTATTGACAGGAGGACATTGCACGTGGCAAAGTTTACCTCTATATTCTGGCTAGGCTCGCTCCCCTCTTACTTGTCTGCCTCCTTATCTGCCCCTCACCCCTCCAAATACACCCTCTGATCTGATGACTCTCGCTCACTGAATATATCCTACAGAAATACTACATCCGGCCAAATGGCATTCTCCCATCGCCTATCTAAGCTCTGGAACCAACTACCATCCCAAATCCGCCACTTCTCATCAGCCTACTCTCTCTCTCTACATCCCTAGCAAACTACCTAGTGATGAACTGCAACTGCATCTAGCCCCGTGGGGCCCTGCCTAGCTGCTGAGCTATACCTTCTATTTCCTCCTGCTGGGCCAAATATCTGCCCCTATCCCAAACCCCTCTTGCTATCCTAGCACCTCTGCAACTTAGCACTTCTATCTCCCCTACTGTTCCACCCCCCCGAGTACCTTTTGACTATGCCCCCTGTCAGCCACTCACAAATGTATCCTAATCTAGAAATGTTATTAGCTATTGTTGGTTGTTAACTGTACAGTCTGTCTATATGCTGCTAAGATGTATGTATCCTGTTGTACTACTTATTGTTCCCACTCCCCTCCCCTTCCCCCAGGACATACCGTGAGACGAGCATTGTTGCTCAGTGTAACCTTCCTGGTGAAACATTTCAATAAATAAATTAACAAGCAACTCTTGGTGTCTTTCAACCCAGCCCGGCTGGGTCAGCCAGTATCCATCAAATGCACCTCTGCTTGGATAGTGGCATGACTTCACCATTGCTACTCTATGGCGCAGGTGAAGTTGGAAGGCCAGGTGTGTGCCCACTCTACTACAGCAGTTGCTGCGTCCCTGGCAGAGATCCATTCTGCCCCCATTGCCGATACTGGCAAAGTGGCTACCTGGAGTTCAGTGCACACTTTTGTAAAGCACTATGCTCTGGATATTCATGCCAGACAGCATGCGTCCTTTAGCAGGACAATCCTTAATGGACTTCTGTCCTGAGTGAGCTCCTATCACCCTGCTCGGGGGATTTGGTTTTAGCGTGGTACTCTAACCCAGCAGTATGAATAAATGGTGAAGACTTTTAGTCCAGGAAGATATGAAAATTACGTATGCACCGTAATTCTTGATTTTCTTGGACAAGTCTTCACCATTTATTCATAGCATTATGACCCTCCGAAGCTTATACCGTCTTATTTTTTTTTTATCTCTCACTACCCCCAGGCATCCTTCAGGAGTGCCCTCTCGGACTCAGCCCTACTCCCAGCCTGAACCTCCGCATTTCTCCCCAGATCTCCCTCCTACCCAACGGACAGCGGCAGGCACGACCCCGGTACCATCTCCGGGGCTGATTCCACCCTATCTCGGTGGTTGGCTCCTAAGTATGAGGTGCCTACCTTGTCGCTGGGTGAACCCCCATGGAGAGAGATCGAGAGTGCATCAGGCCAGCGATTGGGATGTGGGCTGATCCACTGGGGCCACCATCATCTCCCGACGGTGTGAGAGGCGTTTTCTTGCTTTTCTCTGGTCCTTCCCCCATGGAGTTTGGTCATGCAGTGACGACCAGCGTCCACCAAACTCCACCCCTAATTGCCTTTGGTTCGTCGCATCCTCTCTTGGCTACCCCAGCCACCGCCAGGGGTTGCACCAGAGCGCAGCGGTCCCTACTCCCCCAGGGCATAGAGAGCTGTCCTGACGCCCATCGCTGCCATCCCCCAACTTTCCAGGCTCGCTCCCAAACCCAGGTCGCCGGCGTGATGCGAGGTAAAGCATTTAACGCCTTAACCCTCAGCGCCACCGGTCCGGCCTATACTGTCTTATTAACATATTATTAACCTAGACTTCTTTAAGATCACTGCTGATGTAACTATGCTATGTTAACTGTGCTGAATATTTTGATGTGTATATTTAAGTGATGCGTATATATTTTTTTTACTGTGGAGCCTTTGCAAAGGAGTCTATGACTCAAAGATTGTAATTCTGATTCTTTCAATAAATAAATAAATAAAAATATGCCCATCCACCATCCCCTGAGCTCACTCAATCCGTTTCTGGTCTTCATTCTCTCGTTTGGTTTGGGCTGTGAAGATGCTATAAACTGACCCTTCTGATATGGGTCAGTTGGGCTATCTTATGCCCTTGTTAGGTTAGGTGTTTCATAGGTTATATTTCGCTGCCCCTCCTCAGTAAAAAGTTACTGAGGTGGTTGGAGGGTTGACGCTAAGGTAGCCTACACGGGCCCAAGCCAGTCTCGCAGTGCCAGGCATGCATGGTCCTACCTCAGTGCCAGCCCTCCTGAAGATTTTTGGCTCCTGCAGGGTCCCAGCACCTCCTGCTTCTAACCCAGCAGTATGAATAAATAGTGAAGACTTGTCCAAGAAGATCAAGAATTATGGTGAGTACGTAATTTTCATTTTCAGCTGTAGGCAATCGTGGGGCGCCTGAATTTTGCATGCCAAGCAATCACCCCTGGTAGGGCATTCCTGTCATCTGGTTGAAGCAATATTTGGATGGCAGGGAGCTGTACCACCATGGCCAGGTGACCCTGGGAATGAGGGCAGACCTGCTGGTCTGGGAAATTTTCCTGTGCTATTACAAGGGAGTGGCAATCTGGCAGTACAATGAGATTGGGTGGGGAGAGCCGAGTCAAGTCACCGATGCATTGGGCACATAGGTTTTGGAGCATTCTTCCAGGGTGTCTGGTTTTCTGGCAGTATGGGTCACAAGTAGCCTCACAAAAGCATCACTCTTTTGGAGGTTTTCCCCATCATGGTTGCTGTGGAGGTCTGGGACACAGGCGGGCTAACCAGTGAGTTCTGTTCTGCATAGACAACTGAGCAGCAGCAGACATAATCAACTCACAGCCTTCCAAATCAGAAGTAGTCATGTTTTCTGTGGGTCTTTGTGCTTCATTGCCTTTAAACTGAACAGTATGTTCAAGGCACGCCATCTCCCTGGCACAGTGAATATAATTGCTGACCCCTTGTTTTGAATTCAGTTCGAGTGCATCCACCAGATGGTGCCAGATGCACACCCTTCGACCACACATTTTTCAGAGGTGGTATAGCACTAGGAGATCCAAGGACATTTGGACTGGTACAGCTCCTTTGACCTGGAAGAAGTACATAGGGAGCTTTTCAGTCCTTCTCGAGTTCTGCAACAGGAGGTAAGCAGGGTGCCACAGGAGGCACAGGGTCCGGTGCGGGCCTGCATCTATGTATGATCCACTGGGGTAGGTCACCAACAATAATTAGGACAAATCATTTAAGCATAACATTTTTTTTGCAAAATGTGCAGATACTCTGACCATACTAATACATTCATAACAAGAAAAATGGTAGAGAGGTGGGCAAGGCCAAAGGCTAAACCACAGGACAGCAGGAAGCCAACAGGCTTGCGGGACCTGGTCAGGTTACTGGGGGCCTTATGTATCACATGCAGCTCTTCATATGAGATATCACTGTTCAAGGCCCTTTATTCCTGTGCTTTCTTCGGCGCATTCTACGTGTCGGAGCTGGTGCCTGACTTGACAGCTGGTGGCAGGCAAAATAACATACAGTTGGGTGACACTTTTGGAAGCTAAGCTAGACTGCAGGGGGAAGGGCATTTGTTTGATCAAAGAGATGGCAAGCCTGTGACCAGATCTCAGTTCACAGCAATCCTCCCCAAAGTGGTAGATGGGTGTCAAACACATACGAGGGTTATGTCAGGCCACTCCCATCTGTGTCGGGGGCAAGGCCCTAGACTGTACTGTCAGATACAAGGGAGCAGCAACCAGCTGTTTGGCTCATATCTCTCTTTTGCAGGCCGGCATTTGTCTTCTCCAACCATGTGGACTGTGGGCCATTCATATGTATGAGAAGTACACAGTAGAGCAAGAACAAGAGCATATGGCACACCCCTGGGAATCCCAGCAGATCTGATCAACTGGATGGGAAAAGGGGGGAATGCAGTGGGCCCAACTTGATGGGGTGGTGCACCAACTAGGACTACACATGAACCCCCTGGTGGGGTTGGTGGCACACCATGATAGTAATGACCTGGTCAACCACACCCCCCCAACTGATATGCAAGTCTAAGATGGGCCTAGCCCATCTGGAGCAGCTCCTTCCAGTCACAGTCCTGGTGTGATCTAGAATTAGGCTGCAGTTCTGCTGGTATGGGGGCTCACAAACCATCGGCCATAGAGGAAAAAAATGGAACGAAGTGAATCGTGAGGTGCCCTGTTTTGCTTTCTCTCGTGGTATCCAGGAGATGGGTCACTTCCACATCACTAGGACTTGCATGACTTTATAAAAGGATGGGGTTCATCTCTCAAGCATAGTTAACGTTATTTTTAATTATGTGATCCAGGATGCATGTGATGGGATTTTGTGGGTGCAATAGGGGGCCTCTGGGGTACTGCGCAGATCTGGGATGATTATGCATTCCGGTCAGTGGGAACTGTCTCCAAGCAAGGGTGTATGATGAAACGCAGGGACACCAGGACTGGAAGATAAGTAGTACAGCCCTGGGCAAACATGCTCTTCATAGTAAGTCTTGGAATCCCCAATTCCATGTGGGGAACTGCCCAGAGGGAAGACACAGCCTCCGGCAGGTTTGTCTGACTGTAAGGCCAGAGTTTCCTGTGGAGGTGGGACAGCTAAGGGATGGTACACATTGCTACCCCAGGGGCCCTACTTTTGTGTATCTTTATTGAGCCTGCATATGTTTAAAAAAAATGCTGAGTACAGCTGCGCCCTTGGTTTCTGCAGAAAGTGTGTGATGTAGTTATTGGTGGGGGGTCTGTTGGGCAAGTTGGCGCCATTCCATGCAGCAGGCTGGCCACTGCCCATTTCTGGCTGCAAGAACTAATGCAGCAAAGGCAGGGAAAGAGGTATGTCCCTTTTGTGACATGCAGTTAGGAACAGTTGTACAATGCTGCTAGCTTTTGGAAGACGGAAATCTTGCTTTTAGAGCAGAAAGCAGCTGACTAAAATAGCTACAGTTTTTCTTACTAATTTAACACTTCTATCTCAGCAGGAGTCAGTGCCTGTTGGGATTAAGCAAACAGATACTTTATTAGAGGTAGATGGGATCTCATTTAGGGTTATAAAAAAAAGGAAAGTCAGTGTGTTTCTGTGTTGAGGAAGGGTACTGTATCAGCTCAGTTTGCTAAATCAGTAGGAGGAGAGAGAGAGAGAGAAGTTAATTGGGGGTGTGGCTTAGGCAGTAGAAAAGCAGGTGACTCCAATTATAACTTCCTGCTGCTAGCTTTTGGAAGACAGAAATCTTGCTTTTAGAGTACAGTAGAAAGCAGCTGACTAAAACAGCTACAGTTTTTCTTACTAATTTAACACTTTTATCTCAGCAGGAGTCAGTGCCTGTTGGGATTAAGCAAACAGACACTTTATTAGAAGTAGAGAGGGTCTCATTTAGGGTTAAAAAAAAGTCAGTGTGTGTTTCTGTGTTGGGGAAGGGTACTGTGTCACTTAGTTTGCTAAATTAGTAGGAGGGAAGAGAAGTTAATTGGGGGGGGTGGCTTAGGCAGTAGAAAAACAGGTGATTTCAGTGACAAAAACCTCACCCACTATGCTGGTCGTAGATGGTATCACAACGCTGGACCCGACTACCATAGCAAATTCATTCAACTCAGCGTTCACTGACTTCAGCTCTGTTCTTCCACCTGACTATTTCAACGGAGTCGATCCCCAAACTCTCCCCTCAAGTCCCACCCTCTCTCCAAACCGGCTTCCATTCTACTTCAAGTCAGTCAAAATGTATGAAGCTCACAGCTACATCAATAAAACTATTGCTAGGTCCAGGTCAAGTGGGGACTCCCTTGACCTCAAGCTACTTGACCTCACCCTCGATGAGGTGCTCCTACCATTAACAAAAATCTTCAATATCTCCCTCTCTCTCTCAGCCAGTTCCCTGATAGATGGAAATCTGCCTCTGTCACACCGGTCCACAAGAGCAGGGACAGGGCCCTCCTGGTGAACTATCGGCCCATCTCCATACTACCCTGCTCGCCAAGGCCATAGGGCGTATAGTATTGGACCAGCTTATGGAATACCTTGATAAATACGATGTCCTGTGTGCTCAACAGCATGGCTTTAGAAAAGATCACAGTACCACTTCAGCCCTCCTTGAATTCACTGGTGCAGTCCATAGTTTCTTGGACTATAGCCTTCTCACAGGAGCGGTCTTCATTGATCTGATGAAGGCATTTAATACCGTCCATCATCATCTACTACTCTCTCAGCTGCTAAATACCGGCCTGTCCCCTGAATCTACATCCTGGTTTAAGAGCTACCTGGAAAACTGCTCACAAAGAGTGAAAATAGCTGACTTTCTTTCTGATGCCAGACCAGTGCATTCTGGAGTGCCACAAGGGTCAATCCTTGGGCCCTTCTCTTCCGCATCTTCCTAAATAGTCTTCCGCAATCCTGTCCGGAGCAACTCCTCCTATATGCTGATGATGCTGCCATCCACTCTACCCACAAGGACCCCCACCTTCTGCATCGCAAACTACAGCATGGCTTCTCCTCAGTTGAAAACTGGTTCAGTAAACACAAACTTGTCCTCAACTGTAAAAAACAAAGTCTATGCTCTTCTGCAGCTCGCAAAACAAGCACCGGGACCACCCCCTCACTATTGCAAACTGTCTAGGTGCAATCCTACGAAAAATGCAAACCTTGGAATACCTTAGAATCACTCTTTTGACAGTTGTCTATCCTATGGGGCTCACATTGACAATGTTACCAAAGCGACTAACACACGTATTGGCCTGCTTTACAGGCATAGGCAATGCCTAACTCCAGAAGCCTTAAAGATCGCAGTTCAGAGCTCGGTGATCTCAACTATCGACTATGGCCTCATCATCTATGGTTCCACTTCCACCACCGCCCTCAGGCGCATATCTATGGCTTTGAACCAAGCTTGCCGACTCATCACTGGATCCCATCGTCTCACCCATACGTGTGACCTATACATCCAAACTGGTTGGCTTCAACTCTCGAGCCACATCAAGTATCTAACATGCTTAATGGCTAAAAAAACACTGATGGTCTTTGCCCCGAGTTCAAGCTCTGCTATAACCTGCACAGAATCTCCACCTCACCAGGGGCTCCGAATCTCAATTACTGCATATTCCAAGATGCCGGACCTCACAGGGACAAAGATCCTTTGCCTACAGAGTTCCCAGCTGGCTAAATGGTCTCACCGTGAAC
Organism: Neoceratodus forsteri; assembly: GCA_016271365.2. NCBI lineage: Eukaryota > Metazoa > Chordata > Ceratodontiformes > Ceratodontidae > Neoceratodus > Neoceratodus forsteri. The sequence goes on from CM028132.1 coordinate 502,318,271, forward strand.
ATTTTCTCCCTACCTAAGCTATGCCTGTTCAAATCTAACCTCCGCCTATTCCTCTCTGCCTCTAGCACATGCGACTGTCTTCTCTAAACTGCTGTTCCTTTTTTGACACTTGTTCCTTCTCAGCCACCCCTTACTCTCCCCCCTCTACCTCCCCCCTCCTCTTACTTGCACTTTCCACTTGTATTTCCTGTGTGTTTTGACAATTGTCTCTGGCAGCATCTTCTTCTAGTGTCTCACCAAGTTCTCGTTATCAGTGTTATCCCTGTCCTGTGCATGCCCCTAGTACCACCTAATCTGTATGTACTCATGTGATGATAAACAACTGTAACCTGTTATTCTGTAATAATTAATGTCCTGCTTGTTTGTTCTCACCCTGATGTGGAACCTTTGTAAAAGAGCATTGGCTCAAAGGTAAGTGTAATCCTAGACTCTAATTAAAAAAAAAAAAACTTCCTGCTGCTAGCTTTTGGAAGACAGAAATCTTGCTTTTACAGCAGAAAGCAGCTGACTAAAAAAGCTACAGTTTTTCTTACTAATTTAACACTTCTGTCTCAGCAGGAGTCAGTGCCTGCTGGGATTAAGCAAACAGATATTTTATTAGAAGTAGAAGGGGTCTCATTTAGGGTTAAAAAAGTCAGTGTATGTTTCTGTGTTGGGGAAGGGTACTGCATCAACTTAGTTTGCTAAATCAGTAGGAGGGGAGAGAAGTTAATTGGGGTGTGGCTTAGGCAGTAGAAAAGCAGGTGACTTCAATTACAACTTTTTGCTGCTAGCTTTTGGAAGACAGAAATCTTGCTTTTAGAGCAGAAAGCAACTGACTAAAAAAGCTACAGTTGTTCTAACTAATTGCCCTCCATCCCACCCCTCCACCCTAAGCCAGTTCTACTTTTATAGCCACTGGATTTGACTGACAACAAGAACTTCCTGTTTGACAGTAGGAAGGGAAGGATCATAGAGAAACATTAGTTTCATCAACTCTGAAGGAAAAAAGTAGTTCTCCCCCAAGCTGCTGGAGGTCTGACACTGAGCAAGGAAGAAGGAGACTACTGAAAAATACAGGAAGTTGCTGTCCCAGAACAGGAAGGTTGAGAATTGTAAGAAGAGGAGAGAGTAAGCATTCAGAGCAAACGGGAGAGAGGATACAAAATAAGACATGATGGGACTGTTGGCAAAGCAGTGAAATGGCTGTGGGGCGGCAGTGTTCCGGGAAACATTCTGGAGGCTGCGATGCTGCCCTATTTGCAGGCACCTCTCTGGTCTGAGGTAGGAGATTGCCCATCTTCGGGCTGACCTGGCTAGGATTCGTGAAACCTCCTCTCCCACCCAGGGACCACTAGGGCCACCGCTGCTACCTCAGAGGTTGCCAAGAAAGAGGAGCGGCTGGACCAAGGTGGGCTCAGAGAGGGAGAGGGTGGTGGAACAGTGGTGCAGCCCTCCAGCTGTACCTCTCCACAATACATACGCTGTTCTGGCAGATAGTGGTTCCTCTATGGAAGTGCCTGCAGTGGAGACCAAGGAGGATGCTGAGAACCTCCAAAAAGGAGACCCACAGGAGGGTGGCATGGGACCCCACAGGGGAAACAACTCCTGGTGGGGGACTCAATCATTAGAGGATAGAAGTGGGGGAGGAAGGGGAGAGGGAGGTAAGGTGCCTACCTGGTGCCACAGCTTGGAGGGACAGGAAGCAAATCCTCAGGATCATGGGAGCAGCTGCATGAGGGAGGGAGCTGGATGTCATTGTCCACCTAGGGACAAATTAAATGGCTGGGAATGGGATCAGAGCAGTGCAAGAGGAGTTTGTAGAGTTGGGGAGGGGCCTTAGACAAGTAGCGCATACGGTAACCTTCTCAGAGGTGCTGAGAGGGAGGTAAGGTGCCTGCCTGGTGCCATGGCTTAGAGGGACAGGAAGTGAATCCTCAGGATCATGGGAGCAGCTGCACGAGGGAGGGAACTGGATGTCATTGTCCACCTAGGGACAAATGACCTGGCTGGGAATGGGATCAGAGCAGTGCAAGAGGAGTTTGTAGAGTTGGGGAGGGGCCTTAGACAAGTAGTGCATAGGGTAACCTTCTCGGAGGTGCTGCCTGTCTATGGCAAGGGTGATGCTAGGGTACTCCACACCATGGAATTCAATAAATGGTTAAAAAACTGGTGTGGAGCTCAGGGTTTTGGCTTCACTCGGGACTGGGGAGCCACCTGGAGGAATGCAGGCCTATACTGGCACGATGGTCTGCATCTGTCCGGGGGAACCAGGATCCTAGGTGATAGGTTTAAATGCTTCATTGGCAAGCATTTAAACTAGCCAAGGGGGGAGGCACTGAAAAGGAGCAGGGAAATCCCAGTCTCCCTCCACAAACATGGTAATTAGTGAGGTAAACATCAAGGTAGAGAAGTCATTAGGAGCAGGACAGAGGTAAATGCAAAAAAAGGCAAAGGCAGTAAGGACAGGGATGGGGCTAAAGGGTAAGGCCATCAAAAAATGGAGGGTGATGAGTACCAATTCCGTAGTCTCTGTAACAAGCTCCTGAACTAGTGGCCTTGATGGAAGAGGGATGCCTGGATATTGTGGGAGTCACAGAAACATGGTACACAGAGAACCATGACTGGGATGTCAGCATACCAGGATACACAATCTACAGGAGGGACAGGGAGGGTAAAAGAAGAGGAGGAGGAGGAGGAGTAGCTCTCTATGTAAGGGAAGGGATCAAGGCAACAGAACTAAAGAGTAAACAGGGAGCAGATAAGACACTCTGGATCATCCTGGAGACAGGAAATGGCACCACAATTCGCATGGGAGTTGTATACAGACCCCTCCCCATCTCAGGGTGAAGGGAGGGAATGGACAAGGAAACGATAGAAGGTATCCTTAAAATGGCAGAAAAAGGGGAGATATTGTTGATGGGGGACCTGAATATGCCAGATGTTAACTGCAGCACCTTTGCTGCAGGCACATCCAAGAGCAGGGTCATTCTTGATGCCCTACAAAGGGCATGCCTCAGACAGCTACTATTGGAACCCACTCAGGAAGGAGCAATCTTAGACCTGGTACTCTCAAACAGGGACAGAGAAAGAATCTCGGATTTAGAAGTGGGTAGCCATCTGGGAACAAGCGACCACCAAACAGTGTGGTTCACGATAAACACAGCCATAGAGTCAAGCCATACAAAAACAAGAGTATTGGACTTTAGGAGGGCTGACTTTGGGAAAATGAGAGAGAGTGCCTCAGAAAAGTACTAGCAAACAGGCAAGAAGAAGGGGTGGAGGAACAATGGGGAGTAATCAAAACAGCCATCACAAAAGAAACAAGCCTTTGTGTGAAGCAAATCAACAAAACAAAACAAAGGAAAAAAACGCTATGGTTCTCAAAAGAGGTGGCAGGGAAGGTTAAGGAGAAAAGGATAGCATTCAGGAAATATAAGGAAACACAGAAGGAGCAGGACAGATAACTTTATCAGTTAAAGCAGAAAGAGGCAGGGAAGGCAGTCACAAAAGCAAAGGCCCAAACCGAGGAAAGGATAGCCAACTCTCTTAAGAAGGGAGATAAGACCTTTTATAGGTACATTAGGGAGTGAAGAAAGACCAAGGGAGGGAGGGAGGGATACTGAGGCTTAATAAAGTGGAGGGAATGTGGGCAGAGGGTGACAGTGAAAAAGCAGGGATACTGAACGAATATTTCTGTTCAGTATTCACAAAGGAAGAGGAGGGGGAGGTACCTAAACCAAACAAGAGAAATACTCTGGATAGGGGGTCGATACTAGTCCATTCACAGAAGAAAGGGTTCTGAAAGAACTAGTAAAACTGAAGGTGGACAAAGCAATGGGGCCTGATGGGATTCACCCAAGAATTCTAAAAGAACTAAGGGTAGAACTAGTGACACCGCTGACTACTCTCTTTAACAAATCATGGGAGGACGGGGTGGTACCTGAGGACTGTAGGAGGGCAGATGTGATTCCTCTTCACAAAAGTGGGAGCAAGGCAGAGGCAGGAAACTACAGACCAGTTAGTTTGACCTCAGTGGTAAGGAAAATGATGGAATCACTTCTGAAGGAAAGAATTATTGAGCACCTAGAGGTCAGTGGGGCACAGGACCCAAGGCAGCATGGATTCACAGCAGGAAGGTCGTGTCAGATGAATCTAATAGATTTCTTTGACTGGGTGACCAAAGTAGTAGGCCAGGGAGGGTGTGTGGACATGGCCTACCTAGATTTTAGCAAGGCATTTGATATAGTCCCACACAAAAGATTAATATACAAGTTAGCCAGCCTTGGAGTGGGTCCCGAGGTGGTAGCCTGGATAAAAAAAATGGCTAGACAACAGGACGCAAAGGGTAATAGTAAACAGAGTCCACAGTGAAGAAAGGAGGGTTACTAGTGGGGTACCGCAGGGTTCAGTACTGAGTCCTTTTTAATGTCTTTATAAGTGAGATTGCAGAGGAACTGGAAGGAAAAGTATGTCTCTTTGCAGATGACACAAAGATCTGCAACAGGATTGATACACAAGATGGAATGGAAAGGATGAGAAGGGACTTGGTAAGGTTGAAGGAATGGTCAAATGTATGACAGCTTAGATTCAACGCAAAGAAGTGCAAGGTAATGCACCTGGGAAACAAAAACCCAGGGGAAGCGTACACAATGGGGGGTGAGATACTGGCAACAACAAACATGGAAAGGGACCTGGGGGTAATTATATCAGACGACCTAAAGTTGGGCAAGCAATGTGAGAAGGCAGTAAGGAGGGCTGGGGTGGGGATACTGGGATGCATAGGGAGAGGCATCAACAGTAGAAAACAGGAAAATGTTATCCCTCTGTACAGACAGTTGGTGAGACCCCATCTGGAGTACTGTGTGCAGTTCTGGATCCCCATCTCCAAAAGACATAGACAGAGTGGAGGCTGTCCAGAGGAGGGCAACCAAAATGGCGTAGGGTCTACACCAGAAGACATATGAAGAGAGACTAAAGGAGCTTAATATGTATACCCTTGAGGAAAGGGGAGAGAGAGACATGATAGAAACTTTCAAGTACCTCAAGGAATCAGCAAAGTCCAAGAGGGTAGTATCTTTCAGAAAAAGAGATGCTAAGAACAAGGGGCACAATTTGAAGATGGGGGGTTCTCAGAGGTAACGTGAGGAACTATTTTTCACGGAGAGGGTTGTGGATGCATGGAACAGCCTTCCTGAGGAGGCCGTGGGAGTCAAGAACAGTAGGGGAATTCAAGAATGCATGGGACAGACATAAGGCAGTTCTAGTGAGGGGTAGGAGGAAGTAGTCTGTTGGTTAACTAGGATCTGCAGCTTATCCATCAGGTAGGAAAATCGGCAGACTAGGTGGGCCAAGTGGTTCTTATCTGCCGTCAAATTCTTTCTATGAGGTCATTTCAACCTCTGTAGGACTAAATTGTTACTGTGTATGGGACCCTGATTGGTCTTTGCTATGTTTTAAGTATACTGCGCCACCCTATATAGTGGTAGACAAAACCAGAGCTGTTACGACTGCTGTGTAGTGTAGATCTGACAAATATGCAAAACATGACTGAATGGGAGACTGCATGAGCATCTGCCGCACAGTGAACGCATTAGAAATATCAACAGCTACGGATTTTTCTAATACTTATTGCTGAGTGTCAAGGCTTCTTCTAACATCAGCTGAAATGCTGCAGATTTTGGGGCATTTTCAATTCAAAATCAAGACGTTAGGTTTATCCACCAAAGAGAGATTCAAGTCAGGCTCGGTGTATTAAACACAACCAATACTTTTAATATGAATATACAAAATGTAAGAATAATTAGATTATCTCGCGCACCGAGAATAATAAAAAAAGTAATTAGCGTCATGTGCTGAGCTGTCCCTTCTCCCCGTGCTCTGGGGAATTACAGAAAAGTATTATGATTCTGACATTACATACCCCACCTCCCTCCCCGACGTTCTTCCTGCATCCGGGCAAGATGGCGCTGTCCTTGTTGACGGTGGTGGAACTCTTCCTGTACGGCGCAGCTTTGATTTGCGGAATAATTACCGCTTCTTCGCTTACTGTCTCTCAGGTCAGCGTTTATCTAGGAGTGCATGCTTATTTGTTATTTTGGGGATCATTGAAGACGGCTTTCTCCTTTAAAATGCTAGTTGTCATAGACTGTTACGACTACGTACAGTTGATACATCATGGGTTATTATTTTTAACTGTGCCTGGTTACTGGGTCGGGTCGGGTTTTATTTTGTTACAGTTTGGAACTGTAAAAATTATGAGGATTTTGTTTGGGACTCAGTCGCAGATAACCTTTATGGGCGTGTATTTTCCAGTAACTGCAGCCCTTCCTTGTGTTTTTGTTTCGGGAAAAAAATGAAAAGCAACATAGAGTGCATGCATGTGATAGACTTGAGTCAGCACTAGCTGTGTCTTTCTAGTTCAATCCTTTTGCAGCTCTCTAGATTGAGAAACAGTCTCTCCAACTACTGGACTGCAACAGCAAAAAGGAGCTGAAATATTTATTTCGACTACAATCAGTGTTGGCTCCTCTGGTTGGAATCCTGGGCATTCAGTACGAGAACGGGCGGAAGCCAGAGGTTAACTTAGGAAGTGAAACTGTCACAAGAGCTGTCAAGAGGAGCAGAAACTCCAGTAGGCATTCTGTGGGAACTTGTTGCATGTAATCCCTGAGTTGGTTGAGTGCTTGAAATACAGTACAGTATCTGAGAATTGACACGGGTATGCAAAAAATACTTGATACCTTGGTAGCAGGATACAGGAGGGCTGGTGGGTATGCAAGTGGAGCGGGTACAGTAGACGTATAGTCTAGTGGACACAGCACAGAGCTCTGAATTGAACATTTATACCTGAATTTAAATCCCACAGCCATCACTTATCTGTCTCATTTCACCTTTGTGTGTGTGTGTGCCTTATGACAATTATTCATAATATTGAAATTTGTTTCTTTTCTTTTGGCCCCCCCAATTTTGCCTCATCGGGTACTGGGACCTCTTTCCACCTACCCAAGCCCTTACACCCGTTGCTGGAACCCTTGCAGGGGAGTAGCCAGGCCGTAGCCTGAAGGCCTAGGCTTTCATTTGGATTCCAACATTTTGAACAAATTTGTCTTAACTCAGTTGCCCATGGATACAAATGTGCCCTAAACAGCATGTATCTATATTTGTGCCTACAATTTTTGAAATCCTGGTTACTCCCCTGCCCTCGGTGGTCCAGCCTACCACAAGCCTTTGTTCGATAACCTCCCCAGATACCCCGACTGGAACCCACGACTTCTCCCCTGTAGATGGGGACCCCCTGATTCTCCAAGCCAGGAGGAGGATACTTCATTCGACAGTTGGGGCCATGAGGAGGAGCTAGTGAGGCACGGGAGGAGTCAGAGTGACTCTGCTGTGCTGTGGGGGTAGGATGGCTTCATCTGCCTGGTGCTGCTGAAAGTATTTTTTGCCCCTGCTGGGCCCTCCCCTTATTCCACCTCAGGGCATGGTTCTGAGCAGTTACCTGGCAATTTGCCTATCAGGGCTATTGGAAGGGTGGATAAGCCCCGCTCTACCTTTAATTACTCCCCTGCTGACCCCACTCTGGGCGGGTGGTGTCTCCGCATCACCTTGCAGGGGAGTGGGTGCATGCTGACATGAGATCACCCCAGAGGGACCATTTATTCCTTCCTGCATGACCCACCCCCTCCGGGTCACTAGGGAAGCAGTCATGCTATGGAAGGGACACCTGACCCTGCCTCACTAGTTGGCACCAGACATCCTGGATTCTTGAGTACAAACCCAAGTCGTCTGGCTGGCAAGCGGTAACTCTACCACTGTGCTGGCCAGCTGGCTATATTGATTTTTTTTTTTTTTTAAATAAAATTGAATGCTGCAGCTTTCTGAATGGCAGAAGAGAAACACAGTGGACCCTTGGTCTTTTCATCTGGCATTACCTTTATTCCTGTGTAACTGTTCATGGCTTGTAAAGTGCTTTGGGAGACTTAATTAAGGAATAAGACATGATCGGGTGTATATTGTGCTGAGATAGCCACACGTCCAGGTCGTGGCCATAGGCTGAGTGCCTTCAGCCCCCTTGAAGTGTGATTATCTCAGTACAGTGTACACGCCCGGGATGTCTCATTGCATGTATAAAATGGGTTTCCCTATATGGAGAATGATGCATAGGTGACTGTGTGTTATGACTTTTTTTTTTTACATTCGAGGTGTGTGTTGAGCCTTAAACCTTGAGAGTGACGCTAGAGAGGTTTATGTGGTCATCACATACTGAAGGTGTTTTTTTTTTTTTTTAACTTCAAAAGCACACAGTCGCTTATGTTTTCTATATTTAATTATTTGTTATAATAACTGGTGCAGGTACACTAACCCAAAAATCAAGTTTCCTAATGGAAAGTGAAATGCAAGCGCTCCAAACTCTGAAATAATTGAGTATGAAGTCATACCCAGTTATTACAGTGTTTGATCACACTGATAGTCAGTGTGATAAGGGGGCACTTGTCATTATATAAGCAATAACACGTGACTGGGTGTGCATGGAACATATTTTACCGCACGCCCAGGGGCGTAGTGAGGCCGCAGGCCGAGTGCCTTAATTCCTTGGATGTGCGGTAAAATTATATTTATTTTTTGATAACCAGGTAGGTGCACTAGACACAAAAGTGACTATTTTCAAGCATGACCTGGGAGGTCACAACATAGAGAGATACAGGTACATGGTATACAGTTTCAGGAAATGCACAACACATCACATGTGAGAAGTGAACAAGATTAAGACGATAGTGGTACCAAGGCACATAGGGTGTGTAATATAATTGGAAGGTAAGTGCCTGTAAGTAACAGTTATAGTAATATCACATTTAATATGTATTCGTATTTAATCGCATTTAAAGTGCAGAAATGCCACAGGATATAATTACAGAGTAATAGTATCCTACAACCAGCTGACTGAAACCAGTTATGGGAGGAGGTAGGGAGAAGGCAATGCAGAAGTATAGCCTAGCGAGAGAGAGGAGGAGAGAAGGAAAAAGATGGGGGAAAAAAAGGGGTAGGATAAAATTAGTGGGGGAAGCAGAGGGAGCAGGGTGCCAGCTCACACCACAGAAGACAGGAGGGAAAACTGTAAGGCAGCAGTAGCAGAGGGAGCCACGATCTATGGTGGGTTGAAGCAGGTGCATTGGGCACGTGCATCAAAGAGGAAGCGGTGCCTCTTCTTAAAGGTAGCTTGTCTAGAGGCAGCGAGTTCCAGTAACTGGGAGCTATGTGAGAGAAACATGATTTGCCTTTAGTGGTTCTACATCTGGGAATGCTAAGCAAGGAAAGGTCAGTAGATCGGAGGCTGTAGAGATAGACTGAGGGGTCAGCATGGAGGCGAGGTAGGTAGGCATGTTGGACCGCAGTATACTGTCCAGAAGGTTATCAAGAGAGAGGAGCCAGTGTACAATAGGGGAGGGTCAATTTAGATCTGAATGCAGTAGACCGTGATGTCTTAACCTGGAGGATGCAGAGGCGTATCGGCATATATTTTTATAAGTTGTGTCCCACCTCTGAAGAGTAGCCTTAGACGCATTAATATAGATTACGGATGCATATGAGAGTGCCTGGAGTAGGATTCCTCTAGCAATGGCCAGCCTTGCAGAAGGGGTTAGAATATGGCTCGTGTGGTTGGCTAAACCCAGTTTGGCATTGTCGGCCTTACACGTGGAGGTTATATGGGTGTCATAAAGTGAGAGATTCATCAAGCACGACACCCAGGTATTTAAGTGAAGTTACCATCTCCAGTGGGGAACCATCAGCCCAGGAGACCCGGAAGAGATCCTGGCTCCGTTTTAGTTTAATGAAAAACCCAAAGAGCATAGCCTGGGTCTTGCTGGCATTGAGAACGAGCCTATTTCTGGTGATCCAGGACTGAATATTTAGTAGGTCCATAGAGATCTTTTGGTTTATAGACTGAACATTGTCTGAGCTAGTGTAAAGAACAAGGTCATCGGCATATAGCGACGATGAACAGGAGGATACGTTTTGTGCTATGTTATTAATAAAGATTGAGAAGAAAAGGGGTCCAAGGATAGAGCTCTGTGGTACACCAACATTAATGACTGTTTTATCGGATGTGGCCGAGTTGAATTTTACAACTTGGGTCCTGTTAGATAGGTAGCTACGAAACCAGGTGACAACAACAGTCAAGAAACCCGGGGTTTGGAGATTAGCAAGCAGAAGAGGGTGGATAACAAGATCGAAAGCCTTTGTCAGGTCGATAAATACTGCACCGGTTTGGTGACCCTGATCCATGGCATGAAGAATGTCATTTGTTAGTTGTAATAAAGCAGTTTGAGTACTGTGGCCTTTTCTGAAGCTATGTTGGTTTGTGTGGAGGAGATTGTACTTGGAGAGGTGTTCTGAGATCTGTGCTACAACGAGCTTCTCAAGGACTTTATTTAATACTGACAGTATAGCTATTCGCCTATAGTTAGTGTTATCTTTTTTGTCGCCTTTTTTCAAAACCGGCGTGACTCTGGCCAGTTTCTATATGTTGGGTACCACACCTTCACTCAGGGACAAATTGAGTATCCTGGACAGTGGTCCTGCAATGAACGGGGCCGCTAGCTTTAGGAATTTAGGTTCTAGGCAGTCATCCAACAGCATTACCGTCTGATACAGTATTGAGATGTTTGAGGACATCCTTCTTCAAGATAGCTTTAAAGTAGAATGGTGGTGTCTTTGTCACGATCCTCGGGGTGGGGGATCTAGAGATTAAGTTATCGGGAGAGAAAGCAGTGGTGTATCTAGAGAGGTCAGAGAAGTGAGTATTGAATGTGTTGGCAGTTGTGCCTGAGTCATTGCAGTGAACTCCTTTCAGTATCATGCCATTGTTTATGTGAGTTTGCTTTGAGCCGAGGAAAGTTTTTATATGAGACCAAAATTTCTTAGGGTCACCAGCCACATCAATCAATAGGCCCTTACAGTATTGGTTTTTTGCATGTCTTATTTGTGTTTTGCACTTTGATCGCTGTTCTCTGTAGATGCCAAAGTCAGCTTTGAGACCAGAGATTTTACATTTTCTCTAACATTTGTCCCTAAATTTGAGGGATGCAAGGAGGTCTTTATGCAGCCATCTGGTTTGTTTACCATGAACTCGCCGAGTGATGACCGGAGTATGTTTATCTTGAAGGAACACAAATCTACTCAGAAAAGCATGGAGGGCGGCATCCGTATTCGATGATTGGTAGACAGGTGACAAAGTCAGTGTGAGACACATCATATAGAAGATGAGCCTGGTTTAAATTGCCGTAGTTCCTGAAGCATATACAGTGTTGGGGAGGACGTGGAGATTGTAGATGGACTCCAAATACAGAAAACAGGGGCATGATCACTGATGGTGTCCAGCAGCGTCCCTGTTTCTGCAATTCTGTCCATGTGATTAGTTAAGACCCAGTCAATAAGGGTGCTGGAATCAGCGGCAGCAGACACTCTCTTGTAGGGTCAGCAATGGTTTGGTGTAAGTTGTAGCTCTGCACCAGGGATTGTAGGATATCTTGGGATTTGCTAAACCAGTTTAAATTCATGTCTCCGAGAATGATGAGGTCATTTTTCTCCGCATATGCAGCCGTATGATCCAGTAACTCCACAAGGCCATTTTGCACACTTTTGGGGGGATTATAGGCACATACAATATGAAGTTCTTTTGCTTGTAGTCTGAGTATGACATAGATGTATTCACACAAGGAGTTTCACTTGGCAGTTATCATAGGTTAAGATTGTTTTTGTACTAGATTGCGACACCCCTACCCCATTTTGGAGGTGGCCTGTCGCACCATCTGGGATAGAGGGCTTTAGCCACGTCTCAGATGGACAGAGCATATCCGGGTGGTAGTTTGCCATCCAGGCTTCTAGTTCTGCATGATTGTGGAGAAGACTCCTAACATTAAGTTGGAAAATGTGTATACCTTTCATATTATAGCCAGCACAATTTAGAGGCAATTGACTTGTCATAGGTCCAGGGTTCAATTTACTGTCCTTCAGACAGCAAGAAGACCAACAATATAATGTACCCTAACTTATGCAAGGCAAGTGGAAGGCTGTTACAGCTAAAGATATGCCACCACAGGGTTTTAAATAATTGATTAGCAGTTTTTTCTTGGGACAATATTAACTGTACAGAAAGTATTTATATACATTTTCTAGTAGTGTTATGTTTGTTAAACACAGTGAGACAAGTGCCATGCATTTTCACAATGTTTTAGAACTTTTATAAGTAAAACGCTAATCAATTTTTATAGTTAAATAAAACCCTGCACCATTTAGTGACAGGTGCGGTAGCGTAGTAGAAGAGTAATCTAGGGAGGAGGAGGGCAGGGGTCACATAAAGGCCTCTTTCTGGTAGGATTGACATGTTAAGCCGGCCTGGTGGCACTGAGGGTTGAGGCACTGGGCGCCACACCTCGCACCACACCGGCAACCTGGGTTCGGGAACGAGTCTGGGTCGTCAGGGGTTGACAGGGGAGGAGAAAGATCAGGCGTCCGTAGGACTGCTCTCCTTCTCTGGGGAGGGGAGGCGGGATGCCTCGGTTGCCTAGTGGCCTCTAGCGGTGGCTGGGGGCGATGGCAGGCCATAGGCAGACATGCAGTGGCAGATGCTGGAAAGGGGCCCGTGTGGCAGCGTGCACACTCCTGTCCCTTGGTGTCATTGCACGCCACAGACGTCCATGGAGGAGAAAAAGGAAAATATGGCACCATTCGCTGCGGCATGATGGCTGTCTCCGATGGGGACTCGCTCGGCGCCGAGGGTGTGCAGCTCTACTGGATCCGGTCCTGGTGCGGGGAATCTCACTGCCCCTGCCACGGGGGTATGCCGCCAGGCCCGATATAGAGCCGGGGATCCTTGGGATGGTGGCGTGAAACCTCAGGAGGATGCCTGAAGTGTGAGGTAAGCAGACTGCGACCAGGGAAAAGTATCCCCAAAAAAAAAGGATTAACATGTTAGAGTAAGTGAAATCATTTTGATCCGTGCCCCCACTAAGGAGGTGATTATTGGGATCAAGCACTGTGAAGACACTCGGTAATAACAGAAACAGTATGAGAGAAGGCACTGAAAGAGATTTCCAGGCCATTCTGTAGGAAGTTAGAATAAGCAGTATGAGTAAGAATAGAGAGTGGGTTTGAGGATGTAGAGGAGGGCAGATAAAACTATCATTATGAAAATGCTGTGGTGCGCCTAGTTTTAGGAGATCCCTAACATTAGAAACCTGGAATGGTGGAGTGGTATGAGAGTGTCCAGCTGACAGAGCAACTGTTAGCTATATCATTCAGCAGGAACTATAGGATGTGAGTGGAAAGCTGTGCAGTGTTTACCAGTCAGGAAGACAGTGTAAGCACAGTTGATAAGGATGAGAATTTATTAGCCAAGTTTAGGCTATGGATATCAAAAACTCGGTGCAGGCCTGAGCTAGAAAGGTTGCTGCACTATACAGCAATTAGAATTTGACTGAAAGAGCTTGGGCTTTACTCACTGGAGGAGAGGAGGGACAGGGGAGACATGATAGAGGTTTTCAGGTATGTAAAAGGAATAACCACGAGTGGAACCAAGGAGCTGTTTAGGTTAAAGAAGGGGGGAACAACCAGGGGCCATGAGTGGAAGCTGGAAGGGGAAATTACAGGGGGGAGCGTAGGAAGCATTTTTTCACTGAGAGGGTGGTGGAGCCGTGGAATGCGCTGCCTGGGAGGCAGGTGGAAGAGGGTACAGTGGAGGGCTTCAAGAAGGGGTGGGACAGGTACATGGGGAAACTGAAACAAATGAAGACCCTCTTGGGGGTTAATGGGGATGGTAAGATGAGCAGCCATTAGGTTGCTGGCTTTCAAGCAGACAAGACAGACCATTTGGCCTATTCTGCTGGCTTTTAGTATGTTAGAATAGACAGTAAAATCAAGAGAAATGGAGAAACTAGATAAGGGTGCCCTCCAGTGGCTGGTTTATATAACGAACCAATGGAAAAGTGAGAAGTTGGTCTTTTTCCGTGATTGGTCACAACACACTATATAAGTAAACACCCAGATGGGGGAGTTTCGTGATTGGTCTCAACACACTATATAAGTAAACACCCAGATGGGGGAGTGGGTGGGAAGACGCTGCAGGCGTTTGGGGATAACAGCTGCTAGGAGAGAGAGAGAGAGTGCCTGGCTGTGGGGGTGTTCAAGTTGCCAGCTTTACAGGGCGAGCATAATCAGCTGTGGAGCAAGCGACTGAGAAAAAAAAAAAAACCTCAGCCCAGCAGACGAGTGGCACACTGAATGAGACATGAGCAGCCCGAGGTAGGGAGAACCCTGTTTTATCTGCAAATAATGGTCCTCTTTCAAAGAATTAATTCTACTCTAGCTAGTTCGTGCAAGCGACTGAAAATAGACCAGCAGACCAGCAGCGCTTCAGCAGCATGAGCAGCCCGAGCTGAGAGAGGTCCCGCAGATCAGCAAATAAATAGTCACCACTTCGAAAATAAAAAAAAAAATATTTCTGCTCTGGCTAGTTCTTGTCCGACTTGGTCCACAATACATTTAGAAGCAGGACCAGGCTAATGCTTAGCCACTGTGATGAGCTCCGTGGGCTAACGCTGGTGGCCTGAAGCAAAAAAGGCGCCAAGGTTCAAAATTAGAAAGAAATCTGGCTGGGCAAAGGTGCCACAGGTAGCGACTCGTACTTTTAACAATGCAGGCGGCAGCTGGGAGCAGCTCCGATCGGGCAGGAGCCTGGGGCAAGGGTGGCAGCTTTAACAATGCAGGCGGCGGCTGGGAGCAGCTCCGATTGGGCAGAAGCTGCACACCCCTGGAGTGTCTTATTGCGCTTATAAAATGGGCAACATTTTTATGTTTTATTTTTACAGTAAGAGATTCATGTTTTCATGTAGATAAAACAGTTTCTCGTGAGAATTTATGCTAAAATAGTCCTCCTGCCTGCTGTACAATGACATCATTCTGCATCATCTGTGCACATTTTGTCCTTTACTGCCATCAGAAGTGCTGGTTTCATTTGGTTGAGAGCACTAACTGCAAGCCCCCATATATGTTGAGACCGCCACTATAATATGAACTGAGAGACGGAGAGAAAGAGAGGTAATGCTACCCTTTTTTTTTTTTTTACTGCGACCAATAGCATGACATCACAGCAGGAGCGGGCAGACTGGTGGTGAAGTGGAGAGAGAGATAATGTCAACTGTGTGTTTTTAAAATTTTTAATTTAAACTGCGACCCATTACAATGGGGTAACAGAGAGAGAGAGAAAGAATGAGTTGTCATGTCAACCTTTTTTTTTTTTTTTTAATTCATTCAAACCGTGACCGATTTAAACAGCAGCGTGTGGGCAGGTGGGGATGGAGAGAGGTGTGAACTGTTTTTTTTTTTTTTTTTTTGGTACACATTTAAACCAAGACCCTTTACAGCGGGGTAAGGAATCTGAAACTTTACTTTTGCTCATGAAGGGCTTTTGGTATGAGAATGAATTACCTGCACTGAGCCATTATGGTGGAGAAATAATCATTGTAATAAAAAAAAAAAAAAAAGTGTCACGCTCTGAAACATTACTTCTTTGGCTCGCCAGGCTTTTGTGAAAACCTCTGCCAGCTCTACACTCCCCTGACTCCTTTGTGTTGATCGCTTATGGGCTGAAATTTTTTATTAAAAAAAAAAAAAAAATGAAATATGTCTACGGGAGGGTTTTATTGAAGTTTGTAACATGGCAAAAACAATAGGATGGCAAACAAGAAAGCTGATAGGATGAAGAGCATCAGGTGGTGCAGGAGCAACACGGCATTATGAGACGATAATGCCGTGTTGCTTGTGAACTACAGAAATCAGCCACAGGAGGAAAACGAGCAGTGCATGAAAGAGTAGAAGTTAATAAATGGAAGGGAGCAAGTTCTGAAGTAGCAAGTAGGCAGGCTAGGGGAGTAGTAGGAGAAGTGTGAGCGAGGGACCGGGAGAAAAGACAGAACGAGGGAACTAAAAAAACGTAGAGATGGAGAGAAGGAGAACAGTGCTTAGTTTATGTGGAGGAAGAGCTATGGAAGAATGGGACGACGAAAAAATGGCAGAATGTGCAGCGGCAGCGAGTAGTGGAGCTGTGAAATGAGCAGTTCAGGAAGGAAGTGGGAAAAAGGTAGCAAAAGTGAAGCATCTGGAGATAATAGTAGAGGAGAACGAGGAATCTGATGCATGGCAAGAAGGAGGAGAGAGGTGGACAAAAGAGAAAGAGGGCAGTACTAGACATGTAAATATATCAACAGCAGATCTGGACGAATTAGAGAGGAAAAAAGTGGAAGCAAACACTGTGAAAAACACGCAATGGTCCTGTAATGTGTTCTCGGACTGGCTCAGATCAAAGCAGATGTGTATTGACATAGCAACTGTAACAGTAGAGCGCCTAAGCGAAATCCTGAGGGAATTTTATGGATCAGTAAGGGCTGAGGATGGGGAGCAGTATAGTATAAGCTCATTTTGTGGTATCAGAGCAGGACTGAATAGATATTTTAACAGTCTAGAGGTCCGACGGAACATAAGCATTATAAGTGATGTTGCATTTCAAGGTGCCAGTAATGTTTTTGTGGCAGTAATAAAACAGTATAGATGGAACGGCAAAGATAGGGCAACACATCACTCTGCAATAACCGAGGAAGATTTGTATAAAATAAGAAACAGCAGAAAACTTGATCCAGAGATGGCACAAGGCCTAGTTAAGAGATTGTGGTTTGAGCTCCAATTAGGGCTAGCGAGAAGAGGAAGGGAAGGTCTGAGAGAGCTGAATCATAATTCATTTGAAGTAGCGAGAGATGCTAGAGGAGTGGAATATATAAGTCTCACATTTAATGAGCCAACAAAAAATCATGGGAGAGGAGACGAAAGCAGTAGAGAATCATTAAGAGGTGTGCTTTATTCCCAGAGGGATTCAAAGCATTGTCCTGTAGAGCTGTTTAAAGAATACAGGAGCAGGTGTCCTGAGAGAGCTCCTGCGTTCTACTTGCACCCTATAAAATAGCCACAGAGTGTCCTAGACAAGAAAGAGAAATGGTTCTTGAGGCAGCCAATGGGGAGAAATTATTTGGGCGACATGATGGTGAAAATATCGGAGGAGGTAGAGCTGAGCAGACACTATACGAACCATAGTGTTAGAAGCACAGCAGTGCAGATGTTATCAGAGGCAGGGCTGGCAACTCGAGAGATCATGTCCGTAACAGGACATCGGTGTGAGACAAGCATTCGGAATTACTGGGCACCCAGTAAGGGTGACAGAGAGAAATGGTCACAGATACTATCGACCGAAAGGAGCATGTAGCAGTAGTACTGGAGGGAGCAGGACAAGTGGAGAGGGGAGACTATGGGACCAAGTGAAGAGACATCAACAGCATAGGAAAAGGGGCATGAGAGAGCTGTGGAGAAGCAGAAAAGAAAGACACCAGAAGAGGAACGGAGTGCAGGAGAAGCGGAAGAGAAGAGGCAGACAGCACAGGATTGAGAGGGAGACAAATCGGGGGCAGCAGTAGCCAGAGGAAGGACAGGGGGACATGGAGCAGCAGACGCAGAAGTGCAGGCGAAGGACTGGAGAGCTAGAGAACGGGAGCCCAGAACTAGCACAGAATTTAGTAAGAGGCAAGAACGAGAGCCAAACGAAGAGATAACTGCTCACCAGGAGAAGAGAAGCATGTCACAGGCACAAACAGGGTGCACCCAACCAGAAATGGAAATATTGCGAACCACCGAAAACACAGGAGCTGGCAGAGACAGAATACAGGAACCTGCAGCACAAGTAGTCAGCGAGAGAGGATGGAACGGAGGGGAAGAGGCAGGAGCACACCGAACACACAGAAATGCATTCGATTTCAACAACTTCATGGTGTAGAGCACTGTAAACTTTAATTATCCAGCACCAACTACAGAGAGAGGAGACAGCAGAGAGAGTAGCCAAATGTGAGTAGTCCAAATAACTCACTATTAGAAAGTGATTCTGAGCACGCAAAGAATAGAAACAAGGCGTAGCAAAGCAGGGCAGTTGTATGCAAATGAGACACACAGCTAGACGCTGAAGCAGTGAAACAGCCAGGCAGGGGTCATCCTAGCAACGATACTAAACGAACAGTCGCTAAGAAATCTACCAAATATATCTCAATTGTTAACAAATGCATCATTGCACTAGTATACAAAAAAAAAAATATGTATGTAAGAGAGGTTCCTTCGCAGTTCTGAAAGTAACAGTAAAAACAACTGATTAACTTTATTCGTGTCATTATCTATTGTATAACATCACCACAAATGTATCTCTGTCATCTACAGGCATGGCCAGACCATGTTACAAGCGCATTAATCCACTCTGAAGGTGGCATCTAATGGGGAATTAATGCATGGTTGGTCTGTTGTAGGCACTCGGCCTGCGGCCTCTAGCCGCAACGGTCCCAACCATGCATTAACTCCCCATTAGATGTCACCTTTGTCGTGGATTAATGCTTACATGGTCCCCTCACTTAAAAAGGGGGAAAATTGCGGTGTTTCAAAACATTAAAGTTCTATGGCACAGTGATTTTTTTTTTTTTTTTTTTTTTTTTTGGTCCTGTGGTTCTGGTTTTTCGAACTTATTACCTGTGCAGCAAACACATTTGAGTCACAGTAATAACCAATCAAAAAGAAGGATTTTTTTCTGGCAGTTTTATAAACTGTATTATAAACCATACAGAATGTTCAGTGGTAAATCTTGCATTCTGATTGGTCCACTAGCAGTTCTTATTGCACTGGTAATGGACCGCTAGTGTAAATGAAACACTGGACCCACTGCAAGTGCACAGTGCTACAACGGTTTATAAATTTAAATATTTCTTAGTTGGCTTTATTTTAATAAAAAAAAAAAAAAAAAATTTTGGTAGATTATAATGGCCATAAGGCTCTCCATATTTGGCCATACCAGACAAATAATGCCCATGTGGGTATGCACCCTCGACTTCATCTCAGCTGCTTCTCTAATGGCCTGAGACATTATCTCACTGGTAAGGCCTGCCATCTCCTCTCATTGCTTAAGTGATACTATATAAGCCGCCCAGTGACTCAGCAGAAGGGAGGCCGGGGACCCACATCGGGAGGCAGGTTGGACTCTGGCAGTTGCTGCTCTGCAGTGCACTGCAGTTGGGGAGTGTTGGAGCTGGTCACCAGTGCAGTAAGGACCCCTATGCTGGGTCAAGAGAACTTGCTCCCTCTGTAGGATTACACTGCCTACAGCTGAAAAAGGAGAAATAAATCCTGTATTATCTACAT
Organism: Neoceratodus forsteri; assembly: GCA_016271365.2. Lineage (NCBI taxonomy): Eukaryota > Metazoa > Chordata > Ceratodontiformes > Ceratodontidae > Neoceratodus > Neoceratodus forsteri. The sequence goes on from CM028132.1 coordinate 502,337,528, forward strand.
GATGGCATGAGGTCTTGGCCACTGGAGCCTAGTCCGCATATGGAACGTGTCTGAGGTTGGTAGGTGGCCCTCTGTAGCCCCAGCACAGAGGTAAAGCCATGCAGGAACCCCAATCCCATAGTGAGGACAACAGACTCCAGGCCAGATCAGGATATATCCTTGGAACAGGACGTATCCATGAGATAAACCTGGGCCGATAGAAGAAGATTTGTAGGGAAAGAAGACTATATAATATCAGATCATTTGCCTTTTTAAAGCGGCAGTATTTGGTAGTAAGCAAAAAAGTCACCCTATACTTTTTAAGCAAAAACATATTTGTCATACTTAAATTATTCCTTAATATATTTTTAAAACCGCTTTTCTAGCTAACTTTGTAATAATGACTGAAGTTATTAAATATTGCTGCCACTTGCAGTTTTTACAAATCTCTTCCGCTTTGCTCACTCAAATGTACGTTATAGATGTATTAGGATGGTGTTCCCACATGTCTCTGATAAACAGCAGAGCACCGTACAAAGAGATTTAATTTTTTCATGTTTTGTTCATGGCACAGGAGGAGGAACTTTTAAAAACTCCCAAATCCTATATCTCAGTTCGGGAATGAAAGAGAAGTAAATTGGGTATCTTGATATCTTTGCCAAAAAAAACTTTTATTGCTGCAAGAAAAAAACAATCTGGTGACTAAGAAATATTGCCTTTTTAATATGGCATTACAGTCCCGCAACAGTACTAAAAGATTGGCAGAGATCGTGGTGGAGGGGCTGCCTGGGCTTGTGTTTAACAGAGTCAGTGGCTCAGTAGGTAGCATGCTTTCTTCTGGGGCTGAAGATCATATTGACGTGGGTTCTAACCCCACACAAGACATTTGTGGTAATACCCATAGAGACACTGTAGTGGCAGATGCAGTGCTGCATTGATGAGGTGCCATCCTTTGAATGAGATGTTAAACTGAGGTCCTTTCCCCATCCCTGGTCACTGTCCAGGTGGAAGTAAGTGATCCCATGGCTGTTATCAGCAAAATGCAGGGATAAAAATAATCATACAAACATAATGCGTTACTGTCAATGGAACTAAAGTAATCGCCCCAAAAAGGATCAAAACAAAAAAATACAATATGCATGCTTGTGGTTTACATCACCTCTTAACTTGAAAATGCAAAATCAGATCCTGCTTTTAACAGACATTACTTCAGTTGTGCCATAGCAGTTACACACTAAGGAACCCATGTAACAACTTTCCATAAAGAGGTAAACATAGACCATGGAAGAGTTTTTTTTTTTTTTTTCTCAGCCTGATAAACTTTCCTTGATGTCTTCCCCGCCTGCCTGTTACTGCCTCAGCAGTGCAGCCTCGGTCTGAGCATATCATGCCAGTTCTCTGTGCTCTCCACTGGCCTCCCATCAGGTGGCGTATCCGTTTTGAGGTTTAATTGTTAATGTACAAGACCCTACACGGTCTGGATCTGGGCTACCTGCAAGATCTCCTGGTGTCATAAGTTCCTGGTCGTACCCTCTGGTCAGTGGGGGCAGACCTTCTTACTGTTCTAGGTCACGCTTAAAATCCTCATGTGATAGGGTGCTCGGTGTGGCTGATCTAATCCTTTGGAACGCCCTTCCCAGAGAGGTAAGAGGTGCCCCTTCTCTGGCTATTTCTAAAAAATCTTTGAAAACTCACTCACTTAATCTATGTTATGGCCTGGATTCTTGATTGTTAACTTTGGTCAGTTTTAGTTATGTATTGCTGTATTTATCTGTACAGTAACACTCTCAGAGCCCTAGGGATTGGGTGCCATATAAATAAAATTGACCTTGACATTGACAATATTCCTCTTGTAGTTGCAAAATACATTTGGCTTGCCAGAGAGAAAATGAGCAGCAGGTGACACACAGCTGCAATGCGGATGTATGGAACTTATCCCAATAACTAGGAGAGACTGAAGACCACTGCTTGATAGTCAACTGTATGAAATAGTGGTTCTGGCCAGATTCTGCTCAAAAGTGACCAAAAGGCGCATGCACGTGGGCATTCTTAACAACAGATGTCACTGTTTTTCTAGGGTGTTAGAACAAGCCTCTCTGGAGCAATTTCTGTTGTCTATATTCTTGTGCATAACTGAACCTTTCACAGCCATTCTGCCATGGATACCCAGCTATGTGGTGTCCCACATTTGATATGGGAGTGCGGGTCTTGAAATTGGGCGGCCGCCACCAATTCTTTTCGATTTGGGTAATACCAACAACAGGTGACATTACACCTTCTAATCATTCAATCCCATAGTCTCCGTACATCCTGTCTATAGTCCTCTCCCATTACTTCTTGGTACATACCGTAGTCCTCATCCCTACCATACATCGCCTGGGGCTAGCCCCAGCCCCTGCCCAGGTCACCCCTACACCTTATCATTGCGTCTCCTTGTCCATTATGGTTCTTACCCCCTGAGTATCGAAATATTGGATGCTTTTACTTAAGAGATTTACTAAAGATCATCCCATTGTTGATATGTATATATTAGATTAGATAGTGTACATCCATGTGTCCCTACTTGTCATTATGTTTAGGCAACAATGTTTTGGTATATTGTATAAGTGTTCTTAACATAACTGTATATGTAACGACTATTGAACCTTGACCTTATCAGGTCCATCTTGCAAATGTGCTGTGCTCAATGATGTTCGCCTGAATAAATAAAGATTTGATTTGATTGATTGATTTGATTTTAGCACTAATGGGTGGGAAAACTGAGCAGAGACAATATGGAAAAACAAATGTCTCCTGCTCATGACTACCAGGTGATTGGGGGATACTTTCTATCACTTAAGTTTAGACAGAGCATAATATACGTACATGTTGTCTTTCATTCGATTCTGCTAGACACCAGTGCTCCATTCCATGTACCCTGGGGTAATCTAGTACAACAAAAGTCAGGTACCCAGGACTTTTCCAGATTTTCTAAGACAGAGGTAAAATTATGATACAGAAACACAGTTGTAAAGAAAACTATAGGGTTATCCATTCTGACTCCCCACTCTGTATAGTCTTTGTAGGTGACCACCTTCTTGATGGGGTTCAATGGCTCCCCCACAAGCCCTGAAAAAATGTCCTGTATAACCGTGTTTCCAATGCTTAGAGGGGTGGAAATAGGTGTTACAACAGTATACCTTGAAATAGCATGCTAACGTACAGGAAACAAGGAAGAAGCAGGATCTTTATTTATAAACAACTTTTTTTCAGCCCCCCTAGCAAATGTTTTTCCGAATTGTTAATTTTTTTCTCATCTTTCACAGTTCTCTCCCTCTAGTTTTCAAGGGCCACATCACCTAGTCCAGATTTAATTCCCGGTATTGGCAAGGGTTCCTCAGTTCGGGTTATATCTGCGATACTATCCCCCACCATATAGGCTCTCGTTTGCCTGATTACCAGTGCTTTTTTTATAACAAGCAGTAGCTCTGGCTACACGAGAGAAAGTACTCTGAGTGTTTTGTATTAACAAACCAGATTCTTTATCCTTGAATACTATACAGAGATCATTTGCATATGCTATAGTTTTAACCTCTGGTGAATCTACTGGCAACCTAATGACCCGTATACCTGCATTCTGTTGGATAAGTCTGATTAGAGGGTCTAATATAAAAACCTATAAAAGGGGGCTCATTGGGCATCCTTGGCTGACCCCTCTCCTGATTTGTACCTTCAATCCCATATGGAAACTAACATAAGGAGACAAATTCACACTTTTATAGAGACCTATTAGCCAGTCAGCAAATTATCTAGGGATGCAATAGCGTATCAGTATCCTGAGTAGAAACTGATGTGGCACCCTGTTGAAGGCTTTTTCTTGGTCAATAGAAAGCAGAAAACCTTCGACAGTACCCTTTGCTCCTCTTTCCCACAATTCCTGGAGAATTATCCAAAATGTTCCTCTGCTGAAAGGCGCAAGTTTGAGACACAGCAAGGACTGTTGGCTGCAACTTCTGACAATCTCCTTTATACATTTTTTGAAATTATTTTGTGATCTGAATTTTGGAGGCTTAAAGGCCTCCAGTTTTTAATGCCAGCTTGGTCACCCTTTTTGAAGATTAACAATTAACGATGAAGTCCTCATAGGTAAAGTTCCAGTTATTTCGCTATAAACCACTTGCAATAGCGAAGCCAAATAGGACACACGTTTTATATAATTCTGACAGTAAGCCATCTGACCCTGGGGCATTATTGGTCCCTAGGTTCTTTATAGCCCATTCAACTTCTGACACTTGGCTAGGGCTGAGTAACAGGGCCTGAAGATTTTGTGTGTGTGTGTGTGTGTGTGTGTGTGTTTTGGGGGGTGGGGATGGCAGGAATATCCAAGCTATCAGGCATATTAGAATCATCACTGTGCTTTAATTAGCAATGGCATGCTCATTCACCTCAGCCAAAATCGCAGCAAGGGTGGATACTGACTGTTCATCAGACTTTCTGTATAACTCCTTGATAAATCTATGTTGGACTCTTTATTTTGATAGCCTGCACATTTGTCAAGATGCTGGCATTTCCCTTGGTTCCTGTTCAAGGGAGGTGGCTCTTTCATACTGAAATAGTTTTGTTTCGTCCTTCACACTTTCAGTCTGTTCTGCAACGTCTGTCCCATCTTCCTGCATCCCAGAAACTAATCTGTGTAATTGCACCCTTAACACTACATAATGCAAGTATTTAGTGTTATAGCCTAAGGATTTAAAAGATTAGCAAAATCGTTTTTGGTATCCACCCACCACTCTCCCATGCTCTTGTAAACAGATCGTACCGAGTATCCAGCATTAAAGAGATCCACCCATTCCCCCTGGACATCTGCCTGATCCAGTAATATTGAACCTTTGTGATTGAGTCTGAGGGGAAGGAGGGGACTGTCTGAATGGCAGTAACATACATCTGCCCTATGGGAGAAGTTTCCACAGCAGTCGTCCTTGCTGAACTCGTAGAAGATGTAGATAACCACAGAAAGTCAGTTCAGGTATGCAAAGCTCCTTTTGAAGAAGTGGCAACATTCCTAGCAGTAAATGCAGCAAAACCATATTTTAAACCAGCCATTCTTACCATATACCTGAGAAATATGGAATCACTGTAAAGCTTTGTCGTACTCCCCTACGCACGTTTGCCAAAGATAACCTGCAATTAAAATCTCCTAACACCACTTATTTGTTTTGTATGGAGATAAGGGCGCAGTACCTGAAATGGAGCCACTCTAGCTGCCTTTGTTTGAGGGTCATAGTTGTTGATTAATCACAGGTAGTCTCCTCCTCTGCACAAACATCTAATACGAGAGCTGTACCAGGCTCAGTCTCCACTAATCTTGCAACCTTAAATGAAGTATCTTTGAACAGAATGCCAACACCATCGCACCTGTCAGTACCCTGGGACTGCTCTTGTTCCCTTGTTTTGAAAAATGTTATTAAAAATGTATCTACAAAAAGAATGTCCGTGTGACCAGAGTTTTTTCATGGCTGAAACATCAAACAGTGTTTTGATCCAGCTATCCTGTAAGAATACTCTATTGCCCAGTACAATTTCTAACATAGACGACATTGTCTTCTTGTATGTTTTGATACTATTTACATTTACCGTTAAAGGTGAGATTGAAGAGCCAGTGCACATGATCGGTTTTATAAGGTGATATAAGTGACTTGACATCGGGTCTCACCTAAGATCTTGTTCTTCTCCGGCTTTTTTGTTAAAGCAGTGGAGTCTTGGACAGATGTATCCCACTGAGATGAGTGATCTCTCATAGGAGATGTCGAAGAGGCGTCAGAGTCCCCCTCCTCCTCAGTGTCGCCCCATTGTCTAGAGAAAGTGAGTACTGTATATTTATTTGCTAATGCAGTGATTATGGGCCTCATTGTCTCAGCTTTAGCTCTCCTGTTGTGTCCCCGCTTCCTGGAGGAGACAGTATCCATTTCCTCTTCCTCAAAGGGGAGACATTTTGGGCTGTATTAGGGTTTGCTCAGCAGAAGGCAACGCAGGTTTATCCATCTGCTGTATAGGTATGGGCAGGGCCTCATCCCTAGTAGCCTGCTGTATGCTAGTGTCCCTACGCTCAGCCACCTCTGAAACTGGCAGGCCTCCTCCTGGCTGTTTCTGCGGGTTGGCTGGTTGAACCAAAACAGGGTTTGGGGGAAACATTGGTAACGTCAGGAGATTCTGCTTGGGCCATATCTGCAGATATGTGGGCAGAGGCTTTTGCTGACCCCTGGGCTTGAAATTTTATAATAATATCCTCCCGATTCACACCGCCCAAAATATTGTGTGAGGCCCAGGGGCACTGCCTATATGAGTGCCCAAGTTCCGTGCACAAATTACATTTAAAGGGGTTTAAACAATGCAGACTGATACCCATACTCCAAACACATTGCAATGGGTAGCATCACATATTGCACTTGAATTGCTTCGGGATCTACACTTGTGACATGGACTGGGCTGGCCGGGATAGATGCACATGCCTCTGTCCCTGCTCAGCTAAAAACTCCCTGGCAGATGACATGCACCAGTATTTTGTTAATTTTAACCCCCTGTCCAAACCTGCTTATTGTCTATTATAGGAGTTGGGGTCTCCAAAACCTCACATCGTTGTTTCAGTCAATAAGTAATATCCGTAACACTCACTCCCACATTCCTGCATAGGATAGTTATTGTCTTAATGGTGGGTTCGGACAGGTGGACCAGAGAGAGGTGTCCTTCAGTGTATCAAATTTAATCCAGAAACGTTCTAAAGACTTGAGTGCTTTAAAGCTTACGTCATAGGATGTCTCAACAGACACATTAATTACTACATAAAGTTCTGTGGGGAAAACAAAAATGCATGATAACTTACACTGTGTCTGGGGGAGTTCAAGCCTACCCCTATTGTTAAGCCACACAGCATTCCAATGCTGCACTGGCTAACCTGTGAAGCAAGTAGGTCAGCCATACGGAAAGTCTGGTGCGGTTCTTCAGGTTGTGTTACTTATGTTGTGAGGACTATGCATCAGAAGAATCAGTCTTCTGACTCTCCTTGCAAGACCACTGACTCCACCTGAATAACATTCCTGTCTGCATTTCAGTTTTAAGCCCAGCAGAAGTAACATCAGAGAGAAGAATCTGTTTCACAGTTCCAGTCCCTGAGCTTCTCCTTACCCCTTTGCTTGTTGTAGCACATGCTGTCCAACCCCCTCAGTCTCATTCCCTTTACTTATATTTTTCCCAGGACAGTCCCTGTTTTAGGCAGCATGTCCCAGTGTCCCCACAAGTTTTGCTAAATGCAACTTTTGTCCTGGTTTTTGCTTACTTGTCCCAGTTTTGTGTCTCTTTTTTTTTTTACGCTGCTAATCCATGAGTGACAGTTATTTCAGCACCACTGTGGCAGTGCTTGGGCTGGACAGCAGTTTGCAACTTCAACCCCTGCGCTTATGTTGCACCGCAAGCATGTCAGTGGGAGCACAGTAAAGCATGTTTCTTCCTGTTAAATTAGACTGGGTAGTACTGCAAACAAGCATATGTAGAAGTCTGCCTGCCAGCAGCCGAGAGGGACTCCAGAAAGAGAAGAGATTGGCACAAGGAACTAAGGTACCCAAACCTGATTAGGTGTAGGGAAGTGTGTGAAAACAATCTGGTGTGGTGGTGGGAGTCACTGAAGTGAAGTTTGCTCAGCAAATGAGGCGAGTGTAGGCAGGTTAGATGGGTCTGTCAGGAGGAGCAGTACATGCTGCTCAAATGTCTGATCACAATTTAACACAGGTTTGCTTCTAATGAACTCTCTGTATATCATGATTGGCACTTGCTGCAGCAGAATGAAGTAATGTTTTAACCTGAATGTTTGCTACTGGTGTTACTGTGGGGCAGCATGGCCAGAGCAAGCAGCAAAATTTAATTGATTGTGCACAGCATTGTCTGTGGCGATTGGGGGAGGGTGGGGTGGTGTCATGGTCAGGATGGACCGTCTCAGTTTTAGGCCTCAGAAAGTTTGTAGCTTTACTTATATTAGTAGTGTGTGTCATCTGCGTAGAGTGTGTCTGTGTCTCCTGGGAGCCACAATTTACCATCCACAGAATTTACCCAGCCAGCAGCTTCAAGTGCTGATTCTACAGACCAGTCTGTGGGATGGACATCCACAATCTGTTGCTTATTTTATTTATTGAAGTCTTGGATGACACCTGTGAGCGGATGCTCGTTGAGAGGTTCCATGTTAGATATATTAACACAAGAAGACACAATACAGTTACAGTAAATTATACATACAGAGTACAAAAAAATCAGCAGATGGGTTGCAGTGACAAACAGTTCACAAATTGTGCTAAGGTATAGTATAGCCAGTGTACTGAGGAAGAGAGCGACGCAGAGGCAGACTGTTAGGTTGAGGTAGGGAGGGGCAGTGGGAACTAGGATAAGGAGGCAGAGGGAAAGAAAAGAGCCAGAGGGTGGGAGGCAAGTGCTAGGGCAAAGGGGGTGGGACACAAGTGTTTGGGCAAAGACTTAACTTGGCAGGTCAGGAGTTGGAACTGCTGAGGCAGACTAAAGCTGCGGGAGAGAGAGAGAGGCAGACTGTTAGTGTGAGGTAGGGAGGGGCAGTGGGAGCTGGGACAGAAAGGACAGAGGGAAAGAAAAGAACCAAGTGGTGGGGGGGGGCAGGTGCTAGGGCAAAAGGGGGTGGACGGCAAGTGCTTGGGCAAAGACTTAACTTGGAGGGTCAGGAGTTTGAAGTGCTGAGGCAGGCTAAAGCTGTGGGCGCAGACTAGCGGGGGCACCTACAGATGCTATTGTTGGTGAGGTGCTGACGGAGTTTGCGCTTAAAGGAACCAAGGGTTGTGACTCTGGCTATGTCAGGTGGTAGACCATTTGTCCACAGAGGGGACCGATGAGCAAAGGATCTCTGGACCATAGTTATGTGGCACCTGGGCACATGGAATACTTATGTAATTGAGCTCCTGGTGTGCCTGGCATGTATAGGTGGTGATAGATGGCTCACAACTCCTTGAGGAAGTAAGTTTAGTGAGATCTTTTTTGCGAGTAGACAGGTTTGATAAAGTATTCTGTCCTTCAATTGAAGCCAGCCCGATTGCATATAAAGCTCACAGGTGTGGTTGAGTTTTGGGGCATTAGTGAGCAGGTGGTAGGCTTTGTTTAAGGCTGTTGAGAGGTGTTGGAGCACTGTGTCAGTAGAGGAGCCATAGACAGCTAGGCCATAGTCAATCAAGGTGATGAGTGAACTGTTAATTGCAAAGTTCAGAGCTTCATAGGTCAAGCAATGACTGTGCCTGCAGAGGATACCGATCCTGGTGTTAAAGGTTTTTGCCGTGATGTCAGTGTGCTGTGTGTAAGATAGGGCTGTGTCCAGTGTGATTCCCAGGTACTTGAAATGGGGGACTAGTACCATGGTGTTACTGGAGTCACTCTGAATTGCCAGGGGATAGCCATTTTGCTTGTTTTGGGCAGTGGCGAAGAGCATGGTCTTGGTCTTTTTATAGTTCATGTCCAGTTTTTGCTTTTTGAACCATTTTTCAGCCGCTGTGAAGCCGCCCTGGAGGTCATATTCCAGAAGTGCGGTGTTGAGGTTGCTAGTAAAGATCACCGCATCATCTGCGTAGAGGAGCATGTGGCTATTGCAAGCAACCAGGAGGTTGTTTAGGAAGACACACTGAAGAGTAACGACTGAGTATGGATCCTTGTGGTACCCCTGATCTGAACAGTTGACTTTCTGATAGGATGTCCCTGATCTTTACTTGCTGTGATCACAGGCTAAGGTAGCTACAAAACCATTGTATGGTTTCTAGGGCTAGTCCTATGTCTGAGAGCTGTTCAAGGAGGAGGACATGATGGACCTTGTCAAATGCCTTTGATAGGTCAACAAAGGTCACCCCTACAACGTGCCCTTTGTCAAGAGCACTGTGTATGAATCTGGTAAATTTCAGGAGAGCTGCGATGGTACTTTGACCAGCTCAGAAACTATGCTGTTCTGAGCATATGAGCTGATACTGATTGAAGTACTCCACCAGCTGGTTAACCACAGTGCTTTCAAGGGCCTTGGAGAGTGGGGGAAGTATAGAGATCGGCCTGTAGTTGTTTTGAAGAGACTGGTCACCACTTTTGTGTACCGGGGTGACCGTGAAAACTTTCCAGATTTGTGGAAATTTGGAGTAGCAGAGGGATAGATTAATTATCTTTGTCAGTGGACCAAGTACTTCGTCTGGTGTTAGTTGAACAAATCTTCGGTACAGAGAGTCCCCACTATGCCTTGATTTGCCGAGGGCTCTTTCAAGGTATTTTCTAGCAGTGGCTTTGGAGACCAGTTTGAAATGGAAGAGTGGCCGGTTTGGTTGTGCTGGGGTCTTCTCACTGACTTCTGGAGCAGGGGTACTGAAGAAGTTCGTTGGGAGCACACTACTGAGATCCAAAAAGGCAAGGTTCAGAGAGTTAGCGATGAGCAGAGGGTCCAAGGTCTGGACGCTCTCAACATTTAGCATGGCTTGGGGCTATTTTAGGGTTCTTCCCACTGATATCGTTTAGATTTGCCCAGAACCATTTATTGCTATTCCAGGTGTTGGTGAGCACTTCCTTGTAGAATCTGCTTTTTTGCCTCACGGACTGCCTTTGCGCACTCGTTGCGGGGCTTTTTATACCTTTGGATGTTAGTTGATGTGCCATGTGCCCGTGCCATTTGCCAGAGTTGGTCTCTTATGTTTAGTTGCGCCAGTAGTTCTGGGGTAATCCAGGGATTTATAGGTCCTCTGGTTTTTCCTCTCTGTAACGGGAGCATGTTTGTCACAGGCCGCATTGAATTTTGAGATAAAGAGATCAAGTGCAGTGTCCACATCTGTGGCTCCATACAGGTCCGACCAGTCCTGCTGCTTTAGCTGTCCTTTAGTTGTGGAAGGTGGCCCTTAAGGAGTAGGCATTTTCTTTTTTTTTTTTATGGTTCTGGCAGGGGGTTTGTTGTAGTTGCTGTTCCAGAGGAAACTGATAGGGGAGTGGTCACTCAGTGAGTTGGGAAGCACAGTGAGATCTCAGGGTTTTATTTAGCTCTAAAAATTGATTAGCATTTTGCTCATAAAAGTGCTAAAACACTGTGAAAATGCATAGCACTTGCCTCACTGTGTTTAACAAACATAACACCTCTAGAAAACCTATATAAATACTTTCTGTACAGTTAGCATTGTCCCAAGAAAAAACTGCTAATCAATTATTTAAAACCCTGAATCTGTGGTGTGGGAGGGGCGCTTTGAGAGAACCTAGTCTAGAAGTGTGCTAGTCCCCGTCTTGTAATTGGTTCGAGTCGGCATGTCCTCCAGTTGGGAGAAGTGGATTGTGGCAAGGGTATCTTTAATGATGTTAGCAACAGGTGAGTCCCCGTTGATGCTGAAGTCTCCCAACAGCATTGTTTCAGTGTTTAGGTTCAGCGTGCTGCTGTAGTCCAGTAGGTTGTTGATGCCAGGTGTGGTCTGCTTAGGTGGGATGTATACGGACAGCAGCATGAGAACTCTGTTGTGTGCTCCTAGCATTAGTTTGGCTAGTGGGGGACGTGGCCAACTGCCGAGTGTAATGGACACCTGAGCCCTCGCAAATCCCCACCGCATATCCTTGTTAAACCCGTCTCTTACCTGTGTTTTGCCCGGTCCTTTGCTCCGCGTAGCTAACGTGTGTAATTACTCCCTTGTTGGCTCCGTTTCTGACTTCCTCCTGGTGCAGAAAGCACCCGATTTCTCCGTCGCCTGTTTCCCGGTCTGGTGGCCTGGCCTACCGCTGAAATGGAGCCTGCTCCTCCTCTCTCACACCTATAGGGTGGCCTGGCAGAAGTACAGCAAATGTTTGCAGAAATTTTGCACCGCATGGATAATTTAGACATAGCTACACGGAAAAATACCGCTGATATAGTGGATCTGTCTCAGCGGGCATGTATTGCTGAGCACAAGCTTGCAGAGGCAGAAGACGGCTGTCGGCAAACTGGGGCATGATTGCAAGACCAAGACTGGCTTATTCACCATCTGTGGGCCAGGGTGGAGGACTTAGAAAACCATAGCAGGTGGAACAATCTAAGATTTGTGGGCTTCCCTGAGGGTTGTGAAGGGACTGATACCATATGTTTCTTACAAAAGGAGCTCCCCCCCATATTGGGCTGGCACTCTGAAACACCGCCAGAGATTGATCGGGCTCACAGAACCCTGGTACCTCGCCCTGCCCCTGGTGATCGTCCTCGTACCATTTTGGCCCGCTTTCTCCGGTTTCTAGACCGGGAATCAATTACTAGATTGGCTCGCCAAAAGAAAGAACTCTTATGGAAGGGCCACAGGATTCAGATCTACGTGGACTACTCCCAGGAGCTAACAGCACGTCATAGGGCATTGACTGCAGCATGCCGGGCCTGTGCTGATTTGGGATTAGAATATTCCTTGCGGTACCCAGCATGTCTCCGCATTATCCTGAATGGATCTCCGTGACTATTTGACGTCAGTCAGCTGCGGAGAAATTCTTGGCATCCCAGGCGCCTAAGCTTAACCGAGGAATATCCAGGGAAACGCATAATCCTGGGGCCATGGCTATGGAGACTTCCATGCAAGCATCTACAGTCCTCTCTTCTGCGTCTACTCAGCATGTAGCCCCATAGCCGAGGACCTTGACCCGCTTTGTCTCTCAGAAATCTCCAGGGAGCAAAAAGAAAAATAGGAGGAGGGCTTGTCTTGATGGGGTGCACATCGATAAGACCCCGGCTCCACTCTCGGAGTTGCAGTGCCAGCCCTGACTCCATAGCCTCTCATTCCTCCTTGCAGCCGGACATGAGCAACAATCAGTTTCGGGCCTTAATGGATCTTCCGACAGATGGAACTCTACTGGACCCACCCTTGCCTCCTAGACTGTATTCTAAGGGCAACAAATCCCATGCTGCACGTTCTCTCTCCTGGGCAGATGCTGCTGATCCAATTTCCCCCCCGAGACTTCCACCTCTGCTGACATTGCCTCTAGCCATCTAACATCTACCTGCCCTTCAGCAGCTCCCTCTCCTGCTTCTAAATCTGTGGGCTGAATGTGATCTGGTTTGTCTTTTGCTGTTCCGTTTCATTTTTATCTGATGTTATCAGCTGTTTGCCATGCTCCCGGCTCTCAGGTATATGCCTTCTATATCTGGGCGACCTGGGTATTGTAGGCCGGGGGGCAGTATTCCAGAGAAGGGATTCCTGCCTGCCTGCACCTGTTCCTTACTCTTTTTTTTTTTTTTTTTTTTAAGGCCCCCTTTGGACGGGCCTGATTAGGAGACCGCTAGTCAGAGGCAGCATGGTGGAGCCCCTCCCTGTTACCCCTCTAGCTCCTTACTGCCTCACAGCTTTCAACCATTGAATGGAGTGATTAGCTGGGTTAGGGGCTGGCCTTTCAGACTGCGGGGAACTTTACTCAGATGTTTTGCCGCTTTAGTTAAATTGATTATGCAGGATGCTGGATGCTGACTCTATAGATGGGATACTGCACAGAGAGTTTCTTGGACAGGGGGGTGTCCTATCTCTCTCTTGCCGTAGTTGGATAACTACCTACATCCCAACGAGCCCTGCTGGTATCTGGGCCTCAAGCGGTCAATGCATACAGCAGGAGCTGGTCTGTTAAGGAAAGGTTTTGGGAGGTGGGGGGGTGGGGACATTTACAGCTGTTGCTGGTTAATGTTATTGTTGCTTTTTGTAGTTTAACTTTCAGGATCTACTGAGCCCTGTTCAGGAATGTGTACTTTTCTATACTTTTAGTAGTTTTGGCATTCTGAATTCTGAGATTCTGACCCACTCCTTCCAAGATATTTTTAGGGGAGAGTGTACCCTTCCAGGGGGATTTAGCCTCAGGCCTTGGTGCTTCCTGTTATATTTTGCTTCGGCCATGATCTCATCCAGGTCAAATGGAGACTAACCTTATCTCCTGGAATGTCCAGGAGCTCAACTCTCCCATTAAACAGAAGAAAGTCTTGCTCCATTTGGAAAAGTTCAGACCCTTGGTGGTCCTCCTTCAGGAGACAAAACTCTACTCTGCTGAAGCAAAGAAGCTTCGATGGGGTTGGTGGTGGAGGAGCTACATAGTGTGGCCGACTCTTAACAAACGGGGGGGTCTCTATACTTTTACACAAAACCCTGGGGTGGAAATTTAATAGGCATATATCCATGATTGAGAGGGGAGATGGATCATGGTTGAAATGGTGACACCAGAAGACCCTTTGATCCTAGTTAATTTATATGCTCCCAACCAGGACGGCTCCCAGTTTTTCCATACGGTTAACCAGGCCCTCACAGATTTTAACATAAAGTCCCAATCCTACTTAGTGGTGATTCTGGCACGCGACCATTCTATTGACAGAAATAATAAGGCCCCCGAACCACATAGGCAGGCAAAAAAAAGCTCTACTGAGGCTAATGGATGAACATGGACTGTTGGATGCGTGGAGAGCCTTACACCCTGGGGTGCGGGGTTATACATGCTTCTCGCAAACTCATGGTTCATCCAGTAGAATAGACCTATGGTTGATCTCCTCTGGACTTTACGATAAGGTGGCTACCTCCTGTATGCATCCAATCTATGTTTCAGATCATGCCCCTCTGGAAATTCAGTTTAAACTGGGGCAGGACTACCCCATTATCCCTCCTGGCATTTGGATCCCCTTCTCCTTGAGGACGGGGACTTTCAGAAATGGTTGGGCCCTGCAATCACTGAATACTGGACTAATAATGATAATGGGGAGGTTACAGATATTACCCTATGGGAAGCTTTCAAGGCGACAATAAGGGGCAGTATAATGGCCTTTGCTTCAGCCAGGGGACTCCACCGGGAGGCAGATCAAAGGGCATAAGAAAAACAACGTTATCGCTTGGAAACCCAATATAAATCGCTCCAAGATAAGCCCCCACCTCAGTCCCTACTCACACAATTGGCGAGTACCGGAATTTCCTTGAATGCACACTTAACCCACCAGGCTGAATTGAATCTTAGGCGGCTACGTCATGCCTATTGGGAGGGTGGCGAGAAGGCCAGCAAACTCCTGGCATATCACCTTAAACAT
The DNA here is from genome assembly GCA_016271365.2 of Neoceratodus forsteri. Lineage (NCBI taxonomy): Eukaryota > Metazoa > Chordata > Ceratodontiformes > Ceratodontidae > Neoceratodus > Neoceratodus forsteri. The sequence goes on from CM028132.1 coordinate 502,352,550, forward strand.
CAACAAATGTCCAAGAGGATACTCGCCTTAAACAACCATATTGGGATCCCTTGTTATTCCACTGCAGGGGTCAGTGACATTATGGCTCAGTTCTCTAAGCAGTTATATGCTTCTCCATGCCCCCCAGTCCGCTTTCTATTCAAATATTCCTGGATTCATTACCCATCCGTAAACTCCCTCCATCAGACTTCAAATTGTTAGAAGCCTCGATCATAGTGGAAGAAGTGGATAAGGCTATTCAATCCATGAATCTTCGTAAAGCCCCCGGGACTGATGGACTCCCCATTGACTTCTACTGGGTCCAGGGTATAAACCTTTCCCCCATCTAGTCTGGATGTTCAGGCATTCCCTACTTACATTTCTTTTACCCCCTTCCTTGAAGGAAGCTACCATCACTGTACTCCCCAAGAAGGGGAAGGACTTACTATCTCCGGGCAGTTACCACCCCATCTCCCTCATTAATGCTGACACCAAAATCTTGGCAAAAGTTCTTGCTGGTAGGCTGGAACCCCTTCTTTCAGGGCTGGTCCATCCCTCCCAAGCTGGCTTTAAGGGGCATCTGGGGTCCAATCATCACAGAACACTTCTCTCGCTAATGCAGTACTCCAAAACATAAAAAAAAAACCTGTGTTGCCTTAGCTGTTGACTTTGAGAAGGCATTTGACTCGGTAGAGTGGTCATATCTGTTCCATACCCTCTCCTCCATGGGGGTGGGACCAGGCTTTCTCTCCTGGATTAAACTATTGTATGCTTCTCCCTTAGCTAGGGTATTGACAAATGGCAATTTATCTCCGCCTTTCCAACTGCAGAAAGGTACGAGACAAGGGTATCCTCTCTCTGCCTCTCCCCTTCTGTTCATTTTAGCCATTGAGCCACTGGCCATTGCCCTCTGGGAATCGCCCTCCATTCCTGGAATACTGATAGGTGACACCACTTTTAAGGCATTTCTCTATGCTGCTGATCTTTTGGTCACCACTGAATGCACGCCACAGGTGATTCAATCCATTCTCCATATTCTGAAGGTATTTTCTGGAATATCAGGCCTTAGGATTAATCATACTAAAACTGAGGTGCTCCCCCTGAATTCGGTACCCTCTGGTATAGACTTCGCTGCCTCGGGTCTCAAATGGTCCCCCAATGGTATAAAATATCTAGATATCATCTTACATCCTAATTTGTCAGAAATGCTCACAGCTAACTTCTCTTCTCTGGGGGAGTCTCTCAAACAGGACATGGCCCACTGAAAGGCCTTGAGGCTTTCATTAGCCGGGAAAATTGACTCTATCAAGATGATGGCAGCCCCCAAGATCTTATATCTGCTGTCCCATCTCCCTGTACCTGTCCCATCGAAATGGTTCCAGAAATTGGAAGCTCACATTAGCAACTTCCTCTGGGAGGGCTCCTGACCGCGTTATAGTAAGCCTAAACTCCGTTAGCACTGGAGCAGGGGGGGTTGGGGACTCCATTGGTTTCAGGGCTGTCATATGGCCTTCGTCCCAGCCCAGACCACCCTATGGTTTTCCATTATTGGTTTCACTTCACCTACCTGGCTCCCACTAGAGGCATCACGCCTACAGGCCCCCTCTCCTGCGGTGGCGCTGTACAGTAAGAAAAATCTTCCCCCGAATCTCTCTCTCCCCCATTCTGTTGTCCTTTCAATTCAATACTGGTAAAGAGTCCTTACTGTCTTAGGCCAGGACCTGACACCCTGGAAGTTCATGCCTCTCTGGAATAATCGTGCCTTGGTGGTGGGTGGCAGTATGAAATATAAAAATTGATGGCAGATAAGGACTGCTAGGCCCATCCAGTCTGCCTGTAGGCCCTATACATTGTATGTGGCCACAGACCCTGTATGATCAATGGCTTTTCATCACTACCTCCCCTCTCAAGCTTCCTGTGTGCCTGTCCTAGGCATGCTTAAATCCCTCCACTGTGCTTGCCCCCACTATCTCCTGTAGCGGACTATTCCAAGCGTCGACTACCCTATCTGTGTAGAAAAACTTCCTCACATTACCTCTTAATCTACCCCCTTCCAATTTCATACTGTACCCCCTTGTTCTAGTACTTCTTCTACATTGGACATTTCTACACTTAGAGCGGAGGTAGTGTCCAGAGTCGCACTATTTGTGACATCAGTTTACAGCTGTGTAAATTTATTTATTTTATTAATTATTGAAAATCGGTAACAAAGTGAGGCACACTGAGCCAAGGCTTGTTTCCAGGTGTGATCTGGTGGAAGGGCACAGGATAAAAAGTATGTACAGTAACAAAAAGATGCAGGCAAAGGCCAGCTCAGTGGCACTGAGGAGCTAAATGCCACACCTCGCATCACGCCAGTGACCCATGTTCGGGAATAAGCGCGGGCCGCTGGGGGTCGGCAGGAAGGAGATGGATTGAGCATCTGATGGACTGCTCTCCATCTCTGGAGATGGTGTGACTGGCGGCGGCGCACGTCTGACCCCTAGCGGATGCTGGGGCTTGGTGGCATGCTGCCACAAAATAAGTGGTGTGGGAGCATGGCAGATGCTTGAGGTGCTGTGGTAGCATTCGCATGCCTGTCAGGTGTCATTGCACGCTGTGCCCTGCATGGGAGTAAATCCAAGAAAAAGACCCTGGTGGCTGGTTGTTGCGGCTTGACGGCTTTCCCTGCACTCAGTCTCTGGAGGTAACACCCCTAAACTGGATCCAGACTCAGCTGGTGAGCAAGGGGGGCTCCCCACCACCCTGCCACGGAGGTAAGCCATGGGAGTTACAGGTGGTGAGGGCCCAAAGGAGTGGAGAGTTGGGATGATGGCTGGATGAGAGCCGACTGGGGGCTGGGGTGAAAAGGGATAGCAAAAAAAAATAAAAATACAGGCAAAAAAAGACCGATTCATTACAACCATGAAAAAATTATAAATTTATACAGTTAGAGCAAAGGTATAAAAAACTGAAAAGGATACAGTAACACACAAAACAAAATGACTATTATGTCCCAAGCATGGACTTCTGACTTCAGCTCCAGAAGAAGCCCCAGCTTTGGGTGACCTCAGGGGTGGAAAATCTTTTTTTTTTTTTTTTTTTTTTTTCCTCCTGTAAATACCCTCAGCTATGAAGAACTGAATGACTTGAAATTCAGGGTGTGTTTAGAATGTCATACACAAGTCCTATTATAGAGCTGAGAGTCTTGAAGGGACTTGCAAAACCTGAAGGTGGACAAAGTTGTGGGGCTGGACGGGGTACACCCAGGGATATTGAGGGAGCTCAGGGAGGTACTGGCTGCGCTTCTGTGTAGTTTTTAACAACTCACTGGAAACATTCATGGTTCCGGAGGAGGCAAATATAGTCCCGCTTTACAGAAGTGGAAGCAGGGAAGAGGTTGGCTGCTATAGGCCAGTCAGCCTGACATTGGTGGTGGGAAAGTTAGTGGAGTCACTGCTAAAGGAAAGGACTGTGGAGTATCTTGACTCCAGTGGGTTACAAGACTCGAGGCAACACGGCTTCACAGGGTCATGCCAGATGAATCTGATGGATTTATTTTGCTTGGTGACCAGGGAAATAGATCAGGGTCTGGTGGTGGATGTGGCCTTCTTAGAATTCAGTAAGGCTTTCAACACCACATATGAGACTTATAAGAAAACTGGACAGCTTAGGCATGGGTCCTAAAGTGGATAACTTGGTAAGAAATTTGTTAAGGGATAAGTGACGGAGGGTGGTGATAAACTTAGTTCACTACTTGTAATAGGCATGATAGATGAGCTGGAAGGGAAGGTCTGCCTCTTTGAGGATGACACCAAAATCTACAAAAGGGTGGACACTCCAGAGGGGGTGGAAAGAAGGCGCAGATGGCTGAGAAACCTCGAGGAGTGATCAAAGGCATGGTAGCTGGGTTTCATTACCAAAAAAGTGCAGAATCATGCACTTTGGGCACAGTAACTCAAAGATGGAGTACAAAATAGGAGAAGAGGTATTGACGGTGGCCAAACAGGAAAGGAACCTGGGAGTAGTTATATCTGATGGCCTCAAAGTGGTGAGGCAGTGTGACAAGGGAGTTGATAGGTCCAGTGGGATGTTGTGGTGCAGAAGGAGGGAGGTTGTATTGCCACTGTACAGATCACTGCTGAGACCACACCTGGAGTACTTTGTCCTGTTCTGGAGACCACATCTCAGCAAAGACAGAGTGAAGGCTGTCCAGAAGAGGGCAACTAAAATGGTGAAGGATCTGCATCAGATCGCCTGTGAGACTTCATCTGGAGTACTGTTTCCAGTTTTGGAGACCACATTTCAGGAAGGATATAGAGAATTAGCACCTACTGCTAATCAAAGTTGAAACTGACTCGCATTTGCCAGTTTTTGATTTGCAAATTGCGATGCGAACCTGCTTAATTTATGCCTTGCAGAGTAGAGGCTGTCAAGAGGAGGGCAACTTAAATGGTGCAGGGTCTGCATCAGAAGCCGTATGAGAAGAGACTGAAGGATATTGGTATGTACTTCTCAAAAGAGAAGAGGGAGTGGTGGGGATATGATAGAGACCTATAAATATCTACCAGGGATAAATAAATGTACGGGGGGAGGTATTTTTCAAAGGAAAAGATGCACGAAAACAAGGGGAGATGCAATGAAGCTGGAAGGGGTAAATTCAAGAGGGATGTAAAGAAGTATTTCTTCACTGTAAGAATGGTGGGTGCCTGGAACGTTCTTCCAGTGGAAGTGGTGGGATTCAAGAATGCATGGGAGAGGTATAAGTGATGGGGGAAGGGAGACAGAGAGCAAGTAGAGTCTGCGGTGACAGTACAGGCAGGCAAAAAAATGGGCAGAGTGGGTGGGCCAAGCAGTCCTCATCTGCCATCCGATTCTGTGTTTCTGTACAACTGAGAGCTACTGACGCCAACTAAAATATATATTGTGTGTGTGCATGTGTGTATATCGATTAAAATAAATGATGGGTAATTGTGGTATACATAGAGAATAAATGCTAGGTAAGCATAGTGTATGGAGAAATGTACCATCGAGGGGGGTTAATTGGCTCCATATCCTGCAAGTCCGAAGGGCAAGTGAGATATGGAGCTAATTAGCCCCTTGAGATAGTATATTTCCCCGTGCACCACACTCACCTAGCATTTATGTTATATAATACATTAGTTTTCTTTTGTTTAGATTGCATTTGCGATCATTTCCGGGTTTGCCTCTGATTATTTTTTATTTATTTTTTTTGGTCACGCTCGCTTTTCAGTAGTGTAGAGGTATTTTTGTGTTTGCCACTGTTTTGGTCCAGTTTCAGTTCTGTAGTGCAGGGTCATCCTATATAATGAAGTGTGGCTAGGCCAGTCTGTCCCATAGTGTCTTTTGGTGAGGCTCAAGAATGGCAGGCAGCTGGGTAAGCATTGCATTCCAGTCTGGTGGGTTGGCAATTTGGAGTGGCGGTTCAGCAGCCAGGGGTGGCCGTCATAAGGAACACGGAGGGAGCATCAGAGAAATATGGAGGCAGCAGAAATACTAGCATAGAGGGCGTGGGTGAGTAGCCAGAGCTACTACGAGGGACATTGGTGTTCAAATAAAAAGAAGGAATGGGCTGTACTGCACTGATGAGGGTCTCTGTTGATCTTTTTCGAGGATATCTCTTCCATTAGTCCATACCTTTATAAACTACCGCCCCCAGGAACTAGGACCACACAGAAATTTTTGCTAGCTGGGAGCTGCCCACGACAATGTCATGTGTCCGCATCTACATAAATATGGGTGGCCCCATCACTCCTCAGTTCTTTCCCTGCTGTCGATCATTTTTATTGAGTTTACTGAGGAAATGTCATCAACTAGCCATTGCTGTTTACTTTTCTTTGTTTTATCACAGTGTTTTTTGTCATCTCTGCATGCCACCAGAATTGTCAGCCGTGTTATTTCGGTATTGTAAGTGTAAAGACAAAATATATAAAGAAGACTCGCACACAGCTTCATTTGTGCTGTTTGGGCCTGTCTCTCAATGTGAGGACTTGTGAGATCTGCCAGGACTTCAACCAAGCAACAAGGCAATGCTGTAAAAAAGCTTTAGAAAATTTCCTTCTCCAAAAAGTATTGGCAGCCATGGAGAAAGAACAAGGCTTAAAATTGCTGTCGCCATCTACGTTGGTCAAGATTTGGCCCCTAAAGTCGAAAGACTGAGACAGGGAACAGTTGTCATCCTGACCCTCCTCATCATCTGGCCATAAGCACAGAGACAAAGAGAAGTCCACTTCCCAGCGAGATGCCGGTCACTGTTGAGGCAAGGTAGCATTGACGACAGCCCCCCACCCCTGACTGTCATTGAGACACCAAGGTCGAGGTTTGCGTGGGTGCTGCCATACCTGCTATGGACAGTATGACACCATTGTCATCTGGCCAAGGCCTGTTGCAGCGCAAGTAGTCATGGCACTTGCCCAGATCATTGTCAACTCTCAGGCTGTGCTGGCATAATTTTCAGAGATGATATGATAGATTCTGCCTGGATTACCTGTGCATGCTGTTATTCCATCAACGGGGCCAGCAGGTACTGTGCTCCCGTCGACTGCTTCCAGCATACAGCAGATTCCTCCTCCTCCTCCTCCTCAGCCACTGCCATTATCTGCAGCGACTTCAGCAACTCCTGTCCTCAACAGGGAGGTTGATGTGATGGAATGTAATCCTGACCTCCTGGTATTGGAGAATTATGAGGCAGAGCAATATGTAACTGCTCGCTCTAGTTCTACCCTCTCATCCTGCAGTGAGGACTCGGTGGTGTATACCCTGAGATCCCCCTCCTGAGGATCCCACTTTTCAAACCATGATGCAGCAAATGCAAACTGCCATGAGCTTTGCTGTGGAAGAAGAAGATTCCGCTAAAAAGGGGAAGGAAGCTACAGTGGGTCCTCTTTTAAAGAAAAACTTTTTGGCTTCAGTCATCCCTGTATTTTTATCTGACGCATTCTTGAAATTTTTTTATATGCTTTTTAACATTCTACATGAACTCCCTCATTTGCCTGTTTTCAGAAATGAAATGTAGTTTTGTTTGCTGGTATTGTTCTGTGTTGTCTCTCTTGTTTGGATTGTATCTCTGAATATTTTCAGTAAAAAGTTTTTAACATAACCCCCCACCCCGCCCCCAAATTTAATGGAATTTGTGGAGTTTCCTTGCTCACCCTTCATTATTATTCCCCCCATTTGCCCTGCATTAGAAGATGCTACCTTTGCTGCATGGTACAGACCAAACTGCTTGCAGTTCCCAGAAAGGCTTATAAGCAGTATCCTTCCCCATCTGCTAAGCTTTATTGTGCTACCCGGCCATAAACTGACTCAGTAGTTAGCATGGCTCTTCATGATAGGTCCAGGGCACCTAAGCACTTTGCTTCCTGACAAGGAACCTGAGGGGTGGATGTGACGGGCAAGTGTACATTTGCCTCAGCCTCCCTGGGACTTATAATTGCTAGTTATCAGGTCCATAGGATTAAGTACCAGAACAGCTGTGGAAAGCTGCTAAGGCTTCAGCCCAGGCTTTACCTGAGGGTTCTGCCAAGAACGAATTAATTAAAACTAACTTCTGGGGCTGAGGTTGGCAAACATTTGCTAAGGTCTGCCTGTGATGTCTCTGATGCTTCTGCCAGATCTGCTGCTTCAGGCATATGTATGAGACGCTGTTCTTGGCTTAGAGTTACAGGTTTTGCTGATAATGTACAGAAAGCAGTTTTGAACGCCCCATTTAGGAGAACAGAACTGTTTGGTTATGATGTTGAAGAGACACTTTGGGGTCTTCAGACCTCCAGATCTGTTAAATCTCTTTATCTCACTCCTTCTAGGGGATGTGGAAGGGGTTCTTTTTAGAACCTGTTACAAGAGGTGGTAGTGCCCGCCATCAACAGGGCAGAGGTAGGGCAGGTAGTATATTGCCAGGACCCCTCCCACCAGGTGCCCATTCAAAAGCACCCAAAGCATTCTGCCCTCACTGGTTCTGCCTGACTCTTTTTCAGAAGATAACCCCACCTCCACTGTTACCTTCAGGGGTGGTTGTGTGTGTGTGTGTGTGTGTGTGTGTGTGTGTGGGAGGATTTCCATACACCTAAAATGGCGGCGGAAGATTACAACCGGTGAGTGGGTATTGGTGATAATTGCAAGGGGAAATGCTCTGGAGCTCTTTGCAACTCCCCCCCCCCAAGGATCATCCTCTTCATCCTTTCAGTTGTTCTCTGGGCCTTTTGTCCCTTCTGAGGGAAGAAGTGCAGTCATTATTCCAAACACGTGCTCTAGAACCAGTTCCTTCAACCCAGAGAAACAAAGGGTTGTATTCCAGCTATTTCATGGTTCCAGAATAGACAGGGGTTCTGTGTCCTGTACTAGACCATAGGGAGCTGAACTTCTGCATAAAACACAAGAAGTTTTGTATGGTATCCCTGCAAGTTCTGATTCCGTCTCTGCAAAAATAGGACTAGCTGTGCTTCCTAGACATGAAGGATGCATACCTTCATGTCAAGCCCAAAAAAGCCAACAGGCAGTATCTCTGTATCATGCAAGAACGGGAGTACTGTCAGTTCAGAGTATTGCCCTTTGGCTTGCCCTCTACGTCATGGGCCTTTACCAAATGCCTGGTAGCAGCGACAGCAGCCCTTCCCAGGGAGGGCTTAGATGTGTGTGTCACTATCTAGACGACTGGCTTCTGAAGGCCAGCTCCAGAGAGGCTTTACTGCATACCCTGTCACAGACAAGGCAATTGTTCAACAACTTGGGGTCACAGAGAATGTACCCAAGTCTGGCATGACTCCCTGCCGAATACTACAGTACACAGGACTAGTCTTGATACAGAGAAGGGAGTTGCTTTCCTGCTACAGGACAGGGCACGTCCTGATTGCTCAAGCACAGCTGATATGTCATTGTGTTTTTCCACAGGTCATGTTATGTCCTCTGGGCCTCATGGCAGTGGCCTTTGTGATGGTAGCACTGGCATGCTTTGCATATGATACCACAGTGAACACTTAGGATCCAGTGGAATCATCTGATGGACGAGCTGGACTAAAGGATCTTCGTCACATCCCTATTGCACAGGGCACTCTTACGGTGGATGGATCGCAACAGTCTTTTACAGAGCATTCCCATTCCTTGTCCCAGCTGCAGTACAGATCCTCACCATGGATGCCTTGGGTTCTGTGATGTGAGTGCACATCTGGGTCCATACCAGACAAAATGGTTATGGTCCCAGGTGGAGGCCAAGTTACACATCAGTATCCTGGAAATGAGAGCTATCCTGTACAGTCGCCAGGCACTTGACAAGCCTTAACCCCGACGAGCAGCGCCAGTGTGATGCATTACATCAACAAATAAGGTGGCACCCATTCCTATCCTCTGTGCAGGGAGGCAATGAGAGTGTGGTACTGGGCTCTATCCAGTGGCCTACAATAGTCAGCTGTGCATCTCACAGGTCTCCAAAATGTCTTGACAGACAGGCTGTGCGGGTCATAGTCCCAGATGCATGAACGGGTATTGCTGACCTTGGTGGTAGAGGACCTCTTAGCAAAATGGGGTTGTCCAGAGTGGGACCTTTTTGTGTCCCCATACAGCCACGTTTCCACTTGCTTGTTCTAGGGCCTGGAGTTTTCCGGTGATATGCGTTATCCTTCTCTTGCACAGGGAAATTCATGTACACATTTCCACCAGTTCCTCTAATACAGTGCGTCCTTCTCAAACTGCGAATGGAAAGTGCGACTTTGATCCTCATAGCCAGATTATGGCCTCACCAGGCATGGTTTCCGCACCTACAGCAACTGGCGGTGGAGCCTCCAGTACTTCTGTCGTTTGTGTCAGGATCTGTTGTCATAGGACAAGGAGTTCCTAGTCCATCTGGAGCTGAAGTCCCTACATCTGCATGCATGACTTCTGAAAACATAGTCATGGCGCATTTTGGAGTATCCCCTAGAGTTGCTGATATTCTGGTTGTGGCCTGAAAACATTCTGCCAGGCGTACTTTATTCCTTAAAGTGGAAGCGGTTCATTTGGTGGTCTGCTTCCAAGACTCTGGACCCATTTTCCTGTCCTGTAAACAAAGTGTTGGAATACTTGCTGTTCCTATCAGACTCTGTCCCATAGTAAGTGCATTTGGCAGCTATGCCAGCTTTCCATGCTCTTATCATATTGTTGCACAAATGGAGGTGTCCCATACTTTTTTTTTCTATGTTTATTCTCCTGAGCGTGGCAGGCAGCTCCGGTTCCTCCCTTGGAGGGACTCTGTCTCCGGCCACACTGTTCCCATGCCCGATACCCCCTAAATCCCCCATGGGTCCCCGGTGGCAGGGCCGAGGCAAAGGGGTGTCAGCTTTCCCCAACCCCGGAACAAAATCCAGACGACATGGGCTGGACGGGGTGTGGGTGCGGCCATCATGGAGCCTGCCAGCTCCTTTTCCTCCAAGTTTTCTCCTGCCCCCCCCTCCCCACTGATGTCATACTTTGGCAATGTACCTCTGGCTCTCATCTCCCCCTGGCTGACCCCAGAGGGCAGTTGATGAGCAAGATGACAAACCCTCCCTCTCCAAGAGAGGAGAGCAGTCCTCCAGACGCTCAGTCCTCTTTCTCTCCCCTGCCGACCCCTGGCAGCCTAGGCTTTTTCCCAAACCTGGGTCGCTGGCATGGCACGAGGTGTAGGGACCAGCGCCTCAACCTCCAGTGCCACCGGGCCAGCGTCCCATACTTTTTTGAGGGGTATTCTGCACATAAATCCTCCTGTTTGTAATCCAGTCCCTCCCTGGGACTTGACTTTTGTGCTTGAGAAACTGACATTGTCTCCATTTGAGCCAGCTGTGAGTTGTGGCCTATGTTTCCTGTCATGAAAAATTTCATTTTTAATTGCCATTACTTCTGCTCAAAGGATTTCAGAGCTGCAGGCTATAATATGTGAGCCTTCTTATTTGATTTGATTTTTTTTTTTTTTAACAAAGATAGACTTTCTTTGCATACCGATCCTAAGTTTCTGCCAAAGGTGGTATCTGAATTTACACTGAATGAAACAATATACCTTCCTGTTTATTGTCTCAAGCATGCAAGTCAGAGTGAAGCACTGCTCCATACTTTAGCTGTACATAGAATACTGAGATACTATCTGAATCACAGCAAGGAACTCTCCGCTTTTCTTTCATTCGCCCCGGGAAAGAGGGTGCCCCTGTGTCTAAACAGTTGCTGTCCAAATGGTTGGCACATTGTATTACGTTTTATGACAGGAAGTACAGTAAGGAAATTCCTGGTGCGGTTCGTGATCATTCCACAAAAGGGGTGGCCACTTCTGCTGCTGACATTTGTGCTACAGCCACATAGAGCACTGTCCACACCTTCATTAAACATTACATTCTGGCAATAGTCTCTTGTAGATGTGCTGGCTTTGGACTTGCTGTACTGCAGTTCTCCTGTCTTGAATGTACCGGACTGTACCAAACTTCCCCTGCCTTTTGGGACTGTTTGGGACTCATTCCAAAGGTGTGGCCTAATGGAAGAGATATCCTTAAAGAAGACAGAACAGTTATACTTACCATAACAGTAGATCTTTGAGAGAATGTCTTCCATGAGGCCGTGCCATCCCTCCCTCCATCCCCCTTTTACTTCAGTGACGATAACATCAGATATTGTGCCTAATCCTAATCCACGGCTGTTGCATCCAGCACTATATGTCATCTTCAGTGCTTGTTACTGGTCTGATCTCCTGGCTTCCCGTGGGTGGTGGTCCTCCGAGTCTAATCTCCAGTGGGGAACTGAGGAGTGATGCGGCTGCCCACGTTTCTGTAGATGCTGATGCATGACATTGTCATTGGTGGGCTCCTGGCTAGCAAAAATTTCGATGTGGTCCTAGTGTCTGTGGCTGGACTTCCAAAGGTGTGGCCTAATGGAAGAGATTCTCCTGAAGCTCTACTGTTACAGTAAGTACATAACCATTCTTTTGGGGAGTTTGGAAGGAGTAAGAATGGGGCTGCAGGGCCAAAGCAATGTGTCTTGGCAGTTAACATCGTAAAACATGGCCAGCTGTGGTGTATGACTTTTAAGGACTGGTATATGACTTCAGCTGGCATGATATACGGGGGAATAGATGATGGGCTTTTGAATGGGACACAAGTCCCATCCAGAATACCTCCCACAACGATTACATGCCTGCATTTCTTTCCATCCCTCAGAACCTTCTCACTAGCAGCCTAGACAAGATTGTCATTCCACACCTTGTACGCACAGATTGTGACACCTAACCTAACATTAACATCCATAAGCCAGTAAATACTTGCAGCTGTCCCAAACTGCTCATCTAGTTCATTAAAGAAGACAGCTATCTGGTTTATCCTGCCATGAGTCTGCTACATTAGAAGTAACATGGCTAGCCGGCCCGGTGGCGCTGAGGGTTGAGGCGCTGGATGCCACACCTCGCTCCACGCCGGCGACCCGGGTTCAGGAGCGGACTCTGGTCGCTGGTGGGCCGGCCGGGGGGAGTTAGGCTTGAGCGTCCAACGACAGCTCGCCTACTCCGGGAGGGTTACAAGCAGCAGTCTTAACATTGTCTGACTCCGAGCAGAGTGCTCGGAGTACTGCAAGCCCCCAATGTTAAGGGGAGGGCTGCCGACATACAGCGTGACGTCAGCACTCTGCACCTTGACGTCAGGAGTCCTATGCTGTAGGGTGTGGGAGAAAAAGCGGAAAAATGCCTGCCATCGCCGGGAAGATGGAGCCTCCGGAGACATGCCCTCGATGTGCCTTCGCCCGCCCGATGGCCCCCGGACCGACGAAAGTTTATTGTTGGGGTAAGGGGGCTCTGCCCCATCCCCACTCGGTGGGGGTGGTAAAACCAAAGCTCTATGGGGTTCCTGTGGGGTCATACGGACAGGGTGGAAGGCAGAGGGATGTCTACCTTGAGGCTCCTGAAGGGTCGGGGATGGCAGGCAGGAAGGTGAATAAAATAGTAATTTCAAAAAAAAAGAAGTAACATGGCTTGGTGGTGATGAGTAATAGGGATTTTCTGACACGCTGGCGACCCGGGGTCGCGCCCCAAGCCCGGGACGTCAGGAGCAGATGACGGCAGGGAGGGATTTCAGCATGTCCTTTTGGATGCTTTCTTCCTGGGAGGGGAAGGGGGATGGGTGCGCTGTGCCGCTCTTCAAGCAGCTCCTGGTGGTGGATTTAGTGGCACCCTAGGTGATGTGGGAATCCACGCATTGCCGGATGCCCCCGTTGCATGCGGCCAGCATCAGTATGGGTGGGCAGGGACCGTAAAAAGAAAATGGAGCTGCCAGTTCCTCCAGATGATGGTTGCTCGTCTCCCCAGCCACCGTTCCCAGAGCACACATTCTGTGCCCCTGTGTCTACTCCAGGGCCACCATATCCAGAAATCTTCTCCTCCTCCATGCCCCCCTTTGGGGTGGAGGGGCCCTTCCAGTAGGGCTAGTGCACAACCCCTCGGATGCAAGGTGCATGGGCTGTGTCCAGCAGAGGAAGGCAGCAGGGGAGGAAACCAGGTGGGTATCAGGGACTTATGTGGTTCAAAGGAGTGGTGGACTGGAGCCCAAGAGAGTGTAGTACCACTTGGTCAGTCCTGCCATTTTACTACTGTCTTCAGTTTAATTTACATTTTCGAGTTGCAGTGTAGCATGGTCAAGCAGCATTCTTTGCCGTTAAAAAATGCTGGCAGACGTTTATAACCAGCAAGCTTTTGGCCGAAAAGGGTGTAATCCATCTGGTTTCAAACTCAATTTAGTTTTTCTCCAAAAAAAAAAAAAAAAGCCACCAACTGTACAGTGAGGGGGGAGAGAGCATGAGCTGGCAGCTTCACAAGTGTAGGCACAAGCTTGAGCAATGGTTTCTAGAGCAACACTCCCTCACACTTGTGTCTACACTGGGGAAGCTGCCGACATGCTCGGTCTCATCACTGTACAGTCTGTGGCTTTTTTTTTTGTTTGTTTTGCTAGAGAACATGAACTAAATTGAGTTTGAAACCAGACGGATTACATCATTTTATGCCAAAAACTTGCTGTTTCCAAATGTCTGCCAGCATTCTTTTTGTTGCATTGAATGCTGCTCAGTCACTTTACATTGCCACACAAAAGTAAAAGTGATTAGACAGGAGAGAGTGTTAAAAATGGCGGGATCAACTAAGTAGCTTCTTTTTTATCACTTTTAATCCATCTAAATCAAGACTGGATCAATCCGATCACCTAAATAAAACTTTTTTTTTTTTTTAATTCAAGTTTATTGCATATTTTGGTACATAATAGAACCATTAAAAGTACTATATATCATTCTTGGATTGACACATACAAATGCATACATTTGCTTTCTGGTTTACCAATGTATAATTTCATATTCCACAAAATTTCATATTTTGTTTGGTTCCCTTTTTGATTTAACCGTGAGCGATCTGGGAGAGCCAGTTGTCTACCATTCTTCCGATGTAAAGTTCCCCTCTCTAAGTCCCCAATTCCTCCTTTCTTCTTTTACATTGTTCCATTTTATTCTGGTGCCATCTCCCACAGGGTCCACCTAGCATTAAATCTCTGTATCCTCAAATTTATTTTATATGTAATTTCCTCCATTTCTTTAATTTCATTTACTGTTTTAAGCCAGTCATGACCTGTCGGAGGACATGTAGTCAGCCAGTTTTTTGTTATGGCCTTATGTGAAGCCGTGAGAAGGACTCCCCAAAGGTAGATTCTGTTTGACCCCTTGATCTCAATCGGTCTCACCCCCAATAACAAATTTTTGGGGCCTATCACTACTTGAATGTGAAACACCTGTTGTATTTTCTGCCTGACCTCCATCCAATAATTTGTGAGGGACGGACATGACCAGAACACATGTAAGTAGTCAGCCCGTTCCGCACCGCACCCCCTTTAGCAGTCCCCAGAGCAGCTCCGGTCCCATTTACTCTGCAACTTTGGTGTTATAAAGAATCTTATTCTGGTTTTCCATTCAGATTCCCTCCACATTGGTGAGGATGTAGTTCTGAGGGCCATTGACAGAGCGGAATTCCACTCCCCATCATCAGTCCGTTCTTCCAGTTCCCGTTCCCATTTATCCTTGATTTGCATTGTCCTGTTACCTCCTCTATCCCTCAAGACACCATATATCGTGGAGATTAAACCCCTGGCTTTTGTTGCACCTAATATTTCAGTTGTAGTGTTAAATAGCCCTGTTGAATTCACAGTTCGACCATGTTGTGTTTGCAACGTGTGTATGTAAGTTCGAATTTGCAAGTACCTAAAGTAATCCGCTTGTCTCAGGGAGTACTTCTCTTTGATCTGGGCAAATTCCACTACTGTGTCTCCATAGTCCTCCAAGTTGAGGACATTCTGGCCTCCATATCTTTTATTAGACTGCAAAATTGCGTATTTAATTCTGGGACGCCTATAACCCCAAATATATTGCGAGAGCATCCGTTGCCAAACTTGGAACTGATTCTTGTGAATTCTGATCGGGAGACATTGGAATAAGTATAGATATCTCGGGAGAATGTTCATTATCACTGACTGTATTCTTGAATATAGAGGGAGATTGAGGTCCCCCAATTTTTTAATATCCTGCCTAATCCGGGCTATCGTTGGTTCAAAATTAGCCAGATATAGCGCCGTTAGATTCTTGGTGATTTGAGTTCCCAAATATTTTATTTTTCCTCTATCCCAATTCACCTCCAGCATTTGTCTTATGTCATGTGATGGGGTATAGTTTAATTTCAGGACCTCTGTTTTTTTTTTTATTTAATGAGTAACTAGAGTATTGACTAAATTTGTCTATAAGAGACCAGATCTCAGGTATGGATGTGTCCGGGTTAGTAATGTAGAGGAGGACATCATCCGCGTATAGGGATATTTTATGTTCTTCTCCCTCCATCTCCACCTCCCGCACCCCTTCTGCCTCCCTTATCGCCTGCGCTAAAGGTTCTATATATATGTCAAATAAAAGAGGTGACAACGGGCACCCCTGCCTTGTACCCCTCCCAAGGGCGAACCTCTGTGAAACCTCCCCATTTACCCTGACCTGAGCCTGCGGTGCAGCGTATAGCGCTTTAATCGCTTCTCTAAACATCAGGGGGAAACCCATTCTTTCAAGAACCAAGAAAAGAAAATTCCAACTGACTTTATCAAACGCTTTTTCAGCGTCCAGACTCATAAGACAGGCTGGGAAGCGTTTTTTATTGATGATATCTATTATGTTGATGGTTCTTCTAACCCCCTCGGGAGCTTGCCTACCCTCCACAAAGCCTGTTTGATCTGGGTGAATTAAATCAGCGAGAAAGGTTTGCAGCCTTTTGGCTACTACTGCCGTGAAGATTTTATAGTTGGTATTAAGGAGAGAGGTCGGTCTATACGAGCCACACTCTTTTGGATCCTTGCCCTCTTTTGGTAGGACTGTTATGGTGGTGTAATTCCATGATGGAGGAACCATTTCTCCCTCTAGCAGCACCCGGTTATATACCAGACCCAGCAAGGGAACCAGTTCTGTCATGAATGTTTTATACATTTCACCTCCAAACCCATCGGGTCCTGGACACTTACCTGCTTTAAGCCCCCTTATCGTGCTAATAATTTCCTGTTCAATAATTGGCTTTTCTAAACTCTGTCTTTGGGTCTCAGAGAGTTCAGGTAATTTCAGGGTCTTAAGAAACTGCTTTGCCTCGTTCGGACGTGCATCCGGCTGAGGACGGTATAATCGTTTATAATATGTGGCAAATGTTCCCCGCTATCTGCTCCCATCTATATAGGATTTTCCCAGTATTTAAATCCCTGATCTCCGTGACATTGGCTTTGGCGGATTGTTGTTTTAGGCAGTAAGCCAAGAAGCGTGTGGCCCTCGGACCCCCTTCATCATAATTTTGCTTCACAAACAGGAGTGCCTTTTCAGTCTCCATGAGTTGCAATCTCTGTAATCTTCGCTTAAGTTCCTCTATTTCCTTCCCCCTGTCTCTGGAGTATTTTGTTTTCTGATGTGTTTCCAGATCCCTAAGTTCCTGAATTAGTCTCTCCCTCTGCTTAACCCTCTCTCTTTTCCTGTATGTAACAATTGAGATCAGTCTCCCCCTGATCATTGTCTTAACAGTATCCCAGAGAATTTGTGGTGTGATATCTGGACTCTCATTCATTCGTCCGTAAAGTCTGTTTTATTATATCCCGAATTTCTTCCCGCACCCTTTCATCTCTGAGCAGACTAACATTTAGTCTCCATTGTGTTGTTTTTTTTGGAAGTTGTAGGTCAACCTGTGCAAACACCGGCTTATGATCAGATATACTCTCTGTTCCCACCCATATTGAATCAAAAATACTCATATCTTTCCCATATGTGAAAAACATGTCTAATCTTGAAAATATTTGATATCTTGGGGAATAATAGGTATAATCTCGCACCAAGGGGTATCTCTCCCTCCAAACATCCACAAGACCCGTGTCTGTCAAGAGCCTCTTAAATTGTCTGGAACTCTCTCAGAAGGGGCAGGGATGCTCGAAATCGTGTCCAGGGAGCGGTTCATGACAACATTCCAGTCCCCCCCTGCCATCACTATCCCTTTGGCTTTTTCAGCTAGAAGTTTGAAGAGGTCAGCGAAAAAGCTTGTGTGTGTTCCCGGAGGAGCATACACATTTAACAACGTGACCTGTAAGTCCTGAATTCTTCCCACCACCATAACATATCTAGCCCCAGTATCTATTATTACTTCTTCTTCCTCAAACGGAAGTGATGCCGACAACAATATCATTACTCCCCTCTTTTTTCCTTTCTCTAGGGATGCATGATAGATGGTCGGGAAGTCCTTATTTTTAAGCTTCTGGGCTTCCACTGGAGACAAATGTGTCTCTTGTATAAAATGCATTTCGCATTTTTGTCTCTTCAGGAATTTTTGCAGTTTTTTTCTTTTAATGGGATGGTTTATACCGTTAACATTCAGAGATACTATTCGAGATCTAACTTGATCCATATCCATGGTTTATTATTCCTTGCAGTGCTGCTAATTCCTGTTTGTCAGTCCCATTCCCCACCCTCCCCTTCCTTAATTTTCCATTCTTTAGCCACTCCCAAACCACTCTCCGGTTTATCTTTGCTTGGTAACACATTATTTGTACTCGTTCCTTCCTAACTTTGTGCCAAATATAATGTCCAAATGTTATATCAAATTGGCTGGTTTTAAACCACCAGCCCAACCATGTATGAATGAAAACCTTATAGTTTCCATCTCCCCCTAGTGAGGATACATACGTCTTAACAATAAAAACCAGTAACAGTTTAAACTTCAAATTTCTGAACTTTGAAAACCTACATCCAAGCATTTTGAGCCTTTCAAAAAGGTTCTGCTTCATTGATCGCCACCCACGGGGTGTTCCTCTATTACAGGGTGTACAACCACGGAAGGGTTCAGCAGTCTTAATCTGAGTGTCATAGCTTCCAAGGCCTGTCCAGCCCCATATGGTTGGACAGGTTTGTCCCTTCCTTGGGACAGTCAGCCCTATATGGTGGTCAGGGCCCAGCCTCATACGAGTACTATTAGTGAGTCTAAGCTCCTTACCCAGAGGCAATATTAACGTCAGCAGGATCAATATCTGGCTGTACTTCATTTTAGTCCAGCCGTTCCCCCCCTTGCCCTTCAACTGTGATTAACTAGGGGGTGAACATCCCACCCCTGTTTATCGGTATGGTAGGCAACTACTTCCAGAGCAACATGCCCCCCCTCCCCGGCGATGCTCGGAAATTGGGAGGAAAAAGGGGAAGTAAACATGTATGCAACCATTAACTTTCATTTTGTCAGGTAGTAAAATGAATGAGCCTGTTTTCCTCAGACCCGCGTACTTTCCCCCCTGCCTACAAGCACAATGTCTCATACATCAGTTCCCATTCCCTCCCCTTCCCCCATTACCCAGTTAATCATTCAATTCACCCCTTCTTCCTCATCTGCCTCTCTCTGTAGGCCAATCAATTCAATATAGGGGGTAATTGTGTGCAGGCCAAGTCTCTGTCAAGTCCTTTCCCCTTCACACATTTATGATGAAGATCCTCTGCTCATAACATCTGTTGATCCACATTCGTGTCCTCGAAACCCGCGTTCCCCCCCGCCCCCCATCCCAACATTTCCAAAAGCTCCTGCTTATAATCGATTTATCATAATCAAAATTACTATGCCATACCCCTCATTTCTTCCCCTCTACTTTATCCCGTTCCCCTCCCGAAGTCGAGGATATTCTCCTCGAGATCTTAACTCCCTTGTCTTAATTCCACGAATCTCTTTCTATTCCCTACCCTTGTTTTTTCCCCCCCTTTGAGCAGGTCAGCGTTCAGTTATTCCTACCCTTTTTATCAGTCCGATCTGCATATTATAGCTCTTTCGGCATCTTCAACAGTCTATGTTCCTTCAACAGTCTGTGTTCCGGTTTCAGGCCTGCCGGTTATCTCTCAGCCCACCGAGGCCCCATCCAACGCGGACACTTGTTCCCCACCTTGAGTTTCACAATCCGAGGTATCTTGCTGGGATATCCCTGTTAGCTGGACTGACGGGGCATACGGCTTGAGTAATGCGGTGATATCTGCCCTCAGGTTCGTTTGATGCGGGTTGGAATGACGAGTCAGCCCCTTTCTTACCACCGACCAGGCTGAACGCTTCAGCTCCCTCTCTAGTCTCTCTTTTTCCAATCCTGGGACTGCGATACCCATCTCCTCCAAAAAGGCTCTAGCACCTAATAAATCTTCATAGATTTTAACACCTTGCCTGGTTTCTACCCGAAGGCGCGCTGGGAATAGCATCTGTGCCTTTAGATTTCGGGCTCTGAGCTGTTTCAAGATGGGCCACATGATGCGACGAGCTTCCTGATCTCCTGTAGTGTAGTCATTATCTATTGTAATGCGGCTGGTTCCCAGCATTATTTTCTTCAGTCTCCAAGCTCTCCGTATGATCTCCTCTTTCGTTGTGTAACTAGACAGCCGTACCACAAAAGAACAGGGGCGGGAGCCTGGACTCCCGGGGCGCGGGGCTAGTGATCTATGAGCCCGATCCAGTGAAACATCCATCTCAGGAGGTAGCTTTATTAAATCGCGCAATAATTTCTGTATAAATGTTATAGCGTCTGGTGCATCATCCTCAGCCCCTTCTGGTACGCCGTAAATCAGGATATTTTTTCTTCTGGTCCGCCCCTCGATGTCCTCTACCTTCGCACTCAGCTCCCTCTCCCTCGCCATCAGAAACAACAGGAGACGGTCATGTCGGTCTGCTTGCTCTGAGACCGTGGTGAGTCCCAGCTCCAACTTGTCTGCTCTGTGTTCGATTTTCCGATGTCTGTCCTTAGCTCTGTCAGGGATTTGTCTATTTTTGAACTGTTTTAGCCGTTTGCAGGATTGGCGTGATTAACTGAGAAACTCCTCTTCCATCCCGTGTCTCCGACCCGCGTTGTCATCTTCCTCAGTAGGCCCCGAGTTCCTGGCCAGTTTTTCTCCCTGTAGCAACAACTGTAGTTTCTGAACTGGGGTTGGGGTATTCTTAATAGACCCCACTTTCGATCTCGTAAGTTTTGCTGGTGATTGCATAATTTGTTCTTTTGGATGCCGATTGATTTAATTCGGGCTAGGGAGCTCCACGAACTAAGCTGCCATTCAGGCTGCTGACGTCACCGGAAATCCTAAATAAAAGTCTTAATTTGTGCCAGACAGAGACTGCTGTGCTCTCGTGCACCAAAACGCACACCAAGGCGTGCATATATTAGAGCATGACTGCATGTCCTGTAGTAGATTATCCATCTTATAAAATTGCCAGAAATGTTGTGGGGGGGGAGACATAAAGTAGTCTCTGTCTGGCACAAATTAGAGTTTCATTTAGATGATCTGGTTGATCCTGCCATGATTTTGATAGGTTAAAAGTGATTAAGAAAATTACCTGGTTGATCCTGCCATTTTAACACAATAACACAGGCAGTAACCACCCTAACATCCTCCCCCCCCCCCCCCAAGAAAACACGATGGTAAAACAAAGTACACAGCAACAAGTGTCCAGCCTAATGCATTATACGAACGTATGAAGAAGCCAACAGAAGAAGGCCATTTGGGCTATCAAGTCTGCTTGTATTGCAGGGTCCACAGCTTGAGCTGTTGTCCCTGCCCTCCCTCCCTACTCCTCCCATCCTCCCTGCCCATGATCCTTGCCTTCCCCCTATGCCTATCCCAGCCTTTCTTACAGCTGCCCACTGTCTTCAATGAGATGACCTCCGGCAGCACATTCCACCCTCTCTGTGAAGAAGTGCTTCCTAAACCTCCCACCCTCCTGTTTACGACTGTGCCACCTCATGTTATGGTTGGCACTCAGCTTAAAGAGACTCTCCAAGTCAACCTTATTTATCCTTTTCAAGACTTGAAGGTCCCAGTCATGTCCCCTTTCTCTCTTCTGTCTTTCAGTGAGTACATGTTCAGTGCCCTCAACCTCTCCTCATATGCCTTACCCTGCTGATCCACTGTCATCTTTGTAGCCCTCCTCTGGACCATCTACAGCAGGGTAATGTCCTTTTTGAGGTGTGGGCACCAGTACTGAATTCCATACTCTAGATTCGGCACTACCAGTGACTTGTACAAGGGCAGTATACCCTCCTCTCTCCTTCTCCTGATCCCCCAGATATGCATCCCAGCATCTTGTTTGCCTTTGCTGCTGTTTTCTTGCACTGCATGGAGTGCTTCAGGTCACTAGTGATCATCACTTCCAGGTCCTTCTCCTCCTCTGATGCAGATACTCGGACTCCACCCAGGTAGTACTCTGTCCTAGGATTCTTGGCTCCAGTATGCATAACTTTGCATTTTTTGGCATTGAAGCCAAGCTGCCATAGAAACATAGAATTTGACGGCAGATAAGGACCGCTTGGCCCACCTAGTCTGCCCATTTCTCTACCTAACGGATAAGCTGTAGATTCTAGTTAACCAACAGCCTACTTCCTCCTACCCCCCCACTAGAATTGCCTTATGTCTGTCCCATGCATTCTTGAATTCCCCCACTGTTTTTGATTCTACGACCTCCTCAGGAAGGCCGTTCCATGTATCCACAGCCCTCTCTGTGAAGAAATACTTACTCACATTACCTCTGAGCCATCCCCCCTCTTATCTCCAAATTGTGACCCTTGTTGCACATCTCTCTTTCTGAAAGATGCTACCCTCTTGAACTTTGTTGATTCCCTTGAGGTATTTGAAAGTTTGTATCATGTCCCCCCTCTCCCTCCTTTCCTCGAGGCTATACATCTTTAGTTCCTTTAGTCTTTCTTCATATGTCTTCTGATGCAGACCCTGCATCATTTTGTTCCCTCCTCTGGACAGCCTCCACCCTGTCTGTGTCTTTGTGGAGATGGGGTCTCCAGAACTGTACAGTACTCCAGATGTGGTCTTACCAACTGTCTGTACAGAGGGCCAACAACTTCTTGTTTTCCACTGGTGATGCCTCTCCCTATGCATCCCAGTATCCCCCCAGCCCTCCTTACTGCCTTCTTACATTGCTGGCCCACCTTTAGGTTGTCTGATATGACTACCCACAGGTCCCTTTCCATTTTTGTTATTGTCAGTATCTCACCCCCCATTGTGTACTCTTCCCCTGGGTTTTTGTTTCCCAGGTGCATTACTTTGCACTTCTTTGCATTGAATCTAAGCTGCCATACATTTGCCAGATCCTGGAACACCTCCCCATCTTTTCCAGATCTTCCTGTAGATCCTGTATCCCTTCAGTTGTGTCCACTCTCCCGCAGAGCTTAGTGTCATCCGCAAATAGGCACATTTTGCCCTTAATGCCATCCCCAGTGTCCTTGATGAAGACATTGAACAAAACCAGTTCTAGCACTGAGCCCTGCGGGACCCCACTGGTTACCTGTCTGGTGCCAGATAACTCCCCCCTCCCCCCACACACACAACCACTCTCTGGGTTCTGTCCCTCAGCCAGTTTTCCATCCATCTGGCCATCTTTTCCCCAACCCCGAGATCCACCAACTTCCTGATCAACCTTTTGTGGGGCACAGAGTCAGTGGCCTTGCTGAAATCAAGATAGAGGATGTCTACCGCTTGGCCCCTTTCTGCTGTCTTAATAACACAGTCAAAGAAGTCAGATTAGTTTGACACGCTCCCCCCCCCCCATGAACCCATGCTGTCTCGCTTCCTGGAGACCATGCTCCTCTAGATATTCCACCAACCTTTCCTTTAGTGTGGTCTCCATGAGCTTGCCCACAGTGGAGGTCAGACTGACTAGTCTGTAATTCCGTGGGTCATCCTTGGGACCACTTTTGTGGAGGGGCACTACATGTGGTGTTCTCCAGTCCTGCAGTACCACACCTGACTCTAGTGAACTATTAAATAGGTCTGCCAGTAGCCCTGCCTGCTCCTCAGCCAGTTCCTTTAGTACTCTTGGATGCACTTTGTTCGGGCCTGTTGATTATATTATATTAAAGAGCTGCTGACATCACAGAGAAAACTTTCAAAAACATTCGATTTAGGTACAATTAACTTTGTACTCCATACGTACAGTATTCTGTTTTGTTCTGCTCCCCGTTATTTATCACTGATGAAATTTTCATGAATACCTGATCGTTATCCCTTCGCATTCATCTGCCTCTACTTCAAGTCACAGTACTCTGTTGTGACATCATAATCATTGCCATAGGAGTAATTGTGATGTCACAAGCAGTGCATTATGACCTCAGGGAGAAGGCAACAGGAATGGATGAACTCTTTAGGAGCAAAGATCCTGTTTTTCATTCAGATGACCTCAGTAATAAATAACTGGGAGGAGAACTATAGAACTAATATGAAATGCAAGCTGAATGCTGTCTAGATATTATCTTTTGCTATAGTTCTCCTGAAGGCGCCAGCTGCTCTTTAAAGGAGAACTACGGGTATACGTGAAGCTATGACCATTGCACAGATCGGGGCTTCAGTGCCTGGATTCTCTCTGCAGGCACAATATTAATCAAACAATTTGCTGATCTGAATACTCGTAAAACTGGTACAAGGCTCCATACCAGCTCTCATTTTGTAACCCCACGGTACCTACCCCCCAGATCTCGCTGATAACCACGCAAGATGATGACGTGTCTTTGCCCCTTCCTGTACTGTGCCCTTTCATATGGAGATTTAATAATCCCCGTATCTGCCATCCCCTGCTTTATTTTTTCAGACTTTGCCTAAATGCCTTCTTGAACAGTCCACACCTTTGGAACTGTAAGCAGTCAGCGTCAGAACCACACAAAAACATTTTGCTAGCCGGGGCGCACAATGACCTGCAGCACAACACGTACTGTATATAATGCGGGTGTCCCTATCACTCCTCAATTCTTTCTTCTGCCATCGATCATTTTTGTCGGACCTGCTGTAGGAAATAATGTCAACAAAGCTGTTGCCTTTTTTGTCATTTTCTATAGCAGTTTCACTATTGTCATCTCTGTATGTCACCAAAATCTAAAGAACCTTTATTTAGATATTGTACATGCGGTTACAAAATCTACAAAGAAGAGAGACACTCGGGGCTTCCTCTGCCATTCGCCATAGGAGCCAAAAAATATTTTTATTTTTAAATGGTGATTTTTAAAACAGTTTGGCATGATTAAACAGAGTTGAAATTAGGTCTTACCTACCATATGGCACAAAAAATGTTTTGAGTGAAGATATGGGCACAAAAAAAAAAAGCCAGAGCTATCCCTGCACACTCTGTTTGTGTGTGCCGTTCTGGTGTTTCTCACAGTGTGAGGACTTGTGAGATTTGCCAGGGTTTCAACCAGGCTACAAGGTGACACCATCAGAAGGCTATAGAAAACTTCCCATCCCAAAAAGCCTTAAAAGCCATGGAGAAGGAAAAGGATTCAAAGTCTGCTTCTCCCTCATCACTGTCTGGAAAAAATGGTTGCCTAAATCGAAATACAAGGACAAGGCTAGGGCGTCATCTTGGGCCTTCTCGTGGCCAGAAGCATGAACCTAAAGATATAAAGACAAGTCTGCTTCACCAGTGAGGTCCTGGTTGCCATTGAAATCAGATAGATCCTCATCTGTTGCTGAGACTTAAAGGTCGGGATCTGGCTCAGGCACTGCCATACCTACTGTGGATAGTACATTGCCATTCTCATCGGACTCCATCCCTTGACACTGTCATTCATAGACTCTTTTCAGAACACCTTCGACTCCCAGCTAGGAGATATCCTTGATGAAGATAGGCCAGTTACATAAGAACTTACTGCAACAGTAGATCTTCGAGAGAATTTCCTTCATTAAGACATGCCATACCCTCCCTCCCTTCCCCCTTTGTCTTCTGAGAGTTATATTGGATGCTGTACCTAAAGCCTTACTCTGTGCACCCTGTTTCCAGTCCCATGCCGCTTCTTGTTTGCCTGGTACTGGTCTAATCTCCTAGAGCCTCATGGTTGGAGGCCCTCAAGGGCTGATTTGCGTCGGGGAACTGAGGAGTGATGGGGCGACCCACGTTATGTGTATGTCAACGCTGCACATCATTGTGGGCAGCCCTCGGGCTAGCAGAAAGTTTCTGTGTGGTCCTGACGCTGATGGCTTACATTTCTAAAGGTGTGGCCTAATGGAGGAGATTCTCTCAAAGCTCTACTGTCACGGTAATTTCTTACATAACTGGTCTTTCTTGGCACTGTAAGGTTGTTAAGCTGTGGGCCAGCCTGTTAGCGCAGTGGTAGGGCTACTGCTTGCGATGCTGGCAATGTGTGTTCAGGAACAAGCGCAGGTCATTGGAGGGGGGTGCCTGGGCATGGAGAATTGAGCATCCCACAGGTGGCTCTTCTCCCTCAGGTTGGGAGGGGGACTCTGCATCTCGCAAGACTGCCCCAAGGGGAGGCCAGGTGGTAGCACATGCAAGTACGCCAAAAGGGGAAGGACTGCCAACAGACATGGGCACACATGTGCGCAATAGCACGCCAACACCCAGTTGGAGGATAATGCCCTGGCCTATCTGGCACCCCACACAGGCACTGCAGGATGGACATGACCAGCCACCCATCAACATGTGGTCCTGGGCAGGTGGTGAATAATTGCCTGGGGTATCTTACTCCCATCACTAACATATGGTGCTGTTACCTATACCAATGCATCGAAGAGTACCCTATGTAAATGGGATACTGCCTACAATAATATACGTTAATATGCTTCTGCTTCGCCTCGGCTGAAACACTATTGCTTACTATATACTGACCTACGCTGGCCTTCCCCATCAGCCCATTTTATTACCTGCCTTAGGGTCACTATTGGATAACATCATCAGCTTAAATGCCTTCATTTCTCTTGCATCTATGCTAGTCCCCCGTCCTCCTCTTATGGGCTTCGATTTACAGAACTCTCTCTGTTAGCCACCCCTCGATGCAGAACGTCAAAAGGAGCCTCAGCCTTCTCTCATCTGGCCCCAAAATATTGGAACTTGTTACCCCTAAATGTTTGTCTGGCACCTAGTCATGCTGTCTTCAAAAAGTTGCACTACAATCTACTTATCAAAAATGCCCAGTGCACTTGCTTCAATCCTCCTTAGGCTACATTATTTCTGCAGCTCTGCAGCCTAATCTACCTTGCTCTCCCTTAATGCTACAGCTATGTTTGTGGTTGACTAGAACCGTCTATTACTTGTCACAGTAGCACTTACTGTAAAATGGAACATGCTACTGAGTTGCTGTATCTCTTGTATCCATTTTGTAATTTGCACTTTTGTGTACAGACTGCTCTTGATGGTTCATTTGTGAAGTCATGTGCTATAATTTTCACGTTTGCTGAATTTCTGACATTGTCGCTATTGTATTTTTCTTTATTGTATGTATGCCTGTTTAATTGTTGTAACCTCCTGGGTCGTGCCTGAAAAGTCACTCTTCTGTCTAGTGTGCCTACCTGGTAAACAAAAATAAATAAATAAATATCATAGTAAATCCATGAGAAGGTCTGTGATGGGGCTGGAGTGGATAGCGATTGCCAAGCCAGATTTCAGGCTACTCTTGGGTCTTACATTTTACCTCCTGGAAGAGGGGGTCAGCAGCAGGTTACTGAAGTTTGCTGATGATACAGTGGCCCTGCCCACACTATGTAGTGGTTTAAAGATACTATATTAGCAAAAAGGATGGACAGTGCAGAGGAAGGGAGACCTACACAAAGTGTCATTCTAAGGATGCAAATAGCTAGGATTCCTGTGCTACCTTTCATGGTTGAGTAAAATGCTGTGCATTTATTTTGCACGTCTTGGTTTTCTTGATTTTTTTTTTCTTTAGTGCGCCAATCTTTTGTGTGTTTGTACAAGTGAGGGACCTGCACAAATTAGAGTCATGTGCTGAGAAATGGAGGCTTAGATTTGGGGATGGGCAAGGCAGTACACCTCGGAGTGAGTGATTTGGGAGGCATATACATCCTGTGTGGTGCAACAGTGGACAGCACAACCAGTAAAATGACCTACGGATAATTGCAGACCACAGGCTGAAGCCAGGCAGGAAGTAAGCCACCAAATTTGAGAAAGTAAATGTAATGCGGAGATGCTTTGGGGGGAGAGGGGGAGAGTGGATTGGGTGATCCTCACCTGTACAAGGCCTTGATTTAACCACCCCTGGAGTACTCCGTCCAGTTTTGGTCATCCCAGTGCAGAAAGGAGATTGAAGACATTGAGATGGTTCATCACAAGGCCACCAAGCTGATTAGTGGTTTAGGAGGCAACAGCTGTGAGGAGTGCTGGCCCGATGGCATGGAGGGCTGAGGCAGCAAGCCTCACCTATCACCACACTGGTGACTGGGGGTTAGGAGCGATCTCGGGGCATTGGGAATTGGGTGGGAAGAAGATCAAGCATCCTGAGGACAGCTGTCTTTCTCTTGGGGGGGGGGCACTGGCCCTGGCATTTGCCTGACCACGAGCAGTGACTGGGGCTATAGGCATCCAGGACTGCAGTGTGGGGAATGGAGGAGTGGCAGCCATCAACATCCTGTGCATGGGCACGTCTGGATGGCATTGCACGTCCTCTCCTCTGATGGGAGGAAAACTGTGGAAAATGGGTGGCGTTAGGGCAGTATGACACCAACACCTTGTAGGCTCTGCACCTTGGCTACAGGGCGCTCTCCTGGAAACCGGATCCGTTCCATCAGCAGGGAGCAGCCCGCCAACCCCTACCACAGGGGGGCAAGCCTTGGGGAAAGACCTGATTGAGGCAAATCCATGGGACACTGGGGTGATGGGGTTGGTGGAAGGAGCAGCCCGCCCCGGCGGGGGGGGGGGGGGAGAAAGTGAAGAAATAAAAAACAGCTGTGAGATTACAGCATAGGAGAAGAACTTCTCCACTGATCTGCATAGCACCCTGCTAATCACAACTGTAAACAACAACAACAAAAGACTAGATGTTCTTCCACACATTAGGGTAAAAAAATTGCTTCTTTATTGAAGTGAAATACAAATATACTTGAGAGTCAAGCACAAAGTGTGAGCACAGAAACTCTGAGGGTGGACTAGTCTTATTAGGTCTCAGGACTCTGAAGCGCCTCCTGGTGTGAAACATTAGGTGTGGCTAGTTTCTTTAGCGTTTTTGTGCTGCCAGTGTGCTCATGACACATAGAAGATTATTTCACTTCAATAATTAAGCTGCTTTTTCAGTTAACCTGCCTGGAGGAACACATATCCTTGAAGTGATTTTATCTAGTACAGGGAGGTTGATGGAGTGTCTTGTCTTTGTGCTTTGGCAGTACAGATATAAGGAAATATTGGTCTTACTCAGACTATTACTTCTAGAAAAGAAAAGGCTGAGAAGAGGACCATGATCAGTTTTTTGATTACTAAAAAGATAGAGGGTGGCATATATACAGATGGTGAGTGCTGGCAGAACGAGGGAGCATGCCTTTAAAGTGAAAGGGGGAGCAGAATTACAGACATTAGAAAATATGACTTCACACAAAGGGTGGTTAAGATGTGGAATAGGGGGTTGACCTGCCGGCACAGTGATAGTGCTACTGCTTGCGATACTGACGACCTGGGCTTGGGAACGAACCCAGAGTGTCAGAGGGCCGGCCCGGGGGGGGGGGGGTAGGATTAGCATCCCAAAGACAGTTCTCCTCCTTTTGGTGGGGGGTTTGTTGTTGGAGCCCAGCACTCCAGAGACTCCCAATGGAGGCTGGCAGTACACCGACTGGGACCACACATGGAGGGGAGGAAGCGACCGTGGATGTCTGGATGTCATGCATGGGAGTATGCATATCCGTGCTTCTGGGGGCAGCTGATGGAAAAATCCTTGGCTGCACAGCATTTTGCCAGAAGTCTCAGGACTCCCTCACCGGTTCAAGTGACACACTGCCTTGCTTGTTGGTGACCTAAGGTTGATCTTGGTCCCTCTTCAGGGGGAGCCCCGCCATGAGAGTAAGTCATGGGCCTCCCCGTGCAGGTGGTGAGAATGCCAGGTTGCAGGGTGGGAGTCTCGGGCATGGGCAGAATATGGGGTACATCCCAGCCAGTACAAGGAGGGCTGAACAAAGCTAACAAAAAAAAAATGTGGAATAGCCTACCCAGCGAGATTTTGGGAATTAGCAGGACTAGACAGATTCTTTAAGAAGAATGACATTGAGGGTTTCCCACCATGAGCAGGGTAACTTCTAGCTGCTAAACTCGGATGTTTGTCCATACTCAAGTTGCGTATAATTACTGCCATGCAATAGGAGGGGCAGACAAGATGGTCTCTGAAGTCTCTTCCACAATCACAGTACTGTGTTAAGTGGGTCAGAAAGCCCCACAGAAGTGACTGTGCAGCTTCAACGTCTACGTGCTTGTGATCACTTAAAAGGTAAGTAAGCCTGCTCAGCAAAGGTGCCTCTGATTTACTGTAGACCTGCTGTAGTACACCAAGTCACAAATAAGCCCATCGTGGTCAATATTATTATAATGAACACCTCACTGTAACACTTGAAGTGATCAGATTCCAAAAGTAGCCTTACAGAGAAGGTTTATTGCAGGGAGTGGCCAACGACTCTTTAATCTGGGGGCCTCAAGTCCCTGGTTTTCCAATTTGCATTGATTACCAGGGCACATTTGTGTCCCTGGACTTCTAATTCAGATTTGCCTGAGCAGTGGGGCACTATGAGGTCACATTCATGTCCCAGGACCCCTAATTTAGATTGAGCAAAGCAAAGGGCACTCTCCGGTCTCATTAGGGTCTCAGGACCCCTAATTCACATTGACCAGAGCAGTGGGGCACTGTGAGGTCAGATTCATGTCCCAGGACCCCTAATTTAGATTGAGCAAAGCAAAGGGCACTCTCCGGTCTCATTAGGGTCTCAGGACCCCTAATTCACATTGACCAGAACAGTGGGGCACTATGAGGTCACATTCATGTCCCAGGACCCCTAATTTAGATTGAGCAAAGCAAAGGGCACTCTCCGGTCACATTAGGGTCTCAGGATCCCTAATTCACATTGACCAGAGCAGTGGGGCACTATGAGGTCACATTCATGTCCCAGGACCCCTAATTTAGATTGAGCAAAGCAAAGGGCACTCTCCAGTCACATTAGGGTCTCAGGACCCCTAATTCACATTGACCAGAGGAGTGGGGACTCTGGTCACATTAGGGTCCTTGGACCCCTAATTCAGACTGACCAGAGCAGTGAGGACTCTGTGGTCACATTGCGGTTCCAGGACCCATAATGTATATTGACCATAGCAGTGGGGATTCTTTGATTCCCATTGAGGGTCCTAGGACTGTACCCTAATTCACATTGACAAAAGCAGCAGGACTTTGGTCATGTAAATTATGCAGTTATGATTCCCAGACTTTGTAAATAATCACGTTCAAACTACTGCATCTTCTGGAAGGTGCCATTTTAATGTTTCGGATAGGATGTAAAAATGTTTATGTAGGTTAGTGGATGGAGAAAGTAAACTTAATTCACAGATTATGTTTTTATTTATTTATTTGAAAATTGGTAACTGGGAAAGGCACACTGAGTCAAGGCTCATTTTCAAGTGTGACCCCGGGGAAAGGGCTTACAATAAATTACATACAGCAGTAAAGC
Organism: Neoceratodus forsteri; assembly: GCA_016271365.2. Lineage (NCBI taxonomy): Eukaryota > Metazoa > Chordata > Ceratodontiformes > Ceratodontidae > Neoceratodus > Neoceratodus forsteri. The sequence goes on from CM028132.1 coordinate 502,383,489, forward strand.
AGCATTCCAAAAATTAAAGTGTAACAGTGGACAATTCAACATGGTACAGTGCAGATAACAATAAAGGATGAACAGAAGCTGGTTCTGTGAGCAGCACCAATGCCCAATTAAATGCAATTTTAGTGACAGGAACAGATTCGAAGGAGGGCATAGTGGGGGTGGAAAGGGATGTTTTGCTTAGTTCAGTAATTAGGCCCTGTAAACAAAAATGTACTGTATGGACTTGGTCCATGAAACAAATTTAACCCATTTCTTCCAGTAGCACTTTTAGTCTAAACATTCCATTGCTTAATCTTGTTGCAAATGATGACCCCCCCCCCCCCGAAGAAGGATTGGAAAAATGATCATGTAGGTACTAGACTCTTCACAAGACGAAGCTGGCAAAAGCACTGGGGGAAAACAATGATCAGTATCAGTATTATTAAAACCTAAAAATTATGACTTTTAGTTTTTTTGCTGAGTCAAGGTGCTGTTTTATGATTTACCTTATAAAATGGTATTGGAAAATCCACTAGCATGATTAACTGAAGCATACGGACATACGAAGAAGCCAGCAGAAGAAGGCCATTTGGTCCATCAAGTCTGCTCATATTGCGGGGTCCACAGCTTCAGCTACTGTCCCTGCCCCCCAATCCTCCCATCCTCCCTACCCATGATCCTTACCTTCCCCCATGCCTATCCCAGCCTATCTTAAAGCTTCCTACTGTCTTCAGTGAGAGTACCTCTTCTGGCAGTGCATTCCAAGTGTCCACCACCCTCTCTGTGAAGTGCTTCCTGACCTCCCTCCCTTGTGATATGATTCTTAATGGTATTCACTGTAACAATCCTCAGACTATTGCAAATTTCCTTAATAATCAGTTCTCTGACCTTACTAAATTCACATCCTTCTTCCCCACCTCCAAACCTATGTCCTCAGCGACCTCTTTCAATGTAGCCGCCATCCCCCCTTTTACATTCATGCTATTACCCCAAAGGAGGTTCTGAAACTTCTAAGGTTAGTCTTAGATACTTCTGCCACAGGCTCTGATTGCATTGAGTCCAGACTACTAAAACTAGCTGCCCCTCTCATTGTGGCACCTCTGGCCAAAATGTTTACCCTCTCTCTCCCTGTGTCAAAGTTGTGTCCCTGATATTTGGAAGATAGCACGAGTCTCCCCTGTCTATAAAAAGGGTGATCCCAGTGACCCCCTGAACTATAGACCATAGCCATCCTATCTGTGCTAGCCAAAATTCTGGAAAAACTAGTCGCCACTCAGACTATTGAATTTCTTATCAAACATGACCTTCTAACAACAGCCCAGCATTGTTTTCGAAAAGGTCATAGCACCTCCACTGCCCTGCTTAAATTTACCACCGATGCTCTCACGGCTATGGACAGGGGTCTCCTAACAGGGGCTGTTTTCATTGATATGATGAAGGCCTTTGATCTGGTGAACCACTCCCTTCTCCATGCCACCTTGCATTCTATGGGCTTCGCACCAAATGTCGTGAACTGGTTTGACAGTTACCTATCAAATAGGGTCCAAGTTCTTAAATTCAAGTCATCTTATTTGGAAAAGGCTATAGTTAATGTTGGAGTACCCCAAGGCTCTATCTTAAGACCACTTCTATTTACTATTTTCATTAATGACATTACCTCCAAACTCTCCACCTCCTCCTTACTCTATGCGGATGACATCGTCCACTATACCAGTGCAAAAAAATGTATCTGACATAAATCTAAGCCTGGCTCTCGGATCACCACCTTGTACTAAGTAAGACCAAAACTCAGTCCATGCTATTTGGTACCCCTTTGAAACTCCAGTCTCACCGAAACAATTTTAAGGTCTCTTGCTTGGATGGCTCACATATTGGCTCAGTTACAACATTTAAATTCCTGGGAGTCACTTTAGATCAATCCTTAAACTTTGAACGTCACATTTCCAACACATGTACGTCTGTGAACTCCAAGCTAGGTGTAGCCTATTGCACTAGCTATGCTTTAACTCCGTCAGCGAGGCTAGCTATTGCCCGGGGCATTCTCCTACCTACACTAACCTATGGAGTATCCTCTTATGTTGCCTCTTCTAAAATGAATCTCCACATGTGGGACGTTGCCTGTAATAACATATGTCGGTACGCCACCTTGCCCCACAGGCGGAAACACCACTGCATCCTCTACTCTGACCTTAACTGGCTATCCCCTAATGCTACAAGGCTCTACTCCCTTGGCTCTACCATTGACAGTATTATGAGGTCTCAAACCCCTAAATCACTGGCGAAATTGCTCACTCCGCAGACCTGTAGTTATGGACTGCGCTCAGCTGACAATTCCCTCTTAAGTGTGCCAAAATACTCTACCATTAAAGGTTCCAGTGCTTTTGCCCATCATGCTCCTCGACTTTAGAACTCCATCCCCCCTTGATGTCTGCCAAACTCCCACTCATGATTCCTTTAAAAAAGCACTCCGTCTCTACCTCATCTCAGTTGACCAATGCTCCTGTTTCAAACCTCCTTAGCTCCCTACCCTCCTCCCCGATTACAGTTCGCTACCCTGTCTCTGATAAACTCTTATTTTTTCAGTTATTCCTTTCTCCTAATGCCTCTCACTATATGCACCCCACACTGTTATGGCCTTAATTTCCTATACGAACTCAGCTTCTTACCTTATCTATCTTAGCTGGCATACCCCCTGCATTTCCACCCCCCCCCGCACTTTTAAGGTCTCTGTCTATTCTTATTTTATATTAACTATACATTTATCGCCCACCTACCCCTGTGTTCCATCTAACCTGCCCTCTTACTACTCTTTCTTGCCTTTGCTGACATATATCCTAAGCTTGCCCTTACACGCACTAATTTAACCCCGTTTTTCCGATCCCCTACATCAAACTCCCTTGTACTAATCAATAATTATTTCTAATTATCTACCTTGTTTGTCTTTATTTGTCTTCCTGTTATGGACTTACCTGCTGTTTAGCTATTTCTTATTTTTGTGTCATACCCATGTTATCCCTTATCTACTCTCTTTACTCTGTAATAGCACTGTATTTGCCGTACAGCCATTATTTGTAACATCCAATTGCCGAAATTGTTCTCCTCCTTGTATCCTACCCACTAATATACCTGTTTCTTATTTGTTCTGTATAAAGTTGTCGTTGACCACTACTGTAAAGGCCTTACTGTAACTACATATTGTTTATACCTTGCTGTAACTGCCTATTTGTTGTATCCCTGTACTGTTGTATCTTGTTACCTCCCAGGTCATGCCTGAAAATAGTCATTTCTATGGCTAGTGCACCTACCTGGTAAACAAAAACTAAATAAATAAACCTCCCACCCTCAGCTTAAGACTGTGCCCCCTCATATTATGGTTGCCACTTAGCTTAAAGAGAGACTCTCCTTATCAACCTTATTTATCCCTTTCAGGTACTTGAAGGTTCCAGTCATGCCCCCCCCCTCGTCTTCCAGTGAGTACATGTTCAGTGCCTTCAACCTCTCCTCGTATGCCTTATCTTGATGATCCACTATCATCTTTGTAGCCCTCCTCTGTACCTTCTCCAGCAGGTTAATTTCCTTTTTGAGGTGTGGGCACCAGTACTGAACTCCATACTCTAGATGCGGCCTTACCAGTGACCTGTACAAGGGCAGTATAATCTCCTCTCTCCTACTACTGATCCCCCTAGATATACATCCCAGCATCTTGTTTGCCTTTGCTGCTGCTTTCCTGCACTGCGTGGAGTGCTTCAGGTCACTAGTGATCATCACTTCCAGATCCTTCTCCTCTGATTCAGATACTCTGACTCCACCCAGGTAGTACTTTGTCCTAGGATTCTTGGCTCCAGTATGCATAACTTTGCATTTCTTGGTATTGACGTCAAGCTGCCAGATCCTGGATCACCTCCCCATCTTTTCCAGATATTCCTGTAGATTCTGTATCCCTTCAGCTGTGTCAGCTCTCCCACAGAGCTTGGTGTCATCCACAAATAGGCATATTTTGTCCTTAATACCATCTCCAATATCACTGATGAAGACATTGAACAACACCGGCCCCAGCACCGAGCCCTTCGGGACCCAACTGGTTACTTCTCTGGTGCCAGATAACTCTTCTCCCCCCTCCCCCACAACCATGTCACATGACTATGCATTAAATCTCTGTAAATACATGATCAGTTGCTGAATCTCATTTTCCTCTACAAAATAAACTACTCATTTTATAAGTGTAATAAGCCCCTTCAGGGTGTGCGTCATTGGATTTTAATGCATTTACTTGAAGTTACAGGACAGCAGATCTGGGTCCTCTTGCCCTACACCCTTGGGGTGTGATTAAAATCCTATATTGCACACCCTGTTGTGGTTTATTATTTACTTAAAAGGCCCCTGATTCAATCAGGAAAACTTTAAGAAATGTAAGATTTAGAGACAGTTCGATTTATATTTCATATTTTTCCTGTAATTCCTTTCCCCTTTAAGGTTGCTTGGCATAAACTAGCTGACATTTGTGAGAACTTGAGCAGGTCTGCTGGATGGAAGCTGGAAAATTACCCAGTTAATGATGCGCTACTTTTGAGTGTGCCTCCACCACCGCTTACCTGCCCAAGGATTATCCTTCATTGAGCTCACATGTAAGAAAGAATGCAGTCTCTGTGGGTGGGATGCTGACGAAGTTGATGAGAAGTTGGGGACTTAACACTATGCATAGTGGAGAGAAATTTTCCTGACTTCACTCAATTTCACCGCCTCAATGTGTTACTCCCACCCCCTTCCTCCAGCCGTGTCCAATAAAGCAAACCACTCCCTCCTTCCTTCGGGAGGTGTTGGACTTAGGTACTCTGAATGGTTGGGGAGGATGTTTTTTTTCTTCTTTCCAGGACTGGGTGGTGGGAGAAGAGGGGGGTGGTTTATGGGTACTGGCAGTGGATAAGGGGAAGGGGGTTGTGTTTTATTCAAAATGGGTAGGGCTGGATATTTATTTATTTATTTATTTATTTATATTGCAATCAGTTTACAACCTTTGAGCCAGAGGCTCATTTCCAAAGGTACCTCGTCAACAATGGAAGATAATACAGAAAACAGAATACATCCAGGATATGGGGAGGAGTATGGTATGGAGTGCTTCAGGATGGTGGAGGAGGGAACATTTTTTGTTTGTAACAGAAAGTAAAAGTTGTTGATAACTTATTAGCCACTGCTAATCAATTAAAACACAAATTGTAATGTACAGGAAATAATGTGACCAAACTAGGAATTCAACCCAGGCCCCTAGAAAGCCATTCTGGGACGGTATATCATGGACCTGAGTTCAGGTCGCAGTTGGAGTACGTTACTTCTGTTGGGTTATAATTTGCATTTCCTTTGTACAGTATCCGTGATTTATAATTAGTTACTCCCATTACTTGCCCCTATAGACAGGGCATGGGTACATCTGGTTCCTGTTGTTTGGGGTGGGGGGGCACAGAGAATAGCAAGGTCCAAGACAGGAATAGAGCAAGCCCCCCAGACATGCAAATGCACACTCATCTGTTTAAGTTTAGTGCCTATCCTGTTTGTCTGGACAACTTTTGTATTTAATTTATTATTTGTACTATAGCAGTTTTTAGTTTTTAACTTGTATATGGTGGTTGGTTCCTAAGGTTACCACACACTGTCTATAAAATGTGGATAACAAACGTGATATCACTCTGATGAAGCTTGGGGGGCACTCCTCCAGATGGCAGGGGAGGGGTTTACTTTATTGGACAGGGCTGGAGGAAAAGGGTGGGCGTAACCTATTGACATGGATGGGAGTGGGTTATATGACCGCATTTTTTTTTTTTTTTATTACCTGCCACACACATGGACTCTCTCACCTCACTTTCTGTTGGCTTACCGACTGATGATCCCTGCAGGAGGCACCACCAGGAAGGGAGGGTTTTTATGCAAGTAACACCAGGTTGGCTAGTCAGCAGGCCTGTCTGTAGGGGCACAATAAGTACTAAAGTGTGTATGTGTTACGGTGGAGAATGCTGACACTGCCGCAGCATGCTACAGAAGACGACAGCTGCGCCTACATTACCTTAATAAGTAAGGTTTTATTGTATTACTTTAAACCCCCATTGAAATACAGCCTTAAACACTAAGCTGATACCAAGTCAAAGCAACAATTACTGGCCATAGGCAACTCGTGCTCTTTATTACTGAGGGCGATTGCATGACAAGAAGATGACTGTTCTCTAGATTTTATCAGCTCTGGCTACTTTTCTACACCTGGTGTTATAAATACTTCCTAGTTTATGGTATAGTAATTATATCCACTGCAACAGACTGTGGTGTCATAAAACAGAATCAGGATGCCAGGTGCAGATAAGCCAGAGCAGATAGGGCAGAGATCTTGGTTTCATTTTAACATCCATAGTAATAAAAAAGGGCGAGAAATGGGGAATACCCCATGATGTAGCTAAAATGACTGTTATTTTGTGTGGAATGTTGGTATAAGTGTTCCCTTGCACAAGTGGCTGAGCGATGCCACGAGTGCAAGGGAGCAATAGTACTGGCCCCTAACTTCCCTGCTGTTGGTCCTCCTCCTGGGTTCTGTCTCAGGCTGGCAGGCACATCCTTCCTTTTCTCTTCCGGCACTGCCTTTCATTCCACCTGCTGTGGTCTCTTGATGTGCAAATCAAAGCCACTCCCTGTACCTTTGCTTATTTCTGTTTGTTTTATTTGCACCTGTAGTATGGTAAATTGTACTCTGCACTTTACTTTGTACCAATCACTAATAGAAACATAGAAATCTGTTGGCAGAAAAGGACCCATCAGCCCTTTCCCTCCCCATAGGCTCCTTTGTCCTTTCCCCTCATTCCCCTCTTTTTTGCCTCCCCCCTCCCCAGTGCAGCCTCCAGTCCCCCTGATCCCACTTGGATTCATAGCCTTTCCCCTCTTGCTTAATCCCACTTAGTTATCCCTTGCCCTCTTGAATTCCCTCCCACCACCCATTCAGGCAGCTTATTCGAGGGACCCACCACCCTCTCAGTGAAGGACTGTCCCGTCACATTTCCTTTGAATTTACCCCCTCCAGTTTTAAGTTGTGTCCCTTGGTGGTTGTGTTCTCACTCATCTTGAAGATGCTCCCTTCCCTCACCTTGTTCGTTCCCCTCAAATATTTATACGTTTCTATCATATCTCCCCCGCTCCTTGTTTCTAGTGTGTACAGGTCAAGCTCTTTCAGCCATTCTTCATATGATCTCCTGTGCAAGCCCTGCACTATTTTGGTTGCCCTTCTTTGGACCCTCTCCACTCTATCTAAGTCTCCCTGTAAGTGAGGTCTCCAGAAGTGTACCCCATACTCCAGGTGTGGTCTAACCATGGACCTGTACAGTAACATAATCACCTCCCTCCTACTTGTGATCCCCCATGCATGCCAGCATCTTTTTTTCTTTACCTACTGCCTTGTTTTTATTTATTTATTTAGTGTACTAGACACAGAAGTGACTATTTTCAGACACGACCCGGAGGTTACAAAGTCACAGTTTGACACTGACGTAGCACAGCAAGTTAGATAAGAAGCAAAGTGCACCAGTGACTGTTTGGCACAACAGAATGAAAGTACAACAATTTTGATAGTAAACAAGGTAACAGATATTTACAAAATACAGTAATGATGTTTCAACAGGCTAGGTACAAGGTAAGTGCCTTGGCAATGTACAAATTTCAAATAATCCGCTTGACAAGTGCAGAGATAAAACATCTAATAAAGCTTCAGACACTTTGGGGGGGGGGGCAAAGGCAACATACACTAGGCTAGGAGATGGTACACAACATAGAGGCTCTACGTCTGATTTGGTCTAAGAGGGGATTACCAGTGGGAGTGTTATCAAATACTGAGTGAGAGGAGAGTGGAAAAGGGAGGTAGATGAGAAAGTTAAGTAAGGGAGAAATATGGGTCAGTGTTGCGGTGTAGGGCAGGTAGAGCATCTTAAGGAGAATTGAAGCAAGTGCATGGGGCAGGGTTGACGAGAAGATTTGGAAGTTTATTTTTGGTGGCGGTATGACTGGGTGCTAGGTGGATGGCTGAGGGTAGGGAATTCCAGAGTTTTGAGGCCACATGGGAGAAGGCTTTAGCACACTTGAAGGGATTGGTCAGCTGAGCGGAGCCCATAGGAGGAGGACTGAGGAGATAGCAAGGAGGCAAGTGATAAGGGAGTATTAGACCTAATAATACTATCCACCAGGGAGCCAAAGGAGAGGAGCCGGTGGGTTGAGGGGAGGGCCAGCTATGATCAGAATAGAGCAAGCAGTGGTGTTTTAACCATACAGATGCAGAAGCGTAGTGGCAGATATTGTTGTAGGTTGTATCCCACTTGCAGAGCGAGGCCTTGGATGCATTAACGTAGGTTACAGCACCATATGCAACAGACGGTAGTAGGATGCCTCGTGCAATGGCCAGTTTGGCGGAGGGGGTGAGTATGTTACTTGTTTTATAGGCAATATCAATTTTGTTATTGACCAATTTGCAGGTGGACTGGATATGTTGGTCAAAGTCAAGCATTTCATCAAGTAGGGCCCCCAGGTATTTGAAAGAACTCACAGGCCCCAAAAAAGAGCCGTTGGGGCAGGGTATCTTTAGCTGACCCCGGCAGGTTTTTAGTTTGGCTGCAGAGCCAAGAAGTGTTGCCTGTGTTTTACACACATTGAGAATAAGCTTATTATTAGTGATCCAAGATTGGATCTGGAGAAAGGCTGAGGAGAGATTACGGTTGATTTCAAGCACATCCTGGAACTGGAATACAGAACAAGATCATCCGCATAGAGGATGGATGAGTTGTAAGGGATAATCAGCGCAGTCTTTTCGATTGAAAATCAAGAAGAGAAGCGGGCCCAGAATAGAGCCTTGGGGAACACTGACCTTGATGGAGGCTTGATCTGAAGTTGCCGAGTTAAATTTTTGTACTTGAACTCCATTTGATAGGTAGCTTTTGAACCAGGCCACGGATTTTTTTGTGAGAAGCCAAAGGATGTAAGGTTGGCAAGGAGAAGAGGGTGATCAACAAGATCAAAAGCCTTTGTGAGGTCGATAAATACTACCTCAGTTGGAAGGCTAGAATCCATGGCGCAGAGGGTATAATTTGTAAATTGGAGCAAGGCAGTGGAGGTACTATGCCCTTTACGGAAACTGTGCTGATTATGTGATAGGGGATTATACTTGGAGAGAAAATCAGAGATTTATGTGGCCACTAATGTTTCCAGGATTTTGCACAGAACTGAGAGGATTGCTTTTGGACGGTAGTTGGAGATGCCTTTTTTGTCCCCTTTTTTTGAAAATAGGAGTGACTCTAGCAGTTTTCCATATGGCAGGGACATGTCCGTGGCACAGAGACACAGTGAAAATTCTGACTAGGGGTGCAGCCAGCTTAAAAAGCTTGGGCTCAAGTCAGTCTGAACCTACACTAATATTATCCGACATAGTGATTAGTTGCTTGAATACATCAGCTCTAGAAATGGCTTTAAAGTGAAAGGGGGGTGGGGGTACTCAGGCATGTGGCTACCAGTTGTGGGATTGGACATGGGGGGTGAAGTAGTGAAAGAGGTGGTGTATTTTGACAGATCAGAGAAGTGATTATTAAAAGTGTTGGCGATAGTTGGATTATTACAATTGACACTGTTTTGGGACCATGTCGTTAGTCGTGTATGATTGTTTGGAACCAAGAAAGGTTTTTACATGGGTCCAGAACTGTCTTGAGTCCCCAGCCTCATCTGATTGGAGTCCTTTACAATAGGATCTTTTGGCTAATCTGATTTGCCTATTGCAGGCATTTCATAGAGCCCTGTAGGTGTTGTAATCGGTTGGGAGTCCTGAGTTTTTAAAATGTCTCCAGCTTTTGTCCCTATCCCGGAGGGAGGCAATAAGTTCTTTGTGGAGCCAACTTGTTTTCTTAGCCCAAACACACCACATAGTAAAGGGAGTGCATCTGTCCTGGAGGGTCATCACCCTGGAGAGGAAGAAGTCGAGAGCAACCTGGGCATCGTTGACCTGATAGAGGTGGGACCAGTTAATAGAGGTGACCTCGTTAAGAAAGATTGCATGGTCTAGCTTGGTGTAGTCCTGAAAGGTAATATATCGTGGTGGGGAGGAGGGGACCACGGAGGGACTCCAGATGCAGAAAACTGGAGAGGGGTTGCTAATTGCATTGGGAAGTGTACCAGCAGCCGCTATCCTGTCAATGTGATTAACTAGTATCCAGTCAATAAGTGTACAGGATGTGGAGTTGGATGTTACCCTAGTCGGATCAGCTATAACTTGGTGTAGGTTGTAACCTTGTACCAAGGAGAGAGTGGCATTGTGGGCTTGACCCACCCAGTTCAGGTTCATATCACCGAGGATAAGCAATACATTGTGCCCGACAGTAGAGACAGAGTGTTCAGTCAGCTCAGCAAGGCCTGAGTAGTCGCTATGGGGAGTATTATAAACACATACTATGTGCAGCTTTTTTGCACCTAGGAGAAGGAGTGCATGGAGCGATTTGTGTGATGGGATGGTGGGGTAGAAGTTATGGGGATATTAAGATGGTTTTTAAAGTATATTGCAAACCCTGCACCCAACTTAAAGGATGGTCTGTCACACCTGAGTAGATTATAGTTCATTAGGGTGCAAGCGGCATCTGGGATAGCAGGCTTGAGCCAGGTCTCAGAGAGACTGAGAACATCAGGATGATAGAGAGTCACAAAGGACCCAAGTTCTGCAAAGTTACTTAATAGGCTTCTGATATTGAGGTGCACAATACGCAGGCCTCTCAAATTTGTCCAGTCAGCATTAGTGTGCCCAGGATGGGTCAGAGAGACTGGGTTCATTTCAATATCCCCTGACAGTAAGAGAGCAAGTAGCAGCAGGTACCAGAGCTTACGGTGGATAAATGGGTGGGTCTGTAGCACATGGTACCTAAGTTGTTTGGTGGAGGTAAATGTGGCGATATATATGAAAAACCTCGAGAGGAGCATGAAAGTGAGATCTAGGTGCTTGGACGGCAACGCAAGGAGGTTGGAGAAGGTAAAATCATTGTGATTTGCTGCTGGCACAGTTTCAGCAGGCAGATAGGGACCCACAGTAAGCCTTGAGAGGATAAACCGTGTCAGGCAAGTGGATAACAGGATCGTGAGTTGATGGGTCATGAGGTCAAGTGTGTAGATCGCTAATAGACAAGAGGATAAGGCGATAAGGAAGTTGAGAAAATAAAACATGTGCTAGAGAAGATATTAGTGAAGCAGGTGGTGTAAAGGCAAGAGTCAAGCAGAGCAATGTCCCCCAGTGGGCAAAGATGATAAGGAGCAAATGGGACACTTAGCTGTTAGTCGTTCACGCCGGTGGAGTAACAGCTTCCCGGAGAAACTTGCTGAGGGGAGCACGGGCAGCAGCTAGTGGGCGAGCTGCACCGCAACACAGACCGAGGCGAGAGGAGGTCGTGTAGGGAGCACCCAATCAGGGGCCTCCACTACATAGGAAAAAAAAAAAAAAGAAACAGTAAAATGGTGGGCTTAATCGGTGGCCGTGGAGGAGCAGAAAAGTGAGGGGGAGAAGAGTGCTAAGAGAAAGAAAGAAAGCGGCAGCAGACAGAGCATCTGGGGTATTTTTTTTTTTGAATAGCAGAGAGTGGAGAATTAAGTAATTAGGCAGATTTAGCAGGCAGAGTGCCTTAGCTTGTCTGTCAAGCAGGCAGAGTGCCTAGGTTGGTTGGTTGTTGTACAGCAGAGAGAAAAGAAAATTCAGGATTAAATCACTGTGAGAAATTTGTAAATTAGGAATTAAAACACCAAGCAGAAATCCCTCTAAGCAGTGGGAATTTCCTGACCCTAGCCTCTAAACAATATGAAGTAATACTAGGCTTAAAACAGATATGGTAATAAAGTTTTTCTAAAAAATCAGCTAACAAATCTGCATCTGATTAACCCAGCCAAGCGACATTACATCCCCCTAGCAAGATTACAAACAGGGTTCAGAAATGAAAGTCCATTCAGCTCGGTGGAAAGAAAAGGATTCGGGGAGATAGCCAGTCGAAAGTGCAGTTCAGAAAATAGCAGCCAGTCGGGGGATTTCAGCAGGAAGGCACAGAAATTCCAACTGCTGCCAATGGGGCATACCTGCTTGAGGCTTCCCGGAGAAACGTGCTGTGACTGAGGGGGGCGCAGGCGGCGGCTAGCGGGACGAGTCGCAGTGACACACTAAGGCGCAGAAGAGGTCGTGTAGGGACAGGGGTCGAGATAACCACCTGTCTGCCTGTCCCAGACACCCAGTTTTCCCAAGGGATGGCTGATTTTATTTCTCTGCCTGTCCCTGGGACATGCACCAAGTGGAAAAGCATTAGCAGGCACTAGGACCCAGGAGATGCTGCCACCTGTAAGTTTGGGTTGTGGAGTGCCAGCATCATGGTGTGTCACATGTTGTGAGATGTCCATTCAGTGTGATGGGGTCTTCTGTGAAGTCCCAGAAATGAAATCAGTGCCTCGGTAGGGCTAGACTGCGCATGTTTTCCTTATAAGCATGCCTGTGCCTGTCTTCCTTTTGCTTTCTGCACTGGATACCTCATTTCTCTGTGTGCTGTACTTGCAGCAGCTACCCAAGACTCAGTTTCTTTCACAGGTAGCAGATCTTTGGGGATATAAATTAAAAACCCTTTTCAGGGCTACTAGCTAAGAGAGGCCTGGGTAAGGCTAATTAAAAACCACTGTACAGGCTAGAGAACCGTATTTGAAAGTCCTTTTCAGGGCAGACAGTATGGGCAGAAAGAGGGGTAGACTTTGTATTTAGAGATTAGGAGAGGAACTTGAAAAGCCTGAGACAACCGCTTTAAACCCCCTGTTGGGACAGAAAGGGCTCCAGAGACGGGAGATGGGGAGACTGGTTGAATGCTTTTGTCAGGGTTACTGAGTGAGGGGGGACATTTAGTGTCCAGGTTATACACAGGAGCAGAGGAAGCTGATCTGCTTATCAGAGTAAAGCAGAAGGGAGTTAATTAAGGGCCCTGGTCAGAGCTACTGTTGAGCAGGCGGGAGAAGTAAATCAAAAGCCCCTATCAGGTCAGTGAACTGGGTGCATACTTGTTAAGTCCTTTTCAGGGCACTGTACCAGCCAGGTGACACACTAGTTATTATTATTTTTTTTGTTTTTATTGACCAGGTAAGTGCACTAGACAAATCCTGCCTGTTTTCAGGCACGACTCGGGGGAGGGGGATACAGATGAATGCCAACTGACCTTGAACCAGATTAAGCTGTTGGTGGCATTTTTAGTGAATTAGGGAAATTTGACCAGGACACCTGGGAAATTCCCCTACTCTTTTCGCTAAGTGCCATGGGATCTTTAACATCCACCTGAACTACCACCAATCCAGGCAGATGGGACCTCAGTTTAACATCTCATCCGAAAGACGGTGCCTCAGAAGTGCAGCACCGCTCTCATGCTGCACTACAGTGTCAGTACTGGGATATTAACCTAAGTGCCAGATGTGGCAACTGAACCCACAGTCCTCTGATCTCCCAGCCTCAGAGGCGAGTGTGCTACCTACTGAGCCACTGACACTGCAAGCTTGTATTCAGAAAGAGAAATATAAAATTAGTAAAGAAAAATCAACAGGACAAGTACAGATTCTTTGGGGATAGTCAAAATAAATATTGCACCTGTCCCTTGGACAGCCACCCACAAAACATTATTTCTAGCCTTGTGTAGGGAGTACCCTATCTGGGGCCTCCGCTACTTGCGGCTTCCTGGAGAAACTTGCTGTGGCTGAGGGGAGCATGGGTGGCAGCTAGCGGGCCGAGCTGCACCGCAAGACAGACAGACGCAGAGGAGGTCGTGTAGGGAGCGCCCAGTCGGGCCTGTGCTGCTTGCAGCTTCCCAGAGAAACTTGCTGTGGCTGAAGGGAGTTGCACTGGTTTGCCACCTTTAGGTTATCCAGAAGGACAATCCTCAAATCCCTCTCTACTGTAATGTAATAATACTGTGTATGCTTTTTATTATTTTATTTCCTGTTTCCTCTCCCCTGGGTTGCACCTGGAAACGAGCCACAACTCAGTGTGCCTTTCCCAGTCACCAAGTGTCAAATAAATAAAAATCTTATGTATACCATGGGATTACAGTTTTTTTTTGTCATATAAATTATAAAATGTTACAAAAGAAAAAGTACAGAATGTAAACTGTGTCATTGTATTCAGTAGCTCAGCATTAGGGATGCTAATCCATAATGATCAAAAGCTATTTGGCATCTTGCTTGCAAGAATAAATTTCTGAGCATGCTCAGTGTGGCCAAAAGGAGTGAGATACATTTCTAAGCAATGCTCAGTGTAGCCAAAGGCGTGAGTTACATTTCAGAGCATGCTCAGTGTAGCCAAAGGAGTGAGTTACATTTCTGAGCATGCTCAGTGTGGCCAAAAGGAGTGAGAGAAAATTCTAAGCAATGCTCAGTGTAGCCAAAGGCGTGAGTTACATTTCAGAGCATGCTCAGTGTAGCCAAAGGAGTGAGTTACATTTCTGAGCATGCTCAGTGTGGCCAAAAGGAGTGAGAAAATTCTAAGCAATGCTCAGTGTAGCCAAAGGAGTGAGTTACATTTCTGAGCATGCTCAGTGTGGCCAAAAGGAGTGAGAGAAATTTCTTAAGCAATGCTCAGTGTAGCCAAAGGAGTGAAATACATTTTTGGGCAATGCTCAGTTACCAACTTCATTTGTTTTGCTCTTGTTTGGTCAGGATAACACTTTTTATTTGCAAAATGCATTTGCACTTCCCTGTTCCAGCTGTGTCAGAGATTCTTCAAACTGGAAAGGAGTTGTGTGCCATTTCGCCCAGGCTGGCTGGTTTCAGCACCTAAAATACATTGGCCTGTCTCGATGGCATGGCTGAGTGGATTTACGGTGGGTAAAGACCCTTTCACCTCTAGGTCACTGATGATGTGCAGCCTCGATGCCTATAAAACCTGGGTGGCCCTGTGGCTCCTTAGTTTGTTCTTCCACAACCAAATAGCATGCCAGACCTAAATTTAACCTTATCAGCATTGTTCGTGTATGTCACCACCGAAAGAACCTTTATTTAGGTTTTCTACCTGCCGATTCTAATAACTGCAAATTGTATAAAGCTGAGCAAGTTACTAATAACAGCAAAACACCTGTGGCCAAGGATATTTAAGGGATGGTTACTAATGCAGTGGCACCACCCCCCCAATGAAGAGGCCGATTAAGTCTCGAAGAATTGGGGTCTTCTTTCTCCTGGTCCAGTACATTGAGCTTTGTTAGCAAAATGCCTGAATAACACAGAACAACCAGCAGTTTTGGTCCGTGACTACTACTTCCATTGCCAAGCTTTATTGATTATTGAGAGGGCATCAGGATTTGCTGAGTGTGCTGCAGTCTACCCCCAGGCTACCAGTGATACACGATCTACAAGGACGACCCTCACATGGTGTGTGTTTGCTGTTTGAGTCTGTCTCAGAGCGTGAGGGCCTGTAAGAACTGCCAAAGATTTAACCAGGCCACAAGAAGACGCTGAAACAAGGCACTAGAAACCTTAATTGCTATCAAGGCCATGGAAACGCAAACAGAGGCTGCGGGCTCCAAACTGGCTTCTACCTTATGCCCAGCCGCTACAGGTAAGAAAACACCCAGGCGGTAAGTGACCCTGTCATCACTGAGGTTGGCTAGGACAATGGAGAAATCCAAAGAGAAAGAAAAATTATTGTTGAAACCCTCCTCCTCCAGCCACCATAAGCATAGAGGTAAACATGTTTCATGGGTGAGGTCAAGGTCTCCATTGAAGGAGAGGAAATCCTCATTGTCATCCATTCCAGTGGTGTGGACTGCAGCCCCAATCCTTGCAGCAACACCAGATTTGGGGCCTGGCTCTGGTGATTCTGTACCTACTATGGATGGTATGTCCCCTCCATCGTCGAGTTTTGTTCTGGCGATGACAGTAATCACACAGCCACGAACAGGCATATTGGCTCCCAGGTTATGCTGGCATCATTTTCAGGAATGTTAACATGCCTGTTCCTGTTGCTTGTAATCCCGTTGACAGAGCGTCTGCCATTAGCACTGTCAGTTCTTCCAGTACAGCTGCTGCTAGCTCCATCGCTTGCTCCTGTCATCATCCAGGACAGTGACGAGGTAGAATGCAGTCCTGACCTCCTGGATGTGGAGGAGGATTTGGAGGATGGAGGAGAGGAAGAAGGCGTAATGGGTAAATGTACTTGTACCTCTGCCACCTTGGGGCTAGGAATTGTGAATTACCAGGCTAACATAATTAAGTATCAGAACAGACTGTGGAAATCTACCCTGACTACTGTTCAGGCTCTCCCTGATAGCCCTGCAAAGACAGAACTTACTAAAGCCACGTTGGCTGGTATTGATACTGATAAGCATCTGTTATGGTCAACATACAGTGCGTCTGATGCTTCTGCCAGGACTGCTGCCTCAAGCTTATACCTGAGGAGATATTCTTGGCTTAGAGTGGCTGGCTTTGCTGACGAAGAACAGCAAGCCCTACTGAATGCCCCTTTTAGAGGCTCCAAGTTTATTTTTATTTTATTTTAGTTTTTGTTGACCGGGTAAGTGCACTAGACAAATCCTGCCTATTTTCAGGCACGACCCAGGGAAGGGGGATACAGATGAATGGCAACTGACCTTGAACCACATTAAGCTGTTGGTGGTATTTTTTTTTTAGTGAATGAGGGAAATTCGGCCAGGACACCGGGGAAATTCCCCTACTCTTTTCGATAAGTGCCATGGGATCTTTAACATCCACCTGAACTACCACCAGTCCAGGCAGATGGGACCTCGGTTTAACGTCTCATCCAAAAGACGGAGTTAGCTGAAACGACTCTAGATGATGCACTAAAAGACCTTCAATCATGCAGAATGACTCAGGTTTGTAAAGTCATTGACCCTGCAAAACACAACAGGATGCAGTATGGGTGCATGTTGTAGGTCTACAGACTGACGGCTGTGGCTGCTATCTACAGTATCGTGGTCAAGGAGAGGGGGGCTCCTTGCAGATCCCACTGCCACTGGTTGCCATTCCAAGTTGACCAGGGGTTCCGGTTCAGGTTGCCCCACCTTTCCTCCTTTGTTGCCTTTGGGGTACAGATGGGGGGAAAAGATCTCCCTTCACCTGCTAAATGGAATGAGGAATGAGATCACTATAGACGAGTGGGTCCTGGCAGTAGTAGAGAAAGGTCATGCTCTTTAGTTAGTGTCCAAACCTCAAGTGCACCTTCCTCCTCCTTCTCTTTATCCTGCAGGCCACTTGTCCTTGCTAAGTGAAGAAGTGCAGTCCCTACTTCTAAAGAAAGCAATCGGACTCATCCCTCCCAAGGAAAGGAATGGGGAGTTCTGTTCCAGGTGCTTTCTGGTCCCCAAATCCACAGGAGACATGTGTCCTGTATTGGACCACAGAGACTTAACAAAATTAATTGAATACAAAACGTTTCGAATGGTGCCTCTTCAGGCTCTCATCCCCCTACTACAAAAAGAGGATTGGCTTTGTGTTCTGGACATGAAGGACACTTACCTTCATATCAAAATCCGACATTGCCACAGACAGTACCTTCACTTTATGGTGAAAGACAGCCATTATTAGTTCCGAGTCTTGTCCTCTGGCTTCTCCTCAGCACTGTGAATATTTAACAAATGCTTCACAGTTGTGGCAGCAGCCCTCTGGAAAAATGTATTTTTGTCTTCCCTTATCTGGATGACTGGCGCCTGCAGGACCTGTCCAGGGAAGTAGTTCCATATACAGTGTCCAGAACTCTGCAGTTGTTCGAGGACCTGGGTGTTATGGTTAATGTACCGAAATCCATCCGCTTTCCCTGCCAGCACCTCTGTCTTTATGTGTGTGTGTGTGTGTGTGTGTGTGTGTGTGTGTATGTGTGTATGTGTGTATATATATATCAGAATTTCAAACCTTTGAGTCAGAGACTCCTTTACAAAGGCTCCATGTCAGAGAACAGACAGAACAATATTAAAGAAAATTACAAAGCACAGTGATGGATTATCCAGAAATGTACACACAAAGGAGTCAGATCGGTACAGTTAGGTAGTGAGAGAGCAAAGCACTTAGTTTAGGCAGGATAGAAGTCCATTGTCAAGATAGCAGGTTAGCTAAACAGAGGGGAGAGGGAGGAGGAAAGTAGGGGGGTCTTGGACAAAGATGTCCACATTTCAAGTGAAGCCAGTGGTGGCTAAAATGAGGATAAGAGGAAAATATAAAGGGGGGGACTAGTAGAAGTCGCAGGCACAGGAAGAACGGAGGTGTTCCCTGAGATTGGTTTTGAAGGGGCCCGGCTTGTTTTCAGAGGAGATGGCACTAGGCAACACATTTATTCAGAGGGGAGCCCTGTAGAAGAAGGATCTCTGAGCCAGGGTTCTTACGCAGCAGGGGATCAGGAGGGAGTTTTTTTTTTTTTTATAGTCTTTGGTAACCGGGTAAGGCCCACTAGGCACATATGCCTGTTTTCAGGGGCGACCTGGGAGCACTGGTCGGTTAAGTGACGTACTCAGAGTGACACAGTATGCAAGTGGAGATTGTGAGAATCAAACTCAGGTCTGTTCTGCTGGATGTATCTAGATCGTTCACACCTCATTCCTCTAACCTCTAGGCTATACTGCCAGCTCAGTTTGGAGGCACTGCGGGTGACCATGCCATCACAGATGGGGTGGGTTGCAGAAGGCTAGTAAGACCGGGGGGCTAACCCATTGGTAATCTTTTTGGCAAGGAGGCATATCTGCTACCTGAGCCTCCTGTCAAAATTGAACCAATTGGTACAGTGAGCAGGTGTGTGTCCCTATCACATCCCGTGACAAGACAGCAGGCTTTATTTAGGCATACTTTGATTCTACGAAGGGCTGAGTTGTCAGCCGCCCCATATAATGTGATCCTTTAGTCAGTTAGGGTCAGGATGGATGACGGACAGCTAGGCGGAGGGTCGTGGGGGGGAAGCATTGTTTGTGCTGGTAGAGTAAACCAGTTCTGGTGTTGACAGCGGTACTAAGGAGGTGGATATGCTCATGGTAGGTGAGTGCAGAGTTGAGGGTAACACCAAGATATTTAAAAGTGTTAATATGTTTAAGTGGTAACAGCTGGGAGTTAAGGATTTGCAGTGGAGAGCCTTTGTGTTCTGGTTGTGCGTAAACACCATGAATTTTTTTTATTTTGTAGTTTTGCACCAGCCAGTGGTCAGCAAACCAGGATTCAGCCTTGCTGAAATATTTCTTGAGGGACAGTTGAAGAAAGAAAAGGATCGGAGTGGGTGAAGAAGAGTACCGTGTTGTCAGCATATAAGAGCAGCTGCCCGGAGCAGGTCTTGGGTAGGGTGTTCAGAAATAAGCTAAAGAGTAGGGGCCCCAGCATGGAACCCAGGCACCCCTTGACAGGGAGGCAGGAGGAGAGCGTATTATTAATTTTGGCTTGTTGGGACCTACCACTTAAATAGTCAGCAAACCACTTGGTGGCATCCTGGGAGAGACCTGTGTGGGTGAGAGCTGATAGGAGGAGGGAGTGGTTGACGATGTCAAAGGCTTTTGACAGGTCCACATAGATAGACCCAACCAGACACCCTCTATCAAGGGCCGTGTGGATAGCGGTGGTGAATTCTAGCAGTGTGGTGGTGGTGATGATGCTATGCCCTTTACGAAACCCGTGTTGTTCCCAGTAGAGTAGATCATATTTAGTGAGGTAGTCAGTAAGTTGGTTTGAGATTATTTTTTTCCCAGAGCCTTTTGGGGGCAGGGGAGAGAATAGAGATGGGGTGCTAATTCCCCGGGGTGGTACGGTCACCACTTTTGTGGAGGGGGTAATGACAGCGACTTTCCATTTGGTTGGGAATTGACCAAAACAGAGGGAACAATTAAGGATATTAGTTAGGGGGCAGAGGACTTCATCCCGAGCTATATGGAGGAGTCTGAGGGCCAAGGAATTGCTACTATGCTGAGATTTACCAATAGCTTTTAAAAGGTAAGGTTTGGCCCCACGCGGGGTGAGGGTTTTGAGACAAAGGGGGGGTATGGGGTGAAGAAGTTGGGAGCACACCGCTGAGATCAGAGAAGGGGAAGTTGAGGGTATCTGCGATGAGCTGGGGGTCAGTGGTGACACTGCCGTTGATATTGAGGTGAGTGGGTGGGCAGACACAGTTTTCCCATTGAGCTCCTTCAGATTATCCCAAAACTTACGGTCTGAGCCCCAGGAAGATGTGAGGGATGCCATGTGGTGGTCAGCCTTGGCCTTATGTATGTCCCATGTATATTTATTCCTTGCAGACCTATAGCACTGTCTGCCAGCGTGCCAGATTCAAAGGCTATGTGCCAGAGGGTGTCTGTATGGCGCATTTGGTCGAGGAGTGCCTGTGAGATCTAGGGAGTGTTTGGGCCCTTGACAATACGCTTAGTGAAGGGGGCAAACTTATCACAGGAAGAGCTGAATGTGCTAATAAAGTAATAGAGGGCTGCGTCGGTGTCAGGGGCATGGTCAAGGGGAGACCAGTCACAATGAATGAGGAAGCTTTTGAGTAGCCCCAGCTTACCGGGTTTGAGCCGGTGCTGAACAACAGTTTTTGGCGCAGGTTTTTTCTTCTTGGAGGACCACGTGCAGAGCACTGGCAAGTTGTCACTCAGGGCATCAGGGAGCACTGAGACACCAGAAATTTTATTAGGGCAATTAGTTAATACGAGGTCAATTAGGGTGGAGGACCCAGTTTGGGGAATTAAACGAGTTGGGAAGGTTACAGCTTGGGAGAGATCTATAAGCGGCTATTTCATCTTTGTAAGGGGCAGCAGTGTTAGCTAGCCAATTAATGTTGTAGTCACCTAGGGCAGTGATCTCCGATTTGGGAGGCAGGAGAGAAAGGTAGTTCAGGATGGAATTAAAGTAAGCTTTGGTTCAGGGTGGGTGGGGGGATATAGGCGGAGTTAATAAAGAAGGGAACTCTGGCATTGCCAGTAGCAATTTTCAGTGTGAGGGTCTGGGCACCATGATCCAACTGGGCAGTTGGGAGCTTCTGACCCTGTAAGGAGTCACGGATATAATTGGCGCAGCGACCACCTCGCTTACCGATTCTTCTCGGAAGATGGAGTACCCGACAATTGCCACTGCCGAGTCAGGGGTATCTTTTGAGAGACAGGTTTCTATTACAGATAGAAGATCAGGTTGGTGCAGGGCCAACCATCCCTGGAGGATGTCAAATTTTTTTTGCAAACTGCAGATACTGATGGAGGCACTATAGAGCCCATTAACAGCACTGCAGTGTAGGGTGGGAGCAGTATGAGATCCGGGGTTAGGGTGAACATTCCCTGACAGAAGTAGCAGGAGTACAGAGATCCTAATAAGAGCACATTTAAGTTGCTTGTACGGGCTAGAGCCTGCACCAGGGAAGCGGATTGGCTTGGAGCCGGAGACTGGGATGGGGAGGGCATGTAAGTGAGATAGAGCAAGGAGGGGAAGGGTAGCGGAGTTGGTGAGGGCATGGCCAGGTAGGAGGCGGGGGTGTGTTTGTAGGGAGTGCTGGAGAGATGGTGGAAAAAGAGTGGATGGCGGGGACGGCTAGGGCGAGACTGAGGTGTGTGCTTATGTAGGTGGGGCGGTTAGGGATGGGGGTAATTAATGCGAGGAGAATAAGACATATTGGGATAAGGAAGGGTGGGGGAGAGCCCATAGAGGAGACGGCTCTAAGTGTGCAAGTATAAGGGGGGGGGGTCCAGTGATCTGCAAGCAATGCGAGGATTTGCACAGGCTATGGAGGGCATAAAGAGTAAGTATATCAAAAGGAAACCTAACAGCAGGGCAGTCCACCTGGTGCAGCGGTAGGGTTAGGGACTGCAGTGCCAAAGGTACAGGGTTCAAGTCTTGAAAGGAGACTTGGAAGACAGCTATGGGAGGGGTCAGTGAGGAGAGGAATAGGGCTAGAGAGAGGGGGTGAGGAGCAGTTCTAGAGTGGCCTAGAAAGAGAGGAAAAGTGAGGTGGGTGGAGGTACAACACTGACTCCTAGTGGTCAGATGTGATAACCTACTAATGGAAAAATGGATACACAGAATAATTTGATGAGGGTCACATGACCTGATGAGATTATTAAATTAAGGGCCGGCGGTGGGTGAGGGATTAGCAGTAGTTGTAATGCATGCCTGCACTAGTGTGTGTGTGTGGTGATTTCTGTTTTTAAATAGGTTGTATGAGTTCTCAGAGCAGTTTTGTTCTGCTAGCTGACTGCCTGCTAGGTTTTGGTACCTGTTTGCCACAGGAGCAGCAATCCAGCTGGTACTCAGAACACACTAGGACTGGGGGCTTGTTTACCTTACTAAATGTCATGTGAGAGGTCCCATGTGTAGTGATCATTCCCACTTCCCAGCATTGTGTAATTACTAATAATTTCATTTGAATGCCACCTACACGCCCAGAGAACAAGCTCTCTGCCAACAAGCCAGTGTGTTCAGTGGGAGGACTGCTATGCTGCAATGCCTGGGATGTCCTGGACAAGTAAGGGAAAGGGAAGACTGAACATCTGAAGGGATGGACAGCTTGCCCTGCTTACCAGCTACCGCCTACCTCCACTTCTACTGCTAGCTTGGGGTGACGGTACGGCGATGACGTGGAGTGATGTCCGACTCTGATGCTCAGCAGAGATGCTACTCCCGTTCACTGCATAAGCCACTGGTTGCCAAAGCAGAGATCAGGACCATATGTATGCAACGCTGTGCTGTAAATGACACGCGCTTACCGCACAGTGAGCTGACTTCTGGTTTTGGCCTGTAATTTTTTTTTTTACAAATATTGCAGCAAATGAAGTTGAATTTACTGGAGCTCCTCTTTAACTGACTATGTGCAACTGCATATGTGTGAATTTCGGAGCAACATGTGGTCATGATGAGATAACCCAGAACTGTGAACAGAGTGTAAAGTGAGCACAAATGGGCGTAAAATACACCGATAGTCCCCTTGACCAGTTCCCTGTACTAACTCTTGCCCCCACAAGCATACTTGGTGAAACAGGTCATCTACAATAGCTGGCACATACTGGAATGATTCGAAATTGAGAGATTATACGATGGGGGGAAGAAAACATGCTTTGTATTCAAACTTGGGCAGAATGTGAGAGATGAAATTAAACATGACTTTCACTATTCTGCGAAAAGTCGTACTTAGAAATTAACAGCCAGCACACACAAGAACCATTAATAGTAAATTTTATGACAGTTCGCTCGCGGGGCAAACCTTTTCAGTCCCAAACGGAACAAATGTCTATTGTACTTAGAAGAATAGATTGCCTAAGGTTCCCCCTAGAATACTCACAACCCAGGACTACTACAAATTCCTAGCTGACCACTTCAATGGGTATCTCAGCAGCCTTGACTGGAGCCCCCTAAGACTCCTCCCAACACTGGATGTGGCACTGAACTACTTCCAGAAATCATTCATGACCGCAGCCAACCTCTTTGCTCCCTTGAAAACAAACTACAAGCTAAAGGTAGCTGCTATAAGTGGATCACCCCAGAACTCAAGACTCTGATGGTGTTCCGTGACAAGGCCTGGAAAAGGTACAAGCATTCTTCACTCCCAGCTGACCTTGTGACTTACAAGACCATCAGGAACCAATGCAAGAGAGCCATCAAACTTGCTAAAAGGGTGTATGTCACACATCTCCAGTAAACCAGCCTAGGCAACCCTAGGTTATTCTGGTCCCACATTTATGAACTTATCAAGGGCAACGGCAAGTCCCAACCAGGTCCAATCGAGGTTAATGGCCAACTACTAAGTGTCCGCTACCAGATTGCCTCCTCTTTTAACTTACACTTCTCCAACCTGGATGTCTACAAGACCGGACTACCCCCTATAAACACCGAGTCCAGAACATCGGAGATCCCCTGCCTCAACTGACCTCTATTCCACCTGCGACTGGTCAAGGCAAAGGAGGTTCTCCTCCTCCTCAAGTCCCTGAAAATCAAGGGAACCGGAGGACCTGACCCAACCCAAGGCTGCTAAGGGCCGCAGCACCAGCCATCTCTAGACCCCTAACCAGCCTCATAAATAGATCCCTACTCGAGGGAGTCGTCCCTGACATGTGGAAGCAGGCCTATGTGGTTCCCATCCACAAGGGGGGGCCCAGGGAACCCATTGGCAACAACAGGCCAATCTCCCTGCTCTGTACCATAGCAAAAATTCAGGAAAGGCTAGTCTACGGACAAATCCGAGACTACCTAGAGACTCACCAGCTACTGTCCCCCTCCCAACACGCTTTCAGAATAAACCATGGAACAGACACTACCCTGATAAAATTCTCGGTAGATGTACTTGGTGCCATGGATAAAGGGATCCCAACAGGGGCGGTCTTCATTGACTTATCCAAGGCCTTTGACCTCGTCAACCAACTCCTACTAGCGAAGCTGGGTAGGTTAGGCCTAGACCCACACTCTCTCACATGGTTTGACAGTTACCTTTCCGGTCAAACACAGAGAGTCAGGTGGAAAGGAGCAATATCCAATCCGCTTCCCCTAAAGAGGGTGTACCACAAGGGTCAATATTGGGTCCCCTCCTTTTTTCCCTGTTCACCAATGACCTAGGTAGCCACTGTGGGGGTAGCTCAGTTGTCCAGTATGCAGGTGACGTTGTCATATACCGATCCTTGGACAACCTGACTGACCTGGGCCCACACATCCAAGCTGATTGTACTAAGCTGGAGACCTGGCTTATAGAAAACAGAATGGTCCTTATCACAGACAAAACAAAGGCCATGCTGTTTTGGACCAAGATCCCTAGGCCAAGACAGAACCCAATCACTCCCACTCACCTCTGTCTCTGGCAACTGCATTGAAGTGGTGGGCTCCCTGAAATACCTAGGTCTAACGCTGGACCAGGGCCTCACCCTAAAGAAGCACATTGACCAGGTAATGAAAACCATCCATGGCAAATTAGGAACGCTCTACCGTCTAAAAGACCAGTTGATCCCTGAGGCCAGGATCACCAAAGCCACAAGCTTCCTCCTCCCCACCCTGACCTACACCACACCAGTTATACAGGGCATGGCTAAACTCGAGATCAACCGACTGCATGTGCTGTAGAACAAGGTGGCTCGCTTTGCCTCAGAGTCTCATGCCAGAAGTCATTACTGTGACGCCTTGGCACTCCTAAATTGGCCAGCACTTGACTCTCACCTTCAGTATCCCTTGCTTGTACACATGTACAAGCATGCCCACACGTACAAGTTCCTCCGCTCCCCCACCACCAGCCTCACTGGGCTCCTAGCCCCCAAGCAGTCCAGGCGGAACCTCCGTACCACAGAGCGAATCCTCCTAGAAGAACCTAGGGTGAGGACCAAGGTGGGTGGCAAGTTCTTTACCTCCTCTGCACCTCTGCTATGGAACAAGCTCCCACCCTCTGTACAGGAAGCCCCTTCCATCAAAACATTCCGAACCAGGCTCAAGACCCACCTGCTAGATGCCAGTATATGCTCTTGCCACGATACCTGAGCTAACCCTCCTACCCCACACTGTCCACAATTGTAAAAATACTGGTCTGCGCACGTAGAACCTATCCTCGTCTTTGTGTTGTATTTGTATTGCAGTATCTAAAAATATGTACTGTGCTACCATCCTGTAAACTACTATGTATGCCTTAAAACATGTACTGTGCCATCATCTTGTAAACTACTATGTATATCTTACCTCTGTAAATTAACCCAGGACGCCCCTGAAAAAGGGACCTCCGGGGCTCAGTGGGCCTTCCCGGTCACCAACACTGAATGAATGAATGAATGAATAAATAATAAGGGACTTCATTGACTGTAATTCTGTGTCCGTGGTATACTTAGTCATATGTACACATAGCTTATATTATGCAGGGACAACGAGCTGGAAATATAAAGTTGGCATCAGCAAACATTTGAGGTGTATAGCTAAGAGACACTGACAATGTCTTACTTGCCCATGTGAATAGTACTAACAGTAGTCGTGCCTTTCACTTCACAGGTATTCAAAGGGTTGCATTGGGCTCTAGGGGTCATGACCTTAAGAATCTGTTGCTACACAGAGAAACCTTTTGGCAATATAAATTTAAATGTTTTTAGTCCACTCGGACTGAATGATCCATTCCATCTGGTACCTTTCCTTAGGTAGAGATACTTTTTCAGATATATTACCCGTATACGAGTACACTTCTTGGTAAAATGTTTTTTGCCATTTAGCTGAGCAATAGCATGTAGTCTGCTGACAAAAAATGTGGAACAAAGTTGAATTTCACAAAAGGACTTGATCTCCTGTATGTATTTGCAATAATTGATTATACAAATCTGTACAGACAAGGGGAGACTTATTGATTTGTATTTACAGCTATGTATTTAGCATTCTGCCATTACAGTATGCTGATTAATTTTTCTTTTTTTTTTTTTAATTTCATATTGGGAGTGCTGTTTCATATCTTTCAAGTATTCCCCCACAAACCTCTCGTCTCTTCCTTGTAGGAGACCAGATAAATGTAAGCAGGTTCTGTCCAACCATATAGGATCTGACAATGTTGTGTTACAGAAAATGTATGGCTGAAATTAAATGTGTAGACATGTATGTGTGAATATATGTCAAGAGTTTCAGCAGGAGAGACATACTGAGCTGCTGACAACTCATTTCCAGATCGTCCAGCGAGAGGTCGGGGTTGAGGAAGTAAACAATACAGGATGACACATAGAAAATGACAAGCTGTAAGGTGCGTATATAAAAAATAAAATACAATCCAACAGATAATACCACAATTAGGTAAACGTAAAATACGTTGCATTAATGCAGTCGTGAAATATAGGTAGATAGTCAGGGCAACACAAAATAAAGATGCACAATAATGCAAATTAAGGTACAGGTGCAGTATAGTACTGGGAGCAGATTACTGCCACCCAGACAGCAAAGGTGCGAAAGGTATCCATCTCAGTTCAGTAAGATAGGTATAAGAGCAAAACCATTGCCAAATGTGACAGCTGAGTAGGGGCAGTTTAGCCTATAGTAGGAAAGAAATTGCTCACAGGCAGGGGGCATAGGGAGGCATCAACAAAACGTTTGTGTGCTGCTAGTGGCCTGTGGGAAAAGGTTACAGTACCATACCACCACATGTCTGCAGTGCATATGAAATGTTACAGAACAATATGCCTCTGAGGGAAAGGCTCTTTGGTTACAAGGGTACCCTCAATTCTGGAAAGGTTGGTTACAAGGGTACCTTCAATTCTGTAGTTCTTCTCTCCCCCCCCCCCCATGTAGGATTCCATTGACCAGTGCTTGTCCTCTGGTGCATTGCTCTGTCTGGGCAGGTCGCAGACAAGAGGGTGGGTCTGCAACCCAACCCTCACGTGGAGTATCTGGAGGAAGCACCCAGATCCTTGAAGGGAAGCAAGAGTTTCACGAGGAGGAGAATGTAACCCCTGGTCCATTAGTGAGGTCATAGTATGCCAAGAGTATTACAGCAGCCCAGCGAATGGGTTCATCACCGAGACAGGATGTGGGGTAAGGGAGTGTTTCAGCTATTTGGCTGCAGTCTGATTGTCTAGTTAATGCAGCTTGATGCAGCCATTTTGAATCGGGGTAAGCATAGATTGTTTTCACTCCTGTATATGCTCTGGGAGAGAATGCGTTTGATCTCTTCAAGAAGGTAGCAGGAGAAGTGTGCTAGAGAGAGAAAACAATGTGTACTGCCACTGCAGGTGATTGAAAGCCTCAAGCCTGCACTGATTTCCTGAAAACTGATCTCCATGCAATCTGCAGCTGAAGTGATGGAAGCCATCTGAAAGGTTACCCTTCCAAGAGTCTGGGTCGTCCAGCTCTATGTCCCCTGAAGTAACAGCAAAATGAATGTAATGAAGACTTGGTGTCCTGTTGCTGCCCAGACTTAAGAATATGAGGTTTCTAGGAATTTAAGCTACTGATGTGTGTAAGTGGATGCCTGACACAGCACCACCAAGAGGGTTGTTTTTTTTTATGTTGAAGACGAATTTATGCTAAATCAATTTGCTGAGGTCCCAATGTTTCCATCAAGAAGAAATTAATTGAAGTCTGTTCCTGTTCTGCTTCTAGAAAGGGGCAGTAATATTGTACCATCTGACTGAATAAACCCAAAGCTGTTCAGTGCGAATGCTGGTTGTGAACAATGTGTTAGTTATAGAGAAACTGTAATGGTGTACCACAGCCCCTGTATGCCTCATTTGTCTTCGAGATCACAGAATAAACTTTAGCTGGCCCACTCCACTCAGCTGAGGGCCTTGTAGTACAGACATCCCCATGCTCAGTTATATTATTATTTACTGTTTTTTATTTATTTATTTTTTTTTACTCCATTGTCTGTTGTTTCCTATCCTTAAACAAGAAGGGGAAGGGTGCAGGCAAAAAGTTGGAATGGATTCTGCCTAAATGCCAGGAGCTTAGGAACCAAAATTACTGAGCTGAAGGTGATGGTGGTGGATGCAGGATTAGATCTTGTTGCCATTACTGAAACATGGGCCACCAGGAATGACAACTGGAACTGGACAGTACTGGGATATACCAAGTACAGGAGAGATAGGGATAAGGGAAAAGGAGGTGGGGTAGCCCTCTGTCATAGGAGACATAGAGGCAGTAGAGGATGGATTCATTAGGGGAGGAACAGAATCACTATGGGTACAGCTCACAACAGCATTGGGGAAGAAGTTGCACATGAGGGTTGTCTGTAAACCACCAGGAACGTGAGACGGGGGGGGAGGCTAGGGGGAAAAACTAAGAAGGGGCTATAAAGGGTAGGTTGTGATTGTGGGGGATCTCAGTCTACCAGACATAGATTGAGACATTCCAGCAGCTAACAGCACCAGAAGACATGCCCTGCTAGACACATTGCACAACTGCCTGCTGGAGCAGGTGGCCAGGGAACCCACAGAACAAGCTGCCACGCTTGATCTGGTGCTCTCCAGCTCAGTAACTGTAGGTGGAATTCAGGTTGGGGAACCACTGGAGTCCAGT
This sequence comes from Neoceratodus forsteri, assembly GCA_016271365.2. NCBI lineage: Eukaryota > Metazoa > Chordata > Ceratodontiformes > Ceratodontidae > Neoceratodus > Neoceratodus forsteri. The sequence goes on from CM028132.1 coordinate 502,412,421, forward strand.
GACCATGACACACCATATGGTTTGAACTAGTCCTGGGTAGCAGTATACACATGTCAAAGGCTGTAGTTCTGGATTTCAGATGAGCAGACTTTGATCAGGGAATTAATCAAGGGGAAGTTGGTTAGGGTGGATGAAATCAGGGGTGTGGAGAAGAGGTGGGAAGAAATTAAAGAGGCCATCATCAAAGTAACTAAATCATGCTTGAAAACAGTTACCAAGGGTAATAGGCACATGAGATGTGGTTCTCTATGAAGGTCTGGGAGGCAGTGAAGGTGAAAACAGAGTCTTCATTAGCTACAAGAAGAAATGGGGATGAGGAATAGAGCAAATACCAGATAAAGATGAAGGAGCCAAGAAGGCAGTCAGGGATGCAAAAGCAGACACAGGGCTGTATATTGTGAACGGGATCAAGGGATGTGAAAAACAGTTCCTCAGGTGCATCGTGGAATAAAGGAAGACAAGAGTGGGAATTGTAAGGCTGAAAGAGGGGTGCAGGGTAATAGAGGAGGACAAGTAGAAGGCAGGTGTTCTTAATAACTACTTCTTCTGCTCAATATTCACAGTGGAGGACTGCGGGCCTCTGCAGGAAAGTGGTATAAAGACTACTGCAAGGGGGTCCCAGAAATGGGGCAGTTGGTAATTACAGGAAAAAAGGTTAGAAAAGAGCTTGCAGCCCTGAAAATGAATAAGGCTTCATGGCTGAATGGTATGCACTTGAGGGTGCTCAGGAAATTGGCATTGGAACTGGCTAATCCCCTTTCAGAGCTGTTCAGTAGCTAACTACAGTCAGGAGTGGTTCCAGGAAATCGGAGGATAGCGGATGTGGTGCTGTTCCACAAGGGAGGGGATATGGAGGAACTGGGAAACTACAGGCCCATCAGTCTTCTTACCTTCACTGTAGGTAAATGGATGGAGGCACTAGTCAAAAAAAAAAGACCAAGTGGACTATCTGTAGAGAGAAAAGGACTTCAGGGATGGTAAGCAGCATAGTATGTGGCAGGGAGGGCTTGTCAGATCAACCTAAAAGTATTCTTTCACTGAGCAACAAGTGCAGCAGATTTACTCTGTTTCGACTTCAGCAAGACATCCTGCTGGATGTCACATGGAAGGTTGATGAAGAAATTAGAGGAGCTAAGAGCAGCAGAGGGCCTAGTTAGATGGGTGGGAAGTTGATTGGGGGGAGACAGCAGAGGATGGTGATAAATGGGGTCAAATTGAGGGAATGGAGGTCACGGATAGGGTACTGCAGATGTCAGTCCTGGGACCAGTCCTTTTCTATACGCTCATCAGTGACATAGGAGAAAGAGTACAGGGCAAGATGTCTCTTCACGGATAACTCTAAGCTGTATGGCAGGGTGGACAGTGAGGAGGGTTAGGGGATGTGGCAGGGTAGACAGTGAGGAGGATTAAGGAAATTGCAGAGGGATGTGAAAAAAAGTTAGAGAGGTGGTCCAGGGTTTGGCAGTTGAAATTCAGTGCCAAAAAGTGCAAGGTGATGCACATAGGAAACGAGAACCCCAGGACCAAATACTGGATGGGAGGAATTAAGCTGGACACTAACAAAAAACAAAACAATAAAATCAGAGTGTACAATGTCTGTAGAGTATCCTAGGAATGGGTCAGGTAACGATGGCATTCCTGTAGTTAGATACAGTCAAGTGCAATAATCTCAGTAAGGCTACAACTCCTCAGCATCTTTAGCTCCGAGCAGCCATATTCATTCTCATTCGGCTCAAACTCTTAGCTGACCACTACTTCAGAGGAAAGGGACCTGGGAGATGTCATAAGAGACTCCCTAAAACAAAGCTAGCCAATGTAACAAGGCCTACAACAAGTCAAACGGAAAGATGGAGTATACTGGAAAGAGTTTTGATAGCAGGAGGAATGAGGTGATAGGGTCACACCAGTGATCCATATAGAGATACTGTCTGGAATACTGTGCCCAGTTCTGAAGTCCCCACCTGAGGAAAGATGGTGACAGACTGAGACGATGCAGTGTGGAGTAACTAAAATTATTCAGGGCATGCAGGGAAGATCCTGTGAGGATCAGCTCAGAGAGTGCTCCAGGTAAGGCGAGTACTGACCAGTTTTACTCACCAAATTTTAAGAAATACTCTCTGAAATTTTTTTGATGAGTACTGATACTCGTATAACCCTTGAAAATGTTCTAGATACTTCAAAAGGTGTTGCTTTTCTAAGATTAAAGCACTTAAACTCTTCAAAATTATATTTCACTCACCTAATGTCAAAAATAGCAAGTACATTTCTTTTGAATGCTAGTATTATCTGGAACACTGAGCTCAGGGCACTGAACATGTACTCAGAGGCCAGAAGGGAGAAGGGTGACATGATAGAGACCTTCAAATTCCTGAAAGTAATAAACAAGGTAAACTGCGAGAAAATATTCAGCAGGAATGGTGGGTCAAAAACAAGGGGACAGGAATGTGAGCTGGTGGACTGGAGATTCAGGAGGGATGTACAATTTTTCTTTACGGAGAGAGTGGTTGAGCCATTGTACAGCATACCAGCAGAGGTGGTTCAAGCACGGCTGGGATAGAGTGAAAAGCTTAATAGTCATTTGGTTGGGGGTGTGTGGCTAGCAACCGACTGCATCATTCTCACTCCAAAGAGCTCCTGCACTAACTCTGGGAATACAGTTTAAACTTGTTTTTTACAAGTGGAATCTACTAATCGAACTTAACTCTCAAGACAGAAGAGAACCGGAGTTACCCACTGACTTTTGAGACTGTACGCAATGGGGAACCCTCGCAAGATGGGACACCAAGACTCTGGCTGAGGGAAACCAGGTAAGAGGTCTCATAGCGCTGACCAGCGTGCCCTCATGGCTGAAGCAACCGGAAAGAATGAGCCACCTAATAGCTCTGTTTCACTGGCGGTCCAAGCCCAAGATAAATCAATGCAAGCCCTCTATGCAAAAATGGATTTTTATAATATGAGGGTTTCGGACTTGGAGACTAAAGTTAGAACAGTCTCTGTGGAGTCATGTATGGTGAAGGAATCTGCTGATAAAACTTCTGTGGTAACTGTAGGACTTTTTTCTGAGAATAAAATCCTTCGGCTCTATCTAGAGCACCTCGAAAACGGAGCTTAGTTGGCACGTGCCCTTGTTGGGGTCCACGAGTGTTATGAAGGGGATGATTTATGTAATTTTGTCTCCCAGCTCCTCTTAACTAACTTGGGCCTTTCACTCACTGACCTCATCTTTAACTCCTACTGGATTATACCACGGAGGAAAGCTACAGACCAAGATCAGCCTCACACTATCCTGATTGTTACAGCGGGCCAGCATATAAGGGACCGAATCCTTCAGGCTGCAAAAAACAAGGGCCCTTTACAGTTGTCGGATGGCTCCAGGATCTTCTACTTTCCAGATCTCAGTTATAGCATGCATCAGAGAAGAAAGGCCTTTGATGCAGTCAGAGGGGAGCTAAAGTCTCTAGGGGTTAATCATTCCTTACTGGTGCCTGTGAAGCTTAGAATTTCCTATTCAGGTAAAACTTGTATTTTTACTGATCCATCAGAAGCAGGCAAAAGACTGGCTAAGATCAAGGAGGACTTTATGCAGAATGCATTACATCCTGAAGAGACTGAGGGCTGAAAGAAGCTTTAAGTACCGATTTGTAGTTTAATAATTCCCTTGGTATGTTTACCTAGTAATAGGAACAGTCTCTAGATTTCTTTTGAAACCAAAGGCTCTTCCTTATTCCCTGTACATAATTCTACAGTTCCCTATCTGATGTTATCTTTAGCATAAGATTGGTAGTTTCAGGGGCATGCAGACTCCATGGTTTGCCCCATGTATAGAAATGATTATCGAATGCCGAGTTATACATGGACTTTATTACAAGTCACTGGTTGGCTTTAATGGGTCTTGCACCCCGGGACATTTTCGGACTTTAGATCATCTGGTATTTAGTCCATGATCATTGCTGCATTTTAGCACTCTGTTAAACTTTATTGTTATACATGCTGTAAACTCAGTAGAACTTCCACCACCTATGCTGTAACCTTGGATGATAAGTAACATATCCTATGGAGACTTTCAGAAATTGAGACACTGGTACAGAAAGAGTTAAATCTAGTGATCTGGACATAGTTTTTTTTTTTTATGAAACAGGTCTGTATTCGTGAAAACACTTTACATAACTGCAGTTGTTAAAATGATGTACCTGCTGCAAAGACTGCAATAGTAAAAGTAGCACACTGATCACTGCCAGTCTTGTGGAGAGGTTCACCCCAAGGGGAGTGCAGACCATGATCTAGGCTAGCAGGAGAGTGACCGGACAGTAGAAGGAAAAAGAAAAATGAAGATCAGATGAAAGTAATACAGAAATCATACAGTTGCTAGTCAGGTCAAGGAGGAAATATCTGTGCCTCCTTAGCCTGTGCTAAGAAACTGAATTTTCGTGCTCCTCAAAGACAGTTTAAAAATACCCAAAGGCATCATCCCCTAAACAAAACAAAAAAAAAAAATACACCTTTTGCTGTTCTTTCTCTGATGACCAGATGGAACAAGTACAGACAGTAACTCAAGAATGGCAGATGAGGGTTCATGCTTAATCTCTTCTGCTGTTTTACCAGCTCTCACGCTTTACAGCATTTGTGAGCGTGACAGCATGTTGACCTTTCACCCTTTCTCCACCAACCCTGACGCACACAATTGGGGGGTATAAAACTGCAAAAGACTACTACTGCTACTGTTACTAATAACCCAATAGTTGGAATTACACACACAAAATGATGTTAGAACAAGAATCTCATTCTGAACTTATATAAGTCATGGTCTAGAATTAACCTGACTGATCTTGCAGCAGTATGAAATGTACAGTGTTTTTTGTTTTTGAATTTTTCACGGATGGGGAATGCTGTTAATAAAAGCAGAAGCAGGTAATGGAATAGTCCTGCACTGTTCCTGCAATGAAACTTGCTGCATCATTGGAGGGAAGGAAGAGAAACAGGGCCTGAAAGCAGTTTGCTAGGTTTTGAAATTTATTTATTTATTTTTTTAGCAAAGACACGGGACCTGATTCCAGAAGGGAATACTCTGGCATAGGGCGAGATACGCCAAGCCCTATGGCGTGTCTCGCCACTTATGCCAGGTGATATGCCAGCCCCTATTACAAGAGGCGAGATGCGTCATGGTGTATGCAGGCTACGACAATCGCAGGATAAGCCAACACTTACGCCACAGCCTGCAGCGCCTGACTCAACTGCGGGTTACGACAGCAACATAGCCCAATTCCAGTACAGTGGCTGTTATAACCCGCAGTTGCAAGTACAAGAGACGCAGTGGTGTACTGAAGGTACAAGACGGACCTGTCTTAAGTGGCATCCGACAGCTGGCACCATCGCATGCTGCCATGCAGCGCCCCAGCAATGGCGCTAAGTTAACCCCCATGCCCTCACTAACACACTTTGCAGCAGGTACATCATTTTAACAATTGCAGTTATGTAAAGTGTTTTCACGCCTACAGGCCTGTTTCATAAAAAAAATATAAAAAAAACCTATGTCCAGATCACTAGATTTAACTCTTTCTGTACCAGTAGCTCAATTTCTGAAAGTCTCCATAGATGTATTTTTACCAAGATATTTATTTCCACAAGGAACAAAGGACCCCATTTTCTGTGATTGGGCCCAGACACAAAATGGGCTGGTTTGTGCTTACTGGTTTGTGCATAGACTCAGTAGCCAAATTGGAAGCCATGAGCTACAGTGCAGGGGCAGACACCCCCCCCCCACCATTTTAACTCAGTTGCCACTGGATCCCTGTAAAAATTAGCTAATCCAGTTGTGCATGAGGCAGTGGACCAACACAGGTGTTTAAAAAATCCTGCCTCCTGCCTTACCAACTGGGACGGTCGTATAGGTCCATTGGACTGCAGCAGGCAGTTAGGTGATGTGTCTGCAGCCAGCAGTTGTAACATCATCACAGTTCCCCACCCTTAATAGCATGCACATGCCACACAGTCCCACATGCAGTAACAAGCATGATCCCCAGTCCGACAGTCATAATTTCCACCCCCGACACTGCTCAGTCCTTCCAGTCATCCTCTGATTCAGGCTTCTTCTCACTCTCACTTACCGCCTTCATACTTCTGTCACCTGATGCTTAGTAACCTGATGCAAAAGATTCTTTGGTAAATTATCTATCCTTAGCCATTCCTGGAGGGATAAGTGAAATGTTTATTTTTTCACTCCAAAGGCTTAACTACACAATCATAGAAACAAAGAAAATTACTGCATATGGAGGCCTAGCAGCCCATCCAGTCAGCCCAAGCCTGTATAATCTTGGGATGCTGGGGGGGGGGGTGGCCAACAGCTGATAGAGCAAGTTGCACTTTGTTAGAGGTCTGTTTCTGGATCTGTTTTAAGTTCTCTCTTTCTTGGCTTTTAACCTCGGTTATCAACTAACTTTTGTGTTACTTTATCTTGTCTTCACTTCGAGAAGGGTTAGGGTGTTAACACATCAACAAATTTGTAATGCAGAAGCTGAAGCAGAACCCATCACAGGAATCTTAGTCCCCTAAGCAGACCAGAGCTGGGGCTGCTTGTGGCGAGAACAGTGGTGAAAGATTGGATGCCTTAGAACTGCCGAATAGTGAGGTCCTGAATGCTATAAAAGATTTGGAGTGGTTTATAAAGGATTTGGATAAAAAGATGGATGCATTTAACAACCAAGTTACAGTTGTTGAAATAAAGTTGGACGTGGTTGCTTCTAAAGCCCAGCAAGCTAAAGCTACAGCTGATAAAACTGTGTCTGCAACAGCGGGAGTCCTCAAGGAGAATCAGGTGCTCAGACTTCGCAGAGAACAACTTGAAAACAGTGTAAGACTGGCTAAAGTGTGAGTATTAGGGGTCCGTGAAACAGCAGAGGAACACGATTGACTTACTTACTGTCACAAATGCACCCCGCAGGTCAGGCCCTCTGCTCCCACAGTGCCAAACCTCAAAGTGCAATATGTAAACAGGAGACAAACAGGGTAGCCCTCCTGTCTGTTTTGGATCCGAATCACCTACTAGTCTTGAGTCCTGGGGTCAAATATGAACCTTTTTTCGCTAGCATACCTAGTTAACAGGCTCAGATATGCGCTCTTTTCGGGGACGCAGTGCAGTACTTCACCCAGTGGGCACCAGCCTAGTTCACAATTTTACCCTTTTGACTCAGTTTGAAACTTGGGTATCTTCTTACCTTAGCAAGATAGTTGCACACTTTTAAGCCCGTAACAGTTTTTGTCAGATCTTACCCAATACTGTTTCAGCCTCCAAAAGAAACTGAGAAAGGCACTGGCAGAATTTTAAGCAAAATAATGTTTACTAAAAAGTAAAAACAGATAAAATACTAAACGCAAAACGTATAAAATTGGGTTTACAGTCTTTTAAAGTAAATGGATAATTATGCAGAAACAACACCTTATTACTGAATTTCTACTACCGTATGTTTCAAGTAATAAACAGATGCTTGAATTTACCCAAAGTGCTGTGAGAGGTTGTCAGAAGTCCCACCTCAAAATCGGAGGCAAAATGCAGAAAGCCAAAAATCAAATGCAATGTTTTTCTCCCAGCTAGCTGGTAATATGTCTGTTTCAAACTCCTCCTCCTCCTCCCTGATGACGCAGCTCACAGATGCTGACTGTGAGGTCACTCAAACCTGAGAACTTGAATTAAATTATCAGTAACATGTCTTAGTCCACTGCTAAAACATTACCAAAAAATATATATCTTTCTTCTTAATTAGTGAGGCTTTATGGCAGAATTATCCCTTTGATCTCTCCACAAACTTCCTGACCTTCAAAGTAATTGCAGTTTTACAAGCCAACAGGAATCCGTTAAAATGGCCTTTTTCTCAGAGGCCATAAAATGCACACTTTGTCCCTGTAGTTCAAAGAAAAAAAGATGGTTTACAAGGTATGATAACTTGGCTTAAAGGAAGTCTTTATAGTCCCAGGAAATCCTGCAACTATTTGTCAACATAGTGAAGGAAGCTAGCCATCTAGCAACTGCAGTTACTGTGTAGGGGTCAAAAGGTCAGGCTCCTTTAAAAGTTGATGGCTGCCATTTCTCTAAGCAGACATTCAAATAAACCATATATTTATATCCCAAATATAATACAATAACTAACAGATGCTATCCGTCACACTTACATCACAGCTTTGATTAAAACTGCCTTGGACATTGATTTAACTGGTCTAGCCTTGAAACCTATTGTATTATCCTTAGATGACGATTGTCTGAATCAGACCTCCCTAGGGCTATTCTTACGGCTGGTCCTCACATTAAAGATTCCATCCTCAATGCAGCAGAAGGAGGAAAGGGCCAAATATCATTACCAGAAGGACCTCGGAGTTTTTTCTTTCCTGATTTATGTCACCAGGCAGAGGGCCAAGGCATTCGATGCTGTTCACAGTGAACTTCATTCCCTGGGAATAACGCACTCCTTACAAATGCCAGTTAAACTAAAGATTTCATGTGCAGGCAGAACCTATCTTTTTAATGATCCTACTGAAACAGGGACAAAGAGTCTTGAAAATCAAAGAGGATTTTGCAACAGCTGCTAGCACCTTGGATGCCAAACTGGGAGATTTAATGGACCATGTTTTACACTGCCAAATGACTTGAGCTGTTGAATTTACAGTTTAAACTGTTTTTGTCTGCATTAGTGGGAGGTTGTATTGAACTTGTGAGCAATATTCTTAAAAGCACCTTTATTTGGCATGTAGATGCAGGTAAGCGGTGCTTATTTCATTTGTACTTCTGGTGGTTTTCACTTTGTTACTAACTGCGTAGGTGGAAAGGGACAAGAAGGTGTGACTGCATGCTTGAGTCAAGGCGGATGTTATTGCCGCCATTTTAGCCCGCTTCCTGCACAGAGCTAACGCCTCCTTCCCGACTGCCCTCCATGAAGCTCGGCTATTCAGGTGGATAACTATTGTAGTTGTTCCATTTCTTTTATGGTTACCCTGTTGCACTAGTTTTTCTTTTCCTTCTTTTGAGAGGTCTCCCAGGAGAAGTGTAGTTTTCCATGTCTCTAGGGCATTTGGCCATTGGTTTTAGGTACCCAGTGTAAAAGTAGTTTATCTGTTACTGTCTGATCTAGTTGATTGGAGTTTTGATTAAGATATGACTGCTATGTATTAGACGCTATTTTCATTTTATTAAGGAGTCATGGACTATTACAAAGCCTTAGATGGGCTTTATAGAGTGTTGCACTCTGGTGCTAAGTACGTGCGCACATGGGCAGACTAGGTGGGCCATAGGCCTTTATCTGCTGTCAAGATCTAGTTATCTATTGTACCTTTTCGAATGTACTATTCAGACATCTAGTCCATGGTCATGCTGTTAACGTTCTATTTTGAGCCATTTTTTTAACTTTTATCTTGGTATCCCATACTTATTATGCGACACAGGACTGCAAGATTATTTCTTCTGTATGCTAGACATGTCTGTATTACATTCTCTATGCCTTACAACCAAGTTTTTATCTGGTATGTATTATATATACTGGAATAAAAATAAAATTAAAAAAACATTGTGGATGCTGCCCCTCTTAGTCCTCCCAACTCCCCCCACCAGTCTGACCCCTTACACACTGTTGCCATGTGCTTGTCCCATCCCTATTTGAATACTCCCACTATTTCAGTCCCAATTATCTCCTCCAGAAGTTTGTTCCAGTGTGTCTCCACTTTTTTTTTGTGTGGTCCCGGGTCCCCCAGTTCTCCATGTGGAGGTCAGACCTGCCCTGCCTGTCGTCCCCCCATGCCCAGGCTTACCCCTTTGGGCAGAGGCATGGTAGGAGCCCCCCAGTGATTCTGTAGAGCAAGCCCCAGCTCTCCCCTGGGTTGAGGGCCGCAGGCAGGACCCCGCTGAGACGCTCCGAAGGCAGTGGAGGCGGCAGGAGCAGAGTTGTCATTGGGGGTGGGGGGTGGGCTGGCTTTTTTATTGTATGCTTGCTGGATCCCTGGGGGTGGGAACGTGTAATGACATCCTGCATCCACCTCCTCCCAAGGTGATGGCGCCAGCCACAGTGGACTCCTAGGCTCCGCCAGAAGGTCCGTGGGCGCTAGACACTCTGTCCCCTCTCCCGGAGAAGGAAGCAGTTCCTAGGATGCTCGATCCTTCTCCCCACCCCCCCCTGGTCAGCCCTCTGACTCCCAGGTCCATTCTTGAACCCTAGTCATCCCGTACAGAAATGCAACTCTACGCCTAGTGTACCAGCGTCTCCACTCTTTCTATGAAAAGTACTTGCTGACATTCTGCTTGAACCTCACCCCTCAGTTTCAGGGTGTTACCCCTGGTATCCTGTAATGTTACTCATTCTGAAAAACTAGCTGCTGTCCTCCTTGTTTATTGTGTGGAAGCACTTGGGTGCCTCAGTCACATCACCCCTAGTTCTCTTGTCCTCTAGTGTGTGTATGTTGAGGTCCACCAAGTGCACCTCATTGAACCTACCCTGTTGCTGGTGTATTATTTTGAGGACTCGTCTCTTCACCACCTCTAACCTTTCTTTCTGCTTTCTCAAATGTGGGCTCTAAAATTGCACACAATACTCCAAGTGAAGGCAAGCCAGGGCTCTGTGCGGGGCCTGTATTACCTCCCTCCCTCCTTCTGCTCTGAATCCCTCTCCCTATTCATACCAGCAGTCAACTTGTACCTCTTGTTTTTTGGGAATATGGGAGTCGGAAACTCCTTGCTGTCTGATTGCACAGTTATCTGGTACAAATAAATACATAAATAAATACATATCCATTCACAAATGCAAAGTTAAAACTAAATTCATAATAAGGCTGAGGGGAATCCATAGGATTAGCATATTTTTTGTATGTCATGGGCTAACCGGTCTTTATATAAAAAAAAAAAAAAAAAAAGCAAACTCTTCATAGACTTTTGACTTGGTTGAGGCTAGGCAATATTACTGCAGCGATGCCAGACAGGAAGGGAGGCCAGCATGACAGAAACAGCAAAAAGAAAAAAAAGGTCTGCTAGTGACAATGCTGGCACCCCCCTGCAGGCCCACACACTACCGATCTGGCACTCCAGCCACCGCCAGGTCTTGATCAAGAAGTGATGGAAGTCCAAGAGAAGGTAAGTGATGAGGCTGGGGGTGCCATCCAGGAGAGATGCTGACCAAAGGATGGGAGGTAAAGACCTTTAATTTTTTTTTTCAATTATATTTTATTGCATTTTGAAAAAGTTAATACATCAACTATAATCAAATTCAGTGAAATGGCAATACAACATTACAAGCAATTAGTATCACATTAGCATTAAAGACCTTTATTACAAAGAAAAGAATGGGTAGCTGTACACAAGGGAGTGTTTGAAATGGAGGTGGAGTGAGGACGGGTTGGAACTAGGGCCACTAGAGGAAGCAGCAGAGTCAGGTGGGGTTACTTGGAAGAGATGAGAGCATGACTGTTTTACATAGGTCGGGGGAAAAAGTATTGAAAACAGTTACATCAGTAGTCAATTTTTGGTCCTGTGTGTTTTTTTTTTTTTATAATTTATATCAACCATATTGGATTTAGTGTTCCTGCTCACAGTAAATTCAACCTACATAGAGATGAAACAATTCTTTATTCTACCTGTGCTGCTTGATGTGTGACAGTGCAGACTTGAGATTACCAGTCAGTATGGTAAATCATACTGTATTACTGTTACGCCATCAGCCAGCCACTTTAGTACTTTTATAGACATTGCATTAATAACTCCACTCCTGTCTGTGTCATAAAAAAGGGACTTTTGTTTCACTCTGTCTCCCTTTGTTGGTTTCAGATACTTGACCCATCACTGTAAGCTTTAGTTGGTTAATTTCCATCTTGCTTGAGTACATTATGGATCCATTTCCTGAGTCTCTATACCTTGATGTCTTCAGCTGTTTTAAACTTCAAAGTTCCTTGGATGAATGCTAAGATGGCTAAAGAGGCTTTTAGCTATGCCGTGCCTGTGTCCTGATGCTTGTCACATAAGGATCTGAAACTGGATGCACTGATTTCATTGAACCTCTGGAAGCAAAACATTGATGTTCTCAAACCTGAAACCTTTACTTTTTTAATAAGATGTCCTTCGGTTTGTTGTTTTTTTTTTTCTCTTCATGCTTCTCCCCATCCGGAGCCTCCTCCATCTGGGCACTCCTTCGAAGCACCAAGGTCCAGACCCCCGACCCCTGCCGCCAACCACCAGCTCCTGTTGCAATCCTCCCAGGTAACCCGATGTAACCCTTCATCAGGAGGGTCCCTCTCTTCTGGGAGGGGGGTACCTTACTGGCCACTCTGCATATCCTGGGTGTTGAGGAGCTGGTCCAGGCTGTCTTCTGGGGCTTCTTGGTGGCAGGGCTGGCACTTGCTATCCGGCTGGGCAGGGAGCTCCTGTTTTCCGTTTTCAGGCCTTGCCCTCCGCAGTTCTCAGCCATGTGTGAGCACGGCGACCCTGGGCAGGGACATACGAGGGGGGGGGTGTCGAGGCATCACGTCCCTCAAGCACGTCACCAGTTCACCCAAAGGTGCCAAAGCCAGACTCCTTCCCCGGGAGGGAAGTGTCCAATGGACGCTCTGAATCTCCTCCCTGCCAGTCTCTGCTCCTGGTACCCGGGCTCGGGGTGCGAACCCGGGTCACCACCGTGCAGAGTGAACCCCTTCACTTGGTGCCACAGAGCAGGCTATGTCCTTCGTTTTAATTGGCTGTCCTGCTTTGATGATGTGATGCATTGTGTATTATGATAACCAATTTGTTTTATTGAACAGTTTGCATCTGTTATTAGCATGTTTTGCTGCTGCTTCTGATCAGGTCTCCATTAAAAAGGAGGGTTTTTTTTTTTTATCACGGGGATTTTGCTGGTTAAAGTCAGGTTAAATAACATAAATGTTCGCCTCTAATTATATGCAGTTCTAGGTAGTATAGATTCATACAGTATTGCTGACTTAGTAAAAAGCGATCCACACAGGCACAGCTTCCTTCTGGAATTCCTTGGGTATGGCTAGTAAGGAAGAAAAAGTCAGCAGCCAAGTATGGGGATATCACAGTCCGCTTGCGAGTGTGTGATTATCTAAAAGACTTCAGAGGAAACATAAACCCTGTTTACATTTTTTCACAAAATTGTACATTTAGGTATGTGTGAAGTCTGTTTAACTCACCCAGCATATTCTGTTATGAGTTTGTTTTTAAATAGTCCTAATTACTTCATTATTTTGTAATTATTGTATGTGCTTCTTTGGTCCTGTGTCCTTACCAGGCTAACAAATAAATAAATAATAAAATAAAATGTAGGGCCCCTTATTAATGCAGCCTTTTCCCACTCAGTATTCATTTTTTATTATATGCTCTGTTTATGCCCTTTTCCAGCCTTGGCCCCCGACATCCCTCCGAAGCTCCCATTGTGACACCCCCAATGCTCTCACCTGCTCCAGTCACCATCCTCCACACTGTCTTCGTCCCCCCCAAAACTCAGGTTGAACGAGATTTACTCCCAAGTTCCTCATTCTTCTTCTTCTTTTTTTTTTTCTTTCTTTCTGCCCTTGGAAGTTGCTGCCTCTGCTCTCACTCAGGGTCCCCAAGGTGCGCCTGTACATGGACTGCTACCACCTCCATGCGTCCCAGAATCAGAACTCCATGGGTGGGGAGGGAGTGGCAGGTTCATTTCCTCTCTGAACATAGCCTTCATGAGGGCAGAGGCTGAGGGTTCCAGATACGGTCTGTGTTTGGTTCACTGGGGTCATCGTCTGCATTGGCAGTGGGATTTTTTGTTCTGCTCAAAAAAGACTCTGTCAGGACCTTGCCGCACTAGACCATCCCAGCACGGAACCTCACTGGCACAAAAATATTTACAACATACATTTCAGCATCTAGGCCTAATAGATGTTTGGAGACTCCTTTTTCCCCTCAAATAAAACGTACAGACACTACTTATGCTAGACTTGACTGTTTCATCATGACAGGTGAATACTTCCACTCAGTACAGAATACTGTACATCCCATGGACCTAGACGTCTTTTGGATCATTACTGGCTCCTGTTAAAAGTTAAAGAGCAGCTGACATGATCAGAGCAGGCAACTTATACCATGTAGTTGCCTGCTGCCCTGAACCTGTTCACTGTACTTTCCATGCGAAGTTGTTTTAAAAATACCCCTCATAAAACCCTGCTCACCACTTCCAGGTATGCAGGCTGGGCAATCACAAGCGCTTCTGCCTCACCCTCTAAAATAAAAAAAAAAGTGCACTAAGATTATCTTTGCTTGCATGATTACATGTATGGGGCACGGATATAAGTACTAGCCCCATACATGTAACCATGCCAGCAAAGATAATCATAGTGCATTTAGCAAGCCCCCCACCCTCGATTCCAATACATGCTGCAGCCCATTTCTGACTTTGGGTCATTATGCTCTTTTCGGCAGCTGGACTGCAGTGCTTGGCAATCGCCCGGCTCATACACGGAAGTTGCGAGACAGATTTTACAAGGGGCATATGTTTAAAACAGCATCGCAAAAAATGGTAAAGTACAGCTAAAAAGGCTCCTAGGGCAGGCAACTACACGTGAGTTGCCTGCCTGGAGCACAGAGACTATCACAATTGCTCTTTAAATTAGGCCAGTGTGCAAAATGCATTTTCTGATGCATGAACCCTTTCTCTCCTTCGAGATGAAGCCTTTAAATCCCCAAATCATGGAAGCCCTCCAGCAAGCTATTCTGGACAATGACACAGGTGAGGTTAGTGATCCCATACTGTGGGATACAATTAAAACTGTTATTAGAGGGAAAGTTATTGCTTATGGCACCTGTAAAAAAGAAACTGCTGCAGGAGCAATGCCTTGCCATTCAGCGATAAGTTATCTACATTGCAACACCTTAATACACATCGAGAACCACATAGTGAAGCTCAGACTGCAAACCCCAAAGCTAAACTGCAACGGTTGCTTCAGGAAAAGGTGCAGTTCTCCCTCGCCTGCCTGAAGCAATCATAGTACAAGGGGGGGAGCTCATGGAGCCTGGCTGTTAGCTCACCGTTGGTGCGCTCATTGGAAGGTAGCATGTATCACACAGCTTAGGTTGACGTAGCTTAGGTGCCAACAGTCTAGTAAACTGGAACATAACTGTGACAAACATATGCATATCGTGCAGGAATATTATAAAACCCTGTACTACGAGGAACCGCCCCATCCCCCAAGGCATTTCAGGTTTACCTAGATCAATTTTTGCTTCCCTACCTTACAGAAAACCAAATACAAACATCAGCAACTCTGGTTACCCTAGAAGAAATCCCGTTGGTGTTCGGTTCTGTTAAAACCTCGAAATGCCCTGAAACAAATGGTTTTCCAGTGGAGTTCTTTGAATCATTTTCGGACCAGCTTCCCACCATGCTCAGAGCCTTTTGAATGGAGCAGGAAGGTCAGACTCCTCTACCCAGCTGGAACACAGGTACAGTCTCAGGGATTTTAAAACCTGATAAGGACCCTAGTTCTCCAACCACCTGTCACCCTATATGCATTCTTAATGGGGTTATAAAATCTATATCTAATCTGAATTAAAGAAGAAATACTGAAAAAAGCATGGGATAAGAAAGACGTAATATTCGGGAACGTCCGATTGTTCTTCGGTCATGATTACACCCCCCAGCTACTGGCTCAGCAGTGGCAGGTCCTTACCGTGGTCCGTTCCCTCCAGCAGAAGGGATTCAAGGCATTTATAGAATATCCGGCGAAACTCAAGATAATCACTGAAAAGTGACCCCAGAGGTTTGCAGATCTAGAGGCAGCAAGATGCTTTTTTGTCTCGGTAGATGTAAGCATACTGCCGAACTCATACCAAACGAAAAGGACCCAGTTGATGAACAGATCCTAGCAAACGGAACCAAAAAGAGAGGACCACTCAGACACTTCTGGAGTGTGGGACTCTATACATGCCCATAAGGGACAGCCAGCCTTAATGGACTGCAACTTGGCACCTACCACAGACACAGTGATCAACTACACCATCAGAAATAGTGTAGACTCGGCCTCGCCATGAAGAATCCAAACTCCAGGTTAAATTGCTATACAGTGAAATTGGGTAACGATCAGACTGATACTTCAAGGGACTTACTGGTGAAGAGACTTCTTTTTACTCACAAACTTGTGTTCCAGGAGAGGGGAGGGAGCGTTTATCTTTTCACTGATGGGAAGAAGCAGGGAATGTAGTTTTTATTTCCTGCTTTTTGTATTATTCTCTAATATAAAAAGAGCATAGTGGATATTACATAACAGAGTGATTGGGGGGGGATAGTGCCCCTACCTGGGAAAGGGAGGGGGTGGGGCGTGGGTCAGGAGAACCCTGTGTTGCGTAACAGTGTCCTTGGAGCAGTCTGGAGGGTTTCAACCGGGAAAAGCAGGGGGAGCTCTCCCGAGGATGGTCGCCTCCATAGAGATGGTTTCAGAGAGCTTGCCGGACCAGGAGACCTATTTTGGTAAAGGGCTCCCATAGAAGACTTAACAAACACAATCTGTTAAAACTTAGGCCCTGGAGGCTAGATTATTGGCTCAGTAGCGCGAGCTGTAGTGAAGGGCTGGCAATATCTTACTCACTTGAGGAAATATCAGAGGGCCCTGGAGGCCAGGTTGGTGCTGCTACAGATGATGCCTCTGGCAGTGGGTCCCCACTAAAATATAACCACGTGTCCCGAAGAAGTCTTTGGAGCTTACTGTCTGGAGTTGGGGATGGTAGCAGCCTCAGAGGTTCTCAGTTAGGTCCTGGTCAATCATGATTCGATTTAGGGCAGACCTCTCTAGATGAGCTACCATCGTAAAGTCACACTTGTATGCTTTTAACTGCCTGGGAGATTCCCCTTGAGATATGTGGAAGGGACGCTGAAGAGCCGGGGGGGGGGAGAAGGATTGGGGGCCTGCAACCCTACACCCAACCTATGGTTTTGAATAGAAGTGGGGGACACCTACTCTGGCACTCTATTAAAGGGACTTTGTTCTCCTAAATATTTAGTTAAAATATATACCGTCTTAACCACATTGTCTCAGCCGGTACCCTTGCCGACTCTATTAGCGACCACTCCCCAATATATACCGTCTTGACCACATTGTCTCAGCCGGTACCCTTGCCGACTCTATTATCGACCACTCCCCAATTTTTTGCACCTGGCGTGCAGCCAGACAATCATCCCCCCCCTCCGAAATTAATCACCTTTCGTAATATGGCTAACTTTAATCCGTCTCAGTTCCTGTCTGACCTCTCGCTCATTGATTGGTCACCTATCTTTACCTCTCTTAATGCTCAATCAGCCTTAGACTACTTCCTTGAAAAATGTATTGGTTCTCAGGACCTACATGCGCCTCGTGTCACTCGCCGAATTAGAGGCACACAAACTAAGTGGCTAACAAAGGATCTCTAGCTCAGCTTAACAAGGGACAAATGCTGGTATCGTTTAAGGTCTCAGGTCTGCCAGCAGATCTCAGTCACTACAAGGGCACTGAAACTCCTAAAAAAGACATCCAAATCAGCAAAAGCTCCTTTTGTAAAGAATCACTTAATGCTGGAGGAGACTCACAAAATTTTGGTCTGTCATTAAAACTCTCCTGGTTCTGATAAACCTTCAACTCCAATGATATGCTGCTGAATGGAGTACACTGTAACAACCAGTGACTATTGCCAACTCTTTTAACCATCATTTTCTGGACCTGTCACGCTACCTTGACTCCTTCCCCTCTAGCCACCTAGCATCCTCTCCTGTGGCCAAGGATCCACTGCTCTCTCGTCACTTCTCCGGTTCCGGACTGTCACTAAATCTGGAGTCCTAAAGTTGCTGCTGACTATCCCTGACAAAACCAGCCCAGGCGCTGATGGTCTTGAACCTAGGCTTCTGAAGACTGCTGCCCCGCTTATGGCCTCACCTTTAACCAAAATTTTTAACTTGTCGCTATGTCATGGTGTAGTTCCGAACATTTGGAAGATAGCCAGGATAACACCAATTCTAAAGAAAGGTGATCTTAAAGAGATGGCCAACTACCGACCTATTGCCATTCTCTCGGTGCTCAGTTAAATTCTCGAAAAACTAGTTGCTATGCAAACTATTGAATATCTCCATAAACAAAACCTTCTCTCTGGATCCCAGCATGGATTTCGCAAAGGTCATAGTACCTCCACTGCCCTTCTGACACTCACAAATGATATTTACACAGCCATGGACTCTGGTCTCCTGACTGGTACCACCTTCATTGATCTCACCAAGGCTTTTGACCTGGTTGACCACACCCTCTTACTTACGAAGCTTACCTCCCTGGGTTTTTCAGTGGAACCAGTGAACTGGTTTCAGAGTTATCTGTCAAATCGACAGCAGGCTGTTGCTTTTAACTCTGCCCTATCCGACCTATCGTACATACAAACTGGTGTCCCACAGGGATCCATACTTGGTCCACTGCTTTTCTCGATTTTCGTGAACGACCTCCCTCAACAAGTATCTACTTGCTCTACCTTGCTCTATGCTGACGACCTTGTACTCTACCATAGCGCTAAGAACGTACTGGACTTAACAAACTGTCTATCCAAAAGTTCAAAACATTCAATCCTGGATTACTGCCGATCGTCTCGTTCTCAACTAAGCAAAAACTCAGGCAATGCTCTTTGGCTCTCCAGCCAAACTAAAGCTAATCGGAACTCCTTCAAAATATCTTGTTCGATAATTCCCAGTTAGTAAACACCTCATCTTTTAGATACCTTGGCATTCTTCTTGATGACTCCTTGGACTTTGATCTCCACATTACCATGACTTGCAAATCAGTCAATGCAAAGATCGGAGGAGCATACCGTACGAATTATGCCCTTACCCCATCAGCTAGGCTTGCTGTGGCACAAGGCCTTCTTCTCCCATCCTTGGCTTATGGCTCTGTCGTCTATCTTGGTGCTACAAAGACCTCCCTCCATACATGGGACACCACATATAATAACATCTGCCGTTATCGTCTGCCTCTCTCAGCTCAAACATCACTGTCTGCTTTATCACGGACCTTGAATGGCCTAGTCCTGTGGCCCATCGCCTCCAATCTTATGGCTCCCTGATTGATGGTACGATACGAGAAGGCCTCCCTAATTCTCTTGCCCTGCTACAACGCCCTCAAACCCCTTTCTGTGGTCTCCGGTCACTTGACCAGACACCTCTATACATCCCTAGAAGTAGGACCTTAATGGGTACACGAGCTTTCTCCCATGCTGCTCCTAAATACTGGAATACTATCCCTCTAGTTAGCCAAATGGTGCCCCCCAACACACACTGTTTTAAGAAGCTCCACCCGTCAATACCTACTCACAGCAAGTCCCTGCACCTGCTTCCAGCCACCATAAACCAATACCCGGCTCAGCCTGCCCTTTCCCATTTGCACACTGCCTGCTGTTTCTCTCCAATCTATCCTCTCCTACTCTACCCCCTCCCCTCTCCCTCCCCCAGTCACTGCGCTAGCTTGGACTTGCTAACTAGCTACTGGCTAAGGATCTACAGGAATCTCCTGATCTGAGTTGCACTTATCTCATTTCTTCTCTATGATCCTGTTATCCATGTTTCTATACAACCTACTTTGCTTGCTTATGTACTTTCATAGTCTATTTAATGTTTGAGATGTTTTGTACTTTTCTAACTATTTTACTGTATGGTTTATGTGTGCTGCGTCACACTGATGTTTTGTATGTCATTTGTATCCTCCCGGGTCGTACCTGAAAATAGGCATTTCTATGTCTAGTGTACCCACCTGGTCAACAAAAGCAAATAAATAAATAATAAAATATATAATAACAGCGATGGGCCTGGATAGGCCAACAGCTTGAGCTAGTGAACATGTGAACTGCTACACACTAACATTGTGGTGCAAAACCAGTTCACTGCCTGTCTGGTCACTAAGCTTAACTGAAACCTAAACCAGACAGAGGACCTAACTCTGAGTGAGTCCTTTACAATGCCCCCGAGATAAGCTTTGCAACAGGCATAGCACAGGGCAAATACACCTTGAAAATCTGATTTCAATGTATACATTGTTACTTGTTTGGTTGAATATGGTATCTATGAAATGTTTTTGGTTATTTTTGTTAAATATATTTACAATGTATTTTAACTGTTCAAGGCTCACTTTTCTCCCCATTTTCAGACAGGTTAGTTTAGAGCTCACACTCCATAAATATGGCGGCTCGTAAGATAGTCACCTTTAACGTAAGGGGTATCACTAACCCAGTTAAAAGGGTGAGGATTCTACAGGAACTACAACGTCAGAAAACCATGGTGGCGTTTGTACAGGAGACCCATCTGACAGCTGCTGCACATCTTAAGCTGAGGCGTTCATAGGTGGGGGAAGTATGTGCCTCACAATATGAGACAAATCCACACCGCAGAGGGGTGGCTATATTGATATGTTGTGATGCCCCACTGCAGGTCACAAAGGTAAAGACAGACCCTAAGGGCAGGTTTGTGCTGATTCAAGGTACATATAGGGGCCAAAACTGTGTCCTAGTCAGTATCTATGCCCCAATGAGGAACACCCCTTCCCCTGTCTTTCCTTCTTAGAGAAAATTTTAAAAAGCAGTATATCAAACCCACAAAGTCTGGTGGTGATAAGGGGGACTTCAGTGACTTAATTAACCCAGGTATAGACTGAACAGGAGGGGGACCAGAAATATTAATAGAACAGGAAAGCTGCTCTTGAGATTGTCAGGAGTTGGGGCTGGTGTTTTTTGTACCCCAGGGACAAAGACTTCACATACTACTCCCCTAGGCACAACGGTTACTCCAGAATTGACTACTTTCTAATATCCGCAAACTGGATCCCAAGAGTAAATAGATGCGATATATAGGGCACATCATCCTGTCAGACCACACCCTAGTTTCTTTGCAGGGTGCCACCTCTTGCCCTCCACGGAGTCCTGCTGGAGGCTAAATGTGAGTCTCCTTACAGGGGAAGACTTCAAAGAACTGGTTAAAAACACTGTCCTATCATTTACCCATAATAACTCTGGTCAGGACATTAGGGAGGGCATTAGATACGACACTCTGAAATGCTGTCTGAGGGGGAAAATAAACCGGTATTTGGCAAACTGAAAAAAGACAGACAGAAAACCAGAACAGAACTAGAACAGCAAATAGTTCAACTAGAATTACAACATCAGACGACCCTGGATGAAACAAAGTAAGAAAGCATTAGAGCAGAAAAAAAGAACTCTGAACCAAATAATAAGACACACAGATAGAGGGTCAGTTACGATATGCCAGACAAAAATATTACAAAACTGAGAATAGAGCAGGAAGACTGCTGGCTTGGCAGTTGCATAGAGTGGCAGCCAGCAGGGCAGTGGTTAGACTCAAGGATGGAGAGGGTGACTCTCCCACCACTTGTCCAAAGAAAATAACCCAAAAGTTTGCAAAATTCTACTCAGAACTCTATGATTCGAGGCCCTCAACAACCCATAAGATTAAGTGCAACAGTTCCTAGATAGTCTCCCAATGCCCTCTCTCGACAAAACATCCAAAACGGCTCTTAATACCCCCATCTCCAAACTGTAGTTATATTCCAGAATTATACAGCTTAAAAATGGGAAAGCACCAGGGTTAGACTGCTTTTCAGCCGAGTTCTATAAACAGTCCCGCCCTCAATTTATAGACATCTTGGTCACTACATACAATGAAATCCTAGCTGACAAGAAGGAAGTTCCCGTCCATGGAACTTGGCACAAATCTCAGTCATCCTCAAACCAGGAAAAAACCCAGAATCTTGCTGGTCGTACTGCTCAATATCCCTGTTACTGGTAAACATGAAGACCTTAACAGGTATTTTAGCAGACAGGCTCCAATGATGCACCTCCTCCTTGGTACATTATAATTAAACAGGCTTCATCTCTGGCAGATTTCTGCAAGACAACATACAACGGTTCCTGAACATCATCTCCACCCAGCATTACCCCACCTCGTTTCAGTTAGCTATAAGCATGGATGCCAAGAAGGCATTTGACAGGGTGGATTGATATTTTATGACCTCCACCTTGGCTAAGATGGGCCTTGGGGGAACATTTATCTCGACAATTTCTGTGTTGTACCACAAACCAGAGGCGAGGGTAAAGGTCGACCGATTCCTGTCAGAAAGATTACCTCTAAAGAGAGGGACTAGATAAGGCTGCCCCCCCCCCCTGCTTTTCGTCCTATCCCTAGAACCCCTAGTAATCTGGATCTGCACCAACCTAGAAATCAAGGGCGTGATGTCTGGGGGAATGGAGCAAAACATAGCATTATATGCAGACGATTCCCTCTTCTTCTTAAGTAAACCCCAGGCCTCTCTTCCTCGCTTATTAGAGGTACTGTGAACTTTTGGGGAGTTGGCGGGATATGAAATAAACTTCTCCAAATCAGAGGCAATAATCCTCAGTGGCAAGCCTAAGAAGGAGTTTAAAGAGACCTTCCCATTCACATGGGCAAAAAAACAAAATATCAGATATTTGGGAATCAACATTTCGTCCGACCTATCCAGACTGTTTAGCATCATCTATCTTAGACTCCACAGTGAGTTGTAGGCAAACTTTGTACGCAGGAAACTACTACCATTCTCATTATACGGCAAAGTACAGACAGTGAAGATGAATGTTTTACCAAGCCTTTTTTTTTTCCAAAACTGTCCCAATTTCAATTCCAAATCATTTTTGGAATAAATTGAACAAAGACATCCAGGGCTTTATCCGGTCTGGCAAACATCCCAGACTGTCAATCAGAGTCCTTAGACCATCCAGGGAGGAGCGGGGTCTAGGACTTCCTCACCTGTATCACTACTACCTGGCAGCACAAGGGGCCCAATTATGTACTTGGGCGAAACAGAGAGTAGACTCAGGATGGTACCCGATAGAGGAGGCCACACTGGTGGGAGGAGCCCTGTGGGCAATGCCAACCAGTGTTATACATCCCCAAATATGGTCACATAAGACAAACCCTTGGGTGAAGCACTCACTGAGAATCCTTCTCCATCTCTGCAAACTCACACACACCCAAATAAATTGGGCCCTCTCTCCATTATCCGTCATGAGACTCGTTTCTCCCCAGCTAGAATATTGGATATTCCTATTCGGAGCATAGGGGTCTCACTACCTTTCACCAATACATGGATAGAGTGGGCTGTCTCTCTTTTGCCACCCTACAAGAATGCTTCTCCCTTCGTAGAGAGGACTTCTTCAGATATTTACAAATCCGAGATTTCATATGCACAAATAACATACAGAACATCAGGAGAGAACTGTTGCCCTTAGAGAGTTACTGGCATAACGCCATCAAGATAAGAGACAAACTTGGCTATATATCAGTCTTATACAAGACCATATCTCCTGGGCCTTCTCATCCATTGGAAGAAATTCCGAGTAGATGGGAAAAGGAGAGTGGGGCTGAGATTTCCTGGGGAGATTGGGCATGTATACTCAAAAAAGGGTGGCAGGTGACATCCTCTTCAATGTGGAGGGAATGCAACTGGAAAATACTAACAATAAAAATACATACAACTTAAATAGAGACAGGTACAAATTGATATATCACAACATTGTAATTCACTAACATTTACACTTACATTCTGTAAAAAGGTACTCTTTCAACTTATGCCTAAAAGAACAAAGGGAAAGGTTCATACAGTCAAAAACTGATTGTATCGTGTTAAGAAAAATGGGTAACATATAAGACATTGCCCTTTGTTCATGGGAAGTACACATTTTTGGAATGTAAAGAGAAAATTTAACTGTTGACCGAGTATTTGCCTGAGAGTTTGCTTTTAAAAAAATAGAGAAAAACAACCGGGGACTCTATTAAGTATCACCTTTTTTGCCAAAATACCCAATTGAAGTTTAAATCTACCGTCCAAAGGAAGACAACCCACTTGCTTTAAGAGGTTACAATGATGGACCCTTAATGAGGATTTCACTACAAATCTAGCAACTGAATTAAGTAACACTTTTACCTTGGATAACAATCCTTCCCTTGCAGAATAGTAAAACAAAACCCCAAAATCAATTAATGGTAGTAAAAAACTTTGAGCCAACAGACGACGTGTAGTATCAGTGAGTAAAGGAGATAACCTGTATAAGGCCCCTAAACGCTGGTGAGTCACCTTTACCATGTGAAGAATATGAGGTTCATAAGAAAGATTCTCATTCATCAATAAACCCAGGTACTTAAATTGTTTAACTTGTTCAGTCAGGGTACCAGAAACAGTGTATAGTGACATGCTAGGGTCCAATATTGATATTTTTTTAGTAGTTGCAAAAACCATGGATTTTTTTTTTTTTTCATTTAAAACCAATCCATGGGCTTGGAACCAATTCTGCACCTCCAAGAAATCATCAGGTAAATCTTTCTGTACATTTTCAAAAAGAGAACCACTTGTGAGGACCACTGCATCGTCAGCATATAAAACATTTTGGAATCTGGTACAGACAGATGCTAAGGTATTAAGAAAAAGACTAAACAAAAGGGGACCCAGAATAGAAGAACCTTGTGGAACACCAAGTGAAACCGAAGAAGAAGGAGGAGAAGGAGAAGAAGATGATGATGATGATTTACCACTAACCCTTGTCACCTGTATGCGATTGCTTCAGTCACTCCCCATTCAAATGGAATTGAACCATTAATAAATATATTGGGATATATGTCCCACAACATTTGGCCAGTTCTGAACTTTAAAATTGAGTCAATCATGCAACACATAACGCAAGACCCAACTAAATGGAATTCCTTTTCTCTTGGTGTTTTCTCATTTGCATGGCAGTACTTACCAGTGTGTTCTATATATTTTTTTTTTTTTTTGCAGTCTCCTAGTTTTTCACTCTACTTTTTCATTTTCTGGAATAAATTGATCTCCCGTTTTCTGTTTGAGGGGGGAGGGGGGACACAGTATCCCAGAATTAAATTTTCTACATTGCAGCTCCCTTGAGAACATTGGGGTAAATCTCCCTATCATTCACGCCTGTGCTTTGGTAGCACAAATGTGCATTATTCATACTTGTAACATGGCATTAATACTAGTGTAGAAATAGTGAGAAGTAATTGAGTGAAAGAGATCAGATGACCAAAACGTAGCCGTGCATTAATTCCTTAGATATGCACTGCAACGTTGTGTACTCGAGAAGGTAGCGCTAAGTGGATAGTGTTGAGATTGGGAGCGCGTGTTATTGAACACAGAAACAGAAAAAAGGAGCATTGTCCTTGTTATAGTTCTTGAGTGTCTCTCACCTATAGGTGGCACTCGGCAAGTAGTGCCCTGTAGCAATGGTGGAAGTCGTTGCAATAGGTGAAGCAGTCCGACCAACAGGTGGCACGACGGGGCACTCGTCACAATGTCTGAGAAGGTGATACAGGCAGCATCGGTGAGCTGATAATGTCGGGTGACTGTGACATTGAGAAGTAGTTACTGCAGTCCACATAACGTACAGTGATATGTTGTTTCCCACCAAGCCACCTTGTTCATACTGTGTTAACTGCGGCAAATATGTAGTGTGTGCAAAGGAGAAACTGAGCAATACTTGAAAGTAGTTACTGCAGCGCACATAAGTACAACTGAAATAATGTTGTTTCCAACCCGGTTGACACCATCCTAATCGCCGCAGATGTGCAGTATGTGAAATGGAGCAGGAATTGGTGGAGAGGAATGTGGTATAACAGATAGTGGGAACTTAGCGTTTGACAGTATGTGTTTGGTGCCCCACCTATTGGTCTGAATTGGCTAAATATATTGCCAAATTAGAACAATCTTATACATATGTCCCACAATGCATTAGTGAGATAGATGAATGCGAGGTACGAACGGAGGGGAAAACAGTAGAACTGCTGAATTGAAGTATAATTTTTAACATGTAATGTGTATTTAATGTCTATGTTGATACAGAATACAAACTTGTGAAATATAATAAATTGGTAGGCACCCTATTAATACATCTGCGGTGTGCAGTGTGCATGTGCACGTTAACAAGGACATGCAGTTTACAAGTGAACCATGTTTTCTGAACTAAAATTGTTTCTGCATATATTTGTTTCTTTATAAATAAAAGAGCAGTGAAAGAATAGTCACCTTGCACGTACCATGGTACAAGCGCATTAAGTCACTCAAAAGGAGTCATTTACAAGGCATTAATGCATGGTTGGGTGGTTGGAGCACTTTCGGCCTTTGCCTAGTGCACCAACCCCCCAAAACCATGCATTAATTCCTTGTAAATGCCTCCTTTCACGGCTTAATGCTTACTTGGATGCCCCCACTTGTACTCCTCTCCGGAAACACATTAAGTTCCACCTCGTTGATCTGTCTGACATCTCAAAATGACTTTTCTCATATCCTCTGGGATAATTTGCTCTATGGGACTTTATTCAATAAATAGGTATTCTGCTGGCACAGTGGTGTAAGTTTATTAAAATGCCCGAACATTCCAGTCTGGTATTGCAGACTTCTGGCAGGAGACAGAGTTCACTCACTTTTGACTTCCCCTTCCAACACTGGTGACATTTACTGTAGGCCTGTTATACTATTTCAGATCCTGAATGAACAAGAAGTACTGCCCTTTCAATACTTCGGAGACACCTATGGCTTAACAGGCAGAGAACATTTCAAGTACTTACAGATTCACACTTATTTATTGTACGCCACACAAGGTACCCCTCCCCCTGACTCCTTGATCCACCCCCACTCCTCCTTAGTGTTTTTATGGGCACCATGATGGGAGGTTGTTGGTTACACCTGATTGGTCACCTGTATAAATGCCTGTAGGAAGTGTGGAAACATACTGCAAGCTATATGTTAGTATTTTAGATAAATCGAATCAGGAGATGTAGACCTCTTACACCTATGACTCTGGACCAGGTACTCTCTTACCCCTACTAAAAACTAGAGCACCAATAGTTTGGTGAGAATTTGCCTGGAAGTGTTGTATACGATATTTCCATACACCCAAGATTCAGGTTAAATATATGGAAGATATTCATGGACTCTGCTGGTGTTGGTATGGGGAGACTAGTGCTGGCTATACCCATGTTTTCTGGGCAAGCCGGCCCGGTGGTGCAGAGGGCTGAGGCACTGGACACCTTACCTTGCGCTGTGCCAGTGACCCGGGTTCGAGAATGACTTCAGGTTGTCAGGGAGCCGGCACAGGTGGGGGTGGGCAGGGAGTGGGATTGAGCAGTAGAAAGGCAGCTCGGGTACGTAGGTGGTAGGGGACTGCAGCGATTGCCAGGGTGGGGTGGAGGGGGCCGAGCTGGTACCCGGTATGCATGTGGGCCTCCACACGCATGGGCGTGTCTGCTGGGATCCCGAGTCGTGATGAAAACCAGGGGAAAAAGCACATAAAAATATAAATAAAAAAACCAACACTTTTTGTAGTGACGAAGAGGCATTGCACCTCGAAGCGCCGGGCTGATCGGATGTGGGGTTTTGGACCCGATTTTATAATTGTTGTACACCAAGAGGTATTGTACCTTTGAATTGCTGATTTTTTTCCACAATAAAAATATTTACCACTGTTACTGTGAGTGCTGGCTTTGTTTTACTTACTCTGGACTTTTTGTAGTTTTCACTGAACCCTTTGCTTCTTAACACTTCTGTGGCTCTGCAGTTCCTCCCGGGGTGGGGATGGGGTGGAGAGAATCTGTTCTAAATCGTTAATCAGTGTGTTTCTTTTAGCTGCTCGAAAAGCCATCACTAAGTTCTGATTGCAGCCACTATCACTGACAGATAACCATTGGCAACAAATAACAGCTGACATGTACAGTTATGAGAAATTAACTTACCAGTAATGGGGTAGCTTGCCTCCCTTTCAAGAAAGATGTCAGACATGGGTAATTTATCATATGTCCCAGAACTCCCAATATGTATGTACCCTGAAACTTCTCTAATATATGTTGTTGCTGATTCTGTAACTACAGACTACATTATGTTACCTTGCATCTGCTGGATTTTGTTGCCCCAGAGTTCTGCGACTTTCACTAATTGATACAGAAGACCCCCCTGACACTTATGCCTGAAATATGCTACTTTGCAATGTATTTTCTGTACCATGTACCCTAATGTAAGAGCTGTGATTGTAATCTTTGTCAGATATTGAAATTCTCTTGTATAATGCTGCTACCTGTATGATTTTTTTGTACCCAAAATGTTTTCAGTAAAAATTAGAAATATAAAAAAGAAACAAAATACCTCGTGTACCTTGTACTACACTGCAGAATTTTTTATTGATAAAACAGAGTTGCAAACAAAAAAAACAACACAAAAACAGTCTTGGAACACAAAGGTTTTCCACAACATCTGTGGCTTCTATAAATCTTCATTGCGGATGTAACGGTTTTAGTCAAGCAGTTCAGCTGGCTACTGCATTCTGCTATTCAGTACACACATTTTTGATTCCTTTGTCCAGTGTTTATTCAAGAGGGCTTCACTGTACCCACAGCATTATTAGAAATTGGTGCTTAGAAAATCTGTTTTTAGCAGATTAAAATTTTTATCAAATGGGTATTAGAACAGTTCCATAGATCGAAGACTATGGAGATACAGAACGGATTATGAACTGTGATCAGACTGCAAATGTATTTCTGTCTCTGTAGAGTCTGACAAGTTATTTTTTATTCATTATTACCCTCCCCAATCCCCATTATTTCCCCGTCGACCACTCCAGTGATGGTGATTTCCTTGGCAGCATCATTCCTTTGGAAAGGTCGACAAATGGCTACCTCCACTGTTGACATCCATACAGTTCCCTGGTTGTCTAATAGGGAGAATGGGAATGCCAGATAGAATACAGCCTTCATTCTTCCCTCCACTTCCACGGGAGCCAAGTGCAATGCACTCAGCCACTAGTCGGCGCTAAAGTGAAATTCCAAGGATAAGCCACTGCCTCCCAGGTGGCAGTACAGCGTTGCTGTGCCAGTAAGCCAACAATCGTGTTTTGCTTCTCACTGCAGGCTTAAGTTGGGCAAGCAAAATAAATTTTGAATGTTTTATAAGTAATGGAGTTACAGGAGTTTCTCTGAAAATAAATGTAAAATATTTTAAGAAATGAATTTAATGAGTTTACCTGTGTTTAAGCTGCCACGCACCAAATTTCCTTTTTTTTTTTGCTAAACATATTTTGATGACAAAGCACTATGTTCAAATCACCAACTAGTTATTTTTTTTATATGTTTGACTTTTATTAATTTTCAGATTTAGTTACAATACAAATAAACAGAAACTTATCGAATAACAGCATGACCATACAGCAGACAACAACAACAGAGGCAATGCAGTCTGGCTGCTACAATACACATAGTACCTTCCCCCAAGGAACTCTTGGTTATGTGGGTCAGTGAGAACCTAGGAGGAGAAGCAGGTACAATGGAAAAAAAATACAAACCAATAAATCTGCTTTTACAGACCAGACCAGTTCTTCTTTATCCCTTCACACATGGAGGTGGGCCTGTCATTCCCCACCTTTGCCATTGAAACTATTTGAGTATCAACATACCCCTCAAGTCACAAAGGAATCGAGTAACTGTTAATTGTTCCATAACAGAAATAGAGATGACCGTAGCTCTTCATTGAGATATTGTGGGTGAGTGTGGCATTAGTCATAACCTGGTGCCAACTAGTTCTTGCTGTTTGACAAGGAGTTTATTTAACTTATGTGGTTTGGATATACTTTGTGACTTGGCAAAAAAATGGTGGTGGCAGCTGACCAAAACGCTGTAGTATTAGTATCAGTAGTAGACCCTCATTAGTCGACCAGTGCCCACATTTCATTACCAGATGGCCATTAAAATATGAAAATATTATCGTAAAAGTGCGACCCATAGACTATAATGGAGTGCGTCCCCGCACTCTCCCTAGCATCACGTCATAACCTGGCGGAGCGTGGGCGGCACTTAATACCAGAAAGTCCTTGGGACCCAGTTTTTCTACTTTTACAAGTGTAAGCACTTTTTAACTCCTGGATTATTTGAGGCAGTCTCCACATGGGAGGCATTCCGATGGGGTAAGGCACCTATCTATCAGGTACAAAGCCTGAGACTGGTAAGTCTCTTTAAACTAATTGCAGCACTTTTACTGTTGATGAGCTATTAAGCACACCAAGCCACAGAGGGAGCAGTTAGTGAGTACCCTTGATTATCACATATGCTACAGTGAAAAAGAATGGATTCAGGAGCATTTCTATCTCCTCTAAACAGGCTTCTTGTAACATATTATTTATTTTCTTAATGAATTGGAAACTGCATTAAAAATCACAAAATCCGTGACTTCTGTGGCACAGGCATGGCTCTCCATAGTACTGTAATACAGTAACCTAATTGCAAAAACTGATAGGACCATTTCCTGTCACTTATGGAAGTGATAAGACCATGGCCCTACTGGCCCCCATGTTCTGGCTCCAACAGGGCTTTTCTGAGTGGCAGATGTAGACTGTTGTGGGTGCCATTGCTGACTGCATTGGGTTGGCTTTGGTTTGAGATGTTCTGGCATGAAATTCTGCATTGTTTACTTTCATTTTCTCTGTTGTTTGCTCTGCAGGGAGAGTTTGCAGGCCAGTGCATTCTCTATGGCACCGTTAAATACAATGAGACTACAAGCGAATTGACTGCTACAGAATTCAGTCGTGTCTCCCTCTGCTACTTTGTGTCTGGGGTCTCGGTGATCGTGGCTATTTACTGCTTCTCTGTCGTGCTGTACTGGGTCTATAGCTGGTGTGTCGATGATGTCAGACGGTAGGTGAGATTCTGAAAAACAAAAACAAAATAGCATTTTTAAATTTGTTTAAACCAAATGCAGAGGCTCAGAGGCATTAAGTATGCAATATGACATGCCAGGGTGTGTAATTATGCTGTAATAATTGCACGACTCTGTGTTGGTAGGCACAAGGTGCCTGAGACAGGAACATCCATGGTTATAAGAAGTATTATAGGAATAGATTTGACAAAAGGGGTGGGGGCATTGCCCTTTTTATCAACGAAGATCTAACCTCAATAGATATCCCATATACTAGACAATCCAAAGATACCAATGCACCCCCCCATACACACACAACATAGCATATTTAAACTTTCCACTGCCAAAAATGGCTATATTTACTTTGAGCTCCACGTGAGGAGTGGGTCCTCTTGGTTTCAGACTGGAATTCCAGTATGAGTAAGCTAAATCACCATCGTCAAGATGGGACCCTTGATTTAGTCCCTAACTTTCCAGTGCCTCAATGGCTAATGTGACTAATTGGCTCCTTTTATACACTGTGCTCCGATCAAGGATATTACACAGGTACCTCTCCCCCGCCTTGCCCCTGCCTACCCCCTTGCCCCCTTTCCTCTCCCCCCGGGAATTTCCTGACTTTTATCCCTCCCCTTTAGAGCTCTTACCCTCACCCTCACCCTCTACCCTCTGACAGTGGCCTTCCTGCATACCCCCTCCCCTCTCACCTGCAGTGCTTATTTCTAAGATTGCCCTTGGCTGGTATGTCATGCTACCTAACATTTGGCACATTTTGAATTACTGGAATTTCCTCAGCCTCAGTCTCTTACTTTTTATTGTGTAACTATGTATTATTATGTCGATCTTTGTATGTATGTATACCCCGCATTCCTTCGACGTGGAACCGTTGTAAACTAGCAATTCCTGCTCAAAGATATTTGTAATCCTAGATTTCAATAAATAAAAAATTAAAAAATGTGTCTCAAAGGGAGCATGCTAAGAAGGAGCACAGAGACAGTTGTGTCTGCTGACAACACAAAGCTGTGCAGCAGGGTGGATCATGAGGAATGTGTGCGGGAGCTCCACAAGAACTTAGAGACGTCTTCTACAGTCTGGCAGTTAAGGTTCAGTGCCAAGAAGTGCAAAGTAATGTACTTTTTGTCCACTTCAACAGAGGAAAGACATTTGGGTTCATAATAAGTGACCCCTGGCCGGCCAGGTGGCGCAGAGAGTTAAAGCGCTGGCACCTTACCTCGCACCACGTCGGTGACCCGGGTTCAGGAACGGACTGGGGCGCCGGAGGGTCGTCAGGGGAAGGAGTAGGACTGAGCATCTGGAGGACTGCTCTCCTCTCCTGGGGTGGGTTGGGGAAAGGTGTTGCGCTGTAGTGGCCCCTGGTGGAGACCAGGGGAAGCTCAGTTGCGGCGCACGTAGGGGAATTGGAGGGAAAACCAAGAAAATGGTGTCTCCTCCTACCGGATGATGGCCGCCTGGACCAGTGCCTCCTTGAGCTCTGCAACAGTCGACCTGGCCGCAGCAGCACCCAGGGCCAGCGCCTAGGCCGTTAGGCCATTTCTCTTCGGAAGAGGAGGACCCACCCTACACAGGGTTACGTCGGGTTACCCTGAGGTGGCTGTAATGTGGGTGTCTGGATCTGTGGCAGAGATGAGAGAGGCAAGTGTCCTTGTGGCAGTTGGCCTGAAGGAGAGGTAGGTGGGGGTCGCAGGGGAGATAAATAGATAACACACACACACACACAAAAAGAAAAAGTGACTCCCTTAAAGGGACACTGTCCGCTTTGTCCCTTGGTTTTGCCTCAGTTTGCAACAGTGATTCCACAGGTACATACCTGTACCAATATTAGAGTAGAATGCACCTTCATAAGCAAAAAACTGAAGTGGTTACCTGTTTTTGTAAAAAAAAAAAAAAACAAAGCATTACTTCAGTTAACTTTCGGACCGAATGCAAACCCGGCCCACCGGAAGAAGATTCCATGCCAAGAACGCGCATGTAGTCGGAGCACGGTGTCGAAGTGCATTTTTTATGGTCCCCATTACAACAAATACATCATTTAGTAGAACTCCATAATGAAAAGTGCTGCTTGTGTTTAAAATTTAATCCCGAGCACCCGTTAGGCACAAAAACACTTTCAAACTGTGACACGAAATAACGCGCGCGTATAATAGCAGCACGTTCGCCGCGCATCGCCAAGATCTTCCCGCCCGCTGTGCTGCGCGTCGCGGTTCCGGTGCCACGGTTTAAAGGTATTTTGCGGCTTCGAACAGGTAACGGGATCGTTAAGCCGCACTCGCGCGGGATTGTTGTAATAGGAACCACTGCGCACTAACACCGGCGGCGCCGACTGTCTCATTCGATGTGGGATCTCCTTCTGGTGGGCTGGGTTTGCATTTGGTTGGTGAATAAGTAGGTGCATTCTACTCTAATACTGGTACAGGTATGTGCTTGTGGAATCATTGTTGCAAATTGAGACAAAACCGAGGGGCAAAGCTGACAGTGCCCCTTTAAGCAAACAAGTCAATGCAACAAAGCATACAGCAAGTCATCAAGGATACTGGGTTGTAGAGGAAGGGGTTTTGACTTTAGGAGAAGCGAGGTGATTCTGCTACTGTACAAGATCCCTGGCGAAGTCTCATCTGAAGTACTTACTGTACCCACTTCTGGAGCCCTCACATGAGGAAAGACAGACTAGAATCAGTACAGCAAAGGGTCACCAAGATGACCCAGGACCAGCAGATCAAATCCTATGAAGATCGGCTGGAAGCTCTAAACTTGTGTTCGCTAGAGGCCGGGGGAGCGAGGGGACATGACTGAAATGTACACGTTTTTCTGAGGGATATAGACAAGGTAAGCAGTGGGGTTCTGTGTGGACATTCCACGTCACTGAGAGGGTGATGGAACTGTGGAGCAGACTGCCAGTGGAAGTAGTGGGACAGCTACCCTTCACGGGTTTAAACATGGTTGGGACAGGGCAGGAGGGGCCTCATAGTTCCCAAGGGGGGGAAGAAAGCTTTTGGAGGGTGGGGTACCAGGGGTCATAGAGATAACAGCCCACCAGGACAGTAGGTTGGTGGGGTGAGGTAGTATAGTAAGGGCAGGCTATGGACCTTTAGTGTCCTTCTGCTGGCAACGTCTGTGTTTCTATACTGTGATCTATACTATAGTCTTTAGGGCAGAAGGAGCCATCTGGACTGCCCCTCCCCACGTGTCAGTTGTAGTACCTATCATTATGGCCCCTTAGCATAGAATTATCCAGATTATATTTAAATCTGCTTTGTTGTTTCTATGTGGCTTTACTCAACGTTTGCAAAGCTTTCCATGCCTTCACTTTCTTTTTGTTTCTTTATGTAATTACAACTCTATTGAGCGTTCTTTTTCCAGTGTACAAACAGCAACCATCAGTGTTGTTTATACTTTCACGTATAGCAGTACATACAGTAGTGGTGGTTTCAAAACAGTTCAATTAACCAGTCAGATGAACTTATTGACAAACTGTGAGTCATACGTGAGAATGATGCAGATCTCTCCATACAGCAGTGAGCAGGGAAGCTATTGATTTGTTAAATACTGAGCAGAAAGTTACAGCTTCACTGATGTCATGGAGGTGACTCCAGTGTAATTAGTAGAATTTGGACTTTGGTTAGAAGGCACGTACTAGATTGGGAGGTATAATCCCTCTGGAAACATGCCCTCCAAGGACATGTTGGAGACGTGCTGTGCACTAATACTTCTTTATAGCAGGGGCTGGCAAGCAACCCAGTGGGAAGGGAGTGATTTTTATGGCATTAACTTCAGAACCCTGTGGAATTCTGCAGTATTGTGAGAAGAGGTAGCTAGTCCATAGAGACGAGTGTTCGGCCAATTTCCCTCTGAAGGAGTAGAGACCTCTCTCATAATCGACTGCACTCTCCAACTCCTGTAGCTACTCTTCTGCTGTGGATGAGTTCTGAGCCTTTCTGTTCCTTAAGAGGACCTGTGAAGCCATAATTAATGCCCCAGTGAGCCATCTTTGAGGTGGGCCTGGGATATGGAGTTCATTCCGAGGGTCTCCCAGCATCACCAGTGATGCAGAAAGAGTGAGGAGGGAAGAGGCAAGGGTCCTGAATCTTTTGGATTTTCACCCAGTACCTATCTATGGTGGGGTTACCTCAAAGTATGTTAGTAACAGTGCCTCCTCTTCAGCACATCTCCAGCATAGTTTATTAGGCATAAGGGCCCATCTGTGGAGTTTCTGGGGCATTCTATACCATCTTTGTAATATTTTTAACTGTGTGAAGTACTTTCTGGTGTCCATGGCCTTTCAGGAGTGTCGTCCAGCAGCTCTCCCATTGACTGCAAGATATTTTGATGCCTAGTTCTGCACACCACTTGGCCCTGGTGGCACAGAGAGGGCCTTGGGTGTTGTCGAGTAGCCGGCCTCACATTCAACTACCTAGTGGGGTATCTGAGATACTTTTTCCTAATAGGAGATCCAGATTGTTTGTCCCCAAAAAGGATAAACGGGGGCACAGAAACACAGAACCATAGAATTTGTCTATACCCAAGTGCTTTGTATGAGCAGGTCTTATTTGGAGGTTATCTTCATAAATGTGTTTCGGGAAGAGCGAATTGACTGTAATTGAAAAAAGGATTTAAAGACGTTAGTGCCTGGGTTTGTTTGATCTTCGAAGGTCTTCATTTCATTGTGAACAGGGGTGTTCAAAGCTTTTAGGACTTGCCCAGTCACAACTGTAGCTGAATTTTCACTTGCCCCTATTCACTATAGTGAAATTAACTCTCTTCTTGTACTTGCTGTCCAAGGAAATTTACTTGCCCCGTACATGGGGCAATAGGATTTGCACGCCCCTGCAGTGTGTATTCAGAGGTCCAGTGTATATGTTTCATTTCTATACATAACTCAGAGGTATCTCAGAGTGGGAGGAAAGGACAATGCTATGGGCACACATTTCTGAGTTTGGGCGCTTGGGATCATGCTAACAGGGTGTTGGGGTGCCATTTATTTGGGTTGGGGGGCAGTGCCCCCCCCTCACACACACACATTGCAGGCTACTGTTGTTTTTTTTTTTTTTCCAGCCCCTGGCTCCACCCCCACAACCCCTGTGACCAGTTGTTGCCCCCACCCCGTTGAAAGCTGAAATGGCCCCCCTGCAGGGTGTATTGGAGAGAGAGGTGGTCTTCAGGGTTTTTGGTAGTAGTTTGAAAATTATGCCTGACCCAACAGTAAATTGTAAGAGTTTCTCCCTTCAGTCTGGGCTCTTCTGGGTTGTGTTTAAGGCATCATTTTGTGTGACCTTTATCCCCAAAGAATTTGGTCATTTTTAAATGTATGGATTTGAAGTGCTGCGGATTGCTTTTCAAAGGTCGATTTTTTTTTTTTAGGACATAGTGGATGTTTGGGGCCACCATCATTTTACAGGCTTAAGCCCAACCCCAGTTGGAGAGGTTCCTTATCTGTATTGGACAGAAGGGGTAATAGATTGAGAGTTTCTAGTTTGGTGTGGTCCTTGGAAAGTGTATGCCCAGGTACTCACCAAAGTTTGGGCATGTGTGAGCCCCGTGGGGGGGAGGGACAGACATTTGTCTTTCATTTTTTTATTCTCCTTTGTTGAAAGTCAAGTCGATTTTTCAACAAGGAAAACCAGAGAATACATATCTGTATCCAAGTACATCAACTATGATAAAGTACAATACAACTGACAACTGGGTTAATAAAACAAGAATTTGTCAATGCTGAATGTTTGCTTGCTGGTATTAACATTAGGAATGTAGGAGTTAGACAGATGCAGAATAGGAATGGCAGTGAAGTATTGGACTTCATGCCAACCCCACCTCCACCCTGCAGTGACAGACTTGCATTGGGGTATGCGTTTGGGTCGTTGCCCATAACATTCATGCCATTTCACCTCACCCTGTCCTATAGACACCGACAAGTGTTGAGGTGTACCTTGGGGTGTTCGGCTTTACAGTCACCCCATTCCATAAGGACATACACTGAAGTGGGTGCAGTATAGGAGAATGGGTGAACTCTGGGGCCAAAGAATCTAAGGCACACCTCGATGCCTGTCACTGGCTGCAGGCATCGAGGCAATCCAGAGGCACACCCCTGATGCCTGTCAGTCTGTACAGGGTGGAACATTGTGGTTAGAAACCCTAACGCCCCGGGCGTTTGTTGGTATTTGCACAACAAATTTTCAGCATTGCCTTTTTGTGACCCACACCTCATGAACATTTGAGACCTCTTCTCATGAACAGTGGCACACTGATTTTGTTTTGTGTCTGAACTTTGAGTTCCCACAGCGACTGTGCCATTCTGCGGCAGATGTACAAAAACACAGATCGGACAGGATGTGAAGAATGACAGCTGTACCATTCATAGGGAGGTGTGAAGAGATGGCTATGTTGAAAATCTGTAGTGAAAATATTAAAAATGTTCAAACTTTAGAGCGTGTGTGGAAACTGTGCAATGCACACGTGTAACACAGTCATTTAGTGGAATTACAGTATTTCACCAGATTTTCAACTTGGGCATTTTGTGACCTCTGCTCATGAACACTATCACCATGATTTTCTTAATCTGTCTTGAACATTGATTTCCCACACCGAATTATTCTGTGCCAGATGTGTAAACGCATATTTTGGGCAGGATATGAAAAATGAGAGTTGTACTGTTCATAAGGAGGTGTGAAAAAATGCCAGTGTTGAAAATCTGGAGTGAAAATACTACAAATTTGTGAAGTTATGAGGGTGTGTGGAAACTGCACGACGCACATTTGTAACAGTCATTTTATGGATGTTTGTCACCAAATTTTCAACATAGGCATTTTAGGACCTCTGCTCATGAACAGAGTCACTGTGATTTTCTTAATCTGTCCCAAACACTGATTTCCCACAGTGACCGTGCTGTTCTGCGTTGGAAGTGTGAAAACACATTTCAGCCAGGGTGTGAAAAATTACAGCTGTACTGTTCGTAAAGAGGTGTAGAAAAATGCCAATGTTGAAAATCTAGAGTGAAAATATTACAAATTTGCAAAGTTACGAGGGTGTGTGAAAACTGTGCAATGCACGCATGTAACACAATCATTTTATGGACCTTCATCACCAGATTTGCAACATAGGCTTTTTGAGAGACAAAGATCCTCTGTGCGCAAACACTGAGGCAAGGGTTACCCCAAAGGGCATTTGGCTGGGAAGCCAAGTTTCAAGGAAATACAAAATCACACACACCCACACAGTGCAAAGCATCATGGGCTGCATATGCAAATCACCACAGAATATTATGCTGGTTCAGCTTTAAGCAGAATTGCATGGTGCAGAGTCCACCTCTTGAACAGTAGCACTGTCATTTCGTTAATCGCTTCCGAAAGGTGATTCCGCGCAGTGACCATGAAATCACCTTTTGGGACTGAATAATGCTATAATAGTGACTGAATTCGTAAGGAGGGGTCTCAGTAACACCATGTTGAAAATTTGGTGCCAAAAGTCAAAAAAATGGCCGAGATAGCCACATAAGTTGAAAAAAACCCTATTTATGTCATTATACAGCTTGCCGACATTTCTTCAGTTCACAGTTGGCTTTGAAGAGTGCAAACGTGTTCCCGGTTCACCAAAGATCATCGCACCAGGCTCCGGAGGTAAATATGGAGTGAGGGGTGGAACGTGGAGGTGAGCAGAGGGTGGGCACGGGTTGTGGGAGGGGGCAAGAGAGACCTCGAGGGACTGTTTTCTTTGTTTCAGGGACACAAATTAAACTAAGGACATTGCAGGAAGGTTTTTTTTTTCATGTTTGGTTTTTGCACACTGGGGTGGGCTCCCAGTGTGCAGCCTGTGTTTTGGGGGAAGGGGACTGAAGTCAACGGGGATTGCACCCCCTGTTGGCAAAGAAAGACTGTTTGGGGGGGTGCATGATGCCAAGGGGGGATTGGGCACCCCCTTCAGCACACAACAAGTGGGGGGGGCATTATGCCGACAAGGAGTGGGCTCCCCCGTCAGCAGATGAACTGGGTCGGGGCATGCCGACGGGGATCGGGCACCCCCTTCGGCTTTCATGGGGCTCTGAGGCGGTGGCATAGTCGCCGCCATGTTGACGGGAATGTTACACCAGGCAAGGTGCTGCCCTGCAATGGCGGGTTGCTCCCTCATTGCAGCAGAATGGCTGATACTGCAACGACGAGGCGGCCTGTGATTGCGGCGGTGAAATCGTTTCAAGTTGGTGGCACATCTGCAGAACCAGTGTCATCAGGACACTGGGCCTGCATTGGGTGAACACTGCCAAGCCCACAAATGCATTGCCGGCATTGGCTGCCACAGTGCTGCACCTCTACAACCCGCTTCTCTCCTAAGCTGCCACATAATGTTTCTTGCGCATGCACGCAAGCAAACATAAAAAGGACAAGTTGCTATCAAAATAGCAAAAAATGTACATACAGTGAATGAAACTTGAAATATAAATGAAGGTACAGAATATATAAAACATCATGAAACAGGAAAAACAAAAACAGAGACGGTCACCTGGTTGATTAGCAGTGTCATAACAATCCATTTAGATGTAAGTAAAAAAATTGCCATAACTTAATATTCTGTGAGAAGCACTGGGGTAAGAGTAATTAATATAAAAATAAGTATTTAGAGCAGAGTATGTTGTGTTACATTCATTAAGGAATTAATAATACCCGTAGCAATAAAGAAATTTAATCCATTCTTGGGGTTAGGAGTTAATTCTGATACAATTACCTCGTCCACGTATTGGTATAGAGTGCAAGCTTATGTCGTACTGCAAAGGTGAGCCTTTCCATGTTCTGAATATGATTTACTATGGTCACCCATTCTATAATCGTAGGAGGGGTCACCCAAAGTCACTTCTTCATAATAGCTTTTATTAGATACATAGACAGTGTCGGCAGATAAGGGCCTATGGCCCACCTAGTCTACCCATTTGAGCTTGTAAGTTCAGTTTGTTTTCCTAGAAGTCTGTTTCCCCTTACCCCTACCCTCTAGAATTCCTTTATGTCTATCCCATGCATTCTTAAATCCCGTGATTGTTTCAGCCCCCACCACTTCCTCTGGCAGGGTGTTCCACTTGTCCACCACCCGTTCTGTGAAGAAATTCTTTCTCATGTTTCCTCTGAATCGTCCTCCCTCCAACTTCATCCCATGCCCTCTAGTCCTGAAACATCTTTTTCGCTTAAAAATAGTGTTTTCCTGCACCCTGTTCCTCCCTGTAAGATACTTGTATGTCTCTATCATATCCCCTCTCTCCCAGGGAGTACATGTTCAGTTCCTTCAACCTGTCTTCATAGGACTTGTGATGCAATCCATGCACCATCTTTGTTGCCCTCCTCTGAACCTTCTCTACCCTGTCTATGTCCTTATGTAGGTATGGTCTCCAGAACTTACACTGTACTCCAGGTGGGGCCTCACTAGTGTCTTGTATGCGGAATTATGACCTCCCTTTTCCTGCTGGTGATGCCCCTGCCTCCATCACAGCATCCTATTTGCTTTACCTGATGCCTTGTCACACTGTTTCCCTACCTTGAGGTCATCAGAGATGACAACCCAAGATCCCTTTCCTGCTTGGTGCA
The DNA here is from genome assembly GCA_016271365.2 of Neoceratodus forsteri. Taxonomy (NCBI): domain Eukaryota; kingdom Metazoa; phylum Chordata; order Ceratodontiformes; family Ceratodontidae; genus Neoceratodus; species Neoceratodus forsteri. The sequence continues at coordinate 502,452,704 of CM028132.1, forward strand.
TGCTATATCCTCACCCCCAACTGATATATTGTGCCAGGGTTTTGTGCCCCATATGCATTATCTTGCACTTCTTTGCATTGAATTTCAACTGCCAAACCCCTGACCATTCTTCAAGTTTCTGCAGGTCCCTTCTCATTCTGTCTACACCCTCTGGTGTGTCTACTCTGTTACAGAGCTTTGTGTCATCAGCGAACAGTGAAATTCTGCCTTCTAGATCCTGTGCAATGTCACTGATGAAGATGTTGAATAGGACCGGTCCCAGCACAGTCCCTGTGGTACCCCACTGGTTACTCTTCCCTCTGTGGAGTGACAGCCATTTACCACCACCCTCTGTGTCCTGCCACCCAGCCAGTTACCTACCCACCACACTACTGTCCTGCCCACACCCGTATTCCCCAGTTTGTGTAATAGTCTTCTATGTGGCACAGTGTCAAAGGCCTTGCTGAAGTCCAGATAGGCCATGTCCACTGTCCTCCCTGATCCACCTCCCTAGTCACCCAGTCAAAAAATTCAATGAGGTTGGTCTGACATGACCTCCCCTGGTGAAACCATGCTGCCTTGGGTCCTGTAGTCCATTGACAACCAGATGTTCCACCAATCTCTCCTTCAGTAGTGCTTCCATGTTCTTTCCCACTACCGAGGTGAGGCTGACTGGTCTGTAGTTCCCTGCTTCCTCTTTGTTCCCACTTTTGTATAAGGGGACTACATCTGCTGTCCTCCAGTCTTTGGGTACCTCCCCTGTTTCCAGTGATTGGCTGAACAGGATAGCCAGAGGTTCAGCCACCACCTCTCTTAGTTCTTAAGGACCCTGGGGTGCACCCCATCTGGCCCCATTGCTTTATCAGCTCTTATTACTTCCAGTTCCTTCAGGACCCTTTCTCGTGTAAAGGGACTTGTGTCCATTTCTGCACCATTCTCACCCCTTGTACTCCCTTCAGACCCATTACCCCCCTCTTCCTTAGTAAAGACTGAGCAGAAATACCTGTTCAATATGTCAGCTTTATTGTTGTCATCCTCCACGCGGCTCCCATCCTCCCCCTTCAGTCTCACTATCCCTCCCTTTGTCTTTCTTTTTTCACTTATGTACCTGTAAAAGGTTTTGTCCCCTTTACCCACTGATTTTGCAATGTGTTCTTCTGTCTGAGCTTTGGCTTCCCTTACTGACTTCCCTGCCTCCCTTTGTTTCTCCTGGTACTTCTCCCTATCCCCTTCTGCCACTACCACTAAGATGGACCAAAGATATCAAATTTCCCGACCTTTAAGGGCTCGGGGAGGGACACCTAATATTAAATGCTCAGAATTTAGAGGGGTTGTGATAGCAAATAAGGAACTTAAGTGGTGTTTAATTGAGCCCCTGTACTCACAAAGGGATGAGCAAAATGAAAAAAGCGTGCTTATGTAGGTAGCTTCTTTCCGCACTTCCTCCAACAAGAAGCCATAATAGAGGAGTTCCATTTAGCCTGGACCAATGTGACCATAAAATATCTTAATTTGGAGTTTCCAGACATTGTCTTTCAGTGAGAGAATGATAAACTTGGTCACTTTGAGGGACTTCTGGTTCCAGTAATGCCAGACTAGCAATGCTCACAACTGCCTAATACTAACATAAAAGAGCACATTTTATAATTAAAACCTACTGCATTGATTTTCCCGCACATAAAAGTGTGCTCTAAACTTGTACGGCTCCGATGGCCAAACAGTCCCGAAATCGCTACCTCCCAATCGCCGAGATGAACGACTTAGATGACCAGCAATCCTACGATGGTGAGGCCCAGTCAAGATCCACGCCGAGCATGGAAAAAATAAAAAAACACCCTAAAACCAAAACACGAAAAAAGAACCCAGAGCCGAATACAGAAGCTGTTCTAAAAGCCATTACTAAGTTCCGAGGGGAGGTACGTGAATCTCTTAGAGATTTAAGCAGTGAAATCATCCACCTTCAAACACAAGTGATGGAGGCCGACTGTCAAATCTCCCTCAATGCCTCTAAAATCGAAGAGATTGAAAATGCGGTCAGGGCCACAGCATCCGAGCAGCTAGCGATATCGGCTAGGCAAGAAGACACGGAAAACAAGCAGAAGAAGAAACCTCAGAATTTTTGGTCTCCCGGAAGGCGAGGAGGGGAACGATCCTCATGCTTTCGCGGACTACTTCCTCCGCTTAACCCTACCTCTTGAACCGGACTTTCAAATCGACGTTGAGCGGGCACACAGAGCGTTGGGTCCTAAACCCTCTCAACCTGATGCCCGACCGCGCTCATTCCTAATTCGCCTGCTAAGTTACCAAACCAAGGAGGTAATACTAAGCAAAGCTTAGTGTAAGGGGAAAGTGATGTGGGGCCAGTCCAGGCTGATCTTTGATAATAACTATGCTCCTTACACGCAAAGGTTAAGAAGGGATTACAGCCCACTATTCCCTTCCCTGTGATCACAGAAAATAAGATTTAAAATGCCATACCCAGCCAAACTGATGGTACAGCTTCCCTGAGGTTCTCAGAGTTATTCCACGTGTCAGAAGCAGCAACGGATCTGTTAGCCAGGGGCATCATAACAGAAAAGACCATGGAGGCATTTAGACTATGCCATAAGCAGCTGACCCAGCACGATTGTGTGAACACTTCACTGCAACCACCCTCAATAACAACGCTTCTCAAACTGCTGCAACAATTTCGCAACCCACTGGCGATAAATGAAGCTCTGTGAGGTAGGGGAACCGTATTGAGGATTAATTGACTGAATTGGGAGAGTATCCCGAGGTTGGGGTAGTTCTGTTGTGGGGGGGGGGGAGTGTTGACTGCAGGGGAACGAGGGCCAATGAGCATATCCTAACCAGTACAATTTACAGTTTAATTTGATCCTGCTGCAATCTCCTCGATTGTGGGGAATTTCCCTAACTGGGGAGAATTGCTCTTAAAACAGGGCTCTTTCTGGTCCTGTCTTCTGGTGTGGTGCTCCTCCCACTTCTCGCTGCTATCCTTGGCTCTCAGGAAAAGGTGTCTCTGACACTCATTGCCCTGATGGTGGTTCCCCCAAATGTCTCATACTACAGTAGAAATCAAACTTAATACCGGGAACCATGATTTTTCTATGCCTAATCCAGAGTTAAGTAGAAGAGCCTTACTAATCAACTAAGCTTAATTCTGGAGGCTATTATACAGCGGCGTACGCAGTGGGCTCTGTATGATTGTGCGAACACTCCACAGCAGTCACCTTTAACAGCAGTGCTTCCCAAGCAGCTGCAACAACTTAATCACTCATCTGTGAAAATTGAAGCCCTGTGTGGTAGAGGAACTGTACTGTGGGTTAGCTGACCGTGTCGGGAGGGCATCCTGAGGCTGGGGTAGCCCTTCCTTGGGGGAAGGGGGAGCACTGACTACAGAGAACCGGGGGCCTATTAGCATAAACTGTGCTTTACAATAAACACTGTAATTTGATCCTGCTGTGATCTTCCCGATGGTGGGGAATTTCCCTTACTGGGGAGTATCGCTCTTAAAAACAAAAGCTCTTTCTGGTCCTTTCGTCTGTCGTGGTGCTCCTCCTTCTTCTTGTAATGACCCTGGACCATCAGGAGAGGCGTCTCAGACACTCGCTGCCCTGATGATAGTTCCCCTGAATGTTTTGCTCCACGGCAGAAATCTAATTCAGCACCCAGGAACAGAATCTGTTTATGTTTAACCCAAGAAGATATAGAAGAATCCCCATGATCAACAAAGACTAGCTTTGGAGGCATTTAGAAAGCGGCATAAGCAACGGGCCCAGCACAGTGTGTGAACATTTCACAGTAACCTTCTTCTTTACCAGTGCTCCACAAGCAGCAGCTACAATTTTGCATTCCACTAAAGATAATTGAAGCCTCTTGAGGTAGGGGAACTGAATTATGGGTTAGTCGATTGAGCCGGGAGAGCATCCTGAGGCTGGGGTAGTTCTTCTGTGGGGGGAGGGGGAGCACTGACTAGAAGGAAACAGGGGTCAACAAATAGAAACTTGGCGATATAACCTGCATTACAATTTGACCCCGCTGCGATCTTCTTGATGGTGGTGAATTTCCCTTAATGAGGAGAATCGCATATAAAAATACAAGGCTCTTCCTGGTCCTGTCTTCTGGCGTGATGCTCTTCCTTCTTCTCACTGGGACCCTGGGCAACTGGGATAGTTGTCTCAGCCACTCGCTGCCCTGATGGTGGTTCCCCTGAATGTTTCATTCCAAGGTCCAAATCTAATTTAACATCTGGGACTAGAATCTCCTTATGCCTAATGCAAGGACAAACTAAGGAGCCTCTTTGAACAAGAAAGACTAGTTTGTCTCAAAAATTGTATTCCTTTTTTTTTTCCCTCTCTCTCACTTGATTATTAGGGAGGGGTGGGTGGATCGTGGTTGGGTGGGGGGAGGGAAAGCCAGATATGTAATAACAATGATCGGGTACCAGACATGGGAATCCTACTCTCGGTCCCCTGGTTCCACATAGCAGATATTGGGTCTCATACTCTGGACTTTACGACCCTCCTGAATTGTCTCCCCCCTACTCCTATACCAGGTTGTCCAACATAATAGATACTATAATGCCATAAACTAGGAGTCAGTCCTTCGTGAGTGATTTGAAGGATACAGTATTTAGAAGTCCCTCCCCATCTCTGAATGTTGAATAGGTCCTAGATGTCTAGAATATGAACTAACCTTCTACTGGCAGGCTCATAAAATGTCTAATTTAGGACCAGCACACCACAAATGTCAGAGTAAATTTTTTTTTTTTTTTTTTTTTTTTTTTGCCCTTAAGGGCTTTAGATTCCCTTATGAAACTAATGAGCCCATCTACTTAAGAATAGAGCTGAACTCTCCTAATACTATAGTCTCTCATATCTGCCCTAGTACTAATGGAACCACCCTGGGATGATTTTCTAATCACTCACTTAGGGGTTCTTTTACTGATCCTGAGTAAGTATTTATTTGGGATCAGGATGGGAACCTCTCATCCTTCTCCTTCTCCAATCGAAGTAGGAGACAAGATGACTCAGGAGGCGCTCGTTGGGGGCACCTCCCATTTGGAGATCAATCTGTATATAGGTTTGTTAGACCACCAAATGGTGGACTGAGGTTTCACTGATGAAGTAGTTAAACCTCAGTTATTCTATTGTGCTGTCTTAGTTTTATCTAATTCTAAACAGCCTATGAGTTTAGACCTAGATAGTGATTATAACGTTTTTAATGTTTGTTTGTTAATCCTCTCCAGTTTGCATCATCTACTGTAGATATGGGGTTGGGGGGTTAAAAAAAACACACACACAGGACAAGGGAATTATATTTACAGGTTTTACAGGTTTTATTCAGTAATTCAATATAACACAACAGAATTAATGGTTTCTTATCATATAAATATTTTGCAGAGTTGCTGGGAGTGGTCTGGGAAAAGCACGTTATCTTCACTCTGGTGGAAAGGAAAGAAAAGAAAAAAATATTAATAATCATAAAATATGGGAGCAATAAATCCAATAAAAATAATGTCCCATAATATTAATGGGTTACATGATCTGATAAAAAGGGCAAGGCTCATGCAGCACCTCTCAAGACACCCATCATATCTGATCTTTCTGCAGGAAACCCACCTTTATGACTCAGAACATACCAAACTAAATGGGGGGGATACTGGGTGGTGGCTTCATCGTATCCCAGGGGAAGAAAGGGGAACGGCAATATTAATCCTGAGAAATACCTCTTTTGAGATTCAGCAAACACATATCGACGCCCAGGGTAGCTACGTAATTGTAAAAAGGATACTGTATGGAAAACAAGTCACGCTGGCCAGCGTTTACTTTCTCTCTCAATCAAACTTCCCAACTTACAGGGCTTTATAGCCAAATTACTAGACATCTTACAGGGCCAGTTAATTCTGGGTGGCGACCTGAATTTGACCCTGGCCCCATGTATAGACAGTTCAAACCCACTAAAACACAGGAACAATGCCACTACCCGACAATTAAAAAAAAAAAAACCTTGAGCATTTAGGTCTAGTAGATATATGGAGGTGATTATTCCCCTCTAGCCCAGGTTTCACCTATTACTCTCCCTGATTTAAATCCCACTCCAGATTAGACTACATGATCACGACATGTGAACATCTGTCAATGATTCAAGACATAAATATTGGCCCTAAGATGCTCTCCGACCACCACCCATTGATCCTAACCCTGGACTTGGGAAGAGAGAGGAAGACTACTCTCTGGAGACTCAGTCCGTCAATTCTGACTGATGGGGAATTGCTGGAGAGTCTCTCCACTAGACTTTCCCTTTTCTTCTCAGAAGACGCTGATCCCGATATTCCAATGGCAATACAGTGGGATGCGATGAAAGCCACCATTCGTGGTGAATTAATAGCATACTCTTCTCGAAAATATAAAGAAAGAGAACATGAATATCAAAAACTTTCCACACAACTGGCAAATTATCAGTTGTTGTATATAGAGGGTGATGTTGATCCACAAAAATTAATCAACAACACAAAAGCAGATTTACAACGGATCATGGACAATAAGGTTCAGCAGTCCCTCTATTACTTACGACAATCAATCCATGGGGGGGGGTCCCAGGGCTATCAAGAACCTAACCCGTAAATTACGGGTGCAAAAGGGGTCCTCTACAATATTAAGACTTAAGAACCCAACATCTGGTAGAGTACATCACTCGTTAGAACATATCCAACAGGCCTTTATAGATTATTACTCCCAACTTTACTCCCCCTCTCCATCATTCCCCCATAGTGAATCAACACAATTTTTAAAACGGGCTAATCTTCCTATGATCACCCCTCTTCAAATTAAAAAATTAAAATCTCCCATCTCAATACTTGAGATTGAGGAATCTATCAAAAAACTTAATTCAGGGCGTTGCCCCGGCCTTGACTGATATCCCACAGAATGGTACAAAAAATTCAACAAAGTACTATCCCCAAAACTGCAAAACTTATTCAATGATATTTCTCAAGGTGGTCTGTCTCCCCCATACGAACATACGAAATTTGCCAGCAGATAAAGGCCTAGAGGTCTATCAAGTCTGCTCGAATGTACAGCTAGCACCCCTTATTCTGCAGCTGCCCCTCCCTTCCACCCTTCCCCTTTATTAACCCTTCCCCTTGTCCTGTCCCATCCTCGTTTGAAGCAGTCCACTGTTCTACTGCATACCACTTCAGCAGGTAACGCATTCCACCCAGTCACCACCCTCTCTGTAAAAAGTGTCTCCTCATCTCCTCCTGAACCTTCCTCGCTCCAGTCTCATATCATGGCCCTGGTGTCCTCCCTCCTTACTTTGAACAGCCCTCTGTACCTGTCTTGTTTATTCCTTTCATGTATTTAAAAGTTTCAATCATGTCACCCCTGTCTCCTCTCCTCCAGTGAGTACATGTTCAACTCCTTCAACCTCCTCTTGTATGATAAGTCACCCAGCCCCTTGATCATCTTTGTCACTCTGCGCTGCACTCCCTCCAGTAACTTAATGTCCCTCTTCAGATACGGACGCCAATACTGCACGCAATACTCCAGGTGTGGTCTAACTAATGACTTATACAGTGGCAGAATCACCTCCTCCCTCCGCAAGGATATGCCCCTTGCAATGCAACCCAGCATTTTGTTGGCCTTTGCAGCTGCCTTCCTACAGTGTGTCGAGTTGTTCATTGACCCTGTAATGAGCACACCCAGATCCTTCTTCTCCTCTGGGCAAGCTGCACTCCCCCAGCTGGTAACTCCTCCTTGGGTTCTTCATCCCAAAATGCAGCACCTTGCACTTTTTGGCATTAAAGCCCAGTTGCCAGGTGTCTGACCAGGTTTCAAGCTTTGCCAGATCATCCTGCAACCCCTGCCATCCCCTTAGGTCATCCACCACCGTGCCTACCTTGGTATCATCAGCAAACAGACTGAGCTTGCTCTTGATGTCCCATGATATGTCTGCAGTGAATATCCCAAACAACACTGGTCCCAACACCGAGCCCTGTGGAACACCGCTCGTCACTGCCCTTGGGTGTGAGAGCTCCCCACCCACCACCACCCTCTGTTGCCTTCCCTGCAGCCAGTTTCCTACCCATCTCACCAGCTTTGCACCCCCCTGTGCCTACTAACTTCCTTCCCAGCCTTCCATGTGGCACTGAGTCGAATGCCTTATTGAAGTCCAGATACAGGACATCCACTGCATGGCCCTGTCCAGTTGCCTAGTTACCCAGTCATAGAACTCGACCGAGGTTGGTTTGGCAGGATCTGCCACGTATGAAAGCCATGCTGTCTGCTGTCCTGTAGTCCTTTGGCCTCTGGGAGGCCACCAGCCTCTCCTTCAGGATAGTCTCCATTAGCTTACCCACGATGGATGTGAGGCTCACTGGTCTGTAGTTTCCCGGTTCATCCTCGGGGCCACTCTTGTGGAGGGAACCACATGAGCCATCCTCCAGTCCTGGGTACACCCCAAATGTAGTGAGGCATTAAATGGTCTGCCGAGGTCCTGCAAGGACCTCTCCAACTCCTTCAATACAATGGGCTCGAAACCAGTCCTTCTCCCTTCATGCCTTGTGCCAGCCTGAGTTCAGTGGGTCCTTACTCCCCTTGTAACCTCCTTGATTCTGTCAAGTACTCCCCTCCTCCCCTCCCTGTTTTCTTGTACTTCCTAAGGCAGCTCTTTCCTCCTTACCTCCATGACCTCGCCCTTTGAACCAGATTGGTTTCTGCCCTAGCCTTCTTGCCTCTGGGCTTTGCAGCAGGTTTTAGTTGCCTCCACCCCATCCCAGCTTTGAGTTCCACCTCTGGTTAGTGTGTACTAGTTAATTCTGGCCAGTGCCCTTTACCTTCCCCATCTCCCAAAGTGACCCTCCTGAAGTCGCACTATTGCCAGATTCCACCTCGCCCTTACATATCCAATGTGAGCCATACTGATGGTGGTCACTCCCTGACAGCGGTTCCTCCCACTTGGATTTTCTCTCAAGTCCCCATTTGCCAGCCAAGGTCAAGGGGTGTTCCTAACCTGGTTGGTTCTGACCATTTGCAGAGGCTGTCCTGGAGGCATCCAGCACTGTCCTTCTGTCGCTAGTTTCCCAGTCCAACTCCTCATCTCAGGATGGTGGCCTGGACACCACTCCCATTCTAAGAATCCTATTCTTGGAATCCTGGATTTGCATCCAAAGTGACTCTGTACTACCCTCACCCCTTCCTCCCTTACACACTTCAGTCATTCCTTCACATATAGTGCCACCCCTCCTTTCCCAGTCACCCTATCCCCACGAAATAACCCTGTACCCGGTACAGACAGGTCCCAATCATTGTATTGGGTGGCCCATGTTTCCGTGATGGCTGCAATGTCCACCTCTCCTCTGCCATGAGAACCTGTAACCTGCAGTTTTCCTCCCAAGGCTCCTAGCATTAAGGGTAACCATCTTCCACCCTCCCCATCCTGCCCTCCTTTCCTAGCATCACCAACAGTACTTGCCATTTGTCCTTTGTCACTGTTATGGGGTAGCTCTATGGTTTCCCAACCTGTGGTCTCTGCATATCTCTTCCCCAACTGCCACCCCCCACTCCTAGTTTAAATTCCCAACTTCCTCTATGTACTCCTCCATCCTCTGTTTTCAACACTTTCTTTCCCTCCTCACTCAAGTGTAGTCTGTCCTTGGCATAGAGACTACTGTCCTCCCAGGTCCCTCCCCACCCCCAACAGCCCATACCTTTAGCACAACACCAGGTTCTTAGCCATCCATTAAATTCCTCTATTCTCAGCTTTCTTGTTGTGCTTGCCTTTGGCACCGGAAGTATCTCTGAAAATGTTACTGATCTTCCTGCCCCCTCACATAATTGTGCTAGTTCCTCAAACCTCCTCTGGACTGTATCTACTGTCTTGTCAGCCAGGTTGTTTGTCCCAGATGTATAATTAAATGAGGCTTGTCCCTACCCCTTCTAGCATATTTCAGAACAGACTGTCCCACCCTTTCGCTGTCATTCCTGGCATAGCCTCCACCCAAATGCGACTATGCCTCTCCCCCTTGCTACCCCACCTAACTCCTCTTAGTATTGAGTCCCCTAGCACTAAGATTCCACCCCTCTTACTCCCTGCTTGCTTCCATTCATCTCCTGCTCTCATTTCCAGCTCCTCTTCTTCCTCCTGCACAGTATTCCCCCCTTTTACCCTGTTGCAATTCTCCCAGCAGAACTTCCCCCGCTCCAGTTTGGTCCAGGCATTTATCAATTTCTCCTCTAATTTCATCATTTCCCTCCTCCACGTTCTTCCTCTCTAGCAGTGCAAAACTATTTTCTGAAGACCCTTCACAAATGCCCACTCCCTCTCTCTTCATAGTAACCTGTTCTCTCCTTTCCACTCCATGACTTTTGCCACTTCTTCGCCTCCCCTCATAAGTCCCTATCTCCTCCTTCCATTTGTCTTTTGTCTCCTGACCTGGTTTCCCCGGCAATTGTTCTTCCTGGCCTGGGTCCCTTTGTCTCTGCCTCCCTTCTTCTGACCCTCTCCTCACCACTGTTGGCTTAAATCACCCTCCCTCATCTCCCCTTCTTCCTCCCTCCAGTATTGGGCTAAACCCACTCCCAATCTGCCTTGCCTGTCTTAGTTCCTCCTGCAGACCCTCAGTCTCCTTTCTAAGTTTCTCTATGTGGTTGCACACTAAACATCCTCCCACACTCCAGGCAATTTTTAGAAAGATTGGTGCACCACAGTTGTTGCAGCCTACCACCCTACCAATTGCTGTGGTTGCTTACCAGCGGCCCCCCCACCCTTCAGATGCAGGATACCAGACACTCCCCCAAGTCTCCCCTCTCCCTCCTCTATCAGTGCAAAACATTTTCTTTATTTCCTTACTTCCTTTTTTTACGTTTAGATAGATTGAGCAACTGCTTTTTATATTCCTATCCTTCTATCTACACTCAAAAACAGACTTTAAGTAGCCATTGCACAACCTTCTTCAAACTCCTACTCCTCCTTTCCCCAATGCAATATCAATGTGAAGAAGTAATAATGAAAGCTCCTAGATTTGCATTTACTTCTCTTCCACTGGAGAGCAGTCACCTCTTCACTTGCTGCTGTTCCTTTCTTGGTATGTCCTCCTCTCCACACCCTTACTATACCCAGTGTTTAGCTCCTGTCAATCAGATTTAACAGGGCATATAATCAAGAGTTGGGGAAAGGGGGGGGGGTAAAATTACAGCAACCAAAGACAGCAAAGAATACACCACCACTACGTTTTAAATCCTCAACAGCCCAAAAACATTTCTAAGTAAGGACATCAAAGAAAGTGCAGTGTCACCAAAAGCCCACAATCCAAGTCTAAAAGAAAAACAGCAATTACCAGTTACTGTAAAGCATTGAATTGAATATGCTTCCTTCCCCTTCTGGCCTCTATAACATTCAAAAATACATACATTTCTATCTCAGCTCTTTACCCTTACCATCGAAAGGTAACTACAATCACAATAATCTACCTTCTACTAATACGGATTCTATCACAGAACCAGAGCACAATGCAAAAACATCTGCTGCTTAGCAACAACAAACAGGTGACAACATACCAAGTTGATGTAGCTTTTTTTAAAATCGAAAAAAAATGTAATCTTTTAAACCAGTAGAAATCAGCAGTCCCAAAAGCACCTTGAACTACAAGAAAGAACACAGTACCACACCTCTGCCACAAAAACTAAACAGTTCTAAAACATTCGAGAAAGAAGAAAAAATCAGAGACTGCACAAAAAGATACAATATACTATAAAGTATTAGGCAATAGTATACTCAGTTGTTTAACAGAGAAAATAAAGTACCAACCAAAACAGACAGAATACCCACAAATGGCACTTGGGTTCTCAATATCAGACACCACCAAAGGCACACACAGAAATGGTTTAAACTATAGTATTAAAATTAACCACATCAGAGTAGAAAGATCACACTAAATAAATGTGTTGATCCTTCTGACTTCCAACGAATATCTACCACTCAAATTTTATATATTCCTTGAGCCTACAGGGTTGTCTTTCACAAGCACCTAAATTTACATAAAACAAAACAATTTTTAAACTGAAAATTATAGCAAAAAGCACTTAGCTTTGGGAGCTCTTCTCAAACACAGCCACTCAGCTCAGAGTTCTAGAATCAGAATCAGAATCATCTTGGGATTATGCCACCATTGCCCCCATACTGAAGCCAAATAAAGACCCCTCAGACCTGGGGTCCTGTCACCCTATATCTATTCTTAATGTTGACTATAAAATTTATATGGCCATACTTGCCGCTAGACTCGAACTGATATTACCCCAAACCATACATCCAGATCAATCAGGATTCATTAAAAACAGGAATACTTCCAATAATATACGTCGACCCTGAATTTACAGGAATACGTTTGAACTAGACAAATTCCGTCAGTATTCCTCAGTCTAGACGCAGAAAAAGCGTTTGATGGGGTCTCTTGGCCCTTTTTATGGGATACCCTTAGTTGTTTCCAATTTCCACCACAGTTCATCGCTGTTTTAATTAATCTACACAAATCTCCACAAGCCTACATTCGGGTTAATGGGTCCTGATCTCCTCCACTATCTATGGGAAGAGGTACTAGACAGGGTTGCCCCTTGTCCTCATACCTCTTCGCCTTATTTCTAGAACCCTTGGCAGCCCTTCTTCGAAATTCCCCTCTGGTCGAAGGAATACCAATAGGACATAAAGAACACAAAATTAGTCTGTTCACGGATGATATATTGTTAACCCCGTTAACTCCCTCCCAGTCCATCCCTGAGGCCTGGAAGATTCTAACCTATTACGAAAAAATATCTAACTTCAAACTTAACGTAAATAAAACTGAAATTTTGTCATTTAACTACTCCCCTCCTCAATCAGTGAAAACATTATTTCCATTCAAATGGCGATTAACCAAAATAAAGTATCTGGGACTTCATATCCCATCTGATCTCTGAGTACTTGAGCTCAGTAACTACGAACCTCTCACAACACAAATCCAGGCAGACCTGGAAAGGTGGGATACAGCTTTCCTTCCTTTACACCAACAAATCTCTATTATATGAACCAATATCCTCCCTCGGATCTTATATTTGTTTCAAACCATTCTTTTCTTCCCCTCGAAATATTACATTAAATCCTGGAATAAAATTACATTTCATATGGGGAAAAAACAAGCTGAGAATTAGAATCTCTATCCTAAAACTTCCCCTTTCCCAGGGTGGCTTGAACCTCCCAGATTTGAATTTGTATGCCCAGGCCTCTTTTCTTAGAATAGTGATGTTGTGGTTGACTGATGCCTATTCCTCCCCTTGGAAAAATATAGAGTTTCATTTAAACAACCTATTCGATATAAAAAAAGATCCTGTTTTCTTCCGAAGGGAGATCGCTTAACCCCTCAGCTTTAACAGGAATAACATCGCAACCTTATAAAATATGGAAAAAACGGAGGCGCTCTGGTATCCTGTCGATTGTATATGAGTACTGCAAAGTGATATCACAGGACGAATGTTTTGTCCCAGTATACATGGATCATACCTTTTCTCAGTGGAGATCTATGGGGTTGACCCATGTGTTTAAATTCATGGGAAATGAAGGGATCATCCCTTTCGATAAACTTCAACTCCAGCATCACCTTAACACCTCCGATAGATTTCGTTATTTTCAGCTACGAAATCATATATTACGTAACAAAATCATTCAGTCTTCCCTACCTTCCCCAACGCCGTACCTACTAAAGCTCTTTACAGAGGCTATAAAGGGCAACCTGGGATTGCACTTAATAGGTATTATATACAGAGCCCTGAGAAACAGTCTCCCATCATCTACAGCCTCCATCTTGAGTGGATGGAATAGGGATTAGAAACAGAGATTACCATGACCGACTGGTCTCGGTCTTCACTGACCGAAATAAAATCTGTTATATCCCCTCATTGGAGGAATTTTCATGGAAATTTCATTACAGATATTTTGGTCTCCCTCCATCCTGCAGAAATATCTCCTTGAGAAATATGGCAGGTGCTGGAGAGACTGTGGATGTTCGGTTGCCACCCTGGGGCATATATTTTGGTAATGCCCACATCTTATGCCGTTCTGGATTTCATTCCAAAATGAGCTCTCAAAATTATTTTCTGAGTCAATTGAAATTACAGCTGAACAATTTCTAGTGGGGATTTTCCCGGACCACTCCCCACAATGGGGCTGTACAATATTACCAATTTGCTATATAGCTGCAAAGAAAACAATTGCTAGACGCTGGATGACATCCCTGACTCCAACTATACAAGAATGGAAACAAATAATGTCCGATATATACAAAGCTTAGGCCTTTAATATTGAACAACGGGTTGGGGGGGTAAGGCAGCTACTACAATGAAATTGCAAAAGTGGGTACACTATATAACATCTACCGATCCAGACTTTTCTCCATGAAAACTGCTCAGTAAACCCAACTTCTGAAGTCTGGGTCAGACATCAAAAATCATGTCCTAAGGGTGTCCTGCGATACTGCAGACATCGCCAAATGGGCGGCAGCCAGAGGCATTTGTAGTCATTGCTTGGCTCAGGGTTTCCGACTTTGCCCTTGATGTGCAGGCCAAAATCCTTGACGCTTCTTTTAGGGGCTCAGTTCTCTTTGGCGAGGATGTCCAGAACATTATCTCCCGCCTGCAGGAACCTGGTCAGGCACTCAAGTTGGTACACACTCCAACCTAAACCCCAACAACATCAGCCCTTTCAGAGGAATCAGCATCAGTATTCCCGAGGACAGCAGCCCAGGGGAGCCTTCAAGTGTAAGGCCCCAACCCAGGCAACAGGAGCCTCAGCCTCTAGAGCCCCTAGGGTCTCCCCTGCTGCCCTGCCCATCCCACGTTCTTCAGCATGACTCCTTGCCCGATCCCCCTCCTCCAGGAGAAGCTTTTGGGGAGGCTGTGGGGGTCACTTCTCCCTTTACCTGGATGGATGGTGCAGAATCACCTTGGATCAGTGGGTGCTTCAACTAGTAGAAAGGGGACATACATAGAAACATAGAATTTGACGGCAGATAAGGACTGTTTGGCCCACCTAGTCTGCCCATTTTCCTACCTAACAGATAAGCTGCAGATCCTAGTTAACCAACAGCTTACTTCCTCCTACCCCCCCGTACTCTCGAATTTCAAGAGATACCCCCAGACAACCCTCCCTTGTACTTCCACTATCCTCCAGATCACATTGCCCTTATCCAGGAGGAGATCCAGGCACTGCTGAGCAAAAAGACCAAAGAACCTGTCCCCTTAAACCAAAGGGGAAAGGGTTTCTATTCCCATTTCTTCCGGGTCCCAAAGAAGACCAGCAGTCTGAGACCAGTTCTGGATCTCAGCCATCTGAATCCGTTTATAGAATACAAATGCTTCAGGATGGTTACCCTTCAGGGCCTTCTCCCCCTTCTTCATCAAGGAGATTGGCTCTGCTCCCTGGACATGTAATAGGCCTACCTCCACATCCAGGTTTTCTGGCCCCACAGGATGTTCCTACATTTCTGCTTCCAGGGGCACAATTACCAGTTCAGGGACCTACCCTTCGGCCTTTCCTCAGCTTCTCAAGTCTTCACCAAGTGCCTGGTGGTAGTGGCTGTAGCCTTCAGGAAACAGGGTCATTATGTCTTTCCCTACCTCGACGATTGGCTCCTCAAATCCTCCAGAGGCCAGTTGCTCTGGACAATGGAAATCACCTTGAATTTGTTTTGGACACTGGACATCACCCTGAACCTGCCCAAGTCCTCCCTCTGGCCAAGTCAAAGACTGCAGTTCATCGGAGCAATCTTGGATTTGGCTCAGGGCAAGGCCTTCCTGCCTCCATACAGAACTACCACTTGAGAGCACAGGCCCAATTGGTGTCTTTATTGCACCAGGTCCCGGCCAGGTTGTTCCTCAGGCTCTTGGGGCACATGGCAGCGGCCATTGTCACTATTCCGCTTGCCTGCCTGTACATGAAGGTGCCTCTGTGGATCCTTCGGGTTCAATGAGACCACCGCACAAACAATTTGGAACGGGGGATCCTAGCATCCAGTCATGTGTGACAAACACTGTCTTCGTGGATGAACCCCTGCAATCTTCTCAGAGGGGTTCCCTTCTGTGTGGAATCTCCAAATCAGATTCTCATGACAGATGCATCCAGTCTGGGCTGGGGTGCCCACTTTCCAGATTGTCCGACCCAAGATACCCACTCTCAGCGAGAGCAGCATATTCATATCAACATGATCGAGATGGGAGCCATCCTTCTTGCTCTTCGGGCCTTTCAGACTCATCTCTTCCTGAGCCCTCTTCTGATTCAGGTGGACAGCATGTTGGTAGCCTTATTATCTCAACAAGCAGGAGCTGACTCACTTGTACCCCTGTGCAAGGAGGCCATGAGAGTTTGGCACTGGGTCATAGAACACGACCTGTTTCTAACTGCAGTTCATGTTTCAGGAGTCCAAAATGTCCTGGCCAACAACCTAAGCTGGTCCAGGTCAAAACACATACATGAGTGGGAACTACTATCCTCCGTGGTCGAGGATCTCTTTGTCACGTGGGGTCATCTTGAGTTGCACCTCTTTGCATCCCCACTTAACGCAGAACTGCCCAATTTCTGCTTGCTAGATCCAGGACCTGGTGTTTTCTGGCAAGACGTATTGTCCTTCTCTTGGACAGGGAGGTTTCTGTATGCCTTTCTTCCCTTTCCGCTTCTGCAGAGAGTTCTTCTCAAGCTGCAGTCAGAGGGATCGGACATGACTTTAATAGCTCCCTACTGGCCAAGACAAATTTGGTTTCCATTGTTGCAACAGCTGGCAGTGGAGCCTCCAATTCTCCTGCCCCTTTGCTCCAACCTGCTCTCACAGGACCAGGGCACTCTGATTCACCCGGACCGCAAGTCTCTTCATCTCCATGCATGGCTCCTTCAGACTTAGCCATCACAGCTTTGGGGGTTTCCTCTATGGTGGCTGATGTTCTGGGGGCTGCCAGAAAACCTTCCACCAGAGCTACTTACACCATGAAGTGGAAGAGGTTCTCTGTCTAGGCTACTGCACGGCATTTGGATCCCTTCACTTGCCCAGTAAATCTCATCCTGTAGTACCTCCTTTCCCTCTCAGACTCCAGTCTGGGTTACTCCTCTGTCAAGGTGCAGCTTTCCACCATCTCTGCATACCATGCACCCATTGATTCCAAAAATATTGCCCAACTGGACCTGTCCTGCACCTTTTTCTGGAGCAATCTCCATTTGAAACCTCCCATTAGGGACCCAGTCCCTCGATGGGATCCATTATTTATTTTGGAGAAGCTCACTCTTCCTCCCTTTGAACCTGCCGCAAGCTGCGAGCTACACTTTCTGTCATGGAAAGCATTGTTTTTAGTTGCCATTATTTCAGCTCTGAGGATTTCCAAGCTTCAGGCTCTGATGTGTAAAGAGCCTTACTTGGTTTTCAGTCAAGACTTTATTTTTATAGCGTCTTCAAAAACCAAGGCGCTGTACACTTAAATACACAAATATAATAAAAACTGAATAAAACAACAGTACAGAATGGTTAAAAACAATCTGGGAAGGCTAATATAAATAAATATGTTTTTAGCATTGATTTAAAACTACAGACGGTCGGGCATGCTCTTAACTGACGAGGTAGAGAATTCCACAGGGTTGGTGCTGTAAATGAAAAAGCATGAGTTCCAGAAGTTTTTAAGCGAGCCCTGGGAATCTCTAGCAATCCCTTGTCAGCAGATCGGAGAGGACAAATGGGGGAGTAGGGAGTCAGAAGATCTTTCAGGTAGTCGGGTCCCTGTTCGTGTAGGGCTTTGAAGGTAAGCAAGCCTACCTTGTAGGTGATCCACCACTGAACCAGCAGCCAGTACAGTCAGCGCAGCACAGGTGTAATGTGGCTGGTCCTTGAAGTACCAGTCATCAACCTGGCCGCAGCATTCTGCACTAGCTGCAAGTGGTGGATATCAACCCTAGACAGTTCTAGGTAGAGGGCATTGCAGTAGTCAAGACGGGTGGTAATGATGGCATGGACCAATATTGGAAGGTCGTCTGGCGGAACCAGGCATTTCCCCCAAGCGATATTCCTCAGATGGTAAAATGAGGATTTAACCACGGCTGACACCGGAGATTTCAGGGTCAGGCGGTCGTCATAAGACAGAGAGTATCTTTGTGGACCAATCCTAAGTTTTTGCCTAAGGTGGTGTCTGAGTTTGCTTTGAATCAGTCCATCCTGAGTATTCTAATCAAGGGGAGGCTTTACTTCATACTTTAGGCGTTTTATCGGGTGTTTCGTTTCTATCTGGACCACACCTGCCCTTTCAGAAAATCCAATCAGTTGTTTGTTTTGTTTGCCCCAGGAAAGAAGGGGCTCCAGTTTCCAAACTGTGTTTATCTAAGTTGTTAGCTAATTGCATTGCTTATTGCTACCGCAAGTACAACAAGCCTTCACCAGGCCAGATCAAAGGACATTCTACCAGGGGTATGGCTGCCTCGACTGCCTCCTTCAGAAATGTGTCTGCTACTGACATTTGCGCAGCCACCACTTGGAGTTCAGTCCGTATGTGTATTAGGCTTTACGTTTGGACATTGTCTCCAGGTGTAGATCTGATTTCAGACTTTCAGTCCTTCAGGGCATCCTGTCATGAAGTTCCTATGACTGCTGTTATCCTCCTCCCACTTGACCGAGTCTATTCCTCTACTGCTTGGGATTTAGCCCTTGCAGTTATTGTCTGCTGCACGAGCCCCTGCGAAGTAAGATAGTACAGTTACGTAAGAACCTACCGTAACAGTAGGTCTTTGAGAGGAGCCCTTGCAGCAGGCACTGCATTCCCTTCCTCCCGCCCTCCTTCCCCCGATTGCTGCTTCTCCTTCGCAGCTTTTCTGCTTTCTTCATGTAAGTGGAACCTCCCTGGTTCTCCAGTTTCTATTCATGTTGGGCTCGCATGGGGGGGGGCAGGAGAACTGGGGATGGGCTGGAGGGCTGCCCCTTTCATACCATAGGTCAGACGTTGGCATCAGCCCTCCACTGACTACTGCTAGCTAGAAGTTTTCCGTGTGGTCCTAGTGCCTGGCGGCTCAGTCCTTATGGCTATTGCCTGCTGCAAGAGCTCCTCTTGAAGATCTACTGTTACGGTAATTTCTTACGTGACTGTACTTTTTCTAGACCCTGTTCTCATAAATTCCGGTGTTATATTCCATGCCTTAAATTTTAACACCAGTGAAAGGATATATGGTGGAATAACACATGCTTGAGCCTTAAAGTGACTTATCCATGCCATCCCTATACCATGGTACTAGCCAGTCCTGCACCAAAGGAAAAAACTATTTTTCCTTCCCCCTTAAAACCTGGGTAATATTGTGGTATATAAATAGCGACATAAAAAAGGCCACAGTGTTTATCATATTCACTCCCCCCCCCTTTTGAATACTTTTATACTTATTTTATGTCCCTTTAAGTGGTGTTCAACATAGACCCCCACAAACCCCAAAAGAAAAGACTAAAAATAAACTTTCAGTTCAGCTGGGAGTGGAGATACAATACTGACATACAATTAAACAGGCAACAAAAGAGTGCGAATCAGAACCTTATTCCTCCAATAATATAGTTTTTGTTCTGCCTTGCTAGTGCACCAAGTCCAGTTATCCATTATTAAGTTGCCTAAACCAAACTGTACTCTAGTATCGTAAAAGGCTCCTTTTTTCATCTCAGTCCCTGCTACACAGGTGGGAATGTCATCTATGACTGTCCCTCCTAGAGATATGCCTGAACCTTTGGCATAGTTTTTTTTTTTTTTTTTGTAAGGTCTATTTCTGCACCCTTCCCTCTGGGTATCTCTCAGGGGTCTCACTGACAGCCGTCACACTCAACCACCCACCTGAACTGGCTGCTCTGGAAGCTACATCGGGTATGTGAGATCTGGGTCTCTTCTGCCCCCACGGAGAGACCCCCAGACCCCAAGGAGAACTGGAGAGTCAGCTGGTATTGGGTGTGAGGTGGGTCGGCTTGCCAGTGATTGCCATCGCCTCACCTGAGGGCAGAGGGATTTTCTTTGTGTCTCCTCCCTTGAGGCATGGATGTGCAGTGACGTCCTGCCCGGTGTGCAGACGCTCCCGCATGCACCCGGAGGACATCTGCCACTGCCCCAATCCCCATGACTCTGTGTTGTGCACTGCAGTGCCCCCAGCCTCCGCCAGGGGTTTCCAGCGCAATGGAAGGGCCCCTAACCCACCCCACAACTAAGAGAGCTGTCAAGCGGATGCTCAATCTTATTCTTCCCCTGCCGCCCCCCGACGACCCGGGCTCTTTCCCGAACCCGGGTCGCCGGCGTGGCGCGAGGTGTGGCATCCAGCGCCTCAACCCTCAGTGCCACCGGGCCAGCTACATTTGGCATTGTTAATTCCAACTCTTGCAGTAGCAGAAAATTCTGCCAAAAGTTTCTGTGCCTGCTGGCAAGACTCCTCATGCTCAGCAGTGATGCACAAATCAGTAGGTATGAATTGCACAAAGTCCTTTCTTGGTCTACAGTGAGTTAAAAGCCTCTCACTAGGCCTTTATCCCCTCTCTCCACTAATTCCCTTGATGTAATTAAATTGTCTGATATACTTCTCTGTTTAATTGTACGTGATGTGGGAGTCAGCAGTGACTGTAGTGGTGACCCAGGCCAACCTGTTAGCCAATATTCTAGCCAGAATCTTCTAATCTGTATTCAGAAGGCTTATAGCTATTTATATACCACAACGCAGCAAAAACTAAAGCCTTGCTGTTTGGCCCTAGATTCCTTGGCCAGGATAGGGCCAATTCCCTACAGCTGACTTCCCTTGCGGGCAAACAAATATAAGTAGTAGACAACATAAAATACCTCGGGCTGACTATTGACCAAGGTCTCAACTTTAAACTGCACGTAGACCAGGTAACTAGGTCTATCCACGTCAAACTCGGCACCATGTACAGGCTAAAAAAACAATTTATCCTGGAAGCTAGACGAGCAGTTGCCTCCAGCGTCCTCCTACCCACATTAACTTATGCTGCCCCGGTAATTCAGGGTATGGCAAAGGGCGAGGTTGGCAGGCTTCAGGTCCTGTACAACAAGGTGGTGAGGTTTGTGACAATGTGTCACCCAAGAAGCCACCTGTGCATCTCATTAGCCCAGCTGCAATGGCCTTCCTTCACGGCTCATCTACAGTATCCCCTGCTCTGCCTTGCATACAAATTGCAGAGCCCAGCGGCCTGCCCAAGCCTAACCCTCGAATGTTCAGGACCTCGGGTTGGTCCCTACTGGCAATCCCCAGAGTCAAGACTCGCACGGGAGGCGAATCTTTCGCTCTCACAGCCCCCAAACTGTGGAACACCCTCCCACCCTTAGTACAGGAAGCCCTCTTGCTGTTAAACTTTCACACAAGGCTTAAGTCCCACTTGCTCAGGACAAGCTCTTGCCATTGTGAGGGTATAGGATAATCTCCCACGGTCCCAACCACAACACCCACCCCCCTCTCCTCACACCAGACCAACAGCAAATCTTGCCCTGATTCTCTCAGGCGTTGCACTTATGGTCTACAATTTGAATAATTGCCTTTACTGTTATCTTCATTATCATGTCTACTTCTTGTTGCCCTGTATCATCCGACTGTATGTGTTGTACTGTTTCTGTTCCCCAGGTCGCCCCTGAAAAAGGGACCTTTTTGGGGCCCAGTGGGCCAACCGGTCACCAAACTTTAATAAATAAATAGGTCTTCAGTTTCTGATATCCTCCCTGTACCCTGATTTAATACATAGACTAATAAAGCTGCATGCTTCATGGTAGGCTTACTGCCAAATTCTAAAATATAATTACACACCAGTAATAAGAGCAGACTCAAAAGTGATACAAACATTTTATAAAACTCTGCTGGGATCCTGTCACTTTCAGGTGCAGTTTTGTTCCCCAGTTGCATAATTTCAGATTCTGTATCAGCCAGTGTAGCTGATACCGTCAATTGTGTCCTCTCCTGTTCATTTATCTGTGGGATAGAGAGTTGTGACATAACACCATTGTCCCATTGTATGTCAACTGGAGCACCAAAGGTACCCTTAACATGATCAGAAATCACTTTCAGCATGTCATGTGCTGTGGTCATCACTCTGTCCCACTCCAGGGTACAGATACCATTTGTACTCCTTTGTTTTATTCTGGAACCGAAAGTGCTGTGGACCAATCAGGACTGAGGTGCCAAATTTGATCTGTGGCTGGGCTACATAGATGGGCCCAGTCACCTCACTAGTCGTTGGGGAGCTGTAATTTGCTTGGAGTGTTCTGGTGGGCAGAGCTCATTGGAGGGGTGATCCCAAAGGGCCCACACACAAGGCGAGAGGAGCTGGGGCTGCATCGGCAGCTGCATCTGAGGAGGGGGATTGACGTGCTGCATTGGCAGCTGTGGTTCACTGGGGGCTTTGATGTGAACTTCCTGGTGGCTGCATTCTGCAGCAGGCCAGGGCCTGAGGGTTGGGATGGAGGAGAACGAGTATCGGAGAGGTCTGCTCGGTGGCTGCAGTCTGCAGCAGGCCAGGGTCTGAGGGTATAGAGCAGTGAAGAAGGAGCATCGGTGCAGACTTTCCTTGCGGCTGCAGTCGGCAGCAGGGCAGAAGGAAGAGGAGCAGAAAGTGCTGTGGACCAATCAGGACTGAAGGCTCCAAATTTGAGCTGTGGCTGGGCTACTTAGATGGGCCCAATCACCTCACTAGTCATTGGGAAGCTGTAATTTGTGTCCCACACTACCGACCCCAACCCCGAGCTCTATTAAATGGTCGGTGAGGGTGGAGTTTTGGGGGGGGGCTTGGTGTGACTGGTCGAGCTGGGACAATAAGAAGCTAGAATTTGTTGCTGGGTAGGTGGGGAGGGCGGGCATTAGTTTCAAATACTGTATTGGTTTGGTGGTTGCTGTTGGAGGCTGTAATTAGCATTTTTGGGGTTGCTATTTAAGGGATTTGCTGTAGTTGGATAGTTACACACTGTGGGGATTGGGGAAAATTGCTGAAAATTATTTACTGCTGGACTGATTGTTACATGCTGTGGGTATTGAGGATAATTTGCAGAAAAGTATTTACTGCTGGACTTTGCTGGTGTAAAACTAAAGTGCTGAATTTTGTGGGTGTGTATTGCTGAAAGGGGGCCATAGTATTCATTTCCAAAATGAGGGCAGACTTGGGGGCTGTCGGTGTGGGTATCTTCGGTAGGGTGATTGGGTATACAGGAGGAGGAGCGGCCATAATATTAAATTGGGCATGGAGGTTCAGAGGGTGTCCAGTGTGATTTAGATTGGAGGGTCTTAGGGAGGAGATCAGGGGATTAAAAGGCAGTTGGGAGGGGGAGGGATGGGGAGTAAGTTGGGGTATGGATCATATGTACCTAGACGTAGTGGACTAGGCCAAAAGGGCATATATCGGGGGATTGGTGGACCATATGTTCATTCTAAGGAGTGGGAGGCGGAATAGGAAATGTACAGGATGAAATCCATAGGGAGGGGGCTGGATGGAGGGAACAGTTGAGGGGGGTGTGTGGGAGAAAGTATTTCAGGGGCGAGCATCAAACTTTCAGACCGATTCACCTTACTGTATCTGGGAGATGAAGTGGAGGAGGCTGGTGGGAGGGGAGATCAGGTGGAAAGTGAGGGTTCGGTCAGTAAACTTAGAGAGGTAGAGGATAGAGGGGAGAGCCAGATTCAAAGGAAAGGAAGGAGGAGGGAGAAACATGAGCATAGGTTGGAGAGAAGTATGGTAGATGGGGGGGGGATATGAGGGAGGCCAGGATGGAAGGAGGAAGGACTGGGGTTACGCCGGTGTCTGGTCATCCGAGAGGAGTGGGAAGTGGAATAAGAAATGTACGGGATGCAATCTGTAGGAGGGTCTGGACAGAGGGAACAGATGGGGGTGGGTGGAGAATGTAATTCAGGGCAAACGTTAAACTTTCAAACTGATTCACCTTACTGTATCCAGGAGACGAAGTGGAGGATGCTAGTGGGAGGGGTGATCAGGTGGAAAGTGAGGGTTCGGTCAGTAAACTTAGAGAGGTAGAGGATAAAGGGGACAGCCAGATTCAAAGGAAAGGAGGAGGGAGGAACATGAGCCTAGGTTGGAGAGAAATCTAGTAGATGGGGGCAATGAGGGAGGACGGGATGGAAGGAGGAAGGACTGGGGTCAGGCCGGTGTCTAGGCAGGGGTTGTCAATCAAGGAGGGGAGGGAGGTAGAGAGTTTTCCATATAGGGCAGTTTTGAGACAGAAATCATTGGAAGAGGTGGAAAAAAGGGTAGGGAAAATTTCAATAAATGGGATGGGAGGTGCAGGTTTAGAGAGGGGAAGGGATGTAGTGGGAGGTTTCTTGGGCGTGAAATTGGATGTCTATAGTTCAGGAAGGGAGATGGGAGTTGAACTTGGAGGCATTCTCTGATCACCCAGGAGATGGGGGATTTGGGGGGGGCGAGGAGCAAAATGTCAGTTGCAGGTATAAGGAGTATAGTAGAGCGTGTACAGGAGGGTGGTCCTCAGGCTGATGGGGAAGGGAGGAGCAAGCAGGGGGTTGCTGAAAGTAGGAGGAGTCTGGATGGAAAAATAAGGGCTTACAAAGACCCACAGGCAGATGGGTATGGGAGGTGCAAGCAAGGGGTTGATGATAGAAGGAGGAGTCAGGATGGATCAAAAAGGGCTATCAAAATGGGGGGTGGGACAAAGGTGATACTGTTGGGAGACTCCATGATCAGGGGTATCCAGTGGGAGGGGGAGGGGGAAAATAAAAGTAGCCCAGTCAAGGCTAAATGTATACCAGGGCTATCTGTACATAAGGCTAAATTTGACCTATACTTGCAGACACTGGATTGTGGGGGATCCCTGGACTTCCTAGTACATCTGGGGACAAATGATTTGGAGGGGAATAGTGAGCTAGAAATACAGGCTAGATTCCGGGAACTGGCCAGGGTTTGTCACTCTATAGGAAGCAAAATTTCCTTCTCTGAGATTCTTCCGGTACCAAGGGCAACCGGGGAACTCAAACTAAAACTTAGAGAAATAAATCAGTGGTTTAGAGATTGGTGCAAGGCAGAAGGATATGGGTTGGTGGGGGATTGGGGGGATACTTGGGAGGATAAGGGGCTTTATGTCAGAGATAGGTTACATCTCAACTTGGAGGGGAGCGAGATCTTGAAATTAAAACGTGCTGGATTCATAGGCGAGAGGTGGGGTTTAAATTTGTAATGGGGGGGGGAATAATAAGACCCCAGGGGGGCTGTTTGAGGGTCCAGGTCCAGGACATGAGAGGAGTGGGAGGGACTGTGTTGCATATTCAAGGAATCCTGGGCAGAAAGGGGACTGCGTAGGGTGGAGGGGATTGGAGAGAGGGGAGAAGTCGGGGTGGAAGACGGTCCTGATCAATGCCAGGAGTATGAGCAATAAAATGCCTGAGCTCCAGGCTACGTTGGCTGAGGGATCAGCAGACGTGGCAGCAGTTACAGAGACGTGGGTTACTCAGCATAATGATTGGGATCTTAACTTAGAGGGATACAAGATATTCAGGAAGGATAGGGGAGTGGGAAGAGGAGGGGGGTTGCACTGATTGTCAGAAATGATATAGTGGTTAGTGGAGTGGAAGAGGCTGGAGGGGGTGTGGAGGTAATTTGGGTAACCCTGCATTCGAGGGGAGGGAAGAAATTAAAGATAGGAGTGGTATATAGGCCCCCTGCTATAGAAGAGGCTTTGGAGGATAAATTGGTTGAGAACATCAAGGGTCACTGTGACCTTGGAAGGGGCAGGGTGGTGGTCATGGGTGATCTTAATATGCCAGGGGTGGATTGGGACTCCATGACATCCTCTGTAAGCAGGGAACAGAGGCTGATGGATGTCTTTCAGGATGCCTTCTTGGTACAACAGGTGGGGGAACCTACTAGAGAGGGGCAGATACTGGACGTTGTCCTAGCAGACAGTGAATAAATAAGGGGCCTAGAGGTGTGCAGTCCATTGGCGGGTGGTGACCATGCCACGGTTTGGTTCCTGTTGTATCTAGGAGGGGTGAAAAACCACACTCATACACTAGTGGTTGACTTCAGGGGAGCGGATTTCGTGGGTATGGGTAGGATTCTGAGGGAGAGGTTGGACATGATTAGGCCGGACATGGATGCTGGAAGGTTGTGGGAGATCATTAAAGAAGGCGTACAAGAGGCTATTAGGATCTGTACTAAAGTAAGGTGTAAGCATGGTGGAAGCAGTAAACCATGTTGGTAGACCAGGAAGTGCATAGAGGCAGTAAGGGATAAAAGGTTGTCTATGCATGTTTTAAACATTCTGGGGCGGCAAGGATCGAGGAGAGTATGAATTTTGGCCAGGAAGGTCACCAGAGTGGTAAGGGTCGCCAAGGAAGGGATGGAGAAAATCTGGCTAGGGATATCCCTGGTGGGGGGATCTATAGATAATGAAGAGGAAAGAGAGACACAGATCAATAGGATTAAGATTGTGGGGGGATGGGCTCAGGAAGCAGGGGAACAGGCAGAGGTGCTAAATGAGTACTTTGCCTCAATTTTTACAGAGGGTGACAAGGGATCTCTGCAGCCTGATGGGAGGGAAGAGGAGACAGCAAAAGTGAGAGGTATGTCTCAGTTTGAGCTCAGTGGATGGAAAGAGGCTAGGGTACAGGCTGGGCTAGATCCAGAAGGAGTAGGAAAGTTACATGAGGGAGTGGACTGGGGGGAAGAAATCACAGTGGATAGGGTGAGGGAGGCCCTTAGGGAGCCAAAATCTGATAAGTCGCCGGGGCCGGATGGACTACATCCGAGGGTAATTAAGGAATTGGCGGAGGAGCTGGCAGCTTCACTGGCTGCACTCTTTAACATCTCTCTGCAGACGGGATGGGTGCCACAGGACTGGAGGGTGGCTATTGTAGTGCCTATATATAAAGGGGGTTCTAGGGAGGAGATGGGCAATTATAGGCCTGTCAGTCTGACGTCTGTGGTAGGCAAAGTAATGGAGGGCTTTATTAAGGAGAGGCTCGGAAGAGAGTTGTAAAGGTTAGGACACCAGGATGATAAACAGTATGGCTTTGTCCCGGGGGATCGTGTCAGTCCAACCTCGTGGAGTTTTATGACTGGGTGACGGGGGCCTTGGATAGACATAGGCCAGTGGATGTCATATACCTAGATTTCAGCAAAGCGTTTGATTCAGTGTCCCATAATGAACTGATAGCAGAAATGGAGGAGATGGGGGGTGGGAGGTCAGGAGCTTTTTGGGGTTGAAAATTGGCTTTCAAGGCATTTACAGAGGGTTATGGTGTGTGGGATACTCTCCTCCCCCAGGAAGGTAATCAGTGGGGTCCCTCAGGGTTCAGTTTTGGGTCCAATCTTGTTCAATGCCTACGTCTCGGATATTGGGAGGGGGGTTAGAATTAGGTTGAGTCTCTTTGCGGATGATTTCAAAACTGGGAGCACTGGTGGATTATGAGGAAGCAAGGGAGTCAGTCCAGGGGGACCTGGATATTCTGGAGGGGTGGTCAAAGAAATGGGGACTGAAATTTAATGCTGGGAAATGTACTTCATTTGGGAGTCAATAATCCGGCCTTGTTTACTCGGGGGTAACACTGCAAGCCACATTGGGTGAAAGAGATTTAGAGGTGGTGGTAGACATCAAAATGAATAACTCTGAAAATTGTAAAAGAATTGCAGCCAAAGCAAACAGAATATTGGGCTGCATAGCCAGGGGAATTACGTCCAGAAGGAGGGAAGTGATCCTTCCTCTATATAATGCTATAGTCAGGCCGCAGCATGAGTACTGTGTACAGTTCTGGAGACCTTATCTGAAGAATGACATAGCGCTGCTGGAGAGGGTTCAGAGGAGAGCGACCAGGCTGATTCATGGCATGGAGGGGAGGACTTATGAAGAGAGATTGAAGAGCTTGGGCTTTACTCACTGGAGGAGGGATAGGGGAGATATGATAGAGGTTTTCAAGTATGTAAAAGGAATAAACAGGAGTGGAACCAAGAAGCTGTTTAGGCTAAAAAAGGGAGAAATAACTAGGGGCCATGAGTGGAAATTGGAGGGGAATTATGGGGAGCATAGGAGGCATTTTTTCACTGAGAGGGTGGTGGAGCCGTGAAATGCGCTGCCCAGGAGGCTGTTGGAGGAGGGCACGGTGGACGGCTTCAAAAAGGGGTAAGACCGGTACAAGGGGAAATTGAAATCAGAGGGGACCCTCTTGAGAGATTGGGGGGGGTGGTAAGGCGAGCAGACGCTAGGTTGCTGGCTTTCAAGCAGACATTGATAGACCTTTTGGCCTATTCTGCTGGCTTTTAGTATGTTAGTATGTTCATACAGCCTACAAGTTTATCCAGGGGCTGTGACTGTCCCTGTGTACCATATTTCAGTTCCGTTTCTAATTAGGTGGCTCTCTCATGTTCAAACCCCAGGAATCCCTCACTTTGCTTAACTACTGCAAATTAGCTTGCTGGTTTGAGCTGCCCTGGGGAGTAGAATTTTATGCAAATTAGAGAATCTGGGAATGAAATTCAAATCTCTGCTGTGTGGTCATGTTCCACTCTGTCCTCTAAAGTTAGATTTATTTCTCTGCCAGAGGAAGAAGTTGCCCCAAAGAGCTCTCTCGGTCTCTCTACATCTGAGCGCGGTTGTGTTTACTTTTGCACAGTTTTGTGTTAGTTTTTCCGAATGTCTGTGTTTATGTAATCTTGACCACAAACTTAAATAGTTTTGCTATTTTGATGAACCAATAAAATTCCCTTGTTTTCAGAAAAAACATTTTTTAAATCAATTTTGAGTTCTTCCACTACTGTGCAGGGTTTTAAATAATTGATTAGCAGTTTTTTTCTTGGCACAATGCTAACTGTACAGAAAGTATTTATATAGGTTTTCTAGAAGTGTTACGTTTGTTAAACACAGTGAAGCAAGTGCTATGCATTTTCACAATGTTTTAGCACTTTTATGAGCAAAACGCTAATCAATTTTTGGAGTTAAATAAATCCCTGCTGTGCAACATCTTCATACACTGTCACAACAGAACACCAAGCAGCAAACAATTCCCTCCATTTTTTCTGTATATCCTTCCTCCCCAACACCAACGTATTTAGTCTCCACAATGGTGGGCCTGCCTGTTCAATCAGTTCTGTACTGCAGTGACAGGGAACTGCAAGGCGATCTGAAGCTCCCACTGCTATAGTCCTTGCTGAGTCCACCTTGAGAACAGCAGAAGTGAACAGGAAATCAATCCTGGAGGATAGAAACCATTTATAAAAGTAGGAGTAGTGTGATCGAGAGACCTGCACATGCATCCAATAAACCTGCAGTGGACACCATGGGCCTGTTTCTCAAAACCTATAGACTGATGCAAGAGACTTGCATCATAAGAGTTTGACACAAGTGGTGACTTGCATCACAACTTGCATCAAATGCGATTCTGTAAAGCAGTCTGCATCAAATCTAACGCAGCTGTGCCAAAGCACCCTTGCGCCAAGGTTGCGGCAAGCAACCAGGTGCATAACATCCCCTTTTTTGGGATTATGCAAAGCCCTGTTGTGGACACAGCAAGGGGCACCAGTTAGACCAGCTAGGAGCTGGTCTAAGTGGCTTGAGCCAGAGGGAGGGGATCTGTAAATGTGCTGCTGGCTGCAGAAGGGGCATAGGAGGTGTCATGGGGGGTTGCAGCTGGACAGCAGCAGCAGTAGTAGTGATGGCACCTGGCGGGGTGCGTGTGCATTGTACAGGATGTATAGCATGCCTCCTGTAATGCACAGAACAGTATAGTCATGTGCCCTGATGGTCTAGCAACCGCCTATCCCCGATGTCCCCCAGATATCTGTAAATATGTACTCTGGTAGTCTAGTGCCCCACCATCCCCGATATCCCTGAGAAATAGTTATCATCTCTGGTAGTCTAGCACCCTCCCTCCGATCTCCCCCAAATATGTCACATTCCCTGGTGGTGTAGTGAGACCCCCACTCCAGCAGGCAGTGTCCCACCACCCTGCTCCCCCCGTCCCTGAACCGAGGTTGAGATCGGGCACAGCATTTTCACCACAGCTGGCGACCGATTGAACTGTCACGGAGCGTGATTGTAGCATTTCGTGGACAATCTAGTCGGCGCCAGCCATGGTGGTGAGAGGAGGGCTGTGCCAGTCGCTGTCTTGGGTTTTAGGATGGGGGGTGGGCAGTGCTAGCCAGAGTGGGGTCCACTAGATCACCAGGGAATGTGACATTTGGGGAGATGGGGCTTGGACTACCAGACATGATCACTAACTATTTCTCGGGGTTCGGGGGGGGGGCACTAGACTACCAGGGTATATATTTACTGATATCTGAGGGACATCAGGGATAGGAGGGCCACTAGACCACCAGGGCACATGACTGTACTGTTCTGTGCATTACAGGGTCCATACTGTGCATCCCATACAATGCACACGCACCCCGCTGGGTGCCATCAATCATGCGGCTGGCGAGCTGTCTCCCAGCCCCCCCCATGGCACTTCCCATGCCCCTTCACCACCCGGCCACCTCCAGTACAGCTGCTCCTCCCCCCGGCCAGCAATCCTGGCCCTGCTAGTGCTGCACTGTGCTGGGGATGGGGGTGGTGTGGATCCCTGTGGCACTTCCCACAGGTGCGCCACCTGTTTGGCACAGTGGGTAACTTGTGGCAAACCCAGGGAGCGCTGGGACACTATTTTTTGCATTGGGCGCAGAGTTCCTGATGACCCGTTTCACAGATAGTTTCTAGATCACGCAAATTGCGGTGATCTAAGGGTTCTTTGAGGTACAGGCCCCATGTCTTTTAAGGCAACAGAATCACAGTACAGTTTTTGAGTTTGGCCCCCTGCATTTAAAAACAGCCCACAATTAAAATGTCCACCAAGCACCACCAGTTTTCTTGTGTATATGTTAGGGCCTAATGTCATTAAAAAAGGCTAGCCTAGCAGGCTTAGTTTGTGGAGCATAAACATTGATGAGGTGGATGCTTCTACCCCCCTGCATCACATCCAATTAAAGAGCCCTTCCTGGTTCTATTTTCACCAGTTTGTTCACCTTTATAGATGAATCTTTAAATAGGACACCCAGCCCATCTCATCTGTTCAATCCCTGAGATCAGAAAGACGAGCCTCGTGTCCACAACTTTTTAATGGCCGATATCTCAAACAAAGTTTCAACAAGTATCCTATCAAAAGATGATATTCCCAGGCAGTGACTCCAAAACAGAAATTGTTGTAATCTGTTTCATGTAAGTCTTTATCCTATTTAAATATAGAGTCACCGGGGACATTGTCAAGCCAATACACATTTCTACTTATTGGGGGGGGGGTTCAGGCATTGCGGCTCTAGTTTGAGACTGAGTTCTTCACTTTGAGACTGAGTTCTTCACTGGCTTTTCTTTGTCGCGGAGACCAGGAGGGAATCATCCCAATTTGAGGACTGGTCTGTAACCGAGGAGGAGATCGGAGATGCCTCAGAATCCTCCTCTTTGGTTCCCCCAACCACACACTGTTTGGTGGAGGACAACACAGCAAACTTATTCTTCAGAGATATACCTGATAGCCTACCCACTTTTGTCATTTTTCCTCTTATTTCCTTGTTTACTGGCTGTTATCATTTCCATGTCTGCCTCCTGTGGGGGTGGGGGGCACATATCTGGTTGTGAGTCCAGCTGTTGTGACAGACCAACAGATATGTTCCTTTCACTGTCTCTGTGACCCATACCTGTTACCTTGCATTCTGCTTCAATTACCCGAGTTGTCCCAGACGCTATACCTTCCTGAGCGGAAGGTTCCTGAATAGGAAGGGGAGCAGGAGCCGCAACCTGTTCATCCTGTGTCATCGGAAATGCTGCTGTGAAACCCTCAGCCCGAGGTCCTATCCGAGAGACCAACTGCGCTGACCCTGCAAACCTCTGAGCAGATGGTCTAGCAGACCCCATGCCTGCCTGTTTGTTAGATCCAACCCCCCGCCCATCCTACTGTGTGAGGTCCAGGGGCCCTGTCTATATGAGTGCCCCTGTTCTTCACATAGATTGCACATAAACAGGTTAGGGCATTTTTATTCCAAACCCTCCCAACCTCAGTTCCACATAATTTCTGGAAAGAGATTCACTCCATCTTGTTTAAATTCATATGGCAAGGCAAACCTCAAAGAATTAATCAGTCCATGCTTTGTATGCCTAGGCAGTTCGGTGGCCTGGGACGTCCTGATCTACGCGGATATTATCTTGCATCACAAGGTCCATGGCTCTACTCATGGCTAAAACAAAGGGTAGGAACAGGTTGGTACCAAATGGAGCAGCAACAGTTCGCTTCCTGTATCATTTGGATGATGCCCACAGGTTTCATTCCTTCACACCTCCTTCAAAAGGTTCTTAATCCATGGACCAGGTATACTATAACAACTTTATTAGTTACGTAAATACACAAATACTCCAAACTAATTAGCCTCCTAGCCTTAGTCAGGCACCATGAACCATTAACCTCCCCCTCACACCCAGCTTAGACTGGGGGTATCAGTTTGGGGAGGCCCAAGGCCTAACTAGATTCACACATTTGCTCATCAGTGGAACCTGCTCCTCATTCTGTCAACTGCAACAAAAATATAAGCTGAGAAAGGAAGACCACTTCCGCTTTCTACAAGTAAAGCATTTCATTTTACAGCCACAACACCTACAACAACAGCTGATGTGACCCCAAACAGCCCTTGAAGAACTGATCTTACTTCGAGGGTGAGCTCTTGCAGCAGGCTATAACCATTAGACTAACGCCGCAGGCCTTCGGACTCACCGGAAAAAACTTAGCTAGCAGTACCCAGTGGGGACCGCTCCCTGACGTCGGCTCCACCCTGACATCGGTCATACTACAAAAGAGGGTGGACTCTGGCTCCACCTCAGTTCTTTCCCGCTGCAGACCTGCTCTCATTGGAAAGTTCTTAGTGTGCTTTTCAAGCTGTTTCAGCGAATCTCCCAGTATTTTCAACCGTTTTTTTTCGACCCTGCAGTTAATTTTTTTCCTCTTCTGATCTTGGTACCGTCTCACGTCGTCACCATCGTCTGTCTTATCCAGTTGCACGAAGACAAAATGTGCCTGTGGCTGCCAAATCCCATCTAAGGACAGCCATGAAGTGTGCGTCTTCTGCCTGGGCCAGACCACGACAGTGCTTCCTGCAAGATCTGCAAGGGCTTCACCAGCAGGACTCGCATCAGACGCCTGAAGGCCCTGAAAGTAAAATGCAACTCAGCACACTTGATTTTCGACAATGATTATCCAGTCGAAATAGCGAGACAACGAGCTGCGTACTCACCAATCTTGAAACTCCTCAGAGAACACAAAGTTAGGTTCCAGACCCCGTATCCAGCAAGACTGAAAGTTTACTGGGACACAGGACTTAAAATATACGAAAAACCTGCCGAAGTTCAAGTGGATCTACAGAAGCGGGGATGGAGTTCTAACCCGGTGCATTCCAAGGACCAGCACTTCTGCCCAGCTCATCAGGAATGGCGCATAGAGGAGAACCACCCCCACAAGAATGCTGCACGAGCAGTAACACCTCGTACCATAGAAGATGTGAAGGCCCTCATAAATAAGGTGACCGCTAAGACATCCAAGGAGGGAGTGGAAAATACCTGATCCTTTGGTGAGCTAAAAAATAACTTTTTGGTTGCCACTCCTCGAGTTGTCCACCCCTGAGAGGAGTCCTGATCTTGTTGCCATTGGGTGAGGGGACCCTTCCTGTGACTGTATGCTGAAATTATTTCTGCAGGCACATAGAGCTCAATGAAGTAATACACGAAGCGGATCAGGGGTTTTGGTTACTTCAGGAGACGGCAGCACAGTTTCTATTTCTGTATGGAACTGAATCCTGGGGAGGCGGGGAACGGACAATTGGGATTAATTTCTCCATCTGACAGTTGCTACAGCTTGTTACATTTGCCGAGGCATTCTTGGGCTTTCTGGCTGTCCCCCCCCTTTTTTTTTCCTCTTGTGTCTTTCTCTCTCCCTCTTCCCTCACCTCAGCGAAAGCTGCATTGTTTTATAACCCATAATATTAATACATAACCACATGTCGTTTCTATCACAGTTTAAATGTAAATGTATTATCTGATAGAAGGAATATCTTGATGCAGTACTGAAGGGGAAAGGAGCCCTATTATGCAGGTTTCTTTTGAACCGTCCATGTTCTGAGGGAAGTAATGGGGGGGAGGGGTTCCCTTTCCATCCTCCAAGGTTAGACTTGCCCAACAACCAGCTTCACATGGCACTACATTTGCTGGAGGGTCTAAGGTAAACATTTTTGACAATTGAATTGCGGGGTTTTGGATACTTCACCATGACATGGAGAGAGGGAGCATTGGGGGTGACTGTCCTTTTGCTGGTCATCTATTTGGGCCCCGTCTGGGATGAGGGTCAGGAGGAACTGGTATGAACAGAAGCCATTTCTCCTCCTACCCAAGTGGAGCCCACTGCGGGGCTTGCTGCTTGGGATTTAAGGGACCACAACAACGTGTTCCCCTACCTTGGGAGTCAATCTATAGATAGTTATCTTCTGGAGGGAGGGACTTTGTATGTTTCATCACTTCCTGCAAAGTTTCATGTTTATTCTTTGTTTAGGCTTGACATTATTGTGTAACAGATTTTGTGAGAATAACAGGTCAGAGTACTGGGATATTAAGGGAAACAGTACTGTACAGGACATGATATGTTTTGGAGGGCCAGTTAGAAGAGAGAATACCCAGCACCTAAAAAGGGCACCAGAGGTAAAACTAATGTTTTCAGGAGGGACACCACTTGGGGTCCTCGAGACATTTTGGGTACAGATATATAACAGAAAGCAATTGACATTTGTGTCCCAGAACGTTAATGGCCTCAATAATCCTATTAAGCTATATAGGATTATGTCCGATATTTATTAAAAGAAAGAGACCAACCTTTGTGTGTCTTCAGGAGACCCATCTAAGCACAGTTGAGTACCAAAAATTGACAAAATTCGGCTACGCCCGAGTGGTAGCATCCTCCTACAAGGGAGGAAAGAGAAGGGGAACAGTGATTTTGTGACGCAACATGTTCAGTATCAGGAACTGGCTACGTACACAGACCCAGAGGTTAGGTTAGCACTAATGGTAGGAACCCTAGAGGGCAACCCTATTACAGTCGCCTCCCTGTATATCCCACTGGGCTCGAACAGAACGACAGTTCCGAGCACTGTGTCAAAAGATAACGGAATTTCATAAAGGCACCTTAATTATTGGGGGGGGGGGAGATCATAATCAAATTTATAATCAAGAGGATACCACAAATTCCAGATCCTCAAAAAGGACCCCATCCCAAAAAGTAGCCCTAAATTACTTCAAGGAGGTGCAATGGGTGGACGCTTGGAGAGCCCTTAATCCGAGAACCAGAGGATATACTCACTTCTCAGCCCCACACCGGATCTATACAAGAATAGATTACTTCATGGTGTCGGGGGAGCACCATCACTTACTTAAATTATGCCATCATGTTCCTTCAGTTCTCTCGGACCACTCTGTGGTGCTCCTGGAGATAAACTGGGCTGCAGAGAAGGGACAGAGGCTGTGGAGATTTAACAACTTCTTCCTGAACTTACAAGAGTTCACAGAAATGGTAAAAAGCAGGATACCTCAGATCATTCAAGATAATTGCACTCCCGAGATTAGCAAAGCTACCCTATGGGACACACTTTAAGTAGTTATTCGAGGGGATATTACTAAATTTGCAGCTAACCATAAAAAAAAAAAAAACAGAAGCAGAGGTTGGAAAGACTACATCAACAACTAAAGGATCTTCAGTTGCAGCATGTAGCAGGGGATGAGTTGATATATCCATTAATACAGGCCACTAAACAACAAATCCAGTATATCCTAGACATTCGCACAGAGCAGGCCTTACAGTATCTACACCAGAGATACTATGAAGCAGGACCAAGAGCCACGAGGCTACTGGCTCACAGACTTAGGCAAAAGATCGCACGATCCACCATCGCTCACATCAAAGACCCTGCGAATGGTCGAAGAGTTAGCTCCCTGGACAAAATAGTTAAAATCTTTGAATCCTTTAATAGGGACCTATACACTCCGGAACATGTTCCAGCTATGGAACAGATTCGGAGATACTTGCAGGGCCCGAGGATGCCAGCTGTCTCCCAACAGCTACAACAGAAGCTAGACCAACCTATAACGAACAGGGCAAGCCATAACAGATTTAAAGGCGGGCAAAAGTCCAGGCCTGGATTGTTTTACACCTGAATTTATTAAAGCATTTAAAGCAAACCTCAGTGGTGTCCTTTTAGATACCTGTAGGGAGGTGCAGCAGGGATAAATATTTTCTCCAAGCTGGAACTTTGCCACTATTTCAAGTATACCCAAGCTGGGAAGGGACCAGACACAGTGCTTGGCTTACCGACCTATCTCAGTCTTAAATATTGACTATAAGTTTTTTGCAACTGTTTTGGCCAGAAGGTTGGAGTCCCTTCTACCCATCTTAGTAAGCTAGGACTAAAGTGCTTTTGTACCAGGCAGGCAGATGCAAGACAACATCAAAAGATCCCTGCAGCTTTTGCACTATGCTGCCTGGTCGAGAGCCCCTTTTCTTTTGTTAAGCTTAGATGCGGAGAAGGCTATCGACTGGGTATTACGGCCATTCCTGAGGGCAGTCCTGGGGAAGATGGGTTTCTCAAGCGCATTCAGTGAAATTATAAACCTTATCTACACAAGCCCGATAACATATATCAAGATAAATGGGAGGGTGTCCAGGCCTGTGGCCCTTGGGAGGGACACGAGGCAAGGTTGCCGCTCTCATCCCTTTTATTTGCACTTTACTTGGAGCTGCTAGCGCAGGCGCTTCGCCAGAATGAAGGGG
Source organism: Neoceratodus forsteri (assembly GCA_016271365.2). Taxonomy (NCBI): domain Eukaryota; kingdom Metazoa; phylum Chordata; order Ceratodontiformes; family Ceratodontidae; genus Neoceratodus; species Neoceratodus forsteri. The sequence goes on from CM028132.1 coordinate 502,489,529, forward strand.
TTGAGGGTTTGGAGTTGGCCGGGGAAAAGCATAAGTTGGCTCTGTATGCGGATGATTTGTTAATATATCTGACAAACCCAGAGCAATCGTTAGAGCCGCTGTGGAGCAAATTAAGGGAGCTTGAGGCCTTAGCAGGCTACAAAATTAACTCACGCAAAACAGAGATTCTACAGGTTAATTATAACCCCTTAGAAGAGATACGGTTACAGTTTCCTTTTAGGTGGAACCTTCAGAGACTGAAATATTTGGGAGTTCAGCTGACCCAGAACCATGCGCAATTATTTACTACAAATTATCTCCCCCTTATGGATAAGCTAAGGACGGACTTAGAAAGCTGGGCAATTATTCCACTCCCATTGATTACAAAGAATCGAGGCAGTCAGAATGGTACTTCTCCCAAGATTTCTATATTTTGCCTAGACATTACCAATCTTAATACCTGACGAATTCTTTAGAGACCTAACTCGAAAAATCTCTAGGTTCATATGGGGAGCACAGCGCCCCAGAATTCACTTTTCTTTGTTACAATTGCCCAAAAGACAAGAGGGACTTGCCTTACCTAATTTAAAGCTTTACTACTAGGCATCACAGCTTAGGACTTACTTTTATTGGTTACACTCCCAATATGAGGCAACATGGAAAACACTTGAAATGAGAGAGGAAGACCTCTTTCACGTAAACAGAATCTTGTTATCACATGGGAAACTCTGTGAGAATCAGGGGGGCTCCAACCCTTACACCTTAACCACATTGAAGTGTTGGAAACTTCTGATGGCAACCCCAAAATTGGCCGGATGGAGAGCTTTGCTTATTTCAATCCCATATGCGGACAACTTTTCCCCTTCTTTACTGGATTTGGGTCTGTCTTTTTTGAACCTGTTTTGAATTTACTGAAAACTGATTACAATAACAATTCAAAGTTTAAAAAAAGGAGAAATCCAGGCCCTCTTCCGAAAAGGGCAATAGAACCAGTCCCCCCACAGCAGTGAGGAAAAGGGTATTACTCCCATTTCTTCCTGGTTCCAAAGAAGACTCGAGACCTTTGGCCCATCCTAGACCTCAGCTGTCTAAACAATTATATCCAATAACGAAGGTTCAAGATGATGACCCTTCCAGGTCTTATCCCTGTGCTGCACCAGGGAGACTGGCTCTGTTTCCTGGACATGCAAGATGTGTACATGCACATCAGGGTATTTCCCCCTCGCAGGAAGTAGTTGAGGTTCCACTTCCAGAGGGAGCATTGTCGGTTCCGGGTTCTACCCTTCGGCCTCTCCTCCGCTCCTCGAGTCTTCACTAAATGCTTGGCAGTGGTAGCTGCAGCTCTAAGATGCAAAGGGCATTAGGTCTTTCCTTACCTTAGTGATTGGCTGCTAGTGGCCCCATCAAGGACGTGCCTATTTCAAGCTCTCAGAGACACTTGTACTCTAGTCCGAGATGTGGGTATCACCCTGAACTTACCAAAGTCCTCCCCAGAGCCCAGCCAAAGACTCATCTTTATAGGTGCGGTCCTGGATTCGGTCCAGGGCATGGCTTTTCTCCCCCAGGAGAGGGGAGATCGCCTGCGGGAGGTAGGCGGTTCAGGTCTTGTAACCCCTCCGGTCCAGGCCAGGACCTTCCTCAGACTTCTGGGGCACATGGCGGTGGCCATCCCTGTAGTTCCCTTGGCCCACATCCACATGAGGGTCCCACAGTGGATGCTCAGGGTGCAGTGGGACCAAAGCTCAGATGGTCTGGACCATATGGTCAGGATCTCAGAGCCAGTCAAGAGGACCCTGCTTTGGTGGTTGGACCCTCTGAATTTGGAGTAAGGGATCCCATTTCATCAGGAGCCCCCAAGCCAGACTCTGACAACAGATGCCTCCGATTTGGGTTGGGGGGATGCACCTCAGAGACCACCGGACTCAAGGTGTCTGGACCCCAGAGGAACGCAGCATCCACATCAGTGTTCTGGAAATGCAAGCGGTCCTCAGTGCTCTAAGGGCTTATCAGGAGGACCTCATACCAGGCTCTCTTCTTGTTCAGATGGACAACATGGCGGTTGTCTTTTACATCAGCAAGCAAAGGGGACTCACTCCTACCCCTGTACATGGAGGCAATGAGAGTCTGGTATTGGGCACGGGGAGCATCACATCTCTCTGTCCGAAGTCCATGTTCCAGGCACCCAGAACGACTTGGCAGACAGCCTAAGCAGGTCTCGGTCTAAGGTGCATGAGTGGGAGCTACTCCAGTCAGTAGTGAACCAGCTCTTCTGCACTTGGGGTCATCCAGAGCTGCACCTCTTTGCGTCTCCACGCAGCGCCAAACTGCCAGTTTTCTGCTCGCCAGAGCACGTGCCTGGTGTTTTCTGACCAGACATGTTGTCCCTTTGTTGGGCAGGGAAGTTCTTTTACACCTTCCTTCCCTTCCCTCTCATTCAGAGAGTCTTATTGAAAGTACAGGCCGAGGGGGCTCTGATGATTCTTATCGTCCCACTTTGGCTTCGGCAGATTTGGTTCCCATTACTTCAGCGGTTGTCTTTGGAACCTCCAATTCCGCTACCAATATGCTCACAGTTGCTGTCCCAGGATCAGGGCAGGCTAGTTCATCCAGATGTTTGGTCACTACACCTACATGCATGGCTCCTGCAGACATTGTTAGATCCAGATATGGGTTTTCCCAGGAGGTGGTGGATGTCCTTGTCTCAGCGAGGAAGCTCTCTACGCGCTCCACTTATGTCATGAAGTGGAAGTGTTTTTGTTTATGGGCTTTGTCTCAGCAACTGAACCTCCTTTCCTGTCCGGTGAACTCAGCGTTACAATACCTCCTCTCCTTATACCAGCAAGGCTTGAGCTATTCATCCATAAAGGTGCACATGTGGGCTATCTCTACTTATCATGTCCTTTTTGGGGACAGGACCCTAGGTCAGTTGGACGTGGCCCGCACCTTTTTACGGGGCATTTTGCATTTGAGACCTCCCATTAGGGATCCTGTCCCTCCCTGGGATCTCCTTTTTGTGTTGGAGAAACTCACTTTCTCTCCCGTTGAGCCAGCAGCGGAGTGTAAGCTGCGTTTTCTTTCCTGGAAGGTTTCTTTTTTAGTTGCTGTAACCTCAGCTCGAAGAATTTCCGAGCTTCAGGCCCTGATGTGTAAGGAGTCTTATATAGTTTTTCACCAGGAAAGAGTTTCCCTTAGAACAAATCCCAAGTTCCTGCCAAAAGTGGTGTCAGAGTTGACCCATAACCAGTCGGTTGACCTTCCAGTCTTATTATTCTACCCCTGCCAATCAAGGAGAGGCTCTCCTACACACATTGGATGTCCACAGGGCGCTGAGGTACTACCTTCAGCAGACAGCGGCTCACCACAAATCTGAGCAGCTGTTTGTGGCCTTTGCGCCTCAGCATCTGGGTAAACTGGTGTCTAAACAGACCATTTCCCGGTGGCTTGTCCACTGCATAGTGTTCTGTTACAACAAATCTCTACCGGGCGCGGTTAGAAGTCATTCCACTAAAGGAGTTTCTACCTCCGTTGCCTCCTTGAGGAACATCTCTGTTAGAGACATCTGTGCAGCTGCTACTTGGAATTCAGTGCACACCTTCGTTAGACATTACAGCCTGGACTGTGCCTCCAGACGCCGCGCCAGTTTTGGCCTGGCAGTCCTTCAGGGACTTTTGTCCTAATGTGCTGATTTCCAGCCTTTGGCTCATCATTTTTACAGTTTTTATCATCCTACCTCCTGGGGCTAGTCATTTCTTTGGTGCGGAACTGCTTGGGATTCTGTCCTAATGGTTATAGCCTGTTGCAAGGGCTCCCCCTCAAAGTAAGATAGTACAGTTGCGTAAGAACTTACCGTAACAGTAGATCTTCGAGAGGAGCTCTTGTAGCAGGCACTGCTTTTCTGCCCTCCTTCACCCTGGAGGGTTTTTCAGAACATCTAGGACAGGCTTCGCCTGGTCCACTTGCTAGGGTCCATTCATGGGTCCTTGGCGGGTGAACTGAGGTGGAGCCGGGGTCCGCCCTCTTTTGTGGTATGACCGACATCGGGGTGGAGCTGACGTCAGGGGGCGGTCCCCACTGGGTACTGCTAGCTAAGTTTTTTCCGTTGGGTCCTAAGGCCTGCATCGTTAGTCCTAATGGTTATAACCTGCTGCAAGAGCTCCTCTCGAAGATCTACTGTTACGGTAATTTCTTATGTAACTGTACTTTCTGTAGCTGGGCCACACTAAGGGCTGAGATGAGGCCCATGTCACAGCTTTACCACCTTCTGATAAATCAAGTCAGTATCACAGATAGACAAACTCCATTAAAAATGGGTACAGGAATCCCTCCAACCCATTACAGAAGGGAAGTGGGTAGACATCTTCCAATGGGGATGGAAAATAACATCCTCCCCATTATGGGGAGAGTTTCACTGGAAAGTAGTAGTTAGGTTTTTTTTAAATGGCAACAATCACAAAGCATTTTAACATCTCCCATACTGATTAGTGTTGGAGGGCATTTGGCCAAGTGGAGTCACACTTTCATATATTTTGGGCCTGCCCTCTACTGGTACCTTTTTGGCGACAGATATAGGCTCAGTTACAAATTATCTTTGAGACTCCAGTCCCACTGACATTCACAAATCTGGTGTTGGGGATAGGGGAAGGGACCAAAACTCTTAAGCCCAAACATAAAAAGAAACTATCATATTTTAAGACTAGCTACCCTCAAATGTATTACCCAAAAGTGACTCTCCCAGGAACCCCCACTATACAGCAATGGAACAAAAAGATAGAGGAACTTGAGGAGATAGAAAGAATTACGTCCACCTTAAGAGTCAGCTTGGACAAATTTACAGAGATTTGGCAGCCTTGGCACAAGCTGAGAGATGGGGGTATCGCAGGGGTGGGGGCAGGGGGAAAGGTAAGTTAAGGTGGGGTGTATTTTATTTACCTTAGCCAAAGAAGTGGGTCAGATAGCATGGATACCCTTGTATAATGCTTTCTTTATGATTACTACTCCCTTCACAGCTCTTATAGTTACCCATAATTGGAAAAATGCACCGCTTTTTAAAGCAGTCTCCATAATTTATTTATTTATTTATGTAGTTTTTGTTTACCAGGTAGGTGCACTAGCAATAGAATGACTATTTTCAGGCACGACCCAAAAGATTACAAGGTAGCCATTACAGGGTGAAACAGACAACAAATTACAGCAAAATACGCTAGCAAAGGTTCTGTAAAACAAACAATAAACGGAGCAATATAGGTAGCATACAGGGTACTTTGAGACGTTAAACAATAATCATAGGCAGTACAGGTAGTTACAGAGTGCCCCTAGTATAACGCATAGAGGTTAATAACAGTCACAGCTGGCAAGCGCATTGAGGAACAGGAGTTTAGCAGTTTTAATTCTGAAAAGACAGTGAAATAACAGTTAAGAAATGAAAGTGAGATAAAGAAGAAAAGACAGAAAAATAAAGTGTGGTCAGTTTTTGATAAGTGCAGGGGTATAATAGTCAGGGGATGGGATATTGTCATAATTGGGGTTTGGTAGGAGTTGGCGAAGGGAGAGAGGAATAGATGCTGGGGCTAGGAGAGAAAGTAGGCAGAGGCAGTATTGTAGGGAGCTAGTGCAGGAAAATCAGGGATTGCATAGGAACAGACTGGAGGGCCATGGGCTAAGGAGGTTTGAAACAGGAGCATAGGTTGGTGGAGCAGAGGTGCTGGTAGAGCCCTTTTTTAAAAGCGTTGTATGTAGGAGCAAGTGGACATCTAGAGGGAGTGAGTTCCATAGCTGAGGTGCATACTGGGCAAATGGTCTTGAGCCTTTAGTAGAGTTGCATTTAGGGACGCATAGTAGGGATTTGTCAGCTGAGTGGAGGCCGTAGCTGGAGGTCTGGTGGGTGAGCAGCTCGGCCAGAGTTGAGGGGTACGAGACCTTAGGATGTTGTCGATAATGGAACCGAGGAAGTAGAGTCTGGTATCATTGGGGGATAACCAATTTAGGTTTGAGTATAGGAGACAGTGGTGTTTCAGTCTGTGGGAGGCTAAGGTGAACCGGCAAATACTGTTATAGGTGACATCCCGCCTGTGAAGATTTGATTTTGGTAAGGGAGCATATATGGCAGCTCCATAGGTCAAGGTAGGCAGGAGTATACCCCGAGCTAATGCCACTCTAGCTGTGGGGGTTAGTATGTAGCTAGTCCAATATGCCATGCCTAGTTTGGAATTGACAGATTTGCATGTGTTATTGATGTGGAGATCAAAATTTAGTGATTGGTCCAGGGTGTCCCCCAGGTATTTAAACGACATTACAGGAGTAATTTGTGAGCCTTCTAAGCAGGAGACCTTAAACTTATCTTGGGATGCCCTGAGTTTGGGGAGGGTTCCGAATAGCATGGACTGTGTTTCTGCCTCATTTAGTACGAGTTTGTGGTCCCGTAGCCAGGCTTGTGTGCATTGGAAGTCAGAACTGAGACGTAAGTTGATATCAGATGCATTGTTCGCACTAGCATACAGGACTATGTCATCTGCATAACGTAGAGATGAGGTGTTGGGTAGATTTAAAGTGATACTGTTAATAAAAATTGAGAAGTGGCCCAAGAATTGAGCCTTGAGGAACTCGAGTATTAGCCATCTTTATGTCAGAACATGTAGAATTGTACTTGGTGGTTTGGGTCCTATTTGACAGGTAACTGTTGAACCAATTTATAACACTAGGTGCAGAACCCATAGAGTGAAAGGTGTCGAGGAGAAGTGGGTGGTCTACCATGTCAAAGGCTTTAGTCATATCAATGAAAACAGCTCCCATGAGAAGCCCAGAGTCCATGGCAGTGAGTGTGTCTGTAGTGAATTTGAGTAGGGCAGTTGAGGTGCTGTGATCTTTCTAAAGCTGTGCTGAGCGGTAGTTAGTTGTTTTTTGTCTTGGAGGAATTCAGTGGTTTGTGTGGCAACTAGTTTCTCTAATATTTTGTTGAGAACTGGTAGAATGGCGATGGGTCTGTAATTGGAGGAGTCCTTTGGGTCACCTTTTTTAAGGACAAGGTGATTCACACTGTCTTCCAAATGACAGGGACACTTCTATGACATAAGGAGAGTGTAAAGATTCTGGCCTGAGGGGCTGTGATGTGAGGTGCAGCAATTATTAGCAGCTTCGGCTCAATACCATCAGATCCAGTGGCTGTACTGTCAGAGATCTTGCTGAGGAGCTTCATGCACTCCCTTCGATTAACAGCCTTGAAGCAAAAGGAGGGGATTATCGGTGCTTAGCAGGAAGGTGTTGAGGAATCCAGTTGATGAGAAGCAGGAAAGGCCGATGTATATTTGGTTAGGTCACAGAATTGATTATTAAAGTGGTTGGTGATGGTTTGGGGGTTATTGCAGTGGGCACCATTTAGGACCATGTCATTCAGGGTAGGGGAATGGGTGGACCCCAGGAATGTTTTTATGTGGGACCAGAATTTTTGTGGATTCCGTGATGCATTGGTTAATAAACTTTTGCAATAGGAGCTTTTTTTGCACCCCCGATGTCCTTTTTGCAAGTATTCCTAAGCATCCTGTAGGTGTCATGGTCTTCCTGTAGGCCAGAGGTCTTAAAGTGGGTCCAGCATTTGTCACGTTTTTTTTGTTTGCTTAGTAGATCTTTTTTTAGCCATCTGGTAGGTTTCCCTGTGACTCGACGTGTTGTGAGAGGGACGTGGGCATCCTGTAGGGCTGTGAAATATGCTGTGAAGATGCTAAGAGCAGCGTTTATGTCACGGGTCATATAGAGGCTGGACCAGTCTATGTTGGCCACATCGTGTAGAAAGCATTCAGTATTCAGATATAAATAGTTACAAATGGTGGTGAAGCGCGGTTTTGTTGGGGGGATGGAGCCAGCCTCCAGTAGCAAAATACCAGATGATGGTCTGTGATGGCGTCAGCAAGAGTGCCGCCAGAGAGGATGTGCTCAGTGCGGTTTGCTAGCACCCAGTCAGTTAAGGTGCTGGTGTGGGAGTTGGATGCAATCCTCTTAGGTCAGTAATCATTTGATGTAAGTTATAGCTTTGTATTGTTGAAAGTAAGGTGGCCTGGCCCTTCCCCTGCCAGTTTACGTTCATATCACCTAGGAGGAGTACTTCATTTTTGCCTGAGAGCTGGGTCATTTGATTTAGAAGTTCATCAAGGCCATCGAGGCCATTGTTTGGGGGGGTTGTAGGCACATATGATTAGCAGTTGTTTCGTCCCTAGAGTAAGGAGGGAGTGAAGTGACTCACACTGCGTCAGGGAAGCAGAGTTTAGGACAGTGAGGATGTAGGTGGCTCTTGGAATAAATAGCGATGCCACCCCCTCTTTTAGTGGTTGTGCTATCTTTCCAGAGTAGGTTGCAGCTGGGAAGAGAACACCTAGTATCTGGGACCATGGGCTTAAACCAAGTTTGGGACAAACACAAGATATCAGGTTTGTAGAGGGAGATCCAGGACACTAGTTCCCAAGGAGTTGCACTCTAGACTCCTAATGTTGTGGTGGGTGATAAGGAGGCCTTTAGCATTGAATATGTGTACATCTGAGTGGGATAGGTGTCCAGCAGGGCCAGGGTTTGTTTCAACATCACTGGACAGTAAGATGGCCAGTAGTAGGACGTACCATAGTATTCGATGGGTAAGAGGGGAGAGAATTAAGCAGCGGAGGAAGTAGTTGTTTTGGTCAGCTATAATGTGATAGATCATGCCTTTAATCATTAAAAGAGGTGTCGAATCTTGTGGCAATTCATGGAGGCAGAGGAGGTTGGAGAAGTGAAGGTCATCAAGAGATGGCACAGTAACAGTCTGTTTTATTTCGACGTTAAATATTACATGAACAGAAAAGTGCATCAGGAGTGGAATAATGACCAGAGAGATTAGATGCTTGGAGTGATTCATGGCCCTACTTGCCCTCCTAAACAGTAAGGAGGTCTATTTGTGCGTCAGCAGGGTGGTGTAGACAGGAGGGTTCCTAACTACCATGCTTTGGGTCACAAGGAAGGAGCTCAGTTGATGGGTGTGGGGAATTACTGAGGAGTGCCTAGCTGTAAATGTGTTGGCGCCTCTAGTGGGATAATAATGTAAGGGACAAATGGAAAAGTGGGTACTTAGTCATTTGATCTGTCTGAGGCTATATCAGTAAAGATCCACCCAGGGTAGGGGAGGGTGGGGAGCTGGTGCAGTGCACCACTGGGGAATAGCTGAGTCTGAGGGTCGAACCAGCGGAGTGGCTCAAGGCTTCCCTGCGGCAGAGTCAGCTGAGTCCAGCGGTGGTCCAGGAGCGAGTCTTGCAGCAAGTCTTGCTCTAAACCTCTGTGGTAGAACAGAGCGAGCAGGTGGCTGAAGCTTGCAGTTTCCTTGGGGGAGCACGGACCAGCCTGAGAATTGGGTGCAGCCAGCGGCGCTCTTCCTGGGGGTTCTTCAGTGGAGAGGCAGTGTCCCAGATCCACCGGAGCGGACAAGGCGGCAGCGTTCCAGCAGCCCGGGCAGGCTCTGAGCAGTAGTGGGTCTGAGGAGGGAGGGAGATTAAATACAGGTAGGTTAGGGGAGGGCTTTGCAGAAAACAAAAGAACAGAGTGGAGGCTACAAGAGTGTAGAGTATCAGTTACAGATTAGAGGGTATGCACAGGATAGAGAGAGAGATTTTCAGTAGAGATACTTAAAACTGTAAATCCTGCAAATTCTTAGCTTAAAACTTTAACTTTGTGAGTGCTGGTAAATGCTCTTAGTGATGCAGCGCTTTTCAGAAAAAGTTCATTAAGGCATATGCTTTCCTTTTAAGCATTTAAACTTTAACTTTGTGAGAGCTGGTAAGCACCCTTCATGATACAGCGCTGTCCAGAAAAAGTTATTTAAGGCATACGCTTTCCTTTTAAGCATTTAAAAACTATGAATTGCATTAATACAAGGATAGAAAATTGAGGTCTGCTATCAGGAAAAATGTCTAAAACAGTAGGTAAGTCTAAGAAAAGGCTAAGCAGCTCATAAGAGGTAGAAAAAGACAGTTCAATGTGCTTACGCAACTGGATAAGTTATGAGATGATGCTCATGTAACTTGATTTGCTTTGTGGCTTTCCGCCTCTCTATCTGTGGGATATACCACCCTGTAGGGGTATGACGCAAGGAACTCTAGAGGAGGGTGCCCCCACCTACAGGTGCCGGGAATGAATACGTCGGCTAAAGGTAGGTTAGGAAGAAGCCCACAGGTAAGAGAGATGAGCCGCTGGAGGAGGAGGGTTGGATGGTGGGCAATGAAAAAGAATCCTGGGGAGGCCCAGGATGGTGGGACCTTTTAAGCTCGATGGGGGAGTGACGTTGTTGCTCCACCCATTGAACCTCAGGCTTAAAGCCCTCCCATTCTTTTTTTTTATACTTTCTTTATTTAGTATCTTTCAGCTTTACAAGACATCAGCTTTTACTTTAAGGTTTACAAGAAACTTAATTCTTACTTGACATTCAGCCACTCTTATCGTTTCTGAATACTTAACATCTCAACTTAGAGATAAAAAAAAAAAAATAAGAAAGGACATTAAAATTCACACTTGGCAATTGATTACATCATCAAGCAGGGTCATTTCTCTTACCTGAATTGTGCATTAATACATTTCCATCACAAAAAAAAGAAAAACCCAAGCAACTATACATATAAATGAAGCAGTATATGTCGGAGCAAACTTACTTTATCCATCCCCCCCATAACTTTTTTAATTCAACTTTTCCTGGTAAAGTTCCCACCTTGCCCACCTTGCTATAAAAGCCTCTTTTCTATTTTGCAGGCCCATAGAGATTTGCTCATTTTGTTGAGTTTGCAATATTATTGCTTTCCACTCTTTAAGGCAGGGTGGAGCTTTTTGGAGCCATTTTTTTGTTATTGATTTGTACGCTGAGCATAACAAGATTGCCCAGATATACTTTTGAGCTTTATCCCTTATTCCTGCTGGAGGTACTCCTAGGATCAAATGAAAGGGTTCTAGTTCTTCTTGTATACCCAAGACCGCCTTTATATGTCCAGTGACTTGGCTCCAGAATTGCCCCAAACTTGGGCATTCCAGGAAAACATGCATGTGCAAGGCACTTTCCTCCCCACAGTCTCTCCAGCATTGGGAAGAACTTCCCTGCCACCATGAAGACATCACTGAGGGAACCAGAAAGTACCTCACCCGCACCTTCCAAACAAACTCCCTCCAAGTCGGGGATGAAGAGGTCGCCCAAGTTCCTCTCCAGATCCTTTCCCAATCCATAGCAGTTAATGGGCCAGTTCTGCTCCCATTTAGATTGTACTGAAGAAATGGCATTCCTCACTTAGATATACTATACCTGTACAAGTCCGTTATTGCTTTCTCACCATACTGCGAGGACCAGAGTCTCTCGAAAGGGGGGGCTCCCTCTAGCACACTGATACCCTTTTCCTGGTACTTCAAATGTTTTGTGACGTAATCTTTTATTTGATAGAAGTATAACCTATCCCTTTCTGTCCACCCGAATCTGTTTTTAGCTTCTTCTAAACTCAGAATATCAGTTCCCTTCATTAGTTGCCAAGGGGCCTCTAGCCCTTTGTTTATTTGAATTTTGTACCATTGGTTATTGAATTCAGGATTTAAGATGAACCATCTATATCTCCAGCAATATTGCTGGGGCATTCTGTACTTCTGCCATCCTTTCAGAATGGCCGAGGTCGCTGACGGGACCATCTCAAGCATTTCTCTAAGATACTTAGATGAGAATAAGCATGCCGGAAGGGGAATCTTCGCTTCCCTAGCCAAACCTATCTGCTTCCACCTTGCGTGGTAGGCTTTATTACCCCATAATAATGCTAGCCGCGCCTGTGAGGCCAACCAGTATTCACGGAGCGATGGGAGGGCTATTCTTCCCTGTTCTTTAGGGAATATTAGTTTCATGAAACCCACTCTTGATCTCTTGTAATTCCAGAGGTAGCTATTCATTAGTTTTTGCCAGGACAAAAGTTCTTTGGAGGTAAGAGTACAAGGGATACATTGGAATAAGTATAAAAATCTTGGGAGAATGTTAATTTTTAGGGTTAGATTCCTCACGTAAAGAGTTGTGGGGAGCAAAGACCATTTCCCAAGATCTTGTCTTACTCTTTGGACTAGTGGATCATAGTTTCGAGCGGATAGTTCCCTCAGATTTTTAGGTGTTTGAATCCCTAAGTACCGTATGCTTTCCTTACCCCATTTGATTGGAAACTGTTTTTTAAGAGCTGGAGTCAGAGTACAATTAAAGACCCGGGCTTCTGATTTGCCTACATTAAGGGAAAACCCAGACAGGTTGGAGAATCTATCAATTAGAGAAAATAATGCTGGGATGGATTTTTCCGGGTTTGTAATGTATAACAAGATGTCATCTGCAAACGGAGCTAACTTCTGTTCCATTCCCTCCACTACAACCCCTTGCAGTTCCGGCGACTGTCTAAGGCTCTGGGCCAAAGGCTCTATGTAGTAAGCGAACAGGAGAGGGGAAAGGGAGCAGCCCTGTGTCGTCCCTCGCTGCAATGAGAACCTCTGAGAAATATGGCCATTCACTCGTATATACCCTATTGGGCTACTATAAAATCTGAATATAGTCTCTACTAAAGGGATTGGGAATTTTAACTCGAGAAGGACCTCTTTCAAATATTTCCATGTTACCTTATCAAAGGCTTTTTCAGTGTCAAGTCCCAGCAGAACTGCTGGAGTTTTCTGTCCATTTATGTGTTCTATAACGTAGGCCGTACGTCTCACATTATCTTGGGCTTGACTCCCTGGTATAAAACCACTTTGGTCAGAATCTATTAAGGCTGGGGCATATTCAACCAGGCATGTAGATAGTATTGTGGCCAATATTTTATAATCCGTGTTTAAAATAGAGATGGGGCGATATGAGGGGCAAAGGGTTAGGTCCTTGCCTTCCTTGGGTATAATTGAAATTATAGCCTGCCCAAGAAGGAGGGACTCTTCACTCTGAGGTGATATAAGCAAACACCCTACTAAGTAGAGGTGTCAGCAATTTAGTAAAAATCTTATAGAATTCTCCAGGGAACCCATCCGTCCCAGGACACTCGCCTGTCTTTAAACCTCCTATTACAGCTGCGACTTCATTAGACTGAATGGGGGCCAGCAATCTCTCTCCCTGTTCGCAAGTTAACACAGGGAGTTGGAGGGTTGAGAGAAAATTTTTAATCTCTCCCTCAGGAGGATCTGTTTCTTCTGTATAGAGGGCAGAGTAATAGTCCCGTAGAGCCTCCGTGATAGCTGTAGTAGTGGTTTTCAGGTCATTTGTAGACCGGATGTCTAATTTTAACAATCGTGGCCTTAGCCTTTCGATTTCTTAATTGGGCTGCTACCATTCTGGTAAACCTTAACCCCCCTAATCGTAGTATCTACCTAGGTACATCAGTTTTGCTCTCACACCATAATCTAGGATAGCATTGTTGTTTTTTAAGAGCATCCAATTCCTGGGTTCTATTTTTGCTATGCTTTACTTTTTGCTCTTCCTCCAACTTAGCTATTTTATTTTCTAATGTAACCCTCCCTTCCTCCCTCTGTTTTTTCTTATGAGAGGAGATTGCAATAATTTTCCCCCTCACTAGAGCCTTAACCGTATCCCATAGTATTGAGACTGACGTCCCTTGAACATCATTATCTTGTACTGCCTGAAGCCCTCCCATTCAATGTACTTACGCAACTGGATGAGATATGAGATGATGCTTGTGTAACATGATTTGCTTTGTGGCTTTCCTCCTCTCTATCCATGGGATATACCACCCTGTAGGGGTACGATGTAAGGAACCCTAGAGGAGGGTTGCCCTCCTCTACAGGTGCTGGGAATTAATGCATCAGCTAAAGGTAGGTTAGGAAGAAGCCCAAAAGAATACCCAAAGATGATGAGCTCCGAAGAGGCGAGGATGATGAATGAATTCTGTGAAGAGAAGGGCTAACTTCCCAAGGAGAGATGGGAAAGCCGGGGCCACCATCCACCTCCATCCAGTAAGGGAACCTAACTAACTAAAATGGAGACGCACTAACTCTAATATTATGACCATTGGCACAGAGGAGAGGAGAAAAACCCCTTTGAGGAGGAAACCTCTGGGGATCCAAGGCCTAGGTCGCCTTCCCTCCAGGCTGACAACATTTGATTTAAGGATGTATGTCGTTAAAAAGAAGGGTTCAGTAACAAGAGGAATACGAGTAGGTAGGAGGATGATGATGGAATAGGGAAAATCCCCAAAAGAAAGCACAGATCAAAGAGGGAACAAGAGGCTGCACGCAGATCAAAGAAGGAACATGAGGCAACGAGGAATACATTCATTGTCAATGGGAGGCAGTAAATCCATGTAGAAGTCAGAAGAACAAGGGGTATCCAGATGTGCACACAAGGAGATTCCAGATGTGCCTTGATAGAGCAATGTGAGTAAGTAGGCTCCTTGAAAAGAGGTAGATTCAGAAAGGAATGGGAAAGGAACTTGAATGATGGCGGAGAACCTTCAGCCAGCCCTTAGCAAAGGGCGACGGACAGGAAGGCATGGCTCTTGAGTGGAGGTAGAATCCAAGCGAGGTAGCAGGGTTGGATGAGGAGTGAGGCCACGAGTGGAGTGAATCTTTAATGGCTGGCATGAAGTGGTGAATGATGACCAGTCTGGAACCACATACAGGGTGCCAGAGAGCCGCAGATCGATGAGGCGGCATATGAATAATGATAGGTATGCCCAAAAAGAATAGCAGTAGCAGGCCATGAGTGGAGGGAATCCAGGATGGCTGGTACGGAAGTGGAAGAGGAGGCAGGAATGAGGCAACAGAGGAACAAACGAAGCACAATGAGGGACTGACTCCATGAAGGCAGGTATTGGAAAGCGAGGTATGAAAGGATGAAGGATGGTAGGGAGGTCAATTGGGTAGCAGAGGACCCAGCCAGTAAGGGATGAGAACAGCACGGGGGTGAGTCAGATTAGATTGAATATTATCCATGATAGGTGCCAGACGGATCAAGGGAAGGATGTGGATGTGGTAGCGAACCATGCCAAGGCATACTGAGTGAGCGAGTGAAGTAGAGGAGCAGGTCGGGCGAGGTATCAGAGCAGACACACAGGCTTGATGAGGCATGATCATAGATGGAAGAGTCCAGGAGCAACATCCAGGGGAATCTGACCGAACTGCCAGGGAGAAAGCATTGAATAACCTACATAGGAAACAGCATAGGCTGAAAGATTCAGATTCTCTCGGAAAGGTCATAGCTCGCAGTACCCTAAGCAGGTATCAGAAAAGTACTGCTACTCCTGGAAATGCGCTGGATTAATACATAAGTGTCGTGCAAAGATTTTTTTTTTTTTAATGTTTTGCAGCCGTGAGGAATACACTGTCGGGGAGAACACAAATCTCTGAAAAACCCTGAAGTATAAACAATAAGGGACTCATCCCATTCAGTAGACTGTGAAACAGCACAAACAGGACAGGCACCAGAGTCAGGGAACAAGCAAAGGTGTCCTATGGGATAGAATTCCCCAGCAAATGAAGGGCAGGAGGAATGAATTGAGCCCATGGCTTTGCACCGGTCATACAATAGTGCAGCCGACAAGTCAGACTTTAATACTGTAGAGCAGGGGTTCTCAAATGGTGAGGCCAGCTTCCCTGGGGAAGCCCCAACCTGTTCCAGGGGAGGCTCAAGCAAGTCTGAAAAAGTACTGTACTTAAATTTTGAGTTTTATGTATTTTGTGTGAAGAGATGAAGCAAACTGAAAGAGGATAATAGTAGACGAATGTTATGTATTTATTTACTAATAGGTGATGAGGGAAGGTGAATGAGCCAAAACTCATTTCAGATGTACCCGAAGAAAGGTAGGTAGTGAATGCATTTCAAAAGTTAACTGCAAAACAATCAAGAAATACACAGTGAACAATAGTGCAAATAAATGTGAACAATAAACTAATAATGAGTGGTGGTAATTGATCAATTTGTAGACTGATGGCAGAACAGCCCAAATACAAGGGTTGAACATAGAAGTGCTCAGAGCAATAGCAGGAAGAAGCAAAGTAATCCCAGAGAAGTTGCTTAGGAACAGGGAAGGAGGGGGAGAGGCAAAGTATGTAGGAAGGTTATTTCATATAGAGAGGAAACAGAAAAAAGTAGTCTGACCCATGAAGGTACTGCAACAAGGGGTAACAATGGTTCAAGAATGAACATAGCGGAGCAAGTCGGTTGGCCTGTTTGGGGAGTTACAATATGCTGAATAATAATGTGTGTTTATTTTATTTATTTGTTATTCAGATAACACCTCTGAGCACAAGGGCTCTTTTTCAAAGGTTCCACATCAGTATGACAAAGAACTGAATGTGAGCCAAATGCGAAGGAGTTTCAATTTATTCCGGTGTACTGCAAGTACAGTATTTTATTTGGGGGCCCAACATTATTTCAGATTTTGGGGAGACTCAACATCTTTTCCATGGATTTGGGGGGGGCTCACTGTGAATAAGAACTATTGCTCTAGAGCAACAGACAGAGACAAAGATAGATCAGCATGTTCAAGCCCGGCTAGAGGAATTCACAGAGTTAAAACGTTGAGTGTGGGTCCAGGGCTGCGAGCAACTAGCAGGCCATATGGATGAGAAAAGCAGTGGCACGAGGTCATGGAAATAATAGGAAACCAATGGAGCAACATCTCCAGGCTTACCAGAATCCCTCAGAGGATGCTGACCAATGCACACCATGGACCTGAGTTAAGGAACTTTGTCCTGATAAAAGAAGCCGGAGGATCGCTGACATGCGGCAGTCCCTGGTGCCTGAGTTGCAGCCTTGCTTGTTCAGAGATCCCGGGCAGTCCGTCCACCGCACATCTTGCATACTGCCTCCCAGAGAAACGGACCCACAGAGGAGTGGCAATCATAAGAAGATGCTACAGGCACTGCTCAGCCACGATGCAGAACATGAGGAATGAGCAGACAAAGCCCAGTGAAAGCTAAAAGCAGGTGCGACTAGGAGCAGCAGTACAAACGCTCTTGGAGAAGAGCAAGAGAAAAGCAGGGAGATGCTGCCTTAGCAGTAACAGCAGCTATAGGCGGCTCATCCAAATGAGAACATGAGAAAAGGAGCAAGCCGGTGGGAGTGAGAGGCGAAACCTCAGAGGAGTGGGTCGGGTGAGGGAAAGGCAAACTGGAGACGGGAATGGGGTGGGGGGGAGGACCCAGAACATACTGGGATGATTGAAGAGCCGACAGTTAAAAACACTGCAGGAGAAGGAGCGAGCTGGAGGCGACTGTAATACGTGGGCAAGAGCCCCCCCCCCCAAAAAAAAATCACAGAACAAGGAAGGCAGACAGGCGGTGCCTCCGGCCATAATGAAAAAGAATCCTGGGGAGGCCCAGGATGTTGGGACCTTTTAAGCTCGATGGGGGAGTGATGTTGTTGCTCCGCCCATTGAACCTCGGGCTTAAAGCCCTCTCGTAGTCAGCTTGGGAGCAAAAGGGGCTTGAGGCGGCAGCCAATCCCAGGAGGTCCTCAGGGAGCCCAGACGAATCGGTGGTCAGGTGCAAAAAAATCAGAGTTTGTGAAATGGCGGCAAAGGTGCATAAACATACCTGGGATCTCCGGTCTGAGGGCCGAGCCAGCAGAGTGGCTCAGGGCTTCCCTGCGGCAGAGTCAGCTGTGTCCAACGGTAGTCCAGGAGAGAGTCTTGCCATAAACCTCTGTGGTAGAACAGAGCGGGAAGGAGGCCAAAGCTTGCGGTTTCCCTGGGGGGAGCGCAGGCTGGCCTGAGACTCAGGCGCAGCCAGCTGCACTTTTCCCAGGGGGTTCTTCAGTGGAGAGGCAGTGTCCCAGATCCGCCAGAGCGGATGAGGCAGCAGCGTTCCAGCAGCCGGGTCAGGCTCTGAGCAGTAGTAGTTTTGGGATCTGTGGTCTGAGGGCCGAACCAGCAGAGTGGCTCTAGGCTTCCCTGCGGCAGAGTCGGCTGTGTCCAGTGATAGTCTAGGAGCGAGTCTTGCCCTAAACCTCTGTGGTAGAACAGAGCGGGCAGGCGGCCGAAGCTTGCAGTTTCCTTGGGAGAGCGTGGACCGGCCTGAGAATCAGGCGCAACCAGTGGTGCTTTTCCCGGGGGTTCTTCAACAGAGAGGCGGTGTCCCAGATCCGCTGGAGTGGACGAGGCAGCAGCGTTCCAGCAGCCCGGGAGGGCTGTGAGCAGTAGTGGGTCTGGGATCTGCGGTCTGAGGGCTGAACCAGCAGAGTGGCCCATAGCTTCCCTGTGGCAAAGTCAGCTCTGTCCAGCGGTAGTCCAGGAGCGAGTCTTGCCCTAAACTTGAATACTTATGATATGAAAGTTTACTTTGCTATAATGATATAAAGTAAATAATGCACAGCACACATACGATCTGTTTATTTTTTTAAAATTGTAATTTTTTATTATTTCGTTTTTCAAACAATGGCAGGTTACAGGAAAGGGAAAAATAATAGAGGGAAAAATACACTTTTGCAAGAAGTAAAATCCTTTACATGCCCAAGTTTAAACAATATTGGATACAAGTACCGTTAAATGACCAGCCATATACAATTAATAAGGTGATTTTCAAGGCTAGTTAGAATGTCCTAGGCTGGATTATGCACTTCTCACCTAGGTTACCACTTTACTCTAGATCTGTAGCCTCTTAATTAATAACTACTGAAAAAAAAAAGAAAAAGAGAGAATAAGAATGAGAAATAGTTAAAACACTACTCACACAGTAACATGAAACAAACAGTCCCCCCCCCCGAACCCCGTGGTGAATATATGTCGATCCCTTTTACAGCATAGGATGCATGAATGGTGCCTGAGTAACTTTGCTTCACATGGAGGCTGGAGTTTATACCATATCTTGCCATCAGTCTAAGACTTCTCTGGCCATAATCTCCAAAGTTGTAACTCCTTCTTTGGTGCCAAGATGCTCAAAAAATGGAAAACAGCGAGATTTGTATAATAGTTCAGGCTTTAGATTCAGGTTGGCCGTAAGCCTCTCCATTACTTTAATTTGGTTACAGCACGACGACCACTGTTCCTCTCCTGGGGGTGTCTCGGACAGCCACAGCCTGGTAATAGCCTTTTGATCTGCAGCTAACAAGATTGGAAATAGTTAGCTTTAAGGCCTTTCAATCCCTGAGGAGGCTCCCCCAGCAGTAGATAACAGGGCTGTTCCGGAACTTCTGTCTGTAAAATCTGACTCAGCCCTTGACTTATAAGGTTCCAGTAACTCCTGATTTTGGGACAGCTACAAAAAATGTGTTCGTGTGTCCCAACCTGCCCGCAACCTCTCCAGCATTTATCTCAGCAGGTTTGTCCAAAATGTTTGATTATCGCTGGTGTTCTAAAAAATCTTGTGAGCACTTGACACCCAAATTCCCTCCATGTGGTCGAGGCTGTAGTTCTGTGTGCCATCTTCCAAATCACCTCCCACCTTAGCACTCCCTCCCCCAGACCCAGTTCCTTTTCCCAGAGAGTCTGAATCCAGGCTCTAGAGTCCGAACCCACCGGCTCCCTTGATGAATATAACTTAGATATCAGATGTGTCTTACACGGAGACTCATTCAAATAGATCAAGGAGGAGCTCCAGAAGTGGGCTGGTGTCACCAGGCCTCTGTTCTGGGCCCCACCACCGCTTGCAGATAGTGTCTAATTTGTAAATAGCCATAAAAGTCAGAGGATAGGATTTTGAACTGCTGCTGAACCTGGGTGAAGCTCTTTATTGTATCCCTAGTGAGCAGCTGTGAGAACTTCCCGAGCCCTAACTTTTGCCAACGTGTAAACATCGGGTTTTCCTTCCCTGGCAGAAAATCTGCCCTGTCAAGAATCTTTCCCTGCCTTAACACCAAGGGTTATAATCTTAGCTCTTTTACAGTATGCAGCCATATTGTAACCAGTGTCTTGAACCATGGACTGGGTAGTCATAGTATCACCCTGGGATTCCTTTTGTTAAATAGGATTGATGAGAGGGTGTGTGGTTTTAAAAACTGTATGTCCATTTTGACCCAGCTTTGCACTGCTACTGAGGATGCGTATGCCGCCAGATACTGTAATTGAGCTGCTCTGTAGTATCTCTTAAAATCAGGGACCCCTAAACCACCCCTTCCCTTAGGCAACTTCAGCAAGGCCCAGCCCAACCTGGGCTTCCTCAGCGCCCATATAAAATTACTTATCAGCTTTTGAATATCCGACCAGAACTTCCTTGGTGGGCACAGGGGGATTGCATCGAACAAGAAGAGCATCCTCGGGAGGATATTCATTCTCACCGACTCTACCCTGCCGGTAATAGTAAGTGGCAGAGTGGCCCACCTGGCACAGTCCTTTCTCACACTGTCTAACAGTTTAACATAATTTACTTGGTATAACTTGCCGAGATCCTTTGTGATATGGATCCCCAAGTGTCTGAAACTAGTGGTATTCCATCTTAGGTTGGTCAGGGATTTCACCGTTGAGGAGACAGAGGCACCCATTGAAATTATTTCTGATATGGATTCGTTAATTTTAAAACCCGAAATGGAACCGTATTCTCTAAGAATAGTCATTGGAGCTGGTAAGGATGTCAGGGGATCTTTCAAATAAAGTAAGGTGTCGTCCACGTATAGAGAGAGATGGTTATCTACCTCACCCACTGTAATCCCCGTGATGCCCTCATGCGACCGAAAAGCCTCCGCCAAAGGCTCCATACTTAGGGCAAAAAGGAGGGGGAGAGGGGGTAGTCCTGTCTCGTCCCTCTTCTGATGGAAAAAGACTGGGAGAGCACCCAGTTCAGTCATACCCTTGCTGAGGGGTTGGTGTAAAGGGTGTCTACACATGCTTGAAGTTTGGGGCCGAACCCGAACCTCTTAAGGACCTCACCTAGGTAACCCAACTCAAGACGATTGAAGGCCTTTTTGGCATCAAGTGTGATCACCGCTGCTGGGTCCCCCCTTCCCCTGGACTGTGAGTGAGCCATCACCGTAAGCAGTCTTCTAACATTATCATGGTGGTGCCTCCCCGGCATGAAGCCTGATTGGTCCGGGTGTATTAGTTGGGTCACCACCCCTTGAAGCTTATTCGCTATCATCCTGGCGAAAATCTTAGCATCCAAATTTAACAACAAGATAGGGCGATAGCTACCACACAGGGTGGTATCCTTGTCCTGTTTTGGAATAATGGATATTAGGGCTTGTGCCCAAGTATCTGGGGCTTCTGAGGATATGTGGGCTCTGTAACAACAACGGAGATAATTTATCATGGAACCTTTACTCCGCTATATCGCCATCAGGGCCCGGCACTTTATTGTGCTTAAGCATCTTTATTACCTCCGTCAACTCTAACTGTGAAAAGGACTGATCTAGTTCTTTTTCGAGAGCGCTGTAGAGTCTGGGTAGCTTTAAACCATTAAGACATTTTTTAATCATGTCTGGTTGGCTAGCACAGGACTCTGACTTATAATAAGTCCTCATAAAACTTTTTAAAACAATCCGCTATTTGGGGAGCACTTGTGACCAGCCCACCTGGCAATCTTGGGTCATGCTCCCCGGAGATGTACCTGTCAGCTTCTTGTTTCCTTAATCTAAACTCTAACAACCTGCCCACTCTATTACCCCCCGTGTAGTATTTCTGTGCTATGAACCTGAGGGCGTTCTCAGTTTTTATCGAGAGATGGTGCTGCAGTTGCTCCCTTGCTGACTGCAGTTCCTTTAATATGCTACGGGGGCCCCCTTTTTTATGTATATCCTCTAGCTCCCTAATTTTTTGTTCTAGGCTGTCCTGCTTCTGCTGCCAGACCTTCTTTTGTTGTGCTGCATACGAAATTGCTTCACCCCTTACCACCGCTTTTAATCCATCCCAAAGGAACTTCCCCTTTGACACAGACCCTGTATTTTCTCTAATATAATTGTCTATCACCTCTTTCATTTTAGAGGCAAAAGCTTCATCTTTGAGAACCCCAGCATTCAGGTGCCACAGGGGACTGTCTGTGTCGCGGTCCGAGGGAGATAGTAAGACTGACTTTTGCATGGTCTGACAGACATATGGGGTAAATTTGCTGGTCTATTATAGACCCCGCTCAAGCTTTAGGCATATAAAATCTATCTAGCCGTTAGTACGAATCTTGCGGGTGTGAATAAAAAGTGAAGTCCCTACTGGAAGGATACTTATTCCTCCAGGTGTCCACCAGCCCAGCCTCCGTTCGCAGATGAGAAAGAGTCTTGGAGCCCACACTTTTTTCTCCGACTCCCCTTTCCCCCTGACCTGTCCAGTCTTGTGTCCTCTATGCAGTTCCAATCTCCACCTATAACATCTTGGCCCTCCGGGAGTGAGGCAACCACTCCAAAGACATACCTGTAAAACTCTGGATTAACAGGTGGGGCATAGATATTCACTATGTGGATTACCCTATCCACAACCTTTCCCGAAAGAACCATCAGTCTGCCCTCCTCATATGAAAAAGAGTCCAGCAGAGTAAGACCAAGGCCTTTCCTCACCAGGATAGCCACCCCTGCCTTTTTTGTATTTTTGTGGGACGAGGCAAAAACCTCCCCAACCCACATACGATGTAATTTTTTGTGCTGTACTGCAGAGAGGTGGGTTTCCTGCAGGAGACCAATATCACAACGGGCCCTTGCAAGATCCTTTAATATGGTATGCCTCTTTACAGGAGAGCCCAGCCCCCTTGACATTGAACAAAATCAGTTTCAGGCTCCCCATAATGCACCAGTCCTATAGTTTCTTAGCCTCTGCCCCATTTCGTGCCTATTAGTTGAACTCCAACCTCCCGAATCCTGATTGCCTTGAAGGATGACACACAGAACACCATGTACACTTCCAGAGACACCACAGTTCCCAGACCCCCTTTACTCCAGCCACCCCCAGCGATATCCTTACCCCCATTATAACCAATTACAAGCGCACTCATGAGAGGAAACCCTCACTATCAATAGTGAACTGTATACAGATGGGCCATTTAAGGAGGCCTTAATTGGAGGAAGCTCGCGCCCGGCCTTGGGAGCATGGGCTGCTGAATAGCCCTACACACCCGCCTCCAATCTGAGGCACCTGGAGAGCGGTCTCCCAGGGTGAGCTTACAGCGGAAGGTGAAATTCCTGATGGGGAGTGCAGTCCAGAAAAGAAAAGCAAGACTGGCTGACCTCCGATAGGCTACCTATCCCCTGAACTGGTTTCAGGCACGAGTGGTTATGTCTTAAATAAGGCGGGTAAGGAAGGCATGGGAAGAACAGCTTACCCGCCTCGTGATGGTTTCAGCCTTGACCGGTGCTTATACTAACATTTGTGAAGGACCTTGGTTAGTGGCAGAGTGCCTTAAATACCCCTCTGGTCCCATTTTTCAACCTTTTCTGGCCCAATTTTCCAACCGGCCCATCCTTCCCTCCCTTCCACAGGCTGAACTCAAATCTTCTGCCGTAAATGAGCAGGCCTACCATGCAACCCTCTCTGACTAATAATTTTCCCCAGCAGGGGCCGGGAGGGCTGAAATTAAATATTCATACGATAGAGTAATCAGGCAAAGCTCAGCAAGGTCTCCCCATGAGGGGGAACCTATTAAAAGGCTTTCAACCCTTGACTCCAGCTTTAGCTAGCAACATATTACCCCTGGGGCCTTCCAGGATTCTTTCATTTGGAACATAACACAGATGTGAAGCATCCCTGTTCACCCCACTCCTGTAAACCACAACTACCATGTAGTGACAAACAAAACCGGGCCCGCATCGAATGCCTACACAGTAACCTCATGGCCAAGTTGCTTTACACAATGGCTGAAACCTGCAGTTTTGGGGCAGTCCCAAAGAGGGGAAAAAAAAAAAACAGTCAAACCATATCGTCCACCAAGATGGGTTTCAATTTTGTTGTCAAGCCTGTGTCCCTTGCCAAGTTGGATCAAGTCCTTGCACAGCTGGTCATCAGGGCCTGCACCTCTAGACGCACCTCCTCTCATGGGCCCTTTACTCACCGTTGTCCAGCCGAGTTGCAGCAGAGTTTGCTCCGATAAGTCTGGCTGAAGATTGGGAAGAGCGATCCCTGCCTTTTGTAGCAGTTTACTAGCGTGCAACAGGGAATCGTAAAGCTTGCTGCCCATGGACCAATACACCAGTAATTTTGCCGGGTAACGAAGGTAAGCTTTAATTTGTTGGTCCCTCAACTGCTTGATCACTGCCAGGACTCGTTTCCTCTTCTGCATGGTAGCAGGCGGAAAGTCGTGATCGAGAAACACCTGTTTCCTGTCCAGATTTAAGTCACATTTGCCCCAGGCTTTACGCAAAACCATTTCCTCACAGGGTGACGGGTAAACTTGGCTAATATTGAACATGGAGGGGCATCACTCTTTGGTTTTGGGCCTAAGGCATGGTGTACTCTTTCGAGCTCCAGGGGTTCAGCACTGGGGATTTCTAGTTCCTGCCGGAGCCAGGTCCTGACAAACTCTACTGGGTCATCCTGCCCTGCGCTCTCTGGGAATCCGAAAATTCGTATTGTTTTCCTTCATCCCCTGGACTCTGCATCCTCGGCCCTTGCTGTGAGTTCCCTCTCCCTTCTGGCCAGATAGATCACCGCTCTGCTGAGCCGCATGGAGTCATCGCGGAGCCCATCTAGGCCCGTTTCAAGGTCTTCTGTCCTCCGTTCCAAATGTTTCAGATCTTGTTTTATATCTTTCACATTGTTGTCTATTCTCTGGAGCATTTTAATGATGTGCACCGTTGCTCAGCCATCAAGGGAGCTTCTTCATGAAGTGGTCTCCTCTTCTTCCTCCGTGCCAGAGCCTGCAGCCAATTCCGAGGCCCTAGACAGTGGGACACCGGGCTGCGGTCCGGCTTCGATCTGCGTCTAGTAGACAGCTTGGTGGAGCTTCTGCCTCTCGATTTCGATAACTGGCTCATTTTTCTTCTTATAGTTTCAGTTGAAAGTGCACTCTGTTGTGTAATAGCACCGGAATCCTATAGATTTTCACACCACCACTGCGGAGCTCAGGGTTAAGCTTCCATTCGGCTTGATGACGTCACCAGAAGTCCCCCATATGATCTGTTTATTAACTTTAATTGTTTTAGATAACCACATGGTACAAAGTTCTCTGGTTGTATTAAGCCTATATATTTGTTTTCTTTTGTTGGAAATTGTGCTGTTTTGCCAATATCTTGGACAATTTAGTGGGCTGCAAATACATCTATTGACTCTTGGACATTTACAGAAGGACTTCTCTCAAGCAGCCAAAATGGTTTTTCAATACCTGTAACAGTAAAAACAGCCAAGTTATTAATTGCATTCCTATCTGCATGAAAAGTACTTGCTTTGAATTGAATATGCTGGGAATTATATGTTATACCATGTTTCATTATATTGCAACAATAAAAACTAAGTTACCAAACAAAAAAAAGTTAGGGCACTGCACACTAATATGCCCATATTAAAAACTGAGGTTACAGTGATCCGCATCTCTGGCAGCTTAAGTGGTTTCTAGCTCCACACTTAATACAAGTGCAAGGCTGTCCAGGGTAGCAGCACATGCCATCTTTACCTAAGTAAAAGCTACCCGGGAGGTGGCAAGTTCCAGTGTTTGCCTGACGCAGCTTTACTTTGAACTTCTACGTCCCTGTCCAAACCTGCTCTGTGTCAATTATAGGCATGGACTGATCTAGTATTTCATGTCTTTGCCTCAGCCAATGCAAGATGTCAGACACATGAACTCTTTCAGTGCAAAGCAAGATGGTTATTTTTTTTTTTTAATGGCAGGTTTAGATGGGGATGGTCGTGAAAAGTGACCATGAAGCAGTGTTTTACAGAGCACCATACTTCAACCAAAACCTCTCTAAGGATTTTAATGTTTTGAAACTAACATCATATGTCGTTTCTTCAAACACGTGTATAACAGCATACACTTCTGCCACAAAGAAGCTCAGTGAGTCTTTGAATAAGTTTTTAATAAATACCTTGTCAGGGGGAAGTTCAAGACCCCTAACGTGCTTTAATTGTACGGTGTTCCATCACTGCACAGGTTCCCCTTGTGCAGAAAATGGAACTGTCTGAGGCTGACATTCTCCTCCTTGGGGTCTTGCTCCATGCATGATGGGTCAGTGCCCCCTCCTTCTGCTTCCTCTGTAGATTAATTCTCCTGTTCTTCAGCTGGTGTAGGTAGTGGATGTGGCTGTGGGAGATGGGGGCTACTTGCCCTTCTGGACACAGTGTCATTAGACACCTTGCTAGCATTAGCCAACCCATGTTCCCCTTGACCTCCCATCACGAAGACTTCCTCACTTGCCTCAGGGGCTAGAACACAATATTCCTAGTACTCGGAAGAGCATGTGGTGCCCCTCCAGAACCTGAGTCAGTATTTAAATTAGCCTAAGGGATATTCACAGGTAGATGTCCTACAGCCTCTCCCCCCACCCTCCCCCTCCACTAGCTGACTTAGTTGCACTGAGATACTCACAGTCTTATTTTGTTCAGCTGTATCTCGAGACGCTTCTTCATGATTTGAAAAATGACTTGTGTTGCCAGGCAATCAAGAAATCCCATCCAGGGCCAGGCTCCATTCAGCAGCCATCAGTGCTGGTGCTGCTTCCATAGACCATGCAATGTTCCCCTTCTGTTGATACATAGTTCTCGATTGCTGGGCAGGGCATACTTGTCATAGTCCAAGTCACTTACTGGCTTTACCCTTCCCTGATACAGTGGACGTCCGTCTGCCCAATATGGATAGTCTCTCTCTCTGCCTACTTGAAAAGCCTGATGGCAACGCTGCAGTCTCTGGGGAATCCTTGAAGTGCTTCTTCACACCATGCAGTGTGCTGCAGGTCAGCGTCACTGCTTCGTTCCCATTCAACCTGTGCTTTAGACCCTTACACCACTGCTGGATTCTGCCGCAGGTTGTCAGTCCAGATACTGGTGCACCACACTCCCATCGGCAGCCCTGTTATGAGGGTCCACAGGATTACCCTCTCATTAGGACAGACTGCAGATTTCATTCTGACGGCTGCAGTGACAGGTGGCTCCTTTGAAGTACTGCCGTCAGCTAAGGATCCAAACACCAGCTGACTCAACTCAACAGGGAGCTGCTCAGCTCTCGACACGTTTTCCCTCAGGCAAAGCACAGAACTCGCACGTTTCTCCCTTTTAGCCAAAAACATTGCTTCTTCCTCCTCCACCACAAGGGAGAGTAAATGTCTTTTGCGGTCCTCCATCGCCTTTTTAAGTTTTTCCTTTTCCTCCCATAAATCAAGCCATTGGAGCTGCTCTCATTTACTCAGTTCGTCAGACTTTTGCTGAACCATATTTTCTTCTTCCATCTCCAAGACTCGCGCCAAGCACACTGTAGCAACCTCTGCTGAATAGGTGATGAGGAGATCAACTCCCCAACACCTTCAGCTGCTTGTCCTTCACCCTCTTGGTCGGCCATCTTGGCAAACTGCCAAAATGGACAGGGGTTCACCCTACAGAAGAGAAGGGGAGCTTCCCTGATGTCCTTTCCAAATTTTCCCCTTTCACTTAAAGGAAAACTAAAGAGGGTGTACTGTGAAATCAAGCCCTACAGATTCCAAAATCGTAGGGGTGTAATCTAAGCCCTTATCTGCCATATGATGCGCCTTGTTTTCTGTATAAAGTAGTTTTAACATAGTTTTGTCTGGTTTAAAAAAATGTAAACAAATCAGCAAGGCTTTCAAAATGCCCGCTGTGTAGCAGCCTAAAATGGTTTCAACATGCTTGTGTGATGATGTCAACAGAGTGAAAGCACTCCGGAGTGATAATGGGATGTCTATAGGGGTCTGTTAAATATAGTTCTTTTAACACTCTTAGACTGCATATATGGGTAAAGTCCTTAACTGTGCACGTGTGAAACCACACATGCACAGTGAAGGATTTTATCCATATCAGCACAGTCCAAGGGTGTTAAAGAACTGTATTAAACACCCCTATAGACATCCCATTATCGCTCCGGAGTACTCTCACTCCGTTGACATCATCACACAAGCACGTTGCTACCATCTTAACTGCTACAGAGCAGGCATTTTGAAAGCTTTGCTGATTTGTTTAAATTTTTTTTAAACCTCACGAAACTGTGTTAAAACTACTTTATACAGAAAACGAAGCGCATCATATGGCAGGTAAGAGCTTAGATTACAGCCCTATGATTTTGGAATCCGTAGGGCTTGATTTCGCAGTACACCCTATTTACTTGCCCTTTAAATTGTGCCAACAACTTAATCTCTTTCAATTTGTCAGTTTGCATCTGTTCCCTGCCCCCCCCCCAGTTGATGCTAAAAATGGGCAGTATTGTCTTGCCCTCCTTCCCGGTCAACAAAAACAAAATAAATAAATACAATTACCTTAGACAGTGTGGATTTGTTTTCTTTTCTGTCTTCTCTGTACCCTTTCATTTTTGTTTCTGTACCTCACGGTTTTGCCATTTGGCCTTTCTGAGGTGTGAGCTGTGGCTAGTGCAGTTCTACCTTATGTAGTTTTTTAAGACATCTTAGCTGGTTGCTGCAGATATGTCTCCAATCTTATTTAGTTCTAGAATTTCTTTGATATCAGCACTCGGTTTGTCACAGGTCTTGGCTCTCAAAATGGATATATTTAGTTGCCAGTGTGTGTGATGTATTTCAGGTGAGGGGTTGGGAATAAGTGTAAATGTGGAGGACAATGGAGGCCGGGTTTTTCCGGCCCATGGGTAGTTTGCTCTGATCTCTGGTCAGTGATTAGCACTGCCCCTATGGAGGCCTGAGGGATATCTTCTTCCCATGATCTCGGCACCAACCACAGACATGTCTAATGTGAAGAGCTGGTGGGGGAGAAATTAGGTATAGCCTCGATCATGTGGATTGACCAGTCTCCAGACATCTATTAATCTTAATTCTTTCAGTAGTAAGTGGAGGGGTATGGAGGCTGAGTTGTTCCAGCCCATGGGTGGTTTGCTGTGATCCAGGAATTCTTCCATAACAGTATTCATATCTCAGAGTCCGCCAAGGAGAATAGGGATATTACCTAGTTCTACAACATTCTGGGCTGGAGCAAAGAGAAAGGAAGCAGTCTTTCTCATTAGAAGCATATACTGTACCTTACATATAGCAACCTTCTGACCATTAAGGGCTCCCTGAACAATCTTATAACTACCATTGGTATATCTGGTAACTTTCTCATGTTTTATGCATACTCCCATAGGCAGAGACAAGTGTCACCCTGCTCTTTGTATTGTAGGAGTTGTGGAAAACTTGGGGAAACCCAATCCATTTTAAGTTTCTCTTTTTCAGTTGGGGTAAGTTGTGTTTCCTGGAGAAACACTGCTTCTGCATTTCTTTTCTTTTAAGGTGGTCCAAAATATTTTTCCATTTTAAAGGTGAATGAACACCATTTACATTCCAGGAAATATGAGTATAGGCTGAGCTAACCAGGGGAACGTTGTGCAAAGAGCAGAGGGGTGTGGCCGAGGGTTGCAGATACAGCTGCACAGTGCATTTTATATTGGCAAGTACAAGTATGTCAAGCTTTTGAAAAAGTGAGATGAGAAAACAGAGGACACATTTGCTTCAGTATGGCTCCTGGGCCTTAGTGAGGTGGGGGGGGGGGTCTCCAAATCTCCAAGGACTAGGGTGCCTGGGTAGCTAGGAACAGAAAACATGAGTTTGTTGACTATAACCTGCTGTCCCAGATCTGTGAGTCCGAGCTCAGTGCCCAGGATGCTAGTATTAAGTGGTTCCCTATTGAGGGAGGAACATAGAAACACAGAAACATAGACTTTTAATGGCCCACCTAGTCTGCTCATTTCCCTACCTACTGGATAAGCTGCAGATCCTTGTTAACCAACAACCTATTTCTTCATACCCCCACAAGAATTACCTTATGTCTGTCTCACGCATTCTTGAATTCCCCCACTGTTTTTGACCCCACGACCTCCTCAGGAAGGCTGTGCCATGAGTCCACCACCCTCTCTGTGAAACAATACTTCCTCACATTGCCCCTGAGCCGTCCCCCCTCTATCTTCAGATTGTGTCCCCTTGTTCTTGCACATCTCTTTTTCTGAAAGATGCTACCCTCTTGGACTTTGTTGATTCCCTTGAGGTACTTAAAAGTTTCTAGCATGTCCCCCCTCTCCCTCCTTTCCTCAAGGGTATACATATTAAGCTCCTTTAGTCTCTCTTCTTATGGCTTCTGTTGCAGACCCTGCATCATTTTAGTTGCCCTCCTCTGGACTGCCTCCGTCCTGTCTACTTGTTGTTGTTTCCTCTGGTCCCCAAAGGCCCAAACCCATGAGAGCCCACACAGCTAGTACAAGAGTGTACATCTGCTCTGAAGATATGCAGTGAAATGGTACTTCCTCCAGAGCGCTAGGCAGTGTCTGTTCTAGCTCACTCCATCAACCACTGCGGCAACTTGCCAAGACTGACCAGCAGTCTTTGCTGTCCCTTGACTCACCTGTCTCATGCTGCTGCTGCGATATTATGTCAGTGAATCTAATCATAGGATATTTCATTTCAGAATTAATTTGTTATTGACAGAGGAGGCAATCCATAATACAAAAGTGTCCACAACTAAGTCAAGAATGGGCTGTAGAGCAGCAAGACAGTGGATGACATGAAGAATCATTCAGCAGTATCCACATTAGAGTATGTAAAACTTTTAAAAGTGGTTGCATGATCCACAGTAAACTGTTTCAGCCATTACAGCCATTACTCTTCTCTGTTCTAAAGTAAATAAAATATAAACTCTGTCATGACTTTAGTAGCACAAAACATAATTCAGAGTCCTATTAACTATGTAATGATTATAAGCATAATACCCAGCATGTATAACAGTGATTAAAAAGAGTTATGTTAATTATAAATTGTATCCCTTCAAAATCTGAAGGAGAAACATCCGGATCGCTGGGGCTTATAGGGGACTAAAATAAAGATGTAGATATACCCATGCCGCACAAGATACAGATAGTAAGGCCTAACAGAATCAGAGTGCATTTTATTAAGCATCTCTTGACTCCCCCCAACCACGTAATGGCGACCGTCATCCTGTCTTACTGCCTTGAGAATCGGAGAGCCATCCTTGGCCATGTGGAGGATACCATTCCAAAGGAATGCGAGAGATAGAACCTGTATTGTAATGTTGCTGCAATACCACCTCTGAATTCAAAGCTCCCCAGTCATAGCCCCTCGCCCAGCCTTGCAGAGAAAAGCCTAAACTGTCACTCTCTTTTGAAGAAGTGAAAGTTGCCATGATGGCTGGGTGGGAGGGGGAGATCAGAGGTCACAGCAGCACACACATCATTCTTCCACGCTCCTAATGCTCTCCTGAAGACCTGAATGCAGTGGTGGCTCCCCACCTGCTCCCACATGGTTTGCACTGGTGCTCCTCATGTGGCTGCGATTGCTGCCAACTGAGAAAGCAGCACATCATCTAGTGGTGGGACCAGAGACCTGCAACTGAACTTAAGGTGAAAACCAGCACTAAAGAGAACAGCACTAAGTGGTTGTCCGCCCACCGGAACTTGTAGCCTGGGATGTCGAGCTATGGGATTTGTTAATCTCTGATCACAAATCTGTTCTAGTTCTCCTGATTATTTGAATGCTATTCCATATTCAAGTCCCCAAGTATAATGGTTTTGTTGGAATGGGAACTTGCAACATTTGATAGGTGCCACAGGAGTTCAGTGCCACCCTTGGAGTGTGTATAGTATCCAACTGCCTTAATAATTTAATTGCAGGAAAGACTGTTTTTAGTTGCTGCATACTCAAATTGACTAGGAGGGAGAGGGAGCTGATTAAAACAGAAGACAGCCTGTTGATAATGTAGAGAGCTAGACCACCCCCGATGTGGGTCTGTCCGAGTCATATAGATTAAAGTCAGGAGGAGAAATGTCTTGGGAGCATACAGAGCCATTGAGCCATGTTTTAGTGAGGAGGAGAAGGATATCTAGGTTGGTAGGGGTACCGAACCTTTCATGTCATCCAATTTCTTTATCAGGCTGCGGATGTTTACAGTCATAAACCTTACCCCTTTTAAATCATCAGATTTGCTGGAGTGACTTCAGACGGGGGGGGGGAGACAGGGTTAACCGCCACGTTGCCTGGGCAATGTAACAGGATACGTGTCACCTGCTTAATAATGTAGAATTTGCAATACAACATTTTTTTTATAGTACCTCAACTTATTTGTAGGGTAGGTAGTGGTACAAATGGTACCACTGTACGCAGAGTCATACTGAGACTGAGTTTTTTTTTTTGGAGGGGGTTGGGGTCTGCAAAGAAGTCATGTCGAGACAAATTTTGTGTGTGCTCCATTTCTTTTTAATTAAGCTGGTACAATTTCAGAGGGGTTTCAACCCCACCCCCCTCAGTACAACCCTGATTGTACGGTCTCTGTAAGCAGGGGACAAATGTATAGGATAGAGCAGTAAAAAAAGAAGGGATTGGCAGAGGTTAAGTGCAAAGTCAACAGATTCCAAAGCAAGGCAGTAACTGGTGTGGGAGTCCGACAGATACTTAAAGGAGGGAGCAAGTATGTGCTGCTAAAAGGCTAGGTGCAACCCAAGTAGCTGAAAGAACCAGCAGCCTTGAGGGCCACATTCTAGTAAGATAGTACTCGGAACGATAGGCGTAGTAAGAATAGTGCCACCCTGGGATTGTGGCACCATACAAAAGAGCTACACTGTAGGCAGCTGCAAGAGAATCAGTAAGCAGCAGTGAGTAAAAATACCTGAAGCTTGAGGGCCACCTAAATAGGGAGTATCTGGTAAGTAAGTTAGTCTGCTAAGATCGATTTACATGGGACACTCAGACAGGGTATCTTTGATACAGTTTAGTTTACTTGGTTTGAACACATAGAAACATAGAATTTGCCAGTGTATAAGGATCGTTTGGCCCACCTAGTCTGCCCATTTTTCCCTGTCTACAGTATCGCTGCAGATCCTACTTGATCTCCG
Organism: Neoceratodus forsteri; assembly: GCA_016271365.2. Taxonomy (NCBI): domain Eukaryota; kingdom Metazoa; phylum Chordata; order Ceratodontiformes; family Ceratodontidae; genus Neoceratodus; species Neoceratodus forsteri. The sequence goes on from CM028132.1 coordinate 502,522,364, forward strand.
GTCTGTTATCCCCCTCTTTCCTTTCTCCTAAGTTTCCCTTGTGCCTATCACATACATTCTTGAACCCCTCTACAGTTTTCGTTCCCACCACCTCTGCTGCAAGACTGTTCCAGAAAACCTGTACTCTTTCTGTGAAAAAGTATTTCCTCACATCTCTCCTGAATTTACACCCCCTCCAGCTTCATGTCATGTTCCCTTCTTCATGAGCACCTTTCTTTATGAAAAAACTTCCCTCCTGTACGTTATTTATCCCCTTGAGGTATTTAAAGATCTCTATCATATCCCCCTCTCCCTCCTCTCTTCCAGGGTATACATATTCAGGTCCTTAAGTCTCTCCTCATAAGGCTTCTGATGCAGGCCATGCACCATTTAGTTGCCCTCCTCTGGACCACTTCCACTCTCCTGTGTCCTTCCAGAGATGTGAACTCCAGAACTGAACACATTACTCCAGGTGGGGGTCTCACCACCGCCCTATACAGAGGCAAAACCACCTTCCTCTTTCTGCTGGTGGTACCCCTCCCTATAAATCCCAGCATCCCACTAGCTCTCCCAACTGCCTTGTCGCACTACCTGGCCAGCTTTAGCTCATATGAGATGATTTCCCCCGGATCTCTTTCCCGCTTGGTGGTCATCAGTACCACCCCGCCCATTTTGTACTCCCCCGGGTTTCTGTGCTTTAAGTGTATTATTTTGCACTTTTTCGCATTGAAACGCAGCTGCTGTTCTCTTGACTACTCCTCGAGTTTTCTCACATCACTGCTCATCTTTTTCACCCCCAGAGTGCCCACCCTGTTCAGATTTTGGAGATCCGCATAGAGGCAGACCTTCCCTTCCAGCTCCATTCAGGCTGCCAGTTCAAAGAACAAGGGCTACCCAGAGAAAGAGTATTTTAGGGAACAAGTAATTCAGGCTGCCAATTCAAAGTACAGGGGTCACCCAGATAAGGAGTATCTAGGAACTGCTTTAATTCATGCTGCCAATTCAAAGTACAGGGGTCACCCAGATAAGGAGTATCTAGGAACTGCTTTAATTCATGCTGCCAATTCAAAGTACAGGGTCACCCCAGATAAGGGTATCTAGGAACTGCTTTAAATCATGCTGCCGATTCAAAGTACAGGGTCACCCAGATAAGGAGTATCTAGGAACTGCTTTAAATCATGCTGCGATTCAAAGTACAGGGGTCACCCAGATAAGGAGTATCTAGGAACTGCTTTAATTCAGGCTGCCAATTCAAAGTACAGGGGTCACCCAGATAAGGAGTATCTAGGAACTGCTTTAATTCAGGCTGCCAATTCAAAGTACAGGGGTCACCCAGATAAGGAGTATCTAGGAACTGCTTTAATTCAGGCTGCCAATTCAAAGTACAGGGGTCACCCAGATAAGGAGTATCTAGGAACTGCTTTAAATCAGCTGCCAATTCAAAGTACAGGGTCACCCAGATAAGGAGTATCTAGAACTGCTTTAAATCAGGCTGCCAATTCAAAGTACAGGGTCACCCAGATAAGGAGTATCTAGGAACTGCTTTAAATCAGGCTGCCAATTCAAGTACAGGGGTCACCCAGATAAGGAGTATCTAGGAACTGCTTTAAATCAGGCTGCCAATTCAAAGTACAGGGGTCACCCAGATAAGGAGTATCTAGGAACTGCTTTAAATCAGGCTGCCAATTCACAGTACAGGGGTCACCCAGATAAGGAGTATCTAGGAACTGCTTTAAATCAGGCTGCCAATTCAAAGTACAGGGGTCACCCAGATAAGGAGTATCTAGGAACTGCTTTAAATCAGGCTGCCAATTCAAAGTACAGGGGTCACCCAGATAAGGAGTATCTAGGAACTGCTTTAATTCAGGCTGCCAATTCAAAGTACAGGGGTCACCCAGATAAGGAGTATCTAGGAACTGCTTTAATTCATGCTGCCAATTCAAAGTACAGGGGTCACCCAGATAAGGAGTATCTAGGAACTACTTTAATTCAGGCTGCCAGTTCAAAAAGAAGGCTACGCAGATAGGGAGTATTTCAGGGAACAAATAAGCCTGGCAACTCAAAATACAGGGATCACCCACGTAGGGAGTATCTAGGAACCGGTTTAATTTAAGCTGCCAAATTCAAAATACAACAGCCATTCAGATTGGGAGTAGTTACGGACACTGAATTAGCTTGTGGGCAAGTAGCCTACGCTGCAGTCACACTTTCTGTCATTATAGCACTGTAGATCACTAGCATCAACTTAAGTAGCAGGGTTTTAAATAATTGATTAGCAGTTTTTTTCTTGGGACAATACTAACTGTACAGAAAGCATTTATATAGGTTTTCTAGAAGTGTTATGTTTGCTAAACACAGTGAGGCAAGTGCTATGCATTTTCACAATGTTTTAGAACTTTTATGAGCAAAACGCTAATCAATTTTTAGAGTTAAATAAAACCCTGCGTAGTAGTAGTGAATAAAGCTGCAAACACACTAACAAACTAGCACATTAGGTCAACAGATATTAACAAGGGCAACAATGCCTAGCAGTAAGCAAAGCTGTAGATACACATTCTAGCTGTATAGCATAATAGATACAGTTATATTTTTGTGTCAGTATGGACCAGCTAGTGACATTTTATACCATATTATACCTGCAGAATCTCAGTTTCAAGGAAGTCACAGCAGTGGGACAGGTCTGGTGAACATAGTGGGACAGGGAGGTTTCAACAAGGTAGCAGGTGCAAAGGATGGTGACATACTAGTGGGGTTGCATGGCTGGCCAACAGCTGATTCTACAGTGGACACTCTCAGAGTGACACCCTTTTGCACTGTGACCCTTTTAATGTGGAGGACTGCTGGTAAGTACACCTTTAGAAGGAGAGAGTACACCCTGCCCTCTGTCCCGAGGTATGCGTCCGATTGGCTTGAGTATCTGATGAAAGGTGCGCTTCTTGGAGCACTCTGGTTTGGCATCACGGGTCGAGGATGTGGGATCCGGCATGGAGAGAGCAGGAAAATGGCTGGGTTCTTCCTTCATGACCCCTCTGGTGATCAGTGCCGTGGAGCAGGGTGAGCTGCGGCTGGTGGTGAATGGCTAGCAAGTGGGTCTCTGTTGAAATTAGAAGGCTTTGCTAAGTTGCACCCACTGTCACGAGGTGCACTTCTGATTGACTGGAGTGTTGGATGAAGGGTTGTCCTCCTGGAGCACTCTGGCTTGGCATCTGGGGTTGAAGATGTAGCGATCCAGCAGGGGAGAGCAGGAAAATGGGAGAGTTCTACCTTCATGACCTGTCTGGAGATCCATGCTGTGGAGCAGGGTGAGCTGCGACTGGTACTGAGCGGAAAGGCAGTGGGTGTTTATTGAAATTACTGGGACTCACTAAACCCCATCCCTACCCCAAGGTGTGCTCCTAATTGGTTGGAGCATCAGAAGAAGGGTCAGCCTCCTGGAGCACTCTGTCTTGATGTCCAGGGTCAAGGGTTGTCTGGCAGGGGGGAAACAGGAGATGGGGGTTCTTCTCTCACAACCTCTCTAGTGATCAGCACTGTGGATGAAGGAGGTGTTGTCCAAGAAAGTGTTGTCCAAAGCACAGAGGAGTCACCGTCAACCCAGATGTTGAAGTTCCCCAACAACCACCACCTTGGGAATTCCAATCTCAGGATAGCAATGAATTTCCCAAATTCCTGCAGGAATCTAATCTCTCACCCTTGAGGCCAGTTTCCGACAAGGATACTACCCCCCATACCAGTGTTACCATTAACAGTCACACATTTAAACAACTCCACAACACAAGATAGTGCACATTGGGAAGGTGGTGCTCTTCGAAACAGTTGCAACACAATTCACAGAAATTCGGGCACTGCATAAGCCATTTAAGTACTGACTCCAATATAGGTCCAGTTTAACTCATTATTGCACCACGTAATAAAAACAGCCATTATGGTCTGTAACGTTTGAGGCATTTCGGATCTGTTGCGACCCTTTATCTTTGATAAAGGGTTGCAACAGATCCAAAATTCGTAAAACATTACAGACCATAATGGTAGTTTTTATTATTTTGTGCAATAAATGAGTTAAACTGGACCTATATTGGAGTCGGTACTTACTGTATATGGTTTATGCAGTACCAGATTTCTGTGAATTGTGTTACACATTTAAACAACCTGGCTCCACCCACCGGGTATGCTACGAGCTTCAAACTCCAACTAAATCAGATGTCTACATCCCCCCACACTCTCGTATTGAGCAGTGCACCATGGTTTACCAGGCAGGATCGATACCTTCAAAACTGGGCCAGTCATTTCCCAGCCTTGTTTCTGTAATGCACACCAGATGTGCTAAAGATTCACAATAAAATCATCCAACTACTGTGATCTTATTCCAGTAACAGTAGATATTGGAGAGGTTCTCCTCTGCAGAGCTACATCTCACTCACTCACCTTCCTCCTTTTCTGTATTGTAGGCGGCATACTGTTGCAGACCTAACAGTCGCTGCATGATGGATCTTTTTCCTATTCTGCGCCATGGATGGGCTTCTCAATTTTTGGATTCTATCACCTCTCCTTTGTGCCAGGTTCTGGTCTCCTGCTCCCTGTCATTATGATTAGAATCTGAACTTTTCTCCTGCTAGAAACTGAGTAACAGGGCTGCCCATGTTACATAGGTAATCATGAGCAAGAACAGGTGTGCATAATGGAACAGAGCCTGGTGCTCTGCAGAGAGCAGCTAACCCCTGAGAATCCAAATGTTCAAGACAGCAGAGCACTCGCCAGTCTTCTTCAGATAAAAAAAAAAATAAAGGATCCGGTGTAGATACAAATTTTCTCCTCTTTTATTGCAGGGATTTACAGACACAGGTGTGGATTCACCACCACACCAAAACCCCCTTTTTTTATCTGCAGAAGATTGGTGAGTGCTTTGCTATCTTGAACATCACGTTACATGGGTGGTGCCGGCATGCGTCAACATGGGCGGCTCCAGCGAAGCAAAAATTTCCAAGTGGTCCCGATGTTGACGGCTTACAGTTACAGAGGGTAAGTTCTATGGAGGAGTTTCAAAGATCTACTGTTAGTGATAACGCAACTTTCTTGAGCGTGCAGTTGCCCCCTCTCTCGGCTGCAGTTGTGCAGCTGCGGAGCCATATATTAAAAAGAGCACTGGCAACACCGAAGATTGGACACTCCTCTTCACTTTCATTCAGTGCAGCAGCAGACACTTCAGGGGCCCAGAGGGGGAGGAAGCATTGGGCTCTATGGAGCCAAATGTGAGCCCCACTATATGCTGTGTGCATGGTTGGGGTGGTTAAAGCTGTATGAATATGAAAAGGTAGGTTATATTTCAAAAGCTGTACTTGGTCTATTTATGAAAGTATATGCTAAAACCTTTTTCTTAAATGTAGAGGAACGTTCCTAATTGCTTGATTATTTTCGTTGGGAACACAGTTCTGTTTTCTGTTATTTAAATTTTCAGGAAAACGTTGCCTGCTGAGCACAGCATTGATGGTGCCATTTAATTAATTTCCTAGGAGTCTTTCATCTGTTTGACCATTTGCACTTGCTAAGTTCTCATTTTACTAGGAGATTTAAAAAAAAATGTTTCAGCAGTTAAGGAAATGAATATCTGATGGGTCTTACTTATATGCATTTATACTAATTAAATTTATTCCAGATTAATTGACTACTTTGTTTTCTTATCAGTGGCTCACACTTCTAAAACTTGATTATTATTGAGCATAATGCCTAGGTTACGAGTTTCGAAATATAGGAAGATTTTTTTCCCCCACTATAATGCAATGAAAAATCATATAATTGCAACTTGCCCTTGGGCAAGTGCTTAAGTTTATATGGAACTAACATTTAATTAATTTGGATTTAATCTAATTTCCACTTGATTGCCACCATCCCCTCCTACCTCTCTTCTCCTCTCACCCACTTCATCCCATTATCTTCCTTCTTTCACTTATCTTACACTCACCCTTTGCATATTCCTTGCTGCAAAACCTCTGCTGGTCACACTTTTTTTTTCCATACACTTTCCTACTCTCTGGAATGATCTTCCTGTCCCTTGTCATCTCATGTTCTCGCCTTCCCTCTGAAACCACCCCTGTTTTCTCATCTGTGTCTACCCTGCTCCTGCAGCTAGCCACTACACTGGTTTTGGTAGGCATATGTCTTTTTTTTTTTTTTTTTGTAAATGTTTTTATTGAGAACTTTATGTGCATACAATACATTCACTTGTATCTGGCGGGTCAGTCAGTCTCCTAGAATGCTAAAAGGAGCATTCAGTACCTAAAAGTGACGAGACAAGAAGTGCCTCCCAGTACAGCATGGGGGCGTTGCCACTGTAACACCGCACTTCTTAGTCCCGTAATACACATATATATCAATCACTGAAAATCTTCTAGGGTAGGTAACACAATTGTGGGGAGGTATAGAATGGGGAGGAGGGGCATGGGAGCACCCAAGGAGCCCTCAGTCAAGTCTCAGTATCGCAGTCAGGCACCTTGCATCTCAGAATATAGCTACTGCCACCTCTGGAGCCTCAGCAGTCTGGCCAGCATCTCAGGAGAGTGCCTTCAACTAGTTTAAAGTCTTGCGGCCAGGTGTTTGAACTGTTAGAGGCCAAAAGTTGAATCATACTGCATCACATATAGTACCCAAGAAGTCCATCAAGAAATCAAGACCTCAGTTTTGTCATTTCGGCTAAATGTTATTTTTCCCATTTTAAATATGTCATTAATAGTAGTATGCCATTGGTCTAAGATAACTGATTGGTCAACCACTTCCTTGTGATGCATTTCTTAGCTAGCCTGTAACAGCCATGATTCCAAGGAGATATAGTATTTAATATGTCTATCTTTGATACTCCGAGGGTATGAATGAAATCAGTACGTTTGTGGGGATAGGTGCACAGGAACATCCAGAACCTCCATGATAGCCCCTTCCAACCCCTGATGGAAGGGCCCCAGTACAGGGCATGACCATATGATGAGCGTGTGAGTTGCCTAGACTTCACCACAATCCTGCCAACACTCTGAACTACCCATTTTTTGCATATTTGGCAGTGATAGCTTGGTTTTGGAAAAAAAATCTTATAAGCTGTTACCATGCATATTTCCTCCAAACATGCAAGGACATGATCTTCCCCATTTCGTAACACCCTTTCTCCCACTCTGCTGTCTGAATCTGGATATCTAGCTCCTCTTCCCATCATAAAGCAATGTACCTAGTGCTGTAACTATATGTATTTTGTAAGGCTTTATAAATGGTGGAAATAAAATGTACAGTAGTCTGTAATCTAATGTGTAGTACGAAAGCTGTAATAAGGGCTGCTTGCTCACCTGGGCCCAATGCCTCCACAGACATGGTGGCATGATAGTGCCAGACCTGGAGATAACGGTAAGAATCTCTACTGTCAAGGTCGAACTGTTGCAGGTACATGAAAGATTTTATATCTGCACCAGTACACAGTTGACTTAGGTAAAATGTATTCCATTTGCTGCCAGTCTCGGAATGCAGTATCCAGTCTTGCTGTGGCAAAATCAGTAAGGTATGCAAGTGGGCATATCCATGATATCTGGTGCTGTAACTCTGTGTCTGCCACCACCTTCTGTCATACTTCTTTAACTTGGATTATCCAAGAGTTCAATATCTCTCCCGTAGGTCCCCCTCGTTCTCCCCATACATATATCTGATCATATCGGGGAAGTGCAACATTTCTCTTTCCATTTCTAGCATTGGGGGCCAAGGTCATGCGAATACCAGTAAAATGAGATACAGAGCTGTGCCACCATATGGTATAAGTTTAAGTCTCTCAAAGCTGAAAGTCCTTGCTTTCAGGAGGGTGGACTTCACAAACTGAAAACCTGCTTGAAGGTCAACCTTAGCCACGTGTCAAAGGGGAGTGTTGAAGAGTAAGTTGGACGGCGCAATAACTTTGGTCATGTCACAATGTGCCCGTCAGGTTAGTAAGAATAAAAAGAGAAAGAACCCACTTTGGTTTTCCAAGGAGGTGGCAACCAAAGTGAAGGAAAAGCAAAAAGCCTTCAGAAAGTACAAGGAGTCAAGGAATGAGGGCAAAAAATAGAGTATAAAGAAAAACTAAGAGGTAGGGAAAGTAATAAGAAGTGCAGATGCCCAAAGAGAGGTAAGAATAGTTCAGGGAATGAAGAAGGGTGACAAAACCTTCTACATGTACTTACGGGAAAAAAGAAAGACCAAGGGAGGAATTCTCAGAATTACAAAAAACGATGGGCAGCACACGGAGGAAGACAGAGAGGAGGCAGAGGCACTCAGTGAGCACTTCTGCTCAGTCTTCACACATGAAGTGGATGGCAGTGGACCGATGCTATGTAAAAAGGATTGTCCAGTTGGAGGAATAGATACGAGTCCCTTCACAGAGGAAAGGGTCCTGGAGGAACTCAACAAGTTAAAGGTGGAGAAAGCAATAGGGTCACCCTCCCAAGAATACTGAAAGAACTTAGGGAGGAACTAGCAGCCCCCCAGTGATGCTGTTCAACAAATCATTGTTGAGCGGGGAGGTTCCTGAGGACTGGAAAAGGGTAATGGTGGTGCTGCACCACAAGAGCGGGAGCAAAGAGGAACCAGGAAACTACTGACCAGTTAGTCTCAATTAAGTTGTGGGGAAACTGATGGAGTCCCTGTTGAAGGAAAGGATAGTAGCTTTTTTAGAAGAGAGTGCTCAGCTCAACACAGAACAGCACGGTGTCACGGCAGGGAGGTTCTGCCAAACAAACCTGGTTGATTTCTTTGATTGGGTCACCAGAACAGTAGATCGGGGGAGGGCATGGATGTGGTATACCTGGACTTCAGTAAGGCCTTTGACTCTGCACCACAGAGTAGATTGGTCAACAAACTGGAGAACATGGGAGGTGGGCATAAAGTAACATGTTGGGTTAGAAACTGGTTGAATGGAAAAACAGGGAGGGTATTAGTGAATGGCACACTGTCAGAAGAGGGTAGGGTAACTAGTGGGGTGCCGCTTGGCTTAGTTCTGGGGCCGATACTTTTCAGCGTATTCATCAGCGATATCTCTGACTGACTGGAAGGAAAAGTGTGCCTTTTTGTGGATGAAACCAAAATCAGCAACAGGGTTGACACACCAGAGGTGCATCAAAGCATGGAATCTGATCTCTGAAAGTTGGAGGAGTGGTAGAGAAACTGGCAATTGAGATTCAGTGGGGGAAAAAAAATGCAAGGTCATGAAATTAGGAAAACGTAGCCCAAGGAAATTGTTCTCAATGGGAGGGGAGCAGCTGGCGGCTACTAGGCATGAGTGTGACCTGGGGGTTATTATGTCAGATGACCTGAAGGTCAGCAAGCAATGCGAGGAGACGGCACTGAAGGCTAGTGGCATCCTTGGATGCATCGGAAGAGGCATCACAAGCAGGAGGCAAGAAGTGATCATGCCTCTGTATCAATCTCTGATGAGGCCTCACATGAAGTACTGTGTCCAGTTCTGGAGGCCACATCTCAAGAGGGACATAGATAGGCTGGAGACGGTACAGAGGAGGGCAACAAAAATGGTGCAGGCTTGCATCAGAAACCATACGAGGCAAGACAGTGTGAACTCAACTTATGCTCCCTAGAGCAGCCTAGGAATATGGGAAATATGAGAGAGACATTTAAATACCTGCAGGTCAACAAGGTAAAGATACAGAACCTCTTTCAGGTGAAAGACTATAACAGGACAAGAGGGCATGACTTTCGCCTTAAGGGAGGGTGTTTCAGGAGCAACATGAGGAAGTTGTTCTTCACGGAACGTGTGTTCAACCATGGAATAGCCTGCCAAAGGAGATAGTGGAGGCAAAGACGGTGGGGGAATTCAAGTGGGCATGGGATGAACATTGCGGGATGCTCAAGCAGGCAGCTAAGTGGGAGGTGGGGGTAGGAAACCATGGGCAGACTAGGTGGATCATACGGTCCCCATCTGCTGATAATTTCTATGTTTCTTAACCTTGGGGAGCATTACAGAAAATAGAATTGAGTGAAAACCAGCAACATTGCCTAACGCCTGGCATATGCCATAAATGAACAAAAATTGCCACTGAAGTGTTGTAACTCACCAGGCATAAGGGTGAAGCAAGTCCATATGGTAAATGCAAATCCAAATCCTTTACTTAATAAAAAAGCCTGTACAAAGTCTAAATGCTACAAATGCTCCACCAAAACACTTACTTGTAACGTGACAAAGCACGTCCCACGTCATCTGATGCATTTTGCACGTAGTGCTTTCTCAAAGGAGCATTACAGAACCAGACTTGAGGTAGATGTCCACCCCAGACATATCTAGAGATCGCCAGCCTCCGTTGCTTCCAGTCCTGTGGTGATAGTGGTAAGGAAATGTTGTAGCAGGCACACGTCTTTTATTTGAAGTTTTTTTTTTCTTTTTTGCTTTACCTAGTTAGAAGATTTTCTGCCAGATAGTACTCTGTGTAATATGTGGAACATCACGGTAACTGGACTGGAGGCTAACATCGTTAGTTCTGTTTCTCCCTGTACATCATTAGCATTGTGACTTCACTGACTGACATCACTAGTAACCGGTAAGAGCCACTCCTGCTGCTTGATTGATAACTTATAAAACAAGTAATTAATCAGGTACCTGATTAATTATCAATTAGTTATCAATTAACCAGAAGGAGTTATCACTATTACAACACAATCAATTGTGTTGTAATAGTGAGTGAGATCACATGCGGATGACATAGTGGGAGGAATACAAGTAGATATGTCTGCTTCCAGGTAAAGCACTGCATTTCACATCGTAGCAAATACAATAAGGTAAAAAAACATCTTTAGTGAGTACACAGAAAAACACTTCAGAAATGAAAAAGTAATGCGGGACACTTTTAAAAATTACGAACATTTTCTACTTTTTGGTGCCTCTAGCTCTTTGAATGACTGGACTAATTTATTACCATTAGCACTATAAATTTGTACAGTGAATTTCTGTACCTTGTCAGATATTCCATGTAAGTACACTATACTTTTCATTTTTTCCCATTGTAAATTCTTGCAAGTTTGCAAAAGCTGTACCTTGTACATTCTGACACTGTTTTGTACAAAGCACTTTCACTTTATTCAGTATTCTACTTTGCTTTTTATGTTTTTTGTAATTTGTACCACCTGTTACCCACACCCCACAGTCGTGATACTCTTACCTCCACCTATTTCAAAAGAAGGATTATTTCCTTGAAGGAGCTAGGTAGTGGCTGAGCTGGTCATTCTTAGTTACAGCCACTGGAAAAGTGGTGTTACAATGCAAATAATATGCTCCCCTTGCAACCCAATACCAGAATCTGACCAGCAGCTAAAAGATACGGATACATCATCAGTAACTTCGCCCATTATATATGGTACATTCAGACTTTACTCTAATAAGGGTATTTTACTATTGGATCTCCTGCAATCTAGCATTGAGAGAGAGCAAACATTATATGAGAGATGCAGAGCAAGTATATCGAAATTACCCTATTCATCTCCCACACCCTACAACAAAACGTAGCCAGATCACATGAAGTGCTTTTTTGGACTGTAAAGAAAGTAAGAGTACCAAAGAAAATGCAATTAGCTTTGAAGTGTCCAGCACAACCAGGAACTCGCAGGCTTTTACAGTCAAAGCAACAAACCTGGTGTAGCAGAAGTCAGCTCATTTGGAGCAGTTTCCACCATCAGCGTACTCTCAGCAAGCAAATCTGAAAAACTAAATCAACTCAGTCCTCAGCTGGATCTTTCTCCAGCTACCCTGGTGTCACATTCCAGCATAACCAGCTTCCAAAAACGTTTGAACTGCTTTAATGTAAAGTTCCGACTTAATTACCATAAGATGTTGGGCTTCATAGCCCAATACCTTATGGCAGCGCTAGCTGACTGATGCAGAAATGTTCATTTATAAGTGTACCCTTTTAGTATGGAAAGGGATCGTGTCTGGTGGTGAACCCACAGTCAGACAATCCCTTCCAACTTCCTGATGTGCCTACTGCGTCCCCGCACTCAGAGATTTAGTGACGTGTGAGTAGAGAAAGTGCGGGGACACACCTCATACAAGTCTATGGGGACTTTTTAAAATGCCATTTTTCGTAATTTTAAGCACTCTTAGAGGAAAATTAAAGCTACCGCTCAACTAACAGGATCCCTATTAGTTAAGCAGTGGCTATGATTTCCTCTGAGTGCTTAAAATTATGAAAAACGGCGTTTAAAAGGGATCCATACAAAATCCCAACAAGCAGAAGCCTGACAACAAAAAGCCTGTCAATGCAATTCCACCAAACAATTGCCCAACCGACCAAATTCTGACGAATGATTGTCTAATAAAATCCTGACGATCAGAATAACAGGGACCATTACATTGTAACAGTTGGTTGTGGTTTCACCTTTGCACTTTGCACTTCAGACATTTTTCAAGTTCTGCCTGAGAAAGCCTGTACCGTCACTGTGCTAGCACTCGCATCACCCTGGTTTTACCCTTAGACAGAAGTCCTGCTGTTTACTTTGTACATTTTTCAAGTAATGGCAGAGATCAGGTAACCGATCCAGCAACAAGTCTCTCTCTCTCTCTCTCACACATTATGTACTCTCGCATCACTGCACCACTAAAGCAGTCAATTCATTTTTTTAGTAACTCCTGTTAAAAAAAAAAAAGTAAATGCACCAATCGGGTAACATTTCAAAGTGGACACTGAATTAAAAATAAGGAAACAAAGTACTGCCTACCTTAGTCATGTTGTATGGCACTGAAAACTAATTGACTGGTGAAACAGTTTACTGCCGCTGTACTTTGTTTCCTTAATTGGGGAGGGGTGGTCATTCACTTCACTCTGATTACCTGTGTGTGATCGGGTCTTCAACAAATGAGTGTCCTGTTGTGTTGAGGCAACTTAGAAAATAATTGTCTAGGCCGGCCCGTTGGCGCTGAGGACTGACGTTGGACACCTTACCTCGTACCACGCCGGTGACCCATGTTTGGGAACGAGCACGGGTCGCCAGGGGTCGGCTGGGGAGGAGAGAGAGATGGAGTGCCCGATGACTGCTCTCCTTCTCCTGGGGGGGGGGGTAGCTGCAGGCTCCTGCTGCAATGCTGCCATCTAGGGGAGCCTGGGTGGAAGGCGCGGTAAGGTGGAGAAGCCGTAAGGGCATTGGGTGGATGTCGGCAGAGGGGTGGAGCAGGAGGTACATCTCAGCATGCTTCCTAGCTCATTGGCCCTCATTGCACGCCGACGTCTGGGGAAGAAAAATCAGAAAAACACCTCGGTCTCTCCTAGGCGACGACACCACTCGGGGGGATTTCCAGGCTCGTCGGACAGACTCCGTTGTACCAGTTCTACACAGAAAAAGTATGTTGGTTTGGGGTGGTAAGCAAAGGGGGGTGCCCTCCTCACTCCTACCCAGGGGTGTATCCCGGGGGATTGCTAGGTGTGTGTGTGTGTGTGTTGTGTGTGTGTGTGTGTGTAACCAGGGTGCTCTAGGGGCAGATCGTGACGGGAATGGAGCCTGCAGACAGAGGATGTCTGAGAGAGTGGAGAGAGGAGGCATGTAGGGCACCTAAACATAGGGTTAAAAAAGAAAATAATTGTCCACTGTAGTAGGGTAGAAGCGGGCTAGTGCAGTAATGCAAGAGACTTAAATAGCTAATGCCCGCAAACAATAGTGTCCTGTTGTGATGTGCTCAATCGGAAGAATCGGGCGAGCGATCGTTTTTTTTTTTTAAAGGAGGTAAATACTAATTGTCTGGCATAGTAGGGAAGTGTGCTAGTGCAGTAATGCAAGAGACTACAGTGAATCAAAAGTACTTCATGCATAACTTGCTAAATAATGTCTTGTGCTGTAGATCACCACTGTTTCAGAGCTAACAGGATACTCATAATTTTGTATGTAACAGGATAGTCAGGATCCGTCATGTCGGCATTACATTTTTGTCGGTGTTTCAGTAGTCGGCAAAATGTCTCTTGGGATTTCAGGTGTCAGAATTTAGTACCTAACCAAATTTAAAAAAGTCCCCATTGATTTGTATGGGGTGCATCCCTGCGCTCACGTCACTAAACCTCTGAGCGTGGGTGGCAGAGCAGGTACATCAGCAAATTGGAAGCAATCGGCTGGCCGTGTGTTCGGTACCAGTTACGATCCCTGCCCTTACTGAAAGGGTACACTTACAAATGAAAATGTTTGCATCAGTCAGCTATTGCTGCCATAAGGTATTGAGCAATGAAGCTCAATACCTTATATCGGAAATCTGCTTTAAGGTCTATGAAAGGAAATGTTATTTATTTAAAGTTGTGGACCGGGAGAGGCACACTGAGCCATAGCTCATTTCCAGGTGCGACCCGGGGGGGGAAGGGGAAACTGGAAGTTCAGACAAACAGTTGCACAACTTTTAAATTACAATAGAGGTTGAAACAGATACAGTACAGAGTTAAGTAAACACCTCAGGGTGGGTTAAAGAATATGCAATAACGTCATTAGAAAGTTGTACAATGAAGTTATAGAGGATACCAAAATAAGCATTGGAGTTTACAGGGTGTGCTGAAAAATTGGTAACAAATAGTTGGGAAATGAACGAGGTACAGAGAGGGAGAGAACCGAAAGTAGGGAGAAAAGTTAGAGTAAGAGGGGGAAGTGCTACAAGGGGAAATATTGAGAGACAAGGTGACAAGGGAGAAACACATATAGGTTGAACGGAGGTTTATGCTCAGGGGGAAGGGAAAGAAGTAAGGTGGGTAGAAAAGAAGTAGTAGAGGGGGAGCAATAGCGAAAGTGCTGTGATGTTCTGGGAGTATAGAGCTGCGTTTTGAGAGTGGTTCATAGTGATTTTTATAGGGGGAGAGAGCAGGAAGAGGGTAGCATTTACTTACAAAGGCAGGCATTTGATTGATCAACTATGCATGAGAAAGCGTGCTTTAGGAGCGGGGCAGAAGGGGAGTATCTGACATGGGAAGGGAGGGTATTCCAGTGCGAGGGTAGTCTGTAGGAAAAGGCTGCTGCCTCAGAGCAAGTGGAGGGTTGAGGTAGGGAGAATGTGCGGGTGTGTCTAGACTGAATGGTGTAAGAGACTTTGGGGGTGGGAGACAGAAGTGAGGAGAGATAGGATGGTAGGGACCCAAACCAATATTTCGAAATGAGAAGCAAGGGGTGGAAATCTCTTCCTCATGACACAAACCTCAACCTAGCAGGAAAATCAAATTTGCTGACTCCCAGTTCCCTCAAATGAAGCTTCTAGGTTAACATTTCTTTTTTTCCTTTGGTGTGTGTGGATCAACAAGTCGGGGGGTTAGTTACCATAAAACAGGGGCCCAAGTCAAAAATTTCACGTTGAGTGTAACAGATCTTTGCCCACCAAACCGAATTTTTGCTGAATCCCTATATTCAAAAGGGTCTGTTGCATGGGCAAAGAGGGTTAGTCGTGTGCAAACATCATAATGTATGTATGCGGGCAAGGGAGGAATGGCTCAAGAATGAAACACGCTACCCAGTATTCAGCGGCTTTTGTGTTGTGCAAAGTAAGTGCTTATGCAGTCCTTTTCACTGTGCAATACTGAACAAACCCCTGACTTAACTCCGCAACCCTAACAGCTGCTGGAGGTAATGCAGCCACTCACCTGGTTGGCAGTTGGGGAAGTATAGTTGTCCGCTGTGGTCGGTGCCGCCCGCTGATCACCGCCCGTTCTGTGAAAATAATGTACACCCCCACCAATCACCTTCCTGTTCTGTGTAAAAAAAAAAAAAATGTATATGTGTGTATATGTATATGTATATATATATATATATATATATATATATATATATATATATATATATGTATGTATGTGTGTGTGTGTGTGTGTGTGTGTGTGTGTGTATGTATGTAAAATAATCTCCTTGGTGCTAGTGGCCCCGCTGGCCCATTCTGTACAAAATAATATCCCTGGTGCTAGTTATCTCTCACCCTCCATTGCCAGCCTCAATGTAAATATTATCTTGATGCTAGTGGTCCCCGCCGATCGCCAGCCCCAACATAAAATTATCATCACCATCATCACTGGTGCTAGGGGCCCTCTCCCATCCCCAATGTAAACTTGTTAGGCCTGATAGTAGTGATCTCCCCATCACCAGCCCCAACTGTAAATGTTGTTATCCCTGGTGCTAGTGGTCCCCCCCACCCAAGTTGCGACGCCCTGAAGTACAAAAAGTGAATCTTCCTGGCATCCAGTGGTCCCCCCCACCCAGCAGCACTGGGCATACCCCCAAACTCACATTAGCACTATCTGTGGTGCTTCAGAAGCATATGGTGACTGGCACAGACCGCCTCACAGCTTCTTGGCCGGCCACCATATGTACAGGCAGGGAGCATGCCTCGTATTTATAGGACAGGGTGATGCGCCCTGTCCTCGAAATAAGAGGCGTGCTCCCTGGGCGCAGCCAGCCTGGGACGGTAGGAGGATGGCTTTGCTGGTCACTATATGCCCTGTGTATCAAGGGATAATGCCAAGGTGAGGGGGCATGCCTGGTGCAGTGGAGGGGGAGAACCACTGGATGCCAGGGAGATTCACTTTTTGTATTTCCGGGCTGGCGATCGGAGGGAGGTGGGGACCACTAGCACCAGGGATAACAATCATTTTCGTCAGGGCTGGCGATTCGGAGGGGGGGGGAACCACTAGCATCAGGAATAATAGGTTTTACATTGGCGATAGTGATCAGAGGGAGGGGGGACCACTAGCACCAGGGATATCTGCATATCAGGGACTGGGCAATTGAAGGGGCAACGCTGCACTACCCTCTCTCTGAGCAAACTGGATCCTGTTTCTGGTGGGGCTTGATGGGGGCCCTGCCGACCCCGCTGAGGAGAGCAAGCCCTGGGGAAAGGGCTGGACAGGTAAGTCCCAGAAAACACCAGGGTGATGGGGCTGCACTAAACTTTGCAACTAGTGAAGCCAGCAAAAAGCAATCTCAATTCCACTCAAAGCACAAAAAATAGGTTTGCTATGAAAAGAAACAGGTCTCCAGTACAAACAGCCTCAACAACAAATCATCAGAATAGGCTTGAACTTAGAAGATATAGGTCTCCAATTCAATGAAACAGCCTCAATAAAATCACACCAGATAGGTTTAAAATCAGAAGAAATAGGCCTGCACAAACACAGCCTGCTACATAGTGAAACATCAAACAAATAAGCCCACTTATAGCCACCAAAATAGGTTTCAAAATTCCAACAGCCCCAAAACAATACCCTGCTAGCCCCTTAGAAGTAGTAATAACCTTCTACCAATTAAAATTCACAAGAAACAATGTAAAAGCAGCAAGAAGAAGCTACTGTACTGGAACTGATCTAATCTCTTCCCCTTCTGGTTACTTCTGAGAAGTCAAAAGCAACTGTCCTTCTCTGCCCATCCACCCTCCCCTTTATTAAGCCTATCCCTCCCTTGTTCTTTCTTTGCTCTCTAATGTACCTATAAAAGGTTTTATCCCCCTTCTTAACTGAGTTGGCTGTCTTTTCCTCGGTTTGGGCCTTTGCTATTCTGACTGCCTTCCCCACTCCCTTCTGCTTTAACTGATGCAGTTCTCGGTCCTGCTCCTTCTGTGTTTCCGTATACTTCCTGAATGCTATCTTTTTCTCCTTAACCTTCCCTGCTACCTCTTTTGAGAAGCATAGTGCTTTTTTATTTTGTTTTGATTTGATTTATTTGCTTCACACAAAGGCTTGTTACCTCTGTGATGGCAGTTTTGATGTTTCCCCATTGTTCCTCCACCCCTCCTTCTTGCCTGTTTGCTAGTGCTTTTCTGAGGCACGCTTCCATTTTGACAAAGTCAGCCTTCCTAAAGTCCAGTACTCTCACTTTTGTATGGCTTGACTCTGCGGCTGTGTTTATCGTGAACCACACTGTTTGGTGGTCACTTATCCCCAAATTGCTACCCACTTCTGTATCTGAGATCCTCACTCCATCCCCATTTGAGAGTACCATGTCTAAGATTGTTCCCTCTCGAGTTGGTTCCAACACTTGCTGTCTGAGGCATGCCCCCTGTAGGGCATCGAGATTGACCCTGCTCTTAGATGTGGCATCTGGCCATGATACAGGAGTCTGGTAGGGTTCTCTGAGGGAAGACCGAAAAAACTTAATTGGATAGGGGTTCCTTGTGTGTCAGATTGCCTTTAAAAGGCATGGTAGCAGACAGGGACACATAGAAACAGTTAACCAAACTGTGCACAACACTTGCCGGTCAATCCCAGAAGAATATGTATGTTTTCTAGCCTTTTCTGTGTGATTTGATAAACAGGGAGCTCTTTCAGGCTAACTCTGGCATATTTTTAAAAAAGTAGCGCATAACAAACTCAGAGTGGTAGTTGCCATATGCTGTCCCTTTAAGGCATCCTGGGAGGATAACAGCCTAGTAACACAAAGGGCTGCCACCATCTGCTGGCTCATTGAGATGGCTACCTGGAGAGGAGGTAGACACAAGATGGCCACAGGCCCTGAACACACAAAATGGCCATCCAGCTCATGCGAGACTCAGGGTCTGTACTGGGACACAAAACAGACCTAGGCAAGGTGACTGCTGAATCCGAGATCTCACAGTAATGAAGGGTTTGCAAATAGTATGGTACCCCTCATTGAAAATGACTGCCACACTTCCTGCGAGACTTTGACAGCAAGATGTTACAGGTAGGCACCATGAAGGAGAAGGAAGTAGCAACTACACCAAGACTCCCTGGATTAAGGATAGTGGTACTAGATCCTGAAGAGCTAATGAGGGCGTGGCAGCATGCGACTCAGAGGAGTACCTCCGCGTAGCAGTGTGTGAGCAGTTTAAAAGAAAAAAAGAACACTGAACAACTATTTAGGCTGTGTGCAGCTGTTTTCGAGTCTCTGCATGGCTTTGCAGTTTAGACAGTCTGTTGGGTAAGGTAGGGAAGCATACTAGCTATGCAGCTAAAGAAGGGCTTCCTATGAAGCTAAAGTAGGGGCCTGGGAAGCTGTGGGAGCACTGTATTGTTAATATGTAGCTCAAAGGGTGGAATCTACAGGAGGGTCCGCTCCAGGCACAAGTAGCACTTTTTGGTTATCCAGGTGGGAGGATGCTACAGGAGGGTCCCCACACAGATCATGTGCCTTTTGCACTGAAGCTTGGGGTCAGATACTACAGGAGGGTCTGCTCCAAGCACACAAACTTTGATTCAATCAGTGCATGGTAGTAATAGTAATGGGGCTTTACAGAAGGGTCCCTATACAGTCCAAGAGCAGCCTGAACTAGTTTTACTGAGTTGGCTGCTGTGCCTTAGGTTCCCCAGATAGAGAAAATAGTCTGAGAAGGGACAAAATTGGTTATGCTCAGTATGAGTACCTGGTGAGTATTTACAAAACTTCTGTATGCTTGGAGCTCAGGAGGGTACAGGCTGCCAGAGGAGTTCCAACATTGGAAAGTGCCATGTGAATAGAAAATTACTACAGTCCCTACTAGTGCAAATGTGCATCAAATACCTCCTAGTCAGTGAAAAAGGGCTGGATGGTAATTGAAAAGTTAAGTTTAAAAATGGTGTATCTGATATGTTGGGAGTAGACTGGAAAGGCAAGACCATTTTAATTTATCTTTCACCCTATCCTGAGGCTCAGAGTGCCTTAAAACAATTAAACGGCATAAACAATTATTGTAAAAATCATATAAATATAACAGTAGCACATTTAAAATAATCAGGGAATGCCAGTGCAAATAGATGTCTTCAGTTGGTGCTTTTATGTATAATCTTTTTTATTAGTTTCTTTTATCCATACATCAGAAGAGTAAGAAAAGGATATCTCCACCAACACTTATCAGATATTACATATTGCATGCCATAAGTTCCACACATCTCATCCAGCCAACACTGGCATATAATACAGTGGTGATGCTGATAAAATTTATACTTCCAACATCTCTCAGCCAACCTCTATATATCCTATCTAAAACACTACTCTCAGTGGAGATGAGCAAAAGGAGGAAAAACGGAGCATAAGGGTAGAGAAGCTCAGAAAATAGAAAAGATAAAGATATAGAAAAGTTCCCACCCCACCCATACCCTCCCCCAGCTAATCGAATTCACTTATACAGATATGTCCATTCTTACTCCTCCACCTTTATCCATACATTATTACTTCCTGTTCCAAGGGCTTCATAGAATTTAGATAGGGCGCCCACATACTTTCGAACTGCCTTTCCCTTCCTTTAATCTTATATGTCAACCTCTCTAATTGTAGCACATCCCATATAAGGTTCCTCCACAGTCGAACTGTGGGTTTGTCTCCTGAAACCCAAGTATTCAGAATACACTGTTTTGCCAGTACTAAGAGTACTCCCATCCATCTCTTCAGCCTCTCCCACTCATCCCGAGGTGCACCATCCACCCCAAACAGCAATGTGAGTGGTTCTACTTTAATCTGTTGTCCCGACATAACTGTCAACTCCTGTGCTACCTTAGCCCAAAACTCTTGGAGTATCTGGCACGACCAGAACGAATGCAGATAGGTACCCAAAGCTGACCCACATCTTTGACAGATAGCAGAAATTGCTGAGTTATATCTATTCACTGCCACAGGTGGAGTGTACATTCTGTGTACAAATTTATATGCTACCTCCCTATATTTATTACAAAACAGGAGACCTTGATACGCCCTTTCATTAAGGTCCATTGCTCCTCAGAGAGTGAGATTCCTAGATCCCTTCCCACAGGCATCTAGTTTTGTTTGTCATATCTGGCCCTTGAAGGCGGAGGGCAACTGTGGTTTGCCTAATCATACCTACGGGTTTCTGTTTTAGTTGCTGTAACAGATCTTCTAGGATCTGTATTTTAGCATCCGGGCCTCTTTTCCTTTCAATATCTTGCACATGCTTTCTCACTTGGAAGTACCTGAACATATGATGTATAGGGAGACCCAGGTCTGTCCTCAGCGTTCCAAAGTCCCGAATCATTCCCTTTCCCCTTAAGTCATTAAGGCACATTATCCCACTGTCTTCCCATTTCTGAAATTTGGGATCCCCTATTCCGGGAATAAAAAACGGATTCCCCGTGAGCGGCAAAATAAGAGATTCTCCCCTCTTATGTCCAACCACTTTTTTAATTTGTTCCCAGCTGTCTACTACTTCTTTCACTAAAATATTTGAAACCCGTTTATCTCGCAGTCCCCTATTACCTGCTTCTGCCAGTAGGGACGACACCCTCACCCCAAGTCCCTCCTCCTCCAAGTCCATCCAGCTAGCTTCTTTTGGCTTATATACCCAATCTTTAATAATCCTCATTTGTGCCGCCCAGAAGTACAATTTCATATCCGGGTAATTCAGCCTCCTTGATTGGTCAGCTTTTAACCTATTCAAGCTAGCCCTAGGTTTCTTCCCTTGCCATATAAACCCCGAGCAGTGCTTCTCAAAGATCTTTATATCCTTCCCTGTCAGTCCCATTGGCAGCATCTGGAGTGGGTATAGAAGTCTCGGGAGTACGTTCATCTTAAGCAAATTAATACGTCCCATCCAGGACAAGGGCAAATTTCTCCATCTATCCATATCTCCTTTTAACACTTTCAATAGCGGGGCATAGTTCAGCCTATAGAGTGATCTCAGGTCCCTACCTATTTTGATCCCTAGACATGTAAGGTATGTGCCCACCCTTTTAAGGCCCCATGTATCATTTGCCTCTTCTCTTTCTTCTCCCAATAATAGAATTTCAGATTTTCCCAAATTCAATTTATAGCCTGAGAACGTAGCAAATTGACCTATAATTTCCAGCAGGGCGGGCATGGAGCTTGTAAGGTTCCTCACGTATAACATCATATCATCCGCATACAGGGTTATTTTATGCTGAATCCCACTTTTCCCTCTTATCCCCTGAACTCTTGCATCTTCCCTAACAGCTATTGCTAGCGGTTCAATCACCATTGCAAAAAGCAGCGGGGATAAGGGGCATCCCTGTCTTGTCCCTCTATGAAGTCCAAATTGTTCCGTCATGTTCCCATTAACTAAAACCGCAGCCTTAGGTGCCCGATATAGTGCCCTTACCATTTTAATGAAGTCTTCCCCTAACCCAAACCGCTCCAGAACCGCAAACAAGTATGGCCATTCAATCCTGTCAAACGCCTTTTCTACGTCCATGGATAGTACCGCTGTACGCCCCCCCATTCTTTTAGCATGAGCCACCACATTAAGGATCTTCCTAATATTATGATACGAATGCCTACCCTTTATAAAACCCGTTTGGTCTGGGTGAATCAATTCTGGAAGGATATTCTCCAATCTGCTAGCTAAAATTTTAACGAATATCTTAGCATCACCATTTAACAAGATATAGGCCTATATGATGAGCATTCCATTGGGTCCTTGTTTGGTTTAGGATCACACATACCAAGGCAGAACCATTTGAGTCAGGCAGTACTCTCCTCTCTCCTTCCTTATATACTTCCCACATTATTCTTTGTACTTCCTCCTTCAGTAGCTTATAGTATTCCATGGGGAGACCATCCGGACCACATGCCTTCCCCACCTTCATCTTATCTATTGCCTTACTAATTTCCTCTCGCGTAATTTCCTTCCCTAGTATCTCCTGCTGTTGTTTTGTAATTTGAGGTAGTTTATATTTGGACAAAAACTCAAGCATCTGCCTCTCATTCCCCTCCCCACTTGCCCTGTACAGTTCCTCATAGTATTCTTTAAATACATCTCTAATCTCTATATTTAGTGACTACCTGACTCCTTTTATTTTTACCCCAAGATATGCACCGATTCTTCCTCCTTTGCCAGGCTTACCAATAGGAGCCTGGCTTATTTCCATTCATATACCCTGTGCTTCAAATAAAACATTTTTTCCTAGCTTCATCCATCAATAAGGTGTTAAGCGCTTGCCTTGTTATTGTCAGCTGTTGCCTCTTGTTCACCTCCTTCTCCCTTGCTACCCTACCCTCCAGTATTCTCAGCTCTTGCTGAAGGGTCTGTTCATGTTCAATCTGTTTTTCTTATACCGCGCCATGTACCCTATAATTGCCCCTCTCATATACGCTTTCCCCGCATCCCACAGCATTTGTTTAGAAGTGGCAGTTGGTGCATTAACCTCCATATAAAATTTAAATTGTTCTTTTACGTACTCCTGAAACTCCTGCGAGCCCAACATATATGTAGGGAATCTCCATGTCCATGTTTCTCCCCTCTCACCCGGAGAACAAAAGGACGCAACCACTCCTGCATGGTCTGAGATATGTATAGGAGTATGCAACACTTTCCTGAGTTTCTCATACCAACTCAATGTCACATAAACATGGTCAATTTCACCACGTCCCATGTGGGTTTGAGTAAAATGTTATTCTCTATCTTGTGGGTACGCTGTTCTCCAGGTATCCACTAGATTCAATTCCGCCAGACCTTCCCTCCATCTCTTAATACAAGGATCCCTGCGTCCCTTCCCCTCCGAGTGATCCAGGACAGCATCAGGTGTACAATTAAAGTCTCCTCCCATCACCAACTTCTCAAACTGTTCTCTCATTAATATGGATACAATATTACTATAAAACTCCGGGTCCATAATAGCCGGTGCATACACACTACCAAAGGTAACATTCAGGCCATGGAGAGTCCCAGACACAGATACATATCTACCTTCCGCAGGGTCTGCCAGAACCCTTGTAACTTGGAAAGGCAAGTGTCTATGCACCAAAACTGCCACTCCTTGCTTACGTGGACTATACGAGGCAGCGTAACATGCACCCACCCATCCCTTTTTCAGTTGTATATGCTTCCCCGGTGCTAGATGGGTTTCCTGTAGGAGAGCCACCTGCACATGTGCGCTCTTTAGTACTGCCAGCACCATACTTCTCTTAGTCGGAGAAGAGAGACCATGTACGTTCCAAGATTGTATTACCAGATCATCCCCCGCCATTGTCTGTTCTCGTAACCCTTTATCCAACCAGAACCACTCCTTCTTATGATTCCCACCTTCCCCTCAGCCTTCCCCCTGTTTCGCATAATATCAGGCTTCTCCGCTTCTTTACTCATATCTGTAACTCTTTTTCTTCTGTGCATCCTCTTTTCCTTATTCCTTAAGTGTGAATCTCGATAGCCCATTAATTGCCCCTTCAAGAACCTTACCGAACCCCCATTTACCCCCCCTACTATAACATCACTCCTATTCTCCACCATCAAACCTAGTAACTTTTCTTCCCGCCACTCCAATCCCAAACATTTTCTATTACTCGCTTCTGCCATTACGGCAGCACCTTCCCAAGTCTGCTAGTAGAACAGCTGCCTCCTTACTCCCGGAGACCTTTTCCCTTTATGGCCTGTATAGGCCTAACCAAAACTCAACATATTTACATTCCAAATCTGGGTAGCCCTTTCTCCCCCAATCTCTCTTAGCCCAGATTAAAATCACATTAATATCCCACATGTGCTTCCCCCCCCCAATTGTTTAAATCCAACATTTTAATTCCAGTCTTTTCTAAGTATGAGGTCTCTTCTTCGCCAGCCAGGTCGGACTGAGGCTGATGGAGCAGGCCGCGTGATTTCAAATATTCTCACACACCTGGCCCAGTCCACCATGACCTCCTTTGCATATCGTCTCTGCGGTAGCTCTTCTAGCACTGCCCCAGCTTCACCAAACCCTTTCCGTCTGCGTAGCAATAAATGTCCTTCCTTTCCATAGGCTAGCTACAATACCAGTCTGTTTGACCCGCAGTCTTCCGGATTTTAAAAGATGTAAAATAAAATCTGAATGAACTAAAATGTAGCTCGAGGTACATCCCTCTTTAAGAAGTAAAAGTTAATGTCTCACAGTCCTTCTCCAACATTTCCACAGGCTCGTCTCACCCCACTTTCTTCTTAAGTTCCTTTATAAAAGTATCTGCTTTCTCCGCTTCCCAAAACGAGTATACCGCTCCTTCATGTTTGATTTTCAAAATCGCCGGATAAATCATGTAATGTTCCACTTTCATTTCCCTCAACTGAGCCATTGACGACGCGAACATCCGCCTCTTCTTGAGCAATCTATTCGAGTAGTCCTGTGTAACATGAATTCTCACTCCATCTAACTCCACAGGTTGATTGATCTTAAAGGCTTTATTACTGCCTCTCTGTCCTGGAAATTATGATATCTGATGACAATACTTCTCGGAGGCTGGCCTGGGCCTGGTTTAGGGAGTACTGCTCTATGGGCCCTCTCGATCTTGTGTTTACCCCCTGTAGGTTGCAGGCTCAAGATTTTTGGTAACTTCTCAGCACAAAATTTTAATATGTCAGAGCCCTCCTTCCCTTCGGGAAGCCCTCTTAAACGGAGATTATTCCGTCTCACATAGTTCTCCTGGTAGTCAAAAGCCTCTCTGAGCTCTTCCAATTCTTTTTCTAATACTGAAATTTTCTCCGGTATAGGTTGCATTAGGTCCTCTACTCGAGCTGTACGCTCCTCCAACTCTGCCAGCCTTTCGCCATGTGCTGCAGTTCTTTCCGCTATTTCTTGCAGCTTTGCTTCGATTTGATTCTCCAACTTTTCAAAACGCGGGTTTAGGGCAGCTAGTACTCGCGCTGCCACCTCGCCCCAACACAATCACTTGCTGCCGAAAAGGAAATCAGGCCTGCCGCTCCGCTATGGGCCCAGCTGACTGTTTAAGATTCTTCCCAGCACTCCTGGCTGGTTTTCTGGATCCATTTGTGAGATATTCTTCCATATTTCTGTTTCCTACGGGCAAGTGCAGCACAGGAGCCCAGATTTATAACTTTTAAAGCGCAAAAATGTTATTTTAAGGTCTTCGGGCTACGGAGCTCCGAGAGAATGCGTCTTGCTGCTTAGCTGCTCATCAGCGCCCCCCTTCAGTTGGTGCGTTAAGGCCCCCATCATGTGGGTAGATCTGATTGCCTCTGGCAAGGAGTTCCAAAACAGTGGGGCAGCAACACCAAAGGCCCTGTCCCCCAATTGCTTTGTGCGAGAACAGGGAACATAGCACAAGCCCACACTGGTGGATTGGAGAGAGTGGGATGGCATGTAGGACATCAAGAGGTCTTTCAGGTAGTTTGGGCCCAAACCATGTAGGGCCTTGAATGTGGACAAACCTATCTTGAAGGTTATGCGCCACTCCATAGCCAGTTAGTCAACTGCATGATGTGGTTCCTTGGAGAAGTTCCCATCACCAGTTGGGCTGCACCATTCTGGACCAGCTGCAGGCATTGCATCAAACCTCCAGATAACCCAAAGTAAAGAGTGTTTCTGCAGTCCAATCCAGAGGTGGCAAAGGCATGGACTATTGTCTCCAGATCAGCTAGCGCCAAGATGTGGCTTGATCCAGGTGATATTACAGAGATGGTAAAAACTGACTGCTGCTGACACCTGTTGTTCTAATGTTCACTTACAATTCAGAACAACACCCAGATTCTTCACTACATCCATAGCTCATAATGATTGACTATTCAGAGATTGCAAAGGTAGGCCACCACTTGTCATTGCCGACCCATGCCAACCTGGATCGACAGATTGACAGTCATAACCTCTGTCTTGCCACGGTTGAGACAGTCAATTAGAGGCCATCCAGCCAGCTGGCTGATTGGGATTGTGACCAACCTCTCTGGATGCCTAAATAGTAAACTGGAGCTGCTGGGATAGGCTCGGGGTTGGCTTCCAGTCAACTCTTTTTTGATTTGGATCTTGCATCATCCTAAAAGATTGATGAGGAGTCTCATTTGTATTTTGATCATGGAGTGCTATAAAGGGTATGAGAAGTAAGGATTCTTTTTAATGACTCTTGGTTGTTCCTTCATTGTGTGGCACCTCCAGGAATTTGATTCCTTCACTCCTTTGTTCTGCTACCAGTGACTGTAAATGATGTATACCTGTTCCTGTATTTTTTTTAAGTACTGTTTTGTACAAAACTACATAAATATAAAATAAAAAGAATGTGGTAGACTCCTACAGCAGAAGCTTGAGCTTCAGTTATGTGCCATGAAGCATTCTCTTTAACAGTGTGTTTTATTTGTTTTGCACTGTTTTTTTTTCCTTCAGTTGGAAGTATTTATCCTGGCCGTACACCATTGCAAGGATATATACTCGTCTCAGGGATATAACCTGTTTCAGGCTGGACCCTCAGTGATCCAGCCAGGTACTGCACCAACTGACGTCCCCTATGGCTTTCCCTCCATGAAAGGGGCTCCAGGAGGAAGGCCATCCCCCCCCCCAAAAGAAGGCCATTGGTGTGGACAGGATCAAGTGGTAGTCAACACTAGGACTTAGCCATCACACAAGGGCCTGGCCATCATGAAGACAACTTACGTGTTTTATTCCCTATTTTCTGTCTCTTTCTCCTTCCTTCACTTGGCATGTGTGGCACTCCTGGGGTGTTAGCTGCATCAGCGACATCCTGCGGAGAGGGCCAGTTTCCTTGGCATGTGTGGAGCTCCTAGGGCATCAGCTGCATGCAGCGATGTCCTGCGGAGAGAGTCGGCTTCCTTGGCCCACTGCTGGGGTCACTACTGCCACCTGTTGCCCAGCACCATAGCTTCCTCTGGACTGCAGCACCTGCTGCAGCCTGTTCGCCTTCCGATGTGGCATCCTGAGCTTGCTGCCAAACTCTGGTCTACTGCACATTGGCACATCGCACTGCCACTGGACATTTTGGGCAGCCTTTGCACAATGCTCTGTGTCAGGTTTTTGGACTTGCTTTGACCTTTCCTACAGTGTCCAGAGGACAAGATGAACGGGGCCACCAACATTTGCTCAGTATTTTCTCCTGGAACAGATATACACTGTGGAGAGGGGCTCAAAACCCATTCCTTTAGCATTACAGTCCTACTTTTTTTTTTCTAATTCTTTATTTTGATTTTAGTCACTCAGGGAAGTACATTACAGAGGTCCACATTATTGTATTTTTTTTTTTGGCTGACATCCAACCCACATTCTGCTCCAGCTCCGACTATCCGCCTCGTTCCCTAATTGCCATATCCCTGTGGATACCTCCTGGCTTACCCCCCAGGGCGGAGCCACGGCACCAAACTGGCTGTCTATAACAGGAGAAGATGTCAGCAGACCACCGACCTTGCCTCCCTGGCTTCCCCCCAAGGGCGGGGTTCGGGTTGCGGATGCTTGAGCTGAAATTGGGAGGCAGGGAACCATAGAGGCCAGGCATCGTGCAGGCTTTATCCTCGGCAGACTGCATTTTTTGTATGTGCTGCTGCCCTGAAGTGAACGCGTAATGATGTTCAGCATCCTTACCAACGCATCGGGCTACCGCTGTCACCAAGGATCCTCCAGGCCTCCGCTAGGGGGTCTGTCGAGCAATCGGACACTCTACACTACCCATCCTCCTCCCCGAGAAGGAGAGCAGTCCGTAGGATGCTGAGTCCTTCTCCCCTGGCCATCCCTCCGACTCCCCAGGTCTGTTCCTGAACCCAGATCGTCGGCGTCACAAGCAGAAATCCAACCGCTGCGCTGGCGGTCCAGCCGCAGAGTTCCACGTTACACAACACAATTACAAATCCCTTAGAAATAGTACATTATAACTGAAGGCATACTGGTCAAGCATACTTCATGTACAGTTCTTATAAGTAAAATATCATCACTATTAAGTAAGCAAAATGTTAGTGTTTAATGTAAGTAAACTGTAAGAGGCACCCAAAAAGGGTGTGGACTCAGCCTTTCAGGAATATATCAGAGGAGTGGCTGCATCCCCAAATTCCCAGAACAAATGGCACAGTAGCATTACAGTCCCTTACATCACCCCAAAACATCGTTATGATAAAGTAACTGTCACACCATAGCACCCATGTCCTCACCACACACTGACACCTCAGTATAATTTGACCACCACTCCTGCCCTAGTATTTGCCCCATACATGTAGAACTGCTAGCAAAGATAATTGTAATAAGTACAGACAGCCCCCCTCCCCGATCCTAATAGTAAATACATAAGGAACTACATAGAGAGCCTGCGGCCCCATTCCTCCACCATGCATCATCCAAGTGCTGTATTTGGGAGACAGGGCAGCAGCGCTTGGTGATCAGCAGGCTGGTTTACCAGAGTTACGAGTGGAGCTAAATAAAGTTAAATTAATTCCTTTCCACTATGTAAATATTTTCTCTTACTGGCTCATTTTGCTAATCGGGCAGGCAACTAACTGGAATGAGTCGCCTGCCCGAATCGTGTCAGTGGCTCTTTAACATCCCATGCTTCTTGCACCTCTCCCAAATTTATTTATTTATTTTTATTTATTTAATTTTTGTTTACCGGGTAAGTGCACTAGCCAGCAGGTGACTATTTTCAGGCACGACCCGGGAGAGTACAAGACAAGGTACATACTGAGGAATATACAACAATGTCATACAGTTGGAGAGGCAGTACAAAGTACAAACTGAGAAGTTAATTAGATTAAGTTAACATAGTGTCGACTAGACTAAGAAAAAAAGTTAAAATAACTAGAAAAAACATTGAAATCTTGCAAGTCTTGGGAGAGCGGGTACTGGTACTGGGACAGAGTAGTTCCACCAAGGGAGACATAGTTCAGGTGGTGGGAGATGAAGGGAAGGAGTGGTGTGGGAGGTTCAGGAGCATGGTTCCTGTCAGCTATGCCACACAGACTACGGCATTGGTGGCTCAGTGGACCAAATGTGGCCGGGCTCATGGAACTGCTCCCGGGGTAAGAATGCGGCAGCATCCCCTGAGGTAGTCTAAGCCCGGAGCATGAGGCGAGATCATATTTCTGATTGCCTTGGGGGTAGCATGAGCTGAGAAATTGGGTCATGGGGGGGCAGTGCAGCTCTGGCGGGATAGAGGAGGGAAGCAAAGACAGCCCAGGAGAAGATTGGCAAGAGAGGTTGGAAAATTCAAATTTACGCCCTTAGCAGCTTAACGGTAGGGATAGTCAGCCGTAACGAACTACGGCGTTAGCTCAGAATAACTAGTAGCTGGGCTCATGGAACTCTTCCTTGGGTAAGAAAGCGGCTGCATCCCCTGAAACAGACTAGCCCCGGTCATGAGAGCGGCACTCGTTCAGGTTTTAGCAAGCCTACCAGTTTTGGTAACAAGGCATCGGGGAAGGGAGTCCTGGCTAGGAGGTACCGTAGGCACGCATGAGGTTGGTTAAAGGCCAGGGGATCTGTGGGAGGATAAGGAGACGTTTACGGCTTTAGCGGTTGGGCGTTAATTCTGATTTCTTTATATCAAAACATTTTGGGGGGGGGGGCTTAAAGGGTAACATGCATGTATAGGGGCTGACATAGGTCCATTAACAGCTCTTTAAAACAAGGTATTGGGCTCACCTGTAGTTGGAAGTACTCCAGAGATACAGGTAACTGTGTCAGTTCAATATTAATACTACACTGCAGCCATTTGTTGAACATTGTGATGTAACTGAATGGCAAACTGCACTCGCCTCAATGTAGTTAGGTACGCTTTGTTCCTGACATCACAATGTTCTAAAAATTGCTGCTATGTAGTATTAATGTTGAACATACTTGGTCTGTATATCTGGAGTGCTTTCAGCTATGGATGACACCAGTACCTCATGTGAAAGAGTGTTTCATGAGCTTTCAAACTATAATAGTCACTGGACATGATTGTATTCCTTGAAGTTGCTTAGGGTTGAGGGAAGGTATAGGCTACTGAGGGTTGCTTTCTTATCATTGGGGCCATTGGGGGTTTCAGGGTGTGCATAGCATGCTAAAAGGGTGGGGTTGGAAGGCTGGCTGACCGCCAGGATGGGGACGGAATGTTATCCCTAGGTTATGTTGATCATGACATTGACTGTTTCATTGTTTGGCAGTCTGTAATTAGCTGCTGTTTGGTTTGCAGTCCCTCCCCTTAATGCAGTCCCATTACCTCATTTAAGCCTGAGCAGAGGTAAAAATTCCTAGTCTCCCATAGAGTTTTCAAAATGTTGCTTAGATTTTCTTTTATTGAATAATCACTTGTAGTTATGAGCAGTCCGCTCAAAAAGTGGGACCATGTGGACTCCCAGGACCCATCCTGCCACCTTGGATGCATTAGGTGAACTGATTTGAGCAACTTCCAATTACAGCAGCAGCCAGTTATTGTATAAGCTGGCTCGGTGGCACTGAGGGTTGAGGCGCTGGATGCCACATCTTGCACCACGCTGGCATCCCGTGTTCGGGAACGGACTTGGGTCGTCGAGGGTTGGCAGGGGAGGAGTAGGATCGAGCATCTGGAGGACTGCTTTCCTCTCCTGTGGAAGGAGGGATCGCAGTTCCCGGCACTGTGCAACCCCCAGTGGAAACTGGGGAGAGCAGCACGTCAGGACCGCTCAGCAGGGGTAGGGATGTGGCAGACGCCCATAGACGCCATCGCCGGCCCTCGGCACATAAGGTAAAAGCCCAGAAGAAGCCAGAAGGGGAAGGATCTAGATTCATTTCAGTGCTTTGCAGTAACTGCTCATTGCTGTTTTTGTTTTAAACTTAGATTGTGGGCTTTTAGTGGCACTGTTATTTCTTGCTGTCTTCACTTAGAATTGTTTTATGGGCTGTTGAAAATTTAAAACCTATTTTGGTGTACTTGTAGTGGTGGTGTTTTCCTTTGCTATCTTTAATTGCTGCAAATTGTCGCCCACCCTCCCTCTTCTGCCCCCACGCTTATTTATATGCCCTGTTAAATCTGATTGACAGGAGCTAAGCACAGGGAATAGCAGGGGTTGTGGAGTAGGAGGGGCATAAGGTGGAGAAAGCCCGCCCTCAGCACAGGTGTCTTGACTAATGTATGTTTTTTGTATTTTCCTTGTTTAAAGAAACGTATCTGAGGATCGGTGGCAGGATTTTTAGGACAGTAAATTAATAAAAAGGGAACTAGGAGAGCTTCAGTAACAGACGAGTACTGGAATAGCAGTATAATGTGGGGAGTGGTGCAATGCAGTGGCTGCAGGGCAGCCATATTCAGGCGGACCTCCTGGATGCTGAGGTGCTGCCCTATCTGCAGGCATCTCTCTAGACTGTGGGAGGAGGTAGCCAGACTCGGAGCGGAAGTAAACTGGGTCAGGAGTACATTCGCCCCTATCAAGAGACCACCTAGTCTAACGATGCTGCCTCAAAGTATGCCAAGAACAAGGAGCACTTGGATGATGGTGGGCTGAGGGAGGGTTCGGCGGTCAGGCAGAGGTACATCTCAATCATATTCCACTCCAGAACTCGTATGCTGCACTGGCAAATGGGGACAACCAAACAGAGGTACCAAGAGAAGTGGAAGGGAAGGATGTGGAGGTCAGCCAAGGAGGTGACCTCAGTGGGGAGAGCAGTGGACCCCAGAGGAGGAGGAAGAGAATCCTGGTGGGGGACTCTATCATAAGAGGGATCCAGCTAGGAACACAGGAGGGGGAGGACAGGGAGGTGAGGGGCCTACCAGGTGTCACGGTATGGAGGGATGGGAGGAAGATCCTGGGGATCACCGGGAAGGCAAGACTGGAGGGTGAGCTGGATGCCATTATCCACCTAGGTACTAATGACCTGGCAAATGGGGAGCCTAAGGAAGTTCAGGAAGAGTTTAGAAAATTGGGGAGGGGTCTCAAGCAAGTAGCTACTTCTGTCACCTTCTCGGAAGTACTACCTGTGACAGGCATGGGAGAGCGTAGAGGTGCATGCACCAGGAACTTTAACTCATGGTTGAAGAACTGGTGCTGTGAGGAATGGTTTGGATTCATTAGTGACTGGGGACCCACCTGAAGGGATAGAGGCTTGTTCAAGCCTGACGGCCTGCATCCATCCTGGAGGGGAATCCAAGCACTCAATGATAAGTTTAAATGCTACATGGACAAGCATTTAAACTAGCCAAGGGGGGTGGCAGGCCAGCAAGGAGGGTACCTAATTGCCCACCCCCCACAGCTAGCAGTGGAACCAGTGAACCGGAGGAGTGAATATCTCTACAAAGCAGTGTGCAAAAGATGGGAGATAAGCACTCAAGAGGTGGATAGGTAGAAAGGTGGCAAAATTCAACAGAAGGGCAAACAGCAGGGAGAACCAGGGATAAAGGACAACCAGGGAGGGGGCTGAAGTAGAACAGCTAAATAGTCCAGGGAGTTAAACTCATGGAAAGCCATGTGTGCCAGTGCCAGGAGCCTTAACAACAAGATGGAGGATCTGGAGGCTGCCATGGTGCATTTGGACCTGGACATTGTGGCCATCACAGAAACCTGGTGTAATGATAACCATGACTGGGAGATGGCCATACCTGGCTACAACATATTCAGAAGAGACAGGCAGGTAGGAAGGGAGGAGGAGTGGCACTGTATGTGAAAAAAGACATAAGGGCCACAGAGATCCAGGAGGAACAAAAAGGGGGAGAGATACTGTGGGTTAAGCTGGAGAGGAAAATGGTTCAG
This sequence comes from Neoceratodus forsteri, assembly GCA_016271365.2. Taxonomy (NCBI): domain Eukaryota; kingdom Metazoa; phylum Chordata; order Ceratodontiformes; family Ceratodontidae; genus Neoceratodus; species Neoceratodus forsteri. Next base: position 502,555,626 of record CM028132.1, read on the forward strand.
CCGTCTGCACGGGGGTGCTCTATAGACCACCAGCACAGGAGGAGGAAGAAACAGATAGGGAGCTGATGCTAGCCATCCAAAGGATGGCAGACAAGGGTGAGGTGGTGCTGGTTGGAGACCTCAGTATTCCAGACGTGGACTGGAGCCTCCCAGCAGCAGCATCAACCAGGAGCAGATTTATCCTGCACTCCCTTCAAGATGCCTTCCTCACGCAACTGGTCATGGAATCAACTCAGCAGAAGGCAATACTGGACCTTGTGCTCACAAATGGGGACAGTGTGATGGGGTAACAGTGGGGGAACACCTGGGGAACAGTGACCACCAGTCACTGTGGTTTGACATCAGAGAAGGAGCAGAACCAAACTGCACAAAAACACGTATCCTGGATTTTAGGGGGGCAGATTTTGGGGAAAATGGGGAGATGGTTGAAAGAGGCATTAATGGGAATGGGGCAGGAATTGGGTTGAGGAACAGTGGGCAATATTTAAAATGGGGATTACAAGAGCAACAGAATTATGTATTAAGCAGGTTAGCAAGGGGGAAAGGAAGGGGAGGCCATTATGGTTTTCCAAGGAGGTACTGGAGAAAGTGAAAGCCAAAAAGATTGCATTCAGGCAATACAAAAAGACGCAGGCAGAAGGGGATAGGGAGACATGCCAGGAGAAGCAAAGGGAGTCAGGGAGGTCGGTAAGGGAAGCCAAAGCTCAGACAGAAGAGTGCATTGCAAAATTTTTATTTTTTAATTATTTGCTTTTGTTTACCGGGTAAGTCGCACTAGACAGCCAAATGCCTATTTTCAGGTGCGACCCGGGAGAGTTACAAACTTGAGTATACAGGTACAGTGACGAATCAATTTTACATACAATGAGATATCAAGTTATATGGAAGAATGACAACCAGTAAAAGACACGAACCCGGGGTTGTTACAGACGACCGGAGAGTTAAAGGCTAGTGCATACACAAACAGTGAGCGAGTCAAATTTACATACAATGGGATAGCAGGCGATACCAAATATGGCACTCAAGGAATGGGGTGGGGGATCCCCTGGGACGAGCCCAACGGGGGAGGGGAAAAGGAGGGCCAGGTGACCCCATTCGAGAAGGAAGACCGGGAGTCAGACTGGAGTAGGGATGCCATTTAGCCATTACTTGACCAGTTGATGGGAGAATAAGTGCAGTGGACCCTGAGGGCGCAGAGACCCCCCCCCCCATGCACACATAGTGCAGGGGGCTACGAGGTGCATGGACAGGTGGAGGAGCCCTTCAGGAAGTTCCAAAGGGAAGTTTTAAAGCCTGGATGGGAGGGGGTGGATCGATTAAGGGCTGGGAACTAATTCCATAATTTAGGGGCATAGTTGGAGAAGGCCCGATCACCCGCAAGGGTGCGCGTCCTAGGAACTGGGCGATTGAGTGCCACCCTTGACCTAAGGTGGTAGGAAGAGGTGTCAGGGTTGAGGGGAAGGGCAAGGCCAGCAGGGGTGGCTGATCTGACGATGTTGTCAATGAAGTTCCCTACTACGAAGATGCGGTGCTTCTCAGGACGGAGCCACCCAAGGCGTGTGTAGAGGTCGCAGCGGTGTGTCAGGGGAGGGGCAGAAAGCGCAAAGCGGCAGATGTTGTTGTAGGCCGTATCCCATTTCAAGAGGCTGGATTTTGGCACGGGGGGCAAAGGTCACTAGCCCGTAGCAGAGGGAGGGGAGGAGAACACCCCTGGCTAGGGCCACCCGAGCAGCCGGGGTAAGGCAGTTTTTGGCTCTGTAGGCGAGACCGAGTTTAACGTTCGTAGCCTTGCAGACATTTCAGATGTGTAGGGAGAAGTCCAGCTGAGGGTCCAGAGTGACGCCCAGGTACTTGACAGAGGCAACCGTCTGCAGGGGCTAATGGTATCACATAGTATGTTATTTATTATTAACATTTTACCAGGTGAGCAAAAAGAACTTGGGAGGGCTCATTTTCTAGCAGCGACCTGTGGGAAGTAAATACATATAGGTACACAGTACAAATATACATTTACATTACATTCTCGACTAATACATCAGGGGCTAGATATTCAAAAAAACACAGAAGTGGAGCACAAATGTTTGCGTTGCTCTTGCTCCTGCACCCAACCTGGAGGCTGCTATATTCAGTTGGATAGCGCAGCGGTGCCATCTGACTGAATATCAAGTGTGTCAGTGCAGTGCTAAGTCAAGCAGCACTGCCCCGACATGGACCTGGGCTGCATCCAGCCCACAGGGAACTGCGCTCCGGTACTGGATAGCATTGGAAGCCATGTGCACGATTCAGCTGCACAATGCAAATGAACCTACTGGGCACGCAAGGTGCTAAGCGGCCATTTGCATGCCGATTATGGACTCATTTACATGGTAAGCAGCAGCCCAGTTATGCCTGTCCTGTGGGCATCCACCACTGCAGTCTTTGTGGTGAGTGGCACCCCCCCCCCCCGTGGCCCATCCTCTATTTGTTAATGTATTCCCTGGTGTCTATTGGCACCCTCTCAACCCCGCTCATGCCCATTCTGTAGATGGACATACGAAAATGCCACCAGAAACAGGCCTCACGGTCTATCAAGCCTGCTGAAGTGCGCAGCTAGCACCTTATAATGCTGCTGCCCCTCCCTTCCCCCCATCCTGTTACCCCTTACCCTTACTCTATCCCAACCCCTCTTGAAGTTGTCTACCGTCTTGCAGGCCACTACCTCACCTGGCAAGGAGTTCCACTTGTCCACCATTCTTTCTGTGAAAACACCTCATCTCTCTCCTGAATCTACCCCCCAATCTTAATTGGTGTCCTCTCGTGTCCCTCCCCTTTCTCCTCTGGAAAATCCTCTCTGTATTAGTCTTGTTTATTTCCTTCAGATACTTAAAGGTTTCAATCATATCTTCCCTGTACCTCCTTTCTTCCAGAGAGTACATATTCAGCTCCCCCAGCCTTTCCTCGTATGGCTTGCCCTTCAATCCCTGGATCATCTTTGTAGCTCTACGCTGCACCCCCTCCAACAATTAGATGTCCGTCTTCAGGAACGGGTGCCAGTATTGCACACAGTACTCCAGGTGAGGCCTGACCAGCAACCTATACAGGGGCAGGATAACCTCCCTACTTCTGGAGGAGATCCCTCTAGCTATACACCCCAGCATTTTGTTGGCTGTCAGCATGGCTCAGTCGGTAGCACATCCGCCTCTGGACCAGAAGGTCGTGGGTTCTCATCCCACACTGGGATTGGACTTGCACCTAAAAATCGCTGGCATGCGAGTGCAGTATTGGGGGTGCTGTACTGCTGGGGTGTGCCGTCCTTTGGATGAGACGTTAAACCGAGGTCCCTTCTGCCCATCCTGGTGTTGTCCTGGTGGGTGTCCAGGTGGAAGTAAAGGAACCCAGGGCACTCTTGGCAAAGAGCGGTGTCCTGGCCAATATTCCCCTTCCCATAAACCGGTTCATGCAATTATCCAGGCTGTGTGTGGGTGATGATGTGCGATATGGCCACCACCACACATTCAGTCACTTCACTACCAGTCTAGCATTGCTTGTAAAGCGCTTTGGATGTATGAAAAGCGCTATATAAATGCTGATTCTTCTGGGTAGAGGGAACAAAACCTTTTACAGGTACGCAAGTGAAAAAACAAAGACAAAGGGAAGGATAGTGAGACTGAAGGGGGAACATGGGGGCTACGTGGAGGATGACAGCAGTAAAGCTGACAAATTGAACAGGTATTTCTGCTCAGTCTTTACTGAGGAAGAGGAGGGTAATGTGCCTGAAGGGAGTACAAGGGGTGGGAATGGTGCAGAAATGGACACAAGTCCCTTTACATGAGAAAGGGACCTGAAGGAACTAGAAGGAATAATAGTTGATAAAACAGTGGGGCCAGATGGGGTGCACCTAGGGTTGCCACCTGTCAGGTTTTTTACCTGGTGATCAGGTTTTCAGGGTCCTTTTCAGGTAATCGGGTTTTGCTCTGTGCTGGTCAGGTTTTTGAGCCATTTTGAATGCTCACATAATTTTGAAACAGATTTTGTCATATCATTCATTGTTTCAGCTACATATCCAGGGTAGAAACAATTTCTGTTGTCATTATAGCCTTTTGTTTGTGAAAGCAGTCAACCTGGCAGGTGTAAAGTATGGCCATTAACACTTACTTAACCTAATCATTTCCACTGTATTTCAAAGTGACATAGCAGCAAAGCTGCCCCCCACCTTTTCAATAACAGAGCCAGTTGTCGTCCACTTTTCATTTGCTGGTAAACATTTTCATTTGTAACAGTATTTAGGCATTTTTAAATGTTTTAATTTTTTTTCCTCAAGAAAACAGTATGGTCACTTCCTTGGCTTTGAAATAGTACTGTGGACATGAAAAGGAAATGGAACCAGAAAAAGATAATAGAGTACACGTTACAGGAAACAATTTCTTTGTTATGTATTATTACATACCATGCATACTGTTGTATGCTATTTATAGTATTTTCCTTGTCTCCCCCAGATCATATCTGTAAATAAGATTTATTTTATCTCTGTATGTTTATGTGGTAAACCAATGTCAATAAATAAATTAAATACGTAAGTAAATAAATAACTTGGAAGACCCTAGGAAAGTAACTTTAACAGGTACAGTACAGTAGAGTAGCTTAACATTTTTGTTGAACTGCTGCTTGAAGCATTGTCTTTTATTGATATAACAAATGGCTTTCTTGGAGGAGCAATGCATGATGAGTCATGAAAAGGGGTGGGGCTAGGGGCGGCGCTTAGGATCTGGTTTTTGCCTCATCCAAAGGTGGCAACACTAGGTGCACCCCATGGTCCTAAAAGAACTAAGAGAGGTGGTGGCTGAACCTCTGGCAAGCCTGTTTAGCCGATCATTGGAAACAGGGGAGGTACCCAAAGACTGGAGAATAGCAGATGTAGTCCCGTTGTACAAAAGCATGAACAGAGAGGAAGCGGGGAACTACAGACCAATCAGCCTCGCCTCAGTAGTGGGGAAGGTCATGGAAGCACTATTGAAGGAGAGATTGGTGGAACATCTGGTTACCAACAGACTACAGGACCCAAAGCAGCATGGTTTCACCAGGGGAAGGTCATATCAGACCAACCTCATTGAATTTTTCAACTGGGTGACGAGGTGGATCAGGGGAGGGCAGTGGATATGGCCTATCTGGACTTCAGCAAGGCCTTCGACACTGTGCCACACAGAAGACTATTAAACAAACTAGGGAATATGGGAGTGGGCAGGACAGTAGTGCGGTGGGTAGGTAACTGGCTGGGTGGCAGGACACAGAGGGTTGTGGTAAATGGCTGTCACTCCAGGGAAGAGTGACCAGTGGGGTACTACAGGGATAAGTGCTGGGACCAGTCCTATTCAACGTCTTCATCAGTGACATTGCGCAGGACCTAGAAGGCAGAATTTCCTTGTTCGCTGATGACACAAAGCTCTGTAACAGAGTAGACATGCTAGAGGGTGTAGACAGAATGAGGAGGGGCCTGCAGAAATTTGGAAGAATGGTCAGGGGTTTGGCAGTCGAAATTCAATGTAAAGAAGTACAAGATAATGCATATGGGACACAAAAACCCTGGAACAACATATCAGTTGGGGAGTAAGTATATAGCATGCGCCAAGCAGGAAAGGAATCTTGGGGTTATCATCTCTGATGACCTCAAGGTAGGGAAACGGTGCGACAAGGCAGCAGGTAAAGCAAATAGGATAATGGGATGCATAGGCAGGAGCGTCACCAGCAGGAAAATGGAGGTATTAATTCCACTATACAAGACATTAGTGAAGCCCCACCTGGAGTACAGTGTACAGTTCTGGAGAGCTTAGCTACGTAAGGACATAGGGTAGAGAAGGTTCAGAGGAGGGCAACAAAGATGATACAGGGATTGCATCACAGGTCCTATGAGGACAGGTTGAAGGACTTGAATATGTACTCCCTGGAGGAGAGGAGGGAGAGAGGGGAAATGATAGAAACATACAGGTATCTTACAAGAAGGTACAGAGTGCAGGAATACACTATTTTTCAGCGAAAAAGATGTTCCAGGATGAGAGGGCATGGGATGAAGTTGGAGGGAGGGCAATTCAGAGGAAACGTGAGGAAGAATTTCTTCATAGAATGGGTGGTGGACAAGTGGAATGCCCTGCCAGAGGAAGCAGTGGGGGCTGAAACAATCACAGGATTTAAGAATGCATGGGATAGACATTAGGGAATTCTGGAGGTTAGGGTTAAGGGCAGCAGACTTCTAGGAAAACATAAAGTGAACTTACAAGCTCAAATGGGCAGACTGGGTGGGCCGTAGGCCCTTGTCTGCTGACTGTGTCTATGTATCTATGTAAAAACCCTCTGCCCACATGCATGACGCCTCCAAAGGGGTACTGTCCACGGCTGCTTCCAAACAAAGCCTGACTCGAGGGGCAGGGGCTCAAGGGTGATGCGTCTCCCTCCCGTAAGGGCAAGCCATGGTCCTCCCTGCTTCAGCTGGGTCATGGCAGAGGCTGGTAAAGTAGCCAGGATGTTAAGACCCCTCATAGCAGGGCTGATTGGGGAAGGACCCCCCACCCCGTTGTGAGTGCAGAGTGCAACAATAGAATGTACAAAAAAGAAAGCCAGTTATTGTATGTAATTTATCTAACCGCCAGCACTTCCTCAGGGCAAGATCAAGTCTGGGAGTTTGTCCTGTCTTCTTTCAGAGTGGACTACTCAAAACTAGTTTAATGCAGAAAAATAAAAGGCAGCACCATCACCAGGCTTCTCCAGGACTTACAGGGCTTCCCAGCTCCTGCTATGGTACGGATCCAGATGGAGGAGGTGTCTGGTCGCAGGTGCAGGACCTGCAGGAGGCCAAATTTCATCCTGAATGGTCGGGGTGTTTCTGTTTTCTGCCCTCCAACCTCAGGCACTGATGGCAAGGATGCACATATACATGCACCTAAGCATGCATAGCATCAGCTGGCATCCTTCCTCCCATGAAGCTGTGTCAACTGCACTACCACCTGTCAAGGTGGCGGTATTGTAGTGAATCAGACCACCCACCCTCCTCAGAGAAGGAGAGCATCCTCTGGGATCCTTCACCCTCCTCCCTTGAGTCAGCCCCTAACAACCCTATTTTACCCCCAAACCTGGGTCTCCAGGGCTGCTGAGAGAGAGAGAGAGAAAGCAGCCAAAGCTTCCTTAAATCAAGGAGGTTATTAACTAGACTACACTGAATTGAATTATTACTTTTTGGACCTGTGTAAGTAACTAGTATTGCTTCTCTGTTTTTAGGATTGACTTTTCTTAGTTTAACTTTAATTTGCCAGGGAGGAACTGTAGCTGGGAGATATTTGCAGTCATTTGTGAGTAGACCTGTTACTTAACCTCTGTCAAATAGGTGTCTGAAAGGAAGGAACGCACTCCCTGGGGTGGCGGGTCACAGTTGTAGTTGATTGTTTCTGGAGGGCACAGGTTTCCTCCTACCCACCTCAAGTGCATAACTTTCTTTATAGCAGGGGTTCTGACATCACTTCCCCAAAACAAACAACATACACCTGTTCATATCCTTAAAGGTGCATCACACATACCAAACCTGCATCACGGCCAAGAAAATTATAATGGGTTTGGCCCCACCTGGTGTCTGTGCCCTCCTTAAGCCTAGATATAGGAACGTCACTACAAGGAGATCCAACTCCCATCTACTACATATCCCACGATGTCGCTCGACCCAAGGACAAAGATCATTCACCTATCGGGCATCCAACTGGCTCAACTGTCTTGGCAGCGACATAGCGACCGCTCCAACACTCTGCCTCTTCAGGTCCAAGCTGCACCTCTCACTGCTTGTATCCTGCGATTGCCCATCTTAACATTTCCACCGTTCCAGCAGCAAATGCCCTAGCACCCAGCACCTACAATTAGTCTTTGCACCCCTAGCATCTTACCTGTCATATTCTTTCGACAAGACCCCCTGGCTGCACTGTCTCCCCTCGCCCACCTCCCCCCACGACTCTCCACTCCTGCCCCGCCCCCAACAATCTCCCTTACTCCTCTACCCTGCACCTCCTTCCCCTCGATCTCCTACCCTCACTTGCCCCACCCCCTTGTCTTGCTCATAGCTCAAGTCTTTGTACTGGTTATGTGTTTGTAACTAAAAATGATGACTGCTGCACACGCTGACGTGGAACCTTTGTAAAAGAGCCTTGGCTCAAAGGTATTGTAATCCTAGATTGAAATAAATAAGTAAATAAAAACACTGAATAGGAGGTAGAGACACTCACAAGTTTGCACACACAAAAACAAGAACAAAGGGAAAAAAGGCATCTCTAACAGGAAGGGACACAGACATGTGGTGAGTGGTGCAATGCACTGGCTGTGGAGCAGCAGTCTTCCGGGAGGTATTCTGCAGACTGCGTTGCTGCCCTGTTTGCAGGCACCTCTCTTGTCTGAGGGAGGAGCTTGTTCGTCTCCATGTTGACCTGGCAAGGATTCGGGGAAACCTGTTCCCCAACCCAGGGTCCACCCAAGCCACTGCCACTACCTCAGAGGTTGCCAAGAAAGAGGAGTGGTTTGACCACGGTGGGCTCGGGGAGAGTGAGGGTGGTGGAACAGAGGCGCATCCCTCCAGTTGTGCCTCTCCACAGTTCATTTGCCACTCTGGCAGAGCATGGTTCCTCTATGGAGGCACCAGCAATGGAGACCAAGGAGGATGCTGGGAACCTCCACAATGCAGACCCACAGCAGGGTGGCACAGGACCCCACAGGGGAAGGAAACAACTCCTGGTGGGGAATTCATTGTTAGAGGAGTTAGGAGGGTAGAACTGGGGGAGGGAGGGGAAAGGGAGGTAAGGTGCCTGCCGGGCGCCAAGGCTTGGAGGGACAGGAGGAAACAAATCCTCAGGATCGTGGGAGCAGCTGCAAGGGGGAGTGAGCTGGATGTCACTATCCACCTAGGGACGAATAACCTGGCTGAGAATGGGATCAGAGCAGTGCAACAGGAGTTTGTGGAGTTGGGGAGGGGCCTTAGACAAGTAAAACACCCGGTAACGTTCTTGGAAGTGCTACTTGTCTATGGCACAGATGAGGCTAGGGTACTCTGCACCATGAGATTCAATTACTTGTTGAAAAACTGGTGCAGAGTTCAGGGACTTGGCTTCATTGGCGACTGGGGCTCCACCTGGCGGGATGCAGGCCTATACTGGAGAGATGGTCTGCATCTATCCAAGAGGGGAACCAGGATCCTAGGTGATAGGTTTAAATGCTTCATTGGCAAGCATTTAAACTAGCCAAGGCGGGAGGCACTGAAAAGGAGAAGGGAAATCCTGTGCCCCAAAAAATCAGGGTAGTTAGTGAGGCAAACACCAAGATAGAGCAGTCGATAGGGAGAAGGGCAGGGGTAAATGGAGAAAAGACAAAAGCTGTAAGGACAGGGATTGGGCAAAAAGAAATAAAGCCATAAGAAAATGGAGGGTAATGAGTACCAATGCCCATAGTCTAGGTAAAAAGCTCCCCAAAATGGTGGCCTTGATGGAAGAGGGATGTCTGGATATTGTGGCAGTCACAGAAACATGGTACACAGAGAACCATAACTGGGATGCCACCGTACCAGGGTACACAATCTACAGGAGGGACAGGGAGGTAAGAAGAGGAGGAGTAGCTCTCTATCTAAGGGAAGGGATCAAAGCAACAGAACTAAAGGGTAAACAGGGAGGAGAGGAGGCACTGTGGGTCACCCTGGAGACTGGAAATGACATCACAGTCCGCACAGGGGTTGTATACAGACCCCCATCTCAGTGGGAGGAAATGGACAAGAAAATGATAGACGGCATCCTTGGGATGGCAGAGAAAAGGGACATATTGCTGATGGGGGACCTGATTGTGCCAGATGTTAAATCAAATCAAATCAAACCTTTATTTATCCAGGCGATCACCATTGAGCAAGCTCATTTACAAGGTGGACCTGCTGTGGTTAAGGACAAATATACATAAATACATTAAGGTGCAGTATACAAAATGATAAACAGGATACAAAAAAAAAACAATCTTACAGCAACATGTTAGGCTCAATATATACATTCCAATTGTTCACAGAGAATCTACATGTGTTGCATAGTATTATTGCAGTATTTACAATCTTCATATACATAGAAGTTGAGGCATCATGTTTATTATTGCCTACATGGAAGGGTACAGTTATTTTCATTTCAGCCCTCAGTAACTGTTTATGTACTTGGGTGAGGGTCCTAGGTTACAGAGGGACCCACGATGAGGACTGTATCTCCTGCTTCAGAGGCGGCAAGAGAGTAGAAAAAGAGGTGCCAAGGTTCCGAGGGCCAGTATGGCAGCTGATTAGTGACTAGTTAAATGGGGAAAGATAGAACTAGGTTCATGACTGGGTATGGTGGAACCAGAGAGGCAACCATCTGCAGGACTGCTAGTGACTATGGAAACACTTACAGTTTTCGGCGAATGCTTTGTCATAAATAGTCCTAAAAAGGGTAATACTGACAGGAGAACTAAGTCTCAATGATCTTTGTATCTTATTCCACAGTGTGGGCAGCGCGTGACTTATGGCAGCCCTACCAAAATGGTTACTGATCCTGGGGATTTCAAAGAAATTAGTGAGTGGCTTCAGTAGGGTCATAGTTACTCATTGGATTTAAGGGGAGACAGGCAACAATGTAATCTGGGAGCTTGTTGGTGAGGGCTCGAAGTGTCCAGAGGGCTGCATTTCTACACCGTCTGTATTGCAGGGAAAGCCACCCTACTGCTGAATATAGGGAGCAATGATGTGTGGAGGACGGGAGATCGGTTATGAATCTTAAGGCTCTATGGTACAGGACATCCAGTTTTGCAAGGTGTGAGATGGAGCATTGGCTATAGATAATGTCAGCGTAGTCGATTAATGAGAGGAATGTAGATTGAACAAGCTGTCTTTAGCTTCTGTGGTCAGGAGGTGTTTAATTCTGAAGAAGAGGCCAAGCCTCTGCCTAAGTTTTTCATCAGAACTTCTGTGTGCTCAAAAGGAGAGTTTATTGTCAAGCCATATGCCCAGATATTTGAATTTGGGTACAAATTCAAGCTTTTCGCCTAGTAAGGTGGTTATGGGAGAAATGTACCAGTGCAGCAGTGTAGGCCCCAGTGCTATTGGTGAAAAGATCATGGCCTTGGTTTTGCATTTAGTAGTAGTTTTTTATGGAGAAGCTGGTTCTGCAGTGTATCGAATTCCTTTTGTAATTCTGAGCATGTGGCTCCAGGAGAATCATGGCTTAGATAGAGCACCGTATCATCGGCAAACAGGTGTATACTGGCTTCCTTGATTCCCACATCCAAGTTGTTAATGTAGATGGCGAACAGTAGAGGGCCCAGTATGGATCCCTGTGGAACTCCTCTTTTTATTGGTTTGAGTGGAGAGAGCTCACCTTCGGCCTTGACTTGCTGCTGTCTGTCTGAGAGGTAGTCCTGGAACCAATCCAATGAGACTGAGTCCATGCCTATGGATTTTAGGGTTGAGAGAAGTAAACAGTGGTCGACGGTGTCGAAGGCCTTGCTGAGCTCTAGAAACACTGCACAAACAATTTTTTTATTGTCAAGGTCCCGTTGCCAGTCATTAGTGACTTTGGCCAACGCTGTAATAGTGCTATGCTTTGCTCTAAAGCCGGACTGCATAGGATTAAGCAATGAGGAGTCGTCTAGGAATGATCTCAACTGTATATCCACAATTTTTTCCATCATTTTCGATAGTATAGGTAAAAGAGAGATAGGCCTATAATTGTTTAGGTCACCTGGGTCTCCAGCTTTAAATAGTGGGATGACATGAGCAGTTTTCCATTCTGCGGGGAGAGATCCTTGGGCTAGGGACAAGTTGAATAGGTGTGATATAGGTGGGGCAAGTATGTAGTATGCAATTTTCAGAAAGTATGGGTCAAAGGAGTTGGCTCCTGCGCTTTTTCTAATATCTAGCTGTAGCAGAAGGTCTTCAACCTCCTTAATGGTAGTTTGGGAAAAGGAGAAGATCATATCTTTATTGCTTGGTTCAGGCAGCTGGGCTTTGAGCTGTGGACGTAAACTGCTTACTGGTGCATTATCGAATGCCGTGCCTGCAGTGGCAAAGTGGTTATTGAAGGCTTGAAGAATCTCAGTTTTGTTAGTGATAGTTGCATTGTCAGTGGTAATTTTGGAAGGTAATACGGTACCTGGTGAATGTCCAGACAGTTCCTTTATGGTAGACCAAAATTTGGCAGGGCTATTGGATGCAGATAGCAATTCCTTTTGATAAAAGTTGGCCTTGGCCTCTCTGACAAGTTTCGTGCAGACATTCCTAGCTGTCCTAAAGAGACACCAGTCTGCTACGGCATTCGATTTCCAGGCCTTTTTCCATAGCTGGTCTCTTTTGAGTAAAGCTTTCTTTAGGTCCGGTGAGAACTAACGGCAGGTTCTGGTTTTTATTCTTTAACTTTAACTGGAGCACATTTGCTGCAGCCACATCCAAGAGCAGGGCCATTCTCGTTGCCCTACAGGGGGCATGCCTCAGACAGCTAGTTTTGGAACCCACTCGGGAGGGAGCAGTCTTAGACCTCGTACTCTCAAATGGGGACGGAGAGAGGATCTCCGATCTTGAAGTGGGTAGCCATTTGGGAACAAGCGACCACCAAATAGTGTGGTTCACGATAAACTTAGCTGTAGAGTCAAGCAATACAAAAAGTGAAGGTATTGGACTTCAGGAGGGCTGATTGTGTCAAAATGGGAGAGTGTCTCAGAAAAGCACTAGCAAACAGGTAAGAAGGTGGGGTGGAGCAACAATGGGGAAACATCAAAACCGCCATCACAGAGGCAACAAGTCTTTGTGTGAAGCAAATAAACAAATCAAAACGAAAGAAAAAATCACTGTGGTTCTCAAAAGAAGTGGTGGGGAAGGTTAGGGAGGAAAATATAGCATTCAGGAAGTATCAGGAAACACAGAAGGAGCAGGACAGAGAACTGTATCAGTTAAAGCAGAAGGAAGCGGGGAAGGTAGTCAGAATAGCAAAGGCTCAAACCGAGGAAGAAATAGCCAACTCTGATAAGAAGGGGGAAAAAACTGTCATTGGTACATTAGGGAGCAAAGAAAGATTAAGGCAGGGATACTGAGGCTGAATAAAGAGGAAGGTGGTTGGGCAGAGCGCGCTAGTGAAAAAGTAGGGATACTGAACGAATACTTCTGCTCAGTATTCACAATGGAAACGAAGGGGGAGATGCCTAATCCAGTCAATAGAAGCACTCTGGACAGGGGGGTTAATATTAGTCCTTTCACAGAAGAAAGGGTTCTGAAAGAACTCTTAAAACTGAAGGTGGATAAAGCAATGGGGCCTGATGGGATTCACCCCAGAATTCTAAAAGAACTAAGGGAAGAACTAGGAACACCACTGACTACCCTTTTTGAAAAATCATGGGAGAATAGTGTGGTACCCGAGGACTTGAGGAGGGCGGATGTGATTCTCTTCACAAAAGTGGGAGCAAGACAGAGGCAGGAAACTATAGACCTGTCAGTTTGACCTCAGTGGTAGGAAAAATGATGGAATCACTTATGAAAGAAAGAATTGGGTACCTAGAGGCCAGTGGGGCAGAGGACCCAAGGCAGCATGGATTCACAGCAGGAAGGTCACGTCAGACAAATCTAATTGATTTCTTTGACTGGGTGACCAAAGTAGTAGACCAGGGAGGGGCTGTGGACATGGCCCACCTAGACTTTAGCAAGGCATTTGACACAGTCCTGCGCAAAAGATTAATAAACAAATTAGCCAGCCTGGGAGTGTGTCCCAGGGTGGTAGTCTGGGTAAAACACTGGCTCTTGGTACAGTTCTGTTACTGCTCACTAAACTGTTCAACCTGTCTCTCACTCTTAGACAATTCCCCCCCACCAATGAAAAGCCGCCATTGTAATGCTAGAATATAAAAGTGGCGACAGGTCCCTATTCTGCAACTACCGCCTCATATTTGTCCTCCCCACTCTGTCCAAAGCCTTAGAGCGTATCATGTCTGACCAACTCTGAATATCTCGATCATTACAGCGTCCAATGCCCACAGCAACACGGCTTCCGCAAAGCTCACAGCATGACCGCCGCCCTTCTTGAATACTCCAACCATATCCATAAGGCTCTTGACCAGGGTCACTTTCTAGGTGCCATTTACATAGACCTTACTAAGGCATTCGACAGTCACCAGCTCCTACTCCATTTCCTCCCTGCCCTAGGACTCTCACAAGGGGTCGTCAGCTGGCTTGGTAGCTACCTCCCAGGATTGAACACAATATGTCAAGATATTTGATTCCCTCTCTTGCAGCCCTTACTTTGCAGTCTTTTTATCCACCTAGGGACAAATGACCTGGCTAAGAAAGGGATTAGAGAAGTGTAGGAAGAGTTTGTGGAATTGGGGAGGGGCCTTAGACAAGTAGCACGCACGGTAACCTTCTCGGAGGTGCTGCCCATCTATGGCGTAGGAGAGGCTAGGGTGTTCCGCACCATGGGACTCAATCAGTGGTTGAAAAACTGGTGTGGAGCTCAGGGATTTGGCTTCATTGGGGACTGGGGGTCCACCTGGAGTGATGCAAGCCTATACTGGCATGGTGGGCTGCATCTGTCCAGGAGGGGAACCAGGATCCTAGGTGATAGGTTTAAATGCTTCATTGGCAAGCATTTAAACTAGCCAAGGGGGGAGGCACTGGAAAGGAGCAGGGAAATCCTAGCCCCCAAAAAAATCACGGTGTGCAGTAAACACCAACATAGAGGTGTCGATAGGGAGAAGGGCAAGGGTAAATGGAGAAAGTGACAAAGGCAAGAAGGACAGGGTGGGGCAAAAAGAAGTGAGGCCATCAAGAAATGGAGGTAATGAGTACCAATGCCCGTAGTCTGGGCAACAAGCTCCCTGAGCTGGTGACCTTGATGGAAGAGGATGCCTGGATATCGTAGCAGTCACGAAACATGGTACACAGAGAACCATGACTGGGATGTTAACATACCAGGGTACATAACCTAAAGGGAGACAGGGGGGGAGGAGTAGCTCTCTATGTAAAGAAGGGATAAAGCAACTGAACAAAAGAGTAAACAGGGAGGAGAGGAGGCACTGTGGGTCACCTTGGAGACTGGAAAGGGCACCACAATCCGTACAGGGGGTGTACAGACCCCCATGTCAGGGGGGAGGGAATGGACAAGTATATGATAGAAGGCATTCTTGGAATAGCAGAGAAGGGGGAGATACTGTTGATGGGAGACCTGAATATGCCAGATGTTAACTGGAGCACATTTACTGCAGCCACATCCAAGAGCAGGGCCATTCTTGATGCCCTACAGGTGGCAGGTCTCATACAGCTAGTTTCAGAACCCACTCATGAGGGAGCAATCTTAGACCTCGTACTCTCAAATGGGGGCAGTGAGAGGATCTCAGATCTAGAAGTGGGTTGCCATCTGGGAACAAGTGACCTTCAAACAGTGTGGTTCATGGTTCACGTTAAACTCGGCTACAGAGTCAAGCCATACAAAAGTGAGGGTACTGGACTTCAGGAGGGCTGACTTTGGCAAGATGGGAGAGTGCCTCAGAAAAGCACTAGCAAACAGGCTAGAAGGTGGTGTGGAGCAACAATGGGGAATCATCAAAACTGCCATCACAGAGGCAACAAGCCTTTGTGTGAAGCAAATAAAGAAATCAAAATGAAAGAAAAAGCCACTATGGTTCTCAAAAGAGGTGGCTATGAAAGTCAGGAAGAAAAAGGTAGCATTCCGGAAGTATAAGGAAACACAGAAGGAGCAGGACAGAGAGCTGTACCAGTTAAGGCAGAAGGAAGTCAGAACAGCAAAGGCCCAAACTGAGGAAAAGATAGCCAACTCCAGTTAAGAAGGGATAAAACCTTTTATAGGTACATCAGCGGCGTGAAAAGACAAGGAAGGGATAGTGAGGCTGAATAGAATGAGCGGTGGGTGGGCAGAGGGACAGTGAAAAAGCAGGGATACTGAACAAATATTTCTGCTCAGTATTCACAAAAGAGGAGGGAAGTGCCTAATCCAATTAACAGAAGCACTCTTGATAGAGGGTCGATCCCATCCTTTCACAGAAGAAGGGTTCTAAAGAACTCTTAAAACTGAAGGTGGACAAAGCAATGGGGCCTGATGGAATTCACCCCAGAATTCTAAAAGAATTAAGGGTGGAACTAGTGAAACCACTGGCTACTCTTTTTAATAAATCATGGGAGGATGGTGTGGTACCCGAGGACTGGAGGAAGGCGGATGTGATTCCCCTTCACAAAAGTGGAACCAAGACAGAGGCAGGAAACTACAGACCTGTCAGTTTGACCTCTGTGGTAGAGAAAGTGATGGAGTCACTTCTGAAGGAAAGAATAGTTGAGTACCTAGAGGCCAGTGGGGCACAGGACCCAAGGCAGCATGGGTTCTCAGCGGGAAGGTCACGTCAGACGAATCTAATATATTTCTTTGACTGGGTGACCAAAGTAGTAGACCAGGAAGGGGCTGTGGACATGGCATACCTAGACTTTAGCAAGGCATTTGACACAGTCCCACACAAAAGATTAATAGTCAAATTAACCAGCCTGGGAGTGGGTCCCAGGGTGATTGGCTGGACAACAGGGCACAGAAAGTAATTGTAAATGGAGTCCACCCTGAAGAAAGAGGGGTTACTAGTGGGGTGCCGCAGGGTTCAGTATTGGGTCCAGTCCTTTTTAATATCTTCATAAGTGACATTGCAGAGGGACTGGAAGGAAAAGTATGCCTATTTACAGATGACACAAAGATCTGCAACAGGGTTGATGCACAAGGAGGCGTGGAAAGGATGAGAAGGGACTTAGCAAGGTTGGAGGAATGGTCAGAGTATGGCAGCTAGGATTCAATGCAAAGAAGTGCAGAATAATGCACCTGGAAACAAGAACCCAGGGAAGAATACACAATGGGGGGAGGTAGTAACAACAACAAAAAAGGAAAGGGACCTGGGGGTAATCATATCAGATGACTTTAAGGTTAGCAAGCAATGTGAGAAGGCAGTAGGGAGGGCTGGAGGTATACTGGGATTCATAGGGAGAGGCATCAGCAGCAGAAAACAGAAGTTGTTATCCCCCTGTACAGACAGTTGGTGAGACCCCATCTGGATTACTGCATGCAGTTCTGGAGACCCCATCTCCTCAAGGACATAGGATAGAGACATTCCAGAGGAGGGCAACTAAAATGGTGCAGGGTCTGCAAGAGAAGCCGTATGAGGAGAGACTAAAGGAGCTTAATATGTATACCCTTGAGGAAAGAAGGGAGAGGAGGGGGGACATGATAGAAACTTTTAAGTACCTCAGTGGAATCAACAAAGTCCAAGAGGGTAGCATCTTTCAGAAAAAGAGACGTGCAAGAACAAGGGGACACAATTTAAAGATAGACGGGGGGTGGTTCAGTGGCAATGTGAGGAAGTATTATTTCACAGAGAGGGTAGTGGATGCATGGAACAGCCTTCCTGAGGAGGTTGTGGGGTCTAAAACTGTGGGAGAATTCAAGAATGCATGGGACAGACAAACTGCAATTCTTGTGGGGGGTAGGAAGAAATAGGCTGTTGGTTAACTAGGATCTGTGGCCTATCCTGTAGGTAGGTAAATGGGCAGACTAGATGGGCCAAGCGGTCCTTATCTGCCGTCAAAGTCTATGTTTCTGTGTTTATCAACAACTTCCCTAAGGTATGCAATAGCCACATGATCCTCTACACAAATGATGCAGTAATTATCTCCTCCCATGCCCGAACTAGTTCCGTTCACTGCTAACCAGCAAACAAATTTCTCCTTGATAGAGACCTGGTTCCAGAAGCACATTATTAATAAACTATGAGAAAACAAGCATTGTCTTCAACAAACAAAATCTCCCACTTGACCTGGTTAGTCATTTCAAGTTCCTAGGGGTAACTCTAGATGGCTCACTCACATATCAACTTCACAGCAACCACATCACTAAAGTCATTAATGCCAGGTTCGGGTCTTGTATCGGCACCACCATTGCCTTACCACTAAAGTGCTTCAAAAGAAGTTACTTGCTCCATCCTGTCCGTCATTGATGATGGGATTGCTGTTTATGGCTCAGCCACTGACACCGCCCTGACTCACCTAAAGGTGGCGCTCAACAACTGCTATCGACTTATTTCTGGAGCACACAGGCGAACCCGTATTTGTGAGCTCTATGCCCGTACTGGCTGGCTGCATCTTACAGACAGGGTTATGTATCATACCTGCCCCTTTACTAAGAAGATCTGCCTCTGCCTCACTCCCCCTTCCTCCCAGGTGCTTCTTCAGTGAGCCACTAACCTGAGGCACACACACTGCTCTTCCAAGCATTACTACCTTGTACCATTCTGCTGTACATCCTTAGCTCAGCACTTTTTCTCCTTCAGAGCCCTCACCTGGCTTAATGCTCTTCCTCCTGAGGTTGCCTTGGAGTCTAAACTTGGACCATTCAAATCAAAGCTGCACCAGTACCTCACTGTCAGGAACCTATGCGACTGTGCTCTCTCAGCTCTTGTCCTTCCCCTCTCCCTCATGACACCATTCCCCATCTACTCTTACCTCTTGGCTTGGCTCTCCAGCCCTGCTTTTCCCACATCCTAATCTCTTTTCAGTTACTTCTCGGTCCCCCTCCTTCTCCCTTCCCCCTTTCTTCCACCCCGTGCCCTCTTAGATCCACTGCCCTCCTGCATCCTACATTTTCCCCTTCCCTACTCCCTCTCATCACCCCCACCCTTTTGTACCTTCTTTCTCTCCTCACATATTTTCCTGCTGACAGTGCCACTCTCTGGCAGCTAACGTAAATATGTCACCCCATTAGCACTGTTAGACTTACCAAGTTTGTACCTTGTATGTTTATTGCCATGCTCCCGTTCAGTTTTTTATTGTGTGTTCAGATCTTGTAAATGAGCTTTGCTTTCTTGTTTCATATATTCATCTGTGACGTGGAACCTTTGCAAATGAGCCCTTGGCTCAAAGGTATTGTAATCCGAGAATGTAATAAATAAAATTAAAAAGTTGATGATCAAGTAGGCTCAGCAGCTGCTAATAAAGGTAGGGAAAAGGGGCAGATAATATGGGCCTAGCGGTCCTTATCTGCCGTCAGTTTCTATGTTTCTATGATAGCCTCCCTCCCACTGTTTCTGCCACTGCACTGTCACCTATGGCCGCCTAGGTGGCAGTCTTGTAGTCAATGGAGCAATCCTCTCTCCTTGAAGGAGGAGGAGACTGTCCTCTGGGATGCCTGATCCTCCTTCCTCCCTGCCGGACCTCCAGTGGCCCAGTCTCTGTTCCAAACCAGGGTCACTGACATCGTGAGCAGTACAGTAGCTGTACTGTTGCACTGAGTTAGGGGGGGTGGTCAGCAGCTTGATTTCTTGAATTAGAGGAGCTAACAAGATGGATAACAGCTGCAGTGCATACAGTCGATAAGTAATTTTATTTGCCAGTCCGTCAGCACAGCGACAGTGCTTGCAGTAGCGGCTGCCCCGGTTCAAGAATGAGCACGGACAGCTGGAGGGCCAACGAGGGAAGGAAGACGTGAGTATCCTAGAGGATACTTGCCTCCAGGGAGTGAGGACATCCAATCCCATCACGCTAACGCCACCTGTGTGCCCATGGGTGGTGCACCCAGCTCTCGTCTGTACCCACCCATTATGTGCATTGGGGAAGCATGTTCACACCATTTCTGGGAGGGAGAAAAAAGGTGGAAAATCCCTGAGCCCGGCAGGATCATGTGTTTCTGTCAGCACTCGTGGGGCCCTGCATTGCTTACAAGCCCAGCGCCAGCACTTCTGCCACTGCATTTGCTGGTCTGGAGGGTGTAGTGCACCAAAGGCTTCACTGCGGGACATAAGCTGCAGAACGGTAAGGAGTCTTTTGGGAGCAGGGCAAACAATGGAGCTTCAAGTTAGTTACCCAGGGGAGACACCAGTAGGGGTCAGGGTCAGGTACCTCAAGGGAGAAAAAGTAAATAAAAAAAAAAAAGAAGGAATTTGGGGCACAGTTGTCTATATGAAAACATCTGAAATCCCTTGTTTAAATTTATTTTTTTACTCTCTTTGTAGGGAGAATATATGGATGAACATATCCTTCGCTGTCTGTGGGGTCTTCATCTTCTTCCTTCTCATTTGTAGTTGCATTCTGCAAGTGGGGTTGGACACGCTCTGTCACTCCATTCTGGAGAGAAAAGAGATAAAAAGGTAAGGAGGCAAAGTAAGTTCTTCTGTGAAACGTGTTTATGTAAGTAGCTTTGTAAAGTTAACTGGTGGTCCCCTAAGACCATTGCATGACGAGTGCGGCAGAGTACTGTGCCATGCATTCCATCACCATGGGGAGCTATGTCGTGATTTTAACTATTTATTTGCCCAGGATAGTCCAGGTGAGCTGCAGCATCTTGTGTACTGCGGCGTTCTACTACGATCTACTTTTGCAGCAGGGTGTAGACTGAATCACTGGTAGTGACTTTTCTCAAGATTACTCAGTTAATGGTGGCCTTTTTCCCCGCCTGGGATGGCACTGATCTATTGTAGCCAGTATCCAAATGAACCAGTAGTCTGAGGCAACCAGTAATATTGCTCAGGTTACTGAAAATCAAGGAAAACAGGCAGACTGTCTGGTTCAACATTCAGTTGTTAGCATTTCAGCTGCTGTCATTCAGATGGTGTGTGTGTGTGTGTGTAATTTCTGCTGTTTTAAATCTGCCTTGCATAAATGGTTTTCAGTGGGGTTACCATATTTCTTTCTGTATCTCTGTTGCAGCTGTAGGGATGCCCAGAATGAGAAGTGGACCTCCCCCTACGAGGGCAGCCTGTTCTACATGAATATATACAGTGCTAAAGTAAGTGGGGCCGTCTGAGATCAGTGCAAATCTGTTTTGTGCAGGCTGTATAAGGACAACTGTTAAATAGTGGGACTCTAAGCCTCATGGAGATAACTCTGAGATGAACTTTAAGCTGTGTTTATACGGCCACACTGGTGTCTCCAGTGGTCTGCTCTAGCCCTGTCTCCACCTTTTGGGTCGATATTTGGGTGGGTTTACATGGCCTCTCTCAGCGCTGATGCAAGCCGCGCTGGAGAGGGTCTGTAAACAGAACTATACCAAGCAAGAAAATAAAGGGCCCATTCAGGAGGTATATGCTAGCATAGGTACTAGCTGTCTGTTATGATTACATATTATTTTTGTTGTAAATGAGATACAGATTGTGCTCAGAAATCTGAGAATTAATGCTTAATTCACAGTATTAAAAAAGGTATAAAAAAAAACCCCAGAAAATCGTACATTCATATGCATAGAAAAGAACAGAACCCCCTGCAAGGGCCCTATTTCCTGCTCTGCTGCTTTAGGAAGGGGGCCATTGGATCCAGTTTGGTATTACAGTTATGGTACAGTGACCACAGGTAAAATAAGCCTTTTTCAATGTTTTCTCATCAGCAGCATGTAGTTTGGTCCCAAGTACGGGAAAAAACACACTTGCACACAGACACTGACGCAGGAAGATGCTGGGAGGGGCCATCCTGCATTGAAGCGAGCGATGCAGACTGTCCGCACAGCAGTTTACACCACTCGCTCCGTAACGTATCCTCAACTCTGCTGCAGCTTGGGGAGAGGACAAGTGATCGACTTATCCCAATTTGGCAAGTGTCCACATTGCTACATTTACACCGCAGCAACCTGAGCACTTGGGTTGATGCGGTGCAAATGTGACAGTGCAAAGAAGCCTTTAGACTCCTCAACTGTTCGCTCTGTTACTGCTCTCCTCATCAGCCAGCCCTCCCCATCAAAGTGTGGTCAGCATTCTCAGACTGTGGGTGGCTGCTGCTGCTGCTGCATTACGATTTCTTGTTAGCCAACCTTTTGGCAGAAATGGACCCTCTCCCAGTATCTAAGATATCAATAGGTGTCTGTAAGATTGTAATAAGGAAAGACATTTGACTATAAAGTACCTTTATTTAATCTGTACCCGATTGCCAGTGCACTGTACAATCCAGATGAGGAAGGGGAGGGGAGAGAATGGTGCTGCCGTGTCAGGTGCACAGGGATATTCAAACAGCGCTGATAGATTAGAGAGAGAGAGATTAAGCACAGGCTGTAACTTGCTCAGGGTCACAGTATATTAGTAGTAATTGTGGGAATCAAATTTGGTTCTCCAGGTTCACAGCTCTTTGCTCTAACTACAGTACTAGGCCAGTCTGCATCCCCCAGAGCTGTCTAAATTAGATCTACATAACTCTCCATGTTTGTTAATGCTACTGAAAACTGATTCTGTTTTCATGCACAACTTGTCTCCATTACTAAAATACTTAAAATTAAACTTCCAGACCAAGGGTTTTCCCCTGCATTCGAGCGATCTGACAGCTACAGCCTACATTTCAGCATACTAGGATGCACTTTAACAAAATGATTCATTGATGCTTACAGTGACAGATTCAGACCTCCCCATCGCTCTTTTTTATTATACTTTCTCCACCCCCACTCTCCATGATTGCCATAACTTATTTCTCCTGGTTCTAGCCATTCTAGGGACTGTCTTTTGTCTGAAATAGGTTATGCCCGCAAACTGTGGTCAGACTGAGTCCGATAATGGAACCCCATGGGGAAAGTCTCTCGCACAACAAGCCCAGAGGCAAGGAGGACTCGTCCATTTCTCATCTCAGGCTTACTTAGGTTTACCATTGCCGATAGGAAGAGCTGGTGATAGATCCAGGACTGATGACGTGGTTTTATTGACAATATAATGTGCCAACCAAGGACATTTTCCCCTTTATAGTTCTTTTTGCCTCCCACTTTCTAGCAAACCAGTACCATGCTGTCTGCAGATGGGATCAGGACGTGATGTGGTGGCCCACAGCATTTACTACTGCCGCAGGAACTGTACAGGAAGTGATCTGCCTCCTTCTGCAGCATTCCCTGCATTTCACTGGCACAGAGCAGGGAGTCAGGCTTGCGATGCAGACCTGGGTCTTGCAGGAGAGCACAGCATGCTTCCACTGGTGCCAGTGGACCTGGGCCATCATCCACTTGAAGACATCCTGCATAGCCACTCTCCCCTGTGGAAATATGGAACTGGGAGGAGTCGATTCCAATACGGTCACATGCGAGGTACAAAAATATGTTGGAAAAAAATGGTGACTTACTCACCATATGTGTTTGGAGGGTTTTAAATAATTGATCAGCAGTTTTTTCTTGGGACAATACTAACTGTACAGAAAGTATTTATATAGGTTTTCTAGAAGTGATATGTTTGTTAAACACAGTGAGGCAAGTGCTATGCATTTTCACAAAGTTTTAGCACTTTTATGAGCAAAACGGCTAATCAATTTTTAGAGTTAAATAAAACCCTGGTTTGAAACAGATATTTATGTTAACGTGAGTCTAATGCAGGACAACATTACGGCATTGCCATGCACACCCTGTTCATGGCAGTGCTGTAGAGTTTTCCTACTGTACACTCACTTTAAAATAAATATCTGTTTTGAACACATAATGTGAGTGAGTTAGTTTTTTTTTTTTTTCCGCCCATTATCTTTTAGTATGGGGTTATCCCTCATTTTTAAGTCCTTGGAGGGCTAGACATAACAAGACCTTCCCTAAGGCACAGATTGGCTAAAATAAAAAGGTTTGGGCAACAAGCTCCCTGAACTTGTGGCTTTGATGAAATAGGGATGCCTGGATATCGTAGCAGTCACAGAAACTGGTAGACAGAGAACCATGACTGGGATGTTACCATACCAGGGTACACAACCTACAGGATAGACAGGGAGGGTAGAAGAGGAGGAGGAGGAGGAGGAGTAGCTCTCTATGTAAGGGAAGGGATAAAAGCAATGGAATAAAAGCAAAAACAGGGAGGAGAGGAGGCACTGTGGGTCACTTTAGAGACTGTAAATGGTACCACACTCCACACACGGGTTGTATACAGACCCCCATGTCATGGAGAGGGAATGGACAAGGATATGATAGAAGGCATGCTTAGGATGGCAGAGAAAGGGGAGATACTGTTGATGGGGGACCTGAATATGCCAGATGTTAACTGGAGCACCTTTGCTGCAGCCACACCCAAGAGCAGGGCCATTCTTGATGCCCTATAGGTGACATGCTTCAGACAGCTAGTTTTGGAACCAACTCATGAGGGAGCAATCTTAGACCTCGTACTCTCAAATGGGGACAGTGAGAGGATCTCAGCTCTAGAAGTAGGTAACCATCTGGGAACAAGTGACCCCCAGTGTGGTTCACGATAAACTCTGCTACAGAGTCAAGCCATACAAAAGTGAGGGTAATGGACTTCAGGAGGGCTGACTTTGGCAAGATGGGAGAGTGCCTTAGAAGAGCACTAGCAAACTGGTTAGAAGGAGGGGTGGAGCAACAATTGGGAAACATCAAAACTGCCATCGCAGAGACAATAAGCCTTTGTGTGAAGCAAATAAATCAAAATGAAAGAAAAAGCCGCTATGGTTCTAAAAGAGGTGGTGGGGAAGGTTAGGGAGAAAAAGATAGAATTTAGAAATTATAAGAAAACACAGAAGGAGCAGGACAGAGAACTGTACCAGTTAACGCAGAAGGAAGCAGGGAAGGATGTCAGAATAGCAAAGGCTCAAACTGAGGAAAAGATAGCCAACTCAGTAAAGAAGGGGGATAAAACCTTTTATAGGTATATCAGGAAGCATAGAAAGACAAAGGGGAGGGATAGTGGGACTGAATAGAAAGGATGGAGGGTGGGCAGAGAAGGACAGTGAAAAAGCAGGGATACTGAACGAATACTTCTGCTCAGTATTCACAAAAGGGGGGGGGTGCCTAATCCAGTTAACAGAAGCACTCTGAATAGGGAGTCGATCCCAGTCCTTTTACAGAAGAAAGGCTTCTGAAAGAACTCCTAAAACTGAAGGTGGACAAAGCAGTGGGCCTGACGGAATTCACCCCAGAATTCTAAAAGAATTAAGGGGAGAACTAGTGACACCACTGACTACCCTTTTTAACAAATCATGAGAGGATGGTGTGGTATCTGAGGACTGGAGGAAGGTGGATGTGATTCCCATTCACAGAAGTGGGAGCAAGCCAGAGGCGGGAGCTGGTCTGGTGGCACTGAGGGTTGAGGTGCTGGTCGCCACACCTCGCACTACACCGGCGACTGGGGGTTGGCAGGGGAGGGAGATGGATCGAGCATCCACAGGACAGCTCTCCTCTCTCTGGGAGGGATCCAGGGGTCTTCCTGGCACAGTAGTGGCCCCCTGTGGAGACCCGGGGTCCTTCCTGCATGGGAGCAACTGGGGGCCAGTGCAGCGGGCGTCTCTGAGGCTCATGCATGCTAGCCATTGCGACTGCGCTGGGGAAATGATATACAAGAAAAGGCCTCCTAGACTGCCAGTGAGATGATGGTGGCCCCAGGGGATCACCCACATCCCAGTTGCAGCTCAGGCAACCCGGATCTCTCTGTAGCCAGACCATTCGGCCCCAGGTAAGCGCCTCTCCACATGGGGTGACCGCCAGAGAGGACCAGCCCGGAGGTGATACCAGGGGTCGAGCCTGCTTGGGGGTCATTCGGGGAGAGATTCCGGGAGATGTGGAGGGTTCAGGCTGGAAGCAGGGTGGCATCCAAATAGGCACTCCTGAGGGATGCCCGGGGTCTGGGATTAATAAAAAAAAAAAAGACAGAGGCGGGAAACTACAGACCTGTCAGTTTGACCTCGGTGGTAGGGAAAGTGATGGAATCACTTCTGAAGGAAAGAATTGTTTAGTACCTAGAGGCCAGTGGGGCAGAGGACCCAAGGCAGCATGTGTTCACAGTGGGAAGGTCATGTCAGACAAATCTAATTGATTTCTTTGACTGGGTGACCAAAGTAGTAGACCAAGGAGGGGCTGTGGACATGGTCTACCTAGACTTTAGCAAGGCATTAAACACAGTCCCACAAAAAGATTAATAAACAAGTTAGCCAGCCTGGGGTGGTCCCAGGGTGGTAGCCTAAGTAAAACATTGGCTGGACAACAGAACACAGAAGGTAATTGTAAATGGAGTCCACTCTGAAGAAGAGGGGTTACTAGTGGGGTACCACAGGGTTCAGTACTAGGTCCAGTCCTTTTAATGTCTTTATAAGTGACATTGCAGAGGGACTGGAAGGAAAAGTATGCCTGTTGCAGATGACACAAAGATCTGTAACAGGGTTGATACACAAGGAGGCATGGAAAGGATGAGAAGGGACTTGGCAAGGTTGGAGGAATGGTCAGAAGTATGGCAGCTTGGATTTAATGCAAAAGGTGCAAAATAATGCACCTGGAAACAAAACCAGGAAGATTACTCAATTGGGGGATAATAACAAAAAAAATGGAAAGGGACCTGGGGGTAGTCATATCGGATGACCTTAAGGTTAGTAAGCAATTCGAGAAGGCAGTAGGTAGGACTGGGGGGGATACTGGGATGTATAGGGAGAGGCATCACCAGCAAAAAAATAGGAAGTTGTTATCCCTCTGTACAGACAGTTGCTGAGACCCCATCTGGAGTACTGCATCCAGTTCTGGAGACTCCATCTCCGCAAGGACGTAGACAGGATCGAGGCAGTCCAGAGGAGGGCAACTAAAATGGTGCAGAGTTTGCAAGAGAAGCCATACGAGGAGAAACTAAAAGAGCTTAATATGTATACCCTTGAGGAAAGGAGGGAGAGGGTGGGACAAGATAGAAACTTTTAAGTACCTCATTAGAATCAACAAAGTCCAAGAGGGTAGCATCTTTCAGAAAAAGAGATGTGCAAGAACAAGGGGACACAATTTGAAGATAGAGGAGGGATGGCTCAGGGGCAATGTGAGGAAGTATTTTTTCACAGAGAGGGTGGTAGACACGTGGAACAGCCTTCCTGAGGAGGTTGTGGAGTCTAAACAATGAGGGAGAATTCAAGAATGCATGGAACAGACATAAGGCAATTCTTGTGGGGGGTAGGAAGAAATAGGCTGTTGGTCAACTAGGATCTGCAGCTTGTCCTGTAGATAGGGAAATGGGCAGACTAGGTGGGCCAAGCAGTCCTTATCTGCCGTCAAAGTCTATGTTTGCCTTAACACATGGACTTAATTCAGAAATGAAAGCCATATATTGTTACTTACCTTGCTTTTCCTATCCAGTTGCACAGCTTTTCACTTTCCGTTTCTGTATTTCTTGCTTTCAATCCTTTACCAGTCATCCAAGATGGCTGTCTTGTCTCTTTTGCCTGTTCTAACCACCCACCCCCCCAGTCTAGCTATTAGTGCTGAATTTCTGTGTTTTTTTTTTCCTTTTAAATCCGTATTTTATCTGCCTCAACTACCAACTGGCTCCCATCTTCCAACTTCTGTGGGACTTACCATGCTAATTTGTTGGTCCTCTGCCACAGGACCCCAGAGATGCCAAGTTGCCGATGTGGGGCCTGTGGGGTACTGGGCCTTCATCCAGCCACGGTCGGGGATTTTCCTCTGTTTTTGCCCATGACGCGTGCAATGATGTGGTGTGAGCTCTGCCTCCACAGAGATGCCTCTTGGCATCAAGCTGGTGGGGACCTTTCCCTGGCGTCCCACTGTGCTGCCCCCACCCCGATCCTCCATGTAGCAGTCATCTAGCAGGGTGCACATACCCCCTCACAGATGGAGGAGAGCTGTCCTCGGGACATTCAGTCCTCTATCTCCCCGGCCAGCCCCTGAGGGACCCACGTCAGTTTCCAAACCTGGGTCACCGGTGTGGCGTGAGGTGTGATGCCAGGAACCTCAGCCCGCTTCACCAGTGGGCCAGCCCTAATGCTAAGGTTCTGAATGCTGAAAAGGGTTGCAAGTTGGCCTTGGTTATAAGCCCTGTGTGGGCTGTTTTACAAACAAAGAGCATTGCCTTGTTTGGGGATTATTACATAGAACATAGAAACATAGACTTTGACGGCAGATAAGGACCGCTAGGCCCATCTAGTCTGCCCATTTCCCTACCTACAGGATAGGCCGCAGATCCTAGTTAACCAACAGCCTATTTCTTCCTACCCCCCACAAGAATTGCCGTATGTCTGTCCCATGCATTCTTGAATTCTCCCACAGTTTTAGACCCCACAACCTCCTCAGGAAGGCTGTTCCATGCATCCACTACCTCTCTGTGAAATAATACTTCCTCACATTGCCCCTGAACCGCCCTCCTTCTATCTTTAAATTGTGTCCCTTGTTCTTGCAAGTCTCTTTTTCTGAAAATGCTACCCTCTTGGACTTTGTTGATTCCACTGAGGTACTAAAGTTTCTATCATGTCCCCCTCTCCTTCTTTCCTCAAGGGTATACATATTAAGCTCCTTTAGTCTCTCCTCATACGGCTTCTCTTGCAGACCCTGCACCATTTTAGTAGCCCTCTCTGGACTGCCTCTATCCTGTCTATGTCCTTGCGGAGATGGGGTCTCAGAACTGGACACAGTACTCAGATGGGGTCTCACCAACTGTCTGTACAGAGGGATAACAACTTCCTGTTTTGCTGCTGTTGCCTCTCCCTATACATCCCAGTATACCCCCAGCCCTCCCTACTGCCTTCTCACATTGCTTGCTAACCTTAAGGTCATCTGATATGATTACCCCCAGGTCCCTTTCCTTTTTTGTTGTTGTTACTACCTCCCCACCCATTGTGTATTCTTCCCCTGGGTTCTTGTTTCCCAGGCGCATTATTTTGCACTTCTTTGCATTGAATCCTAGCTGCCATACTTCTGACCATTCCTCCAACCTTGCCAAGTCCCTTTTCATCCTTTCCACGCCTCCTTGTGTATCAACCCTGTTGCAGATTTTTGTGTCATCTGCAAAAATGCATACTTTTCCTTCCAGTCCCTCTGCAGTGTCACTGATGGAGACATTAAAAAGGACTGGACCCAATACTGAACCCTGTGGTACCCCACTAGTAACCCCCCTTTCTTCAGAATGGACTCCATTTACAATTACCTTCTGTGTCCTGTTGTCCAGCCAATGTTTTACCAGGCTACCACCCTGGGTCCCACTCCCAGGCTGGTTAATTTGACTATTAATCTTTTGTGTGGGACTGTGTCAAATGCCTTGCTAAAGTCTAGGTAGGCCATGTCCACAGCCCCTCCCTGGTCTACTACTTTGGTCACCCAGTCAAAGAAATATATTAGATTCGTCTGACATGACCTTCCCACTGTGAACCCATGCTGCCTTGGGTCCTGTGCTCCACTGGCCTCTAGGTACTCGACTATTCTTTCCTTCAGAAGTGACTCCATCACTTTCCCTACCACAGAGGTCAGACTGACAGTTCTGTAGTTTCCTGCCTCTGTCTTGGACCCACTTTTGTGACAGGGAATCACATCCGCCTTCCTCCAGTCCTCGGGTACCACACCATCCTCCCATGATTTATTAAAAAGAGTAGCCAGTGGTTTCACTAGTTCCTCCCTTAATTCTTTTAGAATTCTGGGGTGAATTCCATCAGGACCCATTGCTTTGTCCGCCTTCAGTTTTAGGAGTTCTTGCAGAACCCTTTCTTCTGTGAAAGGACTGGGATCAACCCCCCCCCATGCTTCTGTTAATTGGATTAGGCACTTCCCCCTCCTCTTTTGTGAATACTGAGCAGAAATATTCGTTCGGTATTCCTGCTTTTTCACTGTCCCCCTCTGCCCACCCACTGTTCATTTTATTCAGCCTCACTATCCCTCCCTTTGTCTTTCTACGCTCGCTGATGTACCTATAAAAGGTTTTATCCCCCTTCTTAACCGAGTTGGCTATCTTTTCCTCAGTTTGGGCCTTTGCTATTCTGACTTCCCTCCCTGCTTCCTTCTGCCTTAACTGGTACAGCTCTCTGTCCTGCTCCTTCTGTGTTTTCTTATACTTCCGGAATTCCGGAATTAACGGTAAAAGTGCAGCTCTGAGGTAAAAGGGTTAGGCTAGCCCTGTTTAAATGGTGTGCTAGGCTCTGCCTTCAATCAGAGTGCTGTACTCTGGTTAGATAGTCCCTGTTGTTAACAAACATTGGGCTGGGGTTGTTTTTGCCTCGCTGTCGTTCCATAGACTTAGAGCTTGGTTTGCCTGCCATGTGCCAGTGTCTGTTCCTCAGTAGGTCACCCTCTCCCTGTTGCAGAGCTTCCTGGTGCCACTCTGTCACTGGCACTTACAATCTAGCAGTGCTGCCACTGACCTCCTTGGTAACTGCATGGTGTTCTCCTTCCCCCCGCCCCTTAACAGTTGCAAGCATGTGCCTGTTTAATAAGGGCAGGTGGGACAAGATGTGAAGGACCCCCCCCAAATTAGCCGAATTATGGGATGTCACTTGCGAGTCGCCCAGGTCCTAAGGATACAAAAACATGCCGCCCCCTCTGCCTCTTTACTGGATTCTGCTTACTTCCCTTAATATAGAGTGGCCACACGGACAGTGAGAAACCTGCCTCAGTGCTTATGGGAGTTGGGCAGACAGAGCCGTCTGTGTCTACATTTGGAGAGTTGCAGGAGCAGGTTGTAGATTTCCTGGACTGGCAGCAGTTCAGTGTGTGTAGGATTGCAGAATTGCTGATGAATGAAAACAAAAAAGAATAAAAAAAAACCCACAAAATAACAAAAGGAAATGAGTCCATACATTGCGCGTTCTAACCCTCAGCTCATTGGTGCCCTTATAGTTCTGAGCATGATTAGTTGAGCTTGCCTTACTGGCCTTTGTGTGTTCGTCTAGAGAGTAGAAGAGCCATTTAAATATGGAGGTAGGTTATTTCCTAATGAGGGGTAGCTTAAACCAGCTCAAGGCTTGGCCAGGATTTTCTTCTGCATTTGTGGGGTTCTGCAGCCTGTTGCATGGCTGGACTCTAAGAAGATCAATTGGGTTGCAGGATGAGTCAGATAGGCCATTTAGGTAATTGGGGAGTTTACAGATCACATGGCCTACAGATGCATTAATTGCTGTGTCTCTGTTTAAGCAGCTTATTCCAACAAAAAATGTACAGACCAGACCTCAGGTCATCTGAAGGCATAGCATTTACATAGCCAGTTACATGTTGTTCACATGGTTGCTGGGCTTTTTCTTAATTAAGCCCTGAGATTTGGAATTCTATGCCTGTGTGTCCACAATCTTGCTTCATTGGCAAGCTTTTAAACTAGTCAAGGGGGGAGGCACTGATAAGCAGCAGGAAAATCCCAGCCTCTCCCTACAAAACAGGGTACTAAATGAGAAAAAGACCAAGGTAGAAAGGTCAGTGGGAGATACTGCAACAGAAGGTAAAGCCATCCAAAAAATGGAGAGCAGTGAGTACCAATGCCCATAGTCTGGGTAAAAAGCTTCCTGAATTAGTGGCCTTGATGGAGGAGAAACATCTGGATATCGTGGCAGTCACAGAAACATGATACACACAGAACCATGACTGGGATGTAAACATACCAGGATACACTATCTACAGGAGGGACAGGGAGGGTAAAAGAGGAGGAGGAGTAGCTCTTTACATAAGGGAAGGAATCAAAGCAACAGAACAAAAGGGTAAACAGGGAGGAGAAGAAGCACTGTGGGTCAATTTGGAGACAGACAATAATGGCACCACAATCTGCATAGGGCTTGTATGCAGACCCCCCCCCCCGGGGGAGGAAATGGACAAGGAAATGATAGAAAGTATACTTAGAATGGCAGAAAAAGGGGAGATATTGCTAATGGGTGATCTGAATATATATGCCAGAAGTTAACTGGAGTGCAGTTGCAACAGCCACTTCAAAGAGTGGGGTTATTCTAGATGCCCTACAGGGAGTATGCCGTAGACAAGTAAGCATTAAGCCACGATGAAGGTGGCATCTAATGTTGGATTGATGCATGGTTGGGAGGGTTGTGGCCTGAGGCTGGAGGCCGAGGGCAAACAACCGCCCAACCATGCATCAGTTGCATTAGATGCCACCGACGGAGTGGCTTAATGCGCTTGTAACATGGGCCACGTGAGGAGAGAGTCGCCAGGAGCCCATTTTGCCTCGGTAAAACTACATAACACGGGGAGTCGGGGTGCTCCGTAAACTTTTACGGTGCACTTACAAATCCTGTCAGACAACGGCATTACGATGCTGATGCGCTCAACACAGCGTGTACCTGTACTAATAGCGACCAGAGTGGCTCGCAGGCTCGTGCAGCAGTTGTCCCGATGTGCACGGCTATTTCTCTATTATCACCCGTTGGAGGTCTCCGGTAAGCGCCTCCCTCGCCACGCTGTGTGCGCGGTCACAAATTAGCATGCGGGCTTCCTCACTTCCCATTCCCTCTCGAAGGCTCCTCCGACGATACACCACTTGCCTGCATGGGGTCTCTGTGTGGGGCTGTGTTACCTATCCCTCCTGTGCGCGCCTGCTTCTCCCCCCTTCCCTCTGCCTCCAGATCATCGCACTCTTCGGCTGCCACGCTTCCCTCGTTCACCCACTCCTCCATCGCTGCCCCTCCTACCAAAGAAAACCAGACCGCCCTGTCTTGCATCGCGTGTCACCCTTCCCAGCTACAGAGTCATGCGACTGTGCGCCTCGGGTTCTCGTCCCCCTGTCTCCCTTTCCTACCTCGGACTGCTAGTGGGGCTCCCGGACCGCCGCTCCTCCTCTCCCTTCCACACAGGACCCAGTGCTGCTAGGCTGGGGGTCTGGCTGGTCGCGGTACTGCCGAAGCGGGCACGGCATATAAGCTGGGTTAATGCCCGCTTCGGCTGCCATCTCGTGACCCTCTTCCACCTATGGCTGATCCGGATTCCCTGCACACTATTAATGCCATGTTACAACTAGTATTGGAACCCACTCTAGAGGGAGCAATCTTAGACCTGGTTCTCTCAAGTAGAGATGGAGACAGGATCACAGATGAAGAAGTGGGTAGCCATCTGGGAACTAGCGACCATCGAACAGTATGGTTCACAATAAACACAGCAATAGAGTCAAGCCATACAAAGGCAAAAGTACTGGGCTTTAGGAGGGCTGACTTTGTCAAAATGGGTGAGTGCTTAAGGAATGCACTAGCAAATGGGCAGGAAGGAGGGGTGGAAGAACAATGGGGAATGATAAAAACTGCCATCACAGAGGTAACAAGCCTTTGTGTGAAGCAAATAAAACAAAATAATGTAAAAAACACTATGGTTCTCAAAGGAAGTGGCAGTGAAGGTTCAAGAAAAAAAGAAAGCATTCAGGAAGTACAAGGAATCACAGAAGGAGCAGGACAGAGATCTGTATCAGTTAAAGCAAAAGGAAGCTGGGAAGGCAGTCAGAACAGCAAAGGCCCAAACCAAGGAAAAGATAGCCAACTCAGTTAAGAAGGGATAAAACCTTTTATAGGTACATCAGGGAGCGAAGGAAGACCAAGGGAGGGATAGTGAGGCTTAATAAAGGGAAGGGGGTGGGTAGAGGGTGACTGTGAAAAGGCAGAGATACTAAACAAATATTTTTGGTCAGTATTTACAAATGAAGAGGGGGAGGTACCTAAAACAAACAATAGAAACACTCTGGATACAGAAATTGATGCCAGCCCATTTACAGAAGAAAGGGTTCTGAAAGAAGTCTTAAAACTGAAGGTGGACAAAGCAATGGGGCCTGATGGGATTCATCCCAGAATTCTAAAAGAACTAAGGGCAGAACTAGTGATGCCACTGACTACCCTCTTTAACAAATCATGGGAGGATGGGGTGGTACCAGAGGACTGGATGAGGGCAGATGTGATTCTCCTTCACAAAAGTGGGACCAAGGCAGAAGCAGGAAACTACAGACCTGTTAGTTTAACCTCAGTGATAGGGAAAATGATGGAATCACTTCTGAAGGAAAGAATTGTCGAGTATCTAGAGGCCAGAGGGGCACAGGACCCAAGGCAGCATGGATTCGCAGCGGGAAGGTCATGCCAGACTAATCTGATAGATTTCTTTGACTGGGTGACCAAAGTAGTAGATCGGGAAGGGGCTGTGGACATGGCCTACCTAGACTTTAGCAAGGCATTTGACACAGTCCCACACAAAAGATTAATATACAAGTTAGCCAGCCTGGGAGTGGGTCCCAAGATGACAGCCTGGGTAAAGAATTGTCTGGAGAGTAGGACACAGAAAGTAATAGTAAATGGAGTCCACTCTGAAGAAAGGGGGGTTACTAGTGGGGTACCACAGGGTTCAGTATTGGGACCGGTTCTCTTCAGTGTCATTATAAGCGACATTGCAGAGGGACTGGAAGGAAAAGTATGTCTCTTTGCAGATGACACAAAGATCTGCAACAGAGTTGATGCACAAGGTGGGGTGGAAAGGATGAGAAGGG
Source organism: Neoceratodus forsteri (assembly GCA_016271365.2). Lineage (NCBI taxonomy): Eukaryota > Metazoa > Chordata > Ceratodontiformes > Ceratodontidae > Neoceratodus > Neoceratodus forsteri. The sequence continues at coordinate 502,589,790 of CM028132.1, forward strand.
ACTTGGCAAGGTTAGAGGAATGGTCAGATGTATGGCAGCTTAGATTCAATGCTAAGAAGTGCAAAAAAGTGGGGAAACAAAAACCCAGGGAAGAGTACACAACGGGTGAGATACTAACAACACAAAATGGAAAGGGACCTGGGGGTAGTCATATCAGATGACCTAAAGGTGGGCAAGCAATGTGAGAGGGCAGCAAGGAGGGCTGGGTGGATACTGGGATGCATAGGGAGAGGCATCACCAGTAGAAAACAGGAAGTTATTATCCCTCTGTACAGACAGCTGGTGAGACCCCATCTGGAGTACTGTGCGCAGTTCTGGAGACCCAATCTCCACAAAGACATAGACAAGATGGAAGCTGTCCAGAGGAGGGCAACTAAAATGGTGCAGGGTCTGCACCGGAAGACATATCAAGAGAGATGAAAGGAGCTTAATATGTATAGCCTCGAGGAAAGGAGGGTGAGGGGGGACATGATAGAAACGTTCAAGTACCTCAAGGGAATCAACAAAGTCCAAGAAGGTAGCATCTTTCAAAAAAAGAGGTGTGCAAGAACAAGAGGGCACAATTTGAAGATGGGGGTGGGGGGTGGCTCAGAGGTAATTTAAGGAAGTATTTTTTCACAGAGAGGGTTGTGGATGCATGGAACGGCCTTCTGGAGGAGGTTGTGGAGTCAAAAACAGTGGTGGAATTCAAGCATGCATGGGACAGTCATAAGGCAATTCTAGGGGTGGGGGTAGGAAGAAGTAGGCTGCTGGTTAACTAGGATCTGCAGCTTATTCATTAGGAAAATGGGCAGACTGGGTGGGCCAAGCGGTCCTTATCTGCTGTCAAATTCTGTGTTTCACAGATCCCAGTCCCTCTTTCTACTCTTTCTGCCTTGTTTAAAAAAAACAAAAAAAAAACTAAAATCTCCATTTCATAATTGTTGCATGTAAATTAGCTAGCTGCTCTTTATCTTGATGTATCTTCCAATATAGTATTTGATGGCTTATATATATCTGTTGTAGTTATATACTCACCAAAATATGGTAATTAATGTTTATATTGTTTAATGTTATAGTTTTACTGTATTGCTATTTAGGCTGTATGGATGCCTTCTTAAAAGGAATTGTGCTCAGTGGCTTAATCATAAAGTAACAAACTAACCAACCTAACCAGTATTGAGTTCCTAGAAGTAGTGTGTCCACTGTCTGGTACGAAAAACAAGGATGTCGAAGATGGAGTCTTTGCAGGAATCAACTTTTATTCAACAGCGGGTAAAAAAGAACTGAAGTGGATGGGGCCCATTCACATAATATAGGCAGTGCCGACGTACAGCGTACTGTGCTGGCCACATGGCAACTTGAGCAGCCCTGTCTTTGAAAAGTCTCTCACAGTGTCGGTTATAGGTTCATGTGTGTGGTTCCGTGGAGGAGATAGGATAGGGTTTTTATTTCTGTAGTGCCTTTCCAGAGCTCAAAGTGCTTTACAAGTTTTATGTTTACAGAAAGGGTGTGGAACCTTGGAACAGTCTGTTGGCTGAAAAGGTGGGTGCGAAAACAGTCGGAGAATCCAAGCAGGACTTTGACATAATGAAGGGAATCGTGTTTACCAGTGGCGACTGGACCAAGGAGGAGAATAGAGAGAGGACGGGGAGGGTTAGTACCCTGGAAGAACAGTAGGGTCTAGGGATTATAGGGAACTTGGGCAGATTGGATGAACCTCTGGTCTTTTTCTACTGTCATTGTCTATGTTTCTAAATGAATAATGCACATTATACAATGGCAAAAAAAAAATGCTGGGCTCTGATTGGTCATTCTGGGGCTGGGCCCATGATGTTATCCAAGCATAACATCACGGATCTAGTCCCATCACACAGAAGACCACATCATCATATGCGAAAAGAAATCCCTCCACAGGGCTGCAGTCGAGATGGCCAGCCCTGTTGCTAACACTTAACATTTTTTTTTTTAACAAAAATCCCTCCCTCCCACAAACCAGCATACATCTCATATGTCCCTCATTGCTCTCATTATTTTTTTTTGTCACAAACAAAATAGGAAAACAAGCAGAGTCATAATCGGCTTTCCCATAGCCCCCATCGCCGACAGCATGATTGGCTTCACATCCTGGTCCCAACTGCCCAAAGGTGACAGCGTTCATCCCTCAGCCACACTATGACATGCTCCTTCATTCTGCAGGGCATACGTACTCCCATCAACTTTCTGTCTTCCCACCACTTCAATCACAAGTACACATACATCCCAAAATAAAACTAAATTACTGCTGTCTTCTGCTACTTGGTCTGCTCAGTTCATGGATAGTAACAGCACTTGCCCACTGAAACAGCCGTGCCCACTTGGGGCAGAAAGAGAGAAACATCTTTTTTTTTGTTGTTGTTGTAGTTTGAAATTAAATTAACTCAGCTATATTTGTACTGTCGTAACTCAAAATGACTTTATTTTACATGACCGCAGACTCCAAGGGAGTGCCATTTGAAAACTTACCAGGTAGTGGTTGACTTCAGGTACCTCTCGCTCACCACAGGCAAATACAGGGAGCAGAGCGCGGGACCTCAAATACAATGCTGCTGAACTGAAAAAAGAGACAATGGGATCAAAAAACAGGTTAATGACTAAGCAACAACCATGAATCTGGGGGTGTCACACAGAAGCACTGACAGACACCATAAACCTGGATAGAGGACACACACATATAGCACCAGCGCCACCTGCTGGACAAAAAACAACAATGGAATCCGTTTACCTGCCCTAAGAAAAAGTGGGAGAAAAAAACATTTTAAACATATTCTTCCCCATTTACTTTTTTAAATAAAGTAGCCATTGTATAATAGGAATAATGCACTCCAGGGTGTGTGTCATGCTGGGATAACATCACTTCTCAGGTGTTGGATGCACTTGGCCACAACCACCCACATGTGACGTTATCCCAGCACAACACACACCCTGTTGTGCATTATTCCTTTAATAGCACACAGTCGTATCAATACACAGTATAAACCTCACATGGAAAATAACCTTAAATCTGTCAGAGCTGTTATTCCCCTGAAAAGGCCCGTCTGAACAGCCAGGTCTTCAACTGAGATTTAAAACTTTCAAACAGAGATAGTGCAAAAGAAAATATTTCAGAGTGATGCAAGGACCCTATAAGGCAAAATCAAACATCCTGAGAGCGGAGCTCCATCTCTGGGCGACAGGTAACTAGAAGGAGAACCCACAGAGCCCACTCACTGCTGATGTTTAACAAATAGAATAATACATAGATTCTGGTGTATTACAAGGTAGTAATTCCATCGAGAGGTTCTGGGGACACAGAAAACCTCGGGAAAGCGGCTCCAGAGGTTTCGTAATATGTCCCTAAAACAAGATAGAAATTACTACCTTATTTCTAATATATGGACACGAGGTGAATTTCAGACCTTCATTTGAATAGTGAACAGCGGTTCATGTGCGTGCTGGCAGGGGTCCCCAGTGCTGTGGGCTCATTTAGCACTGCCTTTTTGAAACTGTTTGTCAGCGGCAGTATCAGGCGAGCAGAGGACCCGCGGGACGAAGTCGAATTCTTCATAATGACAGTTTTTAAACTAAAAAGCGGTTGCTGCTTCGAACCATTAAGCTGCATGCGCCGAGCGAGCAGGCCGCCATGTTTTAGGACTCATTGTGCCCTCCACAGAGCAACAGCGGCCAATCACAAGGCACGCTTTCAAAGGCGGCAGGGACAGACTTGTGCATGCGGCTCTTCAGCTTTCTTGATATACTATCGTTCGGGTGCCGAACGATACTATTACGGCACCCGAACGATAGTATTATCACTTCGGAACAGTAGTATTATCGCTCCAGGAGCGATGGTATTACAAGAATTTTTTTGTATGCTTTTCAGGCATATTATTTCAACAATCCATATATTAAAATATTCTGTATTGTTCAGTCCGCCACAAAACAACCTAATGTTTTGTAACAAAAAACAACACTCCATCAGGGCTGCTGTTCTAAATTATATACAGTATTATAAGACAGTTCAGACCAAAGAAGATAATATATTCTAATTTTTTTCTATGTAGCCGAGATCATACCTTACATACATACATATATACATATGTACATACATAGAATCAGCAACACAGAATTCTGCAGAAAGTTTCAGTCGTAGTGGCAGTTAATATGTTTAGTCATGCATGAATTTGTGACACTGCACTGCATCCAGACGGGCTCCACTGGTTATTGATAATAATAGTTTTCTGTGAGGAAGATGCCTCTAGTCAGCTGAAATGCAGCAAATGAGTGGAGAGGTAGTCCTCTTCTGTAATTGTAAAGCAGATGAAATGGGGTGGCAGTATAGCCTAGAGGTTGGAGTGAAGAGCTGTGAATGAGCTTGGTTCATCCAGCAGACGGACCTGGGTTTGATTCCCACAACCTCCATGTGCATACTGTGTGACTCCGAGCAAGTCACTTAACTTCTACAGTACTCCCGGGTCACCCCTGGAAACAGGCACCTGTGCCTAGTGAGCCTTACCCTGTTACCAAAGACTAAAATAAAAATAAGTAAAATAAATAAAATGTATTGGAACATATAAACTGAATGTATTCAGTCATTACATATCAATCTGTATAGTGTTGTAACTCTGCCTGCATTCTCTGAGATTCAAAAATAAGATACTTTTTAACCTGTAACAATAAAAATAGTATTTTGAAAAAAAATATGTTTTTTTTACTGTGTCAAAGGTATAAACATGTAAGGTCCCTGTCCTATCCCTAAGAATGTTATTCTTTTGTTTAGTATTTCGTAACAAGAATATCCTGAATATTTATAAACCAGTAGCACTGAAGAAAGCCTTAACCTTTTACTCTTTTTCAAAGTTGGAGACTTCACCTAGTTAATAATATGCTCACAGATGCATATGTGTACTTGAATGCTTTAAAAATCTTAGGTGCTGATGCATATCCACTGTAAGTGAGAGGAGGGGACTAGGTGAGTTCATACCACCAGCTTCTTTAAGAAACAACTGTTAAGGAACTGAGAAAGTATGCATTGATTACTGAGGAAAAAACTGTGCATATACAACTGGAAAAATCCATTAGCCCCAGACTTTTCCAGCAGCCCAACCGTCATACTTGCTGAAATGTTACCTTCTCTAATACAAGCCAGAAGGGCTACGTAATCAGAGTTCATTTCAGATATTTATCTACGTGGGAAACTGATCCACTGGGTATACAAAGGGTCAAATGGAAAAAATAATGGGTCGTATTTTTCAGCTGAGCACAGATTCATAGAATAGCAGTTTAAAACCTCTATAAGTGAGGCAGTTGTCCCCAAGGTAGAAGAAAAGGTGAGTCAACATTAAAGACTGTGCAAATTGTCCTAATCCCCCACCCAAAAATGAACCTGTAGCAGAATTCTGCTAGTTCATGGTTTATAGTCGTGTGTGTGTGTGTGTGTGTGTGTGTGCGCGCGCGCGTGCATGTGTGTTTTTTTTTCACCAGGAGAGACAAACTAAGCTGGAAGCTTGTTTACAGGTGCAACCTGGGAGCACAAGGACGTTAAATGACTTGCTCAGGGTAACCCAGTATGCAAGTGGGGGTTGTGGGATTCAAACCCAGGTCTCCAGCTCAGAGCCTTAAACCACTGTGCTATACTGCCTATGTAGGTAATATCCTCAAAGAAGATCTGTTTATCCATAGTGAATTGATGTGCCTGGGATGGAGACATTATATTGTACAAACCTGTTATAATACACAGTCTTTTGGCACTACATGGGTCCCTTCATCAGGGTATACAAAGGGTCAAATGAAAAAAATAATGGGGCGTATTGTTCAGCTGAGCACAGATTCATAGAATAGCAGTTTAAAACATCTATAATAGTTGGGCAGTTGTCCCCAAGGTAGAAGAAAAAGTGAGTCAAGATCCAAGAACCAACATGGCTACAATTTACTTAAAGAATATAAAGGTTTCCTATTTATTCTATTTTTCCTTACCAGTCTGTCACACTGTATTACTACGGACCCCCAAACTAAAATGGATTGCCACTTGCCTGATGGGGATCTGGCCCTCTGACACCTTCTGGTTTCTGCACAGGAATGATTTAGAAACATAGAAACATAGAATTTGATGGCAGATAAGGACCTCTTGGCCCACCCAGTCTGCCCATTTCCCTACCTAATGGATAAGCTGCAGATCCTAGTTAACCAGCAGCCTACTTCTTCCTACCCCAACCCCCTAGAATTGCCTTATGACTGTCCCATGCATGCTTGAATTCCACCACTGTTTTTGACTCCACGACCTCCTCCGGAAGGCCATTCCATGCATCCACAACCCTCTCTGTGAAAAAATACTCCTTAAATTACCTCTGAGCCACCCCCATCTTCAAATTGTGCCCCTTGTTCTTGCACTCTTTTTTTTGAAAGATGCTACCTCTTGGACTTTGTTGATTCCCTTGAGGTACTTGAACGTTTTATCATTTCCCTCTCCCTCCTTTCCTCGAGGCTATACATATTAAGCTCCTTAAGTCTCTCTTCATACGTCTTCCGGTGCAGACCCTGCACCATTTTAGTTGTCCTCCTCTGGACAGCTTCCATCCTGTCTGTGTCTTTGCGGAGATTGGGTCTCCAGAACTGCACGCAGTACTCCAGATGGGGTCTCACCAGCTGTCTGTACAGAGGGACAATAACTTCCTGTTTTCTACTGGTGATGCCTCTCCTGATGCATCCCAGTATCCCCCAAGCCCTCCTTGCTGCCTGGAAAGGGACCTGGGGGTTAAACTAACAGGTCTGTAGTTTCCTGCTTCTGCCTTGCTCCCACTTTTGTGAAGGGGAATCACTTCTTCCCTCCTCCAGTCCTCGGGTACCACCCCATCCTCCCATGATTTGTTAAAGAGGGTAGTCAGTGGTATCACTAGTTCTACCCTTAGTTCTTTTAGAATTCTGGGATGAATCCCATCAGGCCCCATTGCTTTGTCCACCTTCAGTTTTAAGAGTTCTTTCAGACCCTTTCTTCTGTAAATGGGCTGGTATCAACTTCTGTATCCAGAGTGTTTCTACTGTTTGTTTTACGTACCTCCCCTCTTCCTTTGTAAATACCGAGCAAAATATTTGTTTAGTATCTCTGCCTTTTCACAGTCACCCTCTGCCCACCCTCCTCCCTTTATTAAGCCCACTATCCATCCCTTGGTCTTCCTTCGCACCCTGATACACCTATAAAAGGTTTTATCCCCCTTCTTAACTGAGTTGGCTATCTTTTCCTCGGTTTGGGCCTTTGCTGTTCTGTCAGCCTTCCCAGCTTCCTTTTGCTTTAACTGATACAGTTCTCTGTCCTGCTCCTTCTGTGATTCCTTGTACTTCCTGAATGCTTTCTTTTTCTCTTGAACCTTCACTGCCACTTCCTTTGAGAACCATAGTGGTTTCTTACATCGCTTCATTTTGTTTATTTGCTTCACACAAAGGCTTATTACCTCTGTGATGGCAGTTTTTATTATTCCCCATTGTTCTTCCACCCCTCCTTCCTGCCCATTTGCTAGTGCATTCCTTAGGCACTCACCCATTTTGGCAAAGTCAGCCCTCCTAAAGTCCAGTACCTTTGTCTTTGTATGACTTGACTCTTTGCTGTGTTTATTGAACCATACTGTTCGATGTTGCTAGTTCCCAGATGGCTACCCACTTCTACATCTGTGATCCTCTCTTCATCTCCATTTGAGAGAACCAGGTCTAAGATTGCTCCCTCGAGTGGGCTCCAATACTAGTTGTCTAAGGCATGCCCTGTAGGGCATCTAGAATAACCCCACTCTTGAGTGGCTGCTGCAACTGCACTCCAGTTAACATCTGGCATATTCAGATCACCCATCAGCAATATCTCCCTTTTTCTGCCATTCTAAGTATACTTTCTATCATTTCCTTTTCCATTTCCTCCCCTGATAAGGGGGTCTGTATACAACCCCTGTGCGGATTGTGGTGCCATTGCCGGTCTCCAAATTTACCCACAGTGCTTCTTCTCCTCCCTGTTTTCCCTTTTGTTCTGTTGCCTTGATTCCTTCCCTTATGTAAAGACCTACTCCTCCTCCTCTTTTACCCTCCCTGTCCCTCCTGTAGATAGTGTATCCTGGAATGTTTACGTCCCAGTCATGGTTTTGTGTGTACCATGTTTCTGTGACTGCCACGAAATCCAGATGTTCCTCCTCCATCAAGGCCACTAATTCAGGAAGCTTGTTACTTAAACTACGGGCATTGGTACTCATTGCTCTCCATTTTTTGATGGCTTTACCTTCTGTAGCAGCATCCCCCACTGACCTTTCTACCTCAGTCTTTTTCTCATTTAGTACCCTGTTTTGTAGGGAGAGACTGGGATTTTCCTGCTGCTTATCAGTGCCTCCCCCCTTGACTAGTTTAAAAGCTTGCCAATGAACCATTTAAACTGATTGCTCAAAAGACTTGTTCCCTTCCTGGACAGATGCAGACCATCCTGCCAGTATAGGCTGGTGTCCCTCCAGGTGGAACCCCAGTCCCCAATGAAGCCAAACCCCTGTGCTCCACACCATTTTTTTTTTCAAACATTCATTAAACTGCATGGTGCAAAGTACCCTCGCCTCACTCATGCCATTGACAGGCAGCACCTCTGAGAAGGATACTGTGTGTGCTACTTGTCTTAGGCCCTCCCAATTCTACAAAGTCCTTCTGCACTGCTCTAATCTCATGATGAGCCAAGTCATTTGTCCCTAGGTGGACAATGACGTCCAGCTCAGACTCCCATGCAGCTGTTCTCGTGATCCTGAGGATGCGCTTCCTGTCCCTCCAAGCCATGGCACCAGGCAGGCACCTTACTTCAGTTTTCCCTGCTCCCCCCAGTTCTATCCCCCTAATAATTGAGTCCCCCACCAGGAGCTGCTTCCTTTCCTTGTGGTGTCCTCTGCCTCCTTCCTGTGGGCCTCCCTTGTGACAGTTGTCCTCAGCCTCCTTAGTCTCCACTGCAGGTGCATCCATAGGGGAGCTATGCTCCCCCAGAATGGTGTATGGATTGTGGAGTGGAACAGCTGACTGGGTGTGCCTCTGTTCCACCATCCTCACCCTCCCTGAGCCCACTGTGGTCCAACTGCTGTGCTTTCTTCGCAACCTCTGAGGTAGTGGTGGTGGCTCTGGTGCTCCCTGGATGGGGGAAGTTCCCTTCCTACCATCCAGTGTGGCCTGGGGGAAGGTTCCTTTACTACTGTCCAGTGTGGCCTGAAGACGGGCAACTTCCTCCCTCAGGGCAGAGAGTTGTCTGAAAATAGGGCAGCATCTCAGCCTCCAGAAAGACTCCCGAAGACTGCTGCCCCACAGCCATTACATTGCACTACTCCCCACATGTTTATCTACTTTGTGTGTGTGTGTGTGTGTGTGATTGGTTTGTTATATAGAAATATATATATATTATACAATGTGTATGCTTATATTGTCAGTGCAGTGTGCTAGAGAGGATATGACGGTGATATGCACCTTGCACTCTTGAGGAATGATGTCAGAACCCCAGGTATAAGGAACTATTTCCAGGGGTGGGTGGGGTGAGGGGTGGGAATGGGTTGGGCTTAAACTGTGCCCTCACAAAACAATCAGCTAAAAGCTCTGACCCACCGCTGTGATGAGTGCCTTCCTGTCAGCAAGATGCCCTACACAACAATTTGACAGAGAAGATACCCTGCTAATCAAACAGAGAAAATCCAGACATCCAAGTCAGACACAGGTAAACCTCCCAGCCCCAAAACAGCCTGGTGGTTTGTGCTCTGAAAGCAGTCAGTCCCAAAATAAGTCAGCTGTGCTTTTAACTCTTCCCACTGAAAATCTTAAGAATTGTAACAAAGTAAAGCTAGATCCACCTCCCTCTGTTGCTTGAAAGACTGTCTTTTCCTGATAATTCTAAGTTCCTTATTTCACCTTTCAGTTAGAAGTAGCCTCCACCTGCAGAATATCTGCTACAAACCAAAGACAATTGTAAGGTTCACCTCCCTCTGTTGTGAGCACAGCTCGCTTTCTTGTAAATCCTATGTTCAGTATTGCAGCTTCCAGCCAGAGGTAGTTTCACTTGAAGAATATTCGCTGTTCTGATGAGTTTGCTATACAAGACTTCTCTAACCTCCTTCCTTCAGACTGCTGCAAAACACACATGGCAGCCACTGGCATCATTTTGAACTTGTACTCATCTGTTGATGGACAATATACTGATTACAGAATCCTGCTACTAGCAGGGAACTTTCCCTACAAAATTATTTTTAATAGTAACCCTCTTCCTCCCCAAAAGCCTAGGAGCAAAAACCTGCCACTTTATCTTCACCAATCGAGTTGAAACAAAAAGCACCCTTTCACCTTTCCATTGCCCATGCTAGTGTTTCTCGGGCGTGATTGGATTATCCAGTAGTCAGAGAGGGATGAATACATGGGGAAGGCTGTGGCTGTGTGCCAATCATCCTGATGGGGGGATGGGGACTTGAAGTAAGTTGGAGGGGCATAGCCGTAAGACAGTGGCATGGCCATTGGGGCCTAGGCATTGTAGTTAGGCAGGCTGGGCAGACTGGATGAGCTGGTGTCATTATCTTCCATGTCGTTCAGTGTTTGTTTCTGAGTACTGGAGATAGAAAAGGCTTATGCAGATACTGTGGATTACACTTGTATGCCATTTAGATGTATGTGTGACAGGGAGATCCTGCCACTCTTGAGGATCGACCTTTTCTTAAATCTGTTGCAACAGGACTTCTGTTTCTTAGCCTAATCTGTTCTTTACAGTTTCTAGTCCATAAGGCTGGCCACCTGTGGGCACCCCTTCCCCATTCTTGACTATGCTATAGTGTCTTCCTTAAATTTTCCTTTTTCCTCTCAGGTCCTCGTACAGGGAGGTTATTGTGGTGACCTCCGAGCTTATGTAAAATAACAGACTGTGTTTATCGTTGTTGGAGTTAGTATGCAAGGCACTATGTCATAAAATACATTGATGTATATACCTTACGTTTGTGAAACCTGTAAATGTTGAAAATACCATGGCACTAGGTGTTTTTGATAAAGGTAAAAAGTACTAGTTGACCGTATTATAAAAAATTAAGTTAGCTGTGCTATTTAAAGTGGATGTAAATTGCTGTAAACTGAGACAATCCGAAATGTCATGGTGGTTTGTATATATCCCATGATGCGTTGCATTAGGGAAGTATGTGTGATGTTGTGTTTCTCTGAAACTTGGCTTATTTCCAGTGCTCTTTGGGGTAACCCGGTTTCTAGGGACATGGATATGTAGTTCAATCCACACTTACTGGCAGGTTCCTTGCTGCTTTAAATCTTGCCGAAAAGTCTTCAAGCTGGCTCCTCCCACCCACCCGGGTGGTAAAACTCTCGCCTCCGCTCCATGACGCCAGATCTTCCTTACTGCTTGGAAGCTCAGGTTCCCTCCTTTGTGCTCTGCGTTTTAGGCCTGGATCCAAACTCTTCAGTTTACCTGAAACTAATCTTAAAATTTACAAGACTTCGGTCTTTATCTTCCCTCGTGGCTGCGATGGACAAATAGACTCCCGGATTTTGTCGGTGCCCCTGTGGGCAGAAGATGTCCCATACTGATCCGCACTCCACATGCGTGTACTGCCTTGGCGTGAGCATGATTACGCAGGCCCTGCGACTTGTGCAAGTCTTTTAGGCCACTGTCTTAGAGGATCGCCCTGCCAGATTGCAACTTGGGGGCGGCGGTATCCTCTCAGTCAGAGTCTCAAGGAGGAGTGGCCCAGTGGCCGCATCATCATCTCCGGTCATTGACATTGTCCACGCTCTCTTCGGGCTCCTCCTACACAGCTTCGTTCAAGGAGTATTGTCAGTCCCTCTCCACCAAGAGAGAGGGGCCTTTGGGACATTCCTCTTGGTCCAAGAAGAAGGACTCCAAAGGTAAGTCCCATTGTCAACGTTCGTGAGAGTGGGAGAGGTCCCATTCCCTGGATAGTCGACTCTTGACTTCGGTCGGGGTTGCGGCTAAGGCCGCTGGCTTCACGGTGTCCCCGTCAGGTCAGCTGGCCGAGACACCAGTCGATGCTGTCAAGATTTTTCTCGACCCATCAGACAGGCTGTCGACTGGAGGAGCCAGCAACCCTTCCTCACCGGTTCCCCCAGTGGAAACTGAAGACTTGTCTGTGCCTCCTGTGCCGGAGTCCCCGGTTAAGGTCCCTGAACCGAGGGAGGAGCGAGTTTCCCCCACCCCCTCTCAGACCCACCCTCGGAAACACCAAAAGTCTTGGTCTTGGACTTCTTCCCAGTCCAGTCGATCCCACCGACATCAGCGGTCTTGGCACTGTGGAAAGCGGCGGCGCCGCTCATCCTCATCTTTGTCCTCTTCGAGGATAGGCTCCAGCGCAGATTGCGTCGGTGCTACGAGGATCTGATGTGGCAGCAGCTCTTTTTGACTGGGAATAAGCCGACTCCGTCGCCTTCCCCAGCCATTAAGTGGCTGTCACCAAAGCGGCCGAAACAACCCCTTGTTATAATCGAGGAGTTGAAGCCAGCACCGGTTGTTTGGCCGAAACTGGCTGTACCTCCCGTTGTGGTGGAACCCCCGCCTCCACAACTTAAATTTGGGACCCCACCAAGGATTCTTGGTTGGGTCAGGGCTTGCCCCATTGGTTGTCAGTCACCCTCACTCCCTATCGGCCTCGGCAGGTGGAGGGTGTCTCAGGCCCTCGGCAGCTGTTTGCAGACTCCTCGGAGTCTGACGATGACTCTTCCCTGCTCTCCAGGCCCCTTGACCTGGAGTGCACTGGGGGTCAGTCAGTGGATGAGAGCCCATCCTCGTTCCTTGGAATGCTTTGGCTCATAACAGATTCCACTGGGATGAAGCTCAAACCCGTTTCAAAGCGGGCCAAGTATCCCCTCACGGAGATACTGGACCAAGGGGATTCCCCCCCACGGAGGCCTTCCCGATGGCTGAAGCCATTGTTGGCCCAGCCCTGGAGCTGTGGCAGCGGCCAGCTTCTTGTCCAGCACCTTCAGCCAGGATGGCTCGAAAGTATGCCGTTCTCACTGGTTCACTCTCCAGTTTCTCGAAGCACCCCTCTGCGGAGGGGCTAGTGACTGACAGTGTTTTCTGGCGCTCCAGAAATGCTCAGGATGTGGACAAGCCACCCGATAGAGTCCAAGAAACTGGACTGCTCCGGGCAGAAAGTCTATGTTGCTTCCTCCCTAGACCTTCGTCAGGCCAGCTCGGCCATTCTGATGGCACACTTTTTGCACACCCTTTTCGGCTCCCTGGATGAGGAGATTCCTCATCTCCTGGCTGACCTCCAGACAACGGTCAAGCAGGTGCGGGATCAGGGAAGGGCAGTGACCAAACAGCAACTCCAGACTTTCTTGGACATAGCTGACTCGTGTGCCCGGTCAGTAGCGGCTGCAGTGGCCATGTGCCACAGAGCTTGGCTGCAGATCTCCACTTTTACAGCAGATACCCAGGACAAGCTAGCAGATGTTCCCTGCTTGGGTACCGACTTGTTCTGCCCAGGGGTGGAGGGTCATCTGCAAAGGATCGAGAAGTCCAATGCCACCTTGGACTCTGTCACATCTGCCCAGAAGGACAAAGGCCACCAGCAGCAATGTAAGCCCTTTCGGCCTTCAGCCGCTGTAGCACGTCCGGCCAGGCAACACCAGCATCAGGGCCAGCAGGCTCGCACTTGGCATCCCAAAGCCAAGCCTGCAGCTTCCTCCAGCAGGAAGCCGGAAGGGAAAGGTCCAGGAGGCCCCTCGGCCGGCCCTTCCTCCAAGCCTGCCTGTGACGGTTTGAGTGGTGTTGCCCCCAACCTCGCCAATCCTCCCCAGGGGGATGGCTCCACCACTTTCTTTCCGCCTGGTCCGATATCACCACGGACCAATGGGTGCTGGAAGTGGTAGGAAAGGGTCTGCCTCTGGAACTCGAGCAGTCCCCACCCTATCGAGCCATCACCCCATGGGAGGGCTACGGGGTCCGCAGCCTCTCTGTCGGCTCATCGAGCCGACATTGCCCTGCTCCTCCAGAAGGAGGTGATCAGGGAAGTGGCAGATCCTCCACCAGACCCAGGGTTTATGTCCAGGTACTTCCTTTTCCCAAAGTGGATGGGGGGGCTGGCACCCCATTCTAGACCTACACGACCTGAACAAGTTCCTAAGGTCTCGTACCTTCAGGATGGTCACTCTGGCTCAGATCATTCCATCCTTGGAACGAGGCATGTGGTTATGCTCTCTGGACCTCCAGGATGCGTTCTTTCACGTCCCAGTCCGTCCGTCTCACCAGTGATTCCTCCACTTTAGGGCAGAGGGATCCCTTTTCGAGTTGCGCGCCATGCCCTTCGGCCTCTCTCCAGCTCCCAGGGTCTTCACCAAATGCATGGCAGTGGTGAGCAGCATTCCTCTTGGCCTTGAGAAGAGTCTGGGTGCTATCCATACCTGGATGACTGGCTGATTGCAGCCCCCTCCAGGCTGGAGGCGGAGCAGTCCAGGGATCTGGCCCTCCAGGTCTGCTCTCAGATTGGCCTCCTCATCAACGAGGCCAAATTGGAACTCGTGCCAGTGCAGGTGATTGAGTTCGTCGAGGCAGAGCTCGACTCTTTTTTGAGCCAGAGCATGGCTTCCGGTGGACAGGGCCAAGGTTCTTTCCTCCTTTGCCCAGTCATTTCTGGTTGGGCAATTGTGCCCTGCCCGGGACTTCCTGCGCCTCCTGGGCCTCATGGTGGCCTGTACCAGTGTGGTCTGTTGGGTCCGCTGGCATATGAGTCCCCTGCAGTGGGGGCTGGCCCACCAATGGTCACAGAACTCCAGGCCTCTGGACCAGCCAGTGATAGTGACCCAGGAGATGGGGAACGCTGTCCAGTGGTGGATCGTTCTGGCTCATCTGCAGGAGGGTATCCCGTTTGTCCGCCCAGAGCCCACGGTCACTCTAACGACCGACTCCTCTCTGATGGGTTGGGGTGCCATCTGGGGGAGCTCAGAGTGCATGGCCTCTGGTCCCCTCAGGAGTCTTGATGCCACATCAACCTGCTGGAGCTTCGAGCGGTCCGACTAGCCCTCACCACCTTCACTCCATTTGTACGGGGTCAAGTGGTCCAGGTCCAGATGGACAATACCACGACCATGTACTACCTAAACCGCCAGGGCAGGATGCACTCCTTGCCTCTGTGCAAGGAGGGCTATCCACACTTGGTCTGTCATGAGCAGACTGGAGGTGGATCTCCTAGCCATCCATGTGGCAGGAGCCTCCAACACTCTGGCTGATGCCCTAAGCCGGATAGGTGCTGCATCTCACGAGTGGACTCTCCTGCCAGAGGTAGTATACGATCTGTTCTCCCACTGTGGCACACCCCAGGTGGACTTGTTTGTCTCCAGGGAGAATGCAAAGCTGAGGCTGTTTCATGCCTACCCCCCTCAGCAGGGCTCGCTGCAGGGGGATGCCTTCTTGAGGCCGTGGACCCCGGGCCCCTTCTGCACCTTTCCCATTCCATGATCCACAGGGCGCTTCTCTCAGCGTGAGAGGGACAAGGTGCAGGTGATTCTGATAGCCCCAGACTGGCCCTGCCAGTTCTGGTATCCAGATCTCCTCAGCCTCAGTTCCAGCTCCAAAGGCGGCTTCCAGCCCACCCAGTCAGCCCGAGCCATGTCCCCACTGGTGGTTAAAGTGGATAAGTTTTGGTAATATGGAAGTTCTGGTTAACAGAATGGTATTAGCGATTGGAAAAAACACAACAAACTTGCTTTTTTATTAACCAGGGCTAACCGGACCCAATCTAAACACAGAAAAACTACTTTACCTCGAAAAGAAGTAAATGAAATTGGTTCCCTCGTGATTCATGGCAACTGCTAAAGAACCGGAAACTTACCCAGTTTGAGGAAACTTTTTACCGACAATTTTACCTGCACCAAAGGACAGTAGCTTGAAACTATTTTAAATGGAATTAATTATCAGTAGTTGAAAACCGCGACGAAAACAACCCGAACCGACAAGATGCTGAGGAGAAATCTCCAAGGCGTCTTCACAGTAAGGCGGAGTAAAGAATCGGACAGTTGCATAGAATGTACCAGTGGACAGTGGTTTGAAACAGAGCGTGTGCCTACTTAAAATGTAGGCTTTAACCATTTCATCTCCAGGGCAGTACAACAGGAAGGTCTTACTGCATATGTCAAAATACATTAGGACTTCTTGTAGTTTGAACGTGCAGGGTGTGCCAAGGGGTTCTTCCCCCCATTAAGACCATGTGACACAATGTGTGAAGGGGTTTTCCCACTGAAAACCATGTGATACAATGTGCAGGGTGGGGAAAGGGATCCTTTTCTGCTGAAGACCACTGCAGGTTGTGTGAAGGGTTCTTCTCCCACTGAAGACCATGTGACACAATGTGCAGGGTGTGTGAAGGGTTCTTCTTCCACTGAAGACCATGTGACAATGTGCAAAACGGTTTCTCCACTAAAACCATGTGATACAATGTACAGGGTGGGCAATGGGTTCCTTTCCTAATGAAGACCATGTGCCTTAATGTGCAGGAATGCAAAGGGTTCTTCTCTCATTGAAGACCATGTGACAATGTTCAAAGTGGGCGAAGGGGTTCTTCCTCACTGAAGACCATGTAACAATGTGCAGAGAGGGTGAAGGGGTTTCCTTTCCTACTGAAGACCATGCGACACAATGTGCAGGGTGGGCAAAGGGGTTCCTTTCCGAATGAAGACCACGTGACACAATGTGCAGGGTGTGTGAAGGGTTTGTTCTCCCATTGAAGGCCATGTGACACAATGTGCAGGGTGTGCAAAGCGTTTCTTCTCCACCTGAAGACCACGTAACACAATGTGCAGGGCATGCAAAAGGGTTCCTTTCCACCGAAGACCATGAGCTTTGTTCAGTTATTCAACAGAATGTTATCTGTACTAATCCAGGCTTGCGTTCTGTTGCTTGCACCATCAGAAGGCAACATTTTGTGATGTCATAAACAGATGATTAGTACTTCACAGCAGGAATAAGCAAAGCGCAGAGATTAAGCCTAAAGAGAAACAAGCCTGTTTTCCCAATAATGTCTTCAGTAATAAAAAATGGAAGGTCCTGAAATTCAAATTTTGGGTTAAATTTGTTTCACTGCATACGATGATACCAACAGTGAACTTTATCCTGGAAACTGACAAAAATTACATAGCAGGGATTTATCTGACGGATGAGCACAGACTATAGCAGTGACACCTTTGCTTCAGATATCCTTGGTATTATTAACAGTATGGGGTTTATCAGTGAGATAATAACCACTGATAGTCAGCCAAGTGCTTTTGCAATCTCAGCTTTTCAAAAGATTTATAACTGAAGTCGTTACACAGGTATGAGTCAGTTACTTAGCTTCTTCCTCCATGAACAGCGCACTTCTAAAAGATCAGCAGTAATCTCTATAGAAGCACTCGCAATAGATGAAGCTTAAGTCATTCTGAATGACATATGCAATAGTCTTAAGTGAGGTGTGTTACATCCACTCGTCACATCAATTACGAGCGTAACATCTCTCTAGACTCCACCCTAACTTAACCTTATGTTCAATTCAATTCACTTTATTTACTGGGAAAGTACAGTGGGCCAAGGCCCGTTTTCAGGAACGACCTGTAGCTTCAAACAAAAGAAGCTAAGATGGTATACCATAATACAAATGTACATGATACCAGTCAGCCCGGTGGAGCCGAGGGTTGAGGCGCTGGACGCCACACCTCGTGCCATGCCGGCGACCCATGTTCGGGAACAACCCCGGGCTGCCAGGGTTTGGCAGGAAAGGAAAAGGATTGAGCATCCCAGGGACTGCTCTCCTTCTCCAGGGAAGGGGGCACCAGTAGTCGGCGAACGCCTGGCCCTTAGCGGAGGCTGGGGGGCAGCACACTGACAGAGTGGGTGAGGGACAGGGAAGACACCTGGAGGTGTGTCCACGGAAGCATGCGTGTTGCCTCCGCAGGCATCCCTGCACGCCCCAACCCTGAGCGGAACAGAAAGAGAGAAAAATGCAGTCATGCAGCTTGATGGCTGTCCCAGGAAGTGCTCGGCTCTGGAGGTGTCATCCCCAGAAGACTGAATCCGGACTTGGCGGTGAGTAAGGGGAGCTCGTTGCCACCCTGCCACTGGGGGCAAGCCGCGGGGGTATGACAGGGGCGAGGGCCTTAATGGGATCCAGAGTGCGCCAGGACGGCGGCCGGATGTGGGCCGACCGTAGGAGGAAAAAAGTACCAACAACAAAAAATACATGATACAATGACAAATACAAGTATAAATATACATATTTTAAAAACATTTACATGAGGCTAATGTTTGCAAATGGTTAAATAAAGTCTTCTTAAAAGTTACAGTTCTAGGGGCATTTACACAATTTGGGGAAAGAGTACTCCAAAAAAGTTAACTTTGAACAGAAAAGCCCTTTCTCCCATACATGCAGAAATCTTGGGTAATCTTAAGCGAAATGCAGTGGATGAACAAAGCATTCTAGATTCCTCCGTAATTTCAAGCAGGACAAACAGAGATTTACAATCTATGAGCAAATGCACGATTTATTATACAACCCAAATTGTAGAGAAAATTCAACCTGGGAGGCAACCATCCAAGAGCATCATATAATATACAGTGATGCGTTTTGTAAGGCAGAGCCAAAACAAATCTGCAAATGGAATTAAAAGATTCAAGTCTTTTTTCGCTAATTTGGTGACCAAAAAAGGGTTATAATACAATGTAGACAATAACATACTTTTAGATATAGTTTCCCTAGCTTTTCTGGTTTGGCAGTCTCTAATTCTGAATAAAGCACCAAGTCTCTGATTTGCACCACAGCCATGAAGCCTAGAAAAACACATTTACTAGCTGCTTCTAACTTGTTTGCCAGTACAACCAAAAATCCTTCATTCCAACTGAAGATGCTATACATTACCAATTTTTTTTTGTCACCTCAACTGAACACCAGCACCCCACTCTTTTGGGAACCACAGCTGCCCCTCCAACCCTGCCACAACACTCCCTGCTGTCGGCGGGCACCAACCTGACCTCCAGTTAAAACAGTAACCTGGGGGCCAGAATGTCCCTGTCTTGAGTTCCTCCGTTGCTGGCTTGTCCCTTCTGGGGGGCCTTCATGATCTGCAGGAGGAAGCATCTACAGATACCCTGGTGCTGGCTTGAGGAGTTCTGACAGTACACTGGAGGGCTATTGGCATGTGAGAGGAATGACAGGGGCTTTCATCTGGTGCACCTCTGCAGCACTTCCACAGTTTCTCTCCAGCCCCTCCTCTAGCAATCAAGCGCACACTCACAATTGAGTCTGGTGTGTGCCTGATGATGTGTGGTCACCTATGTCAATGATACCTCCACCAACAGAAGCCATTTTAAGCACAGTGCACTGTACCACCCCCTTCCCCAAGAGGAGAACAGCATCCACTGGACACACCAGCATTCTCCCTGTTGGCCTTTGCTGCCGACATCCTTGGCTCAGAGTATGAACCTCGGTTGCCACAGTGATCCCCCATTGCTCAGAGCCAAGTAGCCAGCTTTTACTAATTTTTTTAAATTCATATTTTACAAATATTTTTGAAAGGGTAGACATATGCAAAACAAACACATCTGGACATAAAAAACAGTAGAATTAGTTTACTGTGGACAGCAAGCTGATATGATGAGGCAGTATGTTGTTGCAGTCGAGACCAAGCACAATGTTGGCATGCATGGGGTGAGGGGTTACGGAGCAGATCAGGGACATGATTCTCCCCTACACAAGGCTGTGGTTATATCACATCTGGAGTATACTGTTCCAGTGCTGGTCACCACACTACAGAAAGGACACTGAAAAAAACAGGAGGATCTAGCACAGGTCCACCAAAGCTGACTAACAACTTAGTTGACAAGAGCCTCGAGGAGAGATTAGGCATCTCAAATTATTCAGCCTAGAGAACAGAAGGCTAAGAGGGACATGAGTGTGGTGTTTCGAATGCTAAAGGAGACAGACCGGGTAGAGAATGCACAAATATTTGAGATGGCGAGGAAGGCAGAACCAGAGGACATGCATTCAAACTAAAAAAAAAGGAGGGGGATTGGGAAAACATTAGAAAGTAGTACTATCATGGCTGGCCCAGTGGCATGGAGAGCTAAGGCACTGCGCCTTACTTCCTGCCACACAAGCAACCAATGAGAGAGAGAGGTTTGAGCATTTGGAGGACAGCTCTCCTTTCCCGGGGAGGGTGACTTGGCAGTACTGCAGAATAACTGCCCCCAGGTGGAGGCCTGAGGTGGGAATGGGTCGGGGCGCCAATGACAGAGGAGGTGCTGTGGGACTCTGTAACATGCGCATGCCTCCAAGTGTCAATATAACGCTAGCAGAGAGAAAACCAGAAACTGGAGCAGCTGGCAGGCTGCATGAAGCCCGACCACACTCCCGACCCACGGTTCTACCAAACTTCTGGATGTGTGTGACCCGTTGATGGGGGCACCCTCCTCCTGGCCCCCACAGGGGAATCCTTGGGGACTGGGAGAGAGCATGCATTTGCGGGTGGATGGAGCCCTCTTGAGGAGAAAGCCAAAAGCCCGCCTGCCAGCCACTCCAAGGGAGAAAAAGCTAGATTTAAAAAAAAAAAAAAGGATACATAACTATCCAGCCAGCTAGCACAGAGGTACCGCTTGCCACCTAGACAGCCTGGGTTTATGTCCCAAGCCTGGCAGCAAGACATCTCGGATCAATCAGTGAGGTGGGGTTCTGGTGTCTGTTTTGGTGGCCTCCTGCCTCAAGGAGGAGGACCCTCCTTCTGCTATATGACTGCAGGAATCTTAGCCTTTAGACCATGGTTCTTTGGTTCATTTTGCATTAAATATGCACTTTGACTTTGATGGGCTGGTAACCTATTCCTTACTAACAAATGCATTTAAGCATTTAAATCATTCTCTTTCTATTCCTTTTCCAGTGGGTGCATGTCATTTTATTTCTAGTACCTGTATACTTTGGGTCCATTGGACTTGACATACCCATTTTCTCAAAGAACTGCGTGGTCCTTTTGCCCTTTGCTGCACAACTGCCCTTGAGGCCCAGGGATGATACAGTGTCACATGGGAAGGAAAGTACAGCTACATAAGAACTTACCGTAACAGTAGATCTTCGCGAGAGGTTCCTGCAGTAGGACATGACATGTAGGACTGTGCCCCCTGGTGTCAGGACTGCACTGCAAACTTTTGCTAGCAATGCCTGGCAGGGGACTGCCCACCCGACGTCATCAGCATGACCCTATATAGTGGGCGGTCCCCACGTGTGCCTTCCAGTTCTCCCGCCAGAGATCCAAGGAGGATGAGACAGGAGAAAGGATGGAAATCTTGGAGCCCGGTTCAGAATGACCTGTAAGGAAGATACAGCAACTGGGGGAAGGAGGGAGGGAAAGTGTGACCTACTGCAGGAACCTCTCTCGAAGATCTACTGTTATGGTAAGTGCTTAAGTAACTGTACTATCATACTTCGAGAGGGTTCCTGCAGTAGGTCATAACATGTAGGACTGAATCAGTCTCCTAGAGACCCAGATAAAAAAAACAGGGAGGAGGAAACAACTGAAACCAGACCAGGATTGGCCCAAGACAGCAGGCACTGGAGGACGGCTAGATCAAACCCTGCCCTACGCCTAGAGGCAATGTCTAGACTGTGATGCCTCGTGAAGGTATGGACGAACTCCAGGCTGCTGCTGCACAAATCTCTGCTGCAGAAACGTTCCTGAAAAAGGCTGTGGATGCAGCCATGCCTCTGGCAGAGTGACCTCTGACCTCCCCCGGAAGAGGTTTGTTGTACTTCTGGTAACAGAATCACAAGCAGTTAGCCAGCCATTTGGAGAGGCACTGCTTAGAAACTGCAGACCCCAAGGATTTTGGGGCAAAAGAGACAAAAAGCTGGTCAGACTTTCAGGATTCTTTGGTCCGGTGGACACAACACCTCAAGATTCTGTGCACATCTAACGTGTGAAGAAGTACCTCACCCCTATTTGAATGAGCCAGATAATATACTGGGAGCTCAACAGATTGATTCAGGGTGAACTCTGAAACCACCTTGGGAAGAAACTTAGGATTAGTCCGCCCTGTCCTTGTGAAAAATCAAATAAGGCTCCTTAGGCATCAGAACCTGGAGGTCAGAAATCCTTCGAGTAGAAGTAATAGCAACCAAAGAGAGTGCTTTACAGGAAAGGTATCGCCATGTTACAGCTTACCGCTGGTTCAAAAAGGGGGAAGTGCAAGCTTCTCTAAAACAAAATTTAGGTCCCAAGGTGGAGTAGGGTTGTAGATAGGGGTTTCAAATGGAGGATCCCTTTCAGAAAGGTTTTCGAGATCTCCAATTGAGCTACGGTTTTCCCTTCCACTAAAGCGTGGTAGGTAGAAATAGCCAAAAGGAGTACTTTAAGGGAAGAATAGCTTAGACCAGAGTCAGACAAGTGTAACAGGTACTCCATGATCTGAGGAGCTGAGCAAGTGAAGGGGTCCCAGCCCTTAGATATAGCCCAGATGAAAAAGCGCTTCCATTTCATAGCGTAAGTGGACCTGGTGGAGGGTTTCCTAGCCTCCACCAGGACCTGAGCTACCTTCTGGGAAACTCCAAAGCGAGACATGATTATGCCTGAAAGAGCCACACATGCAGATGCAGAGTCCTGAGTCCCGGATGCACAAGCCTGCCCTGATCCTACATCAACAGATTGTGTTAAAGAGAGAGGGGAACTGGGGGTTCCACGGCCAACTGCTGCAGGAGCGGGAACCAGATCTGCCTCGACCAGAGAGGGGCTATAAGGAGCATCCGAGCCCCCTCTGCCTGAAGTTTCAGAAGGAGG
This sequence comes from Neoceratodus forsteri, assembly GCA_016271365.2. Taxonomy (NCBI): domain Eukaryota; kingdom Metazoa; phylum Chordata; order Ceratodontiformes; family Ceratodontidae; genus Neoceratodus; species Neoceratodus forsteri. The sequence goes on from CM028132.1 coordinate 502,612,566, forward strand.
CGCTGTAGAATGGTAAATGGAGGGAAGGCGTACAAGTACTTCCTTGTCCAGCAAAGCGACAACATGTTGTGCCAGAAGCAACAGGCTCTGGAACGAGCAAGCAAAACCTGGGAAGTTTTGCGTTGGGTGGGGAGGCAAAGAGATCCATCTCTAGACATCCCCATTGAAGGAACAATGAATCTGCCACTTCCTGACTTATTTCCCGTTCGTGAGCCTGAGGCTATGTCCAACTGAGGCTGTTCACCAGAACGTTTTGCATGCCTGGGACGTGCACAACCGTAAGAAACAGGCCATGCTGGACAGCCCAGAACCACACCCACATCACCTCCCCGCATAGAGGGTACAATCTGGTGCCTCCCAACTTGTTGATGTACCAGACCACCGACATGTCTGTCTGGATTAGCAGTGTTCCCAGTGACAGAAAGGGCTGGAACGCCTGAAGGGTGTACAGAACAGCCCTCATATCCAATATGTTTATATGGAGAGACATCTCCAGCTGAGCCCACAATCCCTGTGTTCGGTGGTTCCCCAGATGGGCTCCCCAACCCAGACCCGAAGCGTCTGTGATGAGGGTCCACAAAGGAGGGGAAGTTCTGAAAGGTAACCCCTCCAACAAATTCTGAGGATCCAGCCACCATAAAAGGTCCTTTCTGAGAGCGCTGGACACTAGGACAGGATGGACCAAATCGTCCAACTGCTGATCCCATTGGACACGAAGTGTCCATTGGGAGATCCTCATGTGAAGCCTGGCGAAGGGAACCGTGGAGATGGATGCTGCCATAAGGCCAAGGAGGCACAAGAATGCTGTGGTGGGAATATACCTGGATGAAAGAACTCGACAGACCTGCTCCCGTAGAGAAGCTGCTCTGTCCGGGGGCAGAAAGGCTGTGCACTGGACCGTGTCCAAGATCACTCCAATAAACTGAAGTCTCTGGGAGGGTACCAGGGACGACCTGGAGTAGCTGACAGTAATCCCTGTGGCAGTATTGCCCCAGATTTGGACTTAGAAATCCTCGAGCCAGACTTCTAGTCTTTTGCCCTCTTGTTTCTGTCTCCCCCAATCTGCCTCTCCTTCTATCAAACTCTGCTGCAGCAGTATCCTCTATCTTTTTCACACTATAATGGAGTGGCCGCCCATTATAGTGTATTCTCTACCACCCCCTTTATTCGTTCTTCCTGTCGAGAATTCCCAACTTCAAATAAAGAAAATGCACAAACGCCTAACTTCATTATGGCATTTGTTGCATTGTTTAACAGAATGAATAATAAAAAATGAGCCTTTTTCCTGCTATGTTACTGGAATTAAGTCCCTCCTTAAGAAAGCTAGCACTAGCACTGTTACAGATACAGCTTTAGGAGAGAAGCTGTGGGGCTTTGAGAAGGCTGGTCAGGAGGTTTAAAATACAAGGGGTATTCCTTGTCACATGTGAGTTGTGCAAACTAGTTCAGCTGCAAAAGCGAAAGCAGCACGTCCCACTAAATAAAAGGGTTTAGTCTGTCTGTCTTTCAGACTTGAAGGTTATGCTTTTTGTTTGAGGTTTTATCCACATGCATGAAGAAAACATAAGAATACATTAAACAAATGTACTAGGCAGTATTTAAAGAAAAGCCCCTACAGATTACCTGGTTGTTGTCTTGACTGAAGCTCTCCTAAAGGATCTGGCAGCCCAGAATGAAGCACATTTGTAGAGGGTCAGAACTGAGTGACATCACAATGTGGCACAGTTATTAGCTAATTTAGGTAATTAAGGTTTCAAGCTACTGAATATGTGTTTTAACCTGCTTTGAAGACTGTAGTAACTAAGATATCAAAATTGTAAAATAAAATATCAACTTGTTATAACTGTAGTCCCCCATTCTTATGTATTAGCGTAGAAATAAAGTGTAATTATTTAATTAGGGGGCGGACTACAGTGACCACATGACTAATTATGCCCTGTGAATTCCTATAAAGAGAGAAAGGTTGACACAGATGATAGATAGCAGTGGAAGGGAGTAGGTGAAACTCTGTTCCAGAACCATAGAAGATAGTGGAAAGTTGGACTAAAACTACTTCCACTCTATGTTACACCTTGAAAAGTAACTGTAAGCTCTTGGTGAGCTAGGATTTGATTTGTATCCAGTTTTTCAGTGTTTATTTCCTCCTTGGTTATATTATTTGAACTTTTATTTGGATCATTATAATAAAAGGCACTCAAGGCGTTCTTGTGTGTCACAACCTACCTTTGGTCTCTACCTGTGTTAAGTTGTCTACACCCACACCCTACGACAATCCCCAGTCGGGAAAATAGGTCCAGTGTGGAAGTGAGAGAGATTCCTTGAGGCTGGCTATGGATGGGTCTGCCAGTCGTCCAGGTAAGGAACACCTAAAAACCGTGGCATAAAGCTGCTGCCACCACCACTAGACACTTGGTAAAGACCCTGGGTGCTGAGGAACGGCCGAAGGGGAGGGCTGTGAACTGGAAGTGCTCCCCCTGGAAAAGGAAGTGCAGAAAACGGCGGTGGCCCGGGAAAACTGGAATATGGAGGTAGGCGTACTGCATATCCAGCGCACAAAGCCAGTGGTCTTTCTGCAGAAGGGGCAGAAGACCCTGTACAGTCAACATGTGGAACCTTTTGTACTCGACAAAGAGGTTTAGTCTGCTGAGGTCCAGGATGAGTCTGAGGTCACCAGTCTTCTTGGGAACCCGGAAGACGTGGGAGTAAAACCCTTTTCCTCTCTGGGATGGAGGGACTGGCTCTATGGCTGACTTTTGTCTGAGAGTCAGGATTTCCTCTTGGACCAGAATTGCCTGGTTCGGAGAGTACCGGGACCAACCTGGGGGTGAGTTTGGAGGGAACTCCAGAAATTCTAAGGTGTGCCCTCTTGAAATGAGTTTCATGATCCATGCGTCTGAGGCAGGGTTGCCACCCGTCAGGTTTTTTAACTTGGTGATCAGGTTTTCAGGGTCCCTAGCAGGTAATCCGGTTTTGCTCTGTGCTGGTCAGGTTTTTGATCCATTTTGAGTGCTCACATACTTTTGGGGTCGCCCCTGAAAAAGGGACCTCCGGGGCCCAGTGGGCTTACCCGGTCATCAAAATTTAATAAATAAATAAACAGACAGATGTTGTCATCTCATTCATTGTTTCAGCTACATGTCCAGGTTACAGACAAGTTCTATTGTCAATAGACCCTTTGTTTGTGAAAGCAGTAAACACGGAGGGTGTAAAGTATGGCCATTAACACCATTAGCACTCAATTAACCTAATCTTTCCACTGCATCTTAAAGTGGCATAGGAGCAGAGCTGCTCCCACCTTTGTAACAGTAACAGAGCCAGTTGTCGTCCACTTTCATTTTCTGGTAAACATTTTCATCTCTAACATTAAGCATTTTTAAATGCTTTAATTTACTTTTTTTTTTCTCAAGAAAAAAGTATGGTCACTTCTTTGGCTTTAAAATAGTACTGCAGACATGAACAGGAAATGGAGCCAAGAAAAGATATAAAGTATACATTACTGGAAACAATTTCTTTATTGTGTATTATTATATACCATGTATACTGTTGTATGCCATTTACAGTATGTCCCTTGTCTCCCCCAGATCATATCTGTAAATGAGATTTCTTTTATCTCTGTATGTTGATCTGGTAAAACAAGGTCAATGAATGACTAGGAAGGCAAGGAAAGTAACTTTAACAGGTACAGAACAGTATCTGAACCGCTGCCTTTTACTGATATAACAAATGGCCTTCTAGGAGGAACAATGCATGATGAGTCATGAAAAGGGGTGGGGCTAGGGGTGGAGCTTAGGATCTGGTTTTTGCCTCATTCAAAGGTGGCAACCCTAGGAGATGCCCTTCCACTCCTGCCGTGGAGGGTGACCTTCCTCCCACTGACTCCTCGTTGGATAGTGGGGAGGGTTGCCAGCCAGGAAGCAGAGGTGTGTGTGTGTGTGTGTGTGTGTGGGGGGTGGGTCCCGGCCTGTCTCTGTGATTTTGAGGCGGGGGAAGAGAAACCGTAGCTTTTCTGTTGTTCTGGCGCCTGGAAGGCTGTTTACTCTGCCTCTTGGTTTGGCGCTGAAAGGGCTGTTTTTCTGGAAGCCCGATTGGTACACGGACTTCACGGATTTCAGGGCCTGACCGCTATCCTGGAGACCCGTGATAATGCCCTTGGCGTCTCCCCAAAAGGACCGAACCTCTGAAGCAACATACCTGGTGGTGCCCCTCGTCCAGAGAGGTGCACCTGGCAGAGAAGTCTGCAGGCGGTGCAGCTGATGGGTTCGGAGTAGGAAAGAGCCAGGAGCCCTCGTGGGATCGGGTCTGGTGTCACTACCCGGGAAGGGTGTCCACAGGAGAGAACCTGGGACACAGTTACTGGAGAGGGAAGAAAGGACCACATCCTGGGGCTCCACTTCATCCTCCGTCCCAGATGTGATGTCTGGGGCAGGAGGTTCCACTGGGGGAGGTGGAGAGGAAAACTCCAGCCCACGGGGGGGCCTGGCCGAGAGAAGTCGGCGGGCTCGACCGGACATCGAGTAAGGTGGCTTCAGCCCCCGACGGGTGAGCAACGTCTGGGCAGTTGTCTGGCACAGAGGCGACCAGCTTATCGGACTGAAGGACTGGGCGGAGGAGGAGAGGACCCTCGACTGGCTTACTGGTCAGAGTCGTGTGGGTCTCTGTTTATGGCCGGGCGGGCCCAAGAGGAGTCGGGGGCCGACTTATCGGCAGAGACTGGGCATTCGGCTGAGGAGCCGTGGAAGACTTACTGGTGGAGACAGGTTGAAAAGCAGCAGAGGAACCTGGTGTTGATCCTGACGCGGCCTGGACAACCACGAGGGCAGGCGGCAGGGAAACTGCCTTGCTGGTTGAAGGCTTGCTGGACCTCACGTGGTCTCGGTCCTCCAGATGCTCCCATTCCCTGTGCTTTTCTTTGCGCTTTTTCTTTCTAGATTCAGAAGAAAGGGAAGAAGCAGTGTCCCTCAATTTTTGCATCTCCTTTTTGTGAGTGGCCATTCTGGACTTCAATAAGTGGGCCTCCAAAGCCTGCTGCCTGCGTTGGCGTGTGGCCTGATTGAAAGGCTTGCTATCGGGGCAGGCTGCAGTGTTGTGGTTCGGGCCTAAGCACAAGAGGCAATGATGGTGGCAGTCTTTATGAGAGATCTGTGCGCCGGACTTCTCGCACTTCTTTGTCTTCGATGTCGGAGGTGGAGAAGACAAACAAATCGAGAAATTCAAGAAATAAAGGCAATAAATGGCAATCGACTGAGCAACGTTTACCACGAAGTACCTTGCGCAGGTCGACGGCGGGAAAGAACTAGAAGGCAGATGCGGGGACCACCCACTATATAGGGTCACACTGATGTCAGTCACGTGACACTGGGTGTGCAGTCCCCTGCCAGGCATTGCTAGCAAAAGTTCACCATGCGGTCCTGACGCCAGTGGGCGCAGTCCTACATGTTATGAATGACCTACTGCAGGAACCCTCTCGAAGTAAGACTACAGTATGCTCTTATGGAGTGACCTTATGCTGGTGCACACCTAGTCACCTTGCGAGGCCAGCAGTGGAGTCCCAAAGATAGGGTGGGGCTCATCCACCCTTCTCATGACCCTGATAAATGTCATGCCATATCACTCCACAGTAGCATGCCCTGTGGGAGGGATAAGTGTCAGCTGCATGGCCCACCTCTTCCTTGCCAACTCCTCTATCTGGTCTCTTGTTTAGGCAAGCTAAATATATCCTTAGATGCATGGTCCACCTCCAAGGTCCCTGCTGTAGGAGACAAGCCACTGGTTACTGGTTGGGGTCCAGTTAGGAGTGAATGATGGCAAGAAGAGTGTTAGTCTCAGGGGTTCCAAGTCAGAAAAGGGAGAGAGAAGAAAGGAGGTTCCCAAATCAGATATGGGGAATAGAAACAAAAAGTAAAAAACAAACAGAACCTTACTTCACACGGAAGATAGTTGGAACAGCCTACCCAGTGAGGTTATGGAAGATAAATACAGGTTACTCACCTGTAACAGGAGTTCTAGGAATGGTATATGTTGTTCATCCACACTCATTGGCAGTATCCTTGCCGCTTTAAATCTTGCCGGAAGGTCTTCAAGCTTGCTCCTCCCACCCACCCGGGTGGTATAACTCTCTGCTCCGCCCCATGACGCCAGATCTGGCCCGCTGGAAGCTCAGGTTGTGCGCCGGGCCGAGAGTCGAGATTGTGGATGAACAACATATACCATTCCTAGAACTCCTGTTACAGGTGAGTAACCTGTATTTCTAGGACATGGATATGTTGTTCATCCACACTCATTGGCAGACTCTAGCAGTTCTCCGGAGGAGGGAGGCAAGACGCACACCTCCATATACTTACTTGGGAAAGAGACTGGAGAACCGAGGCCCCAAAACCAGCATCCCGCGTGACTCAAGGTCGATGTGGTAGTGGGTAATGAAGGTGTTTGCTGACTTCCAGGTAGCAGCCCTGCAGATTTCCTGGATAGGGACGCCCTGGAAGCAGCCATCACAGCAGTATGGCGGTAGAATGAGCTCTTATCCTCTGGGAGGCTCCATGCCCGCCCAACTTATAGCAGAGATCTATGCAGGAGGTTACCCACCTGCTTATCGTCCGCTTGGCTGCAGGTCTGCCAGATGCGGCTTCAGCGGAGGTGACAAACAGCTGGCAACCTCCCGAATTTCAGCCGCGCGCCTATAATAAGCGAGCGCCCTCTAGGGTCCAGAGTATGGAGCCTATATTCGGCCTCCGAGGTGTGATTGGGGTAGAACACCGCAGAGTCAACACCTGGTTAAGGTGAAATCCTACACCACCTTTCGGAAGGAATTTCCGGTGGGGCGCAGGACAACCTTGTCCCTGTGGAAGACCAGGTAAGGAGACTCGATGGAGAAGCGCCTGGAGCTCTCCCATCCTTCTGGCTGACGGATAGCCACCAAGAAGGCGGTCTTCCACGACAGGTGAGAGAGAGCACACCTGTGCATAGGTTCGAATGGCTTGCCCATGAGCTTTGCCAGTACCAGCAGTAGATCCCACGGAGGGGGGTTCCCGCACTGAGGAAATGTGATCAAGGCCTTTGAAAAAGCGCCAGACCACCTTCTCCTGCGCCCACTCGACTGCTTCCCGCCCGCACTCGTAAGCAGAGATGGCTGCCAGGTGCACCCTAGGGTCGCCGACCTAAGCCCTGACTAGAAAGGACCATAAATAGTCCAAGATGCTTGCCAAGGAACAGGAGGAAGGGTCCAAGCCCTGTTTCTGACACCAAATGGAAAACCTTTTCCATTTGAAGGCATAGCATTTTCTGGTCGACTCTCACGGGACCTCAACTACATTGAGGACCCGTCGAAAGACCCAAGGCCTGGAACTCTAGCCGCTCAGGAACCAGGCCGTCAGGTGCAGGGATTGAAGGTCCGGATGGAACACCTTCCCCTGATTGACTGAGAGCAGGTCCGGGCGAGCTGGAAGCTGCCACGGAGTCCTGGAGCTGAGACTGAGGAGATCTGGTACCAGAACTGGCGAGGCCAGTCTGGGGCTATCAGAATCACCTGCGCCTTGTCCCTCCTCGCCTTGAGAAGCACCTTGTGGATCAAGGAAATGGGGAAAGGCGAAAGAGGCCGGGGTCCATTGCCTCGAGAAGGCATCCTGCAGCGAGCCCTGCTGAGGGGGCGGGCATGGAACAGACTCAGCCTGCGCTCTCCATGGAGGCAAACAGGTCCACCTGAGGTGTGCCCCAAAGGGAGAACAGATGCTGTACTACCTCCGGCAGAGAGACCACTCGTGGATGCAGCCCCTATCCGGCCAGGGCATCGGCCAGGGTGTTGGAGGCCTGCCACGTGAATGGCTAGGAGATCCGCCTCAGGCTGCGCACGAGTGACCAAATGCGGAGAGCTCTGCATAGAAGCATGGAGCGCCCCGCCCTGGCGGTTCAGATAGTACATGGTCGTGGTATTGTCCGTCCTGACTCGGACCACTTGACCCCGGAGGAACGGAGCAAAGGCGGTGAGAGCTAGGCGGACCGCTCGGAGCTCCAGCAGGTTGATGTGGCATCGGGACTCCCGCGGGGACCAGAGGCCATGAGCCCGGTGTTCCCCCAGATGGGCACCCCAACCCATCAGAGAGGCATCGGTCGATAGAGAGACCGTCGGCTCGGGGCGGACGAACGGGATGCCCTCCTGCAAATGAACTGGAACGGTCCACCACTGGAGAGCGTTCCACATCCCCTGTGTCACCGACACAAGCTGGTCCAAGGGATCGCAGCGTTGAGACCACTGGCTGGCCAGTCCCCACTGAAGGGGACGCATGTTCCAGCGGGCCCAACGGACCACGCCTGGTGCAGGCCGCCATGAGACCCAGGAGGCGAGGAAGTCCCGGCAGGGTGCAATTGCCCAACCAGAAATGATCGGGCAAAGGAGGAAAGAACCTCGCCCTGTCCGCCGGGAGCCGCGCCTGGCTCGAAGAGAGTCGAGCTGCGCCCGATGAATAGAATCACCTGCTGCGCTCGAGTTCGACTTGGCCTCGTGATAAGGAGGCCCAGTTGAGAGCAGACCTGGAGGGCCAGATCTCTGACCACTCCGCCTCCCTCCTGAGGGAGCTGCTATCAGCCAGTCGTCCAGGTAAGGTGTACACCGGACCTCGGCGCCAAGAGGAATGCTGTCACCACTGCCATGCATTTGGTGAAGACCCTGGGAGCTGGAGACAAGCCGAAGGGCATGGCTTGAACTCAAGAGGGATCCCTCCGCCGAAGCGAAGGAATCTCTGGTGAGACGGACGGATAGGGACGTGAAAACGCTGTCCTGCAAGTCCAGAGAGCAGAACCACGCCGCTTCCAAGGATGGTATTATCTGAGCCAGAGTGACCATCCTGAAGGTTCGAGACCTTAGGAACTTGTTTAGGTCGTGTAGGTCGAGAATGGGGCGCCAGCCCCCCGTCCGTTTCGGAACCAGGAAGTACCTGGACACAAACCCTGGGTCTGAAGGAGGGTCCACCACCTCTCTTACCACCTCCTTCTGGAGGAGGAGAGCGATGTCGGCTCGACGAGCCGCCAGTGAGGCTGGGGATCCCGAAGCCCCCCGAGGGGCGACGGCTCTGAAGGGTGGTGCCTGCTCGAATTCCAGAGGCAGGCCTCTTCCCACCACCTCCAAGACCCACCTGTCCGTGGTAACAGCGACCAGGCGGAACGGAAGTGCTGGAGCGCCCCTCAAGGGGACCCAGGGGCAGTGACGGGATGGGGGTGACACCCCCAGCCCGCCACTGGGCAGGCTTGGAGGAGGGACCGCCGAGGACCTCCTGGGCCTTTCCTCCCTGCCTCCTGTTAGAGGAAGCCGGGCGCTTGGGTTTGGGATGCCAAGGCCGAGCCTGCTGGCCCTGACGTTGCTGGCCGAGCGCCGGGGCACAGAAGGACGAAAGGGCTTAGGCTGTGGTTTGCGGCCTTGTCCTTCTGAGCGGAAGAGACCGAGTCCAAGGTGGCATTGGACTTCTCGATCCTCTGCAGGTGACCTTCCACCCCAGGGCCGAAGAGGTCAGTCCCCAAAAAGGGAACATCCGCCAACTTGTGCTGGGTATCCGGTGAAGGTGGATATCCTCAGCCAAGCCCGCCGACGCATAGCCACTGCGGCCGCCACCGATCTGGCACATGAGTCCCCTATATCCAAAGCAGTCTGGAGCTGCTGTTTGGCCACTGCCCTGGTCCCGCACCTGCTTAACCGTAGTCTGCAGATCGGCGGGAAGATGAGGGATGACCTCATCCAGGGAGCCCAACAGGGCATGAGAAAAATGTGCCATGAGGACGGCCGAACTGGCCTGACGAAGGCCGAGAGAGGACGCAGCGTAGACTTTTCGCCCGACATAGTCCAATTTCTTGGACTCCTTGTCAGGAGGTTTGTCCACATCCCTGGCGTTGCCGGCGCGCCGGAAAACGCTGTCGGTAACCAACCCCTCAGCAGAGGGGTGTTCCGAAAAACCGGACAAGGAACCGGTAGGGACCGCATACTTCCTGGCCATCCTGGCCGAAGGCGCAGGGCAGGAAGCAGGGCGCTGCCAAAGTTCCAGTGCCGGACCCACTATGGCCTCGGCCACCGGAAAGGCCTCCGTCGGAGAATCCCCTCGGTCCAGAATCTCCGTGAGGGGATACCTGGCCCGCTTGGAAACGGGTTCGAGCTCCATCCCGGTAGACTCCGAGATGAGCCGAAGCAGTCCTAGGAAGGACGACGGGCTATCGTCCATTGACTGACCTCCTGAAGACTCCAAGTCCAGTCGCTTGGAGAAGAAGGAGGAATCATCTTCGGACTCGGAAGAGTCCTCAAGAGCTGCCTCTGGCCTGAGCCACCCTTCACCTGCCGAGGTCGGTCGGGAGTGAGGGTAACTGACAGCCGATGGGTAAACCCTTAGCCGACCGAGAATCCTTGGTCGGAGCCCCAATTGGTGGCTGTGGAGGCGGAGGTTCCACCGAATCGGTGGAGCAGTTGGTTTGGCCAACAACCGCCTGGTATAGGCCTCGGACAAGTCGAGGGGTTGTGTCGGGCCGCCCGTGACAGTTACTTAATGGCCGGGAAGGCGCGGAGTCGGCTTATTCCGGCCAGGAGAAGCTGTTGCAACATAAGGTCCTCGTGCCGTCGGCCGTTGCGCGAAGCCTCCCTCATCCGAGGAGGAGGGCGAGGCAACGCCGCGCCGCTTACCCGTGCCGACCGACCGCTTATGACGGTGGGAACGCTGACCGCCAAGAGGTCCGGAGACCGAGACCGGCGAGTCCCGGAATTTCCGGGTCGGTGCGGGAGGTGTCGGCCGAACCGCACTCCTTCGCTCGGAAGGTACATCCGAGGGCTCCGGAACCGGAGGCACAGGCGAGCCCACGGGATCCTCAACTCCTCCCGGGGAACCGGGAGAGGGAATCTCGGCTGCTAAAGGCGACAGCCTCAATGGGTCGAGAAAATCTCGACTTCATCGGTGGAGTCTCGGTCAACTGACCTGACGGGACACCGTGAGGCCAGTGGTCAAGCCGAGCGGTCGATCAAGCCGACAGTCGACGGCCCGGGGAGAGGGACCTTTCCCGCTCCCAAGAGCGTCGACGGAGGGACTTACCCTTGTCCCTCTTTTTGGACCGAGAATAAGGTCCAGCAGACGCAGGCCCTTCTCCTTTAGTGGAGAGGGACAGACAAAGCTCCTTAAAAGAAGCCGTGTAGGAAGAACCCAGAGAGAGCGGGATAAATGCCGCGGCCGAGGAAGATACGGCCTGCGCCGCCTCCTCTTCGAGGGCGACCATCCGCTCGAGCTGATCCGCCGAGCCCGGCCGGGGCCGCGGACACCGCCAACCGGCCTCTGGACTTCACCGAGGGAAACGCTTCTGGACGGCCCAGTTGCACCGGGCAGCACGGTCTTCGAGGACGTAGGCCGAGAAAGATGAGCACAGGTCGCAAGCCTGCGGGTCGTGCTCAAGGCCTAGGCAGTATACACACGTGGAGTGAGGATCCGTCCGAGACATCTTCTGCCCGCATGGGCATCTCCGAAATCCGGGAGTCGATTTGTCCATCGCAGCCGCGAGGGATAGAAGACTGAAGTCTTTTTGCAAAATTTTATTTTTAAATCCGCAAACGGAGAAATAGGAACCAGTCGCAAACGCAGAGCGTTAAGGAGGGAACCTGAGCTTCCAAGCGGTAAGGAAGATCTGGCGTCATGGGGCGGAGCCGAGAGTTATACCACCCGGGTGGGTGGGAGGAGCAAGCTTGAAGACCTTCCGGCAAGATTTAAAGCGGCAAGGATACTGCCAATGAGTGTGGATGAACAACATATCCATGTCCCTAGAACACTGTTTAGGCTTTCAAAAAAAGGACAAGACAATGGTCATGCAGTACAACTGGACCAATGACATGGCTGGATTTCACCCACGCTCTGCCCAACAGTTTTACAATACCCAATACTGACACTACTGCGCAACAGTAGAATTGCTGCACTGCTGAAGTGCAATCCTTTGGATTCCTATCTCCAATGGCTGACCATGTGGAAGTTCAAGATCCCATGGCACCGGCCATAAGAGATGAGGATTTTCTCCTTTGTCCTAACCAGCATTCATCCTGTCAATAAAACAGGCAGATATAACCCACCCCACAGGACACAACAGGAAATGAAGCTCTCACAGCTCAATGTGCCTTTCCTAGTCAAAAACTGCAAATGAAATTACTTAAATATTACCGGGCTTCTAGCACAGTATTGATGGGAAATGGTTAAACAGAAAAAGGCCAATAAAAGCAATGAAGCCTTAAATACGTCTATCCACGTCTGTAGCTTCCAGCTGGATAACTACAACAGTACTTGCAGAGCAAGCCTAAAAAGTAATTTTAGAACATAAGAGTAACAGAAACATTCACATGTGGCCATCTAAACTGTATCCAACTTATCAGTAGTAGTAGTAGTATCTATTTAGATCTACCTACCTCGTGTGCCCAGCCAGGACAGCCTTAAGCTCGTGCAAGCGCTTGACAAATACCACGGCTTCTGGAAACCATTCTGCACACCCACCACTCTCTGTGTTTACTGGTCTTTCCTACAGTCTCTCCTGAACTGCTCTTGACATCTAGACATTACTTTAGACAAATGGTAGACTTATTTTCTACCAACATGTTTCAGCCACCCCTTTGTTTTCCCTAAAGTCTGTTTGCATCTGTACACATTTTATTTCTGTTTTCATTTTCACCATATGTTTCTATCTCCGCCTCATTTCCCCACATTTGTCACCTTTCAGTCTTCTTACTAGGCTCTGTTAATTAGTCCCCACCTGGGGACTTCTAGCTCATTCACTCCATTATGCCTTGTCTTTCCCATCATCACCTTTTTGATTCCCAGACTGTCTCTTAATCTTGCCATTTATCACTTCTCCCAGAGCCTTCCCCTTTTTCCTTTCCCCACATATCTACTCCTTATTTTACCTCCCCTCTACACTACCTTTGTTTTTTTCTCTTTTAGATATTTCCTGAAGACCTAAGGTCGAAACATAGATTAACTATTTTCAGCGTGCATTTAATATTACCATTTTGTTTTACTTTTAGACATTACTTTGCCTCCTTTCAATTTCAAACCCAAACTCCGTGTTCACTCTACATTTTTTTGATAACCTATATATTTTAATCAACAACAGGATTGTCCCATCTAGTGTTAAGAGTTTTGGAGGGCCTTGAAACTCTCCCCAAAGTTAAGCTTTCATAGTGAAAGGTTTAGGAAATGACATATGTTATTAAGGCCAAGAATGCAACAGACACTTAAAGGCTGGTAAAGCACACTGCTCCAGCCAGTCCACCTTCCTGCTGTCCTTGCTGTTACAACCAGAAATGTGGTTTTCTTCAAAGTGCTTTTCCAATTTTACTTTGAAGATATCTTTTATCAAGTTTCTCCCATACTTGACCAACCCCTCCTGACAAGCGGGGGCTGGTTCCCACAGCTGCACCCCTCCTCTGAAAGGAAATGACTGCTCTCACAGCCGGCACCAATGCTGCTCTTTGGTGGGGTGGCAGGGGGGTGAAAATTCTAGAGGAGCTAATGCCCTTGCTCTCTCCTGGAGCAGAGTTCCTCATATCTGTGATGTGCCTGGCCCCAGATTGGCCTTAGCGTGTGATTCCAAGAACTGCACACAAACCCCCATTCCCCATGATGCACTGCCACCATATCAGTGGGCCTGTCCACCTTGAAGATATCAAAGCTACAAGCTTCTACTACCCCCTGTGGTAACTTAACCCTCTTCTCAGAATAAAGCTGCTCCCCTGCATCCCTTCTAAATCCTCCGCCACTCAGATCAGACTTGCATCCGGTTTTGCTGTGCTATGCCAATACAAACAGTGCTGACTGTTCTACATTTCCAAACCTCACTCAGTTCTTCGATGCTGAAGTACAGTTTGTTAGTGAGATGAGAAAATAGAGGAGCTCAAAGGAAAGATTGCATCCGGTGATCCACTACATCTATCTGACTATTCATACGCCTTATCTAGCTAAAGATTTACTACTGGATCAATCATTAATCTCAAAGAAATAATCGATCCTGTATCAACCACATGTTGTGCAGCATGCAACATCTAAACGTGAGCCGTCCCAATGCCGCACTGCTCGCACCACAGCTCTCGGACAAGAAAAATAGAAAGTTAAAAATTCCAAAGCAAGGTCATGATTGCGATTAGATTTATAATCACAACAGCAACCACTCAGTCGTCCATGCCCTGGGATACACCTTGGGCCACCATTCCCCTTCCCCATACAGTCACTAATCCATGGTCAATGACTGCCTTATGGCTCATCACTACGTAAATAGCAAGAGGCACTCCAAAGAGCTATCAGAAGGCCAATACACAACTGCAAGGTGTGGCAAGGCAAAAAGGAGTGCTAACAGCAACCCCACAGCAGCACCACACCTATACACAATCATGCCTCACCTCTGCTACACACCCTGCCCCCACAGTGGGATTCTGCGGCTCAAATGTAAACTTCAGTCTCCCAGGTCATACACAACGTGCTGCTGCTGGGTCCTCACCTTTTCTGATGTAATAGGACCCCTTTCACGTTCACTCTTAGGGACAGTCTTCTGCACACTTTAAGAGCTGACAACACTGGTTTCCAAATATGGTCAATCCCACCTAAGGCAACAACAATGTGATATTTTTTATCACACGTGGCTATTTAAAAGTTAAGGACCACAAATCATAGGAGCTCTACACTTCTACATAAAAATACTGTAGTATACAAATATCACAGCTATTATATAGAACTGTCATGCATTCAGATTTCTTATACTGGTATCTGCTAGTCTTTTTCACACCAAACTTTGCTTTATGGTGACATCTCAGTTCTCTGTAATGAAAATTCTTTCAATAAAGATTGATTTAAAAAAAGAAATAAATAAGAACCACCTCAGACAGATTGAAGAGTCAGGTAAGTTAAAAGTGGCTATCCCAGGACCATCCCGAGCCAAAATTTCCATTTCTATGCATTTTACAAGCACCCTAGATATTTTGAGGTTCAAATTCATGTGTTCTTTAAGGAGGTAAAGAAACACATCAACCAGAAGTCAATTTAAAAGGCATCGGCTTCAATTAATAAAGAATCACACTAGGATAGACAGGGAAAAACAAACTCCCACCTGTTATTTATGGAGATATCCCCCTGAAGTCCAGACTCTTTGTGTAGAAATTTGACCACAGGACGACGGGCTGTGGTAACGGCCTGCACTTTGTGGACCCCAGGCACACATTTCTTCAGCACAGTAGCAACAAGCTCCAGAATCTCAGAGGTAGATGCAGTCTCCAAATCAATGTCACTCAGGATTGAATCCTCAGACGGGGGTCCTTCTGTGGTTTCTGCATCCTTTAAAGTTTTTAAACAGCAGTCACATATCAATTCAACTTCTTTTAAAATAAGCAGGATTTTACATACAAAACCCTTAGCAATAATCAGCTGCTTAATGTACGAGTACAGAAGCTATCTGCAATGTTTCCCTACAGCATTTATGGGGATACCCCATGCTTTTGCCACCCCATGTTTCAAGGAGATCCCAGGTCCTCAATAAAGTACAGTTACAGCCTTGTGGGACCTCAGAAAGGAAAACAATAAAGAAAGGAGATACAGAGAGAAAATGAAAAGCACAGGAAGAAAAAAAATGTTGCGAACCCAGGAATGAAATTAGAAGAAAATCAAAGAGCGAAGAGGATATTGCATGTAATGCCTATGCTCCTTGAAAAATAACCCCATCATTTTAGTTTTTTTTTTTGGGATTGCAGTTATGTAAGAACTTACCGTAACAGCAGATCTTGAGAGAGGTTCCTGCAGTAGGTCTTCACATATAGGACTCGCCCCTGGCGTCCAGGTCGAACAACAATCTTGTAGATAGCAATCAGCGGGGACCGCTGACGTCGTGGCGTCAGCCCGGCTATAAAAAGGCGGTCCACACCCACTCTCCGGTTCTTTTCACCGAGACCTAAGAAAGGTAATAAGAGCTAGGAGTAGAAAACTCCTAGGACTCCTGCCTCCCTAGACCCAAAGGCTAGGTAGGATGGAAAATAAAGGAAAAACATCCAG
Organism: Neoceratodus forsteri; assembly: GCA_016271365.2. Classification (NCBI taxonomy): domain Eukaryota; kingdom Metazoa; phylum Chordata; order Ceratodontiformes; family Ceratodontidae; genus Neoceratodus; species Neoceratodus forsteri. Next base: position 502,628,591 of record CM028132.1, read on the forward strand.
GAACTGGGAGAAGGCGGAGGGAACTAGACCTACTGCACGAACCTCTCTCAAGATCTACTGTCACGGTAAGTTCTCAGTAACTGCAATATCTTACTTGAGAGGGTTCCTGCAGTAGGTCTTCACATATAGGACTGAATACCAAGCAGCCCCAAAATAACTTATGCAGAGGTGCATCCAGGAGGAGGAGAAGTCGCATAGGGAATCAACAGGAGGCCTTGTAGAACTGCAGACCAAAACCTGTTCTGCGCCTAGAGGCAATGTCCAGACTGTAATGTTTAGTGAGTGTGAACAGACGATCAAGTGGCCACTGCACAAATCTCTGCAGTGACACATTCCTAAAGAAGGCAGTAGAGGTAGCCACGCATGGTTGAGTGGTTTTGACTGCCCCCGAAGGGCTTCCCATATTCCGTGGAAGAAAAATGGATGTAGTTGGCTAACCATCTAGAGATGGTTTGTTTGGAAATAGCCTTGCCCTGGCACTGGGGAGCAAAGGCTACAAAAAGTTGATTAGATTTACGAACCTCTTTAGTCCGGTTCGTATAATACCTCAGAATCCAGTGCATATCTAGGGTGTGTAAAAGGTATTCCCCCCTGTTGGAATGCTGGGGATAATAAACTGTTAATTCCACGCTCTGATTCAGAGTGGTTTCTGATACCACTTTAGGGAGAAAAGAAGGGTTAGTCCATAGGACTACTCTGTCTCTGTGAAAAATTAAATAGGGTTCTTTACAAACAAAAGCTTGAAGCGCAGAGCCCCTTCTGGCAGAAGTGACTGCAACTAAAAATAGTGTCTTCCAGGAAAGAAAGCATAAATCGCAAGTAGAAGCTGGTTCAAACGGGGGTAAAGTCAGTCTCTCGGGCATGAAATTCAGGTCCTGGGGGGGACAGGGATTCCAGATAGGTTTCAAGTGAAGGATGCCTTTCAGAAAGATTTTAGCAACCTCCAACTGAGCCAAGGTTTTGCCCTCCACCGGAAGGTGGTAGGCTGACACCGCAGAGAGATAGACCTTAAGGAAGGAGTAGCTAAGGCCCGTCTCAGATAAATGTGCGAGGTACTCCAACACCTGGGCTGCCGAGCAGGAAAAGGGATCCCGGTTCCTTGCTAGGGGCCCAGATCGAAAATCTTTTCCACTTCATGGCGTAAGTGGATCTAGTAGAGGGTTTTCTGGCCTCTACTAAGATGTGTGCAACCTGCAAGGAGACTCCATAGCATGAAACCGCTATGTCCACAGGTGCCACGTATGAAGGTGGAGAGACTGAAGGCTCGGGAGCACCAGGGTGCCCTGCTCCTGTGTCAGAAGGTCATGGGAAAACGGCAGAGGGACCGGAGGTTCCAGTGCCAGTCGCTGCAAAAGAGGATACCAAATCTTGCATGGTCAGAGAGGAGCGATAAGAATCATATGAGCTCCCTTCTGCTGAAGTTTCACCAGAACCTTCTGAATGAGGGGGAAAGGGAGGAAATGCGTAAAGAAACCTCCCTGTCCAAGAGGGAGACAGTGTGTCTCACCAAAAAGCACCATGCCCGGGAATGAGCGAGCAAAAGTTGGGTAGTTTTGCGTTGAATGGGGAGGCGAACAGATCCAAGTCTGGACGACCCCATCGAAGAAAAAGTTCTTCGACCACCCCTGACTTTAGCTCCCACTCGTGGGCCCTGGCCACTGATCGACAGACTGTCCGCCAGAACGTTGCTTTCTCCTGGTACGTGGACTGCTGTCAAGTAAAGGCTGTGCTGGATCACCCAGTACCAGACCCTCATTGCTTCTCTGCAGAGAGGGTACAACCGGGTTCCTCCCTGTTTGCTGATGTACCAGACTGTGGACATATTGTCCGTCTGGACCAGAAGAGATCACGGCACCAGAAGGGACTGAAACGCCTGGACAGCGTAAAGAACAGCCCTGGTCTCCAGAACACTGATGTGGAGCATATTCTCCTGATCGGACCAAGACCCCTGCGTTGTGTGTACCTCCAGATGGGCTCCCCAGCCCAAGTCCGAGGCGTCTGTGGTGAGGATTTGGGTAGGAACCGTGGAATGGAGAGGGGTTCCCCTCGATAAGTTGGAGAGATCCTGCCACCAGCGAAGATCTCTCTGAAGGTTGCTGGAGATCATGACTTTTTGGTTCATGTCGTCCGTCCTCTGATCCCACTGGACTCGGAGAGACCATTGGATGACGCTCATGTGAAGTCTGGCCAGGGGAACTGTGGAAATGGCCGATGCCATCAGTGCCAAAAGATGGAGCACAGCATGTGCTGGGATCCATCGAGCCTGGGCCACAAGAGTGACCTGAGCAACCAAAGTCTTGGCTTGATATGATGGCAGAAAAGCCTTGCTCTGAACTGTATCTAGTACAGCTCCAATTAATTGGAGTCATTGAGATGGTACTAGCTGGGACTTGGGGAAGTTGACCATGATCCCCAGAAGAGAGAACAAGTTCACAGTGAAAGAGAGAGACTCTTTCAGGCTGGTAGGAGAAGGTGCTGCGAGGAGCCAGTCGTCCACGTACGGGAAGACATAAATGCCCTGGCGGCGTAAGAACACCGCCACCACCGCTAGACACTTTGTGAACACCCGGGGCCAGGAAAGGCTAAAAGGGAGTGCCCGAAACTGGAAGTGATCCTCCGTAAAAGCAAAATGGAGGAAGTGGCGGTGGGCCGGGAGGATAGGGATATGCAAGCAGGCATCCTGCATATCCAGGGTGACAGTCAGGTGTTGGGATGGAGCAGGGGAAGGAGCCCTGAAGGGTCAACATATGATACTTCTTGTACTTACGAAGATGTTTAGTGTGCTGAGGTCCAGGATTGGTCTCAGGTCGCCCATTTTTGGGGACTAGGAAGAAATGGGAGTAAAATCCCTTCCTGTCTGGTTTTGAAGGACAGGTTCTATGACCTCTTTTGAAGAAGCCCAATTCCTTAAGCAGACGAGGGAACCTGATCCTGAAGATAGAAAGACCATCCTGGAGGTTAGAGGGCTGGAATCTCAGGAACTCGATCGAGTGACCCGCTGGATGAGCTGAAGCACCTAAGCTTCCAGGTGGAGGCCGAACCTCCTCGACTGGTTCCTCCTGAAGTAAGGGAGGGTGGAAGGAGGGGAAAGAGTCAGGACACCGAGGGAGGGAGCTTTGCCCCGAGGCTGGTTTGAGAACTTAGCCTGTGGGGTTTGGGCTCCTGAGCCAGGGGCACGCTTCTTTCTCCTGGACGCTGGCCTGGTTCTTGTTCCACCTTCTTTGGTGGCAAAGGGCTGCTTTTTCTGGCCTATCTTGTATATAGAGCATAAGTCTCTTAAAGAGCGTCCCACTCTTGCAGTCCTGTGATGATATCTTTGGCATCGCCACCAAAGAGGACGGAACCCCTAAAAGGGTAGTCCAAAAGGGAAGTCTGTACATCCTATGCCAAATGGGGTATCCGAAGCCAGGAGAGCCGGCGGAGACAGATCCCGGTGGCTGCCACTCTAGACACAGAATCCACCGAGTCATATGTTGCTCGGAGCGGGTGACGACACAAGGACTTTCCCATCCTGACCTTGTCCAGGAGTTTCTTCCTAAGGTTTTCATCCTGAACCTCAAGTAGATCCCTTTCCAGCTCTGAAAGAGTAGCTTTTTGGAAAGCAACCATGTGCGAGACATAGTTGAGAGATCTAATGCCACAGGAGGAAGAAGAATAGATTTTTCCCCCAAACTGGTCTAAATGACGAGAGTCCTTATCTGGTGATGAGGAACTCAGGTATTTCAGTTGGACTGACTGGTCGTGAGTGGCAGTAATGACCATGGAGTCAGCCTTTGGATGGAAGTTAAGGTGTTGAATCCCTTCCGGGGGATAACAGATCCAGTCTGCCTTCCTGGAGACCGCTGGAATGGAGGACGGTTGTTGCCATATTGTGGTGACCAAGTCCTCATGGGGTCCCATCCATGGGGGTATAGGGATGGGATCCAATGTAGCAAGGTCCAGGTGCTCCGCTAGCCTTTTGCGTTGCGGATCCACCTCTTTTGTGGGCCAGCCTCTGGCTGCCTGTATGGAGCGCAAGAGGTCTCCAAATGATGGGTCCTCTGGAGGAGACTTAGGAGACTCCTTTGGGGGAACTACAACTGGAGATCTGGGATCTGAGGGATCGATGTCAGATTCCGTGTCAGATGGCTTGGAGCCGCTGGGAATGGAAGGTTCCATACCAGCGGTACTCGCAGCAAGAGAACCAAAGGCTCTACCCACCTGAGGCGGTGGAAGGGGGGCCCTAGGCTGGGGAGGTTCCCCCACTGACTGCGTGAGCTCCAACAGCAACTGGGTCCTGGCCTCCTGCCACCATTGGGGTGCTGTCTCCGGGGCCGGTGGTGGAGGTGGAGGAGGCTGGAAGGTAGGATAACCTGGGTATTGAGGACAAGAAGAGTAGTGATAACCCATTTGTGGATGGTATGAGTACCCAGGTATCCGGCGTCGTGTCCTGGCCGGAGACACACAGCCCAGCATCAGATATTGTGGAGTCGACAGCGGGCCACCCGGAGGTGGGAACAATAGGTTCTGAGCCCGGAAACCCGCCTGGGGATCTGGTCCTGCCGGGAAGTGCCATGGCACCGGAGGCGGGATCTGAAGGGCCCCCATGAATAGATCCCTAGCCGGGCGCGGACTGATATCTGGGGACGGCGGGAAGGCCTGGTGAGGGCAGAGGTCCGGAAGGAGCCTCGACGGCAGGTCCAAAGGGTGATTTCGCTGGCAGGAAAATCAGCAGATCAGGTGGCGAGTCCTCGAGATGTAAACCCAGAGGACGAAGGTCACTCTGCCCCTCACTCTGTCCGGACGTCAGGAGGCTAATCTGGAGCCTGACGGCAGAGTGGAAGGATCCGGCGGTGACGGAGGAGCCGCCGTCTGCTGATCGACCGAACCGGGCCAGTGGAAGTCCGGAGACGGGCCGCTAGTCTGATCGCAGGAGTTGTGCGCCTTCGACGGGGTCGAGGATGTCTTATTGGCTGGGCAGGTAGATCGATAGAAACCTCTAGAGAGGCTATCCCCAGCTGACTGCTCACCTCGGCAGGAGGGGAAAAGGTGCCCGACCTAAAGAAGCAGGCGGTGCACCGGCAGAAGTACTCACAGTTCGGAGGGCCTCCGCGCATGGCGTGCGGCTCCGTTCAGCCTTCTCTTCTTTTTCGGGCCTGGCGGCGACGACCTATCCGCAGTTCCTGGAGCTCTTTTTCCATCGACACCAGTCGTCGGGTCAGGAGATGGGCCTCGAGGGTCCGCGTACGCCTGGTTGAAGGCCTGGCAGATGGAGCACTCTGGGAGTTGTGCTCAGAACCAAGGCAGCGGAATGGTCATCCGCGGGATTTGAGCTACCGACTCTCGAAAGCACTTCTTCTGTCTTGAAGACATCAAACAGAGCGAAACAATTTAGAAAAATAGTTATAAGGCAAGAAAACTGACAAAATGGCAGACATCTGATCACTGTTCTATTGGCGTGCGAATATTACTGAGGCGATGGCAGAAAGAACTGAGCGGGCGCTGGACCGCCTTTTTTTTATAGCCGGGCTGACGCCAACGCCCGACATCGGGGTGGTCCCACTGATGATTGCTATCTGCTGTTTGCCGCTCGACCTGACGCCAGGTGGTGCAGTCCTATATGTGAAAACCTACTGCAGGAACCCTTTCCAAGTAAGATAACTGGATCTGATGCTCTGCCTACTAGTGACAGGAATTCAAGTCCTAGGAGTAAGGTCAGGGAGGAAATTTATATCATAAGCGTGAGTTTCCAGATCTCTGTTATAGCAGCAGTGAGGATGTTAATCTGCTGGTGATACTAGTGTCCATCAATATCTGACACAGAGTCTGAAAACTCTGCAGAGCCATCTAACTCTTGTTACCTCCCACCCATCCACTGGGACACCAACTCTCTGTTCATTAATGAGAATGGCCACTAACCAGAAACGAACAAACACAAACGATGGTGCACTCATAACTGCAGGTGCAAGTGGTAAAAGAAATAGAAACAGACTTTGACAGCAGATAAGGACCACTTAGCTCACCCAGTCTGCCCATTTCCCTACTTACTGGAGAAGCAGCAGATCCTAATTTTACCAACAGCCTATTTCCTCCAGCTCCTACCTCCCACTAGAATTGCCTTATGTCTGTCCCATGCATTTGTGCATTCTTAAATTTATTTAGCACACAGCATCAACAAGGCTCTGTAAGAACAGCTACGCTCCCCCAGAAACTGCCTGTACGTGACTCTGGATCCCTGCAGGACTGGCAACGCTAGGTTGCCGAACAATACACTGCTGCCTTACGTTGGAGCTGCTGCCAGTCCACTGACTGGGCAGCAGAGGGTGCTCATGCACCTGCCTAGACTGAGTGCCCCCACCCCACACTGTCCTCCACCTGATCTTTGCAGAAAAGATGTGGGGAGAGAAGCTAATCTGACTGAAGCTGAAGCTTACCTGCTCTGCAGGAGCTTTTTCCTGAGCCTGGAAGGTCTTTGTGTTTTCTAGGTCGAGAAACAAATCCAGATCACAGCTGTGGATATCAAAACCATTCACAGTAGAGCCAAAGGGGACAACTTTACAGCCTGTGTACATAAAGACAAAATGAGCCATAATAAATTCCAAACTCTCTCTTTTTTAACTTTCTCATCTGCCCCCCCACCACACAAATTGGTAATGCCCCTTGCCCGACCCTGCCTCACTTGCAGACTCACCCAACCCTGATACTGGCAAATGCCAGGTAGCTTGTCCCAATGCACCCACACACCCACTCACTGTGGTGAGCACATGACACAGACACAACCCGCCAGATTCTGAAGCTCGACTCCAGGACCACATTTTAGCATAGGCCCTCTTGCTTTGCTGTTTTCTATTTTCCTTACCTCCCCATCCCAAATCAGATGTGCTTGATCACAGGCACACACACATGTATTCAGCACTATTCTATACACTGCCACTAGCAGCACCACCTGCAACCAGAGGGGACAATATGTAATGTGTCCAAGACCCTCCTGGCCCTGCCACAGGGATCACTGTTGGCACAGGACATCGTGCCTCTTCTCCTTGAGGATGGAGAGTACTGCCTTTCTTAAGATGCCAGAGTGTTAATTCCCATGTAGTGTTCAATGTGCGATCTCTAGGCTACCCAGGAGCCCAAAATCAATTCCAACGATGTAAAGCAGAACTTGCCTAAACACATTTAATGAAATCTTTGCAGCTTCAGAAGAAAAGCTCTTAAAATTTGCAACCACAATTTTTTTTTTAATTCTGCCCCCCTCCCCCATTGCTGATGTTGCCCTCCTCAGCCAGGAAACCTCCCAGCCCCATCAGCCACCATTCTCATCGTTTACCTGGTCCTGCAAGGAGTCAATGGAGTTTACTTCCATCATGGTGAGCTCCTCAGAGTGTCATAATCCATGAGCTCCTTTGGGCCCATCTAATATGATGGGGGAGGGGGGAAACAGCATGCAGTCGGCCCCAAGAGTACCTGCATCATGTTGCAGCACATTGGTGGCGGTGGGGGGGTGTTCCAGCTTACAGTTTCACCCCTACCCTCCAAACACAGACGGGTAGGGCTCCATGATGCGCATGTCTACACAATGCTGCATGGCCATGCACTGGAGTCAAGCTCCCCCCCCCCAAACTAGACTCTCCCACTGCACTGCCACTAGTAGTCTTGTTCTAGGACATCCCTCTCTAAGTGACAAACTGGTTCCTTATATGCCTTTAATTCTAACTCCCTTACGTATTAGGTATGCTGTCTAGTTTAACAGCCCCACAAGCTAAAAAAGAATCCCTAGTCCAAGTGAATCCACTAAAAACTGAATCCATAATATTTTAGCTTCTAACTTTCCTTCATTTTGTAAAACTTCCTTATTGCCATAGCCACACGCAATACATTATATGAACATAAGAGTAAGATTGTTTTACAGAATAACATGCATCAAAAATCTCTATTTCTGTTTCTAAGTTAATACTGGAGACATTGTCCATCAACTACTAACAAAAGGCTTCTAACTTTGATACAAACGTGTACACATCCATTCATCCACTTATCTATACATCATAAATAGTACCAATGAAGGAGGAAAGGGTACTCACCAGGAAAAAATTCAGAGAAAACCTCCTGCAGTAAAGTAACCACAAGCTCTCTCATTTTCTGCTCACTTTCAGAAAATTCAGACAAGTGAACAAGCTGGAACATCTGTTCATCTACCTAGGTGGGGGAAGTCAAGGAGACTGGTTCAGTGGTTCACGTAAATCAAACAGACAAGCCCTATCCAACAGCTTGACCCATCAGGTTTGGGGGATGTCTTGATTGCAATGTTCCAGTGGGTTGACATGAATTTGCTCCATTTCAAGAGCTGTGCATTTAAGGGGTTAACTACAGACTGAAACAGGCCTACCTGGTCAATTGACTCACCAACTAATTTCTCCTGCTGGGTCATAAGGCTTTCAGGTCGAGGGATAATTTCCCACCTCCTACCATTACAGACTGGTTGACTGGAATTTCTGGGCATTTACACTCAGGCTGAAGCTTAAGTCATGAACTGGTGGAAGAGTTCTACTGTTTTGGTAGTCAATAGCACTCTTTCACCTACACTTGGGCCGGACCAGCCCAGCCTGGGGGGATCACAGCTCCCCTAGAAGTTTTGTTTTGTCACTTCTAATCCACTGTTCTTAATCAATGCCAGATGACAACTCAACTGCACTCATTCACCTGAAGAGGAAGATGAGATGAGGCTCTGATTCCAATCCACTGGATGACCAGCAAAGGGCACGCTTCCTCCCTAGACAGCTGTAACATGCCCAGTCCTGGGCCCCAAAGCATAGGGATCATCAGCTGCAAAGACTGCTGCTACACTGCCAAGCCACCAGTATACTTCCATTTACAGCCAACATTAGACCTCATGGCATGTCAGTAAATGTCATATCCCAACATGTCATCAGGTCAAGGAGCTGCTTCTCCCGGATCAGCTCTTCCAGGAGGTACAGATGGGAGGAAGGAGCCGCCACCACTGAGCTGGCCTGTATGGCTGGATCCAGTGCCAGAGCACTCATTGGGGTAAGACAATGTCACACAGTCAGCACTTGTGGCAACAAAATTAACTTGCACAAAAATAAGCAAATGCAATTTATTGTGCTCGAGCCAAACAGCCAAATCCCAGCGCTTCGGCTAGAAAGCCTTTTGTCAGGGACTTGGACTTCTGCTTTGGGGTAGCCTGCACTATCTCAAGTGGTGTCACTGTCAGGGCTAGTTGAGAATACAACATTAGAGCCCAGTCCAGTCCTGATATGTCATGTCATTTATAAGAAATAAACGATGATCTCATCAAACAATCTTACTCGGTTTACAATATCTTTAATTTTTCAAATTTTACTATGCATTTACCCAGGAGAGCACTACTGAGGTACAACATTTTGTTTTCAGTAGGGTCCCACTTCTACTCAATTTCACAGTGGAAGTTCTGAAGCACAGGAGGTTAACTGATTTGATAAAGTTCACACAGTGAACTTCATCTGTGGTTGGCTTCTAATCTGAGAGCTCCAGATTCATAACTGACCTACCCACTAGAGCACAGAGCCTTTCGTAACAGTTTGCAACATTCACGTCACAGACATATGATACAATGATAAACTACAAAACAGTCAGGGTGAAGCTATATAATTCTGCATTCTCAATGGGGAGCTATTGAAAAGCAATTACACAGCTTATGCAAACAGAAGGTTTCACTCCCAATCCTCTGTACATTCTTTTCACCATCTCTCCTGTTTCAGAGTTCTCAAAATAAATATGTGACAAACACATTAACAGTCTGTAGTTTTTTTTTTTGTTTTTTTTTAATGTTTTTCCAGGAAGACATACTAAGATATAAAGTAATCTTGTTTACAAATGTTACTGGGGGAAGGGGAGCAAAGTGAAAGAAGAAATAGGTTACTCACCTGTAACTGTAGTTCTAGGAGCAGTATAAAGTTCACATCCAAATTGGCAGTTCCACTAAAAGTGCTGATCCGTCTGAACATCTTATTTTTTTTTTGTAATTTATGTTTGTTGGTTTAACCAAAAACATAGACATGAAACTCCAGATGGAGTACAAAAGTGTTTAAAACATGAAACAAATGAAGGTGCCACCCCTCTTAATACATGCCAGTAAATAAACATACTTCATCAATTTAGATATGTCCGGGGGGGGGGGGACAGAAGTAAAAATTACTCACCTTAGTAACTGTGTTTCTTCTAATGGAGTCTTGCTGTAGTCTGACGATCTGCAGTTAGCTCCAACCTTTTAACTGCCCCAGAGAGTATAGGGTTAATTTTCTATGCAGTGCATAGAAGTGCTGAGCTCGAGCTCGGCTGAGGTCTCTGTCTGCAGCACTTTGAAACCCAACCGACAGATTCTTACAAGCAAACACTCACTAACTATACTATGTGGACATTGTAAAATTTTAACTAGCCAACTGGCAACATAAATTTTGGATTCCCAAAGGAAGACTCAAGTCAGGAAACCCAAAACCAAAAACCTATTCAAATAAGACTACAATATAAGCACCCAAATAAAAAAGGGATGTGTGCTGAAGTCACCCTGGGTGCAACAGTGCACCTGCCCACCCACTTCCCCAAAAAACAGGTTCTGAGAGGGGAGGCAGGGAAGGAGGTCAGAATACAGCAAGACTCCATTAGAAGAAACACAATTACTAAGGTGAGTAATTTTTTCTTCAAACAACATGAAGTCTTGCTGTATTCTGACAATCTGCAGACTACCAAGCAGTACCTCCATGGAGGAGGGACAGAACATACTTTGGGAATAGGCTCTGAAGCACTGCTGTGCCAAACCGAGCATCACTCCTAGCCTGGATATCTAGACAGAAATGCTTGGTAAAGGTATGGACTGTTTTCCAGGTGGCTGCTTGTCAAATTTCTAACATCGAGGGATATCCCTGACAGCAGCCAGGGAAGCAGCTGTAACTCTTGTGGAATGAGCCCTCAGGCCTGAGGGTGGAATTCTTCCCAGTTTCTCATAGCAGAATTGTATAAAAGAAACAATCCACCTGGCAATAGTTCTCTTGGTGGCAGGTTTGCCCTTTCCCACTTCCCCATAAGTGAGGAATAAACTGGAGGGAATCAAACCTGTGACCCTTGGTACGCTCTATGTAGTAGATAAGGGCTCTTAACATCTAAACTGTGTAGCCTCCTCTCCCCTGAGGAAGAATGTTCAGTGAAGAAAACAGAGAGAGACATGGACTGATTCAAATGGAAGTCTGAAACCACTTTGGCAAGAACTTCCTATTGGTTCTAATGGACTACTTTATCTCTATGGAATGAGATAAACTGTTCCACTGACAGGGCTTGCATCACTGATACGCTCTGCAGAGGTAATGGCTACCAAAACACAGTTTTCCAGGTCAAGTACTTAAGCTCTGCTGAGGACATAGGCTCAAAAGGAGGTTGCATAAGTTGAGCAATGCAAACATTTAAGTCCCAGGCAGGGCAGGATCCCTAAAGGGAGGACTGGTATGAAGCAATCCCTTGAAAAATTTATAGAACACAGGATGAGATGATAGTGAGGAAGGCATGCCACTGACAGAACAGCTGACAAGTGTACCTTGAGAGCAGTTGGTCTGAGGCCTGGGCCATTAAGATGGACCATATAATCCAGAACTGTAGGCAATTCAGCAGTGTCAGGGAGATATTTCTTGGAACACCAAATGCAGAATTTTTTCCATTTGGAGTTATAAGTCTTTCTGGTGGCAGGCTTTCGAGAGGCTTTAAGAATATCCAGAACCCTTGGGACAGGTGCAATCCACATACTCTAACTCTTCAAGAGCCATGCCTTGAGTTTAAGAGACTGAAGATTGGGTACCAAATCCTCCCTGAGAGGAGGTTAACAGGTTGTAATTCCTGGAAGAGACAGGGAAGATGTACTGCTAGAGACAGCAACAGAGGGTACCAAGGCTGTCTGGCCCAGTCTGGAGCAATCAATCACTTTGCAAGGCTGTGACCTCACCTTGACTAGAACCTTGAACAGGAGACGAAAGGCATACAGAAATTTCCCTTCCCAGTTCAAAATCAGAGCATCCAGAAGGACTGAACCCAAGACTCGGGGTCTGCAACAAAACTGAGGAAGTTGGTGATTGTCTGGGGCTGCAAAGAGATCCATCTCTGGAGTGCCCCACCTTGAAAAAATCACTTTCAGCACCAGGGGATCCAGGGACCATCTGTGATGGCCCTGGGAGATCCTGCTCAGTGCATCTGCTAGCACAATGTCCTTCCCTGGAAGGTGGACTGCTATCAGAGAGGTCTGCAGGGAATAAGCCAGAGACCACAATTTCATGGCTTCCGTGCACAAGGCCGTAGACCGAGTGCCTCCCTGCTTGTTGATGTATCACATGGTGGTGGTGTTGTCTGTTCTGGCCTGAACCACCTTGTTCTGCACAGACTGAGAAAAAGCTTGCAGGGCCAGAAAAACTGCCCTCAGTTCCAGGAGACTGATATGAAGAAGGGACTCCTGAGGGGACCACAGTCCCTGGGCTGTGAGAGTCCCCAGATGAGCTCCCCACCCTAAAAGGGAAGCATCCGTGGTAAGGACCACTGAAGGAGTCTGAGTGACAAATGGGACTCCTTGCCTTAAACTGTCCTGATCCTGCCACCAGTGAAGAGCTTGCATCAGTGTCCGAGTCACTGGAATCAGTTTGGTAAGAGGATCCTTCTCAGGCCCTCAGATGGAACTGGATGTTCCTCATCTGGAATCTTGCCCCTTGGACAACTGCTGTAGAAGCTGCCATGTGGCCCAAGAGCTGAAGGAAGTGTCTTGCTAGTCGGGACACCTGAAGGCTGAAAGAAGAAGCGCAGTTCTATAAGAACTTTACCCTTTCCAGGGAAGAAATGCTCTTGCCTTGACAGTATCTAGCTCTGCCCCTATAAAGGTAAGAAGCTGCACTGGTTCGAGAACTGACTTGGGGAGGTTGAGAAGAAATCCCAGGGAAGTGAGCACTTGCTGGGTGACTTGCAGATCTGACTTGACTTGGCCTGAAGACTGACCCACTATGAGCCAGTCGTCCAGATACGGAAAAATGGAAATCTTCTGCCTTCTTAAAAAGGCCACTACTACTGCCAGGCACTTTGTGAAAACCCTTGGAGCTGATGTTAGGCCAAAAGGCATTGCTTTGAACTGGTAATGGCCTGAGGGCAACTTGAACCTGAGGTACTTTCTGTGGGAGCACCTGATGGGGATGTGAAAGTAGGCATCTTTGAGGTCCAGGGAGGCTAGCCAGTCCCCTGGCCTTAGAGAGGGAAGAATTATTCCCAGAGTCACCATCTTGAAATCTGGTTTTAAAAGATGTTTGTTCAGGTATCTTAGATCTAGGATGGGTCGCAACTCCCCTGTCTTTTTTGGGGTAAGAAAGTACCTGGAGTACAGATCTTTGCCCCAGTGTAGGGTAGGAACTCTCTCTCTATGGCTTCCAAGGCCAGAAGAGATGAAACCTCTGCCTCTAGGGCAAGGGTTTCGGAGAGACTTGCAGATAGAAAAGATCTGGCTCTCATCTTCGGAAATTTTTTGAAGCTGAGAACCAGTCCCTGGCTTACTACTTCCAGGACCCACTTGTCTGAAGTAACAGACACCCAGTCCTGGACGAAATAAGCCAGCCTGCCCCCTACAAGGATAGAAGAGTCGACCCAGGCAGGCCCATCAGGGTGTCTGCTTGGCAGGGGCCTAAGGCTGAGGAATGGATGCAGCCCTGCTCATCCCCCTTCTGCCTCTCCCTCTGAAGAACCCCCTCTGTGAAAAGGGAGAAGAGGCCTGTGCTTGGTAGAAAGACCTATGAAAAGGCCTGCCCCTGCCCCTAGATTGCTGCCTTTGAGGAGTTGCTGCCTCCTTCGGCCTTGCACCCTATAAGTGATCCCATATTCCTCCATTTTTCATGTAATTTCTGTCTGCTCCCCAAACAGAGAATTACCTTCCACAGGGAAGTCCATGGCCTTAGTCTGGGTGTCCTGTGAGAGGCTAGTACATCTGAGCCAAGCCATTCTCCGAAGAGCCACAGATGTAGCCATGACTCTTGATGACGCATCACTGGAGTCCACAGCAGCATGAAACTGTACCTTAGATGCCTCAATCCCATCCGCAACCACTTCCTCCAACTCCTTGGCCTGCTGTGGGGAGGCCTGTTTAGCCAGTGCAAGTACAGTGTCCCACCTGGACTTCTGGTACCTGGCTGCATAGGCCATATCATTAGCCTGCCTGAGTCCCAAAGAGGATGCCATGTATTGCTTCTTGCTGCTGCATCCATCCTCCTGGAAGTCTTTATATGGGGGGTGTAAGCCAAGGGAACATTAGCCCTGTCACAGGCTGCAGCCTGCACTACCCAAACATGGCTGCATTGCTGGTAGAAAATCTCTGTGTCTGGGCCTGATGAAGTGTACCTCTTGTCCATTCTCCTATCAACAGGAGCTACAGAATTAGGAGACTTTAAAATTTTTTTGTGTCTGTTTCCCAAATGATTTGTGCAGGGGAATAGACAGTCTCCTGGACTCTGATTTCTACAAAATCAGGCTGCTCTTGATCCTCTGTAGCTTCCTCCACAGGTAGCTGAAGAGTTTCAGCCACTTTCCTGTAGAAAAGATAGTGGGGAAGGGACTCAGAGAGCCTAGGAGGGGAAACACCAGAAGGTCTGTCTGGGGAGATGTCCGGTTCAATGGGCACATCCAGACTTTCTGCTCCATCATAGTAATCATCTTGTTCATAATCCCCCTCCCTCCTCAAATTCAGGTTCATAAAAATCTTCAGGGGCATAGTCCTGAACCGGGTGGAACCGACCAAACCAAGCCCCTAGCTAACGGAGCCGGATCGGACAGAACCGGGTGAAGCGATTCAACAATCTGAATCGCTCGGGCAATCTCATCAGCGGTTGGAACATGAACCTCCGGATCCGAACTGGCTGACTTGTCTTTACATTTCCTTTTTGTAGGAACCGAAACCTCAGGATCGGCTCTCCTCTTGCCCGAAGAAGTATCGCCCTGGTCAGAGGGCACTCCTTCTGGTTCAGTCAGAACCGAACCGGGATGGCCATCCGGGTCAACGGACTTCTCGGCCTCCTTTTCCCTAAGTCTACCTAATCTTTTCTCCAGGGTAGACTTAGGAAAATGTTTACAAATTTGGCAGTCTGTAGCGAGGTGTTTAAACCCCATACAACAAACACAGGTGGTGAGGGGATCGGCCTTAGCAAAGACCTCCCCACACTCACTGCAGTGTTGAAACCCAGTGGGCCCAGTTTTTTTCTTGGGTTTCTCAGACATGGCCAACCTAATCAAACTTACCCTTTTTTGGGCAACCGCCAAGCAAGACTCCCTTACCGGTTCCTAACCGTGTCACGGGTATTGGAAAAAAACGTTTAAAACACCTTTTGTTTAGAACCGATAAGGACCGGTAACCACACACTAAAGAAAAACACAAGAAATCACACTAAAGGATCAGTTCAGCAGAACCGATCGACAAGTCTTACAATTTCCACAAAGTAAACAGTAAAACTATCTAAGTACTCACAGTACCGCAGACAGAGCCTGAACCGACAATGCGGAAATAATTTCGGATTAAACCGACTTTTGAACCGACACTTAAACCGACTTTTGAACCGAGCTGAAGCAGAAATCTCCGGAGCGACTGTTCAGTGAGGCAGAGTAAAGAATCTGATGGTTGGGTTTCAAAGTACTGCAGACAAAGACCTCAACCGAGCTAGAGCTCAACGTTATATGCACTGCATAGAATATTAACCCTATACTCTCGCAAGCAGTTTAAAGGCTGGAGCTAACTGCAGATTGTCAGAATACAGCAAGACTTCATGTTGTTTTCATATGGTATAGTAGATAATAATTATAAAGGTATATGCTGCTTAATAAAGCCCATATGAGTTGCATGAAAGCTACAAACATTAAGAAAGAAATAGATATAACCAAAAATCTGCATCCTATTAAGGAAAAGAGGTATCATGCTTACCCCAAGTATGGTATCTTAACGGTATCCCCGCAGTGTGGATTAATGCTCTAGAACTTAAACAAGAAATGACAGGCAAACTAGCAGAAAACAATACTGCTTAAATACAGAATGGGCACACAAAGGGCGCAGTACAGTAAGATAATTCCAGTTTCCCCTATGACTCTACTGCATCAATCAGGAAACGAGGCGAAAAGAAGTGCCAAGCTAAAAAAAAAAAAAAATGGCCTAACTACCCATATGAAAATAATAATTCAGCAAGCAAAATGTTCAGAGGTGGGCTAATGCACAATAAAGTCAAACAGTAGGCAAACCTACACCTGAGATCCAAGGTGCAGATCAGGTACTACCTGGCCATCTTCCTCCTGATCAGGGTGCGGTGTTCATCTCTTCATCGCTGAGGTGGCACAAATTGGGCCCATGTCAGAGCATCATTAGGGTCTGAGAACACACTTTCCCATCGGTGGACAAAGCGAAGACATGCCGGAAACAACATGCCATAAGGATCTCAGTTTCACATAACAGAGCTTTAACACTGTCAAAACCACTTCTTCTTCTTCTGGTGAGTAGCCTAGCTCACGACTGGGTAAGATGGACCAGCTGGCCCGTCATAAAGTAAAGTCCACTATTGTCGGCAAGACCCAAAATAAAGTCCCGTGTCCCAATGCCATCGAGGATCATGACTATAGCATCCAAATTCTCTGGTCGTCCCTTCCAAGCCACCCGGTAAGCTTTTTGGATCACAACCTGACAATCCTTAAATGGCTGTCCCAACTGCTGCTCAAGCCACACAAGTAAAAACAGTCCCAAATGGTCACCTTCACTAATCTCGGTATTCCCACTACCGAAGATGAGCTGCCGTGCTTGATTTTCCAGCATCTCTATACAAGACTTGAGATGAGCATTTTCCTTTAAGTTAGCTTGATGGCATGGGGCTGCTTCCGATTGCTATGTATTTCCACAGATTCTGTCTTCATGAAGGTAATATCAGATTCCAGAGCGGTCACTTGATTAATTAGGGAATCAAATATCCTGGACAGACCTGCCACCATAGAGATAAGATGGTTTATTTTCTGCCCCACACTCTGTAACATTTTGACTCAGTCACCTACAGTGTCAGGGAGATTCGTCCTTGAGTTGAGACGTAGCTGGAGGTCTGGAAGCATTTTTGCCTTTGAGCAGTCAGGCAGCAAAATTTCAGATTTCAATAAAAGACAATTTTATCTGCTAGAAGAGCCAAAAAGCAAACTATAAAGTTATTCAAAATATTCAAGATATACAGCAATAGATTCTGGCTTTCGTCATACTCTGGCTCCACAGTGACCCCCTGCCACTGGAACATCTTTAAGCTAAGCTCCTCCCAAAATCTGGGCAGTATATCCTCCAGCTCCACCCAGTGACATCAGATCTTGCATGTTGGAAGCAGGGATCCATGTGCCACTTGCCATGGGAGGTCAGGTGGGTGGTGTGGATGTGAACTATATACCACTTCTAGAAACAGCAGTTACGTAAGAGCTTACCGCAACAGCAGATCTTCGATAGAGGTTCCTGCAGTAGGTCTTCACATATAGGACGGCGCCCCCTGGCGTCAGGTTCGAACGTCAAACTTGTAACTAGCAATCATCAGCAGGGACAGCCCCCGACATCAGGAGACGCGACGACAGCCTGACTATAAAAGGGGCGGTCCCACGCCCACCCTCCAGTTCTTTTCTACCGGAGACCTAGAGAAAGGATAGCAGAAAGAAAGAAGAAACAACTCCTGGGACCCTGTGCCCTGGCTAGACCCGGGGACTAGACAGAATAAAAAAAGGAACATTTCCAGGAGCTGGGGGAAGGTGGGTGGGAAACTAGACCTGCAGGAACCTCTCTCAAAGATTTACTGTTACGTTAAGTTCTTATGTAACTGCTATATCTTACTTTGAGAGGGTTCCTGTAGTAGGTCTTCACATACAGGACTGAATTCCAAGCAGCCTAACAAAAAGGAGGAGTCGGAGATGAGTTACCGGGAGGAGGAAGATGTCTGCCAACTAAGGATCTGCCTTAAGACAGACGAATTGCAAAACTGCAAGGCCGAAACCAGCTCGACGCCTAGAGGCAATGTCCAGACTGTGGTGCTTAGTGAAGGTGTGGACGGAAGACCAAGTGGCCGGTAAACAGATCTCCGCAGTGGACACATTCCTGAAAAAAATGGCAGAAATGGCCACGTTTCTGGTGGAGTGACCTTTAACCGCCCCTGGAAAGGTTCTTCTATATTTCTGGTAAGTGTAGTGAATACAGTTAGCCAGCCACCTAGAAATAGTACGTTTAGAGATGGCCTTGCCCTGGCACTGGGAGGCAAAGGCTACAAAGAATTGGTTTGACTTTCAAACCTTAGTCCAGGAGGTATATAGTACCTCAAAACTGGATGCACATCCAGGGTGTGCAAAAGATATTCCCCGTTGGAATGCTTGAGGAAAATAGACGGCAGTTCAACACTTGGTTGACAGTCGTCTCTGAAACCACTTCGGAAGAAAAGAAGGATTAGTTCTCAGGATCATCCAGTCCTTGTGGAAAATCAAATAAGGCTCTCTGCACACAAGGCCTGAAGCTCTGAGACCCTTCAAGCAGCATCTTCCAGGACAGGAAGTGCATGTCACAACTTGCTGCTGGTTCAAAAGGGGCAGCAAATTTCTCCAACATAAAATTAAGATCCCAGGGAGGACAGGGTTCCAGACTGGAGGTTTGATGTGAAGGATACCCTTCAAGAAAGTTTTGAAACCTCTAGAAGTGCTAGAGTTTGCCCTCCACCGGAAGGTGGTAGGCCAACACCGCAGAAAGATGGACCTTAACAGAGGAGTAACTAAGGCCCAACTCAGAAAGATGTAAAAGATACTCTAACACCTGGGAAGCCGAGCAAGAAAAGGGGTCCAAGCAATTTGACTGTGTCCCAGATAGAAAATCTCTTCCACTTCATGGCGTAGGTGGCTCTGATAAAGGGTTTTCTGGCTTCCACCAGGACCTGAACAACCTGAGAGGAAAACTCCATAGCGAGAAACCGCTATGTCCACAGGTGCCACGCATGAAAATGGAGAGACTAAAGACTCGGCTGGACCAGAGTGCCCTGCTCCTGAGACAGAAGGTCATGAGACACTGGTAGAAGGACCGGTGGTTCTAGAACTAGTTGTTGTAACAGAAGGAACCAAATCTGCCAGGGCCACAGAGCGGCAATCAAAATCAAGTCGACCCCTTCTGCCTGGAGTTTCAACAGAACCTTCTGAATGAGAGGAAAGGGAGGAAATGCACATAGAAACCTCCCTGTCCTAAAGAGAGAGAGTGCCTCGACGAAAAGCACCATGCCCAGAATGAGCGAGGAAAGGTTGGGTAGTTTTGCACTGAATGGGAGGCTAACAGATCTAGGTCTGGCCGACCCCACCGAAGAAACAGGTCTTCGACTACCTCCTGCTTTAGTTCCCACTTGTGAGCCCTGGCTACTGATTAGCCGAGACTATCCACCAGGACGTTGTGCACGCCTGGTACGTGGACTGCTGTCAGAAACAAGCCGTGCTGAAGTACGACCGGGTACCTCCCTGTTTGCTTGAGGTACCAGACAGTTGCCATGTTGTCCGTCTGGACCAGAAGTGTTCCCGGGAGGAGTAATGACTGGAAGGCCTGGAGAGCGTAGAGGACTGCTCTGGTCTCCAGCATGTTGATGTGAAGATGTTGCTCCTGAGTAGACCACAAACCCCGAGTTCTATGATCCCCCAAATGGGCTCCCCAACCCATAGCAGAGGCATCAGAGGTGAGGGTCTGGGAAGAGCCTGAGGTGGAAGGGGCTCCCACCAACAAGTTGTAGGTCCTGCCACCAGAGGAGATTTTTCTGAAGGCTGTTGGAGATCATGACCAGTTGGTTCATGTCGTCTGCTGATCCCACTGGACTCAAAGAGACCACTGGGTAACCCTCATGTGCAGTCTGGCCAGGGGGCGGTGAAATGGCCTCTGCCATAAGACCCAAAGGCAGGGCACAGAGTGCGTAGGGTCCATCGAGCTTTGGCCATCAAGTGCCTGAGAAGCCAAGGTCTTGGCTCGATCCAGTGGTAAGAAGGCCTTGCTCTGGACTATATTCAGCACCGCCCAATAAATTGGAGGCACTGAGAAGGTACTAGCTGAGACTTGGGGAGACTGACAGAGGTGCACAGCTGGGCAAACAGATCCAGAGTGAAAGAGACTCCTTCAGGCTGTCTGGTGATGGGGCTGAAAAGAGCCAGTCGTCCAGGTATGGGAGAACATATATGCCCCTCTTTGGTGGAGAAACGCCGCTACCACTGTTAGGCACTTGGTGAAAACCCAGGGCACTGAGGACAGGCCAAAGGGAAGTGCCTTGAATTGGAATTGGTTCTCCTGGAAGGAGAATCAAAGGAAACGGCGGTGGGCTGGGAGGATGGGGATATGAAGGTAAGTATCCTGCAAAACCAGGAAGTACAGCCATGTGTTTGACGACAGCAGGGGCCGGAGTCCTTGAAGAGTCAGCATGTGGAACTTCTTGTACTCCACAAAGAGGTTGAGCATGCTGAGATCCAGGATAGGTCGCAGATCCCCCATCTTTTTTGGGACTAGGAAGAAATGGGTGTAGAATCCACACAATTAATTTACTACATGTGCCACAAGCACACAAGTCAGCCAGCTTTGGAGGGTCCCAAGGTGGTAACCTGATAAAAAATTGGCTAGACAACAGGACGCAAAGGGTAGTAGTAAATGGAGTCCACAGTGAAGAAAGGAGGGTTACTAGTGGAACCGCAGGGTTCAGTACTGGGACTGGTCCTTTTAATGTCTTTATAATGACATTGCAAAGGAACTGGAAGGAAAAGTATGTCTCTTTGCAGACGACACAAAGATCTGCAACAGGGTTGATACACAAGATGGAGTAGAAAGGATGAGAAGGACTTGGCAAGGTTGGAGGAATGGTCAAATGTATGGCGCTCAGATTCAATGCAAAGAAGTGCAAGGTAATGCACCTGGGAAACAAAAACCAGGGAAGAGTACACAATGGGGGTGAGATACTGACAACAGTAAAATGGAAAGGACCTGGGAGTAATTATATCAGATGACCTAAAGGTGGGCAAGCAACGTGAGAAGGCAGTAAGGAAGGCTGGAGGATACTGGGATGCATAGGAGAGGCATCAATAGTAGAAAACAGGGTTGTTATCCCTCTGTACAGACAGTTGGTGAGACCCCATCTGGAGTACTGTGTGCAGTTCTGGAGACCCCATCTCCGCAAAGACATAGACAGAGCAGAGGCTGCCCAGAGGAGGGCAACCAAAATGGTGCAGGGTCTGCACCAGAAGACATACGAAGAAAGACTAAAGCAGCTTAATATGTATACCCTTGAGAAAAGGAGGGAGAGAGGGGACATGATAGAAACTTTCAAGTACCTCAAGGGAATCAACAAAGTCCAAGAGGGTGGCTTCTTTCAGAAAAGAGATGTGCAAGAACAAGGGGGCACAATTTGAAGATAGGGGGGCGGCTCAAAGGTAATGTGAGGAAGTATTTTTTCACAGAGAGGGTTGTGGATGCATGGAACAGCCTTCTCTGAGGAGGTCGTGGAGTCAAGAACAGTGGGGGAATTCAAGAATGCATGGGACAGACATAAGGCAGTCCTAGTAGGGGGGTAGGAGGAAGTAAGCTGTTGGCTAACTAGGATCTGCAGCTTATCTGTTCGGTAGGAAAATGGGCAGACTAGGTGGGCCAAGTGGTCCTTATCTGCCGTCATTCTATGTTTCTATCCTTCTCAGTTGATTTGGAGGGGCGGGTTCTATGGCCACTTTTTGTAGCAGGGCCTGGATCTCTTGGTGGTCGATGGGGATCTGACCCAATGAGTAAAAGGACCTTCCTGGAGGGTTTGAAGGTGACTCTCCAGGAACTCGACAGAGTGACCTATTTGTATGAGCTGAAGAACCCATACATCTGTGGTGACGGACTTCCTCCTCTCCCACGGTTCCTCCAACGGGATGGAGGGAGGGAGGAGGGGAAGCGAACAGACACAGAGGAGAGCGGAGCTTTGGTTCCAGAGGCTGCTTTGGCAAACTTAGCCTAAGGAGCTTGGACTCCAGAGCCAGTGGCGCGTCTGTTACCTTGACGCTTGTTCTGGTTCTTGTTCCATTTTCTCTGGTGACGAAAGGGATGTTTCTTTTGAGCCGTCCGATACAAAGAGCGTACGTCTCTAAGAGACCTACCGCTCTCTTGCAGCCCTGTAATGTCGTCTTTCACGCCACCACCAAAGAGGACGGAACTCCTGAAAGGTGCGTCCAAAAGGGATGACCGAACATCCTGTGCCAAACCTGCCGAGGCACAGCCATGCTAGGTGTCGAAGGCTGATTCCTGAGGTCAGCAGCCTGAGCCAAGAGTCCACAGAATCATAAGTGGCCTGGAGTGCAATACGGCAGGAAGATTTATTCATGCGAACCTTGTCCAGCAGTTTAGCCCTGAGGTTTGGATCAGGGATGTCCTGAAGGTCCCTCTCCAGTTCTGTGAGGAGGACTTCTGAAAAGCCACCATATGGGACACGTGGTTCAGCGACGGATGGCACAGGAGGTGGATGAGTAGATCTTCCTACTGAACTGGTAAAGTTATCTTGAGTCCTTGTCTGGTGGGGAGGAACTCAAATGTTTAGGTTGAGCCGAGTGGTCATGCGCAGTCGTGATGACCATGGAGTCGGCTTTTGGGTGTGAAGTCAGATGAGAGATTCCTTCCAGGGGAAGTAGGTTCTGTCAGCCTTCCTGGAAACAGCCGGCATGGAAGAGGGCTACTGCCATACTGTAGTAACTAGATCTTGTGCTGGCCCATCCAAAGGGTGGGTAGTGGGTCTGTGGCTGACAAGTCCAAATGTTCAGCCAGCCTTTTCGCTGAGGATCCATCTCCTTGGACAGCCAGCCCCTGCTGTTTGAATAGTTCTCAAGAGATCCCAAGGAAGGATCCTCGAGGATTTTGGGATTAGTTTGGATGAGGATTCGACCCGGTGAGCGAGGGTTCAGAAAGGCCGATATTGGAATCGAATCTGAATCAGAGGGCTCCGAACCACTTGGAAGGGAAGGATGCATCCCGGTGTCGCCCACTGGAAGAGAACCCGCAGCACATCACAAAGGAACTGGAGGAAGAGGTGGTGCTCTGGGGTAAAGGAATTCCTCCGAGCGGCTGGGACTGTCTACGTTCTGTAAGGAGTTGAGTCCTAGCATCCTGTCACCAAGCCAGGACAGATTCGCGATCAGGTGGCGGTGGTGGAGGAGGCGGCAGCTGGTATCCGGGATACCCGGCCAAGGGCTGGTAAGCAGGATGATGCCAGTAGGGGTACTGGTACCCTGCAAACCCCGAGGGATAACCTAACGGTGGCTATCCAGGCGTCGGGTATCTGGGCGTCGGGTAACCCGGCATCGGAGGCACCAGGCCCGGCAGACGAGGAGGGTCCGGTGGAGGGCTGCCCAGCGGCAGAACATGGGGGTCAGGCCCCCAGAAACTGCCAGAAGGTCCTGCAGGAGAAGCTGAAGGCATCGCGGGGAGGTGCTGAAGGGCCACTGGGCAGCAGCAAGGAATGAGATGTAGGGCCGAGGGTCCTGAAGGGGGTGAGCTCCATACCTAAAGATCCCGGTCAGCGATGGACCCCTAGGAGGAGGGGATCCGCGACGGAAACCAACCAGGCGGAGGGGAAGCTCTAAAACAGACCTCATCAACAGGTCTGGGAGTGATCCAGACGGAAGGGAAAGGTCGAGAACGGGTGGCAAATCCTGGGGTAGAGACCGGAGGGATGAAGTGTTCCTCATGAGCACACTGGTCCGGCGCGGGGTCCCTCAAGGAGCCCGACAGAAGAGTAGATGCGGCTGTGTGGTCGACGAGAGTCCACCGTCCGCTTATCAGTCGCAAACCGGCTGACTGCGGAAGAAGGACCACGGTCAGGTTTATCGGTTTGGGCCGGGTGCCTGGCAGCAGGGCGACTAATCGGCAGTTCTACAAGTGAGAGAACTGACAGATACCTCGAGAGAGGCAACCCCAGCTGACCGCACACCTCGGCAGGAGGGGAGAAGGCATCCAGCCCACAGAAGTGGACAGAGTGCCCGTAAGAGTGGTACTCACGGTTCTGGAAGTGGAGGTCTCCCTGAGGCGATGGGCTTCTCTCCCAGCCTCTCCCTGTCCTTCTTTTTCTTTCTTTTCTGGGGCCGGGACGACTACCTCTCCCTATGCTCCTGGAGCTCCATTTTCATAGAAGCCAGCTGTTGGGTCAGAAGGTGAGCCCGAGGGTCTGCTTGTGTCGGGTCCGTGGCCTGGTTGAAACCTTGCAAACAGCACACTCCAGCCGAGGTTGTGAAGGGCATGTGAGGCAGAGGAGGTAACAGAAGTGGCTCTGCCCTTAAAGGGATTTGGGCGCCGTGACTTGAGCACCACTCTTAAGATGAGACGCACATACACTCGCTCAAAAAATTTGGAGAAAAATATATAGAATAAGACGAAAATCATCCAGTACTAAGCGGGCGACTGATCGCTGTTCTATCACGCCTGCCGAACGAACTGAAGCGACGGTGGGAAAGAACTCGAGGGGCAGACAGACAGCCCTTTTATAGTCAGGATGACGTTGCGTCACCTGAGCGCCAGGGGGCAGTCCCCGCTGATGATTGCTAGCTACAAGTTTGCCGTTCAAACCGGACGCCAGGGGGCACAGTCCTGTATGTGAAGACCTACTGCAGGAACACTCTCGAAGTAAGATCTGCGGTTACAAGTGAGTAACCAATTTTTCTAGGGGCGTGGAGATGCACAATGGCAGACTTCTTGCAGTTCTCTGAAAGGAGGGGGGCAAGGCGCACACCCCTACTTCAATAACAGAGGTCCCAAATGCAGCATCCCAATGAGACACTATGTCGATACTGTAATGAGAGATGAAGGTGTGTGCTGACTGCCAGGTGGCAGCCCCGCTGAGCTCTTGAATAGGAATGTCTCTGGAAGTAACCACCTAGGCAATGGTATGCCTGTTGGAATGAGCCCCAAGCCCTATGGGAGGCTCCATACCATCCAACCTATAGTAGAGGTTGATGCAGGGTGTTATCCACCTGCCAATCATCCTCTTAGCTGCTGGTTTGCCTGGTGCAGCTTCGGCGTATGTTACAAACAGCTGGTCAGTCTCACCCCGGCCATGTGCTCTACATGGAGGAATAGCACCCACCACTGGCCCAGAGTATGGTGCATGCAGTCAGCTTCCGAAGACGGGTTGGAAGGTTCATTGCCTGGTTCAGGAGAAATTCCGATACTACCTTCAGGAGGAACTTTGGGTGGAGGTGAAGAACAATCTTGTTCCTGTGGAAGACCAGATACAGAGACTCCACTGAGTGCGCCTAGAGCTCACTAATCCTTCTGACTGGTCACCAAGAAGGCCATCTTCCATGACGGGTGTGACATTTCACACCTGTGCATAGGCTCAAAAGGCTTGCCCATGAGCACAGCCAGTATCAGCAGTACGTATCATGGCGGTGGTGGTTCGTGCACCAGAGGGGACAGGTGGTCCAGGCCCTTGAAAGCACCTGACCACCTTCTCCTGGGCCACTGACACACCAGCACATGCCCAATATGCAGAGATAGCTGCCAGGTGCACCTTTGAGGGACATTGCTCGCAGCCCCAGCTGGTAGAGAGACCAGAGCTACTCAAGATACTAGCCACAGGGCAGGAAGGGATCAAGCTCCTTGCCCCTAACACCAAATGGTAAACCTTTTCCATTTAAAGGCATAGAATAAGAGTCCGAAGGTCTCACAACATGAAGCACATTCTCTGAAAGACCCAAAGCCTGGAACTCTAGCTGCTCAGGAACCAGGCTGTGATGTGCAGACTGAAGATCTGGGTGCAGGACTTCCAGTGTTGTCTGGCTAGTTGATCTGGGTGAAGAGGCAGCCACCATGGAGGCTTCCTGATGAGACTGAGGAGATCCGGGTACCAGAACCGCCATGGCCAGTCCAGAGTTATCAGGCTCATCTGCGCCTTCTCCTGGCCTTGACAACCACTCTGTGGATCGGGAAAGGTGTACACGAGACCTGGGGTCAGGGCCTCGTGAAGGCATTCCCCACCAGTGCCCATGGACTGTTGAGGGCGGGCACAAAACAGCCTTATTTTTGAGTTCTCCTAGGAGGTAAAGAGGTCCACCAGCGATGCACACCACATGGAGAACTGGTGGCTCATCACTTCCTGATGCAGGAACCACTTGTACGATGTCTCGCCCACCCAGCTGACAGCATCTGCCAGGACATGAAGATCTGCACCCATGCTGCACATGAGGATCCATGTGGAGGGCCTCCCAACACAAGGGCAGGGAGTGTGTGCCGCCCTGCCTGTTCAGGTGGAACACGGTTGTGGTGCTGTATATCTTGACTTGCACAACCTGACCCATGACAAAAGAAGCAAATTCCATCAGAGCTGAACTCACTACATGGTGCTCCAGCAGGTTGATGTGGTGACGGGACTCCCTGGGTGACCAGGACCCATGGGCCCTGTGGTCTCTCAGGTGCACTCCCTACCAGAGGAGTGTCTGTCATGAGAGTGACAGTCAGTTCTGGGTGGACAAATGAGACTCCTTCCAGATGTTCTGGGATCAGCCACCACTGGATAGCATCCCACACCAGCTGGTCCAAGTGTCCCAGGCGCTGGGACCACTGACGGCCCAACTCCCACTGCAGGTCCTGCATCCACCAGCAGGCCCATGGACCACACTGAAGCAGGACGCCATGTGCCCTAGCAGCTTCAGGAAGTCCTGGGCAGAGCACGTGCACCCAACCTGAAATGATGTAAGATTCAGTGTCCAGTCTGCGGGGAGGTGGGCGTGGCCACAGGAGTCTAGCTCTGCCCTGATGAAGTGAATCACCTGTGAGGGGATCAGGTCAGACTCAGTTGGATTGATCAAGAGGCCTAAGTCTCTGCAGATCTGGAGGGCCAAATACCCTGGACCACTCCATGACCTCCATGCACGGCCGGCTACCAGTCAGTCATCCAGGTAAGGGTAAACTTTGAGGCCCATGTGCCACAGGAAGGCTGCCACCACTGCCATGCACCTGGTGAAGACCCTAAGCACGGACGAGAGGCCGAAGGGCACGATCAGGAAAGTACAGTTACGTAAGAACTTACAGTAACAGCAGATCTTCAAGAACAGCTCTTGCAGCAGGTTACACCACTAGGACTGAAGCCGGCAGGCGCCAGGACCTCACGGAAATTTTCTAGCTAGCAGTATTCAGCGGGGACCGCCTCCGACGTCGGTCCCGCCCCAGACGTCAGGCGTTCTACAAAAGGGGGCGGTCCCCCAGAATCCCCAGTTCTCCCGCCGGAGACTCCCGGCCGCTAGATGACATCAGAAGTGGAGACTGAGGGTCCGCCATCAAAAGATAATCAGAGCGGTGTGAGAAACACCTAATCCTAGGAGAAGGATATCGGAACAACTCTACCTCCAGAGGGGATGGTGGGAGGGAAACTACCTGCTGCAAGACCTGTTCTCAAAGATCTACTGTTACGCTAAGTTCTTATGTAACTGTACAATCTTAATTCAAGAAACAGCTCTTGCAGCAGGTTACACCATTAGGACCGATTCCCAAGCAATACTGGAAATCCCTCGCAGGTGGGAGGAGGCAAGGTAGAGATCGCGAGTTGGACTGAAGCCTAGGATAGAAGTCCCTGAAGGACTGCTAGACCAAAACCAGCTCTTCGCCTCGATGCAACGTCCAGGCTATAATGCCTGATAAAGGTGTGCACAGTGCTCCAAGTAGCTGCTACACAGATGGCTGAAGTGGAGACATTCTACATGGCCGCAAAGGAGGTAGCCACCTCCCTTGTGGAATGACCCTTAACCGAGCCCGGTAAGGGTTTGTTACGCTTCTGGTAACAGAACATGATACAATGAATAAGCCAACTGGACAGCGATTGTTTAGAAATGGGAGCTCCCAACATCCTGCGGGCGAAGGAGACAAAACGCTGGTCAGATTTTCGGTGGTGTCTGGTTCTGGTTAGGTAGTATCTCTAAGACACCTATGCACATCTAAAGTGTGCAACAGGGCCTCTCCTCTATTAGAGTATTTAGGAAAGTACACTGGTAAGTCCATGTCCTGATTAAGGGTGAGAGCTGAGACCACCTTAGGTAGAAACTTCGGATTTGTCCGTAGGGACACCCTGTCCTGGTGAAAAATCAAATAAGGTTCTTAGCACATCAGTGCATGAAGCTCAGAAATTCTTCTGGCGGTAACAGCAACCATAAATAACGTCTTCCATGTAAGGAGACGTAGCTCCAATCCGCAGCTGGTTCAAAAGGTGGCAGCGTAAGCTGCTCCAGGACAAAGGGTAAATCCCATGGAGGAACAGGATCCTTGATCGGAGGTCTAAGGTGGAGAACACCTCTCAGGAAGGCTCATGCTGTGTCCAACTGAGTTATGGGACGTTGGCCTATAGATGTGTGATAGGCTGAGATGGCACAAAGGTGTACTTTAATAGAGGAGTAGGCCAAGCCTGCCTGAAAGAGAGACATGAGGTAGTCCAGGACCGACCTTTCCAGACAATCCATCGGGGAAAATCCCTGTGCCTGAGCCCAGAGGCAAAATCTGCACCATTTCATGGCGTATGTAGTGTGAGTGGCCAGTTTTCTAGCAGCCACTAGAGTATCTGCCACCTCTTGCAAGACCCCATACCGTATGATGGCTATGTCTCTAGGAGCCAGGCATGCAGGTTCAGAGAGCAAAGGTCCGGGTGGACCAAAGTGCCTGCCTCCTGAGACAATAAGTGGGAGCTGATTGGCAGAGGCACCGGAGGTTCCCGGGACAGCTGGTGTAGTAGAGGGAACCAAATCTGCCTGGGCCAAAACAGCACGATAAATATGAGCATCGCTTGCTCTCTGAGGAGTTTCAAAAGGACCCTCTGGATCAACGGGAAGGGAGGAAAAGCACAGAAGAATCTGCCCGTCCAGGAGAGGGACAACGCGTCTCGCCAGAAAATACCAGGCCCTGGATCTAGCGAGCAGAAATTGGGCAGTTTTGCGTTGTATGGGGACGCATAAAAGTCCAACTCTGGTGTGCCCCATCTGTGAAAAAAATCCTCTACTACCTCCTAGAGTAGTTCCCACTAGTGGACTCTGGCCTGAGAGTGGCTCAGGCTGTCTGCGATGACGTTGTCCACTCCTGGGACATATACAGCAATGAGGTTTGTGCCGTGCTATAGTACCCAATCCCACACCCTCATGGCCTCCCTGCAAAGCGGGTTGGAAAGGGTGCCTCCTTGTTTGTTGAGGTAATACATCACCGCAGTATTGTCTGTTTGTAACAGAAGAGTACCCGGTGGGATCTCAGACTGGAAAGCCTGCAGGGAGTAAAGAACTGCTCTCATTTCCAAGCTATTTATGTGGAGATGAGCTTCCTGGGTGTCCATGAGCCCTGAGACCTGACCCGTCGGGTGTGCTCCCAACCAAACCCTGAGGCGTCTGTGGACACCGTCCAATCGGAGACGCGCAATGAAGGGGACCCCCGCTAATAGGTTCTTTGAATCTAGCCACCATTGCCAATCCCAGATTACGGCATTCGTGATCCGAATTGGGAGCTGCAAATCGTCTTGCTTCTGATCCCACTGAACCCGTAGCATCCACTGGGTCACCCGCATGTGGAAACGGGCTAGCGGGACTGTTGCAATGGCGACAGCCATATGTCCGAGCAGGCAAAGGACCAGTCTGACTGGGACGGTCTTCCTTGCCAAGATGTCCCTGATGAGGGATCTGATGTGTTCTGCTTGGTCCTGGGGCAGAAAAGCTTTCCCTTGGACGGTGTCCAGAACTGCATCTATGAACTGCAGAATCTGTGACAGAACCAGGCGTGACTTCTCTTGATTGATAATGATGCCCAACATCTCGAACAGAGATTGAGTACAGTGAATGGCGGACCTGAACAGAGATTGAGTACAGTGAATGGCGGACCTCAGGGCCTCCTGAGAGGGTGCCATGAGAAGCCAGTCATCCCGGTAGGGGAACACGTAGTGGCTTTGTCTCCTTAGAGCTGCCGCTACAACTGCCATGCACTTCATAAACACCCGAGGTGCCGATAACACTCCGAAGGGGAGGGCTCGGAACTGATAATGGCGACCAAGAAATTCAAAGCACAAGAACTTCCCGTGCGCTCGATCAATGGGTATGTGCAGGTAAGCATCCTGCATGTCCAAGGATGCTAGGAAGGCGCCCTGCTTGAGCATGGGTATCAGACTGGGAAGGGTCACCATGCGGAAGCGTTTGTAGAGGACCGGAGCGTTGAGATCACTGAGATCCAGTATCGGATGGAGGTCCCCTGTCTTTTTGGGAACCAGAAAGAAGTGGGAATAGTAACCTACACCTCTCTGGTTCCTCGGTACGTGCTCTACTGCGTCCTTTCCTAGGAGCGCAAGCACCTCCTGCTGTACGAGCAGTGCGTGCTGACCCGAATAACGGGAAAGCAGGGGAGGTCTTGACGGTGGGTGGTCGAAGATTTCTATAAAGTGACCTCTCTTGACCATTTGGAGTGCCCACCGGTCGGCGGTAATCGACTGCCACCCTGAAAAGTGGCGAGTGACGTGACCCCCGACCTTTTCTGCCCGTTGATCCAGAGGAGGGGCGGGGGCCAGGAAGGAGTCATGCTGTGGCAGTGTTGGTTCCCGCAGGCTGGGCCAGTTTGGTATACCTCTGCCTGGGGAAGATTTGGACTGGGCTTACGATGGAAAGTGCCCCTCTGTTGTTGGCCGGAGCGTGGCTGCTGTCGTTGTTGCCGGCTGCGAAACAGCTCTGGTTCCTCTGAAAGGAACCAGATTTGGATCTATACATAGTCTGCACAGACCTTACTGCCTTGCGGCATCCTGAAGCTTGGTGATAACCTTTTCCGAGTGTTCAGGTCTTCTCCGTTTTATGGGACGTCAAGAATACTTTCTGTACTTCTGAGGTAAAACGGAGACATATAGAGCCGGGGCGTCTCCGGAGACAAGACGCTCGAGCTGCACACTCTGGCGGACGAGTCCACAGAATCGAATGCAGCTCGTAACACTTGGGTCCCCACATCTGACCCTGTGTGAAGGAGTTTCAAGAGCTCCGCCTTCTGTTCGCCATCCGGTAGCTTATCAACTAGGTCCTGACCTTGTTCCCACAGGGCATTCTGAAACTGAACCATACGAGACGGATAGTTCAGGGACCTGACAGAGCATGTAGCAGCCGCATACATGCGCCTCCCCAGGGCATCCAACTGCTTGGATTCCTGGTCCGGTGGCTGTGTGCTCAGATGCTGTGGTCGTGGGACCTGTCATGAGAGGCGATGACCAGGCAGTCAACCAGAGGTTGTTCGCCAAATACTGGTCTTCTTTCAGGGCCTTGTACAGGCGGTCAGCTTTCTTGGCACAGCAGGGGTGGAGTACTGGAGCTTCCCACCAGCCTTGGTGACGTCCTGGAAGTGTCCACCAAGGGTGGCATTACCACAGGCTTAGGATCTTTCTGCGAAGGTAACAAGAGGCACTGTCTCTTGGGATCGAGATCTTCAGAATCCCATCCCATGTTCTCCTGGATGTGCCTCATAATCTCGGAAAAGGAGGGAACATCCGGAGGAGTCCTGAGCAGGCCCTGTGGGTCAGGTGATGGGATGATGAGTGGAGAAGGAGACCTGGAGGTGTCTGAAGAGTCCGGTCTAGAATTCTCCCCTGGTAGAGTTGACCGTCGGCGTCTGGGTCACTTAGGGCTGGGAGACCCTGAGGGAGATCTTGAGGGAGGCCTTCTCCGTTTCTTTGATCTTCCCCTAGGAGGTGGAGTGTGCTCCTTGGGGGTCGGTGGTCGTCCTACTGGCCCCTGTGGTGAAGAAGGGGGAGTAGGGGGTTTAACTAGATCACATCTTTCTTTCTGTGTCCCACCAGAAAGTGAAGAGCTCTTTGACCTCTTGGATGGTCATACCCAACGACGAACCTGGCGCCAGTGGTCTGTCGTGGTGTTGGGTCCAAAGGAGTCTCCGGATGGGCGAAGGCTCCTGCAGAAGCACGGCGTCTCATATCGGCTGCCTGTTCCTCAGGCAATGTCAGACCTCCTCTGTGGAGTCCCGGTGACCGGTAACAGGGGGCAGTCTTGGCCCGGCAAGCGTGTCACTGATGGTGGCTTAGTCAATGTCTTTGGTTCTGGCGAATGCCTGACCCGGCGTCTGGTGTTTGGCCGATGTCTTCAGCTCCAGCGAACGTCTGACAGACTTCAGGTGTTTGACCGACATCGGGTGTTTGGCAGATGTCGGGTCCGTCGTCCGCTTCAGGGACGTCAGGTCCTTAGTTTTCCTAGGCAGGGGAACCGGCCCGCTGGGAGACTGATCTGAGGAAGAAGGCTTGGCCTGGTGACGGTCTGAAGACTTCGAAGAGGCCCGGAAGGAAGTGGGGAAGCCGAAGGCCTGGAAGTCTTGATAGGGTGCAGAGAAGCCGAAGAGCTGCCTAAAGCCTTAATCTTTACCGGAGGAGGCTGACAGTGAGCCCCAGATGGAGAGCGGTCTGAGCGAGGAGCCTGAGCTAATGCACAAGTCCGAGGCCCGGTTAGGGGATCTGGACCTGGCCCTCTCCGATCCTTGTCCCAGTGTTTGTGGGCCTTGAGGTAGATTCACCTCTGGAGGAAGGTTCCTTATCCATACTAAGTTTTTCTTCCAAGAGGAAACCCTGAAGTGCCTTCTGGTGGCGGATCCTGGTGTGACTATTAAACCCCTGACAGAAAGAGCAGGCCTTGGTGTAGGTGGTCCGGGCCTAAGCACATGAGGGCAGGGCGAATGAGGATCCTTGAAGGGATCTGTTTGCCGACACACTTGGAAGGATGTCCTTCTGAACACATTTAGTGTTGGAAACGGTAAAGTTCTCAGTCGTCGTGCGATAGAGTGGGACTGTGAGGCCGATGCTGGTGAGTCGACGGCGGGAAAAGAACTGGGGATTCTGGGGGACCGCCCCCTTTTGTAGGATGCCTGATGTCGGGGGCGGACCCCGCTGGATACAGCTAGCTAGAAAATTTCCGTGGGATCCTGGTACCTGCCGGCTTCAGTTCTAATGGTGTAACCTGCTGTAAGAGCTGTTTCTCGAAGTAAGATCTGACAGATAACCCTTATGCAAGAAACTGGAGGTACCGCCAGTTTGACAGATGGACTGGGATGTGGAAAAACATGTTCTGGAGGTCCAGGTAGCAGAACTGCATACTTTCCTCCAGAGATGGTATAATTTGGTTCACAGTGACCATCCAGAACTTGTGCTTCCACATGAACTGACTGAGGTCATGCAGATCCAGTATGGGGCACCAGCCCCATCTGTTTTGGGACCAGAAAGTACCTGGACATGTATCTCTGACTTGCCAGGGTGACAGGGATATGGGCCTTCTTTTCAGATTTTTGGGCCTTTGGGTTCTTCTGTGACTAAGCCACACAGGGTGGTGTTGGACTTCTCAATCCGTGAGAGATACGGACCATCCCAGGACAAGGAACAGATACTGATGCCTCCCAGTCAAGCGAGACCCGATAGCATGGCGGGACCCACTATCTCAATTGTCAACCAGAGGGCCAACATTGAAGAGAAGCCACTGGAGTGCAGTGTAGATCACATGTACCAGCTCCGATGGAACAACTTCCAGTGGAGGCTGTTCCCAAGTGAAACAGATCGGACACCAACCAGTTCATAACCCTCCTGTGTAAACACCAGGAACACTAGGATCTCGAAGACAAGACTCCTTGTCGACCTCCTCTGACAACTGGTCAACTGGGTAGAAAAATATCTTGACCATCTGATTAGCCAGTGTCAAGGTTACAAGCCTGATGGGGTCACTGTGGAACCTGCATCCTGACATCTGATTGGCCAGTGTCAAGGTTACAAGCCTGATGGGGTCACTGTGGAACCTGCATCCTGACCCTTGACCAATTTTGGCTCGACATGCCTTGAGCTGTCACAGGAGTTGAGGGGAGCGAGAGCAGCGGAGATCTCTTCTGGTCCCATGACTGGCAGTGGTGTTTCTTGTGCTTCTCACATGGCGGGCAGGGCTCTCCCTGAAGGCCTGGAGGGCCCGAAACATCTCCCAGACTTCAACGGTGAAGGATGATCCCATGCTGGCTGGCAGCAGCACCGAGACTGACAAGGTGCTCACTGCAGCCTTTGCCACCACTTCTACCATGGCTGCATCTTGAGCCACTGGCCCCACCGCAGCGGAGGCCACCTTGTGACCTTTTGGCCTTAGTTTTGGATCTCAATTGGCTAGCCGAGGAGAACCCAGCCGCACGATCCTCCAGGAGGAAGAGAGCACTGGTCTGGCACAGGCCACAATCCACAACATTGTGGTGCCATCCCAGGCAGTAAAGGCATGACAAGTGTGGGTCTGTCTGTGAAATCTTCTGTCATCAGGTCACGCACAATTTAAGGCTGGGAGCTGGCTCACTTCATCGTGAGCCATCTTCCGTTATGAAACTACAGCAGAACTGAGGAAATAAATTATGTTGGAAACTACATAAATAGGGCCGGCCTGGTGGCGCGGAGGGTGGGCGCTGGTGCCATACCTAAGCGCTATGCTGGCGATCAGGTTCAGAATAGGCCAGGGGTTGTTGAGGTCAGCAGGGAGGGGACAGGAGCTGGATTCCAGCTGCCTATTGAGCTGTCCTCTCTGGGGTGGACCTCTAGGTGTCACCTCTAAGGCGTCGCGGGGAGAAAGGCTGTGAGGCACTTGGCAAGAGCAGTGTTCTCAGCACAGTTCCATGCCTGGGCTACAGCCATTCGTGCTGGCATCCTCAAGGGAGGGACTCGAAGGTTCATTAGCTACACTAGTAGCCACAACAAACCAGCACCATGCTGAGTCCCGCAAGAGGCGGAGTTGAAGATGGTCGATGCGCCGTCACTGAGCCCTGCTGGCAGTGTGTGTGTGTGTGTATGTATATATATATATATATATATATATATATACACACACACACACACAATATACATACACACACACACACATATATATATACATATATATACACACACACACACACACACACACACACTATATTATATATACATACACACGCACGCACGCACACATATACATACACACACAAAAAGAAAACACAATGAAGTTCACCAATGGCGCACCTGAGGCCCTACAACACATGAAGCTGCGAAGGAGAAAACCAAACTCTTCCCACAGAAAGGAAGATTAGATGTCACAGGGCAGAGCCAGAGGATATGCCACCCGGATGGTAGGAGCAGCTTAGCTTAAAGGCATTCAGATGAGAACCGCAGCTAGAGTGCTCTTGCTTCCCGGGGAGAGAGGAGGGCTGGCTATGCCAGACTTGAAACTGTACTATTATGCAGCACAGTTAGCCCTGGTAGTCACATGGATAAAACAGAGTGGGGACTCAGGGTAGTTAGAAATTGAGGCCTCCCAAATGGGTACCACCCCACTGTTCATCATCCCCATGCCACGTTTACAGCAAGGGAATGGAGGGAGATTAGCAGCCCCTGAACCAAACTGACAATGAGGGTCACAGATAGAGTTATAGCACTCACAAAAACATCAAAAGAAGTGGTCCCTCTCGCGGCGATAGTGGGGGATCCGGAGTTTCTCCCGGCTCTGACAGACCCTGCGTTTCGCAGATGGAACCAGAGTAACCGAATAAGCTACAATTCACTGGTTCCACACAACACTTAAAATCATTTGGAGAATTCCAGGCACAGTATGGCCTTCCAAGGGCAGACTTCCACAGATACCTCCAGATTAGGCTCTACATATCAAAACAACTGGTGCCGGGCGACCCAGCTGTTGCGCAGCAGTGGGATTTCAGCTTGGGCACGGTGACCGAGACCGAGGCGGACCGGATCGTCGGAGGGCTGGCCGGGAGGAGAAGGATGGAGCATCCGATGGGTGCCTCCTTCTCCGGGAGGTGGAGCAACATTCGAGCACTGAGAACTCCCCTGGCGGAGGCCGGGAGACCCCTACGCTGCCGATGTTCAGCAAGGGGCTGGCATCATTGCACGTCCCCACCTCCTCTGGGAGGAGAAAAACCAGGGCAAAAATGGAAGCGGGCGGACCACGACAGTGTGAAGCCCTCCCGGAGGTCCTCAATCCCACCGCCGCCGCCACAGGGTCCCCGAGCAGTTACAGTCTCGTGCCACTTCACCTCCGGGTAAGCCGGGGTGACCGAGGGTCCTGGGCAGCTACAGGCGGTGGAGGTCTCCAGGGGCTGACCAGGGCAGATGTAGTCAGGTGGTCCCACCAAGGAGGTGGGGGAGAAAAAAAAAAACAACTGGTGCCCAAAGCACAGAGACATGACTCCACTGGAGATCTTTCCTGTACTGGTCGGTCAAACTCAGGGATCACAAAGGGAGGTTGTCCCAAGCCTATAAAGCACTAATGGGCCAGGGATGGGTGGAGAGAGACCCTCAGGGAGAAGTAGGAGAAAGAAACCAAGATAGAGGTATGAGGGGAGGACTGGAGGAGGAGGACCACCTGGGAAGGGCTGGAGGGTCACTCGTCCACCAGGATGGATGGAGTTTAGGCTGAAATGTTTGCCCAGGTTTTTCCATACACTGAGTCACCAGGCGCTTCGTAGCACGCAACTCGGCTGAATGCTGGAGGGGCTGTGGGCAGATTGGAACCCACTACCACATTTTCTGGGCCTGCGAGGGGATAGCAAATTTTCAGGACAAGACGCACACTGAGATTCCTAGGGTGTGGGGGCCACAGATCCTTAAGAGAATTCTAGTACGAAGTGTTGGGCCTGGAAGTGAGAGCAGTGAGGGACCCTCAATCACAAAAACTCCTCAATATTATATGCCCCAACCCCCCTTCATTTGAGGCATGGCTCAAAAGAATTGAAAACATTAAAAGGATGGAGAGCCTCACAGCAAAGTGAAGGCTCCAAGTAGGTAGACACAACGATAAGTGGGCCAGATGGCTTAATGTCAGACAGGAAGGAGGAAGAAATCCTGAGGAGACCCAGCCAGAAGCATAGTGCTGACATGAAGGGCCCCAGAGCCCAGGGGATAGGGCCCTCAGGACAGGCAGTCTGACCCTACACCCGGACAGTGTGTAAGGGTAGGACTGGGGGATGAAAACAAAACAAAAAAAAAAGCAAAGAGGAATAACAATAGGGAAGAGAGAAAAGGAACAATATAAAAAGAAAGAATTCACACAGACACCAGTGCATAGTTTTGTTAGAATTTACTGTTTTTATTCAGTAGTTTAATGTTAGAAGGAAATATTTATTGTGTTGTGTCATATAGCTGAAATACTGTAGAATAAACCTGAGATGACAAGGAGACCCAGGGAGAAGGTGGACCAGGCAAGGATCACAAGAAAGGTAACCTTAAAAAAAAAAAAAAAAAAAAGAGCTTTAACTTTGAGGTTTGTGATCAACACAGATGGTGCTTAGAGACTTAAGGTTGGAGGCTATAGTGGAGACAATGTTGGTCACCTATTACCTGCTATTCTTTGTCTATTTGCTGTAAAAATATACCCAATGTCAGGCTTTTCAAGATGCTATGTAATGTATACATGTTTATTCATTTTTTTCCCACAATAAAAATGAGTTAAAAAAAACAAAACCGTTTGGATGAATCAGCACTTCTAGTGGAATTGCCAATGTGTGGATAAGTGAACTATATCCACGCCCCTAGATACAATAAGGGTACCGTCTCAACAATGAACAGCCAATAAATAAACAAAAGACTTGGCAGTATACAGACAATAATTTAGAGTAGTTAGCATGCAATAGCTGGTGGCCAAGTACTAATCGGGTAAATGAAACACAGGAACAGAGAATTTGATGGCAGATAAGGATCACCTAGTCTGCCCATTTTTCCCGCCTGTTTCATATACAGTGGCGTGAAAAAGTATTTGCCCCCTTCCTGATTTTCTCTATTATTGCATATTTGTCACACTGGATGTTTTCAGGTCTTTAGAGAAAATGTAATATTAGATAAAGGGAACCTGAGTGAACAAATAACACTTGTTTTTTTTAATTTCACTTATTAATGAAAAAGAGTTAACCAACACCAACTGGCACTGTGTGAAAAGTAATTGCTTATACACTTAATAACTGGTTATGCCACATTTAGCTGCAATGACTGCAACCAAACACTTCCTATAATTCAATATCAGTCTTTCACATCGCTAGGAGAATTTTTAACTCTTCCTCAGAGAACTGCTTTAATTCAGTAACATTTGTAGGTTTTCGAGCATGAACTGCTCGCTTCAGGTCCTACCACAGCATCTCTATTAGGTTTCAGTCTGGACTTTGACTAGACCACTCCAAAACTTTAATTTTACTTCTTTTAGCCATTCTGATGTGGACTTGCTTTTGTGTTTTGGATCATTGTCTTGCTGCATGACCAACCACGCTTCAGCTTCAGCTGACGGAAGGATGACTGGACATTCTCCTTAAGAATTTTCTGGTACAGAGCAGAATTCATGGTTCCTTTAATTATGACAAGTCATCCAGGTCCTTAGGCAGCAAAGCATCCCCATACCATCACACTACCACCAACTATGTTTGACTGTTGGTATGGTGTTCTTACTGTGGAATGCTGTGTTTGCTTTCACGAGACATTATGGGATCCATGTTGTCCAAAAAGTTCCACTTTGGACTCATCTGTCCATAGAACATTTTCCCAAAAGGCTTGTGGATCATCCAGGTGCTTCTTGGCAAATGAGAGACGACATTTATGCTCTTCTTGGTTAGCAGTGGTTTCGCCTTGCTACTCTCACATGAAGCCCATTTTTGCCAGTCTCTTTCTGATTGTGGAGTCATGAACACTGACCTTAGCTGAGGCAAGAGTAGCCTGCAGTTCTTTGGATGTTGTTTAGGATCCTTTGAGACTTCTGGATGATTTTACACTGTGCCCTTGGAGTAATTTTGGCAGGCCGCCCTCCTGGGAAGGTTCACTACTGTTCCAAGTGTTCTCCATTTGGAATTATAGCTCTCACTGTGGTTCAATGGAGTCCCAGAGCCTTAGAAATATCTTTGTAACCCTTTCCAGACTGATAGAGGGCAACAAATTTTTCTGATCTTTTCAGAACTTCCTTTGATATGGCATAATGTGCTTGTTGAATCTTTGTGCTGGTAATGTGACTCTGATGGTAAGAGCCAAAATAAGTGAGGTTTATATTAAGCAAGGCTGGCTGTAATCAAAGCCCTCAATGTGTTCAATCAACCAGACTCTAATTATCCTTTAATTGGGTTGATTTAACTGAGGGGCAATTACTTTTCACACAGTGCCAGTTGGTGTTGGTTAACTTTTTCATTAAATAAATGAAATAAGTAAAAAAAAAAAGTGTTATTTGTTCACTCAGGTTCCCTTTATCTAATATTATATTTTGTCTAAAGACCTGAAAACATCCAGTGTGACAAATATGCAATAATAGAGAAAATCAGGAAGGGGGCAAATACTTTTTCACGCCACTGTAACTTAAGATTCTAACTCGATCCGCGGCTTACCCTCTCTTTCCTATCGCTAGTGCTCCTTTATGTCTATTTCATACATTTTTTAATACCCCCACTGTTTTTGCTGCCACAGCCTCCACAGGAGTTTGTTCCATACATCAACCACCCTTTCCGTGAAAAAATACTTCCGCATGTTACCCGTGAATCTACACTTCTCCAGTTTCATATCATGGCCCTTGTTCTTGAGCATCTTCTTTTCTGAAAGATGCTACCTCGCACCTTATTTATACCTCTGAGATATTTGAAAGTCTCTATCATGTCTCCCTATCTCCTCTGTTCCACTCTGTCAATGTCCTTCCGAGATGCGGCTTCCAGAACTGGACACAGTACTCCAAGTAAGGTCTCACTAATGTTCTGTACAGTGGCATCACCACCTCCTTCCTTCTACTGGAGGTACCTCTCCTATTCACCCCAACATTCCACTGGCTCTCCTCACAGCCTTCTCATTGTTTGCCAACCTTTAGGTCATCAGATATGATTAATCCCAGGTCCCTTTCCGTTTGGCAACAGTCAGTACCTCGCCTCCTCCCTGCATTTCTGCACCCCAGGTACATGGTCTTGCAATTCCTTGTATTGAATCTTAGCTGCCACTCCTTGACCACTCTTCAAGCTTCCTTAGGTCTCTTCTCATTTTCTCCACCCTTCCTGGGGTGTCTACCCTGTTGCAGATATTCATATCGTTTGCAAAGAGACATACCTTCCCTTTCCAGCCTTCTGCAATGTCGCTTATGAAGACATTAAATAAGTAATTTATTATTTATGTGGCACCCAATCCCGGAGGCTCTGGGAACCGTAGAACAAAAGGATTTAAAAGAGTGGTACGACTGTTAAAACAGCCAATCACAAAAACAGATTAAAAATAAACATTTTCTTATATGAATTAAAAAAACAGGAAAGGCTCAGTTAAAAAGGTGAGTCTTTAGGCCCCACCTGAACACCTCCACTGTGAGCTCCCTCAAAGAAGTCTTAGCAGCGAGTTGCAGAGGACTGGGCGACCACCCCATATGAGTAATCACCCGAGGTTTTCAACCTGGTCCTTGGAACCGCCAGGAGTCCCTTGGTGGAGGAACGAAGGGAGCGAGCTAGGATGGCAGGGTAAGGAGGTCTGACAGGTAGCCAGGGCCTGATCCGTAGGGCCTTGTAGGTAAGCAAGCCCACCTTGTAGCGAACCTTCCACTTGACCGTCAGCCAGTGCAGATTCAGCAGGACTGAGGTCACATGACAGCACCTTGACAGCGCCGTCAGCAGCCTGGCCACTGCAATCTGCACTAGCTGCAGCTGGTGGAGGTTCCCTCCACTGACCCCGAGGTAGAGAGGTGGATGTTACAAAGGCATGCTCCAGTGATGGCAGATCTTTGGAGGGAATTAGGGGTTTAATCTGGGTTATATTCCTCAGATGTTAAAAACCACTTTTGTGACAGCCCGACACCTGGGCTTCAAATGTCACCTTGTCGTCTAAACAATGCCCAGATTTCTCACCCTAGAGGATGTCATCAACGGGGTCGACCCCAGGTCCAAACCTGTTGTCGTCCCCGGAGGCATCCCCATAACACCCGTGACCTGGATCAATTACCAGT
Source organism: Neoceratodus forsteri (assembly GCA_016271365.2). Lineage (NCBI taxonomy): Eukaryota > Metazoa > Chordata > Ceratodontiformes > Ceratodontidae > Neoceratodus > Neoceratodus forsteri. The sequence continues at coordinate 502,669,562 of CM028132.1, forward strand.
ACCTCCGTCTTATCTGGGTTATGTCTCAGCCAGTTAGAGTTCATCCAATCCTGGATCTCGGCAAGGCGTTTATTCAGCACTTCAACAGCACCATCTGTCCCTGGTGCAAAAGACATGTACAGCTGAGTATCATCTGCATAAAAGTGACAACCCAGACTGTCCTGTCTGAGGAGCCTCCCCAGGGGCAGAATGAACAACACTGGAGATGGGATCGGGCCTTGAGGACCTCCACAGGTCACGGACAGCGGGAGAAGGATGAAATTCCCCATCACCACCGCTGCCTCAGAGAAAGGACTCAAACCAGTTGATGACAGTACCAGTGAGTCCACAATACTCTCTAAGGTGATCCAACAACACAATGTGGTCCACGGTATCAAATGCTGATGACAGATCAAGGAGAATGAGAACTGACCATTCCCCTCGATCTCTTGCCCTAAGGAGATCATTACGTACCCGGACTAGTGCCACCTCTGTGCTGTGCCTCATCCTAAACCCGGACTGGAATGGCTCATAGATGTCGAAGGTCTCCAGGTGTTCCTCAAGCTGCAGAGTCACTAGCTTCTCAACAACCTTCCCTAAAAATGGAAGGTTGGAGACAGGTCTATAATTCACCACGACGTCAGGGTCAAGAGATGTTTATTTTCAGAAGAGGCGTCACCAACGCCTCTTTCAAGGCATCGGGGAAGACCCCCTCCAAAAGCAAACACCCGGCTATCCTGGCAAAACACTGGACCAATAGCCTCGACACAGCCCACTAGGAGACATGTCGGGCCAGCGTCCAGTTCACAAGTGGGCAGCAGTTCTGAAATCACATTGGAGACCTCAGCCACCTCCACTGGTTGAAACTCCGCCCAGACAATGGGAGCACCCCTGCTCCACCAAGACCCCACCCTGCAGGACTGATCTAGACCCACTGGAGAGATCCTATCAGAGAAGAACAGAGTAAACTCTTCGTAAAGTGCTACTGAAAAGGCTCTTTTCGACTGTAGACAGACTGGATGAGAAGCCCGTCCACAGTCTGAAAGAGCTGAGCTGGTCTGTTCTTCCTGTGGCAATCTCCCTGGACAAACTCTGCCTTCTTACAGTCATTGCCCTTTGATAATCAGCATAGTGATTCCTCAAAGCCAGTCTGTCCTCCACCGACTGAATCCTATGCCAGCAATGCTCCAACCGAGGACTGGTCCCAGCACTGAACCATGTGGGACCCCACAGGTTCTCTCTCTCCCCCCCTTGGATTGAACTCTATTCACCACCACCCTGTGTCCTATCGCTCAGCCAGTTTCTGACCCAGTTTACCACCCTGGGATCCACTCCCAAGCTGCTCAGCTTGTTGATCAGCCTCCTACGTGGGATGATGTTGAAGGCCTTGCTGAAATCCAGGTAGGCCACGTCCACCTTCCCTCCTTGATCAACTTCCCTAGTCACAAAGTCAAAGAAATAAGTCTGATTAGTTTGACAAGACCTTCCCGCCGTGAATTCATGCTGCCTTGGATCCTGTGCTCTGCCGAATTCAACACATGTCACCAACCTTTTAGTACGGATTCCATTCGTTTTCCCACCACCGAGGTCAGGCTGACTAGCCTGTAGCTGCCAGCCTCCTCCCTACTCCCACTTTTGTGAAGAGGGACTACATTCGCCCTCCTCCAGCCCCTTGGCACCACACCAGTTTCCAGCGATATGTTGAACAGGGCTGTCAGTGGTGCTGCCAGCACCTCCCTGAGCTCTCTCAATACTCTGGGAGTCTGGGATATGTCCCATCCAGCTCCATTGCTTTGTCCACTTTCAGATTTGCGAGTTCCTTTAGGACTCTCTCCTCTGTAAATGGACTGGCATCCGACTCCCTTCCAGTGGTGTTTTTGTCACCCAACTGTGGTCCCTCCCCTTCCCCTTCTTCTGTAAATACTAAAAAATATTTGTTCAGAATTTCTGCCTTTTCTTGGTCCCCCTCTGCACACTCCCCTCCTTCCTTTTTTAGTCTTACAATCCCACCCTTAGTCTTTTTTCTTTCACTAATGTACCTGAAAAAGTTCTTATCCTCTTTTGTTATTGCCTGTGCTATTTTTTCTTCCGTTTGCACCCGACTGCTTTCCTCACCTCACTCTGCCTTTCCAGATACAGTTCTCTTTTCTCCTTCCTCTGTTTCCTTGCACCTCTTGAATGCCATCCTTTTCACCCTTACCTTCCCTGTCACCTCCTTTGAGGACCAGTGTTTTTTTCTTTCTCTCTGTTTTGCTTACTTGCCTTATGTAAAGGCTTGTTGCCTCCGCTATGAGCTCTCTTAAGATTAGCCCACTGTTCCTCTACCCCTCTTCCTCCTTCACTGATGATGGTGATTTTCTAAGACATTCCCCCATCTTTGCGGCGTCGGCCGCTTGAATCCAGGACCCTTGCTTTTGTGTGGGTTGGCTCCTCTGCTGTTCCCACATTGAACCATACCTTACTGTCACTGCTTGATCCCAGGTGGCTACCCACCTTTACATCTGTAATTCTGTCCCCGCTGGTGAGTTCCAGGTCCAAAATCGCTCCCTCTCGGGTGGGCTCTACCACTAGCTGCCTGAGGCCCATCCCCTACAGGGCATCCAGGATGTCTCTGCTTCTGGCTGTGGCTGCTGCATGGTTGCTCCAATCAACATCTGGCAGACTGAAGTCTCCCACTAGCAGCACTTCCCTTTGCTGTCATTCTATGGATGGCTTCTTCAAGTACCCTGTCCAGCTCTTTCTCCTGTGCGGGAGAGGTCTGCAAATCATGCCAGTCGAATGGCAGCGCCATTTCCCCATTTCTAGGGTGATCACAGTACCTCCACCCCATCTTGCATTCCGGTACCTCAGTTGCTTTATTCCCCGGCGTACACAGACAATCCCCTCCTTTTGCCCACCCTGTCTCCCCTGATATACTGTCACCTGGTATGGCTATATCCCAGTCATGGTTCCCTGTGAACCATGTCTCGGTAACAGCGACAATGTCCACATCTGCCTCTGCCATCAGGGCCACTAGGTCAGAGATGGACTTAATGAGCAAGTTCTGGATCAGTTTTGCTGAGAAAATGCTACTGGGATGAATGGAGCCAAGATACAGGCTATTCCAGAGGTGAAGGAGCCCGTAAGCAACTGAAGGTAAGTTGACCAGAATTTCTCTTAAATCTTGCGATGGGGTTATGAGTCAGGAACACCTACTGTAGCTAGAGTTGGATAGAGGGATCAGTCACTTATAGGTACTGGGAGTTTACTTAACAAGTATGCAAAGCTAAGCTGTTTTAAACACTTGTAATCAAGTGAAGCTGTAGGGGCAGTCACACAGGTCACAGGGATGAGTACAGGGACAGCAGCAGAGAACAAACTGGCAGAGAGAGAGGCATAAGTTACATTACCATAGTCGATCGTAGGCAAGATCATTTGTTCAGTAAGCTGGTTTCTCACCCACTGGACCGGCAGTCGTCTACATTATAGAGCACAGCCACTGTTTTGTAGGATTTAGTAATCAGAGACTGAATGTTTGCTTATTTATTAGTGTTTTCCCAGGTAGACATCCTGAGATATACAATCTCACCTGCAGATGTGACCTGGGGTCAAGGAAGGGGAACAAACCAGCAGAAAAAAAAAAAAACAGCAATATTCTACAGTACATGATGTAATTATAAATACAGAAAACAGAGATTACAATTATCAGGTAAATTCTAAACTAGCGGACATGTAGGCAGCAGCAGTAAACTAGGTTCTGATCAAGAATGATCCAAACGTATTTGTCGTGGGATATAGTGCTGTAGGTACCGTATTAACATCCAGGGAGGTAATACTAAGGTTAGGGGAAGTTTTTAACTATTTCCAAAAAAAAAAAAACACAAGACAGCTTTTGATTGAATTAAAAACTAATCAATGAGATATGAACCACTTCAAAAGACTGCCACAGTTATGTTGCAAAGAGTTGTTAACCTCTGAAGAGTTGGGACGAGGCAGCACATTTCCATACAGAAACAGAAAAGAAATGCTGTCAGAAGGCCAACTGGTTTATCCAGGCTTCCTTCTGACCTACCGAACCATTAACACTGAGCCCTCTAATCATCATTCTCTCCCAGTATGCCCCTTGCTTTCTCCCATGTGCCCCCTACTAAACCTGTAGTTCTGTCCCTTCCTGCTTGAACCCAGCTACTGTACTTCACAGATCATTCATCAGGCAGTCTGTTCCACCTTTCCATTACTATCTCAGTGAAAATGTCTCCCACATCCTTTTGAAGCTCCCTCCCATAGTTTCCTCGTGTTACCCCGGTACTTGTATTTACACTGGAGATAAACAGCACACTACTGTCAGCCTTAATAATCCCTGTAGGAGCTTGAAACATCTCCTATGCCCCCCAACGTCTCAAATGAGTACATGTTCAGATTTTGTAACTTTTCCTTATAGGATTCCTCCTAGTGAATCTGAATCATCTTGGTGGCCCTTGTCTGCACAGATTTCAACCTGCTGTCATTTTTCAAATCAATCAATTTTTATTTAACCAGGAAAGCACCACTGAGACAAACTCATTTGCAAGGAGGTCCTGGGAGGGCGATAACAATATAAACAACAACAAAAATTACAGGCAGGAGGATCACCACAGATTAAGTGCAATACATGATAATAATTGGACACTGATAACCGTCATAACAATATAACCAACGAAGTATAGTTACAGTCAGGAGAGTCATCACAGTTGTGATACAATGTGTGATAATAAATGGAAACCCAACAACATCAGAGAGTAGGACAGGAGCATAGAAGGAACACGACATTACAAAGAAGTACAATGGGGATAGTAGGATTTATGGGGATGAGTCATATATAGAAATAGATTAGTTGCCATATTGGCCCTTGTAAGAACAGATCCAGAAGCAAACGGTTTGATACCTTTTAATGGATCAGCATAGATGTTACAAAAAGAAAACACTTGTCTTGCTTTTTAGGGGGTTAGAGGAAGTTTTTTTTTTGTGGAGAGGGTGGTGTGTGTGGGTGAGGGGTTGGGGTTGTGCTTAATATTTAGGTAGGCTTTATATTCGGTACGCTATAATATTGCTACACGGTGTTAGGACTCTTGGCTCACATACATATTTAATATACACTTCTTTTCTTATCTTTTCCGGGGATGCTCATATATATTTCATATACACTTCTTTCTTATTACCTTTTCCCCAGGGGTAATTTCATGAGGGTTTTATACAGATTCTTAAGACTGTTTCTGCTCATATAGTTAACTGATTATATACTGACTCATTATTGAACTTTCACCATTTCAAGTTGCATGAACTAATTTTCTAGGTGGTCCTTACTTACCATAGTAAACTTGTTTCTTCCAAGGGAATCTTACTATATTCTGACATATGCAGTATAGTCTCACAATAAGACTGCCCCAGAGCCAAAATGGTTAATAAAATATATGTTAATGATGGAATGCTAGCCTGATGCTCGGTTTTCAAACCACTGTCCCTGGTAAACATTCTACAACTGTCAGATTCTTACGGAGCATGAATATTAACAAGCTATCCAGACTAACTTTACCAATTAAATAATTAACAACAAACAATTCCCCTCATTTAAAATGTGGGCAACACCAAGACTCAAGTCACTAAGCCCAACAACAGAACCACTCATGGGTTTACAACAGCGTGGACAGCTGTGCTGCAGTGCCCATAGGTTCTATCAGGGGAGGCAGGGTGGGAGCTCAGAATACAGTAAGATTCCCTTGGAAAAAACAAGATTACTATGGTAAGTAACGCCTTCTTCTAACCCCAGGAAATCTTACTGTATTCCGACATATGCAGACTACCCAAGCAGTACCTTTGGAGGAGGGTAGAGAACCTATTTAGGAAACAGGCTCTGCAGTACTGCTGTGCCAAATCTGACATCACTTCTGGCCTGGGTATCCAGGCTACAGTGTTCGTAAAGGTGTGGACTGTTTTCCAGGTGGCTCTTACAAATTTCCAAAACAAGAATCTCTTTTGCAACTGCTATCGAGGCAGCTGTGCCCCTTGTAGAGTGAGCCCTAAGGCCTGTAGGGGTTCTTTACCTGCTTGCTGTAGCAGAACTGGATACAAGCAACAATCCAGTGGGCAACAGACCTCTTTGAGGTGGGCTTGCCCTTTCCCACTTCCCCATGGGTCAGGAAGAGTCGAGTGGTATCCTGCCTGTGGCCGTTTGTGTGATCCAAGAAGTAGCTTATAGCTCTCGACATCTAGACTGTGCAGTCTACATTCCCCTGAACTAGAGTGGTCAGTGAAAAGACTGGCAAAGTAATGGACTGATTCAGGTGAAGGCAGACAAATTTTCTGTAAGTCCTGAAGACTACCTTGTCCCTATGGACTGATATGTAGTCTGGCTCACTGGACAAGGCCTGGAGCTCACTAATCCTCCTAGCTGAGGTGATGGCTACCAGGAACACTGTTTTCCATGTCATATACTTAAGCTCTGCTGAAGCCATGGGCTCAAACTGTGGTTGCCTTGGCTGGCCAATGCATATATGTATTGAGGTCCCATGCTGGAGTGGGTTCCCTGTGAGGAGGATGCAAGTGCATGAGAACCTTGAATAACTACCTAAACACTTGATTAGCTGCCAGAGATGACCCCTTACCAGCTAAGAAGTAAGTAGAGACAGCTAAGTGTACTCTGAGGGTGGAAGGCCTAAGGCCGAGAGAATGAAAGTGTGCCATATACACTAGGACGACTGACAAGCCAGCCTGGCAGCAGTCTGTCTCTTTTTCTGGCACCAAATGGAAATCTCTTCCATTTAGAGGTGTAAGTCTTTCTGGTAGAGGGTTTTCTAGAAACTGTAAAAACCTCTAGCACCCCTTCAGAAAGGTGCAGGTCATCATACTCTAAGTCCTCAAGAGCCAAGCCCTGAGCCTACGAGACCGGAGATGGGGGTAAAGGACCTTGCCCTGCGACAAGGTTAATAGGTTGTGCCTCCTTGGTAGGGAGACTGGCCTGGAAATTGACAGAGTCAGCAGCAGAGAATACTATGGCTGTCTGGCCCCTTCTGGAGCACTGAGGATCATTGTCGATGGCTGAACCCTGTGCTTGTTCAACACTCTGAGCAACGGGAAATGGAGGAAAGGCATACAGGACTTTCCCTATCCAATCCAACAGCAGTGCATATGGAGGGACTGTGCCCACTGCAGGAGGCCTGCAACAGAATTGTGGTAGCTAGTGATTGTCTGGGGTTGCAAAGAAGTCCACCGCTGGGGCGCCCCACCTTCTGAACACCACTTGCAGGACTGCCTATTTAGTGACTACTTGTGATGGTTTTAGTTGATCCTGCTGAGAGCATCTGCCAGGACATTGACCTTCCCTGGGAGGTGGACTGCTGAAAGAGAGATTCCCAGTAAGTAAGCTACACTCCACACTTTCATGGCCTCTATGCCAGTGGGGACGACTTTTGCCCTTTCTTGTTTATAGTACATTGTGGCTACACTGTCTGTCCTGACCTGAACCACCTTGCCTTGAAGCATTGGAGCAAAGGACTGAATGCCCACATAAACTGCCCTGGGTTCCAGCAGGTTTATGTGAAGCAGGGATTCCTGCTAGAGCCAGGTACCATGTGCAGTGTGTTCCCCTAGGTGTGCACCCCACCCTAGGAGGGAGGTATCTGTTGTTAAGACTGCTGCTGGCAGCAGCTGGAGGAAAGGCACACCTTCCCTGAAGTTGTCTTTTTTTCTGCCATCATTGCAGAGCATGAAGCAGGGTTCCTGTGACTGGAACCATCTTTGACAGGGAATCTCTTTTTTGGGACCAGTGATACCGAAGGTGAAACTGAATGTCTCATCTGGAATCTTGAGCCTGACACTGTTGCTGCAGCCATGTGCCCCAATAGCTGTAGAAAATGCCTCGCTGTTCTGGGGTATGCAGCTGGGATGAGTCTACCAGCTGCAATAAGCTGTCTACCCTTCCCCTGTGTGAGGAAGGCCCTTCCTCTCAGAGTGTCCATTTCTTCCCCTATGAACTCCAGGCACTGAACTGGTGTTAGCACAGACTTTTTCTGATTCACCAGGAAGCCCAGCGTACACAGGGTATCCTGGATGATCAGTGCCTCTCTTACCTGCTGAGGAGACTGGCTTACCATCAACCAGTCGTCCAGGTATGGGAAGACTGTAACCCCTTGTCCCTTAGGTGTGCTACCATCACTGCTCGGCACTTGGTAAACACCCTTGGAGCAGAAGTAAGGCTGAAACGCATGGCTCTGAACTGGTAGTGGCCTGATGGCAATCTGAACCCGAGGTACTTTCTGTGCGATTACCTGATAGGGATGTGGAAGTAAGCATCTTTTAAGTCCAGAGATGCTAGCCAATCCCCCTTTCTGAGTGTAGGGAGGATGGTAGCTAGAGTGACCATTTTGAACTTTAGCTTTGTTCAATGCTTGTTTAAATGTCCGAGATCCAATATGGGTCGCCACTCCCGTTTTTTTTATTTTTCCTCAGAGTGAAAAAGTATCTTGAGTAGAGACCCCTTTCCCTGTGGGCCAAGGGAGCAGGTGCTACTGCTTTGTCTTGAATTAGCTTCTGATAGACTGGCAGGTCTGAAAAACCTTGCCCTCAGTTTGAGCAGGATTTTGAAACTGAGTGCAAGCCCATGGCCCACTACCTCCAGAATCCATTTGTCTGTAGTGATGGTTTCCCAAGCCTGGAGGTAGTGGGCCAGCCTGCCCCTACTGGAAGTGGGAGATGGCCCTGGCAGACCCTCAGTGGTCTGCTTAGTGCTTGCACTTGGCTGAGTGCTGGGGCGATGCGGCTGCTGCCCCTCTACCTCTGAAGTACCCTCTCCGAGGTTGATAGGCTAGCGATGCCTGGGCCTGGAAGAAGGGTCGGTAATGAGCTCTACCCTGCTCCCTCTACCTTGGTACTTCTGGGGTGTTGCTGCTTCTCCTTTGCAGCAGCACTCTTACAAGTCACCTTGTACTCATCCATCTTTTCATGTAAGCCTCTGTTCGCTCACCAAAAGGGATGTGGGCTCCAAAGGAAAGTCCAGTGTCTTTGTCTGGCTGTCCTTGGACAAATTAGTTGCCCTCAGCCAGGCAAATCTCCTCAGAGACACTGAGGTTGCCATTTGCCTGGCTACAATATCACTGGTGTCCACTGCCATTCTGAACTGGCATTTGGAGACCTATATGCCCCTTTTTGCACCAATCTGATGCCAAGGCCCAGGACATGTTTTAGCAGTCCCTGAAACTGTATTCTAGAGACTTTTTTGATATCTGAAAACACGTAAGTGGTGTGTCTAATGACCAATGAGGCACCGAAGTACGATTTCTTGGCCACAGAATCCATTTTTCTGGAGTCTTTATCCGGTGGGTGTGATGCCAGGGGAATTCCCGCCTTATCACAAGCCGCAGCTTGCACCACCCCCAAAAAGGAACTCTGCTCCAGACTTAGCCACCCAATACTTCCTGTCTATCCTCTTGTCCACTGGGGAAATGGTAGTGGGTTTCTGTAAAATCCTACAAGCCTGTCTCTTCAGAGACTTGTGGATGGGCAGCAACAGTCTTTTTGTTACTGGCACACCCATCATTTTCACCTAGTCTGGCTCCTCTTCCTCCTTTGTGGATTCCTGGGTGGAGAGGTCCAGTGTCTGTGCCACTTGCATCATGAAGGCAACGTGAGAGGAAAAATCCTCAGCTCTCTTCTCAGGGGAGTCAGGATGTTGAGGATCAGGGGATACATCAGGTTGTACACCTCAGCAAACCATTCAAGTGGACTGGGAACCAAGGAGGAGCCAAGGTCCTGAACCAAGGTCTGTGAATCAGGCCACTGAACCGGAACCATGGTACCGGTTTGCAGCGCATAGATAGCGTTTGCTATTTCATCTGCGGTTGGAACCGATGATTTTGTAAGTTGTGGTTCCTGAACAGAGTGTTTTTCCTTCCTCTTTTTCTTAGCAGAACTTGCCGGTTCAGCAGCAGTGTCTGCGGTTCTTTTCTTAATCTAGGAACCGTCACCCTGGTCAGACGGTTGTTTGATTGGTTCCTTTGGTTTCTCCTTGTGAGAGGAGGAAGATTTGCCAGCAACTGGGTCAGCAGCCTTCTGGAAATGTTTTCTCTCAGTCGGTTCAATCGCCTATCAAGCGTCGACTAAGGAAAAGTTTTACAGATTTCACAATCTGCCTTCAGGTGGTCAAATCTTAGGCAAAAAAAAAAAAAACACTACAAATTAAGTGAGGATCTGCTTTACCAATGGTTCCTCACACTCTGTGCAATGCTGAAAATCCATTCGGCCAGTTCTTTTCTTGAGTAGTGACATAACAGTAATAAATCCCAAGAAGTCTCTGAAATTAGAAACCCACACACAGATAAATAGGCCTTAACCATTTTTATCTTTGCGGTCGGTTCAGCAACCACTAAAGTTACCTCGGTTGCCCTCTAAAATAAACCAAATGATATAACCAGCCCAGGAAAGATAAAATACAGAAATTTACCTTTAAAATGTAAATAAAGTGCAGTTCCCTTCCGTTAAATGAACCGAGAAGAGACCGAAAAACTTACCGGAATAATACTAAATCTAGACTAATCTACCTGAAAACTCAAGGACAGTGCTTTAAAAACTAACAGAAATAAAATTTTACTAAAAAAAAAGAGAAAATAAAATCTTCAAGAAAGATGAAGGAGAGCTCTCAGGTTTTCTGCACCAGGCAAGCGGAGTAAAGAATCTGACAGCTGTAGAATGTTTACTAGGACAGTGGTTTGAAAACAGAGCATGAGCCTAGCATTCCATCATTAGCATAGGTTCTATTAACCATTTCGGCTCCGGGGCAGTCTTATGGTGAGACCATACTGCATATGTCAGAACACAGTAAGATTTCCTGGGGTTAGAATACAATACTACTGACAACTGATATTACCTTGTATATAATATTGTTACAACACTGTAGGTTTTAATGTTTATGGAGTGTGTCAACTGGTTGAAAGTACAGTGTGGAAAATATCTCCAGATTAGTTGAATTTTGTATGAATGTTTTAAACAGTTGTTCATACGAGGTACATTTTTCTCATTCCCCTCATATCTATACATATATTTCTGTTGTACAGTTTTTAATCATACATTACTATCAAGTTTAACTTGAACTTTTGGGGTATTAAATAAGGTCCTGCTTTTAATTTTGAATGTATTCTTCTAACACACATTCATTAATAATGGCAGTTACAGGCTTGCCTGTTTGAGTGTTCAGCTTATCTATGGATTTGTCCTTGAAAAAAAGACTGTCAGTAAATAGAAAGCTAAAAGGCATGCTATTCATTCCATTGAAATTAGTGATTTTTTGAAAAAGGTGCTTTTAACCAATGAGTTTTTTTTTTCATATGATCTGGGTGTTAACAGATTGTAACTCTCTGAACAATTGTCATAAGTCTCTGAGGAAGGACTTGGTTGGTCCAAAAGCTAAAACAGTGTTTTCTTTTTGTAACATCTATGTTGGTCAATTAAAAGTACCAAACCACTTGCTTCTGGATCTGGGGATGAGTCAAGCACTCACAGGAAGTAATAATCAGGAGAGATGAGAAGGAAAGTTGCTGATTTAATGAAATGTGGATTCCAATACTGAACACAGCACTCTATGTGCTGTTTTACTAGGGATCTGTACTGGGGTAATATCACATCGCACCCACTACCATATTACACTAAAACTGGTGACCATAAATATAATCCAAATGACTGTTCTGTTAAAAATGCATATCAACGGATTCGGGTCATTATGCTACAAAGGTAATAACCTGAAATTCAGTTGATATGACACTTCACAATAACCTGAAATCCAGTTGATACGACATTCCCCAAAGAAACTGTTGCATTCCATTGTTTCACAAAAAGTATATCAACTGCAGTATTTTCAACTGTGTTTTTATTCATGCACAGTTCAATTTCTTCAAAAATAAAACTGCACTCTAGCTAAAAAACTTCTTTCTTTCAAGCTGCTAGAAATATAGTCTAAACCTCCACACCAGCAACTATAAAAAATAAAGCACAGGTAAGTGGGTGTTATGGATTTTTTTCCACACACCCTAGGTGTGTGTTAACCACATAAACCTCTCAAGCTTCGCTCTCGAGGTTTATGGGTTATCACACACCTCGGGTGTGTGAAAAAAAATCCATAACACCCACTTACCTATCCATTATTCTCTATATAATGACTGAATATCAAATATGATTGACCCCCAAATTCTGTTTCTCTCTAGTCTACTCCATTCCACCCACACACCCCACCCATTGTATATTCAGTACTCGGCTCTTTGCTTTAAACTTCTTTGCTTTAAATTTCAGATGTCATATCCAGGGCCCTGTCCAGTCTTTCCTGATCCTCTTTCATTATCCTAATGTCTTCCTCGGAATCCAACTTCCCCATATTTTCTACAAATCCAGGTAGCCAGGACTTTTCCAATAAAAAAGGTGCCAAGTTTAAAATACAACTCCTCAGCATCTGTTATAGATACCTTTGTCTTTTCTGAGCTCAGACTGTGCTGCGACCTCCAAGGACACCTTCAGGGCGAGGGCTTGGAAACTGGAACAGAGCCCTCACTGCAACTCAGTTTAAGACTTTAATTACGACTCTGCCTAATAATTTAATATGACTTTTCTCCTACACCTGTGGTTTCTGCTGCCTGGAGCCAGACTTCTAGACAGGTTATTTTTAGTTGAAAAATTTTCCTCCCACCCACCCCACCTCCCACCTCATTTACAAATGGGCCTTACCCACACCCAATAACCTAGCTAGTTGGTTGCTCTGCTGCTTGGAGGAGTGGCTTACTGACTTAGGTAGTTCATGTAGTTTTCTCTCTTGGGATCTAGCTCTGTTAGGTTTACGAGCTCTCTAGTGCTCTCTCCCGATTAGCATTCCCCTCTGTAATCTGGCTATTATGATTAGGGGCGAGATCTACTCAGGACTCGTGTTTGTACCTCCTCTCTATTTACTGCCTTCCTAAAGGTGTTTCTTATTACTGAGGTGACTACTGTCACTCAATCTCAGTTTCTGCGGGCTGGTACTTATTTTTGCTGAATCTCCAATTCTGGTGCCCGCTGACGGACTGCGAGATACTTGGCCTCTGGTTTGATCAGTTTATAACTTCTGCAGCTGCGTCCTAGGTTATATGACAGTTTGATCATACTGTACTCACTGATTCAATAATCATGCAATGCCATAGCTTCCCTAGTAGCCCATTTGTTGTTTTACTAATCTCTTCTGTCAGCTGACCAGTAGATGAGGTTCTTATCTTGTTCTTTGTAGATGAGGCTTGATTGCCTACTCCTTGTGCATTTCCTCCTAGGTGGTTTCTGATTTGGTCTGTGCATTTCACTCTACAGCTGGAGCTAGTAATAGTTGGCTTTATCTTACCTATCAGCTGGTACTTGTAAGTCCACAGCATTTGTGCTGGAAAGTCATTAATTTATTTGTTGGTTGGGTAAGATGCCTTAAAATGACTAGGGTCATGAGACTAATGGGTGTCTGCTGTGTGACTGGGGCTCCTAATTGCACTGGTTAACCTTATGAATCTTTTCAGAGTATACCATATACTGACCACAGCTGCCCTCTGCATGATGAAAACCTTCACTTTCTCTAATCTACTAGCCGAGGTAACTTGCCTAACTGTATCACCTGGTACATTGAATTTATCCACGTTGTGAAACTGGGGTGTTGCCTCTCCTTTCAAGTTCCAAGGAGTTACAGTTGCTTTATTAAGCTCTTCTCTGAGACCTGGATACATGTGATTTTGCATATCCTCTCTGGGATATCATGACAAACTCTGGTGCCCCCAAAATCTTGGCTCAAATCCAAGCAATGCTCCTCAGTGGTTCTCAAATCAGTGGATTAAGGATTGCCCACATGAATATACATAGCCTCACTTCTAATGCAGCTGATCTAGAAGCCTGGGTGGCTTACTACTCCCTGACATTCTCAGTTTAATGGAAATGTGGCCAGCGCCCACTATATCTGACTCTTTCTGTGCTTTAAAGGGATACAAATTGCTCGAGCTGACTGCTTATCCTTTAAAAGTTGTGTGTGTGTGTGGGGGGTTTCCTTCTACTACAGAGGCCACCTAAATCTATCGGCACTGCACCTTGAACCATTACACACGTGTGAGGCCCTACATACTATCCAGGTTCTTGGGAATACAAAGAAACTTCAGTTGTAATGTGTCTATACCCCCCCCCCCCCCCAAAGAGTGGTAATGCCGGTCTAAACAGCATCATCAACTATTTGGCAACTCAAAAAGGTAATAATGAAATCCTGTTACTGGGTGACCTAAACCTGGACCTACTTGGTAAAAGTGCAGGTACTTATGAAGCTGCCCTTGGGAAACTGCACCTCACCCAACTTATTACTTTCCCAACTAGAGTCTCATCCAGTAGTAACTGCCACTCTCTTCTTGACTGGATAGCCACTAATAGGGCTGACAGAATCCGGGTTGCTGTCACTCTACCAAACTCCGTAACTGACCATCTACCAGTCTTCTGTGTATGGAGTGCACATATACAGAAGCCTTCGCCTAGAGCCATTTATTTCTGTGACTTCTCGAACCTCAACACAGTGGCGCTATCAGCGTTATGTGAGAAATGTGGACTGGTCTCCCCGTGGATCAAACTATGAACACTAAGCATGCCCATAACTACCTTATATCTACATGTCAGGCTCTCCAGGATAAACACATACCTCTCAAAAGAAGAAAAGTAAAAGGCTCTGCTACCAAATGGCTGCACAGGGATCTACTGACCTCGATGAGGGAAAGGGATAGTGCGTAGTCCAAGGCAAAGAAATATTAACACCAGAGGGACTTGGAGGAGAACAGGCGACGTAGAAATGCCTGTAGGAAAGCTATCCGGGAAGTGAAAGGGACTTACTGTAATAAACTGCTATGGGACTCAGTAAAGACTCCCCGTGGTTCCTGGAACCACATAAAATCCTTCATGAGTCACGGAAATAACTCTGAGATCTCTGAGATGACACTGAATGCTACCAACTGCAACAATTTAAATACTATAGCCAGCGCCATGAACTCCAATTTCTCAGACCTCTTGGATTACGCCAGGCTTCTGGGGCAATCCTGATCTGATCTCTGACTTTGTAGGTAATGCCTCTAGCGTTTTCAACCTCAGGACTGTGCCTCACAGAGGATGTTCTGCATTTACTGAAATCGGTTTCTGCCTGTGGATCTGCAGGGTTGGACGGGATGCTGCCTAGATTCCTCTAATCAGCTGCATCAGCCCTTTCTGCACCAGTATCAAGGATCTCCAATCTGTCGATCTCCAAAATGGAAAGTCCCTTTGATTTGGAATATTGCAAGAGTTGTACACGTTTTCAAGAAGGGTGATCCAAAGTGCCTTGAATAATTACTGCCCTATAGCTATTCTTTCAGTCCTGAAAAAAAGACTCGGCAGCCCAAGTGTCTGAATACCTGCATCAAAATAATCTGCTCTCCAGCCCAGCATGGCTTCCAGCAATATCATAGCACTAATATGGTGCTCAATCATCTACCAATGACTTAAAATGGCAATGGACAAAGGTCTGCTTACTGGGACAGTCTTTGTGGATTTGACAAAGGCATCTGATCTGGCTGATCACCTCTAATGCTAATCAAGTTGTCTTCATGAGCGCTCTCCTAATACCACCTCCTGGTTTGAATCCCATCTTGCAGGCAGAACACAATTCTTTGAAATTAACAAGTCAAAGTCTGATCCTGCTCCTACTTGTGTCGGGTTCCTGCAAGGATCCATTCTTGAATGACTGATGTTCTCCTATTTATCAACAAGCCTGCGAAACTACCTGGTCTCTCCTCTATCATACTGTACGCTGATGATATGGTTCTCTATACAAGTGCCAGGGACATGGCCACAATCAATGCCTCTCTAAAGACTGATTGCCTGTGCACTTGGCTGTCGCTCAACAAGCTCCTGCTTAATGCTAATAAAACTGTCACCATGCTGTTTGGCTCCACTCCCAAGATCAAGTCTTGTTCCTCTACTCTTGGTATCCCTGGGCCGGATGGATCTCTAGTGGAGGTGGCTGACCATTTCAAATATCTTGGGATCACCCTTGACCCATCGCTTCACTTTAGTCTTCATATAATAACAACTTGCAAAGCAGTCAATATAAAGCTAGGGACTGCATATAAAATTAAGTCTTCTATAACGGCTGCTGCTAGGCTTGCCATTGCATGGGGATCCTCAGGCTGCGCCTTACCTATGGACTAATGGCGTATCAGGACTCTAGTAAAGGTCCACTGCAGAAATGAGACACGTTACAATAATGCCTGTCGCTTTGCCCTGGCCATACCTAAAACTCACTCATCGCTGAGTGCTTTATTCCAGACTGGGCTGGCTCTCCCCACCTCTACTCATCAATACACAACGGGCTTCTTAATAGACATTATCAGATCTGGAGCCCAGAGTCACTAGCCAACATGTTAAACCTTAACTCCCAGGCATATCCATTCAGGCCTGCAGAGAGGTTGCTTCTACATATTCAAAGATGTGCATCTAAGAGGGGAGCATGCTTTTGTTATTTCTGCCCCCAGGCTCTGGAATTCCTTCCTATTCATACCAGAAGCTCCCAGTCACACCAGACCTTTAAGAAAGAACATTGCTCTTTTCTCTTGGCAAATGACATGCTCTTGCTCTGTTCCTACACTCCCTCCTAATTAATTCTACACACCCTTGGTAGTCTTGCACTTGGAAAGAATATTTTCAGGAATCTGACTTATCTGTAGCTTACTCTGCCTAAATGTTCCTCTAGGCTGTAATCACTGTACTTTATTTATGTTTGCCTCCCTTCATCAAGTGTGATTTATGTCGTGTTTTCCATGTCAATTATTTTGCACTGCCTTGTTAACTGTACTTGCTGCTCCTACATATGTAACTGTTAACCTGCTGTTCCCACGTCTGTAACTCTCCCGGGTCGTGCCTAAAAATAGACAATCTGCCTAGTGTACTTACCTGGTAAACAAAAACTAAATAAATAAATCATCCATGAAGAGGCATTTTTTGCCCTTAACACATTCTCATATATCACATATAAAGATGCTAAGCACCAGTTCCAGGACCAAACCCTGTAGTATCTCACTAGTGACCTCACTCACAAGAGTTCCCCGTTTAGCACCACCCTGTTTCTAACCCAGGCAGATAACCTCTCTCCTCCTCCAAGGTCCACCAGGTTTTTGACCACCTTCTATCTGGCACAGAATCATACGCTTTACTGAAGTCTAGGTACAGTAGGTCTACAGCTTGTTCTCCATCTCTAGCCTTAGTCACCCAATCACAATTATTTTAATCAGGTCAACTGGCAAGATCTTGCCTCCACAAACTCATGTTGCCTACTGCCCTGCAACTTATTTACCTCCAGAACTCTACCAGCCTTTCTTTGATGACTGTTTCTTGTAACCACTATCAAAGTCAGGCTGACTGGTCGGTAGTTATCCATGCTGTCCCTACTTCCAGTCTTATGAGGTGGCACAACAATGGCTAATCTTGAGTCTTTTGTTACCTCCCATCTCCAATGAGCAGCTGAAGAGGTTTGCTAGTACAGACACAAGCACTTGCACCATCTCTTTCAGCACCCTTGGGTGAGGAATATCTGGATGCATGGGTTTGTCTACTTTTATTTTCTCCAGTCCTTTCACAACCCTTTCCACATCTATAAGGTCCATATCAGTGTCCTGGCCTCCTCACCCCACCCCCAAGTCTAATCCCACACAATGGTAGTGGTCCCTTCCTTACTCTACAGACTGAACAGAAGTACTCATTCAGTATGTCTGTTTTGTTTTTATCATAGTTCTCTCCTCCACTCTCAACTGGACTATCCCATCCTTTATTTTACATTCCTCCCTAATGTTTCAGAAGACAGCACTGTCCCCCTTCCTTTACCCCTGCTCAATTCTAAGCATGGCCTCCGTCTTCGCCTTTACCTTTCTGCTGGCTTTTTTAAAGTTTGCTCAAGTAAAACTGCTTTTCATCATCTGATTGGCTGGCTTGGTAACATTTGAAGGCCCCCTCTTTTCCCTTAATGCCTCATCTACATCACTTCTGAGCCAAACAGAAACATAGAAGTTGACGGCAGATAAGGACCGCAAGGCCCATCCAGTCTGCTCATTTCTTTTTCTACCTTATGAATGTGCCATTGGCCTTTGCTCTGTCAATGGCCTATCTATTCATACTCATCTGTATTGCTCCCTTATGCCCATCCCATGCCTGTTTGAAGCCTCGCACTGTATTCATAGCCACCACTTCCTGAAGTAGGCCGTTCCATGCATCCACCACCCTTTCTGTGAAAAATAATTTCCTCACATTCCCCCTTACTCGGCCTCCCTCTAATCTCATGCTGTGTCCTCTTGTCCTGCTATTTTTCTTATACTGAAACATGTTACTCTTTCACCTGTTAATGCCCTTAAGGTATTTGAATGTTTCAAACATATCACCTCTCTCCCTCCTTTGCTCGTGGGTATACATATTGAGCTCAGTTAATCTGTCCTCATATGTTTTCTGATGCAGTCTCTGCACCATTTTGGTTGCACTTCTCTGGACTGCCTCAATTTGGTTAATGTCCTTGAGAAGGTGTGGCCTCCAGTACTGCACACAGCACTCCAGAATGGGTCCTAACCAGTGTCTTGTAAAGAGGGATTATTACCCCCTCTTACAACTTGTGATACCCCTACTAATTTATTTATTTATTAGCTTTTGGTAACCGGGTAAGTGCACGAGGCAAAACATCCTGCCTATTTTCAGACACGACCCGGGAGAGTACAATACAACAACTCAGTATTAGTACAGAATACAATCAGCAGAGATACACAAACCGATACATAGTGCAGGATAACTGTCCAACAAATACCATGACAGAGAACAGCCATTGAATAACATACACCTGCAGGAAACACTAACAGTGGTCAGGTTATTAAACGTCATATCAAACAAAGCAAGCAATATGATCAGTCTGACAGGCCTAGCTGTGAAACAGGCAGGTAGGCACACTAAATCAGACTTATTGGGACTAGGAGTGGGAGAAACAGACAGACTCAATTAGTTATAAAAGGCAATCCGAAGGATGAGCTGGTAGCAAAATGAATAGACAAAGCTGACAGACAGTCTAGGTGGAGAGACAGGCAGAAGTTAAGTGTAAACACAGTTATCCAGAGAGAGAGGTGGAAAAACATGCTTGAAAGAAGGCAGATGAGGAGTTCCCTGACATGGAGCGGGAGGGTTCCAGAACCTGGGTGCAAAGTAGTAGAAGGCTTGCTCCCCTATTTTTTGTGGAGCAAGGCGGAACAGATAACAATGGGGTGGCAGAGGAACTGAGGTACAGGCGTGAGAGACAGGAGTGAGCATATCACCTAGATAGGATGGACAAGGAAATCTTGTTAAGGAGTCAACTAAACACTCAAGGGTGTAGGAATGAAAGAGCATTGGGAGACAGCCATTTTAAAGCAGAATAGAGAAGACAATGATGTAAGGTGGGGCCGATAGGGCAAATCTACCAATATTATTGTAGGATGTATCCAATTTCGAAGAACTCCCATGTTGGCTTGAGAGAGAGCACTGGCAGGGCATATAGCAGTTGTGGGAGTAAGACACCTCTTGCTACGGAGATCCTGGCAGCCAGGGTGAGTGAGTGTCGCACTCTGTAGGCTGCCCAATTTTGGCATTAAGGAGACACACCTCAGTGACATGTGCAGACTAGTCTAGTACGGGTCGAGCATTACCCCAACATACTTGAAGACGAGGTGTTGGAGACCGCAGTCCCGCTCAGAGCAGCGCACTCAGAAGATTTGGGGACTTGAAGTCACCTTCCTGGCAGACCCAAAGAGCATGGCCAGAGTCTTGGATACATAGAGGACTTGCTAGTTGAATGAAACCAGGACTGAAGGGTCTGAAAAGCAGGGAGAGATGCAAGTTGATGTCTGCAATGGACTTGGAAGCCAAGTACAACACCAGGTCATCCACGTGCATGATAATATGCAGTGTGCAGAGGAGTAGGTATATCACTGATGAAGAGGGAGAAAAGTAAGGGACCTAGAATCGATCCCTGTGGAACATTACAGGCAATAAGGATGGGGGAGACGAGAGACTTATAGAAGGAGACAGCTTGAGACTGATTTTCAAAGTAGCTGCCAAACCAAGAAAGGGTAGAATCAGAGGCACCAAGCGAGTTCAGTTTGGCCATAAGTAGAGGGTGATGAACCATGTCAAATGCTCTGGAGAGATCGATGAAGACTGCCCAGTAAGTAAACCCTTGTCCATGTTATTCTTAACATCACTGGTAAACTGAATGAGAGCAGTAGTTGTGCTGTGCTCAACCCTGAAACCGTGTTGAACAGGGGACTGAAGGTCAAAGTTGAGAAGGTGCGCAGTGACCTGCCGATGAACGAGTTTCTCAAGCAGCTTGCTAAGTGTAGGCAGGACGGAGATGGGTCTGTAGTTAGACATGATCCTTGCGTCCCCTTTCTTAAGGATAGGAATAGTTCTCACAGCTTTCAGATCAGAGGCACTGAGGCAGTGCTGATGGAGAGGTTGAAGAGCCTGGTTACAGGTACGCAAGACAAGAGGCAAACTGCCTTAAGATACTAGGATAGATACCATCGGGGCCCACACTACCGGATGCAGGGATAGATTTTAGTATCTTAAGTACTTCAGGATAAGTGACCGATGACGGCTCAAGGGCCGGGACAGCAGCACCAGATGGGGATGGGGATACCGGGGGAGTAGCATTCGAAGAGGAGCAGGGGGTGGGCAGTGTGGAAAATAGAGAATTAAAGGCATTTGCTATGGTAAGGGGGTAATTGCAGTGAGCATCATTTATAAGCATATCATTAGGAGTCAAGGGATTATTGTTCCCCAGTATTTCCTTGATTTGGGAACCAGTACCTTTTAGGGTTCAAGGTAGAAGAACTGAGCAGGTTACAGTAGTACATGCTCTTGGCGGAACGACTCTCCCTTTTACAGGTGTTGTGTAGGGACCTGTAGGCCTCAAAGTCAGCTTGAAGAAGATGACTTCCACACTGATCAGAGTTCATCCCTCTGTTTCAGCAGTTGCAGTAGTGGACACTTAAGCCATTTGGTGACCTTACCTTTTACTCTACGTGTGGTGACTGGGATATGACAGTTCTGAAGGGAGAGCAGGGTACTACTGAAGTATTCAGCCGCTATGTTTATGTCGTTTGTCAAGTAAAGGGGAGACCAGTCAACCATGTTAAGATCATGCTGGAAAGCTGCAGGGTTGAGTTTAGAGATGTTAGAGAAAGATATGACCTTAGACGGGAAAGGGGGGGGGTGTCCCAGGTGCAGTAAACAGGGCAGTGATGCACATGAGTCAGGAAGAACACCAGCAGAGAGGAGTTATCCTTCCTGTTAGTCAGGATCCAGTCTATTAGGGTGCTAGTGGATCCCGATGGAGATTCTGGTGGGGTCCTAGATAAGTTGAGAAAGTTTTGCCTTGCTTTTACTGACAACAGTAAAAATGGAAAGGTACCTGGCTGGAGTATATCTGATGACCTAAGGTGGGCAAGCAATGAGAAGGCAGAAAGGAAGGCTGGGGGATACTGGGATGGAGAGGCATCAATAGTAGAAAACAGGAAGCTGTTATCCCTCTGTACAGACAGTTGGTGAGACCTTATCTGAAGTACTGTGTGCAGTTCTGGAGACCCCATCTCATAAAGACATAGACAGAGTGGAGGCTGTCAGAGGAGGGCAACTAAAATGGTGCAGGGTCTGCACCAGAAGACATAATGAAGAAAGACTAAAGGAGCTTAATATGTATACCCTTGAGGAAAGGAGGGAGAGGGACATGATAGAAACTTTAAGTACCTCAAGGGAATCAACAAAGTCCAAGAGGGTGGCATCTTTCAGAAAAAGAGATGTGCAGGAACAAAGGGCTAATTTGAAGATAGAGGAGAGGCGACTCAGAGGTAATGTGAGGAAATATTTTTCACAGAGAGGATTGTGGATGCATGGAACAGCCTCCCTGAGGAGGTCGTGGAGTCAAGAACAGTGGGGGAATTCAAGAATGCATGGGACAGACATAAGGCAGTCCTAGTGGGGGTTAAGAGGAAGTAAGCTGTTGTTTAACTAGGATCTGCAGCTTATCTGTTAGGTAGGAAAATGGGCAGACTAGGTGGGCCAAGCGGTCCTTATCTGCCGTCAAATTCTATGTTTCTAATAATGGTGGATAAGAGGGGTACTGGCACAGCCCAAACCTGATTAAAATCTCCAAGGCATATAACCCCATTTTTCCTTGATGCAGAGGGCACCAGTTCAATAAATTCTTCTAGACCCATCCTAGCATTTCTAGGAGAGATGAAAATGCAAAAGATATGGATTTTTTTAACTCCACCAAGTAACAGAAGTGCATAAAGCACCTCACAATTAGCTAGGGGTGGATTCTGTATGACAGTCACAGTGAGGTGAGGCTTGTAGTACAGTGCCAGGCCACCCCCTCTTTTGGAGTTAGAGTGATCAACCCAAAGCATATTATATCTTGGGATAGAGCAAAAGTCAGCAATATTTGGCTTTAGCCAGGATTCAGACAGGGCAAGAGCGTCTGGATTAACCCAACCCTGGCGTTCAAAGAGATTAGCAGTAAGGCTCCAGATGCTAAGGTGGACAAAGGTGAATCTAGGTGCTTGAGGCCCACAATCGGAGGAAGGAGACTGGAAGATGGTATTAGAGTTAGCGGGTCCAGAGTTGGTCTCAACATCCCCATGCAAGGGTAAGGGATAGGCTAATAGTCCAGAAGGAGGCAATTACGACAGCATGGGAAACATACACCAAGGAGATAGTGTACCTCTGCAGGATACCTCTAAGTACAACCCCAGGGTGTTTATTGTGTAGCCCCACCAGTGGTTCAGGTTGAGGGGTGGGGTCGAAGAGTAAGTTGGAGTAGCAGAAGTTATCTAGAGAATAATAAAGGAGAGATGGGTGAGGGTCAGATGGTCCTGTCAATACTACTAGGCAAAACATGACACCTACAATTGTCAGGGACGAGATTAGTAGTCCTAGAGAACATTATGAGACAGGTCTAAAGGCAGTGGTACCTAGGAGGTGTGGAAAGTCTGACAGAGTCACAAGTCCCCAACTGGAGCGAAGACCAAGTGAGCAGAGACTGAAAGATAGCTAGAGCCAAGGTAAAAGGTGCCCTCTAGTGGGGAGCTAGTATAAGGTGCCAATGAGAAATGTGGTAGATTCACAAAATGACGCAAGACCCTTCCCTATATATGAAACACCAGCTAAGGGTGGGAGGGCATTGGGGCGGGCAGGGAGCAGTCGCAAAGCGACTGCTGGGAGCAACCTTTCAGCACTCTAACAAAGCCGGCAGCCTGCACAAAGCAGAGAGAGCAGCCGCGATTCCAGCTTCTGGATCCGAATTAAGTGTGCCCTAATTTGGTCTGATTTTACTCCGTCTAGCAAAAGCCAGAAAAGCAGCTAGGTGCACCTTACACTAAACAAAATCAACGGCCTTTCCACTGGTTTACGAGTTGCTATGTCACAATGAAGGCTACAAAGATTTTAAAACTCGTATTACAAGTCCCCAGCGCATTAAAGGTGTTCCACAGTCACATTTTCAGCTAAAAATCACAGAAACATCCCAAGTTTAAAATGGCTAGTGCACCGAGCAAACTTGGTCCATAACCAGAAAAAGGCGCCAAATTCAAATTCTTCAAATAAAGGGAGATGTGCACGGCATTCCTGATCAGGGAGGCAGGGCGGACTGGAGCAGCTCTACGGGAGGTCCTGCCCGTAGGACAAGCTGGAAGACAAAAGGAAGGGAAGGTAAATAAATACCCTGCAGAGGGAGGGCAAGCAAAATGGATAACAAATAGGAGAGGCAGGGAGGAGCAAGGAGGAATAAGTCCAGAGAAGAACTAAGGAGACAGAGAGAGAGAGAGGAGCAGAAGGGACAGGTGGGTACTCCAAAAAATAAGACAGACAGAGAGGTGGGGAAAAAGTTTTAAACAGGAAACCACGATCTAGCCTCCTGCTACAAACTTCTAACAGTACAAGTAATGGGCCTAGCACCATCAAAACACTGCACATAAGTAAAATCAGAACAGTTGCACATGAAGATACTGTAAAATATAATGGTCACAACTACCCTAATATTGTCAGAAAAAATATTGCTAGCATTTAATCTACAATTATCAAAGCAGCTTGTAATCTGTGACCTTTCAGTACCCGAACAAAAGCGTGGCCTGCACAAGCAGAGAGCACAGCGATCCAACTTCTGGTTCCGAATTAACAGTGCCATCATTTGTACACTCCAAATCCCTCTAGCCTTACCTACTGCTTTAGTGGTTTGCTTGGATGATTTCAGGTCATCGGTGATGATGATGCCCAAGTCTCTTTCTTCCCTTGTAACTGCCAGCAACTTCTCTCCCAGTCTATAGGTGGCTTCAGGGTTTCTCTTCCCTATGTGCATGATCTTGCACTTCTTTGCGTTAAACCCAGTTGCCACTCTTCCGACCATTTTGCCAGTTTATCCAGATCTCTTCTCATTCTGACCACCCCATCGGATCATCTACTCTGTTGCAGATCTCGGTGTCATCTGCAAACAGACAAACCTTACCCTCCAGTCTATCTGCAATGTCACGGATGAAAATATTGAAGAGGACAGGCCCCAGAACTGATCCTGAGGTACCCACTTGTGACCTGCATCTTGTCTGACTGTATACGTTTACCACCACTCTCCGCTTTCTGCTCGTCAACCAGTTTGCCACCCAGCTGACCAACGTCTGACCCACCCGAGCCTACCCAGCTTATAATCAATCTTCTCGTGGAACAGTATTGAAAGCTTTGCTGAAGTCAAGGTAGGAGACATCAACTGTTCCCCCTTGGTCCACCACTCTGGTTGCCCAGTCAAAGTAATCTATGAGATTAGTTTGACAGGAAACCCATGCTGTCTTGGATCCTGTGCTCCTATGGATTCCAGGTGTTGCACGATCCTTTCATTAAGAAGCGTCTCCATAATCTTGCTGACTACTGAGGTAAGACTGACTGGTCTGTAGTTCCTTGCCTCCTCCCTGCTACCACTCTTGTGGAGCGGGATCACATGAGCCCTCTCCTGTGCTCAGAGACTCACTAAACAGTTCTGATAGTGGCTCTGCTAGTTCCACCCTTAGCTCCTTTAGTACCCTGGGATGTATGCCATCAGGTCCCATTGTCTTGTCCACCCTGAGCTTATCGAGCTCCTGTAGGACCCTTTCTTTTGTGAAGGGACTAGTGCACACCTCCCTCCCCCCTATGTCCATGGTGCTGAGCTGTGGGCCTTGCCCTACCTTCTCTTCAGTAAATACTGAGCAGAGGTATCTATTTAGGATAGATGCTTTCACATGGTCCTCCTCTTATCGCCCCTTGTCCCCTTTGATCTTGTAATACCCCTCTGGACTTTCTCCTTTCACTAATGTATCTACAGAAAGTCTTGTCACCTTCTTTTACTATTCGTGCTAGTGTTTCCTCGGTTTGGGACTTTGCCTGCCTTATTGCCTTCCCAGTTCCATAGGAAGTTTGGTATGCCTCCCTATACGTCATCCTGCTCGTTCTCTTATATTTCCTGAAGGCCAGCTTTTGGCTCTGACCTTTTCTGCTACTGTGTTTGAGAACCAAAGTGGTTTCCTTCTTCTTTGCACTTCCTTTTCTCACTGACACAATGGGATGTTGCTTCCAAGTATTGCATCTTTAATGCTTGCCCATTACCCCCTCACCTGTATTTCTTTTGCCAGGGCTAGCAACTCTGTTGGCCATCTTATCAAAGACAGCTCCTCTGAAGTCCCATATTTTTGCCTTGGAATGGGATGATTTAGTTCTAGTGGCCAAATTGAACCATACCATGTGATGGTCACTGGCCCCCAGGTGACCTACCTGGAGATCAGCAATCCTTTCCCTGTTAGGGATAGCCCTGTCTCTAGTGGGTTGTTGTACCAGTTTGAGGCCTTCTCCCTGCAGGGTATCCACCATGTGTCTAGTTCTGGCAGATACCCTTGCTGGTATTGACCAATCTGTATTTGGCATGTTGAAGTCTCCCATTATCAGAACCTCCCTTTAGCTGTCATGTTTTGTATATCTTTTAACAATGCAACGTGTCTATGAAATAGGCTTTCTTCTCTTCAGTTCTTCCTATCTTCCTTACATGAGAGGTTAGTGACCTCAACTAACCACTCCTATTATACCCTCTTCTTCTCCACCCCTCCACAAGTTTCACCCATTCTAATTAGCCCTTAACTATTTCCCTCATCCTGCCAATGTCTGCTCACCTAAAATCCAAATTTTGGTCCTGGAGCTTATATGATGAAACATTAGTGCTGTCTTCTGCCTCACTTTGATTAAGAGGCCTGTAAACTTCTCCCATCCTGCAGATGAATCTACCTTCTCCCACTTCCAACTATATCCATAATGTCTTTATGGTGGTGTTCTTTTTCAGGTCTCTGTCCTTGGTGGCTTTAATGCTTTCCCTGACATACATGGCTACCCTATCCTCTCTATTTTCCACCCTGTCCTGCCTGTAAATAGCATAGCCTGGGGTTGCTTAAGCCCAGTCATGGATTAGGGTGAAGTCTGAATCCTCCATGACCGTGGGAAGTTATTACTTACATCATTAGCTTTGCAGAGCGCTCGAGACAGTTCCTCTTGTCTTAGCATTTGGCCTTTTGGAGTGCCTTGCCTTTTTTTTGGAGTGTATTTGAATTCTTTCTTCTCCCGTGGTTTCACTCGCAGTTTCTGTCCGTTTATACAGTGCTGTTCAGATAGCACCTTCTCCAGGGTCTCAGTGTTTTCCAGCTCTACAATGGCGTAGACTCCTGTAAAAGCAGCATCAGAAGCACATGAAGCATGATTACATTTCATGTCATTTTATTAAATGGGTTAGACCATTGAGCAAACTCATTTAAAATGGTGACCCATGGTATTATCAAACAAGCATCAAAACAATTATAGACATAACAGAAATTTAACATGTACGCATAACATATAACAAATACACATCAATACAGATAATCATATACAAGCTGAAATTTTGTCAACCACAACATGCCTTAGTTTGAGCTAGTGTAGACTGTAAAAACCATTACTTAACAGCAGTTTGAGAGGAAATTCTGATATTAGTCAAATGGAAGTTTATTCAAATACAGAGGAATCAGCTGGCTAAAGAAATATTCAGGTCGTTTAGTTGTCTTTGAAACAATTAACTCACAGTATGCCGTTTTCCTAATGGCAACATTTATATCCCTAACTTACAATTTTTCAGCCAAGTAATCTG
This sequence comes from Neoceratodus forsteri, assembly GCA_016271365.2. Lineage (NCBI taxonomy): Eukaryota > Metazoa > Chordata > Ceratodontiformes > Ceratodontidae > Neoceratodus > Neoceratodus forsteri. The sequence continues at coordinate 502,696,797 of CM028132.1, forward strand.
GAATTTTAGGCTGGCCCGGTGTTGCTGAGGGTTCAGGCGCTGGACGTCATACCTTACGCCACGCCGGCAACCCGGGTTCAGGAACGAGCCCAGGCCATCGGGGGTCAGCAGGGGAGGGAGAGGATCGAGCATCCGGAGGACAGCTCTCCTCTCCCTGGGGTGGGTTCTGGGGTTCCACGGTGCAGTAGAGACCCCCAGTGCAGACCGGAGGTACTACCTGTGCCTGGGACATGAGGGAAGGAGCGCGGCAGACACCTATGGCTTCTCCATACAGGTGTCATGGCACGTCCGCGCTCCTGGGGGCGCAACCTAAGAAGAAATCCCCAGGCCCAAGGATAGGTGAAGGCGCATCCAGTCTCGGCCACACTCCCGACATCGGGCTCACTCTCCAGGTGTGCCTCCTGACTCCAGCCCGGCGCATTACATTAGAAATAGAGCGCCAAGGTGTAAGGCGGACCCACCTCAGAGGGCTCAGAGCCGGGGGATCTGCCGGGCTGGGTCAGGCTGGATCAGCGAGCTTCAGACAGGGAGGTAGAGCCTGGGCCGAGAGGTTGCTGGAGAGAGTTCCTCGGGGACTCAGTTAGAAATAAGAGTCTACCCAAAAAAAAAAAAAAAGAAAAGAAAAAGTAATCTGGAATTTTACCTGTCACACTTTTATAAGCTAACATTTATTTATGAAGTTGCCTTCTCTCAGATAGTGACAACCAACCAAGTACATGAAACAAAGGTGGGTGTCCCTAGGACACTGCAATATTAATCTGGCCAGACTATTATATATCTAATTTATGTAGTTTGCTTGAATTTGAATATTCATGCAACACATCACCGTAATCAAATTAACGGAAAAACGTGTTTCAACTATTTTTTTTTTTAATCGTACACCCACCCAGGCAATTTTAATTCCAGTATAGTAAACCCACCCTTTTTCCAATTAATCCAATAAGTTTATCCACATGTGAATTGCCCGTAGCGGAGGAGTCCACCCAGTAGCCCAGATATTTGTAAATTACCTGTTCCAGCTTGGTCCCATCAATATTAAGTATTGATAACCCAACACAATTTTTTAGTTTGTTAGTAGAGTCAAAGACCATACACATTGTTTTGTTTTGGCCAGAAAGGAGCTGTAGTTGCTTGGGCACAGCAGCGGGAAGCACTGGGGAGCTGAGGAGGTTGCTGGCCGCATCGGCGGCGGAGAATCCACCAGGGGCTGCATAGGTGGTGGGAGGAGCCAGAGATGCATCGGCAGCTGGAGGCTAATCGGAGGCAGGACGGGCACTGGAGCAGACTTCCCGGCTGACTCAGTCAGCAGCGGCCAGGGCTGGAGGGTGCGGAGCTGCTTTTGCCAGGACAGAGGAGAACCAATCTGAGGACAAGGTGCCAAGTTTGAATTTGCGGCTGGGCTATAAAAGACGGGCCCAGCCGCCTTCACTAGATCTGGCCACAAAGGAGTTGTAGTTGCTTGGGCACAGCAGCGGGGAGTGCTGGGGAGGAGCTCAGGAGGTTGCTGGCTGCATCGGCGGCAGAGAATCCACCGGGGGCCGCACAGGCGGTGGGAGGAGCCAGGGCTGCATCGGCAGCGCAGAGCATATTGGGGGCCACATCGGCGACAGAAGGAGCCGGAGATGCATCGACAGCTGGAGAGCGAATAGGGGGCAGGAAGGACACGGGACAGACTTCTCGGCGGCTGCAGTGGCAAATGGGCCAGGGGCTGGAGGGTGCGGAGCTGCTTTTGCCAGGAGGCGGCGGACCTATCAGAGGACAGGGCATCAGGTTTGAATTAGCAGCTGGGCTATAAAAGATGGGCCCAGATGCCTTAACTAGATCCTGGCCAGAAAGGAGCTGTAATTGTGCCCCACCACCCACCCCAGCCCAACCTCTATTAAATGGTCTGTGGGAGAGGGAAAAGTGAGATTAGGTGAGCTGGAACACTAGGAAGCTCGGACTTGTTGCTGGCTTGCGGGGGGTGGGCAAAGGAGTCACACCCATGGTGCTGGCTTGGGCATTGTGATTACTGCTGGGGATTGCTAAGACTTGAAAACCTTGTGGGCATTGTGACCACTAGTGGGGATTGCTAAGGCTTTTTTTTTTTTTTTATTTTTATTGAATTTTTTCCTTTTCTTTTAGTTCAGGAGACACAATACAATGAGGTCATTGTCTACATAAACTGCAATTTTGGTATGATACAGATATAGAATGCCTTTCAGGCTTTTATATTAGATACAGGTTGCTGCTTTAAATACAGATACTTCCACATCTTCTTTCAAATCTCATTTCCCTCACCACGGCTCCCGTTTGCTATGGACAAAAATCAGAATTAGGCCCAACAAATGGTACAGTGACCATCTCTACCTTGAGAGGCGAATCTGTCCGTTTGATTATATTTAGTTTTGCTGTGATATTTTCCATCTGATATACTGAATACACTGTTCATCTCCACTCTTGAATGCTTGGTATTGTTTTGGTCATCCATTTCTTTGTTAAGATTTTTGCAGCCAATAGCAAAATGGGAAGCACAGTTTTGTCCATGGGGGGAAAGCGATCCTGGTAAATAGCCATGAGCACCATTTCGGCCGTAAGCTCAACACACTCCCCAAGACCCTCACTAATTTCCCCCTGAATACATATCCAAAAGGGCATTAGTCTTGGGCACTACCACAATATGTGTGCCAGGTCTGCCATCTCAGAACCACATTCCCTTCAACAGCCCCCAATTCAATCGCAAGATATTTGGTCAGATTAGCCGGAGACCTGAAAAATCTTGATCTACACTTCCAAGAATATTCTCTCTAAATATAAGACTGTGTGATTTTGACCGTTCGCAAGGACAATGAGGACCACTCTGTCACAGATACCTCAAGTTCTAAATCTCCATTCCAACTTGTTAATATTGAATTTGTGGATTCTACAGATTGGTCACCTATATAAAACGATGCACGATCAATCAAATGACTCCGGTATTGTCCCTGGGAATGGTCTAGTAATAGCTTTAAAAGGGGAGGGGAGGGGGAATTAGTTTGACCTGTATAATCCTATTACGTAGTAGGTGATTTCTTACTTGGAGATATCTAAAGTGGTCAGCACTTGGAAGAGTAAATTTAAGTTTTAATTCTTCAAACGGTAGGATTCCGTTTGATCCCAGGAATTGGAAAGCCTGCTCCAGACCTAATCTATGTCAGCGGGAAAAAGTTAACTCATAAGATGGAATTATAAGTTCATCCTCTGAAATTATTTTGCAGTATTCAAAGATTGGTTGGCTCTTTCTCTCCCATTTTAAATCATTTTTCTAGGACCTGTGAGGTGATACCTGCGAAATCTCTCAGTGGTGGAGTCTTCCCTGGAGAAGAAAAACATTTTTTTTTTTTTTTTTTTTATATCATGCATGTCATTTAGATGAAATTCCAGTTTCTTCCATTGAGAATCATACTGGTCAGAGAGCCATAATAGGAGAATTTTCAGAAACGCTGCCTCTGCATATTTTCTTAGGTCCGGGAGATTGGTCCCGCCCTGAGCCAATGATAATTTTAATACAGTAAGACGGATCCTTGTTTTTTGTTTATTCCAAATAAATTTAGATATCGTGCTGTCCCATGACTTGAAATAATATTGTGCTGGAAAATAGGGAATGTTTTGAAACAAATATAGTAGACTGGGTAGTATGTTCATTCTTATGGTTTCAATGCGTTGGAACAAAGATATAGGGAGAGTAGACCATCTGTCCAGGTCTTTTTTTATTTCTACAGAAATGGGTTCATAGTTTATTAGTTCAAGTACTTGGAGATCCCGAGGGATATGTATTCCTAGATACTTTATTTTAGTAGAGAGCCATTTAATTGTTAGGTTTCATTTTTTTTTTTTAATTATAATCTTTATTTCATTTTTACTCACTTTTACATTCGATTATGTCCAGGCAATACATATAAAGGAGTCAAGAAAGGTACTCACTGGAGATCCTAAACAGCCAGACATTAAATACTCAATAGCAGACTTGTTAGAGTTCGTACCAAACTGATTAGAGGCAATTGTCCTTAAGGGTCAGGCAATTCAGGGGACCCAGTTCAGAGTAGCTCAACTTCATAGTAGCTGCTAAATCAAATATTGGATACGGAGAAAATAGTAGGAGCTTAAATACATGTCATGAGCAACAATATCTGACTACTTATATCAACTCCAGAGTAATCAGGAATTAGAGCGTGAGGGAGGTCCCCACAGGATCCATGAGGCACACCCACAAACCTGATAGGACAGAGTGAGGTAGGGTACTAACGTCAAGTCCTAAGCATATAATATAAAAGCCACCTGTTCCATCTAATTCTAAATCTTTCCTGTCTGTTATTTAAACTGTATGTTTTTTGTTTTTTTTTCCAGCTGATACATTTGCTTAATAATTGTCCACCAGTCATTCACAGTTGGGATTTTAGAGGTCAACCAATTTTTTGTGATGGCCTTTTTCCCTGCTGCCAATGGACTCCTGGATCCCTGATGTCTTCCGGGAGTATAGACAGAATAAATACTTGTGGGGTCAAGTGAATTGGCCTATCAAATATCTCCCGAATTTCCAACTGTAATAAGTGAATATATGATTCCAGCTTAGGGCAGGAGTAAACTATGTGTGTGAGATGGGCCTTTCCCTCTCCACATAACCGCCAACAGGAGGCAGAATATCCCGGGGGGTAATGACTTGTGACCTCGGGAGAATTGAAATAACAGGCCAAAAACTTCCATGAAAATTCCCACAACTGGTGTGAACTTGACGTGCGTGACACCTGTCGGCAAGCCTGTTCCCAGTGTTCTATTTCTATAGGGAGACCTAGTTCTTGTTGCCATTTTTGATGAAGATCAGTCAGATTTGCCAGAGGGGATAACATCAGAGCCCGATAGAGGGCAGAGATCAGATGATACTGGTTTGGGGTGGTAAGTAAAGAGTGTAACCTAGCAAACAAAGGGGGCCAGTGTTCAGGGCTACGCACCTCAGCAGGAAGTGACTCGTAATAATGTCTTAGTTGTAGGTACCTATAATGGTGGGTGTTAGGCAGATTGAATTTTACCTGTATTTCCTGAAAAGACCAGAATATCCCGCAGTTGTGATCTGAAACAGGTAATTCAGGCCGTATCTTGTCCACAATCGAAAGACGTGGTCCATTTTCCCAGGTTGAAAGTCTGGGAGTACTGCGATTGGGCAGATTAATGGTATAAAAGGGAGATAGAAAACTGCCTCTTGATCTGATTCAGATTGTCACCCTATGCTGCAGTTCAGGGGTAAACTCAGACATTCAGCTGAGCGCCCTGCTCCACGACAGAGTATGGCAAAATATTCTAAGTCTGGAACGACTGCCTGCTCTAAATCCGCCCAATGCGATTCAACTTCTGACAACTGCCTTGCCATTACATGTGTGAGGTGTGCTGCTTGGTAGTACCGATAGAGGTCAGGAAGGGATAACCCACCACGGCCATTCGGTTTAGTAAGAACTTTCAGTCTAACTCTCGGTCTACGGCCCGCCCAATTAAAATAAGAAATTGTCCTCTCCCAATCCTGAAACACAGTGCGAGGCAGAGTGATGGGAATATTATTAAAGAGATATAGTGCCCTTGGAAGAGTCACCATTCTGATAAGTTCTATCTTCCTGGAAAGGCTCAGTGGGAGTACAGTCCAGCTGGCCAAGTCTTCAAGACGCGTGGTAAAGGGAACATAGTTATGTTTATAGGTGTCCCTCAGGTCCCTGGTTAGATTGATCCCTAAGTATTTTATCTTCCCTAGATCCCATTTGCAAGGAAACTGTTCTCGTATAACTGGACTCGGGGAATATTGAAAGGTCAGGATCTCCGTTTTTGAGATATTAACTTTATAACCTGAGAATTGCCCAAAAGTTTCTAATAATTCACCGATTTTAGGGAGCGATTTCGCTGGGTTCCGAACATACAAGAGAACATCATCTGCGTAAAGCGCAATACGATGTTCCTCCCCGCCCACCTCAATCCCTGTATGTCCTCAGATTGTCTAACAAGCTGTGCTAAGGCTCCATAAACAAGGTGAACAAGAGAGAGGACAGAGGGCATCCCTGTCTGGTGCCCTGTAAAGAGGAAAGGTTTTGAATGGTGTCCTGAGACTACTTGAAACCCTCAGGGCCGAGTAGTATATTGCAATTACCTGGGTCAATGGCAGGGGAATCCCATAACCTCCAGAACTGAGTACAGAAATGGCCAAAGCACTCTATCAAGGCCTTTTCAGCGTCAAGGCTCACCAAGGCCGCAGGGTAGTCCGAGGAATACATCCTACGGATTATATGGTAGGTTCTCTTTATATTATCTGTAGTTGTACGGCCTCCCATAAATCCAGTCTGGTCCCCGTGTACCATCTGCGGGAGCACCGTTTCCAATCTGCACGCTATTATCCCCATAACTAATTTATAATCGGAATTTAGGACTGATATTGGTCGATATGATTCACAGAGTTGGGGGTTTTTACCAGGCTTGGGAATAACAGAAATTGTAACATAGTCCCAGGTGGGAGGAGGGGAATCTCTGTCCAGAACCGAGTTACAGGTGCTCAGAAGAGTCGGCAAAGAGCAATTCTTTAGCGGCTTTATAGAATTCTGCTCCATAGCCATCAGGTCCGGAGCTTTCATTGTTTTAGCTCAGTGCTATAGCATCAACTAATTCCTGCCTAGTGATGAGGGCTGAGCAACTGTTCCCTCGCTACGGAGAGATTTTCGGTAGGGCTAGGGGCTGTAGAAATTCTTTTATTTTTCTGGGGCTCGTGATACTCTGGGGTATAAAGAGTTGAATAATATGCGTGAACACATCTGTGATACCAGTAATCTTATTCAAAGGTCTACCCCAGTTGGTGTCGAATAGTAGTGATGGCGTAGCCTTCCTTTGTTTCCTAATTTGATAGGCTAACAGCCTAGAGGCCCTAAGTCCCACCTCATAGTGCCTCTGCCGGAGGAAGGTCAAGCGATTTCTGTCTGTTGCAGTGCCAGCCTATCCAGGTCCTATTTAACCTGATTAAGCTGCGGAGGACAGAGCTGTCCCCTGTTTATGTGCCATTTGTAGGAAGCGCAAAGTTTCCTCTAAAGCGGATTTATATTGTTTACGGCTTTAGCCTGTAACAATGTATATTTAATAAGGTGACCCGCAGGACAGTTTTTATGGTGTCCCAGAGAATACTTGGAGAAGTTCCTGGAACTGCATTATCCGCAAGAATCTCTGATAACTTGCCAGTTAAAAATTCCTTAAACTGTTTAGACTTTAAATGGAAGGGATTTAAACGACACAGTGTGGTCCTTCTCTGCAGTCCCAACTTCCAAGTACTAATTATATGTGCATGATCCGACAGAGAGATATCTCCTAGTTGAGTGTCTGCCAATAAGTTTAGGTGTTCAATTTGGGTAAGACATAAATCAATTCTGGAATAAGTGTGATGAACAGCTGAATACTGTGTGTAATTACTAGCATGGGGGTACATATGTCGCCAAGTATCCGTCCATCCCACTTCGGATAAGAATCTGCTCAGGAGCCTCTGCTGTGGGGTTTTCCTTGGGGTATTAAGACTTGAAGAGTCCCGTTCAGGATTGGGCAAGATATTAAAATCCCCTGCGAGCAACAAAACACCTTTAGTAAACTGTGCAATTCTATCCAGTAATCCCTTAATCTCATTTACTGATGAGTCTGGTGGAAAGTAAGCATTCGCCAAGGTGACCTCAGTTTCTGCTGTCTGACCTCTAAGCAGTACCAGCCGACCATGGGGGTCCACCCATTTAGCTTGCATTTGCCAGGGGGTATGTTGTGGGATTGTTATTGCCACTCCTCTCCTCCTCCCACCCCGGAAGGTTGAACCGTAAAGCTCGCTTCTTGAAATCCTCCCTAGCTTAACGTGTACGGTGTTACTTAAATGGGTCTCTTGCAAATAAACTATATCAGCTTTACATTTTTTAATCTGCGAGAGAACCCTAGTACGCTTAACTGGGGTGGAGAGACCATCGACATTTCAGGATAATAATCTCACAGGGGTCTCAACCATAGCAAGGCAGTAATAAGATCGGGGTTTAAAATTAGTGCACCACATGGATCCCAGGGAGCCCCCCCCACATATCATTTCTACTACATAGAAGCAGAAACTAGACAGACATAATCGAAAATCTGCAAATACAAAACTATTGCAGTGAATTTTTACATAAGTAACAATATTTTTATCAAAACACATTTGGTTGCCTTCAAACTGGCAATTCACCAATCTCAGAATAGCCAAGAAAACAATTACTAATTTAAAGCAGTGAATAAGTGGAGTAATAGACATACAATAGGTTAGAGCCAACTTGGCTGCAACCTTTACTGTTAACGGTTAACTAGAAAAACTCAAGTTATTAACAGTAACTTCCAGAAATCAAGAGCTTCCCAAGCTCTCAGAGTGAGAGTACCTCACGGCAGAAGGAGTGTCTACAACAGAGAGATCCTAGGCACTTCAAATGCTTTAACGGGATGAGAGAAGGGGTATTGGCTAGTCACTCCCAACATTTAGCCACATAAAAGGGTGTGTTACGCCACGGGAGACAGCAAGGAGTAAACGTGATGGGGTCTTGGTGAATTCCTCCATATCCAAACAGGCAGTTGCCATTATAAGTTCTGGAGTTACGTGTGGCCCCTGAGGAATAGGCTTAAGAGTGGATTAATCCAGTATACTAACTGTAAATTAAAATATGGGGATATTGGGAGAAGTTATACAACCGAATTATTAAAAGAGGCTGACAAACCTCAGTAGGCTATATGACCCACAGGCAGTATCATAGTCCTGGGACATACTGCTAATTCAGTTGCATCAGCAGTCTGGAAGTAGATGCATGATACCACGACTCTGTATGCTTCCTTGGGGGCTTATGACCCTAATTAAATATTAACAGACTGCAACACAGACAACTTCCCGCTCAGGTTTGGGTCACGAAGACACTAAATGTTGATTCAAGAATGGTCTGGGAAATGAAGGGGAGTGCAATTTGATGGTCCAGCAATTTCCAATATAGGGCGTGCAGGCAGCCCGCAGAAGACCAGGCAGGGAAAACCAAATGGTGCCTCATAGCCCACCGCCAGAATCCCAATCATTCCCTGGGTGTACCTGTTAAAAAGATGAAGGTAGGAAAAGAGAAAGAAGGAGAAAGGCAAATCAAAACAGCAACAAAAACAGAAAGGGGGGGGTTGTTAGTATATTGGAAAGGGCAATCAGGAACAAGTGGCTGTGTTAAACAGGGGTTTAGAGAGTAATAATTAGTAGGTCAGACTTATCTGAAGAGTTGTTAGGTAAGGATCAGCAGAGAGTAGGTCGGGATCGTAGTAATAACGAGAATGTCCAGATAATCCATTTAAGGTATGATATAGACAGTCCAGGATTAGAGTCAGCGTGTTCCACTGAGCTAATCAGCGAAATGTAAGATTATTCCGAGTGTCCAGTCGAGAAGTCAAGTATTTCCTTGGGCCTGTTCTCGTAGGGAGCTGACGATGTTGCGTATTGCCTCAAGCCCCTGACATTTCCTGGTCTCGCGCCGTCCAGACAGCCAGGCCTGCTGGGATAATTTTGCAGCTAGGGTACCTTTTGAAGGACAAGTAGGCGGTTTTTGGATCTCAATTTGGTATATTTGGAGATCTTCCATCGCTTCTTCCGCCGAGGAATAGGTGAGTTGCCCATCCAGATGGAAAACAATCAGCCTAGCCGGGTAGGGGGTCCGAAAGCGTAGGCCTGCAGACTTCAGCGCCTTTAAAACAGGTGATAAGCCTTACGTCTGGTCATCAATTCAGGCGCATAATCATTTTCAAGAACAGTCGCTGCCCTTTGTAGCTGACTTGACCCTTCTTCCATGCTGTATGTAGGATTAATTCTTTTTCTTGGAAGCGGAGGAAACGAAACAGCACAGCTCGGGGCCTTGCTTCAGGAGGGGGTTTGGGGCCCAGAGTGCGATAGACTCTTTCAAATTCTAGGGTGGATTCAGTTGGGACATCAAGTACCTGCAGCAGCAGGAGGCGAACAAATTTATGGGGATCATTTCCCTTCTCTCCTTCTGGTATCCCCGAAATCCGTATGTTGTTACGCCAATTGCGACTTTCGACGTCCTCAGCTCGCTCTTGTAGGGATTGCAAATTCTGGCTTAGTTGTGCTATGGCCAGTTCCGCTCTATCTGTTCTGGTGTCGGATTCAGCTGTATGTTGCTCTAACTCCTCCTGTCGTTTTTCCAGCTTCCCGATATCAGTTCTGAGGGTTGCAGTAGTGGTCCTGAATTCATTACGAAAGTCCCGAAGCTCCGAGAGGACCCGAGTCATCTGGCGCTGCAATGTGGCTAAGGGGGTCTGGCCGGGTCCTCCGCCACTCCTACACGAGGTCGAGGAGGCCTGTGATATTTCACTACCCGAGTCAGACAATCCACCTTCATCAGGAATTATAGAGGCTTTTTTCCCCAGCTTTCTCCCCTCATTTCGACATTATTATACCTCCAAGTATGATTTTACTTGAGGTTTTTCATTATCCAGCAGTAAAAATGGAGGTTTTATTGGCTATAGGAGGAGCACTCCTATTCAGGCTAGCATCGGGAGGGTGACGTCACCGGAAGTCCAGGTTTCGTTTTAACGTGTTTGAAGGGGAATAATTAAACAGAAGAGCCTTAGTTTTTGAAATATTTAATTTGAAGCCAGCCAATTCTTTAAATCGTGATAAAATTTTCCATGTTTCTTTGATCGAATCGGTAGGGGATATTAAGGAAAGAAGTATATCATCTGCATATAGGCTTATTATCAGATTGTTGCAGTGGGACCCCTCCACCCTTTCCGATATTCTTATCACTCTTGCTAATGGTTCAAGATATAAGACAAAAAGTAGAGGGGAAAGGGGACATCCCTGCCTTGTGCCCTGTCCTATTGGGATGGGAGGGGGACAATCCTCGCTTATACTAATATAGGCTTTGGTAAAAGATATATTTGGGTCAGCTAACTCAGCAGTGAGTCTGGAACCCAAATGTTTTAGAGTTTCCCAAAGAAAAGGCCAATATACCCTATTGAATGCTTTCTCAGCGCAAGACTTATAAAGGCGACTGGTTCTTCCGGTTTGGACGATTTGATAAGTATTAGGATTTTCTTACATTGTCTGTTGTGGATCTATTTTTATGAAGCCTGCTTGGTCTGGGTGTATTATTGTTGGGAGAATTGTTTCTAATCTCTTGGCCCCATATAGCCATGAAGATTTTATAGTCAGAGTTCAATACTGATATCAGACGATAGTCTGAGGGTCTTGTTTGTTTCCATTGGGTTTTGAATGGCACCTAGTGTAGCATCTTCCCAGGATGGGGATGGGGGGCATTTCCAGCTACCGTTTCTCTGAATAGTTTTAAAAGCCTTGGGGTTATTTCTTTACTGAAGGCTTTGTACCATTCATTGGTATATCCAGCAGGGCCAGGGCAACGTCCCAAGAATTGTTTAGTTACTGCCGCCTCTATTGATATGGGAGCTTGTAATCTTTGAGCTTGTGCTGTTGAAATTTTTGGAAGTTGGAACTGGTCTAGAAAGGTTTGTCTATCTTCCTGGGTAGAGGTATTATGTGTACCATAGAGTTGTTGGCAATAATAACCAAAGGCTTGCCTTATCTCCTCCCTCTCTATGAGTTATCTTGCCGGTTTGGGATGTTTGATTTTAATATTGTTACTGCGTTTTCCTTGCTCTCAGCTTCTGTGCCATAACTGTATGTCCCTAGATCCACCCTCATAATCTGTCTGCTTTAAATATAAGAAACATATGAATCTTTTCATCTATTATTTTTGGGACAGCTGATTTGGTTGCTCTAATTCTTGCTTGTATTTCTTTATCCCTTCTCTGTAAAAAGTTGGAGATTTTGTAAGGTTTAGTAAGATCGTTATATTTCCTCTCTCTTTCCTTTATTTTCCCTGAGCATAGGCGATTATCTCGCTTAATGGTGGCCTTCATATGCCCCATAGTATGGCTTCTGAGGATGCCGATGAGGCGTTGTCTGCAAAGAATTGAGGGATTCTTTTTTTATGTGGTCGGTAAATTCTTTGTCTTTTAAGAGATAGGGATTTAATCTCCAGAGTGTTGTTTTTTTTTACCCATGTCTACTTTTAATAGCAGAGGGTGGTGGTCAGATGTTATTTTGGGACAAACAGTTCCGTCTCTTACTGAAGAAAAATGTTCGCATGTAGTGAAAAAATAATGTAGTCTAGAATATGAGTGAAATCACCCGGAAGTAATAAGTGAAACCTGGGTCTGAAGGGAAGAACTTTCTCCATACAGCCACCAAACCCAGGCTTTCAAGTTGCGTTTTAAAAACTTCACTGAAGTAGAGAGACGGTAGATTTTGGGGTTTAAGGAATCTAGATTTGGGGTAATTGTCAAACTGAATTCTCCCGCCATTAGTAAATGTCCCTGATGAGAATCTAGTATCTTATTTTGCCGGATTATAGGAGATTTAGTTTGTGGGGGTAAACATATATTGGCTAATGTTACTTCTAGATTATATAGACAGCGTAGAATAATGATATAGCGTCCTGCTTTATCAGATTGTATTTTGTTTATCTTTATTTGGGTTGTTGATGGAATCAGTATTGCAACCCTCCGTTTGCGCCCGTTTGGATGAGATGAGGTATAAATGGCATATCGACCTCCCCATGTTAGTTTTTGATGTTCTGTGTCTGTCAGATGGGATTCTTGTATAAATGTAACACCTGCCTTTTGCTGATTTAAGTGCTGCATTGCTCTAGATCTTTTGATGGGGTTGTGGAGGCCATTCACATTTATGGAATAGATCTTTACTGGCTGGGAAGCCATTTGTTTTTTTTGGCCTTTTCTTCTCTTTGACTATTTTAGGTTTAATGCTAATTACCTTCATTGTCATTTTGGGTTTCTGATTTCACTATTTTATTATTATTTTGTTTGTTTTCCAGCTCCCTTCCATTCCGATTTCACCCGGATCACTCCCCACCCGGACAAGCCAGGAAGATCTACCAGCACGATCAATTTTCCCTTCAAGCATCTGTTAGTTCTGCCTATAAAAATTTCTGAAGTTTCTGTAATAAAGCAAACCACTGAAAATTGCATCCTATCTCCTGTGTCTCTTTCCAACTTCGTCACTTGAACAAAGATTAACTGCAGTTGCAACAATAACTGTGTGAAAAACTGCAACTAGGTAATAGTATTATGAACCAAAATCGTTCACAACTAACAAAGTTACAAAACTAAACTGAACTTTATGTGTCTGTGCTTCCATTGTTCGGGCAGGATTAAAATTCCACCCCTTCACAATCTCAAGCCGATTCCCAAGGGAGTCAGCGTTGATCGAAGATCTCTATAGTTAGAGATTCCTCAAAGGGTGCTAATATACACCCAAAAGGTTCACCTGAAATGGACAAAGTGGGCTCCCAAAGATCCCTATGGGGTAAGGTCCCCTTTCTCTAATGAGTAAAAAGAGAGGGTCAAAACCATTCCCTTGTTCCCCGACCTCTACCCCCACCTCCTTTAATCCATTCTTAGTGTCATTACCCTCCCAGAAAAGAAAGGGGAGAGTGAGAGAAAAGGAAAAAAAACCCTCCCTCCTCCTATGCCTCCCTCCCTCTCACGATCCCTCCTCTAATAAGTTAATGACAAGGTCCAACTCGGATGTACAGGGGACCCCAAACAATGGGGATCAATTACCATAAATCAATTCCCCTGTTTTCCCAAAACGAGAGTCTAAGAGAGGATCTAGGAGTCTAACTCTTTGTCAAGCGGTTTCACTGTAGAGGTTCCTCCCTAAATCCGTTATGTCCTTTACCCGGTAGTAATTCACTCACATAGCAGCCGTGAATGACTACATTGATTGCCTTATACTGAACTTTTAGGAGGGAAAAGGAGATAGCCCCCAGGGAAGGAGAGAAAAGCCACAAGAGAGAAAGGAAAAAAGGGGGAACAAAAGCCTCTCCATAGTTCAAAAACATTCCTGTCAACCAGGAGGTTGTTGCAAAGTCCTGGGAATGAGCCCTTTTATATCCAGAGTCAATGTCCCGAACACTGACTAGTGAGTCACTAGTCCCTTGAGTCTTGGTTAATGATATCAATTTGAAGTTGAGGATGTCCATTAATCACCTGGGAGGGGCTCTGACAGTAAGCCATCCTGCTAGGAGGGACCCCTTAAGGTGCCCGCCAGGGACAAACTTGTCCCCAACAAGAGCTCCCTGGAGTCCAAAAGAGGGAGCGAGGGCAGCCAGAGAGGGAATCCTGGAGCCCTAGGAGTGCCATTATAAACCCTCCTGGCCAGGCATGGCGCCGCCATCGAGGGGAATACAAACCACAGCCAAGGCAAAGTAGCGGAAATAATTTGAATTATATTTGTAACCCCTTATTGAGATGCTAAACTGAAGGGACAGAGCTCCTGTAAGAGGGCTCACTGTCTCCCCCGCCCATCCTCCCGGAAGAGCCCCAATATCAGACTCACCCACCACCAGAACTTAGTACTGGTCCACCGTCACTAGAGGGCTTCTCAATCAATGGATCCTCTGGAGCATTTCTTACATATTCATACTGGGTTGAAGCGCGTCATTCTGCTGTAGCTGTTTCTGTAGAGAATTCCGCAGTGGTCCTGAGCGAACCAAAAGTTGCTCTTTGATTTCCCCCTTCCTGATCAGATCCTCCCTGGCCTCCAAAGCGGATATGTACAGGGAGGGGCCCTCTTGGAGATATACCGTTAGCTTAGCTGGGTAGAGAGTATGAAATTTGATCTGTTGGGCTCTGAGTAAGGTAAATAGCGGGGCATAGGCTCTTCTCTGACTTTGGGTAAAGGGAGCATAGTCATTGCCAATAATGATGCAGTTATTCCCATACATGATCCTCCCTTTCTGCCACGATTTTTTGAGAAGCTGTTCCTTTGTCTGATAGCTTTGCATCCTTATGACAAACAATCTTGGTCTGGCATCTTTTGCCTTGGGTTTAGGTCCCCGGGGCACAATGGACACGTTCAAAATCAAGAGGATAGTCAGGACCTAGGTCAAGGATGGATCTGAAAAAACTGGTCAGCGAAAGCCAATGGGATGGAGCCTTCTTCACCCTCTGGCAGGCCGAAGATCTGGAGGTTTTTCCTATGGCCTCTATTCTCTGCGTCCTCCTGCCTGAGGGAACAATGCAACTGAGATTCCATTAGGGAAAGAACTGCTGATTCCAGAGCATTAATTTCTGTAGTGTTCTGGGAAATCTGTTGATCCGCATCATGTACGACACTGCAGTGATCTTAAGTCGGCTCTGTACTGGTTCAGAGATTCCCTCATCCTCTCTAAATTCTCTAATAGCTCGTAATATATTCTGTTCAGGTTGATGTGATAAGTATGTTGGTTAGGCTGGCTGGGTATCTTTTCCCTTTTTCTTCCCTCCCTTGGATGCCATCTGTGCTAAGGAGGAACAAGAGGAGCCAATGGAGAAAGCTGCAGGAGGAGTAAAAGACTCAGGCTGATTAGAAGTACAGGAGTTAAAGTTTGCTTCCTCCTCTCTGGTGGTAAGGAATAACAGTGGGGAGAATCTATTAGTTAAACAAAGTTCCATCCAGTTAGGAAGATGGGAGAGCGTGGAGGATATATTTTTGGGCTGATTTCTGAAGGAATTTGCTTAATTACTCCCTCTCCTTCCTACTCTACTACCTCTCCCTTTATTTTCCTCGTATTTCTCCTCTTTTCTTTGCCCCTAGAGCCAGCAAGGCAATGATGAGCTGCTTTGGGATCTTTCTGTACTAGGCTGGGCCTTTACTGCACATGAGCCCTGATCCGCTTGTTCCCGTGCTCCCTAGGGCATGTAAGCCCAATGGTAGCTGTCTCGCTACCACTCAGACCACTGGGGGGGGGGGAGGACACCCGAAGCGCTCACCAGCAGGAGAAGGCACATGGTCGAATGGAGCAGATCACGTCAGGGCCTCCAAGATCGACGCTGTGAGTACTGCCAATTTTACCTTCGGGGCTCCGGTTTAGCTCCTCCTGTTGTGCCTGAAGCAGAGTAGGGGCTGATCGATGGTTCGGGTGTGGAGACAGAGGGAGTGGTATCCGCCAAACGGTCCGTTCGCGATGGGCCTCCTGTGTGTAGGTCTCTCCTTCCTCACAGCAGACGTGGCAGCGAGTAAGGCTCTTAACTGCCTTAGATCACCAGAATCAACGTGGGGGGCGGCTCCGGAGGTTGTTAGGGTCCCACTGCTGCTTCTTTCAACAATTTCCAGCGAGGTTTGTTTTTTAGATATGTTTTATGGACCGATTTTGTATATTGGGGATTTGGGAGCCACTAAAGATAACTGCCTGCCGCGCCATTCCCGGGATTGCCAAGGCTTGAAAGCCGGATATTGCTGGGAATGAGGGCAAATTGCTGTGAACCAACTACTGCTGGGTACTGCTTGTGTAAAAAGAGGGCACACTGATGCAATCAGACTACTGCTGTGTAATGCGTGTGTAATAATTGCTGGTAGAGGGCTGGTGTAGGACTGACAGTGTATTATCGCTGGTAGGGGACCATATTACTCACACCCAAAATGAGGGTAGATTTGGGGGTTGCCAGAGTGGGCATCTTTGGTAGGGTGACTGGGTGTGCAGGGCAGCCATAATATTAAATTGGGCATGGGGGTTCGGAGGGTGCCAGTGTGTTTTCAATGGCGGGTCTTAGAGGGAGGTCAAGGGGATCAGAAGGCGGCTGGAAGGTGGGAGGGTTGGGGAGGTAAGATGGGAAAGGACCATATGAGGTTAGACGAGGCCAAAATGGCATACCCCAGGGAACAGGTGGACATGGACCATATGGTTACTCGGGAAGAGTGCAGCACGAAACAGGCAATGTACGGGAAGCACTCCATAGGGAGGGGGCTGCCCAGAGGGAGCAGATGAGGGGGGGGAAAGGAGAGAGCAAATTGGGGGGAAGGCATCACACTTATTAATTGATTCACCCTGCAATATTCGGGAGATGAAGTGAAGGAAGCTGGTGGGAGGGGTGAGCAGCAAGACAGAGAGGGTTTGGTCAGTAAACTGAGGGCAGAGGGGGACAGAGGAAGGAGCCAGAACCAAAGGAAAGGACGGGGAGGAGGGACATGAGCCTAGGTTGGAAGGAGGTATGGTAGACGGGGGAGCACAGAGAGGCGCCAGGGTGGAAAGGTGCCGAACCCGGGTCAGGCCAGTGTCCAGGCTGGGGAAGGCAACCAATTGGGGGTGCAGGAGAGAGTTCTCTAGACAGGCCAGCTTCGAGACAGGAAAAACCGGAAGAGGTGGAGAGTAGGGTATGGAGAAATACAGCAGACTAAGTGGAAAGTGCAGGTCCAGAGTAGGGAAGGGAAGCAGTGGGAGGATGCTGGGTTGGAGACCTGAGGATAACACCTCAGGAAGGGAGACTGGGGAAACGGGGGACTCTGGTCACCCAGGAGATTGGGGGAGGATCGAGGATCAAGCTGGGAGATGCAGGCAGAAGAAAGAGCATTGTAGGGCACGCACAGGTGTGTGAACCCCAGGCTGAAGGGGACGGGAGGAGCAAGATGGCGGGTGGTGACAGGAGGAGGAGCCTGGAAGGAACAAAACGGGCTAATAAAATGGGGGGAGTGGTGAAGGTGATTCTTCTGGTGGGAATCCATAACCAGGGGTATCCAGTGGGAGGGGGGGGAGAGTAAAAGCAGCCCAGTCAAGGCTAAATGTATCCCAGGACTATCTGTACACAAGGACAAATTCCAGCTATACGCGATAGCACTGGAATGCAGGGTCCCCAGACTTCCTAGTACATCTGGGAGCAAACGACTTTGAAGGGAACAGTGAATTAGAAATACAGGCTCTTCCAGATCTGAAGCATTATTTCCTGGCGGCTCAGACCAGGATTATTAAAGACTGGCTCAGTGAGGCGGATACGGCCAGCTGACCGGAGCTAGAGGAGAGAAGGGCGGGAGGTCGGTTTATGGGCTCATTATCGGAAAGTGGCAGAAAGGGGTATGCTTCCTGAGACATACTAGCCCTTGGTGTGGTGGTATTAGACAGCTGGGCCTAGAATAAAAGCTGTCTTGGACTGCAGGAAAAGGAGACACTGCTGCTGCTATGCGAAGAACCCCTTTTTAGACCTAGCATAGAAGACCAGGGCTTTCAGGAGTGGGAGGAACGGAGTGCGCTTGCTGGGAGATGTGTACAAGAAGGGCACTATGCTGTCTTTTTCAAGAGATTCAGGAGAGGCTAAGGATACCGGCAACCCACCTTTATAGATTTTTTTCAGGTCAGGAATTTAATTAAGGAGGTGGACAGGCAGCGGGAGGGGAGCCTGGGGCTGGAACAGCTGGAGGGGTTATCTGGAGTGGCAAGGAGGGACCCATCCGGGATTTTAAGGAAGGCGGTACGCCTCCTAAGACTAAGTCTTAAGGATTTGTCGGATAAGTCAAGACAACTATGGGAAAGGGACATGGGCCTGGCCATATCCCGATAACTGGGGACTAATACTGGGATCACATGTAGGGCTTCTGGCTTGCAACAAATAAAGGAAAACATATATATATATATATATATATTTGTGCATAGACTCTATTGCCCTCCGGTGGTGAGTCATAGGATGCACCCCGAAGTATCTGAACTATGTGGAAGGTGTGGAAAGCATAGCGGTACATATTTCCATTACTTCTGGGATTGTCCCTCCTTGAAGGGGTACTGGTTGGCGGTGGGGCGACAGCCGAGTGCCATGCAAGGTAGAGAGGTCTCGGCTGCTCCCCTCAGCCTACTGTTTGGTATGGAAGAGGGGGATGGAGAAACATGGATGCCATATCAGAGATGGATCAGAATATTGTTGGTACAGGCTAGACAGGTGATCCTTAACACCTGGGTATCAGGAGACTCTCCTACTGTAGCACAGTGGCGCTGGTTATCTATCCGGGCGCTGGCACTGGAGCAAAGGTTGTGTCAATTGCAGGATAAGTTAGATAAATTTACGAATCAATGGCTGCATTTTATGGGAACACTTTCGGTGGATGGGCTTATGATCCTGAATTCGGGATAGGATAGGAACTAGTGGTAGGGAGGAGGCGGGAAGTTTGAGGGATTGGCTCCATCGGCTAGGGATGTTGATTAAGGGAGGAAGTAAATTAGGTGAAGAGTGTTAAAAGACCTTAGTATACATGTACATAGGTTAAATAATGTAATGAATTGAATGTTCTTTATTTTTATTATCGTGATGTCTTCTGTTTTGGTTTAATTTGTAAATTGTATGGGTATATGTCTGTGGCTCTCTTTTTCTTTTCTTCTCTCTTGTCTGGGGCTTGTTTTTAGAAATGAGATGGGCAGCTGAGACAGGTCATGGACTTATCAGGGTTTATGGATTGTTTGAATGTATGATCTGTGATGCCTCTATTAGGAGACTGTATGTTGTTTTATTATGTTGGAAAATTTAGTAAAAAGAGTTAAACAAACAAACAAACAAAAAAAAGAAATACAGGCTAGATTCCAAGAACTGGCCAGGGTTTGCCACTCTATAGGAAGCACAATAAAATGCCTGAGCTCCAGGCTATGCTGGTTGAGGGAGCAGCGGATGTGGCGGCAATTACGGAGACATGGGCCACCCAGAGAAATGATTGGGACCTAAATTTGGAGGGCTACAAAATATTCAGAAAAGTCAGAGGAGTGAGAAGAGGTGGAGGAATAGCGCTGATAGTCAGAAATTACATAGTGGTTACTGGAGTAGAAGAGCTGGAGGGGGTGTGGAGGCAATTTGGGTAACCCTGCAAATGAGGGGAGGGAAAAAAATGAAAATAGGGGTGGTGTGCAGGCCCCCCGCACTAGGAGAGGCTCTGGAGGATAAACTGGTTGACAACACCAAGGGTCAATGATCTTGAAAGGGTAATGTGGTGGTCATGGGTGACCTTAATATGCCGGGGGCTGACTGGACAGTATGACATCCTCTGTGGCCAGCGAACAGAGACTGATGGATGTCTTCCAGGATACCTTCCCGGTCCAACAGGCGGGGGAACTTACTAGGGAAGGGAGGATATTGGACATTGTCTTAGTGGACGGTGAACAGATAAGGGGCCTGGAGGTGTGCAGTCCACTGGCAGGTGGTGACCACACCACAGTCTGGTTTCTGCTGTATCTAGAAGGGGAGGAAAAGAAAAAATTACTCACCTGAGTAATTGTGTTTTTTCTAATGGAGTCTTGCGGTATTCTGACTTATAGCAGTTAGCCTCAGCACTTGAACTGTTCCGAAGATGAGAGAGAGTTAAATTCTATGCAGAGCATAGAACGTTGAGCTTGAGCTCAGTTCAAATCTCTGTCTGCTGCACTTTGAAGCATAACCGTCAGATTCTTACGAGCTAAAACTAACTAACCCACTATGTGGAAACTGTATAACTTTTATTAGCCAAATGGCAACCAAATATTCTGGATCCTCCAAAAGACAAGTCGAGAAACCAAAAACCAGGTACTGAACAACTTATGACCATTGAAAATAAAGAAACATAACCCACTCCCACCTTCCTAAAAAGAGGGAGTACCCAAATGCACCCCTGGGGTGTAACACTGCACCTCCCAGCCCACTTCTCAAAAACCAGGTTCTGAGAGGGGAGGTAGGTCAGAATACAGCAAGACTGCAGGGTTTTAAATAACTGATTAGCAGTTTTTCTCCTGGGGCAATGCCAACTGTACAGAAAGTATTTATATAGGTTTTTTAGATGTGTTATGTTTGTTAAACACAGTGAGGCAAGAGCTATGCATATTCACAATGTTTTAGCACTTTTATGAGCAAAACGCTAATCAATTTTTGGAGTTAAATAAAACCCTGGACTCCATTAGAAGAAACACAATTATTAAAGTGAGTAATTTTTTCTTCAAACAACATGAAGTCTTGCTGTAGTCTGACTCATTACAGACTACCAAACAGTACCTCTATGGAGGAGGGATTCAAACCTATTTTGGGAATAGGCTCTGCAGCACTGTTGTATCAAACTGAGCATCACTCCTAACCTGGATATCCAGAGAGTAATGCTTGGTGAATGTATGGACTGTTTTCCAGGTGGCTGCTTTGCATATCTCTAGTAGAGGAATATCCCTGCAGCAGCCAGGAAGCAGCTGTACCTCTAGTCGAATGAGCCCTCAGGGCCTGAGGTGGTATTTTGCCTAGCTTCTAGCAGAATTGTATATAGAAACAATCCACCTGGCAATAGTTCTCTTAGTGGTAGGTTTGCCCTTACCCACTTCCCCATAAGTGAGGAATAACTGAATGGAGTCAAACCTGTGTGCCCTAGTACGCCAATGTAGTAAGGGCCTTTAACATCCAAACTGTGTAATCTTCTTTCTCCTGAAGAAGAATGATTAGTGAAGAATACAGGAGAGACATGGATTGGTTCAAATGAAAATCTGAAACCACATTAAGTAACAACCTCCTATTGGTTCTAAGGACCACCTCATCTCTATGGAATGAGATAAAATCAGGCTGCACTGACAGAGCTTGTAATTCACTGATACGTCTGGCAGAGGTAATAGCTACCAGGAACACAGTCTTCCAAGTCAAGTACTTAAGATCTGCTGAAGACAAAGGTTCAAAAGGGGATTGCATAAGCTGGGCAATGCAAACATTAAGGTCCCAAGCAGGGGTAGGATCCCTAAAGGGAGGATTGGTATGAAGCAATCCCTTGAAAAATTTACAGAAAACAGGATGAGATGTCAGTGAGGAAGGCTTTCCTACTGACAGAAAAGCAGAAACAGCTAACAAATGTACTTTGAGGGTAGCTAGGCCATTGAGATGAACCACATAATCCAGAACTGTAGACAATTCAGCAGTGTCTGGGGATATATGTGTTTTGGAACACCAGATGCTGAACCTTTTCCATTTGGAGTTGTACGTTTTTCTGGTGGCAAGATTTTAAGAGGCTTTGAGAATGTCCAGAACCTCTTGAGACAGATGCAAATTTGCATACTTTAAATTCTCAAGGGCCTTGCCTTGAAATTGAGAGACCGAAGGTTGGGATATCAGACCCTCCTCTGAGAGGCGGTTAACAGATTGCGATTCCTGGGAAGAGACAGGGGAAGATGGACTGCTTGGGACAGCAACAGGGGATACCAAGGCTGCCTGACCTAATCTGGAGCAATCAGGATCCCTTTGCAAGGTTGTGACCTTATCTTTACTAGGACCTTGAACAGCAGAGGGAAAGGAGGGAAGGCACACAGAAATTTTCCTTCCCAATTCAAAATCAGAGCATCCAGAGGGACTGAGCCCAAGACTGGGGGTCTGCAACAGAAGAGAGGAAGTTGGTGATTGTCTGGGGTTGCAAAGATATCCATCTCTGGAGTGCCCCATCTTGAAAAAAAAAAATCACTTAACACTAGGGGATCCAGGGACCATTCATGATGGCCCTGGGAAATCCTGCTCATTGCATCTGCTAGCACATTGTCCTTTCCTGGGAGGTGGACCACTACCAGAGTGGTCTGTAGGGAGTGAGCCAGGGACCATATTTTCATAGCTTCCGTGCACAAGGCCATAGACAGAGTGCCTCCCTGATTGTTGATACACCACATGGTGGTGGTGTTGTCTGTCCTGACTAGAACCACCTTGCTCTTTGATTGTGAGAAGGCTTCCAGGGCCAGGTAAACCGCCCTGAGCTCCAGAAGGTTGATATGGAGAAAGAATCCTGGAGTGGACCCACACTCCCTGGGCTGTGAGAGCTCCAAGTGAGCTCCCCAACCCAGGAGGCGTTTCATCTGTGGTTAGAACCACAGAATGAGACTGAGTAATGAATGGGACCCTTGCCTGAGATTGTCCTGATCCTGCCACAATTGAAAAGCTTGGATCAGAGTCTGAGTCACTGGAATCAGTTTGGTCAGAGGATCTTTTTTCTGAGACCTAAAAGCCCTCAGATGGAACTGGATGTCTCTCATCTGAAATCTGACCCACTGGACCACTGCAGTGGAAGCTGCCACATGGCCCAGCAACTAAAGAAAGTGTCTTGCTGGTCGAGAAACCAGAATGTGGAAGGAAGAAGCCAGCTCCATGGTGGCCTTCACCCTTACCAAGGGGAGAAATGCTCTTGCTTTGACAGAGTCTAGTTCTACCCCTATGAAAGTCAACAGCTGTACTGGCTCGAGAACGGACTTGGGAAGATTGAGAAGGAAACCTAGAGAAGTGAGCACTTGCTGGGTCACTTTTAGATCTGACTTGACTTGGTCTGGAGACTAACCCACTATGAGCCAGTCGTCCAGGTATGGGAACATGGATATTTTTTTTCTGCTTAGGAAAGCCACTACTAATGGCAGGCATTTTGTGAACACCCTTGAAGCTGATGTTAGCTGATGTTAGGCCGAAAGGCATTGCTTTGAACTGGTAATGGCCTGAAGGCAGTTCGAACCGGAGGTACTTTCTGTGGGAGCACCTGATGGGAATACGAAAGTAGGCATCCTTTAGGTCTAGGGAGGCTAGCGAATCCCCTGGCCTTAGAGAGGGAAGAATTATTCCCAGAGTCACCATTTTGAACTTTGGCTTTAACAAATGATTGTTTAGGTATCTTAAGTCTAGGATAGACTGCCACTCCCCTTTTTTTTTCAGGGTAAGGAAGTACCTGGAGTACAGACCTTTTCCCCTGTGTATTGTAGGAACTCTCTCTATGGCCCTTAAGGCCAGAAGAGATGAAACCTCTGCCTCTAGGGCAACGTTTTCGGAGATGTTTGCAGGTGGAAAAGATCTGGCTCTCAGCTTTGGGAATTTTTTTGAAGCTGAGAGCCAGTCCCTGGCCTACTACCTCCAGGACCCACTTGTCTGAGGTAACAGACTTCCAGTCCTAGAAACAGTAGGCCAGCCTGCTTCCTACAGGAATGGAGGAGTTGACCCGGGCTGACACCTCAGGGTGTCTGCTTAGCAGGAGCCTTACGCTGAGAGGTGGATGCAGCCCTGCTTATCCCCCTTCTGCCTCCCCCTCTGAGAAAAAGGAGACGAGGCCTGTGCTTGGTAGAAAGGCCTATGTAAAGGCCTGCCCCTAGCTTGCTGCCTTTAAGGAGTTGCCTGCATTCGTCCATTTTCTTCATATAATTCTCTGTCTCCTCCCAAAACAGAGAATTATTAACCACAGGAAACTCCATGGCCTTAGCCTGGGTATCCTGAGAAAGGCTAGTACACCTAAGCCAAGCCAGTCTCCGAAGAGACACATCTGTAGCCATGACTCTAGATGAAACACTGTTGGAGTCCACAGCAGCATGAAACTGAATCTTTGATGCCCGAATCCCATCAGCAGCCACCTTCTCCAGCTCCTTGGCAAGCTAGGTAGGGGCCTGCTTAGCCAGTGCCAGTGCAGTGTCCCACCTGGACTTCTAGTACCTGTCTGTATAAGCCATGTAATTCGCCTGCCCGAGTCCCAAAGAGGATGCCATGTACTGCTTTTTTGTTATGGCATCCAATTTCCTGGAGTCTTTATCTGGCGTGTGTGAAGCCAAGAAAATGTTAGCCTTATCACAGGCTGCAGCCTGCACAACCCCAACATGGCTGCACTGCTGGTACAAGTACGCCATACCTGAGCCTGACAGCATGTACCTCTTGTCTATCCATCTGTTCACAGGAGGTAATGAATTTGGAGTTTTTAACAGCCTTTGTGTCGGTTTCCCAAAAGACGTGTGAAGGGGGAAAAGACAACCTCTTGGACTCGGAGATGTCTATCATCTCCACAAAGTCAGGCTCCTCTTGTTCCTCAATAGCTTCCTCCATAGGGAGCTAGAGGGTTTCTGCCATTTTCCTGTAGAACATAAAGCGGGAAGAGGACTCAGAAAGCCTGGGAGGGGAAACACCAGAAGGCCTGTCTAGGGAGATGTCCGGTTTGATAGGATGATCAAGACCTTCAATTCCATCATCATCATCATCATCATCATCATCGCCTTCATCATCATAATCATCACCCCCCTCCAAGTCTGGTTCATAACAATCTTCGGGGGTATAATCTTGAACTGGAGGAACCGACCGAACAGAACGCCTGCCAGAAGGCGCCGGATCAGCCGGAACCGAACTAAGTGATTCCGCTATACGAATCGCTCAGGCAATTTCCTTGGCGGTCGGATGATGAGGTTCTGGATCCGAACCGGACGATTTGTCTTTTTAATTTTGATGGACCCGATCCCTCAGAATCAGTTCTCCTTTTGCCCGAAGGAGTCTCGCCCTGGTCAGAGGGCACTCCTTCTGGTTCGGTCGAAACCGAACCAGGCTGGCCATCCGGGTCAGCGGACTTCTCAGCCTCCTTTTCCCTAAGCCTGCCCAACCTTTTATTCAGAGTGGCTTTAGGGAAATTCTTACAGATTTGGCAGTCTAACTTAGGTGACTAAAACTCAGACAGTAAACACAAGTGGTGTGGGGGTCGGCCTCAACAAAGGCCTCCCCACACTCACTGCAGGGGGTTTCTCAGACAAAGCCATAACTAAACCCTTACCGTTTTTATATCAACTGCCAGGCAAGATACCCTTGCTGGTTTCTAACAGTGTTACAGGTATTTAAAAAAAAAAAAATGTTTTTTTTTTTTTTAAACCGATAAGGACCAGTACCTCACACTAAAATTCCTGTAAAGAACAAGAAAAACAATCACTAAAACAGAGACCAGTTCAGCTGAACCGGTCACACAAATTCAGAATACAATTTCCACACACTTTTTCTAGCTAAGTCCATTACCTATGCACTTACTGTACCACAGACAAGGATCTGAACTGAAAAACAATGCAAGAATATCAGTAAAACCGACTATTTTTAAACCGCGAACCGAGAGCGAAGGAGAAATCTCCGGAGCAACTGTTCAGTTAGGTGGAGTAAAGAATCTGACGGTTACATTTCAAAGTGCAGCAGACAAAGGTTTGAACTGAGCTTGAGGTCAACGTTCTATGCTCTGCATAGAATTTAACCCTCTACTCTCCGGGGGAAGTTCAAATGCTGGGGTTAAATGCGATAGGCAGAATACAGCAAAACTTCATGTTATTTGAACCGCACTAATACAGTAGTAGTAGATGACTTCAGGGGAGCGGACTTCGTGGGCATGGGTAGGATTCTACAGGTAACTTGGACAAGATTAGGCCGGACATGGATACTGGAAGCTTGTGGGAGACCATTAAGAAAGGGGTGTAGGAGGCTACTAGGTCCTGTACAAAAGTAAGGCGAAAGGATGGTAGAACCAGTAAGCCATGTTGGTGGACCAGGGAGGTGCAGGAGGCGGGGAGGGGAAAAAAAAAAAAAGTCTGCCTACACATGTTTTAAAAGCTCAAGGGGGAATAAGGAGAGGGGGAAAAGTATGAACTGATGGCCAGGAGGGTCACCAGAGTGGTGAGGAAGCCAAGGCGGGATGGAGCAAACCTGGCTAGGGATATCGGGGATTCTATAGATATACAAGAGAAAAAGAAAAGCAAGGACACAATCAGCAGGATTAGGGACGGGGATAGGCACAGGAAGCAAGAGAGCAGGCAGAGGCCCTAAATGAGTACTTGCCTCGATCTTTACAGAGAGAGACAGGGATCCCTGCAGTTGATGGGAGGGAAGGGGAGCCAACAAAATCGAGAGGTCAGTCTGAGACCAGAGGACTGAAAGAGGCTAGGGTACAGGCTGGGCAAGACCTAGAAGGGGCGGAGCGGTTGCATGAGGGGGGTCACAGTGGATAGTGCGAGGGAGGCCCTTCGGAAGCTAAAGACTGATAAGGCACCGGGGCCGAATGGGCTACATCTGACGGATTTGAAGGAACTGGCAGCTCCACTGGCTGCACTCTTTAACACCTCTCTGCAGACAGGATGGGTGCCCCAAGACTGGAGGGTGGCTCATGTAATGCCTATATACAAAGGAGGGTCTAGAAAGGAGATAAGGAATTATAGGCCTGTCAGCCTAACATCAGTGGTAGGCAAAGTAACGGACGGCATTATCAAAGAGAGGCTTGGGAGGCATCTGGAAAGGTTAGGGCACCGAGATGATAAAACAATATGGTTTTGTCCCGGGGAGATCACGCCAGACCAACCTCGTAGAGTTTTATGACTGGGTGACAGGGGCCCTGGACAGACATAGGCCGGTGGACATCCTTTACTTCGATTTCAGCAAGGCGTTTGATTCAGTACCCCATAATGGTCTGATAGCAAAGCTGGGGGAGATGGGGGTGGGAGGATAGTTGCTTAAGTGGGTAGAAAATTGGCTTACGGGGTGAATACAGAGGGTAATGGTCGGTGGGATAGTCTCCTCCCCCAGGAAGGTAATCAGAGGGGTTCCCCAAGGTTCAGTATTGGGGCCACTCCTGTTCAGTGCCTATGTCTCGGATATAGGGAGGGGGGTTAGGAGTAGACAGAGTCTCTTTGCAGGTGACTCCAAACTGGGAGCACTGGTGGATAGGGAAGAAGTGAGAGAGACAGTCCAAGGGAACCTGGATACCAAGGAGGTGGGGACTGAAATTTAATCCTGGGAAATGTAAGTACTTCATTTGGGGTCAGAAACCCAGGCCATGTTTACACTCGAGGGGGGGCGCGTCACACTGCAAGCCACATCGGACGAGAGGGATCTAGGGGTAGTGGTAGACATGAAAATGAATAACTCTGAAAATTGTAGAAGAACCGCAGCCAAAGGAAAAAGGATACTGGGTTGCATAGCCAGGGGAATTAGGTCCAGGAGGAGGGAGGTGATCCTCCCGCTGTATAATGCCTTGGTCAGGCCTCACCTAGAGTACTGTGTGCAGTTCTGGAGATCTCATCTGAAGAAGGACATAGCACTGCTGGAGAGGGGTCCAGAGGAGAGCGACCAGGATGATTCAGGGCATGGGCCCTATGAGGAGAGACTGGAAGAGAAAAGAGACAGGGAGAGATGATAGGGGTCTTCAAGCACGTAAAGGAATAACCAAGAGCAGAACCAAAGAGCTGTTCAGGCTAAAGAAGTGTGGGGGGCGACAATCAGGGGACATGAGTGGAAGTTGGAGGGGAGAAATTACAGGGGGGACGTAGGAGACACTATTTCACTGAGAGAATGGTGGAGCCATGGATTTTGCTGCCTGGAAGGCTGGTGGAGGAGGACACAGTGGAGGCCTTCAAGAAGGGGTTGGACAAGTACAAGGGGAAACCGAAGCCAAAGAAGACATTCTCGGGGGCTTGGGGGGTGGGAAAGCGAGAACCCACTAGGTGGCTGGCTAACAAGCAGACCACTAGGTCCATTCTGCTGGCTTTTAGAATGTTAATATTCATTTTAAGTTTTAACTTAGCAAAATAATTAACCCATCAAAGCTTGCCTGCAATTTAAACTGAATCTCATGCAAAGTTGAAGTAGAGGTATAAACTACGGTGTAGTCAGCATAAAGATGGTAAGCCAAACCTTCCACATTGTGTCCAAGGCCTCTCAAACAAATCAAAAACAGTAAGGGACCAAGCACTGAGCCCTGGGGGACTCCCCGGACAACGGGCAATGGTGCAGAACTCATTTCATTTACAGCAGAAATCTGCATCTTCCCTTCTAAATAGGAAGCAAACCACTTCAAGGCTTTAACTGAAAACCCAATATCCATCAGACTGTTGAGAAGCATTTGGTGGCCCACCACGTCGAAGGCCTTGGAGAGGTCAACAAAGATGGCACTTGTTAAATGGCCTTTATCAATTGTTTTGTGGACATCATCCAGACTCTCCACAGAGAGCCATAGTGCCATGTGATTTGTGAAAACGTGACTGATATTTGTCATACAAATCATTTTGATGCAGTAAATCAGTTAGTTGCCTCGTCAAAAGTTCCTCCAATAGTTCTGAAACCTGTGACAACAGAGAAATAGGGTGGTAACTGGTCAACTGGCCAAGGCTGCCCCCCTTAAAATAGGAACAACTCTAGCCAGATTCCAGTCCAATGGTATCATTCCCTCAGCAATAAACCAGTTAAACATATAGGTTAGAGAGGCCATTATCTGTAAGGCAGAAAGTTTTAGCAAAAAAGGAGTTAAACCATCTGGGCCTCCACTTTTGCCAGTTTTCAATCCCACAAGGCCTCAACCACCTCATAAGAACATGTGTGGTAAATCTTTATTAAGCTAAGGTTGCGTTAGTGAGTTACAGGAATCAGGTTACCAAAACAATTTCCTGAATTCAAAAAATAATTATTAAATACATCTGCTACAGACTCCTTACCCAAATGCCCTGTAATTTCTATAGTATGTGTAGGTCCCCTTTTGTTTTTGATGGCCATTGATATCTTTTATTTTCTAAAACATTTTACTATTTCCAGCAGAAGCATCTAACTTATTATAATATGTTCTCTTTGTTTCCCTTTCTGAGACTTCACAGAAACACAGAAGTTGACAACAGATAAGGACCACAAGGCCCATCCAGTCTGTCCATTTTATACACTTCCATAGTGTTCCCAATCTCTCGTCTAGTTAGAGTCAGGTGCCCTATCCCAAGCTTGTTGTTTTTTTTTTTCTCTTCGCCTTCCTCACGGCTAGTGAATACCATGGAGCAGATGTTTGTTTTATTTTCCAAGTTTTAATTGGCACATGAAACTCAATAATCTGCATCAACTCCGAGAGGAAATAATTCCATGCCAAGTCTATGTCAGGAATTAAAAATAATTCTGTCCCAGTTGATTCCATCTAAAGCTCCAGTTAAAGATAAATAATCAAAATTTCTAGTAGCTCGATAGGAGATAAACCAGGGCTGATTATGGGTGTGATAATTACCTCTAACAGAGTTTATAATATTATGATCACCATTCAAATCTTCAAGTAACCCTGCTTTACAGTAATGGTGAGGGAAATTTGTCAGGATCAAATCTAAATGTGGAATCCGAAGGATTTTTAATATTATACGTGTGTAGGGTCTTTTATCAATTGTTCCAAACCCAAGGTAAGTGCTATGTTTTTCAATACGCCAGAATCAACTGTTCGTATCCAATTATCATTAAAATTCCCCATGAGTATGCCGGCCTGGTGGTGCGGAGGGTTGAGGCGCTGGACGCCACACCTCATGCCACGCTGACGCATCTGGTCACTGGGGAGCCGGCTCAGAGGGAGGGCTGGAGGCGGGACTGAGCTGTGGCTCTCCCACTCCAAAAGGGTGGATGCCGCTCTCCCCATCCCGCTCGCACCAGGTGGAGGTCCTGTGGGTAGCATAGGCGGTTGGAGCGGGTGACGCAAGTCTGGGGAGGGGTGGAAGGCCATCAGATCCTGGTGTGTGTGTGTGTAAAGGTGCTGGCCCATGCACACACATGCATGCATGCATGTATACGCTGTGGCCCGGGGGGAGGGGAGGGAAGAAAAGAAAAAATACCATAAATTACAAATGAAAAAAAAATTCCCCATAGGTAAAATGTCACGGGTATCCACAAAAAGAAGACAGTATAGCTACCAATTGTTGCATCTTACTTTTTACATTCTTATGGGGGCTGTAAGCACCAATAAGCAAAATGTGTTTTCCCACTGGAAACAATTTCCAGTGCTAAGTGCTCACAGCTATCTGGGCTCAAGTCGAAAAAGTTGTCTTGGGCAGTATTAATCCAAAGCACATATCAAGACCCCCTCCCTTTTATTTCTATCAGCCCTATGAATACTAGACCCATTAACCATAATGTCAGAATCACCCACCCTATCACTTAACCAGGTTTCTGTGTATGTCATAAAATCAGGACGGTGCTCAACAGCAAAGTCCCCGACTAGATCAATTTTAGGGACTATACTCCCAATATTGGAGTGGGTAAAGAACATACCTTTCCTAACTCTATAATTATTCACTGGGCCCGGACTGGGATTACTATCACCACACTGCAAAAGGCCAAGTGCAAAAAATACTATACTTACCGTCTTCCCTTTAATCCATGTTCCCAAGGGGATGGAACTTTAATAAATGTGAATCCTGTCTTAAGTCAAATTTTAAGGTAGAATACACCTGGTTCCTCACCACGACTAACAGTAAGTGTAATGGTGGATGATACAAGGCCATAAAGATCATAAAAGGTGGTGCATTTTTAGGGCCATAATCCAAAGGGTATGGCCACGTGTCATGGTAACAATTAACCATGGACGGGTAAAAGCCAGCATGATCCTGTTCCTCCACCCCGTCACATGTTAAATGCTGATTCAGAGCACGATAAAATGACACAAAACAACCATTACTCTGTATAATGTCTAAAACAACAACCATATTCCTTTAAAGGGTCTATCCCTTTCAAGCACAATTTAAAATAAAATAACCTAGTATAGCCTAAATACAAACACTATTTACTTCCCTAAAGTTTACCACAATAAAAAAGGAACTCCTTAACCCAAGATTCAATTTATCTTATGTTACTACTTTTTTTTTTTTTTTTAAATATCAAACCTTTTATCTTGTGCAGATTATTATGAGATTCAAGCCAAATGTTTTATCGAGTGGCACAGTCACTCACGCTCACCCCATGCTCATGCTGCGAGTACGTTTGGATTTAAAGGGACTGAGATCCCCACCTATTGAGGAAACCCTGCGTTTGACTGGTGTTGCTCGAGCCCCTTTCAACTGTGGTAATTTAGTGCCTTGGGCACTACATTGCACAGCAGTAGTGATATTTAAAAAGTCATATACAGCAGCAACAGTAATTATGTAAGTAATAAGCCACAACAGGGTGTGCAATAAGTAAGCAATAATACCAGACAGGGTGGGCGGTATTGGGCAATACCAGACCGCCCAGGGGCATGATGAGGCCCGACACTGCAGGTGGAGGGCCTTATAGCCCCTGGAAGGTCTAGCATTGCCCATACCAGCTCCACCCTGAGGGGTATTATTGCACTAGAAAATGGGCTTCCTGTAGCAGTTTTATGGGTTTTCAAAAATAAAGAAATAATTAAAAGTATAGTAAGAATTAATTTTAAGGCTTTTACTTGTAAAGTAGTCCCTCCTTTCCTGTGCTATTCCATCTTCTGCTGCCACTCCCCAGACAAGCATTCTGTTGTACTTATCCCCCAACCCTCATCACTCTGTAACAGGTGACTGACTTTAAGTTCTTCTCCCCTGCAGTCTGCAAGAAAAAAATAAACAAAAAGAAAAACAAAAACACAGTTTTCTGCCTTACTTGAAGAAGTCTTTTTTCCGCCTTTACACTTGGAACTTGTGGCTGTTGCATGCTGTGATCACCCTGCCTCGTAAAACCAGGAAGTATAGAGCAACAGATAGGATCGCAGGCTAGGTGTAAATGTTTTAATTTTAACTGTTACTGCGTAGGGTGTTACGTTGAACAATGAACAGAAGATTTTAATAAAAAAAATTTAAAAAATCTATATAGAACTGGGTTTTACAACTGTTGGTGATTCTGTGCAGGCATCTTTCTCTCTCACTTGCCTGCTGGACTGTTTAGAGAAAACTGTGTGAGAAAACAGACTCCGGAGCAGACTGCACAGATTGGGTGGTGGTGGGGGCTTTGATTTTTTTTTTTTTTTTTTAAGGAGTGAAAATGGAGCATGACTGAGTCCCACTCTGTCAGGGGAAGCAGGTAACCATCAGGCACATTTCTGCACTTTCCCGTTGTTCTGACAGTCCATTTACAGCTGGGCAGCTGAGCAGTGCATCGGGGAATTGGACAGAGGAGCGGTAATGGCGGGTGGGCACACCATAGAGTTGATCAGTACGGACGGAAGGTCGACCAAGCTGAAAGCATAAAAAAAACAGGTGGAGTGTTGTGCTTTTGCTATTTGGGTTTCAGTTAGGCTACTGAGTAGGGCTATGACGTATCAAGTGAACAAATCGGGAGAATCGGCAAAAGGGGGTCAGTGACGTGAGGGGGCGGACATGTACCGTGAGCCGTGGCGACTTGTGTATTTTAAGAACAAGGGTTGTTCTTGTACTTAAAATTAAGTTCTAAAGTTTTTTTAAATGAAAATGTCAGTTGAGTTGTGGCCAGGTTTGTGAGTGCATGATGACTACGTGTAGGAGACCTTGGGAAAACGGACCGCTAGTTTACGGCTCGCTTAGCGAGTGAAGAAAATGGTGGCATTTTGAAATCAAACATTCTATGGACACAATGATTCAAACTGGTAGTTAGGCAGGCTGGGCTGGCACCTTTTTTTTACCCGGGCTCTGTTGTCTGATAGATGCCCAACTTCTCAGGAGGCTTAGCCAATCAGAGCTCTGGTAAACTTAAGCCCATTTTCTAAAGGATGTTAATGCACACCCCAGGGCTGCTTCTATAATCGAGGCTACACAAGTGTCCTTACGCCTTTGTGAAGTACATGGAAAATCTTTAATGCACACCCTGGAGTGGCTCATCACACTTATAAAATGAGCCACCATAAAATAATTAATTTGATTTACTCTTATAAGAATGTACAATATATCACCTCTAAAACATCTAAAAACTGAAAAAAGTAGTCCCTAATAATGCATAAAATAGCATATCTCAGCAATAGGATAACTAGTACAGTACTTTGCAGTAAAACTATTTAGTAGAGTTAGTTGAAAATAAATATTTTCTCTGTAACATGTAAATTATCATAAATGCACTGTATCATCTGTAAATTTGTAAAACATAAGCAGTGTTTAAAACTTAATTTTCATTACACTGTAGTTATGTAGTTTCAATGAAGGCAACCTTCTCTTTATTTTTGTTTTTTACTTATGTGTTGTGGTCTAGTACATAAAAGGGAAACTGATATAAGTATGAGGAGAAAGGTTAGTAAGAAAAGAAAAAAAAAAAAACTTTAAACCTGCCAGGTTGCCTTTTTTTTTTTGGTGGGGAAGGGGTTGTAGATTTCACCTGAAAACACACTATATATATATATATATTTAATTCAAATGTACGTGCGTTTATCAACATCAGCAATGTATTTGAGCAGTTTTGATCTGCCTATGTGGCTGTTTTCCCACCTTTTCTCTTTGTTTATACAGTATTACTGTATTGCTTACTTTCTTCATCCTGTTTTTTTCTGTTTTCCCCACATTCAAGACATAGAATGTTTATCATGGATTCAAAATTCTGCTCAGTTCCACTGGTAGAATGTTACTCTCCTAACATACTGTACACACAGACAACAAAGGCCTGTTTTAGAGCCAGAGACTCAATTATCTCACTGTCAGGGCAAGTAGAAAAGATTTCCCTGATGAGCAGAGATCTATGCAGGAGGTGACTCACCTGCCTATCGTCCGCTTGGCTGCAGGTCTGCCAGGTGCGGCTTCAGCGTAGGTGACAAAACAGCTGGCGAGCCTCTCCCCAAACTTCAGCCGTCCGCTCCTTATAATAAGAGAGTGCTCTTCTAGGGCCCAAAGTATGGAGCTGTATTCACCCTCCGAGGTGTGACTGGGGTAGAACACCGGCAGAGTCAATACCTGGTTCAGGTGAAACTCAGACAACACCTTGGAAGGAATTTCGGGTGGAGGCGCAAGACAACCTTGTCCCTGTGGAAGACCAGATAAGGAGATTCGATGGAAAGAGCCTAGTGCTCTCCCATTCTTCTGGCTGACGTAATAGCCACCAAGAAGGCAGTCTTCCATGACAGGTGGGAGATAGGACACCCAAGCATCGGTTCGAATGGCTTGCCCATGAGCTTAGCCAATACCAGCAGTAGATCCTACGGAGGTGGAGGTTCTCGCACCGGAGGGGATATGTAATCAAGACCTTTGAAAAAGCACCCGACCACCTTCTCCTGCGTCACCGACTGCTTGCCGGCCCGCGCCCGGTAAGCAGAGATGGCTGCCAAGTGCATCTTAAGGGTCATCGACCGAAGCCCTAGCTGAGAAAGGGATCACAGGTAGTCCAGGATGCTAGCCAAGGACCCGGAAGAAGGGTCCAACCCCTTGTCCTG
The DNA here is from genome assembly GCA_016271365.2 of Neoceratodus forsteri. Classification (NCBI taxonomy): domain Eukaryota; kingdom Metazoa; phylum Chordata; order Ceratodontiformes; family Ceratodontidae; genus Neoceratodus; species Neoceratodus forsteri. The sequence continues at coordinate 502,731,496 of CM028132.1, forward strand.
ACACCAAATGGAGAATCTCTTCCATTTGAAGGCATAGCATTTTCTGGTTGACTCCTTACGGGACACCTCAACAACGTTGAGGACCTCATCGGAAAGACACAAAGCCTGGAATTCTAGCCACTAAGGAACCAGGCCGTCAGGTGCAGAGATTGAAGGTCCGGATGGAGAACCTTCCCCCTTGTTGACTGAGATCAGGTCCAGGCGGGCTGGAAGCCGACTCGGGAGCCTGGAGCTGAGGTGAGGAGATCTGGGTACCAGAATTGGCGGTGCCGGTCTGGGGCTTCCAGAATCACCTGCGCCTTGTCCCTCTTTGCCTTGAGAAGCACCTTGTGGATCAAGGGAAATGGAGGGAAGGCGTAGAAGAGGCCAGGGGTCCACGGCCTCGAGAAGGCAACCCCCTGCAGTGAGCCCAGCTGAGGGGGGCGGGCATGAAACAGCCTCAGCTTCGCATTCTCCCTGGAGGTGAACAGGTCCAACTGAGTGGTGCCCCAATGGGAGAACAGATCTTGTACTATCTCCGGCAGGAGAGACCACTCGTGAGATGCAGCGCCTATACGGCTGAGGGCATCGGCCAGACTGTTGGAGGCTCCTGCCACATGGATGGCTAGGAGATCCACCTCCAGGCTGATCACGAGGATTGCTGCCGGAGAGCCTCCCTGCACAGAGGCAAGGAGTGCCCTGCCCTGTCGGTTGAGGTAGTACATGGTCGTGGTGTTGTCCATCTGGACCTGAACCACTTGACCCTGTACAAACGGAGTGAAGGCGGTGAGGTCTAGACGCACCGCTCGGAGCTCCAGCAGGTTGATGTGACATCGAGACTCCTGAGGGGACCAAAGGCCATGGGACCGGAGCTCCCCCAGATGGGCACCCCAACCCATCAGAGAGCCGTCGGTTGTCAGAGTGACTGTCGGATTGTGGCAGACTAATGGGATACCCTCCTGCAGATAAGCTGAAACGAGCCACCACTGTAGGCCGTCCCACATCTCCTGGGTCACCGTCACTGGCTGGTCCAGGGGACCGGAGCGCTGTGACCATTGGCAGGCCAGCCCCCACTGCAGGGGACTGATATGCCAGCGGGCCCAATGGACCACACTGGTGCAGGCCGCCATGAGGTCCAGAAGGCGCAGGAAGTCCAGGGCAGGGCGAAATTGCCCAACCAGAAATGACTGCGCAAAGGAGGAAAGGACCTTGGCCCTGTCCGCCAGGAGCCGGGCTCTGGCTCGAAGACAGTCGAGCTCTGCCCTGATGAACTGAATCACCTGCAATGGCATGAGTTCCGACTTGGCCTCGTTGATGAGAAGGCCAATCTGACAGCAGACCTGGAGGGCCAGATCCCTGAACCGCTCCACCGCCAGCCTGGAGGGGGCTGCAATCAGCCAGTCGTCCAGGTAAGGGTACATCCGTACCCCTCGGTGCTGCAGGAATGCTGTCACCACTGCCATGCATTTGGTGAAGTCCCTGGGAGCTGGAGAGAGGCCGAAGGGCATGGCCCGGAACTCGTAAAGAGATCACTCTGCTCGGAAGCAGAGGAATCGCTGATGAGACGGACGGATTGGGATGTGAAAGAATGCGTCCTGAAGGTGCGCTGCTTTAGGAACTTGTTCAGGTCGGGCAGGTCAAGGATGGGGCGCCAGCCCCCCGTCCGCTTTGGGACCAGGAAGTACCTGGACACAAACCCTGGGTCTGGAGGAGGGTCCGGCACCTCGCCGATCACCTCCTTCTGGAGAAGCAGAGCAATGTCAGCTCGACGAGCTGACAGAGAGACTGCGGAACCCATAGCCCCCCTTGGGCGACAGCTCGATATGGAGGGAACCGCTCAAATTCCAGAGGCAGACCCCTGCCTACCACTTCTAGCACCCAGCGGTCCGTGGTGATAGCGGACCAGGCGGAAAAGAAGTGGCGGAGCCGTATCCCCATGGGGGGGAACCCAGGGAGGAGTGACGAGGTTGGGGGCGACACCTCTCAACCCGTCACTGGGCAGGCTTAGAGGAAGGGCCCGCTGAGGGACCTCCTGGACCCTTGCTTCCAGGATTCCTACTGGAGGAAGGGGCAGACTTGGCCTTAGGGTGCCAAATGCATGCCTGCTGGCCCTGGTTCTGGTGCTGCTGGGCCGGATGCGCCGCAGGGGCGAAAGGGCTTACGCTGCTGCTGGTGGCCTTTATCCTTCTGGGCAGACGTGACAGAGTCCAAGGTGGCATTAGACTTCTCGATCCTCTGGAGATGGCTTTCCACCCCCGGCCCGAATAAGTTGGTGCCCAGGAAGGGAACATCTGCCAGCTTGTGCTGGGTGTGCGCAGTGAAGGTAGAGATCCGCAGCCAAGCTCTGCGGCGCATGGCCACTGCAACTGCTACTGATCGGGCACAAGAATCACCTATGTCCAATGAAGTTTGGAGCTGCTGTTTTGCCACCGCCCTTCCCTGATCCCGAACCTGCTTGACCGTCGTCTGAAGGTCAGCCGGGAGATGAGGAATCACCTCATCCAGGGAACTCATAAGGGCGTGGAGAAATGTGCCATCAGAATGGCTGAGCTAGCCTGGCGAAGGCCTAGGGAGGGCGTAGCGTAAACCTTCCGCCCGTGTAATCCAGCTTCTTGGATTCCTTATCGGGCGGTTTGTCCATTCGAGCGTTCGAGGCGCGGAAAAGCTGCTCGGTCACTAACCCCTCCGCAGAGGGTGCTCCAGCATCGGAGAGCGAGCCAGTGGGGACTGCGTACTTTCGGGTCATTCTGGCCGGAGGCGCAGGACAAGATGCTGGCCGCTGCCACAACTCCAGGGCCGGGCCAACAATGGCTTCGGCCACAGGGAAGGCCTCCGTAGGGAAATCCCCTTGGTCCAGTATCTCCGTGAGGGGATACTTGGCCCATTTTGAAATGGGTTCAAGCTGCATCCCAGTGGACTCAGAGATGAGCCGAAGCAAACCTAAAAATGAGAAGGGCTCTCGCCCACCGACTGGCCCTCCCCGCGGACTCCAGGTCAAGCGGCGTTGTCGTCAGACTCCGAGGAGTCTGCAAACAGCTGCCGGATGCCTGTGCCACCCTCCACCTGCCGAGGACGATCCGGAGCGAGGGTGACTGACCACCTATGAGGCAAGCCCTGACCCGGCCGAGAATCCTTGGTCAGGTCCCCAGTCTTCAGTTGTGGAGTCGGAGGTTCCACCACAATGGGCTGAACAGCCGGCTTCGGCCGAACAACTGGTGCCGGGGTTGGCTCCTCGACCACTACGAGGGGTTGTTTCAGCCGCTCCAGTGAAAGCCACTTAATAGCCAGAGAAGGTGACGGAGTCGGCTTATTCCTGGACAATAAGAGCTGCTGTCACATTAACTCCTCATAGCGCAGACGCAACTTGGGCGAGCCTATCCTCCGAAGAGGAAGACAAGAATGAGAGGCGACGCCGCTTTCCATGGTGCAGAGATTGCCGACGTCGGCAGGACCTGGAAGAGGACCAAGACCTAGACCTTCCGGGTTTCCGAGGGTGGGTCAGAGAGGGGACAGGGGAAACCCGCTCCTCCCTCGGTACAGGGACCTTAACCGGGGACTCTGGCACAGGAGGCACAGGCAAGTCCTCTGTTTCCACTGGGGGAACCGGTGAAGTAGGGTTGTTTGCTTCTCCAGTCGACAAACCATCCGACGGGTCGAGAAAAATCTCGACCGCGTTGATGGATGTCTCGGCCGGTAGACCTGACGGGGGCACCGTGAAGCCAGCGGCCGCAGCCACAACCTTGACTGAAGTCTAGAGTTGACGGTTCGGTGAAGGGGATCTCTCCCATTCCCATGAACGTAGACGGTGGGACTTACCTTTAGAGTCCTCCTTCTTGGACCGAATGGAATGTCCTGATGGCCTTTCTCCCTTGGTGGAGACAGACTGGCAAAGCTCCTTAAATGAAGCCGTGTAGGAGGAGCCCAAGGAGAGCGGGATAAATGGCGCGGCAGAGGAGGAGGAAGAAGCAGCAGCCTGGGCCGCCTCCTCCTCGAGGCGGATCATCTGCTCCAACTGCTCCATGGAGCCCGCCGGCGGACACCGCCCAACGGGCCATCTTAGACTTGACCGGGGGATACCATTTTTTAGGTCGCCTGAGAAGAACTCTGGCAGCGCGGTCCTCCAAGACCGAAGATGAAAAGGACTTGCACAATTCCCAAGCCTGCACGTCATGACCAAGCCCCAGGCAGCAGATGCAAGTGGAGTGCGGATCGGTCGAGGACATCTTCTGCCCACACGGGCACCAACGGAAGCCAGGAGTCGATTTGTCCATTGCAGCCGCGAGGGAAGACAAAGACCGAAGTCTTGAAAATTTTAAAATAAGTTTCCGAAATTCCTAAGAGTGTGGATCCAGGCCTAAAATGCAGAGCACTAAGGAGGGAACCTCAGCTTCCAAGCGGTAAGGAAGATCTGGCGTCATGGGGCGGAGCTGAGGGTTTTACCACCCGGGTGGGTGGGAGGAGCCAGCTTGAGACCTTCCGGCAAGATTTAAAGCGGCAAGGAACCTGCCAGACAGTGTGGATTGAACAACATAGCCACGTCCCTAGAAAAATGTTTTATCCCCTTTTTTCACTGATTTGGCTATCTTTTCCTCCGTCTGCACCTTTGTGCTCCTAACTGCCTTCCCTGCCTCCCTTTGATTCTCCTGGTAATTCTCACTGTCCCCCCTCACTCTGTTAGTTTGTATCTTCTAAACGACACTTTTTGTTGCTCTTACTTTCCTTGCTATCTCCTTGGAGAACCACAGTGGTCTCCTTCTTCCTTTTGCCCTTGCTAACCTGCCTGACACAAAGATTTGTAGCATTTTCAATGCCCTCTTATTTTTGCCCACTGCTAACCTTCCACTCTGAGCTGCTTCAGCCCATCATGTACCTGGGGGTTACTGAAGCCACAGTTTGAATGGCCAAAGCATGCCAATCACATCATCATCTCAGTGGGCTGCGATTTAGGAGCCCTTTACAGGGTCAGGAGCTGTCTTAATGGTCACATGCGAAAGGAAGTAACAAGGCAATTGCTATGGAGAAGTTGTACACTGCACAGCTCTTAAAGCACCTCTTAAAGCACATCTGCATAATCTGGATGTCCTGAACAACAGGTTCTGAAGAGTCACATTTTAATTTTTCCTCAATCTATTATTCATCCAATCCCCCCTTGTCTGGCACTGTCCGGACTGTACCCTAATCCAATCACCCACCATTCTCAGGACTTACCCTCAGAGTTCCTCCATGATTTGCCTCTTGTGGTGGGGCCAGAAGAGCTGACAAAGCTGCTTTAGAGCAGGATCCAGTGTCAAATGTGCCTGGTCGGTGGTGCCAGGCCTGCAGGAAGCAGTTCCTCATGTTGCCACAGCCAAAGGTGTTTTTCTCCATTTTTCCACCAAATGTGACACCCTGTGTGCAGTGACGCACTGCGTCTGCAATCATCCCTCCCCTTGCTGGAACCATCTGACTGCTACAGTACCCATCCTCTGCAATGGGGCAGGCACACAGTACCCATCCTCAGCAATGTGGCATGCACATCCCTCACCACCCAAGGGAGGAGAGCAGTTCAAGGAACGCTTCATCCTCCCTTCCCTGGCTGGCAACTTCAGTTCATTCCCGAACAAGAGTCACTGGCACAGCAGTGTTATTGCTATGCTTCTGAGGTGGCTGCAGCTTTGTCCTTGACAGCGAATCAAATACCCACTACTGATTGAGCCCGCCGTGAGAAACAGTGGTGGCGCTACCACCCACCATGCTGGTAATCTGGGATCAAGAGCAATATGAGGCTGCTGGTGGCTGACCAGGAGGGGAGAGGGAATAAACGTCCGATGGACTGCTCTCCTCTCCCAAGGAGGGAAAATGGCATTTTCCTCCAAATGACTGCCACCAGGTGGAAGCCTGGCAGTAGTGTGGGACTGAAGAGTGGTGAAGAAGGGTTCCACTGCAGGTTCTGCGCATGCGCATGCCTACACGCATCACCAGTGTGCCCAGCATAGCGCAGAGATTCAGGGAAAATGAGTGGAAAATGGTGGGCAAGGCAGTCTCGTATGATGTTCTGTGCGTAATCCCACCCGCACTCTGCCTAGGACCCTGCCACCTGGTGCTGGATCTGTGTCTCGGTGGGGGGGGGAGAGAAGGGGCAGACCCCTGGACTCCGCCACACAGGGCAATCCTTGGGGGTTACTGGAGCTGGACTGGTAAGCCTGGGGTGGTGGGAACTGGCGTGGACAGGGTTGAAGGGAGCCCGGCCAACCTCAGCCAGGAATACATAGAAACAAAAAACCCATACAAAATATCCATTGGTTGGCTGCCTGAACCCCACTGTCCACAGGGCCTTCAACTGGTAGAAATGCATCCACCCCATACCCCAACTTACCTCAGATCCCTCTTCTCTCTGGTCCCTATCCCTTACTCATGAAGATCTATGGTGGCATCTCACCGAGAAGTGCCGAAATTCCAGAAGGACTGTAGCACACAAGCCTTCTCCTTCGGAGGCCTGGCTGACTTGAACAAACCCACAACCAACCTCCTTCCAGCTAGCCACTAACCTTCTCATTGTCCAAATGCTGTTTTTTTGGAACTCAAGGGCTCTGTAACTGTCCAGGTAACACTGCTCACTAACTAATCCCAATGTTCCTCTCCCACTCCACGGAGTTTGCCATCCTTACTCCTCCCACCTAACAGGCCCACAGAATACTTGCACAAAACTTATCCCTGTCCCCCTCTTGACCCCACCTATAACGAAGGGAATCGGTGCTTGAAGCTGCCATCAAGATAATCATGCAATCTCTGTATGCATGAGTGTTGTTCTCCACCATGATCTGTAACTTTGTACTCTACAGTACTGCACTGCAATGTAAACACTTTACTTGTACCAGCAGTGGGAGGACAGAGCCTCGGGAAGCGAAATGGGCAAAGGAGGTATTGATAAGGTAGAAACAGGATGCAGGGGGTTGGGGGAAGGATGGTAGGGAGATGCGATCAGAAGGAGATGGTGAACAGGGTCCTGCTGGCTGGGTACTCTATAATAAAAGGGATTAGGTGGGGTGAAAGGGGACACAAAAACAGCGCAGTGTGGGTAAAGTGTCTGCCGAGCATGACAGCAGCAAAGGTAATTCATTATATCCCTTCAGGGGGGAGGCAGCAGGTTGAGAAAACGCACTTGCTGTTCCGCCTGGGAACGAATGACTTGGCAGGAAGAAGCCTGATGGAGGTGCAGGCTAGATTTAGAGCTCTAGCTAGATATTTATTTATTTATTTTATTTAGTTTTTGTTGACCAGGTAAGTGCACTAGACAAATCCTGCCTATTTTCAGGCACGACCCGGAAGAGGGGGATACAGATGAATGCCAACTGACCTTGAACCAGATTAAGCTGTTGGTGGTATTTTTTAGAGAATGAGGGAAATTTGGCCAGAACACTGGGGAAATTCCCCTGTTCTTTTCGATAAGTGCCATGGGATCTTTAACATCCACCTGAACTACCACCAATCCAGGCAGATGGGACCTCGGTTTACCGTCTTATCTGAAAGATGGCACCTCAGAAGTACAGCACCCCTCTCATGTTGCACTACAGTGCCAGTACTGGGATATTAACCCAAGTGCCAGATGTGGGAACTGAACCCACAGCCCTCTGATCGCCTGGCCTCAGAGGCGAGTGTGCTACCTACTGAGCCACTGACACTGCTATACGACTGCTATACTGAAGCAGACTGGGGTTTAAATCAGTGGCGTTCTCAGAGGTGTTACCAGTACTGAGGGCAACCACTGATAGGCAGTAGAGGATTAGGGAGTTCAACAAGTGGCTGGTGGTGTGGTGTGAGCAAATGGGATATGGCTTGATAGGGGACTGAGGATCTACATGGGAGGACGAGAGCCTATTTGCACCAGACAGACTGCACCTGAATAGGGAGGGGGGTAGCAGTACTGAAATGCAATCTAGGAGAATATATAGCGGAGACCTACAATTTAAACTAGGTTGGGGGGTGGTGGGGACAAACCTGCTCCACAAGGAGGAAAGCCTAGGGGTTACCAGGCCCACCCAGGACAGCACTACATGGCTGCGCAAGAGGGTGACGGGTGCAAGGGGAAACAAAAAGTGGGAGACCGGTGGACGGGATTGTCAGGAAATGCCAGGAGTTTAGGAAATAAGATGGTGGACCTGGAGGCCATCATGAGGGATGAGAGATTAGATTTAGTCACAATAAGTGAGACCTGGTGGACAGAGCAGCACACCTGGGAAACAACCATTCTAGGTTACAGAACATTCAGAAGGGACAGGGAAGGCAAGGGGGGGGGTTTGCCTCACACATCAGGGAAGGCATCAGTGTTACTGAAGGGCAGGAGGAGGAAGGGGAGACTGAGCTGCTGTGGGTAACACTAGCTAGGAAGATGGGAGAACGCCAGCAGCTTGAGTTAGTATACAGGCCACCTGCGCAAGCAGAGGAAGACGACAGACTGCTAACTCAGGCAATCGCAAGGCTGGCACAAAAAGGTGAACTGCTACTGGTGGGTGATCTGAACCTCCCAGATGTTGACCGAGAAATCCCAGATGCAGTGTCGGCAACGAGCAGGGAGGCATTAGCTGAGCAGCAGGGGGGTATTCCTTCAACAGCTGGTCAGGGAACCATCGAGGGGAAACAACTTGTTGGACTTGGTCCTGACTAACAGGGAGAGTGGGGAGGAGGTGCAGATGGGAGAAGCCTTGGGCACCAGGGACCACAACGCGGTGCGGTTCAGGGCAGGGAGGGAGACAAGTAGAACAGGTTACTCACCTGTAACAGTAGTTCTAGGAGTTGTATATGTTGTTCATCCACACTGTTTGGCATGGTCCCCTTCCACTTTAAATCTGCCGGAAGTCTTCAAGCTGGCTCCTCCCACCCAACCGGGTGGTATATACCTCGGCTCCGCCCCATGACCCCAGATCTCAGCCCGCTGGAAGCCAGGTTGTGTGCATCCGCAGCCAAGGAGGTCGGGTGGGTCTGCGTGGATGAACAACATATACCACTCCTAGAACTACTGTTACAGGTGAGTAACCTGTTCTTCTAGTAGCATGGATATGTTGTTCATCCACACTGCTTGGCAGACTCCAAGCAGTTCTCCGGGAGGAGGAAGGCAAGGTGCACACCCCCTATTTAGGAAACAGAGATTGGAGAACTGAGGCCCCAAAACCAGCATCCCGGCGTGACTCAAGGTCGATGTGGTAGTGGGTAATGAAGGTGTTTGCTGACTTCCAGGTAGCAGCCCGACAGATGTTCTGGATAGGGATGTCCCCGGAAGCAGCAGTATGGCAGGAAGAATGAGCTCTTATCCCTCTGGAAGGCTCCTTGCCCGCCAACTCATAGCACAGACCTATACATGATGTAATCCATCTTGCTATGGTCAGTTTGGCTGCAGGCCTGCCAGAAGAGGCTTCAGCATAGGTGACAAACAGCTGGTGAACCTCTCCACGAATTTCTGCCGTCTGCTCCTTATAATAAGACAGTGCATGTCTCAGGTCCAAGGTATGGAGCTTGTGCTCAGCGTCTGAGGCATAATTAGGGTAGTATACTGGCAGAGTCAACACCTGGTAAAGATGAAACTGACACCACCTTCGGAAGGAATTTCGGGTGGGGGCGCAAGACAACTTTGTCCCTGTGAGAGACCAGATAAGGGGAGTCTACAGAGAGCACCTGGAGCTCCCCTGTCCTTCTGGCTGACGTGATAGCCACCAGGAAGGCCGCCTTCCACGATAGGTGTGACAGCTCACACTTGTGCATGGGTTCAAATGGCTTGCTCATGAGTTTTGCCAAAACCAGCAGTAGATCCCACAGAGGTGGAGGTTCATGCACCGGAAGGGACATGTGATCCAGGCATTTGAAAAAGCGCCCGACCACTGTCTCCTGCGCCAGTGTCGGCTGACTGGCCCGCGCCCGGTAAGCAGAAATGGCTGCCAGGTGCACCCTAAGAGTCGATGACCGTAGACGCCCCCTTGGGGAGAGACCAAAGGCAGTCGAAAATGTTAGCCACAGCACAGGATAAGGGGTCCAGACCCTTACCCTGACACCAAATGGAAAACCTTTTCCATTTGAAGGCATAACATTTCCTGGTCGATTCCTTACGAGATGCCTCCAGCACAGTGCAGACATCTTCGGAAAGACCCAAAGCATGGAACTCTAGCCGCTCAGGTACCAGGCTGTGAGGTGCAGGGACTGAAGGTCTGGATAAAAGACCTTCCCCTGATTGAGAGATATCAGGTCTGGGTGTGTACAAAGCTGCTCCAGGAGCCTGCAGCTGAGGCCGAGGAGATCTGGGTACCAGAACTGGCGTGGCCAGTCTGGGGCTACCAGAATCACCTTCATCTTGTCCCTCCTCACCTTGAGTAACACCTTATGGATCAAGGGAAATGGAGGGAAGGCGCAGAGGAGGCCTGGGGTCCACGGCCTCGAGAAGGCATCCCCCTATAGCGAGCCCTGTTGAGGGAGGGTGGGCATTATACAGCCTCAGCTTGGTATTTTCCCTGGAGGCAAACAGGTCCACCATCAGTTTGCCCCAATGGGAGAACAGGCTCTAAGCTACGTCTGGATGGAGAGACCACTCGTTGGATGTCTGGCCTAGGCGGCTGAGAGCATCAGCCAGCTGGTTCAAGGCTCCTGCCACATGGATGGCTAGGAGATCTACCTCCAACCGGCTTTCGAGGGTCCAGATGCGGAGCGCCTTCTTGCACAGCAGACGGGATTGCGTGCCGCCCTGTTTATTGAGGTAGTACATGGTCGTGGTATTGTCTGTCTGGACTTGAACCACTTGACCCTGGAGCTGAGGAGCGAAAGCAGACAGTGCCAGTCCGACGGCTCTGAGCTCCAACAGGTTGATGTGGCATCGGGACTCCTCGGGGGTCCAGAACCCGTCGGCCCTGCAGTCCCCCATGTGGGCTCTCCAGCTCATGAGAGAGGCATCGGTCATGAGGATGACCGTCGGCACGGGGCGGACAAACGGGATCCCTTCCGGCAATCGGTCTGGGGCGGTCCACCATTGGAGAGCATCCCACATCTTCTGGGTTACAGTGATCAGCTAGTCGAAATGACCATATCGCTAAGTCTACTGGGTGGCCAGCTCCCACTGAAGGGGGCGCATGTGCAATTGGGCCCAACGGACCACCAAGGTGCATGCCGCCATGTAACCCAGTAGGCGCAGAAAGTCCCGGGCAGGGCCCAAGTGCCCAACCAGAAATGATCGGGCAAAAGAGGAGAGAACCTCCGCCCTGTATGCCAGGAGCTGAGCTCTGGCTTGATGAGAGTCGAGCGCTGCCCCAATGAAGCCCATCACCTGGGAAGGCATGGGTTCCGACTTGGCCTCGTTGATCAGGAGGCTGAGTTGAGAGCAGATCTGGAGAGCCAGATCCCTGGACCTCTCCGCCTCCTGTTGGGTGGGAACTGCCAGGAGCCAATCGTCGAGATAAGGGTAGATTCAGACTCCTCGACGCCGAAGGTGGGCAGCCACCATTGCAATGCATTTGGTGAAGACCCGTGGGGCCGATGACAGGCCGAACGGCATGGCTCGGAACTCATACAGGGTCCCATCGACCATGGAGCGGAGGAACCGCTGATGGGGCAGACGGATTATGATGTGAAAGAATGTGTCCTGCAGATCCAGTTAACAAAACCACATGTTTCGCTCCAAGGATGGTATCATCTGGGACAGAGTGACCATCTGGAAAGTGCGAGACCAGAAAAACTGATTCAGGTAGTGGAGTTCTAGAATGGGGAGCCAACCCCCCGTTCACTTGGGCACCAGGAAGTACCTGGAGACAAAGCCTGGGTCTGCTGGAGGTTCCATCACGGAGGCTACTGCCTCCTTGCGGAGGAGCTGAGCCATGTTGTCTCGAAGAGTCAACTGGGTGCATGCGGAAATCCATTCCTCCCGAGGGGCGCAGGCTAGGCTTGCCGGGTACTGCTCGAATCCCAGAGGCAGTCCCTGACCGACCACTTTGAGAACCCACCTGTCCGAAGTGATAGTAGACCAGGCAGAAAGGAAGTGGCAGAGCCTGCCCCCCACAGGAAGACCCAGAGCTGGCGTGATGGAGATAGGGTGGCCCCTCATCCCATCACTGGGCAAGCTTGAGGAGAAAAGGCTCTGGGACCTGAGCCTCGGCCCTCCTTGCAGGCCCGCTGGAACCAGGCTTAGCCGAGGGCACCAAGTTTAAGCCTGCTGCTGATGTTGCTGTTGCTGTCCTCCTTGGTAGGAGGGCTGCCACACCGCAGGGGAAGAGTGCCGAAAAGGCTTCTTCTTCTTCTTCTGCTGGTTCTTGTCCGAAGAACCTTTTGCAGAAGTGGCGTCCAAGGTGGCATTGGACTGCTCTATACGCTGTAAGTGACCGGCCATTCCTGGACCGAACAAGTCAGTCCCCAAGAAAGGCACATCACCAGCCAGCTTATGCTGAATATCCGCCGGGATGGAGGAAAGCCTCAGTCAAGCCCTGCAGCGAGAGGCCACTGCGGCAGCCATCAAGCGGGCACAGGAATCCCCAATGTCCAGGGCCATCTGGAGCTGCTGTTTGGCAACAGCACGGCCCTGGTCATGGACCTGTTTGACCGTGGTCTGCATGTCCGTGGGGAGATGAGGGAGGACTTTGTCTAATGACCTGAGAAGGGCATGAGAGAAGTGTGCCATGATAACTGCCGAGCTGGCCTGATGAAGACCCAAGGAAGAGGCCGCATAGACCTTTCAGGCAGTGTTGTCCATATTTTTGGTCTCCTTGTCCGGAGGTCGGTCAGTGTCAGCCAAACTGCCAGTACGCCTGAACACAGAGGCAGTCACCAGGCTCTCAGCCGATGGGTCCTCTCTGAACCCCGCAAGGGACCCCATGGGCACCACGTACTTGCGGGCCATGCGGGCAGAAGGTGCTGGGCATGAGACAGAGCACTGCCAAAGTTCAAGGGCCAGGCCAACAACGGCCTCGGCCACTGGAAAGGCCTCTGTCAAGGTATCCCCTCTCTTTAGAATATCTGTGCGAGGGTACTCCACCTTTTTCTGGGTAGGTTCCAGGGGCATTCCGGTGGAGTCAGAAATGAGACAGAAAAGGGCCTTCCTCCATCCCTGTGCCAACGGATGACTCATCATCCCCGGGATGAGAGTGGAGCCCGGTGACATCCGAGTCCGAGGAGTCATGATACAGCGGTCTACCGCCGAGATCACCCTCGATCCACTGAGGGCGTCAGGGGTGACAGTAACCGACAGATGTCGGGGAAGCCCGGTGTTCAGTCGGTCCTCTTTCGAGGGAGCCCCTCCCGCAGGCTGCTTAGGCAGCAGTTCCATCCAAATGGGTGGGAAGACCGGAATAGGCCGAACCGGGGGATGGGACGGTCCCATGGGTGGAGGAACCAGAGGCTTCGGTTCCGGAGAGGTCGGCTTCGGCCTGGAGGGAAAGGCAAAGTAAAAGCTGGGGAAGGTGGCAGAGCCGGCTTCTGCCCGGTCAAAATCAGCTGCTGCCACATAAGGTCCTCACAGCGCCGCAGTTTCTGCCGCAGCCTCTCCTCGTCCGAGGAGGATGAGGATAACTGCTGGCATTTCCTCTTCTTTGAGCACTTATGGCTGTTCTTCAGTCGTTCGACCGAGGGGGTCCTGGACCGTGACCAAGATCAGGGAGGCCGACTCGGTCGATCGGGAGACACCAGTGTGATTGGTGAAACCGTAGGGTCCGGAACCGGGTCCTTGACGGGGACACCAATGGGCTGGGTCTGATCATCAGGAAATACCAGGACCAGAGTCCGTTCTAAAGAGTCGTCGGCCACGGCCGGCGATAAAGGGTCGATCAGGTCGAGGATAATTTCGCCCTCGTCAGCCACTTCCTCGGTCCCATGGCCAGACGGAAAATCCGTAAAGCCAGTGGCTGAGGATGCAATCTCGACCAAGGTCGAGACCGCCTTTTCCTGGGACTCTGACCTTTCTCCGTCCCAAGAATATCTTTCAGTGGGACAAAGACAATGGGTCTTTCTCTCTCTCTTCCGAGAGCGGGAGGAGTGCGAGCCCAAGGGCGCCTCACCCTGGGTGGGGAGAGACTGGCACATCTCTTTGAAAGATCCCGCAAAGGTGGAGCCCAGGTTCAGCGGGACAAAGAAGCTTTGAATGGCCGGAGCGCGACCGGCTTCTTCCTTGAACACCTTCATCTGTTCCAGCTGATCGGCGGAGCCCGCGGCCGTGGAAACCGCCCACCTGGCCTCCTTCGACTTCACTGGAGGGTTCCTTTTTTCCGGTCTCCCCAGCTTCAGGCGTTCCTTGCGGTCGTCCAGGACGTTGGGATGGAAGTGTGGATGAACAACATATCCACGCTCCTAGAAAGACTAATACGACAGTCATGGACTTCAGATACACAGACTTTAATAAGATGAGAAAGTTAGGAAAAAAATGGAGGGTACGGAAAGGATGGGGCAGTGGAGGAACTCTGGGAAGCTACCAGGGGAAGTGTTCAGGGAGCAGCAGAAATGTGCATAAAAAAGGGTCAGAAAAGCAAGAGGGGGGAGCAGACCGCTCTGGTTCACTAGGGAGGTGGCAGGGGCAGTCAGGGAAAGGAGGAGGGCTTTCAGAAAATTTAAGATGATACTCAGAGAGGAGGATAGGAAGGAGTATAGGGAGAAGAGGAGTCTGGCATGGAGGGAGATCAGAAGGGCAAAAGCAGCCACTGAGGATAAAATAGCAAAAAGGGCCAGGAGGAGGCTAAAACATTTTTAGATATGTGAGGGAGAGGAAACGAGCAGGGCAGGGGATTGCTAGACTGAGGGGGGGAAGGAGGGACAAACTTGGAGCAGGACTACGAAAAGGCAGAGGCAGTAAATGAGTATTTTAGCTCGGTGTTCATGGAGGAGGTGGAGGGCAGGTGTCTGATCCTAGGGGGCCTAAGCGGAAGGAGGACAAATGGGGGGGATCAGAGCCCATTCACTGTGGATAGGGTCAGGGCTGATCTGAATAGCCTATGGGTGGACAAGGCAATGGGGCCTGATGGGTTGCACCCCAGAGTGATCAGGAGCTGGCTGCACCCTTGACAAGGCTACTTCAACTTGTCCCTGGATACCAAGAGGGTGCCAGAGGACTGACGTAGTGCCCTTGCACAAGGGAGGTAGCAGGGAGCTGAAAGAGAACTACCGCCCAGTCAGCCTCACGTCTGTGGTGGGGAAAGTAATGGAGGCACTAATCAAGGAGAGGGTGATGAAATACTTGGAGGAGTGTGGCTTGCAGGACAGCAGACAGCACACCTTCACCAAGGGAAAATCATGCCAGACCAACCCGAGTTCTTTGACTGGGTGTCTCAGGTAATCGACCAGGGAGGGGCGGTGGACGTGACCTATCTGGACTTCAGCAAGGCCTTCAACATTGTCCCTCATAGGAGGTTGGTGAGCAAGATGGAAAGCATGGGGTTGGGAGGGAAAATAGCAGGGTGGGTGGAGGCCTGGCTAATAGGGAGAACTCAGAGTGTAGTGTTTAACGGGGAGCACTCCGAGATAGCAAAGGTGAGGAGTGGCGTGCCACAGGGGTCAAGTTTTGGGTCCGCTCCTCTTCAACATCTACATTAGTGATACTGTGTAGGGTTTGAGAGGGAAGGTGTGCCTAGTTGTCGATCATATAAAAATCTGCAATAGGGTGGACACAGCAGAGGGGTTGGAAGACATGAGGAGGGATCTCAAGATGCTCGAGGAGTTGGTCAGGAAATGGCAGCTGAGGTTTAATGCCAAAAAGTGCACTGTGATGCACCTAGGGAGGAAAACAAAAGCAGGGTACATGCTGGGGGTAGGAAATCAAAGAATCAAAACAGGAAAGGGATCAGGGGATCATGGTCTCCTCAAACCTTAAGGTAGGTTTCCAATGTCATAAGACGGCAGGAAGGGTCAATGGAATGCTGACATGCATAGGCAGGGGCATTACCAGCAGAAGAAGGGAGGTTGTAATGCCCCTCTACAAAGCCATGGTGAGGCCGCAGTTAAGAGTACGGGGTTCAGCTCTGGAGGCCACACCTCCGCAAGGATATAGATACACTGGAGAGGGTTCAGAGAAGGGTAACTAAGATGGTGCAGGGTATGCAGGGGAAGACATACCAGCAGAGATGTAAGGAGCTGAATCTGTACACGCAGGAAACAAGGAGGGAAGGGGGACATGATTAAAACCTTTAAATGTGTAAAGGGGCTCAATAAAGTAGGTGAAGGGGTCAGCTGAGGAGGAAGGAGGAAGCCAGAACTAGAGGGCACAGCCTCAGACTGCAAGGAAATAGGTTCCGGGGCAATGCGAGAGGGCGCTTCTTCACAAACAGGGTAGTGGAGCCCTGGAACAGACTGCCGGATAGAGTAGTGGGGGGCGGGGCGGCTAAGACAGTGGAGGAATTTAAGAGGGCATGAAACAGGCATATGGGATTGAGTACTTGGGGCAGGTGGGGGCGTGAAAGGGGAGGGCTGGGCAGACTAGATGGCTCAGAAGGGTCATTTTCTGCTGTCAAATTTCTATGATTCTACGATTCAATGAACAGACCCCAATAAAAATTAGACATTTAACTCATGGAGCTATCCCATCAGCTGTATGATGCAAATTTCAAACAAACAATAACAATACATTTATTTCACTTAAGCTCAAAGAGCCAGAAAAATGGGGGTGTTCATAGCTTATGAATAAGCCACAAAATGCCTAAACTGGAGCAATGAAAATCCCACCCCCCCCAAATGAATATCACAACTTTCTGCCACTGTGGCTTCCTCATGGCTATACCATGTAGCTTTAATGATTTTTTTGAATCCTGTGGCGGCTTTGTTACCTTAAATTCCATCTGTGACTGCCACCTTCAGACTTGTGCGGCCTGGAGTCTGTATCCCCTTTTAAATACTCAATTTTCCCTTCCCCCAGGCCACACCTGGAAACAAGCCTCAGCTCAGTATGCCTTTTCAGGTTACCAATTTTAAAATAAAATAAATAAATGATGCATGCATTTCCCCAGTTTTCTGCTCTTTTACTGGGCAGACTGGATGGACAAATAGTCCTTTTCTGCCGACACATCTATGTTTGTAAGACGCTACCATCTTGCAAAGGATCCACTGGCAGCCCCAGGATTCAAGAAAATCATAAAAGCTATGTGATGTGGTCCCCCGAGGAAGCCATAGTGGTGAAACTTTAGTCCCCGACGGGCCTGCCTGGCTGAACACTGGAAATGTCAGGTTATTGGGGGTTGGGGGCAGAGGGGGGTGACGTTCTTTTATTACTGACAGGTCAGGCTGGGCATCACACTGCTAAGGTTGTTACTGGAGGGGGACCATTTTTGTTTTTATTTCCCTGATGAGCCAGGTTGGGCACTAGACCTGTCAGTGTGGGGGAGGGGGGACAGATGTTTTTATTCCATTATGGGTCACACTGGGCATTGGATCTGTCAAGGTGCTGGTGGCAGAGAAACATTTTTTGATTCCCTGACAAGCTGGGTTGCATACTGGACCCATCTGGTAGTTTAGGAGAGAGGTACTTTTGTTTTTGTTTTGTAGTAAATTCCCAGATGGGCTGGATTGGGGATTAGAGAGCAGAGCAAAAGTAACCACACCTGGGTAGTCAGTAGTGCCAAGGTTAAAAAAAAAAAAAATCAGTATTTGTTTGTTTGTTGGAACCAGCACCTACTAAAAGAGAAAACACAATGCGCTACTCTACTTATCAAGAATCAGTGTTTGCTTCAAAAATTTCAGTGCAAAAAAATATCTTTATTCTTCATATGTGCACCAAAGTAAATGAAGCACTCCAAACAGCATGTCCAAAGGTTTCGAACAAGGCCATAAATAGTTCATGAAAACATCAAGCCAGAAACATGAACTGGCTGGCAGGAGTTGAAAAATTTTTTGGGGATACGAAAGTCCAGGGCTTATATTACATATTTAGGATGAGTCCATAGCGGGAGCCAGTAAGTCGCACCTTTTTTCTGCGACGTACTGTATTATTAGCAGACTGTCGTAGGCCTGATTTCAGCCCAGAAATGAGTACTTAGTTCTCTGTCTCAAACAAATACATTTGTGATTCTTGATATATTGAAATTAGACTGTCACAGGCTTGAGCCAGAAATATTTATTACTGAGTACTTATTTCTCTGTCGCAAACAAATAATGATAATATTGCGATGGATATTTTAGCCCAGAAATGTGTTGTTTGAGTACTCATTTCTCAACCCCAAACAAATAAAATAATTCTGCAAATGTCCGACTGGCTTGGTTTCTGGAATACAATTGTCTGTCGTAGATTTCAGCCCAGAAAATATTACTGAGTACTTACAGTTCTATCTCACATTAGCAAATTAAATATGTGACTGTCACTAGCTTGGATGATCTTACTTGCAGCCCAAAGACACCCGTCCCCTTTTAGCTGCTAATCACGCAGTTGCTCTCCAAATAGTTATATCAGGAGGGGATGAAAATTATTGTATCCCCCCCCCCAGTCTGCTAAGAGGGTCTCACATTAATGTCCCCAGTGCACAGAGGGTCGGTGTGCCCAACAGTACTATTAGACTGCTTAATTTCCAAAATAGGCAGTATTTATGAGCAGCCCCCTCAAAATGAAAAATGTCAGCAAACGTGTCCCCAAAAACAAATTCCCCAAGTAATGCTCTGCTGCACAAGGGTTGCGGGTCTAGACTATTTTAACTCACAGAATGGATGCAGCAGCCCCAGTTCAAATCTGTTCACTCCTGTCCCCCTCAGTCATTCTGTTTCAACCTGCCCTGGCTCCTCAATAAAACTATCCCCCAAACTTAGTTTTCAGGTACAGCTCCAAGTAATCCCTAACCAAAGGGCCAAAAATTTAAGTTTCAGCACTAAGTGCTGTGGAAGGTCTTACTTTTTAGCCATGATTACAGAGATAAGAACACACACACGTTCCACATTCAGCCCAAGAGTGATGGCACATAAAATCACCGCTCATGCGTAGATCAGCCACCAATCACCTAATCACTCTGTTTGTGGCTGATCTCATGAAGCACATCACTCCCCGGGAATCTTCCTGCATGTTGGCATAGTCGGATATTCGGAGCTCACCTGAACACTGGTGGAAGTCCCCGAATGCAGCGCCCGCCCTGTAGTCTGAGGCGGAGCTCAGAGCAGTCCTGTTGAGCTTTCCCACCCTCTCGCATGTTCCAGATGGATCATGAGGTGAAGTCGCAGGGGAAGAGAGGTGCCTCTAGGAAGCCTGCCTGCCAGCCACATAAAATGCCACGCATCTGCGGCAATACTGAACTGCTACAGCCAAGTCCGTCGGACTGAATCGGGCTGTGCAGTTTAAGTCCTGCTACAGTTTTCTGCTTCCTGGACCTCGGACTTGGGGATTTTTCATCCCCTGCAGGCTGGTAAACTCACTTCAGTAGCAAGAGCGAGGGTTCCTCCTTGTTGGGTCACCTGACGCGTTTCATACTTAGCTTTTTCAAAGGTGGACCCACTAGGGCCCATTACAGATTTATAAAGGCAGCATTTAAAGTGACCGTGCACAATTTTCTCCAATACCAGTGTTATGAGTTGGAAAGTACTCAATAAATATTTACAACAAGAATTACATTATATATGTTCACAGAGAAGGTAAACAATAAATAAAAAGGGGGAAAGGGGGTAGTAAGCAAAAAACTGTGCCTTCTATACTTCATAGGGCACCAGTTTAAAATTGCACATGGTCTAAGAATAATATTGCACTTTGCCAGATTCAACTGGTACACCAATTAGCCACAGACCATAGAGTGCAAAACTGGAAAAAAAAAAAAAAAGAAAAGACAACACCATAACATCTTATACTAATAAATCATTTTCATCTCTTTTCCAAATATGGCTTAATTTCTGTTTTGTCATTTAAGCCCAGTGTCTGCATGGCTTTTGTAGCAAAGATCCAATACTGCTCTCTCCTCTTTAGTAAATTATCATAATCACCTCATCTCCTTGTCATTATTGTTTTTTCTATTGCTGTAAACAGAAAATTATGTTCAGTTTTGTTTTGGACCTTCGATGTGTGTACTGCCAAAGCATTTGTTAGGTCAGCATTCAAAATTGCTCGAATGTTCCCCTATTCTTGTCTTGAAAGAACATTTAGTTTTACCAATATAAAACTTTTGGCATTTACATTCTGCCATGTAAATAACATCAGACCTTCTTTACGTAATTGATCCTCTCACACTCACTTGTTTTCCTGTGGCCTGATTCTTAAACCATTTTGTTTGTTTTACCATGGAACAATATTTACAACTGCCACATCTGTTAGTTGAGAGAGGGGTCTGGATTTTTCTTATTCCCTGCTGGGCCAGGCTGGACACCAGATATTCTATTCTACATTCCCTGAACTACCAGTATAGAATTCCTGTGCCTTGTAAAATACTTGGCATACAGTGTGCATGAACGTCATGTTAGTGTTGTTTTGCAAACTGTCGCCATCTGACCCCCCTCTTCCTCCACAACTGTCTCCCCCACCTTAGACAGTAGTGTCAGTGGTTCAGTAGGCTGCACACTCGCCTCCCAGGCCAGAAGATCGGAGGGCTGTGGGTTCTATCCCCACACCAGGCACTGGGGTTAAATCCCAATACTGACACTGCTGTGCAGCATGAGGAGAGTACTACACTCCTGAGGTGCCATTTTCAGATGAGATGCTAAACTGAGGTCCTGT
Source organism: Neoceratodus forsteri (assembly GCA_016271365.2). NCBI lineage: Eukaryota > Metazoa > Chordata > Ceratodontiformes > Ceratodontidae > Neoceratodus > Neoceratodus forsteri. The sequence goes on from CM028132.1 coordinate 502,752,071, forward strand.
CTGCCTGTTCTGGTGGTTGTTCAGGTGGACGTTAAAGATCCCATGGCACTTCTCGAAAAGAGTAGGAGACTTTCCCCAGTGCCCTGGCCAAATTTCCCCCATTCACTAAAACTACCACCAACAACCTTATGTGGTTCAGTGTCAGCTGGTTTCCATCTGTATTCCCCCTCTTCCAGGACAAGGCTGAAATTAGACAGAATTGCCTAGTCCTCCCTTCCCAGTCAACAAAAGCTAACTAAATAACATTTTCCCAGTCTATGGCCAGGCTGCTCAGTCTGACTAGAAACTCGGCTGTTTTTTCATTATACAGAGAAGTTGGGAGAGATACTTTCTACTTCCTACAGCATTAAATTGTGCCGCAGCTCTGCTACTCTCTGTCCTTTTGCATTATAATAATTTAGTAGCATGAAAACTCTCAGTTGTGCTGGCCCGCCAGTGCAGCGGTTGGCTTTCCATTTGCGACGCCGGCGACCCAGGTTCGGGAGGCGGACCGGGTCGCTGGAGGGCAGCCCGGGGAGGCGTGAGTGTCCCTGGGACTGCTTGCCTTCTCGGGGGAGGGGGACAGGCTGAAGCTTGCCTGACCCCGGGAGGAGGCCCAAGGTACAGCAAGTCCTGCTACTAGCAGTGTGGGCCGGGGAGCTGCGTGAAGACGTCAGCGCCCAGCGCCTCAACGTCAGGGCATAAGCCACGTAGGAGGGAACAGGGAAAATGACGCCGGAGCACCGAGAAGAAGGAGCATCAATACTAGCCCTGATAGCTCCTGCCTGCCTGATCACCGGGGGAACCAACAAAATCAGAAAGTCTCAGGGTGTACGGGCCCCACCTCGTGCCTGCCTGGGGGATATAACCACGGCTCCATGGGGGTCCACCAGGGACTTCAGGTAAGGTAGTGAAGCAGGGCAGCTACATGTGTTTCCCGAAGAAGCAGAGCTCCAGCATGGGACAGGCAAATAGATAGAAAGTTAAAAAAAAAAAAAAAAAACTTGTTTTATATAGACAATTTCATTTTTTCCCCCCCTCAGGAAAAAAGGTTAGCTTTCCATTCAAGAAGTTGGGCAGACAGAGAGTGAGTGAGTATATTAGTGCTTCCTCTCTGAGCTCATTATCATTCTTGTCATCTTGGTGGCGGTGAGGGCGGGGGGGCAGGCTAGAACAATGCAAGGACTTCTACAGAGCATTACCTAGGTCAGCAGCATGTTCATGAGAAAGCACCACTTGTCCAACAGGTTCTTTTGCACTTTCCCCTTGTTGCCAACAGAAAGTTAGCAAAGCATTACAGGCAGCTGCAAGGAGCAACAACAAGGCACAACTCATTCAATGGCAGCCATAAAAGGCATACCCCCATGCATTTCAATGAGACAGCTGCCAAACCATTCTGACTTTGATCCCAGTAGGACTGCTATACAGACTAGCCCTTAAGAATCTGACTGCAGCAGGCGAGGAGCCATAGTGAGTCGGCCTTGGAGCTCTGGCAGCGCCCTGCTTCCTGCCCTGCGGCTTGACCAGGATAGTCAGGGAAGTATCACGGTCCCCCGGTTCCCTGTCCGGTTTTGAACACCCCTCTGCTGAGGGTTGGTTACCGACAGCGTTTTCGGCGTGCGAGAGCGCCTAGGATATCGGACAAACCTCCGACAAAGTCAAGAAATTGGATTATGCTGGGCGAAAGTCTATGCTCTGCGTCCTCTCTGCGGCCTTCATCAGGCCAGTTCGACCCATCCTCATGGCACATTTTTCTCATGCCCTGTTGGGCTCCCTGGATGAGGTCGTCCCTCATCTTCTGCAATCTGCAGACTGGTCAGGCGGAGTGCGGGACCAGGGTGAGGCAGTGGCCAGACAGCAGCTCAGACTGCTTTAGACATGGGGACTCGTGCAGGTCTGTATGCCACAGTGGCCATGCGTCATCGAGCTTGGCTGAGGATATCCACCTTTACTTCGGATACCCAGCACAAGTTGGCGGATGTTCCCTTTTTGGGGACTGACCTCTTCGGCCCTGGGGTGTAAGGTCACCTGCAGAGGATCGAGAAGTCCAATGCTACCTTGGACTCTGTCTCTTCCGCTCAGAAGGACAAAGGCCGCAAACCACAGCCTAAGCCCTTTAGTCCTTCTGCGCTGACGCCCAGCAGCGTCCAGGGCCAGCAGGCTCGGGCCTAGCATCCCAGAGCCCAAGCCGAACTGCCTCCAACAGGAAGCAGCAGGAGGTAAGGGCCCAGGAGGTCCCTCGGCCGGTCCCTCCTCCAAGTCTGCCCAGTGACGGGCTGAGGGGTGTCGCCCCCCAACCCCGTCACCTCACCCCAGGTGCCTCCCATGGGGGGACAGCTCCGGAACTTCCTTTACGCCTGGTCCATTATTACCACGAACAGGTGGGTACTGAAGGTGGTGGGAAAAGGCCTGCTTCTAGAATTCGAGCAGGCCCCGCCCTTCAGAGCCGTCGCACCTCGGGGGGCCTCAGGGTCCGCAGCCTCACTGTCGGCTCGTCGGGCCGACATCGCTCTCCTTCTCCAAAAGGAGGTGATCAGGGAGGTGGCGGACCCTCCCTCAGACCCGGGGTTTGTGTCCAGGTACTTCCTGGTTCCGAAGCGGACGGGGGCTGGTGCCCCATTCTCATCTCACTGACCTGAACAAGTTCCTAAGGTCTTGAACCTTCAGGATGTCACTCTGGCTCAGATAATACCATCCTGGAACACCGGCATCGGTTCTGCTCTCTGGACCTGCAGGGCCAGCGTTCTTTCACGTCCTATCCGTCCATCACATTGGAAGATTCCTTGCTTTGGCGGAGGATCTCTCTTCGAGATTCGAGCCATGCCCTTGACCTGTCTCCAGCTCCCAGGGTCTTCACCAAATGCATTGCAGTGGTGACAGCTTTCCCTCTGCGTAGCAGAGGGGTCCCGAGTGTACCCTTACCTGGACGATTGACTGATATCAGCCCCCTCCAGACAGGAGGTGGAGCGGTCCAGAGATCTGGCCCTCCAGGTTTGCTCTCAAGTCGGCCTTCTCATCAACGAGGCCAAGTCAGAACTCGAGCTGAAGCAAGCGATTCTGTTTATCGGGGCAGAGCTCGACTCTCTTCAAGCCAGAGCACGGCTCCCGGCGGACAGGGCCGAGGTTCTTACCTCCTTTGCCCAATCATTTCTGGTTGGGCAATCGCGCGCTGCCCGGGACTTCCTGCGCCTCCTGGGCCTCATGGCGCCTGTACCAGCGTGGTCCGTTGGCACGCTGGCACATCGCCCCTTCAGTGGGGACTGGCCAGCCAGTGGTCACAACACTGCGATCCATTGGACCAGCTAGTGATGGTGACCAGGAGATGTGGAATGCTCTCCGGTGGTGGACGTTCCATCTCATCTGCGGGAGGGCATCCTGTTTGTCCGCTTGAGCCGACGGTCTCTCTTATCGACCGATGCCTCTCTGATGGGTTGGGGTGCCCATCTGGGGACCACTGGCGCATGGCCTCTGGTCCCCGGGAATCCGATGCCCATCAACCTGCTGGAGCTCGGCGGTCCGCCTAGCTCTCACCGCCTTTGCTCCGTTTCTTGGGGTGAAGTGGTCCAGTCCAGACGGACAGTACCACGACCATGTACTACCTAACCGCGCCAGAGCGGGGCGTTCCATGCTTCTATGCAAGGAAGCTCTCCGTTTTGGTCACTTCGTCTGCGCAGCCTGGAGGCGGATCTCCTAGCCATTCATGTGGCAGGAGCCTCCAACACCCTGGCCGATGCCCTGAGCCAGATAGGGGCTGCATCTCACGAGTGGTCTGTCCTGCCGGAGGTAGTACAAGATCTATTTTCCCACTGGGGCACACGTCAGGTGGACCTGTTTGCCTCCAAGGAGAACGCAAAGCTGAAGCTGTTTTATGCCCGCCCCCCTCAGCAGGGCTCGCTGCAGGGGGATGCCTTCTCGAGGCTGTGGACCCCGGGCCTCTTCTACGCCTTTCCCCCATTTCCCTTGATTCACAAGGTGCTTCTCAAGGCAAGGAGGGACAAGGCGCAGGTGATTCTGATAGCCTTAGACTCGCCCCGTCAGTTCTGGTACTCAGATCTCCTCAGCCTCAGCTCCAGGCTCCCGAGACAGCTTCCAGCTCACCCGGACCTGCTCTCAGTCAATCAGGGGAAGGTGTTCCATCCGGACCTTCAATCCCTGCACCTGACGGCCTGGTTTCTGAGCGGCTAGAGTTCCAGGCCTTGGGTCTGTCCAACGAGGTCCTCAGTGTTGTTGAGGCGTCCCGTAAGGAGTCGACCAGGAAATGCTATGCCATTTGGTGTCAGGGCAAGGGCTTGGACCCTTCCTCCTGTCCTTTGGCAAGCATCTTGGACTATTTATGGTCCCTTTCTAGTCAAGGGCTTAGATCGACGACCCTAAGGGTGCACCTGGCAGCCATCTCTGCTTACCGGGCGCGGGCCAGGGAGCAGTCGGTGGCGCAGGAGAAGGTGGTCTGGCGCTTTTTCAAAGGCCTTGATCACATTTCCCCTCCGGTGCGGGAACCTCCACCTCTGTGGGATTTACTGCTGATACTGGCAAAGCTCATGGGCAAGCCATTCGAACCAATGCACAGGTGTGAACTCTCACCTGTGGTGGAAGACTGCCTTCTTGGTGGCTATCACGTCAGCCAGAAGGATGGGAGAACTCCAGGCGCTCTGCATCGAGTCTCCTTACCTGGTCTTCCACAGGGACAAGGTTGTCCTGCGCCCCCAACCGAAATTCCTTCCGAAGGTGGTGTCGGAGTTTCACCGTAACCAGGTGTCGACTCTGCCGGTGTTCTACCCCAGTCACACCTCGGAGGCCGAATACAGGCTCCATACTTTGGACCCTAGAAGGGCGCTCGCTTATTATAAGGAGCGCATGGCTGAAATTCGGGGAGAGGTTTGCCAGCTGTTTGTCACCTACGCTGAAGCCGCACCTGGCAGACCTGCAGCCAAGTGGACGATAAGCAGGTGGGTCACCACCTGCATACAAGTTGGCAGGCATGGAGCCTCCCAGAGGGATAAGAGCTCATTCTACCCGTCATACTGCTGCATCGGTGGCTGCTTCCAGGGACGTCCCTATCCAGGAAATCTGCAGGGCTGCTACCTGGAAGTCAGCACACACCTTTATTACCCATTACCACATCGACCTTGAGTCACGCCGGGATGCTGGTTTTGGGGCCTCGGTTCTCCAGTCTTTATTCCCTAAGTAGGGGGTGTGCGCCTTGCCTCCCTCCTCCCGGAGAACTGCTAGGAGTCTGCCAGACAGTGTGGATGAACAACATATCCATGTCCCTAGAAATACAGGTTACTCACCTGTAACAGGAGTTCTAGAATGGTATATGTTGTTCATCCACCACACTCCACCTGACCTCCCGGCCGGCGCACAACCTGAGCTTCCAGCGGCCAGATCTGGTGTCATGGCGGAGCGGAGTTTTACCACCCAGGTGGGTGGGAGGAGCCAGCTGAAGACCTTCCCTCAAGATTTAAAGGTCAGGAACCTGCCAGACAGTGTGGATGAACAACATATACCATTCCTAGAACTCCTGTTACAGGTGAGTAACCTGTATTTGCTCGCCTGTAACGTCTAGAATGGTATGTGTATTCATCACACAACCACCCTGACCTCCCGGCCCGGCCAACCTGGCTTCCCATGGCTAGATCTGGCCATGGGAGGAGGCAAGAGTTTTACCACCCGGGTGGGTGGGAGGAGCCAGCTTGAAGACCTTCCAGCAAGATTTAAAGCGGCAAGGAACCTGTCAGTAAGTGTGGATGAACAACATATACCATTCCTAGAACTCCTGTTACCGGTGAGTAACCTGTATTTCAGTGCTTCTGGACTGAGGTCCTTTGTCTTTTGCTTGTTTTATTTTTTATTTGAGCCACCACCACCCAAGCAAACAAGGTCCGCATAGGAGAGGCTGACTCTCAACTGCAAAGTTAGATCAGAGAGTCAGTAGGTGCTGGCCAAGTGCAGAGGAAGGACATGCATAGTCTGTTGCTACAGACTGATGTATTGAAGAAGGGATATGCCATTGCTGAAGATTATTTCTTGCATTTTGAATACACTTCACACAGAGATTGTGTGTTGAACCTAAAGTTTGGTGTTTATTCCATCTGTTATCCCACAACCCCTCCACAGTATGCGCATTCCAGATGTATGCACAAAAATGGCATGTCCCAATCCCAACCCTATACGCTTAATAAAAAATGTGCTTGTGCACACCAAATTTCAGTTGTATGCACACTTTGTCTTCCAAACAGGGGCTTCACTGGCATTGATACTGTTAATTATACCTGTTAAACAGGTGCTAACTGTGCTGCCAGTTGTTAAAGACGTGCAAGTTGTACTCCATTTCAGCCTGTTTGTCAGAACAAGGAGATTTAAAGAAAACAAACAGCTTAAACAGCTCAGAGTATGAAACATTTGATGATTTGGCATCTTTTCAGTGAGTCTGGTACATTCACTAAAAGTAAAAAGTGACTAGTAAGTGAGAAAGTGTGTTTTACTTAGTGGCTCCATTGATTTCAATATAATTTCGGTTGTATGCCATTTCGGATGTATTCACAAAAACAGGGTGTCCCAAGCATGTGCGTATATCAGGAACTGACTATAGTCCATTCTCTGCTCCATATGGCCCGTCCTGAATCCAGGCCCTTTTATAGCCACCCCCAGCTATTCCATTGATGGAGGGGAGAGGCGGCATGGCGACAGCTGTTGATGCTTTTAACTACCTGATGGCAGCGACTGTATAGTTTTGTTGTGCTATACAAGAGCAGTCAGTCTTCAGGCACTGGCGGCTGGGCTTGAGCCATACATAGTAAGAGCATCAGTTGGATGTACTCACTACAACCCCACCTGCTGGTACCAGAAGACAGATTATGCTATACGTGCACAAGCCTAACACTAAAGACATCAGTGTTCAGGAGCCGAAGGTGTCTAGGACCACCACCCTAGCCAGTGGAGCAGGCTTGGGGGTGTCTTGATGAGGGGACTTAAGGTGAAGGGGTGTCAGACAACCAACTTTTTTTTTTTGGGGGGGGCAAATATTAATCTCAGCAGTTTGTATCTGCCTGGGTGCATAGAAGAATGGGAGCATTTAGCTGTCTTGCCCCATCAGGATTAGGTTACTTGGGCTTCACATGGGATAACCAAAGAGACTATAAAATCGCCCTTTAGCCTTCCCACCCATTCACAGTGTAAACCCCATGTCCAGACCTAAAGCCTATGGCTGAAGTGCTCAAACATATTGCCAAGTAACTCTTTTATTCTTTAAGATTTAATAATGTTTATATCTTATATAGTTAATAAATCATATGCTGTAAGTTAGTAGCCAGTCTTACCTTAGGTTGTAGATTTATTTGTTATACAATGGCAAGAACATTTCCTGGCGTCTGATTGGTCAGTCTGGGGCTGGACCCATGATGTTATCCCAGCATAATATCACAGGTGTGATGTTATCCAGCATAACATCACGGGTCTAGTCTCAGCACTGTGAATCTCCTAACTGATTGCATCGGATTTGGATGATTATTTTCTTTTTCTCTGAAGAAACCAAAATATTTTTCCACATTAACAAAAACATCTTTAAAATTCTTTTTTTTTTTAAATTCTGTATAACAAGAAGCCATACAAGCCATTGTATAATGGGAATAATGCCTTCCAGAGTGTGTGTCGTGCTGGGATAACATCACTTCTGGGGTAATTGGCCACACCCGGCCTGCGGCCTTGTGCCCAGTCTCCCCAGGCCTGACGTTATGCCAGCACGACACACACCCTGTCGGGAATTATTCCTTTAGTATATCGCTGGAGAACTGCTGTGATGTGCTGCAACCTGTACAGGTTCACATTTAGAACCGATCCAGAAGATTCAGGCACAAAGGGAAAAGGGGTCGGACTTCTTTGAAGTCACATGTGTATCAAGCAGCCTATTGGGTGGACACAACCCATGTTGTAAGGAATGTTGAGTGCTTCAGAGATTACCCCCTACAATCATCCTTTAGCCTTCCCACCCATTCACAGTGTAAACCCCATGTCCTGACCTAAAGCCTATGGCTGAAGTTCTCTGCAGTTGATTTATACCGGAATGGTGGGAATACAGCAGCCACAGGCATTCCTACAGCTAGCCAATGCTTAATCAAAAAACAGTAACCAGTAAGTAAGTAGTAAGAGTAAAAAATGTTATGTTTATACAGGATACGTGTCATGTGGGTTGATAACCCAGTTTACGAGACAGACCTGTTTAATGTTCCAACTAAACATATACACATAGACATCTATCTACACATTAGTACACACAATCCTTAGCAACCCAATAAATAACACATCACTAAACATTACTACCTTGACTAGACTATTTAAACATAGTCTTTAAAGTCATCTACATGTATAGATATTGCAAATTTAAAATCACAGTAATAGTCCCTAAGACTTTGTAAAAATTCAGTCCTATCTACCAGTACAGTAGTAACAGATAATCACATATGAATGACTGTCCATTAAGTTTAGTGCCACCCGATCCTCAGGGTCCCTGTGTTCAGGAGTGTATGAGATCCTCTAAATACAAACACATCCAAATTTACTAATATCATTTATTTCTTGAATGAATAAATTATAAGATGTTGATGTATGAGCTGAAAATGGTAAGATGTTCCAGTAATTTGATGCTTGATCGCCCAAAGTTTGTTCTCCGTATTTATTTCGAATTTGGGGAATGTCATTTTTTTTTTCCACGTGGATTGGTCTTCCAAGTTTATCAGTTGATTGTTGTTTGTTAAATAACACAACGTTAATGTAGTAATTTGGATAAGACTTATAGTACTTGTGATTTGTTTTCTGCCATGACCTAGTGCAAATTATATCCAAAGATTGCCACTGCAGACCTTAAGGTTAGCAAGCAATGTGAGAAGGGAGTAGGGAGGGCCGGGGGTATACTGGGATGTATAGGGAGAGGCATCAGCAGCAGAAAACAGGAAGTTGTTATCCCTCTGTACAGACAGTTGTTGAGACCCCATCTGGAATACTGTGTCCAGTTCTGGAGACCCCATCTCCGTAAGGACATAGACAGGATAGAGGCAGTCCAGAGGAGGGCAACTAAAATGGTGCAGGGTCTGCAAGAGAAGCTGTATGAGGAGAGACTAAAGGAGCTTAATATGTATACCCTTGAGGAAAGAAGGAGAGGGGACATGATAGAAACTTTCAAGTACCTCAAGGAATCAACAAAGTCCAAGAGGGTAGCATCTTTCAGAAAAGAGACTTGCAAGAACAAGGGACACAATTTAAAGATAGAAGGAGGCGGTTCAGGGCAATGTAGGAAGTATTATTTCACAGAGAGGTAGTGGATGCATGGAACAGCCTTCCTGAGGAAGTTGTGGGGTCTAAAACTGTGGGAGAATTCAAGAATGCATGGGACAAACATAAGGCAATTCTTGTGGGGGGCAGGAAGATATAGGCTGTTGGTTAACTAGGATCTGCGGCCTATCCTGTAGGTAGAGAAATGGGCAGACTAGATGGGCCTAGCGGTCCTTATCTGCCGTCAAAGTCTATGTTTCTATGTGCAATGGTATGTTCTGAAATTGTATTGTAGGACATACCTTGCCAAGTTGTAGTGCACCTTATCGAGTTTCGATAATTGTTTATTTGTTGTACACTACACAAGTTCTCCATGTGTTATTACAGGCATAATTAATTGCTCTGCCACTATTTTATGAGTGCTTTTCCCGAAACACTTTGCTGTCCTACGTAACGCACCTATTCTTTTGTTTACTTCTTCTATCAAAGTATTCACATGTACGTTAAAAAACATTTGGGCATCAAAAGTTAATGCATGACAGAGGAGGGTTCTACTAGGAAATTAATGCCCGACTGGGGCCTCGTGCCTCCAACCACCAACCAGGCATTATACATAGATACATAGACAGTGTTGGCAGATAAGGGCCTACGGCCCACCCAGTCTGCCCATTTGAACTTATAAGTTTACTTTGTTTTCCTAGAAGTCTGTTGCCTCTTAACCCTGACCTCCTGAATTCCTTTGTCTATCCCAAGCACTCTTAAATCCCGTGATTGTTTCAGCCCCCCACCACTTCCTTCAATAATTCCCTAGTGGAGCCCGATTCTGGAGTGCATTAATGCACTCGTAACATGGCAAGTGCTACAGAAATTGACTTCACAAATGAGTATTTTGAAAGAAACACAAAGATGTTAATTTCTCGTAATCTTAATTTCTTTTTTACTGCGTGTAATTCATTTTGATACATGCAACATTCTTCAGTGTTGTGGCTGCTACATAGTACTGTGCCACTAAAAAATAAAAATTGTTGAAGATTAATACATGGTAATAAACAGTGGATTTGAAAATTTTTGTACAAAATACTTATTTTTGAAAACTCCTTATAACTTGCTCATTTTGTGCTGATTTGAGGAGCACAGCATTATGAGAGCGGTGATTAACATATTGTGCCGATTGAACTCCACTATTTCGGGCAACAAGAACTTTACACAGTGTGTTATTTATTCTTATTCTGTCATTCCTCGGCATCAGAAGTTTGGCTTTTCAGGTAATTGGCTACAGGCATTGCATTGCCCAGTTGCTGATTTGAGTGGTGCACATCCTGTTCGAGTTTCACTGTCGATATTTCTAGGTCGCCGATACTGATTTTTTCTGTTTTTTCAGAGTTGCATGTTTCACTGTTGGTAACAGTGTGGGTACATCTTTGTCAGTGTCGAACATCGTATTTACCTAACACTGCTGGTATATCGCAAATGGGCATAGTGATTTGCTGCTGTGTGTTCTCTGGGGTGGATAGTCACATTCCGGAGAAGGTGCTTAACTTTGTCAGTCAGTTTTTCATGCAAGTACCTGCTTGGTATTTGGGGCTCATTAACTGCAGGACATATTACAGATAGTCAGATATTCCATGGAAAAAGTAAATTCTAGGGATGTGGATATGTTGTTCATTCACACTGTCTGGCAGGTTCCTTGCCGCTTTAAATCTTGCCGGAAGGTCTTCAAGTTGGCTTCTCCCACCCACCCGGGTGGTAAAACTCTCGGCTCCGACCCATGACACCAGATCTTCCTTACCGCTTGGAAGCTCAGGTTGCCTCCTTAACGCTCTGCGTATAGACTGGATCCTAATTCTTTGGTTCGCCTGAAAATAGTTTAAAATTCTGAAGACTTAGGTCAAATTCTTCCCTCATGACTCTGCAGTGAGCCAATCGACTCCCAGTTTTTGGCGGTGCCCATGCACGGGCAGAAGATGTCCAGGACTGACCTGCATTCCATGTGCATCGACTGCCTCGGCCTTGATCACGACCCGCAGGCCTGCGAGTTGCGTAGATCGTTCTTGGCCAACGTCCTTGAAGACCGCGCTGCCCGGTTACAACTTAGGCTCCCCAAGAAGCGTTACTTACTGGTGAAATCTAAGGAGGCCTGTTGGGTGGTGTCCGTGGTGGCTGGCTCGGCTGAGCAAGTCGAGCAAATGATCGCCCTCGAGGAGGAGGCGGCTTAGGCCGCATCCTCATCCTCCTCAGTCGCGGCATTTATCCCGCTCTCATTGGGATCCTCCTACACAGCTTCTTTTAAGGAGCTTTGCCAGTCCCTTTCCACGAAGGGAGAAGGGCCATCGGGACACTCTTTTCGGTCAAGAAAGAAGGACTCGAAGGGTAAGTCCCATTGTCGATGTTCGTGGGAGCGGGAGAGGTCCCTTTCCCCGGACAGTCAACACTCAACTTCGGTCAAGGTTGCGGCTAAGGCCGCTGGCTTCACGGTGTCCCCGTCAGGTCAGCCAGCCGAGACACCCGTCGACGCGGTCAAGATTTTTCTCGACCCGTCGGACGAGCTGTCGACTGGTGAAGCAGACAACCCTTCATCACAGGTTCCCATGGTGGAAACCAAGGACTTGCCTGCGCCTCCTGTGATGGAGTCCCCGGTCAAGGCTCCCGAGCCGAGGGAGGAGTGGGTGTCCCCCCGCTCCCTCCCAGACCCACCCTCGGAAACACCGAGGGTCCTGGTCTCAGACCTCGTCTCGGTCTAGCCGATCCCGCCGACATCGGCGGTCTCTATCTCGGCGGTGCCGCTCATCCTCGTCTTCCTCCTCAGAAGAGGAGAGGCTTTGGTGCAAATTGCGTCAACGCTACAAGAACTTAATGTGGCAGCAGCTCCTTTTGTCCGGGAACAAGTCGATGCCGTCGCCTTCCCTGGCCATTAAGTGCTGTCACCCGGAAGGCCGAAACAACCCTTCGCGGTAGTCGAGGTGCCCAAGCCTGGGCCGGTTGTTTGGCCGAAACCAACTGCCCCATCGATTATGGTGGAACCTCCACCTCCACAACCGAAATCGGGGGCGCTGACCAAGGACTCTCGGTCAGGTCAGAGTCTGCCCCACCGGTTGTCGGTCACCCTCACTCCTGAACGTCCTCGGCAGGTGGAGGGTGGCTCAGGCCCCAGGCAGCTCTTCACAGACTCCTTGGAGTCTGACGACAACTCCTCCCTGTTTTCCAGGCCCCTTGACTTGGAGTCCTCTGGGGGGCAGTCGATGGACGAGAGCCCATTATCGTTCATGGGTCTGCTTTGGCTCATCTCGGAGTCCACCAGGATGCGGCTCGAGCCCGTATCCAAACAGGCCTGGTATCCCCTGATGGAGATACCGGACTGAGGGGAATTGCCCACGGAGGTCTTTCCGGTGGCTGAAGCCATTGGTGGCCCAGCCTTGGAGCTTTGGCAGCTGCCAGCGTCCTGTCCTGTGCCTTCGGCCAGGATGGCCAGGAAGTATGCGGTCCCTACCGGCTTTTTGTCCAGTTTTTCAAAGCACCCCTTTGCGGAGGGGTTGGTCACCGATAGCGTTTTCCGGCACTCTGGAAATGCTAGGGATGTGGATAAGCCCCCCCGACAAGGAGTCCAAAAAGCTGGACTATGCCGGGTGCAAGATGTATGCTGAGTCCTCCCTCGGCCTCCGACAGACCATCTCGGCTGTGCTGATGGCACACTTCTCCCACGCCCTCATGGGCTCCCTGGATGAGGTGATCCCTCATCTCCCGTCCGACCTGCAGACTACGATCAAGCAGGTGCGGGATCAGGGAAGGGTAGTGGCGAAACAGCAGCTCCAAACGGCTCTAGACATTGGAGACTCCTGTGCCCGATCAGTAGTGGCTGCAGTGGCCATGCGCCGCAGAGCATGGCTGAGGGTATCCACCTTCACGGCGGATACCCAGCACAAATTGGCAGACGTCCCCTTCTTGGGGACTGACCTGTTCAGCCCTGGAGTGGAAGGCCACCTCCAGCGGATCGAAAAGTCCAACACTACCCTGGACTCTGTCACCTCCGCCCAGAAGGACAAGGGCTGTCATCAGCAACATAAATCCTTTCGCCCTTCTGCTCCTGCGGCAAGTCCGGCCCAGCAACTCCAGCATCAGGGCCAGCAGGCTCGCGCTTGGCACCCCAAAGCCAAGCCTGAGGCTTCCTCTAACAGGAAGCAGGGAGGAAAAGGCCCAGGAGGATCCTCGGCCGGTCCTACCTCCAAGCCTGCCCTGTGACGGGTTGAGGGGTGTTGCCCCCAAACTCGTTGCTCCCCCCGGGTTCCCCCCATAGGGGGACGGCCCTGACACTTCCTTTCAACCTGGTCCGCTATCACCACGGACTGCTGGGTGTTGGAGGTAGTAGGAAAGGGCCTGCCTCTGGAGTTCGAGGAGGCCCCGCTCTTCCAAGCCGTCACCCTGCGGGGGGCTAGGGGGTCCGCAGCCTCCCTGTCGGCTCATTGAGCCAACATTACCCTGCTCCTCGAAAAGGAGGTGATCAGGAAGGTGGCAGACCCTCCACCAGACCCGGGGTTTGTGTTCAGGTACTTCCTGGTCCGAAATGGACAGGGGGCTGGCGCCCCATTCTAGACCTGCACGACCTGAACAGGTTCCTAAGGTCTCGAACCTTCAGGATGGTCACTCTGGCTCAGATCATTCCTTCCTTAGAATGAGGCATGTGGTTCCGTTCTCTGGACCTCCAGGATGCGTTCTTTCACATTCCAATCCATCCGTCCCACCAGAGATTCCTCCACTTCAGGGCAGAGGGGTCCCTCTACGAGTTCCGGACTATGCCCTTCGACCTTTCTCTAGCTCCCAGGGTCTTCACCAAATGCATACTTGATGGTGGCATTTCTCGGGCGCCAAAGGGTCAGTGTACCCTACCTGGATGACTGGCTGATTGCGGCCTCCTCCAGAATGGAGGTGGAGCGGTCCAGGGATCTGGCCCTCCAGGTTTGCTCTCAAGTTGGCCTCCTTATCAACCAGGCCAAGTCAGAACTCATGCCAAAGCAGGTGATACAATTCATCAGTGCAGAGCTCGACTCTCTGCAAACAGGGCCGAGGTTCTTTCCTCCTTTGCCCAGTCATTTCAGGTTGGGCAACTGCGCCCTGCCCGGGACATCCTGCGCCTCCCGGGCCTCATGGCGGCCTGCACCAGTATGATCCATTGGACCCATTGGTACATGCGTCCCCTACAGTGGGAACTGGCCAGCCAATGGTCACAGCGCTCCGATCCTTTGGATCAGCTAGTGACAGTGACCTAGGAGATGTGGAACACTCTCTAGTGGTGGACCGTTCCAGCTCATCTGCAATGAGAGCATCCCATTTGTCCACTGCGAGCCAACAGTCTCTCTGTTGACTGATGACTCTCTGATGGGTTGGGGTGCCCATCTGGGGGAGCACAGAGCGCACGGCCTCTGGTCCCCTCGGGAGTCCCAATGCCACATCAACCTGCTGGAGCTTCGAGTGGTTCGTCTAGCCCTCACCACCTTCGCTCCGTTTGTACGGGGTCAGGTGGTCCAGGTCCAGACAGACAATACCACGACCATGTACTACCTAAACCGCCAGGGCGTGACACGCTCCATGCCTCTGTGCAGGGAAGCTCTCGACATTTTGTCCCTCATGCGCAGCCCGGAGGCGGATCTCCTTGTCATCCATGTGGCAGGACCCTCCAACATTCTGGCCGATGCCCTAAGCTGGATAGGGGCTGCGTTCCATGAGTGGTCTCTCCTGCCGGAGGTAGTACAAGATCTAGTCTCCCACTGGGGCATGCCTCAGATGGACCTGTTTGCCTCCAGGGAGAAGGCAAAGCTGAGACTGTTTCATGCCCGCCTCCCTCAGCAGGGCTCGCTGCAGGGGGATGCCTTCTCGAGGCCGTGGACCCTGGGCCTCTTCTGTGCCTTTCCCCCATTTCCCTTGATCCACAAGGTGCTTCTCAAGGCGAGGAGGGACAAGGTGCAGGTGATTCTGGTAGCCCCAGACTGGTCCCACCAGTTCTGGTATCCAGATCTCCTCAGTCTCAGCTCCAGGCTCCCGTGGCGGCTTCCAGCCAGCCCGGACCTGATCTCAGTCAGTCAGGGGAAGGTATTCCATCCGGACCTTCAATCCCTGCACCTGACGGCCTGGTTTCTGAGCAGCTACAGTTCCAGGCCTTGGGTCTTTCCAACGAGGTCCTCAACGTGGTTGAGGCGTCCCGGAAGGAGTCGACCAGAAAATGCTACACCTTTAAATGGAAGAGATTCTCCATTTGGTGTTGGGGCAAGGGCCTGAACCCTTCCTCCTGTTCCTTGGCAAGCATTCCGGACTACCTGTGGTCCCTTTCTCAGCAAGGGCTTCGGTCGACGACCCTTAAGGCGCACCTGGCAGCCATCTTTGCTTACCGGGCACAGGCCGGGAAGCAGTCGGTGGTGCAGGAGAAGGTGGTCGGGTGCTTTTTCCAAGGCTTTGATTACATATCCCCTCCGGTGTGAGACCCTCCACCTCCTTGGGATCTACTGCTGGTATTGGCTAAGCTCATGGGCAAGCCATTCGAACCGATGCACAGGTGTGACATCTCTCACCTCTCATGGAAGACCGCCTTCTTGGTGGCTATCACGTCTGCCAGAAGGATGGGAGAGCTCCAGGTGCTGTCCATCGAGTCTCCTTATCTGGTCTTCCACAGGGACAAGGTTGTCCTGCGCCCCAACCTGAAATTCCTTCCGAAGGTGGTGTCGGAATTTCACCTTAACCAGGTGTTGACTATGCCGGTGTTCTACCCCAGTCACACCTTGGAGGCTGAATATAGGCTCCATCGTTGGGACCTAGAAGAGCACTAAGCTTATTACAAGGAGTGAGCGGCTGAAGTTCGAGAGTTCACCAGCTGTTTGTCACCTACGCTGAAGTCGCATCTGGCAGACCTGCAGCCAAGTGGATGATAGGCAGGTGGGTCACCTCCTGCATAGATCTCTGCTATGGGTTGGCGGGCATGGAGCCTCCCAGAGGATAAGAACTCATTCTACCGCCATACCGCTGCATCGGTGGCTGCTTCCAGGGACGTCCCTATCCAGGAAATCTGCAGGGCTGCTACCTGGAAGTCAGCACACACCTTCATCACCCACTACCACATCGGCCTTGAATCATGCCGGGATACTGGTTTTGGGGCTTCGGTTCTCTAGTCTTTATTCCCTAAGTAGGGGGTATGCATCTTGCCTCCTTCCTCCCAGAGAACTGCTAGGAGTCTGCTAGACATTGTGGATGAACTACATATCCATGTCCCTAGAAATACAGGTTACTCACCTGTAACAGGAGTTCTAGGAATGGTATATGTTGTTCATCCACACGACCCACCCAGCCTCCCTGGCTACGACACACAGCCTAGCTTCCAGCGGGCTAGATCTGGCGTCATGGGGCGAAGCAGAGGTTTTTACCACCCGGGTGGGTGGGAGGAGCCAGCTTGAAGATCTTCCGGCAAGATTTAAAGCGGCAAGGAACCTGCCAGACAGTGTCGATTAAAAACATATGCCATTCCTAGAACTCCTGTTACAGGTGAGTAACCTGTATATTTCAACAGGGTGGGTGGGTTGGAAACTACTAACACTGTCTTTATATACTGTGTGCTGGCCAGATTAATGTGGATTGGAATGGTACTGCAAGAGCGGGAGGTATTATGCGTTCCACAACTTTCTCAGGAGTTTAGCTGTACTACCACAACAGGCATTATTTGGGAATTAATCCCTGCTGAATTTAGGTCACATGTTGTGTTTCTACCAATTACTATACTTTTTGGCTTCTTGTATTAAAGGAAAACTGCACCCTCATATTTTTTAAATGTCATTTGCGTCTGTGTCAACAGACAACTCTTTCCAAGTAGCTGTTAAAGATGTATGCAAATGCTTTTGTTAGTTTTCACACTAGACACTGTCACTCTCCTGGGAGGGTCCATTTCATGGTTGTTGAAATCTCATTGTCCCTGAGAGCTGCATTAGCATATGAGAATGTGATGCGTAATCAACCTTTAAACTCCCCAGTATGCCTGTCTGCTTAAGTAGTTTTAAAAGAATCAAGCTGCAAGAAGGTGTGAAATACCACATTTACCTTCGGTGAGTTTTACAAGCTATCTGAGTTGTAATGCAGTTTTTTCTCCCTTTAATCTCCATTCAGTTTATAAGTTTCCAGAGAGTTTTTGCAGGATATTTGTTATTTTAGCATAGAGATACATGATATAAATGCTAAATCACACATGCCCACACAATGCAAAGCATCATGGACTGCATATGCAAATCACCACAGAATGTTATGCTGGTTCAACTTTAAGCAGAATTGCATGGTGCCGAAAGGCCTCTCACACAGTTTGCAAAGGGTGCTAACAGATGATATAAATGGTTGATCAGACATCATGTTCTCATATGTTAATACAGCTCTCAAGAACAGTGAGATTTCAACAGCCACGAAATGGACCCTCCCAGGAGAGTGATAGTGCATAGATTGAAGTGTGAAAACTAAAAGTAGCAGTTGCATACATCTTTAACAGCTACATGAAAAGAGTTGTCTGTTGACATGGAAGCAGATGACATTTAGAAGATATGAGGGTGCAGTTTTCCTTTAATTGCCATGTTACGATTAGTTTTAATCCTTTTTTCTTTCATTCTCTACAGACAGCTGATTGGGTGAACTTTTGCCTCTGGATAATTGTAATGGTTCTGCTGATTGTGCAGAAGCGGAAGGAGTCCGAGTTCAAGCCACTGTCTGCATCTGACCCTGAATGGAGCACTGCAGAGAATGAACCCATTGTCGCATCAAGATCTAGACAGTCCTGAGAGGTCAACAGAAGAGAAAGAAACAATGTTACATGACTTAAGATTCCTGAAAAAGTGTATGGGTGTGTGTGTCCTGTCTAACTGAATTAAGTGAGAATGGTGGACACAGACATTGGAGGAAAAAAAAAATCGCTGTATGTAGAGATCCTTTTGGTCTGCGTGCGTGCGTGCATGTGTGCATGCGTGAGTGTGTAATATTCATTTATAAAGCTATACAGTGGATGCCTGCTAGGGGTGTATTGATTAGAACTATATATTAGTTTGCATCACAGCATTTATTTGCAATATCCGTACATCAGTCTCGAGTGCATAAGGTCCATTTTTGGATAAAGCCATATTTTGTTCCTTCACTCACAGCACTGAGCTCATCGATGAACTTGCCTCTGTGGAACATGCAGCTTTTGTGTGCCAGTCATTCTGTGGTTTACTGAATTCTACAAAGACCCAAGGGAGGTGTGCATGTGGCACAGTGTACTCTGGTGCCCCCCCATGCCAGTCTGTAGAAGTAATACAAATTTCAATGGTAATTATACACAGTTATGTTCCCACTAGCCATTAGCCAAGTTGCCAAATGGCTAAAGGAATTTCTAACCCGTTCACCACACTGGATAAAGCATTAAAACAGATTCTGCTACACACATAATGAGCATTTTCAGTATCAGGACCATGGCTGTGATTTAAGTATATTTTTATGTTGCTGAAAGTTTTCGGATGGCTTTAGCCACAGTGACTAACAAAGGGAAAAAGCCTAGTGGGAACATAGAAAAATGAATAACTTTTTAAGGTTTCACTGAGTGGACTCAAACTGCCCACAGTGTCAGAAGAATTCAGTTGTTCCTTCATTCCACAATACATCTCACCATCTTTAAAATGTAGCAAAACAATTCAGTGCAGTTTCTTTCAGTCAGCTTTAATGTATTATTATTATTATTATTCTCCTCGGAGTCTGTTACCACAACAGAACCCTCTCTCTGACCAGGAGGGTGGGCAGTTGCTTTCAGCTTCTGATAGTAGTGCCACACTGTGATCGTCTGCCAAGGGTGGGTTGCAAATGCCATGTAGCCTGCACCCCCTTTCCCCAGAGCTGAGCATTTAACCTCCATGGCACCCTGAGCTTGTAGCCGGTTTCAGTGTAGGATTTCGGAGCTCGCTCTCACACGAGCCCAGTCTCTGCACTGCCACTGACTTAGTGCACAGTTTTAGTTTTCATGTTCCAGAGCACAACTGAGTAACATCCTCATAGTAACTCCCAGGTGGACTGGTCAATTGTTTCAGGAGAGATTATAGGCCTCCTTCGAGGACATATTTCCCATAGAGCCCCATACATTGCATTTGACCGAAGCTGTATTGCAGAGTCTGCTGTTGTAAAGGGCACTCTCCTCCTCTGTTGCCCTACACCCCCTCCCCCACCACTACCACCACCCACTGGGGTTTTGCATTGCTGTAATTGAGCTGGTGTGTTTGGCTGCAGGAAGGAGATTCTCTTGAAGATCTACAGTTACTGGTAAGTAGTAAACCATTCTCAAAGATTCTAGCTGAATCTGGGGTATGAGGTTGTGCTTGTGATCATAACCAGATCACTGTTTCCCTTGGCTACTGTTTTTCCTCCTAGAGCTCTGTACATATATTACCTGCATATATGACTGTATTTCATGTGCTGTTTGGGTAACTGTTACAGAGTACCAAACCCTTACTACACCACCGCAAATCACAAATCCTTAGTCAGGACTGTGAGTTCCCTTCGTAAGAGACTGATGCAGACAGAGCAGTGGGAACAATCAGTGGATTTACTTGCTCTGGTGTGAATTGAATGCCCTGTTATTTTATAGCGCCAGCTGGAGAGCAACTCGGATGGAGCGCCTTAACCTACAGGGATCTGCCAAAAGAATCAGAGTTATTTGACGTAAAGATTCATCAGTTAGAGATTACCATGTGTAAAAGGTAGTCAAGCTGATTACTATAGTAGCAAAAGGAAGTAAATCATGTCAAGTTGATGAGAGTTGGTTAAGAAACCATGTTTTCAACTGCATGCATGATAGAAAGGGCACCGTTGTAGTTGCATGGTTGGTTGAAGACCAGGCACTGTTGATGTATATTAAATTATTCTGCCAAGTCGTGCTCGGATGGAAAAAGTAACTGCAAGTAATCCAGATGACTTCTGCCCTCATAAAATAATGTAATTACCCAGTGAGATTAATTTAGTTAGAAAGTAACTGTAATTTATTTAGCAATGTAATCAGATTCCAGTGTTACTGTAATTCTTTACTTTTAACAATCCTGCCCATCATAGTGCAACACAGTGCTTCAGAAACACGTTAGTCTTTACACGTGCTGACAGTTCACAGAAGGTGCATTCCAGCAGTAAGGTTGACCACAGCACTGGCAGCTGTTTACGTCTGTTTTCTAACCGTTGTGTGGGCTTGCAGTAACTTAAAAAGTAGTCCACAAGAAAGTTCAGCTCATGGAAATTCCATTTTGCACAAAAGTGATGCCTCAAAATCTTACCTCCAGTTATGAAAACTTTTTTTCTGTATATAATGTGTGGTATTTTCTACCCCCCTTTTTTTTCTCTGCAACTTATTTTCACACAAGTTTCCTACAGCCTTAGTCTGTTGGTTGGTGGACCACTCCCCATTGATAGCTATCTCCCTGGCATCCCTTCCCACATAACTGGACCTCACACCCTGACCCAGGAGGAAAGAGATACAGATCCCTGGTTATAGGAGTCTAGTGCCACCCTACCAGGGAGTATTAAGCATGATTCTTCAGGACTGTATTGTAACCTCTTGTTGCGCTGACTGGCATCCAAGGCTTAGGGTGTGCACCTAGATCCCCCCCTGTGTGGCGAGTGAACATGCTCCCCACAAGGCCATTAGATGAACACAGACTCTTTTTCCATATACATCTTTAATCTCCCTTTACAATCATCTCCACTATCAGTCTCCAACTGACAACCTTCCTGCCCAACAACTATGGTGTTGGTCTCGAGACTATAAGTGGCCTTCATTCAGGTGATTATGGGGGGGGGGCCTTGATTTGTTCCTCCATCTTCAGAGCACTTACATCTGCAGTGGTCCCCTGTGAAGGAGGTGGGGAACTGCCACATTGATCCACCACAAAGATCATCATAGAAATGGAACTGGGGCACCTCTCTTTCTCAGCTAAGAAACACCACTGCCCACAGTACTCCTGACCTGGGCTGGGGCTGCATGACCATTAAGACCCATTCTCACTCCTGAACTTGGCTCATCAGTACCACTGAAATAAAGTGGGTATCCAAAAGCATATCTTGGCCAGCGAAGCCACAAGTATGAGGTTACCAAGCCTGATTCGGCAAGTACTGTTAAAGTCATTGCTAACATTAGCAGTTTCCCCCCCACTTGGAACAGATGTCATTTGTGCCATTAACTAGAGCATTTTCGTAATGAAGGCTGTAGAGTTCCAATTGAAAATGTTAGCCATCTCTGATAAGGGGGAAGGAAGGTATGTAATGCAACATACAGGTTTTTCTCATGGTGTTTTTTTATAGGTCACTTCTTAAGGCTGAAGTTACTCAGAACCTCTGATTAAACATCTCTGTTAACATTTTCCTAACAATTTGCCTGCTACCAGAGTTTGTTGTGAGGGTCCAAATCTTCTGCAGTTGTACAGTTTTAAAGTGAAAGGCTGCATCCCTGCCTGTCTTTCAAACACCATGACAAGATTGTTAAACTTCTAAAATAGTTTTCACAAGAGGGCAGGGCACACAGTGATTTTGAGTTTCTATATGAAGAGACTATAGGAGTGTCCTGATAGTGAATTAGCTGTGGGCACAGCTTGTTATGCCAGTGACTGGGATTTGTGCCACAAGCCTGGACTACCAGCATGGACTGTTCGGAGGACAGTTGAGCATCCAAGCAGATACCCTCCTCTTTGGGGATAGTGGGCAGAGACTCTTGCTGCTGTTTCTCCCACCTGGATGACCACAAGTGGCAGTGCACCACAGACCTCTGAAAGACGTTTGTGGGGGGAGACATAGGTGTGGTGCATCAGTGCAAGAACTGTGCTCAGTATGCTGGGACATAAGTCAGTTTATGTTGTGTTTTTGCTTCACCTTTTTGTCGAAGAAGGGCAGTGACTTCTGATTGCTTTATTTTCTATTCTGTTATCTTTCCAAGCAGGAAACAGTAGGTAATCTCTTTCCAGAAGGCCAGTGTGGGAGGCTTTTTTGCTCATGCTAACCTTGGGGGGGGGGGGGAGCGAGACTATCTGTTTTAGTACACGGGCGGGGTATGGAATCGCTTTGTGTAGCACAACACCTGAAAATTCTGTTGACTCCGTCTAGGACATGGAAGGAGATGCTTTTGGTGCAGATTTCTCTCTGAAGGCTTGGTCATTCTTGTTCCAGTTTGATTAGAGGCGTCTACTTCACAAAACCTGGGAGCTTTGATGTGTTGATGACCGTACCTACCCTTTCATCTAGGGCCCTGTCCACACTGCACCGCTCAGACCCTGTAACGGATAGAAACCGTTACAACCAGGGAGCAGTGCAGTGTGTCCACACTGCCGTGGTGTCCGTTACGAGACTGGCACCACCGGTCCACACTTCGGGAGCCGGGCAACCATTACCGTGGCATTCGATCCCACAATGCGGCTCGCTGCTCTAGGGGACGATTTCCACACGTCCACACCACGCCTGGTAACGCATTGCTACATAACCAGTTTCATAACCGTTGTTGAAACCACCTCGTATGTGGTTTCAACAATGGTTACGAAAACGCCTTCTGTAACGTTACAAGTGTAAACGCAGACTGTTGCAGTAACGGATTGGGCACTCTGTAACATTACAGAGGGGTAGTGTGGACAGGGCCTAAGACAGGTGTGTGTGTCACTGATAAATGGGGACAGGAAGAAGAAAAATGAATGTGGCAGAGATTTGGTGTTTACTGCTGAAAGAGTACTTAACATGGACAGATGAGGTTCTGTGACCCCCCCACCCCATTATTTTAAAAGCATCCTTCAGTGAGACATGTCTGTGTTCTTTTAACATCATTAATACTAAATGAAGCAATCAAGTTCTTAAATGTAAACACCTGATGTAAAGGTGTTCTAAAGACATCTTATTTAGATGGAAGAAGGTTTGATCTTATTCTGATATGTAGCCTTCTAAGCTGAACCTGGGCACAACTCACCCAAGTGATAGCAGTTTCATTCATGGGTGTTCTTTAGAAGCATTGCTCGGGACAGAACTTGGGGAAACATATTTCCAGTAACAAAAACAAAAAGTGCTATAGGTCAGATATATCTCTGTAATCTGAACAGAGATAGAGTCTCCACTTTTCCAGTACTGGTCTCTAAATTCCTGGGGAATGACTTGAGGATTATCATTCCCTCTTCATCAGACACTTGACCATGTACTTTCATGAGTTTAAAAATCTAGAACTCCTGAAATGGACACAGATGGTCACATATAGTGCTAAATGATCCTCATAGTGCACGGTTTCCTGACTGAAGGACAAACCCTGCTTCAGGCTTCTGTGACTAGGAAATACCACAGGTCTTGCCTCTGTCAACCCTAATTCAGTCCCTTGCCTATTATTGGCTCACATACATTCAACCTGCCCGAGTGTTGGAATGCTGGCAGGGCACTCTACACACTGCCTGGTGTGCAACACCACCTGCAGTGGTGTCCGCCAAAATCTAATACTGTGGTAAAAGTGTCACAGATTCCTGCGGGATGAAAGGACTCAGCTGCCATTGAATTGCACTGTTTCCTGTAGAATTTGGCAGGGTCCTGCACTTCATCCTGCCAGACAGCCCTGTAGTGCAGTCTAAAAAACTTTGCTTGCACAAAAATATGAAATAGGACTCTTGTTTGGGAAAAATTTATTGTATGTTTTCTGTTCTTTTAATATTATATGTATATATTGTGCTAAAAAAATTAATCTTTAAAACTTAAGTTGCACTAAAACTTGGTTGAAGGTAGCTGTTTTACTGTCACTGTTGCTGCAGCTTTCATTTTGTATACTTGTAACAGGTTATGTATTAAATAGCCTTTAAAAATTGGATGCCTGCGTGCTGCAGTTTTATTTTGAAGCAGTGAGTAAAAGAGTGGTTAATCAGGGACTGTACAGGGCACTTAGAAAAGCTGTTACATGCCATCACTATCAACACACACACGCACACATAGTCATTAGAACTTTGTTTATTGAGGGAATGTTTACTACAACACCACCGTTTTCCTCCACTGTAAAACTACTGAATTGAAATAGAGAATAATGCATATGTAAAGTGTGTGATATGCAGCTTTTTACACACCCAAGGTGTGTGATAATATATATACCTCGAGAGCAAAGCTAGAAGGTTTTATATATTGTCACACACCGAGGGTGTGAAAAAAAAAACTGCAGATCACACACCTTCAGATGTGTTCTTTTATTTTTTTTATAACTGGTGCTAAGCAAACAAAGCTCAGAGTCTTAGCATTACACGCTTCCTGCGTTGCTGATTCAACCTCTGTATGGGCTTCATGGCATATTGGTTGTATTGATGACATGGTGAAGTTTCAATGGCTTCACCATTGTTTAAAGTTTTAAAAAAACTGAACGGTTCAATTTTCTGAGTTGGTAAGTACCTTAGCTTGGTGCACACAACCTGGCGCGAGACAGAAAAGTCGTATCAACTTGCAGGTTGATATGACTTTATACAGGTCTCCAAAACTGGTTGATATTGGGGGTCACCAGTTGTTATAACGAAATAACAGAGGAAATGTTGGCTTTGGAATGGGGGGGGGGGTTGTGATTCCTAACAGCAATCAATCAATAGAAAATGTTGGCTAGTAAATGTTCTTACTGTAAATTTAGTAGTAGTTGGAAGTTTATTCATAAAAACAGAAAAGGAGTACCTGATTGAGCCAAGGCTCATTTTCAGTGGGATCCCTATTTGTCATACACACCGGTTTCACAAATACCCTTAGTATTTAATTTCTGCAGTGTATTGTATCAAGATTTATAAAATGGGCAAAGGAAATCCTGTGTCCTGATTGGTCAGAGCTCCTGTCCACATAGGACAACAGCCATGCTGCTGGCATTTTTAATGCCAGGCCGGACGGATCACATCCTACATTTCCATGCCTGTCTGAAAATTTTGAAAAGCAAATTTCTGGCAGCCACGTTAGAGAAGTCAATTACTTTATACTCACTACTTGCCCTAATATCAAAATTCCATTCTTGACACAAGGAAACTACTCCCCATCCCCACAACACACCTAAGAAACGTAAACGAAATTTATCAGAATAATTAAACCCATTATCTGACCTTTGCTTTTTTTTTTTTTCTTAAAGGAAGGCTGTCCTAAACCGTGGGGGCAATCACCAGGGCTGCAAAAACGCGCGATTAAAACAACCAATATAGTTTAAAATGAATGGCGCTAACCTTTTATGAGTTATTTATTGTTGTACAGTTGCTCCTGGATGCACCATTTTGAAAGTGCCGCCGCACCGGAAGGCAGTGTGACCCAGACATCCGGTCCTGTGCCGGAATGCTCGTAAAAATGACGAGCGAGGCACATTTACACTGGATAAAAAGAAACATTGTGCCATGTAGAGGTCTATTAACTGAACCTCTAGAAGTAATTCCCAGTTAAAACGGAGCAGTGTAAGGTATTTAAAATCGTTCTTAAAGTTGGAGCTCCAAGCTCAGTCATGCGCAGTAGCGCCTAGTGCTCCAAGTTCGGGCATGCACATTAGCGCTAGGTTCTACTGTGCAGTCTTTTTTTCTGAAAGATGCTACCCTCTTGGACTTTGTTGATTCCCTTGAGGTACTTGAAAGTTTCTATCATGTCCCCCCTCTCCCTTCTTTCCTCAAGGGTATACATATTAAGCTCCTTTAGCCTCTCCTCATACGGCTTCTCTTGCAGACCCTGCACCATTTTAGTTGCCCTCCTCTGGACTGCCTCTATCCTGTGTATGTCCTTGCGGAGATGGGTCTCCAGAACTGGACACAGTATTCCAGATGGGGTCTCACCAACTGTCTGTACAGAGGGATAACAACTTCCTGTTTTCTGCTGCTGATGCCTCTCCTATACATCCCAGTATACCCCAGCCTCCCTACTGCCTTCTCACATTGCTTGCTAACCTTAAGGTAATCTGATATGATTACCCCCAGGTCCCTTTCCTTTTTTGTTGTTGTTACTACCTCCCCACCCATTGTGTATTCTTCCCCTGGGTTCTTGTTTCCCAGGTGCATTATTTGCACTTTTTGCATTGAATCTAGCTGCCATACATCTGACCATTCCTCCAACCTTGCCAAGTCCCTTTTCATCCTTTCTACGCCTCCTTGTGTATCAACCCTGTTGCAGATCTTTGTGTCATCTGCGAAAAGGCATTTTCCTTCCAGTCCCTCTGCAATGTCACTGATGAAGACATTAAAAAGGACTGGACCCAATATTGAACCCTCATGTACCTCATTAGTAACTCGCCTTTCAGAGTGGACTCTATTTACAATTACCTTCTGTGTCCTGTTGTCCAGCCAATGTTTTACCCAGGCTACCACCCTGGGACCCACTCCCCAGGCTGGTTAATTCCCGACCGAGGGATTCCCAGGAGGAGCCTTCCGTTATTCACAGGGCCATTGTAGGCCCAGCCTTGGAGCTTTGGCCTGCTTCCTGTCCTGTGCCCTCAGCCAGGATGGCCAGGAAGTATCTTCCGGTCCCTACGGCTCTTTGCGGTTTCTCGAACACCCTCTGCCGAGGGGTTAGTCACCAACAGCGTCTTCCGGCGTTCCAGAAACGCTTGGGACGTGGATAATCCCCCCCCCGACAAAGAGTCCAAAACGCTGGATTTTGCTGGGCGCAAGGTGTATGCTGCTTCCTCTCTCAGCCTCCGACAGGCCAGCTCGGCCGTGCTGATGGCACACTTCTCCCACGCCCTTATGGTCTCCCTGGATGAGGTTATCCCTCATCTCCCAGCCGACCTGCAGACCACGGTCCGTCAGGTGTGGGACCAGGGTAGGGCGGTGGCAAAGCAGCAGCTTCAGAGTGCTCTGGACTTAGGTGATTCCTGTGCCAGGTCAGTGGCGGCCGCGGTGGACATGCGCTGCAGGGTGTGGCTGAGGATATCCACCTTCACGGCAGATACCCAGCACAAGTTGGCGGACGTCCCCTTCTTGGGGACTGACCTCTTCGGCCCTGGAGTGGAGGGACACCTCCAGCGGATCGAAAAGTCCAATGCCACTCTGGATTCTGTCACCTCCGCCCAGAGGGACAAAGGCCGCCGTCAACAACAGCATAAGTCCTTTCGTCCTTCGGCCCCTGCAGCACGACCGGCCCAACAGCACCAGCAACAGGGCCAGCAGGCTCGAGCTTGGCGTCCCAAACCCAAGTCGGCGGCTTCCTCCAACAGGAAGCAAGAAGGTAAAGGCCCAGGAGGTCCCTCGGCCGGTTCCTGCTCCAAGCCTGCCCAGTGACGGGATGAGGGGTGCCGCCCACAAACTCGTCACTCCCCCCTGGGTTCCCCCCCGTGGGGGGACGGCTCTGCCACTTCCTTTCCACCTGGTCTGCTGTCACCACGGACCGCTGGGTGTTGGAGGTGGTAGGAAAGGGCCTGCCTCTGGAGTTCGAGCAGATCCCACCCTTTCGAGCCGTTGCCCCTCAGGGGCCACGGGGTCCGCAGCCTCGCTGTTGGCCCGCTGAGCTGATATTGCCCTGCTCCTCAAAAAAGAGGTGATCAGGAAGGTGGCGGATCCTCCTCCAGACCCGGGGTTTGTGTCCAGGTACTTCCTGGACCAAAACGGACAGGGGGCTGGTGCCCCATCCTTGACCTGCATGACCTGAACAGGTTCCTAAGGTCTCGGTCCTTCAGGATGGTCACTCTGGCTCAGATAATACCATCCTTGGAACAAGGTGTGTGGTTCTGTTCCCTGGACCTCCAGGACGCGCTCTTTCACGTCCCGATCCGTCCGTCTCATCAGAGACTCCTCCGCTTCAGAGCGGAGGGATCCCTTTATGAGTTCCAGGCCATGCCCTTTGGCCTCTCTCTAGCTCCCAGGGTCTTCACCAAATGCATGGCAGTGGTGACAGCATTCCTGTGGCACTGAAGGGTCCGGGTGTACCCCTACCTGGACGACTGGATGATTGCAGACCCCTCCGGAGCGGTCCAGAAATGTGGCCCTCCAGGTTTGCTCTCAGATTGGCCTCCACATCAACGAGGCCAAGTCGGAACTCATGCCGAAGCAGGTGATACTCTTCATCGGGGCAGAGCTGGACTCTTTGAGCCAGAGCTCGTCTCCCGGCGGACAGGGCTGAGGTTCTTTCCTCCTTTGCCCAATCATTTCTGGTTGGGCAATCGCGCCCTGCCCGGGACTTCCTGCGCCTCCTGGGCCTCATAGCAGCCTGCACCAGCGTGGTCCGTTGGGCCCGTTGGTACATGCGTCCCCTTCAGTGGGGACTGGCCAGCCAATGGTCACAACGCTGCGATCCGTTGGACCAGCCTGTGACAGTGACCCAGGAGATGTGGAACATTCTCCAGTGGTGGACCATTCCGGCACATCTGCAGGAGGGCATCCCATTCATCCGCCCCGAGCTGATGGTCTCTCTATCAACCGATGCATCTCTGATGGGTTGGGGTGCCCATCTGGGGGGAGCACAGAGCGCATGGCCTCTGGTCCCCTCGGGAGTCCCGATGCTATATCAACCTGCTGGAGCTCTGAGCGGTCCACCTAGCTCTCACCGCCTTTGCTCCGTTTCTACGGGGTCAAGTGGTTCAGGTCCAGATGGACAATACCATGACCATGTACTACCTAAACTGCCAGGGCGGGATGCGCTCCATGCTGTCATGCAGGGAAGCTCTCCGGATATGGTCCCTCATGCGCAGCCTGGAGGCAGATCTCCTAGCCATTCACGTGGAAGGAGCCTCCAACACCCTGGCTGATGCCCTAAGCCGGATAGGGGCTGCTTCTCATGAGTGGTCTCTCCTGCCGGAGGTAGCACAAGATCTCTTCTCCCATTGGGGTACACCTCAGGTGGACCTGTTTGCCTCCAGGGAGAATGCGATGCTGAGACTGTTCCGTGCCCGCCTCCCTCAGCAGGGCTCGCTGCAGGGGGATGCCTTCTCGAGGCCGTAGACCACAGGCCTCTTCTACGCCTTTCCCCCATTTCCCTTGATCCACAAAGTGTTTCTTAAGGCGAGGAGGGACAAGGCGCAGGTGATTCTGGTAGCCCCAGACTGGCCCCGCCAGCTCTGGTATCCAGATCTCCTCAGTCTCAGCTCCAGGCTCCCGAGGCAGCTTCCAGCCCGCCCGGACCTGATCTCAATCAGTCAGGGGAAGGTATTCCTTCCGGACCTTCAATCCCTGCACCTGATGGCCTGGTTCCTGAGCGGCTAGAGTTCCAGGCCTTGGGTCTTTCTGACGAGGTCCTCAACATCGTTGAGGCATCCTGTAAGGAGTCAACCAGGAAATGCTATGCCTTCAAATGGAAGAGATTCTCCATTTGGTGTCAGGGGAAGGGCTTGAACCATTCCGCCTGTCCCTTGGCAAGCATTCTGGACTACCTGTGGTCCCTTTCTCAGCAAGGGCTTCTGTCGACGACCCTTAAGGTGCACCTGGCAGCCGTCTCTGCTTACTGGGCGCGGGCCAGGAAGCAGTCGGTAGTGCAGGAAAAGGTGGTCGGGTGCTTTTTCAAAGGCCTGGATCACATATCCTCTCTGGTGCGAGAATGTCCACCTCCGTGGGATCTACTGCTGGTACTGGCTAAGATCATGGGCAGGCCATTCGAACCAATGCACAGGTGCGATATCTCCCACCTGTCGTGGAAGACCGCCTTCTTGGTGGCTATCACGTCAGCCAGAAGGATGGGAGAGCTCCAGGCGTTTCCATCGAGTCTCCTTATCTGGTCTTCCACAGGGACAAGGTTGTCCGGCACCCCCAACCGAAATTCCTTCCGAAGGTGGTGTCGGAGTTTCACCTTAACCAGGTGTTGACTCTGCCGGTGTTCTGCCCCAATCACACCTCAGAGGCCGAATATTGGCTCCATACTTTGGACCCTAGAAGAGCGCTCGCTTAGCAGATGGCTGAAGTTCGGGGAGAGGTTCGCCAGCTGTTTGTCATCTACACTGAAGCCGCACCTGGCAGACCTGCAGCCAAGCAGATGATAAGCAGGTGTGTCACCTCCTGCATAGATCTCTGCTATAGGTTGGCGGGCATGGAGCCTCCCAGAGGGATAAGAGCTCATTCTACTCACCATACCTCTACATCGGTGGCTGCTTCCAGGAATGTCCCTATCCAGGATATCTGCAGGGCTGCTACTTGGAAGTCGGCACATACCTTCATTACCCACTACCACATCAACCTTGAGTCACGCCGGGATGCTGGTTTTGGGGCCTCGGTTCTCCAGTCTTTATTTCCATAAGTATCGGGGTGCACTTTGCCTCTCCTCCCGGAGAACTACTAGGAGTTCGTTAGACAGTGTGGATGAACAACATATCCATGTCCCTAGAAATACATGTTTGCTCACCTGTAACAGGAGTTCTAGGAATGGTATATGTTTAACCATACTACGACTTTCTAGGACCTCTCCGGCTTCAAGCGCACAACCTGGCTTCCAGCGGCTAGATCTGGTGTCATGGGGCGGAGCTGAGGGTTTTACCACCGGGTGGGTGGGAGGAGCCAGCTTGAAGACCTTCCGGCAAGATTTAAAGCGGCAAGGAACCTGCCAGACAGTGTGGATGAACAACATATACCATTCCTAGAACTCCTGATACAGGTGAGTAACCTGTGTTTCTTTACATGCCCTTAATTTTCCAGCCAGAGCATGCCACATAAAAGGAGCTGACCTATACTGCATGTCATGTTTCCAGTTCCATTTGTCAAAATCATCTCTAACCATGCTATAGTTGGCACTGCCGTAATTTCTTACCAGGGTTTCACCCTTAACCCTAGTATATTGCTTTTTAATGGTAAATTCTGCCTTATCATGGTCACTAGTGCCAAGAGGGGAAGTGACCATACAGTGCTGAATGTTGTTCCCCATGTTGCGGAGTACCAGGTCCAATAAGTTTATCTGCCTAGTTGCTCCCTGTACATATTGTTCCATGCCCATTAGGCTGAAAATGTCCAGATACCTTGACTCTACTGCCTTTACTGCTGTATAATTATCCCAGTTTATGCCAGGTTGATTTAAGTAACCCAATATTATTAATTTATCAGGCACCTCCATTTTTTCTACCTTATCTATTAACTGGTTATCTGCATCAGAATAAACATTAATAAGCGTTGTATCTCAGTTGAGGCTATTTCCTCCAGTAGGCCACACCTTTGGAACTGTAAACCGTCACCATTAGGACCACTCAAAAATTTTTGCTAGCTGGGGGCTGCCCATGATGATGTGTAGTGTCGGCACCTATATAATCTTGGTGTAGCCCACTGCTCCTGATTCCTTTCTTTGTTGTCAACCGCTTGTCGAACCTGCAGAGAGACAATGCTGTTGTTTTGTACGATTTATTGTTTTGTCTTCATATATACACTATTATTGAGATTATCCATGTAAATAATGCCATCAACTAACCCTTTACTAAAAAAAAAAGTTATTAAAATAACACAACCTTGGAGAAAAGGGAGGAATCATCCTCTGACTCGGAAGAGTCCTCAAAGAGCTGCCTCGGGCCTGAACCACCCTCCACCTGCCGAGGTCTATCGGGAGTGAGGGTGACAGACAGCCTATGGGGAAGTCCCTGAGCCGACCAAGAATTTAACGGCTGTGGAGGCGGAGGTTCCACCGGAATCGGTGGGGCAGCTGGAATTGGCCGAACAACCGGCCTGGGAACAGGCTCCTCGGCTAAAATGAGGGGTTGTTTCGGCCGCTCCGGTGACAGCCACTTAATAGCTGGGGAAGACGACGGCGTCGGCTTATTCCCGGTCAGAAGGAGCTGTTGCCACATGAGTTCTTCATACCTCCGACGCAACTTGCGCCGAAGCCTCCCCTCGTCCGAGGAAGAGGATGAGCGGCGGCGCTGCTTGCCACGGTGCCGAGGCCGAGACCGCCTATGACGGCGGGATCGGCTGGACCGTGAAGACGTCCAAGACCGAGACCCTCGGCTAGGCCGAGGACGGTGTGGGGAGGAGTCTCAGGGAATCGGCACTCCCCTCGGCTCGGACGATTCCACTGAAGGCTCCGGAACCGGAGGCACAGACGAGCCGACGGGATCCTCAACTCCCACCGGGGAGAGGGGATTCTAGGCTTCTCCAGCCGACAACCCGTCCAACGGGTCAAGAAAATCTCGACCGCCGACGGGAGTCTCTGTCAACTGGCCTGACGGGGACCCCGTGAAGCCAGTGGCCGAAGCTGAGGGGTCGACCGAAGTCGACTGTCGACAACTAGGGGAGGGGGATCTTTCCCGCTCCCAAGAGCGTCGACGGTGAGACTTACTCTTGTCTCTTTTTGGACCGAGAAAAAGGTCCAGAAGAAGTTGGACCCTCACCTTTCGTCGAGAGGGTCAGTCAAAGCTCCTTAAAAGAAGCCGAATACGAGGCACCGCGAGAAAGCGGGACAAATGCCGCAGCAGAGGTAGAAGTGGCCTACGCCGCCTCCTCTTCGAGGGCGATCATCTGCTCGAGCTGATCCGCCGAGCCCACCGCCGCGGACACCGCCGACCGGGCCTCTTTAGACTTAACCGGAGGAAATCTTTTCGGGACGCCTAACTGTAAACGGGCAGCACGGTCTTCGAGGACGAGGTCAAAAAGAAGAGCACAGGTCGCAAGCCCGCGGGCTGGTCGTGCCTGCCTACAGGTAGACGAGACGCGGAGTGCGGATCCGTCCGAGACATCTTCTGCCCGCAAGGGCATCTCCGAAACCGAGTAGATTTGTCCATCACAGCCGCGAGGGAGAGAAGACCGGGTCTTTAGCAAAAACTTTTGATTTCAAATTCAAGAATTAGGAACCAGTCTTATACGCAGAGCTGCTAAGGAGGGAACTTGAGCTTCCAGCGGGCCAGATCTGGCGTCATGGGGCGGAGCCGAGAGTTTTACCAACCGGGTGGGTGGGAGGAGCCAGCTTGAAGACCTTCCAGCAAGATTTAAAGCGGCAAGGAACCTGCCAATAAGTGTGGATGAACAACATATACCATTCCTAGAACTCCTGTTACAGGTGAGTAACCTGTATTTTTCAGCTACTGCTTGGAAGCATACTTTCAGGAAGTCAGCAACGCTGTCATTGCCACGGTCAGTGGGACCGTCAGGGCAGACTGAAGAGAACATGCATATGACTTCACTAGTAAATAGGCAATCAAGGTCCAAGTCCTCTGGTGGTGGTGTTGACTACAGCCCCCCCCCCCAGTTGGGGCTTGGTTCTGGCACTGCTGTACTGTACCTATTGTGGACAGTATGCTGCTTTCATCTTCGGGTTCGGTACCCAGTGACACGAGTAGTCAAAAACCCTTTGACAGGTGTTGTCAGCTCCCAGCCTGTACTGCCATCATTTTCAGAAATGTTGCTTTGCCTAGTTTCGACGATTTTATACAACACCAGCGTTAACTACAGGACCATCGAAGGGGCCTCCCCAGTTGATAGTCGTCAACGAGACATGGAAGCACCCCAATCTGTCTTCCATTGCAGCCTCTGCCTTCATCACTGGCTCCATCAATTACCCCCTTCACCATTGAAGACGATGATGAGGTGTACTATAATCCTTATCCCCCCTAAACATAGAGGAAGAGTTGGGAGGATCTAGAAGGAGAGGAAGATCTCTATGAATCATGGCTACCCTCTGGATCTACTTTTTCATCTTACAAGGCAGATGTCACTGTGGTATACAACACCAGGTCTCATCCTAACAATCCCCCCTGCTCAGATTTTACTCAAGACAAGTCTGAGAGATCATGGGCCTAGAGGGGAAGAAGAGGACTCCACTGTTGGAGATTGTACCTGCACCTTCTATGGTGGCACCTCCTGTATTCCACACATGCACGGATGGATGATACTTTTACTGCCTGGCTAATGCTTCACACTTTGTCTGTAGTCCCTAGACTGTCTGATAAACAGTATCATGCTCCATTTGTTGAACTTACATTGCTCATCAGCAAAACACTACTTTTCTGGTAAAATTGGCTGCGCATGATCTATCTGGAGATCCTGGAGTCCAGGATATTTTGTCTCCGGGTGAGGAATCTAAGAGATTGGATGTTATGGGCAACAAAACTTATGCCTCTGCATCTGTCATCCAAGGACTTACAACTTCTCAGGCATACAAGATAAATTATGCTGGTAGCCCATGACACTCTGCCATGACTAATTTTCAGACTGCTAGTCCTCCTGACACTGATCTAACTCTGCTTCAGCTAGTTTAAATACCATCAGCGGTTCTGTGGCCAGACAGGTAACCTCATTTTAGGTCCCCCAACCCTCAGAACCCACTAACTTCTACTCCACGGTTGCCTTCAAGGGAAACAAGTGAGGGGAAGGCTTGCACTTCACGTATCAAAACGCAGGACGATCACCTCTGATGAGTGGGTCCTAGAAATAGTAGAACAGGGTTATGCTCTAGAGTTACTGTCCACCCCATCAGTTCATCCTCTACTTCCTTCTCGTCTTCTAGACCACTTGTCCCTTCTGAAAGAAGAAATGCAGTCGCTTATTAAAAAGAAAGCTATTAAACCCATCCTTTTGGAAGAAAGGAACAGTGGGTTCGGTTCATGGTACTTCCTGGTTCCCAAGTGGACAGGTGACCTGTGGCCTGTATTGGACCTTCAAAACCTGAATGGATTATTCAGCAACACAAAGTTTTGTATGATGTCGCATCAGGCTGTCATCCTCATGCTACAAAAAGTGGATTGGCTCTGTACAGTGGACATGAACGATGCGTCTCTTCAGGTCAGGATCAGAAAATACCACGGACAGCATCTCCACTTCGCACTGGAGGACAGCTATTACCAGATCCTGGTATTGCCCTTTGGCTCATCTTCGACATGGATATTTATGAAATGCTTTGGGGCTGTGACTGCAGCCCTTCGGAAGAAGGACTTTGCCTTTCAATATTTGGATGACTGGTTATTGAAAAGCCTGTCCAGGGAAGTGGTTCAGTTGTCCACAACACTACACTTGTTCGGTGGCTTGGGTATTATGGTCCTCATACCAGAATCGGTACTAGTTCCCTGTCAGCACCTGCTATTCATAGGTGTAGTGCTAGACACAAAAATAAGCAGTGCTTTTCTGCCTCCAGACAGAGCCGAGGCCTTGGTTGCCCACGTCAAGTCATTCAACAGTGTATCAGCCCAGACAATAATCCGTCTCCTGGGACTCATGGCCACAGCCATCGTGACAATTCTATTTGCCCACCTACATGCAAATCACACACTGGACACTTCAAGTCCAGTAGAATCAATAGACACAACCTGGAACATATGTTCTAGAGATGTGGATATGATCTATCCACACTGTCTGGCAGTTGCCTTTCCCTTTAAGGATCACTGGAAACATCTTCTAGCTGGCTCCTCCCACCCACCCAGGTGGTAACTCCCATGGTTCCGCCCCATGATACTAGATCTTCCTTTCTACTGGAAGGTTCAGGTTCCCTCCTTATGGCTTCTATGTTGAGTAGGCCCTGGCACTCAAATCTTCAGATTTACTTCCAAAACATACTCTAAAACTCATTCAAGTTTCATCTTCACCTTGATCTTCGATCGCAACTGCAATGGAGGATAAGACTGTACCCAGGTTTTGCTGGTGCCCTCGTGGGCAGAAGATGTCCTGTGCTGACCCTCATGCCTCGTGTGTCAACTGTCTGGGCCATGATCACGATCTGCAGTTCTGCAACTTTTGTCGGTGTTTCCGCCCAAATGTTCTTGATGACCGTGCAGCCCACCTGAGTTGAGCTGACCAGAGAAATGATACCCAATGGTCAAATAAAAGGATGCCCATTGGATGGTCTCCACAGCTGTGGGGTCTGCTGAGCAGTTAGAACAGCTCAAGGCCTTTGAAGAGGAGGCGGCCTAGGCTGCTGCTAAATCCTCTTCTGTCTCGGCCTTTGTTCCGCTCAAGTTGGTATCCACCTATTTGGCCTCCTTCAAGGAGATGTGCCACTCCCTTTCAACTAAAGGAGAGGGCCACACTGAGTTGTGCAGTGCCTGCTCACGCAAGGAGGAGTCCAAGAAGGATGAAGAGAAGACTCATTGTCGATGCTTCTGGGACCGGGAACGTTCCCGCTCTCAGGAAACACTGGTTTTGATTACAGTCACAAGCCATGGCCTTGGCTGCTAGTTTCATAGTAACCCCGTCAGACGAGATGCTGGCCGAAAATGCAGCCGAGATGTTTCTCAACCCCATCGACCTGTTGTCCTCTGAAGAGGATGACAACTCTCTTTTCAGGACTCTGGTCCTGCCGGTGACCACTGACGGGTTGGCCCAGCTTGCTGAGCTGGAACCGCCGGTCATCAACCAAGACCAGGAGGAGTTGCTGAGCTCCCTGGCTCTCTCTGAGGCCCCCCCACCGGCACTACCAGTGGCCAAGGTCTTGGTCATATTCGACTACGGGGTCAAACAGGTCCTGCCAGCATCAGCGGTCTCGCTGTCAACACCACGGTAAGTGGTACCGCCGCTACTCATCTTCATCCTTCTCAGGTGAGGAGAGGCTTCAGTGCAAATTGCGTTGATGCTATGAAGACCTCATGTGGCAACAGTTGGTTCTGTCCGGGCCGAAGCCGACACTGGCTACCACCCTGGCCATTACCTGGCTGTCACCTGAAAGGCCGATGCCAACTCCCCGGCAGGGCCGGTCTACAGCATTCCTCCCCAGCAGAGCTGGTTCAGACCCTGTTGGCTAGGCTGAAGCAGGCTTCTCTGCTAATCATGATGGAGCCACCACCTAAATGGCCAATGGCTGGGGCTCCAACCAAAGAGTCCCAGGCGGCTAAGGGGCTTCCCCATTGGCTGTCGGTCACCCTTACGTCTGATCATCCGCAACAGGTTGAGGGTGACACAGGTGGCTGCCCGCTTTATGCAGACTCCTCGGATTCCTCTTTGCACTCCTGTCCACTAGACATGAAGTCGATTGGGGATCTTTCCACAGACAAAGGCCCTACTTTGTTCAGGGGCATTCTTTGCCTCATCTCCGAATCTGCGTGGATGAAACTGGAGCCCGTCCAAAAGCAGGCTTGATATCCACTCTCAGAAATTCTGGACAAAGGGGATTCTCCAACGGAGGCCTTCCCAGTGGCCGAGGCCATTGTTGGTCCTACCCTGGAGCTTTGGCAGAACCCTGCTTCTTGCCATGTGCACTCGGCCTGGATGGCCTGCAAGTATGCGGTGCCCACTGATACCTTTTCAGGGTTCACGGAGCATCCCTCGGCTGAGGGGTTTGTGGCTGACTCCGTGTTTCGGCGCTTGGGCAATACCAAGGATGTTGATAGACCACGGGCAAAGAGCCAAAAAATTGGACCTTTCAACCAAAAAGGTCTATGCTGCCTCCTTGCTACATCTCTGTCAGGCGAGCTCGGCTGTCTTGATGGTACATTTCTCTCCTGGATCAGGTGATCCCTCACCTGCTCACGGACCTTCAGACCATGGTCAAACAGGTCCAAGGGCAGGGCAGTCTCAATACAACAACTCCAGATGGCTCTGGATGTTTGTGATTTTTGTGCCCACTCAGTGGTGGCCACAGTTGCCATGTGCCACTGGGCTTGGCTGCAGATCTCGACCTTCAAGGCAGATGTCCCCTTTTTGGGTACTGACCTATTTGGGCCTGGTGTGGAGGGTCATCTCCAGCACATTGAAAAATCAGTGCCACCCTGGACTCTGTGACATCTGCCCAGAAGGAAAACAAGAACTCTTAAGCAGCAGAAACGCAAGCCCTTTTGTTACTCCACTCCTGCGGCCAAACCAGCCCAGCATCTGTCTGGCCAGCAGGCTCAGTCCTGGTGACCTCAGGCCAAGTCTGTAGCTTCGGTGGTCCAAAAGCCTGGAGAGAAGGGACCCAGTGGCTTCTCGGCCGGATCCTCCTCCTCCAAGCCTGCTCAATGGCAGGATGGGAGTTGCCACCCTCATACCCGTCCTGCTTCCCCTGAGTCCTCCTGTGGGGGGCCAACTCCGCCACTTCCTTTCCACCTGGTCTGTTGTTACCACGGGCAAGTGGGTTCTAGAAGTGGTTGGTTAGGGTCAGCCTCTGGAATTTGTGCAGTACCCTCCAAGCCGAGCCAGCGCTACACGGGAGGACTTGGTATTCAAAGACACTCGGTTGGCTCTTCAAGATGACATAGCCCAGCTCCTCTGTAAGGAGGTCATGGTCAGAGTTGTGGATCCTTCAGAACACCCAGGGTTTGTCTCCAGGTACTTCCTGGTGCCAAAGTGGACAGGGGGTTGGCGCAGCATTCTAGATCTGCATGACCTGAACAAATTCCTCAGGTCTTGAACCTTCAAGATGGTACCTCTGTCCCAGATCATACCATCTCTCGAGCAAAATGTGGTTTTGCCCTCTGGATTTTCAGGACGCATTCTTTCACATCCTGATGCATCTGTCCCATTGAAGGTTCCTCCGCTTCTGAGCAGAGGGAGTCCTTTACGAGTTCCAAGTCATGCCTTTCGGCCTCTCCTCAGCCCCAGGGTCTTCACCAAATGCATAGCAGTGGTGGCAGCTTACTGAGGTGCCGAGGGGTTTGGGTGTATCTCTACCTGGACAACTGGCTGATAGCAGGTCCCTCCAGGCTGGAGGTGGAGCAGTCCAGGGACCTGGTCCTCCAGACCTGCATCGACCTTGGCCTTCTGGTCAATGAGGTCAAGTCAGAACTCATGCCCTCGCAGGTGATCAGTTTCAGCGGGGCAGAGCTCAACTCCCGGTGGACAGGACAGAGGTTCTCTCTCTCCTCCTTTGCCCAGTAATTTCTGGTTGGGCACTGCTCGGGACTTCCTGCACCTTCTGGGTTACATGGCAGCCTGCACCAGCCTGGTCTGATGGGTCCATTGGCATATGCATTCCCTTCAGTGGGAGCTGGCCAGCCAGTGGTCTCAGCGCAAAGGTCACTTTGACCAGCTGGTCACTGTGACCCAGAGGATGTGGGACGCCCTCCAGTGGTGGCTCATCCCAGAACATCTGTAGGAAGGGATCCCATTTGTTCACCCTGAACCGACAGTCATCCTGATGAACAATGCCTCTCATGGGCTGGGGTGCCCACCTGGGGGAATACAGAGTCCATGGGCTCCGGATCCCTCAGGAGTCCTGATGCCACATCCACCCGCATTCCACTGCGGCGGTTCCCCTAGCAAGTCTGCAGCCAGGACTCCCTCACTAAGGTACGGCTCTTCATGGCGGCAGCACCTGCTAGACTGAAATTAGCTGCCAGCCCCACAGATTGGCTGCAGCTCGGACAGAAAGCAAGCCAATTGGTACGGCACCAGACATAGCAAAAAAAAAAGCTCTTCCAAGCCAGTAGACATTTCTTCCCTACCTGTATTTTCTGCTGCCCACCTGCCCTGACCCCGGCCTTTATTAAATACAAGAAAGCCATGCCTACGACTATAGCTTCCTCCCATTTTTTTTTCCCAGCTCAATATCAGCCTATGGTACCTTAAAGCCACAGGCACCTAATTTATCAGCATTACGTAATCAACAGGGAAAGATAATCGCCCGTAACTTTGCAAACAACTGAAACAGGCAAGCAAGATGAAAACAAACTACCATGGAGAGCACTCACATACTACTCCTCCTCGCCACCACTTTTGGTATTGTTGGTACCATATACCAATTCGGTCCACAACCACCCCACTCTGAATCTTTACTGGGTGTAAACTGGCTGGCTAGCACACCCATGGCCACTGCCACCCACGGGAGCAACAGGCTCTACACCCTTCGTCACCACCCTTACTCAGTTATCACCCAGCCAACCTCCTATGCCTTAACCTTAACAGCTTCCCCCAAATTTAACACAGACATATAGACACCTCTCCCATCTGAAGCCGAGGCAACGGAAGGCACAAGGGAGAATTAACATCACCCTGTTTGCTAGAAAGGTAATCTTTCTGCTTCTGCTACTCTCTGGCAATACACACCTTAATCCTGGCCCAACAACCCTGATGAGCAAGGGGGTCCATAAGGTGAAAGGCTTAAAAATAGCCTCACTTGCCGGCCTGGTGGCGCTGAGGGCTGAGGCGCTGGACGCCACACCTCGCGCTGCGGCAGCGACCCGGGTTCGGGAGCGGACTCGGGTGGCCGGGGGTCGGCAGGTGGAGGGAAGATCAAGCGTCCCAACGGATGCTCTTCTCCCTCAGGGGTGGGAGCCAAGAACGCTTCCGCGTTCTACATCACCCTCGTAGCCAGTGGAAGCACCGACAATAGAGGGGATGGAGGCGGCTCCGTCTAACAGGTCGGGAGGGGGACGCCGCTGACGCACGAGTGCTCTGGCGCATCAACACACCATCACCGGGACGACGTCCGGGTGCTGCCACGGCCCCAGAGGGTAGGGGACGAGAGGAGAAAAATGGAAAATCCCCTCCAGCAGCCCTAGATGAAGGCCGCCCTAAGTCCACCTGGACCACCTACAGGACAGACCCCACTGTGCATGGAGAAGGAGGTTGGGCACTCTAGGGGCAGATCCCTAAGGTGGGCAAGGGAGACATGAGTGGACGGAAGGAGGGGGCTTTGGAGGTAGAAAGGAGGATAAAGAAAGAAAGTAAAAAAAAAAAAAAAAAAAAAGCCTCACCAAATATCTGCAGCTTAACTGCTAAATTCAACCAGCTCCAGGCCTGGATGGCCTTTCATACCCCTGACATACTTTGCCTAACTGAAACCAGGCTGTCAGGTAGAATCAAAGAAGGTGAAGTGGCCCTCAAAGTCTTCCAAGCATTTTGGCTTGATAGGACAGGCAGGAAAGGTGGTGGCTTCCTCGTATATGCCAGAAACTCGCTGAGTTGCTTCATCCTCCCCATCTCCAGAGTAGCCGAGGACCACGAAGTAGTGGTAAAAATACAATTTGGCCAAAAAGTTAAGACTCTTGCCTTCACCATGATTTATCTGCGCCCCCCCCCCCCGAAAAGCTAAGGAAGGCTTTCCTATTGTTCTGAAAGAAATCTGCGCACTCACCAAGGGCACGGAACTCATCTTGATTGGTGACTTTAATATTAACTGGATGAGCAAGGGAGCAGCACCTTCCAGAGACCTAATCACCTCCCACAATCTCACGCAACTCATGAGAGACTCTACCAGGCAGAACTACAAGACCGATACCAGTACCCTCATTGACTGGTTCTTAGCTAGTTCTCCTGCTCGGATCGCTGAGCTCTGGGTCCTCCTGGACACACTGAGTGACCACTCCCCAGTCTCCTTTTTGTGGACCACTAAATTTACCAAAAGCCTACCACTCCTCATCGAAAGCAGGCTACTGCAGAAAGGCAAACTTGGGTCCCTCAGATCAGCCCTCTCCAACGATGACTGGTCCCCCATCACCAAAGCACCTACGCTTGACCAGGCCCTTAGTTTTTTAATTGATGGTTTCAACTCCATCTGTGACATCTTTGCACCACACACAAAATGGAAAATACAGGGGGATGAAAACAGCTGGATTGATGGAAAGCTTCTCTCCCTCCTGAAGGAGAGGGACTGACTCTGGGGAAAAGGCCAAAAACTCAGGCAGCAAGCATGACCTACAGTGCTACAAAACAGCTAGAAATCATTGCACCAAACTTATCCAGCTCTCAAAAGCTGATTTCCATAAGACTCAGATTAACAACGCATGGGGGATGGTAAATGATTCTGGGACAACATTAAGAACATCCTCAGCAAAGATCAAAGGCAGCACTTAAAGCTGCTCAACATTAATAACTCCACCTCCACAGATACGCTACCTATGGCAGATGCCTTTAATAAGGCCTGTACTGACATGTCCTCAGTGCTGCCCCCAAACTGCCTTCTGCCCGTGGAGAACCAAGCTTATACCAACTCGCCCAAAACTAACCACCCAGCTTTCTACTTCAAGAAAGTCACGGTGAAGGAGGCCCTAACTATGGTCAGAAG
Organism: Neoceratodus forsteri; assembly: GCA_016271365.2. Lineage (NCBI taxonomy): Eukaryota > Metazoa > Chordata > Ceratodontiformes > Ceratodontidae > Neoceratodus > Neoceratodus forsteri. The sequence goes on from CM028132.1 coordinate 502,794,074, forward strand.
AATCCTAGGCAAGACTAGGCTTGGGAGTGATGGGCTAGACATGAAGTTACTATTGATCACAGAATGTTCTTATCTTGCCCATAACAATGCTTTTTAACAAATCCTTGACTCTAGTGCAATTTCAGAGGTCAGGAAGAAAACCTTGGTAACACCTGTGCATAAAAATGGTGATAAGGTACTGGTGTCAAATTACAGGCCTATATCGATTCTCTCCCCGCTATCCAAGGCACTGGAAAAAATCGTAGCAAGCCAACCCCAATAACACTGGGTGACAACTGGGGATGGTCATCCACCTACGAGGTCCCCGACTACACCTTCTCCAATATTCTTGTGATCTCCGAAGCACACTGCAGTGTTACTTGCTGTCTAGATCTTCAATGCCTTATGTATACAAGCAGGGCAAAGCGTACCCGTGCTAAAAAACTCCCAGGTTGTCAAGTGCATAGGAGGTGTATCTCCCCTGGCTCCTCCTACTTGCGGTGATATTGAAACCAACCCTGGCCCATTAAATCTGACCCACAAAATCCCTCCCGTATGGGGCATGGGTAAGGGGCTAAAATAGCTCATCTTAACATTAGGAGCCTGCTACCTAATTGTGATGACCTATTAGCATGGGTTGCACTCTACAAACCCGACATCCTAGGAGTGACGGAGACCTGGCTGAAACCCTCTATCCCTGACTCTGCCTGTGAACTCACTGGGTATGAATTCACCCGACCGGACAGAGAAGGGGGGGTGGCATACTAATCTACCATAAGAGCCACTTAAAAATCTCCCAAATTGCCCACCAGGATTCAAACGTGTCCCTCTGTGAGCTGCTACATGTGCTACTGCTACTTGGGGACGAAAGAAACTGCACCTGGTGTGCACTTATAATCCTCCAAGAGGTGGGCTACCTGGATTAACTCACCTCATGGATAAAATTGGTCCCAGAGTCTGGGATAATGAACCCATAATCCTGGGGGATGTAAACCTTAACTGGGATAGTGGTAATGTTAAGCAGTTTGAGCCTCTGCTTGCTAACCTTGCCCTGACCCAGCTCATCCAGGAACCAACTAGGTGGACAGCAAATGGATCCTCCAGCACCTTACTACACTGGATCATGTCTAACCATCTTGACAGGATCTCATCAGCGGGTACAGTATCTGACTCTATCTCTGACCACTCACCGGTTTTCTGTGTATGGAAAATTTCCACCCCCAAAATTCCACAAAAATTATGCATGTCAGAAACTACTTTAGATTTGATACTGAGGAGTTCCTGGAAGACCTAAGAGTTACTGACTGGTCTGGGGTGTATGGTGCCACTAACCCCTCGGCAGCAACCTCTTACTTCCTCTCCACCTTTGGGGCCTTACAAGACAAGCATGCTCCCAAGGTCACCTGTAGGGTGTGGGGGTCCGCTACCCTCTGGTTAAATGGGAATCTCCTAGCCCAGATGCAGAAGAGAGATAAGTGTTGGGCTCGTTCCAAAGGTACCAGTGATCCCATGATTATTCAAAGATACAGACACCCCAGGAACAAGTGTAAAAAGGCCATCAGGGCAGCAAAGAGTGACTTCTGCAAGTTTGCCCAACTAAGCTCTGCCAGTAATCCCAGGAGGTTCTGGAGAGATATTAAATCCCTTGTTAGCGGATCCTCCCATCCGGGGGTTACGGACATGGTCATAAATGGAGTCTCCTGCAATAATCCACATAGTATTGCAAACTCCCTAAATAATTACTTCTCTGACCTCTCTGCCTTCACAAACCTCTTCTCACCTGATGAGGCTCTGTCCCACCCCCTTCCCTCCACTCTGCTGGAGGGTCACCCTCCTCGTCAAATGTTCCGCCTCAGGGCTGTATCAGTTCAGGACTTGCAGAAACGCCTAGCTGGCCTCTCCCAGTACTCCAGTCCAGGCCTAGACAACCTGGAGCCTAAACTCCTTAAGCTTGGTGTTGCACACATTGTCTCACCAGTAGCCTTTATCTTCATCCTATCCCTTGGTCTGGGGACCATCCCGGACATCTGGAAAGAGGCGAGGATTGTCCTTGTACTGAAGCAAGGAAATCCCAAACTACCTGACAATTATCGACCGATTGCCATTCTCCCAACCCTTGGCAAGCTCCTTGAAAAGGTAGTGGCTGAGCAGCTTTCGGAATATATCCACTCTCATGAACTTCTGTCCCCAGCTCAGCATGGCTTTCGTAAGGGACACTGCACCACCACAGCCTTAATCTCTGTTACATCAAGTACCCGGACAGCCATGGACCGGGGCAAACTCTCTGGTGCAATATTTATCGACCTGTCCAAAGCCTTTGACCTCATTGACCACAAACTGCTTGGTGCACAGTTATGGTCACTTGGCCTCTCCCCCATGCCATGAAATGGCTAATGGGTTATCTACATGGCAGAAAGCAGCGTATCTGCTTCAATAAAGTCCTCTCCGAGCCCCGGTGACCTCCGGAGTGCCTCAAGGCTCGGTACTGGGTCCCCTCCTCTTCTCCCTCTTCATCAATCAACTACCCATGGTTACTACCAGCTGTAGTGCCACCATGTATGCGGATGATCTGGTAATCGTGGCTCACTCCCACAATGCCACTACCCTAAACCAGAACCTAACCGATGACTTTAACAGGGTATTGTCATGGGTTACTAGTCACAAGCTGGTCCTGAACCTGAAAAAGAAACAGGCTATGCTCTTTGGCTCAATGGCTAAAATCAAAGCCTCATCGGCCTGCTTACATGTCACCAGCACAGATCGATCCTCAGTATCCATAGTGAGCTCTATCAAATATCTGGGGGTAACACTTGACCCCCAACTTGACATGGTTAATCATATCCTTAACATCTGCAGGGTGGCAAACTGCAAACTGGGTCTGGCCTATAGGGCCAAGTATAACCTTACACCGGCAGCCAGGTTTGCCCTAGCGAAGGGTGTGCTTCTTCCCTCCCTCAGCCATAGGCTGCACCTATTTGCTCGCTCTCCAAAGACACATCTCACCCGGTGGTACACTGCTTACAATAACATTTGTCGTCTTGCCTTGGCTGCCCCCACGACTCAGCCACCGCTGTGAGCTATATGAGAAACTCTGCTGGTTCTCACCAGCTAGATACCTTGATTTTGGTTTGGGATGCCTCTCTGGGAAAGTGATCAGAACTAGCACCCCCCAGGGGCCGGCCCGGCTTCTGCATAAGCTGAATCCCACCCCCTACCAATGTAGGTCTCTCACATCAGGGATGCTCAAAGTCCCTCCTACCCGGGCCCTCATGGGGGATCAGGACTTTGCCATAAGTGCGCCCAGACTCTGGAATTTGCTGCCTGTGGATGTCCGAGCTGCCCCCTCCTATCTGAGTTTTTGAAATTCCCTGTGAGGTTTCCTAAAACTAGCATCAGAGTGTGACTGCCCCTAACCTCCCTAGAGTAAAGTGTCAAATTGTTTTGTCTGAACCTCCCCAGGGTGTCTCCATTGAATTCCTGGAGATATTTTCCCCACTGTATCAATGACTTCTGACTACTCCTGCCTAAAAAGCCTTGGGCATTTTTACACCCATTATTGCTCCACGGTCATAGGCTAACCATGACATATTGCACCTTGGTCACTTGGTAGAAACTTGTACTACCAAGTGTTTCTGTCTAACGTGCATATTTAGAAAAATGTGATGAGCTGTATTTACCTGTCCACGATCCAACTAGCCTAGGGGGTATATATGACAATGTTATAAGTTATATTATGACCAATCCAGTCCTTGAGCTATGCTCCACTCCTATGTATGATGACCTGTATGTATCTGTCAATGGAACTAGCTAGTCTAGAGTGTATAATCTGAAATGTGCTTACTACTGTATGTTTCCCCTAGCGTCAAATGATGTATTTCCCACGTTTGTTTACTGTGACAAAAAACTGTACTCTTTTTGCCATGTCTCCTTGACTGTTGTTCCTCATGTTGTACGCTACTGGGTTGTTCCTGAAAATAGGCATAATACTTGGCTAGTGTACTTACCCGGTAAAGAAAGCTAAATAAATAAATAAACTCATAGACCACCTCAGTAAGTACAATCTGCTTTACCCACCCCCACCCCAGCACGGTTTCAGGCAAAACCACAGTACCACCATGGCACTGCTGAACTACACTGACTATGTTCACAAGGCACTGGATGAAGGCAAATTGGTGGGGTCCATTTTCATAGACCTCACCAAAGCCTTCGACATTGTCAACCTCCCCCTACTAGTATTCTAATTGCAAAAATTGGGTGTGTCACCAAACACCCTGTTGGTTCAATGACTACCTAACCCAAAGAAGCCAGTGAGTCAAAATTGGGTACACGTTATCCAGCTCCAGAAATGTATCCCTAGGAGTCCCTCAAAGATCAATTCTGGGGCCCCTGCTTGTCAGCATCTTCGTCAATGACCTACCCACAGCCTGCAACACCAAATTCATCCTTTATGCAGATGAAGCCGTGCTTCTGAGAAGCAACACTACCGAACTCCTTCACCAAACTAAAGGACTGGTTCAGTAGGCATAACTTGCTATTAAATTACAAGAAAACCAAGGCCATGCTACTATCCAGCCCCAGTAACAAACACAGGCATTCTTCCCTCGTAATCTCCAACACAGTTAGTGAGCCGATTGAACAGGTGCAATTATTCAAATACCTTGGAGTCACCATAGATGACTCCCTCACTTTCATGCACCACATCGACTCCCTTGTCAAGGCAGTAAGCACAAAGATTGAGGTTCTCTAGTGGCACAAGAAATCTCTCACCCCGGAAGCACTCCGCATCTCAGTCTCCAGCTCCATACTCTCCACAATACACTATGGGTTGGTGGTTTATTGGGCTGCTACATATACAACACTCAAGAGGGTCCAAACTGCACTTAATAGGGCATGCCGCCTTACCCTGGGTGCAGATCATTACACTCATACTTGCACCCTATATGATTGCATAAACTGGCTTACACTAAAAGACAGGATCAAATACCAAACTTTCCTCATCAGGAAGGAGGCACTCCTGAGCAAAACCCCATCCTCTGTAAGGGGGAGGAAGAAAAGGGGCAATGTCCATTCCATTTCGCCAGACCTCACTAGGGCAGTGCGCCGTCTCCTATCGAGACCTCCTCTGGTTGAATGAAGTCCTGATGAAACTCCATACTGACAACAGCCTGGCTCAATTCCAAACTGGCCTCAAACAGCACCTAATGTCTAAATCACAATGCACCTGCTTCTAAGGCCCCCACTGCTCAGCTGGCCTTTATGGATACCCCCTCCCCCCCCGCCTAGCCAAGGTCTCCACAAAGCTTTCAGTCCTTCTCAAATGCTCTGTTATAGCCCCACCCTAAACCCTCCCTCACAACCACCGCCTACTTGACAAAGCTGATTAGAGGCAGATTAGAGGCTAGATGGAGGCAGTAAAGCGCAGTGGTCTAAGGTTCTGAGCTGCAAATTTGGTGACATCCAGCAGGCCAGACCTGGGTTTGAATCCCACAGCTTCCACTGGCATACTGTGTAACCCTGAGCAAGTCACTTAACCTCCTTGTGCTCCCAGGTCACTCCTGTAAAAAAGCTTTCAGCTTGGTGTGCTATACCTGGTTAAACAACTAAAAAAAAAAAAAAGCCCGCTGGAGCTGCTTTCCCCCACCACCTCCCTCTTGACTCACTGTTACTCCCACTTCTCATTCTCTGGTGTAGTATTTAACCCCCTGCAGTTACCCAGTCTAAATCAACACTTGATCAGGAGTTTTTCCCATGGGTGTGCTACCAAGGGCAATCGGTTAACAATAGTAATGTATTCTAATCGAAATCTGCTCCTTTTTTCTTATTTGTCTAACCTTCTTGTAACTGCTCATGATGCCTTATTCTCAGGCCACTGTAACCACTGTATTGTCTACCTTGATGTGGACCCTTTTTGAAAGAGCTTGCACTCAAAGGTCTTTCCAAAATAATAAATTATAAAAAACAAACAAAAATCAACCTGCTGGAACTTCGAACGGTTCGGCTAGCCCTGATCGCATTTGCTCAATTTGTCCGAGGTCAAGTGGTCCAGGTCCGGACGGACAATACCACCCCATGCACTAACTCAACAAGCAGGGCGGGACACACTCCTTGCCTCTGTGTAATGAAGCTCTCCGCATCTGGACCCTTGTGCACAGCCTGGAGTCATATCTCCTAGCCATCCATGTGGCAGGAGCCTCCAGTCAGCTGGCAGATGCCCTCAGCCAGGTGGGCAAAACATCTCACGAGTGGTTCCTACACCTGGAGGTAGTTCACAGTCTGTTTTCCCAGTGGGGCATCCCTCAGGTGGACCTGTTCGCCTCCAGGGAGAATGCAAAGCTGAGACTGTTTTGTGCCCTTCCCTCAGCAGGGCTTGCTGCAGGGGGATGTCTTCTCAAGGCCGTGTACCCCAGGTCTCTTTTATACCTTCCCCCCTGCTTCCCTTGATCCACAAAGTGCTCCTCAATGTCAGGAGGGACGAGGCACGGGTGATCCTGGTGGCTCCAGACTGGCCGTGCCAGTTTTGGTACCCCAGTCTCATCAACCTCAGCAGCAGGCTCCCGAGGCATCTTCCAGCATACCTGGACCTGCTTTCCACCAATCAGGGGAAGGTTCTCCACCCGGACCTTCAATCCTGCACCTGACAGCCTGGTTCCTGAGCAGTTGGAGTTCCAGGCTTTTGGTCTGTCTGAAGATGCCCTCACTGTGGAGGAGGCATTTCAAAAGGAATTGACCAGAAAATGCTATGCCTTCTCAAATGGAAGAGATTCTTGATTTGGTGTCAGGGCAAGGGGTTGGACCCCTCGACCTGTCCTGTGGCCAGCATTTTGGACTATCTGTGGTCTCTCTCTCCCAAGGGGGACTTTGGTCGATAACCCTTAAGGTGCATCTGGCAGCCATCTCTCCTTACCAGGCGCAGGCTGGTCGGCAGTCAGTGGCACAGGAGAAGGTGGCCTTAACCACATTTCCCCTCCAGTGCGTGAACCACCACCACCATGGGACTTGTTGCTGGTGCTGGCAAAGCTCATGGGCAAGCCATTCAAACTGATGCATAGGTGTGACATGTCTCACCTGTCATGGAAGGCCGCCTTCCTGGTGGCTATCACGTCAGCCAGAAGGATTAGTGAGCTGCAGGTGCTCTCAGTGGAGTCTCCTTACCTGGTCTTCCACAGGGACAAGGTTGTCCTGTGCCCCAATCTGAAGTTGCTCCTAAAGGTTGTGTCGGAGTTTCACCTGAACCAGGTGATGATTCTTCTAGTGTTCTACCCTAATCACACCTTGGAGGCCGAACACAGGCTCCATACTCTGGACCTGAGGTGAGTGCTCGCTTACTATAAAGAGTGCAGCCAAGCAGATGATTGGCAGGTGGATCACATCCTACATTGATCTCTGCTATATGTTGGTGGGTAGGGAGCCTCACGGAGGGCTTAGGGCTCATTCCACCCACCGTACTGCTGCATCGATGGCTGCTTCTAGGGACGTCCCTAGCCAGGAAATCTGCAGGGCTGCTACCTGGAAGTCAGCATACACCTTCATTTCCCATTACCACATTGACTTTGAGTTACGCTGGGATGCTGGTTTGGGGGCCTCAGTTCTCCAATCTCTTTTTCCCAAGTAGAGGGTGTGCACCTTGCCTCCCTCCTTCTGGAGAACTGCTAGGAGTCTGCCAGACAGTGTGGATAGAACATCATATCCACATCCCAAGAAAAAACGGTTACTCACCTGTAACAGTTCTAAGAGTGGTATATGGTGTTCATCCACACTGACCCACCTGACCTCCCCAGCTTCAGCACACAAACTCTGCTACCAGCAGGCAAGATCTGGCATCATGGGGTGGTGCAATGGGAGTTAGGTGGGTGGGTGGAGAGTCAGCTAGAAGATGTTTCCAGTGATCCTTAAAGGGAACGGCAACTGCCAGACAGTGTGGATGAACATCATATACCACTCCTAGAACTACTATTACAGGTGAGTAACCTGTTTATTCTCATCACATCTCTCCTTTGCAATAACCTAATATGGTGGATGAACCTACTGCACCTATTACAGGGTGTCTGCTTCTTCTTTTTGACACTGGTACAGATCCTAGCAATGGCCGCCTCTTGGTCAGGATGTGGTGCCCATCAGGGTCCTGAGGACCGACCTGGGCGGTTTTCTCCACATTAATATTCTAGAAATGAGAGCTGGCCTGTTTGGTGTACAAGCCTTTGCAGAACACCTCAGTCCTGGAACCCCTGTTGATAAAAAAAAAAAAAAAACCATAGTGGGATGTGTGACATCAACAGGCAAGGGGGCTCTCAGTCTTACCCCTTTTACAGGGAAGCAGTGAGAGTGTGGTGCTGGGTACTGTCTCACAGCCTTCAGCTGTCAGCCATGTTTTTCTCAGGTGTCCCACACCTCGCAGATAAGCCAGTTTGGTCTGTATCAAAGGAACACAAGTGGGAGTTGCTGACCTCCATGGTGAACAACCTCTTCACAAAATGGGGTTGTCCAGAGTTGGGCCTTTTTGCATCCCCACACAACACAAAATGACTGTGCTTCAGGTTGCTGTACCCAGGGCATGGAGTTTTCTTACGAGACGCATTGTCCACCACCTGGACTGGGAGTTTCCCTTAAGCATTTCCTCTGATTCCTGTCATTCAAAAGGTTCTGCTCAAACTGAAGGCAGAACATGCTACCTTTACACTGGTGGTCCCCTTATGACCTTGCCCAACCTGGTTTCTTCTTCTTCTGCATTTGGCAGTGGAGCCCCCTGTTTGGCTCCCCCTTTGTGCGAATCTGTTGTCACAGGCCTAGGGGTCCCTGGTCAATCCCAGCCTACGATCTCAAAATCTGCAAGCATGGCTCCTAAAAATGTAGAAGATCCCCAGGTAACTGATGTCTTGCCTGTGGTTGGAAAACCTTCCATGAGACATTTTTAAATTAAAGCAGAGCACCATACGCATGGCTCAGTAGGTAGCACACTCACCTCTGAGGCCGGGAGATCAGAGGGCTGTGGGTTCAGTTCTCACATCTGGCATTTGAGTTAATATCTCAGTACTGACACTAGTGCAGCATGAGAGGGGGTGCTGCACTTCTGAGGTGCCGTCTTTCAGATGAGACGTTGAACCGAGGTCCCATCTGCCTGGATTGGTGGTAGTTCAGGTGGATGTTAAAGATCCCATGGCACTTATCGAAAAGAGTAGGGGAATTTCCCCAGTGTCCTGGCCAAATTTCCCTAATTCACTAAAAAAAAATACCACCAACAGCTTAATCTGGTTCAAGGTCAGTTGGCATTTATCTGTATCCCCCTCCCCTGGGTCGTGCCTGAAAATAGGCAGGACTTGTCTAGTGCACTTACCTGGTCAACAAAAACTAACAAACATATGGGACACTTCCTACAAGGACCCTTTTTTGTGTCATGTCACTGCTATACTGATATGACTTCAGTATAGAATTCAGCTTTTATTTAAAGTGCATTTGCCTGCCTTTTTGGCTTTCCATACCTCATGTTGATGGGTGCACAATGTAACATGTAGAGGTGACCAGTTCATTTCCAGCAGGTATTTCTGCACAGGCGTTCCATGATAGTCAACCAATTCCACCTTGGGACTTAGTGTCACAAGTGAAAAATAGTCTCTGGTTACATTTGAGCCTGCTGCAACCAGTGAGATGCTCTTCTTTTCTATTCTTTGGTCACCATGACTTGTGCTCACCGGATTTCAGAGTTCGAGCTTCAGGCTCTGATGCTTGAACCTTCATATTGGATTTTCCATGGGCACAGAGTGTCTTTGCAGATCGAGCCTTGCGTTCTGCTTAAGTTAGTGTCTGGTTCTACCTTGACTCGGTTCATATACCTTCCTGTGTATTATCTAGAGCATGCTAGCAAGAGGGTTGCTGAGGACTTCGTGAATATAGAACACTGCATCTCTATCTTGATTGCACTAAGGACTGCAGAATGTCCTCTTATCCTGTTGTTTAGCCTGCCCTTCAGAAACAGGGCAATTCTATATCTGAATAATGCCTGTTCAAATGACTGGTTACATTTATTGTACTTTGTTACAGGAAGTATGATAAAGAACTTCTGGTACAATATATGGCCTCGCTACTAAATTATATGTTGGTTCCTGCATCTGACAGATGCACTGCTGCCACATAGAGCACTGTGCGTACCCTTCCTATGCACTACTGTCTCTCATAGACGTGCTGTGTTTGATCTTGCAGTGTTGCAAGGCTTTCTGTCCTGATAACGTATCAGCTTTTGTAACATGGGAAAGAGAAAGGGTTGTGCAGGGTTGGTTCAACAGCATCAGGTGACTTGATTAACTCTCAAGTAATCCATGGTTGCTGGAGAATTAATCAGTGGTACAGTGCACACACTTTGTCTTCCCCATGTCTGTTTCCTGTCCCTGCTGTGGTACATAGCTGCAGTACCAATAGTGGACACATTTCATTTTCCTCAAAGTACCACAACAGCTGCACACATCACAGAAGTGTCTTAGTTCTGTGACTTAGAGTTAGCAGCATATTTTTTCAAGCTGACTGCATGACTCACTATTTTTTCACCCTTCCTTTTTGTACTCAATTCAGTACATTTGGAAATTTATCAAAAAATTGGGTGCAAGCTGGCCCGGTGGCACAGAGGCACTGGCACCTTACCTCACACCACACAGGTGACCCGGGTTCAGGAACGGACTCAGGCGCTGGAGGGTCGGCAGGAGAAGGAGTAGGATTGAGCGTCTGGAGGACTGCTCTCCTCTCCTGGGTTGGGTTGGGGAACAATGTCGCTCTGTAGCGGCCCTCGGTGGAGACCAGGGGAAGCTCAGAGGCAGTGCAACTAGGGGAAATCGGAGGGAAAATTGAAAATGGCGTCTTCTTATACCGGATGATGGCTGCCCGGACCAGTGCCCCCTTGAGCTTCGTGACAGCTGACCCAGCTGCAGCAGCACCCAGGACCAATGCCTAGGCCGATAAGCCGTTTCTTCTTGGAAGAGGAGGACCCACCAGACGCAAGGGTTACGTCGGGTTACCCTGAGGTGGCTGCAATGTGGGGTCGAGGTCGGTGGTGGAGACGAGTGAGAGGTGAGTGTCCTTGACAATTGGCCTGAAGGAGGGGTAGGTGAGGGTCGCAGGGGAGATAAATAGATAACACAGACACACACACACAAAAAAAGGGTGTAAAACAGTGCTGTGCTGCTAGTATTGTTTGACAGCCATCTGTTGGCCAATTGGGAATTGCAGGTAGAAAGAAGTTGAAAGTCAGCCAAAATGAGCACATATTCTGAAATGTTGATTACATCTGCATGTAATCATTAATTCAATGACCGTTCACCGTTGCACTCACAATATTAAAAAACAAAATCAGCCTGTTCAGCATGTAGTTTTTCCAGTCAGATGCAACCCCCTTTCTCTTGCACATTGTAGGAACCTTAATATCCTCCCGGAACCTTTGTAATTTTGCACTTTAAAATGAAATTACTTTTACACAAATGTAATTTTTTTTTTTTTTTACTTGGTTTATGAAAGTTTTTTTTTTTTCAGATTGACTCAATTCAGTACATTTGGAAATTGATCAAGACCAGTCACTTGTGGGGGGGCGCAGTGGAGCCCAAGCGAGATGGTCGACTGGCTTTAATACTCTGCAAATTCAGAGTTAAAAAGTAATTTTATGTACTTTACTGGTCTCCCGGACGAACAATAAAGACATCTTTATAAATCGGAAAGGACTCTTATTCAGTATGGGCAATCCAAAGAAAGATAAAAGCACAACAGAGGAAAATAAAAGCAAAAACCCACCTGACCCACCTGCCACGTGCTCTACACAAGGCCGCAATCTTTCGGAACTGACACATGAGGGAGAAGAAACTCTGCAGACTGGGCATAAAATGAACCATATGCTGACATCTATGTCTAATTTGGCAGATAAATTTGATGCCCTAACAGGGTAACTACCATGGAAACTGATGTTGTCTCCCTCAAAAGTGAAGCAGCAGAGACACGGAAAAGTTTGGAAGCGGCAATGGGTGCGACAGCAAATCTGGTATGGGAAAATACCCACGTAAGATCCCGCCTTGAGAGCCTAGAAAACCAGGCTAGGTCGGCCAATATTAGATTGACTGGAATGTCCGAATGCAGCGAGGGAGATCACTTGGGTCTCTTCCTAAAAGACTGGTTGGAGCAGCAGCTAGGCCAACCTCTGGTAGACCGCAATATTGGGGTATAAAAAGCATATTTAGTGGCATTCAGAGGCAAGCCTGTGAACCTCGATGCTCCAAGGGTGATTGTGCTAGTTGTGGACGGGTTGGTACGCGGGACTTTATCTTGGCCCTGGCATGACAGAAACTGACTATGCTCCAAGATGGTCAGAGGGTATCATTATACCCCGATTTAAGCTATGCCACCAGACAAAAAAAGAAAATGTTTGACAGGGTTCGTGCCATCTTGCGGGAAGCTGAAATACCGAACAACATGCTGTTCCCGGCCCACTTGTGTCTAGTCCACAAGGGTGAAGTCTTTTTTTTTTTTCTGATCCGAACGAGGCCTTAAAATGGACCCAGAAGCACTCACAGTCACATTGGAGGAGAGGGGATTGTTCCCAGCCAGAGTCCGAGGAAGATACCTGAATGCAGCTAGTGTCTACAGGTTCAGGTTTGAAGCATAACGCTGACTGAGCACTTACTGAGAGACTATTTGTTACTTAACACAGCAGCCTCAATGTTTAATTAATCCTATGGTCAGAATAGGATGCGTAATTGTTTTATTCAATTTAAAAGTATAGAGGCTACCTTAAGTATGATATATACAAAAAAAAAAAAAGTCAGCCAGCTCGGTTAACTGGTGGAAATATCAGGCGTTTAACTGGGAGAGTTTTTTTCCTTTTTATGGGTTAGCAGAGTAAAATCCTTAAGGGGGGGTGTGTGTGATAAAATAGCACCAATATACAGACTAAGCATGTTTTTCTTTTTTCTTATCCTTTTATAGCATGCAGAGACATTTAATCAATACAGTGCATATTCTAACTTAACATGCTGCTCTTGGGCTTAAACTACGCAGCATATATTTTTTTTTTTATTTAGTTGTTTAACCAGGAGTAGCACACTAAGCTGAAAGCTTTTTTACAGGAGTGACCTGGGAGCACAGGGAAGTTAAGTGACTTGCTCAGGGTCACACAGTATGCAAGTGGAAGCTGTGGGATTCAAACCCAGGTCTGGTCTGCTGGATGTCACCAGATTTGCAGCTCAGAGCCTTAAACCACTGCGCCATACTGCCTCCCAAAATATTTCTCTTTTAAAGAAAAAAGTTTAACTGAATGTCCTCTAAAGATGTATCTAATAGATGTAATACTATTATTGTTTAAAAGGCATGTACTAAGAGGAGTGGCATTCTCATTGGATATTTTTATTAAGACCTCCTTATGTACTCATCCAGAATTTCCAATGAATGTCTCATTGAAAACTCTATAAAGTATATAAAAAAAAAAGTAAATTGATCAAAAAAATGGGTGTAAAGCAGTGCTGTGCTGCTAGCATTGTTTGACGTCCATCTGTTGGTTGGCCGGGTATTGCAGGAACAATGACCAGAAGTTTTACTTAAATATATGCATTTCCTATAATGCACAGCAGCCAAATCCCAAACAGCAAATATAGGAGAAAAACAGAGATGATTTCACAGTTCACAAAAATAAGTCGGCCAAAATGACCACACATTCTGAAATGTTGATCACATCCTCATGTATCAGTAATTCCACTGTTGCACTCACAATATTAAAAAAAAACAGCCTCTTCCTGCATGTAATTTCACCAGTCAGGTGTGTTGTCGAGCCACAGGTCAGGAAGCACAGGAAAAACCAGAATCGGTTGTAAAATTTGCAATAAGAGTTTTATTTGTACTAACAGTTACATAAAAAAAATAATATTGTTCAGTATAACTATTTACAAAGGCCAAATAAACAGAAAAAGTCCATCTGAGTTGTTCTTCAGTCTCTGGGGTCATCTAACATGTAGTTGCAGCTCAGCCCTCTTATAAGTTCTTCCAACCCCCATTCTTAACAAGCATCCTGTTTCTTCCAAAGTGTTTTTGTATGTTTCAGGCAGGTGCTGGCAGGAACACAGTGTCCCTGAACTGAGGCCCCCTTTTCACAGCTCTTCTGCAGAAGGCTTAAAAATTTAACTCGGGTAACCGCTTGAGTTTCTAATAGCTTTTTGCAATAATCTCAAACTATAATTATATACATTTCAACAGTAATGCTATATATTTTCTAAACAAAGGGATCCCGATATCAGTTACATTTCCACACAATGATTTGCATATATTGTTATATCAGCAGATATGCAAGGGAGGAAAAACAGACAGCAAGGGAAGACTGAGAGATAGCGAGAAGCAAAGAACTGTGAGACTGTGGGGGTGATCAAATCCTAGGTCTCACAGGAAAATTTGGTTGCGCATCCAGAAAGACAAGAGACAGGAAAGGAAAGGAATAGAACAGAACAGATCCCTGCATTCAAACTCTTTCCATAACAACTGGGACAGGCTCCTATTCCACCCTGTCACAAGATGCAACCCCTTTTCTCTTCCCCATGGTAGGAACCTTAATATTCTCCTGGAACCTTTGTAATTTTGCACTTTAAAATAACTTTTATGCAGATGTAACATGGGGAAGAGAAACATATAAAAAGAGTGCTGAGCCCTTTCTCTTCCCCATGTTACAAGTGAATTAACCCACTCCAGAGCGTGGGTCTACTTGCGAATTCATCCACGGCTGGCTGGTTGGAACCACTTGGGGGGCCCAGCTGTGGATGAATTCCCATGTAGACTCACGCTCTGTCATGGGTTAATCCTTACTTGACATCTCCTTGGATATTTGTATACGGTGTGGGAATCGTTCCAAAGGTGTGGCCCAGTGGAGGAGATATCCTCAGAAGACAGAGCAGTTATTCACTGTAACAGTACATCTTTGGGAGACTGTCCTCCATTGGGTCAGAGTGCATCCACCTTCCTTCCCCGTTCTTGAGGTATAAGCCAGCAGGTTTTGTCAACTGCCTTGTCTGGAGGTTTCCGTAAGTGCCTTGAGTTTATTTCCCAGACCCATGCCTCTCCTTGTGTGCCTGGTATTGGTCTGGTTTCCTGATTGCTCACGGTAACAGGCCCTCTAAGCTTATCTCCAGCACGGAACTGAGGCTGCCCACGATTATATAGGTGACATTGTTGCACAGCATCATTGGTGGCCCCCAGCTGGCAAAAAGGGGTCCTGATGCCGACAGCTTATAGTTACAAAGGTATGGCCCAATGGAGGAGATTCTCTCAAACATCTACTGTTACAGCGAGTAACTGTTCTTTATCCATTTTCAAAATTGAAAAAACTTAAGACTGGGAATCTTGCCCTGTTCCTTAAACCAGTCCATCATAACTGTAAGTGTGGAATGAAGGCAAGTCAGAAGCCTGTGTATGTTAAGGAGGCTGTTCTAGGTCTTGTGACCCACATACTGGAAGGAGGAACAGTTGAAGTAATTTCTCCAACTCTCTCCTGGGGGCATCAGTGTAATCAACCAATCACCATAATGAAAAACAGGAATGGCCATCAAATTAATCATCTGTTGGCATGACTTGTGAGGGATAGAACTTGTATGTTTCTACAAGAGGCCTAGTTTAATACCAAACTTTTTTATTGGTGCATTTATATGAATGTCCCATTTGCAGTGGAAACCCATGCAACTCCTAAATATTTACAAGAATGTAACAGTTGCTGCAACCCCATCCATCTAAGCTGTAACACTCATCTTGAATGTGGAAAATTCTATTAACCAGCTAAGATTTGCCACAACAAAAAGGTGCCAGTCACATTGTGGCATTTCTCAAGCCCATTGTATAATTTGGGATTTACTTGCATTAAGAATTACTTTATGTGTTTGAAGGTAACGTTGCAACAGATTTAAATTATGCTGTCTTTTGAATATCTCCAGATGATGTAGTCTGTGCATAAATAGAAGCATAGAAACAGAAATTGTCAGCAGATAGGGACGGCTAGGCCCATCCAGTCTGCCTGTAGGCCCAATACATTGTATGTGGCCACTGACTCTATGTGATCAATGGCTTTTCATCACTCCCTTCCCTCTCAAGCTTCCCTTGTGCCTGTCCCAGGCATGCTTAAACCCCTCCACTGTGCTTGCCCCTACTACCACCTTTGGCAGAGTATTCCAAGTGTTGACTACTCTTTCTGTATAGAAAAACTTCCTCACATTACCTCTTAATCTACCCCTTTCCAATTTCATATTGTGCCCCCTTGTTCTAGTACTTTTTCTACATTGGAAAAGGCCCTCCACCTGCATCTTGTTTATGCCCTTGAGGTATTTGAAAGTTTCAATCATGTCCCCCCGCTGTCTCCTCTCCTCCAGTGAGTACATATTGAGGTGCCTTAGTATCTCCTCATATGTTTTGTGGTGCAAGCCCTGCACCATCTTTGTTGCCCTTCTCTGTATAGTCTCCACCTTATCTATGTCCTTGAGCAGGTGTGGCCTCCAGAACTGCATGCAGTACTCCAGGTGAGGCCTTACCAATGTTTTATACAATGGCATCACCACCTCCCACTGGTGATACTCCTGCCTGTGCACTGCAGCATGCCACTGGCCCTCCCTGCCACCTTTGTGCACTGCTTTGATAGCTTGAGGTCATCAGAGTTGATAACCCCAGGTTCCTTTCCTCTTTGGTGACAGTCAGCTCCCTCCCCCCCCCAACCTGTAGCTCTCCCCAGTGTTCCCTCTACCAGGTGCATTATATTGCACTTCTCTGTATTGAACCTCAGTTACCACATCTCCGACCATCTTTTAAGCTTTTCCAGGTCCCTCTTCATTTTCTCCACCCTGTTGCAGATCTTGGTGCCATCTGCAAACAGGCAGACCTTTCCTTCCAGCCCCTCTGCAATGTCACTAATGAAGACATTGAACAGAACTGTTCCTTGTACTGATCCCTGTGGTACCCCACTGCTCACCCCCCCCACCAGATTGTACCCTATTTATCATCTCTCTCTGTCTGCTGTCTGTTAACCAGTTCCTAACTCGGTTCACCACCTTGTCTCCCATGCCCAGACTACCCATCTTATCATATTATATATTACCTGCATATAAGTGATATAATATTTCTCTGCTTAAAGGTTGAATAAAATATGTCCAAGGAGGGAACCACCTGAAATGCTAAGACTAAGCTGGGATTTGTAGCCTTTCATTGCAGCCAGCTGTTGCCTGCCTCCAACGTAATCAGAAAACCATTTAATACACCATTATTCAACCTCGTAGAATGTAATTTACTAATTGAAATGTTGTAGTCGGTGGCAGAGCCTGCAACCAACCTAGCAAGACATGCTCAAAAACTTTTTTTTTTGCACCCAAAAGTATAGGGATGACAGATTCTACGATCAGTGAAAATCTGGAGAGACTCAGCCAATGTGACCACTGTGACAAGGTTGTAAAAGACCATGTCCCATTTGTATACAGAGAGTTGAAAGCAAGGATCTAAATTTTTTCTCTATTCAGTCACTTGTCTATCTCTTGTCTCTCTGATTGCACAATTACATTTTCCTTGTGGAACCTCTTTTACGTGAAACTATTATTCCTTGGTTTGCAGACGTACATAGTTACACTGTTGAAATGAATTGTGAAAATATGTTTGGGGCTTGTTAGAAAAGATAGCAAGCTGGGACACTTGAGGTGGGGAGGGGGATCTTTGACCTTCTGCAAGCTTGTTTGCAGGGCTGTTGGCAGGAAAACCAGCTCTGGCCAGAATGTTTTAATTGGTTACACCTGCTGAGAAGACTGGATATACTATATTGGTCACAGGAAAGAAGTCAACAAAGTTTTGAGACATTGTGTGAAAAACAGCAGATACAGCTTAACAAGAACAGGATGCAGAATTTATTTGCCATGTGAAAACATAAAAAGAGAGCATTGTTTTTTTTTTTGGGTGGGGGATTGAGATATACATTTAGAGACACCACCAGATGAAGGACTTTATTTTGTTTGAACTGCCTATACAAGAGCTATCCTGCACAATTTTATTTTTACTTTATTGTTTTTTTTGTTATTATTATTCTATTTGTCTCCTGTCTGGTTGGCCTTCATTCAGGAGGGTACCCCAGTCCCGTCCCCTGATGTCGACTGAGACCTGCCAGCCTTCTTCCCCTAGGGCTTGCCCCCCTGGTGGGGATGGTGGGGTGGGAGCCCAGGCCCCCGCTGAGGCACAGATCCAGTTCAGGCTGGCAGCCCAACTGGTTGGGAGTGGGACCTGTGAGCACCTGCCATCATCCAGTCGCAGGCACATTTTTCTCCTCCATTTTCTCCCCTGCAGAGGAAGGGCATTCAGTGACACCAATGGCCATGCTGCACATGCTCCTGTGCATGGCACGCCAGGCATCTGTCCTGCCTTTGCCCCCATTCTTTAGTATTGGTGTGCTAGCCTTAGCCTCCACTAGGGGCCTGCTAGCACTGGTCGCTGAGACCCTCCCCCCCCAGAGGAGGAGAGCAGTCTTGGGATGCTCGATCCTACTCTCCTGCCAATACCCAGTGGCCTGAGGTTGCTCCCAACCCTGGGTCGCTGGTGTGGCAGCAGGTGAGGCTAGTGCCTCAGACCTCTCCGTGCCACCAGGCTGGCTATTTTTGTTTTATTGTTAATGATAATAATAAAAGGCTACTTGCAAATTTTATGACTTCTCCTGGTTTACCGAGCTATGCCTCGGCCACTGAAAGACACAGCAAAGAAGGCAGTGGGTAATGTGGTCAGCAGGCCGCTGCTTCAACATCTGAACTCATGAGCACTTACTAAGCCTGGTGGAGGGGAACCGATGATAGCTGATGTGCTATTAGCAGTCAAAACAGTAGACAAGAGAATTAGATTGCTTGATAAAAAGGTGACCGACTTCCAAGCCAGACTTAGTACCTGCATGAATCAGTCTGGAGCAGTAATGTAAGTGGATACATCTATGACTGGAGCTGCTGTGACGGCAGGCTTGATAACAAAAAACTGGGTGTTACACTACATCAGGAAACTTAGAGAACCAACCAAGACTTCAGAACCTTTGCATGCTGGGTCTCCCAGCAACAGCAGAAAGGGGTGTCTCGGCCAATTCTGTAGTGCAAGGGTTGCTAAAATGGTCTGCATTTGGAGCAGCCAGTCACAATCTTGAAAGCATACAGAGTAACCTGTAAGTGCAGAATTGCAAATACCAAACTCCCTAGGACTCTCTTGATTGTCACAGCACCAGGAATTACCAGGGACTTTCTCTTAGAGACTGTTCACAGAGTTGGACCTATAATAACAGAGGAGGACCAGAGAATCTAGCTCTACCCTGATTTAAGCTTTGCCACCATAGATGGGTGTAAGGCCTTCAACTCACAATAAGCCATATTCCTTGAACTTGGAGTGTCGCATTACCTACACCGCCCTACCAAATTAACAAAAAAAAGCATGCTAGCAAAGTGCACATGTATGGTGACCCAGGAGAGGCAGGGAAACTGGTGCGAAGAATCAAATAAGGGTTCAGTGCAGAAGCTGGCCATGAACATTCAGAGAACTCTGACGAGGGATGACTTGTGTTGGACAATTTCTGTGGTCTTCCCTAGAACTTTTTTTTATATTTATTTATTTAGATCTCTGATTACAAATACCTTTGAGCTTAGAGCTCTTTTACAAAGGTTCCATGTCAGCAGCATAACAGAACAGGTTAACAGAACAAAAAGTATGGCAAAACAGTATACATAGAGAAAGGTGATCAACAGGTTTACAAACTAAACAGGGTATGGTAAAATAATTGTAAATAAGAAAAGAAAGCAATAGTTGACATTCACAGTGAATTAAAGAATAGAAACGAGTAACGTTAAGCAGTTTCACACACAGGAATGCACACAGTAAATTGAAAATCAGCCAAAACAAGCTTTGTCAGTTACTGGTAAAATAAGGTAAGTTGAAATCGGCCAATAGGCCTTTTCAGGACAGATGGGGGGGGGGCATTAGGTAGAGGGGAGAAAAGGTAAAGGGGGTAGGGTAGCAGGGGGGAAGGGATGTCCGAGATGGTGCTAAGGAGATTTAACGTGAACCCAAGGAGTGAAGGTCATGAGCAATCCAAGGGGTCTTCTTGGAGGGAGGGTAGTGTGCGAGCTTGTGGTTAAGTGCACCAACACATTTAAACAAAATATATCTTGTTTCAAAGTCTGTTGAACACAGGGCAGCAATAGTTAAATGGGTATATCCCATTTAGAAGATTGATTGATTTATTGCAAGAGTTTCACCAGGCAAAATATACTGAGCTAAATAGCTTGTTTCCAGACGTGTCCTGTGGGAAAGGGGATGAGGAGAGCCAGTAGCAAGTTCCATCAATACAATTACAATTATAATAGCAATAATAACGTGCCAAAGGCACTAATAATAAGAGTACCAAAGGTACTGAAAGGCACCAAACTACAGAAGGTGAATTTTTGGTATGTATGAGCGGACACCATCAATGAGGGAGGGGGGAATTCCCCAGAGCCAGTAAGCTGTATACAAAACTTGGACAGAGATAAGTACCTGGATTATTCTATCCTACCAAAAAGGGACACATCCTGTTTACTTGTAGTGGTCATCATGCTCTCTCTGCTCACTTACAGTTGGTGCAGGCTGTGAGACAAATTAAGGAGATTTTGCAGCTCTTCTTTGGGGGGATCTCAATCATGAGGCAACACCGTAGGAACTTCACTGTCGGTGAAGGGGAATCCACACGTAAGATTTCCAGCAATACAACTGGGGCTGCCTATGCCATTGATGTCCACTGATTTTGTCAACCCTATAAAGGCAAGAGCGGCCCCGCTCCCTCCTCGGTTCTTTCCTGCCATTGACTCGCTCGCATGGTCTCTGAAGAAGCTCAATTGCAGTATTTGCACCTTTTTTCACCTACAGCTTTTCTGGCTTTGTTTTTCAGAATCTCTTTTTGTAAAGAGATTCCTACAACTTGTTTATGTAGAGAGTTAATCCTTCAACTTCTCTCTTCCGTTACTGCTGCTGTGGAAAGAAAATTGCCTCTATGGACGAACACGCTCTCTGTGTCTGCTGTCTTGGGCCTGACCACGAAGTTTCTGACTGTGAGCTCTGCCAGATGTTTAACCAAACAACCCTCAGGCGATGCAGAAAGGCTCTCAAAAATTTCCTGATGGATCAGCAGGTATCCAGTTCCTGGCAGGGGTCATTGGGGGTCCCGGCCTCTCAGTCGCCTACTGGATCTTTGAGCTCCCAGGCCTCCAAGGCCCGAAACAAGTCCTCAGGGAAAAGTCACAAAAAAGACTAAGATTGCGACTGCTCCCCCTGGCATTGATGTCATTCCCCATCAGCCTCTCTTTCTTCTGGGGGATATTCATCAACTGCATTTGCACCGGCGAAAAGATCTACTGTCCAGGTCTCTGTGCCCACCAGACCCATACCGAAAGCATCCCCACCCAATTCTAAGGGTGGTTGACTGTCCATCTCGGGGTCTTCAGCCCCTCCTTTGTCGATGATGGGCTCGTCCTCAACTCTCCTGTCGAGGCCTGCCCTTCTCCTACAAGGGCTACAGGCTTCTCGGGTTCTCAAGTCCCAGCTGATGGGTCGTTGACATCCATGCCATCGACCCCCCGGCCCGTTGACCTAAACGACATTCTGGTCTAATTTGCTAATGTGATTGTGCAGTAGCTGGGTGCCTTGAGGCCCTCCTAGCCACCGTCAATAGTGATGGCAGATTCATCATTGATGCCTACTCATTGGCTACAGGAAGCATTGACACAACCAACGCCAGACTCTGACCTAGAGGAGGTTGACGTTGAGGAAGAGTACCATCCAGACCTCATCCTTCCTGAGGATGAGGAAGAAAAAGAGGAAATCCTTGGGCAGGATTCTCAAAGCTCTCAGAAGGTGCAAAACCTTCCCTAAGTCCCCAAAACTCCCTCAGCTACGGAAAAAAAGGGGAGTTTGCTCCAAGTGCTATTCACAAACCCCTTGCAGCTGTGGGAAAAACCACAATGGACTGTGGAAAAAAGTGCAACTGCTGAAGTCCCTGAGGACAAAAAGGTGTGAGATAAGTAAGGCACAGCCCCTGAAAGGCTATTCACAGTCAGTTTTTTCCGCAGCTGAGGAAAGAATGTTGCACACAGTGGAATGAGGTGTAACTCTCCCTCAGCACACTGCAGTCGTGCCCCAGCAATTGGAATCAATTAAGGTGGAGGTGTACCACAGGTAATAGCATCTCAGAAAGTATAGCAGTGGCTGATGTTACAGCACTGAAGGCACACATTGCCATGCTATGGCAGCAGGCAACAACCACTAGACCCAGTGCAGCCCATGACAGAGCCCCACAAACAGTAGAGCCTGACCAGCCAGCAGTGAGTGCTACCCCCACAGGCCACAGGAACACCCCAGGGAAGGATGACCAGCAGGGACAGTCGGCCACTGTGGTACCATGGTATCGCTGGTACCTGTGGTGCTGCAGTGGTCCCAGTTGAGGGACTGGTTGCAGGTCTCTTTGTGTGTGCTGTTAGCTTCATATTATGGCAGCAATGTTAAAGTCTGCTGCTTCAACTACATGGATTTACTATTGCTGTGCCTCCTCAGCCATTTCCACAGCTGTGGATCCGCAGCACTTGCAGGATCCCCTCAGCTGCTGGAATTCTGCAGCTGCGGGACTTTTTGTGGATTTCCCTCAGCTGCAGGATTTTCTTTAAGAATATCGCACAACTGCATTTCTGCAGTGCTGCAAGCCCTCTTCCCGCAGCTGAGGGAATTTCGGCTTTCTTTGTGAATCCTGCCCCTTGTCTCTGACAGGTCCACTGCTTCCTCTGCCAGTGAGGATTCAGTGAAGCACACACGAAGCTTACCTCCTTAGGACCCCACGTTTTTCAATGTGATGAAACAGCTGTCCTTAGCTGTGGGCTTCCATACTGAGGAAGAAGATGCCAGCAGGAAAGAACTGGTGGATTTCCAGGAGATTCCAGAATCTCCCCCAAAGATCATTCCTCCAATCTTACCAGCCTTGAGGAATACAGCCACAACAGCCTGGCAGAGACCAGATATGGTGCCAGCTGTGCCTTGCAAGGGGGACAAACTTTATCATGCCCCTCAGGGTTTCCCCTGTTATGCTGCTCAGTCTGAGATAGACTCAGTGGTCTTCAAGGCAGTTCATGACTGGTCTGTGGCACCTAAGCATCTTAGCTCCTTCCCCCAGACAGAATCAACTTCTAGGGTAAAAGGGTGTATGCCTCCTCTGCTCTGGGTTTGAGGATTACAAACTACCTGTCACACATGGTAGAGTACCAGAATGCCAACTGGAAAAAGGGCAAGGCTGCTGCCCAGACCCTTCCAAATGGCACTCAAAAGCTGTAACTGCTTCAGTGCGTCAAGCTGTTGAGCATGTTAGTAAGCATGTCCTCAGAGCCCTGTATGACATGGCTGACACCCCATTGCCAGGGCAGCTGCCACAGGCATATGCCTACGTAGGCACCCCTGGCTCAGAGTACCCAACTTTGAGGCCAATGTACAGCAAAAAGTGCTTAATGCCCTTTAAAGGCAGCAAGCTCTTTGGCCCTGATGTCCAGGACATCATTAATGATCTGCAAGCCTCGGGCAGGGCCCTCAAGTCTGTCCACTCCCTCTACCACACCCAACCAAGGGGTAGAGGGTGCCCTCCTTTTCGCAAAACAAACTATAGGCCCGGGACAGCTCCCTGGCCCCAAGAAAAATGCAGAGCCCAGGCTGCCTTGCCCACCCCCTCCAGTGCCGGAGTGGTGGCCAAGCACCCCAGGCTGGCTCCACTTCTGCTTGGCTTCTTGCTGGACCCCCCTCTTCTGGTCCCAGATCAGGAGGTCGGTTCTCCCTACATTTGAATCAATGGAGAACCATAGCTTCGGGAGCATGGATTCTGCAGATCATAGACAGGTCATACCTTGGAGCTCATTGAGCAGCCTTCAGAAACCCCACCTCCACCCTCCTGTTATCCCTTGGCTCACCTGTCTGTTCTCCAGGAGGAGGTACAGTCCCTTCTGCGTAAGTAGGCCATCGAGCCAGTGCTCAGGTGCTAGAGAAACAAGGGATTTTACTTCAGGTTTTTCCTGGCCCCAAAAAAGACCAGCGATCTGAGGCCTGTCCTGGATCTGAAAGACCTCAATCTGTATATCCAGTACAAAAAAGTTCTGGATGGTAACTTTGCCAGGCCTGATGCCCCTTCACAAAACAGGAGACTGGCTCTGCTCACTGGTCATGCAGGACGCCTACCTGCACATCTCAGTCTTTCCTCCTCATAGGAAGTTTCTCTATTTTGCTTTTCATGGTGAGCATTATCAGCTCAAAGTGCTGCCCTTTGGGTTGTCCTCTGTGCCACCGGTCTTTACCAAGTGCTTAGCAGTGGTCGCAGCATCTCTCAGAAGGGAGGGACTGTATGTTTTCCCGTATCTGGATGACGTCCAGGCAACTGCTTCTGCTGACTCTGGAGTGAACTTTCCAGCTCTTCCATGCCCTGGCATCACTGTCAGTTTGTCAGGCAGTTCTGGTACCATCCCCAAGGTTGTAGTATATAGGGGCAGTTCTGAACTCGGCATAGGGGAAGGCCTTCCTACCCCAAAACAGGGCAGAGTGCCTCATAGCTCAGGCTCAGGAAGTTGCCCAAGGTTGCTACATTCCTGCCAGGGTATAACTCAGATTGCTGGGCCTGATGGCAGCTGCCATACCCACTGTTCCACTGGCCAGACTTCATATACACATCCTCCAGTGGACCCTCCTGGTACAGTGGGACCAGTGCACGGATGAGTTAGACCAGCCAGTCCTGGTCTCCACTCCAGTATGCAAGGTACTGCAGTGGTGGATGGACCCCTTGAATCTGCTTCAAGGCATCGCATTCCAGAGCTCTTCTCCACAACAGAGCCTAACCACAGATGTCTCAGGGCTGGGGAGTGCACCTGAGTCCCTTCCAGACTCGGTGTTAAGGTCCCAGTGGGAAACCTCCCTGCATATCAGTGTCCTAGAGTTGAGGGCGGTGCTGTACACCATGCAGACTTTTCAGGAGCACCTCGCTCCAGTTCAGCTGCTAGTGCAGTCTGACAATCTAAGCATAGTTTACTACATCAGCAAGTGGGGGGAGGACTCATTCGTACTCCCTTTGTAGGGAGACCATGAGAGTGTGGTACTGGGTGCTGGATCGTAGTTTGACACACTCTGCAGTCCATGTGCCAGGCATGCTAAACACTCTGGCAGACCGTCTTGGCAGGGCTCAGTCCAGCGTGCATGAATAGAAGCTTCTCCCATCTGTCACAGAAGACTTGTTCAACAGATGGGGTCATCCAGAGTTGGACCTTTTTGAGTTCCCACTCAACACAAAACTGCCCAATTTCTGCTCGTTAGATCCAAGGCCTGGAGTTTTCTGGTGAGATGCGTTGTCCCTCTCTGAGAGCGGGAGGTTTCTTTACGCCTTCTCTCTGTCTCCTCTCATTCAGAAGGTGCTAATCAAGTTGCAGATGGAGGGGGCCAGCATGATCCTGGTAGCTCCGTTCTGGCCACCCCGACAGATTTGGTTCCCTTTGCTTCAGCAAATGGTGGAGGAACCTCTGGTCCCTCTTCCTCTTTGCAGGAATCTGTTGACCCAGGCTCAAGGGACCCTGGTCCATCCCAGCCTCAGATCCCTCCATCTCCATGCCTGGCTCTTGAGGACATAGCTGTCATCAGATTCGGGGTCTCTAACAGAGTGGCAGACATCCTAGTGGCCACCTGGTAGCCTTCCATTTGAGCTACATATGCCATGAAGTGGAAGCAATTTGCCGACTGGGCTGCCAAACAAGTTTAGATCCTTTCACCTGCTCAGTGAACCATATCCTGGACTACCTGATCTCTCTCTCTCTCTCTCTCTCTCTCTCTCTCTCTCTCTCTCAGGTCTCCATTACTCCTCCCTCAGGGTGCACCTTTCGGCTATCTCTGCATTTCATGAGCCCATGGGTGACCACATGATTGCTCAGCTGGATGTCTCTCGTACCTTTCTAAGGGGCATCCTGCATCTGAAACCCCCAATCTGTTCTCCTGTCTCGGCTTGGGACTTGAATTTTGTTTTGGAGAAACTGACCCTGTCTCCCTTAGAGCCACTCACAACTTGCAATTTATGCTTCTCTCTTGGAAAGCGTTATTTCTAGGGGTGTGGATATGATGTTCTATCCACACTTTCTGGCAGTGTCCTTTCCCTTTCAGATGTGCCGGAATGTCTTTAATCTGGCTCCTCCAAGCCACCCGGGTGGTAACTCCCCTAGCTCTGCCCCATGACTCTGGATTTTCCTTTCTACTGGAAGAAGGTTCCCTCCTTATTGCTCTCATGCTGAAGAGGCCCTTTGAGATTTATTTTCTTCAAACTTTAATAAAAACTTATCTTCAGGCTTTTACTTCTTACTGTCAACATGGACAATGCAAAGTCCACTACGGAGTTCCAGAAATGTGGTTGTGGGCAGAAGATATCTGGAATGGATCCGCACACCTCATGCATATACTGCCTGGGCCACAAGCACACTACCCTCCACTTTGGAGGATCACTTAGCCCACCTTCTCCTTGGGTGTCCGGATGATAAAGACCCACCTGTGAAATCTAAGGATGCCTGTCAGGTGGTCTCTGTGGCTGTGGGGTCTGCCAAACAACTTGTGGCAATCGAGGGGTCCGTGGCTCAGGTCACAGCACAGGACTCCTTGGCTTCTGTCTTTTTGCCACTCTCCTTGGGCACCTCCTTTACCAGGGCATTTAAGGAACTCTGCCAGGCCCTTCCACCTATGAGCAGGGTCCACTGGGCACAAATTTCAGAAAAGGAGAAAAAGAGACCAAAAACGTGGTCTTGTCGTTGGTCGTGGGATCAGGAGCGTTCTCGGGCCTCCAATTCCCGCACTTACCCTGAAGTTGCTGACTGCGGTCAGTGATTCAGCTTTGGCTGCAGACCCCACGGTCTCCCCATTGTGCCAGTTGGTTGAGACTTCGGTTGACGCCCCCTGAGATGTCTCTCGAACCTGTCAACCCATTGTTTGCCAAGGAGATAGATACCTCCCTTTCCAGGACTCCAGTCCTTTCACTTTCTCAGAGAGGGACGGTCCAGGGCACTGTTCCACCCCCTCTTGACCTGGTGGACCTGGATCTGGAGAGGCTTCTTTCACCAGCCCTCTCTGAGACCAACTGCCGGTTCCCCAGCAGTTGAGGTCGAGGTCCCGGTCCTGGAACCCTGACTTGGGCAAGTTGTGTCACCACTATTCCTTGTCCTAATCAGGTGTGGAGAGGCACTGGCACAAGTTGCCTCAGCACTACGAGGAGCTTATGTGGCAGCAGCTCTGGGTGACCCGGGTGAATCTGACTATGGCCCTTCCTTGATTGCCACTACCAGAGCTGCAGCAGACCCTGCCCTGACAGGAACCAGTTTGTACGGTCCCAGCATGGCTCCCTCCAGCCTCTCCACTGCTTCCAGTGGAGCCGCCACCTAAACAGCCAATGACCGGTGCTCCGACTAAGGATGCTCGGCTAGGTAAGGGTTTATGCCATCGGCTGTCTGTCACAGTCACCCCGGACTGCCCTCGCAGTGTTAGTGGGGACTTGGGCAGTTGACCGCTCTTCCACGATTCTTCGGAATCAGAAGGGTCCTTCTTATACTCCCAACTGCTGGATGTGGAATCAACGGGGGACCTCTAAACTGATCAGGGGCTCACGTCCTTCATGGGCCTTCTCCGTCTCATCTCAGAATTTAAGGATCTCCAGCTGGAGCCCATTCAGAATCATGAACGGTACCCACTGACCGAGATCCTTGACTGGGGTGACTCTCCAGTGGAAGCCGTCCTGGTCCAGGATGCTATTCTCAGTCCTGCCCTGGAACTGTGGCAGCACCCGGCCTCCTGCCCTGCACCATCAGCCTGGATGGCTCTCAAGTATACAATCCCTACTGGTTCCCTGTTGGGATTCACAGAACACCCCTTGGCTGAGTGTCTTGTGGCTGACTCCATGTTTTGGCACACTGGCAATGTGAAGGATGTTGACAAACCCTCCAACAAGGAGTCCAAGAAATTGGACCATATGGCCAAAAAGTTGTATGCCACCTCCTCTCTTGGCCTTTGGCAAGTTAGCTCAGCCCTTCTCATAGCTCATTTCTCGTATGCTCTACTGGGTTCCCTGGATGAGGTGCTTACTCACCTGCCCACAGATCTGCAGACTATGGTCAAGCAGGTCAGGAACCAAGACTGAGCTGTTATGAAACAGCAGTTCCAGATGGCCATGGACATGGGCGATTCGTGCACCTGGTCCGTGGCAGTGGCAGTTGCCATGTACCACCTTGACACCTGACACGCAGCACAAGTTGGTAGATGTTCCCTTCTTGGGTACTGACCTGTTTGAGCCCAGTGTGGAAGGGCACTTACCCAAATTGAGAAGCCTAGCGCCACCTTGGACTTGGTGACTACTGCCCAGAAGGACCTGAAGGGCTCTAAACCTCAAAGGAAGAAGCCCTTTTGGCTTGCCTCTGCCCCAGTGGCTAAACTTGCCCAGTCCCCAGCTGGACAGCAACAGGCTTGGTGTCCCCAGCACAAATATGTGGCCTCAGTTGTCATGAAGCCAGGGACAAGGGGTCCCGACAGCTCCCCCCCCGCTGGTTCTTCCTCTGCTTCCAAGCCTGCCCAGTGGTGGGATGGGGGTGCCTCTCCCATTTCCATCCTGAGCCCCCTGGGTCCTTCTGTTGGGGGCCAGCTCCACCACTTCCTTTCCACCTGGTCGGCTGTTACCACAGACAGGGTGAGTCCTCAAGATGATCGGTCAGGTCTGCCTCTGGAGTTGGAGGCTTACCCACCATGCCAAGCCTGCGCCCCGTGGGAGGGCATAGTGTCCATCGACATCCTGTCAGACCTTAAGGATGACACTGCCCAACTGTTCCACAAGGAGGTTGTAGCTTCTGTCTTGGACCCTCCGGAACACCCAGGGTTTCTCTCCAGGTACTTCCTGGTGCCAAACGGATGGGGGCTGGTGCCTCATCTTAGATCTGCACAACCTGAACAAGTTCATCAGGCCACGCATCTTCAGGATGGTCACTCTGTCTCAAATCATGCCATCTCTCTGGCAAAACATGTGGTTCTCCTCACTGGATCTACAGGACGCATTCTTCCATGTCTCGATCTGTCCATCACACCAGCGGTTCCTCTGCTTCTGAGCGGAGGAAACCCTCTATGAGTTCTAGGCCATGTCATTCGGCCTGTCTTCAGCCCCCTGGATCTTCACCAAGAGCATCGCAGTGGTGGCAGCCCACCTGAGGTCCCAGGGAGTTCGGAGATACCCCTAGGTGGATTACTGGCTCATCAGAGATGGAGTTGTCCAGGAACCTGGCCTTCCAGACCTGCATCTCTCTTGACCTCCTGGTCAACAAGGCCAAGTCAGAACTCGTGCCCTCACAGGTGATCTCTTTCATCAGGGCAGAGCTCGACTCTTGCAGAGCCAGGGCTCAGCTCCTGGTGGACAAGGCGGAGGTTCTCTCCTCCTTTGCCTGATAATTTTGGGTTGGGCAGCTGCGCCCTGCTCAGGACTTCCTGTGCCTACTGGGATATATGGTGGCCTGCACCAGCATGGTCCTTTGGGTCCACTGGAGAATGCACTCTCTGCAGTGGGAGCTGGCCAGCCAGTGGTCTCAGGGCAGGGGTCACTTTGACTAGCTGGTCACTGTGACCCAGCTGATGTGGGACGCCCTCCAGTGGTGGTTGGTCCGGGAACGTCTGCAGGAAGGTATCCCATTTGTCCGCCCAGAGCCAATGGTCATCCTGATGACCGACTCTTCTCTAATGGGCAGGGGTGCCCACCTGGGGGAACACAGAGTCCGCAGGCTCTGGACTTCCTCGAGAAGTCCCAATACCACATCAGCCTGCTGGAGCTTCGGGCAGTTCGGCTGGTGCTGACTGCTTTTGCTCTATACCTTCGGGGTCAGGTGGTCCAGGTTCAGATGGACAACAACATGACTATGTACTACCTCAACAAGCAGGGCGGACGCACTCCCTTCCTCTATGCAAGGGAGCTGTCCACACGTGGACCCTTGTGCGCAGCTTGGAGGCTGATCTCTCGGACATCCATGTGGCTAGTGTCTCCAACCAGCTGTCGGATGCTGTCAGCTGTGTTTGCGATGCGTCTCATGAGTGGTCTCTCCACCCAGAGGTAGTACACAGCCTGTTCTCCCAGTGGTGGACCTGTTCGCCTCCAGGGAGAACACAAAGCTGAGGCTATTTTGTGTCTGTCCCCCTCAGCAGGGAACACTACAAGGGGATGCCTTCTCGAGGCCCTGGACCCTGGGCCTCCTCTATGCCTTCCCTCCATTTCCCTTGCTCTACAAAGTGTTGCTAAAGGTGAAGAGGGACAAGGCATGGGTGATCTTGGTGACTTCTGACTGGCCATGCCAGTTTTGGTACCCCAATCTCCTTAGCCTCAGCAGCGGGCTCCCAAGGTGTCTTCCCCTACAGTATGCCCGGATCTGCTGTTGATCAATCAGGGGAAGGTTTTCCACCCAAACCTTCAATCCCTGCACCTGATGGCCTGGTTCCTGAGCGGCTAGAGTTTCAGGCTTTGGGTCTCTCCGAAGATGTCCTCAACGTTGTTGAGGCTTCTTCTAAGGAATCAACCCAAAGATGGAAGAAGTTCTTTATTTGGTGCCAGAGCAAGGGGAAGGACTCCTTTTCTTGTCCGGTGGCTAGCATTCTTGATTATGTTTGGTTCCTCTCACAGTTGGGCCTTTGGTCGATGACCCTTAAGGTGCACCTGTCAGCCTTCTCTGCTTACCGGGTGCAGACCGGTCAGCAGTTGGTGGTGCAGGAGAAGGTGGTCTGGTGCTTTTTTTAAAGGCCTTAACCACATTTCCCTTCTGGTGCATGAACCATCACCACCTTGGGGCTTGCTGCTGGCTTTAATAAAGCTCATGGGCAAGCCATTCGAACTGATGCACAGGTGTGAGATGTCACACCTGTCATGGAAGACTGCCTTCCTGGTGGCTATCATGTCAGCCAGAAGGATTAGTAAGCTCCAGGTGCTTTCGGTGGAGTCTCCTTACCTGGTCTTCCACAGGGACAAGGTTGTCCTTCGCCCCAACCCAAAGTTCCTCCCAAAGGTTGTGTCTGATTTTCACCTTAACCAGGTGATCAATCTCCTGGTGTATTTCACCAACCACATGTTGGAAGTCGAGCAGAGGCTCCATACTCTGGACCTGCGGTGAGCGCTAGTATATTATAAGGAGCGCACAACTGGAGTTTGGAGAGAGGTTTACCAGCTATTTGTCATCTACGCTGAAACTGCACCTGGCAGATGGGCAGCTAAGTAGATGATCGGCAGGTGGATTGTATCCTGCATCAACCTCTGCTATAGGTTGGTGGGTAGGGATCCTCCTATAGGGCCAAGGGCTCATTCCACCCGCCAACTTGTTGCCTCAGTGGCTGCTTCCAGGGGTGCTCCTATCCAGGAAATCTGTCGGGCTGCCACCTGGAAGTCAGCACATACCTTCATCTTCCATTACTACATCGACCCTGAATCATGCCAGGATGCTGGTTTTGGGACCTCAGTTTTCCAGTTTCTGTTCCCTTAATAGGGGGCATGCCATTTTCCCCCACCTCCCAGGAGAACTAGTAGGAGTCTTGCAGAAAGTGTGGCTAGAACATCATATCCCTGTCCCTAGAAAAACAGGTTACTCGCCTGTAACAGTAGTTCTAGGAGTGGTATATGATCATC
The DNA here is from genome assembly GCA_016271365.2 of Neoceratodus forsteri. Classification (NCBI taxonomy): domain Eukaryota; kingdom Metazoa; phylum Chordata; order Ceratodontiformes; family Ceratodontidae; genus Neoceratodus; species Neoceratodus forsteri. The sequence continues at coordinate 502,825,749 of CM028132.1, forward strand.
CAGAATGACCCACCTGACCTCCCCATGCAAGTGGCACACTGTCTTTGCTTCCAGCAGGCAAAATCTGGCATCACAGGGTGGAGCTAGGGGAGTAACCACCCAAGTGGGTGCGAGAGAAGAACCAGCTTGAAGACATTCCGGCATGTCTTAAAAGGAAAGGACACTGCCAGAAAGTGTGGATGAACATCATATACCACTCTCAGAACTACTGTTACAGGTGAGTAACCTGTTTTTTAGTTGCCATTACTTCTGCTTGAAGAATTTCAGAGCTTCTGGCCCTCTGGTGCAAGGAGCCTTATTTGATTTTTCACTGAGACAGGGTGTCTTTGTGCACAAATCCTAAGTTTCTCCCTGAGGTGATCTCAGAGTTTACACTTAACCAGCCTATCCACCTTTCTATTTCCCCGAGCATGCCAGTCTAGGGGAAGCACTGCTGTACACATTAGATGTGCACAGAACTTTGAAGTATTACCTGCTTTGGACCAAGCAGTCTAGAAAGTTGAAGCAGCTGTTTGTGTCCTTCGCCCCAGGTCGAGAGGTAATTTCCGTTTCTAAGCAGTGTTAGTCCAAATGGTTGGCAAATAGCATTGTGCTGCTGCAATAATTATGGCAAAGAATTGCCTGATGCTGTCAAAGCTCATTCCGTAAGAGACATAGCTACCTCTGTGGCTTGTTTCTGAGGGATCTCAGCAGCTGACACTTGTGTGGCTGCCACGTGGAGTACCATCCACACTTTTACTAAGCACTGTAGTCTGGACATTGCCTGTAGAGCTTGTGCAGGATTTGGCAGGGCTGTGCTGCAGGGCCTTCTGTCTTTAAGAATGGTCTGCCTCCCAGACTGTCTGTGGGACTCGTTCCAGTAGAGTTACCTGATGACTGAGATACATCCGAAGAAGAAGATAGACAAGTTAGTTACATAAAAACTTGCTGTAACAGTAGATCTTTGAGGGGATCTCAGTCATCAGGTATGCTTTCCTCCCACATCCCCCTTCTTGGGGCTTCTGTTTAGGAACTGGTGGTGTATCCAGCCTTTCATATAGGTCTGGGCACCTCTCTCTCCCCTCAATCTCCCATGGCATGAGCCTGGCACCCTTAGTCTCCGGGGAAAAGAACTGAGTAGGGAGCGAGGCCACTCATGCCTTTATAGGGTGGTTGATGTTGACGGTGTGGGCCACCAGTTATACTTCTGAAAATCTTCTGTGCAGATTCCTCTTCCCCTTCACCGGTGGTGAAGTTCCATGGTGTTACCTGATGACTGAGATCCCCTCGAAGATCTTCTGTTACGGTAAGTTCTTGCGTAACTGTTCTTTTTATGACTGCATAAGCGGAGCCCTGCAGGTGTTTAAGGATCACTGTAAGAGAAAGATGGGACTGTGATCGGAAATGGTCCCCATCTTCTTCTGCAGTGCTGTGGTGTGTTGTCCACATGCCTCGCATTATTGCTTTTGTGTGGTGTTTCATCTTCCCCTCTCCATGGATGGAGCTCTGTCGGCTGCCCCTGGTGCACTATTTTTTCTTTAATTTCTGGAGTATGTTCTGCACATGTGCATTTTCGTGCATGCACGCACAGTGCAGCAATTGCCACCATACCCAAGATGGCTGCTATGCTTCACTGCGCATGTGTGAAAGTACAATGGCCATCTTTAACATGGTGCTACTTTTTGCCATGGGCTCCATTTTTACGGAACTCTCGCTGAGCTCATGGAACTCCTTGTACCATGGTTATAGTTTCACACAGCTCTCACTTAGCTCAGTTTTTACTGAGCTGTCGCTTGCCCCCCCCAGAACTCCATGAGCGTCTGTTTGCAGGCGTATTGGCTCTGACGAGAACTTGTTCTTCAAGGCACTGATAGTTATCAGTAGGACTTGTATCTCAATATACAAACAAACAAATAAAGTTTGAATTTCAATACGTTTTATTGTTTAATATTAACAACAGTTAGGTACATGCATGCACGGAGATGATTGACACCACCATACTTGACACAAGAGAGGTAGTTGCAGTCACAATCTGTACTCTCCAAAAACAGCCATGGAGAATACAGTGGACCACCAAAAGCTGGACAGGGTGCTGTTTTCACTGCTCACTGTTTAAATGTTGTTTGATTGCTTATTAGGTACTGTATATCCCTCCATTGCATTTCTGCCAAAACAATTGAATGCCTAATTTTGTGTACTTCCCTGATCTTACTTCGAGAGGGTTCCTGCAGTAGGTCTGTACATATAGGATTGCGCCCTCTGGTGTCAGGACTGCACGGCAAATTTCTAGCTAGCTATCACTAGTGGGAGACCACCCCAGCATCACCTGATCAGGCGTTAGCATGAATATATAGGGGCGGTACCTGCGCCCACCCTCCATTTCTTTCCCGCCATTGACCTAAACTCATCGGATCCTTGCGGCAGAACTGGCTCAGTAGTCCGCCATTTCCTTTCACTATCGTGCAAGTTTTTGGCCCTTTTCTAAGTGTATGTCTTTCAGAAAAATAAAGAAAAAGTGCTTGCAGTGTGGCACCCAAATCCCGCACGCGGACGACCACTCCTGCTGTGTTCTTCGCTTGGGCCCTAAGCACCGGATGACAGATTGTGAAATCTGCCAGTCGTTCAACCAGGCCACATGTACCTGTCACCAGAAGGCCCTCGATGCTCACCTCTTGAAGTGTCACCTCACATCGATGAAAAAAGAACTCCAGTAGCTGAGGGAACATGTTTCTTCACCCACTCCTGAAAAAAGTGTAAGGAGAAGGAGAAGCACTGGGAGCAGGATCGTTCTCCACATCATTGTCAGACAGACAACGCCGCAGTGACTGAGGTCTCCACCTTGGTGAGTACTTTACCTCAAGGGTCTCCATCCATTCTGGCAGATTGGACGCCTTCTGCCTCTCCACTCTCGGTCAGTCGGCAGTCAGGGGACTCCTCTCTAGAGGACACTTCAGGCCCTGTTGAATGCTTGGCTGCAAAGCATCCCCCCAGTTCTCCCCTCGGGAGCTTGGCCTCAAGTGCTCTTCCTCACTCCAGCTCCCTGGCTGTTGTGGGCCTGACCCCTGCCTGTAAGTCAGACGTCGGCTCCTCTGACGCCCGCCAGGTCTTAGCTGATAAGTCGGTCATCGGCTCGTCTGTCGACTGACTGGTGACTGCCCTCCCGTCAGACACCCCTGTGGCCTCCAACGTCGTGCAGGGTGAGCCTCCAGATCCTCCTTCTTCCCATGAAGGTTCTCCTCCACAGAACTTACTGACCGTGCCCGATGACTGGTTTTCCCCAGCTGGAGAACTGAGCGTGGCTGTCCAGGAGACCTGTCCTGTGTCGGTCACTCATTCTGAGTCTCTAGCCTTAGGGCCGGATCTGGTGACAGGGCTGTCTATCCCTTTGCCCCCCTTACCTTCCTCAGACCAGATGTCAGGTCACCTACCTACCCTGATGCCGGGCCACTCCCCGGTCCATACTATTCTTACCGACACGGACCAGGGTTTTCTGCTCCGACTCTGGAGCCACCTTCTGGCCCTTCTGGGGTCCCTGGTGACCCCAGGCTTGCTGACGGATCCTACCCTACCCAGTGGTCCCTCGGCATCGCCTATCCCTGGACCCTCTGCCCCTCCTCCGTTGAGTCCTATGGGTCACTTTCCCAGCTACCCATTGCTGTAGTTTCCCTATTATCCGACATCAGGGGGGCCATTGTTGGGGTACCCACCGAAAACTTTGACACCGGGATACCAGATGCCGGGTCAGTTCTATCAGCGTTACCAACCATACCACTGTTGATACCAGCCTCCTGGCTTCCCTTCCTACGCTACACGGTACCCAGGATACCAGCCTCACCACCGTCTCCTCCACCCCCTCCCCAGCTGGAATCACCCACTTGCATTCCAGTATTGTGGCAGGATGCAAAATCCCAGCTCCTGCAGGAACTGGGACAACCCCACATGGTCATGGTCCCCACACCGACTCATAGGATCATCATCAGGAGCTCTTCTTCTCTGGACAGGTAATCAGACAGGGGTTTTAGTGGGTACTCTTTAGATGCCCCTCCAGGAGCATGGGTGATGGAGACAGTCCAAGACATTACCCCTTTGCCCAGCAGGCCAGAGTCCTCGGATTCTGATTCAGACTCAGAGTTAGTTGGTCACTCAGAACCCCACTCCCCCATTGAACCCCAGCCAAAGGAATCCCTGAATTCTCCACCAGAGGATCCTTCCTTCATGGAGCTCTTAAAGTCCATCAAACAGGCCTGTGGCTGGGTATCTCAGGAGTTGGACCCCAAGAAGAAAAGAAGAAACATCTGGTAGAACACCTAGACTTCAATAGTGTGGATCCCCCTCCCCATTCCTCCATGGATGGGACCACATGAGGACCTTACATCTACAATTTTTGGCAACAGCCATCCTCTATCCTGGCTGGCTCCTAAAAAGCCGATCAAACATATCACCCCCGGAAGGGGTTGATCATCTGATCAGTCAACCAAAGGCCGACTCCAGGGTCATCACAGTGGCCTATGACAAGTCGGCACAGCTTGAACACCTGAGTGCTTCTCCGGAGAGAGAAAGAATCCAAACAAATGGCTCAGTATGGATGCAAAGTCTACTCTTCATCGACTTGTGCCATCCAGTCATTGAATTACGTAGCCCATATGGTGTCCTTCCAGAAATCGGCTCTGTACGATCTGAAGAAGGACCTACAGGAGATTCCAGATGAGACTTCAGAAATTGGCTCTTGGAAAAGGAAAGACTGAATAAGTCTTCTTGCGGTCATGCGTTAAGGACCACTTATGATACTGATGACTCAGTGTCCTGGCACACTGCTATGGGTATTTGCTTGAGGCGCCTGGCTTGGCTCCATCTTGTGGGACTGGCACAAGACTTCCAGAGCACCCTACTGGACACCCCCTTCTGGAGCCCCCATTCTGTTTGGAGGAGATGCAAAGGACATTATCACTGAACTACAGGAGAGCAGTAGGTCACTTAAGGACATCTGTTCCATGTACCATTTGGGACAAAAGCCCAAGCAGTCTTTTCGTGGCCCCCAGAAGAGGTGGAACAGGCAGAACCAAGGTAAGTGACAGAGTAAGCGTCGCGCCACTGGTTCAGACCCCCAGATTCCTCAGGTAAAGTTCCAAAAGACTGCCAGGGGGTGGTAAAGCAGCACTCCCCTCAGTGTCCTAATGTGAGGGGGTTCCCCCTTCCTCCTGTTTTTCCTGAGGAACCAGTGGGGGGAAGGTTTGCCCTTTACTTGGAAGGATGGAGGATGATAACCAAAGATGCTTGGGTCCTTCAGCTAGTTGCAAGTGGACGCTCAATTGAGTTCCTGGACAGACCCCCGGACAACTCACCAGGCAGGTCTCACTACCCGTCAGGCAATCTAAATCTGGTCCATCAAGAGATCCAGGCTGTACTTCAAAAAGCAGCCATAGAGCCAGTTCTTCCAGGGCAAACAGGAAGGGGATACTACTCCCACTTCTTCCTAGTTCCCAAAAATACAGGAGGTCTGAGACCAATACTTGATCTCAGCCTACTCAGTCTCTTTGTGGAATATAAGAGATTCTGTATGTTGACACTCCAGAGACTCTTGCCTCTGCTCCAACAGAACCATTGGTTGTGCTCCCTGGATATGCAGGATGTCTACCTGCATATCCCTGTCCTCCTGGCCCACTGCCATTTTCTGAGATTCTCTTTTCAGGAGGACCATTATCAGTTCAAGGCCCTCTCCTTTGGCCTTCCTTCGGCACCTCTGATTTTTACCAAGTGCCTAGCGGTGGTGGCTGTGGCCACAAGGGGATTTATGTGTGCCCTTACCTGGACGACTGGCTGCTAGAAAACTTACCTGTTGGATAAAATTGTCTAGGATGGAAAAAAAAACAGATGACCATTTTTATATCTGGAAGAGAAAATGAAATGGCAGATGTTGGGGTGCAGACAGTCAAGTTGGTTAAAAATTATTGATTCACTAATACATGTGTATGGCCTAAATTTCTTAAAACACTATAAAAGTAAAGTAATTCAAATTAGTGTAAAATACAATAAATACATCACTAATAAGATTATAAACTTTTATGAAGAAAGAGATTTAAACCAAGCACTAGGCCTAAAGATCTCTACATGGTTAGCATCACATGACTTGAAACATGAGCTCAGATATTATTTAAATGTGTTAACTGATCAAGAAAAAAGAAAGCTATACACAAAATATCGCTTTGAGCTTTTTCACAGTAAAATCTTAAAGACTCGATATTCTAAAGCTACTAGTTTATCTGAAAAAATGTGTGTGTACTAGATCAGGCTTGGAAAACCTAGATCATGTGATGTTTTCTTGTGCATGGTATGATACACTTAGAAAATACTGGCTCCAGCCAATATGGAATTCGATTCAAACTACAGACAGTTCTGTACTCCTAAACATTATGTTTACAATAAATGATGATCAAATAATCAATAGTGTAGCTTCCTATTTAAAAATTATTGCAAAAATCCATTTAAACATGTATGATATTAGAAAGGTATGTTTGTGAGAGTTATTGGAATGTCAAATGAGCCCTTCATACGTTTACTTGTTTGCATAAAAATGTTTTATGTGCTTTCTGTATTTATATGTTCTTTGCACTTTATGGGTATTTTCTGTATATGATTTGTTACTGTCCTTTTTATGTTGCCTTGTGCATGCGCAAGCAACATATCGGGGTAGCTTGGAACAGCAGGTTTTGGAGGTATGGTGGTGTGGCGCCACTGCTTTTTTAGGCTAGGCTGTGTGGCACGAATTAGATTGCATGCTGTCTGTGACAGCACTACAAAAGCATGCCACCAACTTGAAACAATTTCGCTGCTGCAATGAGGGAGCTCCCCCTCATTGAAGGGCGTGCCTTCCCTGGTGTAACATTTCAATAAAACATGGTGGTGACTGTGCTGTCCACCTCTCACACTTTCCAACAAGCCGACATCGGGGGTGCCCAATCCCCCTGTCGGCATGCCCTCTTCCAAGTTAAATTTGCTGATGGGGGAGCCCAATCCCCGTTGGCATAGTGGCCCCCTAATAATTTAATTTGTGTACCGAGGGGGTGCCCAATCCCCCTCTGCATCATGCGCCCCGCCCCCAAACAGAGACATGTTTCTGTGCCGATGAGGGGCTCAATCCCCATTGGCTTCAGTCCCCCTCCCCCAAAATACAGGTGGCACACTGGGAGCCCACCCAGTGTGCCAAACACACCTGCAAGAAAAGAAAATTGACCCGCATTGTTTTTATATTTTTGGGTTTTGTTTTTTCCCCGGAAAAATGAGAAAATGGTCCCTCGATGTGTCTGGTGCCCCTCCTCAACCCGCGCCCACCCTCTGCTTACCCCACCTCTCCACATACCCCCACTCCATACTTACCTCTGGAGCCTGGCATGATGATCTTCGGTGGACCGGGAACACGTCTGCACTCTTCAAAGCCGACCACAAACTGAACAAATGCCGGTAAACTGTATAACGGCATAAATGGTGTTTTTTCAACTTTGGTGCATATCTCAGCCATTTTTGTAAATTTTGGCATAAAATTTTCAACATGGGGTTCTTGAGACTCCACCTCATGAATTCAGTCACTGTCATCTCATTATTCAGTCCCAAAAGGTGATTTCATGGTCACTGCACAGAATCACCTTTTGGGACCAATTAATGAAACAACAGTGTCACTTTTCATGAGGTGGGCTCCCAAAAAGCCTATGTTGCAAATTTGGTGAAAAAATTCCAAAAAATGACTGTGTTACGAGCGTGCATTGCACAATTTCCATGCACGTGCTTAACTTCGAGAATGTTTAATCTTTTTATTTCAGATTTTCAACATTGCCATTTTTTCACACCTCCTTATGAGCAGTACAGCTGTCATTTTCCACATCCTGCCTGAAACGTGTTTTCGCACATCCAGGGCACAGTGGCGCAGTCGCTGTAGGAAAACAATGTTCAAGACAGAGTAAGAAAATCACAGTAACACTGTTCATGAGCAGAGGTCCCAAAATGCCTATGTTGAAAATTTGGTGACAAAATTCCACAAAATGATTATGTTACAAGTGTGCGTTGCGCAGTGTCCAAGCACAGTCGTAACTTCGAGAATTTTTTATATTTTCACTCCAGATTTTCAACATTGCCATTTTTGCACACCTTCTTATGAACAGTACAGCTGTCATTTTTCACATCCAGCCCAAAATGTGGTTTTGCACATAGAAACATAGAAGCTGACGGCAGAAAAGGACTGCAAGGCCCATCCAGTCTGCCCATTCCTTTTTCTACCTTATGAATATAACATCGGCCGTTACTGTGTCAGCGGCCTATCTATTCATACTCATCTGTATTGCTCCCTTATGCCTATCCCATGCATGTTTGAAGTCCTGCACTGTATTCATATCCACCACTTCCTGAGATAGGCCATTCCATGCAGCCACCTCCCTTTCTGTGAAAAAGAACTTCCTCACATTACCCCTTAATCGGCCTCCCTCTAATCTCATGCTGTGTCCTCGTGGCCTGCTATTTTTCTTAAATAGAAACATGTTAGACTCTTTCACCTTGTTAATGCCCTTAAGGTGTTTGAATGTTTCGATCATATCACCTCTCTCCCTCCTTTGCTCTAGGGTATGCATATTGAGCTCCGTTAATCTGTCCTCATATGTTTTCTGATGCAGTCCCTGCACCATTTTGGTTGCCCTTCTCTGGACTGCCTCAATTTGGTTAATGTCCTTGTGAAGGTGTGGCCTCCAGTACTGCACGCAGTACTCCAGATGGGGCCTAATCAATGTCTTGTAAAGAGGCATTATTACCTCCCTCTTCTGACTTGTAATACCCCTACTAACACACCCCAACATCCCCCTAGCCTTACCTACTGCTTTAGTGGTCTGCTTGGATGATTTCAGGTCATCGGTGATGATGATGCCCAAGTCTTTTTCTTCCCTTGTGGCTGCCAGCAGCTCTCCTCCCAGCCTATAGGTGGCTTCAGGATTTCTCTTTCCTATGTGCATGATCTTGCACTTTTTTGCGTTAAACCCCAGTTGCCACTCTTTCAACCATTTTGCTAGTTTATCCAGATCTCTTCTCATTCTGCCCACCCCATCTGGATCATCTACTCTGTTTCAGATCTTGGTGTCATCTGCAAACAGACAAACCTTACCCTCCAGTCCATCTGCAATGTCACTGATGATGGCATTGAAGAGGACTGGCCCCAGGACTGATCCCTGAGGTACCCCACTTGTGACAAGCATCTCTTCTGACAGTATACCATTTACCACCACTCTCTGTTTTCTGCCTGTCAACCAGCTTGCCACCCAGTTGACCAACTTCTGACCCACCCTGAGCCTACCCAGCTTATTAATCAAATCTTCTATGTGGAACAGTATTGAAAGCTTTGCTGAAGTCAAGGTAGGCAACATCAGCTGCTCCCCCTTGGTCCACCACTCTGGTTACCCAGTCAAAGAAATCTATGAGATTAGTTTGACAGGACCTTCCTTTTGTAAACCCACGCTGTCTTGGATCCTGTGCTCCTGTGGTTTCCAGGTGTTGCACTATCCTTTCCTTAAGGAGTGCCTCCATAATCTTGCCCACTACTGAGGTAAGACTGACTGGTCTGTAGTTCCCTGCCTCCTCCTTGCTACCACTCTTGTGGAGCAGGATCACATGAGCCCTTCTCCAGTCTTCTGAGACTTCTCCTGTGCTCAGAGACTCACTAAACAGTTCTGATAATGGCTCTGCTAGTCATACCCTCAGCTCCTTTAGTAACCAGGGATGTATGCCATCAGGTCCCATTGCCTTGTCCACCCTGAGCTTATCGAGCTCTTGTAGGATCCTTTCTTTTGTGAAGGGACTAGTGCACATCTCCCTCCCCCCGTGTCCATGGTGCTGAGCTGTGGGCCCTGCCCTACCTTCTCTTCAGTAAATACTGAGCAGAAGTATCTATTTAGGATAGATGCTTTTACATGGTCCTCCTTCTTACATGGCCCCTTGTCCCCTTTGATATTAGCAATGCCCCTTCTGGACTTTCTGCTTTCACTAATGTATCTATAGAAAGTCTTGTCAACTTCTTTTACTGTTTGTGCTAGTGTTTGCTCAGTTTGGGCCTTTGCCTGCCTTACTGCCTTCCCTGCTTCCCTTAGGGAAGTTTGGTATGCCTTCCTATATTCATCCTGCTGTGTTTCCTTATTTTGGCTCTGCCCTTTTCTGCTACTGTTTTTGAGAACCAAAGTATTTTCCTTCTTCTTTTGCACTTCCTTGTCTCTCTAACACAATGGGATGTTGCCTTAAGTATTGCATCCTTAATGCTTGCCCACTTTGCCTACCCCCTCACGTGTATTTCTTTTTGCCAGGGCTAGCTTAACTCTGTTGGCCATGTTATCAAATTCAGCTCCTCTGAAGTCCCATATTTTTGGCTTGGAATGGGATGATTTAGTGCACAATGGCGTGGTCGTTGTGGGAAATCAACGTTCAGGACAGATTAAGAAAATGATAGTGCCACTGTTCATGAGCAAAGGTCCCAGAATGCCTATTTTAAAAATCTGGTGAAAGAATTCCAAAAAATGACTGTGTTACGAGTGTGCATCACGTACTTTTCACGCATGCTCGTAACTTCGAGAATGTTTAATATTTTCGCTCCAGATTTTCAACACTGCCATCTCTTCACACCTCCTTATAAATGGTGCAGCTGTCATTTTAATGTGGTGCAGAATGGCACGGTCACTGTGGGAAATCAATGTTGGGAACAGATTAACAAAATCACAGCCACACTGTTCATGAGCAGAGGTCCCAAATGCTTTCATGAGTGGGGTCACAAAAAGGCCATGTTGAAAATTTGGAGTGCAGATACCAACAAACGCTCGGGTGTTAGGGTTTCTAACCATAACGGCCCTCCCTGTACAGACTAACATGCATCAGGGGTTTGCCTTTGGATTGTCAGCTGTAATGCTCATGCCATTGCACCCCCACCCACACTCTGCAGCCACTGACAGTCATCAAGGTGTGCCTTGGACTCTTCGGCCCCAAAGTTCACCCCATTCTCCTGTATTGCACCCACCTCAACGTACTTCCTTATGAAATGGGGTGAGCGTAAGGCCCGAGGACCCCAAGGTACAATGCAACATTTGTCAGAGTCTGCAGGGTAGGGTGAGGTGAAATGGTATGAGCATTATGGCCAACGACCCAAAGGCATACCCCAATGCCTGTCACTTTCTGCAGGGTGGAGTGGGGTTGACGTCGGTTCTATACTTCACTGCCATTCCCATTATGCGTCTCTCTGTAACTCCTGCACTACCAATGACAATGCCAGCAAGATAACATTCAGCATTGACAAATGCTTGTTATGTAATGGTGTGTGACCGAACAATAAACTAATTACTACTGGCTGCTGTCAGCACCGTCACAGTACAGTCTGAGGGCTTCCCTGTCCTCCACCCTGGACCTATTTTCCAGACTTGGCATCACTGTGAACGTTCCCAAGTCTCAACTTACACCCTCCCAGTGGCTCCAGTTCATTGGAGCAGTGCTGGACACGGTTCAGGGCAGGGCCTTCTTGCCTACAGACAGGGCAGAAACTCTGATGCAACAAGCGACGCTGGTATCCTCCTCTCAACCAAGGTGCGCTTTGTCCTCCACCTGCTGGGTCTAACGGTGGCTTCCATATCCACGTCCCTTTGGCTAGAGTGCACATGAGGGTGAACCAGTGGTCCCTCCGGGTCAAATAGGATCTACATCTGGATGACATGGACCACATGGTCCTAATCTCCAGCAGCCTGAAGAGGGATCTCCTATGGTGGTAGGATCCTTCCAGTCTTTCATTGGGGATGCCTTTCTAACCCCCATCCCCCTCCTTGACCCTGACAATGGATGCCTTGAGCCAGGGATGGGATGCACACATGGGAGACCATCGAACACAGGGGATGTGGTCTCCACTAGAAGAACATTTACCTATCAATATTCTGGGGATGCTCTATGCTATCCAAGCATTCCAGTCCCTCTTGATATCGGGAACACTACTGGCCCAGACTGACAACACAGCTACAGTTGGTACATAAACAAGCAGGGAGGCACCCGATCGTACCCCCTTTGCAGGGAGGCGATGCGGGTGTGGTACTGGGCAGTACAGCACAGCCTGTCATTGATAGCAGTCCATGTTCCAGGAGTTCACAGTGTCCTGGTGGACAGTCTCAGCTGCACTGTCGTACAGGCTCATGAGTGGGAGCTGAAGCAGGAAGTAGTGGAAGCTCTCTTCCTTCAATGGGGTCGGCCAGAAATAGATCTATTCGCCTCCCTATCCAACGCAAAACTACCCAGCTTTTGCTATCTCATTCCCAGGTGTTGAGTTTTTTGGCAAGATGCTCTGTCTCTATCCTGGACTGGGAGATTTCTGTATGCTTTACCTCCCTTTCCTATTCTGCAGAAGATTCTGCTGAAGCTCCAGGCAGAGGGGAGCTCACATGATTCTCATTGCCCCTCTTTGGCCTCGGCAGATTTGGTTCCCTCTGCTGCAACAGCTGACATTGGATCCCCCAGTACCTCTTTCTCTCTCCCACGACCTTCTGTCTGAGGAACAGGGCAGCCTGGTACATCCGAGCCTCAAGTCTCTCCACCTGCATGTGTGGTACCTTTGGAAATACCTGTCTCTCGTTATGGCATCTCTTCTCGAGTTGCCAAGGTTCTGGTAGAGGTCAGAAAACTCTTTACTAGATCCATATATGCTATGAAGTGGAAAAGATTCTGTATCCGGGCCATGGCCAAGGGCCTGGATCCATTCACTTGCTCAGCTCCCCAGGTCCTTGAGTACCTCTTGCAACTGTCTGATTCGGGCCGCAGTTATTCCTCGCTGGAGGTCCACTTATCTGCGGTTTCCGCCTACCACCTTCTGGTGGGGGGCAAAACCCTTGCTCAGTTGGAGGTCTCCAAAACCTTTCTGAAAAGTATCCTCCACCTTAAGCCTCTGGTCTGGAGTCCAGACCCCACCCTGCGATTTAAATTTTATTTTGGAAAAACTTACTTTGCTCCCTTTTGAGCTGGCAGCAAGTTGCGATATGCATTACTTGTCCTGGAAAATGCTCTTTTTGGTCACTATTACTTCAGCTCGAATGATTTCAGAGCTGCATGCCCTCATCTATAAGGAGCCTTATTTGATTTTCCACAGAGATTGGGTGGCTCTGAGGACTAACCCTTACTTTCTTCCAAAAATTGTTTCTGAATTCACTTTGAACCAGAATGTTGAACTGCTGGTATATTACCTGCAGTATTCCAACAGGGGGGGAATACCTCTTGCACACTTTAGATATGCACAGGATTCTGAGATATTACATCTGTAGGACCAAAGAGGCTAGGAAGTCTGACCAGTTATTTGTGACCTTTGCTCCCAAATGTCAGGGCAAGGCCATCTCCAAGCAGGGCTTGTCAAAATGGTTGGCTAACTGCATCTTGTACATTTACCACAAGTATGAGAAGCCCTTTCCAGGGGAGGTGAAAGGCCATTCTACTCAGGGCATGGCTGCTTTGCCGGCTTTTCGCAGAAATGTGTCCACTGCGGACGTTTGCACAGCGACCACTTGGTCTTCTGTCCATACATTCACCAAGCATTATAATAGGCTACCCCCTTCCCTCAGGGACCCAAGCCTGTCACTATCAGGATATAAGTCGGCAGTAAAAAGAGAGCTGCTTTTTAAATGTTTGTGTAATAGGTGAAACTTGAATTGAACATTGATGAATGGATGTATTTATAAATGAAATGTTTGTATATATTAATTGTATGTTAATGTATTTTGATGAATGGATGTATTTACAAATGAAATGTTTGTGTGTATTAATTGTATGTTGATGTATTTCTATGACACATTTTGTGTAATATGTATATTTATGTTGTGCAAATACAGTGATGCCTTGTAAATAGGATTTTCGAATCCCTAACGGCATAATTTTCTGTATAAATAAAATTTTACCTACCTACCTTATAGTCTGGACATTGCCTCTAGACGTAACTCACCGTTCTGCAAGGCCTTTCTTTCTTAAGAAGGTTTCTAGTTGTCAGGTGCTCCTTCCTCCCGGAATTTAGTCTCTGACTCTTTCATTATTTTCAACTGATTGGTATTCAGTCCTATATGTACAGACCTACTGTAGGAACCCTCTCGAAGTAAGCTATAGCAGTTATGTAAGAACTTACTGTAACAGTAGATCTTCGATAGAGGTTCCTGCAGTAGGTCTAGATTTCCCACCCACCTTCCCCTAGTTCCTGTTATTTTATCCTCTTTTTCCTTTCCTGAGGCTTTGCTTCTGGAGTCCAGGGTCTGAAGAGTTGTTTTCACTCCTTTCTCCTGTTTCCTCTACGGAGGTCTCTGGCGGGAGAACTGGAGGGTAAGCATGGGGACGGTGACACCTGATCAGGTGATGCCGGGGGCGGTCTCCCGCTAGTGATTGCTAGCTAGAAATTTGCCACATGGTCCTGACACCAGGGGGCGCAGTCCTCTATGTACAGACCTACTGCAGGAGCCTCTCTCGAAGATCTACTGTTACGATAAGTTATAGTAAGTTCTTACGTAACTGCTATTTCCAGGTATTCCCTCCCTATTCCTACCCCTATTGCAAATAAAGCTGTGTTTATTTTTTCCCCTACAAGTGTGTCAGTGAGCATATTATTAGAGATCTCTTCTAATTACATGGTTGTTATTGAAGTGCAAGGTAAAGTGTATTTCTGTGTGTGGGGTGTTTAGGAAGGGAGGTGGGTAGGTACAGCATCCCAGGGGGTTGTAGTCAGATTACCAACTGGCCCACAAAACTTTACTCTGAGAGAAGGCACTGTGCTTATTGTGAAATCATTTGGAAATAAACTCCCAGACCATTCCAAACAGAGCCCAGGCCCCTCAACCTTGACTGTATACACAAGGCAGGGGTAGTAGCCTGTTGGCATACGGCATCCAGATTACATATAAAGACCTGGAAAGGGAAGCTCTGTTTTATTTTCAAACCTTTTTAAGGCTAACACAAAGGTGTATGAACAATTACTGGTGTGATGGTGAGGGTGTGGACCTCAAGAAAGCACTATTAATAGTGGGAGTCCCCCTTGGGACTAGTAATGGACAAGTCGAAGAGGTGTTGACTGCAGAAAAAAAAATATAGGTCAAACTGTAGTATGAGGGCGAGTGAAGGACCACTTCACCAAGACACTATCCTTGTTGAATGCAGAGAAGCTGTAGATGCTGCAAAGGTGCCAGACCATATGACCCCTGAAGGTTCCCACTCTTCCTGGATTTTGGTGTGCCATGCAAGTAGAACATCGAAGCCCAATGTTCCCCCCAAATTTGAGGGTTTTCAAGAGAAACTGAGTCACTTGTTATTGGCAGATGGGAAGTCCACTGAAGAAGTTCGAAAAGTAATTGATGTACTAGAAGGTAACTTGCCTCAAGCTCCAGTAGGAGGGCCAATCTGTATACCGAATATTATGCAAGATTCCTGGAGAAAATTACTCATGTTTTCAGGGATCAAGCCCACTCTAGCAGGGGAGGAGGATCTTGACACCTGGATGGACTATGCCACTCTGTTGGTTCAAGATTGGCAGTGTCCAGAGGCATAAAAGTGTAAGCGGAGAGGAGAAAGTCTCCGAGGACCTGCCCTCGATGTTATCCACTCATTATGGGCCTCAAAGCCTAATGCCATAGCACAAGACTATTTGATTGCTCTTGATAGTGTGTTTGGAAGCACCGAGTCTGGTGAAGACCTCATGTGGTGATATGAGGCTACCAAGCAGTGCCGAGGACAGACAGTATCAGACTTCCTAATTTGCCTCGAGTGAGTGTTGCAACAAGTTTTTCATGAAGCAGGCATGGCTTCCTCTGACCTAGATAAAGTAAGAATTTGTCAAATGCTCAAGGCTGCTCAGTACTCAAGTTTGCGATTGTTGAAACTGGACCTGAAAGATCAAAAAGACAACCCACCCACCTTCAGTGTACTAATGAAGGAAGGAAGAGTAATAGAAAATGAGACAGACTTACGGCCGGCCTGCTGGCGCAGCGACATGGTGACCGCTTACGACGCTAACATCCCGGGTTCAGGAACGGACCTGGGAGTCAGAAGGCCGACTGGGTGGAGAAGAATAGAGCACCTGAGGGGTGGCTCTCCTTCTCCGTGGTGGAGTGTCTAGCCTGTTGGCGACCTCTTGCGGAGGCCGGGGCAATCGCTGGAAAAGACCGGCGCCTGCGAGTGGGGGAGGCAGGACAGACGCTGGCATCATTACACACCCCACCCCCCAAGGGATCACAGCCACAGAAATCTCCGGTTCCCCAGCCATGACACCCTGTTCCACCGCCTCCCCTGTTACCACCAGTGTCCGCCGGGTGGGGCCACTCCTGTGGCCCTGCCCAGGGGGGGTAAGCCTAGGTAGGGTGGGTCCCACATGGGGCAGGAACTGAGCTCCACTAGGAGCATTGGGGGGGGCCAGACTAAAAAAAAAAAGAAAATGAGATAGATTTTTGGGGACTCCAGTGCTGGAATAACCACAGTGTCCTCTCACAGTGAAAGAGACTTAAGTAGTGATAGTCATGAACTCCGTGGACTGTTGCAAGAGCTCAGAGAGCTGAGAGCCACCCCAAAAGTTACTGTAACATCAGATCGAGGCTGTGAAGTGCAGCAAAACCCCATGGGCATGTCTCCCAATCATAGCTTGTCTGTGCTGGGCACCACAGCCCAACTAGCTAGTCCCACTAGCATTTCTGATTTCCAGAGCCAGCTGCAGGAACTAAAAGCCATTGTGGATGACTTAAAGAAAAGTAAGTCTGTACTTATGACATACCAAAAGAATGAAAACAGTAATAGAGGACCTCCTGCAAGGAATGATGCATATCGACCCTTCAGAGAGAGACAAATCTCGACCAGTGCCCCCAGTCCTCCTTGGAGCTAACTCATTCACAAGTCTGAGAAGGCATCTTTTGTTACCAGTTTGGTGAAGATGACTACATCAAAAAAGACAGTGTCAGTTCCCAGAAGATTTGCAAAAGGTTAATACCAGGTTGTTGGAAGAGCACCGAAAGCAAAGGAACCCCCCTCATAATGCAGTTAAACAGAGTTTAACCCCTCAGTAGGCAAGTCATCTGTGAAAACTTTTGGACTTGCCCAGATAGAGGTTGATAGACTTGTGGGTCCCACCATGGAAGCTACTATCACTGTTGAAGGAGTGTAGACCTGAGCTGTCCTAGATAGTGGTTCACAGGTGGCAATAAATTTTTTTGCACCCTCCCTGTACCTCAGACGACCACTCCTTCAGGCCACCTAGGACCTCTGCGCCACCCACCACCCTTGCCGCCACCTATCTGCTGCCCCATATATGCAGCCTCTTGGGTAACCCAACATATTCCTTTGTTGGGAGAGTTCTCCTCTTCCGAGGAGAAAACACTGGTAGGCGTAATGAATTGGCCCGGATGCTATTGGGGTTGGTCCAGGCTGTCGGAGGCTCTATGGTGGCGAGGGTCCAATGGCTGTCATCCAGTCAGCCGTGGCACCATTTTTCCATTTTCTCCCTCAGGAGCGTGGCATGCCACTGATGTCAAGGCACATGCTAACATCCGTCACACTCCTAATCAGTGGGCCCCGACACAGTGCTGTTCCCCCAGCCTCTGCCAGGAGACAGCAAATGCTGGGTCACAAACCCCCCCCCCAGGAGAAGGTGAGCTGTCACTGGATGCTTAAGCCTTCCCCCTCCCCGGCTGGTGCTCCAGCGCCTGTGTCCATCCCCTAACCTGGGTCGTCGGCATCGCAAGTGGAAATCCAATCGCTGAGCCGACAGGCCAGCTGACAATAATTTTTAAAGGATGTTATGACAGGCACTTAGCTCAAATCTTATTAATGCCGTTTGATGGATTAAACATTTGGGGCCTAAGTGACAACACGTACCCATACTTGGGATGCATCAGAGTGTGGATAGCCTTCCTGTCAGAGGTCACTGGTGTGGAAGATCCTGTTGAGACACTTGCTTTTGTGTGCCCAGAAGCAGTCTTGTACAATGGTGTACCTGTGCTTATCAGGACAAATTCCCATATGTTTAGTCGACTGGCTCAACTGTGGCAGGAAGAGGAGGTCAAGAGAAGGGGCCAAACACTGAGTGTACATGCTACGATTATACAAGCCTATCAGAAGCAGTCTGAGTTTACCCAAGGGGCCCAAGATGATCCAGTGGGCGTTGTGTGGAAAAAGAATGCTGAGGAAGTTATGATACCCCGAAACGCTGAATGTGGCATATCTGGAATGGTACGTTTCCGAGGAGTGATCAAAAATAAGTTGCTAATGCTAGATGCTCCAGAGTAGCATGGACTACTTGAGGGAGTACTTTTTAAGCCCAGTGTCCTTCCAGTGTGAGCACATGCCTATGCTCAATGAGTGACTGTCCATGTGAAGAACATAACAGACAGAGAGGTGAGCATATGGCGGGGGCATACCCTAGCTAGTATTGTGCTGATACTGCTGTGCAGCCAACTGCTGAAGATGGAGTTCTTAGTACTGGACTAGATTCCAAGCTCTTTGATTTTGGAGACTCCCCAGTTCCTGAAACTTGGAAAAGATGAATCTGCAAGAAACTGGTTGAGCATAGCAAGGTTTTCTTGCTCCATGAATGTGATGTGGGGTGTGTGGATAGCGAAGAACAACACATCAGATTGCATAATGACTGACCATTCCGAGAAACTTTGTGAAGACTAGTCCCTGCAGATATGCGACGCCATCTACAAGAAATGTTGGCTGCTTGGATCATTCAATAATCTAGAAGCCTGTATGCTTCTCCGATTGTAGTTGTCAGAAAGAAAAATGGATTTGTACGTAAGTGCATGGACTACTGCACGCTAAACAAGAGAACAACACCAGATCAGTATACTATGCTGAGAATCCAGGACGCCTTAGATTGTTTAAATGGCAACAAATGGTTTTCTGTGTTAGATCTAAGAAGTGGGTACTATCAGATACCAATGGCCCCTCAATATCAAGCAAAGACCGCTTTCATCTGCCCACTGGGGTTTTATGAATTCTTAAGAATGCCACAAGGGATCCCAGCTACATTCTAAAGGCTCATGGACAAGGCTGTTGGCGATATGAATTTATTTCAGTGTTTGGCATATCTGAATGATGTAATCATTTTTGACAAAACATTGGAAGAAAACAAAACTAGGCTCTTAAATGTGTTAGATCGTCTAGAAGAGTTCAGATTAAAGCTCTCAATAGATAAGTGCCAATTCTTCCAGACCTCAGTTAAGTATGTGGGTCATATCATATCTGCAGATGGAATCCAGACTGACCCAAGTAAGGTGGAGGCATTGACAACATGGCCCAAACCATTCACTCTGAAAGAGTTGCAGTATTTTCTTGGGTTCTGTGGTTACTATAGAAGATTCATGAAGGGCTATACCAGAGTGGTCAGACCTTTGTTGAATCTCACACAAGGCTACCTACCCACCAGAAAGGGAAAGAACCTACTGGTCAAGACAAATGACCCAAAGTCTTAATATAAACAGTCTGAACCATTTGGACCTCAGTGGACTGTCGAGTGCAACTGTTTTTAATGATGTTTTCCATTTTTTGACGCATGCCCCTGTCCTGGTGTGCGCTGATCCACAGAAACCGTACATACTCCACGTGGATGCAAGCTTCAGTGGGTTGGAGGCTGTGCTCTGCCAAAGTTTCTCTGAAGGATTACAACCCGTGGCTTTCACCAGCAGAAGCCTTAACAGTGCAGAAAAGAAGGACCCTGTTCATAAGTTGAGTTTTTGGCACTGAAGTAGGCAACAGTGGACCAGTTCTGTGAGTATCTCTACGGAGCCAGAATCATTGTTAAGACAGACAATAATCCCTTGATATATGTACAGACCACTGCAAAGTTGGATGCAGCCAGGTACCGATGGTTATCTGCCTTGTCTATTTATGATTACAGAGTGAGTACTGACCAGGGTTGAACCATCTTGATGCAGATGCATTGTCTAGAAGACAGAGCAACCACCCAGAACAGTGTAACTTAGGTCAAAATCCCTGAACAGACTCTCAGTAGCTAATTCAAGCAAACTAACCAATACCCTTGGTGCCTCAGCAGAATGTTTGCTCACTGTCTACTGTAACTTTGCTGCAATTGATATCAGCTTGCTGCTGCAACTTACCAACCAAAACCTGCAATGAGAGCAAAGGGCAGATGCGATCATCAAAGATATCCTCTCTACTTTAGAGAAAGGGGGGTGATGCAAATCAAGTCATAGCTGATCACCCAGATACAAGACAAATTTTGAGGGAATGGTCTAAACTGCAGATAATGAATTGACTGTTCACAGAATCATAGAAATCTGATGGTAGAAGAGGACCTCTCTGGTCCATTGAGTCTGCCCTTTATCCCCCCTACTCTTCACCTTTGGCAAGGGACCTCCCCTTCCCCCCTCTGGTCAACCCTTTATGTCTGTCCCATGCCCTCTTGAATCCCTCCACCATTTTGGCCCCCACCACCTCCTCAGGCAGTTTGTTCCAGGACTCCACCACCCTTTCCTGTTGTATTGAGAAATACAAGGTCCTCAAGGTTTCACTAAATTATAGCTCGTCTTACCGACAAAGTTCAAACACATGGTCTTACATGTTTTACATGATGATATGGGGCATCTTGGCAATGAATGAATGAATACTAGACCTAGCCAGATCCCGTTTTTACTGGCGTCGCATGGCAAGTGATATAGAGAAGTATTGCAAGACCTGCAGTCGATGTGTACAGAGGAAAGTGCAACCACAGAGGGCCACCCCTTTAGTAAATACATCCACAAGTGCTGCCATGGAACCGGTATTCACGGGCTTTCTCAGTCTAGTACCTGACTCAAAAAATGTAGCAAATATCTTAGTGGTCACAGATCATTTTTCTCGCTATGTACAAGTGTATTCCGCTAAAGACCAGAAGGCCTCCATGGTGGTGAAAGTCCTGGTAGAAACATTTTTCTTTCACTATGGAGCCCCGCAACAGGTCCACTCTGACCAGGGGAGAGATTTTGAGAGCCAGCTAATAAAATAATTGCCTTCATTGTGGGGCATTCGCAAGTCCAGAACAACACCCTACTACCCTCAAGGCAATCCCCAATCATAACAGTTCATTCAGACTCTTTGACATGTTGGGAACATTAGACCTGAAAAACAAATGCCAGTGGAGCCAGCCAGTCAGTGCCTTGGACCATGCATACAGTTGTACCCGAAGTGACGCCACTGGGTTCTCACCCTACAGCCTTATGTTCAGAAGGGAAGCCAGGCTATCTGTCAACCTGTGTTTTGGTGTCTCAGTTGATGGGTCTAGGGCAGAGACGTATCTGCATTATGTTCGGAGACTGCAAGATCAACTTAATGCTGCATATAAGTTGGCTGCAGAGACTGCTACTGAGCGCAACAAACTCAATAAATATGATAAGAAAGTTAAAGTGCAAGAACTGCATCCAGGAGACTATGTTCTCCTACAAAACTTGGGCATCCCTGGCAAGCATAAGATATCCAACAGATGGTCCAGTTCCCCTTATGTCATTGTGGAAAAAATGCGAGAGATGACAGTTTACAAAACTGAGCAGGAAGGAACCAAGAATAGACAGCGGGTTGCCCATCGCAATCATTTACTTCCTGTTGGGCAAATGACGATACCCAACAGTCATGTAGCTGAACCTCCTGTCACCCAGCCTGCCCCACACAGGTGTCAGAAAGAAAACCAAGAGCAACTCCCTGAATCAAATCCTGATTCGTTAGAGAAAGTTGGAAAACAAGACAATTCTGACTCAGATACTGAAATTGAAGTTTATTATCCTGATCTAGAGCTTGTCCAGATTTTTAAAAGTAAAGACAGTTTCATTGATCAAGCAACCCTTGCAACTGTAACAGCGCAACCCTAACAATTGCTATTCTTACACTGTATGGAAGCAAAACCCTAGAAGAAAGGCCTACATCTGAAGTGGCAAGTGAGGCAAATGATGAAGAAGTTGTGGAGTTTGTGTCAGAATAGAACCTGAAGAACCTGAACAATCCATAGAACTCCGAGAAGAGGTACTGGAAACCTTTTCAACTCTGGATAGCTCATTGCTGGTTGATGAAACAGGGGGGGGACGTCTCTTGCAGGAGAACTCACTGATCTGCCATGTTACACCTAGATCCTTACCAAGAATTGTCTTATGCCCTCCAGAAGTTAAACCCTCCAGGTCAGGTACAACTGCAATGTTTAAAAAGGGAGATTGAAAAGTGAAACAAAAAGCTGGCCTGCCAGTGCAGCGGTTGGATTTCTGCTTGCGACGCCGGTGACCTGGATTTGGGAGTCGACTCAGGTCACTGGAGGGCCGGCTGGGGGAGAAGATGGAAGCATCCCAGGGACTGCTTGTCTTCTCTGGGGGGAAGAGAGAATCAAGGCCTGCAACTTGTTTGACCCCAGGTGGCGGTCCAAAGTATGACAAGTACTGCAGATAGTGGGATGGGTCAGGGGAGCTGTGTGGTTAGACGTTGGCACTCAGTGCCTGGATGTCAGGCATAAACCATGCAGGGAGGGGAGGAGAACATGGAAAAAGGACACCAGAGCACCGAGAAGAAGGAGCACTGGTACTGGTCCTGATGGCTCCTGCTTGCCTGGTCATCGAGGGGACCTGACGAGACAAGTAAGTATTGGAGTATACGGGCCCCACCTTGTGCCCCGCCTGAGGGGAAAACCATGGCACTATGGCGGTCCTCTGGAGATTACAGGCAAGGCAAGGAGGTGGGGCAGATATATGTGTCTCCTGACAGAGTGGAGCTCTGGTGGAGAGGTGAGGGGATAAACAGCATAAAAAAAAAAAGTGACATCCCAATGGCGCTGAGGGTTGAGGCACTGGATGCCACACCTTGCGCTACGCTGGTGACCCGGGTTCAGGAATGGACTCGGGTGGCCGGAGGTCGGCAGGGGAGAGGGAGGATCGAGTATCCCAATGGATGCTCTCCTCTCTCAGGGGTGGGAGACCAAGGACACACTTGCGTTCTGCATCCCTTCCGTAGCCAGTGGAAGCACTGGCGACAGGAAGGGATGGAGGCGGCTCCGTTCGCCGGAGTTGGGGAAGGGAGACATTGGACGGTGCATGAGAGGCACGGCATGTGTCAGCACGCCACCACTCGGGACATATGTCTCAAGCACCGGAAGTCTCAGAGGGTAGGGGATTAAGGGGAGAAAACAGAAAAACACCTCTCGGCAGCCCTGGATGAAAGCCGCTCCGGTTCCATCCCAGACCACCAAGAAGGGACAGACCCCACTGTGCAGGAGGAACTAGAAGAGGAGGCACTCTAGGGGCAGATCCCATGGAAGGTGGAATGGAGGAAATGAGTGGACAGAAGGAGTGGGCACCAAGAGAAGATAGGAGGGATAAAGAGAGAAAGTAAAAAAAAAAAGTGAAAAAAAGTCTCAAGAAGGGATGCAAATGTAAAATGGCTATTGTTTTAGAGCTCTAACAAATGTTGATTTTATGCTATAGCATTTAATGATGAACAAAAATCCAGCTGGTACCAATTTTAAAGTGTTTTTAATCTAAAGGCCTTTAGTATTCTTTTATGACATATATATGTTTTCTACTTATACTATGAAACAGTTGTCTAGTCTAGCCTATTTGGTGCATGTAATATATAGATGTTATTTGTCTAGATAGATTAGTAATGTAAATATATTATAATTGTGGTTAATTGTGCTTGGACCTGGTTAAGGGCTTGACGTAGATGCCAAGGTTTTAAGGCACGGGAGAGGTTAACCCCCCAAAGTGTGGGGCTTACCTTACTGCCCCCCAGGGACTCCTGCTACATCACCGCTGCCAACCCAAGTCCCGAGAAGTTTCCTGAACTTTCTACTGGCCCCTGCAATGTGTTTCCTTAAAAGTGGAGGGCCAGAGGAGTAAAGATGCGGCCTGTCGGGTGGCCACACCATAAAATATGAACCGGCGGGTTCGCTTATGCTTGGCAGTATGCTTTTGTTTAAAGTCACTCCTGCGGCAAAACGGAGGTTCCCCCATGATCCCAGATCCCCGAATCCGGTAACTGGGGTTCAGAGACATGAGGGAGGGATCAGAGGAGCCGCAAATGTTTTTAAAAAGCACTTATAAGCCATCTCCATGGTGCTGAGCAAAGGCTCCGTGGCGCCGAGTGAAGGCATTCGCCTGGCATGCTGGCAACCCGGGTTCACATCCCAAGCCCAGGTACCAGGAGTGGAGACTGGCACAGAGGGGATCCAGAGCATCCATTGATGCTTCTCCGGGGGTGGGCAGGGCCTCGCACGTGCTGGAGGATTGGAGATAAGCTAAGGTACATGTAGTTTCAACACGCCCTCCGCAAGTCCATGCCGCAGATCACCACTACCACAAGGCCCAATCAGGGTGCAGTGGGCGGGCCTAGAAAAGTGGAAAATGCCCTCCGGCCTGACCAGATGATGGCCACTGGTCCCCGGCATTCCACAAAGCCTGGAATAGCCCCATGTTGACCACCCCATCGCCAATCCCAGGGCTAATATAGATGTGCCTCTGGGCACTTCTCCCCCAGGGGTGGGAACCCACCTGGTCAAGTGTTATGTCAGGTCACCCAAGGGATTGATTAGCAGTTGCAAGGGGCAGCAGGATGGTGACTGGTGGAGGAAGGTGGCTGTGGGGCCCAGGTGGCTTGAAGGAATGGCCGTCCAGGGGGAATGGGGGAGCACAAAAAAAAAGCACTAATAAGCACATGTAAATGAGCCCAGAAGGGAAGTGTAGTCCCTGCACATCGAAATGGAGCCTGCTAGCTGCCTGGGGGACTACAAAATGGGGGCAGCAATGGCTGAATGGTGGCACCTACAGACTTCATCCTTCCACCGGATTACAGGGCACAGTGTAGGCTATCAAGCCCTGTGGACAGTTGAAATTATAGCAATATTGTTTGGCTACAAGCAACTTTTCAAAGTGTGGCCTGCATACAAACTGTTTATTCAGAAGCCATTTTGAGAGACCTTGTGACCCTTGCTAGCCACTCAACTTTCACAGAAGCCTTGGAGGACTGAGAGATGGCTTCTGAGAGAGGGCAGTGTAGAATCTGCTGGGTGCCCAAACGAAGACCAATCCGGTGTCGAGTAACATGATGGACAGCCCTATCAGCCAGAGACTGCCATTTGTTCAAAGAAAGAAAAAAGACTGTTACAGCTCGAGGCAGTTCTCCTCAAGCCCTAGAGAGTGGAGCAGGGTTCTGTGACAGTTGGAGAGGAGCCTCAGGCCAGTCAAAGGGGCTTCTGACTGTGTCTCCAGAATGGAGAAGTGATTTGTCTGACAAAAACAGGTTTCACCAACCTTGAAAACAAGACAAACTTTGCCTGCTTTGCTGTTTTTGACAGGTTTATCAGCTAAGCCTGCCTGTGTAGTGAATCTCAGCAGATCCTGACTGAAAAGTTTACCAGAAACTGTTTCTTTCTGAGGGGCTCGCCCTGCCTTGGTGTCCCCTGCTTATTGAGGATCACCACCAGCAGGGTTTTGCCTGCCAGCAGAGGTGTTCAGATGACTGACTGACAAAAGAAAGCTAGGGACTGTCCCTGTGAAGAACTCCCAGCATTTCCACCCTTTGGCTACTGCTTCTAGCCAACAGGGTGTTTGACGTTCTGATTGAAGCCAGCAGAGTGACTGAAGTTTCCTGTCATCCCCCCCCCCGACCAACCTGGGGACCACTGGAGAGAAGACTACCAAGGCTTGTCAAGTGAACACCATTTACAAAGGCCATCCATGGTGAAGTTTGGAAAGGCTTGACAGGTGAAAACCAGCATTCTCATCCCCTGCAACCAGTGTTGTGGTTTCCTGTTTCCTGCTGTTGTGGGGCACCACCAACTACCTCTTAAACCAGCATGGTGCAGTTCAAGACCATTTTCGGCAAACTCCCAGCTCCAGCCTGTTTGTGTCATCTAGAGTATTCACCAAATCGTGAGTAAGCAGGGCCGCCTTGCAAAAGGCTGTGGGAAACTGTTTACAATTTGTTTCAAAGTTCAGCGCTACAGTTACAATTTTTATTTACAAAGCTTAAGTGCACCAACACCGGCCAACCCATTGCAACAACAGGCCTGCACCAGTCTGGGGTACTTCAGTGTAGGACTAGGGGGTCTGGTACCAGACGGGAAGGGAGTCTGTATTCCTTGTTGCATGCTGGTGGGAGGTTGGGCACTGTTTTCACTGCCCACTGTTTAAATGTTATGTTTCATTGCTCATTGGGTATATCTCTCCCTCCATTGCATTTCTGCCAAACAATCGAATGCCTCATTTTGTGTACATCCCTGTTCCAGGTATTCCCTTCCTGTTCCTACCCCTACAGTAAATAAAGCTGTGTTTATTCTTTTTCCCTACAAGTGTGTCAGAGCGCATACTATTAGAGATCTCCTCTAATTACATGATTGGTAATGAAGTGCAAGGTAAAATTTTGGAAGGGAGGTGGGTAGGTACAGCATTCTTGGGGGGGGGTTGTATCCAAATTACCAACTGGCCCACAAAACCTTACTCTGGGTAGAGACACCATGCTTATTGTGAAATCACTTGGAAATGAACTGCCAGACCATTCTGAGCAGAGCTCAGGCCCTTCAACCTTGACTGTGTACACAAGGCAGGGGTAGTAGCCCGTTGGCACACAACGTCTGGGTTACATATAAAGACCTGGAAAAGGAAACTCTATTTTATTTTCAAACCTTTTTTAGGACTTAGGGGTAATTTTAATAATTCTAGAAACACCCAATGATAAAACCAGCATATAGAATTTGAGAACAAAGCTGCTGTAATGTGCAGTACTGTGCAGTCATACCCAAAGTCAGGAGAAAACTACTGGTAAGGAAGTAGTTTGGTACTAAACCCCGTCAAATCGCAGTAGCTGAATCGCCGAGAGAAAGGGGAGGTGAGGGTGACCTACTCTGAGGGCCTCCCCCCAGCGCCGTCAAGAAGGTCGCCACTTCGCCGAGTGGAGGTGCCGTGGGCTACTGAGAGCTCCGGCCGGCCTCCCCGGCGAGAAATCAACTGTCTAAGAAGCGCGTGGCCCCTGCCCAAGTGCAGGAGAAAAGGCACACAGACAATCTTTTTTCCTGTCGCACCGCAGTATTTCAGAAGGGCTGCATGATCTGTGCTCACCAAGAAGGCTAGGTGCAGAGGTGGACTCCCATTTCTCTTTTCTCCTGCTGCTGCATAATTGGACTCCTACTGATTCCTCCTACCTGTCCTTTGTTCCCCGGTCGTCCTTGCCGCTGAAACTTGCGGCTTCCTATTGGTCCCTGCCAGCAGTGACGCTCTCCCTCGGCTCCTTAAGTAGGAGCTCTGCTGAAACACCTGGAAGCTGAATCGCCGAGAGAAAGGGGAGGTGAGGGTGACCTACTCTGAGGGCCCCCCCCAGCGCCGTCAAGAAGGTTGCCGCTTCACCGAGTGGAGGTGCCGTGGGCTACGGAGAGCTCCGGCGGGCCTCCTCGGCGCGAGAAATCAACTGTCTGAAGCATCGCGGGCTCCCCTGCCCAAGTGCAGGAGAGAAGGCACATGGACAATCTTTTAATGGCTCCACCCACCTCCCTTTGGTGAGGGAAACTTTATGTGTGCTGCTGGCCTCGCCTACTGTCACTCTACCCTATCAACTGTAAGGGGAGATACTTCCCTGTTCAAAGAAGGGTGATACTCTTGCCCAAATCTCCTCCCTGTGAACTGGACTGGGCATGGCATGTGACTCATGGGCGTACTTCTCCCTTTAACTGGGACTGTGTGCATGTTGAGTATTCTACTTCCCTCTGAGCAACTACTGCTGTCGTACCTGATCAATGGGCTAGGAATAGACTATTTCCTGTGCACTATTTGTGCTCTGGATGTTTTTTTTTTTTTCCCTATTATTTCAGCTTGACATTTGCTTCTGCTTATCTGTGTAAGGGCCTTCCATGTGCTGATCTCCCTGTGGATACCCATACCTGAATTCATATGTTTATGCTGATACCTACCCCTTATGTTTATGTTGCTCAAGTCCTGTCCAGGAATTGTCCTGCAATTTGTGTGCTACTGAAATACTGTGCTACTGAGTTGTCCCACTTCTTTTTGTGCTTCTGAAATTGCTGTTGATACCCTAAACGAATGTTCATGCTATTACCTATAACTGATGTTTATGCTGCATAGTTCTGTCTAGAGGATGTCCTGCACTTTCTGTACTACTGAACTTTGCGCTTCAGAGCTGTTCTACATTTCCTATACTAACGAAATTGTGGTAGTCTATATTTTGTTGATGTCCATTGCCCACTGCTACTAGAGAGGAGGGTTTGCATAGGGTCATATCAGCAACCTTGGTTGCCCTGACTGCATTGACTGTAGTGCCTGGGGCTGCCTGCTAGTGATCAGGGTTATTCCATCCCCCGCCCCACTGGTTGTGTGGACCACCTGTCTGCCGTGCCTGGACTGGCCCTCTAGTACCCGGCAGGACGCAGTATAGGTCAACCAGTCTCCCTTTGGCCTGCTGGAAGCCTCGCTACCTGGTATAGCGCAGGGGTGTGTGGATCTCCTCCCCTCTGGGTCATCCCTGGCTGAGTGTTCCTGACATGTCCTCCCATGCATGCCTCCTTGTGCCTCCATCTACGACAGTGGGTTTGTTCCCCTTTCCCTTCACTATGGATGGGAGGGAAGCTCCCTGTGTAGTGCTCAGGGATTGGCTGTCGGTTGTCCGTATGGCCACCCCACTTGTAGTGTTGGCCCTAGGGCTGGTCCTCCTACAATGTGCTACCTCTCCCCCAATATCCCTGGAAGTGACTTGGAAGTTGTCCTCCCCCTCAGATGACACTGACTTCTCCTTTTCTAACCTGCTTTCCTCCAACGTAACGCACTACAGTACTACCCGCAGTCTTGACATTAGATGCGTTATGTACACGGCCAGGGTCAAGAAAATCAGACCGGCAAATGGTCCTGGTGGGCACCTGCTTTTTAGGCGGTATCTCCCCTGGCTTTTCCTCCTTGCTTTACTCAGGGCGGGGGATAAAGAGCTTAACCCTGGACCCGCTAAAATGCCCACTAACTCTCCCGCCACCTGGAGTATGAGTAAGGGGCTAAAAATAGCTCATCTGAATATCAGGAGCTTGCTACCCAGTCGTGATGAGTTGAGAGCGTGGGTTGAACTTTACAAACCTGATGTTCTAGGGATAACAGAGACCTGGCTCAAATCCTCTATCCTCGACTCCGCCTGTTCCTTAACAGGTTATGAGTTCATCCGCCTTGACAGGCCAGGGGGTAGGAGGGGGGGTGGCATCCTTATCTACTATAGAGTCCATCTGAAAATCTCCCTTGTGACTCATTGTCCCACTGATCATCCCCCCTGTGAGCTTCTGCATGGGCTCCTGCTGCTAGGGGAAACAAAGAAGCTGCATCTGGTATGTGCCTATATCCCTCCCAGGGGAGGCCTAGAAGGACTAACTTATCTCCTGGATACGGTCAGGTCCAGTATAGGAGACAACAAACTTATTATCATGGGTGATACCAACCTAAATTGGGAGAGTGGCAATATTAAGAAATGTGAACCTCTTCTTGCCACCCTATCCCTTACCCAACTTATTAATGACCCGACTAGACAGTCCGCTAGTGGTTCCTCGAGTACCCTACTGGATTGGATCCTAACCAACCGCCCGGAGAGAATATCAACTTCAGGCACACTATCGGACTCTATCTCTGATCACTCCCCAGTGTTCTGTGTCTGGAAAATTCCCTCCTCAAAAATCCCTCACAAAATTATTTGAGTCAGGAACTATTCCAGGTTTGACTCAACGAGGTTCCTGGATGACTTAAGGTCTACTGACTGGACCAGGGTATTGGAAGCCACTGACCCCTCAGTGGCAACCTCCTGCTTTATTGATACATTTGGTGATATCCAGGACAGGCATGCACCCATGATCACTTGGAGGGGGAGGGGAGCGGCCACCTACTGGCTGAATGGAAATCTGCTAGCCAAGATGCGCGAAGGAGACCGATGCTGGGCTTGTGCCAGGGGATCTAGTGATCCCTCTAAACTCCAGAGATATTGGCACCTCAGGAACCAGTGTAAGAAGGCTATTAGGGTAGCAAAAAGTGACTTCTGCAAGTCTGCGCTACTTAGCTCTGCCAGAGACCCCAGGAGGTTCTGGAGGAACATTAAATCCCTAGTTAATGGATCCTCCAGCACGGGTGTCACGGATATGGTCATAAATGGCGTCTCCTACAATAATCCCCAAACCATAGCTGACTCCCTTAATTGTCACTTCTCTGACCTCTCGGCCCTCACCTCCCGACTTACGACGGATGGGGGGAGCCCGCTCACTATCCCGTCCCTCTCGAATCAGGCGGATCAACATCATCAGAGTGAGTTTAATCTCAGGGCAGTATCAGTCCTCTACATCCAGAAACATCTTGCTGCCCTCGCCCAGTACTCCAGCCCAGGTCTCGATTTCCTGGAACATGACTACTCAAGCTAGGGCGTCCTACATTGCCTCCGGTTGCCCACATCTTTAATCTGTCCCTTAGCTCAGGGAAAATTCCTGATATATGGAAGGAAGCAAGGACAGTACCAGTTCTGAAGCAGGGCAATTCCAAACTCCCTGACAACTATCGCCCTATTGCAATCCTCCCATCCCTTGGCAAACTTCTTGAAAAGGTGGTGGCCAAGCAACTCTCGGAGTATCTGCACTCCCAAGATCTGCTATCCAGGGCACAGCACGGCTTTCAAAAGGGACACAGTACCACTACTGCTCTGATTACTGTAACTTCCAGCATAAGATCTGCCATGGACCAAGGTAAACTGTCCGGTGCTATTTTATAGACTTATCAAAGCTTTTGACCTTGTTAACCATGACCTTCTTGAGAGCAACTAAGGGCCGTTGGTCTCTCCTCCCATGCCTTGAACTGGTTCATGGGCTATCTGAAGGGTAGAAAGCAGCGTACCTGCTTCAACAAGGTCCTCTCGGAGCCCAGGGCGGTGACTTTGGGAGTTCCCCAGGGATCAGTGCTGGGCCCTCTCCTTTTCTCGCTCTTTATCAATCAACTGCCACTGGTGACCTCTCACTGCCAAGCCACTCTATATGCAGATGATCTGGTGCTAGTGGCCCATTCCCCCAATGTCGCAGCACTAAACCAGAGCCTGACTGATGATTTCAGCAGAGTCCTGGCCTGGGTTACTCACCATAGGCTGGTGTTGAACCCTAATAAGCATGAGCCATGCTTTTTGGCTCCACGGCCAAGATAAAGCCTCATCATCCTTGCTACACATAACCTGTGATGGTGGACCCTCGTTGCCAGCGGTGAACTCAATCAAATATCTTGGGGTTACTCTTGACCCCAACTTGACATGAGAGTCATATCCTCAACATCTGTAGAAGCACACATTGCAAGCTGGGCATGGCCTATAGGGCCAAATACAACCTGACCCCGGGGGCGAGACTTGCACTTGCAAGAGGAGTGCTTCTTCCCTCCCTCAGCTATGGATTCCACCTGTTTGCCCGGTCCCCCCAAATTCACCTAGCCCGGTGGAACATGGCATATAACAATATGTGTTGGTTTGCACTTGCTGTCCCTAAACTCACCCATCACTGTGATCTCTATGATAAACTCCGCTGGTTGCCTCCAGCTGAATACCTGGATTTCGGTGTTGGAAGCTTCTCCAAGAAGGTGCTTGCTTCTGGCTCCCCTCAGGGACTGGTGGATCTCCTCCCAAAAATGGACATCATGCCCTACAAGCTTAGGTCCCAGTCTGCTGGACTGCTCAAAGTCCCTTCCACCCGGACTCTCATGGGGGGCCGAGACTTTGCTGCGTACGTGCCCAGACTCTGGAACTCTCTTCCTGATCATGTCCGCATGGCCCCCTCTCATGGGATCTTTCACTCCTCCCTGTGGTCGCACTTAAAATTATCATCAGTGTGTGACTGCTTCAAGCCTCCGTAGTGAAATGTTTTTTGATGAACCCTGTTGTCACTAATGTCAATCTATGTAATCCTGTTATGGGGTGTAATTGCTGCTTGTGTATTTGTTTTACTACAATTGTTAGTACCTCCTGTAATAAGTTGTTCCTCCTAAGTTGCCTTGTATGTATCTTGTATGTTTTGTACTCTCCCGGGTCGTTCCTGAAAATAGGCATATTACTTGTCTAGTGTACCTACCCGGTAAACAAAAGCTAAATAAATAAATAAATCCAGGGACATTTCCTGGTAAACACAGGGGCTTTGGTGTTATAATTCCCAGCTTTGTCTCTGCAGTATATCTAAGTAAAGTGTGAATAAACTGAGTTTCACAGTTCGTACTTGAGAGTGTGCTGTCTGTGCCATGTCGATTAGCCTGTCTATAGTTGTTGTCATCTGTTGCTGCAGATCCGGGCACAGGAGGCTGAAAGTGACCTTCCAGTGGTCAGTATCCCCCTCTGAGCTGCACCAGGAGGCAGCACCATTCCTCTGAGGTCCCAATAGCTGGGATCCCCCTCCCTGAGCCACACCGAGCAACAGCACCATTTCACAGAGGTCCTGATGGCCAGTATTCCTTTTCCAGAGCTGGACATGGTGGCAGCACCATTTCTCAGGGGTCCTGATGGCTAGGATCCCCCTTTCTGAGCTGCTGTTGATGGTGGAATCATCCCCTTGGGAGTCTTGATGGCTAGGATCCCCTTTTCTGAGCCACACTGTGTTAGTGGAACTGTTCCTTAGGAGTCAAGATGTCTGGGATCCTTCCTTCCTGAGCCACTACGGGGTGGTGGAACAGCATCTTGGGAGTCCGGATACCTAGGATCTTCCTTCTTGGGGCAGCATTGGGAGGTGCAATGCACATCAGGGGTTCCAATAGCCAGGATTCTACCTCCACGCACTGCATTGGATGGTGTATCTGCACCTCAGCCCACTGGGCAAGGATCCCTTCCCTTAGCCTCACTGGTTGGTGGAACCACACCTTAGGGGACCCAACTGCTGGGATTCCCCCCCAACCTTCACTGGTTGGTGAAACAGCATTGGGATCCCCCTTCCTCAGCTGGTCTGGGCACTCCATAATCAAATGACCCCAGGAGCCCCAATGAACAAACGCAAGCAACAAACATCAGTCATACAAAGATATTACTATATGAGAGCAATGCAATGATAAGTCAACAGAGAAAACTTAGGCAAATCACATGACCCATTTTCCGCTGGGGTGTCCTTCAAAAATAGTTCCCTACGCACCCCATTTCAGAAAATATAACACTTAAAATAGGCACACTGTGGCAAACTGGTCTTTCCCAGACTCAGCTTGTCAGTGTTGCCATCTTTCTCAGGCCCTCCAGATGCGTGCAAGGGTACTCAGACAGGACTGAGACAGGAGCACCTGAGACGTGTGGCTTAATGTAAGCCTGCATCCCTGTACTCGGCTCCTAATTTATATATTTTAATTTTGCCTGTTTTGCTCGGCCTGTGTAAAGTAACATCATCCCCCCGCTGCAGTTTCTCTCCAACTGTATGTGCACTGATTCAGTGCTAGCTCTGCAAACTTCCCCTTAATTTTTCCCCAATTAAGCTTTCACTCTGTACACTGCCTTGAACTGAGTTTGTAAAAGAGTTTTACTGGCTTTGTTAATATATATATATATTTTTTAATCCTATTTAAGACTGTACTGGGTTTACATGCTTACTGCTATGGACTTAGAACATTCAGTGAATTGCAAAATCTGTGCAGCCTCTGTCTTGAGCCTAAGGCACCTGCCGTTGACTTTCATTCTTAATCATTTTCCTTTGTCCCCCTGTCCTCCTCTGTCTCTGTTCTGTCCCTCCTGCCCTCCCCCATCAGTCTGTTCTTTTGTGCTTGTTTTGGATTCCCGAGTTAGCTAGCACCTTGCCTCTGTCTGAGACCGCCCTCTGACTTGTCTTTCAAGTTGGTGCTCAGCTCTCTTTGAGTGTCTCTGTTTAGATATCCCCCATCTGCTCCTATTTAATCTGCTGTCTCCTTCCTTACAGGTGCCACTTGCCCCCTCGGGCAGCGGTCACGATCCAGTCATAGCACCTCTACGATGCAAGGAGCCTGATCCACCCAGCCCCCAAAGAGATAGATAAGGTACGATGCTTGAAAAATTGCCATGATTTCTCTGGGCTGTGTGAGCGCTGAACCGGATCATCACTTGCAATTTGCCATTTTCAATTTCAGCGTCTTCTCAGGGTAGCACTATTGGCTCCACGCTTGTGTAGAGTGACCTGATTGGCTGGACTCACTCACTTGAGACAGGAGCACCTGAGACGTGTGGCTTAATGTAAGCCTGCATCCCTGTACTCGGCTTCTAACTTATGTATTTTAATTTAGCTTGTTCTGCTCGGCCTGTGTAAAGTAACTTACCATTCCCCCCCTGCTGCACTTTCTCTCCAACTGTATGTGCACTGATTCAGTGCTAGCTCTGCAAACTTCCCCTTGATTTTTCGTCCCACCCCCCTACCCCTCCCAGGCCTCCTTTAAATGCACACAATCTCCGCCCACTCCTACCTGATGTTTCAATTTATTGGTTACTTACTGTCAACAACTGCAATTCCTCCCATCCCCTTTTTACAACTTAAACCTTCTAGCAGCTTTATCTCATTCTGTCTTGCTGAGGCATACTATTTTGGTACTTTAGGTTTGCTTATTGTTCACTAGCATATCCTGTCTTGCTAGGGCAGTTGATTTAGGTCAGGTGATCTCTCTAATACTTAGTCTGCTCCAGAGTAGTAGCTAAGAAATGTGCTTAATGTCCCTGCTCTGTCCCTAGTACTACTCTAGGGTTACCACCTTTTCAGAAGTCCAAAGTGGGACGAAAGCGCGTGACCTGGCCATTGGCAGCCAACTGCGCATGCTGCCGCGGGTCCACAGCGTCCTTCCGACACAAGGTACCAATCAGGATATTTGGGATGCTTTGTCATGTGCCACTGCCCTCCCCGTGTATGCCTTAACTCAGCATTCTTTGCAAGTTCACCCATGGAATATTATTAACATTGTCTGTGTTCAGAACCTTTGGTAACTTGAAATCAGGAAACAGACAAATGCAACACTGCAAAACATGCATTTTTTATTACACAAAAAAAGAAATAGTAAAGCAACAAGTCAATTTTCATGCAGTAAGGACATTTTCAAGCAAAAAAAAAAGCAGATATTCACCCCCTTTCAAAACTGCTCCACCTCTTTCTCACTCACAGCTCTACACCTCATTTCTTAGCTTTGAAATTGTACTTAGCATTCGATTTAACAGCCTGCAAAAGGGATCTGTTCCACATGATGTTTGAATGGAATTCTCCACATTTCATTTGGTAGTTTATTGTGACCATAAGTTCGGCTTTTATCAATTCCACCCTGCAACGATTTCTTACATCAGTCCACTTGTTCTTTAGGAGAGAAAACACTCTCTCAGCAAAAGCATTTGAAGGTGGGATGCTCATGATATGTGCAATTACTGGATACAGAGCAGGCAGGTCTGGTGCATCCAAACAAATCTTTTGCCACTTTTCTGCTGGTGCTAGGTCCAGTCTACACAAATCAGGCATAAGGGGCCTGATGACTGAATAGTCTTGAAAGAGTTTGTCTGCATCTATGGATTCCTGCAGAGAAAAGGCAGCAACAACATTTAATAAATCATCAAAGGCAAAGGGTTCCTTCAAAGACAGCATAGACATTTTCTTTAGGTAGTTGTCATCACTGAAGTCAAACCACTGCTCCAAGTATTTGACAGCAGTTTCAA
The DNA here is from genome assembly GCA_016271365.2 of Neoceratodus forsteri. NCBI lineage: Eukaryota > Metazoa > Chordata > Ceratodontiformes > Ceratodontidae > Neoceratodus > Neoceratodus forsteri. Next base: position 502,861,365 of record CM028132.1, read on the forward strand.
GGAAAAGGATAAAATCTGTCTCCAGCTTTTTACAGGAGACAGTATCCATATCCCTCATGAATGCCTGAAGCTTTCCCCAAAAAAACTTGTCTGCTGCTCGGGCTTCAAGTTTTTGTCTAAGTGAGGCCATCACTGCAAATGTTTCCATATCTGTCAGTTGTGATCTTTCTAGGGTGGCTATGTGTTCATTGAAATCAACCAGAACGGCACTAAGGAAATACAGGTAGCACTGTGGTAGTGTCAGAAGTGTGCCCTCCCCATGTTCATTGTCAGCAAAGTATTGCCAGATCTGTCTAGGTGTATCCTCTCCCTGTGACAGGAAATAGGACTGCAGTGCAGCAAGATTTTTGACTATTCTGTTAATTGCTGGCAGCAATGATAGCCATCTGGTTGGCACATGCTTCAGAAGGGTCTCGTATTCCATGCCACAAAGTTCAAAAAACTCTTTTAAATCTCTTGTTCTTGTGGCAGACCCTGAAAAATGGCTAAACATTTTTAGGACGAACACCTCCACATCATACGTCAGTTTTGCTGCTGCCTTCTTTGCAGCATTGTGAAGTATGTGAGCAGGGCAGTTTGCTTTTTGAAGTGATGGGCAGTTCTCTTTCAGTCTAGTATACACGCCTGACTGCTTCCCATAGTTCACACTGGCATTGTCAGCACCATATGCCGAACAGAGGCCACGGCAAGAATGCCTTTGCAAAATAGATGAAATCTGCTCAGTAATGGCTTGAGCAGATTCATCTGGGTCTTCCTAGAAATCCAGGAGAGCATTAACCACACCTTCTTCCTTTTTGAAATACCTTATTACCAGTGGAAATAGTTTTATGCTGCCCTTGTTGGATGCATCGGATGCTATTGAAAAGGACACCCCTGGACTTTACAAGTCTTTCAGAAGGCATTCCAGAGAATGTGGTCCCAGAACATTCTCTACAATGGCTTCAGCCTTTGTTCTGCCACAGGCAAGTTTTTTGGCAGTCTCAGAGTCCCCATACAGCTGACTGGCCAGCTTTAGCCCACAGTCCAAGGAATTGTAAGACATGTTGTGCTGCACTGCATGGAACACCTTAGCCGCTTCTGCTGCAGTAACCTTCAGCTCTGTTCCATCCACATTAGTAGTTCTGGCCCACTTTGTCATCAGATGGCTGTGTCTGGCTTGCTGGATTGCCGTCTTGTGTTGATCGGTGCTCTCATGTCTTGTTAGGTCATTTCATCCCCCATGTGACACCAGGATTTCTCACCTACAGTATCTGCAGGAGGCTTTAATGTCGCTGCACTTGTCAACCCAGTTGAACTCCGTCTTCCACACATCTTGCCACTTGCAGGGTCTCTTACTGTTTGAGGATGCAGTCACTGCAGATCGCTTCATTCTTTGAGCCCTGGTACTTACCTGCGCAATTTGAAATAAATGTTGCAATATGCTTTTAGTAGATAATCAACACACATTAACTGTTGCAATATGAATCTTATCTTCTGTGGAGAAACTATAACATGTGTGCCAACCATTGTCTGAAAGCACAGTGCAACTTTGCCTTACATGGCAGCCAGACAAAGCACCAAAAGAGACAAGTCAGCCATTATGGCTATAGGTTATATGACAAATACAGTACCACAACAACAGGTATGGAGGCAGTTAATAGCATGGAATCTCATTATTTCATGAGCCTTGAAAAGTTGGCCCTTGTGTTGGAAGCATAATGCAACAAACACACTGCCAAACAAAGCTAGACACACTGTCTGAAAAGAATGACTAAACAGGGTTTCCAATTGACTAATTACAAATGACATGCGTCTGGAGCAATGTACATCCAGCGAGCCTTGGTTTGAATGATCCAGCTAACAAAATAAACATAACAGTGATGCTCCGCAAAAGCTCAATGACAGACAGCTAAAATAACCCACCAAATTCTAACTGGAGCCACAGCCACCACACCATAACGTTTTACCAGAGAATCAGGCCTGTCTTTTCAAAATATTTATATTTGCCATCAAATAATGTAAATATGGGCAAGCGTGTGGTATCTGGATGAGCGTGGATGGGCACATATGGGCTCCGACAAACCTGAGATGCAAAAAAGAAACCGTAGCTTTACATTAATCTATCTCAGGGGAATCTGTGGCAAGACTGGTAGCTCCGGTCTATGTAGTGACAGATCCCTGAAATATATTATCACACATTACAATTCTATTTTTCAGCACCCAGGCTGGTAAACTTGTTTTATCTGCAATACGTGAATGATTCATTTTCCCCTGGCATACGTGCTGTCACAATGACTCATTATAATTCCAATAGCGGACATGCCAAGAAACACAACAGCAGGCTAAGCAAGCAGTATATCATAATAGATAAAGGCTACCATGTTGGCAGGCACCACGTGCCACTTGTTTTACATTCATGACATTATCCAATATGACACTGGGGACTGGAACAAATAGCAGCATTCAGTATGACTAGTTTGACAGCTGTTGACACCAATTACAGGCACCGAGCCATGCTGATATGCTCAGTAGAGAAGCATGCAAGAGAAGGGGCCCGAGCCAGCCTTTCCCCAATAATTATGTTTGAAATTATTGTAAAGAAATTACATATGCCTGCCCAGAGACAACTACATGGTGCACAAATGGTCAGTTTATCATGGCTAGCCCCTAAATGTATTTGGCACACAAGACAAGACACCTGCAGCAGGGGAAAATCAATCGCATCTATGGCTGTCATGCTAACAATTAAGAAGGCTGTAAAAGCAAACCAGTTTTTCTGCTAGGAGGGAGCACAAATTGTGCGTGCCCTTTGCCCATGAATTTCACTATAATTTTCTACGACCTACCTACCAGGCACCAGGGGCTATATCGATTGGCATGTGCAGGGGTCAAAATTAACTTTCGCAGCCAGCAGTCAGCAGCAGGGCTAGTGACTGCAAAAATTTACCAGCACTACAGATGATATTTCCACTGGTCCAGATGGTGTACATACTGAAGTGTTGCCTTCTCCAGTACAAGCCAGCAGGGCTATGAAAACCTTACTAGCCAGACACAGAAATCTACCAGTATTTTGACTAGCGGGCCAGTACCAATTGTTCATAAGCCCAGCGTTTTGCAAAAAAAGTGTTTGGTTTGGTTTGGTTTGACAGTTATAGCACAAGTACAGATTTGTCTTGAAAACATCTCTACACTGCAGAATAAGAAACTGACCTCAAACAACTGCTTCAATAACACAAATGACTAAAAAAATAAAAAAACACACAAAAAAAATTAACAAATTTTATGAATTCTGCCAAGTACAGTCACATTCCCCTCTGAATCCCCTTAGTACACACATCACATTACATACCATTTAATTTTAATGTACTATAAAAGTGAAAAAAAAAACTGTGAAAAAAATGCTGGCTCGGCTAGAAGCCCACACACCTGGCTTATTGCAGCAGAATTCACTGCTTAGGTGGTAGGTATGCTTGCACTTCAACGACCTCTTCTTGACCTGTCTGGTAGCAGACAGTAGTTCAGACTGGGAGGGACTGACAGGCAATGGGCAAACAAGGAAGGCTGATCATAAAGCTCTGGGCAGCTGCCCCCTAATCAACCACAACTTCAAGTGACAGACAGTGACTACAGCTCTTTTATTGTGAACTTTGCCAGTCCTTTCTTCCTCTTCAGACTTCGTTGTTGGAGACAAATTCAAAGTCAATCTGCTGTTTCTGATGGTCCTGGCCACCTAGCATCAGTGATGTAAACAGATCCCACCTTGCTCCTTGCTGTCCTGAGAGCCTGTTGTGACTGCCACCCTCTCGCTGCCCTTTCCTTTGGTCAAGAGTCTCTCCAGTGTCTCGTCTTCACTCTCAGCACAGCGCTCTTTTTTCACCTCTCCAATCGATCTTCTGCATCGGCAGGAACACGCAAGCAGTCCAAGGAAATTGGCTTCTACTGACGAAATCCCACTGGCAACTCCGGTATTTAAACATGTTGCCAGTGGATAACCACACCCCCAGATGACTCGTCATCAATTCTGCTGCAGCAGTGAGTCGTCGGAGGTGCTGAGTGCCAGCCGACCTGATTGAGAACCCTGGTAGGGGCAGGAACAACAAAGAAACCCAACACACTGACTGGCTGACTGCAGACACTAGTCTGCATGCCATGACGCCACTCCAGCAGAGTCGGACCTGATTGGGAACGGGAAGACGACGCCCCCTCGGCCCCTCCCACACCAAAGCCCGCGAAACCACAGCGGGCTAACAAAAGGATTCCACTCCACTCCAGTCTTGCCTTGGCCAACGGTAGCTACATTAACTGATCAGCAGCCCAGTCACAAGTTGAGTGAGTCGCTGCCACCTCCCGCTCTGCCTGTGACTTAACGCTGTGGCCCGTAGGGATGGCTCGCTACTTGCTAGGGGATACAACGCTGCTGCTGCACCTGCTGGTGCGTGGTGAACTAAGCAAATGAAGGACATCATGTTGCGCATCCAGTTACTCCATTCCAGGTAGGGGGTGCACCACGGTGCAAAGCGGGACATTTGGCATCCCACGGGGGGGCGGGAGATGGGACGGGACCTCAGAAATTGGGACTGTCCCACAGGAAATGGGACGGGTGGCAACCATATACTACTCTATAGTCAGGTGAACTCTTTTCAAATGACAAATGACTGGCAGCTTGAATTAGCCAAAAAAAAAACTTTGTGCAGTTTTCTTGGACCTAAGCAAGGCGTTCGATACCATTGATCACAGACTGCTTCTGTCATCCATCCAGAACATTGGTTTGGATTCCTTATCCCTTAAATGATTGTCCAATTGCCTCTCAGGACGACTTCAACAAGTGAAGGCAGAAGGGGAAGGTTCTCCACCAAAACCTCTATTGAGGGGTGTACTGCAAGGTTTCATTCTTGGCCCCTTGCTCTTCACCATTTATATTAACAATGTAGATGCCTCCATCAAAGAAGCACAAATACACCTATTTGCGGATGATTCGGTATTCTATACTAGTAGCCTCACACCTGAAGCGGCCTGTAAAGCCCTTCAAAATGAATTTAATCTGCTGCAACTTCAGCTTATAAACTAGAAACTGCTCTTAAATGCAAAAAAAAAAAAAAGCAATGTTCCTCTCGCCCCTTCAAAATGCAATAAATCCTGCAATTGTTGGGACACTACCACAGATCACTACCATTCTAGGTAAGCAGTTGGACTACATACCAAAGTTCAAGTACCTGGGGGTCTGGTTAGACCATAGACTTACTTTCACAGATCACTTAGAAGAACTGGCAAAGAAACTTGGACAAAGACATGGTCTGTTCTTTAGGATTAATAATCTCCTCACAAGAGACTCTAACCTGAAACTGGTTCAAACTACCTTTCTTTCCCTATTGGATTATGCAGACTTTCTATATAGTCATGGACCTGCAGGTACCCTAGCCAAACTTGTTACGCTTTATCACAGAGCCATAAGATTTATCACGGGTCTTCCATACTCAACCCACCACTGAGCATTGTACACGGCAGTGGGATGGTCATCCCTTTCTTACAGATGGCAAAAAAGTGCTGCGGTTTGGACATACAAAGCTATCTCAAATAAACTGCCCCAGTATATCTCTGTCTGTTTACCTTTGTGCACTCTGGGGAAGTATGCCATGAGAAGCACCTCATATATCTACCTTTATGTTTACAAAGCAAAATCTCGCATTGGCAGAGCAGCCATCAGCTTTGTGCTCTCTCAACTGTGGAACAAGCTGCAAAAAATGTTGAAATTAATTCACCCCATCAGCCTAGCAGCTTTTAAATCTCTATAGCTACATCATAATAAGGAGTCCTCTGCCTGTCTACCCTAAATAGTGACTCGTATAAGTCCAAGCACACTCTAATTACTGCTGTTAAAAGACTGATCACATCTGTAATTGACTCTTCCCTCTCCCCTTTTTCTACCCCCATATCTGTCCCTTCCACATTCCTTTGACCCTTGTTCAAGCTCTAAATTCTCCATACCATATCACTGTATATCATTTTATATTAGGTTTTATTTGTGTTCGGTGCACCTGATATGTGTATTTCTTTACTTTTATGAAAAATTGTGTCCTACTCAAAACCAGCTGTATCTTCTGTTCCAAACATATACTACTGTCAATGCTACCTGCTGATACTTTGCAGATACTGTATTATTGTATCTCACTTTATTTGCATTATTACTATTTTCTTGTGTGTTGCATCCCAAGTGTATTGTCCCTTGTTCCTTGTTAACAAACCAGGTCCACCTTGAAAATGAGCCTGCTCAATGGTGATCGCATTGGTTAAATAAAGACTTTGATTAATTGATTGATTGATTGATTGATTCAGCAGCTACCACCACTCAGCAGAGACACTCTTTTGGGGGATCTCTAGGTCTGAGTCCACCTAGAGACACTGCTCACACAGTACAGTGTTCCTTGCTGAAGTGCAACTGACCCACCCTCTCTGTCACAGCTGAGAACTCCTTACCCCAGAAACAGAATATGGTAACTGTAGCCTTCTCTTTAGAAATGGGAATACAGTTTTGTCAATTATAGATCAGTTAGCTGTACCTCGCAGGACTCAGTCACTGAAACGTGAAGTATATAAAACTATTTTAATACTTCCAGACATTTACACAGATAGTACAACATATTACAACAAGACTATGGGGAACAGTAATTATACAGAAATTGAAAAGAAAATGTTTGAACAGGAGGTTACACACAGAATCCCCCTCTCTTTCTCTCTCTCTCTCTTGCAAGGTAGAATCGCATACCACACAGAACACTGGTGAAAAAGGGCAGACTTCAACCCTTAGATGGTAGCTTGTTCATAGTCCCAAACCTGTGGTCTCTTTTAGGCTCTGTCAGTCCTAAATACCCTCCAGCTGCTCCCATGACATCATCCAATATGTCACTCTTGACATCATTGATTCAACATTCTCTGTGTCTTGAGATGGGTTGGAAAACTGGTCTGATCTGAACTTCAGACAAATACATCAGTTTTTTGTCCCAAGACCTGAGCCCAACAGGAATGTTTGATTTAGCTATCCGTTTCCTAACATCAAAAGACACGTCCTAAGCTCACTCATAAATTGTCCAAGATTCCTGCTTTTATAATGGACAGCATAAATAGTAAATTACCCTCAGAGCCAGTGGGTCTGCTTTGATAAGAATTTTGACTTTTCCCCCAGGAATGTAAGTGTTGTCCCTGTAGCTACTGTATTCCAACTGATACTCATGCAGACAAAATTACACATAAATTAAAAAAAAATACAGTGACACCTTGAGTACTGTGTACAGTACTGGAGACCACACTTGAAGAGGGACATACAGCTCCTGGAGAGGGTACAGAGGAGGGCAACTAAGATGATACGAGGGCTAGGGGATTTGACGTATTAGGACAGACTTGAGGAGCTTTGCCTGTTTTCATTGGAGGAGAGGAGAGACAGGGGGGACAGTGATTGAGGTCTTCAAGTACCTCAAGGGAATAAATAGGGTAAACATGGAGGATCTTTAGACTAAAGCAGGAGGTATCACCAGAGGGGCATGGTTTGAAGTTGGAAGGTGGAAGGGTGAGGGGGGAAAAGAGGAGGAGGTTTTTCACTGAGAGGGTGGTGGACCCTTGGAATGCACTGCCTGGCGAGCTGGTTCAGAGATCCACAGTGGAGGACTTCAAGAGAGGGTGGGACAGACACAGAAAGTGGATGTATCAGATGATGGCCTGTCCCGGGGGGGGTGGGGATGGATGATAGGGGTTTCTGGAGCACAAGGGATGGGAGGGCCTCAGCACACAACTGAGGATCTAAGGTTCAAGCAGACTCGATAGACCGTAAGGCCTAATCTACTGGGAAATAGTATGTTAGTATGTTAGGTATGCATAGCAAATTGTTACACATGGCAACACCAGTCGGCTCCAAACCTTAGTTTGGTGCCTTAAAAGTAGACAGTTAAGCAGAAGCAAGGTGTTCCACGTACTGCAAAACATAGCATATCAATAGCAACAGTTAGCAAAGTGCGACTGGCAGCAAAATGTGGGAGGGAAGGGAGATTGGGAGTGCAATGGGGACCAGTCCAGGAGGATCAGTGGACTGGTAAATCAGGGCAATAGGGGGAGGAAGTAATAAAGAGGGAGGAGGAACAAGACTAGCCTAGGATCAGCGGTAACTGCAGGAGTGAGTGGTGACGTCACATGATGGCACCAGTTGCGTGGCTTCACTCAAGCAGATCCCTTCCCCCTCCTCATGCTTACAAACTGTATTATGTCTGCCACCACTCTTTGCTCCATGTTTGGGTCATTGTTCCAAATAGGGATAATGGTATTTCATACTCTTGCTCCTTTTGAACAGTCTGTTTAAAAGGGATAGGAAATTAGTTTTACATATTTAACTGCCCTTCCATCTTTTCCATGCCAGTTATATATTCTGATTTACACTGACAAATGTATGATACATAATCTAGCTTTGGGATGCCCTCAGATATAAATAGAGTTCCACTGTCCTCTCAAGCTGCAGCTATTTCTAAGACATTGTATGACATCAGTAACACCATTCCATGCTACTCAGCTGCATGGCCTGGAATGGTGTTGCTGATGTCATAGAATGTTCAGGCAGTAAGAAAAGAGAGCAGCAACTGCTGAGAATAGAGAGATTCAGTGTAGTTACAAAAACCGCAGAATTAGATTATTAATTTAACCAAAAAAAAGGTCAAAACATATCAGAATATTGGATATACACTTAAAGGACAACAGGAGGGCATCTAGACGTGTAAAAAAATGTTTTCTATCACCTTTCATAGAGTAGTTTTGTTCAAATTGTTAATTCCAAAACTGTGCGTTGTGATATAATTCCCTTCATGTTAGTGGGACCATAGCTTGCCTTTTCCCTGTTTAATAAACTATCCCCAGATATTGGGAGAAATTGCATTTTTCCTTGTAGTCATGCTAGTTGTAAGGGTGAGATTTGGCTGTTGATAATTCCAGGGCCTGGTTGGATCTGGGACCCAAGGTCAGCAGGTAACTTTCTACAGTATCCTGTTACAACTGCTGAACCTTAATATGCCTCATAAAGACTTAACTGTTAAAACATGTATACGAATGTATTAAAGGTGTCCATGCATTGTGGTTCATGTTTTCTCTACCAAACATATATTGTTTTGTAACCCCAGGGGGCGCAATCCTAAGGGCTACTACCCTCTGCCTGCCCTAACTGTAGCAGGATGAGGGGCCCAGATCCATTGGCGGGTGCCTCCACCCAGAGGTCGGGGTTAGAACAGTTGAGGTTGACTCGGTCACAGCCCTCTGGCTTGCTGCAAACCCCCTTTCTTCCCACTAGTGGCCCACGCAGTTCAATTTCAGTGTCCTTACCATATACACTTACCCCCCTGGCTTGAACCAGTCAGCTCACTCCGGGGACCCCCTTGAAAGTAAGGTACAGTTACACCACATTCACTGTGTAGTATTTCACCATTAATACGCAGACTAGCCAGGGTACTTTTGCAAAACAAGCAATCTGATTTATTTGAGGGGGGAATAACAAGGACCGGCGGAAATCAGGTTGATTAGCTTACCACTACAGTATATGAAAATCTACCTATGGCTCTGTACACAGGACTAACCTATTAATTACTGTCTATGGGTAACCAAGCCCCAATGGCTAGTTCCTCAATGCAGCTGGTTGGGGCCCTGACACAAACAAGCATTTAATTCTTGAGCAGATCAAATGGAGCCAGTAAGCTCAATCAGTGCAGTCAGCAATACAACAAAGCGATTTTTTCCGTTGTGTGTAAGAGTTAACAGGGAGCTACCCTGATTCAGTACTCAAAACTCCAGCCGAGAACCACTCTTTCACCACTTGCAGGGCTGAGCCTGAGCTTCAGAGGCCTCCACCACACATTTAGTTGGAAACAATGGAGGGGTACCATACCAGGCAGCTACTTTCAGGACCCTAACGAACTCACAGCTAATGTGGGCGTTTCACTGCAGCTTCAATGTACTGACAGACTGAGCGAGATTCAGCACTTTTTCCAGTCCTCTTCAGGTGAAGCCTGGTAGGTAGCTGTGCTTGTACACAGCCTCCTCTGACCGCAAGCCGGCAGATTTAATCCGTGGAGCGCTGGCAATGAAAACGGCCGCCTCAGGCCTTTCACATGCTTACCGCGCGAACACTCAACGGCGCAGAAGCTCAGAGCTCCCTTCTCCTTCACAGTCACAATGCATCTGCCCCTAACAGCATGGGGCAATCCTTACAGCTTGGGCACTACCCGATTCCATTGGCTGGTTACACATGCCAGTCACTTAGTCTGGTCCTCAGTGGTGCGAAAAGGCGCCATGGCCCATAATGCCACTTCCAAAAACTACAAGCGGTGCCCCCAATGGTCATCTGGCTCCATTCAGAGTCCTGATTCCGGGTTGGTCACCTCCACTCCATTTCCAGTGCCCCTTAGCTGCTATTGGACCCCCTTCCACACAGCCCAGGTCCAATATGGAGGTGCACAACGTAAAGTCCCAGCTGCAATAAAAGGGAGTTAGGTAAACTGCAATTTCACCAACACTATACATGTTCCTATAGGGAACAACTACATCTTTCAGATGGGCTCCCTTAGAGCTCCTAGCGACTGCAGAAACGGAGCGATCAGACAGCAGTCCAGGGCGGGATTTGAACAAAGAAGTCCAGTCCTCTATTTGAACCACTAAAGCCTGCGAACAGGCAGCTCTTAAAGAGACAGTACTGGAGGCTTTAAAAGCACTCACAACCCCCACATTTAGTGGCCTTACACCGAACACCAACCAGGCAGGGAGCATTTAAGCAAACTCCGGGAAGACTTCTAGGAACCCCCATTTGTAGGGGGGTTACAGTTTTCTTTATATGTCATGGAGATGTGCTACTTATGATGCAACACCCAGGATGTGCATGTAAATCCTAATGTCATGGTTCTGTGCTGTAACATTGCTGTGTATTTGTTATGGATCAATTTTTTATTTTTGATCTATGTTAAAAACTAATAAACACGATTTACAAAAACAAAAAATGGGCGCTGTTGAGCACACCTACCGACAATATACACTATGGACTAGCTCTGCAACATTACTGGATTTTCAGCTATAAAAACATAATTTTTCTCTTCTGGCATTAAATTGAAGGACATTTTATTTTAGTCTTTACTAACCGGGTAAGGCCCACTAGGCACAAGTGCCTGTTTTCAGGGGTGACCTGGGAGCACCGGGCGGTTAAGTGACTTGCTCAGAGCCACACAGTATGCAAGTGGAGGTTGTGAGAATCAAACTCAGATCTGGTCTGCTGGATGTACCAAGCTCGTTCACACCTCATTTCTCTAACCTCTAGGCTATACTGCCAGCCCTAGACATTACTAAACGGTTCATACTGTGCTGAGCAACTACACACCAATCTCTCCAGAATGGGTTGCACAAATAAACTTGCAGGTGGAGGCCAAAAAAATCAGCCGATGACTGAGAAGCAACAAGCGGCTAAACTTCAACCTCCGTCGGGAACAGAACCTCCTTGGCAGGCACTGCACAGATCCATGCAGGTGATCAACGCTAAGGCTGAGTACATTTTGACCCGATTTACTGAGCAAGTTATCAAGATCAAAGCAGTCACCAAGGTAGCATCTACAGCAGAATCCTTGGCAACAAAGGCACTGGTGAGTTCGAGTAAAATAATACAAGATAATGCTCAGCTTCGCTATCGCCTTGAGGCCCTAGAAAATGCGCAGAGTGCAGCAAACTTTCATATAGTGTGCCTCTCAGAGACTTGCTGTGCTGAAACTTTGTTGGACTTTCTAAGTGAATGGTTGCCCCCGAATCTTCATTTGGATGGACTATATCATCAGAAAACTTTTTAAAAGCTTACCGCATTTCCCCACTGACAGTAACCAGTCAAAGCGATGCACCTCGAATGGTACTGCTTGTTACTAACGAGGCATCTACAAGGGATGTGACTTTGCAAGCGGCAAGAGGATCAGGACTGCTGCACTATGAAGGGAAAACCGTCCATCTCTTCCCTGACCCAGAACCAGTTTAAGACCTAATGGCACCCCAAGCAGAAATACTTGTGGTGCCCCCTACACTACTTCACATCATCCCCCCATCCTCCCTTCTTCCCCAATCCACATCCAAAAAGTGATAAGAATTCTATGAATGCAAGGGTGATGACAACAAGAAAAAATTACTTACCATAGTAATCTTGTTTCTTCCACAGTATTCTTCTGTATTCCTAACTCTCTGCAGTCAGCCTCCTAAGTAGAACTGCCCGGAGATAGAATGTTATGCAAATGATAAAACCTATTATTGGCTCATGCCACTTATTCAAACTTCTGCCCTTATCAGCTGCAACGTTCCACCAATGTATCAGATATCTAAGGAGACTGCAAGGCAGTTTTAACAATAATTATACCTATCTATCTATCTACAACAAAACTATACTGTCTAGTAGAAACTACAAATATTAACATAAACCCACCCACCGCCGAATTCCAGAATCACCTGGAAAAAGAAGGGAAGGAAAAACTCCATCCATTAGGGTTTAAACAACGTATGTCAGTGTTTGGTACTCTATTTAAAAGCTCAGTTAGTAGTGCAGAGGCTTTGGTTCTGGAAGGGGAGGCAGGGTGGGAGAGTTAGAAATATAGAAGAATACCCTGGAAGAAACAAGATTACTATGGTAAGTAATTTGTTCTTCTCACCCCGGGTATTCTTCTATATTCCTAACTCTCTGCAGACTTCAAAGCAGTACCTTTGGAGGTGGGCACAGAACCTACTTTTTTGGAACGAGGCTTTGCAGGATTGCTGTGCCAAACCTGGCATCACTTCTGGATTAAGTGTCTAGACTATAGTGGTTAGTAAAGGTGTGTACTGTCCTCCAGGTAGCTGCTTTACAGATCTCCACTAATAAAACATCTCTGGCTGCCGCCATGGTTTCAGCTGTGCCCCTTGTGGAATGAGCTCTCAGCCCTGCTGGGGGCTCCTTGCCAACTTTCGAATAGCAAAACTGAATGCACTGGATTAACCAGTGAGAAGTGGACCTCTTTGAAGCTGGGTTACCTTTACCCACATCCCCATAAGTCAGGAACAACTGTTTGTCTTGCCCATGATTGCTGGTGTGGGGTCATGTAGTAACTTAATGCCCTCTTGACATCCAGACTATGGAGTCTGCGCTCACCTGAACTAGTATGTTTAGTGAAGAAGACTGGCATGGTAATGGACTGGTTCAAATGAAAGTCAGAGACCACCATGGAGAGGAATTTTCTATTTGTTCATAATACTACCTTGTCTCTGTGGAAGGAAAGATAATCCTTCTAGACACACAAGACCTGAAGCTCACTAATTCTTCTAGCTGAGGTGATAGCAACTAGAAAAAGAGTTTTCCAGGTAACATACTTTAGGTGTGCTGAAGCCATGGGCTCAAATGGGGGCCTCAAGAGCTGGGTAATGCATACGTTCAGGTCCCATGCTGGTCCTGGTTCCCTACTAGGTGGGTGGGTGCAAATGGCACAGACCTTTAAAAAACCTTTTGAAAATGGGACTGGATGCCATGGAGGTGCTCCTCCCAGCAGAAATGTAAGCAGATACTGAGGCTAAATGCACTTTCAGGGATGTAGGTTGCAGACCTTGGGAGTGTAAGTAGGTAAGATAATCCAGGACAGCTGGTATCCCCACGTGAGAGGGGGAGGTGCCTTTGGAAGCACAGCAAACAGAGAACCTCTTCCGTTTTGAAGCATAGGTCTTCTTAGTAGAAGGCTTCCTGTAGCCCTTCATGATATCCAGGACACTTAGAGTGTGCAAACTCTTAAGTTCTCAAGAGCCATGCTTTCAGTTGAAGAGATCTGAAGTTTGGGTATAGGATCCTGCCCTGATGGGAGATCAGCAGGTTGTGCCTCCTGAGTAGATGTACTGGTTTTGCTACAGACATGGAGAATCATAGAGGGTACCATGGCTGTCTGGCTCAGTCTGTTGCTATCAAGATCATTGATGCAGGTTGTGACCCGAGTTTGATCAGAACGCTTAAAATGAGAGGAAAAGGAAAGGCATATAGGCTTCTTCCTGACCAGTCCATTGTCAAAGCATCCAGTGGGATTGTACCCTTGGCTGATGGTCTACAGCAAAAAGGGGCAGATGATGATTCAAGGGATGCAAAGAGATCTATCTCTTGTGTGCCCCACCTCCTGAATACTGCCTCCAGTATCTGCTTGTTGATGGACCACTTGTGGTGGGCCTGATTGATTCTGCTCAGGGCATCTGCTAGGGTATTGTCTTTCCCTGGCACATGAATGGCCTGTAGGGAGGCCTTCAGTGAGTAAGCCAAACTCCAGATCTTCACTGCTTTAATGTACATGGGCCTAACCTTTTCCCCTTTGCTTGTTTATGTAGTACACTGTTGTGGTGTTGTCTGTCCTGACCTGCACCACTTTTCCTTGTAGTAGTGGTGGTGCACATGCCTTCAGTGCCAGAAACACTGCCCTCAGCTCCAACAGATTTATATGCTGGGGTGACTCTGCACTGGACCAGGTTCCATGAGTGGTGTGTTCCCCTAAGTGGGCACTCCACCCTAACAGGGAGGCGTCGGTTGTAAGAATGGCTGATGGGGTTTCCCATTGAAAGGATACCCCCTCCCTGAGGTTGTCTGCTTCCTTCCATCACTGAAGGGCTTACAGCAATGTTCTTGTTACTGGAATTTGCTTTGAAAGAGTGTATTTCCTTTGGCACCAGTGTGCACCAAGGTGAAACTGTATGTCTCTCATTTGGAACCTGGCACCTAAAACTGTGCCTGTTGTTGCAACCGTGTGTCCTAGAAGCTGCAGAAATTGTCTTGCTGGCTTTGGCTCATTCAGCCTGAAAGAAGCCGCTATTTGCCAGATGCTTTGCACTCTGTCCGGAGAGGGAGGGAGGGAGGAAGGCTCTTTCTTCTAAGGTGTTCACTTCAGCTCCTATGATGTACAGAACCTGTACTGGAGTGAGAACAGATTTCTCCTGATTACCAGGAACTCTAGTGAGTGTAACAGGTTTGGTGTTACCTGCAGGTGATCTTGCACATGCCTGGGTGAGCTTCCCACCACCAGCCAATTATCGAGATAGGGGAAGACTGATACACCTAACCTTCTTAGGTGCCACCACCACTGCCAGATGCTGTGCAAATACCCTTGGGGCGGAGGAGAGACTGAAGAGCAGGGTTGAAAACTGGTAATGTCCTGATGGAAGTCTGAATCTGAGATATTTTCTGTGAGATTCTCTTATGGGAATGTGGAAATAGGCATCTTTCAGGTCCAGAGATGCTAGCCAATCTCTCCTCTGAATGACTGGCAGAATAACTGCCAGTGTGACCATCTTGAACTTTGGCTTTACTAAGTACTTGTTCAGTAGACTGAGGTCTGGAATAGGTTCCTCCCCCATTTTTCTTTTGGTGAGAAAGTATCTTGGTGAAACCCCTTCCTTCTGCTGAGGTGGAACATGTTTTACTGCTTTTAACAGGAGGGGCCTTGAACCTCCTTCTCCAATAGTTTCTTTTCCAAGAGGGAAGCTGGTTTTGAACACCCTTGTTCTCAAGAGAGGGAATTACTTGAAACTTAGGGGGCAGACCCTGACTCACCACTTCCAGGACCCACTTGTCTGTGGTAATGGACTCCCAAGCCTGGAAATAGTGAGCCAGCCTTCCCCTTACTGGGATAGGGTAGGGGGAGGAGGCCTTGACCATTGAGTCAGAGATTCTGTTTTGCTTGGGGCTGGGCCTGGGTAGTCTGGGATCCCCTCCTGGAGCCCCCTCTACCCCTGCCTCTGAACTACCTTGTCTGCTGTGGGTACTGCTGATATTGAGAGACAGCCTGGGCCTGATTAAAAAGGTCTGGTGTAGGCTGCTCCACCTCTGCCTCCCCTTCTGTATGACCTGTAGGAGAAGGAGGGTCTGTCGAGCTGCTCTTATAGGTGGCCTTGTACTCATTCACTTTCTTCATATAAGCCTCAGTCTGTTGGCCAAATATTGAATGTTCCTCCACAGGAAAGTCCAGAGCCTTGGTTTGGGCATCCTGTATAAGATTAGTGGTCCTAAACCAGGCCAATCTCCTAAGAGGTATGGTAAGGACCATCCATCTGGAAGCAGTATCACTGACATCTGCTGCCATCTGAAATTGGTATTTTGCTGCTTCCAGCCCAAACCTGGCTATCTCAGCCGAATCATCCGAGAGCCTTATCTACCATGGGCAATCCTGACTGCCACAGTGACTTTTGATACTGTGCAGAATAAGCCTGGTAATTAACCTGTCTTACTCCCAGTGAAGATGCCAGGTAGCCCTTCTTGGCCATACTATATGTTTTGCATGAATCTTTCTCAGGTGGGTGTGATACCAATGGCACCCTTGCCTTCTCACAGGCTGCTTGCTGGATTATCCCTTGATGGTCAGGGTGAGAGAGAGGAACAAAGCCCCCTGTCTGTCCAGCTGGTACGTTTTGTCTGCCTTCTTGACCGGGGCAGAATTTGGAGTTTGCAAAACCTTAAACAAGTCTTTTTTGAAAACTTGTTGATAGGGAGTAATATCTTCTTTGTGGGTGTTAACCCCATCCTTTTCACATATTTGGCCTCTTTCTCATCCTCTATAACCTCTGTGGTAGCCAAATCAAGGGCTTCCACTATTTTCTTATGAAAGGAAAATGAGAGGAAAAATCCTCTGCTCTAGGAGGAGACCCAGATTCCTGTTCAGGTGAGATCTTAGCCTCAGTAGGTTCACCCTCATCTACTTCAGGCAAATCATACTCCTCAAACTGCATTTGCTCCTGGGATGGAATTGGGACAGAAGAAGATCCAACCGGGACTTGAACCGGTGTTGGGGGAGTTGGAGCAGGTATAAGACCCTGCAAAGCCTGTATGGCCTTCATGGCCTGGGCAATCTCTTCTGAGGATGGCAGGCTGTGAGGCAGAGATGAAACCCCCTTGGTTTCTCAGTCAGGGGTTCAATGTGCTTTTTTTCTTTGTCTTTTTGGTAGGAACTGGGGAGTCAGCCAGTTCACACACCCTTTTACTGGGAGCTGTGTCACCCTTGTCAGGGGTGCTCAGTTTGGACAGTGAGGTTTCACCCACATGTTTAAAGGGTGTGGGTTGGTCAGAACCTGTAGCACCCTTCTCAAGTTTTCTTTGGAGCCTTTCCAGCCTCTTGTCAATTGTCTTTTGTGGAAATGATTAGCAGATTTCACAATCTGCAGAAAACTGTTCATTTCCAAGGCAGACCATGCATAAGCCATGCTTCTCTGCCTTGGCAAAAAACATCCCCACACTTTTTTTTTCTTTTATCTTTCTCCCCCCGGCCCTGGTCATCTCCTCGTCCAGCTGCCATCCCCATGCTTTGCTCCTTCAGGCTTTCACCTCTGCAACTCCCATGGCTTACACCCCCCAAATGGCAGGGCTGTGGGGAGCCCCCCACTCACCTGCCAAGCAGGATTCAGTTCAGGGTGTTACCTCCAGAGATGAAGTGCCAGGGAACAGCCATCAAGCCACCACGACCAGCCACCATGGTCTTTTTCCTACATATTTTCTCCCTTGTGTGCATTCACCATGCAGTGACACCAGCAGTGGGCACATGCATGCACCCGCACCTGTCCCCACCAAGCATCTGCTGAGCTCCTGTCCCCCTTACTTGTGGCAGCATAGCGTCAAGCCCCAGCCTCTGCCAGGGGTCAAATGTGTGCCAACCGCAGATCGCCCCCCCTTCCCGGAAATAAAGAGCAGTCCATCAGACGCTCAATCTATCTCCTCCCTGCCGACCCCTGGTGGCTCGCAGTTTTTAAACCCTGGGGTCCAGCCTTTTTCTTAGGTTTTTCTGCCATCATCAAACTGATTAAGGAAAAACAGAACTGCAAATAAAGTAAACTCTTTTTTTTTTCCGGTTGCGGTTGGTTTAGCAACTAGTGAAGTTTCCAATACTGAACCGAGAACCGAACAACTTCATTAGTAGTTCACTGAACTGGCTTGGCAGCTAATCAAAGCAAGAATTTATTTAAAATAAAATACTAAAAATAACTAAACTGAACTGGAGATAAGGAAATAAAAGCTCTGGAAAGGGATCTAAGGCTTGGTTCCTCAACAGTTATAGCAATCCGCGAGGAACTGAGAAAATTAAACAAAAGACACTAAAATAAGCACTAAACTAACAGTAGGAATTTAAACAGAATTAAAGGCAGCAGGAATAATTAAAATACTTATTTTCAGTGAAGAACCACACAAAGAACAACTGAGAGGGTAGTCTCCGAGGTATCTAGACTTTTCGGGCAGAGAAAGAAATATGATATGTTGGTGGAACGTTGCAGCTGATAAGGGCAGTAGTTTGAATCAGTGGCATGAGCCAATGACAGGTTCTATCATTTGTATAATGTTCTGTCTCCGGGCAGTTCTATTTAGGAGGCTGACTGCGGAGAGTAAGGAATATAGAAGAATACCTGGGGTGAGAATTATGTTTTTTAGATTGACACTTTTTTGCATTTCAAGATGATTTATGCTTATATGTTCTACTTCAGTGCGCCCCTTCTGTGCTGGTGCCACAAGCGGCCGCTTGGTTCGCTTGTGCCTAAAACCGCCACTGCCCTGACCTCTCATTTGTTACCAGGGCTAGACAAAAGAAGTTAGATGGTGTAAGGGCCAGGTTGCATGGCTTAGGTATTGCACATTCATTGTTGATGCCTGCAAGGCTGCGCATCCAGTATGGCAGGCACTCCTACCAGTTCACCGACCAAGATGAGGCGGGAAGAAAAGTGGAGTCCATCGGTCGGGAGTTTGAACAGCCACAAGCTAGCAACTCATCGGAGTCTGAGGATGCTACCTGAGGCAATGCCAATATTTGGACTTGGTTTAGGTTTTTTCTGTCTTAACTTACGTTGGCACTTTTATTATAGATTGCAGTGTATGCACTCCATGTTTGGGGTATGACGCAGTATCTGTTTTTGAATATTGGTAAAGCACGGGTTATCTGTTGCATTGCTGCTCGAAGTTATACTTCCAAAAGGGTAACTCAATTTAAATTTAATAGTTAATGTTGTTTGAAATTATAATTTGCGTAAATACTGTTTACTATAATATTCTAAACTCTTGATAATAACCTAGTCCTACCTCTGAAAGTTTTAAAATACAATCTATCATTAGCTGAATATAAGATTTAACCATTTTTGTTTGAGCCAGCAGATGTTACTATTTCTTTGTGCTAAACATGTTAGGAAATGATATTTTTTGAGAGGGTCACATTAACACAGGACGTTGAGGCAACAAAGTTGGGTATAAATGTTTTTGACTTGGCAGGCCTGGTGTTGTTGAGGGTTGAGGCGCTGGATGCCACACCTCTCACCACACCGGCGACCCGGGTTCTGGAACAAGCCCAGGTCATCAGGGGGTCTGAAAGGGAGGACTAGGATTGAGCATCCACTGACAGCTGTCCTAGTTCTGGGGTGGGAGTTGAGAAAACACACCACATTGTGAGTAGCCTGGAGTGCGCCGGAGGCACTGCAGACACAGGTGTTAGGAGGCGTGGCGGACATCTGCGTTAGTGCATGGATGTCATTGCATGTCCGCTTCTGTCTGGTGACCTACTGAGGGAAAAAATGGCTATACCAATCGGGCAGCTTGCGGCCATGCCCTGTGATGCCAGAAGAACTGTTGTAGAATCGCACTGGGGGGATCCAGGGCCAGCTTAGCTAGGCAGGGCATGGGGAAGCCCCCAGTGAGTCGGCAATGGCTGTATCGGATGCCACATCATGCGAGTGAGCCTGCTGCTCTCCCGGCAGGCAGGGCCGGTGGCTGGATGCCTCCACTGGTAAGTTGCCGCAGCAAGCGTATAAACAGTGACATGATAAAAAAATATATATATATTTTCGACTTGAACTTCACCACCCATAGTCCTGTATGGAGCAGCTATTACTGGACATTTATATGGATTGAATATTTTTGAAATACCCTCAACTCCTTAAAATAAGATTGCATAGATTGATGGCTCCTTTTACATTGAATGTATCGACTGTTTTATTATGTGATCTCTTGCTTGAGACTGTTTTCTGCTGTTGTCTTATCACAAAAGCAATAAACCATAATTTAAAAAAAAATGTTGTGATGAAGGGTATTGAATGCTTTTGAGGGGTTGAAGAAAATGGCCCCCAGTAATGAACCTCAATCAGTAGTATTTTGGATGTTACTTGCAATCATGACTACAGATTGACACGGGTTTAATAATTTGTTAGGATCCAAATATGCTTTAAATTGATTAGCAATTATTTTTCAAACATTTTAAAGACTACTGGTATTAATGAAACATGTCACTACTTACCGATTTCTAACTTTGATCCAGATTTAAATAAAAAAAAAACAGAATTTGGCAGCTAAAAAAGGACTGCTTGGCCTACCCAGTCTTCTCAGATGTTCCATGCCTAACCCTGTATATAGGAGTTATCTTGGCTTGCTTTGGGGCAACTGGATATTCTACATTAGTAGAGAAATATTAATATGTTGGAGGTGAGGCAACAGCGTGGACAGCAAGCCTGAACCATATTTAATGGAACACCATCCAGCTCTTCAGTTTTATTAGAACTTATTTGTATCAACTTATTTAAAACTTGTGCAGCAGACAAAGAAAAAATGGATGTATTAGATCGTCCTAGAGGATTTTGTCTCCATTGAATCGCATCTTTGGAACTGTAAGCCATCAGAGTCAGGACCACTCAGAAATGTTTGCCAGCTGGGGTTGCCCACATTGACGCATGTCAGGACTGCATATATAACGTTGGTGGCATTATCTCTCCCCAGATTTCTTTTTCCATCAACAGCTACAATGTTGTTTTTGAAAGCTATTTTTATTATTTTCATTTATTTTCCTACAGTTTGTTGTTGCATACCATAATTGAGTGTGGGCAAGAAGCAAACACTGGTTCCTGGGCTTTGTCACTTTAGTATGAAGATTTACAAGGATGATGCTTATGCCATGTGTGTCATGCTGCCTAGACCTCTTGAATGATGTGAAGTGGTGTCCAACCTGCCGGGGTTTTAACCTGGCCACAGAGAGACACCGCTGGAAAGTACTTAAGGCTTTCCTGCGGAAGATGGAGGCCTCCCAGCATGCAACATCTGCTACCGCTGTGGTTTCACCATCTCGTTCTTCAGCATCGGCTCTGGCAACTTCCTGCTGTTGTTGATGGTTGTGGTATCATCGTTGTCCCACTCAGTTTCATAAAAATTGAAGGACAACCACCATAAATTGTCATCCTGAGCACCGTCACCAAAAACATACAAAGAAAAAGTCTGATCTTCTTTGAGTATATGTATCTCCCGCCATTGAGCCATGTCATGGAACTATAAGCTGTCAGCATCAGGAGCACCTGGACATTTTTGCAGTCTGGGGTTGCCCATGTCAGCATGTCTCATTGGCACCTATATAATGTGGGCATCCCCATCATGCTTCAGTTCTTTTTCCCACCATTAACCACTTGTCAGTCCACCGCTGCTGAAGAATGCCATCAAACTTTTGCAAGTATTCATTAACACTGCTACTTCTCTAAGTTTATTTTAATACTTTCTTTTATGCCGTCACTAAAAGACAAGGAACCAATATTCTGTTATTGCTGTTGTGGTGATATTAAGATCTATATAGCTGACAACCACTCCTTTTTTTTTTTTTTGTACTTTATTTTTATTAGATTTACCGTATATAACACACAGATCACTACCCTCATAGGTAGACTTTAAGCATTGAAATAAACATTACAGGTAATTCTTTTTATTTTTTGTACTTACTATTTTTCTGCCCCCTTCTTCACTGCTCCAGGAACCTTTCTTCAGGGATTCCTAGGTTGTGCATGCTCCTGTAGTTCCGCCCTGGGTACCTCTATTCCGAGTGCCAGCTACCTACCCCCATACTGCCGCGGTTTACCTCCTGGGCGGGGAGGAGAGGGCCATCCCTTACCCTCACTCACACCTCAAGACTATGTTGGGAGGTCAGCTGGCCCCATCTCTAGAACCCAGTTATGGATTTTCTCGGGACCACCAGATCCCGTCTACAGGAACCTGGGACAGGGTATTTCCATTTTTCTGGTCCCGGCCCTCGAGGCATCCATACGCTAGGGAAGCCTAGGGGCCAAGCACGTCATGACATGCTTGTGCTCCATCTTCTGATGGGCACCTCCCCACCCTTGTCTGCAAGCTACCTTCGCTGCACCTCCACCTGCGGTCACCCAGGTGGCGGTATAGCAGCAAGACTTGCATTCCACCGCACCCGGAGGAGATCGCAGCCTTCGGCGCAATCCTCCTCCCCGGCTGGCCCTCCAGCTGCCCGAGTCCGTTCCCGAACCCAGGTCGCTAGCTCCACAAGCGGTAACCCTACCGCTGCGCTGGTGGGCCAGCCCATTACAGGTAATTCTTAATATTAGTATTACACTAAGGAGCTGATAAGCCCCTATAACTTGATACCATATTGGGGGGAATAAGCAAACATACAATTGGATATCCCTATAACAGTTATGAAACTGTCCATTGCTGCAATGAGCAGGGATTCTCCATCACACCATGTAACAATAACATCATACACCCTTTTTAACGGGTCAAGTCATCCTCTACTAAAACGTTGGCTCAATACTAGTAAACCAGCATTGCTCCCGCCCTCCAGCAGCCCATTTACAATATTATCAACTTTGTAACAGAAAAGAACATTTCGAACACTTTTAGTTTAACTGAACAGACATTAAAGCCTCATGACTTCCTCTATATCATATAGTGTTGAGGGAAAAACTTTGGTTATCACAAATCATTAACTATTCTATACATATTCAAGAAGAGTTTGGTGGTTCCATGTCAGTACTAAATCAGTTCTCCTGAGAAAAACAGCCAAGACCTGTAACTGCTGGTCCAGCGCCATCTACAGGTCCTTCATTGTATTTATTTAACCACCCTTCCTTCATGGCTATTTCCATTCAGTCACAGGTTAATTTTAAATTCCCATAAGAATCAAGAGTAAACACTACCCAAGCTTTAATTGCAAATGACAGTGTTGGATAACAGATTGCTAGTTCCTCAAGAACAGGTTATTACAGCTTACCATAATGTCACAAGTGATTTACTCACTGTCCCCAGAGTCACTTTTTGAATTGTCCTCCTTTGTTTGAAAATCTTTTTCAGTGTGGTCCAGTAATTTATTGGCATCCCCAGGATTGGCAGATTGATAGGATTTTCCTCCGTAAAAGATCTGGACCTGTACTGTGTAAGCCATAAGTTGTCCATTTTCAAATATGTATGCACATTTCCCCATCCCAGATGGTTTTCCATGACCAGTTATAAATGCCATTGGGAGTCTGGGACACATTCACCTAGTAGTGGCCTACTTTCTCCCATACATTCATGTTAGGGCTGTGTCAGAGATTGCTGTCTGAGTACAACCTGGAAATGGCTTGGCATATTAGTATTAGGGCTATTTGCAAATGCCCTGGGGTAATTTAATTCCCCAAGTTGTGCATTATGTCAGGGATGAGACCCTAAATGTGTGACAATAGATAGCATGCTTTTTAATTGCAGGAATTTCTTTACTTTTGTTTGGTTCCCATGCCAGCAGCATCAAACACTCTCCATAACCTGCTCTGCGCTCTAGCATCCATGCTGGTTAATTGGTTTCCAATCCTTTTCCAACACCACTAATAAGAATAGAGATTTATTTTGTCAGAATTTGTTCATTGCCCTAAAAGTCTTTCTTTGTGGGGGTTAGCTTTAAAAAGCAGTCTACTTACTTTACTCCTCAGACTCCTCTGGGGTGTGTGGAGTGCTGTAGTAGTAGCTCCGTCCGTCACCAAGAGTGTCCAACTGACCCTAATCCACTCTGAGTCCCTGGGCCCCCCTGTACTGGCTGTAGTGTCCCACTCCCACAAAACACTCCCTGTCGGTCCTCCAGCTGTCCGCAAACAGGGTAGATCACTAGGCCACCAGCCAGGGTGTAATTCAAAGAAGAGCCCAGAGCATAGCTGATGAGTCATCTTTCAGAACTTTGGTGGCATGGCAGGCGGCACCACTAATGGCTGGCCTGGCTCGCCTCCTTGAGTGGAGCCTCTTGCTGTCATCAGCATCACTGTTGGGCCTGACCTGCTGGGGTACATCGAAAAAATTCCCCAACTTCCTCACCTCAGCCGACCAACTGTCTCACTTCACAATACTTCTCCCGACTCGACTTCTCAAGTCCCTGGGCCCGGCCCATTCATCTCCCGACTCCTTTCGACTGAATCTGACATTGACTACTCGAGTTATGACATTGTCTGCTAGCAGCTAGCCCAAAGATTAAGAGAAGCCAGCCCATAGCCCACTGTGCACTCCTCCCAAGCTCCAGTGGCAGAAGCAAATGGAAATGGTGGCAACAGGTGTCAAAACGTATTCAGCCAGAAGGACTGCTGCTGGGTGCGTGCACATGCGTGGTTCGGGTAACGTTCAGAGAAGCTGGAAGCAAGTGTTGTGACACACATGCAAAGTGTGTGACGACAACTCTTGGGCAAGCGAGGGACTAGATTAGGGCACACTACTGTGGCATGGGCATGGCTGGGGGGGATAAAAAAGACAAAGTGTACAAATTCTTTTATTGTATTTTTTTTTATTTCCAACCACTCACCCATGGGTCAGGGAAAAGTTGAAACTTGGGGTTTACCCTGAAAAAAAAGTGCTGGGCAGCCGAGGGGGCCCCCTAAGGGGTGGGGCCCCCAGGGGAATTTCCATGTAGCCCTGTGGGCCAGTCTGACCCTGTGAGCTATGCTTTCTCTCTCTTGGAAGACACTGTATCTAGTGGCGGTGACATTTGCTAGATGCATCTCTGATTTGCAGGCTTTGGTTCCAAATCCTCTATTTATTATTTTTAACAAGGATAGGGTCAGCCTACATAACATCCCTCATTTTCTTCTGAAGGTTGTGTCTGAAAGAACACTAAATCAGACTATAGAGTTCCCAGTTTACTTTTTGTCCCCCACAGATGGTGGTAAGCGTCATTTACATACGTTGGATGTTTGAAGGATGATGTGTTGGTACCTGGATTGCACAAAGGATTGTAGAAAATCCTCTCAGCTGTTTATTGCTTTTTCCTCCAAATGGTGGGCTCACTAATTCAAAACAGGGCCTGTCCAAATTGCTGGCCAGTAGTATTATGTTTTGTTACCAGAAGCACGGTAAGCTGCTTAATTGTCCGTTCATGCCCATTCTACCTGTGGGGTGGCTACCTCAGTGACCTGTTTTCAAAATGTGTCCATTGCTGACAACTGTGCTGCTGGCACTTGGAGTACTGTTCATAAATTCACATAACACTACCGTCTGGACATCATCTCTCATAGACCTGCTGACTTTGGCCTCAGTGTTCTGCAAGGCCTCTTTACTCAAGATCATTAGGTCCTGCTGTCCTCCCTCAGTGCTTGGTACTGCTTGGGAATTGTTCCATGATGTGGCTCAGTGGAGGGAATTATCCTTGAAGAAGATAAATAGTTACCTACTTTTAACAGTAGATCTTCAAGAGAATCTCCTCCATTGAGCCACAGCTCTCTGCCACCTTCCCCCCTTGTCGGGTGATAGGTGACTATACTGCCTGCTTTCACACGCTGTTTCTCTTCTGATGCCCCCAATGGTATCCAGATTTGGGTGTCCATATCCTCTCCAGTATGCCTAGTGTGGTCCTGGTATCTGTGGTCCCTGCTGGTCCGATGAGCCTCTGAGTTTGTCTCCAGTGGGGAACTGAGGCATGCTGGAGATACCTGTGTTTTATAGGTGCCAACAAAGCATGTCGAAAGTGGGCAGCCCCCCCCCCCGCAAATATTTCCAGGTTGTTCTGATGCCGATGGCTTACAGTTCCATTATGTGGCTCAATGGAGGAGATTTTCTCGAAGAGCTACTGTTGTGGTAGGCAATTATTCTTTCAGCGTGGATACAGTTCACTATCCACTTATTGGCAGACTTCCTGGAGACAGCTGAGCCATCAGAATGTCTTCACACTAGGCTCCTCACACCACTGGGCCATGGATCTACGCAGCACATGTCTACTGTCTGGGTGATCAACATGGTGTCAAGAATTGCAACAAGTGTTGGGCTGTGCAGTCAGCATCCATTGAAGAGCTGAAGGCTAGGCTGGCTTTAGGAAGGGCCAAAGGACTACAGATCAGCCTCGGCAACTGCCAGGTCAGCTACCCAGTGTGTAGTCATAGGAGATGAGTGGGTGGTTGCTGCAGTGAGTTCCTCATTGGTATCAGCACTATTCCTGGCTGGGGCCAGCATTGGAGGGTCCTTCTCTAATGATTTCAGGAAAATCTATATGGCCCTCCAGACCTTTGGGGAGAGCCTTTCTCACTGCAACAAGAAACAGCAGCATCAAAGGTCATGGAACTGGGAAAGATTATGCTCTTCCTACTCAGAAACATTTGCTACTCGAGGGCCACCCACGATGACATGCAGCATCTGTGCCTATGTAATCATAGGTGGCCTGATTGTGCCTTAGTTTGTTCTTCCGACGAGGACCTCTTGTCAGACCTGCAGAGAAACAACGTTGTCATTTCTATGATTTATTACTTTTTTTAAACCAAATTAAAACGTATTGTTGACATTGTGCTTCACACTGTTGACTAACCATTGATTTTCAGATTTTAGTAAATGTTATTATTTTAGGAAAATCTTTCTTTTGGCTTCAGGGCCTGCAAGACCTACTGGCATTCTTCACAAGCCACAGTGAGATGACACATAAAGGCTATGGAAAAATCCTTTATCACACTATGAGATGGCATCTCCAGCCCAGGCCGTGAGTCACAAACTGACTTCTCAGTCTAGTCTAGGTTCCACCAGGAAATGTACTTATAGGCAGTCGTCCATGCTTTCGCCAATACAGTTGGTGGTACCATCAAGATCTCTTTTGAAGGAGGGTAAGTCCTTTTCATTGACCGCACTAGTGATGTCAGCTACAGCCCCACTGACCGTCCTTGAGACACCTAGGTCAAAGTTTGGCTCTGGTGCTGCCATACCTACTATGGATGGTATTCTGCCTCTGTCAATGGGCCATGGCTTGATGACACCTACTGACACAAACCCTTCAATAGCATTGTAGACACACAGTCTATGCTGTTATTCTCAGACATGGTACTTCACCTATTTCCATGGCTGCATGCAACAGTGACCGTAACTACAGTCCTATTGACTGGGCCTTCTCAGTCAGTACAACCATTGTCACGGGACATAGTAGCACACCTAAGTTCCTCAGTCGTAGCTGCTGCTTTTTTCACTAAATCTGTCAGTTACCGCCATCATTACTCAAGATGTCGATGAGGTTCATCTTTGTATATGTCCTATTCCTTTGAACACAGAGGAGGACCCGGAGGAGTCAGATGGAGGAGAAAATCTCTATGTAATAGATCTACTTTCTGGCTATACTCTCTCTGCTTATAGGCATGGCCCCTGGAATTCTGCGATTCTGCGGTTGCAGAATTTTCCTCAGAATGTGCATCATGTGGCAGAATTCATATAGTATCACAGAATTAATTGTTTTTGGTGAATTTTCATTTAAATGTACAGTTTTTTCATAGTGCCAGGCTCCCATACCAAACTTGTTTATCCTGAAGCCCCTCCTTTATGCTTGGCATGTGATGTCATCAATTACATCACATCATATTTTAGCCAATGACAAGATTGCATTCTGCCACAGACATTAATAAGTCATGCCACAGAAATCAGAAAATGCTGCCGCAGAAGCCAAGGAGCCCTGCCTCAGAAATCAGAAAATGCTGCCGCAGAGCACTAGGGGCCCTGCTTATAGGGCACAAGACACTGTGGTCCAGGACTCCAGGGCCTCTTGCAATCCCTCTTCTCAGAGGTTACTCAGACAAATCCAAGAGCTCTTGGGTCTTGAGGTTGAAGGAAAGGCCACCAAGAATTTAATGGAGTTTTTGGAGGTTGAACCTTCACTGGTGGTACCTCCTGTATACTATACATGGCAGCAAGATGCACATGACAGGAAGCTACCTTTAATACCTGGCAGAATTGTCACATTTTATTCCCTGTCCCTAGCAGGACTGATAAGCTGTACTGGGGCCCATCTATTGAGCCTTATACTGCTAGTCTGAAGTCTACTTCTAAACATCCTGCTGCTCAGGATCTCCTGAGGGATTTTAGAGTCCTGTGTGCTAGTGGTCCTCCCCATAATCACCAGCCCAATGTTTAAATACATTTTCCCTGGTGCTAGTCGCCAGTTCTGCCTTGACTCTTCAAATACAATAAAAAATAACAATAATGCTAATGCATCTGTAGTTTATGGCTCTGTTTAAGTCTTTTTCTTCTGGTATAATAAGTTTCCCTTCATGGATACCACTGTCCCTTGGGCACCAGGCCTCCTGACCCATTGGGGTAACCACCGGTCCTGATTTTCGCAGGACAGTCCTGATTTGGGCAGTTGTGTCCTGCAAAAAAACATGAAAAATCCTACATGTCCTGATACTATAGCAGGAAAAATGTTTTTTTTTTTTATTTAGTTGTTTAACCAGGAGTAGCACACTAAGCTGAAAGCTTTTTTACAGGAGTAACCTGGGAGCAGGAACACAGGGAAATTGAATGACTTGCTCAGGGTCACACAGTATGCAAGTGGAAGCTGTGGGATTCAAACCCAGGTTTGGTCTGCTAGATGTCACCAGATTTGTAGCTCAGAGCCTTAAACCACTGCGCTATACTTTCCTCTCAATATTGCAGCAAACTATAATATCTTAACTAAAATACCTTAAAATTATAAGACGCTATAAAAACAACTAAAAAAACTACAGCAGTCTTAATTCTGATTATTTATATAAAATAAATGTTGAATTGGTTGAGTATTCACATTTTCCTGTGAAAAATCATGTTTTAGTAAGAAATGCCCCACTTTGGCCTTCTTAAAAGGTGGTAACCTTATGACCCATATGATTTTGGAGTTTCTGGTTTTGCTGCACAAACTAATGCCTCAAATTTGTTTTCACAGGGACAGGGTATCTGTACAGTCTGATCGCTGTTATGCTACCTATGGTAGTTTACGTTAACTCAGTTTGCACTCTTTCTGGTGTTTCATCCAAGACATACTAACTAGAGGGAGGTATTGCTCTATACTAGAGATGGGCGAAATTGGAAAATTTTGTTCTGTGAAATATTTCGAAAAATTTGTGCATTTCATGAAATATTTTGTGGGTGCAAAATGAGAATGTCTGCCGGTGAAATGCAGAATTTTGCCTGTGAAATTTTGCCTGTGAAATGCAGAATTTCACAACCTGCAAGTGAAATTCCACCATTTGCGGGTGGAGATTCCATTGTGCTAGCCGAGAAATTCTGCATTTACTTCAACAAGTACATTATTCAGCACCTCACGAAATCTTATCTAAATCGTGAATTTCACGATTCTTTCCCAGGGCGAAATTACCGATTTTGCTGGAATTTCACCGGTGAAATTAAATTTCGCTACATCTCTACTCCATACACTTTCCTGTTTTCTAAATTCATAACAACTACAGACTTCAGAAATTCTTCTTAGCCTTTGTAGCTTGCCCCTGAGAATTAGGATGCCATCTCTATCTCAACATCATGGCTGTCCTAGGACCTAGGTCACTGTATTCCATTAAGTTGTCAGAAGTGTGGTGTGACACTTCTTAATATGGTATGTAGCCTATCTGGGGAGAGTTGATGGGGGCCTGTTCCAGAAGGAGGAGGAGAAAAGCATAGTAAATATAAAAAGAAAATGTAATTTCTGCACCCGGCGGATGCACTGCTGCCCTGCATATAACCGTGCATAACTTCTTGTATTACTTAATTATGCAGACACTGTCCTGTGTTGCTGTGCTTTTTTTTTTTTGGCATGTGGGCTAACAAGTCTTTCCGTCCTGTTTACATGGTCCTCACCATCCTTCCTGGGTGCCTGGTGTATTGCTTGGAAATCATTCCAAAGGTGTGGCCTAATGGAGGAGATATCCTCGATGAAAATAGAATGGTTACCATAACAGTAGCTCTCCAATAGAATCTCCTCCACTGGACCACAGTGCACATGTCCACCTTCCCCCTTACTGTGGCATAGGACAGCAGGTTTCATCCATTGCTCAGTCTGCAGGGTTCCATAAGTAACTTAGGATACTATTTTCCAGTCCCATGCCTCTCCTTGCGTGCCTAGCACAAGTTTTGTCTCCTGGTTCTACATGGTAAGTGACCCTCCAAGTTTATCTCCACTGGGGAACCAAGGAGCAAAGGGGCTACCCATGATTATACAGGTGCTGATGTTGCATGTCACCATGGGTGACTTGTGGCAGCAAAAGCTTCGAAGTGGTCCTGATGCCGACACTTACAGTTCCAAATGTGTGGACCAAAGGTGGAGAGGCTCTCAAAGATCTACTGTTACAGTGAGTAACTGTTCTTTCTGGATGGTCACTCCCTGAATCTGATAATATCATCCCTGGAGCAGAGAATGTGGTTCTGCTCCCTGGACCTCTAAGACATGTTCTTCCATGTCCCAGTCCATCGTCCCATCATTGGTACCTTTGATTCTGTGCAGAGGGTATACAATACCAGTTTCAGGTCATGCTGTTTGGCCTCTTGTGTCTGCCCAGGCTTTTCATCAAGTGCATGGCAGTGGTGGTGGTCTTTCTGTGGTGCGGGGGCCTCAGGTGTATACCTGTCTGCATGACTAGCTGTTACCCAGAGGCCACCTAATGGGGCTATAGAGCAGGCCAGGAATCTGACCATCCAGACCAGTCAGGACTTGGGTATTCTGGTCAACCCAGCCAAGTCAGAGCTGATCCCATTGTAGGTGATCAAGTTCATTGGGGCAGAACTAGACTCCCTGTAGGTCAGGGCTCAACTCCCAGTGGACTTGGCATTGGATCCTACCTCTTTTGCCCAGTCATTTCAGGCTTGGTGCTCTTGCCATGCCTAGGACTTCCTGTGGCTGCTGCATGGTTCGATGGGGATGCTGGAGGAGAGAAACATAGAAACATGGATGTTGATGGCAAATAAGGACCACAAGGCCCATCCAGTCTGCCCATTTATTTTTCTACCTTATGAATGTGCCATTGGCCTTTGCTCTGTCAATGGCTGATCTATTCATACTCATCTGTATTGCTCCCTTATGCCTATCCCATGCCTGTTTGAAGCCCTGCACTGTATTCATATCCACCACTTCCTGAGGTAGGCCATTCCATGCATCCACCACCCTTTCTGTGAAAAAGAACTTCCTCACATTACCCCTTAATTGGTCTCCCTTTAATATCGTGCTCTGTCCTCTTGTCCTGCTAGTTTTCTTATATTGAAACATGTTAGACTCTTTCACCTTGTTAATGCCCTTAAAGTGTTTGAATGTTTCAATCATATCATCTCTCTCACTCCTTTGCTCTAGGGTATACATATTGAGTTCAGTTAATCTGTCCTCATATGTTTTCTGATACAGTCCCTGCACCATTTTGGTTGCCCTTCTCTGGACTGCCTCAGTTTGGTTAATGTTCTTGTGAAGGTGTGGCCTCCAGTACTGCACACAGTACTCTGGATGGGGCCTAACCAGTGTCTTGTAAAGAGGGATTATTACCGCCCTCTTCCAACTTGTGATACCCCTACTAATACACCCCAACATCCCTCTAGCCTTACATACTGCTTTAGTGGTCAGCTTGGATGATTTCAGGTCATTGGTGTTGATGATGCCCAAGTCTCTTTCTTCCCTTGTGACTGCCAGCAACTCCCCTCCCAGCTTATAGGTGACTTCAGGGTTTCTCTTCCCTATGTACATGATCTTGCACTTCTTTGTGTTAAACCCCAGATGCCACTCTTTCGACCATTTTGCTAGTTTATCCAGATCTCTTCTCATTCTGCCCACCCCATCTGGATCATCTACTCTGTTGCAGATCTTGGTGTCATCTGCAAACAGACAAACCTTGCCCTTTAGCCCATCTGCAATGTCACTGATGAAGATATTGAAGAGAACTGGCCCCACAACTGATCCCTGAGGTACCCCACTTGTGACTTGCATCTCTTCTGGCTGTATACCATTTACCACCACTCTCTGTTCTCTGCCTGTCAACCAGTTTGCCACCCAGTTGACCAATGTCTGACCCACCCTGAGCCTACCCAGCTTATTAATCAATTTTCTATGTGGAACAGTATCGAAAGCTTTGCTGAAGTCAAGGTAGGCAACATCAACTGCTCCCCCTTGGTCCACAACTCTGCTTACCCAGTCAAAGAAATCTATGAGATTAGTTTGACAGGACGTTCCTTTTGTAAACCCATGCTGTCTTGGATCCTGTACTCCTATGGTTTCCAGGTGTTGCATTATCCTTTCCTTAAAGAGTGTCTCCATAATCTTGCCCACTACTGAGGTAAGACTGACTCATTTGTAGTTCCCTGCCTCACCCCTGTTACCACTCTTGTGGAGCAGGATCACATGAGCCCTTCTCCAGTCTTCTGGGACCTCTCCTGTGCTCAGAGACTCACTAAACAGTTCTGATAATGGCTCTGCTAGTTCCACCCTTAGCTCCTTTAGTACCCTGGGATGTATGCCATCAGGTTCCATTGCCTTGTCCACCCTGAGCTTGTCGAGCCCTTGTAGGACACTTTCTTTTGTGAAGGGACTAGTGCACACCTCCCTCCCCCCTTTGTCCATGGTGCTGAGATGTGGGTCCCGCCCTACCTTCTCTTCAGTAAATACTGAGCAGAAGTATCTATTTAGGATAGATGCTTTTACATGGTCCTCCTCCTCACACTCCCCCTTATCCCCTTTGATCTTAGCAATACCCGCTCTGGACTTTCTCCTTTCACTAATGTATCTATAGAAAGTTTTGTCACCTTCTTTTACTGTTCATGCTAGTGTTTCCTTGGTTAGGGCCTTTGCCTGCCTTACTGCCTTCCCTGCTTCCCTTAGGGAAGTTTGGTATGCCTCCCTATCTTCATCCTGCTGCGTTCCCTTAATTTTCCTGAAGGCCAGCCTTTTGGCTCTGACCTTTTCTGCTACTGTGTTTGAGAACCAAAGTGGTTTCCTTCTTCTTTTTCACTTCCTTTTCTCACTAACACAATGGGATGTTGCTTCAAGTATTGCATCTTTAATGCTTGCCCACTTTGCCTGTACCCCCTCACCTGTATTTCTTTTTGCCAGGGCTAGCTTAACTCTGTTGGCCATCTTATCACAGTCTGCCCCTCTGAAGTCCCATATTTTTGCCTTGGAATGGGATGATTTTGTTCTAGTGGCCAAATTGAACCATATCGTGTGATGGCCACTGGCACCCAGGTGACCTACCTGGAGATCTGTGATCCTTTCCCTGTTAGTCAGTACTAGATCTAGGATAGCCCTGTCTCTTGTGGATTGTTGTACCAGTTGTTTGAGGCCTTCCCCCTGCAGGGAATCC
This sequence comes from Neoceratodus forsteri, assembly GCA_016271365.2. Classification (NCBI taxonomy): domain Eukaryota; kingdom Metazoa; phylum Chordata; order Ceratodontiformes; family Ceratodontidae; genus Neoceratodus; species Neoceratodus forsteri. Next base: position 502,894,683 of record CM028132.1, read on the forward strand.
ACCATGTGTCTAGTTCTGGCAGATGTCCCTGCTGGTATTGACCAATCTGTATCTGGCACGTTGAAGTCTCTCATTATCGGATCCTCTCCTTTCTCTGTCATAGTTTGTATATCTTCTAACAGTAATGTGTCTATGTCCTCCCCCTAGTCTGGAGGCCTGTACACAGCCTCAGTTCGTATGGCTGTCCCATTTCCTGTTTCCAGGGTGACCCACAGTTCTTCTGGCTCCTTATGTGTATTCTGGATTTCTGTAGCTTTGATATTTTCATTGACATAAAGGGCCACTTCACCTCCCCTTTTTGCACCTCGGTCTCTTCTGAACAGTACATAGCCAGGTACTGAAGTCTCCCAAGCATGGTTACTGGCAAACCATGACTTGCTAATGGCTACCATGTCCAGTTTGGCCTCTATCATTATTGCCTGCAGGTCTGGGATTTTGTTACCCAGACTGCGAGCATTTGTGTACATGATTTTCCATTGGCCAGATTTCGGTGTGTTAGTTGTTGGGTGAGGTCTGGTGTTTCCCCTGTGTGCTGTATGGGGAGCCAGACCTTTTTCTTTACCTGGTGATGCAGATGAACAACAAACATGCTGAACTCCTGTTTGACCACTAGCTGTGGGGGAGATGGGGTGTTCTTCCCATTCGACATATGAGGTGCTGCACCCGTCTCCCCATTTACTAGTTTAAATATTCTGCAAAGGATAATTAGGATGTGCCCCTGCAGTGGGAGTTGGGCTGGCAGTGGTCCCAGCACTTAAGTCACCTGGAAATACTGGTCTCAGTGACTCAGCCGATATGAGAAGTCATCCAGTGGTGGGTGTACCCACAGAACCTGAAGGAGGGAATCCCATTTGTCCTACCTGAGCCATTCCTAATGGTTACAATGGACGCATCTCTGGTGATGTGGGGTTCTCACTTGGGAGAACACAGAGTACACTGGTTCTGGTTGCATCAATGTGGTAGAGATCTGTGCAGCACATCTGACTCCAACATAATTTGCTCCATTGATTCAGGGTCAGGTTGTAGAGGTCCAGACAAACAATATGACCACCATGTTCTACCTGAATAGGCAAGGTGGGATTCACTCCTTTCCATTTTGTCAGGGGGTTCTCCGCACATGGTCCCTTGTGCACAGCCTGAAAATGGATCTCCTGGCAATTCATGTCACAGAAGAAAACAGTCTGCTAGTGGATGCTGTCAGCCTGGTCTGAGAGATGTCACACAAGTGGACCCTGCATCAGGAGGTAGTAGACAACCTGTTCTCTGAGTGGGCACCCCACTGGTGGATCTGTTCACCTCATGGGAGAACACCAAACTGAGGCTGTTCTTTGCCTGCCCCCCTCAGTCTGCGACACAGTAGCAGGATGCCTTCTCAAGGCCCTGAACCTTCTGTATGTCTTCCCTCCCTTCCCCTTGATTCACAGGGTCATGATCAAGGCTTGGTAGGACAAAACACAGATGATCCTTGTAGCTCTAGATTGGCCCTGGCAGTTCTGGTAGCTGCATCTCCTCAGCAGCAGGCCTACATGGAGAGTGCCTCTCCAACCTGACCTGCTGACCAGACAACAGAGGATGGTCCTACACTCGAACCTTTAATTCCTGCGCTTCTCAGCCTGGTTCCTCAGCAGCTAGAGTTCCAGGCTTTGGACCTTTCAGAAGACATCCTTCATAACATCCCACAAGAAGTCAAATCACACATGCTACGCATTTAAGTGGACGAGGTTCTCAGTCTGGTGCCAAAGAAAGGAGCTTGGTCCCCTTACCTGCCCAATGGTGAGCACCCTCCACTACCTCTAGTCCCTGTCTCAGTTGGTACTGCATGCAACGGTGCTCAGGGTTCATCTGGCAGCCATCTTTGGATACTGAGTGTGGGCTAGTATGCCAACAGTAGCCCAGGAGAAGGTGATGGGGTGCTTTTTTAAATGGCCTTACTCACCTGTCCCCTCAGGTGTGTGAGCTGCCACCCCTGTGGGACCTACCACTGGTGTTAGCAGTGCTCATGGGCAAGCCATTTGAGCTGAAGCTCAAGTGTGAGATGTCACATTTGTCATGGAAGACCACCTTAATGTTGGCCATAACATCAGCCAGAAGGATCAGCGAGCTCCATGTGCTCTAGGTGGAGCCTCCCTATGTGGTCTTCTGTAAGGATAAGGTGGTCCTCTGCCCCAACCCGGAGTTCCTTCCAAAGGTCGTGCAGGAGTTTTACAGTAACCTTCCAGTATACTTCACCAATCTGACCTTGAATGCTGATCGCAGTCTTCACACGTTGGACCTGCAGTGGGTGCTCTTATTACAAGAAGTGTACAACTGGAGTTCGGGGACAGACTCACCAGCTGTTTCTCAGTTACACTGAAGCTGTGCCTGACAGACTGTTAGCAATGTGGATGATTGCATGGTGGATTACATTTTGCATCAACCTCTGCTGTTGGTTGGCTGGTAAAGAGTCACCCAAGGGCCTTAAGCCTCATTCTACCAGACTACTGTTTTGGTGGCTGCTTCCAGGAATATCCACCCATTGCAGAGATTTGCAGGACTGTAACCTGAGTAAAAGTGCACACCTGCATCGCCCATTACAGCAATGATATAATGAGTCACCGGGATGCTGCTTTTCGGTCTTCTGTCCTTTAGTCTCTGTTGGCTAAATAGGGGTGCATGGGTTTCCCACTCCTTCCGGAGGACTGCTTGGAGACTGCCAGTGTATGAATAGTGAACTGTATCCACTTGTTTAGAAATATAGGTTACTCACCTGTCACACCCACACCACCCATCCGTTCTCCACTGGTGATGTGGCACCCAGATCCCTGCTTCCAGCGTGCAAAGGTCTGATATTATGGGGAGGAGCTGTAGGATATAGCACCGGGATAATGGGAGGATCTTCGTGTGAAGACATTCTGATGGCTAGCTGTCTCCAGGAAGATTGCCAGTGTGTGGCTGTGAACTGTATACTACCCTTAGAACCATGGTTACAGATGAGTAACCTATATGTTCTTCCTCCCATTCTTGGTCTTCATGTCATTCAGATGCTAGGGGTGAGTCTTTGATTGCTTAGGTGGGCTCTATCGACACCCCTTCTGACCCTGATTATGATGTCACGGTGCGGGTCTGGTTCTGGCTCCCATACTGATGGCAGTATGAAGCCTTTAACCACCAACCCAGTCCCACTGTCACCCATTACAGCAACACCACTGACTGACATCATTGAAGGTCAGGTGATAATGGCTACTGTCTCTGAAACATTCAGGCAGCTAATGCCATCAGTGCTGTTGACGGTTCCACCGTTGTCATTTCCTCCCCAGCCATTGATGCCACTTGTGAGTCCTTCAGGGCATATGTCTTCCACTATGCCTTCTTCCTCCCTGCCTTCTAGGCAGCAGGTGGATTCTGTCCTCCCTCTTCCTCAATCTGACAGTGAAGAGGATGGAATACAACACTGATCTCATCCTCAATGAGCAAAATGTTGAGGGACAGGATCTGGATTTTTGTTCAAGCCTGAAATCCAAGTTCCACTTTGTCTTCCTGTAGTGAAGACCCTGTTAGGGCTCCTCTAAAGGATACCTCTTTTCAGACTTTGCCTGGGCACAAGCAGGAGGCTCTTGGCTCTGCCAAAGAGGAGGATTCCACTAAGAGGACTCTCTACAAGTTTTTGGCAGTGTACTCCAGGCCATCCATGGCAGCTCCTCCCATATATCCTTTCATTTCATTTTTTTAAATATAATGTTTATTGAGATTGTTAGGTGACACACAATTCCTGTTCACACATGTGTTTTCTCTTAAACATTCAAGTAACTTTTCAGCCACATCTTTTTTTCTCTCAAAATGTGGTTGTAACAAGAAATAAATCTCTTTTCTTCTAGCACACACATTCTACTATACTCCTATTATAAATTCAAATAATCTTTTCAAAATATTTTGGATACTTTCTTCTTCCTCTATTGCTTCATTATTATATTCTTGATAACATAGTCTGTTTCAGCAAATACCCTTTGTAGTCTTCTCCCCCCCCCACGAGAGCAGCACCCTCCTGAGACAGAAAAACTTTGAGAGTGCCCTATGGGAAAAAATCTGGGTCAGCCTGAGCCATGTGCCAAATCCATGGTTGCCCTGGTTGCCATGTTCTAGTGAAGGCTGGTACCCTGTCATGTACACCAGCTGTCAATCCTTCCATCTGATATATTTCCTGTATTACCTTGCACCACTTGGAAATACTTGGTATTTTAGTAATCATCCATTTTCTTGTGATAACTTTTTTGGCTGCAAGTAAGTAGATGGGCAGTAATGTTTTGTACCATTTTGGGGTGTGGTCCAGAAAAATAAACAGGAGGACCATTTCTGCTGTCAGTTCAAAGGGCTCACTCAAGCACTCTTTCAGTTCCTCCTGCAAAAGATATCAATATGGTGTCAAAAGGGGACAAAACCAGAATATATGGCCCAAGTCTGCCCAGGAGCATCCACAGCTCCTCCAGCATTTTCCATATTCCGGAGGCAAGTATTTCATTAACGTTGCCTGGGATCTAAAGTACCTATTATGGCACTTCCATGAGTACTCATGCCATAATGTGGAGTGTGTTATTTTAATAGCCGATTTGGCATCATGTAACCATTCCTCTGGGGTGACCAACAGCTCCAGATCTATATTCCAACCATTCAAAATTGTTTGGGTGGAATATTCCAATCCCTCCCTTAATACTTTATAAAGTTGACTAATTAAATGTCCCATTACTCCCCCTTGGGAACTCTCCATTAAAATTACCAACAGTAGGGGCGCTAGAGAGTCATTCTCCAGGCAGGAAGCTTTGTTGAGCATGCTGCAATTCTACACCACATTTATTATAAAATAACTCGAAACTTACAAAATCTAAGAACTGTTTGGCAAGTGTGATACAACATAGAAACATAGAAACATAGAAGTTGACGGCAGATAAGGACCGCAAGGCCCATCCAGTCTGCCCATTTCTTTTTCTACCGTATAAATGTGCCATCGGCCTTTGCTCTGTCAGTGACCTATCTATTCATAGTCATTTGTATTGCTCCCTTATGCCTATCCCATGCCTGTTTGAAGCCCTGCACTGTATTCATAGCCACCACTTCTTGTGGTAAGCCATTCCATGCATCTACCACCTTTCTGTGAAAAGAATTTCCTCACATTCCCCTTAATCGGCCTCCTCTAATCTCATGCTGTGTCCTCTTGTCCTGCTATTTTTCTTATATTTAAACATGTTAGACTCTTTCACCTTGTTTATGCCCTTAAGGTGTTTAAATGTCTCGATCATATCACCTCTCTCCCTCCTTTGCTCAAGGGTATACATATTGAGCTCGTTAATCTGTCCTCATATGTCTTCTGATGCAGTCCCTGCACCATTTGGTTGCCCTTCTCTGGACTGCCTCAATTTGGTTAATGTCCTTGTGAAGGTGTGGCCTCCAATACTGCACGCAGTACTCCAGATGGGGCCTAACCAATGTCTAGTACAGAGGGATTATTACCTCCCTCTTCGACTTATGATACCCTACTAATACACCTAACACCCCCAGCCTTACCTACTGCTTTAGAGGTCTGCTTGATGATTTTAGGTCATCAGTGATGATGATGCCCAAGTCTCTTTCTTCCTTTGTGACTGCTAGCAACTCCTCCAGCCTATAAGTGGCTTCAGGGTTTCTCTTCCCTATGTGCATGATTTTGCACTTCTTTGCATTAAATCCCAGTTGCCACTCTTCTGACCATTCTGCTAGTTTATCCAGATCTCTTCTCATTCTGCCCACCCCATCTGGATCATCTACTCTGTTGCAGATCTTGGTGTCATCTGCAAACAGACAAGCCTTACCCTCTAGTCCATCTGCGAGGTCACTAATGAAGATGTTGAATAGGACTGGCCCCAGGACTGATCCTGAGGTACCCACTTGTGACTTGCATCTCTTCTGACTGTATACCATTTACCACCACTCTCTGTTTTCTGCCAGTCAACCAGTTTGCCACCCAGTTGACCAACTTCTGACCCACCCGAGCCTACCTAGCTTATTTATCAATCTTCTATGTGGAACAGTGTCAAAGCTTTGCTGAAGTCAAGGTAGGCGACATCAACTGCTCCCCTTGGTCCACCACTCTGGTTACCCAGTCAAAGAAATCTATGAGATTAGTTTGACAGGACCTTCCTTTGTAAACCCATGCTGTCTTGGATCCTGTGCCCCTATGGATTCCAGGTGTTGCACTATCCTTTCCTTAAGAGTCCTCCATAATCTTGCCCACTACTGAGGTAAGACTGACCGGTCTGTAGTTCCCCGCCTCCTCCTGCTACCACTCTTGTGAGTGGGATCACATAAACCCTTCTGCAGTCTTCTGGGACCTCTCCTGTGCTCAGAGACTCACTAAACAATTCTGCTAATGGCTCTGCTAGCTCCTCCTTTAGCACCTTAAGTACCTGGGATGTATGCCATCAGGTCCCATTGCCTTATCCACCCTGAGCTTAGCAAGCTCTTGTAGGACCCTTTCTTTTGTGAAGGAGTAGTGCTCACCTCCCCCTGTGTCCATGATGCTGAGCTGTGGGCCTGCCTACCTTCTCTTCAGTAAATACTGAGCAAAAGTATCTATTGGATAGATGCCTTTACAGGGTCCTCCTCCTGACATGCTCCTTTTCTCCATTAAGCAGCAATACCCCTCTGGACTTTCTCCTTTCACTAATGTATCTATAGAAAGTCTTGTCACCTTCTTTACTGTTCGTGCTAGTGTTTCCTCAGTTTGGGACTTTGCCTGCCTTACTGCCTTACCTGCTTCCCTTAGGGCAGTTTGGTATGCCTCCCTATCTTCATCCGCTGTGTTCCCTTATATTTTCTGAAGGCCAGCCTTTTGGCTCTGACCTTTTCTGCTACTGTATTTGAGAACCAAAGTGGTTCCTTCTTCTTTTGACTTCCTTTTCTGTCTAACACAATGGGATGTTGCTTCAAGTATTGTATCCTTAATGCTTGCCCACTTTGCCTGTACCTCCTCACCTATGTTTCTTTTTGCCAGGGCTAGCTTAACTCTGTTGGCCATCTTATCAAAGTCAGCTCCTCTGAAGTCCCATATTTTTGCTTTGGAATGGGATGATTTAGATGTAGTAGCCAAATTGAACCATACCATGTGATGGTCACTGGCCCCGGTGACCTTCTACCTGGAGATCTGTGATCCCTTCTTTGTTAGTCAGTACTAGATCTAGGATAGCCCTGTCTCTTGTGGGTTGCTGTACCAGTTGTTTGAGGCCCTCCCCTGCAGGGAATCCACTATGAGTCTAGTTCTGGCAGATGTTCCTGCTGGTATTGACCAATCTGTATCTGGCATGTTGAAGTCTCCCATTATCAGAACCTCCCTTTAGCTGTCATGTTTTGTATATCTTCTAACAGTAATGTGTCTATGTCCTCCCTCTGGTCTGGGGCCTGTAGACAACCCCAGTTCTTATGGCTGTCCCATTTCCTGTTTCCAGGGTGACCCACAGTTCTTCTGGCTCCTTATGTATTCTGAATTTCTGTAGCTTTGATATTTCATTAACATACAGGACCCCCTCCCTTTTTGCACCTCGGTCTCTTCTGAACAATACATAGCCAGGTACTGAAGTCTCCCAAGTGTGGTTACTGGTAAACCACGTCTCACTAATTGCTACTATGTCCAGTTTAGCCTCTGACATTATTGCCTGCAGGTCTGGGATCTTATTTCCCAGGCTGTGAGCATTTGTGTACATGATTTTCCATTGGCCAGATTTTGGTGTGTTAGTTGTTGGGTGAAGTTTGGCATTACCCTGTGCATCGTGTGGGGAGACAAACCTTTTTCTTACCTGGTGATGCAAATGAACGGCAAACACGCTGAATTCCTGTTTGACCACTAGCTGAGGGGGGAAGGGTGTTCTTCCCATTCGACGTATGGGGTGCTGCACCCCTCTCCCCATTTGCTAGTTTAAATATTCTGCAAAGACGTCAAACTTCTGCCCCAATGCACTGACTCCCTCTTTAGTCAGATGCAGTCCATCAAATTTAAAGAACTTAAAGAACTTAAAGAACTTTCGCTCCTCGTTACAAGAATTAACCAGCTTTCTTTTGAGCCTATACTCACCATGGGGAAGAAACAGGGTGCTATGACAACAGCCCCTAAACTCAGTGGTGCTAGATCCGGGAAGGCCAAAGAGACCTCAGGCGAGGAATCAGATGCTACAACAAGCTCCTCAATGGGCCTGCCATGGGAGCAGATGTTGGCGACTATGAAGTCAATGGACTCTAAAATGGAAAAAAACATTGGCTAGACTAGAAAAACATGATGCTGCTTTAACAGAGTTGGGGAGCTGTTGCAGAGTGTGAAAAAATATCTCTCTCCACTCATGCAACAGTCACTATGATGGTACAGGAAAATACGCAGCTTCGGGGAAGGATGGAGGCCCTTGAAAACGAAGTCAGGGCAGGCAATCTGTGCTTTGTCGGAGTACCCAAAGGGGCTGAGGGACTTCAGCTTTTGGCATTTATGGTGGAGTGGCTTAAATCATCAATATCAGTTCCCAGCAATTTTGAGTGGAATAACCTAAGGCGAGCCTACCAAATAAATCCACGAGTTAGACCTATGGACACAAACACTCCTCGTACTATCCTGGTGAGGACGATGGGAGCAGACATCAGAGATATTCTTTCTGCAGTTCGTGCGGCTTACCTATTATCTGTCAACCACGCAGATGTGAAATGCTTCCCTGACTTGTCCTTCCAAACCAGGGCCAGCAGAAAGCGTTTTGATGTGGTCAGACAAAAGTTAAGGGCACTTGGTATAATTCACTCTTTTCTCCTTCCAGCATGACTGTGGATTACCTACGCGGGGAAGTCCTGGTAATTCTCTGAACTAAAGGATGCGGGAAAGTGGCTGGAGAGAATCAAAAAGGAGTTTGCCTCCTGGGAAAGGCCCAGCTTAGACAAGGATATATCCAGAGAAGACTCGGGTGAGGACTGACCAAACCGGACTAATTCCTGAACTCTGGGCTTGTTAAAGGTCTAATTGAGACTACTGGGATATTTTCTTGTTATAATAATGTTTTAAAGAATCTCTCTTACTCTAAGGTGGAGAAGGGTGGGATTTAATGGAGAAACATTTTTCTTTGGTGAGGGGCCTTAGTGCAGGATGCTTGGGCCCTTGTGATGATCTAGCACCACTTGTGGATAATTCTCCTGCCTTTCTGGACCTAGGGAGGAGGAAATATTTAATGTTCTTGTCTCAATATAAAGCCTATCATTTTACTGTTGCATTGACTGAAATCTGTTTTAAGTTCTGAGCTGTTGGGTTAAATTACCAAAAGTTTGTTAAAGACAATGCAATGCAGTAGGCTTAGGGGAGTACTATACTCCTAAGATTTAAAATCAAACTGATATTTGGATACATAGCAGTACTATGTGACTGCAGCTAATCATTACATAAGTCCTACCTAATTTAGGGAATTCCATTGCCTCTGAGAAGGCTGGCATAATGAGTAAATTGAAGTTTAAATAACCATATTATGGGAACCCCCACTTACTATTGTAAAAGATTACAGGGGTTATATAAATGTTTATCAACTGTTTAATCAGATGTATTGCAGTATATAGCTGTTGTATTACCCTGTATAAGGTAGTATGTACTTGTTTTGTTATAAAACAATAAACATAAATTTCAAAAAAATCACCAAGAGTAGTAGTCTAGGGTTTGGCATGCGTTGTCTTTCAAAGCTCTGGTTTTGTATGTATGTGCGTAATTGAAGAAAAAAAGAAAGTCTCCCTGAGGAAGTCCCATTGTTGTCTGGATTTCCTCAAATGAGGCAATTCCCATTTTGGTTAACATTTAATATATATTGAAATCCCAGACTGCACCATTTCTTAAATGTGGGATCTAATTCCACTGGAGCAAAGTTTTCATCTACCGCTATCAGCCTCATGTTAAAAAATGTCAGAGAATGCTGTGTGATACTTTATTTTGTTCCAAACCCTCATTACTTTCTCTGTAAAGTCAGTAAAGTTCCTTAAAGGTATTGACTTTTGTCTGGTTGCAAAAAGCATAGGGGCGATATCATGTAGATCAGATTAGTGGGTTTCTGTGTTTCTCCATGGGGCTCTATAGGAGGAAGCCAACCATACGATTGCTATTTTCAGGAACGCCGCTCTCACGTACCATTCCAAGTTGGGTAGTTCGATCCCTCCCACCTCTAAAGGCAATTGTAGGACAGACATTCATATCCTGGGTCTCTCTCCTGCCCAAATAAAAGTGAAAATCATCTTATTCCATGAATTAAAAATGAAACAGGAGGGCCACACTGGAATATTTTGAAATAAATATAGTAGCCGGGGTAATATATTCATTTTAATTATTTCTATTCTCTGGAAAAAAAGATAATCTAAGTGTTTCCCATTTTCTTAAGTCTTGTTCAGTTGTTTGTGTAAGAGGTTCATAATTCATCAATTCTATGTTATTTAAATCTCGTGGTATGATTATACCCAGATACTTTATTTGTATCCTGCTCCATCACAGTCTAAATCTATTTTTCAAGGATATAGAAGGGGAGAATCTGGTTGTTAATGCCTCCATTTTGGTGACACGTAATTTAAGACTGGCTAGCCATTCATATTGCTCTAAAAGCTGACATAAAACTGGGATCGATTCCTCTGGGGATAAAGTCGTCACAGAATTTCATCATCAAAAAGCGAGATTTTATATTGTGTTTGGCCCAGTGGAAGTCCCTCAATACTTTGTTCAGCTCAAATTACACAGGTCAGTGGTTCTAAGTATAGTGCAAAGAGCAGTGGGAGAGGGGACACCCCTGTCTCGTGCCCCTGAGCATTGGTATTGGAGCAGTCAGAGGCTCTGAATACAGATTTCGCAGCCATTTCACAATGGAGTCTGGAAAAAGTGAAGGTCGACAGGGTGTCCCAGAGAAAGTCCCAGGACACCCTGTCAAAAACCTCCTCGACATCTAAATTCAGCAGTACTGCAGGAATCTCCCTCTGCTGTAAATACCTTTCATTTCATTTTTTTTATACTTGTTGGCAAGATGAGCAAAACTGCCCGTTTTCACAAGCGACAAGTGTAGATACATTCAATAATTAACAATACATAACTTACATAATTACAGAGTACAATAGTATAAAAAACATATGTAAACAAAGACAATTCAGTATCAATAAGAGGTACATCAACAAAAGATTCAAGCCATTGCACCAGCCTAACTTTAAAAGATCTAACTGTTCTACAGCAGGTAACAGTATCGAGGATAGAATTAAAAAAGGTTGTGGCCCTCAAAGAAAGAGATGTCTGACCTATTGCCCTTTTGAAAAGGGGTATCCTGTAAACATATCTGCTTTGAGATCTAGGTACCTTGAGAATTTGACAGTCTAGTGAATAATGACTGAACCTTTAAAGGTAAGAGACCCCGTATACCGTTAAAAATAAAAATACACATTTTAATATTTATTCTGTTCTCTAATGATGAACACTGGGCTTCCTTAAGTAAATTACAATGATGTATTTTCTGTGACAGTCCAGTCATAAAGTGGAGAATACTCTTGTATGTGATTTTGTTTAACATTTTTTCACTGGTACCAGAATATGCAATTAATTAGTTAATTAATTTTAAAATTGGTGACCAGGAAAAAGCACACTGAGCCAAGGCTCATTTCCAGGTGCGACCTGGGTACAGAGTACATGCAGGAGTTAACAAAATGTTACAAGACAAATCAATAAATAAGAGATTACAAGAGATTAATGTGTTTTAAGTACAATGGAGACATAAAAACACTTATCAAAACTGACAGGAATGCTAAGTGAGACAAGCCAATAGTCTGCGTGAATCTGGTATGAGATAAGACCTTATTCTAAACAGCATTCCTAGTCTCTGATGAACCTTTTTATGGTATTAATAACATGTTTCAAATGAAAGATAGGAATCAAGCGTAACCCCAAAATAATTGAAATTTTCAACAAACTAATTTTTCTGCTCTTTAAATCAACTATGGGAGTCTTAAAATCTCTATCCATTCTGGATCCAGTAAAAAACATTACTTTTGTATTCCTTGTATTCAGAACCAATTTCTGGGATGATAATCACTTTTGGAATAATAATCACTCTTGAAATAAATCAAAATCCTGTTGGAACTACATCAGAGCATCATCAGATTGGTTTCCTGTATCAAAAACAGCAGCCTCATCTGTGTATAAAATCATATCTGATTTAACACAGGAAGATGGAACAGCATTCATGAATAAGGAAAACAAAAAGTGGGCCTAAAATTGAATCATGTGGTACACCACAGTTGCTCATCAGAGTATCAGAGACATTCTGGTGTATTATTGCTCTGTGTTCTCTATTAGTCAGGAAGCCATCTAACCAAGTAATAACTTCTGTGGAAAAATGTTTGTCATTTCCTGCTTTGGAGGATGCCACTATGGCTGCTGGTACAGGCCTGGGAGCCTGCGTACTATTGCCTCAAAAGGCTGATGAAATGTACCCTCCTCCTCCTACTAAGCCTTATTATGAATCACAGCCAGAAACTGATTTTGTAGTGATAATAGCTGTCCATGATCGCTATAAGGCTGCTCATCACTTGACTTCATCACACCCCTGACAAGGAGCCTCGAAGAATAGGTGTAATGCTTATAAGAGGACATACAGAAACATAGCAATGTAACCACCCAGTCCCCTGAGGTTACTACTGTCCTATCAGTATTATTGTTAGGAAGGTAGCAGGCAGCTAGTAGGGAGCTCATTAGGGGCTCTTTACATAATGACATCATTGTTTACTTAGCTAGCCTGAGAGAGGAGTGATTAGGTCATTCAGAACTCTCGCAGCAGCATAAGCCACACTGTGTGGCTAGCTGCTCTGGGGAGCTTAGAATGCTCAGTTCTGGGTAGTGAGTTGGTCAGTGAGGAGATGAGAGTGGCAGAAGGACTGCCAGTGGGCTCTGAGGGGAGGGTCCAGGATTTCTCACCCTAATGGAGTGACATTTCCAGCTTCCAGTGAAGTGTTGGAGACCAGTGCTACAGCAGGATTTTTCCTGATTTCTACTCCCAGTGAAGTGGAAGGAACTGTTTGTTCTCAGTGGACTCAAGGGGCAATAACCTGAATGTTCTGTGGTGTTTTCAGCTGCGTTGGATAGGAACTGAGAGAGACTGTTTGATCAGCTACCCAGGAGAGTGCCTTTCTTTTCCCTTTGGTTGTTCCATGCCCTGTGGATGGGACGGCCCTTGAGAGTACTGTTCTAGGAGACCAGATCTCCACGTCTTTAGGGGAATTGATAGTCTGGGGTGTGTGTGCCCATAGATAAGGCTGGATCGCACCTGTCAGTGCTCCTAGTTTCACCCAAGTGAGTGAAGTACTGTTAAACTGTTCACCCTAGTGAGTGAAGTTTTGTTCTTTGGTCACTCCAGTGTGTGATGAAGCCAAATTGTGGGACCTCTAGCATTTCAGTGGGGAATGGGATTTTCAGTGGTGTAATCTTGAAGAATGGCAGAGACTGTCGGTTGGGGCCAAGGGTGGCAGGAACACCATCTAAGCACTTACAAGGCAGGGCTTTCTGGTTCGTAAAGGGCACCAGTTTATACCTGAGCAAGGGCCAAGCTGCAGGTTAAGGTGTGTGACAGAGTTTCACTAATGTGCACCTATGTTTGAAGAAGAGTTCCGAGTGTGTGGCTTAGATTCACTAATGACACTCATAGGAAGAAAATGTTCATGTGTGTGGCCAGGTGTCCACTATATGCACCAGTTTGGGAATTTGGGAAGAAGATTGTTCTGTTGTATGTTCATGAACTGTACTGCATGCAAGGAGAGTTTGTGAAATGTACTTGTCCAGCTTAGACTGACCCGTGGGGTCCACTTCTGCTTTAATTTTCCATCTGTTGAATAAAGCCACACTGCACAAGCCCAGTCACTGTTATGGACATTTCGATTATTGCTTCTGGTTGTGTGGATTTACTGGGACCCCCTCAGTAGGTTAGATCTAGCATATGACTAGCTGTCTCCACCAGTACTTGGGTTGTGTTGTTTTGTTTTGTTTCTGTACCCCCAACCCTCTTTTCTTCTAGACATTGAGCCAGGTACACATCCTAACACCAAGGGTGGTACCAAACCTTTTGTAAAGTAAATTGGTATGCCAGTATGTCAGTACCAGAGTTTCCAGATCTTAATTGGGGGGTGCTCACTAATTAAAAAGTGGTCTGGGGGTTACAAAAAGTAAGAACTCGTCTTAGGATATTTAATTTGGGGTGAGAGGCGTACTGAGGGTATGTCTAGGATCTTCCTGTCTGGTGGTGGTGCACCCCAAACAGAAGGTCGTTTTACCAGAAAGCAAAGTTGTGGCAAGTAAAATGCTACCTGAAAGTCTTTTTCTGCTTGAGTTTCTATGGAAAAGAAAGAGGAAGAATTTGCTGCTTGTGTGTTTACTTTTAAATTATGCACTGAGAAATAATTGTGTTTGCCTTGTGGTAAAAGTGCTTAAAAAACTGTTCAAAAGTTGCAAATTTCCAGTGAAAAGTATTTGTGGACTTAAAGGACAGTGTTTCCTAAGTGCTTAGAAAGTTTTAAGTGTGTACAGTGAAATTTAGGGGAGCTGCTAAGGAAAATGCACCAAATACTGAGTGAAAATGCCTTAAAATGCTTGCCCTGCTGAAATTTCAAGTCAAGAAAAAAAGCGGCAGTTTGCAATTTAAATTTTGCCTTCTTGATGATCGCTGTGCAGGAGTGCGGCAGAGAGAGAGAGAGAGGGAGAGAGGGAGAGAGAGAGAGAGAGCTCATTTGCATTGCATCGTGTGAGTGGTCCCAGTACACATAAGCCCCGCCCTTGCCTGAGTCTCAGCTTGTGGAACATTCATGGAGGAGCAACCTGTAGTGTACGAGTAGCATGTAGTTTGTGCAGCAGGAAGGAGGAATCGCTTACAGCAGAAATGCTTCTGTAGCAGTAGTCTTTCTAGTTTTTTCGCAAATAACCCATCCGGTTTTCAAAAGAGGCATAGTACTGAGACAGTGTTTGTTCAGGTGCTCAATGATCTACTGATGGCCAGAGATTGGAGAAACCTTTCCATCTTGGTTCTTCTAGATCTCTCATCAGCATTTGACACTGTGGATCATCAGGTTCTACTTGATCGCCTGAGGTTCATCTGCAGACTGTTGGGTGCAGTCCAGAGGTGGTTTACATCTTTTCTCACTGGAAGAACTCAGAGAGTGGTGTCTGGAGTTCATTCCTCAGACCCAGTTTCTCTGTCATGTGAAGTTCCTCAGATTTCAGTGTTGTCCCTCATATTGTTCACAGTGTACATGCTGCCCCTTGGAGACATTGCAACAAGGTATGGGCTGAGGTTTCACTGCTATGCTGTTGATACTCAGCTCTACCTCTCTTTTGCACCTGACCAGGATGGAGCTGTCTTGGTCTTTAACAACTGCCTTGCAGAAATCCAGGACTGGATGGACTTGAGCTGGCTGAAGTTGAAGTCGTAAAAGACTGAGGTGCTGGTTGTAGATCCGGCGTGCCGGATAGGGGGGGCCTGGGGTTGGTTTGTCCTTCTGGCTTTTTCTTGGGGGCTTACCACTCCTGACCTCTGAATGGGTGTGAAACCTGGGGGTAATTTTGACAAAGCGCTGACTCTGCATTTGCAGGTGTCAGCCATTGTCAAGTCCTCTTCCTACCATCTGAGGAATATCTCCATGATTAAGCACCTTGTTCTGTTCAGTGATCTTCCTACGCTGGTCCACAACTTTGTGACCTTGCACTTGGACTATTGCAACTTCCTTTACCTAGGACAACCTGGGGTGGAAATCTGCCAACTGCAGCTGGTGCAGAATGCTGCGGCCCGGCTTTTGATGGGGACTTCCTGGTACTCTCATATTTCGCCGGTGCTGTGCGGACTGCACTGGCTGCCAGTACAGTGGTGGATTACCTTTAAAGTTGGTTTATTGACTTGTAAAGCCCTACACAGACTGGGCCTGGACTACCTGAAAGAGCTCCTGGTTCCTTACTGCTCTGGGCGATCGCTCCACTCAGCTGATGAGGGGTTGCTAGAGATTCCTAGGGTGTGCCTGAAATTTTCTGGGGTCTGGGCATTCATGCATGCAGCCCCAACCCTTTGGAATCCTCTACCTCATCAGTTATGGGAGTGCACGACTGTGGAGGGATTCAAACAGGCACTAAAGACATATTTGTGGTACCAGGCGTTTGGTGACTGATTTCTTTTTGAACTGTATTGGCTGTTTACATTTTAAGATGTTTGGATTGTCTGATATGTCATTTTATATTTGTTAGGCATTTTGGTTCTTGAAAGGCACCATAGAAATAAAGAATATTATTATTATTATTATTAAACCCGTATTCCGACCGACTGGAGAGTGATTGAGGTCATCGTAGCGATGATCGGCGGGACCACCAGCCTGTTTCACCCCAGAGGCCTTCCTCAAGTTGGCAGCAAGCAGTATTCTATTCACGGTGAAAATCATCTACTGCCTGTAAGTACCCTTTGTAAAAGTAAATGAATGTGGTGCTAAGGTCGGAAAACTGTGGAAGAACTTCAACAAATGCAGCAAAAGTACTGAAAGAGAGAGTTTGTGAACTGTTAAATCTTGGACTTTGTGTGTGAAAGTGATGTTTTCAAAGAAAGTGAACTTTAAGACAAATGATCTCTCTGGTCCAAGTGCTTGTAAAGTAATGGATTGAGGAAAAAAAGTAAAGGAACTGGTACTTGAGAAATGTCAGTTAAAATGCAAAAGATCCAGACAGAATCCTAACAATTTTTAACTGAGTGTGATGCAAAGTTACAGTCGCCATGTTGGGGTGTAGCCAGCAATGTAAACAAAGCAGCGCCATTTTAGAACAGTGTTTTTATACCCAAAGCAAAGTTTCAAATGGTTTCTTGCTAAGTTGTGGAATGCAATTGTAGCAGCCAGGCAGCCCGTTAGTGAACTTTTTCCAGTGTGTTAAAACCAAATCTTAGAGTGCTTGCAAAAATAGCAATTTTGGGACTTGTGTGTTTTAATTTACAGAGCATGGCACAGCAACCCCCTCACTACCTGCTCCATGCCAAGGCGTGGGTAGCCCAACAAGAACAAGAACTAGCCCATTTTGAGCAATTGTATGACTGTTCTTCAGCAACCACTGAAGTTGCTTTGCCGAATTATTCGGTTAATGTGTGCATAGTATGCCTAAAGCCAGGAAGAGATGTTCTGCCATTTCCACACTGCCCAGACTGTAGAACGCGATTTGGGATGAGCATTGCAGGTGGCACAAGAGTAGCTAAAGTGAAACACATCTGTTTAGCCCCAACTTGGACACTGTAGAATCGGAACAACAGTGATAGGTTGGGTACAGTGAAAGAGACCCCATTAAGTTTGTTAAAGAGTTTTTGGACATTGTCTGCGCCAATGCTTTGCAAGACCCAGAGGAAGTGAAGTGTTCCATGCCATAGAGGATGGAATTGGACACTGCCAGTGCAGATTCAGTAGATCCATGGGTGGAAGGCCCAGGTCCAAGCTTCGGGGGAGAGTACGAGTAGGAGGAAGCAAGTTGTTGGGAGGCCAGTGCCTCTGAGGACAGTGGAGAATGGACAGTTTTGGGGGTTGGCGCAATCGCCAGCTCCTGGGCAGAATGTGTAGAAGAGGAGGAAGCAGCAATGGCTTCAGTGGTACCCCATGAGTCTCCATTGGCCTTGGCTTCCATGAAGCCTACCGATGTCTGTGTGGAGTAAGGCTAATGAAGTGTGCACTTGAGTGCAGAGGCGGACTGCTTTTGCTCTACACTAAGTGTTTGTGACTGGCTCAACCAGGACTGGCCACCCCAAAGTCATGCTTCTAGATTGGAGTTAGTTAAAAGCAGAAAAGAGGAGAGAATTGTACGTAGATGAGCTGAGGCCAAGTATGTACAATCGTACCCTTTCAGCCCTCGGAAGATATGGGGAGAAATTGAGAAAGACAGGCATGCCTGGTTGTGAGAGGAAGTTTGTGCCAACCTGCAACCTAGAGTAAACAAGTGGGTCTGATTTAAAGTGTGTAATGAGAGACTGCAATTCTGGAGGCATGGCAGGACCTTGTTAATCAAGTCTGTGAGAGTAGTGGACAAAGCTGGCCAAGAGACGTTCTGCAATGTTCCCATGGTTTGTCCAGATGGGGAGACAGTTTATGCCCCAGATCCAGAATGGTACTACCCCAGAAATTGGTGCCATTCTTGAAAATTGTGCCCACTTGCCAAAAGTGAATGCAGCCATTGCCAGCTCAGCCATCTGCCACTGAAGAGGCAGCAACCTAGGATGGAGGTGCCTTGCTTCTGGTGATCCAGGTTTACCTGCAGCAGCATCCAGGTTCATCTGTGGTAACATCCAGATTCATCAGCCCAGCAGTTCGGAGAAGATTTCCAGTCTGGATCCAGTAGGAGGTCGTGGAAGCATCTGATTCAAAGATTTTGTCTACCCAGCAGCTGAAGATCACCAGGCCACAGGTCCAGAGAGGTGATGTTTACATTCTTTTGTTGCCCAGAACTGGTAAGAGACCTTTTTCATTTTTAATTTGACTATTTCATGCAAGTTTGAAGATTCCTTGGAAAAATAGTCTCCAATAGACTTTAGATCTAGACTGCAGTAGTTGCAGGCCTTGTGCCTGCTCCAGAACTGAGCTTCAGCAGGCTCCGGCCTAGGAGAGACTCTTGTTGTAGTGCTTCGGCACTCTGGACTCCTCCCTAGTTTGGGACTTTGCAGGGATTGCCCCTACAAAAAATATTTTGCAAATGTTTTTTGTTTTCTGTTTTTGTACTTTTGTAGAAAATCCTTTTAAAAATGCTTTTTGGGCTGGTGCAGTATTCAGTGGAGGCTTTATTTTGGTCACTGTTTTTGGCTTTACTGGTTGTAGTTGTGTACAGAAATGTGTTTTTGTAGTGTTTTCTTTTGCTGGTGTTCCTGGAAGAAGACAAGAAGACCCAAAGAGAATTCTTGGGACTCATCGGAGTCCTCCTTTGTGTAGAGTTGTAAGGCTTGTGTAACTGTGTAGTACAATGTCTAGCCTTTTTTCATTTTACAGGTGTGTGGTGTAAAATGTTTTTTGGGTTTGGGCACCTGGTAGGTAGCATAGGTCAGACAGATTTCCCCTAGAGGGTTAGTGAGGAAGGCACATTGGTGGTCCTGATTCACGATAGGGGTTACCAATACTGACTGATAGGACATGCTTCAGGCAGTTTCTTGGAGCCACTGAGAATCCATAGATAGTACAGTAGTAGGATAGGAACTGAAGTTTTTTCAGTGGGCCTCTATCCTTTGGTGCTACCTGTCTGTGCATAGCACATGGTAGGGGAAGACTTGACATCAGAGGTAGGATGGCCTGGTGCTGGGTGGAGGTATGACTGCAGACAGTCATTTGCCTGGCAGAGGTGAGTGTAACCACCCAGCCCCCTGGGCTTACTAGAATCCTGTCAGTATTATTGTTAGGAAGGTAGCAGGCAGCTGGTAGGGAGCTCATTAGGGTTTTCTTACGTAATGACATAATTGTTTAATCAGTTAGCCTGAGGGAAGAATATTTAGGTCATTTGGAACTCTTGCAGCAGCATAAGCCACACTGTGTGGATAGCTGCTCTGGGGGACTTAGAATGCTCAGTTCTGGGTAGTGAGTTGTTCAGTGAGGAGGTGAGAGTGGCAGAAGTACTGCCAGTGGACTCTGAGGAGAGGGCCCAGGATTTCTCACCCTAGTGGAGTGACATTTCTAGCTTCAAGTGAAGTGGTGGAGACCAGTGCTACAGCAGTATTTCCTAATTTCTACTCCCAGTGAAGTGGAAGAGACTGCTTGTTCTCAATGAACTCAAGGGGAAATCCCCTGAATGTTCTGTGGTGTTTTCAGCTGCCTTGGATAGGAACTGAGAAAGACTGTTTGATCGGCTAGCCAGGAGAGTGCCTTTCTTTTACCTTTTGTTGTTCCATGCCCTGTGGATGGGACAACTCTGTGAGTACTGTTCAAGGAGACCAGATCTCCACATTTTTGGGGGAATTGATAGTCTGGGGTGTGTGTGCCCATAGATAAGGCTGGATTGCACCTGTCAGTGCCCCTAGTTTCACCCAAGTGAGTGAAGTACTGTTAGACTGTTCACCCTAGTGAGTGCAGTTTTGTTCTTTGGTCACACCAGTGTGTGACAAAGTTAAAGTGTGGGACCTCTAGCATTTCAGTGGGGAATGGGGGTTCCAGTGGTGTAACCCTGCAGAGACTGTCAGTTGGGGCAAGGGTGGGAGGAACGCCAGCTAAGTGCTTACAAGGCAGGGCTTCTTGGTTCATAAAGGGCACCAGTTTATACCTGAGCAAGAGCCAAGCTGCAGGTTAAGGTGTGTGACTGAGTTTCACTAATGTGTACCTATGTTCGAAGAAGAATTCTGTGTATGTGGCTTAGATTCACTAATGACACTGATGGGAGGAAAATGTTCATGTGTATGGTCAGGTGTTCACTGTATGTAGCAGTTTGGGAATTTAGGAAGAAGATTGTTCTGTTGTGTGTTCATGAACTGTACTGCATGCAAGGAGAGTTCGTGAAATGTACTTGTCCAGCCTAGACTGACCCTTGGGGTTCACTTCTGCTTTAATTTTCCATCTGTTGAATAAAGCCATACTGCACAATTCCAGTCACTGTTATGGACATTCCGATTATTGCTTTTGGTTGTGTGGATTTACTGGGGCCCCCTCAGCAGGTTAGATCTAGTATATGACTAACTGTCTACACCCAGGACCTGGGTTGTGTTGTTTACACAAGGTTCGTGTTGTTTTGTTTCTGTACCCCCACCCCTCTCTTCCTCTAGACACTGAGCCAGGTATACATCCTAATGCCAAGGGTGGTACTAAACCTTTTGTAAAGTAAATTGGTATGCCAGTATGTGGATACCATTGTTTCCAGATTTTAATGGGGGTGTGCTCACTAATTAAAAAGTGGCCTGGGGGTTTCAGAGACATAGAAATCTATTGGCAGAAAAGGACCACTTGGCCCATCTAGTCTCTTCTTTTCCTCCCCATAGCTCTTTTGCCATCTTGACATTATTCCCTTTTTTGTTTCATACTCTTGCCTCTCATGTTCAGTCCCATATTGGTATCCCATGCCCTCTTGAACTTCCCCACCAATTTTACTCCCACCACCCATTCCAGTTGCCTATTCTAGGAACCCACCACCCTCTCAGTGAAGTACTGTCCCCTCACATTTCCTCTGAAATTGCCTCCCTCCAGTTTTAAGCTGTGCCCTCTTAGTGTCATTTTATCAGTCATTTTGAAAATGCTCCCTTCTCACCCTGGGGTCCTTTAGCATCAGTAAGTACTTTAGTAAGTTGGCTAGGTAGTATTGCCCCAGAGGTGGAATGTATGGTAATGAGTTTTATGAATTAGCCAATCAGATTAAAGCTTGAGATGTGCTGAGGAGAGAGAGAGAGGGAAGAGGCTTCAGAATTTTTTCTCCGCTGGACTGAGTCACACTCCCTTTGAGGTGCTCTCTTTTTTGATGAGAAAAAAGTTCTTTTTTCTTGATTTGGTAGCTATTATCTATTTTTTACTTCATATTTTAGTGTGCTGAGTGTTTCTGTAGTGTTTCTACAGTTCTCCTCGATTGCCAGGAACCACGCTGTTTCTCGGTTCCGCGGTTCCCTTTTTCTTTATTTTTTAACTGTTATTTGAGTTTTATTTTCTCAGGTCTGGTGTTTCCACTATTTTTTTTACTTGTTTTTACTGTGGTTCCCCTTTTTAGATGGGAGCTGATGGTTCGCTGTATATTTTACCTCAGAAAATTTGTGGTTCCATACTGTTAGGGAACTGATCATTAGACTTTAATTTTGAACTGTTTTACATTCTATTTAAGGGTTTCGGTGAAATTGGCATGACAGAATCCCCTAAGAAAAGGACTGGGCCTACAGGTTTTAAAAATGGTTTGGGCTGCCATAAAATTATAGCTAAAACTGATTCTCACAGCCTGTGTTTGAAGTGTTTAGGTCCAGGCCATTACTGCACTCTTTGCTCCAAAGTTTGTCCAAAAACACTAAGAAACAGCACTAAAGGCGTAGAGAAAAATGGCAGAAGTAGGGTGTTCACATGGTCCAAAACACAGATCCAAGACTACCAATGAGGGGTCTTTAAAGAGTAAAAATAACCAAGGTGCTGATGAAGCATCTTTTAAATCTAAGCCTGGTACAGGTGCTGATGAAGTGCCTTTGAAAACAAAGAACACAAAATATGATGCTGATGAGGTACCATCTAAAAATAAGGCTTCCAAAGGTGCTGATGCAGTTCCTAAGTTAAAAAATGGTAAAGGTGCTGATGAAGCACCTAGTTCTAAGAGAAAGCTGGAACAAGTCACTGATGAAGTGGCTCTCGAAAAGATTTGTAAAGAAAAAAGTACCACTGCACCTCCGAGCAGTGCTAAGGGCGAGGATGCAGTGGGAAAGAAACATAACGATAAGTCTAAGCACATTAAGCCACAGGATGATGTCCCTCAAGATTTACCTGGAGACATTCCTTCTATGGAAGATATGGCAAAATCCTGGCACCTTTACCAGACTCTTCAGGGCATGGGATCCCTTTTTGGCCCTTCTGAGTCTCCCAGGCAACTCCCTTCTAAGGCTCCTTCTGATACAGGGCCTGACAATGGGGAGGACTGATGATTTTTATGATGTCCCAGATGACATTTCTGAGAGGAAGGTACCAGAGCCTGATCTGTCTCCCAACTCTCACTTTAGGGCATCTCCCGGCCAGGAGGACATCTCTTCCCTGTTCTCCTTTTTACAACATATGGTGGATTGACCTTCCCTCTCAAGAGTCCAACCAGGAAGAGGAGGAAGACCAGGACTATAGGGACATTAAAGATCTTCTTCCCCTTAAAAGCTGGTTCTTCCAATATATAAATCTTTTAGGAAGAATACTATGAAGATCCTTCAGACCCCCACTTCTGTGCCCTGGGTCGATAAGAGGGTGGATAAAAAGTACCAATTGTCCAAAAAATTGCACAGATTTCCTGTTTATGCACCCTGGCCATGAGGGAGTGGTGCAACAAGCAGCATGTGGCAAAGCTGGGGTCCCTTTGTCCTCTCAGCCTCCTGAAAAGGATTTTAAAAGGATGGACTTTATGGTCAGAAAAACATACACCTCAGCTTCCCTGCTTCTCCGTCTGGCCTCATACTTGACTTATACAGCCAAGTATCAGAAGGTATTATGGAATTCAGTCCTAGCCATAGTTAGACAGGGCTCTGATTCTATGGCAAAGGACTTGGTGGAGACAGCTAAGACTGCCTTGGAAGCTGCAAGATACCAATTCCATATGACAGATGACAGCAATGATGCAGCGTCCAGGGTTATGGCATAGGCGATTTCCCTAAGGTGCTTTGCTGGGCTCAGAGCAACAAATTTGTCATGGGACACTCAGTCCAAAGCATTGGACTTCCCCTGTGGCAAGAATATCCTGTTTGACTCCAGGACTGAGGAGTACACGGAAGAGGTATATGAGTACAAATCTACCTATCAGAGCAATACTGCCAAACAAAAGGCTTCTGCTGTGCAGAAGTCTCAACAACAGGGCAACAGGGGATACTTCTCTAGGCCCTATTATCCTCTTCCTCCTCAGTTTGCTCTCTCCCAGTTTAGGAGTTGCTACAGAGGAACAGGCAAGAGGGGTCAGAGGAGACCTACCTCATCTTCTGCTGCCCAGCAAAAACCCTGACTTCCCAGTCCAGGTTGCCTCCCCTCTGCCTGTAGGGACAGGCTCTCCCACTACCTCCAGTCCTGGACCCTGGTCGCTACAGACAGCTGGGTCCTGGAGGTAGTGGAAAAAGGCCTGACCCTTCAATTCAGAAAGGTGCCAGCCCCCAAGGATGCTCAGCTTTCAAAATCTTTAACCCCAACAGAAAGGATTCTGCTGGAGTTGGAGGTAAAGCATCTTTTGGAAGCAGGAGTGATAGAGAGAGTGCCTACCTATCAAAGGGGCAAATGCCTCTACTCCAGATACTTCTTGACTCAAAAGAAAAATGGGGAGTGGCGATCTATTTTAGACCTCAGATACTTGAACAAGAATCTTCTGAAACCCAAATTCAGGATGGTCACCATAAAAATGATGATTCAGTCTCTGCAGCAGGGAGACTGGCTAGCCTCCCTGGATCTCAAAGATGCCTATTTTCACATACCCATTAGGCAGTCTCACAGGAAGATTCTGAGGTTCAGACCCCTTCAGGGCATTACCAGTTTGCAGCAATGTCCTTCGGCCTGACATCTGCACCAAGAATGTTCACAAAATGCCTGGCCATAGTGGCAGCATTTCTAAGGAAAAAAGAGATCTCAGTTTACCTCTACTTGGACAACTGGCTGATAGTGGGGAAAACATCCCCTACAAGTGCAGGAGTCACTCACTCTAACAAAAGACACTCTGCAGTCCCGTAACAAAAGAGACTCTGCAGTCCCTGGGATTCATTATAAACCAAAAGAAATCCCATCTGGAACCCACACAGCTCCTCACATTCATGGGAGCACATTTGGACACAATGCAGAGCAGGGCCTTCCTTCCTGTGGAAAGAATTAAAAACTTTTTGTCAGTGGCAAACTCCTTTGTCTTAGGCCAGCCTAGACCAGCCAGACACTTCTTAAAGCTCCTGGGACACATGGCATCGATGACAGCCATGGGTCCAGGGGTCAGATTCAGAATGAGGGACATACAGCAGCACCTAAGGTCTCACTGGTCCCAAAACAAAAGCTCACTGTCCAAACTGATCCCAGTCACAGACATTCCTTCAGTCTCTGGAGTGGTGGAAGGAAGCTGCCAACCTCTCGGTAGGGGTTCCCTTCCAGATCTCCTCCCCTTCAAGAATCATTACTACAGATGCTTCTCTACTTGGATGGGGAGCTCATATGGACAGTGTTTCTGTCAGTGGCTTCTGGACTCAACAAGAGTCACAGTCTCACATCAACTTATTGGAGCTCAGGGCCATTTATCTGGCTCTCAAAGTCATTTATCTGGCTCTCAAAACTTTTGCTCCACAAATAAAAGGCCACACTGTCCAGATCAGGACAGACAACACTGTTGCAATGTTCTACATCAACAAGCAAGGTGGCACAAGATCCAGCATCCTGTGCCTGGGAGCCATGAGGATCTGGAGTCTGGCCTACTCCCTAGAAGTCAGTCTACTGGCCATACATCTCACAGGCAAGGACAGCACCCAGGCAGATGCTCTCTGTTGTATCAACCAGGGACATAGCGAATGGTGTCTGAACAAACAGGTGATGGCCACAGTGTTCAGAAGGTGGGGCTCACTAGAAATAGATCTTTTTGCCTCTCACCTAAACCATCAACTTCCACTGTATAGCTGCAGTCCTGGGAACTCTTCCCTCAGATGCTTTAGTTCTGGATTGGACAGGAAAGTTTCTCTATTCCTTTCCTTTCCTCCCTTTTCTCTGATTTTCAGGGCCTTGTTAAAGCTCAGAAATCAGCCAGCAACATAGAAACATAGACTTTGATGGCAGATAAGGACCGCTTGGCCCATCTAGTCTGCCCATTTCCCTACCTACAGGATAGACCACAGATCCTAGTTAACCAACAGCCTATTTCTTCTTACCCCCCACAAGAATTGCCTTATGTCTGTCCCATGCATTCTTGAATTGTCCCACAGTTTTAGACCCCACAACCTCCTCAGGAAGGCTGTTCCATGCATCCACTAGCCTCTCTGTGAAATAATACTTCCTTGCATTGCCCTTGAACCTCCCCCCCCATCTTTAAATTGTGTCCTCTTGTTCTTGCACATCTCTTTTTCTGAAATATGCTACCCTCTTGGACTTTGTTGATTCCACTGAGGTACTTAAAAGTTTCTATCATGTCCCCCCTCTCCCTTCTTTCCTCAAGGGTATACATATTAAGCTCCTTTAGTCTCATTTCATACGGCTTCTCTTACAGACCCTGCACCATTTTAGTTGCCCTCCTCTGGACTGCCTCTATCCTGTCTATGTCCTTGTGGAGATGGGGTCTCCAGAACTGGACGTAGTACTCAGATGGGGTCTCACCAACTGTCTGTACAGAGGGATAACAACTTCCTGTTTTCTGCTGATGATGCCTCTCCCTATGCATCCCAGTATACACCCAGCCCTCCCTACTGCCTTCTCATATTGCTTGTTAACCTTAAGGTCATCTGATATGATTACGCCCAGGTCCCTTTCCTTTTTTGTTGTTGTTACTACCTCCCCCCATTGTGTATTCTTCCCCCGGGTTCTTGTTTGCCAGGTGCATTATTTTGCACTTCTTTGCATTGAATCCTAGCTGCCATACTTCTGACCATTCCTCCAACCTTGCCAAGTCCCTTCTCATCCTTTCCATTCCTCCTTGTGTATCAACCCTGTTGCAGATCTTTGTGTCATCTGCAAAGAGGCTTACTTTTCCTTCCAGTCCCTCTACAATGTCACTTATGAAGACATTAAAAAGGACTGGACCCAATGCTGAACCCCGTGGTACCCCACTAGTAATCCCTCTTTCTTCAGAGTGGACTCCATTTACAATTACCTTCTGTGTCCTGTTGTCCAGCCAATGTTTTACCCAGGCTACCACCCTGGGACCCACTCCCAGGCTGGTTAATTTGACTATTAATTTTTTGTGTGGGACTGTGTCAAATGCCTTGCTAAAGTCTAGGTAGACCATGTCCAAAGCCCCTCCCTGGTCTACTACTTTGGTCACCCAGTCAAAGAAATCTATTAGATTCGTCTGACATGACCTTCCTGCTGTGAACCCATGCTGCCTTGGGTCCTGTGCCCCACTGGCCTCTAGGTACTCAACTATTCTTTCCTTCAGAAGTGACTCCATCACTTTCCCTACCACAGAGGTCAAACTGACAGGTCTGTAGTTTCCTGCCTCTGTCTTGATCCCACTTTTGTGAAGGGGAATCACATCTGCCTTCCTCCAGTCCTCGGGTACCACACCATCCTCCCATGATTTATTAAAAGAGCAGCCAGTGGTTTCACTAGTTCCCCCTTAATTCTTTTAGAATTCTGGGGTGAATTCCATCAGGCCCCATTGCTTTGTCCACCTTCAGTTTTAGGAGTTCTTGCAGAACCCTTTCTTCTGTGAAAGGACTGGGATCGACCCCCCATCAAGAGTGCTTCTGTTAATTGGATTAGGCACTTCCCCCTCCTCTTTTGTGAATACTGAGCAGAAATATTCATTCAGGATCCCTGCTTTTTCACTGTCCCCCTCTGCCCACCCACCGTTCATTCTGTTCAGCCTCACTATCCCTCCCTTTGTCTTTCTAATCTCGCTGATGTACCTATAAAAGGTTTTATCCCCCTTCTTAACCGAGTTGGCTATCTTTTCCTCAGTTTGGGCCTTTGCTATTCAGACTTCCCTCCCTGCTTCCTTTTGCTTTAACTGGTACAGCTCTCTGTCCTGCTCCTTCTGTGTTTCCTTATACTTACGGAATGCTATCTTTTTCTTCCTGACTTTCACAGCTACCTCTTTTGAGAACCATAGTGGCTTTTTCTTTCGTTTTGATTTGTTTATTTGCTTCACACAAAGGCTTGTTGCCTCTGTGATGGCAGTTTTGATGATTCCCCATTGTTGCTCCACACCTCCTTCTAGCCTGTTTGCTAGTGCTTTTCTGATGCACTCTCCCATCTTGCCAAAGTCAGCCCTCCAGAAGTCCAGTACCCTCACTTTTGTATGGCTTGACTCTGTAGCTGAGTTTAACATGAACCACACTGTTTGATGGTCACTTGTTCCCAGATGGCAACCCACTTCTAGATCTGAGATCCTCTCACTGCCCCCATTTGAGAGTACAAGGTCTAAGATTGCTCCCTCATGAGTGGGTTCTGAAACTAGCTGTCTGAGGCCTGCCACCTGTAGGGCATCAAGAATGGACCTGTTCTTGGATGTGGCTGCAGCAAATATGCTCCAGTTAACATCTGGCATATTCAGGTCTCCCATCAACAGTATCTCCTCTTTTTCTGCCACTCTAAGAATGCATTCTATCATATCCTTGTTCATTCTCTCCCCCTGACATGGGGGTCTGTACATAACCCCTATGCGGATTGTGGTGCCCTTTCCAGTCTCCAAGGTGACCCACAGTGCCTCCTCTCCTCCCTGGTTACTCTTTTGTTCAGTTGCTTTTATCCCTTCCTTTAAATAGAGAGCTACTCCTCCCCCTCTTCTCCACTGTCTGTCTCTCCTGTAGGTTATGTACCCTGGTATGTTAACATCCCAGTCATGGTTCTCTGTGTACCATGTTTCTGTGACTGCTACGATATCCAGGCATCCCTCTTCCATCAAGGCCACCAGCTCAGGAAGCTTGTTGCCCAGACTACGGGCATTGGTACTTATTACCCTCCATTTCCTGATTGCCTTACAGCTTTTTGCCCCATCCCTGTCCTTCTTGCCTTTGTCACTTTCTCCATTTACCCCTGCCCTTCTCCCTATTGACACCTCTATGTTGGTGTTTACCGCTCAACAATGATTCTGGTAGCTCCAGACTGGCCAAGGCAGGCACAATACCCCCGTTGATCTCCCTGTCCTGCAGCAAACCCATTTGTCTCCCTCTCAGTCATTCCCTCCTGACTCTTCTCCAGACAGGGGTGACTTATCCAGACCTGAAATCTCTTCACCTCAAAGCCTGGCTCCCTGACTCTCGGTACTCTGAACAAGTCTTTTTTTTTGTATCATACCATCCTTATAGCCATTCACATTTATATCCAGTTACACAGTATACCAATATACCAGTGCATTTAAATCACTTGTATGGCTTCTTTATCCCCCTTTAACATAAGATAACACTACATTGTGTAGCTTCTTTACATAATTAATTCTCTAAATATTTTATGGGGGTTATGTCTGGGTTACTGCTAAAATGAAACAACCAGCATTCGGTGTATATTTCACATAAAAGAATGTCTATGAGAAGAAATAGAAACTCTTTGTGCCCAGCTACAACTTTGGGCACACAACAGTTAATCAGAAGACAGAAAAATAAAACAAAGAAGAAGGAAAACATGTATTAATGCAACATGATATAATAAAATAAAAATAAATTTGTTTTCCTCAACCTCCTAGATCATTTTCTCCTTTTGAGATATATGGGCTCTATAGTTGTTTTTAACCCCATCCATGTCCCTCACTGCTGCTTGTCATCCCCTTCAGCCTATCTATGACTCCTATAGTGCCCCCCCCTTCCGTAGCAAGATTGCTTCCCCAGGGGTTAGGGTGCTCAGGAACTTTTCACAACTGCTTAGGAATTTTTCCTCCTTTCCCTTCAGCACATATGTTAATCTATCCACTGCTAATACCCTCAGAGATAATGCCCTCCACTGTTCCAACATTGGTACAGAGTTAGTTACCCATAAGGTTTGTATTACATGTCATGCTACCACCAAGAGGATTCTCATCCATCTGGGGTATAGCACCCACTCTCTGTTCCCTTGGTCCTCCATGACTGCCAGTAGTGGTCTTGTGGAAATATCTATTGGACGACTTTCCATTTTAGATAGCTCATTGGCTATGCCCTCCCAGTTAAGTTTTAGGTTTGGGACATTCCCAGTAATAATGTAAAAAGGTGCCTTGGGTTCTTTCACACTTTCCGCAGTTCGGGGACACCCCAGGATAAAACGTATTGACCATACCGAGTGAGTAGAAGAGGTGGTGCAAGAATTTATATTGCATTTCTTTAAATTTATTACATACCAGGAGTCCCATATTTTATTGAAATGTATTTTTTTATTGACATTGTTTCACCAGGAAAGGCACGCTGAGCCACAAGCTGTTCATCTCCCGGTGCGACCTGAGGGGGAAGGGGAACAGGGGATGGATAACACGCTGGTTATCAATAGTAACTTTTAAACAGTAAGATACACTTGTTTACACTTTGTGTGAGCTACAGATGAGATCATGGAACAACCAGGTTACAGATAGACACATAATACACTTAGTACACATATATGAATATACTGTAGTAGAGATTACACGGGTTAACCAATTGCAGACGTAGACTCACAAGAAACATCTAGCAATAACATTAAGTGCATAGGTTCAAAAGTGTGTCAGTTGGGTCAAATAGGCCAGCTTTGTAGCATTTGCTATGTGCCACTGGTCAGGCAAGGAGGGGGGAGTGGGGCATCAGATAGGAATCCCTATCCAGCTTTACTGCTCTGTCCATCAGCC
Organism: Neoceratodus forsteri; assembly: GCA_016271365.2. Classification (NCBI taxonomy): domain Eukaryota; kingdom Metazoa; phylum Chordata; order Ceratodontiformes; family Ceratodontidae; genus Neoceratodus; species Neoceratodus forsteri. Next base: position 502,924,789 of record CM028132.1, read on the forward strand.
CCTTTTCATTTAACTTGGCTCCTAAAATTTCCCTTTCTACCCCTGACAAGAGTGTTTCCATCAGTGAGGGTCTATCTAGTTTCCTACAGTAGTCCTTAACTTGGAAAAACCAGAAGAGATGCAATGCAGGTATACCCATCCCTAATTGTATCTATTGAAAGTGTATGTACCCACATGGGTGAAGAGATTTCCCACACATCTTACTCCTTTTTCTTGCAACAAGTGAAATCCTTCGTCTCCTAGTCCTGTCAAAAAGTCCAAATTATACGCCACCGGGACCAGCATAGTATTCATTCTATCAGCTCTCCTTCACCTCTTAATAGTATTCCAAGCTTCTGACACTACCAGTGGGTTTGAATCTCTTAGCCATTTATATGCCTGTATTCCTTCCTCTCCTAAGTAAGCTGACACTTGCCCCGGGCAGCCTCCCTCTTCCAAGTCTAGCCAGTTTGCCGTCTCCACTTTGTTTACCCAATTATGTATATATCTGTATTGTGTGGCCAAAAAATACTCCTTAATATCTGGGAAATTCAGGCCCCAACTTTTCTTTGCAGCTTTAAGTCATTTCAGGCTTACTCTCGGTTTCTTGCCTTGCCATATAAAGTTATTGAAGTCTAACTTTGGATATCTTTATTCCCAGGGAAGAAGGGTACCATTTGCATTATGTGTAATATTCTGCATAGAATATTCAGTTTCAAAAGATTAATTCTTCCCAACCATGAGACCGGGCGCGCCCACCACCTACTGAGGTCCTTTAATATTGCCTCAAATAGTGGCAGGTAGATGAGTTCATATAGTGTTCCCAAATCTCTACCTACCTCAGTGCCCAGATATGTAAATGCTTTGTTAACTAGCCTAAACCCCCACGTGGTTCCCCCCCTCCTCCCTCATTTAAGTACATTATCTTGGATTTGTGAAAGTTTAATTTGTATCCCAAAAATGTAGCAAATTGATTAATATTCTGCAGTAGTGCAGGCATAGTCTGTTCTGGCTTCGTTAGAAAAGGGAGGATATTATCTGCATACAGGGTTATAGTATGTTGTACTGCCCCTCCCCCGTGATATCTGTCACCCTTGAATCATTCCGTATCTTGATGGCCAGAGGTTCAATTGCAAGAGCAAAGAGCAGAGGGGAGAGGGGACACCCCTGTCTAGTGCCCCTCCCAAGCCGAAATTCATCTGACGGGATGTCATTGACTAGCACCCTTGCAGCTGGGGTTTGATAAAAGGCCCTCACAAATTGTATGTATTCCTCTCCCAGGCCAAACTTTTTTAGGATGTGCATCATGTAAGTCAACTCTATCATATCAAATGCCTTCTCAGCATCCATGGACAGTACATAAGCCTGCCCAGGATGCTGATTGCCCCACCAAATTACATTTAGCAATCTCCTCATATTATAAGCAATCTCCCTTGTACAAAACCTTCTTCTTTTTTTTTGTTGGTACTATTTATGGGAGCTTTGCCTTTTAGCCATCAGAAGTCCCCCCGTGCCAACCAGGTATTAGACCCCCTTCCCTTCAGCCCCACAACTTACCCCTAATGGTAGGGGGTTGGGAGACCATCAACCCATCAGTCCAAATCCAGTTCAGGGGAGATGCCATCCAAGCAGCGCTGTAAGGGGGATGTCTTCATCCAAGGCGAGAGCTCCATTTTGCTTTCTTTTCTTCCCAGCGGAGAGGGGCATGCAAGGATGTCAACGAAGGGAGCAAGCACATGTCCGCACATGTGCCTCCAGACATCGGCCCTATCTTCGCGCCCCTTCTTTCAGTGTCAGCGTACTTCTCCCCAGCCACTGCTAGGGGTCAGTCAGTTCCAACTACTGGCATCCCCCCTCCACGGAGAAGGAGAGCAGTCCCTTGGATGCTCAATCCTTCTCCATCTCTGCCAACCCCCGGTGGCCCATGCTTGTTCCTGAACATGGGTCACCAGCGTACCCTGAGGTAAGGCATCCAGCACCTCAGCCCTCAGTGCCACCGGGCTGGCTCACAAAACCCGTTTGATCTGGATGCACCACCAGTGGGAGTACCTTTTCTAACCTTAACGCCAAAATCTCAGTCATGCTTTTGTAATCATAATTTAATAAAGTGATAGGTCTATATGAGGAGCATTCCATGGGGTCTTTATTTGTCTTGGGAAGGATGCATATGTTAGCCTCATAGCAGGTTCTAGGTAGTCCCCACTCCCCCCTGCCTCATCCATCAGATCTCGGATTGACTCCACCAGATCCCCCTTCAGTTTCTTGTAATACTCTACCCCAAATTTATCTGTGGCTGCTGCCTTTCCATTCTTAATTGATCCTAGGGCCCTCTGCACTTCTGCCGTTGTGATTTTGGCTCCCAGCATCTTTCTACGATCATCATTTAGTGTAGAGATGGGTAGTCCTTCTAGAAATTGTACCATTACTTGCTCTGACCCCTGACATTCTGCCTGGTATAGTTTTTAGTAAAACTCCTTAAAGCATTTCCTGATTTTTGCATCCCCCGTATCATATTTCCCTCCTTATTCTTAATCGTCAATATTCTTTTGGTCGTTCTGCCCCCCTTCATTAAATGTACTAGTAGTGGACCTGGTTTGTTTCCCCATTCATATATTTGTTGCCTTGCAAATAATACTCTGGTTTTTGCTTCCTCTGATAAGCACTTATTTAGAGCCTCTCTGGCCGCCTGCAGCTCCCTTACAGGTCCCCTTTCCCTTGTTCGAATCACTTTCCTTTCCAACTCCCCAGTTTTCTTTTCAAGCTCCTCCTGTTTATTTCTCCTTTCCTTCTTTGTCCGTGCCATATAGCCAATAATTACCCCTCTCTTGTATGCCTTACCTGCCTCCCAGTAAGTACCCATTGTGTCTACCATCCCCTTATAGTTTGTCACATAGGTTTTCCACTCTGCTTTAATGTATTCCCTAAACTCCTTCTTTACTAGTAAGTATGTGGGAAACTTCCATCCACCTTGGCCCGCCTCCCTCCTCATCAGAACCATCTCCATCTGCACCATGGCATGATCTGATAGAAAGATAGGACTATGTGCCACATTAATAATCTGTGAGTACAGTTCTTGCTGAGCATATATGTAGTCTAGTCTCGACAATGATGTGTGTGAGTGCGAGTAAAAAGTGTATTCTTGGGCTCCTGGGTTGGCTGTCCATCACACATTTACCAAATTTAGGTCTGCAAGGCCCATCTGCCACTGCTGAACCAACATCACCTTCCTATGACTTGTTCCTGAGTAGTCCATTTTAGGATCCACAACACAATTGAAATCTCCTCCCATTATCAGGTTGGGAAATTGCTCCTTAACAATTAAGTCTATAATCTTTTGATAAAAATCAGGGTCCATTACTGAGGGAGCGTATACACTGCTAAAAGTAATCAGCTCTCCCTGTACTTCTCCTACTACAGATATGAAGTGGCCCTCCATGGAGTCTTTAACTGTGTGCTGTGGTACAAAGGGGAAGTTTTTGTGCAACAGTATTGCCACTCCCACTTATGAGAGTTGTACGAGGACGTGTGGCAATCCCCAACCCATCCTCCTATCAATTTAGCATGCTTTCTAGGAGTCAAGTGCATTTCTTGAAGCAGTGCAATCTGAGCTCCTTTCCTTTTGAGTATGGCCAGCACTTTAGTCCTTTTGGCTGGGGAAGTGAAGCCCTTAACATTCCAAGATATGATATTAGTGGACTGTTCTTTTATCATTTTCCCTTTACTATAATTCCCTTACTCCCCTCTTTTTTTTCTTTTTTTCTGATGGGTTATTCCTAGGTAGAGCCCCTTCAATATTTTGTGAGCAAAACATTTCATGTGGTCTTCATAAGTATGAACCATAACATAGAGAACAAGTCTTAAACATCTTGAGGATGTCCAAAAAGCTTAGTACAAAAAAGACCTATGTAGCCAAGTGGAAAAGGTTTTCTCTCTGGTACAAGAAAAAACACATTAATTCTCTTGAAGCTTCGATTCCTAATCTCTTGGATTATCTGGTACACCTTCAGAGTTTAGACCTAAGGCCCTCCTCCCTGAAGCTCCATCTGGCAGCTGTTTCAGCTCATCTTTCTGTTGGGAAACCTAAATCTGTTTCCTCACAACCAGTTTTCAAACAGTTTTTCAGAGGTCTCCTCCATGCCCAGCCTCCAGTTAGGGAACCAGTCCCTCCTTGGAGTTTGAACCTCTGTATTGCCAAGCTTAGGTAGCCATGCTTTGAACCCATGGCTATGGCCCATCTCAAGTATGTTACTTGGAAATCTGTCTTCCTAGTAGCCATTACCTCTGCAAGATGGATTTCAGAGTTACAGGCTCTTTACACTGAGCCCAAGTACATCATCCCTCACAGAGACAAGATTGAGCTCAGGAAGAACAGAAAATTCCTCCCTAAGGTGGTCTCAGAATTTCACCTTAATCAATCCATCACTTTACCTGTAATTTTACTGACAAGTCCACTCCAGGGGAGCAGAAGCTCCACAGTCTAGACATCAGAAGAGCCCTCCTATACTATCGGGATCACACCAGGTAGTTCAGGGACTCATCCACTCAGTTATTCCTTACCTATGGGGAAGTAGGTAGAGGAAAACCAGCCACTAAGAGAGCTATCTCTCGCTGGATAGTCTCTTGTATTCTTTTCTGTTATGACAAAACTAGTAAGCAGCCTCCAGAAGGTCTAAGGGTTCACTCTACCAGGGGTACTGCAGCCTCTGTGGCAGCTGCTAGAGACATTCCCCTTCTGGATGTCTGTAGGGCAGCAACTTGGAAGACTGTGCATACTTTCATGAAACACTATTGTTAAGATGTGCATTCTAGATCTGATGCCCAGTTTGGCAAGGCAGTGCTACAGAGCCTCTTTCCTAAGCAGGTTCTCTACCTGCCTCCCATCTGCACTGCTTTACAGTCTGCAATAGTTACTGATGCTAAGGAACTCCTGGGGTGAGAAGAAAAAATGACTCATTGTAGTAATCTTCTTTTTTTCCAAGGTGTCCTTTAGCATCAGTAAGCTTGCACCCATCCTCCCTAGATAACCTTTGGAAGAGGGCTCTGTCTTTTGCCTTTAATTTTCCAGTATGTTAACTTTGGACTACATCCTGAGCAAAGTTTTGTGGTTTTTATTCTTGTTCTGATTATTACGTCTAGTTTTTAAATCCTGTTGGTTCTTTCCACTGGGGCATTTGCCCAGTCTATCTTCGAAAAAATTCTGAATCCTCCTTCTCTCTCTTTCCTCAGCACATCTCAAGCTTTAATCTGATTGGCTAAGTCATAAAACTCATTACCATACATTCCACCTCCTAGGCTGTACTACCTAGCCAGCTTACTGCAATAGTTACTGATGCTAAAGGACACCTTGGAAGAAAGACGATTACTACAGTGAGTAATTTTTTCTTCCCTCACCTTGTTTATTCCCTTCAAATATTTGAACATTTCTATCATGTCCCCCCTTCTCATCTCCAGTGTATACAGGCCAAGTTCTTCTAGCCATTCCTCATATGGTCTCTTGTGTAGGCCCTGCACCATCTTGGTAGCACTTCTCTGGACCCGCTCCACTTTATCTTTGTCCCCCTACAGGTGTGGTCTCCAGAACTGTATCCCATACTCCAGGTGTGACCTAACCATAGTCCTGTACAGCAGCATGATCACCTCCCCCCTCCTGCTTGTGATTCCCCTCCCTGTGGATGCCAGCATTCTGTTTGCCTTCCCCACTGCCTTGTTGCAGTGATTTACCACCTTTAAGTTATCTGAAATAATGATCCCCAGAAATCTGTCCTGCCTTGTTATTTCAGTTTCCTCTCCTCCCATCCAGTAGCTTACCTTTGGATTTTTGGTCCCTATGTGCATAACTTTGCACTTATTTGCATTAAATTTCAATGTGCCTCAGCCTCTTTAAGCTTATGTATTGCATTTATCAGGCATACATGATAAACTGCCAAAATAACTTGCAGAAGCCCCCTCTCTCTCTCTCTCTCCCTCTCTCTCTGCTGTGGATAGCGTATCAGATGGTCCTCTGCAGGGGGAGGTCTTCTAGATTTTGACTGCTTGCATGGCTGCTGGGAAGCATTTGTTCTGTTAGGCTTATTAGCCTTGGATGCTTCTGCCCATACTGCATCCCTTTGACAGTACTCTTGTGTAAGGATGTCTGGCTTTGCCCCTGATGTGCAGCAGTGTGCCCTGACTTCCCTTTATCAGGGTCAGACATTGTTTGTACATGATGTGGAACTCACATTTTGTAACCTCCAGTCTTCCAGTATGACACTTCACTCCTTGAAATTGCTGACCCCTTCACCCTCATGGGAATTGCCCATTATTCCTATAGGAAGGATGCAGTCCATGCTTTTGGTGGCCACTTTGGGGCTGGTGCTTCTTCTTCCCTCCTTGCTCCCAGCCCTTTGGGTGTTCATCCTAAGACCCCTAGGAATACTGGGGCTGGCAGGGTTCAGACCTATTCTCCTTATTAGCTATGGGCTAAGGGCAACTGGGTCTCTTTTTCAACCTTCTTACCACTGTCCTAGAGTACTGCTTGGTATTCGTTCCAAAGGTGTGGGTCAATGAAGGAGATATCCTTGAAGAATATAGGTTCTTTACTTACCATATCAGTAGATTTTCAAGAGATTCTCCTCCACTGAGCCACAGCTCACCCTCTTGCCTGCCCCCTCTTGTTGGTTTAATCTCACTTAGGTCAGCTAGTGCCAGCCTGCTTGGCTAGCACACTCTGAAAGTGCTTTGTGCGTAGTGTGCTTATCCACTATGTATTATCCCTCCCACACGGTTAGATTCTGTACCTGGCTCCATGGTCTTTGCCAGCATGCATTATCAGGAGATCTTGTCTCTGGCGAGTGATATAATGAGAAGATGAGAATCCATCCATGTAATACAGTAGGCGCTGACGTGGATGGTATACTGACAGCTTACAGTTCCAAAAATGTGTTTCAATGGAGGAAATCCTCATGAAGATTTACTGTTACAATACATAACAACCCTTTTTGTAGTAGCAGACCTGATTATTTTAGTTGCAGTCAAAATATCTGCATCCAAAGGTGATCAATAGTAGTAGTGCCCCTACATTTAAAACAGTTATCAAACTCATCCACCCTTTGCTGGGGAGATTGATATTATAATTTAGCACAAAATCATTTGGTATGTTTGAGAGATCTGGGGCCCCAATATTCGGAAAAGTGCATGCGGAGCACAAAGGTTTGCGCTGTGCTGTCACCCGTTGCGCAATTGCCCAGGTATCTGAGGATACTATATTCAGTTGGATAGGACACTAGTGCCATCCAGCTGAATATGGAGCCATGTCAGCACAGCACTAAGTCAAGTAGCACTGCCCAGACATGGCTCCAGAGGTGGGCTTCAAGAGTAGATAGTGCCGGAGCCCTGTCTGCAGTTTTCAAAGAGACCCATGCAAAGGAGTCCATTGGGCATGCAAGCACTAAGGGGTCATTTGCATGGCCATTATGGGCCCATTTGCATGGGTAGCAGAGGCAGGTTAGCACGGCACCTCTCCCACTTCCCCGGTCCAAGACCTATGTTGCTATCCCTGGTGCTACTGGTCCCCCCCTCCCTCCGATCACCAGCCCAATGTATAAATAGCACTTCCATGGTGCTAGTGGCCCCCCCTTCCTCCGATTGCCAGCCCAATGTGTAAATGAAACTTTCCTGGTGCTGTTCGTCTTCCCCCTCCCTCCTAACCCCCTCAGTGTCCATCTGGTGCCTAGCAGGCCCCCACCACCATGGCACTGAGCAACCTCCCATCACCTTACCAGTATCATTGGTGCCATGGGTCCTCATATGGTGACTGGTGTAGCCCTCTTCACACTACCTTGGCCAGCCACCGTATGTCCAGGCATGGAGTGTGCAACTTATTTATAGAACAGGATGTGTCATCCTGTCCTATAAATAAGTTGCACGGTCCCTGCCTGGACATATGGCAGCCGTCCAAGGTGGTGTGAGGAGGCTGCCCCGGGTACTGTATGAGGGCCTATGGCACCAAGGATACTGTTAAGGTGACTGCGGGGGATGCTTAGTGACGTGGTGGTAGGGGAGCCGTTAGATGCCGGGGACTACAGAAGTGTCACCAGAGATACCATACATTGGTGCTGGGGGGTGGAATCACTGGACACTGGGAGTGGGGTTAAGTTATACTACTGGTGGCAATTGGAGGGGAGGACCACTAGAAGGATTTTTTTGTGATTATAGGCTGGTGATTGGGAGGGTCTTCAGACCATGGGGGCAGGTGTGCTCCCCCTGTAGACAACTGACTAGTTGGCTGCATTACCTCCGGCAGCCACTAGAGTTGTGTGGAGTAAGAATGGGTTTTGTTCAGCAGTATTTGCTGCATGGGGCAAAAAGACCATGCTAAACCCTTTTGTGTGGTGCAAATCAGTGAATATCAGCTTGCACTAATATTCCTGTTCCTGCCCGCCATTTGCATACCCCCACATTTTGGTTTGCACAGGTGCTAGCCCTGTTTGCCGGCGCAACCGGGCCTTTTGAATATTGCGAACTAGCACAAAACACAGTTTGAATGGGCAAACACTGGTTAGTGCCTGTGCAGACTTTTGAATATCTGGACCCTGGTGTTTTAAACGCTTTTTTTCCAACCTCCAAAATTCTCTGGAGATAGTAGTTTGATTTAGGACAAACTTCTTAGTAAAGAAGGTCACTTTGATCAGTTTTATTTCTTTGTAATAGAAGTTCTTGGCCAAGTCTAACTGTAAATTGGCCTTCATTTTTGCCAGTTCCCAAAGTTACCAAATATTCCACAAAATGTACAAAGCCTAATGGAATATCATGGAGCATTGTTATGTTTAATATTTTTCAGCAAACTGAGGCATGTCTGTTGTAGACTGCCAGGAACTCCTCACTGAAATAAATCAAGGCCTCCTCAGTGGGGGAAATGTTTCAAGTTTTTCCCAATTGATTGATTCAAGGTCCACCATAAATTTAATATCATCAACATTTTTAAAGGATCCATGATATAAAAACGTTGGTGATTATGTCTTCTTATCTATTCTCAGGCAAAAAGTGACCTGATGGTCACTATATGTGTCTGGCAACACCCCACTGATCTAATAGTTATTTGGATTTGAAGTAACACTTAGATTCAAGGTGGCTGACAATAATAGATCCTTTAGATTAATTCTTGGGGGGGTAGTTAATCAGTTGTGTTAGCCCAAAATTTGAAGCCAGGTCATCAAATATTTTCAAGATTATAAAGCCTATAAAAATTTAACTTGAAGACTGAAGTCATGATTTGTGGTTCAAAAGGCCTCCTGATCAAATCTCTCAGAGCATTAACTTTCTGAATGTGGATGTGAACTGAATATTTCTTCTTGCTGGAAAAAAAACAAACATTGCAGTGTAATTCTTGACCCAGGTTAACTATTTGATGCTCACAATAAAGCTTTTTCTTTATCATTACTGGTAAAACAAAGGCCAATGCACACAATTACCCATTTTCATTGCTATGTACGGTCATGTTATATAATACCTTAAAGACGTTCCCTGGTGTTTCAGCAACCCCATGTCAAATTCATAATTTTTTGCCCAGTACATGATGGCCCTATAAACATTTAAAATCCACAACAAAAACATGGATCGCCGTACTTGTTTTCAAATTAAAGGATAAAACTTAATCCCTCGTTATGGAAAAAAAGTGGAAAGGGGTCAGATAGTTTTATGTAGTTGTAGCATCAATGTTTTAAGTGTCAACATGAGAGTGAAAGAAAAAGTGAAACAAGGACACACATCTGTTATGTTTGCTTTAGTTTTTCTACTTGTGCAAAAATAAAGAGTAAATTACCACTCACTTCACCTAACATTTCCAAAAATGGTGGAAACATGTGTACACTTTATACATAAATCCCTTTCAGTCCCATTTCATTTTCATTTTTGGTAGATGTAGGATATGGTTGTGACTGTAACAAAAGAAAGAAAGAAATATAGTGGCTACCTTGCTTTTTTGGTTATATCTGCTTTGAAAGCTGCAGTTTCAGAGGTGGTCAGCTCAGGACAAAAATAATTGAAAAATCCTAATAAAAATAAAACTTGCAGAAAGCTATTCAAACACTTCAGAAGTACATGCAGATTGATAAGGACTTATTCATATAAAATATACAGAGTAACCAAAGACAGACAGACATGTACGTTAAGTGTCATGAATGATGCCAACAGCTACAATTGTGGGAGCCAATTTCCTTGCTTCTTTCCTGTACATATTCTTAGCTGAACATGATGTAATAGGATTAATAATTATTTTAATAAAGCTTCCATATGTTTATGTATGTACTTGTGCCAATTAACAGCCTTGAAAATGTTCTTGAGTGCATCATAAAAATGGCAATTTGAGACACCTGGGAATGTCTTTAAGTCATCCAGCTTGCTTCTACTTGACCTAGTCAGTGCTCTTATTTTGCTGGAATGTTGCTCTGACACATTTGTTTTATTTATAACTTTGACTGCAACCAGCTGATTCCTGTTTGCCCTCTTTGTAATTTGTGCTATTTTTAAACTATGAATGCCTGTTTTTACATTTTTTATTTATAGTGATTTAGAAATAACCTCTGAGCCATGGCTGTTTTATAAAGGTTCCACGTCATGGGACAGATAAAAGATATACCAAAAAAAAAAAATGGTACAGAGCACTGGAAATAGGTATACAATAAACACAGATACAACCTTGAATCAATTATAAACACTACTAGGTAATGACTCAGTTGTAGGGCCCAATAGAAAGGCTGGGTAGGCCATGGTTTTAGGGATGTGGAAAGGAGCCCCCTGAGAAATGCCGGAACAAACGCAAAAGCAGGGATCAGGTGAAGGTGATAACCACTCCTGGGGAGTGTGAGGATAGAGATGGGTTGGAGAACAGGAAGCAGCCTCTGGCCTTGAATCAGAGGCATTATCGTGGCACAAGGAGGAGTGGGGGCTGGGGGACAGATAATGCAGGCGGAGGAGTGCTGGGAGTGGTAGCTGGTGGTATCCCCTCCCAAGGGTGGGAGGTGGGAGAGGGTAGTGAGCAGCCTGTGACTGTAGGCTTTGTCATGATACTGCAGGGCAGGGGAGGAGAGGGCTAGTAGGGGAGGCAGAGCAGACTGAGGGGGGCAGTCTGTAAGTGAGGGGAGCTGGAGGGAAGGATGGGGAGGTGAGCGGGAGAATGTAGGAGAGGAGAAGTGGGCTGGGAGGGAAGTGAGGAAGAGCAGAATAGGGAAGAGGTTATGCAGGGGAAGTCAAGGCTGAGTGTGGGACTGATGCACAGCCCTGGGCTAATTCATGAGGTGAACTGGCAGTGCTTATGAGGGGCAGCCGATTGTGTGGCGTGTCAGTCTATGGGGAAACAGGCGGCGCATACAGTGCTGGAGGTAATGTAGTGCTTGAGGTTGGATTTGAAGCTAGAGAGGCTGGTGGAGTTGTAAATGACCCCTGGGACCTCATTTAGCCATAGCAGGGCTCTCTAGGAAAAAGCACGCTGCCGGAGTACTGTGCGCCAAAAGGGCACCATGAGTGCCCCCTGCATTCTTCCTCTGGTGCTGTACTCGGAGCCAGACTGGGTGAAGATGCCAGATACACATGGGGGTGCCTTACCTAACAGCGCTTTTTTCCTAGGAGGTAGGTTAGGAATTTGATCCTGCATCCTTAGTAGAGGTTGATCTGTGCATGGAGTGAGCAAGTACAGGTTTTTCGATCAGCATCCAGGATGAGTCTGCAGGCCTTGTTGAGTGCTGTATGTATCCTCTTGAGCACTGCATTCATGGCTGTGCCATAGACTACCAGGCTGTAATCTATGGTTGACAGGATGGAGCTTGAAACTGAGAGGCAGAGGGCTGCCAGAGTAATGTATTTTCTGTGCCTGTATTGCACTCCCAGCTTGAAGTTTACTGCCTTGACAACCAGGTCAATGTGTTGCGCAAAGGATAGGGTGTCGTCCAGGGTGACCCCCGGGTACTTGAAGGAGTGCACCTGTTCCAGGGAAGCTAGGACTTTGTTGGAGATGTCTATGGAGGGGAACCTTTTCTTAAGGTGGGGGCTAGATAGAAGCATGGTCTTGGTCTTTTTATAGTTGAGCAGAAGCTTGCAGAACCAGTTCTCTATTTTGCTGAAGGAGTGCTGAAGTGTCGATTGGAGAGACTCAATTCATGTGTTGCTCTTGATGCTGTTGAGGATGACCACATCATCTGCATAAAGGATTGTTTTGGAGTCACAGGCTTCAGGGAGCTTATTTAAAAAACAGGCTGAAGAGTAGGGGTCCCAGGACAGACCCCTTGGGGACATCCAGTGAAACTGCCTTGGGTCCTGTCACAGTTTGTCCTATTTTGACCCACTGGGATCTGAAGGACAGATAGTCCTGGATCCAGCGTGTTGCATTGGCAGCTACCCCCAGATTCCATAGTTGGGCCAATAGGAGAGTGTGGTTGATGGTGTTGAAGGCTTTTGTTAAGTCTGTGAACACCGTCCCTACCAGTTTGCCTTCATCCATTGCTCGATGCACGTAGTCAGTGTATTCCACCAGAGTGGTAGTTGTGCTGTGCCCCTTCCTGAACCCATGCTGGTTGGGGCATTGTAGTTGATATTTGTTGAGGTAGTCAGTGAGTCAATCTGCAACAATCTTCTCTAGGGCCTTTGATGCAGGGGAGAGGATTGAGATCGGCCTGTAGTTGGAGACACAGGTCCTATCACCACTTTTGTGGACAGGAGTGACCAGCACTTGCTTCCATACTGCTGGGAATTGTGCTAGGATCAGAGATTTGTTGAATAGTTTAGTTTTGGGTATGATGAGCACTTCAAGAGTGAGAGATAGCCGGCCCAGTGGCACTGAGGGTTGTGGCGCTAGACACCACATCTGCGACCCGGGTTTGGGAACGAACCAGGGCCACCATAGGTCGGCAGGGGAGGGAAGGGATCGAGCATCCGGAGGACAGTTCTCCCTTCCCTGGGGAGGGCTTTGGGGATGTGCCACTCTGTAGTGGCACCTGGTGGCTGTTGGGTGCAGTACAGACTAGTTGCACATGCATAGCGGGGAAGGAGCTTGGCAGGTGGTGGCATGTAGTGCCCAGCCACCATTGCATGCCTGAGTCCTTGGGGGCAAAACAAGAGAAAGCCCTCTGCAGAGCCGTGGGGATGAAGGAGACTCCAGGGGCAGGTCCACATCCCAGCGCCGGTCCAGCGCACCAATGGACTCCGCAGCTGACCCAACACCAGGTAGGTCCCTCTAATTCCAGAAAGACCATCAAGGGAGGGTGGGCCCACCCCGGGGGGGTGATCTGGGGGACTGGACCTGCCTGGGCAGTCAGGGGAGGACACTGGTTAGGGAGGGTTCAGGCAGGGAATAGAGACCCAGCCGAGTGGGTACTATGGAAGGATACCCAGAGCTGCAGAGTGAATAAACAGAATGTAAAAAAAAAAGAAGAGTGAGAGATACCAGCTTCATGTCTACTCCATCACTCACCAATCTGATCTTACCAAGCACTTTCTTTACATAGAATGCTGCCTCCTTGACAGTTACTCTCTCGAGGTAAAAGTCCGGGTGAGAGTTACTGGTTGATTTGTTACAGGAGGGATCCTTGGTGGGGAGTAGGTAGTCGGGAGGAAGGACCATGCTTAGATCAGTAAAGGTGGAGTTGAAGGATTCCACAATGAGGAGTGGGTCCGAGGTTGGTGAGCCATCATTGTTTAGTAGCTGGGGGTGTTTCTTTTCATCCTTCTCCAGGAGATTTTTTATGTTCTCCAAGAACCTTTTACTGTCACCCCAGCTTCTATCTAGCAGTTCCTTGCGATGGTCGGCTTTGGCCTTTCATATTAGGTGCGTACAGTGGTTTCTTGCAGCACTGTAGAGCTGGTGGTCGACTTCCGGTGACGTCACCGAATGGATGACAACCTAGTTTGAGTGCTCCAGGGGCTGCCGAATAAAATTATTAAAAAATATTAGCAAACCCATCCAAACGTGCCTCCAAATAGTCCTAAAACTACTTTTGAGATGACAATCAACAAAGGCAGAGGCAGGAGCTCGCAATCGGCAAAGCTGAAAACCATGATGGAGACTGATAGACGCGCAGGGCTAGTGTGGGACGCCCGCTTGGTTTCCCCAGTTAGTAGTATCGCTCATTCAGACTAAATCCTCAAAGGAAAAATTCAGAACAAAGTCCTTTCTAAACTGGATGGCATTATTAAGACCTTACACAGAGCTGAAACATCAGTGGCCGACTTAAAAGCAGATTTAAAAGTTATCGACCAGCTTACCACTGCTGTGGAGAGTTCAGTGGGACAGCTAGATGACTTCTCAGGGCAACATGACTGAGCTATCTGCTATTTACTGGTGAGAGAGAAAGAGCTACAATTAAAGACAGACAACCAAGAAAACCACGCGAGGCGCAACAATTTTTGGGTATTAGTGCCCAAAGACATGGAAAAATCATTTCTGTCAGCAGAGGAATTTATTTTGCATATCCTTTGAGATGTCCTGAAAATACCAGACAAAACACAACTGCCAATTGAGCGAGCCCACCGCTCCTTAATCCCCTGACCTAAAGAACAATCTGCTAAACCTAGATCGATCATTGTTCGTATGCTCAATTATCAAGACTGCCAGTTAGTCTTGCAGACCGCATGGAAGCTCAGAGACCTTGAAACAGATGGTCAAAAAATCTATTTCGATCAGGATTTCTCGGATTTCCTTAACAGCAAGCAATGACAAGTAAGGGAACTCATCAAGCAAGCTAAGGAAAAGAAGATTCGTATACAGCTCTACTATCCTGCAAAACTTCGAATCCACACACCCAAAGGCCCTTTGCTGTTTGAGTCCATCAAAGACGCAGCTCCTACCCTGAAACAACTCAGCCTCACTTGTCCAGATCACGTGCTGACATCTTAGAGAGTGAAATCATGCGCTCAGCATGGCATTGTGCTGGAAAACCTTGGAGAGCACACCCATCTGCAATTACTTGGCCTTTACATCTAAGCAAGGCTCTAAAAGATATTTTAAGCAGGGAAAACAAAGGCTCGTTGTCAGGAGAAGATTGCCAAGGAGCATCATCATCAGACTGGAGCACGCCATAATTCTAGACTACACGTATGTCTTGCACACTCACTATATTTCCCCAGTATCGCGGTAGGTGACTTTTCTCATCTCCTGAGGGACTTTTCTATGAACCATATATTATATTATTACTAATCCTTGTTTCAATCAGGAATTTGCTTTGAAATGGTTTGTTTCTCATAAGAAGTTGTTGAAATTGGGGGGTACACCTTATGGTGTAAACAAGCTCATTTCTTTTTTCTTAACAGCGTGGGCCAAGATAGCTCCCCAGGGCATGAATCACCAAAACCCTTGCTTCTCCCACACAGGGGCATAAAACCATACACTAACACTATCAATTCAATGAAAGGACAGGCAAGGCAGTACCTGATTTCCAAAAGTGTATTCATAATATTAACAGATAAAAGAAAGGTATGTTAGATTGCAGAAGAGCTTGATTAGAATCACAAGCATATGGTTTTGCCCTCAATAAATATAGAACGTAGTGGCAGCCCCTGTGGGTCTGGATGGGCTGGCTGAAGAACTACTGCCATAGTTTTTCCATTTCTATCTAGCCACATCCTCGGTGACACCACTTTTACCCCTGACTCCTCGGGGTCAGACCTACACTACGTAGGTGCTTGAGCTGAGGCTCCAGAGCCCGACACATGCAGGGTTCCTTGCGACATCTTAACCTAGGAAGTTGTGGTTAGGATGGACCACTTCTATTGCTACTTGATGCAGGGCATGGGTTTTGCTTGGGGCAGTTTAAAATGAAAGCAAAGAAAATGCTCAGAAGCTGGCATGTGGAGGATACTTATATACTGCTCGGGGAACGAATGATTATTTAAATATGGGGACATTAACAATAACATCCCTGAATGTACAGGAAATTAACTCCCAGATAAAATTAAATAAAATACTCCAGTATCTTAAAAATCTGAAGTCAGATATCTGACGGGACCTCAGTTTAATGTCTCATCTGAAAGACACCATATGCAAGGCTAGTACAGTGATTGCACTCACGCCAGTGGAGGTGAGCGGTGGGAAGAGGGGCACAGTGTGCATGTGCAAGGCAAGTAGAATAGCTGCACTCATGCCAGGAGAGGTAGGAGGTGGGAGGAGGGGTGCAGTGTGCATATGCTAGGCCAGTAGAGTGGCTGCACTCATACCAGGAGAGGTGAGAGGAGGGGTGCAGTGCGCATGTGCTAGGTCAGTAGAGTGGCTGCACTCATTCCAGGAGATGTAGGAGGTGGGTGGTGGGAGGAGAGACACAGTGTGCATGTGCAAGGCCAGTAGAGTGGCTGTACTCATGCCAGGAGAGGTAGGAGGTGGGAGTAGGGGCACAGTGTGCATGTGCAAGGCCAGTAGAGTGGCTGTACTCATGCCAGGAGAGGTAGGAGATGGGAGTTGGTGCACACTGTGCATCTTCTAGGCCAGTAGAGTGGCTGCACTCATGCCAGGGGAGGTAGAAGGTGGGAGGAGGGGCACAGTGTGCATGTGCAAGGCCGGTAGAGTGGCTGCACTCATGCCAGAGGAGGTAGGAGGTAGGAGGTGGGAGGTGGGAGGAGGGGCACAGTATGCATGTGCTAGGCCAGTAGAGTGGCTGCACTCATGCCAAGAGAGGTAGGAGGTGTGAGGAGGGGCACAGTGTGCATGTGCTAGGCAGGTAGAGTGACTGCATTCACTCCATGGGAGGTGGGCCATAGGAGAAGGGGCATAGTGGGCATGTGCTAGGCAGGTAGAGTGGCTTCACTCACACCAGGGGAGATGGGAGGTGGGAGGAGGGGCACAGTGTGCATGTGTTAGGCAAGAAGAGTGGCTGCACTCATGCCAGGAGAGGTAGGAGGAGGGGCACAGTGTGCATGTGTTAGGCAAGTACAGTGACTGCACTAATGCCTAAGGAGATGGTAAGTGGGAGGAGAGGCACAGTGTGCATGTGCTAGACAAGTACAGAGACTGCACTCATGCCAGAGGAGGTGGGAGGAGGGGCACAGTGTGCATGTACAAGGTCAGTAAAGTGGCTGCACTCACACCAGGGGAGGTGGGCGGAGTCCGGAAGTAGAGGAAGGAGAAAACCCCTAGATCTTGCTCAGGCAGCCAGTGCATCCAGGCTTAACATCATGCAGCCCACTACCTGCAGCTGGATCAGGAGTTTGTCCGGGGGAAGACAACCCTTCCTTTGACCCTCGCACCACAGAGGGAAGAATCCTGGGGGACTGCAGCCCCAGCGGAGTTAGTGAAGGATGGGGCTGGACAGTTGCTGGTTACAGCGTAACGGCAGGACAAGGCTGGTAAGTGCAAAACTGTGGGGGGAAATGACAGTATGCACATTTTAAAACCAAATAATTACCATTTCAAAGAGCCACCATAACAATCTTGCAGGTAGCGTGTGTCCACATCTCACTTTATCTTGCTAACTAGGGCAGAGCAAGAGGCAGAAGTGTACACTGCCCACAAGGAGGAGATTTTCCTTCTGTCCAAAACTGAAGATCTTCTTTGAGGATATCTCCCTCCATTGAGCCACATCATGGAACAGTAAGCAGTCAGTGTCTAGACTTCTCTGGAAAATTTTGCTAGCTGGGGCTGGTCACATTGACGTGCATTGTCGCTGCCTGTACTATGTGGGTGGCTCCATCATGCCTTAGTTCTTTGTCCCACCATCAACTGCTCTTTGGTCCACCACTGCTGAAGAACGTCGACAAACTTTCCAAGTATCACTCATGTTTCTACTTTCATTTATTATTTTAAACATTGTTTATGTCGCTGACTTAAGACAAGGAACCACTGTTTCATTATTGTCATTGCGGTAATATGAAAATCTACAAGGACGAAAACCACTCCATGTGCATTTACTGCTTAGGCCTATCCCACAATGTAGAGGCCCACAGCATTGGAAACATCACAAGAAAGCCTTAGAAGTTTATGTAAAACTCAAGACTATGGAAGACGAACAGCATGTATAGTAGGTGGCTTTGCTATCGTCACCCACTCCTTCTGTCCACAGCTCCCCTTAGACCTACTGTACTGCGTGGCTGATGGTGCTGGCTGCTGATCCTACAAAGAAAAAGGACAAGTCTGTTAAATTGGCTGACAAACACTGCTATGCAGAGAAGGAATAGCAGAGGCATAGGAAAAGGATGCCTCTCCTGAATGGTCCTATTTGCCCCTTAAAAGATGTAAGTCCTTGGACAAGGACAGATCCCAGGCTAAGGCCTCAGGTACTGCTGACCCTCCCTGAACATCTCTCAGACAACAAGGTCGGTGTCTGGCACAGACTCTGATCTCCCACTGGGGGATTTTCAGCTGATTCTGCTGTTTATTTATTTATATTTATTTAAGAGATTCACCGGGAAGGCATGCTGAGCAGAGTACTGCTCGATTCCAGATGCGTCCTGGGGGTAGGGGGGTTACAGCAGAACAAGAACATACATTGACAGAGTACAGCGGTAGGTGAGACGGTTCAGTACAGTTACAGGAACAGTTATAGATACTTAATCACTAAAATGTGCTACCAGACATGCGAGGGAGCAGAAATACAAGTTAGTAACAGAATAAGTTGCTCCGCAACTGGGAGGATTATGGAGATGAGGGGAGGACTAAGGGGGAGGTTACAGTTGCAGACGGTAGCTAAGTGCAGTCTGAGAAGAGCATTCAGTTGAGGAGTGCTTGAGGAATGTCTGATGTCGGCTGTCAGGGGAGTTCCAGTTTGGGCAACCTGAAGCTGAACGCAGCCTGGCCTGACTGGGTGGATCTGTGGGGATATGTAGGAGCCTAGCATCGATATTTCGAAGAGCATAAGTAGGAGGAGAGAGGGTGGCTAAGGAGGAAGACAGGTAGGAGGGGAGGGTATGTGACCAGAACTTGCCAGAGGTTTTAGCGCAGTGGATCAGTCTTCTGTTATGAAGAGACGGGAGGTCCAGGGATTGGTAGAGGACACAGTGGTGGGTATTGGGAGGGAGGTTTAACGAGAAGCGGCAAAAAGAGTTAAAAAGGGGATCCAGCCTAGCTAGGGAAGTTTGGGGTGCGGTGCAGTAGACGACATCGCCGTAATCAAAGACAGGAAGGATCATTTTTTGCACTATTGCTTGTCTAGTGCATAGAGGGATGCAGTTTTTATTCTGGTAGAGGGCTCCCAACATAGGTTGCAATTTTTGTGTAGTGCATCGATATGCACTGAAAGTCAAGATGCTGGTCTAGCCAGACCCCAAGATAACGATAGAAGGTACAGGCCTAGGGGGAGCTATTCAAAGTGTAGAACGTGGAGGTGCAGGGAGTCATGCTAATTTGGACCGGAGCCAAGGTGAGGGAGACTGTTTTTTAGGGTTTAGGTGCAGCTGGTTTAAGGTGAACCAATGTTGAACGGAATCAAAATCCTTCTGTAGGCAGGCTGTCACTGCACTAGAGGATGCGCCAGAGGCGAACAGCACCGTGTCATCAGCATACATGTGGATAGATGTTTGTAGGAAGGCAGCAGGCAGGTCATTAAGAAAGATAGAGAACAGCAGCGGGCCGAGTACAGACCCTTGGGGGACACCACTGGTGACAGGAAGTGAGGTGGATCTGGCCGAGCCAATGCGGACTGATTGGGACCTGTCAGCCAGGTAGGAGTAGAACCAGTCGACTGCATTTTTGACAGTCCTGCTTGAGTAAGTTTAGCCAGCAGCAAGGGATGGGAGACTGTGTCGAAAGCCTCGCTAGGTCAATGAAATGGCAGCTGTTAATTCTCCTTTATCCATTCCCGTGAGGATTGCATTAGTAAGACGAAGAAGGGAGGTGGTGGTGGAGTGATTTCTCCTGAAACCGGCCTGGAAGGGGGTTAAAAAGGATATAGAATCGAGATAATGACAGAGCTGAGAGAGAACGAATCGCTCTTGAATCTTTGCTAGGGCAGGGAGCAGGGATATGGGACGATAGTTGGATGGAGAGGAGAGGTCCCCTCCTTTAGGTAGTGGAACGACAGTGGCTTGTTTCCATGAGTTGGGGACTGCCCCAAGTTTGAAGGACAAGTTAAAAGAGCAGTGCTGAGTGGGTATGCTGGCAGGTGCAGAGCAGAGCGTCTTGGAATCGAGGCCGATGGGCATTTTCCCTTTGTTGGGTCAAGCGCCTGCAGTATTTTTAGTACCTGGCTAGATGAGACTGGCTGGAGGCAGAAGGTGGCTGGGGTAGGTACAGAAGGGGGAGTGGACAAGGATAGGGATGAGAGGAGCGGATGGAAGAAAACAGGGAGGAAAAGTAGGAGTTAAACTCCAGAGGCAACCAGGCTAGGATCAGTAATGGAATTACCCGCAGTTTAGAGTGGGATTAGGGTTGGGCAGGTGGGAGAGGAGGGATTTAATAGACTTCCAGAAATGAGTGGGGTGGGAGAAGTTGTTGTTAAAAGCAGTTTTAAAGTAATTAGATTTAGCCAGTCGTGATGTGTCTTGTACAGGCGTTTCTTAGTGACCGTAGTGTAGCTGGGCTGTTTGATCACCTGTGGCCTTAAAAGATTTCCAGGCACGGTCTCTGGTACGAAGGAGTTCCATAAGGGTAGAGGTTACCCATGGTAAGTGGGAGCCTCTTACCCGGGATCTTCTTAGGGGTGCGTGTCGGTCCCAGATGGCGAGGAAATTTGCAGAGAAAAAGTTCAGGGCATCATCTGTAGAGGTGGCCCTAGGGATGAAAGACCAATCAATACTAGAGAGGTCACTTAGGAGAGCAGTCAGGTTAAGAGACTTATAGCTTCTGTTTTGAAGCACACGGGGTGGGGGGGCCATAGGGCGGAAGATTTTTCTCACGATAAAAATCATATGGTGATCACTGAGGGAGTCGGGTAGAAGGCCAGCTTTACAGATCCGATGGGGGTGGGTAGTTAAAGCCCAATCCAGTAGTGTGTGCTTGTTTGATTTAAGGTTTAGACGAGTGGGTTCCGCTATTTGCTGGGACAGGTTTAGGGCATTTATTTGTTGACGCGATTTGGAGGCTGCACTGCCTAGCCAGTTCAGGTTGAAATCCCCAAGGATATGAAGTTCCCCGCCTCCGTGTGACCTCAGGTTGCCAAGATGGTTAATAATGCAACTCAGAGGAGTACCAGGTGGACAGTAAGACCCAGCAATATAAATTGAATGGAGTGAGGTAGAGGATTTTGATTAGAAGGAGTCCACAGAAGGAAAAGGGCAGGCAGGGGTTCTAGAGAACTGGAGATTGAGGATATGTACATGGCTGTGCCACCCTTCTTTCTGCCCTGTCTGTCCTGGCGTATTAGGGAAAAACCAGGATGGAGAATTCGCATCCTTGTTGTAAGGCTTTAGCCATGACTCAGTGATAATGACTATATCAGGGCAGTGCAAGGACAGTAGTTTGCAGGGTTTCTATTTTGTTTAGGATACTGCATATATTTAGGTGGACAATTTTGAGTCCCTTAAGGAGGTGCGAGCTGATACTGGGGTTGAGAGGCTAGAGGATGCAGGTGGACCTGGGTTAAGTTCGATATCCCCGGCTATAATGAGAAGGAGGGCCAGAATGTGCCTTGATAGCTGCATGAACTTCAGGAGATGCACATGCCGGGTGGAGAGGGTGGGTGAATGGGAGTCCGTCCTAGGGCCCAGGTAGAGGGGGATAGAAAGAGCAGGTTTCGCAGCATGGAACGCGGGAGGCAGGATAGAGGCCCCCAGTGGGCACAGACTCTGATCTCCCACTGGGGGATTTTCAGCTGATTCTGCTGTTAATTTTGTCCCGTCGATGGTTCTGTTGTCGGTAAACCCATCAGTGCCTGTCAACAGGCACATGCTGTTTTAGACAATGTTTGAACTCTTCCAAAGCCTTCTGCCATGACTCCACCATTGACACTAATCCCATCGCCACAGTCAGTACAGCAACTGTCAACTTCTTTGATGATGCAGGAGTTCCCTCTGCTACTTGCAGACCCTAGCAAAGAACTTCCTTTGTTGAGGTCTGGCCTTTTGATGGCTCCTCCTGCCATCAACCAGATCCCAATGACTTTTGATGATGATGAGGAGCTGGAATACAATCCAGAGTACATGAAGGAGGAAGGTCTGACTCCCTGATGTGGTGGGCTCCAATTCCACTCTATCCAAATGTGGTGAGGAAATTTTGTGCTACAGACCTAGGTCCCTTCCAGAGGAGGCCTCTTTCCAGGCTTTCCTCCGGCAGGTCTAGGCTAAACTGGGATTTGCTGCCCAGGAAGGGGATTCATCTAAGAAAAATCTTTATGTGTTAGTAGAGGTGTCTGCTTCCTCCACTGTGTTTATTCCTCCTTTTCACATGGGTTTGGAGGATGCCACACTGGCTGCTTGGCACAGGCCCTTTGCTTTATCAGCTGTGCCTCATAAGGCAGATAAACAGCCTGCGCCTTCTAGCAAGTCCTTTTGTTCCTCTCAACCCGAGACAGATTCAGTGGTTATCTTGGCTGCTTATGATAGGTCCAAGGCTCCTAAATATATGAGTTTTCTCCCTCCAGATAAAGAATCAAGGAGGCTTGATGTAATGGGCAAGAGGACGTATGCTTCAGCATCCCTTGGACTAACGATTGCCAACTACAAGGCTTACATGATTAATGTCAGAACGGCCTGTGAAAGTGAATGGCTGGCATAGCCAACATACTGCCTGATGGCCTGAGTAAGCTGAGGTCTAGCAGACCATTGCACATGGCCTACAGGTTGGTAAGCACCTGTTAAGGTGAGCTTATGATGCCTTGAATGCAGCTTCTTGTGCTGTTTTTTTTTTTTTTTTTGTTAAACACTTTATTGCAAATCCAAAACAAGTGTCATATATTGGCACTTGCCTGCACCACCACTCCTGGTTAAGGGTTGCTGGCTTTACCTCTGAGGTCCAACAGTCAAGTCCTTAATGCTCCCTTTATAAGGTAAGCAGCTTTTGGCACTGATGTTGCATATGCTTTGTAGGACCTTCAGTTGTCTAAAATGATCCTGCAATCCCTGAATACTCTGAATCCTGAGCCCCAGGTAGGGGCCGGGGTTCTTTTTACAGGCCCTATGCCCAACCCAGTACAAGCAACTCCCAGGGTCCTAGTCATGGCTCTCAGTGGCTCCAGGCCTCCCCACAGGTCAGTTTGCCTCCTGGTGCCCAAGCCAGTCTCACCAAAAGTGAGATATTCCACTGCCTTCTGACTCTCCTTCCTCTGGCCCCTGCAGATCAGGGTGTCATAGTGGGGGACCAAATCTCCCTCTTCCTGCAAAAGTGGAGGGAGATCACAACAGATGCTTTGGTACTGGAGGTGGGTCAGTGAGGACATTCTCTAAAAGTCCTCTTTGTCTCTCCAGAGCATCCTCCTTGCCAAACATTTACCCTTCAGGATATCTTTCCCTCCTGATGGAGGGAGTTCAGCCCCTCCCCCCAGCAAAAGGGCAATAGAACCCATCCTGGTTCCAGAACTGGACATGGCTTTTATTTTTGGTATTTCCTGGTACAAAAATGGATAGGAACGTATGGCCCATCTTGGATCTCCAAGGCCTCAAGCTGTTTATCAAATACAAATGGTTCAGAATAGGCTCTTTACAGTCCCTTCTCCTCCTGCTATTGCAAGGGGACTGGTTGTGTGCCCCGGATAAGAAGGATATTTACCTCCATATCAGAATCTGCATATCCCACAGGAAATTCCAGCGGTTTATAGATCAGGGCTCACACTATCATTTTTTTGACTTGCCTTTTGGCTTGTTCTCTGCACTGCATGTCTTTACCAAATGCTTTGCAGCAGTTGCTGCCTCCCTCCAGTGGGAAGGCCTCTGTGTTTTCCCATACCTTCATGAGTGTCTTCTAAAGACTTCATCAAAGGAGGCAATACTGTACACCCTGTTCCACATCAGATAGTTCTTCAAGCAGTTGGGCATTATGTTGAATGAGCCAAAGTCAGTCTTCACTCTTTGCAAGTATCTCCAATACACTAGAGCAGTTCTGGACAAGGCATTGGGTTTGGCTATTCTCCCATCAGACTGTGCTACTGAACTGGTTGCCCAGGCTCAGCTGGTCTCATCCAGCAATTATGTCTCAGCCAGATGTCTCTTAAGGTTTATAGGCCCCATGGCAGCTGCTATTCTGACTTTCCTTCTGGTCCACTTGCTCATGAGGATTGCACAGTGGTTTCTCTGTGCCCAGTGGGCTTAACATTCTGACAAGCTGGAGTGTCTCATAGAATTGACACCTGTGCTTTGTCACTCCCTGTTCTGGTGGCTGGACTGCTCCACCCTAGAGACAGGGTTGTCCTTTTTTTATTGGTCTCCTCCATTAGTGATGACAATGGACACCTCAGGTTTGGGGTGGGGTGCCTATCAGTGCCCCTTTTGGACCCGGGTCAATAGAAACATAGAAACATTGAATTTGACGGCAGATAAGGACTGCTTGGCCCACCTAGTCTGCCCATTTCCCTACCTAATGGATAGTCTGCAGATCCTAGTTAACCAACAGCCTACTTCCTCCTACCCCCACTAGAATTGCCATATGTCTATCCCATGCATTCTTGAATTCCCCCATTGTTTTTGACTTCACTACCTTCTCAGGAGAGCTGTTCCATGTACCCACAACCCTCTCCATGAAAAAATACTTCCTCGCATTACCTCTGAGCTGTTCCCCCTTCTATCTTCAAATTGTGCTCCCTTGTTCTTGCATATCTCTTTTTCTGAAAGATGCTAATGTCTTGGACTCTGTTCATTCCCTTGATGTGCTTGAAAGTTTCTATCATGTCCCCCCACTCTCCCTCCTCTCCTTGAGTGTATACATATTAAGCTTCTTTAATTTCTCTTTGTATGTCTTCTGGTGCAGACCCTCCACCATTTTAGTTGCCCTCCTCTGGACAGCCTCCATCCTGTCTATGTCCTTGTGGAGATGGGGTCTCCAGAACTGGACGCAGTACTCCAGATGGGGTCTCAACAACTGTCTGTACAGAGGGATAACAACTTTCTGTTTTCTACTGGTGATGCCTCTCCCTATGCATCCCAGTATCCCACCAGCCCTCCTTACAGCCTTTTCACATTGCTTGCCCACCTTAAGGTCATCTGATATGACTACACCCAGGTCCCTTTCCATTTCAGTTGTTATTATCTCACCCCCCATTGTGTACTCTTCCCCTTGATTTTTGTTTCCCAGGTACATTATTTTGCACTTCTTTGCAGTGAATCTAAGCTGCCATACATTTGATCATTCCTCCAACCTTGCCAAGTCTTTTTGCATCCTTTCCACCCCACCTTCTGTATCAACCCTGTTGCAGATCTTTGTGTCACCTGCAAAGAGACATACTTTTCCTTCCAGTCCCTCTGCAATGTCACTTATAAAGACATTAAAGAGGACTGGTCCCAGTACTGAACCCTGCGGTACCCCACTAGTAACCTCCCCTTTCTTCAGAGTGAACTCCGTTTACTATTATCCACTGTTTCCTGTTGTTCAGCCAATTTTTTACCCAGGCTAGCACTTTGGGACCCACTCCAAGGCTGGCTAACTTGTATATTAATCTTTTGTGTGGGACTGTGTCAAATACCTTGCTAAAGTCTAGGTAGGCCATGTCCACAGCCCCTCCCTGGTCTACTACATTGGTCGCCCAGTCAAAGAAATCTATTAGATTCGTCTGACAGAACCTTCCTGCCGTGAATCCATGCTGCCTTGGGTCCTGTGCCCCACTGGCCTCTAGGAACTCAACAATTCTTTCCTTTAGAAGTGCTTTCATCATTTTTCCTACCACTAAGGTCAAACTAACAGGTCTGTAGTTTCCTGCTCTGTCTTGCTTCCACTTTTGTGAAAGGGATTCACATCTGCCCTCCTCCAGTCCTCCGGTACCACACCATCCTCCCATGATTTGTTAAAAAGGGTAGTCAGTGGTGTCACTAGTTCTACCCTTAGTTCTTTTAGAATTCTTGTGTGAATCCCGTCAGGCCCCATTGCTTTGTCCACTTTCAGTTTTAAGAGTTCTTTCAGGACCCTTTCTTCTGTGAATGGACTGGTATTGACCTCCCTATCCAGAGTGCTTCTATTCTTTGATTTAGGTACCTCCTTTCTTCTTTTTGGAATACTGGAGCGAAGTATTCATTCAGTATCCCTGCTTTTTCACTGTCATCCTCTGCCCACCCTACTTTCCCTTTATTAAGCCTCACTATCCCTCCCTTTATCTTTCTTCGCTCCCTAATGTACCTATAAAAGGTTTTATCCCCCTTCTTAACCAAGTTGGCTATCTTTTTCTCAGTTTGGGCTTTTGCTATTGTGACTGCCTTTCCCACTTCCTTCTGCTTTAAAATAGTAGTTGACTGCAGATAAGGACCGAAAGGCCCATACAGTACAGTTCTCTGTCCTGCTCCTTCTGTGTTTCCTTATACTTCCTGAATGTTACCTTTTTCTCCTTAACCTTCCCTGCCACATCTTTTGAGAACCATAGTGTTTTTTTCCTTCATTTTGCATTGTTGATTAGCTTTACACAAAGACTTGTTGCCTCTGTGATGGCTGTTTTGATTTTTCCCCATTGTTCCTCCACCCCTCCTCCTTGCCCGTTTGCTAGTGCTTTTCTGAGGCACTCTCCCATTTTCCCAAAGTCAGCCCTTTAAAGTCCAACACTCTTGCTTGTTGTATGGCTAGACTCTATGGCTGTGTTTATCGTGAACCACACTGGTTGGTGGTCACTTGTTCCCAGATGGCCACCCACTTCTAAATCCGAGATCCTTTCTCCATCCCCATTCGACAGTACCAGGTCTAAGATTGTTCCTTCCCTAGTGGGTTCCACCACTAGCTGTCTGAGGCATGCCCCCTGTAGGGCATTGAAAATAATCCTGCTTTTTGATGTGGCTGCAGCCAGGGTGCTCCAGCTAACATCTGGCATATTCAGGTCCCCATCAACAATATCTCCCCTTTTTCTGCCATTCTAAGGATGCCTTCTATCATTTCCTTGTCCATTGCCTCCCCTTGGGATGGGGGTCTGTATACAACCCCTGTGAAAATTGTGGTGCCATAACCTGTCTCCAGGGTAACCCACAGTGCCTCCTCTACTGCCTGTTTATCCTTTAGATCCATTGCTTTGATCCCTTCCCTTACATAGAGAGCTACTCCTCTTCTTCTTTTACCCTCGGTGTCCCTCCTGTAGATTGCATACCCTGGTATGTTGACATCCTAGTCATGGTTCTCAGTGTACCATATTTCTGTGACTGCCACAATATCCAGATGTCCCTCTTCCATCAAGGTCACTAGTTCAGGGAGCTTGTTACACAGACTATGGGCATTGGTACTCATCACCCTCCATTTGTTGATGGCCTTAACCCATTTAGCCCCATCCCTGTCCTTACTGCCTTTTTCTACATTTACCCCAGTCCTGCTCCCCATTACCTTCTCTACCTTGGTGTTTACCTCTCTAACTACTGTGTTTGGTGGGGGAGGCTAGGTTTTCCCAGCTCCTTTTCAGTGCCTCCCCCCTTGGCTAGTTTAAATGCTTGCCAGTGATGCATTTAAAACTATCACCTAGGATTCTGGTTCCCCTCCTGGACAGATGCAGACCGTCATGCCAGTATTGGCCTGTATTCCTCCAGGCAGACCTTCAGTCCCCAGTGAAGCCAAAACCCTGAGCTCTGCACCAGTTTTTCAACCATTTATTGAATCCCATGGTGTGGAGTACCCTAGCATCACCCTTGCTATAGACAGGTAGCACCTCTAAGAAGGTTACTGTATGTGCTACTTGTCTAAGGCCCCTCCCCAACTCTTCAAACTCCTCTTGCACTGCTCTGATCCCATTCACAGCCAGGTCCTTTGTCCCTAGATGGACAATGATATCCAGTTCCCTCCCTCATGCAACTGCTTCCGCAATCCCGAGGATTTGCTCCCTGTCCCTCCAAACCATGGCACCAGGCAGGCACCTTACCTCCCTCTCCCCTTCGTTCCCCAGATCTACCCCCTAATGATTGAGTCCCCCACCAGGAGTTGTTTCCTTCCCCTGTGGGGTCCCATACCACCCTCCTGTGGGACTCCTTTGTGGAGGTTCCCAGCATCCTCCTAGGTCTCTACTGCAGGTGCCTCCATAGAGGAACCACTCTCCACCAGGAAAGCATATGAATTGTGGAGAGGTACAACTGGTGGAATGTGCCTCTGTTCCACCACCCTCTCCCTCCCTGATCCCACCTTGGTCCAACTGCTCTTCTTTCTTGGCAACCTCAGTGGTCCCCCTTGGACACAGTTCTACAAAGCAACACTGTGAAGATGAGGACTGTTCTGCTTAGCCTACGGGCCCTCGCTTCCCTCCTTCCTGGTCATCAGCTGTTGATCTGTATAGACAACATCTCTATGATGTACTACTAAAACCTCTCTGCAGAGAGGCAATGAGGGTCTGGCACTGGGCTGGGGAGCATGACTTGTTCCTGTCAGTCATTTTCCTGCCTAGCACCCTCAATGCCCCTGCTGATAGCCTCGGCTGATCCCAGGTGCACTGCCATGAAAGGGAGCTGTTGAACTCCATCGTTGATGATCTCTTCACAAAGTGGGGTCACCCAGACATAGACCCCAAACTGTTGCATTTCTACTTGCTCGCTCCAGGGCCTGGAGTTTTTTAGTGAGCTCATTGTCCCTCTCTTGGAAAGGGAGGTTGATGTTCCCCTTTCCCCATTCCCTGTAATACAGAGGGTTCTGATTAAGTTGCGGGCCGAGTCAGCCACCCTGATTCTGGTGGCTTTGTACTAGCCCAGAAAAATCTGGTTCCCTCTGCTCCAGCACTTGGCAGTGGAATCCCGTGCCTTGCTCCCTGTGCAGGTGGGACTTCTATTGCAGGAGCAGGGATCTTTGATCCCTGTGCTTCCACACCTGGCTCCTGAGGATGTAAAGCTCTCCCCTTTGGGGTTTCCCTAGTGGTTCTGTTGGTGTCCTGATAGCCATCTACTAGATACACCTACTCATAGAAATGAAAACATTTTTCAGTTTTGTGTGCTGCCTGTTGGCTGGATCCCATCACATGTTCATTCAGCTGGAAGATGGACTGCCTCCTGTTCCTTATAGATGCATGCCTCTGATATTACCCTGTTAGTGTCCACTTTTCATGCCCTCACTGACAGCAAGACTGTGGCCCAGTTTAAGGTTTATTGCAGGTTCCTCAGAAATATTCTGCTGCTGCACTTGTGGTCTATGATACGGTTCTGGTGAGGATTTTAATTTGGTTCTGGAGACATTTGCTACGCCTCCCTTTGAGCCTGCTGCTACTTGTGAGCTGTGCTTTCTTTCATGGAAGACCTTGATCCTAATGACAATGACATCTGCTAGACATTTTTCTGAATTGCATGCTCTGGTTATAGAGCCTTCTTTTCTCACATTCCACAAGGATAGGGTTACCTTGTGTATCAATCCTCATTTTCTGCTGAAAGTCATTTGTGAGTGAACACTAAATCAGACTATTGACCATTCAGTTTATTTTTTGACTTCTATGGATAGTGGGGAAAATAGTTTGCATATGCTTGATGTCCGTTGGATGTTATGTTCATACCTTGATTGTACTAAAGATAGTAGAAAATCCTCTCAGATCCTTGTGGCTTTCACCCCAGGATGGAGGGCTCCCCTATTTTGAAGCAGGGCCTTTCTAAATGGTTTGCCTGCTGCATTTCTTTCTGTTACCAGAAGCACAGTAAGCAACTTCCTGGCCCTGTCTGTGCTCACTCCACCTGGGAGAGGAGGGGGTGGTGGCTACTTCTATGACTAGTTCTCGCAGTGTGTCCGCTGTTAACATATGTGCTGCTGCCCCTTGGAACACTGTGCATACTTTCACTAAGCACTACAGTTTGGACATCATCTCTTGTAGATGTGCTGGATGTGGCCTTACTTTCCTGCAAGGCCTCCTTACTCACAGTCCTTAGAGCCCTCCTTTGTTCCTCGGTGCCCTAGTACTACTTGGGAATCATTCCATATGGCTCAATGGAGGGAGATATCCTCCCAGAAGATAAAATAGTTACTCACTATAACAGTAAATCTTCAAGAGAATCTCCTTCATTAAGCCACAGCTCTACCTCCCTCCTCCCATTTTCAGGAGACATGTGGTCTTCCTGTCTATTCTCACATACTGGTTATCTTCTTATGGCTGAGATTGGCACATTTATTCAGGTTTCTATGTCCTTTCCTGTGTCCCTGGCTTGGTCTTGGTTGCTTTGGTCTCTGTCAGTCCAATTTTCTTCCAAGTTTGTCTCTGACAGGGAACTGAAGCATGATGGGCCTGTCCACTTTATGTAGGCAGCCATGACACATGTCGATGTGGGCAGCCCCAGCTAACAAAATTTTCTGGCTGGTCCTGATGCTGACAGCTTACAGTTCCATGATGTGGCTCAATGGAAGAGATTCTCTCGAAGAGCTAATGTTACATTAAATAACTATTATTTACTAGGTGGATTCAGGGGTAAGCAAGGGAGTATTGGGAGGGCGGCTGATGTGGGAGTGGCAGCCGGGGTCTGTGACCGAGCTGAGGGTAATGACGGGGGGGGGGGCACCAAAAAGACAAAATAAAAAAAAATGTTCATAGTCTTGTAAGGTAATAAAACAAATTCCATTACTAGCTGAAACCCCTATGTGGGGGAATACCTGTTAGCTGTCGTGGTATGCATGGTATCTAAATTATTTATTTATTTAGTTTTTGTTGACCAGATAAGTGCACTAGACAAATTTTGCCTATTTTCAGGCATGACCCGGGGTGGTGGATACAGATGAATGCCAACTGACTTTGAACCAGATTAAGCTATTGGTGATATTTTAGTGAATGAGAGAAATTTGGCCAGGGCACTGGGGAATTTTTTTTTTTTTTAGTGGTTTAACCAGGTATAGCACACTAAGCTGAAAGCTTTTTTACAGGAGCGACCTGGGAGCACAAGGAGATTAAGTGACTTGCTCAGTGAAATTCCCCTACTCTTTTTGAGAAGTGCCATGGGATCTTTAACATCCACCTGAACTACCACCAGAACAGGCAGATGGGACCTCGGTTTAACGTCTCATCCGAAAGACAGCACCTCAGGAGTGCAGCACCCCCTCATGCTGCACTGCAGTGTCAGTATTGGGATATTAACCCAAGTGCCTGGTGTGGGGCTAGAACCCACAGCCTTCTGATCTCCCAGCCTCAGAGGCGAGTGTACTACCTGCTGAGCCACTGACACTATTACTATTATAAATTACTCTTTAGGGACCACATAACCCCTACTTTAGTTTACATTGGATGCTGTTACAATTTTGATGTGACTTTTATGGCTGCGTGGGTGGAGATTCGCAGGAATTTTGCCAGCATCTGAGAAGAGAACTGTGGAAGTATCGTAGAGGCAGAGGTCAGGAAGCATAGGAAAACCAGGAGCAGTTGTAAAATTCACAAGTGATTTATTGCTAATAACAGTAAAATAAAAAAATAAAATTGTTCAGTGTATTTATTTAATTAAAAGTTTTACCAGGAAAGGCATACTGAGCAGGCAGCTGCTCGATTCCAGATGCGTCCTGGGGGTATAACTATTTACAAAGGCAGTATAAACAGAAAAAGTCCATCTGGGTTTCTTCTCAATTTTCAGTCTTGGTCCCTGTAATTTTTTCTTTTGCAAGAAATTGCAGCTCTGTTTTTATAAGTCTTTTAAAACCCCGTTCATTAAGAAAACAACATGCTTCTCGCACAGTGTTCTTGTAAGTTTCAACAAATGCAGTAAAAAGAACATTGTGACCCAGAACTGACCTCCTGCTTACAGCTACTCAGAGAGTTTGCAAACAGGTTAACCCCTTGAGTTCCAAATAGCTTTTTGCAATCATTTCAACAGTATAACTATATACATTTCAACAGTAAAACTATATACATTTGAAAACAAAGGGATCCCAATATCTGTTACATTTCCACATAATGATTCACATATATTTTTGTACCAGCAGATATGCAAGAGAAGGTAGAGAGATAGCGAGAGGCAGAGAACTGCAAGACTGTTGTGGTGATCAAGTCCTAGGTCTCACGAGAAAATTTGGTTGCACAACCAGACAGATGATATAGAAAAGGAGAGAATAGAACAAATCCTTGCATTTAAACTCTTTCTCCAGAACAACTGGGACAGGGCCCTATTCAACCCTATCACATACCCCCCTTCTTAAAAGGGAATCTATTTTACAAAAACAATTTTCCAAAATTTTCTTAAATTCTCCTTTAACATGACAGTAGCTTGTAATAGTTATAATTCTGTGCACATGCAGCATATCAAACAGAGAAGCTTTAACTCACATTTTTTTTAACCTTCGGAATTCTCAGTTCCTGATTCATATCTAGACAGAAAATCAGCATTGGCACTCTCTTTCCCAGATTTGTGCATCACTTTAAATTTAAATGGCTGTAGTGACAGGTACTACCGTGCGATTATAGAATTTTTGTTCATCATTTGGTTAAGCCAATAAAGAGGATTGTGATCTGTTACAAGTACAAAATCAGCTCCTAGTAAGTAAAACTTAAGGGACTCCATAGCTCAGTTTGCTTCAAGACATTCCTTTTCAATGGTGGAATACCTTTTCTCCCCTGTCATGCAATTTCCTACCTATGTAGAGAATAGGATGTTCTTTCCCATCTATATGCTGATCCAAGACTGCACCTAGGCCTACCTCTGATGCATCTGTTTGTAACAAAAATGGTTTCTCAAAGTCTGGGCTTCTTAAAACAGGGGCTGAACATAATGCAGCCTTAATGGCTCAAAAAGCCTCATCACACTCTGGGGTCCAGTTTACATTATTTGGGAACCATTTCTTTGTGAGTTCAGTGAGGGGAGTAGCTAACTGGGCAAAGCTGGGAACATCTGGTTCCGAAATCTCCGATAATAACCAGCCAGTCCTAAAAATGACCTGACATGTATTTTGGTTGTGGGGACAGGGTTGTTAGCTACAGCTTCTGTCTTGGAAACCTCTGGCTTGACTTCTCTATTTCTCAAAACATAGCCCAAATATCTGTTTTTTGCATGCCAATGCACACTTGGTAGGATTAATTGTCAGACCTGCCTTTTTGATTGATTGGATAACTGCTCGTAGGTGTTCCAGGTGGCTTTTCCAGTCTGGACTATACACCATGACATCATCCATGTATGCAGCACATTAACCAGTGTGAGCGGATAAAATTACATTCATATACCACTGGAATGTAGTGGGAGTGCTATGTAAACCAAACAGCATGGTGGTGAACTGATAGAATCCTATAGGAGTGGCAAATGCAGTTTTGTCTCTGGATTTTTTAGCTAGGGGGATTTGCCAGTAACCCTTGGTGAGATCAAGGGTACTGATATACTTAAGTTGGCACTCCCCAGTCTGTCCACCAAATCATCTATTCTGGGCATAGGATAACTGTCAAATTCTGACACTTGATTAAGTTTCTTAAAATCAAGACAGATTCTTACACCCCTTCTTTTTTCTTTACAGTCACCACTGATGATGACTACGCACTTCTTGACTCTTCTGTATACCCAATTCTTTCATTTTTTGTATTTTCTTAACCATGTCTGCTCTTAACTGCTCTGGTAATCTCTATATAATGTATGGGGAGCCCTTATTATTAACTGAAATCAAGCAGATTACAACCTTGTTATGCTATTGTTATGACATCACTCTGTTGTTAACCCTTCTTGAGTATGTCATATCAATGGTATAACAAAACAGAATGCTCACAACAATCAATGTTCAGTAAAGTAATTCAATCTGCAATTACACAATCTTGGTAACCCATACACTGTAAAATATAATGTATGGTCTTTGGTTAACCACGCTGAAAACACTTCTCGAGGTTGCCGTGACATCTGAAAACCTCTCGAACTGGCGCCTTGAGGTTTATAATGATGCTGTCATGGCAACCTGTTGAAGTGTTGCAGAGTGGTTATTAACTAAATCCAATTTACATTATCCTCTATGTCTTTGTCTAATAGAGTGAGCATTCTTTGCCGCTATTATGTACTCGACACCTTTAGCTCGACCTGGCACTGCGGTAAAAGTACTGTTAAATGTCTTTAGCAAGTTATGACTTTCTGAGGTTTGTTCAGAGGTTAAGGAAACATTCATCTTTACAGCATCAACAGTAACAGTTTGCTCCAGTCTATCATAAGCTACATCAATATCTTCTTTATCAGTTTCTTTTTTTTTTGTAATATATATTTATTAAATTTTGCAAGACAAAACTTACAAAATAGTAAAATCACAGGAGAATGACACATACAAAACCTCCTCAGGATTGCTTATACATACCCATTACAAACCTCCTCCCTATACTACATAGGGGAATAACCCAGAAATGAATAGTCACCAGTTACGCACAGCATGCAGCTTAAGGAAGAACTAGAGGACACCAATACTGCTGGACCCAACCAATATGAGATCCACCAGTGCCCATAATAAAAATAAAGATTAACAAACAGCCCAGATACCCAGAACCAGTAAAATTAAACCATAGGTACTTTCACCATAAAAGTACCAATAAATTTAAACCAAAGTTACTATTTCCCCCCCAAAACTATACTTGGCGAAGTAGTAGAGGCACCAGACCACTAAGAAATAAGTTCAAAAAATGAGTCCTGCGTTAAGGAACACTCTTGTCCATATATTGTTATATCTAAATGGCAGAAGAAGTCCACAGAGTCCTATAAACAGGGGCACAAGAGAACTTACTTAGAGAGGGTTCCTGCAGAAGATCTTCACATATAGGACTGTGACCCCTGGCATCTGGACCACACGGAAAACTTCTAGCTAGTAATACATAGTGGGGGACTGCCCCTGGCATGACATGATGGGGCGTTGGCAAGACAGTATATAGGGGGCGATCTCCATGCCGGCCCTCCAATTCTTTTCTGCTGTCTACCTGAATTCGTCGGACCTCGCAGTGAACTAGGCTTCAGTCGACCACCTTTTGCCAGAAGTATTCCTAAGTTTTCTGTCCTTTTTCTAAAATTTTGTTGCATGTCTTCATGCAAAATTAAAAAGAAGTGCTCACAGTGCAGCACTCAGATCCCGCATGGGGATGATCACTCCCGCTGTGTCCTCTGCCTGGTCCCCAAACACCGGGTGGCAGATTGTGAAATCTGCCAGTCCTTTAACCAGGCCACGTGCTCCCAGTGCCAGAAGGCCCTCAATGCCCATCTTCTAAAACAATGCCTTGATTCAATGGAAAGGAGCTTCAGGAACTGTGGGAACATTTCTCTTTACCCACCTCAGAGAAAGAGAAAAAGAAGAATGAGACGCGCTGGGAATGGCATTGGTCTCCTTCTACCCAGCATCCACCAGACAGCCGATGCCACTTCACATGGGGCCTCCACATTGATGAGTACATCTCCTCCTAGGTCTCGATCCACCCCAGTGGATCGAACACCTTCCCCCCCATCTGCCTTGATCAGTGGGCAGCAAGGGGGTTCCTCTCTGGAGGATTTCCCTTCAGGGCCTGTCGACAGCTCAGCCAATAAGTCTCCCTCTGGCTTTGCCACTGGGTGTACAGCCTCAGTTGATAAGTTGGACTCCAGCTCCTCTGTTGTTGTCCTCTTGACTGCGTTGGGTAAGTAGGACATTGGCTCCTCTAACGCCTGCCTGGTTGAAGTCGAGCAGTTGGTTGCCGGCCTGTCCAATGACTGTTTGGTGGAAGCTCTCCCATCGGATCCTTCCTTGGTTCCTGATACTGCACAGAGCCAGATTCCAGGCTCCCCTGCATCCCTTGAGGGTTCTCTCTTCTGGGCGTTACTGACACAGCCCGACTACTCATTTTCCCAGGACCTCTGGGACTCAAGTTCTGCTGTCCAGGAGACCTCTCCTGTGTCGGGCCTTCCTACCGGGATTTCTGCTTCTCCAGCAGACCTATTGATGGGGGTATTGATTCCCTTACCTCTTCGCCTTTCTCAGATCAGATGTTGGGCATCATTCGACCCCAGACCCCGGGCCAATCATCAGTTCAAGTACCCACTGATTTGGGGATGGACTCGGGATTTTCTGCTTTGATGCTGGAGCCCCCTCCTGGCCCACCAGGGATCCCTATAGAGGCCTCAGGCTTGCTGATGGGCCTTCATGTTCCCAGCAGTCCCTCAGCCCTGCCACCTTCTGGGCCTCCAGACCCTCTGCCGTCGGGCCCTTCTGGCAACTACCCCAGCTACCCACCACCACAGTTCCCATTTTAGCCAATGCTTGGAGGGCCATTGCCGGAGTTACCCATCATAGATGCCGACACCAGGGTACCTGATGCCAGGCCACATGTATCAGGGGTACCATCCTTACCCCTACTCGTATCAGACTCCTGGTTACTCCCCTTACTCTATCATGGGGTACCATCCCCAATTGACCACCAGTTGTTGAAGAGGGACTCAGGCAGGTGCTCAACGGGGGCTTTCACTGGAGTTAAGGCCATGGAGGTGGTACCCGATTTTACCTCCTTACCAAGCAGACTGGAGTCTTCTGAGTCGGACTCTGACTCCGATTCTGTTGGTCATTCGGAGCCTCATTCCCCTATAGAGCCACAACCAAAGGAGCCTCCCAAGTTTCTGCCAGAGGACCTGTCCTTTGCAGAATTCCTCAGATCTATCCAGCAGGCCTGTGGCTGGGCATCTCATGAGATGGACCCCAAAAGGAAGAGGCTCACGGAGCATCTTGACCCAACTAATGTGGAGCCCTCTCCATCCCACCATGTACGGGGCTGCATGAGGACTTAATGCCGACAGTATGGCAGCAACCTTCATCCATTCCTGCAGTTTCAAAGAAAGCCGACAGGACTTATCACCCCACGGAAGGGGGATGCCATTTAACAAGTCAACCTAAGGCTGACTCTATTGTTATCACTGTGGCCCATGATAAGTCACCCAGCCGAAGCACCTGAGTGCCTTCCCACTGGACAAAGAGTCCAAACAGATGCACCAGTATGGCTGCAAGGTCTATGCTTCCTCCACCTGCACCATTCGGTCTCTCAATCATGTGGCCCACATGGTGTCCTTCCAGAAGTCAGCTCTATCTGACTTGGAGAGGGAACTACAAGCTTTTCTGGATGAGGACTTCAGAAAGAAGCTTTTGGAAAAAGTAAGACTTAATGAGTCTTCCTGCTGCCATGCTTTGCAGGCCACCTATGATTCAGTTAATTCAGTGGCCTGATACACTGCTTTGGGCATTTGCTTGAGGTGTCTGGCTTGGCTCTGGCTTGTGGGACTGGCGCAAGACGTCCAAAGCACTCTTCTGGACACCACCTTTAAGGGTTCCATCCTTTTAGGAGGTGACACTAAAGACATTATAACGGAGCTACAAGAGAGTGGCAGGTCACTCAAGGATGTCCACTCCATGTATCACTTGGGCCAAAAACCCAAGCAGCCTTTTTGATGTCCCCAGAAGAGGTGGAATAGGCAGAACCAGGGCTGACATCAAGGCAAGTGATGTGCCCCTGATTCTGGTGCCCAGACACCCCAGGCAATAGCCCAAAAGCCACCAGAGGAGGTAAAGTGGCACTCCCCTCTGTGTCCTGACTTGAGGGGATCACCTCCACCTCCTCCTGTGTTTCAAGAGGAATAAGTGGGGGGAAAGTTCGCCCTCCATCTAGAAGGGTGGAAGGTGATAACTGCAGACACTTGGGTATTCCAGCTTCTTGCAAGACGGCACTCAGTCGAGTTCTTGAACAGACCCCCGGCCAGTCCTCTGGGCAGGTCTCACTACCTGTCAGGCCATCGAAGCCTCATTCATCAGGAAATCCAGGCTCTGTTGGAAAAGTCAGCTATAGAGCGGGTTCCTCCAGGGCAGATAGGAAGGGGATTTTACTCCAACTTCTTCCTAGTGCCAAAAAGACAGGAGATCTGAGACCCATTCTAGATCTCGGCCTGCTCATCCTCTTCATGGAATACAAGAGGTTCTGCATGCTAACTCTCCAGGGACTCTTGCCCCTGCTCCAACAGAACCAATGGCTGTGCTCGCTGGACATGCAGGATGCTCACCTGCACATTCCTATCCTCTAGGCCCACCACCGTTTCCTGAGGTACTTCTTCCAGGAGAACCATTATCAGTTCAAGGCCCTTCCCTTTGGCCTTTCCTTGGAACCTCAGGTGTTCACCAAGTGCCTTGTGGTGGTAGCTGCGGCCTTGTGCTGCAAGGGGATTTATATGTTCCCTTACCTGGATGACTGGCTGTTGTCAGCACCATCTCAGGACAGTGGGATGGAATCTCTTTTCACCACCCTGGACCTCTTTTCCAGACTTGGCATCACTGTGAATTATCCTGAGTCTCAACTCTCACCCTCTCAGCACTTACAATTCATTGGAGTGGTGCTGGATACAGTCCAGGGCAGGGCCTTTCTTACTATGGACAGGGCGGAAACTCTAATCCAACAAGCCGTGTTGGTGACCAGCTCCCATTGGACCACAGTGTGCTCTATCCTTCACCTGTTGGGTCTCATGGCGGCTGCCATCCCCACAGTTCCATTGACCACACTGCATATGAGGGTGACCCAGTGGACCCTCAGGGTCCAATAGGACCAGCGATTGGACGACATAGACTGCAGGGTCTTGGTCTCTGACAGCTTGAAGAGGGATCTCCTCTGGTGTCAGGAACTCCCCAACCTCTCCTTGGGGATTGCCTTTCATCTGTCCCCTACCATGACCCCCACAATGAATGCCTCAGGTCAGGTTTGGGGAGCCCACCTGGGAGACCATCGGGCT
The DNA here is from genome assembly GCA_016271365.2 of Neoceratodus forsteri. NCBI lineage: Eukaryota > Metazoa > Chordata > Ceratodontiformes > Ceratodontidae > Neoceratodus > Neoceratodus forsteri. The sequence continues at coordinate 502,963,369 of CM028132.1, forward strand.
CAGGGGACATGGTCTCTGCAAGAAGAGCATCTGCATATAAACATTTTGGAGATGAGAGCTGTGCTCTACACTCTCCGAGCCTTCCAATCCCTCTTCCTACCAGGAACACTACTAATCCAGACCAACAACACAGCCACAGTCTGGTACATCAACAAACAGGGAGGTACCCGATCGTACCCCCTCTGCAGGGAGGCAATGCGGGTGTGGTACTGGGCAGTCCTGCACGGCCTGTCTTTGATAGCAATCCATGTTCCAGGAGTTCATAATGTCCTGGTGGACAGTCTCAGCTGCACTGTTGCACAGGCTCATGAGTGGGAGCTAAAGCAGGATGTAGTGGGAGATCTCTTTGATCAGTGGGGTCAGCCGGAGATAGACCTCTTCGCCTCCCCATCCAATGTAAAACTACCCAGCTTTCACTCACTCATTCCTGGGCATGGTGTTTTTTGGTGAGATTGTGCTGTCTCTATCTTGGACAGGGAGATTTCTATACACTTTCCCTCCCTTTCCAATTCTTCAGAAGGTTCTGCTGAAGCTTCAGGCAGAGGGCACTCACATGATTCTGATAGCTTCTCTCTGGCTTTGGCAGATTTGGTTCCCAGTGTTGCAGCAGCTGGCATTGGAACTCCCGGTACCACTTCCTCTCTCCTACAACCTTCTGTCTCAGGAGCAGGGCAGCCTGGTGCATCCGAACCTCAGGTCTCTTCATCTGCATGCGTGACACCTTTGGACATAGCAGTCTCATGGTTCAGGGTCTCTTCTCGAGTCACCCAGGTTCTAGTAGAGGCTAGGAAGCCCTCCACTAGATCTACGTATGCCATGAAGTGGAAGAGATTCTCTATCTGGGCTACAGTCAAGGGCTTGGACCCATTCTCTTGCTCAGCACCACAGGTCCTTGAGTACCTCTTGCACCTGTCTGATTCGGGCCTCAGTTACTCTTCTCTAAAGGTCCACCTTTCTGCGGTTTCCGCCTAGCACCTTCCAGTGGAGGGTAAAACCCTTGTACAGTTGGAGGTCTCCAAAACCTTTTTTTAAGGGGATCCTCCACCTTAAGCCTCTGACCCATAATCCTGTTCCCCCCAGAGACTTAAATTTTATTTTAGAGAAACCTACTTTGCCCCCCTTTAAGCCGGCAGCAAGTTGCGACATTACGCTATTTGTCATGGAAAGCACTGTTTTTAATTGCTATCACTTCAGCTCGAAGGATTTCAGAGCTTTAGGCCCTTGTTTGTAAGGAGCCTTATTTGACTTTCCACAGAGACCGGATGGCTCTGTGGGCTAACCCTTTTTTTCTTCCGAGAGTAGTCTCAGAATTTACTTGGAACCAAGAAATTCAATTGCCGGTTTATTACCCAGAGTATTCCAACAGGGGGGAATACCTCTTGCACATGTTGAACGTGCACAGGATTTTGAGATACTGTATCTCTCGGACCAAGGGGGCACGTAAATCTGACCAGTTGTTTGTGGCTTTTGCACCCAGATGACAGGGTATGGCCATTTCAAAACAGGGTTTGTCTAAATGGTTTGCAAATTGCATCTCGTACATTTACCAAAAGTACAAGAAACCCCTTCTGGGGGAAGTGAAAGGTCACTCAACCCGTGGTATGGCTGCTTCTATGGCCTTCTTGCAGAATATGTCCGCCTCAGATATTTGCGCTGCGGCCACTTGGTCTTCCATCCATACTTTCACCAAGCATTACAGTCTGGACATCACCCCTAGGCATAGGGATGAGTTTGGTCTCACTGTTCTGCAAGTCCTCTTGTCCTAAGCAGCTTCTTAGTTGGCAGACGTTTCCTCCTCCCAGAACCATGTCTTCGACTTCTTTTTCATGACTGCTCGGTATTCAGTCCTATATGTGAGGACCTACTGCAGGAACCCTCTCGAAGTAAAATATTACAGTTATGTAAGAACTTACCACAACAGTAGATCTTCGAGAGAGGTTCCTGCAGTAGGTCTCATTTTCCCTCTCACCTTCCTTCAGCTCCTATTTTTTCTCTCCTTTCCCAGGACTTTGTTTCTTTAGCTATTTGCGCTGCGACCACTTGGTCTTCTGTCCATACTTTCACCAAGCATTACAGTCTGGACATCACCTCTTGGCGTAGGGCTGGGTTTGGTCTCGCTGTTCTGCAAGTCCTCTTGTCCTAAGCAGCTTCTTAGTTGGCAGATGTTTTCTCCTCCCAGAACCATGTCTCCGACTTCTTTTTCATGACTACTTGGTATTCAGTGTTATATGTGAGGACCTACTGCAGGAACCCTCTCGAAGTAAAATATTACAGTAATGTAAGAACTTACTGTAACAGTATATCTTTTTTTTTATACACTTTATGCTCCTCGCCCCACGTCTGGTCTCTACTCTTTCAAGAGACACATCACAGTATCCCCGCTCCACAACCTGCCTGGTCCCCCGAGGAGTCCCCATAGAGTCTTGGCTATACCCCCCAAGCAGGTACGGGGCGGGGCAGGTATGTCCCGAGACAATCAACTTTTCGTCGGACTCCAACGGGTTGCCAGGCAGGTGTGGGCAATCAGGGTCTCTGTACAGTGCTCCATCATCTAGGAGACCGGTCGCTGATTTTTCCTTGTTCTGGGGTAGTGGTATGCACCCTGATGTCATGGCATCACCGCCAACATCACCACTCCCCATCCCCTAGTATTTGCTCTACGCTTGCTGTGACCCTGGCTTCCGCCAGAGGCCAGTCAAGCGCTGAGTGCGGACCCCCCTCCCTCCCTGGAGAGGAGAGGAGAGCTGTTCAATGGATGCTCAATCCTCTCCCTCCCCTGCCGACCCCCAGCGACCCGAGCTCATTCCCAAACCTAGGTCACCAGCGTGGTGCGAGGTGTGGCGTCCAGCACCTCAATCTTCAGCGCCACCGGGCAGACTTAACAGTAAATCTTTGAGAGAGGTTCCTGCAGTAGGTTTCATTTTCCCTCCCACCTTCCCCCAGCTCCTGTTTTTTCTCTCCTTTCCTTTCCCAGGGCTTTGTTTCTTTAGCTCTGGGCTCAAGGTGCTTTTTCTATTTTCTCCTGTTTTCCTCTTTTGAGGTCTTCTGGTGGTAGAACTGGAGGGCAGGCGTGGGGACCACCCCCTATATACTGTCACGCTAACATCCCATCATGTGACGCCGGGGGCTGTCCCCCGCTATGTATCACTAGCTAGAAGTTTGCCGTGCAGTCTTAACATCAGGGGGTGCAGTCCTATATGTGAAGACCTACTGCAGGAACCTTTCTCGAAGATCTGCTGTTACGGTACGTTCTTACGTAACTGCAATGTCAAAGTCTAGAAGGGCACAGCTTCTAACTGGACCAACTATGCTGAATCAAACTTAATAATCCAAACATTGCTCAGAAGTAAATTGAATCCAGAAGCCTGTATATGGAAATAAAGTATAAGCAGTTCATATGTGCCATTACCCAGCAAACCCATCTCCAAGCCCCACATAGCTCATAATACAGTACAAGTTCACAAAAAGCTTCAATCCTCTTCCAAGGAAGCCTCCGCTTCTTCCATTCCCATGAGTTCTTGTTCGGTCAATTTAAAAACCTTGTCTACTTCTTGTGGCTCGTGGAATTGATAAACTTTCCCCTGCCAGGTTAATCTAAGCCACGCAGGGCATAGGAGTTGATGCTGGATTTTCATCTGCCTCAAGCGACCATGGACACTGTCAAAAGCCTTACGCCTTTGCCGTGTGCTTAATGAAAGGTCTGGGAAAATTTGCAAGCTGTCCTCTCTGTATTTTCAAGAGTGCCGTCTTCGTGCCCAGGCCAGCACCCGGTCTCTATCCCCAACGCCCATGCAGACAATCAGGAGGGTTCTGGGTGTCGATGTAACTCCTGCTGCTCACCTTGGGGTGATCCGATAAGCCCTCTCTATAGAAATCGGTGGCTCATCTTCAGATAGTCCCAGGATAGAAAGTAAGAAAGCTTTTACAAACTGAAGGCAGTCCTCTCCCTTGGCGGCTTCAGAAAGGCCCACCACTCTCAAATCCCTCTCATGGGTTTGGTTTGCGAGTCCCTCTGACAGCTGGCACGACAAAGAATTTTCCTTAACAAGATTAGCCATTGCATTGCAGACCTTCAATATAGAACTCTCAGTCCTCTGGGACACTTGTTTGCATAAGTTCATTCTGGTCTCTAAAGCCGAGACCCTCAGAGTTAGGGAGTCAAGCTTCCTATCAATATCTTGTACTGACCGAACAAATTGGTCTAATGTGGCCTGGATAGTACTAAGCTATGCTTCTCCCTGAGATGGATCACTTGGAGCCGTGGCTTCACTGGATGGTGGAGGCCTCTCTTCTCTTTGCGGTTGTGATCTCTGTGGGACGCAAAAAATCGGAGGATGAAGTGGCGGTTCCCCGATTTTTACCCATGGCTGTCTACTAGCACTCTTCATGCACCATTTAATTATTGTGAAAGACTAGAAATTAAAGTTTAATAGATAAAATAAGTTGAGTTCTCTGGGAGCTGACAAAAAACATGGCTTCCTGAAAACTGCTCAGCAGCCCCCCCATCAGTTTCTGGCAAAACTAGCAAAACAGCTTTTGTTTTTTTTTTAACTTATTTCTTAAGGAGGTTAGCATGGTATATCTTAGTAGGATTTTTTCTGTCAGGGGTCTCAGTCTCACAGTTAACCGTGCCAGTGCATCTAAAAACCTTATAACTTCCTTGCCACTTCATTCACAGTTTGTTTTCTGCAGTGGGTAACAGTAACAAGACATTTTCACCTGGCTCAAAAACTTTTTCTTTTACCCCATGGTCATAATACACCTTCTGCTGGTTTTTGGCCTCTTCCTGATTACTATGGGAGATTTCAACGGATTTTGCCAGCTTCTTTCTCAGGGCACACATATAAGATTTAATAGATTGTCTCTAATGGGGGGTATCTTCCCGTGTTTCTTTTATTACATCTAGTGGCCTTCTAGGTTGTCTACCATACAGCATTTCAAATGGTGAAAAACCTGTTGATGCCAGTGGCACTTCTCTGTAAGCAAAAAGCAGGCAAGGTAAGTATTGGTCCCAGTCTTTCCCTTCCCCTGTTATGAACTTTTTAACATGCATTTTAGGGTTTGATTAAAACGCTCAACAAGACCATCTGTCTGAGGATGACAAGAGAAGGTTCTTATGGCAGTGACACCTAGTAGTTGGTACAGCTCCTTCAGTAATGCAGCACCAAAATTACTACCCTGATCAGTAATAATCTCTTTAGGTATGCCCACCCTGCTGAAAATTTTGGCAAGCTCTGCTGCAACTTTTGGGGCTGTGACAGTATGCATAGGAGCAGCCTCTGGGTATCAAGTAGCTTAGTCACATACTAAAAAAATGAATCAAGTTCACTTTTTACTTTTGTCTAAGGGGCCAACCACATCCATTGCAATTTTCTCAAAAGGCACATCTATCAAGGGTAGTGGCACCAGGGGTGCCTTGTCTTTTTTAGTCACTGGGGCTACTTTCTGACACTCAGCACAAGATCTGCAATAGGTAGCAACATCTTCATGAATTCCAGGCCAGTAAAATCTGTACAGCAATCTGGCAAGGGTGCGGTCCCTCCCCAAGTGTCCAGTCATAGGACTATCATGTGCTATCTGTAGCAACTCTGTTCTATACTTCTGTGGTATAGTCAATTGTTCTATCAGGTCCTGTGTCTGATGTTTAACCCAGACTCAGCACAGTAGCCCATTAAATTGTTTAAACATAGGTCCATTCTGTTTTGATTTCACCCCAAGCTGCTTAAAATAACCCTGGAGAGAAACATCATTAGCTTGTTTTAAAAGAAAATCACAATCAGTTATCAGTTTAGTTTCAGCATTTTCATATGTTAATCCTTTATATCCATCAGTCTTTTGTTGCCACTTTTTCCTCAGGTGTCGTCTTTCTTTCATGAGCTTCCAGATCTTGGAGCTGTGCTCAAACAAGTCTGAATCAAAATCAGCGAAAGGAAAAGAGTCCCCACCATTCAAGATTTTTTTGTCTGAGCTCTTGTTACCACAGCTGCTGAAACATCAGGATTTACTACCACTTTGATTAACTCAGTAAATCCTGGAAAGTCATTTCCAATAATCACAGGTTCAGGTAACTTAGGTACTACCCCCACTTTCACTTGGTGTGACACCCCACTACTAGTGATAGTCACTTGGCTGGTGGGATAGTATCGGGTGTCCCCGTGGATGCAAATGACACAAGTACCTGGTCCTTTTGGACATTGTTTTCCCAGCACTTCAATATCAATCAATCAATCAATAAAAATCTTTATTTAACCAGGTGAACACCATTGAGCAGAGCTCCTTTTCAAGGTGGACCTGGGTGAACACCAATACAAGATAACAGGGTAATACACAGAAATAACGATACACAGGCATTATCAAAAACAAGCATGTAAGGAAATGCAGGATAACATACTAACATACTAAAATGCCAGCAGAATAGGCCTAATGGTCTTTCGTGTCTGCTCGTTTGGTCAGCCTCCACCCTGGGTGCTGACCTTGCTGCCCCCCTCGCCTCCTCTGGCTTCTCCCTTCCCAGTTCTGGATATTCTTGCTGCATTGGATTTTGCTTCCAGAACCCTTCCCCTGTACCTGTCCCACCCCCTCTTGAACCCCTCCACTGTCTCTGCCTCCATAAGTGCCACAATGGTTTTCAGATAAGAAACTGGGCAAACAACAGTAATACAGATTAGGTCAGCAACATTGAAAAGATGGGGTGACAGGAGCCATGGGGAAGGGACTGGGGACCCTGAAGCACCATGAAGGACAAATGGGCCCTGGAGCACAGGTAGGGGGATGGAATAGGGGCAGTGGGGCAGGGAGGAGATGGAGGGCAAGTAGATCGGAGGCTAATGGGGGGGATATGAATCGGGGGTGCAGAGGTAAGTGAGGAACCTGATGAAGGGGATTAGACAGGGGGTGCAGGGGGAGCGAAGAGTGGATATACTACTGGAACAAGAGCAGTGGGTAAACGAAAGTAGGAGAGAAGAAAGGATGAAGGGTAAGGAGAGGGCCATGCAAAGGCTGGGAAGCAAAAAAAAAAAAATAAGACAGGGGCTGAAGAGGTGGAGAGAAGCAACAGAAGGGGGGGAGAGGGCCATGCACCAGCTGGGATCAGAATCTAGGATGAGGCCGAGACAAGAATGATAAGGGGACACCCTGAGAGGGGGAGTAGTTTAATCAGGAATAGCAAACACAGGATTCTTTATTGTGCTGAAGATAAAGTGTTTTGAAGGCTGTGATGCTGACTTTAAACTTTAATTTCAGAGTTTTTTGCAGGTTATTCCATAGCTGGGGAGGCGCGTGGCTAATGGACGCCCAGCCAAAATGGGATCTGACCTTTGTAACCTTTAAGGTAATATAGGAGGCACTTCTCAATGCATATCTGCTTAGAGTGCAAAGTGGTAAGCAGACAGAGATGTAGTCAGGTAGTTTGTTGATAATAGCTTTGTATGTCCAGATGGCGGCATTTCATTGTCGTCTGAGGGTAAGAGAAGACCAACCTACAGCGGTATACAACAAACAGTGGTGGGTGGCGTATGGAAGCTCTGTTATGAACCTTAGAGCTCTATGATAGAGCTTGTCAAGTTTTGAAAGTGTGCTGACTGATCCATGGCTATAAAGGAAATCTGCATAATCTAGCAGGGGTAGGAAGGTAGTTTGGACTAGTCTCGTCCTCGCATCTTGGGGGAGGAGATTTTTTATCCTAAAAAAGAGGCCAAGCCTTTGACGAAGCTTCTTTGTCAATTGTTCTTTATGCTGTATGAAGGAGAGTCTGTTATCAAGCCATACACCCAAGTATTTGAAATGAGTTACGTATTCCAGCTGTTTGCCCAGGGCAGTGGATATCGAAGGGAGAGACCCAGCTGAGGCTGGGTTAGGTATGTTGGGAAAGGGTGAGAAGATCATAGCTTTTGTTTTCTTGGCATTCAAAAGCAATTTTTGATTTAGGAGCTGGTTCAGCAACAAGTTAAAATCATCCTGGAGAGCTGTACATGCCACATCTGGAGAGGGGCCGCTAGCATAGCGCACAGTGTCATCCGCAAAGAGGTGTATTTGGGCTTTTTTGATGGTGGCATCTATCCTGTTTATATAGATAGTGAATAGATAGTGAATAGCAATGGCCCCAGGATGGAACCTTGAGGTACACCCCATAGGAGGGGGTTTTAAAGGAGAAACTTCACCTACCGCTTTTACCTGTTGATAGCGGCCTGTGAGATAGTTCTCAAACCAACTAGTAGATAGAAATTCCAATCCAATACACTGGAGGGCTGTGAGGAGCAGGTCATGATCAACGGTATTGAAGGCTTTGCTTAGATCCAGGAACACTGCACATACGAAATTCTTCCTGACTAATTCACACTGCCAGTCATTTGTAACCTTAGCCAGGGCTGAAATTGTACTATGTTGCGCTGTAAAACCTGACTGTAGTGGATTAAGCAAGTTTGTTGATTCCAGGTAGTTTCTGAGCTGAGTGTTCATGATTTTTTCTAGTAACTTGGACAGAGTTGGTAGGATGGATATTGACCTATAATTGTTCAGGTCACTGGGATCTCCTGATTTAAACAGAGGGATAACATGTGCTGTTTTCCGGATGGTGGGAAGGTCACCCTGTGAGAGGGATAAGTTGAACAAGTGTGTGATGGACACTGCAAGGACATGGAAGCCCAACTTTAGGTGGTAAGGCTCAATAACCTCTGCTCCAGCACTCTTCCTAACATCCAGTTGGAGCAGAAGGTCCTCGACTTCCTTCAGGGTTGTGGGTTGGAGTGAGAAAGACGCATTTCGGAAGGAGATATCTTGATTACTGACTCCCAGCTGCGAACAGAGTGAACTTACTGGGGAAGTGTCAAAGGTGAGCCCTGCAGTGGCAAAGTGATTGTTGAAGGCATCAAGAATTAATGGTTTGTCGGTGAGTATATTGGCACCAGTTTAAATTTTTGAAGGCAAGGTGGCACCGGAGGGATGACCTTCAACGTCTTTAATTTCCAGAATTTTGAGGAACATTTAGCTGATTGATCAAATTGGGTGAGGTAAAACTTAGCCTTTGCTTCTCTGGCCATTGTGGTACAGAGATTCCTAGCTTTCCTAAAGAGGTTCTGGTCACTCGAAAGTTTAGATTTATGAGCTTTTTTCCACAGCATATCTCTGTTGTGCATAGCCTTCTTCAACTCAGTGGTGAACCACTGGCAGAACTTATTCCTAATACGAGTTTTCACAAGGGGTGCTTGCCTATTAATGGTGCCTAATACTATGCCTTGGAAAATATCATAGGCAGTGGACACTGAATCTGCTAAGTAACAGACAGTCCAGTGCACAGAGTGAGATAGCTCTGATACGTATGCACAGGGATCAAAATATTGGAGGCATCTTTTGAAGGAGAATTTAGATGCACCTGATTAGACCTCATGCAGGCAATGAAGCAGTAGTCACTAATATCTGAGAAAAAGACACCAGCATGGGTGAATAAGTAGGGTTTGCTGATAAGGATAATATCCAGCAAGGTGCTATTAGAAGGGTTTAACTTGTTAGGGTGTGTGGGTTCACAGATGAGTTGTGTGAGCCCAAGAGAGTCGCAGAGGGTTTTTAGGGGAGAGGATGCACTGGATAACCAGTCTAAGTTGAGGTCCCCTAGTAATATAGACTCAGATGACCTTTGCTCCAGAATAAGGCTTAAATGATTTAGAAGCCTATAACAGCTTAACACACAATGTGATATTCCAGGTGCAATCTCAACCTGCAGTGTGAGACTTTCAAACTTGTGTGGGACCGAGGTTGAGTCGATGATAGAGACCGCAAATTTATCTTTGACATAAATAGCCACCCCCGCCACCTCTGGTCTGCCTGTCAATATGAAACAGAGAGTAAGAGGGGAGGTTTATTTCATTATTGCTGGTCGCTGGGTAGTGCCAAGACTCTGTGACAACCAAAATGTCAGGGGCAGTGTGGCATATCCATGCCTGGATAGCGGTAATTTTTTTTAAACAAGCTGCATGTATTAACATGCATGAAACTTAACCCTTTAAAACTAGGTAGGTCAGTCGAAGAACCAATGAATATGGGTGGGCCTGGGTTCAATTCAACATTTCCTGAGCATAGTAATAGGAGGAGCAGAAGCTTTCTAGACAGTCCTAAGAGTACTTTGAAAAGTTTGGTGCGTTCCCGCTTATGAGGAACGTGGACGTGGCACGGAGGAGCCCTAGGGCTAATACCTAACTGATGTAGAGCTACATATAACAATACCTTGCCAGCAAAGTACAGTGTATGATGGGCAAAGTGAGGAGGTGAGTAAGAGAAGTTTGGGGAGTGCACAGCGAGGGTCCCTCCATACAGTGCAATGTATGTATCCAGGCTCGGAGGGGGGTGAAGCTGAATGCACGTATGAGGTAATTGATGGTTCCCAGGATGTCATCAAGATCCCAGTCATGGATGATCACCCCTATCTTAGTGGGAAACGGATGCATTGCAGAGTTTGATGATAGTGAGGAAAGCTGTATCACAGCCAGATAGAATAGTGCCCAAGACCCCCATGTTAATAAGCCATTATCCATGATACAGAGGTAAGAAGAGCCAAATTCCACAAGAACGATACAGAAACTGAAAGCCTGGGAGTAGGAAGGGGTAAAGGCTATATATATGTATATTTTTTTTTAATATTTCCCCTCGGGATCTGGATAGGATGCTAAGATATCCAGAATATAATGATAAAGTATCTAACAACAGTAAAGCGGATACAATTAGTAGGATATTTAATTAGGGGGTGGAAAAGAAGGGGGCATGGAGGAAAAATAAAGTAGGAGATAAGCCAATGAAGCGAGTGATAGCTAGATGGGCAAGGATAACAGAGTATTTAAGGTGGGCTAGGGAGGAGGTGGGGGGTGGGACGAAAATCCACTTAGAGAGACAAATAATTAGACTTGTCCCTGGCAAAGGAGTGCCCCAATCAGGATGCACTGCCTGGCTAGGCAGCCAATGAGAGCTGTCCCAAAAGTGGTGCTGAAGGTTCGGGGAGAAAAGCCGGTCAGAGAGTTCCCCGGAGAAGCCGGGTCTGAGGCGCCGACCTCCGTACCTGTGTTCGAGGAGCAGCGGCTGGTGCAGAGGCTTCTGAGCACCATGGGGCACCTGCCAATGGTCCTGACCACAGCGGCGGTTACAGCCCGAGGGGGCTTACAGGTATTCTGCGGAAGAGAGGAAAGAAGGTGCACTTTAGAAGGGATCAGAATTTGGGGGAGGGTTTGAAAACAAAGGTGTGCAAAGAGCTGTATCACTTAATTAAGTCATAAATTGGGTGGAGGATTCAGACTAGGGCAGATGCCAACTGAGTCTGAAGGGATCTGAGAAAAAAAAACAAAGGCAAGAGGTGGGGGTGGGCAGTGCTAGAGCAGCGAGGCCTCTGCAGCACCGCCCACAACTAGTAAACCAAAAAAGGCAACAAGAGAATTACGTTTCATTTTAACAGAAAGCAGTCACACACTTGAAATATAGAGGAACTCTGGCTAGATGCAGGGACCGCTGCCTCTCACTAGCCAGAAATCCCAAGACCAGCAGCCGAAAACTAACTGGCGTCAGGAACCAACACAGTTCAGATGGCTCACAGTAGGCTCCGAATTAGGATTTAAGTCTAGTGGCGGCAGACAGAGCAAGCATGTACAACTGCAAAACAGTAAGTTGTTCCCGATAACCTGAAAAATCCACTTAGAAGCGTCCCAATCAGGATGCGCTGCCTGGCTAGGCAGCCAATAAGAGCTGTCCCGAAAGTGGCGCCGGAGAAGCCGGGTCTGAGGTGGTGACCTCTGTACCTGTGTTTGAGGAGCAGGGGCTGGTGCAGAGGCTTCTGAGCATACGTGGGGCGCCTGCTGATGGTCCTGACTGCAGCGGTGGTTACAGCCTGAGGGGGCTTACAGGTATCCTGTGTTCAAGGAGCAGGGGCTGATGCAGAGGCTTCTATATATGCACTCGGGTCTGTCTGCTTCCCAAATTTATAAGTCCCTTCACAGTCTTATCTCCCACCTTCTCATCTGTTAAGTACTTGCCCCAATTTGCTAAAGACAAATCTGCTCTAGTGTCACTCTTCCTACGGCAATTTCTTGCAATATGACCTGGCTTATTATAGTTATAGTGAAAAACATCTTTGGGCACACATTGGTTACCCAGACCAGAGTTCTTATCAGACTTGGAGTTTAAATGGGAAAAAGAGTGTCTTACCAGTGCTTAGCTGTTACCTCGCTGCTGTGGCATTTGTCTGGCCATTTGGTAGTCTTCAGCCAAAGAAACAGCCTTTTCCCCACTTTCTGATCAGTGTTCCTTTACCCAAAGCTGCACATCGGTAGGCAGGATGTTGATGGATTGCTCCATTGCAAATGTGTTGATGATCTGTGGGACTGTTCTGTCCTCTGGTTGGAGCCATTTTATCAGGAGTTCTTTGAGTCGGGTGAAGGCTTCTCAAGGATTGTCGACTGAGTTGTACTTTACAGATCGAAATCTCTGCCTGTAAGTCTCTCCTGAGATGTCGAATCTTTTCAGGGTTTCGCTTTTCAGCAGGTCATAGTTTTCTGACTGTGCAGTGTCCATATTGCTGTAGGAAAGTTGGGCTTTACCTGTCAGGTAAGGTACCAGTCTGATTGCCCATTGCTGCTTTGACCACTGGCAGACTGCAGCAGCCCTTTCAAAAGTTGTCAGGTATGCTTTGATATCATCGGAGGGACACAACTTTGTAAGTTTAATGTATTTCATGTGGCCTGTGTCCTGTTGCTCATCTGGATCTGTGCCAGATCCTCTGCCTTTGATAACCTCCAAACCATCCAGCCACAACTGCTCCTGTCACTGCATCTCTTCTCTCCTCTGCTGCTCGAGTTGTTGCATTTCTTCTTTTTTCTGTGCTTCTAAATGTTGAATTTGTTGTTCTCTCTGCTGCATCTCCTCTCTTCTCTGTTTCTCCATCTCTTTTTGTTGTATAGCCCACCATTTGAAAAAGGCAGTCAGGCTTTCAGGTTCTGTTGCTGCTTGTTCTTTTTCTATAGCTGGTGCTAGCTATATAGTCTCAGCTTCGACTTCTGTCTCTGCTAGTTTGGCTGCTATTCTCCTTATAACCACTCCTGGGCTTACTGCTGCAGAATCCATATCTTTCTTCTATGCTTCCCTGGTACCAGATCTGGTACTCACACACAAAACTCCTGGCATGGAATATGCATGGCGTAAATTCCACTTAGGCTGACACCATCTGTTGTAGAGGCACAGGTCAGGAAGCATAGGAAAACCAGGAGCAGTTGTAAAATTTGCAACAAGTGATTTATTATTAATAACAGTAAAATAAAAAAATAAAATTGTTCAGTACAACTATTTACAAAGGCAGTATAAACAGAGAAAGTCCATTTGGGTTCCTTCTTAATTTCCAATCTCAGTCTCTGTGTTTTTTTCTTTTGCAAGAAATTGCAGCTCTGTTTTTATAAGTCTTGGCAACCCTCGCTCATTAAGAAAACAGCATGCTTCTCACACAGTGTTCATATAAATTTCAACAAGTGCAGCAAAAAGAACATTGTGACCCAGAATTTACCTCTTGCTTACAGCTTCTCAGAGAGTTTGCAAACAGGTTAACCCCTTGAATTCCAAACAGCTTTTTGCAATCATTTCAACAATATAACTATATACATTTCAACAGTAAAACTATATACACTTCTAAACAAAGGGATCCCAATATCAGTTACATTTCCACATAATGATTCGCATATATTTTTATACCAGCAGATATGCAAGTGGGGAGAAAAGACAGAACAGCAAGAAAAGGTAGAGAGCGAGAGGCAGAGAACTGCAAGACCGTAGGGGTGATCGAGTCCTAGATCTCACGAGAAAGATTGGTTGAGCAACCAGACAGACAAGAGACAGAAAAGGAGGGAATAGAACAGATCCTTACATTTAAACTTTCTCCAGAACAACTGGGACAGGGCCCTATTCAACCCTGTCACAGGAAGCACATGACCGGACCGCTTTCCGGAGTGTTTCCACAGTGTTGTGGCACAATTTCCAGTGCTTCTGTTTATGTAGCCCTTCCCCTCTGCCAGCTGCATAAACACACCCACTTCGGGGGCACTTCTTTTTCTTCCGCAGCTACGGAAGTGACGACTGTCATGCACGACATGGCCGCACTGAATCAGACTGTGCATGCGTGACTATTGTGCATGCGCAGTTCAGTTAATTGCCACCATCTTGTCCACAGCGGCACTTGAAAAAGCTTGGTGCAGCCATATTGGCACTGACCAGAGTTTGTTTTTATAGTTCTCCTTATTATTTATTTATTTATTTATTTAAGAGATTTACCAGGAAAGGCATACTGAGCAGAGTACCGCTCAATTCCAGATGTGCCCTGGGGGGAGGGGAATTACAAGGGAAACATAGTGCAAAGAGAAACATACATTGATACGTTTAGTACAAGCAAAACAAGGAAGAGACTGTCATAGTGAAAATTGCAGATACATTTACATTACAGATAAAATCAGTTCAACAATAGGAGCTGGCAGCAACACCACTAATGAAAATGGAGAACCAGCCAGGTGTTTGCAGCAGGTAGTTAGGAGTCGTGAGGGGTACAATGGGGGGGGGTTACAGGAACAGTTGGTAGAGAAGTATGTTTTGAGAAGAGCATTCTGGTGTGGGGTAGTTGTGGCGTGTCTAATATCGGGTGATAGGGAGTGCCATAACTTGGGCAACCTGAAACTGAAAGCAGCCTGGCCTAACTGGGTGGATCTGTGTGGAATGTGCAGGAGCCTGGAGTCAATGTTCCTGAGTGTGTAGGCTGGTGGGGGGAAGGCAGTTAGAGAGGATGACAGGTAGGAGGGGAGTGTCTGCGACCAGAACTTGGCTGCGGTTTTGGAGCAGTGTAGCAATCGCCGGTTTTGAAGAGAAGGGAGGTCCAAGGCTTTGTAGAGGACACAGTGATGAGTATTTGGAGGGCGGTCCAAAGCGAACTGACAAAAAGAGTGGAAGAGGGACAAGCCTAACTAAGGAAGTTTGGGGGGCAGCACAGTAGACAACGTGGCCGTAATCCATGATCGGGAGGATCATTTTTTGGACTATTTCTAGCCTGGTAGGTAGAGGTATGCAGTTTTTGTTCCGGAAGAGAGCTCCCAGCATGGGGTTCAGTTTTTTGTGTAGAGCATCTATATGCGCCGAGAAGTCGAGGTGCTGATCTAACCAGACACCGAGATACTTATATGAAGTACAGGCTTCTAGTGGGGAGCTATCCAGAGTGTAGAACGGGGGGCAGTAAGACGGGTTAGTTTGGCCCGAGAGCCGAAAGTGAGGGAGATGGTTTTCTTGAATCAAGAATAGTTGATTTGAGAGGAACCAACGTTGGATGGAGTCAAGTCCTTCTGAAGACAGGCAGTCACGCCATTAGTGGATGGGCCTGAGGCAAACAGCACCTGCATCGCTCATGCATATATGGATAGCCAAAGTGGGCAGGCAGCAGGCAGGGTCATTGAGAAAGATAGAGAACAGTAGAGGCCGAGTACAGACCCTTGGGGACTCCACTGGTGACAGGGAGTGAGGAGGAAAGAGTCAGCCAATACGGACCGATTGGGACCTACCTATAAGATAAGAATGGAACCAGTTAATTGCGTTGAAGAGAGACCAACAGCGAGTTTAGCCAGCAGCAGGGGATGAGAGAGACTGAGTCGAAGGCTTTAGCCAGGTCGAGTAAATATGTGCTGTTATATCCTATTGTCCATACCCGTAAGGATAGAGTTGGTGAGGCGAAGAAGTGAGGTGGTGGTGGAGTGGTTTTTTCCGAAGCCGGCCTGGAAGGGGGTGAAAAAGGATATGGTTTCTAGATAGTCTTGGAGCTGGGAAAGAACGAGGTGCTCTTGAATTTTGGCTAGGATGGGGAGCAGTGATATGGGGCAGTAGTTTGATGGGGAGGAAGGGTCCCCTCCTTTAGCAAGGGGAATGACTGTGGCTTGTTTCCATATTGTAGGGACTGCCCCGAGTCTAAAAGACAGGTTAAAGAGCAGGGATAGAGGGTGAGCAATGGCAGGTGCTGAGAGCAGGAGCATTTTTGAGTCAAGGCCTGATGGGCATTTACCTTTGGAGGGGTTTAGTGACTGCAGTATTTCTAGCACCTAGTCAGGTGAGACCGGGCCGAGTGAGAAGGAGGACTGGGAGGATCCTGTAGGGAGAGCAATGGGTGGGGGTGGGGGGGAGGCGAGAAGCGAAGCTGTTGAGGTGGAAAAGTAGGAATTGAACTCAGCTGCAACTAGGCTAGGATCCACAATGATTTTTCCTCCTAGGTTTAGAGTGGGAGTAGGGGCTTGGGCCGGTGGGGAAAGAAGGGATTTTATTGACTTCCAGAATAGGGTAGGGTGAGCGAAGTTGTTATTGAATGCAGTTTTAAAGTAATTAGATTTGGCCTGGTGTATGAGTCTTGTGCTGGCATTTCATAGGGCTCTGTAATGTTGCTGAGCCATTAGAGCCCCTGTGGCCTTGAAAGATTTCCAGGCACGGTCTCTGGCTTGTAGGTGAGACATGAGGTAGGTAGTGACCCATGGTAAGTGGGCTTCTCTTACCCTGGATTTCCTGAGAGGAGCATGGACATCCCAGATGTCTAGGAAGTTGGTAGAGGAAAATTTCAGGGCCTCGTCCAAGGAGGTGGCCCTAGGGATGAAAGACCAGTCGATGCTGTAGAGGTCATTTAGGAGAGCAGTCAGATCAAGGGATTTGTAAACCCTGTTGTAAAGCGTGCAAGATGGTGGGGCCTTGGGACGGAAGATTTTACGCACCATGTAGATCATATGGTAGTCACTTAGGGAGTCAGGTAAAAGGCCAGCTTTAACTATCCGATGGGGGTGGGTGGTAAGAAGAAGAAGAAGAATCTGCATTTATATAGCGCTTTTCTTACAACCAAAGCGCTTTACAAGCAATGCTAGACTGGTAGTGTAGTGACTGAATGTGTGGTAGCGGCCATATCGCACATCATCACCCACACACAGCCTGGATAATTGTATGAACCGGCTTATGGGAAGGGGAATGTTGGCCAGGACACCGGGAATGTTCCCTACTCTTTGCGAAGAGTGCCCTGGGTTCTTTACTTCCACCTGGACACCCACCAGGACGACACCAGGATGGGTAGAAGGGACCTCGGTTTAATGTCTCATCCGAAGGACGGCACACCCCAGCAGTACAGCACCCCCAATACTGCACTCGGATGCCAGCGATTTTTAGGTGCAAGTCCAATCCCGGTGTGGGGCGAGAACCCACAACCTTCTGGTCCAGAGGCGGATGTGCTACCAACTGAGCCACGCTGACACCATACCTTCTGGTCCAGAGGCGGATGTGCTACCAACTGAGCCATGCTGACACCAATCCAGGGCCCAATAAGGGCCCAATCCAGTAGTGTGTGTTTACTGGATTTGTGATTTAGGCGAGTGGGTTCGCCTATTTGCTGGAGTAGGTTTAGGGCTGTTATTTGGCATCGCATTTTGGAGGCTACATTGCCTAGCCAGTTCTGGTTAAAATCTCCAAGGATATGGGGTTCACTGCCTGCCGTGAGGGACCTCAGGTTGCCAATGTGTTCAAGGATGCTGCCCAGAGGTGTGTCAGGCAGGCAGTATGACCCTGCAGTGTATACTGGGATAGAGTGTGGCAGGGGAATTTTAATTAGAAGGGAATCTATAGATTGTATGGGTACTGTAGGTGTGATTTTGGAAAACTGGAGTTTAGAGGAGATATACATGGCAATGCCGTCACCCTTCTTTCTGCCCTGCCTGTCTTGGCAGATTAAGGAGAACCCGGGGATTTGGAATTCCGCGTCCAGGTTATGGGGCTTCAGCCAAGATTCAGTAATGACTACAATATCAGGGCGAAGGCTGGGGACAGTGGTTTGCAGTGCGGCTATTTTGTTTAGGATGATGCATATGTTTAGGTGGACAATTTTGAAGCCTCTAGGGAGGTGCGTAGCTGGGGCGGGGGATTGGCCAACTATAGTGGTTGGTGGACCTGGGTTACGTTCTACGTCCCCGGCTATAAGGAGAAGGAGAGTCAGAGTGTGTCTTACTAGACGCATGGTCTTAGGTGTTGTCCAGCGTTGAGGGGGATGGTTTGGAGATTCCAAGTATGCTTAGGGTCTGAGTAGAAGGGGATATATAGGGATGGTAACTCCGCATGGAAAGAGGGAGGGAGGATAGAGGACCCCAGGGACCAATTATGCCAGTGGTGTTGATTTTGGTCCGCTGGTGCAGAGGAGGAGTGGAGGGATGGCAAAACAGCTGAAGAGAGAAGTGGCAGTAAGTCAGTAAGGGCAGGGTAGGATGAGGGTGGAAGGGAGGCTAGGGTTACGCAAAGCAGTAGAGTTGTAAATGTGAGATACTGCATTTTTTTTTTTTGGTAGTAGATCTGAAACTGCTCTGCGGGGGCCACTAGTGGTTGATTAGTATAAGGAGCTAATGGGAAAGTGGGCTGATTGGTTCACGAGCTCACCTGATCGCAACTTATATAAGGAGGAGGGGCTAGAACTCCCTGAGGCAGCTAGAAGCTGGATTGCTACCTGGGCGCTCCGGTGCTCTGTTTTCCGTGGGGGTTCGGTGGCTGTGGGGAGGGCTGTGCTTGCTTGCCCTCGGGACCACTTCTGCTGCAAGGAATAAAAAAGGCAGCTTTAAATAAAGGTAGGAGAGGGGAGGTGCTATTGCAACAAAATGCCTAAAACGACTGAATACAACTTATACAGTAAATTGCAGGCTAACAGGTACAATAACACACAGTATCTAGCTGGGTTCAAGAATCGTTTGCTGGTAATGACCTGAATTACAGAAAAAACAAAATCCCTCTGCCGGTAAGAGTGAGAGCAGGCTGTTGTAATTTTCTGCACTGCTCCCCAGTCCCAACCAGAAAGGCACAGCAGTCTATGGGAGGAAAAAGACGCCAAGTTTAAAATCAGTGGCGCAGCTCCCTGAGGCAGCTAGAAGCTGGATTGCTACCTGGGCGCTCCGGTGCCCGTTTTCCCGGGGAGGATTCGTGGCTGTGGGGAGGGCTGTGCAAATAGTCCTGCCTCTCAGGATTTATGATTCAGTGCAAGATTTTCACCCATATGCTCTTAGTTAATATACCTATTGTTTAACATGACTTTCTTTGTGACTAAAATGAACTGATATGCAGTGGAAAGTGCTTGCTGACCTTATGGGACGATAGGTGTACAAAAACAGCTTAGGATAATGATAAAAACCTGATTCAATCAGTATTAAAATGTGTTCTATGTTTTTGTTATTTCAAATTAGAAATGGGCATTTGTCAATACTAAATGTTTGCTTGCCGGTATTAGCATTGGAAATGCAGGAGTTAGACAGATGCAGAGTAGGAATAGAAACATAGAAACATAGACTTTGCCGGCAGATAAGGACTGCTTGGCCCACCTAGTCTGCCCATTTCCCTACCTACAGGATAAGCCACAGATCCTAGGTAACCAACAGCTTATTTCTTTCTACCCCCCAAAAGAATTGCCTTATGTCTGTCCCATGCATTCTTGAATTCACACACAGTTTTAGACCCCACAACCTCCTCAGGAAGGCTGTTCCATGCATCCACTACCCTCTCTGTGAAAAAATACTTCCTCACATTGCCCTGAACCGCCCCCCTCTATCTTTAAATTGTGTCCCCTTGTTTTTGCACATCTCTTTTTCTGAAAGATGCTACCCTCTTGGACTTTGTTGATTCCACTGAGGTACTTAAACATTTCTATCATGTCCCCCCCTTTCCTCAAGGGTATACATATTAAGAATGGCAGTGAAGTATTGAACTTCATGCTAACCCCACCTCCACCCTGCAGAGATGGACAGGTATTGGGGTATACGTATGTGTTGTCACCCATAATGTTCATGCCATTTCACCTCACGCTCTCCTGCAGACACTGACAAGTGTTGAGGTGTGCCTTGGGGGGTTCAGCTTTACAGTCACCCCACCCCATAAGGACATACGCTGAAATGGGTGCAATATAGAATGGGGTGAACTCTGGGGCCGAAGAGTCCAAGGCACCCCTCGATGCCTGTGACTGGATGCAGGGTGGGGGTGGAAGGGCATGAGCATTACAGTCGGCAATCCAAAGGCACACCCCCGATGTCTGTCAGTCTGTAAAGGGTGGGATGTTATGGTTAGAAACCATAACGCCCCTGGCATTTGTTGGTATTTGCAGTACAAATGTTCAACATGGCCATTTTGTGGCCCCCACCTCATGAAAGCATTAGGGACCTCTTCTCATGAACAGTGGCACAGTGATTTTATCAATGTGTCCAGAAATTTGAGTTTCCACAGCGACCGTGCCATTGTGCGCCAGATGCATGAAAACACAGATCGGGCAGGATGTGAAGAATGGCAGCTGTACCATTCATAGGGAGGTGTGAAGAGATGGCAATGTTGAAAATCTGTAGTGAAAATATTAAAAATGCTCAAACATCCGAGCCTAGATGGAAACTGCAGAAAGCATGCGTGTAACACAGTCATTTAGTGGAATTATTTCACCAAATTTTCAACATAGGCATTTTGTGGCCTCTGCTCATGAGCAGTGTCACTATGATTTTCTTACTCTGTTCCGAACATTGATTTCCCACAACAACCACGGTATTCTGTGCCAGATGTGTAAAAACATATTTCGGACAGGATGTGAAAAGTGACAGCTGTACTGTTCATAAGGAGGTCTGGGAAAATGGAGTAAAAATACTACAGATTTGCGAAGTTATGAGGGTGCGTGGAAACTGCATAATGCATGCTTGTAACAGTTATTTTTATGGACATTTGTCACCAAATTTTCAGCATAGGCATTTTAGGACCTCTGCTCATGAACAGCATCACTGTGATTTTACATACGAGCGAACATATGAACATACAAATCTGCCAGTAGAACACACCAATCAGTCTATGTATGTCTGCCTTAGTGTGCAGCTAGCACCCTAGATTGCAGCTGCCCCAGCCTCCTCCCCGTCAGTTCCTCCCCCACTTGTCCCAGCCCCTGCCCCCGACTCTTCTTTTGCTTTATCCCACTCCTCCTTAAAGCTATTGACTGTCCTACATGTTACCACCCCCTCTAGCAGCGCATTCCAACTAGACACCACCCTCTCAGAGAAGTAGTGCCTCCTCATTTCCCTCTTGAAACATCCCCCTTCCAACCTTAGTCCGTGCCCCCTCATCTCTCTTCCACTCCTCAGTTTAAACACCCCCTTGGTGCTAGGTTTATTTACCCCTCAGGTAGTCAAATGCTTCAATCATATCCCCCCATCCTGCCTCCAGTGTGTACATGTTCAGCTCCTTCAGCCTAACTTCATATTCCTTTCCTTCCATCCCCTTTAACATTTTTGTTGCCCTCCTTTGCACCCCCTACAGTAACTTTATATTTCTCCTCAGGTATAGCCTCCAGTATTGCTCACAGTACTGTAGGTGTGGTGTGACCAATGATCTGTAGAGAGGTAGGATCACATCCGCATGTCTGGATGAGAACCCCCTTGTGATGCATCCCAGCATCCTGTTTGCATTCGCTGCTGCTTTCCTGCAGTGGGACGAGTTGTCCATGCTCCCAGTTACCAACACCCCTAGGTCCTTCTCCTCCTCTGTGATCCCCAACCAATAGTTCCTCTTCTGGTTCTTAGCCCTGAAGTGCATCACCTTACATTTCTTTGCACTGAATCCTAGCTGCCACTCCACCGACCATGTCTGTAGTTTGGTTAGGTCCCCCTGCAGTTTTTCCCATCCATCCTCTTTGTCCACCACTGCACCCAGCTTGGTATAATGTGCGAACAGACTACCACCGCTCCCCAGTCCGTGTGCTATATCGGAGATGAAGAGCCCAAATAGCACCAGGCCCAGCAATGACCCCTGCGGCACCCCGCTTGTCATTGATCTTGGTGCTGACAGCTACCCCACCACCACTACCCTCTGCACTCTCCCTTATAACCAGTTCTCTATCCAGTTAGTCAGACCACCTTCACTCTTACCCCTCCTTCTCCTCACTCTTCTCCTCCTTGGCCTGTGTCCCTCCTCCCAGTAGTCCGCACCCTGTCTTCTCCTTATTCTTACCGGGTGGCGGTGTCTTCTGTATTACATTCAGAAAACTCTGCCTGCCCCCTCCCAGGGTTACTATGTCTCCGCCTTTACCTTTATCTAGGGGGGTGAGCTCATTAGGCTTGCCTGTCTGTACCTTTCTCCCAACCTCAGTCTTTTGGCCATCCCCCACTAGTTTAAATCCACCTTAGTAGAGATATACCCCTCTAATCCTGCCTTTAATACTCCCTCCCTTTCCTGCTAAAGTGTACTCTGTCCCCCGTGTACAAGTCACTATTCCCCCCAGATCCTACTGCAGTTAGTCACTAACGCATAATTTTTGGTGTGGCACCAATGCCTCAGCCACTTGTCGAACTCCTCAAGCCTACCCTTCCTCCCTATGCTTGCACATGGTACCGGCAGTACCTCCGAGAATGCCACTGACTCCCCCCCCCCTCACACTGCCTGCCCAACTACTCGAACCTCCCCTTCACTACTTCCACAGTCCCCCCTGCCAAGTCATTTGTACCCACATGCAACACTAAATGAGGTTTCTTCCTCCCCCTCACTACCTTCCACCACCCCAATATTCATTTTTTCCTGCCTCTTATCCTCGCCAGCTGCTCCCTCTGTGACTTCTGTGTCTGTATCCCCTACTTCTGCCTCACCCCTTTTCTCTGCCTTATTCCTTCCATTCCCCTTGAACCCCTTCCCAGCCTGACTACTTCCTACTGGGCTTTCCATGTTGACCTTCCCTCCTCCCCTGCTGATTTCCAACCCCTCTCCTATCCCCGCTGTTGTCAATTTATAGCCCTCATTCCCTTCTACCCTGATAGTGATGCCCCTCCCATCCTTCCCCTTCCCATAGCCTTCTCTCCTCCAGTCACCACCCCTCCTTCCTTACTAGCCCCCCTTCTACCCTTTCATCCTTGCTATTTCTTTCCCTACCTGTTGCTATCCCTCTCATGCCCTGCTTGTCCTCCCCCCCTTCAGTATGTTCCTGCTCCCTCTCTCTCCCATAGCAGAGGTTTGAATCTATTCCTAGTTGATACCCCTCCTACATCTCTTCCCCCTATTGGTTCCCCCCTCCTACTTGTTCCCCTCCGTGCCACCCTGGTCCCACCTCTGGTCCCTCCCTACCCGCAGCCATCTGCTCTCTCCCCCCTGGTACTCCTCGTGGTCTCTTTCTCCCCCATCAGGAGGCCTCTCCCTCACCTCGGGCATCCCCTCCCTTCTGCTCTCTTTTCTGTTAGTGCCACTGATACTGGGGTCGGGTTCACTCCCTAGTTATTCTTCCTCTGTCCCCCTTTGCCATCTCCTATTCCCCCCCCCCAGCCAGGATGCCTACCATACTCATCTGCCCTGCCCATTAGACTCCTCCCTAACCTTCACAGTTCCTCCCTCAATCTAGCCAGTCGTCTACAGACCATACACCCCCCCATCCTCCAAGCCCAGTCCAGGATCATGGTGGACCCACACCCTGTACACCCCACCACCCTTCCAAAGATGCTTGCCCTATTGACATGTGGCACCTGCCCCATTTTGGCCCCCATCTTTTGTTACGGGCTGTTACTCCCAGGTTCTGTACCCTACTACAACTGTTAGGCCCCTATTTACTCAAATTCCTGTTCCCCCCACTAGTAGCCTACTGCCCCCTTGCCGACCAGGGTAATTCAGTCTGAAATCTCATCCATTAGTGTAACCCCTAGGTGGCGCTATCCCAAGGGCTACTACCCTTGCCTGCTTAACTACTAACAGGTTGAGGGGTCTAGGTCCAATGGCGGGTGCCTCCACCCAGAGGTCAGGGTTTACAGTAGTTAAACTAACTTGGTCACAGCCCTCTGGGACACTGTAACCCCCCTTTCTTCCCACTAGTGGCCCACACAGTGCATCAGAAATATCTTCACAATATACACTTACCCCCAGGACTGGCTCTGTCGACTGGACTCTGGGGACCCTCTGTAAAACAAGATGATACAGTACAAAAGCCACAGTACAATACTTTAACATAAACTAATACCTCAATCAGGGTAACTTTGCTGAAACAAACAGATCTGATTTATTTAAGGAGCTGTAACAAGGAAGGGGGAAATCAGGTTAATTAGGTTAAACACATTAATAATCACAGTACTGTGCGCATATTCAGAGTCCCAAATTGTCACTTTCACTGGGTACCCAGGATGGGGGGGAGGGGCTAGCCAGGATCGGTGCAGC
Organism: Neoceratodus forsteri; assembly: GCA_016271365.2. Lineage (NCBI taxonomy): Eukaryota > Metazoa > Chordata > Ceratodontiformes > Ceratodontidae > Neoceratodus > Neoceratodus forsteri. Next base: position 502,987,567 of record CM028132.1, read on the forward strand.
TGGTTGGGGCCCTGTGATGGAAAAACACTTGCACAATACCCAATTGTAATCTGGAGCCAGAGGGCTCAGTTCGTGAAGAAATGAAAAAAGCAACAGTTAGATGACACACTTGCAATTCGATAAACAGATGGCAGGGAGCTACCCTGCTTTGTACTCACAAACTCAATGCTGGGAACTGGATGGAAGGCAGATTGTCCTGGATTGCCAGGAGGAGCTGACCATGTGGACAAGGTCCTTGTGACTGGACCCCACTGCAGTTTAGAGCAAATGGATGTAGTCTGGATTAACCTGGGGTTTACTTCCAGCTTCATGCACTCAATTCACTGCACAGGGGATTTGAAATGCGATTCCCCACAAGCACTACACACATTTATATGTAACAGGAAAGTATTATACCAGGCAGGCTGCTTCTCGATCCCGATCGCAATTACTGCACAATACCAGGGAGAACACACAGCAGATTCAGTTCCTGACAGACCAAGCGCGATTCAACAATTCTCCAGTCTTCTACAGGGTGAGCCTGGTTTCTGCTCTTCAGATCTCTTTGATTCTCTTCATAGGTCGGATTCAGTCCGAACAGACGCTTGCACAAGCTGCAGACCGAAACTTAGGGCCTTACACGCGATTCCCGCGCTAAAACTACACACCGAAGAAGCACATAGCTCCTTGTCTCTTCACAGCCCAAACTGATCTGATCTTTCCAGTAGACAGAGCCGGGCATTTCCTTTGAGTTCCTCCCAGTTCATTTGGTTGTTTTGGCTGTCACTCACAGTAAACTCCCCCTGTTGGTGGAAAAAGGCACTAAGGTCAAAACTACATTTCCCAGAGGCATCTGCCATACAGTCCCATTGTGGCTGGCTCCAGAGGAGAGTGCAAGTTCTGATTCACCCAGAGCAGGCTCCATCTTGAAGGATCCCCACACTGATTGGTCCAATTCAGCAGTTCAGAACCATCATGAGGGAGCTACTCTGCACAGTCCTGGCTACAAGCAAGCAGGTTAGAACAAACTGCATTTTCATTATTACTTTAACAGGTTACAAGCAAACAATTATATCTTCTGAAAGAGCTCCCTCTGCGCATATAGCGACTGCGGAAACAGAACGATTTGCTCAGTGGCCCAAGTGGGGCTCGAGCAGGGAAACACACAGACCTCCCATTTCAAAGTAATTATACTGCAGTTTGGCAGCTCTTAAAGTGGCAGTACATGGAGGCATTAGGCACTCTCACTCAAATATTTTTTAAATCGGCTGAAATACAGGACACCAGCCTGGCGGAGAGCATTTAGGCTCACCCAAAGAAGGCTTTTTAGTGACCCCCATTCGTAGGGGGGTTACATTAGATACTGCATTACTGTAGCAATCCTAAAGCCTCCTTGTCCATTTTTCACCCCTCAGCTACCATACTTTTTGTTCTCAGCTCTCATGTAGTTTCACTTAGCCCAGTTAGAAATCCTATTGCACTCCAAGTATTACTCAGCTCAGTTAGAGAAATAAACAGAACAAATTGTATTATTACAGCAATCATAACAAGATAGCTTGGTATTTAGCTCAGTAAGAGAAATAAACTGAACAACTAAATCTGTATTATTACAGCAATACTAAAAGTATCCAGTCATTGCTTTGTCTCCACTCCAGAGACCCTGCTGTAATATAGGACCACAGAGGATCCTGGGTGGGATGGTGAGCAACTCTAAAGTCCCGATAAAGCTCCATTGAGCTCGCTCACTTCCCCCCTCTCTCACTTGCTTATTCTATTTCTTCTGGCGCTGCAGGCTGCCCTTTTGTACTGGGCTCCAGCTTGCATTGGTGCCTTTTTCTGCCCACAAAGAAATCCGCAGTAGTCCTGACAGAGCTTCATTGAGCTCACTCACTCCCCCTTTCTCACTCACTCATTCTGTTTCTCCCGGCGCTGCAGGCTGCCCATTGTACTGGGCTCCTCGGCACCTTTTTCTGCCCACAAAGAAATCCGCAGCAGTCCCGACAGAGCTCCGTTGAGCTCGCTCACTCCCCCTCTCTCACTCATTCGTTTTGTTTCTCCCAGCGCTGCAGGCTGCCCTTTTGTACTGGGCTCCTGCCTGTGTAGACGCCTTTTTCTGCTCACAAAGGAATCTGCAGCAGTCCCAACAGAGCTCCATTGAGCTCGCTCACTCCCCCTCTCTCACTCACTCGTTTTGTTTCTCCCAGCGCTGCAGGCTGCCCTTTTGTACTGGGCTCCTGCATGTGCTGGCGCCTTTTTCTGCCCACAAAGAAATCCACAGCAGTCCCGATAGAGCTCCACTGAGGTCTCTCACTCCCTCTCTCTCACTCACTCGTTCCATTTCTCCCAGCACTGCAGGCTGCCCTTTTGTACTGGGCACCTGTCTGCATTGATGCCTTTTCCTACCCACAAAGAAATCTGCAACAGTCCTGACATAGCTCTGCTGAGCTCACTCACTCCCCCGCTCTCTCTCGCTCGTTCTGTTTCTCCCGGCGCTGCAGGCTGCCCTTTTGTACTGGGCTCCTGCCTGCATTGGCACCTTTTTCTGCCCACAAAGAAATCTGCAGCAGTCCTGACAGAGCTCAGTTGAGCTCGCTCACTCCCCTCTCACTCGCTCGTTCTTAATCTGTCCCAAACACTGATTTCCCAAAGCGACCGTGCTATTCTGTGCCGGAAGTGCGAAAACACATTTTGGCCAGGATGTGAAAAATGACAGCTGTAGTGTTCATAAGGAGGTGTGAAAAAATGCCAGTGGTGAAAATCTGGCATGAAAATATTACAAATTTGCGAAGTTACAAGGGTGCATGGAAACTGCCAAATGCACACTTGTAACACAGTCATTTTATGGATTTTCATCACCAAATTTTCAACATAGACATTTTAGGATCTGTGCTCATGAACAGTGTCACTGTCATTTTCTCAGTCTATCCCAAAAACTGATTTCCCACAGAGACTGTGCTATTCGGTGCCGGAAGTGTGAAAACACATTTTGGCCAGGATGCATAAAATGACAGCTGTACTGTTCATAAGTAGGTGTGGAAAAATGGGAATGTTGAAAATGTGGAATGAAAATATTATAAATTAGTGAAGTTACGATCATGCTATCAAACTGCGCAACACACTCTTGTAACATAGTCATTTGATGGACTTTCATCACAAAATTTTTAACATAGGCATTTTAGGACCTCTGCTCATGAACAGTGCCACTGTGATTTTCTTAATGTGTCCTGGACACTGATTTCCCACAGCGACCGTGCTATTTTGCGTCGGAAGTGCGAAAACACATTTCGGCCAGGATGTGAAAAATAACAGCTGTACTGTTCATAAGGAGGTGTGGAAAAATGCCAGTGTTGAAAATCTGGAGTGAAAATATTGCAAATTCATGAAGTTCTGAGCGTGCACAGCAACTGCGCAATGCACACTCGAAAACAGGCATGTCTTGGATTTTTTCCACCAAATTTGCAACATAGGCCTTTTGAGAGCCCACCTCATGAACACTGGCACTGTTGTATCATTAATCAGTCCCGAAAGGTGATTCCGCGCAGTGACCCTGAAATCACCTTTCAGGACCGAATAACGCCATGCCAGTGGCTAAATTCATGAAGAGAGGTCCCAATAACCCCATGTAGGAAATTTGGGGCCAAAATTCCAAAAAATGCTCGCGATATGCACCAAAGTTGGAAAAAAAACTATTTATGCCATTATACAGCTTACCAGCATTTCTACAGTTTGCGGTCGGCCTTGAAGAGTGCAGACGTGTTCCCGGTCCAACGAAGATCATTGTGCCAGACTCCGGAGGTAAGTATGGGGTAAGAGGGGGTGTGGGGAGCCAGGGTGCGCAGAAGGTGGGCGCGGGTTGTAGAGTGGCCACCTGACTCGACGAGGGACCGTTTTCTTGTTTACAGGGTTAAAAAAAAAACAACATAGCAGGACGGTTTTTCTTTTTACAGGGACATTCGGCATGCTGAGGTGGGCGTAGCGCCACCTGAGTGTTTTCAGGGATCCTAGCGAAGGAATTAGGCACCCCGTCAGCACATACGAAGGTGGTGGAAGAGCCAAGGGGATTGGGCACCCCCTCGGTAGACTACACATTAGGGGATATATTATGCGGATGGGAGTGGCTCCCCATCGGCAAATCCAATCAAGAAGGGGACTGAAGCCGGCATTATTGAGTGCCCCACGTGCCAGAGCGAGGGGCGCATGATGCCAAGGGGATTGGGCACCCCTCAGCATACAAAAGACACTTGGGGGTGGGGACATTATGCCAACGGGGACTGGGCTCCCCGTCGGCAAACTGGGTCAGAGACATGCAGTGACAGGTCGCTCCCTCATTGCAGCGGAATGGCTGACGCTGCACTGACAAGGTGGCCCCTGATTGCAGCGGCGAAAACCTTTCAAGATGGTGGCACGCTGGCTGAACTAGTGTCAGTAGCAGCATGCCACCGCATTGGGGAAAGTGGGCCAAGCCTCAAAAGGCACCGGGGACATTGGCCGCAACAGTGCTGCACCTCCACAATCTGCTTCTGGAGCAAGCTGCCGCAACATGTTTCTTGCGCATGCGCGCAAGCAAACATAAAGTGTTAAAGCAGATTTATAATGGGAAAAACCAGGGTATCTTACAAGACAGAAGATAAAGGGCACTCTAAAATGGTATAAAAAAGTATACAGTAGGTTACAGTTTTCTTGGTAACATGTACTTCTGCTTTAGGAACATGTGACCCAGCTAGTTCCCTTTCCTGAATCTGAACAGCAATACCCTGAAATGTCTGTTCTCTTCAGGTGTCTGCTCAGCTTAGTCCTCAAACTGTGAACACTGTTCACACTCATCACCTTTACAGCCCCGTAACTCAGGATAAAAAGCGCTTCCTTACATCCTTTCTGACGGCCCCTATCCCCCACCCAACAGTTAGACTCATGATCTCAGGTTATGCTGCACAGAATTTTGCAGAACAATCTGTCCTGGTCTATTTCTGTACACTAATCATATCTCATGTTAGTTTTTTCTGCTACCTGTATATATTCTCCATTTAATGGAACTCAGCATTCTGTTAGTTTTGCTGGCCTGACGGCAGACAGTTTCAAAGATGAGTCCCTCTGTTCTGCTACATCCAGTATTGTACCACTTAATTTGTTGACCAATTTCCTGTTTCTGGCTTGTAGGTGCATTACTTTGCACTTCTACATTCAGTGGCATCTGCCACCTACTGTCCAACACCCAGATTATCTAGACTCCACTGTCATTATCATGCTCCTCCTCACTTGTTTTCTTTTCAGTCTGCTTTTTCCTCTAGTCCCCCTCATCTATTAGGTCACTGGATACTGCCTCCCGACCTGTTCCTAACCTTCTCAGGGACTTAGTGGTTATCCACCACTTTGCTCAGAACCACAGTGTGGTGGGTGGCTTGCCATATTAGTAGTGAGTGGGCACCAGTGCAGCCTGGCAGACTCAGGGGTTTTTCTCCTTCATGTTTTCTCCCACTGAGGGTGCTGACATGCATGCGTGCCAGCATTTTGCGGGCTGCCCCTCCCCTTGTATTGAGCACCCACTATGCTGTCACCTGCCCTCCAGCAAGGGGCAGTTACTGAGCAGAATGCTAAATCCCCCACTACCATGCAATGACCATCTACTTATGAATGAAATTAACATCATAATGGCAAACAAACCAGAAAATCTAAGATACCACAATAAACAAATTCGTATTCCCAGAGCACTAACAAATAAATGCAAGCATTATTTCACAATTAGGGCTGCTACACTTTGGAATGCATTACCACAACATATTGTGGACATAAAAGATTTAAAGAAATTCAAGAGTGAGATGGATAAATATCTATTAGGTCTGGATAGTTGATTAATTCATCCCACAGGTGTGGGGAAGGTAGTCTTGATGGGTCTAGAGCCTTCTTCCACCTTTCTAAAAGCGAGTAATACCCAGGGGAGGAGAACTTTCCATGGGATGCCCAGTCCTGCTGGTTGGCCCCTGAGTGTTCCAGAAGCCAGGTTTCCGGCATAGCGAGCAGTGGCCCTATCACTATACTTTCACGCTAGCTCGCTCCTCCTCACTATTAATCACCCTTGCAAGCTTTATGTCATCTGTAAATTTGACTGTCTACTAGCCCACAATTCGAAATCATTCATGAACAAGTTGAACAAAGGCAGTCAAAGGACTGAGCACTATGGAACCCCATAGTCACTGCTCTTCAGTCTGGCCACCACTCTCTGCCTCCTGTTACCTTTTTTTTATCTTTTTATATGCCTTTTCTTGCCTCCTAATTCCCCACTCCTTTGAGCCTACTCAAGGAGGCTCCTGCTGACCTCCAGGCTAACTGTTCACTACAAGCACCACCTGCAGATTCCCAGATTTCCTCTGTCAGTCTTGCAATTCCAGCACTTCTCACCTAGCCAGCCGGGGGTTGGGGAGGGCTTATGAAATTACAGGGGGATATTACATAGAAACATAGAAGTTGATGGCAGATAAGGACAAAGGTGTGGCCTCCAGTACTGAACACAGTACTCCAGATGGGGACTAACCAGTGTCTTGTAAAGAGGGATTATTACCTCCCTCCTCCGACTTGTGATATCCCTACTAATACACCCTAACATCCCCCTAGCCTTACCTACTGCTTTAGTGGTCTGCTTGGATGAGTTCAGATCATCGGTGATGATGATGATGCCCGAGTCTCTTTCTTCCCTTGTGACTACCAGCAACTCCTCTCCCAGTCTATAGGTGGCTTCAGGGTTTCTCTTCCCTATGTGCATGGTCTTGCACTTTTTTGCATTAAACCCCAGTTGCCACTCTTCTGACCATTTTGCTAGTTTATCCAGATCTCTTCGCATTCTGCCCACCCCATCTGGATCATCTACTTTGTTGCAGATCTTGGTGTCATCTGCAAATAGACAAACCTTACCCTCCAGTCCATTTGCAATATCACTGATGAAGATATTGAAGAGGACTGGCCCCAGGACTGATCCCTGAGGCATCCCACTTGTGACTTGCATCTCTTCTGACTGTATACCATTTACCACCACTCTCTGTTTTCTGTCCATCAACAAGTTGGCCACCCAGCTGACCAACTTCTGACCCACCCCGAGCCTACTCAGCTTATTAATCAATCTTCTATGTGGAACAGTATCGAAAGCTTTGCTGAAGTCAAGGTAGGTGACATCAACTACTCCCCCTTGGTCCACCACTCTGGTTACCCAATCAAAGAAATCTATGAGATTAGTTTGACAGGACCTTCCTTTTGTAAACCCATGCTGTTTTGGATCCTGTGCTCTTATGGATTCCATGTGTTGCACTATCTTTTCCTTAAGGAGTGCCTCCATAATCATGCCCACTACTGAGGTGAGACTGACTGGTCTGTAGTTCCCTGCTACCACTGTTGTGGAACGGGATCAAATGAGCCCTTCTCCAGTCTTCTGAGACCTCTCCTGTACTCAGAGACTCACTAAACAGTTCTGATAATGGCTCTGCTAGTTCCACCCTTAGCTCCTTTAGTACCCTGGGATGTATGCCATCAGGTCCCATTGCCTTGTCCACCCTGAGCTTATCAAGCTCTTGTAGGACCCTTTCTTTTGTGAAGGGACTAATGCTCACCTCCCTCCCCCTGTGTCCATGGTGCTGAGATGTGGGCCCTGCCCTACCTTCTCTTCAGTAAATACTGAGTAGAAGTATCTATTTAGGATAGATGCTTTTACATGGTCCTCCTTCTCACACACACCCTTATCTCCTTTGATCTTAGCAACACCCTTTCTGGACTTTCTCCTTTCACTAACATATCTATAGAAAGTCTTGGCACCTTCTTTTACTGTCTGTACTAGTGTTTCCTCAGTTTTGGCCTTTGCCTGTTTTACTGCTTTCCCTGCTTCCCTTAGGGAAGTTTGGTATACCTCCCTATCTTCATCCTGCTGTGTTCCCTTATATGTCCTGAAGGCCAGCCTTTTGGCTCTGACATTTTGCTACTGTTTTTGAGAACTAAAGTGGTTTCCTTCTTCTTTTGCACTTCCTTTTCTCTCTAACACAATGGGAAGTTGCTTCAAGTATTGCATCCTTAATGCTTGTCCACTTTACCTGTACACCCTAACCTGTATTTCTTTTTGCCAGGGCTAGCTTAACTCTGTTGGCCATCTTATCAAAGTCGGCTCCTCTGAAGTCCCATATTTTTGCCTTGGAATGGGATGATTTAGTTGTAGTGGTCAAATTGAACCATATCATGTGATGGTCACTGGCCCCCAGGTGACCTTCTACCTGGACATCTGTGATCCTTTCCGTGTTAGTCAGTACTAGATCTAGGATAGCCCTGTCTCTTGTGGGTTGTTGTACCAGTTGTTTGAGGCCTTCCGCCTGCAGGGAATCCACCATGTGTCTAGTTCTGGCAGATGTTCCTGCTGGTATTGACCAATCTGTATCCGGCATGTTGAAGACTCCCATTATCAGAACCTCCCTTTTAGCTGTTATGTTTTGTATATCTTCTAACAGTAATGTGTCTATGTCCTCCCTGGTCTGGGGGCCTGTAAACAACCCCAGTTCTTATGGCTGTCTCATTTCCTGTTTCCAGGGTGACCCACAGTTCTTCTGGTGCCTTATGTGTATTCTGAATTTCTGTAGCTTTGATATTTTCATTGACATACAAGGCCACTCCACCCCCTTTTGCACCTCGGTCTCTTCTGAACAGTACATAGCCAGGTACTGAAGCCTCCCAAGTGTGGTTACTGGTAAACCATGTCTCACTAATTGCTACTATATTCAGTTTAGCCTCTGTCATTATTGCCTGCAGGTGTGGGATCTTGTTTCTCAAACTGCGAGCATTTGCGTACATGATTTTCCATTGGCCAGATTTCGGTGTGTTAGTTGTTGGGTGAGGTCTGGCGTTTCTCCTGTGCGTTGTATGGGGAGCTGAACCTTTTTCCTTACCTGGTGATGCAAATGAACTGGAAACATGCTGAACTCCTGTTTGACCACTAGCTGAGGGGGGAGGGGTGTTCTTCCCATTCGACGTATGGGGTGCTGCACCTGTCTCCCCATTTGCTAGTTTAAATATTCTGCAATGACATCAAACTTCTGCCCCAATGCACTGACTCCCTCCTTAGTCAGATGCAGTCCATCAAATTTAAAGAACTTTTGCTCCCAAAACTGTTGCCAGTTCCCTACAAATTTGTGTCCTTTTTCCTGGCACCAGCCCTTGAGCCACATATTTAGCTCCCCTATCTCCCCTTCTCTGACCTTCTGTCCATCTTCCCCCTTCTTTCAGACTGGCAGGTTCTCAGAGAAGGAGATGCTGGACAAAATGGATGCTAGTTTGCCACCCAGCCTGGTCAGGTGTTCCTTGGTCTCCACAACTAACTGGCTGGCGAGATCATTAGACCCTATGTGTACCTGGACATCAATGTTTTCTCCTGCTTCCTGAACAATTTTAGCAATGCGGTCAGTGTCTCACCACGCTGATGTACCTGGGAGACATCTGACCATTACCCCTGGCTGGAGATAGGTATCAACTCCCTGAATCATGGAGTCTTCTATGATCAGAAGTTTTTTTTGGATTTCCTTTTTGCTTTTTTGTTTTGGTTCCTGCTTTGGGCGAGTTTTGTTGTGCTAGCTCCTGTGCTGCAGTGTCCTGCTCTGCAGTGTGCTCTGCCCCTTTCTTTGATTTCGGAGATAGAGGCAGATACCTATTTGTAGTTTTTATATGGTTTGTGGAGGTAATATGTTGAAGAGCACCAAGTGATGGGGCACCCGATTTGCCCCTTCTAACCACCTGCCAACCTCCTGGACCAACTACTCTCTGCGGTCGGGGGTGTTTCTGTTGGATATTGGGGAAATGGGGGTGGTTCTTATAATATATTTCCTCTTGAATGTGAAATTTGAGGTGCCCAATCGCTGCCCATGCTGTCTGGAGCTGAGCCCTAAGATCTCCAATGGCTCAGCATGTAGGACTGTGTCCTAAATCCCATAAAACTGCCCTTCTGAAAAGTGTTCCACAGCACCTGCAGTTAAAGATATCCATTCCAGATAAGTTGCTGGGTTTATAACCTGGTCAGAGTAATTAGAAGGAAGAAAATGAAAGCATAAGTTTGATTCTGTGTTTTGTTTGTTTGTTTGTGTATAACTTGTTATAATAAGCTAAACTACTAGTGCCCCTGTAAATGAGGTCACTGTGTAGATACCCCACTGATCTGCACCTTCCTGCTTTGCCACAGGAAATGTCACGACTGTGCTACCCTATAAAAGGAGTGTAGTGTGGGGTGGTTAGGGATGGGGTTGGTGGCTGGGCTCTTCCCCTGCCCAACAAGAACAACCACAGATGAAAGAAACAATGAGGTAAGAGCAGAAACAATCAGTCAGCAACAAATGCAGTAACCCTGAAAGCTTATCCTAATGATAGATAAAACTGTAAAACCTGTAAAGCACCAACTGTAATAATTTCACAGAAGATATACCCTGTAAGAAACACTTTGCTACAGAAAAAAATAAAAGAGTAACAGAAGTTATACCTTGCAAAAGACAATTTGAATCAGAAGATTACGGCAGTAATCTGTTAACACACACCTGTAGGCACACCTTGTAATAATGCAGCAGAAGGTATACTCAGCAACAACAATTTGAATCAGAGGAAAATAAAGCAAGAAAATGTTAGCAACAAACAGTAACAATCCCTGTGAGTACAAAATAAAAATAACAACACATAGTAAATCTGCCTAGCCAAAATAAGTCTTGATCCTTTCCCTTGCCCTGGTAAGGTTCTTTGCTCTGTCTTTTCAAGCAACCTAGAAGGAAAGAGCTCAGGTGAAGCTAGGTGCCTTGGCCAGCAAACTTAGTCTACTACTAGCATAATACTAACATATGAAGAAGCCAACAGAATAAGGCCATTTTGTCTATCTAGTGTGCTCATATTGCAGGGTCTACAACTTAAGCTACTGACCCTGACCCTGCCCCCCCATCCTTTCCATCTCAGATATGAGTGCAAAAGTGGAACTGAGGGCAATGGGACTAGTGGGATGCAAGGCTGGCTATTGTGGAGGTGGGAGCTTTCTGGCGCCATCAAGCAGTGCATCAGGAGCTCCATTTTCCCTGTTCTACTCAATATCCACTTCAGTATAGATGTACACATGCCACTGTGATCTGTGGGGCTATTTGGCACCACTTGGTCATCTGTGCTGCCAATGGCATCACCACAGGCCACCCCTAGAAGTCCTTGTTGTTGTGGTCCCTCACAGCCCTCCCACCACAGGAGAAGAGTGTCCAATGCGTGCACTTGAGCCCTCTATGCTGGACTTGGTTCCTGACTTCCCGGGCTTGGGGCAAGAACCTGGGTTGAGAGCACGCACAAGCAGTTTCCCATTGGTCAGCTGCCTCCTGTCACTTAACCAGTTTCTAATTCATGTTACCCTGAATAATGGCAACTGAAATGTGTGGCAGTTATGAGATTTCATAATATAAGTGGTACTATGATGGGTACTGGTAGAGTGCTAAGAAGTTGGCTGTAGGGTGGGTTTATTTTAATTTTTTTCAGTAAGGTACAAAAAGACAAGTTTTTACTGAGAGACAGACAGTAGAATGGGTGTGGCTCTCCAGTCTTTTGGGACACCTTCTGGAGATTGAAATGCTGCCCCATTTGCACTCACCTCTGTGTGATGAGGGCAGAGGTTGCTGGGCTCAGGGCTGAACAGGCAGGGTTGTAGAGAAAGTCTGTCTCACTCAGGGGCCACCAAGTCTGCCACTGCTCCCCCAGAGGATGCCTAAGCTGAGGCAGAGAGATTGGGCCTTGGTGGGAAGGCTACATACTTCTGTGCCTGTACCACTACACAATTCCTCCATCGTAGTGGCAGATCAAGGCAGCTGGAAAGAAGCCATCACAGCAGTGGGAAGGAAGGTAGTGGGGGTCCCTAGAAGAGGAGGTCACAAGGAGAGAGGAAGAGGCCCCCAGCTGAAAAGGAAGCAGCTGCTGGTGTGGGACTCTATCATTAGGGGGACAGGGTAAGGAGTGAAGGGAGAGGGAGGTGAAGTGCATTCCTGGTGCATCGGCTTGGAAAGATGGAGAATGGATAGGATCGCTAAGGCGGCAGGAAATAGGAGCTAGATGTCATTGTCCACCTGGGGAGAAATGTATTTATTTAGTTTTTATTGACCAAAGTAAGCACACTAGACAAATAAATGCCTATTTTCAGGTACGCCCCAGGAGGTTACAACATAGGTAAGCATACAGTTTTAATAGTACAAGGATAACAACACAGGGGTACGGTAGCAGTAAAGATCACAGCATTAACCAATATATACATATGACACAATGTATATGATCAAGATCTAGAGCAGACCAGGCAATTACTAAGACCCACAATCATGGGAGGGAGCGGATACTGGAACTAGGTGCAGTTACAAGCTGAGTTAGACTTCAGTGATCCCACAAGGACCTTCTAAAGTAGTAGCGGGAGGTAGCACTACAAACAGGCAATGGGAGGGAGTTCCTGAGCCTAGGTGTACAGACAGAAAAGGCCTGGTCTCCCATGGCTGTGCAGGTTTTTGGAACAAAGAGCAGAGACAAGTCACTGGACCTAAGATGGTAATTTGAGTTAACAGCCCTTAGTTGCTCAGCCAGGATCGTAGGCGTGGCAGTTCCAATCACTTTACCAACAAAGCAACCCAAGGCAAAGGTGGGACAGTTCCCAGGTGACAACCATTCCAGTTTCTGATAATTTCTCATAAAGCTCACAGTTGTGTGTGAGATGAGCAGCTGAAAGCAAATCAACATACCTTGTCATACGTTACATCCTACTTAGATAAGGTGGACTTAACAATAAGTGTAAACACAAGGAGCCCATAGTTAAGGGTGAGCAGGAGCACACAGTCACATAGTTACATAGTAATTGATGGCAGATGAGGACTGCTTGGCCTGCCTAGTCTGCCCATGTTCCCTGCCTCTAGCAAGGGCGAGATGTGCTGCAGGAGTGAGGATATGTTTTGCCCTGCAGGCCAAGCCAAGTTTGTTACTAGGCGCCCTACATACTGTATATTAGGGATGTGCAAGGAGAGATCTAGCAGGGGGTCAAGGGTGACTCAAAGATAGTTGAAGGAGTCAGTAATAATAATGGGAAAGCTGTCAGCACTAGTCACATCCAGGGATTGAGAACATGCTCTAATTTTAGCCCAAGAGTCAAAAACATAGAAATTGATGGCAGATAAGGACTGCTAGGCCCATCTAGTCTACCCATGTTTCCTGCCTCCTGTAAAAGAATAACTTGTGTATTCTTTTTTTCACATGTAATTTCTGAGTTTTTTCGGGTTTTCTCCTGATTCCTATACCCACGTGTCCCCGACATAGTGCGTGCATGTGGAGGCATGCATGTGCACGCCATTCGGGATGCCCCTCCCTTCCAGTCACGCCGTTAACTGCCTGCACCAGCACTGAACCTCCATTTGCTGATGGCAGGACTATGGGCGGGTGATCCCACCCCTTACCCGGGGGAGGAGAGCCAACACTCGATCCTGTTCCAACCCTCCGCCCCCATGCCGGCACCCTGGCGACCTGAGGTCATTCCCGAACCTGGGTCGCCAGCGTAGCACGAAGTGTGGCATCCAACACTCAACCCTTAGTGCCACCGGGCCAGCTGTAGCTTGCATATTCTTAAAGAGCAGCTTTCTAGTAACTGCCCCCAAAAGCATATACAATCAGTTACCTGGCCCAGAGTTGCTGTATATAAATGGTTCCTTTTAATTCTTTCATTTCATAAAGCTATAGCACTCAAAAGCTTGTCCCCGTAGAACTCAGAAAAAAATGGAACCACTTCCTATTCGGTAGACACACCCCAACACGACACAGCCCATTTTATGATGTCAGAAAAAGAGACTGCGTTAATACTTTCCATTTATGTCAGAAAACAAAGGCTACGTGTGTGCACCCCATTGACAGATAGGGGTGATTTTCTTAAACATTTTATTACTATTTAGTGGACCTTGTTAGTCAAGCAGTTGCTTTGATTTATTAAAATCACAATGCTAAATAGTAATAAAATGTTTAAGAAAATCGCCCCCATTCAAGTTAATGGAGTGTGCACACGTAGCCTTTGTTTTCTGGCATAGTCAATGGGGCGCGCACATTCAGCCTTTGTTTTCTGACATCATAAAATGGGTCTGTGTGTGCCGGTGTTGGGGCATGCCTACTGATTAGGGAAGTGGCTCCATTTTTTTTTGAGTTCTACGGGGACAAAATTACAAGTGCTGTAACTTTATAAAATGGAAGAATTAAAAGGAATCATTTATATACAGCAACTCTGGGCCAGGTAACCAATCATATATGTTTGTGGAGGTGGTGACTTGATTATTATGAAACTGCTATTTAAAATTAAGGATTAATATATTCAGCATAAGCCAGGACTGGATTTGGTGACAGCCAGCCTTTAGTTGGGAGCTGATGGCTTTGATATCTTGGGAGCAGGCTAGTAACACAAGGTCATCAGCATAGAGGGGAACTACAGAGAACAGGCACCTGGGGTAAGTCATTTATAAACAAGGAAAATAAGATGGGTCGCAGGCTGGAACCCTGTGAGACACCAACTTCAACAGGAGTAATCTCAGAGAGCATCCTGTTGAATTTGACTAGTTGCTGCCTCTGCCTACCCTGCAGGTAATTTGCAGACCAGGCTAGTGTAGGGCTAAATAGCCCAAAAGAAAGTAGCTTGAAACAAATGAGTTTATGATCTACTAGGTCATAGAAAGAATTTGATGGCAGATAAGGACCGCTTGGCCCAACTAGTCTGCCCATATTCCCTACCTACTGTCACAATGTAGACCCTGTTTCATCTCCGGCTTTACCCCCCCACACACCTTTTCTTGCTTCTAAGGTTCCCTTATACATATTCCATGCCTTCTTAAATCCCATGACAGTTTTTGCTCACACCACCTCCTCAGGGAGGCTGTTCCAGACATCCACCACCCTTTCTGTGAAGAAGTGTTTCCTTACACTTCCCCTGATTCTACCCCCCCTCCAGCTTCATTGCATGACCCCATGTTCTTGTGCATCCTTTTCTCTGAAAAAGGCTTCCCACTTGAACCTATTTATACCCTTGAGATATATGAAAGTCTCTATCATATCCCCTTTCTCCCTCCTTTCCTCCAGCCTGTACATGTGAAGGTCCTTCAGTCGCTCCTCATAGGGCTTTTGATGCAGATCCCACATCATTTTAGTTGCTCTCCTCTGGACTGCCTCAACTCTGTCTATGTCCTTTTGGAGATGATGACTCCATAACTGGACACAGTACTCTAGGTGGGGTCTCACCAGAGATTGATACAGAGGTATCACCACCTCCCTCTTTCTGCGGGTGATGCACCCTAGCATCCCACTTGATCTTCCATCTGCCTTGTCACACTGTTTGGCCACCTTTAGGTCATCAGATATGATTACCCCCAGGTCTTTTTCCTGTTTGGTTGTCGCCAGTACCACTCCCCATTTTGTGCTTTGTCTCTGGGTTTCTATGTCCCAAGTGCATGATTTTGCATTTTTTTGCATTGAAACTTAGTTTCCACTTTCTAGACCACTCCTGAAGCTTACCTAGAACTCTATTAATCCTCCCCCCCCCCCCGAGTGTCCTGGAGATCGAAAGCTTTGGAGAGATCTGCATAGATCGCACCAGTAGTCTTGTTATGGTCCATGGCAGTCCCAACCTCAGAGGTCATTTTAACCAGGGCAATAGAGGTAACGTGCCCCTTTCGGAAGCCTACTGCTCTGAAAACAGCAGATCTTATTTGTGGAGGTACCCATTTAACTGATATGCCACAACTTTCTCTAGTAATTTGGTGATGGAAAACAAGCTATCTGTGAGATGATAATCTTCAATACATTTTGGATCCCCTTGCTTAAATGCTGGGACAACCCTAGTTATTTTCCAACAGTCAGGAGCAATACTAGTAAGCAAGGATGTAATGGAGATATGGGAGATAGGCAAGGCAAGGCAAGAAAAGGTGCGCCCAAGCAGATAAACTTTAGTTCCATATTATCATGGCCAGCACTAGTAAAGGGGGGGGGGACTTGCTACGAGTCTTCAGATCTCACCTACTGATACAGTTTTAAAGTAAAAGGTAGGATGAGATGAGGGATCAGAGGGGGAGGTCACAGATTCTTCATGTGAGCTGGGATCAGGGAACAAGGAAGTGAGGCTGACAGGTAAGAGTTATCAGTTTACCCCACCAATAAGCATGTCAACAGTTTGATAATTAAGTGAGCCAGCCACCACCCTATTAGCATTGCACCAAAAGTGCCTAGGATCCCTGGCAGAGGCCAGTAAGATAGAGTTGCAGAATTCCCTCTTGGCTGCACATACTGCTTTTTTACAGACATTTTGGAGGCGCCTTTACTCATGAAAGTCAGACAAAGCTTGAGTAGCCTTAAATGTGGTCCAGCTCTTATCCCTAGATTTCATGAGCAAGAACAGGTCACTGTGGAGCCATTTGGTGACAGTGACCATAACTCTGCTCTTTATAAGTGGGGCATGAAACATAGAAACACAGAATTTGCCAGCAGACAAGGACCTCTTGGCCCACCCAGTCTGCAACGTTTTTCCCTGCCTGTAGTATTACCACAGATCCTACTTAATCCCTGGCCTATTCATCCCCCTTCCCTTTCTATAAGATTCCCTTAGGCCTATCCTATGCATTCTTGAGCCCCACCACTGTTTTTGTCACTATCACCTCTGCTGGAAGACTGTTCCAGGAATCCACCACTCTTTTTGTGAAGAAGTACTTCCTCACATCTCTCCTCAATCAACTCCCCCAGCTTCTTATTGTGCTCCCTTGTTCTTGGGCACCTTCTTTTCTGAAAGGTACTGCCCTCTTGTACCTCATTTACCTCCATGAGGTATTTAAAGGTCTCTAGCCTATCCTCCTTTTTTCTATTCTCTTCCAGGGTGTACATATATAGGTCCTTTAATCTCTCCTCATAGGGCTTCTGATGCAGACCCTGCACCATTTCAGTTGCCCTCCTCAGGACTGTCCTTTATGAGATGTGGTTTCCAGAACTGGGCACAGTACTCTAGGTGGGGTCTCATTAGTGGTCTATACAGAGGCAACACCCCTCCCTCTTTCAGTTGGTGATACCCCCGCCCTATGCACCTCAGCATCCTTTTCACCCTCCCAAATACCTTGTCACACTGCCTGCCCACCTTTACTCTGATATGATCACCCTCAGATCTCTTTCCTGCTTGGTGGTCATCAATACCACCCCCCTATGTTGTACTCTGCCCCTGGGTTTCTATGCCCCAAGTGCATTATTTTTTAATTTTCCACATTGAAACCCAGCTTTTATACCGTTGACCAATCCTTGAGTCTTTCACCCCCCCCACCGAGTGTCCACCCTATTGCAAAGTTCGGTGTCATCTGCAAAGAACCAGACCTTCCCTTCCAGCTCCCCTGCAGTGTCACTTATAAAGACATTAAAGAGGACTGGTCCCAGTGCTTATCCCTGAGGCACCCCTCTGGTCAACCTACCTTCCTCTGAGTGAACTCCGTGTACCACCACCCTCTGCCACCTATCCCTTAACCAGTTTCTTACCCAGTTTTCCACCTTTGGACTCACTCCTAAGCTACCTAGCTTGTTTACTAGTCTTCTGTGTGGAATGGTGTTGAATGCCTTACAAAAATCTAGGGAGGCTACATCCACCACTCTACTCTGATCTAGTACCTTGGTCAACTAGTCCAATAATCCTATCAGATTTGTTTGACATGGCCTTTCCCCTGTGAATCCATGCTGCCTCAGGTCTTGTAACCCACTGAATTCAAGATATTCCACAATCCTTTCTTTCAGCACTGTTTCCACTAACTTTCCCACTGCCGATGCCAGGCTGACTGGCCTATAATTGCCAGCCTCATCCCTACTACCACTTATGTGAACTGGGACTACATCTGCCCTCTGGGACCACTCCTGTTTCCAATGAGCTGTTAAACAAGACCATCAGAGATGCAGCCAGTACCTCCCTGAGCTCCCTCAATATCCTTGGGTAGACCTTGTCTGGCCCCAATCACTTTGTCCATTTTCAGATTTGCGAGTCCCTTCAGGACTGCCTCCTCTGAAAACGTACTATTGTCCAGCTCCCTCCATCCAGTGCTTCTGTTACATTTTTGTGGCCCCTCCCCATCTCTTTCCTCTGTGAACACTGAACAAAAGTATTTGTTCAGGATGTCTGATTTTTCCTGCCTCCCCCAACAGTCCCCCTTTCCCCTTCCCTTCTTAACCTGTAGTCCCACCTCTGTTCTTCCTATTTTTCACTTACATACCTAAAAAATGCCTTGTCCCCTTTTGTTACTGGCTTGGCTAGTCTCTCTTCAGTTTGTGCCTTTGCACTCATTCCTGCTGTCCCTGCTTCCCTTTTTTCCACCGATACAACTCCCTATCCTCCTATCTCTGTGCCTCTTTGTACCTTCTGAATGCTGTGCTCCTAATATTTATCTTTTCCATCGCCTCTGTTGAGAACCATAGTGGTCTCTGTTTCTTCTATCTTTTGCTGTGTTGCTTGATGCAGAAGTTTGTTGCCTTCACTGTGGCCTTTTTTAGTTTCTCTCACTGTTCCTCTGCCCCACCCAGCTCATCTCCCCGCCAGGTCATCCTTGAGGCATTCACTCACCCATCTTTTTAAAATCTGCCCTCCTGAAATCCAGGATCCTCACCTTTGTGTGGTTTGATTCTGAAGCCGTCCTTGTATTCACTGACCTATGCAGCCAGTATAGTGTTATGCTTATGTAACTGTATTAGTTTGGTTGTGGCCGTTTGCACTCTCTATTCCAGAGGAATTACCACCCTGTAGGGGTACGAAAGCAAGGAAGTCTCAGAAAGGGTTCCGCCCCTAGAGGTGCCACGGGACAGTTCCCGTGGCTAAAGGTACCTTAGGAATCCCCAAAAGGAATGTAGTATCATTCCCAAAAGGAGGCAACATGATGTGTATGAGCAAGCAGTAACAGTGACGTAGAAGCAGTAACTGCAACATAGTAGTAGAGAAGAATAGTGATGGCTTGTATGAGAGAAGGGGATCCCCTAAGGAGAGAGGAAACGGCAGGACATCCTCCACCTCCATTCAACAACGGAACCTACCTAAGGAAACTAGGGGAAACAACTGTGTTAACTAAGTGTTATGACCTAAGGCAACAGAGGAGAGAAACCCCCCCCCCCCTTCGAGGAGGAAACCTCTTGGGATCCAAGGCCTAGGTTGCCTTCCCTCCAGGCTTGGGAAAATGTATTTAGTGACGTCTCTGCAGCTGCAATTTGGAAAACCCAATTAAAGGGAGGTGGAAAATATTCCAATTTGGAGGAAGGCTCTCACTCAAACCCTGTAGCGGGAACGTCGTGGAAGGTTGCGAGAAAACTCTGCAACAATACGAGCATCCAAGGCGCAGGAGAAGAACAACAACTGCTGAGGCACTCACCTGGCCTACCCTCCCTAAATCAAACCAGGTGAACCAGAGGCAGTTGTGGGGAGAATGCGGTGAAGGTGTCTTGCTAGGGAAACCACTAAAGTCAATGGCCAACCGTTATAGTGGAACACTAGAGCCAAAGGAGATTGTCGTAACCACCCTTCACCGCTAGTCTTAAATTCTACACCAGGAGCTGCTGTTGTTGCATAGCAGGCAGCTAAAGCCAAGCCCGAGGCGAGGACATTCCCAGCTATGCGCCAGGTGAGAAGGATCCCGCCTCAAGTTGGACACGCTTGATGATGGGGACTAAATACAGAGTGAGACCATCGGCTGCAGGAACCTGCGCCAGATTAGAATGGCTGGCATGTCCCAGAATTGATTGAGAGCTGTAAAGCTGGTGAGCTGAATGAGCGTGGCATGCTGAGATTGTAGTGAACATTGAGTGCTGAGACCTTGCAAGGTCGGATGCAGATTGAGAGTAGTAGAATCCCAGGCGAAGCCGAAGGGATGGCACTAGGCATAAAGCAGTGGTTTGCGTAAGCAAGGAGCAATGGTTGCGTAAGAAAGTAGGGACCTGATAGGTCAGTAAGCAGTAGTAGTAGTAGTAGTAATAGGTGGACCTGCATAACAACTGTATAGCAAGTAAACAGCACTGAGTTAGGGGCAAGCCAGCCAGACATGAATAGCCAAATCAAGATGACAAACTCTGAGGATTTTCAGTGGCGAAGACAGGATTTAGAACAAAATTAATTAACCACATAGGCCACGACCCCCCAAACACCTCCCAGTCCCCACCGTAGGACAAACAAGGAAGCGATGAAAGGCCTAGAACCACGTGCAGATATAAAAGCTAGTTTAATAGCCTCATCAGGAGCTTCAGCTAACCTCAGAGTAAACAAGGTAGAATAGGAATGGGTGTAAACAATGCAGCAGCAGGAAGCAAGTGGGCCTATACAGTAGTAGTTAAATGAATACATTGTTAAAACACAGGCACTGGGTACAATAGTAATTAAAATAAACAGTCAGCAGCAGTGGCTGAAGTTGTAGGTAACTGAAAGCAGTAGCATGAGCTCTGAGTAGGTTTGCAGTTGCAGTGCAGTAAATTGAGAGTTGTAACTGAAAGCAAGCAGAATGAGCTCTGTAGTAGCAGTATGCTAGGAGTTTTAAAAATAAAAGCCCCCCAAAGAGGAAACCAAAACACAGCAAAACAGAAAACAGGGAAAGGCCCCCAAAAAACAAGAAACAAAACACAGGGAAGCACACAGCCGGAGGAAAGATACAAACCAGAAGCAGGAAAACAAACACTGAAGTCCAGCAGAGACACACAGAAACAGCAGGCTTGGGGGTTAGGCCCCAGCTAGCTCAGAGGACAAACCAACACAGCCTCCAACTGCAAAGACAAAATGCTACACAGTGAGGCTGAGAGGAACTGCTTATATAGCTCAGGAAGTGGGAGTAGCTGGCTGCTTGGTCACCGAACTACAGGCAAAGCCTTTAAATTGAACCACACTGTATGGTGGTCACTGGTCCCCACGTGCACCTCCCCTTGAGGGCTGCAACATTGTCCAAGTTGGTGAGTACCAGGTCCAGCACTGCACCGTCATGAGTGGGTTCACTGACTAGTTGTCTGTGGAATGACCCCTGCAGGAAGTCCAGGATTTCCCTGCTTCTAGCTGAAGTCACAGCTGGGAGGCTTCAATCGACATCTAACAGATTAAAGTCCCCCATCAACAGCACCTCCACGTTTTCTGCTGTCTTGCCAATGGCTTCCATCAGTACTTTATCTAACTCCTCCCCTTTTGCTGGAGGTCTGTAGATCACACCAGTGCAAATAGAGACTCCATTCATCATCTCTAGGGTGACCCATAGTACCTCTGCCCCATATTCCCTGTATCTTCATCACTTTAATGTCCTCCCTCACATAAAGTACCACAACCACTCCTTTCCTTCCTACCCTGTCCTTCCTGAATAGAGTATAGCCTGGTATGACCATGTCCCAATCATGGTTTTCAGTGTACCATGGCTTTAATGGCTACAGTATCCAGGACGACTTCTGCCATTGTGGCCTTTAGGTCTGGAATCTCATTTCTTAAATTTCTAGCATTTGCACACATGACTTTCAAGATTTTGCTTATCTTGAAGAGAGGAGAAGATATTTAGGAAGTTAATTAGGGCAACAGAGGCATCCCCAGCAGATAACACAGAGGACCAATTAGAGAGTGCAAGGCCACTATGAAAAGATTCAAGGTCTGACTTGGATAAATCTCTATGGAGGATAATCTTATCAGGATTTTAAGTATTGTGATTCTCCAAATACATAATTGGAAGTATGGTCAGAGATACCATAAGGGAGGGTCCCAGAAAATGGGATCCTGTTAGTCCCATTTGTCAGGATCTAGTCAAGGAGATTGTGCTAACCACTGGAAGTAGAAAGTCTGGTAGGGTCAAAAATAATCTGAGGTCAGGATCAGCCAGCAGTGGCTCATATTGTTTAACATTTCCACTGGTCCGGTTTAGGTTTAAGTCAGCTAATATCAGCAGCTCATTGGAGCCCACTTTTTCACTAATGTTGTCAAGGAGATAGTTTAAGCCATTTATTCCACTAATAGGAGGATTACAGGAACAAACTAGGTGAATCTTCTTAATATTATCCAGAAGAAGTAGTGTATGGAGGAACTCACAAGCTTAGGGGGTTATATGAGAGGTATAAGGGAGACATTTAGATGGCTTTTATAATACATCAGTAGGCCTCTCCTTCATTTCTGGCCCGTGTGATCAAGCCTGATAAAATTAAAGCCAGGGAGGGCGCACGCAGAATCTGGAATCAATGATTTAAGCCATGTGTTAGTCAGATCCACAATGTCAGGATTATAACTGGTTACCCATGCATTAAATTCAGCATGGTTAGGTAATACTCTGTAAACATTTAAGTGGGCAATTTTAAGACCTTTTACGTTTAGCCAGCTAGGGGAATCTGCATACTGGGGAGCAACAGGACAGGGGTTAGGTTCAATGTCACCAGCCAGAGCAGTTCATAGTATGGACAGCCAGCAGAGACATGACAGAACTAACCACCTAACTGAAATTCTGGGGCAGCATAGTGGCTGAGTAGTAAGATTGTTTGATATTGGAGAAGCCAGGTTGTTTGTAGGCACCCCTTTCTAGCAGCAGTAAGGTTAGAAAAGGTGTAGTCTGCTAGAGGGATAGTGGGGGATTGAGAGTCAACAAATACAGTAGCTACAGGGAGGTAAATAAAGGCAGCTTGCAACTAAACATGGCCACCGTGATACCTGCTATAAGATACATCACTACATTTCAATGACATAGACAAGCACGGAAACAAGCAACCACAAGACTGTGGTTTGATTAGGGATGGCTGCCCTCTTTTGTTTGCATCATACTCCATTACTGCCATCATGGCACCTTCAGAGGATCTGAAACTGCCTTAAGTAGATAGCATGCACGGTGGCATTTCTAAGGTGTTACCTGTGTGCAGCTGGGGAGAGGTAAGGGCACTCTGCACCAGGGCTTTCAACAACTGATTGAAGGCATGGTGCATGGAGGACAGCTTTGGTTACATTGGAGATTGGGTGCCAGCCTGGGAGGATATGGGCCTCTATAAGGGAGATGACTTGCATCCTTCCTGGAGGGGATCACAATCTTTAGTGGGAGGTTTAAATGCTACTTGGATGAGCATTTAAACTAGCTGGGCAAGAGACTGGAACACCAAGGGTGACAAAAATACCGCCCCCCCCCGTAATGAAGCAGAAAAGAGGGAGGGCCTGAGGGGAGGAAGATTTCATAGGGCAGAGGGGCAATAAGACAGCGGTGGGGACAAGGTAGAGGACAAGGTGGGTATAAATCATTATAGCAAGAACAGAGGAATAAAGGAGATAGGTAACAGAGAAGATAACAAAGGAAGTCAGGGAGATCGTCAGGGAGGCACTAGGTCATAATGTCGACAGCACAACAGCCCTGTCAACAACTGCACAGGAAAAGCAACACAATCAAAAGTAGCGTACGGTGAAAACAGCGAGTGCTTCCATACTGAAACAAAAGAAACTACTATAACTGTTTGTGGGGGCGCTTTGCTCCGCACTCCCCTACTCCCCCCCAACTATATACAATCACCTTTGAGGGGGAGGCAACTCATGGGGGAAATCGTTGATGAGGGGAAGGAGGAACCCAGTAGGACAACCAGAGGTGGGGGGGTGGAACAGATTAAAGTTTTAAAAAAAGGAAAGTCAGGAGGGGGAGAAAAAAAAAAGCTAAAGTCACAGTACAGGAATTAAGCCCCAATCCACTGATGTTCCGCCACCCTCCACTGCTTGTGACTCTACCCTTTGCACCATGGCAGCTGCTTGGTAGCACACCACCCAGCGGAGCCTTTATCCTCTTCTTCCCGATGGCCAACAGTTACAGGGATAGCGTTAACGTTACCTGTGCTATATTATCCCTGTAGCTGTATGGTATTTTCAGTGGCTATACAGAAAACAGCACTCGATTAGCAAGATGAGGCAAAAGCAAAGTTGCTGGAAAAAACACATGATTTATTGCAAATAGGTTCACAAACAATGACAGAGCGTCCTCTCATCATTTGTGAACCTATCTGCAGTAAACTGTGATTTTGTTCCAACAGCTTTGCTTTTGCCTCATCTTGCTGATCTAGTGCTAACTTCTGTGTTTTTGGCGTTGATTGCAAAGCCTTCTCCTTTCTGAATGGGTAGCATATAGAGAATGTTGTAATAAGTGCAAAAGAGCTATTCAGCACAATAAGAACTCTCACTGTAAGTGGCTCTTTAACTCCAGTGTTCACAACCCTAAACTATTCTGGAGACATGTCAACATAGAAGCAGAATTTGATGGTAGAGAAAGACTACTTGGCCCACCCAGTCTACTTATTTTTCCCTACCTACAGTGTCAACACAGACCCAACTTGATGTCCAGCTTTTTCTCCCCCCTCCTTCCTTTTCACTAAGGCTCTCTTATGCCTATATCATGCATTCTTGAACTCCAGCACTGTTTTTGCTCCACAACCTCTGCTAGAAGACTGTTCCAGGCATCCATTACAACATCAAAGATTTATTGGGTAAAATGGTTTTCACTTCCCTTCAGACATATATAAGTAGCACTACCACAGCCAATTCCTTTAACAACTTTTTTCAGACCTCCCTACTTATACTAAGGCCTTCACTGCCTTGTCCACATAATCAAATCACAGTGACTTCCCTCCTCAGACTTCCACACCCATTGGATATCCTTCCTTTTATTTAAAGAGGGTTTCCAATTTAGAAGTCCACAAACTCCTAAAGCAGATTCCTGATTCCAAATCTGTAGGCACAGATAGGATTGAGCCTAAACATCTTAAGACTGTGGTCTATGAGCTTACCCACCCCCCATGTTGCCAGCCTTTTAACCTATTCCTGTTGTCTGGTGTGGTGCCTGATCTCCGTAAAATCTCAAATGTAGTGCCTATCTTTAAGAAAAGAGACCATAAGCTGATCAAAAATTACAGGCCCATTGCCTTACTTCCAGTTTTAAATAAAATACTTGAAAAAATGGTCTCCATCTAGCTTACCAAATCTCTCACTGCCCATGATCTCCTCTCTCCAATGCAGCACTGCTTCCATAATGGGCATAGCACTATTACTACTGCTCTGCTTACTCTCAACAGTCGCATTGCCACAGTCATGAACAGGGGCAACCTCACAGGAGCAGTTTTCATTGACCTGACTGAGGCTTTTGACCTTGTCGATCACTTGCTACTGTGACAAACTTGCCTGTCTAGGTGTATCCCCTACTATACTACCTTGGTTCAGAAATGATCTTTTGGACAGACTGCAGAGAGTTCAATTTGTATCCTATCTGAACCTGGCCTGACATGGGTAGGGTCCCTCAAGGCTCCATTCTGGGGTTACTTCTATTTGCCCTTCACATAAATTTAATCAACCAATGCTTGTCCCACTGCTCTGTTATCATATATGTAGATGACTTGGTCCTTTACACGAGCTCTAAGTATATTACCATTATCAACCAGCACCTCACCTCTGACCTACAGGCTGTGTGTAGCTAGCTGTCTCAAAATAAACTGATCCTCAATGTGACTAAAATGCAGGCAGTATAGTGCAGTGGTTTAAGGCTCTGAACTACAAATCTGGTGACATCCAGCAGACCAGACCTGGGTTTGAATCCCACAGCCTTCACTTGCATACTGTGTGACCCTGAGCAAGTCACTTAACTTCCCTGTGCTCCCAGGTTGCACCTGTAAAAAAGCTTTAGATTAGTGTGTCTCACCTGGTTAAATAAATAAATAAATAAAATTTGGGACACCCTCCAGACTGAGGCACTTTATCTGTTACATACCATGACGGTGATCCAGTCCCCTTAGTCCCTTCTTTCTCCTACCTTGGCGTCACCTGTGATCCTTCTCTAGACTACTTGCTACAT
The DNA here is from genome assembly GCA_016271365.2 of Neoceratodus forsteri. Lineage (NCBI taxonomy): Eukaryota > Metazoa > Chordata > Ceratodontiformes > Ceratodontidae > Neoceratodus > Neoceratodus forsteri. The sequence goes on from CM028132.1 coordinate 503,013,381, forward strand.
GTGAAGGGTACTTGTAAGACTGTCAGCTCCATGCTGAGTGTCTCCTACAAAGTTGGCAGCAACCTGACTCTTCAAGCTCAAAGGGCTATTTCCCAAGGAATGCTCCTTCCTAAACTTCTCTATGGAGCTCCTGTCTTTACTGCTGCCTGGAAAACCACTCTCTTCAGATGGGAAGTAACATAATAATATTGGTTGCTTTGCAGTGGCATCCCATAGACTTACACATCGCTGTTCCCTATATGACAAACTTGTCTGGCTTCTTCTGTCAAAGACTCACAACATCTTCTTTGGGGGTTTCATCTACAGTATCCTACACAATTGAATGTGACTGTCCCTTACCACCCTCCTAAATTCAGTGCATAATATATACACTGTATAGCAGTGTAACTTCATGCAGGCTTTATTTAGCGTGATTGGGTAATTGGGATATTTGCGCCGGGTTGTATTCGCGCTGCTGCCTTATTGCATCTCACTGTAACACTAGCAGATGTCTTAGCAGTAGCTGCCATTGTAATCGCTTGCAGTCAACACCTTGAGTACAAAGCAGTTACTGTTAATGACCCGAGGTTGCTGTATAAAAAAAATTAACACATTTGGCTTCAGTAAAGCTGCTGTTAAGCTATCTGCTGTGTGGTCACACATACCACTGCTACTAAGCCTTACTTGTGCTTACAATGTCCCTCTTGAAATGGCTCAACAGTGGATCTGCGAAGTGAAAATATCCTTTTGATTTTGATGCACTGGACCCTGTCGACCTGGTGGAGAAATCTGGTGTTGAGAGCAGTGTGGCTAAATCCATTTCATGGGAGCTCTCTCAGCCACCAACAACTTCTACTTCCCCTACCCCTGCTTCTCCTGCTGCTAAAAAAAATGTGTCCTTTCAGCTATGCAACCTACACTCCAGAGACCAGGTCTGAAATAGGGTGCTGTGCTGTTGAAAATGGGGTGATGGCAGCTGTGCGCTACTACGGAGGAAAGGATGGCAGGCAGATAAATGAAAGCACAGTCCATAAGTTTAAAACAGACTTTGTGACATAGCTGAGGTCTACACCTGACCCAACGCTATTGTCTCCCATTTTGCCCAGAAAGCCGTGGGGAAGACCCGCACTACTAATGGAGGATGTGGAGGAACAAATAAGGAAAGCTGTGGGGTGTTTGAGTGTGCAGGGGGCAGTTGTTAATGCCCAAGTTGTACATGCTGTTGCTCTTGGGATTCTAAAAGCATGTTCTCCCAGCCTATTATCTGAAAATGTTGGTCATGTTAAAATGTCCACTAAGAGCGGTTGGGCATTTTTGCATCGTATGGGCTATTCCAAAAGGAAGTGGACAAATCCCTGTACAGATGACTTACAGCCACTTGACATCTCCTTAAATAAAATCTTAAAAGACATACTCAAAAATAAATTTACTGCTTGGTATGCTGACATGGTTTCCAAGCAGCTCAATAAAGGAGGAGAACTTAAAGTTGATTTAAGTATTTCTTTACTATTTATTTTTGTTGACCGGGTAAGTGCACTAGACAAATCTTGCCTATTTTCAGCACGACCTGGAGGAGGGGGACACAGATGAATGCCAACTGACCTTGAACCAGATTAAGTTGTTGGTGGTATTTTTAGTGAATGAGGGAAATTTGGCTAGCACACCAGGGAAATTCCCCTACTCTTTTCGGTAAGTGCCATGGGATCTTTAACTTGAACTACCACCAATCCAGGCAGATGGGACCTCAGTTTAATGTCTCATCCAAAAGATGGCACCTCAGAAGTGCAGCACCCCCCTCATGCTGCACTACAGTGTCAGTACTGGGATGTTAACCCAAGTGCCAGATGTGGGTACTGAACCCACAGCCCTCTGATCTCCCGGCCTCAGAGGCAAGTGTGCTACCTACCGAGCCACTGACACTGCTAAACTGCTAAAGTATGCAGACATTAAAAGAAAAACATGCTCTGTGACTGCAGGAAAGCATACTCGAACTGCCAGCGTGTACTGAAGATGTGCTACACGGATTTACCCAGGTTGGTATCACCATGGCACTCAGAGAAAGCCTCAATGAAACACCACTCCACACTCCCGAGCCTCAGTCAGAGACACTTGTTGAGTGCCAGCAACTCCCTTCGATTGCTCTACCAGTATTTGAGGAGGAACAGCATATGTACCAAATTAAATGGTTAAACATCTGTGGACAGCCTTGGGCTAATGCCTGATTTTCGTATTTATTTTTTAGGTTCTGGGATTGTCACAGAAATCCTGACTCCAACTCTGGCTTCTGCTTCTGCTCCCATTTCTTTCACCAATGTCCCTGATGTCACGGAGCCACAGGCCACCCTACTAACAGAGGATGCCACCCGAACGAGTCCAAGCTCAGATGTCCCTGATGCGACTGAGCTGTCCAGCTATCCAACAGAGGTTGCCACCTGACTGTGAGCAACCAGGAGAACCAGGGTTGCCATGGATACCAGTAAGTCCCATTTAATTTTCTATACTGTAAGTCATTTGAACAGCAGTACTTTATAAGCAGCATCAGCACTAGCATTAGATTGATTTCGTTTCATTTATTTTTTTAGGATCCAGTCGGAGCAGCAACACTAAGCCATGCTGCTGATGAAGTACAAGCTGCAAGAGGTTTTCCTTCTACCTTGATTTTATGTTCTGCACATCCTGTTTGCTTAATAAACTTGTTCATTCACTTAAACAGCATCAATAGTCATTTTTATGCTGATGTTGCATATATCCTGTTTTTCGGGAAATATTCGCATTCATTTTAATTTTGCGTATTAACTTTTTAAGCCACTATAGCTAAAATAAAATGAACATGAATATTTGCTGCTATACAGTACCTCTTAAAGTCTGGCTGTAATGTATCACTGATCATCCCCAAACTTAAAACCAGGTCTGGGGAGTCCTCCTTTGCTTATGCTACCACTATGCTATGGAACTCCATTCCGCCTGATATTTGACAATGTCTAACTGCTGCCTCTTTCTGTAGCAGGTACCATGAACACCTGTCAAAGTGCTCCTTTCCCTGAATTTGTACTACTTGTTTATGTATTGTTACCTATTATGGTATGGAGTTATCATACAGTTATGTAAAGTTCAGTGTGTTTCTCTCCATCCACCATGTGAATTTATTGCTGTTTTTTGCATTTCTTCTCTCTGTCTACTATGTATTTTCATCCTACTCATGTCTACTCAAGCTTTAATGTTTGCTGATGTTTTAACCTAAATTTATTATGCTACTTGTATTTATTACACGCTGTATTTTTGTATGTACTCTTTTGGGTCATACCTAGAATATGTATTTGTTTGCCTAGTGCACTTACCTAGTCAACAAAAAACTAACTTACTAACTAACTAACTAAGTAACTAACAGCAAAAGGAAAAAGAGGCCATTATGGTACTTCAGGGAAGTGGCCACAGACTGGTGATGAAGGAACATAAAGATGGCATTCAGGAAGTACAGTATAAGGAAACCAAAGGGAGGACGACAGGGAGGTGTACCAGGTAAAACAGAGAGGAGCAGGTAAGACAGCGAGGGGAGCTAATGCACAGACAAAGGAAAGGGTAGCCAAAAAGGGTAGCACATTGGAATAAGACTTTCTTCAGGTACATAAGCGAGAAGAAGAAAGCAAGGGAAGGAATAGTGAGGATAAGGACGATGGCAAAGGGAGACAGTGCAGAAGAGGATCAAGCAAAAGCTAACATCCTGACCAGGTACTTCTGCTCAGCCTTGACAGTGGAAGGATGGGGGACGGACCACCAGGGAGCAGCAGAACAAAGTTGGGGGGGGGGTTCAAGTCCATTTTCACAGAGGAAAAGTCCTGAAAGAACTTGCAGCTCTGAAAGTGGACAAGGCTATGGGGGCCAGATGGGACACACCCAAGGGTACTAAAAGAATTAAGATGTGCTAGCTGCCCCACAAATCTTATTCAACAGCCCATTGGGATCAACCATGGTTCCAGAGGACTAGAGAAGAGCAGACATGGTCCCTCTATACAAGAGTGGCAACAGGGAAGAGGCTAGCAACTATAGGCAGGCGAGTCTCACCTCAGTGGTGCAGAAAGTAATGGAAACACTGTTAAAGGAAAGGTTGGTAGGCTATCTTGGATTCACTGGGGAATGCCAGTGGGTACTGAGGTGCATAAAGAAAGGTATCACCACCAGAAGAAAGGAGGTTGTGATACCTTTATATAAATCATTAGTGAGACCTCATCTGGAGTATTGTGTCTAGTTCTGGAGGCCACATATATGTAAAGATATAGACAGGGTGGAGGCAGTTCAGAGAAGGGCAACAAAAATGATGCAGGGCCTGCACCAAAAGTCATATGAGAAGAGACTGGAGGACCTCAATTTGTACACCCTGGAGGAGAGGAGAGGAGAGAGAGGGGGATATGATGGAAGCCTTCAAATATCTCATGAACGTAAATAAGGTACAGGAGGGTAGCATCTTTCAGAAAAAAGAGATGTTCTAGAACTGGAGAGGTTGATCTGCAAGATTACTATTGTTATAGACAGGATAGATTTGCAAGAGGTGAAGCAGGTTCAGATATACATGAAACACTCATTAGGTTATTCAAAGGTTTTATTTTCAGAAAAAATAGAAGGTGCCAGCCCGGTGGCTCTCAGGGTTGAGGCGCTGGATGCCACACCTCGTTCCACACCGGCAACCCGGGTTCGGGAACGAGCCTGGGCCACCAAGGGTCGGCAGGGGAAGAGACGATCAGGCGTCCAGAGGACTGCTATCCTTTCTCTCAGGGGGAGGGTCCCACATTGTCACACTCGCTGATTGCCCTCTAGTGGTGACTGGAGGGCAATACAGGTCTGGAAGGCATGCTCCGATGTAGTTGCGTTGGTAGGGAGGGGGGACAGGAGAAACAGGAAAGAAAAGGAGCCTGGCAGGGCTCCATGATGGTCCACCATGCCGAGGGCTGACCCTGGCTTCTGGACTGGGTCCCTGGGGAGGGGGCACCACCTCCCCTGCCCTGCCACTGGGGAGCAAGCCGTGGGGGAATCTCTGGGGTCGGCGAGTGCGCTCCGGTGGGACCCAAGAGAGTGTCCTTCCTCCGGAGGGCCGAAGTCCATGCCAGGGCTCGGAGAGCATAAATAACTACATTAAAAAAAAAAAAAAAAATAGAAGGTACAGAATGTTTGCTAGTACAGTTACATTTGATAGATATTATAATTGGGGTAGTATACCCCCCCAAAATTAAAACAGTCCACTTTGATAAACTTGTTCAAATTATAACAGAACATGTTGTAAATAAAAGTATGGTCTTAATTGAGGATTTAAACACTGCCTGGGATGGGAAAAGAGGGCAACAAATGGAGGAAGCAATGCAGATTTTACACTTGGTACAACTTATTGATAAGCCAACTGGAAAAGGAAAAATTCAAAATCCAGGGAATATTCTAGATTTAATATTTGTGTCACCGGAGTTATAAATTAGTTAAGTTTAGTTTTTATACTGGAAAGGCATGTCAACAAAATTGTCCATTTTCACAAGTGTCCAGTAAGGACAAACAAATAGAGGTAACAGTAAATATATACAGAAAGGTGCATTACAAATGAAACAGCATTACAAGGAACAAAGTGCTATCAATGTGTGCAGTTATATAATAATAACAGTTAAAGCATGGGTGCAAAAGTATATCAACAGAACTAAAGAGGGATATGAGTCGGGTACACGTAGCCTCCAGTTGGGAGGAACAGTAGGGTCAGACAGAACATTGTTGGCCCAGTTATAGCCTAGGGCATTTACATGCCAGGGAGTAGGAAAGGTGACCCTTTAGATTGTATCTGAAGGAGGCAGTTGAGGGACGTTGGATGAGTGCGGGGGGAGATTGTTATAGAGTTTCACACATTTATAGTAGAGGGTGTTTTTGCTTTGGGTGGTCAGACAGAAAAGGACAGTAAAGGAGAGGGGGGAGGAGCGTCTAGTGGGCTGCGTGAGGGTAGACTTGCGGAAGCAGGAGATAATGCTGATTGGGAGAAGTCCCAGTGCAAGTTTGTGGAAAAGGGTAAGGATTTTGCTGTCAAGCCTATCCTCAAGGAACAGCCAGTGGGCTGATTTGTAGAGGTCACAATGGTGGGGTAGTCTGGGGAGGCCTATAGCAAACCGGATGACATTGTGGTAGGTGCTACGCAACCTACTCAGGTATTTTTGGGGAAAGGGAGGGGTATTAATTCAGAGCTCCATAGTCAAAAAGGTGAGAAGGAAACTGGTGGCAGGTAATGTCCTGGATTCAGGAATAAGGAAAGGTCAGACTTGATATAACAGGCCGAGCCTTTGGTGTACCTTCTTAGTTGAATGATATGAAGATTGTAGGACAGGTAGCAGTCAAAGAGCAGGCCAAGGTATTATAACTCAGTGACACACTCTATGTGGTTGCCATCATTGTCAAGGAGTGGGAAATCAAAGGCTTCAGGTTTTCTGGAACTGGAGAAGACCATGGACTTAGTTTTTCTGGGTTGAGGACAAGTCCTCTAGATGAGAACCAGGAGTGTATCCTATGGAAATCAAGTTGGAGTTTGACACAGAGGGAGGAGGGGTCACTGTCTTTACAGAAGAGTGCAGCATCATCGGCACAGAGAATTATGTTGGTGTGCTGGCAGATCTCTGGGAGGGAGTTGACCACAAGGGAGAAAAGGAGGGTCCCAGAATGGAGCCTGGGAAACTCCATATTTGATAGGGGAGGTGTCAGAGAGAGTACCTTCAATCACAGTTCTATAAGATCTTTGACTGAGATATCAGAAAACCAGTTAAGAACATCAGAGGAGAAACTGAAACTGGAGAGGGTGAAGAGGAGAACTCTGTGGTCCACAAGGTCAAAGCTTTTGTGAGGTCGACAAACACTGAGCTGGTGTAAAGGCCTTCATCACTGGCCTTATCGATGAAGTGAGTAAATTTGACTAGTGCTGTCTCGGTGCTATGGTGAGCTCTGAACCTATGCTGGGCATCTATTAGCAGGTGGTACTTCTCCAGGTATTCTATGGTTTGGCCGAGGATGATTTTTTCCATAATTTTCGAGAATGGTGCAAGAAGGGAAATGGGCCCTTAGTTTGTGACATTGTTTTTGGGGCCTGATTTGTGGAGGAGTTTGATGGTGGCACATTTCCAAGTTAAGGGGGAACGTACCAGAACAGACGGAGTTGTTAAAGATGTTGGTTGGGGGGAGGGCAATAAACTCACAGACTAGCTTAAGGATGCATTAGTCAATGTTGTTTGTACCTAGGTTGGGTCTGGGGTCATTAGATTTGATGAGTTTGATCACTTCCTGGGGTGCAAGGTATCAGAAGTGGAAGCGGGGGTGTTTACTAGTGGAAAGGGAGGGGGACCGGGGTAGAGTGGGTGGTTGGGCTTGTACTTGTCGAAGTCGCTGAAGTAGGAGTTGAAATGGGTGGCTACTGTCAGAGGGTCGGTGACGGGTTGCTCCTGAATTGCGAGGGTGATTAGTTCACTATTTAATCCTCTCCCAGTAAGGTCATTTAGAAACTTCCAGGTGTGCTTAGGGTTGCCCTTGGAGCTTTCTTGTTTTTCCCTGAGGAAGTTTATTTTGGCATTGCGGACTGCCGATTTGCACTTGTTGTGAAGTGTTTTCTAATGTTGTAGGAGGTCGGGGAGTTTGAGTTTCTTACATGTTTTCCAGGCCTTTTCTCTCTTCCTCATTAGGTTGAAGAGAATGGAGGAGACCCATTCATTGCTGTGCCCTTTTACCCTAAGTTTTTTGAGGGGAAGAAGGTTGTCACAGATGGCTAGGAAGATTCTGTTGAAAGCTTTGAGGGCGACGTTGATGTTGCTGATGGAGTCTGTAAAAGACCAGTCAGTGGCTAGTAGGGATTTAGTGAACTCACTGATACAGAGTTTTTTTAATTGGCGGGAGTAGATATATTTGTGTTCAGTTTTTGGGGTTTCAGCAGACCAACAGCAGAAAACAGTGCAGTGGTCACTAATGGAGTCCGGGAGAACCCTCGAGTCAGTAACATGGGAGTGGTTCATGACAAGTATCCAATCTAGGACCGATTCATACCCTGTCCTATAGTTAGTGTAGCCCCTGGTGGGGGATTGTTACCATTTGCAACTACAAGGGAGGGAGGGAGAGAAGCAGCAGGATGGTAACAGAGAAATTGACAAGTCTGGCTAGTCTCATGATGTGGGCTGACTAGATTCAAGATAAGGGTAAGAGAGGGCTGTGACCTGTGGCGAGAGCTCAGGGTGCTGGGAAACAAAATGGCAAGGTAGCACTTATTCAGGGATTTTTTTACAGCAGTAATGTGAATTGTACTATTGCCAAGGACAGGATAAGGAATTCCCTGTGTGGTGTCCCCAAAACTGGTGAACTCTTAAGTCTGCAAGGATTAGTGCAAAAATGCACTGCAAGGAGCCACTGAATCAATTTTCTCTTTTCCAGTCAGAGTGTAACCTAGAAGGAGATATCAGACATCTATATCAGTGCTATTGTATAGGCTACAAATGGAAAGGGTGGAGTTAGTCACATAACTATAAGCCACTATAAAAGAGTGTGACCAGTAAAGGGTTGGGGCGGTTGGGGCGGGCAGGGAGCAGCCACGCAGCAGCTGAGGGAAGAGCTGGACATGCAGTTAAATTATTAAACAGTTCAGAGAAACAGTAGCTCTACTGACCCTTTAAAGAGAGAAACTGCAGTGCTACTGAAAACATTTAAAGAAAGTAACAAGGCATGCTAGCATCTGGTGTCTGTAGAGAGCTTGCAGGCTCAAAATATTGGATAGAAGTGTAAATACCCCAAATTTAGTAGACCATAATGTCATAGGATGCAGTGGTTAAAGCAGACATTTATAACGGGGAGTTCTACCCCTACTACTACTATACCCCTAATGTGTACCACGAAGGAGCATGGGGGGACTAGTCCCCTCAAATTCCCCCTCACATTAATCACTGATAGGATGCATTATTAGTGTTGAATTACAAACTCAAAAACAGTTGAGGGGGCCCGAAAGATTAAGAAGATGCTTTAAAAACTAAAACAAACAAGCTTTTAAGTACCAGCTCTCGAGCAAAATGGCACAGGATTTTATTGATCCCCGATCTAGACTTAGCAGTAGAAGAGTTACATACTAACATACTATTTGCCAGCAGATTAGGCCTTACGGTCTATTGAGTCTGCTCGAACCTAGATCCTTAGTTGGGTGCCAAGACCCTCCCATCCCTTGTTCTCTAGAAACCCCTATCATCCATCCCCCCCCGACAGGCCATCATCTGATACATCCACTTTCTGTGTCTGTCCCACCCTCTCTTGAAGCCCTCCACTGTGGATCTCTGAACCAGCTCACCAGGCAGTGCATTCCAAGGGTCCACCACCCTCTCGTGAAAACCTCCTCCTTTTCCCCTCACCCTTCCACCTTCCAACTTCAAACCATGCCCTCTGGTGATACCTCCCTGCTTTAGTCTAAAGATCCCTCCATGTTTACCCTATTTATTCCCTTGAGGTACTTGAAGACCTCAATCATGTCCCCTGTCTCTCCTCTCTCCTCCAATGAAAACAGGCAGAGCTCCTCAAGTCTGTCCTCATAAGTCAAATCCCTAGCCCTCGTATCATCTTTGTTGCCCTCCTCTGTACCCTCTCCAGGAGCTGTATGTCCCTCTTCAAATGTGGTTCCAGTACTGTACACAGTACTCAAGGTGTGGTCTAACCAGTCCATTGTACAGCGGCAGAATCACTTCCCTGCTTCTAGAGGTGATCCCCCACGATGCATCCCAGCATCCTGTTTGCCTTGCTAGCTGCTCTCCTGCACTGCTCAGAGTTATTCATACATGTATCCACCATGACCCCTAGGTCTTTTTCCCCTATTGAGGCCTCCAGTGCCTCCTCTCTCAGGGTGTACCTGTGTTTAGGGTTTCCCTGACCAAGATGCAACACCTTGCACTTGGTGATATTGAAATTTAATCTCCATGTGTGAGCCCAGCTTTCCAGGGTGTCCAGGTTCACAGACATGTTTCCGGAAGCCTGTAATTAAATAGTCCCCTTAAAAAAGCAAATTCAGAAAAAGAAACACTTGCCCTGGATAAATGAAAAAATGAAAAAACTAATTTGGTTAAAAAACTACCTATGGAACAAAACAAACGAAACACTGAGTCAAGAGGTTTAGAGTAAATTTAAAGATATAAGGAATAGGGTATCCCAGAGAGTTAGAAAATCAAAAGGGCTTTATTATAAGAAGAAAATAAATTAATTCACTGACCCCAAGCAGTATTGTCTTTTAGTCAAATCCCTAACAAACCCTAAAAGAAGCACACCAGACACAGTTATTATAGAAAATGGAAAAATTCATACTTCAAAAAAAAGCAGTGGATGTATTAAATAAGGTTTTTGTTGAACTCCCAGACTTAACAGATTTAAACAAGCATACAAGAGATTTAGATTTAAGAAGGATATAAGTAAGGGGCAAACTAGTGAACAAAAAATAACACCAAAGTTTAGGTTTAAACAAATACACAAGTGGGAAGTAAGTAAAGTAATAAATAAGCTAAAGGCAAACAAGTCCAGTAGCCCTGATAATATTGAAATAAAGTTTATTAAAGATTCAACACCTGAAATTGCCCAGATACTAAAAGACATTTTTAATCTGAGTTTAACTGAAAGTGTTTTCCCTAGTATGTGGAAACTGGTGAAAACTGTCCCCATATTTAAAGGTGGAAAACATTCTCAGTCAACTATTAACCGGCCCAGTGGCACTGAGGGTTGAGGTGCTGGATGCCACATCTTGTGCCATGCAGGCGACCCGGGTTCAGGAGCAAACCTGAGCCATTGGGGGTCGGCAGAGAAGGAGAGGATTGAACATCTGGAGGACTGCTCTCTTCTCCTGGGGTGGGATCCAGGGTGTACCGTGCTCCTTGGTGGCTCCTGGCAGAGGCTTGGTGCATTTTGTCCAGTAGCACGGTGCGTAGAGGGGTTGCTGTTGGCAGGATGTCTGTGGGCGGTCCTGCACTGGCACCCATGGTGTAACCTCCCTGAAAATGGGGGTTCCCAAAAGTCTTCCAGGAGCTGGCTGAGTGCTCCTAGCCTGAATGGTATTTGGCATTTAAGCTGTGTATCTGTGAGTGCTTTTAGAGACTCTGGTACTGTCTCTTTAAGAGCTGTCTGCTTGCAGGCATGATTAGTTCACATGGGGGGACTGTGTGTTTCCCTGCTCAAGTCCCGCTCGAGCTGCTGACAAATTGCTCCATTTCTGCCGTCGTTAAGTGGGCAGAGTGAGCACTTTTCAAAGATGTAACTGTTTGCCACATGTCGTTTAGAGCATTAGTGGAAATGTAATTTGTATAACCTGCCTATCTTGCAGCTGGGACTGTGTGTGTTTTGCCCCTCCATTTTGAATCTGAACTATTGAATAGATCCAATCAGTGCAGGGGGGCCTCTAAAATGGAGTTTATGTGGACCAACCAGGATCAGGACTCTCTTGGGAGCCGGCTTGCCATAAGAAACATAGCTAGTAATTCTGGGAAGTGAAGTTCTGGACCTTGGCGCCTATTTGCACCAACAGGGGGAGTTTTGAGTGATTGACAACTGAGTCCACCAATTGGACCGGGTGGCACCCAAATGGAATGCTCTGCCTTGTGTCTGGAGAAGCAGATCCGTTGCGACCGTGACAAGAGAAGGAGCTCCGAGCTTCTGCGCTACACAGTTTCACGTGGGAAGCACGTGTGGAGGCCTAAACTTGGGCGGTGAGTTGCCGTGTTCGACTCGGACTAAATCCGAGGTGGCCAAGAGGAGGAGAGGCTGAACAATTGGGAACCAGGCTCACCCTGTAGAGGACTGGAGAAACTGCTTAATTGCGCTCGGTCTGTCAGGAAAAGTGAAGCTGCAGTGTGAACTCCCAGGTTAGAAGTAAGTGCGATCAGGATCTGAGAGCAGCTGCTTGGTATAGTCATTTCCTTTACATATAAATGTGTGGAGTGTTTGTGAAAGACAGCTAAAAGGGTCCTCTTGCCCCGTGTGGTGTAGACTGAAAGCCAAATGCATGCATACGGATTGAATCTGTTGCTGATCGAAGCTGTGTACCTGGCTAGTAGAATTTCATCTCCCTGATGTGTGAGGGGTCTGGCAATCCATGACTCCCTCTGTGCTTGTTTTCGGCATCGAGTTTGTGAGTGCAAATCAGGGTAGCGCCCTGCCATCTGTCTATCTAATTGCAAGTGTTTCATCTGATTTCTTTTCTTTCTTTCTTCATGAACTGAGCCAACTGGCTCCGGATTACAATTGAGTACTGTGCAAGTGTTTTTCCATCACAGGGCCCCAACCAGCTGCACTGATCCTGGCTAGCCCACCACCATCCTGGGTACCCAGTAAAGTGACATTTTGGGACTCTGAGTATGTGCACAGTACTGTGATTATTAAAGTGTCTAATCTAATTAACCTGATTTCCCCGTCCTTGTTACAGCCCCTTAAATAAATCAGATCTGTTTGTTTCAGCAAAGTTACACTGACTGAGGTATTCGTTTATGTTAAAGTATTGTACTGTGGCTATTGTATTGCATCATCTTGTTTTACAGGGGGTCCCCAGAGTCAAGTTGATCGGACCAGTCCTGGGGGTCAGTGTAAATAGTGAAGGTACTCAGGTTATACAGTGTGGGTCCCTAGCAGGAATAAAAGGGGGTCTCAGTGTCCCAGAGGGCTGTGACCAATTTAGTCTAACTACGGTAAAATCTGACCTCTGGGTGGAGGCATCCGCCATAGAACCTTGGCCCCTCAACCTGTTAGCAGTTACGCAGGCAGGGGTAGTAGCCCTTGGGATAGCACCACCTGGGGGTTACAACTGCATGCCACACCAATGGGGAAAAAGTAAGTAAAAATCCCTGCCTCCTGATAGGCGAAGGATGGTCTGGGGCCTGGCTGCCACGCCCAGTGTCGGGTCTTTCCGTTCGCTCCTCTGTTCTCCTCCTTGCCCAAGCTGCTCTTCTAGATTGTAGATAGAGCACCAGATAGGAGTAATGGTGGTCCCGCCTCGGGGGTCTCAGAGCCGGGGGGTTGAGTAGCCGGGGCAGTGGAAGGAGAAACCACCTCCAGAGGAGTCGGATGGAGGACTTCAGAAGAGTGGGATCAGGCTTCAAGCCATGTGTCCATCCCGCGAGAGTTCAGGGTAAAAGGCAGAGCCATAAATAGAGTTTAAAAAAAACAAAAAAACAACTATTAAGCAGTTGCCCTCTTGTCAGTAGTAAAAATAATGGAAAGATTAGTTCATGGTCAATTAAATGATTACGTAGAGAAATATAATAAATTAAACAGTTGGCAGGCAGGTTTCAGAAAAGGACTGTCCATGGGCACCGCGCTCACAGATTTCCTCTATCTGGTGGTCCTGTCAAAAACTTTTGATCTTGTGGATCATGAAATTCTTAAGGATAGATGGAAAGAAACAGGCCTGGCAGATGAACCCTATAAATGGTTTGCCTCTTACTTAACAAATCGGCCCAGCTGGTTACTGGAAGTGGAACACTCTTTGATACTCTACCAGTAACCAGAGGTGTTCCACAGGGGTCCATACTGGTCCAGTACTGTTTTTGATATACATAAATGACCTTCTGTATAACATGAAATTAACTAATATTCGGCTTTCCGCTAATGACACAGTGCTAGTGGCAGAATTAAGGAGATGAAACACAAACTACAAACTATATACGAACATACAAACCTGCCAGCAGATAAAGGCCTTATGGTCTATCGAGTCTGCTTGAATGCACAGTTAGCAACCCTCATAATGCAGCTGCTCCTCCCACCCACCCTCTCCAGTGACCCTCCCCCTTACTCCATTCCATACTCTTTTGAAGCTGCCCACTGTGCTACAGGATACCACTCCCCCGGTAATGCGTTCCAACCTGCCACCACCCTCTCCATAAAAAAGTGTCTCCTCATTTCCCTCCTGAACCTGCCCCCTTCCAATCGCAGATCATGCCCTCGGGTGTCCCACCCTCTTCTTAACTGGAAAAGCCCCTCTGTACCTGTCCTATTTATCCCCTTCATGTATTTGAAGGTCTCAAGCATGTCCTCCCTATCCCTTCTCTCTTCCAAGGAGCACATGTTCAGCATCCTTAACCTGTTGTCATAGGGCAAGTCCCCTAACCCGTGGATCATTTCTGTTGCCCTGTGCTGCACTGCCTCCAGTAACCCAATATCCTTCTTTAGGTATGGCCTCTAGAACTGCACACAGTACTCCAGGTGTGGCCTAACCAGTGACCTGTATAGCAACAGGATCACCACCACCCCTCCTAGAAGATATGCCCTTGGCAATACAACCAGCATCTTGTTAGCCTTGGCAGCTGCCTTTCTACACTGTGTGAAATTATTCATTGCTCCTGTTATGATCACCCCTAGATCCTTCTACTCCTCTGTCCTAGTCAGCTCAATACCCCCTAGCTGGTAGCTCCTCCTTGGGTTTTTAGCTCTGAAATGTAGCACCTTGCATTTCTTAGCATTGAGCCCCAGCTGCCAAGTGTCAGACCAGGTCTCCAATTTTGCCAGATCAGCCTGCAACCCCTACCATCCCTCTAGGTTATCCACTGCTGCACTCATCTTGGTGTCATCTGCAAACAGGCTGATCTTGCTCTTGAGGCCTATGAAAATGTCTGCTATGAAGATCCCAAATAACACCGGCCCCAGTACAGATCCTTGTGGCACCCCGCTTGTCACTGCCCTGGGTAATGAGAGCTACTCCCCACCACCACCACCCTCTGCTGTCTTCCTTGCAGCCAATTCCCTACCCCATCCCACCATCTTTGCCCTGGCCCCTGTGCACTCCAGCTTACAACCCAGCCTCCCACGTGGCACCAAACTGAATGCCTTGCTGAAGTCAAGGTACAGGACATCCACTGCATGGCCCCTGTCCAACTGCCAGGATTCCCAATCATAGTACTCCACCAGGTTAGTCTGACAGGAGCTGCCCGAGACATACCCATGCTGCCTGCTATCCTGCAGTCCATTAGCCACCAGGATGGCAACCAGCCTCTTCTTCAAGATTGTCTCCATCAGTTTTCCCACAATGAATGTGAGACTTACTGACCTGTAGTTCCCTGACTCATCCTTGGGGCCACTGTTGTGGAGGGGCACCACGTGTGCAGTCCTCCAGTCTTGTGGTACACACCCAGAGTCCAGAGAGGCACTGAACAGGTCTGCCAGTGGTTCTGCCAGGACATTTGCTAGCTCCCTTAGCACTCTTGGGTGTATGCCATCCGGCCCTGTGCCTTGTCTACCCTCAGTGCCTTCAAGTTCTCCAGTACCCTACCCACTGGGATTTCCCTGTCTGTCTCCTCTCCCCCCCGTGCTCCTCCCCACCAACCCCTGGGTATTGCCCCCTGTTCTCTTTTGTAACATGAGCAGAAGTACTCATTTAATGCTTCTGCCTGTTCCGCCTTGACTCACCCACCCACCCACACTCCCTCCCTCCCTTTAATCCTCACAATTTGGTCTTTGCAGCTCCTTTTCTCCCTAATGCACCTAAAGAAGTCTTTCTTCCCAACTCTAATGCCCTGTGCCAGCCTGAGCTCTCAGGACGCCTTGGCTGCCCTGACTGCCCTTGTCACCTTCCTTGAGTCCTTCAGGTATTCTGCTCTGTCCTGCTCCCTCCCTTTTCTCTTGTACTGACTAAAGGCGACTCTTTTCCTTCTTACTTTCTCCATAACCTCCCTGCTCACCCAACTTGGCTTCTTGGCCTTTGCCCTCTTACTCTGAACCCTTGTACATGTTGTGGTTGCCTCCTCTATACCCAGTTTAATGACCCTCCCACCTCTGATTAGTGACCATATCTGGACTAATCCTGGCCAGATACCCCCACACTAGTTCCTTCATCCTCCCAAAGTTGGCCCTTCTTAAGTCTAACACCCTTGTGCCTGATCCTATCCCCTCTCTCCTCATGTTTATCTTGAAGCACACTGAGTGGTGGTCAGTTCCTGCCAGTGGTTCCTCCACCCTCATCTCCTTCACGGACTCACCATTCTCCAGCACGAGGTCAAGGGTGTTCCCCAACCTGGTCAGCTCATTGACCCTCTGCAATAGGAAGCTGTCCTGGAGGGCATCCAGAAGTACCTGCTCATTCCTATTTGCCATGGCTGGGGTACCCCAGTCCACACCATGCAGGTTGAAGTGGCCTACAATTACTGTACTGCCCCTTTCACAGATCCTTCTGATCTGTCTTGCTAGCTGTCTGTCTAACTCCTCAGTCTGAGAGGGTGGCCTGTACACCACTCCCAACCTGAGGATCCTATGTTTGGAGTCCTGGAGCTGCACCCATAATGACTCCGTGCTGCCTTCCTCCCTGATGCATTTCAGACCTTCTCTCACATACAGCGTCACCCCACCTCCTTTTCCTTTTACCCTGTCCCTGACCCGATATTGCCAGATCTCAATCATGGTAGTGGGTGGCCCATGTCTCAGCTATGGCTGCCATATCCACCTGCCTATCTGCCGTGAGAGCCTGTATCTCTGCTACTTTGTTTGCTAGACTCCTAGCATTACAAGATTACCACCCCCACCCCTCTTCCTCCACCCCTCTCCCTACTTGTTCCCCTTTCTTTGCTTCCCCTCCTGACGCCTCTCTAGGTCCCCTGCTGTCAGCATGGTGGGTAAGCTCATTCGGCTTCCCTGCCTGGGCACCTGACGGGTACCTGCCCACCTGCCACCCCCATTACTAGTTTAAATTCTCTTTACTTTCCAAGTACTCCTCCAGTTTTTGCTCCAAGACCCTCCTCCCTGACTTTGAAACCTTGCAAAAATGGTTTATTAGTTCAAAATTGTTAATGAACACCACAAAAACTCAAGACAATTTTTTTTTCTTCATCTGCATGAAACAAAATTACAAAATATACACAGGCTAGAAATAAAAACATTTAATGGATCAGTTCTAACACAAGTAAACACACATAAATACTTAGGGATTAACATTGACCATAAATTAGAGTTTGATTGTCATATAAAGGATTTAATTAAAAAAAATCAACAGCAGGATAGGAGCCCTAAGAGGAGTTTCAGACTGCCTAACTGTGAAAACAAGATTATCAGTAGCAAATCAGCTGATTGTCCCGATTATTGACTATGGGTGCTACATTTATGGGCATACGAATAGGACTAACTTGAATAGGACTATTTGCTACAACAGACTGGCAAGATTGTACTGTCAAGGTATGCTCTTCTTTGAATGAGATATTAAACTGAGGTCCCTTCTGCCCATCTTCGGTGCTGTCCTGGTGGGTGTCCGGGTGGAACTGAAAGATCTCAGGGCCTATTTGCAAGAGACTGGGATTTTTCCACAGTGTCCTGGCCACTGTTCCCCTGCCATAAAACTGGTTCATGCAGTCGTGCAAGGCTGTGTGTATGTGCAAAATGGCTGCCACTACACATTTACAGTCACTTCACTACCAGTCTCTCATTGCTTATTAAATGCTTTGGGATACAATGTGTATGAAAAGGGCAATATAAATGCAAATTCTCCTTTTTTTTCTATAAGAGGGAGGGATACAGCAAAAATAATAAAATGATAACAGGTGCATGGACAGGAGCAGTAAAATTCAAGTACATGCAGTCATTTACAGAAGTATTAAAATTTCAAAATTGTGCAAAAATACATACGATGCAGAGGTAACAAAGCTAAGTCTAGGGGAATTGTGCAGTCAACAGTGAAACATGTAAGCAAGGTGCATATACAGTACGAAAACCGGGAGGTGCAAAATACAAAATTATGAAGTACACTGACTTTTAAAAAATAATAGGCAGAGCAAAATAAATTAAATAGGTGAGGGATGGTAAGGCAGAAATTATTGTAATGCTTGAGGAAAAGGAGAGAAAAGTGATGGCTAGTTCTAGGTGACTGCTTTTAAGAAATGTGTTAGGAGGGGATGTGTATGACTGACTGCAGAGAGACTGAGAGAAAGATAGGGTGAGGGAGGTTATCCCACAGTGTTGGATGGCAGATCAAGAAAGCAGACTGGCCTGCTGCCGATTTGCAGTGAGGGACATGAAAGGAATTAGCATCAGATGAGCAGAAGGAGTAGGAGGACTGGGGGGGGGTGTAGGGAGAGAGGAGAGGTCGGGAGGAACAGAGGCAAGACGGTATTTGGCCTGAAAGAAGGAAGAGTACAAAAGACACTGGGACACTGGGAAGGGGAAAGGAGAGATTTGCAGAGAGCAGGGATGGCTGAGAGATGGGGTGTTAAGGGCTAATTGGCAGGAGTGAAAGTGGAGGTCCAGCCAGGAAAGTGTAAGAATATGCTGTACTACAGACTGTATTTAAGTATCTTTGAAGTGCATTCCCAATTCATTCCTAGTCCAAAGAGACAATTTGTTTCAGACAGGCTTCTTAGACTGTTCTGTTGAATTTCAGATGTGTTGCTAATGAAGTGTCTATTGCAAAATGCCTCGAAAATGGAATGCACAATTCATGGAACACAGTTCATTTAAATCTTACTGCTGTTCCTGCATGCCAGTGCACTTGCAGCTCATATCACAGGCCATTTCTAGTCAGATTCAAATTTACTTAAATTCAGTCTGTACTGTGCTCTCTATACTCCCTGAACAATCCAGAGATTGAATACTTTGCACTCAGTTTGGATACTTTGCTTCTGGGGATGAAAGCAAACAAAGAAGGTATAAGACCTACACTATATAGGCCTTTGGTCATTTTAAGGTCCTTGTAGCATCCTAAGTACGCTCATTGCACTCCATTTTGGGGGATGGTTTCAAGAAGAAACAGAATAACACAATCTCCTGCTTCAGATGGAAAGCTGTGTTGATAGGGATGAATTTCAGAGCTGGTCATTGGGCCACTTTGTCTCGATGAAATAGTAAATGGAGTTCCTTGATGGAGTGTGTGCTCTCTGTTCAGATAATCAGCATGCTGAGATCAGAATAGTTAAAAAGGCAACCTTCAGTATCAGCATTTCCAGTGGTACTTCTGCTAAAGGGTTAAAAGTAGTAACCATGAGTTAGCGAATACTAGATTTCCACCCAATTCGATAATGTCGCCAGAGTTGTAAACGCACGCATTGGAATTCTCTACCGCAACAAGCAACACCTCATCCAGGCAGCATTAAAGATGGCAATTCAGAGCTCTGTGGTCTCTGTCTTAGACTATGGCCTCATAGTCTATGGCTCTGCCACTACTACCGCCCTCAGGTGTATAACGACCTCCCTAAACAAGTCCTGCCGACTGCTTACTGGAGCCCACCGACTCACACATACATGTGAACTCTACGCCCAATTGGATGGCTTCAACTCACAAACTGAATTAAGTACCTAACCTATCTGATGGCAAAAAAAAACTACCTTGGGCCTTACCCCACCTAGTGTCCAAGCCCTCCTGCGCCCAATCTCTAATCCACGTAACTGCAGAGGTCTGAACAACAGCTCCTACAAGTTCCTCGATGCCGCACATCGCTGGGTCAGAGATCCTTTGCACACCGTGCTCCCACCTGGGTGAATGCCCTCAGCGCTCATATCACCTCCACCGCTTCACTGGACATTTTTAAATCAAGACTACATCTTCATCTCACTGCCTCCAGTTCCTGTGACTGCCTCTCCTAACTTCCTTCTTCCACCTGTGGCCCACCGCCCCTGTCCTTTGTTCTGAGACAATGCTGTGAATCTGCTCTAGCTTCTTGTCCACTGCTGCCCCCCCTTCCTCCAACCCTTCCTCCCCTACTCCTTACAGATCCCTGAACTTATCCCAACCTATATGATTCATTACTTTATTCTGCGATGTAACACACGTACCAATGAATGCTGTTTATGTAAATTCTTTTTTAATGTTGTTTTCTTTAGTCTATATAGAGGCCTTTGTAGCTTAGCCTTTTTTGTGTGTACTCTCCTGACGTGGAACCTTTGTAAAAGAGCCTTGGCTCAAAGGTATTGTAATCCTAGACTACAATAAATAAAAGATTCATACTAAAATGTAATTACAAAACACATAATTGTCTAATGTACAACAAATTAAACTGGAAACCCTTGGAATTGTAAAGACAGTGAATTTGGACTTAACTATGTACACAGTACTGAAAAATAAAAGACCCATAGGTATTTCAGAAAAGATGGCTAAACCAACTCACACTTCTCAGTTAAGCAAAAGAGCTAGGGAACTGTTTGCCCCAAAGGTTCAAAATAAACATGGGGAAATGTCATTTATATTTAATGCTACTACTACCTGGAATAAGATTCCCCCAAGTATGAGAACGTTTGGAATGCTTATAAATGTATTTAAAGATGCTATGAAGCAAGAATTACAATTTCGATGTACTTGTGATAGATGAATACAGTAAACCAACCTGTGTATGTGATATTGGAATACTGAATTGAATGTTGTTTGCTAAATGTAAGACATATTATATTTTGTATGTTTATTATATTTTTTTATGTGTAACATTTTAGATGTAACTTAACTACAGGGTCACCTTGTAAACAGGACATATATTGACCTAATGGTATATGTAAAATCCATTTACTCCAATGTAAAATCTTTTTTACTCCTGTATTAATAAACGTTTTTACTACTACTAGAACAAGGGGTCATGACATGAGGCTGGAAGGTGGTAGACTAAGGGGTAACGTGAGGAAGTATTTCTTTAAAGAAAGGGTGGTGGATACATGGAACAGCCTCCCAGCAGAGGTGGTAGGGGCAAATTCGGTAGCAGAATTCAAAAATGCGTGGGATTTGCATAGGGGGTACCCTAGTGATAGGTAGAAGAACAAAGGCAGAGATCAAGTAGGGTCTTTGGTTTTTGCAGCAGGTAGGGAAAATGGGCAGACTAGGTGGGCCTGGCAGTCTTTATCTGCTGTTAAATTCTATGTATCTATGTAGTGGACTGCAAGACCAAAGGCAGCACAGATACACGGGGGGAGGGGGGGATTATGCCAGATGAATCTGATTTGTTTGACTAGGTGACCAAGAAAATAAATCAGGGGGAGGGCAGTGGGCATGGCCTACCTCAACTTTACTAGGGCCTTCAACACTGTGTTGCAGAGGAGAGTGATAAATACATTGAGCAGACTTGGGATGGGATCCAAAATGAAAAGTTGGGTTAGAAACTAATTAACTGATAGGCAACAGAGGGGAATTGTTAATGGCACTCACTCTAATGATGAGAGAATGACCAACAGGGTGCCGCAGGGCTCAGTACTGGGACCGGTCCTCTTCAATGTCTTCATAAGTGATATTGCAGATGAACTGGAAGGGAAGGTATGCCTTTTTACAGATGATACCAAAATCTGTAGTAGGGTGGATAATCAGGAGAGGATGGAAAGAATGCATAGAGATCTTGAGAAATTCGAAGAGCGGTCAAGAGCATGGCAGTTGAGGTTCAATGCGAGACCATGCAGGATGATGCATCTAGGGCATAGAAACCCAGGAGCTGAGTATAGGATGGGGGAGGTGCTGTCAGTCACTAAGCAGGAAAGGGACCTTACAGTTATCATATCTGATGAACTCAAGGTGGTAGGGCCGTGTGACAAAGCAGTGGGTAGAGCCACTGGGCTGCTGGCGTGCATAGGTAGAGGTATCTCCAGCAGGAGGAGGAAAGTGGTGTTGCTGCTGTATCACTTACTGGTGAGACTCCACGTGGAGTATTGTGTCTGGTTCTGGAGAACGCATCTCAGAAAGGACATGGACAGGGTACAGGCAGTCCAGAGGAGGGCAACTAAAATGGTGCCAAGATTGCTTGAAAAGCCCTAGGAGGAGAGACTGAGGGATCTCAACAGCATACGCTGGAGGAGAGGAGAGCAGAAGGGACATGATAGGGACCTTGAAGTACCTCACAGAGGTAAACAGAGTGCAGAAGGGGAGTCTATTTCAAATGAGGAAGAGCATCAGGACCAAAGGGCATGTGAGAGGCTTGGGGGGGGGGGTTAAAAGGGATGCGAGATAGTACTACTTCACTGAAAGACTGGTAGATGCCTGAAATAGACTGCCAGTGGAAGAGGTGGAGGTGAAAACAGTGGGGAGGCTCCAAGCATGCATGGGATAGACACAGGGTGATATTAGTAAATATGTAGGGAGGAGGAAGGATCACCATGGACCAGATAAGGTCTGCGGAGACAGACTAGGCAGGGACCATTTGGGCAGACTGGCTAGGTCTAGCGGTCCTTTTCTGCTGACAAATTCTATGTTTCTGTTTTAGTAGGTATGAAGGGATAAGGTGACTGGCCCGTGCTTTGTACTGTGGCATAGCTACTGTATTGTGGTACGCTGACAAGTCTGTATAAAAGGTGATATATAAATCCAAAGTCCATTCTGTTCTACATTCACTGCACTGTTAGTATCTAACCCATTTCTTCATAAAGCATTTGGGGATAGTGTGTGTAAAGGCACTCAGTACAAGCTTCTGGTGAGGTATGTGATTACTGGCCCATAATTACACACCCTGGCATGTCTTATTGCTTACTTGTAAGCCACTGTGCTACAGCAATATAATGATGGGAACAATAATTACTACTGAGTTTCCATTATTAAATAGATTGGACTCCAGAAAAATGTTGTATGATGCTTACCATGAGAAGCAATAGTTCTTGTTAAAAATGTTTTTACATATTTCATTATGCATTCCTTTGCAACTGCCAGTGTTGAGCTCTGGTGTGCCAACTTGGAGTTGGGAGCTGTGGGGCTTATGCCCCACCAAAGTTCTCCAAGTTTCCTTTGTAAACTGGTTACGAGTGCCTCCATACCCTCTGAACTATAGTTAACTACAGTGAAGCCCCATCCCCAGCCAGAACAAAAGTCAGCACCCTGTTTTTGCCCAAATCAGTTCATACTGGGTCGCATTTTATTCTGTGTGCACCACTGTAGAGACTAAGTTTTCTGGCTTGATGTCCCCAGTGTCCTGTAAGGCCACAGAGCAGTGTATGTTGCATGCTAGTTCATCTTTGATGAAAGGAAAGTGTTGAACTATGGGTGCTCAAATGCAGTCGAGAATATTGATGTATCCTCGTGGCAACCATATTAAGTGAGGCTCACTACCAACAATTATTTCCAATTTCATAAAGGGCTAAAGCAAATTCAGAATGGGAGAAAGGGGGCATCTTACAGGACAAGAGAAAAAGCGTGAACTAAAATGGAATAAAAAGGTATCAGTATAACAGTTTTGCTATAGCATGAACCACTTTAAAGTCATTGCAGGAGTCTTTAGTCTGATGGATTCAAGCAGAATCAAACAGTTAAAGGGAAAGTACCCTCAGCGTATTTTCTGTATACTTGTATACTCTGTAGGCATGAATAATGATTCCCTCTCTTGCATCCCCCAATGTCATCCTAATTTATACATAAATGAGGTTCATTCACTCTATTTTGCCCTGGTGTGAAAACCTGTTTGTCTCCATTGCAAAGGTAATGACTCCACTTGTGCATATGTAACCCCCCCTACAAATGGGGGTTCCCGAAAAGTCTTCCTTGAGCTTGCTTAAATACTCACTGCCAGGCTGGTGTCCTGCGTTTTAGCAGTTTAAATGTATTGCCAGAGAATGCCTGTATAGCCTCTGTGTACTGTCTCTTTAAGAGCGGCCTGGATTGCAGTCATAATTATTCTGAGAGGGAGCTCTGTTAGAAGATGTACTTGTTTGCTGATCATTTGTTAGAGTAGTAGTAATAATATTGCAGTTTGTTCTAACTTGCCTTCTTTGCAGCATGGACAGTTCTGTTTGTTTCCACCATCTTGGTCCTGGACTGCTGAAATTGGCCAATCAGTTCATTTGGGACTCTAAAATGGAGCCTGCCTACAGGGGCTTGGTGGGGCGAAAACTTGTAGGAATTGTAGTTTGGGGCTTTTGGCGCCTTAAATAACCTGGAGGGAGAGCACTTGTTGTGACTGACAGACAGATCAGCCAACCGAACCTTTTGGATCTTGGGGAAAGTCCCACACTGCTTGCAGTTTCAGTTAGATCTTAGTTGGGAAGTGAAGAAGTAACAGCTCGAGATAGTTCGAGCAGCATTCCATAGTGGATTCATGTGGGAGAACTGTGGAAAGGCCTGAGTTTGGCCTGCATGCCTGCCTGCTGTCCCTGAGAGGGAACTTGTGTTTTTTTCAGACTGAATCCGAATTTGGAGTGCGAATTAAGCCACTGAATTGTGACCATGCTTTAATCTGAAGAAGACCGAGGATTTGCTGAATGCGATCGGCCTGTTAGGACTTCCAACTACCTCTGAACTCCCGGATTGTGCAGAGACTCTGTAATTGCTACCGGAGAGCCATTTGCCTGGTACAGGGGAATTTCCTTATGTAACCCCCAGGTGGCGCTATCCCAAGGGCTACTACCCCTGCCTGCTTGACTACTGACAGGTTGAGGGGCCTAGGTTCTATGGCAGGTGCCTCCACCCAGAGGTCAGGGTTTGTAGTGGTTAGACTAGCTTGATCACAGCCCTCTGGGACACCGTGACCCCCTTTGGTTCCCTCTAGTGGCTCACACAGTACACAGGAGTTACAGTCCAATACCCCACGTATACACACTGTTCATTCATAAAGTACCACTTACCCTCGAGACTGATTTTACAGCACGTCTCTGAGGACCCCCTGTAAAATAAGGTTAAACAACATGCACAGCAAAATACAATACTGTTTCCATAAGCACCAACACCACAGACAGTATATAGTTTAACAACAACAAATCTGATTTATTTAGGGGACAGTAACACAGGAGGGGGTCTCAGGTTAATTGGTGGCACTAAATCACAGTACTGTGCACACATACAGGGTCTGAAAAGTCACACTCTGGGTACCCAAGTTGGGGGGGGGGTTGCCAGGTCCGTTGCCCGGTGTTGGCCGGCAGGTGCAGATAGATAGGGCCCTGTAGAAGAAAATATATGCACAACACCCAATTGTAATCCGGAACTGGATGGCTCAGTCCATGAAGCAGTGAAACAACAAGAATTAGATGACACACTTGTGATTGAAAACAGACTGCAGCGGAATATCCTGACTTGTACTCACAATACCCAAGCTGAAAATCAGATGGTGTATGTTCTTCTGGATTGCCAGAACAACAAGGCATGGAGACAAAGTCCTTGTGACTGGACCCCACTGCAGTTGATAGAAAACGGATTTAGTCCGAGACAAGCTGGGGTTTGCTTCCAGCTTCAACACACAGCACACAGCACTGGGGATTGGAAATAGCGATTCCCCAAAAGCTCTACGCACATTCATATGTAAAAAGAAACTACTATACCAGGCAGGCTGCTCCTCAATCCCGATCACAATTACAGTCAAAGCCGCTTATAATGGGCACATCTGTGTAAGCAGTTTCTGCCCATTATAAGGACTGGTCGCTGTAACCAAAAATAATTCTTTATACACTTCACTGCAGCTACATAAATCCCTTCAGAGGAAATCCCATGTTCTGTTAGTTTGCTGCGCTCACCTTCCTCATAACAACTAACTCCATTCCTGTCTCAGAGGTTCCCGTGCTCCCATCACTGCCGCTTCATAAAGCCCTCCACAGGAAATCACAGCAGCGTTCACAGGATGGATTCTCTCTTCCCGTAACCGTAACTGCCACGGCATAACAACACAGCAGCACATGGGGGGGGGGGCCTTCTTTTAATCGGATCCCTTTTTCCCTTCACTATTGCAAGGGGTTAAACAGTTCTCTTCCACGGCATAAAGGGCCTCAGGAAAGCAACACAGCACCACATGGGGGTCTTTTCTTAATCGGAGCAGCAAACTAACAGAATTGGATACCTTTTTCCTTCTTGTGGACAGATCGTTTCTTCCGTTCAGTGCCGCAAGATTAAGCTGGGACCGATTAGCGGTTAGTTAGTGCTCTATGCCAGCCTTCTATTTTGGGCAGATTAGCTGTTAGAAGGTTAATTCACACTTCAGCAAGTTGAACTTTAGCAGCTAATCTGCCCCAAATAGAAGGCGGGCATAGATCGCTATAACCAACGATTTTTACATTGCAGTCAATGTAGTGGGCAAGTGGAAACAGGAATTTGCCTGCCAAAAGCGATTGCCCGCATAAAGCATGGGCGCTATAAGTGGTGGGGACTGTACTGCAAAATACCCGGGAGCACACACAGCAGCTTCAGTTCCTGACAGACCGAGCGTGATTCAGCAATTTCTTCAGTCTTCTACAGGGTGAACCTGATTTCCACACTTCTAGTGCTTCTTTCTCCTCACAACTCAGATTCAGTCCAAACTGGCACTCACAGAGGCTGCAGACCGAAACTCAGGGCCTCACACGTGCTTCCTGCGTGAAACTGTACATCGCAGAAGCACAGAACTCCTTCTCTCTTCACAGTCACAACTGATCTAATTTTTCCAGTCACAAAGCAGGGCATTTCCTTTAGCTCCACGCCATTCTGTTGGCTGGTTCGGCTGTCACTTACAATAAGACTCCCTCTGTTGGTGGAAAAAGGTGCCAAGGTTAAAACTACATTTCCCAGATTCACTGCCCATACAATCCCCTTGTGGCTGGCTCAAAATTGAGAGTCCAAGTTCCGATTCGTCCACAGGCTCCATTTTAGGGTCTCCCTATCATCCTGATTGGTCCAAGTCAGCTATTCAGAACCAAAATGAAAGAGCTACACTGAAACAGTTTGTGCTGAAAGGAAGACAGGTTAGACAAACTACATTTTCTCAGTCACTCTAAATTATTTCTGCCAAACAGTTATATCTTTCAACAAGGCTCCCTCTGCACATGTAGCAATGGTAGAAACGGAGCAAATTGACAGCAGCCCAGGCAGGATTCGGGCATTGGAACACACAGTCGCCCCATACAAACTAATTAAGTCTGCAAGCAGACAGCTCTTAAAGAGACAGTACGTGGAGGCTCAAATAGCACTCACTTGGAACCACATTTAAACAGCTCAGACGCCGAACACCACCCAAACTTGGAGCATTCAGGCAAGCTCCTGGAAGACTTTTGGGAACCCCCATTTGTAGGGGGTTACACCCTTCCTGGCCTGGGAAAACTTGGCGTCCATGTCAAGTAAGTACCTGCATAAATTTCAACACAACCATATACATTTACAGCAATATCACATTAGGCTTATACATGTAATCATCAGTCAACATATCACCTTACCAGAAACTTTTCAGTACATCACTTTTTACACAGTATTATACACACATTGTACCGTAACTCAGGTTATTACCTCCTGTACAGGAAACCTGAAGAGAGGGGGCCCTTCCCTATCAGCTACCTTAGGGCTGGATGGGGCAGGGGCACCATACCTAGAGGGCAACACAAGTAACTTGGAGTTTAGCACTGATGTTCAATTTGGTCAATGAGTTCGGGGACACATACTCTCCTTTATGGACAACATTGAGAGGCAAGTCCACAGGCCTCCCAGGGGAATCATAATTGAGGTGCACCACAGGCTTTATAGCTCGATCAGTCTTTCTAGGGGTAACTGTTACAGTCTCTGCACCCTGGGCCTCATTTTCAGCATTGTCCTCACTTGTCAGGGGAGTCTCTATTGGGGTAGAGAGGCTAGAACTTGTGGCACTTTCAGCTCCAGGAGTTACAGTCTCTGAGTCCACAAAACTTGGCTCACATGGAGAGCTTTCGGACAATGGCAGTGGACCGTCAGGGCACTCAAAATACTCTTCTTGTTCTGGTATATCACCAGTCTGTTCCAGTTCATCATTTTCCTCCTCTAAAAACTCAAACAGTTCAACCATACACAATGATTCCATGTCATCTGACTTGATGCTTTGCACTTCACTTTCTGGGAGCATTGGCTCCAGGGACAAAGCTGGGGGCTTAGACAGTCCAGATGGCCCAGCTTCATCTCCAGGATTGACTAGGGGATTGCCCCGAAAAAATTGACTCAGTTCGTAAGAGGGGTAGTACCCAAAATTGCACTCACTTTCCTCTGACATGGATTGACAGTCATTTTCAACTGGGACTTGTTGTGGGGAACACTTTAACTCAGCGTCTGTAGGTACAGACTTTCTTTGCTTTTGCTTAGCAGCTGCTTGGGTCACTGGTCCAGAGGGAGCACTTTCTGGGGGCTCAGACTCAATCAAGATTTGTCCAATGGGCAGTAAATGATTTCTATGCATCGTTTTAACATCTTTTGAATTATTCTCCGGCCTTACTTTGTACACAGGCAGATCATCTAGTTTGCCCACTACAATGTGAGAGAGAGGGTGCCATCTGTCAGCAATCTTATGTTTGCCATGCAGTTCCAGATTTCTTAGCAATACCCGATCTCCCTCCTGGAGTTCCTGTGCTTTCTCCTTTTTATCATACCTTTTCTTGTTGACCAGATTTCTTTTGGCAGCCATGGTTTGAGCCAGTTGGTACGCATGATTTAGCTGGGCCTTTAACTTTTGCACATACTGTAAATAGCTGTCAGCTCGAACCCCATCAAGAGAAACTCCAAAACATACATCTACCGGCAGTCGAGCTTCTCTTCCAAACATCAGGCGGTAGGGGGGAGAACCAAGTGGCATCACTTTTGGTGCAGTTGTAGGCATGTACCAGGGTGCTAATTTGCTGGCTCCATCTAGGCTTGTCCTTTGGGTGGAGGGTGCCTAGCATATCTAGCAAAGTACGGTTGAAATGTTCAGGCTGTGGGTCCCCCTGGGGGTGGTAAGGGGTGGTTCTGGACTTTCGCACTCCCCACAGAGAAAGCATCTCTTTGATCAGATGACTCTCAAAGTCTCTCGCTTCATCACAATGGATTCTTTGTGGAGCCCCATAGTGAACAAAACAGTTTTCTACAAGTACTTTTGCCACAGTGGATGCCTTCTGGTCCTTGGTGGGGAAAGCTTGGGCATATCTTGTAAAATGGTCAGTGACCACCAGCACATTACTAATGTTTCTTTGATCTGACTCCAAACTCAGAAAAATCCATACAGACCAGCTCTGTGGGCGCACTGGTGGTGATGTTAACAAGGGGGGGGGCAGCCTCTGGGGCAAGGCTTTCCTCTGTTAACAGCGACTACAAGTTAGAATGTGTTGCTCAACATCAGCCCCCATCTTAGGCCAATAGAATCTGGATCTCACCAAGTCAAGTGTTCTGTCTATACCAAGGTGCCCCATCTGGTTGTGTAAGGACCTCAGTACTGAGTCTTGAAAGGCAGTGGGCAGCACTAGTTGTTGTTTGTCTATTTGTCCCCCCTCTGTCTACTGTTTCTCTGTATAACAGTCTATTGATCAGTTTCAACTTAGGACCTTCCTTGTATAACAATGCAGTTCTCAAATCAGTGGAGCGTAATTTGGACACATCTTTCCCTGCATAGAGGGCTTCTAAAGCTGATTTGATCATGGGATCTTGGGATTGAGCTCGCTGAATACTGTCATTGTCCAGCTGAGGCAGTGCACCAATGTCTATTGCAGAAAAGTGGCAATAAGCACCAGGTATGCAATTCTCAGAGGGTTCCAAACAATCCACCATACAGTCCACTGTGTCCGTGGACATTTGTTCCTCCCTGTCAAACTTCTGGCAGAATGCTCGAATATCAGGTTCTGACAGTCTGACCCAGTCATTCCAGGAAACAGGCCTCCGGGAGAGAGCATCAGCATTATGTGATTCAGGCCTGCTCTGTATTCAATAGCATAGTCGTATGTATATAATGCAGAAAGTCACCTATGGCCAGTGGCATCCAACTTAACTGAAGTCTGCACATAGGTCAAAGGATTATTGTCAGTTTTTACTAGTATCTTAACCCCATACAAGTACTCATGGAATTGGTCAACAATAGCCCACTTCAAAGCTAGGAACTCTAACTTATGTACAGGATAGTTCTTTTCGGATGGGGTCAGGCTTCTGCTGGCAAAGGCCACTAGTCTCAGGCCATTCTTGTGCTCTTGGTATAATACAGCCCCCACGCCTTGCAGGCTAGCATCAGTGTGCAAGACATAGGACTTCGCTGGATCTGCATAGGCAAGGACAGGAGCGTGGGTAACTTGATATATAATCTCATGAAAAGCAGCTTCACACTCAGGTGTCCATCTGGCTCCAAATACTTCATTGAGACGGAAATACTCTCTCTCAGGCTCAGAAGAAACCGACCTCTTGTATTTTTTTGTGGGTAGGAGGGTAACTTTGAGTAAGATTAAGTAAAGGACGGATCACTCTTGAATAGTCCTTGATGAAACGGCGATAGTAGTCACAGAATCCCAGGAATCTTTGCACTTCTTTTAGATTGTGGGACTGTGGCCAGGTGGTCAAGGCCTCAACTTTACTTGGGTCGGTCTCTATTCCCTAGGTGGAGACTATGTGTCCCACATACTTTAATGATGTTTGGAAGAATTGACATTTATCGATGGACAGTTTTAGGTCAAAGTCTTCCAGTCAGTCCAACACCTTGAACAATCTGCTCTCATGTGATGGAGGCAGTATAGCGCAGTGGTTTAAGGCTCTAAGCTGCAAATCTGGTGATGTCCAGCAGACAAGACCTGGGTTTGAATCCCACAGCTTCCACTTACATACTGTGTGACCCTGAGCAAGTCGCTTAACTCCCCTGTGCTCCCAGGTTGCACCTGTGAAAAAGCTTTCAGCTTAGTGTGCTACTCCTGGTTAAACAACTAAAAAAAAAATGTTCCTCCAGTGAGCTGCCAAGCACAATAACATCATCCAGGCACACCAGGCACTCTAATAAGTTCATATCCTCCACTGCACACTCCATCAGTCGTTGAAAAGTGGTTGGGGCACCTGAATCCCTTGAGGCATCCTCATGAATTCATAGAAGCCAAGCGGACAAACAAAGGCTGTCTTCTCACGGTCTTCCGGGGCCATCGGGATCTGGTAGTACCCACTGTGAAGATCCAGCACGGAGAACAACTTGCTACCATTCAGGCAGTCTAAAGCATCCTGGATGCGGGGCATTGTATACTGATCAGGGATAGTCCACCGGGTCAAGGTGCGATAATCCACGCACATCCTTACTGTCCCATTCTTTTTTCTCACTACCACAATAGGTGAAGCATATGGGCTTCTGGATTCTTGTATTGTACCAGCAGCAAGCATCTCTCGCAGATGCCGTCTCACGTCATCTATGTCAGCAGGTGCCAGGCGTCGAGACCTCTCACAAAATGGCCTTTCATCATGCAGCTGGATGTGGTGCTCAGCTCCTTGCACACATCCTACATCCCATTCTTTGAAAGAAAACACCTGGTCTTTCTGGGCAAGCTTTCTACTGATTCTCATCTTCCATTCGACTGGCAACGGGGAGTCACCAAAATCAAACAAGTTGGACGTCACTCTGTCGTTCTCCCCCGAGCACTTGTTACTAGGCAACACTGCAGTATCCGCACAATGCACATTAGCCAGGTCGCAACCCCAATTTACTCGAATCTCTCTATCAGACACATTATGAACTTGGACCATTGCCCGTCTGGCATAAGCATGGGCTCTGGCAGGCAAAATACTTGGTTGACCAGCAGTCTCTCTCTGGCAATTTCCCATCGCCCGGAGCATCCAGCATGAGGATTTTATTCCTGACATCCTTTCTGATACGGACCTCTCCCTGTAACGTACACTGGGCATTTGGTGCCAGGATCAGAGACTCAGGATCCTTTTTCCAGACAATTCCAACCGGTTCCTCTGGTTCCACTTTGTTAGCATCTCTGTGGGCATCATAGGCCTTCTTGATCAATGCCAGAATTGTTAAAGCTCTACCAGTCTGTGACCCCATTTCTCATAACACAACTGCGCTAACCGTCCAAACATATGCGCATTCGTCCCGATTAGTAGCGGAACCCCATCATACAGTCCAGTAGGGGGACACACTAAGGCCAGTGTCTCTACTTGCTCTGCCACTCCAGCCACGGAGGTAGGGGAAAGACAGCCAAATTCAGATATACCCGGAGTAGGGGTAGGCAGGGGTATAGTCAGGCATTTCAGATTTGTACTCCAGCCTGCCACACTGCTACCCCCTTCCCCACTGTTGTTCATGCCTACCCCCCAACACACATGACTCAAGTCCAAGGTTCCTGGCACCAATCAGATGATTCCCACACTAGACCTGCTGTCTGTCTACACTGTTAGTGTGGTGCTCGCTGCCCACTGGTAAACGTCACTGACTGCACCATGAGCCCAAGACCACGGCAGAAGTTTCTTCTCTCTCCCCTGCAGGTAGGTAGATTTGCTTCACTTGCCACTCCACATGAAATCTTCATTCTTTTAGCTGGCTCCAAGTCTTTTCTTCCATCTGCTGCTCCTCGGTTCTTTTACTGCTTCTCTCACTTCCAGTACAATTGAACTAATAGTATTGCTTCTAACTTTGCTGGTGCATTTAAACTCACCACCCAAGACTTGCCAGACCTTCTACCAGATGCCACAGCCAATCACTATGCAAGTGGACCATGCGGACCTAATTGAGACCTTCAGCTTCAATGTCCATGGTCCACTCTGCCACCTCCTCCCCAAAATAAAGCTGAAAGAGAAAAGAAAATGCATGTGAAGCCAAACAAAGGAATTTAAATGCGATGGACTAGAGAGGGATGACCAATGCTGTCCAGATTTTTTGCTACCCCCTGCTATTAAACCTGGTATGCCATGGCTTACTTGGAGTATCACTAGCTACCCCCTTGGGGGTAGGCCTTCTCACTTAACCCCCATATATGCAGTCCTTCCAATGGTTGTAAGGGTACATCTGACAAATGCTTCTGATACCAATCCTGGAACATAATTGTCACTTGGGAGCCACTGTCTAATACAGCTCTTGTAGACACTCCATTCACCTTTACAGTGGTCTCCATGGAGGGACCCACTATTCTGGACCAGTCTGGAGAGGCGGTAGCGGGGGCCTGGGCAACTGATCTTGCCACAAAGGGATGTGAGTTAGCATTTTTGAGACCCTCACTGGGATCATTTCGTGCACCTCTTAACCACTGATTTGTTCTCCAAAGCTCTCCTTGTAGCCTATATACAACTTTGTCTGTGTCTTTTGGGGACCGGCATTCTCTCTTCATGTGCCCATCCTTCCCACAATTATAGCAAAACATACTTTCTGGAGTTTGAGCTGGCTGAAGTGTCACACTGGGAGCCAGGACAGGGGTACTACTAACTGGACATCTTGGTGCCATCTCTGTCTGCGGCGTGATAAGCATTTTGAGGCATCTTGTCAATTTCCCCCACTTCCATGGTCAAGACATCGAGTTTTGAGCTGTTGTCAGCAGGAGATGCCTGGGTGGGTATGGCCACCCCCTTAGCAGATGCAGTCGGATATAGGTTGGGGCTTATACTTGCAGGCGCGGCCTTCATAAAGAGACTGTTTTTGAATTCCCTGATCTCTCTCTCTCAGCAGTTCACCCCATGGTGGCACACCCTCATTGGTCCCCACTTCACAAGGACCTTCCAATGCTGTGATCACTTGGGCTGCGCTCACCCCAGAATTAGAATCCCCCTCCTCATCTTCAACCTCCCGAAGTTCTTTATTAAGTCACAATAGTCAGGTGGGTTACCCCTTCTGTCTGGGAGCCTTAATTGAAGGAGCTGCAATTCAGAATGCTTTGCATGCTGTAATAGGTGCTCCAACCTTACACAGTTTAAGTCACTGGCGGCTACCCCACCTTTTCGGTAAGCCTTCTGCAGAGCTCTTTCCAGACGAGTAACATATGCAGAAAAACTTTCCCCTGGCCACTGTTTTGTACCTTGAAATTTTCACATCAAGCTCTCCCCTGACTCAGTGCTCCCAAAATAGCCTTCAAGTGCAGGTAGGTACTTCTGGGCAGATGCATCAGGATTTGTGGACCTCAAAAATTTAATGGCCTCTAGGGCAGGACCCCTCAGACTTTCTATGATTCTTTTTTGTTTCTTAGCCTCCACATGCTGCCATTCAGGTATCGGGAGGGCAACACAATCTATCCAGGTGTCTCAATCATCCTCCCCTGGGGGGTTGGGAGGGTGCCAGAGAAGATCCTCAACTATCGGTAAGAGTCGTGACTAATGGCAGGTGCAGAAATAGGAGCCTGCATTGGTTCAGCTACCATAACGGGTACTGGAGCAGGAGAGGGTGTTGGGGGAGGTACACCCCCAGGTGACAAGAATAATTTCTTCAAGTCCTCCACAGTTTTCCCTTCCTCTGGCAACAATTAAGCAAATTTCTCCTCAAAAATTTCAGATAGTGAGGGGGGGGGCTCATTCCCCGGTCTCTACTGTCCTTAATTATCACTCTCCAGGCAGTGACGGCTCCCTCTGGAGTAATAGTCTGTGGCACTTTGGAGCTATCTATGGGGTCCTTATACTCTACTAGGGCCATGAAAGTGTGGGTGAGCAGATCAGCATTTCGACCCACCACCACAGGGCTTTGTAAACCTTCCACCTTGGAAAGTACTCCCTGTACAGTGTCGGTATTGATACCCAAGGGGATGTCCAGGATAAGCATAGCATTTTGGGGGTCGATCTCCTCCCCAGTACACCACTCCACCAGCCGGTGCACAGCCACTTCTGTCGGGGTACCCATTTATCTTTTTTAACAGTGGTTCATAAATGTGGCGGTGAGCCTCCAAGATGTAACCCCCAGGTGGCGCTATGCCAAGGGCTACTACCCCTGCCTGCTTGACTATGGACAGGTTGAGGGGCCTAGGTTCTATGATGGGTGCCTCCACCCAAAGGTCAGGGTTTGTAGTGGTTAGACTAGCTTGGTCACAGCTCTCTGGGACACCGTGACCCCCCTTTAGTTCCCTCTAGTGGCTCACTCAGTACACAGGTGTTGCAGCTCCAATACCCCACGTATACACACTGTTCATTCATAAAGTACCACTTACCCTCGAGACTGATTCTGCAGCACGTCTCTGAGGACCCCCTGTAAAATAAGGTTAAACAACATGCACAGCAAAATACAATACTGTTTCCATAAGCACCAACACCATAGACAGTATATAGTATAACAACAACAAATCTGATTTATTTAGGGGACAGTAACACAGGAGGGGGGAATCAGGTTAATTGGTGGCACTAAATCACAATCCTGTGCACACATACAGGGTCTGAAAAGTCACACTCTGGGTACACAGGTTGGGGGGCTAGCCAGGTCCATTGCCTGGGGTTGGCCGGCAGGTGCAGATGGATAGGGCCCTGTAGAAGAAAATATATGCACAACACCCAATTGTAATCTGGAACTGGATGGCTCAGTCCATGAAGCAGTGAAACAACAAGAATTAGATGACACACGTGTGATTGAAAACAGGCTTCAGGGGAATACACTGACTTGTACTCAATACCCAAGCTGAAAACCGGATGGTGCATGTTCTTCTGGATTGCCAGAACAACAAGGCATGGAGACAAAGTCCTTGTGACTGGACCCCACTGCAGTTGATAGCAAACGGATTTAGTCCGAGACAAGCTGGGGTTTGCTTCCAGCTTCAACACACAGCACACAGCACTGGGGATAGGAAATAGCGATTTCCCACAAGCACTACACTCCTCGATCCCGATTGCAATTACTGCAAAATACCCGGGAGCACACACAGCAGCTTCAGTTCCTGACAGACCGAGCGCGATTCAGCAATTTCTCCAGTCCTCTACAGGGTGAGCCTGGTTTCCACACTTCTAGCATTTCTTTCTCCTCACAACTCGGATTCAGGCCAAACTGGCACTCACAGAGGCTGCAGACAGAAACTCAGGGCCTCACACGCATTTCCCTCGCGAAACTAGCTCCTTCTCTCTCTTCACAGTCACAACTGATCTAATCTTTCCAATCACAAAGCAGGGCATTTTCTTTAGCTCCACACCATTCTGTTGGCTGGTTCGGCTGTCACTCATAATAAGACTCCCTCTGTTGGTGGAAAAAGGCGCCAAGGTTAAAACTACATTTCCCAGAGTCACTGCCCATACAATCCCCTTGTGGCTAGCTCAAAATTGAGAGTCCAAGTTCCGATTCGTCCACAGGCTCCATTTTAGGGTCTCCCTATCATCCTGATTGGTCCAAGTCAGCTATTCAGAACCAAAATGAAAGAGCTACACTGAAACAGTTTGTGCTGAAAGGAAGACAGATTAGACAAACTACATTTTCTCAGTCACTCTGATTTCTGACAAACAGTTATATCTTTCAACAAGGCTCCCTCTGCACATGTAGCAATGGCAGAAACAGAGCGAATTGACAGCAGCCAGGGCGGGATTCAGGCATTAGAACACACATTCCCCCCCCATAAAAAATAATTAAGTCTGCAAGCAGACAGCTCTTAAAGAGACAGTACGTGGAGGCTCAAATAGCACTCACTTGGAACCACATTTAAACTGCTCAGACGCCGAACACCGCCCAGACTTGGAGCATTCAGGCAAGCTCCTGGAAGACTTTTGGGAACCCCCATTTGCAGGGGGGGGTTACACCTGTAGTGGGTCGTGATTTGGTTCCCCCACTGTGTGTCTGAACTGTGTTTTGCTTGCTGGAGGCTGTATCCAGCTCCATGGACTGAATCCATATCCATTTCTGTTTGCCTGGGCCCTGCTACACTGGCCCAGCCAGAATACCTGCTATGCAGAGAAAGTCATTGATGAGAGACCGGCCTGGGGATCAGCTCTCTGCTCAACACCTTGAACAGGAATGATGTCTCAGTGATTCGTATGGGCCCTGCTTCTCTGGGCACTCCAGCTCAACAGCCTGCAGTCTCGATTTCATCCTGCCTGTGTCCAGTATTGGATATTGTGAGTAAACATCAGGGTAGCTCCCTGCAACAGTAGCTAAATCTAAAAGTGTTGTCATCTGAATGTCTTGTTGCCTTTTCTTTCACGAACTGAGCCCTCCGGCTCCGGATTACAAATAGTGTGTGTTGTGCATGTTGCTTTCTTCCATCACAGGGCCCCAACCAGCTGCAATGTTCCTGACTAGCCCACCATTTTCCTACATGGGTACCCAGAGTGTGTGACTATGCAGGGTCTCTGAACTGCATGCATAACTGTCTGACAAATATAGCTTTTAAGCAAATCAACCTGATTACGCCCCTCCCTTGTTCAAATCCCCTGAATAAATCAGATTTAACTTTGTTTGCATTTAACCTGACTGTGGTTCCAGTTTGTGCCAAGAGTATTGTACTGTTAGTTGCTGTGCTTAACCTTGTTTTACAGCGGGTCCCCAGGGTCACGCTAGAGGAACCAGCCCTGGTGGTAAATGCAAACATTGTGGGTAATTGCCTGGTGAATAAGGGTCATTGTGAAAGTGATTATTGTTTATTGTTCAGGCCACTAGAAGGGAAAGAGGGGGGGTTACAGTGTCCTGGAGGGCTGTGCCCAGGTTAGCTTGACCACTAACAACCCTGACCTCTGGGTGGAGGACCCGTTTCATTACCCAGGCCCCTTAGCCTGCTACTAGCCAAGCAGGCAGGGGTAGTAGCCCTTGGGGTGGCGCCACCTAGGGGTTACACATAGAAACATAGAAACTGATGGCTGAAAAGGGCCACATGGCCATCCAATCTGCCCTTTTTTGTTCTATTGCTTACACTGTAGACCCCTCCAGGTCTACAGCTCTTTCTCTTCCACCCCTCACCTATCCCTTATGATTCCCTTGTGCTTGTCCTAGGCTTTTTGAATCCCACCATTGTTTTTTGCACCTACTACCCCCACTGGAAGACTGTTCCTGGTATCCACCACCCTTTCTGTGAAGTATTTCCTCACATCTCTCCTGAACCTGCACCCCTCCAGCTTCATTTTGTGGCCCCTTGTTCTGAAGCACCATTTCCTCTGAAAAATACCTCCCACGTGTATCTTATTCAACTCCCGTGAGGTATTTAAAAGTCTTGATCATATCTCCCCTCTACCTCCTCTCCTCCAGGGTGTACATGTTTAGTTCTCCTTTAGCCTCTCCTCATAGCACATTTGATGCAGACCCTGTACAATCTTGGTAGCCCTCCTTTGGACAGCCTCCATCCTGTCTATGTCTTTCCTGAGATGTGGCCTTCAAAACTGGACACAGTATTCCAGGTGTGGTCTTACCAAAGATTTATATAGTGGCAACACCACTTCTCCCATTCTGTTGGTAATACTCCTACCTATACACCCCAGCATCCCATTAGCTCTTCTGATTGCTTTGTCACATTGTCTGGCTACCTTTAGGTTATCCAATATGATTACCCACAGGTCCCTTTCCTGCTTGGTCATTGCTAGTATCTCTTCCCCCAATTTTACTGCACCCCTGGGTTTCTGTGTCCCAAGTGCATTATTTTACACTTTTTTGCATTAAATCTTGGCTGCCAAACTTTTGATCACTCCTCCAGTCATTTCAAGTCTCTTTCCATCCTTTGCACCCCCTCCGGAGTGTCCACCCTGTTGCAGATCTTGGTGTCATCCACAGAGAGGCAGACCTTCCCGTCTAGATCTTCTTCATAGATATCTCTTTCATTAGGTCACACCTATGGAACTATAGCCATCAGGCACCAGGACCACACAGAAACTTTTCTAGCAAGGAGTCTACAAGAGGGGGGCATCCACGATGATGTCATACTCATGATGTCCTTCCCTTTTTAATGTGGGTGGCCTCCGCACTCCCTCAGTTCTTTTCCCGCTGTCACCCAGTGCTTGTCCGACCGCTGCGGAAGCTTCCAATGCTCAGTCTGTAATCTTTTTATTTGTGTGCTTCAGTATTTTATTTTATCTAACTTTTTACCTTACTAGTTTGCTGCCGGTGCCTCCTGCATTTCTCATGTTTCCGATCTCTGCTGAGGGGCCTTTTGTCTTGCTGTGGTTTTGGTGGTGGCCATGGTGTTTTGGGCTGGCTTGCCCTGAGGTCAGACACACTGTACTCTCCACCTGGCCTCTGGTCCTCGGCCAGATCTTCAGCATGGACCTCCCTAGAATTTCATGGGTAGGAGCACTGCCATGCGCCTGACTGTTTCTGTGCTTCCCATCCATGCCTGCCCCATCCCTCTCCTATGGTCTCTCAGGGGGCAGTGTAGGGAGAATGACTTGCCATGGACTGTGACTTCTGCTATGGCCTCTCCTGTGGTCCCAGAGATGTGGATTTTGTCTGCGGGAGGTTTCTTGCTTCCTTGGTGATTTCCAGGTCTATCCTATATAGATTTCCCTTTGTTCCTAGCAGGGAAGCTTCCTTCTCGGAGCCTTTTGGAGGACACCGCCCCCCCGCCATGCAATTCAGGCGGGGGGTCCAGGCTCGGTCGCAGCTTCCCCACTAGATCGGCGCTTCTTCTGGCAATGAGGCATAAGCCTACTCTGCCCCCCACTGTCCTCATGGGTGGGTTTGGCCAGTGGGAGTTCTTGGCTTATACTCCCCCATCCTGGCCCGATGGCAGCGGTTCGCCACTGTCATCTCTACTCCAGCATTCTACACAGGGGGACTCATCCTGACAGTACTGCCTGATGCC
This sequence comes from Neoceratodus forsteri, assembly GCA_016271365.2. Taxonomy (NCBI): domain Eukaryota; kingdom Metazoa; phylum Chordata; order Ceratodontiformes; family Ceratodontidae; genus Neoceratodus; species Neoceratodus forsteri. The sequence goes on from CM028132.1 coordinate 503,052,579, forward strand.
TTCCCTGTCAGGTGGTCTCAAGGACCTGCCATCGGTCTTGCCGAAGATGGCCTACGGTGCACTTGTTCTGCCGGGAACGCCTCACACCTCCCCAGTCTGCCATGCCTTGGAGCTTGCCTCCAGAGCCCCTGCTCTTCCCAGTGGCCACAGCTCCTTATCCAGGCCAGGCTTCCTTGGATTGGGTTCAGCTAACACTGCCTCAGTGCTCCTTCATGCCTCTGCAGCACTGCTTGCTTGTCAGGGGACCTTCTGCCCCCCCTCCATTCTTGTCATCAGCAATCCTCCCTATAGCACCATACTTGTTCCCTGGTGCACGGGCGGTGTTTTTCCCAGCCATCCACTTTTTGTCTTTGGACACTGGGTTGGGCTTCATGCACACTTTTTCTCAGGCTGAGGGCCTTGAAGCAGGAGAGATCTCCCTTTCCCATCCCAGGAATTCTTCAGTATGTTTGTACATATGCAGTATGCCAGTTGGGTTCAGCTGCCCTGGAGGTGGAGTCAGTGCTTATGATTTTTGACACCAGTCAATTAGAGAGCAGGAGAGGAAGTGCTGCCTGTAACTGGAGTGGGAGGTCAGTCAGATTAATTTCTCCGCTGACTGGACAACACTGCCCCGGAGTCCTCTCTTCACAACTTCGCTTGAAGAAGTTCATTTCTTTATAAGTCAGTAAAATATTTATTTTAGCGCTGCCTTTAGTGTTTTTTGAGGTATTTTTCTGTATTTTAGCATTTTTTTAGCAGTTCCTTTGGTTCCCAGGAACCATGAATTTTCTTTACCTCACTGGTTCCTACCGAGGTTTCTGCTCTTTTTCTGAGGTAAAATGTTAGTGTTTTTGAACTAAATAAAGCATTTTTTATTTAGTTTATTTTATTTGCAGGTCCCTATTTTTCATTGGAACCATGATTTTAAACTACAAACTCTTTCTTTTTAGTGTTTTTGCAGTGCTTGGGAACCAACCGAATTCTATTAATTTTTCCCTTTTGGGAACATAATTCTGAGGTCTTCTGATGAACTGGCATGTCAGATGGACCTTAAAAGAAAACTGGACCTACTGGTTTTAAAAATTGCATTAAGTGTACTAAAACAGTGGCCAAGGCAGATGGCCACGATCTGTGTTTAAGTTGTTTGGGTCCAGACCATAACTGTGAATTTTACTCTACATTGTGTTCTAAACGGTTAAAAAAAAGAGCCAAAGATTGTAAATTATGGCTTCTCAGTCTGCCTCCCCCTCAGATAAAAGTCCTGAAAAGGGGTCATCTTATCATAAATCTAAAGAAAAGTCCAATAAGGACTCCCTAGAAAATAAGATTAATAAAAATAATTCTGACCAAGCCAAAAGGAGACATAACAGGTTCCTTACTCAGTGCCTGCAAAAAAAAAAGCAAAACGAACAAACTCTGGTCAGAGCCGATATGGCTGTGGAGAGCTTTTAGGAGTGGCAAGAATGTGGAAAAGAATATGTGGTGCTTTTGCTGCAGCCGTAAGTAATACTGCAGCAATTACAGAACTGCACATGCGTGATACTCGCACAAACATATAGTACGATAGTCATGCATGCGCAGTTTAAGTCAATGTCACCATGTTACACATGGTGGCTGTCACTGCTGCAGTTGCAGAACAGAAACTTGGTGCACCGGGAAGTGGGTATGTTTATGCAGCCCGTGGAGGGGAAGGGCTGCATAAACAGAATCACAGGAAAGGAAGAACAAATGGGGGGGGGAGCCATAACTTAGTTCTTGGTGCTCGCATCCAGGGAGTGTTTAGTATTGTGTAACACACAGTGTAGCAAAGCTGCAATGGAAGGCACGTGATCAAACAGTAATTACTTTTAGTAAATTTCCTTTTTTTCCCTTTATTTCATATACGTACAAACAAATGGAAGCACCTATGGAAGTCCAAAAACATACCAGAATGCATAGAATTACCGCAGTGTAATTAAGTTCAGCAAAAAATACGCCTAAGGCATCGATGCTGTAATGGTGTAACGCTTCGACGGCCCGAAATTAATTACAAGAGATTTAATCTCAAAAACGAACTGGATTACCTTAGTTACCTGTCAGCAGCAGCAGCATTTTGTGCAAAAACAGCAAAAACTATAATATACCAACATGGCAGTAGCATCTGGCGCAGTCCCAAAAGTGACCGGTAAGTTTCTGGTTGCAACACGCTTACATTTCGAACATGTGGTTCATCATCAGAGCATGCTGTGTCTATAGGAAAGTGTCCTTAAAAGGAGTTCATTTAAAGGTATAGACACCTTACCAGATATACACGGTGCAGGAGTTGCATAGCAATTAAAGTGCATAACATTTAAATCCTGTAACATTAAATCCTATTGGACCTAAAATGAATATGCATTATATACAAAGTCCTGACTAATAAAGTGACTAAGTGAGCAAAGTGCTTATATGTACAGTATGTAAAGTGCTGGTTAATAAAGCGGCTCAATACTAATCTACTAACACCTATGTGCAAAAAAGATAATATTTAATAAATACAAATTATAAAAGGTATAAGTACATGCAACAAGGCATATAGCACAAAGAACAGGCTAGCAGAGCTGGCAAGTCATACTGCCTGACATAGGAGAGCCGGCAAGTCATCCTATGCTAAAACAAAAGGCAGCAGAGACGGAAAGTCGTGCTGCCTAACATAACAGAGCCAACAAGTTGTACTATGTAAAAATATCAGTACAGTAGGAGAAAGCAGGGTTATGGAGCCAAAATATATGTCAAAAATAAAAATAGCAACAGAGCATTTTAATTAGTGAGCAGATGCCATTACAGATGCTATACATTGGGATGTCATCATTCAGCCCAGATGGACTTAATGTATCCAGGGTGAAAATCCAAATGATTCACGTTGGAGCAGTTTCTGTTTTAGGCTACCACCACGTGGATTTATTGTCACTTTTTCCAATCTCACAAATATTAGAGACACTGCAGATCCATGTCTGGCTTGCATATAATGTCCAGCTGTAGCGTAAGTCAGAGTCTCGTTTCTTTCTTTTTTTTTTTAACCTAGTATTTATGCTCCTGACTACCTCGTCTCTCCCCTCTCTCAGACATCCTCTGAACTGCTCTCCCTGGTCTCACCGTGATCTGCCCGTAGAGTACCATGGATCCACACGGTAACCAAGGCACCCGGATAACCCCCCGGGCGGGGTGAGGAGGCACTCCCCCGTACTCGCCTCCCCAAAGCCAACATGCTGAGATCACGGATCCTGTACAGGGGTCTGCCGTTGCGAGCCCAGGCGAGCAGGGAGGTGTAAATGCGCCTTGGGAGGACGAGGTTCCCTTGTTCTCCCTAGACATCGGCGTGCAATGGGGGCCAATGAGCTGGAAGGCTCCGCCCCCTGCCAACGTCTGCCCAATGCCCATGCTGCTGCTCCTCTACCGCACCTACCCACCAGTCTTCCCTAGATGGCAGTATAGCGATGGGAGCTTGCAGCAAACCCCCCCGGAGAGGAAGAGCAGCCATTGGGTGCTTCATTCTTCTCCTCCCCGGCCGACCCCCGGTGCCCCGGGCTCGTTCCCGAACCCGGGTCGCCGGCATGGTGCGAGATGTGGCATCCAGCGCCTCAACCCTCAGTGCCACCGGGCCGGCCCTAGAGTCTCATTTCTAATCACTGCTTTGTGTTCAACCACTCTTAATTTTAGAGACCATTTTGTTTGCCCTACATATCCCAGTCCACATGGACAGGTCAGCAAAATATATCACCCCACATGTACTGCAGTTAACAAAATGTTCAATATCGAATTTTCTTCCAGATCTAGAATGTACAAAGTACTTAGTGTCCATAGTATTTGAGCAATGGATGCAGTGTTTGCATCGATAGTTGTCTTTAGGGGGTTTTGGTAGACAGGTTTCTTAACGTGGTTTTGGCTCCACTAGGGGGGTGTACCAAGCTGTCCCGAATTCTTGGTGTTATATTTGCCAACTTTTTAAACTTAGGATCTACACCTAAAACTGACTAGTGTTTCCTAATGATGTTTCCGATTTCTGGTGCCAGTGGGTTAAACTGAGTCACAAAAGTGGTTGGGGTAGGATTCTCCTCTGTGGGTACTCTTGGTTGTTTATTCAGTATAGTTTCTCTATCCATTTGTTTAGTTTTACTTGCTGCATCTTTTACTAAAGATGATGAATATCCTCATGAAATAAACCTCTCTGTAAGGTCCTTAGATGCTTCATCATAGCCAACCATAGTACAGCATACCCTTCGGGCGCTAATAAACTGTCTCCTAGGGATATCTTTAACCAAATTTTTGGGATGGCAGCTATCCATTCTGAATAATGTGTTACGTGCTAGGGGCTTTCTGTATCGTTTGGTCTCCAATTTCCCATCATTTTTCTACAACATTATGTCCAAAAAGAAGACTAAATATAGATCCACACAATGTGTAAAAGACAAATGCTCTGAGGTGCAGTTTATGTACTCAAGGAATCTGTGCAGTCTTTCTAGGCTCCCTTCCCATATTAGAAGGCAATCGTCAATAAACCTTTCCACAATTTTATATTGTCAAAGAATTTGTTACTGTTCCTGGCAAAAATGTATGCCTTCTCCCACCATCCCATATACAAGTTGGCTAGACTTGGGGCAAACGTAATGTCCATGGCTGTTCCCTTATGTTGGGCATAATAGTGTGATTCAAAAATGAAATAGTTCACCTCTAATACAAATCTGGTCATATCAATAACATACTGGTTTGGTGGGAGCATTCCAACAGTATATTCCAGTGCTAATCCCAGTGCCTCAAGGCCGCCCTCTTGTGGAATGTTTGAATACAGGCTTTTGACATCAATGGTCACAAGCCAGTTGGTTTCAGACACTACAACATCTTTCAGAATTGTGAGGGTATGGTTAGTATCTCTGATATAGGATTTTAGGTTAAAGTCAGTTTTTTTTTATGTAGAAATCAACAAATTTTGATATCAGTTCAGCGACAGAGCCAATGGCAGATACAGTTGGCCTACCAGGTACAAGGCAAGTGTTTTTATGGATTTTGGGGAGGAGGTATAGAATGGGTTTCTTTGGGTCTGTTACCTTTAAAAAGGCAGTCTCTGATTCGGTTATCCATTCCCTTTCCAGACCCTTCTGGATAAGATGTTGTGCTTTATCTTACATTTCTGCAATAGGATCTCTATCCAGTTTCCTATAAAAGTTTTCATTCACTAGTTGTCTGTTTACCTCCCTTATATATTCGTCCCTGCCCCATACCACCACAGCACCCCCTTTATCAGATGGCTTTATAATAATTTTGTGCTTATCCTGTAGTTCTTTTATGCATTTTCTTTCCGTTTTAGTAACATTCTGTCTGGTATTAAACTGATTTTTTGTCTATCAGATTTTTGACATCTTTTTTTTACCATATTACAGAATGCTGTGAGGGTGGAGTTATTAGTACCGGGGCAATAAAACGACTTAGGTCTGAAGGGTGAAGGCTTTCTATTTTCAGATGGTAAAGTCACTCTTATTTGATGTTAGTCTCCAAATATTTCCTGTAACTGCAATCTTCTGAAACATTTAAACAAGTCACTTGGAACTGGTTAACCGGATTAGTTGGTACAAAAGTGAGGCCTTTGCTAAGAACAGAAGCCTGCTCTTTAGTAAGAGTCACATGACTTAAATTTACGACTGCCAACTCTGATTTCTGCTTCTTGGTGATCTCTGTACCTTGTTCCATTGCCCCCTGCCCCTGTGTTGTCCTCTCTCTGTTCCTTCTTCCCTTCCCCATCCCCCTCCTTCTGCATCGTCTGCTTAGGTTTCGTGGGGGTCTGGGTCTTGGTCTCTCGTATCCTTGGGAAAAAAGCTCTATTGCTTGACCGGCTTCTGCCTCTCTCCCTTTCTTCCCCTATATCACTCTCTGGTTCTGATGGCACATCTTGCCCATCAGTTCTAAAATCAGACCAGAACTCAGGCTGTCTCAGGCCCCGTTGAATATTTCTTCTAGCCCCTTGCCAGTTATATACTGTGCCATTTTTGTAGTCTGTTTCATCCCTTACATGTTTCCTTTGTTTATATAGCAATAAATCATTCTTATATTCATTAACATTTGTTGTGATTCTAGAATGTTATTCATCAAACTGTAGGGGATTAAATTTGTCTCTAAGTTTAGGCTCCAAGGCGCTTATGTCTGCAGTTGCCTTCTCTGCTTCCTTCTTAGTTTTTTGGATTGTTAAAATCATTAAGTCCTGACTACAGTTGTTAAGGATCTTCTCCCAATCAATTAGATACTCAGGGTCATCCATCCCAAAAGATGGTGGTTTCTGAATTCTTAGACCCTGTGGGATCCTTTTGTCCTGCCAATATTGAGATCATGAAGCCGCATGTAAATTAAATCTAATTTGCTTTTTATTGAGATTTTCAAAAGAATGAATCTCAGTATTATCTGAGGTATTCATGAGATTAATACCTGCCATAAGTAGTTTATTTGGTCTGTAGGTAGGGCTATGGCATTTCTTGCATCATCTGTAAATGAGAGGACTTACATCGTTGGCGCATTTGGTGCTGTTCCACTAGTCATATTAAGCGATAGGCTGACAGGGGTTTACAGCAATCTATCCATATTTAAGGAGCTTGACCTCCATTTGAGATACACTCCAAATCTCAGAGGTTAGGTAGACACAAGGAAGCACAAATGGGGGGGGAAGCTACAACTTAGTTCTCGGTGCTTGGATCCAGGGAGTGTTTAGTACTGTGTAACATAAAGTGTAGCAAAGCTGCAATGGAAGGCACTCAACCAAACAGTAATTACTTACAGTAAATTTCCTTTTTTCCCTCTATTTCATATATGTACAAACAAATGGAGGCACCTATGGAAATACAAAAATATGCCATAACGCATAGGGATTACTGCGGTGTAGTTAAATTCAGCAAAAAAATACTCCTGACGGCATCAACGCTGTAACACTGTAACGCTTTAACTGCCGAAATTAATTACAAGAGATTTAATCTCAAAAATGAACTGGATTACCTTAGTTGACTGTCAGCAGCAACAGCATTTTGTTCAAAACCAGCAAAAAACTGTAATATACCGACATGGCAGAAGCATCTGGCACAGTCCCAAAAGCGACCGGTAACTTCCTGGTTGCAACACGCTTACATTTCGAACATGTGGTTTTGGCTGCATTGTCTCGCTGCTATATTGCGGCTGTGCTCTACAGATTGAAACTGTTATTAGTTCTGCTTTGTTGCCGCGGAGGTTTGTGGAGCCTGCTGTTTGGAGTGTCGCTTTGGTAATGGGCTGACTTTGGGAACGAGGAGTCCCAGTGCTGAGTGCAGTTGGAGATTGAGTGGGACTGCTTTTGCGGGTGCCCTTGGTGACTGGGGGAACATTTGAGGGTGGCTGTGGAGTGTGGAGTTTTGCTGCCCTTAACACTCATTTATGGAATCGGTGCTGATGTGGTGAGAGCGCATTTAACATCCAAAGTGCTGAAGGAGTTTCTTAGAGCGGTGTTTACTCCTCGGGACTCCAGCTTTTGTGGAGGTGTGACTGTTTTGGTGATTTGTGCTGTCGAGGAAGATCTGAAGAGCCGGATAAACTGTGTTTTTTCCCACTTTGATTGAGGTGTGGAGTACTTACGAGGATCCTGGTTCATTCTGCTGGATTGACTTTTATAGTACGGGTGGGCCTAGCTCTCAGTGTCTGGCGACTGGTTTTTACTGTGGTTACAGGTGACGGGGCTCTAGAGCAGCCAGGGAACTGACTGACGAGCCCTTTGTTTTCCTAGACTCTTGTGGTTTGGCTATAGTTTTAGTCATTCCCCGGGCGTCGAAGTACTCCAGCAATCATTTTCGGTTGTGGACAGTGGGAGTGGAGCCTGTTATTTCCCGTATTTTAGTTTTTTGGATTTTTTTAGACAGTTGCTGCTGAAAGCTTTGGGAGCAGCTGGTAGTTCTCCGGATGCCGGTTTCTTGGAGGGGCTTCGTTGGATGAACTGACATGTAATATTTTTCCTGTTCAGCAAAGGATGTGATTACCCCAGGTCAGACTGTTTCTTTCTTTCTTCCTGCATATTTTGGTGAAGCAGTGAGAGTACTTCTCTTTTGTATTAAGAACAAATTTGCGTGACTGTTTACTTGCCTATGTGAGAGATAGGCCTGGGATAAATTCCTCAGGGGTGAGAGCTCTGAGGGTCTTTTCACTATTCTTAGTCTTCAGCGGTGCACAGGTCGAAAGAAATTGAGACTCTACGTTCATACTCCGCTTTAGGAGCAAACATTTATTTAGCCTGTTTAAGACTTTTTCTGGGGAGTTTTGTCTGAAGGGAAATGGACAATTTGTTTTATTTTGTGTTAGAAATGGGAAGTGGGGCTGCCGTCTAAGATAAATAAGTTTGCAGTACTGATAGTATTAATCAAATTGGTCGATTGATTAATATTTGTTTTTAAATATTTAGCAGCTTGTGCTGGGACCGGGTCTCTGTGGTCAGGCGCTATTCCCCTTCTAGGCTGAGGGACCTGTGCCCCTTCGATATTCCTCTGTTGCAACCCGAGGTATGTAGGCATTGTCGTGCCTTGGGGATTGCACGGCGGAGGCGGAGAGGGGTTCCTCGGCTGCGACGGTGGGAGCGGAGTGGGTGGACAAGGGTTGTGGGGTCTAGGAGACGCCCTGGGGTGAAATGGGTCCAGGATAGGGGAGTGCGATAACTGGTTCCCATACCCAAGGGTTCCACTGAGAGTGGGCAAGTGGCCCGCTCCTCCAGGGCCTTTCATCCAATCCGGGCAGTGTTATGCAATGCCAGGACTATAAAAAAAACAAGACAGCAATTATTGCTGATCTTGTTGAGTCATCTGACCTGGCTTGCATTACTGAGACCTGGCTGGACAAAAATGCTGGTCCCATATTGGAATCAGCTGTTCCAGACGAGTACTCGGTAATACATCGCCCGAGGTTGGATCGAAGGGGTGGAGGGGTCGCTATTTGTTTTAAATCGAAGTTGGGTCTTGTGGAGGTCCCAGTGGTGGCCCCTAGATCCTTTGGCCCAGATATTCAAAAGAGTTGAGCCATGCGCAATAGGGTTGCACCTGCACAAGTCCGAAATATGCCATTCTGCGATATTCAGCAGGAGGCAGTTGCACCCCCCCAAACCATGCTGAGCAACAGCGCAATGATAATGAAGGCATGCACAACCGAAGGGGGAGGAACCATGCATAAACTGCACAGCCCGATATTCCGCGGGCTGTGCAGAGGATATCTGAGCACAACTACCTGCGCCTGCACAACTTTCGCCAAAAAAAAGGATCAAGTTGGGGCCACCCACAGGTGAGCTGCCGCATTGCAGGCGCGGCACAGCAGCTGCCACCTGTGGTAGCCCTCCGCGCTTCGTTCAGCGGCGCCCCATCCCCCATCGCGGGCTGAAGTGTCCCCAGCAGCCCGATCACGGGCATAGCGTTATACTCCCCATTAGCCCGATCGCGGGCATAACCAAACATCCCCACCCCTAGTAGCCCGATCGTGGGAATAAGGTTATTCTCCCCATTAGCCTGATCGTGGGCATAACGTTCTGTCGCCCCCTTTAGCCGATCGCGGGCATAGCGTTCTGTTCCTCCCTTAGCCCGATCGTGGGCATAACGTTCTGTCTCCCCTTAGCCCGATCGCGGGCATAGCGTTATGTCCCCTCGAGCAGCAGCCGATGCGGGCATCAGACCTCCCAAGTCCAGAATACCTGGTGGTCCAGTGGACGCGGTAGCCGTCGCCCGGCGGCATCTAACCCCCACGTTGAAATCCTTGGTGATCTAGTGGCCCCCACCCCACCCACCCACGAGCCCCACCACCTACCCCCATCAGCCAGCGGGCGGCAGCACCCACCCGCCTGCCGCCTCACGCCCGCCGACTGACAGCTCGGTAGGGCTGCACGCCGTTCAGAGCAAGAGACTGACAGGGGGAGCGGGGTGGTGGGGCTCTGTGGTGGGTGGAGGGGGGGCCACCAGATCACCAGGGATTGGACGGGGTGGATTTCAAGATGTCAGCCAAGTATCGGGCTACTCATGGTCCACTGGACCACCAGGGATATTGGACTTTGGGGAGGGAGGTCTGATGCCCGCGATTGCTGCTCGGGGATATAAATTATGCCCACGATTGGCTAATGGGGAACAGAAGCTATGCCCACGATCGCTAATGGGGGGGAACAGAAAATACGCGCCCACGACTGGCCGCGGGGAAGTACTATTATGCCCGCGATCGGGCTACAGGGGGTGGGGAACCACATTATGCCCGTGATCGGGCTGCAGGGGCTGTCGGTCCCCGATGGCTGCTGCCTGACAGGGCGCCAGGCGCAAGTCGTCGGGTATCGGCGCACCTGCATGCTAATGGCATGAAAATGGGGCCATAATCAGATGCAAATGGCCCCCCCCGTGCCTTGCATAGATTATTGCCCCATTTGCATGTCACCCTTTGAATATCGCAGGTGCTGTGCATAGCGCAATGGAACTTGTGCCACTGCATCTCAATGCTCCACTCTGACCACTTGCAGTGGCGCAGTTCCACTGCGCCATGCACAGTGGGTGTGGCCAGGTGGCGATATTCAAAGAAGTTGTGCCATAGCGCACCTCCGTTGAATATCACCCTGGCCACACTCCTGTGCAACTATTTTGAGCGGCACAGGGGCTTGCGCCACACAATGGCGCAGTTTGAATATCTGGGCCTTTGAGAGAATCATGGGAGCAGGTGTGGGCAGCAGAATCTTACTCATCTACCGTTCACCCAGTGATGAGAAAGTCTTTCTGCAGGAAGTTGCAGACTTCATTGTCGACCTGGTGTTGGAGCCCTCCAGGTGGTTGGTCCTGGGGGACTTCAATGCATGGGTCGACGATGAACTCTCACATTTTGGTCAAAACTTCCTCCAATTAATTATTTCGTTGGGCTTCACACAGGTTGTTACTGCTGCTACCCATATTCAGGGTCACTCTCTGGATCTGGTGTTCACCCTGGGGATGGAGATCACGGAACTAGTGGTGGAACCGGTTGGGTGATCTGATCATCACTCCATAAGATTCAATTTCTCGACCCCTCTCATGAGACCTACCTTTTTGGAGATGGTCCAGTACCGCCCTTTGAGGGGAGTTACCCCTGAGGGTCTGATGGCGGTGCTGGACCTATCAAATTGGCCTATGTAGTGCATGGAACCAGATGCCTTAGTGGTGCACTATAATAATATGGTGCTGAGGGCACTGGATTCCATTGCGCCTGTCCGTGTTCGGCCCCTCTCCCTTTGCCCTCGGTGCCCCTGATTTGATGGGACATTGAGGGAGTTAAGGAGAAAGGGGCGAAGATTGGAGCGCTGTTGGCGGAAATCCGGCCTGGAAGGGGACAGACTTAGATTGATGGCCCATTATGTGGACTATCAATCAGAAATCTCCCATAAGAAAGCAGAGTTCCTGTCCAGGGAGATAGCTGCTTCAAGAAATCGACCAGCTCAGCTCTTCCGGACCGTGGACAGACTGTGCAATCCAGCCTGTCTGTGGGGTCAGAGAGCCTTTTCACAAATAAAGTGTGATGAGTTTGCTTGGTTCTTTGAGGATAAGGTGTCATCGATCGGGTCGGAGATCCGTGGTATGCATTCTAATGAGCGTGGCAGTGATTGATGTGGGGTTGTAGGCCCTCGGTCTGCCTGGACAGATTTTGACCTGCCAGCGATCATGGATATCATGAAGATTGTCCAGGGCTTGCGGCCGACTTGCTGTAGTTTAGATCCTGGTCCTACGTGCTTCCTTGTGGGGTGCATGGATGTGATCGGACCAGTCCTTGCCGAGATAGTCTGGTGCTCTTTGGACCAAGGGGTGTTTCCGGAGTCTTCGGAAGAGGCTATCGTCACGATATCGTCACCCCTGTTAAAGAAGCCTTCCCTTGACCCAGACTGTCTCGCTAACTACAGACCAATCTCTAACCTGCCCTTTTTGGGCAAGGTTATTGAGAAAGTAGTCGCGTTGCAGCTCGATGATTTTCTTACCACCCATGAGGTCTATGATCCTCTCCAGTCCGGTTTCAGGAAGAGGCATAGTACCGAGACGGCATTGGTTCGGGTACTTAATGGTCTCCTAATAGCAAGAGATCAGAGGAACCATTTGATCTTGGTCCTCCTTGATCTCTCTGCAGCATTTGACACCGTGGACCTTGGGATGTTGCTGGCTCGCCTGCGGCTGTACTGCGGACTGTTGGGGACAGTCCTTAGATGGTTCTACTCTTTCCTGACAGGCAGAAGTCAGAGGGTAGTCTCAGGAATTTTTTCCTCTGCTCCCTTTGCTCTGTCCTGTGGGGTGCCACAGGGTTCTGTACTTCCCCCATGTTGTTCACGGTGTATATGCTGCCGTTGGGAGACATTATAAGGCGTTATGGGCTGAGTTTTCACTGCTATGCAGATGACACTCAGCTCTATATGTCCTTTGTACCTGAACAGAATGACGACTTATCGGTCTTTAATAGCTACCTTGCTAAGATTCAGGACTGGATGAGTGCAAACTGGTTGAAATTAAATCCGGATAAGACTGAGGTGCTGGTTGTGGACCCGAGTCATCGTGTAGAGAAGTTGACTGCTGGGTTCTCCTCTGGCCGTGTGTTAGGAGGTAACCAGTTGAGACCTTCTGAACAGGCGCAGAATCTGGGTGTAATTCTTGACAGCGAGTTAACGTTGAAGGCACAGGTATCTACCTCTGTCAAGTCTTCCTTTTACCATCTGAGGAATATCGCCCGGATAAAACACCTTGTTCCACATGATGACCTTCCTGTGTTGGTCCACGCCTTTGTTTCCTCACGTCTTGATTACTGTAATGCTCTATATCTAGGGTTGCCGGGGGTGGATCTCCATCGCCTGCAGCTGGTGCAGAATGCTTCAGCCAGGTTGTTGACTGGGCTACCGAGAACTTGCCATATCACTTCTGTGCTGCGCGAACTGCACTGGCTGCTGGTGCGGTGGAGAATCACCTTCAAGGTCGCATTGCTGACCTATAAGACCCTCCACGGTCAGGGACCGAGCTACTTGGAAGATCTCCTTCGACCTTACCGCCCTCTCCGCCCACTCCGCTCCACTGACGAGGATTGCTAGAGATTCCCAGGGTTCGCCTTCAGTCATCTGGGGCCAGAGCTTTTTCTTTCATGGCCCCAACCCTGTGGAATTCTCTACCTCGTCAGATTAGAGAGTGCCTGTCCACGGAATCATTTAAGGTGTCCCTGAAGAGTTATTTATTTGAATTAGCATTTGGATAGGTTTATTGCTGCTTTTTATTGTTTTTATGTCGTTATTTATTATGTAAGATGCTGTTTTGTACTTGCGCTTTGATATGCTGAAAAGCGCATTATAAATAAAATGTGATTGATTGATTGATCATCAGAACATGCTGTGTCTTTAGGAATGTACCCTTAAAAGGAGTTCATTTAAGGGTATAGACACCTTACCAGATATACACAGTGCAGGAGCTGCATAGCAATTAAAGTGCATAACTTAACCACACCGCAGTAATCCCTATGTGTTCTGGTATGTTTTTGGACTTCCATTGGTGCTTACATTTGTTTGTATGTATATGAAATAAAGGCAAAAAAAAGGATATTTACTACTGTATAAGTAATTACTGTTTGGTCGAGTGCCCTCCATTGCAGCTTTGCTACACTTTGTGTTACAGAATCACTGGCAACTATATCAGAGCATTGTCGCAGCACATCAGACAGCAGTCCGGTTATGTGCTTACACAGTGCTCTTATACAAATCTGATGATAGCATAACATCTGTGGAGCTTGGCCCATGCAGCCATACAATTCAGACTCAGGAGGAGTCTATTAACAAACTAGAGATCTGGCCTGGGACTTGCTCGTCATCACAGTCACTTTCTCATTCTTTTCTAAGCAGTAATTTCTGGCAAATGTGCCTTAACCATATTGATCTCAGTGCTGGTAGACTACCTCTGGTTTTCCCCCAATTGTATTAGGCAGGGGTAATAGCAGTCTTGAATTGGTAGCTGCCGGTGGTGGCATGCTCTGAAAAAAAGTGGTTCCCATGCTCATCTGCACATTTTAGAAATGATGCCGTTCCTTGTTTTTGCTGTAAAAAAACTGATGCCTTTAACACAAAAACAAGGAGCCAGTTATGGCCTCCACCCCCACCCCTTTTTGCTTCAAGTGAGGAACGTGATTATGGGTTTGCAACAGATGTACAGTGGCAGCCATAGATGCATAATATTGTTAAACAGTGATCAACTGTATGTAAAAGCTCTTTTTTTAAATGTGTGCTTTCTTAATGTTGTCTATACCACTCCACCCGTTTGTACTCTACCCCTTGATTTCTGTGCTCCAAGTGCATTATTTTACATTTTTGTGTTTAGGACAAAAAGACCTTTCAAATGAGGGTAGACACTAATCTAAATTCTTTATATTTTTTTATGTTGCCTTGCACGTACACAAGAAACATGTTGTGGTAGAACGACATTTCAGAGGTGTGTCAGGGATGAGTCCGATGCACAGCAATCTACAGTGTGATTTTCCCTGATAGACCAATGAGCATGCAACCAGACTGTGACACTAGTCACAGTTTCACAGCTGGAAGCCATTCTCTAGTTAAAAGAAATGAAGCGCTCCAAAGAGAGCGCTTTATTCCTTTCATTCATCCCTTTACTGATCTTATCGTTTATCTCCCCACTCACCCTGCAGATGTCTGGGTACCCAGCCATACATTGCATCCCCCTCTCTGTGCCATAAACAGTAAGCAGTCCTAGCAGTAAAGAACAAATAAATATAATTTATCCTTCCCCCAACAGACGATGGCGTTGAACTTGTTTATGTCTCTGTGTGAATAAGAGTTCATGTTCTTGTCCCTGAGCTCCTCTCTCTCTCTCCGGTGCTTCATCTGTGCCACAATGCCCAGCCTGAGCATTGCTCTCTGTGATGGTATCCACTGACCCGCCCCGCGGATCAGGGTGAGAGTGCTGAGAAGTGAGGCAGCATTGCCTGCACAGCTGTAGCTTAACTCTGGACTGCAGGGAGAGAGAGAGACATGGGCTGCAGAGACAAACACTGAGAAGGAGAGGCAGCAGCACCCCCCACCCCCAAGAGAGAATGCAGGATCGAAAGAGGTGGTGAGCGGCACCAGTGTCAGGGACAGAGCAGAGAGAGAACCCCCAAACAGTGACAGTAACGTGCTGAGATGTGAGGAGTAAGTGGAATGAGAGTGATCACCAGGTGACAGGCTGTCACTATTGCAGCACCACCTTGGCAGTGTGAAATTGGGGGTAGTGCAATGTAGTGACCATAACCACGATGACTGGTGGCTCCCAGACCTGCAACTGAACAAATGTTAATTTCAATGGTTAGCCCTTCCCCTAGCAGTGTCTACTGCCTGCCCCCCACCCCCAACCCCTGAGACAGACCTAGCAACAGCGAGAGCTGCATCCAGTGCGGCATATATGTGCAGGTCCAATCTGTTCCAGTCAGAGATGGTGTCAACTCCCCCTTAAAACAGAGAAGTGGAGTACAGTGTGCACCCAAGCTCGGTTGTCATCCATTTTATTGCCACACTCTTCCTGCACCTTGCTGTCGATCTGACTCTGTTTGTCTTTTTAAAGCCCAGTGGAGGTAGACAGCACATACAGAGAGGCAGAGAAAGTGGCAGCAAGAGTGACGTGACCGGGACAGAGAGCATTTCTGCATAGTTTTCCTTTTGCCATGGGGGAGCGGAGGTCAGATAGAGAGACCAGGAGAGACACAATGTAAAACAAACTTGGTGCATAGAAACATAGAAACATAGACATAGACTTTGATGGCAGATAAGGACCGCTTGGCCCACCTAGTCTGCCCATTTCCCTACCTAATGGATAAGTTACAGATCCTAGTTAACCAACAGCCTATTTCTTCCTACCCCCCCCACAAGAATTGCCTTATGTCTGTCCCATACATTCTTGAATTCTCCCACAGTTTTAGACCCCACAACCTACTCAGGAAGGCTGTTCCATGAGTCCACCACCCTCTCTGTGAAAAAATACTTCCTCACATTGCCCTTGAGCTGCCCCCCCATCTTCAAATTGTGACCCCTTGTTCTTGCACATCTCTTTTTCTGAAAGATGCTACCCTGTTGGACTTTATTGATTCCACTGAGGTACTTAAACCTTTCTATCATGTCCCCCCGTCCCTCCTTTCCTTGAGGGTATACATATTAAGCTCCTTTAGTCGCTCTTCATATGTCTTCTGGTGCAGATCCTGCACCATTTTAATTGCCCTCCTCTGGACTGCCTCCATCTTGTCTATGTCCTTGCAGAGACTGGGTCTCCAGAACTGCACACAGTACTCCAGATGGGGTCTCACCAGCTGTCTGTACAGAGGGATAACAACTTCCTGTTTTCTACTGGTGATGCCTCTTCCTAAACATCCCAGTATCCCCCCCAGCCCTCCTTACTGCCTTCTCACATTGCTGGCCCACCTTTAGGTCATCTGATATGACTACCCCCAGGTCCCTTTCCATTTTTGTTGTTGTTACTACCTCCCCACCCATTGAGTATTCTTCCCCTGGGTTCTTGTTTCCCAGGTGCATTATTTTGCACTTCTTAGCATTGAATCTAAGCTGCCATACAGTTGACCATTCCTCCAACCTTGGGGTAGGGGGGGACAGTCACTTAGGGGCCACCATCCTAGACACCACAATCTGCAGTAGCCACAGACTGATGTAGGTGACTCATTTTCCCCTCCACAGCCATCCCACTCCGCACAGGTTGGCACAGTGACAAGGTGATCTCCTGGTGGGCTGCCCAAGGCAAATAGTAGACTGTGGCCTGGCAGAAGTTGGTGATTGGTGCCCCTTCCACAACCGTCCCACCACTGCACATTGGCTGCCCCAGCCAGAGACAGAAATGTGAGATTCATATTTGCCACACCACGTCTGTTTCTGTCTAGCCTGGTGGGCTCCATATGGATGGAAATGGGGCTATGGAGTGCAACATAAAGAGCCCTGGTAGTCTAGTGGTACTTCCCTCCCCACTCTGTACCCTGATTCCCATAAAATACATATTTTAATATCCCTGGTAGTCCAGTGGTTCCCCCCATCCCACATGAAACCCAGATTGTAGTGACATCGAGAAAAATCCCCATTCATGGTGGTCTGGTGGAACCCCCCCCCACCCACACAGGACCCCCATCCACCACTCCAGCCACCCAGGTCATCAGCGGGCAGCAAACCCACCATTACAGTACACACTGCAAGCCCATTGGTCGACAATGTGAACCAATGAGCTTGCAGGTGTTACTAATAGCTGTCATTCAGCGGGCAGCCTTGGAGGTGAGCAGGTGGGTTTGCTGCCCGATGATGTTCTGGAAAGTGAAAGGAAAACAGTGGGATAGGAAGTCTTTCTAATGGATGGGGATCCACTAGACAATCATGGATCAGGATTTTCTCGATGCCACTATGATCGGGTTTTGTGCGGGAGGGGGAACCACTGGACTACCAGGGATATTAAAATATATATTTTATGGGGATCAGAGTTTCATGTAGGGAGGGGGAAACCACTGGACTACCAGTGATCATAATATATCTATTTTACAGGGATCAGGGTTTTGTGTGGGGAGGGGGGTACCACTAGACTACCAGGGACATCAAACATGCTGTGCAGGGTGCCCGGCACATTCCGCTGGCCAGCCCTGCACAACTCATACAAATGGGGCCATAATGACATGCAAATGGCACCATTTGCGCCTTGCATGCATAATGACCCCATTTACATGTTCGGGTCTGAACATCTGGACACTGCACCCGGCTCATCTCCAGATGTGCTGGTGCAGTCCCATTCCAGGTATTCAGACCTGTCTGGGAGGATGTGCCGGCTCATCACATTTGTGCTGCCTGCATAGTTTGAGATAGTTGTAAGTGCAGTGTTCCTGGACCTAAGCAAGGCCTTCAACACAGTCGACCATGACCTGCTCCTAGTTACCCTCCGTAAGATTGGCCTAGATTCCATTTCCCTGTGTTGGTTCTCAGACTACCTCACAAATTGTTTCCAGCAGGTAAAAGCTGAAGGGGAATTTTCACCACTGAAACCCTTGCTTAGGGGCGTGCCACAGGGTTCTATACTGGGACCACTGCTTTTTGCACATTACATTAATAGTATCGACTCTGGAATTAAATCCGCCAATTTTCATCTTTTTGCTGATGATACGGTCCTTTATATAGATAGACCTACCTCTGAAGCGGCCTGCACAGACCAACATTTGGAATTTAATCAACTGCAATTAAACCTACTGAATCAGAAGCTTCTCTTGAATGCCAAAAAAACAAAGGCAGCGCTTTTCTCGCCCTTCATCAATGCTACATATCCTACTGCCCTAGGAGCCATACTGCAGATCACCACACTCCTAAGGGAATCCTTAGACTTTGTAACTAAATTCAAATACCTGGGGGTCAGGATTGATCACACACTTTCCTTTCTTGATCCCATCAAGGAAGTAATAAAAAAGATAAAGCAGAGACTTGGTCTGTTTTACAGAATCAAACACCTTCTTACCCAGGATGCAAAAGGAGGCCAGTCCAAACCACCTTCTTACCAATTCTGGATTACGCTGACTTCATTTATGGCCAAGGCCGTGCTACTGTGCTAGCCAAACTGGATGCACTCTACCACAGAGCCTTACGCTTTATCTCTGGAGCACCGTACTCAACTCATCACTGCTCCCTTTATTCCTAAATTTTAGAAGACACAGAAACGCTGTCCTGTGAACTACTGTAACAGAGAAATCTCTAAAAAGCTGCCTCAGTACATTTCTGATTGTCTGCCTCAAAGTACGATAGGTAAATATGCCCTGAGAAGTTCTCATACGTTTCCCTAATTATACCTAAGGTCAAGTTGCATTTTGGTACATCTTCAGTAAGCCATTCACTACTCCAGCTCTGGAATAAATTGCAAAAAACATTGAGGGTGGCCCAACCTATTACATTGTCTGCGTTCAAAACACTTTATGCACATTCTGTTAAGGAATCCTGTAATTGTTTCTCCTGACACTTTTCTTTTTTGGCATATATCTTGTAGCCATCAAGAGGCCCCTGCACGCTGTTGTCTCCTGGCTTATTCCAACACTTCGTATCTTCCTTTTTCTGCTCTCTTTCTCTCCCGTGTCTCCATGTCTAACTTGTTTTTTTACTTCCTTTCTTGCTTGGTTTAAGGTTTCTCCCTCATGATTCCCTGCAAGCTCCTTGTGTATATTGTAAATAGTAATATGCCATTTTTTTCTTTTTGTTTTTCTAGGTTAGATGTTGTTACAGAACTTAATTTTGCACCCATTCATCTTGTATTTGCTTGATGTGTGTATCATTATTTTGTATACTGTTTATGTGTACTTGTCCAGGTCCACCTTGAAAATAAGTATTCTCAAAAGTATTTTGCCTGGTAAACTAAAGATTTTGATTGATTGATTGATATTCAGAAGAGATGCGCCATTGCACATCCCTTTTGAATCTATTCCTCTGTTGCTCCAGCATAACTCAGTTGCGTGGCACAACCACTTGCACCATTGCTGGGTGCAGTTTTCAATATCGGGGCCTGTATATACTAATGTAAAGAAAGTTACTTTATTTTAATTTATATTATGTGTCCTTACTTTTTGTGTCTCACACCATGTATTGTCTTTATCATTGCTTGTACAAGGGACCTCCTTGCAAATGAGCTTGCTCAATGGATGTTATCCCTTCACAATAAACTTGAACATGGAGAGCATACTTCCCTCTTTTCCATCTCTACACATAGGTATCATTACTCCACCTCCATCCCACCTCCATACATTGTGAGCACTGATCCCCTGACCCCCCCAGTGCTTCTCCCACTACATTTCACCTCCCCCACATGGAGAGCACTTCTCCCACTGCATCCCACCTCCTGCACATAGGGAGCACTCCTTCCCCTCCATTCAACCTCCACACATGGGGAACTTTCCTCCCACTTTATATCAGCTCTGTACTTGGGGAGCAATCTCCCCCTTCATCCCACTGCCCCTACATGGGGAGCATTGCTCCCCATCCATCCCACTTCTACACATGGGGACACCTTCAGACATTTGCATCACTCCTCCTCTACCACATCCCACCTCTGCATTTAGAGAGTACTCCTAACCCCATTTTACCTTTGCACATGGGAGCACTCTGCAACAGCCATAGACAAAGATGTCAGTCAGGCATCTGCTTTTCCACACCTATTCCCACTCCACATGATAAGCTCCAAGTTGGGCAGAACATCGGTGAGGTTGAGATGTAATGAGTGGGTTGCCCTGGGAGATGGTGCCAATACCCCTCACTACCTCTCTGAATGAGAGACGTCCTCTCCCTGAATCAATGTTTATTCCTTTCTCCACTCACCACTTTTCTGCTGATTATCCTCCTGTTGGCTTGCTTTAACAGTTGCTTCCTTCCCAAGACAAGACTACAGGCCACTTGGCCAGGGCAGATTTTTTTTTTTTCTCAATGTCGCCTGTCTTCTCTTGGGACCACACGACCAGTCCAGTCAGCGTCCAGCACAGTCAAGAAGATGCGCTGCATGTGACTGGCAGCTCGGCCCTGGACAGGTCTGTTCTTTCTGTGGTAGACCATATTTCAAGTTCTCCCACAGTTCAACTAAGGTTAGAGAAGAGCAGCACATAGTCCTACTCTACCACCACGACAGTCAATGGGACACCACAACTTCCTCGGCGCTGTACAGATGATACAGCACGGCAGCGTGCTCACTAGTCTGTCTCACCAGGTTTCTCCCGCTGTCTCTGTTAACGATGTCTCTCTCTGCCCTAGCCATCAATGGTCCTGTGCATGCACACTGTGTTGCAGCCAGCTCCAGCCGCTATGGAAACTGCTGAGACACTGAGTATTTTAGCAGCTGAGCCTGAGCCAACCCGAAAATAAAATACAGGAATTTGAAAATTTCTGAGATGAATTCGAAGGGGGGTTGAACACCCTGAGCACCCCCCACCTTCGCCCATGCAATCCACAACAGTTCAGACACATGCATTCCTTACACTTAAAGGCACTCCTCCCAGCCCAGCTAGCCCCTCTGCCTGCCCCAGCACACTAATGAACACCAACTGCTACCCCTCCCACTTCTTTTGCAAGCAATGAGGATACCTCACTCTCAAGCAGTCAGTCCTGTACAAGTAGCAGAGCTGGGGGTCCGGGGCTGCAGTCAGACCCTGTTGCTGTACTGGAACTTGAGCCTGCCTGAATACAACAGGACAGCTAAACTGAGTCCCCTACAGATGGAGGGCTGCTGCACAGATGATTGCTACAGCCACTCAGGCACCACCAGGGATTTAAAACAAGAGCTGGACTATGACAGGCAGCCTGCCATCTGCCTCCTCCTCCTCCTCCTACACTGACTGCTTGCAGCACCTGCACAACTCCTCCTTTGCTACCAATGCCCACCAGTGGTCAGTAGTGTCGGTGGGTGACCCCCGTTGGAGTGCTCAAGCGAGCTCCTTGACTTGTTACTAGCCTCCACAACCGAAACTCTCTTTTGACTTTCTTCTGTGTCTGGTTGCATTTGCCTGTTTCCAAACACCCAATAAACTTTTTTCTAGTGTCTACTTTTATACAAAATATTAAATATATCAAAATAAAATATAATTGCTTTGAAGAAGATAGAAGCCTTTATTATGGCTTGGCTTCAATGTACGGTTGGAGAATGCTAAAACCTCATCTTGATTGTTTTACTCCCTTATTACTATTTTGGATTTTCAGGTTAAATCAAGTATAATAAAATATAATTGATTTTTTGAGAAGATAGAAGCTTTTATTATGGCTCTTTTTGGTTTGATCCATGCACACTGAAGCGTTGAAGCAGTGAGATCACCACGATTTTGGCAGCCTTGCACCATTCCTCTGATCCTAAAAATATGTATCACAATGGTTGTATAATTGTAGGTCTATATTCAAATGTCTTTAATTAATTATAATTACACACTAAGATGAACAGTCTTAATGAGTGCACATAAGGTTTCATAATTTTACCTTTTGCAATTTTAATGACCTCCCAATGCTAGAGGCATCAATTTGTTTTATCTAAACATTTCTTTGCTCAGTTCATCAATAGTTCAATAAGAGTTAGAAAACAATTACTTTAGAACAAAAACTGTATACACTTTGAGTTTGATTTTGCACAACTATCAACTTCTCTCTGAGCTGAAAATGCATAGGAGATTAGTTGTACATACTTTTGTATTTCTCCACACTTTTGCTTTGGAAATTTGTAAAAAACTATGAAAAAATAACACTTGACCTTTTGCACAGGTCTTGACCTCCCATAAAGGGAATAGCTTAAAACTTATTTAGGAGCCATTCAAGAGTTATCCCAAGGTCAAAATTTAGTAAACTATACATTTAATGTGTTTTAATAGTAGAAGTTGCCAATGAGGACATAATAAAAGAAAAAAAATGGTGGTACAATATACAATAGATACCTAAAAGGTATCAAACCATTTGCTTCTAAAAGTTTCACAGACAGCCAAGTCTTCTTTATGTGTGTGAGCATTGTTTTCTTCTGGCCTTCCTTCTTCCCCCTATCTGGGCAGTGTCAGCTTCACATATAGATATTGCTGGCTAATAATTATTAAAATTAATATGCTGCTTTTTTCCTGAAAATGTTTAACATGATCCCATCCTGAAAAGATCTAATATGCCCCCAATAAGCAGATAATTTTGTTTCAAGCTGTTTTTTTCTTCATATTAGAACTAAAGAATTCCATTGACGTGTTCTACATTCCTAGAATAACTTCAGGCTCTGCTGTTAAATTAGGCTTGACAAGATATAAACCATATGTTCTGGCCTCAGCATAGTGGTTTCAGAAATCAGGCTATCAGAAATTCAATAGGAGTTAACCCAAACAAATGGAAATATCTTAAAAAGTATAGGAGCTACTCATAACTCAATAAAAAAAAGTTGTTCAGGACAAAAATAGCTTTCAAATGCGCCTATTCAATAATCTGCACTAATTATATTTTTAAACTATGACCATTTGATTACCTGAATTTTTAATTTTCTTCACAATTTTCACCTTTCGGATGGCTATATTTAAGAAAAATCTAATGAATTCAGATTCGTGACTACCCTCCTTTGAAAGGTAATTTTGTCCTGAACAACTTTAATGTTGGTTGTATATTGGTAGCTTGTATGCTTTCTGAGATATTTACATTTGTTTGGCATGAGTCCTACTGTGTTCACTCAGAGAGAAAAAAATGAGGTTGTCTGGAGGACCATATTTTACAAAATATAAAGAATTCAGATTAGTGACTACCCTCCTGTGAAAGGGTCTTTTTGTCCTGAACAACTTTCACACCAGTTGTTTTTGCGCACCTTGAATAGTTTTGAAGATATTTAGATTTGTTTGGAAGGTGTGCACATTTGCTCTCAGAGAAAAGCAGCTTGGAGTTCTGTGTCCATCATTCTTTTTTTCTTTTTATTGAAAATTTCAAACAGATAAAACATACAAATAGTATAGATATACAGGTAAATCATCCTCCATGTGAGGGACATACAAATTGTGTATAACTGTATACATGTATTGAAAGAGTAGTCAAAATGATTAGGCTGGAGTTAGGCTATAAGCAAAATAGACAAGATAAGGCAACAGATGAATAGTACAAGAAACAAAAATTGTACAGAGCCACATAAGTGCTAGTTTATGGATAATGTGTCCATCATTCTAAACAGAAAGAAGGGAGTATTTTTTTTAACTGCCATAGGGATTTGTAGTGTTATGGAAGGATACACTGAAAACTCCTAAAAGATGTGTTCCACGGAAACACCTTTTTTTCAAGTGAAAGCAGGATGGCCCACAGCCATAAAAACATATCACTGCCCCTCCCGCTGAAAAGCAAAGGAAGATGCCAGTGACACAAAAATATATGCTCTCTAATGAAGAAATGGCTAAGGCTTGACATTTATACCAGACTATACAGGCTATGGGCAATCTTTTTAATGCCCCTCCTGACCCTACTACCCCTCACACTTCAGACCCTGGGCTTTTCCAGGAGTTTTACAATGAGGGTGATGATGACCAACCAGAGGGTGAACCTTTAGAACCGGATGTATCCCCTAATCAAGAGTTTGGCTCTTCCTGTAATGGCCCGGAAGATTTATCCTCTCGCTATACTTTCATTCAGCTTATGGCACACACTCTGGATCTCACTATTCAAGAGACCACTGACCAGGAGAAGGAGGACTTTTTAGATATGACGGTCTCCCTTCCTCCCTCTAAAAAGCTGTTTTTGCCTATACATAAATCACTTCACAGAGCAACTTTTAAAATACTTGAGAATCACACTTCCACTTCTGGAGTGGACAAGAAAATTGAAAAAAAAAGTACCAAATGGGGAGAAATAATGCTGAATTTCTCTATATGCGCCCTGACCAAGTGGAGGTGGTGCAGGCTGCTGCCTGTGGCAAAGCTAAAGCTGTGACAAAGCTAAAGTGCCTCTATCTTCACAGCCTCCTGAAAAGGAATCTAGAAGGCTGGATTTGATGGGTAAAAAATCTTACACAACAGGCTCTCTGCCACTTCCCCATCTACTTATGTGGCCTATGCAGCCCAATATCAAAACACTCACTGGAGTTCTGTGCTAGCTATCAGCCAACAAGACCCAGACAAAGTAGCACATGACCTGGCAGAAACTGTAAAAACTGCCCTAGAGGCTACAAAGTACCAATTTCACATGGCAGTGGACACAAATGACACTGTTTCCAGAGCCATGGCCCAGCCATCTCCCTTAGTTGCTATGCCTGGCTAAGAACAATCAGTCTCTCACAGGACACTCAGACTAAAGCTATGGATTTCACCTGTGAGAATAATTCACTGTTTGGTGACAAAACAGAAGCTTACTTGAAAAAGGTGGAAGAATACAAAACCACCTATCAAAGTAATGCTGCAAAAGAAAAAGCCCCTACTTCCCAGAGATCCCAGAGCAGAGAGAACAGAAGCAGAGGTTACTACCCCAGGGTCTTCTACCCTATGCCAATGCCCATGCCCCTGGATTACTCTCAGATGAGAGGTTTCTTTAGGGGAAGAGGTAGGAGAGGTCAGAGACGGGCTGGTCCCTTGCCTCCCTCAAGTAGTCAGTCTAAGCAAATCTCCTGACTGCAAAAGCCAGATCACCTCCCCTCTTCCAGTAGGAGGAAGGCTGATCCACTACCTTCACCAATGGCAATCCATCACCACAAACAAGTGGGTGCTTGACGTAGTGAGTCAGGGACTTATCCTGCAGTTCAAGAAATTTCCCACTCAACAGGGTCAGAAGAGCCAGCCTGGTGGTGCTGAGGGTTGAGGTGCTGGACGCCACACCTCATGACACACTGGCAACTTGGGTTCGGGAACAGACTTGGGTCACTGGGGGTTGGCAGGGGAAGGGATGATTGAGCATCTGGAGGACTGCTCTCCTCCCCTTGGGAGGGTTGGGTTCTGTGCCCGACACACTAGTGACCCCAGTGGAGACTGGGGGAGCAGTGGTTGTGGGTGCTTAGCAAAGGGGACAGGGTGGCAGTGGATGTCCTATGAGTGAGCACGGAAGTGTGTTCACCATGCACTGGATGTCATTGCATGTCTGTGCCCTAGGGAACTCACACCACAAAAAACCCTCAGGGTGCACAGAATAAAGTCACTGACAGGCAACCTTCCTCCTTGGTCAAACAAAGCCTGACGTAAGTCAGGGCAGGAGCTAAAGGGTGATGTGGTCTCCTCTCCCGCTTCCTTCCCCAACGGAGGGGCACCTGGGTAAGCTACGGTCCACCCTGCTTTCTTGCCGCTAGGTGGAGGGCTGACTGGCACAGAAAGCTGAGCCTGTGGCTGCGTGATATGACAAGAATGGGGTGGCACCCCTTCGCTGCCTCAGAGGTGAATAGAGTTTACAAAAAAACAGGGTCATAAGTCACTAAAGTTTCTAACTCCTACAGAGAAACTACTGTTGGAGTTAGAAGGAAAGTCCCTTCTGTCTGCAAAAGCAGTGGAAAGTGTTCCCTTCCCCCAGTGGGGAAAGGGCCTCTACTCCAGGTATTTCCTAACTCAGAAAAAAACTGGGGTCTGGTGACCCATGAGACCTCAGTTTCCTGAACAAACATCTGCTCATTCCCAACTACAAGATGTTCACCCTGGCTGTGGTGATTCCATCCTTGCAAAAGTGGGACTGGCTAGCTTCCCTAGATCTGAAGGCTGCTTATTTCCACATTTCAATCAGACAGTTCCAAAGAAAATTCCTCAGGTTCAAACTGCCTTCAGGCCATTATCAGTTTACAACACTGCCCTTTGGCCTTTCTTCAGTGCCCATGGTCTTCACAAAGTGCCTGGCAGTACTGGCAGCCCATCTCAGGAGACAAAAGGTATATGTCTTCCCCTACCTGGACAATTGGCTAATAGTGGGCAAGTCTCCACAGGAGGTCAAAAACTCTCAGCCTAACTCAGAGCACCCTGGAGTCTTTAGGCTTCCTAATCAATTCTCAGAAATCCCACTTCGATTCAGTTCAGTTACTGGAATTCATCAGGGCAGAACTGGACACACAAAAGGGAAAGGCCCTGCTCCCTCTTGACAGGGCACACAACCTTTAGAATTTAGCAAATTCTTTCGTCCTGGGCCAGCCAAGACCAGCCAGACACTTCCTGAAGCTTTTAGGCCATATGGGTTCTACCACAGCTGTGGTACCAGGTGTGAGATTCCAAATGAGGGATATTCAGTATTACCTAAGGGCTCACTGGTCCTAGAAAAAGACTATGTCAGAACTCATTCCAGTCACAAGGACTATGCTACAAGTCCTAGACTGGTGGAAAGACTTAGAAAATCTCAGGGAAGGGATCCCCTTCTGGAAAAGGGAACCTTCTAAAGTGCTCACTATAGATGCCTCCCTTCTAGGATGGGGGGAAGGCATGCCTGGCAGGTCAGTCCATAAGCGGGAAGTGTTCCTCCAAGGAGTCCACTTGCCACATAATCCTCCTCAAACTCAAAGCTGTTTATTTGGCAATGAAAACCTTTGCCCCTGATCTAAAAGGTCACTCTGTCCAGATCAGAACAGAAAACACTTCAGCAAAGTTTTATATCAACAAGCAGGGGGGCACTGGCCTGGTGGCACTGATGGTTGAGGCACTGGATGCCACACCTCATGCCATGCTGGTGACCTGTGTTCGAGAGCGAACTTGGGTCACTGGGGTTGGCGGGGAGGAGAAGGTGGAGCATTTGATGACTGCTCACCTTCTCATGGGGAGGGAGGGAGGGATGCAACGGTTGGCAGCTGGGTGCCTAGCAGCAGCAGCTGGGCAGTACTGAGCTGGCAACCCTCTATAGAAAGGGGAGGCCGAGTGTGGCAGACATCGGTTGATGCATGCACGGGAGCATGTGTGTGCCTACCTAGACATCATTGCACATCCGCGCTCACCATGGGAGGGATAGGGCAGCCTCACAATCCACAAACAAGAAAAAAATCCCAATCCTTGGGAGGACGATGATGCCCCAAGGCCCTGCGCCCACTCTTGGACTCCAACCACCTGGGTCACAATCCTCCAGACCATGCTCTGATACCTGCAGCAATTAGATTTCAAGGAGCACCACGGTAGTGGAGGCAGTCCTACCCTTGGGAGTACGAGCCAGGGGTTCACTGTCAGGTAAGGAGTGTGGACTCGGTGCTCCAGAGGAGAGGGGGGCCAGGGTAGAGGAGTCTCAGGCAAGGCACAGTAGCCAAGGGGTCATCTGAGAGAGATCCCTGGGCTCAGTGACTGGAAGGGAAAACAAAAAAAATGAAAACAAGCCAACTCCCCGGAAATACAGCTTTTGACTATTCACCTGCCAGGCAGGGACAATGTGCTGGCAGATGCTCTGAGCCACATAAATCAGGGCCACCATGAGTGGGCCCTGAACAGACAAGTACCTGCCACAGTTTTCAGGAGGTGGGGCTCTCCAGAGATAGATCTCTTTGCCTCCAACCTTAGTCACCAGCTACCACTGTACTGCTGCAGGCCTCCAGCTCTAGTTACAGTACCAGTGGAAGCCCTAAACTTGGACTGGACAGGGAAGTTTCTGTACACCTTCCCTCATTTTCCTTTGATTCTCAGGGTCCTCCTGAAGCTCAGAACCCAGCCTACCACCGTGATTCTGGTGGCACCAGACTGGGCAAGAGAACCTTGGTATTTCCTGCTCCTGTCTCTGTCAGCCAAGCAACCAATTTGACTGCCTTTGAGCCACACTCTCCTGACTCTACCTCAGATGGAGATAACGTACCCCAACATAGAGTCTCTTTGTCTCAAAGCCTGTTACTTGAAGAGCTGGAGTACCCAGACTCTCAGTACTCAGAACAAGTCCTAAGGATCCTTTGTCTATCTAAGAAACCTAATACTAAAAAGACCTATGCTTCCAAATGGAAATATTTTTCTCTGTGGTGTAAGGACAGGGACATTCACTCACTAAATGCTAACCTCTCTTCAGAGCTTGACTACTTGGTGCACCACAGGCCTTAGGCCTAAGTGCCTCATTCCTGAAAGTTCACCTAGCAGCCATTTCGGCTTATATTTCTGCTGGGGAGAAAAAGTCTATAATTTCTCATTATATCTTTTAGAATGTTTTCAAGGGCCTGTCACACCTTCAACCCCCACTTAGGGAACCTATCCCTCCCTGGGACATGAACCTCTGCATAGTCAAACTCATGGAGCCATCTTTTGAGCCAATCACTACAGCAGAATTAAAGTACATCACTTGGAAAACTGTCTTTTTGGAGGAAATTACCTTAGTCAGAAGGATTTCAGAGCTGCAGACACTCTGCACTGAACTTAAATACCTTGTCTCCCACAAGGATAAGGTAGTTCTCAAAACAAATAGGAAATTCCTCCCCAAGATAGTATCAGAATTCCACCTGAATCAGTCCATAACACTCCTGTCTTTTTCATAGACAAATCCACTCCTGGTGAATGAAAGCTACATAGTGTGGATGTAAAAAGGGCACTGACCTACTACCTGGAGCACACCAAGCAGCTCAGGACCTCTCATACTTGTCACAAACCCACGCCTGGGGTCAGGCCCACTGAGCTCACAGTGCCCACCCTTAAGTGCAATCTGTGATGGGGGGGGCAGGGATACCGTCCATGTCATTTAGAATGCTCACCAAGATCACGACTGCACCTCTGCCGTGAGGATTCCGGGCATCCCTCTAGCTCTGGATAAGAGAACAATACCAGCCTTGATTGCTGTGGCCAAATATGAGCCTTTCCTTGGCTACTACACACAGGAGGAAGACCCAGATATCACACTTTCTTCAGGGTAGCAGCGTAAAAACCTGATTTGGCCTTCTCCCTACAGGACATGCAACAGCCTGGTTCAAAATCCCTGCAGACTCGTATGAGGCTCGAGTATTCTCTCTATCCTTCCAGATGCCTTACAGATCTTTTTACTCAACTTGTTTGCTTAGGATGGCCCTTTTGGCAATAACAGTTTTCACAGATTATTAATAAACCTTCTACAGTCACACATATAATAAAAGATCTGTCATGCAGATAGAATTTCTTTAGGAAAAACAAATATTTTTACTAAAATAATTAAATAAATGCAGTTACAACTAAAATAGGACGTATAATAATTTAGGTTACAGTGTAATAAACTGGAAAGATATACAGACTAGAACTCACTAAACTGGTTAACTAAGTCTCTTCCTTAAGTATGAAGATGCCAAAGTCCTTGTAGCCACACTGGGTTTTAGAAACATAGAATCTGACGGCAGATAAGGACCGCATGGCCCACCTAGTCTGCCCATTTCTCTACCTAACAGATAAGCTGCAGATCCTAGTTAACCAACAGTCTACTTCCTCCTACCCCCACTAGAATTGCCTTATGTCTGTCCCATGCATTTTTGAATTCTCCCATTGTTTTTGACTCTATGACCTCCTCAGGAAGGCTGTTCAATGCATCTACAACCCTCTCTGTTTTAGCAGTTTTGCTGTGTGTCAAGTGAAGTGCAGATGAAAAAGTGTTTCAAACTGCTCTGTGGACTGTCTTATATACCTGAGATCCAAGGCATTCTGCAAGTCTTAACTTTTAGGCCAGTAGATGTCACTCTTGCGTTGTCCAAAAGTTTTACTAAGGTTCTGACATCACAACTTCCTGGCAGATATTAATAACCATGAACATGATTTCAGAGTTAAAACTTTGATGTTTCAGTATAACACCCTGTAAGCTAATTCACAGTGTCCTGTAAAGAATGGTTATTTCCCAAAATCCTGTTTAACACATCCCGGGCTTTGAACTTTACAACAGAGAACAGCTTCTCTCCATATCCTTTAGAATTTTATTACCATGGCTTCCCTCAGTTAGTTAACCAGGAAAATACTCTTTGATCAGCTACCCCAAAGCCTTTGACAAACAATTGTCAGTTTCCTGGCAGACAAGACGGTTCCTCTCAGGTCAGAGGAACGTCAAAATATTTAAAAATCCAGTCTCTCTCACTATCCTATGAGGCCTTTGTTTAACACTGGCCTTCTTGTGGCATGTACTTATACAAAATATAACAGAATGTAACATTACACACCTGCCCATCTGACTGGCAGGGAATATTTTGCCACATCCCTCCCTTCTAGACTGAATTTGTGGGAATCCATCCCTAGGCACGGTATGAGTTTCACAAATTCTGTTTATTGCTCTAACTAGCGAGATAGCCCATCTGCATTGGCATTAGCCAATCCAGCCCAGTGGATAATGGTCATGTCATAGCCCTGTAAGGCAATGCTCCATCTTAACAGATGACCATTCATTTTCCCTATCTGAGTCAGTCACAAATGGGGGGTTATGATTGGTCTGTACCTCAAAGTGCCTCCCGTATAGGTATGGCTCTAATTTCTTCAGGGTCCATACCAGCGCAAGGCATTCCTTCTCAACTGTGGAATAGGTCTGCTCCAAGGGAAGCAACTTTTTGCCAAGGTACACTATTGGGTGATCTTTCCCTTGGTTAGAGGTCTGACTGAGGACTGCTCCAATTCCCACATCTGAGGCATCTGTCTTGACTTCAAATGGCTTACTGTAGTCTGGACTAGTCAACACAGGGGCACTGCACAGTGCCTTCTTTAGCTGTGTGAAGGCTCGTTCACAGGCTGGCTTCCATTTTACCTTTTTGGCATTCTTTTCTTTAGCAGGTCAGAGAGGGGAGCTGCCAGGGTACCGAAATTTGGTACAAACTTTTGATAGTACCCGGTGATCCCTAGGAAACTCCAAACCTGCTTCTGGGATTCAGGCCTGGGCCATGCCTCTTTCACCTCAGTCTTGGCATGATTAGGGTGAAGCTGCCCCAACCCCACTACATGTCCTAGGTATGCCACCTCCGGCATGGCCACCGTGCACTTTTCAGCTTTGACAGTGAGCCCTGCCCTCTGTATCCTGCTCAACACTTCCTTCAGGTGGGACAGGTGTTCCTTCCAACTGGCACTGAAGATGGCAATATTATCCAGATTTGCCACTGCGTACTCTTCAGTACCATGTAACACCTGGTTAACCAACCTTTGGAAGGTGGCAGGGGCGTTCTTCATTCCAAAAGGCATTACCTTGAACACGAATAATCTTATTGGAGTGATGAAGGCTGACTTCTCCCTAGCTCTGATAGTTAATTCCACCTGCCAATACCCTTTTGTCAACTCAATGGTGGTGAGGTATGTCGCCCCTTCCAACTTGTCCAGTAGTTCATCCGTTCATGGCATTGGGTGGGCATCCAACTTTATGACTGTATTGAGCCCATGGTAGCCCACACAGAAGTGAGTAGAACCTTCCAGCTTGGGAACAAGGACTACGGATGAGGCCCAGGGACTGTGGGATTTCTGGATTACCCCATATCCAACATTTCTTCCACCTCCCTCCTAATGTCCTTTAGGATGGCCTCAGACACCCAGTAGGCTGTTCGTTGGATGGGTGCTTGCATTCCTGTATCTACATCATGTGTCGCTAAGGGGGCACTTCCTGGCTTAGCTGTAAACAAAGGGACAAAGTCTACTAAAGTCTACTAAACCCCCACCTCACTTCCTGAGACTGTTCCGGCGTCAACTGGGGTGACAGGTGTATTGCCTCCACAGATTACTTCCTCTTTCTTTCCTCAAGCAAGTCCAGTAGGGGGTCTTCTTCATCTGTCCCATCCCCAGGACTACACACTGCAAATACCGTGTCAGCCCTATTTGCATATGGCTTCATGTTGACATGGTACATTCTATGGGTATGTCTCCTGTCAGGCAGTTCTACAATATAGTTCATGTCATTAACATGTGGGACTACCTTGTATGGTCCTGCCCACTCGGTCTGCAGCTTATCCTTCCATGCTGGGATTAGGACCATGACTTCCTGACCTACACTGTACGAGTGAGCTCTGGCTCTGTGGTTGTACCAGACCTTTTGCTTCTGCTGGGTGGCTGATAGGTTGCTCTCGACTGCTCCCATAAGCTCCTTCAACTTTTCCCTAAACTTTAGGACATACTCCACTATGGGAATTCACTGGGTGGCGTACTTGCCTTCCCAATCTTTCTGGACCAAGTCCAGGGGCCCACACACCCTAAGTCCATATAAGAGTTTGAAGGGGGAAAACCCTGTCCACTCTTGGGGCTCCTCCCTGTATGCAAACAACAGGTGGGGAAGGTATTTCTCCCAGTCCCTCCCATGCTGTTCAGCAAATGCTTGGCACATCAATTTTAGGGTACCATTAAACCTCCATTGACTTGCAGGTGACAAGGGGTGCGTCTCTGCACCACCCCACACTTCTACCACAAACAGTTCATCAGGTCCAACATGCAGGTACCCCCTTGATGAGTGATAGCCTCCTGTGGAAACCAGACATGGGAGAAAATCCCTAGTAAGACGTCTGTCACTTTGTCTGTCCTAAATGAGGAGAGGGCAACCGCCTCTGGGTATCTGGTGGCATAATCCACCACCGTCAGGATAAACCTCTTCCTGGAGAAGCTGGGGGTATTCAAAGGTCCCACAATATCCATTACTACCCTCTGGAATAGATTCTCCACAACAGGCAAGGGAAGTAGGGTGGCTTTGATTTTACTACCTGCCTTCTCTAGTTGTTGGCACTGATGACAAGACCGGCTGTGTGTCAAGTAAAGTCCAGATGATAAAGTGTTTCAGATTGCTCTGTGGACTGTCTCATATACCTGAGGTCCAAGACATTTTGCAAGTCTTAACTTTTAAGCCAGTAGATGTCACTCTTGCGCTGTCCAAAAGTTTCACTAAGGTTCTGACATCACAACTTCCTGGCAGATATTAATAACCATGAACATGATTTCAGAGTTAAAACTTTGATGTTTCAGTATAACACCCTGTAAGCTAATTCACAGTGTCCTGTAAAGAATGGTTACTTCCCCAAATCCTGTTTAACACATCCTGGGCTTTGAACTTTACAACAGGGAACAGCTTCACTCCATATCCTTAAGAGTTTTATTACCCTGGCTTCCCTCAATTAGTTAACCACGAAAATACTCTTTGATCAGCTACCCCCAAAGCCTTTGACAAATAATTGTCAGTTTCTGGCAGGCAAGCTGAGTCCTCTCAGGTCAGAGGAAGGTCAAAACATTTAAAAATCCAGTCTCTCTTGATGGGGGCATGGCTAGCAGCTGAGCTGAGAGCAGTTTCCCAACACAGTTCTACGTCTAGGAGTTTATTTTTGTGTCAAAATTAAATTTAAAAGCTAAAAGAACCTTGGCTGGTTGATATTGGACAAGAGCCCTCCCTTTGAGCTAACTAGTGAGCTAAGAATTCTAAATGTGCGACCTTCAGTTTGACGATTATGGGCTGAATAAATAAAGTGGGTGCTGCTGCAGAAGGAACCCACCAGAAGGACACCAGAGCAGGCAGCGGCAAAGATACACATCTCGAGGCATCTGATCAGGAGGGGCCCCGACCTTTAAATGCAGTGCTTTTGCGAGCAATCCAGGGGCTGGATCGCAAAATAGAAGAATTTGGATCCAAACTCGAGCAACTCCACTCTAAGGTGGATGTTGTCACTGAGGACACTAAAAGTACAACCCAGAAAGCTGACAAATCCCTCACAGTAGCAGCGGGGCTCACCTAGGAAAACGGGCTACTCCACAAATGTCTGATAAATTTGGAAATAGTGGCCCGTTCCACTCATATCCATCTTCTAGGATTACCAGAAGAATTGGAGGAGGTACATCCTCTATCTTTTTTACAAACTTGGCTGCAGAAACTTTTAAATGTGGACTTCATGTTTGAAGTGATCAAGGCCTATCGGATCAACCCACGTGGTGGCAGATGCAAGGCCGCAACTGAAACAATGCTACCAAGAACCCTCATGCTGGAGTTTCACACTACTGCAGAGAAGGACAGGTTTTTTTCAACAAGCCAAGCAGCCAAACCCTCTATCCTGGAATTATTGCGAAGTTCATCTATTCCCTGATTTGAGTTACACGACGAGGATGCGCAGGAAAAGTTTTGATGGCATTCGGGGGCAGTTGCAGGCCCTGGGGATTCATCATGTGCTCCTGATGCCAGCTGGCATACAGATTGTGTATGAAGATAAACTGTAACAATTTTCAGAGCTTGTGGAAGCATCTAAACTGTTGGACAAAATTGAAAGACAATTTGCTGTTCGAGAGGAAGCATCTGACTCCAAGGAAGAACAGGCAACATGAACTCTGTGACTGTTATATGTCTACGTAAGGTGGGGAGGAGGATGCTATTTGTAGATTTAAATATACAATAATTAGGATTTGCTGCTTCCTTATTATGGCGTCTTCTGTTTACAGAATAACATGCAGTTACACTATGTTTGGAGGATTTAATATAAGAAGACAGACTGGGGTGGGGAGGTCATAATTTAAATGTTGGCTTGGCATGCTGTTTCCTCTCCTATTGCCATCTATGCCTTGGGAGCTGAGGGTGGTGCTCATTCATTTATCCTAATAATGGTTGTACTAGGTGTACATGTTTAAAAAAGTTATAATGTTTTGTTTTTTAACTTAACCTGGGCATGGATATGTGTGGAAGCCAGAGGCAATGCTCTGTATTAATAATGCATTAGCAATTATAGAAGAGGATGTTTAACCCTTAGATAGGGTGGGCAATGTGGTTGTATTTTCCTTTTATCATCCCTACTCATGGCAGCATATGCTTTTTCAGACACCAATAATTATATCATTTAGACATTACTAAGTGCTGCCAGCATGGCTTCATCATCTGGACTTACTTGGAACAGTGGTTATTAGTTAACCCCCCCCCCACATGGGGTGACTCTGTTCAGGGGCATAGCTGTAGAGATTACTGTAAAAATATGGTTTACTGGCTGAAAATCTGAATACCTACCTGTTGGTAATAGAATGTAATGCTTTGTATTACAGAAATTAATAAAATATAAGTTAAAAAAAAATAAAATCCAGTCTTTCTCACTATCCTATGAGGCCTGTCTTTAACACTGGCCTTCTCATGGCATGTACATATGCAAAATATAACAGAATATTACACCGCACATCTGCCCATCTAACTGACAGGGCATATCTTGCCACAATATTCAGTTCTTCCTTACCTATGGTGAGGTAGGAAAGGGTAGGCCTGCCTCTAAGAGGACTATCTCTCACTGGATAGTATCTTGCATTTAGTTCTGTTACAGTATGACTGGCAAGCAGGGACCTCAAGGTTTCAGAGACTACTCCACTAGGGGCACTGCAGCTTCAGTGGCAGCCACAGGGGACATCCCCTTGCAAGATATCTGCAAAGCAGCTACCTGGAAGACTGTACACACTTTCACAAAACACTGCTGTTTAGATGTACAGTCCAGGTCAGATGCTAGATTTGGCACAGCTGTCCTGCAGAACCTGTTTCCAAAGTAGGTTCTGTAGCTTCCTCCCAACTGTACTGTTTTGTAGTCTGCATATGCATAAGCATACTGAAGAATTCCAGGGCTGAGAAGAAAAAATTACTCACCATAGTAATATTATTTCTTCCAAGGTATTCTTCAGTATGCTTGACCTCCCACCCATCCTCCCCTACATAACCTGAGTAGTTCTGCAGTCCATACTTTAGCCAAATTTGTAACTGTTTGGACTTAATACCGTAGAGCTTTATAGTTATAGGTGTTTTATATTTTTTGTGTATTATTCTTGTTCCCATAGGTTGTTTTGTTTTGCATATTCTGTTTATGTCCCCTTCCAACCCGGCCACCCACTCCTTCAGGAGGCCATGTCTCACCCTCCGCCACTCCCCATTCTGCCTTCTGTTGCCCCCACCCACCCAACTGTCCTGATGTATCCCTTCACCGAGGGGGTTCCCTATCCATAGGAGGAATCTGGGGAGGGGAACTAGAGGTACTCTTCAGTATCCCCTCACATCTTGGATGGGTGGTGGGATGCAAATCAGGGGCTTTCCGGCATTGTGGCCAGCGGAGGTGGGCCACCATCATCCTGCTGGCATGGGTGGCCATTTTCCGTGTTCTGTTTCCCTGCCCCTGTGGGATGCACACTGTGACATCCTTGATGCCTTCGCATGCAGCGTGTGGTCACCCACGCCACAAAGCGTGAGGACGAATCCGGCCATGAGTAGCTGCAGAAGGGTGATGCATCCACAACTCTCCCTCTGGGAGAAGAGCATCCAAAGGATGCTCTTGAGCCCTCCCTGCTTGCCTCCACTCCTGACATCCCCAGCTCGGGCGTGAACCCGGGTCACCAGTGTATCAGGCAATGCCCTATTGCCTGGCGCTACGGAGCCAGCTGTTTGTATAGTTTAATAGTTTTTCATAAGTACTGTTGGCTCCTTTTGCCATTTAGCTTTGAAATGAATCTGACTGACCTCCCACTCTAGCTACTGAGAGCACTTCCTCTCCTGCTCTCTGACTGGCTGATGCCAAAAATCATTAGCATTGACTCCGCCTACGGGGCAGCTGAACCCAGCTGGCATACTGCATATTCCATACTTTAGCCAAATTTTTAACTCTTTGGGTTTAATACCATAGAGCTTTATAGTTATGGGTGTTTTATATTTTTTGTGTATTATTCTTGTTCCTATAGTGTTTTTTTTTTGCATATTCTGTTTATGTCCCCTTCCAACCTGGCCATCCACTCCTTCGGGTGGCCAAGTCTCTGAGATCCTGCCAGTCTGGGAGGGGGGGCAGATGAATGGAAGGTCAGAGAAGGGGAGATAGGGAAGCTAAACGTGTGACTCAAGAGCTGGTGCCAGGAAAAAGGACACAAATATGTAGGGAACTGGCAACAGCTTTGGGAATGAAAGTTCTTTAAATTCGATGGACTACATCTGACTAAGGAGGGAGTCAGTGCATTGGGGCAGAAGTTTGATGTCTTTGCAGAATATTTAAACTAGCAAGTGGGGAGAGGGGTGCAGCACCTGATATGTCAAATGGGAAGAACACCCCTCCCCCCTCAGCTAGTGATCAAACAGGAGTTCAGCATGTTTGTAGTTAATTTGCAGCACCAGATAAGGAAAAAGGATCGGCTCATTATATGACACTCTGTGGAAATGCCGAACCTTGTCCAACAACTAACACACCGAAATCTGGCCAATGGAAAATCGTGTACACAAATGCTTGCAGTCTAGGAAACAAGATCCCAGACCTGCAGGTAACAATGATAGAGGCTAAACTGGACATAGTAGCCATTAGCGAGACATGGTTCACTAGTAACCACACTTGGGAGACTTCAGTACTCGGCTATGTACTGTTCAGAAGAGACCGAGGTTCAAAAAGGGATGGGAGGAAGCAGTGGCCTTTATGTCAATGAAAATATCAAAGCTACAGAAATTGAAACTGCACATTAGGAGCCAGAAGAACTGTGGTCACCCTGGAAACAGGAAATGGGACAGCCATATGAACTGGGATTGTCTACAGGCCTCCAGACCAGGGGGAAGATATAGACACATTACTGTTAGAAGATATACAAAATATGAATGCTAGAGAGGAGGTTCTGATAATGGGAGACTTCAACATGCCAGATGCAGATTGGTCAATACCAGCAGGAACATCTGCCAGAACTAGACACATGGTGGATTCACTGCAGGGGGAGGTCCTCTAACAACTGGTACAACAACCCACAAGAGACAGGTCTATCCTAGATCTAGTACTGACTAACGAGGAAAGGATCACAGATCTCCAGGTAGAAGGTCACCTGGGGGCCAGTGACCATCACATGGTATGGTTCAATTTGGCCACTAGAGCAAAATCATCCCATTCCAAGGCAAAAATATGGGACTTCAAAGGAGCTGACTTTGATAAGATGGCCAACAGAATTAAGCTAGCCCTGGCAAGAAGAAATACAGGTAAGGGGGTATAAGCAAAGTGGGCAAGCATTAAGGGTGCAATACTTGAAGCAACATCCCACTGTGTTAGAGAGAGAAGCAAGAACAAAAAAAGAAGGAAACCACTTTGGTTCTTAAGAACAGTAGCAGAAAAGGTCAGAGCCAAAAAGCTGGCATTCAGAAAATATAAGGAAATGCAGTGGGACGAAAATAGTGAAGCATACCAAACTTCCCTAAGAGAAGCAGGGAAGACAGTAAGGCAGGCAAAGGTCCAAACTGAGTAAACACTAGCATGAACAGTAAAAGAAGATGACAAGACTTTCTATAGTTACATTAGTGAAAGGAGAAAGTCCAGAGGGGGGTATTGCTAAGATCAAAGGGGATAAGGGTGAGTGTGTGGAGGAGGACCAAGGAAAAGCATCTATCCTAAAAAGATACTTCTGCTCAGTATTTACTGAGGAAAAGATAGGGCAGGGCCCACAGCTCAGCTCCATGGACACAGGGGGGAGGGAGGTGTGCACTAGTCCCTTCACAAAAGAAAGGGTCCTACAAGAACTTGCTAAGCTCAGGGTGGACAAGGCAATGGGACCTGATGGCATACATCCCAGGGTACTAAAGGAGCTAAGGTTGGAACTAGAAGAGCTATTACCAGAACTGTTTAGTGAGTCTCTGAGCACAGGAGAGGTCCCAGAAGACTGGAGAAGGGCTCATATGAGCCCACTCCTCAAGAGTGGTAGCAGGGAGGAGGCAGAGAACTACATCCCAGTCAGTCTTACCTCAGTAGTGGGCAAGATTATGGAGGCACTCCTTAAGGAAAGGATAGTGCAACACCTGGAATCCATAGGAGCACAGGATCCAAGACAGCATGGGTTTACGCAGGAAGGTCCTGTCAAACCAATCTGATAGATTTCTTTGACTGGGTAATCAGAGTGGTGGACCAAGGGGGTGCAGTTGAAGTCACATGCCTTGACTTCAGCAAAGCAATGCTGTTCCACATAGAAGATTGATTAATAAGCTGGGTAGGCTCAGGGTGGGTAAGAAGTTGGTCAACTGGGTGGCAAACTGGTTGGTGGGCAGAAAATAGAGAGTGGTGGTAAACAGTATACAGCCAGAAGAGATGCAAGTCACAAGTGGAGTACCTCAGGGATCAGTCCTGGGGCCCATCGTCTTTAATATTTTCATCAGTGACATTGCAGATGGACTGGAAGGTGAGGTTTGTCTGTTTGCAGATGACACCAAGATCTGCAACAGACTAGATGATCCAGATGGGGTGGGCAGAATGAGAAGAGATCTGGA
Source organism: Neoceratodus forsteri (assembly GCA_016271365.2). NCBI lineage: Eukaryota > Metazoa > Chordata > Ceratodontiformes > Ceratodontidae > Neoceratodus > Neoceratodus forsteri. The sequence goes on from CM028132.1 coordinate 503,092,069, forward strand.
TAAACTGGCAAAATGGTCGGAAGAATGGCAACTGGGCTTTAACGCAAAGAAGTGCAAGATCATGCACATTGGGAAGAGAAACCCTGAAGCCACCTATAGGTTGGGAGGGGGGTTGCTGGCAATCACAATAGAAGAAAGAGACTTAGGCATCATCATCACAGATGACCTGAAATCATCCAATCAGACCACTAAAGCAGTAGGAAAGGCTAGAGGGATGTTGGGGTGTATTAGTAGTAGTATTACAAGTCATAAGGGGGAGGTAATAATCCCTCTTTACAAGACACTGGTTAGGCCCTATCTAGAGTACCGCTTGCAGTACTGGAGGCCACACCTGCACAAGGACATGAACAAAATAGAGGCAGTCCAGAGAAGGGCAACCAAAATGGTGCAGGGACTGCATCAGAAAACATGAGGACAGATTAACAGATCTCAATATGTATACCCTAGAGCAAAGGAGGGAGATAGGTGATATGATCGAAACATTCAAACATCTTAAGGGCATTAACAAGGTGAAAGAGTCTAATATGTTTCAATATAAGAAAAATAGCAGGACAAGAGGACACAGCACGAGATTAGAGGGAGGTCGATTAAGGGGTAATGTGAGGAAGTTCTTTTTCACAGGAAGGGTAGTGAATGTATGGAACGGCCTACCTCAGGAAATGGTGGCTATAAATACAGTGCAGGGCTTCAAACAGGCATGGGATAGGCATTAGGGAGCAATGAAAATGAGTATGAATTGATAGGCCATTAACAGAGTACAAACCTATGGCACTTTCATAAGGTAGAAAAAATGGGAAGACTGGATGGACAGTGTCCTTGTCTGCCATTAACTTCTATGTTTCTGTGTTTCTATGTACAAGCATACCAAAGAATACCTTGGAAGAAACAGTATTACTACAATGAGCAAGTTTTTCTCCTGCTCCATTGCACCCATGCAGTTGCTAATGTGCAAGTACGTGGGGTTACGCTGGGCACTTCAAGTCTCTGCCCCCCGTCTCTTCCATGCCCATGGCTATCAGGCTTCTATCCCTTTTGGGGGTTCCCCTGGTGGGTCCGGGTGGCTGCCCTCCCCCCTAGGCATTTCCATTCTCTAGGGGGTGGACCTGGCATCTCCTGGGCGCCCCTCCACCATGTGCACCATCTTTTTGGGATGGGGTTTACTATATCCCCTTCCCCTGAGCCTTGAGTTTGAGGTGTCATTCAGGGATTACCTTACCCCCTCCTAGAGCAGGAGGGGAGTTGCATGATAGATACCTCCATTATGCCCTTCACTGGATAGGGCTACACTTTGGCACTTTTAGGGATTTTACTATACTGGGGGCTCTTTCCAGGTTTCCTGCTCCACCCCATCTACCCCGGCCCCCTTTCAGAGGTACAGGAAGGGGTCGCCACCAGAAGCACCAGATGACCTGGGTACTTGTGACATGCTGGGGGTGGCCAGGAGGCTCTTTATTCCTCTATGTTTTCTCCCCTCTCAGGCCTTCAGGGGTCTAGGAGGCCCATGGTGCTTAACTGGGCTGTTACCACTTTCTGTCTGTTACAGACAGAGCCCCCAAGCTCTGCTCCTTCTCTGGTCCTCCTGGCGCTCTTTGCTTTTGGCTGATGCTGTGGGGGGCGATTCATGCCCCATCTCTGCCAAAATGTTTGCGGTAATGCATCATGGGAGTTGATGTATACATGCACAAGCCAGCAGAAGTTATGCTCTCATTCAGTTCTGTTAAATGTCTTGTGAGGTCCCTGTTTTCTTTAAAAGTATTTTTTCTAACACAGATACACTTTAAACTACAGAAAACAACAGGGTTCTGGCCCAGTGGCGCTCATGGTTGAGGCATTGGATGCCACACCTCGTGCCATGCTAGTAACCTGTGTTCGGGAATGAGCACTGACCGCCATGGGTTGGCGGGGGGAGATGGCTTGAGCGTCCAATAGACTACTCTCCATCTCTGGGGGGGACCAGCGGCCGGTACATGCCTGACCCCTAGCAGAGGCTTGGGCTTGGTGACATGGAGCTGCAACAGTGTGGGGTGGGACTGCGGCAGACACTTGATGCGGGCGTGCACGGGAGCATGCGTGACCTCATAATAGGTGTCACTGCATGTCATGCACCTGCAAGAGGGCACAAAAATAAGAGTGAAAAAGAGCAGTGCAGCAGGATGAAGGAGGATGCTTTGCAGGCCCTGCTCCCGGTTAGCAATGGCGCTGACCACACTGGATCTGGTCTCCGGTGGGGGTTGGGGAACCCCGCCAGCCCTGCCGGGGGGGGGGGGGCAAGCACTGGGGGTAAGTGCCAGCACTGGCTGGTGGATACCGGGGGATGGGGCTGGAGGCACCCTCCAGGTGGTGGACTGTACTGAAGGAATAGAAAAATAGCAGCAAAGAAAAAGAAAAGAGCAGGGAAAAGTTTCATGGCCAGCATAAAACAAGAACATAGGGATTGCAGAGGGCAGCAACAGCACTAATATAGTACAATTACTGCAGGCTTTAGCACCAAAACATCTTAAAATTCCAGGCTGCCTTTCATGAGTCAGATCAGATCATGACCTTTGTAATAGATTCAAGCAGCGTTTCACACTAGGCTCAAGTACCTTCATTTACATTTAAATCCTGTTGAAATTGGAAGGGTGCAATAGAGGCAATCATTATGCATGCCTACAGACTACACAGGGAAACACAATAACGGTCTGGGGGACTTTCCCTTTAAGCTCAGTGCCACGTAAAAGGCAACTCTACCAATGTTGCATGTAGTTTGAAATCCTAAAGTCTAATATGTCAACCAAAATCTTGTCTGCATCCCTGATTTGACAGCATCAGCAGAAAATCCCCATTAGCATTAACCTGATGGACTGTAAAATAAACCTCAAATTAACAGGTTTCATTGTAAAACTGTTAATATTAACATGGTTTAGTTGTATTAAAAGTCAAGTCCCAGTTAATCATGATGACCCCTTGAGGTGACTAGAAGCCATAGACACTCTCATAAACAGATTATATTGTAGCAATTTACATCACCCAAATGTCTGCTTCTGCACTTCTAGTGAGTAATCAGGTTTCCATTTTTGGCGTTGAATAAGCTCCTCAGGCATGCCACGAAACCTGTCATTAGACTGTGTTCACCTCCGCTGCAGAATTATAATGGATTTAGCTTAAAGTGGTGTTTAGCAGCATCAAAAAATTATATGCTGTAATCTGGTGGGTGTGTTGGGACTCTTAAGAGCAGGAAGTGTTGTGAGATATTAATAGGATTAGTCACTAAATCAGTAGATTAGGAATTTACCAGCCACCATACACCATTATTAGCCAATGTAGATTTAAACACATTTTTTCCATTGTGCTCATCAATGAGATGTTTTTCAACAAGTCTTTTGCTGCAAACTTGGAAAAAAAATGGTCTTTGCAGAAACTACATATTGTATCTTAAAATGCTTTTTTTTTTAAACTGTCAAGCACTAGATGTTTTTATTTATTAATTATATTTAGTCATTTATTTGTTTTTGATAACTGGGTAAGCATGCTAGACATCAGAAATGCCTATTTTCAGTCATGACCCGGGACAGTACAAAGCATATACAGTACTGTAGCATATACAGGCAAACTTACAAAAAATTATGATACATACAAATGCAGGCAACTTACAAAAGGTAAAGCACATATACCGATACCAGGGGACAGGTGCTATCATTACAGCTAAGGGATGAGTAGAGATGGCAATTGAGTACAGAAGTGGCAGTAAATCAAGTAACAATGAATACAAGCTGTTACAAAATACACATCACAGTAACATATCATCATCATCAAATCTTTATTTATTCAGGCGTACTTCATTGAGCAAGGCTCATTTACAAGATGGACCTGATAAGGTCAAGGTTCAACAGTTGATACACAACAGATACATCATACACTTATATAAAACAGTTATATATACAGGGGAAAAAAGTTTACAATGCATTGGATATCTAAATCCAATGGGCAACAAATTCAGCTACACTTCAAGGAACTGACAGTACAGAGGCCTGGAGTAGTGCGTTAAGTAACATACTTGAGCCAAGTCACTGCCGTAGGGCAACAAAGGACTATCCCACGGGAGGTAGGGTTTAGAAGGAGAAGAGGACTAAATAAACAGCTATGCAAGTGCTAGGAGAGTCATAAAGAGGTGGGCCGGTGGGTACAATGGTGAGTCTCAAGGAGGGAAAAAGCAAGTGCATTGACTGGAGGCTAGGAAGTGATTATGTAGGTTACGCTTGAAACTGATGTGTGTGGGTGAGTGCTAGAAGGATGCAGGTAGTGTGTTCCAGTATAGAGGGGCAAAGAGGGAGAAGACCTGGGAGCCAATATTGGTTCTGCATCTGGGGATTGATAAAGAGTCAGATCACCTGATTGGAGAGCATAATGTGGGTTTTGGGGAGTGAGCATGCAAGCTAAGAAGGAAGGAGTACCTGATCGAACAATGCTGTTTATCAGAATACCAAGGGCATAGAACCGGTGATCTTTAGGTGGACGCCAGTTTAGGCTGCTGTATAACTGACACCGCTGCGTACGGGGTTGTGAGGTGAGGGCAAATCGACATTTATTATTGTAGGTGGTGTCCCATTTGTGAAAGCAGGCTTTGGTAGTGCCAATGTATGTCACTGAAGTGTAGGTCAGTGCAGGGAGAAGAACACCTCGAGCAATAACAGTTATAGCAGAGGGAATGAGGGCATAACTTGTCTTTAAGCTCTTTTCTTCTAGGTTTGCTTTTAAGGACAGAGCAAGGAACAGCATTATCAGAACAAGGAAAATTATTAAGGCTTCTTTAGGCTAGGCAGATTTACTGTGTGTTACTATTTGCTTTTGTGCCCACAGGTTTTGTTACTGTTTTTTGCTTACATTTTACTGCTTTATTGTTCTTTGATTCAAACTGCTGTTGCAAGGTATACTTTCTGCTGCATTATTATAGGGTGTGCCTACAGGTTTGTTACTGTTTTGCACTTACAGATCACTGCTGTAATCTTCTCTGATTCAAATTGTTTTTTGCAAGGTACATCTTCTGTTACTGCTTTATTTTTCTCTGTAGCAAAGTGTTTTTTGCAGGGTATATCTTCTGTGAAATTGTGACAGGTGGTGCTTACAGGTTTTACAGTTCTCTTTATCATTAGGCTATGCTTTCAGGGCTACTGCATTTGTTGTTGGTTGATTGTTTCTGCTCTTACCTCCTTGTTTCTTTCATCCATGGTTCTTCTTTTTCGGCAGGGGAAGGGCCCAACCACCCACCTCCATCCCCCAACCACCCCATGCTACACTCCTTTTAAAGAATAGCATAGTCATGACATTTCCTGTAGCAAAGGAGGAAGGGAAGGATCAGAGTGGTATCCACACAGTGACCTCACTTACAGAGGCACAAGTAATTTAACTTGTTATAAAAAGTTATACAAAAACAAAAAAACAAAAATATATATATAAAAAAAATCAAATTTTTGCTCTCATTTTCCTTCTAATTACTCAGACCAGGTTATAAACTCAGCAGCTCAACTGGAATGGATATTATTAACTACAGGTACACTGTGGGACACTTTTCAAAAGGGCAGTTATACAGGATTTAGGAAGCTGTCCTACATGCTGGACTATCGGAGATCTAAGGGCTCAGCTTCAGGCAGCATGGGCAGAGATTGTGCACCTCAAATCGCATATTCAGGTGGAAATATATTACAAGAACTGCCTGCCAGTTCTCCAACATCCAACTGAAGTACCTCGACAACAGAGGGTAGTTGGTCTGGGAGTTTGGCAGGTGGTTAGGAGGGGCAAATCGGGCGCCCCATCACTCAGTGCTCACCGACTTATCACCTCCATAAACCATATAAAAACTACAAACAGGTATCTGCCTCTATCTCCGAAATAAAACAAAGGGGCAGAGGACACTGCAGAGCAGGACATTGCAGCACAGGAGCTAGCACTACAGAACTTGCCCAAAACAAAAAAAGCAAAAAGAAAATCCAAAACACTTCTGATCATAGGAGACTCCATGATTTGGGGAGTTGATACCTACCTCCAGCTGGGGGTAATGATCAGATGTCTCCCAGTTACATCAGAGTGGAGAGACACTGACCACATTGCTAAAATCATGCAGGAAGCAGGAGAAAACATCAACATTCTGGTATACATAGGGACTAACGACCTCACCAGCCGGTCAGTTGTGCAGACCAAGGAACACCTGTCCAGGCTAGGAGACAAACTGTCATCCATTTTATCTGGCATCTCCTCCTCCTCTGAGATCCTGCTGGCGTGGGAGAGGGGGGCAGATGGACGGAAGGTCAGAGAAGGGGAGATAGGGGAGTTAAACATGTGGCTCAAGGGCTGGTGCCAGGAAAAAGGACATAAATTTGTAGGTAACTGGCAACAGTTTTGGGAGTGAAAGTTCTTAAAATTCAATGGACTGCATCTGACTAAGGAGGGAGTTAGTGCATTGGGGCAGAAGTTTGATGTATTTGCAGAATATTTAAACTAGCAAATGGGAAGAGGGGTGCAGCACCCGATACATCAAATGGGAAGAACACCCCTTCCCCCAGCTAGTGATCAAACAGGAGTTCAGCATGTTTGTAGATCTTCCTGGACTAAAAGTCTCCACCACTCATTCACACAATGAAAACTACACTGGAGGTGCTAGGACCCCACGGGAGCCAAAAATCTTCAGGAGGGCTGGTGCCGGGATAGGACTGTGCATGCACGGTGCTGTGAGACTAGCTTGCTCTGTATAGACTATCTCGGCATTGACCCTCCAACCGCCTCAGTTCCTTTTCTCCCGCCGTCGAGTGTGCTTCGATGACGACGTCGCTTGCCTGCCGGGAGTCAAGTCTTTGTCTATACGACAACAGCTATAGCCATTCAGTATTCGATTAACTTACCACTTTTAGTGTTCTTTTCTTATTTATAAAAAAAAAAAAAAGAGAAGAAGATGAACAAGAATAAGAAGAGTAAGAAATTCTCATCCTGCTATCAATGGAGTTGACCTTAGACGGTAGCGAGACTTCGTTTGAAAGCTGTGATGGCAGTGGGGCTGTGTCTGGTCCACCTCCCTTTGTGGAGCGCGGGCTGACCATGGGCAGTCCAGTGCTCGGGGGGAAGACAGTCTGCCTGAAGCACAAAAGCAGCGGGTCCATTCCTGACCTCGATCGGGGACTCAGCTCCTCTCGACCTTGAGCTCTTCTTCCTCCTGTCAGTGAAAGAAGAAATGGTACAGCTCAAGGTCACCCATTGGTACGTCTGCATGGCGATTGTTGGTGGTGGTGAGCAGTAGGCCTGACCTGACTTCAGTGGGGTCCTCTGTAGCTCCATTTTTAACGGCTGTGATCTTCGACACTGGGACCTGTCTCTGTCTTCAATGGGGCTCCAGTGAGTAGTTTCACCTCTGGGCCACTCTTCCAGAGCAGGAGTACGACATCTGCCCAGTTGATTTGGCCAGTGGACCCAGTTCCGGGGCCTTCGGGCCTTGGAGCCACTGGGCCATGGCCGAGTTGGGCAGCAGGATGTGCATGGTGCCTTCTCCGGTGCCAGCACCATTGACACCGACCCCATGTGCCTACCCCCCTCACCTTTTCCTCTGCAGGGGCTGGCATGGATATCACTTTCCTTCTTCCCCTTTTTTCTTCAGGTCTAGAGCCAGTATGCCTGATGCCGTGTGTGGTGCCTGCACCACTTGTGGTGCTGGTGCTGTGAGTGGTGCAGTGCAGCATGTGGTGCTGGTGCCATGAGTGGTGCCAGTGCTGCTGGTGGTGCCTGTGCTGTGAATGGCACCGAAGTCCTCAACGCTGTTCTGGGTGGCTGTGTCTCTTGTGATTCTGGCCTGGACCTGCCTTTTGGAGGTTCTTCTTGGGTAGAAGTGGATCTGGATGAGTCTCTCCCTGTCCTACTTTGCTGGAGATGCAGCAGATGACTCATTTTAGGGGCTGGAATGCAAGCCTTCCGTATCAGCAGAGCCTGTGATGGAAGATCTTCTTTTCAGTTTTTCCCCAGGGATATGGGGACCACCATAACATTTCAGACTTCATCTGTGGATTAAAGCAGACTTCTACATCTGGAGTTCCTTCAGTCATCAGTACAAGTACACCCAGTGGAACACACTAAATTCAATGGTCGAGAGCCTCCCAGACTCTACTGCTCCATTGAAAGGGGCATATAGCCCAATAATCAGCTAAAGGCTTTTATGGACCCCTATGACACTGCCCCTAGAATGGCTACCATTGGCAGCAGGTGATTAACATCTCCTTGGCAGTGATTATTGGTTCAGCCTGCAGATTGAGCTCTGCAGGGTGCTCAGACTCCTGCTGCCCCTCAGATGGATGACACCATTGTCATTCTTGTAACAGGCAGTCTTTTCAAGGTAGAGGCCTGGAAGCCTTTGTCAGGAACCAACTCCTCAACTGCAAAAAAAAAAAAAAAAAAATCGCAGCAGAGGGCACAGGGCCCGAAAGCACCCGGTACCATCCTCTTGGATCTGGTCCAGGTCCAACCTCAGCTCTCTGAGATGGATGCCTCTCAGCGGTAGTGGGGGGCATCGGATTTGGTTTTATAACTAGTGGAAGTCCAATCCAGTGGCTGTATGGGTCTTCAGGATTGTCCGAGAGGGATACTCTCCTAATTTCAAAGATATTTTTCTTAGACTCAGGTGGCAGCCCTGTCTGTTTGCCTCTCTGTCAGACCCTCTTTCCTCTGAGAGATGGGGCCTTAGAGCAGTAGAAGTTGTTCCACATCGAGTTGGAACACAGGTTCCTACTTCCTTGCTTGGTTCCAAGATAACAGGTGGCGTGTACCCATTTCTTGACCTTGAAAGATTAAACAAGTACCTGTTCAGGGAGGAGTTCACTACAACCTCGGTATTCAAGCCTTCACTTCCTGGACGTTTGGCTCCGAGCCAGCCCATCCGGGCTAGAGTCTCAGGAAGCAGTTGCCACAGCTTCTCAGTTGCTTTCTTCCAGGAGAGGTTTTCTGATACAGGGAAGGTACCAGATTCACCTTCCCAGCACCTCCTTTTCATAGGAGCCCTCCTGGATACCTCCAGGGTGAGGGTTCTTCCTTCCGTAGAATGGAAGAAATGACATCTTCATAAGTCTCATTACTTCACAGAAAGTGACTTTGGGCCCTTTTCAAGGCAGCGGATGCTGGGACTTATGCCTTCGTCCACGACAAATATTGGTCTCCGACCATGCATCCACAATCCCCCGCATAAATGACAGAACCTTGGACAAAATTACTTACATGGGAGACGCAATTGGCCTAGCTTCTGCTAGGTCTACCCTTACTCTAAATCCCAGATCACCATACCATCACCATCACCACGGTTGCACTTCTGATCAGTTGGGGAGCTCACTGCCAGGACCTCCACATTCAGGTGTGGAGCTAGGAGGAGGAGGAGCATCATCTTCTCATAAATTCCTTAGAGATGAGAGCTGTTCTATAAGCTTTACAAGTCCTGAAGGAGGCTGTCTGCCACAAAGTGATCCCACTTCGGATGGATGACAAAATTGTGATGTTTTCAACAACAAGCAGGGTGGAGCACTCTCTTACCCTCTGTGCAGGTAGGCTATGGGGAGGTGAGAGTGGTGCCTTGAGCACATTGCATCAGTTCAGTCATTGTGCAGTCACTATTTGACGAGTGGGCAGTCTGGACCTGGTCCTTTCTTCATCCCCTCTCAATGCAAATCTGCCTCTATCCTGCTTCAGAAATCCAGACCCTGGTGTTTTCTGTCAGGATGTATTCACTGCAGTAGACAAGATACTCCTGTATGCTTTCCTCCTCTTCCCTTAGTTCAGAGGGTGCTGCTCAAGTTGTAGGCAAATGGGGACAGGATGATTCTCCATCATCCCAGACTGGTCTCAGCAGATATAATTTGCGTAGATAAACAGTCGGTCAGAAGGTCCCTTGAGGTGACTCTCTCTATGAGTGGACTCTCTGACACAGGAACTTTGGTCCATCCTTCCTGCACTCCCTTTATCTCCATGCTGGGCTCCTGAGGAGATGAAAGTGGGCAATTTTAGGTTTCCAGACAATCACAGAGATCTTCTTAGCCACGCATAGACCTTCCACCAGGAGGACTAAGTGGTTTCATTTCATCATCTGGTGTGCAAAGTTCCATCTGGACCCTTTTGGTTGCCCACCAAGTAAAATTTTGGGGTGCCTTGTGGACCTGTCAAATATAGGTCTGCATTTATCAGCAGAGAATGTTCACCTCTGCATGTTTTTGGACTATCTTGAGCCAGAAGACAACATGTCACTGGCTCAGTTACTGTTAGTCAAGTTTTGCTTCTCCTTACTTAGTTAACTCCAGAATGAAGAAGAGCACTCCCTTTATCTCTCTGAATGTTAAGAGGGTTCTGAAATTCTACATCGACAGAATGAAGAGATATGCAACCGAGCAACTATTGTATCTTTCAGAATGCCTTGGCTGGGCCAGCCTGTTGCCATGAGATGTATTTCTACTTGGTTAGTTGCATGTCTTCAACACTACTAATCCATGGCACAGCTCAAGTTGGAAGGCAGGGTTCCACCACTCTACCAGAGCAGTTGCTGCTTTCCTGGCGGAGATTCGTAATGCACCTGTTGCAGACATCTACAAGGCAGCAAGTTGGAGCTCAGTGCATACCTTTGTAAAGCACTATGTTCTGGATGTCCATGCCTGACAGTTAACTTTCTTCGGCAGGACAATCCTTATGGACTTCTGTCTGGAGTGACCTCTGTCTTCTACCACCCTACTCAGGGGGGGAGTTGATTTTTAGCTCAGTACTGTACCATTAGTGTGAATGAGTGGTGGAGACTTTTAGTCCAGGAAGATATGGAAATTATGTACTTACCAGAATTCTTGATCTTCTTGGATGAAGTCTCCATCACTACTCACATGCCCACCCACCTTCCCCCGAGCTCACTTGTTCTGTTTTGGTCTTTACTTCCTTGTTGTTCAGGCTGTGAAGACATTGTTGAATTGACCCTTCTTATATGGGTCATCTGGGCCTTCACATGCCTGGAAGTTAGGGTTAGGTTTTCTTTCATTAGTTTACACTGCACCTCCTGGGTCAAAAAGGTATTCAGGTGATTGGAGGGTCAACGCCAAGATAGCCTCTGTGGCGTGAGCTAGTTTCATGGTGCCACGCATGTGCAGTCCTATCCTGGCACCGGCCCTCTTGAAGATTTTTGGTTTCTGCTGTGTCTTAGTACCTCCGGCATAGTCCCATTAGTGTGAATGAGTGGTGGAGACTTTTTCAAGAAGATCAAGAATTACGGTAAGTATGTAATTTCCATTTCATTTGCATCACCAGGTAAGGAAAAAGGTCCAGCTCCCCACACAACACGCAGGGGAAACGCCAGACCTCACCCAACAACTAACACACCAAAATCTGGCCAATGGAAAATCATGTACACAAATACCCGTAGTCTGGGAAACAAGATCCCAGAGCTGCAGGCAACAATGACAGAGGCTAAAGTGGACATAGTAGCCATTAGTGAGACATGGTTCACCAGTAACCACACTTGAGAGACTTCAGTACCTGGCTAAATAGTGTTCAGAAGAGACTGAGGTGCAAAAGGGGGGGAAGATTGGCCCTTTATGTCAATGAAAATATTAAAACTACAGAAATTCAGAATACACATAAGGAGCCAGAAGAACTGTGGGTCACCCTGGAAACAGGAAATGGGACAGCTATACGAACTGGGATTGTCTACAGGCCTCCAGACTGGGAGAGGACATAGACACATTACTGTTAGAAGATATACAAAACATGACAGTGAAAGGGGAGGTTCTGATAATGGGAGACGTCAACATGCCAGATACAGATTAGTCAATACCAGCAGGAACATCTGCCAGAACTAGACACATAGTGGATTCCTTGCAGGTGGAGGGCCTCAAACAACTGGTACAACAACCCACAAGAGACAGGGCTATCCTAGATCTAGTACTGACTAATGGGAAAAGGATCACAGATTTCCAGGTAGAAGGTCACCGGGGGCCAGTGACCATCACATGGTATGGTTTAGTTTGGCAACTAGAACTAAATCATCCCATTCCAAGGCAAAAATATGAGACTTCACAGGAGCTGACTTTGATAAGATGGCCAACAGCATTAAGCTAGCCCTGGCAAGAAGAAATACAGGTAAGGGGGTACAGGCAAAGTGGGCAAGCATTAAATGTGCAATACTTGAAACAACATCCCATTGTGTTAGGGAGAAAAACAAGAGCAAAGAAGAAGAAGGAAACCACTTTGGTTCTCAAAAACGGTAGCAGAAAAAATCAGAGCCAAAAGGTTGGGCTTCAGGAAATATAAGGAAATGCATCAGGACAAAGATAGGGAAGCATACCAAACTTTCCTAAGGGAAGCAGGGAAGGAAGTAAGGCAGGCAAAGGCCCAAACTGAGGAAACACTAGCAAGAACAGTAAAAGAAGGGGAAAAGACTTTCTATAGATACATTAGTGAAAGGAGAAAGTCCAGAGGGGATATTGCTAAGATCAAAGGGGATAAGGGGGAGTGTGTGGAGGAGGACCAAGGAAAAGCATCTATCCTAAATAGACACTTCTGCTCAGTATTTACTGAGGAGAAGGTAGGGCAGGGCCCACAGCTCAGCACCATGTACACAGTGGGGAGGGAGGTGTGCACAAGTCCCTTCACAAAAGAAAAGGTCCTACAAGAGCTCGCTAAGCTCAGGGTGTACAAGGCAATAGGACCTGATGGCAAACATCCCAGGGTACTAAAGGAGCTAAGGATGGAACTAGCAGAGCCATTATCAGAACTTTTTAGTGAGTCTCTGAGCACAGGAGAAGTCCCAAAAGACTGGAGAAGGGCTCATGTGATCGCACTCCACAAGAGTGGTAGCAGGAAGGAGGCAGGGAACTACAGCCCACTCAGTCTTACCTCAGTAGTGGGCAAGATTATGGAGGCACTCCTTAAGGAAAGGATAGTGCAACACCTGGAATTCATAGGAGAATGAGATCCAAGACATCATGGGTTTACAACAGGAAGGTCCTGTCAAACTAATCTGATAGATTTCTTTGACTGGGTAACCAGAGTGGTGGACCAAGGGGTACAGTTGATGTCACCTACCTTGACTTCAGCAAAACTTTTGATATTGTTCCACATAGAAGATTGATTAATAAGCTGAGTAGGCTCAGGGTGGGTCAGAAGTTGGTCAGCTGGGTGGAAAACTGGTTGTCGGGCAGAAAACAGAGTGGTGGTAAATGGTATACAGTCAGAAGAGATGCAAGTCAGAAGTGGGGTACCTCAGGGATCAGTCATCAGGCCAGTCCTCTTCAACATCTTCATCAGTGACATTGCAGATGGACTGGAGGGTAAGGTTTGTCTGTTTGCAGATGACACCAAGATCTTCAAAAGAGTAGATGATCCAGATGGGGTGGGCAAAATGAGAAGAGATCTGGATAAACTGGCAAAATGGTCAGAAGAGTGGCAACTGGGGTTTAACGCAAAGAAGTGCAAGATCATGCACATAGGGAAGAGAAACCCTGAAGCTGCCTATAGGTTGGGAGAGGAGTTGCTGGCAATCACGATGGAAGAAAGAGACTTAGGCATCATCATCACAGATGACCTGAAATCATCCAATCAGACCACTAAAGCAGTAGGTAAGGCTAGAGGGTGTGACATAGACAGCCAGCTCTGAGTGCTGTATTATTTTTTATTTCTTAAAAATAACAGAAATGTGGTATTGAATATGTTTGTTGGAAATACCAGTGCACTTGGAATGACCTCACTCACCCCCAGGTTTCAGTTCTAATAGGACAGGATATGCTGATCAGCAGATCTCTGTGATTAGAGTAACTCCTAGGTGTTTGAATTTTATAGCCTTGGTTAGGATGTGGGTTATTTGTAGCTAAGCCCTGAAATATCCATTTTACAACGTTGGAAGGAAACTCAAGTTCTTACACAGGGGTGCGAAGTGTAAATATTCCTTACTGTTCTGGAGGGAAGAAACTCAACCTGGGATCAAAGAACTGTCATTTGAAACTTGAGTTTTGCTAAGGTTGCAGAATTAATACTTTGAAAATTGCATCCTGTGGTTGTATAGAAATATATATTTTTTTAGTTATCTGACAGAGGAGGAGCTGGATGACCTCATCCAAAAGGAGTTGGCAAATACAGCTTGAAAAGATTATTCTGTTTCACTACAGGGACGCTTTTATCTGACACTGACCAAGAAAACATCTGAGCACTGAAAACAGGTATTTAGAAAGCTAGACAAATCTAAATATTGTTGTAGGAATTGCATTGTTTTAAACCTTGATTTGTTTAAAGATATGTATGTCTTGTGATATAAGAGTTCAGTATTGTATGTTTGACATATTATTTTATATTTTAGTAAAAACTCTAATTTTAGAGCATACCTGGTCTGTCTTTGAATTGCTTTTTTTTTGCTAAGAAATATTTATGGTTATAGTAGACAGCAGACATAAGCTTGTATGGTGGTACCAAACTGGAAAGAGAAGCGTTTTAAATCTGAGGTCTTTATTAAAGTTTTAAAGGGTTCATTTCTGCACGCCTGGTTAGGTGCCTGTAGTCAAAGATATCTGGGCCCCCGAAGACAGATATATCTGAGCCTGTGCATTGGGTATGCTAGCAAGAGGTTAACAGTTTGAATGTCTCCAGAACTTGAGATCAAAGGTTGATCTAAACTCACAAAAACAGACAAGAGGGTTACCTTGTCTGTTACACTGTTCACAAGACTGCGCTCAGAGGTCGGCACTTTGGGAGTAGAGGGCCTGACCTGCTGAGTGAGTTTGTAATAGAGGGATGTTGGAGTGTATTAGTAGGGATATCACAAGTCATAAGGGGGAGGTAATAATCCCTCTTTACAAGACACTAGTTAGGCCCCATCTGGAGTACTGCATGCAGTACTGGAGGCCACACCTGCCCAAGGACATTAACAAAATGGAGGTAGTCCAGAGAAGGGCAACCAAAATGGTGGAGGGACTGCATCAGAAAACATATGAAGACAGATTAACGTAGCTCAATATGTATACCCTAAAGCAAAGGAGGGAGAGGGGTGATATGATCGAAACATTCAAACACCTTAGGGCATTAACAAGGTGAAAGAGTCTAACATGTTTCAATATAAGAAAAATAGAAGGAAAAGAGGACACAGCATGAGATTAGAGGGAGGCTGATTAAGGGGTAATGTGAGGAAGTTCTTTTTCACAGAAAGGGTGGTGGATGGATGGAACGGCCTACCTCAGGAAGTGGTGGATATGAATACAGTGCAGGGCTTCAAACAGGCATCGGACAGGCATAAGGGAGCAGTACAGATGAGTATGAATAGATAGGCCATTGACAGAATAAAGGCCAATGGCACATTCATAAGGTAGAAAAAATGGGCAGACTGGATGGGCCTTGTGGTTCTTATCTGCTGTCAACTTTTATGTTTCTATGTCTTGTAGGCCAGGGCAAGCTTGCAATGGACTTACATGTAATGGAGATGTGCTGATTGAAGTCCAGTGAGGGATACATAAATACATAGACAGTGTCGGCAGATAAGGACCTATGGCCCACCCAGTCTGCCCATTTGAGCTTGTAAGTTCAGTTTATGTTTTCCTAGAAGTCTGTTGCCCCTTACCCCTGACCTCCAGAATTCCTTTATGTCGATCCCATGCATTCTTAAATCCTGTGATTGTTTCAGCCCCCACCACTTCCTCTGGCAGGGTGTTCCACTTATCCACCACCCGTTCTGTGAAGAAATTCTTCCTCATGTTTCCTCTAGATATGCCCCCCTCCAACTTCATCCCATGCCCTCTAGTCCTGGAACATCTTTTCGCTTAAAAATAGTGTATTCCTGCACCCTGTTCCTCCCTGTAAGATACTTGTATGTCTCTATCATATCCTCTCTCCCTCCTCTCCTCCAGGGAGTACATGTTCAGTTCCTTCAACCTGTCTTCATAGGACTTGATGCAATCCATGCATCATCTTTGTTGCCTCCTCTGAACCTTCTCTACCCTGTCTATGTCCTTACGTAGGTATGGTCTCCAGAACTGTACACTGTACTCCAGGTGGGGCCTCACTAGTGTCTTGTAGCAGGAATTATGACCTCCTTTTCCTGCTGGTGATGCCCCTGCCTATACATCCCAGCATCCTATTTGCTTTACCTGCTGCCTTGTCACACTGTTTCCCTACCTTGAGGTCACGAGATGATAACCCCAAGATCCCTTCCTGCTCGCTGCATGCTATATCCTCACCCCCCAACTGATATATTGTGCCAGGGTTTTTGTGCCCCATATGCATTATCTTGCACTTCCTTGCATTGAATTTCAACTGCCAAACCCCTGACCATTCTTCAAGTTTCTGCAGGTCCCTTCTCATTCTGTCTACACCCTCTGGTGTGTCTACTCTGTTACAGAGCTTTGTGTCATCAGCGAACAGTGAAATTCTGCCTTCTAGGTCCTGCGCAATGTCACTAATGAAGATGTTGAACAGGACCGGTCCCAGCACTGATCCCTGTGGTACCCCACTGGTCACTCTTCCCTTTGTGGAGTGACAGCCATTTACCACCACCCTCTGTGTCCTGCCACCCAGCCAGTTACCTACCCACCACACTACTGTCCTGCCCACACCCATATTCTCCAGTTTGTGTAATAGTCTTCTGTGTGGCACAGTGTCAAAGGCCTTGCTAAAGTCCAGATAGGCCATGTCCACTGCCCTCCCCTGATCCACCTCCCTAGTCACCCAGTCAAAAATTCAATGAGGTTGGTCTGACATGACTCCCCTGGTGAAACCATGCTGCCTTGGGTCCTGTAGTCCATTGACAACCAGATGTTCCACCAATCTCTCCTTCAGTAGTGCTTCCATGATCTTCCCCACTACCGAGGTGAGGCTGACTGGTCTGTAATTCCCTGCTTCCTCTTTGTTCCCACTTTTGTATAAAGGGACTACATCTGCTGTCCTCCAGTCTTTGGGTACCTCCCCTGTTTCCAGTGATCAGCTAAACAGGATAGCTAGAGGTTAAGCCACCACCTCTCTTAGTTCTTTAAGGACCCTGGGGTGCACCCCATCTGTCCCCATTGCTTTATCAACTCTTATTACTTCCAGTTCCTTCAGGACCCTTTCTCGTGTAAAGGGACTTGTGTCCATTTCTACACCATTCTCACCCTTGTACTCCCTTCAGACCCATTACCCTCCTCTTCCTCAGTAAATACTGAGCAGAAATACCTGTTCAATATGTCAGCTTTACTGTTGTCATCCTCCACGAGGCCCCCATCCTCCCCCTTCAGTCTCACTATCCCTCCCTTTGTCTTTCTTTTTTCCCTTATGTACCTGTAAAAGGTTTTGTCCCCTCTACCCACTGATTTTGCAATGTGTTCTTCTGTCTGAGCTTTGGCTTCCCTTACTGACCTCCCTGCCTCCCTTTGCTTCTCCTGGTACTTCTCCCTATCCCCTTCTGCCTGTGTATTTTTGTATTGCCTGAATGCAATCTTTTTGGCTTTCACTTTCTTTGCTACCTCTTTGGAAAACCATAATGGTCTCCTCTTCCTTTTCCTCTTGCTAACCTGCTTAATGCATAATTCTGTTGTTCTTGTAATCCCCATTTTAAATACTGCCCACTGTTCCTCAACCTCTGATTCCTGTCCCATTCTCCTTAATGCCTCTTTCAAGTATCTCCCCATTTTCCCAAAGTCTGCCCCCCTAAAATCCAGGATACGTGTTTTTGTGTGGTTTGGTTCTGCTCTTTCTGTGATTTCAAACCACAATGACTGGTGGTCACTGTTCCCCAGGTGCTCCCCCACTGTTACCCCCATCACACTGTCCCTGTTTGTGAGCACAAGGTCCGGTATTGCCTTCTGCCGAGTTGGTTCCATGACCAGTTGCTTGAGGAAGGCACCCTGAAGGGAGTCCAGGATAAATCTGCTCCTAATTGATGCTGCTGCTGGGATGCTCCAGTCCACGTCTGGAATATTGAAGTCTCCAACCAGTACTACCTCACCCTTGTCTGCCATCCTTTGGATAGCTAGCATTAGCTCCCTATCTGTTTCTTCCTCCTGGGCTGGTGGTCTATAGACCACACCTGTCTGATGACTGTCCCCATTTTCCTTTCCAGCTAACCCACAGTATCTCTCCCCATTTTGTTCCTCCTGGATCTCTGTGGCCCTTATGTCATTTTCACATACAGTGCCACTCCTCCTCCTTTCTGCCTGCTCTGTCTCTTCTGAATATGTTGTAGCAGCCAGGTATGGCCATCTCCCAGTCGTGGTTATCATTACACCAGGTTTCAGTGATGGCCACAATGTCCAGGTCTGACTGCACCATGACAGCCTCCAGATCTTCCATCTTGTTGCTAAGGCTCCTGGCATTTGCACACATGGCTTTCCATGATTTGACCTCCCTAGACTGTTTCGCTGTTCTACTCCAGCCCCTTCCTTGGTTGTCCTTTATCCCTGGTTCTACTTGCACAGAGTGTGATTTGTCAGTATTTAGAACCAGCTTATTATTGGAGAGCCTATTGTGAAGGCAGCGGAAATCTAACGTTAGAGTAGTATTCATGGTAGTGAGGTGTTTAGAGCTGGTATAAAGAACCAGGTCATCAGCGTATAATAGGGTGGAACATGAGGAGACATTAGAAGTTATGACATTAATAAAAATGGAAAATAATAGAGGGCTAAGTATGGATCCCTGGGGTACTCCAGTGTTGACAGTAGAGAAAGCAGACGATGCGGGCTCATACTTGACAAATTGTAGCCTGTTAATTAGATAACTCTGGTACCACATTACCACTTCAGCAAAGAAGCCAAGTAAGGGCAACTTTCATGTAAGGAAAGAGTGATCAACTAGATCAAAGGCCTTGATGAGGTTGATAAAGACCACACCCGTAAGAAGACCGTTAACCATGGCGATCTTGGCATCGTTTATGAATTTGAGGAGGGCAGTGGTAGTATTGTGACTCTTTCTAAAACCATGCTGTGCTACAGAGAGGAGCTTCTTATTATGAAGATAAGTGACAGTTTGCTCAGAGATCAATTTTTCCAGAAGTTTGCTTAAGACTGAGAGAATGGCTATGGGTCGGTAGTTGGAAATAGATTTGGGGGTCACCCTTTTTTAAAACAGGGACTATTCTAGCAATTTTCTATATTTTAGGAACCACCCCAGAGCAGAGGGATAGGTTGAAAATTTCAGCCAGATGAGGGGCAAGTAGAGGGGCAACAAGTTTGAGCAGTCTAGACTCCAGGCCATCAGCACTGACACTGGTGCAATCAGAAATAGAGTTAAGGAGCTTAAATACAGTTTGTTGGGTAATTGTACTTAGGTAGAAACTGGAGGTAGAGCTGGGCTGCTCAGATTGTGCAGGGAGGATAGAAGTAGGGCCAGCAGTAAGGGAGTCAGATTATTTTGATAGATCAGTAAAGTGGCTGTTGAAGGCTTCTGCAATGGTGAGAAGGTTGTTACAATGAGTACCATTTAACACCATGTTGCTTGTATGTTGATCATGTTTGTAACCTAAAAAGCTCTTTATGTGAGCCCAGAATTTCATGGGGTCCCCAACATTGTTTGACAATAGCTTTTTGCAGTAAGAGCTCTTGGATGGTCGTACTGCTCCCTTGCACGCATTACGTTAGGTCCAATACTCAATCAGGTCAGCTTGTAAACCCGATGCTCTATATTTGGACCAGCTCTTGTCCCTATCTTTACATAAAGCTAGTAGTTTATTTTGCAACTATTTGATTGGGGAGGCACGGATTCTATGAGATATCTTAGGGATGTGTAGTTCCTGAAGGGAACGTACTGTATCTAGGAGACAAAGTAATTAAGGGCTTGATCTACATTATTTGAGGAGTAAAGTGGGAGCCAATCAATATTAGCAACATCTTGCAAGAATGTATCAGGGTTTAGTTTAGACTAGAGTAGCCAAGGAAGGTGATAACCTTGGGGAGGGGGAGGGATAGTGGGCCCACCATATACAATAGATAGGTGAGTGATCAGATATGGAATCAGCTAGGGTGCCTGCACTTGATATTCTGTCTGTCCTAGTAGTCAAAATCCAATCAATGGGGGCTTCCGGTAATGTCACTGAATGCATGAGAGGCTAGGGAAAGAGCTCCATCTTACCCCGTCCCGATTTCGCCTGTTAAATGATAAATAATTACCTTGGGAAAGTTTTAAATGTCAAAAACAGGCAAGGGAATGGGTCATGTCACCAGAGCTAACTACAACCAGCAGAAACAAATGCTCCAGACTGAAGAAATGTCCTCATGGAATTCAGACCATAGCTGTAGCACCTTCCATGCTAGCTCAAAAGATGGGAAGGGGACACTGACCAGGAGAACAGTCGCATCAACAGAAATAGATTTGAAACAATTCTACAAGAAAAGAGGACTGCAAGAAAAGAAAACCTGGAGGAATCCTGAAAAATCAATGCCCGACTGACTCAAGTGGAGACCTGGCAGACAGAATTGGAGCAGCAGGTGGCCTTGTCTGAGGAAATGGTGGGCTACATGGGAGCAGCACTGGAAGCATTGGTTTAGGTCACCAACTCACTGCAGTAGAAATGTACGGGCCTGGAGGCCCATAGTAGGAGAGACAACTTTGCGGCTGTCAGGCCTGTCAGAGGGGTCAGAATCAGGGGACATGACCAGCTACCTTGTCACCTTACTGAGGGAAACTCTTGATCTCCCTCCAGACCTGGACATAAAAATAGAAAGAGCACACAGGGCTTTGTTCTCGAAACCCACTGACCCGATGACAAGGCCTAGACAAATCATTATTTTTTTTTTCTTAACTTCCTCTTGGTCCCTGCTTAGTGGATTTCTTTGCCCACTGTTCTTTTCGGCTGGGTCACTTACGTAGTGTGAACCCGGTGTCATTCTGCTCAGGGCCGGGAGATTTTTTGCCATTGGTTTTTCTCCCGGTCCCCCCCTTGCCCCTGAGGACGCTGGCATGAAGGACTGAAGTCCAGGCAGACAACGTGCTGATGCACACCATTGTCAAGCACCCAGAGTGTCCTCCCACCCCGGCTCGTAGAGAGTCGCCATTGCCCCTGTCAGCTGGTGCTTCCACCGGCCCCTAGGAATGTCGGGTGCACAGGACACCCCTGGTAACCCGCCCCTGGCGGAGGACAGCATGCATTGGGATGCTCAATCCTCTGCCCCCACCCACCGGCCCCAACAACCCTGAGTGCGTTCCTGAACCAGGATCACCGGCGTAGTGCGAGGTGTGGAATCCAGCGCCTCAACCCTCAGTGCCACCGGGCCGGCTAGACAAATTATCATGAAATTTAACAGCTACAAAGTCAAAGAAAAGGTTCTTCAGCTGGTCTGGGGGAGAAAAGAAGCAACTTACCAAGGTAAGCACCTCTTTTTTGATCAGGACTACCCCAGTGAGATTCGGAGGCAAAGGCTCCAATATGTCCCCTTAATAAAAGCCCTGAAAGCAGTAGGAATAAAGTTTCAGATGTTGTACTCCACTAGAATGCATGTGTTCTGGCAGGATGGCACTTGGCTTTATAATACTCCAGAGGTAGAGTTCTTGGCCCTCCAAGCCAGGAAAATTGTGATCCCAGGCCACTCCGGACCAACTGGTAGGCCCATAACATAGAAACATAGAAACATAGAAACATAGAATTTGACGGCAGATAAGGACCGCTTGGCCCACCCAGTCTGCCCATTTCCCTACCTACTGGATAAGCTGCAGATCCTAGTTAACCAGCAGCCTACTTCTTCCTACCCCCAACCCCCAGAATTGCCTTATGACTATCCCATGCATGGTTGAATTCCACCACTGATTTTGACTCCACAACCTCCTCCGAAGGCCATTCCATGCATCCACAACCTCTCGTGAAAAAATACTTCTCACATTACCTCTGAGCCGCCCCTCTATCTTCAAATTGTGCCCTCTTGTTCTTGCACACCTCTTTTTGAAAGATGCTACCCTCTTGGACTTTGTTGATTCCCTTGAGGTACTTGAAAGTTTCTATCATGTCCCCCTCTCCCTCCTTTCTCGAGGCTATACATATTAAGCTCCTTAAGTCTCTCTTCATATGTCCTCCGGTGCAGACCCTGCACCATTTTAGTTGCCCTCCTCTGGACAGCTTCCATCCTGTCTATGTCTTTGCAGAGATTGGGTCTCCAGAACTGCACACAGTACTCCAGATGGGGTCTCACCAGCTGTCTGTACAGAGGGATAATAACTTCCTGTTTTCTACTGGTGATGCCTCTCCATGCATCCCAGTATCCCCCAGCCCTCCTTGCTGCCTTATCACATTGCTTGCCCACCTTTAGGTCATCTGATATGACTACCCCCAGGTCCCTTTCCATTTTTGTTGTTGTTAGTATCTCACCCCCATTGTGTACTCTTCCCTGGTTTTTGTTTCCCAGGTGCATTACTTGCACTTCTTAGCATTGAATCTAAGCTGCCATACATTTGACCATTCCTCTAACCTTGCCAGGTCCCTTCTCATCCTTTCCCCCCCTGTGCATCAACTCTGTTGCAGATCTTAGTGTCATCTGCAAAGAGACATACTTTTCCTTCAAGTCCTCTGCAATGTAAACTTATAAAGACATTGAAGGACTGATCTCTACTGAACCCTGCGGTACCCGCTAGTAACCCTCCTTTCTTCTGGTGGACTCCATTTACTATTACTCTGTGTCCTATTCTCCAGCCAATTCTTTACCCAGGCTGTCATCTTGGGACCCACTCCCAGGCTGGCTAACATATATTAATCTTTGTGGGACTGTGTCAAATGCCTTGCTAAAAGTCTAGGTAGGCCATGTCCACAGCCCTCCCTGATCTACTACTCTGGTCACCCAGTCAAAGAAATCTATCAGATTCGTCTGGCATGACCTTCCGCTGTGAATCCATGCTGCCTAAGGTCCTGTGCCTTCTGGCCTCTAGATACTGCGACAATTCTTTCCTTTAGAAGTGATTCCATCATTTTCCCTATCACTGAGGTTAAACCTAACAGGTCTATAGTTTCCTGCTTCTGCCTTGCTCCCACTTTTGTGAAGAATCACATCTGCCCTCCTCCAGTCCTCGGTACCACCCATCCTCCCATGATTTGTTAAAGAGGGTAGTCAGCGGTGTCACTAGTTCTACCCTTAGTTCTTTTAGAATTCTGGGATGAATCCCATCAGGCCCCATTGCTTGTCACCTTCAGTTTTAAGAGTTCTTTCAGAACCCTTTCTTCTGTAAATGGGCTGGTATCAACTTCTGTATCCAGAGTGTTACTACTGTTTGTTTTATGTACCTCCCCTCTTCCTTTGTAAATACTGAGCAAAAATATTTGTTTAGTATCTCTGCCTTTTCACATTCTCCTCTGCCCACCCTCCCTCCCTTTATTAAGCCTCACTATCCCTCCTTGGTCTTCCTTTGCTCCTTGATGTACCTATAAAGGTTTTATTCCCCTTCTTAACTGAGTTGGCTATCTTTTCCTCAGTTTGGGCCTTGCTGTTCTGACTGCCTTCCCAGCCTCCTTTTGCTTTAACTGATACAGTTCTCTGTCCTGCTCCTGCTGCAATTCCTTGTACTTCTGAATGCTTTCTTTCTCTTGAACCTTCCTGCCACTTCCTTTGAGAACCATAGTGGTTTCTTACATCGTCTTGTTTTGTTTATTTGCTTCACACAAGGCTCGTTACCTCTGTGACGGCAGTTTTATTATTCTCATTGTTCTTCCACCCTCCTTCCCGCCCCATTTGCTAGTGCGCATTCCTTAGCACTCACCCATTTTGGCAAAGTCAGCCCTCCTAAAGTCCAGTACTTTGTCTTTGTATGGCTTGACTCTATTGCTGTGTTTATTGTGAACCATACTGTTTGATGGTCGCTAGTTCCCAGATGGCTACCCACTTCTACATCTGTGATCCTCTCTCCATCTCCATTTGAGAGTATCAAGTCTAATATTGCTCCCTCTCGAGTGGGCTCCAGTACTAGTTGTCTAAGGCATGCCCCCTGTAGGCATCTAGAATAACTGCACTCTTCGAAGTGGCAGCTGCAACTGCCAGGGACTGCTTCATGGAGACTGGAGCATGATGCAGAACCAGCAGAGAGGGTGAGGGGCAGCAGCAAAACCCATGGGAGACATAAAAAATCTCCTGAAATCAATGCCATGTCGCTACACCCTGTTGGAGGGGCAAGCCTCAAGCATTTTAAATCATTTGGGGACCACAGGCTCACCCCCCCAGAAATTAAGTTTACGTGATGCATACAGGTTTCAGGGTGGGGTGGAGAGTCAAGTTAGAGACACTGGAAAAAATGCTATGATAAGGGCTGGCAACAGAAGGAAGGAAATTAACAAAAGAAACTTTAACCAGGGAGCCATGTACCCTAACCATGATCAGCATACATCATGAAACCTCCACCACATGTGGGGATGAGGGGAAGATTGGATTAATTAAAGGCCCCAGAAGACAGACTGCCTAACCGAGATGCTTAAATGGAGAAAAATGAGGGAGAGTTGACAAATTGAGCACTCACAGACTGCTGCAGGACTCGAGGTTAAAAAGTCAGCTCTCACACTCGCTGTTGTGCCAGTAGATTTCATGGGACAGTGAAAGAGGGCAGCTAGCAGGTAGAGGGGCACCAGGATTTATTGGAAGATGTGCACATCGACATGGTGAAATGGTGAGGGAAGACACCCCATTGAATAATAATGATTGATTGAGATTTTCACCATCCTGACCAGATAGGCAGTTTAAGAAGCAGCGAGAACTGACTTCCCACAGGGGATAATTGAACATGGTGAGAGACATTGCTGGAGTGTACAGCATGAGTCGGCAGGAGGAGTCTAAGGGTGCAGGGGTTGTGCACTGCCCCAACTCTGAAGACTGACTTGCTCCCAGTTTGGCAGGGCAGAGGAGAAGGTTGAAGCAACCAAAGATTAGCCTATATAAGGCAAATGACAAATTCACAGCCCTACCCCAGGGCTGGGGATGAAATGATTACTGCTAGCCTAGGTATTGAATCTGATGGCCACGAGGGGTGGGGCGAATGAAAGTGCCATCATGGTGAGGTATTGAAATGTAAGCTATATTGCAGCCCGCTACTTGGATAAGTAAAGGGACCACTGCGAGGAAAAAAGAGTTAACAACATAATAAAAAAGGGAAAAAAGACACAGGGAAATGGGGGGGGGCATGACCTCTGTAAAAAAAAACAAAAAACAAGACAGCAGAGCAAGGCTAGAAAATGGGATAATTGATTGACAGGATAACTGGAGGTGCAAAGAGTTGGGCAGAATAAAAGAGGTTTGGAGATGTGACAAGTGAGGCAAGATGGGGTGTTTCGACTGCCCCGTAGTCCACGCAACATACAAAATTAGCAAAGGTGGTCGTGCCTGAGGGATATGAGGGACGGGAGGAGATGACCCCATTTGAGCCTAATTCATTGCGGTTACCTTGAACTAGGTAGCAAGGGTTACTACCAAAGGGTAGTTACCTTGATAGTGGCCCCTTAAATGGGGATGAGGTTACCCACTATCAACCCAGGGAAGCGAGTGGGGAAACATCAGACCACCGACTCATCTGGGTATAGAGAGCTAGAAATAGAGCTCTCCACAGATGGAAGGGACGAAAGGTTAAACGTTGTTGGACCCAGTTGTCCCCAAGGCTCATAGAAAAGCATTTTGTAGAGCCAGAGAGATAGAATTGTATCTGTACCATCACAAGAAGGTGTTAGAGTTCAAGGAAAGACAACCGGACCAGACGGGAAGAGAAAAACAGCCACCATGAATACAGTTACTACTAAAATACTGTCATATAATGTGAATGGCCTAACCCACCCTGTGAAAAGAGGAAGAGTGATGGCTTATACAAAAAGAAAATGGCTGCAGAATTCATATTGCTGCAGGAGACACACACCTCTCTGATGTGGAACATCAGAAATTATATATATTTGGATATGACAGTGCGTGCTTCTCCTCATTTAGTTCAGGGAGAAGGAGGAGGTGGCAGTACTAATCCCCAGAAGGACTTCCTTTACATTACATAATACCTATAAAGATAAAGAGGGGGGCTTTGTAATAGTTACAGGGGAGTATGAAGGACAAGCCATCACTCTGGCTTCAACATATGCTCTGCTGTGGGAGGATTATGGTTTTTATAGAGGATTTCTGTCAACTCTATTGGAGAAAGGGGTGGGGCAGATCATTTGTAAAGGGGACTTCAACCTTACACTGACACCTAACATAGATACAACCTCAGGAATCCCTAGAAGGGAGTATAGAGTGACATGAAAAGTTAAAACATTGCTAAAGGAATTGGACACGTTAAGATGCCTGTAGACACATATATGGGCAAACAAGAGGTTACATGTTTTATTCAGCAGCACATAAAATCTATTCTAGACCAGATCCCTTCTTGGTGCTGAAAGAGTTCATGGGCAGGCTGCAGAGCTGTGAAATAGGCCCCCTGGGTGTCTCAGATCATGCTCCAATAACCCTGACATATGATCTACATGCTTTCAGAAAAACATAATTTTGGAGGCAGAACGTCTCCTTGCTACCTGATTAGGATATCCAAAAGCAAATAAAAGAGCATCTAAAACAAGCAATTATAGATGATAATACCCAAGGGGTTAATCTGGGAGTTTTATGGGACACCATTAAGGCCATGGCAAGGGGAAAGATAATAGAAATAGCCTCAAGAAGAAAGAGAGAACAACTAAAGAAACAAAAGGAATTAGAACTAGAAATAAAAGATCTAGAAGCACAACACATTATGCTAGACAGACATAGGGAAATACAACTGGGAAAGCAGAAAAAAAGAATGAAATCAGATTCTACATTATAAAGTAGAACAAAACCTCAGATATCTAAGACAAAGGTATTATGGGGGGGGGGGCTAGGTCCTTAAGATTGCTGGCCTGCAGAATTAGAGCAAAAAGGAACTGAGCACACATAAGTGCAGTACTACATAAGAATAAAGAACAAAAGGTGGTCAGGATGGAAGACATAACGGATGTTTTTAGATCATATTATTCCAAATTGTATACCCCCAACCCACCATTTCCAATGCAAGAACTAGATAACATCCTAAAAAAGCTATCCCTACCACAGATCACCCAACAACAAAATGACGTAATACTACAGCCCATAACCCAAGGAATGTTAAGGAAGGCAATTCTAGAAAGCAAAAATGCGAAGTGCCTGGGCACGGATGGATTCCCTGAAGAATATTATAAACAATTCGGCTCCAAAGTACTACCATTGCTGCAGGGGGCATGTAATGAGGCTATGGCGGAGAAGGGAAGGCTCCCTCCATCATGGAACTATGCCATATCAGTTCTACCTAAACCAAGTAAAGACCCCACACAATGTGCCTCTTATCTCCCCATTTCTATTCTTAATGTGGACTATAAGTATTACACATCAGTTATCACCAGGAGGCTCCAAAATATTATCCCAGAAATAGTAGGACTTGACCAGACAGGATTTATTCCAGGATGACAAACCCAAGACAGTATTCGAAGGACCTTACACATAATTGACCATCTCCAATTGGAAGCAACCTCAGCCATCATTATGAGCATGGGTGTGGAAAAGGCCTTTGACCAGGTTGACTTGGAGTATTTAAATAGGGTATTGATAGGGTTTGCTTTTTCCCAGGCCTTTTGTAAATATATACAAAACATTTACACTGCCCCATAGGCCTATGTCAGGGCGAATGGCCATTTGTCATAAAGCTTCAAATTGGGTAGGGGAACTAGACAGGGCTGTCCCCTCTCACCAGTCCTATTTGCCTTGTACATAGAAACACTGGCCAGATGATAAGAAGACATAAAGGAATTTTGGGGGGTCCAACTGGCTTATGGGGAACATAAATTAGGTCTTTACGCAGATGATGTCCTGGTGTATCTTACAGACCCAGATAGTTCTGTCCCCAAATTACTGGAACTGATCAAACAATTTTCTACAATGTCTGGATATACATTCAACACAGAAAAAAATGTTAACAATAGCTTATTCCCCAACAATAGAACAAAGAAAATAATTTCCTATGAAATAGGGCCTACCCAAACTTAAATATTTAGGCATATACCTAAAGACAACAAATAATTATATATATGAGGATAACTTTGCCCCCTTACTGTTAACAATACAAGCGGATGTGAAATGGTGGGCTCTCCTGCCTCTCCCACTTCACTCTAGAATACAAGCAATTAAAATGAACATACTCCCTAGGTTACTGTATCTTTTTCAATGTGCACCAGTTCATTTAAGTAAGACTTGGTTTAACAAAACACAAAGAATGCTATATAATTTTGCTTGGGCCAATTCAAGATCTAGAGTTAAAAATGGGGTATTATTAGCCAAAAAAGAATGTGTGGGGGGATGGGCCATCACTGACCTAGAAGCCTATTGGACATCAGCACAAGTGAAAAACGCCTTACTGTGGCTAGATAGCAAACATCAAGCTCACTGGAAAGCAATAGAACTGGACACATTGGACAATGCCCCAGTACAGCACACTTATTTGGCAGTAAGTGGGGGGGGAGGGGGAACACATACAAGGCCATATCAGTGTCCTGGGGCCTGGGAGAGATTTATCACCACTGTACATATCAAATAAGAAGCATGGAACCTTAGATGGCTAGGATAGGACCCAGGCTTTCAGCCGGCCATCATGAATCCGTGGTACAAAAAACAATCCACGAGGACTTCCGGTGATTGCACCAACTGAAAGGCTGCCTGATCCAGACACTCCTGCCTGTCGTGAATAGGAACAGCCACAATCAGACAGATATCGGAACCATCCGGCGACGAAACCTGCAGCAATTACAGCTACGATGTCATCCAGACATAAAAATAAGGAAAAATCAGGGGCACAGCAGTTAAAACAGCACAAAACGTTGTTGGACTTTGCCCAGCAGGCTGCGGCCTACGTAACACCTATATCGCCGAAGCAGGGGACTGAAATAGAGGAGATGGAGGAACAAGACTACAAGATAACCTCTAAACAATTATGCAACACTTTGCAAAAAATGTACGCTACATTGGAGAGATTGGAGGCTAAAGCTAACGAAGATTGAGAGAAAATAGAACTTACTGCGCAGAAAGTGGAACAGATTGAGAGGACCCTGAATGACTATACAACAACTACGGATGTGCATAATGCTGCTTTACTAGACTTGCATAAGAGAGGGCTGTTACTGGAGGCGAGACTAGATGAGCTTGAAAACCGGAATAGAAGAAATAATATCCAAATTCACGGACTACCCGAGGGGACAGAAACTAGTCCAGTGCCACAATTTATGGAATCCTTTCTGCAAGAGATTCTGGGCTGGCTAGCTGATAAGCCATTAAGCATCATTCGTGCTCATCACTCGCTGATACCTAAGCCGCGGAACCCAAAAGCTAGACCCAGGTCCCTGGTAATGGCATTCCTGGATTATCGCATAAAGGAGGAGATCCTGAGGATGGCATGGTCCAAAAAGGAAATTGTTTTTAGGGACACTCGTTTATACTTTGAGCAGGACTACTCCCCCCAGTTACTAATTCCATGTAGAAAATTATTACCTATAGTGCGCCAACTGCAACAAAAGGGGGTTAAAGCAGTTACTGAATACCCTGCAAGACTAAAAGTGATTAATGAGAACAATGTAAAATGATTCACAGATATACAGGCTGCACAAAAGTTCCTGACCTCAATGGGGATACAGATTCCAGAAGGGGCAGTAAAGCAGAGGGAGTGCTTACTAGAAAGGGCCTGGCAACGAGGGGGAATGAAAAGAAAAGAGCTGCATGACCGCTCAGGGACTTCCGCTATGTGGGACTCACTGACAGCGTGAGGAGAACTAAACATCGCAGGTCCTGCACAAGATGGAGAACAGAATGAAGAACTGGGAGAGGCTTCGGAGCAAAGGATTTCGACCATGGAATTAGCGATCTGAGGGACAGAGAACATTGGGCAGGTTGTGAGTGAACACAAGGGAATGGCAAAATAATTGCTGCAGAGAGTTAAAGTAACACCCGCTGAAGCCGGTAAAGGGGGGGGATGGATCCAAAGGAAATAAATGAAACGAAAGGGGAGGGGGGGATTCTCACCTTTCTCTTTGTATATAAAAGGTGGGGAACAACAAGATCATTAGTAGATCCTAAAGCTCGAGTATAACTGGAGCAATGAAGCTGTGGGGACCAGGATAAGATTTTGGGGGGGGGTAACACCCTGAAGGTTACAGTGTATCAACAGGTTTGACATCACAAAATGGTAAAGCACCAAACTGGAAGGTAGTGGGAGATAGGGAGGGGGTAGGAAGGGGTAGGAAGGGGGGGAAGGGCCCACAGAAGGGGAGGAAAATAGTTGTGGGGCTGAAACTACAAGAGAATAATAAGAATTATGAATAGATACGGAAGGAATTAGATGGCATAGCTAATAATCAAAGAGAAAACATAACAAGCAACAAGAGAGCCCGAGGTGTATTTAAGATTGAAAGGATAAAGAAGAGTATGATGGGTACTTTATTACTTAGGACAGGGGACTACAGGGGGAGGGAAGAGGGACAAGAGGGGGAGCCTTGAGCGAGAGAGGGATCAAGGGGGAAACAAAACTGGGTCATTAAACTCATGGCAGGAGGGGTAGAAAGGGGTTAAAAGGTCAACCACGTACATTAGTTACGTTGGGGAAGGGACCTTCCCAAGACAGGGGAGTTCCTTCTCATTTTGGGGCTTGATATATAGTTCACAAAGTGCCTGGATCACATGGTGAAGGTGCTTAAGACCTGCCCTTCTGGTTAAGGGGCTGTTAGTGGCCCATAGCCAGGCGGAAGGCCCACAGTGTTGGGGTCATCCAACCACGCCTCTAACATCAGGGGATTTATAGAGGGTGGCTAAGAGGGCAACTACATCTTGAAGTCAAAGAAGTTGATCAAGGAGCTAAAAGTTACTGGTTTAGAGTTGAATTATAATAATTTGTTGATTTAATGGTTCTATGTTATAAGTTAGAAACAATGCATAGATTGAATACAAATTATACTTTGAAAGTGTGTCCCCATCCCTGGAAGCATATTAGTAAGCCATACCTAACACAAGGGAATGAAAATGGCTGACTTAAAGATAGTTTCCCTAAATGTGAGGGGTATTAACAACCCGGTGAAACGGGCTAAAATATTACAACACTTAAAGAGACGAGGAGCCACGATAGCCTTCCTCCAGGAAACACATCTGACGGCCCAAGAGCATTTGAAATTGAGAAGGACATGGGTAGGAAGTGTATATGCTTCACACTATAACGACAACCCACACAGAAGAAGCCAGAAGGGGAAGGAAGGAAACATATTCAATTCAGTGCTTTAGAGTAACTGGTAATTGTTATTTTTCCTTTAAACTTAGATTGTGGGCTTTTAGTGACACTGTACTTTCTTTGTTGTCTTTACTTAGAATTGTTTTTGGGCTGTTGAAAATTTAAAACATAGTGGTGGTATAATTCTGTGCTGTCTTTAATTGCTGCAGATTTTATCTTGGCTTGTCTGACTGCCCTGTAGTTGGGTGGGGGGTGTTAATTGTCTGGCCTCTGACCTCAGCTACGTGATAACTGGAGGTAGGGCTTAGTCAGAGTTGAGGTAGCAAGTGAGTTTTATTTTCTCAGAAGAAGCCAGAAGGGGAAGGAAGGAAACATATTCAATTCAGTGCTTTAGAGTAACTGGTAATTGCTATTTTTCTTTTAAACTTAGATTGTGGGCTTCTAGTGACACTGTACTTTCTTTGTTGTCTTTACTTAGAATTGTTTTTGGGCTGTTGAAAATTTAAAACTTAGTGGTGGTGTAATTCTGTGCTGTCTTTAATTGCTGCAAATTTTCCCCCCCCCCCCCCCCAACTCTTAATTATATGCCCTGTTAAATCTGATTGACAGGAGCTAAACACAGGGCATAGTAAGGGGTGTGAAGTAGGAGGGGCATAAGGGGGAAGAAGCCCACCCTCAGCACGACAAGTGTTTTGACTTATTTATTTATTGGTTTCTTTTCTTTTTTTTAAAGAAAATTATCTGAGGATCAGTGGTAGGATTTTTTGGACAGTAAATTAATAAAAAGAGAACTAGGAGAGCTTCAGTAGCAGACAAGTAGTGGAATAGCAGTATAATTCAATCAATCAATCAATCAAATCTTTATTTATTCAGGCGATCATCATTGAGCAAGGCTCATTCACAAGATGGACCTGATAAGGTCAAGGTTCGAGTTGATGCACAGCAATTACATCACATACTTATGAGACAGTTATACATACAGAAAAAAGGAAATGTTATTTATAACACAATAATATACAGAGAATTCACATGTTAAAGCTTGGCAAGAGAAAGTTAAACTAACATCTACAATATGTACAGTACATATGTATCACAATGAGGGCAATGACAGTCACTCACATAATGAGTACAAGGATGGTGAAGGGAATATTGGGTGCCATATACTGGCGGTGTCTGGCTGGAAAGAATATGCCATATGTGATTGGAATATGGTTTTGTGGGATGACTAATCTATCTCTAGCGGTAACAACTGCATTTCTCTGTGAAGAAGGCTGTACAGTGCTGCTTGAAGGATGTAAATGGAATGATAATGGACAGTTTTAGGGATTTTTGTAGGGTTTTCCATGCTATGGCTAGAGAATAGCTGATTGCTGCCCTCCCTATTTTGGTGTTGACTTTGGGCAATTTGAGCAGGATGATATTGTTGCTTCTTAGGGCATAGGAGCTGGGAGTGGTCAGGTTGAAGCAGTCCAGGATATAGCTTGGAAGCTTTTTTGATAAAGTTCTGTAGATCCATAGAGCTGCATTTCTGCTCCTCCTGACATGAAGGGAAACCCATCCAATTGCATCATAGAGAGAACAATGGTGAGTATAATATGGCAGGTCTGTAATGAACCTTATTGCTCTATGGTATAAGGTACCCAACTTTTGAAGGTAGGGAGTGGGGCAGTGACTATAGAGGAAGTCTGCATAGTCAATGACTGATAGAAAGATGGCCTGGACTAATCTCATCTTTGAATCTCTATTAAGGAAGGGTTTTAATCCGTAGAGGAGGCCAAGCCTTAGGCGAAGCTTTTTCAGCAGTTGTTCTAGATGCTGAATAAAGTCAAGTCTGTTGTCAATCCACACACCTAGGTATTTGAAATTTTCAACATACTCCAGATTTTCTCCAAGTATAGTGCATAGCTGGGGGAGACTGATTGAAGAGGATGTGTTGGTGGAGTTTTGGGTTGTGAACATCATTGCTTTTGTTTTCTTTGCATTTAGCAGAAGCTTTTTCTCGAGAAGCTGATGTTGTAACAGGGAGAATTCTGCTTGTAGGATTTCATGAGCAACTTTGGGTGAAGGGTTGCTGACATACAGTACAGTGTCATCAGCAAAGAGATGTACTGAGGACTTGGTAAGGGTTGAATCAATTTTATTTATATAAATGGCAAAAAGGATAGGACCCAGAATAGAGCCTTGGGGGACTCCTCTTGACAGTGGTCTTAATGGGGAGAGGTCACCTTCAGCTTTTACCTGCTGTGATCTACCGGAGAGGTAGCATCTGAACCACTTAAGGGAGGATGGATCTAGGCCAATGGAGTGTAGGGATGAGAGTAGCAGTTCATGGACCACAGTGTCGAATGCTTTGCTCAGGTCCAGAATACAGCACAGACATTGTTCTTTATCCAGTTTGGTTTGCCAATCATTGGTGACCTTGGCTAATGCAGTGATAGTGCTATGTTTGGCCCTGAATCCAGATTGAGCTGGATTTAATAGATTAGCATTGTCCAGATATTCCTTTAACTGAATACTCACTAATTTCTCCAGCATCTTGGATAACACAGGTAGGATGGAAATGGGCCTGTAGTTATTAAGATCCATAGGGTCCCCTAATTTTAGAAGGGGGACCACTTGGGCTGTCTTCCACAGCGTGGGAATAGAGCCAGAGTTTAGGGAAAGGTTAAAGAGGTGAGTTAGAGGGACTGCAAGCACATGACACGCAATCTTTAGAAAGAATGGGTCCAGAAGATCTGCTCCTGCACTTTTTTTGGTATCTAGATGCCATAATAGATCCTCAACTTGTTTCAACAGTATAGGTTTGAAGCTAAAGGAGGAGTCAACTTTGTTCACCAGTATAGTGGGAGCTTAAATGATCCCTTAATAGGTTAGCTGGGGAGGAGTCAAAGGCAAGGCCAGCTGTTGTGAAGTGGTTGTTGAATGCATCCAGGATTTCCAATGTGCCAGTAATGGGGCCATAGTTACTGTGTAATTGGGTTGGAAGGGGGTTGTTAACATCCTGGCCCATCATACCCTTGATGGTGCCCCAAAATCTAGCAGTATTATGGTAGGAGGAGTCGAGCTGGGCCAGGCAGTAAGCAGCCTTTGCATCCCTAACTTTCCTAGTGCATTTATTCCTGGCTTTCCTAAAGATAATCCAGTCCATGATATTCTTAGTTTTTCTTGCTACTTTCCAAAGTTTATCTCTCTCCAGCAGTGCAGCTTTGAGGTCAGCTGAAAACCAGTGACAGGATTTGTTTTTTATTCGGATACTAGAGATTGGGGCATGGGTGTTAAGGGCATTTAATATAATGCTATTTAGCACCTGCTGAGCTTTTTCTACAGAATGTGCAAGATAGAACTTTGCCAGTGTGGAGAGTAGGCTAGATCATGCAGATATCCTTCAATATTGATGTTTTTCTTGGATCTCCTCATGAGGAATTTTGCAGGATCTGTTTTAATGCTGTTGGATCTTACCCCTGTGATGGGGCAGTGGTCACTTATGTCACATAGGAGCACTCCAGCATGTGTGAATAGATGTGGTTTACTCACTATCATGATGTCAAGTAGAGTACTGTTACTACTATTCCTTGCATTTAGTCTTGTTGGTTCATTAATTAACTGTGTGAGCCCGTAGGTGTCACAGAATGATACCAAAGGTGTAGCTGCCTGGGTGAGCCAGTTGAAATTCGGGTCCCCTATGATAATGACTTCTTCAGTACAGGACTTGACCAGGTTTCCCAGGTGGGATAAGAGCTTGTGTTCAGCAGAGGGGGGTCTGTAGCATCCAATTAAATGGAAAGTTGCTGTATTGGGAGAGAGACTTTTAGAGATAGACACTCAAATTCCTTGGGCATAGATGTTGCAGCAGTACAGGATACAATTAAACCAGCCTTTACATATATGGCTACTCCGCCTCCCTTTGTTTGGCGATCAGCTCTGAATAGCTGATAGTTAGGTAGGTTAACTTCCCTGTCCATTGTGGTGGTCTTGAGCCATGTCTCAGTTACCACAAGAAAGTCTGGCAAGGTATGGGCAACCCAGGCTTCTAGCAATGTAATTTTTTTCAACAGACTGCATACATTAATATGCAGGAAACTGAGGCCTTTAATTGAGGATAGGTCTGATGGAGAGTGATGCTTTCAAGAGGTCCAGGGTTGATTTCATATTACCAATACAGAGCAATAGGAAGATCAGTAATTTCATAAGGGCTGCCAGTGATAGGGAGAGGGGGCTGTCTTTGGTCCTCCTTTTTTTATTCCGTTGCCACTCTTTGTTTTGGGTGCTCCCTGTGGATTTAAGGTAGTGTGTCGGGATACCAATTAGCAGTTTGATGACTAGGCTTAGTGGGGATCTATATACCCAGTAGTGGGGCCTTGACTGACACATATATGTGGTGATATGTGTAACTTTGTGGTGATTGTACCACTGTAGTCGATGCAGCAATGGCAAGACATATATGAGACATATAATTGCATTATAATGTGGGGAGTGGTGCAATGCAGTGGCTGTGGGGCAGCCATATTCAGGCAGACCTTCTGGACACTGAGGTGCTGCCCTATCTGCAGGCATCTCTCTGGACTGTGGGATGAGGTAGCCAGACTCAGAGCGGAAGTAAACTGGGTCAGGAATACCATCACCCGTATCCAGAGACCACCTAGTCCAATGCAACTGCCTCAAAGGATGCCGAGAACGAGGAGCACTTGGATGACAGTGGGCTCAGGGAGGGCTAGAGCAGTCAGGCAGAGGCACATCCCAGATTCTATTCCACTCAAGAACTCATATGCTACACTGGCAAATGAGGACAACCAAATAGAGGTACCCAGAGAAGTGGAAGGAAAGGACGTGGAGGTTAGCCAAGGAGGTGACCTCAGTGGGGAAAGCAGTGGACCCCAGAGGAGGAGGAAGTGAATCCTGGCAGGGACTCCATCATAAGAGGGATCCAGCTAGGAACACAGGAGGGGAGGACAGGGAGGTGAGGTGCCTACCAGGTGCCATGGCATGGAGGATGGAAGGAAGATCCTGGGATCACTGGGAAGACAAGACGGAGGGTGAGCTGGATGTCATTATCCACCTAGGTACTAATGACCTGGCAAATGGGGAGCCAAAGGAAGTTCAGGAAGAGTTTAGGAATTGGGAGGGTCTCAAGCAAGTAGCTACTTCTGTCACTTTCTCAGAAGTACTTCCTGTGAGAGGCAAGGAGAGCATAGGAGTGCATGCAAAGGAACTTTAACTCATGGTTGAAGAACTGGTGCTGTGAGGAAGGGTTTGGATTCATTGGTGACTGGGGACCCACCTGGAGGATGGAGGTTTGTTCAAGCCTGATGGCCTGCATGCATCCTGGAGGGGAATCCAAGCACTCAATGATAAGTTTAAATGCTACATTGACAAGCATTTAAACTAGCAAAGGGGGGTGGCAGGCCAGCAAGGAGGGTACCTACTTGCTCACCCCCCACAGCTAGCAGAGGAACCAGTGAACCGGAGGAGTGGCTATCTCTGCAAAGCAGAGTGCAAAAGATGGAGATTAGTGCCAAAGAGGTGGATAGGCAGAAAAGGGGCAAAATTCAGCAGAAGGGCAGACAGCAAGGAGAACCAGGGATAAAGGACAACCAAGGAAGGGGCTGGAGTAGAACAGCGAAACAGTCTAGGGAGGTCAAATCATGGAAAGCCATGTGTGCAAATGCCAGGAGCCTTAGCAACAAGATGGAAGATTTGGAGGCTGTCATGGTGCAGTCAGACCTGGACATTGTGGCCATCACTGAAACCTGGTGTAATGATAACCACGACTGGGAGATGGCCATACCTGGCTACAACATATTCAGAAGAGACAGAGCAGGCAGAAAGGGAGGAGGAGTGGCGCTGTATGTGAAAAATGACATAAGGGCCACAGAGATCCAGAAGGAACAAAATGGGAGAGATACTGAGGGTTAAGCTGGAAAGGAAAATGGGGACAGCCATCCTCAGGTGTGATCTATAGACCACCAGCCCAGGAGGAAGAAACAGATAGAGTTGATGCTAGCCATCCAAAGGATGGCAGACAAGGGTGAGGTAGTACTGGTTGGAGACTTCAATATTCCAGATGTGGACTGGAGCATCCCAGCAGCAGCATCAATAGAGCAGATTTATCCTGACTCCTTCAGGTGCCTTCTCAAGCAACTGGTCATGGAACCAACTCGGCAGAAGGCAATACCGGACCTTGTGCTCACAAACAGGGACAGTGTGATGGGGGTAACAGTGGGGAGCACCTGGGAACAGTGACTACCAGTCATTGTGGTTTGAAATCACAGAAGAGCAGAACCAAACCACACAAAAACACGATCCTGGATTTTAGGGGCAGACTTTGGGAAAATGGGAGATACTTGAAAGAGGCATTAAGGGAATGGGACAGGAATCAGGGGTTGAGGAACAGTGGGCAGTGTTTAAAATGGGGATTACAAGAACAACAGAATTATGTATTGCTAGGTTAAAAGAGGAAAAGGAAGAGGAGACCATTATGGTTTTCCAAAGAGGTAGCAAAGAAAGTGAAAGCCAAAAAGATTGCATTCAGGCAATACAAAAATACACAGGCAGAAGGGATAGGGAGAAGTACCAGGAGAAGCAAAGGGAGGCAGGAGGTCAGTAAGGGAAGCCAAAGCTCCAGACAGAAGAACACATTGCAAAATCAGTGGGTAGAGGGACAAAACCTTTACAGGTACACATAAGTGAAAAAGAAAGACAAAGGGAGGGATAGTGAGACTGAAGGGGAGGATGGGGCCTCGTGGAGGATGACAACAGTAAAGCTGACATATTGAACAGTATTTCTGCTCAGTATTTACTGAGGAAGAGGAGGTAATGGGTCTGAAGGGAGTACAAGGGGTGAGAATGGTGCAAAATGGACACAAGTTCCTTTACACGAGAAAGGGTCCTGAAGGAACTGGAAGTAATAAGAGTTGATAAAGCAATGGGGCGATGGGATGCACCCCAGGGTCCTTAAAGAACTAAGAGAGGTGGTGGCTGAACCTCTGGCTATCCTGTTTAGCCGATCACTGGAAACAGGGAGGTACCCAAAGACTGGAGGACAGCAGATGTAGTCCCTTATACAAAAGTGGAACAAAGAGGAAGCAGGGAACTACAGACCAGTCAGCCTCACCTCGGTAGAGGGAAGATCATGGAAGCACTACTGAAGGAGATATTGGTGGAACATCTGGTTGTCAATGTACTACAGGACCCAAGGCAGCATGGTTTCACCAGGGGAGATCATGTCAGACCAACCTCATTTAATTTTTGACTGGGTGACTAGGGAGGTGGATCAGCGGAGGGCAGTGGACATGGCCTATTTGGACTTCAGCAAGGCCTTTGACACTGTGCCACATAGAAGACTATTACACAAACTGGGAATATGGATGTGGGCAGGACAGTAGTGTGGTGGGTAGGTAACTGACTGGTGTGGCAGGACACAGAGGGTGGTGGTAAATGGCTGTCACCCACAGAGGGAAGAGACCAGTGGGTACCACAGGATCAGTGCTGGACCGGTCCTATTCAACATCTTCATTAGTGACATTAGCGCAGGACCCAGAAGGCAGAATTTCACTGTTTGCTGATGACACAAAGCTCTGTAACAGAGTAGACACACCAGAGGTGTAGACAGAATGAGAAGGACCTGCAGAAACTTGAAGAATGGTCAGGGTTTGGCAGTTGAAATTCAATGCAAGAAGTGCAAGATAATGCATATAGAGAGCAAAAACCCTGGCACAATATATTAGTTGGGGGTGAGGATATAGCATGTACCAAGCAGGAAAGGGATCTTGGGGTTATCATCTCTGATGACCTCAAGGTAGGGAAACAGTGTGACAAGGCAGCAGGTAAAGCAAATAGGATGCTGGGATGTATAGGCAGGGCATCACCAGCAGAAAAGGGAGGTCATAATTCCGCTATACAAGACACTAGTGAGGCCCCACCTGAGTACAGTGTACAGTTCTGGAGACCATACCTACGTAAGGACATAGACAGGGTAGAGAAGGTTCAGAGGAGGCAACAAAGATGGTGCATGGATTGCATCACAAGTCCTATGAAGACAGGTTGAAGGAACTGAACATGTACTCCTGGAGGAGAGGAGAGAGAGGGATATGATAGAGACATACAAGTATCTTACAGGAGGAACAGGGTGCAGGAATACACTATTTTAAGTGAAAAGATGTTCCAGGACTAGAGGGCATGGGATGAAGTTGGAGGAGGATGATTCAGAGGAAACATGAGGAAGAATTTCTTCACAGAACGGGTGGTGGACAAGTGGAACACCCTGCCAGAGGAAGTGGTGGGGGCTGAAACAATCACAGGATTTAAGAATGCATGGGATAGACATAAAGGAATTCTGGAGGTCAGGGGTAAGGGGCAACAGACTTTTAGGAAAACATAAACTGAACTTACAAGCTCAAATGGGCAGACTGGGTGGGCCATAGGCCCTTATCTGCCGACACTATGTATCTATGTATCTATGTACCGTAGGGGAGTCGCAATCTTGATAAAAAGAGATGTCCCACTAAAAATTTTAAAGGTTAGAACAGATACAGAAGGAAGATTTGTCCAGATACGAGGAAACTATAGAGGTCAAGATTGCACCCTAGTAAACGTATATGCACCAAATGAAGAAGTTCCACGGTTGGCATTTCTAGAGACAGTAATAAAAGAAGCAGTCATGGATGCACAAAGTATGGTAATCATTGGAGGAGACTTCAATGAAGTCATTAATCCGGGAGTAGATAGATCTGGGAAAACCTCAGGAGGGATAACAAGAACCGGGAAACTAGTTTGTATATTGGGCCAAGAATTAGGGCTGACAGAGTGTTGGAGGTTCTTGAACCCTAGGGAGCGAGACTATACTTATTACTCCCCAAGACATAGTGCCTATTCTAGGATAGATTTTTTCCTAATTTCCACAAATTGGGTGCATAAAGTAGAACAGTGCTGCATAGGATCAATAGTGATCTCTGACCGTGCCCCAGTCTCCCTTCATGTTTCGATGGCCCCAATAGTGACACAATCTAGCTGGAGACTCAATGTAAGCCTCCTTACCAGAGAAGATTTTAAAGAGTTAATAAAGAACAAAATACAGCAATTTGAGCTAGAAACCCGAAAGGGGACATGAAGGAGGGAATGAGATGGGATGCCCTTAAATGCAGTCTTAGGGAGGAGATAATAAAATATGCCTCTAAAGTCAAAAGAGAGAGAATGCAGCAGAGGGTACAGCTGGAACAAAAAATCTATTAGCTCGAATCTACCCACCAGGTGAACCAAGACCCTATAGTTAAGCAAGAACTAGATAAAGCCAAACATGAGTTAAACAAGATATTAGACAACCAAATTGAAGGGCAACTATGGTATTCTAGACAGAGATACTATGAACATGGTAACAGAGCTGGGAAACTTTTAGCATGGCAACTTAGAGAGGAAAGGGCAAGCAGAGCAGTGATTTGTTTGCAGGGGGAGACAATGAACAGACCACTACCTCCCCAGCAGAAATAGTGCAGAGATTTGAAAAATATTATGCAAACCTATATAGGGCGGATAATTTTCCGGGACATAAGGAGGCAGTAGAAACCTTTTTAAATGGCCTTAAAATACCTACATTGCCAGAAGCGATGAGGAAGGAGCTGAACACCCCAATCACTACCCAAGAACTCATGAACAAAATAAAAAAGCTAAAGAACGGTAAGGCACCAGGGCTAGATGGATTTGGAGCCAAGTTTTATAAAGAATTTAGGACCCAGATGGTGGGACTCCTATTAGCGGCCTGCAATGAGATACTGATAGAGGGACACCCAGTGCCACCTTCATGGAATCTGGCCCAGATTTCAGTAATTCCAAAACCAGGCAAAAACCCAGAGTTATGTAGTTCATATCGCCCCATATCTTTGTTGCCAGTGGATTTAAACATTTTTACAGGCATTTTGGATGATAGATTGCAAAGTTGTATCTCCAGTCTGGTCCATTCAGACCAGATAGGATTTATCTCAGGAAGATATTTACAAGATAACATACGGCGTCTCTTGAATATATTCACAGCCCAAAGAAGTTCAACGGCCCTACAGTTAGCAATCAGCATGGATGCAGAGAAGGCC
This sequence comes from Neoceratodus forsteri, assembly GCA_016271365.2. Taxonomy (NCBI): domain Eukaryota; kingdom Metazoa; phylum Chordata; order Ceratodontiformes; family Ceratodontidae; genus Neoceratodus; species Neoceratodus forsteri. Next base: position 503,133,312 of record CM028132.1, read on the forward strand.
TTTGACAGGGTGGATTGGCACCTTATGTCATCCACCCTGTCAAGGTTTGGACTGGGAGAACAGTTTGTTTCGGCCATTGCCGCACTGTACTATAAGCCCGAAGCCAGAGTCAGGGTGAACGGTATGCTTTTGAACCGTCTGCCTCTTATGAGAGGCACTAGGCAGGGGTGCCCCCTATCACCACTATTATTTGCCTTAACTTTGGGGCCGTTGGTAATCTAGATACAGGACAACATACATATTAAGGGCATTTGGTCAAGGGAAGTGGAACACAAAGCAGCGCTTTACGATGATGATTCTCTTTTCTTCTTAAGAGAGTCACAGGACTCCTTACCTCGTCTGTTAAATGCGTTAGAAAAATTTGGCTCCCTGGCAGGCTATAAAATTAACTTAACTAAATCTGAGGGGGTGGTGGTGAGTGGTACCCTTAATAAGCAACTACCAGAAATGTTCCCATTCACTTGGGCCAAAAAAAACACATTTAAATACCTAGGAATACAGGTGTCTATGGATATGTCTAAACTGTATCGCAACAACTTCCTAAAGTTGCTCCAGACCCTTAGATCCGACTTTGCCAGATGGAAACTCCTACCTCACTCCCTGTATGGAAAAAATACAGATCATTAAAATGAATGTATTACCCAGGTTATTATTTTTATTTCAGACACTCCCTATCCAAATACCATCCCAGTTCTGGACCCAAATTACAAAAGAAATATCTAAATTTATATGGGGGCACGACCAAGGATAGCTCTGGGTACCTTGATGAAGCCAAGGGAGAAAGGAGGCTTAGGCCTACCACACATGTATCATTATTACCTGGCCGCACAGGGGGCTCAGCTAATCACGTGGGCCAAACAACGGGCTGGATTGGGGTGGTATTGTATTGAAAATGAATCGGTTCCTAACAGTAAAATATGGACTTACCCAACCTGCCGAATTGACCCACATAATTGGTGACTAATCTCTAACCCTTGGGTAAAACAATCTATATATGTTCTTCTTAAACTTAGGAAAAAAACAAATACCCCGAATACTTTCGGTTCCTTGTCTTTGATCAGACACATGTCCAACTTTGTGCCCCCAAGGTTAGATCAGGGATATGTCTACTGGGAGCAAAAGGGTCTTACTTCTTTCAAGCAATTAATAGAGGGAGGCCTATGCTTGGCATATGCCACGCTGAAGGAATGTTTTGCTTTACGTAAGGAAGATTTTTATAGATATCTTCAGATTCGACACTTTATTAATTCTGGAGATAATCTTCAAAAAATCAATAGAGAGCTGACCCCCCTGGAGCAATTTTGGTGGGACTCCAGAAGAATTAAAGATAAGTTGCCATACCTCTCCATCTTGTACAAGATACTTATGGAAGAAAAGGAAACCCCTGGGCTAGAAGATATCAGAAAGAGGTGGGAGATGGAATTACAAGGGACAATACAGAAGGGAGACTGCGAGTGTCACTTATAGAGAGGATGTCAGGTAACCTCAGCCATAACATGGCGAGAATTTAATTGGAAAATCTTAACCTGCTACTTTCGTACCCCAATGATTACCAAACACTTTAATCATCAAGCATCCTTGGCATGTTGGTGGGTATGTGGGGAGACACAGAGTACTCATTACCATATTTTCTGGGGATGTGTAAAAATACAGAGATTTTGATCTCAAGTCCAGGGGGTTATGATCCAAATGGGAGGAGTTATAATACCACACACGTTTCAAGACCTAGTCCTAGGAATGCCAACCCTCTCCTCACAAAAAAGGAGAAATGTGGAGTTGCTTCAGATACTGCGGCTTGCTGCACTAAAATGCATCACAACCAAATAGTTACAGCAAGAACTTCCAACTCTCCAGTTATGGATCTCTAAAGTGGAGGAAATGGAAAGATTAGAGATCATAACACACACTATCCAGCTAAGAAAAGATAGATTCCTGGAAATCTGGAGACCTTGGTACTGCTGGAAAGAGGGCTTAGATGAAGGGGGGGGGGAGGAAAGGAGACAGGAGCATAAGAAGGGAAGGGGATATGGGAAGTGCAGAGGAGAGTTAAAAGAAAGGAAACAAAATAAGAAGAGAGAGGAGATTAACTGGAGGATAACGGCTTACAGAGATAGGAGAGTTTGTGGGGGAAACAGGGATGGAGACACACATATAAAGATATATATATATGTACCAGTATCGGTATGTATACAAAAACACTTTCAATATAAGATTGTAATATCAATTACAGTGCATTGCTATGAAGTAAAAGAGTTGATGTTTTTTTTTTCTTTTTTTCTTCTCTTTTTAAAGGGAGGGAAAGGGGGAAAAAAGGTGTTTTTTTTTTGTGATCAGAAGGGTTAAATAAAAATATTCACATATTAATAAGAAAAGCAGTGGATTGAAAAAGTAAAACTCCCAGGAGAGAAGCGACAATATCAAGAGGAGGAATTGAAATGGACTTGAACACTAGACTGGGACATTCTCATGGGCCACATTATGAAGAATTGAAACGACCCACTAAAAGCCTTGGGCATAATAATGTGAACCCATAAATGGATTTTATTGCTGGATCTGAGAAATGATTAGTTTACATAAAATAGAAGAGGTAGAATGATAGATGATTAGAAAAGAGTAGGGAATGAATAAGAATGGATTGGATTTAATGTATACATGTCTTTAAAAGATGTCTGTTGGAACGGAATGTAAAAATGAGATGGACACGAATAAAATATCAGAAGTTAAAAAAAAAAAAGAAAAGCACTTCAGAAATAAAAAGTAAAAAAAAAAAAAAATCCACCGCAGGACTGCAATATCCAGGGCAAGTGATAGAGGGAGAAACTGTGTCCATAGTTGATCAGTGTTGAGCACAGTTTGGCTGGAAGCCAACAGATAGATTTCAATATTTTCAGATAAGATATTACATAATGGCAAAACTAAAACACCAGGGGGAGGGGAGAAGGGATGATGGAAGGGGCTGAGTCCTTGTCGCACCTGCTGACAGACGTCCAACAGAAGGGAGCCACAACCAAGATTTATCAGTTTATCATACATAAACATGAAGGTCACACAGATTACATAAGGGAGAAGTGGCATCTAAAGCCTCAGTCCCAGATCCCTGCACCACTGTGGGAGAGAATCTGGAATAGAACTTTTAAGACTTCATCCTCACCGCAATGGCGAGAATTTGCATGGAAAACCCAAATCAGATATTTCATAACACCAGTTCTGCAGGCCAAATGGGATAAAAACATATCACCAGCTTGCTGGAGAAGGTGTGGGGAGCCTAGAGCAAACTACACACGTGTTCTGGGATATTTCAGCCTCTACAAGGATTCTGGACACAGATCTCACATAACCCTCAAGGGATTTTTTACAATTCTAGAGCCCCTAGGCTTTCAGCACCTGGTGCTGGGTCTCCCACCTAGTAATATGAAAAAAAAAAAAACAACTTTATATTTATGGGATGTGTGCATAGTAGCCGCGGCTAAAGTCATCACTAGGAGGTGGCTTCAGAGTACCCCTCCAACTGTACAAGACTGGGAAGGAATTGTAGACCAGATTTCAGAGATAGAAAGGTTGACCTTTGCAGTCTAGGACAGGACACAGGCATTTCTCTTAAGATGGACCAGGTGGGAGATGGCGAAGGAGACAGAGGGAGAAGGTGGTAGACCCACTAACTAACACCAAACCATATGGGAACTGACCTGAGGCAGAGGTCATTAAGCCCCAGAGTGCAGGGTAATAAGGGGATGACAAGGGAACAAATGGCAATAGGAAGCAGACTACACAGCTGGTAACTCAAAACTCTACATGGATGGGGGGAACATGTGCACTCTCTGGCACAAGTTTAAGGTTTAGTTTAAAAGTTATAATTAATGCACTAGCCCTATGTATAGCAGGCTGGCAACAGTTGGAGTATAGGAGGCTCCATGTGTTATTGGTGTGCAATTATTTTTACAGGTACAAGAAAATACTGAGATAAGAACAACAGGACAAGGTATTAACCTAGAAAAGATAAACTTTATTAGATTAATTAAATAAAATAATCAATGGGTTGTACAAGGAAAGTGAATTAAATCAGCAAAAGGCTAAGCAGACATTGAAATAAGGGAAGGGAAGGGTGAATTAAACACAATGTAAAAACTCAGAAAGAAATAATAATAAAACAAATCAGAATGGCAGTTTATCCTGCAGAAGCCAGTCAGTAGTCCAAAGTAAAATAAAGGAGCACAGAGCTTGATAAGATGAATTCGGACAATTATACTATTAACCCCAGAGTTCCGAAACAGCATATCTTGTTCTTCATACATTTGTATCTAGGCTGGTGATGCCATGTCAAGCCAGACAAGCCTGATGTATATGAGAGCATTCAAGGGCCCCCTTAAGGGTAAGGAAAGTCTCCAAGGGTAGGAGGAGTGATCGGTGAGTAGGTGGGACTGGCTGTCACTGTGATTTGCCCCAAGATCCAAGGTGAGACAAGGCTGCAGGAATAAATAAAAAGAATTTTAAGGAAAGGTCTTGTCACACAAGAGGAAAGGGGTACGTTCATATAACTATTCATACTGGTATAAAATATAATCTATAGAAAACCAGAACTCTACTGTACATGTGTAATGTACAAGATTTTAGGGTCCACACAAATGAACATATGGTACAGGAGTCGATATGGAAAGCATGTTACTAACACCATCGTGTATAACCTGGAGATATTGCATACCATGTAATGTACAGCTGCTTATTAACAACAAGTGTAATGTACAGCTGATATTTTTATACAATGGATGGTTTAAGTCAGGTTTCAGATACACATACAACATCCAGGTTGTAAAGAGAAACCCAAGCTTTGAATTCAGGGAGTTTGCTAAGCAGACTGTGAATATTAAGGTGGGCAAACTTAAGCCCCTTTGGTGCATCCCATTAAGGGTGGGAGTAATTCAGAAGGGAGGCAGGACCAGGGTTGGATTCTATGTCACCTGCTAGTAATAGAGTTAAAAGACAGAGAAACCATAGTTTACATGGGGCTTGCAGGAACAAAGGTAACTGGGGGTTGTAGCAACACTTGAGAACAAACCAGGACATTAGGTGTATTTTATTAAGGCATAGTAGTCGGGAAGTGATTAGGTATGAGGGCTGAGAAACCATGAGATTGGAGTAAGTGAAGTCATTAGTATATGTTAAGGTATGAGCCATAGAGGGAGGCCAGAGAGGGGCATGTAAGCAGTTTGGGATAGCATAACCTATAAGTAATAAGGAGAGGCAGGTAGAGAGAGGTTGAGAGCAAGACATAGTTGTGGAGGTGTGGAAAAAAATGGCAGGAGCTATTACAATCAGGGCAGGTATGTATAAGCAGGTCCTGTGGATATCTGAGGAGGGTGTAGGTAATGAACTTAAGGAGGCAGGGACTGAGGATTTCCTATCACGTGACCTGAGTGTTTTTGAAGAACACTAGTTAAGGGAGGAGGTCACGCTGAGTGGCCTAGAGGAATACTGCAGCTACCTGTAGAAGAGTCAAGCACAAAGGGTCAAGGGTTCAATATCCTCACTGGGATAGTACTGTGTAAATGTGACTATTGCCAGGGAAATCAAGAGCAAAAGGGGGGAGGAAAATAAGAAGGATCAGTCTTATAGGGCGCCATACATGTTTAAATACAACAAAAAACTTTTCAATCACATGACCACCCAGCTTTTGAAAATAACACAGGCTGTGGGAGGAAGGCACTCTGGCAGGTTGTATGGCCTAGGGGAATAATGCAGTTACGGTAACTATGGCTGAGCCAAAGTACAAAGAGTCAAGGGTTTGATATCCACATTGGGATAGACTTGTGTAAGTGGGGTATGAATAGGGAAAACAAGAACAATGGGGGGGGGAGCAATAGACCAATCAGTCTTAAAGAACACTGCAGATGTTTAAAATGTTACAGCACGTAGGGAGATGCAGTAGTGATCCCTAATGGACACACCATATAAGCTACCAATGGATTAGTGGAGTGATAGAAAAACAACGTGACAATCATATGATGGCAGTCAAATGGGTAGATCTGCCTATAAAGAAAAATGCTAGTCCAGGGTGGGGTGGGGCAGCCGCCGCATAAATGGATGGCTACACTCTGTCCCACAGTTTGTACCTGCTGCTGAAGATGCAGACGCAGCTGCCGAAGTGGGTGGAGAGGGGAGAGAGAGAAAACACCGGTGTCCAGAATCAGAAGGAGCAGCCTGAAATACAAGGAAGCAACAGGGGAAGTTGGGTGGAGCCTCTCCCAAGCTTAGAGAACAGAGAATGCAAATGCCTCCTGGTGGTCAAACTGACAAGTGTTGTGTGCCTTTGGCAAGTTCTGCAGTGGTAGTTAGTGTAGGTAAGCCAATGATGAACAGCAGGTAATTTTAACAATGACTTGTCCAAGGAATGGTACAAATTGCCCTGGACTACAGCTGATAACCCTCTACCTGTCTGTCTTGACTAGTTTTATTTTCTTTATGGAGAAACTGTTGAGTCAAAGCTCATTTACAAAGGTGTTGGAGAGCATAACAATCCAGCATAACAGTTACAATATAAAAAAATAATTATTCAAAACATAAACTATTTGAAATAAAAATAATCCATCTTAGATTTATATCATGTTTTGACTAGTGCATGTACACACTGGCTGCCGCTAAAGTGGCTGGTGTGAGTCCTGAGACTAACTGCTGTCTGTTCATTTCATTAGCACTAGAATGTCCAGAAGTGTACCTCTCTGTTTGGTCATAGCATGGGGGCTAAACATTTCTTTCTCTGCTTGATTCTATTCATAGCCTGTGGGTGGGGGAGGGAGTGTGGTGCAGCGCATGATGATGCCAGAGGAGAGCCTTCAGCCATTGTGTTTACAGAGTTGTGGTTGTTTGACTGAAAAGCCAGTGCCACAGGATCATCTGATTCAAAGAGGCAGATGCAGCTGCTGCACAGAAGGGGGTGTAGACTGTGTCCCTACATTTTTTCACTGTGGTTGGGGGCCAGAAAGCAATGTAGGAGCAAGATGGGTGTGCAAAAATCATGCAATATTTCTTACAATGCAAAATTCTCCGTTATAATTAGGGATTAATGCAATCACCTGTTTGCTAGTGCAATATTATGTGCAATTGCCCTGCTGGTAACCACAAAAAAAGATTAACGTCAACCCCTGATGAATTCAGCCAAGTTACCACAGATGCTTCCTCTGGCATATTTTTTTAAATTTATTTAGTTATTTTAGGATTTACCAGGAAATGTCTACTGAGCTGAGAACAGGTCATTTCCAGATGTGTCCTGGTGGAAAGGGCACAGGGCAGAAATGTAAAACAGCAGCAGTACCGTACAATACAGTGCAAATAGCGGGTATATAGAACAGCACAAGTTAGGGCAGGAGTGCATACTGAGAACAGTTCAAAAATGGGAAAAGGAAGTCCTGCAGCAAGCAAGGAGCAAAAGATGGGGAGAAGCAAACCAGTGGGAGGAGGTTCAACTAGGAGATCAGGAGACACTTCTTTATGGAGTGGGTGGTGTCAAGGTGGAATTAACCAGAAGATGGTTGGTGGATTCAAGAGGGGTTGGGACTAGGTCAAGGGGTGTGTTGGAATTAAAGAGGAGGGGGCAGGATCCATTGTAAAAATTGTAACAGGGGGCCCACTTCGAGCAGACTACATAGACAGTAGGGCATTGTGCTGGTGGGTTTGTATGTTTGTTTGGGCCAAAACATGTCTAGTACAAAATTATATTACAAAAGAAATGCAGTTTGCACAGCATATGAGCAGCCAGTGTAACCTCGAGGTGGCGCTATCCCAAGGGCTGCTACCCCTGCCTGCTTGGCTAGTAGCAGGTTAAGGGCCTGAGTTCTGAAATGGGTGCCTCCTCCCGGAGGTCAGGGTTGGTAGTGGTCAAGCTAACCTGGGCACAGCCCTCTGGGACACTGTAACCCCCCTCTTTCCCCTCTAGTGGCCTGAACACTGTACAATAAACACTTTCACAATACCTCTGGTACACCACACAAGTACCCACACTGTTTGCACTTACCACCAGGGCTGGTTCCTCTGGCTCGACTCTGGGGACCGCCCTGTAAAACAAGGTTATGCACAGCAAATAGCAACAGTACAGTACTTTGAGCACAAACTGGAACCACAGTCAAATTATATGCAGAAAAAGTTAGAGCTGATGTATTCAGGGGACTTGAACAAGGGAGGGGCAAAATCAGGTTAATTAGCTTAAAGGATATATCAATCAAGCAGTTATGCATGTGCCTTGAGTCCCCCCCACACAGTCCACCTCTGGGTACCCAGGTGGAGAAGAGATGGGCTAGCCAGGACAGTTGCCCGGGGTTGCAGCTGGTTGGGGCCCTGTGATGGAAAACACAACATGCACAGTACACAATATTTGTAATCTGGAGCCAGAGGGCTCAGTTTGTAAAGGAAACGAAACAACAAGACAATCAGATGACACACTCAGATTAAGCTGTTGTTGCAGGGAGCTACCTCCCACGATACCCAAGACTGGACACAGTCTGGATGAAAATCGAGACTGCAGGTGGTTGATCTGGAATGCCAGGAGAAGCAGGGCCCACATGAGTCGCAGAGGCGTCGTTCCTGTTCAAGCGTGGAGCAGGGGGCTGATCCCCAGGCAGGTCTCTCGTCAATGGCTTCTCTGTGCAGTGGGTAGTCTGGCTGGGCCAGTCTGGCAAGGCCCAGACCGCATGGAGACAAATTCGGATGCAGTCTATTTTGGGCTGGATACAGCTTCCAGCAAGCAGAACACAGTTCACACAGTGGGCAACTAACTCACAACCCACTAGCAGCTCATAGCACATTTACATGTACAGGAATTCTATTGTACCAGGCAAAGCGCTTCCTGGTCACAATCTCAAAGTCTCTGCACTCACTGTGAGCTTATGGGTAGCTGGAACTCCTGACAGGCCAATCGCATTCAGCAAAATCTTCAGACTTCTTCAGGTTGAGCCTGGCCCACTTCATTAGCTTACTTTAGTCACACAAACTTGGATTTAGTCCGCAATAATTCTCTTCTCTCCCTCTCAGGAGCAGCAGGCAAACATGCAAGCCAAACTCAGCCCTTTCACAGTTTTCCCATGCAAATCCACTCAGGATTGCTGCCCAAAATCAATTCAGCTCCTCTCATTTCACTTCCCAGCTCAGAACTAACTGAAAACTGCAAGCATCCCGGGACTTCCCCAAGATCCTTAAGATTTGGTTGGCTGATTTGGCTGTCAGTCAAAGCAAGAGCTCCCCCTTCAGTTGCAAAAAAGGCGCAAAAAAGCTCCAAACTACAGTTCCTACAGATTTTGAATTCAGACAGCTCCTGTAGTCTGGCTACATTTTAGGTCCCACCAGTACTGTTTGGTCCAATTTGCAGTCCAGGACCAAGATAGTGGAGACAAACAAAACAGTCCTTGCTACAAAGAAGCAGGTTAGACAAACTACATTATCATTATCACTCTAAATGATTTTCAGTAAATAGTTACATCTTTCAACAGAGCTCCCTCTCAGATTACTTAAGCTGCAATCAGGCAGCTCTTAAAGAGACAGTACACAGAGGCTATACAGGCTCTGGTAATCACATTTAAACTGCTAAAATGCAGGACACCAGCCTGGCAGTGACCATTTAGGCAAGCTCAAGGAAGACTTTTTGGGAACCCCCATTTGTAGGGGGGGTTACATCAGTGCTACAAAAACACTAGGGAGAGTGTGCAACAAACAAGAAGCAAAAGATGGGGAGAAGGAAATGGGTGTAGTAGGAAGATGGGGGGAAAAGAGTATAGGGAGGAGAGACTGGCTGGGAGGATCGTAAAGGGAATGTACTAGCTTTCAAACATTGGAGTGGAAATTAATGGTATTGTTGAGGTTAGAACAAATAATTCTGACTTGACCAGACTGGTAGCCTTGGTGTAGGCACCTCAGTGCCATTTGAGCTTTGCTTAGTCCACTGGCAATCCAGGGGTTTTATAATGGTGCCAAGCAGTGACTATAACTTTGAGGCAAGAGATGTGTTCAGCAGAGACCCAGGGAAGGTGAGAGCCCTTGACTCTGGCCTTCTAGAGGGGGGCATGCCTGTCACGTGGTGGAGAAATTAGAATAAAAACATAAAAAGCGTCATGTACCTCAGTGGAAGTAAGAATTAATGACCAGTTAGTGGCGTTGAGGTCGGACAGAGGGGCTGACAGAGCAACCTAAATGGCGTTGAATAAATTTGGGTGAGGGTGGGGTGAGGTGGACAGAGGAAAGATGAACTTTGATCACACAAGAGACTATGCGATGGTTGATAATAGCACTGAGGGGGGTGTCAGGTTCCAGTCTCCTAAGCTCAGTGCACTATAACAAGGATATAAATACAGCACTGCAATTAATGTCAAATCAGCCATTAAGGAGCAATTAGCATGAGAAAATAAATGACTTGTGTGCTAATATAGACACTTTCTACTAATTACTGGGAGAACAATTATTCAGAACAATAATGTGCCTTTTTCATCAAATACATTGTTTAGATGGCATTTTATAGAAGCTAGGGAGCGAGAGGACTGGACTGCCACTGGAAGCATTTAACAGGGTAGGAGCAGCCAGCATAAAAGTCTAATCACAAGCAGACTTTAACCAGGAGAGTGGTTCCCTCAGAAGCCACTCCCCCATGAATCTCATGATTCCAGCTGGGGTATTGGGGTTTAGAAGGTGGCTGAGATACCAGGGACCCAGTTTGTCATGGCCTTATATGTTAAAGATCACCTTTTGTGCCCTGTTAATAAATGCCCCCAAAACACACAAAAGACCCTTTCCTCCCCTGGAGTTCAGTAAGGCAAACGTTAAATGTTGGTATTCTATGGTTCTGGGGAGAGAAAGGATCCTAATTTGATACCATGGAGCTGAGAGCCCTATCCCTTCCACATCCCGATTTGGAGCCATGCCCCCGTTCTCACACGTTTCATGATGTAATCATCTGGAGAGCACAGGGCGGGGCACACTTCTGAGATATACATGTGAACTGCCTGTCCAGGACTACTTCAAGGCTGCATACCTCTCCCTTTGTCTTCAGTTACACCCCATCGAGTACAGGGAGTCTTAGGGGGCTATTAGAAGCTGATAACTGCCTATCAGTCCCCACTAGGAGCAATTTGGTTTTACTCGGGTTTGGTACCAACCAGTTGGAGACCATCCAGAGTTTCATTTCCCTGAGACATTGTTCCAGATGAAGCAAAGACAACACCCAATCTGGAGCAAAAGACAGGTATAGATGTGTATTATCTGCATGGCAGTGAAACTCCACACTGTATCATCTTATGATCTTACCCAGCAGTAACATGTACACTGCTAACAACATGAGAAGTAGGACCTGAGTGACTCCACAATTGAGGGCAACTCAGTTCAACAGGAATGAACCCTAGCACTACTAACTGCTCCCTCTCACTGAGGAATGACCGTAAGCATTAATGAACAGTTCCAGACAGTCCCCCAATCTCTTGAGCCTACCCAGCAGTTCTGTGTGATCACAATCTCAAAGGTAGGTAACAGGTCGATGAGGATCAAGGTGGAAACCTCTCCCTGATCTCTTGCCATGTGAAGATCATTTCAGACTCTGAGCAGGGCTGTTTCAGTGCTATGTTTACTATGGAAATCAGACTGGAATAGCTCAAAAATGTAATTTTTCTCAAGGTAGTACACTAGCTGAAGCAACGCCACTTTCCCAACAACTTTCAAGTGGAAGGCTGGAGTCTGGGCAACAGCTGGAAAGCTTTTTATGGTCTAGTGATGTCTTCTGAAATAAGGGCCTCACTACTACCTGCTTAGGGGCACCGGAAGGATACCCTTACATAAAGGAACATTGACAATCCCTGCCAATACTGGTGACAACTCTGCCTTGAGTAGCCAGGTCGGTGCAGGGTCCAGTGTAGAGAAGTGGTACAGTGCTAGCCAGCTGCCACCCAGAGGACAGCCTTTTCATTAAATTGGTGTATTTCTTCCCAATGGTTAAGCAAGCCAAAAGTCTTTTTAGTTAGCACAGAGTTGGAACCACAGCCCTGGATGCTGGCAGTCTTGGCTATGAATTGCACCACTCCAAGGAGACCGGCTCCCTGCACTGCAGTCAGCCAGGATGCAAAATATTGTCCATTATGACAAAAATGTCAGCCAGCTAGTTCTTTTCAGCTGCAATCAATGCACAAAATATATTTTTAATTTGAGGGGCATGGATATGATGCACTATCCACACTCTGGCAGTCTTCCTTTCCCTTTAAGTTCAGCGAGCACATCTTCAAGCTAAGCTCCTTTCACTTACATGGGTGGTATACTCATTGGCTCTGCCCTGTGACATCAGGTCTTCCTTTCTGTTGGAAGATTCAGGTTTTCTCCTTCACAGCTCCATGTGCGGTGTAGGCCTATGCTTTCAAGTGTGCCATTGGCATTTCGTTCTTCATATTTAGTAGTCAATTTCTCAGTTTCCATTTCGTGCTACTATGGATTGAAAGGAATCCCAGTCTGGTCTGGGATTCAAGCGTTGCATTCAGTGCAATCAGAAGATGTCTAGGATGGACCGGCACACGTCATACATCTACTGCCTCTGGGCTGTGCATAATGTTGAGGCCTGTGGCCTTTGCTGAATGCTTTTGCCTTGTCTTCAGATGATTGCTGTGCACATCTTCTCCTCAGCCAGCTGGCTGAACAGGACTCTTCAGTTTGCTCAAAGGATGCCGGTAAGGCAGTGTATATGGCAGTGGGCTTGGCTGCCCACCTTGCAGCCATGGAAGAGGTGGCAGCCCAAGCCATGGTGAGAGCCTTGTCAGCATCAGCACTACTCCCAGCTGGGGCCAGAGTTGGGACATCATTCATGGGGGCATTCCGGGAGATATGTAAATTCCTCTAGACCCTCAGGGAGGGCCATTCTCATAGTGGTAAAAAAATATCTAAAAGATCTCACTGCCTGTCATGGGACTGGGAATGAGCACAATCTTCCCACTTCCATGATTCCCTCAATCACTCGATGGCCATCGAGTGATTGGCTTTGGACAAGCCTGTTTTGGACTAGGGCCAGGCCATTAGCTCCATGGTACCCCTGTCAGGCTTGTTGACTATGAAACAGGCTGACCAGGTGACTGAGATTTTTCTTGACCCAATCAACCCATTGTCTGAAGGGGTCAAGGACAACTCGATATCTGGGACTCTGGTCCTTTTGACTCTCTCTCTCAAGAGGGTCAGGAGCAGCTGGCAGACCTGGCTGTCTCCTCTGAAGAGCTGCCTCCCTCCATGGTTCAGCAGCAGTAGCCAGTCTGGGTTATCTACATAGCCCCTCTGCCTGACTCTCCTCACCGTCGATGATCAGGTCATCAGTTGAGATCCTGGTTGAAGGATTCTTCATACTCCCGATCTTGATCTTCAGCCAGGCGGTGCCACAGGTGCTTCTCCACTTCCTCGTCATCCGATGAGGAGAGGCTCCACCACAGACTGCACTGGTGCTATGATGAGCTGATGTGGCTGCAGTGAGATCTTCAGCAGGGTAGGCCCCCTCCCTCAACCCCAGTGATGCCTTGGTCGCCCCCTGTCTAGGCTGCTCCAGTTCTGCTGCGACTGGTGTTGCCAACTCTGGTCTCTCTCCCAATTAGGGTGGAATCACTGCCACAGCAGTCATTGCAGGGAGCCCCTACCAAGGCCTTCTGTCTTGCTACTGGCTTGCCACACCAGTGTCTGTGGAGATTACCCACTCAGATGAGTCCAGGGTGGTACATGATGAGAAATGGCTGAAGGCCATCTTCCAGGAGTCTTCAGACTCTGATGGGCCCTCCATACATTCCTTGAGGACACCTGGCTTTGACCGTGAATCAGCCAAAGAGTTGACCACGGGCCAGTGTCCTTTGGGGCTATGCTCTGGTTGATCTCCGAGTTTATGGAGATCCCCTTAGAACTGGTCTAGAATCAGGCTAAGTACCCCTCACTGAAATACAGGAAAGGGATGATTCCCCAGGGTCAACTTCCCAGTGTTCAAGGCTATTCTAGGACCAGCACTGGAGCTTTGGTAGCATCCAGCCTCCTGTACGGTGCCCTTGGCTTACATGGTCCACAAGTATGTGGTACGTACTGGCTCCTTGGTGGTTTTCTGGACCATCCCTCAGCCGAGGGGTTGGTGGCCAACTCCATTTTCTGAAAGACTGGCAATGTTGAGGATGCGGACAAGCCTCCCAACAAGGAGTCCAAAAAGCTGGACCATGCAGTGAAGAAAGTGTATACTGTATCCTCCTTGTGTCTCTGTCAGGTGAGTTACACCTTGATGATGGCCAGCTTCAGTCACTCCCTGATGGAAGCCCTCGACCATGTCCTCCCTCGCCTTTCTGCGGATTTGCGGACAGCGGTTAAAGTGGTCAGAGACCAGGATTGAGCTCTGCTAAACACGAGCTCCAGATGGCCTTGGACATCAGCGACTCATGTGCCTGGTCCATGTCGGCAGCCTTAATGATGTGTCGCAGGGCCTGGTTGCGGATTTACACCTTCACGACAGATGCCTAGTACAAACTGGCCAATGTCTCCTTCTTGGGCATTGACCTTCTTGGCTCTGAGGTGGCTGGATATCTCACCAGGATGGAGAAGTCCAGTGCCACTCTCGATTCTGTGATATCCTCACAGAAGGACCAGAAAGGGCAGTGGCCAAAAATGGAGCCGTTTCAGATTTGGCCTTTTCAGACACAGCAGCCCCAACAAGGGCAATGGCAGGCTGAGCAAACCAAGACCAAGTTCACTGGGCAGTGCTCCAAGAAAACTGGGGGGAGGGGTGGTGGTGCCAATCTGGCAGCTGGTGCCAGTGCCCCTCCAAACTGCCCAGTGATGGGTCAGGGGAGTGTCTACCTCCCACCTGTCCAATCCCTGCTCCAACTTCTTGTGTGTGTATCAGCTTTGCCATTTCTAGCACAACTAATCCATCCTCACCTCAGACAAATGGGTGCTAGAAGTGGTGGGCAGAGGGTTGCCTCTTGACTTTGAGGCTCTCCTGCTGTACCTACCCCATACACCAAGGGAGTCTGTGGTGTCAGAGGACATGCTGACCATCTTCAGGAAGAATGCTGCTCAGCTCCTAGAGAGGAGAGCCATAGCTTGAGTCCAGGATGCCATGGATGGCCAAGGCATTGTGTTTAGATACTTTCTGGTTCCAAAATAGATGGGGGGCTGGCGCTCCATACTGGATCTTCACAATCTCAATCAGTACTTGAGGAAGTACAAATTCTGGATGGTCACTCTGAGCCAAATCATTCCATACCTGGAGCAGGGCATGTGTTTCTGCTCCCTGAACCTTCAGGATGCCTTCTTCCACATTACAGTCTGTCTGTCTCATTGGTGAAACCTCCGGTTCCATGCAGAGGGGGTTTCAACGAGTACCAGGACATGCTTTTCAGCTTGTCTTCAGCCCCAGCATCTTCACCATGTGCACTGCAGTGGTGGCAACATTCCTAAGGTGCCAAAGAGTCAGAGTCTCTCCTTACCTGGACAACTGACTGATAGATGGGCCATCCAAGGAGGTGGCGGATTGGCCCAGGGACCTGGCTCCCCAGACCTGCATAAACTTGGACCTTCTGGTCAACCTGGCCAAATCTGAACTCAGCCCCTCACAGGTGATCCACTTCTTTGGGGCAGAGCTAGACTCCCTCTGGGCCAAGGCCCGACTCCCTGTGCACAGGGCATCGGATCTTATCTCCTTTGCCTGATCATTTCAGGTTGGGCACTCTTGCCCTGCCTGGGACTTCCTGTGGCTGCTGGGATACATGGCATCCTGCACCAGTGGGGTCAGATGGGTCTGCTGGTGGATGTGCCACCTGCAGTGGGAGCTGGGCTGCCAGTGGTCTCAGTGCTTAGGTCACCTGAACCAACTGTTCATGGATACTCAGCTGATGTGGAATGCCATCCAGTGGTGGCTCATGCCAGAACATCAGGAGGAATAAGTCCCATTTGTCCACTCATAGCTGACCACACCCTGACAACTGATGCATCTCTGGTAGGATGGGAAGTGCACCTGGGAGACCACAGAGCCCACTGGTTCTGGACCCCCAAGGAGTCCTATTTTCACATCAGCCTGCTGAAGCTCCATGCAATGTGCCTTGCTCTGCTGGAATTGACTCTATTTGTCTGGGGTCAGGTTGTGCAGATCCAGATGGACAATACTATGACCATGTATTACCTGAACAAGCAGGGAGGCAGGCATTCCTTTTGTCTGTGTTGGGAGGCTCTCCACGCCTGAACCCTTGTGTGCAGCTTGGATGCCAAACTCCTGGTGATTCACGTAGCAGGAGCCTCCAACCAACTAATGGACACCATCAGCCAGGAGGGTGAGGTGTCTCACGAGTGGTCCCTACATCAGGAGGTGGTGAACCATCTGTTCTCTCCCCTGGTTGATCTGCTCATCTCCTGGGAGAACGCCAAGCTGAGGCTTTTCAGTGCACCCCCCCACGCAGGACATTGGTGTGGGATGCCTTCGAAAGGCCCTGGACCCCAGGCCTCCTCTCTGCCTTCCCTCCCTTTTTCTGATGCACAAAATGTTGGTCAAGGTGAGAAGGGACAAGGCACTGATGAGCCTGGTAGCTCCGGACTGGCCATGCCAGTTTTCGTACCTGTATCTCCTCAGCCTCAGCAGTAGGACCTTGTGGCGATTGCCCCTATGCCTGGACCTGCTCTTCTGTCACAAGGGAAAGATCCTGCATCTGACAGCCTGATTCCTGAGCAATTAGAGTTCCAGGGTTTGGGTCTCTCCAAAGATGTTCTCCACGTTGTGTAGGCCTCCCGGAAAGAGTCGACCCATCAGTGTTATGCCTTCAAATGGAAGCAGTTTTCCATTTGGTGCAAGAGGAAGGAGCTAGACCTCATAGCCTGTCATTTGGCTAGCATTCTCAACTATATATGGTCCCTGTTCCAGTTGGGACTGAGGTCAACAACCCTCACTGTGCACCTAGCAGCCATCTCAGTGGTCTCAGCACTTAGGTCAATTCAGGTTCATAGATATTATGAGGATTGTCCATGCGATGCATCCCACCTACTGTAGTTTAGACCCGGGTCCTACTTCCCTGATTTTGGGTTGTAGTGATATCATCAGCCCGGTCTTAGCTCAGATTGTCCGGTGCTCTCTGGAGTCAGGTGAGTTCCTTAGCTCCCTGAAGGAGGGGGTGGTGATACCCCTTCTGAAGAAAGCTTCTTTAGACCCAGAGAACTTAGCAAACTACAGGCCTAACTCTAACCTCCCTTTTGTGGGGAAGGTTATTGATAAAGTTGTGGCAGCTCAACTGGATAACCATTTAACCATCCATAATTTATACGAACTTCTCCAATCGGGTTTTCGTAAGAGGCATAATACTGAGACTGCTCTGGTTCGGGTGCTCAATGATCTTCTGATGGTGAGAGATTGGAGACATTGTTCCATCTTGGTTCTCCTTGATTTATCATCAGCTTTTGATACTGTGGATCATGGGGTCCTACTCGAACATCTGAGGTCCATCTGTGGGCTGTCTGGTACAGTTTCTTAGATGGTTTACCTCTTTCCTTGCTGGTAGAACATAGAGAGTTGTCTCAGATATATTTTCTTCTGGGACTTTCTCTCTGCCTTGCAGAGTACCTCAGGGCTTAGTGCTGTCCCCCATGTTATTCGCAGTATATATGCAGCCCCTTCAGAGACATTGTAAGATGGTATGGGCTGAGGTTTCACTGTTATGCTGATGATACCCAACTCTACCGGTCTTTTGCCCTCGACCAGGTTAGTGCTATCTCAGTATTGAACAGCTGCCTCATTGAAATCCAAGACTGGATGAATACCAGTGGTTTAAAGTTAAACCCAGGAAAGACTGAGGTGTTGGTAGTGGACCCAGGTGGTAGGGCAGAGGGGTTGAGGACTGAGCTCCCCTCTGGTTTAGTCCTGGGGGGGGCCCAGATTCTCACTTCTGAATGGGTGCGTAGCCTGGGAGTGGTGCTTGTTGATGGTCTGACCTTTCATCATCAGGTGTTGGCAGTCGTCAAGCTGGCCTTTTACCATCTTAGGAACATTGCTAGGATTAAGCACCTTGTTCTGTCTAGCGACCTACCTGTTTTGGTCCATGCCTTTGTGACACCATGCCTTGATTACTGCAACTCCCTGTACTTAGGGCTTCCTGGGGTTGATATCCATCGCTTGCAGCTAGTGCGGAATGCTGCTGCACATTTGTTGACTGGTGCATCTAGAAGAACGCATATTACCCCTGTGCTGCATGGTCTGCACTGGCTGCCTATTCAGTGGCAGATCACTTTAAGGTAGATCTATTGACTTACAAAGCCCTACATGGACAGGGCCTGATTACTTGAAAGAGCTCCTGGTCATTTACACCCCTCTGTAACAGCTCCGCTCGGCTGACAAGGGGTTGCTGGAGATTCTGAGGGCAAGCTTAAAGTCATGTGGTGCACATGCTTTTGGTTTTGTGGCACCTACCCTCTGGAATTCTCTGCCACCTCAGCTTCGGGAGTGCAGGACGGTGGGGAATTTCAAGCAGCCAGTTAAGACTTTTTTGTGGGGGAAAGCCTACTCTGGATTTTCTTGATTTTATTGTATTTATTGTATTTTGTTTTATCTTGATGTACAGTGCTTTGGTTATATGAAAGGCGCTATAACAAATACATTTTATTATTATTATTATCTCTGCATAATGAATGCAGGCTGGTATGCCGACAGTTGTGCAGGAGAAGGAGGTTGGTGTTTCTTTAAGGGCCTGTTCCACCTGTCCTTGCCAGTGTGTGAACCACCACCATCTTAGGACTTATTGCTGGAACTGGCAATGCTCATGGACAAGCAGTTTGAACCAATGCACAGGTATGAGATGTTACACCTCTCATGGAAGACCACCTTCTTGGTGGCCATCACCTTCGCCAGAAGGATTAGCAAGCTTCAGGCACTCTCGGTGGAGTCTCCATATCTGGTGTTCCACAAGGACAAAGTTGTCCTCTGCCCCCACCCAAAGTTTCTCCTGAAGGTTGTGTTGGAGTTTAACCTTAACCAGGTGATTAACCTCCTGGTGTACTGCACCAATCGCACTTTGGAGGCTGAGTACAAGCTTCATACTCTGGATATGAGGAGAGCACTTGCTTATTATCAGGAGCACATGTCTGGAATTCTGGGAGAGTTTCACCAGCTCTTTGTCACCTACGCTGCAGCCGCACCTGGCAGACTGGCAGCTAAGTGGACAGTTGGCAGGTAGATTGTCTACTGCATTGAGCTCTGCTATAGATTAGCTGGTAGGGAGCCTCCCGTTGGGCTTAAGGCTCATTCCACAAGACATACTACTGCCTTGGTGGCTGCTTCCAAAGATGTCCCTACCTAGGAGATCTGCAGGGCTGCTACCTGGAAGTCAGCACACACCTTCATTTCCCATTACCACATAGACCTTGAGTCATGCTGGTTTTGGGACCTCAGTTCTCTAGTCATTCTTTGCCAAGTAGGGGTGTGTGCCTTGCCTCCTACTCCAAGAGACCTGCTAGGAGTCTGCCAGAATGTGGATAATGCGCCATATCCATGCCCCTAGAAATGAGGATTACTCACTTGTAACCATAGTTCTAGGAATGGTATATGGTGCACATCCACATACTCCACCTGACTTCCCCTGGCAAGATGAAAGTTGAAGCACAGGGGTTAGCTGTGTGTAACTGAATTCAAACAAGTGTCTGGATATACCTGTGAAAATAAACTTTGAGATTTTCTAAGATAAACTTGGACTCCGTGGCATTTCTTATAACTAACAGGTACCAGTGAGTGCTTCCTTACTTGACTGAACCTGTTGTTCGTTTTGGGGTCAACAACCCTAGTGGAGAGCACCAGACTCTGCTCTGCTGAGCACACCTGTTCTTGATTTGTTTCCCCTGGCAAGTGGCACAAGAATCCCTGCTTCCAGCAAGCAAGATCTGATGTCACGGGGCACAGCCAGGTGGGTGGGAGAAGTATAGCTTAAAGATGTTTTGGCTGGTTATAAAGGGAAAAGAAGACTTCCAGAGTGTTAATGTGCACATATACCACTCCTAGAACTATGGTCACAGATGAGTAACCCTAATTTTCTGCCCTGATTGCTTCATGACAAACCCTTAAAGGAGTACGATGGTCAAAATTTACAAAAACATATGTTCCATGTGCTTACACAACTAGATAAGATAATGAGATGATGCTTGTGTAACTTGATTTGCTTTATGGCTTTCCCGCCTGTCTATCCATGGGATATACCACCATGTAGGGGTATGACATAAGGAACCCTAGAGGAGGGTTCCCTTCTACAGGTGCCGGAAATGATTGCGTCAGCTAAAGGTAGGTTAGGAAGAAGCCCATGGGTAAGAGAGATGAGCCACTGGAGGAGGAGGAGAAGGGGTGGATGGTGGGCAACGAAAAAGAATCCTGGCAAGGCCCAGGATGTTGTTACCTTTTAAGGTCAATGGGGGAGTGATGTTGTTGCTCCGCCCATTGAACCTTAGGCTTAAAGTCCTCCCATTCGATGTGCTTATGCAACTGGATATGATAATGAGATGATGCTTGTGTAACTTCATTTGCTTTGTGGCTTTCTGCCTCTCTATCCATGGGATATACCACCCTGTAGGGGTACGACGTAAGGAACCCTAGAGACAGGTTCCCCCCTTACAGGTGCCAGAAATTATTGTCGCGGCTAAAGATAGGTTAGGAAGATACCCAAAAAAGAATACCTAAAGGTGTTGAGCATCGAAGAGGTGAGGATGATGAATGAATGAATTCTGAGAAGATGACAAAAGCCCACTTCCTAGTGAGAGAGGGGAAAGCCGGAGCCACCATCCACCTCCATCCAACAGCAGAACCTAACTAACTAACCTATGAAAGCACTAACTGTAAATATTATGACCATTGGCATGGACGAGAGGAAAAAAAAACCTTCGAGGAGGAAACCTCTGGGGATCCAAGGCCTACCTCTTCTTCCCTCCAGGCTGACGACGTTTGATTTGAGGACTTATGTTATCAAATCAAAAGGTTCTTTAAAGAGAGGGGAATAGAGAAAAACCCCAAAGAAGCACAAATTAAATAAGGAACGTGAGGTAGCAGGGACCCAAGGAGGGTATGTTCGAGTAGTTGATAAGAGATAGTAGAGCAGATGAGCCAAGATGGGAGGGAGTAAATCCATGTATGAGTCAGAGGAGCAAGGGGTGTCCAGATGTGCCTATCAGGAGATTCCAGATGTACTGATGAGGAGACAGATGATAATGCAGACTGGCTTGATTGAATGATATGCTTGATAGAGCGATGTGATTGAGCAGACACTGAGGTTGAAGAGGCATTCTTGATTATGCGATGTAAACGATTAGACTTGAAAGATATTAGACTCTGAACGATTGGACCTGGAGGTTGTAGATGATGAGGTAGCATGGAATTCAATTACAGGAATATTCGAGTGAGCAAAGTAAATAGATAAATCTTGAGGTAATGCTGAGTTGAGTGATGCGAGTGAAATAGGCGATGAGAACGATTATACGATAAACCTTGAAGTAATGCTGAGTGAATGATGACTGGATTCATGAACTCGATATAACTGGAGTTATGAACTCAATACATGTGGCAGGATGGCCATGGTTGATAGGTGGCATAGGAGTTATGGTAGGTATGCCCAAAAAGAATATCAATAGCAGGCCACGAGTGGAGTGAATCCTGGATGGCCGGTACGGAATTGGAAGAGAAGACAGGAATGAACTTCAAAATGAACTTATACAAAGGAAGTAAAGAAAGTAGGCTCCATAAAAGAAAGGAGGCTCCTAGAAAGGAGGCAGAGTCCGAGGCCAAGAAAGGAGATCTGGAACCAGAGGCAACTCAGAGTGAGCGATCGAGGAACAAAACTGGACAAGGTATGATGAGGAGCGAGCAAAACTGGATGAAGTATGATGAGGAGAGAAGCTAAGAGTGGAGGGAAAACAGGATGGCTGGAACTAGAAAAGGCTCTAGGACAAGGAAGGCAAAATAAGGAAATAGAGGAGGTACAAGGAGGGACTGAAGCCATGGAGGCTGGAACAGGAAATCAAGGTATAAATGGACAAAGAACGGAGGGAGGTCAATGGGGTAGCATAGGACCCAGCTGATGCAAGATGAGAACAGCAGGAAGGTGAGCTGAATGAGGTGGCACACAGGCCAGGTTCGATGGGAGGCCAGATGGAGTCAGCCACAGATGGTCCAATGATGTGAATAGCAGAGCAAGCTAATAGAAAAACTGTGGCAGGATGAGATATAGAAACCATGACTGGAGTGAAGCCTTGATGGCTGATGATGGATGGAATCAGGGACCGGATACATGCAGCGGGAGGGATGGTGACTGATGATGCAGGCATAAGAGGAAGATAGGGATGCCCAAAACAAAATAATAAATTCAGCAGAGGAAGGCAACATGGGAATGGAGGAGGAAAACGAGGGATCAACACCATGAAGGCTGGTACCGGAAAGGGAGGTAGGAAAGGATGCAGGATGGTAGGGATTGAATTGGATGAGTAGGTTAAGGTGAGGTATAGGAGATATAGGATTCATGATAGGAATGGCAGGTGAGGTGAGATACAGTGGAACGGAGAGAGCTAGGTATGAGGAAAGAGGTAAGCCCAGGATGCTGGCGCAGGGAAAGTGAGGGAGGATGAGGAAGCTACCTAGATTGGCAACTATGGGAGACTGAGGACCCCAAGGATACTGCACGAACAATAGATGAGGTAATCAGGAAGTCTACGGAGAAAAATGCAACACTCACAAGAGCAATGATGCTCCTTGAAAGGAGGCAGACTCCAATGTCAATAAGGTGTGTCAGGAACAGGAGGGTATGTGAACTATAGGGGAAGCTCAGGACAGCGCTCAAGGAGAGGCAAATTGGATGATGTACTATGATGAGGGAAGCCAAGAGTGGAAAGAATCCATGATGGTCAGAATGAGAATAAGGGCCCGGTGGCGCTGAGGGTTGAGGCGCGGGACGCCACACCTCGTGCTATGCCGGTGACCCGGGTTCGGGAACGGACTCGGGCCACTGGGGGCTGGCAGTGGGAAGGAAGGATTGAGCGTCCCGCCACAGCTCTCCTTCTTTCAGGGTGGGTGAGGGGTGTATGCGGCACTGCAGTGACACCCAGCGGAGGCTGAATGTCTAACAGTGAGCGCATCTAACAAGGGGGGGGAAGCTGGCAGACGTCAGCACGTAAGTGCGCAGATGTCATTGCACATCCGGCTTTCCAGGGGCATACCATCCAAAAAAAAATATACAGATTGGGACTCCGCCTCTATGAAGCCTTCCCCGGGGGTCTCCTCCATGTCACCGATCCTCCAACCAGATACTAGGACTGCGGGCTGGAATTTGGGCAGCCAGCTCCGTGGCCCCATCCTCTGGGGGGTAAGCCAGGGGTGACCGGAGGACTCGGCTGACATAGGAGGAACCTCCGGGGGCCGTGACCAGGGTGGATACTTGGCGAGAGATCCCATCAAAAAAAAAAAAAAAAGAATGAGAATAAGCACTAGGCTGAGGAAAGGAACAGGAATGGATGAGGTACGATGAGGGAGTGATGTCAGAAAGGCAGGTACTGGAAAATGAGGTATGAAAGAATGAAGGACAACAGGGAGGCCAATAGGGTAGCAAAGGACCCAGCCGGTACAGGATGAGAACTGCACAGGGGTGAGTTGGATTAGGCGGTTGAGCGAAGGAAGGGAAAGGAAGTAGGTTCCTTGAAAGGAGGTAGACACCGAGGCCAAGAAGGAAGATCTGGAACTAACCAGAGGGTGCGCTCAGGAGGAGCATCAGAGGAGCAACTTAGGAGGAGCTAGTGAAGATCAAATTGGATGATATACAATGAGGAATGAAGCAAAGAGTGGAGGGAAGCCATAAGGGCTGGTACTAGAGACGGTGCCAGGACAAGGAAGGAAAAATAAGGAAACGGAAGAGGAACGATAATGGAGTGACATCAAGAAGGCAGGTTCCAGATGTGCCCTGAAAGAGCAATGTGACTAAGGGGACTCCTCAAAAGGAGGTAGTTTCGGGAGGAATACAGCGATGTGAGGAAGTAGGCTTCTTGAAAGGAGGTATATTTGGAATAGAATGTGAAAGGAACTTGAATGATAGTGGAGAGTCTCCAGCCAGCCCTTAGCGAAGGGCGACGGACAGGAAGGCATGGCACTTGAGTGGAGGCAGAATTAAAGTGAGGTAGCATGGATGTATGAGGTGAGAAGCTACGAGTGGAGTGAATCTTGAATAGCAGGTATGAACTGGTGAATAATGACCAGAGACCTGTACCAGATACAGGCGACTGGAAAGCCGCAGGTCGATGAGGCAGAACCCAAGGAGAGCAAGACCAGGTGAAGAAGCATGGACAGGTGGCAGATCAATCAGGATAGGTAAGCTGAAAAGAAATGTTGATCGCCATGATCGAGTGCAGGGTGAGTGAGCACAGCCTGGACTGGAGTGTATCCCTGGCAGCTGGGATGAGGAAGTTAAAATAGGAAATGGACATGGCACGATGATAAAGGGGAGGAAGCCATGAAGGCTGGAACAGGGGGAAGGTGATGGTAGAATAGGGAAAAAAAAAAAAAGAAAAATTGCAGAGATGCAGCAGAGGAGGCAAGGAGAAGGATGCAGACCGAGCGATGAAAACAAGAGAACCAGAAGGCCAGCAGCGAAGACAGGAAAGGGACGATAATTGATAGGGGACAGAATGTGGCCAGCCCCCAGCCTAGGGGGCAAGCAGGGAGGGACAACACTAGGAACATGGAGGAAGGCACACCCCCCAAAGGAGGGTGCAATCATTAGGCAGCATATGAGCCATAATAGGGATGTCCAAAGCAATATCGATATGGAAGGAACGGATGAAATAGATGAGAAGGTCGAGGTGAGGTGCAGGGGACCAGAGGGGGCCATACAGAGTGACCGGAAGAGGAGCGACTCCTTGATGGATGCAATGGTGATGGAATGAAGCCATGATAGGAGTGAATAGTTGTCGATGAGCAGTATTTTTGGTTGAGTGAGGTAACTGGATGAGCAGGTTGAGGCAAGGTAGTAGGACCTGAGTGCTATGCTCGAATAGTTCACGTAAAGGAGTAGTGGGAAGAAAGGAGCTAACAGGAAGCAGATCGAGGCCAGCAAACCAGGGAGGAGTGACCTAGAAGTGTATAGGAGGGGACAAAGTCAGCATTAGAAAGCAGTACACCGAGAAATGCTGAACAGGTAGACAGACAAAGGAGCACTAGAGCTGCAGAGGCCAAACGCAGGCATGGGGCTGACCCCTGATAAGGACGTATGCATAGCCAGTGATAAAGGATATAATATAGATAGATTTTATCATTTTTTTTTTTTGTAAGATGTGGATGGGTGAACGAGCAACAGGAAGAAACGAGGAAGACAGACAATGATGCAGCTACGAGCCCATATACCAGCATAACTGCCACAGCTGGTGCAAGGTTTCGAGGCAGGAGTGACCCGGGTGGAAGCATGTCACAGGGCAGACAGCAGGAGTGAGAGTGCCACAGGAAAATCCAGAAACAGAGGTTTCAGGCACCCCGCCCGGCTCATAGCGTAAGGGCAATAGTAATGTCAGAAATGTCGTCCGCCTCGATCAGGTGGTTCAAAACTAAATCAGTGGTCCAGTCTGTAATTCGCCATTTCTAGGTCCCCCATGAAGAAATTGGACACCAACAAGGAGAGGGGCTGCGCAGCACTCTGAACATGAGGGGAGTGGGTGGAGAAGCAGAATGAAGAAGGAGCACTAACAGCAGCACTACAGAAGGTAACAAGGAAAAAGAACAGCAGCAGGGAACAAGGTGAGAGAACCACGGAGTTGGCAAAATGGTAGGCAGGGAGAGCAACAGAAGGCACCGGCAGGAAAGGAAAATGGACTGAAGGGTGCGGGCTCAGATGCGCGGTTAGGGAAGGCAGACAGATGGCACCAGAGCAGCCAGAAAAACAAAATGTCCAACCAGAGGGTCAAGTCTGCTGGTTATGAAGCAAGGAGAGGGCACTGACAAACGTGCGCAGAGGAGCAGGCAGAGCGATGAAAGTGCAGGTGGCCGGAGGCGACCGCAAAATAAACTGTACAAGAAACGAAATGAGCGAGGAATGGCGGCGCCCAGGATGTTGTTACCTTTTAAGGTCTATGGGGGAGTGATGTTGTTGCTCCACCCATCGAACCTTGGGCTTAAACCCCTCCCATTGTGCAGAGTGTTTTGATTTGTCTGCGCAGTCCTGATGTGTCCTTCCCTTTGTTTGCTATTAGGAGTTTTTCTAAATTTGCCTACTAGTTTTATGGCCTCTGAGAATTTCCATGGTATTATAGTTTATTGCTCTGCTTTCTTCCTACAGTGCCTCCCTTCCCATGTGACAGTAATGTGTCCAGGACCATAGATTCAGCAAGTACTAGTTTAGAGTAAATGTTACAGCAGTAGAGCTGTGATTTTAAGTAACTTTACTTATTCGGTGGGTACTGAAGGCTGTATTTACAGTTTAGCAACCACTTGATGGCTAATTAAATGGGTATGCTGCAAAAAAATATCTAGAATCTTTACTGACTGCAGCATTGATAACTTAAGGTGATTTGGGAGCATTTTATAGAGGGTGCAATTTGATGAAATGAAAAGCTTTTTTTTAGCTTGCTTTTTCTATGCTCCCTTCTCTCCCCAACTATACCTTCCTTCGGGGCTCCCTAGGCATCCTGGAGGCTTCACCAGGCACCTTCGAGTCATGCTGCCAAGGGTCAGACTCCCATCCTGCCTTGGATAACCCCCCAGGCAGGGCAGGAGGGGGACCTCTGGATCATCCCCTCCCAGCCAACTACATTGTGTCGGGTAGTCCAATGGAGCTTTTTCCCCCCTAGATCCTGGTCATGGCTGAGGCGTTGGGGCCCATTTACAGGCAGGGCTGTGTGGTTTCCTGATTTCTGGTGTCCCTCTTCCCCTTGAGGGTGGTGGCATGCAGGAAGGTCAAGGAGATGAGGGCATGCTGAGATGTGCTACTGCTCTGACATTGCCCGATGTTATCCCCCTCCCTTCTTTCCATGGCTCTGCTTATACCTCCACCCATGGTCACCCAGGTGGCGGTGATGTGGCAGAACCTGCAGCCCACCCTCCCTGGAGGAGGAGAGCAGCCCTCTGGGCACTCGATCCTCCTCCTCCCGGCAAGCTCTCCAGCAACCCAGGCTCACTACCAAATCCGGGTCACTGGTGTCGCAAGCAGTAGCACTACCGCTGTGCCGGTGGACCAGCCACAAAATGAAAGGCTTTGAAAGTAAAACATTTCCTCTAGCTAGACACACACACACATAGAAAACAAAAATATTGAATTGGACTTATTTAGTTGAGGCTAGAACATCAGGCTCCTGTCTGCAGATTACTGCTGCAGTACTTTCCCCACACTGAATCAGTGGTCCTGGATGCATTACTGTCATATGAGACAGGAGGCATTACAGAAAAAAGAGCAATAAACCATGCTAACATGGTGATCCTTAGAGGTCATAAAACTAGTAGGCAAATTTAGAAGAAAACTCCTAATAGCAAACAAAGGGAAGGACACACCAGGACTACACACACAAATCAAAACACTGCACAGCATATGCTATTGCAAATTTTGTCTGTAGTACTCTGTTAAATGTTCCTCCAGGTCAAGCCTGTCAGCATGCACCTGTGAGTTCCTCCATTTGTGCTCCATTATTCTGCCTCTACCTTCAAGGACTGAAACTCATGGACAATCAAGGGGCGATTCAGCATTAAGTTGCTAGGTGTGAACAAAGTGGTCCAAAACAACAACAAAAATTGGCTAACATCATCAGCCTTACCAGATAAAGAAAACTGAATGCTGACCAGAAGAAATAAGTACATCAAAACATGTTAAAGGTTAAGGCAGACAGGCAGTGCACAAACAAAACAGCAGTGTAGCCTTTTGACATTACGCACCAAACTGGGCATCACTACCACCTCCTTCCCATGATTAAGCACCCAGTTTGGCATGAAACATTGGGAGGCTGGACCCCTGTTTCATTTGTGTACTGCCTGTCTGACTTAAACTTTGATGAAAGTTAGCTTTGCTGCACTCATTCCTCATGTTCAGCATTCAACTTTCTTTATCTGGTATCTTCTTGAGTGTGAATAAACTAGTATCAGGTTATCCAGTGCAGCAGACAGGGCCCTTCTACGGGCTTCCACAGCTGCACTGTGTCCCCTGGTAGAGTCCTCAATCAGGCTTGAGGTGCTCAGTAGATCTAGAAATCTCCCTGAATCCAGATCTCATAAAGCACAGAACTGGATCACCTCTATAGTTGGAGGTAGCATCTGAAGGTCCCTGGCTATGAACAGTATGGCACAGTGGTCTGAGAAAATGAAGTCCAATTTCTTGAGTTTAAAATAAATATTGTAGCAGACTCATTAGGGTTGGATATGATGGACCTACCTTGCAGAGCTTTTTAGGGCTGGCAGAATAGCCTAGAGGTTAGAGTAATAAGTTGTGAATGACCTTAGTACATCCAACAGATCTGGGTTTAAGCCCCACAATCTCCATATGCATACTGTGTGGCTCTGAGTAAGTCACTGAACCACCACAATTTTCCTGGGTCACCCCTGAAAACAGGCACTTGTGCCTAGTGGGCTGTACCCCGTTACAAAAGAATAAACAACAAAAAAAAGAGAGACCTACTTTGAATACAAGGATGGGGCGCTGGATGCGAGATTAAAAAGGGAGTACACTGCCTTTCAGACTTGAGCGGGAGCATTAATGTTTTCATGGAGGTTGGAAGTAAAGTATTCAGACTTTACCAGCCTGGTAGTGTTGGGGCAGGCATTACAGAGCTTTATTGTACCGTTTAAGTTCACTGGTTAGCCAGTGGCCTTATGAAGGTGATAAACAGTCTCTAGCATTGGGGTAAGCAATGAGCTGAGCAGAAAGAGACCAAGAAAGGTGAGAGCCTTTGACACTGGCCATTCAGAGCGAGGCATGCCTATCCAAAGCAGTGAAATATTATTTGGGATGAACGTTTGAAAGGGCATCATCTACATTGGTGAAAATAGAAATAAATGACTAGTCAGTGGCATAGAAATCAGAAAAAAAGGGCAGACAGGCCAAGCGAGCTAAAGAACTGAAGTTGTGTGACTGTAGAGGAAACTTTGGGTTGGCAAAATTTGCGCACACAGAAGACCATGCAATAGTCACTGAGGGTGTCAGGGAGGGTATCAACTTTTCACTATGGTGCAGTTTGTTGAATTTAAAGCAGCAGTGCAATGAAATTAGGCAACATTTTGACCCTACTTTATTTCACTATAAAAGAGTCTGGGCATCTTCCAGTTTTATTTGGTGGCAAAACGTTCTAATTCCACCAACATTTGAGTATTTTATAAATTATTTAACTGAATGTTTTCTCAAGAAAAAAAGATGGGGCCACATTTTGCATAGAAATAGCATTGTAGACCTGGCAAGGGTTAGTACAGAACATTTTTTAAAAAGACTCATAGTGCATAGCATAGGAGATACCTAGACAAGTAAATTTGACAGGTAAGCTAATATTTTTCTTAACTGTAGCTGAAACAAGTTTTTTTGAAAAACATTTTTTCATTGCACTGCTGCTTTAAAAGAAATACTGTAGGAATGTGGGCAACAGTGGTATAGCAAGTACATTATTTTCCACTTTTTCAGAATACATGTTGCAGAAAAGACATGAAGGTTAGCACAGTAAAGAGGTTATGCAGTTCATTCTAGGACTAGTGGGTCATGACAAACTTCTTATTTAGAAGTCAGGTTAGAGGACCTTGGATGCAAAACTTCATTTTCCAGTCTAGCACAGGACAAATCAAAAACACACACACATATACCACCCTTTTACATGAACACATATATACATTATCACAAGTGGTTCACACAAAACTACATCAGCACACACAATATTTAAAAATAGATTAGTCTGACTGCTAAGATGTGGCATTTAAATTGGACTATTTTTCAAGTGTCTGAGGAACAAGTATGAGTGAAACAGAACTAGGGCTACGTGACACACAGCAACATTTTACTAACATAAAAAGAAATTGCAATGGAAATTTGGATTTAAATTCAATGTATCTAAAACTGAGGTGAGGTCCTACTATTTAATTTTGCTCCATCAGAAACATTGAGATGAGCCTGTCCTTTGAAATGGCGAGCAACTAAAATCAAGTACTTAGGTACTGTATAAACATTCCCCAAGATCTCAAAGTACTGGATGTCACAACCCCACTCAGCAGGTCAGGCCTTCTACTGTCAAAGTGCCAACCTCTGAACGTAGTATTGTGAACAGTTAACAGAACAGGGTAACCCTCCTGTCTGTTTTGTGGGTTCGAATCAATCTTTGGTCTCAGTTCTGGAGCGAGTCAAACTGTGAACCTCTTGTTAGCGTACCCAATGTACAGGCTCAGATAATTTTGCTCTTCGGTGGGCCAGATATCTCTCACCTATGGGCACCTAACCAGGTGTACAAAATGAACCCTTAAAAACTCTAATAAAGACCTCAGATAACTCTTACCTGTTCCCAGTTTGGTATTGCCATATAAGCTCATGCACAGCGTTGTCACATTCTTAACCATCCACACATCCCAGGTAAAAACAGAAGGACTTGGAAGACACAAATAGTATATTTAAAAATGAAATGTTTACTTAAAAATAGATAAGAATGTAAAATGTAAAACACAGAACGGTATACCACAAAAACATATAATCACTTAAAAAAAAACAAGATTTTAAAAGTGCAGTTTCCTACCACCAGACAATTAGACGTGATCTATCTAATGTATCTCTTACAGTGCTGCTAGCATGTTGTAGCTTTCAGAGTCCAAACATGTGTGTCTAAATGGAAAACAGAATACTGTTTAAAAACTGGCTTTGCCAGCCTCATTGCATGAGGTCACCTAGCTCCTCCCTGTCAGAATTTAAAAAAATCATACCAACAGGATGTCTTATTCAGAAGGTAAATTAAAATTCTGTGACCTCAGCAAAACTCATTTTTTTCAAATGACTTTCTTTGATCTTATGAGCAGCTTCCCCTTTCCAGGACATCAAAGGACTTGTTACGACTCTCTGCCAGATCTCACGGAGGTGCAACATGCTTTGTATCACCATATGAAATTAACTGTGTTTCCTCTGAACGTCATAAAAGTTTATGATCTATCTTGGCAACTGGCAAGCTGCAATTAGTCACATAAACAGGAGATCCTTAATTTTAAGTCTTTTCTAGCCTGTAATTATCTCTTGGCTTTCATCTTAAACCTGGCGGGGGATGTTAACCCACAGGCTATCTCAGCATGCCTCATGAGAGACACTCAGTAACACATTTTTATATTACAAAAAGCATAGATTAATCAGAACCAGCTGTTCAAGTGTCACACTCCTCCCCACCTAGGCTGAATTTTGGGGCTCTATCCCCTGCATGGCAAGAGCTTCCCAAATCAGTTCACTCCTTGTACACATGAGACAGCCCATCAGAGTTCTGATTTTTGGCTCCAGCCCTATGTAGAATTGTCATATCATACCCTTGCAAAGCAAGACTCCATTTTAGCAATCTACCATTGTTTTTCCCCATCTGCATCAGCCAAACCATGAGGTTGTGGTCAGTCTGCACCACAAAATGCTGCTCATATAAGTATGGCTCCAACTTCTTTAGGGCCCACACTATGGCAAGACATTCTTTTTCCACAGTAGAGTATGCCTGCCCCCTGGGAAGTAACTTCCTACTCAGGTACACTGCTGGATGATCTCTCCCTTGGATGGATGTCTGACTCAGTACTGCCCCAATACCCATGTCTGAGGCATCAATCTGAACTATAAAGGGTTCGTTAGAGTCAGGACTTGTCAAAACAGGAGCCCTGCACAGTGCCTCCTTTAGTTTGGAAAAGGCTTCCTCACAGGCTGGGCCCCAGATAATTTTCTTGGGCATCCTTTTCTTTGTCAGGTCAGATAGGGGAACAGCCAGGGCACTGTAATTGGGTACACATTTTCTGTAGTACCCTGCTGTCCCTAGAAAACTCCTGACCTGCTTCTGTGTTTCTGGTCTGGGCCATGCCTGGATTACCTCTATTTTTATTTGGTTAAGATGGAGCTGTCCCTGGCCTACCACATGCTCAAGGTATGCCACTTCTCCCATGGCCACCTGGCACTTCTCGGCTTTGACAGTGAGCCCAGCCCTCTGTATCCTGCCCAGCACCTCCCTAAGGTGGGATAGGTATTCCTCCCAGGTGGCACTAAAGATGACAATGTCATCCAGGTACGCCATGGCATACTCCTCAGCACCATTTAACACCTGATTCACCAACCTTTGGAAAGAGGCCAGGGCGTTCTTCATTCTGAAAGGCATTACTTTAAATTCAAATAAGTCTATCAGAGTGATGAAGGCCGACCTCTCCCTAGCTCTGTCTGTCAACTCTACCTGCCAGTACCCCTCTGTCAGGTCATTGGTTGTAAGGTAGGTCGCCCCTCCCAACTTGCCCAGGAGTTCATCTGTCTGGGGCATCGGGTGGGCATCTGACTTGATGACTGCATTCAGTCCGTGATAGTCCACACAGAAATGAGTAGAGCCATCTGGCTTGGGCACAAGGACTACAAGTGAGGCCCAGGGGCTGTGGGATCTCTGGATTACCCCTAAATCCAGCATCTCCTCCAGTTCCCTCCTAATGTCCTTTTGGACAGCCTCTGACACCCTATATGCTGTCTGCCATATGTGCGTCTGTGTCCCTGTCTCCACATCATGAGTCTCTAAGGGGGTTAGTCCAGGCTCGATGCTAAACAATGAGACAAAGTCTGCTAAAACCTCCCTTACTTCCTGGATCTTGTCTGGGGCCAGCTGGGGAGACAGTTTTACTGCCTCCTCAGAGGACTCCCACTTGCTTTCCTCCAGCACGTCCAGAAGGGGGTCTCCTTCATCTGTCCCCTTCCCAGTACTAAACACTGCAAACATCATGTCCACCCTATTTGCATATGGCTTCATCATGTTGACATGGTACATCCTTTCTGTCTGTCTTCGGTCAGGTAACTCTATAATGTAGTTCATGTCATTTACCTTCCTAACCACTTTGTATGGTCCTGCCCACTCAGCCTGCAGCTTGTCTTTCCAGACTGGAATAAGGACCATGACTTCCTGACCCACCATGTATGAGCGAGCTCTGGCTCTGCGGTCATACCACACTTTTTGTTTCTGTTGGGCAGCTGCTAGGTTGCTCTGGGCTGTCCCCATAAGCTCCTTCAGCCTTTCCCTAAACCTAAGGACATAATCCACTATGGGAGTTCCTGGGTGGCATGCTTGCCTTCCCAGTTCTCCTGGATCAAGTCTAGGGGCCAACGTACCCGGTGTCCATATAAGAGTTTGAAGGGGGAAAATCCTGTCGACTCTTGGGGCACCTCCCTGTATGCAAACAACAGGTGGGGAAGGTATTTCTCCCAGCCCCTCCCATGCTGTTCAGCAAACACCCAGAGCATTGACTTCAAGGTACCATTAAATCTTTTCACAAGCCAATTGACTTGTGGGTGATATGGTGTCGTGCATCTCTGCACCACTCCACACTTCTCCCATAAACATTTCATCAGGTCCAACATGAATGAACCCCCTTGATCGGTGATAACCTCCTGCAGAAACCCAACACAGGAGAAAATCCCAAGTAAGGCATCTGCCACTTTGTCTGTCCTCAGAGAATATAGGGCGACTGCATCTGGGCACTGGGTGGTATAATCCACCACAGTCAGAATGAATCTATTCCCTGAAGAGCTGGGAGTATTTAAAGGCCCCACAATATCCATTCCCACCCTCTGGAATGGCTCCTCCACTATGGGCAAGGGAATCAGGGTGGCTTGGGTTTTCTTGCCCACCTTCCCTATTTCTTGACACCGGTGACAAGACCTGCAATACTCCTTCACCTGCTGGGTGAAGTTTGGCCAATAGAAATTCTGAGCCAACTGCTGTGTAGTGCATGCAATTCCCAGATGACCAGACAAGGGAATATCATGGGCAATCTTAAGCAACTACTCATGATACCCCTGGGGAATGACAAGCTGCCTGCCTAGCATCCCTCTCTCTGTCTGTACAGCCTGAGTATACATAAGTCCATTTTGCCAATAAACCTTATGTCTGCCATCACCTTACTGTGCACTGTCAGAGTCTGCCCAAGTCCTCAGCTTCTCTAGACTAGGGTCACTTCTCTGAGCAGATGCAAACCCTCACACATTCCCAAGGCATGGGACAGGTCCCCTTCAGTCACTAAACTAGGGTCCCTAGCACTAGCATCAAGGCACTCAGGATCACTGTCAATCCCAACCCTCTGACAATGGGTCACCCCTCCCTCTTCAGAGTAACCCTCCATAGCTGTGTGGTTGACTGCTACTGGGGAAATGTCTACCCCCTTTTCATTAATCTCCCCATCTGGAAACATAGGCTGGGGAACCAGCCTCTCAGTGGTTTCCACAATGGCTTCTGTGGGGTTCAGGGAACTACAATTTTCCCTTGCCGCTTGACTATGGGTAACTGCACACATCATCCCTTGTTTGAGATTGTTGTCCAGGATCACATCCACTGCTAAGGTTTGGGCTACAGCTACCTGTTGCACAGTTCCCCCTGTTTCACCCCAGTCTAGGAGAACACTAGCGAGGGGCAATGTTTTTGCCTCACCAGTAAAGTCCTGTACAGTGAAGTATTTATTGGGTATAAGCTGACCAGGCTCTACTAGATCCCCCTTTACCAAGGTCAAGGATGCCCCTGTGTCCCTTAACCCTTGTGTCTGTACACTGTTCACTATGATTGGGTGCATGTGTTCCCTCATGTTCACTGGCATGCTTCCAGGGACACACAAACAACCCACTTCCTTCCTAGCCCCCTGTTGTGTATTGCTCACCTTTTTGGGACCAGGGGTATCATGAGTAGTTGCTTAAGTTGCATATTGCCAGACAGTGTCCCAAAAAATCCCAGTTTCTTTACATAACCAACATTCACTTCTCTTTTCAGACAAATCTTTTCTTTGAAACCTGGGACTAATTGGTTTCGGTGGAGGCAGTGAAGGTTTTAGCTGCCCTGAAGGTGCACTTTTCCCTTTCTGCACTGCCATGCCTGCCCCATTCACTCTCAGAGCTGGTCTGCTCTTGGCATAGTGGTCCAAGAGTTCAGCAGCCTTTTGCACTGTTTTGGGATCTCGGTCCTCCTGCCAAGTTTTTAGCTCTGCTGGGCATGCCCAATAAAACTGTTCTAACAAAATCACATTTTCAGTTTTATCAACAGAGTTTGCCTCATTTCCTTCCCACCAACATTTTAAAAACTGACGTTTCATGACTAGCTCCTCATAGCTTATGTCAGGGCTTCTCCTGAGCTTACAGAATTTGGCTCTGTATGATTCAGCAGTTAATTAACATTTTTTAACAGTGCAGCTTTAAGGTTGCTGTAATCATCACTGTCCTCATTGTCCATTTGATCCAGTACATCCTAACCTTTCCTGGTAAGTAGTGGGGATAGCTGGAAGCTCCAGGGCTCTCTAGGAATTTTAGCCTGAATACAAACTTTTTCAAAAGAATTTAAAAAGGCATCCATGTCCTCCCCCCTCTTTAAATTCGGCTATCAATTTGGAATTCAATTTGTAACCCAGTCCTGCAGTCCCAGTTAAATCCAAGCCACTTACCTGTTCTGGTG
Source organism: Neoceratodus forsteri (assembly GCA_016271365.2). Classification (NCBI taxonomy): domain Eukaryota; kingdom Metazoa; phylum Chordata; order Ceratodontiformes; family Ceratodontidae; genus Neoceratodus; species Neoceratodus forsteri. Next base: position 503,168,898 of record CM028132.1, read on the forward strand.
CTGGTGGTTGGAGTCGTAACTTCTCCAGTTCATGTTGCCTCTGGCGCTCATGCTCCTCACGGTCGGCCTCCCGAAGTTCCCACGCTGCCTCTTGGCGTTCTCGCTCTGCCTCTTGGCGTTCTTGCTCCCTCTTCTCCTCTGCAACTCACTGGTGTTCACACTCCTCACAGTCTGCCTCCTGCTGTTCACAGTCCTTCTCTCTCTGGAACTCCAGCTCCATTGTGTGCAACTCAATTTGCAGCCTGAGTACTTCTGGATCTAGGATACTGGTGGCCTTCCCCTGCAGCTGTGGCCCTTCACTGACAGTGGCCCTGCTGTCATCCTCACCAGATCTGGACACTGCACTGTCTGCTAGCCCTGCCACACTCAAGGTTTGGTCCTTTTCAGTCACTGTCTGTGACTCAATGCTCTGGCTATCTGCTACCATCAGGATATCTATGAGGTTCTGTTTGGTGGCTTTCACCTCGAACAGGACTCCTCTGTCCCAGCACAACTGCTTTAAGTAGTCTACAGTGTGCCTGCTGTAGTTGGAAGCCATCTTCTTCCCTAACTACAGCTACTCTGACTTGTACTTTAGAAAAAATAAAACGGGTAGGAACTTGACTGTACACCAAGTGATATTGTTCTGTCTCCTTTTGAAAAAAAGTACTGCCCTTTTTTTTTTGCAAGTCAGCTGACAGTCTTAAGCTGACACACTGAACAATCAGAGCTTGTAATTCCAAAATTTTTTGCACCGCTGCCAACCAATCTGTCACAACCCCACTCAGCAGGTCAGGCCCTCTACTCCCAAAGTGCCAACCTCCGAGCATAGTATTGTGAACAGTTAACAGAACAGGGTAACCCCCCTGTCTGTTTTGTGGGTTTGAATCAACCTTTGGTCTCAGTTCTGGGGGGATTCAAACTGTGAACCTCTTGTTAGCATACCCAATGTACAGGCTCAGATAATTCTACTCTTCGGTGGGCCAGATATCTTTCACCTATGGGCATCTAACCAGGTGTACAAAATGAACCTTTAAAAAGTCTAATAAAGAACTCAGATAACTCTTACCTGTTCCCAGTTTGGTATTACCACATAAGCTCATGCACAGTGTTGTCACACTCTTAATCATCCATGCATCACAGGCAAAAACAGAAGGACTTAGAAGACACAAATAGTCTATTTAAAAATGAGATATTTATTTAAAAATAGATAAGAATGTAAAATGTAAAACACAGAACCATATATCACAAAAACATACAATCACTTAGAAAAAACTCAAGATTTTAAAAGTGCAATTTCCTACCACCGGACAATTAGACTTGATCTATCTAATGTATCTCTTACAGTGCTGCTAGCATGTTGTAGCTTTCAGAGTCCAAACATGTGTGTCTAAATGGAAAACAGAATACTGTGTAAAAACTGGCTTTGCCAACCTTTTTGTGTGAGGTCACCTAGCTCCTCCCTGTCAGAATATAACAAATCATACCAACAGGATGTCTTATTCAGAAGGTAAATTAAAATTCTGTGACCTCAGCAAAACTCATTTTTTTCAAATGACTTTCTTTGATCTTATGAGCAGCTTCCCCTTTCCAGGACATCAAAGGACTTGTTATGACTCTCTGCCAGATCTCACGGAGGTGCAACATGCTTTGTATCACCATGTGAAATTAACTGTGTTTCCTCTGAATGTCATAAAAGTTTATGATCTATCTTGGCAGCTGGCAAGCTGCAATTAGTCACATAAACAGGAGATCCTTAATTTTAAGTCTCTTCTAGCCTGTAATTATCTCTTGGCTTTTATCTTAAACCTGAAGGGGGAAGGGATGTTAACCCACAGGCTATCTCAGCATGCCACATGTGAGACACTCAATAACACATTTTTATATTACAAAAAGCATAGATTAATCAGAACCAGCTGTCCAAGTATCACACTGGACACTATAAATTTTGAGCCTATCACATTAGCAATACAATCAGATTTAAACAAATGAAGTAAGCTCAAACTTTGTTTTTCCCAGTGCATAGAAATTAATTACATGAATGCCCTGCCATGCTTAATATATCTCTTCCAAAGCAGTCCCTACTTTCCAGCCCAGTTCTATTTTAAATCATGGGATAGAATGATATCAAATTTTATTTGGGGGTGTCATCGACCCAGGATTCGCCCCTCAATATTAAAACTATCCCTAGCCCAGGGAGGGGTAAATTTACCAAATTTAGAACTTTATGCGAAGGTGGCCTTTTTGAGGGTGCTTTTTCTTTGGTTATCTGACTCCTTCAGGGTCCCATGGAAAACTATAGAATTCACAATAAATGGCATATGATGTGCAAGGAATTTTGTTTGCATCCAAAGGTAGATCTCCCCCTTTGAAGAATTTTACTCAAATTTCAGGTAATATTGTGAGGGTGTGGTATTCATTGAGGAAGCAGCCAAAATTTGAACAGGCCTTTTTCTATTGTAGAATGCTTTCAGAAGATGAATATTTTTTGCCAGCCCACACTGATTTGATGTTTTCCAAGTGGAGGAGACTGGGATTGACATATACATATATATATATATATATATATATATATTTATACAATAGGGGTGAGCATGTAACCTTGACAATAAAAATATGTATTCTCACTGCAGTGGAATAATTCTGTGATGACATAGACACTGTGGGTTTATTTCCTGATAAACTCACAGTGTCTACATCATCAGCAAATATACAGTACTCACAATGGTGATGTCACCAGAGTCAGACTATCTACACTGCAGCCTGCATGTAATAGCTTTACAGTTTCTCTTTCTCACTGAATCCTGCAACTAACTCAAGACAATCCCCTGTGTCCCATAGTTATTCTGACAATCCTAGCACATTACTGTGCTGCTCTAATCTTCAAACCAGCCTCCTTCATAAACCAGTTTATCTTTCTGGGTGCTGACTGCAACAGTTTCTCTGTCTCAGTGAAGCCTGCAACTTACTGAATAAACAGTCTGTTTCTCATTCATAGCTGCAGGTAACAAAATTATCATTGCAAATCACATGCACCTGTTCCTCATATTATCTAACACTCCCAGCCTATTCAGAAACACTTACACACACACTCAGACCACACACAAACAATGCTGTCAGTATAGCCTAGAGGTTAGAGTAACAAGCAATGAACCAACTTCCTACATCCAGCAGCCCAGACCAGTGTCTAATTCTCACAACTTCCATTTCAATACTGTGTGACTCTGAACAAATCACTTAACTGCCCAGTGCTCCCAGGCCCCCCCCCCAAAAAAAAACTTACCCAATTACCAAAATAAACAGGGAGAGAACACAGAAAAAAATGTTCCTAAAATGTACTAGCCCTATTGTATAAATGGCACACATGATGTGCGATTGGAATATGGATTGCATTAGCTGCAGAGTGAATCATGATATCACGAGTGCCTTTGCACTGTGGATATTATCGCAGTTCACTCTGCACTCATGCAAATATTTGCCATATTCCACAGTTGCCCATCATGTATCCCCTCCCTCTCTCTCCTCTCTCTCTCTCTCTCTATATATATATATATATATATATATATATCAGTTTTAGTCAACAGGGATCTTTCTTTGAAATGCTACAAAGAGAATACGGCTTCGACAGGAAGGCTTTTATAGGTACCTCCAAGTTAGGAACTACATTCTTAGACAGCGTTCTATCACCCCTATATTACCTTCTCCTTCACCCCCCTCCTGGCAATACTCTTGGAGTTTCTCTTGGGTAATATGTGGGGACACCTAATTGGGAATATTTACAAAATCTTGAGAGAAATCCTGGGGATAATACATTAATTTTTTGAGAGGGGTGGAACAAAGATCTAGAGTTGGAAGTTTCCAGTGTCTCCTGGACAAAGACCTCCGTGCCAGCAATTAAAATTACATCATCTCATCTCTGGCGGGAATTCACATGGAAATGCAGAAACAGATATTTTCACTTCCCTGCAGTTCTGGTGAAATATCTTCCAGATAGCTTTTGTTACTGCTGGAGAGACTGAAAATGCAAGTTGGTGGACCTAGGCCATATTTTTTGGAATTGCCCCTTACTAATGCCATTCTGGTGTTCCCTTCAGGTAGCCTTGATGGATTGCTTGGGAGAGCAAATAAAACATACTGCAAAAATAACCCTATGCTCTATATATCTGGACTACTCCCCCTCTTGGCATAAGACCCTCCTACCTATATATTTGATAGCAGCCAAAAAGGCTATCACATGTAAATGGATGACTAAGGTAATACCAACAGTGGCAGACAGGAGGCAGATAGTCCTAGGGATCTATCACATGGAAAGTCTAACTGCAGCCCTTCATGAGAAATAAGCCATCCGTCATACTAAATGGCAGAGATGGATTCAGTATTTATAGAGGTTGATCCAGAATGTATCCCTTGAGGGACTATTAACTCCACTGGGGTACTCCCCAAGGAACTATTAAATACAAGTAGGTTCTGATTGGGTTATTTAATGTTTTCTCCAGAAATAACTACCCATAATATATGATAATTTATATGGACTTATACGTGACTTTGTTTAGTTCATCAAAGATAACTAACTATGGAGTTGACTTCATTGTATAAACTTATAGTTTGATTTTGCTACATTGACATCCTATATTACAACTGACTGTATGTGTTGCCTTATTTTTTCTTAAATAAAAATCAAATAAAAAAAAATTGTAGTGGTGACAATCCAGTAGCAATAGTATGCAATGACCAGTTTGTGCACGTTAACTTTAGACACTAGTGTTATATACAAACCGGGGTGGTAGACTTTCCCTGCACTGTTGCATCAGTTAGTGTGACAGCACAAGGAAAGTGGTGGGGTTGGTATGTAAATGAGCCACTAAGACATTCTCAGATAGTCCCCCAACCCCTGCACAGTGCCCCATTCACCACAGTGCCACCAGCCTCGAAGCAGTACTAAGGGTGTGGCGCAGGCTTGCAGCAGGATTCTCGAGAGGCCAACTTGTGGCTGAGATCAGAGAGAGACTAAATATGAGAATGGCTGGTGTGTGGGAATGGGACTAGGTAGGGAAGATCCACTGGATGTTGACCAGACCAATTGGACTGGCATTAGGGAGGGGCACTGGACCACCAGGGAAGACCAATGAGGAACCCCCCCTAAAAACAATTTTATATCCCAAAACCTGATTTAAAGGAATGAGGTTAGGCAGGTGGGTGGGGGGAAGGGGAGACTATGGTGTAGCTTCATTTACCCTTGGAGCACTGAACATGGCATTGGCCCAGATGACTAGCTCTATGTTATGCACAGTTCACCACTACAGTAACAGTGGTTATGCTTGCAATTCAAAACCCTGCTTCCAGCCACAAACAATGGGTGACCATCATTTGCATTACAATTTAGGGCATTTAGTACAGAGATGATATACCAAAGAGTCAGTCTGCAGAAAAAGTAGTACATAGGATCTATAAATGGATGCTAAGAGAGACGAAATATCCAAATTGTGTTTTTTTTGTGCATCTCTCCAAACCATGCATGTACTCTAAAACCTTATTCCCAGTGCAAGGCATCATGGGTATGCAAATCCTTGTAAAGGGGAGTGTGATAAATTGGAACCAGAATGCTTCTGGCGTACTTACTATGTGGGATTCTGAAGTGTGGGCCACAGGCTTACCGAGCAAACAGGCTGAGACAGGTTTCTTCTGAATGATCCTTCTTTAATTGCTGATGAGGAACAGAATGCACTGATGCACTACACTAGAACAATGTATACAGCCAACCGAACTGGTAACTGGAATACAGAACAGTTCCCCCGACAGGCCTTACTTATTACTTAATTGGCAGCAGTATGAGGGTCTGGTGTCTCACAACTACAGCATGGGCTTCCCAGCACTGTGTAACTAGAGTGCCCCCCGATATACTGAAATCCCGCAATACTACATGGCCTCACACTAAACATAACCCAATGGCAAATGCAGCCATGTTACTATATTCCCTGCCCCTTAAGCTAGAAAATCCCACAGCAAGTAACAGACAGCATTAGAAAAAGAGAGTCCTAATAGATCAAGTCTCTGAGGCACCCTACTTTAGCGTAGGGAGTATCTTCTCTCAGGAACATCCTGACAAGGCGCAGGTGAAGCCGGTTGTCTTTGTGGTGCTGGGGATGCAGACTGCTGACTTGGCCCTGGAAAGGCAGGTTGCTGCTGTGGTGCAGGAACAGGTGCATCCTGACTCTTGGGTGGTGTTGGAGGCATCTTGTCAAACACTGGGACAGGGACCTCCGCAGGCAAATCAGTTTGAGGTATAGCAGGAACAGTTCTCAAGAGTAGCAGATAGTCCATGTGCACATGAATAAGACATTGTCCCACTTGCACAGTGTAGGTCAATGGACCTCTTCTAGCATGAACAGCACCTGAGGACTACAGATGTCTTGAGTCTTGGAACTCAAGAACCAGGACGTTGTCTCCGGCTGGAATTCCCTCAGTCGTTTAGTGGACTTGTCATGTGCTCGTCGTTGTTGTTGATGTTTCTGGACTGTACGAGAAAGATTTGGTTTCAGTAAGTCCAACCTGGTTCGAGATTGTCTCTTGAGAAAATGTTCTGCAGGTGTACTGTATAGCAGGTTGACTTGGCGCCTGATATATTTTGCGTTGGGTCACATGCAGCTGATAATCGTGTCTGTATAATTTAGTGCTCCTGGCACACAGCACAATACAGCAATGCAGTAGGCTTGTTAACATCACTCAAATCTTACAGAGCACTAACCTGTTAATTGATTTCAGGTAGTCAATGTCACACCTAGTTACATACCAGTACTCAGCAGTGCACACAGCTCACAGCTCTGTTTGAGCTTCGGGTTTTGTACCAGTTGCTCTGTCTGTCTGTTTCCGCACTAGCTATGGCACTGCTTAAGTGGATTCACAGTTTGCAAGTAAAAAAAAAGTACCCAGTTGACATGAGCAATATGTCCAATGAGGACTTAGCCAACAGCTCAGGCGTTGAAGTGTCAGTGGCGGCTTCTGTTGTTAAAGAGCTGGCAACTGCTCCACCACTCTCTAAAAAAAGCCACCCTTCCTCCTATACAAACTACACATCTGAAACGCGATTTCAACTTGGCAGGTATGCTGCCGAGCATGGCGTGATGGCAGCCATAAGGTTTCACCTGTCAAGTACAGGTACTCGTATAAATGAAAGTACAGTGAGGAAATTTAAGTCGGACTAAAGGACGGAGTTTAAAAAACCTGCTGACCCCACAACCTTGTCTCCTTGACTTCCCAGAAAACCCCAAGGATGCCCCATGCACCTAGGATCATTCCTTAAAGACCAGCTCTGTACAAATCGTTAAATCATTATGGTGTGAGGGTGCTGTGGTTCATGCAGGTGTCATATAGGTTATCGCCATAAGCATCATCAAAGCAAACTCCCTGCAGGTACTTGTTGAGAATGGAGGGCATCTAAATTTATCCAGCAAGTGGGCTTGGGATTTCAAATAGAATGGGGTTCAGCAGATGAAATGGAATGAAGGTAGCCCGTAAAACCCCTAGTGACTTTCCACAGCTAAAAGCTGCTTTCCTTAAGAGAATTGCAAATGCCGGTGCACAGGAACTGATCCCCCCAGAGTTGGTAATTAATCTGGACGAGACTTGGGTGAATATGGTCCAAGTGGACAATGGCCACAATGGGGTTGAAGCATAGAAACATAGAAATATAGACTTTGACGGCAGATAAGGACAGCTTGGCCCACCTAGTCTGCCCATTTTCCTACCTACAGGATAAGCTGCAGATCCTATTTAACCCACAGTCTCTTTCTTCCTACCCCCCACAAAAATTGCCTTATGTCTGTCCCATGCATTCTTGAATTCTCCCACAGTTTTAGACCCCACAACCTCCTCAGAAAGGCTGTTCCATGCGTCCACCACCCTCTCTGTGAAAAAATACTTCCTCACATTGCCCCGAGCCATCCCCCCTCTATCTTCATATTGTGTCCCCTTGTTCTTGCACATCTCTTTTTCTGAAATATGCTACTATCTTGAACTTTACTGATTCCACTGAGGTACTTAAAAATTTCTATCACGTTGCCCCTCTCCCTCCTTTCCTCAAGGGTATACATATTAAGCTCCTTTAGTCTCTCCTCGTATGGCTTCTCTTGCAGACCCTGCACCATTTTAGTTGCCCTCCTCTGGACTGCCTCCATCCTGTCTATGTCCTTGTGGAGATGGGGTCTCCAGAACTGCACGCAGTACCCCAGATGAGGTCTCACCAACTGTCTGTACAGAGGGATATCAACTTCCTGTTTTCTGCTGGTGATGCCTCTCCCTATACATTCCAGTATTCCCCCAGCCCTCCCTACTGCCTTCTCACATTGCTTGCTTACCTTAAGGTCATTTGATATGATTACTCCCAGGTCCCTTTCCATTTTTGTTGTTGTTACTACCTCCCACCCCCATTGTGAAATCTTCCCATGGGTTTTTGTTTCCCAGGTGCATTATTTTGCACTTCTTTGCATTGAATCCAAGCTGTCATACGTCTGACCATTCCTCCAACCTTGCCAAGCCCTTCTCATCCTTTCCACGCCTCCTTGTGTACCAACCCTGTTGCAGATCTTTGTGTCATCTGCAAAGAGGCATACATTTCTTTCTAATCCCTCTGCAATGTCATTTATAAAGACATTAAAAAGGACTGGACCCAGTACTGAACCCTCATGGTACCCCACTAGTAACTCCTCTTCTTCAGAGTGACTCCATTTACAATTACCTTCTGTGTCCTGTTGTCCAGCCAATGTTTTACCCAGGCTACCACCCTGGGACCCACTCCCAGGCTGGTTAATTTGACTATTAATCTTTTGTGTGGGACTGTGTCAAATGCCTTGCTAAAGTCTAGGTAGGCCATGTCCACAGCCCCTCCCTGGTCTACTACTTTGGTCACCCAGTCAAAGAAATCAATTAGATTCGTCTGACATGACCTTCCCACTGTAAATCCATGCTCCCTTGGGTCCTGTGCCCCACTGGCCTCTAGATACTCAACAATTCTTTCCTTCAGAAGTGATTCCATCACTTTCCCTACCACAGAGGTCAAACTGACAGGACTGTAGTTTCCTGCCTCTGTCTTGCTCCCACTTTTGTGAAGGGGAATCACATCTGCCTTCCTGCAGTCCTCAGGTACCACACTATCCTCCCATGATTTGTTAAAAAGGGTAGTCAGTGGTGTCACTAGTTCTCTCCTTAATTCTTTTAGAATTCTGGGGTGAATCTTGTCAGGCCCCATTGCTTTGTCCATCTTCAGTTTTAGGAGTTCTTTCAGAACCTTTTCTTCTGTGAAAGGACTAGGATTGACCCCCCTATCCAGAGTGCTTCTGTTAATTGGATTAGGCACCTCCCCCTCCTCCTCTTTTGTGAATACTGAGCAGAAGTATTCATTCGGTATCTCTGCTTTTTCACTGTCCCTCTCTGCCCACCCACCATCCATTCTATTCAGCTTCACTATCCCTCCCTTTGTCTTTCTACGCTTCCTGATATACCTATAAAAGGTTTTATCCCCCTTCTTAACCGAGTTGGCTATCTTTCCTCAGTTTGGGCCTTTGCTATTCTGACTGCCCTCCCTGCTTCCTTCTGCCTTAACTGGTACAGTTCTCTGTCCTGCTCCTTCTGGGTTTCCTTATACTTCCTAAATGCTATATTTTTCCCCTAACCTTCACCGCCATTTCTTTTGAGAACCATAGTGTCTTTTTCTTTCATTTTGATTTGTTTATTTGCTTCACACAAAGGCTTGTTGCCTCTGTGATGGCAGTTTTGATGTTTCCCCATTGTTGCTCCACCCCTCCTTCTAGCCTGTTTGCTAGTGCTTTTCTAAGGCATTCTCCCATCTTGCCAAAGTCAGCCATCCTGAAGTCCAGAACCCTCACTTTTGTATGGTTTGACTCTGTAGCTGAGTTTATCATGAACCACACTGTTTGGTGGTCACTTGTTCCCAGATGGCTACCCACTTCTAGATCTGAGATCCTCTCACTGTCCCCATTTGAGAGTATAAGGTCTAAGATTGCTCCCTCACGAGTGGGTTCTAAAACTAGCTGTCTGAGGCATGTCACCCGAAGGGCATCGGGAATGGCCCTGCTTTTAGATGTGGCTGCAGCAAAGGTGCTCCAGTTAACATCTGGCATATTCAGGTCCCCCATGAACAGTATCTCCCCTTTCTCTGCCATCATAAGGATGCCTTCTATTATATCCTTGTCCATTCCCTCCCCCTGACACAGGGGTCTGTATACAACATCTGTGTGGATTGTGGTGCCAATTCCAGTCTCTAAGGTGATCCACAGTACCTCCTCTCCTCCCTGTTTGCTCTTTTGTTCAGTTGCTTTCATCCCTTCACTTACATAGAGAGCTACTCTGCCCCCTCTTCTCCCCTCTCTGTCTCTCCTGTAGGTTGTGTACCCTGGTATGTTAACATCCCAGTCATGGTTCTCTGTGTACCATGTTTCTGTGACTGCTACGGTATCCAGGCTTCCCTCTTCCATCAAGGCCACCAGTTCAGGAAGCTTGTTATCCAGACTATGGGCATTGGTAGTCATTACCCTCCATTTCTTGATGGCCTTACCCCTTTTTGCCCCATCCCTGTCCTTATTGCATTTGTCATTTTTTTCCATTTACCCCTGCTCTTCTCCCTATCAACATCTCTATCTTGGCGTTTACGTCACTTAGTACCCTGATTTTTTTGGGGGGGCGGCTAGGATTTCCCTTCTCCTCTCCAGTACCTCCCCCCTTGGATAGTTTAAATGCTTGCCAATTAAGCATTTAAACCTATCAACTAGGGTCCTGGTCACCCTCCTGGACAGATGCAGACCATCACGCCAGTATAGGCCTGCATCCCTCCAGGTGGACCCCAGTCCCCAATGAAGCCAAATCCCTGAGCTCTGCACCAGTTTTTCAACCACTGATTGAATCCCATGGTGTGGAGCACCCTAGCCTCATCTGTGCCATAGACAAGCAGCACCTCCGAGAAGGTTATCGTGCGTGCTAATTGTCTAAGACCCCTCTCCAAGTCCAGAAATGCTTCCTGCACTGCTCTGATCCATTTCTTAGCCAGGTCATTTGTCCCTAAGAAACATAGAAACATAGAATTTGATGGCAGATAAGGACCGCTTGGCCCACCCAGTCAGCCCATTTCCCTACCTAATGGATAAGCTACAGATCCTAGTTAACCAACAGCCTACTTATTTCTACCCCTACCCTCTAGAATTGCCTTATGACTGTCCCATGCATTCTTGAAATCCACCACTGTTTTTGACTCCAGAACCTCCTCAGGAAGGCTGTTCCATGCATCCACAACCCTCTATGTGAAAAAACACTTCCTCACATTACCTCTGAGCTGTTCCCCCTCAATCTTTAAATCGTGCCCCCTTGTTCTTGCACACCTTTTTCTGAAAGATGCTACTCTCTTGGACTTCAATTCCCTTGAGGTACTTGAAAGTTTATATCATGTCCCCTTTCCTTCTTTCCTCGAGGCTATACATATTAAGCTCCTTAAGTCTCTCTTCGTATGTCTTCTGGTGCAGACCCTGCATCATTTTAATTACCCTCCTCTGGACTGCCTCCATCCTTTCTATGTCTTTATGGAGACTGGGTCTCCAGAACTGCACGCAGTACTCCAGATGGGGTCTCACCAGCTGTCTGTACAGAGGGATAACAACTTCCTGTTTTCTACTGGTGATGCCTCTCCCTATGCATCCCAGTATCCCCTCAGCCCTCCTTACTGCCCTCTCAAATTGCTTGCCCACCTTTAGGTCATCTGATATGACTACCCCCAGGTCCCTTTCCATTTTTGTTGCTGTTAGTATCGCACCCCCATTGTGTACTCTTCCCCTGAGTTTTTATTTCCCAGGTGCATTACTTTGCACTTCTTGGCATTGAATCTAAGCTGCCACACATTTGACCATTCCTCCAGCTTTGCCAAGTCCCTTTTCATCCTTTCCACCCCACCTTGTGTATCAACTCTGTTGCAGATCTTTGTGTCGTCTGCAAAGAGACATACTTTTCCTTCTAATCCCTCTGCAATGTCACTTATAAAGACATTAAAGAGGACCGTTCCTAGTACTGAACCCTGTGGAACCCCACTAGTAGCCCCCCTTTCTTCTGAGTGGACTCCGTTTACTATTACCCTCTGTGTCCTATTCTCCAGCCAATTCTTTACCCAGGCTACCATCTTGGGACCCACTCCCAGGCTGGCCAGCTTGTATATTAACCTTTTGTTTGGGACTGTGTCAAATGCCTTGTTAAAGTCTAGGTAGGCGATGTCCACAGCCCCTCCTTGATCTATTACTTTGGTCACCCAGTCAAAGAAATCTATTAGAGTTGTCTGACATGACCTTCCCACTGTGAATCCATGCTCCCTTGGGTTCTGTGCCCCTCTGGCCTCTAGGTACCCAACAATTCTTTCCTTCAGAAGTGACTCCATCATTTTCCCAATCACTGAGGTTAAACTAACAGGTCTGTAGTTTCCTGCTTCTGCCCTGCTCCCACTTTTGTGAAGTGGAATAACATCTGCTCTCCTCCAGTCCTCAGGTACCACCCCATCCTCCCATGATTTGTTAAAGAGGGTATTCAGTGGTGTCACTAATTCTACCCTTAGTTCTTTTAGAATTCTGGCCCCATTGCTTTGTCCACCTTCAGTTTTAAGAGTTCTTTCAGAACCCTTTCTTCTGTGAATGGGCTGGTATCAACCCCCATATCTAGAGTGTTTCTATTGTTTGATTTCGGTACTCCCCCCTCTTCTTTTGTGAATACTGAGCAAAAATATTTTAGTATCTCTGCCTTTTCACAGTCACCCTCTGTCCACCTCCCTCCCCTTTATTAAACCTCACTATCCCTCCCTTGGTCTTCCTTCACTCCCTGATGTACCTATACAAGGTTTTATCCCCCTTCTTAACTGAGTTGGCTATATTTTCCTCAGTTTGGGCCTTTGCTGTTCTGACTGCCTTCCCTGCTTCCATTCACTTTATTTGATACAATTCTCTGTCCTGCTCCTTCTGTGATTCCTTGTACTTCCTGAATGCTTTCTTTTTCTCCCTAACCTTCCCTGCCACCTCCTTTGAGAACCATAGTGGTTTCTTGCATCGTTTTGTTTTGTTTATTTGCTTCACACAAAGGCTTGTTGCCTCTGTGATGGCAGTTTTGATTATTGACCATTGTTCTTCCATCCCTCCTTCCTGCCCATTTGTTAGTGCATTCCTTAGGCACTCACCCATTCTGGCAAAGTCAGCCCTCCTGAAGTCCAGTACCTTTGCCTTTGCATGGCTTGACTCTACTGCTGTTTATCATGAACCATACTGTTCGATGGTCACTAGTTCCCAGGTGGCTACCCACTTCTAAATTTGTGATCCTCTCGCCATCTCCATTTGTGAGTACCAGGTCTAAGATTGCTCCCTCTCGAGTGGGTTCCAATACTAGTTGTCTAAGGCATGCCCCCTGTAGGGCATCTAGAATGACCCCACTCTTAGAAGTGGCTGCTGCAAATGCCATCCAGTTAGCAGTGTCAGTGGCTCAGTAGGTAGCACATTTGCCTCTGAGGCTGGGAAATCAGAGGGCTGTGGGTTCAGTTCCCACATCTGGCACTTGGGTTAATATCCCAATACTGACACTGTAGTGCAGCATGAGAGGGGTGCTGCACTTCTGAGGTGCCATCTTTCAGATGAGACATTAAACCGAGGTCCCATCTGCCTGGATTGGTGGTAGTTCAGGTGGATGTTAAAGATCCCATAGCACTTATCGAAAAAGAGTAGGGGAATTTCCCTGGTGTCCTGGCCAAATTTCCCTCATTCACTAAAAATACCACCAACAGCTTAATCTGGTTCAAGGTCAGTTGGCATTCATCTGTATCCCCCTTCCCTGGGTCGTGCCTGAAAATAAGCAGGATTTGTCTAGTGCACTTACCTGGTCAACAAAAACTAAATAAATAAATAAACATCTGGCATATTTAGATCCCCCATCTGCAATGTCTCCCCTTTTTCTGACATTCTAAGGATATTTTCTATAATTTCCTTGTCCATGTCCTCCCCCTGAGATGGGGATCTCTATACAACCCCTGTGAGGATTGTGGTGCCATTGCCTGTCTCCAAATTGACCCACAGTGCTTCCTCTCCTCCCTGTTTACCCTTTTGTTCTGTTGCTTTGATTTCTTCCCTTATGTGAAGAGCTAATCCTCCTCCTCCTCTTCTTTTACCCTACCTGTCCCTCCTGTAGACAGTGTATCCTGGTATGTTCACATCTCAGTCATGGTTCTGTGTTTACCATGTTTCTGTGACTGCCACGATATCCAGATATTCTTCCTCCATCAATGCCACTAATTCAGAAAACTTGTTACCCAGACTACGGGCAGAGGTACAACTGGAGGGATGTGCCTCTGTTCCACCACCCTCCCTAGGTGGACAATGACATCCAGCTCCCTCCCCTGTGAAGCTGCTCTGGTGATCCTGAGGATTCACTCCCTGTCCCTCCAAGCCATGGCACCAGGCAGGCAGGCACTTTACCTCCTTCTCCCCTTCCTCCTCCAGTTCTACCTTCCTAACAATGGAGTCCCCCACCAGATGTATCCTTCCCCTGTGGGGTCCCATGCCACCCTCCTGTGGGTCTCCTTTGTGGAGTTTCCCAGCATACTCCTTGGTCTCCGCTGTGGGTGCCTCCATAGAGGAACCACACTTTGCCAGAACGGCATATGAATTGTGGAGAGGTACAACTGGAGGGATGCACCTCTTTTTCATCACCCTCACCCTACCTGAGTCCACTGTGGTCCAACCACTCCTGTTTCTTGGCAACCTCTGAGGCAATGGCAGTGGCCCTGGTGGTCCCTGGGTGGGAGAGGAGGTCCCACAAATCCTGGCCAACTCAGCCTGGAGATAAGCAACCTCCTCCTTCAGCCCAGAGAGGTGTCTGCAGATGGGACAACACCGCATCCTCCAAAATGTCTCTCGGAAGACTGCTGCTCCACAGCCACTGCACTGCATCACTCCCATCATGTCTTATTTCTGGCCCCTTAACTGTTGTTTGGAATACTTACTCTTTCCTCTGTTTTTTTTCTTCCTACTTACTGCCTCTGTGCCATTTAAGCTCCTGATCTTCCTGGTCTGAGACAAGAAGTTCCTATATTTTTCAGTAGTCTCCTTACTTGCTCCGAGTCAGACCTCCAGCAGCTAAGGGGGGACGGAGAGCTACTCTTATCCTTCTAGGATGGTGAGTCTTTGGTAGCTCTGTGACCACTCACTTCCTGCTCCCAAACAGGAAGTTCCTGTTGTCAGTCAAATCTTCTGCCTATAAAAGTAGAACTGGTTTAGTGTGTGTGTGTGGGGGTGGTGGGGAGGGAAGGAGGGCAATATAGTCCCACTAGAGAAGTTTAGTTAAAACAGTAGCTCCTTTCTCCTGGAGTTCTCTGCCTGTTCTCTGGCAGAAGCTATCTAGGGCAGTATTTAAATCTGGCTTTAGCCTGGCTTCTTTCTAGCTAACCCACTCCCCCTACTTTACAAATCTTTCTACACTTAGTTAATGGGACAGACACCTAGATAACTGCACAGGTAACAATTCACTTCAACCACCTCTGACAAACACACTAACTTTTTTTTTACCCTAAATTGAAGATCCTAATAGTAGAGTTCTAGTTCTTAGTCCCAGTAAAAAAGTTTAGTTAAAACAGCAGCTCCTTCCTCCTGGAGTTCTCTGTCTGTTCTCTCACTGGATTGGGTGATAGGCGACAGATCTTGGTCGTACTTGCTTGTGCACTAAACGGAGGCATACTATCACCTCAGTTAATTTACAAAGGGAGAAGTCATGCTCACCATCTTAATCACAAGTTCCCCAGTGAGTGGCATGTAATGCACAGTGAGAACCACTGGGCAAATGTGACTACCACAATTCAGTTCATTGAACGTGTCCTAAACCCCTATGTTGCCAGCATTAAATAAAAAAAAAATCTACCTGATGAACAGAAGGCCCTGATTGTACTGGATCTTTATCATGCTCACACCACAGAAGAGGTAATCAAACACTTGGGGGAGAGTGGGCTGATCCCTGTCTATGTCCCCGCGTCCTGTACCGACGCTCTCCATTAAATGTCTCCATTAATAAACTTTTTAAAGATGATTTAAAGTCCCATTTTACAAACTGGTATGCAGGTGATGTGTCAGAGAAAATTGGTGCAGGGATGATGGAGGAGCTGAACATTGACCTCTGCCTAAAAACTCTGAAGGAGCACCACAGTCGCTGGCTTGAGGATAGCAATAAGTGCCTGGCAGCCCGAAAGGATGATGTCATCCATGGGTACAAGCAAGCCGGCATTTATGATGTGCACCACACCTGCCTTAATGAGTAAGTACATATGATTGAGTAGTTCCTGCTGTAAAATTGTTTTTTGGGTCAGTGGTCGATAGGGTGGTCTGTAATTTGGTGTTTCTGTTCTGTTCTGTATCCACAGACAAACACCAAACAACACTGATGAGCATGGACTGCTGACTGTATGTACTAACCGAAGTGTGTGAAGATACTGTAACTAATGAAGAAAGAACACAGGGACACATGGGGCTAAAAAAAGAAGCTTATTTCTTTATTTCTTTGCTTCTGATAATGTTTGAGTTCACTGACTGTTCAATAAACTTGATACTGCATATGATGATTACTGCAGCTTGAACAAATTTCAGTTGTTATTTAAGCAACAATGTCTGGTAATATTAATGTTCATTTTATTTTCGCTTGAAAATGATGATAGTGAATATAGCGAAAATAAAATGAACACGAATATAACCTACTATACAGTATGTTCCATAACAATATGAGGAGTATTCCGGCAGGTAAATAGGAACCTAGACAACCTCTGTTCAGCCGTAGTAGCATCAGGGGTGCCATCAGCTGCTTGTTTCTTCCAAGCATTTTTAAATGTCTGGACTGCCCATTCAGCAGCTCCATTCAAGGCTGGATGATAAGGCAGAGCTAGGGTGTGTGTGACCCCATTTTGCCACAGAAATTTGAAATTCATGAGACATAAACTGGGGACCATTATCAGAGACTAATTCTCAAGGGAGTCCATAAGAAGCAAACAAGTTGCACAATACAGCAATAGTCTTGTGCTCCATGGTGACAGGTTGGCAAAATGTCTAGCCACTTGGAATGACTGTCGATGACTATCAAAAATTACTGCTTGTCTAGCTCAGCACAGTGCACATGTATTCTTTCCCATGGCACTTTTGCCCATGATAAGGGATAAAGGAGTGCTGTAGGAGGCTGGTTTTGTGCAGAAGCACAAGGAGTACACCTGATTACCAGATCTTGAATGTCTTGGTCAAGGCTTTGACACCAGAGGTAACTTCGTGCTCAAGCCTTCATACAATTTACACCTGGGTGACATTCATGAAGCTCATGCAATAGTTGCTGTCTGAATTTTGTTGGTATAACCACTCTGAGACCCCAGAGAATACAGCCTTGCAGGTTGCAGGAATTTGTCTTGAATGTAGTTAGGCCATCCCTTTAAGGTGAAGTGCAAAACTTTTGCAAGCACAGGATCACACCTGGTTTCAGCAGCAACATCCTCACTACCAACAGGTAGATGCCCCAGATAGAACATTTGAAAAACTGAGTTTTCCTCTGTATTTTCTGACTTGGCATCAGAGGGCAGATCACAAATGGGATAAAGCATCGACACTGCCATGATCCTGTGACCACTAGTATTCAATATCATTGTCATAGGCTAACAGGTGCAGAGCCCAATGTTGCATCTTAAGAGCTGCCAATGTAGGTATTGCAGCCTTTGGACCTCGGATAGCCAACAGGGGCTTATGGTCAGTAATCAGGATGAACTTATGCCCATAGAGGTATTTGTGGAACTTTTTAACCCCAAAAATGATGTTGAGGGCTTCCTATTTATTTTATATATTTATGTATTGAAAGGTTTCACCAGGAAAGGCACACTGAACAATCAGGTTGCTCATCTCTCAGTGTGTCTTGGGGGAGAGGGTAGAGGAAATATATTTGTGCATAAGTCCATTTACTGCTTAAGAGTGTGCTCAAGGTGAATGCAATTGGATGTTCTTCCACACTTGGCAATATGTGCAATATACTGCCTGTAAGGTGAAGCATCACAGGCTAACCTCAGTGGCTGGTTTGGGTCGTGGTGTGCTGGTTTGGGTTGCAGTGTGCTGGCCACTTACTGCTTACTAAGAAACTTCCATAATAGTTCAGTAAGCCCAGGAAAGAGCATAATTCTGAAACATTGGAGGATGCAGGTGCGTTTACAATGGCTGATACCTTACTCTCTGTCAGGTGCAGACCCTGGGCATCAATCTGGTATCCCAAATATTTTACAGAATACTGCAGGAAGTGACACTTTGCCAGTTTTACTCACACTCCATAGCTTTCCAACCTGGCTAGGACTTGGTCTAGCAGTACTAAGTGCTCTTCAATGGTGGGCGCTGTGACCAGAATCTCATCCAGAAAACATACCACATGGTCTAGTCTTTGAAGAATCTGGTCCATGGCATGCTAGAAAATAGCAGGAGCAGTTGAGACTCCATAGGCAAGACAATGGTAGCAATAAAGACCTTTATGGATATTGATGGTCAAATAGGACTTAGAGTCCTGCTTCAATTCCAATTGTTGGTATGCGCAAGACAAATCAATTTTGCTAAAGTACTTGCTGTCAGAAGTCCACTCCTCTGGTGAAAGGATTTCCTGGACTACAGTAAACCCCCTTGTGATCAGGGTCAGGATATCCCTCCTCTGTCCTCTTAGCACATTTGCTGTTTCACAATTGAACGTACACCAGAGAATCCCAAGGCTCCCTCTCTTCATGTGAGGAGGTGCAAATATAAGTCGTGAGTCTGTGTTCCTGGGATAGAACCCTCTTGGCCACAGTGCAACAAACCAGAAAGCCACAGGTGTGTATAGGCCCTCAGGGAATGCCCTATATACCTTATTGTGTGTCTTTTTACAGAAATGCAGAGACCGGTTCAACCCTCCACAGACTCCTTCTTGAGACCTTTTGTATTTCCTCCCCATCTCTTGTCCACAGAGTCCCTTGTTGTACTTTACTTTGATAATGTTTGACCCTTAAGCAGTCACACAGGCGTAGTATAGTTTGAACAACCCTTTCCCAAAACAACACACACAAAAGACACTGGCAGAATTATCTTAAAGTAAGCAAAAGGTTTTACTCAGTAATTACTAAATGCAGTAAATAACTTAAAGACAGATAATTTTAGACATTGGTTACAGAATATAGAAAAGAAAATGGAAAATATACAATAAGAACCTACACATTAAAATTCTGAGTTTTAAAGTTCTATCTCAAGTCCTTGCTTGCTGAATTTGAAGTGCAAAGTGTCCTTAGAAAAGTAGTTGAATCTTGGCTCTTGTGATCCAGGAGAAATCCTTGAAAAGGAAATGTCTCTGCTCTCTCTCAGCAGGACAGGGTCCCAAGTGCAAACAGTTTCTTCACATGTAAATTAATGGCAATAGACAAGAAGGCCAAAAGGTAGCAGACAGAGGCAGAAGGCAAAAAGGCACTGATAAAGTTGTACACCCCTGTTTTATGGGATTTCTCAAAAGGGCAGGTCCAGTGGATACTGGATTGCCCAGTGGTTGGCTAGCATTCCGTTTCCATAGCTACACAACCAATCCGGTTTTAATATTTTATTATAAAAAAACAAATGTTGATTTCTGCGCAGGGAACAAAGGGCCCAGATGCAAACCAGTTTCAGCCTGAATTCCAGGAGCAGACCCAGCGTCCCCTCCCCTCAAAAATGGCTGCAATCAAGCTAAACTGAGCACAGCAGTTTACCCAAATGCTAGTCCATTCAGCTGTAATTAGATTAACTCAGGGCAGACCTCTCAGGGCAAAAGGTTCACAGACATCAAAGCTCCTCTAGAGGCCTGGGTCTTTCACAGGCAAACTGAGACACCTGGCCTCCCAGCTATACTTAATTAGCCCTTTTGTTTCTTTTAAATAGTTTAATCAAACTCCAGTTCCTGGCTAAGCAGCTAACAATTTCTGCCCAGCAACAAGAAATGTCATTATTCCAAGGCCCATGTTTTTTTGTACCCATGATCTCTTGCAAGTTAGACTGGGCCACCATGGGCATCGCTGATATATTACGCACATAACATAACATGAATTATGATTAAAACAATAAAATATGGCTTTATCCTGACACACTTGCCTCCAGCTAAGATAGCAAAAAGAACTGCGTTTGGTAAGGGATATGGCTCTGGTTCAACACAGCGATTTACAGTCACTTTGTAGCCTCCGCACAGCCATATAGCTTTGCCCTTCTTCGGGACCACCACTATTGGCACTGGCCAGTTGCTCCGTTCCACCCATGATATGATGCTGTGACATTCTAGTCTTTCCAGTTCCTTTTCCACAAGTCCCTTAAGCACATAGGGAAGAGGACATGGCTTGAGGAATATGGAAGTGGTGCCTAGTCGCACCCCCGATAGTCCCCTTAAGTTTTTGTATGGTTCCAAAACCTTCTTGAAAAATAGGATGGTGGTTGTCCACAATCTTTGCAAGGGCCTCTCTGGAAGTGGTGGAAACTTCTTTCAGCATGAAGGTCTTGGCCCAATTCAAGTGGGTCTGGTGAGGCCAGTTTCTTCCCAGGAGTGCCGGATGGTTACCTTGGACCACAGCTAAGGGTAATGTGGATTTTTTTTCCTCATAGGTGACCAGAACTAGGACCTCTCCTTATACTGGAATCTTGTGCCCTGTGTAGGAGGTAAGCTGTAGACTGGACGGTTGGAGCAGGCATTGGCTCAGACAGTCCCTGTAGGCATGTTCTGAAATAAGTGAAACAGATGCTCCAGTGTCAAGCAGCATCTTCACTGTGTTGCCTGCTAACTTGAGGGGAATGCAGATTCTGTCCTCTCCGGTTTGGGTAGTGTTCACCGTATATACTGCCGCCATATCTCTCTCAGAAGGAGATTCTTCATCTGCTGAACTGAAGCTACCATAAGTCACGTACTGTGCTCGAGATGAGTGTTGCTTACTATTGCAGACTCTAGCGATGTGGCCAATCTTCCCACAACTGCGGCAAGTCTCCTGTTTGAAGCTGAAAGTATGATGCGGGTGCTTGCCCCCACACCGATAGCAGGGTTTGCTAGGTTTGGTGTTGTGTCCCCCCTGGGTTAGGTGGTACTTTGGATTTTGATGGCTGTGCTTCTGCAAGGGTTTGGTGCCATTCAGACATGGCTTTAGCAGATGTGGAGTGGTTGACCTTGTGAATGCCATTCTGGGGACCCATTGTATGCTCCGTGAATTGCTATGAGTCTTTCCTGGCCAGTTTCATGCCCAAAGCAAAATTTCAAGCTGACTGAAAAGTTGTCTCTTTCATTGAGGAGCCACGGAAGATAATATTCATACCGAAGGCCACAGACAAATCTGCCTCAGAGGACTTGGTCTAGAAAAGCTTCAAACTTGCAGGTGGAGCCAACTTTTTACATAGAAACATAGAAGTTGATGGCAGAGAAGGACCACAAGACCCTTCCAGTCTGCCCATTTTTTTTATACCATATGAATGTGCCATAGACCTTTACACTGTCAATGGCCTATCTATTCATACTCATCTGTATTGCTCCCTTATGCCTACCACATGCCCGTCTGAAGCCCTGCACTGTATTTATATCCACCACTTCCTGAGGTAGGCCATTCCATGCATCCACCACTCTTTCTGTGAAAAAGAACTTCCTCAGATTACCCCTTAATCAGCCTCCCTCTAATCTCATGCTGTGTCCTCTTGTCCTGCTATTTTTCTTATATTGAAACATGTTAGACTCGTTCACCTTGTTAATGCCATTAAGGTGTTTGAATGCTTTGATCATATCACCTCTTTCTCTCCTTTGCTCTAGGGTATACATATTGAGCTCCGTTAATCTGTCCTCATATGTTTTCTGATGCAGTCCCTGCACTATTTTGGTTGCCCTTCTCTGGACTGCCTCCATTTTGTTACTGTCCTTGTGAAGGTGCGGCCTCCAGTACTGCACGCAGTACTCCAGATGGGGCCTAACCAGTGTCTTGTAAAGAGGGATTATTACCTCCCTCTTCCGACTTGTGATATCCCTACTAATACACCCCAGAATCCCCCTAGCCTTACCTACTGCTTTAGTGGTCTGCTTGGATGATTTCAGGTCATCTGTGATGATGATGATGATGCCCAAATCTCTTTCTTCCCTTGTTATTGACAGCAACTCCCCTCCCAACCTATACCTTTTTTGAGAACAATCCTAAAGTCTGCAAGGCTTTCCCCCGCCTCTTGGTTTTATTTATTTTTATTTTGTTTATTTAGTTTTTGTTTACCGGGCAGGTGCACTAGCCATAACCATGACTATTTTCAGGCACAAACGGGGAGGATACAGTACAACAACAAAACATAACAATTTACAAAAATAGCTTGGGATAAAAATTTTACAGTGAACAAAGTAGGTCAAAGTAGATCTGGAGAGAAAGGTAATTGCATCAAGACAATACATCAGTAGTTCATACATAAATTTACATTAAATGAAAAACAATAGAGATGCAGGAAGGAAAGAAGCAATGCTGAAAGGTGGTTAAACAGGATAGACATGGAGAAATTGAGAAAAAAGAGAAGGAGGTTAAAATGAGATGGAAACAGAAACTTAGTGTAAGTGCAGGGCAGAGCTGGTGTTGAGGGAGTGGGCTAAGGGGGTTTGAAACAGGAGCATTTGTTTGTTGAGATAAGGTACTTGCATAGCTCCATCTTAAAGGCTTTGTGAGAGGGAGCAAGGCGCACAGTTAATGGGAGGGAGTTCCAGTATTGGGGAGCTAGAACGGCAAAAGAACTTGCCCCCTTGGAAGAACTGTGCCTAGGGATATAGACAAGGGACTTGTCCACAGAACGCAACCCGTAGTGAAAGGGCTGTTTGAGAAAGTACTTGGCAAGGGACTTAGGATTTTGTGATCTGATGATGCTATTGATGACAGAGCCTAGAGAGTAGAGCCTTGACTCTTTTGGTGGCAGCCAATCAGTAGAGGAGACAGTGGTGTTCAAGTCAGTGGGTAGAGGAAGCGTAGCCACAAATGCTGTTGTAGGTGACATCCCACTTGTGTAGGCTAGACTTAGATGCAGCAGTATAGGTGGCAATGCCATAGGTAAGTGAGGGGAGGAGAATGCCGTGAGCTATGACTAACCTGGCAGAAGGGGTTAGAACATAGCTAGTGCGATAGGCAATACCCAGCTTGGTGTTCACAGACTTGCATGCACTTTGCATATGGAGATCAAAGCTTAGTGACTAGTCGAGGGTAACACCAAGGTATTTAAAAGAGGTAACAGATCCAACAGTGGAGCCATCCAAGGCACAGACTTTGAGATTGCTTAGGGGGTGTTTGCTTTTAGAGTTGTTACCAAAGAGCATAACCTTGGTCTTGGACTCATTTGAGACCAGCTTGTGGTTAGCTAACCATGATTGTGCAAGTTGAAAGTCAGCTGACAGCTACTGATTTATGTCCTCTATGCATTTGGCACTGGTGTAAAGAACGATATCATCTGCATATAGAAGGGAGGAAGTCTCTGATAGGTTTGACGTGATGTCATTTATAAAAATGGAGAAAAGGAGTGGGGCAAGAATGGACCCTTGGGGCACTCCAATATTCAGTCCAGTCTTACCAAAGAAGGTGGAGTTGTATTTGATCATTTGAGTCCTATTTGATAGGTAGTTATCAAACCACCTTACAACATTAGGCACAAAGCCCAGTGAACATAGGGTAGCAAGGAGGATAGAGTGGTCAACCAGGTCGAAGGCCTTTGTCTTGTCAATGAAAACTGCCCCTTTGAGAAGGCCAGCATCCAGGGCAGATAAGGTGTCTGATATAAATTTGAGGAGAGTAGTAGTAGTGCTGTGTCCCTTATGGAATCCATGCTGTGCAGTAGTTAGAAGGTCGTATTTCTGTAGGAATTCAATAGTTTGGTTTGCTACTAGCTTTTCAAGGATCTTACTGAGGACAGACAGGATGACAATGGGTCTGTAGTTGGTGGGATCTTTGGAATCACCTTTTTTAAAAACAGGGGTAACCTTTGCTGACTTCCAGATATCAGGTACTTGGCTTTGGCCGAGAGAGAGAGTGAAGATCTTTGCTAGGGGAGCAGCTATAAAAGGGGCAGCCAGTTTTCGCAGCTTGGGTTCCAGGATATCGGAGCCAGTAGTCGTTGTCTCTGAGATTTTCTTTAGGAGGATGAGGACTTCTTCACGTGTAATTGACTTGAAGTAGAAAAGGGCGACTGACCTAGCAGGAGGAGTATTAGGAATTTGCAGTACCGGGAAGAAGGAAGTAAATGATGTAAGATCAGAGAATTTGCGATTGAAAAACTTTGCAATGGTCTCTGGATCATTACAATTTATGCCATCAAGAATCATGTCACTTGGTGACGAGGGCTGGTTTGAACCCAGGAATGACTTGACATGGGTTCAGAATTTCCTGGAGTCACCATAAGAGTCTGTAAGCAGTTCCTTGCAGTATGAGCTTTTAGCATGCTTGATGTATTTTTTACAGGCATTCTGCTGAGCTCTGTAGGAGTTATAGTCACTTTGTAGGCTGCAGTTTTTGAACAGGTGCCAACTTTTGTTCCTCATCCTTAATTTAGCAAGAAGATCGGCCTTTAGCCAGCGGGTTTTCCTCTGTTTGACCCAACATGTTTCCAGGTGACAATGATGGTCCTGAATAGCTAGAAATTTGGTTAGGAAGATGTTTAGGGCAGATTGAACATCAGTAGCCTTATACAACTTGGCCCAGTCAATGCAGAAGACATCCTGTAGAAAGGATTGGGGCACAAGGCCTGCATAATTATGGAAGGTGATGAGATGAGGCTTTGATGGAGGTGGGACAGCTTTACCCCAGATGCAGAAGGTAGGGGAGTGGTCGGTAATAGCATCAGCTAGCGTGCCTGAGTTGAGAATACGTTCAGGACGCTTTATCATTATCCAGTCCAGCAGGGTGCTGCTGTTCGAGTGCAGGGCTGTTCTAGTAGGCTCAGTGATCAGCTGATGGAGGTTGAAGCTTTAAGGAGGTAATATAGCACAGTGGTTTAAGGCTCTGAGCTGCAAATCTGGAGACCTGGGTTTGAATCCCACAGCCCCCACTTGCATACTGTGTGATCCTGAGCAAGTCACTTAACTTCCCTGTGCTCCCAGGTCGCACCTGTAAAAAAGCTTTCAGCTTAGTGTGCCACTCCTGGTTAAACAATTAAAAAAAAAAAGCTTTAAATCTTTGAGAGTGACATGGCATGGGTATTACCCAGCCAGTTTATATTTAGGTCCCCGAGTATGAGCACCTCATTTCTACCAGCAAGTAAAGACATTTGATTGATCAGCTCATCCAGTCCCTTCATACCATTTTTTGGTGGGTTATACACACAGACGATATGCAATTTCTTTGATCCCCATGTGAGAAGTGTATGTAGCAACTCGCATTGGACTTGGGACGAGGGGCGTATAGCAGTAAGGCTGAGGTGATTTTTGAAATAAATAGCAGTGCCACCATCTCTTTTGTTTGTAATTCTGTCATTCCGTAGTAGATTATAGGAAGGTATTTGGAAACGGGAATCATGGACAGAGGGTTTGAGCCATGTTTCAGTTAAGCAGAGTATAACAGGCGTGTAGTGGGCAGTCCAGGTTTCCAACTCAGCAAAGTTATGTTCAAGGCTCCTGATATTATGGTGAACTATTAATGGTAGAACTGGAAATGTTCTGCAGTGATAATGGGTTCAGAACTATAATGAGCTCTAAGTGTGTCAGTCAGTTGCTGGTAAGTTCACTCTGTCGGCTTCTGGGGGGCAATCAAACTTTTAAGGAGGATATACTCTTTTGCCAGTCAAGTGGCAAGAATAATGTCTGCTTGTTTAGCATCATTAATGTCATTTGCTGCCAGCCATCTCTCAAATCTTTCTAAATAGGATTCACAATCTTCCTTCACCTCATTAAATTCAGGAACGTGGCCTATAGTAGCCACTGAGATTGCTTAAACTGTAATGTCGGTTGAGAAATGTGCCCACAGTTTAAACCTTCGTTGGCCTTCCTTGTTGCCAATATGATAAACTGGAACCAGAATGCTTCTGGTGTACTAACTATGCGGGGTTCTGAAGTGTGGGCCACAGGCAGACAAACAGGCTGAGGCAGGCTTCTTCTGAATGCTCCTTCTTTAATTGCTGATGAGGAACAGAATACATTAGTGCACTGTACTGGAACAAGGTGTACAGCCAACAGAACTGGTAACTGGAATACAGGACAGTTTCCCCAACAGGCCTTACTCATTACTTAGTCAGCATCAGCACGAGGGTCTGATGTCTCATAACTATGGTGTGGGTTTCCCAGCACTGTGTAACTAGAGCACCCCCTGACATACTGAAATCCCATGATACTATGCGGTCCCACACTAAATATAGCCTGGCAGCAAATACGGCCGTGTTACTACAGGCAGACTGACAAGGCTTTGCCAACTCACTGACAACTCAGTTGCTAGGGAGACTTTTCCCTCTGGTGTCTACATTTCCCTTTGTGTATGGCAGTTTTTTGTGCTGGCTTTATGGGGCTAGAGATGCAGTGAAATAAAATTTTGCTGGCAAAATCAGCAATTTCGCCGCGTGAAATTTTTCACAAAATTGTGGCGACATTTTGCCCACTGCAAATTATCTCCCTGTTGCTGGTGTCTACTGGTCCCCCCAGCCACTCACCGGACCAAATTTCAAACTAAAAATTAATTCTCCCTGGTGTCTAGTAATACCCCTCAAGGGCGATCACCGCCCAAAGTAACAAATCAAGCCCCCATTAACTCATTATTTTCCCATCCTCCAGACCCCAATCCTAAAAAAATATTTCCATCTCCACTCCCTGGTGTCTAGTGCCCCCACCCTGTCATCAGATAGCGCCCACCCGCTCCCCAGTACCCCGATCGGGTGCTTGTATAAGCATGCACTCGTTCATTGAAGTGCTCTATCAGCTGCTGGCCGTGGAGGTGAGTGGAGGGCTGTGCCAGTGTCCCAATCGGGGTACTGGGGAGGTAGCAGGGTGGGCGCTATCTGATGACAGGGTGAGGGGTAGGGAGTCCACTAGACACACCAAGGAGTGGGGATTGAAATTGTTTTTAGGATTGTGGGGATCGGGGAAAATAATGAGTTAACTGGGGGGGCTTGCTTTATTCACTTTGGGCCGGTGATTGGTTGGGGGGGCAACCAAACACCAGGGAAGACACCAGGAAGAATTCATTTTAGTGGAAATTTTGGCCGGTGAGTGACCGGGGGGGGGGCACTAACCAAGGAGTCATTACTGCAGAAAATTTCACCTGTGGGTGGCGAAATTACTCCCGAGCATGGCAAAAGTTCAATGGCTTGGGGGCGAAATTTCGCTTACTCAGTGGGCAAAATTTTGCTTTTCACCCAGCAAAATATTTCACAAAATGCTCGAATTACACAAAATATTTCACAGGGCGAAATTTTCCAATTTCGTGCAACACTAAGTGGGGAGCCTTTAGTGCCCTGATTTTGCACCACCACTAACTGCAACTGCGTATTAGGTTGTTGGATTTCTGTGGATTTGAACTGATTAGGACTATTTTGAGTAATTTAACTGCATTCTATCGAATCCTAACTGTGATTTAATTGTCAAATTTCTACTGTAGTCCTTTGAGCCGCTAAGATGTATTAATTCAGCTATTTCTGCACCAAGATGGTCTTACTTATGCTTGGGACCTAATTTCCAAAAGGGTCCCAAAGGGTAATGACCAGCAGCAGTAAATGTACAAGTTACATGATTAAATTAGAATATTTTCTAATAGTTGTCATGATTCATATTTACAAAAGGCATATTTACAAATCACACAATAGATTATGCGATGGTCGATATTTACAAATATTTATTTATTTATTGAATTTTGTTAACTGGATGGGCCCACTGAGATTAAAAGTTCCTTTTTCTGGGGCGACCCGGATTTAATTACATATACGGTAAATCAGTACAAGATACATTTAGAGGTACATCATGGTAAAACCTCACAGGATACAATAAGCGTGTATTATTGACAGTAGACAACAGTTAAGAACTTAGGGTCAACATGATTTAACAGGATACATCTAGAGGCGTGCAATATTTCTTGGGGTTTAAGAGCATGGCTCAGCAAGGACAATTAGTTGAGTAGCACTAACTAAGGTGCAGAGTTACAGAACAGGTGTGTATTGTTCAGTGGTTACAGGTGCAGATCATACATTTATACAAGAAAGCTAGGCTAACAGAGACTGCCCACTGGCTGACTTGCTTGTGTTCACATTTCAGGCATGAATTGGTGAATTAATTCATGCAACGACAGGGTTTGTCTAGGAATCTGTATAAAGAATATTTGAAGGAGTGGGGCACTAGAGAGTCTGCTTAAAGACGGACTCTTTCTGTTAGAGCTCTCACTTGCAGGTGAGCAGATGATTTTTACTTATTAAATACACATTTTATGCTTTGCCAAACTTGGACATTGAGTTATCGTTTGGTATCCGCTACTCTTGAACACTGACCAATCAAAAATAGAATGTCCCAATAAAGCAGCAGTGGCTGGAGGACAGATATATGTATTGCAGACCATGGAGTTTACAAAGCCTTCGAGTGCAGTGGGAAGAACTGACCAGGCCACTGAACCACATTGGGAAATGCTTCTCACTACCGTAACGTCTATGGATGCAAAAAATTGGAGCTTTCTTACAATGTTTGGTCACTCAATATATGAAAATCACAGTGCCAGCAGACACAAAAAACAGATACCACCTTAATGTGTTTGAAAATATTCAGTGTGCTTACAGTATCAGAATTATTGGGCTGTTGAAAGGTTGCACCAGGTGACATTGCTATGGACTTTGTGCTTCAGTAAATACCAGAGTTTATATAAATCACAGAGGATGAAGAAGGGTTCTTTGTGAAATGGGCCTACTGTGTTAATGCAAGATTGGGAGCCACGCCTTCCAAAACCCAAGGATCCTCCTGATCATTACTAGTGGATCGGAGATGCATCACCTTGTTTTGAAGGCTGTCAAGGAACAACCACTTCAGCATCACTCCCAGCCAGTACACATTTTCCTGACCTCTAATATGTGACAGGTTGTCACTGTAAGCAGTTTGGTGGGGTGTGTCACAGTTACAAGGACTGGTAGAAGTACAGTACTTGCTTCAGTTTGGCTCCATAATGCTAATGGTGGAAAAGCCTTTAAATTTTAGACCTCCGAGATAGGTCACATGATGTACTGCTGAATTCCAGCTTGGAACCAGAGCCAGATATGATGCTTCAGGTGAATGATGGCATATAGCAGCTGAGTACACAGTTGGGCTGTAAGTTTGGGGACGTGGAATGTTTTTTCCCTGTAGTAACTTATGCTGGAAGACCCTGTTGGGCTGAGATTTCCACCTAAAGACTGCTGCTGTGAAGTGTTGATGTATGCTTGATGCTTTTTTAAGGCTAAGTGAAACTTGATATACTGAATTGTACTGTATCATATACTTAAATTTGTGAGAAGGGTATCCTCCTTGCCACAGTACTCTCCTTGTCATTTTAGCAAAGGAGTGTGGGATATTGGAGGCCAGTGAGTACTTCCTGAAACCTTCTGGCTTATCTCCTCCCCACTACTCATTGTCTGTAAGGATTAAAAAGCACTTGGTGCTATTTACTGCACAATTTACCCCTTTACACACTGGGTAAGCCTTCTTAAAGGCTATTTTATTCTTATTGGAATTTTATGGTAGCGCGAAACCGGAAGTAGCACGACTACGCACTTCCGGTTTGCACCCTACATAACCACTCACACTAGCGAGCAGGCAGCTGATAGTACACTGCTGCTGTGAAGTGTTGATGTATGCTTGATGCTTTTTTAAGGCTAAATGAAACTTGATATACTGAATTGTAATGTATCATATACTTAAATCTGTGAGAAGGGTATCCTCCTTGCCACAGTACTCTCCTTGTTATTTCAGCAAAGGAGTGTGGGATATTGGAGTCCAGTGAGTACTTCCTGAAACCTCCTGGCTTATCTCCTCCCCACTACTCATTGTCTGTAAGGATAAAAAAGCACTTGATGCTATTTACTGCACAATTTACCCCTTTCCACACTGGGTAAGTCTTCTTAAAGGCTATTTTATTCTTATTGGAACTTTATGGTAGTGCGAAACCGGAAGTAGCGCGACTACACACTTCCGGTTTGCACCCTACATAACCACTCGCACTAGCAAGTGGGGCAAGCATGCGTGGGACTGTACACAGAGATGCACGCAGAGACAAGCACGTTCTGCGCTTGTCTACTGTGTCCACCAGGGTCAACAGGCACAGGACATCAGAATAAGGCACTATCTAAAAGGTAACCTACAGACCATCAATTGCTTCTTCCTCTATAGTCTCTGTTCCAGCACTAGTCATGAATAAAGCAAATCTGTGTACATCATGTTTAATGTACACTACTGGCAAGCAAGTAGCTAACTTTGTGTGTGATAGATACATTTTGCTGAAAAGCTTGCAGGAAGAAGCTAAACATCTGCAGCCTAAAGAAACTCTTAATTCTGAAATTAAAGCACTAGAGGACTATATTGACCAGATGTCGCTCTTAGTTGATGCCAATATGTCTACCGCCAAGCACCCAGAAGACTCACTCTCCCATGAAATATCCTCTAGCAACCACTCTGCATTTAACTTAGCAGAGCAACCAGTTATTTCTTCAACCCCTCAACTTATACTATTAATAATGACGACTGAACAACAATTCCTCACAAGAAACACACTAGGAAAAGCAACCATCTTAACAAAAATCAAGCACTCCCCCTACAAAATTCATTTGAAATCCTTTTACAAAAAATTGATAGAGAT
Organism: Neoceratodus forsteri; assembly: GCA_016271365.2. Lineage (NCBI taxonomy): Eukaryota > Metazoa > Chordata > Ceratodontiformes > Ceratodontidae > Neoceratodus > Neoceratodus forsteri. The sequence goes on from CM028132.1 coordinate 503,199,712, forward strand.
GCAGGCATTGCACTGGGAGACTGTAGCAATAAAACACCTAAAGATGATGATTCCAAATTTCCCACTGAAACACCCACTACAATAGAAACAAACCCTTTACCTACCACATCACAGTCTAGCAAATTTAACAAGCTTAGCAAGGGACCTAAACTTCAGGCCCACAAAGAAATAATTACCAAATCGGAAATAAACTCTGCTTTAGTTACAAATCCTACGATAAATGTTTCAGAATTACATTCACCAGTAGGACCCCATACCAGACAACAGGTAATTGTTCTAGGTGATTCAATTATAAAATATCTAGATAGAGCAATATGTAATCCTGATAAGGAACACAGAATGTGTTCTAGTTTCAGAGGGGCAAAAATTGCGGACATTACATCGATGGTAAAACCTATACTGTCCACGGCTGGTGACAATCCCTTAGTAATTGTTCATGCAGGAACCAATGATATTTGGGGATCACAACTCCTGCAAATTAAACAAGACTTTGTTGCATTAAATAACATATTAACTGAGCGTGGTTGTACTGTCTGTATCTCTGAAATACTACCAATTCCAAGAGCCACCAGATATATCACTTCTAAAATAAAGGCCCTGAATGAATGGCTCCATAAATGGTGCCACCGACAAGGAATTAAGTGTATAACACACTTGGAGGAATTTGAGGATAAACCTTCACTCTACTGTTGGGATGGATGGCATTTAAGGAGAAGAGGAAGTACAATTTTGGGTCAAAAGATAACATCATATATAAACACACATTTAAACTAACAACTAAGGGGGCGACTGGGGAGACACCTTGGTCTCTTATTAATAACTCTTGCCTAAAACATAGTACTAAAATAAATATTTTCACTTTCAATGCACGATCAATGAATATTTCTAAGTATGCTGAGCAGGAAGTTTTAACTCAGACCCTAGACTTAGCACTAATAGCAATTACAGAAACATGGGGTAATTCAGAAAAAGAAAGGATAGCTGAACTTCCTGGTTATAAACATTATTACAAACACAGAGAGAACTCAAAAAAATGTGGAGGGGTTAGCTTATACATAAGAAAAGATATTCAGTCTTATGAACTAGAAACAAATACACAAACTGAAAGTGTATGGGCCTATATTCGACCCACAGGCACTCAACAACTACTCATAGGAACTTGTTATAGACCACCATCATCATCTGATATAAATTCTACTAGACAACTAGTTGAAGAGCTTAACCAACTAGCATTCAAAGACAAAGTTCTTATACTGGGAGATTTTAATCTTCCCACCATAAATTGGGACACCCTATCTGGTACTAATCAACATCATAGGTATCATAGGTAGTTACAGAGCAGAGAAGACTTTCTTCCATTGTGCTCACTTAGGCCCTAGTTATGGTAGCTCCCTATTTTGTTCACTACACAATATTTATCCAGTTCCCTCTTGAACTCAAGCATGGTCTTACTAGCAACCACCTCTTCAGGCAAGTTGTTCCAGACTGGAATTACCCTAACACTAAACCAATGTTTTCTTTTTATTGTCTTAAAATGTTGCCCCTTCAACTGCCATGAGTGTGACCTAGTGCCATGATACTGATCCCTAAGTGTAAGTCCCAGTTTCTCCCTTAAGTTGATGTCTTTAAGCGATCTATACACCATACACAAGTCTCCTCTCAATCACCTATACTCCAGTGTGAACATTCCGAACTCTTCCAATCTGTCTTCGTAATCTTGGTCCCTAACATCTGCCACCAAACTTGTTGCCCTTCTCTGGACCCTTTCCAGTCTCTTGACATCTGTCCTAAACCCTGGTGACCAGAACTGGGCACAATACTCCAAATGTGGTCTTACCAGTGAACCATACAAAGGCACAATCACCTCCCTCTTCCTACTCTTAATATGTTTCTTAATATTAATAAGAATACTACCAGCGGTCCTTATCACCTGGCTACAGTGTTGCTGGAACTTGAGATCATTAGTCACTTTAACACCCAGATCTCTTTCTTTGATGACCTTCCCCAGCATATGTCCATTTAGAACATAATCGGCTTTTTTTGTTATTTTTCCCAAAGTGCATAACTGCACATTTACTGGTGTTAAAAGATAACTTATAATCTCTCGCCCACCTTTCCATTTAAAATAAAGCATCCTGTAGCTTCATTACATCCTCACTATTTTTGATACTAGTACCAATCCTGGTGTTGTCTGCAAATTTGGTTTCCCAAACATCCCCTCCACCAGTCAATGATATATATATGTATATATATATTAAACAAACAAGGCCCCAGCACTGATCCCTTGGGAACTCCACTTTCCACACCTAACCAATCAGAATATACACCCTTTAAACAAACCCTCTTCTTTCTATCACTCAACCATGCTTTTACCCAACATGTAATATACCCAGGTATTTTGTTTTCTATTAAGGCGTCCACCAATTCCCCATGTGGGACCTTATCAAATGCCTTTGAAAAGTCCAACAACAATATGTCCACAGAGGTGCCCTCGTCCAAGGCCCTATTCACATGCTCATAAAACTCCAGGAGATTTGTCTGACATGATAAACCCTTCATAAAGCCATGTTGTGCATTATCACAGTCCCCTGCCAAGTTCATGAACTCCACTATTTGGTCCTTAATAATAGTTTCCAACATCTTCCCCAAAACAGTGGTCAAGCTTACAGGCCTATATTTACTCAGATCCTGTTTAGACCCCTTCTTATGGATAGGGACGACATTTGCTTTACGCCAGACCTCTATCACCTCCCCTCTATCCAGTGATGTTTGGAACAATACTGTTAGGTGCTGCCAATACTGTTGCCAGCTCCTTAAGGACTCTAGGATGGATCCCATCTGGTCCCTGAGATTTATTTGGGTCCAGGTGCATCAATCTGTCCTCAATATCCCCTTTATTCAATACAATTCTATAACCTGCATTATACTGATGGTCCCTAGTACTTTCAGATTTGTCATTAAAGACTGATGAAAAATAAGTATTAAAATGCCCTGCCATAGCCTGGTTGTCATCAACTAAATCCCCAGCCTGGTCCTTTTTTTTGGTGTTTATTTCTCCTCGGAGCTCCAGCTACAGCCCCCGCCTGCGCCATTCCCGGCACCATCCCGGACATGAGACCCCTCCCTTCGCACCCTGCCAGGAATGGCACCAGGAACGACGCATGCAGCGGACATCCATTTTCTTGTTTTCTCTCCCGACGGACCATGGCGATGCAATGGCGCCAGCGACTGAGTGCGCGCACGCTCCCGTGCATGTCTAGTCAAGCCGCCTGCCACGCCCTGGCTCCTTCCTTGTCTTACGGCTACATGCTGCTGTTGATCCCCAGCCTCCGCTTAGGGGTCAGACAAGCACCGGCCGACCAAATCCTCACCCCGAGATGGAGAGCAGTCCTCGGATGCTCGATCCATCTCCACCCTGCCGACCCCGGCAACCCGCTACCATTCCGAACACGGGTCGCCGGCGTGGCGCGAGGTGTGGCATCCAGCGCCTCAACCCTCAGCGCCACTGGGCCGGCCCCAGCCTGGTCCTTAATAGGTTCCACAGTAGTTTTACACATCTTTTTGTTATTAATATAAGTGAAGAAAGATTTATGGTTATCCTTAACTCTTGTGACCAGATTTAACTCATATTTTTTGAGTTGCCTAATTAATTGTTTTTTTAGTTTCTTTTAACAGTTTATTGTACACAGCCCAATTTTTTGCGCACTCACTTTTCCTGGCTTCATTATAAGCTCTTTTTTTTCTTTTAATCAATCTTTTAATTCTAGGGGATAGCCATGAGGGAATTTTACCTATTCCATTATATTTCTTCCTGAGTGGAACATATTTATTTGCCAAACGTACAATCTTCTTCTCCAAGATAACTCAGTTATCCTTTAATTTTCTATTTTCAAACTCTTTCTGCCATCCCCACTCCATGAGTTCCATCCTCATTTTATGGAAATCGGCCTTGTTAAAGTTCCGAACCTCGGTTGAACCAAAAATCATAGTATTTACTCCCTTAAGTTCAAAACTAATCATACAATGATCACTTGAACCAAGTGGTGAGGTAACACTACAATGTTTAATCGAGTCCCCTAAATTACTTAATACAAGGTCTAATATGTTATCCCCCTTGTGCTACTCCCTATATGTTGATCCAAACCAGCTAGTAAAAAAGAGTCCAGGTATCTTAACTCATTTGGTGTCCCTGCTATTTGTTTTGACCAATTGATGCCAGGCAGATTAAAGTCGCCTAAAAGAATGATACTTTCAGTAGACTCTAAGGAGTTCAAGAAATTAAGAACAGCCTCTTCGTTTTGTTGGGAAATCAAGGGTGGTCGATACATAACCCCAATTGTGATATTTGGGCCATCTAGTGGCAATATCTTAACCCACAGATGTTCAATTCCTGGTATATGGGGAACTTCAATAGCTACTGATTTTATTGTATCAGATACATACAATGCTACCCCTCCACCTTTTTTACTTAATCTATCCATGTGATATAGATCAAATCCTGGTATATGATGGTCCCAGGTATCCTCAGATGTCCACCAGGTCTCAGTTATGGCACATATCTGGATGTTATCTGTATTAAGTAGACAAACTAGTTCTTTAAATTTGTTTGTAATGCTCCTGGCATTAAGGGACAGGCATTTCCAGTCCTGAGATACATTAATCTTCTTAAGATATTTGGAGATACCTCCTGATGCCTGGGAAGCTAGGTGACTACCCCCTACCCCCTTGGTACCTAATTTAAATGGTTTACTACCTGTTGTTGTATTTCCCTAGCTAGTAGTCTAGTACCATGTCTATTAAGATGCAACCCATCATTCCCAAATAAACCTGGGTCCTTAAAGGTGTCCCAGTGGTGAATAAATGCGAAATCCTCCCTATGGCACCACCTTCTCAGCCACCCATTAAGCTGTCTAATGTCCCTATGTTTGGCTACCCCATCTCGAGGGGTGGTAAGGATTTCTGATATCCTAATGTGGCATCCCTGTACCCTCAACTCCTCACCAACAGCCTCAAAGCCCCTTTGAATATCCAGAAGTGCCCTTTTTCCAACATCATTTGTACCAATGTGTAGTACCGTGACTGGATTTAGGGTATTGTCTAATAATCCTGGCAACGATTTACGAACATCCCCTATACCTGCCCCAGGTAGAGTACTAACAGTTGTAAACTCATTCCTACCTTAACATAATATTTTATCTGTGTTTCTAACCATGGAGTCACCAATAACCAGAAGCTCCTTGTTTTGTCTATTAACTCTTGGTAACCCCTGCTTATTGATCCCTACTGTTACTTCAAGTCTTTCTCTGAGCACACCGTGGTTTGGATCTAGTTGGTCAATATTGTCCTGAACTGCCTCTGTACTGAGGATGGCGTATCCATTGTGAATGTCAATCTGTCCATTTCCACCAATATTCCTTCTTCCCTTTTTACTACCCTTTTTCACCCTACACCAATCTTCCTCTTCCTTAGAGTCCATGTAATTGTTTGCATCCAGGTGTATGTCTTCCCCTACTGCATATGCAACCCCAACTGCCTGAGCCTTTACATTTTGTTCAACACAATCATCCATAGCTGAATTGATAAATTTTTCTAATGAAGATATCTCTACCTGTAGTTGAATCCTATTTTGTAATGATTCAATTTCTTGTTTCAAGATTTCAATCAAGGTGCATTTATCACAAACAAAATAATTGACCTTTTCCCCTTCCTCATACATTTTACATATGTGGCAAAAGTTCTTACTAGAGTAGTCCCTATATATCATACCCATGTTTAGCTCCGTATTATAGCAGAAATTACCTAAATGTGTCTACTTACAGACCTTCCTAGTTTGCAGCAAGTCTAGTGTCTCCTTTTCTCAACTGACGCTGACAGACACCACTGGCCTGTGCCCGCGTCGCCTCCACTCTGCGCTCAACTCCGCTCACTGTAGCCGAGCTTTTAATAGTGCAGTGCTATGACGTTGCCCTCATTGCTATGGCAACAATCCCGAGAGCTCCTGATTCCTGGAGTAGACTGTGGGGGAAACCTGCCCTTAAAAGATCAGGTTATACCCCACCTGCCAGCCCAAAACACTTCTCCAAAGCCCACAAAGTGAGCCAGTCAGCTGCAAGCTCCTCGAGTAGTGAGGGGTTCCAGCAGCGCCACCGGGAATCAAAGTGACCTACTTCTTTCTGTGTTGAATGCAGCTACAGCTGCTGTGCAATACTCACATGCCTGTAAGGCACCAACAATAGCCCTTTCTCAGATGATGAACATGATGAACAACTACTTTCAGTTATCATACATTTAGGTCTCAAACAGATTATAAGGGAACCAACTAGGGGAAAAAATATTCTCGACCTAGTAATAACAAACTTAGAAACCCCTATATCTGACACCAGGATTTTAGCTCCCCTAGGTAATAGCGATCATATGTCTGTATCTTTTTCTATGCAATTTCCTCTTCAACCTAAAACTAATAAAATCAATGTAAAACAATACCATAAGGCTAATTTTGACCATATAAATTGTTCCTTAAGTTCAATAAACTGGGAACAGACTCTTCTCCCTTTAAAAACTGAAGAAGCATGGGACTTCCTAAAAGACAAAATATCTCAACTCAAAAACAATATGTACCTGAAACAAATAAATACAACAGTAAAGGAAAAAATCCACAATGGTTCAGTAACAATATCAAGAAATGAATTGTTCATAAAAATAAAGCTTTTTTCTAAACTTAAAAAAGGTTCACTATCCCAAAAAGATTCAATAATAGTAACATATAGGGAAACAGTTAAAAATCTAAAAAAACAAATTACTATGGCTAAATGTAACTTAGAATTTAAAACAGCACACAAAAGACTGTCATAAGGCACTGTATTCTTACCTAAATGATAAAAAGGGTTGTAACAACTCAATTGGGCCATTAATTATTAATAAACAAACAATAACATCGGACACAGCAACCGCAATAGAATTAAATAATTATTTCTCATCAGTTTATGTACAAGAATTAGCTCCTTCATTCACTGCAGTAACATCAAATAAAACATATAGGATTTCCACGCAGGATACATTGACTGTACTGGACACCCTAAAACAACACACTAGTCCAGGTCCAGATAGCATAACTTCAAGATTTCTAATGGAAACAAAGAACTCCATCATTTTACCTTTAACAATTATCTATAATAAATCTCTTCAAGAATCAGTGGTACCTAAGGACTGGCGTTCTGCTATAGTCACACCTATTTATAAAAAGGGCTCCCACTCAAAAACTGAAAACTACCTCCTTATTATTTTAACTTTGATACCATGTAAATTAATGGAAAAAAATCATTAAACAAAAATTAGAAAATGAAATGTTAAATTTAAACATTAAGGATGAATACCAACACGGGTTCAAACCAGGCTTCTCATGCACTACAAATTTAATTTCCTTTTATAATTATATTAGTTATAATTTAGATTGTAATATTCTTATGGACATCATTTTGCTGGACTATAGTAAAGCATTTGATAAAGTTTCACACTTTATTTTGATCAATAAGCTTAGTAGTATGGGTTTTTCATCTTTGCTAGTTTCGTGGATAGGTCAATGGCTAAACAACAGAATTCAGAGAGTCAGGGTAAACAATGCCCTGTCAGATAAAAGGGATGTGACCAGTGGGGTGACTCAGGGCTCTGTGCTTGGGCCTACTTTATTTAATCTATTTATAAGTGATATGTCTATCTCGACCAGTAATATCATGGTCAAATTTACAGATGACACTAAGCTTGGGGGAATGACTAACAGCTGACGCAATGGAAATGGACTGCAAACTGATCTCGTTTCAGTGGAACAATGGGCACGTATTAATAAAATGCATTTTAACATGTCTAAGTGTGCAGTATTACACCTGGGAAAAAATAATCCCGGACAAACATACTATCTGAATAATACTATTGTTAGAACTTCAAAAACAGAAAAAGATCTGGGAATATTAGTTAATTATAAATTAACTTCAACTACCCACTGTACTAAAATAGCAAATCAGACAAATGCACTAATCCGCAGAATCACTAAAACCTTTGTGTCTAGATCAGAACAATGTCTTTTGTCCCTTTATAGATCTCACATCAGGCCCTTCCTAGATTATGGTTCACCTTTTTGAAGCCCTTATTTGAAAACAGATATTAATAGAATTGAACAAGTCCAACGTAGAGCCACTAAACTTATTCCACACTTAACCAACTTGGACTATAGTACTAGATTAAATAAAACAGGGCTTTATACCCTTACGCAAAGAAGAATCAGAGGTTACTTACTTCAGCTCTTTAAAATACTTAGGAATTAGGAACAAATGCAGATATGTGGTACTGAATATTCTACAAGAAAAACTGTGGCTAGACTTCATAATAGACAATTGGAAGTTATGAGAGCTAATAGTAATAAAAGACTGAACTATTACACCATCAGAACACCCAGATTATGAAATACATTACCACAGGATATAGTTGATTCACCAAACATTTTAATGTTTAAAAATAATTTAGATAAATGGTTGCTAGGAAGGGTTTTGGGTTAATGTTCCATGCATATGGAGGACAATCACGATGGGCAATCCGCCTTCTTTTGTCCTATGCACTGAAGTACCAAAGTTCTGTAATTATGATATGATGGTTCCAAGATGGGGACTGCACTTTTATTTGAGCCCTCTGCAGGTTATATGAGACACTTCCAAGATGGCAGAGTTTGTTTGGTGTCACAGTTATTTTTTCTGGGAAAACTAGAAGACCCCTTTACTTTCATTAGACGTACAGTAGAACACAAATTGCAATGTCTAGTTTGTCACTAGAGGTCCTCCCATGCTCTTTCCTTCCATTCTTTTACACAAATTGGGAGAGTATGCTGTAGTTAAAATGTTCAGTTTTTTAAAGTCTCAAATTACTGTTTTCTTAAACTGTGAGGAACTGTTAGTGATGGTGCTGTATATGAAAGCTAAGTAATATATTGGTATACTTTTAGATGGAATGTGGATAATAAGCAGCATACTATATACTAGATTGTTGCATCACCTAATCAAAATACACTAACGTTGCTTTTCTGTACTCTGTTAAAGAGGCTTATGCAAGTATGAGGGACTCTATGAACTGTTGGAGATCGCCCCTAGTGGCGTATGTCTTAATATACTTGTTACATGATGTATAATTCATTTTTGGTGAATTCTTACATGATTAAATGTTATGTAATTTTTTTTTATTTGAAAAGCAATAAATTAAAATCCAAAGAGAATATTTGAAGAGGGAGACAGAGGAGCATTGTTTTGGTTAATCAGGTAAGGTATTCAAATGATAAGAGTAGAACAGGACAAGGCCTTTTGGCTTGGAGGATAAGTGGGACCTTCAGTATTTCTTTAACTTGTAACCTCAGTTAACAGATGCAGGCTGTCATGTCACTTTGCACTGGACTGCCCACCCTATATCCACCCCTGTTCCCTGTACTCCTCTTTCTCCTTCCCATCCCTTGAAAGTTCTTGTCTGGCTCACTCCCCTGCTACCTCTCTTCCCTCTTTTCCTCCTCTCACTCATCTCCTGTTCCCTTCTCTCTTGGCTCCTGCTACTTCCACTTACTGTTGTTAAGACCTCTGCTGGTCAGTTTGTTTTCTCCAGCAGCTCCCCTTACTCAGGTCCTCCCTCCCATCCCACATTCATGCTGCCTCCTCCTATTCAGCTGTGAAGGCTTTTCTCCATATCTACACCCATCTTCCTGCTCCTGCACTTAACTCTCTCATCAACACTCTCTCACTATTACTGCCCCTCTGTCCCTGAATTACTGCTTCTCACTAGTTTAATTTGGATAGCTGCTCCACATAATAACATTTGTTGGTTGCCCATTGGACATACTGCTCCTGTGGCCTGTGCAACCTTGCAGTCACTCATTCTGGATTTCTTACCCAATAGTGGTAAACTGTAAATTTTACAGTATAAATTGATTTATACATCCATGTTTCCACAACTGTTTCTGTTTATACTATTGTAATATTGTCAATTTTGTATTATTTATTTATTTTAAGTGTTTTACCAGGATAGACATACCGAGTTGATAACAGCTTGTTTCTGGATGTGTCCTGGGTACAGTCTACCTTGCACCCCTTCCCCAGGATGCCTCTGGAAATAAGCTATTATGGCACAGTAAGTTTTTCCTGGTAAAACTCGTTCAATAAATAAATAAATGATCAGGAAGCAATTCAGGTAATTGGGTATAACCTATTGGTGCAGTTACTGATTAGCATTGACCAGTGGTGTTCATGTCTTTTGGGGTAACTACAGTAGTCCTTGCCTGCTATACAGTACGCAGTGATGGGTGCTGCATTCTGAAGAAGTTGTTATATGCTGTTCTGCACCTCTAGAGCATGGCTATGTGCAATTCTGTATATCATATCAGCAAATTCAGGGAGAGTAAGAGGAATTGCTTCAGAAGTTTTTAAATATCAGAATTGAGGCAGTGTTTGTTTATAGCATGCTGAGTATCTGGAGCAGTGTTTTTAGGGTCTGGTCTATGTAATATTCAAAGGACAGGTGCTGATCCAACTAGTCTGCAAGGAAGTTGAATACCTGGACATCTTCAGCAAGCTCTCTAGAGATTGATTTGATTGAAAGCCTTTTCTGTACCTGGGTTTTCTTTGAGAAGAGCATAGCTGTGGTCTTTTTAGCATTTAGCATAAGGGCATCCTGGGACATCAAAATCTTTCTGTAATATCTAAATCAGCTCAAGTAGGGAATTTACACCAGTGTATGATATTAGCTTATAGATGTATGGACAAGCTGCATCAGGAGGAGGGCAGATAATATAAAAGTGGGAGAAGAATAGTTGCTCCAGAATCAAACCTTTTTACATCTTGGTTTAACCAGCCAGGGCAGGCGGTTGTCCTGTTGCAGACAAACCCTATGCAGTGTGCTGTGGCTTTCAGCAAAGGCCGACTTTATAAAAATGGATACAAAGATGTTTACAGATGTCACTTTTTTTGACCCTCTGAGTTTGTTTGTTCTCCAGGACTGTCTCTGTAGTTGTCTGTTTTCACAATTTTCTTGCAATTTACTTTTCCTGTATGCCTTTTTATTTCTCCCTTATTGCTTCAAGTACCTCAGTGATCAATCACTTTGTTCTCAGTCTTTTATTTATTTCTTTATTTGATTTTTGTAAATCAGGTAGGGTACACTAGGCAAGTAAATGCATATCTACAGGTATGACAGAGAGGTATGAGAGAACAGTGGGTATTATAAACAAATGCATGTGACAACATGAGCCAGTGAAACTGACAAGAAGTGCAACATTATCATCAAAACACAGAGCAAAGCATAATACAGTTATGTGAAGTACGCGGCATTGCTCTCACTGAACTGCAGTAAAATTTACAAACATATGGCTAATATCCAGAGAGGACAGTATACCTGGCTGAACACAGATGAGAAGTGAATACACAATCAAATGTACAATCACAACTTTAAATAAATCGAGGGGAGAGAACTTGGTGCATAGTGCACGATGTGAGTCTGGACCCTATCAGGAGTGAGAGCAAGTGGAAGAACCCTTTAAATGTTTCCAGATTGCTGGAAGCCGAAAGTGCAGACCACTAGTGGAAGAGAATTCTAGAACTTTGGGGCAGAGATGGAGAGGCCTATTCTCCCATCTTGGTGGAGCATTTTGGAGCTAGTAGAAGGGGTGCACCAGAAGAACAGTGTGAGAAGGGGAGGTGAATAGGGAAGGAAGATGGGCAAGGTATGGGATGAGGATCTTAAAGGGGAACAGTCAGTGCTAAGAGACACACACCCAAGTGTGGGGCTGGTTCCAGTTTGCTCTTGTGTACAAAAACCTTTTTTTTAACTTACTGTTTACTGCAGTATAGTACACTGTATCAGGCTATATTTGAATGCAAGCTGACATTTTCTGTAGCTACAAAACCCAGAATTCCCTGCAGCTGACATCAGAGGAGGGCTGCAGCTGTAGGAGATTCAATAGCCTGCAGTGCATGAATTTTCATAAATTCTGATTTTTTTTGTTTTGTTAATACTACTACTACTATACTCCCTGGGCTGGGCACATTCACAGAGGACTGTACTTCACCATGGGAGAACAGTGGGACTGGCAAACATCTGATCAGAGCTTATAAAAACTCTAACATGCACTGCAGGCTATAGAATCTCTCACTGCTGCAGCCCTCTTCTGATGTCAGCTGCAGGGGATTCTGGGATTTGTAGTTACAGAAACTGTCAGCTTTTATTAAGCAGAATACAACCTGATATAGTCTACTATACTGGGACTTCCGATGACATCACAATGCTAATGGTGGCTTGAATGCTTAGCTCCACCATGCAAACCTGTCTAAAAAATAGACTATCAATGAGTATTTGATCGTGAAGAGACAAAAAGTGAAGAATCTTCAGGCTAAGCTACAAACTCACATAGAAATGGAACTAGGAAGGAGCAGCAGTCACTCCTCCTCTTGCGTGGCCAAGTTGTCTCCACCGGACAGCAATTGAGAGGATGGTGAGGAGTTACATTCTATCATATCTAAATGACTTTGATTGGAACTAAAGGGCATAGTGGCAGTATTACTTAAACTTGAATCTACAGTGGCAGATGGGTGCCAAGATCTCCGTATTCCAGAAAAAAACAACAGCGGCAGTAGAGACCTGCCTTACTGAGTAAGCAAACACCATGGATCTCCAAATGGAGGTGTTACTATCGCCTCATGGGAGAGAGCTTGAATTAGAGTGGAAGGTTGAGGAGTTAGACAATCGGTACTGCTGCAAGAATATTAGGATCCACAGTATACTTCAGACAGCTGAGGCAGGTGCTGTGAATACCTATATTGAAGTACTGATAAAAGAACTCTTGGGACTAGATGTGGGATTTAATATTATACATGCACACCACACCCTGAAGGCTCCACCAAAAGGCCTTGTAGCCTGCCCGAGGTCCTTCATTATTGCGTTTCTAGAGTAGTGCACAAAAATGCAGGTACTATGCAGCGCTTGGCGAAGAAGGGGTTGATTTTTGGAGATTACAAACTTATTTTGAGCATGACTTTGCCCAGGCCAGGATGCAGAGATGATGCAGGAAACTTGCAGTGCAGAGAGAACTTAAAAACAAGGGAATAAAGGCCAGACTGGAGTATCCTGCATGTCTCAGAATCTTCTCTGAAACTGGCTCAGAAGTCTATGAAACCTTAACCAGTACCACTCCCATGCTTCAAAAACATGTAATTAAAGTTGATGATGCAGTGCGCCCACAAAACTGACAGCTCTGTAACAACGACGGTGCTCTCCAGCTCAAGGCAAACTGAGTACCCTTTCTCAGAGCAATAAATCCACTTGGGCCCAGCCAAAAGCTTGACAAGAGGTGACAGTGACATGAACAGCAACCTACCTCAAGCCAAAACCATCAGCCGAAGATGAGATATGAAGAGACTTGTGCAGGACATTAAAATCTCTCAGGTTTCTATCATCAGTGTTCTAGTGCTGTACTTTTCCTGTGCAGTTTGACTTAAAAGAAAACTGAATACCCATTCTGCTTACTGTTACAAATTTTTGGGGCCATGAACTGCCTCTCTAGCTGACTCCTTTTTACCTTTTCTTGCAAATGTTGAACTGGTGTTGCTCGGGGGCAAAGTTGACTATTTGGGAGGGCTTGACAGGAGACTTGTCCTGGCACCTTGTGGTGCAGTTCCCCTTGGTGTCTGTTAGCTTTTTTTCTCCTGCGCTCACTATGCTCACTGGTGAACTGGCGCTGTATATAGGTTGGTAACTTCATGGAGGCTCTGCTCTATACTTTTCTACAGAGCCTTTTCAAATAAATTGGTGTGTCTGCAGGGGGCTCTCCATTGGAGGGAATGCACAATTGGTGCAGCCATGAGGGATCTCATATTCCTTGGTGGTGGGGCGTCTGCTTCTACCACCTTAGATGGCCATGGTCTCTGACCATCTGAGCCCTAGTGGAGGAGAGCACTGCAACATGATGGGAACCGTTAGTGACAGTCAGAAAGCAGGGTGCAGTACAGGGCCAATCCTCAGAATTTTGGTGATGTGGGGGTGGGAGGATAGAGTGGGGGCCTGATTATACTCCTGGTGCCTTGGACAAACAGCTTGAGTAGCTTGGAAGCTAGGACATGCTCTAGGAGGGGGCTGGCCACACTCTACGGCTTGAGGGCAGCTGGGTAGCAAATTTTAGTGACTGACTCTCTCCTTTCACTTAACTGAGTCAAACTGTTCCTTATTCAGAGAGATTACCAGCGGGAACACTTTGAATTTAAATTCACACCCTGAGGCTTCCTCACGGGATGCTCTCAGAGGCCGAGGGGCCATCTAGCATGACCCTAGCCACTGCTGGTAGCCCATCTCTAGGTGGTGGCAGACACTGGTACCTTGAAGCAATGCAGTCTGTAAACTGCACATGGTTGGTTATTAATTTGTTAATTGTATGTTCATTAGTTCTGTCTGCTCCTAGCCATTTGCAGTGGCATAAAATGTTGTTTGGCAGTGTTAAAGCATTCTTTCTAAACAATGTCATGGAGTGGGATGGGTTCCTGGTGGGGAATGAGGGAGGGCGGGGGCACTTGTCCTTTTTCTGCTGGTAGATGGACACTGATGCCCAAGCAAAGCACAATAAAGGAGGATCTTAAGATAGCTACATATAACATAATGGCCATTAACAACCCCATTAAGAGAGACAGACTGGCTCAGAGATCTCAACAGGGAGATGGGCCAGGTAGCTTTTATAAAAAAATCCCACCTGGTGCAAATAGAACACCAGGCATTGAGGAGACAGTGAGTGGGACAGGTATGTGCATCTTCCTTTGAGCAGCACCCACATTAAAAGGGGAGTGGCAATCCTGATCTATAAAGATATACCTCTGGAGATCCAACATGTCACACAAGACCAAGAAGGGAAATTCCTGAAATTACACTGTGTGTACAGGGATATACCATGCACCCCGCTCAGTGCCTATGCATCAACTGTACTAAATGATAGACTAGCTTTTTTAAAGAAGATTTTCCAGAAACAGTTTCAAGCCTGATCGTTTTTACATCATTGGGGGGGGGGACTTTAACTCAGCAATGGTTAACCCCTTAGATTGGGGGGCAGGGACCCATGGAGATACCAGCTCTGGGAAACTGTTGCAGACTGAGATGGCCCTCACAGATGTGTGGTGGTTTTTGAACCCTAGACAGGGGATACACCTGTCACTCTCCTAGATGCAATTCATATTCCAGAATTGACCACTTCCTTATCTCCACTACCTGGCTGCATAAAGTGAGAGCCTGTACAATAGGCACCACAACCCTCTCTGACCATTTGCCAGTAGTAATGGAACTGGAGGCTGCATGCATGCCATGTAGTACTACCTGGTGCTTCAATAACACTCTGCTAAGTGATCAGGGCTACAAAGACCACATGGAACCAGTCATCAAAACATTTTGAAAACCAGAGCTTAGAGGTTTCAGTCTCTGTGGTGCAGGACTGGTTTAAAGCCACGGTCAAGGGAAAGACAATTAAATGTGCTTCGAGATGAAAAAAGAGAAAGCACAAAAAAGGATAAACTGGGAAAGAGAAATATTTGACGTGAAGGCGGAACACCAAATTACTTTACATGAAGGGGTTAAGGCCCAGCTTGTGGAGAAAAAAAACAAAAATTAAATAAAATGCTAGATGAACTAGTGAAAAAAAGTATGCTTTGCGAGGCAAAGATTCTTTAAACATGGCAATTGTGTGGGCTGCCTTTTGGATATGCAGCTCAGAAAACAGGCAGCCAATAGAGCACTCTTAAAACTGAAACACACAACCAGTAAGGAGACTGTACTGGGATCTCAGACTTGCATGGCACAATTTGCTATTCTCAACAAAAAGCTGTATACTGGGAGTTGGTTGGCAGCATCTTTCTTTCAGAATCTACAGATCCTGATTCTGACACAAGAGGCCAGTGCACAGCTAGACAGTCTCATTCCAGGAGGAAAAACCCAGGGCAAAATAAAAAAACCTTAATAACATGAAGTCCCCAGGCCCAGATGATGTTCTGTCAGAATGGAGAACGGTATAAACATTATGCAGCCCAGTATACCCCCACCTCACTAAGGTGTTCAATGAGATACTGGAGGGAGAGGGCGTTCTGCTCTCCTCTCCTGGAATTTGGCACAGTTCACAATATTACACAAAGCTGTAAAAGACCCCACAGAATGTGGCTCATACCACCCCATCTCCCTGCTCTGTACTGACCTGAAACTCTTGATGAGTATTCTGGCAGATTGCCTACAAAAACCTAGAACTACTATTATACAGTGGCAAGGAAAACATCCTGTACTGTGACTGGTTAGTGAGCTCTAGAGACAGTGATATTATTCCAGCACAACATCACTGTATCTAGTCCTGGCACACACATGACCATTTAACATGTGTAACATATCACTCCACAGTCCACACAAGGCACAGGCTCCCTCCAATCATGTCACATACCACTTGCTGCCACCTCCCCAATACAGTACTCTACATCTAAATGTACCGGCATTACCGGTAAAACCAAAATTGCTTTTTTTTCAAAACTGCCATTCCAAGTACCTTCACCCGCTATGAACTGGACCAGTGCTACTCACTCCATGGCTTGTGAGTCACAAGCGACTCTTTAAAGCATTAATGAGGCTCTTTACCATGGTCTATATTAGTAGTGCAATTACGGCTCTTTAAATACTGCTGCCAGAACAATCTCCCATTTTGCGCTATTACAATGTTGATAAAAATGTTAACAATGTTTGCCTGAACTGTAATTAACATTACGGCTCTTTAAATGCCACCAGAACAATCACCTACTTAGTGCTTTGATCAGTGGTAGGTGAACTGAAATTAACATCTACTTAGTGCTTCCATTCATTGTCAGGAGCTGGTTCAGCCCAGTGGGCCATGTCAATAGTGCCAGAGGAAACAGCAGAGTATCTTTAGTGACAGGTGCAGCAGCGGGTGTTGAACAGCAGGTCTCGTAAGGCAGCTTTGAAGGGGGCAATTTTGGCGGTTTTGGAAATGGCTGCAGGGAGTGAGTTGAACCAGGTAGGGGCTCTGTAGCTGAATGACCTCTGAGCCCGGGAGGTCCTAGTTCTGGGCACTTGTAGAGTGACCTTGTCTGAAGTTCGGGTGGAGGCTCTGGGGTGTGTAAATTGGATGGAGGCAGACACCCGGGGAGTGGGGGGGAGAGTCCAAGTAGGATCTTCTTGGTTAGCAGGCCGGTTTGGTAGCGGATGTGTTCGTTGAGGTTTAGGGGTTTGGCCATGTCATAGAGTTGACAGGTGTGGGTGAGTCTGGGGGCACTGGTCAGTAGCCTGCAAGCCTTATTTAGCGTGAGTCTAATCTTGCTGAGGGCAATGGAGTCAGCAGCACCATATAGTGGGAGGCCGTAATCAATTAGGGACATTACTGTGGACGTGATGGTGAGCCTGAGGGCATTAGGAGGGAGGCATTCCTGGTGCCAGTAGAGGATGCCAAGGCATGCGCTTGTGGCGGAAGCAAGGGCCGTAATGTGGGCATGAAAGGTGAGGGCCGAGTCAAATGTGATTCCAAGGTATTTGTACGAGTAAACTTGTTCGAGTGGTTGATAAGTGCTCAGAAAGATTTGGAGGGGACTTTTGCTGGCTTTGTTCTGGGGGTGGGCAAAGAGCATTGCCTTAGTTTTTTTAGGTTAATTACTAGTCTTCTTAAACCAATTCTCAGCATCATTGAAAGAGTGCTGGAGGGAGTCTTGGAAGGAGGTGAGATTTTTGTGAGCTGCATAAATCACGGCGTCATCAGCATATAGCAGAATATTGCCAGAACAGGCACTAGGCAGGGCATTTAGGTGCAGGCTAAAGAGTAGTGGGCCCAGGATAGAGCCCTGGGGAACCCCTTAGCGGATGGGACAGGTTTCTGAGAGCACCCCATTGATTTTGACATGCTGGGAGTGGGCTGATAGGTAGCTCGCACACCAAGAGAGGGGGTCAGTGGAGAAACCTGTATGGTTGAGGGCATTTAGTAGGAGTGGGTGTGAGACAGTGTCAAAGGCCTTAGAGAGGTCAATGTACACTGCCCCAACTAATGAGCCGTGGTCCAGGGAGGCATGTAGGAAGTTTGAGAACTCCATTAAAGCTGTGCCTGTACTGTGACCAGCGCGGAAGCCATGCTGTTCTGGACACAGGATGTTATATTTTGCAAGGTATTCCATGAGTTGGTTGGCCACCACTTTTTCTAAGGCTTTGGAGGGGGGGGGAGAATGGAAATTGGCTGATAGTTGCTTGGGGCGGACTGGTCACGACCTTTGTGGATAGGTGTGACTGTCGCAGTTTTCCATGCTGTGGGGAATTGCCCCAGACAGAGGGATCAGTTCAGTAGTTCTGTAAGTGGGACCAGGACCTTATCCAGGACCAGTCAGAGTATTTTTGGGTCCAGAGGGTCACGGCTAGGACTGGTGCCTTTTAGTGCTTTAAGCAGGAGTGGTTTGGCTTCCCGAATGGATACCTTGCATAGGTAGAACCAGGGGCACTGTGGATCTGAAGGTGGTGGATTGTGAGTAGGGTCAAAAAAGTTACTCAGGAGGACAGGCCTAAGATCAGTAAAGGAGGAGTTAAGGCAGTTGGCAATGTCAGTGGGGTCAGTGATGGTGGTGGTGCCATTGACTGTAAGGTGTGCTGGGGGGGAGCGTGATTTCCCAGTTATTTCTTTTACATTGTCCTAGAAGTTCTGGGCGCAGCCCCATGAGGAGGTGAGGGTGGCCTGGTAGTGGTTTGCCTTGGCTTTGCGGATGGCCCATGTGCACCTGTTCCGGGCAGCTTTTTATGCCTGTCTGTTGGTAGCCCAACCAGTCTTGGTGGCAATATGCCAAAGGTTATCCCTGTCCTTGAGTAGTTGGAGTAGGGCAGGGGTGACCCAGGGTGCATTTTGTTTTTTGGAGCGGATCATGGTGAAGGGTGCTAAAAGATCACAGGCCTTGGTAAAAGCCTGTGAGAATAGGTCACCCATATATAACCCAGTAGTTAATTGTTATTTAATTATGCTGACACATTTCATCTATAAATGTATATGTGTGGGTTGGGGTGGTGGTGGTGGAGGCTGCTATGTTACTTGGCTATATAATCGAGTTGTTGTTTCATTGAACTGACACATTTTCATTTGTAAATGTGTATTTGTGGGTTGGGAGTGGGAGGGAGGCTGCTATGTTGCTTGTCTATATAAGCCAGTTGTTATTTAATTGTGCTGACACATTTATTAATTTATAACTCTGTTAGATATGATGCCTCTGCAGTCAGGCAAAACAGGTGCAGACAACTGACTATTTGTCAATGCCGAATGTTTGCTTGCTGGCATTGGCATTGGTACTGCATGAGGCAGAGAGATGCATAATAGGAATGGCAGTGAAGTATTGAACTAATGCCAATCCCCACCCCCACCCTGCAGAGACTGACAGGTGTTGGGATGTGCCTTTGGGTTGTTGGGCCTTACGGTCATCCAATTCCATAAGGAAATAAGCTGAGATGGGTACAGTAGAGGAGAATGGGGTGAATGTTAGGGCCAAAGACCCGAAAGCATACCTCGATGCCTGTTAGTGGCTGCATGGTGGGGTTGGGGTGGAATGGTGTGAGTAGTATGGCCAACAACCCCAAGCCACACCCCCGACACCTGTCATTCTGTAGAGAGTGGGGCATTATGGTTGGAAACCGCAACCCCCCAGGAATTTGTTGGTATTTTTGCTCCAAATTTTCAACATGGAGTTTTTGGGACGCCACCTCAGGAATAGTGACACTATAATTTTGCTACGCTGGGTTGTGTGCATACTTGCTATGTATTTTTAACAATTTTTTTTTAAATCCTTTAGTTTGTCTGCTGTTAATTCTCATTACATCTGTGACAGAAAATACAAATGCAATCTATAGTTTTCAATGTATATTTTCTTACACTTAACAAATCAGACTTCTTCAACAGAGTGAAATGCAGCATTAACAAGCAAGTAGGTTACAATGGTGGGTTTGATTGCCCCCTTTGCCCCTTCTAAATTCACTAATGAAAGGGGCAGTCTGTGTCTCCTTCCAGCCCTCCACTCCTGCAAACAGGCACTGAACCTTCTGAGAAGTGGGCCGTGAAAACAAAAGCATATTGCAGTACAATGGGGATAAAGTGAGTCAGAGGAAGTATTTCACTCAATCTAAGGAGCATAATGTAGTACCTTACAAGTTAATGAGTCCATTACCATACTTGGACACAAAATTACCACCTAGTGCCTTGTATGGGCCATGGGGTAAGTTACATGGGGACCTTTGAGTATAACAAGTTAGTGCAATTGCAGTAATGGGTTTGGGATGCCCTGCTTTTGCTCCTTGTAGCCTATGATAAGTACAGACACTTACCTCTGTATGGCCAACAAAGGGTGGGGGAATTTTAGTGCAAGCTACACTGTTCATGCTTTCCATCGGGCTTTGCTCTAGAGGTGCTCTTTTCAAACAAGTTTGGATGCTTTCCTTACATTAAGCTCCAAATGTGTTTAAATTTACCAGCTTTAGGTTAATGCTCTAATTTGCTCTCAGGACAGACACTCAGTCTACACAGTGCAAAGTAAGAGCTTTGAAAGTGGGGCCCTTAGTAAGTATAGGACCCTACTGGCATCAATTATTGGCAAAAAATGTATTGTAATTTTCGATACCCTTTGTGTGCATTATTTTTAACCTTTCTATTTAAAAAGCAGTAAACCTCATTTGTAAACTACTGTGTCAATCAGTTCCTTAAATCCACTACCTTTGCTGTTAACAGAAAGTAAAGCACATCAGTACTTCTCAACTGCTATGAATTTTGCACAGAGCTACGATTGTTACACTCAGTTTTTCCCATGCTGTGCAAAGGATTACATTCCTCATAATGTTCGAGTTATTTCTGGACAAACTACTAAAACAGTGATGTAACTTGATAGAAACAATCCTTAAAAGTGAACATATGGGGCTCACTATTCTGGGACATATTCGTATGCTTTAAAATAAGAAAGTGATACTTGTTTTGCCCAGTTACTCTGACTTTTGAAGGCCAGTGCTATGCATTGTAATGCTGAGAGGCTGGGAGGAAGGTGTATTTGTTATAAAACAAAGTAATGAAACTCTTCATTCAAACTACAGATCTTTGTACCCCACACACAAAATAAATGCTGTTAACGAATGCCTATCAATATACTGTCGTTTGTCATTTGTCACTTACTTACTGCACTACTTGACTGTTGCCTTTACTGGCACTTCGCACTTGGCGATGCACTGAAGACTGTTTTAGGACAATCGGTAGCCTCAGTGTCCCTGTTGGTAGTCTAGCAATTCTGGGTTTGGGATTATGTTAATATCGCCAATCTTCCATCTTGCAGTGCTCACCAGGGAAGCATGTCTCAGTCAACTGCAGAATCTCACTCTATTACACTGAGTGGTGGTGGGGATAGGGAATACTGTAGAGGAATCACGTGATGACTGAGGAGTCAACTGGTTACCAGGGTAGTGTCGCAGGTGGCCACTCAAAGGAGACACAACCAGATTACCACTATTGGGCAATGATTAAGTAGTACACAAAAAAAGTCTCATCAACATGACTTGCTTCTCTTGTGATCCAGATCGCATAAGGAAGCAACCTGGTTCTCCATCCTTTCCACTGGGAGTAATGGATTCTTAGTATGTGGCAGATTTAAGGGGGCCACCTGGGAATAATTTTGGGAAAGTCACTCCAGGATATTTTGTTGTTGTTACACTATTAGATGTAGGTAGGCAGCATATTCACTGTGCACAACACACTGCATTCATTGATGATGTTTTTAATTACCTGTACTGTACCTACCAAGCTATGGGTCCTTTCTTAGCCTTTATTTGTCACATTTGGAGTTCAGTGTCTGGTGTAAGTGGTGCAGCATGTGATGAATTGATTAGGACAGAGAAGGAGAGTGAACAGGTGAGAGGAAAGATGCACAAGAGTACAGCATTCAGAGTACAGGAAGGTGATTAACAGAGGGAGGAAAGGGGAGGGATTTATCTGCCACCTGGGAATGAGAAAGTGGGATGGACAGCAGTAGAGGGAGGAAGCAGGAGGGATTTATTTCCCACTGGAGAACGAGGTAGTGGGGTGGACAGCAGTAGAGGGAAGAAGCCGGAGGGATTTGTTTGCCACTGGAGAGCGGGGGGACAGCAGCAGAGGGAGGAAATGGGAGGGATTTATTTGCAGTCAGAGGGTCAGCTGGGGTACAAGGGAGTGGGGACAGGATGACAGCAACAGAGGGAGGGATTTGGGTTCCAATGGCTGCTATGCAAATGAGAGGAATGACGCGCACTCTCTCATTGGTGCGATTCATTTCTCTCAAGTGAAGGCCAGCTCCCACTGTGAAATTCCAACAGTTGTCACAGTGGGCTTCACCATGCATTAGTGTGTTAAGGTCGTGGCCACTTTGCAGCACTCTGCATTGGACTCATCCCTGACACACCTCTAAAATGCGGCAGTGTCCCAAGGTGTTTCTTGTGCAAGCACGCAAGCAAACACAACAAGCTGCAGCCAGAGCTGATAGGGCTGCAGCTCAGTGATTTGGGGTTAAAATATTGGGAATTAGTTTTTTATATTTTTACACCAAATTTTGAACATAGCCTTGTTACGACCCTGCTCATGAAGAAAGGCAGAGGAAATGTGCAAGATCTGGGCTAAAGGTGATTTTGCACTAGGACTGTGAAATCAAGTTTAAGGACGTAGAAACACATTTTTGGCAGGAGCTGAAAAATGACAGCTGGCACATTCATGATGTTTTGAAAAGAAATGGCAATGTTGAAAAGTGTGGGTAAAAACATTGAATATTATCAAAATTATGAGCCAACATTTGCAAAAGTCATGACAGCCTCATAACTATATATATATATATGTGTATATATAGAGGATATGCAATGGACAGGAATGTGATATGGATAATATTGTCACTCCTGCACAGTGAGCTCTGGATACTCATGAGCAGGGTCACTGGAAAATTGTGCCCACAATTTTTTTGCGGAATCCGCAATTTTCACCATTCTCCGTAAAAAATGTCATGTTCTGCAATTTTTTGCAATTTTTGAATTTTTACATTGAACTGTGTAAAAAGCATTAACATTTTTAATCAAATACTCTCCACTGTATTGACAGTTTTGCATGCAGACTTGGGTTTGGCCAAAACAATGCGGTGCAAGGTAGGGCAAGGGTTTTATGTGACTGATTTCTTTTGAATCCTTGTCTCGTTTGGTTTCAAAATCCACTGGCCAAGCATACGTACACTTAAACACTTAACATTTGTTTTGTGTTGAAGAAGTCTATCAGAAAACTTTTTGTTGCCACACAAACTGAAACAAAAGATGGGAGAAAAGGTGCAAACGATCCCATTCACTTAAATGCGGTGCTAACCATGAAGCCTTTTTGTAAGTGGCAGGGCAAGTTTTTCCTTGTGTGCATACTTTCATTCAGACTAGTTTTGATTCAAACAGCTGAGAATTTTTGGATGGCCTTGTCGATTTTAAACTTGAATAAGCTAGTTGCTAACAGTGATCTCACTCTTAGCAACTACCTCCTAGATGCTCACATGCAAAGACTACAATAAAAAACTAAACAAAATCATTGCAGCCAGAGTAAAACAAAGGTAAATTATAGGGTACCCTGACTACTGTATGATGCAGTAAAAGTATATTGGTATTTTTTACATTTTTTGATAACTGCATAAGGCCCACTAGGCAGAAGTGCCTGTTTTCAGGTACAACCCAGGAGCACTGAAGAGGTTAAGTGACTTGCTCAGAATCACACAGTATGCAAATGGGGGTTGTGGGAATCAAACCCAGGTCTGCTAGATGTCGTCAGCTCATTCAGTTTGTTACTCTAACTTCTAGATTATACTGCCAGCCCCAATAACCCCCAGATTTAATGTTTAAATATATGATTTCAAAAATAGTGTACAGTACCTACAATACAAATTATATCCATTAAACACTTTAACAACATTTTACTAAAACTCAGTTATTCACCACTCTATCTGCTTATTTTTTCTTGTACTAAAGTGGGTGAATAGCTGGCAGAGCACTGTAAAGTTGATTGGGCTTCATTATTCTACAGCCAGAAACAAAAAACCAAAAATATTTCTTCTGGCTTAATTTAATAGCGATTTGCTGTGGCTCACTTTATAGAATCTATTTAGCACTGTATGAGGCAAATGATTTTAAATTTTGTAAGATAGGCAGCACTTACAATAGCTTATCAGTTTAGTATTCATTTTAGGAGCATAAACTTTTCTTTATGTTTTAAACATATTCAATTGGCAGTATATTCATTTAACAGATTATACCGACTAATACATGCTGCCGAAAACATTCAAAGATGTATTGTGACGCACTCAGGGTGTATAGTAGAACCCCCGCAATTTCCTGCAATTTTTGCAAAACACTCCACAATTTTGGGTAACCTTTTCCACAGTTTTCCAGTGGCCCTGCTCATGAGTACCGAAGGCATGAGTGAGAGTATACAGAGCTCATGATGCAGGCGTGACAATATTATCCATAGCACACAATCTGCCCTTTACATGTGCTATTTATACAATGGGGGTGAGAGCTTCTGAAGTATAGTTTTGTTTTCCTGTTTGCTCTTTTATTGCTTGGTAACTAGGTAAATTTTTAGAGGCGACTTGTTCAGAGTCCCACAGTGTGGATGAAGAGGTTGTGAGAATCAAACCCAGGTCTGGTGTACTAGATATACCAAGCGTATTCGAAGCTCATTACTCTAACCTCTAGCCTCTACTGAGAGCTGTGTTTGGGTGTGTTTAAGTGTTTCTGAATGGGCTGGGAGTGTAACACTCAGTATGAGAAACAGGTGAATGTGTTTGGCAATGCTAATTAAGTTAGTTTCAGCAAGCAGTGAGGAACAGCAACTGTGAGGCACTGTAATTTAGATTGCAGGTTTTTTTGAACTTAAAATACCATGGTAATTGGCTAGAAGTTTAAAAAACCCTGTGGGACACAGCTAAATGTTCTCTGCAATGTTAAGTGAGTTACTTGCAAGTAGCAGTGAGAAACAGAAAGTGTGAGGCACTGTTATTTAGAATGCAGGATTTTTTGAAACTGTAGTAATGGGTTGGGAGTTTTACAACACTGTGGAAAACAACTGAATGTTCTTTGAATGTTAATTGAGTTGCTTGCAAATAGTAATAAGAAACATATTTGTAAAGAAGTTCAATTTAGTATGCAGGCTGGAGTGAGTGAGGGAGTGAGTAAGTGAGTGAGTGGTGACATCAGCAAAGTATGCATATTTGTCAGATATTTTAACTCCAGTGATGCCATCATCAGATATCATGCTCCAGTGGAAATAACCTAGTTTATCACACTGATATTACTCTCACTCCCATTGTATAATATATATATATATATATATATATATACACTCACCAAATGTAAAATGTAGCCTTCTTATGACACTGCCTAATGAATAAGGTCAGAGAAAATGTTCAGCTCCTGTCTGACAGGTGATTTTGTGCAGGGAACACAAAATCACCTTTTAGGATAGGAAAAAAAGTTTGGTCAGGGTTTGAAAAATTACAGCTTTCACAATGGTGAGGTGTTCTAAAGATACGGCAATGTTGTAAAATTGTGGTTAAAATAATGAAAAGTAGCTAAGTCATGAACCTGCATTGGCAAAATTCAACATAGGATCATAACTGTATTGTTTTTTAACATTTTTACACCACATTTTCCACATAGCCTTTGTATGACCCCACCTCGTGAAGAAAGGTAGAGAAAATGTTCAACTCCTGGCCAAAAGGTGACTTCATGCAGGGACCATGGCATCACTGTTCGAGATGTAAACACAATACGGTCAGGATTTGGTAAATGATGGCTGTCACATTCATGAGGTGCTGCAAATATACTATATGGCTATGTTGTGAATTTTGGGGGGGTATTTACATATTTTAACTAGTTAGGGTCTAAAACAGCACAGATTTTAATTTGATGGGCTGGAAAAAGTAACATTGAGAATACAGGGAAAGGATCTCAAAAATATGAATGTTAGGAGAGGCTTTCTGGATTTAGCAACTATGGACTACAAAAAATGTCATCACCTGATCATTTTAATATTGACTCTTTCCTACATGGAAAATCAGTTTTGACCTCCTCTAAAAGTTCAATGCACCAGTTTTCAGTACTCCTTAAGGTGTTTTTTTTTTGGACTTGTAATGATGAAAGACACTCATTTTGTGTTGATGTACTTGCATTATTTGATTTTCCAGACATACGTTAGAAATGATTGCCTTCTTTTCTGCAGTTCTGTACTTAGGGGGTCTGTAACGTGATGCTGTCATAAAATAAAGCACTTAAATATCTGTGTGTCATATTGGAGCTGCATAATTTACAGACTCACAGCCTTCAGAAACTGCACTAAAAGCCTATTTATTTGATCTGGCTTATCCAGATTTTTAGGTATTATTATAACTGTTAGAATTTTAAATTGCAGGATTTTATTGATTATTGTTGGGATTATTTATTGTATTTGTTTTATTATGTATAAGCGCCTTGGTTGTAAGAAATGTGCTTTTTATAAATAAAGTACGATTTGATTTGATTCACCTAATAGGAGGTCATGGAGGTCAAGTGGAGCTAATATGCTCCTGAAGCAAGTTTATTAGCAACTGTATTCCAGCTGCAATGTACATTGTATAATATTGACAACATACAGCTGTTTCACCAGCATATTACTTAATCTTGACCTCCATAATCTCCCATTAGCTGAAGCATGTGATGGTGGAACCTATGCATCTCAGAACATGATGCACAGATATGTAATCACTTTACTGTATGCCAAACTTTTCTTACTGAGCCCCTTAGTACAAAAATTAAGAAGAAAGTCAATTATTCTGTCCTGTGAAAAAATCTATTTATAGAGTTACATGAACATGGAATCAGTGTAGTATATATAAATATGGTGTAAAACAGTATGACAATGCTACAGGTGCAGTTTAAAGATTTCCAATCTACAGCTGTTAGACTGTCAGTCTCCGAGACAAATTATTTTATAGTCATCACAAGGGGTAGGCATCTCAGTCAGCTAACAAGTAAGTGTCAAATTAAAAAAGATCACAATGAGACCACAGGCTGTGATGACAGCATTGCTGTCTGTGCTCTTTGAGGTTACTGATAACGTCACATAAAAAACAATCCGTGGTGAAGGGGAAGGAAGAACAGGATGTGTTATTCTAGTGTGAAAAGAAAAGGAATCGATTCTTGCCTCAGTAAGGATGGCAAGGTGTCCAGTCAAAAAGATATGACATGGCTCACAATGTTTTCTGGACCCTGCCAAATGTTTCAGCTCCACATGCCTTAATTGAAACACCGGGTGGGGTGGGGGGCACTTATTTCATGGGTTTCAATTTTTAACCAATTTTGTTTTTATAGTCTTTGTCTACATTTTCAAAAGAAGCACACATTTATTATTGTAGGTGATATTGAAATGTCCAATAAATTACATTGATGCCTTTAGCATCACATAAGCTAGCAACTGTATTCAAGCGTGCACATAAGAAAGCTTTATTCATTTGACTGGGGTATCCAGCTTCCCATGTCTGCTGCTCCATTCATGTTCAGCATCACTATTATTAAATAAAACATTTCAACTAACATAAAAAAAATTATTACTGAAGGTAATAACTGGATGGTGGAGGAAGAGTGATTGTTATATTCCACCTTGCATTTACCTGTTTCTAAATAATTACTTGTATTTTGCCATGCAGAGGGCGGTAATTTGTAGCTGAAAGGGTCTTGTATAGCTGTAGGTTTCTTCCTGATATTTATTCAGCTTCCACCTTTAAACAAAATATGCATAACACAGGAGCCAAATTAGTTCAATATTAAGACATGTGGATTTTGAAACTTGTACCAGTGTACTTTATTTTTACTGCACTGAAGGTTATATATTCTTACTGCAAGTGTCTCTAATGAATATAGACATGCACAGTATAAAGTATTTCTGTAATATCTGACCATATTGGACCCAAAATGTATTCAAAAAAGCATAGCTTACAATGTTCAAGTATAGAGTTATGATGAAAAATATAACTTTGTACCTTTAAAAGAATTCTCCTCCCCTTACTGCACTACCGATAGAATGCTTCGATAGCTGAAAACAGATGCAAGATCATTTTTAGGCTTGTGGTATGTTTTACAAGAAGATATTATGTATTTCTTAAAAGGACCACATTACAATAATTTAAAATGGTGTTAAATAACCTTATATCTTACTGTAGTCCTTTTAAGAAATTCATGGCGCAGTATCTCATTGTAAAATAAGCCACACATCTAAAAAGTATCTGAAATATTACCGAAATTCTTTATACTGTGCATGTTAGCACCTTTTTTTCATTTTATAAAAATTTTACTTAATCAGTCGTGTACTTGAACAGAGCTGGCTGAGAAGCCAAACAGCACAGTCAAAAGAGTGAGTGGCAATTAGCATTTGATCCTCACAATTTTGCTCAGTGTGAGGAATGTGACAACAACTGTTTCTGTGCCTCTGGTACTGTTAATTTCTATTTACCAAAAATGATAGACAGGTAGTGATGGGAAAAAAAAAAGAGAGCAGCAATTGCAGAACATGCAATGGGCATTGTGTTGTCTGTATATCCGTGGCACTCCCAGATCCATTACCTTAGGGTTATGTAGGCCTGATAGGCTGCTTGATGCACATTTGACCTAAGGTTCGGATTTCGGTCTTCCACCAAGCCCCTTATCCCTCCTGGGCGTCTTCCGTTTTTTATGTGCATCAAATAGCCTAGCAGCACACTCACCAAGCTCCAATGCCAGGAATCACCTAAGAATCAATTCAAGGTAACTCGTTTTCCTTTTAAAACTAGATATATTTTCTGGCACAGACAGTAGGAAGATATATGTTTTACAACTACTTAATTTTAAAAGAGATATGTTATTAAATGTTAATATGAAGCAATACTGCTCAAGCAAGGGGCAATGGTGATATCCCCAGGGCAAATATCCATGGCAGACATTCTGCTGTACCTGGAACAGGGTTTGGACAAGGGACTAGCCCCATACTCATTAAGAGTTCAGCTGTCAGCCATCGGGGTGGCAGTAGACACAGTTGAGGGCATGTACCCAGGGTCACACCCAGATGTCATAACGCTTCCTAAAAGCAGCAAGCAACATAAGGCCATGTATGAGAAATAGCGTACCACCATGGGACCTCACATTGGTACTGAATGCCATTACCAAACCACTATTCGAACCACTTACAGACATCATCAATTACTGGGTGGGACTAAAGACTGCATTTCTGGTGGCAATATGCTCAGCCCACTGTATCGGAGAGTTGACTGCACTGTCATGCAAGGAACCATTCACATCCTTTATGCAACACGGCGTGACGCTTCATACAGTACCATCATTTATTCCCAAAGTTGACTCCACCTTCCACAACAGTCAGCCAATAGAATTGCCAACCTTCTATGAAGAACATATAGATAACTGGAAGAAAAACCTCCACACACTGGATATCAAGAGGACGCTTACAGAATACCTAGACAGAATGGCAAACATCTGAAGGACAGAAAGACTATTCATCATAACATCAGGACACAAGAAAGGAACAGCAGCAGCCAAGGCCACAATAGTGACATGGCTGAAGAGAACAATTGCAGAGTCATACAAATCCAATGACAAGATCCCACCAATAGGAATCAAGGCCCACTCAACTAGGGCAATAGCTACATCTTGGGCAGAATGAAATTCAGCCATGGCGCAGGAGATTTGCGCAGCGTTCACTTGGTCCACTATCCATACTTTCACAAGACATTGTAGACTAGACACAGAAATTCCAATTAAGAATTCCTTTGGACATAAGGTGCTGATGACAGCCACAGTAAAGGACATACAGTATAAGAACTCATACCGCCATGGTATAGTATATAAACTCAGTGTCACATCATGCTCTCCCCTCCCTAAGTAATAGGGCACTGCTTTTGAATCACCCTAAGGTAATGGATCTAGGAGTGCCATGAATATACAGGCAACACAATGGTAGTTTACTCTCCTGGTAAAGGTGATTGTGTTACTGTATATCCATGGCACTCCATCCCACCCAGGGGAGCATGATACACATCTAGTAACAATTAAGAATAAAGGGATCTCAGTAAGAACAATGATTAAATGTACAAGAAAAGACGTATGATAAACTCATTAAAGTACTGTTAGATTCCTGGACACGCTCTCTATAGTTATGATCACTGTCTATGCATATACCTAACAAGTTATTTTACAGCTATGGAAGTATCGAAACTAAAGACACCCAGGATGGATAAGGTGCTTTGTGGAAGACTGAAATACGAACCTTAGGTCACATGTGCATCAAGCAACCTATCAGGCTTACATAACCCTAAGGTAATGGAGCTGGGAGTGCCATGGGTATACAATAACACAATCACCTTTTTTTTTCAACTTATTTTATCCTCCTTGTGGCAGGTCCTCCTTCATAGTCCACCAGCCTACTGGATTCGGGGTCTTTCTGGGGCTTGTAGTGCCATGCGCGTGCTCTGGCAGATCCTCTGAGCTGGTCGGGAGGTATCATCCTTAGCTGACCCCCACTTTTTTCCTCTGTTATCTCCTGTGGACCTAACTCCTGAGACCCCTGGAAGTGGTAGCGCATGCATGTGGAGGCGCACATGTGCACTACAGCTCCAGATGGGGCCTCCTCTGCCCTCCCCCGAATGGCTTATGCTGAAGGTCCTCAGAAAGGTGCCACTTCTCTGGCCTCCACCAGAGGGTGGCCAAGCTCCAAGGTGGCCTGCTACCCCAATCACAGGGTAGAGGGCTGTCAGCCGGCAGCCTGCTTTAGACCTCTCCCTCCCCCCCAGCTGACCTCCAACGACCCAGGCTCGTTCTCGAACCTGGTTCGCCAGCGTGGCACGAGGTGTGGCATCCAGCACCTCAACCCTCAGCA
Source organism: Neoceratodus forsteri (assembly GCA_016271365.2). NCBI lineage: Eukaryota > Metazoa > Chordata > Ceratodontiformes > Ceratodontidae > Neoceratodus > Neoceratodus forsteri. The sequence continues at coordinate 503,230,691 of CM028132.1, forward strand.
CCACCGGGCTGGCTCAACACAATCACCTTTACTAGGTGAGTAAACTACCACTGGACTTCTTCAAAGCTGCTGCAATGAAATGCAAAGCAGAAGGGAAGAGGTCACAGGACTTACAGCTTTCGAGTCACCCACAACTGTTTTACGCAGCCCTGATAACATAGAAACCAGTCTCCAACCCCCAACAGCCCGGCAAAGAAGATCTTAGTAAATTCATGATGTACTCAGTAAAGTAGGCTAGTTTTAAAATGTATCCTTTAACTGTGGTGGAAACTTTAAGATGGCCCTGAGCTTCTCTTTGCATATTCATCCCTCCCTTATACCATCGTCATATTAGTAGTCACATAATCTGATATCCAACATGACTGAAGTACCAGAAGTCCTCTATTCTTTATCTAATGGACTGACAGTGTCTGACCTAAAGGATGCCTAGGGAATACCTGCTGTACCCAGCACCAGACACTTATTGTGGTCAGCTATCAGTTCAAGGTTGCAAAACAAAGGGTTTATGGTAGTCATCATGTCTGGTTTATTAATAGTACAGTGTTGGGGTAGTGGAGGGATAGAGATTGTTACTGGACTGTCTGTCAATGCTAGCTAAACAAAGAGTACATTTTATAACTTTCCACCCATTCCTGATCTCGGATCATCTTTGTTGAGGGGTTCGCGATCAGGGGTTGAAGACAACATGTTGGATTGAACAGTCAGTAGATGGGACTTGACTGAGTTGGTACACAAAATTGATGCTGGTCGTTGAAGTCATGGGGCAATGGGGAGTTGGGGGGAGATATGCTGATGGGTGCCTTTCCTATTCTTGACACAGAACAGATTGCCAGTGGAGGACAGACACAGCTGCTGAGTGGCCTCAGCCCCAAGGGGCCACTTCAGTGAGCAGCTAAGGAAGACGAGGGTGGCATGGGCAGAGGAGGGCTTTTGGGAAGGGTAAGAGTTAATGGATTGGGGGTGTTGCTTCTAGTTTAAACTGTCTACTTGTAATGCAGAATCAGTCAGGTTTACGGCAAGCACACAAATGCTGACTTTAACTACCTTATCTGGTTAGCAAAGACTAAAATAAATAAAATAAAACTATAGTTGTGTAAGAAACCAAGAAGTAGAATGAATGTTATGTTTTATAAAAAATCGCTGATTTTTTTTTGGGGAGGGGCTAGGTAGGGTGTATTATGGAGCCCCCTGCTTCAAGCTGCATCCCCAGAAGCACAGTTTGTGAAGCACCTCTCATGCCAGTCAGTAGCAGATGCGCCCCCCCCCCCAATCTGGATGGACATCACTTAGCCTACCCAACCCATTCCTTCCAGCCTTTCAGGTCTTACTCCAGAGGCCAACTCATTGCCCCTCCCCCAGGTCACACCTAACCAATACCTAGAGTGATGGAACAACTCAATCCCTCTTTCCTTCTCGCTTAAGAGTTACTCCTCCTTGCCATTTGCTATCTGCTGGTGCACCCAAGTACATAAGGCTCATAGTATGTCCTCTGTGTCATAACTAAAATTTCAATAAGTCGACACAATAAAGTCACAAAAATACTGCATATACTGTAAATTACTTATTTATTCACTTTCATCGTGGCATACAAAATGTGAACATATATTCTTAAATATTAAAGCTGGGAAAAGACATGCAAAAAAAGAGTACAGAAAGCAGTCCGATTAGCAGAAGCAGAAACACTTGAAACCTAGGGATTAAATTTTACATTTTACCCCGACTGGGCAGAGCTTCTTCAAATGTATTCTTATTGGTATAGAACACTTTCATTGCTAGTGCATTTACTGTCAAAGACCCTACATGTGCACCTGCAGTATTTAAAAATGAATTCATCAGTATCATTAAAGACAATGTAATTAAAGCAACCCAAGAATCTAAATGTTACTATGTGCATATAGCTTTACCGTAGCGCTACTTCATGCCATCCATTTATACAGCATTCTTTTGCCACTATAACCCAGATTATAATCCATGTTTACTTCAGTACTTCCAGAGTTGTGACAATGACAGCACTGATGCCTCACTTCATTAACTCTGTCAGACTCCACAGACGTAATGCACAAACTACAAAAAAGCAATGAAAATGCATTTTTAAGCAAATTTCACAATGACATTGAAAATTATATTAACTGCAACAAATAGAGCAAATGTATCCTGCACACATCCTATGTTATTATTATGCAGAAATTGATAACCTTCATATGTGTATATTAAATAACACACCCACGATTCTTGTGTTTTGATTATTTTACATGATATATCAATCTTTCAATATTTCAATGTAAACAAATTACCACACCTAACAAAAATGGGACAAGCAGGGATATGCAAACTAACTGGAGACGCAGTTGCTTTAAAACGGAGGGTTTCAATCTGTTGTAAAGAAATAAAACAAATAGTAAAATCCTATTTTATTCTTATAAGGACACCAAAGAAATTCATACGGGCATACTGAATCCCCCATTCTGGTGTATAATAGAAAGGGGGGTATAAAGATTTAACACAGAAGCAATTGCATTCAATACAGAGGGTGTTCATCCATAAAGGGGGGTGTGTGTGTTAAAATTAATTTAAACAGGAAACTGACTACCAATATTACTACACTCTGTAGCCAAAATGTAGAGGCTGTGGCAATATCCACTAGTAAAACAGATATGGTATTTTACAGAAGCTGAACCGTGTCTATGGCATCATAAAATGAGTCACTTTTTTTGAATGCTACCGTCAAACTATGGGATTGGACAGCACGTGAATGGGCAAATCAAAATAAGCGTAATATAGCCCTTTTTCATTCAAAATGTGAGCAGGAACATTAGAGGGGATGCCTGTGAAATAAATGGGACTTTTTGGACTTACTTGTTTTCCACCCAGTCTGAATGATTCCTTAGAGATGGCTGTACTGGAAATTATAAAAAGGGTCTGAGAAATGGAGCTTTCTGATTGCCTGCAAACATTCTAACAGCCTTATGTTAATCTTTTATTAACATACATGTAGAGCTTAACCATATGCTGAACAAGGTTTAACACTGTTTAATAAAATTTTTTATTATATATACAATAATGTATGGGAAAGTGTGTATGAAATTAATGGTTGCCGGTGTGGGATGCTACATAAATCCGGTGAGAAGCCAGGAGTTTATTAAAGCATCCCACACTGAGGGCAACCATTAATTTCTAATTTAAGCACACTTTCCCATACTTTATTATTTATAATTGCTGGGCAGCAATTTTTTCCAGCCATGAGTCTGAGACACACACACATACACACACTCTCTCTCTCACACACACACACACACACACACACACACACACACACACACACACACACTCTGTCTCCCCGTTCATCTTTTTTTTTTTTCACTTTAATTTAATTATTGTGACAGTTTTTTTCCTTTTTAGGTTTGGGATGTTTAGCAGATTTGTGTACTGAGATCGTGATCGCCTTACCTGAAGAGGCAAGGTCAGAGCTGTTCGAGGCATTCCCGGCAGGTTTTATGTATTGGGGCTCTGAAATGGCCATTTAAGTTGTGAATGGCAGGATCAGCCAGATACAAATAGTTTAAAGAAATTTAAAACAGTATTCACAGCGTCATGTGGACGGTGTGGCGGGGAGTCGTCATGTTTCTGACAGTATTTAGCCCGCCCATTAGAAGCATGGAGCCAATCGAAATGCGGCTCTTCATTTACTGACGTGGTGCGTGTTTGCCGTTATAACCTGCGGGTTATAATGGCAAATTATAACTGGCTCAGCGTATTAAAAAAATTGCTGGCCAGTTATTATAATAGCAATAAGGCATTCCCAGGGATTATGTTAATGGTCATTTAATCACTCTCTAGGTATTTAAAAATTTGATATCATTTTATAATAATATTAGTCAGGGTCTGGATAACAAAAGTCAAATGGATGTTATCCTATTGGATTATAGTAAGGCCTTTGACAAAGTTCCTCATAATATTCTTATTAACAAAATGTATCATTTTGGTTTTTCAGATCAATTAATTAACTGGGTCTCTGCCTGGCTGACAAATAGAACCCAAAGAGTGGTACTAAATAATCAACAATCTGAATTGAGAGCGGTTACTAGCGGAGTCTTCCAGAGCATGGTGTTGGGCCCAGTTTTGTTCCTTATTTACATAAGTGATATGCAGGTATCAAACAAAAGCTGGTTGTCTAAATTTGCTGATGACTCGAAGTTTGGGGGTCTAGTGAATAATCTATCAGATTTTAATTCCTTGAACTCTGATCTAAAGCTGATTGAAAAATGGGCAACTAATAATTTGATGGAGTTTAATGTTGATAAGTTTGTGGTTTTGCCTTTTGGATTTCAAAACCCCAGAAATAAATACTACATTTGTAACTCACTATTAAATTCATCATATGTGGAAAGGGATTTGGGTGTTTTAGTTAATGCTAAACTTTCATCAGTTGATCATTGTACTGAAGTGGCTAATTCTGCCAATGGTTTACTAAAATAAATCCAGTGATTATTTGTGAATAAATCCGAACAGTGTATGATGGCCCTTTATAGATCTTGTGTCTGGCCCTTTATTGATTACGGGTCTCCTTCTTGGAATCTCTATTTAAGGGCACATATTGATCACTTGGGGAGAGTACAAAGACGTGCAACAAGGATGATTCCTAGGTTAGCTAATTTGTCCTATAAATCCAGATTATCTTCTACTGGTTTACATTCTCTTCAGAATAGAAGGGCTAGGGGGGATTTACTTTTAATATATAAGCTTAAAAAAAACCTGATTTGATGAACAAATGCGGACTATCTTATGTTACAAGACGTATTGTTCCAAGATGTCACACTAAACAACTTATGGTCCCCAAAGCAAAAACTAATTTAAGATTAAACTTTTTCTCACTAAGGGCACCAAAACTGTGGAATAGACTCCCACAGGAATTGGTTGATTCAGCTAACATTGAATCATTCAAAAAGGGTGTCGATATTTGGTTGACCAAGAAATATGTAATGTGAAATGTTCCCACTCAGTGTGGGGGCGAAATGTAGATGGGCCTTGGCCTTCTTTTTTCTCAAATAAACCAAGTAAACCAAGTAGGGGCATGTGGCACTTGGCTACACCTCGTGCCACAGTACACCCCTAGAAAGTGATTAACAGACCATTAACATAACTCTTGGTCATGCCTTATTGCTTAAATATCATGTTTTGCAAGAGGATATTGCCAGGTGCTCCACAATTTGGGCTACAGCTACAGAAAGTAATCTTGTTGGTAGTCAGTTTTCTGGTTAAATTAACTGTCAACCATCCCCTTCCCCTTTTTACGTTTGCTTGCACGCATGTGCAAGAAACATAGTACCATGATCCCAAAATGCAGTGACGTACAGTTGAAAGGGAGAGTTACAGCTTCAGTGAGCAGTGATAAGATATCGCCTGCTCATGCACACTCCCCCACACATACATGCATGCATACCGCATGCTCATGCCCCACGCACACACTGTATAGCCAACAGGGTGCCTAATCCCCGTCGGCTGTGCTGCACTCCCCCATAACAGAGTTCCAGATGCCATGCTGGGTGCCCACCCCAGCATGGCAACACATCATATAGCCAACGGGGGTGCCCAATACTCCGTCGGCTCCACTGCTCCCCCCCAGTGAATACAGGGTGCCATGCTGGGAGCCCACCCCAGTGTGGCAACAGATCGTATGGCCAATGGGGGTGCCCAATCCCCCATTGGCTCCACAGCCCCCCCAAACAGCCTTCCTTGTACCACACTGGGAGCCCACCCCAGCATGGCAAATGTCTCGCGTCGTCTAAGTTTAAAATAAAAAAACTAAAAGGAAAAACCTTCCCTTGCTGAGTGTCCTGCCCCCAGTCCCCCACCCGCGCACCCTCTGTGCACTCTGCCTCCCCACACCCCCACCTCACCCCATACTTACCCCTGGAGTCTGGCACGACGATCATTGGTGGACCGGGAACACATCTACACTCTTCAAAGCCGACCGCGAACTGAGGAAATGCCGGTAAGCTGTATAATGCAATAAACAGGGTTTTTTCAACTTTAATGCATATCTCAGGCATTTTTTGGAATTTTAGCACCAAATTTTCAACATGGGGTTTCTGGGACCCCTTCGCATGAATTCGCTCACTGTCATGGTGTTAATCGGGCCCGAAGGGTGATTTCGCAATCACTGCATGAAATCACCTTTCAGGACCGATTAACAAATGACAGTGCCACAGTTCATGAGGTAGGCCCTCAAAACCCTATGTTGAACATTTGTGAAAAATTCCCAAAATGACTGTTTTATTTAGCATGCTACGCTGTTCTCATTTAAAAGCTCATAAGTTCACAAATTTTCAATATGTTCACTCCAGATTTTCAACATTGCCATTTTACCACACCTCCTTATGAGCAGTACAGCTATCATTTCTCACATCTTGCCCAAAATGTGTTTCTACGCATGTAGTGCACAATGGTGCACTCGGTGGCGAAATTAATGTTTGGGGCAGATTAAGAAAATCAAAGTGACACTGTTCATGAGCAGATGTGTTAAAATGACTGTGTTAAAAATTTGGTGAAAAAAGCCCCAAAAATGACTGCTTTACGAGCATGCGTTGCACTGTTCCTACGCACGCTCGTAACTTCATGGATTTCTAATATTTTCAGTTCAGATTTTCAACACTGGCATTTTTACACACTTCCTTATGAGCAGTACAGCTGTCATTTTTCTCACCATGGCCGAAATGTGTTTTCACACTTCCAGTGCAGAATTGTGTGGTCGCTGTGGGAAATCACTTTTCGGGATAGATTAAGAAAATCCCAGTGACACTGTTCATGAGCGGAAGTTCCAAAATCCCTGTGTTGACAATCTGCTGTAAAAAATCCCCAAACTAATTGCATTAGTGGTGTGCGTTGTGCATTTTCTATGCATGCTCGTGACTTCACCAGTTTTTTTAACATTTTCACTGCAGAATTTCAACATTGCCATTTTTTGTACCTCCCCATGAACAGTACAGCTGTCATTTTTCACATCCTGTTCAAAATGCGTTTTCGCCCCTGTGGTGCCAAATGGCTTAGTTGCTGTGCGAAACCAGCTTTCGGCTAACAAACTGATATTGCCATTGTTTATAAGGTGAGGGCCACAAAAAACCCATGTTGAAAATTTGGAGTGAAAATGCCAATGAATGCCTGAGGCATTAGGGTTTCCGACCATAACGCCCCAGCCTGTACAGATTGACAGGCATCAGGGGTGTGACTTGGGATTCTCGCCTGTAATGCTCATACCATTCCACACCCTGCAGCCAGTGAGAGGTATTAAGGTGTGCCTTGGACTCTTCAGCCCCAGAGTTCACCCCATTCTCCTATACAGGACTCATCTCACCGTATTTCCTGATGGAATGGGCTGAGCTTAAGGGCTAAAGACCCCAAGGCACACCATGACACTTGTCAGTGTCTGCAGAGTAGGGTGTGGTGAAATGGCGTGGCCGTTATGCCTGACAACCCAAAGGCACACCCCAATGCCTGTCAGTCTTTGCAGGGTGGTGTTGTGGTTGGCTTCAGTTCAATGTTTCACTGCCATTCCTATTATGCAGCTCTCTAACTCCTGCACTACCAATGCCAATGCCAGCAAGCAAACATTCGGCATTGACAAATGCTTGTTTGTTTACACTTTAGAATGTTCACCAGCCTACTACAGACTTTCATACTTGGTTCTATTAAGGTAGTTGTGAACTGTGTTATGTCCCAAAGTGACTGCATATTAGAAAAGCAAGTGCATGTATGAGAAATCAAATGTTCACCAGCCTACTTTATAGACTTTCATACTTGGTTCTGTTAGGGTACTAGTCACTTGTTTCGGCACCAAGCAAGATGCACTTTACCTTTAATCAACAGTACACCTTTAATTCCAGCCTGTATAAATGGGGACTGCATAGATTATTTACTTAATTGCCTTGATAAAGTGCAGAGTCTAATGTGTGAAATGTTAGTGGCAAGAGGGGGAGCTACTACTATTTCTATTTTAACCAAATAAAATGTATTTTTCATCAAACAAACATTTTAGTATCTGTGTCTTGCATCTGGCCTCCTGACAAAGTGCCCCAGAGTGGACACGAAGCGCTGGGGTAGTGTGCTGTGGTCTTTTACTGCTTAAATGCCTTGAATCTCTGTGTGTTTTATTTTGGCTTACCTGAGTGCTTATTTACTGTGGTTTTGTCTTCAACATTTATTATAGCACCTGCTCATTCTATGCAGCACTTGTGTTTCTTCTTGCATCTGTAGCCTGGCTCTCTTTGTTTTTATGGATACCTGTTCCACTTCTGTCCTGAAGCTCATTGTTAAGTAGACCCCTTTATGCTTACCTGTTGTTCTCACACATTTTCAAATTAGGAGAAAGCTGAAGTGCAAACTCAGCAAAGTGATGATCAGATTGAGCCAAACATTTTTGTTTTGTTACCATTAACAACTGCTGGTGAGTTTTTCTTTTTCACATCAGTATTGATTGCTGAAAGACAGAGATGGAATGGCTGACTGTGGTAGTGAGTGGCTACGGAGCGGGGGGGCGCAGATCACAGGTCACAAAAAGCAGTTCAGAATGATTATTGACCATATAACGTATGGTGAGCCCTTATTACCACCAAAAAGCAGCAAAATTATTTCTTGATAATCCCATCACTATGACGTAAGTGGTTATAAACCTCTCTTGAGTACGTCATAACGATGGGATTACAAACAGAGCCCATTTGCACATGTGTGTACCTTTTATCTCGCGCACCGACGGCCTTCCCGAAACTAGCGCAGCAGCAAGAAAATGACCCAGAACGTCCACTGTGGTGCCAAAAGTAAGACACATTCATTTGTTTTGCCAGTTTATGGGGACCATACACTATAAAATATGATGTATGGTCCCGCTATCATTAACCGGATTGTGTAACATTTCGAGGTTGACATGGTGATGTAAACCTCTTGACAATTAACAAACCGGTTAACGATAGAGGACCATACATTATCATCTATTTCTGACTGATATGGAGGTAGGCTGTGGCTACAGGAGGAAATAAATGGTGGCTGAAAATTTTGCTCAAAGTCCTAAACTTTGGCTCCAGGATACCTCATGAACAACAACTTTTAAAACAAAACATATATCTCGCACAGACTATACTGATTGGAGAAAACAGTATGTCAATGTATGCATTCTTATGATCAGTCTATAAGTATTTGGGATGGCATGTAATTCCATTATTAGAAGATTTGTTTGTCCACCCCAGAAATATGTTTGTACAGTACCATCTGTATTACTTCATTGATGCACAGTACATCCACCCCACTGTTGATGTCCTTGCACAAATGATTTATGAATGGAGAATGAGTTATTTAACTTCATATCACTAAAAAAATCTCTTTCTTACAGAAATATCACCCCCCCAGCCACATTATTCATCCCTCGAGTTACGACTCATTTTATGTTACCGTATTGGTATTTTTATATTCAGTATGTGGGGGTGACTTTTAGTGGGGATGGACTACTTAGTGAATTACAGTAGAAATCTTCTTTAGTAATCTCATAGAAGTTGTCTTTTGTAACTGTAATTTCAATGCTTAGAGACTGATCATAAAAATGGATACACATTGACATGTTATTGACTCCATTCAGTTTTGCATTTATTAAATATCCATATGCTATTTTCTCTGATCAGTATTGTATTTAGTAGTTATTTGCTTTATTTTGTAAAAGCTCTTCTTGACATATTTTTATTACGTGTTTGCCCACATTACACTTTGTCTTTGGATGCTGTAGTTTAGTACTACATTGCCTTTTTTTAACCTTAGGTTGTTGGATGCTTTCGCTTTGCATTTTCCAATTAGCTGACTCTATGACTGAATGAAAGAAACCTACAGAAGAAGAAAGAAAGTGATGTCTGCAAATCAAAATAACTAACTAGAATAAGTGGAAGGAATTTGTATTGATTATGTTGACTTCCTGAGTTTCATTCATAAATAAATCTTCACATACTGTGGAACTTCATCTTATTTACAGCATTGTCCTGGTTGGCAGGCCTACAGCAGCTACTTTGTGGATCAAACCATTGCCAGAGTGCTGTTCCATCTGTTGCATTACTCATAGAAAGACAATTGCCACTCCTCTCCTTTCACGGTTTAGGGTATCACCTCAGTTCATTAAATTACAGCAATTGTGGGCGTTGGGGGGAGGAGGAGGAGGAGGGGTCTGGGCTTGTTTTGGCAGGTGGAGGAATGTGGGGTTGTTTGCAATGTGACATGTGTGGGGGCTGTTTTTCAGTATTTTCTGAATATGAATAGGCAACAATAGTGCCATCATGCCAAATTCGTATGGGAATAGCCAACAATGCATTATTTTGTGGTATTCATGAAATAGTATTCATTACTTGCACACCTCTTAACTAAACATATTCATCCTTGCTCTAGCCTTAGACGTATCAAGAAGGGTGAGTTACAAATGGAATATAAAGGGAGTGGTACTTTCCTTGTGGCTACAGTTGTCCTTTATAAGCGCTGGAGAACAATGCTGACCTGATTACTTTTATATCCCATACAGCACAATATAGGAGGATAGCAGGATTATTTATTCCTTGTTCGGCGTGAGTAAAGTACACATTTGAGCAAACCCAGTGACAGTTATTAAAACAAGAAAGAACAGTTTTGCCGGCTACAGCATAAGAAATACGGAAAAATACCACACTTTTTAAATCAGGGGATGAAATGAAATGCGCAATGTAGAAATGTACAGCAGTAGTTCAGTACTGTGCAAACAGGGCAACAGTTTCCGTAAATAGATGTTAAGTGTCACTGTGTTACTTGCCATCAAACCTTTCACTAACCGCGCTACACAATACATATTCAGAATCGTCAAGGCACTTCAGAGCCTCACAGAAGTGAAAGATCACTATCAACTACACTATCACTGAACCACAGCTTTCACAGGTTGAGGCTCTGAACAGCTCCCTTTGTAAAACTGCCTCCAACACAACTCCATCTCATGACATAGTCCAGGACATGAAGCGAAGGCAAACATGATGTCACATCAACCAGGCATTGGCAACGATACTGAACAAAATAGCCATTTTATAGCCAGAGAAAGCAAGAGGAGTGCATGGCCACAGGTAAATGTATTACCAACAGCAAACTCGATGGGTGTGAGGAGCAACAAGATGGCCATGGTGCTGCTCCACTCCATGTTTTTTGTGTCTTGCTTGCTGACTTGTAAGATTTCCAGCGGGTCTTCCATGAATGAAGCTCATTTTATTTTTTGATTAAACAGCTGGAAAGATATTTATCTTATAGCTTGGAAAGTTATGGAGCATCTCTTTTTTGAATAACCGTTTTGGTCATCCATTAGCGCCTGCGTTTTGTTGGATATTCGCAGTATTGAGTGAGCGCTGGTGGTGTTTTAAAAGCATTATTGTCATTTGTCTTGAATGAAATTTATGTTATTTTTAACTAAAGTTCTTGGAGAAGTGTTTTTTTGTCATTTTTTGTAATTCGGAACACTTCGTTAATTGTTTTTGGCTTCTGTGGTCGATGCAACCATTTGCTGAAGTTCGGCATGCACTTGGGTGCTTGCTACAACATTTACTACATTATCAAATCTGTAAATTAAAAGCAAAGGGGTCTGAACTGAAGCTGGAAATGAGGGCTCTTATGCAAGAAAGGAGAAAGGAGTCAAATCTTCAAAGTCTGCGGATAACAAGCTGAGTTGGAGGAGAAGATGTCTGGAGCCCCAGCTTCTTGGATCCTAATCCACTGAGGTAGAGAGCCTGGTGGTTCTTTTGTGCTACTTGCGTTCAAGGTGTTTTTTCCATTTATAGGTATGCCATTGTTGCCTAAGGGGAGAGGTGATGACATCTTAAAGTCAGAAGATACTATGCTCAGAGGAGCACTTTTCTTTGTTTTATGTTTTAGATGGATTAACTCCCCGAGATTGAACTATGGGAAAGTGAAACAGATTCCTAGTCGGGGGTTAAACAGAGCAGCAGTACAGTAAATGTCAGCAGAGGCCTTTCATGATGGTAAACCAATACATGGTTGAAAACTTTCAGGAGTAAAGTACTGTATGGAGAGAAACTAAAAATCCATGTTTCCTTGCTGGCTTTCAGCTGGAGACTCCTTGGAGGCACTGCTTAAATTCAACTAGAAGTGCTATCCTGTATATAGAAAGTCTTGTCTGGTTTAAAAAGAGGACAGGAAATAGATAAAATTAACCAAACCTTCATGTAGTTTAATTTTTCTCCTCCTGTTAAAAATGCCTGAAAGTTTCCATCCATGCTGTGGTAATGTGTGATTTTACCTTTTAGTCTAGCCATCATGATGAATTTCTAAAGATGGCTGTTACTGGTTCCTCACATTTCATGTTTCTGGTATTTCCATCGTGAGTGTGAGCGTGTCAGCCACACAATGATATTACCATTCATGCATTCCAGTTAGTCTCTCAGACATGTGCATTGTATGGTGTGCTTCTTTCAGGCTACTGGAAACTGTCCTCAACCAGGAAGTAAGGTATTCTGAGTTAAAGATGGTAGGTTCTCATTTGTGGTCGTATGGGTCGGTGAGGCGGACCTCGCTCTTCCAGGTACAGAAACTAAAGTGCAGCTTTTTTTTATTCATTAATGGTTGAGCAACTATGCACTCACACAGATAATGAAAAACAAAGTTAGAGTGAGAGAGGTCTGTCCCACTGCCCCATGCAATCACATATGAGAACATGTCATTTTTAACTTGGAATATCGAGTCTACGTGATAACGGCAAATACCTAAAGGCGATCACCGTTACCGATCAGTCAGAGTGCTGAAACATTTTGGCATTTGACAACTCCAGCGAGCCAGCACAATGGCAAGGACATATTTTTACTGCTTTCAGGTGGGGGTGTGCCCCTCACACCTCCCCCTCGCAGGGGGTTTGCCCCACACCCCTACTAAGGATTCTCAACTCCATGTCGGGGGGGGGGTGAAAGCAGTAAAAATTAAAGGGTTCAGGCCAGCCGCAATAAAAATTGCACCAGCACCCGGATCCGGAACCAGTACCTCAGCCACCCCAACCACTGGCCAATCCCCAACGCCATGATGCAGCTTGACCGGCAACTGCAGTGCGACTCCCTACAGCCTCTCCACCCCCTCCCAGCCCACACTCGCCATGCTTGCTCCCAACCCCACCCCCATGCATGTAGATATAGTGGCAGCCTGTCATCCAGTTTGCCCACCCCCTCATCCGGTCACCCTACCTGTCCGTTGCCATGAGTGGATTGCACAGGGAAGGTGTTGCCATTACGGACGTTACCCTTCCTCATGCACCCACTTCATGGGTTACCTTGAATATCACCAATTTACAGAATACTTGTCAGGGTTCCTTTTTTCATTACACAATCTGACTCATCAACACAATTTCCCTAGTCGTAGATTCTAGACACTGACTATTAATCATAGTCGGACTGCTTTCTTTTTCCTTTTTCTTTGTTTTTTAATCATTTCGAAACTAAGTGTTGTATCTCAATGACTATGTTTATTTAATCACTAGCCGTACTTTGTTGAATTACTACTATCTCTCCTCATCTTATACAGAGCTGTATACAAGTAACTGATAGCTCAAAGAAACGGACAACTGAAACTGGGAAGTTAGCTTTCTGCACGTACTGTGGGACTGCCAAAAGTGGTGAGACAGGGTGTAGTAGCTGACGAGTGTGCTGTTTTTGTGGTGACCGAGTGCTGCTAACAGTAGAGGGAAGTCCTCTATCTGCTAAGCAGAGGATGCTGATAGTCCTGCTAAATTCAAGATGTATTAGGCTGTTTATTTGAAAGGGGTGGAATTAAAGGAGCCAGTACACAAGTACTTTTAGTGGGCAACAAGGCAGGTAAAATTGATTAGGGAGTGACAGCAGAGGCCCGCAGAACTTCTGGGTCCATCTAGCTACACATTCAGGTGCTCATGTGAGCAGCATCTTAGAGGCTTCTACACGTACTGTGGGACCACCAAAAGCGGTGAGACAGGGGTGCAGTAGCTGATGAGTGTGCTGTTTTCGTGGTGACTGAGGAGTGTTACGAGTCAACTGTATTCTGAGTGCTGCTAACAGTAGCGGGAAGCTCTCTATTTGCTAATCAGAGGGTGCTGATATTCCTGCTAAATTCAGGACGTAGTAGGCTGTTTTATTTGAAAGCGGTGGAATTAAAGGAGCCAGTGCACAAGCACTTTTAGTGGGCAACAAGGCAGGTGAAATTGATTAGAAAGTGACAACAGAGGCCTGCAGAACTTCCGGGTCCATGTGGCTACAAATTCGGGTGCTCATGTGAGCAGCATGAGCATGTAAAGCGTGTCTGTGCGCTGAGATGTGTGGAGACATGAGCATCCGCATGTGTATGCGTGTTAGCAGGGTGAGAGGGAAGAAGGGACAAGTAATTTTTGAGAGCATTAAGGTAAGAAATAAACATGGGGAACAAATGGAGTCGATGGAAGGAAATGGGCATAAAGGCATACCATCTTTATTAACATCAGAAAGGGACTTGATAATATGTTGTAGCACTTGTTTGATGTTTGTAGTGGCTGAACTAGGGGTAAATTATTGTTTCATTTGAGTGCAAGAAATGTGAAATAAATAAAGAGTTATGTGACAATTTGAAAAGGGTAACTTAAAGGCTGGAAATACTTAAAAAGAGCCAGATGGAGCTCTCTGAGAGATTAAGAGTTATGTCCAGTTTAAATAGAGGTGAGTCAGTGGGGGGGGGGGGGTTAGAGATTGATTCAGGGAAAAGAAAAACAAACGAGGAAGAAGGGAGTAGTAATCAGGCAGATAAGAGGATGAACAGTAAAACAAAAAGGAAAAGAAGGGGGAGTAGCTCTTTACAACCAGTCCCAGGATATATTAGAGGGGAACAGGATGTGAAAGTATTGAATGAAAATGTGGAGGGTGTGGAGAATGTTAACCTGGAGATTGAAAGAGAGAGGGGAGAAGTAGTATATGAGGGAATAAAAGTGAGAAACAGTTTTAATATATTGGGAGAAGTTGGCCAAATGAATGGTGGGGAAGGAGACTATGATGGAATCCAAGAAGAAACAGGGAACCTAGTAGAGAGACAGGTAGTGGTCATTGGAGACTCTATTATAAAATTCACAGGTCAGTATATCTGTAGGGATGACAAAAAGAACAGAATGGTTAGTAGTTTCTCTAGTGCAGGGATTCTGGATTTACATGACAAAGCTGATAAAATTTTTAAGGCAGCTGGGGAGAAACCTGTCGCTGTGATCCATGTGGATATTAATGACATAGCAAAAAATACCTTGCCAGAAATGCAGAAAGATTACAGGAAGCTGGTGGAAAAATCAGAGGAAAAAGGAAGTGAGATATTAATCTCAGAAATATTACCTGAGCCCAAGGCATCAGTTTATAAGCGGAAAAGGATAGCCTTAACAAATGAGTGGCTGTTGAAGTGGGCTGAATCAAGTGGATACAAATTTATCAGGCAGTGGGGGACATTTAATAATAGGAATGGACTGTTTTGCAAGGATGGACTCCATCTAAATTTATGGGGCAGTAGGATATTGGGGATGAGGTTGAAATGAGATTGAGAATAGTTTAAACTAAAGGGGAGGGGGACAAAAAAAGGGAATGGTGGATAATATGTTAAATAGAAGTAAAGTTAAAGAGGTAACATCCTTAAAGGTTATGTTTTGTAATGCAAGGAGCTTGAATGAAGCATGCAGATCAGAACTGGAAATTCTGATCAAAGATGGTGAATTGGATATGGTAGGGGTTGCTGAAACCTGGTGGAGAAATGAAAGTGGTTGGTCTCAAAATTTACCTGGTTATAATCTGATTAGCAGAATGGGGGGAGGAAGGGGGGAGTCACCCTTTTTGTTTGGGAAGATCTAGAAATTAGGAAAATAAAGGAAACAGCTGAACTGGGGAAAGTAGAAATTATAACAATTGAACTCTTGGGAATAAAAAGAGAAAAATGTAGGGTTTCGGTGTTCTATAGAGCACCAGATATGGATTTGAAAGAGACAGAAGCATTTCTGGAACATATAGGTAGTTTGGCAGAAGATACTGATGTAGTTATGATGGGAGATTTAAATATGCCAGAAATTAAATGGAGTGATAATCAGATAGGTAACAGCATATTCTGTAGATTTCAGGAAGAATTAATGGCAACAGGTATCCAGCAATGCATACAAGAAGCAACAAGGGGAGAGAACTTAGTGGATATCATTCTTACAAATAGAAGTGATATTGTTAAACAAATTACTATTCAGCCACAAGTAGGGATGAGCGATCATAATTCTATATTATTTGAGTTAGACTGAACAATGGAGTTGGCTAAAGGTAGTACAATTCATTACCTATATAAAAAGGGGGATTATAGGACCATGAGGGAGGTATTAATGAGTATGGATTGGGGGGACATGATTAATAACAAAAATACAGAGAAATCATGGGAAATGTTACTAAAAAAACTTAATGAGAGTAAAGAAAATCATATTTCACAAAGGAAGGTTTATAATAATGTAACCCCCCTGTTACCTGGGGATACTAGAATCCCAGTAAGACCTAGTGGTAGGTAGGGAAGGCAGCTTGTGAAACTCCAGTTAAATGGACTTCACACTGTCTCACTCTGTTCTCAGTCTCAGCTGAGACTGAGGGATGACATCACCATAGAACTCTCGCAGCTGCATGAGCCACCCTGTAATCTGCAGTTAGAAGTTAAGATAGAATGTTGGGGAATTTTGAAGAGAGTGTGTGTGCAGTGTTGAAGAGAGGAGCAGCACATCAGTCTGTGGACAGGCTCTCTGAGCCTTAAACTCTGTCAGAGAGCTACTGTAAGGGGAGGTGTGTGTTTCTACCAAAAGAGGAACACAGTAAGCTGTTTGTGAAGTGGTGGAGACCACTGTTACTGGTCCATGTGCCCCATCCCTGAGGGGATGGGGTGGAAGGGTTTGCCTAACTTCCAGGGGCAACCCTCCTGGTTCCAGCTAAGGAAGAAGTTGCCTTATTTCAAGTTGTGCTGCGGCACCAGAAGCATTGGGAAAGAAATTCCTGTGAAGAATCACCTGTGGGGCACCTGTAACCAAAGGGTGAGTTCGCTGTGACATAGGGCCTATGTAGAGAAATGAGTTAGTAATAGTTATTACAGTGTTGGGACAAAGGTCACTTGCTGAGGGTGTGGTGCCGGAGGAGTGCAAGAAAGCATATGTGGTGCCAATATATAAGAAGGGGAAAAGGGATCATGCGGTGAATTATAGACTGATGAGCCTGACATCAGTGATGGCGAAAATAATTGAGGGAATTACTGGTGAAACTATTAAGGGCATCATGATAAATAAGGGAAAAGTAGATCAAAATCAACATGGGTTTGTCACTGGTAGGTCATGTGAGACTAATCTCATTACTTTTTATGAACATATACATAAATCGGTGGATGAGGGAAAGAGTGTGGATGTGGTATTGCTGGATTTTATTCGATCTTTTGTTACTGTCTCCCACAACAAGATTGTTGAGAAACTGATTCAATTAGAAATTGACTCCTGTATTGTAAAATGGGAGGAACAGTGGCTAAAAAATAGAAAGCAACAGGTTAGGATCCAGGGTTGGCTGTCAGAACCTCAGGGGGTGGGGAATGGTGTCCCCCAAGGGCCGGTTTTGGAACCATTACTGTTTAGCTTATTTATAAGTGATTTGGATATAGGTAGTGGGAATAAGCTGGTGATATTCTCTGACAATGTGTAAATAGGAGGGGTAGTAGATACATTTGATGATAGGTTAACATTTGGAAAAGATATAATACAAATTTTAGAATGGGCAGAAGTAAATGGAATGAACTTTAACAATGATAAATGCGTTATAATGCACTAGGGAAGGAAAAATGTCCAGCAGAATTTTTATATGAAGGGTATAAAACTGAAGGTATCTACATGTGAGCAAGACCTGGGAATCTATATCCAAAATGACTTAAAGAATAGCATACACTGTAGAAATATATCTAATAAAGCTATGTATTTAATAAATAGTATTAGACGGGGGTTCCACTCTAGAAGTAGGGAGGTTGTGATGCCACTGTTTAGGACTCTGGTTAGGCCCTTACTGGATTATTGTTCAACTGTATGGTGTTCCTACTTAATGAAATATGTTAAGATGGTGGAAAGACCACAACGGTCCTCTACAAGATTGATATCAGGGTGTGAAGGCTTAAATTATGAGGGTTGATTAGAGAGATTGGGTATGTGGATCATGAGAGATAGGAAAGTTAGGGGGGATCTACTGTTTCTATTCAAAATTTTAAAAGATGAGAGTATGAGGATGGAGATGGGAATGGAATTTAAGGAGCAAATTTATCAGTTGAGGGGACATGATAGGCAGTTGAGGGAAACAGTATGTAGGACAGATATAAGAAACAATGGATTTAAATGTAGAGCAATCAGAATGTGAAACAGATTACCCCAGGTAGTTGTGGATGCAGAGAGTGTTGAAGGGTTCAAGACTAGATTGGATAAGCATCTTACTGAAGCTGGTGACTTGTGTTACCACCACTGAATTGTGAGGAAAGCTTACATGGGCTTTGCCTTCTTGACTTTTCTATTCTTCAATATGAAATCTGGTACAATAAAATGCTGGCAGCTAATCTTGCAGGAAATGTATATGCCAGTGGAAAATATTTAGTACATAATACTTTCTTCAGACGCTCCATTAGCTGACTTAAGCCACAGTACCTGAAGGCACACCAATTAATCAGCAAATAATCTGTATTGTATCCAAATTCAGTTTTATTATTAATTTAACCTTTTTTTTAAAAAAAATTCTTGTTTTTTTCTTGTCTACTTCCTTTTCCCCTATCTACTTCCCCCTTTGTTCCTGCCCATTGCATACCACTGGCCAGTGCATGCTCTTATTACTAGTATCTGACAGGAGCAGCTGAAGGGTACATTCCTTGTCTGGTGCAGTTTAATAAGTGGATCTCCTCATGGTGGTGATGTTTTACACTGTGGTTGTCTGACAGATATCCCTAGTATGATAAAAAATGGATCCTGGCTCATATTCAGTAAAATTAGGATATTCCAAGTTACAAATTTCATATTCTCATTGGCGGTCATAAGGGGCGGTGGAGCTGACCTCTCTCACTCAGGTACAGAAACCAAAGTGTTGTTTTTTGTTTATTCCAAAATGGTTCAGCCACTGTGCACTCACACAGATAATGAAAAACACAGGGACAGTGTGAGATGTCTGTCCCACCGTACCATATGACCACATATGAGAATCTATCATTTTAGCTTAGTATTGAGGTGTATTAATTCTACTAAATCCTGTACAAATCAAGGCAATTTATGCATCAAGTGTTGCGTTCTTTATTTTTAACCTTATACCTCATTCGTCCCACTATTACGATTCTTAGCAGGACAACCCATTTAAAAAACCCTTTACAGTCTTGGAAATCCTACTCAGTGTGCACTCATCCCCCTTCTTATTTGAATACGTTCATCCTACTGTATCAAATGCTCCTGTTCCCCTCCACAGAGTTTATAATTATGGAAATGACAGTACACATGAATGTTTTGCGAACTAGGCGCTATATGCATAATTTTTTCCTTTTTTTCTTCAAATAACAAAAATGACTGAAAGCAAAAATTCTGAAATTAATGCAGGCTTCATTGTAGTGAGCATCACGTGAGTGTCTGGCCTCACTCATTTATTAGAGAAACCAATCAATATGTTTTCCTGAATTGCCACCTGTATTGGAGTAAGTTACCAGGGCACTTCAAATTAATTCCACCGTAATACAACTGCTAGCAATTTGATCTGCATCATCATCATAAACAAATTGGAGTAAGTGCTATATGCATACCAAGCATATAGTACAGAGTAGGGGTATTCAGTAGTTGATGTCTGACCTGCCTATTACATCTGCAAGCATTGTCTAACAATTCTAATCTATTCTTATTGGGTGACATGAAACCAGCATCGCACAGAAAGACACACAAAATACATAACAGCTGCCAAGCTGATAGCAAAGCACTATGGTGAGCAGAAGCAGCAATTGCAAGATATAAAATGTGGCTCGAGCACACAACCAGATGCTGTCGGTACATAAATAAAAATCAATATGTGAGAAAAACAACACACAACCGATTTTCTTTTCTTTTTTATTACAAGTAAATATCAGGAGACATTTGAGATGCAATCATAAAATTGTCAGGGTTCTGTGACTAATGTAAATGAAGAATGTTACAGCTAGGCACTGATGGGAGGTGGAGGGGGGAGTTATTAATCCAGTCACCAGATCTAATTAGCAGCCTGCAGAATAAAAAACCCTCATAAATAAATCTCAAGTTTAAGATACACTACTACTATATCATGAACAACTGGGTCAGAATACATAAAATCGACTGTCAGTTGATGACTTATCCCGAGTATAGTAGTGCATCCTTAAGGAACTGGCAAACACACTGTCAATCATTTACTCATCTACTCGGGGGGGTGAGCACATAGCATCGAGATACAACATGCTAAGTTACACTGCCGCGTGCATACTCGCTGTGGGGGTGAATTACTAACTCAAGTCCTTAATTTAAAAAAACAAAAAATAAAATGAATCAGAAGGCAATAAGACAACAGAAAAGTGAGAACAAATGCCAGAGAAACATAAGAAGGTCATGGGGAACCAGGTTAGTAAATTTGAGCAACAATGAACACTGTGGCTTTTCATTAAAGAACAAGTAATCTGCAGTGAGAGTGGAACCCACCTGCATCACTTTGATGTCCAGATTCTGATTATATTTTTTTTTGGTCACTGTTTTTTTGGGAGCCCTTCTCATGGGCCCCCTTCTGTTGTTGGGGCAGCCATGCAGTTGCCCGTGTTGCCCGGGTGCTGATGCCATCCCTTTATCCTCTCTGTCTGAGATGGTTGATCATCTTGTCAATCTTGACCCTGCTGGCCTCTTTACCAACCCTCAAATAAAGATTAGATCAGTAACCCCCTGCATTGCAGGCGGCGGCAAAAACAACGACTCGGGTGACGGGTCTCTTGGTCCACCAGGCCCGGTGGCAGTGTGGCACCAGGGGAGGATGTCTACTCCTCCTTGACTCAAGGTCAGATGTGTGGCACAAGCTCATGTGGAGCAGGAGCTGCGAGAGGCTCACTGGGGGGGGGTTGGAGTGACTGTGGGCTGGGAGACAGGTGCATGCTTGCTTGCTTGCTGCTTTTGCTTTTCATGGTGGCACAACGGGGGAAGAAATTTCGATCAAACCAGACATGGACCGGGTGGCTGCAACAATCAGGGACAACCGGCCATTGCACCGTCAGCTTGCCGTCTGTACTATTGAGACCCACCGAGAAGTGGATGGCTGATGCTGCAATGATGTGGCACTCCATGATTAAGCTGGTCAATTCGTTTCAAGTTGGTGGCAGGCTTGCTGAACCAGTGTCATCAGCAGCCTGCCACCGTATTGGTTAATGATGACCAAGCCCAGAAATGCAGTGGCGGCATTGGCCGCCACAGTGCTGCACCTCCATAACCCACTTCTCTCCTAAGCTTCCACACAATGTTTCTTGCATATTTGCACAAGCAAACATAAAAATGAAGTCCTGAATATGTGTAAGTTCTATTTCTGACTTTATTTATGCTGTTGTTTATTAATTTATGTTTATTTAATTGCAATAAATTGATTGTAAATGAATATGTTTTGTGTGCACGCTTTATATTGGAAGTGGGAATGCTGTGTATGTGGGTTGTGGCTCCTGAGCCAAGTGAAGTCGCATATGTGACTCCTAAGCCAAGCTGGAGTGAGTATCACTGAACTGGAATACGCTTGCAGTCCATGCCCAGTATGAGCTGCTGCAGCTCATCATAGAGCTTCTTCCTCTCCCGACTACAATGGAGTGCTTAATGGAAACAAGCCCACCCCTTCCTGGTTATTGAACAGTCAGCAAGGGGCAAATTGTGCTTTTTAAAAGCACAGTGTGGTACAGTTAGTGATCACCAGCTCCAGTTTTCTTTTTCCCTGACTGACACCAAAAAGTTAATTGTTTAAAAACCCACTGTCCTCCCCACTGTCTATGTTCGGCAGCCCAGTAGAACTAATGTGCCTCATAAATCCATTCTGTCAAAACATCCCAAAAGAGAAAGCCGCACATTCCTCCTCAACAGCCCACATGAACATTCCAAAACTGAAAGCTGCTCAGTCCTGTATTGTTGATCTGCCAAAGCTGTCTTGCATTTTACACAGAAATGTTGCTGAAGACTATGGGGGGAGGGAGGGAGTCGACCATGCACTGGGAGAGAGAGACAGAGGCAGACAGCAAAGGGGGACTCTAGCAATATTATCTGAACACTATTCCTAGTGTTTGTCTAAAGTCCACTTCTCTGACAAGATCATCCTTGTTGGCAAAGATTAGATCCAGCGTTGCTTGATCATTGGTTGTTCCTTTAAAGTGGTATAGAAGCACTGCAGCATTCCCAGTTCATAGTTGTTTACCCCAATTTCTCTGTTCATGTACAGTATCTGTCAGGTTCATCGCACAAACAGAATGAAGACTCAGTGTATGAGACTTCCATACAAGACTCCACTATCTGACAGCCTCTACCCAAATGGAAAGTGAAACAAAATGAGAAATGCCACTAAATATTTAAGAAAATGTTATTCACTATGACCAGAAATTGGTACTCTGTGCCACTTTACATCGATCCAGTGCCAAATTAGCCAAATCATATGCATGGGAGTGGGATCTGAAAAAGAAACAAGAGGAACAAAAAAGAATTTGGACCACCGCCCAGAGAAAGTGAGACCAGCAGCCATGAAAAGTTGATTTAAATTGATTAGCGCACTGGAGCCTTTTTATTTTAATTAATAAAGCGCAAGCTTTTTTTTTAAACTATTTTTCGAGTGCAACAGCTTCTCATATATGCATTTCTGTTCTGTTCACAGTACCTTGTGTCTTTCTGGATGATCTAAAACTTTGCAGAACGTTGATGACCATGAGCTTGGTTTCCCAAGATATCTGTGCTGTGAATTCTCTCATCTTTTCCAAGTCTGCCTTGTGCAGGAGTGCGGTGTGTGCCAGTCCTCCATTTCCCCGATTCCTTCCAGTGGTGAGTCTAACAATGTTATGGCCACTTTTCCCTAGTGTTACTTCAAAGTCCACTTCTCTGAGTACGTCATCCTTGCTGGCAAGGATTAGATTCAGCTTCATTTGAGCATTAGTGGATCCTTTAAAGGGGAAGGGAAACACTGTAATAGTCCCAAATCATGTTTGCTTACCAGCTGTTTTCTTTCTATATATGTCTTTCTTGTTTGTTTTCTGCCTCAGTGGCCTTTAAAACCAGATCTGTATGCATTATCCTCCCCACTGTGCCACTATGTTAGCTAGAACCATGACCACATGGGTTGCAGTCAACCAGTATCTCCTAATCCTGATGCTGCTGCTTGCATGGAGTGCTGCCGTAATACAAAATGGAGAAGTTCTTCAATGTGCTCCATTTTTATTGAAGTCAAAATGTGCTGTATGGGAAGCACGTAGCGAGAGCGACTCCCCCGCAACCCCACAATGACACAAACTGCTCGACTGCATCGACAGCGCCTGACAGACCACAGCAACATGCCCCAAAGTGTCGACAGGTACAGGGTGTGGGGTCTGTGACTGGGCTGCGATCCAAATGTGCTGCATTGGCCATTTGCCGTGTTGCCGGTCCCTGCCATGCAACAATTCCATGCCACTCCCAGCGGTCGCATGCTGAGCCCTGTAATGCCACTCTGGCAATGTTCATAGCCATTGCAGCGCTGTGATGGGTGGGGAGGATGTGCTCCCAGTTGTTCACTCTCAGGGGTGTTTGGGGTGAGGAGCATCACTGTGTGGCTGGTTGTGGTAGTGTCCATCAGGCTGTGCGGTGCCAGGCATCGCGGTTTTGTCCGTTGAACTGGTGCGTGTTGGGGGTACTGTGCGTCCATTCAGCTGTGTCACTGTGGGGGGGGTGTCGGAGCAGTTGCCGTCGATCTTCTGTGGTGCTTCCACTGTATGCAAGTAACAATACGTATGTATGTTACTGTTGCCACTGAGATCACTCACGCACATTTGTAGGGTAGGAAGACCACAAACTGAAGGTGAGTGGTTCTAATACCGTAAGAATGTGAGACAATTCTTACAACCAATAAAAGTTGTCTCAGTGGCCGTATTAATATATTACTGATCAAGCTCAGCTGAGAACTCTGTTTGGCCAAGAGCACTCCTTTGATTTAGGAGCCACTGACTGACTGCAATCACTTATGTCACTAAATGGACTACCTTTAAAGAGGGCCATTGGGAGGGGCTACATACAGAACTGTATTTAAAGATGAGGGAGATAAAAACAAAAGAGAAAGACATCTACAGGGGATAGGAATGCTGCAGTGTCTCATTTACACTTGAGCACGTTGTGTGAGGGAACAGTGCTCAACATGCCCAAAAAAGTGCCTCGTGTTGTATATGAGAAAAGGCAGTGTGTGCAAAGCAATGCCACCTAGTAGTAAAGGCTGTGAATAACAGAGTCAGAGCACTGTTGAGTAACTGTAACAGCAATAGAGACCTCTAATGTTGGTCCATGTGATAGTAAGTGATGTAATATCTAATGGAGCACTCTAACCTTCCAGCTAGAGGGGAGTTCCCTTTACCTGAATGGTTAGAGCTGCTGCATTTGGGACTGTAATGTCCCAGGTTTGATTCCCAGCAAGGACTGAAGGAACACCTAATACAAGGGGCAGACAACACCTACAGAGGAGCTTGTCAGGATGCTTATTTATTCCTGCATGCTAAAGGGATTAACTTCCACTGAAATTTCCTTGTTTCCTGTAGTAACTCTGCTGCAGAATTCTGCAGAATTGTATTTCATCCTGGAGAGCTCCACTGTACTGTGTTTGGACCTACTGTGGTTATTTTCTTCGTCCAGCCTATAGCTGGGTATTTGAAGTCTTCCATCAGAAGCATGCTTCAAGTTCAAGTTCAAGTTCAAGTTTATTGCAGGAAAACTCCATTGAGCAAGCTCATTCACAAGGAGGTCCTGTGACATAAACACTTAAAAGTACAAACACAGATAGGTAATAACAGTGTATACATGAAATACACGTTACATGATACAGGCTGGAAATACATACAAGGGTACCACGTAGGTGGTAAACATTGATATGAGACAGGGAAGCGACTTACAGGTCGCATACTGATAAATGAAACATGATGACTGGTGTGTGCAATACATATACAGTATTTTGGCAGCTAGAACAAACAACAGTCTACAACTGATATGGGGGGGAGGAGAGATTTGATAGAGTAGCAGTGGAAAGTAAGCAAAGATAAAGCCAGGAGTAGAAGGAGAAGGGGAAGGGAAAGCAGTTAATATGACAAATCAATTATACCTTACCAGTGGATAAATATGGCACACATGGGGAAGGAAGAGACTTAATGACAGTTACAGGTGTCTTTTATTTTAGCTGAACTTAGCGATTTAGAAGTTTATTGAAACTGTGCTAGTTAGTTTCAATACGGTTTGTAATTGGTTCCAAATGGAGGGAAGGGCATATGCAATAGCACGTTTACCAAAGGAAGTCTTGTCCTTGGTATGTCAAGCATAATAAAGTCAGATTTTCTTAACAGTATGCACTATGTGAGATACTAATAAGGGAAGAGAATAGCTTGGCAATTTCTGCAGGAGCAGTTTAAGAGTCCATAGCCCAGCATGGAGCAGGCGTCTAGTAGTAAGGATGTCCAACCAACAGCTGCATATAAGTCACAGTGGTGCGAACGGTAAGGGGAGTTGGTAATGAACCGTAACGCATGGTGATAAAGGATGTCCAGTTACTTAGATTTGCAAGAGTGGTGGAGGAATAAATTACATCACCATAGTCGAGTAGGGGGAGAAAAGTGGCCTGTACAAGCTTGTTTCGAGTTTCAAGGGGGAAAAGGGGCCTATTTCTGTAGAAGAAACCTAACCTTGCTTTTAACCTTCTAGAGACATCTTCGTATGGTCACTGAAAGATAATTTATTGTCGATCCAGATACCTAGATATTTATATTTGGTTACAACTTCCAGAGGCTCGCTTTAGGTGGTGACAATGAAGTCTTGGCAAGAGTATTGGGGGCCTGAGACAGCACTGCGGAGAATATCATCACTTTAGTCTTCTTAGCATTGAGCAGAAGCTTTGCTTTATTAGATTATACTCAAGTTGTGTGAAGTCCACTTGAAGCACTCCCTTGACTTCAGATAACGATGAGCCAGAAGTATACAGCACAGTATCATCTGCAAAAAAGTGCAGATTGGACGTAGATATGTTAGCATCTAAGTCATTGATGTACAGAGAAAACAAGATAGGGCCTAAGATGGATCCTTGGGGGACTTCCCTTGCAACTGGCAAGGCAGCAGAAAAAAAGCCTTCTGCCTTTACTTTTTGGAATCTTCCAGTTAGGTAGCTAGAGAACCACTGGGTGGTATGGTATGTGGCACCCAACTTTGCAAGGCAATTGACTAATAGTTTGTGATCAACAGTATCAAAAGCTTTGCTGAGGTCCAAAAAGACTGCACCAGTTACCTTCTTAGCATCTATAGCAGAGATCCAATCATTGGTTACTTTTGCTAGTGCAGTGATTGTGCTATGATTAGCCTGGAAGCCAGATTGAGCTGGGTTAATGAGAGAGAAGGTTTCCAAGTGAGATTTTATCTGAATATGGATCAGTTTTTCGAGAACTTTAGAAAGGATAGGCAATATGGAGATAGGCCTATAGTTGTTTACATCGCATGGGTCACCAGATTTAAATAGAGGGAGGATATGTGCTGATTTCCTGCAGGATGGCACAGCAGCAGATGTAATGGAAAGATTGAAGATGTGGAGAATTGGGGCAGTGAGATGGGCATAGCCTGACCTTAGGAAAAAGGGTTCCAAGCCATCGTCCCCTGCGCTTTTTTGGTGTCTAAGTTAAGAAGAGAATCTTCTACTTCTTTATAAATTATCTCGTGCAGTTGGAAGGGACTGGGTGCAGGACTAGATGTGGCGGGAGGGGTATGCTGGCTCACCGCAGCACCAGCATAAGGTGACGAGTCAAAAGCTAATCCAGCTGTGGCAAAGTGGGAGTTAAGTTCCTCCAGGATTAGGGACTTGTTTTCCACAATCTTGCCACTTGCAACTATCTTTGTTGGGACAGAGGGGGCCATGGGCCGTCCTTCTATAGCTTTGATAGTCCTCCATATTTTATGAGGGTTACCTTTAGCTTGTTCAAGAGTAGAAATATAATAGTTAGTTTTAGCAGAACAAAGTTTTTTCACACAGTTATTCCTGACTGTTCTAAAGGCCTGCCAATCCGAAGATTCTTTGGAATGTCTAGCTTTAGCCCAGAGCTTATCTCGAGCTATAAGGGCTGCCTTGAGATCTGAGGTGAACCAGGGATTGGAATTGTTCCATATCCTTACTTTGATGAAAGGGGCATGCTTATTTATTATTGTAGTGAGTTTGTCATTAAGGATGCAAGCTGCCTTGTTGACATCTTTGGCTAGGTAAAGATCTTGCCATCTGATCATGCTCAGGTCAGATACCTTGCTTACCTTACCTTGGTTGCTGCTTTCTTGGTTACATCTTGGGGCTCGAATTTTACAAGCTGCCATTAGATCAGTACATGCTATG
Source organism: Neoceratodus forsteri (assembly GCA_016271365.2). NCBI lineage: Eukaryota > Metazoa > Chordata > Ceratodontiformes > Ceratodontidae > Neoceratodus > Neoceratodus forsteri. The sequence goes on from CM028132.1 coordinate 503,258,308, forward strand.
CTGAACTGCCACCTGTGGAAAACCTGGGTGCACCAAAGATCCTGTTCCTGATTTTGGAAAAAAGTGGGGTCCCGGTGCCAAACTCCCCAGGTTTGCTGCAAGCCGACAGCTGTGTCACTGAATTGGCACACTGGAGGGGACTGCCACAAGCCACAGGACAGGCTTGCAGCAGCCAGAGTGATGACCCACTGGCCAGTCACTGTGGTGGCTGACAGGTCATCCAGAGCATGCCCTGGCTCAAGGGGGTGTGTGGGACAGCTCAGACTGGGGTGTGACAACTATCCTTGACTGGGCAACTGTAAGGACAATGTGGATCCATGGGGGGGATGCACTAGTGTCACTGGGGGGTTTGTGGGCTCGGACCTGAGATGGACCACTGGCTGCTCCTGCAGTGGTGCAGCAGATGTCAGGGGCTGCAAGGTGCCTTCTCCAGGAGGGCACAGGGTTGCTCCCCACCCAGTGAGGGCTCCAGCATTGGTGCAGGGCCAGTTAGACCAGCTCCAGGCTGGCCTAACTCCTGGGGAGCCCTGAGCCCGTTGTGGCCCATCCAGAATTCCAAAAGAGGGGATGTATTAGCACCACCAAGGCACAAGCCCAAGTCCATCATGTTGCAGTTATGCATCCGCCGCAAGTACAGTGCAGGCCCAGCTGGTGCAAGCAGCCTCCCCGCTGTCACATGCGGCATCTGAAAATTGAGCATGGTGCGCGGTGTGGCACAAGGTGCCCCTTGCACCATTCCTTGGTGGTGCAAGCACTGTGCACCATTCCTGATCATTTAAAAATTGGACCTGCAATGAGGAAGCAGCAAAGTTCTCAAGCTTCTGGGAGAATTGCTATTAGAGCTATTAAAACCTGTTATTTTCACATCCTAAGTGCAAAAATACTCATCCTGGTGATCAGCTCTTCAGAAGACTCAGCGTGAGGAATGGACTGTACAATCTGGCGGAGCCTTGTGCTCTGGTGGCCCACTAATGAAGGAAGCCTCCCTAAGCTCTATGCACACTACCCTGCATCAATTAGTTAAAATGGTGCAAGATCTGGATAAAACATTTGATGCTATCACACCAAAAGTGTCCGGTCTTGAAACTCATATGGACCACTGTGAGAAAATGGTCCAGCACTTGGAGGCATTGATTCTCAAGTCCATCAATTCAACAGCTAAGCTAATTAAAGAAAACTCTCTGCTGAGACAGCTCTTGGAGACAGTTGAGAAGTAAGCCAGAGAACGGAATCTACAAGTGGTGGGGTTGGCCAAAGAAATGATCCTAAGAAGGCAGAAAAGCTTGTTAACTGCGTCAAGCAGGAAGCTGAAAAATCTTCAGATGAGGACTGAGAGGCTTAAACAAGTACTGTATGTTTATATTTGTCTGCTGGGTGGTAGACCTTTATGATATGTTTTGCCTTCATTGTTTCTTATACCTATTTTGCTTCTCTTTTTATTACTCCTCAGGATGTTGACTTTGATTATCTCTGTATACAGTAGCAGCGTTACGTCCTAAGGGGGTCTGCCTACTCATGCTGTGCTTGTGATGGCGTTCTTGTTATTGTTTTGTCCCCTTGTTACTGTGCACTAACATCAAGATGCTCATTACTGCGGATGGCTTCTTACTGTTCTGAAGTCTGGTTATCCTCTGGGATAGACATTTTGTTTATACACTGTGATGTCTCAGTTTATTTTGGAGAGAGGTTATCTATATCTCACTAGTCTGTGTTACAAATTAATGCCTGTTAGTATTCATTGTTTATAATGGTTACCCCAACATGTTAATTTTGTTACACTGATCACCAGTTTTGTTGTAGAGTTTTCCTGGGAGTTGGGGAAATTACTTGAATAGTTGGATAATTCAATTGTTTTGGGGGAATCTTTTTAGACCTCAGTGTCACTTTACTAATAGGGCAACTCTATGAATCTATTTTATATGTGATTCCCCTGGGCTGCATGCAAAGGGGTTATAATTTTGTTGTATGTTATAATGGTACTCCCCCCATGTTGTATCTAAAGAGTGGGTGACCTGCATAGAACCTTGATAAGGTGATTGTATGCATCTAAGTGAACTGTTGCTATCCCTCTGTGTATCCATGTATTGTAAGTTTTTTACTTGCAAAATGCATAAATAAAAAAATAAAAAATAAAATTGGGCCCTTGAAGTTTAAGGTCCCAGTTCTCTTTCTGTTCAGGTAGTCTATTATGTGGCCCCATTGTAGCCATGTCTCTTCTTCTATTAAGAAACATAGAAACATAGACTTTGACGGCAGATAAGGACTACTTGGCCCACCCAGTCTGCCCATTTCCCGACCTACTGGATAAGCTGCAGATTCTAGTTAACCAACAGCCTACTTCCTGCAACCTCCCACTATAATTGTCTTGTGTCTGTCCCATGCATGTTTGAATTCCCCCAGTGTTTAGACCCAACAACCTCCTCAGGAAGGCTGTTCCATGTATCCACCACTCTCTCAATGAAAAAAAAATTCCTCACATTACCCCAGAGCCGTCCTCCCTCTATCTTTAAATTGTGCCCCCTTGTTCTTACACATCTCTTTTTCTGAAAGATGCTACCCTCCTGGACTTTGTTGATTCCCTTCAGGTACTTGAACATCTCTATCATGTCCCCCCGTCCCTCCTTTCATCAAGAGTATACATATTAAGCTCTCTCAGTCTCTCTTCATATGTTTCTGCTGCAGACCCTGCACCATTTTAGTTGCCCTCCTCTGGACTGCTTCCATCCTGTCTATGTCGTTGCATAGATGAGGTCTCCAAAACTGCACACAGTACTCTAGATGGGGTCTCACCAACTTTCTGTACCGAGGGATAACCACTTCCCTTTTTCTACTTGTGATGCTCCTTCCTGTGCATCCCAGTATCCCCCTGGCTCTCCTTACTGACTTTTTACATTGCTTACCCACCTTTAGGTCATCTGATATGACTACCCCCAGGTCCCTTTCCATTTTTGTTGTTGTTAGTACCTCCCCTGCTATAGTGTACTCTTCTCATGGGTTTTGTTTCCCAGGCGTATTACTTTTTGCTCTTCTCTTTGCATTGAATCTAAGTTGCCTATGTCTGACCATTCCTCCAACCTTGCCAAGTCCCTTCTCATCTTTTCTACCTCCCTTGTGCATCAGCTCTGTTACAGATATTTGTGTCATCTGCAAAGAGGCATATCTTTCCCTCCAGACCCTCTGCAATGTCACCTATAAAGATGTTAAACAGGACTGGACCCAGAACTGAGCCCTGAGGTACTCCACTAGTAACCCCCCTTTCTTTGGAATGTGTTCCATTCACTATTACCTTCTGTGTCCTGTTGTGCAGCCAGTTTGCTACCCAGGCTACCACCCTGGGACCCACTCCCAGGCTGGCTAACTTGATTATTAATCTTTCATGCGTGACTGTGTCAAATGCCTTGCTAAAGTCTAGGTAGGCCATATCCACAGCCCCTCCCTGGTCTATTACTTTGGTCACCCAGTCAAAGAAATCAATTCAATTAATCTGACATGACCTTCCTGCTGTAAATCCATGCTGCTTTGGGTCCTGTGCCCCGCTGGCCTCTAGGTACTCAACAATTTTTTCTTTCAGAAGTGATTCCATCATTTTCCCTACCACTGAGGTCAAACTTACAGGTCTGTAGTTTCCTGCTTCTGCCTTGCTCCCACTTTTGTGAAGGAGAATCACATCTGCCCTCCTCCAGTCCTCAGGTACCACCCTATCCTGCCATGATTTGTTAAAAAGCGTGGTCAATGATGTCACTATGTCCTCCCTTAGTTCTTTTAGGATTCTGGGGTGAATCCTGTCAGGCCCCATTGCTTTATCCACCTTGAGTTTTAGGAGTTCTTTCAAGACTCTTTCTTCTGTGAATGGACTGGTATCAACCCCCCTACCAAGAATGCTTCTATTGTCTGGTTTAGGTAACTCCTCATCTTTTGTGAATACTGAGCAAAAGTATTCCTTCAGTATCTCTGCCTTTCCACTGTCTCCCTCTGCCCACCTCCCCTCTCCTTTATTAATCTTCACTATCCCTCCCTTAACCTTTCTATGCTCCCTAATGTACCTATAAAAGGTTTTATCCCCCTTCTTAACTGAGTTGGCTATTTTTTCCTCGGTTTGGGCCTTTGCTAATCTGACTGCCTTCCCCATCTCTTTCTGCTTTAATTGATACAGTTCCCTGTCCTGCTCCTTCTGTGACTCTTATACTTTTTGAATGCAGCCTTTTTCTCCTTAACCTTCCCTGCCACCTTGTTTGAGAACCATAGTGGTTTTTTACTCCACTTTGTTTTCTTTATTTGTTTCATACAAAGGCTTGTTGCCTCTGTGATGGCAGTTTTAATATTTCTCCATTGTTCTTCCACCCCCTCCTTTTTGGCCATTTGCTAGTGCATTTTTCAGGTATTCACCCATTTTGCCAAAGTCAGCCCTTCTAAAGTCCAGTATCCTTGTTTTTGTATGGCTTATCTCCATGGTTGTGCTCATTGTGAAGCACACTGTGCAGTGGTCACTTGTTCCCAGATGTCTATTGACTTCTAAATTTGTGATCCTCTCTCCATTTGATAGTATCAGGTCTAGTATTGCTCCCTCCTGAGTGGGTTCCAACACTAGTTGTCTAAGGCCTGCTCCCTGCAGGGCATCGAGAATGACCCTGCTCTTGGATGTGGCTGCAGTACATGTTATCCAGTTAACATCTGGTATATTCAGATACACTAAGAGTCTTTTTTCAGTCCTTGCTTATAAAGTGTGTTGGGGGGACAGAGGTGATGGGCATAGAAACCCTTTTGATCTTAAACTACTATGTTATGTTGTGCTGTGTAGTGTAATGTCATGTTGTGCTGTGTTGTATTATGTTATGTGTGTTGTCAGTCTTGTCCGATTTGAGGTCCTATTTCTCACTGACATCCAGTCATCCAATGTATAGAACCAACCCTGCTCCTTTCTGTCCCGATCTATCATTTCTGTATAGCTTGTATTTGTCTTTTTTGTTCCCCACAGGTCCTTTGTAGGAAAATTGGCTAAAATGCAAAATATTTATTGTAATTAATTAATCAATCAATCAGAGCTAATACTCTGAATTTATTATACGTATCATGGCTTAGCAAAAGTATTCCAATTAAGGAAACCCTGTGCAAACATGTCCAAAGACATGGACTAGCTATTTGCTCTTTCTTTAAGATGGCTATTGTGGACTGAGGCCACAAGAGAAACAACTGTTTAAGACATGTACAAGTATGCCAGTGTGAGAAGGAAAGAGTTAACCACCTTACAAAATTGTGTCTTAATAAAATTCAGAATTTGAGCCATATGTTGGGTGAACGACAGGCTCATAACTGTCCCTTTCTTTCTAGAGCAGATAAACAGTTGTAAATTAAGAGATCCACTGAGATTTGGAATATATCCTCCAACTAGCAGAGAGAGCACTGAGTAGAACAAATGTTAAGGTTTTTTTAGAAGGATGGAAGGATGTTATAGAAACTGCAAAATATTTTGATGTTTTATTAAAGAATGCTGAATACCAGAAATATCTCACTCACAGTATTTTAAATGTAATGAGTCTGTTATCGAAAGATGCTTAAAAGTCCCACAAAGAGATTTAAAGTATAAAAAAGGACTGAAATATCCGTTCTCCACATCCTCTCACCCATTTTTGTTACAACTACTTCCCACACTAATTGCTCCTCCTTACATTCCCTCTACCTTCCTCACCTCCTTCCAGCTATTTGTTTATTGTTTTGACAAGGCCACCTAGTTGATTTTACTTTAACTGTTCTGTGAGTGCTCCAATATTGTTATTACCTGCTCCCTGGCATACATTGTACAATGCCAGTCAAATGACTGCTACATTTTTGTAAATCCACGTTTTGTGATCACCCTGTGTTTTGTGTTATTCCATTGTTACTCATATGACATGGAACCTATGTAAAAGAGCTCCTGCTCATAGATGTTTAATATGAGATTTCAATAAATAAATAAAATAAATAAAGATTCCTCACCCGATCTGAGGTACACAACTGGGAGTCTCCAAGCCTAAGCCCAGAGACCTGACCAGATTGTCCCCTAGCCTGCGACCAGATTCCAGCACCAGTACCTCAGTCTTATCTGGATTCAATCTCAACCAGTTGGCCCTTATCCAGCCTTGGATTTCAGCAAGGCAGCTGTTAAATACTGAGATTGACTCCTGTTGTTCAGGAGCAAAAGACAGGTAAAGCCAAGTATTATCTGCATAGCAGTGAAAACTCAGCCCATACCATCTTATAGTGTCCCCCAGTGGGAGCATAAATGCCACAAACAGCATGGAGGACAGAATAGAACACTGCGGGACCCCACATGACAGGGGCATAGGGACCGAGAAAAAAAACCCTGACACCACTCGCTGCGATCTGCCAGTGAGAAATGATTTAAACCAGCTGTGGACAGTATCAGCCAGTCCACAACAAACCCGCTGGCACTTCAACAGCACCCCATGGTACACGGTGTCAAATGCTACTAAGAGATTGAGGAGAAACAAGATGGTATGCTCCCTCTATCCCTCACCACCAGGAGATCATTCAGCACCCGAACAAGGGCAGTCTCAGTACTAAGCCTTTTCCTGAAACCAGACTGGTGAGGATCATAGACGTTGTGAGTTGTTAAATGGGACTCCAGTTGAATGGCTACTACCTTCTCAATAACCTTGCCCACAAAAGGAAGGTTAGAGACTGGTCTGTAGTTAGCCAGGCAGTCCGGATCCAATGAGGGTTTTTTCAGGAGTGGTCTTACAACCACCTCTTTCGGGGGCCTGGAAAGACCCCTGTCACTAAAGAGCCCTGGACTATCCTGGCTAGGACTGAGCCAATGACATCAACGCACCCCACTAGGAGGTGCATTGGACCCGGGTCCAAACTACGGCAGGCTGGCTGTAACTCCTGGACAACCTCGCAACATCTTCAACAACCAGCTGGTCAAAATCAGACCAGACAGATCGACTGTCTGTGATCTCAAGCCCATCACAGCAAGGCCGTTTGAGGGCGTTGACGGGATTTCTCCCCTGATGGTGGCAATCTTATCGGCAAAGAACAGAGCAAACTCATTACACCTTACTTATGAAAAGGCTCCTCCGGACTGGAGATCGGCTGGATTGCACAGCCTATCAACAGTGCAGAAGAGCTGAGGTGGTCTGTTAGTTGCTGCAGCAATCTCGCTGGACAGGAACTCTGCCTTCTTATGTGAGATTGCTGATTGATAGTCTGTATAATGGACCATCAATATAAGCTTGTCCTCCTCCAGACCGGTCCTCTGCCAATGTCGCTACAACCTTTGACCCCTCCTCCTTATCTCCCTGAGTGTTCCATCAAACCATGGGGACCTCTGGCGTGAAGTGAGGGGTCAAACATGGACAGGTGTGATGGAGTCGAGGGCCTCGGTCACAACCCTATTATAGGTCAATATCAATTCCCCTGGCTCCTCACATGCTCTCATCAAACCTGATAGGTCCAGCACCACCATCAGCCCCTGTGGGGTAATGTCCCTTAAAGTGCGGTACCAGATCATCTCCATAGGGGGAGGTCTATTTGGGGATCTCAAATGAGAACCTCACAGTACGGTGATCTGACCATATACTATCTCCACCATAAGGTCAAAGACCTCCATTCCCAGCCAGAAGACAAGGTCCAGTGAATGGCTGTAAATACAGGTTGCAGAGGTAATAACCTGTGTGAGGCCCAACGAACCCATAAGTTGAAGGAAGTCCTGTCCAAACTGTGAGAGTTCATCATCGATTTAGGCATTGAACTCCCACTGAATAATCCATCTGGGGACTCCAACACCAGGTCGGCGATGAAGTCTGTGATTTCCTGCAGGAATTCCTACCCATCCCCCAGAGGTCAGAAGATGAGAAGTATCCTACAACCTACACCCGAAAACCCTTGAATGGATACACATTCAAAGAACCTCACTGTTCCAACCAGGAATGCTATGAGATTCAGGTCTGATCTATAACATATTGCCACTCCCCCCCATGTTCCACTCTCAGGTGGTGTACTACTGAGTGCCTGGCTGGAATGGCTGATTCCAACACAGGACCGGCACTTTCATCCAGCCAGGTCTTGGTGATGCAAGTCAAATCAGTTGTACCATCAACAGCAATAATTGCTGTCTTGTTTTTACTAGATTGGTCATTGCACAACACTGCCTGAGAGGGACAGGCAGATGAGGCTGGTCTAGTGACCTGCCCACTACTCATGGAGCCCTTGGGTATGGGTACCAGGCAGGGAGGACCACTTTTCTGGGCCCATTTTGACCCAGGGCACCTCCTCATTCCCACCACCCCAATCCGCCTCTCTCCCTCCACTGTACTCCCACCACTAGGCTGTGCAAATCTCCATTTCCTCCCCCTGTGAGGTATTCCAAGTGCTCTACAGTGCTTATACACATCAGCTGTTAAAGGGGAGACTCAAATGGGCAGAGATCATGGAGCCTGGTTGGGGAGTAACACCTTATCGTGGGAGCTGTTAACCAACACATCTTGCACTGTCTAGCTTCACTATACACTATTACAGCTATAAACCAAACAACAATATAAATTAAACTGATCTCATCCACTTCCATGTATTCCACATTCACACTCCCATCCACACTCACATTCAGCCGACTTCACCCCAACCCTCCCCAACCCACACAATTTAAGTTTTTTTAGTGAGTCCAACACTTTATGGAGCAATTCTTGTATGTATGTAAAACATTTATTTTTATACAGGAAAGATGTCATTTATACATCATTGGGTCATTTACCCATTTTCAAGATGCTTCTGTTGTTACAAATATTGGTTCTAACATGTAAGACACACCAAACAGATACAAAATACAGAATATAAAAAAGAGACAAAGCTTTCATTAGTTGTAATCAACTGTCGGTTCCAAAACCGAGTTTACTAACAGAAGACAATTTCTTTCAGAAAATGTCTCTTAACCATTTGGACTCCAATTAATATTAATAATAATACTAACTTTATTTATAAAGCGCCTTTCAAAGCCAAGGTACTGTACATAAGTTACCACAATAAAAACAGATAACAGTCTATAACTCCATAACATCAAGTTAAACCAACATCACATCATGCATCAGGCAACAACAAGGCATATTAGTTTTCAAATTCTGGGAATGTCTGTTAAAATAAATAGGTGTTCAAGTCTTTTTTAAAGCCTTCAATGGTCTGGCACTCTCTCACCTGATGAGATAAGAGAGTTCCACAGGGTGAGGGCTATGTAAGAAAAAGACCGAGCCCCAGATGTTTTCAAATGTACCCTGGGAATCTCTAGCAATCCCTCATCAGTGGATCGAAGTGGGTGGGAGGAGCAATAGGGGCAAAGGGGCTCTTTCAGATAGTGGTGTCCCTGCTCATGAAGGGCTTTATAGGTCAGTAAACCGACCTTGAAGGTGATCTGCCACTGTACAGGCAGCCAGTGCAGTCCGTGGAGCACAGGCGTAATGTGGTTAGCCCTAGACATACCAGCCTTGCTGCTACATTCTGCACTAGCTGCAAGCAGTGGATATCAACTCCCAGAAGCCCTAGGTACAGGGCACTGCAATTGTCAAGGAGGGTAGTCACAAAGGCTTGGACCATGGTCAAAAAATCATCGTGAGAACCCAGGTGCTTCATACAGGCAATATTCTTCAGGTGAAAAAATGTGGTCTTGACAATGGCCGGCACCTGAGATTTTAGGGTCAGTTCATTGTCAAAAATAACGCCCAGGTTATGCACCTGATGTGAGGCCACCAATGGAGCATCTCTGCGCCAAAGCCTGGGACCCTGTCCATTCGGCGTGCCTGTCACCCGACGAACTGGGTCCACCACCAACACCTCAGTCTTGTCAGGATTTAATCTCAGCCAGCTCACACTCATCCAGTCCTGGATCTTGGTGAGACAGTTGTTAAATACCAAGATCGCATTATCCTGTCCGGGGCACAAAGGATAGGTACAGCTGAGTATCATCTGCATAGCAGTGAAAAGACAATCCATACCTCCTAATAATGTCACCTAATGGCAGCATATACATTGCAAACAACATGGGTGCTAAAATGGAGCCCTGCAGAACCCCACAGGATAGGGGGAGGGAGCTAGAGGAATAAATTCCCATGACCACCCTCTGAGTCCAATCCTGGAGGAAAGATCTAAACCACCTGAGGACCATATTGGAAAGTCCACAGATGGTCTGAAGGTGCTCCAATAGCACTCCATGGTCCACAGTGTCAAATGCCACAGAGAGATCAAGGAGGACTAAGATGGAACAAGACCTCTGATCTCTCGCTATTAGGAGATCATTAAGTGCCTGGACAAGGGAAGTCTCAGTACTATGTCTCTTCCTAAATCTGAACTGGAGAGAGTCATAGATATTGTGGATGGTAAGGTGGTCATCCAGCTGCAGCGCAACCACCTTCTCAATAACCTTACCCATGAAGGGCAGGTTTGAGACAGGTCTGTAATTAGCAGGATAGTTCAGGTCAAGGGAGGATTTTTTCAGGAGACGGCACATGACTGCCTCCTTAAGGGGATCAGGAAAGATCCCACTCTCCAGTGAACTCCAAACAATCGCTGCAAGGATCGGGCTGATCTCATCTACATAGCCCACCAAGACGTGCGTAGGGCCTGGATCCAAACTACAGCAGGTTGGCAGCAGAGACTGGATGATCTCCATGATGTCAATGAGTTCCAGCTGGCTGAAATCCATCCAAAAAGACCATGCACTTGTGACATCCCACCGACCATCACATCGTCCATTAGAAATGGATTGGCCGATCTCAGACCTGATGGCAGCAACCTTATCTGCAAAATATTGAGCAAACTCATCACGCTTCTCTTAGGAAAAGGCTCCCACAGACTGAAGACAGATTGGATTGGACAAACTGTCCACAGTCCAGGAGAGCTAGGCTGGTCGATTTCGTGCAGCGGCAATCTCTCTGGACAGGAACTCTGCCTTCTTACGGGAGAGTGACGATTGATAGAAGGTATAATGTTCCATTAACCTAAGCCTGACGCCATCAAGACCCAATTTCTGACAAGCCCTCTCCAGCCTTTGCCCCACTCTTCTCAACTCCTTCAAGGTCCCATCAAACTATGGAGACCTTGGACAGAGGTGAGGGGGGCAAACATGAACAGGAGTAATAGAATCCAGGGCCACTGTTACCATCGCATTATAGGCAAGCACCAGTTCCCCTGGATCCATGCAATTCATCGGCCTGTTCAATCAGTCCAGCACTGCCATTAGGCCATCAGAGGTCACACCCTGCAAAGGGCAGTACTGAATCATCTCTGTAGGGTCAGGCCCATTCGGGGAGCCCCAAAGCAGAACCTTATTGTGTAATGGTCAGACCATCTGAGTGGTTCCACCACCAAGTCAGAAATTTCCATCCCCAGGAGGAACACCAGATCCAGTGAGTGACCAAATCATATCCATATTGTGAGAGTTCATCGTCAACCCAGGCATAGAAATACCCCAGAATCAACCACCTGGGGGTGCCCAAAACCACATCGACAATGAAGTCTGAGATTTTCTGCAGAAATACTTTCTCATCTCTGAGCGGATGGTATATGAATAGTATCCTGCACTTCTTGCCCATCCCCATGATACACTCATCGATCTGATGAAGTGGATTTCAAAAAATATCACAGGAGGCATGATCTTTCCCCTCTGAGCACCTGAAATTCCACAAGGTCTCTCACCCATAAGTTCTACACTTTTTGGGGCCAGAAGAAAAAATTACTCACCTTAGTAATGTTGTTTCTTCTAATGGAGTCTTGCTGTATTCTGACAATAGCAGTGAGTCCCAACCTTCGAACTGCCCCAGAGATGAAAGAGTTAACTTTCCATGCCAGGCATGGAACGCTGAGCTTGAGCTTGGTTGAGACTCTGTCTGTTGCTGTTTAAACCCAAACTGTCAGATCTTTATGAGCTAAACTCACTAAGGTCCTGTGTGGAAGCTGTAAACCTACACTAGCCAACTGGCTACTAAACATAAAAACAACTTTTTTGGTCCCAAAACAAAGACTCAAGTCAGGAGACCCAAAAAATGAAAAACACAACACCCACTCACCCAAGAAAAAGGGGTGAAAACAACAAGGAGGGGTACATACTGAGTGCCAACACTGCTACTGCCCACCCACATCCCAAAAACAGGGGTTCTGAGAGGGGAAGGCAGGGGGGAGGTCAGAATACAGCAAGACTCCATTAGAATAAGCAACATTACTAAGGTGAGTAATTTTTTATTCAAACAACATGAAGTCTTGCTGTATTCTGACAATAGCAGACTACCAAGCAGTACCTCCATGGAGGAGGGACAGAACCTACTTAGGAAATAGGCTCTGAAGCACAGCTGTGCCAAACTGAGCATCACTCCTAGCCTGGATATCCAGGGAGTAATGCTTGGTAAAAGTGTGAACTGTTTTCCAGGTAGCTGCTTGACATATCTCTAGAATAGGGATATCCTTGGCAGCAGCCAGGGAAGCAACTGTACCTCTGGTAGAGTGAGCCCTCAGGCCTGAGTGTGGAACCTTACCCAGTTTTTCATAACAAAATTGGATACAAGAAACAATCCACCTGGCAATGGATCTTTTAGTGGCAGGTTTCCCTTTACCAATCTCGCCATAAGTGAGGAACAGTTGGAGGGAGTCAAACCTGTGACCCTTGGTACGTTCTATGTAGTAGCTAAGGGCTCTTTTCACATCTAAACTGTGCAGCCTCCTCTCAGCAGAGGAGGAATGGTCAGTGAAGTACACAGGAAGAGACATAGATTGGTTAAGGTGGAAATCTGAAACCACCTTAGGCAAAAACTTCCTATTAGTCCTGAGGACCACCTTATCTCTATGGAAGGAGATAAAATCAGGCTCCACTGACAAGGCTTGTAACTCACTTATGCATCTGGCAGAAGTGATGGCTACCAGAAACAGTTTTCCAAGTCAAGTACTTAAGCTCTGATGAAGACAAAAGCTCAAAAGGGGGTTGCATAAGCTGAGCAATGCAAACATTAAGGTCCCAAGTAGGGGCAGGGTCCCTAAATGGAGGGTTGGTATGAAGCAATCCCTTGAAAAACTTGGAGAATACAGGGTGAGATGAAAGAGAAGAGGGCTTACCTGCTGAAATGAAAGCAGAAACAGCTTCCAGATGCACCTTCAGTGTAGCTGGTCTAAGCCCCAAGCTATTTAAATGGACCATAAAATCAAGGACTGTGGGCAGATCAGCAGACTCTGGGGAAATATGCCTTCCAGAGCACCATATGGAAAATCTTTTCCACTTGGAATTATAAGTAGTCCTGGTGGAAGGTTTCCTAAAAGCCTTCAGAATATCCATTACACCTTGGGAGAGGTGTAAATCTGCAAACTCTTAACTCTTCAAGAGCCAGGCCTTGAGATTGAGAGATTTGAGATTCGGGTACCAAACCCTCCCCTGAGTACAGGTTAACAGGCTGTAATTCCTGGGAAGACACAGGGGAAGATGGACTGCTAAGGACAGCAGGAGTGGATACCAGGGCTGTCTGGCCCGGTCTGGAGCAATCAGGATCACCTTGCAGGGTTGAGACCTGATTTTGACTAGCACTTTGAGCAGGAGAGGGAAGGGGGGAAAGCATACAGGAACTTCCCTTCCCAACTGAGAACTAAGGCATCCAGGGGGACTGAGCCCAACACTGGGGGCCTGCAGCAAAAAAGGGGAAGTTGATGATTGTCTGGGGCTGCAAAAAGATCTATCTGTGGGGTGCCCCATCTGGAGAATATCACCTCGAAGACAAGGGAATCCAGTGACCATTCGTGATAGCCCTGAGAAATCCTGCTGAGAGCATCTGCCAGGACATTGTCCTTGCCTGGGAGGTGAACTGCTGTGAGGGAGGTGTTCAAGGAATAAGCCAGAGACCACAACTTCATTGCTTCTGTGCACAAGGCCGTAGACCAAGTGCCTCCTTGCTTGGTGATGTACCACATTGTGGTGGTATTGTCTGTTCTGACCTGGATAACTTTATTTCTGAACAGATTTGGAAAAAGCTTGAAGTGCTAGAAATACTGCTCTGAGTTCAATAGATTGATGTGAAGCAGAGATTCCTGAGGGACCACAACCCCTGGGTAGTCAGGTCGCCCAAGTGAGCCCCCACCCAAGAGGGAGGCATCTGTAGAGGATTGAGAGTGGAACTGAGTGACAAAGGGAACTCCCTGCCTTAGATTGTTCTGATCCTGCCACCACTGTGAGCCTGGATCAGGGTTGAGTCACTGGGATCAATTTGGTCAGAGGGTCCTTTCTTTGAGACCAAAGGCTCTCAAATGGAACTGAATGCTCTCATCTGAAATCTTGCTCCCTGCACCACTGCTGTGGAAGCAGCCATGTGCCCCAGGAGCTGTAGAAAATGCCTTGCTGGTTGAGACACCTGCAGGGTGAATGAGGAGGCCAGTGAGATAAGGGTCTTTGCCCTGTCCAGGGGAAGGACAGCTCTGGCTTTTTCTGTGTCTAGCTCTGTGCCTATGAAGGTGAGGAGCTGAACAGGCTCTAGAACTGACTTTGACAGATTCAGAAGGAAACCCAAAGAGGTGAGCAGTTGCTGAGTTATCTGTAGGTGTAACTTGACTTGGTCTGGGGACTGGCTTACTATGAGCCAGTCATCCAGGTATGGGAAGATGGCAATCCTTTGCCTTCTTAGAGAAGCAACTACTACTGCCAGGCATTTTGTGAATACCCTTGGAGCAAAGGTTAGACTGAAGGGCATTGCTCTGAACTGGTAATGGCCTGAGGGCAGCTCGAACCTGAGGTACTTTCAATGGGAGCTTCTGATGAGAATATGGAAGTAGGCATCCTTGAGGTGCAGGGACACTAGCCAGTCCCCTGGCCTTAGAGAGGGTAGAATAATTCCCAGAGTCACCATTTTGAATTTTGGTTTTAAAAGGTGCTTGTTTAAGTATCTGAGATCCAGGATGGGCCACCATTCTCCTGTCTTTTTTGGGGTAAGGAAGTACCTGGAGTACAACCCTTTGCCCTGGTGTAGGGGTGGAACCCTTTCCACAGCTCTGAGAGCCAGGAGGGAAGAGACCTCTGCCTCTAGGGCAAGTGCCTCTGAGGGATTTGCAGGTAGAAAGGATCTGGCTCTCAGCTTTGGAAATTTTTTGAAGCTGAGAACCAGTCTCTGGCTTACTACTTCCAGGACCCACTTGTCTGATGTTAGAGACTCTCAGTCCTGGACAAAGTAAGCCAGCCTGCCCCCTACAGGTAGTGGAGAATCGGCCCTGGCCAACCCATCAGGTGCCTGTTTGGCAGGAGTTTTGGCTGAGGGGTGGAAGCAGGTCTGCTTGTACCTTCTGCCTGTCCCTCTAAGAACCCCCTCTGAGCATAGACAGAAGAGGAGGCCTGGGCTTGGTAGAAAGGCCTATGAAAAGGCCTGCCCCTGCCCCTGGGGTGCTGCCTCTGAGGAGTGGCCTGCCTTTCCTTGGCCTGTGCACTCCTATAGGTGGTCTTATATTTGTCCATTTTCTTCATGTAATTCTCTGTCTGCTTCCCAAACAGAGAATTACCCACAACAGGAAAATCCATGGCCTTAGTCTGGGTATCCTGTGACAGGCTAGTACATCTGAGCCAAGCCATTCTACTGAAGTGCCCAGATGTAGCCATGACTCTAGATGATACATCATTGGAGTCCACTGCAGCATGGAATTGCACCTTGGATGCCTCAATACCATCAGCAGCCACCTGCTCCAGCTCCTTGGCAAGCTGGGCTAGGGACCTGTTTGCAAAAGCCATGACAGTGTCCCATCTGGATTTCTGATACCTAGCAGTATAGGCCATATAGTTGGCCTGTTTGAGTCCCAAGGATGCTGCCATGTACTGTTTCTTTGCCATGGCATCAATCCTCCTGGAGTCCTTGTCTGGGGGGTGTGAAGCCAAGGGAATATTTGCTTTATCACAGGCTGCAGCCTGCACTACCCCAACATAGCTGCATTATTGTGTAAGGAACTCCATATCTGAGCCTGACAATGTATACCTCTTGTCCATTTTCTTATCCACAGGAGGTATAGTATTAGGAGTCTTTAAAATCTTAAATGTCTGTTTCCCAAAAGATTTGTGTAAGGGAATAGACAGCCTCCTAGACTCTGGGATATCCATCATTTCCACATATTCAGGCTCCTCCTGGTCATTCACAGCTTCTTCCATAGGAAGCTGGAGGGTTTCAGCCACTTTTTTATAAAACATGAAATGGGAGGGGGACTCAGAAAGCCTAGGAGGAGACACTCCTGAAGGTCTGTCGGGGAGGCGTCCGGTCAATGAGCACATCAGACTTTCAAAACCACATTCACTTTCCTCATACTCCTCTTCCTCCTCCTCCTCCTCCTGGTTCTACAATATTCTCTAAATCATAATCTTGAACCAGTGGAACCGCCGAACCAGCGCCCTGATGGTGCCGGTTTGGTCGGAACCGGGGAAAGCGACTGCACAATTTTTATCGCTTTGACTATTTCTTCAGCAGTTGGAGAAGAAAGTTTTGGCTCCACACCAGCTGATTTTTCCTTTCTAGTTCTCTTAGCCAGAACCAACTCCTCAGAATCGGCTCTCCTTTTGCCCAAAGAAGTCTCGCCCTGGTCAGAGGGCACTCCTTCTGGTTTGGTTTGAACCGAACTGGGCTGGCCATCCGGTTCAGTGGACTTTTTGGCCTCCCTTTCCCTGAGCCTACCAACTCTCTTTTCTAGGGTAGCTGCAGGAAAATTTTTACAAATCTGGCAGTCTGCATTGAGGTGGTCAAACCCCAGACAATAAACACAGGTGGTGTGGGGGCAGCCTTAGCAAAGACTTCCCACACACACTACAGTGTTGAAACCCAGTGGGCCGGTTTTTCTTTGGGTTTCTCAGACATTGTGCCAGTCCTAACCAAACTTAGCCTTTTAATGGCAATCCGCCAGGCAAGACCCTCTTATCGGTTCCTGACCGTGTCACGGGTCGTGGAAAAAAACGTAATAAAATCCGTTTTTTTTAGAACCGATAAGAACCGGTAACCACACACTAAAAGTACAAATAAAGATTTTTTAATAGCTTGATCGGTTCAAACCTAACCGATGAACCATTTACAAGTTCCACACAGAATAGAAATAAATATAAACCTATCTAGTACTGACAAATACCACAGACAGAGACTGAACTGACAAGTTACGGTTTAAATTTGGTCGAAAACCGAGAAAAGCGGTACTTTAACCGACAAATTGAACCGAGCAGAAGGAGAAATCTCTGGAGCGACTGTTCAGTGAGGCGGAGTAAAGAATCTGACAGTTTGAGTTTAAACAGCAACAGACAGAGTCTGAACCGAGCTGAAGTTAACTAACCAAGGGAAACAGAGGTAATAAAATCAGCGTATATAGTCATAAACCTTACAGGATCTTCCCTGTAACTTAATTGGAGGAAGCTAGTTAAAAGCCCAGGATGTTTTAGCCAGGATTTGAGCAGCAAGTGACCATTATTTTATTTATTTATTTATTGAGGCCTTGGATGACACCATTGAGCGGATGCTAGTTAATCGGTTCCATGTCAGTTGACAAATTACAGTAAGGTACAAATACAGGTACAAATATACATAGTTGGTAAGGAGGTATAACAATACAATTGATGCACAGGGTAAAGCTCTACTGAGGCAGTGTACAATGCATGCCTGCATCCTAGAGAGACATATAGCATTAGGAGTAAACACATAGGGAGGGGATAGAGAATAGAGGACATATGGGGAGGGGATAGGGAGAAGAGGACAGAGATAGGTATAGGTAGGTTGATAGGGTAGGTATCGAGGTGGTGGTGGGGTGGAGGCAGAGCCAGGGTGGGGGTCAAGGAGGTGCTGTGGCAGGGCTACCCAGAAGGGCAGTTGACAGGGTATATAGTGCTAGCTGGGAAGTAAGTGCTAATGGTGGATTACTGACTTCTGCTGTTGTGATTACTGATTTAAGGTGGATTAGAGGAAGCACACACAGGTGCCAGTTGCAATAAGGTGCTGGTGGAGTTTGTGTTTGAAAGAGCCAATTGTTGCAGCATCAGTGATGACTTGAGGTAGAGCATTTATCCAGTAGGGGGCACAGTAAGAGAATGCCCATTTATGCCAATGCAGTGCAGCATCTGGGCAAATGGAACACTTGAGTGGTAGAGCTTCTGGTCTGTTTTGTACCTTGGGGTAAGGTATTGACAGGATATTGTGAATTTTATCTTACCGGTGCCAGGTGTGTACAGGGGACTTCAAAAGGCTTAAACTCTAAGGGCCAGATATTCAAAACTTTGCCCCAGGGCTAAATTAGCACTACCCAGCGTGCTAAATTAGCCCAGAACCAATAGCCTGCTAAATTCAAAAGGGATAGTCCCGGTGCTAAACCTGCTGAGCATAGCATGCTAAGGAAGCTGGGCAAACTGGGCTGGGAGTACAGTGCAAAAATAGCCCAGGAATAAGACAGCTCTGAATATATCAACCAGGAAGTTCAAACCACAGCAGCATCTCAATTCACAGCGATGTGAAGGAAGGTAGAGGTGAACTATGTGGCCAATGTGTGTGCTAGCAAAAGAGTGGAATACGTAAAGCTGTAAGCATCAGCAAATGTGAAATTACATTGTGCAGAAATGTACAATGTTTCTGAAATGTTTGCACAGCGCAAACACATTTGTGCAAGTGTAGCACGGAGCTAAGCCATTTGCCCAGTGCTATCACGTTTGCCTGAGGCAAATATTTGCTGTATTTAACAGTGACATGCAAATGCACCTACTTAGGTAGTCTGTGGGCAAACATCCAGATTAGCATCTCATTATGACTTGTTTTGCATGCAGTTTGCCCAGCACTATTGCAGGGTCCCACTGCTCCACCTGTAGGTCAGACTGGAAGTACACAGGCTGTCTGGGTCTGCTCACAGCTCCACCTGTAGGTCAGTCTGGCAGTGCATGGTGGTAGCTGCAGGCTACATTTGTACAGTATGGCATACAATATTGTGCCTCAGGAGACTACACAGTGCAGGCACAGGTGGTGGTGCTGCATGCAATTGTCAAACTGTAGTTCCTGCTACAGTGCACAGCAGACACTACAGTAGCAAGGGGACCAGTAGTGTGAGGGATGCAGAAATGCCTAAGGTGTGTAGGGCAGTGATGACCACTGCACTGTGCACAGTGACAGGCCCAACTTGCAGGTGTTTACTGACAGTGGACATTACTGTTATGCTGTTGTGCGACCCACAGATGCTGCACCACTGGCATGGAATACTCACAGTGACATATATATGGCTGGCTGGCTGTGTGTGCTGTGGTGTCTGTACAAATGTGTGGTATGTGACTGGGGGGAACCTACCATCAGACAGTCACACTGGTGTTGGGGTATTCCCAATACTGGCCCATTTGCACTGCATGGCTTGTCCCAGCCTTGTGGCCGCACCCAGTCTGTGGTGCAGCCTGGCCACTTGTACTCCTTCCCCATAACACCCTCCATGCTCACAGTGCTGCATGTGTGTGCTAGCACCAAAGGGTGGTCCACAGGTGTGTGCTATATGGCTGCACTGCCATGGTGTTCACTGGGAGCCGGGTCACCACTTACTGCCTGGCATGGCTGGGACTGGTGGCAGATGATGGCATCATAGGGATGCCATCTGTGAGCAGCATGTTTCTTCTGTGTCTGGCTTATTTCTATGTTTCTTACTTACTAGTTAGGGTTGCACAAAACTACGCAAAAGTCACGCAAAGCTGCACAAAGCCACAGTCACACAAAGCTGGTTTGCTCAGAGTTAAGACTACATTTTCCTGGGTGGTAATTTGCATCACGCAAAGTTTATTGTGCTAAGTCACGCGAAAACACTTTGTGTGGCACTATTTGCTGAATATAGCATTGCGCCTGTATTCATGTACACACACCCTCAAGTT
Source organism: Neoceratodus forsteri (assembly GCA_016271365.2). Classification (NCBI taxonomy): domain Eukaryota; kingdom Metazoa; phylum Chordata; order Ceratodontiformes; family Ceratodontidae; genus Neoceratodus; species Neoceratodus forsteri. The sequence goes on from CM028132.1 coordinate 503,278,157, forward strand.
TGCCCCTTGCATACATTATAATTTTGCCCGGCATTAATGTAGTTTGCACGTGCTATCTAACCTTTTGAATATAGCAGACCTCCGCAAACCCAGCGCTAACCCTGCACAAATGGTTTGCGCCCAGTGCAAAGTTTTGAATATCTGGCCCTAAATTTCATATCCATGTTAATTATATGTTTCAGGATTTTGATATTCTTGGAATTTTGGAAACAACGGAACAGTGACATCTCCTGGCCAAATGAAGTAGTTGCTCTGGGGAAATAGACGTGTTTCTTTAGATTGGGATAATTGATGACATTGCAAGTTACAGTCAGTATTTAAAGCCCCAGTTCAGGGCATTTGGACACACTTTTCATTTGGACTTTGCCTGACACTCAAGGAACAAAACTGCTGCCAAGACCAACAAAACTGAAACTTTCATTTATTGTTCTGGACTTCAAGTTACTCGCATCTCTGGTAGACTTTAACTAAAAGTGATAGTGTGTTTTCATGTAAATGTTTCTATTTTTTTTAATTTTGTATTCTGTGACCAAATTAGTGCTTTTTTTAGTTGCAACTGTATGATTATTATTGAAGTATTTTAGCAAAACATTTTTTTCTCTAAAGAAACCCTGCCTGAGTGAGATTTATAATTTGTGTGTGAATTGTGGGACAGTATTATTAATCTATGACAAATGGTTATCACTAAAGGGTTGTCACCATCAGCAACCAGATCAAACAAGGAGTCTGTAAGGGATCTGGAAAGATAGGGAGAACATGAACATCTCCGCAGAGAGTCTGCAGGGATTCTGAACCCGGTTGTTTTGTGTTCTGTGGGGAGAAGGCCAAATCAGGAACACACTGCTACCCCTGAAGAGAGTGTGTCACCCCTTTGTGTAATAACCAAGAAGAGTTCATATTTGGCCACAAGACTCAACACTGGTATTGTACCCTTATCCAGAGTTAGAGGGATGCCCTGGGTCCTCATGGAAGAGGTGCAGTTGTGACTGCGACGAGCAGTCTAAAAGGACACAAGGAGGGTATCGCTGTTCCCCCCATCATGGATTGCACTTAGGGGTAGGCACTGTGAGCTCAATGGACCTGACCCCCAGGTGTGGGTTCATGACAGATCTAGTGTGCAGCTTTGGGATCCAAGAGATTTGGTTGCATAGTGTTGTCATTCAAAAGATACTGGTGGCACAAGCATAACAGTTGGATTTGAGCCCAGTGCATTAGATTGCTAAACTGAAAACAGTCCACACACAATCCAGGAAGAGATTAAAAAATATATATATACAATTTGGTTACAATATAAAGTTCCCTACCTGTTTTTTTTCTCGGGTGTAAGCTAGTGTAGCAGTAGTTAGGGAAGAAGATGGCTTCCATCTACAGCGAATACACTGCAGACTACCTAAAGCAGTTGTGTCAGAAAAGAGGGGTCCAGTGTGAGGGATGAGCTGAAAAGCACCCCGTGGAGTCTCTTGTGGCAGCTGATGAGCAAGCAAATGCCCAAGACCTCGAGTCACCACTAGTAACTGATAGGGACCAGACCTAAGGCGTGGGGGTGCCAAGGGACATCGCAGTGTCCAGTCCCATGGAAGAGGACAGCGAGACCAGAGAGAACCCAGAACCACAGTGCCAAGGGAGGGTCACCGCAACACTGGAACTGGAAGGAATCAGGCTGCAGCTAGAGTTGAGGAAATTAGAGCTGAAATTCAAGGAGAGGAAGTTCCAGATGGAGTTGCAAGAAAGACAACACCAGAGAGAGGCCAAGGAGTTTGAAATGGAGAAACTTTAACTCCAATGACCAGCACCAGAGGAGGTAAGTGGCAGGGGTGAACCTGAAACCCCAGGGCTGGTGTATATACTAAATTCCAAATTAATAGCTGACTTTAAAGAGGGGAAGGATATACTGTGGATGCATTTTAGAATTTGTTTGAAATGGTCTGCATCCAGGCTAAAATACTCAGGGAGTCCTAGAGCTTCCAGCTATCCCCGCTACTTACTAGTAAAGGGTGTGAGGCACTAGGCCAAATGGACAATCAGGACAGTAGTAATCTGATTTGCTTAAAAAGTATGCAGTAACTCCTGAAGTTTACAGAGTTAAGTTCTGTAAGCTCTGGAGAAGCCCTGACATGAGCTATGAGGAACTCGACACAAAGCAGCATCAGTGTTTGAAACATTGATGGGAGGGCGTGGAAGTGAACTCTGTAGAGAAAATTGAGGAGATTGTACTTCTGGAGCAATTCTTTTGGGTTTTTCCAGCAGAGCTAAAAACCTGCTTAAAGGACTGAGACCCCAAATGAGGGCAGCAGGCTGTGGAGCTCTCAGATCGCTGTACCAGGAGCAGGCGTGCTCTGAAAGGGAGTAAGGCAGATGTAGTAGTGCAGAAGGGAAAAAGCGCACCTTCAGGGCAGCTAAAACCCTCACTGCCTCCACAGAAAGGGGGAAGCCCCAAGTTACAATAAAAGGATTTATCAGATAAAAGAAACGATGATTGTTGGTTTTGCAAACAGCCAGGGCATCTTACTAGACAGTGTCCTAAAAAGTCACAGAGTGGACAAAGTGGTGCTCGAACAGAGTTGAGTGTACTGTGTACCCCTGAAAGCATGCCTATAAACATGAGGGGAGCACATACACCCAGTTACTATAAATGGGGTGCAGACCCATGGGTTAGTGGACACGGGGGCATCACTTACCTTAGTAAAAGTGGATTTGGTTGGGTCTGAACAGCTTATACCTAATCACTTTGTAACAGCGAGGGAATTTACTGGGGAAGAGAAAACTCTGCCAATAGCTAGTGTTCTCCTGGACTGGGGTGAGACAGAAAAGAGGGTGCAAAAGGTGACAGTGGCAGACAACCTTGCCATGGATGTGGTTATAGGGAACAATCTCCAGAAGGGAGTGGTGTGTGTGGTTACCAGCAGTCAGATGGCAAAGGCTGATTGTAGTTCCCTGGACCCCATAGAAGACAATGTGGAAAACAATGGTAGGCTGGTTTCCCTGCCTCTGTCTCCTGAAATGGAGAGTAGTGAGAATGAGGTAGAATTTCCCCGAGTAACAGTTTACAAAACAGCTACAGAAGGCTACTGTGAGGAGGGAGGGGTAACCATTGATTAAAAGGTTAGGGATAGCAATGACCCTGAATGCCCTGATGCTAGAGCTATGGACTCCAGTTTAGGAACTGAAGGGGACATGTCCCATGCCCTAGGAAAGTGTGAAGAATTTGCAGCTGCTCAGAGGACTGATCATAGTTTGAAGAGGCTGAGGGTTTGTGCAGAATCTGATAAGACATAGGGAGGTGATGTGAGACAGAGTATTTTGGGACAATGGACTGTTGCATACACAAGATGTAAGGACAGCGGGAGGGGTGATAGTCAGGCAGCTTGTCATTCCCCAGGGGTATCATGAGCGGTTGCTCAAGATCATTCATGATATCTCCATGGAGGCAGTATAGCGCAGATGGTTAAGGCTCTGAGCTGCAGATCTGGAGACCTGGGTTTGAATCACACATCCTAGGTGCATACTGTGTGGTCCTGAGCAAGTCACTTAACTTCTTTCTGCTCCCGGGTCGCATCTGGAAACAAGATCTGGCTTAATGTGCTACTCTTGGTTAAAAAATTTTCCCTTTCCATATGTCTGGACATCTGGGAATCATGCGCACCATGCAGCAGTTGGCCCAGAATTTCTACTGGCCCAAGTTCACTCAGCAGGTGAAGGAATATTGCAGGTCTTGTCACTGGTGCTAACAAATAGGAAGGCAAGTAGTAAAACCAAAGCAACCCTAATTCCCTTGCCCATTATGGAGGAGCCATTCCAGAGGGTAGAAATGGATATTGTGGGACCTTTGAGTGCCCCAAGCTTCTCTGGGAAGAGGTTTATCCTGACAGTGGTAGATTATGCCACCCGATACCCAGAGGTGGTTGCCCTCTCCTCACTTAAGACAAAGTGGCAGAAACCTTGTTAGGGTTTTTCTCCTGTGTCAGGTTTCCACAGGAGGTTATCATTGATTGAGAGGGTACCTTCATGTCGGACCTGATGAAGTGTTTGTGTGAGAAGTGTGGGGTGGTGCAGAGATGCACGACACCTTACCACCCACAAGTCAATGGGCTTGTGAAAAGGTTTAATGGTACCCTAAAATCAATGCTCCAAGCATTTGTTAAACAGCATGGGAGGGTTGCATGCTGTTGTTCACATATAGGGAGATGCACCAAGAGTCTACAGGGTTATCCCCTTTCAAACTCTTATATGGACATAGGGTACATGGGCCCCTAGACTTGATCCAGGAAGACCAGGAAGGCAAGCACACCACCCAGGGAACTCCCATAGTGGAGTATGTCCTAATGTTTAGGGAAAATCTGAAGGAGCTTATGGGAGCAGCCCAGAGCAACCTGTCAGTCACCCAGCAGAAGCAAAAGATCTGGTATGACCTCAGAGCCAGAGCTGACTCATACAGTGTAGGTCAGGAAGTCATGGTCCTAATCTTGGTCCAGAAAGATGAGTTGCAGACTGAGTGGGTGGAATCATACAAGGTAGTCTGACAGGCAAATGATGTGAACTGTATTGTAGAAGTGCCTGACAGTAGACATACCCATAGAATGTACCATGACAACATGATGAGGTCATATGCAAATAGGTCTGACATGGCATTTGCAGTGTGTAGTCTTGGGGCGGGGACAGATGAAGAAGACCCCCTACTGGACTTGCTAGAGGAAAGCAAGCAGGTGTCCTCTGTGGAGGCCACCAAACTGTCACCCCAGTTGACCCCTTAACAGTCCCAGGAAGAGGGAGAGGTTTTAATGGACTTTGCCCCTTTGTTTACAGCCATGCTGGGACATGTCCCCTTAGAGACACATGATGTAGATACCAGAACACAAGCACCCATCTGATGGACAGCCTACCGGGGGTCTGAGGCTGTTCTAAAGGACATTAGAAGGGAGGTGGGGGAAATGCTGGATTTAAGGGTAATCCAGAATTCCACAGTCCCTGGGCCTCACTCGTAGTCCTTGTTCCCAAGCCAGATGGCTCGACTTGCTTTTGTGTAGACTACCATGGACTCAACGCACTTATGAAGTGTGATGCCCACCCAATGTCATCGATGGATGAACTACTGGACAGGCTGAGAGGGGTGACATACCTTACCACCACTGACTTGACAAAAGGGTATCGGCAGGAGGAGTTAACTGCCAGAGCTAGGGAGAGGTCAGCTTTCATCACACCAATAGGATTATTTGAGTTTGGGGTAATGCCTTTTGGAATGAACAACATCCCTGCCACATTCCAAAGGTTGGTCAACCAGGTGTTATACGGTACTGAAGAATACGCAGTGGCATATCTGGATGATACTGCCAAACAGCTGGAAAGAACACCTCCTGTCCCACCTGAAGGAAGTGTTGGGCAGGATACAGAGGACAGGGCTCACTGTCAAGGCTGAAAAGTGCCAGGAGGCCATGGCAGAGGTGGCATACCAAGGACAAGTAGTGGGGTGAGGGAAGCTTTGTCGCAATGAAGGAAAGATTGAGGTAATAGAGGTGTGGCCCAAGCCTGAAACCCAGAAGCAGGTTAGGAGTTTTCAAGGGACCACCGAGTACCATTGAAAGTTTATACCAAATTGCAGTACCCTGGCAGCTCTCCTATCTGGCCTGCTAAAGAAAGGAATGCCCAGAAAGGTAAAATGGGAGCCAGGCTGTGAATGAGCCTTCGCATGGCTAAAGGAGGCACTGTGTAGTGCCCCTTTGTTGGCCAGTCCAGATTATAGTAAACCATTTGTAGTTCAGACAGATGCCTCAGATGTGGGGATTGCAGCAGTCCTCATTCAGACCTCTAATTAGGGAAAAGATCACCCAATAGTGTACCTTAGCAAAAGGTTACTTCCCTGGGAGCAGGCATATTCCACAGTTGAAAAGGAATGCCTTGCGCTGGTATGGGCTCTGAAGAAATTAGAGCCCTACCTCTACAGGAGGCACTTCGAGGTACAGACCGATCATTACCCCCTGGTGTGGCTAACTCAGATGGGAAAAAGTAATGGTCATCTCTTAAGGTAGAGTATTGCCCTACAGGTCTCTGATGTGACCATTACCAACAGGGCCATATTGGCCGGTGCCAACGCAGATGGCTATCTCGCCAGTTAGAACAGTAGCTGAATTTGTGAAAACCTTACCATGCATTAGGAGGCGTGTTCCCACAAATTCAGTCTAAGAGAGAGGGAGGGAGGGAGGAATGTGGTGAGCTACCCAACTGCCAGTCCTTATTTGTAGATATATTATAGTGGCACGGTACCACCACTATAGTTCGGGTTGAGTAAGCACTTTAATGTTAAACCTCAAATTTTGTACCTTAATAACTTTGCCACTGTATGACGGATTTGTCTGAGATTTTGCATGTGTGGTTTGGTACCATAGATCTCTGGATCCCACAAGTTCTGTTATGGTCAGATGTACAGTTGCGGAGCTACAGAACACCAAAAAATGCCCCAAAATTGACTTTTTGCACTTTTCTTTGCTCGTGTCCACAGCCTGCATGGTTTGTCCGTTTGGTCTGAAGTCTTCAGGGAAGATGTAGTCTTGGTCACTGATGTGCCTTTAGCAGATTTGGTGAAAAAATATTAAACCATTCAAAAGTTATTCAAAAAACAAATTTCCCATTATATTTAATGGGAAAAGTTAGTAAAAATCACAAGACTTTCGCAAATGCCTATTTTACTTTCTCAGATGGCCCTTTTACTTTCATGATTCCACCATCTTGTTTTCAGTTAGTGACACAGAAAAATGCCTGCTATTTAAAATTGGGACTCTCTAGGTAAACACTGATTGTTGTGTTACCTAGTCGGGTCCTTAGGATGCTAGATATATCATTTTTGGGGGGTTAACCCCCCCTCAGAAATGCATTTTTCAACTTCGGGGGAAAAATACTTTTACAATATACTTTAGAAAATGCTAACATTTCATGATTTCTTTGTGAAACTTTCTTAATTTGTGAAAGTATTTTGTGAAATTATGTCAGAATAACTGCAAATCTTTGCCACTCTCCTGCTACCAAACGGTTGGGTCCTTTGGGCTGAAATTTGTAGAGTGACAACCCCTGGTCCCACAGATGTGCTTTTTGGTGGTTTGGTGCCAAAACTTTTAAGGGGCCCAAAGTTACAGCATTCCGCAGGTCAGCAATTTCCAATAAGATAACATTGTAGTGTCTGTCACTCCTTTTGGAGCCTGTATCTCAAAAGGGAAATAAACCTGTTTCTTTAGACTGGGATAACTGATGCCACTACAAGTTACAGAAGGTATTTAAAGCCCCAGCTCAAGGCATTTGGACAAACATTTCATTTGGACTTCGCCTGACACACAAGAAACAAAACTGCTGCCAAGAACAACAAAACTGAAACTTTCATTTATTGTTCTGGACTTCATATTACTACGCATCTCTGGTAGACTTTAGTTAACAGTGATAGTGTGTTTTCATGTATATTTTTCAATATTTTTATTTCTGTATTCTGTGACCAAATTAGTGCTTTTTTTAAGTTGTACCGGTAACTGTATGATTATCATTTAAGTATTTTAGTAAAACATTTGTTTTTCTAAAGAAACCCTGCCTGAGTGAGATTTATAATGTGTATGTGAATTGTGAGACTGTATAATAATCTATGACAAACTGTTATTGTAAGGGGTTGTCACCATCAGCAATCAAATTGAACAAGGATTCTGTAAGGGATCTGGAAAGATTGGGAGAATACAAAACTCTGGGGAGAGTCTGCAAGGATTCTGAACCCGGTTGTTGAATGTTCTATAGGGAGAAGGTCAAATCAGGAACACACTGCTACCCCTGAAGAGAGTGTGATGCTTGGGTCTCCATCCCTCTTTGTGTTATAACCAAGAAGGGTTCATATTTGGCCACAAGACTAGAGAGTGGTATTGTTCCCTTATCCAGAGTTAGAGGGATGCCTTGAGTCTTCGTGGCAGAAGTGCAGTCATGACATCAGCGAGCAGTCTAAAAGGACATGAGGAGGCTATCTATCTTCCTCCCATCACTGACTGCACTTAGGGGTGGGCACTGCAAGCTCAGTGGACCTGACCCCCAGGAGTGGGTTTGTGACACCCCCCCAAGCAATATCAGGGCTCATTTAAGTACCAGCAGAGACTCTCCTACAGCACTCTGCTCATGGGCAGTGGTCACGATCCAGCCATAGCACCTCTACGGTGCAAGGATCCTAATCCACCCACCCACCAAAGAGATGGATAAGGTACGATGCTTGAAAAATTGCCACGATTTCTCTGAGCTGTGTGAACACTGAACCAGATCATCACTTGCAATTTGCTGTTTTCAATTTCAGCACCTTCTCAGGGTAGTGTTATTAGCTCCATGTCTGTGTAGAGCTCCCTGATTGGCTGGTCTCACTCACCTGAGACAGGAGCACCCGAGACATGTGGCTTACTGTAAGCCTGCATCTCTGAATCCCTGTACTCGGCTTCTAATTTATATATTTCAGTTTAGCCTGTTCTGCTCGGCATGTGTAAAGTAACTTACCATTCTTCCCCGCTGCAGTTTCTCTCCAACTCTACATGCACTGATTCAGTGCTAGCTCTGCAAACTTCCCCTTGACTTTTCCCCAATTAAGCTTTCACTCTGTACACTGCCTTGAACTGAGTTTGTAAAAAAGTTTTACTGGCTTTGTTAATATAGTTTTTTTTAATCCTATTTAAGACTGTACTGGGTTTACATGCTTATTGCTATGGACTTAGTTTCGAAAATTCAGTGAATTGTAAAATCTGTGTAGCCTCTGTCTTGAGCTTAAGGCTCCTGCCCTTGACTTTCATTCTTAATCATCTTCCTTTGTTCTCCTGTCCTCCTCTGTCTCTGTTCTGTCCCTCCTGCCCTCCCCCATCAGTCTGTTCTTTTGTGCTTGTTTTGGATTCCTGAGTTAGCCGGCACCTTGCCTCTGTCTGAGACCGCCCCTGACTTGTCTTTCAAGTTGGTGCTCAGCTCTCTTTGTGTGTCTCTGTTTAGACACCCCCCATCTGCTCCTATTTAATCTGCTGTCTCCTTCCTTATAGGTGCCACTTGCCCCCACAGGCAGTGGTCATGATCCAGCCATAGCACCTCTACGGTGCAATGAGCCTGATTCACCCACCCCCCAAAAGAGATAGATAAGGTACAACGCTTGAAAAATTGCCACGATTTCTCTAGGCTGTGTGAACACTGAACCAGATCATCACTTGCAATTTGCTGTTTTCAATTTCAGTACCTTCTCAGGGTAGCGCTATTGGCTCCATGCCTGTGTAGAGCTCCCTGATTGACTGGTCTCACTCAGCTGAGACAGGAGCACCCGAGACATGTGGCTTAATGTAAGCCTGCATCCCTGTACTCGGCTTCTAATTTATAAATTTTCATTTAGCCTGTTCTGCTCGGCCTGTGTAAAGTAACTTACCATTCCCCCCGCTGCAGTTTCTCTCCACCTGTATGTGCACTGATTCAGTGCTAGTTCTGCAAACTTCCCCTTGATTTTTCATCTCACCTCACCTCCCCCTCCCAGGCCTCCTTTAAATGCACACAGTATCTGCCCATTCCTATCTAATGTTTCAATTTACTGGTTACTTACTGTCAACAACTGCAATTCCTCCCATAACATTTTGCAGCTAAGCCTTCTAGCAACTTTATCTCATTCTGTCTGCTGAGGCATACCATTTTGGTACTTTAGGTTTGCTTATTGCTCACTAGCATATTCTGTCTTGCTAAGGCAGTTGATTTAGGTCAGGTGATCTCTCTAGTACTTAGTCTGCTCCAGAGTAGTAGCTAAGAAATTTGCTTCAAAGTCTCTCTGCCCCTAGTACTACTCTATAGTTAGGTGAACTCTTTTCTTATTAGCCTGACTAGGAGCTGTACTTAAGGATTGATGCTTCAGGCTCCACTGCCTATAGTAGTATTCTGCAGGGAGTAAGAAATTCTCCTCCATTGAGAATCCCTTCTCTCGCCCACATTTGTAGTGCCCATTGGGTGATAGTCTCATAATGAGGGCATATTACCTGCTTCTATGCTAGTCTCTGCTCATCTTACATGTATTGGACCCAAACGTGAATCAAAAAATAACTCCTAGAGTGGAGAATGGCTCTCATTTTACATTGTCCCACCAGGACTTTTCCTATCAAGTAGAAGAACTTGTATGTGCTCTAACTTCCCCTAGCCCGCTGCTAGTCCTTCACCTGCACTGTCATACAAGAACTCTCCTAGAGCCTGCCCACAGGGCTACACCACCTTCTGCATTCTCCCCCCTACTCCCATTGACACTCTCGGTCAGGGTATTATTGTATGCAGCATCAAGAAAACTGGGAACTAGCCTCAGAACTCCCTATACTGCTGCAGACAAATCACGTAACCAAAAGAAGACCCGGCCACCCACACTTCTCCTAGGACTCTGCAGGAAACTCTTGTTCCTGCTTTTACTATGCTCAGGAAATGTTGAGCTTAATCCAGGCCCTCTGGCACCCATGGAATTCCCAGCAGAGCTACAAAGCCTCAAGGGGCTTACATTCTTCCATGTTAATGTATGTAGCCTATTAAAAAAATCACTTCTGTTCAGGCCTGGGTATGTCATACTGCTCCAGATGTTCTGGTGATTATGGAGTCCTGGCTCCGACTGGCGACCAGTAACAATGAAGTTAACATCCCCTCCTACTCTTTGTTCAGAGCAGACAGGCAAACCAGAGGTGGTGGGGTAGCTATTTACATCAAGGATAAATTACCTGCCCCCATAATTGACTCAACCTCTGTCCCAAAAGAATTTGAAAGCTTGTCATTAAAGATTGAAATTGCCACTGGTGTCTCATTATGTATAATAGGATGCTACAGACCCTCATTAGCTGGACCACAGTTTTTAAAACATCTCAAAAAAATCCTGGGTTCATCATCTTCAGAGTGTATCATACTAGGGGACTTCAACTTAGCCTGGCTCTCCAGTGCATCTACCCCACTTAAAATGTTCTGTGATTCCCTTGGGTTGTCAAAGCTAATAAATGAATCTACTCATCCTAACAAGCTCAACCCTAATAACAATACTCTCTTGGATATAATTTTAGTTAAGAAACCCCATTTATTCTCCTATGCTGGTGTCTTTTTCTCTGATATTAGCAACCATTGCTTCATCGCTTGTGTAAGATCCACTCTTAAATCCACAACTGTACCAAAATTCTCCTTTAAAAGGTGCATACGCAACTTTGACCTCCATGGGTATATATCAGACCTTAGAGACTCCATGCAATTGCAGGACTTCTATCTAGCCAAGTCCCTGACTACAGCTTATGATATTTTCTCAGAAATTGTGCTAGGGGCTCTCAACAAGTATGCTCCCATAGTAAACGTTTGTGCCAGAAACAAATCCTGTCAGTGGTTTACAGAAGACCTGAAAGATGCTTTGCGGAGTAGAGATGGACTCTGGAGAACTGCTAGGAAAACTAATTTAATAAATGACTGTAATTCTTTCCGGAGGGTGAGGAACCTCTGCGCCAAAATGGTCAGAGAAGCCAAAGCTAACTTCTACTGTTCTCAGTTGGAGAGCTCCTTAAGAAATGCCTCCAAATTCTGGAGGACTATCAAAGACATTGAAGGTCACACCACTGTAAATTCCCTACCTCCTAAATTATTGATCGACAATACTGTTATCTCTGACAGACCATCTAGCCTCGATGCTCTCAATAAACATTTTGCCACTGCGGGGCTAGCCTTTGACTCCTCTCCCGTGAATATCCTCTGCCAACAACTTAGATTGGATACACAAGAAAAACCCATGCCCAGTTCATCCTTCTCTCTGCAGCCTACCTCTCTGAAAGAAGTTGAAGATCTTCTCCTTCAGCTGGACACTAGGTAAAGTGCTGGGGCTGACCTCATTGACCTGTACTTCTTAAAGGTCAGCTACCGTGTCCTCACAGTCCCAATTACTCATCTCCTCAACTTATCCTTGTCCCAGGGTGACCTACTGTCCATTTGGAAAAATGCACTTGTGGTCCCTTTTGTTTAAGTCAGGAGATCCTACTGACCTCAGTAACTACAGGCCAATCTCCCTACTTCCAATCCTGTCAAAGATGCTGGAGAAAATAGTGAACTCCCAGCTTCCGAAGTACCTGGAATCAGAAAAATTGCTCAACCCGTTACAATCCGATTTTAGAGCACAGCACAGTAAAATCTCTGCTCTAGCCAAGGTGACAAATGATTGGCAGCTAGAATTAGACAAAAAAAACTTTGTTTGATACCGTTGATCACAGACTACTTCTGTCGTCCCTCCGGAACATTGGTTTGGATTCCCTATCCCTTAGGTGGTTCTCCAACTACCTCTCAGGATGACTTCAGCAAGTAAAGGCAGAAGGGGAAGTTTCTCCACCAAAACCCCTATTGAGGGGTGTACCACAAGGTTCCATTCTTGGTCCTTGCTCTTCATGATTTATTTTAACAATGTAGATGCCCCCATCAAAGAAGCACAAATACACCTATTGGCGGGTGATACGCTACTCTGTGCTAGTAGTCCCACACCTGAAGTGGCCTGTAAAGCCCTTCAAAATGAATTTAATCTGCTGCAACATCAGCTTATAAACCAGAAACTGCTCTTAAATGCAAAAAAACCAAAACAAAGCAATGTTCCTCTCGCCCCTTCAAAATGCAATAAATCCTGCAATTGCTGGGACACTCCCACAGATCACTACCTTTCTAGGTGAGCAGTTGGACTTCATACCAAAGTTCAAGTACCTGGGGGTCTAGTTAGACCATAGACTTACTCTCACAGATCACTTAGAAGAACTAGCAAAGAAACTTATTCAAAGACTGGGTCTGTTCTTTAGTATTAATAATCTCACAAGAGATGTTAAAAAGGGAAACTGGTTCAAACTGGATTACGCAGACTTTCTATGTAGTCAGAGACCTGCTGGTACCCTAGCCAAACTCGATACGCTTTATCACAGAACCATAAGATTTATCATGGGTCTTCCATACTCAACCCACTACTGTGCACTGTACACTGCAGTGAGATGGTCATCCCTTGCTTACAGATGGCAAAAAAATGCTGCAGTTTGGACATACAAAGCTGTCTCAAATAAACTGCCCCAATATATCTCTGTCTGTTTACCTTTGTGCACTCTGGAGAAGTATGTCCTGAGAAGCACCTCATATATCTACCTTTATGTTTACAAAGCAAAATCTTGCATTGACAGATCAGCCATCAGCTTTGTACTTCCATAACTGTGGAACAAGCTGCTAAAAACTTTGAAATTAACTCACCCTATCAGCCTAGCAGCTTTTAAATCTCTATATCTACATCATAATGAGTCCTGTGCCTGTCTACCCTAAATAGTGACTCCTATAAATTCAAGCACACTCTAATTACTACTGTTAAAAAACTGATCACATCTATAATCAACTCTTCCCTCTCCCCTTTTTCTACCCCATATCTGTCCCTTCCACATTCCTTTCACCCTGGTTCCAGCTCTAAATTCTCCATACCGCATCACTATATATCTTTTTATATTAGGTTTTATTTGTGTTCCGTGCACCTGATATGTATATTTCTTTACTTTTATGAAAAATTGTGTCCTACCCATACTAGCTGTATCTTCTGTTCCAAACATATACTACTGTCAATGCTACCTGCTGATACATTGTATATACTGTATTATTGTATCTCACTTTATTTGTATTATTACTATTTTCTTGTGTGTTGCATCCCATGTTTATTGTCCCTTGTTCCTTGTTAACAAACCTAGGTTCACCTCAAAAATGAACTTGCTCAACGGTGATTGCCTGGTTAAATAAAGACTTTGATTGATTGATTGATTGATTGATTGATTGAGTTCTTTGGTTCTCCAAATAATATTTGGTCCAAGTCAATGTCTATGCTGGAATCACATGCCCAAGAAGTCGGTTTACTCTGATCCACACTGCATTCCCCTTACCTCCATAGGCACAAGGGTCTCACTGATCTGGGAAGGGGGAATGGTAGGCAATAAAGTGAGCATCTTAGGCCTATCTTGCACTTAATGAAACCGGGCAGACTAGGTGGGCCTGGTGGGCCTTCTCTGCTGACCCATTATATGTTTCTATGTTTCTCCAAAGTCCAGAAGCACTTCGTAATCTTAGCACAGTTGGCAACCCACATTAGGCAGGTCATGGTCAAGCCAACACAAATTTTAGTCCAGTCTCTTCTCCCAACCCATAGAGAGAACCTACTGATACTGATGGATATTTTGGGTCTCCCCTGCCAAGAATCCAGGAGGTTCTGACTGACAACAAGCTCTACCACTACCCACCGTCACCTCGTTTAGTGAAATGGCAAAACCAAGCACCAGTCTTGGCTCTAGTGTCCAGTCCTCCAAGCTGCGGACACAATGTATCATTGACTCATTAATCCACCAGGTTTCTCTGCATTCTCTCTTTCTCCCATCGGTGTTCACAGTCACAGACTGGCACTTTCAATCACAGAACAGCTGCCTCCAAATTCTGTTGCTGCTGTTCTCAATACAGTCCAACCTCTGCAAACTGAATTCCGGGGCTCCCAGGCTCTCACTTCAAACAGGTAATCCAAGTACCACATCCGGTATGCTAATCTCTGCTCGATTCGGTGACCTCGCTAAAAATAAAAAAGCTACCTCCTTACACTATCTCACTGAGATTCCCTCTCTAAAATGGCCAGCCTTAACTAACAACTAACTAAACAATAACAGCCATAACTGTCATAAAATAAAATAAAATAATAGACAAGCAGGACTCACACAGCTCTCACCTACAGCAGCCCAGCATGGCCACCATCTTGGGATCTCTTGGGGAGAGAAAAGTGTATACCTGTGTAGTTTGTAGGCATGTACAATGATTCCCTTTCTTGCACATCCCTAATATCATCCTAATTTAACTATAAATCAGATTGATTTACTCTGTTTGCCCTGGTGTGAAAACCTGTTTATCTCCATTGCAAAGGCCATGAACCTACTCATGCAAGGCATCAATGGAGTTGATGATGCATGCCTGCACAAGTCAACAGAAGTTATACGCTCAGTCAGTTTTGTTACGTGTCTTGTGAAGTCCCTGTATTCTTTAAAGGCATTTTTTCTAACTTGGATACACTGTAAACTATAGAAAAAAGACAAAGCTACGTATTATACCTTGAACAGATGTATGGTCAACATAAGACAAGAACATAGAGACTGTAAAGGACAGCAACAGAACTGACTAATACAGTATAACTACTGCAGACTTTAACTCTAAAACATCATACAATTCCAGGCTGCCTTTGCAATAAAGTCAAGTAAGTAGGTTTTCGCACCAGGGCAGAACAGAGTAAAGCAACCTCATTTATATTTAAATCAGGGTGAAATTGGGGGGGGGGTGCAGGAGAGGAAATTACTGTTCATGCCTACAAACTACACAGGTATACAGAAAATAGGTAGAGGGGGACTTTCCCTTAAAGCCTGTTGAATGTTGTACAGTACAGTTTCTAAGGAATGTGGAATTGCCACACAATCACTTGATCTAAGCATTTATCATGTGAATCTTGAGTTTGCATGTTGTGTCTTCAAACTGAATAGGTAGCAATTATGAGAAGACGGATTTTGCTTTTTTATATGTAATCTTCTTTTCAAGTTTCATGAAGTTCATGAAATGGAATAGACTGCCCAGAAAGATGGTTAAAGCCAAGACTATGACAGGATTTAAACTTGTATGGGACAGATATAAGGGTATAGAAAGACCCACAGGCAGAAGAGGGGAAGGGGTACCTGTGGAAGGAGGTGAAGATCAGATATTAGGGCTATCAAGTCTCTAAATCCATTCCAGTATTAGGTTAAGGTAGCATGTGAGGTTGGAGCCTGAAAGATGGGGCTGTCCAAAACAGGCAATGTGATGTGGGTGAAAGCTCAAAAGGTGATGAGGCAGGGAGGGCAACCAGATGTGGGGTTGTGGGTGACCCTAGCAATAGGATGTCGCTATATGTACACGCACGCAAGGGGAGAGCGAGCACAGTGAGCATGGCCTGGGACGGGGTAGAGGGGATATAGGGGTGGCACTGTGGTTGGCTGCCAAGCTGTGCCATGGCATCAAGGGTTGGCCTCTACTTGAGGTGTGTGGGGTTCCAACTTTGGGTCTGGGTCCAGGCACTACTGCATTTTTGTTGCACCCAGCCCAAAACTTAACTTTATTTTGGTTTTGCACCCCCCTGACATACACCCCTGGAGTTGAGAATCCCTAAGTAGGGGAGTGTGAGGTGCAAACCCTCCCACTTGGGTGTGTGTGTGGGAGTGCAGCCCCCCCCCCACAGAAAGCAAAGCATTGAAATCCCCAGTGACATTCTTCCATGCACCGAGAATGTCATGGTGGCGAAATTGCTTTTGATGCCCTGACGTCACGATAATGTGAGTTGCCATTCGGTGCTCACTATTATCACATAGAATCTTAGGCTAAGTGTGAATGGGATGTGGGATAACAGATAGACCAGCCACCAAACTTCAGGTTCAACACACAATCTCTGTGTGATGTTTATTCAAAATACAAGAAATAACCTTCTGCAATGGCATATTTCTTCTTCAGTACATCAGTTTGCAGAAACAGTCTATGAATGTCCATTCTCTACACTTAACCAGCACCTACTGACACTGATCTCTGATCTAATTCACTAGCTGAGATGTAGCCACCACCCCATGCAGGCCCCATTTGCTTGGGTAGTGGGGGCCCAAAAAAAAAAAAACAAAACAAGCTATAGACAAACAATCTCAATGCAGAATCACTGAAAGAAGGTCTACCCCAAAGAGAATTGGCAACAAATCAAGTTTCAAAGAAATACAACATCATACATACTTCCATAGTGCAATGCATCATGGGATATTTGCAAATTACCATACCATTTCTTACTTAAGTTTACAACAATATACATGCATTTTAAACAACACAACTAGCTTAATTTCTATAATAGTCACCTAATACTTTTTACCATTATTAAAACACCATGTGCCATGGTATTTTCAACAGTAACAGGTTTCATAAACATAAAGTATATACATCACAGTATTTTATAACATAGTGCCATTACATACTAAATCCAATCACAATAAACACAACCTGTTTTACATATACTCTAAAGTCACCACAATAACCTTCCTGTATGAGGACCTGAGAGGGAAAAGGAAAATTAAAGAGGACACTATAGCATAGTCAAGAAAGGGAAGGGGGTGCCCATAGGTGGCCAACCTTATGGACTAGAAATTGTAAAGGATAGATCAGGCTAAGAAATAGAAGAACTATGGCAACAGATTCTAGAAAAGGTTGGTCCTCAAGAGTGGCAGTAGTTCCTGGTCACACTAAGTATGGAGCTAGACAAGAAAATTAGCAGACTGAATGGACCTCTGGGTCTTTGTCAACAGAATCTATGTTTCTATATCAACAAAATAACAACATTTCAGAAGCAGGGAGCTGTGAAATGCATTTACCATCCTGGTGCAACATGTAGTGGCCATCTTGTCCCCCCTGTTATGAACTAAAGACATGTCTTGGGCCTCATGTTCACTGCCATTTCAGATTCAAAATACTGGAAAAGAATAGCAAAAGCCAACTAGAAACAGCCTGAACTCATCTGGTACTGTAGTAATACAGATATTTTGAAATTACATTCATTAGTAAAGTAGCTTTATTCATAGAATCATAGAAAACTGCCAGCAGAAAAGGACCCCTCGGCCCATCCAGTCTGCCCATAACCCTGCCCCCCCGGATGATGCACACCTGCACAAGCCACTAGACACCAAGGAATATATATGCAGTTGCCAGCCCACTGCTGTGTCTTGTAGAGATGCAGGCATTCACTTAGCAGTAGCAGAAACACTGTTTCTTGTTGGATGTTATTTATTTACAGGCAGTTTGGAGTCCCCCCTCACCTAGTTTTCTTACCTTTGTGTACAGTTTAATCAGTAGGAAAGTGATGTTTGGATGTATTTTGGCAGGGGTGGATATATAATTTTATAACAGGGACGGTGATCAGAGGGTGGGGGGGTGTCACTAGACACCAGGGAATATATTTATTTCTTTATGGGATGATGATTGGCAGGTGGAGGGTGCCACTAGACACCAGGGAAATGTATTAATGGTGTGACAGTGATCCATGGGTGGGTGGGGTACCACTAGACACAAGGGAAAGTTTTTTATTATTAAGGGGACAGTAATGCAGTGTTGGGAGGGTGACACCAAACACCAGGGCAACAGCAGCTCACACTGCAGCTGGCATCACAAGTTCAACTGTGGCTGCAGAAGTCAAGAAAGTCCCACTGTTCTCATACAGAGAGTGCAGGGGAGGCACTCCCCTTGCTAAGCTGGGCACCCAGGATTTTGGGTGCCCAGAAAATGTACTTGTAGTAACTATGTTAACTAATAAACATCAGAATCTAGCTAAACAGGCCCCATTTAGCTAGGTTCTGATGTTTGTTTTCTAAAATTCCAGCATTTTTATGTATTTTCCATGTTTGTTAGTTAATGGAAAAAATCAACAAGATGACGGTTGGCACAGCACAAAAAATGTTTGGTGCCCTGCCAAGCAAGTGATACAAAATCAAAAACACACATTTGCGTCATCAAATTTTTATTTTTGCCACAGAACATTGTCTCAAAAACCCTACTGCACATGCGCAGGTTGGAAACCACTAAATTTTAAAGCCTTCTAACGCTGGAATCTTTTAATATTTTTTTCACCAGACCTGCCAAAGGAACTACCTTAGGACATGACACATTTACCCTGCATGTTTGGGATAAAAATTCCATTCTGTATAGGCTGTAGGGGAGAGCAAAAAAACTCATGTTAAGTATAGGAAAACAGTTGGACATTTACAAAAGAATTGCACATGCATATCTCAGAAACTGTACAAGCTGCTATCACAAAACTTTCCAAAGATCACAACCCTGCCTCCTCGGTAACACATGCAAAATTTCAGCTCATTTCGTTAAACGGAGCCAAAGATATTAATGCGCAATGTTAGTATTTTAACACTGAACAGGTTACTCAACCCTAACTATAGGCGTGCTATTGCGTCCCTATAATAAACGTTTCAAAACAGTAGTTAACAAGGAAATAATGCTGTGTGTGTGGGTGGGTGGGGTGGGGGGCTAACAAGCTAATGCACCACAAGCCCAAAAGGAGAGTGTATTTACTGTATATGAGTTCTTTAGCCCCCCCACCCCAAGATGGTATGATTTCATAAGTACATTGCATTTGTCTTGTGTTTGTTTGATTTAACACATTTGGTTATTTATAGGATGACTTTATTTTTACTTTTCTAGAGATGTCAAAAAATGTTCAGCAGTATATGAGTTAATCCTAGTTAATGTTAAACAAGCTTGTACTCAATATTGAGTTTGATATTGATTTAAAGCAGCAGTGCATTATAGTAGTAAAACTTTTGACCTACTCTTTTTTATTTTTTTTAGATTGCCCCTGACTTATATGCCACCATTCCTTCCCAATAGTTTTTTTCTATGATATTTTTATCTAGTGAACACAGCGGGATGAAGATAGGGAGGCATACCAAACTGCCCTAAGGGAAGCAGGTAGTTTGGCTAAGCAGATTTACTGTGTGGTGGTGTTTTGATTTTTTACTCACAGGGATTGCTACTGTTTGTGGCTAACATTTCATTGCTTTATTTTTTCTCTGATTCAAATTGTTGTTGCTGGTATACCTTCTTCTGCATTATTACAAGGTGTGCCTACAGGTGTGTGCTAACAGATTACTGCTGTAATCTTCTGATTCAAATTGTCTTTTGCAAGGTATATCTTCTGTTACTGCTTTATTTTCTCTGGAGCAAAGTGTTTCTTACAGGGTATATCTTCTGAAATTACTGTATTACAGGTGGAGCTACATTTTGTGACTTTTTATCATTGGGCTAAGCAAAATTACTGTTTGACACTGTGTTTTATTTTATTCTTGTTTGTTGAAAAGGTTTGTTGTCTCAGAGGTGTTTCAGTCTCCTTCTCACATTGAAGGAGCTAATTGCTTCTCCCACAGCTCTTCCAAAGGATTAGGTGTGTATGTGGGGTGGAGCTGGCAAACTGTCAGTAATTTCCAACAGAAAGAAGGGTTAAAAGTCAGGTTAGTTGATATCTTGTAGGTAGAAGACTTGGTTTGCTGGCCAAGGCACCTAGCTTCACCTGAGCTCTTTCCTTCTAAGATTGCTTGAAAGGCAGAGTAGAGAAACTTACCAGAGCAAGGAGAAGGATTAAGACTTAGTTTGACTAAGCAGATTTACTGTGTGGTGGTGTTTTGATTTTTACTCACAGGGATTGCTACTGTTTGTGGCTAACATTTCATTGCTTTATTTTTCTCTGATTCAAATTGTTGTTGCTGGTATACCTTCTTCTGCATTATTACAAGGTGTGCCTACAGGTGTAAGCAACAGATTACTGCTGTAATCTTCTGATTCAAATTGTCTTTGCAAGGTATATCTTCTGTTACTGCTTTTTTTTCTCTGAGCAAAGTGTTTCTTACAGGGTATATCTTCTCTGAAATTATTACAGGTGGTGCTTTACAGGTTTTACAGTTTTATCTAACATTAGGATAAGCTTTCAGGGTTACTCCATTTGTTGTTGACTGATTGTTTCTGCTCTTACCTCCTTGTTCTTTCGTCCGTGGTTCTTCTTTTAGGCAGGAAGGGCCAGCCACCCACCCCCATCCCCAACCACCCCACGCTACACTCCTTTTATAGGGTACCACTGTTGTGACATTTCCTGTGGCAGAGCAGGAAGGGGCGGATCAGTGGGGCCTCCACAAGGTGATCTCATTTACAGGGGCACTAGTAATTTAACTTGTTAGAACAAGTTAAACAAAGCACAATTAAACCATTACTTGCATTTTTTTCTTTTTTTTCCTTCTAATTACTCTGACTAGGTCACAAACCCAGCAACTTATTTGGAATGGATTTCATTAACTGCAGGTACTGTGGAACAATTTTCAGAAGGACAGTCTTACAGGATTTAGGACACTGTCCTACATGCTGGGCCTCTTGGAGATCTTCGGTCTCAGCTCCGGGCAGCATGGGCAGAGATTGCACACCTCAAATTTCATATTGAAGAGGAAATACATTATAAGAACCACCCGCCATTTCCCAGCATCCAACAGAAAACCTCGACCGCAGAGGGTAGTTGGTCCAGGAGGTTGGCAGGTGGTTAGGAGGAGCAAATCAGGTGCCCCATCACTCTGCTCTCCAACACATTACCTCCAAAAACCATATAAACACTACAAACAGGTATCTGCCTCTATCTCTGAAATCAAATAAAGAGGCAGAAGACACTGCAGAGCAGGACACTTCGGCACAGGAGCTAGCACAACAATACTCACCCAAATCAGGAACCAAAACTAAACAAGCACAAAGGAAATCCAAAAAACTTCTGATCATAGGAGACTCCATGATTCGGGGAGTTGATACCCATCTCCAGCCAGGGGTGATGGTCAGATGTCTCCCAGGTACATCAGCATGGAGAGACACTGACCGCATTGCTAAAATTGTTCACAAAGCAGGAGAAAACATTGATGTCCTAGTACACATAGGGACTAATGATCTCACCAGCCGGTCAGTTGTGGAGACCAAGGAACACCTGACTAAGCTGGGTGACAAACTATCATCTATTCGTCGGCATCTCCTTCTCTGAGATCCTGCCAGTCTGGGAGAAGGGAACAGATGGACGGAAGGTCAGAGAAGGAGAGATAGGGAGCTAAACACGTGGCTCAAGGACTGGTGCCAGGAAAAGGACACAGATTTGTAGGAACTGGCAACAGTTCTGGAGCGAAAGTTCTTTAAATTTGATGGACTGCATCTGACTAAAGAGGGAGTCAGTGCATTGGGGCAGAAGTTTGACGTCTTTGCAGAATATTTAAACTAGCAAATGGGGAGAGGTGCAGCACCCCATACGTCGAATGGGAAGAACACCCTCCCCTCAGCTAGTGGTCAAACAGGAATTCAGCGTGTTTGCCATTCATTTGCATCACCAGGTAAGAAAAAGGTTTGTCTCCCCATACACGATGCACAGGGTAATGCCAAACTTCACCCAACAACTAACACACCAAAATCTGGCCAATGGAAAATCATGTACACAATGCTCACAGCCTGGGAAATAAGATCCCAGACCTGCAGGCAATAATGTCAGAGGCTAAACTGGACATAGTAGCAATTAGTGAGACGTGGTTTACCAGTAACCACACTTGGGAGACTTCAGTACCTGGCTATGTATTGTTCAGAAGAGACCGAGGTGCAAAAGGGGAGGAGTGGCTCTGTATGTTAATGAAAATATCAAAGCTACAGAAATTCAGAATACACATAAGGAGCCAGAAGAACTGTGGGTCACCCTGGAAACAGGAAATGGGACAGCCATAAGAACTGGGGTTGTCTACAGGCCCCAGACCAGAGGGAGGACATAGACACATTACTGTTAGAAGATATACAAAACATGACAGCTAAAGGGAGGTTCTGATAATGGAGACTTCACATGCCAGATATAGATTGGTCAATACCAGCAGGAACATCTGCCAGAACTAGACTCATAGTGGATTCCCTGCAGGGGGAGGGCCTCAAACAACTGGTACAGCAACCCACAAGAGACAGGGCTATCCTAGATCTAGTACTGACTAACAAAGAAGGGATCACAGATCTCCAGGTAGAAGGTCACCTGGGGTCCAGTGACCATCACATGGTATGGTTCAATTTTGCTACTACATCTAAATCATCCCATTCCAAGGCAAAAATATGGGACTTCAGAGGAGCTGACTTTGATAAGATGGCCAACAGAGTTAAGCTAGCCCTGGCAAAAGAAACACAGGTGAGGAGGGTACAGGCAAAGTGGGCAAGCATTAAGGATACAATACTTGAAGCAACATCCCATTGTGTTAGACAGAAAAGGAAGTGCAAAAGAAGAAGGAAACCACTTTGGTTCTCAAATACAGTAGCAGAAAAGGTCAGAGCCAAAAGGCTGGCCTTCAGAAAATATAAGGAACACAGGGGATGAAGATAGGGAGGCATACCAAACTGCCCTAAGGGAAGCAGGTAAGGCAGTAAGAGGCAAAGTCCCAAACTGAGGAAACACTAGCACGAACAGTAAAAGAAGGTGACAAGACTTTCTATAGATACATTAGTGAAAGAGAAAGTCCAGAGGGGTATTGCTAAGCTTAATGGAGAAAGGGAGCATGTGAGGAGGAGGACCCTGTAAAGGCATCTATCCTAAATAGATACTTTTGCTCAGTATTTACTGAAGAGAAGGTAGGGCAGGGCCCACAGCTCAGCATCATGGACACAGGGGGGAGGGAGGTGAGCACTACTCCCTTCACAAAAGAAAGGGTCCTACAAGAGCTTGCTAAGCTCAGGGTGGATAAGGCAATGGGACCTGATGGCATACATCCCAGGGTACTTAAGGAGCTAAAGGAGGAACTAGCAGAGCCATTAGCAGAATTGTTTAGTGAGTCTCTGAGCACAGGAGGTCCCAGAAGACTGGAGAAGGGTTCATGTGATCCCGCCCACAAGAGTGGTAGCAGGGAGGAGGCGGGGAACTACAGACCAGTCAGTCTTACCTCAGTAGTGGGCAAGATTATGGAGGCACTTAAGGAAAGGATAGTGCAACACCTGGAATCCATAGGGGCACAGGATCCAAGACAGCATGGGTTTACAAAGGAGGTCCTGTCAAACTAATCTCATAGATTTCTTTGACTGGGTAACCAGAGTGGTGGACCAAGGGGAGCAGTTGATGTCGCCTACCTTGACTTCAGCAAAGCTTTTGACACTGTTCCACATAGAAGATTGATAAATAAGCTAGGTAGGCTCGGGGTGGGTCAGAAGTTGGTCAACTGGGTGGCAAACTGGTTGACTGGCAGAAAACAGAGAGTGGTGGTAAATGGTATACAGTCAGAAGAGATGCAAGTCACAAGTGGGTACCTCAGGATCAGTCCTGGGGCCAGTCCTATTCAACATCTTCATTAGTGACCTGCAGATGGACTAGAGGGTAAGGCTTGTCTGTTTGCAGATGACACCAAGATCTGCAACAGAGTAGATGATCCAGATGGGGTGGGCAGAATGAGAAGAGATCTGGATAAACTAGCAAAATGGTCAGAAGAGTGGCAACTGGATTTAATGCAAAGAAGTGCAAAATCATGCACATAGGGAAGAGAAACCCTGAAGCCACTTATAGGCTGGGAGGAGTTGCTAGCAGTCACAAAGGAAGAAAGAGACTTGGGCATCATCATCACTGATGACCTAAAATCATCCAAGCAGACCCCTAAAGCAGTAGGTAAGGCTAGGGGGTGTTAGGGTGTATTAGTAGGGTATCACAAGTCGTAAGAGGAGGTAATAATCCCTCTGTACAAGACATTGGTTAGGCCCCATCTGGAGTACTGCGTGCAGTATTGGAGGCCACACCTTCACAAGGACATTAACCAAATTGAGGCAGTCCAGAGAAGGGCAACCAAAATGGTGCAGGGACTGCATCAGAAGACATATGAGGACAGATTAACGGAGCTCAATATGTATACCCTTGAGCAAAGGAGGGAGAGAGGTGATATGATCGAGACATTTAAACACCTTAAGGGCATAAACAAGGTGAAAGAGTCTAACATGTTTAAATATAAGAAAAATTGCAGGACAAGAGGACACAGCATGAGATTAGAGGAGGCCGATTATGGGAATGGAGGAAATTCTTTTCACAGAAAGGTGGTAGATGCTGGAATAGCTTACCACAAGAAGTGGTGGCTATGAATACAGTGCAGGGCTTCAAACAGGCATGGGATAGGCATAAGGGAGCAATACAAATGACTATGAATAGATAGGTCACTGACAGAGCAAAGGCCGATGGCACATTTATAAGGTAGAAAAAGAAATGGGCAGACTGGATGGGCCTTGCGGTCCTTATCTGCCGTCAACTTCTATGTTTCTATGTTTCTATGTAGTGCTTTCCCCAATTTCGTCCACCCCTACCCTAGGTGACACACGTGCATGTGGAGGCATGTGCACACCGTGTTCCAAGGCACCCTCCTGACTTTCCACCCCCTCCCACCTGAGCTGCCACCAGACCTCCACCCAGTGGCAGCAGAACTATGGTGGAGGGGAGCGACATTCACCTCAGGAGAGGAGAGCTGCCATTAGGCTGCTTGATCCTGCTCTATCCTTACCCCCCCGTGCTGGGACCCTGATGACCTGAGATTGTTCCTGAACACAGGCCACTGGAGTGGCATGAGGTGTAGTGTCCAGTGCCTCAACCCTCAGTGCTACCTGATTGGCCCTTACCAATTTTGAGTGTGCTTCAGCACTTTTTTGACATTTGAAATAATAAAAGCAGTGCCCCTTTTAATATGGCTAGGACCAGGTTTTCATCAGAAGAATGTTCTTAGCTGTCTTGGTACACTTGTTGTCCCATAAAGTCAGGGAGCAGTATCTTCTGCATGCTAGTTTATTATATTTAGATGAGCAGTGATCTTAAACAAGTTGTATTCAAAAACATCAGAAAATACTGATGAAAACCTGGTCTAAGCCATATTAATAGGAGCACCCTTTCATTATTTCAATTGTAAATAAGTGAAAAAGCAAACTCAAAATGATGGGAGAAGGTATCATATAAGACAAGAGATAAGAGGTAGTCTAAAACAGAATACAAAAGTATAGATCAAAATGTTCACGGCAGTCTTGCACTGCTGCTTTAAACTGACTGGTAAACAGAATGCAACAAGTCATGTGACTTACTTAAAAGCCCCCTCTTAGGTCTAAGAGGAAAAAGGCACATAAAACTTGTTTAATGGGAGGGCAAGCTATGTGGCATGTGGACAGCTGGTTCTGATTACAATATGAAATTTTTTTCTGCAATATAAAATAGTAGGGGAGTGTCTGTCAGGAGGAACTGCTGTCTTGCTGAAACTGACACATCAAAACCCCCCAGGGATAAGTTCAAAGGACAGGATATAGGTTAAACTATAGATATCGGAGGTGCAATTATCTTGTTAATTTACTTTGAAGCCAGGAACCAAGATATCCATTTTATAATGCCCTCAGTGAAATCCTTTGATTTGCACTAGATGACATGAGGAAAACGGCATATGCATGTGTTGGGGTGTCTTCCAAGGAAGCCAGCTAAGTACATCAAATAGACCTTTGATGTCTGTGTGAAGCAGGTCCAGGACTAAATGGGGACATCCAATATGCATTTGTTTGGATCATCATTCAGGAAGCCATGAATCACATCAAAGAGCCTTTGATGTCTGTGTGAAGCAGATCACACACTGGTCTGGGGAAAGTCACTTGAACAGAGGAGATTCAAATATCTTATTAAGACATCCTGTGTTATAACATATAAATTTTAATACACCTAGGCGGAGTTAGGTGACCTCAGAGAGAAGACCGGCTCAAGACTGCTTTTAAGTATACTGAGCAGACTTCACAGAGACACATTTATTTACTGACTGAGAAAAGAGGAACATCGAAGCATTGAAAGATTAAGAAAGTAAGATATTATTAGATAAGACCAGTCTGAGTGTATGGATTGTAGGAATTTGCACTTTTAAACCAGTTTTGTTTTTAAGAGAGTATGTGTTGGGGATATTTTGTTCTGTATTTACTATTTCTTATTTTGTACCTGTTTTCAAGTAAAGATACAGTATATTTTAAATACAGAAACTGCCTGGTGTGCCTTGATACTTCTTTCTTTTTATAAGTGAAGCTTAGATGGCTATAGTTGACATTGTGCATGAACTTATTGTGGTACCAAACTGGGAAATGGATAAAAGTTCTCTAGGTCTTGTATAGAGTTCTAAGGGTTCATTTAGTAATACCTGGTTAGGTGCCCGTAGGCAAAGATATCTGGCATCCCAAAGACAGAATTATCTGAGCCTGACAATTGGGTACACTAACAAGAGGTTATCAATTTGAATCCCTCTAGAATTTGGGACAAAGGTGACTCGAACCCACAAAAACAGATAAGAGGGTTACCTTGTTGTGTTAACTGTTCACAATTCTATGCTCAGAGGCTGGCACATTTGGAGTAGAGGGCTGACCTGCTGAATGGGTTTGTGACAAGCTATCCATCAAAACATGCCACTGTGCACTTACTTGACCTCTGGATCTGGGGTGACCTCCCTAGTAGCTGTAGGCAGGGTCAACTGGAAATGGGCTAGAAGGCAAACGTTAGCTTCTCAAACAGTTTTTTGCCACAAAACAGAATGTTCCAAATTGTGGGTAGAGTCTAACAAGTTTGGATCCAGTTTATTTTGTCCACAGATTAAATAATCTTTTAGCCTGCAGGCTGGATGGCACTCAGATTATGCTGTATATCAATTCAGTTCATTGGCACAGTTCTGCAAAATCGCTAGGTGAACAGAGTCCAAAATCCAAAACAAGGAAGCACTAAGTTGAACAGTTGAAGTGCAGAGTCTCAGAGATGAAAATGTTAGCAGTTCAGACGCGGACTGCATGGCAGCCCCAGTGGGTACAGTAAATGCAGACATAGGGCATTTTAGATGACAAAAGCCCTTGACTTACAGCAGGACTTAAACACAGGTAGCCTTGGGAAATACATTTATTGTCAATACGATACACTGTCATTCTGTTTCCACATTAAGCTCTTTGCCCTGGCACAGGAGTATTCTGCATTCAGGAGGGACCCCTGTGGATCCAACCCTCAATTAAGGGGCACTCTGGAGGTTGGTTCTCCAACCTCCATCTGTACCAGAGTCACGTCACCAGTCCTAGTGAGCAGCAGTTCAGCTCCTGCTCCCACTGGGCTAGCTACAGGGTTTTGAACCCACACTCCAGACTCATACATAGGGTAGGATTTTCGAGTTGCAGTCAACAACTAGGTGGAATGCCTTCCCTAGAATGTGGGGGCACAGAATTTAAACAACAGTTTAAACTGTTTTTCTCTCACAGAAGATTGCAAGTTCTAGAGTGGCAGGGGTTAAAAAGTTCAGTGTACAGTCTTTTTGGTGATATCCATGGCTTCCTAACCAGCTGTACAGAGCATTAGTCTTTTAAAACAGTTCAACAAATTTCATTTTTCCTGTAGAGAAGCCCTTAGGCTGTTGATCACTGTTCTCTCAGGTAAATGTCTCTAGACAGTATATGCCACTACAGGGACTGCTGTATAAAATGGCACCTCTACTAATTTCTTTGAGCTGGGGTCACTTTCTCTCACAGACACTGGTGTTAGAACAAGCACTGAGAGATGTTGACAGCTCGGTGCCCTCTCATCAACTGTCAAAATCAGGGTAACGTGTGGCTTATGCTGTTGGGGTAAGCCCTGCTCCCTGCCAGTACCTCTGATTTCCTTGCTTTGGAAAGTTAACTCTTTGAGGTCTGGAGTCCCAGTCTCTTAGCAGGAACCCAGAGGGTACCCATGGGTTACATACTTGTAGCCAGGATGTAAGAATCTGAATGGTGGCTACAGAGCTGGATGCATTCCAGGAAGAGACCTGGTGCAAGTAAACAGGATACCACAATAAGCAAGAAGGATGAGCACTCCAGTGATTAGACATCATTTTTTATTCTTTAGTGCATAATAGCTTGAAGAAACAAGAATTCCTAAAGACTGGCAAGCCGGCCCTGACACTTAGAAGTTCAATGGCCTCTTCATCAGGGGATGTCTCTGTGCACGTTGTTAGAATTTAAATGGAAGATCAGTACAGGTCATTACAGATCATTACAGATGGCAGAATGGAAGACCATGTGATTGTGAGGTATTTCAACATGGCTGCCATCAGTATATGTGCTATGGTACTGTATTCTGTGTCTCTGGAAGCTGTTTGAAAACTTTTTTAAAGTGGCAATACCTTTATTTATATATGTATATATATATGTGTGTATATATATATATATATATTTATATATATATATATGTGTGTGTGTGTGTGTGTGTATATATGTATATATATATATATATATATATATAATAACTTTTTCTCCTGGAGCCAAGTGGGTGGCTGCTCACCCCTCTCCTCACTCCCTATGACTTTCTTCTGCCTGCCTTGGTCCCCAGTGCTTAAGTCCCCATGGATTCCCCCCATGGTAGGAGCCTAGGGGGGAGAGACATCCTCCCTGCACAAATCCAGAAGTGCTCTGGGGACTGAGTGGAGGTGTGGGCCTAGAGAGAGCGGACGGGGTCCTCATTCCCCTGGTTGCAGTGGTACATGTGCGCATGGGTGGAGGCACACATACACACACACTGCAGAACCGCAGCCCACCCAGTGACATTGCTCAGAGCCTGCACAACTGCTGGGCCTCATCTGGAGGCAATTAAAGGATGAGATGGCTTAGGAACCCCTCCCTGGGACAGGCGAGCAGTCCCTGCATCCATCTCAATCCTCCACACCATTGGGCCAGCCAAGCAGCTGTATGTGTTAGTCAACATTTTGTTTTTTTCAGTCATATTGTTTTACTGGCAAAAATATCAATATACCCATTTTTCCTTTCGATTTCTTTCATTCCTGAACTAATTTACAGGATTCTGAAGTTTTTGAAGGTTCCCATTCCTGTTCCATATTGGCCATGAAAAATGTAAATATCTTGGTGCAGTGCTGTGCTGTTTACCATCAGAACCATGTGGTTACACCATCCTAATACATTCACAATATGAATCTAGCACGTACATTAAACAGGTAACCTCAGTGGAAGAGATTTAAAAAACAAGCATTTGTCAATGCCGAATGTTGTCTCGCTGGCATTGGCATTGGTAGTGCAGGAGTTAGGGACACATAATAGGAGTGGCAGTGACGTACTGAACTGAAGCCAATGCCACCCTCACCCTGCAGAGACTGACAGGCATTGGGGTGTGCCTTTGGGTCGTCAGCTGTAATGCTTATGCCATTCTACCTCACCCTACCCTGCAGACACTGACAAGTATCGTGGTGCGGTTTAGGGTCTTTAGGCCTTATACTTACACCATTCCATAAAGAAATACGCTGAGGTGGGTGCAGTATGGGAGAATGGGGTGAACTTTAGGGCCGAACACTCCAAGGTAGACCCCGATGACTGTCACTGGCTGCAGGGTGTAGGTGGGGGGTGGAATGGTGTGGGCATTACAGCCAATAATCCCAAGTCACACCCCTGAAGCCTGACAGTCTCTACAGGGTGGGGAGTTACAGTTGAAAACCCTAATGCTGTAGGCATTTGTTGGTATCTTCACTTCAAATTTTCAACTTAGGCTTTTTGTGATGCCACCTCATAAAGAACGGCACTATCAGTTTGTTAGCTGAAAGGTAGTTTTGCACAGTGGCTATGCCATTTGGTGACACAGGGATGAAAACACATTTTGGGCAGGATGTGAAAAATGACAGTTGTTTTGTTCGTCAGGTGGTGTAAAAAAATTGCAACGTTAAAAATCTGGAGTGAAAATATGAAAAATTGGTGCAGTCATGAGCATGCATAGAAACAGTGCAAAACACGTCTGTAACCCAGTTATTTTTGGATTTTTTTAGCCACATTTTCAAAATAGGCATTTTGGGACCTCCCCTCTTGAACAGTGGCACTGTAATTTTGTTAATTTGTTCCAAAAGTTGATTTCCCACAGCGACCACACCATTGTGTGCCATAGGTGTGAAAACACATTTTGAGCAGGATGTGAAAAATGACAGCTGTACTGTTCATAAGGAGGTGTGAAAAAATGCCAGTGTAGAAAATCTGGCATGAAAATATTGCACATTTGAGAAGTTACAAGGGTGCTTGCAAACTGCGCAATGCACACTCGTAACACAGTCATTTTATGGACGTTCGTCACCAAACTTTCAACACAGGCATTTTAGGACCTTATGAACAGTGCCATCATCATTTCCTCAAACTGTCCCAAAAACTGATTTTGCACAGGACATGCGAAAACACATTTCAGCTAGGATATATAAAATGACAGCTGTACTATTCATAACGAGTGTGGAAAAGTGGCAATTTTGAAAATCTAGAGTGAAAATATAACAAATTCACAAAGTTATGAGCATGCGTGGAAACTGCGCAACATACTCTTGTGAAACAGCCATTTTTTGTTTTTTTTCCACCAAGTTTGCAATATAGGCTTTTTGAGAGCCCCTCC
This sequence comes from Neoceratodus forsteri, assembly GCA_016271365.2. Taxonomy (NCBI): domain Eukaryota; kingdom Metazoa; phylum Chordata; order Ceratodontiformes; family Ceratodontidae; genus Neoceratodus; species Neoceratodus forsteri. The sequence goes on from CM028132.1 coordinate 503,309,166, forward strand.
TGAACAGTGGCACTGTCATTTCGTTACTCAGTCCCGAAAGATGATTCCACGCAGTGAGCGCAAAATCCCCTTTTGGGACCGAATAACTCCATGACAGTGACTGAAGTCATGAGGAGGGGTCCCAATTACCCCATGTTTAAAATGTGGTGCCAACATTCCCGAAAATGGTCGAGATATGCACCAAAGTTGAAAAAGTCCTATTAATGCCATTATACAGCTTACCGGCATTTGTTCAGTTCATGGTCGGCTTTGAAGAGTGAAGATGTATTCTCAGTCCACTGAAGATCGTCACACCGGGCTCCGGAGGTAAATATGGGGTGAGGGGAGTGTGTGGAGATGCAGGGCATGCAGAGGGTGGGCGCAGGATGGGGAGGAGGCAGGGAGACTGCGTGGGACCGTTTTCTTCTTACACGGGTTTAAAAAAGAAAAAAAAACATCTCAGGGCAATTTTTCTTTTTCAGGGGATTTGGCATGCTGGGGTGGGCTCACAGCATGCCACCTATAATTTTTTTGGAAGGGATGCTGTAGCCAATGAGGGATTGGGCACCCCATCGCACATACTGAAGAGGGGATGAGAGCCAAAGGGGAGTGGGCTCCCCATCAGCAAAATAAATGGGGAAGGGGACTGAAGCCGATGGGGATTGGGCCCTCCGTCAGCAAAGAAAGACTGTTGGGGGGGGCGCATGATGCTGAGGGAGATTGGGCACCCTCTCGGCATACATTGTAAATGGGAGGGGGGGTCATTATGCCAATGGGGAGTGGGCTCCCCATTGGCAAAAGAAGTTTGTTGGGGCACTCTGCAGGCGCTGTCACCAGGCACATCAGGAGGGCACGTTATTGTGCCGCTGCATGATTGCAGCAGACCTTTTCTTAGATTTGGTGGCCACCTGATGTATGCCTGGTGTCAGCGCCTGCAGCTTCCTTATTGGGGAATGAGGGACACACTTTCTGATGTGTGCCCTGCATTCACCCACAGTGACCACACCTCCAAATCTGCTACTAGTGCAATATGTTGGCTGGCACGCACGCGCGAGCCAACATAAAAAAGCAAGTGGCGACTATCTTAAATGACATAAGTTGTTAATTACAGAAGTAGCTATAGAAGCTGTCTTGATACTAAAAATCACTGATGATGAATCTAAAGATGCCACAAATACGTTATTGCTAAAAAACTAGATTTTTTTTTGCCAAGTAACAAATAATGCTATTTTAAAAGCTGTCAAGAAAGTTTGTTGTTTCTAAAGTGTTCCTTTCTGGGAGGTGAATGTAAACTTTTTAAGACCTGTTCTTTTGTAAAGTCTATCTTGGGGGTGAGGTCAAACTGCTTGGTTTTGCACTGTTTTATAAAAAGTCCTGCTGTGACAAAGGGATGGGTGTGGGTGTTACATTCAAAGTGTTGAGAAAATATATATATATTTTTTTAAAGCATGGTTTAGAGGTTGTGGTCGTCCAATATTTACTAGTGAAAGGGTCTTAAAAGGGCTGGCTGCTCTTAAGATAGATAAGGCCATGGGACCACATGAGTTACATCTAAAGATACCCAGGGAATTAGCATTGGAACTGGTTGAACCACTAGTAGGTCTATTCAATAGCTCACTAAGGACGGGAAGGGGGAGTTTCAAAGGACTGGCACACAGCAGATGTGGTTCTGCTTCATGGGGGGGGGCAGACATGGAGCAACCAAGGAGCTACAGACCTGTCAGACTAACCTCTATCATAGGGAAGCTGATGTAGTCACTGATCAAAGAGGACCCTGTAGACTACCTGGAGAGCTACAAGCTCCAGGATACTAACCAGCACGGTTTTGTGGCAGGAAGGTCTTGTCAGACTAACCTGATAGTTTTCTTTGACTGGGTGATAAAGGAATTACATAGAAACATAGAATTTGATGGTAGATAAGGACCGCTTGGCCCACCCAGTCTGCCCATTTCCCTACCTACTGGATAAGCTGCAGATCCTAGTTAACCAGAAGCCTACTTCTTCTTACCCCCACCCCCCCAAAATTGCCTTATGACTGTCCCATGCATGCTTGAATTCCACCACTGATTTTGACTCCACAACCTCCTCCGGAAGGCCGTTCCATGCATCCACAATCCTCTCTGTGAAAAAATACTTCCTTAAATTACCTCTGAGCCGCCCCATCTTCAAATTGTGCCCTCTTGTTCTTGCACACCTCTTTTTTTGAAAGATGCTACCCTCTTGGACTTTGTTGATTCCCTTGAGGTACTTGAAAGTTTCTATCATGTCCCCCCTCTCCCTCCTTTCCTCGAGGCTATACATATTAAGCTCCTTAAGTCTCTCTTCATATGTCTTTTGGTGCAGACCCTGCACCATTTTAGTTGCCCTCCTCTGGACAGCTTCCATCCTGTCTATGTCTTTGCGGAGATTGGGTCTCCAGAACTGCACGCAGTACTCCAGATGGGGTCTCACCAGCTGTCTGTACAGAGGGATAATAACTTCCTGTTTTCTACTGGTGATGCCTCTCCCTATACATCCCAGTATCCCCCAGCCCTCCTTGCTGCCTTTCACCTTGCTTGCCCACCTTTAGGTCATCTGATATGACTACCCCCACGTCCTTTCCATTTTTGTTGTTGTTAGTATCTCACCCCCATTGTACTCTTCCCTGGGTTTTGTTTCCCAGGTGCATTACCTTGCACTTCTTAGCATTGAATCTAAGCTGCCATACATTTGACCATTCCTCTAACCTTGCCAAGTCCCTCTCTCATCCTTTCCACCCACCTGTGCATCAACTCTGTTGCAGATCTTAGTGTCATCTGCAAAGAGACATACTTTTCTTCCAGTCTTTCCATAATGTAAGCTTATAAAGACATTGAGAGGACCGGTCCTAATACTGAACCCTGTGGTACCCACTAGTAACCCTCCTTTCTTCTGAGTGGACTCCATTTACTATTACTCTCTGTGTCCTATTCTCCAGCCATTCTTTACCCAGGCTGTCATCTTGGGACCCACTCCAGGCTGGCTAACTTGTATATTAATCTTTGTGTGGGACTGTGTCAAATGCCTTGCTAAAGTCTAGGTAGGCCATGTCCACAGCCCCTCCTGATCTACTACTTTGGTCACCCAGTCGAAATCTATCAGATTTGTCTGGCATGACCTTCGCTGTGAATCCATGCTGCCTAGGGTCCTGTGCCCTCTGGCCTCTAGATACTCGACAATTCTTTCCTTCAGAAGTGATTCTATCATTTTCCTATCACTGAGGTTAAACTAACAGGTCTGTAGTTTCCTGCTTCTGCCTTGCTCCCACTTCTGTGAAGGGGATCACATCTGCCCTCCTCCAGTCCTCGGTACCACCCATTCTCCCATGATTTGTTAAAAAGGTAGTCAGTGGTGTCACTAGTTCTACCCTTAGCTCTTTTAGAATTCTGGGATGAATCCCATCAGGCCCCATTGCTTTGTCCACCTTCAGTTTAAGAATTCTTTCAGAACCCTTTCTTCTGTAAATGGGCTGGTATCAACTTCTGTATCCAGAGTGTTACTACTGTTTGTTTATGTACCTCCCTCTTCATTTGTAAATACTGAGCAAAAATATTTGTTTAGTATCTCTGCCTTTTCACAGTCTCCTCTGCCCACCCTCCTCCCTTTATTAAGCCTCACTATCCCTCCTTGGTCTTCCTTTGCTCCCTGATGTACCTATAAAGGTTTTATCCCCTTCTTAACTGAGTTGGTTATCTTTTCCTCAGTCTGGGCCTTTGCTGTTCTGACTGCCTTCCAGCCTCCTTTGCTTTAACTGATACATTTCTCTGTCCTGCTCCTTCTGCGATTCCTTGTACTTCCTGAATGCTTTTTCTCTTGAACCTTCTGCCACTTCCTTTGAGAACCATAGTGGTTTCTTACATCGTCTTGTTTGTTTATTTGCTTCACACAAAGGCTTTCATACCTCCTGTGATGGCAGTTTTATTATTCCCATTGTTCTTCCACCCTCCTTCCTGCCCATTTGCTAGTGCATTCCCTAGGCACTTACCCATTTTGCAAAGTCAGCCTCCTAAAGTCCAGTGCTTTTGTCTTTGTATGGCTTGACTCTATTGCTGTGTTTATTGTGAACCATACTGTTCGATGGTTGCTAGTTCCCAGATGGCTACCCACTTCTACATCTGTGATCCTCTCCATCTCCATCTGGAGAATCAAGTCTTATATTGCTCCCTCTGAGTGGGCTCCAGTACTAGTTGTCTAAGGCATGCCCCCTGTAGGGCATCTAGAATAACTGCACTCTTCGAAGTGGCAGCTGCAACTGCACTCCAGTTAACATCTGGCATATTCAGATCACCCATCAGCAATATCTCCCCTTTTTCTGCCATTCTAAGTATACCTTCTATCATTTCCCTGTCCATTTCCTCCCCCTGAGAAGGGGGTCTGTATACAACCCCTGTGCGTATTGTGGTGCCATTGCCTGTCTCCAAATTTAGCCACAGTGCTTCTTCTCCTCCCTGTTTACCCTTTTTTTTCTGTTGCTTTTATTCCTTCCCTTATGTAAAGAACTCCTCCTCCTCCTCTTTTACCCTCCCTGTCCCTCCTGTAACAGTGTATCCTGGTATGTTTATGTCCCAGTTATGGTTTTGTGTGTACCATGTTTCTGTGACTGCCACGATATCCAGATGTTCCTCCTTCATCAAGGCCACTAATTCAGGAAGCTTGTTACCCAGACTACGGGCATTGGTACTCATTGCTCTCCATTTTTTGATGGCTTTACCTTCTGTTGCAGCATCCCCCACTGACCGTTCTACCTCGGTCTTTTTCTCATTTAGTACCCTGTTTTGTAGGGAGAGGCTGGGATTTTCCTGCTGCTTGTCAGTGCCTCCCTTTGACTAGTTTAAAAGCTTGCAAATGAAGCATTTAAACCGATTGCTCAAAGACTGGTTCCCTTCCTGGACAGATGCAGGCCATCCTGCCAGTATAGGCTGGTGTCCCTCCAGGTGGGACCCCAGTCCCCAATGAAGCCAAACCCCTGTGCTCCGCACCATTTTTTCAACCATTCATTAAACTGCATGGTGCCAATTACCCTCACCTCCCCCATGCCTTTGACAGGCAGCACCTCTGAGAAGGTACCTCTGAAAATTAGATAGGGGCTATGCTGCGGATTTACTGTACTTCGACTTCAGCAAGGCATTTCACTTTGTACCTCACAAACAACTGCTTAAGAAGATGGAGGATCTACATGCGGCTAAACCCACAGTGTTCTGGGTGGGTAACTGGCTAAAGGGGAAGCAGCAGAGGGTGGTGTTCAATGGGGTTAAACCAGAAGAGAGGGAGATTACGAGTAGGGTTCCGCAGGAATCAGTTCTGGGTTCAGTACTCTTCAACATGTTCACCAATGACACTGGAGAGGGACTCCGGGGCAGGTTGTGTCTCTGCAGACGACACAAAGCTATGTGGAAGGGTTGATACTGAAGAGGGAATGAGGGAAATTCGAAGAGATTTACTAAAGCTAGAGGGGTGGTCAACAGTTTGGCAATTGAAATTTAACACCAAAAAGTGCAAGGTAATGTCCCTGGGGAACAAGAACCCCAAGATGGAGTACTGGATGGGTGGGGAAAGATTTAGCACTACGGCTGAGGACTGGCATGTGGTAGTTATTATCAGCACCTCACTTAAGCAATTGAGTCAGTGCAAAAAGCCCTATAGCAAGGCTAATAGGATGCTGGGATATATTGGGAGGGGTACTGATAGTAAAAGAAAAGAGGTAATACTTCCCCTCTAAGGATCCCTTGTGAGACTTACTGTGCCCAGTTCTGGAGTCCTTAGCTGAAAAAAGATAAGGATAAACTGGAGACAGCGGAGTGCAGAGTAACAATTTTATTAATTTATTTTATTTATTGTGATCTTGGATTAACACAAAAGAGAACAAGCTCATTACATAAGTTCCACATCAAGTAACAGGAATACAGTAACAACAGTTGGTATTACATGTAAACAGGTAGTTAAGGTAATTACATAGGTTTCACAACAGGTAAAACAATACATGGAACTACAGTTGGTATTACAAGTAAACAGGTAATTGAGGACAAAGGCATACAATGCAGTACTTTATAGAACTACCTAACAATAGAAACCAACAGAGTAGGCCATCCACATTAAGTGCCAGTTGTTCAAGAAGGTACAAGGTGATGTGTAAGTGGTTAAGTGTGTAGTGTGAGAGATACATTGGCCCATGGGGCTTCATCACTAGAAGGTCAGGGGAATGAGCAGGTAGGTGAGAAGGGAGAGAGAGATAATTCAGCCCAGAGGGCCTCATAGAGGGAGGGTTGGGGGAGCGGGGCTGTAGGGGAAGTTGACATGAGGATTGTCGAGTTGGTAGGGAAGATTAGGTGGGGAGGTAAGAGTATTGGCAAGTTGAGATTCTCTACAGGGAGGGAGACAGACAGGAAATTGATAGAAAGTGGGTTGAGGATGGATGCCACAGGGGGTAGTGTAGGTGGGAGATTCTTGGAGCAAAACAAATAAAAAGTTAATTAGAGCAATCAGAGCTGGCCATACCAACAAGATGATTCCTAAGTTTTTGTGTAAAGGGGCCTACTGAGGCTACAGAGGAGATATTTTGAGGTAGCGAGTTCAGCCAGTTTGGTGCACGGTGGGCAAAAGCCCTTTGATCTAGAGAGGTATGACAGCGATGAACATTGAAAACTTTGCTATCAGTGCTTCTAGTGCAGTGATTATGTTGATAGGAGGTAAGGGGCTTCTGAACACCAGCAGGAGCCAGACCATGCATGATATTTTTGGCCAATAGACAGGTTTGGTACCTTGGTCTACCATCAAACAGGAGCCAGTTTGCCTGTTCATACAGAGTGCAGGTGTGAGTTAGCCTTGGTGAGCTGGTAGCCAGGCAGTATGCCCTATTTAATACAATAGTGATATGGTGGAGGGCCATGGTTGTTGCTGAACCACAGATTACAAGTCCATAGTTGATCAGTGAGATCACTGAGCTATGGATGGTCAGATTCAAAGCCACAGGAGTGAGACCTTCCTTGTATCTATGGAGTATACCAATATGCCTGTTAACTGCCTTGGCAGTAGTATTAGTGTGCTGGGAGTAAGACAAGGTGCTGTCCAACAGCATCCCTAAGTATTTAAAATGACTGACTAGTTCTAACTGGGTGCCAGACACATCTGTGATGTTGGCGGGGAAAGTACGATGTCTATTCTAGGTGATGGAGAACAATATAGTTTTGGTTTTCTTGTAGTTCAAGATGAGTTTTTGCTCACCTAACCAACGTTCTGCATCCAAAAAGCTTTCTTGTAGCTTCCTTTCCAGTCGCATGGGGCTGGGGTCACTTTTGACCAGGACTGCACCGTCAGCATATAGCAGAGTTTGTCAATGACAGGACTGTGGGAGCTGATTGAGGAAAATGCTGAATAATAGTGGGCTCAGAATTGAGCCTTTGGGGGACACCAGAGTGCACAGATCTGCTTTCAGGTAGGACATTGTTAATCTTCACTTGCTGTGACCGATTGGAAAGATAGGTTTTGAACCATGCCACAGTATCACATGAGAGGCCAGTGGTAGTGAGTTGTTTGACAAGAAGGACATGATTAGCTGTGTCAAATGCTTTCATTGAATCAATGAAAGCAGCACCTACAAGGGCACCCTGGTCTAGTGTATTGTAAATGTAGCCAGTAAATTCTAGTAACGTAGTGGTGGTGCTATGCCCTTTACGGAAGCATTGTTGCTGTGGGCATTGGATCTGACACTTTTCTAAGTATTCAACCAATTGACCTGCAACTATTCTTTTGAGTGCTTTTGATAGTGGCGGAAGGATTGAGATAGGTCTATAATTACCTTGTGAAGAACGATTCCCACTCTTAAATATTGGAGTGACTAATGCGGATTTCCACCTAAGTGGGAACTGTGATAGTCTCAGAGAGGTATTGATGATGTGAATTAGGGGCGATAGTATCTCATCCAGGGTTAATGCCACACATTTCAGGTCAAGGGAGTTGCCACTGTGTCTGGACTTTCTAAGAACCATGGGGAGGTATTTCCTCGCTTCACGCTTTGTGATGGCTCTAAAATGAAATGGTGGGAACATGGGTGGCAGGTCATCCACCCTGGCTCTGCCCCCATGGTTGGGGTGGTGGAAAAAGTCAGGGGGTAGGACACCACTCAGGTCTGAGAAGGTATTGTTAAAAGTGTTTACTAATGGTGAAATTATCCAGTGTGGGTTCACCATCAATGTTGAGCATTGTGGGTGTTGTTTCCTTATCTTTCCCGTGATTTCTTTCAGGTTGGACCAGAATTTATCTCTATCACTCCAAGTCCTTGTAAGGGCATTCTTAAAGTACTGTTTTTTTGCAACGCGTATGTGCAGCCATTGTGGGCTGCTTTATAGGCCTGAATGTTGGCCTGCTTGCCTGAGGCTCTGGCACGATGCCACAGGTGGTCCCTTGACTTCAGACTCTCAAGGAGTTTGGGAGAACCACAGGTTGCTGTGTCCTTTCATTTTACACTTTTTGATTGGTACATATCTATCATACACTGTGTTGAATTGATGAATAAGCTGGTTGAGGGCAGAGCACTGTGCAGGAGGAGTAAATCAAGGACCAGTCCTGGTGGTGGAGTTCAGCTTTTAGCAGGTCTAGGTTGGTAACTGTTCTAGCAGGGAGAATGGATTAGACCATTGGAAAAGGACAGGAGAGTGGTCACTACAGACATCCGGTAGTACAGCTGTATTAGAAATATGTTCAGGGTGGTTAGATAGTACCCAATCCAGTAGTGTAGAGGTCCCAGTCTTGTAATTTGTCCTTGTGAGTACGTCAACTAGCTGTGAAAGGTAGACAGCTGAGACTGGATCCTTGTACAATATAGTGGCCGGGGAAAGCCAGTTGATGTTGAAATACCCCAACACTATGGTTTCCGAGTTAAGATTAAGGCTACTTAGGCACTCCATGAGGGAGTCCAGCCCAGGGGTCTTTTGTCAGGGACAATAGGGTAGATCCTATGAAGAGTGCCTCAAGGTATCTCCTTTCTCCCTTCCGGTCCCCAGTGAGTACAAATCATAGAGACCTTCAAACTTCTTAAAGGAATTAACAAAGTAAACTTTTGAGGACTATTTAGCCTGAACTCTTACTCACCGTCTCATGGACATGAGTGGAAAATCAGAGGAGGGAGGTTCAGGATTGATGTGAGGAAGTACTACTTTACAGAAAGGGTGGTGGAACCTTAGAACAGGCTGACAGCTGAGGTGGTGAGGGCAAAAACAGGGCAGTCCAGCAGGGCTGGGACAGAATAAAGGCTATAGTGGTTGCTCAGGGTAATGGAACCAAGGAAGAGAATGGGGGGATAGGGAGGGTAGTACCCTGGAGGAACAGTAGGTTCCAGGGCTTATAGTGTACTTGGGCAGATTTGATGACCTTCTGGTCTTTTTCTGCTATCATTATCTAAAACAAGTCGTCTGTAGATAAAGTAATAATTGAATAGTGTATTGATGATATTACAGTTGAATAATTTGTGTGTAATACTGGATATATTAGTATGGAATATGGGGAAATAATGCAACAGTTTTTCTATGAGGAAATGTTTAACTATGTATTATAACATAGTGATGTAGTAATTTAAGGTTAGCGGGGACATTATGTTCATTATGTCCAGATAAAGGAGTGATAAAAAAAAAAAAACATTTTGTTCAAATATGTACTAATTCATATTGTAACATGGCATTATTGAGAGCTCTATCAGGGCGGCACACGATAGGCGAGATGGCATCACGTGGTAGAGGAGCAACATGGCATTATGGCACGATAATGCCGTGTTGCTATAAAAGTACCTCGGACAACCACAGAGCAGAGAGGAGCAATGTGGAGAATTAGACACAGGGCAGAAGAGGGACTGGAAGACGGAGAAATGTAGAGCGGTAGCCAGCAGTGACGCGGATGAGGACACAGGAGCAGCCTAGGGAAATATCCGGAGCAGAACGCACCCCGAGAGGCATGAGGGGGGGGAATGAAGTGCAGTGGAGATGTGGAGGCTATATAGTGTAGGAGACAGAGAAGGGAAATCGTGGATGCGGTAAACGCATGTAGAGCAGTCGGAAGATCTGGAATTGAGTGAGGAAAGCTGCGGAAAAGTCAGAAAATGTCAGGGACCAAAACGGGAAATGTAGTGAGATCGGAGCCATGGGGAGACACACACACAGGAGGCCAGATAATATGTAAAACAGAGAGATGGGTAGATAGTGAAATGGACAAAGCAAGACATAATAGACCTCCCAGCGTAGCAAATAAAATAACAGCCGGTCAGATCGGACAAATGTCCTGAAATGTATGTTCAGAGATCCTGTCCTGATAGTTATCCTTGGTGTAGTTTCACAACATCAACAAAAAATAGGTGTCTCTTCAGTGTTCACAAAGTGCAAGATACAAATGTAAATGGTGCAAAATGTATGACTTCTCTTACTCATAGGATCAAAATAACAGTGACAGTACACAGTTTGCCCTGAAGCATATTTACAAGTGCATTAATCCCTCTGAAGGTGGCATCTAATGGGAATTATGCATGGTTGGACCGTTAGTTCGCACTGCCTCCGGCCTTGGGCCACAACGGTCCCAACCATGCATTAACTCCCCATTAGATGCCACCTTCAGAGGGGATTAATGCTTACATGATTCCCTACCCACTGTACTTTGCAGAGTACTTGTTTATTCCTTTGGTAAGCAGAAATTTATCCAGCCTCATTTTGAAGACCTGTACTGTTTTTCTATCTGCTCTCTCTACTGGTAGGCTGTTCTGTGGGTTCGGCACCATCTGAGAGAAAAGTACCTCCTGATGTGGTTTTTTTTTTTTTTTGCTTATCTCTTTCTATTCCTTGGCCTCGGTTGGCTCCTCATGCGGCCACCGTCCCAATGCTTCACTCCTTCAGGCCCTCACCACCTGTCATACCTCTCAAACTTTTGTTACTGAAATGAGGGACATGGACTGTTTTGGACACTCAAAATGTGGGACAATGAGGGACACAGACCCTCAGAATGAGGGACACGTCCTCAAACATGGAACTACAAGCTCAAAACACTGTGAAAACCTTAGTATTTACATGCACACAATTTATTTTTGATTTAAGCAATGATGCACGACAGGGTGTGTGTTGTACTGGGATAACGTCACACCTTGCGTGGTTGGGCATGAGGCTGAAGGCCGAGTGTGACCAACAGCAAGGCGTGATGTTATCCCAGTACAACACACACCCTGGAGTGCATTATTGCTATTATAAAATGGCTCGGCTGTGAAAAATTTGATGTGGATATTTTTATTTTTGGTATTTTTATCATTTTTGTATGAAAAATGGTGTGTGTACTTCCACCTGACAAAGTAGTCCACAACAAATTGTGTTTTGTTAAAACATTTTTATAACATTTTTATTTTGTTGAATAGTGAATTCATAGATTTATGTTTTAATAAAGTAATAAATAGTTGTAGAACTTTTTAATAAAGAACTTCTTAATAAATAAATAAATGGTTAATTGAACATGTGAATAAATAGCTGCAGAACTTGTACATTAACTTGAACATTTCAGTAAATACCTGCAGAACTTATATATTAACTTGAACATTACAATAAATAGCAAAACAGATGAAACCAACATCCAGTAAATAGCTGCAGAACTTATACATTTATGGTGCTATTTATTATAAATGTTGAAAACACACATCGAGTCTCCTGTTATAATCGATTTTGTGTTTAGTTGGTGATTGGCTGAGATGGCTGCATTCAGCGTGGCTGGTGATTGGTTGCCGTTGGTGTTTTGAGCATTGCTGTCATTTCCTGTTGCGATGGGTTCGGGTCTCGCCTCCGGAGCTTGCTGCAGTATTCCTGGTGTGGTCTGAAGATGGACTTGTCCATTTTCTTAGTATGCTGCTTGGATTATTTGCTCACTGCTGGAGGTGAGTGCTGCTCAAGATGTTGATGGGGATAGTTAATTTTCTTGTAAGGTTGATGCAGATTGTAGTCTGCTTCAAGTGTTGCGATTTTGTAAAGAAGGAGCCCAGTAACTGTGGAGGGAGGTTTCGGCATGGTGGCCTGTAACAGCCATTATTTGGTGAGCCTGTAGCCCAGCATCAGACAAGATTTGGATTGCTGTGGTGCAGAGACTATGGTTCGTGTAAGTTACTGGTAGTTCAGCTGCAGTACAGATTTTGCTTAGCATTCTTGCAAGGAAATTTATTCCCATGGGTTCTCTTGTGAACCACACGGGCTCTTCAGACCATGGGTTGGCTGGCTGTTTATGAGGGTGTAGATACAGACTTGGCGCATTTTGGGGAATTTGTTGTAAATACTTTTTGAAGGCTTGTACTGGGCAGTGCGGGTGTCCCAGAGGGGCGAACATACAGCCGTCGTAGTTATCTCTGCCCCTTTCCATTGTTTCAGCATGATTCTTTGTTTTTTCATTAAATGACATGGTGAGATATTCATGGCCCATGGAGTCTGTACACAGTTCGAATGAGTCTGTTTTTAACTTTCGTTGCCCCTCGCAGCCATGACTGGCGAAGTGTAGCTGTATTTCCAGCCAGACACGGCGGACTAGGCCTTCGGGGGTTTCGACTGACCGTGCATTTGAGTTTCTCAGATGTTCGAGATGGACTATGGGAATGGCTGGGTGGTGTTTTGTGCGATCTTTGCCTTCGCGCCCGAGGTTTTTTTAGGTAGCCTAAAAAGACGTTGTTTGCTGATTGAAAGTCTGGGTCGCACATCAAATTTGTATTTCTGCTAACTGGAGGTTCATTTAAGTATCTGTTTATCCCAGTGTGTAGTCCGATGTAACTGCTAATGATGTAACCTTGCCCATTTGAGTTTCTAACTGTGCCATAGAAGTTACGGAGGGTGGTATTTAGGCCCTGTTGAGGTATTTCTATGAAGTTTTCTTTCATGCTTCCTGTTAACCAGTCTAGGAAGATCTTCATAGCCCATGAGGAGGCTCTTTTTGTGATTGCTCATTTCTTTCTTTTTCTAACTGGTCTAGCTGTTCAGGATGAAGCTCAAGGTGTCTTTTTTTCTTTTTTTTTTTCCCACCACTTGTACTTGCCTGTGGCTCATGTTGTGGATCTTCAAATTCAGGTCCAAACCATTTGGCTAAATCATGTGGATTGTACATGGTGAAGTTTACTTCAGGTTTCAGAGACATTTCTCTTGACAGCTGTTTTTGAGGTGAAGTTTGACAAGCAGTGACAGGCATATTGATATGTTTTTATTTTTCAGATTGGTTGCAAGGCTGCCAGAAATTGATCCGTGATGTTGTACTCAGATAACCTCACACCTTTCTTCTGGTGCTGACCAATGAGGTAAAATGATTTTTTTATGCCATTTTATAATTAGTATTTTAGAATAATAAGCATTTCTGCTTTAAAGTCTGAATTTACAGCACATTCACTGTGTGGGCAGCACCTTTTCCATGAGGGACTGATGAGGGACAGAGCAATTTTAAGGGGCAAAATGAGGGATGTCCCTCATAATGAGGGTCACTTGAGAGGTATGCCACCTGTAACCCCCATGGCTCCCCCCCGGTGGGGCAGTGGGAAGTCCCCATACTCACCCACTGATTTCAGGTCCAATTTGGGGGCATTACTTCTGGAGACGGAGTGTGGGGACAACCACCATGCCACAACGACCAGCCACCAGGGTCTCTTTTTTTTCTTCCCTTTTAGTCCCCTGGTGGGAGCATGGTGTGCAATGATGCATATGGTAGGCTCATGCATACACCTGAATGTAGCCCCATCAAGTATCTGCCATGCACCCACTCCCATGTTCTTGTGGTGGCATGCCGTCAAGACCCAGCCTCCGCTAGGGGTCAGGCATGCACCGATCGCTAGTCATCCCCCTTCCCGGAGATGGAGAGCAGTCTGTTGGACACTTGATCCATCTCCTTCCTGCCGACTCCCGGCAGCCCACGCTTGTTCCGGAATTGGGGTTGCCGGCGTTGCGTGAGGTGTGGCATCCAGTGCCTCAACCCTCAGCACCACCAGGACTGTACCTCCTAATGTTACCCCTAAACTTATCACCTCTGAGCTTCAGGGCATGTCCCCACGCCCTGCCTGTGGACACCAGGTCAGACATCTCTCCATGTTCAGTATTGCTGCTGTCAATGAGTATGTGGAAGACAGACATCACATTCTCACTTAGCCTTCTTTTCTCCTGAGGTAGCACATTAAGGGCTGCTAGCCTTTTCTTGTATATTTTCTCCCCATACTCCTGATCATTTTTGTGGCCCTGTGTTGAACCCTCTTGACTGCTTCACATGGCCTTTTTGTATTGAAGATCCTAGAACTGCATATGATACTCCAGGTGGGATGCGACCGGAGCCTTGTAACATGGCAGGATTACTTCCCCTGCTCTGCTGGTCACTCCCTTTGATGCACCCCACCATATTGCTGACACTCTTGACAGCAGTTGCATACTGCAGTTCTTGTCATACTTCAGCCCCTTGACTATTATGACCCCCGGGTCATTTTTCTCCTGCACTGCAGCATGAGGAGCTCCACCCAATGTGCAGGTCCTACCTCTGTTTCCTCCAACACTGCAGCACGAGGAGCTCTGCCCAGCGTGCAGGTCCTATCTGTTTCCTTCTACTCTGTAGCACAAGGAGCCCCTCAAGTGTGCTGTTCCTACCTCTGTTTTCCCTTCCCATGTGTAGCACCTTGCATTTGGCTACCTCAGAGTGGAGGCTCCAGGAATCTGACCAATTACTCATCTTGTTCAGGTCCTCCTAAATCTGTCCCCATCATAAAGGGAGTCCTCCATCCTGGCCATCATAGCATCACAAGTGACTTACGCAGCCTACTGGAGGTCCTAGCTTCTAGATGGTGAATAAAAATAAAAGGTACAAATAAGCCAGCACCGGTCTTATGGCAAGTGTCTCCAACTGCACCGATCGAGGTTCGAATCAGACCAAGGAAGCAATTCTCTGGGTGCTAAAAGTGCTTCATTTTATTAAAAGATAAAAACAAGTGAATGCACTCTGCTTCCACAAAGAGCTATCAAATCCACAGAACACTCCCAACGCGTTTCACGCCCCCTGGTGCTTAATCATGGGAATAACAAACCATACCACGAAGTGCAACACTTATATTTAAAGTTCTTAAAGTGACAGTATCATTATGAAATGGCTGTACAAATTAAACCATTAAAAACAAGTTATGCAAACCTATTAAATGCACAACAATGAGCATTTTAACTTTAAATTTTACTTTTTACCACTATAATCAGTGTCCTCCTCCAATTTCTTGGGGATCCACTTTCCATGCAAGTGATAAATGATGATATCTATAAAGTAAAAAAGGGAATACAAATTAGTACCTATTATTAACAACAAAATGTTTTTATACAAAACTACATATTTTTCAACATCAACTAATCCTAACACAGTAATTCAAACTATTTTCTTTAGAAATGGTTTAATATCAATTCTTTCATTTAGTCCTGGTATTTCTGATCCACCCATAGCAAAAATCCAATACTGTTCTCTTTTCAGCAAAATATTATTATAATCGCCCCCCCCTTGGGCTTTTTATGGGTTTTTCAACCCCTACAAAAGACCATACATGTTCTTTTACATTGTTTACTTTACCCATATGAATTGCTAATGCATTTTTACTATCACCATTCTTTATCGCTCTTAAATGCTCACCCACCCTCTCTTTAAATTTCCTTTTAGTTTTTCCTATATAGAAACAACCACAAGTTTATGAGGCCAAATAAATGACCCCCTCTGTTGCACAGGTGATAAAACCTCTAACTTTTATAGTTCTTTTGGTCTTTGGGTTAATAAAAGCCTTAGTTTGTGTGATGGTTTTACAAAATTTACAATTTCAACATCTAAAACATCCATCATGACATGCAGGTAACCACATCTTTTTATTTTCATGTTTTGGTTGTACTGAACGTACTAAACTATCTTTTAAACTTTTTCCCTTTCTATGCACAAATCTTGGCTTCACATCTCTAAGATCCTTTAAACCAGGGTCTAAACTCACTAAGTGCCAATGTTTATTAATAATTCCTCCAATCTCCCTAGATTGTGCACTATATGTATTCACAAAATTAACTCTTGAATCACATTTTTGTTTTTTTTCTGGTTTTTGCATGACCTCTGACCTTGCCAACTTGTCCACTTCTTCCCTAGCCCTGGTGACAATAGCGGCTGAATATTTCCTTTCATGTAACCGCTCTTCTAACTCATCAGCTCTCTTCTTGTACATAGATATAGTACTACAATTCCTTTTAATTCTAAGGAATTGTCCCTTAGGTATACCTGCTATGGTGTGGAAAGGGTGACTACTATCTGCTTGTAGTAAAGTATTTCTATCTGTACCTTTTCTGTACAGATCTGTTACAATACCACCTACACCATCCTTTTTAATAATCAGATCAAGAAAATTAATATGTGCGGAACTGAAAGATAGAGAAAATCACAGATTTTCATTACTATGCTCCAAAAATTTTACAAATTCAAATAATTCATCCTTGGTTCCAGTCCAAATAATCAATATATCATCTATAAAGCGTCTATATAAATCTATTTTATCCCTAAATGGGTTTTTCTCTCCATCTCTAATATATTCCTCTTCCCACTTTCCAAGATACAAATTTGCAAAATTAGGGGCAAAAGTTGCCCCCATTGCTGTTCCTTTAATTTGCACATATTGTTCATCTATAAAAAAGAAAGTGCTAGATGTTAAAACAAATTCCGCCATTTTTACTAACATTTCTGTAGTTGGTGTCTTATTTTCCCTTCTCTCTAAATAAAATTCTAAAGCTTCCAAACCCCCTTCATGAGGTATATTAGAATACAAAGATTCTACATCCAAGGTCACAAACAAACTACTCTTTTCAATTTCAATTTCAATTTCATCTAATACAGACAGAATGTCACCTGTGTCTTTCGTATACGAAGGAATATTCTGGGCTATGGGTTTGATAAAAAAATCAACATACTGTGATAAAGGTTCAGTTAGGGAGCCATTACCTGAAACAATAGGGCGACCTGGGAGATTTATAAGACATTTATGTATTTTAGGAAGTATATACAGACATGCTTTCATAGGATTTTGTACTTTCAAAAAGGAATAAGTTTCATCAGTTAACCACCCTTTTCCTTTACTTCCATCAAATAATTATCAATACATTCTTTATATCTGGGGTCGGATCTAGCGAAACTTTTTATAGAAAGATGTATTATTCAATTGCCTATATACTTCTGCAAGATATTTATCTGTGTCCATTACAACAATTGAACCCCTTTATCAGCCTTTTAATAATAATACTATCCTTCCTAATTCATCAATGGCAATCTTTTCAGCTCTGCTCAAATTATTCATAAAACTATAGCCCTCATTCTGTAATTTTTATCTAGGTCCATCAAATCTCTCTCACAACTCTTAACAAAAACTTGTAATCCTGATGTTAAAGGTGGGCAAAAAACAGAAACTGGTTTAAATCTGCAAAAAGATATGTCAGTATCTATAGGAACTAAAGTCTCACTTACCCCTCGGTCTGCGATACTGCCTTCTTCCTTTCTGTTAAAAAAGGATTGCAGGCCAAGGTTTCTGGATAATTTGTGGCAATCCACTATAGTTTCAAACAAGTCAAACCTCTGCTGAGGAACAAAAGAAAGACCTTTATTTAATAAGTCAATTTCAGAAGTAGTTAATGCCCTCGAAGAAATGTTAATAACATTGTTTATTGATGTCCTCTTCTCATGTTCTTTCTCATGTTCCATCCGCTTCTCCCTTTGTTGAAAAAAACGCCACCTCCTCTGTTTCCTACCCTCCTCCGAATTCGTTTTTTTGAGTCTGATTATAGTTTAGACGTTCACTCCGCCTCGGACCTTCAGGAGACTTCCCTATATCAGGTAATGCAATATGTTCATCTTCGCCTAGATATACATCTTCCAGGCTACTTAACTCATCTCTTTCATTCCCATCATATTTATTTAGAATGGATTTAGTCGGTGTTTTGACAAAAGTACCAGGACTCGAACTTGTATTGAATCTTACTCTCTTCCCCCATTCAAACACTTGATTGGTCTCATAATCATTAGTGTCACGTTCAAACTGCGTTCTTTTAACTTCTTGGATTTTTTTATCATACTTAAATAAATTCTGTTTAAAACTTTGGCAATAATCCTCATAAAATGGGTGATCTTTATGTTTGTACAAAGCTTCTTCTTTAAGTTTAATCTCATCTTCTGTCTCCAGCTGTATGGCTGCATTTTCCTTTAAAATAAGCTCCATATATTGCTTGCTGGCTTCATGGCTAATTTTATGCCACTTCTCTAAAAATCCTTCCCTTTGTAACCCAAACAAAGTTTTTTTAAGAACCCTCAAACCTCGTGGTGCACGATCTACCTCCAAATAAGCTCTCAAAGAAATTCTTTCCCAATACAGTCTTTTGGCTCTGAATGCTGCCCTCTCAAACTGTTGAAACGCTTGTTTGACATTTTTAGGGCTTACCTCTGACTTCTCAGTCCTCTTTAAGAGCTCTGCAAACGTATCCGTTTCAGTATCTCCTTTATTAAATATCAAATCTTTGAAAGTCATGTTTTCTCCTGAGTCGCAATTACGGGCGTCTTCAGATCTTCCTGCCGCTCCCTTTCCACTGTTGCTTGCCATGACTCGCAAAAGAATACTGCCACTTGTTTCAAAATAGTCCTAATGTGCTTTTCCAGGAACTCACAAAGCTTACCAAAGCTTCACTCAATCGCCTTTCTTAAAACGGACTTGAAACAAGAGCCTGCATTTAAATAGGAGGTTTGTCAACTTGCAGTGTTTCTTAAAATAACCCGTGCAAACAAATGACCTTAATTACAGGAACAGTTTTTAACGAGAAGAACGCAGGTCTGCACCTGGGGACTGTGCTTCGGCAAACAACAAGTAAAATAAAAGGTACAAATAAGCCAGCACCGGTCTTATGGCAAGTGTCTCCAACTGCACCGATCGAGGTTCGAATCAGACCAAGGAAGCAATTCTCTGGGTGTTAAAAGTGCTTCATTTTATTAAAAGATAAAAACAAGTGAATGCACCCTGCTTCCACAAAGAGCTATCAAATCCACAGAACACTCCCAACGCGTTTCACGCCCCCTGGCGCTTAATCATGGGAATAACAAACCATACCACAAAGTGCAACACTTATATTTAAAGTTCTTAAAGTGACAGTATCATTATGAAATGGCTCTACAAATTAAACCATTAAAAACAAATTATGCAAACCTATTAAATGCACAACAATGAGCATTTTAACTTTAAATTTTACTTTTTACTTTTTACCACTATAATCAGTGTCCTCCTCCAATTTCTTGGGGATCCACTTTCCATGCAAGTGATAAATGATGATATCTATAAAGTAAAAAAAGGGAATACAAATTAGTACCTATTATTAACAATAAAATGCAGCCATACAGCTGGAGACAGAAGATGAGATTAAACTTAAAGAAGAAGCTTTGTACAAACATAAAGATCACCCATTTTATGAGGATTATTGCCAAAGTTTTAAACAGAATTTATTTAAGTATGATAAAAAAATCCAAGAAGTTAAAAGAACGCAGTTTGAACGTGACACTAATGATTATGAGACCAATCAAGTGTTTGAATGGGGGAAGAGAGTAAGGTTCAATACAAGTTCGAGTCCTGGTACTTTTGTCAAAACACCGACTAAATCCATTCTAAATAAATATGATGGGAGTGAAAAAGATGAGTTAAGTAGCCTGGAAGATGTATATCTAGGCGAAGATGAACATATTGCATTACCTGATATAGGGAAGTCTCCTGAAGGTCCGAGGCGGAGTGAACGTCTAAACTATAATCAGACTCAAAAAAACGAATTCGGAGGGGGGGTAGGAAACAGAGGAGGTGGCGTTTTTTTCAACAGAGGGAGAAGCGGATGGAACATGAGAAAGAACATGAGAAGAGAACATCAATAAACAATGTTATTAACATTTCCTCGAGGGCATTAACTACTTCTGAAATGGACTTATTAAATAAAGGTCTTTCCTTTGTTCCTCAGTAGAGGTTTGACTTGTTTGAAACTATAGTGGATGGCCACAAATTATCCAGAAACCTTGGCCTGCAATCCTTTTTTAACAGAAAGGAAGAAGGCAGTATCGCAGACCGAGGGGTAAGTGAGACTTTAGTTCCTATAGATACTGACATATCTTTTTGCAGATTTAAACCAGTTTCTGTTTTTTGCCCACCTTTAACATCAGGATTACAAGTTTTTGTTAAGAGTTGTGAGAGAGATTTGATGGACCTAGATAAAAAATTACAGAATGAGGGCTATAGTTTTATGAATAATTTGAGCAGAGCTGAAAAGATTGCCATTGATGAATTAGGGAAGGACAGTAGTATTATTATTAAAAAGGCTGATAAAGGGGGTTCAATTGTTGTAATGGACACAGATAAATATCTTGCAGAAGTATATAGGCAATTGAATAATACATCTTTCTATAAAAAAGTTTCGTCAGATCCGACCCCCAGATATAAAGAATGTATTGATAATTATTTGATGGAAGTAAAGGAAAAGGGGTGGTTAACTGATGAAACTTATTCCTTTTTGAAAGTACAAAATCCTATGAAAGCATGTCTGTATATACTTCCAAAATACATAAATGTCTTATAAACCCCAGTCGCCCTATTGTTTCAGGTAATGGCTCTGACTGAACCTTTATCACAGTATGTTGATTTTTTTATCAAACCCATAGCCCAGAATATTCCTTCGTATATAAAAGACACAGGTGATATTCTGTCTGTATTAGATAAAATTGAAATTGAAGAGAGTAGTTTGTTTGTGACCTTGGATGTAGAATCTTTGTATTCTAATATACCTCATGAAGGGGGTTTGGAAGCTTTAGAATTTTATTTAGAGAGAAGGGAAAATAAGACACCAACTACAGAAATGTTAGTAAAAATGGTGGAATTTGTTTTAACATCTAGCACTTTCTTTTATAGATGAACAATATGTGCAAATTAAAGGAATAGCAATGGGGTAACTTTTGCCCTAATTTTGCAAATTTGTATCTTGAAAGTGGAAGAGGAATATATCAGAGATGGAGAGAAAACCCATTTAGGGATAAAATAGATTTATATAGACGCTTTATAGATGATATATTGATTATTTGGACTGGAACCAAGGATGAATTATTTGAATTTGTAAAATTTTTGAGATAGTAATGAAAATCTGCTATTTTCTATCTTTCAGTTCACGACATATTAATTTTCTTGATCTGATTATTAAAAGGATGGATGGTGGTATTGTAACAGATCTGTACAGAAAAGTACAGATAGAAATATTTTACTACAAAGATAGTAGTCACCCTTTCCACACCATAGCAGGTATATGCCAAGGACAATTCCTTAGAATTAAAAGGAATTGTAGTACTATATCTATGTACAAGAAGAGAGCTGATGAGTTAGAATAGCGGTTATATGAAAGGAAATATTCAGCCGCTATTGTCACCAGGGCTAGGGAAGAAGAGGACAAGTTGGCAAGGTCAGAGGTCACGCAAAAACCAGAAAAAAAAAAAAAAATGTGATTCAAGAGTTAATTTTGTGAATACATATAGTGCACAATCTAGGGAGATTGGAGGAATTATTAATAAACATTGGCACTTAGTGAGTTTAGACCCTGGTTTAAAGGATCTTAGAGATGTGAAGCCAAGATTTGTATAGAAAGGAAAAGTTTAAAAGATAGTTTAGTACATTCAGTACCAACCAAACATGAAAATAAAAAGATGTGGTTACCTGCATGTCATGATGGATGTTTTAGATGTTGAAATTGTAAATTTTGTAAACCATCACACAAACTAAGGCTTTTATTAACCCAAAGACCAAAAAGAACTATAAAGGTTAGAGGTTTTATCACCTGTGCAACAGAGGGGTCATTTATTTGGCCTCATGCACTTGTGGTTGTTTCTATATAGGAAAACTAAAAGGAAATTTAAAGAGAGGGTGGGTGAGCATTTAAGAGCGATAAAGAATGGTGATAGTAAAAATGCATTAGCAATTCATATGGGTAAAGTAAACAATGTAAAGGAACATGTATGGTCTTTTGTAGGGGTTGAAAAACCCATAAAAAGCCCAAGGGGGGGGCGATTATAATAATATTTTGCTGAAAAGAGAACAGTATTGGATTTTTGCTATGGGTGGATCAGAAATACCAGGACTAAATGAAAGAATTGATATTAAACCGTTTCTAAAGAAATAGTTTGAATTACTGTGTTAGGATTAGTTGATGTTGAAAAATATGTAGTTTTGTATAAAAACATTTTATTGTTAATAATAGGTACTAATTTGTATTCCCTTTTTTTGCTTTATAGATATCATCATTTATCACTTGCATGGAAAGTGGATCCCCAAGAAATTGGAGGAGGACACTGATTATAGTGGTAAAAAGTAAAAAGTAAAATTTAAAGTTAAAATGCTCATTGTTGTGCATTTAATAGGTTTGCATAACTTGTTTTTAATGGTTTAATTTGTACAGCCATTTCATAATGATACTGTCACTTTAAGAACTTTAAATATAAGTGTTGCACTTTGTGGTATGGTTTGTTATTACTATGATTAGCTACCAGGGGCGTGAAACGTGGGGAGTGTCCTGTGATTTGATAGTTCTTGTGGAAGCAGGTGCATTCACTTGTTTTTATCTTTTAATAAAATGAAGCACTTTTAGCACCCAGAGAATTGCTTCCTTGGTCTGATTCGAACCTCGATCGGTGCAGTTGGAGACACTTGCCATAAGACCGGTGCTGGCTTATTTGTACCTTTTATTTTACTTGTTTGCCGAAGCACGGTCCCCAGGTGCAGACCTGCGTTCTTCTCGTTAAAAACTTTACCTGTGAATAAAAATGTTAAACAGCAGTGGCCCCATTATTGATCCTTGAGTGATACCAGTGAGCATACCTCTTCACTTGGAGATATGCTCATTCACATCGCCATCCTCTGCTTCCAGCCCCCAACTTCTTAGCAAGCCATGTGGCTCATGTATACGGTGGTGGTGTACTTTGCTCAGAAGCTTGTCAGGTGTCACAGTATCAAAGCTCAAACTTAAACTATATCCACAGCTCTTCCCCTGGTCACCTCCCTGGTCATACACTTCAAGAAGGTGATCAGGTTTGTTTGGCACAATCTGCACCTTATGAGGCCATGCTGAGGGAGCAAGAACCTTCACCTCAACTAAGTGCTACATGTTCTAGCCTTGATAATTGCTTCCAGGCCTTTGCCCAGCACTGATGTCAGGATGACTGGCCTGTTGTTACCAGGGTCTAACCTTGCTCTTTTCTTGAACATGAGGATCACATAGGCCACTTTACAGTCCTCCAGAACCATTGGGAGATATACTGTAGGCACTCCTTCAGTGTGTGCTGAGGCATGAGGTCACAGGCCAAATGCTCATCAGAACACATCAGAGGAATACCTATATCTCAACAATAATCCA
This sequence comes from Neoceratodus forsteri, assembly GCA_016271365.2. NCBI lineage: Eukaryota > Metazoa > Chordata > Ceratodontiformes > Ceratodontidae > Neoceratodus > Neoceratodus forsteri. Next base: position 503,332,589 of record CM028132.1, read on the forward strand.
ACCCGAGAGCAGCACTTGTGGCTGCCATCTTGACCCATTTTATAAATAAATTTCATCTTGGTATAAATGTAAAGATTTTACATTAAAAGGGTGACCATTTACCTTTGTCTACTATACTGTAGTAACTTTGGACAAGGAATTGATCAGAGCTGCCTTGTGAAAATCATTTAGAGGAGAGCTTGGATACTCAGAATAAAAAATAATTAAGTGGAATCAAACTTTAACTATAAAAATTCAGAAGTGTCTCAATTTTAATGAAGTACTAAGTAATCTTAGAGCTGAAATTACTTAAGCACCTAACAAATATTTTTCACAAGCTAGTTTCAATATATTCACAATTGATGTGTGGATAAGAGGCTAAAGGGGCTGAATGTGCACTCCCTTGAGGACAGAAGGGAGAAGAAGGGGGATATGATCGAGACCTTCAAATAAAAAGGACCTCTTTAATCTTAGTGGGAACAAGTCCATTAGGGGGCATAGCCTAAAGCTGGTAAGAGAAAGATTGAAGAGAGAGATGGGGAGGCATTTTTCTACTGAAAGAGTGGTGACCAAGTGGAACATGTTGCCAGAGGAGGTTGTCTCCCTGAAAATGGTAGATATCTTCAAGAGAGGATGGGACAGATTGATGGGGAAAATTGCTGGTGGCAGGGGGGGAAGAGGAACTTGAGGGGGTTCAGGGGCATTTGGGGAGGAGGGCAGGTCCATCTGTAGGGACAGGGGGACCTGCACACTCGAGCAGACTAGATAGATCTTAAGGCCTTTATCTGCTGGCATATTCGTATGTTTATAGGTATTCCTCTTGAGTATCTATTCATTTCAAATAAACCTAAAAATAAATAACTTAATAAAACACTCTGAATCAGGAAAGCGTAACTGCGGACGTCATGCCCCCAATGGCCACATGATTTTTTGGCTCCAGCTCCACTAGGCTTTCAAAACACCCTACAACTACTAATTTCATCAGAAGATGGCAATATTTTCTAAAATCTACACAAGGATGCCTAAAAAAGGTCCGGGCTCCCGTAAACTGGCGTTGGACAGTGCAGACCCAGATTACATTTACACTGACAGCGATAGCTCCCAGACCTTCAGAAAATGTGAATTCTTGACAGAGGAGCTAAATAAGGTGCCTAATATTGCGAGGCAGATGGACATCGTTCTTCAAGAGTTGTGGGATTTTAGGAAGGAGAACCGCTCCATGTTTACAGTGCTGTGTACTGATTTAGGGAAGATGAAGAAGCTGCTCGACGACATCGAGGAACAGGCCACAAACACTGACTCCCATCTAGACTGTGCAGAGCACGCCATAGTGCATCTCTACCATGTGACCCAGAACCTGCAAGAGAGGGCAGAGGATTTGGAGGCCTGGAGCAGGAGGAATAACTTGAGGATCAATGGTTTCCCTGAGGGGGCTGAAGGTACAAACATAATACAATTCCTACAACAATTTTTAAGATCTAAATTGGACCTTCCAGATGATGTTTCATGGGAGATGGATCGAATGCATTGAACCCTGGGCCTGAGGCTTGGCAACTGCCCATGTGCTCTCCTGGTTCGTTTCCTCTGATACACAGAGAAGGAGATGGTATTAGATAAATCTTGGCAACAGGGGGACCTGACTTATCAAGGCCAAAGAATTTATGTCGACAATGACTACCCAACCTCGATTGCCTTAAGATGCCGTGTGTATGCTCCAATCTTTAAAAAACTCAAAGAAGCTAAGCTGACATTCTACATTCCATACCTGGCAAAGTTGGCGGTTAACTTGACTGATGGTCCCAGGACTTTTGAGTCAGCACAGGAGGCCACCAGGGAACTTGTTAAAATGGGTATTGATGTCCCCCACCCCCGAGACAATCAGGCACGACATTGGCAACTAAATTGACACAGAAGCTACGGTCCCAGTAGACATCAAGGGAGCAACATAGACATGAAGGAGCTAAGGTGGTCCAGCAGATAGTCGACAGCCTAGGGAAGCTGGCTATGGTGCAGCCTGGAACATCACAGAACACTAAAGAAGTTAAATGAAGGGACTAATGGGACATTTCTTTCCTTTTTTTGTTGCCTAAGTATGCTTCAGGTAGGCCAACCGGTTCGTCTTCCCCCCATTTGTTCTGATCTCCCCCATGTTGGTCATTGGTGGCCCTGCCTCCCCTGATGGCTCCTTCCCCCGAGGTGATGTTCTACCCTCACTTTTATGAGGGGGCGACACACTTGCTGACCGGTGATGGCTCAGAAGGGGCATTGATCTGACAATGCCTTGGAGAACCACCCGTTGGCTCTATGCCGGTACAAACTCAAGGATCGGGGATGGCTGGGGTTGGGGGTTGCTACTTGGGGTGCTGCAGGGGAGAGGGAGGATGATGGAGGGGTCACCGACTGACCACACATGCCATCTTGGCCAATTACCTTCTACTTAAGGTTGATGGCACCTTTCTCTACTACCAAAATAGGATTAATATCTGCCCCAAAGATAACTCTGCTCCCCTGGTATGCCCTGCCAGCCCCCGAGGAAGTTGGGCTCTTCTGATAAAAATATTTATTTTAGGCCCTGGGAACACTGTTTCCTCGGCTTGATCTGGCCTGGTCTGGGGCGGACTACCTCGCCTATGGCACCCTGCCTCTCCACAAGCTGTGCTGGTGGAGGCGAGGGGTGCTTCTGGGGGTTGGGTGGGCTCACCCTGGATGATTTTTGGCTCATGTGGATTTTTTAGATCTGGGGATGAGTTTCGGGACATAGGGGAGGGGCTCTTCCCCCTCTTCCTTTTCCCTTAGCTATGTTAATTGAAGAGGGAACAGTTTACCCATAGGATAAGAGATAAGACTACATATCTTTCTTTTCCCTGGTGGAGCACGAGGTTTGACCATGTCTCACCGCCCCCCCCCCTTCACCGAAGAGACATATAACGTCTAGTCTAACCTAGGTTAGACCCCGCCAAAATTATTTGGCACAAACTGGGCTTTGGCCATCTGCTCTGTTAGTGGAGGCCAGCCCTATGGAAGTCCGTAGTTTTATTCCATCCCCCGCCCAGTTGGCAGGTGATGGTTGCAAAAAGTTTGGCCAGTTAAAGTTTCATAGGCCAGTTTTGTGTTTTGCGCAGTTAGAGGAGAGTTATCCTCACTATATCTCACATAGGCAGTCATATTTCCTTTTAAAAGTAAACAAATCTGACAGTGTCTGTAAACTGACAGTTCGTGGTTTGGCACATAAATTTTCTCTGGATGTTGGGAATACGATACAATGTCTGGGACACCTTTGCAGATCTTTTCACTGAATGTTAATGGGCTGGGCAGCCCTATCAAAAGAACAAGAACAATTTCATTATTTAAAAAGACCCATGCAGGAATAATATTTATGCAAGAAACACATATGAATAGAGCGGAGCATGGAAAGCTGGTCAGGGGAGGTTTCTCACAAGTTTTTTCCTCCTCCTTCCCTAGTGGGGGGAGGAGGGAGGTCGCCATACTGATCGCCAGCCTTATTCTCTTTAATGCTACATCCAAGTTGGCCGACTCTGAAGGCCGCTTGGTGGTGGTTCCGGGTTTGCTGCAGGGCAGGGAAGTTACCCTTGCTAATGCGTATTTTCCCCTTGGGTCCACCCAGCAAACTCTCCATTCCCTTTTGAATAGGGTGGTCCAACTTACTAGGAGCACCCTGATACTAGCAGGAGACTTTAATATCACCCTCTACCCTAATCTCAACTCTACCAGAGTTTCAAGGGGCAGACAGCTGGCACCACACAAATTTTTTAAGAGATTTGTTCAGGAGGTAGGCTGGGTTGATGTGTGGCACACCCTTCACCCTAGGGAAAGGAGATACACTTTTTGTTCCACTGTACATGGCTCTTACTCTAGGACAGACCATTGCTACACACAGAAAGAATGTTTAGAAACTGTTAGGGAGGCAGCTATTGGTGATATTGTTCACACTGATCATGCCCCAGTCATTATGACATGGGATTTGGGCCTTGAGAAGTGAAACACGTTGTGGAGATTTAATCCTGTCCATCTTAAAAGTGCCCAATTTCGAGAATTTCTCATTGAGAAAATACAAGAAATCCTGAGGGACAACTCAAACCCTGAAATTACCTCCGCTGTTAGATGGGACACACTGAAAGCAGTCCTACGGGGCCACCTTGTCCAATACTCTTCTTTCCAGGCTAGCAATGGAGGGAAAAACAAGTACACTTTGAGGGGACCCTCCGCTTCCTCCAGACTGCCCATCAACAGGGGGACAACTCGGTAGTGGCCCAGTTGGCACAAGTCAAGCAGGAGTTGGACTCCCTGGTTTGGCAGAATACAGAGGTAGCACTAGCCTTTTTAAGGCAAGGGTATGGGGAGGTGGGACCGTGGGCCCCCTGTCTACTTGCCAACAGGCTTTGTAGGCAGCATCAGTTCACCACTATACCCACTATCAGGGACCCTACATCGGGTACTATTTACTCCAAAACTGTCCAGGTTACTCAAATTTTTTGTGATTATCATAGAACACTATACTCACCGGACCATCTGTCCTCCTGGAGCAGACCTACACGGGTGCCGAGAGAGGTAATTTAAAGTACCTCAAGAAGCAGCACCCTTGTGAGGGGGGGTTAGCCCATTGACAGGCTGCTGCCCCGCCCACCCTGGCTCGGCATTTCCTATATAGGCGCTGTCTTGCGACATCACTTCCTGTCTGTCGTTTTCCTAAGTCCCCACTTTTCCATTTGCAGGTTATACCTGCTAGCCACTAGAGGGACCCTCTGGCTATTCACCTCTGTCTCACCACCTGAATTTTCCTCCTCCTCCTACTTCCTGGAACCCCTCTACCTACTTACGCTACTTCTGTTCCCTGCTCCCATCTCTGCTTCTGCCCACACCTCATCCACACACCCAGCCCTCCTAGCTAGTCCTACATACTGACCCCTGCCCTACCACCGGACCCTCACCCAGCCTGCCACTAACCCCTAGTGAGCACTAGGAGTCACTATTTCTACCCTGAATTCTGGGCCCAAACCCAGCCTGCTCTGAGTCCCCAGAACCTGGATCCCTGCTCTCACCCAGGTCCTATTTAAACTGCCCAGCCAGGGTCTCGAACCTTGTACCCTGTCCACCAGAGTCCATGACACTACCACTACTCCAAAGTGGTATCTACGCTTTCCGAGGGGCAGCCATGATATTTGAACCTCTCTGCCCTGCTGCTACCCTAGGCACTATGTTTGTACACCTCCTCCTCAGATGTCTCCCCCTCATTTACATGCTAGTACCCCCATCCCATCAGCCAGACATCTCCCCTGGCCCACTTGTACCAGCACCCACAACTCTCCCTGACTTACTCCAATCACACCCCACACTGACCATGTACCCTGGTCCGCTGCAGACACCCCCTGGATGCCCCCCCTGCTGCCTACCCTGGCTCCCCATGGTTGTTACTCGTCCTCGCCCTCCTGACCCTTTGAACCCTGCCCATTTCTTGTTCCCCTATGGCCTCCTCCCCATCCCAGCGTACCCCTCCTGGAAGTTGACATGCTACCACCCCCTGGTCAGAGTCTTGGTCTTCCTACTACTCCTATTAGGTAATATACATCCAAACCTGGGTCCTGCCCCTTCCAGCCCACCAGCTGGGCCCACTGGCCTCCACATAGCCTCCATGAACATAAGCAGCCTAGTGAAAAAAATTGGATGCCTTCCAATGCTGGGCCATGCTAAATCAACCAGACATCATAGCCCTGGTTGAAACCTGGTTGTCCAAATCCACCCCGGACTCCTTTGTCTCCCTCCCAGGCTACACCCTATACCGGGAGGACAGAGTAGGCAAACGCGGGGGTGGCTGTGCAATCTATACCAGGGATACAATCATCGGACAAGTGCTCCCTGCCCCTGCTCTTGCAAATGGAGCACAGACCCTTACCCTCAAACTTGCTCCTGACCCCTCCAGGGGCCTTCTATATCTCACCACTGCCTACATTCCCCCAAAGAACCAGAACCTGGCGCTGATATCTTTAACAGAATATCTTGCCACCCTCCACCACAAGGCGGAACAAATTCTAGTGGGGGACCTTAATGTGAACTGGCTCAGTGCCTCCTCCTCCACTACCCGAGATTCTTTTGCTGCCCTAGACCTGACACAACTCATTTCCCAGCCCACTAGAGTAAACCCAAAGAGAGGAACCTGTACCCTTCTGGATATAATTATCACCAACCGCCCCCAAAAAATCCATAACATCCAGGTCCTCCCAGACTCACTAAGTGACCACTCCCCTATCATATTCTATTCCTTTGGGTGGCCCCCATTCCCAAACCCACAGCCTGGTCCACAGTCCGCAGGTGCCTCCAGCCTGGTGGGCTGATAAAACTCAAACAATTTCTCACCCAGATTAATTGGTCCCTCATTCATTATGCACCAGACATAGATGCTGCCCTCACCTTTTTCGCCCAAACCTTTAACAAGGCCTGTGACCTCTTTGCACCCCTCACAAGAATTCGATCCAGAAAACGTAATGCACCCTGTGTCACCACTGCCCTACTACAAATGATCAGAAATAGGGATAACCTCTGGCACCTCGCCACTGAAACGGGTCGGATGGCTGACAGACAGGCCTACAATGCTTCACGGAACAGGTGCTCATGGGCCATCCATAAAGCCAAGGCTGACCATTACCAGGCCACCCTCACCTCCTCCTGGGGGTGTACTCGCACTTTCTGGGACAATGTTAAACAACTAAATGGGAAATCACGCTCCCCTCCCCATCCCAGCTCACTATTGATGGCTCTACCTCCACCAACCCTGCCTACATAGCTAACTACCTTAACACTTCCTTTACTGACCTTAGCTCTGTCCTCCCCAGTAATTTCTTTGACCCTCCCCCCACCCTACCTCCCCCTGTCCTCCAATGCCCCAGCTTCCTCCTATGTGAGGTATCTGCCCAGGAAGCCAGACCTCTCCTGATTGAAGCATTAAATAGCAATAGTCCTGGCAGCGACTCCCTGGACCCCAGTATTCTCCGGCTGGTGCTGGATGAAGTCCTTGCCCCACTCACCAGCCTACTTAACTGATCCCTCTGCCTGGGACAATTCCCCACAGCATGAAAAACAGCTATAGTCACACCCATCCATAAATGGGGTGACAGGTCCTCCGCTGGGAACTACAGACCAATCTCCATTCTCCCCCACCCTCCAAAGCCCTAGAAAAAATGGTGGCCATTCAAATCACTGAATATCTCACTAAGCATAACGTCCTATGCCCAGAGCAGCATGGCTTCCATGCTGGTCACAGTACCAACACTGCACTAGTTGAGTTCTCAAATTTTCTACACTCCTCCCTGTACACCAGCTCCCTAGCTGGTGCAGTGTTTGTTAACCTCTCTAAGGCCTTCGACACTGTCTCCCACCCTCTCCTACTGGATGCCCTCTGCCACACTGGTTTCTCTACTGGCCCTCTTGCCTGGTGCACAAGCTATCTATCTGCTTGCTCCCAATGTGTAAAAATCAATGAGACACTCTCTGAAACTCGTCACATCCACTCAGGGGTACCCCAGGACTCCATCCTGGGCCCCCTATGTTTCTCACTCTATCTAAACACCCTGCCCAGTGCATGCTCTGGCAAAATTCTTATGTATGCAGATGATGCTGTCATTCTTGCCACCCACCGCAACCCCACCTCCCTCCAGGACACCCTGCAACATTCCTACAATGATGCCGAGGCCTGGTTTAAAGAGCATAGACTCATCATTAATCTCAAAAAAACAAAAACAATGTTTTTTGCCCACCCCCAAAACAAAGCCTGCAACTTCCCTCTCGCTATCCTCCCTAGTACCAAACAACCGCTTGAACAAGTCTGCTCCTACAAATACCTTGGGGTTACGTTTGACTCAGCCCTCACCTACCATGCCCACATTGATGCCCTTGCATCCGCCACTAATACATGGCTTGGCATCCTTTACCACTATAAAAACTGCCTCCCCCCGATGCCCTCCGACTTGTGGTTACATCCTCAGTACTGTCCCTTGTTGACTATGGCCTGCCTGTCTATGGCGCTGCTGACACGACTGCCCTCAACAAAATTCACCTCACCCTAAATAAGGCTTGCAGGCTGATTACTGGTGCCCCCAGGCTCACACATACTTGTCAACTCTATGACGATGCAAAACTGCTTAACCTAGATGAACGGCTACGCTATTAAACCTGCTTCCTCACAAAAAAAATTCTACTCGGGCTGTCCCCTCCTGGGGTGACAGCCTCCATCTGCCACGCCCAACCCACTATCACAACCCGAACCTCCAACAAGCCCACTGTGCTGGTCCCCAGATCCGGGACCACCCATGGTCAGAGGTCCTTCTGCTACAGAGCTCCATCCTGGTTTAACTCTCTTCCGGCTTCCATCTCCAATGCCCCCACAATCTCCAATTTCAAAACCACCCTTTGGAGCTAATTGTTTACCACTCGCAGCTCCTCCTGTCACTAAATGAGGCCTTGATCTGTCACATTTGACAATGCCCACTGGATGGCACTCCACCTCACCCCCCACTTTTTCTCCCCCGTTGCATATTGCCTATATCATTACCAGCATGTGCCCAGCTGTATCATTGTATTTACTACTAAATTGTTTAATGTAAGAAACCTTCTCTGTGTAAATTGTTAAATGTTTAAATGTATGTAACCATTTCTGTGTAACTTTTAAACTCAGTTGACTTTTATGCTGTAACCTAAAATGTTGTCTCTGTCTGTCCTCAATGTGACGAGGTACCTTTGGAAATGAGCCTCTGGCTCAAAGGTTGTTAAACTGATGTATATATAAATAAATAAATAAATATCGGACCCAAAGGATATTGGAACCTTTCTCTCCCCATTGAGCCTCTCTAAGCTGAATGAGGATTAAAGGTCCTCTCTAGTCTCTCCCATAACATACTCTGAACTGAAAGCAGCCATTTCCTGATCCAAAACTTTGAAGGCCCCTGGCCCTGGTAGGTATGGTACAGAATTTTATAAACATCTAGAGCAAATGCTCGCCCCGACCCTCCTACGGGTCTTCAACGATGTATTGCAAGATTTGGCAAACCCCCCCCCAACTAGCTGGTCATATGCAGGGATATCCCTTATTCTTAAGCCTGGTAAAGACCCACAAAATTGTGCATCATACTGCCCAATTTCAGTTTTAAATGTAGACTATTGTAACCCCCCTGCAAATGGGGGTTCCCAAAAGACTTCCAGGAGCTTGCTTGAATGCTCCAAGCCTGAATGGTGTTTGGCGTTTAAGCCATTTATCTGTGAGTGTTTTTAGAGCCTCTGGTACTGTCCCTTTAAGAGCTGTCTGCTTGCAGACATAATTAGTTTGTATGGAGGGATCTGTGTTTCTCTGCTTGAGTACCACTGAGCTGCTGCCATTCACTCCATTTTGCAGTCACTAGGAGTGCAAAGGGAACCTATCTGAAAGATGTAACTGTTTGCCAGAAATCATTTAGAGTAATAATGAAAATACAGTTTGTCTAACCTGCTTTCTTTGCAGTCAGAACTGTGTTTGCCTAGTTCCCCATTCTAGTTTTGAACTGCTGAACTGGACCAATCAGTGTGGGTTAAGGTAGCTCTAAAATGGTGCCTTGGATGAATCAGAACTTGACTCGTAATCTGAGCCAGCCACAAAGAGGATTGTATGGGCAGTGACTCTGGGAGATGTAGTTTGGACTTTGCGCCTTTTTGGACCAACAGGGCAGTCTATTGTGAGTGACAGCCAATCCAGCCAAGAACTGGGAGGAACTCAAAGAAAGTGCCGGTTTTGTCTGCTGGAGTTTCAGTTGAGCTCTGGTGAAGAGGAAGGAGCCCTGTGCTTTTGGTTGTGCAGTTTTAGTGGGAAGCGCTGTAAGACCCCCGAGTTCTGGTCTGCAGCTTGTGTAACTGCTTGTTAGGACTGAATCCGTCCTGTGAAGAGAATCAAAGGATATCTGAAGAGTAGAAACCAGGCTCACCTTGTAGAAGACTGGAGAAATTGCTGAATTGCGCTCGGTCTGTCAGGAACTGAATCTGCTGTGTGTTCTCCCAGGTATTGTGCAGTAATTGCGATTGGGATAGAGAAGCAGCCTGCCTGGTATAGTACTTACTTTTTACCATATAAATGTGTGAGGAGGCTTGTGTAGCTCAAGTGAATCCTGCTGCCATTAAAGGACTTTTGCCTGTGACTGTTTACCATATAAATGTGTGAGGAGGCTTGTAGCTCAAGTGAATCTTGCTGCCATTAAAGGACTTTGCCTGTGACTGTTTACCATATAAATGTGTGAGGAGGCTTGTGTAGCTCAAGTGAATCCTGATGCCATTAAAGGACTTTTGCCTGTTGCAGTTTGTCATATAAATGTGTGAGGAGTCTCGTGGAGCTCAAGAGTAGCCTTGCTGACGTTGAAGGACCCTATCTTGTTTGGAGGTCGTGAGTACTAATTCAGGGTCGCTCCCTGTTGAATTGCCACATTGAATCCAAATGGAATTACTGTACTGCTGACTGTTTAACTAATTTTCTTTTCTCTGTGTGAAAGGGCCCCTACCAGCTGCCACGGTTTGGACTAGCCACTAGGGCTTGGGTACCCAGGGACAGTAACTGGTAGGGATAGGCCTGTGCACAGAGCCATAGGTAGATGATGTAAAGTGATAAGCTAATTAACCTGATTTCCCCTGTCCTTGTTATATCCCCCTAAATAAATCAGAGCTGCTTGTTTCAGCAAAGTTATACTGCCTGAGGTATTTGTCTATGTTAAAGTATTGTACTGTGATTGTTGCATTGTATCTTCTTATTTTACAGGGGGTCCCAGTGCCTGAACCAGTCCTGGGGGTAAGTGTATACTGTGAAGGTAATTCTGATATACTGTGTGGGCTACTAGTGGAAAGAAAGGGGGGTTGCAGTGTCCCAGAGGGCTGTGACCAAATTAGTTTAACTATTGCAAACCCTGACCTCTGGGTGGAGGCACCCGCCATCGGATCCAGGCCCCTCAACCTGTTAGTGGCAAATCAGGCAGGAGTAGTAGCCCCTGGGATAGCGCCATCTAGGGGTTACACTATAAATACCTGATGTCTATTTTGGCTAAACACCTGGACTTAGTCCTCCCTGCAATAATCACTCTAGATCAGACAGGTTTTGTCAGTGGCAGATCCACTATAGATAACACTAGAAGGGCTCTGCATCTAGTACAAGAAATGCAAACTGCGATAACACCCTCTGTCCTCCTCAGCCTAGACGCCGAGAAGACATTTGACAGAGTCGTGTGGCCTTTTTTATTCGCTGTCATGTCAAAGATGGATTTTCCCCTTCCCTTTATTTCCCTGATAAAAACACTTTATTCTTCACCCCAGGCCTGTGTGAAAGTTTTGGGACACCATTCCCATTACTTTCCCTTATTTAGGGGCACCCGCCAGGGTTGTCCTCTGTTTCCTGGTTTATTTGCTATTTTTATTGCACTCCTGGTGCAAGCCATTAGAGATTCCCCTTGGATAAGGGGAATACAGGTGGAGGGCATGGAACACTGCATGCATAGCTCTTTATGCAGATGATGTTCTGCTTTTTTTAACAAACCCGTCCCAATCAGTTCCATCAGTCTTCGAACTACTAGACCACTTCGGTAAGTGCTCAGGGTATAAACTTAACACCACCAAAACCAAAGTATTGAATTTTCATTTTTCCCCCTCTTTAACATTCAAACAAAGGTTCCCATTTCATTGAGATTTAGACAAATTAAAATACCTAGGTATATACCTTTCCCACCAGGCAGCTGATACAGTGAAACATAATTATGACACGTTTTCTGCTCAACTGCAGGCAGATGTGGTGGGATGGAATATCCTTCCCCTGAACTTACTTCAGAGGGTTGATTTTATTCGTGTGGTGATCTTGCCTTGGGCCCTTTATTTGTTTCGGAATGTGCCAATATACATCTTGAATAAGACTTACAGGGCTTGGAACAAACTCACCAGCAGATTCATCTGGGCTGGCAAACAGCCTAGAATAGAGGCATCCATCCTTTACCTCCCTAGGAAATTAGGTGGGCTCGCCCTCCCTAATCTTAAGCTTTATAATTGGGCCTCACACCTCTCCTTTATAGTATGCTAACTAGCTAGGTCTAGCCCTGTTCTGTGGAGGGAGATTGAAGAGGGCTTAATGCCTTTTAAGCAGCTAATTAAAACCATGACATACCGAATGCCTCCTTCCCACTAACATGACTCGGCTCTGACGAACTCCTGGATTGTACACCAGATGAAAGCCTGGAATGCCATATGTAGACATCTGTCTTTTTCACCATTTCTCCCATTCATTTGTCCCATTACCCTACTGGAGGACCTCCAGCCAGCACTATGATCACACATTTATCACTTGGGAGCACCTGGGGCTCTCTAACCTCACTCAGTTCCAAAGTGGAGGAGAATTTAAATCCTTTCTGGACTTAAGTCATACGTACGGTCTGAGGCACCAAGATTTTTATCGATATCTGCAACTAAGACATTTTTTTATTCCCTTCCAATCCGGATACAACAATTCAAACACTCTTCCCCGCTGATTCCCTGTATTCAACAACTCATACAAGCTGGCAATATGCCCCATATTGTCTCTGCCCTGTACAGGGCACTTGGGGATACCTAGGAGTGAATGCTGAAAGCATATGTGCTAAATGGATGGAGGAATTTGGTTTTGACATTCCAAAGGAAAATTGGTATAAGGGCGGTATCTCGATAGCTAAACTTACATATTCCCATAACAGGAGACTTTTTTCCTGGGAGATATTGACTAGGTTCTTCCGTACTCCCGTCGTGACAGCACATTTTTCTCCAGCATGATTGGGGACCTGCTGGCGGCAGTGCAGTGACTCTAGGGCACATCATACCCACATACTTTTGGCATGTCCCCTGATACAGCCTTTTTTGACTTCATTACAATCGGAATTGAGATCTCTCTTCGATACCCCACTCATTCTAATTGTAGATTTGTTTATCCTTCATATCTTCCCCCCAGAACTCAAGGACTCACATATACAATATCTCCTGGGAGTCTTGCTGCTAGTGACAAGAAGGCTCTGACCCGACACTGGCTTACTCTCAGGGCCCCTACCGTGTCAAAGTGGAGAGAGGTTGTTATTCGGATCTATAAATCAGAAAGAATTTCCTACCACCTAAATGATAAAACTGACCTATCCACATTGAAATGGTTCAGATGGGTACTCTACATTATGAGTAGGGGTCCCTTCTTTGTTCCTTAATGGAGAGCCATGGAGAGAATGGTTAGCCAGAGGAGGAGAACACCTAAATTTGACCGTGTACAACCTAACTAGTAGTTCTAGACACCTAGGTAATTGGGCATGGGTCTTGTTTAACTATATAATTCAATTGTCTTAATTATTTACAGCCAGAAACTGTAGTCTACATTCTATAAGCTGTTATGGTTGCTGTGCCTTATCTGATATTTTATTTTTTATCCTTTTTTTGGTTTTAGGACACTGAATGAAGTATAATTATAATGCTATGATGACTGATTCTATTTTGTAACCACAAGCAATTAATGTATTTAATAAATTGTGACTGCCTTCTTCCTTTCCCATTACCCCCCTATTTTCATTTGTATCCCTTCCCCCCAAGTTGAAAAACTGAATACAATTATAATTACACAAAAAAGGAAAGCAGAACTGCAACACTGAAAGATTTCATAGCATTCTAAAGGAGGAACCTCAAAGGGGCAAATGAAAAGGTTACCTTTTCAGTAGCTCTTTTTGTCCTCAGAGCAGAACAAGTAAGAATGAAAAAGAAACTCGATTAAATGTACAGAACTGAATGACCTTTATGGGAAACTATAACTAATTTAATTTTGATTTCTGGAAAGGGGTTTTAGCATTATATCACTATTCTCACCATATGTAACACCTCTTGGCCCACCTACTCTGCCCTAAATTCCCTAACTACTGTGCTGCTGCAGACTGTGCTCAATCTCCGGCCTTATCCTCCCTCCCCAGCCCTGGTACCATGGTCCCCTTGTGTCTATCCCATGCATGCTTGAATCCTGCTACCATTTTAGTACCCACTGCCTCCACTGGAACAGCATTCCAGACATCCACCACCCTTTCTGTGAAGAAGTATTTCCTCACGTCCCGTCTGAGCCTCCCGCCACCAGCTTCATGTCATGACCCCAGGACTTGAGCATCTCTTTCTATATACAATGCTATCCTCCGGTATCTTATTTATACCATTGCGGTATGTGAATGGTTCTATCATGTCCCCCCTTTCCCTCCTTTCCTCTGGAGAGTACATAATTAACTCCTTGAGTCTTTCCTGGTAGGATTTCTGTTGCAGGCCATGAACCAGTTTGGTTGCCCTCTTCTGCACTGACTCTATCTGATCTATGTCTTCTGGAGATGGGGCCTTCAGAACTAAATACAGAATTTTAGGTGGGGCCTAATCGTTGATCTACACAGTGGTAACACTGCTTCCTTCTTTCTGCTGGTAATACCCCTCCCTATGCACCCAAGCATTCTACTAGCTTTTCTCATTGCCTTATCACACTGCTTTGATACCTTCAGGTCATCAGATATGATGACCTCCAGGTCCATTTTCTGCTCTGTGGTTGACAATACTCCCCCCAATTGGTATGTTGCCCTTGGATTCTGTGCTCCATGTGCATAACTTTGCACTTTTTGGCATTGAAACCCAGTTGGCAAACCCTTGACCAGTCTTCCAGCTTTTTCAGATCATCCCTCATAGTTTCCATCCCTCACTAGTGTGTCCACTTTGTTGCAATTTTTGTGTCATTCATGAAGGGCATACTTTCCTTCCAGCCCTTCTGTAATGTCACTAATAAAGACATTGAAGAGGATCAGGCCCATTACTGACCCCTGTGGCACTCTGCTGGTTACCGTGCCTTCTTCCAAGTGAACCCCATTTACCACCACCCTCTGACTCCTGTTACTTAGCCAACTTCGTACCCATTTTGCCACTTTTGGACCCACACCCAGGCTACCCAGCTTATTTACCAGCCTTCTGTGTGGAATGGTGTTGAAGGCCTTACTGAAATGCAGGTAGGCCATATCCACCACCCCTCCCTGATCCATTTAACAGGGTGAATATGGAGGGCCTCTTCAGTCTTACTGGGAACAAGTAACATAGTAATTAAAGACTGGATGGGACTCTAGGATCATCAGGTGGCACCCTCCCCAAGAAAGACTGGATGGGACTCTAGGTTCATCAGGTAGTCCCCCCAAACACACACATACATACACACACACTCCTTAAGCAGAATGAAGTATTCTGTGCAAACATGCACTAATTGATAGAGGTTTTCTACCCACTCTGCCACTCTGCTGCCTCTTTTATGATGTTAACAAGAAAGTCATACATCGATTGTTCAAGAAACTTGAAACATGGATGTTACAGGTTCATTAGGTCCATCAGTCACATGGAGTAGATAAGAATCTGGATATTTTCAGTTCTGTTCTTTAAATGTAAGTACATGTAAGCTTTACTTAAGTTTAAAAGGGGACTTTTATATGAGTTTTATATCCTGATAATTTCCCCTGGAAATGTGTACTGTTCTCTAATAAATTCCCCCTTAGGCACCATGCTCCCCATGTAATTCACCTTCTCATACGAGATAAGAGGCAGTCTAAAATAGAATACAAAAGTATAGATCAAAATGTTCACTGCTGTCTTGCACGGTATGCCCCCCTTACAGTGACACCAACACAGTGAACTACGTTCCTGTCGACAAAATCAACACATTGCCGACAGGTCGCTGTGTTGGTGTGCCTGAGACAGGGGCATGCTGTCTCCCGGTCCTACACCCCACCCTGACTTAACTCTGACTGGAGTTAAGAATTCCAAAGCAGGACCAGGAGTCTGTCAAGGAATCATGCAAACTGCGATTTGCGGTCGACATGATTCCTGTCGCTGTAATGCCAGTCGACATCAGAGATGTTGAACCAGCGTGGAAGAGCTGTCTTGCACTGCTGCTTTAAATTGACTGGTAAACAGAATGTAACAAGTCATGTGACTTACTTAAAAGCTCCCTCCTAGGTCTAAGAGGAAAAATGCACATTAAACTTGTTTAATGGGAGGGCAAGCTATACATGAAACATGCCACTGTGCACTTGCTTGACCCCTGGATCTGGGGTGACCTCCCTAGTAGCTGCAGGCAGGGTCAATGGAAATGGGCTAGAAGGCAAATGTTAGCTTCCCAAACAGTTTTTTGACACAAAACAGAATGTCCTAAATTGTGGGTAGAGTCTAACAAGTTTGGATCCAGTTTATTTGTCCACAGATTAAATAATCTTTTAGCCTGCAGGTTGCATGGCACTCAGATTATGCTGTATATGAATTCAGCTCATTGGCACAGTTCTGCAAAACCGTTAGGTGGGCAGAGACCAAAATCCAAAACAAGGAAGCACTAAGTTAAATAGTTGAAGTGCAGAGTCCCAGAGATGAAAATGTTGGCAGTTCAGACGCGGACTGCTTGGCAGCCCCAGTGGGTACAGTAAATACAGACATTGAGCACTTTAGAAGACAAAAGCCCTTGACATACAGCAGGACTTTAACACAGGTAGCCTTGGGAAATACATTTATTGTTGATACTGTACATTATCATTCTGTTTCCACACTAAGCTCTTTGCCCTGGTGCAAGAGCATTCTGTACTCAGGAGGGACCCCTGTGGATCCAACCCTAAATTAAGGGGCACTCTGGAGGGTGGTTCTCCAACCTCCATCTGCACCAGAGTCACGTCACTGGTCCTAGTGAGCAGCAGTTCAGCTCCTGCTCCCACTGGGATAGCTACAGGGTTTTGAACCCCTACTCCAGACTCATACGTAGGGTAGGATTTTCAAGTTGCAGTCAACACCTAGGTGGAATGCCTTCCCTAGAATGTGGGGGCACAGAATTTAAACAAAGTTTATACTATTTTTCTCTCACAGGAGATTGCAAGTTCTAGGGTGGCAGGGGTTGAAAAGTTCAGTATATAGTCTTTTGGGTGCTATCCATGGTTTCCTAACTAGCTGTACAGAGCATTCATCTTTTAAAACAGTTCAACAGGGTGACAAATTTCATTTTTCCTGTAGAGAAGCCCTTAGGCTGTTGATCACTGTTCTCTCTCGTAAATGTCTCTAGACGGCCCGTGCCTCTACAGGGACTGCTGTATAAAATGGCATCTCTACTAATTTCTTTGAGCTGGGGTCACTTTCTTTCACAGACACTGGTGTTAGAACAAGCACTGAGAGATGCTGACAGCTCGGTGCCCTCTTATCAACTGTCAAAGACAGGGTAAATTGTGACTTTTGCTGCTGGGGTAAGCCCTGCTCCCTGCCAGTACCTCTGATTTCCCCGCTCTGGAAAGTTAACTCTTTGGGGTCTGGAGTCCCAGTCTGTTAGTAGGAACCCAGAGGGTACCCATGGTTTACATACTTGTAGCCAGGATGTAAGAATCTGAATGGTGGCTACAGAGCTGGATGCATTCCAGGAGGAGACTTGGTGTAAGTAAACAGGATACCACAATAAGCAAGAAGGATGAGCACTCCAGTGATTAGACATAATTTTTTATTCTTTAGTGGATAATAGCTTGAAGAAACAAGATGTCCTAAAGACTGACAAGCAGGCCCTGACACTTAGAAGTTCAAAAGCCTCTTCGTCGGAGAATGTCCCTGTGCACGTTGTTAGATTTTAAATGGCAGATCATTGCAGATGGCAGGATGGTAGATCATGTGATTGTGAGGTATTTCAACATGGCTGCCATCAGTGTATGTGCTATAGAACTGTATTCTTTGTCTCTGGATGCTGTTTGAAAACTTTTTAAAGTGGCAGTACCTTTTTTTTGTACATAAAACATTTTCGACGGCTGCTCATCCCTCTCCTCACTCCCTATGACTTCCTTGGTCCCCGGGGTTTAAGTCCCCATGGATTCCCCAATGGTAGGAGCCAAGGGGGGAGGGACGTCCTCCCTGCACAAATCCAGAAGTGCCCTGGGACTGCGCGGTGGTGTAGCTGTAAAAACTGACTTGAAATTAAAAATACACCAATGATGAATCTAAAGATGCCACAAATACATTATTGCTAAAAAACTAGATGATTTTTTTTTGCCAAGTAACAAATTCTGCTGTTTTAAAAACTGTCAGGAAAGTTTGTTGTTTCTAAAGTGCACCTTTTTGGGAGGTGAGTTTAAACTTTTTAAAATCTGTTTTTTTGTAAAGTCTATCTTGGGGGTGGAGTGAGGTCAAACTGCTTGGTTTTGCACTGTTTTATGAAAAAGTTCCTGCTCTGACAAAGGGGTGGTGGTGGGTGTTCCATCCAAAGTGTTGAGAAAATGTTTTTGTTTTTTTAAAGCCTGATTTAGAGGTTGTTGTCAGTCAATATTTACTAGTGAAAGGGTCTTAAAAGGGCTGGCTGCTCTTCAAATAGATAAGGCCCTGGGACCAGATGAGTTACATCAAGGATACTAACCAGCACGGTTTTGTGGCAGGAAGGTCTTGTCAGACTAACCTGATAGTTTTCTTTGACTGGGTGATAAAGGAATTAGATAGGGGCTATGCTGTGGATTTCCTGTACTTCGACTTCAGCAAGGGTTTCTCTTTGTACCTCACAAAGGACTGCTCTAGAAGATGGAGGATCTACATGCGGCTAAACCCACAGTGTTCTGGGTGGGTAACTGGCTAAAGGGGAAGCAGCAGAGGGTGGTGTTCAATGGGGTTAAACCAGAAGAGAGGAGGGTCACGAGCAGGGTTACAGGGATTAGTCCTGGGTTCAGTATTCTTCAACATGTTCACCAATGACACCTGAGAGGGAATCAAGCAGGCTGTGTCTGCAGACGACACAAAGCTATGTGGAAGGGTTGATACTGAAGAGGGAATAAGGGAAATCTAAAAGATTTATGAAAGCTAGAGGGTGGTCAATGGTTTGTAACTGAATTTAACACCAAAATTGCAAGGTAATGCCCCTTGGGAACAAGAACCCCAAGATGGAGTATTGGATAGGTGGGGAGAGATTTAGCACTACGGCTGAGGAATGGCATATGGGAGTTATTATCAGCACCTCACTTGAGCAACTGAGTCAGTGCAAAAAGCCCTATAGCAAGGCTAATAGGATGCTGGGTTATACTGGGAGGGGTATTGATAGTAGAAAAAAAGAGGTAATATTTCCCCTCTAAGGATCCTTGGTGAGACTTACTGTGCCCAGTTTTGGAATCCTTAGCTGAGAAAAGATATGGATAGACTGGAAACAGCGGAGTGCAGAGTAACAGTTTTATTAATTTATTTTATTTATTGTGATCTTGGATTAGCACAAAAGAGAACAAGTTCATTACATAAGTTCCACATCAAGTAACACAGATACAGTAACAACAGTTGGTATTATATGTAAACAGGTAGTTAAGGTAATTAATAGCTTTCTACAGGTAAAACAATACATGGAACTACAGTTGGTATTACAAGTAAACAGGTAATTGAGGACAAAGGCATACAATGCAGTACTTTATAGAACTGCCTAACAACAGAAACCAACAGAGTAGGCCATCCACATTAAGTGCCAGTTGTTCAGGAAGGTGAAGGGTAATGTGTAAGTGGTTAAGTGTGTAGTGTGAGAGATACATTTGCCCATGGGGCTTCATCACTAGAAGGTCAGGGGAATGAGCAGGTAGGTGAGAAGGGAGAGAGAGATAATTCAGCCCAGAGGGCCTCATAGAGGGAGGGTTGGGGGAGCGGGGCTGTAGGTGAAGTTGACATAGGGACTGTCAAGTTGGTAGGGAAGATTAGGTGGAGAGATAAGAGTATTGGCAAATTGAGATTTTCTACAGGGAGACAGACAGGAAATTGATAGGAAGTGGGCCGAGCGTGGATGCCACAGAGGGTAGCGTAGGTAGGAGATCCTTGGAGTGAAACAAATACAAAGTTAGCTAGAGCAATCACAGCTAGCCATAGCAACAAGATGATTCCTACATTTTTGTTTAAAGGGGCCTATTGAGGCTGCAGCGGAGATATTTTGAGGTAGCAAGTTCAGCCAATTTGGTGCAAGGTGGGCAAAAGCCCTTTGACCTAGAGAAGTAAGACAGAGATGAACTTTGAAAACTTTGCTGCCAGTGCTTCTAGTGTAGCGATTATGTTGATAGGGGGTAAGAACTTCTGAACACCAGCAGGAATCCAGACCAAGCATGATCTTTTTGGCCAATAGACAGGTTTGGTACCTTAGTCTACCATCAAATTGGATCCAGTTTGCCTGTTCACAGAGTGCAGGTGTGAGTTAGCCTTAGTGAGCTAGTGAGCCAGGCGGCATGCCTTATTTAATGCTATAATGATATGTGCGAGGTCTGTGGTTGTTGTGAACCATAGATTACGAGTCTACAGTCAATCAGTGAGATCACTGAGCTATGGATGGCCAGATTAAGAGCCGCAGGGTTGAGACTTTCCTTTTGTCTATGGAGTATACCAATATGCCTGTTTACTGCCTTAGCAGTAATATCAATGTGTTGGGAGTAAGACAAGGTTCTGTGCAACAGTATTCCTAAGTATTTAAAGTGACTGACTAGTTTCAGTTGGATGCCAGACACCTTTGTGATGTTTAGGGGGAAAGTACGATGCCTGTTCTGGGTGATAGAGAACAACATACTGTAGTTTTGGTTTTCTTGTAGTTCAAGATGAGTTTTTGCTCACCGAACCAACGTTCTGCATTTGAAAAGCTTTCTTTGTAGCTTCCTTTCCAGTCATGATAACAGGGTCACTTATGACCAGGACTGCATTGTCAGCATATAGGAGAATTTGCAATGTCAGACTGTGGAGCCGGATGAAGAAAATGCTGAATAATAGTGGGCCCAGAACTGAGCCTTTGGGGACACCAAGAACACACAGGTCTGGTTTCAGATAGGACATTGTTAATCTTCACTTGCTACGACCGGTTTAAAGATAGCTTTGAACCATCCACACTATCACCTGAGAGGCCAATGTAGTGAGTCGTTCAACAAGAAAGACATGATTAACTATGTCAAACGCTTCATTAAATCAATGAAGCAGCACCTGCAGGGCACCCTGGTCTAGTGCATTGTAAATGTAGCCAGTAAATTTTGTAACGCAGTGGTGGTGCTGTGCTCTTATGAGCTTATGCAGTTGCTGTGTGCATTGGACCTGATACTTTTCTAAGTATTCAACCAGTTGATCTGCAACTATTCTTTCTCGCTTTTGATAGTGGCAGAAGGATTGAGATAGGTCTATAATTACCTCAGGAGGAACAGATCCCATTCTTAAATATCGGAGGGACTAATGCGGGTTTCCACCCAAGTGGGAATTGTGACAGTCTCAGAGAGGTATTGATGATGGGAGTTAGCGATAGTATCTCATCCAGGGTTAACTTCACAAATGGGTCAAGGGAGTCGAGCTCTGTGTCTGGACTTCTCAAGAACCTTGAGGAGGTATTTCCTTGCTCAGCTTTGTGATGGCTCTAAATGGAATGGTGGCTGTATGGGCGGTAGGTCATCCAGCCTGGCTCTGCCCCATAGTTGGGGTGGTGGAAAAATCAGGGGTAGGACACCACACAGGTCAGAGAAGGTTTGTTGCAGTTGTTTCACTAATGGTGAAGGATTCAGTGTAGTTACACCATCGATGTTGAGCATTGTTGGTGTTGCCTGTTATCTTTCCCCATGATTTCTTTCAGGTTGGACTAGAATTTACATCCATCACTCCAAGTTGTTGTAAGGGCATCCTTAGAGTACTGTTTTTTTTGCAGTGCGTATGGTCCCTATTGCAGCCGTTACAGGCTGCTTTATAGGCCTGAATGTCGGCCTGCTTGCCTGTAGCTCTGTCGCAATGCCACAGGTGGTCCCTTGACTTCAGACTCTCAAGGAGTTCGGGGAGAACCACAGGTTGCTGTGTCCTTTAATTTTACACTTTTTGATCAGCACATGTCTATCATACACTGTGTTGACTTGATGAATAAACTGGTTGAGGGCAGAGTCAACTGTGCAGGAGGAGTAAACCAAGGACCAGTCCTGGTGGTGGAGTTCTGCTTTAAGCAGGTCTAGGTGGCCATGTATAAGGACCTGTTGGTAACTGTTCTAGCATTAGACCATTGGAAAAGGACAGGAGGGTGGTCACTACAGACATCCGGTAGTACAGCTGTATTAGAAATATGTTCAGGTGGTTACATGTTCCTGATCCAGCTGTGTAGGTCCCAGTCTTGTAGTTCATCCTGGTGGGTATGTCAACTAGCTGTGAAAGGTGGACAGCTGAGACTGCATCTTGTCAGTATAGCTTCTGGGAGAGCCAGTTAATGTTGAAATACCCCAACACTATGGTTTCTGAATCAAGAGTAAGGCTACTTAGGCACTCCATGAGGGAGTCCAGCAAGTGGTCTTTTGTCCGGGACAACAGGGCAGATTCTGTGAAGAATGCTTCAAGGTATCTCCTTTCTCCCTTCTGGTCCCTAGTGAGTACATATGATAAAGACCATTAAGTTCTCTTTAGGGAATTATAAAGTAAACTTCTGAGAACTATTTTAGCCTGAACACTTACCTCGCTCATCTCATGGATGCCAGTGGAAAATCACAGGAGGGAGGTTCAGGAGGGATGAGGAGGCATACTTTATGGAAAGGGTGGTGGAACCTTAGAACAGGCTGACAGCTGAGGTGGTGGGTACAAAATGGGGATTCAAGCAGGGCTGGGAAGAATAAAGGGTATAGTGATTGCTCGGGGGTATGGAACCAAGGAAGAGTGGGGGGGGGCAGGGAGGATAGTACCCTGGAGGGACTGTAGGTTCCAGGGCTTATAGGGTACTTGCGCTGATTTGATGAACTTCTGGTCTCTTTCTCCTGTCATTATCTATGTTTCTATGTTTAAAAAAGTTGTCAGTTGACAATGTAATAATTTAATATTGTATTGATGATATTATAGTTGAATAATTTGTACGTAATACAGGATATGTTAGTATGGAATATGGGGCAATAATACAAAAGTTTTTCTATGAGGAAATGTCTAACTATGTATTATAACATAGTGATGTAGTAATTTAAGGTTAGAAGGACATTATGTTCATTGAGTCCAGCAAAAGGAGTGATAAAAAAACAAAACTTTTTGTGCAAATATGTACTAACTCATAACTATTCCCTACCCGCTGCACTGTGCAGAGTACTTGTTGATTCCTTTGGTAAGCAGAAATGTATCCAGCCTTATTTTGAAGATCTGTACTGTTTTTCTATCTGTTCTCTCTACTGGTAGGCTGTTCTGCAGGTTTGACACCCTCTGAGAGAAAAAGTACCTCCTGATTTTTTTTTTTTTTTTTTGGTTATCTCTTTCTATTACTTGTCCTTGGTCGCTCGCCTGGCCACAGTTCCAACGCCCACCCCTTCAGGCCCTCAGCACCTGTAACTCCCATGGCTTGCCCCCCATGGCGGGGCAGCGGGGAGTCCCCTTACTCACCCACTGATTCTGGGTCCAGTTTGGGGGCATTACTTCTGTATATAGAGCACAGGGAAACTACCATCAAGCCACAACGACCAGCCTTCAGGGTCTCTCTTTTTTCCCTTTTACTTCCCCGGTGGGAGCATGGCATGCAATGACACCTGTGGTGGGCTCACGCATGCACTCGTGTACGGCCCTGCCAAGCATCTGTTGTGCACCCACCCCCATGTTCTTGTGGCGGCATGTAGCTGAGCCCCAGCCAGTACTAACGGTCAGGCATGCACCGACTGTAGTCACCCCCCCCCCCGGAGATGGAGAGCAGTCCGTTGGACACTTGATCCATCTCCTTCCTGCCAACCCCTGTCGGTCCATGCTTGTTCCCGAATGGGAGTTGCTGGTGTGGTGTGAGTGTGGCATCAGGTGCCTCAACTCTCAGCACCACCAGGACTATACCTCCTAATGTTACCCCTGAACTTATCACCTCTGAGCTTCAGGGCGTGTCCCCATGCCCTGCCTGTGGACACCAAATCAGACATCTCTCCATGTTTAGTATTGCTGCTGCCCATGAGTATGAGGAGGACAGAAGTCACATCCCCACTCAGTCTTCTTTCTCCCGAGGCAGTACGTTAAGGGCTGCTAGCCTCTTCTTGTAGATTTTCTCCCCATACACCTGATTATTTTTGTGGCTCTGTGTTGAACCCTTTGAGTGCTTCACTTGGCCTTTTTGTATTGAGGAGGCCAGAACTGCATATGATACTCCAGGTGGGACGTGACTGGGGCCTTGTAACATGGCAGGATTACTTCCCCTGCTCTGCTGGTCACCCCCTTTGATACACCCCACCATTTTGCTGACACTCTTGATGCAGTTGCATACTGCAGTTCTTGTCATACTTCAGCCCCTCGACTATTATGACCCCCAGGTCATTTTCCTCCTGCTCTGCAGCACGAGGAGCCCCACCCAGTGTTCAGGTCCTACCTTTGTTTCCTCCTACACTCCAGCACAAGGAGCTCCATCCAGTGTGCAGGTCCTACCTCTGTTTCCTCCTACACTCCAGCACAAGGAGCTCCATCCAGTGTGCAGGTCCTACTTCTGTTTCCTGCTGCACTGCAGCACAAGGAGCCCCACCCAGTGTGCAGGTCCTGCCTCTGTTTCCTCCTGTTATGTTCTAACATTTATTCTGGTCTTGTTCAACAAACTCACCCTGCAACAGGAATACAGCAGCTTTCATTTTTATTCAGGAGCCTCTCTAGTCTCAACAACAACGCTCTCTGTCTGCTCTCTTTCTACCTTACACATATCGGAATGCTGCCCTCAAGTGGCAGAAGTAGCGCAATGCATTGCCATTTCAAATACATAACATTTCCTCCCCACTAAATTATATTGTTACCAAATGAACAAGTATTAGCATTATTCGCTATTATTAAGATGGTTTATACTATGCTAGAGGTAGGGGGTAGACTGCCCCAGGCCTCGAATCAGTCAAGGGGATTATTCTGCCCCAATAGTCTGATCTGGCTCTCTAACTACACAAAACATTTGTTCCTTTTAATTGTCTCACAGGTTCAAATGATCTGGAGGTTTTGAAATTCGGAATGGATAACGTTTCTCGTGAGCAACCCTTGGCATGGCTGCCCTGTCTGGTACCTCTCTCGATCCTCGGTTGGTGGTTGTACAGCCTCACCATTGCTCCTCTCCACCCCTCCCTTACATCTTCAGAAGGTGTTGAGACTTCCATAGTGGGGCTTCTGTAAGCTACGGCAGATGGAATCCACATTTCCGTGGGTTTTCTTCCTGAGGTGTCCCCATGTGTGCCTGCTGAAGATCTAGGAGCTGTTCAGCATGACATTTCCATTTCACTCCAGATTCAACATCAACTGTATACGACACTGGACCCGTCTGAGATGTCACCACACCAGGGGTCCACTTTTCCCCCTTCCGGTAATCTCGAACAAGCACTTCTTGACCAACAATGAACTGCCTGTCCTTTGAACGAGCTTGCCGGCGTAGTATTTGAGATTCTTGGATCTTCAAAACCTCTGCTGTTATATCTGGCTTAAGCAAATCAAGACGGGAGTGAAGCTTACGCCGAAAAAACAACATTGCTGGAGATTCCTTTGTTGTAGCATGGGGTGTATTTCGGTATGCCAACAGGAAGTTATCCAACTTGTGTTGTAAGGTCAAAGATCCCCCCCCCCCGCCAATTTCAGAGCATTCTTCATGGTTTGCACAAAACGCTCCGCTAGACCATTAGTTGAGGGTGATATGGGGCACTACGAATATGTCTCACACCATTGGACTTCAAAA
The DNA here is from genome assembly GCA_016271365.2 of Neoceratodus forsteri. Classification (NCBI taxonomy): domain Eukaryota; kingdom Metazoa; phylum Chordata; order Ceratodontiformes; family Ceratodontidae; genus Neoceratodus; species Neoceratodus forsteri. Next base: position 503,358,246 of record CM028132.1, read on the forward strand.
ATGCTGCAAAGTCACTAGAAATAAATTGTGGTCCATCATCACTGACCAGCTGTTCCGGAATCCCGTAACGGCTAAATAGTCCTCGCAGCACTTGAATGGTCTTACTGGTGGTAATGGTGTCCATGACTTGAATTTTGGGCCACTTTGAGTGGGCGTCTACAACAATTAAGTACATGTGTACTTCCCACGGCCCCGCAAAATCTACATGAATGCGCTGCCACGGTGCACCTAGCCACATCCAGGGATGTAGAGGTGAGGGACACGGCATTTTCTGAACACGCTGACAAGTAGTGCATGTTTTTGCTTGTTGCTCAATTTGCAAATCAATCCCGGACCACCAAATATAACTTCTAGCTAACGCCTTCATTCTCACTACACCCGGGTGTCTCGCATGTAGTTCTTCCAAAACACGGGTGCGTAGCTTTGAAGGGACAATCACCCAGACACCCCACATCAAGCAACCTTGCTGTACTGAAAACTCATTACGTCTGGTGTAGAATGGTGATAACTCTCCGTGAATGTCCTGGTTCACAGTAAAAGTCCCTTTTGTTACTAAGTCCAAGACTTGAGACAACACAGGATCAACTTTAGTCTCCTTTTTAATTTCAGACCTTGTCACTGTGGGCTACCTGCAGAGGCAATCTTGAGAGCCCATCAGCATTGCCATGATGAGCTGCCTTCTTGTATTCAATGCGGTAGTTGTGAGCTGATAACAAGAGAGCCCAACATTGCATTCTGGCTGCTGCCATGGAAGGAATACCTTTGTGGGGGCTGAAAATGGTCGTGAGGGGACGGTGATCAGTGAGGAGTGTGAATTCCCGACCATAAAGGTATTGGTGGAATTTGCGAACTCTGAACACTATTGCCAAAGCTTCTCTTGATTTGAGCATAGTTTTGTTCAGCTTTGCTGAGAGTTCTGGATGCAAAGGCAATTGGCTTTTCATTCCCATTCGGTAGAACATGAGAAAGAACTGCTTCCACCCCATAAGGTGAGGCATCACACGCCAGTCTGATGCTCAGCTTTGGATTATAGTGAATGAGCACATCTTGAGAAACAAGCTGCTTTTTAGCCTTCTTAAATGCACTCTTACAGTCCTTTGTCCAACACCAGGACTTCCCCTTGCACATCAAGCCATTTAGAGGGTTGAGAATCATAGCCAGATTGGGAATACACCTGCCATAAAAATTTAACAGGCCCAAGAATGACCGTAACTGGCTCACATTTTCTGGTGCTGGGGCGTCCACAATCGCTTTTTCTTTCTCAGGCGATTTGTGTAAGCCCGCTGCATCTATGGTATGGCCCAAGTACTCCAATGAAGTCTTGAAAAATTCACACTTCTCCTTCTGGACACGCAAACCAAAATCTTCCACTCTCTGCAGAACTGCATCCAGGTTCTTCAGGTGCTCTGCATCATTTCTTCCGGTCACCAGTATATCGTCCAGGTAACAGTGAACATTTGGAACACCTCGTAAAACCTGGTCCATAGCTCGCTGAAATATGGCTGGAGCTGATGCAATGCCAAAAGGTATGCGATCATAGCAGAAAAGACCCTTTTGGGTGGTTATTGTGAGATATTTCCTTGACTTTTCATGTACTCTCATTTGTAGATAAGCATGTGGCAAATCCAGCTTACTGAAGCGTTGGCTCTGTGCCAGGGATGCAAACAAGTCTTCGATGCGTGGAATCGGATACTGTTCCACACACAGAACTGGATTTATGGTTACTTTAAAGTCTCCACATATTCGCATGGAACTGTCTTTCTTTACCACTGGCACTACTGGCGTTGCCCAGTTACTACACTGTACAGGTGACAAGACTCCAGCTTCGGTTAGGCGAGTTAATTCGGCCTCCACTTTCGGTCTGAGTGCATAAGGTACTGGGCGAGGTTGACAAAACTTTGGTTTGTGCTGCGTCCTCAGAGACACTTTTACCTCAATTCCTTTCATTGTGCCTAGCTCCCCTTTGAATAAAGCAGCATGTTTGTGCAACACTGCTTCTAGAGTGTTGGGGTCATCCGTATTAACAGTCCTTATCTCCTGCCAGTTGAGGCATATTTTCTTCAGCCATTCTCAGCCTAAGAGTGAAGGGTAGTTACCTTTAACCACGTACAGAGGCAGTAGTGCCATTTGCCCATTTATTTTTACCTGCACCTTGATGACACCTTCAGGTGGAATTGCCTCACCAGTGTATGTCCTCAGTGCAACGTCAGTCATTTGCAGGGGTAGATGCCTCAACATAGTTTCATACTTGTCTGTAGAAATCAATGAGACTGCAGCCCCTGTGTCCAATTCCATTTTCAGTGGTTTCCCTTCAATTTCAGGTGTTACACAGATGGTTGCCGTTTCCCCTTTAAGAGTCAGCACGTGCAATGCTAATTCAGTATCAGTGTCATCACTGCACGTTCTCTGTGTTTCCACACAATGTACTCTCTTTCTACATTTCGCAAATTGCTTCCCTTTGCTTCCATAGATTTCCCCTCCTTTCTTTTTCCCTCTGCACACTCGCCCAATGTGGCCTTTCTTCCCACAGTTATGTCATGTCTGTTCTTTAAACCAGCAGTCCTTATCACTGTGATTAGCCTTGCCACAATGACCACATTTATTAGACTTCCTGGGAGAAGAGAAGGATAACGCATTTAATTTCAGGGAATCACTTAGGTGCTGAGGCTCCCGTGTAGCTGTTTCCATTGATACAGCAATCTCTATCACTTTCTTGTATGTCAGTCTCGCCTCCGTTAAGAGACGCTTCTGTGTTGCTTCACTTTTCAAACCGCACACAAATCTGTCTTGGAGGGCATCATCTAAATGGGTGCCAAACTCACAATGCTCAGCTAATTTCTTTAGAACAGCCACAAACTGCGCAATAGACACCCTCTGTTTGGTTTCATTTGTGAAAGCGAAATCTTTCAGCAATCACCAGAGGCTTAGGAGAGAAATGTGTCTGTAAGACCTCCACAATACTGGCAAAAGTTTTCTCCCCGGGCTTTTCTGGCGCTATTAGACTTCTCAGCAAATTGTACGTTGTACTGCCCATGACACTCAGCAACACAGCCATTTGTTTTTCATCACTTATATCATTTGCTGTGACAAAATGTCCAAATCTCTCAATATAAGTTGTCCACTGTTCCATATTTTCATCAAAGGCATCAATATGTCCTATAGTCGTGGCCATCTTTTTTGTGTTTCTCACAGGTTCACTCGTGGGTCCAAAAGTTACGTCTCAGGAAAACCCTCACAGCAGTAATTCGTTCTGGTAAGGTACAGGAGAGTAACTAAACACTGCGTCGCCAATTATGTTATGTTCGAACATTTATTCTGGTCTTGTTCAACAAACTCACCCTGCAACAGGAATAGAGCAGCTTTCATTTTAATTCAGGAGCCTCTCTAGTCTCAACAACAATGCTCTCTGTCTGCTCTCTTTCTAGCTTACACATATCGGAATGCTGCCCTCAAGTGGCAGAAGTAGCGCAATGCATTACCATTTCAAATACATAACACCTCCTACACTCCAGCACAAGGAGCCCCATCCAGTGTGCAGGTCCTATCTCTGTTTCTCCTACACTGCAGCACAATGAGCCCCACCCACTGTGCAGATCCTACCTTTGTTTTCCTTCCTCATGTGTAGCACCTTGCATTTGGCTACCTCGAAGTGGAGACTCCAGGAATCTGACCAGTTACTCATCTTGTTCAGGTCCTCCTAAATCTGTTCCTATCTTAAAGGGAGTCCACCACTCTGGCCATTATAACATCACAAGTGACTTATGCAGCCTACTGGAGGCACTAGCTTCTAGATTGTGAATGAAAATGTTGAACAGCAGTGGCCCCATGATTGATCCTTGGATGATACCAGTGAGCATACCTCTTCACTTGGATATATGCTCATTCACCATCATCCTCTGCTTCCAGCCCCCAACTTCTTAGCAAGCCATGTGGCTCATGTATACGTCAGTGGTGTACTTTGCTCAGAAGATTGTCAGGTGTCACAGTATCAAAGTCCAAACTTAGACTACATCCACAGCCCTTCCCCTGGTCACCTCCCTGGTCATACACTTCAAGAAGGTGATCAGGTTTGTTTGGCACAATCTGCACCTTATGAGGCCATGCTGAGGGAGCAAGAACCTTGACCTCAACTAAGTGCTACATGTTCTAGCCTTGATAATTGCTCCAGGCCTTTGCCCAGCACTGATGTCAGGCTGACTAGCCAGTTGTTACCACGGTCTAACCTTGCTCTTTTCTTGAACATGAGGATCACATAGGTCACTTTACAGTCCTCCAGAACCATTGGGAGATATACTGTAGGCACTCCTCCAGTGTGTGTTGAGGCATGAGGTCATAGGCCAAATGCTCATCAGAACACATCAGAGGAATGCCTATATCTCAACAATAATCCAACCAGAGAGCAGCATATGTGGCTGCCATCTTGACCCATTTTGTAAAGAAATGTCATCTTGGTATAAATTTAAAGATTATACATTAAAAGAGTGACCATTTACCTTTGTGTACTATAATGTAGTAACTTTGGACAAGGAATAGATCAGAGCTACCTTGTGAAATAAATTTAGAGGAGAGCTTGGATACTCTGAATCGAAAAATAAATAAGTGTGTAACTCCTAGGTGGCACTATCCCAAGGGCTACTATCCCTGCCTGTTTGGCTAGTAGCCGGTTAAGGGGCCTGAGTTCTGAAACGGGTGGTCAAGCTAACCAGGGCACAGCCGTCTGGGATACTGTAACCCCCCTCCTTCCCCTCTAGTGGCCTGAACACTGTACAATAATCACTTTCTCAAAACCCCTGGTACACCACACAAGTACCCATACTGTTTGCACTTACCACCAGGGATGGTTCTTCTGGCTCGAGCCTGAGGACCCCCTGTAAAACAACGTTATGCACAGCAAATAGCAACAGTACAGTACTTTGAGCACAAACTGGAACCACAGTCAAATTACATGCAGAAAAAGTTAGATCTGATTTATTCAGGGGACAATCAATCAAGCAGTTATGCATACGCTTTGAGTCTCCCCACACAATCGCACCTTTGGGTACCCAGGTGGAGAAGAGATGGGCTGGCCAGGACTGTGGCCTGGGGTTGGCCGGCATCACAGCTGGTTGGGGCCCTGTGATGGAAAACACAACATGCACAGTACACAATATTTGTAATCCAGAGCTAGAGGACTCAGTTCATTAAGGAAACGAAACAAGACAATCAGATGACACACTCAGATTAAGCTGTTGTTGCAGGGAGCTACCCTGGTATTTACTGACGATACCTAAGACTGGACACAGGCTGGATGAAAATTGAGACTGCAGGTGGTTGATCTGGAACGCCAGGAGAAGCAGGGCCCACACGAGTTGCAGAGGCATCATTCCTGTTCAAGCATGGAGCAGGGGGCTGATCCCCAGGCAGGTCTCTCGTCGATGGCTTCTCTGTGCAGTGGGTAGTCTGGCTGGCCCAGTCTGGCAAGGCCCAGACCACATGGAGACAAATTCGGACGCAGTCCATTTTGGGCTGGATACAGCTTCCAGCAAGCAGAACACAGTTTACACAGTAGGGAATTAACTCACGGCCCACTAGCAGCTCATAGCACATTTACATGTAATGGAATTCTAGTGTACCAGGCAAAATACTCCCCGGTCACAATCGCAAAGCCTCTGCACACACCGGGAGCCTAGGGGTAGCTGGAACTCCTGACAGGCCGATCGCATTCAGCAAAAACTTCAGTCTTCTTCAGGTTGAGCCTAGCCCACTTCAATAGCTTACTTTAGTCACACAAACTTGGATTTAGTTCAAAAACAGTTCTCTTTCCCCTCTCAGGGCAGCAGGCAGAGATGCAAGCCAAGTCTTAGCCCTTTCACAGTTCTCCCATGCAAATCCACTCTGGATTGCTGCTCAAAAAACACTTGAACTCTTCTCATCTCACTTCCCAGCTCAGAGCTAACTGAAAATTGCAAGCAGTGTGGGATTTTCCCAAGATCCAAAAGGTTCAGTTGGCTGATTTGACTGTCAGTCAAAGCAATAACTCCCCATTCAGCTGCAAAAAAGGTGCCAAAAGCTCCAAACTACAGTTCCTACAGATTTTGACTCCAGACAGCTCCTGTAGTCTGGCTACATTTTAGGTCCCACCAGAACTGATTGGTCCAATTTGCAGTCCAGAACCAAGATAGTGGCGACAAACAAAACAGTCCTTGCTACAAAAAAGGCAGGTTAGACAAACTACATTATCATTATTACTCTAAATGATTTTCAGCAAATAGTTACATTTTTCAACAGAGCTCCCTCTCAGATTACTTATGCTGCAATCAGGCAGCTCTTAAAGAGATATTACACAGAGGCTATACAGGTTCTGGTAATCACATTTAAACTGCTAAAACGCAGGACACCAGCCAGGCAGTGAGCATTTAAGGAAGTTCAAGGAATACTTTTAGGGATCCCTCATTTGTAGGGTTACACCCTTTTCTGCCTGGAAAAACTTGGTGTCTGTGTCAAGTCTGTACCATCATAACATTGAAAATGCAATATATACAAGATATTTATGCCATTAGCATGCTATGCAAATACTATCTGATTCATCAATTGGCATAACTTGTCACTTTACTATACATTTAAATGTACATCATTCCATTCTGAAAATGCATTATGCATATTTCATGCAGGTAAATTAAACATTACTATACAGAATCATGTAATAACTTCTTGTACTCTAAACATTGCAAGAGGAGGCCCTTTCCTATCAGCTAACTTGGGGCTGGATGGGGCAGGGGCACCATGGTGGGAAGGCAAAACAAGTAACCTGGAATGGGCCGTCAAGCTTAATTTGGGCAGTGAGCTCTGAGAGACATAAACACCTTTATGGACTACATTGAGAGGCAAATCCACTGTCCTCCAGGGGGAGTCGTAACCAAAGCGCACCACTGGCTTGACAGTTTGGCCAGTCTTTCTGGGGTGAACAACCACAGTCTCTGTACTTTCAGCAATGGTCTTGGAGCTTTCACCACTTGTGAGGGGTGCCTCTGCATGAAGGGGAATGTCCAAGCTGGGAGCAGTGTCAGCCCCTTGCTCTGTAGTCTCTATTTCTATAACACTTGGCTCATTTTGAAGACACTCTGGCACTGAAGGGGGGTTGTCAGCACTCTCATAGTGTTCCTCAAGTTCTGGCATGCAACCAGAAAGACTCATGCCATCAGCCTCTCCTTCAGGCAAATCATACAGTTCCACGATACACAAAGACTCAGCATCCTCAGACGTGATACTTTGTACTTCACCTTCAGGGAGCATGGTTCCAAGGATGATGCCAGGGCATTAGCCAGTCCAGAAGGCCCAGTTTCATCCCCATAATTCAACATAGGATTTCCACGAAACAACTGACTCTGTTCATATGAGGGGTAATAGGCATTATCACACTCAGTGTCATCCGAGTTAGACCGGCAGTCACTATCATTCTGGACCTGCTGCGGGGGGGGGGGTCTTAAATTGGCAACCATGGGGGCAGACTAACTCTGTCTCTTTCTTGCAGCAGCATGAGTCACTGGTACAGGGGAATCAATCTTGTTAGGTTCAGACTCTATTATAACTTGACCAATAGATAGCAAGTGGTTACGGTGCATGGTCTTGACAGCTTTGGAGTTATTCTCAGGGCGTACTTTGTACACTGGCAAATCATCCAACTTTCCAACTATGACATGGAGAAGATGGTACCATCGATCAGCAATTTTGTGTTTACATGCAGTCCTAAATTTTGCAACAATACACTGCCTAAGCTCTTGAGCCTTTACTTTTCTATCATGTCTCTCTTTGTTGGCTAGATTTCTTTTGGTGGCCATTGTCTATGCCAGTTGATAGGCATGGTTCAATTGAGCTTTCAGTTTTTGTACATATTGCAGGTAAACTTCAGCTCGGACCCCATCGGGAGAAACCCCCAAACAGACATCAACAGGCAGCCGGGCCTCTCTCCTGAACATGAGGCGGTAGGGAGAGAACCCGGTAGCATCATTCTTCGTGCAATTGTATGCATGTACCAAGGTGCTAATCTGCTGGCTAAATTTGTACTTGTCTTTTGGGTGGAGGGTGCCTAGCATGTCTAGCAGGGTGTGGTTAAAGTTTTCTGGTTGAGGATCCCCTGTGGGTGATAAGGGGTGGTTCTTGACTTTTGCACACCCCATAGAGAGAGCATTTCTTTGATTAGCCGACTGTCAAAGTCCTGGCCCTGATCAGAGGGAATTCACCGGGGGTCACCGTAGTGGATGAAGAAATTTTCCACTATCCCCTTGGCCATGGTAGATGCTTTTTGATCTTTGGTGGGAAAAGCTCATGCATACTGTGTGAAATGGTCCATAACCACTGACACATTGCCAATGTTTCACTGATCAGGCTCTAAACTCAAGGAGCCTATGCACACTAGTTTCATTGGGGTGCTGGTATTAATGTTGACAAGGGGGGCAGCCCTCTGAGGCAGGGCTTTTCTCTGCAGGTAGAGACTACAAGTCCTTACATGGTGCTCAACATTGGTCCGCATCTTGGGCCAATAGAATCGAGATCGTACTAGGTCAAAGGTCCGGTCGATACTGAGGTGGCCCTAATGATTGTGGAGGGACCTCAGTAGCAAACCTTTGAAGGCTGTGGGCAGGACCAATTGTTGCATGTCTATTTGGGCACCCCAATCTACTGTCTCTCTGTACAACAACTGATTAAGCAGCTTCAACCTAGGGCCTTCTTTAAACAAGAAAGCGGTTCACAGATCAGAGGAACGCAACTTAGACACATCTTTTCCTACATGAAGGGCGTCAAGGGCTGGCTGAATCATAGGATCTCAGGATTGAGCCCATTGAATGCTGTCATTGTCAAACTGAGGTAGTGCACTAATATCTAGAGCAGAAAAGTGGCAATATGCAGCCGGTATGCAGGTGTCAGAGGGGCCCAAGCAATCAACTAAGCAGTCCGCTGTGTCCATAGACATCTGTTAATTTCTTTCAAACTTTTGGCACAATGCTCAGATAACAGGTTCAGACAGCCTGACCCAGTCGCTCTTGGAAATGGGCCTCCGGGATAGGGCGTTGGCATCAATATGATTCAGGCCTGATCAGTATTCGACAGCATAATCATGTGTTGACAATGCAGAAAGCCACCGGTGCCCCATGGAGTCTAACTTATCTGAAGTCTGTACATAGGTCAATGGGTTATTGTCAGTCTTCACCAATATTTTCGACCCATCGAGGTAATCATAAAACTGGTCGACAATGGACCATTTTAATGCAAGGAACTCCAATTTGTGCACAGGGTAGTTTCGCTCTGATGGGGTCAGACTTCTACTGGCGTTTGCCACTGGTCTCAAACCATCCTCATGGTCTTGATACAGTACAGCTCCTAGATCCTGCAGACTGGCGTCAGTTTGCAGCACATAAGTTTTGGTGGGGTCAGCATAAGCGAGGATGGGGGCGTAGGTGAGCTGGTATATGACTTCGTGGAAGGCTGCTTAATAGTCAGGCATCCAATGGGACCCGAAAAGTTCACCTGGGTGGAAATAGGATTTGTCTGGTTCTTTGATGGCCCCTTTTTTGTATTTCTCATTGGTAGGAGGGTAACCCTGGGTAAGATTCAAGAGTGGCTGAATCACTTTGGAATAGTCCTTTATGAACCGCTGGTAGTAGCCACAGAATCCCAGGAAACATTGTAGTTCTTTCAAATTGTGGGGCTGAGGCCAAGTAGTCAAGGCTTCAACTTTACTAGGATCAGTCTCAATCCCTCTGTAGACACTATGTGCCCCACATACTTCACAGAGGTTTGGAAAAACTGGCACTTGTCAATGGACAGCTTGAAGAAGAAATCTTCCAGTCGGTCTAGTACTTTGAACAGTCAACTCTCATGTTCCTCTAGGGAGCTCCCAAAGACAATGACATTGTCCAAGTACACCAGGCATTCCAGCAAATTCATGTCTCCCACCATTCATTCCATAAGTCGCTGAAAGGTGGCTGGGGTGCCCGATATCTCCTGTGGCATTCTCAGGAATTCATAGAACCCCAAAGAACAGATGAAGCCTGTCTTCTCATGGTTCTCCGGAGTCATCAGAATCTAGTAATATCCACTGTGAAGATCCAACAGCGAGAACCATTTGCTCCCATTCAGACAATCCAGTGCATCTTGTATACGGGGCATGGTGTATTGATCGAGGACGGTCCGCCAATTCAGAGTTTGATAATCAACACACATTCTCACAGATCCATTTTTCTTATGCACAACCACAATGGGAGAAGCATACGGGCTCCTGGATTCCTGTATCACACCAGCTGCGAGCATTTCCTGCAAGTGTCTTCTCACATCGTCTATGTCTGCACGGGCTAGGTGTCGAGACCTCTCTCGAAATGGTCATTCATCATGCAGGCGTATGTGATGCTCTGCATCCTGGACACATCCCATATCCCATTCCTTCAATAAAGCACTTGATCTCTCTGAGCAAGTTTCTGGCTAATTCTAGTCTTCCATTCAGCTGGCAACAGGGAGTCACCAAAATCAAATAAGTCGGGAGTCACTCTAACTGAATTGCCAGGGTGCTTGTTGCTGGGCAACACTGCAGTGTCTGCGCAGTGTACCATAGCTAGGGTGCATCCTCTGTTCACCCAGATCTCCCGATCTGACATTATGAATCTGGACCATCACTCATCATGCATAGGCATGAGCATGAGCTGGTAAGATGCTATGCTTAACCAATAATCCTTCCGGCAATTTTCCATCGCCTGGTGCATCCAACATCAGTATTTTGTTTTGACATCTTATGGAGGCAGACCTTCCCTTGAATGGTACACTGGGTGTTAGGGCCAGTACCATTGAATCGGATCCTTCTTCCACACGACCCCTACTGGATCATCCTGGTCCACTCCCTTGGGGTTCTGTTGCAAATCATAGGCCCTCTTGATCAGAGCAGGAATTCTTAGGGCACTCCCAGTCTGTTGAACTTGTTTTTCACAACAGAGTTGTGCCAGTCTCCCAAACATATGGGCGTTGGTCCCAATGAACAAGGGAACCCCATCATAAAGTCCAGTAGGGGGACACCCTAAGGCTAGTGTCTTGACTTGCTCCTCTACACCAGTTACAGGTGCAGGAAATGACAACCAGAGGTGGACATGTCCTAGGTAGGGATAAGATTTGTCACTCATCCCCTCCACACATGTAGGCCTTCCGGGGATAGTAGGAGCACAGCAGATAAGTGTTTGTCATACCAGTCCTTAAATACAATGGTCCCTTGTGAGCCACTGTCCAGCACAGCCCGATTAGGAATATCATTCACAGCCACAGTAGTCTCCATTGAAGGGCCCACTATTTTGGACCAGTCTGGAGGGATAGCAGCAGGGGCTTGGATGGATGATTTAGCCCCAAAAGGGTTTGAGTTTGGATATCTGAAGCCTTCACTGCTGTTATTTTGTGCACTCCTTGACCACTGATTCATTTTCTGATGCTCTCCTTGAAGCTGGTTCACCACTTTCTCTAAGTCTTTCTGAGATCGGCATTCTGTCTTCATATGGCCATTCTTTCCACAGTGGTGACAAACGATAGACTCCTGGGTCATCCTTGGAGAGAACATTGCATGAGAAACTGAAGTAGTATCAAGAGATTGGGATCCAATATCTGCTTGCAGCAGTGAGAGGGGTGTAACATGTCTCAATAGTTCCTTTAGGGTGGCAGTCAATTCTTTGATTTCAGCCTGGGAGCTATCCTCAGCAGAGGATGCCTGAGGGTGCACCCCCAGCCCCATGACAGTCATGTCCTGAGAGGAACTAGAACCTTGTTCCACATGGAGAACCCTTGCAGAGGTGTCCACCTTCAACTCTAGGACTTCCTTTAATAGATTGACTTTCCAAAACTGGGCCTAGGGCGGGAAGTCCTTTGCATTCTCAGAGTGCTTGTTAGGTGCCGATGTTTGCCCCTGAACCCAGCTTGGATGATCACTGTCTGTCACTTGCGCAGTAGCAGCAGATATTGATGAAATCCCCCCAAGGTTGCTTGCTCACCCCCAAATTTCTTTCATTAGCCTCATAGAGAGGGGCAATTCCAGTTGGTTGGCAGGTACAACTGAAACAGTAACAATTCTGAAAATGGAGCAGACTTAAGGATCTGGTCCAGCCTAGTTCGATCTAATCCATTTAACGGCAAACTGTCCTTTCTGAGGCACTCTTGTAGCAGATTTTCAAGCCGAGTTACATACATGGACAATGGCTCCTGAGTACTGCTGGGCGTTTCTTACTCTTTACCACAGGTCCTCATCTGAATCCGGGCTCCCATACACATTCTCCAATGCATCAAGATAGTCCTGTGCAGTTGCTTGGGTTATTGGCCCGCTTGGCATGGATGGTAGCCAGGGCAGGACTTCAGAGGCTCTCACTCAACCTCTTTAGTTTCTCTGCTTCTGAGCATTGCCATTCAAGTACTAGAGGGGCAACATAGTCTATCCAGGTCTCCCAGTCATCCTTCCACTGGGGGTGGGGAGGGTGCCCAAGAAGATTCTCAACCTTCGGTAGGAGTCATGACTAATGGCAGGTACAGATATAGGGGCCAGCATTGTCATGGGCACAGAAGGTGGGGCAGTAACAGGTGCTGGAGTGGGAGGGGGTGTTGGGGAGGGAACATCCCCAGGTGGCAGGAATAGTTTCTTAAAGTTCTCTTTGGTTTTCCCTTCCTCCAGCAACAACTTAGCAAATTTCTCCACAAGAGTCTCAGACAATAGGGGGAGCTCATCCTCCCTGGAGTTTTTACTGTCTCTAGTTATCACTCTCCAGGTGGCTGGGGTCTCTTCTGGGGCAATAGTCCGTGGCACTTTGGAACTGTCCACTGGGTCACTACACCCTACTAACGCCATGAAAGTTTGGGTGGTCAAATCAGCCTGTCGCCCCACCACCACAGCATTTGTTAAACATTCAGCTTTGGAAAGTACTACTTCTACAGCGTCCTTACCAATGTTCAGGGGGAATATCCAATACAAGCAGGGCATTGTGAGGGTCAGTCTCCTGCCCTGTTCACCACCCCACCAACTGGTGCACAGCCACTTCTGTTGGGGTAGCTATTTATGTTTGACAATAATTCATAGTTTCGGCCACTAGAAGACACAAAATCCCAGCGGTGAGCCTCCAAGATGTAACCCCTAGGTGGTGCTATCCCAATGGCTACTACCCCTGCCTGCTTGGCTAGTAGCAGGTTAAGGGGCCTGAGTTCCCAAATGGGTGCCTCCACCTGGAGGTCAGGGTTGGTAGTGGTAAAGCTAACCAGGCACAGCCCTCCGGGACACTGTAACCCCCATCTTTCTCCTCTAGTAGCCTGAACACTGAACAATAATCACTTTCACAGTACCCCTGATACTCCACACAAGTACCCACACTGTTTGCACTTACCACCAGGGCTGGTTCCTCTATCTCAGCCCTGGGGACCCCCTGTAAAACAAGGTTATGCACAGCATATAGCAACAGTGCAGTGCTTTGAGCACAAACTGTAACCACAGTCAGATTACATGCAGAAATGGTTAGATCTGATTTATTCAGGGGACTTGAACAAGGGAGGGGCAAAATCAGGTTAATTAGCTTAAAGGTTACATCAGTCAAGCAGTTATGCATGCTCTTTGATTCCCTCCACACAGTCACACCTCTAGGCACCCAGATGGAGAAGAGATGGGCTAGCTAGGACAGTTGCCCATGGTTGGCCGGCATTGCAGCTGGTTGGGGCCCAGTGATGGAAAACATAACATGCACTGTACACAATATTTGTAATCCGGAACACGAGGGCTCAGTTGGTAAAGGAAAAGAAACAACAAGACAATCAGATGACACACTCAGATTTAGTTGTTGTTGCAGGGGGCTTCCCTGGTATTTACTCACGATACCCAAGACTGGGCACAGGCTGGATGAAAATCGAGACTGCAGGTGGTTGATCTGGAATGCCAGGTAGAGCAGGGTCCACATGAGTTGTAGAGGCATTATTTCTGTTCAAGCGTGGAGCAAGGGGCTGATCCCCAGGTAGGTCTCTCATCGATGACTTCTCTGTGCAGTGGATAGTCTGGCTGGACACATTTACATGTAAGGGAAGTCTACTGTACCAGGCAAAGTGCTCCCTGGTCACAATCGCAAAGTCTCTGCACACACCGGGAGCTTAGGGGTAGCTGGAACTCCTGACAGGCCGATTGCATTCAGCAAAATCTTCGGTCTTCTTCAGGTTGAGCCTGGCCCACTTCAGTAGCTTATGTTAGTCACACAAACTTGGATTTAGTCCAAAAACAGTTCTCTTTCCCCTCTCAGGGCAGCAGGCAGAGATGCAAGCCAAAACTTAGTCCTTTCACAGTTCTCCCATACAAATTCACTCAGGACTGCTGCTCAGAAAACACTTGTGCTCTTCTCATTTCACTTCCCAGCTCAGAACTAACTGAAAATTGCAAGCAGTGTGGGATTTCTCCAAGACCCAAAAGGTTTGGCTGGCTGATTTGACTGTCAGTCAACACAAGAGCTCCCCCTTCAGTTGCAAAAAAGGCTTCAAAAGCCCCAAACTACAGTTCCTACAGATTTTGACTCCAGACAGCTCCTGTAGTCTGACTACATTTTAGGTCCCACCAGAACTGATTGGTCCTATTTGCAGTCCAGGACCAAGATAGTGGAGACAAACAAAACAGTCCTTGCTACAAAAAAGGCAGGTTAGATAAACTACATTATCATTATCACTCTAAATGATTCCCAGCAAATAGTTGCATCTTTTAACAGAGCTCCCTCTCAGATTAATTATGCTGCAATCTGGCAGCTCTTAAAGAGACAGTACACAGAGGCTATACAGGCTCTGGTAATCACATTTAAACTGCTAAAATGCAGGACACCAGCCTGGCAGTGAGCATTTAGGCAAGCCCAAGGAAGACTTTTGGGAACTCCATTTGTAGCAGGGTTACAAGTAGAATTGAACTTTAGCTATAAAAATTCAGAAGTGTCTCAATTATAATGAAGTACTAAGTAATCTTAGAGATGAAATTAGTTGTGCACCTTTAGCAACAGATATTTTTCACATGCTAGTTTTAGTATAGTCACAACTGATGCATGGATAAGAGGCTAAAGGGGCTCAACATGTGCTCCCCTGAGGACAGAAGGGAGAAGAAGGAGGATATGATCGAGACCTTCAAATAAGAAGGGCCTCTTTAGTCTTAGTGGGAACAAGTCCATTAGGGGGCATAGCCTAAAGCTGGTAGGAGAAAGATTGAAGAGAGAGATGAGGAGACACTTTTCCACTGAAAGAGTGGTGACCAAGTGGAACAAGTTGCCGAGGAGGACGCCTCCTGAAAATGGTAGATAGCTTCAAGAGAGGATGGGACAGAATAATGGGAAAATTGCAGGTGGTGGAGGGTGAGAAGGAACTTGAGGGGGTTCGGGGGCATTTGGGGATGGGGGCAAGTCCATCTGTAGGCACGGGGGACCTGCACATTTGAGCAGACTAGATAGACCTTAAGGCCTTTATCTGCTGGCATATTCATATGTTTATATGTATTCCTCTTGAGTAGCTATTCATTTAAAGTAAACCTTAAAATAAATAACTTAATAAAACACTCTGAATCAGGAAAGCAGAACTTCAACACTGAAAGATTCCATAGCATTCTAAAAGAGGAATCTTAAAGGTGCAAATGAAAAGGTTACCTCTTCAGTAGTTCTTTTTGTCCTCAGAGCAGAACAAGTAAGAATGAAAAAGAAACTCGATTAAATGTACAAAACTGAATGACCTTTCTGGGAAATTATAACTAGTTTAATTTTGATTTCTGGAAAGGGGTTTTAGCATTATATCACTATTCTCACCATATGTAACACAAAAAACATAGAAGTTGTTGGCAGATAAGGTCACCTCTTGGCCTACCTAGTCTGCCCTAAATTCCCCACATTCTGTGCTACAGCAGACCCTACTCAATCTCCGGCCTTATCCTCCCCCAGCCCTAGTACCATGGTCCCCTTGCGTCTATCCCATGCATGCTTGAATCCTGCTACCATTTTAGTACCCACTGCCTCCACTGGCACAGCATTCCAGACATCCACCACCCTTTCTGTGAAGAAGTGTTTCCTCACGTCCTGTCTGAGTCTCCCCCCACCAGCTTCATGTCATGACCCCAGTCCTTGAGCATCTCTTTCTATGTACAATGCTATCCTCCTGCATCTTATTTATACCATTGAGGTATTTGAATGTTTCTATCATGTTCCCCGTTTCCCTCCTTTCCTCTAGAGAGTACATTGTTAACGCCTTGAGTTTTTCCTGATAGGGTTTCTAATGCAGGCCATACACCCGTTTGGTTGCCCTCTTTTACACTGTCTCTATCTGATCTATGTGTTAACCTCCTACAAATGGGGGTTCCTGAAAAGTCTTACTTGAGCTTGTCTAAATGCTCACTGCCAGGCTGGTGTCCTGCATTTTTGCAGTTTAAATGTGATTGCCAGAGAGTGCATATATAGCCTCTGTGTACTGTCTATTTAAGAGCTGCCTGGATTGCTGGCATAATTAACCTAAAAGGGAGTTCTGTTAGAAGATGTGCTTGTTTGATGGTCATTTGTTAGAGCAGTAATAATATTGCAGTTTGTTCTAACCTGCCTTCTTTGCAGCATGGTCAGTTCTGTTTGTTTCCATCATCTTGGTCCTGGACTGCTGAAATGGGCAAATCAGTACATTTGGGGCTCTAAAATGGAGCCTGCCTACAGGGGCTTGGTGGGGTCAAAACTTGTAAGAAATGCAGTTTTGGGCTTTTTGAGCCTAAAATAACCTGGATGGGGAGCCTTTGTTGTGATTGACAGACTGATCAGCCAACCGAACCTTTTGGATCTTGGGGAAAGTCTCAAACTGCTTTGCAGTTTCAGTTAGATCTGAGTTGGGAAGTAAAGAAGTAACAGCTCAAGGTAGTTTGAGCAGCAATCTATAGTGGATTCATGTGGGAGAACTGTGGAAAGGCTTGAGTTTTGGTCTGGATGCCTGTCTGCTGTCCCCGAGAGGGAATTTGTGCGTTTTTCGCACTGAATCCGAACTTGGAGAGCTAAGTAAGCCACTGAATTGTGACCAAGCTCCTACCTGAAGAAGACCGAAGATTTGCTGAATGCAATCGACTTGTCTTGACTTCCAGCCACCTCTGAACTCTTGGATTGTGCAGAGACTCTGTAATAGCGATTGGAGAGCCTTTTGCCTGGTGCAGTGGAATTTCCTTACATGTGAATGTGTTGTGTGCTTATAGTGGGCCGTGATTTGGTTCCCCACTGTGGTTTGAATTGTATTCTGCTTGCTGGAAGCTGCATTAGAATTTCCTTATGTGTAAATGTGCTGTGTGCTGCTAGCGGGTCTCAATTTGGTTCCTCACTGTGGTTTGAACTGTATTCTGCTTGCTGGAAGCTGCAACTAGCCCCACGGACTGAATCCAAAATCATCTCCATTGGGCCTGGGCCTTGCCACACTGGCCCAGCCAGACTACCCGCTGCACAGAGAAAGCATTGATGAGAGACCTGCATGGGGATCAGCCCCCTGCTCAACACTTGAACAGGAACAACGCCTCGGTGATTCGTGTGGGCCCCGCTTCTCTGGGCACTCCAGCTCAACAACCTGCTGTCTCATTTTCATCCTGCCTGCGGCCAGTATTGGGTATCATGAGTAAACATCAGGATAGCTCCCTGCAACAACAGCTAAATCTAAAGTGTTGTCATCTGATTGTCTTGTTGCTTTTTCTTTCATGAACTGAGCCCCCCGTCTCCGAATTACAAGTAGTGTGTGTTGTGCATGTTGCTTTTTTCCATCACAGGGCCTCAACCAGCTGCAATGTTCCTGGCTAGCCCACTATTTTCCTACCTAGGTACCCAGAGTGTGTGACTGTGTGGGGACTTAAAGCGCATGCATAACTGTTTGATTAATATAGCCTTTAAGCCAATCAGCCTGATTACGCCCCTTCCTTGTTCAAGTCACCTGAATAAATCATATCTGACTTTTTTGCTGCCTTTAACCTGACATTGGTTCCAATTTGTGCCAAGAGTACTGTACTGTTGCTATTTACTGTGCATAACTTTGTTTTACAGGTGGTCCCCAGGGTCAAGCCAGAGGAACCAGCCCTGGTGGTTAGTGCAAACAGTGTGGGTACTGGTATGGTGTACAAGGGGTACTGTGAAAGTGATTATCGTATTTTGCTCAGGCCACTAGAAGGGAAAGAGGGGGGTTACAGTGTCCCAGAGGGCTATGCCCAGGTTAGTTTGAGCACTACCAACCCTGACCTCTGGGTGGAGTCACCCGTTTCAGAACTCAGGACCCTTAACCTGCAACTAGTCACACGAGGCAGGGGTAGTAGTCCCAGGGATAGCGCTACCTAGAGTTACATATGTCTTTCTGGAGATGGGGCCTCCAGAACTAAACACAGTATTCTAGGTGAGGCCTAGTCATTGATCTACATGGTGGTAACACTGCTTCCTTCTTTCTGCTGGTGATACTCCTCCCTATGCACCCAAGCATTCTACTAGTTTTTCTCTTTGCCTTATCACACTGCTTTGCTACCTTCAGGTTATCAGAAATGATGACCCCCAGGTCCCTTTCCTGCTCAGTGTTTGACAATACTTCCCCCAAATGGTATGTTGCCCTTGGATTTTGTTCCTCATGTCCTTCATTTCGCACTTTTTGAATAGGGTGGTCCAACTTACTAGGGCACCCTGGTACTATGAGAGACTTTAATATCACCCTCAACCCTAATCTAGAGCTCTACTGGGGTTTCAAGGGGCAGACAGCTGGCACACAATTTTTAAAGATTTGTTCAGGAGGTGGGCTGGGTTGATGTGTGGCGTACCTTCACCCTAGAGAAGGAGATACACTTTTATTCCACTGTACATGGCTCTTACTCTAGCATAGACCATTGCTACACAGAAAGAATGTTTAGAAACTCTTATGGAGGCAGCTATTGGTGATATTGTCCACTGATCATGCCCCAGTCATTATGACATGGGATTTGGGCCTTGAGAAGCGAAACACGTTGTGGAGATTTAATCCTGTCCACCTTAAAAGTGCCCAATTTGAGAATTTCTCAATGAGAAAATACAAGAAATCCTGAGGACAACTCAAACCCTGAAATTACCTCCGCTGTTAGGTGGGACACACTGAAGGCAGTCCACGGGCCACCTTATCCAATACTCTTCTTTCCAGGCTAGCAACCGAGGGGAAAAAACAAGGACACTTGGAGGGGAACCTCCACTTCCTCCAGACTGCCCATCAACAGGGGGACAACTCAGTAGTGGCCCAGTTGGCACAAGTCAAGCAGGAGTTGGACTCCCTGGTTTGTCAGAATACAGAGATAGCACTAGCCTTTTTAAGGCAAAGGTATGGGGAGGTGGGACCGAGGGCCTCTCATCTACTTGCCTACAGGCTTCGTAGGCAGCATCAGCTTGCCACTATACCACTATCAGGGACCCTACATTGGGTACTATTTACTCCAAAATTTGCCAGGTTACCCAAATTTTTTGTGATTACTATAGAACACTATACTCACTGGACCATCTATCAGACCCAGAGGATATTGAAACCTTACTCTCCCCATTGAGCCTCTCTAAGCTGAACGAGGATCAAATGTCCTCTCTAGTCTCTCCCATAACATACTCTGAACTGAAAGCAACCATTTCCCGATCCAAAACTATGAAGGTCCCTGACCCTGATGGGTATGGTACAGAAATTTATAAACATCTGGACAGTAAATGCTCACCCCAACCCTCCTATGGGTCTTCAACGATGTATTGCAAGATTTGACAAACCCCCCAACTAGCTGGTCATATGCAGTGATATCCCTTATTCCTAAGCCTGGCAAAGGCCCACAAAGTTGTGCATCATACTGCCCAATTTCAGTTTTAAATGTAGACTATAAATACCTGATGTATATTTTGGCTAAACGCCTGGACATAGTCCTCCCTGAAATAATCACTCTAGATCAGACAGGTTTTGTCAGTGGCAGATCCACTATAGATTACACTAGAAGGCCCTGCATCTACAGTAGTACAAGAAATGCAAACTGCGATAACACCCTCTGTCCTGCTCAGCCTAGACGCCGAGAAGGCATTTGACAGAGTCGTGTGGCCTTTTTTATTCGCTGTCATGTCAAGGATGGATTTTCCCCTTCCCTTTATTTCCCTGATAAAAACACTTTATTCTTCACCCCAGGCCTGTGTGAAAGTTTTGGGACACCATTCCCATTACTTTCCCTTATTTAGGGGCACCCGCCAGGGCTCTCCTCTGTCTCCTTTTTTATTTGCTATTTTTATTGAACTTCTGGCGCAAGCCATTAGAGATTCCCCTTGGATAAGGGGAATACAGGTGGAGGGCATGGAACACTGTATAGCTCTTTATGCAGATGATGTTCTGCTTTTTTTAACAAACCCGTCCCAATCAGTTCCATCAGTCTTCAAACTACTAGACCACTTCGGTAAGTGCTCAGGGTATAAACTTAACACCACCAAAAGCAAAGTATTGACTTTTCATTTTCCCCCTCTTTAACATTCAAACAAAGGTACCCATTTCATTGAGATTTGGACAAATTAAAATACCTAGGTATATACCTTTCCCACCAGGCAGCTGATATAATGAAACATAATTATGACACGTTTCTGCTCAACTGCAGGCAGATGTGGTGGGATGGAATATCCTTCCCCTGAACTTACTTCAGAGGGTTGATTTTATTCATGTGGTGATCTTGCCTTGGGCCCTTTATTTGTTTCGGAATGTGCCAATATACATCTTGAATAAGACTTACAGAGCTTGGAACAAGCTAATCAGCAGATTCATCTGGGCTGGCAAATGGCCTAGAATAGAGGCATCCATCCTTTACCTCCCTAGGAAATTAGGTGGGCTCGCCCTCCCTAATCTTAAGCTTTATAATTGGGCCTCACACCTTTCCTTTATAGTATGCTGACTAGCTAGGTCTAGCCCTGTTCTGTGGGGGGAGATTGAAGAGAGCTTAATGCCTTTTAAGCAGCTAATTAAAACCATGACATACCGAATGCCTCCTTCCCTCTTACATGACTCAGCTCTGACGAACCCCTGGATTGTACACCAGATGAAAGCCTGGAATGCCATACATAGACATCTGTCTCTTTCACCATTTCTCCCATTCATTTGTCCCATTACCCTAATGGAGGACTTCCAGTCAGCACTATATGATCATACATTTACCACTTGGGAGCATCTGGGGCTCTCTAACCTCACTCAGTTCCAAAGTGGAGGAGAATTTAAATCCTTTCTGGACTTAAGTCATACGTACAGTCTGAGGCACCAAGATTTTTTTTGATATCTGCAACTAAGACATTTTTTTTATTCCCTTCCAATCCAGATACGACAATTCGAACACTCTCCCCTGCTGATTCCCTGTATTCAACAACTCGTACAAGCTGGCAATATGCCCCATATTGTCTCTGCCCTGTACAGGGCACTTGGGGATACCCTAGGAGTGACTTTTGAAAGCATATGTGCTAAATGGACGGAGGAATTTGGTTTTGGCATTCCAAAGGAAAATTGGTATAAGGGCTGTCTCTCAATAACTAAACTTACATATTCCCATAGCTGGAGACTTTTTTTCTGGCAGATATTGACTAGGATCTTCCGTACTCCCGTAGTGACAGCACATTTTTCTCCAGCATGATCGGGGACCTGCTGGAGACAGTGCGGTGAATCTAGGGCGCATCATACCCACATACTTTGGGCATGTCCCCTGATACAGCCTTTTTTGACTTCATTACAATCGGAATTGAGATCTCTCTTCGATACCCCACTCATTCTAATTGTAGATTTGTTTATCCTTCATATCTTCCCCAGAACTCAAGGACTCACATATACAATATCTCCTGGGAGTCTTGCTGCTAGTGGCCAAGAAGGCTCTGACCCGACACTGGCTTACCCCCAGGGCCCCGACCGTGTCAGAGTGGAGAGAGGTTGTTATTCGGATCTATAAATCAGAAAGAATTTCCTACCACCTAAATGATAAAACTGACCTATGCACAATGAAATGGTCCAGATGGGTACTCTACAGTATGTGTAGGGTCCCTTCTTTGTTCCTTAACGGAGAGCCATGGAGAGAATGGTTAACCAGAGGAGGAGGACCCCTAAATTTGACCATGTACAACCTAACTAGTAGTTCTAGACATCCAGGTAATTGGACATGGGTCTTGTTTAACTGTATAATTCAATCGTCTTAATTATTTACAGCCAGAAACTGTAGTCTACATTATATAAGCTGTTATGGTTGCTGTGCCTTATCTGATATTTTATTTTTTTATCCTTTTTTTTTTTTAGGACACTGAATGAAGTATAATTATAATGCTATGATGACTGATTCTATTTTGTAACCACAAGCAATTAATGTATTTAATAAATTGTGACTGCCTTCTTCCTTTCCCATTACCCATCTTTTTTTCATTTGTACCCCTTCCCCCCAAGTTGAAAAACTGAATACAATTATAATTACACAAAAAAGGAAAGCAGAACTGCAACACTGATAGGTTTCATAGCATTCTAAAGGAGGAACCTCAAAGGGGCAAATGAAAAGGTTACCTTTTCAGTAGCTCTTTTTGTCCTCAGAGCAGAACAAGTAAGAATGAAAAAGAAACTCGGTCAAATGTACAGAACTGAATGACCTTTGTGGGAATCTATAACTAGTTTAATTTTGATTTCTGGAAAGGGGTTTTAGCATTATATCACTATTCTCACCATATGTAACACCTCTTGGCCCACCTACTCTGCCCTAAATTCCCTAACTACTGTGCTGCTGCAGACTGTGCTCAATCTCCGGCCTTATCCCACCCCCAGCCCTAGTACCATGCTCCCCTTGTGTCTATCCCATGCATGCTTGAATCCTGCTACCATTTTAGTACCCACTGCCTCCACTGGAACAGCATTCCAGACATCCACCACCCTTTCTGTGAAGAAGTATTTCCTCACGTCCCATCTGAGCCTCCCCCCACCAGCTTCATGTCATGACCCCAGTACTTGAGCATCTCTTTCTATGTACAATGCTATCCTCCGGTATCTTATTTATACCATTGCGGTATGTGAATGGTTCTATCATGTCCCCCCTTTCCCTCCTTTCCTCTTCTGCACTGACTCTATCTGATCTATGTCTTCTGGAGATGGGGCCTTCAGAACTAAATACAGAATTTTAGGTGGGGCCTAATCGTTGATCTACACAGTGGTAACACTGCTTCCTTCTTTCTGCTGGTAATACCCCTCCCTATGCACCCAAGCATTCTACTAGCTTTTCTCATTGCCTTATCACACTGCTTTGCTACCTTCAGGTCATCAGATATGATGACCTCCAGGTCCATTTTCTGCTTTGTGGTTGACAATACTCCCGCCATTGGTATGTTGCCCTTGGATTCTGTGCTCCATGTGCATAACTTTGCACTTTTTGGCATTGAAACCCAGTTGGCAAACCCTTGACCAGTCTTCCAGCTTTTTCAGATCATCCCTCATAGTTTCCATCCCCACTAGTGTGTCCACTTTGTTGCAATTTTTTGTGTCATTCGCGAACGGGCATACTTTCCCTTCCAGCCCTTCTGTAATGTCACTAATAAAGACATTGAAGAGGATCAGGCCCATTACTGACCCCTGTGGCGCTCTGCTGGTTACCGTGCCTTCTTCCAAGTGAACCCCATTTACCACCACCCTCTGACTCCTGTTACTTAGCCAACTTCGTACCCATTTTGCCACTTTTGGACCCACACCCAGGCTACCCAGCTTGTTTACCAGCCTTCTGTGTGGAATGGTGTTGAAGGCCTTACTGAAATCCAGGTAGGCCACATCCACCACCCCTCCCTGATCCATTTAACAGGGTGAATATGGAGGGCCTCTTCAGTCTTACTGGGAACAAGTAACATAGTAATTAAAGACTGGATGGGACTCTAGGATCATCAGGTGGCACCCTCCCCAAGAAAGACTGGATGGGACTCTAGGTTCATCAGGTAGCCCCCCCCAAACACACACATACATACACACACACTCCTTAAGCAGAATGAATTAAGTATTCTGTGCAAACATGCACTAACTGATAGAGGTTTTCTACCCACTCTGCCACTCTGCTGCCTCTTTTATGATGTTAACAAGAAAGTCATACATCGATTGTTCAAGAAACTTGAAACATGGATGTTACAGGGTCATTAGGTCCATCAGTCACATGGAGTAGATAAGAATCTGGATATTTTCAGTTCTGTTCTTTAAATCTAAGTACATGTAAGCTTTACTTAAGTTTAAAAGGGGCTTTTATATGAGTTTTATATCCTGATAATTTCCCCTGGAAATGTGTACTGTTCTCTGATAATTTCCCCCTTAGGCACCATGCTCCCCATGTAATTCACCTTCTCATACGAGATAAGAGGCAGTCTAAAATAGAATACAAAAG
The DNA here is from genome assembly GCA_016271365.2 of Neoceratodus forsteri. Taxonomy (NCBI): domain Eukaryota; kingdom Metazoa; phylum Chordata; order Ceratodontiformes; family Ceratodontidae; genus Neoceratodus; species Neoceratodus forsteri. The sequence goes on from CM028132.1 coordinate 503,382,619, forward strand.
TATAGATCAAAATGTTCACTGCTGTCTTGCACGGTATGCCCCCCTTACAGTGACACCAACACAGTGAACTACGTTCCTGTCGGTAAAATCAACACATTGCCGACAGGTCGCTATGTTGGTGTGCCCGAGACAGGGGCATGCTGTCTCCCGGTCCTACACCCCACCCTGACTTAACTCCGACTGGAGTTAAGAATTCCAAAGCAGGACCAGGAGTCTGTCAAGGAATCATGCCAACTGCGATTTGCGGTCGACATGATTCCTGTCGCTGTAATGCCAGTCGACATCAGAGATGTTGAAGCAGCGTGGAAGAGCTGTCTTGCACTGCTGCTTTAAATTGACTGGTAAACAGAATGTAACAAGTCATGTGACTTACTTAAAAGCTCCCTCCTAGGTCTAAGAAGAAAAATGCACACTAAACTTGTTTAATGGGAGGGTAAGCTATACATCAAACATGCCACTGTGCACTTGCTTGACCCCTGGATCTGGGGTGACCTCCCTAGTAGCTGCAGGCAGGGTCAATGGAAATGGGCTAGAAGGCAAACGTTAGCTTCCCAAACAGTTTTTTGACACAAAACAGAATGTCCTAAATTGTGGGTAGAGTCTAACAAGTTTGGATCCAGTTTATTTTGTCCACAGATTAAATAATCTTTTAGCCTGCAGGTTGCATGGCACTCAGATTATGCTGTATATGAATTCAGCTCATTGGCACAGTTCTGCAAAACCGTTAGGTGGGCAGAGACCAAAATCCAAAACAAGGAAGCACTAAGTTAAATAGTTGAAGTGCAGAGTCCCAGAGATGAAAATGTTGGCAGTTCAGACACTGACTGCTTGGCAGCCCCAGTGGGTACAATAAATACAGACATTGAGCACTTTAGAAGACAAAAGCCCTTGACATACAGCAGGACTTTAATACAGGTAGCCTTGGGAAATACATTTATTGTTGATACTGTACATTATCATTCTGTTTCCACACTAAGCTCTTTGCCCTGGTGCAAGAGCATTCTGTACTCAGGAGGGACCCCTGTGGATCCAACCCTAAATTAAGGGGCACTCTGGAGGGTGGTTCTCCAACCTCCATCTGCACCAGAGTCACGTCACTGGTCCTAGTGAGCAGCAGTTCAGCTCCTGCTCCCACTGGGATAGCTACAGGGTTTTGAACCCCCACTCCAGACTCATACATAGGGTAGGATTTTCAAGTTGCAGTCAACACCTAGGTGGAATGCCTTCCCTAGAATGTGGGGGCACAGAATTTAAACAACAGTTTATACTATTTTTCTCTCACAGGAGATTGCAAGTTCTAAGGTGGCAGGGGTTGAAAAGTTCAGTATATAGTCTTTTGGGTGCTATCCATGGTTTCCTAACTAGCTGTACAGAGCATTTGTCTTTTAAAACTGTTCAACAGGGTGACAAATTTCATTTTTCCTGTAGAGAAGCCCTTAGGCTGTTGATCACTGTTCTCTCTGGTAAATGTCTCTAGACAGCCCATGACTCTACAGGGACTGCTGTATAAAATGGCATCTCTACTAATTTCTTTGAGCTGGGGTCACTTTCTCTCACAGACACTGGTGTTAGAACAAGCACTGAGAGATGCTGACAGCTCGGTGCCCTCTTATCAACTGTCAAAGACAGGGTAAAGTGTGACTTCTGCTGTTGGGGTAAGCCCTGCTCCCTGCCAGTACCTCTGATTTCCCCGCTCTGGAAAGTTAACTCTTTGGGGTCTGGAGTCCCAGTCTGTTAGTAGGAACCCAGAGGGTACCCATGGGTTACATACTTGTAGCCAGGATGTAAGAATCTGAATGGTGGCTACAGAGCTGGATGCATTCCAGGAGGAGACCTGGTACAAGTAAACAGGATACCACAATAAGCAAGAAGGATGATCACTCCAGTGATTAGACATAATTTTTTATTCTTTAGTGCATAATAGCTTGAAGAAACAAGAATTCCTAAAGACTGACAAGCAGGCCCTGACACTTAGAAGTTCAAAAGCCTCTTCGTCGGAGAATGTCCCTGTGCACGTTGTTAGATTTTAAATGGCAGATCATTACAGATGGCAGGATGGTAGATCATGTGATTGTGAGGTATTTCAACATGGCTGCCATCAGTGTATGTGCTATAGAAATGTATTCTTTGTCTCTGGATGCTGTTTGAAAACTTTTTAAAGTGGCAGTACCTTTTTTTTGTATATAAAACGTTTTCTCCTGGAGCCAGGTGGGCAGCTGCTCATCCCTCTCCTCACTCCCTATGACTTTCTTGGTCCCCGGGGTTTAAGTCCCCATGGATTCCCCAATGGTAGGAGCCAAGGGGGGAGGGACGTCCTCCCTGCACAAATCCAGAAGTGCCCTGGGACTGCGCGGTGGTGTAGCTGTAAAAACTGACTTGAAACTAAAAATACACCAATGATGAATCTAAAGATGCCACAAATACATTATTGCTAAAAAACTAGATGATTTTTTTTTGCCAAGTAACAAATTCTGCTGTTTTAAAAACTGTCAGGAAAGTTTGTTGTTTCTAAAGTGCACCTTTTTGGGAGGTGAGTTTAAACTTTTTAAAATCTTTTTTTTGTCAAGTCTATCTTGGGGGTGGAGTGAGGTCAAACTGCTTGGTTTTGCACTGTTTTATCAAAAAGTTCCTGCTGTGACAAAGGGGTGGTGGTGGGTGTTCCATCCAAAGTGTTGAGAAAACATTTTTGTTTTTTTAAAGCCTGATTTAGAGGTTGTGGTCAGTCAATATTTACTAGTGAAAGGGTCTTAAAAGGGCTGGCTGCTCTTCAAATAGATAAGGCCCTGGGACCAGATGAGTTACATCCAGGATACTAACCAGCACGGTTTTGTGGCAGGAAGGTCTTGTCAGACTAACCTGATAGTTTTCTTTGACTGGGTGATAAAGGAATTAGATAGGGGCTATGCTGTGGATTTCCTGTACTTCGACTTCAGCAAGGGTTTCACTTTGTACCTTACAAAAGACTGCTCTAGAAGATGGAGGATCTACATGCGGCTAAACCCACAGTGTTCTGGGTGGGTAACTGGCTAAAGGGGAAGCAGCAGAGGGTGGTGTTCAATGGGGTTAAACCAGAAGAGAGGGAGGTTACGAGCAGGGTTACATAGGGATCAGTCCTGGGTTCAGTACTCTTCAACATGTTCACCAATGACACTGGAGAGCGAATCCGGGGCAGGTTATGTCTCTGCAGACGACACAAAGCTATGTGGAAGGGTTGATACTGAAGAGGGAATAAGGGAAATCTAAAAAGATTTATGGAAGCTAGAGGGGTGGTCAAGGGTTTGGCAACTGAAATTTAACAACAAAAATTGCAAGGTAATGCCCCTTGGGAACAAGAACCCCAAGATGGAGTATTGGATAGGTGGGGAGAGATTTAGCACTACGGCTGAGGAATGGCATATGGGAGTTATTATCAGCACCTCACTTAAGCAATTGAGTCAGTGCAAAAAGCCCTATAGCAAGGCTAATAGGATGCTGGGTTATACTGGGAGGGATATTGATATAGAAAAAAAGAGGTAATACTTCCCCTCTAAGGATCCTTGGTGAGACTTACTGTGCCCAGTTTTGGAATCCTTAGCTGAGAAAAGATATGGATAGACTGGAAACAGCAGAGTGCAGATTAACAAGTTTTATTAATTTATTTTATTTATTGTGATCTTGGATTAACACAAAAGAGAACAAGCTCATTACATAAGTTCCACATCAAGTAACACAAATACAGTAACAACAGTTGGTATTACATGTAAACAGGTAGTTAAGGTAATTACATAGGTTTCACAACAGGTAAAACAATACATGGAACTACAGTTGGTATTACAAGTAAACAGGTAATTGAGGACAAAGGTATACAATGCAGTACTTTATAGAACTACCTAACAACAGAAACCAACAGAGTAGGCCATCCACATTAAGTGCCAGTTGTTCAAGGAGGTACAAGGTGATGTGTAAGTGGTTAAGTGTGTAGGGTGAGAGATACATTTGCCCATGGGGCTTCATCACTAGAAGGTCAGGGGAATGAGCACGTAGGTGAGAAGGGAGAGAGAGATAATTCAGCCCAGAGGGCCTCATAGAGGGAGGGTTGGGGGAGTGGGGCTGTAGGTGAAGTTGACATAGGGACTGTCGAGTTGGTAGGGAAGATTAGGTGGAGAGATAAGAGTATTGGCAAACTGAGATTTTCTACAGGGAGACAGACAGGAAATTGATAGGAAGTGGGCCGGGCGTGGATGCCACAGAGGGTAGCGTAGGTGGGAGATCCTTGGAGTGAAACAAATACAAAGTTAGCTAGAGCAATCACAGCTAGCCATAGCAACAAGATGATTCCTACGTTTTTGTTTAAAGGGGCCTATTGAGGCTGCAGAGGAGATATTTTGAGGTAGCGAGTTCAGCCAATTTGGTGCAAGGTGGGCAAAAGCCCTTTGACCTAGAGAGGTAAAACAGTGATGAACTTTGAAAACTTTGCTGCCAGTGCTTCTAGTGTAGCGATTATGTTGATAAGGGGTAAGAAACTTCTGAACACCAGCAGGAGCCAGACCAAGCATGATCTTTTTGGCCAATAGACAGGTTTGGTACCTTAGTCTACCATCAAACTGGAGCCAGTTTGCCTGTTCATACAGAGTGCAGGTGTGAGTTAGCCTTAGTGAGCTAGTAGCCGGGCGGCATGCCTTATTTAATACTATAATGATACGGCGGAGGTCTGTGGTTGTTGCTGAACCATAGATTACGAGTCCATAGTCAATCAGTGAGATCACTGAGCTATGGATGGCCAGATTAAGAGCCTCAGGGTTGAGACTTTCCTTTTGTCTATGGAGTATACCAATATGCCTGTTTACTGCCTTAGCAGTAATATCAATGTGTTGGGAGTAAGACAAGGTTCTGTGCAACAGTATTCCTAAGTATTTAAAGTGACTGACTAGTTTCAGTTGGATGCCAAACACGTTTGTGATGTTGAGGGGGAAAGTACGGTGCCTGTTCTGGGTGATAGAGAACAACATACTGTAGTTTTGGTTTTCTTGTAGTTCAAGATGAGTTTTTGCTCACCGAACCAACGTTCTGCATTCGAAAAGCTTTCTTGTAGCTTCCTTTCCAGTCGCATGGGGTCAGGGTCACTTGTGACCAGGACTGCATCGTCAGCATATAGGAGAATTTGCAATGTCAGGACTGCGGGAGCCGGATGAGGAAAATGCTGAATAATAGTGGGCCCAGAACTGTGCCTTGGGGGACACCAGAACACACAGGTCTGGTTTCAGATAGGACATTGTTAATCTTCACTTGCTACGACCGGTTGGAAAGATAGCTTTTGAACCATCCCACACTATCACCTGAGAGGCCAATGGTAGTGAGTTGTTCAACAAGAGGGACATGATTAACTATGTCAAACGCTTTCATTAAATCAAGAAAGCAGCACCTACAAGGGCACCCTGGTCTAGTGCATTGTAAATGTAGCCAGTAAATTCTAGTAACGCAGTGGTGGTGCTGTGCTCTTTATGGAAGCCATGTTGCTGTGTGCATTGGACCTGATACTTTTCTAAGTATTCAACCAGTTGATCTGCAACTATTCTTTCAAGTGCTTTTGACAGTGGCAGAAGGATTGAGATAGGTCTATAATTACCTTGTGAGGAACGATCCCCATTCTTAAATATCGGAGGGACTAATGCGGGTTTCACCTAAGTGGGAATTGTCACAGTCTCAGAGAGGTATTGATGATGTGAGTTAGGGGCGATAGTATCTCATCCAGGGTTAACTCCACAAATTTGTGGTCAAGGGAGTCGACACTGTGTCTGGACTTCCCAAGAACCCTGAGGAGGTATTTCCTTGCTTCAGGCTTTGTGATGGCTTTAAAATGGAATGGTGGATGCATGGGCGGCAGGTCATCCGGCCTGGCTCTGTCCCCATGGTTGGGGTGGTGGAAAAAATCAGGGGTAGGACACCACACAGGTCAGAGAAGGTTTTGTTAAAAGTGTTTACTAATGGTGAAAGGATCCAGTGTAGTTACACCATCGATGTTGAGCATTGTTGGTGTTGCTTCGTTATCTTTCCCCATGATTTCTTTCAGGTTGGACTAGAATTTACATCCATCACTCCAAGTTCTTGTAAGGGCATCCTTAGAGTACTGTTTTTTTGCAGTGCGTATGGTCCTATTGCAGCCGTTACAGGCTGCTTTATAGGCCTGAATGTCGGCCTGCTTGCCTGTAGCTCTGTCGCAATGCCACGGGTGGTCCCTTGACTTCAGACTCTCAAGGAGTTCGGGGAGAACCACAGGTTGCTGTGTCCTTTAATTTTACACTTTTTGATCAGCACATGTCTATCATACATTGTGTTGACTTGATGAATAAACTGGTTGAGGGCAGAGTCAACTGTACAGGAGGAGTAAACCAAGGATCAGTCCTGGTGGTGGAGTTCTGCTTTAAGCAGGTCTAGGTGGCCACGTATAAGGACCCTGTTGGTAACTGTTCTAGCATTAGACCATTTGAAAAGGACAGGAGGGTGGTCACTACAGACATCCGGTAGTACAGCTGTATTAGAAATATGTTCAGGGTGGTTACATAGTCCCCAATCCAGTTGTGTAAAGGTCCCAGTCTTGTAGTTCATCCTGGTGGGTATGTCAACTAGCTGTGAAAGGTGGACAGCTGAGACTGCATCCTTGTACAGTATAGCTTCTGGGGAGAGCCAGTCAATGTTGAAATACCCCAACACTATGGTTTCTGAGTGAAGATTAAGGCTACTTAGGCACTCCATGAGGGAGTCCAGCCAAGTGGTCTTTTGCCAGGGACAGCAGGGCAGATTCTGTGAAGAATGCTTCAAGGTATCTCCTTTCTCCTTTCTGGTCCCTAGTGAGTACATATGATAAAGACCATTAAGTTCCTTAAAGGAATTAGCAAAGTAAACTTCTGAGAACTATTTAGCCTGAACACTTACTCGCCATCTCATGGATACCAGTGGAAAATCACAGGAGGGAGGTTCAGGAGGGATGTGAGGAAGTACTACTTTATGGAAAGGGTGGTGGAACCTTAGAACAGGCTGACAGCTGAGGTGGTGGGTACAAAATAGGGATTCAAGCAGGGCTGGGAAAGAATAAAGGGTATAGTGATTGCTCGGGGGAATGGAATCAAGGAAGAGTAGGGGGGGCAGGGAAGGATAGTACCCTGGAGGGACTGTAGGTTCCAGGGCTTATAGGGTGCTTGCGCTGATTTGACGAACTTCTGGTCTCTTTCTCCTGTCATTATCTATGTTTCTATGTTTAAAAAAGTTGTCAGTTGATAATGTAATAATTTAATATTGTATTGATGATATTATAGTTGAATAATTTGTACGTAATACAGGATATGTTAGTATGGAATATGGGGCAATAATACAAAAGTTTTTCTATGAGGAAATGTCTAACTATGTATTATAACATAGTGATGTAGTAATTTAAGGTTAGAAGGACATTATGTTCATTATGTCCAGCAAAAGGAGTGATAAAAAAACAAAACATTTTGTGCAAATATGTACTAGCTCATAACGATTCCCTACCCGCTGCACTATGCAGAGTACTTGTTGATTCCTTTGGTAAGCAGAAATGTATCCAGCCTTATTTTGAAGATCTGTACTGTTTTTCTATCTGTTATCTCTACTGGTAGGCTGTTCTGCAGGTTTGACACCCTCTGAGAGAAAAAGTACCTCCTGATGTTTTTTTTTTTGGTTATCTCTTTCTATTACTTGGCCTTGGTCGGCTCCTCGCCTGGCCACAGTCCCAACGCTCCACTCCTTCAGGCCCTCAGCACCTGTAACTCCCATGGCTTCCCCCCCATGGCGGGGCAGCGGGGAGTCCCCTTACTCACCCACTGATTCTGGGTCCAGTTTGAGGGCATTACTTCTGTATATAGAGCACAGGGAAACTACCAGCAAGCCACAACGACCAGCCTCCAGGGTCTCTCTTTTTTTCCTTTTACTTCCCCGGTGGGAGCATGGTATGCAATGACACCTGTGGTGGGCTCACATATGCACTCGTGTACGGCCCTGCCAAGCATCTGTTGTGCACCCACCCCCATGTTCTTGTGGCGGCATGTAGCTGAGCTCCAGCCAGTACTAAGGGTCAGGCATGCGCCGACCGTAGTCACCCCTCCTCCCCGGAGATGGAGAGCAGTCCGTTGGACACTTGATCCATCTCCTTCCTGCCAACCCCTGTCGGTCCATGCTTGTTCCGAATGGGAGTTGCTGGTGTGGTGTGAGGTGTGGCATCGGTGCCTCAACTCTCAGCACCACCAGGACTATACCTCTAATGTTACCCCTGAACTTATCACCCTGAGCTTGAGGGCGTGGTCCCCATGCCCTGCCTGTGGACACCAAATCAGACATCTCCATGTTTAGTATTGCTGCTGCCCATGAGTATGAGGAGGACAGAAGTCACATCCCCACTCAGTCTTCTTTCTCCTGAGGCAGCACGTTAAGGGCTGCTAGCCTCTTCTTGTAGATTTTCTCCCCATACACCTGATCATGTTTGTGGCTCTGTGTTGAACCCTTTGAGTGCTTCACTTGGCCTTTTTGTATTGAGGAGGCCAGAACTGCATATGATACTCCAGGTGGGACGTGACTGGGGCCTTGTAACATGGCAGGATTACTTCCCCTGCTCTGCTGGTCACCCCCTTTGATACACCCCACCATTTTGCTGACACTCTTGATGCAGTTGCATACCGCAGTTCTTGTCATACTTCAGCCCCTCGACTATTATGACCCCCAGGTCATTTCCCTCTGCAGCACGAGGAGCCCCACCAAGTGTTCAGGTCCTACCTCTGTTTCCTCCTACACTCCAGCACAATGAGCTCCATCCAGTGTGCAGATCCTACCTCTGTTTCCTGCTGCACTGCAGCACAAGGAGCCCCACCCAGTGTGCAGGTCCTACCTCTGTTTCCTCCTGTTATGTTCTAACATTTATTCTGGTCTTGTTCAACAAACTCACCCTGCAACAGGAATAGAGCAGCTTTCATTTTTATTCAGGAGCCTCTCTAGTCTCAACAACAACGCTCTCTGTCTGCTCTCTTTCTAGCTTACATATATCGGAATGCTGCCCTCAAGTGGCAGAAGTAGCGTAATGCATTGCCATTTCAAATACATAACATTTCCTCCCCACTAAATTATATTGTTACCAAATGAACAAGTATTAGCATTATTCGCTATTATTAAGATGGTTTATACTATGCTAGAGGTAGGGGGTAGACTGCCCCAGGCCTCGAACCAGTCAAGGGGATTATTCTGCCCCAATAGTCTGATCTGGCTCTCTAACTACACAAAACATTTTGTTCCTTTTAATTGTCTCACAGGTTCAAATGATCTGGAGGTTTTGAAATTCGGGATGGATAACGTTTCTCGTGAGCAACCCTTGGCATGGCTGCCCTGTCTGGTACCTCTCTCCGATCCTCGGCTGGTGGTTGTACAGCCTCACCATTGCTCCTCTCCACCTCCTCCTTTACATCTTCAGAAGGTGTTGAGACTTCCATAGTGGGGCTTCTGTAAGCTACGGCAGATGGAATCCACATTTCCCGTGGGCTTTCTTCCCTGGAGGTGTCCCCATCTGTGCGCTGCTGAAGATCTAGGAGCTGTTCAGCATGACATTTCCATTTCACTCCAGATTCAACATCAACTGTATACGACACTGGACCCGTCTGAGATGTCACCACACCAGGGGTCCACTTTTCCCCCTTCTGTAATCTCCAACAAGCACTTCTTGACCAACAATGAACTGCCTGTCCTTTGAGCGAGCTTGCCGGGTGTGTGTATTGAGATTCTTGGATCTTCAAAACCTCTGCTGTCATATCTGGCTTAAGCAAATCAAGACGGAGTGAAGCTACTTTCTAAAACAACATTGGTTGGAGTTTTCTTTGTAGTAGCATGGGTGTATTTCGCATGCCAACAGGAAGTTATCCAACTTTGTGTTGTAAGGTCAAAGACCCCCCCAAATTTCAGAGCATTCTTCATGGTTTGCACAAACACTCCGGCTAGACCATTAGTCAAGGGGTGATATGAGGCACTACGAATATGTCTCACCATTGGACTTCAAAAATGCTGCAAAGTCACTAGAAATAAATTGTGGTCCATTATCACTGACCAGCTGTTCAGGAACCGTAGCGGCTAAATAGTCCTCGCAAGCACTTGAATGGTCTTACTGGTGGTAAGTGGTGTCCATGACTTGAATTTGGGCCACTTTGGTGGGCATCTACAACAATTAAGTACATGTGTCCTTCCCACGGCCCTGCAAAATCTACATGAATGCGCTGCCACGGTGCACCTGGCCACATCCAGGGATGTAGAGGTGAGGGACATGGCATTTTCTGAACACGCTGACAAGTAGTGCATGTTTTTGCTTGTTGTTCAATTTGCAAATCAATCCCGGACCACCAAATATAACTTCTAGCTAAAGCCTTCATTCTCACTACACCCGGGTGTCTGGCATGTAGTTCTTCCAAAACACGGGTGCGTAGCTTTGAAGGGACAATCACCCAGACACCCCACATCAAGCAACCTTGCTGTACTGAAGACTCATTACGTCTGGTGTAGAATGGTGATAACTCTCCGTGAATGTCCTGGTTCACAGTAAAAGTCCCTTTTGTTACTAAGTCCAAGACTTGAGACAACACAGGATCAACTTTAGTCTCCTTTTTAATTTCAGAACTTGTGACTGGTAATTTCTCAAGCTGACTAATGTAGAAGACATCGACAGTGTCCACCTTGTCACTGTGGGCTACCTGCAGAGGCAATCTTGAGAGCCCATCAGCATTGCATGAAGAGCCGCTTCTTGTATTCAATGCAGTAGTTGTGAGCTGATAACAAGAAGCCCAACGTTGCATTCTGGCTGCTCCATGGAAGGAATACTTTTGGGGGGCTGAAAATGGTCGTGAGGGACGGTGATCAGTGAGGAGTGTGAATTCCGACCATAAAGGTATTGGTGGAATTGAGAACTCTGAACACTATTGCCAAAAGCTTCTCCGATTTGGGCATAGTTTTGTTCAGGTTTGCTGAGAGTTCTGGATGCAAAGGCAATTGGCTTTTCATCCCCATTCGGTAGAACATGAGAAAGAACTGCTCCCACCCCATAAGGTGAGGCATCACATGCCAGTCTGATGCTCAGCTGTGGATTATAGTGAATGAGCACATCTTGAGAAACAAGCTGCTTTTTAGCCTTCTTAAATGCACTCTCACAGTCCTTTGTCCAACACCAGGGCTTCCCCTTGCACGTCAAGCCATTTAGAGGGTTGAGAATCATAGCCAGATTGGGAATACACCTGCCATAAAAATTTAACAGGCCCAAGAATGACCGTAACTGGCTCACATTTTCCGGTGCTGGGGCGTCCACAATCGCTTTTTCTTTCTCAGGCGATTTGTGTAAGCCCGCTGCATCTATGGTATGGCCCAAGTACTCCAATGAAGTCTTAAAAAATTCACACTTCTCCTTCTGGACACGCAAGCCAAAATCTTCTACTGTCTGCAGAACTGCATCCAGGTTCTTCAGGTGCTCTATATCATTTCTTCCGGTCACCAGTATATCGTCCAGGTAACAGTGAACATTTGGAACACCTCGTAAAACCTGGTCCATAGCTCGCTGAAATATGGCTGGAGCTGATGCAATGCCAAAAGGTAGGCGATTATAGCAGAAAAGACCCTTTTGGGTGGTTATTGTGAGATATTTCCTTGACTTTTCATATACTCTCATTTGTAGATAAGCATGTGGCAAATCCAGCTTACTGAAGCGTTGGCCCTGTGCCAGGGATGCAAACAAGTCTTCGATGCGTGGAATCAGATACTGTTCCACACACAGAACTGGATTTATGGTTACTTTAAAGTCTCCACATATTCGCATGGAACTGTCTCTCTTTACCACTGGCACTACTGGCGTTGCCCAGTCACTACACTGTACAGGTGACAAGACTCCAACTTCAGTTAGGCGAGTTAATTCGGCCTCCACTTTCGGTCTGAGTGCAGAAGGTACTGGGCGAGGTTGACAAAACTTTGGTTTGTGCTGCATCCTCAGAGACACTTTCGCCTCAATGCCCTTCATTGTGCCTAGCTCCCCTTTGAATAAAGGAGCATGTTTGTGCAACACTGCTTCTACAGTGTTGGGGTCACCCGTATTAACAGTCCTTATCTCCTGCCAGTTGAGGCGTATTTTCTTCAGCCATTCTCGGCCTAAGAGTGAAGGGTAGTTACCTTTAACCATGTACAGAGGCAGTAGTGCCATTTGCCTAGTTATTTTTACCTGCACCTTGATGACACCTTCAGGTGGAATTGCCTCACCAGTGTATGTCCTCAGTACAACGTCAGTCGTTTGCAGGGGTAGATGTCTCAACATAGTTTCATACTTGTCTGTAGAAATCAATGAGACTGCAGCCCCTGTGTCCAATTCCATTTTCAGTGGTTTCCCTTCAATTTCAGGTGTTACACAGATGGTTGCCGTTTCCCCTTTAAGAGTCAGCACGTGCAATGCTAATTCAGTATCAGTGTCATCACTGCACGTTCCCTGTGTTTCCACACAATGTACTCTCTTTCTACATTTCGCAGATTGCTTCCCTTTGCTTCCATTGATTTCCCCTCCTTTCTTTTTCCCTCTGCACACTCGCCCAATGTGGCCTTTCTTCCCACAGTTATGTCATGTCTGTTCTTTAAACCAGCAGTCCTTATCACTGTGATTAGCCTTGCCACAATGACCACATTTATTAGACTTCCTGGAGAAGAGAAGGATAAGCATTTACTTCAGGGAATCACTTAGGTGCTGAGCCTCCGTGTAGCTGTTTCCATTGATACAGCAATCTCTATCACTTTCTTGTATGTCAGTCTCGCCTCCGTTAAGAGACACTTCTGTGTTGCTTCACTTTTCAAACCGCACACAAATCTGTCTTGGAGGGCATCATCTAAATGGGTGCCAAACTCACAATGCTCAGCTAATTTCTTTAGAACAGCCACAAACTGCGCAACAGACTCACCCTCTGTTTGGTTTCGTTTGTGAAAGCGAAATCTTTCAGCAATCACCAGAGGCTTAGGAGAGAAATGTGTCTGTAAGACCTCCACAATACTGGCAAAAGTTTTCTCCACGAGCTTTTCTGGTGCTATTAGACTTCTCAGCAAATTGTACATTGTACTGCCCATGACACTCAGCAACACAGCCACTTGTTTTTCATCACTTATATCGTTTGCTGTGACAAAATGTCCAAATCTTTCAATATAAGTTGTCCACTGTTACATATTTTCATCAAAGGCATCAATATGTCCTATAGTCGCTGCCATCTTTTTGTGTTTCTCACAGGTTCACTCATGGGTCCAAAAGTTACGTCTCAGGAAAACCCTCACAGCAGTAATTTGTTCTGGTAAGGTACAGGAGAGTAACTAAACACTGCGTCGCCAATTATGTTATGTTCTAACATTTATTCTGGTCTTGTTCAACAAACTCACCTTGCAACAGGAATAGAGCAGCTTTCATTTTTATTCAGGAGCCTCTCTAGTCTCAACAACAACGCTCTCTGTCTGCTCTCTTTCTAGCTTACACATATCGGAATGTTGCCCTCAAGTGGCAGAAGTAGTGCAATGCATTACCATTTCAAATACATAACACCTCCTACACTCCAGCACAAGGAGCCCCATCCAGTGTGCAGGTCCTATCTCTGTTTCTCCTACACTGCAGCACAATGAGCCCCACCCACTGTGCAGATCCTACCTTTGTTTTCCTTCCTCATGTGTAGCACCTTGCATTTGGCTACCTCGAAGTGGAGACTCCAGGAATCTGACCAGTTACTCATCTTGTTCAGGTCCTCCTAAATCTGTTCCTATCTTAAAGGAAGTCCACCACTCTGGCCATTATAACATCACAAGTGACTTATGCAGCCTACTGGAGGCGCTAGCTTCTAGATTGTGAATGAAAATGTTGAACAGCAGTGTCCCCATGATTGATCCTTGGGTGATACCAGTGAGCATACCTCTTCACTTGGATATATGCTCATTCACCATCATCCTCTGCTTTCAGCCCCCAACTTCTTAGCAAGCCATGTGGCTCATGTATACGTCAGTGGTGTACTTTGCTCAGAAGATTGTCAGGTGTCACAGTATCAAAGTCCAAACTTAGACTATATCCACAGCCCTTCCCCTGGTCACCTCCCTGGTCATACACTTCAAGAAGGTGATCAGGTTTGTTTGGCACAATCTGCACCTTATGAGGCCATGCTGAGGGAGCAAGAACCTTGACCTCAACTAAGTGCTACATGTTCTAGCCTTGATAATTGCTCCATGCCTTTGCCCAGCACTGATGTCAGGCTGACTAGCCTGTTGTTACCAAGGTCTAACCTTGCTCTTTTCTTGAACATGAGGATCACATAGGTCACTTTACAGTCCTCCAGAACCATTGGGAGATATACTGTAGGCACTCCTCCAGTGTGTGTTGAGGCATGAGGTCAAAGGCCAAATGCTCATCAGAACACATTAGCGGAATGCCTATATCTCAACAATAATCCAACCAGAGAGCAGCATATGTGGCTGCCATCTTGACCCATTTTATAAAGAAATGTCATCTTGGTATAAATTTAAAGATTATACATTAAAAGGGTGACCACTTACCTTTGTGTACTATATTGTAGTAACTTTGGACAAGGAATTGATCAGAGCTACCGTGTGAAAAAAATTTAGAGGAGAGCTTGGATACTCTGAATCGAAAAATAAATCAGTGTGTAACTCCTAGGTGGCGCTATCCCAAGGGCTACTATCCCTGCCTGCTTGGCTAGTAGCAGGTTAAGAGGCCTGAGTTCTGAAATGGGTGGTCAAGCTAACCAGGGCACAGCCATCTGGGATACTGTAACCCCCCTCCTTCCCCTCTAGTGGCCTGAACACTGTACAATAATCACTTTCTCAAAACTCCTGGTACACCACACAAGTACCCGCACTGTTTGCACTTACCACCAGGGATGGTTCTTCTGGCTCGAGCCTGAGGACCCCCTGTAAAACAACGTTATGCACAGCAAATAGCAACAGTACAGTATTTTGAGCACAAACTGGAACCACAGTCAAATTACATGCAGAAAAAGTTAGATCTGATTTATTCAGGGGACAATCAATCAAGCAGTTATGCATACGCTTTGAGTCTCCCCACACAATCACACCTTTGGGTACCCAGGTGGAGAAGAGATGGGCTGGCCAGGACTGTGGCCTGGGGTTGGCTGGCATCACAGCTGGTTGGGGCCCTGTGATGGAAAACACAACATGCACAGTACACAATATTTGTAATCCAGAGCCAGAGGGCTCAGTTCGTTAAGGAAACGAAACAACAAGACAGTCAGATGACACACTCAGATTAAGCTGTTGTTGCAGGGAGATACCCTGGTATTTACTGACGATACCCAAGACTGGACACAGGCTGGATGAAAATTGAGACTGCAGGTGGTTGATCTGGAATGCCAGGAGAAGCAGGGCCCACACGAGTTGCAGAGGCATCGTTCCTGTTCAAGCGTGGAGCAGGGGGCTGATCCCCAGGCAGGTCTCTCGTCGATGGCTTCTCTGTGCAGTGGGTAGTCTGGCTGGCCCAGTCTGGCAAGGCCCAGACCACATGGAGACAAATTCGGACGCAGTCCATTTTGGGCTGGATACAGCTTCCAGCAAGCAGAACACAGTTTACACAGTAGGGAATTAACTCACGACCCACTAGCAGCTCATAGCACATTTACACGTAATGGAATTCTAGTGTACCAGGCAAAATACTCCCCGGTCACAATCGCAAAGTCTCTGCACACACCGGGAGCCTTGGGGTAGCTGGAACTACTGACAGGCCGATCGCATTCAGCAAAAACTTCAGTCTTCTTCAGGTTGAGCCTGGCCCACTTCAATAGCTTACTTTAGTCACACAAACTTGGATTTAGTTCAAAAACAGTTCTCTCCCTCTCAGGCAGCAGGCAGAGATGCAAGCCAAGTCTTAGCCCTTTCACAGTTCTCCCATGCAAATCCACTCAGGATTGCTGCTCAAAAACACTTGAGCTCTTCTCATCTCACTTCCCAGCTCAGAGCTAACTGAAATTGCAAGCAGTGTGGGATTTTCCCAAGATCCAAAAGGTTCAGTTGGCTGATTTGACTGTCAGTCAAAGCAATAACTCCCATTCAAGCTGCAAAAAGGTGCCAAAAGCTCCAAACTACAGTTCCTACAGATTTTGACTCCAGACAGCTCCTGTAGTCTGGCTACATTTTAGGTCCCACCAGAACTGATTGGTCCAATTTGCAGTCCAGAACCAAGATAGTGGCGACAAACAAAACAGTCCTTGCTACAAAAAAGGCAGGTTAGACAAACTACATTAACATTATTACTCTAAATGAGTCATTCCATTCTGAAAATGCATTATGCATATTTCATGCAGGTAAATTAAACATTACTATACAGAATCATGTAATAACTTCTTGTACTCTAAACATTGCAAGAGGGGGCCCTTTCCTATCAGCTAACTTGGGGCTGGATGGGGCAGGGGCACCATGGTGGGAGGGCAAAACAAGTAACCTGGAATGGGCCGTCAAGCTTAATTTGGGCAGTGAGCTCTGAGAGACATAAACACCTTTGTGGACTACATTGAGAGGCAAATCCACTGTCCTCCAGTGGGAGTCGTAACCAAAGCGCACACTGGCTTGACAGTTTGGCCAGTCTTTCTGGGGTGAACAACCACAGTCTCTGTACTTTCAGCAATGGTCTTGGAGCTTTCACCACTTGTGAGGGGTGCCTCTGCATGAAGGGAATGTCAAGCTGGGAGCAGTGTCAGCCCTTGCTCTGTAGTCTCTATTTCTATAACACTTGGCTCATTTTGAAGACACTCTGGCACTGAAGGGTTGTCAGCACTCTCATAGTGTTCCTCAAGTTCTGGCATGCCACCAGAAAGACTCATGCCATCAGCCTCTCCTTCAGGCAAATCATACAGTTCCATGATACACAAAGACTCAGCATCCTCAGACGTGATACTTTGCACTTCACCTTCAGGGAGCATGGTTCCAAGGATGATGCCGGGGCATTAGGCAGTCCAGAAGGCCCAGCTTCATCCCCATAATTCAACATAGGATTTCCACAAAACAATTGACTCTGTTCATATGAGGGGTAATAGGCATTATCACACTCAGTGTCATCCGAGTTAGACCGGCAGTCACTATCATTCTGGACCTGCTGCGGGGGGACTCTTAAATTGGCAACCATGGGGGCAGGCTAACTCTGTCTCTTTCTTGCAGCAGCATGAGTCACTGGTACAGGGGAATCAATCTCGTTAGGTTCAGACTCTATTATAACTTGACCAATAGATAGCAAGTGGTTACAGTGCATGGTCTTGACAGCTTTGGAGTTATTCTCTGGGCGTACTTTGTACACTGGCAAATCATCCAACTTTCCAACTATGATATGAGGAAGCTGGTACCATCGATCAGCAATTTTGTGTTTACATGCAGTCCTAAATTTTGCAATAATACACTGCCTAAGCTCTTGAGCCTTTACTTTTCTATCATGTCTCTCTTTGTTGGCTAGATTTCTTTTGGTGGCCATTGTCTGGGCCAGTTGATAGGCATGGTTCAATTGAGCTTTCAGTTTTTGTACATATTGCAGGTAAACTTCGGCTCGGACCCCATCGGGAGAAACCCCAAAACAGACATCAACAGGCAGCCGGGCCTCTCTCCCGAACATGAGGCGGTAGGGAGAGAACCCGGTAGCATCATTCTTCGTGCAATTGTATGCATGTACCAAGGTGCTAATCTGCTGGCTAAATTTATACTTGTCTTTTGGGTGGAGGGTGCCTAGCATGTCTAGCAGGGTGTGGTTAAAGTTTTCTGGTTGAGGATCCCCCTGCGGGTGATAAAGGGTGGTTCTTGACTTTTGCACCCCCCATAGAGAAAGCATTTCTTTGATTAGCCGACTGTCAAAGTCCTGGCCCTGATCAGAGGGAATTCACCAGGGGTCACTGTAGTGGATGAAGAAATTTTCCACTATCCCCTTGGCCATGGTAGATGCTTTTTGATCTTTGGTGGGAAAAGCTCATGCATACTGTGTGAAATGGTCCATAACCACTGACACATTGCCAATGTTTCACTGATCAGGCTCTAAACTCAAGGAGTCTATGCACACTAGTTTCATTGGGGTGCTGGTAGTAATGTTGACAAGGGGGGCAGCCCTCTGAGGCAGGGCTTTTCTCTGCAGGCAGAGACTACAAGTCCTTACATGGTGCTCAACATTGGTCCCCATCTTGGGCCAATAGAATCGAGATCGTACTAGGTCAAGGGTCCGGTCGATACTGAGGTGGCCCTTATGATTGTGGAGGGACCTCAGTACCAAACCTTTGAAGGCTGTGGGCAGGACCAATTGTTGCATGTCTATTTGGGCACCCCAATCTACTGTCTCTCTGTACAACAACTGATTAAGCAGCTTCAACCTAGGGCCTTCTTTAAACAATAAAGCAGTTCGCAGATCAGAGGAACGTAACTTGGACACATCTTTTCCTACATGAAGGGTGTCAAGGGCTGGCTGAATCATAGGATCTCGGATTGAGCCCATTGAATGCTGTCATTGTCAAACTGAGGTAGTGCACTAATATCTAGAGCAGAAAAGTGGCAATATGCAGCCGGTATGCAGGTGTCAGAGGGCCCAAGCAATCAACTAAGCAGTCCGCTGTGTCCATAGACATCTGTTAATTTCTTTCAAACTTTTGGCACAATGCTCAGATAACAGGTTCAGACAGCCTGACCCAGTCGCTCTTGGAAATGGGCCTCCGGGATAGGGCGTTGGCATCAATATGATTCAGGCCTGATTGGTATTCGACAGCATAATCATGTGTTGACAATGCAGAAAGCCACCGGTGCCCCATAGCGTCTAACTCATCTGAAGTCTGTACATAGGTCAATGGGTTATTGTCAGTCCTCACCAATATTTTCACCCCATCGAGGTAATCATGAAACTGGTCGACAATGGCCCATTTTAACGCAAGGAACTCCAATTTGTGCACAGGGTAGTTTCGCTCTGACGGGGTCAGACTTCTACTGGCGTTTGCCACTGGTCTCAAACCATCCTCATGGTCTTGATACAGTACAGCTCCTAGATCCTGCAGACTGGCGTCAGTTTGCAGCACATAGGTTTTGGTGGGGTCAGCATAAGCGAGGATGGGGGCGTAGGTGAGCTGGTATATGACTTCGTGGAAGGCTGCTTAATAGTCAGGCATCCAATGGGACCCGAAAAGTTCACCTGGGTGGAAATATGATTTGTCTGGTTCTTTGATGGCCCCTTTTTTGTATTTCTGATTGGTAGGAGGGTAACCCTGGGTAAGATTCAAGAGTGGCTGAATCACTTTGGAATAGTCCTTTATGAACGCTGGTAGTAGCCACAGAATCCCAGGAAACATTGTAGTTCTTTCAAATTGTGGGGCTGAGGCCAAGTAGTCAAGGCTTCAACTTTACTAGGATCAGTCTCAATCCCTTCTGTAGACACTATGTGCCCCACATACTTCACAGAGGTTTGGAAAAACTGGCACTTGTCAATGGACAGCTTGAAGAAGAAATCTTCCAGTCGGTCTAGTACTTTGAACAGTCAACTCTCATGTTCCTCTAGGGAGCTCCCAAAGACAATGACATTGTCCAAGTACACCAGGCATTCCAGCAAATTCATGTCTCCCACCATTCATTCCATAAGTCGCTGAAAGGTGGCTGGGGTGCCCGATATCTCCTGTGGCATTCTCAGGAATTCATAGAACCCCAAAGAACAGATGAAGCCTGTCTTCTCATGGTTCTCCGGAGTCATCAGAATCTAGTAATATCCACTGTGAAGATCCAACAGCGAGAACCATTTGCTCCCATTCAGACAATCCAGTGCATCTTGTATAACGGGCATGGTGTATTGATCGAGGACGGTCCGCCAATTCAGAGTTTGATAATCAACACACATTCTCACAGATCCATTCTTCTTATGCACAACCACAATGGGAGAAGCATACGGGCTCCTGGATTCCTGTATCACACCAGCTGCGAGCATTTCCTGCAAGTGTCTTCTCACATTATCTATGTCTGCTGGGGCTAGGTGTCGAGACCTCTCTCGAAATGGTCATTCATCATGCAGGCATATGTGATGCTCCGCATCCTGGACACATCCCATATTCCTTCAATAAAGCACTTGATCTCTCTGAGCAAGTTTCTGGCTAATTATAGTCTTCCATTCAGCTGGCAACAGGGAGTCACCAAAATCAAATAAGTCGGGAGTCACTCTATCTGAATTGCCAGGGTGCTTGTTGCTGGGCAACACTGCAGTGTCTGCAAGTGTACCATAGCTAGGGTGCATCCTCTGTTCACCCAGATCTCCCGATCTGACATTATGAATCTGGACCATCACTCATCATGCATAGGCATGAGCATGAGCTGGTAAGATGCTATGCTTAACCAATAATCCTTCCGGCAATTTTCCATCGCCTGGTGCATCCAACATCAGTATTTTGTTTTTGACATCTTTGCGGAGGCAGACCTTCCCTTGAATGGTACACTGGGTGTTAGGGCCAGTACCATTGAATTGGGATCCTTCTTCCACACGACCCCTACTGGATCATCCTGGTCCACTCCCTTGGGGTTCTGTTGCAAATCATAGGCCCTCTTGATCAGAGCAGGAATTCTTAGGGCACTCCCAGTCTGTTGAACTTGTTTTTCACAACAGAGTTGTGCCAGTCTCCCAAACATATGGGCGTTGGTCCCAATGAACAAGGGAACCCCATCATAAAGTCCAGTAGGGGGACACCCTAAGGCTAGTGTCTTGACTTGCTCCTCTACACCAGTTACAGGTGCAGGAAATGACAACCAGAGGTGGACATGTCCTAGGTAGGGATAGATTGTCACTCATCCCCTCACACATGTAGGCCTTCCGGGGATAGTAGGAGCACAGCAGATAAGTGTTTGTCATACCAGTCCTTAAATACAATGGTCCCTTGTGAGCCACTGTCCAGCACAGCCCGATTAGGAATATCATTCACAGCCACAGTAGTCTCCATTGAAGGGCCCACTATTTTGGACCAGTCTGGAGGGATAGCAGCAGGGGCTTGGATGGATGATTTAGCCCCAAAAGGGTTTGAGTTTGGATATCTGAAGCCTTCACTGCTGTTATTTTGTGCACTCCTTGACCACTGATTCATTTTCTGATGCTCTCCTTGAAGCTGGTTCACCACTTTCTCTAAGTCTTTCTGAGATCGGCATTCTGTCTTCATATGGCCATTCTTTCCACAGTGGTGACAAACGATAGACTCCTGGGTCATCCTTGGAGAGAACATTGCATGAGAAACTGAAGTAGTATCAAGAGATTGGGATCCAATATCTGCTTGCAGCAGTGAGAGGGGTGTAACATGTCTCAATAGTTCCTTTAGGGTGGCAGTCAATTCTTTGATTTCAGCCTGGGAGCTATCCTCAGCAGAGGATGCCTGAGGGTGCACCCCCAGCCCCATGACAGTCATGTCCTGAGAGGAACTAGAACCTTGTTCCATGGGGAGAACCCTTGCAGAAGTGCCCACCTTCAACTCTAGGACTTCCTTTAATAGATTGACTTTCCAAAACTGGGCCTAGGTCGGGAAGTCCTTTGCATTCTCAGAGTGCTTGTTAGGTGCCGATGTTTGCCCCTGAACCCAGCTTGGATGATCACTGTCTGTCACTTGCGCAGTAGCAGCAGATATTGATGAAATCCCCCCCCCCAAGGTTGCCTTTGCTCACCCCCCCCCAAATTTCTTTCATTAGCTCGTCATAAGAGGGGGCAATTCCAGTTGGTTGGCGAGGTACAACTGAAACAGTAACAATTCTGAAAATGGAGCAGACTTAAGGATCTGGTCCAGCCTAGTTCGATCTAATCCATTTGATGGCAAACTGCCCTTTCTGAGGCACTCTTGTAGCAGCTTTTCAAGCCGAGTTACATGCATAGACAATGGCTCCTGAGTACTGCTGGGCGTTTCTTACTCTTTACCACAGGTCCTCATCTGAATCCGGGCTCCCATACACATTCTCCAATGCATCAAGATAGTCCTGTGCAGTTGCTTTGGGGTTATTGGCCCGCTTGGCATGGATGGTAGCCAGGGCAGGACCTCAGAGGCTCTCACTCAACCTCTTTAGTTTCTCTGCTTCTGAGCATTGCCATTCAAGTACTAGAGGGGCAACATAGTCTATCCAGGTCTCCCAGTCATCCTCCCCCTGGGGGTTGGGAGGGTGCCCAAGAAGATTCTCAACCTTCGGTAGGAGTCATGACTAATGGCAGGTACAGATATAGGGGCCAGCATTGTCATGAGAACAGAAGGTGGGGCAGTAACAGGTGCTGGAGTGGGAGGGGGTGTTGGGGAAGGAACATCCCCATGTGGCAGGAATAGTTTCTTAAAGTTCTCTTTGGTTTTCCCTTCCTCCAGCAACAACTTAGCAAATTTCTCCACAAGAGTCTCAGACAATAGGGGGAGCTCATCCTCCCTGGAGTTTTTACTGTCTCTAGTTATCACTCTCCAGGTGGCTGGGGTCCCTTCTGGGGCAATAGTCCGTGGCACTTTTGAACTGTCCACTGGGTCACTACACCTACTAACGCCATAAAGTTTGGGTGGTCAAATCAGCCTGTCGCCCCACCACCACAGCATTTGTTAAACATTCAGCTTTGGAAAGTACTCCTTCTACAGCGTCCTTACCAATGTTCAGGGGAATATCCAATACAAGCAGGGCATTGTGAGGGTCAATCTCCTGCCCTGTTCACCACCCCATCAACTGGTGCACAGCCACTTCTGTTGGGGTAGCCATTTATGTTTGACAATAATTCATAGTTTCGGCCACTAGAAGACACAAAATCCCAGCGGTGAGCCTCCAAGATGTAACCCCTAGGTGGTGCTATCCCAATGGCTACTACCCCTGCCTGCTTGGCTAGTAGCAGGTTAAGGGGCCTGAGTTCCAAATGGGTGCCTCCACCTGGAGGTCAGGGTTGGTAGTGGTAAAGCTAACCAGGCACAGCCCTCCGGGACACTGTAACCCCATCTTTCTCCTCTAGTAGCCTGAACACTGAACAATAATCACTTTCACAGTACCCCTGATACTCCACACAAGTACCCACACTGTTTGCACTTACCACCAGGGCTGGTTCCTCTATCTCAGCCCTGGGGACCCCCTTTAAAACAAGGTTATGCACAGCATATAGCAACAGTGCAGTGCTTTGAGCACAAACTGTAACCACAGTCAGATTACATGCAGAAATGGTTAGATCTGATTTATTCAGGGGACTTGAACAAGGGAGGGGCAAAATCAGGTTAATTAGCTTAAAGGTTACATCAGTCAAGCAGTTATGCATGCTCTTTGATTCCCTCCACACAGTCACACCTCTAGGCACCCAGATGGAGAAGAGATGGGCTAGCTAGGACAGTTGCCCATGGTTGGCCGGCATTGCAGCTGGTTGGGGCCCAGTGATGGAAAACATAACATGCACTGTACACAATATTTGTAATCCGGAACACGAGGGCTCAGTTGGTAAAGGAAAAGAAACAACAAGACAATCAGATGACACACTCAGATTTAGTTATTGTTGCAGGGGGCTTCCCTTGGATTTACTCACGATACCCAAGACTGGGCACAGGCTGGATGAAAATCGAGACTGCAGGTGGTTGATCTGGAATGCCAGGTAGAGCAGGGTCCACATGAGTTGTAGAGGCATTGTTCCTGTTCAAGCATGGAGCGAGGGGCTAATCCCCAGGTAGGTCTCTCATTGATGACTTCTCTGTGCAGTGGATAGTCTGGCTGGACACATTTACATGTAAGGGAAGTCTACTGTACCAGGCAAAGTGCTCCCTGGTCACAATCGCAAAGTCTCTGCACACACCGGGAGCTTAGGGGTAGCTGGAACTCCTGACAGGCCGATTGCATTCAGCAAAATCTTCGGTCTTCTTCAGGTTGAGCCTGGCCCACTTCAGTAGCTTATGTTAGTCACACAAACTTGGATTTAGTCCAAAAACAGTTCTCTTTCCCCTCTCAGGGCAGCAGGCAGAGATGCAAGCCAAAACTTAGTCCTTTCACAGTTCTCCCATACAAATTCACTCAGGACTGCTGCTCAGAAAACACTTGTGCTCTTCTCATTTCACTTCCCAGCTCAGAACTAACTGAAAATTGCAAGCAGTGTGGGATTTCTCCAAGACCCAAAGGTTTGGCTGGCTGATTTGACTGTCAGTCAACACAAGAGCTCCCCTCAGTTGCAAAAAAAGGCTTCAAAAGCCCCAAACTACAGTTCCTACAGATTTTGACTCCAGACAGCTCCTGTAGTCTGACTACATTTTAGGTCCCACCAGAACTGATTGGTCCAATTTGCAGTCCAGGACCAAGATAGTGGAGACAAACAAAACAGTCCTTGCTACAAAAAAGGCAGGTTAGACAAACTACATTATCATTATCACTCTAAATGATTCCCAGCAAATAGTTGCATCTTTTAACAGAGCTCCCTCTCAGATTAATTATGCTGCAATCTGGCAGCTCTTAAACAGACAGTACACAGAGGCTATACAGGCTCTGGTAATCACATTTAAACTGCTAAAATGCAGGACACCAGCCTGGCAGTGAGCATTTAGGCAAGCCCAAGGAAGACTTTTTGGGAACCTCCATTTGTAGCAGGGTTACAAGTAGAATTGAACTTTAGCTATAAAAATTCAGAAGTGTCTCAATTATAATGAAGTACTAAGTAATCTTAGAGATGAAATTAGTTGTGCACCTTTAGCAACAGATATTTTTCACATGCTAGTTTTAGTATAGTCACAACTGATGTATGGATAAGAGGCTAAAGGGGCTCAACGTGTGCTCCCTAGAGGACAGAAGGGAGAAGAAGGAGGATTTGATCGAGACCTTCAAATAAGAAGGGCCTCTTTAGTCTTAGTGGGAACAAGTCCATTAGGGGGCATAGCCTAAAGCTGGTAGGAGAAAGATTGAAGAGAGAGATGAGGAGACACTTTTCCACTGAAAGAGTGGTGACCAAGTGGAACAAGTTGCCAGAGGAGGACGTCTCCCTGAAAATGGTAGATAGCTTCAAGAGAGGATGGGACAGAATAATGGGGAAAATTGCAGGTGGTGGAGGGTGAGAAGGAACTTGAGGGGGTTCGGGGGCATTTGGGAATGGGGGCAGGTCCATCTGTAGGCACGGGGGACCTGCTCATTTGAGCAGACTAGATAGACCTTAAGGCCTTTATCTGCTGGCATATTCATATGTTTATATGTATTCACTCTTGAGTAGCTATTCATTTCTAGTAAACCTTAAAATAAATAACTTAATAAAACACTCTGAATCAGGAAAGCAGAACTTCAACACTGAAAGATTCCATAGCATTCTAAAAGAGAATCTTAAAGGTGCAAATGAAAGGTTACCTCTTCAGTAGTTCTTTTGTCCTCAGAGCAGAACAAGTAAGAATGAAAAGAAACTCGATTAAATGTACAAAACTGAATGACCTTTCTGGGAAATTATAACTAGTTTAATTTTGATTTCTGGAAAGGGATTTTAGCATTATATCTCTATTCTCACCATATGTAACACAAAAACATAGAAGTTGTTGGCAGATAAGGTCACCTCTTGGCCTACCTAGTCTGCCCTAAATTCCCCACATTCTGTGCTACAGCAGACCCTACTCAATCTCCAGCCTTATCCTCCCCCCCAGCCCTAGTACCATGGTCCCCTTGCGTCTATCCCATGCATGCTTGAATCCTGCTACAGTACCATTTTAGTACCCACTGCCTCCACTGGAACAGCATTCCAGACATCCACCACCCTTTCTGTAAAGAAGTGTTTCCTCACGTCCTGTCTGAGTCTCCCCCCACCAGCTTCATGTCATGACCCCAGTCCTTGAGCATCTCTTTCTATGTACAATGCTATCCTCCTGCATCTTATTTATACCATTGAGGTATTTGAATGTTTCTATCATGTTCCCCATTTCCCTCCTTTCCTCTAGAGAGTACATAGTTAACGCCTTGAGTTTTTCCTGATAGGGTTTCTAATGCAGGCCATACACCCGTTTGGTTGCCCTCTTTTACACTGTCTCTATCTGATCTATGTGTTAACCTCCTACAAATGGGGGTTCCTGAAAAGTCTTACTTGAGCTTGTCTAAATGCTCACTGCCAGGCTGGTGTCCTGCATTTTTGCAGTTTAAATGTGATTGCCAGAGAGTGCATATATAGCCTCTGTGTACTGTCTATTTAAGAGCTGCCTGGATTGCTGGCATAATTAACCTAAAAGGGAGTTCTGTTAGAAGATGTGCTTGTTTGATGATCATTTGTTAGAGCAGTAATAATATTGCAGTTTGTTCTAACCTGCCTTCTTTGCAGCATGGTCAGTTCTGTTTGTTTCCATCATCTTGGTCCTGGACTGCTGAAATGGGCAAATCAGTACATCTGGGGCTCTAAAATGGAGCCTGCCTACAGGGGCTTGGTGGGGTCAAAACTTGTAAGAAATGTAGTTTTGGGCTTTTTGAGCCTAAAATAACCTGGATGGGGAGCCTTTGTTGTGATTGACAGACTGATCAGCCAACCGAACCTTTTGGATCTTGGGGAAAGTCTCAAACTGCTTTGCAGTTTCAGTTAGATCTGAGTTGGGAAGTAAAGAAGTAACAGCTCAAGGTAGTTTGAGCAGCAATCTATAGTGGATTCATGTGGGAGAACTGTGGAAAGGCTTGAGTTTTGGTCTGGATGCCTGTCTGCTGTCCCGGAGAATTTGTGCGTTTTCGCACTGAATCGAACTTGGAGGCTAAGTAAGCCACTGGTGTGATCAAGCTCCTATCTGAAGAAGACCAAGATTTGCTGAATGCAATTGACTTGTCTTGACTTACAGCCACCTCTGAACTCTTGGATTATGCAGAGACTCTGTAATAGCGATTGGAGAGCCTTTTGGCTGGTACAGTGGAATTTCCTTACATGTGAATGTGTTGTGTGCTTATAGTGGGCCGTGATTTGGTTCCCCACTGTGGTTTGAATTGTATTCTGCTTGCTGGAAGCTGCATTAGAATTTCCTTATGTGTAAATGTGCTGTGTGCTGCTAGCAGGTCTCAATTTGGTTCCTCACTGTGGTTTGAACTGTATTCTGCTTGCTGGAAGCTGCACCTAGCCCCACGGACTGAATCCAAAATCATCTCCATTGGGCCTGGGCCTTTCCACACTGGCCCAGCCAGACTACCCGCTGCACAGAGAAAGCATTGATGAGAGACCTGCATGGAGATCAGCCCCCTGCTCAACACTTGAACAGGAACAATGCCTCGCTGATTCGTGTGGGCCCCGCTTCTCTGGGCACTCCAGCTCAACAACCTGCTGTCTCATTTTCATCCTGCCTGCGGCCAGTATTGGGTATCATGAGTAAACATCAGGATAGCTCCCTGCAACAACAGCTAAATCTAAAGTGTTGTCATCTGATTGTCTTGTTGCTTTTTCTTTCATGAACTGAGCCCCTGTCTCCGAATTACAAGTAGTGTGTGTTGTGCATGTTGCTTTTTTCCATCACAGGGCCTCAACCAGCTGCAATGTTCCTGGCTAGCCCACTATTTTCCTACCTAGGTACCCAGAGTTTGTGACTGTGTGAGGACTTAAAGCGCATGCATAACTGTTTGATTAATATAGCCTTTAAGCCAATCAACCTGATTACGCCCCTTCCTTGTTCAAGTCACCTGAATAAATCATATCTGACTTTTTTGCTGCCTTTAACCGACAGTGGTTCCAATTTGTGCCAAGAGTACTGTACTGTTGCTATTTACTGTGCATAACTTTGTTTACAGGTGGTCCCCAGGGTCAAGCCAGAGGAACCAGCCCTGGTGGTTAGTGCAAACAGTGTGGGTACTGGTATGGTGTACAAGGGGTACTGTGAAAGTGATTATCGTATTTTGCTCAGGCCACTAGAAGGGAAAGAGGGGGGTTACAGTGTCCCAGAGGGCTATGCCCAGGTTAGTTTGAGCACTACCAACCCTGACCTCTGGGTGGAGTCACCCGTTTCAGAACTCAGGACCCTTAACCTGCAACTAGCCGCACAGGCAGGGGTAGTAGCCCTTGGGATAGCGCTACCTAGGAGTTACATATGTCTTTCTGGAGATGGGGCCTCCAGAACTAAACACAGTATTCTAGGTGAGGCCTAGTCATTGATCTACATGGTGGTAACACTGCTTCCTTCTTTCTGCTGGTGATACTCCTCCCTATGCACCCAAGCATTCTACTAGTTTTTCTCTTTGCCTTATCACACTGCTTTGCTACCTTCAGGTAATCAGAAATGATGACCCCCAGGTCCCTTTCCTGCTCAGTGTTTGACAATACTTCCCCCAAATGGTATGTTGCTCTTGGATTTTGTTCCTCATGTCCTTCATTTTGCACTTTTTGAATAGGGTGGTCCAACTTACTAGGGGCACCCTGGTACTAGCAGGAGACTTTAATATCACCCTCAACCCTAATCTCGACTCTACTGGGGTTTCAAGGGGCATACAGCCGGCACCACACAATTTTTTGAGAGATTTGTTCTGGAGGTGGGCTGGGTTGATGTGTGGCATACCCTTCACCCTAGGGAAAGGAGATACGCTTTTTATTCCACTGTACATGGCTCTTACTCTAGCATAGACCATTGCTACACACAGAAAGAATGTTTAGAAACTCTTATGGAGGCAGCTATTGGTGATATTGTCCACACTGATCATGCCCCAGTCATTATGACATGGGATTTGGGCCTTGAGAAGCGAAACACGTTGTGGAGATTTAATCCTGTCCACCTTAAAAGTGCCCAATTTCGAGAATTTCTCAATGAGAAAATACAAGAAATCCTGAGGGACAACTCAAACCCTGAAATTACCTCCGCTGTTAGGTGGGACACACTGAAGGCAGTCCTACGGGGCCACCTTATCCAATACTCTTCTTTCCAGGCTAGCAACAGAGGGAAAAAACAAGGACACTTGGAGGGGACCCTCCACTTCCTCCAGACTGCCCATCAACAGGGGGACAACTCAGTAGTGGCCCAGTTGGCACAAGTCAAGCAGGAGTTGGACTCCCTGGTTTGTCAGAATACAGAGATAGCACTAGCCTTTTTAAGGCAAAGGTATGGGGAGGTGGGACTGAGGGCCTCCCATCTACTTGCCTACAGACTTCGTAGCCAGCATCAGCTTGCCACTATACCACTATCAGGGACCCTACATTGGGTACTATTTACTCCAAAATTTGCCAGGTTACCCAAATTTTTTGTGATTATTATAGAACACTATACTCACTGGACCATCTATCAGACCCAGAGGATATTGAAACCTTACTCTCCCCATTGAGCCTCTCTAAGCTGAACGAGGATCAAATGTCCTCTCTAGTCTCTCCCATAACATACTCTGAACTGAAAGCAGCCATTTCCCGATCCAAAACTATGAAGGTCCCTGACCCTGATGGGTATGGTACAGAAATTTATAAACATCTGGACAGTAAATGCTCACCCCCCCCCTCCTATGGGTCTTCAACGATGTATTGCAAGATTTGACAAACCCCCAACTAGCTGGTCATATACGGAGTGATATCCCTTATTCCTAAGCCTGGCAAAGGCCCACAAAGTTGTGCATCATACTGCCCAATTTCAGTTTTAAATGTAGACTATAAATACCTGATGTATATTTTGCCTAAACGTCTGGACATAGTCCTCCCTGAAATAATCACTCTAGATCAGACAGGTTTTGTCAGTAGCAGATCCACTATAGATTACACTAGAAGGCCCTGCATCTACAGTAGTACAAGAAATGCAGACTGCGATACCACACTCTGTCCTGCTCAGCCTAGATGCCGAGAAGGCATTTGACAGAGTCGTGTGGCCTTTTTTATTCGCTGTCATGTCAAGGATGGATTTTCCCCTTCCCTTTATTTCCCTGATAAAAACACTTTATTCTTCACCCCAGGCCTGTGTGAAAGTTTGGGACACCATTCCATTACTTTCCCTTATTTAGGCACCATGAAATCTCCTCTGTCTCCTGTTTATTTGCTATTTTATTGAACTCTGGCCAAGCCATTAGAATTCCTGGATAAGGGAATACAGGTGGAGGCATGGAACACTATATAGCTCTTTATGCAGATGATGTTCTGCTTTTTTTAACAAACCCGTCCCAATCAGTTCCATCAGTCTTCAAACTACTAGACCACTTCGGTAAGTGCTCAGGGTATAAACTTAACACCACCAAAAGCAAAGTATTGACTTTTCATTTTCCCCCTCTTTAACATTCAAACAAAGGTACCCATTTCATTGAGATTTGGACAAATTAAAATACCTAGGTATATACCTTTCCCACCAGGCAGCTGATATAATGAAACATAATTATGACACGTTTTCTGCTCAACTGCAGGCAGATGTGGTGGGATGGAATATCCTTCCCCTGAACTTACTTCAGAGGGTTGATTTTATTCATGTGGTGATCTTGCCTTGGGCCCTTTATTTGTTTCGGAATGTGCCAATATGCATCTTGAATAAGACTCAAAGGACTTGGAACAAACTCACCAGCAGATTCATCTGGGCTGGCAAACAGCCTAGAATAGAGGCATCCATCCTTTACCTCCCTAGGAAATTAGGTGGGCTCGCCCTCCCTAATCTTAAGCTTTATAATTGGGCCTCACACCTCTCCTTTATAGTATGCTGACTAGCTAGGTCTAGCGCTGTTCTGTGGAGGGAGATTGAAGAGGGCTTAATGCCTTTTAAGCAGCTAATTAAAACCATGACATACCGAATGCCTCCTTCCCGCTTACATGACTCGGCTCTAACGAACTCCTGGATTGTACACCAGATGAAAGCCTGGAATGCCATACGTAGACATCTGTCTCTTTCACCATTTCTCCCATTCATTTGTCCCATTACCCTAATGGAGGACCTCCAGCCAGCACTATGGATCACACATTTATCACTTGGGAGCACCTGGGGCTCTCTAACCTCACTCAGTTCCAAAGTGGAGGAGAATTTAAATCCTTTCTGGACTTAAGTCATACGTACAGTCTGAGGCACCAAGATTTTTATCGATATCTGCAACTAAGACATTTTTTTATTCCCTTCCAATCCAGATACAACAATTCAAACACTCTCCCCTGCTGATTCCCTGTATTCAACAACTCGTACAAGCTGGCAATATGCCCCATATTGTCTCTGCCCTGTACAGGGCACTTGGGGATACCTAGGAGTGAATGCTGTAAGCATATGTGCTAAATGGATGGAGGAATTTGGTTTTGACATTCCAAAGGAAAATTGGTATAAGGGCTGTATCTAGATAGCTAAACTTACATATTCCCATAACAGGAGACTTTTTCCTGGCAGATATTGACTAGGATCTTCCGTACTCCGTCGTGACAGCACATTTTCTCCAGCATGATTGGGGACCTGCTGGCGGCAGTGCAGTGACTCTAGGCACATCATACCCACATACTTTTGGCATGTCCCCTGATACAGCCTTTTGACTTCATTACAATCGGAATTGAGATCTCTCCGATACCCACTCATTCTAATTGTAGATTTGTTTATCCTTCATATCTTCCCCAGAACTCAAGGACTCACATATACAATATCTCCTGGGAGTCTTGCTGCTAGTGGCCAAGAAGGCTCTGACCCGACACTGGCTTACCCCCAGGGCCCCGACCGTGTCAGAGTGGAGAGAGGTTGTTATTCGGATCTATAAATCAGAAAGAATTTCCTACCACCTAAATGATAAAACTGACCTATCCACATTGAAATGGTTCAGATGGGTACTCTACATTATGTGTAGGGTCCCTTCTTTGTTCCTTAATGGAGAGCCATGGAGAATGGTTAACCAGAGGAGAGAACCCTAAATTTGACCATGTACAACCTAACTAGTAGTTTTAGACACTTAGGTAATTGGGCGTGGGTCTTGTTTAACTATATAATTCAATTGTCTTAATTATTTACAGCCAGAAACTGTAGTCTACATTCTATAAGCTGTTATGGTTGCTGTGCCTTATCTGATATTTTATTTTTTATCCTTTTTTTGTTTTTAGGACACTGAATGAAGTATAATTATAATGCTATGATGACTGATTCTATTTTGTAACCACAAGCAATTAATGTATTTAATGAATTGTGACTTCCTTCTTCCTTTCCCCTTACCCCCCTTTTTTTCATTTGTACCCCTTCCCCCAAGTGGAAAAATTGAATAAAATTATAATTACAAAAAAAAGGAAAGCAGAACTGCAACACTGAAAGATTTCATAGCATTCTAAAGGAGGAACCTTAAAGGGGCAAATGAAAAGGTTACCTTTTCAGTAGCTCTTTTTGTCCTCAGAGCAGAACAAGTAAGAATGAAAAAGAAACCTGGTTAACTCTACAGAACTGAATGACCTTTATGGGAAACTATAACTAGTTTAATTTTGATTTCTGGAAAGGATTTAGCATTATATCTCTATTCTCACCATATAGACAGAATGGATAAGACCTCTTGGCCCACCTACTCTTCCCTAAATTCCCTACCTACTGTGCTGCTGCAGACCCTGCTCAATCTCCAGCCTTATTCCCCCCCAGCCCTAGTACCATGGTTCCCTTGTGTCTATCCCATGCATGCTTGAATCCTGCTACCATTTTAGTACCCACTGCCTCCACTGGGAGAGCATTCTAGATGTCCACCACCCTTTCTGTGAAGAAGTATTTCCTCACGTGCCATCTGAGCCTCCCCCCACCAGCTTCATGTCATGACCCCAGTCCTTGAGCATCTCTTTCTATGTACAATGGTATCCTCCTGTATCTTATTTATACCATTGCAGTATGTGAATGTTTCTATCATGTACCCCCTTTCCCTCCTTTCCCCTGGGGTGTACATAGTTAACTCCTTGAGTCTTTCCTGGTAGGGTTTCTGATGCAGGCCATGAACCAGTTTGGTTGCCCTCTTCTGCACTGCCTCTATCTGATCTATGTCTTTCTCGTGATTAGGCCTTCAGAACTAAACACAGAATTCTAGGTGGGGCCTATTCTTTGATCTACACAGTGGTAACACTGCTTCCTTCTTTCTGCTGATAATACCTCTTCCTATGCACCCAAGCATTCTACTAGCTTTTCTCATTGCCTTATCACACTGCTTTGCTACCTTCACGTCATCAGATACGATGACCCCCAGGTCCCTTTTCTGCTCTGTGGTTGAAAATACTCCCCCCCAATTGATATGTTGCCCTTGGATTCTGTGCTCCATGTACATAATTTTGCACTTTTTAACATTGAAACCCAGTTGGCAACCCCTTGACTAGTCTTCCAGCTTTTTCGATCATCCCTCATAGTTTCCATCCCCCACTAGTATGTCCACTTTGTTGCGAATTTTTATGCCATTCGCGAATGGGCATACTTTCCCTTCCAGCCCTTCTGTAACGACACTAATAAAGACATTGAAGAGGATCAGATCCATTACTGACCCCTGTGGCACTCCACTGGTTACCATTCCTTTTTCCAAGTGAACCCCATTTTCCACCACCCGCTGTCTCCTGTTACTTAGCCAACTTCTTACCCATTTTGACACTTTTGGACCCACTCCCAGGCTACCCAGCTTGTTTACCAGCCTTCTGTGTGGAATGGTGTTGAAGGCCTTACTGAAATCCAGGTAGGCTACATCCACCACCCCTTCCTGATCCATTTAACAGGGTGAATATGGAGGGCTTCTTTAGTCTTAGTGGGAACAAGTAACATAGTAATTAAAGACTGGATGGAACTCTAGGTTCATCAGATAGCAACACACTCAATAAGCAGAATGAATGAAATATTCTGGGCAAACATGCACTAATTGATAAAGGTTTTCTACCCACTCTGCCACTCTGCGGCCTCTTTTATGAAGATAACAAGAAAGTCATACATCAATTGTTCAACAAACTTGAAACATGGATATTACAGGTTCATTAGGTCCATTCAGTCACAGGGAGAAGATAAGAATCTGGATATTTTCAGTTCTGTTCTTTAAATCTAAGTACATGTAAGCTTTACTTAAATGTAAAAGGATACTTTTATATGAGTTTTATATCCTGATAAGTTCCCCTGGAAATGTGTACTGTTCTCTGATAATTTCCTCCTTAGGCACCATGCTCCCCATGTAATTCACCTTCTCGTACGAGATAAGAGACAGTTTAAAATAGAATACAAAAGTATAGATCAAAATGTTCCCTGCAGTCTTGCGGTATGCCCCCTTACAGTGACACCAACACAGTGAACTACGTTCCTGATGGGCTAAAATCAACTACATTGCGACAGGTCGCTGTGTTGGTGTGCCCGAGACAGGGGCATGCTGTCTCCCGGTCCTACACCCCACCCCGACTTAACTCCGACTGGAGTTAAGAATTCCAAAGCAGGACTGGGAGTCTGTCAAGGAATCATGCCAATCGCGATTTGCAGTCGACATAATTCCTGTCGCTGTAATGCCAGTCGACATCAAAGATGTTGAACCAGCGTGATAGAGCCGTCTTGCACTGCTGCTTTAAATTGACTGGTAACAGAATGTAACAAGTCATGTGACTTATTTAAAAGCTTCCTTCTAGGTCTAAGAGGAAAAATGCACACTAAACTTGTTTACTGGAAGGGCAAGCTATACATCAAAACATGCCACTGTGCACTTACTTGACCTCTGGATCTGGGGTGACCTCCCTAGTAGCTGCAGGCAGGGTCAATGGAAATGGGCTAGAAGGCAAACATTAGCTTCCCATACAGTTTTTTGCCACAAAACAGAACGTCCTAAATTGTGGGTAGAGTCTAACAAGTTTGGATACAGTTTATTTTGTCCACAGATTAAATAATCTTTTAGCCTGCAGGTTGGATTGCACTCAGATTTTGCTGTGTATGAATTCAGTTCATTGGCACAGTT
This sequence comes from Neoceratodus forsteri, assembly GCA_016271365.2. NCBI lineage: Eukaryota > Metazoa > Chordata > Ceratodontiformes > Ceratodontidae > Neoceratodus > Neoceratodus forsteri. The sequence goes on from CM028132.1 coordinate 503,417,395, forward strand.
CTGCAAAACCACTACTTGGGCAGAAACCAAAATCCAAAATAAGGAAGCACTAAGTTAAACAGTTCAAGCGCAGAGACCCAGAGATTAAAATGTTGTCAGTTCAGACGTCGGCTGCATGGCAGCCCCAGTGGGTACAGTAAATATAGATATTGAGCACTTTAGATGAAAAAAGCCCTTGACTTACAGCTGGACTTTTAACACAGGTAGCCTTGGGAAATACATTTATTGTCAATACTATACACTGTCATTCTGTTTCCACATGAAGCTCTTTGCCCTGGTGCAGGAGCATTCTGCACTCAGGAGGGACCCCTGTGGATCCAACCCTCAATTAAGGGGCATTCTGGAGGGTGGTTCTCCAACCTCCATCTGTACCAGAGTCACGTCACTGGTCCTAGTGAGCAGCAGTTCAGCTTCTGCTCCCACTGGGATAGCTACAGGGTTTTGAACCCCCACTCCAGACTCATACGTAGGGTAGGATTTTTGAGTTGCAGTCAACAACTAGGTGGAACGCCTTCCCTAGAATGTGGGGGCACAGAATTTAAACAAGACTTTAAACTGTTTTTCTCTCACAGAAGATTGCAAGTTCTAGGGTGGCAGGGGTTAAAAAGTTCAGTATATAGTCTTTTGGATGCTATACATGGCTTCCTAACTAGCTGTACAGAGCATTCGTCTTTTAAAACAGTTCAACAGGGTGACAAATTTCATTTTTCCTGTAGAGAAGCCCTTAGGCTGTTGATCACTGTTCTCTCTGGTAAATGTCTCTAGACAGCCTATGCCTGTACAGGGACTGCTGTATAAAATGGCACCTCTACTAATTTCTTTGAGCTGGGGTCACTTTCTCTCATAGACACTGGAGTTAGAACAAGCACTGAGAGATGTTGACAGATCGGTGCCCTCTCATCAACTGTCAAAATCAGGGTAAAATGTGGCTTATGCTGGTGGGGTAAGCCATGCTCCCTGCCAGTACCTCTGATTTCCCCGCTCTGGAAAGTTAACTCTTTGAGGTCTTGAGTCCCAGTCTCTTAGCAGAAACCCACAGGGTACCCATGGGTTGCATACTTGTAGGCAGGATGTAAGAATCTGAATGGTGGCTACAGAGCTGGATGCATTCCAGGAGGAGACCTGGTGCAGGTAAACAGAATACCACAATAAGCAAGAAGGATGAGCACTCCAGTGATTAGACATAATTTTTTATTCTTTAGTGCATAGTAGCTTGAAGAAACAAGGATTCCTAAAGACTGACAAGCAGGCCCTGACACTTAGAAGTTCAAAAGCCTCTTAGTCAGGGGATGTCTCTGTGCACGCTGTTAGAATTTAAATGGAAGATCAGTACAGATCATTACAGATGAGTACAGATCATTACAGATGGCAGGATGGTAGATCATGGGATTGCGAGGTATTTCAACATGGCTGCCATCAGTGTATGTGCTATAGAACTGTATTCTGTGTCTCTGGAAGCTGTTTGAAAACTTTTTTAAAGTGGCAGTGCTTTTTTTTTTTTGTATATAAAACGTTTTCTCCAGGAGCAAAGTGGGCAGCTGCTCATCCCTCTCCTCACTTTCTATGACTTTCTTTTGCCTTCCTCGGTCCCCGGGGTTTAAGTCCCCATGGATTCCCCAATGGTAGGGTCCAAGTGGGGAGGGACATCCTCCCTGCACAAATCCAGAAGTACCCTGGGACTGCGCGGTGGTGTAGCTGTAAAAGCTGACTTGAAACTAAAAATACACCGATGATGAATCTAAAGATGCCACAAATACATTATTGCTAAAAAACTAGATGATTTTTTTGCCAAGTAACAAATACTGCTGTTTTAAAAACTGTCAGGAAAGTTTGTTGTTTCTAAGGTGCGCCTTTTTGGGAGGTAAATTTAAACTTTTTAAAAACTCTTTTTTGTAAAGTCTATCTTGGGGGCAGAGTGAGGTCAAACTGCTTGATTTTGCACTGTTTTATGAAAAAGTTCCTGCTGTGACAAAGGGATGGGTGTGGGTGTTCCATTCAAAGTGTCGAGAAAATATTTTTGTTGTTTTTTAAGCCTGGTTTAGAGGTTGTTTTCAGTCAATATTTACTAGTGAAAGGGTCTTAAAAGGACTGGCTGCTCTTAAAATAGATAAGGCCCTGGGATGAGATGAGTTACATCCAAAGATACTCAGGGACAGAACTGGTTGAACCACTAGTAGGTCTATTCAACAGCCCAACAAGGACGGGGGGGTGGAGTTCCAAAGGAGTGGCAGACAGCGATGTGGTTCTGCTTCATGGGGGAACAGACAGGGAGTAACCACTGAACTACAGACCTGTCAGTCTAACCTCTATCATAGGGAAGCTGATGTAGTCACTGATCAAAGAGGACCCTGTAGACAACCTGGAGAGCAACAGGCTCCAGGATAATAACCAGCACGGTTTTGTGTCAGGAAGGTCTTGTCAGACTAACCTGATTGTTTTCTTTGCCTGGGTGATAAAGGAATTAGATAGGGGCTATGCTGTGGATTTACTGTACTTCGACTTCAGCAAGGGTTTCTCTTTGTACCTCACAAAGGACTGCTCTAGAAGATGGAGGATCTACATGCGGCTAAACCCATAGTATTCTGGGTGGGTAACTGGCTAAAGGGGAAGCAGCAGAGGGTGGTGGTCAATGGGGTTAAACCAGAAGAGAGGGAGGTTACGAGCAGGGTTCCGCAGGAATCAGTCCTGGGTTCAGTACTCTTCAACATGTTCACCAATAACACTGGAGAGGGAATCCTGGGCAGGTTGTGTCCCTCTGCAGACGACACAAAGCTAGGTGGGAGGGTTCATACTGAAGAGGGAATAAGGGAAATCCAAAGAGATTCACTAATGCTACAGAGGCAGTCAAGGGTTTGGCAATTGAAACTTAACACCAAAAATTGCAAGGTAATGCCCCTGGGGAACAAGAACCCTAAGATGGAGTATTGGATGGGTGGGGAGAGATTTAGCACTACGGCTGAGGAATGGCATATGGGAATTATTATCAGCACCTCACTTACGCAATTAAGTCAATGCAAAAAGCCTTATAGCAAGGCTAATAGGATGCTGGGATATATTGGGAGGGGGATTATGGTAGAAGAAAAGAAGTAATACTTCCCGTCTAAGGATCCCTGGTGAGACTTACTGTGCCCAGTTTTGGAGTCCTTAGCTGAGAAAAGATAAGGACAGGCTGGAGACAGTGCAGTGCAAAGTAACAATTGTATTCATTTATTTTATTTATTGTGATCTTAGAATAACACCTTTGAGAACAAGATCATTACAAGTGGGGTACCTCAGGAATCAGTCCTGGGGCCAGTCCTCTTCAATATCATCAGTGACATTGCAGATGGACTGGAGAGTAAGGTTTGTCTGTTTTCAGATGACACCAAGATTTGCAAGAATAGATGATCCAGATGAAATGGGCAGAATGAGAAGAGATCTGGATAAACTAGCAAAATGGTCAGAAGAGTGGCAACTGGGGTTTAATGCAAAGAAGTGCAAGATCATGCACATAGGGAAGAGAAACCCTGAAGCCACCTATAGGCTGGGAGGGGAGTTGATGGCAGTCACAAGGGTAGAAAGAGACTTGGGCATCATTACCGATGACCTGAAATCATCCCAGCAGACCACTAAAGCTGTAGGCAAGGCTAGGGGATGTTGGGGTGTATTAGTAGGGGTATCACAAGTTGGAAGAGAGAGGTAGTAATCCCTCTTTACAGGACACTGCTTAGGCACCACCTGAAGTACTGCATGCAGTACTGGAGGCCAACCTTGACAAGGACATTAACCAAATTGAGGCAGTCCAGAGAAAGGCAACCAAAATAGTGCAGGGACTGCATCAGAAAACATGTAAGGACAGATTAACGGAGCTCAATATGTATACCCTAGGGCAAAGGAGGGAGAGAGGTGATATGATTGAAACATTCAAACACCTTAAGGGCATTAAAAAGGTGAAAGAGTCTAACATGTTTCAATGTAAGAAAAATAGCAGGACAAGAGGACACAGCATGAGATTTGAGGGAGGCTGATTAAGGGGTAATGTGAGGAAGTTCTTTTTCACAGAAAGGGGGGTGGATGCATGGAATGGCCTACCTCAGGAAGTGGTGGATATGAATACAGTGCAGGGCTTCAAACAGGCATTGGATAGGCATAAGGGAGCAATACAGATGAGTATGAATAGACAGGCCATTGGCAGAGCAAAGGCCACTGGCACATTCATAAGGTAGAAACAAAAATGGGCAGACTGGATGGGCCTTGTGGTCCTTATCTGCCGTCAGCTTCTATGTTTCTATGTTTCTGTGTTTCTAGGTTCCACGTCAGGTAACACAAATACAGTAACAACAGTTGATATAACATCTAAACAGGTAGTTAAGGTAATTACACAGCTTCCACGACAGGCAAGACAATACATGGAACTACAGTTGGTATTTCAAGTAAACAGGTAATTGAGGACAAAGGCATACAATGCAGTACTTTATAGAACTACCTAACAACAGAAAACAACAGAGTAGGACATCCACATTAAGTGCCAGTTGTTCAAGGAGGTACTAGGTGATGTGTAAGTGGTTAAGAGTGTAGTGTGAGAGATACATTGGCCCATCGGGCCTCGTCACTAGAAGGTCAGGGGAGTGAGCAGGTAGGTGAGAAGAGAGATAGAGATAATTCAGCCCAAAGGGCCTCTTACAGGGAGGGTCGGGGGAGTGGGGCTGTAGGTGAAGTTGACATAGGGACTGTCAAGTTGGTAGGGAAGACTAGGTGGGGAGATAAGAGTATTAGCATGTTGAGATTCTCTACAGGGAGACAGATAGGAAATTGATATGAAGTGGACCAAGGGTGGATGCCACAGAGGGTAACGTAGGTGAGAGATCCTTGGAGCAAAACAAATACAAATACAAAGTTAGTTAGAGCAATCACAGCTAGCCATAGCAACAATATGTTTCCTAAGTTTTTGTTTAAAGGGACCTATTGAGGTTACTGAGGAGATATGTTGAGGTAGCGAGTTCAGCCAGTTTGGTGCACGGTGGGCAAAAGCCCTTTGACCTAGAGAGGTATGACAGTGAGGAACTTTAAAAACTTTGCTGTCAGTGCTTCTAGTGCAGTGATTATGTTGATAGGAGGTAAGGAGCTTCTGAACACCAGCAGGAGCCAGACCATGCACGATCTTTTTGGCCAATAGACAGGTTTGGTTCCTTAGTCTACCATCAAATTGGAGCCAGTTTGCCTGTTCATACAGAGTGCAGGTATGAGTTAGCCTTGGTGAGCCAGTAGCCAGGTGGCATGCCTTATTTAATGCTATAATGATACGGCGGAGGGCCGTGGCTGTTGCTGAACCATAGATTACAAGTCCATTGTCGATGAGTGAGATCACTGAGCTATGGATGGCCAGATTAAGAGCCTCAGGGGTGAGACTTTCCTTGTGTAATGGAGTATACCAATATGCCTGTTAACTGCCTTAGCAGTAGCATCAGTGTGTTTGGAGTAAGACAGGGTGCTGTCCAACAGTATTCCCTAAGTATTTAAAATGACTGACTAGTTCCAGCTGGGTGCCAGACACATTTATGATGTTGAGGGGGAAAGTACGATGCCTATTGCTGGGTGATAGAGAACAACATAGTTTTGGTTTTCTTGTAGTTCAAGATGAGTTTTTGCTCACTGAACCAATGTTCTGCATCTGAAAAGCTTTCTTGTAGCTTCCTTTCCAGTTGCATGGGGTCAGGGTCACCTGTGACCAGGACTGCATTGTCAGCATATAGGAGAATTTAACAATGTCAGGACTGCGGGAGCTGACTGAGGAAAATGCTGAATAATTGTGGGCCCAGAATTAAGCCTTGGGGGACACCAGAGCACACAGGTCTGGTTTCAGATAGGACATTGTTAATCTTCACTTGCTATGACCGGTTGGAAAGATAGCTTTTGAACCATCCCACACTATCACCTGAGAGGCCAATGGTAGTGAGTTGTTCAACAAGAATGACATGATTAACTGTGTTAAACGCTTTCATTAAATCAATGAAAGCAGCATCTACAGGGGCATCCTGGTCTAGTGCATTGTAAATGTAGCCAGTAAATTCTAGTAACGTAGTGGTGGTGCTATACCCTTTACTGAAGCCATGTTGCTGTGGGCACTGGATTTGATACTTTTCTAAGTACTCAACCAGTTGATCTGCAACTATTCTTTTGAGTGCTTTTGATAGTGGCGGAAGGATTGAGATAGGTCAATAATTACCTTGTGAGGAATGATCCCCACTCTTAAATATTGGAGTGACTAATGCGGATTTCCACCTAAGTGGGAATTGTGAAAGTCTCAGAGAGGTATTGATGATGTGAGTTAGGGGGCAATAGTTTCTCATCCAGGGTTAACATCACAAATTTGAGGTCAAGGGAGTCGCCACTGTGTCTGGACTTCCCAAGAACCTTGAGGAGGTATTTCCTTGCTTCACGCTTTGTGATGGCAGTAAAATGGAATGGTGGGTGCATGGGTGGCAGGTCATCCAGCCTGACTCTGCCACCATGGTTGAGGTGGTGGAAAAAGTCAGGGGGTAGGACACCACTCAGTTCTGAGAAAGTTTTGTTAAAAGTGTTTACTAATGGTGAAAGGATCCAGCGTGGGTTCACCATTGATGTTGAGCATTGTGGGTGTTGCTTCATTATCTTTCCCCATGATTTCTTTCAGGTTGGACCAGAATTTACATCCATCACTCCAAGTTCTTGTAAGGGCATCCTTAACGTACTGTTTTTTTTGCAGTGTGTATAGCCCTAGTACAGCCGTTATGTTCTGCTTTATAGGCCTGAATGTCAGTCTGCTTGCCTGAGGCTCTGGTGTGATGTCACATGTAGTCTCTTGACTTCAGACTCTCAAGGATTTTGGGGAGAACCACAGGTTGCTGTGTCCTTTCATTTTACGCGTTTTGATTGGCGTGTGTCTATCACACATTGTGTTGAATTGATGAATAAACTGGTTGAGGGCAGAGTCAACTGTGCAGGAGGAGTAAGCCATGGACCTGTCCTGGTGGTGGAGTTCTGCTTTTAGCAGGTCTAGGTGGCCACGTATAAGGACCCTGTTGGTAACTGTTCTAGTAGGGGGTTTGAGTAATGACTAGACCACTGGAAAAGGACAGGAGAGTGTGATCACTACAGACATCCTGTAGTACAGCTGCATTAGAAATATGTTCAGGGTGGTTAGATAGTACCCAATTCAGTAGTGTGGAGGTCCCAGTCTTGTAGTTTGTCCTGGTGGGTACGTCAACTAGCTGTGAAAGGTGGATAGCTGAGACTGCATCCTTGTACAGTATAGTGGCCAGAGAGAGACAGTTGATGTTGAAATCCCCCAACACTATGGTTTCCGAGTTAGGAAGGCAACATTTTGTTCAAATAGAGAACATCGCATCTGATCTTGTGTGACGGACGCTGCACTGGTAGACCTCTGGGTTTTTCACTTGTAGTGGTGAAGGGAACTGTCTCACTACCAGCAGCACCAGCGACACCCTCAGCAGGTGGGATGGCGAGGGGCTGCTTTAGGTCCGAATGGGGTTGGGCTGGTGGAATCACCCAACAAGGAGAGGCAGGAGTCATACACAGAGACAGGATGAAGCAAAGACGTTTATTAGACAGGAGGGGACGGAGGACATGGTCATACAGAAACATACCAACCACAAAACAGTAGGGAGTATGGATAGCATTATGGATATCTAAACAGTAACAACTAAACTCTAAAATGTCTAAACTCTAGATTATTATTCTCTATGGGTGCACTAAGGCCTATTGCCACTGTACTCCTAAAATTCCTTAGCGGTATCCTGTAAGAGCAACTAGTACATAGACGGAAATCAGGTGTTCTTCACTACCCACAATACAATATTTGGTTTTACAATGACCATCCAATTCTCACAAAGTCCAAATGTCTGTCATCTTCGTATGCACCGTCATTCTTCGTTGGTAGCTACAAGGGAAATAAAACAGAACTGTGGAACCCTAATCTCAATTCCCAGCAAGGACCTAGATAAGGCTACTGGGGTGGTGAGAGGTTTGGTAAACAGACCATGTATCTTCGGCAAAATCCCACTCTCTCCGAGGCTGCCAGAATGTAGAACCAAAGCAACTGGTTCCTGAAATAACACACTGAAGCAAGAGGTTCCTCAGCCAAAACCCACTTCTAGGGTTGCCAAGGATGAAGAAAGACCAAGATCTGAGTGGCGATGAATCCAATGGAGGACTACCACGACCTGACTGATGCTGCAGCACTCCAAGGGCCAGCTGGACTCAGAAGGAACTCTGACAGGACCAGGAACCATAAGAATCTGAAGAGATGATGGTTGACTCTGCAATCCTAGGATCAGGAACTAACACAAGACAAAGAAACGGTGGATGCGTCCCGGACTGGGCTTCGACGGACTCGGCTTTCAGCGAACGACCACGTGGGGGCACAGAACAGTTTCTCCAAGATGAGCTCTCTCTCTCTTCTGTAGAGGGCGACCAACTTCGGGACATCTGGAACAGGAAACCTACGGAACGACACTGGCACTGCTGTTGTGATGCGTTTCAGCGGACGTACTTTCAAGCTGTGAAAACAAGAAAACGGCGGGTACAACTTGTACGACTGACGACGGACTCGACTTTGGCGGACGACACAAATGGACAGGATGAGTTGATGGATGATCTTCCTGGAGTGAAGAACGCTGGAAGGATGTCTTCTTCTGAGTAGAGACTGATTCTGAGCACGTGGTGTTACAGACCACACTATGAGACTGCAGTGTGGTAGAAGATTGAGACTGTCTTCGTACAGTAGGTAAACGTATAACTGAAGAATGCCCAAAGAACTGTGGAATAGTACAATAATTTGCCAGAAGAGGGCAAATTATAACTTCAGGGGTAATTGTTACTGATAAGGGACAATGTCCAGGTGCTTAAAGCAATAGTTCAGGTGCTTGGAGCAATAGTTCAGGTACTTAGGACAAGGGTCCTAACAACCCGATGCCCCCGCGGCGCTCTGCCGCCTCCTGCAAGCGCCTACTGTGCTTTTCTGCAACAAATACAGTCCCCCCCTTGATAAACTGGTGGTCAGCACTGCGTGTGCCGCCGTCGACTCACCGCTCTGCAGTCTGGAGGAGTTGCTGAAGTCACAGGGAGGTGGAAGGTGAGTTGGCAGAGGGAGAAAAACTACAGGCAGCAAGAGGGATGGCTCGAGGGGGCCTCTGATGGCCAAAAATGATGCGGCGCTTCTCTGCCGTCGGCGTGGGACTGGAGTTTAACTGGAAAATACCTTGGGGGCTAAAATAAATAACCGGAGGGCTTTTCAGCCCTAAAACATTGGAACAACAGCATTTTCTTCTTCATGGTGCCCTGATGGCACCACCGACTGCAGCACTGGACAAAGCAGGGAGTCTGGACATCTTCACTAGCTGGAGCTTGAGCAGGCACACAGAACAGTCCTTGGGGAACGGCTTCAACCCACCAGGTAAGCCTTCCTGGTTCCTCTTAACTTTCTGTGTCCTCTCTTCTCCACAGCTAGCAGGAAACTCAACAACTGAACAATTATCTTTTAAACTTGAACCTCCCTGGGTTCTAGATTAGCTGGAGTGGAATGCTGTGCATGAGCCACTCAGCACAACATTCCATCCAGGCCATTATGACACCTATTGCTTTTTACAATCTGTCTTTTGACCAGCTGTAAGTGCACAAGGCACTTTTCTATTATTTACAGTGTTTTCCTGTACCAAGAGGTTGAATCTTCATTTCTAGGGGCCCCTTAGCATTGTACCCTGCCACCTACACCTGCAGCAGGTACCCTGAGCACCTGTAGACTCTTAGTTTATTTATTTTTATTTTATTTTTCTGGAATGACCAACTTTGGGGCATTACACTTGTCTTTACCTCATTTGGTGTTCCCCAAGGTTCTATTCTTGGTCTCCTCCTTTTCTGTCTCTTTATAAATAATCCCCCTCCCCCGGATCAACTTTGTCTCTTTTCTATGTGGACGATATGGTTATTTACTCTGCCATTAATGACATTTCGTCAATTTGCACCTCCTTCAATCTGACTTTGACTGCTTCTCGGCTTGGCTAAAACAAAATAAGCTCCTGCTTAACACTAACAAAATGGTGTCAATGCTCTTTGGGATTTCCCCTAGGCTAAAAGCTTGTCATATGGGGCTTTCCCTTTGTGGAATGGAGGGCATAACCCTGGATACAGTCACTTCCTTCAGATACCGTGGGATGACTCTTGACCCCTCACTGGACTTTAATCTTCATGTTGCAGCCACTTGTCAGACAGTGAACAGTAAACTTGGCCTGGCTAACAAGGTAAAATCCTCCCTAAATTTGACAGCCAGGCTGGCCATTGCTCAGGGAATTCTTCGACCTTGCCTCAACTATGACTCTATAGTCTATGTTAATGCTAGCAAGCAAGTAATCCAGAAATGGAGCACTTATTATAATAGTATCTGCGGCTTCACCCTTGTGGCTCCTAAACTAACACATCGCTGTCAGCTCTATTCTTCTCTCAATTGGCTCACCCCATCCTCCTATCGTCTGTACACAGCTGGTTGTCTGGTCGATAAATTAACCCGGACTAGTACTCCAAGGTCCCTTGTAACTCTACTAAAACAATCTGTCTTACTCTATACACTGAGATCTACTGAAAATGCTTCCTTTGTTACGCTTAGATGTCTCACCAAGAAGGGTGAAGTTGCATTTGCCGTATCTGCTCCCAGAATGTGGAACACCCTTCCACTCTATGTTAAACAATCGGCTACTCACCGGGTCTTTCAAAAAAGCTTAAGAACTCACCTTATGAGCTCAGGTCTCTGCTCCTGCTCTACCTCTTCCTTGTCTCCACTTGCTTGCACTACTACCACTGATCTTCCACCTCGAGAGCGGTACTTCCTCCCAGCACTTATGTACCCCCAGTGTTTGTTGTATATGTATTTCTTTAGTCAATTATACTGGTTTCAAAATTCTATAAAAGTTTATGTAATGGTGTTTACTGTTTATCCTCATGCTACGTATATTATACTTGTTGTTCCTGAATGTGCCATGTATTCTAAATTGTTATGTGTTACTGTATTTTCCTTCCAACTAGATGTTTTGTATTCTGTTGTGGACACTATGTATGTGGTCTTTCTGATGTGTAACCCTCCCGGGTCGTGCACGAAAATAGGCAAAATCTCTTGTCTGTTGCACCTACCTGGTTAACAAAAACAAAATAAATAAAAAAATGAATAAGATTAAGGCTACTTAGGCACTCCATTAGGGAGTCCAGCCCAATGGTCATTTGTCAGGGACAGCAGGGTAGATCCTATGAAGAATGCCTCAAGGTATCTCCTTTCTCCCTTCTGGTCCCCAATGAGTACATATGATAGAGACCTTAAAAGTTCCTTAAAGGAATTAACAAAGTAATCTTTTGAGGACTGTTTAGCCTGAGCACTTACTCGCCGTCTCATGGACACGAGTGGAAAATCACAGGAGGGAGGTTCAGGAGGGACATGAGGAAGTGCTACTTTATGGAAAGGTTGGTGGAACCTTAGAACAGGCTGACAGCGGAGGTGGTGGATGCAAAACAGGGGTTTCAAGCAGGGCTGAGACAGAATAAAGGGTATGGTGGTTGCTCGGGGCAATGGAACCAAGGAAGGGGGGGGTAGGGAAGGATAGTACCCTGGAGGAACAGTAGGTTCCAGGGCTTATGGGGTACTTGGGCAGACTTGCTGAACTTCTGGTCTTTTTCTGCTGTCATTATCTACGTTTCTACATTTAAATCCTGATGACTTTTTGGGATTTTTTTTTTGCTTATCTCTTTCTATTCTTTGGTTCCGGTCGGCTCCTCGTCCGGCCACCCTCCCAACTCTCCGCTCCTTCAGGTCCTCACCACCTGTAACTCCTACGGCTAACCCCCCCCCCTTGTTGGGGCAGTGGGGAGTCCCCTTACTCACTGACCGATTCTGGATCCAGTTTGGGGGGTTACTTCTGGAGACAGAACGTGGAAAATCACAGGAGGGAGGTTCAGGAGGGACATGAGGAAGTGCTACTTTATGGAAAGGTTGGTGGAACCTTAGAACAGGCTGACAGCTGAGGTGGTGGATGCAAAACAGGGGTTTCAAGCAGGGCTGAGACAGAATAAAGGGTATGGTGGTTGTTCGGGACAATGGAACCAAGGAAGGGGGGGTAGGGATGACCATCAATCCGCAACAACCAACCTCCAGGGTCTCTCTGTTTTTCTCTTTTACTACCCAGGCAGGAGCATGGCATGCAATGACACCTGTGGTGGGCTCATGCATACACCCGTGTGTGGCCCTACCAAGCATCTGCCGTGCACCCACTCCCATGTTCTTGTGGTGGCATGCCGCTGAGCCCCAGCCTCTGCTAATGGTCAAGCATGCACTGAACGCTAGTCACCCCCCTCCCCAGAGATGGAGAGCAGTCTGTCAGACACTTGACCCATCTCCTCCCTGCTAACCCCCAGTGGCCCATGCTTGTTCCTGAATGTGGGTTGCCAGAATGGTGTGAGGTGTGGCATCCAGCGCCTCAACCCTCAGTGCCACCAGGACCATACCTCCTAATGTTACCCCTGTACTTATCATCTCTGAGCTTCAGGGCATGTCCCCATGCCCTGCCTGTGGACACCTGATCAGACATCAATCCACATTCAGTATTAATAATAATAATAAAATTTATTTAGTTAAGCGAGTTTCAGAATTTCAAAACACTGTACAGCATAAATACAAAAACAGACATATATTCAGATACATATGAGATAAAATCAAGATAAAACAGTATTGCTGCTACCCATGAGTATGTGGAGGACATAGGTCACACCCCCACTCAGCCTTTTTTTCTCCCGAGGCAGCATGTTAAGGGCCGCTAGCCTCTTCTTGTAGCTTTTCTCCCCATACCCCTGATAATTTTTGTGGCCCTGTGTTAAACCCTCTTGACTACTTCATATGGCCTTTTTGTATTGAGGAGCCCAGAACTGCATATGATACTCCAGGTGGGACGTGACCGGGGCCTTGTGACATGGTAGGATTACTTCCCCTGCACTGCTGGTCATCCCCTTTGATGTACCCCACCATTTTGCTTACACTTTTGACAGCAGTTGCATTCTGCAGTTCTTGTCATACTTCAGCCGCTTGACTATTATGACCCCCAGGTCATTTTCCTCCTGCACTGCAGCACGAGATGCCCCACCCAGCATGCAGGTCCTACCTCTGTTTCCTCCTGCACTGCAGCACAAGGAGCCCCACCCAGTGTGCAGGTCCTACCTCTGTTTCCTCCTGCACTGCAGCACAAGGAGCCCCACCCAGTGTGCAGGTCCTACCTCTGTTTCCTCCTACACTGCAGCACAAGGAGCCCCACCCAGTGTGCAGGTCCTACCTCTGTTTTCCCTCCCGATATGTAGCACCTTACATTTGGCTACCTCGAAATGGAGGCTCCAGGAATCTGTCCAGTTACTCAGCTTGTTCAGGTCCTCCTAAATCTGTCCCCATCTTAAAGGGAGTCCACCACCCTGGCCTTTATAGCATTACAAGTGACTTATGCAGCCTACTGGAGGTCCTAGCTTCTAGATTGTGAATGAAAATGTTGAACAGCAGTGGCCCCATTATTGATCCTTCAGTGATACCAGTAAGCATACCTCTTCACTTGGAGATATGCTCATTCACCATCATCCTCTACTTCCAGCCCCCAACTTCTTAGCAATCCATGTGGCTCATGTATACGTCAGTGGTGTACTTTGCTCAGGAGCTTGTCAGGTGTCACAGCATCAAAGACCAAACTTAGACTAGATTCACAGCCCTTCCCCTGGTCACCTCCCTGGTCATACACTTCAAGAAGGTGATCAGGTTTGTTTGGCACAATCTGCACCTTATGAGGCCATGCTGAGGGAGCAAGAACCTTGACCTCACCTAAGTGCTACATGTTCTAGCCTTGATAATTGCTTCCAGGCCTTTGCCCAGCACTGATGTCAGGCTAACTGGCACGTTGTTACCAAGGTCTAACCTTGCTCTTTTCTTGAACATGAGGATCACATAGGTCACTTTACAGTCCTCCAGAACCATTGGGAGATATACTGTAAGCACTCCTCCAGTGAGTGCTGAGGCATGAGGTCACAGGCCAAATGCTCACCAGAACAAATCAGAGGAATGCCTATATCTCAACAATAATCCAACCAGAGAGCAGCATTTGTGGCTGCCATCTTGACCGATTTTATAAAAAAATGCCATCTTGGTATAAATTTAAAGATCTTACATTAAAAGCGTGACCATTTACATTTGTCTACTATACTGTATTAACTTTGGACAAGGAATTGATCAGAGCTACCTTGTGAAAATCATTTAGAGGAGAGCTTGTATACTCTGAATAGAAAAATAATTAAGTGGAATCAAACTTTAACTATAAAAATTCAGAGGTGTCTCAATTGTAATGAAGTACTAAGTAATCTCAGAGATGAAATTACTTAAACACCTTTAGCAACAAATATTTTTCACAAGCTAGTTTCAGTATAGTCACAACTGATGTATGGATAAGAGGCTAAAGGGGCTCAATGTCTTAACAATGTCAACAGCTTAGTCTGGTTCAATTTCAGTTGCTTACCATCTATATCCCCCCTTCCCCTGGTTGCCCCTGAAAAAAGGACTTCTAGGCCCAGTAGACTTACCAGGTCAACAAAATTCAACAAAAACAAAAACAACAAACAAACGTGCTCCCTTGAGAACTGAAGGGAGAAGAAGGGGGATATGATCGAGACCTTCAACTAAGAAGGTCCTCTTTAGTCTTAGTGGGAACAAGTCCATTAGGGGGCGTAGCCTAAAGCTGGTAGGAGAAATATTGAAAGAGAGAGAGAGAGAGAGAGAGAGAGATGAGGAGGGACTTTTCCAATGAAAGAGTGGTGACCAAGTGGAACAAGTTGCCAGAGGAGGTCATCTCCCTGAAAATGGTAGATAGCTTCAAGAGAGGATGGGACAGAATGATGGGGAAAATTGCTGGTGGCGGACAGGGAGGAGGAACTTGAGGGGGTTCAGGGGCATTTGGGGAAGGGGGCAGGTCCATCTGTAGGCACAGGGTGACCTGCACGCTTGGGCAGACTAGATAGACATTAAGGCCTTTATCTACTGGCATATTCGTATGTTTATATGTATTCCCTCTTGAGTATCTATTCATTTCAAATAAACCTAAACACAGATAACTTAATAAAATACTCTGAATCAGGAAAACAGAATAGAAACACTGAAAGATTTCATAGCATTCTAAAGGAGGAACCTTAAAGGGGCAAATGAAAAGGTTACTTTTTCAGTAGCGCTTTTTGTCCTCAGAGCAGAACAAGTAAGAATGAAAAAGAAACCCGGTTAAATGTACAGAACTGAATGACCTTTATGAGAAACTATAACTAGGGCTAAAAGTTTTTCATGGCTTTTTCAGCCGGTTTTCAAGGCCTCTGATAGGCCAAAAATGTCAGTTTTCATGGGAGGCACCAAATTTGTTTTTCCAGTATAAAAATATTTTATTTGACACCAAATTCTCTTAAAAAGGTTTTTCTTACACACATTTAAAACACACGGAGATACATATGTAAACACAGAACAACGAGCAGTATATATGTGCGTTAGCAAACAATTTAGTGCAGTACGAACAGTATTTAACTAATTTTATTCTGCTGTACCACAGAGTATACTTTCAGGTAATCTGGTTTAATGCTGTGCCTTGCGGAACTGAGCATAGCTGAATATTTTGAAAAAGATCTTTCTACACTAGCGCTATGCACTGGCACCTAAGACAACTAATTGCAATTGTGCTCAAACATGGGAAGCATTCTTTAATGTCCCACCAGAACTGCATTACTGAGCGTTCGTGCATTTGGAGTGCTTGGCTTTGTACTTCTGTCAGCGACACTGCAGACCGAGCCGAATAACATGTTGCCAGACACATGAAAGGTGCCTTTTTCATATTGACGGCATCTCTGGCTCACATAGACACTGCCTGTCTTTGACAAAGGAGAGCAGCTTGATTTTACTGACATCTGTGCTTCGGGTGAGATGCAAATTGCAACTACCATCTGATTCTGCACTACCCGAACAAATTAAATACTTAACTCACTTTGCAGACTAAACTCTTTACACCTGAAAGTTTAAGTGACAAGGTAATAGAAATTGATTGCAGGCAACATCGTATTTCTATAGAGAATCAATTGACATGCTAAATGGGTTTGTTCAATACCACCGCACTGCAGTGAATGAACTTAAAATTAACACGAGGTGTTAATGATCTGACAGCAGGATTCACTTAGTCACTTAGTCAACAGTTAGCAGTCAGACCAAGGTTAATTAATGTTCCCTCAGCATTAAAACTAAACAAAAAAAAGGAGAAAATATTGCATACTTTCACTGGCTTTAAACAAAAATGGTATTTTCAAAGCGAGATGCTTTTTTCATGGAAATCGTTTATTACGTGACCGCCGTGAAAAACTTTTAGCCCTAACTATAACTAGTTCAATTTTGATTTCTGGAAAGGGGTTTTAGCATTATGTCACTATTCTCACCATATTTAACACAGGAACATAGAAGTTGTCGGCAGATAAGGACCTCTTGACCCACCTAGTCTGCCCTAAATTCCCTACCTACTGTGGTATTGTAGACCCTACTCAATCTCCGGCCTTATCCTCCCCCGAAGTCCTAGTACCAAGGTCCCCTTGTGTCTATCCCATGCATGCTTGAATCTGGCTACCATTTTAGTACCCACTGCCTCCACTGGGAGAGCATTCCAGATGTCCACCACCCTTTCTGTGAAGAAGTATTTCCTCACGTCCTGTCTGAGCCTTCCCCCACCAGCTTCATATAATGACCTCAGTCCTTGAGCATCTCTTTCTATGTACAATGCTATCCTCCTGTATCTTATTTATGTAACCACCCTACAAATGGGGGTTCCCCGAAAAGTCTTCCTTGAGCTTGTCTAAATGCTCACTGCCTGGCTAGTGTCCTGTGTTTTAGCAGTTTAAACGAATTGCCAGAGAGTGCCTGTATAGCCTTCGTGTACTGTCTCGTTAAGAGCTGCCTAGTTTGCAGTTATAATTAATCTGGGATGGGGGCTGAGAGTTTCTATGCTCGAGTCCCACCCGGGCTGTCAGATAATTGCTCCATTCTGCCATCGCTACTTGTGCAAAGGGAGCTCTGTTAGAAGATGTACTTGTTTGCTGAATATCTGTTAGAGTGATAAAGATACTGCAGTTTGTCTAACCTGCCTTCTTTGCAGCACGGAAAGTTCTGTTTATCTCCACCATCTTGGTCCTGGACTGCCGAAATGGGCCAATAAGTACCTTTGGGGACTTTAAAATGGAGCCAGTCCCCAGGGGTCTTGTGGGAGCAAAATTCTGTAGCAATTGTAGTTTTTGGCTTTTGGCACCTAAATAAACCTGGAGGGGAAGCCCTTGTTGTGACTGACAGAGGAATCAGCCAACTGAACCTTTTGGATCCTAGGGAAAGTCCCCAGGCTGCTTGCAGCTAGTGCCAGATCTGTGTTGGGAAGTGAAGGAGTAACAACTCGAGATATTCGAGCAGCAATCCTGCGTGGATTCATGTCAGAGAACTGTGAAAGGGCGGGCCTGCCTGTCTGCCTGCTGTCCCTGAGAGGGAAAACAGAGTTGATTCAGACTGAATCCAAGTTGTGAGAATGATTTAAGCCACTGGACTGTGACCAGGCTTTAACCTGAAGAAGACCGAAGATTTGCTGAATGCGATCGGCCTGTCAGGATTTCCAGCCACCTCTGAACTCTCGGTTTGTGCAGAGACTCTGTAATTGTGACCGGATAGCAATCTGCCTGGTACAGTAGAATTTCTTAAATGTAAATGTGTTGTGTTCTGTTAGTGGGTCGTGATTTGGTTCCCCACTGTGTGCTAAAGTGTGTTCTGCTTGTTGGAGGCTGCATCCAGCTCCCATGGACTGAATCCGTATTCATCTCCATTGGGCATGGGCCTTGCCACACTGGCCCAGCCAGACTACCCGCTGCACAGAGAAAGTCATCGACGAGAGACCTACCTGGAGATCAGCCCCCTGCTCATGCTTTGAACAGGAACAATTCGGTGACTCGTGTGGGCCCTGCTTCTCCTGGCACTCCAGTTCAACAACCTGCTGTCTCAATTTCATCCTGCCTGTGTCCTGTTTTGGGTATAGTGAGTAAACATCAGGGTAGCTCCCTGCAACAACAGCGAAATCTAAAGTGTTGTCATCTGAGTGCTTTGTTGTTTTTTCTGTCATGAACTGAGCCCTGGATTACAAATAGTGTGTGTTGTGTATGTTGCTTTCTTCCATCACAGGGCCCCAACGAGCTGCGACGTGGGCCTACCTCGGGCAACGTTCCTGGCTAGCCCACCGTTTTCCTACCTGGGTACCCAGAGTATGTGACTGTGTAGGGACTCTGAAGTGCATGCATAACTGTCTGATTGATGTAGCCTTTAAGCAAATTAACCTGATTTCGCCCCTCCCTTGTTCAAGTCCCTTGAATAAATCAGATCTAACTCTTTTTGCATTTAACCTGACTGTGGTTCCAGTTTGTGCCAAAAGTACTGTATTGTTGTTATTTACTGTGCATAACCTTGTTTTTCAGGGGATCCCCAGGGTCGAGCTTGAGGAACCAGCCCTGGTGGTGAGTGCAAACAGTGTGGGTAATTGCATGGTGAATAAGGGTCATTGTGAAAGTGATTATTGCATATTGATCAGGCCACTAGAATGGAAAGAGGGGGGTTAGAGTATCCCAGAGGGCTGCGTCCACGTTAGCTTGACCACTAACAAACCTGACCTCTGGGTGGAGGCACCCGTTTCAGTACCCAGGCCCCTTAACCTGCTACTAGCCAAGCAGGCAGGAGTAGTAGCCCTTGGGATAGCGTCACCTAGGGGTTACATTTATACAATTGAGGTATTTGAATGTTTCCATCATTTCCCCCCTTCCCTCCTTTCCTCCAGAGAGTACACAGTTAACTCCTTAAGTCTTTCATGGTAGGGTTTCTGATGCAAGACATGCACCAGTTTGGTTGCCCTCTTCTGCACTGCCTCTATCCGATCTATGTCTTTCTGGAGATGGGGCCTCCAGAACTAAACACAGTATTCTAGGTAGGGCCTAATCATTGATCTACACAGTGGTAACACTGCTTCCTTCTTTTTGCTGGTGATACCCCTCCCTATGCACCCGAGCATTCTACTAGCTTTTCTCACTGCCTTATCACACTGCTTTGCTACCTTCAGGTCATCAGATATGATGATTCCAAGTCCCTTTCCTGCTTTGTGGTTGACAATACTTCCCCCAATTGGTATGCTGCCCTTGGATTTTGTGCCCCATGAGCATAATTTTGCATTTTTTGGCATTGAAGCCCAGTTGCCAAACCCTTGACCAGTCTTCCAGCTGTTTCAGATCGTCCCTCATATTTTCCATCCCCCCCAGTGTGTGTCCACTGTGTTGCAATTTTTTTGTGTCATTCGCAAATGGGCATACTTTCCCTTCCAGCCCTTCTGTAATGTCATTAATATAGACATTGAAGAGGATCAGGCCCAGTACTGATCCCTGTGGCAATCCGTTGGTTACCATGCCTTCTTCCAAGTGAACCCCATTTACCACCATCCTCTGACTCCTGTTACTTAGCCAACTTAGTACCCATTTTACCACTTTTGGATCCACACCCAGGCTACCCAGCTTGTTTACTAGCCTTCTGTGTGGAATTTTGTTGAAGGTCTTACTGAAATCCAGGTAGGCCATATCCACCACCCCTCCCTGATCCACGTAACAGGGTGAATATGGAGGGCCTCTTCAGTCTTAGTGGGAACAAGTAACATAGTAATTAAAGACTGGATTGGACTCTAGGTTCATCAGGTAGCCCCCCCCCCCAAACATGCACACACACTCCGTAAATGGGATGAATTAAGTATGCTGTGCAAATATGCACTAATTGATAGAGGTTTTCTACCCACTCTGCCACTCCGCTGCCTCTTTTATAAAGATAACAAGAAAGTCATACATCGCTTGTTCAATAAACTTGAAGCATGGATATTACAGGTTCATTGGGTCCATTCAGTCACATGGAGTAGACAAGAATCTGGATATTTTCAGTTCTGTTCTTTAAATCTAAGTACATGTAAGCTTTACGTAAATTTAAAAGGGGACTTTTAAATGAGTTTCATATCCTGATAATTTCCCTTGGAAATGTATACAGTTCTCTGATAATTTCCCCCTTAGGCACCATGCTCCCCATGTAAATACAAAATCACACATGCCCCCACAATGCAAAGCATCATGGGCTGCATGTGCAAATCACCACAGAATGTTATGCTGGTCCAACTTTAAGCAGAATTGCATGGTGCCAAAAGGCCTCTCACACAGTTTGCAAAGGGTGCCAACAGAAGACATAGACACGTGTTTCGTCCTACCAGGACTCATCAGTATGCCTCATCTGTTTGACACCCCAGTGGAAGGGACCAGCTACCCTTAAGGCAGTGTGTCTTGGATATATTGTGGTGAACCCATTAAAATAAAAAACTATTTAAAAGACAAAGAACCTCTGTGCGCAAACACTGAGGCAAGGGTTACCCCAAAGGGCATTTGGCTGGGAAGCCAAGTTTCAAGAAAATACAAAATCACACATGCTCCCCATGTAATTCACCTTCTCAGTGATGCCCACTAGCTGTGGCAAGACTTTCCACAAATATGCCCTCCCTTGTCTGCTGTGATTACAGAAGTTGACAGTCCAACCTGAGGTGAGGAGATGCAGAAATTATTTGAAGAGATTGAGATATGAGTATGCAAGCACAACAGGAGCTTGTCAGCAGAAGCTGTCAACTAGGCAGGCTAATTCCTTAGACAGGAAATTACAAATTACAGGGAAAGAGGGGAAAAACGTCATGTTACCCCACAGTACAAGATAAAGGTTATAATAATATGAAAATCAGAGATAACCCCTCCAGAGCAGAGCTTTCTTTGTATCTGGTAATCAGTGCTGCATGATGTGTTTTGTCACACCATTTGAAAGGGCACCACTTATCTGGGGCTTTCATATCCTCATGTTTTACATTTCTGGCCTCTGCCAACCAGTCCCACATCTGGTAGTTGTGAGAAAACAATTGGTATAATCCAGAAGGTCATCAATGTCTCATTGCAGATTGCCTTCTTTCCTGTCAGCACCTTGCATTCAGCTGCGTATGATTTTCACAAGACTCCACTGCTGTTCCATGTCTACCAATTAATGCCATGCATGACAAACAGCTCCTGGATCAGACAGGCCAGTCTGGGGGCTTCATGGAAACAGTCAACCCTTACATTTACAAGTAAACTGACCCATGCCTCTTTAAACAAGGAATTTACTGTAGCATAAGAGCTGAAGGGTGAAGCTTCTCTTGGCAGCTCAAAGCCTATCACAAACCTTTAGGATTGTCAGAGTTTTGTACACTCTCAGTTCATTTACAGAATGACCCATGCCATCTGCAAGTGAATCATTGAAGTCCAAATACTGCATGTACAAAATACTAACATACTACAATGCCAGCAGAATAGGCCCAAAGGTCTATCGAGTCTGCTCGATAACCTGTACCCTTAGTGAGCATAGTTGTCACACCTTACCCCCCCCCCACACACTCCTCTAGAGTTCCCTCCCAGATTCTTCTTTCAGCCTCAGCCTCCTCCTGCACCTGTCCCAGCCTGTAAGAATAAATAAACAAGAGCGCTGTGTTAACATGTGGCATGTAAACCAAACC
The DNA here is from genome assembly GCA_016271365.2 of Neoceratodus forsteri. Taxonomy (NCBI): domain Eukaryota; kingdom Metazoa; phylum Chordata; order Ceratodontiformes; family Ceratodontidae; genus Neoceratodus; species Neoceratodus forsteri. Next base: position 503,439,087 of record CM028132.1, read on the forward strand.
AAAGGATTGAATTAAAAGCACACTGAAAATAAAAAAAATAATAGTAGAATTCTAGTTTTGACTATACTTTTTCTTCAGGCATTATCTATAAAGAAAGAAAGTAGCATACTATTGAGAAGGTAGGGAGAAAGCAGAGGACATTCATATTATTGGAGAAGTATAACAGGCGGGTGTATCCTAGCAGACTACTGGTGTAGAATCATGTCACTTACCATATTACAATTCAAAATATTTATTTTGTTGGGTCACAAAAATGCATACAACCAACATTTTGTAGCTTTGCAAACATACTTTATCAAGGTCTGTGGTATTAAAAGAATTGTGAGTTTGCACAATGTGCTATATATACATATGCATAAATTATACATGTATATATATATATATATATATATATATATATATATATATATAAAATTTATTTTCATGAGTGGGGGATGTGATTGTAGCTCCCCACAAATAAAAATAAATTACTTGTTTCATGACATGCCATGCAGTTTCATATTTGATTTATATAATGCTTATAAGCATCTTAGAAATAAATTATTACAAACTAAAAAGGTACAAAATGTAAAAGGTGCCCCTCAGTTCAATAGCAAGATGAGACTAAGAAACACAGAAACAGATATTTTGTTGGCAGAAAAGGATGGCTAGCCCGTTTAGTTTAGTCAAGAACTACAACAAATATGCAAACGCACAACAGCTTCAAGGAGTATGAAAGATAAATGGTGTCTCACATGTTGAAATACATATCTGAGCATGCTCAGTGTGACCAACATAAGTCAAATAAAATTCAGAGTATGTTCGTAACCATCAGTTTTTTTGCTGATGTTCAGATAAATAATCTATTTGCAAGTTTAGCAGTTCACATATATTATATATAACTGTATTTACATGTACACGCACATAGAAACAGAAACAGAGGTTGATGGCAGAAAAGAACCGCCCACCCATCCTGGCTGCCCATTATTCTACCTAATATAAAACCGCAGACCTTACGTGGTTCCCAGCCTCTACCCCACCCCCTTCCTCCAAGTGGTGTCTACAGATCCTGTTCGGCCTCTGGGTTTCCTTCCCTACCAGTTTTAATGATACCCATGTGCCTCTCCCATGCTTTCTTAAATCCAATAACTGTTTTAGCCCCCACCACTTCTACTGGGAGGCTGTTCCTGGGGTCCACCACCCTTTCCATCAAGAAATACTTTCTCCTGTTCCCTCTAATCCTACTCTCTTCCAACTTCATATTGTGTCCTCTAGTCTGGACATCTTTTTCTTTGAAAGATGCCCCTTTCCTGTACCTTGTTCATTCCTTTTTGATATTTGAATGTCTCAATCATGTCTCCCCCTCTCTCCTGATCTCCAGGGAGTACATGGAAACGTAGAAGTTGATGGCAGATAAGGACTGCAAGGCCCATCCAGTCTGCTCATTTCTTTTTCTGCCTTATGGATGTGCCATCAGCCTTTGCTCTGTCAATGGTCTATCTATTCATACTCATCTGTATTGCTCCCTTATACCTATCCAATATCTGTTTGAAGCCCTGCACTGTATTCATATCCACCACTTCCTGAGGTAGGCCATTCCATACATCTACCACCCTTTCTGTGAAAAATAACTTCCTCACATTACCCCTTAATCGACCTCCCTCTAATCTCATGCTGTGTCCTCTTGTCCTGCTATTTTCCTTATATTGAAACATATTAGACTATTTCACCTTGTTAATGCCCTTAAGGTGTTTGAATGTTTCGATCATATCACCTCTCTTCTCTCCTTTGCTCTAGGGTATACATATTGAGCTCTGTTAATCTGTCCTCATATGTTTCTGATGCAGTCCTGCACCATTTAGTTGCCCTTCTCTGAACTGCCTCAATTTGGTTAATGCCTTTGTGAAGTGTGGCCTCAGTACTGCATGCAGTACTCCAGATGGGGAACCTAACCTAGTGTCTTGTAAAGAGGGATTATTACCTTCCTCTTCTGACTTGTGATACCCCTACTAATATACCCCAACATCCCTTTAGCCTTACCTACTGCTTTAGTGGTCTGCTGGGATGATTTCGGGTCATTGGTGATGATGACACCCACATCTCTTTCTTCCCCTGTGACTGCCAGCAGCTCCCCTCCCAGCCTATAGGTGGCTTCTGGGTTTCTCTTCTCTATGTGCAAGATCTTGCGCTTCTTTGCGTTAAACTCTAGTTGCTACTCTTCTGACCATTTTGCTAGTTTATCCAGATCTCTTCTCATTCCGCCCACCCCATCTGGATCATCTACTCTGTTGCAGATCTTGGTGTCATCTGCAAACAGGCAAACATTACCCTCCAGTCCATCTGCAATGTCACTGATGAAGATATCGAAGATGACTGGCCCCAGAACTGATCTCTGAGGTACCCCACTTGTAACTTGCATCCCTTCTGACTGTATACCATTTACCACCACTCTCTGTTTTCTGCCCATCAACCAGTTTGCCACCCAGTTGACTAACTTCTGACCCACCCTGAGCCTGCCCAGCTTATTAATTAATCTTCTATGTGGAATAGTATCAAAAGCTTTGCTGAAGTCAAGGTAGGCAACATCAACTGCTCCCCCGTGGTCCACCACTCTGGTTACCTAGTCAAAGAATCTATGAGATTAGTTTGACAGGATCTTCCTTTTGTAAACCCATGCTGTCTTGGATACTGTGCTCCTACAGATTCCAGGTGTTGCACTATCCTTTCCTTAAGAAGTGCCTCCATAATCTTGCCCACTACTGAGGTAAGACTGAGTGGTCTGTAGTTCCCTGTCTCCTCCCTGCTACCACTCTTGTGGAGCGGGATCACATGAGCCCTTCTCCAGTCTTCTGGGACCTCTCCTGTGCTCAGAGACTCACTAAACAGTTCTGATAATGGCTCTGCTAGTTCCACCCTTAGCTCTTTTAGTGCCCAGGGATATATGCCATCAGGTCCCATTGCCTTGTCCACCCTGAGTTTATCGAGCTCTTGTAGGACCCTTTCTTTTGTGAAGGGACTTGTGCGCACCTCCCTCCTCCCTGTGTCCATGGTGCTGAGCTGTGGGCCCTGCCTACCTTCTCTTCAGTAAATACTGAGCAGAAGTATCTATTTAGGATAGATGCTTTTACATGGACCTCCTCCTCACATGCCCCCTTATCCCCCTTTGATCTTAGCAATACCCCCTCTGGACTTTCTCCTTTCACTAATGTATCTATAGAAAGTCTTGTCACCTTACTTTACTGTTTGTGCTAGTGTTTCCTCGGTTTGGGCCTTTGCCTGCCTTACTGCCTTCCCTGCTTCCCTTAAGGAAGTTTGGTATGCCTCCCTACCTTCATTCTGCTGCATTCCCTTATATTTCCTGAAGGTCAGCCTTTGGCTGTGACCTTTTCTGCTACTGTTTTTCAGAACCAAAGTGGTTTCCTTCTTCTTTTGCACTTCCTTTTCTCTCTAACATAATGGGATGTTGCGTCAAGTATTACATCTTTAATGCTTGCCCACTTTGCCTGTACCCCCTCACCTGTATTTCTTTTTGCCAGGGCTAGTTTAACTCTGTTGGCCATCTTATCAAAGTCAGCTCCTCTGAAGTCCCATATATTTGCCTTGGAATGGGATGATTTAGTTCTAGTGGCCAAATTGAACTGTACCATGTGTTGGTCACTGGCCCCCAAGTGATCTTCTACCTGGAGATCTGTGATCCTTTCCCTGTTAGTCAGTACTAGATCTAGTATAGCCCTGTCTTTTGTGGGTTGTTGTACCAGTTGTTTGAGTCCCTCCCCCTGCAGGGAATCCACCGTGTGTCTAGTTCTGGCAGATGTTCCTGCTGGTACTGACCAATCTGTATCTGGCATGTTGAAGTCTCCCATTATCAGAACCTCCCCTTTAACTGTCATATTTTGTATATCTTCTAACATTAATGTGCCTATGTCATCTCCCTGGTCTGGAGGCCTGTATACAACTCCAGTTCATATGGATGTCCCATTTCCTATTTCCAGGGTGACCTACAGTTCTTCCAGCTCCTTATGTGTATTCTGAATTTCTGTAGCTTTGATATTTTCATTGACATAAAGGGCCACTCCACCCCACCTTTTTGTACCTCGGTCTCTTCTGAACAGTACATAGCCAGGTACTGAAGTCTCCCAAGTGTGGTTACTGGTAAACCATGTCTCGTTAATGGCTACTATGTCCAGTGTAGCCTCTTTCATTATTGCCTTCAGGTCTGGGATGTTGTTTCCCAGACTGTGAGCATTTGTGTACATGATTTTCCATTGGCCAGATTTGTCGTTAGATGTTACATAGTCTGCATTTCTGTGCGTTGTATGGGGAGCCAGACCTTTTTCCTTACCTGGTGATGCAAATGAACTACAAACACTGTTTGACCACTAGCTGAGGGGTATTCTTCCCATTCAACGTATGGGGTGCTGCACCGCTTTCCCCATTTGCTAGTTTAAATATTCTGCAAAGACGTCAAACTTCTGCCCCAATGCACTGAACCCTGCCTTAGTCACATGCAGTCTACCAAATTTAAAGAATTTTCACTCCCAAAACTGTTGCCAGTTCCCTACGAATGTTCTTTTTCCTGGCACCAACCCTTGAGCCACATGTTTAGCTCCCCTATCTCCCCTTCTCTGACCTTCTGTCCATCTGCCCCCCTCTCCCAGACTGGCAGGATCTCAGAGAATGAGATGCCAGATGAAATGGATGCTAGGTTGTCACCCAGCCTGGTCAGGTGTTCCTTGGTCTCCACAACTGACTGGCTGGCGAGATCGTTAGTCCCTATGTATACCAGGACGTCAATATTTTCTTCTGCTTCCTGAACAATTTTAGCAATGTGGTCAGTGTCACTCCATGCTGATGTACCTGGGAGACATCTGACCATTACCCCTGGCTGGAGATACTTATCAACTCCCTGAATCATGGAGTACAGATCTAGATCCCTTAGCCTTTCCCCACAGAGCTTCTGATGTAGGCTCTGCACCATTTTGGTCACCCTCCTTTGTGCCCTTTCTATCCTGTCTATATCCTTATGGAGATAAGACCTCTAGTATGGCACACCATACTCAAGGTGTGATCACACCAGTGATTTATACAGGGGCGTTATCACCTCCCTTCGCCTACTGGGTATACCCCTCTTTATACAGCCCAACATACAATTTGTCTTTCTTACTGCCTTATCACATTGTTTCACCACCTTCAGGTAATCCAATATGATAATCCCCAGGTCCCTCTCCTGACTTGTTATGGTGACTACTGCCCCCCTTCAGTTCATACATGGCCCATGGATTACTATGTTCTAAGTGCATGATTCTGCACTTCTTTGTGTTGAATATCAACTGCCAAATTTCTGACCACTCCTCTAACTTCCCTAGGTCCTCCTTCATTGTTTCCACCCCCCACCCAGTGTGTCTACCCTATTGTAGATTTTTGTATCATCTACAGATAGGCACACCTTCCTTCCAATCCATCCGCAATATCACCAATGTACATATTTTTTAATTTTATTTTATTTAGTTTTTGTTGACCGGGTAAGTGCACTAGACAAATCCTGCTTATTTTCAGGCACGACCCAGGGGAAGGGGATACAGATGAATGCCAACTGACTTTGAACCAGATTAAGCTGTTGGTGGTATTTTTTTTTTTTAATGAATGAGGGAAATTTGGCCAGGACACCGGGGAAATTCCCCTACTCTTTTCGATAAGTGCCATGGGATCTTTAACATCCACCTGAACTACCACCAATCCACACAGATGGGACCTCGGTTTAACGTCTCATCCGAAAGACGGCACCTCAGAAGTGCAGCACCCCTCTCATGCTGCACTACAGTGTCAGTACTGGGATATTAACCCAAGTGCCAGATGTGGGAACTGAACCCACAGCCCTCAGATCTCCCGGCCTCAGAGGCGAGTGTGCTACCTACTGAGCCACTGACACTGCCATATTAAAGAGGACCGGTACCTGTACCAACCCCTGTGGCACCCACTTTTCACCCTGCCCTCCCCTGAGTGAAACCCATTTACTAAAACCCTCTGGCTTCTACCGCTAAGCCAGTTTTCCACCCATTGTGCTTTTTTAGGACCCACTCCCAGACTGCTCAGTTTGTCCACCAGCCTACTGTATGGGACAGTGTAGAAAGCCTTGCTGAAGTCCAGGTAGGCCATGTCCACTGCCCCTTCCTGGTCCACCTCCCTCATCACCCAGTCAAAAAACTTGATTAGGTTTGTCTGGCAGGACCTCTCCTCTGTGAATCCATGCTGTCTGTGGTCCCTGAGATCACTGGCTGTAAGATATTCACTAATTTTCTCTTTCAGGAGTGACTCCATTACTTTTCCTGCCACCGAGGTCAGGCTGACCAGTCAGTAATTACCTGCCTCTTCTCTACTACCATGTCTGCCCTCTTCCAGTCCCCTGGAACCTTCCCAGTGTTCAGTGACAGGCTGAACAGAGATGCCAACGGTGCAGCCAGCACCTCCCTGAGCTCCCTTAGCACCCTAAGATGTACCGCATCAGAATCCATTGCCTTGTCTACCTTTAACTTGGGCAGTTCTTTAAGGACCCTTTCTTCTGTGAACAGACTAGTGTCCACCTCCCTACCTGTTATGCCCATTTTATGTAACACTGGACCCTCACCTTCCTTCTCCTCTGTGAAAACTGAACAGAAGTAAGTGTTCAGTAAGTCTGCCTTCTCGTGATCCCAATCAACTTAAACTCCCCCTTCCCCTACCAGTCTCACTATCCCTGATTTGGACTTCCTCTTCTCACTGATGCATCTGAAGAACGTTTTATCCCCTTTCTTAACTGACTTAGCTATCCATTCCTCCGTGTCCACCTTTGCCTTTTTAACTATCTGCCCTGCCATCCTCTGTTTCTCCTCACACTTTGTTCTATCCTTTTCCTTTGGTGTACTTTTATACCTCCTGAAGGCTAGCTTTTTTCCTTCATTGCTCTCGCTACCTCTCTGGAGAACCAAAGTGACCTCTTTCTTTTTCTGCCTTTGCTTATCTGTCTGATACAGTACATTGTTCTGAGGCTCTTTTAATCCCCCCTCTGATGGCAGTCCACTGCTCCTCAACATCCCCCGGTTTCTCTCTGTCTACCAGGGCATCCTTGAGGATTTCCCTCATTTTGTTAAAGTCTGCATGTTTGAAGTCCATTACCCTTGTCCTTGTGTGACTCTTCTCCATCCCAGTTCTTTTTTTGAATCGCACTGTGTGATGGTCGTGGACTCTAGATTGTCCCCCACCATGACATCGGTGACACTGTCCCCATTGATCTGCTAGCACAAGGTCCAGTATCACCCCTCCTCACATTGGTTCCTGTACAAGTTATTGGAGGAATGCTCCTTGTAAGGAGTCCAGTATTTCCCTGCTCCTGGCTGTTGTCACTGTTGGAATCCTCGATCTCCCACCAGCAACAATTCCCTCTTCCTTTGTACTGCTTGCATTAGCTGCCTATCTACTTCTTCCTTCTTAACTCCCTATCTACTTCCCCCCCTGCACTGAAGGCCTACAAATCACTCCTGTACGCACAATGGCCCCTGACTGTTTCTCTGGGGTGACCCATAGTACCTCCACATTCCCTTGCTCCTCCTGCCCCACTGAAGCCTGTATACTGTGTCTCACATATAGGACAGACCCCCTTCCTGCCTATCATGTCCCTCTGAAATAGATTAAAGCCTGGGATGGCCATCTCCCAGTCCTGGTTTTTGGTACACTGGGTCTCTGTGATGGCCACCAGCTCCAGTTCCTCCATTGTCATAGTGGCCTCTAAGTCTGCATAGTTTGTTGCCCAGACTCCTGGCATTCGTGCACATTGCTCTCCACCAGTTCCTCCCTTCCTTACTGCTTCTCCCTCCTTAACCCCTGCCTCTGTTTGTGTGGGAGTTATAGCTAGGTAACTTCCCCTGGTTATGTCCTCCTTTCCTTCCCTAGCCTCATACTCCCCCTTCTTAGTTTAAATTCATGGCCTTAGCTATGTATTTCTGTGGTTTTTCCCTTAGTACCCTGGACCCTGGCTTGTTTAGATGCAGCCTATCCTTCGAATATAACCCTTCATCCTTCCACATGTCCCCCTATTCCCCAGTGTGGCATGGGGTCATAACTTCGCACAGAAACATCGAGCAGCACTTGTCACAACCATAAGATCATGTGCTGCAATATCGTCGGGCAAAACACTGATGAACACAAGCAGCGCACGCCCTTACAGTCTATGGGCTTCTTTGTTTTTTGTGGGGAGCTTCATCCCTGAACACCTCGGAATTTAAATAACAAACGCCAAGGGGGCTGGGGATGGGGAAAAACACTGTTGGGGGAAAGTTTTTTTTTTTTTAAAGAAAAACCTGGCAAAACATTGCAGCATGGGAAGATCTGGAGGAAACCGAGCCATCTTTCGAGGTCTCCCATTCTGCCATTTGCTGGTACCCTAGCCGCTCCACCAGGAGAGTGGCTTCACCAAACCCCCAGCACATGGCAACTTGATGGCACCAGATAAAAGCATACAACGACAGGGGTAGCGCTTTTTCACTAGCGCTGTTCTACCTCTGTTGCTGAAACTACATATGCTCAATAGACAGTGCGGTATTCACCATGCTGTCTTTCATGCAGAATATTTATTTATTTACTTATTTGCTTTTAGTAACTGGGAGAGTTGACTTGGTAGGCCCCAATGCAGGTGGACCCCTCCCTCGTACTCCATTCCCTCAGCCAACTGTTGAATTCCTCAATCCTCTTTTGTCTGCCAGTACTGATACTAGGGACTGGTAAGACTTCTGAGAAAGCCAATGTGCTCACCTCCCTCCTGCAGCCCCCTGTGAAGTCCCTAAACTTTTGTTGTACTTTGCTCAGCTCATTTCCCACCAAATCATTTGTACCGAAGTGAACTATCAAGTGTGGTTCCCCCCCAGTCTCCTTATTTCTTCCTTTATCTTTTGCCCTGCCTTCCCTGCCTCCATTCCCAGTACCCAGAAGGCAGATCTTCCTTTGTTTGGGTCCCCCTTCCTAATTCAGTGCACGCCCTTTATTATAGAGTCCCGTAGACCATGATTTTCTCTTTTCTCTCAGTCTTGTTTGATGTCCCCCTACCAGTGTCTGGTGGTCCTACCATCTCCCTCTGTGCACTTACCCTGTCCCCAATACTCATCTTCCTGTCCGAACCCCTTTTTTTGTCACCATCTTCCTCTTTTGTCCTACCTCCCTCTGTAGCCTCTCGGGCATCCCCTGCTGCACCCTGCTGTGTTCCTCTCTCTCCTCTCCCTGGCCTCCCTTACTCCACCTTCTATGTCCTGTCTGTTGGCTCCTTCCAGATTGACTTGACCTTCTCCTCCCTTCCTTCAACTCCCCCTCCTGCCTGATGAGCCCTGGCCTCACCCCTCATCTTTATTTGAGCCCCAAGCTACTCACGTGCCCTCTGGTCCTCTGTCTGCTGCTGGCCAGAACCTGTTTGATGCTCTTTCCCAGACCCCAGTTATTATCTTAGTATTCCCTTTTGCTATACCTCTGTTATTTGCTTGTGCCACTTTCCCATTTCTTCTCACTACCTGCTAATCATTGTTCCTAGTACTGGCTTTATTTATTTATTTATTTAAATCTCGGATTACAAATACCTTTGAGCTTGAAGCAGCTCATTTATAAAGGTTCCACATCAAAGGAAAGGGTTACAATAAGGTAGGGAGGTATAGACAACATTCATGGTATTAACAGAGGTACAAACAATATTCTTGGTATCATCGGAGCACAGCAAGTCAACTGGTAAATAAGTGGGAACAGCGCTACACACTCAAGACTACAGGCAAACATAGAAAACCATAAGGTACATTTGAAGCATTATTGCTAATCAGAGAAGGGGGGAGAAGGAGGAGAGTAAGGAAGGGGTAGGGGAGATGAGAGGGCAGAGTCCAGATAGAGAAGGAAAAGACAATATGGCAGCCAGAGGCCTTGTCATAGGGTGAGAGAAAGGGGGGCTAAGGTGGGAGAATGGGTAAAAGAGGGGAAAAGGAGGGCGGATGAAGGGAAAGAAGAAAAGGGAGAGTGCGGACCAGAGGGCCTGGACAGGTCCGGGGGGGGGGAGGTCAGTGGGATAAGAGCAAGGAGGGGGTGAGGTAAGGGAGGAGATGGCAGTGGGAAAGGTCTTATTGGTGGTCTTACTCTCCCCATATACCTTATTTCGTTCAGTCATTCATCTGCTTTGCAGTTTTGTTTACAAGTTCATCAAAAAGATATACATTTAATCCACATGGATCTTGTATCACTTTCATCAGTAAGCATTTGATTATTTCTGTGATTTATGGCTCATAACACTGTTATATATATATATATATATATATATATAGGAGGCAGTATAGCGTAGTGGTCTAAGGCTCTGAGCTGCAAATCTGGTGACATCCAGCAGACCAGACCAGGGTTTGAATCCCACAGCTTCCACATGCATACTGTGTGACCCTGAGCAAGTCACTTGTGCTCCCAGGTCGCTCCTGTAAAAAAGCTTTCAGCTTAGTGTGCTATACCTGGTTAAACAACTAAATTAATTAAAAAAATATATATAGAGGTCTATTTACCTGTTCAGTCCTAAGTGCTGTGAATCTAGGGATATCCTAGTTTCTGTTGGAATATAGTGGAACCAGTTTACCACATTTTGCTGAGAAACCTTCAGTTCATAATGTTGCTCTACTTTCTGTCTCTATTAAATTAGCTTATATTTTCATCTGTGCTGTGCTAAAAATATGGATTCTATTTATAGGCGGTGTCTGCTGTTCCTAAGCTAGTTGTGCCTGTTGATTGCTCTGTTGCTACTAAGAGGTTATATTGTCCATAGTATTGCTTCATTTGATTGCTTCATCTCATATCTAACAATTGTTTCTTGCACTAAATCTGTCCTTATCTTACCATTCTTTACTGTTCATGGGGAGCATAACATTTTTAACCCTTTGAGAACTGAATATGTTTGAACATACAGTATATAGATTTTGGACAGGTATATACGCCTGCAGTCTTCTAAGGGTTAAAGCATGTGCAGTGTAATGACTTCGTTCTTTTATTATAGTGTCTCTAATCAAGTTACTCTCTCTCTTTTCGTGTCTGCTCACTCCGTTTTTGGCAGCATTATCTAAACAAACACACACCTCACTGTAGGCTCAGTTGCCAAAACGAGTTACCTTATCTTAGTCCAGCAGACAGCATTCTTGTCACTGGCATGAACAAGTGTCTGGGAGCACTGTGCCTTTTTGGTGGTAAGCAGCCATACAGGTTGCTGTGGAATGATGCGTAGGAGCACTATGTGACATCTGGTGTGATGTCTTCACATCAGACGTGCTCCACGAATGCCTTAGCAAGGTGTGCAACCACTGCTATGGTAACTGCAACAAATCCATCACAAAACTGGACCTGCTTGCAGTCTAGGGTTCACCCAGAGATGGGGGAAAATGCAGGAGGAAGAAGTCCAAACTGTGCTGTGGTAGCCACCTCCCCTGCCCTCCCAGTGGAGAAAACAGTGTAGAACATATGTTGTAAAAGAAATTGTAAAAAAACATTTTTCGTTCTCTCCCCCACAAAACAAACTATAATGTATGCAGTAAGGCACAACAGAGCGTTGGTTATCTGGAGTTAACACACCCAGGTCCAAAGTGAGACTCGAGGGGCTTGTTCCAAGTGCCTTTCCTACCTGGACGTGCATTAACCCAAGACAACCAATGACCTGGAATGTCTTATTGCACTTATAAAATAGATAAACTGACAAAAAAACAAAAAAAAGATAATGCCAACTTTGCTTTATTAAAAACAGATATTTTCTTTTGTAAAAAGTAGCCCCTTCCACCTGTCAGTCATCTGTCTTTTCAAACATTCAATAGCTGAAATGCTTTTCTATTATGGCATGCAAGTATTCAAATGTCTGCAGAATTCTCTTGGAAAAATGCTCACCTCCTCACACACACAGAAGGCCTTAAATGGAGCGACGGTATAACATTTTATCTGGAGCAGGGTAGTCAATGCAGATTGCTCTGGCAAGTTGGTATGGCTTAAAAAAGGATTTCTCATGGTCACTAGAGAAATCCCAGGAACTGAAACTATGAAGAGTACTTTATTTTTCTTTTTATTTGTTTATGTGTGTAAGGAAAGTACCACAAGAGGAAACAATGTGAACCTTTGTATTTTTTTTTAAATGTGAGTGTTTTACTTTGTAGGGCCTTGTAGAATTTTCAGTGAGTAAAGGTAGCAGTCATGTTTGTGATGGCAATCAGATATGAGCACAGTGGCTCATAAATTCTGTATGTAATTAGCCCAAATTCCATATCCTACTGCCTGAACTTGTTCTATCCTGTGCATTTCTGAGAAAATGACACATGGGTCTCAGAACAAATTTAACTAATCAGGTAGCAAGAAATGTCCAACTTATTTTATAATGTATTTTTTTATTACATATGTCTGCCTTGTATCTTGATTTTTGAATACAGGAGTTTTGCAATGCTGATCATAGATTGACTCCTTCCAGATGCCAAAACTTCATACAAGAGACAGCTTGTCCCCAATATGTGAGGTGGGCAGCTATGGATGCTCAGTGCTCTGACAGTACATATGACAGAAGACAAAAATTGTATATGCAGGAAAGATACATCATCATTCATTGCTGACCACTCTCTCATATAAAGTTTGAGGGTCTGGAAAGAGTAAAATCAGCCACTTGGGGTGAGTGGGGGATGGGGTGAGGGTGGGGAGCAAGCTCTTTCTAAAATGAGAAGTTAATTGGTTCTGTACATTATGCGCTGTGTATAAAAGAAAAGGGGCCAAATGAGGAATGTTTGTGTAATATCTGCTTTTAACTGGGTAATTCTTTTTCTCTTATTTGGCTTCCTCATAATATCAACAGTACAGAAAGACTGTTGATGAATTTTCCATGATCAACACTGCTAAACTGGGGGAGGGGGGAGTGATCTAAATGTTGAAGTGAGCGGATGTGTTTTGAGAGAGCACCTGCTGCAGACTTTTAGCTTTATCATCTTAAATCCACTAAAACTTGTTCAAATTGCTTACTAACTTAATATCTGCTAATTGGAATCCTTACCACCCACAATATGGGAAGACAAAAATCGGCAGCACCTCTACAGCCGGGCGCTGACTTTTTTGACTGAAACAGCCATCGGGAGCACAGTTGCTGTCTGGGCCATCACAGACTGAACCTTCCACAGTGAGTGAACTATGTGAAATTAAGAACTCATTGAAACTATTTAATAGATCATCTTGTTAAAGTTGAGCAGTTGGTGGAACAGTTAACTGCGTAGACAGAGCTATGGCAACTGCAATAACATTAATACAGGAGAATTCTCATCTGTGGCTCTATCTTGAACACACTGAGAATGCATTGAGGGAATATCATGTTCAGGTGACCTGCAACTCAGAAGGATTTGAAACTGAGGATCCAATCTCCTTTTTCAAAGCCTGGTTACCTCAGTTGTTAAAATTGAATCCTGTTCCACCACCAGGCATTCGATAGAGTCTATCAAGTTAACCCCCATAATAACTGCAGAATATACTCTCCGAATGATCCTGATTGTTTTTACTAAAGTGAGTACCAGAGATTGGGCAGGAGTCACAAAAGGGATGCACCCAACGCATCTGAGATGCACCGGTGCATCCCTGACTAATGTGATTCTCGGGGACATGCCCATGCATATGGTGCGCAGCCCCATTCACACCCCAATTTGGAGATGCATCTCCAGAGCAAGTCAGAGGTGTGCCCCCAAAAGATAAGGCTACAATAAGTAGACTTTTTTTCAAATTTAGTAAACTTTATTAAAAAAAAATTGTAACATTGACAAACAAACAAGGAGCAGATTTCCAACTCGGTACTTATTACAATCAGGAGCATGTGAGGTTCAAGTAAAATTGATATTGTAGAACAAAAACAGAAAAAGAGAAAAAGAAAAACCAAAAAGATAACATCCATATCAAATTGGAGTAGAATAAATGAAGGAAAAACCTTACCTCTACAAACCACCTCCCTCCCCACCCCCACCCCCTCCCTCCCCTCGGCATGCATCAATGGTAGCTCTAATGTAGGAGAGGTAGAACCAAATACTATCTGAGAATATAACAGATTGGTATTAACAGCTAGATCATTAAAGTAACAGGTAAGCTGACAGCATAAGACACCAGTATATTCAGATAGTCAAAATGGTATGCAGAGAAGCACAAACCTTTTGATAGTAGCCTGCTTTTTTGACATTTGAGCTATAAGATTCTCTGCTTGCAGATCAGAAAGGATCTCATGTAGCCATTCTGTGAGGGAGGGGACACTCTGATTCAGCCAGTGACGCAGAATTATTTTTTTGGTGCATAAAGGTGTCATGGCCATGTGTTTACATTGGTTACCAATCAGAGTGCTCCCATACTCTCCTAAAATGCATATTTCAGGACAAAAGGCTTCCAAGAGGTTTAGAATGGGATCCGACTTTGATTTAATGGCTGACCATAATGAGGAAGCTTTGCTACATTCCCAAAATATATGGAGTAAGTACACGGGTGGTCACCACATCTAGAGCAGAGATTAGATGAGAGCTTCCCCATTTTGTGTAGCTTAACTGGACCGTAGTATAAATCATGAAGTACATAGAATTGGAGGAGACACTATCGATCCCATTTAACATCCCAGTATAATTTGGACCATATCCAAGGCCAGGATCGGGCAGTGGAGGGAACAGGGGCCAGTGCACGATCCCAGATGTAGTGTGGATGACCTTCTGCTTCCTCTATCAGCTCTTGTAAAAGACGGTACAAGAATGAGATGAGATGAGATGGGGGGCTGGAGGTCAAGATGGCTAAGAGTATTGGGCCCATCAGATTTTGATCCCAAGGTCCTGAACCAAAGTGACGGAGGAGTATATATGATAGCTGAATATATTTGAAGCAGTAGGAGGTTGGGAAATTAAACCTGAGTTGGGCTTCTTGGAAAGATAACAATTTGTCATCTCTTAGTAAGTCGCTGACTTTTAAGGTCATCCTATGTGGTCAGAAAGTGGAACTGAAAGGCCGACCTCCAATTTTTAAGTTAGGATTGTTTAATATGGGTTGCGAAACGTCTTGTATAAGAGAGGTGTGAGTGGTAGTGTTAAGTTGTGAGTGTATGCAAATTGCTGCCATAATAGGAGTATTATGCAAATCTTTGGGGATGCGCTTAAGGGGGACATATAGAAGTGAGCTTAGATCAAGACCATGTGAGGCACAGAATGATCTTTCAATCTGCAGCAATAAGGGGGAATATGGCAGCAGGTCTGTATGCATCGGTTCTTTCATCCAATGAAGAAATACCAAACAGTTAATAGAGAAGTAATAAAGGAGAAAATTGGGTAGTTGCAAACCACCTCTGAGTTTGCTTTGTTGTAACTTGGAGAAGGCTCTCCTAGGGGCTTTGCCATGCCATATAAAATTGGAGACAGTGCTGTGTACCTGTAAGAACCAAGTTTTTGGGAGGAAATAATTATACATTTGTAAGGGGTATTGAAGATGGGGAAGAACATTCATCTTCACAACACTTATACGACCCCAAAGGGAGAAGAGAAGTAAGGCCCAGCAGTTTAGGTCAGTCTTAATTTGAGTAAGGACTCCGTCGAGATTATATTGTTTCATATTAGAGCTAGAGCAAGAAAGATAAATCCCTAGATATTTCAATTTGTCCCTGACCCATTGAAGACCCAGATGTGATACGTCAGCTTGTAGAGTATAGATATTGAGGGGCATTATTTCAGTTTTAGAGACATTAAGCTTGCAATTAGAAAAACTTCCAAATTCCTCAATAATATCTAATGTGGCAGCAATTGAGGTAGGAGGCTGTGAGACATGGAGGAGTATGTCATCTGCGTACACAGAAATTTTATACTGGTCGGGCCCAATGGCGATCCTTGACACCCGAGGGGAGGTGTTAATTTGCCAGAGAAGTGGTTCTAAATAGAGATTGAACAAGAAGGTGGAGAGCGGACAACCTTGTCTGGTGCCCTGTTGAAGGGTGAGAGACTGTGAGAGTAGACCATTACAGAGTACACGGGCAGAGGGTTGTGTGTATAGAACCTTGATCCATTTGATATATTGTGGGAAAGATGGTATTTGGGCAACAATTGAAAAAGATAGTTCCAGGAGACCATTTTAAAGGCTTTCTCTGTGTCCAGGGAGTCCAATGCAGTAGGGTTTGGAGAGTCCCTGGACGCAGAGCTCAAATACATTAACTTGCGCAGGTTGTCTGCAGTGAACCTGCCTGACACAAAACCGGCCTGCTCTGGACTTATGAGTCTATGCCAGACCTGAGATAGTCGATTTGCTAGGATTTTAGCTAGGATTTTGAGATCAACATTGATCAAAGAGATAGGACAGTAGATGGAAACATGAAGCGGGTCCCTTTTGGGCTGAGGAAGGACTACTATTGTGGCCTCAGTAAGGGAGTAGTCTGTCATGCCGTGCTCATAGATGTACTTGTAGGTGTTTAGAAGAATGGGTGCCAGTTGAGCCGTAAAAGTTTTATAAAATTTGGTGGTATAACTATCCAGACCCAGTGTCTTGTTTATGGGTAGAGCATCAATTGCAGACTGGATTTCTGCCAGTGAGAGGGGAGTTTGTAAGAAGGCTACCTGTTGTCACTTTAATTGTTGAATGTTTTTATTTAGTTGTTTAACCAGGTATAGCACACTAAGCTGAAAGCTTTTTTGCAGGAGTGACCTGGGAGCACAAGGAGGTTAAGTGACTTGCTCAGGGTCACACAGTATGCAAGTGGAAACTGTGGGATTCAAACCCAGGTCTGGTCTGCTGTATGTCACCAGATTTGCAGCTCAGAGCCTTAGACCACTGCGCTATACTGCCTCCCTAGAATAATGTGAATGCCCTGCATGAATTGGTCAACAAGGTCTGGTTTAAAGGTACCAGTGGGTTGGGAATACAAGTTTTGGTAATATTCCTGAAAGCAATTCACAATTTCCCGGGGGGTGGTAACTATATTACCAGCTGAATTACGAAAGGAAGGGACAATTCTATCAACAGCCTGAGCCTTGAAGCGGAGAGCCGGTAGTTTGCCGGTTTTGTCTCCTGGTCAAAACAGTGGATTTTTGAATGTAAGAGAAGGTGTTCCACTTTATCAGTCAATAAAGTGTTATAATGAGCTTGTAGGATTTCCAGACTATTAAACTTGATGGGGGGGTAGGTGAGTGGAGAGCGATGGTTCTAGTTGCCGGATATCTTGCAGGAGGCTGGAGGTGACTTGAGTGGTGATCTTTTTTCTGATAGTAGCTAGACAAATAATTTCACTCCTTATAGTACATTTCAGTGCCCCCAAAGGACATCTAGCTTAAACATAGCAGGAGAATTAATATTGGTGTAATCCTCCTGTAAATGGGGTTCCTGAAAAGTCTTCCTTGAGCTTGCCTAAATGCTCACTGCCAGGCTAGGGTCCCTCATTTTAGCAGTTAAACGTTATTGCCACAGAGTGCCTGTAAAGCCTCTGTGTACTGTCTCTTTGAGGGCTGCCTAGATTGCAGTAATAATTGATCTGAGAAGTGGGCTGAGTGTTTCAATGCTCAAGTCTCGCCCGGACTGCCTGATAATCACTCCATTTCTGCCATCACTAATTGCGTAGAGGGAGCCCTGTTAGAAGATGTAACTGTTTGCTGGTTATTTATTAGAGTGGTAAAGAAATTGTAGTTTAGTTTAGTTCATTTTTGTCGATCAGGTAAGTGCACTAGACAAATCCTGCTTATTTTCAGGCACAACCCGGGGGAGGGGATACAGATGAATGCCAACTGACCTTGAACCAGATTAAGCCGGTGGTGGTATTTTTAGTGAATGAGGGAAATTTGGCCAGGACACCGGGGAAATTCCCCTACTTCCTGCTTCCTGTGAGCTGGGGGGGACCCATTTTCTGGTGGGATCAAGATGGCGGAGGAGGAGACTGGAAGAGTGAGGTTGGTGGATGAAGAATCAGTGGAGCTGTTTGGAATGGATATTGCAACTGAAGTATCTGTCTCTGTAGACGTGGCAGCTAGGGAGCACCCGAGGGGTTGCCAGCTTATCACCTGCGATACCATTTCTAATATAGAGTCAGGAGACATACTTGATTTACACAAAAAAAACAGTGTTTAGAAGAGGAATTGGTTCCAATTAAACAGCAGATGGATGATTCGCTAGCACAGCGAGATGATGACCGTAAAAGAAAACGTTCAGCGGTTTCTCTGCTATCAGACAACTCTTTGGGTCCTTTGAAGGTGTTGGCGACTGTAGAGCATGGTAATCCACTTCCAGACCAGGAAGAAAGGCCCCCACTATGTGACTGGAGTGAAGGTGATGACGCCGGCTGGTCTCCGGAAACAGCTCTCCTCTCAGCCGGATGGATGTCCCCTGCACAAGGAGTATGGCAGCCAGACCTGGGTTGTTTACCGGTAGGATCAACAAATCCATTGCCTTCCTCTCCTATGATGGATTCAGGAGGGACATTTGCTGTTTCAGGTACTGTTGCCTCTGGGGTTTCGGAAAAACAACAGCGGGTGGGGGTAACTTTGGATTCTTCCCAATCTGATCAGAGGACTGTTTCACCAGGGGAACCGGAGACATCTGTTGCAGGCCCCCCCCCCAACTTATGCAAGCCACTTCCATAAAACTATCAATTTGGCAAAATGTAGAAATGCAGTAAGGTTGCGATATGTGGAACAGAAGGAGTCGACACCTGATCGCTTGCCATGGGGAAAATCTTTGCTTAAACAGTCCATGGGGTTTTCCTTCAGAGGTTTATGCCTTAATCCGTGCACCAGGAGAAAGTACTTTTGATGTTGTTTTTGACTCAGCTTTGCTGGAGAAATTCTGTGTAGATTTTCAAATTTAAAAACTAACCCTTTATGGGTAGATTTTCTGGTGATGCCCTTGTCTAAACAACCTTTTAGGGTAATTACTATTCTTTTTCGCAATGAGGGGGTTAATATAACTGATGTGGTATACTGGTTAGAAAAACGATGTACTATTCAAGGAAATCCTTCTCCAATTTTGAATGATAAAGGTTTTTGGACTGGGGGTTGGAAGTTTAGGATTAAATTACACCAAACGGAGCAGGATGTTATTCATTTGCCTAATTGTTTTTTCATAGGTCGGGATGAGGGGATTCTGTTTTATCCTGGGCAGCCTAGGATGTGCTTTAAATGTGGATCCACAAGACACATAAGTACTACATGTGAGGTACTGAAATGTACGTATTGTGGGGAATTAGGCCATGTTAGTGCACATTGTTTTCAAGACCCCAAATGTAACCTTTGTGAGGAGGTGGGTCATGTGTTTACTGATTGTCCTTGTGCAGCCAGGAACACAGAAAATGCTGATTTTGGAGTTCAGGATTATTATATTAAAGAGGCTATTACCCCCACTGTGTTTTCTGGGCCTCAACCTCCTGGTGAAAGACATATGCCGCAGATACCTGAATGTGGACCCCCCATTTTGGTTGTTGAAACAGAGTGTTTTAGCACAGTCCGCTGCACAGGAAAAGTTGGGGGGACCATTATTTCGTCAGATCCTTTACCTAGTTCTCAAGATTTTGTTGTGGTTCGTCCAAAGAGGGGGAAGGGTGTTAGGCCAAAGGGTTTGAAAAAAACATCTGAACCTTTGGAAGAGACGAATACTTATGAGGTATTGCGAGATGTTTCTTCAGATCAGGAGACAGAACATACTGAAGTGGCAGGAAGTCTGTTCTTGGGAGGGGATTTATTGGATCCAGGTGGACCGCAGGTTGGTACCTCTGGGCCTAAAACTAGTGGTAGGATTACCCGGGCCTCTAGCAACATAAAGTGAGGTGTCTTCTTTTTCACTTTTTTGACTTATGATTGATCTTCGTTATCAGTTTCACATCGCATCTTTAAATGTAAATAGTATCCAGTCCGAATTTAAAAGACTGGCTACATATGGGCTTTTTTTACAATCTGATTTAGATTGTATATTTTTTCAAGACGCCCATCTGCATTCTCCAGGTCTTTGGAGGCGGCCTCTGTGGGTTGGTTGTGGGGATAGCTACTGGTCACAGGGTCTGAACAGTGTTCAGGGTAGGGATTTGTTTTTTTCTCCGTAAAAATAATTAGGCATTTAGAAATTTTGGAAGGAGGGTTCTCATGTTAGATATTGTTTGGAAAAATTTACCTATGGAGGTTAATAAACATATATGCACCCCAATTAAAATATGAAAGGGTAAGGTTTTTTTCGACTATACAACCTTTTTGTTTACTAGTATGCCGGTTGTATTTGAGGGATTTTAATTGCTCTTTCCTCAGAGTGGAAGTAATATATTTGGGAAAACAATATTGTGATGTCTCTTGTTTGTTGAAACTCATTTCTGAAGTAGGTCTCATTGATGTGTTTGGGTCTGGTAATATAGGAGCTTTCCACATATGCTTGTGGCCCCTCGCATCATCATGGATTGATTATTTCTTTATTTCTGCCAGTTTTAGCATCTGTAAGTCAGAGTTAGTGATGTGGCAACTTCTGATCATCGTATGTTAGATTTGATAGTAGGAAATCTACCTGAACAAAGGCGGGGTCCAGGGTTCTGGAAGTTAAATATTTGCTTGTTAGATTTACCCATGGTACAGGTAGGGTTTCAATATATCATGAAAGCTAGGAAATCTGTGTTTTTCCTTTATGAGGATAAAAATAAGTGGTGGGAAGATTCGAAACATGATTTTCGTTCTTATTTCCAGTCAGTGGGGAGGCTTAATGGTTCTTTTAAAAAACACACTTTGTGGCAACTTAGAGCACAGCTTCGGATTTTGGTGGCCCAATACTATGAAGAGGGTAAAGGTGATTTGGGTGCTATTAAGATTCTTAAAAATAAATGATCAGTTTTCCAAAAAGAGCTGATGCAGGGGGTGATCAAACAGCAATGGTACCGGGTTTTTGGAAAAAAGTCTGATACCGTTCCCTTTGACACCCTGGCTCAGGTTCTGGAACAGAGAATTATGGAGGCCTTGCAGCTCCCTAATGGTATGAAGGTCACAGACAACCCAGCTATATTGAATGAAATTGGGAGGTATTTTTCCAAAATTTTTACAAGTACTGATTTGTCAAAGGCTGCAATATCAGACTGGTTGAAGGGATGTGACCTCCCTCATATTTCTGAGGAGTGTGGTCGAAATTTAGTTTCTCCTATCACTGCTGCAGAACTTAAGCAAGTTATTTGGACCCTTTCTAAAGGAACGTCCCCAGGGTCTGATGGCCTATCACACTGCCATTTATAAAGTAATATGAAGTACTAGGGGATGAACTTGTGGTAGTGTTAAATGATGCTCTTAGTACAGGTGTTTTACCACCCAGTATGTATGAAGGAGTTTTAGTTCTCTTATTCAAGGATGGAAATAAAGAAGATTTAAAAAATTGGAGACCAATCACTTTGTTAAATACCGATAGTAAAATCTTGATGAAGGTATTAGGAAATAGATTGGTGAATACGTTAAATGATATAATTCACCCCACACAGTTTAGTGGGGTACCCTCACTTAAGATACAGGATGCCCTGATTCTTATTAGAGAAATTCTGCATAAAGGCACTACTCAGGAATTATTAGGACATTTAGTTAGTATAGATCAATCTAAAGCTTTTGATAGGGTTGAATATACCTATATGTGGGCAGTTTTTTTCTAAATATGGGTTCCCAGATAAGTTTATTTTACGGTTGCAAATATGCTATAAACACATTTGTTTATTTCCTAGTATGAATGGATGGATAGGAGGTAAGATTTTAGTCAATAGAGGGGTAAGGCAGGGTTGTCCTCTAAGTCCTCGCCTTTATTTGTTGTCTCTGGACCCATTATTATACAGATTGAATAAACAGGATGATATAATGGGTCTCTCCGTGAGTAGTATAGATTTACAGATTAAAACTATTACTTATGCAAATGATTTGTGTTTAATATTGGCAGACAAATCATCAGCCTTTTTGGCTCAAGATGAGTTGAGAGTGTTTTCAGAAGTAACTGGTTCTGTAATCAACTACCAGAAATGTAGTATTTTATCCATTGGTTGAGAGGGTACAGTATGGAGTTCAATATGGCATTTTCCAGTAGTGACCTCCTATATTCAATTTTGGGTATTATTTTTGGTGGTCCTGATCCCCAGTTTTGTAATTGGAAAGAGAAAATTCAGATTGCACAAGGTTTGGTAACAAAATGGAATTCTTGGCGTAT
Source organism: Neoceratodus forsteri (assembly GCA_016271365.2). Lineage (NCBI taxonomy): Eukaryota > Metazoa > Chordata > Ceratodontiformes > Ceratodontidae > Neoceratodus > Neoceratodus forsteri. The sequence goes on from CM028132.1 coordinate 503,461,239, forward strand.
GTCTAAACGTAAAAGGATATATATGATAAAATCACATCTGTTACCATTGTTTCAATTTTTGTCGGCAGTATTTCCTATCCCAAAAATACTGGAAACTTCAGTGTACAGTGTGTTTTTCCAGTGTCTTTGGGGGAGTCGCCTAAACCCTATTAAAAGAGGGATTACCTATTTACCTATCACCCAGGGAGGCTTGGGAATGATTAATCCAATAATTTTTTTTCATGTTACCTTTCTTTTTCACAATATTGTCCCATTGGCTCATAATGAGGTTAGGTTATGGTGCCCCTGGATTATGGATGAGTTTGGATCCCTATTAACACAGTGGGCCTCTTCAGGCTCCCTTTCTAAACAGGTGAACATTTTCTTTTTGGCTAATTGTTGGAAGGATGTGGTGGGTAAACTCAAACTCTGGGAATTGCCTTATCACTATCTGACTACTGGCACTCGGAAAATGGTATATGACTGGCTGTTGCTAACCTGGTTCCATGAGGAACCCTGGTTTATGATACTTCCCTCAGCTAATATACAAATTATGACAAGTTTTCTTCGTTGTCTCCAAATTCCAACATTTATGTGGGATTTTATATGGCTTTGCACCCACCAAAAACTGGGGGTAAAGGGAACATGAAGCATAAGGGTGTAGTGGAACGAATGTGTCCTAGAATTGATATGTGTAGTGGGGTGGTTGAGACTATGCAGCATTTGTTTATAGATTGTCCCTATGTGGTTGGATTTTGGACTTCTTTTCATAAATATTGGGTCTCTGGGCCTTTTCAGAGGGAGGATCTGGATGCGTGGGTTAGGAACATTTTAACCGCTGCATGGGTCCAGTTTGACTCTGGGACGTTATTGTTATTTATGGGACATGTCAAGTTTCAATTATGGCAAGCCCATTGTGCATTAACTTTAAGACAGCAGGTATTGTCTAGTGCTTATGTGTTTTCGATGGTTCAGAAAGAGATTTTTAGATGGAGAGACTATGAGCACAATACAGCCTCCCCTGATCTTTATAAATTATGGTGGAGACATATGTCTTGGCTGGATACTGGGTGAACATGATACTTTCTTCGTACCTGATAGTTAATTATTTTCTTTCTATAATTTTTTTAAATAAGAATAGGATATTTGTCTTTTTTTGTATATAACACTGTTTTCATTTCTGTTTCATAACAATTTATATAATTTTGTCCGATCTCCATTCTGTAGTTTTATGGTGTGCATTTGTTTCCAGTTAGTATTTCTGTATTAGACAGCCATTTCTGATGTATGACTGTACTACTTATTTATTTTGTTATGATTTGTAATTTTTTTTCTTCCTTTTTTGAGAGATACTACTGATTTTTGTATTACTTTTCTTTTTGTTCCTTGAAATTTTTTTCCCTACTCTTTAGTTGGTGGGGGGGGTTTCAGCTTTTCTATTTTGGGATTTTATAAATGAAAGTTTGTATTGTATGCTTGATGACATGCTTATTTTTTGTTTATTTTAAGTTTGTCTTATGATTTTGTGTGCAGTAACACTATTAAGTATATATTTTATTTCCTTTATTTAGTGGATAAAAATGTCCCCTACTTTTTTGTGGGGGTCCCTTTTGTCATGGGATTAAATTTGAGTTTCACTTCTGTATTAGACAAATCCTTTTGATATGTATGATTGTAATACTTATTTGCTTTTGTTATGATTTGTACTTTTCTTTTGTGTGAGGCAACACTGTTTTTTATTGATTTGTTTTGTTATTTAAATAAAAATTCACCTACTCTTTTTTGATAAGTGCCATCGGATCTTTAACATCCACCTGGACTACCACCAATCCAGGCAGATGGGACCTCGGTTTAACGTCTCATCCAAAAGACTGCACCTCAGAAGTGCAGCATCTCTCTCATGCTGCACTACAGTGTCAGTACTGGGATATTAACCCAAGTGCCAGATGTGAGAACTGAACCCACAGCCCTCTGATCTCCCAGCCTCAGAGGTGAGTGTGCTACCTACTGAGCCACTGACACTGACCTTCTTTGCAGCATAGACTGTTCTGTTCATCACTATCATTTTGGTCCTGGACTGCCAAAATGGCCTAATCAGTACTTTTGGGATTCTAAAATGGAGCCTGCCTACAGGGACTTGGTAGGGGCAAAACTTGTAGGAATTGTTGTTTTGGACTTTTGGCACCTGATCGAACCTGGAGGGGGAGCCCTTGTTGTGACTGATAGACAGATCAGCCAACGCACCTTTTGGATTCTGGGGAAATTCTCAGACTGCATGCTGTCTGAGAGCAGATCTAAGTTGGGAAGTGAAGGAGCAACAGCTCGAGACAGTTGAGCAGCTGTCTGCGTAGTTTTGCGTGGAAGAACTGTGGAAAGGCCTGAGTTTTGGCATGCCTGTTTATCTGCTGCCCCAAGAGAGGGAGAAGATAATTACTTTGTACTGAATCTGAGTTTGTGAGAACGAAGCAAGCCACTGAATTGTGACCAGGCTCAAACAGAAGAGGACCGAAGATTTGTTGAATGCGATCGGCCTGTCAGGACTTCCAGCTACCTCTGAACTCTGATTTGTGCAGAGACTCTGTAAATTGTGACCAGATAGTAATCTGCCTGGTACAGTAGACTTTTCTTACATGTAAATGTGCTTTGTGCTGATAGTGGGTTGTGACTTGGTTCCCCACTGTGTGAATTGTGCTCTGCTTGCTGGAGGCGGCATCCAGCCCCAACGGAATGAATCTGTTTGCATCTCCATTCAGCCTGGACCTTGCCACACTGGCTCAGCTAAACTACCCGCTGTACAGAGAAAACCATTGACGAGAGCCCTGCCTGGGGATCAGTCCCCTGCTCAACTCTTGAACAGGAATGATGCCTTGGTGATTCATGTTGGCCCTGTTTCTCCTGGCACTACAGCTCAACAACCTGCAGTCTCAATTTCATCCTGCCTGTGTCCTGTACTGGGTAGTATGAGTAACCATCAGGGTAGCTCCCTGCAACAACATCTTAATCTAAAAGTGGGTCATCTGATTGTCTTGTTGCCTTTTCTTTCATGAACTGAGCCCTCTGGCTCCAGAATACAAACAGTGTGTATTGTGCATGTTGTTTCCTTCCATCACAGGATCTCAACCAACTGTGACGCTGGCCTACCCCGGGCAATGGTCCTGGCTAGCCCATCGCTTTCTATCTGGGTACCCAGAGGTGTAACTGTGTAGGGACTTAAAGCGCATGCAGAACTGTTTGATTGATATGAGGATTTCCTTGAGCTCCCTGACTTTACTCAGAACATGGACCTTGTCCAGGTAATTTAAAGATTTTAGGATTAAAGGCCTGGGAGACAGGCCGACTGCTGGTTTTGGTTTTAATGAGCGGTAGACCCTCTCAATGATGTATGTGGTGTTGTTGAGAGAGGGCCCAGTGATCTTCGTTAACATTTTTTGCAGGAATAAGATTGGGGTGGCTACTTCTGCATCTTCTGGAAGGCCGAAGACCACTGCGTTGTTGAGGCAACTTCAGCCTTCCAGATCTTCCAACTTGGACTCCATCGTATGCAGCTCCTGTCTTAGGGAGACTAACTCGGGATCTATCTTCTCCCACCACCCCTCCAGGGATGTAGTGCAAGCCATGTCTGTGATGGCTTTTGTGGCATCTGTTAGGTCCCCCCCACGTGGACTTGAGTTCAGCTGTGCGGTCTTGCAGAGCCGAATTAAAGGGCTGTAGTTCCTCCAGAAAATTTAGCTCAGTGAGTGGTACTGGAGCCAGTTGAGTTGTTGATGGTGGAGTAGTTTTGACTGAGGTGCCAGGCTGGCCTTTGGTTCACTTTAAGGCCTTTTCAGGGGGCTGAGGTGGTGTGCGGTGTGGTGGGGCCTGGCGCATCTCCGACTCCATCCTGTAGAGAGACCAACAAGGTGATGGTAAGCTGTGTTGTTTCCCAAATACTTCACCTCAGAAGGACTAAGAGGCAATATGAAGTAACACTCGTTGGTATTTAGTATAAATGTTGTGGTTCGGCAGGTTAGAATAAGCAAATTGAGATAATCGAAGTGGGAGCCGGACTGCAGAGCTGCTAATCTGGCAAAAGCGTCATGTGACCTCACAACAAGTAGACTTAAGTGGGTGTCTACCCACAGGCAGGCTGCTGTACTGCAGACGGCAGCAGAACAGCCTGCCCACCTTGGCAGTCCAGCTCCCCTCCCTGCCCCTTTTCACTGATCCTGTTGAATAATCCCCTATATGTTCCATGGTGGTACAGTGGTATCCCCCTTCCTGCCCATATCACTGATCCTGTCAAATAATCCCCTGTAAGTTCCCCGGTGGTATAGTGGTACCCCCTCCCTGCCCATATCATCGATCCTGTTTAATAATTCCCTGTATGTTCCCTGGTGGTATGTACCCGCTTGTATACCGATCCTGTTGAATAATCCTATATGTTTCCTGGTGGTATAGTAGTACCCCCTCCCATTCCCAACCTGATCACATGTGAAAAGTACATCCGAAATAACCCTGGTGGTCCAGTGGACCCCCTACCCCCCACCCACTTAGGCATCTCTACCCCACACTGCTCCCCCATCCCAGCATAGGTAGAAGGCCAGCGGGCAGCTCAACCCACCCCCACACCACCATGGCTGCCCACCGACTGTGCTGTCTGTGAATGACAGTATACTGTATAACTGTAAGTGCATTGGTAGACCTTGTCATTCACAACTTTGGGAATGTGTCTTTCCCAAAGTTGTGAATGACAGCATATAGTACACACTGCAAGCCCATTGGTCGACAAGATCTACCAATGTGCTTACAGTTGTACAGTACAATGTCATTCACAGACAGCACAGTTGGCGGGCAGCCATGGCGGTGTGAGGGTGGGTTGAGCCACCCGCTGGACTTCTACCCATGCTAGGATGGGGGGAACGCGGTGGGGGTGCTTGAGTGAGTGGGGGTCAACTAGACCACTAGGGTTATTTTGGATGTACTGTTCACAATGCAATCAGGTCGGGGATGGGAGGAGGGTACCACTATACCTCCAGGGAACATACAGGGGAATTTTTGACAGGATCAGTGATACAGGCAGGGAAGGGGGTACCACTATACTACCAGGGAACATACAGGAGATTATTCAACAGGATCGATGATATGAGCAGGAAAGAGGGTACCACTATCCCACCAGGGCTGTGTATGAGGATTGTTATAAACAATCAGGGCTACGAGCAGGGAGGTGGGGGCATTGGACTTCCAGGGGTATTAGGTGTGTGGCTGAACTGCTGCACTTGCAGGGTGCCCGACGCATTCCGCTGGGTGCATGCCTGCAGTACTCATGCAAATGGGGCAATACTGACATGCAAATGGCTCCATTGTACCTTGTATGCCTAATGGACTCATTTGCATGTTAGTGGCTATGAATGGCAGCTTTGGGCACAGCGCATCTGGAGAGGTGCTGTCTCATTGATTTCCCAGCCCGACCTGGGATTGCGCCAGGGCATCCCAGGCTGGGCGCACCTGTGGTATTCACAGAGGGGATATGCTGGGGGCATCCCATGGTGCATTGTATGTGAATACCACGGTATGTGCTCCGCGCATCTCATTTGCTCCGGGGCATCCAAAATGCGTCAATCGCAAGTGCTTTGTGAATCCATACTGTTTTATATGATACTTGTAAACTGGGAGAACTTCTGGTGGGGGACACTGTTATTAACCTTTATCTTGATTTAGCATTTGCAACCCGCCAGAAGCTTAAAGAGTTTGAGGGGGTAAAACGGCGATGCAGTGTTGGAAACTGTGTGCAGTATTCCTGGCTTATTAGATTTTGAATTCTTTAATTGAGTCACAGTTTTTATACTTTCAGTCTCTTCTGGGCCCTCTTCTTAGCTTCACTTACATGGACTGGATTCATATTATAATTTGTATTCTTGCCTATGTTTACATATTTATTACTCAGTCCTGCTTATTTACTACCAGCAGTTACATCAATGGGTACGCTAAGTCGTATAGGGATCCCTTTGTCTCTTTTGTTATAAACATTTTGATTTTGTTCTGCCAGCCACTAGGAGTGGAGTCCTTTGTGTTGTATCTGCAGTGTTATTATAACATTATAGTCCCCAAGTAATTACCTGTGCTAAATATGTAATAATATCTGACAGAGTGGGGCATTATTGGGATATAACAGACCACCCAGGGGTATAATGATGCCCGACGCCGCAAGCGGAAGGCCTTATAGCCCCTAGAAAGTCCATTATATCCCATAATGCCCACCCTGGAGGGTATTATTACGTTTAGAAAATGGGCACTGTAAACAGAAAGAAAAGTTTGATTAAAAAATCAGTTTAAAATTAGTTTACAACAGGTTTTGTAATAACGTTGCAATGAAGTAGTTCCTCCACTACTAGGGATGTTTGTCCTAATGGGGACTCTGTAGATGGGGGGGGGGGTGTAACTCTGTTGGTGTCCAGTTTGTGACAGCTGCCAGTGTAACATGCTGTGAGACATGGAGCGGGCAGCAGAGGGCATTCAGTTCCCGTTTCCAAGTTCGAGGGCCGCTACACAAAAAAAAAAAAAAAAAAGATCTTTTTTTTTTAATGTATTTACTTATCCATGCCACAGAAGACATTGTGGTACTCTGAATAAGCCATGGTTGTATCAGCCAGTCCAGTGTGATGGTGGCGAACGGGCCAGTTGTACTGTGGAAAAAGCACAAACTAAGAGCTGCAGTCGAGTCGAGACCCATCAAGTGATGTAGGAGGCAAAAGTAAAAGTAAGCCAATTAAACTAGGTAAATTTCTGAGTTTTGTGGGGTTTTTAGAAAGAGCAGGCAGATGATTTGTGAGAGGACAGAAGGGACGCTAAGCAGGAGAAAAAAATATGATGGCTGCCTCCGTGTTACGATTCGGGGTGCCCAGTAGTACCCTAAGTAATGGAGTAACCTGAATTGGCACTTGTTTTTATCGGGTGTTGTTAAGAAATAACAACACCAGTGCCAGGGTGTTTTAACCAATCTGAGTCCAGCTTTTCACCTACCCATTTTCCAAGTCTAAACATATAGAGTTTTAAGTTTTAGGGGAATGAGACCTGTAGCTGAGGCCTTACTGCTTCGATTTATATACTCCAACTATTTTGTAACTTATTGGCTAAAACAGTGTTATCTTTAAATATAGATATGGTGCTTTGCACCAGGACTGCCATTTGCACTAGTCTGATTTGTAATGTTAGCCAAGGTCTTTGTGGCAAAGTTCATGTTTAAATGATTGGTTCTACTGGATGATGTTTTCACCCATTAGTTTAATGTTCTTATCCATCCCTCAGTGTTTAACACATGCAGGTATTCCCATTTCCCATACATAATGACCATTTAGGCTTTTTTTTTTAATTTATTCTCCTCTTGTTCCTCGGCCCTCTCAATCTGGCGGGGGGGGGGCCCAGCCCCATCACCCTGGCATCCACCAGCTGGTGTGAGTACCCAGTGATTAACCCTCCCCGGCAGGGTTGGCAGAGGGGGCCCTTCCTCCACCGAGACCAGATCTGAATTGTGTGCTGTGGCTAGCCAGGTGTGGGGCCTGCGAGCACACCCTCATCATCCTCCAGGAGTCTTTTTTTTCCTTCCTCTTTGTGGGAGCATGGCGTGCAATGACGCCAGCGACTGGGTTCACGCACGCTCCCTTTGCATGCCCCAGTGAAGCGTCCGCCACCCCCCCATCCCCTGTGATGCAGTTCCGAGTCGTCAAGTCCTAGCCTTCGCTAGGGGTCAGGTGAGCACCGGCCCCTGTAATCCCCCCTCCCTGGAGATGAAGAGCAGTCCAGCAGACGCTTAATCCATCTCCTCCCAGCTGACTCACAGCAATCCGTGCTTGTTCCCGAACACAGGTGGCCGGTGTGGCACGAAGTGTGGCGTTCAAGGCCTCAACCCTCAGTGTCACCAGGCTAGCCTTATTTAGGCTTCTTTTGATTACATTCTGTGTAATGTCCTGCATAGAAGCCTTATTTGCATGTATTGTCTAAATCTACAAATAAAACGTAAAAATAAATAAAATTGCTGAACTGATATTAAATTGCCCACGACTTTAGTGCCTGAAGTAGTGGTTGCCATGCTAAAGGTTTGTTTCTCAGAGGGAGGTCAGCCACCTCTGTCAGCAAATTCCTGATGCTGGGATTCATCCAAATAGCGTTTTTAATGGGATTTTATATATGTTATTTATTTATTGAAATATTTCACCAGGAAGGCACACTGAGCAACAAGTCGCTCGTCTCCTGGTGTGACCTAGGGGGAAGGAGTACGACTGCAATAAGACATTAAACATTAAAGTTACAAGATTAATATTAACAGTTGTAAGGCAGGTGTTACAAACAGTGTTCCAACAGTGTTGAGCATAACATGTAGAAAGAATGGACAATAACAAGTGCCAGGTTAATAAGTAAACAAGTGATTACATGAAAGAAAAGGAAGAAAGGGGAGGGACGGGTGAGATGGGGGGAGGGGGAAGAGTCGTGTCCCTGGAGACCCCTTCAGGATGCAGGGAACCCTGCGAGGGGACTGGGGAGACCAGAGAAAAGGGGAAAAGGCAGTGTCTCAGAGAGACCCCTTTAAGATGGTGGGGGTAGGGAGTAGATGAGAGATACAAGCCCCTTGGGGGAGGTAGGAGAGGGACCCATGGAGAGCATTTGGTGTCCTTTACATTCTGTGAGAGCTCAAAAGAGGCCAGTAAGGGGGAGCAATTAGTGAGATGGGGAGGAGGGCTAGAAATTTGGGTGGTGGGTGTGCACAGGGTAAAATAAAAGTGAGGGTAGGGGGTAGGATTTGTCCAGGACTTACAGAAGGGAATTAGGGAAGGACATGGCAGGAGCAGCTAGGTGCAAGGTAATTATTGAGGGCAGAGCTGATGGAGTAGGCAGAGGATGAGTGCCAGATTTGAGGGGGGAAGGAATTCCAAATTTTTGGGAGGCGGTAAGAGTAACCGGATTGGCCAATTTGGGTGGCTGTGCGGGGGACAACCAGGGTAAAGGAGTCAGTTGATCTAAGGGAATGGGAGGGTGTTATAAAGGAGGAAGTGAGGTAGCAAGGGAACTCACCCAACCAGTGCTTGGAGGTGAATTTAACACAGTGGCAGAGTTACCTATTTGTAACAGAGGAGACGGTTAGGGCACGATAAAGATTGCAATGATGTTTGAGGGGGTGGCAGGGCATCCAGGGCAAAGTGGCAGAAGTAATTGAAGATGGTGTCCAGTCTGGCCAGGGAGGACTTAGTGGCAGCACCATAGACTATGTTACAGAAGTCAAAAATTGGCAGTATCATCTTCTGAACAAGTTCACGCCTAGCTGTAGGAGGGATGCAACTATGGTTCCTGAACAGAGAACCAAGCTTGAGGTGCAGTTTTTTCTTGATAGCGTCAATATGTCCAGAGACATTTAGGCGTTTGGTCCAATCAAACACCTAATTACCTGAAGGAGGATGTGTGCTCAAGTAAAGTTCCCTCATGGTTGTGAAAAATTGGTGGGGAGGGAAGCCTAGAGAGTCTCGGCCTTGTGCCAAAGGTCATGGAGACAGTCTTCTTGGCATTGAGGAAAAGTTTAAGGTTACCAAACCAGAGCTGAACCTTGTCAAAGTCTTGCTGTAAGCTGGTTGTAATCTTATCAGGACAGGAGCCAGATGCATACAGGACTGTATCATTGGCATGCATTATGTACTAGATACAGTATCTAGATATCATTGTCAAGGTGGACTAGATATCATTGTCCACCTTGGGACAAATTACCTAGCTAGGCATGGGATCAGTGTAGTTCAGAATGAATTTGTGGAGTTGGGGAAGGGCCTCAGACAGGTAGCAAGCACGGTAACCTTCTCAGAGGTGCTGCCAGTCCATGGCAGGGGTGAGGCTAGGGTACTGCATACCATGCAGTTTAATGAATTGTTGCAAAACTGTTGCAGAGCACAGGGCTTTGGCTTCATTGGGGATGGGGGTCCACCTGAGAGATAAAGGTCTATACTGGCATGATGGTCTGCATCTGTCCACGAAGGGAACCAAGCTCCTAGGGTGACGGGTTTAAGGCTTCCTTGGCAAGTTTTTAAACTAGCAAGGGGGTGCTGATAAGAGGCAGGAAATTTTGAGCCTCCACCCACAAAACATGGCAGGTAGTAAGGTAAACACTGAGGTACAGAGCTCAACACAGGGCAGAACAGGGGTAAATGGAAAAATAGACAACGGCAATAAAAGCAGGGATGGGGAAAAAAGGATAAAGCCAACATTAAATGGAGGGCAATGAGTACCAATGCCCATAGTCTGGGAAACAAGCTTCCTAAGCTAGTAGCCCTGATAGAAGATGAACAATTGGATGTTGTGGCAGTCACGGAAACATGGTACACAGAGAACCATGACTGGGATGTCAACATACCAGGGTACACAATCTACAGAAGGGACAGGGAAGGTAAACGAGGAGGTGGAGTAGCTCTATACATAAGGGAAGGGATCAAAGCTACAGAACTAAAAAGTAAAGGGAGAGGACAAGAGGCACTCTGGGTCACCTTGGAGACAGAGAATGGCATCACAATCTGCACAAGGGTTTTATACAGACCCCCATCTCAAGGGGAGGAAATGGACAAGCAAATGATAGAAGACATTCTCAAAATGGCTGAAAAAGGGGAGATACTGTTGATGGGGGACCTGAATGTGCCAGATGTTAACTGGATGACAAGTACTGCAGCCACATCCAAGAGTAGGGTCATTATCGATGCCCTACAGGGGACAGGCCTTAGACAGCTAGTGTTGGAGCCCACTCGGGAGGGAGCAAGACTAGACCTGGTGCTCTCAAATGGAGAGAGGATCACAAATTTAGAAGTCAGTAGACATCTGGGAACAAGTGACCTCTGGACAGTGTGCTTCACAATGAGCACAACCATGGAGATAAGCCATACAAAAACAAGGATACTGGACTTTAGAAGGGCTGACTTTGGCTAAGTGGGTGAATACCTGAAGAATGCACTAGCAAATGGCCAAAAAGGAGGGGTGGAAGAACAATGGAGAAAAATCAAAACTGCCATCATAGAGGCAACAAGCCTTTGTGTGAAACAAATAAAGAAAACAAGCGAAATAAAAAAAAACACTATGGTTCTCAAAAGAGGTGGCAGGGAAGGTTAAGGAGAAAAAGGCTGCATTCAAAAAGTATAAGGAATCACAGAAGGAGCATGACAGGGAACTGTATCAATTAAAGCAGAAAGAAGTGAGGAAGGCAGTCAGAACAGCAAAGGCCAAAACTGAGGAAAAAATAGCCAATTCAGTTAAGAAGGGGGATAAAACTTTTTATAGGTACATTAGGGATCATAGAAAGGGTAAGGGAGGAATAGTGAAGATTAATAAAGGAGAGGGGAGGTGGGCAGAGGGAGATAGTGAAAAGGCAGAGATACTGAATGAATATTTTTGCTTAGTATTCACAAAAGAAGATGAGGAGGAGTTACCTAAACCAGACAATGGAAGCACTCTGGGGTTGACACCAGTCTATTCACAGAAGAAAGAGTCCTGAAAAGAACCGAAAACTCAAGGTGGATAAAGCAATGGAGCTTGACTGGATTCACCCAGAATCATAAAAGAACTAAGGAGGACCTAGTGACACCACTGACCACGCTTTTAACAAATCATGGCATGGGTGGTACCTGAGGACTGGAGGAGGGCAGATGTGATTCCCTTCACGAAGTGGGAACAAGGCAGAAGCAGGAACTACAGACCTGTAGTTTGACCTCAGAGGAAAATGATGGAATCATTTCTGAAAGAAAGAATTGTTGAGTACCTAGAGGCCAGTGGGGCACAGGACCCAAAGCAGCATGGATTTACAGCAGGAAGGTCATGTCAGACTTAATCTAATTGATTTCTTTGACTGGGTGACCAAAGTAATAGACCAGGGAGGGGCTGTGGATATGGCCTAGACTTTAGCAAAGCATTTGAGCTGATCCCACAAAAGATTAGTAATCAAGTTAGCCAGCCTGGAGTGGGTCCCAGGGTGGTAGCCTGGGTAGCAAACTGGTTGCACAACAGGACACAAGGTAATAGTGAATGGAACACATTCGAAGAAAGGGGGGTTACTAGTGGGAGTACCTCAGGGCTCAGTACTGGTCCAGTCCTCTTTAACATCTTTATAGGTGACATTGCAGAGGGTCTGAGGGAAAGGTATGCCCCTTGCAGATAACACAAAGATCTGTAACAGAGTTGATACACAAGAGGGGGTAGAAAAGATGAGAAGGGACTTTGCAAGGTTGGAGGAATGGTCAGACATATGGCAACTTAGATTCAATGCAAAGAAGTGCAAAGTAATGCACCTGGGAAACAAAAACCCAGGAAAAGAGTACACAATAGCAGGGGAGGTACTAACAACAACAAAAATGGAAAAGGACCTGGGGTAGTCATTTCAGATTACCTAAAGGTGGGTAAGCAATGTGAAAAGTCGGTAAGGAGAGCCAGGGTGATACTGGGATGCATAGGAAGGGGCATCACAAGTAGAAAAAGGGAAGTGGTTATCCCTCTATACAGACAGTTGGTGAGACCCCATCTGGAGTACTGTGTGCAGTTTTGGAGACCTCATCTATGCAAGGACATAGACAGGATGGAAGCAGTCCAGAGGAGGGCAACTAAAATGGTGCAGGGTCTGCAGCAGAAACCATATGAAGAGAGTCTGAGAGAGCATAATGTGTATACTCTTGAAGAAAGTAGGGACGGGGGGACATGATAGAAACTTTCAAGTACCTCAAGGGAATCAACAAAGTCTAGGAGGGCAGCATCTTTCAGAAAAAGAGATGTGAAAGAACAAGGGGGCACAATTTAAAGATGGAGGGGGGACGGCTCAGGGGTAATGTGAGGAAATTTTCACGTCTGCCAGTGCTCCCAGTTTTGAATCATCCGCAAAGAGACTCAATCTACTCTTACGAACATATGAACATACAAAATTTGCGAGCAAATAAAGGCCTAGAGGTCTATCAAGTCTTCTCAAATGTGTAGCTAGCACCCCTTATTCTGCAGCTGCCCCTCCCTTCCTTCCACCCTTCCCCTTCATTTACCCTCCCCCTTGTCCCGTCCCATCTCCTTTTGAAGCAGTCCACTGTTCTACTGGATACCACTTCAGCAGGTAACGCATTCTACCCAGCCACCACCCTCTCTGTAAAAAAGTGTCTCCTCATCTCCCTCCTGAACCTTCCTCCCTCCAGTCTCATATCATGGCCCCTGGAGTCCCTCCCATCCCTTACTTTGAACAGCCCCTCTGTACCTGTCTTGTTTATTCCTTTCATGTATTTAAAGCTTTCAATCATGTCCCCCCTGTCCCTCCTCTCCTCCAGTGAGTACATGTTCAACTCCCTCAGCCTCCTCTCGTATGATAAGTCCCCCAGCTCCTTAATCATCTTTGTCGCCCTGCGCTGCACCCCCTCCAGTAACTTAATGTCCCTCTTCAGTTATGGGCACCAGTACTGCACACAGTACTCCAGGTGTGGTCTAACTAATGACCTGTACAGTGGCAGAATCACCTCCTCTCTCCTCGAGGATATACCCCTTGCAATACAACCCATCATTTTGTTGGCCTTTGCAGCTGCCTTCCTACATTGTGCCGAGTTGTTCATTGACCCTGTAATGAGCACCCCCAGATCCTTCTCCTCCTCTGTCTGGGCTAGTTGCACTCCCCTCAGCTGGTAACTCCCCCTTGGGTTCTTCATCCCAAAATGCAGCACCTTGCACTTTTTGGCATTAAACCCCAGTGGTCAGGTGTCTGACCAGGTTTCAAGCTTTACCAGATCATCCTGCAACCTCTGCCATCCCCCAAGGTCATTCACCACTGCTCTTACCTTGGTATCATCAGCAAACAGACTGATCTTGCTCTTGATGTCCAGTGATATATCTGCAATGAATATCCCAAACAACACTGGCCCCAACACCGAGCCCTGTGGAACACAGCTCGTCACTGCCCTTGGGTGTGAGAGCTCCCCACCCACCACCACCCTCTGTTGCCTTCCCTGAAGCCAGTTCCCTACCCATCTCACCAGCTTTGCACCTGCCCCTGTGCCTACTAACTTACTTCCCAGCCTTCCATGTGGCACTGAGTCGAATGCCTTGCTGAAGTCCAAGATACAGGCATCTACTGCATGACCCCGTCCAGTTGCCTACTTACCCAGTCATAGAACTCCACCAGGCTGGTTTGGCAGGATCTGCCCTGTATGAAGCCATGCTGTCTGCTGTCCTGTAGTCCTTGGCCTCTAGGAGGGCCACCAGCCTCTCTTCAGGATAGTCTCCATTAGCTTACCCACGATGGATGTGAGGCTCACTGGTCTGTAGTTTCCCAGTTTATCCTTGGGGCCACTCTTGTGGAGGGGCACCACATGAGCCATCCTCCAGTCCTGAGGTACACACCTTGAATGTAGTGAGGCATTAAATAGGTCTGCCAAAGGTCCTGCAAGGACCTCTGCCAGCTCCTTCAGTATCCTGGGTGGATGCCATCTGGGCCTGGTGCCATATCCACCCTCAGTGCCTTCAAACCCTCCTGAACTCTGCCCTCGATGATTTCCTCATCTGTCACCCCCTCTCCCCCTGTTTCTTCCATTTCTTCCCCCTTGGGTGTCACCCCCCTCTTCTCTTTAGTAAATACTGAGCAGAAGTACTCATTTAGTGCTTCTGCCTTATCGCACCCTGTTTCCACCACCCCCCCTCCTTCCTAATCCTTACTATGTGGTCCTTACAGCTCCTTTTCTCCCTGATGTACCTAGAGAAGTCTTTCTCCCCCTTCTTAATGCCTTGTGCCAGCCTGAGTTCCATAGATGCCTTGGCTCCTCTCACTGCCCTTGTCACCTCCTTTGATTCCATCATGTACTCCTCCCTGTCCTCCTCTCTCCCTGTTTTCTTGTACTTCCTCAAGGCAGCTCTTTTCCTCTTTACCTTTTCCATGACCTCCTTGCTCAACCAGCTCGTTTCTTAGCCTCAGCCTTCTTGCTCTGGGCCTTACAGCAGGTTTGGTTGCCTCCACTATCCCAAGCTTTATGAGCTCCACCTCTGGTTAGTGTCCATACTAGACTGAATTAGCCGTGTACCCTTTACCACTTCCCCATCCTCCCAAAGTTGGCCTCCTGAAGTCCAGTACTTTGTGCCAGATTCCACCCTTCCTTGCCCATATCCAATGTGAGCTATACTGGAGGGCGGTCACTTCCTGACAGCGCCTCCGCTGTAAGTTCTCTCACAAAGTCCCCATTTGCCAGCACAAGGTCAAGGGTATTCCCTAACCTGGTTGGTTCACTGACCATTTGCAGCAGGAAGCTGTCCTGGAAGGCATCCAGCAGTACCTGCTCCCTTCTGTTCCTGGTTGTAGGGGTATTCCAGCCCACTCCTGGCATGTTGAAGTCCCCCACAATTACCACACTACCCTTCTTGCTGGTTGTCCTGATCTGTCCCACTAGTTCCCTGTCTAACTCCTCCGTCTGAGATGGCAGCCTGTACACCACTCCCATTCTAAGAATCCTATTCTTGGAATCCTTGATTTGCATCCAAAGTGACTCCGTATTACCCTACTCCTCTTCTTCTCTTACACACTTCAGTCCTTCCTTCACATATAGTGCCACCTCCTCCTTTCTCAATCACCCTGTCCTATGAAATAACCTGTACCCTGGTACAGACAGGTCCCAGTCATTGTATTGGGTGGCCCATGTTTCTGTGGATGGCTGCAATGTCCACCTCTCCCTCTGCCATGAGCACCTGTAACTCTGCAGTTTTCCTCCCAAGGCCCCTAGCATTAAGGAAACCACCTTCCACCCCCATCCTGCCCTCCTTTACTGCATCACCAAAAGTACTTGCCATGTGTCCTTTGTCACTGTTATGGGGGTAAGCTCATATGGTTTCCCAACCTGTGGTCTCTGCATGTCTCTTGCCCAATTGCCACCCCCATCTCCTAGTTTAAATTCCCTACTACCTCTATGTACTCCTCCATCCTCTGTTTTAACACTTTCTTTCCCTCCTCACTCAAGTGTAGTCTGTCCTTGGCATAGAGACTACTGTCCTCCCAGGACCCTCCCCACCCTCCAACAGCCCATACCTTTAGCACAACACCAGGTTCTTAATCATGCGTTAAATTCCTCTATTTTCAGCTTTCTTGTTGTGCTTGCCTTGGGCACTGGAAGTATCTCTGAAAAAGTTACTAATCTTTCTGTCCCCTCACATAATTATCCTAGTTCCTCAAACCTCCTCTGGACTATATCTACTGTCTTGTCAGCCAGGTCGTTCATCCCAAGATGTATAATTAAATAAGTCTTGTCCCTACCCCTTCTAGCATATTTCAGAACAGATTGTCCCAACCTTTCCGCTGTCATTCCTGGCATGGCCTCCACCCAAATGCAACTATGTCTCTCCCCCTTGCTACCCCACCTGACTTCTCTTAGTATTGAGTCCCCCTGCACTAAAATTCCACCACTGTTACTCCCTGCTTGCTTCCATTCATCTCCCTCTCTCCTTTCTGGCTCCTCTTCTTCCTCCTGCACATTATATCCCCTTTTTGCCCCTGTTGCAATTCTCCCTGCAGAACTTCCCCCCACTCTGGTTTGGTCCAGGCATTTATCAATTACTCCTCTAATTTCATCATTTCCCTCCTCCACCTTCTTCCTCTCTAGCAGTGCAAAACTATTTTCTGAAGACCCTTCACAAATGCCCACTCCCTCTCTCTTCATAGTAACCTGTTCTCTCCTTTCCACTCCATGACTTTTGCCACTTCTTCACCTCCCCTCACAAGTCCCTGCCTCCTCCTTCTATTTTTCTTTTGTCTCCTGACCTGGTTTCCCTGGCAATCGTTCTTCCTGGCCTGGGCCCCCTTGTCCCTGCTTCCCTTCTTTTGACCCTCTCCTCACCACTGTTGTCTTGAATCACCCTCCCTCATCTCCCATTCTTCCTCCCTCCAGTATTGGGCTAAACCCACTCCCAGTCTGCCTTGCCTGTCTTAGTTCCTCCTGCAGACCCTCAATCTCCTTTCTAAGTTTCTCTATGTGGTTGCACACCAAACATCCTCCCACACTCCAGGCAATTTTTAGAAAGACTGGTGCACTGCAGTTGTTGTAGCCTACCACCCTACCCATTGCTGTCGTTGCCCACCGTCGGCCCCCCACCCTTCCAGATGCAGGATACCAAACACTCCCCCAAGTCTCCCCTCTCCTCCACCTCTGTCAGTGCAAAACGTTTTTTTCTTAATTTCCCTTACCCCCTTTGTTGTACACATTTAGATAGATTGACCAACTGCTTTTTATATTCCTAACCTTCCTATCCACATTCAAAAAGAGACTTTAAGTAGCTATTGCATAACCTTCTTAAAACTCCTACTTCTCCTTTCCACAATGCAATAACAATGCAAAGAAGTAACAATGAAAGCTCCTAGATTTGCAGTTACTTCCCTTCCACTGAGATAGCAGTCACCTCTTCACTCGCTGTTGTTCCATTCCTGGATGTCTGCTTCTGTTATTACAGGTGCATATCCTTTGCCCGTTTGAAGAAGTGATGTCAGGACCCTTGGTATAAAGGAAATCACGGACCGGGTGGTGGGTGAGGGGTTGGGGGTGGGACCAACCCAAATCTTCCAAAAACAATCAGGCAGCTGAGGCCCCTGATCAGACCATTAGCACCCTTCCCCCACTATGCACTAACCTTTGCAGCAAGTGAAGCCAGCAAAAATGAATCACAATTCTACTCAAAGCCCCCAAAATAGGTTTGTTACCAAAAGAAACAAGTCTCCAATTCAAACAGCTTCACCAACAACACATCAAAATAGTCTTGAAATTAAAAGATATAGGTCTCTGATTCAAAGAAACAGCCCCCGTTAAATCACACCAAATAGGTTTTAAATCAGAAGAAATAAGCCTCTACAAATGCAGCCTGCTACATATTGAAACATCAAACAAATGAGCCCACTTATAGCCAACAAAACAGTTTCAAAATTCCAACAGCCCCAAAAACAATACCCTGCTAGCCTATTAGAAGTAGTAAGAAAGAAAAGAAATAATCTTCTACCAAGTAAAATTCAAACAATGTAAAAACAGCAAGAAGCTACTGTACCATAAAAAATCTGATCCTTTCCCTTCTAGTTCCTTCCTGTAGTTAACACCCCACCCTATGTCTGAGACATAGGAATTGAACAGGAAAGGCCCCAGGACCGAACCCTGGGGGACCCAACTGATGACCCTCCTGGAGCAAGAGACTATCCCTCCAACCACCACTCACTGTATTCATCCAGTAAGCCAGTTTTCCATCCATCTGAGCAACTGCCCCCCACTCCAATCCCCCCAGCTTGGTTAGTAGGCTGTTGTGGGGTACCAAATTGAATGTCTTACTGAAATCCAGATAGAGGACAGCCACTGGCCTATGTTGGTCCAGGGCACCCATCACCCAGTCATAAAACTCCACCAGGTTAGTTTGGCATGACCTCCCTGGAACAAAATCATACTGTCTGTCATCCAGGTGACCCAGCCTTTCCAGATGCCCCCCCAGCCTCTCCTTGATAATGCCCTCCATAACCTTGCCTTCCATAGACATTAGGCTAACAGGCCTATAATTCCCCATCTCCTCTCTGGATTCCCCTTGTGGATAGGCACCACATAAGCCACCTTCCAATCTTGAGGCACCCAACCTGTCCCAGTGGAGCTGCCAACACATCTGCCAGTTCCTTCAGCACCCTTGGATGCAGCCCATCTGGCCCCGGCGCCTTCTCAGTCTTTAGCAACTGGAGGGCCTCTCTCATCCTATCCACTGTGATTTTGCCCTCCCATCCCCCCTCCTCATGCATCCTCTACTCCCCTTCTAGATCTGACCCATCCCCTGCCCTAGTCTCATCCAGTCCTTCAGTCTCCAACTGACCTCCTGGTTCAGTGGGCTCCTCTACCCTCCCATCAGGTTTGAAAGATCTCCCACCTCTCCCGGTAAAGACAGAGGCAAAGTACTCATTTAGCACCTCTGCTTGTTCTCCAGCTTCCTGCGCCCATCCCCACCAGTTCTAATCCTGCTGATCTGTGCCCTCGCTTTTCTTTTCTCCCCTATATATCTACAGAACCCCTTTCCTCCCTGCAGATATCCCTGGACAGGTTAAACTCCTTCTTTGCCTTGGCCCCCCTTACCACCCTGGTGGCCCTGTTAGCCAGGAAATCATGCGCTCCCCTCTCCCTAGCCCCCCCCAAGCGCTTTAAGCTTGCGTAGGCAGTCTTTTTCTCTCTCACCACCTCCTGAACCTCCCTGGTCCACCAACATGGCTTACTGGCCCTACATTGCTTGCACCTTGCCTTTGCCCAGGTCCTCGCAGCCTCCTGCACCCCCTTCCTAATGGTCTCCTACAAGCTACCAGCATCCATGTCTGGCCTCATCTCATCCAAGCACCCTTTAAGAATCCTTCCCATGCCCTCAAAGTCTGTCCCCCCTGAAATCTATTACTTCTGTGTTAGTGCAAATTTCCTCTCCCCCTAGAAACATAAGAAACCAGACCATGGCATGGTCACTGCCTGCCAACAGGCTGCTCATCTCCAGGCCCCTTAGCTGGTCACTATCTGCTAGGACAATGTTCAGGATCGGATCCTGCCTAGTAGGCTCTCCCACATGCTGGACTAGGAAGGTATCCTGGAAGACATCCATCAACCTCTGCTCCCTGGCCACCGAGGATATCATAGTGCCTCAGTCTGCCCCGGCATGTTCAGGTTGCCCATGATCACTACCCTGCCCTTTCCGAGGCCACAGTGACCCCTGATGTTCTCAGCCAGATCATCCTCCAGTTCTGCTTCCATTGCAGGGGGGAGGTCTGTACACCACCCCTATTTTTAATCTTTTACCCCCCCTTGTTTGTAGGGATAAAGGACAATTCTCCTGTAAGAAATCAGAATTACTGTCCAGGGAGATTGTGGATGGAAGGAACCAACCTACTCAACTTCTTCGGGCAGTGAACAGGCTTTTTCGTCCAGCCCGTCTGAAGCCTGGAAAGGCTGTTTCACTCGCTAAGTATGAGGAATTTGCTCATTTTTTTTCAGACAGTGTCCTGTATTAGGTCCTCGATCTCACCAAGTGGGCTGTTATGGCCCAATAGTGCCAAACCATTGAGATGCACTAGCAGTCAGTGGTCCTGGGGGAGGTTTTGGCCTGTCATGATGGATGAGATTGTGGAGGTGATCTCAGAGTTGCAACTAACATTGAGAACGGGATCCAGGCCAGACCCGGCTACTAGTGGGCTGTGTTGGGCAGCTGGGCCTGGTGTTTTCTGAAATTATCAGGAGTTCCTTATCAGGGGGGATCTTCCCATCTGCATTGAAAAGTGCATTGGTGAATGCCCCCTTAAAAAAATTATCTTTGGATCTGGATATCTTGGTATATTACCAACCTGTCTCTAACCTGCCATTTTTAGACAAGGTTATTGAGAAGGTGGTTGTGTTGCAGTTTGAGGCATACCTCACAACCTTTGACATCTATGAGCCTCTCCAGTCTGGGTTTAGGTCAAAGCACAGCACAGAAACCACATTAGTCAGGGTGCATAATGACCTGCTCAGAGTGAGGATAGAAGAGAGCAGTCAGATCTTGCCCTTTTTGATCTCTCCTCAGCATTTGATACCATGGACCATGGACTTCTTTTGGACTGACTCAGGGAGAACGTGGGACTCACCAGCAAAGTCATCTGCTGGTTTGAGTCCTGTTTCATGGGCAGGACACAGATGCTTATGATGGGAAGTTTCTTCTTGCTCCCAATGGACCTGCATTGTGGTGTACCTCAGGGGTAGTCCTTTCACCCATGTTGTTTGTGGTGTATATGTTACCCCTAGTTAGGGTCATTAGATGGTATGGAGTTGGGTTTCAATACTAAGCAGATGATACTCAGCTGTATCTGTCTTTTGTACCCGAGACAAACTATGCTGTGCATGTGCTGAATCACTGCTTGGCTGAGATCTAGGACTGGATGTCATTCGCTGGCTGATACTCAACCAGGACAAAATTGAAGTATTTGTGATTGAGCTGGGTTAGATGGGGGAGTGACAGCAAATGGGAGGGAAATGAGGCTTTGTCTCGGCACCATGAGGCTTACAGCTGGTGTGAAAGTTAAGAATCTGGGTGTCATTCTGGACGAAGGGCTGACATTTGATTCTCAGATGTTGGCAGTTGTCCAGAACGTCTTTTACCATCGTAGGAATATCAGCAGTATTCAGTCCCTTATCCTCTCAGAGGACTTGCCCTTACTGGTGCATTTTCTGTGACATCACAACTCAATTACTGTAATGCTCTTTAACTTGATGTCAAGTGGAGCTATGTTGCGGCACCTGCAGTTGAAGTAGAACATAGCTGCCAGGTTGTTAACTGATCTTTCAAGGTTGAGTCACATATCCCAGGCACTGTGGGACTGCACTGGCTTCTGGTAAAGTGGTGCATCTCCTATAAAGTTGGATTACTAACTTATAAGGCCATCCTTGGATGGGGCCGGGGTTACCTGTGTGGTCTCCTGCATCCCTACAGCCCTGCACACCCCCTCTGCTCCACCAAAGAAAGACTCCTAGTGGTTCCTAGGTGAAAGTTAAAAACTTCAGGGGACCGCTCTTTTGAAGGAGCAGGACCTTTACTATGGAATTCTCTCCTGAGGGCTTTGAGGGATACCTTTTCAGTGGAGGCCTTTAAAAGGGGCCTTAAAGCGTATTTATTTACACAGGCTTATGGGGAGTGAATAATTCTTTCTGGTACTAAAATGTGAATGCCTAAGATACGTTGCAGTGTGATATAGTTGTTTGTTAAGGGTCTATTTTCATTAAGAGTTGTCATTTATGTATATTTTATATCATGTTATATTCTTATGTTGGTTAGTATTAATTATTTCAGTGCTGCTGTCTCTGTTTTATTGTACTGGTGCCCTAAACCTCTGGAGATGGGCACCATAAACAAATAATATCTACTACTATTAGGTTCCCTATCATCACGGGTGGGAGCTATTATTTTCTGTGGGAAGCATCCTGGCAGCTTCTGTTAGAAAGAATAGGTAGTGGAGGCACTACGCCACATCCACGTCCCAGTACCACTCTAAACCTACGTGACATCCTCCCAAAGGCCTAAAGTCCTGATCAAGCCTTCCAATATACAGGAGTAGTCACACACCTTGAAGGTGGGGGTGGTTACACAACAATATCGTAAATATACTTTAAAGAGGGACAAAAGAACAGAATCCATTAATGGGAATGCTGAGTAAGTGTTTTGCTCTCTCTTTTTAAAATGCATTTCATGCTGCCATTGATCTATGGAGTTTTACAAGCTGTAAAGTGTAGGAGAATGGAACTGGGTTATTTAGGCCTCCTTAATGTGCTGTCATTATTTCAGAAGTGAAATCTTGGCAGCCTACATGAATGTCAGTGTAACAGCCACTACTCTCACCTTGACTGTTTCCGGGGTCCTCGGGTCTTGCCTTGACACACCTCTGAGTGGGCCGGTTTGGGTTCAGGGTGAAGAGAAGAGATGGCATAGTGCCTCCACCTGGGGTAATGGCAGGGAATATCTGTGAATGGATTGCAGGTTACCACCGTCAAGGAAATATACAATAGCTGCCCCCAAAGATCCTCCCACACACAAAAACAACTCCCTCGTCTTGCAATGATTCACTGTACCTGGATATAACATTAACAATTAACAGTATTTATTTGGTGAAGGGGAGACAAAGGGAGAAAAGTAGCACACCATTAGCAACTGGCTGAAACAGTTTCATCCCACCCAATATCCCCACCTCCCACCTGCGGGTGCACCCGGCTTCCCAATGGCAGCTTCCCAAAATGTCTCTAAAGTCCCATTGTTGGGTACCACACTGAGGTGTAGACGTCGCTGGGGATCTTTTGTCAGGGCCAAAATAACTTTAAACAGTAGAAAACAGTGAAACTTCAGGTCTGGGCACTGTTTTCTGTCAGCGTCCTGCCCAGGACCTAACCCCCTAATTTTAACCTAACTAGCTAAACAAAGAATCCCACAAAGCCACAGTCTGAGTACTTACAGTTCAACCATTCAAAGGGGGATCTGCAAGCTGGCTTTGGCTGTACCATAGGGGTATCAGGTTGGTGGTGCACCACCACAGCAGCAGGGCTTACTGAAGAGGTTGATGAACTTTGGTCTTCACCTGCCTGGCCTTGCCAACTTTGCCTCTGAGGCCTTTGTAGACAGTGTTCACCAGGCAAGCCTCTCACCGTCTTCCTCACTGGGTCTTCTCCTTCTTCTACACCCTAGGGACAGGGCAGGCATGGTCACCTAGGCCCCTCTGTTCTACACCCTCAACAAACACAATTAGCAACTGGGCTTTGGCTCAGTCTCTAGCCCCAGTGCTCTCACTTCACTTCTCTACTCAACAGTGGCTGGGCTCTGGCACAGTCTCTATTCTAGCATCAGCACACTCAGTCTCTCTGCATGCAGCAAATGCCAATCTTCACAAACTTACCCCATTGAGTGGGGAACGCAGTGGTTCAGTCTTTGTACACAACTGCAGCACTTGGAGTCCAGATGGCACAGTTACAGTCTCTGCTCTCTAACTGCAGCTTCCAATCTTTTCTCTCTCTCTAGCTGCAACTGCCCAAATTCCTCGCTCAGCAGCACGCTCCGGGCTCTCTTCCTCTCTCTCTCTCTGGCAGCAGCATTATTATGGTAGGCACACAGCCTAATTGAGAAAAGCTGGGACCAACTGGCAGTTGGAGTCTGGGAGCAGGTAATGGGCTCGGTAGCCTCAGCAGTCTCTCCTGCGCTGCTGTACTCTCGAGTCCCAGGAACCCCCTCGAAGATTAAGTGTCACGTCTATTTTATTTTTATTTATTGAAATGTTTCACCAGGAAAGTCACACTGAGCAACAGGTTGCTCATCTCACAGTGTGTCTTGGGGGGAAGGGATGAGGGAAATACATATATGCAATCAAAACATTAGTACATAAAATACAGTAAAATATGACAGTGCAACAGTTCTGATGGTTACAGAAGTAATGTACATTATAAAGTGGCATTTGGATCAGTATCCCCTTCAGAGTCTAGGGGATCTATTAAGTGCTAAATGCTGGCACAACGCAAACACCCAAAGGTGAGAAGTGCAAAGGCTCTCTACAGCTATCACCTTGGCCTGTGTGACCATATCATTGCATGCTTCCAGGCATTTGTCTGGCTCAGTTCGTGGAAGGTCCACCTGTTTCAGCCAGGATCTTTCCATCTTCAGAAATCAAAATTGCTTTAGAATGAGTACCCTGTTTCGCGGGCTTGCAGTAGCATTTATAGGTTATCAAACAGTCCCTTCTGATTGACTACTGCTTGCCTGGGCTTTTCTGTGCCCTCTCACCTTATCCCAGCAGCACCCCCCCCCTCATTCTGCTTAAGTCTCTGGGGGTTGTCATGTCTATTTTTATTACTGCTCAAAACATTTCTGCCCATTACATTATTAAGCTCTTTCTGGGGCAGATACTCTCCTCCCTATGCTTGGAGGCATTCCGATTTCTATTTTCCCCAATCTCTGACTCCGTTGCCTGCCCTAGAGTCAGAGATATAGTTAAATACTGGCTGCAACCAGAACACACAAACAGAACTGTGACTCCTTTACATTTTATGTGTCAGTGGCTGCGCATGCCCAGTAAAGCAAGGGCTGACATTTTGTTTACTTTCAATGGCCCCTTCATGGCAGTTCCCGAGACCATTCTTTGGCACCCAAAGCACCCAGAGATGCTGAAACAAGATTGGACCTCGGCCCTTTTCCAACTATGGGCCAAGGAACTGAGTACATTGGTGGCCGCAGCCACAAAGCACCAGTGGGGTGCCAGGGTCTTGAGCCCACCCGGGACCACTGAATCAGGACCAGCGGGGAAGCAAGGGGCTGTAGCCTCATGAGCTCAGCCCCAGTTTGGGGGGGGGCTTACATTAGTGTACAAATGACCCTTCCCACCCAGGTTAGTAATTAAAATCTAGATAAGACAAGGTCAGGTGTAGATGTTATAAATTCTAACTGCTGTTTAAATATTATAAAGAGGGAGGCATCATGAATAGTTGTGCAGGATGGTGCAGTCGCTGGTGCACTTATTTTCCTAATGCAGTGTGCCAGCATACAAATCCTAGATATGGTCAAGTGTGAGATCAAAATGGTGGTCCCTTAGGCCAGACCTGTAAAGCAGTAGTAGCACTTCCACTCACTACGCAGGCAGCCCATGCTTGGGAACAAGCAGGTGTCCCTGGGGTTGGCTGAGGAAGGAGGGGATAGCTTTAGGAAGGGGAAGACAGTGTGCTCTACAACCCACATGTCACCTGGCAATGGGCAGGTGGTAGTGCAGCTGCTGACACTCAGAGGGGAGAGGGATGCCACCGGATGACAAGTATGACAGCATGCTTGTGGCGGGCATCATTGCATGCTGACAAGTCCATAGGGAGAAAATAGAGAAAAACAGCCATGGTAGGCAGCACATCTTCAGGCCCTGCACTTCCAACTGAGTCACCCATCCACCAACTAGTCCAGGGCAAGGAGTGGGGTATGTCGCAGAGGAGATAGGTGCTGGGGCGGCTAGCTGAAGGCATACCATGATGTCTCAGGAGCAGAAACACAGGATAGAAAGAAGTGGTCTCAGCTCCTGCAGGACAGTACAGCATATCCCAGAGTCACTACATGCAGTGAGGAAGAACAGGCATGTTTTTCTTGAACAGGATCAAGTCCAGAATGAGCCAATGCCAACAGACAAGAGGAAACCTTTCTGTCTATCTGGGGGCCTTTGGTGGAGGTGTTGGAGAAGGGTATGCTCCCAGCCTAACTGGGTCTCTTGGTAGCATAGGGCTTGAAAATATTACCAACTGCATCCCAGTTTGACACTCCAGAGGTATTACATGATAGGTTGGTTGTGAGCTACAGGGAGTAGTGAGGGACTGCAAGTATACATAGCTCACTGAAGTCGGGATCTCTGTTTACAGGTACTGCAAAATCATTATACCTACTCATGTGGCAGTTGTTTTACAGTAGTTAATACTGTCTTACCACCTGAGTGACACTGCTCCACTTAGTGATAATGTACCAGTTAACTAATTGTAAATGATGTCATCATTTTAGTAAAATTTGTACTTTCTGTAAATGATGGTTCTACCTGTGATGTACTATAAATCACACGTATTGCTACTTGAAAATTCAATAAACCAATTTTACAAAAAAAGTCTTGAAATCAGTACAGAAAATGAATTGCCCTTTCATTCACCAAGAGCAGTGGGCCAGGAGGGTTAGTCTAGTAGTTGAGGGGCTTGCAGTGTGTCCTGCTGTCCTGCTGCTGGCTTGTAGACAAACAAAGAGCTTCAACTTTATCCCTTACCTTTCACTGACTATGTTTGTGGTTGCTAGTAAGAAGGGGACTTTGATTCTATATGGCACATTTCATACACACTTTGTGTGTTTACATGGCAGGGAATATTCTAATCTTAGATAATAATACCCAGCATTCTGATCATGTCGAAGGCAGTATTCTGAATACTGGGTGCGAGTTCTGGTGTCAGCATGGCTTAGTTGGTAGCACTTCTGCCTCTGGGCCAGAAGGTCGGGGGTTCTAGTGCCGCACCTGGATTAGGCTCACACCATAAAAATGCTAGTACATGAGTGCAGTACTAAGGGGATGCTGTACTCTCAGGATTTGTCATCCTATGGATGAGACATAAAACCAGGGTCCTCTCGGGGTTAGTGTCTCCAAATGTTTAGGGATTTCTAATACTGTGGCAAGAATGGACCCCATTCTTTAGCCAGGGCATATTCAAAACTCAAGAAATTAGTACTGTATTAATCTTTGATGTTTGCTGAGAGCACTCTTCTCAGCACACGCAACGTCCCCAAAATAGCTTCCTTTTGAAGTTCATAAGGTGTCACAAGTATTGGTAGCATATTTAAATGTGCCTGAAAGTTCTTTTTGATTAGTCCCATTGCTCCAAGCACTACTGGAACAATCTGTGTATCCTTATTTCACATCAGTTTGGTTTCTGACTGCATATCTTGGTATTTCATGATTTTGTGTCTCTCTGTACGCAGCACACTGTAGTCACTAGGGGTGGCTATTTCAATCAGTAATGCTACCTTTGTTCTCTTTTCTTGTATTACAATACCAGGTTTTCTTGCTTCCACTTTCCTGTCTGGCTGTTCTGGTGTTTATTCAGGTGGATGTTAAGGATTCCATGGCACTTCTTGAAAAGAGTAGGGGAATTGCTTATTAAGAATATATACATTAAATGGTACAAAAGAGGGGAAAATCAAAAGAGACCATTAATTACATAAACAAAAGAATGTGTATACTGGGAAAACAAAGAAAAAACATACTAGAGTAATAATGAACAAAATAATAAAATAGAGAAAAGGAAAGAAACCTGCAAAATCTACTGCACAAATCAATTTAAACCCGTAACCCACAGTCATAAAAGGAACAGAAACAAGATTAAGAACAAAATCAAAAAATAGCCCATGGGCAGTGCTTCCAGCGGTGAATCAATACAGACTGGAGGAGCCTGGTTCGTTCCTCTGCACATTGTCTGCATAGGTCTGATTCAACCATCCGCAACATAGTGGCATGATCCAAGAGCTGCTGTTGCAACACAATTTTACAGCGAAACCTCCAGATCACCACTATGAGGCAGGAAAAATCATGAGCAACATGGAAGGGTCATGTTTTGAGGACCTGCCAGTTATGAGATCATAATTTAGGGTGCCATAAATAAGGGAATGTCAAAAAAGGTCAGACGAAGAAGTTCCTAAGAAAGACCAAAAATGAAGAATAAACAGGCAGTCAAAATATAAATGCTGAATTGATTCAATCATATCTTGGCAACAGTCCCTGGGGCAATATTGTTCTGTGATGCTCACAACCATGTTACATCCCAATACTGAGGAGGAAAAAAGGAGTCATTAAATAAAGCAAAGCCAGTAATGAGAGGGGCGACACCCGGCTTGACTGCCACCTCTGTGGGAAGCAATGCCTTATAAAAGGCTTTCCTATGCTGAGTATGGATTAAATCCCAGGAGAGATGTTTACATTTTATAAAGGTCAAAAAGGATGCTAAAAACACAGAAAAATGGCTTGCTGGCTGGAAGAGGGGGTTTGGTTTACTCCATTCCAATTGAAGGGGTGTCATCCAGACTAGCACCTAGTCTTTCCATTGGAAGCAGGTCTTGTTATCCAGGGAACTATATTACACTGAATAAACACACTATAGAAAAAAACGTTGGATGCACCATGCTCAAACTGCCCTTTTCATAAGGGAGCTAAAGAATGCCACTTTTAACAGGGTTACGCCTACTCCCCCAAACCATAGTGAAAAAGATGCTATAAAGTCTGGTTTCCAAACAAAGAGGAAGGGTAAAAATAACACTGGCATAAAAGAAGATGGGGAGTAGAAAAGTTTTAACCACCCCACCCTCTTCTTCTTAGATAGTTGCCAAGATTTTCAAACAGCCACATGGGCTGCACTGGTATCCCATGTTCCAAGCCTGCTATATCACATAAGGAAACCATGTGACGTACCTTGACTGTGTTGCATGATAGGCCTAGATTAATTTATGTGAATTTATATTGTACATGTTGTAAGGTACTTTAGAATTAAGACACTGTCCATTTAACAGGTAACTACAAAATAACTGTTATTTTTTTATAAAGGCTAGTGTGATCTGTTATGTTTTAAAATAAGAGAGACAGGTATATGGTCTAGGAAGTCATAACATATTTTACTGTAGCTTTTTATGACAGAAAGAGGCCAGGGGATGACCTAGGGGTCAGGGGTTAAGCCAAATGCATGGACCAGATGTCACTGTGGTTGAAATGAAAACTAACATGGAACCACAGTAACACCTGAAAGAAAAGGCAAACTGTTGCACCGTAATATTTGTATTGTCTTGGAAGCATTAACCCCACCCCAGAGGGAAAAAAGTGGGTGTGTCCTAGAAATGACCATCAGGTATGTTATAAGACACGCATTATGAACTTAGGGCAGTAGAATAGTGTTTAGGTTGGAGTCAGGTTGTCAAGCCCAACTGGCATATTCTTTTATACCAGAAAGTATATGTGTAGCCCTGGAAAAATCTTTAAAACCAGACCTGAGTGTGTAGGAATTAGAACTTTTACATACTGAACAGAAAATTCAGATTTTTAAGTCAGAATTTTGCAAACCATAGAAACATAGAAACAGAATTTGACAGCAGATAAGGACCGCTTGGCCCACCCAGTCTGCCCATTTCCCTACCTAATGGATAAGCTGCAGATCCTAGTTAACCAGCAGCCTACTTCTTCCTACCCCCAGCCCCTAGAATTGCCTTATGACTGTCCCATGCATGCTTGAATTCCACCACTATTTTTGACTCCAAAACCTCCTCTGGAAGGCCATTCCATGCATCCACAACCCTCTCTGTAAAAAAATACTTCCTTAAATTACCTCTAAGCCACCCCCCTCTATCTTCAAATTGTGCCCCCTTGTTCTTGCACACCTCTTTTTGAAAGATGCTACCCTCTTGGACTTTGTTGATTCCCTTGAGGTACTTGAAAGTTTCTATCATGTCCCCCCCTTTCCTCGAGGCTATACATATTAAGCTCCTTAAGTCTCTCTTCATATGTCTTCCAGTGCAGACCCTGAACCATTTTAGTTGCCCTCCTCTGGACAGCTTCCATCCTGTCTATGTCTTTGTGGAGATTGGGTCTCCAGAACTGCATGCAGTACTCCAGATGGGGTCTGACCAGCTGTCTGTACAGAGGGATAATAACTTCCTGTTTTCTACTGGTGATGCCTCTCCCTATGCATCCCAGTATCCCCCCAGCCCTCCTTGCTGCCCTCTCACATTGCTTGCCCACCTTTAGGTCATCTGATATGACTACCCCAGGTCCCTTTCCATTTTTGTTGTTGTTAGTATCTCACCCCCCATTGTGTACTCTTCCCCTGGGTTTTTGTTTCCCAGGTGCATTACCTTTCACTTCTTAGCATTGAATCTAAGCTGCCATACATTTGACCATTCCTCTAACCTTGCCAAGTCCCTTCTCATCCTTTCCACCCCACCTTGTGCATCAACTCTGTTGCAGATCTTTGTGTCATCTGCAAAGAGACATACTTTTCCTTCCAGTCCCTCTGCAATGTCACTTATAAAGACATTGAAGAGGACCGGTCCTAATACTGAACCCTGCGGTACCCCACTAGTAACCCCCCTTTCATCAGTGTGGACTCCATTTACTATTACTCTCTGTGTCCTGTTCTCCAGCCAATTCTTTACCCAGGCTGTCATCTTGGGACCCACTCCCAGGCTGGCTAACTTGTATATTAATCTTTTGTGTGGGACTGTGTCAAATGCCTTGCTAAAGTCTAGGTAGGCCATGTCCACAGCCCTCCCTGATCTACTACTTTGATCACCCAGTCAAAGAAATCTATCAGATTTGTCTGGCATGACCTTCCCGCTGTGAATCCATGCTGCCTCAGGTCCTGTGCCCCTCTGGCCTCTAGATACTCGACAATTCTTTCCTTCAGAAGTGATTCCATCATTTTCCCTATCACTGAGGTTAAACTAACAGGTCTGTAGTTTCCTGCTTCTGCCTTGCTCCCACTTTTGTGAAGGGAATCACATCTGCCCTTCTCCAGTCCTTGGGTACCACCCCATCCTCCCATGATTTGTTAAAGAGGGTAGTCAGTGGTGTCACTAGTTCTACCCTTAGTTCTTCTAGAATTCTGGGATGAATCCCATCAGGCCCATTGCTTTGTCCACCTTCAGTTTTAAGAGTTCTTCAGAACCCTTTCTTCTGTAAATGGGCTGGTATCAACTTCTGTATCCAGAGTGTTTCTACTGTTTGTTTTAGGTACCTCCCCTCTTCCTTTGTAAATACTGAGCAAAATATTTTTTAGTATCTCTGCCTTTTCACAGTCACCCTCTGCCCACCCTCCCTCCCCTTTATTAAGCCTCACTATCCCTCCCTTGGTCTTCCTTCTCTCCCTGATGTACCTATAAAAGGTTTTAATCCCCCTTCTTAACTGAGTTGGCTATCTTTTCCTCAGTTTGGGCCTTTGCTGTTCTGACTGCGTTTCCAGCTTCCTTTTGCTTTAACTAATACAGCTCTCTGTCCTGCTCCTTCTGTGATTCCTTGTACTTCCTGAATGCTTTCTTTTTCTCTTGAACCTTCATTGCCACTTCCTTTGAGAACCATAGTGGTTTCTTACATCGTTTTGTTTTGTTTATTTGCTTCACACAAAGGCTTGTTACCTCTGTACACCAAGGAAGCACCTGAATTCTTTTTTTTTTTAATTACATTTCAGAGAACTGACTAGGAATACACACTTGCTACACAATTGTTGCTTAAGGACTCATCTCTACAAGGACATTTAAAATCTTGTCTGAACTATTACATCAAAACAAGGTATAGTTTAGAATACAGTATCTAGTGTTTTCTGTAAACCATCCAGCTTTACTTTCGTTGTTGTCCACATTTCAAAGTTCTTCCAAACTGTAGAATTTTCTGTATTTCTTTTATTTTAAGTAAACGTTTATAATTTTCTTATCAACTCTGCCTGGGGTCTGGTTGTGTGATTTAACTTTTTAACAGAAGGGTTTTGACAAGACCGTGTACCTTTTAAGATAGAACCACTCAGCTATCGTATAAAAACTACTTAGGCAAGACATAGCCAGTGAACACGGTGGTATTCAGATACTGAAAGTACTACAGAGTCAAGGGAACTCAAAGCTATAAAAACTGCCCTTCCATTATAAAAAGGAAGGCTAGCAAGTCTTCCTAAAACCCTTGCTCCTGCTCACAAATTCTTTAAAAAGGGGATCCTCTCTGCAAACAGGAGGTCCTACTGGACTGCCCTGTGTTTGGGGGCCAGGGGCTCATGACAGATTTGGTGCCAGCTACTGAGATCTTGAATGGTCTTGCAAAATCATCACACAATCAAGGACAGAATTTAGAAAGGGGAAAAAGAGATTTGTTTGCAGACAATAGACCCTATCCTGTTTGAATTTTTTTTTTAGCAGAGTAGTGTAGATAGAAAAATATCTGTCCGTTACAGCAAGATGAACCTGAAACAACTGAGGAAGAGCTTTGGGGAGAAGGGCATTCCTAGTGAAACCCAAAATAAAAGGCAACTCACGGCGGCCCTTATGGCAGCTGAGATGGAGGATGCACCACCCCACTTAGTGCCAGAGGTAGCTGAGATGGAGGATGCACCACCCCACTTAGAACCACGGGTGGTGACGTCAGAGGTCCAGAGCCCAGAAGAGAAGGAGCCATCTACAGACCAAGAGCATGAGCTGAGGAGGCTGTGGATGCAGGAGAAACAGCTTGAGAATGAGAAAAAAAGGTTTGAGATGGAGCAAAAAAGATTTGAGATGGAAATGGAGGACCAACGGCAACAGAGAAAGGCCAAAGAATGACAGTGCCAGGCAGAAGAACGACGGCAACAGACAGAGGCCACAAAATGACAGTGCCAAGCAGAAGAACAATGGCAACAGAGGAAGGCAGAAGAACAGCAGCACCAGGTGGAGGCAGAGGAACGGCAGCACCAGAGGGCACATGAGCTGAAAAAGCTGACGCTCCAACTGACAACAACCCCTGAGCAGGTAAGTGGTGGAGCGGGTTTTGAATCTCCAGGACTGGGGTAGAAGCTAAATTCATAATTAATTGCTGAGTTTAAAGAGGGAGAGGATATGGACATGCTTTTAAATTCATTTGAAAAGGTCTGTGTCCAGGCCAATCTGCTCAAAGAGACCTGGAGCTTTCACCTGTCTCCACTACTTATTGGCAAGGAGAGAGAAGCATTGGGGCAGATGGACAATGTTGAAAGTAAAGATTTTGATAAGTTAAAAACTGCTTTATTAAAAAAATATTATCTAAACCCTGATGCATACAGAGCAAAGTTCCGGAATCTCTGAAAGGGGCTGGAAATGAGCTTCAAGGCGGTAACCTCAAAACAGCATCAATATTTAAAACATTGGCGGGAGGGGGTGAAAGCAGATTCTGTTGAAGCTATTGAAGGGGTGATATTGCTTGAACAGTTTTATTGGATTTGCTCACCTGACTTAAAGCTTTGGCTAGAGGACCGAGATCCTAAGACTGCTAAAGAGGCTGTTGAGCTGGCAGATAGCTATTATTGAAGCAGGACTGCTCCCAAGGGGAATGCAGTGGTGAATGGTAAAAGTGGTCATTTTCGAGAACCAAAAACCATGGTGCCTCTGTAAAAAAAAGGAAATTCTCAGGTGCCCAAAAGGGAGGTTGGGGACAAGAAACATGATGAATGCTGGTATTATCAACAGATAGGGCATCTGTCTAGGCAGGTCCTAAAAAAGCTCAGAAGGTAAAAGAGCCTGTGCAATCAGAGATGATAGCCCACTGTATCACTGATACTCTCCTTGACAATATGAGGGGCCACATTCACCCAGTCACGGTGAGTGGTGTACACACTAAAGGGCTAAGGGATACAGGAGCATCCCTTACCCTGGTGAAAGGGGATTTGGGGGGACCGAACAAATACTGCCAAATCAGTTTGTCTCTGTGAGAGATTACACAGTGGAAAAAAAAGTACCCATAGCCAGTGTTAAGCTAGATTGGGGAGATGTGGATGAAGGGGTAAGAAAGGTGAAGGTAGCTGAAAAACACATTATGGATGTTATTGTGAGGAATTATATTCCACAGGGAGTGGTTTGTGTTCTGACCTGGAGCCAAAAAAAATAGAGGATCCTGTAATCTTCAGGACCCCACAAAAATTCAGACAGAAGTTGGGAGACAGGCCAGCCAATCTTTAGCTCTTGTAAAAGAGGGTAATAACCAGGGGATGGAACTTCCCCTAGTGGCAGATAACCCAACTGCTACTGAAGGTTGCTTTCAGGAGGGAGGGGTGACACATAGCCCGGGGGAGGGGGACAGTTGTGATACTGAGTCCTCTATTGCCACAGCAATGGACCTCAGCCTGGGAACTGATGGGGACATGCCCTATAATCTGGGTAAGTTGGAAGACTTAGCAGCAGCACAATGGACAGGGACCCTAGCTTAAAGAAGCTAAGGGCCTGTGCAGCATCTGCTGGGACACAGGGAGGTGATGGTGTATTGGGAAAATGGACTGTTATGCACATAGAACATCAGGACAGAGGGAGGGGTGATGGGCAGGCAGCTTGTTGTTCCCCAGGAGTATCGTAGGTTATTGCTCAAGGTAGCTCATGATATTCCCATGTCTGGACATTTGGGTATTGCTTGCACTATGCAGTGCTTAGCCCACAATTTCTATTGGCCCAATATTACCAAGCAGGTGAAGGAATGCTGCAAATCCTGTCATCGGTATCAGGAAATAAGGAAGGCCGGAAGCAGAGCCAAGGCTGCTCTGATTCCCTTACCACTTGTGGAGGAGCCATTCCAGAAGGTTGGAATGGATATTGTGGGTCCTTTGAATATCCCAATTCCTTGGGAAAAAGGTATGTATTGACAGTTGTTGATTATGCTACCTGCTATCCCAAAGCCATCATGCTGTCCTCCACTAAGATGGACAAGGTGGCAGATGCTTTGCTGGGAATTTTCTTCCATGTTGGGTTTCCACAGGAGGTTATCTCTGATTGAAGGGGTAACTGCATGTCAGACCTAATGAAGTGTTTGTGGGAGAAGTGTGGTGTCGTACAGAGGCACACAATGCCTTACCACCCACAAGCCAATGGTCTCATAGAGAGGTTTAATGGGACCCTAAAAGCTATGCTTATGGCATTTGCAAAACAGCATGGATGTGAATGGGAGAAATACCTGCCTTTACCTGTTGTTTGCTTACAGGGAAGTACCACAGTAGTCAACCGGGTTTTCAGCCTTTGAGCTCTTGTATGGATGCAGGGTGAGGGGGGCCCCTAGATTTAATATGAGAGAATTGGGAAGATAAGCCTGTCACCCAGGGGACTCATATAGCGGAGTATATGTTAAAATTCAGGGAGACACTAAAGGAGCTTATGGGCGTGGCCCAGAGCAACCTGGCTGCCCAGCAAAAACAAAAGACCTGGTATGATCGTGGAGCCAGAGCTGGATCATACGGGGTAGGACAGGAGGTAATAGTTCTGATCCCCGTCTGAAAGGACAAGCTGCAAGCTGAGTGGGCAGGGTCATACAAGGTAGTATGGCAGGTAAACTATGTTAATTACATTGTAGAGTTATCTGACCAAAAACACTCTCATAAGATGTATCATGTGAACATGATGAAGCCATATTTTAAGAGGGCCGACATGGTACTTGCGGTTTGCAGTCCTGGAGAGGAGCTAGACAAGAAAGACCCCCTTTTTGACTTGTTAACCAACAGCAAGCAGGCGTCATCTGTGGAGGCCATCATGCTGTCTCCCCAGTTGACACCTAGACAGGCACAAAAATTGAGGACCCTTTTGTGAGACTTTTCCCCTTTATTTACTGCAAAGCCTCTACGGACACTGTTAGCAGTGCATGACGAAGACACAGGGACCCAAGCACCTTTACGTAGGACAGCTTACTGGGTGTCGGAGACAGTCCTCAAGGACATTAGGAGGGAGGTGGGGGAGATGCTGGGTCTAGAGGTGATCCAGAAATCCCACAGCCCCTGGGCCTCACCTGTAGTCCTTGTACTAAAACTGGATGGGACTACACAGTTCTGCTTAGATTATTGTGGGCTTAACACCATCATGAAATTTGATGCCCACCCAATGCCATGCACAGATGCACTGCTTGACAAACTGGGAGGGGTGATATACTTGACTACAGTAAACCTGACAAAGGGGTACTGGCAGGTGGAACTGACTGACAGGGCTAGGGAAAGGTCATCATTTATCACCCCAGTCGGCCTGTTCGAGTTCAAGGTCATGCCCTTTGGGATGAAGAATGCCCCTGCAAATTCCACGGTTAGTAAAGCAGGTGTTGCAGGATATGGAGGACTTTGCAGTCACCTACCTCTATGATATTGCTATCTTCAGCATTAGCTGGGAGAAACACCTGATACACCTGAGGGAAGTGTTTGACTGAATACAGGTCATAGGTCTGACTATTAAGGCAGAAAAGTGTCAGGTGACCATGGTAGAGGTTGCTTATTTGGGACATGTGGTGAGGCGAGGCCAACTCTGCCCAAACTAAGCAAGAATAGAAGCGATTGTGTCATGGCCTATGCCTGAAACCCTGAGACAAGTTAGGAACTTTCTTGGGACAGCAGGGTATTATAGAAAATGTTTTCCCAACTACAGTTCCCTGGTCACTCCTTTATCTAAGTTGCTGACAAAGATAAGCCTAGGAAGGTAAAATGGGATGCAGACTGTGAACAGGCCTTCACACAGCTGAAAATCTCGCTGTGTAGGGCCCCATTGCTGGCTAGCACAGACTACAACAGGCCATTTGTGGTACAAACGAATGCCTCAGATGTGGAAATAGGGGCAGTCCTCTGCCAAGTACCCAATCAGGGGAGAGAGCACCCCATTGTATACTTAAGCAAAACGCTGCCTCCATGGGAACAAGCCTATTCAACAGTAGAGAAGGAATGTCCCGCCTTAGTTTGGGCATTAAAAAAACTGAAACCATACCTTCGTGGGAAGCATTTTAAGGTCCAAATGGACCACAACCTGTCAATGTGGTTGAGCCAAATGGGGAAAACAAATGGGAATCTTCTGAGAAGGAGTATTGCCTTGCAGGCTTATGACACGGAGATTTCGCATAAGCCTGAATCCAAGAATGGGAACGCAGATGGCCTATCCCGCATACTGAATCTATAACAAAACTGAGAAGAACTGTCTCCAATAGGGGCATGTTCCCCCAAGTTCTATTTTAGGAGGGAGGAATATCGCATAATAGGCCTAGATTCATTTATGTGGATTCATATTGTATATGCTGTAAGGTACTTTAGAATTAAGACTCTGTCCCTTTAACGGGTAACTACAAAATAACTGTTATTTTTATAAAGACTAGTGTGGATCTCTTATGTCTGAAGATAAGAGAGACAGGTATATGGTCCAGGAAGGCATAAAATATCCCACTGTAGCTTTCCATGAAAGGAAGAGGTCAGGGGTTTAGTCAATTGCATGGACCAGATGTCACTGGGGTTGACATGAAACCTAACATGGAACCACAGTGAAACCTGAAGGAAAAGGCAAACTGTTGCACCCTAATAACTGTATTGTCTTGGAACCATTAACCCCACCCCAGAGGGGAAACAAAGTAGGTGTGTCCTAGAAATGACTATCAGGTATGTTATAAGACAGACATTTTGAACTCAGGGCAGTAGAATAATGTTTAGGTTGAAGTCAGGTTATCTGGCCCAGCTGGCATATACTTTTGCACCAGAACATATATGTGTAGGCCTGGAAAAATCTCAAAAACCAGACCTAAGTGTGTGGTAATTAGACTTTGCATACTGAACAGAAAATTCTGATTTTTAAGTCAGAATTTCAGAAACCAAGACTTTGCACCAAGAAAGCTCCTGAAGCCTTTTTTTTAAAGGACATATCAGAGAACTGACTGGGAATACACACTTGCTACACAATTGTTGCTTAGGGACTCATCTCTACAAGGACTTTTAAAATCTTGTCTGAACTACAAAGTCAAAACAAGGTATAGTTTAGAATACAGTATCTAGTGTTTTCTGTAAACCATCTGGTTTTACTTTTGTTGTTGTCTGCATTTCAAAGTTCTTCCAAACTGTAGAATTTTCTGTATTGCTTTTATTTTAAATAAACTTTTATGATTTTCTTATCAACTCTGCCTGGGGTCTGATTGTGTGATTTAACATTTTAACAGAAGGGTTTTGAAAAGACTGTGCACCTTGTAAGATAGAATCTCTCGGCTATCGCATAAAAACTACTTAGGCAAGACATATTCAGTGGCTTTTGTGGGATTCAAATACTGAAAGTTGTGCAGAGTCAAGGGAACCTCGAAGATATAGACTCCACCCTCCCACTGGAAAAAGGAAGGCTGGTAAGCTTTCCTAAAACCCTTACTCCTGCTCACGAGTTCTTAAAAAGGGCGATCCTTTCTGCAAACAGGAGATCCTGCTGGGCTGCCCAAGGTTTGGGGTCCAGGGGCTCATGACAGACCATCTGAAAACAGCTCTGGAATATATCCCCAGTCGAGTGTTTACTTTGGGTCCCATAAGACCGTTCAAATAAAAGTGACTTAACCCTATCGTACTGAAAGGCCATCATTCAGTCCGCAACTGTTCAAATCTGGGCCTGCAAGAATAAACCCTTTTCAGCTTGTAATGAGAGCAATTCAAATAGGGCTTGGCGGTTGTCGAGGTAGGTGAGATAGGTAGACCTGCCTACAGATCAAGAACATTGCTAGGTCACTCACGGTGAAATTAGTATGTTTCCACCATTGCAACACATCTGAATGAAAATCCAGGACTGACATGTGAGATCATAAAAGTGATCTTAGACAGTCAAGGAAGGAAGAGTCCTGCAGGATGATGGGCTTTCTAAGCAATACAGATGGGCCAATAGATAGGGAAACACAAAAGAAAATGATCAGAAAGTGCAACTGGAAATGTAGCAGCTGACAAAATGGAGCATCTGCTAGAAACAAACACATGATCAATTCTGGTCACAAAATGGGCACGATGGATTGTAAAACCCCCAGTAGGATGGAGGTCTCAAAAAGGGCCCGAAAAGTGTTAAGTCAGTGGGAGTCTCTGCAAATTGTCTGCAAACATAAGGAATCACAAAACAGCTTGGTAGTTTGAGCTCCTCTGTCTCTGAGATGTAAAAGGAAATTAACCCCCCCCCCCAAATAATCATCCTAGAAGTGCATAGATAAGGTTGTAGAGTTTTAAACAATGCATCCCTGTCGAATTTTAAATGTGGGGCATATATAACAATCAGACGAAAGGCTGAAGTTTCTATCAGACAATCAAGCAGGAAAGCCTGACCTGGTTGTACCTCCAGCACCCCTGTAACTGTTGGAGAAAGATTGTTAAACAATATGGCAACCCCGGAACACTTCTCAGTACCCAGGGGAAAAATGAGAGATACCAGATGTCCAGAGTCTTTGAGTAGTAGCAATATCAGCAAAGGTGTGCAACCTAGTATCTTGTAAAAAAGAAGAGGTCAGCATGGGAATTCCGCAGGACCTGCAAAAGGACCTTCTGTTGAAGGAGGTTGAGAATGCTGTTAATATTTGGTGTCACAGCCCTCATTCAAGAAGGAAAGGAGAACACCACAGAAAGTCCAAAACCAAATGAAGCAGCATTGCCCACGCTAAGGAGGCTGCGTATGTTTCTTCTTAAATGTAATTTTCGAACTCAGTGAGGGGCTATCCTTCCTTTTACAAGGAATTGACCAAGCCTGGGACTCATCATCGGTGTCCAGTGAGCCTGTTGGTCCAATTGACGTAGAGGAAGATGCATCAGAACCTATATCTGCATCAGTTTTCCCCAATTTTTCAGGGGAGCAAGCAGGTGGAATATGTCCTGGAGAGAAAGAGACTTGGGAAGCCCTAGCTGCAGACCCCCATGAGTTGTCCCATTCCAAAGGATCATCTGCAAGGAATTTCAGTGAAGGAAGGTGGAGGAGGCATTGAAGAAATATTAGGGACTTCTGAAGGAACCAAGGAGCCAAGATCAGTTGAAAAAGGAGCTGCATGCGTGTCTGGCAAAGCAGGAGTCTCAGATACTGGATCTGGAAGTGGGTGTGAAGGCTGAGCAGCCAACTCTGGCAATGAAGAACTGTCTAAAGGAGATTGTAAGGCAGATGCCACCTTGAGGAATGATGAAGCGGGGGGGGAGTGCAAGGGCGAGTTGCATTGGACTGCCGAGTTGGGTCAAGCAGCTATCAAGTTGGGAGCCTGCAGGTTTGCTGTGAGCTGCCCTGGGGCAATCGCAAAAGGAATGCCTTCCATTTGGCATAGATTGCATTTCATGTGATTCATACATTGGGCAGCAATGTGGCGGCCATGTTCCATACAGAGACTACAAAGTTATTGGTCCCAGACATTAGTTAGGTGGTTCAACGAGCCACATTTAAAACATGCCTTCAGTTGTCCCGAATAGAAACATATCCCTCAATCACAGCCCAGAAGAAAATTGTTGGAGAGGTGGGAAAGACCAGAGTCAGTGGCATGGAGTTGCACTTTGTATTTCCAACCCCCAGTCCAGATTCTGTATTTATCTAGAATTGTTTCCAGGCTGCCAAGCACTTTGCAGCATTGCTTCAACCAGTAGGTCACATTGTGGACAGTCACTCCCTTATTACGGAACATCACTGTCAATGTATGAGTGGTGGGTCTGGTAAGGGGGATGGCCTGAAAAGAGATCCTGAGCTCAGTGTACCATAAAGAGTTATACTTCATCAAAAATCTGTCAAGCGAGGAAGGGTGCTGAAAACTGATATCATACAAGAGTGAACCAGAGACATAATGATAGCAAAAATGTCCATGGGTACAAACCCCAGGGAGTCCATCAAGAGTTTCTCAACCAAGAATGAGTGGTCTGGAGGGAGGTCTTCTGTCCCAATGTATTTGAGATGGACTGTATTCCACCAAGCAACAGGTGCAGGTTGAGCCTGGAAGAGGTCCAACAGTTTATCTCATGCAAAGCCCCCAAGAGGTCCTGAGGTGCTGGGGTGGCAGTAGTAGAAGCTAAACTCAGACTCTCTGGACATGAGGTGGCCATCTGGGAGGTGGCAGTTGGTGTGAGAAACGGAGGAGCCACAGTCTCAATCCTGTGATGTACAGAAGGCTGATTCAGGGGCTGAGGAGGAGCCTCAGGACCCAAGGGGTTCCTGGAGTTAGATCCATCACAAGTATCAATCTGATAAGTAGGTAGGTAGGCCGGATCTGGGATCCAGGACTTACCATCTGGCTCAATTGCCCACTCTGCCCTCTGGAGTGCCTTGTCCAGGCTCCAGTCCACCCCAGAGGTCATGTGGCTAGTAGTCATCTGAGATGGTGATGTGGCTGGGCAGTCTCCTGCCATGTGGTCTGTGGGCAACAACACCAAATCAGCAGCTAGGTTTGTAATGGGCAGCTCAGAGGGCAGCACCTGAGGAACCCTCATACTAGGCAAAATGTCACCCTGCAAAGGTGAATGGGTTGCTGCCTCATGCATGAGAGGCTGAGCTAAGTGAGCCGACTGAGGAGAAAGAGCTGCATAGTTAAAATTAGAGGTCACTGGCACAAAGTTATGCATTTGAGGAAACTCACAGAAAATGGAAGGCTCAGCAGTAGTGCCCAGGACTCAAAGCTGCTGAAACAGTCTGCGGTGCTGGGCCACAATCAGATGGACCCCTGGAGTAGGGTGAACCCAGGAAAGGTGTAACAGGCACCAAGAAAGTTGAACTGGACCCTGTCACAAGAGGTTCTGTAGTCGGCTGCAGATTGGAAAGTAAATGGTTTGAGTAAAGCTGCTCCGCGAAACGGGTATCACTGGTTCTGGTCTGAATACTGAAGCAGGAATGTTCAGTGTAGCTGCCTGCCTCCCTGCCTGGCAACCAGAAAGAATGAAGAAGCTGCCAGGTTAACCTTGGAAGTAACAAGGATAAAGGAGGAACTAGCTCATGTACAGGCTGAGACTTCATGCTATGTAATCAGCCATGAGGTTCAGAAAGAAACAAGTTACCTGAGGAAGCTGTAACAGAGTCCCTGAAGGCAGGTAGATCCAGGTGGTCCTGATCAAGTGATGTATGCAATAAGGTAGTGCCCAGGGTGAATGCAGTCCATACAGGTGGTATGTCAACCTCCAAAAGATTAGCAGTGCAGTCCACAGGTGACTCAGACTCTTGCAACAGATGTAATAATCAGTCTGTTTAAACTTTCAGATCCTGCCATAGCAGGGGGTCGTCTAACAGGAAGAAGAAGAATTAGCATTTATATAGCACTTTTCATGCGCAGTGTATCCCAAAGCACATTACAAGCAATGCTAGACTGGTAGTGAAGTGACTGACTGTGTAGTGGCTGCCATACCGCACATCAAAACCCACATACAGCCTGGACAATAGCATGAACTGGTTTATGGGAAGGGGAATGTTGGCCAGGACACCGGGAATGTCCCCTGTTTTTTGCGAAGAGTGCCCTGGGTTCTTTTACTTCCACCTGGACACCCACCAGGATGGTAGAAGGGACCTCGGTTTAACACCTCATCCAAAGGACAGCACAACCCAGCAGTACAGCACCCCTTAATACTGCACTTGGA
Organism: Neoceratodus forsteri; assembly: GCA_016271365.2. Taxonomy (NCBI): domain Eukaryota; kingdom Metazoa; phylum Chordata; order Ceratodontiformes; family Ceratodontidae; genus Neoceratodus; species Neoceratodus forsteri. Next base: position 503,503,268 of record CM028132.1, read on the forward strand.
TACCAGTGTTTTAGGTGCAAGTCCAATCCCGTTGTGGGATGAGAACCCGTGACCTTCTGGTCCAGAGGCGGATGTGCTACCAACTGAGCCATGCTGACAGCTGTGTCGTCCATTACCAATCGACCAGGCAATGTGCTCATTGGTATAGCCACTGGGTGAACTAACTGGGCTAAATAAACTTCAACTGGCTGCAAGGAGTGCTGCAGATCCATTAAAACAGAGGCATCCATCCATTCAGATAATGTAACATCTATGGGAGAAGCTATAAATTGCTGAGCATCTCCTGCTTCTCCAACAACCAGTGCGGCCATCATTGCTGATGGCCTGTGGTTCTCCTACTGGCAGAGTAGAGGAGTTTTTATTAGGACAAAGAAACTTATACAATGCATTTCAAACGAATGGCACAACTAATAAACATAAACTGCAACATACATTTAGATGTATAGATCATAAAACTAGTTCTTTCTGGGATAAACAGGCAATAAATATATGTTAACAATATAACAATTTAAGGTGGGTGATAACACCAATTTTCACAATTTTTCCAAAGGACTGCAACCTATTTATTTGAAAGAGAGGCAACACCTTTTTTTATAAAAGGCTAGTACATTTGATTGTATGCAAAGAAAAACATTAATTTGTGTCTAACATGTCTGTTGTGAGACCCTTTTACATCGATCTATCCAAAGGCAGTATTTTAGAAGGCTAGTTGTAACATGTAGACTACTTGAATGGTACCCTAACCAAGGTCCTCTATAAATGCCTAACACTAATGTGTGATAGTCCATAAATCTGTATTCTGGCTTTTGTAATAATTTACTTAATAAAACTCAAAAGGACTGGGCATAACAACGTTCAAAAAATAAGTGAGACTGCATCTCAAGAAGACCATTACCTGTATGCCTTGGACAAAACCTTTCAGAGATTGTTTATGTTTATGATTGTCTCTTACCCCTAACCTGCCATAACAGGTTAACCATGTATTTTCCCAAAGAAAGTCTGGTATTTTAGGACCAGTAAGAAGTTGTACAGTAATCTCTGTGGTATCTAAAGACCCATAAGGAAATATTAATGGACCATCTCTAATAATGTGATAGAATTCTTTTTTTGAGCACAGAGTAACTTCTTCGGGGGTAATGTTCCATTGTTTAATTTCTTTGAAAATGGACATGAAGTAATATGAGATGAATATTTTTTTCCAGACTGTGTGAAAGTGTGTTTTACCTTCTTTCCATAGGAAGATCATTTCTGTAAGGTCTATAAAAATCCAATCCTGCCATTCCTTACCATGGGGTTGCAAAAGGGGACTTATTTTATGAAAAATAAAATCTGTATAGAAAAAGGATTAGGATTCAACATTCCCAAGCCCCCTCCCTGTTTTGGGACAGGTAGGTAAAATTCCTCTTAATTGGATTGAGCCTACTGCCCCACAGGGCCTGAAAAAATTAACTGTATATTCTAGTTTCCAATTCCCAAGGGGGCCGGAAGATAGTACTAATATATTGGAAGCTTGGGAGTAATAAGATTTTGATTTAAAGGACCCAGTTCTTTTTAGAAATTTGCATATTTCTCCATTTAGTTATTAGAGCTATTCCTTCATTAAGTTTACTTTCTCTCAGTTAACAGTCACTGCCTGTGGTATCCTGAAAGATAGTCCAAGTAATTTCAATCCACCCGTAACAATGGGAATATCTGCAATATAATCTATATTGTCCTCTCAGTGGCCCAGAGTAATAGCTTTGCTTTTATAAACATTAATTTTGGCATTAGATGCACTCAAGAAATCATAAAAAAGCTGATTCACTACTGTTCCTGGCTCTTTCTTCCTTAAAAAGAGACAGATGTAATTTACATATGCCAGAATTTTGAAGGGGGTGCCTCATCTGTAATGGAGATCCCCATGATATTTTCAGAAAAATTAATTTTTTTGTATTAATATGTCAATGCCAAATTTGTAAAGTATGGGACTTTAAGGACAGCCCTGTCTCACCCCTTGACGCTGTCTGATAACCCTTCCTTGAAAACCATTGATCATTAGTCTGAAAGAGGCATTCTGGTAGACCATTTTGATCCAGGAAATGGAAATGTCAGGAATGCCTTGATGACTTCAAGCCTTATATAAAAAAATCATGAGATATTCTGTCGAATGCTTTCTCCTGATGAATGGAAAGCAAGAAACCTTGGGTGGGATATTCAAAGCAGTTGTGAACGGCGCAACTGACTTGCACCGGTGTATGTGCGGAAATGCACCAAGGATCGATATTCAGTGGGAGCCATCGCTCAACACAAGTCCCATTGCGCCAATGCACAACCCTAATGAATGCAGGCGCAAGGGCAGGGAGCGTGCCCATGAATATGTGGTGCAGTGCGATATTCAACTGCCAAGCCATGGCGCAAGTGCGGAACAACTCCCAGATGTGCTGAGAAGACTTGAGCCTATAAATACAGGGCACAAGCACACCGACAGCACTAGCGCCAGGGGCGAGGGAGAGAGAGAGAGAGAGAGAGTGTGGAATGGGACAGTGGAGGGACAAAACAGAAAGAGCAAGGGTGACAGAGCCTGACAGGGACAGAGGGACTGGAACAGGCAGCCACAGGTGTGTGGGATGGAGGTGGCAGTGGAGAGCGAGCCAGGAGCAGAGGGAGTGACAGGGAGAGGCAGACAAAGTGCCACGCACTGCTCCAGGATGACAAACAGCCCACAGCAGCCGACCGCCCAGGAGGAGACAGGACAGCAGGGGCCATGGCCAGTGCACCCTTCCAAATGGAGGCCTTAATGAAGGGTGTGAGGAGGCAGGAGAAACAGCGATGTGACCATGGAAGGGCCCATCGGTGGTATTCTCGGAACAGGTGGTACTGTGCCCACACCACCTTCAAGAACTACACTGATACAGAGGTTGTGGGCCGGTATCACCCAAACTGGGCTATTCTGAGGCAGCTCTGTGAGCTGTGCAGTGGAGAGATGCAGGCACCCACTAGACAGAGCCATGCAATGTTGGTGGAAACAAAGGTAACGGCTGTCATGTGCCTGCTGACCACGGTCACCTTCCAGAGACCAACAGGGGACACTACAGGCATAACCCAGTCAGCCGTGTCACACCTCCTCACACAATTCTTCAAAGCCCATGCTTTGGAATAGATCCATTTCCCCAGCACACAGGCAGAGCATACAACAACCATGCAGGACTTCCACAGGGTAGCACGAATGTCTGGCATGCTTGGGGCCATTGACTGCACCCATGTTGGCATCCGCATGCCACCTGGCCCTGAGGGCGTTGCCTACATCAACAGGAAGGGCTACCCCAGTGTCAACTGCCAGGTGGTGGGCGATGCCAAGTGGCGCATAACCAATGTCTGTGCCACACACCCTGGGAGTGCACATGATGCATTCATCTGGGACAGCTCTGCACTGTGCCACAGGTTTGAGCATGGGGACATCCCCATGAGCCACCTAGTGGGTGAGTATGGGACGGCCAAGGAGTGCCAGGCAGAGCAGAGCATGGGATGGGGGCGAGCAGGGTGGGTGCAATGGTGAGGGTGCCTGGGATAGGCAAGGGGCACAACAACAAAGGACACAGGGCTAACCATGTAATTGTCCACACAGGTGACAGTGGCTATCCACTCAGGCACTGGTTGCTCACCCCCTACCGGTGCCCATCATACCCAGCAGAGGACCGGTACAATGAGGCACATGCCAGCATGCAGAACATGGCCACACACACAGGTACAGCACACAGGCAGGGGTGTGCATGGCAATGGGCATGCACAAACAGAGGCATGGTACGGGGGGTGACAGTGCCACACAGCCACACACAACAGCACACAGCAGTGTACAGCAACACACACACACACACACACACACACACACACACACACACGCGAGCACACGAACACAAACATAAATGTGTGCCCAGGTGCTAGCATGTGGTGGGGATCAGATGCAGGGCACTGGTGCACAGGCGCAACTGGTGCAGGTCTGCTATCACCACACCCATGCCACACGGGCCATTGGCAGGGCAGGTATGCACACAGGCAGTGTGCAGCACAACACACAGGTGCCACATCTGTGGTATGCACACACACATCACCCATGTGTGCACAGGACAGCGGCAGCAGACTGCAGCCAGGACGGCATGCACATCAGGTCTGCTGCATGGAACCATGGCCACTGTGGACATAGGGGCGGCCATGTCGGGGCCGATTGGCTGTCACAGGCTGCTCATCAGACACAGGAAGTGTATGCAACAGCCCCCCCAAGGGTCGTACTGTGTGACTGTGACTGGGTCCATGCTGGTGTGTGTAGGCACCCAAACAGGTCCGTCCCAGGCATGCCTGGGATGCCAACAGCAGAGCCCGGCATTGACAGGGAGGGTGTCACTCGACACCGGGTCTGTGGGGTGGACAGTGCACTATGTGGTGTATGAGGTTACCGGCCATGCCCTGTGGCAGCCAGTGGTGCAAGGCCAACTGTGATCACATTGGCAATGCAATCTTGGGATGCGGTCATGTCCTTCTGCAAGTGCTGAATAGCCTCCAGGAGCCACGCAGCATCTCCCTCATGCTGCTCGGCCTCCTGGCACACCTCCATGCACAGTGCTTGTGCCTCAGTTACAAGCAGCACCTGCTGCTCCATGGAGACCCACAGCAATCGGGCATGCTCTGCCAATGGGTTGGCACTCAGGGGAACCTGGGCAGGGTGCTGACCCACGGGTGGCGTACGACCACGCTGCACAGCCCCCCACTTAGGTGGATGCTGCACAGTGAGGTCCTCATGGGGTAGGTCCCTATCAGGTGCCCTGGCAGTGGACACCGTGTCTGTCCACCCAATGTCCCCTACATTCTGCTGCTGCTGCTCCTCCGGCTCCTGTATGCTGGCCAGTGCCTGCACAGATGCACCACCACAACCACAATGCACTGCCATGCAGTGGGGGTGGGCAGCTGTCCCACCACTGACAGGCCACTGGGCGCGCTGCCTGTGTTGGTACTAGGTATGGGCACCTCCCCCACAACACCACCCATGCTGTCCAGGATCATGGTCAGGTCAAAATTGGTGTCGGACCCCGCCCGATCTGTGTCTCCATGCAGAGGATGCCATGGCTGGCATCATGCTGAAACACAGCCAGGGACTCATCTGACCCCATGCCCAGGACATCCGGCTGGACAGCGGTGGTGTGCTGCAGCTGATCAGGCCCCTGGATGCCCATGGAGGTGGATGGCTGGTCCTCCGGAGCTGGGTCTACCTCCATGGCTGCTGCTGGTGCCCCATCCACTGCATGCAGGCATGCTGGTGCTGTAAGAGAAAACAGATGTGTTAGTGATGCATGGCCCCCATCTCCCACCATCCCCCCCACCCACTGCCTGCAGTGTGAGCCCAACATATGTACCATGCAGTGACGGGCTCTATCCTGTCTGTAAACCACCACCTGGCACACCCTCAATGGTGCTGTGGTGCATAGTGGCCACCACCAGCTCCTCCTGTGCTGTGAGCTGTGGCACATCAGCAGGCCCCCCTCTGATGGCTGTCCGGGCTGCTCGTATGGCCACCACCTTCTCCTTGATGTGGCGTTTATTATTGCCCACCTTCATCCTACACTCCTACATAGACTGCTGGTGGCTGCCCTGCTGGTTCACACACACTGCCACCTCCACCTAGGCCACAGCCCTGGCCTGTGGAGTGCCTGTGGCACCACTCAGCAGTGGCTTCCTGTTGAGGTAGACCTCAAACAGGGCATCAGCCTCTGCCTTGGTAAAGTTGGGCCTGTGCTTGTGAGCAGGCCCACACTTCTCACTCTCCTCACGCTCGGACATAGAGCTACCTGTGGACATAGACATGTCTGTCAGTGTCAGCAGCTGCCTACCCCATCCACCCTCCTATGCTGGCTGGGCTCAGCAGCAAGTGCAACGTACCTCGGATGATTGCAATACTGGTCCATGGCCTGTGCTGTTCTGAGGCACTTTTATAGTGCAATGCATGCAAATGAACATTGGCACAATGGTAATGATATGCTAATGTCACCAGTGCACCGTGCATTGGCTGATGAGCTCATTTGCATGTGGCAGCTGAATATCGCATACTTACCCCATGTGCAATGGAATTGCTCCAGAGCAAGTCTCAGTGCAATGGCCAGGCATGCACAGTGCGCTGGACCTCTGTGCGCATGCGGCAGGCAGTGTGTCACCACCTATTGCGCACTGGGGCACAGTGCGCCAGGTGACCCCTGACCCTATTGTGACCCTGTGATCCCTTGAGATTACAACACCATGTGCCTGGCAGGCCACATCCATTTTGTGCCGATTGGTGGACACAGCGCATGCCTACATGAGGCGTGCATCCTGCGCACATTGTGCACACGTGCGCCTCTGGCCGCCATTTTGGCTCCACATATTGCCGCAGTTGTGATGGCACAGTGGGGTGTTCAACAGGCCCATAATTTGTCCAATGTGGAATTAATAAATCTGGTGGCCTGTGTTCAGCCACATGCACCAGGGCTGTTTGGGCAAGTGCCCCCTGCAACAGCCCAGGATGGAAGTCTGGCAGGCCATCACTGGCAGGCTGGTGTGAGACACTGGGGTGACCAGAACTGGTGAATAATGCCACTACTGGTATGGGGACGTCATGAGGCAGGACTCAGAGTGCCTGAGGCACCTGCAGGCATGTGTCCACAGGGGGGCTGTGCCACAGCCAGGTAAGTCATCCCATGCTGCATGTGTGCCCTAATGCTGTACTATGGTGATGGCTTGGCTGCCTGGCATGCCCTGCAGAGGGGTACACTGTTGGCATGTGTATTGCAGAATGGCATTGCCTGCCACAGGTTGTGCTGCACTACAACTTTGTGGGACATGTCAGGCAGGGGCACAAGCTGTGCACAGGGATGGGGGTGATGGGCACATGCTGTGGGTGTTCTCTGATGTGTACCTGTCTTTGTTCCATTCTCAGGACCTGAAGATCGCTGCCAGGCGAGTGTGGCAGGAGAGCCAGAGTGGGCAGAGCAGGCTGCAGCAGGACCCAGCGGTGGGGGAGGAGCAGTGGTGGGTCATGCGCAAGTGGCACCACAGTGGGCAAGTAGGCACTGTTGTGTTCCTCTGCACATTACCAGTTGATTGGTGGGGGAGTGGGTGCAGCCATGACCACTTGTGCCATGTGCTGTGGCAACTGTGTGTTGCACACTGTGCATGGTGCATGCCACTGTGGGGTGGCCATTGCACACGTGTACCAGCTGTTGGTGGGGTGGGTGTGTGCCCGGCTGTGGTGCTGCTGGTGCCCTGTGCCATCCAACTGTCTCCACATAGTTGGGTGGCCATTGGGTGGCAGTGTCCACCACTGTGCACTGTCATGGTGTGCTGGGATGCTGGCAGGTGTAGGCCCACCCCTGTGGGTGGCCAGGGCACCACTCCAGGGGTGTGTGTACCTACTGCCCATTGTACACCATAGGTGGGCATGGATCCTTGGGACCTTGCACTGATCACCTGTCCTATCCTTTGTCATAGGCATCTGGAGGAGATCATGGCTGGCCCTTTATTGCAGGCTGCTGTGGTAGATCATATTCATCACCTCGACGACCCTGGAGGTGGCCCAGCAGATGTGAAGGATGATGCTGACGGACCGGTGGAGGAGGAGGCATCAGGTGGTGGTGGGCCATGGACACCCTTAGTTTGACCCCAGCTATTCCCTTATACCTCTGCAATCCCTTCTCCATCCATTCCCCTTCCCACTGTACAGTCCCTGTTCCCTGTCCCCTTCCCTCGCTTTCCTACCCTTTCTGACCCCTTGCACTTGTACATAGTTGTTTTCAACACAGATATTTTGCTAATCTGCCTGTGTTGGTGTCTGCTTTGCAGCTGGCATGTGGAGCCATGCTGCAGTGGTGTGGTGTCTGTCTGTGTGGTGTGCATGTGTCGGTGTGCGGGTCGTGCATTGTGGTGTCCTGTCCCTTAGTCGGTGGCTGTGCCTTGAGGTGGCCATGTGGTGGCTGTCCAGGATGTGTGGCATGTGTGTGGTTGGTGGCATGGTCCTGGGTGTGTCTTGCTGGGGTCTGGGTGGCTGGGGGCACAGCATGCGGTGGGGGAACTCCAGCGGTGGCCCTCCATTGCCCATTGGTGCCACCTGTTGCCTGCTTTCTGTGCCACTGTTGTGTTCCGGGGTGGGGGTGTCTGGGTGCCTGTGTGTGCCCTGCTGGTGGTGGCCACCTGTGGCCTGCCACTGTGCATCCCTGGCACTGTTCCCAGGTGTGTTCCTCTGCCATGCCCACACTTTTCCTTTGCTGTTGTGCTCCCACCATTGACTAGGGCTAGTTGATGTGCACCATGGCGCATGTCCGGTTGTGCCATGGCACATCTCTGCTTGCGCTGTGGCGCAGGTCTGGTTGCACCATGGCACTTCTCTGCCATATTCAGCCATGTTGCACTGGCGCATTTTGCCATGCACAACCTTTGAATATGGCACTCATTGCACCATGGCACATCGGATATGCGTTCTGCCAGACATGGCGCATTTCTGAATATCTGGCCCCTTGTATTTTATTTTGCATGCCCTTTCCTACCGTTTCTCTTATTTGAATTAAATTATCTGTAATATTCCCACCCTGAATGGCGCAGGTTTGAGATGTGGAAATACGTTTTTGAGCAAGTGAGGTAAGACATTTGATAAGAATTGTTATGAGAATTTTCTTGGCAGTATTTGACAAAGATATTGGCCTCCAGTTTTATAAATTCATAGAATCTCCCTTTTTATATAATAGAATCATAATGGCTTAAAGTCATTCACTGGAAAAAAATATTTGTTTCCAAGAGTTCGGTGAGTAATTCTTTAAGTACAATTCTCAAAATATTTATGAATTTTTTATAGAAATCAGAGCTAAGTCCATCCAGTTCTGGTACCTAACATGGTGGAAGTAACTGAATGGCTGCATCTATTTCTGAGAGGTTTATGGACTGTGTTAATTGCTTTCTGAGGCAGGTAATTCCTTTGGATGAAGGTTTTGAAAATAAGAGTCAAGATTTTGAGTATGAGGGGTTGTGGCCAGAAAATCCTCATATTTGTTTTGAACATGATCTAAAATGTGCTCACTTTGTATCTAATGCATACTCGACTTGGTTGTGATGTCGGAAATGATTTTAGTTGTATTATGTTCTTGATTGTATTTAAAGATGTCGATAGAGCCCTTTTTTAAATGGGTGCCAAACTGTTGTTCAGTAGACAGACAATGTTTTAGCTCTATTATGCAGCTATTTATTCATGTCTGCTTTAAGTTGATCAATCTGTTCTTTGTAAGGATGTTTCTCTATTGTTTGCAAGGATATGAGTTTAAATAATTGAGCTCTAAGTTGTAAATATTTTAAATAATCAGCAGTAATTTTCTGTTTTCCTTTATGTTGGAAAAACAGCCTCAAAACTTGTTTGGTCTCTATCCACCATTCAAGTATAGCATTGTAATACACAGCCACTGAAAGTCTAAAACAGAAACAGAGAATTTTATGGCAGATAAGGACTGCTTGGCCCATGTAGTCTACCCATTTCCCTACCCAATGGATAAGCTGCAGATTCTAGTTAATCAACAGCCTACTTCCTCCTACCCCCAACTACAATTGCTGTATGCCTGTCCCATGCATTCTTGAATTCTCCCATGGTACCTGACTCCACAACCTCCTCAGGAAGACTGTCCCATGCATCCACAACCCTCTCTGTGAAAAAATACTTTTCTAACATTACCTCTGAGCTGTCCCCCCATCTTCAAATTGTGCCCCCTTGTTCTTGCACTTCTCTTCTGAAAGATGCTATCCTCTTTTACTTTGTTAATTCCCTTGAGATACTTGAAAGTTTCTATCATGCCCCCCCCAGCCTGCAAAAGATTCATGCATTCCTTACAAAGAATCTCATCTTCCAAAAGGGAGATATTCAGTTTCCAATCTTCCTGCTCAATCTTTTTAGTACTAGACAGGGTTACATAAATATGAAGTTCCATGTGATCAGAAGCAGCATTACTCTGTGTGTTAGCTTTTGTAATATTCCCATGGTTTGTGGTACAAATAAAGTCTATCCTGGTGGAGATGGAATTCCCAGAATAAATGTGTCTCCCCTATATGATGAAGGCATCTATATGCATCCATCATATTGGCTGTAAATATTATGTTTTTCAACTCATTTGTGTCACAAAATAATTTATTAGTATTTCCTGTTTTGTCTTTAAGTTCAAGAGGGCAGTTAAAATCACCACCTAGTATAATAAATGTTGCTGTGTGTAGGCAGGGTTGCATTACCTTAAATAGTGCCACCCATTCTGTTTTTGTTTGTGGTGCATATATAGTACCAATTCTCACAGGAGTATTCAAAAAACGATGTCAAGAAATAGTAATCGTCCTGGTTCAACATCCATTACTCTCTGGATGTGTACCTGAGAGGTAAACAAAATCCCCACCACTGAACAGGCATCCTCTCCCAGGGACCATAGCGATGGACCTCACGGCCATAATTTCTTGGTTCTTACAATATCCTTAGTGGTCTTAAGCTTTGTATCCTGTAAAAAAACAGTATGAGCTTGTGCTAGATGTAAGGATGAAAACAATGTTTTTCTCTGTCTGATATTCCTAATACTATTACATTTAAAGAAAGAATGTGCAAGTCAGAGTGCATTAAAAGAATAAAGGAAAAAAAAAAACAGGGCTACATGTTAACTTCTTTTCTTTCTAGTCCTTTTAAAAGTTTTTTTCATCTTGGCAGGTTCACTCTCCACATCAGAGGCCTCTTTTTGAGAAGATGCCACTGAAGATAAAGCAGAGTCTTCTCCATCATCTCCAGTAGTAGTTAGAGAGAGCCGAGTAGCTGTTTCTAGTGAGTGTAGAGTCACGTCTGAACACTTTTGGTTTAGGACGTTGTGTGTTAGATTTGTGTTTTCCTCCCACCACCATGAAATCCTCCTGTGGGGTGGGGGGGGGGCATCTCCTTTGGTTTGGAGAAGGGGAAGGGACAGGTTGATTATTCTCTGATGTACTGGCCTGTATGTCATCTTCTGTTGTCTCTGTTTCATTGGTTATACCTTTGTCAGCATGTTTCTGGGGATGTTCCTGTTTGTTACTCCCAAGATTAATCTGAGATTTTTGTGCAGCTTCAATTCATTTTTGGGCATCTAAAACAATTTCATCTTGGTCATAAAATGACCCTCTGTTTGGGGCAGCCCGGGGACACTGTTTGTAGGAGTGACCATACTCATCACATAGGTTACACCATATGGGATTTAGGCAAAAATGGCTAGAGTGTCCAATTCCAAGACATAACTCACAGACTGTAGGGTTGCAGGCATTGCTAAGGTGGGAAAAGGAGACACATCTGTGACAGGTCTTCAGTTGTCCTGCATAAAAGCAAAATCCCCTGTCCCTCCCTATGCAGAAACTGCTAAGTAAGTGTTGAAAGCCATTTGCAGTATTTTTTAACTTAGTCTTAATATGCCAGCCTGCTATCCAGGTGTTTTCCGTGTCCATAATGGGTTGAGGTCTTTCAATGGCCTCCACACATTGTTTAACCCAATGCAGAATATCGGAGATATTTACTACCTCATTTTTAAAAAGAATAGTGACTGTTTTCCAGGTGGGTTTGGTTAAGGGGATAACCAAGAAAGATGCCCAAATCAATGTATTTTTTATTGACTGATACTTGAGCCAAAATCTGTCCAGAAGCAAAAATGTTCAAAACTGACATCAAACTGTGTATCGCCTGAAGTATGAGTGAGGGCAAAATCTTCTGTGGCTGTGAACTGCACGGTGCCCTTTAGTAAGTTCCTTGCCACATAAGCCCTATCAGGTTGCTCCTCCACCCCCCCCCCCGTATTTAAGACAAACCGCATATTTTCTTTTGGCTGGTTCACCCAGATCGGAAAAAAGATCTGAGAGTTTAAAGGTATGAGAGGGGGTCCTCCTTGTTGTTCCGAGTACCTGGGTGTTTTTTTGTAGATTGGATTGCCTGTTTTGGTCCTCTGGAATTTCATCCTGTTTGGTTGTTGGGTGAGAGGGGAAAGGGGTAACTGGGGTGTTAAGCTGGTGTACAGGTGCCTGTTTGTCCATAATGTCCGCCCAAAATGTGGACGGAGTGACAGTGTCTTCTAGAGGGACAGTGCCGCTTGATGCAGTCGCCTTTTTATCACTGACAGTATTTGTTGATGTAGGCTCACTATGATTTGACAGTTTCTCCACAGTAGTGGCTACTGTTGTGACTTGTACCTGGGTGGGTTTCTGACAGTCAGCACCCTGTTCTAAAGTACTGTCCATTGAAGTTTTGGGTGCGGTTTCGTGCGAGCTGCCATTTTGAGTTACTATGGTGATTTTGTCATTTAAAGTCGTGTATTTTTCAGAGTCATAACATACAGGCTGTAATAAAGGAAACAAGCATTTGTCAATGCCGAACGTTCGCTTGTAGGTATTTGCAGTGGTGTTTGGCATATATGGTGCTTTATTCTAATGCCCTGTGCGATTGCTGGTATTTGCACAATAAATTGTCAGCATGACCTGTTTGTTACCCCCATTGTGCGCTACATAGGCGGAAACACGTTTTGGGCAGGATGTGAAAAATGACAGCTGTACTGCTCATAAAGAAGTGTGGTAAAATGCCAATGTTGAAAATCTGGAGTAGAAATATTGAAAATTGGCAAACCTACGTGCGTGCGTGGCAACTGTGCAATGCACGCTCATAAAACAGTCATTTTTAGGAATTGTTTCACCAAATTTTCAACATTGCCATTTTAAAACCTGTGCTAATGAACAGTGTCACTGTGATTTTCTTACTGTGTCCCATACATTGATTTCGCACATGGACTGCGCCATTGTGCACTACATGGGGGGAAATACGTTTTGGGCAGGATGTGAAAATGACAGCTGTACTGCTCTCTATGGGAGATGTGGTAAAATGGCAATGTTGAAAATCAGGAGTGAAATATTAAAAGTTCACAAACTTACGAGCGTGCGTAGGAACTGCGCAATGCTGACTCATAAAACAGTCATTTTTAGTAATTTTTCACCAAATTTTCAGCACAGCCATTTTAAGACCTTTGCTCATGATCAGTGTCACTGTGATTTACTTAATGTGTCCCATACATTCAGTTCGCACAACAACTGCGCCATTGCACGCTACATGGGCAGAAACACATTTTGGGCAGGATGTGAAAAATGACAGCTATACTGCTCATGAGGAGGTGTGGTAAAATGGCAATGTTGAAAATCTGGAATGCAAATATTGAACATTTTCAAAAGTACAAGCGTGCGTAGGAACTGCGCAACGCACACTAGTAAAACAGTCATTTTTAGGAATTTTTTCACCAAATTTTCAACATAGCCATTTTAAGACCTGTGCTTATGAACAGTGTCACTGTGATTTTCTTAATGTGTTCCATACATTGATTTCACACACCAACTGCGCCATTGTGCGCTACATGGGCGGAAACACGTTTTGGGTGAGATGTGAAAATGACAGTTGTACAACTCATAAGAAGGTGTGATAAAATGGCAATGCTGAAAATATAGAGTGAAAATATTAAAAATTCATTGAACTTCGAGCCTGCGTAGGAACTGCATAGCATGCGCTAAATAAAACAGTCATTTTGGATTTTGCACCAAATTCTCAACATGGGGTTTTGGGACCCTTCTCATGAATGATGTCACTGTCATGGCATTATCCAGGCGAAGGGTGATTTCACGCAGTGACTGTGCAGTGCCTGCGAAATCACCCTTTGGACCCGAATAACGCCATGACAGTGACATCATTCATGAGAAAGTCCCAAAACCCATGTTGAAATTTGCATAAATTCAAAAATTACTGAGATATGCAATAAAGTTGAAACCCCTATCTAGCCCATTATAGAGCTTACCGGCATTTCCTCAGTTTGCGGTCGGCTTTGAAGAGTGCAGGCGTGTTCCCGGTCCACCGAAGATCGTCGTGCGAGTCTGGAGGTAAGTATGGGGTTGGAGGGTGTGTGGGAGGCTGGGTGTGCAGTGGGTGGGTGCGGGTTGTGGGAGGGGGTTGGGAGGCAGCTCTGCGGACGTTTTTGTTTACAGGCTAAAAGAAAAAAGACTACGAGGGACATTTGCCACACTGGGGTGGGCTCCCAGCATGGCAGAAGATGTGTGTGGGGGTCTGAGAAGCCGATGGAATTATGCACTCGGCAATCCAAACAAGCGGTTTGCCACGCTGGTGTGGGCTCCCAGCATGGCAGCAGTATGGCTTTGGGGGCATGGAGCTGATGGGGATTGGGCACCCTGTCAGCAAACAATGTTTGCCGCGCTCAAGTGGAGCTTCCAGCATGGCGCCAGAAAGCTTTGGGGGCGGCGTGGCGGATGTGCGTGGGGGAGGTGGCCAGCGTGATGCAAGGGGCGAAGCGCTCAGTATGGCAGTGGTGTTTTTCTTTGAAGCGAAGACCACTGCTGTCATACTGAGCTGCTGCACCCATTGGTGCAGGACCGCCATGCCTGCTAAACTGAGCAGTGCATTGGGTGGGAGAGGCACACCTCCAAGTGTGCTACTCTCCCAATACATTCCTTGCGCATGCGCGCAAGCGAACGTGAAAGGTACCTGGTTGATGCTCCACTGAGAGAGATATGCTCAATATTTCTACTGCAGTAGGAATTGGATCAGAGACTCATCGGTTACCATCTTCTGATTTCTTCCAGCCTGCTGTGAGCAGGGCGCGCTCCAGAGTCCATGGTTGCTGAGTAGCGGTGGCAACATGATGCGTCCTGTAGATGCACTCACTGGGCAATTCTCATCCTGGGCTTCCTGTAGATCTTGTGAAATATTACCCTTGCAAGTTTCCAGGTGGTGTAAAACTTTTTCTTCCTCTGCCAGTAATTTTCAACAGTCTATCTCTCCTTTGTTTAGTTTCCAGTAGTTTAGCTGCAGGCAACACATTCTGCTTTCTGTTGGTGTCCCTTAAGGTGTCTTCTTGGTGGCCTTAATGGAAGAGGGATGCCTGGATATCGTAGCAGTCACAGAAACATGGTACACAGAGAACCATGACTGGGATGTTAACATACCAGGGTACATAACCTACCGAAGAGACAGGCAGGGGAGAAGAGGGGGAGGAGTAGCTCTCTATGTAAAGGAAGGGATAAAAACAAACAACTGAACAAAAGAGTAAACAGGGAGGAGAGGAGGCACTGTGGGTCACCTTGGAGACTGGAAAGGGCACCACAATCCACACAGGGGTTGTGTACAGACCCCCATGTCAGGGGGAAGGAATGGACAAGGATATGATGGAAGTCATTCTTAGAATGGCAGAGAAAGGGAGATACTGTTGATGGGAGACCTGAATATGCCAGATGTTAACTGGAGCACATTTGCTGCAGCCACATCCAAGAGCAGGCCATTCTTGGCCTCCAGGTGGCAGGCATTAGACAACTAGTTTGGAACCCACTCTGTGAGGGAGCAATCTTGACCTCGTACTCTCAAGCGGGGCAGTGAGAGGATCTCAGATCTAGAAGTGGGTTGCCATCTGGGGACAAGTGACCATCAAACAGTGTGGTTCACATTAAACTCAGCTACAGAGTCAAGCCATACAAAGTGAGGTACTGGACTTTTAGGAGGGCTGACTTTGGCAAGATGGGAGAGTGCCTCAGAAAAGCACTAGCAAACAGGCTAGAAGGAGGTGTGGAGCAACAATGGGGAATTATCAAAACTGCCATCACAGAGGCAACAAGCCTTTGTGTGAACAAATAAACAAATCAAACGAAAGAAAAGCCACTATGGTTCTCAAGAGAGGTGGCTGTGAAAGTCAGGAAGAAAAGATAGCATTCCGGAAGTATAAGGAAACACAGAAGGAGCAGGACTGAGAGCTGTACCAGTTAAGGCAGAAAGAAGCAGGGAGGGAAGTCAGAATAGCAAAGGCCCAAACCGAGGAAAAGATAGCCAACTCAGTTAAGAAGGGGGATAAAACCTTTTATAGGTACATCAGCGAGCGTAGAAAGACAAAGGGAGGGATAGTGAGGCTGAATAGAATGAACGGTGGGTGGGCAGAGGGGGACAGTGAAAAAGCAGGAATACTGAACAAATATTTCTGCTCAGTATTCACAAAAGAGGAGGGGGAAGTGCCTAATCCAATTAACAGAAGCACTCTTGATAGGGAGGTCGATCCCAGTCCTTTCACAGAAGAAAGGGTTCTGCAAGAACTCCTAAAACTGAAGGTGGACAAAGCAATGGGTCCTGATGGAATTCACCCCAGAATTCTAAAAGAATTAAGGAAAGAACTAGTGAAACCACTGGCTATTCTTTTTAATAAATCATGGGAGGATGGTGTAGTACCCGAGGACTGGAGGAAGGTGGATGTGATTCCCCTTCACAAAAGTGGGACCAAGACAGAGGCAGGAAACTACAGACCTGTCAGTCTGACCTCTGTGGTAGGGAAAGTGATGGAGTCACTTCTGAAGGAAAGAATAGTTGAGTACCTAGAGGTCAGTGAGCACAGGATCCAAGGCAGCATGGGTTCACAGCGGGAAGGTCATGTCAGACGAATCTAATAGATTTCTTTGACTGGGTGACCAAAGTAGTAGACCAGGGAGGGGCTGTGGACATGGCCTACCTAGACTTTAGCAAGGCATTTGACACAGTCCCACACAAAAGATTATTAGTCAAATTAGCCAGCCTGGGAGTGGGTCCCAGGGTGGTAGCCTGGGTAAAACATTGACTGGACAACAGGACACAGAAGGTAATTGTAAATAGAGTCCACTCTGAAGAAAGGGCGGTTACTAGTGGGGTACCGCAGGGTTCAGGATTGGGTCCAGTCCTTTTTAATGTCTTCATCAGAGACATTGCAGAGGGACTGGAAGGAAAAGTATGCCTTTTTGCAGATGACAGAAAGATCTGCAACAGGGTTGATACACAAGGAGGCGTGGAAAGGATGAAAAGGGACTTGGCAAGGTTGAAGGAATGGTCAGACGTATGGCAGCTAGGATTCAATGCAAAAAAGTGCAAAATAATGCACCTGGGAAACAAGAACCCATGGGAAGAATACACAATGGGTGGGGAGGTAGTAACAACAACAAAACAGGAAAGGGACCTGGGGTAATCATATCAGATGACCTTAAGGTTAGCAAGCAATGTGAGAAGGCAGTAGGGAGGGCTGGGGGTATACTGGGATGCATAGGGAGAGGCATCAGCAGCAGAAAACAGGAAGTTGTTATCCCTCTGTACAGACAGTTGGTGAGACCCCATCTGGAGTACTGTGTCCAGTTCTGGAGACCCCATCCGCAAGGACATAGACAGGATAGAGGCAGTCCAGAGGAGGGCAACTAAAATGGTGCAGGGTCTGCAAGAGAAGCCATATGAGGAGAGACTAAAGGAGCTTAATATGTATACCCTTGAGGAAAGAAGGGAGAGGGGGGACATGATAGAAACTTTCAAGTACCTCAAGGAATCAACAAAGTCCAAGAGGGTAGCATCTTTCAGAAAAAGAGACTTGCAAGAACAAGGGGACATAATTTAAAGATAGAAGGAGGGCGGTTCAGGGGCAATGTGAGGAAGTAATATTTCACAGAGAGGGTAGTGGATGCATGGAACAGCCTTCCTGAGGAAGTTGTGGGGTCTAAAACTGTGGGAGAATTCAAGAATGCATGGGACAGACATAAGGCAATTCTTGTGGGGGGCAGGAAGATATAGGCTGTTGGTTAACTAGGATCTGCGGCCTATCCTGTAGGTAGGGAAATGGGCAGACTAGATGGGCCTAGCGGTCCTTATCTGCCGTCAAAGTCTATGTTTCTATGTTTCTTTAGAATGTAATTTGGACAATTCTGCAGCTGTCTGATGTTGACAATCAAGAATCTCAGGTGCAGTGGAAATGACAGGCTGTATGGTTATAGGCTTTACCTTTGACATAACTTCCTCTTTTTCCTGTACACCCATGATATCCATGTTAGTATCACAACCAGGTACAACATTGTCTTCACTAATGTCCGTAGCATCATAACAGACAGATTCCATAACCCCAGCTCCAGCTCCTACCCCTCCTGCTTCTTGGGTGGCCATCATGCTGACCAGCAGCTGAACAGAGGTTCCCCTTACTGGAGAGTAGGGGTATTTCCTCGGTGTCCTAGCCACATTTCCTCCATTCACTAAAAATACCACCAATAGCTTAATCTGATTCAGTTTCAGTTGGTTTGCATCTGTAGGCTCCGGGACGAGGCTGAAAATAGGCAGTACTAAAAAGTAAATGAATAAGTAATTTCTGAATAGCTGTATTAGTACTCAAAAGAACACAGTGGGAATATTCCACTTTTATTTTTTGTTGACAGGGAATGGCATGGAAACCAACCGGGGGTGGGGGTCCCCAGGGGGTCTACTGAGAATATAAGTGACATACCCAGTATATATTCCAGCACCATGTTATTGCAGTATCTTGAATACTTATTGGAATATGCAGTGTTTCAAAGACTGCTGTATTCCAAATACTAAGGCCATGTTACCACACTGACTGTATCCCAAAGTGTTTTACAAGTCATGAACAGTTGACAACAGCCATTATGTATGTTCTAAGAGCTTAAGTAACACTTCAGTGAAAGGAAGGAAGAAAGAAAGAAGGAAGAAAGAAAGAAAGAAAGAAAGAAAGAAAGAAAGAAAGAAAGAAAGAAAGAAAGAAAGACTTCCAATGACATCACAATGCGGTGAGCAACCTAGTGACAGAGCTCTGACCAGGATCCCCGCTTTGGGGGCTTACCTGGATTCCAGTTGTGCTGTCCTAGAACTGGTACTACCTGTTTTCTGGCTTCCTCCAGCCCTGGCACTGCAGTTGAGAAGAGGACACTTAAGTGCAGGCTGGTTGAATGTGTGAGCTGTCTCTGCAGCTCGCGTGTTCTTCAGTGTTGGACGTGCCTGCTCACCACAGAGAAAGCACTGCCACAATGGTGACCAGCCTGTGCTCAGCCCCAGGGATACCAGTGGGCATCAGGGGGCTTGGAGGCACTAGGACAGGGAGAAGGAAAAAGAACTGGACTTGAGAGTCTGGCGCTGCACCTTTAAGAGTTAAAAAAACTGGCAACTGCACCTGAATCTGCCTGCAAAGGGGGGGAGCAGATAATGGAGCTCCTGACTGTGAGCACAAAGTCCAAACCAACCTTAAACCACGACCAAATAGTTAGGCACATATGTGCCTATCAGACCAGGGTACAGGTAGTCATAGAAAGTCTGGCGGTTGCCTTTAAAACAAATTTTAAACTACACTAACTGTTTACTGAAAATACAGCCACCATTTTGTTTACCCCTAACCTTGCTGGCAGCCGGTCAGAGGTCCGGGATCTCAGGAGCTAGCCCCACGTAGGATTGTGGAGAATAATGTAACTGAACCCTCCCAAATGGACTGTGGGGCTGTGAGAAGTGAATCAGAGGGCAGAACAGGGCTAAAAGGCTGATGGACAGTCCTGTCTGTCCAACAAGACCCTGAATGGAGGTAAATAAGTTGCTGGGCTATTGAGGAACTGGAGCAGTCTGAGAGGTAGTGAGAAGGGTGCAGACCTGCTGCTGGTGAGAAAAAGCAAGAAGCCTAGCCAGGCCAAAGAATCCTGTGAGCCCTCTCCAGGATTCAATGGAAAACCCTTTGTGAGCCTTTCTTTGGGTTCATCGAATTCAGAGACTGTTCTAGATGAACCTTGAGTGAGAGAAATTGTTGAAAGTGTGAACCAGTGGGCCACTGCTGCATTCAGAAGTTGTTGAGCTGATCTAAGTCTGAACAGAGAACTGCACCCTGCCCAGACTGCTTTGGAGCCAGGTAAGGGGCCATCTAGCCCTTATTCTATGGAGTGGAGAAGAGAACAGAGAGCCATGGGCATGTGCCTGAGTGTGGGTGTACTCTTGATCCATAGGGGAGTCAATCAGTCACTCAATCAAGTTTATTTGTTTGACTATAACAATAAAATCATAGTCATTACAAAATGCTAAAACAATATATAGTATTACAATATAGAAATAAATCATAAACACAGATTGCTGTTTACATGAAAACAGTCAGTCTTTTCTTGGATGCGACATGTTTCTTAAAGTACAGTGAGGGTGAGTTCAGAGATGAAACAGAGGAGTTATCTTATCTAAAAGCAGCAATGGTCGGCTCATTACTTCTAAGAAGCAACCTTAATCAGGTTTGTTTTTTGTTCATAATAGGAAGGTTCATGTAGATCAACTCATCCGGATATCAGTTATTCCTTCATTTTCTCTTTATTTTAATAACTGATAACAGGAAGGTAGCAATTATTTCAGCATCCTCATTAGTAGTGGGAAGGAGAAGAATAAATATCACATCACAGTTAAGATCAGCATAACGTGTTAATATTGTTTTGAGAAGTTTATTTCTTGGTTCCCTGTATAATGGACATTTCACAGTTATGTGGGAAATTATTTCTTTTAATCCATGCATACATGGGTGTTGATTAGATAAAAGTACCATTCCAGATGACATATTTTTATTAAGATGGAATAATTTAGAATTTATTAATTCAAATCTTGCCTAGGTAATTACTTTTCTGTGTTATGAACTGGGGGCTAATAGTAAAGAGTCTTCTATATTATGTGTTATTTTATTTATTTTAAACCATAATACACATTTTTAATTTCTTATTGTGTGCATATCTGTTTTTGTGATCTTTCAGTTTGTTTTGCATAGTCTTGTATTTGTCAGAAATATTATTTTTTTTGTTTTTGATAATCATTCCAAATATGTATAATATTTATATTGTTTGAAACAGTTTTTAGTGAATTGAGCCATTCTGATTTTAAGTTCTTTTTGTCCATTTTATTTTTTCATACAGACATTGCACTAGGAGTTGATTTTGCTTGTTATTAATGATCTTTATCCAATAGTTAACAATCCTTAGCTCTGAAAATGCTTTAATAGAAACTCTACTTAATTCAACCCTTACCATGGCTGTAGAGGTAGAAGATGATACTTTCAGTAGAGCTTTGTAAAAATATTGAAGAGATGTTTCTAAAGCATTTGAGAAGTCTGGAGCCCAGACTTCTTCTCCATATAGTAACAAAGGATTAAGTTTCATTTTCCTTGCTCTAAGAGCAGTCAAAGTTTTTCCTCCATAATTAAATTAAAGAAGTACTTTAACAATTTGTTTAGATTTTGTTGTCTGTTGTGCAATGTGTTGTGTCCATTTAGTGTTAAGAATGACTTTTATTCCCAAATAAACATACTTTTTTGCTAGCTCAATTGTTTGAGAGAAAAATAACCAATACGTTGATTTGAACCTAAGATTTTGTTTTATTTAAGTCTATCTTCAGTTCTAGTTTGTCACATTGTTTTTTAAACCTGCTAGTTTTGTGTTCTGTAACCCACTTTGAGATAATGAGAATAGAACAACATCATCTGCATATGCAAGGGCATGCCATAGCATTTGGTTTCTCTTAGGTGAGTCATATTGAAATTCATTGTCAAATTGCAATGTTGTTTATGTATATATTGGACAGTATCAGTGCCAGTAGGCAGCCTTGCTTAATGCCTCAGTTAGTAGGAAAAGGGTCTGTTGAAGTACCTTTCTTGTCATATTTAACCATTGTGTTTTTTGCTTGTTTATAGTTTATATATAGGTGCGAGTAATGAATGATCCATTCCTTTCTGGCTTAAAGTATCCCATAATAGGTTCCTATTAATCATATCAAACACCATGCTAAAATCAATAAGTAGTGTACATAGTTTCATATTTTTGGGGGATGAAAGCATTTTTTGTTTAAATTTGCAAAACAAAAAATATTGTCTATCATAGATAATCCAGATCTAAAACCTGCTTGACAAGGGGAAATAAGTTTCTTCTTATCCACCCATTGATAATTCTGTTTAATAGTATTTTTGTAAAAAAAAATTGAAATTATATCTAATAAACTAATAGGACTGTAACTGGTAAGATCATAGATAGAGCTCTTTTTATGTATTGGGATAATGATATTTGTTTAAAATGAATTTGGAAGATTTTTTTTGAAACGCATATTGAAGTAGTGCATTAATATGGGAAACCAAAAATGACTATGTTCTTTGAAAATTTCACCTGAGATTGCACCTGGCCCTGGTGCCTTCTTATTTGCTAATTTGTGAATAGCATCTTTCACTTCTGCCGGTGTGATTATTACAGATACTGATGAACTATCTGTAAGGCATTGCAGAATTTTTTCTGGTTGTTCCAAAAAATCTATTTCAGTGAAAATATTTTTATAATACAATACCCAGGTTTCTTTCAGTATGTAAGCTGTTAATGTTATGTGAGACATAACTATGCCCTTCACTACCATTGTCCAAAATGCTGTCTGGTCTTTTTCTTGCATTATTCTATACATTTCCATCCATTGGTTATTCTGATGTCGTATATTTATTTTATTTTAGTTTGGCCTTATATTTTTTCTTACTTTATTTAGATAATTAAAATTCATTTTAGAAAGGTTATTTTTGACCCATCTAACTGTAGCCATGAGTTTTTTTCTCTAATACATGATTCATTAAACCAAGTTCTATTTGTATTAGTTTTTTTCTTTACATAGATTTTATATCAGATCGAGGTAAGCACATTTTGCATCTCATTATCTAGCTCTTTCATTGATGCATCTTCATTAAGTTTTTCAATCAGTTGTTTTGTTTCCTAGCTATATAATATGTTATTTGCTTCCCCCATTATTAGGCTAGATATTCATAGGGTTTGTTTCCCACTTATATTAACAGATATCAAAGGGTCTATCTGGCTGACTTCAGTGTGGGTGCATTTCCTGTGTGACTATTTTTAGAGCAAAAGAGGCATGGTCGCTTTCAGCTCTCATAGTAATCTTAAAATTTCCATATATATAAAATGAATCCAAATCACAGAAAAAGAAGTCTATTGTACTTTGGCCATGTGTGCCAAAGTAAGTATTTTTCCCTTCCTCATCATCCTTCAATCTACCATTCAAAATCAGTAATGAATTTTCATTCATAACATTTTGTAATTTTTTCCCATTGTCATTTACATTCTTGTCATTGCTGTTATGTTCACAGATATCTCCTGTATCCATGTACATTTCTGCTGTTTCTGTATTGTCAAACCCTGCTACTGTTGCATTAAAATCACCAGCAACCAATAATGATGCATTGGGGTACTTATATGAGATCCCTACTCAGACTATTCCAAATGTCATTAGAGTCAAATGTATTGTTTTAGGGGACTATAAGTGTTTATGATAATCAGTAGGAGAGTTTCCCACTTTGCCACCGCTATAATGTAGTTTTTCTGGATTTTAAAGATTTTAATAAGTTTTAACCCTTTTTTAAATTTTGATATAAGTAAATAATTCCCCCTTCCCGCTACCATATTTTTAAAATTTGGTTGTTGGTGAGTTAATATCCATTAAGATCTATTGTTTCAAGTGCCCACATTTCTTGAAAGACCATAATCTCAAAGGCAGAGACAAACTCATGCCATTCTCCATCAATTACTTTTCCTGCCAAACCAGCCACATTCCATGATATGAGCTTTGCTTCATTGCCCAGTGAATCTGAATTATCAATAAACATTTCATTACTCTTCAATTGTTCTGGAAGTCATAGTTGTGTATGAAGTGGCACAAGCCTAGCACAAATATTGCTCAAGTCTACAATTAGAATGTTAGCATGCTTAAATCTATTGGCTTTGCCCATTATTAGCTTTGCTAACTCTGGAGATTTGAGGTGTACATCAATTTGCTCTCCCGTACCTTCTTCATATACTCTCTTGAGCTTGTGCACATCATTTTTGTTGAAATCAATGTCTAGAATCCCTGCTAAAAGTGGAATACTAAAACAGTCCAGAAAGGAGTTATTTTCTCTATTCAATCTTTTTTCTACTCTAAAGATTGAAATAATGTTTGGATTCCCCTCAGTTATCTCTTGAGTAGTGCAGATGGTGGAAGCAAAATCCCATTTTAGGAAAGATAGAGAATACTGAAAAGTTTTAATCTTCAGAACTGTTCTAAGTTGCTTTGTTCCAAATACTAACTTATCCATTGTTCTCCAGGTTACAGGAGCTGATATTTCTAATCCTAAATGTTCCAATATTCTCTGTTTGGCCTATACTTGTTTGGCATATCCCATACTAGACACTATTATGTATACATGGAGATGGAGGTCAGACCTGTCTCTGAATACAGTCTCTATGTTTTCTTTAGCTTTGCTTACCCCCAGTTCAGTTTGTATGAAATATGTGATCAAGTCTTTCAGCAAGGCAGTAGTTTCTCCTTGTTTTAGATATACTCCAATAATTCTTATAACAGTCTCATCTCCAGTTAAGGAGATTTCTATTGAGGCTTCTATGTTCTCATTATCTTGTTCAGTACTTTCTGGTGCTTTGTTCTTATGCCTGTCTTTCTGTCTTTTGCTGAACATCACTATCTGAAATTTCTTGTTTTTTTGGTTGTATAACTTGGTTTTTGGTTTTGGACCCCACTTCTGCAGTGCTAATCTTGGTACTAGTATTATCATTTGTGAAATTGGATTGTTTATGTGCAATCTTGTCCTGTTCTGTGTTCCTGTCCAACATAGTTTCTGGTCTCTGGTTAATTTGTAAATTTCTAGATGGTTCCTTTTGTGTTTTCTTGTTATTATTGCTTTTTTTTTCTCCTTCTTCCCTTTTCTGAGTCCCTTCTTTTTCTGTTTCACTTCATGTTTTGGAGTTTCTGGGATTATTACTGAGGAGAACGATAATTTTTGATTGGTAGTTTAGCGCTGTATTTTATCTATTTTGTTATTTAAATCACCTATTTGTTCTGTGATCTTGTTACTAAAATCATCCAGTTTATTTTTTATGTCATTAAGAGATGCTAGAAAAAAATTATTTGCCATGAGAGGGTGTGCTAATGTTTTTAAGTATATTCTGTTATATTGTTTGGGCATTGTTCAATTATTTTTGATCCTAGGTGTGTTTGCTGTACTTTTTATCTAATTTGGCAAACACTACATTTGGGGATCATGAGAAGTTTGGTGATGCTGAGGGTACTACTGGTTCCCTAATAAGGGATCCAATTATTTGTTTATTAGAACATCAGTTTAACAACCTTTGAGCCAGAGGATCATTTACAAAGGTACCTCGTCACAGTGTGCCCAAGTGGTGAGAAAGAAAGCTAAAATGAACTAGATAAAAAGCAGTGTAAAATCTCTCCAAAAACAGCACCAATATTTCAAGTCTCACTTGATTCTTTTTCAAGGTGTAGTCAAAGAGTGTGGGACTGTGCTTTGACTACACCTTGAAAAAGAGTCAAGTGAGACTTGAAACATTAGTGCTGTTTTGGGGAAGATTTTATGCTGCCTTTTATCTACTTGTTTATTAAATACGTTTTTGAATGTAACTTATCCTGAACTTTGCGGTCCAAGACTGTGTAGCCCAGTTATTTGGCTTTTCATACAATATCAATACAATGTTTTAGTGCCAATCCCTAAGACAATGTCATTTTGTTAACTGTGAATATGCAAAAATAAGTTATGATAAGGGAGGGGAAAAAAAAACAATTCCATTTATATTATCTCAATACCAGTGCATGAAATTCGCCTAGGACAATAACAGATAATATAGTTCCCAAAAAGTTCTAATAATGAGTTCTATAATAGGGCTGAAATAGAGATAAAAATAGGATAAGAGTCTTTTCAGGAGACAAACCTCCAGGAATGAGTCTACTAGGTTACCCTGTATGGAAAACAGAGGGCGATCTGT
Organism: Neoceratodus forsteri; assembly: GCA_016271365.2. NCBI lineage: Eukaryota > Metazoa > Chordata > Ceratodontiformes > Ceratodontidae > Neoceratodus > Neoceratodus forsteri. The sequence continues at coordinate 503,528,927 of CM028132.1, forward strand.
TCCTCAGCATTTCCACTTCTTAGAAATGCCCTTGAGTTCTTTTGATTTTATTTGAATGAAGCAGCTCTCTTGTGCATCACAGGACCACTTTTTTAGGGCTGTAGGTGGAGCCTACAGCCCTTTTGTCATTGATCAGACTGTAGCTCTAAAACGGCTTTTCATGGAACTCCCTTTTTAGACATTTGGATGTATTCCTCCACAGCTGCAAAGTAGTGCACTCCCCCTCTGATTTTTGATATTTGCTGCTCTATGTTAAAGGCATCTGAAGGGAGGAGGGATGCTACTGTATTGTGCCTCAGAAATTCTCAGGATATTAACAAAAACAAACTTTTTAAACTGCTGTTTCTATCATCTGTCCAGCTCAGTCTAATAGATGTATTCTATTTCTTTCAGCAACCTAGGGGTTAACTCATTATGTGATGTCTGTAGTCTACAATGTCAGATTACGGATAGTGAACCTGCAGTCTGTGAGCTATTTCATTCCTATGGGCAAATATACAAACTGCAGGGTGAGGGGTGGAGTGGGGGGGCTGTAGCCCCATCACTTTTTTTGGCCTGAAGGATCTTGTCCTTTAAACAAACAAACAAAAAAGTTAGCATAAACTAGTGTGGCATAGTTAATTAAGTCCAGCTGCCCAGGCACACATAGAACAAAAGAGGTGCTTCGTGCTTGTTTGCTGTTTCTGGAGTCAGATGTGTCAAGTGGAAAGTGCTTATGTGTGTGTGTGTGTGGGTGTGTGTGTGTGTGTATGTGTGTACAGTCCAGCTTTGGGATGGGCCATGTGGCACAGACTGCTCATCTCTTATCTAGGATTTACGATCTGAGGCTTAGCTACACTATCTAAGTGAGTATTCCCTCCTGTGCAGCAGAAGATCAGTGTAAAACTAAACTAAAATAAAATAAAATAACTGATTTACAGAGAGGGATACAGTACTTAAAATGGACTCTGTTTGGAGTAGGGAGGTAGGTTATTGCATGGATCTGGAATCTGTGTACTGGAGTTTAATGTTTGTTTACAGTTTATAAATGTAATTTAACAAATATATATATATATATATATATATATATATTTTTTTTTTTTTTCTATTGGTAACCAGGTAAGGCTAACTAGGCATAGGTGCTTGTTTCTAGGGACAGCCCAGGAACACTGGGGAGATTAAGTGACTTAATCAGACCCACACAGTATGGAAATGGAGGGTGTAGGAATCAAACCCATGTCTGAATGCTCTATGTACAAAGCTCATTTATAGCTCATTACTCTAACCTCTAGGCTATACTGCCAGCTCCATAGTGAACAATTTAGACTGGGATGTTAATAACTCATAGGAGAATTGCCTTGAATCAACAAACATTCATTTTTGTAGATGTTATTTTTTAAAATATCAGTACTCATTTTGTTACTGTTTAATGTTAACTGGCCTTTTGGTAAATTCAGTGAGTGTTTCTGATTCACACACTGCTGGCATTGACCATTTTAGGACAGTATGATCGGGGGCGTGGCATGACCGAGGAAAGAGATGGCTGCTTAGCTCAGTGGCTCTGGGACCATCCAACCTATTTTAAGATTTTAGTCGCTACATATTTCATTGCGAGCTCAAAATTCAGCATAAGTCAGTATTACTACATGGCCTCCTCAAAACAATTGGCAAAGAAGCAAGCTTTACTAAGTTTTTCAGCGGCAAAAACAAAGCAAATGGCAAGCCAGACTCAGAAACTTATTTCTAACATGGCATCTACTACCAGCACAGGCCCTGATACATTACAAGCAAGTACGTCCAACAGTCCTAATCAACAAACACCGGGATCTATGGAAACTTTTCTAAATAGCCTAAAATTTGATATAACCAGTCAAATGTGTGCTGGTTTCGAGAATATAGGCTCCCAATTAATGCAGCTCCAACAAACCGTGAATGGTCTGAGCAACACGGTGGAAACTCACACAACTCGGCTGGGGTAATTGGAACAGAGGGTGAGCAATAGGGAGGATGCCTACCAGAGAATGGAGCACAATTTGAGTCAAACTATGAGGGAGATAGAAACCTTAAAGGCTACCCGGAATGACCAGGAAAATAGAGAGAGAGAAGATGCAATGTATGCATAGTAGGTATGCTGAAAGGGTATGAAGAGAAGGACTGTGTGCAATTCGTTACAACTTGGCTCAAAAATAAATTGAACTTACTAGATGATACCCTGCTTGAAATTCAGGGAGTTCATCGTTCTCCGGGTCGGAAACCTAATCCTAATGAACGCCCAAGGCACTTAATTGTAAAATTCCACATGTTCCCAGATAGGCAAAGGGTGCTGGAGAAGGCCTGAGAGATGGGCTGCATTCAGGAAAAAGGTCAAGTAGTGCATATTTTTCTGGATTTTTCAAGACTGCTTCGGGGGGAATGGCAGGTTTTCATACCGGTCAGGTGCAAATTGCATGAGTTAAAATGGCAATTTTCACTCCTATACCCTGCTCACATGGTAATAAGACCCCACAACAGAGAAAGCAGATCTTTTACTGACCCAGACACGGCTATACGTTACTTGGAGCAGGAATTGGTCCATCATCAGGGAAATCTGGAGGAAGCCCAAAGAGCAGAAAGATGAAGACCTAACTGAATGGGCTTAAAATACATTTCAAATGTTTATTTGAGTACACGTAAGATGTTGAAAGCTTGAGTTTTCTGCACAATGTGAGGTTTAAATTCTTTTACTAGTTATAAGGGAGAGAGGGGGGCTCGAGGTGTAAGTCAGCAGGGGCGTCGAGCTCCTCATCGAGCAGAGGGTAGTAAATGGGGCTCATAATGGATTATTTTTCCAGCCTATAAGGGCTGGGCCTCTGAGTCCCTGGTCCTGATTATTTGAGGTGCATTTAGGCTGACTGTTGAGCTCCTCGCCCACATTGCAATGTTTCTCCAGAAAAGGGCAGCAAATATTAATGTTTTGACTGCCTTCACATTATTTCTCTGCAGACCTAAGGGGAAAAGGTCACTATTAGCTTAAAATATAGAGGTATTAGTTTAAAAAAATTATATATTCAGTTGCAATGAATAAATACATTGTCTATGGGGGTTGGGGCAGGGATTCTGAATTATTTAAGTTTTACCTTCTTAATTTTGTGGTTCAGATAAATGAAGGGACTATAGAAGTTTTACGTCTAGAGGCCCTTGATTACATGCGGGAGTAGATGCTATTTGATTTAGTCTGCATCAGCATAAGAGGGGATTAGGGGAAAAGCTGGGCTCCCATCCTGGGGGGCTTATACCTCCTGTCTCCCTCCAAGGGTTTCTGTAAATAACAATTTATATTTCCTTATAATCGTTTCTTCCAAAAATGTTAAATAAGGAAGGATTTCTTGTAGATGGAATTTCCCCCACCTCAGAGGAAGAGTTTTCCTCGAGCCTCCCCCGGGGAATTAGGCAATATGGGAAAATTCTTCATTTAAAATTTGTATACAGAAGGTTGGATGACCCCACCCCGGTGCATCCACGAAAAGTAGTGGGTTTTAGTGTTTGATAAGTTAAGATAGGGATTATACAGGGAGGGGGGCTGGGAGTAGAGAGTAATTCTAGATTGTTTGTTGGGTTTGTTTTGGAACAGGGGATGTTGAGGGTAGAGGATAAGTTCAAACATTGGAAAAAAGGGGAAAAATTAAGGTTGGTACACTGGCTCAAGGGTATGGGGCAAAATTATTATGTAACATAATTGTTAAATCTATAAAATGTCGACGTTAAAGTTTACGTCATGGAATGTGCAGGGAATAAAAGACGGTGGTCAAGAGGAAAAATTTATGGTCCTATTTTAAAAAACAACAGGGGGATGTATTGTTTATGCAAGAGATCCATTTATGCAAGGAGGAGGAGGAGGAGGAGGAGGTCCAGAGGTTGCAGAGGGCTTGGGGGGGCATACTGCTGACTGCTTCCTTTACATCCAAGGCTAGAGGAGTGGTGATATGGTTTCTCCCCCACTTAAGAATAGAACTATAAGACATGAAATCTGACCCCCAAGGGAGATATGTTCTGGCTGATGTAAGTATTGAGGGTTCCAGATATACATTGATGTCAATTTATGGTCCAAATATAGATGACACAGGTTTTTTCAATCATTTAGAAATAACCTTAGCTCCCTATCCGGATGATTTGATTGTGGGGGGGATTTTAATACATATTGGGATCAGACGTTAGACACCTCGCATACTCATAGTAAATACTCGACTAGAAGTTCATTGGCATTAAGAGAATTGGCAAAGGACAGGGCATTAACAGAGATATGGAGACACTTTAACGCAGTTAAAAGAGAATACTCTTGTTGCTCCACACCACACAGGTGTTTTACTAGGTTGGACTATTTTTTGGTATCCTCTAATCTGCCGAGAGGTTTGAAATCTCCACAGTATGGTCCTATTTGTGTGTCAGACCATGCGCCTTTGTCTTTTGACCTCCCTAAACTAGGGAATGATCGTCCATTCAGCCAGTGGAGGATGGACCCTACCTTATTAAATCCTCTAGATTACAAAACTCGCATTCAACAGGTAATAAAAGATTTTAGGTCCCATAATAAAATTAGTGATACGTCAGCGGCTACATCTTGGGAAGCCCTTAAGGCTGTAATTAGGGGGGAGTCAATTTCATTTGCAGCCAACCTAAATAGAGTAGCTCTGAAAAAAGAAAGGAAACTTGAGGATCGCGCTTTACAATTACAGCATGAAATTATGCAAACTAATGCCCTTCATAAAGTGCCAGAACTCAACAGATTAAAGGGGCAATGGGCTCAAATTACGAACAAAAAGATAGAAAGAGACATTATGAAGGCAGGGGCTAGAACATATTTCGAGGGGGATTCCACTGGGAAATGGTTAGCCTGGAGAGTTAGAATGAAGCAGGCTGATAGAACTATAATTTCTATCAAAACTAGAGATGGAACAAAAACGTCGGATCCACAATGGATTAATGAGGAGTTTCAATTTTTTATAAGGCCCTATATACTTCAGAAGCTCCTGATGGGGCTGACCCCACAACATTTATGCAAAATATACAGTTACCCTTGATTGATGATATAATAGGGGAACAACTTAGTAGACCCCTCTCAACTCAAGAAATAAAGGAAGCCATATGGGATTCGAACCTAGGGAGGGCCCCTGGTCCAGATGGGTTGCCCATGGAATTTTTCAAATTGTTTTGGGAGGACCTTCACCAGTTGTTTAGTGATATGGTTAGAGAAGCCATGAACAAAGGTGTGCTATCTTCTTCCCTCCAAATGGCCACTATCATTGTCCTTCCTAAACCGGGTAAGGATCCAACAAAGTGTGGGTCCTACAGACCAATCTCCTTATTAAATGCGGATTATAAAATCATAGCAAAAATTATTGCCACCCGCATAGAAAAGGTCTTACCTTTATTGATACATCAAGACTAGTGTGGCTTTGTGGAGGGGCGACAGGCTAAACACAATTTGAGATGAACTTTAAATATAGTTCAAAAGTGGTCAGGTGAGGAGGAGGATTCAAGTAGAGGCCTTTTGGCTCTCGGTGCTGAAAAGGCATTCGATAGGGTGGAATGGAAATTTATCTTCGCAATCTTAAACAAATTCTGTTTTGGTCCAGTAATTATGAATTGGATTAAAATGCTCTATTCTTCCACTAGAGCCCAAATATACACCAATGAGACTACGTCCCCGTCCTTTCCACTCACCAGGGGGACTAGGCAGAGATGTCCATTATCCCCATTATTATATGTTTTAATTATGGAAGGATTGGCTTCAGCCATTAGGCAGCACCCTGCTCTCCGGGGGTGTGAGGTGGGAGGCGAGGATCATAGAATCTCCCTTTTCGTGGATGATGTCTTATTATTTATAAAAGATCCAAAGACGTCTATTCCAGCGTTGACTGGATTGTTCGCAGAGTAAGGCCCTATTTTGGGGCACAAAATAAATTGGTCCAAGTGCGAATGGCTTCCACTGGAGAAAACAAAACAAAGAATACAGATTCAGAATTATAAGATTAGCCCAACCCCACAGTTAAAGTATCCTGGGTAGTTATCCCCAGTAAATTAACATCTCTTTTCCATCTAAACTATCTGCCATTATTAAAAAAGATCAAAGATCAGTGTGACAGGTGGAAAGGTTTCCCGTTGACCCTCATAGGTAAGGTTAATCTTGTTAAAATGTTTATTTTACCTCAATCTTTACCTTTTTCAATCTCTCCCAATTTGGATTCCAAAGTACTATTTTAAATCTCTAAAGGGAGCAATAGGTACTCTCCTCTGGGGTTCACAGAGACCCCGAATTTGACAGGAATTCCTCTAGAAACCGGTATCAGAAAGAGGACTAGGCCCTCCAAATACATCCTTATATTACTTTTCAGCTCAAATTTCAGCCCTACAGGATGTTTTTATCAATGAAGGGGGTTGGGGGTATGGGCCTGGGTGAAGGTGGAGAGTGAGGGTGGTTCCCCGAGTCTAACTTCAGCTACATTTGCCTCTCTGCTAAATGGTAAGCCCCCACAAAAGAGTAAAAATTCCTTCTCTAGAACCCCAATGAGGATTTGGCTGGTGGCCCATGAGATCATTAACTGTCTTCCTGCCCTCTCTTCTGAGTCGAGTATTAGGGGTTGCCTGTGGGAAGATGACAAGATTCAGGATGTAGAGAGAGAGACGGGTTTTCGACAAATGGGAGGGGAAAGGCCTTGGATGTATGGAGCAACTATATGAGGGAGGAAATTTACTTTCATATCCAGTTTTGGTGAAGAGATATGGTTTGCCCCCTCAAAGTTTTTTCATTTACCTCCAGATTTGTAGCTGATTGCAGTCCTGGGACCCAGGTAAAATATTACACCGTTCTCCTTTGGAGGAACTTTTACAACAAGCAACGTCTGTAGTAAAGCTGAGGGTCATGAAAGTGAGTTATAGATCCCTTCTCAATGCCCTACCTGATGAGGGAATGGGCTTGAAACATAAGTGGGACAAAGACCTGGGGGAAGAAGCATTATCACTGGGAGACTGGAGGATGGTACTGAAAAGGGGCATGCATTGTTCTATTAGTAACAGAATACGGGTTATTCATTATAATATATTACATAGAAAATGCTTCACCCCAGTTGTGGGCTAAAAAATTGATCCAGAGCATTCAGAGATATGCCTAAAATGTAAAGTGGGAAAGGGAAGTTTTATTCATTTAATTTGGGATTGCCCTGTCTTACAAACCTTTTGGAGAGGAGTGGTAACCATAATGCAAAGTACCATTCAAGATTCACAACTGGTGGGTATTCGTGAAGTAATTTTGGGTCATCCAGGAATATCCCAGAAAGACAAGGGTCTGGATCACCCCCTATGGGCCTTGGGTATGGCGATAGGAAAACAGAAAATTGTCCGCCATTGGTGCCAGGATTTATCCCCTACAGTAACAGAATGGGCAAATAGCCTTTTATATTGTATGAAACTGGAACACACCCAATATAAGGCGATAGGCAGGGAAGGAAATTATAATAAAATATGGGAACCCCTAGAACATGCCATCTCCCAGGGTTGGTTTCCTGCAGTTTAAGATGGGGAAGCCATGGCATCCTGAGGCAATCCACATGACTATTTGTTAGTTGACTATTTATTAGCTGACTATGTGTTAGCTGTATGTTTACCCTCTTGCCATGCCAAATCTATGTTACTCTGTCTTTAACTACCAATAAGTTTAAATCCTATATGGGATTAAAATCTGCTGGGTATTCGCACATTCCTGTATCTAGAATGTAGTATTTTAGACTTTTCTTTATTATTTAGACATTTCTATTGTAGTTAAATTCATCTCTGGAAAAGGTATTGATATAGATCTGGTGCCATGGGGATAAGGTATAATTTGAAATAGACTATAGGTATATAATTGGTCAGATCAGGGATGTATGATATTTTCTTTCATTGTATTTTAATGAAAATATTAAGTCTTATTTTACTCTTTGTAATAAGCAAGAACAGAAGTATTTCCTGCCTCTATGAGGTATACCAGTGTACTGGCCTACAATAAATAAAGTTTGAAAAAAAAATAGAACAGTATGCTCTTGTCAAGAACTTACATTGTTGGTACAATGGATCTGTGTTCTAATTTAGAATTCTTAGGTTCATGGGGACATAAACAACATCATACAATTCTTAGTTAGCACTTTTCAGCAGTGTGTAACCCATAAATATCCAATGGGTTAACTAAAAGGCCAGCAAAAATGGGGCAGAAACAGAAGGGGACCCACTATATGAAAAAAAGCTTCTACAGGAAACATTACTCACAGGTTCAGTGCAGTTCTCCTTTAACTAAGCTTGTAGAGAATGTCAGGTATTTTATCTAAATGGTAAGGAAATCTGTTTACAGGGATTTGGAGCCATCTACAGGGAAATTATTCCCATAGACTTGCATTAGTTATACAGGAAAACAGAGGAATTTGGCTTCCACTGGAAATAATGTAATCTATAGGAAAACTGCCCTGCAGTTACAGGAAAAAGGCAAACTTAATCTGAGCAGACACACACACACACACACACACACACACACACACACACACACACACACCAGCAGCATTTACTCTGACTAAATAAATTCAAGAGGACTGATTTAGCAGCACGGAAGTTTTTGATGATTGTGACTAAAAGCAATATATGACACCAACAAGAAAATAACTTTGGTCATTTTGTAACTTTTCACAGCCCTATCGGCTCTGGCTAGATCTTGTAATTAGGAGTCAGGGTGTTCTTTTTAAGCTCTGGTATTTGCTGCTGCACGTTCCTCTATATCGAGTGTTCCAGTTCCCAAGACCCAAATTCCAACACAAAGTGATTAATTCTTGTTTATAACAATATATGGCATCACCGACAGGGTCTTCAGGTGAAAAGTTAAATAAGAACACTTAATGGGAATTGAAACAGTGCAAGTAGGGGACATCAAGTATCTCAACCTCATCCTGGACATCTCCCTCTCCACCCAGGGCTGAATAAAGATGCAGCTCTAAGTATTCATGATGAGGGTGCTTACCTTTATTGCAGATGTCCCCCCCCCCAAAAAAAAAAACAATGTAAAAATGGCCTCCTGATGCATTTTGGAAATTCATCCTTTTTCAAAGGCTCCATGGGGAGTTAGACCCTGAGGTCACTCCTGGGTCTGGGCTCCTTGGGAACCAGAGAGCTTCTGCACAGTGCTTCTGGGGCTGAGAGTCATTCCTGAAGAGCTGCGTCCTGAGAGATGTAGGGCAGAAGGGATGAGCTGGGTTTGCCTGTTCGAAAGAATCCAAAGATTGCCACTTTTCCTGCTATGGTGTGCTGCTCTCTGCTTCTTCTGAACTGTGGCATAAGAGGGTCATGTGAGTGCTGGCATTGCTGGCTGGATTTTTGTACTTCTCCTTGTTTGGATTACATTTGTGTTTTCAAGCTTTTTGAGAGTTCAAGCAAGTCTTGGAATTTCAAGTTCTTATTAAATTAAATATGTGCTGGCACACTATGGCCTGTTTGGGGGGGGGGTGTTAAAATGCAGGCTTGTTAACTTTCCTCAAGTGCACCATGGAAAAAACCTTGTCAACATAATAATCAGGCCTGCATTGGGACTCTAGTGTAACTCTTGAGTACCCAGAGTCTGTTTTGTATTTGTATTATACTTGAATCTATAGTTCTACTACTGGTATGAGTTAAAGAGTATACCACACCCTGTCTTAATTAAGTCATTCGTTTTGTGCTCCTTGCTTGGGTGGGTGTATCCACAACTGTGTGAGGTCTGAGAGGGGGCTACTACCTGACATTACTGATGTTCTACTTGACATTCTACTTGTTGTGGGGAGAGGTTAGAGGGGAGTTTGAACGTGAGGTGAGTTTGTCTCTCTGAGAGTTTATCTCTGAGTTTTTTTTGTAAGTTTTGCTGCTGGTTTTTGAATTTAGATTAAATCTTTAACAGTGCTGGCTTGTCTGGGGACTGTGGCTGGATGGATTGAAAAATGTTCCCCCCAACCCACCGCCTCCACAAGCCCTTCTTAAATACTGAAAAGTCACTGTGAGTTGGGCTTGAAGGCTATGAGGGGGGAGCTTGAGGAGCTGCAAATGTCCCATATGAGTCATCTCTTAAAGCTAATAGGTGGTGAAAAGTTCAGACACTCAAGTATTTACTAGTTGGATTTTAAGGTTTAAATGTTTTAAAGTTACAAGTTTGAAAGTCAAACTGACAAGTTTGGGTTAAGGAGGGGTAACTGCATATTTAAACTTGAAAGTTGAAACTGACATGGTCATGTATAAATGTGTTAATTAGAGTTAGTGAGCTAGCAAGCTAGGGACCGACAGGGTAAAGAAGAAGTCAGTAGCAATCTAGAAGGGCCACATATGCCATCCAGCTATTGTTGTACACACTGCGAATTAAGAAATTGAGGTTACATTTAAGTTAAGTGTGAATAATGGAGGGAAAGAAAATGGGGCATTATGGGGGGAACGCACTGGGGGTGGAGGGGCATGAATAAGGGTGGCTGGAGACATCGTAATAGTGGATGGAATGGGTCACCATGGAGTGAGGGTGGCAGGCACAGGGAGGATAATGGGGTGCAATGGTTGTGGGGTGACTGTCTGGATGAATATACTATAGAAACTGGGGGTTTATCCAATTTGCTACAGGCTGAGCAGACTGGAAGAGGCGGTACAGGGGCTCTGGATGGAGCTGGAGAGGGTGAGGGGGGCTGGGGCAAGAGGTACCCTGGAGAGGAGTAGCTGGGAGAAGCAGAGGAAGAACAGCAGGGCTAAATCCCATGAGTATGTAGGGAGGGGGAGGGGTAAGGAAAACAGGCAGTCAGTAAGTGGAGGGAATGCTCAGGGCAAGGGGAAGGAGGAGATGAGCACCACTGTGGGGGTAGCAAGTGACAGATTTGCAGTGTTTGCATCAGAGGTGATGGGGAGGTGTCGGAGATTGGTGGGGGGAGGAGAAGGGTAGTGAAGACTCAGGAGTCAGGCTGGGAAAGAAAGAAGGGGGAAGAGCAGGGTAGAGGCAGAGGGAGAGTCGGAAACAGAGGGAAGTTGGAGGAGTCGCAAATGGTGCAGATAGCGGTAATAAGGAGCAGGGTAGTGTGGACTCTGGAAATGTGGACAGTTAAAATAGGAGGAGGGGATGCGGGACAAGAAGATGGGGTTACTAGTGCTGGGGGATTCTATACTGAAAGGGGTCAGATGGGGCAGAAGGGGAAAAAGGCACAGTCGTATTTGGGTCGAGGCTATTCTGGGGTTGATCATGGGCAGGGCGGGGCAGGCACTTCTCAAGTGCACACATAAGGAGAGGAAGAAACCTCACATAGTGATGCATGTGGGTAGAAATGACTTGGCAGCAGAGACGGTAGAGGTGGTAAAGGGGAGGTTTGAGGATTTAGGTAGGCAGTGTTAGGAGGTAGGGGGGTCGGTGGCATTCTCTAAGGTACTCCCAGTACCATATGCAAGTAGAGAGAGGAAAAAAAGGATAGAGGAGTTCAATGAGTGGCTGAGGGATTGGTGCCATACCAGGGAATATGGATTAGTGTCAGACTGAGGCAGGACCTGGGGCAATTGTGACCTGTATGCAGGGAACAGGTTACATTTGAGCAGGGAGGGGAAGGGAGTACTAACACAGGGAACAGAGTGGTATATATCAACAAAGGTGGATTTAAGCTAGGAAGGGGGTGGTGAAGGGACCATTGATCTGAAAAGGGGAGCCTAGTGAGCTCAACCCCCCCCCCAGTTAAGGGCAAAGGCAGTGGGGAAATGGCACAGGGAGGGATAAGGGGTGGGAAAAACAGGGTATGAAAAGGAGGAGACAGGCTGGAGGGTGATCTCACTGAATGTAAGAAGCCTAAGGAATAGAACAGCGGAGTTACAGGCTCTCATGGCAGTGGAGGGGGTGGACATTGTGGTCATCATGGAAACGTGGGCCACCCAGTGCCAGGACTGGGATATGATGATCCTGGGGTTCAGGTTATTCAGAAAGGATAGGGCTAAGGGGAATGGGGGGTGACAATCTATGTAAGGGAGAGAATAAAGTGCAATAGGGAGGAAGGTGGGGAGGGGAGGACAGAAGCACTACGGATGCAGTTCCAGGATGCAAAGAATAGGACACTGAGAATGGGGGTGGTGTACAGACCACCAGCTCAGGGGAGTGACATGGACAGAGAATTAGCTGAACAAATTAAGAACGTCTGCAGGAAGGGGAACACAGTGGTGGGGGGGGACTTCAACCTACCGGGGGTGGAGTGTGGTACCCCACCCACCACGAGTGCAAGGGAGTGGGTCTTGTTAGAAGCGTTTGAAGACAGCTTCCTGACACAGCTGGTCCAGGGGCTGACTCAGTTAGAAAGGACTCTGGACCTTGTATTGGATAACAAGGAAGCTGTGAGGAATCTGGAAGTGGAGAAACCACTAGCTGGAAGTGACTACTATACGGTGTGGTTCACGCTCAACATGGGGAGGGAAACAGGGGGTATGGGTACAAGGGTGATTGAGTTCGGGGGGGTGGACTTTAAGAAGATGGGGGAAATTTTGGGCAGGCACCTGGCAGGTATGCAACCACACATGGATGCAGACCAGTAATGGGACACCATAAAGGAAGGGCTGGCAGAGGCTACTGAGTCTTGCACTAGGAAGAAAAGCAAGAAGGGAAGGGCAAAGAAACCCAGTTAGCTGACACAGGAGGTTATGGAAGGGGTGAGGGCCAAGAGGGCAGCATATGGAAAGTACAGGAAATCGGGGAGTGGTGAAGATAAAGATATGTAAATGGAGAAGTCCAGGGAGGTTACCAGCCTGGTCAGGGTGGCCAAGGCTTCCAGGGGGCTGAGACTGGCACAGGGAATCAAAAGTGGAGAAAAAGACTTCTTCCACTACATTGGAGAGAGAGAGAGAAGAAGGAGCAAGGATCAGCTGGTGAGGATTAAGAAGAACGGGGGGGAAGGGTGGAGAAAGGGGCAAAGCAGGTAGATGCACTGAATGAATACTTCTGCTCTGTAGTCACACAGGAGAAGGGGAGGCAGATACCCCAGGCAAGGGGGTAAGGAGACAACACATGTAGGGATTACAGAGAGCAAGGTACTAGATGGGTTGAGGGCATTAAGGGTGGACAAAGCACCTGGACCTGATGGCATTCACCTTAGGGTAATAAGGGAGTTGGCAGAGGTCCTGGCGGGGCCACTGGCTGACCTGTTCAATACCTCCCTGGACACAAGATGTGTATCACAGGACTGGAGAATGGCCCATGTGGTGCCCATCCACAAAAGTGGCCCAAAGGATGAACCAGGAAACTATAGGCCAGTGAGTCTCACATCGATCGTGGGAAAGCTCATGGAGACAATCCTAAAGGAGAGGCTAGTAAACTTCTTGGAGGAAAACAGTCTCCAGGATGGTCAACAGTATGGGTTTGTAGTGGGTAGATCCTGCCAGACAAACCTTGTAGAGTACTATGACTGAGTGACGTGGGAACTGGACAAGGGCCATTTAGTGGATGTCCTGTATTTAGACTTTAGCAAGGCCTTTGATTCAGTGCCGCATGGGAGGTTGGGTGGGGAGCTAGAATATGTGGGGACAGGACCAAAAATGGTGAAATGGATCACAAACTAGCTAAAGTGAAGGCAGCAAAGGGTGGTGGTGGGGACCTCTCATCACAGAGAGTGGTAATGAGCGGGGTACCATGGGGATCGGTACTGGGACCTGTGCTGTTTTGGATTTTTATTGCAGATATCTCACACAGGATCTGGAGCAGGATCAGTCTGTTTGCAGATGATACCAAGATGGGAGCTGTGGTTGATGATACAGAGGGGTGGAAGGGGTTGTAGGAGGAGCTGACTAAGCTGCAGGAGTGGGCGGAAACATGGCAGTTGGGGTTCAGTGCCAAGAAGTGCAAGACTCTGCACTTCGGAGCCAGGAACCAGGGGAGGGATTATCACTTGAATGGGAGTACAGTTAGGGAGCTCCACAGAGGAGAAGGACCTAGGAGTGATCATTACGGGGAGCATGAACAACTGTGCTCAGTGCAGGATGGCAACAGCAAATGGCAACAAAATGCTGGAGTGTATTGCAAGAGGGAGCGCCTCCAGAAGGAGGGAGGTTATCCTACCCCTGTATAGGTCATTGATCAGGCCCCACCTGGAGTACTGTGTGCAGTACTGTCACCCATCCTGAAGAAGGACATCAGATTGTTGGAGGTGGTGCAGCGAAGAGCCACAAAGATGATCCAGGGATTAGAGAGGGACACGAGAGGGCATTGACTGAGATTGGAGGGGGAAGATTCAGGCGGGAGATGAGGAGACATTTTTTCACTGAAAGAGTGGTGGACAAATGGAACACCTTACCAGATGACATAGTGTCCTGTAAGACGATGGGCAGTTTCAAGAGGGGTTGGGACAGGGTAAGGGTTAGGGATACTGGGAAGGGGGGGCAGGGTAAAGTGGCATAAAACACTGTGAAGAACATGTTTTTAAACACGCACTTTACTCCAACTCTGTTTGCACTAATTTCATTTTAGCACAAATGCACTTTATGTTTATATGCACTTAAAAGCACAGCATCACTTTAAAATGATTTGTATCACATGATCTTGTGACTGCTATTAAAGAAGTCTGTCAATAGAGGGTGAATACTTTGAAAAAGCCTATTGTATAGGTGAAACGTCAGTCTCTTTTCACCACCTGCTTTGCAATCTTTTGCACAAATAAAACTGCTTAGTCCAGAAAGCTGCTGTATGGACATTCAGTTTATTGAATTGGGAGAGAGTTCTGTGACTTTTTTCAGACTGCATTAATTCATTGTCTCACAAAGAACCCATCCCTGTGAGTGGCTCCGAACCAGGAAGTGGCAATGCAGTCCCTCCAAAACTGTGTGCACGATACAGAATGTAGGTGCTCATTGCAACAGCTTAAAAATATACAACCTACCAACAGGCACAGAGGGCCCTGATAGCATAGGTTTCCTGCTCACATTCCTTTGCTCCATTCTGCCCCTCTCCCCCTGGAGTACATGCTGGAGCTGGGGAAAGCGTACCGCTCACTGGGACCAAAGCCGACCTGCACTGAGGCCAGATGTTGCTCCATTGTCCCCTGATTTCTCCATTTTATGGAGAAGCAAAAAGTCCTCCATCTTGCCTGGCAAAAAAAAAGGTCATTTACCAGGATACCAGGATGTTTATAGCTAATTAATAATTCACAAAGGTTATGACACAGCAAAGAGTATACATCATGCTGCTAATAGCCCTGAGAGTCAAAGACATCAAATTACATACCTCTCATCCTGCCAGGCTACTAGCCTTTTTTCCCCAATGGTACCTAGTCTTTTGAATCAGCAGATTTTGCTATTGCAGAACTCACTAAGAAAGGCATTCTGTTTTATCCCCAATCTCAGTGCCAGCAGCAGCCAAGGTCGCTGGGCTCCTAGCTATCTCAGTGGGTGTGGAGTAAAATATTAAAAAAAAATCAAAAAGCCCAGTGATGACAGCAATCAGCAGAAGCCAGTCAAGGTATTGTTAAGCATCTCAAGGTAACTGCTACCTTTGCTGATATTGCAACTATGAGGGCCACCCCAGATAAATTAACTTGACAGTATACTTTACAGGTGAGTCCTCTGGGTGTGTCAGTTTCCCCTTCCCCCTCCTTTCCCGTGACCCCCTCAGCCCCTCTCTTCCCCCGTCTCATGAGTTAGCGCCAACAGCCTGCTCTGGTGAAACAGAGTGTAACTTGGATTCACATACTTGCCTGAGGCTTTCTCTGCAGCAGCAGCTCCGAACTGATGGTACCCCTGCACTAGCCTAGCTGGTAACTTGTTGACCAGGGCACATCCTGCTCAGAACTGTACAGCTGCATATTTAATTTTTCCATGGGTATAGTACCAAGAAAAATGGCTCAGGCAGGGTATATCCCTCCTTGGACCCCTGACTCAGACCTCCAGCCTGCCTAAAGGTCCCATGTGTGGGGCCATCACACCGCAGCTGCACGGATGTGCGCCACTACAGAAATCCCTAAGAAACTCTCCAGATGGTTGGGAGGTGTGTGATGAAATGGCTGCTTCTGTACAACAACAGGATTGTGGAGCTGCTGGTATATGGCAACCCATGCTGGGTGACCATTGACATGTACCCCTCTAACAAATCAATCAGGTACTCTTGTATAGTATGACCACAAGAATGTTGGCCTTTTTGGGGGGGGGCAGGTGATTTTGTTAGGTGCTTGGGGGGGTTGAGATGGGGAAAACCTGCTCTCTGATAAGTGACCAAAAACCCAGGGACTAGCCACTACAAAGCCATTGCCCATGCAAACAACATTGTCCTTTTTCGCTTGTTACTGAATTAAAATTACCATGATGGGCAGGTGGCCCATGTCCAGTCCACTGTTGCTACTTAGTAGTCTGAGTATGGATCTGGGACTCACGGTTCCAAACAACAATTTGTTCAGAATAGCCTGTTTTCACCTCTAAATATTTAATCCTTTCACCTCTGAAGGAGCCCTCACTGCCTGGAGAGTGATAACTAAAGACAGTAAAAACTAGGGTTGTCAGAACCCTTTGAAGTTCTGGGTTCTAGTTCTAGTCTAGAACTTTTGAAAAAGTTCTAGGGTTCTAATCTTTTTTAGAACTTTTTAGAACTCAAACACTATTTTTTTATTGTGCTGCCAGTAATGAAGATAGTAACAAAATACATGTAAAGTAAAAACTGTTCAATATAAGGGGGAGAGAAATTATCATGTGTGACATTGATAGGAATACAGCTAGGTTTATCTATGGTTTCTTCTGTTTGCTAAAGCCAGCAACTTAATACATAACAGGCCCCCCCACTCACCATATGTTAAAAGTTTTCCTGCTGCAGCTGCATCATAGTTCCTTAGTGAAAGAAAGAGGCACATTAGCCATTTATGTACTCAGTTATATATACTCATCGTCATGAATTATGAGAAAAAATAACTGATATTACTTAATTTCAGCTATTTGCTGCTTTCTGTTTTAAATGAGTAAATCAAAAGTTGCTATGTTTAAAAGAAAGCTTTTATAACAAAGTCAAGCTAAGTATTACAGCAGCAGCATGTGGAACTGTTGCAAAACATATTATGTCATAACGTAGTCAGTCAAGACATTTGAATTAAAAAAATATGCCAGTCATTGTTGCTGGCAAAAAATGCATGCCATTTTCTAAGATAATGCATACATATACCAACATTTTTGTTGGCAAATGGAAGTAATACATACAACTTTCTAAGATGATGCATTTTTGCAGCTGATACTTCAATAAAATCTGTATTTCAGTCACATAAATGAAAAAAGTGGTTTCCTCACCACATTCTAACTTAAGGAACATTTAATGTAGCTGCAGCAGTTGGCATGTGATGTTTAAGGGACAGCGTCTGTCAACCCCATTTTGTATCAAATTATCATTCCTTGTAAAGCAAAAACACTTTATGATACGTCACATTCTGTGAAAACTGCTGATGCAGATTTTCTTTTTATTTCTGATTCCTTTATTCTTTTTTAAAGGGGACAGGACAATTGTGCTAGGTGGCAGCAGTTTGCAATGTATTTAATAAGAACATATATTATGTGTACAGTAGGTTCAGTCTGTCATCATTTTTTTCCTCACCATCCCCAGCCGATCACGGATCTGTAAATGAAAGGACTAAAACAACACCCACCTTTCACCCCATCACCCATTCCACTTTTCTTCCACCACCCTCATCTGTGCAGTAGCACCCATGCCACCCTTACACCCATGTTAAAACCAACCCACAACCCTCACCCATGTACTAGCATCCATTTTTGGTTTATGGCTAACATTTCTATGATTGAAAAAATAATAAACAGCTACCAATTAGAACTCATTGTTTTGTCCTCTTTAAAATTGAAAAATAGACTGTCTCCTGTCCCAGCCCATACTGATGCGCCACAAAGTCACAGAAGGTAAATCCAAAAATATATGTTTGCACTCTAACTATAAATAATATGATACAGAAAGGAGTGACGTGACAGTGTCCCTTTTATGACAAATTTGGGCCTGTTCCCACTGATGTTAAAATTGCCCTGTATATAAAACTTGTTGACTTTAGTTTAGACCCTAGCTACAAAGCAGTTTGCTATGAAATGGTGAAAGTTTTGGGGGGGTATATAATCCAAGGTAGTAGATCGAGAAAGGAGAGAGACAACCAAAGTCATCACAGTCTGTAAAAGTTTCCTTTTTGGTGCAGAGAGACTCTGTCCCACACAGTATTTACCAGCCACCACCATCTGAGTTGTCATCACCATCAACACTCACAATATCAATCACTTCAGGATCAGTTTGTATACTCTTGTAGGGATAAGAAAATCTTGACTTATTAACTTTAATAAAAGTTAATGTGTGTACATTTTCTGACAGCAACCTACTTCTGGTGTCTGTCACAATATTGCCAGCTGTACTAAACATGCATTCTGAAGAGACACTTGTTGCAGGTCAACCAAGATATTTACAGGCTTCATCATACAGCTCTGTCCAAATTGACTTTTTTGATCTCCAGTATTCAAAAAGGACATCCATCAATAGGAATAGGCAGTTCTTGCAGGTAACTGTCTACCATGATGGACAGAGACCGCTCAGAAGAGGAATCAGCAGAAGCTGGTATGGCAGCAATTTGGGAAAGGTTTTGCCACAGATTTAATCTGCTACTAACGGTTGAAGAAGTGGCAGTTGTGGAACAACTACTGTTAATGTTTGGTGACTTTTCCAGTTCTGTATCCCTTTGTGAAGATGAACCTGCATGTTGTGGTGATGACAACCTGAGGGTACTGTGCGTGTCTATGTTTGACTTCTGTGAGTGCTGCAGCTCATCTAGCAGCATACATTTGTACTGCTCTATATCATCTGTTTTTGGAAGATGTGTAGCCTTGAACCTGGGATCTAAGAGAGTTGCAAGGATGTAGTGTTTTGATTTCATCATTGCAACTAATTTGTCATTGGTTTTGAAGCGCTGCTCGCTCATTCTCTTTATGAGATTCCCATGATACAGGCGACATATTGCCTGCGCTTCAGATCTGTCTTTTTCTATTTGTAGATTTAGAACACTAAGATGATGTGAAATGAGCATTATGAGTGGGATAACCTGACTCACAGATGCGCCTTCAGAAGACATGTCCCTTGTAGCTGTCTCAAAAGGAGCTAGGATACAGCACACTGTCTCCATTAATTTCCACTGCAGCACAGACGGCATAATGCCATCTCCAATAATGTAACTGGAGCAATACTCATGTACAGCTTGCTTTTGCTCCAAGAGGCGCTGCAGCATATAAATCGTTGAGTTCCAACGAGTGGAAACATTTTGAATCAGCTTTTGCTGGGGCAGCTTGTGTTTTTTTTGCAGTTCGGACAATGTCCGTATAGCCTTGATTGAATGTGAAAAGTGAGTCACAATTTTTTTGCAAACAGCAATCATACCATCCACTTGTGTTTCGTTGCTGAGAAATCCCATTACAATTAAGTGTAAGCAATGTGCAAAGCAAGAAGCATGCAGAAATCCTCCATCCTGTACTGCTTTCAAGATGTTGGCTCCATTGTCACTTACTATGAAGCCACATTTTAGACCGTGAAAATAAACCCATTAAGTCAAGGAGGTCATTTAGTTCCTGCAAGATGTTTGCAGCAGTATGACTTTGCCCAAACTCTTTATATGCAGCAGCGCTATCTTTTGGGGTGTCTTTGTTTTGAAGAAGCACAAAGCGACCCATTGTGTGAGAGGACATGTAATCTATGTTTTGAGTGCTGGTCCACATATCTGTTGTGACATGAATAACTCCACCTCCAGTTTTAAGTGCAAGCATTACTGTCGCTTTTAAAGCCTGATAAATGTTTGGTATTTCAACATAGGAAAAGTACCTTCGGTGAGGAACATTATATGAGGCTCTGCTAATGTCATAGGCTCCTAAAATCCTCATGATCTACCAAAAGAGTATGGGAGAAGGGCTCCGGCTAACAGTTCACCAATTCGGTGATTAAGATGAAGGGCCTTTGGATGATTTCTAGTAAAGGTATTCTTCCTTTCAAATGCCTGAGACAGTGTTAGCTGTTTACAACATGTCCCTGCTGGTTTATTATACACTGTGCTTCGATGGGCAGATGGACGTGGAGATGGTGGACTAGGACTTATACATTCAGTGCCATCACTGGATGTGCAACTGGTACTAATGGTGCTGGCATTGGTGGTAGCAGTGATCCTAGGGCTGGCAGTGGTTCTGTCCGCATCAAGTTCAGACAATTCAGTATCCATTTCAGATTCCTGACCCCTCTCCCATGTGGTCTGGAAGATGGAGGACATGGGTTTTGGATGATCAAGCAAAACTGAATGCTTTTTCAGATGGCGTTTAAGAGCTGTAGTGCCAAGGCATGACACAACTTTACCACAGCTTACACTCTGTTTACACAGGGAACAAATTGCTCTGCATGGATCAGTGTTACTGACAGAGAAATAATTCCACACCTCAGATGTGACAGATTTTGTTTGAGTGCTAGGAAGATAGCTAAAGACTGTTTGTGTCTTTTCACCTGTCCTAACAGAACCTGGGACATGCTCCTTGGTGCTAGAAGAGTGGGCAGAAGACTCTGATGGATTATCATTGCTGGTCAACACAGAAGTGGTGGATTCAATGGATATGTTCTTTTCATTGCCAACAGTGCTGGATGTATTTGCAAGTGCACTAGCTGATTCATTGTCAGCAGACTTGCTCATTTCAGTTTGTTGAGGAAGTAATGATTCGTCGTGAGACACAACAGTGTCGGGCTGAGACAAAGAGCTACTGTCTGAGTCAGAGAGGGACTCACTGTCACTTGCATTATTGCTGCTAGTCACAGGGATCTTAACAGCATGAATGGCATACCTTATGGTGCCTCTCCATGTGACCCCAGCAGCTGTACAGGTTTTCTTAAAAGGTCCCCTTACCACACTTCACTGTTGCTCTTTTGCTGTTTGTTGAATTTTTATCAATGAAACATTTTGGTTATTTCTGCTAGCACCAGGATTGACCACTACCACCAACACCTGCTCCAACACCAGCACTAGATGCTTCATCTATGTTGGTGTCAGCCATAACAGACAGTACCAGTACTACCGGTATATGGTGGAACCACTCACACCCAAACAATTCCTGTGTAACAAAGCAATGCGATCTGTGATGCGCTGGCTACTACTAAAATTTTATTTTGGTTGTGTGACACTGTGATACCGTGGACTGAAAGTAATTGAAGAACATGACAGTTTGCAACTAAAGGATCCCAGGTTCAAAGGCTTACAGAATGATTGGGCTGCTGGGCATATGCATACACATAGCAGTCAAGGGGCGCATAGCAGCAGGGTGATGGGCTGACCACAGGAGACGGAGTCACATACGCAACCCAGGGAATGAGAATTATATTTCTACATTTCTGTCATGTAAGGTTAATGCAACCACACAACTGGCCATTGGGCTTCTCTCTGTAACACACACACTGGGTAGGGTACAGTGCAGTCAAGGGGCACACAGCAGCAGGGTGATGGGCTGACCACAGGAGACGGAGTCACATACACAACCCAGGGAATGAGAATTATATTTCTACACTTCTGTCATGTAAGATTAATGCCACCACACAACTGGCCACTGGGCTTCTCTCTGTAACACACACTGGGTAGGGTACAGTGCAGTCAAGGGGCACACAGCAGCAGGGTGATGGGCTGACCACAGGAGACAGAGTCACATACATAACCAACAACTCAGGGAATGAGAATTATATTTCTGTTTCTGTCATGTAAGGTTAATGCCTCCACACAACTGGTCACTGGGCTTCTCTCTGTAACACACACACTGGGTAGGGTACAGTGCAGTCAAGGGGCACACAGCAGCAGGGTGATGGGCTGACCACAGGAGACGGAGTCACGTACACAACCCAGGGAATGAGAATTATATTTCTATGCCTCTGTTATGTAAGGTTAATGCCACCACACAACTGGCCACTGGGCTTCTCTCTGTAACACACACTGGGTAGGGTACAGTGCAGTCAAGGGGCACACAGCAGCAGGGTGATGGGCTGACCACAGGAGATGGAGTCACATACATAACCAACAACTCAGGGAATGAGAATTATATTTCTACATTTCTGTCATGTAAGGTTAATGCCACCACACAACTGGCCACTGGGCTTCTCTCTGTAACACACACTGGGTAGTGTACAGTGCAGTCAAGGGGCACACAGCAGCAGGGTGATGGGCTGACCACAGGAGACGGAGTCACATACACAACTCAGGGAATGAGAATTATATTTCTACGCTTCTGTCATGTAAGGTTAATGCCACCACACAACTGTCCACTGGGCTTCTCTCTGTAACACACACTGGGTAGGGTACAGTGCAGTCAAGGGGCACACAGCAGCAGGGTGATGGGATGACCATAGGAGATGGAGTCACATACATAACCAACAACTCAGGGAATGAGAATTATATTTCTGTTTCTGTCATGTAAGGTTAATGCCACCACACAACTGGCCACTGGGCTTCTCTCTGTAACACACACTGGGTAGTGTACAGTGCAGTCAAGGGGCACACAGCAGCAGGGTGATGGGCTGACCACAGGAGACGGAGTCACATACACAACCCAGGGAATGAGAATTATATTTCTACGCTTCTGTCATGTAAGGTTAATGCCACCACACAACTGGCCACTGGGCTTCTCTATGTAACACACACTGGGTAGGGTACAGTGCAGTCAAGGGGCACACAGCAGCAGGGTGATGGGCTGACCACAGGAGATGGAGTCACATACATAACCAACAACTCAGGGAATGAGAATTATATTTGTTTCTGT
Source organism: Neoceratodus forsteri (assembly GCA_016271365.2). Taxonomy (NCBI): domain Eukaryota; kingdom Metazoa; phylum Chordata; order Ceratodontiformes; family Ceratodontidae; genus Neoceratodus; species Neoceratodus forsteri. The sequence goes on from CM028132.1 coordinate 503,551,700, forward strand.
CATGTAAGGTTAATACCACCACACAACTGGCCACTGGGCTTCTCTCTGTAACACACACACTGGGTAGGGTTAGGGTACAGATTTATTTGCCTTTTTTTTGCCCCCCTTGTTATATGCTTGTTGCTGGCAGCTGCTGAGTGTGCAGTGTGCACCACGGTGCAGTGCTGCAGTTTCAAATAATTACAATCACATTTCACAAAGGTTCTTCACTTCTTTTTTTTTATTCTCTCTCCTAAGTCCTCCTGATATTGGTTGATCTCGGTCTCGACCCCTCCCTATTCCTCAGTCCCTTCCCAATTCTTGATTAATCCCTCCACCTGTCCTGAACCTCCCCCTAGTCCCACTCCCACCCGATTTTGAGCCTTTTTTTCAGCCTTTCTCTCGTTCTCGGTCTCACATGAAAATGGATGGTGGAATTTTTTAAATAGCACTGCAGCAACTAGCAGCAAGCCGGGCTGCAGTCCCGATTATGCCACACTGACTCCTGGGCCCTGGCCTGTATAGTATCGGACAAGAGAATGCCTGGCGGCGGTAGTAGAGTAGCGGTATGCTAACTGCTAACGCTACAGTTAAGTAGGCTGCTGCTGCCTCCGAATCCTCAGCAAATGGCGCTCTGTCTCGACTTGCATCTGCTATAAATACCCCCACAGATCCCACGGCTCTTGCAGCTTACTTAGTATTGGTCAGGTGGTGAGGAGATGACTTCACTTGAGCGTACGTACGTAAGTACATTACGGAAGTGCAAACAGACAAATCGCGGTGGATGGCAAGTTCAACCCCCCCCCAACAACACTGCTGCTGCTGCACCCCCCTCGGGGCTGCCACTTGCCTGCTGCTGCCTAGGAGTTGGGACATGCCTCCTCCGGTCCCCACACATACTCCTACACCCCCCCCTTCGGGGCTGCCTGCTGGGTCGTACCTCCTCCGCCCTCCTCTCCACACACACGCTGGGACTCAGATTCGAGCCCTTTTGCGAACCTTTTAGTGTTCGAGTTCTAAGTTAGAACTCGAACACCAGAGTTCGAGGAGGGTTCGAATCTTTGACAAACTAATTCTGGCAACCCTAGTAAAAACCCTGGGGAGAATGAGCCCCCCCCCACTATCTGAGACTTTTGAGGAGAAATTTGCTAAGTTGTTGCTGGAGGAAGGGAAAATTGTGGAGGACTTAAAGAAACTATTCCTGCCACCTGGGGGTGTTCCTCCCGCAACACCCCCTCCCTCTCCAGCACCCATTATTGCCACTCCTTCTGTGCCCATGCCAATGCTGGCTCCTATGTCTGTACCTGCCCTTAGTCACGACTCTTACTGAAGGTTGAGAATCTTCTCCAGCACCCTTCCCACCCCCCAATGGGACGATGATTGGGAGACCTGGAAGAATTTTGTTGCCCCTTTGGTACCTGAATGGCAGTGTGCAGAGGCTGAGAAATGGAAAAGATCATTGAAAGTTTGAGGGGTCCCGCCCTAGAGGCCATTAAATTTCTGAGGTCCACAAATCCTAATGCATCTGCCCAGAAGTACCTATCTGCACTTGAAGACAATTTTGGGAGCACTGAGTCAGGAGAACTTGATGTGGAAATTTCAAGGTACAAAACAATGGTCAGGGGAAAGTTTGTTTGCATATGTTCCTCATCTGGAAAGAGTGCTGCAGAAGGCTTACTGAAAAGGTGGGGTGCGATATGGCCGCCACCATACATTCAGTCACTTCACTACCAGTCTAGCATTGCTTGTAAAGCGCTTTGGGATACTGTGTATGAAAAGCGCTATATAAATGCTGATTCTTCTTCTTCTTCTTCTTCTTCAGTGACTTAAACCATGAGAGGCTGGGGCACATACTGCAACATGCAAAGCATTCTAAATTGCGGCTCCTTCAATCAAGGCTCCCAGATTGAAGGAGTAACCCACCGGACTATTGTGACTTGATAGAGGAACTCCTGGAGGTTGAACATGAAGAGGGGGATAGTAATTCAAGGGTGAGCACAGCCCAAGTGATCACGGCATCTTAAGGCCCTTCTGAAGTGGGGACCAATAAGGGTGTGCCACCATGGGATGAACTGCTGAGGGAGTTCAGGGAAACAAAAAGCAGTCTCTTTATGAAGGCCGCTCCTGCAAGAACAGGCACCGACCCTTATCCAACTGCATGTGCTATGGGGGTGGAGGTGTCCACCCAGGCATCTCCTGCTGACAGCAGCTCGAAACTTGATGTCTTGACTATGGAAGTAAGAGAACTGACGAGATGTCTCCAAATGCTCACCACACAGCAGACAGAGATGGCACCAAGGTTTTCAGTTGGTAGTACCACCGCCCCAGCTCCCAGTGTGATGCCTTGGCCACCCCAAATCCCAGAAAATATATTTTGCCATAATTGTGGGAAGGATGGGCACATGAAGAGAGAATGCCGGTCCACAAAAGACCTAGATAAAGTTGTATACAGGCTTCAAGGAAAGCTTTGGAGAACGAATCAGCGGTCGAGGTGTGCCCAAAATGACCACAGTGAGGGTTCAAGAAGTAGTAACTCAAATCCCTATGTGGCTAAATCATCTGTCCAGGCTCCTGCTGCTGCCCCTCCAGACTGGTCCAAAATAGTGGGCCCTTCAATGGAGACTACCGTGGCTGTGACTGGTATTCCTACTTGGGCTGTGCTGGACAGTGGGTCCCAAGTGACCATTGTATTTAAGGACTAGAATGACAAACACTTATCTGCTGTGCCCTTATAATCCCTAGAAGGTCTACATGTGTGGGGGCTGAATGGCCAGTCTTATCCCTACCTAGGACATGTGCGCCTCTGGTTGTCATTTCCTGCAGCTGTAATTGGAGTAGAGAAGCAAGTCGAGACACTGGCCTTAGTTTGTCCCCCTACTGGACTGTATGATGGAGTTCCCCTGTTAACTGGGACCAATGCCCATATGTCTGGGAGATTGGCACAACTCTGTCATGAGAAACAAGTTTGACAGACTGGGAGGGCCCTAAGAATTCCCGCTCTGATCAAGAGGGCCTATGATTTGCAGCAGAACCCCAAGGGAGTGGACCAGAATGAACTGGTAGGGGTCGTGTGGAAGAAGGATCCTGATTCAATGGTACTGGCCCCTAACGCCCAGTGCACTGTTCAAGGGGAGGTCTGCCTCCACAAAGATGTCAACAAAATACTGATGTTGGACACGCCAGGCGATGGAAAATTGCCAGAAGGATTATTGGTTAAGCTCAGCATCTTACCAGCTCATCCTCATGCCTATGCATGCCGAGTGATGGTCCAGATTCATAATGTCAGATCGGGAGATCTGGGTGAACAGAGGATGCACCCTAGCTATGGTACACTGCGCAGACACTACAGTGTTGTCCAGCAACAAGCACCCTGGCAAGACAGATAGAGTGACTCCCGACTTGTTTGATTTTGGTGACTCCCCGTTGCCAGCTGAATGGAAGACTAGAATTAGCCAGAAACTTGCCCAGAGAGATCAAGTGTTTTTGTTGAAGGAATGGGACATGGGATGTGTCCAGTGTGTGGAGCATCACATACGCCTGCACGATGAACGGCCGTTTTGAGAGAGGTCTTGATGCCTAGCCTCTGCAAACATAGATGATGTGAGAAGACACTTGCAGAAAATGCATGCAGCTGGTGTGATACAAGAATCCAGGAGCCCATATGCTTCTCCCATTGTGGTTGTGCATAAGAAGAATGGATCTGTGAAAATGTGTGTTGATTATCGAACTCTGAATCGGCAGACCATCCCCGATCAATACACCATGCCTTGTATACAAGATGCTCTGGATTGTTTGAATGGGAGCAAGTAGTTCTCGGTGTTGGATCTTCATAGTGGATTTGTCTAGTGCACTTACCTGGTCAACAAAAACTAAATAAATAAACAAAAATAAAATATTACCAGATTCCGATGGCTCCGGAGGACCATGAGAAGACAGACTTCATCTGTCCTTTGGGGTTCTACAAATTCCTGAGAATGCCTCAGAGGATATCGGGCACCCCAGCCACCTTCCAGAGACTGATGGAATGAGCAGTGGGAGACGTGAATTTGTTAGAATGCCTGGTGTACTTGGACAATGTCATTGTGTTTGGGAACTCCCTAGAGGAACATGACAGTCAACTGTTCAAAGTACTAGACTGACTGGAAGATTTCGGCCTCAAGCTGTCCATTGACAAGTGCCAGTTTTTCCAAACCTCTGTGAAGTATGTGGGGCACATAGTGTCTACAGAGGGGATCGAGACTGAGCCTAGTAAAGTTGAAGCCTTGACTACTTGGCCCCAGCCCCACAATTTGAAAGAACTACAGTGTTTCCTGGGATTCTGTGGCTACTACTGCTGGTTCATAAATTACTTTTCCAAAGTGATTTGGCCACTCTTGAAACTTACCCAGGGTTACCCTCCTACCAATCAGAAATAAAAAAAATGGTCTTTCCAAGAACCAGACAAAGCATATTTGCACCCAGGTGAACTTTTCGGGTCCTGTTGGATGCCTGACTGTGAAGCAGCTTTCCACAAAGTCACATACCACCTCACTCACGCCCCCATCCTCGCTTATGCTGATCCCACCAAACTGTGTGTGCTGCATACTGATGCCAGTCTGCAGGGTCTAGGAGCTGCACTGTATCAAGACCATGAGGATGGTTTGAGACCAGTGGCATTTGCCAGTAGGAGCTTGACCCCATCAGAGCGAAACTACCCTGTGCACAAGTTGGAGTTCCTTGCGTTAAAATGGGCCATTGTCGACCAGATTCAGGATTACCTCTATGGGGCAAACATATTGGTGAGAACTGAAAATAACCCATTGACCTATGTACAGACTTCAGCTAAGTTAGATGCCATGGGGCACCAGTGGCTTTCTGCATTGTCAACATTTGATTATGTTGTTGAATACAGACCAGACCTGAATCATATTGATGCAGACACCCTATCTCGGAGGCCCATTTCCAAGAGTGACTGGGTCAGGCTGTCTGAACCTGACATCCGAGCATTGTGCCAAAAATTTGATAGAAATGAACAGATGTCTACAGACACAGCGGACTGCTTAGTAGATTGCTTGGGCCCCTCTGACACCTGCATACCAGCTGCGTATTGCCACTTCTCTGCTCTAGATATTAGTGCAGTACCTCAGTTTGACAATGACAGCATTCAGTGGGCTCAATCCCAAGATCCTATGATTCAGCCAGCACTTGACGCCCTTCATGCAGGAAAAGATGTGTCCAAGTTGCGTTCCTCTGATCTGCGAACCGCTTTATTGTTTAAAGAAGGCCCCAGGTTGAAGCTGCTTAATCAGTTGTTGTATAGAGAGACTGTAGATCAGGGTGGCCAAATAGACAAGCAACATTGGTCCTGCCCACAGCCTTCAAAGATTTATTACTGAGGTCCCTCCACAATCGTATGGGCCACCTCGGTATTGACCTGACCCTTAACCTAGTATGATCTCGATTCTACTGGCCCAAGATGGTGGCCGATGTTGAGCATATGTAAGGACTTGTAGTTGCTGTCTGCAGAGAAAAGCCCTGCCTCAGAGGGCTGCCCCAACTTGTCAACATTACTACCAGCACCTCAATGGAACTAGTCTGCATAGATTTCTTGAGTTTAGAGCCTGATCAGCGAAACACTGGCAATGTGTTAGTGGTTATGGACCATTTCACATAGTATGCACAAGCTTTTCCACCAAAGATCAAAAACATCTACCGTGGCCAAGGTGCTAGTGAAAATTTCTTCATCCACTGTGGTGCCCCCAGCAAATTCACTCTGATCAGGGCCGGACTTTGAGAGTTGGCTGATCAAAGAAATGCTCTCTATAGGGGGTGTGAAAGTCAAGAACTACCCTTACCACCCACAGGGGATCCTCAACCAGAACGCTTTAACCGCACCCTACTAGACATGCTAGGCACCCTCCACCCAAAAGATAAGCATAAATGGAGTCAGCAGATTAGCACCTTGGTACACACATACAATTGCACAAAGAATGATGCTACCGGGTTCTCTCCCTACCACCTCATGTTCGGGAAAGAGGCCCGGTTGCCTGTTGATGTCTGTTTTGGGGTTTCTCCCGATGGGGTCCAAGCCGAAGATTACCTGCAATATGTACAAAAACTGAAAGCTCAATTGAAACATGCCTATCAACTGGCCCAGACAATGGCCGCCAAAAGAAATCTAGCCAACAAAGAGAGAGACATGATAGAAAAGCAAAGGCTCAAGAGCTTAGGCCTGGAGACCGTGTGTTGTTGCAAAATTTATGATTGCATGGTAAACACAAAATTGCTGATCGATGGTACCATCTTCCCCATGTCATAGTTGGAAAGTTGGATCATTTGCCAGTGTACAAAGTGCACCCAGAGAATAACTTCAAAGCTGTCAAGACCATGTACCATAACCACTTGCTACCTATTGGTCAAGTTATAATGGAGGCTGAACCCACCGATATTAATTCCCCCTGGACCAGTGACTCATGCTGCTGCAAGAAAGAAACAGAGTCAGTCTGCCCCCGTGGTTGCTGATTTAAGACTTCTCCCGCAGCAGGCCCAGAATGCTAGTGACTGCCAGTCTAACTTGGGTGACAGTGAGTGTGATAATGCCTATTATCCCTCATATGAACTGAGTCAGTTGTTTCATGGAAATCCTATGTTGAATTATGGGGATGAAGCTGGGCCTTCTGGACTGCTTAACACCCCGGCATCATCCTTGGAGCCAATGCTCCCTGAAGGTGACGTGCAAAGTATCACGTCTGAGGATGCTGAGTCTTTGTGTATCATGGAACTGTATGATTTGCCTGAAGGAGAGGCTGATGGTATGAGTCTTTCTGGTGACATGCCAGAACTTAAGGAACACTACGAGAGTGCTGACAACCCCCCTTCAGTGCCAGAGTGTATTCAAAATGAGCCAAGTGTTGTAGAAACAGAGACTTCAGAGCAAGGGGCTGATAGTGCTCCCAGCTTGGATATTCCCCTTCATGCAGAGGAACCCCTCACAAGTGATGAAAACTCCAAGATCATTGCTGAAAGTACAGAGACTGCGGTTGTTCACCCCAGAAAGACTGGCCGAGCTGTCAAGCCAGTGGTGTGCTTCAGTTACGATTCCCCCGGGAGGCCAGTGGATTTGCCTCTCAATGTAGTCCACAAAGGTGTTTATGTCTCTCAGAGCTCACTGCCCAAATTGAGCTTGACGGCCCGTTCCAGGTTACTTGTTTTGCCCTCTCACCATGGTGCCCCTTCCCCATCCAGCCCCAAGTTAGCTGATAGGGAAGGGCCCCCTCTTGCATTGTTTAGAGTACAAGAAGTTATTACATGATTCTATATAGTAATGTTCAATTTACCTGTGTGAAATATGCATAATGTTTTGTCAGAATGGAAATGATATAGTGAAGTACATTGAAATGTATAGTAAAGTAACACGTTATGCCAGTTGATGAATCAGATAGTACTTGTATAGCATGCTAATGGTATAAATATCTTGTATATGTTGCATTTTCAATACTATGATGGTACAAACTTGACGTGATCGCATAGTTTTCCCAGGCAGGGAAAGGTGTAAACCCCCTACAAATGAAGGTTCCCAAAATGTCTTCCCTGAGCTTACCAAAATGCTCCCTGCCAGGATGGTGTCCTGCATTTTAGCAGTTTAAATGTGATTATCAGAGCCTGTATAGCCTCTGTGTACTGTCTCTTTAAGAACTGCCTGATTGCAACATGAGTAATCTGAGAGGGAGCTCTGTTGAAAGATGTAACTATTTACTGAAAATCATTTATAGTGATAGTAATAATGTAGTTTGTCTAACCTGCTTTCTTTGTAGCAAGGACTGTTTTGTTTGTCTCCACTACCTTGGTCCTGGACTGCAAATTGGACCAAACAGTACTGGTGAGACCTAAAATGTAGCCGGACTACAGGAGCTGTCTGAATTCAAAATCTGTAGGAACTTTAGTTTGGAGTTTTTTGTGCCTTTTTTGCAACTGAAGGGGGAGCTCTTGCTTTGACTGACAGCCAAATCAGAAAACCAAATCTTTTGGATCTTGGGGAAGTCCCGGGCTGCTTGCAGATTTCAGTTAATTCTGAGCTGGGAAGTGAAATGAGAGGAGTTGAAGTGATTCTGAGCAGGAATCCTGAGTGGATTCACATGGGAAAACTGTGAAAGGGCTAGAGTTTGGCTTACATGTCTGTCTGCTGCTTCTGAGAGGGAGAGAAGCGAATTATTTTGGACTAAATCCAAGTTTTGTGTTACTAATGTAAGCTACTGAGGTGGGACAGGCTCAACCTGAAGAAGACCGACGATTTTGCTGAATGTGATTGGCCTGTCAGGAGTTCCAGCTACCTCTAAGCTCCTGGTGTGTGCAGAGACTTTGTGATTGTGACCGGGGAGCGCTTTGCATGGTACTGTAGAATTCCCTTACATGTAAATGTGCTATGATCTGCTAGTGGGTCGTGAGTTAGTGCCCCACTGTGTGAACTGTGTTCTGCTCACTGGAAGCTGTATCCAGCCTAAAATGGACTGCATCTGAATTTGTCTCCATGCGGTCTGGGCCTTGCCAGACTGGCCCAGCCAGACTACCCAATGCACAGAGAAGCCATCCACGAGAGACCTGCCTGGGGATCAACCCCCTGCTCCACACTTGCACAGGAACGACGCCTCTGCGACTCATGGTGGCCCTGTTTCTCCTAGCATTCCAGATCAACCACCTGCAGTCTTGATTTTCGTCCATCCTGTGTCCAGTCTTGGGTATCATGAGTAAATACCAGGGTAGCTCCCTGCGGCAACAGCTTAATCTGAATGTGTCATCTGATTGTCTTGTTGTTTCGTTTCTTTTATGAACTGAGCCCTCTGGCTCCGGATTATAAATATTGTATACTGTGCATGTTGTGTTTTCCATCACAGGGCCCCAACCAGCTGCAACGCAGGGCATCAGTCCTGGCTAGCCCATCTCTTCTCTACCTGGGTACCCAGAGTTGGACTCTGTGGGGGGACTCAAAGCGCATGCATAACTGCTTGATTGATATAACCTTTAAGCTAATTAACCTGATTTTGCCTCTCCCTTGTTCCAGTCCCCTGAATAAATTAGATCTAACTTTTTCTGCATGTAATCTGACTGTGGTTCCAGTTTGTGCTCAAAGTACTGTACTGCTGCTATTTGCTGTGCCTAACCTTGTTTTACAGGGGGTCCCCAGGGTCGAGCCAGAGGAACCAGCCCTCATGGTAAGTGCAAACAATGTGGGTACTTGTGTGGTGTACCAGAGGTATTGTGAAAGTGATTATTGTACAGTGTTCAAGCCACTAGAGGGGAAAGAGGGGGGTTACAGTGTTCTGGAGGGCTGTTCCCCGGGTAGCTTGATCACTACCAACCCTGACCTCCGGGTGGAGGCACCCATTTCAGAACTCAGGCCCCTTAACCTGCTACTAGCCAAGCAGGCAGGAGTGGTAGCCCTTGGGATACTGCCACCTAGGGGTTACATTTATTTTTGCCCCATCCATGTCCTTACTGCCTTTGTCGTTTTCTCCATTTACCCCTGCCCTTATCCCTATTGACTGCTCTGTCTTGTTGTTACCTCACTAACTACCCTGATTTTTTTGGGGGGCTAGGATTTCCCTTCTCCTTTTCAGTACCTCCCCCCTTAGCTAGTTTAAATGCTTGCTAAAGAAAATTTAAACCTATCACCTATAATCCTGGTTCCCTTCCATGAAAGATGCAGACCATCACACCTGTATAGGCCTACATCCCTCCAGGTGGAGCCCCAGTCCCCAATGAAGCCAAATCCCTGAGCTCTGCACCAGTTTTTCAACCAGTGATTGAATCCCGTGGTGTGGAGTACCCTAGCCTCATCCATGCCATAGACAGGTAGCACTTCCAAGAAAGTTACTGTGTGTGCTACTTGTCTAAGACCCCTCTCCAACTCTACAAACTCCTGTTGTACTGATCTGATCCCATTCTCAGCCAGGTAATTTGTCCCTAGGTGGATAATGACAACTGGCTCACTCCTCCTTATAGCTGCTCCCATGATCCTGAGGATTCATTTCCTGTCCCTCCAAGCCATAGCGCTGGGCAGGCACCTTACCTCCCTTTCCCTTCCCTCCCTCACTTCTACCCCCCTAACAGTTGAGTCCCCCACCAGGAGCTGTTTCCTTTATTTTTATTATTTTATTTATTTAATTTTTGTTGACCGGGTAAGTGCACTAGACAAATCCTGCCTATTTTCAGACACGACCCGGGGGAGGGGGATACAGATAAATGCCAACTGACCTTGAACCAAATTAAGCTGTTGGTAGTATTTTTAGCGAATGAAGGAAATTTGGCCAGGACAGTGGGGAATTCCCTTCTCTTTTCGATAAGCGTCATGGAATCTTTAACATCCACCTGTACTACCACCAATCCAGGCAGATGGGACCTCAGTTTAACGTCTCATCCAAAAGATGGCACCTCAGAAGTGCAGCACCCCTCTCATGCTGCACTACAGTGTCAGTACTGGGATATTAACCCAAAGCCAGATGTGGGAACTGAACCCACAGCCCTCAGATCTCCTGGCCTTTGAGGCGAGTGTGCTACCTACTGAGCCACCTTCCCTTGTGGGGTCCTGTGTCACCCTCCTGTGGATCTCCATTGTGGAGGTTCCCAGCATCCTCCTTGGTCTCCACTGCGGGTGCCTCCATAGAGGAACCATGCTTCACCAGAGTGGCGAATGAATTGTGGAGAGGCTCAACTGGAGGGATGCACCTCTGTTGTACCACCCTCACCCTTTCTGAGCCCACTGTGGTCCAACCACTCCTCTGTCTTGGCAACCTCTGAGGTAGTCGCGGTGACCTAGGTGGTCCCTGGATGGGGGAGCAGGTTTTCTGAATCATTGCCAGGTCAGCATGGAGATGAGCAACCTCCTCCCTCAGGCCAGAGAGGTGCCTGCAAATAGGCCAGCAACGCAGTTTCCAGAATGTCTCCCGGAAGACTGCTGCTCCACAGCCAGTACATTGCACCACTCCCCACATGTTTGTGTCCCTTCCTGTTACAGATGCTTTTGTTTTGTTTTGTTTTTTTGTTCTTGTCTTAGTGTGTGCAAGCTTGTGAGTATCTCTACCCACTATTCCATGTGCTGTGCCTTTAAGGATATGAACAGGTGTATGTTGTTAGCAGTTTTGTGGAAGTGATGTCAGAACCCCTGCTATAAAGAAAGTTATGTGCTTGGGGCAGGTGGTGTGTGGGGAAGGGTGGGAGGGAGTAAACCTATGGCGTCCAGAAACAATCAGCTACAACTCTGACCCTCCACCCCAGGGAGTGCCTTCCTTCCTTCAGACACCTATTTCACAGAGGTTAAGTACCAGGTCTAGTCACAAATGACTGCAAATATCTCCCGGCTACAGTTCCTCCCTGGCAAATTAAAGTTAAAACACTGACAAGTCAACCCCAAAAATAGCATCAATACTAGTTACTTACACAGGTCCAAAAAGTAATAATTCAGTTTAGTGTAGTCTAGAAAATAACCTCCTTGATTTAAGGAATCTCTGGCTGCTTTCTCTCCCTCTATCTCTCTGTTTCAGACAAACTTCTCCATCCTGCCTGTCTGCAGCTGAAGAAGACTTTTTCATTACCTTTACGTGAAAAGTTTGCTCTGTTCTTCTCTGACAGAGTGGCATCTATTCAGTTGGGATTCCATCAGGAAGGTAATCGCCTCACAGTAGCTGAGCTGGGGGGAACAGAGGCACTCTGCCTGTCTGGGAGGAGTTTAGGCCAGTGGAGGTGTCCAAAGTAACTGGAGTGATCTTAGAGCTGAAGCACATAGTTTGCGAACTGGACCCAGCCCCAATGCATTTCTTAACGGGATGCGCCGAGGCTATTAGCTCAGTGTTCGTCAGGATTGCCTGGTGCTCTATGGTGGAAGGGGTATTCCCAGTGTCTTTGAAAGAAGCGCTGGTGAGACCCCTCCTTAAGAAACCTTCCCTCAACCCTGACATCCTGTAGAATTACTGTTCAATCTCCAACCTACCATTTTTGGGTAAGGTTGTTGAGAAATTGGAGGCACAGCAGCTCGAGGACGGCCTCATGTCCTTTGACATCTATGATCCATTTCAGTCAGGCTTTCAGGCTAGATACAGCACAGAAATGGCTCTAGTTAGGTTGCATAATGATCTGCTCAAGGCTAGAGATAGAGGAGACAGGTCAGTTCTTGTGCTTCTCAATCTCTCATCAGCATTTGACACTGTGGACAACATTGTGCTTCTTGATCGGCTCTGTGAGTTTTGCGGACTCGCTGTGCTGTCATCAAAAAGGTTTGAATCCTATCTCTCTGATAGGGTGCAGCGGGTAGTGATGGGGAATTTCTCCCCCCCAATGCCCCTGTCATGTGGAGTACCACAGGGCTCGATCTTGTCACTGATGCTGTTTGCAGTGTACATGCTCCCCCTGGGTGAGATCATTCGACAATACAGTGTGGAGTTTCACTGCTATGTGGATGACACCCAGCTGTATGTTTCTTTTTCACCTGGAACATCAAATGCTGTTGATGTGCTTAACAGCTGTCTGGCTAAAATCAATGACTGGATTGCTTCCAGCTGGCTGAGACTTAACCCAGATAAGACAGAGGTTCTGGTGATTGAGCCGGATCATGGACATGATGGGTTTTCACCAGCAGCAGTCTGTGTTTTGGGGGTTGTGGAAAAGTTAGGTCCTAGCATTTCTAGTGTGGATGTAAGTATGAGTGTTGTCTCTGTGATCTGACTGCATGCTGACTGAATGGTGTCCCAGAAGTGCTGAAGCTTGCGGCAGGTTCAGATCATGTATGTAATTGTTCTCGTGCATTTCTTGCACCTCCAGCATTGTCTGTGGGAAAGATGCCCCACTTGCGTAATTTAGTTGGTGTTCTGCTCCAGAGGTGCAGAATTTTCAACTGGTTTAACCTATTCTTGTTGTCTTTGATTGCCAGTGCTAACTTTCCCCAGCATCATTCCAAGTCATTTGTATAGAGTTTGCATTCAAGCTCTGTACTCCATTGGGGCTGACTGTGTCAGAGGGGTCCAGTAAGAGCTTCAGGAGTCATCTGTAGATATATCCTGCTCTCTGCTGAGAGGATAGGGTGGATGCAGCAAGAAGTCCAGCACATTTGGGGGTTCTGCCTTAAACTGAGTTCCTAGCAGTGAAGCCAAGGCATGTTTGAGCTGGAGGAATCTCTAGTGGTGCTGTTTGGGTATATCAAATTGCTCTCTTAGCTGTTGGAAGGTTTTGAGTACCATGCTTGATCCATCTGCAGGGTACTAGAGTGTTGTGATACCCCTTGTCCTTCCAGTCCCTGCAGTTAATGGTGTTGCCAACCTTACTTAGTCAGGGGTTAGACCATAGGGGCTGATGGAGAGATCTGGAGGGGGTCCACACTGTGATTTTGGCAGCTTGCTGTCATGATTTACTGGAGTGCATAACTGTCCGATGCCTGCTTAATTTACGCTGCATCTCCACAAAGCATATAGATTCAGTAAGAGGCATCCCCAGGAGGGTTTCTTCAACCTCTGCCAACTTGGGAGGGGGCATGCTGTAGAGGCTCTGTATGCTTCTGCAGTGGACAAATGGAGAACTGCTTGTGCTGCTCTTTAAAGGGCAAAGTCTGGGAGGTATAGGGTTTGCCTTGCAAGTTCTTGTGGCAGTTTTTTGTGACTTAGTTGATGTGGGTCTTTCACCCCAAAAAAGGGCAACATATCTTTATGCAGTGTAGCTATGGTTTTGGCATCTATTGGAGTTAAGATGTTGTCAAACATGTACTGTATTTTTGGCAATGCCATCATCTTGTAGGCATGTGCCTTCCCCCAGTGGGATTGAGTCAGATGTTGCCACCTGGCCATGTCTTTCCCCAGGGCAGCTCTGAGGAAGTTGATGTTCTTTCTCCCTATGTTTTAGAGGACCCAGTCAAAGTTGATGTCCAGGAACTTAATCTGTTCCTGTGCCACCGTCATACTCCTTGGGTAACCTTCCCATTTTGCTATCCCTGAATGAGAGGGGAGGAGGATGGACTTGGGGACATTGACCTTGCGCCCAGCCAAACTGCCATGATTCTATTAGGAAAAGGAAGCTTGGCATGGAGGATTGCAGGTTAGTGAGTGTCAACATGATGCCATCTACAAAGGCCATCACTTTATGTTCCACTCCAAGTGGCAGACCCATAGTCTGTGAATGAGATCTGATTGCTTGTAGAAGGGCTCCCAATGAGAGAATAAATAGGAATGGGGAGAGGGGGAACCCTTGGCAGGTGCTCCTTTGGAAAGGTGAGGTGGGGGGCAGGGTGTTGTTTGTTGTGATAGAGACAGATGCATTCTTAAATAGGTGGAGATCCAGCTATTTTTTCCTGGGCCAAAGTGGAACCATATGAGGATGTGAAAAGGAAGCACCACTCCACTTTATTGAATGCCTTCTCAGCATCTAGAAAAAGGAGGACCATCAGAGTCGCAGTTTGTTTGGCATGCCACAATAGGTTGATCAGGTGCCTCTTGTTGTCCGAGCCTCTTTCACCCAAGACAATACCCAACTGATCTATTCCTGTGAGTGGCCTGATCACTGTCTTGATCCTTTCTGAGATAGTTTTAGCAAAGATTTTGCAGTCAGTTGTTATTAGGGACATAGGACTACAACTGCTGCAATTTTGAGGGTCTTTGCCCAGTTTAGCTAGGAGAGAGATTTGCACCATGCATGTGGATTGAAGGAGTATGCCTATGGTGCAGGCTTCAGTGAAGGAATCCTTGAGAGAATTCAGGACAGCATCCTGGAACCTGGAGTAGAACTCTGCTGGGATGCTATCATTCTGTGGGGCTTTTCCAGCCAGCATTCTTGGCTAGGGCTGAGGCCAGTGCCATATGAGTGACAGGCCTGTCGAGGTGCTCAGTCTAAGCCTGAGACAGAGATGGGAGGGCCAGCTTTCCTGTGAAGTCTGACATCTGTTCAGCCAAAGGGGATGCCTTGGATGAGTATAGACTTTTATAGAAGGCCTGGAAGGAGGCACAGATTCCTTTCTGGTCTGTAACCAGTTCTCCTGTTTTTGACCCGATGCCATGGATTTGTGACTTTAGTTGTTGCTTTTTAAACTGGATGGTGAGCAGGTAGCCTGGTTTTTCACTTGCCTCCAGTAAAGCTTGCTGGAGATGAAACAGGGCAAATTCCATCTTTTGCTGTAAGTACGCATTCAGTTTAAATCTAGTGCCCATGATCCGTGCCAACAGCTTTGGTCCTTGCAATCAGAGTCACAGTACTTGATCTCAAGAGTTTTGAGGCTGCTCTCTGGTTCCCTAAAGTCCTTCTTAGCCCTTTTTACTTTGGAGGAATGTGCAATGCACCTGTCTCTGATGAAGGCCTTCAGTGCATCCCAGTGTACTGCTGCTGAAGTATCTGTGGGCTTATAATGCACTAGAAAGTCTGTGATGATCTTGGTGAGATGACTACAAACGTCCTTGTCCATCAGGAGGGGGGCATCCATCTGCTTGCCTTGGGGATTTGTTGGTCATGGGGTAGTCATAAGAAGGTGACCAGACTGTGACCCGATATGACTGCTTTATCTATTCTGACATCTGTCACGTCCTCAGTCCAAGTTGCTGGAGTGAGCCAGAGGTCTATTCTGGAGTAAGTATTGTGTAGGGTAGAATAAAGAGTAATCTCTCCCCTTGGGGTTTATTAGGTACCAGATTTCAGTGAGGATGGTTTCTTTTGCTAGTGCCTGCAGAGTGACCAATGTCTATGGTGGGGGTCAGGTGCAGGGCCTACTTCTGTCCAGAAACTCATCCATAACTGTGTTCATGTTCCCTCCCACCAGTATATCCCCTATCACTTTTTCCACTAATGTTTGAGTGAGGGACGTGTAGAACAATGTGTCAGATATATTGGGTCCATACATGAAGCAGAGGGTGTTGGTCTTACCCCAGTGTTTCCCAGTGACAAATTATAAACCTCCCTCCTGGTCCCTGTGGGTGCTTGAGACCTGGAAGTTTACATCCTTATGAATTAAGATGGCCAATCCCCTGCTCTTAGTGCTATAGGCACTGGAATATACAGTACCTATGCAATCCATCTCTTCTTTAGTTTGTCAGCTTCAGGTTTCAATAAATGGGTTTCTTGCAGGAAGGCAATTCCAGAGCCCAGTCTGTGCAAATGATCAAGGATCTATCTCTTTTTGATAGGGGAATTAATGACTTTCACACTCCATGACATGAATTTAGTACGGAAGCTAGCCACTGGGTGGGCCTGCTGTCCGTAAGAGAGAATTGCCTTCTGATGTGCACAAAGGCGGGGGGATGATAAGATCCTTGGATCCAATGAGCTGGAGTTGGTAGCTGGTGTGTGAATTGAGATGCAAGTCTCCTGTCATTCTCAGGGATCCACTGTTGCACCCAATGTCTATAACTGGGTATCATGGGGTTCATTATAGATTGTAAGGTGTGCTGCCCGACCGCTATGCCAGTGAAGAGATCAGAGTATACTACACCTTG
This sequence comes from Neoceratodus forsteri, assembly GCA_016271365.2. Taxonomy (NCBI): domain Eukaryota; kingdom Metazoa; phylum Chordata; order Ceratodontiformes; family Ceratodontidae; genus Neoceratodus; species Neoceratodus forsteri. Next base: position 503,568,112 of record CM028132.1, read on the forward strand.
CCACCTGTTCTATTGGGAAGGGGGATCCAGCTGTGAGGGGGTGTGGCTTGTCCACTGCCCCCAGCCCTTGGCATACACTCCCTTTACAGCCCACCATACTGCCTTTGCTAGTATGTTCTTCAGGAGAGGATGTCCAGCTGCAGGGGGATGACTAGTCTGTAGGAATGGGGTTCCAGCTATGCAGCAGAAGGACACATGGCTAGTCTGCTCTGGAGGAAGGATCTCCTGCAGGGGGTTGCTGATTTGTGAGAGGGGGTTATGCTAGGGAATGAACACAGCCAGTCCGGGGGTTGATGGGAATGGGGGTTCCAGTTGTGAGTGTGTGTGGCTTGTTCACTGCCCCCTAGTCCTTGGCATCCACTCCCTTTGCAGCCCGCCAAACTCTCCTCTGCAGGAAGGGGGGATTCCAGCTGAGGGGTGGGAGCACACAGTATGTTATTTGGGAGAGGATGTCCTGGCTGGTCTCTGGGGGGGTGTTCCAGATGTGCAGGGGCATGGCTGGTCCTCTGCTTCCCTACCGCTTAAAGCTGGAGGAGGGTCAACGTCAATTCCGGAAACATGTGAGGAAGTACTTTTTTCACAGAAAAGGTGGTGGATACCCCGAATGTCCTTTCAGTGGAGGTAGTGGGGGCAAAAACAGTTGTTGGGTTCAAAAATGCCTGGGACTGACACAAAGGAATCATGGGGGTAAGGTAGTAGGGAGAAGAGACTGCACCATGGATCAAGTAGGGTCTGCAAAAAAAAATGAAGATAAAAAAACAAATGGGCAGACTGGGTTGGCCCAGTGGCCTTTATCTGCTGTCATGTTCTATGTATCTATGTACCACTGACTTCCCCTCTCTTTACAGCCCATCAAAACTCTGTCTCTCATACCCCCTGGACTTCTTTCATGAACCCAGAGCACCCCCCACCTCCACTGTTCCTCTCCCAATTAGTGACATCCTTGATCCACAGCAACCTTGACATCACCCTCCCTAGTTAGCTGAGACCCACTATACCCTTGACACACACCCTCTCTGCATGGTCCCCCACTGACACCACCTCCCAGACCTATGACACACCAGACCACTCATCCACTCTATATGTTTTGTCCAGACACTTTACCTCCACACGCCATGACACTATCCACTTCCTCCACATCCCCAGACACTAGCCCTCTTTCCTTTTGTTGCCACTGACACTAGCTAACCACTTTCTACAGTCTCAAATACTAGCCCCACCTCCTTCCACAGCCTCTGACCTTGCTTACCTTAACCCCACAGCCCAAGACAACTCCACCACCTTTACTCTTGCTCCCTCCATGGCCCCCTTGGGCACATTTCTCCCTAAACTCTCTCCCTTCCCAGCTCCCCCCGACAACTCTCATCCCCGGCCCACCAGACACCTCCCATTCTGGCACATCGGAGACTCCTCCCTCTCTAGATATGCCTCTCTCCCCAACATCCAGACACCTACCACCCTGGCCTACCAGATACCTTCCTTCATCACTCCCCAGCCACCTAGATGCCCCTCACTCCCCATTCACACTTCCCTCCTGGACCCACAGACATCTCATTCCCTGGACACCCTCCCTCCTGGGCCCCAATGACACCCAGCTTCCTCCTTGGACCCCCCCACTTCCTGGGCCTCCTGGACACCTCTTCTCTCCTTGGCTACTGGACACCCATCATACAAACACTCTATGCCCCCACTTACCGAGCAATTGCAGTTTCACCTCCTGAATCCACCACCCATCATTCCCTCCAGCTATCGAGCTCCCCAACCCCACCCATCTAAGCACTGGCTTCAGGCTCCTAACACCCACACAGCTTTGGCAGCATGCTTCCTGACCACCCCCTTCCCCCACTAGTGGCAGGCTCCACAGCATCCCATTCCCCCAGCACTCGCTGCTGGAAACTGATTCCCCTCAGCCTTGGATATTAGAAACCAGAGTCCCTACATCCAGCCCTAACATCTGGCTTGCCCCCACCCTGTGCCTCATGCTCCCAGACCCATCCTCAATCCCATGCCTCAGGCCTGGACTCGGCACTCTGCCTGTTACATGTAGCTGTCAATGCAGTCAATTCTGGCTGTCGCAGGTAAAAGAGACAGAATAAACATTCTTCGGTGGTCTATTTAATGTTCTGTTACTTAGGTCATGGATAAAAGTGGCTATAACTGTACAAGCAGATTCTAGGAAGCATCTTCTGGCAACAGTCTTTTTAAAAAAATCCATGCACAATGTTTTCTGTACATAACCACACATAGCAGGGCACTGGGGGGAGGGGAGCAGATGGAAAGTGTATGCAAAACTAAAATTCCTGGATACACTTCTGGAAGTATTGCACATATCTGTCAAGTTTCTCACATCATTTTACATTTAAGAAACTCTCTGTCCCACTTGAAGAATATCAAATTTACATTGTCCACTGAGACTTAAAAGCAGATATTCATAATAATCTAAGCTGCTAAGTTATCAACAAACATTATAAACATAATAGCACTGCTATCCACTGTGTTCTCAGCTTGCAGTGTCACATGTGATATGTCACACCCATGTCACCCATTTGGGTGATGAAAGGTTAAGAGGTATGGCGGTGACCTTTCTGTCCCAAACAACCACCTCAAAGACAGTGATGCCCATGCTATGCCTACCACCCATTCACAGTGGTCCCATTCTGTCCCTACCACTCACACCACAGATAGAGGTGACCATTCTGTCCCTACCTCTCATTCACAGAAATCGTCTGAGCCCCACTTGCCATGTCTTAAGGCTTTTGAGCCACAACTGCCATGTTCTCAGGCTTCTGGGCCCCTTCCTAAGTCCTGGTGATAAGTAGCAGTGCTACATCAGGGCACACACCCTGGTAAAAAAGGATGTGTCCCAGTGGTGACCCATATGCTGCAGTGCTTCCCTATAGCAACAATAGATCAGTGCCCTGGTTGACAGCTGTTGTGTCCTTCCAGTGCTGTAAAATAAAGAAAATGGCTTGGATTCTTCAGAGACAGCAGTCGATACTGCCTGTCTGTGCCTCTGCCTAGTCACCACCACAACCACCTTCAGTGGGGTCCTAGGGGACGGTCTAGCCCTGATGTCACTGTTCTAGTACTGGTGGAGGAGGGGGAATAAGCCTTAAGGTGGGAGACATGTGCCGCACAAGGAGGAGGAGGAGAGGATCTGTGAGGGAAGAGCTGCTGCTGCTGCTGACTCAGACTGCGCTGATTCTGACACTTGCTGCTTAAAGATGCACACACCAGCAGAGTCGACAGAACTGGCTTAAATCCCCCTTCCCCTGATAAGCCACTTCTGTTCTATGTTGCTGTCTATGTGCTGCTCTGTCTAATGATTGGATCAAACTCTCCAACCATCCCCCTGCTGTCCCTCATGAAGACTTGGGGTTCTAACACTCAAAACCCAGGCCCATGCAGTAAACGCTGCTTGTGGTTTAAATTTTCCTTCCCACACATTGGACAAGAACTGCTGATCCACTTCTGTATTCTTTATTTATAAACTGCTGAACTGTGACTTGCAGGAGGACTTCCATAAGCTTGAATTATGGTTTTCCATTAATCTCTTGGTACGCAACACCAAGAAGATGAAATCGATGCTCTTCTATCATTGGACCCCTAAACTAACTTCACCACCCCCATTGGTAATAAACTCCTCCTGTGGTGACCTCTTAGATCAGGTACAGTTCTTCAAATACCTCGGTGTCACACTGGACTCTCACCTCACATTTGACATGCATGTTTCCACTGTGGTTAAGACTATTCATCAAAAGCTAGGGTTGCTTGCCTGCCTCTTGCCCTACCTTACACACTCCTCCTGACTGGCCATAGCTTCCTCACATTGCTCCTGCTTATCTCCTATGGAGCCCCATACTCCACACCAGTAAGGTCACCCCTCTTGACAAACTGAAGCAAACCTACCACAGAGTTGCACTGTTTTCCCTCGGTGCTAATGCTAGGATGCACCACTATTCATCCCTGGCCTCCTAGGCTGGCCTTCCTTTGAAGCCAGACTACAATACCCCACCCTCTGCCTTACCTACAACTTTGTTCATAAATTCTCTCCTCCCTGCCTCATAGACATTGTCCAATGTAAACCCACAATGAGGTCCCTAAGGTCATCTGACCTTCCTCTTCTCTCCATTCCAAAACCCCACCAGACTGTGGGTCAACATGCATTCACCTTTTCCGAGCCCACTCTCTAGAACTCCATACCAGCTGCAGCTCTGACTTGTCCCTACATCCACTCCTTCAAGAGTTCTCTTAAATCCCACCTTCCCTCCCCTCAGCCTTGCTTCTGTGGCTAAGTTATCCCACCTTGACTTCCAGCTTATTCCCTTTTCTCTTCCTGTCACTCTCTCTCTCTTGCTGTACCCTGCTTGCCATTCTGCTTTGCTGTATTTTGACTCTGAGCTGTTTGACTTCCACTTCAGCTGTGATCCAGTGTTATTGAATTATCTGTCCCTGTACCAGCATCTACTGTTTTCGCTGTAAAACTGACTGCATGAACTATAAAAAATCTCTGCCCATGCACCTTGATTATCTATTGTAAATCACTACCTCTGTACCTGATTATTCTGTATAAGTTATAAATACTGTACATGCATCTTGTATTTTGTATACTTATTGTATTCTACAGACTATTGTAATGTGCTATTGTGCACTTACCTGTTGCTGTTATGTATTGTTTCTCTGTGTCTCACGTTTTACCCTCCCCGGGTCACCACTGAAAAAGGGACTGTGTCTCAGCTGGCCTACCTGGTTACCAAAATTCAAATAAATAGATAAATAGGATGTGAGAATGGCAGCTGTAACCATGAAGTTGTGAGCACATGCCCGAGGACTTTGCTGTGTTTGATCATGCAGAGTTCCTGGACCTAGATCACGAGACGAGCTGACATAGATGGGATGGGAGGGGATGGGAGCAAGTCATATGTTAAAACACTGTTGCTCTATGTTGTGGACTCACTCTCTATTCCTGTCCCAATGTCTGTGTCTGATTTTAACTTTTGGGAGTGTCGACTCCCCTAATGCTCACTTTATGTAATGCACTAACCTCTCCTACATTAGGCTGGTCATGTTTTTTTCACTAATTGAACGGACCAATTTGTATGGCTGTGGGCAGAGCCTACAGCCATCCTGCTTTAACTTGAAAAAGGTGTTTCCATGGAACACATCTTTCAGGGGTTTTCAGTGTATCCTTCCACTCTACAAATTTTCCTGGCAGTTAAAGGAATACTACTTTCTTTCTGTTTAATTAGAATGATGGACACAGAACTCCTAGCTGCTTTTCTTTGAGAGCAAATGTGCACACCTTCCAAGCAAACATAAATATCTTTAAAACTATTCAAGGTGCACAAAAACAACCACATGTAAGTTGCTCAGGGCAAAAAGACATTTTTCATGAGGGTAGTCAGTAATCCAAATTCTTTATATTTTGTAAAATATGGTGTTCCAAACAACCTAATTTTTTTCTCTCTGAGTGAACACAGTAGGAGTCATGCCAAACAAATGTAAATATCTCAGAAAGTACACAAGTTACCAATCTACAACTTTCATACTGATGGTTTAAACATAGCTAGTATACTTTTAGATATATTTATATTTGCTTGGCATAACTCCTATGAAAAATGAAAATTGAGGTAATCAGACAGCCATAGTTTAAAAAAAACAATCAATGCGGCATAATGAGTAGGCTCATTTGAAATGTCTTGTTGTCCTGAACAACTTTCATAGGTTTATTATCTGTAGGTGATATACTTTTAGAGATATTTACATTTGTTTATCATAACTCATATTGTACTTCTAAACAGCCTCAGCTTTGCAAATTACGTCACCAATACAGGATCAGTTCCATCAAAAGAAAGCTATCCCAAGGTCAAATTCACTGACTTGAAAGTTCACTCCCTCACACAAGCTATAAACCAACTGAAGCTTCATTTTAAAATCCTCTGTGTATATGTGCTAGCATTAGTAAATGACAATGATTAAAAACACAAGGAAAAATAAGCTTAAAGAGCAGCTGAAACCTTCAAGAGAACTTAAAAAAAACACAATATTTAGATAAAGTTCAGCTTGTATTTCACATTAGTTCTTTATTCATCCTACCCATTATTTATTGCTGATGTAATTTGCATGAAAACAGGCTTTTTGCTCCTGAAGATTGCATCTATTTCTGTTGCTGTCTCCCTACCTGAGGTCATAATGCATTGCTTGTGACATCACAGTTGCTCTCATGGCAACAGATTGTGATGTCACAACAGAGCATTATGACTCGAAGTAGGGAGTAAGCTATAGAGGCAGATTAACTTTAAAGTAACTGCAAGGGATAAAAATCATGTATTCATGCACATTTTCTCAGTAATAAATAATGAGGAGGAGAAATCTAGAATATATATGGAATACAAACAGAACTTTACCTAATAATTATGTTTTTCAAAATTTTTCTTTGAGGCGTCAGTAGCTCTTTAAGCAATACATAGTAAATAATGTTGAAAGTCTTATAAATATGAATATATATATATATATATACACACACACATATATATATATATATATATATATATATATATATATATATAATAGGTTAGAAGACAACCTGTCCTACTGTGAGTTAAGCATTCACTAGCTGTTTTACACAGTGATGTCAATAACACTTTATATAGTGTACTGTTCAGATACATTTTTCTTAAACTCTGTGTACAATGGCCCAGATATTCAAACTGTGCCCAAAAAGTGCGCAATAGCAGGAGCAAGCTCAAGTCTATTGAGCCCATGCGTAAGAGACGCAATATTCAAAAATGGAGCAGGCCAAATTGTGCCTACAGCCGACGACTGAATATCGCACCACCTGCACCATAGTGCAACTAGGGAGGGGAAGCTTAGCAGATCTGATGCACCACAGCGCAACAAGGGATGTTCAGCTGAGCAATCCAGAGGCATCATAGTGCAACCAGAGAGGCCCCCAGCTGCAGAGCAATGTAACTGCACAACTAGGGAGGTAGGGGCCCACCACCCATGCCACAGATGGGCACAGGAACACACAGCAGAACAGACATTGTCCCCCCACACCCCAAGCACAGCACAACTGGGGAAGGGCTGGAATAACCACTGGCCCATGGAGACAAGCAAACAACCCACAGCTGGGCCATGGTGCCCCATCACACCTACCGGCAAGCTGTCACTGGCACACAAGGAGGGCAGACCACCCCATGCCACACCATCCCCCCAGTGCAGAGCACACCCTGCACCGTGACCCCCAGACACCACCCCATGAGCAGTGTCCAGCACTGCAGGAAACCCCAATGCATGCCACCACCCCCACTGTGACAATGCAACCCTGTGCACCACAGAACCATGCAAGCCAGCCCCATCATGAGCACCCATCAGTGGGTGGCAGAACATGGCAATGCAACAATGGCAGACACATTGCCACCATGCACAGTCCTCCTGAGGTACTGCTGAGAGACCAACCATGCATCGACACAAGAGGTACCTGAAAAGGGACAGGGTGTGCCCTTGACACCATCACCAGTAGTACAGCACCCTGCACAGTATTCCAGTGACACACCCCAACCCACCACTGGCCACAACAGCCAGCACAGACACCCACAGTGGTGTGTGGAAGCATGGACCACACCGGATGCCACACAGTGTATGGACAGACACCCAACCATACCCAAGGGCACACCAATACAGGGACGCAGTGGTGGGGCAACCAAGCCCCCATTGTGGGCCCATGTAAGCTGTGTACACACAACCTGCAGTCCTCTATGGCACTGGAGTGCCAGCCACCCTGCACAGGCACTGTGGACCCGTACACCACCAGCAGTCACCAGGAGCACAAGTCACAGACACTGGGGCACATCCCCTGCAACACACACACAAGGCACAGCATGGAGGTGGGACAATGACTGTGGTGCCCACAGTGCCACTTGAGTCAGGCATGTACCACACCAGTGACGGGGCAACCCAGCAAAGTGATGGGTACAGTGGCCACCCTGCAGAGACTGCCACCTCTGACATGCCAGTGGACCATGCAGGTCACAGACATGCATGTGTGTCAGCTGCACAGGCCATGGACGGGCCGATAGGTGCACCATGGACACAGAGCATGCACCATGGACCACTGCGCACAGTCATCCAGAGCACAGGGCACAACACACACACCACAGACACTGACTGATAGCTACCCCCACACCATAGTCATCTCCACACGGACACATACACATACCCATGACTGCACCACCCCTGATGCCATGCACACCACTGCAGCTGAGCACCTATAGCCCACTGCAAATCAGAGACCACCACAGTATTCATATCAAAATCAAATGTATTGAAAAAATATAATAGTCAACTATTTACAAGAATACAAAAACTATATACAAGGTTGGGGAGCCACAAACAAGGTGGGGGTGGGTAGGGGTAGGGGTGGACAAATTGGATGGGATAGGAGGGTGTGAGGGTGGGTCGAGGGGAGGGAATTCAGGACTGAGGATCCCTACCAGGAATGCTGTTCTGCGCTGTGCAATCTCCAGCCTCTGTACCTCCTCAGTACCCCGGTCATATCCAATCTCCAGAGGATTTCCAGGGATTCCTGGGTCAGCTATAGAATTTCCCGCACAGCATCCCTTATGTCCCTTAGATGGCAGGTACCTAGGACAAGGGAGCACAGTCAATAGGTGTGAATGCACAACCCCATACAGCCCGCCCACTGTGCATGGCATACAGCCATAGGACATAGCACAATGATCACGTCCACAGAACCTGCCCACCCAGGTGCATACAGCCATGCAGAATGCTGCACACACCCACTGGCCAAGTCACGCACAGCACCACCTTGGCCTTTTAGTGACATGGCTATGTGGTGCAAAGGCAGTGGCATAGCCATGCACCTGGTGCATGCATGGACCACCATTGACGCACTCCCAAACATGCATTGCCACTGGACAGTGTTGACTGTAACAAGTTGTGTACATGGCAGTGGTGTCGATGAATGGTGGCCATGCCCCGCTGCCCACCCTGTCACACAGCATGCAATAGTAATAATGGATGTATGGCACTCACCCTCATCGGGCCGGTCAGGTGGGTGGTGATGACCCTCGCCCCACCTGGCTGCTCTGTCCTCCTCCATCCACCGTTCTTCCTGCAACCTGCGGTGTTCATCCGGGCCTGTGGGGAAAACAAGGAGAGAAGAACATCAGTACAATCCCGAAGCAAAGTCCCCCTGCCCCAAGGTGTGTGCCCTCCCACCCAGCCAGACCTACCCACCCCACACCCTGTGAACACCGCTACAGTCAACCCCAGACGGTCCCTCCCCTATGTGCTGGACACATACAACACTGTGACCCATATGGATGATAATGTGTTGACAGAACCCCTACCTGGATGTGGCACTGTGCCCCTCCTGGCACGTGCCCGCAGTCGTGCCAGTAGCTCCATCTCCCTCCTCCGCAGGTCCCCATAGTGGTGCCTGCACTGCTCTGCACTGCTTCCCCATCTGGTGGCCTCCTCCAGGGCAGTGGCCACCTCTTGCCACACCTGGATCCTGGCCCTGTCCAGGGGAGCCTCCCAGAAGAGAGGCCTATGGTGTGGCTCAACAATTGCTACCAGATTGGCTAGCTCAATGGCTGTCCACTGCGCTGCTCATCTGTGTGCCTTCCTTGCAGCTATAGTAAGCAATATGGTACTCTGCAGCATGGCTCCCCACATGCAGGTGCTGCGTGGTACAGCACTGCCATTCCCTATCGCGCTGTTACTGAACAGCGCGATAAAGCTGCATCCATGCCTGACACATGGCACCCATGGGGCAAAGGTCAGGCACAGGCTCACAGGTCTCTGGTGCATGGCCACGCACAGTGCCATTGGAAGACAATGTGTGTAGTACGATTGGCTGCCTGTGTGCCAGCGCCATAGCGGACTACTGAGCAGTTGAGCCTATGTGCCTATTATGGCCCAGTGCCACAATGCCATGTAGTGGCCATCGCTATAGCACCACTGGCACAATGGTGGCCATGCCCTGCATTGCCTACCATGCACAGCACATCATCAGTGTGGCAGATGCCTGCATCAGCAACCCAGGCATGCGCAGTGAGGTGTACTATGCATGTCATAGAACTGCGCCATTGGCTTAGCACATTCAACACAATTGCGCAAAGTGCAACAGTGCAATATTCAGCCATCATATGCAAATCATCTAATCAGCCATTCAATGGTGCAGCACTGCAATTTGCACCTACTTAAAGTTGCTCCTCGCCTCATTTGCAAGGATTGCGCTATAAAAGTGTGACAATGTACTGCAGTGGCCATAGTCGGTTTCTGCAGTTTATTGGTGAGTTGCATGCTGTTTGGGAGTGTGGACTGTGGATTCAGGGACACGCATGGGACTGCACAGTCACAGGTAACAACTGCCATTCTTACAGGCTACATAATGAATGAGCAGGTTGTTGGAGAGGAGGAAAACAGTGGTGGGAGGAGGAGGAGGCCGAACTTTACAAAGTCTGAAACCGGGGCCCTGTTTGAGGCCTATCTGGATCAGGAGCCACTTCTCAGTGGATGGCGGGGAACACCTCAAGCCCGTGCTGCTGCATGGGAGGTGGTGGTACATGCTGTGAACCTGCATGGCAGCCACCAGCGCTCCTTGCAGGAGTGTAAGAAAAAGATGGGCACAGACAGGAGGAGGGTAAAGGAGAAGGTGGGTTCCATCAGGGCAGGACATGCTGCAACAGGTGGGGGACAGCTGGAGGTGGTACAGCTGACCCCAGAGGAGGAAAGGCTTGCTGGAAGCATGCAGTGCAGTGCCATTGAGTGTGTTCCAGGTGGTGGCTTCCAGATGGGTGGTGGCCCATCACTGCATGGTAAGTCATGGTCTGTCTATGGTGGGGCATGGTAGGTCACATGCGCTAACGTGACTTTGCTTTCCCCTACAGATCCTGAGCATCTGCATGGATCAGTGGTGGTGGGCCTGTCCACTGCAGACAGTCAACTGGAGTCAGAGGAGGGACCATCTACCTCCACAGGTATATGTGGATCATTGCAACAGTGGGGCCACCTGGCTGTCCACACTGATGTTGTTGTAACAGGTGTGGAGGAAGCCCTGCCTGTGTCCCAGTGTGCTGGCATCCATGGATGCCAGCATGCTGTGCCTGTGGCCGGTTCTGAGTCCATCACCAGTGATGATGGCACGACCATCATGGGCAGTAACACGTGTGTGCCACGGGATGGCCACACAGCAGGGCAATTCACGCCCATGGCTGTGGGTGGTGCCACTGTGGAGGCCTGCGTGTCAGCACAGTCCCAGGCTGTGCCTGTCAGCACCAGTGGGGCAGCACTGGTATCTGTTCAGGACAGTGGGACTGTTGCAGCCACTGCAGCAGCACCACTGAGCCCTGGGGAATGGCAGCTAGAGGGGCAGCATCAGCAGTCACCCAGTGGGCTTGGGGGTACAGGGTTCAGCGGTGGTGTCTGTGCACCACCTGTGGACATGCCCAGACCTGGTCCTGGTGCACAGCACCCACCCTCAAGGGGTGCTGATCATTGGGGCCATGTACACCCTGAGGGACAGGATGCCGAGGAGGCTGATGACCTCTTGGATGAGCACACCCGCCTACTGCAAGCATCGGTCCAGCAGCAGATGTGGCTTGCGGCATCTGTGGATGCACTGCGTGTGGCTCTGGAGCGGGCAGAGGAGCATTGCAGCAGGGACACTGTACTGATCCTGGCAGGGATGGACCATTTGTGGGAGGATGTGACCACTGCCATTGACAGGCATGCACATGCATTCATTGCTGTCATGGCCACAATGGGCACACAGTCAGATGCCGATGCATCGCGGACACCATGCAGTGCACTATCCACCTCCCATTCTTGGTGTCATGTGACTCCCCCCCGTCGACACCGGGTTCAGCTGTGGGCAACCCGAGCACTCCTGGTGCAAGCATATTCAGTGTGCTGCAGACCCCTGTGTGAGCACTGTCGCATTCATGCAGCAGAACCCCTGGGGGACCATCGGTGCCATCCCATGAGGCCAGTGGTCAGCCTGTCAGTGCTGGCAGGTCTCGATGAGGCTGCCCATGCATCCATGGTGGCCATGGCACTGTGTTGTGTGACTGACCTGTCTACCAGTGTGGCTACTGTCTGGTGCTGCCCTGTGTGCATTTTGTGTTTCAGTGGGCAGTGCACGGGTGGGTACCTGGCCCTGCATGTGGACAAACAGTCCACCTGCACACCCTCCCAGCTGCTGTCCGCAGTTGCGTATGCATGATGATATCTGCATTGCACTGTATGCCAATGTGCCATGGTGCTCAGCATCTGACACAAGCACATGGACAAGCAGTGGGCGTGGTGGCCTGTGGACATGTGTGTTGCTAGGGTGTGCATTCTGGGTCAGTGTGCCTCCTGCCCTCTGTGCATGTTTGTTGCATTGTATGTGAGCGTGTGTTTGTGTGTGGCATGTTAATCCTCACCCATCTCTGGTTGTGTGTGTGCTTCTGTGCCCTGCCACTTCCCTTGATGGCATGCACCTCTGGTGTGTGTCCGTGCATGTTTGTGGGTTGTGCTTTTGCCACTGGTGGTTGCGCATGGCCCCATGACTTATCTGGGTTGGCTGAAGTGCTCCTCCATGATGGTGTCCCAGTGCAGCTGTGCCAGCCAGAGCAGTCGGGGGTCCCGTCGGCCAAGGTGGGGCTGCCCATCGCCATCATCACCGGCGTTCCCATTGTCCCCATCGCTGTTCCCCTCTTTGACCTGTATGGCTATCCCACATTCATTGGCCATGTTGTGCAGGAAGGGCACCGCCAGAGGTGTCCAGGCAACGGAAACGTGCCTTCAGCATCCAGAACACCCGCTCTATGACATTATGCATGATGGCATGTGCCTCATTGTAGCGTTGCTGTGATGGGGTCACAGGCCACTGATAGGGTGTGAGCAGCCAGGGATGGAGTGGGTATCCACTGTCACCTGTGTGTAGAGGGCGGAGGTTAGTTTTGTGATCAGCATTGCCCTGCCCAAGGCAGTGTAGGCCACTATCCATGCCACCTCTGGCCATGCCCCCCCAGGCCCTGTGATTGTCCATGTGGTTTGCATACTCACCCACTTGGTGGCCAGTGGGGATATCCCCACTCTCGAATCTGTGGCACAGTGTCGGCTGGTGCCAGATGAAAGAATCGTGTGCTCCCCAGGGTGCATGGCACAGACATTCATAGTGCACGCCCTGTCATTGCACACCATCTGGCAGTTGATGCTGGCATAGCCCTTGCAATTTATGCATGTGGCCCCCTCGGGGCCAGGTGGTGTGCGTATGGCCACATGGGTGCAGTCTATTGCCCCTAGCATGCCAGGCATATGTGCTACCCTGTGGAACTCCTGTATGTTTGCTGTGCACTATGCCACTGTGCTGGGGAAATGGATGTACTCTGCAGCATGTGGCAGCAGTGTGTTGAGGAATTGGGTGAGGTGGCGTGACATGGCCGACTGGGTTATGCCTGTGGTGTCCCCAGTTGGTCTCTGGAAGGTACCCATGGTGAGCAAGCACATGCAGGCTGTTACCTTAGTCTCCACTGACAGGGCATGGCTCTGTCATGTGGGTGCCTGCATCACATCACTGCCCAGCTCACAGAGCCACCTCAGAATTGCCCTATTCAGGAGGTACCAGCCCACAATCTCAGTATCGGTGTACAGCTCAAAGCTGGTGTGGGCTCGGTACTGCCTGTTGGGGGCATACCGCCGACGGGTCCTTCCACAGCCACGCCCCCCTGCCGCCTGCCTTCTCACCCCCCTCATTATGGCCTCCATGTGGAAGGTGGCACTGGCCATATCCCTGGCTTGTGTTCACCCCCCAGCAGCTGTTGCTGTATTCCCCCCACTGTCCTGGCTGCTATCTCCCCTGCACCGGGTACACCTGCCTGTGCTGGCCTCTGTGCTGTATGGCTCCCCACACCTTCCCTGTGCCTGGCTGTTCAGACTGCCCTTTCCCTGGCCTGCCCTGTTTGTACCTCCTGCCCTGTCTGTCTGCCTATGCTTCTGACACATGTGGCTTCCCTGTAGCGTTCTTGTGCCTCTCCCTTGCTCCTTTTTATTTTGGCTCATTTCCGTTATGGCGCAACTTCCGCTTGCTCCCCTATTGCGCATGGCGCAAGTCGTTGAATATCACACTGCGCCATTTATGCATGATGCATGGTTCCTCCCTTTGGTTGCACATGCCTTCATTATCATTGCGCTGTTGCTCAGCATGATTTCGGGGGTGCAACTGCCTCCTGCTGAATATCGCAGAATGGCGCAATTTCAGACTTGCTCAGGCGCAACCCTATTGCGCATGGCTCAACTCTTTTGAATATCTGGGCCATAAAGTCTATATTACTCATGAATAGTCAAACTTATACTATCTGAAACATGATATATCTGCAATTCTGTAACAAGTGACTAGTGTATGTGTACATTCAAAACCCAAACCTAACACAGATCCCCTTGTAATTGAGATACTGCCATCCTAATATATCCGTATATCAACATGTGTCCATATGTACCTAATCTGCTGTTGCATTAAATAACAGTTTTATAAATCTAAAACCAAAACAAAACACAACTGACAGCTTCAGCTTTTATTCAGGCACAGTTGAAATAGGGATCCTTTAGAGGTATGAATATAATTTATAACAATAGAAACATTTCAGACAGCTGCACATAAGTAATCAATTCCTGTCCCCTTTAACTCAAGGGGTCATTTTTAAAATGTGTAGATGAGCATGGGAACCACTTTTTTACAGAGCATGCCACCATTGGTAGCAACCACTTTAAGACTGCTACTTCCGTCTCCTAATACAATCAGGGAAAAACCAGAAGTAGTCTACCAGCACCGAGATCAGTATGATTAAGGCACATTTACCAGAAATTACTGCTTAGAAAAGAATGAGAAAGTGACTGTGATGACGAGCAAATCCCAGACCAGATCTCTAGTTTGTTAATAGTCTCCTCCTGAGTCTGATTTTTACGGTTGTGTGGGCCAAGCTCCACAGATGTTATGCCATCATCAGATTTGTAATAGAGCACTGTAGAAGCATGTGACTGGACCGCTGTCTGATGTTCTGCCCCAGTGCTCCAGCATAGTTTCCAGTGATTCTGTTTATGCAGCCCTTCCCCTCTGCAGGCTGCATAAACATACCCACTTCCAAGTGCGGACGTGATGGCTGCCATGTGCAACATGGTGGTGCAGACTTAAACTGTGCATGCACGAGTATCATGCATATGTATGCAACCCCCATGCCATCTTTGGCTAGCTGGCACCCCCTTAAAAGAACTACTGACAACTACATGGCATACAATTTTCTTTTGGCAGAGCTACACTCATGGTGTCACCCCTAGCATTGGAGAGTATACCAGGCTCATTATCTAGAGGATGGAGGGGTACATACTAAAATGAACCTTTTTATTTACAACCAGGTCCAAGGGAGAGGATGCTAGGCATATGCTAGACCTAACTGCTGAGGAGCCCCAGTAGTGTTCACACTAGAAGCAATAAGCGGAATGTCTAAAGCAGTAACTTGGATTTTGCAGTACAGCTTTTTTATAGATGTTACTTAAAGCAAGGGTGGTCCCCCAAATGTTTATCATTGCAATACAAGCACACTCATTTTTGCAGGACACTTTGCTAGGCAATACTGTTTTCCACAAAAAAAACATCACTATCCCTCTTCAAAAGTGTATATCTGTGGGATGTGCCACACACTTCAAACATTTTCCACACATTTCCATTTCCAAAGTGTATATCTGTGGGATGTGCCACCCACTTTAAAATCCTCCTGGTGCATGGTCGCTGCCTAGGGAATACTGGTGCCCATCCATGAACCACTTAACCCTGCCTGAAACCCCAGATGGTGTTCCTCACCCTTTGCCCCAAACAGCATCTGCCACTCCCTCAGGGTTACACCAAGTAAGTCTCCAGTCCTCAATGAATTGCTAAAGGCTTCCAGCTTTAACTTTAAATTCAGCACAGCTGTGTTGAAAGGGGTCCTGACCAGTGTAATCTAGTTGTGTCTAGGGCACACACACCTCAGACAACTCCTTCAGAGAACAGTCTCAAATTTTGTACTCACAGATTAGTTATTCCTTCCTCCCAATCATGGAAAGAACAAAAGGCACATTTCTTTCTCTGGTATCTGTTAGATTCTATTCATTGTTCTTCCTTAAGGCAACTATGAACTTCATGAACTTCAGGGGATTGCCCCTTGGATTCACAAGAACTACATTCCCTCTCACTCCCCCTTGAGTAAAACTAAAGAGTCCTGCAGGCAAACTGAGGATTTTACCAAACTAGGGTGAGAAGTACCAGGGATCCTTTAGACAGAGCCTCAATGGCAGACCTCCTGCCAGTCTAACTGCCACACTTGAACTTACTGATGAACATTCTAAGCTCCCCAAGAGCAGTTGACTCTAAAATGGTTATGCTGTTGTGAGAGTTCCAAATGACATAATCATCCTTCTCTCAGGCTAGCTGAGTAAACGGTGATGTCATTATGTAGAAAGCCCCTAATGACCTCCTCACCAGCTGCCTTTTCCTACCTGCCTAAGACTAGAACTAACGGGATTCTAGTAACCCGAGAGAAGTGGGTTGTTACATGTAGTTATGTTAGCACTGCCATGTTGTGCAAGGCTGACTTCGGGGCAAACTGCACATGTACGAGTACAACACATACGCAGTACTGTAATCGCTGCAGTATTATGGCTGACTCCTGTGCAGCGAGAGCACAGCATGTTCTGTTCACCACTCTTGCCACTCCTAAAAGCTTTCCACAGCCATACTGGCTTTGGCCAGAGTTTGTTCTAGTAGCTACTGCTGTAGTAAGACCTATTTAGGCTCACAGCTGTCTGAGGGTTCTAGGTTTCATTCACTTGTGCTGGCATCTTGGAGCCGTACCTTGCCTGACACTGAAGCATACTTAGTGTGGCTGTCCCCCATCCCCTTTTCCCTATCTGATGGCCTTTTCCTAACCCAAGTCAGACAGCCAACTAAGGCAGGGAGCAAGGCAATGACAGCAGTTAATCACTCATGCTTACCTATTGGGCACAATGACTGGTTACTTTATATCTCTGAGGTATGGCAGGTTATTTATCTCACTCACAGATTCAGAGATCATGTTAACTCTGTCACTCCTCTCCTCCAGGGTGTACATTGTGTCAACTCCCTTGCTTCTCTGTTCCAGGATGTACACGTTGAGATCACTCAGTCTCTCTTGGTAGGGTTTCCTGTGCAAACCCTGCACCATTTTAGTTACCCTCCTATGGACTGCCTCCACTTTATCCATGTCCTTTCTGTGGTGCAGTCTCCAAAACCGGACATAGTACTCCAGGTGAAATCTCACCAGTGAGCAACACAGTGGAGACACCATTTCCTTCCTCCTGCTGGAGATACCTCTTCTTATGCATCCCAGCATCCCACTAGCCCTACCCACTTTGTCACACTGCCCTGCCACTTAGCAATTGTATGGGGAGAGAGTGACAGTGAACTGGCAGAGGAGACAGAAAGCAAGGGAGCTGGCAAGGAATTAGACAGTTGTACTGAGGCTGGGATGTAAAAAAAAAAAAAGGAACACTTAACTGCAGATAACTTTCATCACCAGAGAATAAAAAACTGACAAGAATGAGGATAGAAAATAGAGCTTTCTGTGCTGGCATGGTTAAAAAGATCCCTTCTCTTCTTCGAATATATAATGCTAAAACAACAGACAGGAAGCTCCCTTACTTCTATAGGGGTTCCTCTGTGGCACTTGTTTAATTTTTTAAACAGCCCCCCCCAAGGAAAGGAAGGGATCATAATTTGCCCCTGATGGGATAGCCGCATGATCCCTTTCTACTTTCTACTAGCTGGCACTGCCTCTGCGCTCCAACATTTTATGATGTCTGTATATGGAGAGCGCAGAGGAGTGTCACAACTGCACTCCACAGGTCAGGCCCACTGCTTCCACAGTGCCAACCTCGAAGCACAATAGTGTGAACAGGGGACAGAGAGGGTAACCCTCCTGTCTGTTTTGGGTCTGAATCACCTATTAGTTTCGAATCCTGGGGGTCCAATGTGAACCTTATGCTAGCATACCTAGTTGACAGGCTCAGATAATATTCTCTTCAGGGAAATGCAACATAATCTGTCTCCCAGGGGCACCTAGCCAGGTTTCCAAAATGTACCCTTACAACTCGATATGAGACTTAGGTATATTCTTACCTTTTAGAAAGCCTAGTAACACATTCAAGCTCTTAACAGCTGTCAACCTTAAACACAGGTTCAGCAATCACAGAAAAAAAGGACTGAGAAGACACAGGCAGTATAATAAAGAAAATGTGTTTACTAATTATAAAACAGGTAAAATCAAATAATTATAGCATTAACTTACAGTCACATAAAATAAATGGGAAGTTACACAACACCAATACACCTACCACACTTAAAAGTTCTTGCTGAATAATTCCTTCCTAAAGTACATAGTTACTAGTCCACAGACTGTGTGTCTTGAGTTTCAGAGTCCTTCTCCCCACAACTTCTCTTGTAAGCAATATTCAATAGTCAGTTTCTCCACCTCCTGGTGATGCTGCCCATTAGCTCACAGTTAGATCCTCCCATAGATTTTTAATTTTCTACTAGGGAAATCAAGCAGTCAGCAATTTTTAAAATATGAGTCTCTGATCAAAACATTTCTCTTTGAACTGCCTGCTGGTTCCTGTTTTCCCAGGAAAGATCTAAGGTTTATGACTTATAATACGGTGCTGTTACCAAATGGCCTGTTCCTGCAGGAAATCATAAATGTTTATGAGGCCTATATCCTGGCAGATGGCCAGAAGCTTTAATTAAAACAGAACAGGAAACCTTTAATTATGGTTTCTCTTTACTGGTCCATTTGACACATCCTACTGCTGTTACCTACACTGACACCTGAGGTCAAAGGTCAAGTCTCTCACTCACTGCGGCAGTCAGTCTGGTTTTGTGCATAAACAGACATTCACATTTGTTTATAATATAAATATTATACAATAATAATATTAGAGGGTTTACCATGTTACAGGGAGTACTCCATTGAAGTCTATGGAGTGTCATTTTCAAGCACTGCTTCTGGCTAGTTAAGTGGGCATTAGGTAAAATGAAATCAGAGATAGGGGTCAACTAACAAGGCTCCTGTTAGTTGACTGTTAGGTCTGATTTTATGTAATGTCCACTTAAATGGCCAAAAACAGTGTCTGAAAATGTTGCTCCATGGACTTCAATGGCATGCACACTGTGCCGTCCCTAAACAGATGCCATAAAACAGCATAGCGCAGGGACAGAGTGGGTTAGCAAGAAGTGGAAAGGGATCATGCAGCTAGCTCCTTGAGGGCAAATTATGATCCCTTCTCTTTCTTGGAAGGCTGTTTCAAACATTAAACAGGTGCCACAGAGGAACTCCTATTCAAGTAAGGGAGTTTCCTCTCTGCTGTTGTAGAGTTCGAGAAAGGTTCATGTTAAGATTTTGAGAAATGGAATACATAGTATGAACAAGAAAAAATTACTGCTGTTTGAAAAATTTAAATTCTGTAAGGCAGGTACATGGATATGGAATGTGCTGTGTCTAGATTGGCAATGACTTTTTAGCCATTGGTGGTGCTCTATTAAGGATGTGGCTGTAGCCAAGACTCAGCCAATCAGGATGCAGGGATTTCTTTACACATATACAGTACCTCAGCTCCTGAGTCCACCCAAATCTATGGATGCATGCGACCTAGCACACCCACTCATCAGTCCTGGCAGCAGGCTCCCGAGTCCCACACACAAGCCCTGGCAGGAGGCTTCCTTATGCTTCCATCTCTGGTGGCATGTTGCTCCCTTCTCACCACAAATATCCCTGTGTTAATGCTCATGGCCCCACTCTTAACCCTGGGTTCTGGTTTCCAACCCCTCCCAACCCAGTCCTACTACTCCTGGCACCTATGTCACTAGCTTCAGGCTCCTAAGGCATCCTTCCCCAGCCATGGACTCTCAAGCCTACACACCATCCTGGGCCTAAATCTTCTGGGACACCACACCCTTCCACTCCTCCAGCCCTGACGGCAGACTCCACAGTCCCTCTGCCCTGTATGTAGTCTTCTGAGCCCTGATTACCATGCCCTCTGGCTCCTGAGCCCCAGTTGCAATGTCCTCAGGCTGCTGAGCCCCTTCCCAAGTACTGGTGACAGCACCTGAAGCTCAATACCCTAGAAACAAGCTCCCTTTCTCTTCCCTAGCACTGGCTGCAGGCTCTTGAGCCCATCCTGTTGCCCACTCTGGATTGCCTCTCCCTGTCATCCCCAAGAATTGTCTAGCCTCACAGAAAACATATACTCTCTTCGTTTTATAACTTTTCCTTGTTTTCCCCCACTTTACACAATGAAAGAACTGTCTCTGCTGACCCACCTACCGTAAGTGTTCATGCACAAGCACAAATGACCTAGCTGAGCCACTTACTAATGCATGCCAAGTTTAATAAAACAGCTGCAAAGCACTGAGATGATGTGGACACACACAGAGCTACAAGGATCTGATAAGAATGTCCCGCATGTATAAGTGTGTCTGGAAGTTAACCTGGTAAGTCTGTTGTTAGTTACTAACCACTTGCTCAGTAACTCCTGTGCACATGTATATGTGGTGTTAGTGAAAAGCAAGATGGGGAGAGTCAGAGAACAAATAGGGTCTGCGATGACTCTACAGGCAGGGAAAAAAATGGGCAGACTCTGTGGGCCAAGCAGTCGTATCTGCTGACCTAGTCATAGAACAGTTTTGCAGTACTGAGGTATAGCTAGGTATACTGAGGCAGACTGAGGCAGGATCACGCTACAGTCAGTGCAGATTACTTCAGTAGTACCTTGATGGTACCTTGAGGTAGGAAACGTTTTGATAACTATTACGGTATGTATATAAAGCTCACACCCACAACCATGGTGGCATTCTACCTAGCCCACCTGCTCACCAACCCTGGCGGCAGACTCCTGAGCCCCACACCCAAGCCCTGGCAGCTGGCTCCTGAACTCTCCCATCCCTAGTGGCATGCTAATACCCTCCTACCACCTACAGCCCTGTGTTCATGCTCATGGCCCCCATTCCCAAGCCTGGCTTCAGGTTTCCAAACCCCCCACCCAGTCATGGTCTACTACTCCCAAAGACTTATATCTCTGGCCTCAAGTTCCTAAGGACCCCTTCTCTAGCCATGGGGGCATGTTCCCAGGCATACATACCATCCCTGGCCTCTAGCTCCTAGAGCTCCCCACCCCTCAATTTATTTATTTAAAAGTTTGAGAACTGGGAAGGGCACACTGAGCCAAGGCTCATTTCCAGGTACAACCTGGGTAAGGGGTTGTAAGGAGAACAGTAACAAAAAAAAATGTCCACTTAAATGGATAAAATTTGTGCACTCCTATCATGCACCATAGACTTGAAAGGAGCACGCCCTTGCACTTTTTCTATACCTACATCATAAAAAGAGGCATAGCCATCAACAAGGAAGTGAAAATGGATTGTGCCGCCAGCCCCTTGGGGGTAGTTTACAATCCCTTCCCATCCCTTTCTTTGGGGGTATAACTAAAAAAGTTGCTTTTACCATAGAGGAACTCCAGTGGAGGGAAGGGAGCTTCCTCTCATTTTCCCTCCTTAGCCCCTTTACATACAGCAGCAGAGTTTGACCTCTCCACGCCCCACGCAGTAGCACAAAGTTACCCAACCAAGTGGAGCCCCACTCAATCTGTGACTAAGAGTGAAGACTCCCATCTGGTCATATTAAGGGCTGTGGGTGGCTTGCTGTTGTTAATTACAGAATGACTACTATTATGTTTGTATTACCAGACTGTTGTATAAGTGTAAGAAGTGTATGAAGATATAATGTAGAGCACTGTAAAATTTCAATAAAACTATACAGTATAACCAACAAAAAAAGAAAGCAAGGGAGGTTGAGCATAATGAGGTTAAGTGGCTTGCTCAAGGTTCCTGAGTAAGTTAGTGGCAGTGGTTGGAATCAAATCTGGATCACCAGGTTCAGAACTCTGTGATCTAACCACTGGGCCACACTGCTTCCATTTTAAGGTGCTAAATGACACTGTTGATACTTCCTGGTATGCCACAGAGATGCTCCAGACTCCAGTCTGGACTTGAGATGTCTGCATCATACGTAGGCAGTGCTGAATTGTATCATGACGCTGTGTGCATATGATCTTGGGGGGGGGGTTTGCAATTACCCAATATAGGGGTCATTCTCTGCCAGCCCACCCATGGACCAGTAGTACTGTCATAGACTACAAGGGAGTTGCTCAGCCCATTCTCCTGGCCAGAGGAAGCTGCAGTAATGACAGTCACTATGGTTAGGGGAGAGGGTACTAAAATAAGAAGACAAAGTCTGCCCCACATGAAAAGGAAAGAAAGGTACTTGATTTCATTCAGTGCCTTTCACAGGGTCTCCTGAAGCACCTCACAGGCCATCACTAGTCGCAGCAGCCAAGAGACAACAGAAAGATTAAGTGAGACTGTGGGAAGTTAAAAATAGAAGAAGAAAATGCAAGGGATGAGCAAGCAAAGGCAGGTTCGCTGGTTTACTTCAGGTGATGCAGTAAGCAAGTTGCAGTGGTGGGAATTAAACCTGGGTTTCTAGGCCTACAGCTCTGGGCCTTAGCCACTGTCTACCAAGCCAGAAAAATCGAGGGTATGAATCCTAGCCAAATGACACTGCGACTGGGAAAGTCATGGCACAGACGTGTGCGTGTGTGTGTGTGTGTGTGTGTGCAGAATAATAAAATAGAAATAGCCTTCCACTAAAACTGAGCACTGCTCACATGTAAGCAATGCTACGTCAAATAGAACAGAATGGAATCTGGGCTTTATTTAGCACCTACTTGAGTTTCTCATACCGCTTTACAAAGCAATGAGTTTCACACTGTTGCCGTAGTGACTGCGTAGACAATCGTGGCACTCATTATGCATTGTCACAGCAATGGATAGTTGCATTAGTAGTATCAATTGTAGTGTGTGTGTGTGTGTGTGTGTGTGTGTGTGTGTATGTGTGAGAGATACTCCATTATTAACACAACCCTTCTGCTTTTCAGATAATATCATGGCACCCTATTTTATTCTTTTTTGCCCCCTTTTTCCCCTAGCTCCCTATCTCTCCACCCTAGTGGTCGGGGCCACCCCTGTTACACCCTTCCTCTGGCTGGGGAAGCATGTTTTAGCTGGTGACTTCTTGGCTGATGCCAGTGCCGGGTGATCCGCACCCTCTCTCCTAAAGAGCCAAGCACCTCACTGACCGCACTGTGCCCAAACCTCGTTTGGCACCAGCCTGGGATTCTGGGGCTCACATGCAAATCCCAGTCTCCCAGGTGACAGTGCTTACAGACCTTGGAAGCAAGCAGTCATTTTGTTGGTGGGGTTAAATATGGCACACCTAGCATCCAAGTTGCACAAGCTGCATGGTTTCCTCGCCTGGTGGGCAACCCACTGATTCTCAGATCCACAACCTTGTGATGTAGAGGTGAGAGTTCTGCAAACTGAGACATACTGCCACCTATCTTCATTTGGAAGCAAAATAACTTCATGGAACAGACAGAACTACTGTACATTTCAAATAATGGGGTTCATTAGGTGTCATGATTGTATTATCGTTACCTACTATATGACAGACTACTTGTATTTATTGACTGGAAGGAAACAAAGTAGCTGTAACTAATGGCAATGTTGTTACATTAATGCTCTACTATTGGGTTACTTTAAACCTTTGTTGGGTTACTGTGAACCTTGTTTGAAACATTTAATAAACAAATTTACAAAAAAAAGCATTTACATTTCTATTCTTGTTCACCCCTTTTAGGTCTGAGAAGTCTTGTTGGTGTCTCTTTAGCATCTTTTTTTTTTCATGTTAATAAAAGATTGTGTTATCATAACAAAAGACTGTTCCGATACATGTGACCTTGATGATGTCCCCATGGGAGAGGGCTGCGATAGGATTACACAGTTAATCCCACGCCTGTGATGATAGCAAAATTAAATGTGCTGGTATTGGAGGCAGGGCTAGAAGTCTATTTCAGAGGCTTCCTGCCTTGTGGAGGATGGGTGGATCCTACAGTTTACACGGCTGCCCACTGGTGACCCATGGTGGAAACTTGCAACTGATGTGATGAAGGATTCTGACATAGCGTGCAACAGCATAATACTTCTGTGCAATGAAGTGTCAGTCACAGTGTGTGAAGATGGGCCTGGCCCCAGTCCACTCCTAACTGACTATAAATGTCTCCATAGCCAATTGGGGTGTGGGCAGTGCATAGGGAAAGAAAAACTAGGTGGAAAAAATTGGGGTACTCAGACAGATGACATTACTATGCTCTCTCTGTCCATGTGTGATAATTGGACCACTGGGTCCTATTATCTCCTCCTCCTCCTCCTCCTCTTGGGAACAGTTTGGTCTGCTTTCCTCCTTGCTGGCCCCACATTGTGGTATAGGTCTTGGGCAGTACATGAGAGGACAGACATAGGCTGACTGGGTGCTCATGGAAGACTGCTCCAGCAGACATGAGCTGAAGGAGAGCCTGACATACTGGGTATGGGAGGGAAAAATTGAAGACATACAAACAAAACCAATGAAAGACTGTTGGGTACTGCAAGCACAAAGGTCTAATTGTAATGAATGATGGCCATGCAACCACAGGGGAGAAATGTTCAAATGTGGGGGGTGTACAGGATGTGCAGTTGGACAGGGAGCTGGAGTACCAGATCATAAAGCTAAGTAGTAGAGGAAACATTGTCATAACAGGTGCTTTAAACCTGCCTGGAGTTGACTAGAGAACCCCGGCTACCTCCTGTTCCAGGGAACAGGTCCTCTTGGAGGCTTTCCAGGAGTGTTTCCTGGTGCAGGGGGTCACAGAGCCAACCAGGGATGTTGCCATACTGGACCAGGTGCAGTCGGATGGAATGCATGTCCAGGAAATAGCAGTGGAGGACCCCCTTGCAGGCAACGACCACCGCATGGTGCAGTTTTACCTTAATATGGGCAAGGAAACAGCCAGGACTAAGATGAGGGTGGTGAACATCGGGGGGGGGGGATTTTAGTAGGATGGGTGATGTCCTAGTAGGGCACCTTGCAAAAATCAAGCTGGAGATGGATGCAGATCAGAAATGGTCCATCATTAAGTTAGGTCTGATTGAGGCCACAAACACGTGCACAACAATCCAAAGTAAGAATTCCCAGGATCAAGAGACCAAGCTGGTTAAACAAAGAGGTGGCAGTGAAAGTGAGGGAAAAGAGAGCAACCTTTAGGAAGTACAAACATACTATGAGAGAGGAGGACTGGGAGGTTTACGCAGAGAAATCCAGAGAAGCAGGATGAGTGATCCAGGCAGCCAAGGCTGCAAGAGACCTAAGGTTAGCACAGGGGATCAGTGAAGGGGAAAATGACTTTTTCAAATATATAAGGGAGAGAAGAAGCTGTAAGAATGGGATTGTCAGAATTATGAGGGAGGGGGTTGGTGGAAAGTAGTGAGGATCAGGCAGAGGCACTTAACTTTTGTATTTGGACCTTTAATTTAGGGTAAAAAAAACTAACATACAAAACAAAAAAAAAGTGTGTGTTTGGGTTAACTGAACTGAATGGGTAACTGAAAAGTCATCTAGGTGTAAATCTCAGGTGACTGAAAGGACTTAACTGCTGTGAGGTTTAAATTACTTGTAGAAAGATCTGGTAAGTAGGGGGGAGTGGCTTAGCTAGAAGGAAGCTACATTTAAAGACTGCTTTAGAAAGATTCTGCTAATAGCTTGGCAGAAGACACTAGGAGAAAGGACTTCTATGTGACTGAACTTCTCTACTGGGACTATATTGCCCTCCTTCCCTCCCCTCCACCCAAAGCTAGTTCTATTTTTATAGGCACAGGATTTGACTGACAACAGGAACTTCCTGTTTAGGGGCAGGAAGTGAGTGATTGCAGAACCACCAAGGACCCACCATCCTAGAAGGGCAAGAGTAGCTCTCCGGCCCCCTCTAGCTGCTGGAGGTCTGCCTCTGAAAAAGTAAGTGGTCTACTGAGAAATATAGGATATTCTTGTCTCAGAACAGGACAATCAGGAGCTTAAAGGGCACACAGGCAGAAAGTAAGGAGAGAAAAAAAAAAAACAGAGGAAAAGTAAGGATTGCAAACAGTTAAGGGCCAGAAATAAGACATGATTGGAGTGGTGCAGTGCAGTGGCTGTGGGGCAGCAGTCTTCCGGGAGATGTTCTGGAGGATGCGGTGTTGTCCCATCTGCAAGCACCTCTCTGGGCTGAGGAGGAGGTTGCTCATCTCCAGGCTGAGTTGGCCAGGATTTGTGGGACCTCCTCTTCCATCCAGGACCACCAGTGCCACTGCGTTGCCTCAGAGGTTGCCAAGAAAGAGGGCGGTTGGACCACAGTGGGCCCAGAGAGGGTGAGGGTGGTGGAACAGGCACATCCCTCCAGTTGTACCTCTCACAATTCCTATGCCATTCTGGCAAGTGTGGTTCCTCATGGAGGCACCTACAGTGGAGACCAAAGAGGATGTTGGGAACCTCCACAAGGAGACCCTGGGAGGGTGGCAGGGGACCCTGCAGGGAAGAAACAACTCCTGGTGGGGACTCCATTCTTAGGAAAGGTAGAACTGGGCAAGGAAGGGGAGAGGGAGGTAAGGTGCCTGCCTGGCGCCATGGCTTGGAGGGACAGGAGCGAATCCTCAGGATTGCCGAGCAGCTGCACAGGGAGGGTTGGATGCCATTGTCCACCTAGGGACAAATGATCCTGCTAAGAAGGGATTAGAGAAGTGCAGGAAGAGTTTGTGGAATTGGGGAGGGCCTTGAGTCAAGTAGCACGACGGTAACCTTCTCGGAGGTGCTACCCATCTATGGCATATAGGAGAGGCTAGGGTGTTCTGTACCATGGGATTCAATCAGTGGTTGAAAAACTGTGTAGAGCTCAGGGATTTGGCTTCATTGGGGACTGGGGTCCACCTGGAGTGATGCAAGCCTATACTGGCATGATGGCCTGCATCTGTCTGGGAAGGGAACCAGGATCCTAGATGATAGGTTTAAATGCTTCATTGGCAAGCTTTTAAACTAGCCAAGGGGGGAGGCACTGGAAAGGAGCAGGAAAATCCTAGCCCCCCCCAAACAATCACAGTAGTAAGTGTTGCAAACACCAACATGGAGGTGTCGATAGGGAGAAGGGCAGGGGTAAATGGAGAAAGTGACAAAGGCAAGAAGGACAGGGATGGGGCAAAAGGGGGTAAGGCCATCAGGAAATGGAGGGTAATGAGTACCAATGCCCGTGATCTGGGCAACAAGCTCCCTGAGCTGGTGGCCTTAATGGAAGGGGATGCCTGGATATCGTAGCAGTCACAGAAACATGGTACACAGAGAACCATGACTGGGATGTTAACATACCAGGGTACATAACCTACAGAGAGAGACAGGCAGGGGAGAAGAGGAGGAGTAGCTCTCTATGTAAAGGAAGGGATAAAAGCAACTGAACAAAGAGTAAACAGGGAGGAGAGGAGGCACTGTGGGTCACCTTGGAGACTGGAAAGGGCACCACAATCCACACAGGGTTGTGTACAGACCCCATGTCAGGGGGAAGGAATGGACAAGGATATGATGGAAGGTATTCTAGAATGGCAGAGAAAGGGAGATACTGTTGATGGGAGACCTGAATATGCCAGATGTTAACTGGAGCACATTTGCTGCAGCCACATCCAAGAGCAGGGCCATTCTTGATGCCCTACAGGTGGCAGGCATTAGACAGCTAGTTTGAACCCACTTCGTGAGGGACAATCTTAGACCTCGTGCTCTCAAGCGGGGCAGTGAGAGGATCTCAGATCTAGAAGTGGGTTGCCATCTGGGGACAAATGACCATCAAACAGTGTGGTTCACGTTAAACTCAGCTACAGAGTCAAGCCATACAAAAGTGAGGGTACTGGACTTTAGGAGGGCTGACTTTGGCAAGATGGGAGAGTGCCTCAGAAAAGCACTAGCAAACAGGCTAGAAGGAGGTGTGGAGCAACAATGGGGAATTATCAAAACTGCCATCACAGAGGCAACAAGCCTTTGTGTGAAGCAAATAAACAAATCAAAATGAAAGAAAAAGCCACTATGGTTCTCAAGAGAGGTGGCTGTGAAAGTCAGGAAGAAAAAGATAGCATTCTGGAAGTATAAGGAAACACAGAAGGAGCAGGACAGAGAGCTGTACCAGTTAAGGCAGAAAGAAGCAGGGAGGGAAGTCAGAATAGCAAAGGCCCAAACTGAGGAAAAGATAGCCAACTCAGTTAAGAAGGGGGATAAAACCTTTTATAGATACATAAGTGAGCGTAGAAAGACAAAGGAAGGGATAGTGAGGCTGAATAGAATAAACAGTGGGTGGGCAGAGGGGAACAGTGAAAAAGCAGGAATACTGAACGAATATTTCTGCTCAGTATTACAAAAGAGAGGGGAAGTGCCTAATCCAATTAACAGAAGCAACTCTTGATAGGGGGTCGATCCCAGTCCTTTCATCAGAAGAAAGAGTTCTGCAAGAACTCCTAAAACTGAAGGTGGACAAAGCAATGGGTCCTGATGGAATTCACACCAGAATTCTAAAAGAATTAAGGAAGGAACTAGTGAAACCACTGGCTACTCTTTTAATAAATCATGGGAGGATGGTATGGTACCCGAGGACTGGAGGAAGGCAGATGTGATTCCCCTTCACAAAAGTGGGACCAAGACAGAGGCAGGAAACTACAGACCTGTCAGTCTGACCTCTGTGGTAGGGAAAGTGATGGAGTCACTTCTGAAGGAAAGAATAGTTGAGTACCTAGAGGTCAGTGGAGCACACAATCCAAGGCAGCATGGGTTCACAGTGGGAAGGTCATGTCAGACGAATCTAATAGCTTTCTTTGACTGGGTGACCAAAGTAGTAGACCAGGGAGGGGCTGTGGACATGGCCTACCTAGACTTTAGCAAGGCATTTGACACATTCCCACACAAAAGATTATTAGTCAAATTAACCAGCCTGGGAGTGGGTCCCAGGGTGGTAGCCTGGTAAAACATTGGCTGGACAACAGGACACAGAAGGTAATTGTAAATGGAGTCCACTCTGAAGAAAGGGCGGTTACTAGTGGGGTACCGCAGGGTTCAGGATTGGGTCCAGTCCTTTTTAATGTCTTCATCAGTGACATTGCAGAGGGACTGGAAGGAAAAGTATGCCTTTTTGCAGATGACACAAAGATCTGCAACAGGGTTGATACACAAGGAGGCATGGAAAGGATGAAAAGGGACTTGGCAAGGTTGGAGGAATGGTCAGACATATGGCAGCTAGGATTCAATGCAAAAAGTGCAAAATAATGCACCTGGAAACAAGAACCCAGGGAAGAATACACAATGGGTGGGAGGTAGTAACAACAACAAAACAGGAAAGGGACCTGGGGTAATCATATCAGATGACCTTAAGGTTAGCAAGCAATGTGAGAAGGCAGTAGGGAGGGCTGGGGGTATACTGGGATGTATAGGAGAGGCATCAGCAGCAGAAAACAGGAAGTTGTTATCCTCTGTACAGACAGTTGGTGAGACCCCATCTGGAATACTGTGTCCAGTTCTGGAGACCCCATCTCCGCAAGGACATAGACAGGATAGAGGCAGTCCAGAGGAGGGCAACTAAAATGGTGCAGGGCCTGCAAAAGAAGCCGATGAGGAGAGACTAAAGGAGCTTAATATGTATACCCTTGAGGAAAGAAGGAGAGGGTGACATGATAGAAACTTTCAAGTACCTCAAGGGAATCAACAAAGTCCAAGAGGGTAGCATCTTTCAGAAAAAGAGACTTGCAAGAACAAGGGGACACAATTTAAAGATAGAAGGAGGGCGGTTCAGGGGCAATGTGAGGAAGTATTATTTCACAGAGAGGGTAGTGGATGCACGGAACAGCCTTCCTGAGGAAGTTGTGGGGACTAAAACTGTGGGAGAATTCAAGAATGCATGGGACAGACATAAGGCAATTCTTGTGGGGGGCAGGAAGATATAGGCTGTTGGTTAACTAGGATCTGCGGCCTATCCTGTAGGTAGGGAAATGGGCAGACTAGATGGGCCTAGCGGTCCTTATCTGCCGTCAAAGTCTATGTTTCTATGTTCTATGTAATGAGTACTTCAGCTCTGTCTTCATTAGGGAAAAGGATGGAACTATGCCATAGGGGAAAATAGGGGTCTTAATGGGGGGATTAAACAGATGGGGAGATCCAGGAGGACATGGTTTTAAAGGGTCTTAGGACAATTCAGGTGGACAAGGCACCTGACCCAGGTGGCAGGCACCCGAGAGTCCTGTGGGAACTGGTAGAGGTCCTTGCTGTCCCTCTGGTGGATCTGTTTAGCACTTTGCCGGAGACAGGGTGCATGCTTCAGGACTGAAGAATGGCATATGTGGTGCCACTCCACAAGCGTGTTCCCAGAGATGAACCTGGTAATTACAGACCAGTCAGCCTTACCTCCATTGTAGGCAAGTTAATGGAGACCATTCTAAAAGAAAGGCTGGTGAACTTTCTAAGGGTGAATAGTCTCTAGGATGATAGGCAGCATGGGGTTGTCTTGGGGATATCCTGCCAAACCAACATGATAAACTTTTTCGACTGGGTCACATGGTCATCTGGCAAAGGCCAGGCAGTGGATGTCCTGTACCTGGACTTCAGTAAGGCCTTTGACTCCATGCCACATGGAAGATTGCTTAGCAAACTGCATAACCTGGGAGTTGGGGACAAGCTGCAGGGGTGAGTCAAGAGCTGGCTGCAAGGCAGGAACCAGAGGGTGATTGTTGGGGGGGGGGACTATCTAAGCCTAGATCTGTAACCATCTGGCTAGGCTCAAGAGCTGGTCTGGCATCTGGCAGCCGGGGTCAGTGCCAAGAAGTGCAAGGTCATGCACCAGGGAGCTAGGAACCCTGGGACCTGCTACTGGCTAGGGGTGTACAGGTGTTCAGTTCAGAGACGGGAAATAATCTAGGGTTAATAGTCAGGGGAGATAGGGGACACTCTGCACAGTGCCATAAAGTGTCAGTCAAAGCAAATAAAATGCTGGGATGTAACATCAGAGGAATCACCTCAGGAAAGAGAAAGCCATTCTGCCATTGTACAGGTTATTGGTGAAACCACACTTAGAGTACTGTGTGCAGTTCTGGTGCCCTTATTTGAAGAAAGACATCAAACTACTGGAGGGGGTGCAACATAGGGTGACCAAGATGATCCTGGGCCCCTGGGGAACAAACCCTATGGGGGGAGATTACAGGAACTTAATATGTATTCCCTGGAGGACAGAAAGGAGAGGGTCTATGATGGAAACCTTCAAGTACCTACAATGTATAAACAGAGGGCATTTTCAATTTAAAAGGGGAAGGGACCACAAGGGAACATAGTCTGAAACTAGTGGGGAGTAGATTTAGAAAGGAAATAAAGAGGCACTTTTTCACAGAAAGGGTGGTGTCAAAGTGGAATGAACTGCTGGAGGAGGTGGTCTCATTGAAAATGGACAGTTTTAAAAGGGGGGTTGGACAGGGTATAAAGGAGAGTCATAACTTGAGGGAGGAAGGGGAGAGGGGGAGTGGGTGGGGTAGGATAACTTCCAGGGAGAAAAGGGAGGGGGGCAGCTCCAGTAAAATAGAATGAGCTGCACACTCAAGCAGACTTGCTAGAACATTATGGCCCGTTTCTACTGGCGTTTTGATGTTTGTATATTCGCGAACAAGGCTAACTAATGGACTTGGTTAACAAACAGGCTTTCACTTAAAATCAACACAAAACAGGGTACAGCACTTTGAAATGCATTGATCCTTTATTCACAGTAACAGAAAAGACAACAAATCAGTGTCAAACTGCCTAGTGGTCAGTAATGACATCTAATATTTATAAGTCTGGCAGCAGGGATCTATGCTCGTGCCACAAAATGGTTTCATGCACTGTAAGATGTGAATGCTAGAGCTGAACAGGAGAAAGACTGAAGGATTGTAGAATGAAAGCTAACAATCCCATTTTACAGACATCAATTACTGTTCACATTAGTTGAATGTTATTGCCTTTACACTTTGCTGTAATCATCATCATAACGCTGTCTTCTTGCAGTGGCCCCAGCTGATAAGGGTGGGGTCATAGAGAGAGGACAAGACAGTATTTGCCTGGTTTTCTGTGACACCCCAAGCTGTCATTTTTTAAATACAGGAACTCTATTTTTGGGAAGAACAAGCACTGACACAACAGGAGTGCCAGTAGAAAGTCTGAGACTGCAAGTTTTCAGCTGGACTAGGCATACTTAAGCCACACTCTAGTTACTGTATTATCTGTATGAGTGGGGATGCACAATGTGTGTCCCTCACCTACAGTTACTATCTACCAGTGTCCACTGCTGATCTGTGGTTTACCATTCACCTAGGGCAAATTTCCCAAAGATGCTTTCTGAGTGTGATAGAACAGTAGTTGTACATGTGCTGCAGCGCTGCCTCACTCAGAACTGCTGAAAAACCTTTACACAGTGAACTATATTTCTGTCTGATGTCTGGGCAGTTTTCTGACTTTTTTTACAACAATCTTACAAAAACAAAGTGGGTCCAGCTCTCATTATTTTGATGAGTCTGTCAAAATCTTTCACATTGGGGGAGGGGAGACTCTGCAGACATTCCTCTCGCTGGGTGTGACATCACACCTGTGAACAACAATAAGTGAGCTGTGCACTTTGTACCTCAGGGGACTGTTACACTGTCACAAGGGGCTGTTACATGGTCACAAGCCTTCCCCATACGGTAGTAACGCAGCTCTGGGTGGGGGGTCACAAGCATACAGCCCACAGGGCCATGTTCAAAACCTGATGACCCACCTCTTTGCTAACTTTAAACCCCAGACTCATTTTTACTGTGACTTACTTGCAGGTGCACTTCTCCCCAGTGACTAGGAAGCCCTTTTGTGTATTGCCCTAAAGTAGGGTGGCACAGTGGGGTGGCTGCTTTAACCCTATTTTGTGCCTCCACACTTCATGCCTTTGTATTAGGTCCCATCTGTCTTAGTACTTGATTAACCATATAATATAACCAATAAAATACAGGAGCCTGCACACAATTTGGTATTAATGTCATTTAGTGAAACTGGTGGAGTTTTGGCCCCAGTTTCATACCTGCTGCTAGGAGGACTGTATAATCCTCCCAAAGTAGCCAAGCAGGCCTTAGAGGCCTTAACAAAAATGTTGGCGGACTACACCCCTTCAGAAGTACTCCTCTTGGGTGACTTCAGTCTCCATTAGGAGACTGACTCAGAGCAAGGGTACAAGTCTTGGTTACTTGATGTGCACCTGACTCAGTTCATCACTGAACCCACATGACTTAATACCAAAATAGGCAACCACTCGACCATAGACTGGGTGCTTACCTCAAACCCCCATAATATACTGGCAGTGGGCATCCTCTTGGATGCCCTGAGTGACTATTCTCCCATAGTTTGCATATGGAAGAACAGACCCCCCAAAATCTTCCCTTGGGTCTTTACTGCTAGACATTACTCTAAAATTTCTGCACCTGCTTTTCAGTCTTATCTCTCTAGCCTTGACTGGAGCCCTAACTGGCATCTCCCAACCATTGATAAAGCACTGGATTCCTTCCAGAACTGCTTCTTGACAGCAGCCAACAAGCATGCCCCACTCAGCAAGCTCTGAGTCAAGGGACATTGCTACAAATGGATAACCCCTGAGTTTAAAACCCTAATGAAGCAACGGGATAGGGCCTGGGAGACCTACAAGATGTCTGGATCACCCACGGACTGGGTCGCCTACAGGGTACTAAGAAACAAAAGCAAAAAATGTTTAAAAACCACTAAAAGAGAATATGTCAAGCACCTTCAACAGGCCAGTCTAACTGACCCAAGGTGTTTTTGGTAGCAAATCAATGGTCTACTGAAAGGCAAGAACAAACCCCAGCAAGGAACAATTGTCTCCAATGGCCACACAGTTAGTGACAGCCTGGAGGCAGTCAATGCCTTCAACACCTTTTTTACTGATCTTGAGGAGTACAAAGCCAAATTCCCACAAAAGGCCTCTGATCACCCATGCCCTAACAGGCCTGAACCTCAAACACCCCAATTTCCATCTAAAAAAGGTGAAGCAGAAAAATGTACTCCCTCTACTAATGAAAATAAAGCCAGGGGAACTGCAGGCCCCGACAGCCTGGTCCCCAGATTACTGAAAGAGGCTGCACCCACTGTTGCCTCTCCTGTTACCTGGTTTATAAACAGGTCCCTATTAGAAGAAGTTGTCCCAGCCCAATGGAAAGTGGCCTACATAGTCCCTGTACGTAAGAGAGGTCAAAAGGCACCAATCAACAATTATAGGCTTATCTCGCTCCTCTGCATCTTGGCCAAGATAGAGGAGCAACTTGTCTATAACCAACTCCAGGACTATCTGGAAATGCACCAGCTACTAGTACCAAATCAGCATGGTTGCAGACCGAATCATGGAACTGGCACTGCACTGATCAAATTTACCACTGACACTCTCAGGGCCCTTGACAATAGCAACATCACTGGAGCCATATTCATTGACCTCACTAAGGCCTTCGGCTTGGTCAACCAAAGCCTGCTGGCAGACAAGTTAAAGAACATAGACCTAGGCTGGCCCGGTGGCACTGAGGGTTGAGGCCCTGGACGCCACACCTTGCGCTACGCTAGTGACCCAGGTTCAGGAATAGGCTCGGAGCCACCAGAGGGCAGAGGAAGGAGGAAGATACAGCATCCCAATGGATGCTCTCCTTCTCCTGGAGTGGGTTCCCGAGGTGCTTTGAGCACCCGATGCACTAAGGCCTGTGGAAGCACAGGCATCGGGGCACAGGCGCTCTCCGGAGTCGGGGAGGGGAGGACATTGTGGGCACTTGACAGTGGTGCGCGTCAGCACACTGTCTGTCTGGATGTCAGTTCTGCATGCTGATGGCCTCAGGGGAAGGAGGGACCAAGGGAAGAAAAGCAGAAAAAAACCCTCTCGGTGCAAGATGACGACCGATCCTTGCTCCGATCACCTGCCCATGAGCAGACACCATTGTACAGGTGCTCCAAAGAGAGGAGCAAGGTAGGGGGATAATGGAGTAAGCCTGGCACTCTAAGGGCAGACATTGTGGGAGGGATCCACGGGGACTGATCAGGTGAAGGAGTGGACTAAGAGGGTAGTAAGGCTGGACAAAAATAAATTGAAAAGGAGCATAGACCTAGACTGCCACTCCCTGTCATGGTTTGACAGTTACCTCTCCCAGCAAACCCAACAGGGTAGGTGGAAGGGGTCCTTATCAGGTAGTCAACCTATCAAGAAGGGAGTGCCTCAAGGTTCTATCTTGAGGCCTCTCCTGTTTTCCCTATTCATAAATTATCTCAGCAACAACTATGGTGGTGGCTCTGTAACACAGTATGCTGATGATGCTGTATTATACAGAACCGTTGGCAGCATATTGGACCTGAGACCTCTGCTACAGGAGGACTTCAGAACCCTGGAAAGGTGGTTGATGGCTAATGGGCTGCAGCTGAATGACAAAAAAAAAAGTACAGTTACGTAAGAACTTACCGTAACAGTAGATCTTTGAGAGAGGCTTTTGCAGTAGGTAATTACATATAGGATTGACGTCAGCAGGCAGCAGGACCCCACGGAAAAATTTACAGCTAGCAGTCCCTGGTGAGGGACCGCCCCCACGTCAGGTGACCGGCATCAGGAGACGTCGGTATAAAGGGGCGGTCCCTGACGTCCACCTT
Source organism: Neoceratodus forsteri (assembly GCA_016271365.2). NCBI lineage: Eukaryota > Metazoa > Chordata > Ceratodontiformes > Ceratodontidae > Neoceratodus > Neoceratodus forsteri. The sequence goes on from CM028132.1 coordinate 503,603,847, forward strand.
CCAGTTCTTTCCCGCCACAGGCCAGAAGAGGCCGGACAAGAGAGGAGCAGATATTTCCCTTAATGGAAAAGGAGCTTAAAAAGCTTAGGGGGATGGAGGGCGGGAGTGTATTACCTACTGCAAGAGCCTCTATCGAAGATCTACTATTACGGTAAGTTCTTACATAACTGTATTATCTTACTTCGAGAGGGCTCTTGCAGTAGGTAATTACATATAGAACTGAGTCCCAAGCAGTCTGGAACAAGGAGAAGCACTGGGAGGAGGAAATCTACTCCAAGTAGAAGCTCTAGCTGTGCAAGCCTTAAGATAAGAGGCCTTGCAGGACAGCCAGCCCAAAGCCTGCTCTACGACGAGAGGCAATATCCAAACTGTAGTGTTTTGTAAAGGTATGGACGGAGGTCCAGGTGGCAGCAGCACAGATATCTGCCACTGACACATTCTTGAAACAAGCCTCTGAGGCAGCTACTCCTCTGGTGGAGTGACCTTTTACTTGACCCGGCAGGGTCTTGTCGTACTTGTCATAACAGAAAGTGATGCAATTAGTCAATCATTTAGATAGGCATTGCTTAGAAACAGCATTGCCTTCTCTTTTGGGTGCAAAAGAGACAAACAATTGATCGGTCTTCCTGAGATTTTTTGTTCTGTTAGTGTAGTATCTCAGAATCCAGTGAACGTCCATAGTATGGAGTAAATACTCCCCCTGATTAGAGTACTGCGTAAAAAAGGTGGGTAGCTCTATGCACTGGTTTAGAGTAGGCTCCGCTACTACCTTAGGGAGAAACTTAGGGTTAGTGTGCAGAGCAACACATTCCTTGTGAAAAATCAAGTGTGGAATTTTACACATCAGGGCCTGGAGCTCAGAAATTCTCCGAGCGGAAGTAATGGCCACCAGGAAGAGAGTCTTCCATGAAAGGAACTTCATGTCTGCTGAAGCTGCTGGTTCAAAAGGAGGCAGAGTAAGTTTCTCGAGAACAAAGTTCAAGTCCCAAGGGGGAGCAGGAGCACGTATAGGAGATCTCAGATGGAGGACCCCTCTGAGAAAGGTCTTAGAGACCTCCAGTTGAGCAAATGTCTTGTCTGCAAAGGGGACATGATAGGCCGAGATGGCCGCCATGTGGACTTTCAGAGAAGAATGACTGAGACCCAGGTCAAAAGATGGCATAGGTGGTCCAGCAGAAGCCCCGCTGAGCAGGAAAAGGATTCCACGTCCTTAGAAGCAGCCCAGATAGTGAAACGTTTCCACTTCATGGTGTAGTTAGATCTAGTGGAGGGTTTTCTAGCCTCCACCAAAATCTCCGCCACTTGGGGAGAAACCCCAAAATGGGATTGAGCTAAGTCCGCAGGAGCCATGCATGCAGCTGAAGAGATTTGAGGCCTGGGTGGACCAGGGTCCCCTGATCCTGGGTCAGCAAACCTTGTGATAGAGGAAGAGGAAGAGGATGATCCTCTGAGTATTGTTGTAGAAGAGAGAACCAAACTTGCCTGGGCCAGAAAGGAGCAATCAGAATCATTCATGCTTCCTCTGAAGCTAGTTTCTGTAAGACTCATGGAATAAGTGGAATTGGGAGAAAGGTATAGACAAATCTGTCCTTCCACTCTAGAGACACAGCATGTCTCCAGAAAGCGCCTCGCTCTGGAACGAGCTAGCAGAAGACGAGAAGCTTTGCGTTTAGAGGGGATGCAAACAGGTCTACCTGTGGTGTTCCCCAAAGTCAGGACCCCTTGGTCCAGTTCCCACTTATGAGCCAGAGCAGACAAGCCACTTAGTTAGTCTGCCAAGGTGTTTTCGACTCCCAGAACATGAATTGCCATGAGGCAAAGGTCGTGTTGTGTTGCCCAATCCCAAACCCTCATTGCTTCCCTGCAAAGAGGGTAGGACCAAGTGCCCTCCGTTTGTTGATGTACCAAACCATGCACATGTTGTCCATCTGAACGGCTAGGTGGCAGGGAAGGATGTATGGGTGAAGGGCTTGGAGAGTCTTCAACAAGGAGTGTCTGTTCGAGCTTGGACCAAGAGCCCTTGGTCCGATGGGGACCTAGATGGGCTCCCCAACCTTTGACTGAGGTGTCTGTGATTAGAGTCTGGGAGGGAGGAGGACAAAAGAAAGGAACTCCCTGAAACAGGTTCTCTCGAACCATCCACCATTGCAAGTCTCAGAGCATCAGTGAGGAGACTAGAACTGGGTGATCTAAGTCATCCACTAACTGATCCCATTGGGAGTGGAGAGTCCACTGAGAGACTCTCATGTGAAGCCGAGTGCGAGGAACTGTCAGGATAGCAGCCACCATGAGCCCGAGAAGGCGAAGTACCAACCTTGCACTGATCCACCTGTGGCCGGACAACAGACTTATTTAAGTCTGGAGGGTGGACGTCTGGTCCAGTGGTAGGAAGGCCCTGCCAATGGTCATGTCTAGAATCACCCCGATAAACTGTAGTCTCTGAGATGGGATCAAGTGAGACTTGGAATGGTTGATGGTAATACCCAGGCAGGCAAAAACCTGCTGAGTAAGAGTGAGGCATCACAGGAGTTCCTCCCTGGATGAGGCCGCCAGGAGCAAATCATCCAGGTACAGGAAAACCTGCACCCCCCCTTGGTACGCAGGTAGTCCACCACCACCACCACTAGGCATTTGGTAAATACTTGGGGTGCCGAGGATAGGCCAAACAGAAGTGCCTTGAACTGGTAGTGATCCCCCTGGAACGCAAAACGAAGATATTTGCGATGAGACGGGTGAATGGAAATGTGCAGGTAAGTATCCTGCATATCCAGGGCACATAGCCATTGACCCGACTAGAGGAGGGGCAGAAGGCTCTGCAACGAGAGCATTCTGAACCTTTTGTATTCCACAAAAAGATTCAGGGAACTGAGATCTAGAATAGGCCTGAGATCTCCTGTCTTCTTTGAGACCAGGAAGAAATGGGAATAGTAACCTGTCCCTTGAAGATGAAGGGGGACGGGTTCTATTGCTTCTTTCAGTAGCAGAGCTGAAATCTCTTCCTGGACCAAGAGAAGATGTTCCATTAATATGGCAACTTTGGGAGGGGGTGGCGAGGTGGTTTCTGTAGAAACTCTATCAAGTGTCCTTCTGCGATCAGCTGGAGCACCCAAGACTCTGATGTTATCCTCTCCCATCCTGGAAGGTGGAGGGAAAACCTCCCTTCTAACAGTTTCTCCGGGGAATCCGGAGGCTGTGGGAGAGAAGAGGAGTCAGGTGGTGTGGGGCAGCAGTGCAGCTAAAGCACCCGCTGCTTTTTTGGGCAGGGGGCTTAGCAGCTGTGAGGGTCTGACATTTTGTGGCCCACCTTTCCTGGGGTTTCACCTTGGGCCGATTCCATCTGCGAAAGGGACAGTGCTGCGGCTGGTGGGGGCAGTACATGGAGTCAATGGACTTCAGTGCCATCACCTTCTCCTGCAAATCGGTGATGATGTCCTTGACTTCACCACCGAAAAGCACCAACCCCCGGAAGGGCGCTTCCTGGATAGCGGACTGCACTTCCGAGACCAACCCTGACACATGGAGCCAAGCATGACGACGTAGGCCTACAGTTAAAGTTGAGCTCCATCCAGCAGTGTCCACTGCATCATAGGTCACACGAAGCATGTGTCGACTGGCCAAACATGCAGAGAAGACAAGATCAGCCAACTCCTGCTTGACCTGAGAGTCTGGCAGGGAGTCCAGTTTGGTTTCCACCTGAGTAAGAATGGCCTTCTGGTAGTCCCCCATATGACCGACATAGTTCAGGGCCCTAATCCCCAGTGTGGAGGAAGCGAAGATCTTCTTTCCATACTGGTCCAGTAGGCGGGATTCTTTGTCAGGTGGTGATGAGCTGAGATGTTTTGGGTTAGCTGACCGGCCATGAGTGCCGCTAATCACGACCGAGTCAGCACAAGGGTGAGAATCTAAAAAATCAACACCCTCGGGAGCCTGGTATAGCCTATTCGACTTCCGTGGAAGTGGGGCTAGAGCCGAAGGCTGCTTTCAGATGGTGGTAATGAGGTTGGCGTGAGGCTGTATCCAAGGTGGCACCAAAGTAAGAACTGTCACGGGCAGATCCAGATGCTCGGCGAGTTTCAACCGCTGAGGGTCTGGTTCCAAAGAGAGCCACTGATGAACCTCCTGGATTTTTCATAGCAGCTCTGTAAAAGAAGGATCTTCCGGAGGAGACTTTGGAGGAGTCCTTGGCCTGGGCTTCAACAGAGAGTGTGGCTCGTCGTCCCTTTTGGAGCAACTGTCAGAGGAATCCGAGGAGTCCGAGGGTGAGGAGGAAGAGGAAGAGGAAAAATACTCCCTTTCCCGACCCGGGGGAGGAACAGACCCCTAGGGAAGCACCTAAGGAAGTGTATCCTGTCCATCTCTGGACCCAGATGGGAGAGCCCTGGAGTCTGTAGATGGTGAGGGAGTGTGCTGCCAGGGATGTACGGGAACCTGAGACAGCACTGTCATCGGTAGGTGGCTCTCCACCTCCCTGGTGAGCTGAGCCTTGGCCTCAGCCCACCAGGAGGCCAGAGTCTCCTGCAAATCCACCGGCGGCTGTGGGGGCGGTGGAGGAGGAGGAGGAGGGGGATAAGGGTATGGGTTGTACCCATACGGACAGTATCCAAAACCCGGCATCAGGTATTGTGGCATTGTGTACTGCAGCGTCAGAAAGACTGGCATCAGGTACTGTGGTGCCAGATACTGTGGTCCCGGATATGCCGGCATCGGATAGGATGGAGGGTATCTGGGAGCCGGAGGAGCTGCCGGAGTAGACGGCCCGGCTGGCAGCCTCACGGGCAGATCCAGGTTGGAGGGCCTGGAGGGCATAGGGCCCAGTGGTGGGGCAATATCCGGAAGCGGGATGTCAGCCAGAGTTGGTAAAACCAGTGTTGGAGCCAACGTCGGAGGCCCCAGTGTCGGAGGTACCAGCGTTGGAGGTGCCGGCATCAGAGCCAAAGTCAGATCCAGTGCACCTAGATGGGGACGGTCCGATGGAGGAGAAACCCCAGCGTTGCCTGGGTATGGAGCGGAAAAATCCATGGGGTCAGGCTGGGGGGTGACTCAGGGTTCCCGGATGGCAGTGAAGGCTGCGGAGAATCAGGGACGACAGACGTGGATAGGCCCATCGTTGGTTCTTTCGCTGACTGAACATCGAATGAACCGACGTGTGGTTTTACAGCGAGCTCCCCGTGAGTGCCGGAGGAGCAGGAATTCAACTTACGGGAGCCTTCACTGGAGGCAGACCGAGGGGAAGGATCGGCCTAGTCCAGCAGGAGAGGAGCCGTGCACCGCCCCGAAGGGTCATGTGCCTTACTGGCTTTATCCACGTGGACGTTGGAGGAGCCGACGTCTGGCTTACTGGAGTCGCCCACGCCAGTAGGCCACAAAGCTAGAGACGAACTGGGGGCAGAGGCCTCCAATTGCCCGGAGGCACCCGAAAGGCCCAAGCATGAGCCAGACGGTGGGCCGACACCCTTTCAGAAACCTCCGAGGCGTCAAGCCGAGGAGCGGTCTCAGAGGGACATGCCTGAGTCCCGGCGACTCCCGAGGGAGACGCTGCAGAGGAGTCCTGTCCGGTGCCTCTCCTTGTCTTTCTTCTTCCGATGGCCTTCGGGGAAGTGGATGCCTGCCTCAATTTTTTGAGCTCACTTTCCATCAAACTCATCTTTTTCTTCAAGATGTGGGCTTCCAGGGATTGCTGCCACCTTTTAAGGATAGCCGCATTGAAGCTGAGGCAGTGCTGACACTTCTTGACAAGGTGATCGGGGCCTAGACAGAACAGGCACAGGGAATGGCCATCCTTGTGCGGGAGTTGGGCGCCGCACGAGCCGCACTTATTTTTGTGCTCGGAGGGTGTAGGGGATGACATACACCAATAATGACCTGACGAATGTCGAAAAAGTCAAAATTATTCGGTAAAAAACAATGAAAGGAGGCTGACAAAGCAAAAAACTTTTCCACAAGGCGCTGCACGAGCTAACGGGAAAGAACTGGAAGACAGGCATCAGGGACGACTCCTTTATACCGACATCTCCTGATGCCGGTCACCTGACGTGGGGGTGGTCCCCCGCTAGGGACTGCTAGCTAGAAATTTTTCCATGGGGTCCTGCCACCTGCCGACATCAGTCCTATATGTAATTACCTACTGCAAGAGCCCTCTCGAAGTAAGATCAAGAGTTATAGTTTACGAGCCCAGAACAGTAGGCTCAGATAGATCCTTACTACTCCCCCTAGTATCCACCTCAGGGGCGCCCTTAGAAGTTGTGAGCTCATTTAGGTACCTGGGCCTTGTTCTCAACCAAGGCCTCACATTTAAAGACCAGGTGGACCAGGTCACCAAAACAATACACCAGAAGCTTGGGCTACTACACAGGATGAATTCTCAACTTGTCCCTGAGACCAGGGTTCCAATCGTGAACTGCATCCTCCAACCCAATCTAACCTATGCAGCTCCAGTCATTCAGACCCTTTCTGGTAAGGAACTGGATAAGATGCAAGTACTCTATAATAACATCGCTAGATTTGCTACCAAATCACCCCTGAGGCACCACCCCTGTAAGGTGCTTGGCTCCTTAAACTGTCTGTCCCTTTCCCAAAGACTCCAATTCCCTTTGTTGTGCACCACCTATAAAATAATAAATGGCCCACACCCAATAGGCCTAGATGGAATGCTGATCCCTAAACACCCAAGTAGACTGCTTCCCACACCTCTTCTTGGAAGCTCTTGGATATTCCTAAGATAAGAATGACACCAAGCAGTAAGTCCTTTGCCCATGTGGCCCCTATCCACTGGAGAATCTCCTTCACCAGCTGCAAAACATGGGCTCAATTACTTCCTTTAGAAAAGGATTCTGAGAGCTTCAAAGGGAACACAACCTATGTAGATGCCAAGGACAATCCGTGGCAATCTGACCTCTAGTAACCTCTCCTGCTCTTCTCAAGATGCACACTGTGTCCTATACCCATAGCAATAGGTGTCAACGCTCTGCATGCAAAGGTAGCCACGTTCAGCCTAGAGAAATGTGTTTCTATAAAAGATCTTTATGTTTCATAAAAAGTCTAGGTCTGCCCCCTGAAGTGTAGCTATTCGTGGTATTACTGTATTTTGTCTGAAATGTATTATGTTTGTACCTAAAACTGTCATGTATATGAAACGTTCTGTACCCCAACATTTCTTTGTAACTTATTCCGGGTCGTCAATGAAAAAGGGACTTCTTGGGCCCAGTGGGCCTACCTGGTGAAAATAAATAAATAAATAAATCTTGTTATTTGCAAGCACCCACATCTTATTCTCTCACATGTTCTCAAAACCTGACTGGAAAACTGTATCAGCCATTTGCCTCTGTATAGATTACAGTTGTTAGTCTGGGCATTTGTGATACATAATAGCTGACACTGTGTATCACAGGAGTGTACATAAACAAGCATTTGTCAATGTCGAATGTTTCTTGCTTCTATGTGCTGTTTAGGTATTTGGAAGTCATTGGAGTGCAAATATTGAAAATTTGCGAAGTTATGAGCGTACGTAGGAACTGCACAACGCACGCTCGAAAAACAGTCATTTTTAGGAATTTTTTCACCAAATTTTCAAAATAGCCATTTTAAGACCTCTGCTCATGAACAGTGTCACTGTGATTTTGTTAATGTTCCCATACATTGAGTTTGCAGACACCGACCGCGCCCATTGTGCGCCATACGGGCGGAAACATGTTTTGGGCAGGATGTGAAAATGACAGCTGTACTGCTCATGAGGAGGTGTGATAAAATGCCAATGTTGGAAAATCTGGAGTGAATATATTGAAAATTTTGAAATCCTTACGAAAGGCATGAGAATCACCAACGTTAGACCGGTAAAACAGTAATTTTAGGAATTTTACCAAATTTTCAACACAGCCATTTTAAGACCTCTGCTCATGAACAGTGTCACTGTGATTTTCTTAATGTGTCCCATACATTGATTTCACACACCGACTGCGCCATAGTGTGCTACATGGGCGGAAACACATTTTGGGTGAGATGTGAAAAATGACAGCTGTACTACTCATAAGAAGGTGTGGTTAAATGGCAATGTTGAAAATCTGGAGTGGAAATATTAAAATTGCAAACCCACGAAAGTGTGGTGAGGAACTGCGCAACACACGCCAGAAACAGTCATTTTAGGTTTTTTTCACCAAATTTTCAACATAGCCATTTTAAGACCTCTGCTAATGAACAGTGTCATGGTGATTTTCTTAATGTGTCCCATACATTGATTTTGCACACCGACTGCGCCATTGTGTGCTACATGGGCAGAAACACATTTTGGGCAGGATGTGAAAAATGACAGCTGTACTGCTCATAAGGAGGTGCAGTAAAATGGCAATGTTGAAAATCTGGAGTGAAAATATTGAAAATTTGCGAACTTACGAGCCTGCGAGGAACTGCACAACGACGTCAGAAACAGTCATTTGGAATTTTGGCACCAAATTTTCAACATGGGGTTTTTGGGACCCCTTCTCATGAATGATGTCACTGTCATGGCGGTATTCAGGCCTGAAGGGTGATTTCACAGTCACTGCACAGTCACTGTGCGAAATCACCCTTTGGGCCCGAATAACACCATGACAGTGACATCATTCATGAGAAGGGGTCCCAAACCCCATGTTGAAAATTTGGTGCCAAAATTCCCAAAAATGCCTGAGATATGCAACAGTTGAAATCCCTATTCAGCCCATTATACAGCTTACTGGCATTTCTCAGTTCGTGGTCGGCTTTAAGAGTGCAGACGTGTTCCCGTCCACCGAAGATCGCCGCCGAGTCCGGAGGTAAATATGGGTGTGGGGTGTGGGCTGGGTGTGCAGTGGGTGCGGGTTGTGGGAGGGGGTTGGGAGAGCTGCGATGGACCGCTTTTTTACAGGTTTAAAAAAAAAAGACATCGTGGGATGTTTGCCATGCTGGGGTGGGCTCCCAGCGTGGCACAAGTGGGGGTGTTCAGCCAAAGAGTTGGGCACCCCGTCGTATGGTATTTGTTGCCACACTGGGGTGGCCTCAACGGGCACAAGGACGCAGGGCATTCAGCCGACGGGGATTGGGCACCCCGTCGTCAGTATTGCTTGCCACGCTGGGATGGGCTCCCAGCGGGACCCTACTACTGGGGAGGACGAGCTCAGCCGATGGGGATTGAGCACCCCGTCCGCCTATACAGTGCGCTATGGGGCGCGTGATGCTCAGACAGGTCTGGGGAGCCGCGCCGAGCAGCCAATATCTTATCGGTGCTCACTGAAGCATAGCTCCCCTTTCAACTGTATGCCACTGCATTTGGAGCATGTCATGGGCAGCTCCAAAATGCATTGGCTTACAGAGGCCGTGCCTGCCAGCACACTGACTGAATTGGAGGAGGAGGTGACACACCTCCGAAATCTCCGATGATGGCACTATGTTTCTTGCACATGCGTGCAAGCAACATAAAAATGGCATTCACTGTCAGACCAAATGGGCTTTATTACACTGGTGACTGAGTAATGGGATATACTGCCATCAGCAATAACCACTAAATCCAGGACTCCAGATGTAGAGAATGTGACATCAGTCCTCTCAGTGTGGCTGAGGAACACCAGGATCTGAATGTGGCTGCATGTAGCAAGGGAGATTGTTATGAGGGATGGAACAGGTCCAACTGCTTCATGTGTCAGGAAATGGAGGCCAGTAGGAAGCAATGGAAAACAAAGACTGATGGGATGGGGTGGAAAAGGAAATTCTGGAGCAGTAACAGCTGCAAATTCAGCTTAATGACACACAAAGCAAAAGGAGAGAAGGCACAAGTTTTACCTGGAACTGTTGAAGATAGAGTGCAAGAAGAAGAAAGGATTAAAGTGAAAGTGATAACAAGATGCAAAACAACACTAGTTCAAACTGGAAATAGCAAAAATGAAGGTGAAATAAGCACAACACCCAGAGGCATTCCAACAGAAAATCCCTCGAAAGCAGAAAACACCCCTTTTATCTCCTTCTGTCATTAGGGTGTAAATAGTGTCACAAAAGAAAGCAGTTCCTAGAAAAAAGGGAGGGCGTAAATTCAAAAGGCACAATACAAGAAAAGAGACCTGCTCTCTGTCCAGAGGAAGTAATAATAAACTGAGACCCAACTCTTGGGTTCTTTTCAGTTAAAAAAGCACTTTTATTACAAAAATCAGATAAAACTACACAGGTACATCCCTCCCCGCCCCCAGGTTTAATGAAAATGCCCAATAATCGTTTCACACCCATTCGGGTCCTTTTTCAAGGGGTAATAAAAGTGCTTTTTTAACTGAAAATAACCCAAGAGTTGGGTCTCAATTTCTTTTCTTGAAACTTGGCTTCCCAGCCAAATGCCCTTTGGGGTAACCCTTGCCTCAGTGTTTGCGCACAGAGGTTCTTTGTCTTTTAAATAGTTTTTTATTTTAATGGGTTCACCACAATATATCCAAGGCACACTGACTTAAGGGTAGCTGGTCCATTCCACTGGGGTGTCAAGCAGACGAGGCATACTGATGAATCCTGGTAGGACGAAACATGTGTCTATGTCTTCTGTTAGCACCCTCTGCAAACTGTGTGAGAGGCCTTCCGGCACCATGCAATTCTGCTTAAAGTTGGACCAGCATAACATTCTGTGGTGATTTGCATATGCAGCCCATGATACTTTGCATTGTGGGGGCATGTGTGATTTTGTATTTTCTCAATTTATTACTACTTCCTCTGGACAGAGAGCAGGTCCGTTTTCTTGTATTGTCATTGGGGCGTGTAAAGGTGTCACTGAGAAGAGTCTAGATCATTATATGTAGGAAAAAGTTGAAATTGCTGCCTCCAAATTAAGAACAGGAAGACTCTGATACCTATTACACTAGTAAAAGAAGCTGCATGGCAGGAACAATGAGAGGCACTCTAAAATCAATACAAGACACCATGTTGTTCATTTATTTGACAAAATTGATCCCTAGCAGACAATCTGTGATAAAATGAGGTGAAGGACACTGCTGCCCTGAACAAGACTTATGCAGATAATTAGAAATGTCAGCAGCTACCTGAATAGTTCTGCGTGCCCTGCTGTGTCTCATGAATAGACTGGAAGAAAGAATGAAATTGTGTATGTATCCTTCACCTCACTTCACCATGAAGTTGTTTGCTGTGATTGATTTTTTTAAAATAACAGCAACACAGTAAGTGCCTTGCCTTGATTTCAGTGTGCCATTTAGTGCTCCCAGTGTGGAGCTTGGTTTGCTGATTTGGTTCTTGCAAGCTTCTGCTCCAGATTGATTTAGGCTCAGTACTAGGCTTGTCTTGTTAAATTAACATTTACACTTAACTGGAAAAAATAAATAATTGGGGAAGAAAACACGGACAGTTCATTTTGGTACCTTTGTTCAGTGCAAGGATTTGGAATATGAAAGAACTTTCAGGGATGACAGTTTTGCAGATTGAAACATTTTTAGAGGGGTTATTGGCCAGCTCCACAAAGGATTGGCTTGGGGATCTGCTTGCCATGCTGGCTTTCTGAGTTGCTGCCTGGACCCAGAAACCTCATGTCAGGCCAGCACGAAGACTGAGGCAGCGTCCCAGGGAATGCTGTCCACCAGTGGAGTAGAAATGCTGGCTGCATTGTCTGTTCACCCACTAGCATCAAAGAGAGGGCTTGACCTACAGTTGAGTGAGGCTAAGAGGAAGAGGTGCCCAAAGCCTCCTTGTGTTCTGCAGGATGGCATTATCTCATTTCTGACATTTCCAGACAGGAGGGATTGAATACCAGTACAAATGGGCATAGCTGGATGTGAGAACAAGAAAACAAGGTGCTCTGTGTGTGTGTGGTCTGAAAACAAAACAAAATAGTAATATTAAATGCATGCTGAAATAGAAAATAAAGTTAAAACTGTTGTTTCGACCATAGGTTTTCATCAAGAATGATCTAAAACCCAAAAAAAACAAAGTTAGATAGCTGGATGTGTATGTGTCCTACAGGCACAACGTGGAACCACAGCAGACTGATGCACTGATGGACAGGGTGGGAGGGGAGATGGGAGCATACTACATGAGAGCTGATAGTAACCACAAAGCTCTGATGGCTCCTAAGCAGGGCTAAATAGGGGAAGTAGGGAGGATGACAGGGTGATCGCCACCACGCAGATCCTAGACCTACTGCTTCAGCTGAATTTGGTCCCTCTGCAGACCTACCACCATGGGGGTTTGAGAATGGGAAGTTGATCAAGTACTGTAGATGTTACAGACTTGATACAGGTTACCTCTGCTGCTCAGAAGTAGAAAATAAGATATAGGGAGCAATTTGGGCTCATTGAAATCGTTCAGACTCTTACTGGACTGCAGATCTTTTTGCATTTTATAACCCGTGTTTAGGATTAAGGGGTTTCTATACCCACTACAATAAGTGCACAATGTAAATTACAATTGTTTTAGATATGGACCCAGCTCATTTTTGCAATCTAGCTCTTTAGGAATATATGCTTTATTAAACTATGCTCATTCCCTCAGTGTTGTATTGGTGGTGGGATAATAAGTTTTCCTGATTGTAAAGATACTGTTTACATACTAACATACAAACATACTATTTGCCAGCAGATTAGACCTTACGGTCTATCGAGTCTGCTCGAACCTTAGATCCTTAGTTGGGTGCCAAGGCCCTCCCATCCCTTGTGCTCCAGAAACCCCTATCATCCATCCCCACCCCCCTGGGACAGGCCATCATCTGATACATCCACTTTCTGTGTCTGTCCCACCCTCTCTTGAAGCCCTCCACTGTGGATCTCTGAACCAGCTCGCCAGGCAGTGCATTCCAAGGGTCCACCACCCTCTCAGTGAAAAACCTCCTCCTCTTTCTCCCCTCACCCTTCCACCTTCCGACTTCAAACCATGCCCTCTGGTGATACCTCCCTGCTTTAGTCTAAAGATCCCCTCCATGTTTACCCTATTTATTCCCTTGAGGTACTTGAGACCTCAATCATGTGTCCCCCTGTCTCCTCTCCTCCAATGAAAACAGGCAGAGCTCCTCAAGTCTGTCCTCACGCCAAACTCTAGCCCTTGTATCATCTTTGTTGCCTCCTCTGTACCCTCTCCCAGGAGCTGTATGTCCCTCTTCAAGTGTGGTCTCCAGTACTGTACACAGTACTCAAGGTGTGGTCTAACCAGTCCATTGTACAGCAGCAGAATCACTTCCTTGCTCCTAGAGGTGATCCCCCTTATGATGCATTCCCAACATCCTGTTTGCCTTGCTAGCTGCTCTCCTGCACTGCTCAGAGTTATTCATACATGCATCCACCATGACCCCAGGTCTTTTTCCCCTATTGAGGCCTCCAGTGCCTCCCCTCCCAGGGTGTACCTGTGTTTAGGGTTTCCCTGACCAAGATACAACACCTTGCACTTGGTGATATTGAAATTTAATTTCCATGTGTGAGCCCAGCTTTCCAGGGTGTCCAGGTCCCCTTGCAGGGCCAATCTTCCCTCTTCTCCCTCAACTACTGCTCCCATCTTGGAGTCATCCACGAAGAGACTCATTTCACACCCTATACCCTCCCTGATGTCCGATATGTATGCATTAAACAGGATCGGACCCAGGACCGAGCCCTGCGGTACCCCACTACCAACCTCTCTAGGGTTCGAGAGCTCCCCACAGAGCACTACTCTCTGGGTGCATCCAGCTAGCCAGTTTTCAATCCATCTGACCATCAAAGGGCCTGCTCCTAACCCCATCAGTTTCTCCACCAGACCACTGTGGAGGACAGAGTCAAACGCCTTGCTGAAGTCCAAGAATAATACATCCACAGACTTTCCCCTGTCCAGTTCTGATGTTACCCATTCGTAGAACTCCACAAGGTTGGTTTGACATGATCTACCTGGCACAAACCCATGTTGCTGACTATCCAGACCTCCCACCTCCTCCAAGTACACCCCCAATCGTTCCTTTAGTATACTCTCCATTGATTTTCCCACCACCGAGGTCAAACTGATGGGTTTATAGTTACCTGGTACTTCCCTCGACCCCCCTTTATGGATTGGCACCACATGTGCCTCTCTAAATCCCTAGGTACCCTCCCTGTCTCAAGTGACCTGTTGAAAGGAAGCTCCGCCAGGGGTGCAGCCAGTATGTCCGCCAGTTCCCATAGTACTCTTGGATGAATGCCATCCGGCCCAGGAGATTTGTCTTTCTTTAGGGCCTTGAGGGCTAACCACACCCTTTTGGCGGAGATAGCATCATCCATCCCCTCTACCTTACTGGCCTTTTTATCCTTATCCAGATGTGACACCCCTTGGGTACCTCTCCCTCCCTCTTGCTCCATTTACCTAATATTATTGAATTATCTGCTTTCTGGAGATTGATTTGTGTTATGCAATGCAAAATTAATAAAATATAAATAAAAAAAAGGAAATAAGAAAAACATAAATCAATAATACCAGCATTATAGTAAAGTACAGCTGATGTTTTGTTACTCTGTGACGTATCTCCACCCATTTAGGTAATGGACTTATATAATTGCCGTATTTTTTCAATATGCTCCTTTATTGACAGTCAAACAGACATATTAACGGACTAGTTTTCTTTCTGCAAACAGGAAACCCAAATATTAAATACTTAAAATAATGATGACTATTCAGTCAGGGTGACCATTTCTCTCTCTCCTTTTCTCTGCCTCTAGATCTGAGTTTTGACCCTATGCCCCCCCCCATACTCTATAAGAAAGGTTTTAAATTCTAGTAGCGTTTTATTTTAATAAGAAAGCTGAGGCTGGTCCAGTGGTGCTGAAAGGTGTATGTTACAATAAAGTAAGAGAAACCTGGGTTCACATCACAAGCTTGACTCTTAGCTCCTGGCCATTTGAGTCTGGGTGGTACACATTGACTCCAGGAGATTGTTGTCCTGTCACTCAAACACCCCTGCTTGTCAAGTTATGAACAACCTGATGCTATCTATGGGTGGCCACACAGTATTGGCCCTCTCTGATTCAGAGGTCAGCTCAGCTATGAAGAGGTGATGGTCCCTGGAAATCCTCACCTCCCTGTAAGATCCTGGAAGGAGAAAGAAGCAGTACCCTGCTGCAGGGGGAGGATGATGAAACCAGCAGTCAACATGATGAAAGATGCCCAGGATGTGCTTAGTGGTGTCAGAGCAGGTAGCCTGATGGATGGAGATTAGGTAAGCTGCCAAGCCAGGGGATAAAGTACAGTTTAAAACAAAAAAGAAACCCTATCCACTGTGTTTTACCCAATTTTAGTCCTGAGAAGCCCCCCCCATGCACAACCATCTCAAAGTATTGCATCTTCTATTTATGTTTTGTCCCTTTTTCCCCCTGCCGCTTGACCTGATACTAGGAGCCACCACAGCCACATACTTCCTCTAGGAGGTAAGGTTATTAGCTGCCTTCAATTCATAGTTGTAAGGCTATAGCCTGTAGTTCAAGGGGGCAGTGTAACTGGACACCCCCTCCTTTGGGCTATTTAAGGGCTGCTCTCCTCACTCCACACAGAAGCATTTTTCCTTGCAGCTGGAGGTTCTGCCGGTCTATCTTCTTTACTGGAGCCTTGTGAGAGAGGGAGATAAAGAACCCCCACCTTCTATTTTTTTTTTTATAATCTGAATACTGCAGGGGCTCAGAAAGACTCCAAGATGTACACTGTGTCTTGTTTAGTGGTGTATGTCGTGTTCGTTGGGCTGGCCACCCACAATCTGTTGTTTGTCATAATGTCTGTTTGTTGTTTAACCCCCCCCTTTTCTTTGTGTATACCTCGGACCTCGTTCAGAATCCTAGCAGAGTTAATTCATGGAAGCCATACGTTTAAGTAGAAAACCGAAATTAATTTGGAATAAATATACTGTTTCATTCAAGCCATTATTTAATCCATTTTGAAATCAAAGCGTTGCGATAGTGCGGAGCTACTTCTAGTCTCAGCTCGACGCACCATCACTATCACTAAAGGAAAAAGTCCCATAGTAATTGTTTTTTTCTTTGTAAATGTGTCCGCTTGTATTTTAAAAGGGATGAAAGAATAAATCAGCTCAGTGTAGTAAAATCGCTTAAGCAGTAAGAGAACCGAAAAAGTTCAGACTTTTGCGCTAAAACTTCCGCCTAGGTTTGCCTTTGCCGTTTAGTTGGCAGTCCATTGGAAAACTAAATATGCCGCCTGTAAAATACTGGTGTTGGGTGCTGAATTCTTATCTTTAGCTATACCCATGGATTAAAAATACGTTCTTCATATGGGGCACAGAAGGGGTTCGCACTCTGGAAGCGGTGACTGAATCTTGTGCTGGTAATGCGAGTGAGCATTTGTTTTTGTGTTCCTGATAAGCGCTCAAACACTTGCATTATCACTACAACTTATAATACGGAGGTATTTTTGTCTTCACTCTCAGAATTGAGTTAAGTAAAACTTGGCTTACCTTTTTTCTCAATAAAAGGATGTGAGAATAAAAAGTAGCCTTTCCATTTTTTGAGGTTTAATTTTTTTTATTCAAGAATGCTGCCATGCCGGGTGTTTTGTTCCTTCTGCCCTATTACTTATGAGCTGGCTGGCCCCAGTTCCCCTATTTTTATCCCCTTCTAAGAGGAATTTCCCTTCTGTGACCTCTTGTGAAAGTTAAAATGTTAAAACAATACATAAAATTGTTAAAATCAAGTGCTGAATATTAAAATATTAAAAATATTTCAAATTTGTTAATTTATGTGTAAATAAAATAAAATGCCTTAATTTTGAAAAGATTTAATTATAAAAACTTTAAAGGCGGAGCACTGAAGTCACATGTCTAAAGGGACTTCTATTTAAGAAGACTGCCTAGGAAGTTTAGCAGTGTGAGGGAGGGTGTGAAGTTGTCAACACCCTGTCCTGAGATAGTCAGTACTAACTCAGATATGTGAATTATGGACTTTAAGTCTTGGTTTGTTATTTTGTCGTTTCCAGTCCGCTATATGTAATAAATTTTTAATTTTGTTCTGCTAATTTTTGTCCGAGTGCCTTTCTATCCCACACCATCTCACATTTGGTGTCAGCAGTGGGATAGCGGGTTCGAATAGGACCTGTTGGTGGATCTGAGGTCAGATTCTATGTGTATGCAGTCGGACAAGGCAGGAGAGTGGACTATCCCAGCTACAAGGTCATTTATATTAGCCACACGGTTGCCTTTATTGCCTGGGCTGGAGCCGATGGTTCAAAGAAAGGTGGCTAAGGTGACAACGGAGGGAGACACTTTGAATATGGAAGTGGATAAGGATACAAAAGCCATTGAGAAGGGTGCTCAAGTAGCTGAACCGGAGGAAGAAGAACCACCAGAGAGTCCCCATGAGTTACTGCGACGGTTGTGCTTGAGACAGACAGAACTGGAACGAGAAAGGGAGAGAGACCGAGTCGAAAGAGAGAGAGATTGGGCAGAGAATGCCGCTAGATGGACCGACACTCTACGTGCTATCCAGGTACTGGGCTCCACAAGATCACCTTCAACACCTGTGGTAGGACAAAAAGACATAAGATTAGTCAAAATGACCTAGTCAGATGACATAGAAGCCTATCTTTTAACATTTGAGAGAGTAGCCATTGCTTGTGCCTGGCCTAGAGACCAGTGGGTGGTCAGGCTGGCTCCATATTTAACTGGGAAGGCACAATTAGCCTATAGTCATACAGATCTTGCCCATATAAATGACTATGATTATGTTAAACATGCCATTCTAAAAAGGTATGACATAAGTCCCGAAACTTATAGACAGCGTTTTAGAACATATAAATTCCAATCGACGGATACCCCCCAAGATCTGTACACGCATTTGAAAGATCTATGTCATAAATGGTTACAACCTAACACGAGAACAGTTGTACAGATTATAGAGAACATTATTTTGGAACAATTTATCCGTGTCTTGCCCCAAGATGTGCAGTTATGGGTTAAGGAACATCGCCCTGAGACCTCAGAGACAGCCATAAGACTTGCAGAAGATTACATGACTGCCAGGCCACAACATACTAGAACCTTTATGAACTCTAGAAGTTCGACTACTACAATAAAGTCTAGTGGCGACGTGAGGCCTCTTAGTTCTCCTGTTTCACAACCTAGTGGTACCCCCGGGAATAAGGACTACAGTAGACCAAGTAGAGGTTTTACCCACGATATAATATGCCATGAATGTAAAACCAAGGGTCATATCGCTCGGTTCTGTCCAAGAAAAAAGGTCGAGTCAATTCATTTAGTTCTTGCTAACTGGGGCCATTATGTCACCACTGTAAAGATTGGAGGAGTGGCAGTCTCTGGTCTGGTAGACTCTGGCAGTAAACAGACACTGATTCATGCTTCATTGGTGGATAAGCCGAAATTAGGGGAGTCCACCACCGGGGTTAAGTGCATACATGGAGATGTTCACTGGTATCCATTAAGAGAAATGGACATACAAATAAATGGGATTTTGCATAAAATGAAGGTAGGCATAGTACCTTCTTTGCCTGTGCCAGTCATAATTGGACATGATTACCCTTTCTTTGATTCTTTGTTATCTATGAATATTGGGGCGGCTACTACGCGGGCACACAAAAAACAAGAGATGGAACTGGGACATGTATTTCCTTTTGAGGAGGAGGTATTTGGAACCGTTGGTAAGAGCAGAAAAAGCAAATCACAAAAACAAAAAGATAAAAAGACTTGGAACAAAAAAGACACTGGACTAGAGACATTGACAGAAAACTACATGTTACCCAATAGAGAATTTATAAATGTACAAAAAGCTGATGATACTCTAATCCCTTTTTTTTCACAGGTAGTGTCAACAAAACCCACTGAATCTCATCAACCATATTTTATTATTAGAGATGAATTATTGTATAGGGTATGTACAAATTCCCATACAGGGGAGGTTGTAGAACAATTGTTGGTCCCTATCTCCTTCCGAGACAGATTGCTATCTCTTGCTCATGACCTACCTATGGCAGGTCATTTGGGTAAAGATCGAACATTACAATGCTTGCTATACCGGTTTTATTGGCCGGGAATACATGAACAGGTGGCTGAATACTGTAAAAGTTGTCCTGAGTGTCAACAGGTTGCAGCAGTAAGCCAAAAGGATAAAGTGTCCCTGTTACCGATGCCTTTGGTTAACAATGTATTTGAAAGGGTTGCAATGGATATTATAGGCCCATTACCAAAAAGTACAAGAGGGAGTCGCTTCATATTAGTAGTGGTAGATTATACTACAAAATATCCAGAGGCGATACCTCTCTGTACTGCCACCGCCGCCAGGATAGCAGAGGAACTAGTAAAGATTTTCAGCCGTATGGGGATTCCAAAAACCATCCTGACTGATAGAGGCACTAATTTTTGTTCAGAATTGTTACAAAGACTGTACCAAGCTTTAGGTATTAAAGCGGTTTTCACTACTCCCTACCATCCACAAACAGATGGGTTAGTCGAACGATTTAATCAAACCCTAAAAAGAATGCTCAGGAAATATGTGACAGAGGAAGGTAATAAATGGGACATGTACCTACCCTATTTGATGTTTGCATATAGGGAAGTACCACAGGCCTCTACAGGGTTCTCTCCGTTCGAATTATTGTATGGACATAACCCAAGAGGCCCGTTGGACATTATCAAGGAAGAATGGGAAGACAGGAAGGGTAAACATTTGATAGAACCTTTAGAATATTGGCAACAACTAAGACGAAGGCTAATGACTTATGTAAAGAAAGCGCATCAAACTAATTTACAACAACAAACTAAACAAAAAGAATACTATGATAAAGGAACAAAGTTTAAAGAATTCATTGCAGGTGAAAAGGTTCTACTTTTGTTACCCTCCTCTGAGAATAAGTTGCTTATGAAATGGCAAGGACCTTACCAGATAGTAGAACATAAGGGTCCAGTAACTTACTCAGTGGCCTGTCCTGAAAAGAAAAATAAATACAAAGTGTATCATGTTAATTTGTTAAAACCCTGGGTAGACCAAACTCCCCCCTCCTGTAACTATGTCTGCCCTGAAACATCTGAATCTGAATTAGATGTAGCTTATAAAAGGTTAGAAGGTACGAGTAATCTCTCGGAGGTACAGATTAACCCACATTTAACTACCCAACAAGTATACACGTTACAAAACATATTAGAGCCTTTTGGAACCCTATTCACAGGTCTACCCGGAAAGGTTATTCATGCTGTACACCATATTATGGTATCTGAGGACACTCCCAGGACAAAAAGCTTACAGAATATCAGAAAGACTAAGGGATGAAGTAATACAAGAAATTAAAAAGATGCAGGACTTGGGAATTATAGAACCGTCCCATAGTGAATGGACCTTCCCTATGGTGATAGTGGAAAAAGAAGGTGGAATCAGGCTTTGTGTAGATTTTAGACGCTTAAATGCCATATCCAAATTCGATTGTTACCCAATGCCCCGGATAGATGACATTATAGACCGTCTGGGGGCAGCCCGTTATATTAGCACCTTAGACTTAACAAAGGGATACTGGCAGATTCCATTAGATCCAAAAGATAAAGAAAAGACAGCCTTCAGTACACCGATTGGCCTATACCACTTCACAGTAATGCCATTTGGCCTGCATGGGGCTCCCACTACGTTCCAACGGGTAATGGATAACATTCTACAACCACATACAAAGTATAGTGTGGCTTACCTAGATGATGTCATGGTTTTTAGTTCCTCATGGGAAGAACATATACAGCATCTACAGGCTATATTATCTACCCTGTCAGAAGCTGGGTTGACACTAAATCCCCCTCAGTGTTCGTTAGCAATGCAGGAAACAAGGTATCTAGGGTTCCAAATTGGTAATGGGTTGGTAAAACCGGAAGTTACGAAGGTAGAAGCCGTGGCCAATACCCCCCGACCAATAACAAAAACAGATGTAAGATCCTTTTTAGGACTGGTCAGGTACTATAGACGATTCATACCTGACTGTTCCACAATAGCTGGACCATTAACCGATCTCATAAAGAAGGCTAAGCCAGATAATGTAAAGTGGACACCTGAGTGTGAAGAAGCATTCTGTAAACTAAAAGCTCGAATATGTTCCTCACCTATCCTACACTCCCCTGATTTTGACCATCCGTTCATATTACAAACAGATGCATCTAATTGTGGTATAGGGGCGGTACTTACACAAATGATACAGGGAGAAGAGCATCCAGTCATATTTATAAGCCGAAAATTACATGAGAGAGAGAAACATTATTCAGTTATTGAAAAGGAATGTCTAGCCATCAAATGGTCAATAGAAGCTTTACGCTTCTATTTATGGGGTAGGGAATTCGAATTATGGGTAGACCACAACCCTTTGTGTTGGCTTCATGTGATGAAAGACAAAAATCCTCGCATAATGCGATGGTACCTAGCAATGCAAACTTATAGGTTTTCCATAAAGTATAGAAAAGGATCAGAGCATAAGAATACCGATTTTTTATCTAGATATGGCACAGAAACTGTATCTACCTATCCTCAGACCTCGGGGTAAAAGTAAGATAGTGGTTGTTAAAAGAGATAAGTATAATAAACGTATCTGTAATAGATAGGTTTTTTTTTTTTTTGGGACCCCGAGGTGGAGCCTTGGTGAGGGTGGGCTATGGCTCCATCTCTTGAGTAGAGATCTGAAGATAGGTATAGTATTGGCTCTTGGGAACCAAACATAATTTGTTTGGTTTTGGGTGGGGAGGAACGTGAGAGAGGGAGATAAAGAACCCCCTCTTCTATTTTTTTTTTTATAATCTGAATACTGCAGGCGTTCAGAAAGACTCCAAGATGTACACTGTGTCTTGTTTAGTGGTGTATGTCTTGTTCGTTGGGCTGGCCACCCACAATCTGTTGTTTGTCATAATGTCTGTTTGTTATTTAACCCTCCCCCCCTTTTCTTCGTGTACAACTCGGACCTCATTCAGAATCCTAGCAGAGTTAATTCATGGAAGCCATACGTTTAAGTAGAAAACCGAAATTAATTTGGAATAAATATACTGTTTCATTCAAGCCATTATTTAATCCGTTTTTGAAATCAAGGCATTGCGATAGTGCGGAGCTACTTTAAGTCTCAGCTCGAACGCTCGCACTATCGCAAAAGGAAAAAGTCCCATAGTAATTGTTCTTTTACTTTGTAAATGTGTCCGCTTGTATTTTAAAAAGGGACGAAAAAATAAATCAGCTCAGTGTAGTAAAATCTCTTAAGCAGTAAGAGAACTGAAAAAGTTCAGACTTTTGCGCTAAAACTTCCGCCTAGGTCTGCCTTTGCCGTTTAGTTGGCGGTCCGTTGGAAAACTAAATATGCCGCCTGTAAAATACTGGTGTTGGGTGCTGAATTCTTATCTTTAGCTATACCCATGGATTAAAAATACGTTCTTCATATGGGGTACAGAAGGGGTTCGCACTCTGGAAGCGGTGACTGAATCTTGTGCTGGTAATGCGAGTGAGCATTTGTTTTTGTGTTCCTGATAAGCGCTCAAACACTTGCATTATCACTACAACTTATAATACGGAGGTATTTTTGTCTTCACTCTCAGAATTGAGTTAAGTAAAACTTGGCTTACCTTTTTTCTCAATAAAAGGATGTGAGAATAAAAAGTAGCCTTTCCATTTTTTGAGGTTTTATTTTTTTTATTCAAGAATGCTGCCATGCCGGGTGTTTTCTTCCTTCTGCCCTATTACTTATGAGCTGGCCGGCCCCAGTTCCCCTATTTTTATCCCCTTCTAAGAGGAACTTCCCTTCTGTGACCTCTTGTGAAAGTTAAAATGTTAAAACAATACATAAAACTGTTAAAATCAAGTGCTGAATATTAAAATATTAAAAATATTTCAAATTTGTTAATTTATGTGTAAATAAAATAAAATGCCTTAATTTTGAAAAGATTTAATTATAAAAACTTTAAAGGCGGAGCACTGAAGTCACATGTCTAAAGGGACTTCTATTTAAGAAGACTGCCTAGGAAGTTTAGCAGTGTGAGGGAGGGTGTGAAGCTGTTAACACCCTGTCCTGAGATAGTCAGTACTAACTCAGATATGTGAATTATGGACTTTAAGTCTTGGTTTGTTATTTTGTCATTTCCAGTCTGCTATATGTAATAAATTTTTAATTTTGTTCTGCTAATCTTTGTCCGAGTGCCTTTCTATCCCACACCATCTCACAGGCCTACTAGGTCTTTGCCCCCACCCCGTGCATGCTTGGACTCTGCTTTGCTTGTGCTGGACTTCTGTTTTTATGTTCTCCTGCTTTTGGTTTATATTACTGGCCTCCAGCTGCTTCATTTTTCTGTGTGTGCTGGTTCCCTTCTGGCTCCTGTCCTTGTGTTTACCTTGTTTGTTTCTTTTGGGCCTTCTAGTTTTCTAGTGCCCTGTCTATACATTGCTACGTGTGCTTCAGGTTATACTCTGTGTTTTCTTGCCTCAAGCTACCTTGTGCCTGTACCCCCAGGCTCCATTTCTCACCTACTATTGCAGCCCTCTGTTCACCGCATTGTTCTTTGTATGCTTTAGCTCAACCTGCTTTCTGCCTAACAAGCCTCAGTCCCTGCTATTATCATTGTCTGTTTGACCTCACACTGCAATCTGCTGCCTTGCTCCCCTTAATTGATTACACTTGTTCATGGCTTTGCTGTCTTTGCAACTTCTCCCTCTTTTACTTCTTCGCAATAACCTAAGCAACCTAGTCCATGGAACTCAGTCCTGCTTCCTGAACTTACACCAAGCAAATATTGCTGCTGTTGTCAGTGCATTGCCTCTCCCTACAGTTTCTATGTTCATTCAGATCGCTAACCCTACAAGCTATAGTTAATTGCAGCTGGATGCTGCTCAATGACTTTTGCAGCCCTACTACATTACTCCTCACTTCTATGCTTTGTTATTTAGGCTCATTTATTGCTACTCCCACCTTTACCAAACCTTGCTTATACCAAACCCTCGTCAATTTGTTTCTAATAATAACGTAATCCTGCTTTCATGGCTGGCACGTAATTAACTTATTTTAATAGTTGCTTGGTGTTGTGGTGACATGTTTGTAGTTTCTTTGTTTTTCCTATGGCGGGGAATGAGGAGTCACATCGAGTATCGTGGCTCTCTGCAGCGAGAGCAGCTTTTAACTTCTTGTATATTTTATTGATTACTGGCTCACTTTGGCCTTCTATTGCTGCTCCACACAGCCTTTATGGCATTCTGCAAACAGCTATTCCAGGCAACTCTCTACCTTAGGGCATCTGTCTCTGCCCAGCCTTCTACAATCTTTTCCCCTTCCATTCTGCACCTGATTTACACAGTCATCCCAGCCTTCCTGTTCCTTGCACTACCAGTATTGTTCATATATCAGCCATCATGGCACTAACAGAATCAGCTTGCAAGTCTGTTCATTCCAGAACCTCTCCCCTTTCAATACTGGCATCCCCTTTCAAGTCTGAGAGCATATCATGTTTACTTGCTTTGAATCATACCTCCTACCATACTGGCTTTGTAGCCTCCTCCAACCTAACCTGCTTCACAGTTTCCTTCTCTCCAACTGTCAGCCCCAGGCTTTGCCATTCTCTTACTCATAATACACTATCAAGTTCACTCCCATTTTGACTTTTTAAAGGACTTGATCGGCATGCATTCCTGTGGTTGACAGCTGCTATTTGCCTTACCTTACTACCCGGAAGATCTCCTGACTCCCTACTCCCCCAGTCATCCTCTCCGATCTGCCGAAGAGGGATTGCTAGAGAGTCCCAGGGTTAGTCTAAAAACATCTGGAGCTCATGCTTTTTCATTTGCAGCACCAACCCTGTGGAATTTTCTACCTTGTTGGTGAAGAGAATGCCTGACCATCAGTAGTTTTAAATCTATGTTAAAAACATATTTATTTTCATTGGCTTTCCCAGACTGATTTTAAATAATTTTATTGTTGTCTGCTTGCATATTTATGGTTTATATGTTGTACAGTGCCTTGATTTTGAAAGGCGCAATATAAATAAAGATTTACTTTGCTTTACCTAGACCCACTAGAGGGTCCATATTGCTCAGCCTGACCTACTTACAGGTCCCATCCAGTCAAGACCCACGAGAGGGTCCACAGTCCTCAGTCTTACCTACATACAGGTCTCCCCATGTCTACAATTATCCATTATGACCCACGTATGGGTCCCATGCTCCTTGCCATGTGCAGGTCTATTGCTCATTACAACTCACTTTTCCACATTTTAGAGAAATGCCACCCTATCCATCACTCCAGGACTCTGGGCTAGTCCTGACACTGATTGTCTCTCTCTTTGCACCCCAAAGTCTGCATCTTGAGCATGTGAAGCTTGGTGCAGGGTCTTTATCACCTGGCCCATAGTTGGGAAGGTCCTCACTCCAGGTGGACCTTCAGTCATCAACTGCACTGACAGCACCTCTCAATATGGCACTTAAGACTTCAGCAGTGAAGGGGTGGGGCTCTCACAGGAAGGGTCCCTTTAGCTGCCTGAGCAGGTTCGGGGGCACCCTTTCATGCTACTCTCCCCACGACCACCTCTGCTTCACCTGGATTGTTCATAGATCAGTAAACCTTCTGAGCACCTCGGCAGTCGTTACTCTCCTCCTACCACCTTGGTTGACTCTTGTTGAAGGGTGTGCTCACAACCCTCCATGGCATTCCCATTAGAGGGATAGAGTGAGAGTGTTCCCTGAAATTGCAGTTCCCTTGGATTGGTCTACTAAATTGCAGTATCAGAACCATCACTAACCAAAACTGTCCCAAAGCCTAGAGGGAAGGCGACCTATGTCTTGGATCCCCAGAGGTTTCCTCCTCAATAGGATTTTTCCCTCTCCTCCATGCCAGTGGTCATAATACTAGATAGGCATCCTTGTAGTCCCTAGGTCACTTAGGTAGGCTTCCCACTTAGGTAGGTTTCTGCTGTTGGATGGAGTCAGGTGGATGTCCCATAATCTTCCCGTCTCCACCTTTGGCTGTTGTCGCTCTCCTTAGAAAGCGAAACTTTCATGCCTTACAGTCAGACCTCCAAGTGGGTCACTATTCACCTGCGATTTCCTGCCTACTTTACTCAAACAATACGACCAACTGACCTGTGCTATCAGCTGAACCCCATTACTAACCAACCTACGTACAGGTCTTTATTGACCCATGCTTCCAACTGGCAATGTTTTATAGATGATATATTATGCATTTGGCAGGGAACATATACCGAAATAGATGAATTTATGAATTAGATGCATCAAAATGACAAAAATGTACGTTTCACATATAAAACTGATAATCACACTGTTGATTTTTTTGGATATTTCATTTTCAAAACCAGTACTACTCAATTAGAAAATAAAAACTAAATGTCACAGGAAGGAGACTGCAGCAAATTGAGTTCTAGGGGCAGAAAGTGCACATCCATGCAGATTTGTTAATTCAGTCCCCTATGGTCAGCTCCTTCATTTAAGAAGAAACTGCTCTGAGGATAGTGGTTTTTTGGAACAAGCAGAGGAGCTTAGGAGCAGATTTTTGGCTAGAGATCATGACAAAAATGCTTTGGATGAGGCATTCTCACGTGCCCAAAACAAAATCAAGGGAAGACTTATTAAATAAAACAGATACAAAGCAAGATAGTTGCTCACCCATAATTTGTTTCACAGAATATAACAACTAGGCAGGCCAGATAGGTAGCATTATCTACAGGAACTGGCTCATACCTATTGGGGGACAAAAGTGTTGAAGCAGCATTGGGTGTGAGACCCCGTGCAACATTTAGCAGAGCACCAAATGTTAAAGTCAAATTGGTACGTAATAGACTTCGTCCAGACAAACATAAACAAGAAACTGGCTGGCTTTAAAACAGAACTTCTGAGTGTTTCAAATGCTTAAATTGCAACATCTGTCCTTATTGCAATACCGGGAGTAAATTTAAGCACCCGGCAGATGTCATGAACATACGAACATATGAATGTACCAGCAGAAATAGATCACCCGGTCTATCTAAGTCTGCTCGAGTGTGAAGGAATTTGAAGTTAAACAATTCATTATTTGTCATACCACTTTTGTGATATACATTTTATGGTGTACCTGCAATAAAGTTTACATTGGTAGAACAACCAGATTACTTAAAACCCACATACAGGAGTATATGAGGAACACTGTGAATGCAAGAACTGACACTCCAGTAGGCCTACATTTTGCATTACATCATAACTCATCATCTGATGGTCTTAAGTTCATGGGGATCGAATGGGTACCAGCAATGAAATGTGGTGATAGAGTAAACAAACTTTTGATGAAAGAAAGCAAATGGATTTTCAGGTTAAAAAGTGTTAAACCAGACAGTCTTAATGACCAATGGGACCTTAAACCATTCTTAAAGAAAAGGAAAAGGAACTAGCATTTGTCTCCATTAATGCATGTAAAATCTTTTTGTGATTAGGGCAATTATGATAAGCATAAAACTGTTGTTGACATTTTGCAGTTTTTGGTGACCTCCCATATAATTTACAATATACAGATTTTTAGTGGGGTCTTTCTGCAAAAGTAACATATTTAGAAGTCTCCTTTTCTATTTAAGCTCCCCTCTTTGGAGCTAGATTACTTTTAATATATTTTGTTGACAATTTAAGAAATAGAAAAGGAAACCAGTTTAACAAATTTCGGAAGTGCTAATATAAATTTATGTTTTCTTTTTCTGTACCAAAATGAATTTACAATGTGGTTCTATTTTGTGAGGGTTGATAAATATTTCTTGATCTTTTGTTAATTTTGTTGACCTCCCATGTAACTAGGGTATTTTGAACTGTCTTTAAGCTTTTTAGCTATTGTATTAATTGTACATGTCATCCTTTATCTGTTTTCCTGTATTTTCAGTAGATATTGGGCTGGATATTCAAAAGGGTTGCGCAATGCGTAATAGGGTTGCGCCTGCGCAAGTCAGAAAATGCGCCATTCTGTGATATTCAGCAGGAGGCAGTTGTGCCACTGAAAACATGCTGAGCAACAGCGCAATGCTAATGAAGGCATGCACAACCAAAGGGGGTGGAACCATGCATAAAGTGCGCAGTGCAACGTTCAAAGACTTGCGCAAGGTGCAACAGTGGATCAGGTGGAAGTTGCGCCATAGTGGAAATGAGCCAAAATAAAAAGGAGCAAGTAAGAGGTGCGAGAACGCTACAGGGAAGCCACATAAGGCAAGGAGAGAGACAAGGCAAGAGGGACAAAGAGGGCAGGCCAGGGAGACCAGAGGTCAAAATAGGGGCAAGGGAAGGTGTGTGGGACCACAGAGTGCAAAGGCCAGTAGGTGTACCCGGTGCAGTGGAGGTAGCAGTCAGGACAGCGAGGGGAACAGAGCAACAACAGCTGGGGGGGCACAAGCCAGGGACATGGACAGTGCCACCTTCCACATGGAAGCCATAATGAGGGGGGCGAGAAGGCATGCTGCAGGGGGATGTGGCCGTGGAAGGGTCCGTCGGTGATACGCCCCCAACAGGCAGTACCGAGCCTGCACCAGCTTTGAGCTGTACTCAGATGTCGAGATTGTGGGCCGGTACTGCCTGAACAGGGCAATAGTGAAGCAGCTCTGTGAGCTGTGCAGTGATGTGATGCAGGCACCCACACTATGGAGTCATGCTCTGTCAGTGAAGACAAAGGTAACAGCCTGCACGTGCTTGCTCACCTTGGGGTACCTTCCAGAGACCAACAGGGGACACAACAGGCATAACCCAGTCAGCCACGTCATGCATCCTCACCCAATTCCTCAGCACACTGCTGCCACATGCTGTGGAGTACATCTATTTCCCTAGCACTGCAGCGGAGCGCACAGCAAACATACAGGAGTTCCACTGGGTAGCACGTATGTCTGGTGTGCTAGGGGCGATAGACTGCACCCATGTGGCCATTCGCACACCACCTGGCCCTGATGGGGCCACCTATATGAATCAGAAGGGTTATGCCAGTGTCAACTGCCAGGTGGTGTGTGATGCCAGAGGGCGCATCATCAATGTCTGTGCCATGCACCCTGGGGGGAGCACACGATTCATTCATATGGTATCAGTCAGCACTGTGCCATCAATTCAAGAGTGGGGACATCCCCACAAGGACATCTAGTGGGTGAGTATACATGTAGAACTGACAAACTGTGGGCAAGGGGGGGTAAGCCACAGGTGCCGTTGGTGTAGCACACAGGGTTAGGGGCAATTTGAGCCTGAACAAGACACTAACCTCCACTATCTCCTCACAGGTGACAATGGATACCCACTCCGTCTCTGGCTGCTCACACCCTACCGGCTGCCCATGACCCCATTGCAGCAATGCTTCAATGAGGCACATGCCTCCACATGCAACATCATTGAGTGGGAGTTTGGGATGCTGAAGGCACGCTTCCATTGCCTAGACACCTCTGGTGGTGTCCTACAGTATAGTCCCTCAAAGGCCTGTGTGATATCCCTGGCCTGTTGTATCCTGCACAACATGGCCAAAGACTGTGGGATAGCTGTACAGGTCAAAGAGGGGGACAGCGATGGGGACAACAGTGACGCCAGTGAAGATGGGGATGGGCAGCTCCCCCTTGGACAATGGAACCCCCCACTGATCCGACTGGTCCAGCTGCACCGGGACACCATCACAGAGGAGCACTTTGGTCAACACAGGTAAGTCATGGGGCCATGTGCAACCACCAGTGGCTAGGGCACAACCCACGTACACACATGGAAACACACCAGGGGTGTATGACGGCAAGGGAAGTGGCAGGGCACAGAGGCACACACAGACAACCAGGGAAGGGTGAACAGTAACACGTCACATGGACAGACACACACACACACACACAATAGGCACAAGGTGCACAGGGGTCAGGTGCAAAACAGAGCCAGAACACAGACACTAAAGACACTCATGTCCACAGGCCACCACGTCCACTGACTGTCCATGTGCTTGTGTCAGATGCTGGGCACCATCGCACTTTGGTGTACAGTGCAATGCAGGCATCATCATATACACACACACCTGTGGACAGCAGTCGGGAGGGTGTGCAGGCGGTCCGTGTGTCTGCGTGTAGGGCTGAGCACCCACCGGTGCACTGCCCACCATAACACACATTGCACACAGGGCAGCACCAGACAGGGCCCACACTGGGAGACAGCTCAGTCTTGCGGCACAGTGCCACGGCCACCTCAGATGCATGGGCAGCACCGCCGAGACCCAGCAGCACTGGCAGGCTGAGCACAAGCCTCATGGGGTGGCACCGATGGTCCACCAGGGGTTCCACTGCACGAACGTGGCTGTGCCCACACAGGTGTCTGCAGCACACCGAACATACCTGCACCGGGAGTGCTCGGGATGCCCACAGCTGAACCCAGCGTCGACAGGGTGGGTGTCACACAATGCCGGGAATGGGGAGTGGATAGCATTCTGCATGGTGTGAGAGGCACAGGGGCACCTGACTGTGTGCCCAATGTGGCCACGACAGTGACCACCGCCTGTGTCAGCCTGTCAATGGCTGCGGTCACATCCATCTGCAAATGGTCAGTCCGAGACAGGATCCTCTCATTGTCCCTGCTGTTTCGCTCCTCAACCCTCTCCAGAGCCACACACATTGCCTTCATGGACGTTGCAACCCGCATCTACTGCTGTACTGATGCCTGCAGCAGGTGGGTGTGCTCGTCGAAGAGGTCGTCTGCCACATCAGCAACCTGTCCCTCAGGGTATGGAATGGCCTGATGTTCAGCACCCCTTGAGGGTGGGCGCTGCTCGCCAGGACCAGGTATGGGCAAGTCCACAGGTGGTGCACATATGCCATCGCTGAAACCTGTACCCCCAGTCCCGGTGGGTGACTGCTGCTGCTCCTCCGCCTGCTGTGCCCAAGGGATCAGTTGTCCCGCCGCTGTGGCCGCAACAGTGCCACTGACCTGAACAGCTACCGGTGCTGCCCCACTGGTGCTGAAAGGTGCAGCCTGGGACTGTGCTGATGTGCTGGCACACACGTCAAAACCAGCCAGATCCATGGGCGTGTGCTGTCCTGCTGTGTGTCCATTCTGTGACACACACATGTCAACGCCCATAATGGTCATTGCATCATCAATGGTGCAGGTCTGTGCCACAGCCACAGTGTGCTGGCATGCTTGGACACCAGACTGCTGGAACACAGGAAGGGCACCCCCGACACCTGTCTCAACGACCTCAGTGTTGGCAACCAGGCATGCACACTGTTTCAATGCATGCCGGCTACCAGTGGAGGTGGATGGTCCCTCCTCCAACTCCAGATGGCTGTCTACAGTGGACAGGCCCTCCACCACTGACCCCTGCAGATGCACAGGATCTGTAACAGAAAGTAAAGACATGTTAGTGCATGGGATCTACCTCCCCCCCACAGACCATGATATACCATGCAGTGATGGGCTACCACCTGTCTGGAAGCCACCTCCAGGTACGCCCTCAATGGCACTGCGCTGCATGCTTGCAGTGAGCTTGTCCTCTGCCGGTGTCAGCTGCACCACCTCCGGCTGGCCCCCGCCTGTTGCAGCACGTACCACCCCGATGGCAGCCACCTTCTCCTTCACCCTCCTCCTGTTGGTTCCCATCTTCTTTTTACACTCCTGCACAGAGTGCTGGTGGCTGCCGTGCAGGTTGATGGCACATGCCATCCCCTCCCATGTAGCAGCACAGGCCTGAGGGGTGCCCCTCTGTCCACTGAGCAGTGGTTCTTCATCCAGGTAGGCCTTGAAGACTGTCTCTATCTCAGCCTTTGTAAAATTAGGCCTCCTCTTCCACCCACCATCATCTTCCTCACCAAGTCCTGGCTCGGTCATTTCTCTGCCTGTATGGGTGAGAGTGGTCACCTGTGGCTGTGCAGTACACAGCAATTCCCTGAGACCATAGTCCAGAACAGCACACAGCATGCAACTCACCTATCAACTGCAGTAGCCCAATATGCCCACTGCAGAACAGTGTTGTAGTTTTTATAGAGCAATCCATGCAAATTAGGTGTGGAACAACTTTAATGAGATGCAAATCGTCCTGCTGTGCCATTGAATGGCTGATCGGATGATTTGCATATGACGGCTGAATATCGCGCTGTTGGGCTTTGTGCAATATGGTTGAACGTGCTGAGCCAATGGTGCAGTTCTGTGACTGCATAGTACACCGCACTGTGCATGCCCAGGTAGCTTACACAGGAGTCTGCTGTGCTGATGATGTGCTGTGTGCAGTAGGCAATTCAGGGTATGTCCACCATTGTGCCAGTGGTGCTATGGTGATGGTCACTACATGGCACTGTGGCACAACTGTGCAATAGTTCACTGTGGAAATGGCACACAGGCAATCAATCATGCTGGATGCATAGATGTCTGATGACGTTGTGCGTGGCCTTGCGCCAGAGATCCATGACCCTGTGCCCGACCTTTGCCCCCTTGGCGCTGTACCTATGGCATGTCTGCAGCTCTATCATGCTGTTCGGTGACAGCGTGATATGGAATGGTGGCGCTGTACCAACAGCGCGATAGGGAATAGGGGCGTTGTATTGCGCAGCAATTCCACGTGGGGTTGCCGCGCTGTGGAGCGCCATATTACCTACTATAGATTTGGAGATGGCATGCAGAAGAGCCCCCCAATGGAGTACCCTCAAGCTGGCCAACCTGGTGGCCATTGTGGAGCCTCACTGTGGCCCACTGTATGGTGAGGTTCCTCTGGACAGGCCCAGGAGTCAGGTCTGGCAACAGGTGGCCACTGACCTGGAGGCAGCCATTGGCTGAAGGAGGACCTCCAAGCAATGCAGGCACCACTATGGGGACCTGAGGAGGAGGGAACTGGAGCTACTGGCACGTCTGCGGTCACATGCCAGGATGGGTGTGGTGCCTTGTCCAGGTGGGTGATCCGTCTATGCACCTGTATGGTCCATATGGGTAACACTGTCTTTTTGTGTCCAGCACATGGGGGACGGTTGGTCTAGTGTTGGCTGAGGCAGTGTTTACAGGGTATGTGATATATGGGTCTGGCTGGGTGGGTGGCACACTCATTGGGGCAGGGGGAATATGCTTTGGGATTGTGCTGATGTGTTTCTCACCTTTTTGTTTCCCACAGGAATGGAAGAGCAGAGGAGGGCCCTGGCTCAGCAGCAGAGGGTGGTGGCTGCAGTACTTGAGTGTGGCGGTGAAGAACCACAATGCCAGCAACAGCCCGATGAGGGTGAGTGCCATGACAACATGATTACTATTGCATGCTGTGTGACAGGGTGGGGAGCAGAGCATGGCCACCATCCATGGACACCACTGCCATGCACACGACATGTGACAGTCAGCACTGTCCAGTGGCACTGCATGTCTGGGAGTGCATCAGTGGTGGTCCATGCGTGCACTGGGCACATGGCTGTGGCACTGCCTGCCCACCGCATAGCCACATTACTGTGTGGCCTTGGTTGTGCTGTGCTGGACATGGGCGATGTGTGTGTGCAGTGGTACACATGGCTGTTGCTGCCTGGTTGGGCATGTCTTGTGCACACGGTCACTGTGGGTGGGTGCACACCATCACAGGAGTGGGGCACTTGGCTGTATGCCATACATGATGGGTGGGCTGCAGGGTGATGGACAGTCACACCCATTGACTCTGATCCCTTGTCTTAGGTGTCTGGATACTCCTACGCATAGAGCGATCCATGCAGCAGCTATTGCGGGTGGCCACAGAATCCCTGGAAATCCTGCAGGACCTCCAGCAGCATGGGGTGCAGAGGAGACGGCGACCCCGGAACTGGCACCAGGCAGCAGGGGAGCAGGCTAGAGACCATTAGCTGGACATTACCTCCCCCCTTTGACTAACCCTCACACCCCGCCTTCCCTCTCCCAGTTGTTCACCCCTGCCCCTTACCAGGGATCGACAAATTTCAAAATGTCCAGGACAACTGGCCTTGACAAAAATGGTAGTCCCTGAGTTTAGAGTGGTAGTCCAGTTCATGTCAATGGAAATTTTCAACCAATTTAATCAAAATAAATCTTAAATAAAAATAAAAAACATTAAATATTTTTCTTTTTTTTTGTGCGTGTGTCTCTTTAAACCATCTGGCTGCAGGCGCAGAACACTGGGCAGAGCGCCCCTTCCTTTTACTACAGTTACTGTCTTTTTTTTATTTCTTTATTTGGGCAACTAGTTACACTTTTTCCCTTTAGTCTCTGCCAGGTGGCAAGTTTGGGAACACAAAGCCCAACTCTTTCCCAAGTCTCTCGACTTCTCCTTTTACTACAGTTACGTGTCCTGATCTTATTTTCTTTTTAATTTCTGTAGGCAGTTAGTTACACTTTCAACCTTTTACCTTCCATTTTTTTCTTATTAATGCTTAGATGCAAGCTGCAGGTGTGACAGTTCAAATAAAGACTCACTCCACTCTACAAAGCATCCACCTTTAGTTAGGCAGAGTGGCTACTTTAGTACAGATAGGTAGAGTAGTACAGTTCTAGAACAAGTGGCCTGCTGCGACTGGCTGACTGTCTGGCAACTGGCACACACACTCCCAGTCCATAGGTAAGTCAAAGAAAAAATAAGGGCAAAGAGAACTAGCCTTAGGGTCCTTTAGTCTATTCTCCTTGTTTGTAGATAGTTTTACTGGAAAAGGAGGCACTGGGAAAGAAGAGAAAAGGCATGGAGCACTACTAGTACTAGTACTACTGCACTACAACTGCTAAATGAGTCAGAAGGAAGGTACAATGAATAAAGGCAGGAATTATAATTGTTTCTAGCCTAAACCTATTTCATTTTTATTTTTCCTTTCCAACCTTACTGAACTTGGGTTGTACTGTGTCACCTAACCAAACCAGTCCTTGACAGATTCTTTCCCACAGTATGTCAGTATATCACCAGGTCCACAGTGACTTTCAAAGATAAATAATTTTATGTTTCTGTACTATTTTAGCTGCAGTGCTTCACAACCCTTTCTTTGTGTGTAGCTTACTATTTTAACATCAATCATTCAAAACCATGATTTCTAGTCACTCCCACCTAACTGTATTGAAACATGTCCTCTTCAAATTGCTTTGCCCTGATCGGTGGCACCTTTTTCTTGTTTGATTTGGTTAATTCAAAACTCCACACTTGTCTCTCTACGTTTTTTCTGACTGAATCGGTCCTCCTTCTACTTCATTATACTTTGTTCCAGTAAAGGTCATAAAGCCAGGACAAGAAAACACACCTCCTTCTTGTATCTTTTATTTTTTATTCCAATTTAAGACCCCGACTGACTGTTTGGTCCCCCACCACCGTTGATTTTACTGGCAACTCCCCACCACTTCCCTCTACTTCAGTGCTTTCTCAGTGAAAAAACAACCCTTCTATTTTTGTCCCCAAAACTATAGTGCAGTCCAACTCCTTATCAGTAATGGTTGGCTGATCAAACACATTTTTCCTTCTCAGATCCTTGGACTGACCGAGACGGCATCCCCCTTCCCCAAACTAAGTGACAAAATGAAACACTCCCTGTAATATTCATTCCCCTTTGTTCAGATTCTTTTTAAATACTACTTTAATTTGTTTATATTTCTGCCAGCCAAGACAAGTTGAGAGCTGACGTAGTTGTGGTAATAAAATATAGCTGAATCTGTGATAATCAGCGATATACAAAAATCGCTCTGTCCACTATCAAATTTAGTAGTGAAATGGCGCTATCGGCAACATGCTCCCTCCCGCTTCTGTCGCTGAAACCTCTTGCCCCTACCACTGCCATGGCCAATACCCAGGACTGACAGGTACTATTCTACACTGAATTCACTGACTCACCTGTCAGTCCTGGATCCATCCATGCTTTTCTGCTGCTGTGATGGGTCGTGAAGGTTTGTGGAGGGTCCTGCTGAATCCTTGCTAACCACACGCTGCTGCGTTTGCTTCTGGAGATTTGGCGCCAACATGATTAAATCTTCCTCACCCTGAGCTGGCTAAGGAACAGTGAGGTGCAGCGGCACCTAGTGGTTGGTTGGCGCATGGCAGGCAAGCAGTACAGCAAGGGGAAAAAAAAGCTCCGAGTTGGTTGTCCCTGGACAACCAGCTAATTCAATAGTGCTAGTCCTTCTGTAAATTCTTGTAGCCCGGGATGTCGGGCTATGGGATTTGTCGAACCCTGCCCCTTACCCATCCCTACCTTGTACCCGTACCTCCACCCCAGTTTTGTACATATGTAAATAGATGTTGATGTTATTGTTGTTGTACTTGTTGTTGGTTTTATAATACAGATATTTTGATATGAATACTGTAGGTCTCTGATTTGCTGGCTATAGGGTGCTGCAGTGCGGTGGTGCATGGCATCTGGGGAAGTTTAGTCATGGGTATGTGTGTGTGTGCATGGGAGGTGTCTCTGGTGTGGGAGTGGCTTTCAGTCGGTATCTGTGGTGTGTGTTGTTCTCTGTGCATTGCATTGCTGTGTGCAGTGTTCCATGGTGCCTGCTCTGTGTCCATTGTGCCCCTATCAAGCTGTCCTTGGCCTGTGCAGCTGACACCCTTGCATGTCTGTGGCCTGCCAGGTCTGCTGCCTTATCAGTGGGGGCTGTCCCTGCAGGTCATCTACTGTGACCGTCACAATGCTGGGTTGCCACCTGTCACCAGTGAGGTGCATGTTTGTCTCGGGTGACACTGTGGCCTCCACAGTTGCTGTCCCACCTCCATGCTGTGTCTTTTGTGTGTTGCAGGGGCTGTGCACCACTGTCTGTGACTTGTGATCCAGGCGTATGCTGGTGGCATACAAGGCTGCAGTACATGCACAGGGTGGGTGTCACCCCTGTGCCATGGTGGACTGCAGGTTGTGTGTGCACAGTTTACATGTGCCCACAATGGGGGCTTGGTTGCCACACTACTGTGTCCCTGTGTTGGTGTCCCCGAGGGTATGGGTGTGTGCTTGTCCCTGCACTGTGTTGCATCTGGTGTGCTGCATGCTTCCACGCACCACTGTGGGTGTCTGTGCTGGCTGCTGTGGCTCATGGTGGGTCCCACTGTGACACCTGTCTACTGTGCAGGGTGCTGTATCAATGGCAGTGGTGTCAGGGGCACTCCCTTTCCTGTGTGGGGTACCATTTGTGGCGACACATGTTCAGTCTCTCATCTATGCCTCGGGAGGGTTGTGCGTGTTGGCACTCTGTCTGCCATTGTTGCATTGCCATGTGCTGCCACTCACTGCTGGGTGCTCATGGTGGCTCTGGCTTGTATGGTTCTGTGGTACACAAGGTTGCAGTGTGATGGGGGGGTATGCATGGGGATTCCTGAAGTGATGGTCACTGCTCATGGGGGGTGTCTTGGGGTCACAGTGCAGGGTGTGCAGTGCACAAAGGGGGCTTCTGTACAATGGGGTGGTCCATCCCCCCTTGTGTGGCAGTCTCAGCTTGCCAGTGGGTGTGCTGGGGCAACATGGCCCAGCTGTGCTTTGTTTGCTTGTCCTCATGGGCCGGTGGATATTCCGTCCCTCCCCCAGTTGTGCTGTGCTTGGGGAGTGGGGGTGCATTGTCCGTTCTGCAATGTGTTCCTGTGCCCATCTGTGGCATGGGTGGTGGTCCCCTGCCTACCTACCTGGTTGTGCAGTTTCATTGCTCTGCTGCTGGGGGGATCCCTGCTTGTGCTATGGTGCCTCTGGGCTGCTCAGCTGGGCTGCCCTTGTTGTGCTATAGCGCATTGTGTCTGCTCAGCTTCCCCTTCCTGGTTGTGCTATGGCGCAGGTTGTGCGATGTTCAGATGTTGGCTGGTTGCGCAATTTGGCTTGCTCCATTTTTGAATATCACGTCTATTGCGCATGTGTGCAATGGACTTGTGCTTGCTTCTGCTATTGTGCACATTTTGGGTGCAGTTTGAATATCTAGCCCATTGTCTTTTGTATCTGACCTTTAGCACTATCTGTGACCTTCTAGTAATTGTTATTCTTTATTGCTCTTTTACAGGTAATGTCTGCTACTTGTTGCTTCCTGCTTACCTTACTGCATCTGTTTCCTGTTATTTGCAAGCTACATGAATTGGTGGATCACCAGTCACTGACTGAAAGCATGGATTAATGATACAAGGGTGATCAATGTCAAGCATTGCAAATTTACCCTTTTCCACATTTCTCGGTACTTGTATTTAATTTATGCTGCTTGGATCCTTGTAACAAACATTTTATATGATAATAAATTGTAATTAGAGATCCTTTTGTGACAGTCATATTTGTTTGCATTTTTGAATTAACAGAGTTGAATTAACTTTTTTTTTCATATATTTATATATATCCTTCACAGTGTGGTAATTGATAATTGTTTTCAGGTGAATGGAATTACAGATGGATATTTAAGAGTTGTAAGTTTCCTCTGTAGCCACATCCCTTGATGAAGGCTTTCACCGAAGTACTGGGGTCTGGGTCTTGAGATCCCTGGTTGAAATAAATGTGCATTGGCTGATACTTATTGCTTGCAACTATTTTATTGCCTGAGTGCTATGTGTGTGGACATTTACCAACTGAACCTATGCTACCACCCGACCTATGTACAGGTCTTCATTGACCCATACTACCAACTAAACCCATACTATCAACTGACCTACGTACAAGTCCTCAACCCCTATATGTGTTCACCACCTTGTATGCTTTGCTTGACACTCTTTTTGGGCTTCTTCCTAAGGTACTTTCAGCCAAGGGAATCACTCCTGTTGCTCCTAGAGTTCCTTCTCTTCATACCTCTACAGGGTGGTATATTTCATGGATAACAAGGCAAACAGCCAACGTTTATTTATGTTACACAAGCACAAAACTAGTTGCACAGGCACATTGAATTGGACGGCTATAGCCTATGATTTAAGAGGGCAGTGCAACTGGCCAAACCCCTTTTTAGCCTATTTAAGGGCTACTCTCCTCACTCCACACACAAGCATTTTTCCTTGCCCTCCATCCACCCCTCCTCCTCCAGTGGGACACCTCTCTCTCTCTACTCTCTCTCTCTCTCTCTCTCTCTCCCGTGGACTTCTTCCTAAGGTACCTTTAGCCAGGCCAGTTGCCAGCTGGGGTTCCTCTGGTTCGAATGAACCCCCCTCATTTTGAACCTCCTTGTTTTTTTTTATTCTGTTTTTGTTACTGTTGTTTTAAAAGTTGATG
Source organism: Neoceratodus forsteri (assembly GCA_016271365.2). Classification (NCBI taxonomy): domain Eukaryota; kingdom Metazoa; phylum Chordata; order Ceratodontiformes; family Ceratodontidae; genus Neoceratodus; species Neoceratodus forsteri. The sequence goes on from CM028132.1 coordinate 503,642,818, forward strand.
GTGGACTAGTACAGCTTTAAGAGTGTGCCCAACTCAGTGAATGACATGTCTCCTCCCCGCATACCAATACCACTGTCAATCATTCTGTTCAGGTCGTTCGTTGTAAGCCAGTGACAAGCAGTGACTCCTCTGAGCCTAACTGATCGGCCAGTTGGCTCCCATCTCTTCATATCGCTAAGCTGCTCAGTCTTTTGCTCCACTTACTACCTCCTCCAGAGATCATCTTGGCCAGTCAGTAGTGCACATGGTGTGTGGATGCATCGAGGTGAGGGTTCAAGATTTGGTCGCCACTAAAAGAAAAGCAATGCAAGCATGACACTGATTCGGGCTAATTACAGAATATTTTAGCAGTCGCCAGTCAGGTAATATATTTGCTTGGGGCCACCTGTATCAGTTTGTATTGAGTGGTTGGGACTGTTGGCCATGGCATCAAGGACTGGGTCAGTCGGGAGCAGTCCAATGTGGGGCTAAGCAGCAGCCAAGAGAAAAATGAAAAAATTAAAATAATGAACAATTCTGCCTCCTGTATAAAAAATAAAATAATGATGTTTTTAGAGCTCTTATCATTCCTGTGTGGCTACCTGAATAATTTTACTCATCCATCTCCAACCTATGCAGCAAATTAAGGGGCTAGCAGCAAGAGTGACAGAATTAGAAAAAAGAAAATAAAGACTGAACATCCTCCACAGTGTGCCTCCTGTAAATCTGAGTGTGTTGAACCCTCAAGATCCTCATCACCCTGTGCCTTTCTGAATGTTGTGCGGTCCTACCTCTGCAGTAAAATGGGATGATGAGTTTCGAGAGCTCACTGATTATTTTACAGGAGGCAGACTGGAGTTCAGTCTTTTTCCTTTTTTCATATTTCTGTCAGAACCTGCTGCTATCCCCCTTTCTGCAGAGGGTGGACTGAGACTGAACAAAATTCGGGCAGTCACACAGAGGGATGATCAGTCTTGAGAGCTCACTGATTATTTTACAGTGAATCATTCACATATCAGGAATGTGTAGTTCACAGCATGAGCCAATGGGCGTGCAGCCCAACCGAGCTGTCAGTCGGCGGGGGGCAGGGTGGCAGGCGGGTGGGGTGCTGCTGCCCGCTGACTGACCGGGGAGGGAGTGGGGCAGTGGGGCACAGTGGGCAGGTGGGGAGGGGGGTACACTAGACCACCAGGGTAATAGGACTTTTTTATGTTATACAGATGCCTGTGATTGGGCAGAGTGCAGTCCACTGGACCACCAGGGATATTGGATGGGGGTGGTGTATTATACCGATGCCCACAATCAGGCACATAGCGGTCCACTGGACCACCAGGGATATTAGATGAGGATGTTTTTTGGTAGAAAAATGCCCGTGATCGGGAACATAGCAGTCCACTGGACCACCAGGGATATAGGATGGAGGGTTTATTTAACCAGATGCCTGCGATCTGTCAGCACTCGGTCCACTGGACCACCATAGATATTAGATGAGGATTTTTTTCACACAAATGCCTGCGATCGGGCTGCAGGGGGTGTCAGTCCCCGATGGCTGCTGTCTGGCAGGGCACCAGGTACAAGTCGTCGGGGATTGGCACGCCTGCATGCTAATGGCATGCAAATGGAGCCATAATGACATGCAAATGGACCCATGTGTGCCTTGTATAAATTATGACCACATTTGCATGTCCCCTTTTGAATATTGCAGGTGCTGTGCATGGCGCAATGGCACTTGCGCTAGCGCATCTCCATGCTCCACTCTAGCCACTTGCACTGGCACAGTGTCACTGTGCCATGCACAGTGGGGGTGGCCAGGGTGCGATATTCAAAGCTGCTGTGCCATAGTGCAGCTCTGTTGAATATCGCCCAGGCCATACCCCTGCGCAACCATGTTGAGCTGCGCCCAGGCTTGCACCACAGCCTGGTGCTGTTTGAATATCCAGGCCAATGTCTTTATAAATATGGCTGTTCAGTTTAGCAGATAACTTGACCCAGTGTGAAATATATGGTTCTAGAAGAATGTGCTTATATATGTAACTAGAAACTAAGTTATAAGCTGATCAAATTTGTAAAAATTTCCAAAAGTCCTGATTAGGGAGTTTCCAAATAGCCTGTAAATTTGAGAATGTTTTAAGAGTGAGTGAATTCTGTTCCAAGATATCTCCTAGGAAAAAAATTCCTTTATTCTTCCAAGTACAACAGAAGATTGGGTGGTTTTCCAGGGTAAGCAGTGGGTTGCCCCAAAGGGGAGAGTAAAACCAAAGCTTAGGATTAGATTTCAAAAATTTGTGGAGAAGTTTCCAATAGAAAGCAGAGGAAAGTATAGTTGGGTGTGATTTTAGTTTTGAGGGAAGGAGATTAAAAATAAAGGAGGTAGGAACTCCTCCTAGACAAAGTGCAGATTCTATTGCGATCCAAAGTGGAGAGTGAACTGAAGGTGTTTGAAACCATTTAATGGTTTGGGCCGCTCGAAAGGCCCAAAGATATCCTTTGAACCAAGAGAGTCCAAATCCCCCTGTTTTCCAGTAAGATTGAAGTTTATTACAGTTGAATCTTGGTTTCCTGTCTCAGATAAAGTTACCCATTAACTTATCAATTTTAGCAAGAAAAGGTGATGGTAGAATTAAAGGTATGTTGGCAAAAATATAGAGAATTTTTGGGGATATGGACATCTTAATGGCTGCAATTTTCCCCATGAAAGAGAGATTAAGGAGCTTCCATCTGTCCAGGATTTTTAATATTATCTAGTAAGGGGTTGAGATTGATGTCCTATATTTTCTTTAAGTTGCTAATTATTTTGACACCAAGATATGTTATACCTTGAGGAGACCAGCAGAAATCAAGAGGAAGGTTCATGAAAGCTTTACAGTGGTCATTAAGGGGGAGAATTTCTGATTTACTATAATTTAAAGTGAGGCCTGAAATATTTTCAAGCATTCTCACATTCAAAGCTCTATTAATAGATTATCTGAAGAAATCATGCAACTGTTTCAAATGCCGATGACCCTTAAGCCTCGGGTGCCACTCTCAAATCCTACACCTAAGTATCTCATCCACCCCACATTACTAACAACAGAAACCTAGGACCTACAAGCCTAGTTCCCTTAATCCAAGATGACCCTGCCTATTCTCTACCTTTTACCTATTCTGGCATCCCTTTTGGCTGCCTACTCTTTCACCCCAATTTCTACCCTATTCCTTAATACCGCCTTATTTTTTATCATTTAGGTATGAGCTCTTACTCAGCGGAGACTATATGGGATTGTTGTCTCTTCTTATTTCAGTAAAGCTTATCATTATGTACCTTTGCATGTTAATTATGTTGACCGGTATGTATAGGCCCATATTGACTGGCACCTTCACAATGTTTTTTCTTTTTCTTTTTTGCACCATTGTCCACTGTAATTGTAATCTTATGAAGTGTACTGTATTGTATTTATGCCCAGGACCACCTTGAAAATGATCTTGCTCAATAGTGTTTATGCCTGGTTAAATAAAGTGATTGATTGATTTGTGAATTTATTAAGTAAATCTACTAGCAAAGGTCCGGCCTCATGTAGATTTTCAAGTAAGATTAAGAGATAATCTGCGTAGGAGAGAGAAACATATCTAGAATTTCCCATGGGAATGCCATTAATGCCAGCAGATTGGTGCAAGCATGCAGATAGGGGTTCCATTGCTAAAATAAATAGAGAAGCTGATAAGAAACAGCCTTGCTTAGTTCCTCTTGCCAACTGAAAGTATGAGGAGAGGGTGGAGTTAGTAAGTACCTGAGCAATAGGGGAATTACACAGCAGTTTATTCCAGGAGCAGAAGGTATGAGGGAGGCCAAAATAAGATAAAACTTGATAGAGATATTCCCAATTTAAGGAGTCAAAGGCCTTCTCAAAATCAATAGCTATCGCTGCCACAGGTGATTTAAGAAATTTGGCTTTGTGTACTAGATTGAAAAGGGAATGTAAGTGATCAGAGCTTGATCTGTGTTTAATGAATCTGGCTTGATAGTTATGAATTAATTTAGGGATCAAGGGTTCAAGTTGAGAGGTCATTAGTTTAACAAATATCTTCCCATCTGTGTTTAATAAAGAGATTGGTCTGTAACTTGCTGGAAATGTGGGATCTTTATCTTTATTAGGGATTAGAGTTATAATTGCTTCAGTACAGGATGAAGGGAGTTTGCCAGTAATAGAGGCTTCTTGATAAACATTTAGAAGAAGGGGGCAAAATATGTCAGACAGCAGTTTATAAAGGTCAGCCGGGAAGCTGTCCCCTCCAGAGGATTTGCCTGTTTTAAGAGATGTTAAAGCTTTCTGAATCTCTTGAAGTGAGAAGGGTTCATCCAAAGGATTCACTTCAAAGGGGGAGAGATGAGGAAGATGTAAAGCTGTTAGGAATTGTTGAATTTGAATGATATGAGATGGGTTTATATTAGAGTATAATTTTTGATAAAAGGTTTTCATAATATGGTTTATGGAGGGGTTTTCAAAGTGGATTATACTGTGCTCATCCTTAAGGCTTAAAATATGTCATTCCATTTGTTATGCTTTGAGCTGGGAAGATAGAAGTATACCATTTTAATCACCGATTTCCCAAAATTTATGTTTAAGTTTAAACAGGGCGAGTTCGGTTTTATGAGAAATTAGGTTGTTTATTTTAATTCTAAGTTGAAGAATTTCAAGATGATGTTGAGTCAAGACAGTGCTTATTAGAGGAGAAATATAGGTTCTCTTTAACCTTCAGGGATTTTTCCAAGTCAGCCAATTGTTGTTCTCGTATTTTTTTTCTGTGTGCAGCATAGCTGATAATTTTCCCATGGATCGTGGCTTTAAGAGCTTCCCATACAGTGGACATAGAAGTTTCAATAGGATTATTGTGGGAGAGGAAGTCTTGAATTTCAGCTTTAATCATGGGCAAAAACTCAGGGTCTTTAAGAAGAAGGGGTTCCAGCCACCAGAAAGTCAATTTCGGTGTTGATGGACCTCATAGAAGGTGCAATTTAACAGGAGAATGATCTGAAATTATAATGGTGGAAATAAAAGAATCAATAGTTTTCTCCATTATGGTAGGCAATAGTCAATTCTACTGTATGTTTTGTGTAGGGAGGAGTAAAAGGTTAAATTCCAGTCTTGGGGTTAAAAAGACACCATAAATCTGCAAAACCAATATATTTCATTAGTAATGAAAGTGCTTTAATACTTCTGGGATTAGTATCTATGGTGGAGGTACTCCTATCAATGCTAGCTTCTAAAGCTAGATTAAGATCTCCTCCAAGAATAACTGGAGCGTTATCTGAGTTAAAGGATAAAATCTGTTGAGTTAAATTATGAAATAACTCTGGGGAGTCGAAGTTGGGTGCATAAACATTAACAAGTAGGATAGGACCAGAAGTGGTATTCAATTTGACCATGACCCATCTGCCTTCATTATCAGAGAGGGATTTTATAAGATATCATTTAAAGTTTTTATGTATAAGAATAGTGACTCTTCTTTTTTTGGAAGTATAGGAGTAATCATATATTTGACCAACCAAGAATTTTTTAAGCCTATGAACATCTTCTGCTAGTAATTTTGTTTCTTGAAGGAAAGCAATTTGTGTTTTATATTTTTGGAGATGTGAAAGAATTTGCTTTCGCTTACTCGGAGAGTTAAGTCCCTTCACATTCCATGTATGTAGGAGTATATCACTCATGCTATCAGTGTGATGAAGAGGTGATAGTCACTGGAATGGGAAGGGATAAATAAATGAAGCAGAAGATGGTGGTAGTATAAAGAAAGTATACATGTATATGCAGGAGTTGGCAGGTGTACTCAAACCAAAAAAAATGAAGTATGTAAGATGTGGGAAGCTCAGATATCATTCTGAAGATAGAGTAAGAAGAGAGACAAAGAGAGGTCATTAATAGGAAGGATATGAATAATACACTAATAAGTACATTGTAACTATTTAAAGAAGTAAGAAACATTATATTCTGATAATGAGGTTAACCAACTAACAGTAACAACAAGTTTTTAGAGAGTGAGGGGAGATAGGAGTCAGTTAAATAAAAAGCTAAGTGACTCTCTCACCACACACCAGGGTGTAGAAAATATTAGGAACAACTTAGGAGAACCAACTATAAGAAGTTGATCTGATACTAAGGTCTGAACCAATAAGTATAATAGTAATGGTACAATAATTCAGAGAAGCTTGACCAGAAACTGATATGCTTCATACATAGCAAGGAAATCAAGAAAGGAGAAAAGAAAACCTCAACATAATACAAAAATGTGCATGTTAAGATTAAAAAAAAGGAAAACATCACCAGATCATACTGTTAAACTGGTAATTCTAAGACTGATATGAGTGTCAACTTATTAAAGCAAATGGCCTAAATTGCCTTGACTATAAAAAATCAGTTTGCACGGGTAAGAAGGTGTCAAAGGAACCAAATATACAGTTAGGTGTAGTTATAGTTGCAAGAAAGGTCAAAGCAATTACATTTGGTAGGACTCTGAATGAATTTCTTGCACAGGGTTTAATATAAAAAAAAAAACAACTATTGAGTGAATAATAATGAGTTAAATATTATAATTCCCACAGCATAAGGTACATATAGGCAGGTGAAATGTGAGGGATGGCTGCCTTCGGTAATAACAAGGGACAATGTAGAACTTGTAAAAAAGGAGGATGTTAATTTTCCCTACTCGAAAATTGCCTGAATGAATGCTGAATGGAGTGACTAGATCAAAGAACTAGACCAAGTGAGCTCCAAATCAAGACGGGGATGTAATGATAGGCTCCCTTTGTACAGTAGGCTTTGAGTATATAGGGAACTTACAAAAGTAATGAACAAATGTTGATTGCATCAGTACATCGAAAATAGCCAGCTGGCATATATAAATATGTATAAAAGCTGGAGTATTGCCAAATTAGTTTCATTAAGGAGTAGTACAGACAAGAAATACATGAATTAAAGGGGTATAAAAAGGTTTTTTTGTCTCCAGGTGCTGTGAATATAGATAGATGCGGGTTGTTGAAAAACTAAAAACAATAGTCATCTGTAGTCATGCCAAAAAGTGGTCACAGTTCAACAAATAGTGAAAGTTAGATCAAAATATAATAATAAAAAAGGTTCCATTGACATTATAAATCAAAAGTCATGGAAATAACACTTACAGTGTTAATTAAGATCAATCGCGATGTACAGCCTTCTGAACTCACAACCTGCTGGGAGTGATATTCTTTGGTTGTGAAGGCTATACAACGCGTGCCAAAGTATTTGAATAGGAATACTGTTTTTCCAATTAACAATCCTGGACATAAATATACCAGGGGTAACAAATGCCATGAATTAAACAAGTGATATCAGATCACCCTTGTTTTGTGAACATTATTTTCAGCTTTAGAGTTTTTGCTCTTTGCTTTAGCCCTGCATTTTTTTTTGGTGGTTCTAATGATTTAAGGGGAGAACTCATCACCACTTCTGACCAGGAAGAATTAGCTGAAATGTTGCCCTGAACTGCATTAGGTAGGTTAGTAGATTGTTCAGCCGAATAGTGTGACATTAGATCTTCCTGTGATGAGTGTATTTCCTCACTTAAAAGGGCAAACTTGTTGCTCAGAGGGATGGAGGGATTAACTTGTGTATGTAGAGACATGTTGAGAATGGGGTCTGGTAGATCACAAGTGGAACAGCAAGGTGGGTCAGACAGTCAAGGGCCAGATAGGAATTTCTCCTGCAGTCTGGTTGATGGCCTTGGTGGGGGAACCTCAACAACAATAGTCTTCAGGATTGTTGTCTCTAAAGAACACCTTCCTGTATCCTGTGCAGCAGCCTCCCTGGTCCAGTTGGAATCCAAAATGCCAGCATCCCCTCATGGTACAGCAGATTCGGCCTCAGAAGGGCAGTCAAGAGAGACATCCAAAAAACCAGCTAAGGCTTCAGATGTACAAAAATCTCTGACAGAGGAACCCATAAAGAGATGCAATGTGGAGGGATAGCATAAGGCAAGTTTAAGTCCTCTTTGATGTAGTATAGGTTTCAATGTATGGTATGCTTTACGTTTGGTGGATAGTTCTTCGGAGAAGTCTCTGTAGACAGATATCTTGTGTTCTTGCCACATCAGAACATCGATTTCTTTAGCTCTATGTAGAATTAGTTCTGTATGCATATAGTTCAGAAATCTGGCTATGATAGGTCTAGGCCATTGGTTGTGGTTCGGCCTGGGACCTAACATGCGATTGGATCATTCTATGATCAATTGCTGTTCAGGGGGCAGCTTTAGCATTGCAGGGAGAACGTGCAGTAGAAGTGCTGTTGTATCCCCCAACTCAGATCCTTCAGAGAAGCTGATAAAGCATAAGTCATTCCTACGATTATAGTTCTCAGTATCATCTATTTTGGATTGTAGAGATTTTATGGTGCAGCCTTGATTCCGTATTGTGGCCTGAAGATCATGAATGGAGGTTGTATTTTGGGTTGCTGTAGTTTCCTTGATAGTAATTCTTTTACCAAAAGAATTCAGCATCTCAGTATTCTGTTATGTTGAAGTCTTCAGATCGTTGATATCTGTTACCAATTTCGAGAACATAACCTCTACTCTGGTTAATGAATTAGAATGTGAGTAGGAATCAGCCATGATGACCAAGATAGAGGCCTAGTATAATGCACAGTTAATATAGTTAATTGAGGTTAGGTAGGTTCAAAATGTCTTACAGATTGTTTGTAGCAGGGTAAGCAAAGACTGATGCTGAAAGTAGACACAAAAAAAGGATCTGGTGTGAAGAGGATGAGGTTAGATTCTAGATTCCTTGCAGAGCTATGCTGCCATCTTCAGCCTAGTCAGGCCATGCCCCAATTTTGAAGTACTTTTGACGTGCTTTATTTCCTTTTGCAGGACCTGCACTCACTGTCATGTCTTTAAGCTGCCCATAGCTTGGAGATACGTCAGTTGTCAGTTTGTGTGGTTCTTGCAAAAGGAAATAAAGTATGTCAAAGGTACTTAAAAATTATATTTTCATGGCAAAAGCTCTAAAATGGCATTTCTGAACCAACTGCTGCCATTTTTCTAGTATCCAGTGTTTCCCATTAAGGGTTCCCTCACTGTTGCAATGACTGGTGCATTGACCTCAGGAGCCAGATCAGTGTCTGCCACTGTTCCAATGTTAGTGATCAATGAAATAGCAGGAAAAGCTAGAGCAGTCTCAGATGCAGTCTGGCTCATGGAACCATCTCTATGGTAGCCCTCACTGGACTGAAAATTTTAAGACACCCATGGGATGACACAACCTGATGCACCCTAACTTGCCAATCTGTTCAATGAGGTTTTCTATTCTGCTCTGTGAGAGAAGTACTCTCATCAGGTCTGTCTGAAAGCATGCTCTGAGGTATTTCAGAGATTGGGAAGGCTGAAAGGAAAATTTCTCCTGATTCACTATCCAGTCATGTTCCTCAAAGGTTCGAAAAGTCAAGTGGGTGAAACCATAAATCAATGGTTTCAAATCTATCCAGACCAGGAGATCATACAGATAGGGTTAAATGTGACACTTCCATCGAAGGAGCATCAACAGGACTATTAGGACTTTAGTAAACTCAGTTGGGATAGCAGTTAACCCAAAGGGGAGAGACGGATACTGAATGTGTTGATCTTGATGGTTAATCTGAGAAATTTCTAGTGTGACTGCTGAATTGAAAGTATAGATACAGTATGCATTCAAAAGGTCTATTGTTGCCAGAAAATTGCCCAGCTACATTTACACAATGATTGACTTAAGGGAGTCCATCTTAAACCAGATGGGTCTCAAAAACTGGTTCAGACCGAAGACAGCCAGGATCAGAAGGAATGTTCCCAATTTCTTGGGGACTATGAGGTAAATAGAGTAGAAGCCCTGTTCTTTTTTCCATGGGAGGAATCATGATCACTACTGCTATGCTGACAGATCATCTAAGTCTGGTCTACTGCTTGATGTTTCTTGATATTTGTAAAAAACAACACACAGGGACTGAAAAAAGTGCCTTCTGTGGGCTACAAAAGCCCTTCAAGATTATCTTCAGTACTTAGGCATCTGATGTGGTCTGGTCCCATCTGCCTATAAACCTCTGTAGCAATCTGCCCAGAGTTTGTGGGCAAAGATGGGCTCACAAATTCTCATACAAGGTAATCAGCTCTGGAGTTGACTCCTCTGAAGCCTTTACAGGAGAACTTGCCTCTCTCTTTTTGGGACAAGAAGTCTGAGAATGCTCCTCTACTTTGCTGGTTTCCATTTCCTCAAAAGGAACAAAAATTGTAGTAATTTACAACTATGGCTGAAACCCAGCCTCCAAAACTATGATTAGAGAATTGCTGATTCTTGGAACTTGGCAATGATTCTTTCTTTTCCATTAAGACTTTCAGGATTTCTTCCCACTGCGGGCCGAACAACATACCATTTGCAATAGGCCCACTGAGTAAGTGAGACTTGAATGTGTGGTCTGCTAAATAATATCCAAACCAACCTAAGGGCCACCACAGCTGCAATGCAACCTCTCATCTAGGCATGTAAGACACCCACATTGGAATCTCGTAAAAATTAGGTTGTCTAAGTGAAGGAGATGTCTGACAGGAGAATCCTCTGGAACTTCATCTGCCACTGCCATTGACCACTCACACACTGCTCACGTTACTAATGCCAAGGCTGACACAACCTACAAACCAAAACCTGATGATGAGTATGCACATTTACAGGGTGTTTCTAGACACTTATCAGCTGCATAGTTACAGAATAACCATCGGTTTAACTATAGAAGGAATGTCTACATCCATAACAGGAGGAACCTAACATTTTATGACAAATGCATAAAGGAACGGGTGGGGTTTGCCCATGACTGAGAAAACTGCTTCTTGATCACATTATCCCATTCATCTTTAAAGGGGAACAGTCCCACTGAGCCCCTCACACTCAAGTATGGGATTGGTCCCAGTGTGCACTTTGCATGCAAAAGCATTTTGGTTTGCTTACTGTTTACTGTAGTATAGTAGATTGTATCAAAATAATTTTGCTTAGTTGTAGACTATCTTCTGTTACTAAAAATCCCAGTATTCCCTGCAAATTGTGTCAGAATGGTAGGTGTCACACTAGGACCACTGATTCTGATCCCTGTATAAATTTTGTTGTAAATATAAGAAATTAATGTATGATGACTGTGGCAGAGGAAAAGACTGTCTTATTGGAACTGACACATCAAGACCCCCCAGGGATAGTTCAAAGGACAGGAGGTGGTTTGAGTCTGCAGCTATTTAAAAGGCAATTCCTTTGTTCAATTTTTTTTGAAGGCAGGAACCAAAGTATTCACTTATAATGCCCTCAGGGAGATCCTTTGACTTGCATAGTTGCCAGGATGGACTTGTGGGGAGGGGTGTCAGAGAGAGGCCAGAATGGACATTGAAGAGGTTTGATGTCTGAGCCAGGGAGGATCCAGATGAATTTGGAAGGTCAAATACACATTCCCAGGAAAGCCTTGGGAGGACATCACAGAACCTGTTTAAATGTGTGTGTGTGTATGTGGCAGAACAAAAACCAGTTCTGACCAGTTACCCTGAGGAGAGGAAATTGAGTATATCCCTTATCATTCTTTTTTTAAATCTTGTTGGGACATCCTGTGAGGTAGCATATAACTTTTAATACACCAAGGTGGAGTTTAATGATCTCAGAGAGGAGGGTGGCTCAGAATTCTTTTATCTAACTGAGCAAGCCTTAGAGACACTCAAGACAATGTTATCTGACTGAGGGAGAATCATCACAGCACTGAAAGAGAATAAGATTAGACCAGTCTGAATGTATGTATTGTAGAAACTCGCACTTTAAACCTATTTGTTTTAAGGCTGTATGTGTTGGGATATATTTTGTTCTGTAATTATTGTTCTGTTTTGATATTTTTAAAGTAAAGAGATAATTTTACAACAGAACTGTCTGGAGTGCCTTGACATTTCTTTTAATTTAAATGGAGCTTTTAAAGGTTATAAGTAACACTGTTTATGGGCTTATTGTATACCAAACTGGGAAATGGATACAGTTCTCCAAAGTCTTGCATAGAGTTGTAAGGGTTCATTTGAAAGACCTGGTTAGGTGCCCATAGGCAAAGATATCTGGCCCCCCGAAGACAGAATTATCTGAGTCTGATAATTGGATATGCTATCAAGAGGTTATCAGTTTGAATCCCTCCAGAGCTTGAGACTAAGGTGACTTGAACCCACAAAACAGACAAGAGGGCTACCTTGTTCTGGTCACTGTACACAAATCATATGCTCAGAGGTTGGCACTTTGGGAGTAGAGGGCTGACTGGCTGAACGAGTTTGTGACAGAGTGGTTGGCAGCAGTGGCATAAAAAGTTTAGTGGTATAAGCTTCATTGTTCAGTGTGTTAGCTTGAAACCGTTCAACTCACTTGGAAAAAAGAAAGGCAGTGTTTTATTTCAAAAGGAAACAGAACTATATCCCTTGACTTACAGTTAAGTTCCCACCCATTTTATTTTTTTCTGAAGTGCCAGTCTGTATAGTATTAGTAGTGAGAGAAGAAGAAAATGGCTTCCGACTACGGGAAGCACACTGTAGATTTCTTAAAGCAGTTGTGCGGGGACAGGGGAGTCCCGTTTGGGGTGAAAGGCAGTACACAGAACCTCATGGAGGCCCTGATGGTAGCAGATACCCAGAGCAGCAAGTCACAGACCATGACTAAAAGGGACCAAACCTCAAGTGTGGAAGGGCTAGCGGCCTGTGAGGGGTCCCAAGCCAATGAGGTGGACAGCAGGACCACTGTCAGTGAAGGGCCACAGCTGCAGGGACAAGTCACCAGTATCCTGAATCTGGAAGTTCACAGGTTGCAATGTGAGTTGCGCAGGATGGAGCTAGAGTCCCAGGAGAGAAAAGAAAGGGAACAGTGAGAGGCAGATCATGAGGCAGAGCGACAACAGAGGGTGGTAGACCATGAGGAACATAATCACCAGCGAGAGGCAGAGGAGAAGAGAAAGTGAGAATACAGAGAGGCAGAGGAGAGGAGAGAGGAGCACCAGTGGCAACATGTACTGGAGAAGCTGCGACTCCAACCAGCGGCACCAGGGCAGGTAAGTGGCTTGAGTTTAACTGGGACTGCAGGACTGGGTTACAAATTGAACTCTAAATTAATAGCTGAGTTTAAGGATGGGGAGGACATGGAGGCCTTTTTAAATTCTTTTGGAAAAGTTTGTATTCAGGCTAAAATTCCTAGAGAGTCATGGAGCTTCCAGCTATCCCCACTACTTACCGGAAAAGCTTGAGATGCATCGGGTCAAATGGACAATGAAGATAGCAATGATTACTGCAAGTTAAAAACTGCACTGTTAAAAAAGTTTGACTTAACTGCTGAATCATACAGAACTAAATTCCGTAAGCTCAGGAGAAGCCCTGATATGAGCTAAGAGGAGTTAGCCATGAAACAATGTCAGTTTTTAAAATGGTGGGAAGGAATTGAGGCAAACACTGTTGATAAAATTGAAAATGTGATTTTATTAGAACAGTTTTATTGGGCATGCCCAGCAGAGTTAAAAACCTGGATAGAGGACTGAGATCCAAAAACAGTACAAGAGGCTGTTGAACTCTCGGACTGCTATGCCAAGAGCAGACCTGCTCTGAGAGTGAATGGGGTGAGTGTGGCAGTGCAGAAAGGGAAAAGTGCACATTAAGGGCAGCTAAAACCTTCACTGCCTCCACCAAAACCAGTTAGCCCCAGGTTTCAAAGAAAAGATTTCTCTGAAGTAAGAAATGTTTGTTGGTTATGTAAAGAAACTGGGCACATTGCCAGACAGTGTCCAAGAATGGCAAGCAATAATACGCAAAGTAGGACCAGAAAGGAAGTGGGTTGTGTGTGTGTCCCTGGAAGCATGCCAGTGAACATGAGGGAACACATGAACCCAGTCATAGTAAATGGTGTACAGATGCAGGGGTTAAGGGACACAGTGGATTCCCTGACATTGGTAAAAGGGGATCTGGCACAGCCTGGTCAGCTTATACCCAACAGATACATAACTGTACAAGGGTTTACTGGTGAAGAGAAAACATTGCCACTGGCCAATGTTCTCCTGGACTGGGGTGAAACAGGGGGAACTGTGCAACAGGTGGCTGTAGCTAACTTATTAGCAGTGGATGTGATCCTGGGTAACAATCTCCAGCAGGGGGTGGGATGTGCAGTTACCCGTACTCAAGTGGCCAGGAAAAATTGTAGTTCTCTGAGCCACCCAGAAGCCATTGGGGAAGAAACTGAGAGGCTATTTCTCCAGCCTGTGTCTCCAGGGGGGCCAGACTGATAAAAAGGGGGTAGACATTTCCCCAGCAGCAAGTAACCACATAGCTACAGAGGGTTACTCCGAAAAGGGAGGGGTGACCTCTTGTAAGAAGGTTGGGACTGACAGTGATCCTGAGGGCCCTGATGCTAGTGCTAGGGACCCTAGTTTAGCGACTGAAGGGGATCTGTCCCATGCCTTGGGAAGGTGTGAGGGGTTCACAGCTGCTCAGAGAAGTGACCCTAGTTTAGAGAAGCTGAGGGCTTGGGCAGACTCAGATGGTGCATAGGGAGGTGATGACAGACATAAGGTTTATTGGGAAAATGGACTTATGTATACACAGGCAGTACAGACAGAGGGAGGGACACTAGGCAGGCAGCTTGTCATTCCCCAGTGATTTCGTGAGCAGTTGCTCAAGGTTGCCCATGATATTCCCTTGTCTGGTCATCTGGGAATCATGTGCACAATGCAGCGGTTGGCCCAAAATTTCTACTGGCCTAACTTCACCCAGCAGGTGAAGGAGTATTGCAGGTTTTGTCACCGGTGCCAAGAAATAGGGAAGGCGGGCAAGAAAACACAAGCCACCCTGATCCCCCTTGCTCATAGTGGAGGATCCATTCCAGAGGGTGGGAATGGATATTGTGGGGCCTTTAAATACCCCCAGCTCCTCATGAAAAGGTTCATCCTGACTGTGGCGGATTATGCCACCTGGTACCCAGAGGCAATCACCCTATCCTCTCTGAGGACATACAAAGTGGCAGATGCCTTGCTTGGGATTTTCTCCCATGTTGGGTTTCTACAGGAGGTAATCACTGATCGAGGGGCTTCATTCATGTCGGACCTAATGAAACGTTTATGGGAGGAATGTGGGGTGGTGCAGAGATGCACGACACTGTATCACCCACAAGCCAATGGACTTGTGGAACACTTCAGTGGTACCCTAAAGTCAATGCTCCAGGTGTTTGCTGAACAGCATGGGAGGGACTGGGAGAAATACCTTCCCCACCTGTTGTTTGCATACAGGGAGGTGCCCCAAGAGTCAACAGGATGTTGCCCCTTCAAACATTTGTATGAACGCTGGGTATGAGGGTCCTTAGACTTGATCCGGGAGGACTGGGAAGGCAAGCATGCCACCCAGGGAAATCTTATTGTGGATTACATCCTAAGGCTTAGGGAAAGGCTGAAGGAGCTTATGGGGACAGCCCAGAGCAATCTGGCAGCTGCTCAACAGAAACAAAAAGTATGGTATGACCGCAGAGCCAGAGTTCGCTCATACATGGTGGGTCAGGAAGTCATGGTCCTTATTCCAGTCCAGAAAGACAAGCTGCAAGCTGAGTGGGCAGGACCATACAGAGTGGTGAGGAAGGTAAATGACGTAAACTACATTGTGGAGTTACCTGACCATAGACAGACAGAAAGGATGTACCATGTCAACATGACAAAGCCATATGCAAGTTGGGCTGACATGGTGTTCGCAGTGTGCAGTCATGGGGAAGGGATGGATGAAGAAGACCCCCTTCTGGACTTGCTGAAAGAGAGTAAGCTGGAATCCTCGGTGGAGGCAGTAAAATTGTCTCCCCAGCTGACCCCAGACCAGATCCAGAAAGTGAGGGAGGTTTTAGCAGACTTTGCCCCTTTGTTTGGTGGCAAGCCTGGACTAACCCCCTTAGCAACACATGATGTGGAGACAGGGACACAGACGCCCATATGGTGGACAGCATATCGGGTGTCGGAGGCTGTCCAAAAGGATATTAGGAGGGAAGTGGAGTGATGCTGGATTTAGGTGTAATCCAGAGATCCCACAGTCCCTGGGCTTCATCCGTAGTCCTTGTACCCAAGCCAGATGGCTCAACTCATTTCTGTATAGACTATCATGGACTGAATGCAGTCACAAAGTCAAACACCCACCCGATGTCCCAGACAGATGAACTCCCGGATAAGTTGGTGGGTGACCTACCTTAAGACCATTGACCTGACAAAGGGATATTGGCAGGTAGAGTTGATGGACAGAGCTAGGGAGAGGTCGGCCTTCATCACTCCGATAGGCTTATTTAAGTTCAAAGTAATACCTTTCGGAATGAAGAACACCCTGGCCACTTTCCAAAGGTTGGTGAACCGGGTGTTAAATGGTGCTGAGGAGTATGCCGTGGCATACCTGGATGACATTGACATCTTCAGTACCATCTGGGATGAACACCTGTCACACCTTAGGGAAGTGCTGGGCAGAATACAGAGGGCCAGGTTCACTGTCAAAGTCGAGAAGTGCCAGGTGGCCATGGGAGAAGTGGCATACCTTGGGCATGTGGTAGGCCAGGGACAGCTCCGTCCTAACCAGATAAAAATAAAGGTAATACAGGCATGTCCAGACCAGAAACTCAGAAGCAGGTCAGGAGTTTTCTTGGGACAGCAGGGTACTATCGAAAGTTTATACCTAATTACAGTGCCCTGGCTGCTCCCCTATCTGACCTGAAATGGATGCCCAAGAAAATTACCTGGGGTCCAGCCTATGAGAATGCCTTTACCAAACTGAAGGAGGCACTGTACAGTGCTCCTGTTTTGACAAGTCCAGACTATAGCAAAACTTTTATAGTTCAGACGGATGCCTCAGATGTGGGTATTGGGGCAGTACTAAGACAGACAGTCAGTGAGGGGAGGGACCACCCCATAGCCCATCTGAGCCATAAGCTGCTACCCAAGGAATAAGCATACTCCATGGTGGAAAAGGAGTGTCTTGCCCTAGTGTGGGCCCTAAAGAAATTGGAGCCATACTTGTATGGGCAACTTTTTGTGGTGCAGACTGACCACAACCCCCTGGTTTGGTTGACGCAGATGGGGAAAAACAATGGCAGACTGCTCAGATGGAGTCTTGCTTTACAAGGGTATGATCTGAAAATCGTACATAGGGCCAGAGCCAAGAATAAGAACTCAGATGGGTTATCCCATGTGTATGAGGGATGAACTGATTTGGGAAGCTCATCCCATGTAGGGGATAGATCCCCCAAATTCAGTCTAGGTGGGGAGGAATTGTCACACTTGGACCACTGATTCTGATCCCTGTATAAATTTTGTTGTAAATATAAGATATTAATGTATGACAACTGTGGCAGAGGAAAAGGCTGTCTTACTGGATCTGATATACCAAGACCTCCCAGGGATAGTTCAAAGGACAGGAGGTGGTTTGAGTCTGCAGCTATTTAAAAAGCAATTCCTTTGTTCAATTTTCTTTGAAGGTAGGAACCAAATTATCCACTTTATAATGCCGTCAGGGAGATCCTTTGACTTGCATAGTTGCCAGGAAGGACTTGTGGGGAGGGGTGTCAGAGAGAGGCCAGAATGGACATTTAAGTGGTTTGATGTCTGAGCCAGGGAGGACCACGATTAATTTGGAAGGTCAAATACACATTCCCAGGAAAGCCTTGGGAGGACATCACAGAACCTGTTTATATACATATGTGTGTGTGTGTGTGTGTGTGTGGCAGAACAAAAAACAGTTCTGACGAGTTACCCCGAGGAGAGGAAATTGAGTATGTCCCTTATCATTCTTTTTTAAATCTTGTTGGAACATCCTGTGTTGTAACATATAACTTTTAATACACCAAGGCAGAGTTTAATGATCTCAGAGATGAGGGTGGCTCAGAACTCTTTTATCTAACTGAGCAAGTCTTAGAGACACTCAAGACAATGTTATCTGACTCAGGGAGAATCATCACAGCACTGAAAAAGAGTAAGATTAGACCAGTCTGAATGTATGTATTGTAGAAACTTGCACTTTAAACCTATTTGTTTTAAGGCTATATGTGTTGGGATATATTTTGTTCTGTAATTTATTTATTTATTTATGAGTTTAACCAGGAAGGCATACTGAGCAGTGTTGCTCGATTCCAGATGTGACCTGGGGGACAAGACCCAAGACAATTGCACAATCACAAGGTACAGTAGTTAAATAACACAATGATGGGGCCATCCACCATACAGACAATCGGCAGATAGATACAGGAAACATTACAGAGAAAAACATCTGAGAACACAAAAATACAATTACATAGTTGGCACTAGCTAAAGCAAGAGCAGCTGGAGGAGAAGTGGGTGTTGAGTAGGAGATTGAGGTAGCTGGGGTTGGGTGAGTGTCTTATATCAGCTGGCAGGGCGTTCCATAGCTGGGGGATATGGAATTTGAAAGCTGCCTGTCCTTTGGTTGTGCACATGAAGGGGACGTGGAGGAGCCTCGGGTCCATGCTTCTGAAGGAGTAAGCAGGGGGAGGTTGTGGGGAGAGGATAGAGGCCAGGTGGGTGTAAGAGAATGGGACCAAAATATGGCTGCAGACCTAGCACAATGGGTTAGTCTTGGAGGGACGGCAGGGCTAGGGAGCTATATAAGGTGCAGTGGTGGGTTACTTGTGGGCAGTCAAGAATAAAGCGACAGAAAGAGTGGAAAAGGGTGTCAAGGCTGGCTAAGGCAGAGGAGGGAGTGATAGTATAGACTATGTCACCGTAGTCGAGTATTGGGAAGATCATCTTTTGAACAATAACTTTCCTGGCAGGAGAGGGGAGGCAGCTTTTGTTCCTGTATAGGGTGCTGAGTTTAGGGAGTAGTTTCTTGTGTATGGAATCAATATGAGTAGCACAATCAAGGTGTGGATCGAGCCAGATGCCTAAGTATCTGAAGCTGGTGCATTGTTCCAGTAGGGTCCCGTCCAGGGTTTGGAAAAGGGGGGCAGAGGGCTTGGCGGGAGAGTCTTTGCTGGGAGCCGAAGGTTAGCGACATAGTTTTCTTAGGGTTTAGGAATAGTTGGTTTGACCGGAACCATTCCTAGATGGCATTGAAATCCTGCTGTAGTAGATTAGCCACCTCGCTTGTGGAGGGGCCCGTGGCGTACAGTACTGTGTCATCTGCATATATTTGTATGGATGAGTAACGACAGGCTGATGGGAGGTCAGTTAAGAATATGGAGAACAGCAGTGAGCCCAAGACTGTTTCTTGGGGAATGCCAGCAGTAACTGGTAGGGGAGGTTAGAAATGTATGAGGTGACTTTTACAGCCTGGTGTCTGCCCTCCAGGTAGTTGTGGAACCATGTGGCGTCTGGTTTGGAGAGATTCTCTTCTTTTAGTTTGGAAAGGAGCAGAGCATGGGAGATGGTGTCAAAAGCCTTGGCTAAGTCTATAAAGATGGCAGAGGTGATGTGGCCTTTGTCCATGCCAGTGAGTATGTTGTCAGTGATTCTTAGCAGGGAGGTGATAGTTGAGTGTGATTTGCGAAAGGCGGATTGGCATGGAGTGAAGGAGAAGGCGTCCAGATAGGGAGAGAATTGGGCGAGGACAAGACGTTCCTGTAGTTTTGCCAGAATCGGGAGTAGGGAGGTGGGGCGATAGTTTCCCGGGGAGGAGGGGTCGCCCCCTTTAGGGAGGGGTATGATGGTAGCCCGTTTCCATTCGGTAGGTAATTTGCCCAGTGAGAAGGAGAGGTTGACTAGAGCGGCTAGTGGGGTGGCTATGGCTGGAGCGGACAAATATAACATCTTGGCATCCAGAGACGTAGGGCATTTACCTTTGTTAGGCTTCAGGGATTGTAGAGATTTGAGTACTTCAGCCGGGGATACAGGGCGGAAGGAGAACTGTATGGTTGGTGGGAGTGTTCTTGGTTGGGAGGGCAGATATTTTTACAACGGAACTGTCTGGAGTGCCTTGACATTTTCTTTTTATTTAAGTGGAGCTTTTAAAGGTTATAAGTAACACTGTGTATGGGCTTATTGTATACCAAACTGGGAAATGAATAGAGTTCTCTAAAGTCATGCATACAGTTGTAAGGGTTCATTTGAAAGACCTGGTTGGGTGCCCTTAGACAGAAATATCTGGCCCCCTGAAGACAGAATTATCTGAGTCTGATAATTGGATACACTAACAAGAGGTTATCAGTTTGAATCCCTCCAGAGCTTGAGAGTAAGATGACTTGAACCCACAAAACAGACAAGAGGGCTACCTTGTTCTGTTCACTGTACACAAATCATACACTCAGAGGTTGGCACTTTGGGAGTAGAGGGCTGACCGGCTGAACGAGTTTGTGACAGTAGGCAGCAGAGAGAAAATTCTGTAGCCTACAGTGCATGTTAGAGTTTATATAAATTATGATCATCTGTGTGCAGGCCCCAATGTCTTCCATGGGCTATGTACAGTCACAGAGGACTGTACTGAGCCCCAGAAGAAAAGCAGTCCCATGAAACTTCTGATCAGAGGTTATAAAAGCTCTAACATGCATTGCAGACTATTGAATATCCTACTTCTACCTACTGCTCTGATGTCAGCTACAGGGGATTCTGGGATTTGTAGTAAGATGTAAGCCTGCAACTAAGCAAAATTAGTCTGACGTAATCTGTTATACTATAGTAAACAGTAAGGCCAAAATGTTTTTGCTCACAAAGTGCACACTATTCCCCTTTAACTACCTGCACAACATGTTCAAGTTCAGAGAAGTAGTTAGGTGTAGTCCCTGTGGAGTACAAGATGGGATTAATATTCAGTGTAAAGGTAGACTTAGTCTTTGGTAGCTGTAAAATCTTTAAGGTATCCTTGACCAGTAGTGAAATAAGTTTTGAATTAAATAGAAATGGGACTCAGGAAAACTGATTGTCCTCTAATCATCCACCTTTCTTTAATCCTCTCCAGAATCCTGCAAGTCAGCTGGAGCCTAAGGATCAGTCAGACTATTATTGCCTTGGGATCCTTTAAGGTCATCTGGCTAAGGGGTGTTCCCATGCCAGGACTGGTCTGGGTATACATTCAGATCTGGAAGAACTGAAGGAAAGAATTGTTGAGTACCTAGAGGCCAGTGGGGTACAGGACCCAAGGCAGCATGGTTTCACAGCAGGAAGGTCATGTCAGATGAACCTAATATATTTCTTTGACTGGGTGACCAAAGTAGTAGACCAGGGAGGGGCTGTGGATATGGCCCACCTAGATTTTAGCAAGGCATTTGACATAGTCTCACACAAAAGATTAATATACAAGTTAGCCAGCCTTGGAGTGGGTCCCAAGGTGGTAGCCTGGATAAAAGACTGGCTGGACAATAGGATGCAAAGGGTAATAGTAAATAGAGTCCACAGTGAAGAAAGGAGGGTAACTAGCAAGGTACTGCAGGGTTCGGTGCTGGGACCAGTCCTCTTTAATGTCTTTATAAGTGGCATTGGAGAGCACCTAGAAGGAAAGGTATGTCTCTTTGCAGATTACACAAAGATCTGCAACATGTTTGATACACAGGGTGGGGTGGAAAGGATGAAAAGGGACTTGGTAATGTTGGAGGAATGGTCCAATATGTGGCAGCTCAGATTCAATGCAAAGAAGTGCAAGGTAATGCATCTGGGAAACAAAAACTCAGGGGAAGAGTACACAAAGGGGCGAGATTAATAACAACAACAAAATGAGCAGACCTAGGAGTAATTATACAGATGACCTAAAAGGTGGGCAAGTAATGTGAGAAGGCAGTAAGGAGAGCTGGGGATAGTGGGATGCATGGGAGAGGCATCAACAGTAGAAACAAGTTGTTATCCCTCTGTACAGACAGTTAGTGAGACCCCATCTGGAGTACTGCTGCAATTCTGGAGACCCCATCTCTGCAAAGACATAGACAGAGTGGAGGCTGTTCAGAGGAGGGCAACCAAAATGGTGCAAGGTCTGCACCAGAAGACATACGAGGAGAGACTAAAGCAGCTTAATATGTATACCCTTGAGGAAAGGAGGTAGAGGGGGGACATGATAGAAACTTTCAAGTACCTCAAGGGAATTAACAAAGTACAAGAGGGTAGCATCTTTCAGAAGAAGAGATGTGCAAGAACAAGGGGGCACAATTTGAAGGTAGATGGGGGATGGCTCAGAGGTAATGTTAGTATTTTTTCACAGAGAGGGTTGTGGATGCATGGAACAGCCTTCCTGAGGAGGTTGTGGAGTCAGAAAAGTGGGAGAATTCAAGAATGCATGGGACAGGCATAAGGCAATTCTAGTGGGGGTAGGAGAAAGTAAGCTGTTGATTCACTAGAATCTGCAGCTTATCCATCAGGTAGGGAAATGGGCAAACTAGGTGGGCCAAGCGGTCCTTATCTGCCGTCAAATTCTATGTTTCTATGTCTGTCTTTTCCACCCAGGTTCTGTGACAGATGTCTCAATACATCTGGATGTAGCTGTTCCGACAGCCAGAGGGAGGGGTCTGTTGCGAATCTGTTGTAAGAGGAGGATGGATTAGTAATTTTCTCTTCCTTATGGAAGAGCTCACTGAGATAACAAAAGAGGAATCTGTGTAATTGTCTATTGCCGCTGCCAAACGTGAAATCAGATGTATCTTCACTTGGCCCACAATAGATTTCAGTTACAGATGTCTGATAGAGGCAGTTTATGAATAGGAATGTAGAGAATACTGCATGGGCAATTATTCACAACCCATGTGTTCTAACACAGAAGGGTTCTGATCCCCTCCGATCTTAAGAGTGAAGCTTGAGAGTTCCATGGGAATCAGAACCCCGAGGTGGCAGAACACACTTATAATGTATGGTAGAATGCTGTTAACCTTAGAAAATCATCATTTCCTAAGGTTGTTAACCTATCGATATGAAGTAGAAATGTTGTTAACCTATCGATGCTACGTCACATCGATAGGTTAACAATAGTGATCGGTCTGCACATGTGCAGGCTTTTTTTTTCACACGGGGAACCGACGGATGAACCGCAGCGGTTAGGGAAGGACGGAATGGCCGCCGGCGGTGCATATTTTTCCAAAAGTAAGCAGCCGTTTTACTTTTTATGTGGGACCATACATTATAAAAAATAATGTATGGTCCCTCTATTGGCAACCTGTCACTGTTAACCGTCTGGAGGTTGCCATGCGGCGTAAACCTCTCGGGCATCGCTCTCAAGGTTTATATGTGGCCCTGGCAACCTCTCGACAGTTAACAGACCTGTTACCAATAGAGGACCATACATTATCCTCTATGTTATGTATAAAATTGCTCATCCTGTATTTTTTTATAGTGTATAGTATTATGTGAAATGTGTGCATTGTGTTTTTTTTCTCTTTCATTATGAAACTGACTTGTGCAGTCTCTAGAGGTTCTAGAATGCTGTTCTACTACAGAAGGGTACAATCACATTCCATGACCTTTAAACTACGGTACAACAGCATTTTGAAAAGAATGGATTTCCATGTAGAACAATGCTTTACTATACACTATAGATGGTTGTTTATATTGAAATACTGATGTATATCTTATCTATATGGCCTGATAGTGTCAAAAGTGTGATATACATCTTATTATGTTATAATTTTTAATCTTTCAGTAGAGCTGTCAGGAATGCAGAATTTCTACCGTGGAACGCCTTCAGAATAACCATTCTGATTCCATGGAATTTTGTGGAATTTGCATGAAAAGTCCACTGAATTTTGCCAAATTTTACATGTCAATAATTTTGATCTAGTCTTAAAGGTAGCACGTCAAATGTGTGAACCAAGAACGTTAAACTGTCGAAAGGGTGAATAAACAATGGCGCCAACACATTAGCATGACCTTAGTTTTGCCCCATCCCTGAGTTGCACCCCCCAGAGTAGGAATCTAAATAAAAGGGGGTGACCCCCCCTCACATGAAATCACTTTCTGAAAAGTGTTCACCCTGTGGGTTCGGTGCCATTTGATGGGTCACCATTATTCATTCGCCCTTTTGACATGGAATCATTTTCAAAGTATGTGTCTAAATGACACCACATATGGTATGTTGACAGTTATTTATTGCATGCATAAGTGTACCAAACATCAAAGTTGTACGTGCAAATGAAGCAGAGTTATGGGTGGCCAAACATTTAATCAAAATATAATTTTCAGTTATTTCAATCTAATGTTAGAATTTCTTATCCAAATTTCTTCACAGTTTCAGTATTTAGAGAAATGTACAGCATTGGTATGCACACCACATTTTAAGCCTCAAGCTTCAAAGGGGGCTGAAGGGGTTATAGGTAGCCAAACATTTTGCTAACATTTGATTTCTGTTATGTTAGCATAATTTTGATAGCATTTGTTGAAACAGTATACAACTTTACAGGTCTACAGGTTATCACTACATGTATACATGCATATAATTTCATATTTCTAGCTTCAAACAGGATTGAGTTATAGCCTACCAACATATCGCCAAAATTTAAATTTCAGTTATTTCCCTCTAAATTTAAAACAACATATCCAAATTTAACAAGATTTGAAACATTTAAACTACTACACCACACAGTCATTAAAGACAAAGTTCATATTTATAGCTTTAAATGAGATTGAATTAAAAGTAGACAAACTTTTGCAACATTTTAAAATTTTGCAAGAATGTAAATGGCAAATTTATAAACCCCTAAAAGTTTAAAGCTGGAGAATGCAATGCCATTACATCTGGCAGGTTCTTAGTTTATTAATTGCTTGCTGCCAGAAATGGCAAAATAACATCTGTACTGAAAGTTAAATTCCATGAAGCTTAGTGAAAATTGTGGAATTTTATGAAAAATTCCATGAAACTGGAATTTACTAATTTCACTCAGCCATATCTGAGGGATTCTAATTAAAAGACATGGGCATGAGAGGCACATAGTGCAGGGGTCACCAGGTTCAGGAGTTAGATATATAGTTTCACAAAGAAATGGACAAGTGAGCTGGGTAGCACACCAGTGGTAGACCCTCCCCCCAGTTGGGGCAATTAATGTTAACAATTCCAACCTGAGTGCAGGATATATAAAGGATCACACCCAGTAAATTGGTGATCCAGGGAGCCTGATATACATGCAAGTCTGGGACTTTGAGGTACTCGGAAAGATGTAGTGAGGGAAGACAATGGGGCAACAGAAGGAATAATTCTGGTTATTTCAACAGGATAGTTTGATAGTAAAAGGAGTAGGTGACATGCGTTTTTAAGGGATTTTGTCACTGTAAAGAACAAAGAAGATATCAGTGGGATCAGTAGTTCTGCTGAGTCAATCTGGCTATGCCGGGGGGGGGATAGTCACCAAGGAGAAACAGCAGGACTGCAAAAAAACTGAGCCCAGCTTATCAAATGAAGTAGTGATATGTGCACTGTGAATGTTAAATTCCACAAAAATAATTCTGGATACTTCATCTGTATGCTGCCATAAATATTTCAGAAAATGTTACCAATATGTTTTTGTTTTTTTTTCCACTGTAAATTTTAAATTACTAAACCACTTACCAGTTGTGTTAGACACTGGGATACACTGACATCGGATATGCATGTAAAATGTTAAGTCTATACCTACAAGAGCAGAGAAGTTACAAACAACCCCATTTTTGAGTTTTCACAAAATTTAGCAAATATTTACATAGTAACATTTTGAACCCCTGTAACACAAACATCTCTTATCCAATTCTCTCCATATTTAGAAGATTCTATAACCATTACAAAAATGTTATTTGTGCTAATTTACACGTCTAGCTCCAAAGGTGCCCGAGTTATATGCAGATAAAATTTTTCATGAAATTTTCTCCCAAAAATTAAATTACAGAGATTGAGCACATACAATGTTGAAATGATGCATTATAATGCCATGAAATTTAGCACATTGTTAGAAATGTTATCAAGTAAGCATACCAAATATAAGATATCTGGCCCAATAGATGGCCCGAAACACATGCAGATAAAAATGTTCATGAAATTCCCCACAAAAAATAAAATGACAGACTTTGCGCACTTGGAAGGCTGGGCCTGTGGTTCAATGGACAAGTAGCCAGTCACTCCCACTTCCTGAGTTATATAAGAGGTTCCTCTCAGCCTCTTTCTGAAGCACTTTTTCTTTGCCAGCCAGAGGCTCTGTTGGTCTGTTCTCTGCAGCTGGGTGGGGCCTACCCCCCCGCCTTGCTGCTTTTGTTTGTCTCTACTGGACTTGTATGTTTGTTTTCCTGCTTCTGGTTTGTATTTTACCTCCAGCTGTGTGCTTCTTTCTGTCCTTGTTCCCTGTTTTCTGTGTTTGTGTGTCTTTGGTTTTGCCTTTTGGGGGGCTTTGTCTCTAAGTTCCTAGCCTATTGCTAATTCAGAGCTCATGCTACTTGCTCAGTTACTCACAATGCTGCTGCAATCATTATCTGTGTGTTTCAACTCAAACCATAGCTGCTCTCCATGCTGCACACTTAATTGTTTTCACCTAATTCAGGCTCACACTGAACCCCAGCTTTGCAGCTCAGTCATGCTTTGTCAACTCATCCTACTTACCTCATTGTTGCAGTTTCATTGCACTGCCTGGTGATAGTTGCTGTCAGAGCATTGTGCTTCCCTCCATTCTATATTTATCGAATACTACAACTCATAGTTACTTAGTACAGATGTTGTTCTATGTTTGTACACTGCTAGTATACTCTGAGGTCAGCTAAGCTACTGCTGATGCTGTAAACTAGCTTCAGTATCTGCATGTGGTTCTCGACCCCTTCCATCATTTTCTTGTTTTTCCTGTGGCGGAGACTTGGTAGTGTTTGGGGAGTCGTGACCCCATGTGACTAATTATTTCTGTTCTAAATTCTGCCTCTGCCACTGAAAATCCTCAGAGTATTTGTCACCTTCATTGGCTTTTAGAATGTCTGGTTGGCTTGCCCCACTACTCCTAGTGCTGCTCCTCCAACCTACGTTCAGGTCCCACTATTGCTACTATGTTTTGCAGACCTACATGTAGGTCTGACTATTGCTACTGCTTACTGATCTATGTGCGGGTCTGACTATTGCTACATTACCTTACTGACCTATGTGCAGGTCCACTCTTGCTTACACAAGCATTGCTTAATGCTTGGAGGAGGTTGTGGAGTCAAAATCAGTGGTGGAATTCAAGCATGCATGGGACAGTCATAAGGCAATTCTAGGGGGTGGGGGTAGGAAGAAGTAGGCTGCTGGTTAACTAGGATCTGCAGCTTATCCAGTAGGTAGGGAAATGGGCAGACTGGGTGGGCCAAGCGGTCCTTATCTGCCATCAAATTCTATGTTTCTATGTTTCTATGTTACTTACTGTCATCTGACCTCTGCAAAGTCTCAGCACGCAATTTCTTTCAGCTCCTCATCAGTTTCTGGGGCATGCCAGCCATACCATTCTGGCACAGGGCTTCCCTGCAGCTGATGGTCTCACACTATGCCCAGAGCCCACAGCTTGAGTGTGCAAAGCTTGGAGCAGGGTCCTCCTCACCTGGCCCATAGCTGGGAATGTCCTCACTCTGGGTGGATCTTTAGTCATCAACTGTATTGACAGCACCTCAAGTTGTGGAAGTTAAGACTCAGTGGTGAAGGGGCGGGGCTCTCATGGGGGCCCCTTTAGCTGCCCTAGCAGGTTTGGAGGCACCCTTAAAAGCTATTCTCCCCATGACTGTCTCTGGTTCACCTCATTTGTGTTTAGATGAGTAGACCAGGTGAGTGCCTCAGCAGTCATTGCTCTCCTCCTCCCGCCTTGGTTGCCTGTTGTTGTAGAGTAGAGCTCGCAACCTTCCACAGCATTCTTATTAGAGGAATTGAGTGAGAGCTTTCCTCCTAATTGGAATATTTTCCACCTCCCTTTAATTGGGTTTCCAAATTGCAGCAGCAGTGCCACCACTAAATGAAATGGCCCAAAGCCTGGAGAGAAGGTGACCTAGGCCTTGGATTCCCAGAGATTTCCTCCACAAAGTTTTTTTTTTTCTTTCGTTCATGCATCAGGTCATAATTGTTAGCGTAGTGTTCCCTAGTTCCTTTAGGTAGGTTCCACTGTTGGATGGAAGTGGATGGTGTCCCTACTGCCGTTCCCTCTCTTCTTAGGAGGTCCCCTCATTTTCTAATGCAACCCATCAAACTCATGCCATTTCTAACCTGCACATTTCATTACATTATCAAGCTGCCTAATGCTTTATTTATTACTATGTCTGACAACTACTGATTGCTTATATGTTTCATACTACTACAGTTCTTTTTGGGGATCCTTCCTAAGGTACCTTTAGCCAAGGGAATCGTCCCATGACACCTCTAGGGGTGGAACCCTCTTTGAGGGTTCCTTGACTTTGGTACCCCTACAGGGTAGTAATTCCTCTGGAATAGAGAGTATGGACTGGCCAAAACCTAAGTATCATGGTTGCACAAGCATACCACTATACTGGCTATGTGGGTCATTGAATTGGAAGACTGGGCCTGTGGTTCAATGGACAAGCAGCCAGCCACACCCACTTCCTGAGCTATATAAGCAGTTCTTTTCAGCCTCCTTCTGAAGCACTTTTTCTTTGCCCCACCATCCTCCCCTCCTCCTCCAGTGGCAGAGCATCTCTCCTTGGGATCTTTCCTAAGATACCTTTGGCTGAGGGAATTGTCCCACGGCACCTCTAAGGGTAGAACCCTCTTCAAGGGTTCCTTGCCTTTGGTACCCCTACAGAGTGGTAATTCCTCTGGAATAGAGAGTGCAAATGACCAAAATCTTAGTAACACAGTTGCATAAGCATAACACTATACTGGCTGCATGGGCCATTGAACTATCATTTTAAGAGTGTCACTTCTAACATCCTGAAATTTAATAAAGTAATTCAATGTGGGGTACTTAACTTGGTGCTTGTGTATATTTTTGAGCTGACTGGTATATGATTGGTGTTTAAGACATGAGCTTTGGTGCGTCTCCGCATCCCTCCCTCTGTAGGATACTGGGTAGGTGTAAGACGTAAGGCCCAAAAAGAAAGAGTGAAGTGACTACCCCCTCAAACTCTGGAGAGTGTGATCAGTAGCATGCAGGAGAGGGAAAACCTCCTTGGGGGAAACCTCCGAGCACCTATGGCTACTGACCTGCCCATCCTCTGGGCATACTAAGAGGAGAATAATCCTAAAAAGCACTTAGGTTTAGGTATGGTTATGTCCAGGAGTTCAGTCTAATGTTGCTAATCAAAGAGTCCTGTTCAAGGTTGATGAGTAGGAAGTCGATGTTATAGATGCAGGATCGAGCAGATGGCATATCCAACTTGAAATGATAACAATAGTAATCCTCGCCTGAGTTAGATAACTGTTGTAACCCATAGCATGGCCTTAAGTAATAGATAGTTCTCCATAGTGGGTCTGTATGTTGGGATGGCAGGAACCTGTTGCCAGTTTGCTATCGATGTAATATGAGATAATCTGAGACAGAAAGGGTGATAGCCTTTGTTGGGATGGCGGGATCCAGTGTGGTCCACCACTGCAGTAGTAGGGGATAATGCAAACTTTGAAGGATGAGAGTCGCATGAGGCTGACTGAAATGACATGAAAGTACTAGTAAAGCCCATTATGGGGCATGCGCAAATGGGATGGCAGGATCCCATGTGGTCTGCCATCACCACAGAGATGTTAGGCGTTGGAAATGGCTTGAAGATGGTGGATTGTAACAGCAGATGTTAATGAATTAATGATGGTAGACTCAAAGATATGTTAGCTGGAGACCGAAATTACCATGGAGTTCTGATGCATGTAGTAGCCTTGTTTGAGTGATGTAAAGTCTCGGTGGCCAAACTGGGAAGGTGGGACCCATACGAGGGTCTGCTATAGTGCAAGTAGAAGTACATTTGAATAAAGAGGAAACCCCCATTTTAGGGGCAATATGAACTGGTGGGATGGTGAGACCCCCATGTGGGTTTACCATCGCCATAGAATGATGACTCTGAGGTGAGGTGGCGAAATTCCACCGAAAACTATAATAAAATGGATGTAGTTGATGAGGGCCCATGAGGGTGCATTGAGAAGGAATAATGGGATATACCTGCATGTCCTGAATCACTGATTAAACATAGTCTGATAAGTCCATAATCATTGTCCTGTTGCGTAGTTCAAGGTAATGCAAGGATCACGGACGCTGGACTGAAAAGACGAGAAATACGAGGTAGGCTTTCGAAGGGGATGTAGAAAAGGGATTGCGGGACTGTACATGGTACACCATTGCCATAGAATATGACAATTGGGGTGTTAGGGGTATGCTTTTGAGCAAGAGTCTATTGCAGTCCAAAGAAAAGAAGGCAATACCCCCGTGTATGCATTCCTGAAGTGATTAGGAAATACTTTTGATCTATGGTAGGGCCCTCTCGCAAGGCATATATGTGTGTGATGGCGGGACTTCATGTGGTCCGCCATCACTGTATCACCGAAGAGTGCATGCTTAGGATGGAGAGACACCACATGGTTCGCCATTGCCATGGTATGGAGTAGAGTATGTGAGGGACGGCAGGACCCCACGTGGTCAGCCATGCCATAGAATAGCTTGTGTAAGGTATGGATGCAGGACTCCCGCAGTCTGTTGTGATGGTAATAGTATAGTTCCAAGTAAGGAGGATGAGACAAAGTACACCATTCTGCAGTAAAGGGGACTAGATGGAACAATGAGTTAAATCCTGATGACTAGATGTTGAGTGGGATGGTGGGATGCCCAGTGGCCCATCATCGGCATTGCAGGAGATGCACAGGAAATGAAATGAGGGAACCCATGTCCCATTTGGCAGAGCGCGATTAGGAAGGCGAGATTCCACGTGGTTCACCTTCACCATGGTAAGCAATAGTGCATGATAAGGATGGCGGGATCCCATGTGGTCCGCCATCACCATATTTGAGTAATGCAATGGTTGCCATCTTAGTGCGTGATAGAGATGGTGGGACCCCACGTGGTCCGCCATTACCGAACCAGTGGGGTGCAGGATTGGGAAGGTGAGACCCCACATAGTTCGCCTTTGCCACGGTAAAGAATAGATTCTGCCAGTTGATACTGTTAGAAGAGGAGGGCAATTAACCTCTTTGTCTTAAGCTTAACAGGATTGGAATGGCATAAGAATAACTTGTGTTGACTTAGGAAGGCAGGTTGATACACTTGGAAAATAATAAAGAACTGGAGTTCTATAAGTGCTTCCTAGAGACTTGATGAAGGTGACAGCAGCTAGATGCATTTAGGACTTTGTAGTTTATGCACTGAAAACATGCAAGTTCTTTATTGACCCAATATGCCTGTGATATAAATGATTATAAAAACAGAACTGAAAAGCAGTAGAAGCAGGACTGAGCCTGAAGTTCTGAAGAGAGAGGTATGCCTCTATCGCTGAATTAGGTTTGGAAAGCAAAAGTATTTTCCACCAGTTTAGCAGGGTCTGTATAGGAGCGGTGAATAACCAGAACCATCTGAGCTGTAGTGCAAAGTGCGCACAATTGGAATTCGGAGGTTTGCAGTGCTGTTGATGAATGAAACAGAGCCCCGCATCACCAGTGGTAGACGCTTTTAAAAATGGAAGACAGCGGCACATGCCAGCAGTGGTCCAAAGTCAAACAAAAATGGTGCCGAATAGAGATACTGAAATGAACCAAAACTACCAACCGTATGGAAACACAATGAGGGATCTAACCAGTATTGAACTGCTGGAGTACCTTACAATGGCCACTGCATGGAGGGACATGCAGACCAGCAATAGATGATGCAGGTAAAGGTTCAGAATGGAGATATTTGAAGGTTGGAGAGCAAGAGAAATGGTTCACAAGGGTGTTATTTGAAAAAGGGGGTATCCGGAGCTGCTGTGGCAGAGTAGGGGACTAGTATCCCATGCTGGCTGTCGAAAGGTACAGAATCCTAGAAATATGAAGGTAGATTCAGTTAAGTTGCATTCCCCCACTCCTTGGCCAGGTGTTGTTTCCACTAGCCAGCTCTTTCAGGTACTAGGTAGAAAGTCAGGAGGGTGATACTGGTGCAAGGATACAAAGTAAGGGAGTGGCTGGCTGCATTGACAGAGAGCAGAAATGGAACTAGGGCATTCAGCACGATTGTAGGAGTGGCGAGGATCCAGGTGGTGAACACGAGGAGCGGCCGGCAGGGAACTAGAGCATTCCAGAGGGTGTGATGGAGGTGGCATGGCAGCAAAAAAAGGAAAAGCCCCAAAGAGACAGGGTGAAAACACAGAGAAAGAAGGCAGGGCAAGGCTGGGGAGGGGAGACGAATGAATGAAGCACAGGGAAGGGAAAGAGTGAGGGGCGAGGAAGAGGACAAACAGAAAAGAAGCAGCAGTGAGGGGAAAGGGGGACAACCGACCTACCATGCAGCACCGATCAAATGCTCAAAGCAGAGCGAGAGGCGGCCTGATGTTTAAATAGGGGATGGGGGAGGAGCTATTCCCTACCATTGAACATCAGGTTATAGCCTTCCAATTGGTTCTACTCCCAGAGAGTGAAAGTGTTAAATTTCAGAGAACTAGCTCAAAAGACTGAGTTATGAGCAAATTAATACATTTTAAACATTCCACAAAATTCCACCAACATTTCATCAAAATTCTTCGAATTTGGAATTTTCACATTCCACACAGCTCTATCGTTCAGCAACATGTTATTGCTGAAAAGAGAAGTCTGTGTCACTCTAATTACTGTATTGTGAACTGATTAAATCTATTAAAATAAGAAAATACCTTACTGTTTGGATCTCTTCCTCTCTAGAAGACAATACTTTTTTACTTATAAAGTTTGACTTTTTATTTACATTTAACTGCATTTTCTGTTAAAAAAGTTCTAAGTATGAGATTTTTTCTATAATGAAAACTGTAAATTAATAACTAAACATTTAAAAAAAGTGAAGTCTACATCAAAAACTTTAGTCACTTGCATCAAATTTCTTGAATTTTTGTGTTAGTCTATATGCACTTCCATCAGTTTTTGCATACTTGCATAAATGTTTGTGCACTTGCATTCATTTTTGTTCTGTCTACATGCATCAAAATGTATGTGCAATTGTGAGAATATATACCAAAGATTGTGTCAAAACACAGTGGTGATGATCAGAAAGAAACAAGGATTTGCCAATGCTGAACGTTCATTTGCAGGTATTTGCAGTGGTGTTTGGTACTGGTACTGGCTTGAGAGGAGCGAGGAGGCAGCAGTGAGAGTGGCAGGTGCCGCATCATGGAAGCTGCACCGTGAATGCAGGAAGGAGCTGCTAGTCAGAGAAGCCTCTCTTGCTGGCCTCAGTGGACAGGGGAGCGAGAGTGCGCTGGGTGGCAGGAGCCGCCAATAAGTAGATCCGCACTGTGGCTAATGTAGAAGCCTGGAGGGGGGATTCAGAGGAGTGAGAACCAGGGAGACAGAGTGTGCCGGGTGGCAGAAGCCGCTAATAAGTAAAGTCTCATGGCAACTATTGTAGAAGCCTGGGGGGTTCAGAGGAGCGAGGACCGGGGAGACAGAGTGTGCTGGGCAGCAGAAGCCGCTAATAAATAAAGTCACTCCACAGCTATTGTAAAAGCCTGGGGGGATTTCAGAGGAGCGAGGACCGGGAAGAGAGAGTGCGGTGGGAGGCTGGAGCTGCCAATAAGTAAAGCCACACCACAGCTAATGTAGAAGCCTGGGGGAGTGTCATAGGAGTGAGAACTGTGGAGAGAGAGTGTGGTGAGTGGCAGTAGTTGCCAATAAATAAAGCTGCACCGCAGCTATTGTAGAAGCCTGGGGGGGGGGCAGAGGAGCGAGGACCAGGGAGAAAGAGTGTGGTGGGAGGCAGGAGCTGCCAATAAGTAAATCAGCAGCATAGCTAATGTGGAAGCAAGGGGTAGGGGACAGAGGAGCGAGGAATGGGGAAAGAGAGTGCAGTGGGCTGCAGGAGCCACCAATAAGTGAAGCTGCACTGTGGCTACTGTAGAAGCATGGGAGGAGCAGAGGAGCGAAGACCAGGGAGAGAGAGAGAGAGAGAGAGGCGCGGGAGTTAAGCTGCCAAAAGCAGAGAGTTTAATTAAGACTTACACCAATTGCTGCCAGTCCTGCCCATAAACTCTTTTTTCCTCTGAATTCCAGATACATGTCTTCCATTCTCCCTCATTGCTCTTGACTTTGTGTCTTGCCATTTCTTCCGGCTAGTGAGAGTTTATGTGTTGATTCAATTTTTAATCCACCTCCTGTGTAAACTGAGTGGAGTTTAGGGGTTGACCCAGTTGCCCTTTTATTTCTTTTATCCCTGCTCCCTCCGAATGTTGAAACAAAAAAGAAGTGAGAGAGACTAAGGCAAAGGAGGAGGAAATGGAGCAGGGACCGGTGGCAGGTCATGTTCCTATGCACTGCCCGTGGCATGTATGTATCTATGTGTGTGTGTATATATATATATATATATTTGTGTGTGTGTGTGTGTGTATGTGTGTATATATATATATATATATATCTTCATTGCAAAAAAAAAACTTTGTTACTGCATCAACCCTAACACCTCATTTCTCTCCTTTTGCCGCTATAGTACTCACCCTAACTGATGCATTAACACAGTTTTTTACAATGAATTTCCTTACTTTTTCAGATAGTGTAATAGTATTGGATCCGGTGCTGCAATCCCTCTGTAGATGCGTATATGTATGTAAGTGTGGAAGCACATAGGAACAGAAATATAGAAAGTTTCAACAAATAAGGACTGGTAGGCCCATCCAGTCTGCCTGTAAGCCCTGTACATGATTACGGCTTCTGACCCTCCCTTTACTTTACCTCTATGGTTCCCCTATGCCTGTATCATGCATGTTTAAATCTACCCACAGCGCTCGCTCCCACTACTTCCTGTGGTAGATCATTCCATGCATCCACTACCCTCTCTATGAAGAAAAATTTCCTCACATTCATTCTTAACCTGCCTCCTTTCAATTTCATGCTATGCCCACTCATTCTTGTACTCCTCCTATATTGGAAGATGTCTACCCCCTCCACACCTTATTTATCCCTTGAAGTACTTGAATGTTTCTATCATGTCCCCTCTCTTCCTGCTCTCCTCCAGCAAGTACATATTTTGGTACCTTAATCTCTCCTCGTAAGCTTTGTAGTGCAAGCCCTGTACCATCCTAGTCGCCCTTCTCTGGACCATGTGCAGCCTGTTTATGTCCTTTCAACAGTGCGGCCTCCAGAACTGCACACAGTACTCTGTGTGAGGTCTGACCATGGTTTTATATAAAGGCATCACTACCTCCCTCCTTGTGCTGGTGATATCCCTGCCTATGCACCCCAGCATGCCACTGGTCCTCCCTGCTGCCTTTGTACTCTGCTTTGACATTCTCAGGTCTTCTGAAATAATAACTGGTAGGTTCTTTTGTTCCTTGGTGACTGCCAGCAACTTCCCCCCATCTTGTAGCTCTCCCCAGGGTTCATTCTTCTCAGGTGCATTATTTTGCACTTCTTTGCATTGAACCTCAGCTGCCACGCCTCAGATCATTTTTCAAGCCTCTCCCGGTTCCTCCTCATTTTCTCCACCCTTTCTGCAGTATCCACTTTGTTACAGATCTTGGTGTGACCTGCAGGCAGACCTTTCCTTGTAGGCCTTCCGCAATGTCACTAATGAAGATATTGAATAGGACTGGTCCCAGGACTGATCCCTGAGGTACACCGCTGGTCACTCCCCTTTCCCCAGATTGGATCCCATTTACCACCACCATCTACCTTGCTTGCTGCTTCTACTTCTTATGGCATACTATTCTATGTGACCACCACCCCCTCTGTGAAGAAAACTTTTCTCACATTTCCTCTTAATCTTCCCCCGTCCAATTTCATATCATGCTCCCTCATTCTTGTACTCCTTCTACATTGGAAGATGTCTGCCCCTGCACCTTGTTTATGCCCTTGAGGTACTTAAACATGTCTATCATGTCCCCCCGCTCCCTCCTTTCTTCCACTGAGTACATATTGAGGTCCTTTAATCTCTCCTGATATGTTCTGTGTTGCAAGCCATATACCATCTTGGTTACCCTTCTGTGGACCACCTCCATCCTGTCAATGTCCTTGCCTAGTTGTGGCCTCCAGAACTGCACACAGTACTGTAGGTGAGGCCTTACTAGTGCATTATACAATGTGCTTTTGGGTTGTCTGCCATAATGCTCATGCCATTCCACCCCCACCTTGAAGACACTGACAGGCATCGTGGTGTGCCTTGGGGTCTTTGACCGTAATGTTCACCCCATTCCATAAGGAAATACAGTAAGCTGAGATGGGTGCAGTATAGGAGAATGGGGTGAATGTTAGGGCTGAAGACCCCAAGGCACACCCCAATGCCTGTCACTTTCTGCAGGGTGGGGGGTGGATTGGCGTGAGTAATATGTCCGATGACCCCAAGGCACATCCTCAATGCCTGTCAGTCTCTGCAGGGTGGGGAGTGAGGCGTTACAGTTGGAAACCCTAATGCCCTGGGCGTTTGTTGGTATTTTCGCTCCAAATTTTCAACATGGGTTTTTGGGACTCCACCCCATGAAAAGTGGCACTATCATTTCGTTACTCAATTCCAAATGGTGATTTTGTGCAGCGACTATGCCATTCCGTGCCACAGGTGCAAAAACGCATTTCAGGCAGGATGTGAAAAATGACAGCTGTACTGTTCATGAGGTGGTGTGGAAAATGACTGTGTTAAAAATTTGGAGTGAAAGAACTGAAAATTACTAAAATTACGCACATGTGTAGGAAAATGTCAACAAACCTGTGTAACATGGCCATTTCTAGGAATTTTTCCACTACATTTTTAACATGGGTTTTTTTGGTATCCCACCTCACAAACACTGGCTCTGTCATTTCCTTAATCAGTCCTGAAAGGTGATTTTTCATAGTGACTGTGCAATTCTGCGCCAGAGGTGTGAAAACACATTTTGGGCAGGATGTGAAAAATGACAGCTGTACTTGTTCATGAGGTGGTGATATAAAATGTGTATGTTGAAAATTTGGAGTGAAAGTATAAAAAATTGGCAAAGTTATGTACCTGCGTAGAAAATGCAGAACGCACGCTAGTACCATGGCCATTTTTGGGACATTTTTCACCAGATTTTACATGGCTTTTTGACATCTCATGACACTGGCATCAGCATGATTTGTTATTTCGCCTGAAAGGTGATTCTACACAGCGACTGCAAAATCACCTTTTGGGACCAAATAACCAAATGACAGTGCCAGTGTTCATGAGGTGGGGTCCCAAGAACCCTATGTTGAAACCTTGGGGCAAAAATTCCTAACAATGGCCAAGATATCAACATAAGTTCAAAATTCCTTTGACAACCATTATACAGCATTTACCTTGATTCTTCAGTTTGTAGTTCGGCTTTGCGGAGTGCAGATGTGTCCCAGTCCACAGAAGATGACACCCGCTGACCTTTGGAGACAAGTATGGGGTAAGGGGTGGTAAGGGGAGGTGGGTGCGCAGAGGAGGGTTGGGATGGGGGAGGGCAGGGGAGACAATTAGGGACTGTTTTCTTTTTTCCAGGTAAAAAAAGATGGGGGACCATTTTCTTTTTTAAAGGTACATTTCCAAATGATTTTTGGGGACACTAGGAGTGGGCTTCCCAGTGTTCTGGACCATTGGGGGTACATATATTTGGATGCTGGGAGAGGGCTTTGGGATTAGGCTCCCCAGATTCCGTGACTATTGGGGGGATATAGATATGGGAACACTGGGAGTGGGCTACCCAGTGTCCCAGACAATTGGAGGATATAGATATAAGGATACTAGGAGTGGGCTCCCCTATGTCCTGGACTATTGGGGGGTACAGATAGGGGAACACTGGGAGTGGGCTCCCCAGTGTCCCTCAGTGGCAGTGCAGGGGGTTTATATTGCTGACACGGGGACTGGGCACCCCAATGTTGGCTTTAAGAGAAAACAGAATGGCTTGTATTGTTGAAGCCCGGGGGGGGGGCAGAGGAGTGAGGACTGGAAGAGAAAGCCATGCTGTGGTTAATGTTGAAGCCTTTTTGGGGGGTCAGAGGAGTGAGGACCAGGAGAGAAAGCTGCATCATGGCTAATGTTGAAGCCTTTTGGGGGGGTCAAAGGAGCGAGGACCTGGAGAGGAAACCACACCATGGCTAATATTGAAGTCTTTGTGGGAGGTCAGAGGAGAGAGGACCGGGACAGAAAGCCACACTGTGGCTAATGTTGAAGCCTTTGGGGGAGAGCAGAGGAGTGAGGATGGGGAGAGAGAGTACAATGGCCGTAACTCCAGCCATGCACATTAGTGTGCACTCTAATGCACATGGCTGGAGTTATAGCTACAGAAAGAAATGAAGTGCTTTTTCATTGGAGCAGTTCATTTCTTTCAAGTAGAGGACGTGCCACGTCAGCAAAGCAGAACTACTGTCATGACCAGAATGCCTGGTCATTGGTGTACACTGCCAAGCCCATTGTAGTTTCAGCAGTAATTGGCTCGGCAGTAACACACCTCTTAAATGCTGCATAGTCCCAAGACGTTCCTTGCACAAGTGCAAGTGAATGCAAAACTGTCAAAAACCAAACTGCAACTCCAAAACAGTCAAAGAACTCCAGAGGGGAGTTAAAAACTGATAAGAAAAGGAAAAGGAACCTAACCTGAGCAACTGCACACCGAGGATGGTGAAAAGGATCCCAACCTGAGCAAGTCCACACCAAGGAATGAACCAAAACCAACAAAGCACGGGGGGAGAGAAAATTGTTCTGAAAGAAGAAAAAACTGCCAAAAAAAGCTTACTAGGCACCAGGCTAAACTCAAACCACAATAAGACACTCAGCGAACAGAGCTGATAATCCCATAATCTTGTGTGCCCCATGTACAATTCTGTATACTGGAATTCATTATTTAATGTCTGCATTCTGCTCCTCTTCCCCCTTCCCCAGGATGCATCTGGAATCGAGCGGTATCTCCGCTCAGTATGCCTTATTGGTGAAATGCTTAAATAAATAAATAAATAAATAAATAAATAAATAAATAAATGTCTTGATCAACCTGCTGAGGTCCTCCCCCAACATAAAAACAATCCCTCCCACCCTCTGCCAAGTATCTCTTCCACCTCCAATTGCTTCCCCCTTCTTAATTTTCTGACACTAGGGTGCCCAGTCCCCAGTGTTGGCTAGTACCCCTTCACCCACCCATTTTCACTGTGCGACTCTGGGGAGCCAATCCCCCCACCGCCAAATGTAACACCAACACTGGGGTGCCCAATCCCCAGTGTCAGTCTCTAAAATAAAGAAAACCATCCCTCCTTGTCTTGTTTTTTAATTTTAGACAACCTGTAAAAAATAGAATTGCCCATTGATGCTTGTTGCGGCTACTGACATACTGCCACCATTATCCTCCCCCCACCTGACCACCCACTCAGCACCCACCTTCCTACATCCCCATCCCTTACTTTTACTTTTCTGACACTGGGATGCCAAATCCCCAGTGTCAGTACCTGAAATAAAGAAAACCATCCCTCATAATATTTTTATTTTTATACACTTTGTAAAAAAGTAAAATGTCCACCAATGTCTGCTGTAGCTGCTGGCATACCACCACCGTTACCATCCCCCCCACTTAACTTTCACACTCAGCACCCCCCCCACTGCACACCTTTTACTTTTAATTTTCTGACACTGGGGTGCCTAATCCCCAGTGCCAGCAAGTACCACCCACCCCACCTGTTTTCACTGTACGACATGGGGAAGCCCATCCCCCATGCTGCCAAATGTAACACCAACACTGAGAAGCCCAATCCCCAGTGTCAGTACCTGAAATAAAAAAAAATCCCTTGTAGTCTTTTATTTTGTAATTTTTATACACTCTGTAAAAAAAATCTAACACCGTCTGTTGCCAATGGCAGCACACCACCGCTGTTACCTCCCCCCCAACCCTCCCACTTAGCACCTACCACCCAACACCCTCTCACCTCTTACTTACTGGGGTCCAACACTGTAATCCTCCTTGAACCGGAGACACATCTTTATTTTTCAGTGCTGGAGTGGGAACTGAGACAATCAGGTATGTGGGTCAATGTATTTTAATAGGTTTTGAACTGGTACCTGAAATAAAGAAAACCTTATTTTTTAGTCTTTTTTCATTTTTATACACTCTGTAAAATGAAAACGTCCATCAGTGTCTGTTGTCTTCATAACTTGGTTATTTTTAAATATTTTTGCCCCAAATTTTCAACATGGCCTTTTTGGGACCCCACCTCATGAACAAGGCTGGTGACATTATGCAAATCCATACTGAAAGGTGATTTCGCAGTCACTGCACTCTGAGGAAGACCCACATGGTCAAAGCAACAGGGTTTTTTTTTTTCTGTTCAGCTGCATGTTTTAAGGGCTCACTATAAAGCATTCAGTATATTTATTTAACTAAACATTGTCTTTTTCCTTCAAGTGTCCACCTTTCAGGCATGATCTGAAAATTTTCTCTGCCCTTGTTCCTGAGGTGGGGTCATAAGAAGGCTATGTTGAAAATTTGGGGTAAAATTTTTTTGAAAAGAGCGGTTATGAGCCTGCATTGAAATTTTTCAACACATACTCATAACTGTGGTAATTTTCAATAGTTTGACAACAATTTCAAAATAGCCATTTTTTCAGACCACCTCATGAACTTGACGGGTGTCGTTTTTCAAATCCTGGCCAAAATGTTTTCACACTTGTGGCACAAAATCCCCATGCAGGAAGGATCTGAAAAATTTTCTCCACCCTTATTCATGAGGTGGGATCATAAGAAAGCTATGTTGAAGATATTGGGATAAAAATATTAAAACCCACAAAATTAGGAGGATACATTGAAATGTTTACTGGTACGCTTGTAGCTTTGGTAATTGTCAATATCTTGACCCCAAATTTTCAGCATAGTCATTGTTTCACACCACCTCATGAACGCGTCAGCTGTCACTGTTCAAATCCTGGCCAATCACTACGTGATTGTTAGCATGAAATCACCTTTCAGGCATGATCTACACTAATGGCATAAAATAACGTTTTGGCCATTATTTTATAAAATAACATCTGTCATGTTCAGAAGGTGTGCTGATTAAAAGAGCACGTTGAAAACTTGGGGTCAAAATATGAAAAAAACAACTAAGTTATGAAGAAACATTGAATTGTTCCATTGTTTATTCATAACTTTATTTTTGCAGATTTTGGCCCCTAATGTTGAACACATCCCTCAAATCCCCATCCATAATTTGTTTTTGCAGTTGCACTGCAAAATCACCTTTCAAATGAGATTTAAAAAAATTCCACCTGTCTTGATCATAACATCAGTTCATAAAATCCTGTTGGAAATTTGGGGTCATATTGCCTCTCAACTGGCCTACCCTGGGTAAATACAATCTAAAAATGTGTAAAAGCAAGACACCACTGAAAATGAGATAAGTGCATCTCATCTGGTCTATCCGGGGTAAATATATAGTAAAAATGTGTACCAGCAAGACCTGGTACAATGGAAATACAAGCGACGAACATTCGGCATTGTGCATTGAAAAATGCTTGTTATTCTTGCCCAGACATGTTAGTGAAAACATGCTAGCTTTAAAATGTTAAGACTAGGTACCAAACAGGGTTTAAAAACATTTCTGCAAAAATGTCTTACATACGAACATATGAAATTGGCAGCAAATAAAGGCCTTGTGGTCTACCAAGTCTGCTCGATTGTGCAGCTAGCAGCCCTTATACTGCAGCTGCCACTCCCTCCTGTCTCCCCTCCAGTGACCTTCCCCTTTGCCCTGTCCCATCTGCTTTTGAAGCAGCCCACTGTTCTACAGCATACCACTTCCTCTGACAATGTGTTCCACCCAGACACCACCCTCTGCATAAAAAAAGTGTCTTCTTATTTCGCTCCTGAACCTTCTCCCTTTCAGTCTCAGATCGTGCCCTCGAGTGTCCTTCCCCCTCTTTAATTTGAAAAGCCCCTCTGTGCTGGTCTTATTTATTCTGTTCATGTGCTTGAAGGTTTCAATCATGTCCCCCCTATTCCTCCTCTCCTCTAGGGAGTACAACTCCCTCAGCCTGCTCTCATAGGATAAGTCTCCTAGCCCCTGAATCATTTTTGTTGCCCTGC
This sequence comes from Neoceratodus forsteri, assembly GCA_016271365.2. Lineage (NCBI taxonomy): Eukaryota > Metazoa > Chordata > Ceratodontiformes > Ceratodontidae > Neoceratodus > Neoceratodus forsteri. The sequence continues at coordinate 503,684,820 of CM028132.1, forward strand.
ACTGCACCCCCTCCAGTAACCTAATGTCTTTCTTCAGGTACAGTCACCAGAATTGCACTCAGTACTCCAGGTGTGGCATAACTAGTGACCTGTATGGTGGCAGGATTACCTACCCTCCTCCTGGAGGGATATGCCTCTGGCAATAAGATCCAGCATCCTGTTGGCCCTTGCAGCTGCCTTTCTGCACTGTGCTGAGTTGTCCATTGCTCCCATTATGATCACCCCCAGATTCTTCTCCTCTTCTGTCTTGGCTAGCTGAATCCCCCCAACCCCACCCCAAGCTGGTAGCTCATCTTAAAGGGCTTTTAGTCCAGATGCAAACAGTGCTAGGTGGATTTAAAACATTTTAAAGCACTTAAAACACTTTATGATTCACAATGTGTACGGGGCCTAAAAGTGATGATTGAAAATCAGCTTCCTCAGAATGGGGAGGATATAAAAACATAGAATTTGATGGCAGATAAGGACCGCTTGGCCCACCTAGTCTATCCATTTCTCTACCTAACGGATAAGCTGCAGATCCTAGATAACCAACAGCCTACTTCCTCCTACTCCTCACTAGAATTGCCTTATGTCTGTCCCATGCATTCTTGAATTCCCCCACTGTTTTTGACTCTACAACCTCCTCAGAAAGGCTGTTCCACGTATCCACAACTCTCTCTGTGAAGAAATACTTCCTCACATTACCTCTGAGCTGTCCCCCCATCTTCAAATTGTGCCCCCTTGTTTTTGCACATCTCTTTTTCTGAAAGATGCTACCCTCTTGGACTTTGTTGATTCCCTTGAGGTATTTGAAAGTTTCTATCATGTCCCCCCTCTCTCTCTCTCTCCTTTCCTCAAAGCTATACATCTTTAGTTCCTTTAGTCTTTCTTCATATGTCTTCAGTTGCAGACCCTGCATCATTTTAGTTGCTCTCCTCTGAACAGCCTCCACCCTGTCTATGTCTTTGCGGAGATGGGGTCTCCAGAACTGTACACAGTACTCCAGATGTGGTCATACCAACTGTCTGTACAGAGAGCCAACAACTTCCTTTTTTCTACTGGTGATGCCTCTCCCTGTGCATCCCAGTATCCCCCCGGCCCTCCTTACTGCCTTCTCACATTGCTGGCCCACCTTTAGGTTATCTGATATGACTACCCCCAGGTCCCTTTCCATTTTTGTTATTGTCAGTATCTCACCTCCTCCATTGTGCACTCTTCCTCTGGGTTTTTGTTTCCCAGGTGCATTACTTTGCACTTTTTTGGCATTGAATCTAAGCTGCCATACATTTGACCATTCTTCCAACCTTGCCAAGTCTTTTTCATCCTTTCCACCCCACCTTTTGTATCAACCCTGTTGCAGATCTTTGTGTCATCTGCAAAGAGACATACTTTACCTTCCACTCCCTCTGCAGTGTCACTTATAAAGACATTAAAAAGGACCAGCTCCCACTACTGAACCCCTGCGCACCCTACTAGTAACCTCCTTTCTTCACTGTGGACTCCATTTACTATTAGCCCACTGTGTCCTGTTGTCCAACCAGTGTTTTACCCAGGCTACCACCCTGGGACCCACTTCCAGGCTGGCTAATTTTTTATTAATCTTTTGTGCGGGACTGTGTCAAATGACTTGCTAAAGTCTAGGTAGACCATGTCCACAGCCCCTCCCTGGTCTACTGCTTTGGTCACCCAGTCAAAGAAATCAGTTAGATTTGTCTGACAAGCCTTCCCTGCTGTGAATCCATGCTGCCTGGGTCCTGTGCCCCACTGGCCCTCTAGGTACTCAACAATTTCTCCTTCAGAAGTGATTCCATCATTTTCCTACCACTGAGGTCAAACTGACAGGTCTGTAGTTTCCTGCCTCTGTCTTGCTCCTCTTTTGTGAAGGAAATCACATCCACCTCCTCCAGTCCTCAGGTACCACCCCATCCTCCATGATTTGTTAAAAGGGTAGTCAGTGGTGTCACTAGTTCTATCCTTAGTTCTTTTAGAATTCTGGGATGGAAAGGCCCATCAGGCCCCCGTGCTTTATCCACCTTCTTAGTTTAAGGTTCTTTCAGAGACCCTTTCTTCTGTGAAAGGACTAATATCAGCCCCTGTCCAGAGTGCTTCTATTGACTGGATTAGGTATTTCCCCTGCTTTTCCATTGTGAATACTGAGCTGGAAGTATTAGTTCAGTATCCCTGCGCTTTTCACTGTCACTCTCAGCTCAACCACCTTCCTCTTTGTTCAGCCTTAGTACCCCTGCCTTAGTCTTTTCTTTGCTCCCTCAATGAAATTTCACTAAAAAAGTTTTATCCCCTTCTTAAACTGGAGTTGGCTATCTTTTCCTTGGTTTGGGCCTTTTGCTATTCTGACTGCCTTACCTGCCTCCTTCTGCTTTTACTGTTTGATTCTCTGTCCTGCTCCTTCTGTGTTTCTTATAACTTCCTAGATGCCTCTTTTTTTCCCTTACCTTCCTGCCACTTCTTTTGAAAACCATAGTGTTTTTTTCTTTTGTTTTGATTTGTTTATTTGCTTCACACAAAGACTTGTTGCCTCTGTGATGGTGGTTTTGATGTTTCCCCATTGTTGCTCCACCCCACCTTCTTACCTGTTTGTTAGTGCTTTTCTGAGGCACTCTCCCATTTTGACAAAATCAGCCCTCCTGAAGTCCAGTACCTTCACTTTTGTGTGGCTTGACTCTACACCTAAGTTTATCGTGAACCACACTGTTTAGTGGTCTCTTGTTCCCAGATGGATACCCACTTCAAGATCAGAGATCCTCTCTCCATCCCCATTTGAGAGTACCAGATCTAAGATGGCTCTCTCCTGAGTGGGTTCTAAAACTAGCTGTCTGAGGCATGCCCCCCCATAGGGCATCAAGAATGGCCCTGCTCTTGGATGTGGCTGCAGAAAAGGTGTGCCAGTCAACATCTGGCATATTCAGGTCCCTCATAAGCAATATCTCCCCTTTCTCTGCCATCCCAAGGATGCCTTCTATCATTTCCTTGTCCATTTCCTCCCCCTGAGATAGGGGTCTGTATACAACCCCTGTGCAGATTGTGGAGCCATTTCCAGTCTCCAGGGTAACCCACAGTGCCTCCTCTCCTCCCCTTCCCGTTTACCCTTTAGTTCTGTTGCTTTTATCCCTTCCCTTACATAGAGAGCTACTCCTCCTCTTCTTCCCTCCCTGTCCCTCCTGTAGATTGTGTACCCTGGTATGTTGATATCCCAGCTCATGGTTCTCTGTGCACCATGTTTCTGTGACTGCCACAGTATCCAAGCATCCCTCTTCCATCAAGGCCACCATTTCAGGGAGCTTTTTAACTAGACTATGGCATTGGTACTCATTACCCTCAATTTTTTATGGCTTTATTTCTTTTTGCCCCATCCATGTCCATACTGCCTTTGTCTTTTTCTCCATTTACCCCTGCCCTTCTCCCTATCGACTGTTCTATTTTGGTGCTCACCTCACTAATTACCCTGATTTTTTGGGGGGGGGCTAGGATTTCCAACAAAAGACCAAAACGGAGTGAGCACTAGGACGTGGTGCCTCTATACTGGCATAGAAATCACAAAAAAACTTTACAAAGTAGAGCACACACACCTCTAATAACAAGGGCACAGGTCTATAAAAAAACTTTTTATTCAGAAGTATCACAAAAAAGCCATATCACCTGATGCGTTTCAGATGTCTGCTACATCCTTTCTCAAAGGTAAAACCCCTCATGTGAATATTCCCTTAAATACTCCAACCAATTAACTAACAATGACATCACTAATTTAATCACCATCTTATTAAAACACTTACTAAACATATATGAATACACATTAATTTATATATATAACATATGTGTTATTAGAATATATAACTCAAACTTTTCCAAAACATAAGAAATGAAACAAGGCTTGTAATAGTCATGCATCCAAAACAAATAAAACAAGAAAAGAAAATCAAAAGGGGAAGGGGTGGGTCAAGGACAAGAATAAAGGCAAATTAAATATTTACTAAAACAGAAAACAAGGAATTAATACAAAACCAACATATTTCCTTCCAAAAACTGTTCTCTGTTTTAATCATTTTACAATAGACTACTATATTCACTATCATGGGCACCGCAGAATATATTCATAAAGCAGTGTCGCCAAGATTCACTAATATTACTACTGTTTCTGGCACAGAAAATGACACCTTATTAACTACGATCTAAAAATTTTTTTATAAAAATATATATCAAAGGAGGGAAAAGGGAAAAGGGAAGAACAAGTCGCGCAGTAGCGTTTAAAAGTGTGAAGTATGAATCTAAATGGTCATAATTACCACTATAATTATAACAGCTACATATATGATTAACGTATATCCAAACACCCTTGATCATTAGTATCGCAATCAAAATATTCAATAACAAAAACTCAAAAACAAGGGGGGGGGGGAGGTTAAACATCACTACAATACTCGTGTTACAACCTGATTATGACAACCTTTTAAATCAATGATTCCCTGCTTAATTTCATAAGTTGCAAGGACATCGCTATTACAACCTTGTCATAATAACACTTCAGATTAATCATCAATAATACCCTGTTTAACGCAAGTTTTCTTTACCTTAGTCCTTTCCTGATTCTTTTTTGTTTAAGGAAAGATTTTAATTCAAATCCAGTATTCAATCCTTTATTTTTAGTAGCATTCAAATTGATAATCCAGAATGCTTCCCTTTTTAATAAAAGGTTATCGAAATCGCCCCCTCGTGGTTTACGATATACTTTATCTATACCCACAAAATGAAACTCATGTGTTTCATCCTTCTTAGCCATAACTACATGAGCAGCTGTAGCATGCGTTAAATCTTTTTTCTCAGTGGCTTTTAAATGTTCCTTAACTCGAACTTTAAAATTGCGTTTCGTATTTCCAATATAAAAGCTATTACAGCTACAAACTGCCATATATATTAGGCCTTCTGTATTGCAGGTGATTAGCTGTCTAATATTAAAAATCCGTTCTGTATTACTGCAAGTAAATTCTTTACATTCTTTACATTTTTCAATCACCGGGCAGATTTTACAGTTTTTACAAGGGTAACAACCTACTGCATCTTTGTTTAACCACGTGACAGCCTCTTCAGTCATATCAACGAAGTGGCTATGCATAAGTCTATCACCTAAAGTGTTAGCTTTTCTATATGCCATTCTCGGTGGCATGTTAGTCGTCTCCCTTAAACCTATATCACTAGATAAAACATTCCAATGACTTTTGATGATTTTCTTTTCTTGTTTTATTTGTTTTGGATGCATGACTATTACAAGCCTTGTTTCATTTCTTATGTTTTTGGAAAAAGTTTGAGTTTATATATTCTAATAGCACAGATGTTATATATATAAATTAATGTGTATTCATATATGTTTAGTAAGTGTTTTAATAAGATGGTGATTAAATTAGTGATGTAATTGTTAGTTAATTGGTTGGAGTATTTAAGGGAATATTCACATGAGGGGTTTTACCTTTGAGAAAGGATGTAGCAGACGTCCGAAACGCGTCAGGTGATCGGGCTAGGATTTCCCTTCTCCTCTTCAGTGCCTCCCCCCTTGGCTAGTTTAAATGCTTGCCACTGAAGCATTTAAACCAATCACCTAGGATCCTGGTTTTCCTCCAGGATAGATGCAGACCATCATGCCTGTATAGGCCTGCATCCCTCCAGCGGGATCGTAAATATGGGAAGCTGATTGGCTGAGAGGTTTCTGAAGCCATGATGATATCGTGGCTACATCATCAAGGTCAGAAACCTCCGTCACCAGCCTCCCTACCTTTCACTCTTACTGTTCTTCATCTGCTACACCTAAGTTGGACCTCCAGTTCGCCGCTATTTAAAAAAAAAAAACGAACTCTTCACAAATCTTCCCATTACAGAATGTAACACAACACAAGCTGCTGGGAGCCAGGAAGAACAATGGCCGAGCTGCCCAAAACATCCTCCGCATCCTATGGTTCCTTTCCCCACAGAAACATAACATTAGACGGCAGTCACAGCGCAGGTCGTATCTGTGTACAGGGCAGAATGGCGCGAGTCACACTTTAAGCAACTATTTTCTTAAAAAACAGTAAAGGATCCAAAACCGGCCCATGACTTGTTTTTTTAACAGTACTAACAGCCGTCCAAGCGACAGTGTTACATTTTCAGATGACTTACTGGAAGATGTCCATTCTTCTCATTTACATGGCTGCTTCCTGCTTACCACAGATAATGTTTTGAGAGAGACATACAGTACACCCCTCCTCCATGAACTCAACTTACAACAGTGCCACCTGCTGTTCAGAGCTGTCCAGGAACTATTTTATTAAAAGGTACTCCTCCAACACCTCACAAAACACATTTTCAGAACGATTTAAAATATTTTTTTTTACTGCTAAAACTTGTATTCCTGTTCATAATAGCAATAATACACTCCAGGGTGTGGTATATCATGGGATATCGTCACTTCTTGGGTGGTTAGACATACTCAGCCTGCGGCCTTGTGCCCAACCACCCGAGGCATGATGATATCCCATGACATACCACACCCTGTCATGCATTATTGCTTAATTATACCATGGGACAAATCCAAACTGACAAATCCTGTATTTTTATTGGCTGGCTGACACCTTTCTGCTGTGGTAAAGCCTCCTATAACGCACGCAAAAGGTGCCAGCCAGCCGCATGTTCAAAAAACCCATCTGACCCCAAAATTGCAAAATGCCAACCATGTTGTTTTCTCACTAAACTGGCAGTATACAAAACACCTCCATACATTGGTAAATTTATGAAAAAAAAAATAGTGTGCAAATGCAAAAGTTATCCAAAAACATATTTAAACTCTTTGCCCATAACCACTGCCACCAACCTCACCTCATATTAATTTTTTTGGTCCACTCGGTTCAACTCCGTGATGACTTCCCCAGCCATCACACTTGACACACTCCCTCCGCTCAGCTCCATTATGACTTCCCCAGCCATTACACTTGGCATGCTCCCTATCTGCTACAGACCCGTGCTCTGTCCCGTACAGTCCCACTCTTACTGAAGAACCCCCCAGTGTCTCAATCATAGCAAAAAAAAGTTAAGTAAAGAAACTTTGCCCGGATCCATTTCCAGTACCACACTAACGCAGAAGCTGTATCACGGCAAAACATTGTGACGCCCTTACTGTACCTCATTAAAAAAAAAAGCAATACTCTATCATGAATCACATGCAGCCCTCTTAAATCACAAAAAGTAAAAAAAAAAAAAAGGCTACATTAACATCCATAACACCGATAGCAACACCCTAGCAACCAAGGACAGCCCTAGCAACAGGGAACTATTTTTTATTAAGGACTAACACATACAATAAAACTAAACAAAAACACCAAAATAGCAAGTATAATTTTATTTTATTCTATCTTAAAAAAAGTACCATGGTATGGTATGGTATGGAACATTAGAAACATAGAAACATAGACTTTGACGGCAGATAAGGGCCACTTGGCCCACCTAGTCTGCTCATTTCCCTACCTACAGAATAAGCTGCAGACCTACTGTAGTTAACCAACAGCCTATTTCTTCCTACCCCCCACAAGAATTGCCTTATGTTTGTCTCATGCATTCTTGAATTCTTCCACAGTTTTAGACCCCACAACCTCCTCAGGAAGGCTGTTCCATGCGTCCACCACCCTCTCTGTAAAAAAATACTTCCTCACATTGCCCCTGAACCACCCCCCATCTTTAAATTATGTCCCCTTGTTCTTGCACATCTCTTTTCTGAAAGATGCTACCTTCTTGGACTTTGTTGATTCCACTGAGGTACTTAAAGTTTCTATCATGTCCCCCCTCTCCCTCATTTCCTCAAGGGTATACATATTAAGCTCCCTTAGTCTCTCCTCTTATGGCTTCTCTTGTAGACCCTGCACCATTTTAGTTGCCCTTCTCTGGACTGCCTCTATCCTGTCTATGTCCTTGCGGAGATGGGGTCTCCAGACCTGGATGCAATACTCCAGATGGGGTCTCACTAACTGTCTGTACAGAGGGATAACAACTTTCTGTTTTCTGCTGGTGATGCTTCTCCCTATACATCCCAGTACACCCGCAGCCCTCCCTACTGCCTTCTCACACTGCTTGCTAACCTTAAGGTCATCTGATATGATTACCCCCAGGTCCTCTAGCTCCATCTGAATGCCTGTTTCTTCTTCCAACCTCCAAGCTATATATTCCATATGTTGATGGTAAGTGAGTTGGAGGGCTTTATATATGTTTGAGATTAAGTGTGTGGGGTATTGTAGGTTTCTTAGCTTGCATGTTGAGTTGCCTGTATGTAACCCCCTCTGGGGGGGAGTTACCTTGTTGGGGCTCTGGTCCTGCGGTGCTCTTGGCCAGTGGCTCCAGGAGAGATTAGGGCACGCTCCACCTGTGGCTTCTGCGGTTGTGACCACTAAATCCTGTGGTTCCTTGGCCCTGTGGCAGAAAGGGGGCAGAGGTTCACCTCTGGGCGAGTTTGGGGGTGGCCAGCAGTCCAGGGAAACCAGAAAGTGAACTGCTCGGTATGTAAACAGAAATGGCCATGCTGCGCTGTTTTGCACATACAAGGTTACCCAAGTTACAAGAGCCGTGGCTCAGTTGGAGTGCCTGGCCATGTGGCCATTATTTAAAATTATCCCCAGCTCCAGGGCAGGCAGCTGAGCTAGGGATCTGTAAGAAAATGCCTCCAGGCATCGGGGGAAGTTTATTTCTGCCCCTAGAATTGGTATAAAAATATAAGGACCATGTCATAGGGGAAAAATCTAAACAAATATTGCAGCCCCATGGATGCCTATAGCAAGGGACCACTGGGAAAGTGTTAGAAGGCACCAAAAAGCCTGGGTGAATTGCAGCCAATCTGAAGGAGAGCTTGAAAATCTTATTAAAAAAGGACTGCTAGTCTGCCAAAGAGGAATTTCATTGGAGATGATCCGAGGTGAGCAGACAGCAGAGACTGTTGTGGGTTACTGAACCTAAAGGCCTGCTCTGGTTGCCCAATGGCCTGTTCTGGCCCCAGAATTAAACAAGAGGCAAAGTGTCTAAGGCAAAGTAGTGGTAGCAGGGAAAAGAATTGAACTGCTGACAGACTTCTCTGAAGTGGGATTTGAACTGGCAACTTGTGATTGGCCATCTGCAATGTAGAGAAATTGCAGTCTGAGAGCAAGGGGAAAATGCAGCCTGAGAATAAAGACAAACTGAAGCCTCAGAGAAAGAGAGTTATAGTCTGAAGCCAGAGACTGCTATTTGGCAGCCTGGAAATAAGGAGGCTTGCATTAAAAAATAAAGAGTCTGAGCAGCTGCGATCCCCCTTGGAGGGACCAGTGTCTTTGTACTGGCCTGACTGCTCTAGCACAGATGTTATGTGCCGGGGATAGAGACTGAGCCAGATCCCCACTGCAAGTGTGCTTTCAGAAGCTGTGTGCCAAGTTGAAAGTCTAGGGGACTTCCAGTCTGCCCAGTCCCTAGATCACCAAGGAGATCACTGGAGAGGGATTCCACAAACATATGTCGACAACAATGTTGTTGACATCCCTCACAGTGATGGGAACATTGCCGACTGTCGGCATGAGTGGTTTTTTGCAGGGGGCTCCCCCCCACACACCACACACGGGGATCTGTGCCCCCCCATCCTCCCAACTCTAAATAACCAACTCCTAAGTTGGAGCTGGTTTGGTGTGGGGGCGTAACATGGGGAAAGAGATTGGCGGTGTACAGTGGAACCATCACAGTGACCTGGTGACATTTGTCGCTGTGATGGTTTTCGCTGTAGAAAAGTCATTGTGCTGATGTAATACCTTGGAGAGGAAGACGTTGAAAGACCTGTCAGGTGAACATCACATACAAAAGCCTCTGAGGTGAAGATGTGACAGGTCTGATGGGTGAAGACCAGCAGCTTCCCATCTGCAATCTGCCATCACGGTGCACAACCAACAACTCCTGATATCAGCATGGTACTGTCCGAAACTGAATCAAAACCTGCTGAACCCCCTTTCTTCAAAACTGTAATTACTTCTGGGCTGTGGCTCAGAGGAGTTCCTATCTTAGCTAGCTAGCTAGTCAGAAAAGGTTGTCAAGTCCTTTGCAGGACTGCACCAATTTCCAAGCCAAGACCAGGCAGGAAACTTAAAAGTTGTTTGTGTTTGAAAGTTGTTGGGCCCAACAAAAATATTTCACCTCCTGTTTAAAGGAGAACCGTATTATTCATAAATTACCCATCCCCGCAAGCCTTACCTCCTGATTAGAGGTTTTGCAAATAGAGCGCCCTTTTCAGTGAAGTTGAACTTATTTAATTTTTGCAAAGTCCGGTGTCTGGCAAAATGGCACATGCTCAGTGGTGCCATTTCGTGACTAAGTATGGCGCCGCTTGACTCCGATACACTTGTATTGGAGCAGAGCAGTGTGGCGCCACACTTAGTCATGAAATGGCTATTGGATAAGCTGCAGATCCTAGTTAAGCAACAGTCTACTTCTTCCTAACCCCCACCAGACTTGCCTTATGCGTGTCCCATGCATTCTTGAATTCCCCCACTGTTTTTGACCCTATTGACCCCACGACCTCCCCAGGAAGGCCGTTCCATGCGTCCACCACCTTCTCCATGAAAAAATACTTCCTCACGTTGCCCCTGAGCCCTCCCCCCTTTATCTTCAAATTGTGCCCCCCTTGTTCTTGCACATCTCTTTTTCTGAAAGATGCTACCCTCTTGGACTTTGTTGGCTCCCTTGAGGTACTTGAAAGTTTCTATCATGTTCCCCCTCTCCCTCCTCTCTTTGAGGGTATACATGTTAAGCTCCTTTAGTCTCTCTTCATATGGGTTCTTGTGAAGACCCTGCACCATTTTAGTTGCTCTCCTCTGGACTGCCTCCATCCTGTCTATGTCCTTGCGGAGATGGGGTCTCCAGAACTGCACACAGTACTCCCAGATGGGGTCTCACCAACTGTCTGTACAGAGGGATAACAACTTCCTGTTTTCTACTGGTGATGCCTCTTGCTATACATGCCAGTATCCTCCCCAGCCCTCCTTACTGCCTTCTCACATTGCTTGCTTACCTTTAGGTCATCTGACATGACTACCAGGTCCCTTTCCATTTTTGTTGTTGTTAGGACTTCTCTCCAATTGTGTACTCTTCCCCATGGTTTTTGTTTATCCAGGTGCATTACTTTGCACTTCTTTGCATTGAATCTAAGCTGCCATACTTTTGACCATTCTTCCAACCTTGCCAAGTCCCATCTCATCCTTTCCACCCCCCATTGTGTATCAACCCTGTTGCAAGTCTTTGCGTCATCTGCAAAGAGGAATACTGTACTTTTCCTTCCAGTCCCTCTGCAATGTCACTTATAAAGACATTAAAAATTACTGGTTCCAGCATGGAACCCTGTGATACCCCATTTGTAACCCCCCTTTCTTCAGAGTGGACTCTGTTTACTATTACCCTCTGTGTCCTGTTGTCCAGCCAATTTTTAACCTAGGCTTCCACCCTGGGACCCACTCCCTGGCAGACTAACTTGTTTATTAACCTTTTGTGTGGGACTGTATCAAATGCCTTGCTAAAGTCTAGGTAGGCCATGTCCCCAGCCCCTCTCTGGTCTGCTACTTTGGTCACCCAGTCAAAGAAATCTATTAGATTCATCTGACATGACCTTCTTGCTGTGAATCCATGCTTTTTTGGGTCCTGTGCCCCGCTGGCATCTAGGTACTCAACAATTCTTTCTTGCAGAAGTGACTCCATCATTTTCCCCTGCCACTGAGGTCAAACCTACAGGTCTGTAGTTTCCTGCCTCTGCTTTGCTCCCACTTTTGTGAAGGGGAATTATATCCACCCTCTCCAGTCATCAGGTACCACACCCATCCTCCCATGATTTGTTAAAAAGGGTAGTCAGTGGTGTCACTAGTTCTCCCCTTAGCGTCTTTAGAATTCTGGGGTGAATCCCCTCAGGTCTCATTTTCTTTGTCCACTTTCAGTTTTAGGAGTTTTCTCAGATCCCTTTCTTCTGTGAATGGACTGGTATTGACCCAACTATCAGAGTGCTTCTATTGATTGGCTTAAGTACCTCCCCCTCCTCTTCTTTTGTGAATACTGAGCAGAAGTATTCGTTCAGTATCCCTGCTTTTTCACTGTCCCCTCTGCCCACCCACCCTCCCTCCTTTATTAAGCCTCACTATCCCTCCCTAGTCTTTCTTAACTTCCTAATGTACCCATAAAAGGTTTTATTCCCCTTCTTAAATGAGTTCCCTATCTTTTCCTCGGTTTGGGCCGTTGTTATTCTATGACTCTCTCTTTTTCACTTCCTTCTGCTTTAACTGTTACAGTTCTCTGTCCTGCTCCTTCTGTGTTTCCTTATACTTCCTGAATGCTATCTTTTTCTCCCTAAATCTTCCCCACCACCTCTTTTGAGAACCACAGTGTTTTTTTTTTCCCTTTGTTTTGATTTATTTGCTTCACACAAAGGCTTGTTGCCTCTGTGATGGCAGTTTTGATGTGTCCCCATTGTTCCTCCACCCCTCCTTCATATCCATTTGCTAGTGTTTTTCTGAGGCACTCTCCCATTTTTCCAAAGCTGGCCTAATAAAGTCCAGTACCCTCACTTTTGTATGGCCTGATTCTATGGCTGTGTTTATTGTGAACCAGACTGTTTGGTGGTCACTAATGCCCAGAAGGCTACCTACTTCTAAATATGAGATCCTCTCTCCATCCCCGTTTGAGAGCACCAGGTCTAAGATTGCTCCATCCCGAGTGGGTTCCAACACTAGCTGTCTAAGGCATGCCCCCTGTAGGGCATCAAGAATGACTGTGCTCTTGGATATGGTTGCAGCAAAGGTGCTCCATTTAACATCTGGCATATTCAGGTTCCCCATCAACAATATCTCCTCTTTTTCTGACATCCTAAGGATGCCTTCTATCATTTCCTTGTCCAACTTGTCTAGCAACTTGACTGTGTTTTATGACCATTGGGGGGAAGCCAGGTGCATCTGCAAGGGGAGGTGTGGGAGTTAGCGTGTGGTACTGTCAGTTATCAAAAGTGTTGTGTCCTCTCAACGTGTATATACCACGACAGTGGATAGACAACGTAGGTCTTTCCTGGGAACCGAAGGTCCTTTCCTATCTGGGTATCAAGATCTCCCGCTCTATTTCTGCATTAGTTAAACTTAACCTCTCCCCTATCTGTCAAGCTATTCAGGTGGATCATCAGAGATGGAAATCTCTCCCGCTCTTGTTGTGGGGACAAGTGAATGTGATAAAAATGAACATTCTATCCAGGATTCTTTATCCAATGAACATGATGAGCCCCAACCTTGCCAAATGCTGGTTTTCCCATCTTCAAACCTCTCTTTCAGATTTCCTCTGGAATGGCAAGGCCGTGCGACAGGCTTATACCAAGCTGACCTTTCAGAAAGAGCTTGGAGGACTGCGAGTGCCTAACTTCTTTCTCTATTACTGCTGCAAAGTATTTCAGTGGAGTTCTCCAGCTACCAGCCTCCCAGATGATTCATATATTTCCCTGTGGATGTCAGTGGAACAACACCTCTGCCACTCACAAGGCATCAATATTGATAGTCTAATATATGCAAACCTGCCAGAACTCCCTAAACCACTGCATGCCTCTCCGGTGTTTTAGTCTCTCAAGGCTCTCCATCAGATTTCCTCACACCTTGGCTTCACTCCTCATAAAGATTTGGCCCAACCCTTATTTGGTAATATACATTTCTGAATAGTGAACCGCACTATTCCCTTGAGCTTTTGCCCACCTCTCTATAGGGAACCAATTTCATTTCTGATCACAGACGGTAGGCTCAGTTCTTCAGCTTAAGTTTAGAAAAGGTTCTGCATTCCCACATATCATCCCTTCAAACATCTCAAGTGAATAGTGCAATCTCTTCATTTCTGGGTCCCTCCATGGCAGGACACTTCTAACCCTTTGGTGCAAATGATCATTGACACTGCTGTTATGTCTCACCATATATCCACATTTTATGACCTTCATCAACACCATGACCCAAACAGTCCTCAGGGATATGTTTCCACTGGAAGCATGAATTAGGTCTTAATCTGAGTGGGAGGAGTGGTAGCAAATCTGGCAGCGTTTATACAAATACAATAAAAAGGACTGCTTTCGCTTTCTCCAATTCCGCATACTACATAATCTCTATTACTCCCCTTTTAGATTATATAGGATGGGCAGGTCTGCATCCCTACACTGTGTCAGATGCAGTAATTCAGAAGGGTCATTAAAACACATCCTCTGGGATTGTGCCCTGGTGTCTCCTTTCTGGCTGGCAAGCCGTGATGCTCTGGATCCAGTGCTGGGTTTGAATTCTTACTTTACACGACAGATCTGTCTATTGGGTCACTTTCCCAAGGATATGCTAGATTGCCATAAGGCTTTCATGTCTCTGATCTTGACGGTGGCCAAACTCATTATCATCCGATGCTGGTAAGATCAAAACCATGTCCTTCCTTAGGGAATGGCACTCAGAGGTGATCCAGGTCCTCAAAATGGAGCAACACATTGCCTGAAGGTAGAATCACCAAGAAGGGTTCTGTAGGAAGTGGGCCACACTACTGACCCTTTTACCCCTCCTGTGTTGCCCTTAATTGAGCCCAGATGTACATGGGGAAGTGTGGCTCCCTACACGTTTCTTCATGTGGGAAAAGGGCTGTTGCTCTAACTCCTATCCTCCTGGTACCCTCACGGGTATCCTCATGGATCTTTACAAGCAGTTCTTACTGGTCGAGCTCGACTTACTCTCAACCCCGTATGTGCTCTATTGGGGGTGGAGGTTTGGAGTGGGTGAGGGTCGGGGGCAGGGAGGATAGGATGCAGGTATTTTTATTTGCATAAGCCTTATTACTGTCAACTGTAGTGCAGGTATTCTACATACCTTTTATGCTTGCTGTACAGTTTTCCATGGTGCTGTAAGGGTATTTGTCCTCGTGTCAACTCTGGTGGAAACTGTTGGTTGAATATTGTATATGTATTCATGTTTCAAAATGTTTAATAAAGTATATTAAATTGAAAAAAAAAAATGTTGTGTTGTGCTATTCTTCCGTTTTCCTCCCTCCCTCTAATAACAATTGTAATTGGTTCATGTTACAATTCAGTATTACTGTTTATTGCAAAGTGTGTGAATTTACTGAGTGGGAAAGGTGCTGTGGGGGCAGTTACTGTATTTTCCTTCGGGGGGGTGGTAACCTGTAGTTTATCCACAGGTGTCGCGTATCACTGCCCCAGGTGGAGGCACTGCACCATTTCTTTTCCTGTGCACTAGTGAACCCAGGCCGGCCCTCTTATAGGTGTGTACAGGTGAGACCCAAGTGCCCCAGAAACAGCCAAGGTGAGTCAAGGGGCTGTTAAAAAGTGGAGGTACCGCTGGAATTTACTGCCCCCTAATGGTCACCTCATACACTTGAATTGTTAACATTTTGAGCCCCCCCAAACTGTTGCAAGCAGGACAATGGAGCTTCAAGAGGTAGAGAACTGGTGAATGTTTGAGGGATTGGACCCCAGAAAGTGCTCTTGATAAAGAACATGACTGAAGAGTGAGATAAGGAGTTTATTTTAAGAGTACTGGAGGGGGCTCTGAAGGACTGTTGGAGCATGAAGATTCAGACAGTGACTAGAGAACCAGATACCCGGTTTAGAAACTTAATTGTGGAAACTGAAAAAGACTTAAGAACTGTAAATGGGCCTCCCACAGTGGACCTGAAGGGGTTTCAAGAAATCTGTGGTGATAAGTAAAGGGAGTTCTGCCAGCCCGATAGCTTATTCCCCTCCCCCATCCCCAATCCAACCAAGAGGGGGACTTCAAATCTAAGCTAGACTCTCTGCTGGCTAGTGAAGGAAAGACTTTGCAGGATTTGTGGACCTTGTTGCCTCTGGTGACAACCTCTGAAGAATATGGGCTAATCCGCCCTGCAATTGCAGACTATTATAGACGACTAAGGGTTTTCTCTGGCACCCTCCCCATGCCTGCTGGAGAAAGCGATTATGAAACTTGGATTGACTATGTTCTCCCCATGCTACATGAATGGATGTGTTCCAAGGCTTAGAAATGTAAGAGGCTAGTAGAGAGTCAGTAAGGGCCTGCTTTGGATGCCATCCAGTCCTTGCATGCCACAGACCCAGAAGCCAAAGAAGATGAGTATCTTGTTGCTTTGAACAGTGTATTTGGGAGTACGGAGTCCTGTGATGATTTGCACTGGAAGTTTAAGACAACTAAACAGCACCCGGAGGAGCCTCTCTTGGCTTACCTCCATAGACTAAAGAGGGTTTTGCAGAAAGTATATCAAAAGGGTGGGATAGAATGTAAAGGCTTGAATAAAGTGCAGCTAGAATAAGTGTTGAAGACTTCCTGTTTCTCAGACTAACTGTTGCTTAAGTTATGCTTAAAAGAGAGGTTGGATGATTTCCCCCCTCCCACCGAGTCCTACTGCGGGAGGTCAGAGAAGTGGAAGAACAAGACCAGCAAAGGGGGCACTTGCCTGCTGCCTCAGCCAGTGCTCAAGCATTGGACAGTGGGGGCTCCCTGGAGGCCACCAAGCTTCAGAGACTGATCCAGGAACTGAAAGGTATAGTGTGTCAAGTGGGCAGATCCAGCCTCACCTTCAGGGAACCTGGGCCTTCAGTATCCAGCATGTCTGTGTCAAGTAAGGTTGTGTCACCCGCCCTCAGGCCCTTGAGGGCAAATTTCAGATACAATTTCACTGAAGGAGGTCCATGCTCAGTTGATTGAATTAAGGAAAATGGTAGGAGACTCCATGAATCACCCCACCCTTCAATAATCTATGGCCCCTGCCAGGGAGGAGGGGCACCCAAGGGGCTCTCCAGCTGGAACCTCTTGATCGCTAGCAAGTCGAACTGATATGTACTGTTACAGGTGTGGGGAGGACAGGCATGTCCAACATCAGTGTATGTCTGAAAGCAATTTTCAGAGGGCCGTAGATCAATTAATCCAAGAGAAACTGACTGCAAGCACCTCTAAACTGTTAAACTTCAGTAGGCCCCAGTAGAAGAGCACCCTGGAGCCCTGGGAATGAGTCTCTCATCAATCACCAGTGCTAAGGCTCCCATCAGTGTTAAAGCAAAAGCTTCCAACTCTAAAGCTCAAGTGTCAAGGTATTGGGGTGAAATCGTGGGCCCTGCTGCAAAGGTGGAAGCTCAAGTGGAAGGACAGCCCATCCAGGTACTACTGGATAGTGGCTCTCAAGTCACTGTAGTGTTCAGAGACTATTATGGTAAGTACCTCTCACATAGAAAGTTGGAGCTGTTAGAGGGTATGGATCTGTGGCACCTCAGTGATGCCTCATACCCTCTTTTGGGGTTGATTCGTATTTGGATCTCCTTCCTGGTGGATGTTGCTGGAACTCACAGTGTGGTGGAGACATGTGCTCTGGTATGCCCACAAATGAGCATGTATGAAGAGATTCCAATTATGGTGCTGACTAATGCCGGTATGTTCCACCGCCTGAGTCAGCTGTGTGTAAAGAGTTTGAGGCGTGACATGGGAAAGTGTCTGTGCCACTCCATTGTCTGGTTAGACAAGCCTACAATTGCAAAGCTGCTGTCTCACCTGAGAATGAGGCTGTAGGGATCATGTGGCATCAAGAACCTTCAGACATGGTGTTACCCCCCAAAGCCGAGTACACAGTCACTGGGGTAGTGCGACTCAAGGGACCCTGTCATAATCAGCCACTGATATTGGACAGCCCAGAGGAAACTGGCCTGCCAAAGGGGCTCATAGCTAAACCTAGTATACTACCGGCTAAAACCCATGCTTATGTCAGGCGAGTAACATGTGACAAATGTAACCGACCATCCAGTGATTATCTGGAGGGGGTGGACCCTGGCCGGATCTACTGTGCTGATTTAGCTGTACAACTGCACAAGAGAGAGAGGGGGGCCCTTGGCCAACTTGATCCTTCATTGTTCAAGATTGGAGACCCCTCCTTACCCACAGAATGGTGGAATAGAATCCAAAATAAGTTGGCACAGCAAGCACAGGTTTTCTCCCTGAACAAATGGGATGTGGGGTATGCCAAGGGTGTAGAGCATCACATTTGGGTCAGAGATGAGAGACCTTTTCAGGATAGATCAAGATAGCTGGCCGTGGCTGACATAGACAATGTCTACAAGCACTTGCAGGAGACGCTGGCTGCAGGCATCACTGAAGAATCCAGGAGCCCTTATGAATTCCCTATTGTAGTAGTCAGAAAACAAATGGGGCTGTCAGGATGTGTGTGGATTATCAAACTATAAACAGGAGGACAGTACCCGACCAGTACGCCATGCCATGAGTGCAAGATGCCCTAGATTGTTTGAATGGAAGTCAATGGTTCAGTGTGACAGACTTGAGATTTGGTTACTATCAGATTCCCATGGCTGAGCAAGACCGTGAAGGACTGCATTCATTTGCCCACTGGGATTCTATGAGTTCCTCCAAATGTCACAAGGAATTTCAGGGGTGCCCACCACTTATCAATGGCTAATGGAGAGGGCCATAGGTGACATGAAATTATTGTAGTGCCTAGTGGGTTTGGATGATATTTTTGTGTTTGTGAAGACCCTGGAAGAGCATTAGGCCTGGTTGTTTTAAGTGCTTGATCGACTGGAGGAGTATAGTCCTAAGCTATCTGTTGACAGGTGCCAGTTCTTCAAGACCTCAGTCAAGTATGTTGGCCACATTGTGTCCCAAGATGGTATCAGTACTAATCCCGAATATGTCCAGGCAGTCGCTACCATGCCTAAACCAACCCAGCTGACAGAATACAGAGTTTCTTGGAGTTTGCTGGATATTACTGCAGGTTTATTAAGTACTACACAACGATTGTCAAGCCTTTGCAAGACCTAACCCAGTGGTATTCTCATGCTAATCAGAAGACCAAGCTGGTGTCACC
Source organism: Neoceratodus forsteri (assembly GCA_016271365.2). NCBI lineage: Eukaryota > Metazoa > Chordata > Ceratodontiformes > Ceratodontidae > Neoceratodus > Neoceratodus forsteri. The sequence goes on from CM028132.1 coordinate 503,703,699, forward strand.
ATCTGTTCCTGGGAAGGTTTACTACAGAGTGCATGAACAATTTGAGCCCAGATGGACCAAAGCTTGTGATGAGGCTTTTGAAGAGATAATTAGACAACTGACTCATGCCCCTGTGTTGGCTTATACAGATTCCAGTAACCCATATATGCTGCATATAGATGCTAGTCATAATAGGTTGGGAGCAGTGTTGTATCAAGAACACCCACAAGGTCTATGGTTCATAGTGTATACCAGTCACAGTTTATCACCTTTGAAACAGAATTACCTGGTTCACAAGCTGGAGTTTTTAGCCCTTAAATGGGCCATTGTGGATCAGTTCCATGAATACTTTTTTGGGACCCACACCACTAACTGCAGTGATAACAACCCCCTTACCTATGTGAAAACCACAGCACAGTTGGATGCTGCAGATCATTGCCAGTTGTCAGGTCTTTTGACATATGACTACTGTGTGGAGTATCATCCCGGGAAGAGCAACATTGATGCAGACGTGCTTTCCAGACGTCCCCACCCAGAGGTGTCAGGGTAGGAATGGGTTCGGATTCCTGAGACTGCTGTTAAAGCTTTGTGTAAAAGATATGACTCAGAAGAGGTGCCAGACTCCAATGCCACATTTCACCTGGTAGATAGTCTGAGTGCCCGCTCAGACTGAATACCAGTGGCCTATTGTAATGTTGTATGTCTCAGTAAATCCTTCTTGCCACAGATGAGCCTACAGGCCTAGCAGAAAGAGCAGAAGGAAGATCCTGTAATCAGAGACATTATCCCTCTTCTCCAACAAGGGGGTGGCCCAGAGCCTGTAAAAGTAAATCATCCTGACACCTCCTTGCTACTGAGAGAATGGAGTAAATTGAAGGTGCATGTCATGTGATTTACAAAGAGCTCCAGAGCAATTATGGCTGTACCTTAAAACAGTTATTACTACCTGTAAAGTTTTTAAAAATGATCCTCAAAGCTCTGCAAGATGAGATGGGGCACCTGTGGGTGGGTACGATGCTGGACCATATCAGAAGGAGTTTTTTGGGCCCAGAATGAGTTCAGAGGTGAAGAACTGTTGCAAACAGTGTATATACCCAGCAGAAAATGCTGTCTTCTCAAGCAGCTCCCTTGGTGAACATTATAATCAGTGCCCCTATGGTCTTAGTGTGCATTGACTCTTTGAGTTCAGAACCAGATCAAAAGAATGTAACTGACATCCTGGTAGTGACCAACCACTATTCCTGATATATCCAAGATTTTCCAGCCAAAGACCAATAGGCCACCACTGTAGCTAAGATTCTGGTTGAAAAATACTTTGTTTATTGTGGACTTCCAAAATGAATCCATTCTGATTAGGGTTGGTATTTTGAAAGCCGACTCATCAAAAAATTGTTGCCTTTTTGGGGAATTGGGAACCCCAGAACTATTCCCTACCACCCCCAGGGTAACTCTCAACCCAAAAGATTCAACAAAACTCTATTAGATATGTTGGGCACATTGAATCCTTGCCAGAAAGCTAACTGGAGCCAGCAAGTGAGTATGCTGGTCCATGCCTATAATTGCACTCACAATGTTGTCATGGGGCAATCCCCATATTTTCTTATGTTTGGAAGACAGGCCCAACTTCCAGTAGACCTTGCCTTTGGAGTATCATTCGATGGGGACAGTTTAGAGACCTCCACCAAATATGTCCAAAGACTGAAACAGCAGTTGGATGATGCTTACTGGTTGGCCACAGAATTGACTAATAAAAGAAACTTGGCAAACAAGACCAGTTTAGACAAATGGGTCAGAGCTCACGAGTTACTCTCTAGAGACAGAGTTTTGGTCCAGAATTTGAGGTTGCCTGGAAAGCATGAAATTGCAGATTAGAGGGGCAACATCCCCCATGTGGTCACTGAAATATCTGTGGACTTGCCAGTGCACAGAGTTTATCCAGAAGGGGAGCCTCAGAGAAGTAAAATGCTGCACCACAGCGAATTGCTTCTCATTGGACAGTTAGATGTTCCAGAACTAGAACTAGGCTCTGTGCAATCCCAAAGAATGAAAACCAGGGGTTCTCACAACTGCATAGACCAGACTACTTGGCTCGACTCTCAACTGGATACTGGTCTACCTGGCCCTTCCGAAAGGTCTGCATCAGACCTGAATACTGGTCTAACTTGGGCCTTCTGAGAAGCCTCTTTTTTTTTGTTAGTTATTTAACCAGGACTAGCACACTAAGCTGAAAGCTTTTTTATAGATGCGACCTGGGAGCACAGGGAAGTTAAGTGACTTGCTCAGGGTCACACAGTATGCAAGTGGAAGCTGTGGGGTTCAAACCTAGGTCTGGTCTGCTGTATGTCACCAGATTTGCAGCTCAGAGCCTTAAACCACTGCGCTATACTGCCTCCCATGAGGAAAATGATCTTGTGAGGTACTGCTCTACTGTGGACATTCCCCAACTGGGGCTCCTAGTCTAACCCACACTTGCCGTCTTTACACCATGGCTAATCTACTCAACCTAGATGAGCGCCTCAAATACCAAACCTGCCTCCTAACAAAAAAATCACTCCTTGGGCTATCCCCACTGGGTCTGTCAACCACTATCCACCGTGCAAACCCTACTGTGCATACCCGCATATTCTGCTAAACTGCACTGGTTATACCGAGGGCGAGAACCTCGAAAGGTCAAAGGGCTTACCCCTACAGAGCCCCCTGTTGGTATAATGCCCTCCCTGCCAGAGTCACTGATGCTGCCTCGTTATCTTATTTTAAAACTAGTCTTAGAAATCACCTGCTCTCAACACGCAGCTGTACCTGCCTCTAAGCCTCCTCCTATCCTCCCAGACAAGGCTCACTGAGCTGCTATCTGACCTTCTGTCCAGCTCTACCTTTACTTGCTACTATCTTCCCCACACTCCTCTTCTGATGTCTCCCACCCAGCCTTACCTTTATCTGCCCACTGAATCAATCTCCATGTAACTACTGTATATTGCCTACTCTGTAAAGCGTACATGTAAGCCTGTTGTATACTGTGTTTGACAAATGCCTGTATTTTTTGGCTGATTCCTAAATGTACTCAGATTTTTTGTCTGCCTTGATGTTTGTTTCTTGCACTGTTTTGTCCTCACTGTGACGAGGTACCTTTGTAAATGAGCCTCTGGCTCAAAGGTTGTTAAACTGATGTTCTAATAAATAAATAAATAAATAAAAACAACTGTTGAACAATTCTGATGAGTGGTAGATGCCAATTGCCAAATAATCTAACCACATCACTGATTCCTGAAGCAGAGCCTTTTGAACCTTCACCTGAGTTAGAGTATGCAGCAGATCTGGAAGAGATTGAACAAGAGATAGAAATGGTACCATAACCAATTGAACAGGAAACAAATGTAGTACTCAAACTGACTCATTCTGCAGAGCCTCCCTCGCCTCCCAGGGAGGAAGAATGTACATCTTCAGGGGCCCATGGAAGCGAAGAAGTCTATTTGAGGTGGACCAAAAGGCCAATCAAACCCCTCTTAAAAGTTAGTTATGATGCACCTGGTACCCTCACTGACCTGCTTCTGTATGTAGTGCACTGTGACATCTATGTCACTCCTCACCCGCTAACCCATATTATGTTCAATAACCCAAGGGTAACGTGGGAATGTGAAAATCTGGGCATGCTGGTCAGACAGGAACCAAGTGTCTAGTTAGCACTGATAATGGAAGTACTGTTAATCTGTTGTATTTATTATGCAGATTTGAAATTTGAAGCTGGCATAGGCAGACTGAAATTGTCTAGATGGAAGTTAGTGTTGCTGTTGTTACCTAAATTTGTATTTTCTCTCAGGCATGTACAGGATGGAACTCATGTAATTGTTGGGATGACAATTCGTGACCCAGGGGAGAGTGCAACCCCCCTCTAGGGTGCGGGGCTTCCGTTGTTGGGGTCCGGCCCTGCAGTGCTGTAGGCCAGAGGCTCTGAGGGGCAGATTTGGGCATGCTTCCGCTGTGACTTCTGTGGCTGCTAAACCCTTTGGTTCCTCGGCCCCGTGGCAGAAAGGGAGCTGAGGTCCTCAAATAATTTTTTCACAATTTACATGAAGAAAATGGATGAATATAGGACCACCTATAGTAGTGCACAGGCCAAGGAAAGGCAGGCCACTCCTCAAAGGCAGCCTCCCAGGACCAGGGGCAGACTTTTTCATAGGCCTTTTTACCAAGCCCAGGCCTCCTCTTCAGCTTTTGCACAGAGGGGGTTCTTTAGAGGGAGAGGCAGACAGGGTGCAAGCAGACCTGCCAAGTTTGGGGGGGGTGGCCGGTGGTCTGGGGAAGCCAGAAGGTGGACTGCTCAGCATGTAAACAGAAATGGCATTGCTGTGCCATTTCGCGCATGCATGGCCACCCATACTAATGGAGCTGTGGCTCCATTGGAGCACTTGTCCATGTGGCCATTATTTAAAATTATCCCCAGCTCCAGGGCAGGCAATGGAGCTGGGGATCAGTAAGAAAATGCCTCCAGGCATGGGGGAAGTTGTTTTCTGCCTGTAGAATGGGCATACATACTTATAAAATACAAGGGCCATGTGTTGGGAGAAAAAATGTAAACAAATATGGTGACCCCCATGCATCCCTGCAGCAGAGGGGCTGCTAGGAAGGTATCAAAGCGCACCAAAAAGCCTGCGCAAATTGTTAGGATTTCAATGGAGAGGATCCGAAGTGAACAGGCAGGAGAGACTGCTGCGGGTTACCCAACCTAAAGACCTGCTCTGGTTGCCCTACAGACTGTTCCTGCTTCAGAGTTAAATAAGAGGCAAAGTGCCTGAGATGGAAGTGGTATCAGGGAAAAGGATTGAACTACCGAGAGATTTCCCTGAAGTGGGATTTGAACCAGTCACAGGGAGCTATTGACTTGTGAGTGGCTGTCTGTAGTGTAGAAAAATTGCAGCCTGAGAGCAAAGAGAAACTGCAACCTGAGAATAAAGAGAAATTGTGACCTGAGAGAAAGAGAGTCACAGCCTGAAGCCAGAGACTGTTATTGGGCAGCCTGGAAATAGAGAGAGATTTGCATCAGAAAATAGAGAGTCTGAGCAGCTGTGAACCCGCTTGGAGGGACCAGTGTTTCTGAACCAGCCTGACTGCTCTAGCATAGACATTGTGTGCTGGGGCTACAGACTGAGCCAGAGGCCCACTGCAAGTGTATTTTCAGAAGCTGTGTGCCAAGCCAAAAGTCTAGGGGACTCCCAGCCTACCCAGTTCCTAGACCACCATGGAGATCACCAGAGAGAAAGACATTGAGAGGCCTGCTAGGTGAACACCACATACAAAGGCTTCAGAGGTGAAGATTTGAAAGGTCTGACAGGTGAAGACCAGCAGCTTCCCATCTGCAGTCTGCAATCATGGTGCACTACCAACAACTCCTGATACCGGCACGGTACCATCCAAAATTGAATTAAGACCTACTGAACTCCTTCTTCAAAACTGTAAGTACCTCTGGGCTGTGACTCACAGGAGTTCTTATCTTAGCTAGCTAGTTAGGAAAGGGGGTTAAGTCCTGCGCAGGACTGTGCCAATTTCCAAGTCAAGACCAGGCATGAAATTTAAAAGATGTTTGTTTTTGAAGTTGTTGGGCCCCAACAACAGTATTTAACCTCCTGTTTAAAGACTGTTATCTTCACAGCTTCCCAGCATCTCAGCACCCCTGGTGTGGTTCCCACTGCAGCAACCTGACTATGTTTTACAGCCATTGGGGTGAAGCCGGGTGCACCCACAGGGGGTCATGTGAGTCAGCATGGGGTACAGTTGGTTATCAAAAGTTCTGCATAGTGCCATTCTTTTGTTTTACCCCTTCTTCTAATAAACATTGTAATTGGTTCATGTTACAATTCAGTATTACTGTTTATTGCAAAGTGTGTGCATTTACTGTGTGGGGAAGGTACTGTGGGGGCAGTTACTGTATTTTCCGTGGGGTGGTAACCCGCAGTTTATCCACAGGTGTCCCATATCACTACCTCAGGTGGGAACACTGATCCCTTTCTTTTTCTGTGCACTAGTGAACTCAGGCTGGTCCCCTTGGAGGTGTGTCCAGGTGAGACCCAAAGGCCCCAGAAACAGCCAAGGTGAATCAAGGAGCTGTTACATGTAGCTATACTATGCATGTCTGATTGTGAATTTACCTCTCCTGTGCTGATCCCAGCCATGTGTATGGTAACCGTACATTTAGAAATGGGAGTATTTTGGAAAGACAGAAACATGGTTGCCCGACACTTGAGATCCCAACGACACAAGCCTGACACTGAAAATCCCAGCAGTGGGATTTTGGCTGTGGCAGAGTTTGTTATAATAATTAAAGGGGGGAGTGCAGGGGTGAAGACCCTTGAGACATGAAAAATGCATCTGCTGCCACTGTCAGGATTTTCTGTCAGGCTTGTGGCATTGGGATTATGACTATCAGGCAACTGCCTGTTAGTCTTTCATAGAAAATCCTTAGAAATATATCCATTTGTATGTTTCACTTCTACCAGTGATGCAATGTTATGACTGTGATTTTAGCTTGAGGGTATTTCTTTAACCTCCTCTATTTTTTCTTTCAGAGTGATTATTTCCACCTGGACACCTCTGTCATGCAGTGATGTACCCTGGTCCTAGGTATAAACCCTGTTCAGACCTTGTTTCCTGGTCCCCCCAAGAACTGGCTGTCCATTGACTACCCAATCGACTCTGTTCTCCATGGCAGGGGCTCTGGGAGGCTTCTCCACCACGTGCAGCGGGATCCAGTGCCAGCAGGCACTAGGACCCAGAGAAGACTGGAGCCCAGGCAGACATTTAGACGGCTCTGGGTTTTTCTCCCTTTTGTGCCCTTCTACCTCTCCAACAAGAGTGCAGCCTCTGCTAGCCTAGTGTGCATGAAACACATCCCCCACAGCAGGAGCAAGGTCCCTGGTTTGGCCACAGGGATCACTGCCTTACCAGAGCTCACAATCAAACCTCCCCAGATGAGGCATGCTGCCATACTACAGTTACCTTGGCCCAGCCTGCTTCCTGACATGACGACTTGGGTTTACTCCTGAACCTGGGTCTTCTGCACTGTAGCGCATTGTGCTGCCGCTGGTCCAGCTGAGTGGCCTTAATCTCCTCTATTAACAGTAAGGATTTCTGTTTAATTTGCATGACTGTTCAGTACAGCATCATAACAGGACGGGTCCTCAATTTAGAAAAGCTAATTGAAAACTCAATAAACAAGCTGATGCGGACCTGTGTATGGTTAGAAATTATATCATATGCTAATTAATGTTTTGAGGTTCCCTAGGAATGTTTGTTGGCACTAGGCACTTCTTATTGTATTTATGATAAACTGTATGTATGTACTTTGCACATTAAGGTCTTCCTGTTTGAGTGATGGTCCTGCTACACAGTGGTGGTATGAGTATACTGTTATTACTGTGCTTTACTGTTGCATTTGGTCTGTTTCTTTAATGGATTTCTTTTTAAGGGTGCAATATCTGATACCACCTTATGCCTTGAGAAAGTGCCGATTACGCACAAAAACGTTTGGCTAAGTGGGAGGGGTACCTGCATCAGGCTGCTGGCGTCCATGGTGAAAATAAAACTGGATTTTTTCCTTGAGCATCTTGTCACTGTACATCTTTCATGTCTTGTTTGTGAAGCCGAGCTCCTGTCTATTAGCACTGTGAGTAAATTTGCTTGGCTCCTTACTTTCTTGCTGTAGCCACCTGTTTACACAAAAGCATTTAAAACAGGAATTCTAGAGGTGGTAGCAAGCTGCACTGGAAGGGCATCAAAGGGCAAAAGGTCAAGAGGCCAAATGTGGTCCATGGTAGAAGTGAAGAATGTGGTAAGTGCCAAGAGGAGGGTGTTCATAACATATAAGACTAGCCAAGGGGGGAGGATAGATTAGCTGGGGGTAAAGAAAAGTGAAAACGTGTTCTTCAGATACATGCAGAAGAAACAATATACAAAGGAGGCATAGCGAGGCTTAAGAGGGAGGAAGACTGGAAGGAGTGGGATAAAGGTAAGGCCAGAGATACAAAAACAAATATTATTGTTTGACATTTATCAGAGAAACATAGGAACCACTATCAGAATGTGGGGTAGGGAGGGAAGGAAATGAGTGGGGGGAAGGGGCATAAGCAGCATGGGTAGTATACCAGGAAGTAGAGTAATGGAAAAGTTGAAAGGGTTATAACTCTATGGGTCCAGATGCATTACTCCCCAGAACACTCAAGAAGGCTGCAGAAGTAATACAAGCTCCACTAGCAGACATATACAACTGCTCGCTGGTTAGAGGTGTCCTCCTGTGCAAATGTGGAAGGAACACTGTACCAGGAACCTATAGACCATTCAGCCTGACATCTATAGTGGGGAAGGTAATGTAGTCCATACTGAGGAAGTAACTGGTGGGCTTTCCAGGACAGAATGTGCTGCAGGACTCTGGGCAGCAAGGTTTCACGAGGGGGAGGTCTTGCCAGGTGAATCTTGCTGACTTGTCTGACTGGGTGACAAGGATAACTGATTAGGGACAAGCAGTCTATATAGCATACCTGGATTATGTGTAAGACCTTTGATTCTGTCCTCCACAGGAAACTGATCAAGGAGCTAAGAACTTGGGGTGGAGGAAAAGCTGGTGACTTGGGTAGAAAGCCGGTTGAGTGGAAGGATGTGAACGTTGTAGTAAATGGGGATCTCTCAGAGGTAAGAAAGTTTATGAGTGGAGTACCACAGGGATTGGTGCTGGGCCCTGTCCTTTTCAATGTGTTCATCTGTGACACAGGTGAAAATATAAAAGGTAAGGTATGCTTTTGGCAGACAACATAAAGCTCTACACAAGGGTGGACACAGAGGAGGGGAGAAGGGAACTCAGGGAGGATTTGGGCAGGCTGCAGAACTGGTCAAAGAACTGGAAGTTCTGTTTCAATGCAAGAAATGCAAGGTTATGCACATTGGGAAAAGGGACCCAAGAGTGCAGTACAATATGTGTGTGTGTGTGTGTGTGTGTGGGCTGAAATGCACCAAAGAATAAAATGACCAAGGGGTCATGATAGCAGAATGAGTAACATCCATGGCACAGTGTAAGAGAGCTGTGGGGAAAGGTGAACAAGATGTTGGGATGCAAAGGGAGGAGGATCAACGACAGAAATCAGGAGATAACATTCTTACTGAATATATCAGTGGGACCTCATCTGGAGCACTACACAAGTAGCCCACCATCTCCCTAGGGGTATGATGGTGGAAGGTCTCTGAGGAGGGAGGACCACAACAGAAACTGTAAAAGATGACTTATGTTTTGATTCCTTGAGCCTGGGATGCAGACTCCATGCAAGGGGTGCTGGGCTACAAGACAAACTTGTTTAGCAACACTTTAAAATCAGTAAGACATTGAAATGTAAGCCATCCCTTGTGGGGCTGACTAACTGGGCCGTATGCTCCCCTTTTGGTTAGCTTCCCCTTAACGGGCATTTTCCATGTTACACCACAGGTGGGCATTGCTCCTGGCCCAGGTTTAAAAAGGGGGGGGGTTCTGGAAGGGAGGAGAGCCAGCGGGCTGTATGTAGGGAAAGTCGGGCTAGGGTTTCAAACCCTTGGCCCAGGAGGTACTAGCTGTTTCTAGTGTCAATGCCTACGCAGTTTCAACTCCGATGGGGAGGATGGTAGGAGTATGGTGACCGTTGGGAACTGGGGTCTTGGTGAGATCAGCAGCTGGATGGACAACAGCTTGGAGGTAAGCCCATTGTTACCTGAGTTTAGGAGACCTGGTGCCCTGTAAGAAAGGTATGGCAATGGGGCTGTTGTGGCAGTGACAGGGCTGTAACAGGGCCCCTCAGAGGTGGCAGCTCTGAGGTGGTCATTTTCCTGGTGTGGCACGCTGCCAAGGTGAGTTTGGTGGATTGCATTTTGGGATCTAATTTTATTGGGCCTGCTGTGCCTGTGTCTGTGGCAGGTCCCTTGTTAGACCCATTAAAGAAATGCAAAGAAAGAGTAACTGCAATGAAGGAGCCGAATCGCACAAGCTATAGTTTAAACTAGCATCCTGGCTCTGTTGGAAGATGATTATGAACTGGTTGGTTCTCTGGCAAGGTTTTCAGGATGGCCACGGTGCATTTTAAAGGCTGCATCCCTTGTATAGGTTACTTTGGGGTGAGGCACTCTCCAAGTACAGGTTTAGGTCATGCATTGTACCTTCTAAGATTTGATCTTTACTCTGGCTCAGTGTTATCTGCATGGAGATTGTGCCTTGTCTATTACTTAAGGCCTGTTTGAAGCATCTGTATCAACACGGTACTGTTTGTATCTCCCATGAATGCCCTCTGGCCTGTTCTGTCTCTCGGGTCCATAGAACTGTACAGTTGATTTATTTCTTTATTAATTTTAAATAGAAACCAAATTAAATTTCTTTATTGGCTCTTTTACCTTGTGTGTGCTGCAGATTATTGAATGAGCTAACTCATTTCTTCCTCTGAAGAAGACATTCCAGCCATTGTCCACCCTGGCCCAACCTGAAGTTGCAGCTTTTGGTAAACTATAGCTTGTTGGGTGAGAAAACAATCTACACTACGCTGCTGTAGATTTGCAGGTGAGGTAAGGCCTTGTATTTCTTTGAGCTGTAGGCCTTGTGCCTAGGAAGTTTCCCGTTTGTACCCTCCCCCATGCCATCAGTACCCAGACATAAAAGTGGGGCAAAGGAGTATTACAGAAATAAAGTCCAAACAGCAATTATAAACAATGAGGATCCTTTAATGCAACTTGATTTCTCCATAGAGCAACTTGACAAACAGTATCCCATTGGGTAAATATCCACTGGGCTCAGGGGCCCTTTAGAGCAAAGTTCAAGCAAAGTCCATAGTCCTGGAAGCAGTGTTCATATTGTGGGGCATGGTACGGATGACCCCAATTAACTAGGCAGCATACATTTCACATTTCAGGAAGACTTCTATCCTTATGCTCCCGTGGGATCACTGAATGCTAACCTCGGGGCCACTGATCCTCCCAATGGCATCTTCCTTCCTTGTCACACTTTTGGGTGAATGCCCTACTGAACTATGGGTGACACGTCCCCTTCTATGCATTAGATACTATTTTCCCATGATCAGTTCTCGAACCCCCAGCAGTACGTACTCCCTTCAGGCTTGGGATCCCCTCTGATCCTTGCTCCATTCAAATTCATGAGGGCGTCTGGCAGCACATTTCCTCCCTCTGCAGATGTCAAGTCTATATTCTCTTTCTCTCTCTACCCTCTGCCCTACATCTGGCCTTGGACTCGGGTTCAATTCTCACAGCTGATGTCCATAGCAATCTTTCCCCTTGGCTGTGCCTCTGGCCTTGCCGCTATGTCCCTCCTCCCTCGGGGTTCCCTTGATCACCCAGACTAGGTGCTGGTTCAAATCCCACAGTGGCTACTTGCAAGCCACATCGGGCTTCTCTTCCAGATGGTTTCATATTCCTTCCACCCTGGGGTCTTGTAACTCAGGCCTCCACCACTTCAGCTGCAGGATAACTCAGGCCCTCTACAGATAAAAATGGTTTAGACAGCAGGAGCCAGGCAGTTCTTGCTCAGCTGTACAAAACCAAAAGCAGCTTCTTGTAGTCTCTCAGTTACAAGCAGCTGCCCCCCCCCCCGAAGCCAGAATAAATAGCTGCTAGCTCCCTGAGGCTCTAAAAAGTAACCTTTTAGAGGGTCACAGGCACAGAGCCCTTAAATTTAAAACTAGTGTAAAGTCCAGTACACTTTTTTAGAGCTCTAACCCAAAGTAGGGTTACATGAAGTCCACAGTTGAGAAAAAACTGTGACAAAATGGAAGCAGTACAGCGCAGGGCAACCAAGATGTTCCAGAGACTGAGGGCATGACATTTGTAATTTCAGTTGTCTTTGTAACCTCCCGCGTTGTGCCTGAAGCTAGACATTTTCTTGCCTAGTACGCCTACTTGGTTAACAAAAATTATGAAATGGACAGAAAGGTTCCCCGAGTCCTGATTGGCTAAAAGCGTTTTTCAGCTGTGTCCTCGTCAGGACATAACCTTGCAACTGGCACTAATTGTGCCAACCAAAATGCAGCACACAGTTAAATCAATTCATGCCACTTGGCACGGCACTGCTGTCCTGCTGCAGCTCCACAGCTAGCAACTGACAGAACCACGGGAGAGCGGTATCACAGTACTAGAAAAATCAGTACTTGTGTGAAAAACACCTACTCCCCACACACACAGACAAATTGTATATTTCAGGATATTTTTTGGCGCATATTATAAAGCATTTTAAAATGAAAAATCTGACCTGCATTTCACAATGGAAAGACAAGCACGATCTCCAAAGCTGCCCACAGACCTGCTCCTCCGAATAACACACACACCAAAAAAAGTCAGCACAGACCCTCTCTTCCGTTAGCTGTTTTAAAGAGAGTCAGAAAGAAATTAAATATCTCGAATCTCCAATGGTACCGGGAGCAACAGTTGCAGTTTAAAAACTGCAAAGAAGGAAACGGCTCTCCACAGTGGCCCCATACGGATACACTTGCTCAGAGTCAAATGAGACTGTAAAAGTAAATTGAAACACCTCAAATAAAAAAAGACACAAACATTAAAAATAGAAGTAATAAAGGAAGAAATAATTTCAGTATCTTGAGGGGGGGGCAAGAAACATGACAGCACACATCAGCTCCTGCTCCGCTGTAACTGAAAGAGAGTGGGCAGTCAGTCACATCTTGGAGACATAGAGGAACTGAAAAATGTAAAGGAAACAAAACGGCCATATTGTACAACATTTTTTATCTTGGTGTGTGTGTCTTGCTGGGTGGGGAGTGCAGAGATAGACACCAACCCCTGTACTGACTCTTAATTAAAAAGCTACATTCCAAGCCAAGACAGGGACTACTTTTTTTTTTGTCTATTGATATGAGTATATTGTTTTACTGTTCTTATATAAACTTTCTATGTACAGTTTTAAATTAACTTCTTTACTGGGGGGGGGCCCATTTTATAAGCACAATAAGACACTCCAAGGTGTGGGTTATGGCCTGGTAAGAGAACTTCCCAGGTGCTAAAGGCACTTGACGTAAGTGCCTTGTGTCTCATAATGCATCTGGGGCATGCTTTTATCAGGCTATAATGCACACCTCATCATGTCTTATTGCTTGCCTAACTAAATAAATAAATACATTTATGCAATAGTGGTGGACATAAATGGAGTGTGATGAATCCGTTTATCTGAATAACTGTGTGCAAAAATTTCATTTACACACAGAGTTTCTACGTCACACTCTGCTTATGTACATAGTTACTATGTCACAGGCCATTTATCTATACCAGTAGTTCTCAGACTTTGTCACAGTGAGCCTCCCCAAATCTATGGAAAAGATTTTGAGCCTCCCCCAAAAATTGAAATAATCTTGGGCCTCCCCAAAGAAAAATAACATACTGTACTTTGCGCAGTACACCATGAATAAACTGAAACCCCTTTGAGTACTTGGCTCACATTCAGTTCTTTGTCTTATACTGATGTGTAACCTTTGAAAAAGAGCTCCTGTGCTCAGAGTTGTTATCTGAATAACAAATAAGTAAAATAAACAAATACTGTTATTTATCTTATTGTACCCCCCCACCATAGGCCAACCTACTTACTTTGCTATTTTCATTCTTGAACCTTTGTTACCCCTTGTTGCAGTACCTTCATGGGTCAGACTACTTTCTCTGTTTCCTCTCTATATGAAATAACCTTCCTACATACTTTGCCTCTCCCCCTCCTTCCCTGCTCCTAAGCAACTTCTCTGGGATTACTTTGCTCCTTCCTGCTATTGCTCTTAGCACTTCTATGCTCAACCCTTGTATTTGGGCTATTCTGCCATCAGGCTACAAATTGATCAATTACCACCTCTCATTATTAGTTTATTGTTCATATTTGTTTGCACTATTGTTCATTGTGTATGTCTTGATTGTTTTGCAGTTACATTTTGAAATGTATTCACTCCCTACCCTTCCCTGGGTACACCTGAAATAAGCCTTGGCTCATTCACCTTCCCTTGTCACCTGTTAGCAAATAAATACATTAAATTCACTCACTATTATCCTCTTTCAGTTTGCTTCATCTCTTCACACAAAATATATAAAACTAAAAATTGACATACAGTACTTTTTTAGACTTGCTTGAGCCTCCCCTTGAACAGCTTGGGGCCTCCCCAGGGAGGCTGGCCTCACCATTTGAGAACCCCTGATCTATACAGTTTCTATGTCACTAGTTACTCCCTCCCCTCGCGGCTGTCTGCCAGCACTACTTCTCCTTCTTCTAACAGAAAAGGAGAGTGCAGTTTTCCTTTCTTTTCTGGTTCTGCATTACTGCCCTCGCCATCCCCACCGCTGGCCCTCTTCTCTGCTTGTCACCTCAAACTGCGACATAAACTGGTAACAGTAAAACTTCTACCACAAAGTGTTAACGTACCTTCAAACATATTTGATTTCCTTTCTGTTTTTCCTTTGCCACTCCAGTCTGTCATTGCCGCTCCGCCGCCTTGAGAACAACTAGCGCTTTCCTCAACTTTGTCTGTGCCCAACACCAGAGCAAACACCTGTGCTCTTTAAAAAACAAAACTGTCCAATACCAGATGAATACATCTTCTCCTGCTCTCGACATATCCTAACAACTCCGGGAAGCGCTGCACTCGCTAAGTGAAGCCACCATGTTTCCTACAGTTTTTTCAAATCCTACTTGCTCTACCCATCAGCACGTGCACTATAATATCAACGTCATGACCAAACATGCTTCCTCAACAATGGGCAAAGCAATCAGGAAGTGCAAAGACACTCTTTCACAAAAAAAACCCCTAAACATCGCAAAATTAAAAAAGAAAAAAAAGACTAGACACACTATAAGTAACTTGAACTGTCACACCTGAAACAACATAACAAATACAGAGAGCGAGTTCCAACGGAATGAAGTAAAACAAGTACAAATATAGTCAAACGAATACAAACAAATAGGCTGGATCAGTTGCACAAAATAGCTGCAAAAAGACAGGTAGACAGAATCATTGTAGAACAACCATAATAATGGTACATGGCCTCAGAGCCTGAGTCTGAGACAGTTCAGAGATTATACGAAGAGGGACTTTAGCTGGAATGATTAGCAGTTACAGCTGCATTGAACTATTAGAGTTGTCTGTAGTGCTCTCTTAAACTAATCAAAACTGGATAGATTGAGCAAGATATCAGGCAGATCATTTGACCAGTCAGCAGTCCTAACCGAGAATGAATGCTTGCCTAGCTGAGTGTGGCGGAAAGGCAGTTCAAGGGCATTCTGAACCATGCCCTTGTTGTAGAGATTGGTGACAGGGTGGAAGTAGTGAGTTAGTGTGTGTGGGGTAGGCCCACTAGCACCTTCTTGGCTAGAAGACATGCCTGGAACATAATTCTGTTAGGTAGGGGTAACCAATTTGTTTGGGTATAGAGTGAATGCACTTGTGAGCCCCAAAGCAACAGGCCTTACTACAGATCAGATTTATTCTACTAAGAACTGAGTTGTAGGCAATTGTGTAAACAGGGAGGCCATAGTCAACTAGTGACACTACTAAGCTTACCACTATGAGGCAACTAGTATCAGCAGTGAGGTTGACCCAGTTACAGTACAAGGCTCCCAATCTTCTGTTTACTGTGCACACAAGGT
The DNA here is from genome assembly GCA_016271365.2 of Neoceratodus forsteri. Taxonomy (NCBI): domain Eukaryota; kingdom Metazoa; phylum Chordata; order Ceratodontiformes; family Ceratodontidae; genus Neoceratodus; species Neoceratodus forsteri. Next base: position 503,719,312 of record CM028132.1, read on the forward strand.
GGTTAACATGAGGAGTAAAAGATATGGTATTGTCCAGAATTACCCCAAGGTAGTTAAAGGTTTCCACCTGTTCAAGAATATGTCCCAGGTCATTGTGGATGACAAGGGGGTATACTTTTTTCTTCATTTGTGCACCTGTGAAGAAAATTGGCTTAGTTTTTTTGTAATTTAGAACCAGATTGTTTTGGGAGAACCATTTTTCAAGGGCCTCAAAATGACCCTGGAGGATGGAGGCAAGGCTGCAAAGGTTAGGGGTCTTGGGATAGATAACAATAGAGTCTGCACACAGAAGTACGTTTATAGGCTGACAGGTATCAGGCAGATGGTTTATGAATAAACCAAATAGTAGGGGGCCCAGAATAGAGCCCTGGGTCACACCAATAGATACACTCCTAATGTCTGACAAGGGGCCATCTATCTCAACACAGGTGCGATTAGTGAGATAACTGTTGAACCAGGTGACTGTATCCTGTGATAAGCCTAGGCCATGGAGTTTGTAGAGAAGGAGCTTAAGAGTAAGTCAGTAGAGAGATCATGTTAAAACGCTGAGGGTGCCACTCCTCCTAATAATCACAATCAGTACATCCAAGTCAAAGGCTTTTGTCAAGTTGATATAGATGCACTGGAATACTAAATTAGTGCTGTGTTGGTGCTGTTTTTTCTGAAATTCATACTGTTGAAGACACTGTATTTTATATTGTTCAAGATATGAAACAAGTTGATTGGACATGATTCTCTGAAGGGCTTTGTATGGGGGAAGAGTATAGAAATTGGCCTGTAATTGTAAAGGTTAGAGTAGACGCTGCTTTTAAACTTTATTTTTATTACATTCTATAGCAAGAACATAGCCAAAAACCTGCTTCTAAGACTGGGTCTGACACATACACCTAGTAAAGGCACAGTGATTGGTATGCACCACGTACGGTGACACCAACACAGCAAACTACAACCCTGTTGGCAAAATTGACACTTTGCCGACAGGTTGCTGTGTTGGTTTGCCCAAAACAGGGTCACACGGTCTCCCTGTCCTGCACCCCCCCCCCAAATCAACTACGACTGAAGTTGATAATCCTAAAGACGGGGGGAGGGCAGAGTTTGACATGACTCCTGTTGGCGAGATGTCTGTTGACAAAAGGGTTGTTGAACCAGCATCGTAGAGCCCAATAATTAATACAGGATCTTGAGACACAAGTCTTAGTGGTACCACAAGAAGGGTGTCCAAGTCATGAAAAAAATTCAAAACATTTGCACGGTTGAGCTATAATACAGCCACTGTAGTAGACCCATTCCTCATTTCAAAAATTATAGTAAAAGTTCTACCAAGCCAATAAGCTTCTTACTACTCCAGAATAAGTAAAATCCCATTTTAAGGCATTTTTCTGAACTCTGAGGTGCTTCAAAACTTCTGTATTAAAACTTCCCTAATAAATTGAAAAAAAAAAAAACAGCAAACAATGAATAATTGTAATGAATATTAATCTAGCTGACACTTTAGCTAGGAGTTCCAATGGTATTATACAATTATAAAATTAAATGTCTAATACTGTTGTAAAAAAGCACAAAAAAATGGAATTTTTTCCAGACAGGCCCATTGATACTGAGCTCAGGAAAGAGCATCTTTCCTAATGGACTGTTAGCTCCACCTCCCTGGTTGCCACTTTTAAAAACTGGTGTAACCAGTGCAGGTTTCCACTTTTTGGAGAACTGGGAGTACTGCAGAGAGAAAATGAAAATTTTTGAACTATAGTAGGATAGTTCCTCAACTATCAGGGCAAATGGCCTCATATCAATTGAATCACAATCGATTCTGGTTTTACCAAGCACCTTTCTTATATAATTAAAGGTGACTCTTACTGAGACAGGTTTGAAATAGAATTTGGAATTAAGGATAACCTGGCTTCAGGTCCAGTGGCGGTGTATTAATGAACTAGGACCTCCGCTGTAAGGCAGGGTTGGCTCAGTGGGGATGACTGTGTGGTAATGAAGATTTGTGCAACACTACAAATTTAAAATAGTTATTTTTGAATAATTTAGCCTGGACCATGGAGAAACGGGACAAAAAAGATGGGGCGGGAATGGGGTTTTCATTTTAGAATCTGGATTGTTATTGGCTACAGCAGCTGCACATAGTTGTGGTGTGACTGGTTTAAGTGGCATGTATGTCAAGTTTACAATTTTCTTAATGGATGATGTAGGTAAGTGACAACTAACTGATTGTGACATAGGCAAATGAAAAAACGATTGTTTATTGTCACTGTAGCTCTGCTATTTGCATAGTAGCTCCCAGATACACACATTTCAAACCTCTTTTGTGCTTTTAGTTGGGCTATTTTGTTGCTGTCTTTACTTGCTGCAAATTTTAGTGCATAGTGGGGGAAAGGTGCTAATTGTATAGCCTGGGGCCTCAGCTTCCTGATAATTGGGGGTAGAGCTGAGTTAGGTTTGTGGTAGCAGGTTGCTTTTGACTTCTCAGAAGAGGCTAGAAGGGGAAGGAATCAGATTAATTTTAGTGCAGTAACTGCTCATTGCTGCTTTTATTGCTTCTTGTTGATTTCACTTGGTATCAGGTTGATTTTTTCTTACTACTTATAAGGGGCTAGCAGGGAATTGTTTTGGGGCTGTTGAAACCTTTAAATCTATTTTGGTGTGCTTTAAGTGGGGCCGGTATTTCTTGCTGATTTCACTTGGTAGCAGGTTGATTTGTTTCTTACTATATACAAGGGGCTAGCAGGAAATTGTTTTGGGACTGTTGAAACTTTGAAACTTATTCTGGTGTGCTTTAAGTGGGGCTATTTCTTTGAACTGGAAGCATTTCTTCTGATTTCAAACCTATTTTGGTGTGCTTTTGGTGAGGCTGTTGTTCTTTGAATTAGAAACCTATTTCTTCTAATTACAAGCCTATTTTGTTGTGCATTTGGTGAGGCTGTTGTTTCTTAAAATTGGAGACCTGTTTCATCTGATTTCAAACATATTATGTTCTGCTTTTAGTGGGCCTGTTGTTTCTTTGCTGTCTTTACTTCCTGCAAATTTTAGTGCATATTAGGGGAAGGATGCTAATTGTCTAGTCTGGGGCCTCAGCTACCTGATTGTTTCTGGAGGGAATGAGCTTGGACCCACCCACCCTGCCCACACCCACCCATCCACCCCAAGTGCATAATATCCTTTATACCAGGGGTTATGACATCACTTCCCCAGAAGGGCAAAGGACATACACCTGTCATATCCTTAACAGCCCAGCACACTGCATGGGGTAAACACATGCATATGATCACACACACTAACAAAAAATAAAAATAAAATTTAAACAGGAGGAGACAAAGACATGTGGGGAGTGATGCAATGCACTGGCTGTGGGGTGGCAGTCTTCTAGGAGATGTTCTGGAGGCTGCAATGCTGCCCTATTTGCAGGCACCTCTCTGGTCTGAGGGAGGAAGTTGCCCGTCTCCAGGTCGACCTGGTGAGGATTTGGGAAACCTCTTCCCCCACCCAGGGACCACCAGGGCTACCACCACTTGCCTCAGAAGTTGCCAAGAAAGAGGAGCAGTTGGGCCACGGTGGGCTCAGCAAGGATGAGGGTGGTGGAACAGAGGCACATCCCTCCAGTTGTACCTCTCCACAATTCATATGCCATTCTTTTGGAGTGTGGTTCTTCTATGGAGGCACACACAGTGAAGATCAAGGAGAATGCTGGGAATCTCCACAAAGGAGACCCACAGGAGGGTGGTACGGGACCCCACAGGGGAAGGAAGGAAACAACTCCTGGTGGGGGACTCAATTGTTAGGGTGATAGAACTGGGGGAGGGAGGGGAGAGTGAGGTAAGGTGCTGTCCAATGCCATGGATTGGAGGGACAGGAAGCAAATCCTTAGGATTGTGGAAGCAGCTGCCTGGGACAGGGAGCTGGATGTTATTGTCCACCTAGGGACAAATGACCTTGCTGGGAATGTGATCAGAGCAGTGTAGGAGGGGTTTGTGGAGTTGTGAAGGGGTCTTAGACAAGTAGCATGCTCAGTAACCTTCTTGGAGGTGCTGCCTGTCTATGGCATGGGTCAGGCTAGGGTACTCCGCATCATGGGAGTCAATGAATGGTTGAAAAATTGGTGCAGAACTCAGGTTTTTTGCTTCATTGGAGACTGGAGGTCCACCTAGAAAGATACAGACCTATACTGGTGCGATGGTCTGCATCTGTCTGGGAGGGGAACCAGGATCCTAGGTGATAGGTTTAAATGCTTCATTGGCAAGCATTTAAACTAGCCGGTGGGGAGGCACTGAAAAGGAGTAGGGAAATCCAAGCCCCCCCACAAAACAGGATAGTTAGCAAGGTAAACACCAAGGTAGACAAGTCGATAGGGAGCAGGACTGGGTAAATGGAGAATAAGGCAAAAGCAGTAAGGACAGGGATGGGGCTAAAAGGGGTAAGGCCATTAAAAAATGGAGGGCAATGAGTATCAATGCCCATAGTTTGGGTAACAACCTCCCCGAACTAGTGGCCTTGATGAACGAGGGATGCCTGGATATCATGGCAGTCACAGAAACATGGTACACAGAGAATCATGACTGGGATGTAAACATACCAGGGTACATAATCTACAGGAGGGACAGGGAGGGTAAAAGAGCAGGAGGAGAAGGAGGAGTAGTAGCTCTCTACCTAAGGGAAGGGATCAAAGCAATGAAACTAAAGGGTAAACAGGGAGGAGAGAAGGCTCTGTGGGTCACCCTGGAGACAGGAAATGGCACCACAATCTTCACGGGGGTTGTATACAGACCCCCAGTCTCAGGGGGAGGAAATGGAGAAGAAAATGATAGAAGGCATCTTTAGAATGGCAGAAAAAAGGGAGCTATTGTTGATGGGGGTTCTGAATATGCCAGATGTTAACTGGAGCACTTTTGCTGCAGTCACATCCAAGAGCAGGGTCATTCTTGATGCCCTACAGGGGGCATGCCTTAGACAGCTACTGTTGGAACCCACTCAGGAGGGAGCAATTTTAGACCTGGTACTCTCAAATGATGATGGAGAGAGGATTTCAGATTTAGAAGTGGGTGCCATCCGAGAACAAGCGACCACCAAACAGTGTGGTTCACAATAAATACAGTCGTAGAGTCAAGCCATACAAAAGCGAAGGTACTGGACTTTAAGAGAGCTGATTTTGTCAAAATGGGAGAGTGCCTCAGAAAAGCACTAGCAAAGGGCAAGAAGTAGGGGTGGAACAACAATGGGGTAAAATCAAAACTGCCATCACAGAGGCAACAAGCCTTTGTGTGAAGCAAATAAACAAAACAAACTGAAGGAAAAGACCTCTATGGTTCTCAAAGAGGTGGCGGGAAGGTTAGGTAGAAAAAGATAGCATTCTGGAAATATAAGGAAACAGAAGAAGCAGGACAGAGGACTGTACCAGTTAAAGCAGAAGGAAGTGGGAAAGGCAGTCAAGATAGCGAAGGCCCAAACTGAGGGAAAGATAGCTAACTCAGTTAAGAAGGGGGGCTAAAACCTTTTATAGGTACATTAGGGAGTGAAGAAAGACCAAAGAAGGGATAGTGAAGCTTAATAAAGGAGAGAGGGTGACACTGAAAAAGCAGGGATACTGAATGAATACTTCTCAGTATTCACAAAAGAAGAGGAGGGAAGGTACCCAAACAAACAATAGATGCACCCTGGATAGGGGGATTGATATCAGTTCATTGACAGAAGAAAGAGTCCTGAAAGAACTCCTAAAACTGAAGGTGGATAAAGCAATGGGGCCTGAAAGGATTCACCCTAGAATTCTAAAAGAACTAAGGGGAGAACTAGTGATACCACTGACTACCCTTGTTAACAAATCATGGGAGGATGGTGTGGTACCTGAGGACTGGAAGAGGGAATATGTGATTCCCCTTCACAAAAGTGGGAGCAAGAGAGAGGCAGGAAGCTACAGACCTGTTAGTTTGACCTCAGTGGTAGGGAAAATTATGAAATCACTTCTGAAAGAAAGAATTGTTCAGTACCTAGAGGCCAGTGGGCAACAGGACCCAAGGCAGCATGGATTCATAATAGGAAGGTCATGTCAGATGGATCTAATAGATTACTTTGACTGGGTGACCAAAGTAATAGACTTTAGCAAGGCACTTGACACAGTCCCACATAAAAGATTAATAAACAAGTCAAGCAGCCTGGGAGTGGGTCCTGGGAATGGTAACCTGGGTTAAAAAATGGCTGGAGAACAGGACACAGAGGGTACCGCAGGGTTCAGTACTGGGATTGGTCTTCTTCAATGTCTTTATAGGTGACATTGTAGAGGGACTGGAAGAAAAACTATGCCTCTTTGCAGATGACACAAGATCTGCAACAGGGTTAATATATTGAGGGGGTATGGAAAGGATGAGAAGGGACTTGGCAAGGTTGGAGGAATGGTCAAAAGTATGGCAGCTTAGATTCAATGCAAAGAAGTGAAAAGTAATGCATCTGGGAAACATAAACCCTGGGGAAGAGTACACAATGTGGAATGGGGGGGTACTAACAATAACAGAAATGGAAAGGGACTTGGGGTAGTCATATCAGATGACCTAAAGGTAAGCAAGCAATGTGAGAAGGCAGTAAGGAGGGCTGGGGGATACTGGGATGCATAGTGAGAGGTATCACCCATAGAAAACAGGAAGTTGTTATCTCTCTGTACAGACAGTCAGAGAGACCCCATCTGGAGTACTGTCTGCAGTTCTGGAGACCCCATCTCTGCAAGGACATAAACAGGATGGAGGCGGTCCAGAGGAGGCAAGTAAAATGGTGCAGGGTCTGCACAGAAGCCATATGAAGAGAGACTAAAATAGCTTAATATGTATACCCTTGAGGAAAGGAGGGAGAAGGGGGACATGATAGAAACTTTCATGTACCTCAAGGGAATCAACAAAGTCCAAGAGGGTAGCATCTTTCAGAAAAAGAGATGTGCAAGAACAAGGGGCACAATTTGAAGATAGAGGAGGGATGGCTCAGGGGCAATGTAAGGAAGCATTTTTTCACAGAGAGGGTTGTGGATACATGGAACAGCCTTCCTGAGGAGGTCATGGGGTCAAAAACAGTGGGGGAATTTAAGAATGCATAGGATAGACATAAAGCAATTCTAGTGGGGGTTAGGAGGAAGTAGGCTGTTGGTTAACTGGGATCTGCAGCTTATCCAATAGGTAGGGAAATGGGCTGACTGGGTGAGCCAAGCAGTCTTTATCTGCCATTAAAGTCTATGTTTCTATGTTTACTTTGGGATACAAATGCGTTGTGTGTGTATATAAAGACATAATATGTATGTAGATATATCTTTATGTGCGTGTTGGGTTGTAGCATCATTTTTACATTTGCTTGAGCATGCACAAGAAACTTTTTGTTACAATAAATAGCATTTCAGAGGCATGTCACTGTCGAGTCCATTGCAATTTAAGCTGGAAGGGGCTCGGCAGGCCAGACCAATGACAAGGCACTATGGTCATGACATTACTCACTGCTTGCTGGGCAGAAACTTCATGTAGTTGAAGGACTGAAGCCGCTTCTATCAAAGGGGGCTTTGGTTCTTTCCTTTGTATGAAGCAAGTAGTTGATTGACTTTTAGCATTAGGAGCCTGAGAGTGATTTGAGAATGCATTTCCTTACAACCTGTCTATCTATCTGCCTATCTATCTATCTGGACCATGGTGCCCACCCCAGTACTGTTTCTTTCTGCCCCTCCCCTCCTCTCTAGGTCACCTGCCTGCCCTTTCCAATAATTATATATAATTAAATAATTAATATAGAAGTGGACTGGGGTGCCCACCCCAGTACTGCTTCACTTGACCTTCCTCCCCCTCCAGGTCACCTGCCCCCATTCCCCTTATATAGGTGGTGGCAGCAGTGGATCCATCCCCGGTGCTGCCAAACACATGCCCGGCACTGGGGTGCCCAATCCCCAGTGTCAGAATATTCCTGAAATAAAGAAAACCATCCCTCAATGTTTTTTTAAACCTGTAAAACAGAAAACAGTCCCTCGACTATCTGCTCCCACATCCTCCCACCTACCTCACCCTGACATCCCACTCAGCACCCCCACCCCAACCCCCAAACACACCCTCACTCACCTGAACATGTCCCAGGGTGAAGATCCACTTTGTGATTGAAGAAATGTCTTGCTTCTGGAACCAGTGACTGCAATATGAGAATCTAAGGTAAGTGCGGTTCAATGTGTTTCAATGGGGTATTGAACTTTGATGCATAACTTTGTCATTTTTGCATATTTGGGCCCCACATTTTTAACATCACGTTTTTGGGACCCCACCTTATGATGAATGGCAGTGGTATTGTGCAAAAGGTGATTTCGCAGTCACGGTGTGAAATCATCTTTATGGTGGGATTTGAAAATTTTCACCACCCTTATTCATAAGATGGGGTGATAAGAACACTGTGTTGAAAATCTGGGGTCAAAATATGTAAAAATGGCAAAGCTATTTGCACATGATGGAATTATTCTACACTCGCTTGTAACTTTGATAAATTCCTAATGGAAAAACTGGTGGAAGACATTAAGAAATCGGTTGATAGAAAATACACAGAGCTTCTCCTCATTGGGGATTTTAATGTGAGAGAAGGAGAAACTATAGAGATGGAACATGAAGAGATATTGCATGTTTTAAATATACCAAAAAGATGTACTGTACATTAGATAAGAAAAGCACAGATGTGCACAAACAGATGAAATATCTCTTTGAAGCGCTACAGTTAATAGTTCTAAATGGATGTTTTGAATCAGAAAACAGAGGAGAACTAACTTGTGTTACCAATAGGGGTTCCACCATAGTGGATTACATGCTTGCTCCAGTATATGATTATAATAAATATGAAGACATTAAAGTAATAAATAGATTAGAGAGTGATCTCTTTCCCTTGGTGCTATTTAGAAAGACATATAAACATATACTAAGGGAAGAAATATAGAAACATAGACTTTGATGGCAGATAAGGACCACTTGGCCCACCCAGTCTGCCCATTTCCCTACCTACTGGATAAGCTGCAGATTCTAGTTAACCAACAGCCTATTTCCTGCAACCCCCCACTATAATTGCCTTATGTCTGTCCCATGCATGTTTGAATTCCTCCACTGTTTTAGACCCCACAACCTCTCCAGGAAGGCGGTTCCATGCATCCACAACTCTCTCCGTGAAAAAGAATTTCCTCACATTACCCCTGAGCCGTCCCCCCTCTAACTTTAAATTGTGCCCCCTTGTTCTTACACATCTCTTTTTCTGAAAGATGCTACCCTCCTGGACTTTGTTGATTCCCTTGAGGTACTTAAAAGTTTCTATCATGTCCCCCTGTCCCTCCTTTCATCAAGGGTATACATATTAAGCTCTCAGTCTCTCTTCATATGGTTTCTGATGTAGACCCTGCACCATTTAGTTGCCCTCCTCTGGACTGCTTCCATCCTGTCTATGTCCTTGCGTAGATAGAGGTCTCCAAACTGCGCAGTACTCCAGATGGAGTCTCACCAACTGTCTGTATAGAGGATAACCATTTCCTTTTCTCTTGTGATGCCCTCCCTATGCATCCCAGTATCCCCTGGCTTTCCCTATTGACTTCTCATTGCATACCCATCTTTAGGTCATCTGATATGACTACACTCAGATCTCTTTCCATTATTGTTGTTGTTAGTACCTCCCCTGCTATTGTGTACTCTTCTCCTGGATTTTATTTCCCAGGTGCATTACTTTGCACTTCTTTGCATTGAATCTAGTTGCATATGTGCATTCCTCCAACCTTGCCAAGTCTCTCTCATCCTTTCTACCCACCTTGTGTATCAACTCTGTTACAGATCTTTGTGTCATCTGCAAAGAGGCATACCTTTCCTTCCAGACCCTCTGCAATGTCACCTATAAAGACGTTAAAGGGGACTGGACCCAGTACTGAGCCCTGAGGTACTCCACTAGTAACCCCTCTTTCTTCAGAATGTGTTCCATTCATTATTACCTTCTGTGTCCTGTTGTGCAACCAGTTTTCTACCCAGGCTACCACCCTGGGACCCACTCCCAGGCTGGCTAACTTGATTATTAATCTTTTGTGCGAGACTGTGTCAAATGCCTTGCTAAAGTCTAGGTAGGCCATATCCACAGCCCCTCCCTGGTCTATTACTTTGGTCACCCAGTCAAAGAAAATTGATTAGATTTGTCTGACATGACCTTCCTGTGAATCCATGCTGCTTTGGGCCCAGTGCCCTTTAGCCTCTAGGTACTCAACAATTCTTTCTTTCAGAAGTGATTCCATCATTTTCCCACCACTGAGAGGTCAAACTAACAGGTCTGTAGTTTCCTGCTTCTGCCTTGCTCCCACTTTATGAAGGGGAATCACATCTGCCCTCCTCCAGTCCTCAGGTACCACCCCATCTTCCCATGATTTGTTAAAAAGTGTGGTTAGTGGTGTCACTAGGTCCTCCCTTAGCTCTTTTAGGATTCTAGTTGAATCCCATCAGGCCCCATTGCTTTATCCACCTTGAGTTTAGAAGTTTTTCAGTACTCTTTCTTCTTTAAATGGATTGGTATCAACCCCACTATCTAGAGTGCCTCTACTGTTTGGTTTAGGTAACTCCTCCTCTTCTTCTTTTGTGAATACTGAGCAAAAGTATTCATTCATTATCTCTGCCTTTTCACTGTCTCCCTCTGCCCACCTCCCCTCTCCTTTATTAATTTTCCCTATCCCTCCCTTAACCTTTCTATGTTCCCTAATGTACCTATAAAAGGTTTTATCCCCCTTCTTAACTGAGTTGGCTATCCTTTCCTCAGTTTGGGTCTTTGCTTTTCTGACTGCCTTCCCCACTTCTTTCTGCTTTAACTAATACAGTTCCCTGTCGTGTTCCGTCTGTGATTCCTTATACTTTTTGAATGCAGCCTTTTTCTCCTTAACCTTCCCTGACACTTCTTTTTAGAGCCACAGTGGTTTTTATTCCACTTTGTTTTCTTTATTTGTTTCACACAAAGGCTTGTTGCCTCCATGATGGCAGTTTTGATTTTCTCCATTGTTCTTCACCCTTCCTTTCTGGCCATTTGCTAATGCATTCCTCAGGTATTCACCCATTATGCCAAAGTCAGCCCTTCTAAAGTCCAGTATCCTTGTATTTGTATGGCTTGTCTCCATGGTTGTGTTTATTGTGAAGCACACTGTGCAGTGGTCGCTTGTTCCCTGGTGTCTACTGACTTCTTAGTTTGTGATCCTCTCTCCATTTGAGAGTACCAGGTCTAATATTGCTCCCTCCCGAGTGGGTTCCACCACTAACATGTAGTTTGTATAAATAAAAAACAAAGTAAAATATACTAGGACAAACTCCCTAGGGATAAGGTTATTAATTTAAGTAATAAGTATATACAGGCAGTGACACTAAAAATTGAACATGAAAGAGATCCTAGAAATATTTATGATACAATAGTAATACAGTATAATCATTTTGTTGGACATATTATTCAAGTAGAAAGGAACACTCAAAAGCAAGGGTATGAAAACTGGTTCTATGAAAACTGTAGGAAAGAAAAGGAGTTGGCAAAATTAACAAGGAAACTAAAAAAGTATCTGACAAAAACCAATAGAGTTGAACTGAAAAAAATTAGGAGACAACATAGAGAACATGTTAAAGTTCAAAGATATAGAAATCAGAAAGAACTCTGCGACACAATGTAAAGAGCAATAATAGAAAAGGATGATAAAGCTTTTTGGAACCTGGTGGCTAGAGGTACCAATACTTTTAAAAAACAATATGATGCTTATATTGAGCCAGATATATGGGTGAAATATTTAAAAAAACATATTTAAATTAAATCAGATAGATAAGATAGGAATAAATGAACTAGATGGTTCCTTTTGTTGGTTCACAGAAATGGAAGTTAAAATAGCAATAGAAAGTTTTAAGAACCACAGACCTCTGGGTTCAGGCAATATATCAGTAGATTTCATAAAATTAAATATAGATTGGTGGGCTAAAGTCCTTTCTGATTTTTATAATAAATCAGCTATTTATGCCTATATTCCAGATAGTTGGCTGGGTAGTTACATCGTTTCCATCCATAAAAAGGGTTCATTCAAGGACCCAGTAAATTATAGGCCTATTAGCCTATTGGACTCTAGCAAAAATGTATGCTAAATTCCTGCTAAACAGGTTATCTGTTTGGTTAGAACAACATAATGTTATTTCTGATTATCAAGCCAGATTCTGGAAGAATACAGGTACAATAGACCAAATATTTCTTCTGGATCATATACTGAAGAAACATTGTAAATTTAATAAACAACCAATATTCCTAGCATTTGTGGATTATTCCGCAGCTTTCGATACAATAATATAGGAACTCCTTTGGGAAAAAATGGTTAAACTGGGTATAGATCTAAATCTAATATTACTTATAAAAAGAATCTATCAGAACACTTGGACAAGGGTAAAATACTCCCCAGCAGGGGCATTAACTGGGAAAGTAGCAACTGAGGACTGGTGTAAGGCAGGGTTGTGTACTCACCCTGACCCTTTTTAATATCTATATAAATGATGTTATCATGGCACTTGATGATCCAATGTTCCATATTCCCAAAATAGGTTCTGGAAGATTGCCAGTATTGGCTTATGCCGATGATTTGGCAATACTAGGCAATAATAATAGCAGACTAGGATTACAGAGAGCACTAAAGAAAATGGAAACGATGTGCATAATGCACAACTTAAAGCCAAATATAAGAAAAATGAAGGTTATGGTCTTTGGTATTAATAAGAAATTTAGAAAGTTGACTTTACTGGGCAAAGATTTAGATTATGTGAAGGATTTCCCCTATTTGGTGGTCACATTCTCAAATAGCTTAAGGTGGAATACACACATACAGGTATGTACACAGAAAATGCAGAACTCAATAAAATTATCGAAAATATTTAATTGGGGGGTGCTGATGAGCAGCTAGCTGATCGGTCACATTTCCTGGTCGCTCGGCTCGAACGGCTACCAAATAATAGCTAAATAAATTCAAATTACCTATGTACAAATCAAAGATTGCATCTACTTGTGCAGGAAACTAACATGGATGAGTTTCTGACCCCCAACCCTGCTAGAAACCAGTGAGCCATGGGAAAAGCTGGGAAAAAGACTATGATGGTCCCTACAGGAAAAAACTCGGGCCTGGTGTCTCTCTCTGCTGTGGAGTTTACCACGTTGGGAAGGGAGCTGACTGACCATGTGATCGCAGCACTTGAGCCATGACTAATAAAGCTTGAAGACAAATTAGATAGTCGGCTGCAAGAAGTTTTGGAGCAGCAGACTCAGTAGAGTTCTAGGCTTGCAGAGGAACAGATATCGAGGTTGGAGGATGAAGTTCTATCAATGCCTGGGCAGGTTAGGGCACTCCAAAAAGAGCTGGAGGAGATTAAGGAAGCCTATGATTATCAGGAAAATTATCATAGGTGCCTTAACCTGCATCTGAGAGGGCTGCCAGAGGGGCAGGAAGGTGGGGATGTGCTGGATTTCTGCAGCAGAGTTTTTCTGGAGCTGCTGGGCCTGCATACCAAGCATGGAAGGGTGAAACTGGAGCGGGCTCATCGTGCTGTGATGCTGCGTCTGCCCGCAGGTCAACTGCTGTGTCAAATAATTATGAGGTTCCATAACTTTCAGGATCAGGAGGCAACCTTGAAGGCTTACAGAGCGAAGGGCACACTTAGTTATGAAGGAAGCCGGTTATTCATCTCGCAGGACTACTCTGCAAGGCTGCTTAAAAAAAGGAAATTGTTTAATGGAATCATAGCACAGCTGAGAGGCCTGAAGATTGAGAATTTCCTAGTGTATCCTACCATGTCGAAAATTATGCATGATGGGGTGACCTTTTCATTTTGGGAGCTGGAGAAAGCTGAAGAGTTTGTAAAGGCCTTGAAAAAGAAAGTGGGGTGAGAGGTATGGGGGAGAGTGTCCTTGGAGAGGACATGAGAGGGTTTTTCTCATTTTACCTTGCTATGTTGATACATGAAAGAACTGGCTGGACTGGCGTAAACCTCTAATTTTGTTCTATTCACTCTCCTCCCTTTGTATGTAATATGGAGTATGCACCGGTGGGTTAAATGAAAGGTGCAGGGCTTGTTTGGACTTGTGTTTACTTTCCATTTAGGACTCAATGTTGAAGACCGAGTTTTTCATTCCAGGAGATCCTGCTGAAGTAGACATTGTTGGATAATGGGTCTAGAGTCTTGGTACAAATCTCGTCGGGGGATGGTGCGGGAGTTGGCTTAGCGCGTGTATTGGAAGGCGCGGCCTGGCTCCCTCACCCCATTTCTCCATGGACAGAATATGGGGGGGTTCAGAGTGTTGTTTGTATAGGGGAGATATCTGTAAAATAAGGAGGGTTGTAAGGAGGGTGAGTAGACTCTTTGTTAGTTTAAAAAGTTGAGGTACAAGAGGGAGGGGGGGCTGAATGGACAAGGGAGGAGAGGATGAAGAGTGGATTTGAAGGGCCACGCGGGTGCAACTTTTCTTCAGTCCAGGAAAGTTTGAGGTGTAATTGCTGGGCTGCTAGGTTTGAATGTTGGCCTCTGCCAGTTAGGCCTCATGGGGAGAAATATCTATTAGTCTTGTGGGCCAGGATAAAATTTCTGAATGATGTATATTGGACTGGGATGTTCTGAAGGGGAGTGCATTAGGGTGGGGGGCAGAAGTACAATAGGGAACTGCACTGGGGTAAGTGTTAAGGCTGTGATCTGTTTTCAGGGGTAAAAACCACAGGGGAGGAGAGGCTGTGGGGGCAGGGGAGTGACGGGATGTGTATTTCAGTTGTGGAGGGGTCTTGTCTTTTTTCAAGACACTTGTGCTACATTAGCAATTAGTGTCGGTAGAGGAGGAGTGGGGAGGAGGTAGGGTCAACGAGTAGACTATGTTTTTGTTTTGTGAGGGAAAGACTCAAGTACGAGAGGAGATACTTTGGTATTAAAATGTATAGGGGAGGGGGAATAAGGTGGAGACAGACATTGGAAGCAAGATTTACTGGAAATGTGTGTTATGTGAAGGGGGAAAATGGGGACATTTGGTGGAGGGGGAGAAGGGAGGGGTATATAGAATAATAGTTAAAAGTGTTGTTATTGTTAAAACTGTTACTACTGTTAGTATTGTTGTGTTGTTTATAGATGCAATAGCTGATGTGAATTGTAATGACATTCTGTACTGTTGTCTATTATGCTGCCATTCACAGGGGATGGAAAGGCGAAATGGGCTGAGAAGAGAGGGGAGGAACTGGAAGTGCTATATTATGAAACATGGCTGACGTCTCAAATCTAAATGTAATTTCATGGAATGTAAAAGGTATTGCAAGTCCGGTAAAGAGGGCATTGCTTTTGACCGCATTGAAAAGGGCAGGGGCTCAGGTGGCCCTGCTGCAGGAAACCCACCTGACAGACTTAGAAACGTAACAGAAATGGTAGGAACTGGGTGGGTAAGTGTTATGTGGCTTCCTAATCTTCCCATAATTGAGGTGTTGCGATACTCTTACATAAGGACCTCCTTTTTGAGGTCAGAGAGTGAGTGCATGACCCTGGATAAAGCAGGTACATTTTTATTTACTGGTGTATTTAAAAGGGAGAGAAGATTACATTTGGGTATATTTATGCCCCGGCGGTGTATGAGCCACAATTTTACTCCTCTTTGTTGGATTTGGTGGTTAGGGAGCAGTTTCAGGGGCTATTATGGGAGGGGATTTCAGCTGGACTATGGATACATGTATGGATCATTCTGAGGGGAAGGGGCATATGTCGGAGGTTATGAATCAGTAGCGGATAGGGGTGACGGATCTGGACCTAGTGGATGGCTGGCAGTCGGACAACCCAGGGGTGATGGAATTTACATTTTACTTCAATCCTCATAAAACATGGTCTCTCCTGGATTATATTTATCTCCCTAGAAGTTGGGTGGGTAGGATGCAGGAGATTTCTCATAGTCCCATCCATATTTCAGACCATGCCATGGTGAAACTGAAGTTGGTGGGCAGGGCGTCTAGAGAGGCACCCCACTTTGGAAATTCCCTGTACTTGACTAAAACCAGGCCTTTAGGGAATATTAGTGGAGCAGTGGCACTATCTGAGGAAAAATTCCAAGCAGGACATCTCCGGAATTACTTTTTGGGAGGCCGGTAAGGCTTTTATTAGGGGGGCTATTATAGCCTATGTGGCAAAAATCAAAAAGAAAAATAGGTGCAAGCGAGAGGAACTGGAGCAGCAAGTTAAGGAGCTAGGGAAGTGGGTTGTGAGGGGAGAAAGGGGGGGAACCCCCCAGGTTATTGCTTACAGCTAGGGAGGCTCTTAATACATTTGTGAGAGAGGAGACTGGGAAATCATGGTTTTATTGCCAGAGGTAGATTTTTGAATGGGGTAATAAGCTGAGACCTTTGTTGGTGAGACTGATGAAAGGGGGCAAACATCCAACATATATATTAAGGGTGCGAAATGGGGAAGGGAGGATCTGCACCAGCCCAGGGGACATAGGGGAATGTTTTAGGAAATTCTACAAGTCATTGTATGGGACTGAATATAAAGGACAGGAGGTTCATGTACAGAGATTTTTGGATGGTTTAAATCTGTCGACTGCTACAGCTAGGCAGAGGGAATTGTTGGGACAGCCTATTTCAAGGTTATAAATTTTAGGGGCCATCCAAAAAATGCAACAGGGAAAGGCCAGTGGCCCAGACGGATTCCCTATTGAGTACTATAGAATCTTAGGTGGCCAGATAGCTGGGGTAATGTGTGAGGTGTTTAAGGCTGAGGGGGAAGGAGAGGTTCCAGTACTGCCAGATTCTTGTTATGATGCAACTATTTGTCTGATACCCAAATCCGGGCAGGATGGGCTTGACTGAGCAGCATATAGACCCATCTGAGAGTGGGCAAGTGGCCTGCTCCTCCAAGGCCTCTCATCCAACCCAGGCAGTGTTATGCAACGCCAGGTCTATAAAAAACAAGACAGCAATTATTGCTGATCTTGTTGAGTCATCTGACCTGGTCATTGAGTAAGACCTGGCTGGACGAGAATGCTGGTCCCATATTGGAGTCAGCAGTTCCAGCCGGGTACTCGGTAATACATCTCCCGAAGTTGGATCGAAGGGGTTGGGAGGGTCGCTATTTGTTTTAAATCAGAAATGGACCCTGTGGAGGTTCCAGTGGTGTCCCCTAGATCCTTTGAGTGTATCATGGGAGCAGGTTTGGGTAGCAGAATCTTACTCATCTACTGTCCACCCAGGGACGAGAACGTTTTTCTGCAGGAAGTTGCAGACTTCATTGTTGATCTGGTGTTGGAGCCCTCCAGGTGGTTGGTCCTGGGGGACTTCAATGCCTTGGTCAACGATGAACTCTCGCATTTTGGTCAAAACTTCCTCCAATTGATGATTTTGTTGGGCTTCACACAGGTTGTTACCGCTGCCACCCATATCCAGGGTCACTCTTTGGATCTGGTGTTCACCCTGGGGATGGAGATCATGGAACTGGTGGTGGAACCAGTTGGGTGGTCTGACCATCACTCCATAAGGTTCAGTTTCACATCCCCACTTGTGAGACCTACCCCTTTGGAGATGGTCTAGTACTGCCCTTTGCAGGGAGTTACTCCTGGGGGTCTGATGGCGGTACTGGACCTATCAAGTTGGCATATGGAGTGCATGGAACCAGATGCCTTAGTAGTGCACTATAATAATATGGTGCTGAGGGCACTGGATTCCATAGCACCTGTCCGTGTTTGCCCTCTCTCCCTTCACCTTTGGTCCCCTTGGTTTGATGGGATACTGAGGGAGTCGAGGAGAGCGGGGCGAAGATTGGAACGCTGTTGACGGAAATCCAGCCTGGAAGGTGACAGGCTTAGATTGATGGCCCATTATGTGGACTATCAATCAGAAATCTCCTGTAAGAAAGCAGAGTTTGTGTCCAGGGAGATAGTTGCATCAAGAAACCAACCAGCCCAGCTCTTCTGGACTGTGGATAGACTGTGCAATCCAGCCTGTCTGCGGAGTCAGAGAGCTTTTTCACAAATACAGTGTGATGAGTTTGCTCGGTTTTTTGAGGATAAGGTGTCATTGGTCAGGTGGAAGATCCGCAGTACACATTCTAATGAGCGTTGCAGGGATTGATGTGGGATTACAGGCCCTCGGTCTGCCTGGACAGATTTCGACCAGCCAGTGATCATGAATATCATGAAGATTGTCCAGGGCTTGCGACCGACTTGCTGTAGTTTGGATCATGGTCCTACTTGCCTCCTTATGGGGTGCATGGATGTGATCGGACCAGTCCTTGCTGAGATAGTCTGGTGCTCTTTGGACCAAGGGGTGTTTCCGGAGCCCTTAAAAGTGGCTGTCCTGACACCCCTTTTGAAGAAATCTTCCCTTGACCCAGACTGTCTCGCTAACTACAGACCAATCTCTAACCTGCCCTTTTTGGGTAAGGTTATTGAGAAAGTAGTAGCGTTGCAGCTTGATGACATTCTTACCAGCCATGAGGTCTATGATCCTCTCCAGTCTGGTTTCAGGAAGAGGCATAGTACCAAGACGGCATTGGTCCGGGTACTTAAAGATCTCCTAATAGCA
This sequence comes from Neoceratodus forsteri, assembly GCA_016271365.2. Lineage (NCBI taxonomy): Eukaryota > Metazoa > Chordata > Ceratodontiformes > Ceratodontidae > Neoceratodus > Neoceratodus forsteri. Next base: position 503,737,856 of record CM028132.1, read on the forward strand.
AGCAATCAGAAGAGCCGTTTGATCCTGGTCCTCCTTGATCTTGCTGCAGCATTTGATACCGTGGACCATGGGATGTTGCTAGACTGCCTGAGGCTATTCTGTGGATTGTCAGGGACAGTCCTCAGATGGTTCCACTCTTTCCTCACAGGCAGAAGTCAGAGGGTAGTTTCAGGAATGTTTTCCTCTGCTCCCTTTGCTCTGTCATGTGGGGTGCTGCAGGGCTCTGTGCTTTCCCCCATGTCATTCACGGTGTATATGCTGGCATTGAGAGACATTATAAGGCATTATGGGCTGAGTTTTCACTGCTATGCAGATGATACTCAGCTCTATATGTCCTTTGTACCCAAATGGAATGACGCATTATCTGTCTTTAATAACTGCCTCGCTGAGATCCAGGACTGGATGAGTGCTAACTGGTTGAAACTGAATCCGGATAAGACTGAGGTGTTGGTTGTGGACCCAGGTCATTGTGCAGAGAAGTTGACTCTTGGTTCTTCCTCTGGCCTCGTACTGAGAGTAACCAGTTGAGACCTTCTGAACAGGTGCAGAATCTGGGCGTAATTCTTGACAGTGAGCTGACACTGAAGGCACAGGTGTCGGCCGCTGTCAAGTCTTCCTTTTACCATCTGAGGAATATTGCTCGATAAAACACCTTGTTCCACATGATGACCTTCCTGTGCTGGTCCATGCCTTTATTTCCTCGTGTATTGATTACTGTAATGCTCTATATCTAGGGTTGCTGGGAGTGGATCTCCGTCACCTGCAGCTGCTGCAGAATGCTGAAGCCAAGTTGTTAACTGGGTTATCAAGAACTTGCCACATCACACCTGTGCTGCGCGAACTGCACTGGCTGCTGGTGCAGTGGAGAATCACTTTCAAGGTCGCATTGCTGACGTATAAGACCCTACATGGTCAGGGACCGGGCTACTTGCAGGGTCTCCTTTGACCATACCGCCCTCTTCGCCCACTCCGCTCCACTGATGAGAGATTGCTATAGATTCCCAGGGATCGTCTTCAGTCATCTGGGGCCAGAGCTTTTTCTTTTATGGCCCCAACCCTGTGGAATTCTCTACCTCATCAGATTAGAGAGTGTCTGTCCACGGAGTCATTTAAGGCATCTCTGAAAATGTATCTGTTTGAATTAACGTTTGAATAGGTTTACTGGTGCTTTTATTGTTTTTATGCTGTTGTTTATTATGTTTGATGTTATTTTGATATGTAATTGCGCTTTGATATGTAGAAAAGTGCATTATAAATAAATTTTGATTTGATTTGATTTGACCTTGTTACTTAACGTGGATTTTAAAATTATTGCTAAGATTTTGACTACCAGGCTGGAGAATATCCTGCCAGACCTGGTTCATCCAGACCAGATTGGGTTCACTAAAGGCTGACAGTCATATCATAATATACGCAGGTTACTTAATGTAATATTGAGGGCTGGTCAAATGCAAGAGAAGGTGGGGGTGGTCTCTTTGTATGCTGAAAAAGCATTTGATAGGGTGGAGAGGGATTACCTGTTTGAGGTGATGGCCCGGTTTGGTCTGGGTGATTCTTTTGTGGGTTGGGTGAGGGCTATGAATCTTAGGCTGAGTGCATGAGTTATGGTTAATGAGTGCCTGTCGGAATGATTTGGATTAGGGAGCGGTACAAGGCAGGGATGCTCACTGTCTTCTCTTCTGTTTGCCATGGCGATTGAACCACTGGCAGAGGCGATATGTCAGCATTAGGGGTGGAAGGGATCGGGGGGACAGAGGGGACAGAGCATAAGGTGGCATTGTACTCCGATGATATGCTTTTGTTTGTTGGAAATCCACAGAGGTCCATGACACCACTGCTGTCTATCATTGATGAACTTGCAAGATTCTCTGGGTATAAGAGTAACATAGGAAAATCTGAAATGATGTGTTTCCCAGATGCTGGTCTGGAACTACAGCAGATGGGACTTAAACTGGTTCAGTCGGATTTTAAGTATTTAGGTGCAAGGGTAGGTCAGAAGTGGGGGGATTTATATAAGTTGAATTACCCTCTTCTGATTAAGTTGATCCTTGCCGATCTTAGAAGATGGATGCAACTTCCTGTCTCATGGCTAGGGAGGATTAATCTGATAAAAATGAACATCCTTCCATGAATTTTGTACCCTATGCAAATGTTGCAGTTGAGATTAACTATGGGAGTGTTAAAAGAATAGAGATGGGGTTCTTGGAATTCATATGGCAGGGAAGGAAACCTTGAATCAGTTTAAAGTGACTCAAGGTAGAAAGGACTAAAGGAGGACTTAATTTCCTGAATTTGGTTAATTATTATTTGGCGGTGCAACAGAGAGAGATTGCTGACTGGGTACACCGACCACCGATAGCTAGTTGGGTGGAGCTAGAACAATGGGGGAACCCAGGGAGACTCACTGCTTATTTGCATAGTAATGGACTCTGAGTATATAGAGGGTTGGGGAGCAGCAGTCCCTTGGTGAGGGAGATGCTGGAGGCATGGGAACAGCTTTGGAGGAGGACAGGATTGGGGCAAGAGGAAACTATACTGTTACTGACAGCAAAGAACCTTTTTTTTTGCCAGGGATGGAGGATGGTGGTTTTCAAGAATGGGAAAGGTGAGGGGTAGTCAGTGTGGGTAATCTGTTAGAGAAAGGGGAGCTCTGTGCATTTGAGAAGATTAGGCAAAATTTGTTGTTGGGGACATCCCATTTGTACAGATATCTGCAGCTAAGAGCCTTTGTGGGAAGGTTAGAAAAGAGCGGCAGGGAAGGATTGGAACCGAACATGGTTGAACAATTGGTATATCAGGCCAAAAAAGACCTGAAAGGTTTTATGGGGAAGGCTGCTAAACAGGGCAAACAAAGATTGCCTGATCTGACAGGGAGTACAAAAGCTTTATGGGAAAGGGATTTAGGGCAACGAATCTCTGAGGAGAACTGGAAAGTGGCCTTACATATGCCGGAGGGCATAATGGTTTGTAATAAGTTTAAAGAGGCCTTTTTCAAGTTTTTGCATAGGCTGTACTGGCCCCCAGCTGTAGTGCACAGGGCTCACCCTGCGATATCCCCACAATGTGGGAGGTGTAACAGAGATATGGGTACTTACATCCATTGTTTCTGGACTTGTCCAGTTTTGGTTAAATTCTGGGAGGAGGTAGTGACCGAGGTGAACCAGATAGCTGGTAGTCAGCTGGCACTGGATCCCCAGATATGTTTGTTTGGGGTTGAGGTGGTAGAAGGGGAGAAGGAGGAGTGGGTGTCACTTCCCAGATGGATGAGGGTTATGTTTGTGTTAGCACGTCACTATATTCAGAACACCTGGGTCTCAGGGATCAAACCCACAGTACTGCTTTGACGTCCACTGATGCTTCGCTCCCTTGCATTGGAAAGGCTAACACTGGCAGTTAGGGATAGGGAGGAGACCTTCATGAGAGAGTGGTCACCCTTTCTAACCTCTTTGAGTGTGTCTGAGACTGTGATGCTCAGGACGGGATAAAGCATATAAAAGTGGAGGGTGGGATTCCAGTAGAGAGGCTTTTGGATTTACAGAATATTTTTAAAAGTATGAGGATCTAGGAGAAGAAATGGATATTAGTAAATACAAATGTGTAAACAGAAGATAATGGAATGAAGTTGGAATGTGATTTTTTCTTATGGTAAAATCAAATAGCACACACACGATTGCATTTGTATTTTTTTTTGTTTCTTGTGTGTTTTTTATTTGTCCAAGTATGTTTGTAAATTTAAACTGTTAATAAACAGAGTATTCAAAAAAAAAGATTCAATTATATGTATGAGAGAAACATGATCCTACCAACGATTAAAGCAATCAATGCAAAAATTGTACAGCAGGCAAGTTATGCTGCTGAGATATGGGGCGTTGATAAGATCACCAAGATAGAAAGTTTACTAAATAAGGTTTATAAACAATTATTAAGAATACCAAATAGCTCACCTAGTTCACTTGTGAGAGCACAACTGGGACAAATATGTTTTCAGTACCTAGTATATAGTAGACTAATAAATTAGAGGATCAAAATTAACATCAGAAAACAAGAATTTACTTATGGGAATGTATATAAAGGAAAAAATGCAAGTATTAGGACATAAGAATATAGGATGGTTAAAAACCATACAAAGGATAATGAAAGAAAAATGACTGACAATACTTGTGGAATTGGGTTAAACAAAAGATACATATAAGTCCAACATATACAAAATATATTTTTAAACTGATGAAGGAAAAATACAAAGAATTAGATCTTAAAAATATAACAAGTTTGAAAGGTGCTCCGTGGCTAACCAGCAATACTAAGGAACATGGTTTAAAACCATACTTAAATACAGTACAGGAACCAGAAAATAGAAATGTGATAACTTAGTTTAGGTTTGAGACATTCCCAAGCAATGTGTTAGAAGTGAGGTATAGTAATGATCAGGATAAACAAAAAACTGCTATTGTAGCTTCCATGAACCAGAGGATTTAAAATGTGTAGTAATAAGATGTCCACGGTATAAACACATATGGACTAAAAGATTGGGGGAGTACATTGGAACTTTATATATGCTAACAAGATTTGTTCTGGACCTATTATTTATGGCAGAAAATCCTGAAGTTCTAAATAATTTAGCTATACTCCTTAAAGAGAACATAAAAATAAGGAAAAAAAGAATACAGGGATTTATAGTATAGATATGAGATACAATCATAGTTCTTCAGTCTCTGAGATATCATCTTATAGTAATAGATTTTGCCTTTTTGAGACATGAGAGAAACACTATGTTATAGTTGTATTTTATATGATAGCAAATTGTAGTATTATAAGGATAGATAGATGAAATATGTGGGTAGTAGGAAAATGAATGTATATGGGTTACTGTATCATGTTGCATAGTGTTATGTGAATATTCTATGTGTATTTAATATCTTATCTACAGTTGCACAGTGTTACGTGAATATTCTATGCGTATTTTAATATTTTATGTACAATTTTTGTAATAGCTTTATGCTGAAACAAATAAATGATGATTGATTGATTGATTGATTGATTGGTAATGTGTAATATATATATATATATATATATATTTTTACTTTGTACTTTTTCCCCCTGCCCCAACCCCAGTGCTGTCATCCAGCTATATACTTGTCACTGCTTCTTTGCTCCCGAAGCTCCCCACGGAGCCAAGGCTTCCCCTCAGGAGGGGCACGGTGGGGGAGGAGGCCACCCCGAACTCCCCCCCAAGGTATTAAGTCTTTGTCGGTGCCCCAAGAGGTACTGCAGCATTCAGGGTAGGCAGAGACCCTCTATTGAGTCTCTATGCCAGTGTCATGCCGGGGAGAGGCATTTTTTCTTGTATGCCCCCCCTGAGCACAATGTGCCACACAACGCCACAGCATTACACCAGCGTCCACTGTGATCCCCCATTGGTGAAGTGTTGGGGCTGTGGTACCACCTGGAAGCCACCAGAAGCCAGTCCACCCCCAGGCCAAGGAACCCGCCTCCCCCCTGGAGGAGCTGAGCAGTTTGACAGACACTCTGACTACCTCTTTCTGGCTGGCCCTCTGGCTCCCAGGTCCGCTCCTGAACCCGGGTCGCCAGCATCACAAGTGGAAATCCAACTGCTGCACTGATGGGCCAGCAATGTGTAATATTTTGACCTCAAATGTTTAACACAGCCATTTTTTCACACCACCTCAAATGTGACACAGCTGTCATTTTTCCAATCCTGGCCAAAATGTATTTTTGCATTTGTGTCACGAATGATGTTTTGGTGATACAGAATACAATTTTGTCAGGGATTTGAACATTTTAACCTACTGGGTTCATTGAGATGGGATAATAAGAAGGCTATGCTGAAAATTTGGTGTACAAATGCATTAAAAGGTCTAGGTTATGACTAAACATTACTGTATTTCAACTTTCACTCATAACTTCACTAATTTTCAATATTTTGACTCCAAACTTTCAATATGGTAATTTTTCCATACCACTTCATAAATGTGACATGTGCCATTTTTTAACTCATGGATGAGATATGTTTTCACACTTCTGGTGTGAAGTGACATTTCAGTCAATATACTATAAATGCCACATGTGATGTAGCCATAAAACAACTATGTTGAAAAGTTGGGGTAACAATTAAAAAATTATAATTGTTTAATGACCTGTAGTGCCATTCTTTATCCCAGCAGCCATTCTTTGTGATCCTCTGCCGATAAGCTGAGTTTGGGGGTAAGCTCTGAGACCCAGCTGGATGGGGTGAGAGTGGGGAAATGGTGCTCTTTTGTGACACCCTCCTGCCAGGGAATGAAAGGTGCAGGGTTGTCCACATGGGCCTGGGTACCACATAATGAGGACAACTTACTTCTTGGTATTGGGCCTCACATTTCTCCATCTGTAGGTGGCACACAGTCTTGTACATTGGCTGACAGATGCCTTTTTTGCCCTGGGCACCTGTATCTGCGGCCACATGGAAGTGCAGGAACCACAGGGCCCTGTGCTTCTGCATCCCGCCAGACAGTCCCATGAATTCTTCACATCTGTCACTGCACGGAAGTGCAGGGCCCTTGGATGGAGCCTTCCCTTGGCACAGGTCATCTACATCTGTGCACTATCAGTGCCAAACACCTGCCCAGCACATATGCACAAGCAAACATTAGCATTGACAAATGCTTGTTTTAAATTAGTTTTCTCTGGTATGGAACTATATCAGTAATCCAGTCTATCTCTATAATCTGAAACTGAAATAAATAAAAAAATAAATAAAGTGCAACTCCTTAGAAATGAATAAAGTACGTTTTATGAAGCCTGACATCCCATTTTCATTTGTACTTTTGGGATCAAAGTGACTTTTTTAATGGTGAGTAAAATGCTGGCAGAGGAGTGACAGAAACACTCAGAAACAGCAGGGATCGAGAGAATGATAGTTTGGAGTAAGGCCTTTAAAACATACAAAGGGCCTAATTACAACAAGAGATGTGCTAGTTTAGAGCCGAGGGTATGATATAAAAGCTAATTCTCTTAATACATCTCAAAAGTTTTATCTGCAGTTCAGCTCTGCAGAGGATGTTAACATTAGCCTACAGTGAGAAGTTTGTGGTAATCAGCTAATGTATGTTACTTTGAAGTGCCAATGAAATAATTGGCTACTAAGATGGCACACAAGGAGGTGGCCTTACCAGCAAGACCAAGGGGGCTGCTACTGTGGAGGAGAAGGCAAGCTCAAGCTTGTCAAATGTTGCTTTGAACCAATTCAGGTCTTGCATACTACTAAAACTGTTCTGAATCTATATTCAGTTTATTTCGGTATCCTTTATTTTCCCATCTGGGACTATCATGTAAAGGGGCTTATTCTTGGTAAAACAAAATACAAAATACACACTGTGTAGGTCAAACATGAACAGTACAAGAGGTGATAAAGATGACGTGGCAACTGTGGATCATAAACTGAAGACAGGGATTCAGGCAGGTAGGTAGGCAGTCAATGTATGGCTGCAGTTACGTGAGCAAACACTGCTTTGGGAGACATTGGGATAGGGTTTAAGGAGCAGGTCAGGGGGGTTGATTCTCACCCTGTGCAAGGCTTTGGTTAGACCACACTTGGAGTACCACCACATCTGCTCAACACAGTGCAGAAATGACATTGAAGAGGTAGAGAGAGTCCAACACAGTGCCAACAAGTGGATTAGCTGCTGTTCCACCAGCACAGCGGTAGCGAAACCACTTGCAGTGCTGATGGCAAAAGTTCGGGAATGATCCCTGAATGTTGGCCAGGGTGAGGAGGATTGAGTGTCCAAAAGACTGTTCTCTTACTCCAGGGAGGGAAGAACACAGGGCCCTGCAACAGTCCACCCCTAGTGGCAGCTTGGGGTTGGTGTACCAGGTACCATTGTGGCTACAGGCACTGGCAGAGTGGCAGATGTTGGCCCATCAGGCACTGAAGCATGCCTGATATTACTTGGAATTCATTGCATATCCACTCCAGCAGGGGGTGACAACACAAAAGAAACCTTGATCACACACACTAAGCCTGGTACATGTTATATCTCCACACCAGCTTAACCTGGGCAGTGCCATCAGCCAGACCTGGAGTAGCATCATGGTCTTCCTCCTCTTCCCCCACTTGGGGGGAGGGGACTCTGACCAAGGGGAGCAAGCCATGGTCTTTTGGGAAGACAGCTGGAGGTAAGAACCAGGGGAAGCATTGAAGCGGGGCTGTGAGGGGGTCCCCTGGTAAGAAGAGAAAAGGGGTATATCCTGCTGTACAAGGGTGAATAGAGTCTCTAAAAAATAAGTTGATTAGCATCTTTGGGGCAGGGACTATAAAGAGCGATTGGACATATGCAAAATATTCAGCTTAGAAAAGAGAAGCTTGAGGCAGGATATAATCAGTCTTACAAATACTAAAAAAACAGATGGTGTATACACAGCTGTTTGAGTTGGTAAATTTAGGCAGTAAAACTAGAGAATATGAATGCAGTCTGAGGAGAAGGCAGAACAGGACGAAATATTAAAATGCTTTCTTTTCTTTTCTTTTCTATATTGCTTTGTTCCTTGGAGGACTCACTGGGCCACTCAGTTCTGCCCCCACTCTCCCCTCGACTGGCCACCACCTTCCCCAGTACTTACCCAGGTCCAGTGACCCCACAGCTTGCCCCCTGTGGTGGTGCCAGGAGGGGGAGGGCCTTTCTCCTCCTATTTGGAGTTTCATTATCCAGTGTGTATTGGTAGTCCAGGTGATGGCACAGGTCAGAGTGAACAGGTGGAACTTCATGGAGCCTGAATCTGCCTTCTTTTCTATGTTCTCGCTGGGTCCCTTGCCATGGCGGCACCTGAGGGTACATGTGTGGTGGCGTGTGCACACCACAGAACTGCAGACCCTCCCATCTTGATGCTCAGATGCTGGCGCTACATTGAGGCCTCCAGTTGGGAGCAACCAATGGCTGAGTTGGCATACCTCCCTACCCCAGCAGAGGAGAGGTCTTTTGGATGCTCAGTCCTCTCCCCACTGGCCAACCCCCAGCAACCTGAGCTACTTACCGAACTCGGGTAACTGGCATAGCAGGAGGTAAAGTGTGCAGTCACATCAGCTTGTGGGAATGTGGACACTATCTGACACTGAAATACAAGCATACCTTGCATGTGTGCATATACTCCACGGCATCCTTACTGTTGGCATTCAAAGGGAAAGGAGAGACCAAGCAGGAAAACCCCAGAGAGCACAGCATGACAAGTGTTTTCTCTTGACCTGACTGGTCACACATGATGGAGGCAGTCCAGAAGAGTGCAACTAAAATGGTGCAGGGGTTGCAGCAAAAAGCCCTATGAAGAGACTGAGGGATCTCAACATGTACACTCTGGAAGAGAGGAGAGCAAGAGGGGACATGATAGACATTTACAAGAACCTTACGGGGGTGAGCAGGGTGCAGGAGAGGAGTTTCTTTCAAGTAAGAAAAAGCACCAGGACCCGAGGGCATACGATGAAACTGGAGGGGGCAAGTTTAAGAGGGATGTGAGGAAGTACTACTTTACTGAAACAGTGCTGGATGCCTAGAACATACTGCCAGCAGAAGTGGTTGAGGTGAAAACAGTTGGGGGCTTCAAGCATGCATGGGACAGACATGTTGGAATATAAGGAAACAGGCAAGGAGGAGGGGGGTCATCAGAGACCAGTTATGGTCTGCAGAGACAGACTAGGCAGGGAACATTTGGGCAGACTGGGTGGGCCAAGGGGTCCTTTTCTACCGACAAATTCTATGTTTCTGTGTCACCCCACTTACCACATGGTTGTTGAATCGAGGGGGTTACTGTTCACCACCTGATACAGTTTAGCACAGCTGCTGGAGCTGCTTTCTGAACTTCCTTGATGGCAGGCAGTAGACACCAGAGAAGGGACAATTGGAACTGGAATACATCCAGTCAGACAAGGGCAGCAGCGGTGATGGGGAATAAACAGAATATAAATCATCAATCAATCAATCAAAACGTTATTTCTATAGCCCCCCTTTCCAGAGGCTCAGGGCTCTATACAATACATACAGTAAAACCACACATATAAAATAATCATAAAGCATATTTCAGAGCAATAAAAAATTTTCATATTTAGCAAAGGTTGAAAATAACAGCCCGCTCATCCAGATTTTCTTCAATACAAAATAATTTTATTTTCATAACATCCAGATCAACAATGTCCTATGTTTCAGACATACCCTTCACGAGGGAGTCTGATGACCAAGTTATACTCTTTCTTTCTTTTGTTTTAGATTAACCATCAGTGTACTTTATAGTTTGTGCTTCCCCTTACGTGCTGTATCAACTCATATTTTGAAAATGTATCCAGTCTTTCAATAGCTCCTTTAGTAAATGCATTTCTTTCAAAGGGGAAGTGTTTCCCCTTTGAAAGGAATTCACTTACTAAAGGAACTATTGAAAGACAGGATACATTTTCAAAATATGAGTTGATACAGCACCTAAGGAGAAGCACAAACTATAAAGTACATTGATGGTAAATCTAAAACAAAAGAAAGAGTATATCTTGATAACCAGACTCCCTGATGAAGGGTATTCCTGAAACATAGAACACTGTTGGTCTGGATGTTATGAAAATGAAAATATTTTGAATTGAAGAAAATCTGGGTGAGCGGGCTGTTCTTTCCAATCTTTGCTTAGTGTGCTTCAGCTCTTGATTGGACTATGGCCACTCCCCTTAAAGTATGCTTTCCTTTTTGTCCACTTCTCTGAGGTTTTGCTGGATTGGAGTTTTTGGTCTTTATCCAAATTTCCATATTTCTAAAATCATTAATAGTGGATAGCCTTATAATCTCAGATTATATTAAATTAAAAGCCTGCTCAAACAAGAGTGTCCTGAGCCCCCTCTTAAAGGTTCCAACGAGGGGGCCTCTCTAAGATGGACTGGTAATGAATTCCACAGGACAGGTGTGGCTACAGAAAAGGCCATATCTTCCGACTGCCGCAACCTTGTGGGAACTGTCAGGAGGCCATACTCGGAGAAATGAAGGGCGTGAGCCGGTCAGCGAGGAACCAGGAGATCTTGGAGGTAATCAGGTCCCTGACTGTGTCGGACTTTATAGGTCAGCAGCCTGACCTTGAAGGCAATACTCCACCTTATCGGCAGCCAGTGCAGCACACAGAGGACCAGCATAATATGATCACATCTAGAGGCACCCGTCAATAGCCTTGCCGCTGTGTTCTGTACCAGTCACCAGTCATCTTCTACTGCTAAACCACTGCAACTGAAATATCGTTTATTCCTGTCCAGGAAAGTGTTCTGCATTGATCAATACTACTTTTTTTTAATATTCTTTATTTTTCTTTACTTTTTCCATTTCACAACATCTTTACAGCTTATGCAGCATCTTTACAGCATACTTACAGCATGCATATTTAAAAATTAATATGAGACTTTCTTCACGTTATATAGGTCTGTTTTTCAGTATTACAAAAGGAAGATTCCTGATCCTACTATACAGTATTTAATATATTAATTATAATCATTACATTGATTTGAATTACTACAATGTTTATGGGACAAATGATTCATCTATCTGGGTGATATAAAATACCCAGGGCCTCCATGATAATTCAAACTGTTTTGTTCTTCCTGCCCTCTTAGCTATAATCAACTCTAAGCAATACTCCACATTCATTATTGAATGCCATAAATCTAATGCAGGGAGGTTGTTGGTGTGCCAAAAGTGGGTTATAATTTTTTCACTGCAGCCAAATATAGGTATAGTTTATTCCTACTGTCTGGTTGGGACTTTATCTTAATCTCCAATATAAAGAAGAAGCAATTGTGGGGTCAAGTGAATATCATGTTCTACTATTTTTTGTATACTGTTCTCTATATCTTTCCAGTATACTGTTAGTTTTGGACAGCCCCAAAAGATGTGGGTCGTATTCGACAATACTTCCCCATATCCTCTCCAACATGCCACATAGCTAATTGGCAAAAACCTGACTATCTCATCTGGTGTATTAAAAAAAAACAAATTCTACACTTCCATACAAATTCCACCCAATGTGGAGCCTATGAGATTTTCATGGATGGTACAATTGGTTCCAGCCATTTCTCATAAGTCAGCTGGACATTTAATTCCTGGTTCCAGGCGTCCAATGTATTTTTAATGGAGTCAGGCCCATAGGTTCTTAATGTCCCATAAATGAGCCCTATCAAGTGTGTATTTTCACTGCCTTCATAATATCAGTAAGAAGTGTCATCATAGGTGGGATGGGATTTGGGAGAGCATTCCAGGGTGGTTGTTTTTGCATAAGATATGTTCTAACCTGCAGGTACCTATAGTGGTGTGAACTTGGGAGCAGGAAGCTGGATTGTAAAGAGACAAAGGTCACAACTCCCTGGGCATCTAAGAATTGATATATCAATGTTAGCCTCTTAAATTCTATTCTTTGAAGGCATGATCTAGTGTTGCTAGGGTAAAATCACTTTCACTTGTTAAGGGTCTGAAATAATAAAAAAATTCCTTCAAGGGTAGAAGTGCCTTAATCTCATACCAAGTCTTTAGGGTATCCCTAGTTCCAAATGCAAAGTCTCTCAACCTTGAGGGAGAGGATAAGGGTGCAAATACTATAGTGTTTATACTGAATAATTTATCACAAATTCAATATATTTCCAGGGTGGATGCATCTGTGTATTAAGCCAGATCATTACTGTTTTAAAGGTAACTGCTCTATGATATTCCCTTAGATTTGGAAGGCTTAAGCCACCCTTACCTAGTAGTAATTACAGAATTGACCACCAAACTCTTGGCTGTTTACTTGACCATGTAAATCTCTACATACTTCTATTCCAAGAGACAAAATAAAAACTAGCAGGGGGTAACTGGCAAGGTCTGAAAGAAACACAATATTTTGGGAAAAACTGTAATTTGTATAGTTTGTATCCTGGAATAGTATGAAAGCATCAAATGTGACCAATTTCCCGTAAGTATTTCTGTTTCTATTGATAATGGTTCCAAATTAAAAAGCTCCAGATGTTCTAAATTTTTAGGTATATTTACCCTTAGATATTTTATTTTATTTTTTCTCCAGTTAGTGGGGAGGAGTGTTCTCAGGGATTGGGTGGGAGAGAAATTCAAGGACAATAATTCTGTCTTCTGTATATTTATTTTGTAGCCTGAAATAGCCGAAAATGACTGGATGGCTTCAAACATGGCTGGGATGAAGTTTTCTGGTTCCAATAATGTGAGCAGTAAGTCATCTGCATACAAGGAAAGAGAACATTTCCCGCCTCCCCAGAGTAATGCCTGGGATATTCGGATGTTCTCATATGAGTTCAGCTAGGGGTTCAATATAAAGGGCAAAAAGAATCGGTGATAAGGGGCACCTTGTCTTGTGCCTCTATTAAGGGGGATAAGTGCTGATAATTGTCCATTTACTTTTATATACACCTTGGGGGAAGTGTATATCCTTTTTAATAATTCTATAAATTCTATTGGCAGTCTAAAGACAGAGAACGTCTTCCATAAGTATGTCCGTCTGACCCAGTCAAAAGTATTGTTCACATCTAGGCTAATAAAAGTTGCAGGGATTTTTCTTTGATTTATATAATCTAGCAAATGTAGTGTTTTATGTATGTTGTCTGTGGTCTGTCTGAGCTGAATGAAACCAGACTGATCAGTATGTATTAGATGTGACATTAATGCCTCCATTTTAAAGGCCCAAATTGAAATGAATAACTTGTAATCCATATTTAAAATGGATACTGGCCTATAGGAGCTTGGTATATCTGCTGGTTTATTTGGTTTCAGGATTTGGGAAATGTTAGTGTAGGCCCATGGGGGGGTTCTCCCTCCTGTACCTCATACAATGCAGCTAACAAAGCTGGGGCTAATTGCTTATAAAAGGTTTTGTACCACTCTGAAGGTAGTCCATCTGGTCCTGGGGTTTTTAAAGTTTTACTATGAGAGACTGCCTTTTTGCGTTCTTCTGCCCTGATTGGTGCTTTCAAACTGTCCACCATGGATTCTGTAGCTTTAGAAAGGGTAATATGGCCAGAAGTTCCTCATATATTGAGTCGCTTGACTTTGGGGGTCTCTCATTTAATTTAGAGTAAAACCTCTTAAAAATCTCCATAATTTGACCCATATTTTTAGCATAAACATTCTGCTCTATATCTTTAAGATGCATTAAATATGTTGCAGTTCTGTGACCCCTTAGCCTGTGATCTAGGGTTCTGGCCCATCTGCCCCCTCCCTTCAAATTTGCATGATTTAAGGCAGGGCTGCAGCTATGAATTTTGGGGCCCCAGACAAGTCGCTTGAAATGGGCCCCTGTTTTCCAAGCCAGCTAATGCCAAGGGTAATGCCAGCTCCTCAGGTGGGCCCCTCCTGAGGTTGGGGCCCCGGACAACTTCTCCACTTACCCCCCCATTACTGCAGCCCTGATTTAAGGTAAAATAAAGCTTGCAGTGTTTTCTCATCTAAAATCTTTTGCAATGCTGCTTTCTTTAGATTAATCTGGATTCTAAGGTCCTCTTTAGTTAAATTGGTATTATGCAGTAATTCTTGCAATTCCATATGAAGCCGATTATAATTACGTTCCCATTTTTTTTCCTATCAGCTGTGTAAGCAATAATCTCTCCACGTATGACTGCTTTCAGCGTTTTCCAGATTATTGATGCAGACACTTCTGGGGTAGTGTTTTCTGTTAATATTTGCTTCATCTTGTTCTGGAATCTAGTTTTAAAAGCTTCTTCCTTTAATAAAGAGATATTAAGGTGTCACCCAGAGGTCTTTTTTTGGTAATTTTAAATCCAATTTCAAAAATAAAGGAGAGTGGTCAGATAGAAATCTGGGCCCAGTTATCAGGTTTTGTGCACAATCCAAGTGTTCCTTGGATGTGAAACAATAGTCTAACCTCGAGTGAGTGTTATATCTTGATGAGTAATAGGTATATGTCCTGGAGGTTGGAAAGAAATGCTTCCAAACATAGACTGTACCCAAAGAGTTATGTTGAGCTCAAAATAGTTTTTGGGGTGGTGTTAGGTGGTATTGGGAAGGGGCTGAAGAGTCTAGATGTGGTTGTAATGTTACATTTATATCCCCCTCCCAAGATCAAACAGCCTTCCATGTGTTCTAATGATTTGGCAAAAAACTGTTTAAATTGTACTGGTGAATATTCAAGTGGGAAATAAACATTTACTAAAGTAACAAGTTCACCATATAACTGTCCCTTCAGTATCACATAACATCCCTGTGGGTCCGTGTACTGGAACTCAACCTGGAACTGGGTAGTGTATGGAATAAATATTGCTACACCCCTTGTTTTCCCCTTTGAGTAAGAAGAATGGTAAACATTAAATCGTCCCCCCATGCTAATTGCAGGTGTTCTTTATAAGTTAAATGCATCTCCTGGAGATAAATAATACTATTGGATCATTTGTTTAATATATTGAAACAATCGTAATCGTTTGATCAGATTATTCAGTCCATTAATTTTAAGGGATAACAATTGCACAAAATTATGTGCCATCTTTAACTGTTCAGTATAAAACCTCCCTCCAATCACCTGATTAGAACATGAATCCCTTGAGTCACAGTACACTTCCTTTCGTCCGTGCCTGTCTAATTGTATTGTGTTATAATTTTTACTGTTCTTTGGATCTTCCCTTCCTCTATTCCCAAACTTATTTCCGGTCCCATTATAATAAAAAAAATTCTCTATAAATAAAATGTGGCTCCTCTAGATGTTGTTTGCTGCAAGATTCAATTAAGATATTTCTCAACCACTTATTTAAACAATAAAAACATTTCAACAATCGTAACTTAGCCAACAGGGCTACAAACATTTTAGTTAAAGTATCATTTGGTAAGAAACACCTTAATTCAGGTATTGAGGTCTGAACTGAAATAAGCCATTGTTGTCTAAAAATGATTAACTTAAAATGTGCTTCCAAGGTAGAGGAGATCCCTGTGTCTCTCCCTTTTTGTGTCACCTTAAGAAATTCAAGGTGCACTGGGTGAAATCCAGAGATATCTGTCTCTCGGGCCCCCAGAGGGCAAATTAACCCCCTTAAAAACAAATTAGTATTGGGCCAGGTACTGATATTCAACAAAAGAAGAACTAGCATATCATTTTTAGCCCTTGTAAATCATAAAAATGTGGGCTAGTCACAATGGCAGCTTATGTGCCCACTTCCTTCCTTAAATAAATTGCTGATAACATTTTACCTCTGTATCTTTTTCACTGTATAGTACCTATACTTTATAACTTGTCTTTTTCTATGGCAATGTCTGTAAATAATATAATGCTTTACTCCAAAGCACAGATCCACTTCATTCAGTGTCAATTCCATGAGAATAATTGAAATAAACAAGAATAAACTCCACATATCTTTTAAAACTAAATGTCCCGTGGAGAGGAATTATGCATGCCATTAATGAATGAGTGTCCTATCATCCGTCTGTCATTTTAAGTCTAGACTCCAATTTTGAGGTGGAGTGCAGTAACTGTCTATGGGTTTAGGAGTGGAGGTACGCATTTAGGCGCCTCGCTCGATGTAGTGGGCGACTTTACTAGGCCTCTAAGCCTTAAAGAGTCATAACTTAGGCTGCATTATCAGCCTGCATAGTAACTATGCCAGGACTACAGTTCCTACTGTTCATGTTCTGCCCCGGCCGGGGTGGCAAAATGCAGCCAGTCGATTCAAGATGAATGCTGGGCCTGAGAGTTCCTCTGTGCAAATTTCTTGAATTTGTAGCAGTCTGCCATCGAGATGGATCCAATGTCTCCTTTCCCACTGCTGGCCTCACCCTAAATTTTAGCCCATGTTTCAATAGTTCCTCTTTGGCTTCTTCAGCTGTCTCAAATTCCTTGTGTCCTGATTGAATTTGTACCACCAGTCTGGCTGGATAGGGTGTTGTAAATGTAATTGCTGCCTATTTCAAAGCAGGTAGAATGTCTGCATATGCTCTATGGTTTTTTAAGGTTTGTGGAGCATAGTCATTATCTAAAAATATTCATGTTTGGCCATAAAACACCCTTCCCCTGTGCCATGTGGTGGTTAATATTTTCTCCTCGACCGCAAAATTGTGAAATCTGACCACTATAGAATGGGGTCAGGAATTTGGGTCAGTGGGGCGAGGGCCCAAAGCTCTGTGCAGCCTTTCTATTTCTACAGGGAGGTCAGTGGGTAGTTCCAAAGTCATTTTTAAACAGCGACTACAAAGTCTGTTATGTCCTGTCCCTCTGAGCCTTCTGGAACGCAGTACAATCTCATATTTTTATGCCGACCTCTATTATTGGTGTCTTCTTGTTGAGCCTGTAGATATGTATTCTGTTCTTGTAAGTTTTGTATCTCCACCTATAAATCATCCACTCAATTTTCTACCACAGTTATTTGACGTTCCACTGCATCAGTTTGTCGTTCTAAATTAACTACATCTTTCCTTAGCCCCCCATATAAATCTTTGATCTCCGCTCTGAATAATAAAAGCTCTTTGTATATCATGTCTAGCTTTACTCATTTATTTTTAGCTGTTTTGTTCTTGGTGAGGGCATCTTGCCCCTGATGATCGCCTTGGGCCTAGGAGTGTTTGGAATCTGATTCCTCAGCTGCCGACATCATGGTTCTGTCATTATTATGGCTTTCCAAGGTCAGTACAGCTCATTTCGACTGTTTCCCCGTTATTCTGTACTCAAGTCCCTGACTCTCCGTTTTCCTTTTTAGTGTTTCTGCCACTCTGATCACTGGCCATGGAGGATTTGGGAGGGAGTAGGCACAGAGCTCACATGTTATGCTGCCATCTTGGTAGTAGTCCAACCAGAAGTCTGATCAATACTACTTTTATCCTATAAAATGCATGAACAGAGGCACCATGGGAGGCAGATGGATCAGCAACAGGGGCCTTCTGACAATGTGGGTAGTTCTGGAGCAAGCAAAGTCAAGGCTGCAGACAGTGGAGGGGGCTCATCACCTGGGAGTCAGTCCTAGTAGTGCTAAGGGAGATGGACTGCAAAATTGAGAAAATCATGGAATGCATGGCTAACAAGAACCTTCAAACTGAACAAGCCACCTCGGCTGCAAGAGAGGCTAATGAAAAATCATTCAAAACACTGTTAATAGTGAATTGGACATTGACATGCCCAATTCCACTGTAATTTTGATGTCCTCAACAAATGAGCTAGACACCCCAACATCAGAATGGTAGGTTTGCTCAAAGGAGATAAAGAATGTAATATTTTAAACATTGTATATAGTTACCTCAGGTTCTTCACAGAGATTCAAGCTGGGACAGCCACAGTATCAGATGGGCCTACTGTGTAAACCCCTGAGGCACCAACACTGCGCAAACACATTATGCACAGTCCTAAAGGTGACATATGGAGAAGGCTGTACAATGCTGGTTTGACAACACTTTTGTTAACTGACATCTCAGCTACCGGATTTATCTCGACTGCAAGTTGCGGTTGGCATAAATCCCGATTGTCTCCTGGTCCATTTTTAATGGGGGGCTTTGCCCCCCATACTAATGATTCTCAGCTCCAGGTTGGAGTTGATTGGGGGAGGGGGTGCAGGAGTGGGAGACAGTGTGCCCCTGTGTCAGGTGCACCAACACAGTGACCTGTTGGCAAACTGTCGATTTTGCCGACAGTGATGTAGGTCACTGTTTTGGTGTCACTGCTGGTGGTGGTGGGGGGGTATACCAGTAGAGAAGACATCCATGCCTTTTTTGCTGGGCTTTTCCAAGAACAGACTATAAAATTCAAGGAGCATGAGGTGTGCCTTTTCCAAGTCTGTTCCTTTGCAGCCTGGACTGGATGGAAACTATTTGTTGCAGTACAACAGCTGCACTCACTTGACATAATGCATTCTCTTCTGGCTCCAGTGAGACTCTGTATTCCCCTACTGGGACTAGTTCTATTCATTCTCCAACCCAAGAGAATTAGGCCACTGAGCCTTAAAATGATGACAGAGTGATTTGTCCCATATCACAAATGGAAGTTGCCACAGCTATTTCTTAACTATCACTTGACATGGCCCCAGGACCAGATGGGTATTCACCCACCTTTTATGAAATGTTTGCCCACGATTTAATTCTGATCCTCGCTCAAGTTTTTAACAATGTGCTAGTTAAAGGTATACCTGACTTAACATTAGTAGAAGCCTTGATAGTCCTGATCCCTAAACCTGGGAAAGACCTAGAACAGATCCCGAATGACAGACCCATCTCTCTAATGAATCAGGATTTAAAGTTGCTAAGCAAGATTTTAGCAACATGTATTAATCATGTTTTAGACCACCTGATTGGTCCTGAGCAAGTAGGCTTTATGCCCTCCAGGACTGCCTCTGACCATCTTTGTTAGTTGGCACACATACTTTTGGCATCTAGGAATCTTCAGTGTCTTGAGGCCTTGATATCACTGGATGTTGAAAAAACAGTTGACAGAGTTGCATGGCCTTTTCTGTTCATGGTACTAAGCAAATTCAGCTTTCTAGATACTTTTTTTTTCTTTGATCCAAACCATTTATGATAGACTCTCCACTAAGATTTACTGCAACAGTGTCCTATCTCCCTCTTTTCCTTTACATAGCAACACTAGACAAGGGTGCCCTCATTCCCCAATTTTATTTAATTTATATTTGGTACCCCTCATTTCTAAACTTCGATCCAACCCTTCCACATTGGGCATAACTGTAGGGCACAAGGAGTGTAAACTGTCAGTATACGCAGATGACATACTACTGCATATTATTCACCCCACCTGGTGTATTTCATTGATATTTAATATTATCCAAGATTTGAGACACTCCCCAATTATAAACTTAATGTTGCTAAAACTGCTGTTATGCCTCTCACTAAATACCTTAATCAAGCTGGTATCAACCCTTATGGTATGATTTGGGCAGTACATTCAATACAGTATTTGGGTAGTGACCTTTCTTTAGATTTCAACCACCTCAGGAAACTCAATTTGGACAATCTGGTAAATACTATCAAACTAGATCTTGAACGATGGTGCCATTTACCTCTAATTTTGTTGGGATGCCTTAATATTGTTAAAATGAATATCCTTCCTAGGATATTTTACCCTTTACAGATGGTAAACTTGTACCTTCTTTTGAAGTGGTTCAAAATGTTATACTCTTTAATTGCCAACTTTATCTGGGCTTGCGAGCTGGCACACCATGCTTAGTCCGCATTCATATCCTCTGAGTCACTATTAGGATTACAAGCACCACATTTCAGGCTGTATTATTGGGCTATTCATTTAACCTACATACTTAGGTAGCTCTGTCCTATTGACGTAGATTCCTTAAGCTCTTATACTCTGTTATGGCTTATTATAGAGAGGGATCTAATCTGTGATTGTTACCTAACTCCACACTCAATTATCCATACCAAATTCACACATATTCCCACCAATATGCATCATACTGTCATTGGTACTTCCTGTGTTGCACTGAAACAATTTTCAGCCGACTTGTCATTGCCGCTCTCCATGGATATTTCTCAACCCATCACTAAAAATCTTAATTTTCATATAGGTGGGGCCCATATATCTTCAAACTGGATGCTGAATCTAGATGCTGCCTTCCTCTCCAAAATCCACAAGGGGTATACCGCTAGACATTCAGAGCAGGGGAGGTGCTTTTGTGAATTGTTGCTACCCTAAAAAAAAACATGTTCCACATGAACAGCACTCAGAAAAAAAAAGTATGCTCAAATGCAGGTTCCAACAAATGGAATTTAATTATGGACAGTGGTACACAGCCCTACCCCAGTGCTTTGGCGTAAACCCTCATTGGGGGTGTGGTCTAATACATTACAGTTAATTCACATCACTTGTTGAGGCACAGGTATTTAGGTGACTAGTATTCTTTCTGAATCAAAATAAATATTCAATGCATTAGATACCAGATTAATTCATACAACAACAAAAATGTGTTTTAAAAGTAAAACATCTGGTCACTGCTGGATTTTAGCTTACAAATGCAAGCATCTAATAAAAAGTACAGAAATAAAATTGCAAAAAATAAATACAAATACCACATAACTAGCAATAGATTGCCTTATGTGGTTATATTAGTCTGATCCAAATGCAGTGCATGCTTGTCTTTATACTTTATTTCTAAATTTTTATTTTAAATGACACACTTGGTAAACCCATAGTATGTTAATACACTGCTTTAAACCAAGTACAGAAAAGCTGTGAGCATGAAGAAAAGACAGAGCATAGTTAAATATGATCACCCCATCAGTTCATTTTTCCTGGGCAACATTCAATGAAATACTGCCCTTGGGGATCTACATTATCACATTGCTGAAAGGAGAAGGCTACAGTGTAACTGGATGCATTTTTAGTTGAAAAGAGAGGTCCCTGAAAGACTACCAAGAGATAAGAAAAAGGTTAGGGAAGTCAAAGTTGCAGCAAGAAGGTCAAATATTCTGTTTCACAAGATAATTCATTTTCAATAATTAATTATTTTTCAAGAAAGGCTTTAGATCCCATTGATCATTAAGATAATCTGGTTTAACACTTTTCAACCTGTATATCCACTCACTCTCTTTCGGTAAGAATAAATTAACCCTATCATCCCCACATTTCATGGGTGGTACCCATTCAATGCCCATGAACTTTAGTCATACTGGCGATGAGTTATGGTATTTTGAAAAGTGTAGGCCCACAGAAGTGTCAGTCCTGATGTTAATAATGTTCCTAACATGCTCCTAGATTCTAGGTTTTCAGTAGTCTAATGGTTCTGCCTATGTATAAAGCATTACATGTGCACCACAGAATGTACACTACAAATGTAGTGTGACAAATGATGAACTGTCTTACATCAAATCCTTACCAGGTTCTCTAGGATGCTTAAAATGTTTGCCACTATTGCAACTGTTGCACATATTACATTTTTGACACTTAAAACAACCTTTTGGTCTACTAGGGAGCCAAATGTGGTCTGGAACTATGATTCTCTCCGTTGCAGGCAGTCTGCTGTGCACTAGCTTGTCTCTGATATTTGGCGCTCTGCTGAATGTTACTCGTGGTTTGGTGCCCACCGCAGCTACCACTTGTTTGTCTCCCATAAGAATTGACCAATTTTTGTGTATAATATTCCCTGTTTGGCCTGCCCATTGATTATAACTCAGTAACAAATGTTACTGATGCATTTACAATATCTGTTCTACTTTTGTCTTACTGAGTAATTCCACTCTAGGTTTAAGAAGGGCTCTAGTAAGAGACTCTTCAAGAAGCTGAGGCTCATAGCCCCTAGCTAAAAACATTTTCTTAAGATCCTCTGCTTGTTCTAGGAATATAACATTGTCTGAATAATTTGTCCTAAGGTGCAGGAACTGCCCAAAGGGTACTGAGTTAATCAGTTTACGGGGATGGGCACTGTCTGCTCTCAGCACTGAGTTGGTTGCTGTGGTTTTCTGAAAGCATCGGGAAGCTATTTTGGCTGCAGTGTTCTGTGGTCATTTTAGTGTGACATCTAACAAGTTTACAATGTTTTTATCTGTTGTGTGAGTACTCAGATGTTTGTCTTTATTATTTATCCATTTTATGAAATTCTCAATTACTCCACTGTCTCCAGTCCACACACAAATAAGATCATCTATAAAACGTTGCCAAAATCTGATCATGGGCAAGTATATGTTTGCAATGGGATTAAAAATAACTGTCTCATCCCACTTGCCTAGGAACAGATTGACAAAGGATGGTGCCATGGATGCCCTTATGGTGGTACCATACATCTGCAAGTAATGAGTGCCATTAAATTCAAAACTATTGTGTTTCAAAATAAATTCTAAAGAATCAATAATGAAATCCACTTACATTTTCTCTTTGTCCTTGTGACTTTCCAAAAAAGATTTACAAGCATCTATTCTATTCTATCCTGATATTTTATACAAGTGTATAAAGATTCTACATCGATACATAACCATATCATGTTTTCCTCTCATAGTATCTTTTCTACTTTTTTTCAGGACATCCGTAGTGTCCTTAAGTTGTGAATGCAAATTTACAGCACACCTTTGGAGGAAAGAATCAACATATCTGCCTAGTTGTTCAGTAATAGATCCAATGCTGGAAACAATGGGGCATCCTGGGGGCTCAGTAAAATTTTTATGAATTTTTGGCAAAATGTATAAACTAGGGTAATGGGGTATTCTTTCCATAGATATTTGTATTTAGCTTCTCTAATATCTCCTACCCCTAATGCATTCTGTAACAATGTAAAATAATCTTTTTTGAAGTTATATGTTGGATGGACTATTTATTTTGTTTTTAATTCTCAACATTGTTTAAAATTCTTAATAAAATCTGTTTATAGTGATCTTTGTTTAAGTCCACTATATTCCCCCATTGTCTGCTGCTTTTAGCACAATGTCTTCATAGCCAGATAAGTTGCTAAGTGCAATAAACTCCTCATGTGTCATGTTTTTATTTTTTGGTCTCATTTACCTGGTGCTCTACAACCATTTCAAATGCTAGGATTGCAGCATTTGTTGTGACGGGAATAAATGTAGAATCTGGTTTGAAGTTTTTTTTTTCTTTCCATTATGATGTCCTTGTTACTGTCCATAGTTACTGCAGCATTTTGTTCTCCAGCATTAAATTCATGCTGCAGAAGGTCTTCTAGCTCCTGTGTTCCCATGTCTTCTAGTACATATATATTTTGCTGGTTTTCTTCCATTTCAGTCCTTAGAGCTATTGCTGCTTCATTTCCCATTTCTTTCAGAAGAGATTCTCTCTCTCTTCTTCATCCAATGTCATCTGTTCAATGATCCCCATCCTATCATCTGAATGGCCACTGGTTCTTTGAAAGAAAAACTTAAGTTTTATTTTCCAAAATAATTTTAACAGCTCCACATTTACTGCATTAGGGGTAGGAAATATTAGAGAAGCCGAATATAAATATCTATGCAAAGAATATCCCATTACCCCTAGTTTATACATTTAGCCAAAAATTCATAAAAATCTTACCGAGCCACCAGGATGCCCCATTGTTTCCAGCACTGGATCTATTACTGAACAACTAGGCAGGTATGTTGATTCTTTCTCCAAAGGTGTGCTGTAAATTTGTGTTCACACCTTAAGGACACTACAGATGTCCTGAAAAAGTAGAAAAGATACAATGGGAGGAAAGCATGACATGGTTATATATCGATGTAGAGTCTTTATACACTTGTATAAAACATCAGGATGGAATAGAATAGATGCTTGTAAATCTTTTTTGGAAAATCACAAGGACAGAGAGAAAATGTAAGTGGATTTCATTATTGATTCTTTAGAATTTATTTTGAAACACAATACTTTTGAATTTAATGGCACTCACTACTTGCAGATGTGTGGTACCACCATGGGGACACCTATGTCATCATCCTTTGCCAATCTGTTTTGGGGCAAGTGGGAAAAGACAGTTATTTTTAACCCCATTACAAACATATACTTTCCCCAGATCAAATTTTGGCAATGTTTTATAGATGATCTTATTTGTGTGTTGAGTGGAGACAGTGGAGAAATTGAGAATTTATTGAAATGAATAATATAATAATGACAAAAATCTGAGTTTCACTCACACAACAGATAACAACACTATAAACTTCTTTGATGTCACACTAAAACTACCACAGAACACTGCAGCCAAAATAGGTTCCAGATGCTTTCAGAAAACCACAGCAACCAACTCAGTGCTGAGAGCAGACAGTGCCCATCCCTGCAAACTGATTAACTCAGTAACTTTTGGGCAGTTCCTGCACCTTAGGACAAATTGTTCAGACAATGTTATATTCCTAAAACAAGCAGAGGATCTTAAGAAAAGTTTTTTAGCTAGGGGCTATGAGCCTCAGCTTCTTGAAGAATCTCTTACTAGAGCCCTTACTAAACCTACAGCGGAATTACTCAGAACAGACAAAGTAAAGAAGATATTGTAAATGCACCGATAACATTTGTTACTGAGTTATAATCAATGGGAAGGCCAAATAGGAATATTATACACAAAAATTGGCCAATTCTTATGGCAGACAGACAAGTGGCAGCTGCGGTGGGCACCAAACCACGAGTAACATTCAGCAGAATGCCAAATATCAGAGACAAGCTGGTGTACAGCAGACTGCTTGCAACTAAGGTAAACATAATTCCAGACCACAATTAGCTCCCTAGTAGACCAAAAGGTTGTTTTAAGTGTTAAAAAATGTAATATTTGAAACCATTGCAACAGTGGCTAACATTTTAAGCATCCTAGAGAACCTAGTAAGGAATCTGATGTAAGTCAATTCATCATTTAAAATGAAAATTTAGACATAAAGTATAAAGACAAGCATATACTGTATTTGGATCAGGCTAATATAACCATATGAGACAATTTATTGCTAGTTATGTGGCTTGTGCATTTTTTTGTGTAATTTTATTTATGTACTTCTTATTAGATGTTTGCATTTGTACGTTAAAATCTAGCAGTGACCAGATGTTTTACTTTTAAAACACAGTTTTGTTTGTTATATGAATTAATCTGGTATCTATTGCATTGAATATTTATTTTGATTCAGAGAGAATACTATTCATCTAAATACTTGAGCCTCAACAGGTGATATGAATTAACTGTAATGTATTTAAATGTGATTAATTACCTCAGTAGCCCACATCACTGACAAGGGCTTATGCTGAAGTGTTGGGGTAGGGCTGGGTACCACTGTTCATAATTAAATTGCTTTTGCTGGAACCTGCATTTGAGCACACTTTCTTTTTTTTGAGTGCTGTGTGTATGGAACTTGCCTCCCTCTCCAACCAGTTGAGTGATGGTGTTTTTATTTCCTTTGCAGATGCTAGTTGCAGATTTGAATGGGCTAGTAATTTTGCTTTTAAATATTTTCAACTCCAATATGTGGGTAAATCCCACATGGGTACATACCACTGAGTCCTATGACTCTACTTTCTTTTTTTTAAACTCCCTTGCTATATCAGCTCATGGTGTCTGTAAGACTTATCAAACTTTACTTATGGAGTCTATAAGGTGTTTGACATACAGTGTAAATACTGGCAGGAAGCCCTCCAGTGCGCATACTTTATTTGGAAAGGGATAAGGAAATCTGTTCAAATACATTACACAAGACAGATTTAAGTTAACTCAATTTTTTTATTTTACAAAATTTGCATTACACCACTTATAAGCTGTATAGGATGTGGAAAATGGAATCTTATCTAAGTGCTAGGTGTGGTTCTGCTGAAGGTACTCTTCTACACATTTTTTGGGACTGCCCCTCAATTTGTCTTCCTTGGAGTAAGATTAAAACCAGGGCAGACACTCTATTAGGTATTCAAGACTATGTTACACTGGAAATCTGCTTGGTGTGTGGTCTGATCCTGGTCTCGACCAGGGAGCAAAAATACCATATAATGATGTTCGCTATGTCAATAAAGAAATTAATTATATGACATTGGAAATAGCAGCATGCTTTTGTTTATGCTGAATGGCTCAATGAGTTACTTTCCAACATGCGCATGGAGAAGCTTATTGCCAGTACCAGGAACACATTGCCTGTTTATAATAAAAAAAGGTCAAAATGACACACTTTATATGACTTGCCTTAGTACCATTGCTCCCTGGATTACTATTAATTTTTCCTTTTCTTTCTGTATTTCTTTTTTGGAAATTGACAATGTAATATGATATTTTATGCATAGGAAACTTGCTTATTTCATACATGATCTCACCCAGGGTACTTTACTAGATTGGTACCCCTCTTTTTTATTGTATTATGTTTTTTTAAACTTATATTTATTGATTTAAAAAAATCAATACAAGCATTTCCCATAGGACAGTAAATTAAAATAAGCAGCATTGACATTTTAACAATACTTCATCTTTGCACTTCTACAATTGGTATAACATGGGAGGGTTACCTACAGCCATTTTAATACTTAAAAATAATAATAATCCATAGGCTATTGCTGCCATGAGTGGGGAATTACCAGGATAGGTAAAAATAACATTTCCATAATAGCACCCTTTCAATAGGTTTATCTTCCCCAATATCCTTACTAAGTAAATCTCTTAATATTCTGAGCCATAACTCAGCTATGTGATAGCCCACATTACTATCTTCAGGCAGAAAAAGAAAACTATCCACCCACAGACTCTCTACAGAACCTATCTCTATGTTCCAGAGCTGAGAAACTTTGCCTTATAGTTTACTTATTTATCTATTTATTGACATCTTGGATTATTCCACCTTTGAGCTAAGAGCTTGTTTACAGAGGTTCTATGTCATGAGGTTAACAATACAGTAAAAACATAAAGAGCTGGTCCGTTGTTACAATGTTACAAAAAAATGACATACTTTAAATCGTATCTGTGAATGACTTGCAATACATAGGGTAGGGTGGTACAATGGAGGGGGAGGGGGAAGAGAAGGAATGGATATTTTGATACAGCAAAAGCACTGGATGACAAGAGTCCTGCTCATGTGAAAGGGGACAAAGGGGGCAGGGGATAAACAGGAGCAGGATGGAGAATAGATGATGTAAAGAGCAGCCATCAAGGCCTTGTCAGTGGCATGTGAAATAGTGGGGAGCCAGGAGGGCAAGGTGGCAGAATGGGCAGGTGTAAGGGGATAAAGCATGAAAAGGTGAGGGGTAGGAAGGGTGAAGTGGCTGAGAGAAGATAGGGGTTATGAAGAGGGTGGGAATATGGGTAGAGGGTTTAGGTACTAGGGAAGTGCTGAGGTTGTGTGAAAGTGCCATAGTAGATTGAGGGGTAGTTTAGGAGTTACAGTCACAAATGCTAGTTGTAGCAAGGTGCAAGCACAGCTTAGATTTGAAAGGGCCAAGCTTAGGTTCTATCAATATATAATTTTGGAACAAGTTTAGCCAATAGGGTACCCCGTACTCAAATGACCATTGTCCTTGAAAGGTGTGGCGGAAGTGGACTTTGAGCGGTTTACTGTTAGCCCCTCTTGTTTGCCTGATGTAAGTAGATGGACAAAGGAGGCACTGGACTTAAGGGTGTGCAAGTCCTAGGGTGATCTTCCTTGTGAGCAGGCATACCTGGTATTGAATCCTACAGTGGAGGTTGAGCCAGCCTGAACGAGAATATAGTCTGCAGGTATGAGTAAGGGTGTGTGTTATTTAAAACTGGGTTTTCAGCTTACAAACAATAGTCTAGCAAGCCCCTATTCTAAAACATAAGGCAAAAAGAGCTCTATTAGTAATCTTAGAAGCATCACATTGCAGCACAACATCTGGCCTTGAGAAAGGTAAAAAAAGAGCTGCGTGATAGGGGCACTTAACCCAAATAACCCTAACTTTACAGCACTCACTATGCTGTACATAGTTACTTGGAATAGGTTTTTGTTTTTTTTTCTTTTCATTTGTTTCTTCCTGTTGTAACTTTGGAAACAATAAAAAAACTTAATTTAAAAAATGGTGACAGAGCTCCATCCCTGCCAGGAGCAGAAGTGGATGGATCTGACGCTTTAAGGGCCGTGAGGACATTAGGCTTAGGGTAGAGGAAGCTGTGTATTAGGTCAGGGACATTTCTGGGAATACAACAGTGGGGATTAGGGCTATGAGTGGAAAATGGCTTTCAGTTTATCCTGTTTTAATGATCAGTCAAGAATCTCCACAGACATTTCATGCCTTAAGATGGTGAGGGGGTATGTGATGATCTCCACGTTTACTGGGACTTTGGGTACAACTTTGTGCTGCATTGGTATCTTTGCATTGCTACTTCAAAATGTTTTCCTGTGTTACCAGGTGAAGTGTCCACTGCCAAATAATTATTTTGAATGTCCTGTACAGAATGATACTTTGAAATACTCAGTTTCAAGTTTGATAATGCATAGTCTCTGTACTATATGTAATAAATTGTATTTTCTTTGAGGGCTGATTATGCAAAACTTTTTTTTTTTGAAGAATTATATTTCCTTAGAATAAGTGCTCACCTTAGTTGCATTAGCTTGCCTGCTGGACTCATATTTTATTTCCCAAGTTCATAGCTGGGCTATCCAATATGTGGAAATTTGGACTTGATATTTTTGACTTTACCCCCATATGTTGCATCATAAGACTGGATGACTGCCTGTGCCTGTTTGCTAAAATAGAGTGTTTCATTGTTTTTCTGATGTCTTTCAAGAGTGATGTGCTATTTTACATTGTTTGTTGAAACCCAATGAAAACTTAATTAAAAAAGAGCATTTCTTCACACAGAGGATGAACAACAAGTGGAAAAGCCTAGCTAGTGAAATATAATAAAAGTTGACACCATAATGCTTTCAAAGCTGGACTTAGTCAAATTCTCAAGGGAGAATAGCACTGATGGTTACAAAGGCTTAAACGAGATAACATTCTGGCTTGGATGTGTGTCTGTCCTCAAAACCAGGGTATAGCCAGTGCCACTGCTGTGCGGCAGTAAGAGTGGACAGGATGGACTCAAACACCTTTACACCACCACACTTCTATGTTATGTTAATATTTGAAGCCATACAGAAAGGAGGCTATTATTTTGTGTCTCAGCAGCCTAGCCTGATCGTAGGGTCCTGGTTTTGAAAATATCACACAATGCAAATCCATTCTGAAAGTAAGCACATCAATTTCAAACACAGTCTAGGGACAGGGAAAAGAAAAGCCTCCTCACAGTTTCCGGGTCTGTCAGCAATATTTACAACTTATTAACAGCCGTGTGATCTATTCTATTCACTCAGCTTTGGTCTCAGCAGCACACATGTGAAACCAGCACTTCAAATAGAGATCCATTCATACTATATTCACCATACATATTTTTATTGACTCTTTTCTCCCTGTTTTCATAAAAATAACATATCTAGCAGCATTTTCCATGAATTCGCCATCTCCTCAGAGATTCCACATGTCCCAATCTTAGAGACTGTGCTAGAGCTTACGACACCAGAGCACTATCTCAGGCGCCAGTGTCACTTGCTGATGTTTTGGTCATGATCTTAAACAGAGCTGGAGAGTTCACATGATGCCACAACTGAGTAAGCAATGTGGAGCTCCCTCTTCTGAAATGGATGTACTCAGTGAACACTGTCATTCTCAACAAGAGCAGGTGAGTACTGACTGTTTGTCTGTCATGTGTTTGATATATCTTTATTTTCAAATAATACAACTTTACAATTTAGTTGCTCACTTTGAAAGAAGCTGTCG
The DNA here is from genome assembly GCA_016271365.2 of Neoceratodus forsteri. Taxonomy (NCBI): domain Eukaryota; kingdom Metazoa; phylum Chordata; order Ceratodontiformes; family Ceratodontidae; genus Neoceratodus; species Neoceratodus forsteri. The sequence goes on from CM028132.1 coordinate 503,768,003, forward strand.
AAGTGCATGCACTTTCATTTGAAAATATACACAGATATCAGTTTCAGTACAGACATGATTCACTTTTTAACCAGTGGCTTGAAAAAGAGACCCCCATCAGGTTGTCTGTTATATTAAAAGGTGTTATTTAGTTTAATGTTTTGATTTGCTTCTGGTAGCCAGGCATTTTTGATGCAGTATTAGTCACTGCTAAAGTATCTGAAAAACAAGTTGTAATTAGAATGACCTAACTGGGAACTGAAACCCAGCCACTGGACTACTGTTCAGGTACTCTGTCAGCTAAGCTGTAAATATACTGACCAGCACACAGATACATTAGTCTAACTGTAACATTGATTGCCTTAATCTTGCAATGAAATCATATGTGACCCATTCCTCCAACACACATACAGACACACACACTCACACACACACTCACATGCACATGCGTATACACACACACACACACACACACACACACACACACACACACACACACACATCATCCAGCACCATCCTGTTTCTCCATTCATCTCTTTTTTTTTTCCATCAAGCTCTTTCATAGCTCACCCTTCAGTGCAGCAGCAGGGATGCCCCTCATGATGCCAGGGATCTGGGTTCATGAACAAGCCCTGAATGTTGGGGACCAGTCTGGGGGAGGATGACTGAGTATCTCAGAGGATGCTCTCTTCCTGTGGGGAGGAAAGGCTGCTTGCTCCAATGTGATATTGCCATCTGGGTGATCACAGGTGGCAAAGTAGTCAGAGCAACTTAGGGTGGGAGGATGCCAGTTGATGCGATGCATGTGTATGACACACTCTTGCTGCCGGCATCCTGTGGGTACAGAGGAACAAGCTGAAAAACCCCAAACATGTACAGGCTGACATCCCAGTGACTTTTGGCCACTACCTCCCAACCTGCCACCCACCTCCCCACACCAGAGGACTGAAGGAGGCAGCTGAGAGGAAACTCCCTAGGAAACCACCACTGGGCAGAAGCTATACCTGTGGTACTGAGAAAGCAAGTAAAGTGCGAGAAGTGGGAACGGATAAGGCTGGAGGCCTCAGCTTAATGGGATCGTGCCAGTGATGAGGCAGCAAAAACAGTATAATAGCAAAACAAACAAAAAAAATCAGGCTTTTTTCTCCATGTTTGCCATTCATCCATTTCTTAGGCTAGAACCCGGTAACCTTCCAACCCTGGCAGCCTCTACCCAACCCTGACCATTCTTGCATTGGGGGAAGGGGTTGTATATGCAGTACAGGGCCTGAGGGTGCTGGCAGTTGTCATCCTGATTATAAGAACATTTCCTCCTATTTCTTTCTCGTGCATACATAGCATGCACCCCATTGGAGGGCTGCCCACCATCCGTGGGATGGAATGTGCTGCCTTTGGCAATACTCCTCTCAGCCTTGGTCACCCAACTGCCAGAAATGGGTCCCAAACCCAGAGGTAACTGGCATGGCAGTGCTGGGTCAATGGGCCTCCCTGCATGTATCTAAATTTAGCCTTTACTGGTCTAAGTGCATCCCTGCAAGACTACAGACTTTTAAAATACCCCAATGATCAGCCTTTGCCAATCCTCAAACACCAAAGTACCAGATATGAGGCATGACCATTCTCCCTGAGTTTGAATTATGTTTATATTCTAAGCTTAAAGATTTATATTTTATGTGTGTGTATGTCTATGTGTGTGTGTGTGTGTGTGTATATATACAGTATACATATATATATATATATATATATATAATTTTTATAATAATACACACACACACACACACACACACACACACATATATACAATTGCAGTGTGAATAAATTTTCCCATATAAATGACGTTATTACTGCTTATGCCAGAGCAACTGAGCAAACAAACAGGTAATTCTCTTAGTTGCCCTGTCACCCCATTAATACTCATAGCTGACCTGCCTTATCTTCATTTACTCTCTCAGTTGACCTGTGATTGCTTTTAAACCAAATGCAAAATTCCACCTGGACCTTGATTTGGAACCAGCTGTTCAAACATTAACATACTGATCCTGACAGCATATTTCAACATTCTGGCAGTGCCATGGCATTCAAGGCAAACAACATCAGTGACTCAGCTGTCAGAAAAGTAAAAGTACATTGCGGAAGCACAAATAGTGCAAAACAGAACATTATAAAATAATAAAATTAACACACATCTAGCTCTAATAAAGCATGTACATGCATCAATACGGAAACAGTGAAGAATTAAGTACATTGCATAAATAGTATATATCTTGACTTCACTGGAAATATCAGATTTATTTTAATGGGTGCTTTCAGAAAACATCTCTATTAAGGTGAACTGTTGTGCGGCCATTTTTAACATTCTCCCTTAAAATATTTTCCTCCGTCTTAAAAGGAAGATCATGCTTGGAATCAGAGTATCATGTCAAAGGAGACCAAAGATGGTAAATCTTTTTTAAAACCTTAGGCTCACTGCTGTAATGTCATTAATTGTTTTAACTTGGATGTTGAAAGTCCTCTGGCCCCTACCAATATGATACTCAACCAGATGGCAGGATATTCAATGTGTCTTGTGCTCAGACTTTATTCCTGACTGAAATCTAAAAGTATTACTAGGCAGACCCTACTGCTTGACACCATATTTTCATAGAGATTGTTGCTTCTCTCATTTCCTTCCACTCTCATTCTTCCTTACTAACTCATCTGCCTCCACCATTTCCATGGACAGCAAAGAAGAATAAAATGCCTGGCAATAATCTAGACACATTCATATGTTCTCTTTTTGTCCAGATTTACAAACAAATTCTACAAAAGTCTCATTAAAGATGTTAGGTATTCTCAATGTTTTCAGACATTCCGCAGTTTTTCCTAGTCATTCTCTGACTGGTTTCAGCAAATCTATTGTTCATGACAGCCAAAGACCCAACATTTCTCAGGAGCTCATTATTAGAATTATTAGTGCAACTATGAGACCAACTTTTTCTACTTGCTATAGACCCTGTATCACCTGACTGGACTTCTGTATCGTCAGTGCTGCTCGACTGGATAACTTTTCTATTCATACTACCGGAAGGCTGATCATAATTCATAATTTCATAGCCCCAGTCATTAAAAGTGGACTTGGCTAAGTCCTCAATCATATTATGTACATGGTGGCTTATATTATCACTATGGTCCTGCAGGCTGACATCTACAAAATGTGAATACTCTGCAACATGGCAGAATCTCTGGTCATTCATGTCAATAACATCTGCAAGCTTATTTAGAATGGATAAAGATCCAACTCCACTAGACAACCCATTTTGAGACTCTCCACCACTTGTTGGTGCAAGACTTTCATTCACATTGGCCAAAGAACCAACTCCACTGGAGCATGCATGGTCACTGTGATCACTGGTTTCTTCAAGCCTGTCTTTTAAAGGAACTGGTGAGTTGGAAAGCCTATTGCAGTTTTTGTGTTCACTAGTTGGGGAGTCATGACCACTGGATGGTTTATTTGGATGGCCATGGTCACTGTTTTCAAGCAGTCGACTGTTCATCACTGCTGATAGGTTAATACAAGCATGTGCCCCACTATGGCCACTGTTGTCACTTGTTTCAGCCAACTTGTTGTTCATCACAGCCAATGAGCCAATGTCACTCAGAAGTCCTTTTTGAAGGTCATGATCCCCTGTTTCAACTATTTTATTGTTGGTGATGGCAGCTGGCCCAAAGCCATTGTGAGTATCACTCCAGGCTACCTTAAGATGTCTATTCTCTGTTTCTTGCACTTGTGGTTTTTGAACAGATGCATCTGCTACTCTATGAGGCACTGATGCTGAGGATGCCAGGAAGTCCCTTATGGCACTCATTTCTACCGACATACGTCGGGCATCAGTTTCACTCTCAAACACTGCTTCAGTATCCATAGAAACCTCACTTCTTAAGGGCCTTCCATCAGATGGAGGGGCTGCTGTAATACAATGTCGTCTTCTCAAGTGCTTGTGGGGCAGGTGTGCTTTTCTGTTACAAGTGCAACACTGCAGCAACCAGTTTAGAAATTGCTTTATCACAATAGAAATCACATTAAACAAAGAGTATATACAACAGACCCCAAGTAAGATAAAAATAAAGTTTCCAAAACCATATCCTTGAGTTTCATAGGAATGCCTTTGGCCACTTACTAGATCACCAAAGCCGATGGTACTGAAGGTGACAAAACAGAAATATAAAGAATCTATGTAATCCCAACCTTCAGCTGGTGTGTACATTGCAGATGCACAGCACGATATTATGATTGCTGCAATTGCTAAAATCAGCATGACATTGTAGACTGATGGTTTCCAACTCATTAAGTTACAAAGCTCTTCATCTAGTTTGTTTTTTCCTTGGCTACTTTCAGGAAAGACTCCTTTCATTCTTAGTTGATGTACTCGAAAGGCCCTCATAGTGACTGCCAGAAGAGTGATTATGCGCTCCAGAAAGAGATTGAAGAAGAGGATGGTACTGGCACAGCCAATCATGCCATAGAAGATCAAGAAAATCTTGCCTATTGCAGTTGCTGGTGTGGTCATGCCAAATCCTACAGGTAAATGGAAACAAATGAAGAGTGTTTAGAGCAGTGTTTCTGAAATGCAGTCATCAGTAAAATGTTATACAGAGACAGAGATCCTTAGTGCCCCAATTAAAGGGACACTGTCAGTCTCCTTAGGCCTCAAAGTATCCCTGGTTCAAAAAACACATTTTATGATTGCTTACATTTTGTAGAATTTGTTGATATACTGTAGCTGGTCAGTTTGATTCTGATTCCTTTTTACTTTTTAAAAGTAAAAAAACAGACTACCCACCATAATGTGGTTACCACACTAAAACATGTTTGTTTACAGCCCTTGATCAACTCCCACTGCATCTTTCCTGGACTTAGAAACACCCCCAACACAGTCTAGTCACTCATGATACAGTGGGAGGACTGAAGACTATTGCATCACGAGTGGCTGCACTGTTTGGGGGTGTTCCAAATGTTCAGTAAGTATGCAATAAGAGTAGCTCAATGATTTGAAACAAGACGTTTGGGTGTAATTACATCAATAGCAGGCATTTCTGTTTTACTAAGAAAGGATGGAACTAACACAACCAGCAACATCAACAAATTTTGGAAAAGTTAAGTAGTCATAAAATGTAGGTTTTTATCTAGAACGAGTATCATGTAGAAGGGGCTGACAGTGCTCCTTTAATAACCTTATGTAACAGCAAGTAAAAACACATGGGGGATACATTTGAAGGGAGAAGTTGGCAGGAACTAACTCACATCTACTGATTGAAAGGAGATGCATTTTAGGGGGACTGGGATAAAAATATGATACTCAAGCCCACCAGTAAGTTCTAGTCACTGTCAGGCATCCCAATTTTCTTGCTTGATAGTTACTGACTGTTCCTTTGGCTAGGGGTTGTGCACAAGATGCAGATGTCATGTTTTTCACAGTATTCCAGCAGTAGAATAAATGCAGGAAGAAGAGCAATAAATGTGACTGCCAGCTACTCTACGTAAAATAACAGAAGCTTCGAGTGTGTGATATTAGGTTCCACTTTTCCCTATCAATATTTAGCTTTTACAAATCTGGGATAATCTAGCTGCAATAATTCTCTTTTTATAGAGTGATAATACATATTTCCAAAGTGCTACACAGACTCATGTAAATAACGAAAGTATGGAAATATTTAGAAAAAAGGTTGAGTGCACCCTGGTTCAAGGAGCACTCAGCTGTTGGATGATTAATTAAAACTGTCTAAATAAAACCCATCCATTTTCTGGTGAAATGTATATAAACTCACTGATATCTTTCTGCGCATTTTACACACAGGGATGATGCCAGAGGACTGGGAAACAGCCAGTGTTGTCCACCCGTTCAAGAAGGGGGCATGGTGACACCCAGGTAACTAAGTGTGGCTTTAGCTTGGTTCTTGACAAACTGTTTGAGTCAATCATAGTAGATGTGGAAGTTTAGCACATGGGAGAGAATACATTGTTGTAACACAGTAATGCAGTAACACAGTGCAGATCAGAAGGTGTTGTAGTTACATCAGGTCCATCTCCGTGCTTCATAAGCAGGGATAAAATAAGTACTGTATGCTGTGCAGAAATGTACTAATTTATAGGATTTTCCTACCCATGCTATTACCCCACGTACTCTCTTATTCTCTTGCCAACCAGACATTTATTTATTTATTTTATTTCAGAATCACATTATTACTTTTGAGCCAAGAAGACTCTTTTACAAAGGTCCCAGATCAAAAGATGCAATACAATACAATGCAATGCAGTGCAGTGCAGTGCAATGCAATGCAATACAATACAATACAGTACAATGCAATGCAATACAATACAATACAGTACAATACAGTACAATGCAATTCAATACAATACAGTACAATACAATACAATACAGTACAATGCAATGCAATACAATACAATACGGTACAAATATGACACATATGGCAAGATGGCTAACACAGATATATAAGAGATTGGCAGTTACAGAAGTGCAAAAAAAAGATTAACAAAATCATCAGCTTTCATTTACACAATAATAAAGCTTCATTATCCAGACTTACACTTAAGGTCAGTACTATTTTTATCACCTCTTCTTCTACTGGTAGGCTTTTAGTTTGCCACCATCTGGGAGAAGAAGTGCCTCCTAACATTACCCTGAATTTATCATCTCTGAGCTTTAGGGCATGTCCCTACATCCTGCTGGGGCCACCAGATAAAACATCTCCATCTGCTTGAGTTTGTCTATACCCTTGAGGAATGGTCAAAGATGTGGCAGCTGGGGTTCAATGCCAAAAAGTGCAACTTTTGCACCTATAGCATAGGAACTCTGGTGATGAGTATAAAATGGTAGGGGGTACTGATGGTCACTAGACAACAAAGGGACCTTGGGGTTATTATATCAGAGGACCTCAAGTTAGCAGCACAGTGTGACAAGGCTGTTGGCATGGCTAGTGGGTGCTGGGGTTCATAGGGAGGGATTCGTCAAGCAAGAGGAAGGAGGTGGTACTGTTGCTGTATTGCTCTCTGGTATGCCCCCCAGCTGAAATACTCTATTCAGTTTTGGAGACCGCACCTCATAAAGAGCATAGACAGGGCAGAGGTGATCCACAGGAGCGCAATTAGGATGGTGCAGGGTTTGCAAGGGAAGCCCTACAAGGAGAGACTGAGTGATCTCAATATGTGCACTCTGGAACGGAGGGGAAAAAGAGAGAGGGGGGGGAGAGAGAGAGAAAGAGAGAGAGAGAGAGAGAGAGAGAGAACATGATCAAGACCTAAAAAGTTTATCATGGAGGTAAACAGAGAGTAGGTGGGGAGCCTCTTTCAAATGAGGATCAGCACCAGGACCGAGGGCACTTGAAGAAGCTGGAAGGGGAGGGAGTTCGGGAGAGATGTGAGGAAATATTTCTTCACCGAAAGAGTGGTAGACACCTGGAACAGACGGCCACCCAAAGTACTGGAGGCTAGAATGGCGGGGGCTTCAAGCATGCAGTAGGTGTATATTAGAACAGAGGCAAGGAGGCGGTCACTGGAGACCAGACAGGGTCTGCAGATGTAGAATAGACATAGAACACTTGGGCAGACTGGGTGGGCCAAACAGTGGAGACCAAAACTGCACACAGTACTCCTGGGGGGAACTTACCAAAGCCTTGTAAAGTGGCAGGATTACTTCCCTGCTCTGATGGATGATCCCCCCCCCCCGCTGAAAGCATCCTAGCACTCTGCAGCCCCTCTTGACAAAGGCCACACACTGCTCGTCTTGCTTCGGCCTCCTGTCTATCATGACTCCCAGGTCATGTTTCTCTTTTAGTCTAGCATGAGGAGCTCCACACAGTGTGTAGGTCCTGCCTCCTTTTCCCTTCCCTAGTACACATTAAGGGCATTGCACAATAAATGTGTGTTTAGATTTAATGTATGGAAGTGCATAATACTAGACCTAGAGGTGAGGAATCTGGATCAGACATATATCTTGAGTGATGCAACAGTGAACAGCAGAACAGCAGAACCGAGGGAAAGGATCTAGTAGTAATCATGGGCACTTATCTGAAGCCAGGCAGGCAATATGCTGCCTCATTTGAGACAGCAAGTACAGTGTTTGGATGTATGGGGGAGGAGCAATCAACAGAGTTGATCCTCCCCCTAGTGCAAGGTCTTGGTTAGACCATGCCTGGAGTATTGAGTTCCATTCTGGTCACTGCAGTACAATACAGAAGGAACATTAAAGAGATTGAGATGGTTCAGCACAGGGCCACTAAGCCGATTAACAGCCTAGTGGGCAAGAGCTAAGAGGAGAGACTGTATTTACTCAAATGATTAAATCTGTAGACGAAAAGGCTGAGAGTAGACATGATCATAGTGTGAATACTAAAGGAGACAGACGGGGTAGAGTATACACAGATGTTTGACCTGGTGCATAGAATCACGCAAGGGGTTCAGGGTCACCTTTCAAATTTCAGAACACTTTAAAAAATGTTACCAGCTTTAAGGTGCGGCGATGGGTGTTCAGTATGCTGCTATCCAGATTTGTGCTCAAGCCCAGTCACCAGAAGTGGAGACCCACAGGGAGGGAGTTTAAAGCCTCCTATGGATGCTTCCCTCCCGAGAGGGTGAGTCAGACTCGGGTCGCTTCTAGGTAGCTCCTTGTGGTGGTTTGTAGTTGGCATTCTTGGCAGTGTGCATCCTCAACACACCGTTGAATGCCCCATCTCAAGGATGATGCCACAGCCAGACCACTACGTGGGAGGTGGGTGGATTGGGGAAGAAAATGGAAAATGCCCACTTGGCCAACCGGATGACGGTGGCTGGTCCCCCCACTCACCACACAGCCTGGAAGTGTCCAAGCCAATTCCCCATTGTGTGTATGCACCTAATGTCAAAGGAATGCCTCTGGGCAAAATCTCTCCTCCTGGTACCTCCTCCTGGGGGGGATACATCAGGTCAACCTGGGCCACAGCACGGGGACGCTGAGAATGGTGATGAGGGTGGTTGGTGGGTTGGAAAAGTCCTAGATGGCATGGAGGGTTGGCTAGCTGAGGGGACGAGGGAGCATAAAGAAGTTGGCAAAAAAAAATGTATTGGGGGAATGTATTCTGGGGGAAGGTGGGTATTTTTTCATCTTGGGGCCCCCCCTCCAATTCTATCCTACATGTGCCACTGAGCTGGTGAGAGGAAGATGAACTAGATGATCTGTAGGATGCATCTGTAACTGAGTTACCAGATCAGTATGTCTTTCCTGGTAAAACTTTTGAAATAAATAAATAAGCAAAGCAAAGCAAACTTTATTTATATTAGGCGTCCTTCCAAAGCTCAGGGCAGCTTTACAAAAATACAGCATAAAATCCATAAGCAATAAATTAAAATTATAACATAGTCAATTAGAAATTTTAAAATCAGTTTCAATTTTAAAGTGCAGCAGCATAGCAGTATAATCATATTTCCACTAACCCATCAAATGCCTGTGCAAATAGATGAATAAAGAAAGAAATAAGTATGTATTCAATTATATTTATTCAGCAATGTCATTACAAGCAAGCATTATAAAAAGTAATTAGAACAAATGCTATACATGCAATCATTCTTTAAAAAAATGAATAAATAGGTAATTGTTTAGACAAGAGAAAAGAGAATACACTCAATACAATCATATACATGACAGGAAAATGTGACAAGTACACCCATATGTCACCTTTTCAATTTCAAGTAACTAAAATATCCAGCTAGAAGAAGTATTATATATACAAGCATTTGTCAATGCCGAATGTTTGCTTGCTGGCATTGGCATTGGTAGTGTAGGAGTTAGAGAGTTGCATAATAGGAATGGCAGTGAAGTATTGAACTGAAGCCAACCCCATCACCCCGCTGCAGAGACTGACAGACATTGGGGTGTGCCTTTGGGGCATCAGGCATAACGGCCATGCCATTTCACCACACCCTACCCTGCAGACACCGACAAATGTCACGGTGTGCCTTGGGGTCTTTGGGCCTTATGCTCACCCCCATTCCATAAGGAAATATGGTGAGATGGGTGCAGTATAGGAGAATGGGGTAAACTTTGGGGCTGAAGAATCCAAGGCACAACTCGATGCCTGTCACTGGCTGCAGGGTGTGGTTGTTATGGTCAGAAACCCTAACACCCCAGGCAACAATCTCAAGTCACACCCCTGATGTCTGTCAGTCTCTACAGGGTGGGGCATTAGGGTCAGAAACCCTAACGCCCCAAGTGTTCATTGGTATTTTCACTCCAATTTTTCAACATGGGTTTTTTGCAACCCACACCTCATGAACAGTGGCAATATCAGTTTGTTAGCCGAAAGCTGATTTTGCACAGCGACTACACCATTTGGCACCACAGGTGCGAAAACACATTTAGAACAGGATGTGAAAAATGACAGCTGTACTGTTTATGAGGAGATGGAAAAATGGCAATGTTGAAAAACTGGTTAAGTCACAAGCATGCGTAGAAACTGTAATTAGTTTGGGGACTGTTTACAGCAGATTGTCAACACAGGCATTTTGGGACCTCTGCTCATGAACAGTGTCACTGTGATTTTCATAATCTGTCCCAAACACTGATTTCCCACAGCGATCACGCATTTCTCGAAGTGCAAAACACATTTTGGACAGGGTGTGAAAATGACAGCTGTACTGTCCATAAGGAGGTGTGGAAAAATGCCACTGGTGAAAATCTGGACTAAAATATTACAAATTCATGAACTTATGAGTGTGCATGGAAACTGCGCAATGCATGCTCAATATTACAGTCATTTTATGGGCTTTTGTCACCAAATTTTCAATGTAGCCATTTTAAGATCTCTGCTCATGAACAGTGTTACTGTGATTTTGTTAATCTGTCCCGGACTTTGATTTTGCACACCGACCACGCCATTGTGTGCTACATGTGCAAAAACACATTTTGGGCATGATGTGAAAAATGACAGCTATACTGCTCATAAGGAGGTGTAGTAAAATGGAAATGTTGAACATCTGGAGTGAAAATATTAAAAATTTGTGAAGTTATGAGCCTGCATAGGAACTGTGCAACGCATGCTCATAAAACAGTCATTTTTGGGAATTTTTTCACCAAATTTTCAGCATTGGGTTTTGGGGGCCCTACCTCATGAACTGTGACACTGTTGTTTTGTTATTCTGTCCCAAAAGGTGGTTCTGCGCAGTGACTGAAAAATCAACTTTTGGGACCAAATAACAAAGTGACAGTGACTGAGTTCATGAGGTGGAGTCCCAAGAACCCCATGTTGAAAATTTGGTGAAAAAATTCCCAAAAATGGCCGAGATATGCATCAAAGTTGAAAATAACCCATTTATGCCATTATGCAGCTTACCAGTATTTCTTTAGTTAGCGGTCGGCTTTGAAGAGTGCAGATTTGTTCCCGGTCCACGAGATCATCGTGCCAGCCTCCGGAGTAAGTATGGGGTGAGGGGTGGGAGAAGGTGGATCTTGCAGAGGGTGGGTGCAGATTGGGGGAGGGGGTGGAAACAGTCAACGAGGGACAATTTTTTCTTACAGTTTTTTTTTTTTTTCCTTTTTCAGGAAGATGACGCAGGACTTTTGCCAGGCTGGGGTGGTCTTCCAGCGTGGCATCTGGAAGGTTGTTTGGGGGGCCCAGTGGAACTGACAGAGGACTGGGCACCCCCATTGGCCATACAGATGTCGGACTGTTGCCACGCTGGGGTGGGCTCCCAGTGTGGCAGTTAGAAGGTTGTTTGGGGGGCCAGTGGAGCCGACGGGGGATTGGGTACCCTGTTGACCATACAGATGTCGGACTGCTGCCATGCTGGTGTGGGCTTTCAGCATGGCACCTGGAAGTCTGTTTTGGGGGAGGCAGTGGGGCCGACGGGGGATTGAGCACCCCCGTTGGCCATATGGTGTGTGAGTGGGGGGGAGTGCATGCACCGGTTGGGATGGGCTCCCAGTGTGCTAGTAGGTGTTCAGGTCGGGGGGAGGAAGAACTGTCTATGATAGACAGTTCAGATGCAGTGTGACATGCAGGCAATTTGCATACAGCCAACAACGGCAGTATGCAAATTGCCTACATGTTACCACCACTGATTGCAGCGTTTTTTCACTTTCAACTGTACGCCACTGCATCTGAACTGCTGTCATAGACAGCTCCGACATGTACTGGTGCGGTGAGACAGCACATGCAAAAGGGAGCAGGGCATTGGAAGCTGAGTGGCACACCTATGAAAATTAGTATGGTGGCACTATGTTTCTTGCGCATGCATGCAAGCAAACATGATAATGAAACAAAAGCACCATGTAATTAGGAGAATCCCACAAATGATTTGGGCCTGGTTATCTACAGTCGTTTAACAAGAGAGTCCCCAGATCTCTAGTTCATAGGAAGAAGGCACAGCATAAGCTTTGCACCCGAATGCTGAATCCCATTCTGAGAAAAAAAAAGAACTTCTTTAATTACAGAGTATAGCTGGGCATTAAACAAAGGTGCTTTTGTTAAAAAACAAGTATGCAAGTATGTAGTTTAGGGTTATTACAAAGTCCTGATGATGAAGCTGACCTGTGTAGCAAAAGAAGTAGGCACTCATACTGGAAGGGGGTAGGGTAAGAAGAACATTAGAAAAAAGCATTGATTTACACAGAGGTTAGTGAACATGTAGAGAAGCCTGCCCAGTGAGGCTGTGGAAGCTAACATGATCCATGATTTCAAAGCAAGGCTAAACAGATTTCTAAGGGGCATTTAGGGTTATACAGTTTGATTAAGGGTAGCACTCTAACATGTTTAGATGTGTGTCCATACTCAAAATGGGATAGTCACTGTCATGTGGCAGAGGGAGCACAAGACTGACCCTAAGTTTATTTCATTATCACAACACTATGTTGACATGTTTTTGTTCAACTTAAGTATTGTTTTTTTTATAAGTTAACAGGACCTAGTCAGAACCAGAGGCTGACATCTGACCTAAGAGTGTAACTTATCCTAGCTGTGGAATAGGAAGTCCATAATACTGATCCTTACAAAATTCTCAATTTAAATTATCCTTTCTGTGTGGAAGCCAAGAGGAGGTGGCAGGGTGGGGCAAGGGGGATATCAGGTTTTCAAATGAAAGTCTTTGCTCTGCCCAAAACAGATCCCTACATTACAAGTCAGTGGGGGCAATCCACTGAAGGAATGGCACTTGCTAACATATTATTACTTTTCCAAAATTATACTGGAAAAGATCCTCTTTTAGTCAATCAGAATGCAGAGGTACTGTTCAGTCATTCTGCGACAAGCGGACAGTAGACTGAATTATGGAACAGTGGCTCTGCATCCTCATTGGCTAAGAACAATGATGGGAATGTGGCTCTGTATTCTGATGGGCTGCTGCATCTGTGCTCAGCCAATCAGAGAGCAAGCCCACTTTTCCCTCTCACGTCAACATGCAGCAGCCAGTTACAGACTGTAATAATGCTACAGCACTTCTGTGAGAAACAATTCCTGCTTTCTCACAGACACGCTGTAACATGACAAACAGATCTGGCAGTTCAGATTTTTATTTTTCCAGTATAATGACAGTAATACCAATAGTGTTCTGGGTTTCCTCAATAATAACCAGTGTGTGTGTTGAGGGGGGGGGGGAGTAATAAACTCCTTGGCCTTTGACCTTGGAGTTTATTACCCCTGGTCTGGTTATTACCTAGTACACCCAGACTACTATGATATTATCTATTATTTTACTAAGTTAAACATTCTAAACAATAAAATGGTACTAAATATATGGAACTAAATAGAATTTATTTTATTTATTTGAAAATTGGTAACCGGGAGAGGCACACTGAGCCGAGGCTCATTTCCAGGTGTGACCTGGGGGAAGCGAACAGTGGGAGAACAGCAGTACAATATACAATAACAAATCAGTGAAACAACGTTTGGCAAATTAAGTTGGTACAAAAGTAGATAAATACCAAATAGTTGGTACAGAGAATAAAGTGCAGTTACAGCTCAATAAAAGTCTAACAAGTATAATGGTAACAGTGGCAGCAATACACGATGGGCAAATAACTGACAATAGGTGACAGACTTGAAGGATGATCTTATGCCAAGCCTTGAGGTGGAGGGAAGAACAGAGGCGGTGGTGATGAAGTGAAACCAGTAGGCTGGTAGTGGGGATCCAGCCGGATGCCTCACCAAGGACAGGTGAGGCTTGTGCCAGGGAAGTGTCAAGAAAGGGAAAGGGGAAATTGTTTAACCAGGAAAGGCACACTAAGCTGAAACTAATTTCCAGGTGCCATCTGAGAGCACAAGGAAGTTAAGTGACTTGTTCTGGTTCACACAGTATGCAAGTGGGGGGGGCTGTGGGATTCAAATCCAGATCTCCAGGTTTGCAGCTTAGTGCCCAAAACCACAACGCTATACTGCCACCTTAGAAGAAGGGTAACAGGAACAAGTAGGAAGGGGCTGATGCTTCAACTGGTGCCTTGGGGAGGTAGGGGAGGAGGATAGGCATAGGAAGGAGGGGAGTGGATTCCAGAGTGGGGGGAGCTGAGAGGAGAAGGCAGATTGCCCAGTGGAGGAGCAGGGGTGAAGAGTGGCAAATGTGCGATGGCCCTGGAATGGAGAGAACAGACAGAAGAAAACAGTTAGGAGAAGAGAGAGGAGAAGAAAGAGAGAAGTGAATTAAATCAGTATTTGGATATGAAGGAGGTACAGTGAGCCTGGTGATGTGAGGACAGAGGGAGGTTGGATAGGGAGGAATAGAGGGAGCAATGGTGGGTATGGGGAGGGTGTTCATAACAAAGTGGCAAGGAGTTACAGGGATGTCAAGCCTGGCAAGGAAGGCGGAGGGGTAGTGCCACAGATCACATCTGCGTAGTTGAAGACAGGGAGCATCAGTTTTGTAACAAGCTCCCTATGGACCTGCAGAGAGAAACAGTCTTTGTTGCAGTACAGGGCACTGCACGTGGCACAGAGTTTTGCATGGATGGCATCAATGTGGGCTGAGATGTCAAGTTTACTGTTAAGCACACTCCGAGATACTTTTTTCTTTTCTAACTCTTTTTTTATCCTCCTCCTTTGCTGAGCCCCTGACTTTCTCTCTGGTGTGGATGCTCGGCACTACTTTGTCCCACCTTGCCTGAAGACTCCAGCCTTACCTTCCAGGGGGACT
The DNA here is from genome assembly GCA_016271365.2 of Neoceratodus forsteri. NCBI lineage: Eukaryota > Metazoa > Chordata > Ceratodontiformes > Ceratodontidae > Neoceratodus > Neoceratodus forsteri. Next base: position 503,783,130 of record CM028132.1, read on the forward strand.
CCCCCTTGCTCCTCTGGCTCTCGGACCTCCCGGATCTAAGCCCCCCAGGACGGGACCGCCGAAATTCCTCATGGCAACCTTTCTGAGAATCCAGACAGAGGACCAGGGAATGAGGAAGCACTGGAGGTGGGCTAGAAGACCCGGCATTGGGTGTGGAGGTAGGCCACTGGACCTACCTTCACCTACTAGGGGACAAGGTGCTTTTCCGTGTTTTCTTGATTCCCGGGAGCGTGGCATGGCATGCACTGACTTCCAGCGCAGCGTGGACATGTTCCAGCACCCACCTGCAGGGCATCTGCTGCAGCTTCCATACCCCTTTCTATGATCCTCACGAGATGCTTCACCCAGTCACCACCAGGAACTGCCAAAGCTGTGCGAGGCCTCTGACTCTCCCCGGGAAAGGAGAGCTGCCAATCGGCAGCTCAATCCAAGTCTGCACCCTCCCCCTGGCTGACCTCCGGTGGCCCGAGCTCACTTCTGAACCTAGGGCACTGGCGTGGCGCGAGGTGTGGCATCCAGCACCTCAACCCTCAGCACCACCGGGCTGGTCACACGCTGAGATATTTGAAGGACTGAACTGCTTCAAATGGGGGGGGGCATCCATTGTGGAGAAGATCGGAGGGGCAATGAGTCTGGCCAAGTGTCTGACTGGTACAAAAGGTCATGGACACTACTTTTTTTTGTGTTGACTCAGAGTTGGTTAGATTGTAACCAGTGCAGAACATTGTTGAAGTTCTGTTGGAGCAGGTCTTTCACAGCTGCAGTGGAAGGACCAGAGATGAAGATGCCTCTGTCATTAGCATACATGTGAATATGCGAGTTGGCACAGGCAGAAAGGAGGTAATTCTGGAAAAAGGAGAAGAGGATGGGGCCCAGGATGGAGCCGTGTGACCTACTGGGTCATTCCGCCGTATGTAAGACGGCGTATATCAAAACCGCGCAACACAGACAGCGCAGGTGGGAATAGCGACAGGTTGTAAAACTGCTACAGTAAATGGTCTATGTGCTGTTGTGCACCCTATCACTGTTTTCTGGCAGATGATAAGTCCTCTGCTGGGAGGAGGGTCCACCGAGCAGCTGCCGTGGCTCAACAGGATGAGCCACAGGCAGCAATGGAGGCGGGGTGTCTGTGGATTGAGTACTGAATTCTGGTCTGAGACACATGGAATTTTTCTTTATTTTACAGTTTGTGCAATTTAATTGTACAACTTCCTCCCGAAGTTGATTATTTTAGTTGAGGAGATTCAGGGGTGCGGGGGTCAGAGCCCCCTGCAAAAAGTAGAGAAATGCCATTGACAATATATCACTCTGTACTGACAGTGCAGTATATTGCTGCGGCATTGCATCTTGTGACATTATGACCCCGTGCCACCCTGTGGAACCCCAGCTTGGATGGGTAGTGGAGGTGACAGGGCACCTCCTACCTGAACCAACTGTTGATGGACCATAAGGTAGGAACAGAAACAATCAACGGAGGGAGCTGAAAGGCTAGCAGAGCTCAACTTCCATAGGAGGAGTGGATGGGACACTGAATCAAAGGTTTTGGCCAGATTGATTAAAATGGTGCCATGATTTGTCCCTGATCCATCCCAAAGAAGACAGAATCAATGGCACACAGTAGGAGGAGATGATGGAATGGTGCTTCTGGAAGCCAGACTAGAAGGGTGATAGGAAACTGGAGGATAAAAGAAAGTCAAGGAGTCTGGAATGTACTAGTTTCTCTTGGAGGTTAGAGAAGGAGTGGAGGAGGGAGATGGAACAGAAGTTGCCAGGGGAGGATGGGTCACCCCTTTTATGAAGTGGTATAACTTTGGTCAGTTTCCAGGATTAAGGAACAGAGCAGAGGGTGAAGGAAAGGTTGAGTAACTGAGTAAGGGGAGCTGCAATGACAAGCTGAAAGGTGGAGGAGCTTAGGATCTAGACTGTCAGGGCTGGACATAGACAGGTTGAGGGAGGAGAGGGCAAGCAGAGTTTCCTGGATAGTGACGGTGGGAGTGGAAACCTGGGGAGGGTGGGAATGGGAGGAAGGGGGAACAGGAGGGGAAGAAGAAGAGGAGTTAGGAGGGGGAGAAGAAGGGAGGGGGCAGGTTGTGAAGAACTCATTAAATTTAGTGGCAGCAGTGGTGGGATCTGATACAGGTGAACCATTAAGGGTTAGGGGTGCAGACTGAGCAGTGGGGGATCGAAAAAGAGTGTGCATAACCTTCCAGAGCTAGCTGTGCAGTTAAGGTTTCTCTGGAGGTTGGCCTTGAAATAGTGAGATTTCATGGCCTAAACAGCCTTTGTACAGTTGTTCCTCAGAGCCCTGTGAGTGATGAGGTAGGGAAAGGAGTGGGACAATTTTATGGCGGGCCCGGGTGAGAGCACAGGACTTGCACAGATCAATGATTTCAGAGGAAATCCAGGGGCGGTGGGAAGTTTTGACACTGGATTTCCTTGGGGGAGGGCATGCCTGCCTCAGACAGAGAAACATTTGGAGTGGAATAGTGTGAAGGCCACATCCAGATCAGAGGCAGAGAAGATGACTGAGCAGTCAGTTGCAGTGAGGACACTTAGGAGAGACTCAGACCAAACATATTTTGAGGAGGAGGAGGAGGGGTGGGACGCTGGATTTTTCTGATGCAGAATGTTATGCAGTGGTCACTAAATGAACCTGGCAATATAACTGCTGCAACAATTTGGTGGGGGTGGGAGATTGGAACCCACTCTAAAAAGGTGCGATTAATGGAGTGGGTGATTGACTCAGGTGAGTTCTGGAATAATCTGGGAAAGACAAAGGGACTCAGTCCTATGCATAGTAGATTTGGAGAACAGGAGCCAATTTATGTTAAAATCCCCAATGAGGATGAGTTCACTTATAGATTAGTTGGAGGTCATGGAAGAAAGAGAGTTGACTAGGGAAGAGTGTCAGATCTTAGGAAAGGCATAGAAAACCCCAATTATTATAGTTACAAAAGAGGGGAATGATAGCCTGACTAGGATAGATTCATGGGAGGAGGATATGTCCTCCCTGATGGCCATAGTACAGGAGAGGCTCTGGCAGAAATAGATAGCTATATCTCCTCCATGGTTCCCCTATCCTGCCTGAAGATATGAAAATTAGAAAGGGACAGGCTAGAGTTCAGAGTCCTGGATTCCTGGAATAGAACCAGAATTCAGAAACACAGAGGACATTAGGAGAGTGTAGGCGAGCTCAGGCAGAGAGAAAATCGAGCTCAGTGAGAAGGCTGCTCGCATTTAGATGGTAAATGCTAAGACCTTTGACAATAGCAAAGGGAGGGGTATGGACCAGGGTTTGTCAACACGTTGCAAGTCAGGAGGAGGAGGAGAACTGAAGAGAAAGATGGAGTTGGGCTTCCTGCCTTTGGATTGGGTAGGAGAGCTGTGAGGAGAAGGGCAGTGAGGGAGGGAGGGAGGGCACAATGGAGAAACTCCAGGTTGAGGGAGGGTGGGGGGAGAGCCAAGGCAGATAAGGAGGAGGAAGGGAGGGGTGAGAATGGGGGGAGGGGCAAGGGAAAGAGGGTAGGGGAACTGGATGGTGGAGTTAGAGGGGTAGGAGGAGAAGGGGGAAATGGAGAAGGCAGTGGTGTGCAAAGAACATTGTGGTGAGGATGTGGGAGGCAAAAACAAAGAGCAAGCAGTAACCACAGTAATTAACAGTACACGATCACAGGATTGGTCAGTTAACTACACAATGAGACTAACAATGAGAGAGGTATTGCTAAGTAGGCAAATAAACAGTTAGGCAGCACGGTGAACAGCAGTCGCTATGTGGTGCTCAGCAGTGGGGTAATCAGCTACAGTAAGCATGTGAACAGCAGCCATGGCTATCTGGTAAACAGTATGATGGGATGACCCAGTTAGGGGGCAGACATAGATAAGCAAATTCAAATGTAAAATAAACAGCTAGGTAGTGCAGTACTCAATTGTGCTAAAAAAGTTAGCTGTGGCTACGTGGTAAGCAGTATGAAGGGGTGACCCAGATACGGGGTCAACACAATTTAAACACAGGTGTTTAGATTATATAATTACAAGTAAGCAGTGCAAAATATGACTGAGTTATGCAAAGTATATTGTAGCTGGTGGCTAAGGCAAACACAGTTTGTAGAGGTGTCCCAGATGGGGAACAACCACAAAAACATTATTACTGCAGTGACAGACTACAAAGTTCAGCAAAGCAGTTTAGCAGAGAAGGAGGCAAATGTGGCACCAGTATATTTGAAAGACCCAGATAGGGAGCAACAAAAAAGAAGTAGTTCTATACCGGAGGAGCTAATTAGGGCAGTAACAGCTAGGCAATTCAGAGAGCATGGCAGCAGAAGACTATAAGGAAGTAGAGGTGCCTCAGCTAGGGAGACCCACAGCACTAGAGTTAATTAGAAGGGTCCCAGGCAGCATTGCTGGCCAATGGCCAACACTAGGATGACTCCAAGCAGACTCCTCAGAGTGATGTCCTTTGTACTTGGTTCTTAGCATGGAGGACCGCAGTGCAAAAGGACTGCATGGTGATTTGTGCCAATAAAAGGAGAAGTGAAACATGATTGGTGGTGGGGCAGAAGTGAGGAGGTGCTCAGGAAAAGCACCCGCTGATGGAAAATCTGCAGCAGGCTAAAGGCTGAGGCAATCAAGAAGCAGTAGATAGTTAAGATTTTAGTGAGTAGCCCTTGCAACCCCTGCGCTGTGTCTGAGTGAGCTGGTGGCGTCCGAATGAAACAAAGTCCATTGCTGAATTTGAATACAGTGTTATCTTTCTAAGAGTTTTATCATTTATTATTCAATCTAATTTGATGCCTGTGTATTGCACGACCACTTATTAAATTTTTTTTTTTAATCACAGTTATAAACTGGAGTCGTACACTGACATTAGATAATGCTGAGAAAATTAAGTATGTAACCATTAATCCAAATATGTTAATAACACTATGAGTGCACACATTTTGAATCAGCCTCCATATGCTACAGAACTTACTCTGTTTCCCACTGTTAGCTGGTGCAGCAGTCCATTATCAGTTATTTATGGCTCCAAATCAATGCATTTAAATTCCAGGAAAGTTAATAGCATTCACTTTTTTTTTGTTTAAACTTTTTATTAAGTTTTTGCTTGGATACAAATATATACAAACAAATACAAACACTGGAATGACAAACAAACTACACTCATCCAAGTATCTATCAACTATATATATATATATATATATATATATAATGGTAGCACCATAATATAGTTACTGTAGGGTTGAGGAAACGTTTACATGTTAAACCCAAAATTTTGCACCTTAATAACTTTGCAACAGTTTGACAGATTTACCTGAAATTTGGAATACATGATCAAGAACCACAGGCCTTGCGATCTGCCAAGTTTCGTACCGGTCAGATATACGGCTGCGGAGTTATTAAGCGTGATCTGTGCATGCGTTTACGCTTTTTCTGGAATTCTACAGTCGCGCCTACAGGTCGCACGGTTTGCGCGACCGGCCCGAAATCTTCAGGGAACGTGCGGCCGGGGTCCCCGATGTGCCTTTCGAAGATCTCATGAGAAAATATTAAACGGTTCAAAAGTTATTCAAAGCCGGTCCAGTGGCGCTGAGGGTTGAGGCGCTGGACGCCACACCTCGCACCACGCAGGCGACCCGGGTTCAGGAGCGGAGGAACTGCAAGCTCCACTTGGGGATGGGCGGCCATTGAGCAGCATGGATGTCGGCGCGTGCGTCATGACGCCGGGGGAGGTTACCTGCTGCTCGGGGAGGGAGAAAAACGCGGAAAAAGCTTGCCTCAGCCGGGAAGATGGGAGGACCATGGCCGTGCCCACGATTTGCCTGTGCCCACCCAGCAGACCTCAGACCGACGAAACATAAGTAATGGGGTTTGAGCCCCCGCCTCATCCCCGCCCGGGGGGTAATCCATGGCTCCATGGGGCCTGGGGTCTGCTTGGGTAGGGTTCCAGGCAGTGGGATGTCCAGTTGTCCCCCCTGAAGGGTCGGAGGTGGCAAGCTAGGGAGGAGGAATAAACAGAAATTTCAAAAAAAAAAAAAAGTTACTCAAAAAACAATTTCCCATTATAAGTCAATGGGAAAAGTTAGCAAAACGTTCGACAGAGTCGCAAATGCATTTTTACTTTCGCAAGTGGCCCTCTTACTTTCACAAATCTGCCATCTTGTTTTCAGTTAGTGATCAGAAAAATGCTTGGCATTTAAATTTGGGACCCTCTAGCAACCTAATTCTTTTTGTATTCACCTAGTCGGACCCTGAGGATGCTAGCCATGTCTTTATTTTGGGGTAAAACACCCCAGAAATATGTTTTTCAAATTTCTGGAAAAAGTACTTTCGCAAAGTACTTTCGTGCTCATGAAAGTGTCGCAAATTTTTGCAAAAGCTTTCACAAATTGCGACGGTACTTTTCTAGTTTGTGGAAAAATGACAGCAATTCTTTGGCACTCCGCTGCAAAAGAACGGTTTGGAGTTTTGGGCTGAAATTTGGAGGGAATGCAGCCGACATCTCACAAATATGCCTTTCAGTGTTTCTTTGAAAAAATATTACAAGGTGGCAAAGTTAAAGCACTCCAAAGTTGACACTTTTTCCCATAGGATAACATTATGGCATACGATGCATTGCAGCAATTGTTTGGCGCCCTGCTGCAAAATAACGGTTTGGTCTTTTGGGCTGAAATTTGCAGGGAACACAGCCAACATCCCACAGATGTGCCTTTCAGTGGTTTTGTGAAAAAATATTACAGGGAGGCAAAGTTATGGCAGTCCGAACTTCTGTTTTTTTCCCATAGGATAACATTACGGCGTTCGCCGCGCCTTTCAGGGCCCATATCTCGAAAGCGGTGCGAGATACGGACTTTTTGTCGAAAAATTTCTTAGCTCCCTAGCAAGCACTAAGTACAAAACTAGCCGGGAAAGTGATAATTCATATGACTTTTAAATTTTTTTTCTCTGTTATACGGTTACTGAGACATAAGCAATTTACTATTCCAAGTCCTCATTTTTGTGTTCCGAGAGTCATTATTTTCCATACATTCTTTGTACTCACTGTCTTTCTCTATACAGCTTTTGGGTAAAACCAGCTTGTGCACTTACATTACTGTTACCATTACTGTTTCTGCTTGTGGTTCCGTACCCGTTTCAGTTACCGTTCATGTTTACGCCACCATGTGCGTTACCCTTTGCGTTTTCATTTGCGGTTGCGTTTGCGTTGTTTGTTACATTTCTGTCTACAGTACTGTTTCTCTTTCTGCTTTGCTTTGCGTCACCATGCGCATTACGATTTGCGTTTGTGGGCACAATGTTACTATGTGACAAGACATCACGTGGCGGGGGCCCCGCGCTTCCGCCGCCGCATTACATTCACTATTTCTCATTATCATTCTCCTATTCCTCAACTTCTTTCCACATGTGATGGGGTGACACTTAGGGCTGATGACCCCAATGCACACCCCGATTCCATTTGGGGGGGTGGGCTGGAGGGGTGCAAAGGGGGTTTCAACCCTAACATCGAATTTCCTTGCTTTAGTCGCTGTGGAACAACCCTAACTGATGCATTAAACAGAGTTTTTTGCCTCTAATATATATATATTTATATACATAGGTCCACAGATACCACACAATTCATTTTCAATCAGTTACCCTCTTTCCCACATTTCTCCCAAAATAAATTCCTACCTCTCAGACTATATCTTATCACTGATTTAGGTATGGCTCCATGTACCTTTGGCCTCAGCTTCTCATCTGCACGACCACTGCTCCCTCCATGGTCAGTGTAGCTAAAAAGGGGCTCCAGGTAGAATAAAAGCTTTCCAGTTTGTCCTTTACCTGGCAAGACCTCCTCTCCATACCCAGAGCTCCTATAATCAACGAGTGCCACTGGCCAATGGTAGGATCCTCAGCCGATACCCATGTATTCAATATGGCCTGTTTAGCCTGCAGGAGCATCACTCTAACCCATTTCGGGTGTATGGACCACTCGTCCCCCTCTTCCGTCTCCATACCGAATAATAGGCCAATTTGGGTGACTGGTACCTCGAAGTCCAGCATGTCACTTAGGTCTTGTGCTACCTTTTTCCAGAACACTTGTAGTCTTGGGCAGGTCCAACAACAGTGAAAGTATGTACTCTTCTGTTCCTTGCACCTACTACATAGCTCAGGTATCTCCGATTTATGTCAGGCAGTATAGTATATGGACAAATTTATAAGCTGATTCTTTATATTTGTTTGAAAGGAGTAGACCCATATGTGTTCCTAACATCAGGCCCAAGTTATACTCTGAAATCATGGCCCCCAGATCCCTTTCCCACAGTTGCCTGGTATTTTGTGTCAAATCCCGGGTGTTGTCTCATATAATGTGGACCATCACCTCAATCATGCCTCTAGAATCCCCCCTGGCCTTACAAATCAGTGCTTCTGCCTTCTCCAAGGGTATATCTTGGCCCTCTTGTTTTTTTATCTGCTTACAGTAGTCTCTGGCCTGAAAGAACCGAAACATATGAGTGTTTGGTAGTCCTCTGGCCTCCTTGATTTCTTGAAAGGAGCACATATCTTTCCCTCTGTAGAGATCTCTTATACACTGCACCCCCCTACTATCCCAGACTCTGAACCCCTGGTCCTCCAACCCCGGCCTGAAGAAAGGATTCCCTGCGATTGGCAGGAGCAACGTCTCTACCTCTTGCCCACCCAGCACCTTCTTAAACTGTGTCCAGCTATCTATTGTCATCTTCCCCAGTGGACTGGCTGTGTCCTCTCCAGCATATATCCTCTTACCTTCTTTAGCAAGGTATGCTGAGAGCCTGCCCTGGGCCTTCATCTCTTCTAGATTTATTCAGCTAGCAGCTGCCAGTCTAGCAACCCAGTCCTTTATAATTCTCATTTGTGCAGCCAGGTAGTAGCTCTTTAAGTCAGGGAAATTTAGTCCTCCCCCCCCTTGGGCTTGCTTTTAACCTGCCCAGGCTGATTCTGGCCCTTTTCCCCTGCCATAAGAATTTGGAAAATCCCTTCTCCAATTTCTTAATATCCCTCCCATTGGAAGCACCTGAATCAAGTACAGGATCCTTGGCAGGAGATTCATTTTAATCAAGTTCATCCAGCCTATCCAAGACAAAGGCAAAGCCTTCTTAGGGTCACTCGTGTTCAGCCACTAGAGTTTTTACTAGTGGGGCATAATTTAAATTATAGAGAGCCAAAATGTGTCTACCAATATTTAATCCCAGATATTTAAGGGAAGAGTGAACTACTTTAAACCCCCACTGATCTCTCCCAGATCCCACCCCTTTACCAAAATACAATACCTCCGACTTCTCCAAGTTAATCCTATACCCCGAAAAGCTGGCAAAACTCCCAATGATTTCCAGAAGGGGCGGTACCGAGTGATCTGGATCTCTCAGAAACAAAATCAAATCATCCGCATATAGGGATATTTTATGTTGGATGGCCCCTTGGCCTTCCATTCCTCTGATATGTGGATTCTGCCTGATGGCTCTGGCTAGGGGCTCAATCGCCAAGGTGAAGAGCAGTGTGGATAGTGGGCAGCCCTGCCTCGTGCCCTTAAAGAGAGGAAACCCCTCTGAAAGCACTCCATTGATCAGTATCGAGGCCAGCGAAGAGTCATATAAGGCTTTCACCATTCCAATAAAATCCTTTCCCAGACCAAATCTTTCTAGGACCTCAAACAGGTATTCCCATTCAATCCAGTCGAAGGCCTTCTCAGCGTCCAGGGACAGAATTGCTGTCACACCTGGGGGCCGAGAAGAGCAATGCACCACATTTAGGGCCCGCCTCACATTATGGTAGGAGTGTCTCCCCTGAATAAATCCTGTTTGGTCTGGGTGTATTATCTTTGGGAGAAGCCCCTCCAGCCGGGCAACTAGAACCTTGGCATAGATCTTGGCATCCACATTCAGCAAGGAGATCGGTCTGTATGAGGCACAATCTTGCAGGTCCTTCCATGGCTTCGGGATGACACATATCATCGCTACCCCCATGGTGGCCGGGTGTGGGTTCCCCTCCTTAACTTCTTGAAATAGTTCCCCCAACATTTCCACCACCTCCTGACCCAATTCTTTATAAAATTCAATCGGAAGGCTGTCTGGGCCAGCTGCCTTACCTGGCTTCATGCTCTTTATGGCCATTTCAATCTCCCCCCTGGAAATTCCCTTGTTTAATTATTCCCGTTGCACTGTATTGAACTGTGGTATTTTAACCTTATCCAGGAACTCTTTTGCCTTATTTAATGTGCCCGTATATTCTGCTCTGTATAAGGCCTGATAAAACTGCTTGAACCTAGCCCCTATAGCTTGGGGTTCTTTAACCATTGACCCCCCTTCCCCCTTTATGTCTTGAATTCTCGTGCCTCACCTCGTCCCCTTAATCAAATTCACCAGCATAGGTCCTGGTTTGTTGCCCCACTCATAAAATTTGTGTTTTAACAGGAATAATTAGGTTCTTGCCTGTCCCATCAGTAGATTATTTTGGGTCACTCGTGTTGACGCCAGCATGTGCAACACCCTAATCACTCCCCCTCTGGCTGCCTCACGTTCCAGTTCCCTAACTCTTAATTGGAGCCCCTCTTGTTTCCTACATTGCTCTTTTTTATATCTCGCCACAAATCCTATGATGGCTCCCCTTAGGTATGCTTTCCCTTCGTCCCAAAATACCTGCTTAGATGGTGTTGTGGCCCTATTTAAGTCCACATAGCTCTTCAATTGATCCTTTAGAAAAGTTTTGAATTCCTCAGACCCCATCAGGTACAGTGGTAATCTCCATGAGGCAGGTCTCGACCCCTTAAGTTCAAATTCCAATGCCATGATTACCATGGCGTGGTCTGATATATGTATAGGACCATGTTTAATCTCCACTAATTTATGATACCAGCTTCCCTCTATGTATATATGATCCAATCGGGACCATGTCTTGTGAGGGTTAGAGAAGAAAGTGTATCCCCTGAGTGATGGGTTAGCTGTTCTCCAGGCACCCAGCATATCGAGGTCAGCCAGCCCCTCCCTCCATCGTTTCATACATCTCCCCCTTCCCCTTGCTTTGCAAATGGTCCAGTCTTGGATCCAGGGTACAGCCGAAGTCTCCTCCCATTATCAGCCCTGGAAATTTCTGTCATACCAGTAGGTCCATAATGGATCGGTAAAACAGGAGTTCAAAAATAGCTGGGGCATACACACTGCCATATGTGACCCGTGTGCCGTGCAACCTCCCTTCCACAAATATATACCTCCCTTCCCTGTTATCTTGTACCACCCTCTCAACTTCAAATGGAAGGTGCTTATGAAAAAGCACTGCCACTCTCCTTTTACATGAGGAGAAGGAGGCTGCATAGCATGACCCTACCCAGTTCCGCACCAACTTTTGGTGCTCCGAAGGCGTCAAGTGTGTTTCCTGTAATAGGGCGACATGGGTGTGCACCCTCCTTAAAGCTGCTAACAAGCTGGTAAGTATAACTGGGGAGGAGAATCCTCTCACATTCCAGGAGACAACATTTACCCTCTCTTTACAAACCATAATAAAACAGGATCAGTCACATTCCCCCTTCCTTGAGTATCATGTTTTCCAATGACTTCCATGTCAATGCACATCGTAATGTTTTCTACCTTATAGTGTACTGTGGACCCATCACACAAATAACAATTATAACACATAACATATAGCCTAAGAACATTCACTTTTTTTCCATAACTATGTACATATCCCCCCCTCTTCTTCCCTCCCACCCCCCTGACATACACCATCCTCCCACCATATATGAACTTTCCCCCAAGTATACTGCAGGGTTTGAATCATAAAAGATCAACCTTTGCACCCCCCAGACTAGTATCTATTCTTCTGATCTTCTCCACCATTTCTTTACCCCTTCCTCTTATTCATTTACAGCCTCTTGATACGGCTCCATATGCACCTCCGGCTCCCCACCTCTATATAGACTATCAGCGCCCAACCCACTCAACATAACCCTGTCAACTCCCCTTATCCCCTGGAATATGCCAATCGACTGGCTTCTCATAGATTCACTCCGACTATAGTAACCTTGCAGGCGTAAGTTTCTGTAGTCCCTGTCCACCCCCCGCCCTTCTCATCGAGGTAGGAAAACCCCTCGTACCTGCACTCCATCGAGGTTAGGCCGCAGGAATCAGATACAACGTGTAGGCCCTCCTCACTGGCCTGGGCATTCCTGCAAAGCCATCCAACTGTCTGCCACTCTATGCATGTCCTTCTTAATGTGGCATAGCAAGAGAGAGCCATTTGTGGTACCCCTCTTATACCCAGTCCATGCTTCCCCGGGGGGCCCATACCAGTCGTTTCTTCTCTGATGTATTCATCGGTGCAACCCGATTGTAGAGCAGTTGTCCGCCATCACAAAGCAGGGGCAAAATACAATGATCATGGGTCCTGTCTATCTATCTTAGTTGACTTCCAGGGAATAGTCAGGCACTCTCTGCCTATAGGCAGACTCCAAAAGTCCCACATGGGCACCGCATCAAACTTCAGAGATCGTATGTCCGGCATTAACAATAAAATAGAGTCCTAAAGCTGGGCCTCTCCTCCTCCCTCCGAGTTGCTCCATCCATTCTCTCTCCAGACCTGTCAGCATAACTTCTTTGTCAGATACGTGACAAACTTTGCCGCTTTCTCAGCTTCCCAGAAACTGCAGGTGGCCCCTTTGTGGTGGATTTTCAAAGTTGTTAGGAAAATCATGTACCATTACATTTTCAGCCATTTGCAATCAGCTATCACCTCACTGAACTCCTGTCTCTTCTTTCCAATTCTCAGAGAGTAGTCCTGCGAAATAAACAGGCGAACCCCCTCATACTTCAGCTCAGGGGAATTTTGATAGGCTTTCCAGAGTTCTTGCCTGTCCTTGAAATTGTGAAACCTAAATATAATCTGTCTCGGGGGTTGTCCCGGTTGGGGTCGTGGCTGCACCGCCTGGTGTGCCCGCTCTAACTTATAGCGTCCCCCTTTAGGTTTTAAGCTGAGTAAGGCAGGCAATTTCTGCATGCAGAACTCTAAAATATCAGGGCCCTCCATACCTTCAGGGAGGCCTCGGAGTCGTAAATTGGATCTACGGTGGTAATTTTCCTGGTAGTCCAGGGCCTCCCTGAGATCTTGCACCTCTTTTTCTAGATCCGCCATGCGCTTCAGGATCAGGCTCACAGAGTCTTCTACTGCTGAGATATGGCCCTCTGCTTCCTCCATGCGTTCCATCTGTTGCTCGAGTTGTGAGTCTATCGCTGCCAGTTTTCGGTCGATTTTCCCTTCCAGCCTCTCAAATTGCAGGGACAAAGCTCCCATCAGTTGCTCTTTCAACTCCCGGCTGATCTCAGCCATTTCTGCGGCCAAGATAGAGATCGGGCCAACTGGTCCCCCTTGACTCGCCGCCGGTGGCTTTTTGTTACTTTTCGTGCCCGCCTGTTGTGATTTACATCCCGATTGCACAACATATTCATCCATATCAAGACACTTTTCTTCGCGGGCTCTTTTGTTGCAAATTTTGCCGTCAGATTGCAGTGGATTATCGGTTTTTCCCAGTCCGAGGAGTGGGGCTCAGCAAAGACACGTCCTCACGCCATGAAGTAGTCACGTGACCCCCAGCATTCACTTTTAAAGTATAATTAGTGCCTACTTTAACTGGTATAAATATTCTTAACTCATTGAGCATACCATAGAAAAATATTTCCTCTGGAAAATCAATATTAAATGACTGCCATCTTCAAATTCAAAGATAAAAAGTTAATGAAATCGTGAAGCAAACAGTTTTAAGATGTCAGAATATTGGTCACTAAATCTGTTTCCTCCCAAGTTCATATAGTTCAGCATGTGCAACTGTGACCAGGAATAACATAATTAAGCTCCACTTCAGGGCCAGGATTCACAAAACTTTGCCCCAGCACAAATCTAGTTTTGCATGAGTAAACCGGGCTTTGCACTGATTTGTCATTCCAAAAAGCTGGTTTGCGTGCTCAAACCAGGTTTGCACCGGAGCAAAGTGTGGAGGGGGCCGCAATACAAATGAGGTGGAGAGGACATGAATATCGGGGCTGTCTGATTCACAAAGCATTTGTTCCATGCAAGGGCCTCTTGCATGGTCCCCTTGTGCAGAGCAAATGTCGTCAGCCAAGACCTTGCCTTATCCCACACAACCCTAGTGGTTGGCGGAGGTATTATGGTGGCCCCCCCCCACCTGATCCCCAGCACAGTAGTCCCTGGTATCCAGTGGTCCCTCCCCCCTCCAGATCCCTCACCTGATGTATGTCAACATTTTCCTTGGTGTCTAGTGCCCCCCCCCACCAATCCCACTGCTGATCACTGGCCTGATTGCTAAAATAGAAGTTTTCCCTGGTGCTAGTGGTTCCCTCCGTGATTGCCGATCGCCAACCCGAACACAAAAAAATTAGTTTTCCTTGTGCTACTGCCCCCCCCCACCGATTGCTGGCCTGATTGTTAAAATACAAGTTTTCCCTGGTACTAGAGGTCCCCCCATGATTGTCAATTGCCAGCGCGATTACAAAAAATAAGTTTTCCTGGTGCTAGTTGTCCCCCCTACGCTGATCACCAGCCTGATTGTTAAAATGGAAGTTTTTCCTGGTGCTAGTGCACCCCCCATGATCACCAATCGCTGGCCCGATTACAAAAACATAAGCCTACTTAGTGCTAGTGGTCCCCTCCCCATGATCGCTAGCCGAGTATAAACGTATAAGTCGTTCCGGTGTCCAGGAGTCCCCCATCCCTATACCCCGTAATGTCAAAGAACACCATTCCCCAGTGCCCAATGTTCCCTTCTCCCAATTGATCCTAATGTCCAGTAAAATATAACCTGTTCCTGATGTGTAGTGGTCCCCCCCCACCTGATCCCAATGCCCGGTTAAAGCAGCAGTACTACCTAACCAGGAAGTGATCAGTTTCTAGGTTTGTAGTGCCACAGTAAATATGGCGGCTGCTATCTAGTACTGACTGCTTTCAATATGGTGGGTGGCAGAAATATAAACAAAAACAAAGAAAAAAGGAGCAAATTACGGGGCGATAGGTACAATGCCAGTGGGAAAGATTACCAGGTAAATGTTCAAGAGAGCACGGGGAATAAACTGTTGAAAAAGCTCAGGTCTTTTTTTATCTTGCACAGCTGCTTTAAAGTATAACAAAACCCTGGTGTCTAGTTGTTTCCCCCATGATCGCCGGCTTGATTGTACAAAAAGAAGTTACCCTGGTGCCTAGTGGTACCCCCCCTCCACTGATCGCTGACCCAAGTAGAAATAGATATGTTTCCCTGGTGTCCAATGGTCCCCCTACCCCCCGCCGATTGCCAGCCCAATTTGACAAAAATATCTTTCCCTTGTGCTAGTGGCCCCCACCACCGATCACCAGTTCGATTTGACAAAACTATTTTTCCATAGTGCTAGTGGTCACCCCTGCTGATTGCTGGCCCAATGTTGTTAATAAATCTGTCCCTGGTGTCCAGTGGTCCCTCCACCCACCCACCCACACCTCTGCCACATGTATGAATCAGTATTCCCTGGTGTCAATAGCCCCCCCCCACAGCATGATCTCCTGTAAATTCAAGTAAAACCATTCCCTGGTATCTAGCAGCCCCCACTCCCTCTCCCTGATCCCCTGTAAAATAATATTACCTGTTCCCTAGTGTCTAGAAGATCCCCACTCCTCACTCTGGCAGGTAGTGCCCCACCAGCCTGCTCTCCCATCCTTTCCCTGAGCCAGCGACTGGCACAGCCCTCCACTCTGCACCATGTTGCCACTGACTGAGCTATCATTAACAGCACGTACTGTATACCGTACATGCTCTTTGAGTGACAGCGCATGTCAATCAATGAGTGTATACTATATACAGTACCAGCACAATGACAGCTCAGTTGGTGGTGGGCCATGGTGGAAAGTGGAGGGCTGTGCCGGTTGCCAGCTCAGTGGAGGGATGGGGGGAGCCGGGTGGTGGAGCACTACCTGCTGGGGCTGGGGGGGCCATTAGACACCAGGGAATGGGTACCTATTTTTACAGGGGATTAGGGATGGGGCAGAAACAGTGAATGGTTTTTACTTGATTTTACAGGGGATTATGCTGGGTGGGGCACTGGACACCAGGAAATGCTGGACTCACACATCGGCAGGGGTATGGGTGGGAAGGGACCACTGGACACCAAGGAATACTTACTCACACATTGGGCAGGGGTGTGGGTGGGGGTAGGGACCACTGGACACCAGGAACAGATTTATTAACAACAGTGGGCCAGCAATAAGTGGGGAGGGGTGGGGGGACCACTAGCAACAAGGGAAAAGACAGTTTTGTTAAATCAAAATAGTGACTTACAGGAGCAGAGAACCACTAGCTCCAGGGAAAGATATTTTTGTCAAATTGAGCTGACGATTGGTGGATGGGGGGGGGTACCACTAGACGCCAGGGTAAGTTCTTTTTGTGCAGTCAGGCCAACGATCACGGTGGGGGGCAACTAGACACCAGGGATTCATTGTGGTTTTATTGGCCATGGGATTGGGTGGGGGAAGGGACCACTAGACACAAAGGACACAGTATATTTTACCAGGCTTGGGATTGGGTGGGGGAGGGAACACTGAATACTGAGGAATGGTGTTCTTTGACATTAGTGGAGACTGGGATAGGGGGACCCTTGGACACCAGGACAACTTATTTGTTTTTACTCAGGCCGGCAATTGAGGAGGGTGACCATTAGCACCAGGGAAGCTTTATTTTTTTGTAATCAGGGCAGTAATTGGCAGTTGGGGGGGGGACCACTTGCACCAGGAAAAACTTCTGTTTTAACAATTGGGCCAGCGATCAGTGGGTTGGGGACCACTGGCACCAGGGAAAATGCATATGTACATTGGGCATAGGTGTGGGTGGGGGAAGGGACCACTGGATACCAGGGACTGAGGGCTGCCTATTGGGCAGAGGCTGGGGGGGGGCTTGCTAAGTTCCAGCGCAGCCTATGAAAATAGGCCCATAATGGGCATGCAAATGGACACATAGTGCCTTGCATACCCAATGGGCTCATTTATGTGTCTGCTTTTGTGAATTCCAAATAGCGCACCTGTGTTATTCATTGCGGGACCATACTCCTCTGCATGTCGGGGTGGCGCTAGTGGAGTTAGCAGTAGTGCTAATAGGGTTAGTGCTGGCTCATCCTGGCCTTATTCACAGTCAGATAGCGCAGGCGCATTATCCAACTGTGAATACTAACTTTTGACACCTGGGCAAGCGCGCTTTACAATTTTTTGTGAATCTAGCCCCAGATGTTCATGGCTCAGAGGTAAACAAATCTTAAAGTTGTAAAATGAAAAATGCACGCTTATGAGCAAGAACTTCCTGACCGAGCTCTGCTTTATTTGTTCATGTCTCTCAAGGATATACCAGTAACATGTAGTAATCAATAGTCCCTAAAGATTATTTTTACCTCTGAGCCATGAACATTTGATGTAGAGCTGATTGGATGACCCTGGTCTACCAAAGCACCTCCTTTTGCCCCAACCCTGCATACCAGCTGCCAAGGATGCAGGACAATGTGCCTCATATACATGCTATTTGCCTGTATCTGGTGTGCCTTTAAGACCATTAGTCTTTTTTTGGGGGGGGCAATCACACCTAACTTTTTTATTTTTAACTTTTCTTTCCCAAATTTGAGGGTCAGGATACTTACCACCACCCCTCATGATCACGTAATTTTAGGGTTTCACTCTGGCCCTGATGTAAATTTGAAGAAACTTAATTCGACCCCCCCCCCCTTTTTTTGCAAAACAAACAAAAAAAAACCCAATCCCCCATGCTTGCATAATGGAGCATTTTTTGGATTTAGGTTTATTTTTGACTTTTTTTTTTTATGTTAATGATCAACAGTGGATGGTAGGGCAAAAGACAGGGGTTGGCAGTGGTGGCCTAAAATCCATTTTTTCAAATTCCATATACTTTAAAAAAAAGGAAATAAATCAACTATCATGCCTTTTTTCCAGTGAACAGAATATGTAACAGAGCAAAATATACCCACTTAAACATCCTAATGCTGGAGCTGTGCTCTAGATTATTACATAAAAATTAGTTGATAAATTAACAGCCTGTCCAGAATTAGTGCAAGGTGGGAAATCCAGGGCTCCAGCACTGATGAAATCCCACAGCACCTCCAAACTGGCTGTCGAAACAACTCAATACTAGGAGCCACTTGTACACAGACACAGTTGATGCAACACTTCTACTGGGGCTGGTCCAGCTGAGGAACAGTTACCCTGTGACTGTGGCCACTATTGTGGGCTAGAGGGGTCATATGCCCTCCTACCTAGAGGTCCCCTGAACATCAGACAAGCAGGGAAATCTTCAGTGAGCAGCAGGAGCTACTCAAAGTTCACCAACTGAGGGCAGCCAATCAGAATCCTCTGCGGTGTTTTGAAGGTGGGCTTTTTCCCGTACTAAGTACCCCTACGTCCTAGCAGTCCCCATGTGAGCAGCCCCAGTGGGGGTGGGACAGCAGGAGTGAGGAGTCTTTGAGGGAAGCCACTAGAGGGGAGATGCCAAGATGCCAGGAGACCCTGTCCAATCCTCTCCTGCATTCTGTTAAGTACTTGTACCTTCTGTTACTGTTTCAGGGTATGCACATAGCATTGAACTGTTAGTGTCGTACAGTGTAGTGATCAGCTCATGTCTTTATAAGTACTTGCTGCTGCTTATGTTACCTATGAGGCTGCTGTAGTTTCTATTTACTGGTTGGGTTGGATGCTCAGGTTATGTATGGTGCTTTCCTTTACAGGGTATGGTGTTTAACTGTTTTCTTACCTGTTTTTATGTTGCGCTTTTCAGCAAATAGTATTTAACTGCGTTTTGACCTGTGTTTCATTTTTTTTGTGCTAGTCTTACAGTGTATAGTATCTAAATGCTTGATTACCTCTGTTTTATAGTACTTTATTGCCGTTTGGATATCCTGCACTGGTTATACTTTCTGCTTCAGGTGTTTTTCCTTGTTTCCTACTTCTTCCACCAATGCCTCCTTTCTACTTTCTCTTTTCCCCTGATCTTGCTCCCTCTTCTGTTCCTCCTTTCTCTGCCTCCCCTCCCTTTCCACTCCATAATGGGTAACTCAGTACCTCCCCAACCTCTTCCATTGTCTCTGCCCTCCCTCTCCTTCCAGTCACCACTTAGCATCTTTCTCTCCCTTAGTTCCTCCCTCATCACAATCTTTTTTCTTAAACTTTTTATTTATCCAGTTTTACGCAATATAACAAGCATACCATAAAACCCACAGAGAAGGGCACGCAGACCCAATTGTAAATGTACAGAACTAATGTAACAGAAATAGCCAGCAATAATGATTCGGTCCATTATACAGTTGAGCGCCACCAGTTTCTAATAAGGAAGTAAAGTCCAGTATGATAATATTGTAGAACAGTCCACTCTCGCTTAGTGGTTACGTTAAAGAAGTATTCACCAATATTTCCCACCCCTTGCAGGATTAACAGTTTTGGGGGGGAGGGGGGAAGACGGTTAACAACAGGTGGTAGCCTTAAAGGAAATAAAGTAGAAACTCTTTGCTCAGTTAAGTTGCATGATACCCCTACTATGCAAGGTTCACTAAGGAACCATGTAAGGAAACAGAAAATTAACTAGATTATTCATGTCAAGTCCACAAACTGAGTGAAGTGAACCTGCACTCCTAACAGAGAGCTGGACCCCCACCTGTTATAACCACAAAGATCAGATCAACATGAGATATTTAGTTAGGAGCATAACATCACCTAAAGTACAGAAGAAAACTTTTAAACTTAGCAGTAAGCATACCAGTACTAAGGGTATAATACGCAGAATCTGAAGCAGTAATATCATAGACCAGCAAACAGAAAAGAAAAAAAGGAAGAATCAGCCATTGTCCATCCCATCTTCACCACCAGAGTCTACCGCAGGGGCAAATTCAACAATATTTTTAGTGGCAAAGGAAGCAGCCAACTCTGGGTCAGTGAAAACATGCGTTTTATTTTTGTGTCTGACCTGAAGTCGAGCTGGAAAGAGTAATTGAGCCTGCACACTATGCTCAAGTAGATCCTTCTTAGTCAACTGCAAAACCTAATTCTTCATTTGAGTTTGTGAGGAGATGTCAGAAAAGAGAGCAAGTTTACTGCCCTCCCAGATGATTTCGCTCTGTGCATGAGCTGCTTGCAATAAAGAAATGCGAGCTTCCAAGGAGGAGAGAGTAGCTATGGCTATGAGGTGTCTTTGACCTGCCGGCCCTTGTGTACGGGCCCTCATCGGGATGACAAAAGCTTTAATAATAGCTACATCCGAGTCCTCTGGTAATAGATTGAGGCCAGTAAAAATCTGTTTTTTGAGTGCCAGCAATAAATCCGCTCTCCCAGCCAAACATGATGGAAAGCCCACTATTCGAACGTTTGCCTGCCGTTGGGAATTCTTCAGGATCTGTACTTTAGCTCTCAGAAAAGTGATGTCCCGTACAATGTGAACATTCCACTCCTGCTGTCTGGTGGATCCCTGAGTCAGCTTACCAACAGCTGTAGTGTTAGCCTGCACTCTGTTCTCCATCTCTCCAAATTTAGCCTCCACTGCTGCTAGCCAGCGATTCATCTCGTCTCATGTCTCCTGAAGTTTTTGCAGCATTGCCAAAATTTGCACAGTCAATAAGTCAGCAGCTCTAGTGTTGGCTGAGGTCATCGGGCCTTACTGAGATCCTCGCGTTTCAGACGTTTACTGCAATTAGGCATCCAGGTTTTGGGGTTGGTGCGAGTGTTTATGATCCTTTTTGGCCCCATTGTCTGCAGGAGACAATTATGTCAAACGTCTGTGTGGCAAATACTGTAAGTTGTTGGCTAACAATGTATTTTTATATACAAATATTGTAGTTAGCTTACGAAGTTCAAGAACTTGTGTCCACCATGATGCTGCTCCACTGCACTCCCCCCATCTCAGTCTTGAAGCTCTTTGGTGCTCTTTTCCTTTTCCTGCCCTTGCTTGAAGCCACTGCCGTTTTTTCCCCTTCACACCACCACACTGGCCTGTCGTGCAAGGTCAGCATTGCTCTCCTGCTTCTCCTGTTAGGTAATGTTGAACTTAACCCTGGTCCTAGCCCTGGCACCTTTTCCTCCTCTGTGCCCTAAGATCTTAGCACTTTCCACATCAATGTAAGCAGTCTGCTCCCTAAGATTGACCAGTTTAGGCTGTGGGTACTGCAAACTAACCCAGATGTCCCAGTCATCACTGAATCCTGGCTCTCCACCAGAATCAGTAAAAGTGACATTGCCATTCCTGATTATGTGCCCTTTTGGCAGGACTGAAGAAAGAGAGGAAGTGTTGTGCTGCTATATGTAGTTCATACTCTCACCTGTGATATTAATGCTGTCCCCTTCTCCCATGAACTCATCATGCGTAAACTATCCTTCTCCTATGCCTAACTATCTTAATTGGTGGTGTTCATCTCTCTTCTAAAAGAAAACCTGATTTGGTTCCTCCTCTTCTCCCCTCCCTTCTTACTCATGCCTCTTCTGCTGAACTGATTATCCTAGGCAACTTCAACATAAACTGATCATCACCTGCTCAAAAATCCTCCTGTCAGAAAGCTGAGTCACAGAATCTTTCTCAACTTATTTCTGACCCCATCCATTACAACCCTTGCTCTTTCAATCATTCAATCATTGACTCATTGACTGCATCTCTCTTCTCATCCTCACATAATTTGTGCTGCTGGTACCCTGCTGGACTCTGTCAGTGACCACTGCATGGTCTGCTGTGTCCAGAAAATACATTTCCCCATCACCCCTCTGTAGTATGTCTGGACCAGGTTGTTCAGGTCTCTTAATCTAGGTGTCTTTCTGGCTGACTTTTCATCTTCCTCTTGTCCTCTCTAACATTAATGATGCCCTCTTACTTTTTATATCAAACTTCACCTCCATCTGTTATAAGCATGCCCCCCTGTAGAGGTCTTGAGTGTGTGGTGCGCACCTTCCATGGGCCACTTCTGAACTCATCTCCCTTTTCAGGGCTCATGACTCTGCCTGATCCCTACACAAGTCCACTGGGTCCCATTGGGATTGGCTGAGGTACAGATAGTTGAATAATGCATGCACAAAGGCCCTAAGGAAGGCAAAAGCCAACTTTTTTGGGTAGCACATGAGGTAGGTGCCTGAATCACGGCACAGTCCGAAACAGCAACGTAATATGGGTGATAGCCTGAAAGGCAAGGGGCCAGGGAGGGCGACTGGATGTGGTGGGGTGGGCAACCCTAGCGACAGGATGTCGCTACATGTACATGGCATGGCGAGCGTGGCCTGGGAGGGGATGTAGGGGTGGCGCTACGGTTGGCTGCCAAGCTGTGCTGTGGCATTGGGGGTTGGTCTCCGCTTGCGGTGCTGGGGTTCCTGGTTTGGCTCTGGGTCTGGGCGCTACAGTGCTTTTCTTGCACCGGCCCAAAACCTTTTTTGCTTTCACCCCTCAACATGCAACCCCCCCTGGGTTTAGAATCCTTAAGTAGGGGTGCAGGGGACAAAGTCCCCATGAATGAGCAGCCCCACAGAAAGCAAGTATTTTCAGTCCCTGGCACCATTTTTCTGTGCCCCAAGGCTGTCAGGGTGGCAAAATTGTTTTCGCCACCCAGATGTCACTCTTCTGCAGGTCGCCCTTCCGCGGTCACCCATATCACATAGAACCCTTTTTTGCCTCCACCCTTCAGAACAAGATTTATTCCCCAAATAAATTCTGGAGGGTTACTTTAATTTTAATCCCTCCTCCCATGTGTGGTCCCCTAACTTCGTGATCAGCAAACCATCTGTTGTCATTTTCAATCCCACTGAGGTGGATACTTTCAACTTAGAAAATGGGTAAAAGTAAATCACCCTTCTGATTAACTGAGGCACTTCTCTAGCTGGGCATCTATCACACAACAGATGCCCAGCTATTAAAAGTACCAGCCCAGCCAACCCCATCACCAGAATCCTGCCGGCGACACTTCTCTAATTGGCTAAAACTCTCCTCTTACGCTTTTCAAATGTCCGCCATTATTTTTGTCTCGCTAATGAGACATACTATTAATGCTGACCCGAATCCAGAATGAAATTAGAAACAGCTCTTTAAAAACAGAAAGAAAGCTACCAGGAAAAATCACACTCCTGTTCTTATTGTGCGGTTAGGGAGAGAGAGAAGAAGAAGAATTGACTTTCTCTAACTGCACCACTCTCCCGATCGCTTTTCGCTCACCTCCTCCTGATGGCAGATCAGCTGTGTTTACTGCTGTTTTGCAGCCCCGGCAGAATCCTGCTCTGTAGTACCCTGAGATTCATTGGCAAAGCCAGGGAGCTTCAGACCAGGTTGCAGATTCAGGCTGCCAACGTTTCTATTGTGCCATATGTAATTTAAAAAAAAATCTTTTTCTGTATTCAAACAGCAACGGTAGCACGTCGTGTGCTTACCGCTCATCCTCCGTCATCCCGCTTGCCTTAACAGCAGCAATGAGCAACCTGTTTGACAAAAAGTAAGACACATAGTGTTTTTAAGATAAAGATGAAATTGCCTCCATGTATGGTACCTTGTTGGTAGCAGAGTTACCTCGTTCACATCTCCGGATCCCTGACATGCTAAACTGTATCCGACCACAAACTGCCATGCCTGATCAGCTGTAACACCAAGTTCCTGACCCCTCATACTGCTTCTATTCTGCTTGATGTCCCCATCCCATATATAAAACCATGAAGTAAGTGTGTGTGTGGTGGGGAGGGCATGACAATCAGGTCCCAAGGCATAATATAGAGGCTTGTTGAGCCAAAAGTCCCTAGCCTAAAACATATAACCACACATTCTGGCAGCTGAGGAACTATTTTATTACACAGATTATTTTAAACACATTTTATCAACATTTTTTAATTAAACTTTTTTTTTTACAGTGCCCATTTCTAAGCACAATAATACCCTCCAGGGTGGGTGGTATTGTGCTATACCCGAGCACTTCAGGGCTATGGGCCCTCAGCCTGCAGCGTCGAGCCTCATTACGCCCTGGGCGGTCCTGTGTAACACAATACCGCCCACCCTGTTGAGTATTATTGCTTACATGTACTTCACCACTTGCACCATCTGTCCTTTCTCCTCTCCTAATTCTTCATTTCCTGCATCCCCATCCTCATTCTGTTTTTCTCCGGTCACTGTCTCTGAGGTCCTGTCTTCCTTGCTCTCCCTCAACCCCTCCAAATGCCAAAGGCCATAGCCCTTATGGTCTTAACCCTAAACGCCCCTATCTCTCTGCCCCTGCTATCACTGCTTCTCTCTCTTCTTCTAAATATCTCCTTTTAACTTGACTCTGTTCCTGATTGCTTGAAGTAGTCTAAAGTCCTCCCCCTCCACAAAGGGGGTGACACCTGCATCCCTGGGAATTACCACCCTATTTCTCTTTTTCTCTCCCTGGCTAAAGCACAGGAAAAGCTTATTTTCTCACAGCTCTCCAGCTTTCTTGACCCCTATTCTTTTCTCTCTGCCTTCCAGTCCGGCCTCAGGAAAGCCGATTGAACAGTCTCTTCTTTGCTTCATATCACCTATTCCATCCTAAAGGGGATAGATAAGGATCATGTTTCAGATGCTGTTTTTATCAACCTGGCTAAGGCCTTTGATTCTGAACCCCACCATTTACTTTTCAATAAGCTGAGGTGTGCTGTGCTCTCAGCTTCTGCACTTGACTGATTTCAGTCCTACCTTTCTGACTGTAGCCAGTCTGTTCAGGCCAGGAATTCCTATTCTTGTCCCCTACCCATTAACTTTGATGTGCCTCAAGGATCTGCTCTGGGGCCAATCCTTTTGTCAACTTTCCTAAAGCTCCCTCTTAGCCTGTATTTTAGAGAATGTCCACATGTATGTCAGCGTTGCAGTACTATATGCCACTGGAGTCCCTGTTCTCCTGTTGAAACAGTCTTTACAGCAGGATTGTTTGACAGTGTCCAGTGCTAGTTCTGTGTCAACCAACTTTTGTTGAATGCCAGAAAGATTGTCACTGAAATCTGGCACACACCAATGGCTTAGTAGGCTTAGCTGGTCCCCTGTTTTTAAAATCTTTGATGGTGCACCCCTTGAAGTTGTTCCCTGCTTCACATACCTTGGCATGTGACTTGGCAGCCATCTTGAATTCTTAGCCCACACTGGTGCCATCATTAAGAAATTATACCCCAAGCCTGGTGCTCTTTACAGGAATAAATCCAACCTGCCACTCCAGGTTTGGTATGAGATTGCTCTCAAGATGGTCCTCCCATTTGACTGTATGGATGTGGTCTATGATGGTGACCCCAAATCTATCCTTGCCAGGCTGGACCCTCTGTTTCACTCCTTCTGCTGCTTTACTTCCGACTCTCTTCCTCTTACTCATTACTGTACCCATTACCAACTCAGTGCCTCTCCACTGTGCTTCCTTCCTCTCTAAATTCTGGTTTGTGCCCCTTCCTTCCTATCTCTCAGTCTTGCTCTCTCCCTCTGTTCCCTCCTCATATTCCCTTCACTCTTCCAATGCTCTCTTTTTTGCTATTGCCTACTGTTCTGCATTGGCTGGTCAGTTCTATTTTTTGGTATGCCTGCCTTCACTCTGGGATTATCTCCAACCCTCTCGTCATCTCATCGTCTCCTACATCTCTTTCTCAAGCCTCTCTTGCAGTCAAATATTTCTATTTCTTGCCCTCATCTAGCTGTTTCCTGGCCTTGTTTGCCACTGCTCTCTTTTTCTCCCATTGCAATCCCAGTTTGCTTGGTTTAGGTATTTGTTATCTATTATAATTTATTGTGCTTAACTGTAGGATTTTATCTATTTACTGCATAACCTCTTCATTGAAGCTTATTCTGATGTCATTCGGTATCCTACCTTGCAGGCTCAGGGCACCTAACAAAATTACAATATACAGCAGCAAATCATATAATAAAATGTTCGTAAATTTTTTTGTACCAGAATAATAGTTTATATTGCATCTATGAATTGTTGTATATACCACAGTTACACTTAGTTGTGTTTGTCATCATGCTTGCTCATACTTTTGTATTTGGAGGGCAGCCCCATAGACTTCATCTACATTTAGTTTGTACCTGTTATTTCCTGTGCCCCCCACCCAGTCATGCCTGTAAATCAGACTTGGCTCAGTATGTCTTTCCCAATCACCAATTTTAAAATACGCAAGTAAATCAGTCAATCTATCAATAACTAAATAAATGAATGAAGGACTCACAATAAGCCCAACAGTGTACTAGATAATTCTAATGAAAAGTCATGTTACCCAATCAGAACTTGAATGCTATGAGATTTCCTAAAATGTGGCCCTATACACAAAACAGTACCCAATATTGAACTGTACCACATACAAAAACGTACCTTACAGAAAAATAGGTATTATCAAAAAAATGAAACTATATGCAGCATTCATAGATTTTAGAGCTGCCTTTAGTTTTTTTTATGGACAAAGTTCATAGCAAAGAATTTAGACCCTGGATTGTTGTATTCCATTTTAATTCAATTGTACTCTAAGAATAAAACTTGTATTAGATATGATTTACAGGGATCGGTTATGAAGTTTTTCATTTCCAACAAGGGTGTCAAATGGATATACTATGACATCTCGACAGGCTGTTTCCCAACACCCAGTCGCCTGATGCTTAAATCCTGAAACTTGGTTGCCCGAATCGCCTGTAGCATTTATGGCATATTTCAGGGAGCTTCACCCCCCCCATGCAGGGGGCCTTGCCTCCTCACCCCCTTAATTAATATAACAGACTCTGCTGCGGGCAAAATTTTACTGTCAGGCAACTGAGTGTCGGGATTTCAGTGTCGGGCAACCGGGTGTTGGGAAACAGCCTTTCTGTTAAATAAAAGTATACCTGTCAAACAAGCATGTCTCCTGGCCCCACTTCTCCTCAATCTTTATGTTAATGACATTCTTTTGAATCTCGATGACAGCAATTTTTATTCTACTAATATAGGTGATACTTCATGCCCTGGATTAGTATATACAGATGATATCGTCCTTTTCCCTCCTTCCCTTATTAGGCTTCAATGAAAATTACATCAATTTTCTGAAATGTGTGAAGCACATAAATTACAATTAAACTTTGATAAAACCAAAGCACTCACTTTTAGTGGCAAAAAATATCCATTTTTCATTAATGGAATAAAGTTTTAATAGTAAATATGTATACTTATTTGGATGTGAACTTTACTTTAAATGGTAAATGGACAAATCATGTTAAAATACAAACAAGTTGGGCAAAATTCATGGACACGTCTTAGGTTCACTTTTAGGTATGGTGGATCAACAGTCATACCTGCAGTGTGTGTAGCTGAAGCTAAATGAAATGCCTTAACTTTATATTGTGCAGAGATTTGGGGATATTATACCCCCACTTGATATAAATACCATTTTCCCTTTTCTACAGAGCCATGCTAAGAGTTGATAAATCTCTACCAGAATATTATGTGAGGGCAGAATTGTGACAAATTCTAGTAGAGGTAGTAGTTAAACTTTGATGGATCACTTACTGGTTACGTATTTTGAACAAGCAGACCAACCCTTGGACGTGGTGGTATCTAATGGAAAAAATAAAATGGCTTGGTACCACCAATAAGTCTCTATGAATATCATTCTTACTGCAGATACTTATAGATCTCGATATGTCTCATTCATAATAGTGTATGAATGTATTTTTAAAGAACATATCTTCCCAGTATATAAAAGAAACATCTGTCCTGTATTAGAACCTCAAAATTATCTCCCTGGTATGCAAGAAATAAAGTATACCAATGGCTGTGAATGTTATCTGTTGATGCCTTTAACTTCAATGAAGAGACTTATGATAACACATTTATGATTTGATATTCTTCCATTGAAACATCTTGAAGCAAGGCATACTAAGAAAAATTACCCTGCAATAAGTCTGGAGTGTTATTGTAATAAGGGTCATGTTGAAAGTTTATATCACATTTTATTTGTATGTTCACTGTATGAAGTTTTGGAGAACAAAGTACCATAAGAATTAAATTTTAGCCCAGTGAAATTCCCTAACTGACTATATGGATGTGTTATTAAACCTATTTGGTATAAATGATGTAAACAAATTTGGTGGAATTTATGTGTGCAATACTAAGACATAAGAAAAAGTATTTTAAAGGTGTCTCGGTGCTGAATGTATGCATCAAATGAAAAATAAAAATTGCTCATTTGCACATAATTGTGTATATTGTACGTTTTATGTCATTTTAAATATTCTTGTAATGTATTTTGGGTAATGGATTGTAAAGATCTATGGTTGATCAATAAAATGTTTGAACTTGAACTATATGAACACCCAGGATGTCATTTCACCTAAAAGAGCCAGACCAAACTTTGTGAATGGATGCAGGTCTTAAAGCAACAGTGTTTGTTAGTCACCATATATTTTTCCAGCAAAAAGTTTTTCTGGCAAAACTACCAAGATACCCTTTTTTTCTTCTATTGTTCCTGATCCTCGATATGGGATTTGAAGTTTTCTAAAGTTCCTACTCCCATATCATGCCCCCCGTGAAAAAATTAAATATATTGGTACAGTGTTGTGCTATCTTCCATCAGAAACATCTGGCAGCACCATTCTAATATATCCACGTTATGAATCTATTATATGCATTCAACAAGTAACCTCAGTGAAATAATTTTTTAAAAACTGCAAGTGGTGACCATCTTTTTTGATGTGAGACATTAATTTAAAAAGTAGCTTTAAAAGCTGTTTTAACCTTTGCTGTGCTGCAGACTGGTATATCAGTCCAGAATTACTATGCATTCTAATTTTGTTGGTAGCCTAAGGGTTAAAACGAATGAGAAAACTAAAAATACATCGAAGGTGAATCTACGGATGTCAGAAATACATTTTTGTGAACAACCTATATGACGAAATATTTACCAACAAATATCTCTACTTTAAATAGGTTAAACTTTAAGGGAGGTCGAAGGGGAAAGGGAGAGGGGAAGCAGTTCCCTTTGTAGATACATATGGAGCTGAACAAAGTATACTCGATAGACTGTACGGTCTTTATCTTCTGGCATGTTCATATTTTCATCTACAACAGTCACAGAAACTTATTAATTACTGACAAACTAGCACCCATTCATATGTCAAAGGAATTGACAGTTATGACTGGCCATATTCAGTTAGACCTAGGGAAGAGATACAGAGACAAAAGGTATGAAACATTATAAGTTCCCAAATCAAGTCAGTTCATCATCTTTGCTGTGTTACCTCATGTTTCCCACAGCAGCCACCTCCGCCTCCAGCTTTGCCACCAGTTTTGGCATGTCTTTTGGATAGAAAAGATGGAAGTGTAGTCACTGACAATCTCTTTTAACTTCCACTGTGGAGTAAATTCTGAGGGGTTCTATTTCTCTGAGCTGCTACTTCATCTGGTCAAAGCACTTATGGTGCTGCCATGTCATGTAGCTGAAAAGAGGGAAAAATATGATATTCCCTCTCCCCTTGTCTGTCAGGTTCCTCACCCTCTCACTACTGTAAGGACCTCTGTCTTCTGTTGTAGACTGGAGAAAGTGCACAGAACAGCTCTGGATTGATTGTCTTGTGGTCATCATAATAAATTCTGCAGGCAGTCTCTGCCAAAACTTCTTTAGTGACCAAATCTAATGTCTACACTGACGGGATCCTGGACTCCAAAATGCAACCATATCTTTGCCTTCTGTACCATCTTGTAAGCCCATAAAGCAGATATTTCAGGTCCCCCTGAACGTTTTCCATATGCCCTAATCAAAATCAGAGGTTGGTACTCTCTTTCACCATCTCCACTGTGGTCACCATAGCTTTATCTGCATAGGACAAGGCTTGTCCGCCTGTCATTTTTTCTGTGTCTAGGGACTGTTCAAAGACCATCAAATGGTCAACAGCTAGAGTTATATTTTTGTCAAGTTGCCATACTGACTTCACCAGGGCTCTGATGCATGCATGCAGTGATCATAAATGACAAAGAACCTCTGTGCACAAACACTGAGGCAAGGGTTACCCCAAAAGAGCATTTGGTTGGGAAGCCAAGTTTCAAGAAAATACAAAATCACACATGCCCACACAATGCAAAGCATCATGGGCTACATATGCAAATCACCACAGAATGTTATGCTGGTTCAACTTTAAGCAGAATTGCATGGTGCCGAAAGGCCTCTCACACAGTTTGCAAAGGGTGTTAACAGATGACATAGACATGTGTTTCATCCTACCAGGACTCATCAGTATGCTTTGTCTGTTTGACACCCCAGTGGAATGAACCAGCTACCCTAAGACGGTCTGTCTGGGTTATGTTGTGGTGAACCCATTAAAATAAAAACCTATTTAAAAGACAAAGAACCTCTGTGCGCAAACACTGAGGCAAGGGTTACCCCAAAGGGCATTTGGCTGGGAAGCCAAGTTTCAAGAAAATACAAAATCACACATGCCCACAAAATGCAAAACATCATGGGCTGCAAATGCAAATTACCACAGAATGTTATGCTGGTTCAACTTTAAGCAGAATTGCATGGTGCCAAAAGGCCTCTCACACAGTTTGCTTCATAAATGTGCTTCCGTTCCCAGGCCATGTGTGCAGTTTGGGAATTTCCACTAGCTTTCTCTTTGACTTGTTGTTTATTGGGTTTAAATAAGTCTTGCTCTGATGCAGCATTTTAGGCTTCCCTAAGTTCTTCCAGCAATGTCTACCAAAGTACACTCTAGTTTACTGTCAACTGAAAAATTTAGTTGGAGGTCATAGTCACTTTATACTCTGAATTTGCAAAATCTTAGCAGGAGGCACATTCCCCCGCAATTTAGATACTTTAAAAATTAAACAAGAATTATTATGTCAGAATTGGGAACAATTCTCCATGTCTCTATGGGACAAAACTGGGACTATTAAAATGATGATTCTCCCCCACATGATTTTCCCTTTTCATGCTATTACAGGTAATATAGAACCAAAGTGGTTTAATTAATATGGAAGGATTTACAAAAAATATCTGGAGAGGTGCATCTCCCTGAATTGCCTAGAATTCCCTAATAATCTCAGGGGACCAATGCCCAGATCTGTTCTATTATTATCTTGCCCAAATGAACACATTTACATCAGAATGAAATTACCTTTCAGGTAAAACACAGAATAATGGTATTCATAATATATGTAACTTTATATATATGTAACATTATATTCAATATGGAAAATATTAACATTTATGGCCAGAATATATGTTGGTATCCAAAGCATTTCTCAGATAAGGTCACTACTTTAATCCTCATTTATTTGTAGGAAAAAAATGCAGTTTGTGTATAGTTATGAGGTTATATATTGAAAAATGCTACTATGAAGATGGACAGATTTTTATTAAATTGAATTAAAAGGAAATTGCAATTGACTGACATTAGGAAATGGAAATGTTTAATTTACAATGGTAATTCATATCCTTGTAGGAAATCAGATACAGATTACACAGTATTAGTTTATGTTTTCCACAGTTTGAATATTATAGTTATAAATAATCTTTGCAGTGTATACCAAAGAAAACAACATACATACATATTGGGACTGGAATGCTAATGTAAGATTGGAAACAGCATTTATTAACAATTTAAGTAACAAACCTATAGCTTTCTTTTACTTCTATTTCGTAAAGACAGTTATCAATTCCAGAAGGAAATATCAATTAAAGTGTGATCATAGATACATAGATACATAGACAGTGTCGGCAGATAAGGGCCTATGGCCCACCTAGTCTGCCCATTTGAGCTTGTAAGTTCAGTTTGTTTTCCTAGAAGTCTATTTCCCCTTACCCCTGACCTCTAGAATTCCTTTATGTCTATCCCATGCATCATAAATGTCTGAATTTACCACGACAAGAAACCTTTGCTTCAATACAGGTCCCACCGAGACTTGAACTCAGATCACTGGATTCAGAGTCCGGAGTGCTAACCATTACACCATGGAACCAACTACTTTACTGATCGAGAAGTAAATGTTCTGAGGGAAGAGACCAATTCTGGAAAGAGATAGAATGCTTTTAAAAAATTATGTGTATGCAAAAAAATAAGTGTTTACAACACAAGAATCTTATAATGGCTTATATCACTCTGGTTTGTTGACTAGAAGGGATATAGCTTCAACGGATAAATGTTTGCATTTATGTAGAAAAGCTACAGGCTTACATAACTGTTTATGAGATAGTATGAAGAACTGACAATGGTTGGCAGATACAGCAAATTAAATAGCTAAGGTGATAGGGAGTACAATGTCCTTATTTTCTGAGATTTGGGTACTGAATTATTTTGGATTTCTAGGATTAACTAGAACACACAGCATATTATATTGCTAATAAAAAAAAGTCTACAAAACAATTGATGTTAATTAATTGGAATTTTCAACAGTTAGACCCCCATAGATAAAAACAAAACAAAACAAAATGTCTGGTGGGCTATTCTGAAAGAAACTTTGTGGAAAAACTACACTATAATATAAATAGGGAATATACTATGGACTGACTCAAAAGTGTGAGGGGGGATCATAACTCATGAATTGCTGAGCCAAGCGTGAGTAATGAAAGTCCTGCCCACTTGCAAGTAATGATAAAATATTTTGTTTCAGGCTATTGTATATTTCATATATATATATATATATACATATATATATATATATGTATATATATATATATATATATATATATATATATATATATATATATATAGTATTTTGCATGTTATAGCTTTTAAATCTGCAGTTTGTTTGAAGATTGGCTACTTTTTCTTTGATTGTAACAGCTGGCTTCACTGCTGCACTAAGCACTGTGATGCCATCAGCATTGTGCAGGCTGCTCTCCAAATGGTTTGGTATTCCACTGTGATGACAGTAACCTTAAAAATATCCATTATGACAACAGTAACAGCAACATATTTTTGATATGTTGTTACTGATGCCACTAGATAAGGTATCTTTTTATTTCATCATTTTTAACCCCACTTCTGTTTTATATATTAACATATATGGATATAAAAGATTTATATTGGTAAGACGTAGAAGGTGTGCTCCCACCACTGAAGATGTTAGCTTAAATTTAAGATTGGGTAGTTCAAAATGGGACATGTTATTGAAAATATACTGTTAAAGGGAATCTTATGACCTATCAGGATATAGAATGTTACCTCTCTTCCCCTTCCACCACCCAATCCCAAAGCCCTAGATATTGGACTAGTCATGGTTATTAAGAGGGTGAATTAAATGTAATAAGGAGAGGGTAAATGCTATTCTGCCTCTTGCAGCATTCGAGGGACCTCTTTCCACTGAAGTGGCAATCCTCTGGGATAAAGTACCTAGGTATACAAGTGACAAAAGCCCTAACTAAACTTCATGAAGCCAACTTTAAGCCTTTAGCACACAAGACCACGAGCACCTCAAAAGATGGGCTCTTATAAATTTCTAACTTTATTCTAGGATCAGTTCCCTTACTATGAATGTTCTTCACAGATATTTATACCCTTTTCAGTGCATCTCAGTCCTGATCCTCACAAAGCAGTTCTTGGACTGGCAAAAGTCCTGTTCCAAATACCTCTAGGCTGGCAGGTGGCCCCACATTAGATATAAATTACTACACTAAAGGAATCTGGTAGGGGGATAGGGCAGTTCCTGATCCAGAGCTGTACTATTTTGCAGTACATGTCCAAGCTCTGCTTCTGGGGTCCTTTCCTAGTTATAAGCCCACTTGGAAGAAGATACAACAAAAAGAGGAAAGGGAGTACCTCTGGGTACCAGGGCTCTGATGGCAGGTTTAGACTGAATAATTCTGATATCATCCTGCTGGCAGGGACAAACACGCTTGAGGTAGGATACAGGGCATGGGAAAGATTGAATGTGGGATCCCAGTGGTGGTTGTTTCTATGGCTGGCTTGGAATGCAACCTTCCTGCCTTCCACCCTGACCTGGGTTACAGATGCTGGTCACAATGTGACCTCTGCTCTCCAACTCAGCTTTTCACCCAGGGTGGGTTGGTAGATTTTAATGCCCTAAAACAAACATTCAACTTAATTCTGATTTTTTCAGATACCTCCAGATGAGAGCATGCATTCAATATCAAGACAGCTGCCTGCCTGTGCCATCACTGATAAGTCACTTCAGAGATGCCCTGAAGAATATACTAGGGGGAGTAATGGATAAGGAACAGGTTTCAGCCCTCTATAAGGCAATGAGAAACATGCTTCTGGACCATGCTAGTAAGATTAAACAAAAATGGGAGGGAGAGAATGACCTAGAGCGCTATCAGACCAAGACTGGTTTAACATATTCCAACTGGTCTTCAGCATGACAAGCTCACCACCATGACATAAATATCGCTGGAAGATTTAAATTTAGTTCTTCTACACTCCAGTAATCCAGAGAAAATGAGCAGCCATTTTATCACAAAGTTGCTGGAGGTTATGTTTGGGACAAAGGGCACATTACTTACTTACTTATCTTTTGGTCCTACCCCAAGTTTGGTGAGTTTTGGAAAAATACATGGTCTACCGGAAAAAACGGAGTCTGGAAATAAGATTGAATTTATGTAAAGCCTGATTAAAGAGCTCTTGGACTGGCCAGCAGACTTACCTTAAATGTGATCAGAGCACACCAAGCACTAGTCGCTTCCCCTAAAGATCCTGCAGCACGACCAAGGTCCATTATTCTAGCATTTCTGGATTTTTGCATAAAAGAAAAGGTCTTACAGACTGCCTGGTCTAAAAAAGAAGTTATCTTTAGAGACAGATGCTTGTTTTTCGAACATGATTTCACTCCAACCACAATGTCTAAACACAGAAACGTCCTATTGGTGATAAAACTTTTAAAACAAGCAGGACTGAAGGCTTTTTTGGAGTATCCAACCTGTTTGACAGTAGTCACATCAGAGGGAACTAGGAGGTTTGAGGATCTTGTTGCCACCCAAGACTTCCTGTTGGAACACAACATCAGTCCGGAAGAGACCCGCCCGAGGTTTCTGGTCACAGAACTGCAATGGAAAACATGGCAGGAGACACAGAGATCGCATTCCACATTCAAGCACCCTGCAGGACTTTGGTCTAAGATACAGCATGTTAAGTCCAGGGCAAGTTCAGATGCTACTGGAGAAAAACAAGAGCGAACAGAGGAACAACTTTCGGGCCACAGAGTTGCTGAGGCAGTGAGTTGACTGTGGGACACTTATTGGGTGGTGATATATAATTTTACTCTGCTATGTGCAGAGGTTGCCTCCTTGGGGCTAAGGGCCATGTTATAGAAGTTTACTAAATCTGGGATGGACACACCTCTAAGAGGTTAATTAGACATACCTGAGTTGTTGTTTTTTTCATAATTTGTTTCACTTAATAAGCAAGTTTCAGAATATATATTGGTTCTCTGACAATACAGGGCTTTACAGGAGTGGCACTGGTTAATTTTATAATATATTAGCCTGGTCACACGTGGGTCAGGACTTCCAGGAAGCCCTCCAGTAAACAGTAAATTAGAGAATATAATTGGGCAGAGAGCCATGTTTTCCTTGCTCAGAACTGAGAGGGGATTCAACATTTAATTTCTGAAATGTAGTGCTTAAGGGGAGAGAGGGTAACCCTGAAGGGTAAACCTAGTGGAGATAGACTAATAGCACTTCTCCATCCCCTAGGCACTTTCTCAGGTGTACTCCTTATGTTTACAAACTGGGTGGCTGTTGGTTGACACTCCTATGCTGGCTAATGGCTGGAGCTTGTTAGGTGTCCCCTAATAATGCTGGCTGTTTGGCTCTCCCTTTTCTGACTGTGCAGCAACAAACAGTCAGAATTAGGTTGCTCTTGACTAAATGACTGTAACTCCCCTCTACCACCATACTACCTTTTGCGAGGGGAGACAGGGAGGTTTCCCACCTTGAAGGAGATTTCCAAATATGAAAAATATACATGGTTGTAAGAAGTTATTTCTGTGTTAATCTGTTTATCTGTTTATGTGATCTGTTACTTCTGATTCAACTACTGTTCAAAATTCTTTTGCACATAAGCTATAGACAGGACTACTTGGGGGTAAGGTGGAAAGTCTCTAGGAGACCTAAAATATATATGTTTTTACATACCATGACTCAGGTGCGATTCACTTCTTACAATGTTAAAGGCTTAAATAGCCCAATTAAAAGAGCTTGATTATTGAAGGAACTAAGACATTTACAAACAGATGTGGCACTCCTACAGGAGACACATTTAACTCCTGTGGAACATGCAAAATTAAAAAGGACATGGGTGGGGAGGTCTATGCTGCCCATTGTCAAGGATAACCACATAAGAAAGGGGTTGCTATATTAATTGAAAAGTGTTTCCTCCCAAAGGTAATCAATGTTAACCGGGATCCTGAGGGCCATTTTGTCCCTCTGAGGGGGAACTGGGGGCTTACATTTGCACTATTCTCAACCTGAATGCTCCAAATGAGGAGCAGGATTGGGTTCCTTTCCTTATTAAGGTTTTGTCAGAGGTGGGCCTGGGTGCCACTGATTTGGTTATAATTAGTGGGGACTTTAATATGATGATCTCACCACATTTAGATAAATCAGGACTAGATCCGGGGAAGAAATCATGTTCCTCCTCAGCGTTACCTAGTGCCCTCTTTGAATATGGCCTGCTTGATGTTTGGAGACAAATGAACCCCATGGTGAGGGACTACATTTACTACTCATCCAGGCATGGACAATATTTGAGGTTGGACTTTTTCCTTGTCCCCACGAATTGGGCTTGGGCAGTGGAGTCAGCAAAAATAGGTACCATGGCCCTCTCGGATCATGCCCCAGTAACTATGAAAATATCCTTTGGGCCCTCATCTCATAACTCCACTTGGAGAATGAATGTGAGTCTCTTAAATCAGGAGGAGCTTAAATCCTTGGTGAGAGAGGAAATAAAGATATTTCAGCAATGTAACCCAGCTGAGGACTCCCACCCTACAATGTACTGGGATACTGTTAAGTCTTATCTATGAGGTAGACTGATTGCTTATGCAGTGGGGGTAAAGAGGGAGAGGGCAAGGAAGCAACAGAACCTAGAAAGGGAGATTTGTGAGTTGAAGGGCCACCATAAAACACACATCTCAGATGACCATTTACAGAGGTTGACCATGGCCCATAAAGCACTTAACCAGCTGCTAAATGTAAAGATGGAAGGTTCCCTATGGTATGCTAAGCACAGGTTATATGAACATGGGAATAGATCTGGAAAATTGCTTGCTGCACAGCTCCAGAAGGAGCTGGCAAATCGTACTATTCTGAAGTTGTGCTCTAATGCCGGGGTGGGATTATTACCTCTCCAGACGATATGGCCAATAGCTTTGCCATATATTACAAATCACTTTATAATGAAGAAAGAGGTCCCTCACATGATGAGGACATCCAGAAATATTTGGCGGGTGTGGACCTCCCTTCCTTGACGGATGCACAGAGGGATGCCTTGGGAGCCCTGATGAGTCAGCAGGAACTTATTACCTAAATAAAGTACTTAAAATCTGTAAAGGCCCCGGGCCCAGATGGTTATCCTGTAGAATTTTGTAAGTGCTTCCAACCAGATATATTACCTATGCTACAAGAAGTCTTTAACCATATTTTGAGGGATGGCCAGTTGGTCTCCCCATCTTGGAATTTAGCCCAGATCTCTATTTTGCCCAAACCAGGTAAGGGCCCCTTGGAGCATGGCTCCTACTGCCTCAATTCATTATTAAATACAGATCTGAAACTCTTCACTGGCATACTAGCCAATAGGTTACAAACAGTGATATGAAAGCTCATTTACCATAATCAAACTGGATTTATAAGGGGCTGTCTTTTACAGGACAACAGCGGTATGTTTCTAAATATAATATCAGCACAGGAAGGTAGAGATAGTTTACATCTGGCAATTTCTGTTGATGATGAGAAAGCATTTGACAGAGTAGAATGGCTATTTCTAGAAAAAGTGTTACCCAAACTTAATCTAGGTAACAACTTCATCAAGGCATGCTTTCCCCCTGAAAAGGGACATGTGGCAGGGATGCCCCCTGTCCCCTCTATGTTTTTCCCTCTCCCTAGAACCTTTATCTGTACACATTCAGGAACACCAGGCTATAAGGGGAGTGACAGTGGGAACCCAAGCGCATAAGATAGCTGTGTATGCCGATGATACTTTGTTATTTTTGGGAGACCCAGAGTCCTCACTTCAACCATTATTAGATGTTCTGCATCAGTTTCACAGCCTTGTGGGCTATAAAATAAATGCCACCAAATTGAAGGCAATGTTATTAAGTGGAACAGCACCACCAGACTTCAAAACCAACTTTCCCTTTCCCTTTGCCTGGGCACCTAGAAATACCTTTCATTATTTGGGTATCCTGGTTTCTGCAGACACCACAAAATTATTTTCATATAGGTACTCCAAATTGTTACATTCTATAAAGCAAGACATTGCTAAGTGGCAAGTGCTCCCACTTTCCTTGTTAGGAAGCGTGCATACCATAAAAATGAACATCCTTCCTAGGTTATTGTTCCTTTTCGAAATGTTGCCCTTGTCAATCCCCTACTTATGTTGGAAGGATTTACATAAACTCCTATCTAGATTTATCTGGCAGGGTAAAAGACCCAGACTTTCCCATAATTTGCTATGTATGCCCAGATCAGAGGAGGGTCTGGCCCTCCCAGATCTAAAGAAATACTACTTGGCAGTGTAGGGTCCCTGGCTGTATACTTGGCTCAAACAGAGGATTGATTCAGGGTGGCACTCTATCGAGCTGGAACAGGCACAACCTGAGCGGTTATAGACCTTGCCAACTGCCTACATTTCCCCACAGATGATCCGGGGTGTTCATAATCCCTGGACCAGACACACATTAAACACCCTTAGGCAGCTCTGACATCAGCTGGGGGTCCTCAATTCCCTTGGCCCACTGACCTTGATAAGATACCACAAACAGATTTTACCCCCGAGTTAAGACCAGGGCTATGGTTTCTGGGAGAGCTGTGGCCTCACTAGATTCACCCATCTTCTTGACCGGAAAGTTTGTATGTCATTCTTGCAACTCCAACAAAAATATGGCCTCCATAGAGAAGACCAGTTTCACTTTTTGCAGGTCAGACATTTTATCCTGCAACAACCACATCTAGAGCAGTTACAGAGGCCTATGCTGGACTTAGAAGATTTAGTCTATGGATGGGTTTGGCTAAACATTAAAATGAAGAACCTATCACAACTTTACCACCTACTCAACACTAAAAATGTTACCTATGTTGACAATATTAGACTCAAATGGATTCAGGATTCCCAGATTAGCATTATGATTTCAGAGTGGAAAAAATGTCTGGCAGGTGGCTGGAGAATTGTTGCCTCACCTTCTTGGGGTGAATTTCACTGGAGGGTGCTGACAAGATTTTTCAGGACTCCTGTCATTACACAGCACTTTGCTGCAACATACACTGCACTGTGTTTGGCGGGGTTGTAAGATGACAGGCTCACATTTTCACATTTTTTGGGAATGCCCCTTAATACAGCCATTTTGACACCGAGTCCATGCACGCATGAAAACATTACTAACAAACTCTCTCCCTTTCTCCTTCCTAACACTAATATTTGGCCTTTTGGATAGATCCATACTCCCAAGGGCAAAACATAGTAGGCGACTATATCATATTCTCAGATTGGCTGCTCTTAAATGTTTCACTTATAAATAGCTCTCACCTGACCACCCCCCCCACCATAGAAATGTGGGAGGCAAGGGTGGAGGAGATTGTACTGATGGAATACCTCACCGCTTCACTTAGAATAAGTTTAGACAAACATCTAGAAACTTGGAGGCAATGGAAAGGGGCAGGGGATAGAAGGTGTGTGGAGGGGAGGAGTAGTGGATGTGTTGATAGTAAATTTGAGGGTTATTTGGGGGGACCGCTCTAAAGAGCTCATTACATTTATACCCATGTGTACTTCTATAATGGATTTGAATAGTATTTAATAACAACTATGGTCTGTCACTAAAGCATGTCAATGTGAATACTTATTACCCCAGTAGTAATACTGTGCTTATAGGGGCATAGTAACTAGGCTCTTTACAAATGTGATGATAACATGAGAATATGGCTATGTGCATTATAGCTTACAGTTTATTGTTAGTTATTGTTTTTTCTATAATTACAGTATAAATTTAGTACTGGCACCTTCACTTTCTGGCCCAAGTGGGCCAATACCGGACTCTATTTTTCTGGACTGCAATTAGGGCTTTATGGCCCTTGAGTATGTGAGAAACTGTGTACCCTTGTACAACACCTGTAAGATAAAGTAAGTATCCCTTGGAGCATGGCTCCTACTGCCTCATTTCATTATTAAATACAGATCTGAAACTCTTCACTGGTGTACTAGCCACTAGGTTACAAACAGTGATACAAAAGCTCATTTACCATAATGACACTGTTTTAGTCCAAGATAAACAAGCATGTACAGTATAATCTCTGTTGTATAAGATTGGTATGTACATTGTCATATGTCATATGCAAAATCTATGCATTAATAAAGATTAAGCTACAAAAAAAACATACGTAGGCTAGGCACTTGGGTAGAATAAATAGAGGTAAAGGAGGAAGGAGGGACACCTGTGACAAATAAGAGTCCTGGGTATACTGATAGGCAAGAAAAACATGGCAGACTAGATGGACCTACTGGTCCTTTTCTGCAGACACATTTTGTGTTTCTAAGCCTCAGAAGGGAATGTGTAGGGTTGCCCACATGGGCCCAAGTGCCCTATCATGAAGAGAAGACTTCTGTTGGTATTGGGCCCTGCATCTCTCCACCTGTGGCTGCCAGAAGGCCCTTTGCTTTGGCTGACTGATGGACTCTTTATCCTACATGTCTGTATCTCTTGCCACATGGAATCATGGGGCCCAGAGGGTCCTGTGCTTTCGAAACCCACCAGACAACCTCATAAATTCTTGACATCTTTTGCCCAGAAGGCTCTGTATTTTTGCAAGAAGACAGACTCTTCCCTTGGCAAATGGCCCAGACGGACCTCCATGTCTGCATCTATTCATGCAAATCAAGAAGGGACCTGTGTGAATGAGAATACAATTTCACAATCTTAAAAAGAAAGGAAATTCTTTGCAAAAAACTGCTTTCATGCACCAGTTAGGGTTCAAATTACTGCGACAAAAGTAGGGAAATGTGGCATTAGGGATTCCAACCCTAACTCCATCCCCAAGCAAAAAAATGACAGGACCACACAAGCAACCACAGACAGCCATCATCAGCTAAAGCAAACAACATACAACTGTTTCCAGATGATACAAATGCAATAGCAGTGATGTGCTACCTTTGTGGATTTATATCTGTGGCTGCAGAAGTATAGGCCCCACAGGGCCTGTTCTTCTGTAGCCACAACTGTGTGTGTGTATGTCTTACAGAGTGCATGAGCACCTGTGGCTATAGAAGCATGAGCCCCATATGAACTTGCACTTCTGCAGACAGCAATACATAGTATGGTTTCTATATGCAGTTGCATAAATGCCTGCCCCACAGGAGCCTGTGCTTCTGCAACCAGAAGTTGGTGTGTGTCTTACACCTGTGGCTAAGTGATTTAGGCCCATCAAGGGCTTACACTTCTGCAGACAGAACTACTACTGCAATTTCAGTACCATGGAGTTCATGGTGCCTGCATTTCTGCAGCTAGTGGTTAGTGCGTATGTCTTACACGTGTGGCAGCAGAAGTGCAGGTCCCTCAGGGACCTTCACTTCTGCAGACTGAACTGTATGTATGTCTTACAGTGTGGATGAGTACCTGACAAACACTTTTTCTCCGTGTCTTGTCTGTGGTTCCATCTGTAGTTCTTCAATACTTTTTACCTGTGCCTGAATAAACTAACATAATTTGTGCATCATTTTTGGATTTCAGTCTGACTTCATTCAGATACAGGTTTGGGCTTTTTGAGAGCACAGACTTGTATGCATGGATATGTACATATGGCTATGGAAGTACTGGCCTTACATGGGGCTATGCTTCTGTAGACAACAGAACTCTTGTAATTTGCATATCATGGATTTGTATCTATGGCTTCAGGGGGCCTATGCTTCTTCTACAGACAGAAGCAGTGTTGTGATTTTATTATTGTGGATTTCTATCTGCAGCTAGATGTAAGTGTGTATGTCATACGATGTGCGTACCACAGATACAAATCTCAGAAGGTAGCACATTAGTGATACTGCATTTGTGTCATCTGGAAATATAGAAACATTGAATTTGACGACAGATAAGGACCGCTTGACCCACCCAGTCTGCCCATTTCCCTACCTACTGGATAAGCTGCAGATCCTAGTTAACCAGCAGCCTACTTCTTCCTACCCCCACCCCCTAGAATGGCCTTATGACTGTCTCATGCATGCTTGAATTCTACCACTGTTTTTTGACTCCACAACCTCCTCCGAAGGCTATTCCACGATCCACAACCCTCCCTTGTGAAAAATACTTCCTTAAATTACCTCTGAGCTGCCCCTCTATCTTCAAATTGTGCCCCCTTGTTCTTGCACACCTCTTTTTTTGAAAGATGCTACCCTCTTGGACTTTGTTGATTCCCTTGAGGTACTTGAAAGTTTCTATCATGTCCCCCTCTCCCTCCTTTCCTTGAGGCTATACATATTAAGCTCATTTAGTCTCTCTTCGTATGTCTTCTGGTGCAGACCCTGCACCATTTTAGTTGCCCTCCTCTGGACAGCTTCCATCCTGTCTATGTCTTTGCGGAGATTGGGTCTCCAGAACTGCACACAGTACTCCAGATGGGGTCTGACCAGCTGTCTGTATAGAGGGATAATAACTTTCTGTTTTCTACTGGTGATGCCTCTCCCTATGCATCCCAGTATCCCCCCAGCCCTCCTTGCTGCCCTCTCACATTGCTTGCCCACCTTTAGGTCATCTGATATGACTACCCCCAGGTCCCTTTCCATTTTTGTTGTTGTTAGTATCTCACCCCCCATTGTGTACTCTTCCCCTGGGTTTTTGTTTCCCAGGTGCATTACCTGCACTTCTTAGCATTGAATCTAGCTGCCATACATTTGACCATTCCTCTAACCTTGCCAAGTCCCTTCTCATCCTTTCCACCCCACCTTGTGTATCAGCTCTGTTTGCAGATCTTTGTGTCATCTGCAAAGAGACATACTTTCCTTCCAGTCCCTCTGCAATGTCACTTATAAAGACATTGAAGAGGACGGTCTATTACTGAACCCTGCAGTACCCCACTAGTAACCCCCCTTTCTTCAGAGTGGACTCCATTTACTATTACTCTCTGTGTCCTATTCTCCAGCCAATTCTTTACCCAGGCTGTCATCTTGGACCCACTCCCAGGCTGG
The DNA here is from genome assembly GCA_016271365.2 of Neoceratodus forsteri. Taxonomy (NCBI): domain Eukaryota; kingdom Metazoa; phylum Chordata; order Ceratodontiformes; family Ceratodontidae; genus Neoceratodus; species Neoceratodus forsteri. The sequence goes on from CM028132.1 coordinate 503,826,457, forward strand.
CTAACTTGTATATTAATCTTTTGTGTGGGACTGTGTCAAATGCCTTGCTAAAGTCTAGGTAGGCCATGTCCACAGCCCCTCCCTGATCTACTACTTTGGTCACCCATTCAAAGGAATCTATCAGATTCATCTGGCATGACCTTCCCGCTGTGAATCCATGCTGCCTTGGGTCCTGTGCCCTCTGGCCTCTAGATACTCGACAATTATTTCCTTCAAAGTGATTCCATCATTTTCCTATCACTGAGGTTAAACTAACAGGTCTGTAGTTTTCTGCTTCTGCCTTGCTCCCACTTTTGTGAAGGGGAATCACATCTGCCCTCCTCCAGTCCTCGGGTACCACCCCATCCTCCCATGATTTGTTAAAGAGGGTAGTCAGTGGTGTCACTAGTTCTACCCTTAGTTCTTTTAGAATTCTGGGATGAATCCCATCAGGCCCCATTGCTTTGTCCACCTTCAGTTTTAAGAGTTCTTTCATAACCCTTTGTTCTGTAAATGAGCTGGTATCAACTTCTATATCCAGAGTGCTTCTACTGTTTGTTTTAGGTACCTCCCCCTCTTCATTTGTAAATACTGAGCAAAAATATTTGTTTAGTATCTCTGCCTTTTCACAGTCTCCCTCTGCCCACCCTCCCTTGGCTTTATTAAGCCTCACTATCCCTCCCTTGGTCTTCCTTCACTCCCTGATGTACCTATAAAAGGTTTTATCCCCTTCTTAACCGAGTTGGCTATCTTTTCCTCAGTTTGGGCCTTTGCTGTTCTAACTGCCTTCCTAGCTTCCTTTTGCTTTAACTGATACAGTTCTCTGTCCTGATCCTTCTGTGATTCCTTGTACTTCCTGAATGCTTTCTTTTTCTCTTGAACCTTCACTGCCACTTCCTTTGAGAACCATAGTGGTTTCTTACATCGTTTTGTTTTGTTTATTTGCTTCACACAAAGGCTTGTTACCTCTGTGATGGCAGTTTTTATTATTCCCCATTGTTCTTCCACCCCTCCTTCTGCCCATTTGCTAGTGCATTCCTTAGGCACTCACCCATTTTGGCAAAGTCAGCCCTCCTAAAGTCCAGTACTTTTGCCTTTGTATGGCTTGACTCTATTGCCGTGTTTATTGTGAACCATACTGTTCGATGGTCGCTAGTTCCCAGATGGCTACCCACTTCTACATCTGTGATCCTCTCTCCATCTCCATTTGAGAGAACCAGGTCTAAGATTGCTCCCTCTTGAGTGGGCTGCAATACTAGTTGTCTAACAGTTATATGTTTGTCTTATCTGATGATGGTTGTCTGTGATTACTTGTGTGATCTTATCCTTTTGCTGCTTGGAGGAATGGTGTGGGAAGTTAGGGTTAGAAACCCTAATGCCACATTTTCCTACTTTTGTGGTGGCACGTCGAGCCCTAACTGGTGTATAAATGCAGTTTTTTTTGCAAAGTATACATACATTTGCTTATACAATGACTGTGAGAATAAAATTATACAGATAAATGCATTTATGCAATGGGAGTAGTGATAAATATACCCTTAAAAATGTTTATGACAGCTACTATATGTATAAATGTAAGAGCACAGATTTATTCACATAGTAACTATTTCAGTAACATTTATACATATAGTAAGTACAAAATGAATCCATGGCTTGTCAAACTACATTTTTCTTGCAGTCCAGCTGTGCTCATGCCACACTGTGACTGAATGGCTCGCGCAACCATTACGGCGGAAACAGCTCACTCTATGACTGGCACAACTGCCAAGATGGTTGTAATGATTGACGCACAGCTGATAGTAACTGAAAAAAAAGACATCAACAACAAAAGGTAAAGCTGCCTAAGTCAATAAAATGGAAGAATCAGCACACAACAACAGTTTCAAGATAAGAGATGAATAACATACTGACACAAATGGAGCAAGACAAAGAACCTATGGTGGAACCAACGGAACCCCTGCAAGAAGACGCTGAACTGCTGACTAACCCCTTACAGAGTGAATCAGGACACAGTACCAGCACCATGTGCATAAGCCAGGACAGAGAGATACAGAACTACATCGACTCCAGTAAAAATATAAATACTGTTCAGAAGACACACACAGATGTTCAGATGATCTCTAGTTATATTAACAGTGCATTTCATGTAACTACTTCACTGCATTTAATCCCGCCACAAGAACTGGACAGATACCTATTTCATGAGTGCTAAAAAAAGATGGTACACCCTATGAAGCTGTGACATTCATAGCAAATTTTCAGAGTATAGAGGTATCTTAAATCACATAAATACCAAACATCGCTTTCCACAGGACCAGCTTTTGAAAGGGCTCAGCATGTACTTATTAAAAAACAAAAGGAACTAAAGAGCAGTGGAAATGGCAATAAGTTCAGAGTAACAGACAAACTAACAGATAGTATAATTGACAGACTGTACCAAACACTCCAACTTGGCCCACAGACCCCGGACAGTCTACTCAGCACCATGTGGCTAATGGTCAGCCTTTACTTCGGTGTCCGGGGCAATACTGAAATGAGAGCAGTCAAGCGGGGTGATGTGCAGACAAAGACTGGTGGAAATAACCAAATGTACGTTGTGTACAACAGTGAGTAACAGACAAAAACAAGGCCTGGCAGCAACCCAAGAGACAAGGAAAATAAAACCAAGGGCCTACAAACTGGACTGTAACCCAGAAAGATGCACAGTGCAAAACTAGCAACACTACATAAGCCATCGTCCCCTGCAAGCAATGGACCCAGAGTCACCCTTCTTCCTTGCAGTGAATGCAAACTCCAAAAACATGATGGGAAGAACATGGTTTAAGAACCACCCAGTGGGAGTAAACAAGCTGTTACACATTGTTAAAACCATGATTTCTGAGTCCAGCATTGAAACAGATAAACATCTAACCAATCATTCTGTACGTAAGCATCTAGTGCAAAAACTAGCAGATTCAGCATTGCTCCCACTGAAATAATACATGTGTCTGGCCATAAGCAAATTCAGAGTCTAAATGATTATGCAAGAATAAGTGAAGAAAAACAGCAACAGATAAGCACAATCCTGAGTGGGCAAAATCGACAGCAGACACCACCACCTAACAATTTACAGCCCCTAAGCACCAGACCAACTAACTATAGTGAACTGATTGAGAGTTGCTTCAATCACCCCACTGTAAAATACTAAGCATGTCACATTTAACATGATACAAGGTAAGGAATAGTATAAAAAAGTAGCCTTCACCCAACCCCCCAAACCCTCCCAAAACTGTTACCTCCCTCACTTCTGTACCAACACCAATTAAAGTGCAATATAAACTAAATCTTGTTTTTTTTTTCTCTTAGTCTCCCCCTACTCCCCCCTCCAAAGAAAAACAACACACAGGAAACAAGTATAACTCCTACACTAGGAAGTGAGCTCTGGTGGTAGCATCCGACAGAGATTCAGATTAAGAGAACTACAAGAAGATGGGAGCTGCAAAAATAAAACATAGTCAGCTAAACAACGCTCACCATTCAGTTTAAAAAAACAGCAGTTTGTTGTGCTATGTAACAAGAAAATATACTATTCTGCTGTTATCGGTCTTTATAGAAAAGATTTTATTTCAAGCGCTGTAATTTGTTTCTGCACAAAAGCATATGGTATTTTTGAATAAGAATCAGAACCACTCTACTATCTATTAGCAGTCAACCTTTCAAAATGCAAATTAAAGGGATAAATCTTTTCAACCTTTCTCCACCTCCTTTCCACGCTCTCTCTTACTTTAATAGAAATTAACCAGAGAGACTTGTACATCCTCAAAAAAAAAAACTTATTTTTGTTAGAAATGCCTACTACCTGTTGCAGCATGACAAAATAAACGGTTTATGCAATTTTCTTACCTTGCTGTGGATGACTCACCATATAGCTAATCCACAATAGAAGAAAATCTCCGGTGTGAATTAAAAAATTAAAACAAATAATCCAAATGAGATCAACTCTTCAATGTCGTAATCCAGCAGAGTAAAGAGAGACTTCCAGAGTAATCCTTCATGAGTAAAATGAAGACTGAAGACTTCCCATGACAAAGACAATCGTCAAAAAGTCCTCCACAGCATAACCAACTCCATGTAGTTCCCCCAGGTGAAGCAGAAAAGAGAAGACCAGTGAACGGAACCATTTCATTCGTTGACTCCATCTCCTCCACCAATGACTGAAATCCACTGCCACAATCTTCTCTCGATGCCACCACAAGAGATGATGCTCCTCTAGACTCCTGATCCACAACTTCAAGATCCAAAGAACAAGTTCACTCCTTCGGCCTTCCATCCAGGTCTCTGATGCTCCTGTGATACAGTCCCCATCTTCCATACATTGTCCCTCAGCTGCTCCAAGGCTTTCTCCCACTGTCTTCTGGGTCCAGACCACACCAAAGACACCAACTTGGCATGTGCCACACAGAAGATCCTGCTTCCGTGAAGATCAACACCACACTGAAAATGACTGTGCCATAACCATCAGGAACACCCCTCATGTCCCAAACCAAGCCTCCCCAACCAATCACAGCAATTTTCCCATGGTATACTGACCAATGGAAACATGGTGACATAATTCATTGAAACACTCACTAGCCTTTCAAGTTCTACAACCAAGATCCCATTCACAGTAAAAAGCCAAACTGCATAACAACACAAAAAAGAAAAAAAAGAAGTCCCACCTATACATTGCAATTAAAAAAATCCACAACACTAGAGCTTGAAAAAAAATGATAAGGACAGAAGGGGCCCTTTTGCATAAACTGAATATGCAATGGGGGCTCTCTCGTAGAAATTATTTATTTTCATTTGTCACAATTGCTCTCGGGTACACCACGCTTGACTACGCTACGCTCCGCCATCATGAGGTTACCTGAGGTCAATGGGGATTCATGAAAATAGATCATTTATATGACAGGCCCCATCACAGATCCCTTATTTATTTTCAGGTATAACAGGCCTAAGTAGAAATAAACCATTTATTTCAGTGTTAGGCATGTTAACATTTATTTCCTCTGTAGACTGTTCACAATGGAGCTCTTAACCAATGGTAGAACAGCTTGAGCAATTCCTGATGACATCACAATGCCCTTTGAGCAGTTAAGTCAAACTGTTAACTCTTTATTAACATAACTAATATTGTAAGAGAGGCACTGTCAGTGTATAAATGACACATGCTTGGGTTGGCTTAATATGTCACATTCTTTTTTATCTGCAGAGTTTGTCCTTTATACACATCACTCATAGCTCCACCACTTATGAAGTCATAGAGGTTAAAACTGGCAAATAAAAATAAATGTGATATTTTTAGTCAGCCCTTAACATATGTATGTCATGCAGACATGCGCTTCTGCAGACAAAGGACCTCTTATAATTTGGGTGTCATGGATTTATATATGTGGCTCCAAGGGATCTGTGCTTTTGCACACAGAAGCAGTGTTGTGATTTTAGTGTCATTGATTTCTGTCTGCAACCAGAAGTAGATGTGAATGTCATGTGGTGTGCATACTACAGATACAAATCCATGAAGGTAGCACATTGGTGTTACTGCATTTGTGTCATCAGGAAACAGTTGTATATTGTTTGTATTACCTGATGATGACTGTCTGTGGTTGTTTGTGTGGTGCTGTCCTTGTGGCTGCTTCTTGTGCTGCTTTGGGAGGGAGAGTAATTCATTCACATATCTGGACTGCCTTGTACGGTATGGGCTGCACGCCCATTGGCTCTTGCTCTGCACCAATGGGCCTGCAGCCCTACCGGGCAGTGAGTCGGCGGGCGGCAGGTGGGTGGGATACTGCTGCCCACCGCCGCCGGGGAGCGGGTGGTGGGGCTTTGTGGGTGGTGGTGGGGACACTAGATCACCAGGGATATGGTCTTGGGGAGGTTTAAACACTTTGGTGCCGCGATCGGACTTCACGGTCCACTGGACCCCAGGGATATGTTCTTGGGGGTTGGAAACTTTGCTGCCGCATCGGGCTCAAGGTCCACTGGACCACCAGGGATATGGTCTTGGTGGGTTGGACACTTGGTGCCGTGATCAGGCTGGTGGGGTGGGTTTATTTTAACTTTGCCCACGATTGGGCCAGTGGGGGAGGGGTGTTTAAACATATGCCCGTGATCGGACCAGTGGGGGGGGAATTTTTAACTTATGCCCGCTATCGGGCTGCAGGGGGCATCGGTCTCCGACAGCTGCTGCCTGGCAGGGCGCCAGGCGCAAGTCCTCAGTGATCGGCGCACCTGCATGCTAATGGCATGCAAATGGGGCCATAAATAGATGCAAATGGCCCCCCCCATGCCTTGCATGAATTATGGTCCCATTTGCATGTCACCTTTTGAATATGGGAAAATTTGCACATGGCGCAATGGTACTTGCGCCACTGCAACTTGAATGTTCCACTCTGACCACTTGTGGTGGCACAAGTTCCACTGCGCCATGCACAGTGGCTGTGGCCAAGGGGTGATATTCAAAGGAGTTGCTCAATGGCACAACTCCTTTGAATATCGCCCCGGCCACACCCCTGTGCAACTATTTTGTGCAGCGCAAGGGCTTGCGCCACAGAATAGCGTAGTTTGAATATCCAGCCCAGAGAAGGTAACAGACAAAGGTAACATAGTGGAGGAATGGATATAGAGGAGGGAGGAAGGGAGGGGTGTGCCATGAGATGTGGGGGGGATTTGGCAGGGGGTGGGGTGGGGATCAGTGAAGTGCTGATGTTGGGAGGTGCCTCCTGGGTCAAGAGGTATGTCTAAGTGCAGCAGGTGATTACTAAGGGAGGGTGGTAAGTGGAAACAGTCACAGGTGTCCTTGATAATGAGATGCTGACAAAGACTTCACTTGTATGCACCAAAAGTTAGATGAAGCAGTCACAGTTGTCCTCGGCAGTGAGGTGCTGATGAAGCTTATGCTTGAAGGCACCAATAGTTGCTACTCCAGAGATTGCAGGTGATGAAGCAGTGATCCAGTGGGGATATGTCATTATCTAGTGACTGGCTAAGAGGTTTGAAGAATTTCACCAGATTTGTAAGGCATGATCTACCCCTAGTAAATCCATGATGTTGCTCATCTGTCAGACCTTGTACAGCTAAGTGTTGTTCGATTGAATCCTTTATAAGTCCTTGCAATACCTTCCCCAAAATACTAATAAGGCTAATAGGGCGATAATTTAAACAGGATGATTTCATTCCCTTTTTGTGTATTGGGACCACGGATGCCAACCATCAATTCTTAGGTACCACTTCTTCCTGTAAAGACGTTTCAAAAATGGCATGGATAGGGTCACTTAATTCTTCTCCTAATTCTTTCAATAGCATTGGGTGTAGACCATCTGGACCTTCAGATTTGTTTGGGTAAATTTTTAATAGTTTATCTTTGATCATTTTTGGTGTGATATTGATTATGTCTGAGTTTGCTCCTGGTTGGTAGGTGATGGTGTCATCATTATTTTGAAATATGCTGGTGAAATATTTATTACATTCCTTAGCCATCTCATTACATTCACTTATCACCTTATCTTCCTGTTTGAGTGGCCCTACACAATTGTTTTTTTCTTTTTATTACTGCCAATATAGTTATAAAAGGCCTTCTTAGTATTACCCACATTTTTAGCCAATTTGAGTTCCATTTTCTATTTAGCTTCCTTGATTGCCCTTTTAAAGATAATCATTTATAATTTAAAGTTTTTTATAAAGTTCTGGTTCTTAGAAATTATATGCATCCCTTAAATTATTCATGTTTAACAGTACCTGAGTAAGCAGTGGTATAAAAAACTGTATTTTGCATTGTTTTGTTTTGATGAGCTGCATTCTGTTATAGTTCTTTTCATGGAATCAGTGATCTGAAGCTTTAACAATGTCATGGTTTTTTCACAGAACTCTAAACAGAGTTCTAATAGGCCAATAGTTCATAATTAGCATTCTGTACACAAACAGTGACATAGTAAAAACTCCAAATCGCTGGTTTCATGAAAAGAACTGTAACAGAATGCTGCCCATAAAAATAAAACAATGCAAAATAGTTTTTCATATTACCTTGAATTCAGGTACAGTTAAACATGGATAACTTAGGGGAATGTATATCTTTCCTGGGAATAAGAACTTTATCAACAGTTGGCATTTAGCACAAATGTCCTGTCCCCTTTAAGTTTTGTTAATTTAGCCTTATAGAGGTTTTTATATTTTGTAGTTTTTTCATGCTTGTATATTTTATAAGAATGGGCTTTGGCCTTTAGTAATTTGTTGATCTTGCTGTTAAACCAAGGTGGAATTTTCCCTTTTATACTATATTTCTTCACACTGGGGATATTATTTTCAACTATGTCACAAAGATGTTTTTAATTCAATCCACATTTGTTCAACTCCCAAACCCTTTAGTTTTCAAGCCCATTTTACAACTTGTTCCCTCATGAAGTTGTAATTTGCTTTGTCGTATCTTTTAACTTTAGTTACACCTAGTTGAATTGTAGTTTTGATGTTGATTTCTTCACACTGGGGATATTATTTTCAACTAGGTCACAAATATGTTTTTAATTCAATCCACATTTGTTCAACTCCCAAACCCTTTAGTTTTCAAACCCATTTTACAACTTGTTCCCTCCTGAAGTTGTAATTTGCTTTGTCGTATCTTTTAACTTTAGTTACACCTAGTTGAATTGTAGTTTTGATGTTGATTCCAAATTCTACCATATTATGGTCACTATCAAGAAGTGGTTCCCTCACTTTATAGCATTTCAGGGAGTTGCCTATGTTACTGATAACCAGATCTAAAATATGGTCATCTCTGGTCCATTCAGCAACATGATCTTCTACACTTAAACTGTCAGGTGCATCTAAAAATTCCTGCTCCATACTAGTGGTTGAAGACCATGTTTCCCAGGTTATTCCTGGGAAATTAAAGTCACTAGTTATCACAAGTTTATTCCCTTGATCTACATTTCTTATATTATTGATGAACTCTATTGTTTTTTCTTTAGTTAGTGAAGGTAGCCTATAACAGACCCCCACAATCAGCTTCTCATCTTTGTGCAGAAAGATCTGCACCCATAGTTGCCCAGTATCAGTTAGAGGTGCATTTACCTCAACTGTCTTTATGTCAATAATTTATTCTCCATAGAGTATGCACAAGGATGTGGTGCTAGGAAGCTCACCATATGACTACCAAAGGTTCCCTGCACACACAAATCCATAATAAAATGCCTCAATTATTTGTGCAAAAGTATTGATTGCATTTAATAAGAAAACAGTGCGAACTTAACAAACGCCTGATATGTTTTGAACCTGCAGTGGTTTGAAAAAGAACCAGGGAACCTTTGGTAGTCATGTCTTTATGTCAATTCTGACATATAACACTATGTCTCCTCCATCTGCCTGCACGATCTCTGTTAAATAATTGGTAACCTTTTATTGATGTTCCCCACATTTCTTCATGCCACCAGGTCTCAGTGATAGCACACAGTGCAATATGTTCTCTGATTAGGATACCTTTTAGCTCATCTTTTTTATTTTTGAGGCTCCTTGCATTAAGTAACAGATTTTTCCATAATAAAGGGTCAGCATGGAGATCATGATGTACATGATTAATCAGAGCTCCTCCCTTCCCTTCCCCAGTGCCTAGTTTAAATGTGTGATGATTTTGTTAAATCTGCTAGCTAATACTCAAGTCCTCATCCAATTCAGATGTAAACCATCTGCTGCATTCAAGCAGTGAGTATTTTCAAATCTCTGACCGTGCTCTAAAAACACTATATTTTCCCTGGTACATCATTTTTTTAACCATCTGTTTATCCTCTTGATTTCATGAGATCATTGAGGGCTTGCCCTTGAAACAGGTAGTTTTTCTGAAATTACTAACGGTTTCTTTTTTTAAATTAGTCACTGTATTACTTTTACTTCCTACATCATTTGTCCCTATGTGTAAAGCTACAAACAAGTCAATTGAATTCTTCAAAAAGCCTGGGAGTAGTTCCAACACATCCTGTATCCCTGCTTCTGAAAGGGCAGAAACAGTCACCTGTTTTTTTTTTTTGCCATTACATACCTGTAAAAGTCTGTCAGTATGTTTCACCATTGAGTCTTCTACAAGCACTGCATATTTTTAGTAGGTTCAGGACAACTGCTCTTGTTCTGAAGCTGACTGTTTTTTTACAGTGTTTGAATCAACATTTATTGATAAACTAGTTGGTTGTGTAGTTGGTCCAGTTGAGGTTGTTGCTACCTTCATGCTTAGGTTAGGCTGCATTATTTGTTTACGGTGTTTTTGTTTAGGAGCTACCGTCAGATCAATGCCCGTTACACTCATTACATTTTGTTATATTTTCTGATTCTTGTTCTGTGCTAGGTTCATGAATCTCATGTGTTACTAGTTTAGGGGAATCTTCAATAGGTAGACCATTATATCTATTTGAGATAGTGATACCCTGATTTATGACTCTTCTTCGTTTTCTTGGACCCTTTAAAATATAACACCAGCTATCATCATTATTTAAATCAGCGTCACTTTGTTCTTCTGACCTTTCCTATCTTTTTTCAATCTGACCCTTATTAACTGCCAGTTTGTTCATATTACGTTGTTCAACCTCTAATAGTGTCCTAGTATCTTGTACAAAATTTTCTATTTCGTTTATCCTTGTCTGCATTTCTATTTTATTTTGTAGTGTCTTAAGCATCTCTTCTAACTCAATAATATAAATACATTTTATACATCCACATGGCCCAACATGGTCTATCACCCCCTTCATTCCACATAAAGTATCCAACAAGCGTTTGACCCCGTCTCAGGGGTATTTACATTAGGCATTGTTATACTTGTTTTCTACCTTTTATTTACACTAATGTGCCCTCCTCTTCCCCTCTTCCCCAGCTGACATGGCAGACACAGCTAAGCTGTTTGCCTTAGCTATGGCACCTTTGCTGGGCTTTCTGATGCCTGGGCTCACAAATGCTCGCTAGTGTAAATAGATAAATAGTAGGGGAACCAGAAGTGGCTGGCCTCCTGCTTCTGGTACCCTCATTATGAAAAACTCCCAACCTTCAGGTAAAACACCTTTGTAGTGCTCTTAAAAGGACACCCAAACAGTCTGTGGACTTAAAAACTTACAAAGAGTGCACTGTCCTCCACAGAAAAGCATTGTTTTGGAGCTTGTAGCTCCATGGAGGCACTTCCTGTATCCCTTGGTTGCTTGGCAATGGCTCAGCAGTGTGTGGATCTCATCCCCTTACACTCTGAATAAGTGAGTTCTAAAACAGTGTAAATAGCCCCAATTATCATGGGCAGCGTGAAATGCTGCTTTGCAGACTGCAGCATTAGCTGAGCTTTATTCATAACTTTGTCATTTTTGAACATTTATACACCAACTTTTCAACATGGCCTTTTTGGAACACCACCACATGAACAAGGTGATGAAATTATTCAAGTCCATCCAGAAAGTTAATTTTGTGGTCATCGTGTGGTCACCTTTTGGGTAGGATTTGAAAGTTTTCTCTGTCCATGAGGTGGGGTCATAAGAAGACTATGTTGAAAATTTGGGGTAAAGATATTAAAACACAACAAAGTTATAAGTTTGCATTGACATTTTCCAATGCACACTCATAACTTTGGTGATTTTGAATATTTTGACCCAAATTTCCAACATAGCCATTTTTTCACACCACCTTATGAATGTGAAAGCAGTCATTTTTTTCAAATACTGGCCAAAATATGTTTTTGTACTTGAGGCATGAAATGACATTTTGGTCAGGATGGGAAAATTTTCACCTACCAGATTCATGAGGTGGGATCTTAACATGACTTTATTGAAAATTTGGGATCAAAATATTAAAAAGCAACAAAGTCATGAGCAGTATGTTGAACGTTTTATATGCTTGCTCATAAGTTTGGTAATTTTTAATATTTTGATCCCAAATTTTTAACATAACTATTCTTTCACACCACTTTATGAACATGACCACTGTCATTTTTCAAATCCTGGCCAAAATAGTTTTTTTTTTCACCTGTGGCGAGAAATGACGTTTTAGAAGGGATTTTAACATTTTCACCTATCAGGTTCTTGAGGTGGGGGTTATCAGATAGCTATGTTGAAAATTTCATGTAAAATATCATCAAATGACCAAGTTATGAGTGGATGCAGAAATATTTTTTGCACTTTCACATCACAGGGCCCTGTGCATCTGCATCTATAGCTGCAGTGAAATTCAGGTCTCCTTCCACAGCCAGATGGACTCCTCACTTGGTGCAGAGCCCGAATCCTGTGTATCTGCATCTGTAGTTAAATGGAAGTGCAGGGTCCTGGAGGCTCTGTTCTTCTGCAGCTAAATAGACTCCTCACTTGGTGTGGAAGTACAGGGCTTATTGGGCCCTACGCTTCTGCACCCAGATGGACTCCTTGCTTGGCGCAGTCTGCATATCTGCATCTGCAGCCTAAGTGTCAGCGTAGCTCAATTGGTAGCAGATCCACCACTGGGCCAGAAGGTCATGGGTTCTAGTCCCACACCAGGACTGGGCTCATACCTAAAATACTGGCACCTGAGTGCAGTATTGGGGGTGTACGGTACTGTTGGAGTGTGCCATCCTTCAGATGAGACATTAAAGTGAGGTCCCTTCTATAGTTCTGTCCATCCTAGTGTTGTCCTGGTGGGTGTCCAGGTGGAAGTAAAAGAACCCAAGGCTCTCTTTGCAAAAGAGTAGGGAACGTTCTCCAGTGTCCTGGCCAATATTCCCCTTCTCATAAAAACCAGTTCCTGCAATTGTCAAGGCTGTGTGGGGGTGTTGGTGTCTCATATGGCCGCCACTACACATTCAGTCACTTCACTACCAGTTTAGCATTACTTGTAAAGAGCTTTGGGATATATTCTGTAAAAAGTGCTATATAAATGATGATTCTTCTTCTTGTTCTTCTTCTGCAAACATATTTGGGACCTGCATGAATCAGTAATAATTCCACTATCTCAAAAATAAAGGAAATTCACTGCAAAAAAACTACATTAATGCACTAGTAAGGATTCAACTTAAAGCAATAAAAGTTGGGAAGTGTGGTGTTCGGGTTTCCAACCTTCACTCCCCCTACCAAAAAGCTAAAGGATAAGCTCACACAAGCAACTACAGGCAGCCATCATCAAGTAAGACAAACAACACACAGCTGTTTCCAGATGTCACAAATGCAGTAGCACTGATGTGCTGCCTTCATGGATTTGTATCTGCAGCTGCATAAGCACAGGCCCCACAGTGAGCTGAGCATATGCAGCTACTCCTGTGTGTGTGTGTTCATGTCGTACAGTGTGTTCTGCAGGCAGAAGGCCCCATGGGGCCTACGCTTCTGCAGACAGAGGTACTACTGCACACTGTACGAGGTATCTTGGTAGATAGTTTGATCTGCTACTGCATGGCTTTCTACATGCAGCTGTGTGGCTGAAAACCTGCTACCCCCTTGAATAGTTTCTAGATCCATGGCTGAAACCATAATACACACATTGCAACAGTAGAGACAGAAGTCAATGTGCATGTCTTATACCTGTGGGTGAAGAGGTGCAGCCCCCTCAAGGGTCTGTACTTCTGCAGACAGATCTGTTGCAATTTTGGTATCAAGGATTTTATGGCTCCCATACATCTGAGTACCTGAGGCTACAGACATGCTCACCCTTTATGGGCCTGCATGTCTGCAGACAAAAGAACTTGTAATCTGAGTATTATGCTATTATACCTATACTTGGAGGGGCCTATGTTTCTGCACACAGAAGCAGTATTGTGATTTGAGTATCCTGGATTTCTATCTGCAGCACCAAGTGAATGTGTATGTCTTGCACTGTGCATGCCACAGATACAAATCCACAAAGGTAGCACATCAGTAGTGCTGCATTTGTGTCATCTGGAAACAGTTGCATGTTGTTTGTCTTACCTGATAATGACTATGGTGTGGGCTTTTCCTTTTGCTGCTTGAAGGAGTAGGAAGTTAGGGTTGGAAACTCTACTACCACATTTCCCTACTTTTATTGCTTTAAATTGAACCCTAACTGGTGCCAGAATACATTTTTTTGCAATGAATAGATATATGTATATATATATATATATATGTATGAATATATATATATATATATATCTATGTATATATCGATAATATATATATATATGCCACCACACCTGGGTGAGTCAGGTCCAAGTTTCTTTAATGAGCCACCTGAAACAGGTACCATAGTCAGGGGACACTGTAGGTTCCTAGGTAGGTGGATGAAAAACACCCAGCAAGAGAGGCAGGAGTCATACTCAGAGGTCCAGTGAAACAAGGACTTTATTCAGCAGGAAGGATGGCAATGGTCACAGAAGCAGGCATTCAATAACGACAATAAGGAAACATGAGGCAATAAATATCTATGCAATAACTAGAGCAATAAAGAACCCATACATGAATCTAAAAGGTGTACCTTGACTGGAGTTAACCACTGTTACTTTACTGCAGCTATGATTACCTACAATACTGTTATGTCGACCACTATTAGCCTATGCTTTTACTTGTGAACACTTGTTACTTTCACTGCATTGATTCAGAACAGGAAATCAAGTCACTTAGTAGTCAGATCTATTAAAAATAAGACTGCGGTTATGGCAGATCTTATTGAAACAACTGATCTGGCTTGCATCACCGAGACCTGGTTGGATGAAAATGCTGGTCCTATCTTGGAAGCTGCAATTCCGACTGGGTACTCGGTGATACACCGCTTGAGATTGGATCGGGGGTGGCAGTCTGTTTTAAGACTGAGTTGGGCCTCACGAGTGTACCAGTTGAGGAAGCTGAATGATTTGAGTGTACCATGGTGGCTGGTGTAGGTTGCAGGTTAGCCCTCGTCTACCATCCACCCAGGGATGAGATGCGATTTCTGAAGGAAGTAGCAGATTTCGTCGACGACATGGCATTGGGGTCACCCAGATTGATGGTACTGGGTGACTTCAATGCCTGGGTCGATGATGAACTCTCGCAGTTTGGACAACACTTCCTCCAGCTTATGACATCTCAGGCCTTACACAGGTTGTTACCTCTGCCACCCATAAACACGGTCACTCTCTTGATCTGGTTTTCCTCCTGGGGTTCAAGGTCTCTGACTTGGAGATGGAACCTGCTGGTTGATCTGATCACTACACCATGAGATTCAACTTTTGCGTCCCCCTTTGAAGGTCTGCCCCTGTGGAGATGGTCAGTTACTGTCCTTTACGGGAAGTGAGTCCTGAAGGCCTAGCAGCGTTGATTAACCTCTTGGAGTTTCCAATGGCCAGCTTGAGTCCAGAGACTTTAGTGGTGGCCTATAATAAGGCCATTTCAGTAGCCCTGGACTTGATTGCTCCCGTCTGTGTTTGCCCTTGGGCCCCTTGGTTTGATGGGTCTTTGAGGGAGTTGCGGCAAGTAGGACATAGGTTAGAGCAGTGTTGCTGGAAATCCACCCTGGAGGCTGACCACCTTAGATTGGTTGAACATTATAAGATTTACCAATCAATGATCTCCCGTAAGAAGACAGAATTCCTGTCTGGGGAGATTGCTGCCACTCAGAACCGACCAGCTCAGCTCTTCCGAACTGTTGACAGGTTGTGCAACCCAACCTGTCTGCAGCTCCGAAGACCTTTTTCACAAGTGGAGTGCAATGAACTTGCTTGATTCTTTGCAGATAAAGTGGTTGACATCAGGTCGGAAATTCTTTTGATATGCTCTATGGGGGTTGCTGATGATCAGTGTTTGGTCACCTCACCTCGGGCTTCCTGGAGTACCTTTGCCTTGCCCGAGCTCATGGATGTCATGTGGATTGTCCAGGGTATGTGCCCTATGTGCTGTAGTTTGGATCCGGGCCCAACTTCCTTGATTATGGGTTGTTGGGATATGATCGGTCCGGTCCTGGTGCAGATAGTCCAGTGCTCCTTGGAATCCGGTGAGTTTCCAAGCTCCCTGAAGGAGGCGGTGGTAATCCCCCTCCTAAAGAAAGCTTCTTTGGACCTGGATTCTCTGGTCAACTACAGACCAATCTCAAACCTTCCCTTTACAGGGAAGGTGATTGAGAAAGTAGTAGCGGTACAGCTGGATGACCACTTGACCATCCATAACATCTACAAACCTCCCCAGTCCAGATTTTGAAAGAGGCATAGTACTGAGATGGTACTGGTTCGGGTGCTCAATGATCTCCTGATGGTGAGAGATCAGAGAAACCATTCTATCTTGGTGCTCCTTGATCTCGCTTCAACTTTTGACACTGTGGACCATGGGGTGCTGCTTGGACATCTGAGGTCCATCTGTGGACTGTCAGGTATGGTCCTTAGGTGGCTTACATCTTTCCTCAGTGGCAGGAGTCAGAGAGTGGTGTCTGGGATTTTTTCCTCGGACCATTTCTCCCTGCCATGTGGGGTCCCCCAGAGTTCAGTGCTGTCCCCCATGTTGTTTGCAGTGTATATGCTGCCCCTCAGAGACATTGTAAGACAGTATGGGCTGAGGTTTCACTGCTATGCTGATGATACCCAGCTCTACCTGTCTTTTGCTCCCAACCAGGATAACGCTGTCTCGGTATTTAATACCTGCCTTGCTGAAATCCAGGGCTGGATGAACTCGAGCTGGTTAAAGTTGAATGCCGGAAAGACAGAAGTGATGGTAGTGGACCCGGGTCGCTGGATAGAGGGGTTGTGGGCTGATCAGCCCTCTGGACTTTTTCTCAGGGGCTCTTAGATCCTATCCTCTGAACGGGTGCGAAACCTGGGGGTAGTGCTTGACGACGGGATGACTTTACGATCTCAGGTGTTGGCCGTTGTCAAGACTTCCTTTTATCATCTTAGGAATATCTCCAGGATTAAGTACCTGGTTCCATCCAGGGACTTGCCTACATTGGTCCATGCTTGTGTGACCTCACACCTTGATTATTGTAACTCCTTGTACTTAGGGCTTTCTGGGGTTGAAATCCGCTGCCTGCAGCTCATGCAGAACGCAACAGCACAATTGTTAACTGGGGCTTCTCGAGCCTCCCATATTACTCCTGTGCTGCATGATGTGCACTGGCTGCTGATTAGGTGGCAGATCACCTTTAAAGTTGGTTTACTGACTTATAAAGCCTTACATGGACTGGGCCCTGACTACTTGAAGGAGCTATTTGTGCCTTACCACCCAATGCGACTGTTGCGTTCGGCTGACGAGGGGTTGCTGGAGATTCCAAGGCTGTCTTTGAAATCTTCTGGGGCCCGTGCATTTATGCACATGGCCCCAACCCTTTGGAATTCTCTACCCCATCAGCTTCAGGAGTGAACGACTGTGGGAGGGTTTAAACAGGCACTGAAAACCCTCTTATGGTGTCGTGCTTTTGGTGGCACTGAATAACTTGGCTCCTCTGTTACTTATTCTATTATTATGTTCACTGTTTTATTATGACTGTTCTTATCTTTTGTAAAGCGCCTTGATGGCCTGAAAAGCGCTTTTGTGAAATAAAATTTATTATTATTACTATTATTAACTTAGCAGACAACTGAGACCTGAATGGGGCACCTGGACCAAGAAGGGGCATTGGTTGCAATGGTGGAACTGATACTTCGGTGAGTAATCTCAGTTAGGCCACCGGGACATAGGAGAGGTTTTGTAAACAGGCCATAGGTGAATTGGTAAAAGCCCCCCTCTCTTGGTCTGCCTGAGGAAGAGAAACAAGACTGCAACTGGGAGAAAGTTGTTTGGCACAAACCTTCCCTTGGGCTGCTGTGACAAGAAGAACAGAAGATGTGGAGCTTGAAGCAGAATCCTTGGCAAAAACCCTCCCTTGGACTACTGGATCAAAAAGAACAGAAAACATGGAGCTTGAAGCAGAATCTAAATCTTTCCTTGGGCTGCTGGGACAAGAGAACAGAAGATGTGGAAGAGGGGAAACTGGCCTTCAGACAAGGGTCCAGGTTGCTGATCTTTAGACGATGGTTCTGGATACAGGTTCTCAGATATTGGCACTGGATGCTGGTCTGGAAAAGGAAAACTCCACCCACTGCACAACAGAGGCCCTATCTGTTGAGCTGGTGTGGTTCCTAAGCTTCCTTTACTTCTTAACAGGGTAGGGACATAGCTTGGGAGGGTACCAAATGGGGTCTGTCCTGACTATCACCCTAATGCTAACTGGGTTGCCCACCCCAAGTCATCATCCAAGGAGGTGGTGTTACAGGCAGGATGCAGAAATAGTCTTTGTTCGAGGTGACACCTAGGCAGTTTGTGGGTAGTTGCAGAGAGTCCTAGATAGCATTACAACTGAGGCAGAATTGCCAAGCAATGGGGTGATTCAATGTAGGGTAGTAGAAAAGGCTAGGCAGCCTCTCGAAAGAGGTATCATAGGTTTAAGGCAGTTACTTCGAAGGTACCACATATTCGTTGGGGCAACTGGGGCACTACACAAGTTCAGGCAATTCTTTAGGTAAACAGTGCAATACACAAATTCAGGTAGTTGTTTTAGGCAAACAGAGCAATATACAAGTTCAGGTAGTTCATTAGTGCAAATGCTGTTCCACACAAGTTCAAGCGGCAGTCCCAGTACTGAAGCACTGTGCCTTTAAATGCAGTTCAATAGGCAGTCTTTGTATAAGGTACACTGTCACTTTAAACACAGTTTATTTGGCATGTTGTACACATTCAGTAGTCATCCCATTAAATGCCCCTAACTCCACTGTATTTATCCTAATGAGTGGTATTTGGTGTTCCCTGTGGGTGCCTTATGATGCCTAAACCCACTGCTGGCTCCTATGGAGCCTTACTATTCTGTCCTATGGGTAGTCCCTTTACTGTGGCCTTGTTGGCCCAATTTGGCTCTCAGATGCCTCTGTCAGCAGTCCTGAAGTGGTACAATACCTGTCCACCCACACAGCCATGGCTGCTTTGCTTAGCACCACCTGCTGCTACTAATTTAAATAAATAAATAAATAACTTTATTTGGGGTTTTTTGCTTTGTCGGAACAACCCCACTGCTTGCTCTGCCCTCCAGGAGCTCTTTTTCAATTTAACCGAGTGCATCTGGCTCACTATTCTGACCTCTGGCTAGTTCTCTGGCCTGGGGATTGCCCCTTCTCCTGTTAGCCTTAGCTGATTGCTCTGCACTGGCAGGTGTGCTCAACAATTTTTTTTTAATTACCCTTCTGGCAGTCAGCACCTGCCCAGATGTGCTGCTGCTGATTCACCACCCCAGCCTGGGGTGAAGTATTGCTGAGGAGGAGTCTGGGTGGTAGGCTGGCACTTCTGCAAGCTGTTGGAGGTATGCACTGGTTTGGTGGGAGTCCAGGAGGCAGGTTCTGTTTGCTCCACCTGATGCTGCACTAGGTCCCCACTGTGACCTCACTTTGGTGCTGCTCCCTCACTCGGCTGTTCTTCCACCACTATGGTCCACACCATGGCCCGGATTCCAGTTGCTACTAATGAGGGACAACTTTTTTTTTAATAAGTGAACTTTATTACATATTTCAATCAAAACAGTAAATAGTACCAACATAAGTAATAAACAGCAATGATAACAAACATCAACCATAAGGACAAATCAGTGGCAGCTCTGTGCTAAACCTGATGTCCTTAAACAATCTGTGTAGATCAGACATGCAATGGCAGGTCTAAGAGTAGGGTAACGAACAACCATATTAGACTAAATGGGGCAGGAAATAGGGACAAGCCTTAATCAATGAAAATCATCCCGAGATTAAGACGAGAGTGTAGAGTGTTTCCCATCTTTCCTGGAAGGACTTGAGTTTATTGTGGAGACTACCTGTCATTTTTCTAGTTGCAAAGCATCCAGGATAGCCATGTGCCACTCTTAATAGAAGGGCGTGGAATCATCCAACCAATGTCTAAATATAATTCATTTAGCTCTGGCTACCATTAAAGCAATATGGTACCTCTCAGGTTTAAGCAACTGTTGAAGTTCTATCCCCAGTAGACATATTTGTGGTGCAAAGGCTTCATTTAGTCCCAAGAGGGGATCTGTTTTGGTTAAGATTGTTTTCCACAACTGTGATGCTTTAGCACAGTCCCATAGAATATTTTTTAGGGTGCCTCTGTGTGTTTGACATTTCATACATACAGGGCTCCAGCTAAGATTTTTTGGAATGAGTACTGTACTCCTCCTTTTGAGAGTGAAGTGAGTAAAACCAAATTCAGATGCGTACAAATGTCTAGACGGAGTGGAGTGGGGAGTGCATTTTTTAAAAGAATGTAGTTTTTTTCCCTAGATAAGAATTGATCAAGTGCCAACTATGCTCCAGATAATGTTGGCAGGTAGGAGTAATTTACCTACCAGTTTTAAAATATAGTGAGTAAAACAAAATTGGGATGCATATTAGTGCTGTAAATCTGGAAAAACTGCTCCCTTTGAATCACCAGTTATGTTATGAAGCACTATTCTATGGAGTGTGGTGCATTTAGAAATGTTGGACGAGTATTGGTACTCACTAAAAAATTTTTCTGAAGAGTATTTCCTAAAATGAGGTGAATAAAATATATCGGTACTCACCTTATCTGGAGCCCTGCATACATATACAGGCTAGTGTATGGTAGCTCATACACAACAACGCTATTCTTTCACTGAGTGGTTACTATGACATCAAGGACCTCGAGAGTGAAGCTTGAGAGGTCCATTTGATGTCATAGTAAC
The DNA here is from genome assembly GCA_016271365.2 of Neoceratodus forsteri. Lineage (NCBI taxonomy): Eukaryota > Metazoa > Chordata > Ceratodontiformes > Ceratodontidae > Neoceratodus > Neoceratodus forsteri. The sequence continues at coordinate 503,847,061 of CM028132.1, forward strand.
CACGAGGTGTGAGAAGAGCGATGTGTATTTGGGCTACCATACACTATTCTATATAGTGTATGGTCCCCTCCCCCCCCAAAAAAAAGAATCCCTTACTTTTTTTTTCAAGCATAAGTCTCTGCCATCTGCGACCCACACTTCTTGGCCATCTGTCCGCTTGCCAGCTCATGCATGTGATGCTTTAACTGCTACTAGCCCTATCAACAGCACTGATGGGGTCACTTACATTGTGATGTTCATACTAATACAGAACCAAAAGTTGTTCTGCATTAGTATGAATGTCACTACTGCAGCAGAACAACTTTTTACACTGTATGGATCTCCAAACACAATCACGTTCAACCATACGCTATAGATCTGTTTCTGTATGATTCATCTTGTATCGTTTAGTTGGTGTGTAATACATGTTGTGAGCTAGTTTATAGTTCATCAGCTTCAGGGTGTCTACCTTAATGTATCTGCATAGGTCTGTCAATGTCTGCGTTCTTGTTCCTGAGTTAAGCTCTGGGAATTCACAGAGCCAATATGAGCATGTGTCTGTGTTACTGGCGGCTGTGAGTTGGTTAGATGATTTAATATAAAAAAACAAATGGAGACAAATTGAGCCCATATAACGCAGCTGCTGACTCAGCTGAGTGGACACCGACTGCTTCAAAGGGGACCGCCACAACCACACAGACCTGAAGCCCAAACAGAGGAGAGGTACCACAGAACAGCCGATAGAACTGGTTTCAACAAACCAGATAAGCCACAGGTTCCTGTCACACTTTTAGTGTCTTTCTCCATTGTTGGCTTGGCACTAACTTCTTCCGACTGACCAAAGGTTGGTTAGGGGCACTGCTCTTAAAATGCTCGGGTTTCTAACCTCAAACCCTGGCTTGAGCCACAGCAGCTTTCTGATTTTGAAAAATGCCCATGCAGTGGGCCTGTCTTTTCCTCATGCTGCCTGCTTGTGGGGGGCAGGGTTCTTGACAACAGCAGGCAGCAAAGGCAGTGAGGTAAAACAATAGTTTTAAATCTTAGCTCAGGCTTTAAGCTGGCAGGGAAGGGATACCATGGTGCTGGGGGGTGGTGGGGGCACTGGCTGCAGAGGAGGGGAACTGGGAGAGGACTTACAGGAGGCTGACACTGGGGATCACTGGCTGCACTGGGGATTCACTACAATGGGCAAAAATGCCAAAACTGAACACTTCTCTCCCCATAGCTTCCTACTGGCCCCTAAGAGGTCCCTGAGCCCCCAACGGGCTCCATTTGCATTTCCTGGAGCAGCCCCTGTTTTTTTCTGTGGGGACCTCACTCTGTGGCACTACAGATTCAGGCCCACCTTAAAATACACGTACCCTTGTTTTCACTTTCTAATACTCCATTACTATTAACTCAACTCAAAATTTTCTTCAACATTTTCAAACGAGGATGTCATCAAATTTCAAGGTGAACTCAACAACGTAACTGAATTGGCAAAAAGAAAGAAACTCAATTTCAATATTGGTAAATGCAAGGTTATGCATTTTGGTCATAAAAATTTAAGAGCCGATATTATAAAAATAATAGTGAAGTGACTGTTACTGATGAGGATTTGGACTTGGGAGTTATTAGTTAATAGTAAAGTTACGTTTGACAGCCAGTGTACAAGAGTTGCAAGTAAATGCAATAGGATATTGGGCTGCATGTCAGGGAATATCAGGAGTTGGGATCGGGAGGTGGTTATGCCTCTCTACGAACAGTGGTGAGGCCATACAAGGAGCACTGTGTGCAGTTCTGGGCTGCTAAAGGGAGAAGGGTTATAGGGGTCTTGGAGGGGGTCCAGTGGAGGGCGACTAGAATGGTAGCCAATATAAACAAACTCTGGTCAGAGCCACAATGGCTGCTAATACATTAATATGATATATAGAATTAATGTGTGACTTAGTTGTACTTGTAATATTGTGATGTAAATGTCTCACATTTACACCGCAACAGCAGAAAATTCAAAAGAAAACCATAAAGATTAAAATGCAATGTGTCATTTTTACTGGTGTGCTGCTTTTATTCATTTTTAAAATATAGTTAACCAGGAGAGCTCAGCTAACATGCAGTATCTCATTTTCAATGGGGTCCTGATTGTACTCATTGTTGCAATGTATTTTCACAATAGTGACGAGCTGAGATGCAATATCTTGTTTTCAGAGTGACCCTGCTTTTCGTGAATGCCTGTAGTTATTTACACATGTGTCATTTCAATAGAAAATGGGAATTTATGATGTTAGCATGGGAACATGAAACTGAAGAGATGCTGACATCATAGAGAGCATCTTAATGTTATTTACAATTTATTTACCCAGGACAGCTCAAATGAGTTGCAACATCTCATTTTCAGTGGAATCTTGCAGCTACCTGCAGTGTGAAGTATAATTGCCCCAATACAGAACTGTGGAACAGTCAGTAACACTTTTGGTTTAGCACCAACACATTGATGACAAGCACTTTACAATCACAATGCAAAAATAAATACATTTTTGCAAAAAAGTCAAACTTCTGTTTATAATTTTGGTTCCATTAACACAGTACTTTGGCACCAGTCCTCAAATTCTTCAGTTAGCAGTTGGGTTGGTCAGTTGGCCATTTAATTTGGATGCACATGCTCAGAAGTCCCCCATCCCACTTTTTAGTGTACTGTCATCTTAATTTCTCTGATGTCCTCCAGTGTTTGGCTCATGTTGGACAAGCAGTCTAATACAAGCAGACAGGCTTACATAATGGAATAAGTGATACATATGTAACCCCCCTACAAATGGGGGTTCCCGATAAAGTCTTCCTTGAGCTTGTCTAAATGCTCACTGCCAGGCTGGTGTCCTGCGTTTTAGAAGTTTAAATGTGATTGCCAGAGAGTGCCTGTATAGCCTCTGTGCACTGTCTCTTTAAGAGCTGCCTGGATTGCAGTCATAAGTAATCTGAGGGGGAGCTCTATTGAAAGATTTAACCCTTTGCTGATCATTCATTAGAGCAGTAATAATAATGTAGTTTGTCTAACCTGCCTTCTTTGCAGCAAGGACTGTCTTGTTTATCCACACCATTTTGGTCCGGAACTGCAGAGTTGGACCAATCAGTCTGGTGGGACCTAAAATGGAGCCGGAGTACAGGAGCTGCCTAGAGTCAAAATCTGTAGGAATTGTAGTTTTGGGCTTTTGGCGCCTTTTTGCACCTGAAGGGGGAGCTCCTGTTGTGACTGGCAGACAAATCAGCCAACTGAACCTTTTGGATCTGAGGGAAATCCCCAAGTTGCCTGCTGTTTCAGTCAGATCTCAGTTAGGAGCTGAATAAGCAAGAGCTTGAGACAGTCGAGCAGCCGTCTGAGTAGTTTTGAGTGGGAGAACTGTGGAAAGGCCTGAGTGGAGGCCTGCATGTCTGCCTGCTGCCCCTGAGAGGGAGAGAAGAGAATTATTTCAGATTAAATCCAAGTTTGTGAGAACGAAGTAAGCCACTGAATTTTTACTAGGTTCATACCTGAAGAAGACCGAAGATTTGCTGAATGCGATCCGCCTGTCAGGATTTCCCGCTGCTTTTGAATCCTCGGTTTGTGCAGAGACTTTGCAATCATGACCGGAGAGCGGTTTGCCTGGTACTGTAGAATTTCCTTACATGTAAATGTGCTGTGTATTGAAAGCGGGTCCTGATTTGGTTCCCCACTGTGTGAACTGTGTTCTTCTTGCTGGTACCATAGAATCCTTTACATGTAAACGTGCTGTGTATTGAAAGTGGGTCGTGATTTGGTTCCCCACTGTGTGAACTGTGTTCTGCTTGCTGGAAGCTTTATCCAGCCTAATCGGACTGAATCAGCGTTGATCTCCATTCATCCTGGGCCATGCCACGCTGGCCCTGCCAGACTACCCCACTGCATAGAGAAAGCCACCGACGAGAGATCTGCTTGGGGATCAGCCCCCGCTCCATGCTTGAACAGGAACGACGCCTCGGCGAATTGTGTGGGCCCTGGCACTCCAGATTGACAACCTGCTGTGTCAATTTTTGTCCAGCTTGTGTCCAGTCTTGGGTATCGTGAGTAATCATCAGGGTAGCTCTCTGCAACAACAGCCTAATATAAAAGTGTGTCATCTGATTGTCTTGTTGTTTTCTGTTCACGAACTGAGCCCTCCGGCTCTGGGTTACAAATAGTGTGTGTTGTGCATGTTGTTTTCTTCCATCACAGGGCCACAACCATCTGCAATGTTCCTGGCTAGTCCACCATTCTCCATCTGGGCACCCAGAGTATGTGACTGTTTATGGACCCTGAAGTGCATGCATAACTGTTTGATTGACACAGCCTTTAAACAAATTAACCTGATTACACCCCTCCCTCGTTCAAGCCCCTTAAATAAATCAAATCTAACTCTTTTTTGCATTTACCCTGACTGTGGTTCCAGTTTGTGCTGTTTTTTTGCTTTGTATAACCTTGTTTTACAGGGGGTCCCCAGGGCCGGGCCAGAGGAAAGGCATGGTGGTAAGTGCAAACAGTGTGGGTACTTGTGTGGTGTATCACGGGTATTGTGAAAGTGAGTATTATGTAATGTTCCAGCCACTAGTAAGGAAAGAGGGGGGGTTACAGTGTCCTGGAGGGCTGTGCCCAGGTTAGCTTGACAACTACCAACCCTGACCCCTGGGTGGAGGCACCCGCTTCAGAACTCAGGCCCTTTAACCTGCTACTAGCCAAGCAGGCAGGGATAGTAGCCCTTGGGATAGCACCACCTAGGGGTTACACATATAACAAAAGGTAGTGCATGTGTGTCTGTGTGTGCATGTGTGTGTGTGTATGTCAGTGTGTGCGTGTGTTTGTGTACATGTGTGTCTGTGCATGCGTATGTGTGTGTGTGTGTGTGTCTGTGTGTGTGTGTGTGTGTGTGTGTGTGTGTGTGTGTGGTGTGTGTGTATTTTAGAGTAGAGGAGTAGATCCAACCATACTTCTCATTTGTCCCTGATTTTCAGGGATGTTCCTGATTTTGCCTCAGATTTTTACTCTGTCCCTCATAAAATGTGTGTTTCCATGACCAAACAGTGGGGGTTGTAAGGAAAGGATAATGTCAAACATTAAAGTTACACACTTGTTCTTCTTTATAAAATGAATTTGCCACTAAGGCCCTCATTCTACCAGTTTCCTGAGTGGATATCACCAGTTTTAGAGATGTGGCCCTAATTTTGGTCTATTGTACCTGATTTTTTGTAACGAGCAGCTCTCTACTATAATAAAAAGATTACAAACTAACACTAGATTTACACCAGTTATGTTTTCACTTTATTGTTCTAGTTACTTGTTATTTCCTTTGCTATTCACCTTCTATTAGTTTACTAAATATTGTATATAATACAGCAATTGCTTCACTCAGTCTTTCAAACTGTATCTGACTGTCCCCTGCTAACCACACCATTGCTGTTTGTGATATCACAGTCTGTTGTCATGATGAGCACCATGATGTCATAAACAAATGCACTGTGAAGTTAACAGGGTAGAGGCAAATGTTTTCAACTGTCTTCTATACAGACCTTTTAGATGGACCACCAAGATATGCTGTAAATCTTGGAAAGGAACATTGAAAATGAAAAAAAATGTATTCACTAGTAAATTGTAACAGTTGAAACATTTTATCAATGAAAGCACGTGTGAAGTGCTTATTTTATTTTATTTTTTTTTAATTTGAGGATTCGGAGAAGACCTTTAAGCACAAGCTCTTTTACAAAGGTTCCACATCAGGTAGACAGACAATAGACATATTACATCACAAAATCAAGCAGGTACAGCACATACATTAGGTTACAGTATTACAATGTCATTTCTAGTACCAGGGAATTAGTACAGCATCAGCACATGATTTAAGAAAGCAGTGGTGAGCTACGGGGAGAGAGAAGGGGAAGACTCCCTCTTGAGTTGACGGGGAACTTAGGAAAGGATAAGCAGCCTTGAGTAGGGGCTTTGTCAAAATAGGGTGGTGAAATAGTGGCTGGGGAGTGCTGCGGGGAGGGGAGATAAGGGAGGGGATGGAGGCACCAGACGGGAAATGAGTTTGACTGAATGGTCAACAGGAGAAATGGTGCGGGGATGGCGTTATGATGAAAAGGAGGTTCTCAGGGGAACAGCAGGGGCAGCATACTGAAAGCCACATGGGGGTGAAGTTGGTCCTAGGCATGTCCAAGGAGGTGGGGGGCCAGGAGGGACCAAGCTGGTGGGGATGAGGGATTCTAGCGGAGAGGGGAACAATGGGGATGCCTAATGTCAGTTCAGGGGGCAAGGTGTAGATTCATGGATAGGAAGAATAACAAAAGAGGGGAAGAGTAACATCGACGGAGGGCAGTCACTAGCTGTTCAGAGGTGTGGGGTGCAGCAGCGCTGCCATGCGGCAGAGTTGCTCTTTAAGCCATGTCCCTGATTTATTAGGCAGAAGGTTGAGAGGTATGGATCCAACTATGAACTTGAAGTGCTAGCAAACTTTGACAGTGATGCTGTTTAGTTCCAGCTATGATCTGAGCAATGAGTAAAAAAAGGGGGGGGATGAGGGGGTATCATAATCTGTCATCCTGATATCAGATTACAATTACTGGTACTTTCTTTCCAATTTAACTGAATTGTGAACCAGTAGATCATAGGTTCAAATCCCAGCATTTTCACCTACCCATTGCATGACACTGAGCATGTTACTTGGCTGTGCTTTAGTCATCTCGGCTATAAAATTGGGTAGAATACAGTCCCCACTGATTGTATTAAGTTTTAAGACAGTTGGGCCATCCCAGGTAAATAAATTCATTTGCTATTCCCCTTTTGTTAGTCTACTAAATATTATAGATAATGCAGCAATTATTTCACTGAGTCTTTCAAAATGTATCTGACTGTCCCCTGCTAACCACACAATTGCTGTCTGTGATAACACAGACTGTTGTCATGGTGAGCACTATGGTGTCATAAAGAAAGGCACTGTGAGTCAAATGTTTTCAACTGTTTTCTATACAGACCTTTTAGATGGACTACCAAGATATGCTGTAAATCTTGGAAAGGAACATTAAAAATGAAAACAAATTATTCTTTAGCAAATGGTAACAGCTGAAACATCTTATTTATGAAAGCACATGTGAAGTGCAGAGTTGCTCTTTAAGCCGTGTCCCTGATTTATGAGGCAGGAGGTTGAGAGGTATGGATCCAACTATGAGCATGAAGTGCTAGCAGACTTTGATAGAGATGCAGTGATGCTGTTTAGTCCTGGCTATGATCTGAGCAATAAGTAAAAAAAAAAGGGGGGGGGGGGATCATACTCTGTCATCCTGATATCAGATTACACTCAGTGGTACTTTCTTTCCAATGTAGTTGATGACACAGGATGCTTACCAAACACGTTTTTTTAGGACATCAGGAAGTGAGAAAAGTAATTTGTAAAGTGAGGACAGAGACACTGCAAATGATTTCAATACGCACTTTTATATAATGTTCCTGAAATGTATTAGTTTTTTAGATGTCAGGAAACTGAGTACAACTGTGAATTTTACGATGCAAGTTGTGACAGTGCCCTCTTTTTAGGGCAGCTTGCACCAAAACCTTGGTGAGAAGCCCCATAAAATGGCACCCCATGGATGCAAATGTATGCCAGGGGCAAGTTGCCACATGCAGCAAACCCCTCTGCTGCAAGTCCTTTCCGGCAACACAGCCCATTTGAAAATCGAGCCCCATGTCTCTATTTTTCTGTTTGCTTTGCCCTGCTGTGAGACCTGTCTGCCTCTTAAACACTGAGGCTAGCACCTGTGCCACATTACCCAGTCACCCAAAATCTTCTCAGTTAGCATTGCCAGGACTAATCTACCGACTGAACTGCTGTACTTAATAGCAAACAAGCAAACAAAAAACCTGCCTCCCACAATTGCCAGTGTTTTTCAGACATGCAGGAAAGAGACTTGTTTAGGGGAGGGGGAAAGATAGAGGGACAGAGATAGAGAATGTTTGGGATCTGGACAGTAGAGCTGATATAAAACTGAAACTTACGTAATACAAAACATTGGGACATTCCTTCCCACTTTCTCCTGTCTGCATATTAACCTTTGCTATGCCACATACAGATACATCAGTCCAGAATTCCTATACATTCTAATTCTCTTGGCTACCTGGTGCTCTGCTTAGTAAAATAGTTGGGGGGACAAACACATTGCATTGTATGGGGGACAGGGAGAGATTTTCAGGAAGTTGTGCTTTGATTCTTCACTTCCTAGTAACAACAGCTGTGCTGCTTAATGAATTCGTCTCTCTCTCTCTCTCAGTCTCCACCTCTTGCTCTCTCATTGCATTATTCACTGACCTACGCAGCCAGTATAGTGTTATGCTTATGTAACTGTATTAGTTTGGTTGCGGCTGTTCGCACTCTCTATTCCAGAAGAATTACCACCCTGTAGGGGTACTAAAGCAAGGAACTCTTGGAGAGGGCTCCGCCCCTAGAGGTGCCACGGGACGGTTCCCGTGGCTAAAGGTACCTTAGGAATCCCCAAAAGAAAGGTAATATCATCCCCAAAAGGAGGCAACATGATGCGTATGAGTAAGCAGTAACAATGACGTAGAAGCAGTAACTGCAACATAGTAGTAGAGAAGAATAGTGATGGCTTGTATGAGAGAAGGGGATCCCCTAAGGAGAGAGGGAATGGCAGGACATCCTCCACCTCCATCCAACAACGGAACCTACCTAAGGAAACTAGGGGAAACAACTATGTTAACTAAGTATTATGACCTGAGGCAATGAGAAAAAAAACCCTATGAGAAAGAAATCTCTGGGGATCCAAGGCCTAGGTCACCTTCCCTCCAGGCTTGGGAAAATGCATTTAGTGACGTCTCTGCAGCTGCAATTTGGAAAACCCAATTAAAGGGAGGTGGAAATATTCAAATTTGGAGGAAGGCTCTCATTCAAACCCTTTAGCGGGAACGTCGTGGAAGGTTGTGAGAAAACTCTGCAACAATACAAGCATCCAAGACGCAGAAGGAGAGCAACAACCGCTGAGGCACTCACCTGGCCTACCCGCCCTAAATCAAACCAGATGAACCAGAGGCAGTTGTGGGGAGAATGTGGTGAAGGTGCCTTGCTAGGGAAACCACTAAAGTCAATGGCCAACCGTTATAGTGGAACACTAGAGCCAAAGGAGATCGTCGTAACCACCCTTCACCGCTAGTCTTAAATTCTACACCAGGAGCTGCTGTCACGTAGCAGACAGCTAAAGCCAAGCCTGGGGTGAGGACATTCCCAGCTATGGGCCAGGTGAGAAGGATCCTGCCCCAAGTTTGACACGCTCGATGATGCGGACTAAATGCAGAGGAAGACCGTCGGCTGCAGGAACCTGCACCAGATTAGAATGGCTGGCATGCCCCAGAATTGATTGAGAGCTGTAAAGCTGGTGAGCTGAATGAGCACAGCGTGCTGAGATCGTAATGAGCATGGAGTGCTGAGGCCTTGCAAGGTCGGATGCAGATTGAGAGCAGTAGAATCCCAGGCGAGCGAAGCCGAGGGGATGGCACTAGGCATAAAGCAACGGTTTGCATAAGCAAGAAGCAACGGTTGTGTAAGCAAATGGGGACCTGATAGGTCAGTAAGCAATAGTAGCAGTAATAGGTGGACCTGCATAACAACTGTATAGCAAGTAAACAGCACTGAGTTAGGGGCAAGCCATCCAGACATGAATAGCCAAATCAAGGTGACAAACTCTGAGGATTTTCAGTGGCGAAGACAGGATTTAGAACAAAATGAATTAACCACATAGGCCACGACCCCCCAAACACCTCCCAGTCCCCGCCGTAGGACAAACAAGGAAGCGATGAAAGGCGAGAACCACATGCAGATACAAAAGCTAGTTTAATAGCCTCAGCAGGGCTTCAGCTAACCTCAGAGTAAACAAGGTAGAATAAGGAAAGGTGTAAACAATGTAGCAACAGAAACAAGTGGGCCTGTGCAGCAGTAGTTAAATGAGTACAGTGTTAAAACACAGGCACTGGGTACAATAGTAATTAAAGTAAACAGTCAGCAGCAGTGGCTGAAGTTGTAGGTAACTGAAAGCAGTAGCATGAGCTCTGAGTAGGTTTGCAGTTGCAGTGCAGGAAATTGATAGTTGTAACTGAAATCAAGCAGAATGAGCTCTGTAGTAGCAGTATGCTAGGAGTTTTAAAAATAAAAGCCTCCCAAAAGAGGAAACCGAAACACAGCAAAACAGAAAACAGGGAAAGGCCCCCCCAAAAAACAAGAAACAAAACACAGGGAAGCACACAACTGGAGGAAAGGTACAAACCAGAAGCAGGAAAACAAACACTGAAGTCCAGCAGAGACACACAGAAACAGCAGGCTTGGGTGGGAGGGTAGGCCTCAGCCAGCTAGGAGGACAAACCAACATAGCCTCTGGCTGCAAAGACAAAATGCTTCACAGTGAGGCTGAGAGGAACTGCTTATATAGCTCAGGAAGTGGGAATGGCTGGCTGCTTGGTCACTGAACTACAGGCAAAGCCTTTCAATTATATAGATCACTGTTGTCTGTACTAGATGAGCTGAGAAAGTAGCAAGTGGGCCTTGCTATCATTTTTTTGGCACTTGAACTCCGAAATAGTGCAGGTGTGGGGGGGGGGAGACAAAATAACAGCTGTAGTCTACTGAAGGGAGACCAGCAGAGTGGAGTGTTTCTAGTGAAGGGATTGTGCTTCAACTCCAAAATAAATGTGTGTTTTGTTAGGAGTGTGATGTGCCCTTTTCGTCCAAATGATAGCAAGATGGCTTGCAGAGCTCTGCCCTGTAGCCATAAAAGCAGGACACATGATGAAAGATTGAGGGAGTTGGGTTTGTACTCTATGAAGTACAGGAGAACTGGTGGGGGGGGACCTGTGTCTGGTGTATAAGGCACATGGCAGTCGTGATTTGTGGGAATGTATAGGACTTACCGATAGGGAGAAACAGAAACATCAGAGGCCATGACAAGATAGTAAAAGGGGAAAATTACAGGACCAGTAAAAGAGAAGCATGAGTGAATCAGAGGGTGATGGCACTATAGAATGGTATGCCTTGTGACATAGTTGAAAGTGCAAGTATAACCCCGTTTTAAAAATTATTGGATGAAGAGATGAAAAATAGAGAAGAGATGGAATCTGAGTAATTTTCACACCTCCAACTCATCATGGCTAAAAGCTATTAGACTTGTTATTCTATGAGTCTATGATAAACTTGTCTGAGTTATTAATATAACATCTACTAAGTAAAGAGTATGAAATATACATAAAACATCTATAAGCTTATGTTTGTACTGTAACTAAGTGACTGTGCCTATTTTACTTACTTTGCAGGGTACCTAAAAGGATGACTTGATCTGGAGGGCTTACATTACATATAATTTTGGGGGTATCCTAAATGGGGATCTCTATGACCTGCAAATTGAAGGAACTTTGGGCTCAGCAGAAGAACAGACTGGTTCGGAGACATTTGGCCACAGACGGTTCACTCTTGCTTGAGGAGAACTAGCTGCTGAAGGATTCACGTTACTCATATGAACCCAGGGGTTAGCAAAGCACAGTACAGGGGATCCTATCTTGGTGGATCCATGCTCGAGGAACTTCTGCCTCTCCCTTGTCACAGAGTTAATTACAGTCCTTTCTTCTAATTTCTGCCTGAATGTACAAGGTTTGAGGAGGTTGTGATGCACAATCTTGGTAGCTTTTCCACATTCAGTCTGTGTCTGGTAGACTAGGAGATCAGGATATGGAGTTGCTGTGATGTGATAGGGATCTGGTTCCCACTTGGAGGAAAGTTTATAACATCTTTGAGTTTGTTTCATTAAGACTCTTTCTCCAATCAGCAGTGGTGTTGCGGGAGCTTTGGGTCCATATGCTGCTGTCCGACTCCATCAAGCTTGGCACATGCATTCATTTAGAATCTTCCCAGCTTCTTGCATTCTGTGGTGGTGCTCATGCACCCAGTCTGTGATAGGAGGTTTAGCTGAGGTTTCTCCTGGGTGGATGTCTAGAACCATGTCCATAGGGAGTATGCCATGGGAGCAAACATGAGGTAATATTGAAAATAGCCAGTGGAGAAGTAAGCTGTGTTATTATATAGGTACGTGGGTTCTGGAAGAATGGTGGGCCAATGCAGACAGCAGTGCTCAGGAAGGGCTCTTGACATTCTTATCAGGGTCTGGTTTTCCCTCTCATAAAATCCATTTTACTGTAGATGGTATGCAGTTGTTCAAACTTTCTGGCTTCCATATAGGGCGCAAAGTTCTCAAAACAACTGGGACTCAAGTTTAGTGTATTGTTTATTGTTTGACTAAAAAATAAGCCTTTACAAAACATTAATAACATATATACATTTTTAAAACTTCATATACTGCACTAATTTCTAAAAATAACCATACAATACTCATACATTCTCTAGTCAAGTTCACATACCACTATAATATCTCTATTGATATCTAGCTCTTAAAATCTCATTAAATTCATCAACAATAAACTACAGTCAATATATGTCTATTTATACAAGACTTTTGTTATTTTAAAATAAATTTTTCCGGTTATCCTTTATCCTATAGCAACTAAGTTCTAGATGTGTTTTTTTTTTACTCATAATTATGTTACAAAATTGTACTATTGCTTCTAGATGTTTTTGTATTTGATATTTTCATTAAATAGTTATATTGGTATCGGGGCTCCATATTCAAGGATTTAAGGATGTCCCCCAGGATATTCATTCTCTTATACTTGTATTTAGGACAGAAGAGAAGTAAGTGGACTGGGTTATCCTCCTCCAAGTAACAAGCACACATTCCTGTATTGGTGGTGCCATACTTTAATCTTAAGTAATGACTGTCTATGTATCCAAATCTAAATCTTTATATAAGGTTTTCTCTGTACCGGATTTTTTATTTTGTTTAGATATTTTTCCATTACAAAGTATCTTTTGCAATTTCTAGCAAGCCAATTGCTAAATTTATTGCTATTCAATTTACTGATTTATTTTTGAACATGAACATCTTTAACTCTACTTTTGATCTTAGTATATGTTTCCATTAATGGATTAGTAAATATTTCGGATAAACATTCCAGCAAGCCAAACGGTTTTATAATTTTTTCTACAGTATAGAAACTTGGAAATAGGAAACCCATCTTAGTATAAACAAGAGTTTCTTCAAGACATATTCTTGGGAGTCTCTTATCTGACATGTTATAAACTTTTGTCCAGTATATAGCTTGTCTAGAATCAACATTGCATTTTATTGTAGTTTGGCCTAATTCCAGTCTTACAGGACCTGAGGCGGCACTATTAGGGAGCCCCAGTAATTTCTTATATATTTTATTCATTACTATCTCTATAGAGTCTAATGTTCCCTGCCCCCATATTTCCGACCCATACAGAATTTGATTTCAAATGTTTGCGGTGAGTACCTTCATTGTGCCCAATACAGCTTGCCCCCCATACAGTATGTAAAAGAGAACTTCTCTATAACTGCAGCTAATTTGTTGATCCTGTTAGATACTGAGCAAATGTGCTTTTGCATTTTAGATTGTAGACAAATTCCATCCCCAAGTAAATAAAACTTTCTACATATTCTATAGTAAAATCACCACATTTTAGAGTTGTTAGTTTTCCCTTCTTAACCTTATTTCTATTAAAAATCATAAATTTGGTTTTGCTAAAGTTGATATCCAAACTTGTCTTATTACATTCCTTATGGACTTTATCAATACTTCTTTTAATTCCTGTATAGCTAGTGGCAATCAAAACCACATCATCTGCGTAAGCTAGATATGGGAACCTTCCTGAGCCTAACCTTGGCATGTGCAGCTCAGGATCATTCAGGGCCTCCAACACTGTATTTAGAAATACATTAAAAAGTATTGGGAGAGCATACAACCCTGTCTCAAACCAATGTTTGATAAGAATTTAGATGTGCAATCTCCCTCTTTGTTATATCTAATCAAGGTATATTTCTTACTGTAGAGGATTTTCAGTAAATTGAGTAGTAATTTGTCTACTTTGTATTTCTCTAGGGCAACCCACAGTTTACCCCTATCTATTTTGTCAAATGCAGCTCTCAAGTCCACGAATACACAGAACAATTTCTGTCTTTTAATATTGATGTATTTGTGGACAAGATGTGAGAGAAAAAAACACTGGTCAACTGTTGAGTGCTCTGGTAAAAACCGCCTGGGCTTTGTTTATAATATTGAAGTCTGAAATCCATGACATTATTCTAGAATGCAATATTTTTGCAAATAATGTTAAAGATGTGTCCAATAAGCTTATTGGTCTATAATTATGTGGATCACTTTTTCCTCCTTTTTTATAGATAGGTACTATTATATTTTCCCTCCAGGATTTTGGTACTTTCCCGGTCAACAGTACTTTATTGAATAATCCTTTTAAAACTGTTGTCCACAAATCAGGATCATCTAAAAAAATGTCCACTGGGACACCGTCAGGCCCAGGAGCCTTATGCCTATTTGTATTATGCAAAGTCATTCTTATATCCTCCTCTGTAATTAAAACCTCTATAGGTTCCCATTCTTTGGATAACTGTTTATCTACCACTATTTTCTGATCATAAAATAGTCTTCTAAAGTGGGATTCCCATGTTTGAGGATCTATATTGTTCTCAAGTTTTTCTTGTATGTGGTCCCATCCATATACCTCAAGTTTCCAAAATTTATCATCCTTTTCTTTTACATTTTTCTCAGATTGTTCTCAGTTATTCTTCCTGTAAGCATCACTTTTGTTTTTTAGAAGCTTTTTATAGTCTTTCCTCAGTTTGTTTAGTTTTAATTTTCCCTCATTTGTGTTTTTACTGTTTAATTTCCTTACACATGTATTAATTATAGATGTATGCCTTTTACAGTCTGAGTCAAGCCATCTACTACCTTTATCCTTAGTTTTGACCAGGGATACTTTAATAAGTAATGAAGAAATTTCTTTCATGACTTCCTCAAATTCTTCTATGTAGTTATTAGCATTGTCCCCTTTACTTATTTCCACATATAGTTCTCTGATTCCACAATCTGTTAGAAGTTTAACTGATCTAAAGTTTTCAATTAATCCCCATCTTTTTCCTTTTCTTGTCCTAATGATTTCCACTTTATCATTTCTATTGTTTACACTAGTAGACCAAATCCCCAATTCTGTTTCCAAGGGTTTGTGTTCACTTTCTGCTCTTTCGCCAACTGCAAAATCTCTAAAATTCAACAGTAAATTGAATGAGATCAAGCAGTGCTCTATAATTGAGACCCCCCTTGATCCCATGTAAGTGAATTCACCCAGGGGGTCTCCATGAGACCTGCTGTTTAGAATCAGTAGATTCTTGTTCCTTTGTCATTTGTTTGCCTCTTATGCATTCTTTTAGGTCCTTTGAGCACCTTTGTTCTTTGAGACGCCTGTGATCCAGAGCTACACATGCCTCTGCAACCTCTATAGAGGGGTTTAGACAGTGCCCCACCCTGGCGTTGAAATCCCCAACTAGAATCAGACCGCTCAATGACTCTTTGTGTCTGATTTCCTCTAGTGTATTTATAAGTTCCTCTATCACATTTGTACTCAGATTACTAGATCCTCTGGGGGGGCAAATATATGTTAAAAATAATAAGGTTTTTATGTTTATTTGTTAGGTGCACAGATAAAATATAATTAGAGTCTGTTATTACTTCTTCATATATATCTTTATCTTTTATCTTACACCAGGTTATCAACCCTCCAGATATTCTACCAAAGTGTTTATTTTTCTTTGCTTTTATCTGAAACATCTTATACCCATCTAGATCAATCTCTTCATTTGTCCAGGTTTCCTGCAGGCAGATACAAATAAATCCTGTCAGATAATCCCTGGTGGAAGGATCTGCCAGCCTTTCTTTAATATCTGACACATTCCAGGACAGTAACTTCCCACAACACTTTTTTGTTACTTGAATCTGACTTTCAGCTGTTTCCTTTATTTAACTGTCAATCACTTAAATCCTGTAATACCTGGAATCTATTAGCTGTTTTTATGAGGTTTTTCCATTGATTATTTCCTAAAATTGACTCTTGATTATCTACATACTTATGTCATATTTGTCCATTTTCTCTGCTTTTTTTCAGTAAGTACCTATAATTTGTTATATTCCTCATCCATAGTGTCACTTGCCCATCTATCTCCCATCTCTTAGCCCTTCCAATCCTGTTCTGTAGAGTGTTATCCTTTGAGAGACTTTGGAGTAGGTCCACTATTTTCCTTTTTAAATTATTCTTTGTCTCTGTCAGGAAAGTATTTACCCCAAAAATTGAGATTTGAAATTCCCCATGTCCAGTTGTCCTTTCACTAATCTCTCTATAATACTCTGGAAACAGTGTTCCTATAACTGGGACTCAAAGGAGGGTCTTTGATTTGTCAATATTATAGTGGGTTGCACAAACTGATGTAGGAAGACTTCTGCTGTGGTTTGGGCAGTGAGACCTTTAGCAGGTGCTGCTACTATACACCTGGAGTGGTGGTCTGTTATTGTTATTACATAAGTGGTGCTGGCACAGAGGGCTGATGCACTGGATGCCTTACCTCACGCTATGCCAGTGACCCGGGTTCGGGAACAACCTTGAGTCATCGGGGTGTTGGCGTGGGGGGGAGGGCAGAGCAGGATTGAGCATGCTGGCGGGCAGTTCTCCTCTCCAGAGGGTGGTGAGGATGGGTTGGTGCTCCCCCATAGTTCTGCTCCCACTGGGTGGCGGTCCAGTGGGTAGCGTAGGCAGAGAGGGGGCAGCAAAAAATATTGGGAGGTGGAAGAGGCTGAGCTGGTGCCATGCGGTGTGATGCATGCCTCCACACACTCACACAGCCATGTGGTGGGGCCTCAAGGGGTCAGGGGAAGAAAATCCATAAATACACATGTGTCCCCATCACCAGTCGACAGAAGAAGGTGACAGGGACCAAAAAGCTAGTTTAAAAAAAAAAGGAATTAAGGCCAGCCTGCCAGTGCAGTGGTAGTGCTACCACTTACAACACTGGTGATCTGGATTCGGGAGCGAGCCCGGGGAGATGGAGGATCAGTCAGAGGGAGGAGGATTGAGCACCCTAGGGGTGCTCTCCTCTGGGAAGGGAGGGATGCTGCTCCCACTGCAATGCTGCCACCTGAGTGCACACAGGTAGAGGTGCAGTGAGGGGGCTCCACATGGGAGGGGAGGGCATTGGCTGGGGTCCGGAAGTTGCATCATGTCTCAGCATGCACATGTCTCCATGGACCCCCCAGCCACCAACATCCTTGGGGGCATAGGGAGAAAAATGGAAAATGGCCCTGCAGTTTTTCTAGTTACGGGGCTGGTGGGGGTGTGGTGCGGACCTGGGTTGGTCAGAGGCCTGACACATGGTGCAAGTGCCCACTCCATGCTTCCCCACCTTGGGGCAAAACCGAGACAGGATGGGGGCTGAGGACCGGGTCTGGAGTTCATGCCCCCCCAACATGGTAGTCCCTGAAGTGAACCCTGGAGATAAGGGGGCGTGAGCAAAAAAAAAAAAAAGGTGTCATAATTTGTATTTGACTTTCAGACCTGTACTTAATGGTGATATTGTAGTTCACCAACCTTGATGCCCACCTCTGTTGTAAGGCTTTTTGTCTGGCAGTATTCAGATGAGCCAACATAATAATATCTATAAAAACTGTGAACAGAGTTGTAGCCAGGTTATTGCAAAATTTCTCCATTACAGCCCTCACAAGTGCTAGGAGCTCCAATTTATAAGAACTGCATCGCTCATCTTTGCACTCTGAACCTCTCAAGCCACAGATTGCATAAACAATCACATGTTCAACATCGTCTTGCTCCTGGGCCAGCATTGCTCCTAGACCCCACTTACTGGTGTCCGTGAATATCAAAAAGGGTTTCTCGTAGACTGATTAGGCTAGGACTGTTGCTTCCATGAGTATCATCTTTAACTTGTTGACGGTCACTTTCTGGGCTGCAGTCCATTGTACAGGGCTGTTCTTTGGGATGTGCCCTTCTGTCAATCCTCTGAGTAGCTCAAGAAGTGGTGAAGCAAGCTTAGTAAAGTTATTTATAAAACATCAGTAGTACGCCACAAGACCTAGGAATTTCCAGACATCTCTAATGGTTACTGGAACAAGCAACTCCTCTATGACTTCAGTTTTTTTTCCGGATCAGGGGACACTCCATTTGCAGCTACAATATGTCCCAGTCAGTTCTCTTGTGGCTTCAGTAGATGGAATTTTGAGGGCTTGATTCTAAGATCATACTTTGTTAGCTGTCTGAAGACTTCATCCAGATGTCGCAGATGTTCTTGGTGGTTTTTGAGTAGATGGTAAACAGAGTTCATTCCGAGAAGAGGAGGGTGATCAGCAGGGTACCACAAGGATCAGTCCTGGGGCCAGTCCTCTTTAATATCTTCATAAACGACATTGCAGAGGAGCTGGACAGGAAGGTATGGTTGTATGTTATAATAGTGACCACTGTTACGGTGAAGTCACATCACCGAAAATCAGTTTCGGCGATGTGATTCCCCGGCGCAGAGCAAAATGGCACCGAGGACTTAACAATTATAAAAATTTATGTGGGGGTCTGTGCCCCCTACACCCTCCTACTTAAGGATTCTCAACTCCAGGGGGGTGCATGTCGTGTGTGTGTGTGCAAAATATAAAAAAAAAAAATTCTGTCCGGACACGACAAAAACATTCCTGCGCCTGGACCTGAACCCAGCACCCTATCCACCCAAGATGTGAACCCACCCACCACACCACAGGGACAGCTTGGCAGCTCACCACGGCTCCACCCCTCAAAAACCCTCCTGCCCCTCGCTGAGCATGTTCTGTCCCACCCCGTGCATGCACGTATGTGTAACGACATTCTGTCACTATATAAGTTAACCCATCCCCATCTGGTTGCCCTACATCATCAGTAGCCCCCATGACATGCACCATGATTGAGTCACCATTTTTGCGGTTTGCTCAATCGCAGTCGCGCATGTCACAGGCTACTGAAGGTATGCCTCTTTGTAGATGATCTGCAACAGGGTTGACATTTGGGGGGTGGAAAGAATGAAGAGGGATCTAAGAACGCTTGAGGAGTGGTCAAAACTGTGGCAGCTAAGATTCAATATAAAGAAGTACAAAATCATGCATTTAGGCCACAGAAACCCAGAGGAGGAGGAGTACATGATGGGAGGGGGAGTAGTGGCAGACACCAAGCAGGAAAGGAAACTGGGACTAATCATATCTGATGACCTAAAGGTGATGAAACAATATGAAAAGACTGTGGGGAAAGGCAGCGGGATGCTGAGGTGCACAGACAGAGGGATCACCAGCAGAAAAAAGGATATGGTGATACCACTGTACAAATCATTGGTGAGCCATCGGAGCCCAGGACCATGGGCAACATGGATTCATAGCAGGGAGATCATGTCAGACAAATCTGGTTGATTTCTTCAATTGGGTGACAAAGGAAGTAAATCAGGATGGGGCAGTGGATGTTGCTTACTTTGATTTCAGCAAAGCCTTTGACAACGTCCCACATAGGAGGCTGATAAACAAGCTGGGTAGGCTGGGCATGGGGAACAGGGTTAAAAACTGGCTAACAGACAGGCAGCAGAGGGTGATGGTAAAAGGGGTACAGTCTGGGGAGAGTGGGATGACCAGTGGGGTGCCTCAGGGATTGGTCCTGGGGCCAGTCCTGTTCAATGTCTTCATTAGCGACATTGCAGAAGGGCTGGAGGGAAAGGTCTGCCTGTTTGCAGATGACACCAAGATCTGTAACAGAGTGGATACCCCAGAGGGGGTGCAGAAAATGAGGAGGGACCTGGGGAAGCTTGAAAAATGGTCTGAGGACTGGCAACTGAAGTTTAATTTAAAAAAGTGCAAAATTATGCACCTGGGACACAGAAACCCTGGGAAAAGCTACAGGATGGGGGGGGGTGTTGTTAGTCACAAAGGAGGAAAAGGACCTAGGGGTTATTATTTCAGACAACCTGAAAATGTCAAAGCAGAGTGCTAAGGCAGCTGGGAGGGCCAGTGGCATGCTGGGGTGCATAGGCAGGAGTATCACCAGCAGAAGGAGGGAGGTAGTGATGCCATTATATAAAACCATGGTAAGGCCTCACATGGAGTGCTGTGTGCAGTTCTGAAGGCTGCACCTTTGTACGGACATTAACAGGTTGGAGACGGTACAGAGAAGGGTACCTAAGATGGTACAGGGCTTACAACACAAGACTTATGAGGAGAAATTAAGGGACCTCAATAGGTACTCGCTGGAAGAGAGGAGGGAAAGACGAGACATGATAGAAATATTCAAGTACCTTAAGGGTATAAACAAGGTGCAGGGGGAGACATTTTCAAATACAGGAGGAACACAAGAATGAGGGGGCATGACATGAAATTAGAAGATGGAAGGTTAAGAGGGAATGTGATGAAATTCTTCTTCACAGAGAGGGTGGAGGATGCATGGAATGGTCTCCCTCAGGAGATGGTGGGAGTGAGCACTATGGATGGATTCAAGCATGTTTGGGACAAGCATAGGGAAACCATAGAGGTACAGCAGCGGGTGGGTCAGAATCAGTAATCCAATACAAGGGCTTACGGGTAGACTAGATGGGCCAGGCGGTCCTTATCTGCCAACAATTTCTATGTTTCTATATTTCGATCTGGAGTACTGTGTCCAGTTCTGGAGGCCACATCTCTGGAAGGATATAGACAGAGTTGAGGCAGTTCAGAGAAGGTCAACAAAAATGGTGCAGGGTCTGCACCAGAAGTCACATAAGGAGAGACTAGCAGACTTCAATATGTATGCTCTGGAAGACAGGAGAGAGAGAGGGATATTATAGAGAGACTTTCAAATGCCTCAAGGGCATAAATAAGCTACAAGAGGGTGGCATCTTTCAGAAAAAGAGATGTTCAAGAACAAGGGATCACGGGATGAGGCTGCAGGGGGTAGACTCAAGGGTAATGTGGGGAAGTATTTTTTCATGGAAAGGGTGGTGGATGTATGGAACAGCCTCCCAGCAAAGTTGATGAGGGCAAAAACAGTGCGAGAACTCAAGAATGCATGGAATAGACATAAGGGAACCCTAGTGATAGGAAAGGGAAGGAAAGCTGGAGATCAAGTAGGGTCTGCGGTATTGCAGTATGTAGGGAAAATGGCAGAACAGGTGGTCCAAGAGGTCCTTATCTGTCATCAGTTTCTATGTTTCTAAGTTTTTATGATAATAATATCATCAAGGTAGAGCAGTAGGATATCAAAATTCCGGTTACCAAGACAATGTTCCTCCAGTCTTTGAAATGTTCCAGGGGTGTTGTAAAGCCCGAAAGGCATTCTTGAAAATTCAAAAAGACCCACTGAAGTGATGAATACTGTCTTTCCGTGGTCTTCTGGGGCAACTGGAACCTGCCAGTATCAACTGATTAAATCAAGAGTCGAGAAGAGAGAAGCAGACTTAAGGGCAATTAGAGAATCTTCAATCCATGGAAAAGAATAGGCATCTTTGTGTGTGATGTTGTTCAACGTTCTATAGTCAACACAGGAACTTATCTTGCCATCCTTTTTCTTGATGAGTATTATGGGTGTAGCCCATGGGCTGTGGCTTTCCTTGATTACATGTGCTTCTTTCGTTTCACATAACATATCTTTCACAGGTTGGTACATAGCTGGAGGAATCAGGTGAAATCACTCCCTGATAGGAGGGTGCTGTCCTTTAGGAATGTGATGCTATACAGAGATAGCTTGTCCAAAATCCAGAGGGTGTTGACTGAAGGCATTCTTGTGCTTTTCTGCTATTTGCAGAACATCTCTTTTCTGCTCAGCTGAGATTTTGGGCATAGCCAGGTCAATCTTATCCATCCAGCTCTGATCGGTAATCTACTCTGAGGCTGTAGTAGACCTTGCTGTCACGCTCTGCTGGGCTGCTGGTGGCTCTGCCTTGTTACTGGGTTCCATAATATCTTGCAAGTCCACTTTCAGAAGTTTTGTACTTGGCTGATTCCAGTGCAATTGTATGTGGTGATTGCTATGATTCAGAACACAAACAGAAATCTGGTCTTTGGTCACTATCACCACACTCCAAGCAAGTATAACTGGGTCTCTTTTCCATTCTGATGTGGTTCCCCTAGCATGTCATAGTCTTGGCCTTGGGGGTCCTACTTTCACCTTGCACCACAGGGTCATATCCTGTCAAGTTGACAAGTAAAGACTTCCGGTGATGTTAGCGCCCTGATGGCCGCTTGATTCTAGAGCTCCCTCCAACTCCCGTCTTGAATCACACTGCATCGGCTAAAAACAAAGATGGATTCAACTGCCAAAAGCACCAGGGTGAAACCCTAAACACAAAGAATCCAGGGACCCTGACACAGCGCTTGAAAGAAATGATTACACAAGAAAAACAGTGCTCGAACATGCCGATGGCCCAGGATGATGGTATGGCAGTGACGGCCTCGGAAAACACTGAATCAGATGACCTAATTGCATCCATACTACAGACAGCAAGAACAGTCACAAAAAAAGACAATACCCTCACAGAACTGAGAGCGGACAACAATAAAATTGAACATAAAATGGATCAGATGGAAATCTGTCTTAATCAAGTGTCGGAGCAGGCGGATAGGCATGATAGACTGATGCTCTACCTACTTGCCTGAGACCATGAATTAACTCACCATATTGATGACCTGGAAGGCCATAGCCAGTGAAATAATATCCGTGTCTACAGAATACCAGAGGGCGCGGAGTCCAGTCATCCCAACACAATAAGTTTTCTGCAGAAAATGTTGAAAGAACTCCTACAGCTACCGGATGATCTGGATATATCAATGGATCGGGCCTACAGGTCATTGGGCCTGAAACCTATCTATGCTAGCACACACCCTATATCTTTCATCGCACAGCTAACCAGCTACGCCACAAAGGAGGAGCTGCTGAGGAGGGCATGAAGGAGCAGTGATTTGCAGTATAAAGACAGTAGAGTGTCCTTAGACAATGATTACATCACAGCTGTGCAAGAGCAAAGTAAGCAGATTTGAATGATTCTGAAGCAACTCAAATTTAAAAACATTAAAGTGCAAATTCTTTACCTAGCCAGGCTAAAAATTGACACTGAGAAAGATACCAAAACATTTGCTGACCTCCTTGCTGTGACACCTTACCTCAAAGATCTTGGCATAAATGTACCCTTCTTAGCCAAAGAGAGAATGGAGAAGGATCTACTAGACTCAGCATGGACCATTGCTTGCAGAGACCTTAAGTGAGCAGTAAACCAACACTGAACGGCTGCAACAGACCTCCTTGCAGATATCGGCTAGCTACTGAAGACATATGGGAATATCAAGAAAATGGGCAAAAATGCTTAGAAACATAGAAACATAGAAGTTGACGGCAGATAAGGACCGCAAGGCCCATCCAGTCTGCCCATTTCTTTTTCTACCTTATAAATGTGCCATCGGCCTTTGCTCTGTCAGTGACCTATCTATTCATAGTCATTTGTATTGTCAAGTGCTTCACACTTACAAGGAGCAGGGAAGAGACCAGGATTCCCAGGGACTGAACAGATTCATCATGAAACTCTCAAGGAGAAATCTAACTGATATCCTGTAAGGACTGCCAATGCTCTACCACCAGAGTGTCTAAACTGTTGACTGTGTTTGCTCCCTTTTGTCCATCCCTGCTTTTCCCTCTTTTTCCCTCCCATCCCGTGAACTGCCTGAAATGAAGAAATTGCTAATAGGAGGTAAAACACCTCAGAAGGTGTTTGTTCCGTGCCCCTGATCATGTGTGGTTGCTCCGGTGTGTTCTCTCTAACGCCCATTTTGTTGGAAATCTCCCAAGTGGGGAGGGTGCCCCATGGGGTACTGACTGGGGTGGGAGTGGCTCAGATCAGCCATCAGCTTGCTGACCCTCAATGGGTGGTGACCAGCGGCACAGGAAAATGATTAAAATATAATTTGGGGTAGGGTGGTGGCAGAGGTACAACGTTGCAAGGAATGAAGAGGTTCTAGGGACAGGCTTCCTCCCCAGAGATGAGAAGCCACCCTGAAACGGTGGGTAGTTGCGACTGTTCTTGGGCATACCCTCTCACTATGGTTCTCCACCAGAGCAACCTGAATGATCAATGAGAATGTCACGGTAGGGGCGGAAGAAACAATCCCTCAGCACTAACTGCCTACTATGATGAGATAAAAATTTAAGCTGTACAGTACAACATATAATAGAGGAAACAAGGGCAAATACTGTGAATTCCCTGCCAATAGCTTGCACTTAATTACTTGGTGGGAGGTTTGAACAGCAGACTTTTACTAATTGCAATATGATGCAGGAAATAGCCCTGTATTGCCTAAAGCATTTAGGGGTTGGGGTCGGAGGATAGCAAGGAGTATCGACAGCCTAGGAGACTATCAGGTGCTGATGTAGTAAGCAATGGGAGTCTCGAAGAGGATAGCTCAGCCTGTTCTTTTGGCTACTCACCTGCTTAGGTAAGGCCCAGTGTACCACAAGTGCAGTGCACACTGGTCAGGATGTTCCACCTCTGACTGACCTAGGAAGCCGACTTAGCTCTTGGAGGGAGACTCCAGTACTGACTGTCTCCCCAGGTTATCTGAAGCCCAAGGTTGGGGTTTTGTTCAGCAAATAAGTTTTGCAGGAGGTTATGACCTGCATCCATGTAACAACATGTTGGTTATTATTGTATGAAAAATGTTTTCTACAGGTTCTTGTTATTGCTTTTATGTGGTTGTCATTGAAAAGGTACACATGGCATTGTTCTGTTAACAGCAGCTTCAGATAGCAAGTCAATATTGCAATTGATCTAGTTCAGAAAGTGACCCCTCAATTATGAGAAAATGGTTAGTTCAGCAACTAGAGTACTGTCATATACTATAAATGGGATTAACAGCCCAATAAAAAGAAAACAACTCCTTAAATTCATAGCCACCCAAAGGTGCAACATTAATTTTATTTGGGAAATGCACCTCTCCCCCAGGGAGGCACTAAAACTTCAGACGAGATCTTACCCCATTCTGTACCATGCATCATTAGAGCAGGGTAGGAAAAGGAGGGTTGCCATTCTCCTCTCCAGCTCCATACCTTTTGCAGAGGAAGAGGTAATAGTAGACCAGGGGGGCCAGATACATTATAGTTATAGGGACAATAGAAGAGACCTTGGTTACTCTGGTAAATGTGTATGCACCAAGGATCACCAACAGAATTCTACAAACCTCATTAAATTGGTGGTGGAGAAATCAGAGCCAATTAATAATGGGGGGCTGGAACCTGTCTCTAAATAGGGAGTTAGAGTCACTTCACAAATCCCTAACCCCAGAAATAAGACAGCATGGCTGTTTCAGAAACTGTTAGCAGACTTAGGAATAGTGGACATATGGAGGGCGAAATACCCCCAGGCGAGGGATTATACATACTATTCCCCACACTTTAAAACCTATTCTAGATTAGATATATTCTTGACCTGCAACAGGGACCTGATCCTGTACCCTTCATTGCAGGTAGGTACTGCCACACATTCCGGCCATCAACCTATCATACTGGAGGCTGAACTTCAGCTCCCAAAGAAAAACACACAATGGAGACCGAATGTATCCTTGCACAGAGACAAAGAGGTGATCTCAGAGGTTAAAAAAGTAATAAAGACAACAACAGAGTTAAAGGCCCAGACGTCTCCCCACAAATCTTATGAGATACCATTGAGGTGATGGTAAGAGGCAAAATGATATCACTGGCAGTGCACAAAAAGAGAGAGAGAGAGACAGAAAAAACTGCAGGACCTATTAAGACAGGTAAAAACGCTAGAGACACAACAAAAACAGAAATGGAATGGGCAAGTAGAGGTGGAAATTAAGGCTTTAGAAAACAAAATGTAGGACACACAAAAGCACGAAACAGAAAAGGCACTGTAATACCTGAAACAAATATACATTATGAGGGAGGGGCAAGGGCAAGTATACTTAAAAACTTGTATTTATTTATAAACTTCTCCAAGGCATCATTTTCTTTCCCAGTGCAAAAAGCATTTCCATAAAATATCAAATATCAAAACAGGCAAGACAAAATAATACATAAGGGGGAAAAAAATTTAAATGAGGGCAGACCTAAGCTAAGCTGTAGCTTAGGTCTACCCTAATTTAATCTCTCCCCCTTCCTTTGGTACTGTTTTGTCTTGCCTGTTTTGATATTTGATATTTTATGGAAATGCTTTTTCTGGGAAACAAAAACCTAGGGGAAGAGTACACAATGGGAGGTGAGTTAATAACAGCAACAAAAATCTAAAGAGACCTAGAAGTAATTATATTAGATGACCTAAAGGTGGGCAAGCAATGTGAGAAGGCAGTAAGGAGGGCTGGGGGTATACTGGGATGCATAGGGAGAGGCATCAACAGTAGAAAACAGGAAGTTGTTATCCCTTTCTACAGACAGTTAGTGAGACCCCATCTGGAGAACTGAGTGCAATTCTGGAGACCCCATCTCCACAAAGACATAGACAGAGTGGAGGCTGTTCAGAGGAGGGCAACCAAAATGGTACAAGGTCTACACTAGAAGACAAACGAGGAGAGACTAAAGCAGCTTAATATGTATACCCTTGAGGAAAGGAGGGAGAGGGGGGACATGATAGAAACTTTCAAGTATCTCAAGGGAATTAACAAGGTACAAGAGGGTAGTATCTTTCAGAAGAAGAGACGTGCAAGAACAAGGGGGCACAATTTGAAGATAGGGGACAGCTCAGAGGTAATGTTAGAAAGTATTTTTTCACAGAGAGAGTTGTGGATGCATGGAACAGCCTTCCTGAGGAGGTTGTGGAGTCAGAAACAGTGGGAGAATTCAAGAATGCATGAGACAGGCGTACGGCAATTCTAGTGGGAGACAGGAGGAAGTAAGCTGTTGATTAACTAGAATCTGCGGCTTATCCATAAGGTAAGAAAATGGGCAGACTGGGTGGGGGCCAAGCAGTCCTTATCTGCCGTCAAATTCTATGTTTCTATGTTTCTATATTTTATGGAAATGCTTTTTGCACTGGGAAAGAAAATGATGCCTTGGATACATTTATAAATAAATACAAGTTTCTGAGTATATTTTTCTCATTTGTGGCTTTTTTATTTTCCCCAAAATGATGTATTTCAAATATCTATCACCTGAGCAGCTGTTAGTGGGCACTCCTTACTCCTTTTGGTTTTATTTAAATAATTAAATAAATAAAACTTTTTTTTTCGTCCTTTGTTGGGGCAACCCCGCCCCTTGCTCTGCCCTCTGGGACCTCTTTTTTAATTTAGCCAAAGGCCTCTGGCCCACTGCTCTGCCCTCTGGGTGGTTCTCTGGCCAGAGGACTGCCCTGCCTCCTCTTGGCCTTAGTCAATTGCCTTTTTTTAATAATCTTCTGGTGTCAGTGCCTGCATAGTGGTGCTGCTGCTGACTCACTGCCCTGACCTGGGGTGATTGATATACAGTGCTCCCTCTCTATAAAGAACCCCTCTATAACAAACTCCCTGTTATAGTGAACACTTTTGATGGCTCCCATTGTATTGCTGAGGAGCAGTCTGCATGGTAGGCTGGCACTTCTGCAGGCTGTGGGAGGTACATGCTAGCTCAGTGGGCGGTCTTGGAGGTGGCTTTGCTTGCTCTGCCTGATGCTGCACTGGGTCCCTGCTGTAACCTCACTCTGGTGCCATTTCCTCACTTGGCTGTTCTTCCACTACTGTGGCCCAGATTCCAGCTTCTGCTGACAAGGGACAACTTTAACTTTTAATTTAATATAAAAAAACAAATGGGGCCCAACTAAGCCCACATCACATGGTCACCAGCTCGGCTGAGGGGACCACCGACTGCTTCTGAGGGGTCCCCAATCACACAGATCTGAAGCCGACTGAAGCTGACCAGAGATGAGGTACTGCAGAAGAGCCGACATATCTGGCTTCAACAAACCAGGTAAGCTGTACATTCCCGTCACTCTCTTGGCGTCCTTCCCCATCCGTGGCTCAGCATTAACTTCTTCTGACTGACCAAAGGCTGGTCAGGGACGCTTTTATTAAAACTCTCAGGGTTCTAACCTCAAACCCTGAACCTGAGCCACAACAGCTCTCCAGTTTTGAAAAATGCTCACACGCTGGGGAGGGGCAGCAGACCAAGTGCATGCCCTGTCTTTCCCTCTCACTGCCTGCTTGGGTGGGGTATGCAAAACAGCAGGCAGCAAAGACAACGTAGAAAAAAATGTTTCAAAACTTAGCTCAGGCTTTAAGTTGGTGGTGAAGGGATACTGTGGTACTGGGGGAATGAGAACACTGGCTATAGAGGAGGTAAACTAGGAGGGGACTTACAGGAGGCTGATACTGGGGATCACTGGCTACATTGGGAATTCACTACACTGGACCAAAGTGTCCAAACTAAATATTTCTCTCCCCATAGCTTCCTACTGGGCTCTAAGAGGTCCTCGAGCCCCTTATGGGCTCCACTTGCATTCCTGGGGGGTTCCTGGCTTGTTTCTGTAGGGTCCCCACTATAGAGCACTACTGTGCCATTATGGTTAGGGTTGAGCAGGAGTTTCTATGTTAAACGTCAAACTTTGCACTTTAATATCTCCACAACCGTTCAACGAATTTGCACAAAATATTGCCTGTGTGGTCTTGAGGGACAGATCTTTTGACATGTGAACCTTTGTTCTGGTCAAATGTGTAGATTCTGAGATCTGGATAGCAAAAAAAGTAAAAACAAATTGCTTTTTTTTGTCATCGCCTAGTGTCCAGAAGCTTTGGAATAGTAGTCTGAAATTTTCAGGGCAGAAAAGGCTTGGCTTCAGATTTGCCTTTCACATCCTGAGACCCTTTTTTCTTCCCTAAAGTCGGCTGCAGCAGTATCTCTTCTCTTCTCCTTCATATACCCTTTTTCTAACCACTGTATTTCACCATTTGCAGGCAGGCCACCTGCAAACGTACTTGCCTTACTGTCCCTTTGTTTCAGGTCTCCTCAGGATCGCCCCCCCCCTTGCCTAGGAAAGCATCATGAAAAAGGGAGCACCTTGTTTTGTTTTCAGCCTGGAAGCTCTGTTATATTTGTGCTTGGGAAAGACATACCTTCAGTTAAAGCTATGCTTCCTATAAGGTGCTAAGAAGGGATGAAGTGAGAAATGTGTAAAATAGTATTTTCCCCTTCATAGTGAGTTAGGACCTTTGAAACAAACATTCATGTCCTGGTTAGAAAAGACTGTGCTTCAGTTTGTTGGTTTATCACTGACCTTGTATTTGTTGTAAAGCAAAGAAACCAAGTGAAAATACAGCTGAGAGAACAATTTGTCCACAGACTTACATTTCAGCCAGAACTGAAAATACCAAAATGTGTCCACTGCTGGACCTCTCTGCATGGAGACAAAACTTTCCCCTTTGTGTTTACTTATATGTATTTTGTATACCAGAATGAAAAAGGGAAAATAAATGAAGGGATGCCAGAAAATGCATCATGTTTGGGCCTGGAAGGCCTGCACTGAATAAAAGTAAACAGTAGAGGTACTACAACCTGTTGTTCACATACTAAAAAGGTGATATGAAACTAGAAAGGTGATATGAAACTATATAAAGTTATATGCAGCCTACCTTGAGGCTTCTGTTTGTAGGGTACTGCCCAAGAGTCTTCTAGTATCCAACTAACCACTGGCCGGCCCTGTCTTTCCACCTTTTATACATTGGATAGCTCTGAAGGAGGAGCCTGCACCTGAAACCTACAAACTATTTTGCTTGGAGAAAGTTTTATTATGAACGCTACCACTCAGTCAAAAGATATCTGAGTGCTCTTTTATTTATAGCATTTGGATATACATAATAAGGTTGTTTAAAAGAAATCAGCTATATTTCTGTAAGTGGGTGGAGCCTGGTGTGGTCACATGGTTGACTCTGGGTATAAAAGGAGTCCAACCTTAAGCACACATCATATTTGTATGGGGATCAGTACTGTGCTGATCCAGGTAATAAGGTCTGCAGCTACGTTCAGTCCTTATAGTCCAGGTGGGATTTTTGCCCAGCCTGAGTGACTCTAGCCATTTTCTAGAGCTTAAATTATTAGCAAACAGTGAAGTTAAATGTGATTTTGCTTAGTTACTTTTGTTTTCCTTTATTTTGTTGAATCCAGTCCGCTTATTTTGCTGTATGTAAATAAATATTTATTTTGATTTGCCAAACCTGACTTCTGAGTGTCCATCTATTCCCACCCATCTCACAGGTTTGGTGGAAAAATGCAAATATATTCCGTTCTGAGCATGCTTTGTACAGTCTTTTGGATAGCTGTTTGGAACAAAAAAAGAATTTGGTCCATATGAAAAAGGATCCTTTTTTTGGATGGGGGTAGTCTGTTTTCGTGAGGAAAAATTATTTTTTGTATGTCCGACATCTTGTTTCCATTTTAAAAAAAAATATTCAAACCCCACAAAACTGAAATCCTGGACAGGCACCAACACATATATCTTGGTCATCGGTACCCTGCTAGTTGGATGCTGCACTTAGTGTATGGAAAAATTATGCAGAAATTTTTTTTTTACATCTAAAAATCCTTTTTGTGACTCGCTTCCAATTGATCCATACAAAAAAGGATGCCTTCATACGGAAAAGGAATAAGAAAACAATGAAGTCCAAATTCTTTTTTTGTATGAAGGCATCCTTTTTCATATTTTTTTTCATTCATACAAAAAAGGATGCCCTCATATGAAAAAAGATTTTGTACTTGTTCTTTTTCCCATTCTTTTTTCATATGAAGGCATCCTTTTTTTGTATGCTTTTTTCATTCATATGAAAAAGGAATGCCCTCATCCAAAAAAAGAATTTGGACTTAGTTGTTTTCACATTCTTTTTTTATATGAAGGCATTCTTTCTCACATGCTTTTGTCATTCATATGAAGAAAAAAATGGCTT
This sequence comes from Neoceratodus forsteri, assembly GCA_016271365.2. Taxonomy (NCBI): domain Eukaryota; kingdom Metazoa; phylum Chordata; order Ceratodontiformes; family Ceratodontidae; genus Neoceratodus; species Neoceratodus forsteri. The sequence goes on from CM028132.1 coordinate 503,877,914, forward strand.
CATATGAAACCAGAATTTGGAAATATTTTTTTCCCATTCTTTTTTCATATGAAAGCATCCTTTTTCATATGTTTTTTTTTGTTCCTACAAAAAAAGAATGCCCTCATACGCGAAAAGATTCTGGATTTAGTTTTTTCCTACTTTTGAAATTCAACAAGCCATAACTACCTCAATATTTGAACTTAAGGGACAATCTATATATCAAAACATAGGTCTTAATGAGTACTGCAAGAATAACACATAACGCCCCTAGAACATTATTTAGGGCCCGCATTAAAAAAAACAAAACATAAAAATTAAAAAATTAAAATTCTCATAGGATATCATTGGAACTTTAAGAAGTCATAACTCCTTCACGGTTTGGACTTGAGGGACAATCTATATATCAAAACAAAGGTCTTAATGAGTACTGTAAGAATAACACATATCCCCTAAACATTTATGGGCAATATAAAAATAAAATTGAAAATTGCCACTGGATAACACTGGAATTTCAACAACCCATAACTCCCTCAATATTTGGACTTAAGGGACAATCCATATATCAAAACAAAGGTCTTAATGAGCACTACAATAATAACACAGATTCCCCCCATTAACATTTAGGGGCAATATAATAAAAGCAGAAACAATAGAAAAAGAAATGCTAATTTTATAGGATAACATTGGAAATTTAACAAGTTACACAACGAAGGAAAGAAATTGCTGCTTTACCAGAAATGGAAGGCTTTCACAGCAACATACATGTATGCATCTACGGGGGCCCTGCACTCCCACAGGCAAATCAAGATATGATTATACTATCTCAAGAAACAAAGGAAGTTCATTGCAAAAAACTTTGTCAATACACTAGTTAGGGTTAAACAAACAAAAGTAGGGAAATGTGGTATTAGGGTTCCCAACCCTAATGCCACATCCCCGCCCTGCAGGTAGGATCAGAAAAAAATTACTATTTGATCTCTCCTGCATCTTCACAAATCAGACATGGGGTGTGCCTTGGGGTTGTCAACTCTAACGTTCACCCCATTCTCATATATTGTACACATCTCAACTTATTTACTGATAAAATGGGGTGAGCGTTAGGGCTGACAACCCCAAGGCACATCCACACACCTGATTTGCGAAGACACAGAAGAGGTCAAATAGTAATGTTTTCTGTTGCTGCCTGCAGGGTGGGGGTGTGGGGTTAGGATTGGAACCTTGGTGCCACATTTCCCTACTGTTAGACTAACAACTGCTCTTGTCTTTCATTTTTACAATAGATATAGCTAGAGAGAGGAGAAGTAATACTACAGCCATAACAGATATATCCTTTTTATTTTTCCCTGAGTGCAGCCTGACCTTGAGCCATGAGTGATGTCAAAATTCAAACTGCAGGGATTTATTTAACTCTAAAAATTGATTAGCGTTTTGCTCATAAAAGTGCTAAATCTTTGTGAAAATGCATAGCTCTTGCCTCACTGTGTTTAACAAACACAGCACTTCTAGAAAATCTATATAAATACTTTCTGTACAGTTAGTATAGTCCCAAGAAAAAAACTGCTAATCAATTATTTAAAACCCTGAAACTGCATGGGGAAATAGGTGGTCTCAGTAGAGTGAGCAGTATGGCCTGCAGAGAAGAGTTGGGGAAGAGGTTGCTGTACATGGGCAAGGAGTCTGAAGAAGAGTTGGACAGAGATGCATTGAGATCTCTCAGGCTGGGGAGTGAGGTAAGAGGCTGAGACTGGCAATGGGCTATTTTTGTAGACAAGGTAACTAAGTGAATTGTGAGAACAATTTTTTTTAGTGCTTACTTTTTATTTATATGGGAGAAATCAATGACAAAGTGAAAGTTATTGTACAGTGCTGGCAAGGAAATGACAGTACAGTGCAGGAGCTGACATGCAAGTGAGCAGCTGAGTTCTAATTGAGCTGGTCATGCTGCCAGCTCCCACCAATAAAATGTTATTGGGGATATTTTTGTTCATGCTTATGGGGACTTGGAGTGAAAATATTTCAATATTCTCACTCTAGCTGAGCAAAAGTAAAACAATCACAGATATAAAAAATCCAAACAATGGGCCTTATGCTCAAAAGTGCAGGTTATATGCACACAATGCACATATAACACCTGTGTAGCTACACAGCCCCAGACAGGCAAAGGGTACATGGTATTCATAACTGTGAGCACCCACAGGACACCTGTCTATGACCCTGACCCTGGTGTGCAGCTGTGTGGGGGTGGATTGCAGCTGTGCGGGAAGGTGGATCATGGGGCACAGGTAGGCATCCAATGGGATGCTTGGCTTGAGTCCTATAGTGGATTCCCTGCTGTGCACATGCAGGGGATTCTGGGTTGGCACAGATCATGGAAATTGCAGTCCAATGGGCAACTGCCTGAATAGCTGCCCCGGCCCTCCCTGGCAGCCCAGTGGGCTGGGGCAGCAGTGTGGCATGGGTCCCTGTGCTGCTGCCAACAGGAGTCCATTGGGGGAGTGCATAAATGTTTCATCTGGGTCTCCACTGTGTAACTTGCTTCCCCCACGCAGCACTCTGCAGCAACTCCATGCCTTCAAGAATGGCCTGGAGTGTGGGCATGCCACTTGGCATGCCCTGGAGTGCCTGTGGCATCTAGCTGTGTGTGTGGTTGGGGATCTGGTGTGTAAGATGCTAGCACACCTGTCATGAATGCTGCAAGTGTCTACTAGACCCTACTGTGCAGCATTAGGCTGTGGGCATGCCTACACACCACACATATGCAGTGCATAGGCATTTGTGAATACTGCTCCATGTCCTCACAAGTGCTGAATAAATGTATACATGTATATTTATATGTCTATATCCAGTGCTTGTGAGGATATTTAAGGGTACATATCAGAGATATTTTTACTCCCTCTGGAAATGTGGTGTTAGGGTTTCCAGCTCTAACAGCCTGCCCCATCCTACAAGCAACAATAGGTGTTGGGTGTACCTTGGGGTTGTCAGTCCTAATGTTCACCCCATTCCATTAGTAAATAAGCTGATATGGGTGCAGTATATGAGAATGGGTTGAGTGTTAGGGTTGACAACCTGAGGGCACACCCAACGCCTGTTGCTGTCTGCAGGGTGGGGGTGGGGTGTTAGGGTTAGAAACCCTAACATCACATTTCTCTACCTTTGTTGCTTCAACCCTAATTAGTGCATTAACAAAGTTTTTTGCAATGAATTTCTTTACTTTTTGAGATAGTATAATGATATTCTCATTTGCATGTGGGAGGGCAAGACCCACTGGGCCCTGCGCTCCAATGAATGCATACTTTCTGAGATAGTGTAATCATATCCTTATTTGTCTGCGTGAGCACAGGGCCATCTGGGCCCTGCATTCCAGTGCCTCCATAGATGCGTATATGCAGCTTCCAATTTTAGCAAAACTGCAAGCAGATTGTCACCGTAGCCTTCTTATTACCCCACCTCTTGAACCTGGAACTGAAGATTTACAAAATCTCCACCAAAATGTGATTCTGTGACACTGCAAAGTAATTCTACACCACAGGTGTGAAAAACACAGTTTGGTGAGGATTTGAAAAATGACAGCTGTCATATTCATGAGGGGTAGTGAAAATATGGCTATGTTGAAAATATATGAAAATTATCAGAGTTACGAGTGAGCATAGCAAAATTTCAATGCATGCGCATAACTTTCCCATTTTTGCATATCTTCAGCCCAAATTTTCAACATAGCCTTCGTAAGACCCCACCTCATAAACAAGGGCAGTGACAATGTTCAAATCCTGCCCAAAAGGTGATTTCATAAGCAACCGAAAAATTTCTTTTCTAGCCATAGTTGCATAATTCCACTTACATTGTTCATGAGGTGGGGTCCCAAAAAGACCATGTTGAAAGCCTGGGATGAAAATATGCAAAAATGGGTAGGTTATGCATCAAAGTTGAAAACCCCATTGAAATACATTGAACTGCACTTACCTTAGTTTCTCATATTGCAGTCGATAGTTCCAGCAGCAAGATGTGTCTTCCTAGGGGAGAGTGGATCTTCAGCTTGGTACCAGTTCAGGTGAGTGAGGGTGTGTGGGGTATGGGGTGGTGGGTGCCGAGTGGGAGGTGGGGGTGGGTGGCAGATCAGCGCAGGACCATTTTCTTTTTTTACAGGAAAAAAACACACATCTATGGACTGTTTTCTTTATTTCAGGTTGACATGGGGATCAGAGGGTAGGGGTACCACTAGGCACCAGGGATAAAGATGCAATAACGGGGATGGTGATGGGAGGGTGAGAATTACCACTAAACAGGAGGTAAATAATGGGGACAGGGATCAGAGTGTGAGGGGGGTGACACTAGACACCAGGAGAAGGGGAAACAAATAATAGGGACAGTGATCAGAGGGTGGGGGTACCACCAGACACCAGGGATAAAGACAATCATGGAGATGGTGATTAGAGGGTGGGGGTACCACTACACATGAGGGAAACAATGGGTACGAGGATCAGAGGGTGGGGGTGCCACTAGACACCAGGGAAACAACAGGGCCAGCGATTGGAGGGTGAGGGGGTTGCCACTAGACACGAGGGAAAAAATGGGGCCAGCAACTGGAGGGTGGTAGGTGCCACTAGACACCAGGGGAAACTACAGGAATGGTGAGCAGAGGGTGGGGGTGACACTAAACAACAGGCAAGGATTTCGCCTCATGAAACATGATCCTTTTTCATGACTCGTAATATGTATCATGAACCACAAAAAAAGATTTATAATCCAGAAAAAAAAAATTAAAGGGCATTTCTCCAACAGATAAGTGCAGAACCCAGTTGAGGGGGTCCCGATAAGCAAGTTACATGTGTTGGTTTCTACTCAACACATAACTGTTTTGAGTTATTTGATTTTGTTTCCCTCACTAACTGTAAAACAAAGTTGCGGCAGCATGAAAAAAGATTTCCCATTTGCGATACAGGATGACCCGTTTGTGAAAAGCATTACCCATTTGCGACAAAGGATCCTTTTTCGAGTGGGTCATCTAACTGGAGAGTGAAACTCTCATGGAAAATAATGGGAACTTTAAAATGCAATAACTTTGGAATGGATTAATATGTTTTCACCAAACCTTCAAAAGGCACACCTGTGAGGCAAGACCTTTCTGCCCTAAAACGTTCAGACCAAAATTCCAAACCGTTTTTGTGCTGCGGTATGACAAAGAAATAAAAAAAGGTAAATTTCACATTGATTTTCACTCTGTATCTCTGCACCCACATGGTTGACCAGAATGAAACTTGCTACATCAAGAGACTTTTGGTCCCTGACGGTGCCTGAAAAATTTCATGCAAATCACTTGAACGGTTGTGAAGTTATTAAAGTGCAAAATTTTGAGTTTAACATAGAAGTGACCATTCAACCTTAACTATAGAGGTGTGACCATGCCCCTATAACATCTATTTATGCAACAGGGGTTAAGTGATATGGTATGGGATAAAACACCATGGCCCAGATATTCAAAAGGGTTGTGCATGCGCAATAGGGATGCGCTAGCGCAAGTCCAAAAATGCGCCATTCTGCGATATTCAGCGGGAGGCAGATGCGCCCCCCAAATCACAATGCACAAGAGCACAATGATAATGAATGCATGCGCAACTGAAAGGGGAGGAACCATGCATAAATGGTGCAGTGCGATATTCAACAACATGCGCCATGCGCAATAGGGGAGCAAGCGGAAGTTGAGCAATAGCGGAAATGAGCCAAAATAAAAAGGAACAAGACAGAGGCACAAGAACGCTACAGGAAAGGCACATGTTGCTGAACTGTAGGCAGCCACACAGGCACCAAACACTGGGAGCAAGACAGAGACAGAGCACCTGGAACCCCCAGGAACAAGGAAGGTGTGGGGAGCCTCTGCCACAGTGCAGTCCAAAAGGGGGAAGTGCCACACAGCACTGAGGCAACTACGAGGAGGTGTTCCCGGTGCAGAGGAAGTAGCAGCAAGGACAGCGGGGGAACATTGAAACAGCTGCCGAGAGTAACACAAGCCAGGGACATGGCCAGTGCCACCATCCAGATGGAGGCAGTTATGAGGGGTGAGAGGCAGGCAGCAGGGCGCTGCTGTGGAAGGGCCCATCGGTGATATGCACACAACAGACAGTACCGAGCCTGCACCAGCAGGCTGTACACTGATACTGGATCGTGGGCGTTACCGCCTGAACCGGGCAATTATGGTGGCTCTGTGAGCTGTGCAGTGATGTGATGCAGGCACCCACACGACAGAGCCATGCTCTGTCAGTGGAGACCAAAGTGACAGCTTGCATGTGCCTGCTCACCATGGTACCTTCCAGAGACCAAGAGGGACATGACAGGCATAACCCAGTCGGCTGCGTCACGCCACCTCACTCAATTCCTCAGCGCACTGCTGCCACTTGCTGCGGAGTACGTCCATTTCCCCAGCACACTGGTGGAGTGCACAGCAAACATACAGGAGTTCCACAGGGTAGCACGTATGCCTGGCATGCTCGGGGCAATAGACTGCACCCATGTAGCCATCCACACACCACCTGGCCCGAGCAACTACTATGAATCGGAAGGGGTATGCAAGCATCAACTGCCAGGTGGTGTGCGATGCCAGGGGGCGCATAATCAATGTCTGTGCCATGCACCCTGGGGGAGCACATGCTGCCTTCATCTGGCACCAGTCAGCACTGTGCCACAGACTCGAGAGTGGGGACATCCCCACTGACCACCTAGTGGGTGAGTATGCAAAGCACGCAGAAAGACATGGAGCTTGGGAGGGGCATAGTCAGAGGTGACATGGGTATTGGCCTAGATGGCCCAAGGCAAGGCGATGCTGATCACCAAACTAACGTCCACCCTCTACACACAGGTGACAGTGGATACCCACTCCGTCCCTGGCTGCTCACACCATACCGGTGGCCGTGACCCCATCGCAGCAATGCTACAATGAGGCATATGCCACCACACGCAATGTCATTGAGCGGGTGTTCGGGATGCTGAAGGCACGTTTCCATTGCCTGGACATGTCTGGCGGTGCCCTACAGTACAGACCCCCAAAGGCCTGTGGGCTATTCCTGGCCTGTTGCATCCTGCACAACATGGCCAACAACTGTGGGATAGCTGTACAGGTTGAAGAGGGGACAGCAATGGGGATGATGAGGACACTGGTGAAGATGGTGATGGGCAGCCCCCCCCTTGGTCGAAGGGACCCCTGACTGATCCAGATGGCACAGCTGCACCTGGACACCATCACAGAGGAGCACTTCAACCAACCCAGGTAAGTCATGGGGCCATGTGCAACCACCAGTGGCAAAGGCACAACCCACGAACACGCATGGACAAACACTAGGGGTGCATGTCGTTAAGGGAATTGGCTGAGCATGGAACAGCACACGCCATCAGTGATGGGCAAGGTCTAACACAGCACGCGTCACACACACACACACACACACACACACACACACAACTCACAAGACATGCACAAAGGGCAGGAGGCACGCCGACCCCGACCGCCACCCCTAGCCACACACACATCCACAGACCACCACACCCAGTGCCTGTCATTGTGTGTGTGTCAGACGCTGGGCACCATTGCACAGTGGTGGACAGCACAACACAGGCATCATCATGCACATGACACAGTGGACAGCAGCTGGGAGGGTATGCAGATGGAATGTGTGTGTGCGTGCAGGGCTGGGTACCCCACCCGTGCATTGCACATTGAACAACACAATGCACACAGGGCAGCATCAGACAGTAGCCATGCTGGGAGACAGGTCAGTCATGCGCCACAGTGCCACGGCTGCCACGGATGCGTGGGCGGCCCCACCGAGACCCGCCAGCAGTGACAGGCTGACCAATGGCCTCATGGGGTGGCACTGATGGTCCCCCAGGGTTCACTGCGTGAACGCCGACCGCGTTCGCAGGGGGTCTGCAGCACACCGAACATGCCTGTGCCAGGTGTGCCCGAGATGCTCACAGCTGAACCCGGTGTCGACAAGGAGGGTGTCGCACAATGCTGGGAATGGGGGGTGGACATTGCACTGTGTGGTGTCTGCGACGCATGGGCAAATAACTGTGTGCCCACTGTGGCCATGACAGCTGTGATTGCCTGTGTCTGCCTGTCAATGGCAGCGGTCACATCCTTCCGCATCCGGTCCATCCCTGCCAGGAGCAGAGCGGTGTCTCTGCTGCGTCGCTCCTCTGCCTGGTGTAGAGCCGCACTGAGTGCATCCACCGCCATCACAAGCCGCACCTGCTGATTGACTGATGCTTGGAGTATGCGGGTGTGCTCATCTAAGAGGTCATCTGCCTGATCGGCATGCTGTCTCTCATGGTGTTTGTGGCCCTGATGGTCAGCACCCCTTGAGAGTGGGCACTGCACACCAGGGCCAGGCCTGGGCATGTCCACAGGCGGTGCACTGATGCTGCCCCCTGACACTCTACCCCCATGGCCATTGGCCAACTGCTGACACTGCCCCTCCAGCTGCCACTCTCCAGGGCTCAACGGTGCCGCCGCAGTGGCTGCAACAGTCCCACTGTCCTGGACACACACCAGTGCTGCCCCACTGGTGCAGACAGACACAGGCTGGGACTGTGATGTCACGCAGGCCTCCACGGTGGCACCACCCACGGCCATGCCCGTGATGTCATCTGCTGTGTGGCCATCCTGTGGCCCACACGTATCACTGTCCATGAAGTTGGCTCCATCATCATAAGTGACGGATCCAGCACCTGCCCGAGTCTCAGCATGCTGGCATCCATGGACGCTGGCATGCTGGGACATGGGCAGGGCCTCCTCCGTACCTGCTCCACCAACATCAGTCCTGACGTCCAGGTGGGCCCACTGTCGCCCTGACCCTCGTATGCCTGTGGAGGTGGACGGGCCCTCCTCTATCTCCATGCTACCACCCTCAGTGGACAAGCCCTCCACTGCTGACCCATGTAGACACTCAGGAGCTATAAGGGAAAACAGTAGCATTAATGTATCTGCCCTACCCTGTCCCCCCGCCATTGACAGACCAGGACCTACCATGCAGTGACGGGCTACCACCCGTCTGGAATCCATCACCTGGAACACCCTCGATGGCACAACGCTGCATGCTGCCAGCAACCCACTCTTCTTGTGGGGTCAGGCATTGCACATCCAGCTGTCCCCCACTGGTCGCATACCAGGCTGCCCTGATGACAGCCACCTTCTCTTTAATCCTCCGCCTGCCTGTGCCCATCTTCTTTTTGCATTCCTACATGGACCGCTGGTGGCTGCCATACAGGTTGATGGCACGCACCACCTTTTCCCATGAGAATGACAGGTGTTACCTGTGAATGTGCAGTCCCATGCATGCCCCATACACCACAGTCCACACTCCCAAACAGCATGCAACTCACCACAATAGACTGCAGTAACAGACTATGGCCAGTGCAGCCCAATGCTACATTTTTATAGTGCAACGCATGCAAATGAGGCGAGGTGCATTTTTAAGTGGATGCAAATGCAGTGTCTGCGCCATTGAATGGCTGATTAGCTGATTTGCATATGCCGGCTGAATATCGCGTTGTTGCGCTTTGCGCAATTGTGTTGAACGTGCTCAGGCAAGGGCGCATTTCGGTGACATGCGCAGTACACACCGAACTGCGCATGCCCGGGGTGATGATGCAGATGCCCGCCGTGCTGCTGACATGCTGTGTGTGGGAGGCAATGCAGGGCATGGCCACCATTGTGCCAGTGGCGCTACTGCGCTGTTCACATATATGGCGCTGTGGCACTGGAGCGCCGTATACGCACTGGGGCCACAGCACGGTAGGCCACTACAGGAGGTGGCACATGGGCACCCAATCGCGCTACACGCATTGAGTTCCAATCACGCTGTGGCTGTCCATACATGAGAGACACTTGACCCTGTGCCTGACCTTTGCCCCCTAGGTGCCATGCGTCCACATGGGTGCACCACTATCGCGCTGTTCGGTGACAGCGTGATAGGGAATGGCAGCGCTGTACCACGCAGCATCTGCACGTGGTGGACCGCGCTGCCATGCACCATTTTGACTCCAACTAGCTGTTGAGATGGCACGGAGAAGGGCTGCTATGTGGAGCCAGGTTGAGTTGGCCAATTTGGTGGCCACTGTAGAGCCCCATGCTGGGGCACTCTATGATGATGCAGCCCTGGACAGGGCCAGGAGTGCAGTTTAGGAGGAGGTAGCGGTGGCACTGGAGGAGGCTATGGGAATCAGGCGCATGGCCGAGCAGTGTCGCCACAGGTACAGGGACCTCCAGTGCAGGGACCCGGACATGCTTGCCCGCCTGCGGGGATGTGCCAGGAGGGGCACGGTGCCATGGCCAGGTAGGTGCCCCATCCATACACTGTTAACGTCCATATGGGTATCACGGTTGCATGTGTCCAGCACATGGGGGGGCATCCAATGTTGGCCGTGGTGGTGGTATCGGGGGGGTGGATGGGTATGGCTGTGTGGGATTGCACACACATGGGGGCGGGAGAACTTTGCTACTGGATTGTACTGATGTTCCTCTCTCCATGTTTGCACCTTAGGCCCAGAGGAGCACCAGCAGGTGAGAGAGAGGAGGCGCCACCAGGAGGACCAGCAGGCCGGGAGGGATGAAGGTCCACAGAGGTGCAGGGACCAGCCTGATGATGGTGAGTGCCTTACATCCATGATTACTATTGCATGCTGTGTAACAGGGCGGGCAGCGGGGCATGGCCACCAGCCATTGACACCACTGCCATGCACACAACTTGTTACAGTCAGCACTGTCCAGTGGCACTGCATGTCTGGGAGTGCATCAATGGTGGTCCATGTGTGTACCAGATACATGGCTGTGCCACTGCCTTCACACCGCATAGCCAAGTCACTGTACGGCCACGGTGGTGCTGTGCGGGACATGGGTGGTGGGTGTGTGCAGTGGTCCGCATAGCTGTGGGTGCCTGGGTAGGCAGGTCTTGTGGACCCGGTCACTGTGGGTGGTCGCACACCATCACAGGGGTGTGGCACATGGCTGTATGCCATGTACAATGGGTGGGCTGCATGGGGGTGGACAGTCACACGTATTGACTCTGCTCCCTTGTCCTAGGTGGATGGTGACTACTGGCCATAGAGAGGGGACTGCAGGAGTTGTTGCAGTTGGTGAGGGCGTCCCTGGAGATCCTCCAGAGAATGGACTGGCACGGGGTCAGGAGGCGGAGGACACGTCGGCTCCACATGAATGATGAGCGGGGCCGATGATAGGCCATCCATGCCCCTGGAAACATCTCACCCCCCTGGACCCACCCTCACACCCCTTCTTCCCTCTCCTATATGTTCACCCCGTCCCTTACCTGCCCCCACCTGGTATGTGGCCCTCCCCCCCCATTGTAAATATTTGTAAATAGTTTTGTTGCTTACCTCTTTTTAATACATTTGTTTTGTTATGACAACTGTGGTGGTCTCTGATTTGCAGTGGGCTACCGGTGCTCAGCTGCAGTGGTGTGCATGGCGTCAGGGGTGGTGCACGCATGGGCTTGTGTGTGTGTCCGGAAGGGAACCACCTATGGTGTGGGTGGGGGGATCAGTCACTGTCTGTGGTTTGTGTGTTGTTCTCTGTGCACTGGATGCCTGTGTGCAGTGGTCCACGGTGCATGCACTGTGTGCATGGCACCCCTGTCAAACTGTCCATGGCCTGTGCAGCTGACACCCTTGCATGTCTGTGATATGCACGGTCTGCTGGCATGTCAGTGGTGGCTGTCCAAGCTGGACAACCACTGTACACGGCACAATGCCAGGTTGCCTCCCATCACCAGTATGGTGCATGTCTGCTTCCGGTGGCACTGTGGCCTCCACTGTTGTTGTCCCCCCTCCATGCTGTTGCTTGTGTCTGTTGCAGGGGATGTGCTCCAGTGTCTGTCACTTGTGCTTCTGCAGCATGCTGGTGGCATACAGCTTCATGATGCCTGCGCAGGGTGGCCAGGACACCTGTGCCATGTAGGGGTGCTTGCCATGTGTACATGGCTGCTGTGGCCACATGCCAGTGGCTTGGTTGACCCACTACTGTGTCCCTGTGTTGGTGTGTCCTTGGGTATGGGTGGGTGTTTGTCCATGCACTGTGTTGCATCCTGTGTGGTGCATGCTTCCATGCAACACTGTGTGTGTCTGTGCTGGCTGTTGTGGCCAGTGTTGGGATGGGATGTGTCCTTGGGAGGGTGTGCAGGGTGCTGTACCGCTGCTGGTGGGTCCGGGGCATGCCCTGTCGCATGTGGGGTACCTCGTATGCCGACGCATGGTCAGTCTCTCAGCTATACCTCGGGGGGGCGTGCAGGGTGGCACTGTGTATGAAGTTGTTGCATCGCTGTCTGCTGCTGCCCACTGCAGGATTCACATGGTGGGCTGCCTTGCATGGCTCCATGGTGCACAGGGTTGCATTGTCACAGTGGGGGTGGTGGCATGCATGGGGTGTCCCGCACTGTATTCTGCTACTCCTGGGAAGGGTGTATGGGGATCGTGTTGGAGGGTGTGTTCTGCATTGGTGGGATGGTGTGGCACGGGGTGGTCGGCCCTCCTTCTGTGCCTGTCACAGCTTGCCAGGGGGTGTGCTGGGGCACCATGCCCCGGATGTGGGTTGGTTGCTGGTATCCATGAGCCGGTGGTTATTCCAGCTCTCTACCAGTTGTGCAGTGCATGGGGTGTGGGGGGCGGTGTCTGTTCTGCTGTGTGCTCCTCTGCCCATCTGTGGCATGGGTGGTGGGCCCCTGCATCCTGTCCCTGCGCATCCCTGGTTGTGCTGTTGCATTGCTGCCCTACTCCACGCGGCATCCCTGGTTGCGCTATGGTGCATCTGGACTGCTCCACTGAGCATCCCTTGTTGCACTATGGCGCATCTGAAATGCACAACTGCACATCCCTGGTTGCGCTATGGAGCAGGTGGCGCGATATTCAGTCGTGTCTTGCAGGTGCATCTTGGCCTGCGCAGTTTTTGAATATCGCGCTTCTTGCACATGGGCACAGTGGACTTGCGCTTGCTCCTGCTGTTGCGCACTTTTTGGGTGCAGTTTGAATATCCGGGCCCATATGTCCAATGACAGGGAGATAAAATGACATGATTCACGGTAACTTGCACTACCATGAGATAAATATAGCTACCGTGGAACAAATGCCATTTATCTCCACTGTAGCTACATTTATCTATATGGTAGCTATGTCATGGACAAATCAATTTACATGTCAGCAAAGCCAAACCATGAGACACCCAGGAAAAATAAATAGAAAGCACCTGCAAAACAAAGTCAGGAAAAGCACGTACATTCATGAAAAAAAACATAGCAGAGTAACTGATCACAATCCGGCCACACACAGAACATTACCATAAAGTCACTGGCAGAAGACAATAATTTAGTTTAAAAAATGGCATTTATAAAGCAGTCACGAAGACAAACTTTCCAAATATCGGACACAGCAGCAACTGTTCCTGACAAGTTACACTACAAACTAGTTGAAATATTAACTCACTTTCAGCAGGATACTGAACCACTCCTATATTTTGAGCACCATGAACACAATAAAGAAATTACAGACTCACAGTGGACAGAGACACCGTCAACCTTGGCTATGCCCAAAAAAATAAAATAAAGAAATATAAACATACTCCATAACACTTTTTTTTTTTGTCAACTATTTTTATGTTCCATCCTATGAGGAACTTTCTCTGGCTTCCTCTCATCCCTCCCCAAGCTCTACCTCCCATCAGAGACTCCCTACCTCCCCTCACACCAGCCCAATGGACACCCAGGCTCTGAACCCCCCGAGGTGGGGCTGCCCTATCTGCCCAAGGTGCTCTATCTATAATCAAGTGTGTTGGGCTGGGTGATCGGCAGGAGAGAAGATAGTGCTTGGTGTTGGAAGTGTGGCCTGACAGGGACAGAAGAACTTTTGCCTAACCCCGAGGATGGGGATTTCTTCTAAGTTTCCCCCAGGAGTGCAACTGTGCAATGACGTCAGGATGGCAACCCATACACGTCCGCTGCACTCCTCCCTCTTAGCTGATCCATGCTAGTAGTACCTTTGCTTTCCACCAGTGGCTTCTACTGTGCCAGAAGCACCCTGGATCCCTCCCCAGGGAGAGGAGAGCAGTCCATTGGATGCTTGACCCTCTCCCTCCCCTGCCGACCCCTGGCGCCTGAGCTCATTCCAGAACTCGGGTAGCCGGCATGGCGTGAGGTGTGGTGTCCAGCTCCTCAACCCTCAGTGCCACCAGGCTGGCTTCCATAATACTTTCATGGCAGAAATGAAAGTAAACCCTGCAACATGAGAGCGAAAGTCCTGCCCACACACAGAAATAAACCAGAAACACAGTGACTTCCCATGCTGACCGACCAAACAACCAGTCACAAAAGAAACATAAACAAGAAATACAGGCACACAATACCACAAGGAAAAACCTGTAACTAATAAACACTACAGTGAAAGTCAATGTAAAACACCAAAAAAAAAAAAAAAACACTACCCTACTGTATAAGCTGAATATGTGTTGGACTGTGGTGGATTACAGGATTTATCTGCATTTGTGCACATTGACCTTAGCATCACTCATGGCTCCACTAGGCTCCTCCACTCATGAAGCAGGTCGATGTGCACTCATGCAGGTAAATCCCGTATTCCACCACAGTCTAACACATATCCCTTATATATTATCCCAGTAGATATGAAAATATGAAAAGAAGACCACTGGTCAATCAGATTCTTTCCTCCCACCAATTCAGTGTGCATAATTAGAACTGTACCTTTGTCACAAAATCACAAAGTCATCGAAGTCATGGAAACCATGATTCTTACCACTTTTATAAAATCATCATTGTTTCTGGCCATTTCCATCCATGATAGCACCAAGATTTGTAGCAGTTTTTAATAACAAGCATTTGTCAATGCCGAACATTTGATGCTTGTCAAACATTTTTTTTTTCAATTTTGACCCCACATTTTGAAGATACTTGTTTTAGGATTCACCTTATAGACATGACAGGTAACATTTATAGTATATTGGCTGAAATATCATTTCACACCAGAGGTGCAAAAACACATCTCATCCAGGATTTAAAAAATGACACATGTCATGGTTATGAAGTGGTGTGAAACAGATGGCTGTGTTGAAAGGTTGGAGTCAAAATATTGAAAATTATCGAAGTTATGAGTGAATGTTGAAATAGAGTAACGTTCAGTCATAACCTGGGCATTTTACTGTATTTGTACACCAAAATGTCAGCATAGCCTTATTACCCCACCTAATGAACTCGGTAGGTGAACATTTTCAAAAACCCACCAGAATATCATTCCGTCCCACCGAAATATCATTCTGTGCCACAGGTACAAAAACACATTTTGGCTAAGATTTGAAAAATGACAGCTGTCACATTCATGAGGTGTTGTGAAGAAAATGCTATGTTGAAAATTTGGGGTAACAATACTGAAAATTACCAGAGTTACAAGCCTATGTTTGTAAATTTCAAAGTAGGCTGGTAAATACAGGTTACTCACCTGTAACAGGAGTTCTAGGAATGGTATATGTTGTTCATCCACACTTTCTGCCAGGTTTCTTGCCGCTTTAAATCTTGCCAGAAGGTCTTCAAGCTGGCTCCTCCCACCCACCGGGGTTGTAAAACCCTCGGCTCCGCCCCATGACACCAGATCTAGCCCGCTGGAAGCCAGGTTGTGCGCGTCAAGCCGGGAGGCGTTGGTTGTAGGATGAACAACATACCATTCCTAGAACTCCTGTTACAGGTGAGTAACCTGTATTTCTAGGGACATGGATATGTTGTTCATCCACACTTTCTGGCAGACTCCTAGCAGTTCTCTGGGAGGAGGGAGGTAAGGCACACACCCCCTACTTAGGGATAAAGACTGGAGAACCGAGGCCCCAACCAACATCCCGGCGTGACCCAAGGTCGATGTGGAAGGGGGAAGCCAGTATATGCCTGCTTCCAGGTAGGACCTCTACGGATATCCTGGACAGGGGTATCCTCAGAAGCAGCCACCGATGCAGCGGAAGGGTGGGTAAAATGAGCACTTATCCCTCTGGGAGGCTCCATGCCCGCCCACCTATAGTGGAGATCTATGCAGGAGGTGACCCACCCGCTCGTCGTCTGCTTGGTTGCAGGTCTGCCAGGTGCGGCTTCAGCGTAGATGACAAACAGCTGCCGAACCTCTCCCGAACTTCAGCCCTATGCTCCCTGGGAAGGCGAGCGCTAAATAGGGTCCCAATGGATCCTATATATGGCCTCTGAGGTGTGAATGGGGTTGAACCCCGGCAGAGACAATACCCGGTTAGGGAAAAACTCCACCAACGCCTACGGAAGGAACTTTGGGTGGGGCGCAGGACAACCTTGTCCCTGTGGAAGACCAGATAAGGAGATTCAAAGGAGCGCCTGGAACTCTCCCGTCCTTCTGGTTGGCATGGTAGCCCCAAGAAGGTGTTCTTCCACAACAGGTGGGGAAACTCACACCTGTGCAAAGGTTCGAATGGCTTGCCCGTGAGCTAAGCCCATACCAGCGTAAGATCCCACAGAAATGGGTATACTCTCCCTGGAGGGGGAGGTGTGATCAAGGCCTTGGAAAGCGCCAGACCACCTTTCCTGCGCCACTGACTACCTTCCGGCCCACGCCCAGAAGACAGGAGTGGCTAACAGGAGCACCTTGAGGGTCATCGACCAAAGCCCTTGTTAAAGAAAAGAACGGACCACAGGTAGTCCGGAATGCTCGCCGAGGAACAGGAGAGGGGACCAGGCCCTATCCTAACACCAAATGGACAACTCATCCATTTGAAGGCGAGCATAACTAGTCGACTCCTGGCAGGACGCCTCAAAAACGTCGAGGACCTTGCTGGAAGACCCAAGGCCTGGCCACTAGCTGCACAGGGACCAGGCCGTCAGGTGCAGGGATTGAAGGTCCGGATGGAGTACCTTCCCCTAACAACGGAGATCAGGACCGGGCAGGCTGGAAGCCGCCTCGTCGGGAGCCTGGGGCTGAGACTGAGGAGAGCTGGATACCAGAGCTGGCAAAACCAGTCTGAGGCTACCAGAATCACCTGCACCTAGTCCCTCCTCGCCTTGCCTGTGGGTCAAGGGAAATGGGGGAGAGGCGTAGAAGAGGCCCGGGGTCCACGGCCTCAAAGGCATCCCCTTCAGTGAACTTTGCTGAGGGGGCGGGCATGAGACAGTCTCGGCCTTGAATTCTCCAAGGAGGGAAAAACAAAGGTCCACCTGAGGTGTGACCTAGAGGGAGAAAGATCTTGTGCTACCTCCGGCAGGGAGACCACTCGTGAGGCGCAGCTCTTATCCGGCTTAGGGCATCGGCCAGGGTGATGGAGGCTCCTGCCATCGAAATGGCTAGGAAACCACCTCCCGGCTACGTGAAAGACCCAATGCAGAGAACCTCCTTACACAGAGGCAAGGGGCTCATCCGACCCTGGCGGGTTAGGTAGCACATGGTCGTGGTATTGTCCGCCTGGACCTAAACCACTAGACCCCGCACAGACGGAGCGAGCAGTGCAAGCTAAGTGGACCGCCTGGAGCTCCAGCAGGTAGGAAAGACATCGGGACTCCCGAGAGGACCAGAGGTGGTGCACTCTTTATTCCCCTTGATGGGCACCCCCACCCATCCAAGATGCATCGGTCGGAGAAGACCGTCGACGCGGGGTTGACGAACGGGAGGTTCTCCTGCAAATGAGCTGGAACGGTCCAAAGGAGAACGTTCCCTAACCCCTGGGCTGTTGTCATGGACTGGTCCAAAGGAACGCAGCGCTGTGACCGCTGGCTGGCCAGTCCCCATAAGGGGACGCATGAACCGGCGGATCCAAACAGACCACGCTGGTGCAGGCCGCCGCAAGGCCCAGGAGGTGCAGGAAGTCCCGGGCAGGGTGCAATTGCCCAGTCAGACCTGACTAGGTAAGGATGGAAGAACCTCGGCCCTGTCTGCCGGGAGCCGAGCTCAGACTCAAGAGTCGAGCTTCGTCCCGAAGAAAGGATCACCCGCTTAGACATGAGTTCCAACATGGAACCCATAAATGGGGCCCAGGCTCTTACCCTCAAACTCACCCCAGACCCCTCTAGGAGCCCTCTATATCTCACCACAGCCTACATTCCCCCAAAGAACCAGCACCCGGCCCTGGTATCTTTAACGGACTACCTGGCCACCCTCCACCATAAGGCAGAATAAATCCTAGTGGGGGACCTTAATGTAAATTGGCTCAGCACCTCCTCATCCGCAATCAGAGACTCATTTGCTGCCCAAGATCTGACGCAACTCGTCACCCAGCCCATGAGACTTAACCCTAAGAGTGGTACCAGCACCCTTCTGGATGTTATTATAACTAACCGACCCCATAAAATCCAAAACATCCAGGTCCTCCCAGACTCCTTAAGTGACCACTCCCCTATCCTATTTCATTGGGTAGTCCCCAATCCCAAACCCAAAGCCCAGACCACCTCCACAGGTGCCTCCATCCTGGTGGGCTGAAAACTTAAGCACCCTCACCCAGATAAACTGGTCCCCATTCAGCATGCAACCAACATTGACACTGCCCTCGCCTTCTTCACTCACACCTTCAACATGGCCTGTGATCTCTTTGCACCCTTCACCAAAATCCGGTCCAAAAAACAGAACGCACCCTGGGTTAGCCCAGCCCTCCTACAATTACTTAGAAACCGGGATAACCTCTGGCACCTTGCCACTGAAACAGGTCATCTGTCTGATAGGCAAGCCTACAATGCAGCCCAGAATAAGTGCTCATGGGCCATCAGGAAAGCCAAGGCAGACCATTACCAGGCCTCCCTTACCTCCTCCTGGGGCTCAGCCCGGACTTTCTTGGATAATATTAAGCAACTTAATGGTAAAGCTTGCTCCCCTGCCCCATCCCAGCTCACTAGAAATGGCACTACCTCCACCGAGCCTGCCACCATAGCTAACTGGTTCAACACCACTTTCACTGACCTTAGCTCAGTCCTCCCTAGTAATTTCTTTGACCCTCCCCCCAACCAACCTCCCCTGTCCTAGCACCCCAGCTTCCACCTGCGAAAGATTTCCACCCGGGAAGCCATACCCATCCTAATCAAAGCTCTCAATGGCAACAATCCCGGCAGTGACTCACTGGACCCCAGCATCCTCAGGCTGGTGCTAAATGAAGTCCTTGCCCCACTCACCAGCATAATTAACCAGTCACTCTGCCTGGGACAATTTCCCACAGCTTGAAAACAGCCATTATCACACCTATTCATAAAGGGGGTGACAGGTCATTGGCCAACAACTACCGGCCAATCTCCATCCTCCCCCCCCCAAAGCCCTGGAGAAAGTGGTGGCCATTCAAATCACTGATTATCTGGCTAAGCATAACATTTTATGCCCAGAGCAACATGGCTTCCATGCTGGTCACAGTACCGGCACTGCCCTTATTGAATTCTCCAACTTTCTACACTCCTCCTTGGATACCAGCTCCTAGCTGGTGCAGTGTTCATTGACCTCTCAAAGGCTTCGACACTGTCTCCCATCCACTTCTGCTGAATGCACTCTGCCACACTGGTCTCAGCTGGCCCCTAGCATGGTGCGCCTAGCTATCTTGACACTCGATCTCAGTGTGTAAAATTAATAGCATACTCTCCGATACTCCGTCCCATTCTCTGGGGTCCCCAAGGCTCCATCCTGGGCCCCTTCTTCTCACTCTATCTGGACACCCTGTCCAGTGCATGCCCTGGCAAAATTCTACTGTATGCAGACAACGCTGTACTTTTTGCCACCCACCACAATCCCATCTCCCTACAGGACTCCCTACAGCAGTCTTTCAACAGTGCCGAGGCTTGGTTTAAGGAGAACAGACTCGTCATCAATCTTAATAAAACCAAAGCTATGCTCTTTTCCCACCCCCAAAACAAAGCTAGCAACCACCCACTCTATATCCTTCCAAGTACCAATCAGCCACTGGAACAAGTCTGCTCCTACAAATACCTTGGGGTTACCCTCGACTCAGCCCTCACATTTCACAACCACATCGACGCCCTAACATCCACCACTAACACACGGCTTGGCATCCTCTTCCGACATAGGACCTGCCTTCCCATAAATGCTCTCCGGCTCGCTGTTACATCATCCGTTCTGTCCCTTGTAGACTATGGTCTACCAATATATGGTACTGCCGACACCACTGCACTCAACAAAATTCACTTAACCCTGAATAAAGCCTGCAGATTGATTACTGGGGTGCCCAGGCTCACACACACCTGTCAGCTGTATGTCGAGGCTAACCTGCTTACCCTGGATGAATGGCTCCGATACTAAACCTGTCTCCTCACAAAAAAAACCCTACTCAGGCTCTCCCCCCCTGGGGTAACAGCATCCATCCACCAGAGTCCTCCCACTATTGCAACATGGTCTTCCTACAAGACCACTCTAAAGGTCCCCAGATCAAGAACCAGCCGTTGCCAGAGGTCCTTCTGCTATAGAGCCCCAACCTGGTTTAACTCTCTCCCTGCCCCCATCACCAATGCCACCACCATCTCCAAGTTCAAAACCACCCTTTGGAACCACATCATCAGCACTCGTAACTGCTCCTGTCTCTGAACATAGCCTCCACCTCTGCTTCTCTTGACAACGCCCCCCGGGCAGCTCTCCACCTAGCCATCCCCACCACCACTTCCCTGTACACCGTGCCTATGTTTAACCTGGCCAGTACCAGCTGTTTAGGTGTTTACCAACTAGATTGCTCACTTGATACCAACTTGTGTAACACCTGTTATCAATTACATGTACCCTGTAACCTAATTGTATTTGTCTGACTACAGTGTGATGTGGCGCCTCTGTTGAACGCCTATTGTTTTGCAAATCTATGCTATGTAACCAAAAACACAATGTATGTCTTTATGTGACGAAGTACCTTTGGAAATGAGCCTCTGGCTCAAAGGTTGTAAACTGATTCTTAGAAATAAATAAAAAAAAAACATGGCTCCAATAAAAAGGAGACCAGTCTGAGAGCAACCTAGAGGGCCAGAACTCTGGACCGTCCCCCTCTACCCTGGAGGGGTTTGCAGTCAGGCCGCCATCCGGGTGGGGTTACGCCTGGACCCCTCAGTGCTGCAGGAATGCTGCTGAGCAGAGACCGAAGGGCCTGGCCTGGAACTCGTAAAGAGATCCTCCACTTAAGAAACGGAGGAGTCTCCCAAGAAATGGACGGATCGAAGTGTAAGTACGTCCTGGAGGTCCAGGAAATAGAGCCACACGCCTCGTTCTGAGGATGGGATATCTGAGACAGAGAGACCATCCCGTCATGCAGGTTAAGAATGGGGCACAAGCCCCCCGTCCGTTAGGGACCAGGAATACCTGGACACGAACCCAGGGTCTGGAGGAGGATCCGCCACCTTCCTGATCACCTCTATCTTGAGGGGCCAGGCGAGTCAGCTCGGTGGGCCGACAATGAGGCTGCGGACCCCATGGCCCCTGAGGGGCAATGGCTCGAAAGGGTGGGGCCTGCTCACAATCCCGAGGCAGGACCTTCCCCTAGCACCTCCGACACCCAGAGGTCCGGGAAAGCTGACCAAGTGGAGGAGGGGTGGAGCCGTCTCCCCATGGGGGAACCCGGGAAGGGGTGATGGGGCTGGGGACAGTGCCCCTCAGCCCGTCACTGAGCAGGCTTGGAGGAGGGACTGGCCGAGGGAGCTCCTGGGCTTTTACCTCCCTGTTTCCCTTTAGAGGAAGCTGCTTGCTTGGGGTCAGGATGCCCAGCACAAGCCTGCTGGCCCTCATGCTGGAGTTGATGGGCCGGTCAAGCCGCAGGGGCCGAGGGACAAAGGGGCTTACGCAAAGGCTGCCGGTGGCCCTTGTCCCTCTGGGTGGGGGTGACCGAGTCCGGAGTGGCATCGGACTTCTTGGTCCCCTGGAGGTGTCCCTCCACTCCAGGGCCAAAGAGGTCAGTCCCCAAGAAGGGGATGTCTGCCAACTTGTGCTGGGTATCCGTTGAGAAAGAGGATAACCTCAGCCACGCCCTGCAGCGCATGGCCACTGCGGCCGCCACCGACCTGGCACAGGAATCACCTAAGTCCAGAGCAGTCTGAAGCTGCTGCTTCGCCACCACCCTACCCTGGTCCCGCACCCGCCAGACCATGGTCCGCAGGTCAGCCCGAAGCTGAGGGAGCACCTCATCCAGGGAGCCCAAAAGGGCATGGGAAAAATGTGCCATCAGTGCGGCCGAGCTGGCCTGTCAGAGGCCTAGGGAGGATGCAGCGTAAACCTTGCGCCTGACATAGTCCATCCTTTTGGACTCTTTGTCGAGGGGCCTATCCACATCCCGAGCATTCACAGAACACTGGAAGACATTATCGGTAACTAATCCCTCAGCAGAGGGGTGCTCCGAGAAACCGGGCAAAGAACCGACAGGGACAGAGTACTTCCTGGCCATCCTGGCCGAGGGCACAGGACAGGAAGTAGGCCACCGCCAGAGCTCCAAGGCCAGGCCGACAATGGCCTCGGCCACCAGGAAGACCTTCGAGGGTGAACCCCCTCGGTCTAGAATCTCCGTCAGGGGATAAGAGACCCATTTGGACACGGGTTCAAGCTGCATCCCGGTGAACTCCGAGATGAGCTGAAGCAGACCCATAAAGGACGATGGGCTGTCATCCACAGAACGTTCCGGAGAGGACCCCGGGTCCTCCAGACTGGGGAACATGGAGGAGTCGACATCGGACTCTGAAGGGTCTGCAAAGAGCTGCCTCAGGCCTGAGTCACTCTTTGCCCGCTGAGGGCGGGTGGGAGTGAGGGGAACAGACAACCTGCGGGACAGGTCGTGACCCGACCGAGGTTCCACTGAAGACGGTGGGGCAGCAAGGTTCAGATGAACAACCGGCCCTGAAGTGGGCACCTTGACTGCAGCGAGTGGTTGTGTCGGCCGTTCGGGCGGCAGCTGCTTGCTGGATGGGAAATGAATCGCAGTCAATTGATTCCTGGACAATAGCAACTGCTGCCATATGAACTCCTCGTAACGTTGACACCATCTGCATCGAGGCCACTCCTCATCCGAGGAGGGAGATGAGGAGGAACGGTAATGCCACTTAACTCGGTGCCCCGACCGAGACCGCCGAAGTCGGTGGGAGAGGCTTGACCAAGAAGAGGACCGAGACCGAGACCCAAATCCTCGGGGAAACCGAGGGTGGGCCTGGGAAGGAGCGGGGGACGCCCGCTCTTCCCTCGGCTCAGATGAAAAGACTGAGGCATGTTGCTCCGAAGGTACAGGCAGAACCTCGGCCTCCGCCGGGGAAACTGGTGAAGGGTTGATGACTCCTGCATTAGACAGCCTGGGTGACAGGTCAAGAGACTCGACAATGTCGACGGGAGTCATGGCCGGCTGACCTGACAGAGACACCGTGAAGCCAGTGGCCTGAGCCGCACCCTCGACCGAAGTCGAAAGTCGGCAGACAGGGGAAGGGGAACTCTCCCGCTCCCGCCAGCGCCGATGATGGGACTTAGCCTGTGACTCCTTTGACCTGGGCCGAGAGGCAGGTCCCGAAGGTCCCTCTCCCTTCGAGGAAAGGGACTGGCGAAGCTCCTTGAACTAAGCTGAATGAGGAGAACTCAAAGAGAGCGGAATAAGCACCACGACCAAGGAGGAGGGGGGGACAGACTTGGTCGCCTCCTCTTCCATGGAGGAAAAGAGATCAAGCTGCTCAGCCGAGACAGCTGATGCGGACACCACCCGATGAGCCTCCAAAGATTTTTCCAGCACGGAAAAAGTTTCAGGTCACCCAAGCTTGCGGATCTTGGTCCAAGTCGAGGCAGTAAATGCACATGGAGTGCGGGTCCTTCCTGGAGGTATTATCCGGGTGCCTCTGGGAGCCGGGAAATAAAATATCCATCACAGCAGTGAGGGAAGAAGACCGAAGTTTTGGAAAACTTCCAACTAAATTCGGAGAAACCAAAAAATCAGGAACCAGTCAAAAACGCAGAGCGCTAAGGAGGGAACCTGAGCTTCCAAGCGGTAAGGAAGATCTGGCATCATGGGGTGGAGCCGAGAGTTTTACCACCCGGGTGGGTGGGAGGAGCCAGCTTGAAGACCTTCCGGCAAGATTTAAAGCAGCAAGGAACCTGCCAGAAAGTGTGGATGAACAACATATCCATGTCCCTAGAACTGTTGTTTTTAATATTTTGCACCAAATTTGCAACATAGCCTTCTTATCACCCCATCTCATGAACAAGTGCAGAGAAAATGTTCAACTACTGCCCAAAAGGTGATTTCACACAGCGACCGTGAAATCACCTTTCGGGATGCAAAAACACATTTTAGCCAGGATTTGAAAAATAGCTGTCAATTCATGAGATACTGTAAATAAACGGCTATGTTGAAAATTCAACAAATATAGAATATTACTAAAGCTACTAGCTCATGCTTGCAAATATCAACGTAGGCTCATAACTTTATTTTTGGTTTTAATATTTTTACACCACATTTTCAACATATCCTTCTTATGACCCCAACTCATGAACAAGGGCAGAGAAAATACATTTTCAACTACTGCCCGAAAGGTGATTTCGTGCAACACCCACGAAACCTCCTTTTGGGACAGATTTGCCTAATTTCACTGTAATTGTTCATGAAGGTGAGGTCTCAAAAAAGGCATGTTGAAAATTTGGGGCAAAAATTATTAAAAAATGGCCATGTTATGCTACTATGTTAAAAACCCCATTGAAGTACGTTAAACCACATACCTGATTTCCTCAGTTTGCGGTCTGGTTTTGAAGAGTAAAGACATGTCTGAGATCCAGAGAAGATTATGACATTGGACCCTGGGTGGGTAGGTAAGGGCTAGGAGGGTGCTGAGTGGGAGTGTTGCTTGGGGGTACTAATAGCACAACAGACATTAATAGATGGTTTTCTTTTTTTCACGGTTTTTATGAAAAAAAAAAAACAAGAGACAGTTTTCTATATTTCAGGTGAGGACACTGGAGCAATTGGGCACCCCCAGTGTCAGTGCTATGTTTGTTGGAGGGGTGCTGAGAGGGAGGGTCAGGTAGGGGGGACAGTTACAGGGGTGCCAGTGACTGACATCGATGGACGGTTTGCTTTGTTGCATGCTATAATATTAAAAAAGTACCAGACATTGATGGATGGGTTTCTTTGTTTCAGGCTATATAAAAAAATAAAACCATGAGGTGGAGAGACACTGGGGATTGGGCACCCTAGTGTCAGTGTTATGATTGGGGGGGGGTTGCTGAGATGGAGGGTTGGGGGGAACAGTTACAGGGGTGCCAGCAACAAACATTGATGGACGGTTTTCTTTGTTGCAGGCTAACATTAAAAAAAGCAAAAGAACTGAATGAACGGTTTTCTTTCTTGCAGACTATAATATGAAAAACAAAATACAAGGTGGAGACACTGGTGGTCTGGGCACCCCCAGTGTCAGTGTTATGTTTGGGTGGTGGAGGGTGCTGAGAGGGAGGGTCAGGTGAGGGGGACAGTTGCAGAGGTGCCAGCAACAGACATCAATGGACGGTTTTCTTTGTTGCAGGGTATAATATGAAAAACAAAATACTAGGTGGAGACACTGGTGGACTGGGCACCCCCAGTGTCAGTGTTATGTTTGGGTGGTGGGGGGTGCTGAGAGGGAGGGTCAGGTGAGGGGGACAGTTGCAGAGGTGCCAGCAACAGACATCAATGGACGGTTTTCTTTGTTGCAGGGTATAATATGAAAAAAATATGAGGTAGAGACACTGGGGGATTGGGCACCCCAGTGTCACTGTTATGTCTGAGGTTGCATGGGGGGGCTGAGAAGGAGGGTCAGGTGAGGGGTCAGTTATCGGGGAACCAGAAACAGACATCAATGAATGGTTTTCTTTGTTACAGGCTGCATAAAAAAAATACAAGGTGGTGACACTGGGGGATTGGGCAACCCCAGTGTCAGTGTTATGTTTTGTGTGGGGGGGAAGAGTGTGGGATGGTGGGTGCTGAGGGGAAGGTTTGCGTGGGGAGTGTCACTAGACACCAGGGAAAAACAAATAAGTTATGGATAGGGCCATGGGAGGAATTTCTTAAGCCATGACTTTGAGCATGTGCATTAGCAACGATGCTAATGCGCATGCCGGAGTTATGGTTTCAAAGACAGGCCCCTGATGCTGAGAGCCGCTCAGCTGTTTGCTGACATGGCTTCATGCTAATCAAAGAACCAAAGCCCTCTCTGATTGGAGTGGCTTTGGTCCTTTAAAGTGCACAAAGTTTCTGCCCAGCAAGCAGAGAGTGGCGTCTCGACCACAGTTTATGGTCATTGGTGCAGACTGCTGAGCCCATGTTATTCTGAACTGCGATGAGCTTGGCTATGACACACACCCAAAATCCCTTTTCACTCATCACAAAATGTTTGGTGTACTGGTGCATGAAATGTAAAAATACCATGTGTTTTTCCATTAAGATAGGGTGGTGCCATGTTAAAGCAGGAGAGAAACAAAAATAATCTTTTTCGTGGGTAATACATTACCGTCGGTAAGCTAATGAAAATGAAAAGATACAAGCATTCGAAGCCTGATAGCCTTAATATACCTGAATACAAGGCTTTTAGGCTTCAAAAGCCTGTGTCTGTAACTGATTTTTAGCCTAATAAAGGTATTATCTTTACCCAGCAAAAAGATTCTCTCCTTGTTTCTCTCTTGCTTTTTTCATTAACTTGTGATTTTTTGACTCACCTCCACAATGCAGTTGGATCGCAGTTGGTTCTACTATGAATCTGTGAGGCATCCACATGATCCCCAGTCTCCGATATACCATCACAATGCACTGCCTCTTGCAACAGAGCCAGTCCAAAGAAAAAATTATACACCATATCAGTGCTGTTTCTTCTCAGGGATCCAGCAATGAGAATTATAACAAGCACCGTCTCGTCTGAGTGTGATGCCCTGGAGATAGAACTTTATGTCAATGACTAGAATTTACAACACAAGTTCGAACTCTGCATCGCAGTCATGCTCCCCCTGCTGCTGTAACATCAGATTTGTTTTTATAGACAGGGAAAGTGAACACTAAAACTAGTTAAATGGCTACCAAACTTTTCTTTAACATTTGAAAAAAAAAAAAACTGAGACATACATCAAGTAAGATTAATAATGATCAGATTTTCACAATTGCCAAGGAATTGCAACAAGTAATGCTCAAGTAGCCTTGAGGGAAAAACTGCTTCTTGAGAGAACCTATTTTTAGGTTCTGGAAAGGGAGGCAGAGTCAGGGTTTGTAATGCTCATTGATGGATCCCTGAGAAGAAACAACATAACTACGGTGAGTAATATTTTCTTCAAACAGGAATCCATCAGTGATGCCTTATAACAAGCAGACTTACTAACAGCACCTTGGGAGGATGGGTCATCCAGAACCTATTTAGGAAAAGGTTTCTGCAAGACAGTAGTTCCAAAACTGTCATCCCTCCTAGACTGTGTGTCCAGGCAGTAGTGCTTTGTGAAGGTGTGCACTGTCTTACAGGTAGCTGCTTTGCAAATTTCTAGGTGGGGGCTGCCCCTTGTAGCTGCCACAGAGACAGAGGTACCCCTTGTGTTATGTGCCCATAGGCCCCTGGGAGGTAGTTTACCAGCTTTTTCATAACAGAACTGAATGCAGGAGACTATCTGACAAGAGATAGTTTTCCATAGTTGCTGGTTCACCTTGCCCACCTCTCCATAGATACCAAAAAGCTGTGTGCTCTGGGACCTGACATTCCTTTCTCAGTCCATGTAGTGACCTAGAGCTCTTTTTACATCCAGACAGTGCAATTTCTGCTCACCTGTACTGAATTGTTCATGATACACAGGAAGGGTAACTGAGTGGTTCAAGTGAAATTCCAACACCACCCCAGGTAGGAACTTCCTATTGGTTTGAAGGACTGCCTTATCCATGTGGAAGATTATGTATAGTGCTTGCTACAGTAGAGTTGATAGGTACCATGCTGCCATGCAAACTGTGTGGTAGCGGTATACATGTTATTCAATGGGTAGCGCAATTGCGCAATGCTCGGTATGCCACACTACCGACCAACTTTACTTTAGCAAGCACTGTAGTTTGGATCTGTACAGAGGGCTTACAGTTCACTTACCCTCTGGAAGATGCCTGAGCTATCAGGAAAACAGTTTTCCATGTGATATAGTTTAAATCAGCAGTAGCCATAAGCTCAAAAGAAGCCTCAATTGGATAGGCAAGACAGATATTTAAGTCCAGTGGTGGGACTGAGTCCCTTACAGTGGGATACAGATGAATGAGGTGCTTAAAGAACCTTTTAAAGACAGGTTGTGAGGCCAAGGACTTGTTTTTGCCTGCTGATATGTAGGCTGACACAGCTGCCAGGTGTACCTTCAGGGTTGACAGTCTCAGACCTAAAGACTGTTAGTGTACCAGGCAGTCCAGAACTGAGGATAACCTTGCCTGTACTGAGATTATCGTCGTGGTTGCACACTAGTATGGGAATCTCTTCTACTTACAGGAGTATGGTTTCCTTGTTGATGGTTTTCAGAAAACTTTCAGCACCCTCAGCACTTCCTCTGACAGCTTCAGAGTAGAAAATTCTAATTCTTCAAGGACTGTACCCTCAGACAGTGTTCTGAGGTCTGGAAATGTCATTCTGCCCTGAGACAAAGTCAGCAAGTTCTATCTCTGTGACAGGTAGACTGAATCCTGCTGAACAGGGTCAGAAGCATTGAGTACCAGCTCTCTCTGGCCCAGCCCAGAGCCATGATGATCATTATTGCTGGCTGTCTCCTGAGCTTTAAGAGCTGTCTCTGTATGAATGGGAATGGTGAGAAAGCATACAGACACCTCTCTGTCCAGTCAAGTATGAGGGCATCCTCTGGGATTGTGCCCCTTGCTGATGCTCTGTAACAAAACTGTGGGAGCTGATTGTTCTCCAAAGAAGTAGACAAATCTGTTTCCAGCGTGTCCCATCTTCTGACGGTGAGGCCAGCACTTGCTGGTCCTAGGTCCACTTGTAGTTTTCCTGGCTAATTTTGCTTAGTGAGTCTGCCAGCACATTGTCCTTGTCTGGCAGATGTACTGCAACATTTCTGTATCTAGGGAATAAGCCACATCCTCACGGCTTCTGTGCACAATTTTGAGAAATGTTGTCACTCCTTACTTACTTATGTAGTACATTGTTGTATTGTCTATTCAGATTTGAACAGACTGATCCTGTCACTGGGAGGAAAAGGACTACATTGCCAGCAATACTGCCCTGAGCTCTAGGAGACTTACTGTATGTGCTCCTGAGTCTCCTGTGAGCTCTGGATGCCATTTACTGTGAGACCCTCTAGGTGGGTGCCCCACTCTAAGAGTGAGACATCTGTTGTGAGGATATTTGTTGGGGATTGCTGGAGGAAGAAAATGTCCTATCATATGTTGCTTTCTTTCTTCCACCACTCTAGAGCTTGCATTAGGGTCTTTGTGAATGGCATTAGCTTGGACAGTGAATCCAACCTTTTGGGACCAGTGATCCCTTAGGTGGTACTATATGTCCGTCATCTGAAATCTGCCAATGGCACCACAGCTGTGGATGAGGCCATGTGGCCCACTGACTGCAGAAAATCCCTTACAGGCCTTGGGTGACCGACCCAATGTGAAGAATTCTGCACTGGCAATCAGGTTGAATATCCTTTCCCATGGAAGAAAATCTTTCCCCTGCAGGTTATCCAGCTCTGTGTCTATGAAGTCTATTACCTGAACTGGTTCAGTCTGAGACATCTGTAGATTTATCAGGATACCAGGAATCCCAAGTTCTTTTTTTTTTCCCTCCCTTCTCCAATGGCCCACATTCTGGAGGGTACCCCAGTTCTGTCCCCCCAACATCCACCAGGTCTCACCGACTGTCTTCCCACAGGGCTTGCCCCCCCGGTGGGGTTGGAGGGGGGTTCCCAGGCCCGCACCAAAGACCGGATCCAGTTCTGATTGGTGCATCGGCTGGTCGGGTAGCGGGACCTGTGAGCCCCTCCTTCATCCAGTCGTTGGAGATGTTTTCCTGGTTTTCTCCCCCACAGGTAGGGCATGCAATGACACCAATGGTGGTGTCACACATGCTCCCATGCGCATCATGCTGGACATCTGCCCCGCGTCTGCCCATCAAGTACAGTGTTGGTGTGCCAGTCCCCAGTCTCCGTTAGGGGCCAGGTAAGCACCGATCACTGATCCCCCTTCCCCAGAGGAGAAGAGCTGTTCTTAGGATGCTCAATCCTCTTCCTTCCTAGCCTACCCATGGCAACCTGCTCACACCGTGAACATGGATCACCGGTGTGGCAGGAGGTAAGGCAGGATGCCACAGCTTTCCATGCCACTGGGCCAGCTTGGAATCCCAAGTTCTCAGTTGCACTCTTTACCTTTTGTATGGAGCACCTTGCTCTTGCTCTGTTTTCCCTGAGACTAACCAGTCATCTAGGTAGGGAAATACTCCCACACCTTGTCTCCTCAGGTCTGCTGTCACCACGTCTAGGCACTTTGTGAAGAAATTTGGTGCTGAGGTGAGACTGAAGGGAAGGGCTATAAACTGGTACTGGCAGCATCCTAGCCTGAACCTGAGATATCTTCAATGGTTGGGTCTGACTGGAATATAAAAATATGTGTCTATCAGATCCAATGACCCCAACCAGTCTCCTAACTGTAGGGATGGTATCACTGTGCCTGGTGTGACCATCTTGAAATTTTCTTTTTTGATATGTTTGTTCATATATCT
The DNA here is from genome assembly GCA_016271365.2 of Neoceratodus forsteri. Lineage (NCBI taxonomy): Eukaryota > Metazoa > Chordata > Ceratodontiformes > Ceratodontidae > Neoceratodus > Neoceratodus forsteri. Next base: position 503,908,576 of record CM028132.1, read on the forward strand.
TAGATCTAAAATGGGTTGCCACTCCCTATTTTTCTTGTGGGTCAAGAAGTATCTTGAAAACAGGCCCTCTCTCCACTGTGAGGTGGGGACCTTTTTGCTTGCCTTTGTCAGCAGCAGTTTCTTTATTCCAGATCCAGCAGAGTCTTCTCTGTTGGTGAATGGGCTGGGAAATGTTTTGGTCTCTGCAGTTTTGGAAACTTTTTGAGTTGCAGGGACATTCTCTGACCCACTGCTTCCAGCACATACTTGTTTGTAGTAATTTTACGCATTCCTGAAAGTAGAGGGTCAGCCATCCCCCCACTGGCACTGGTTGACTAGCAACCTGGGCAGAATTTTCAGGGGTTTTGCTTTGGCTATGGGTTGAGGACTGGTGCTGCAGTACATCTGGAACCTCCCTTGCCTCTGCCTCTACAGCAACTTCTTTGAGGGGCATAGGGTCTTGGGTAGTAAACTCTGCCCGTTCCTCCCCTTTCATATTGTCTGTAGGAAGTGGAGGCCTTTTCTTTCTCAGTATTATTTTTAAAAGTGGACTTGTATTCATCTACTTTTTCATGTACACCTCTGTTTTGTCACCAAATAGGGAATTTCCCTTAAAGGGGAAGTCAGTGGCCTTATCCTAAGTGTCTTGGGTGAGAATGGCAGTCCTTAACCAGGCAAACCTCTCAATGCCAGTGTATGATCTAAGACTCATGAGGCAGAGTTAGAGTCAATGGCTTTGTGGAACTGGTGTTTAGTGGCATCCAGAGCTGACTTTACTGTGGCAGCCAGGTCCTGTGCCACTTCACCATCTACCTTCTCAGTCAGTGCCAGCACTGAATTCCACAATGCTTTCTGGCACTGTGCTAGGTATATGCTATGGTGATCTAGAGGCAGACTCAGAAGCCATAAATTCTTCCCTTTTTAAAGTCATTTTCTTTTGGGTTTTAGGGCAAAACTTTTTTATAGAGCTCACAAATGATAGAATTGTGGTCAGGACCCAGGCACTTTAGACAAAGCCTTTGGCAGTCCGCCTTTGTCAGGAGCCGAACACAATTTGTGCAATTTTTAAAGCTTGTAGGTTCCATTCTCATTTTAGGTCTTTCTGTCATGCCAAATACTGAAAGGCCTATAATAAATAGTTTTCCTGTCAGTATAGGTGAAAACCCATTAATATGTTTTGAAAGTAAAGTGGTTTTAAATACTTCGTCTAATTTTATTATACACTGTATCCTTTGTAACAGATTTGTTGCTCTAACCACTGTGTATATTGTTAATTTGTTATTGCTGTCTTATGTTTTCTTTGATTTTAAGATGTGCTGCTGTAATTTGTGTACCAAAGTCCTGTGCTCTCCCGGGGTCGTGCCTGAAAAATAAGCAGGATTGTTGCCTAGCGCACTTACCCGGTTACCAAAAGCTAATAAATAAATAAATAAATAAATACAGTCTGGTTCCCTTCAGACAGGAACTGCATGTACAACATAATGAAAAAATACTAAATAATAAAATAAAGAACAGTTTAATATATTTTTGCACAAACATGGCTGGTTCCCTTTGGATGGGAACCACGCTGCAATGTGGCCTTCTCCGGTTCCTGGGAAATGACTGGGAACTGTAGAAAAAATGCAAAATATAATTAAATCTAAAATAACACCTTAACACAGAGTATTGAAAACTAACGGAAAAACTTCTAAGCAACAACTACTGAAATAAATAAATCAAGTTCTTGACCAGAACACTGGAGCTGAATTTGGGGCGCCTGCTCTTTTCAGCAGAGAAACAAATCTGACATTACAGCCGAAGGGGCAGCATGACCACAGTGCAGAATTTGAACTTGTATTCTAAATTCTAGTCATTAGCATAAAGTTCTGGCTTCAGGGTTTCACATTCTGGAAAGATGATGCTTGTTGTAAAGCATCATTGGATTCCTGTTATTTGAAAAAGCAACTTCTAAAACATATTATCCAAACAGAGGTAGTTTGATTAACGCAAAATGGATTTGTGACCTTCTATGACATTTATCATGCCTTCCATGCCTGTTGTCATTTAAATTCTTTTTATTGTTTCAGACACATCACGTTACAATTTGATACACATCCCACCGTCTTGTCCCCATAAATGCATACTCATCTGAGTGCTCCTGTCCAGACCCTGATCCTGCTTGTGATTCCTCCATTGCTTGCCCCCTACAGGCAGGGCCTGGCAACTACAGTAGGATTCAAGCAGCCAGCCTCTAGGGAGTAGCCTTAGTCAATCAAAGGGGAGCAGAGCCAGACACTCTCTCAACATCTGGGCTGTTCAGAGGCTGCTGTCATCAGTCATTTTTCCCCCCTTTGCACCGTCCTACCTCCATGGCACAGCCAGTGAGTTCCCACAGTGCTCTTCCTGTTGGGGGGGTGGCTGATATTGTGTACTCACCCCCAATATCAATGCCATCACCAATTTCACTGTAGGATTTACTGTTAGAGGGACACTCAGCACCCTTCCCTGGAGTCAGAGTGCAATGCATCCCATTATGGTCTCAGCATGTAATGCAGTCCAATAATGCTGTAGATGCTACTGTCCTGGGGTAGAACAGTCGGGACCCAGACTATCTCCTAAGTCTGTCACATAGTGGAGTGATACGCCACTGACTGATGCCACTGGGCTGGGCGGCTTCTTTCATTTTGCTTACAGTATGTCAATATCATGATTTTTTCCAAAATTTACCATCACAAAAGTACAGTCCTAGACAAAACTGCTAAATCTTTTTCCCTCCAGATACTGATTCTGTCTTGATTTGAAAATATGGACTTTTCTAACCAATACTACTTTAGATGAAAGTCTATTACACGCACCAGTGACTCTGTCTATGAAATTATATTTTCAAATGTAGAATTGGGATGACAGAAATAAATTATGGTCGTTGATCCCTACATTTTTTTCCTCAGCTGTCCTGTTCATTATTATACTATACATAGTATGTGAGACCAAGATTCCTTGGCCCTAGTTTAAAGTACCTTGCATTTCCATGCAGACTGGAGCAGGCACAAGGAAACATGATGCACCGATACTTAAAAAATCAAACACAGTAAAAACAAAAGTAGAGCACCCACCAACCTCCATTAAAACAAGGGCACTGGTCTCCTGTTAGAACATAAAATGTATTTTATTCTGGCATGACAAGAGGCTGTTAAAACCTGACGCATTTTGAATGAACACACATCCTTTCTCAAAGGTTGTAACAGTGTAACTGCAGCTTCAGGTGCAAAAGCATTGCTACAACCTTACTTGAAGTGTTTCAATGTAAATGGAAATTTTATGAATCTGTATTGTGTGTGCTGTGTCAGCGTCTAAAACAGCACCCGATTGGAGTGCTTAGGAGCCTTGTAATTCAGGAAGTAATTACAGGAAGAGTGAGTCTGCAGTCCTCTGCACTCAGTGGGACTACAGCTCAAAACCACTACTACTTTAATTAATTTCTAGGTACTGTTTCCACCTGGTGCTTGACTAGTAGCACTAATTTGTGTGTGTGCCTGCATTTAGAGCCTTTTTAAAACAAACATTTTGCGGGCTGTATTGCGAGCTAGCAGACTGACGTTTTGTGCACTTCTGGGTCAGCCTGCAGTTAAAACTAGACTTGCGATGAGCGGGTGCTTGATAGCAGCAGTGTAACTGCAGCTTCAGGTGCAGAAGCACTGCTACAACCTTACTTGAAGTATTTTAATGTAAATGGAAATTTTATGAATCTGTATTGTGTGTGCTATGCTGCATGTAAAACAGTACCTGACTGGAGTGCTTAGGAGCCCTGTAATTCAGGAAGTAATTACAGGAAGAGTGAGTCTGTAGTCTGCTGTGCTCAGTGGGACCACAGCTCAAAACTACTACTGTTTTATTTAATTTCTAGGCACTATTTCCACCTGGTGCTTGACTAGCAGCACTAATTTGTATGTGTGCCTGCATTTAGAGCCTTTTTAAAACAAACATTTTGTGGGCTTCATTGCGAGTGAGCAGACTGACCTTTTTTGCACTTCCAGATCTGTCTGTAGGTTAAAATTAGCCCTGCAATGAACAGTGCATGTGCGCGTGCTTGCATGCGCGAAGACACGTGCAAAGACATGTGCATCTAGTGCATGTTCTGTATGGTAGTGTGGTACATAGCAAGAGAGACTAGCAACAACAGCTTCAAATTACATAGATTCCAGGTAGGAAAATTCAAAAGTAGCATTGTGACTAGGGGCTCCTATATGTTTAACTTGAGCTTGGAAAACTGCTTCCTCAACTCGCACACTTTAAGAGCCTGGGCTTTCATTTAACTTTCTTGTGCTTCTAGGCAGCTTGCTTCATGTATTTGTGAATTGGAACCTATTAACTAGTTTGCTACTCTATTTTAAGCATGGCTGACTACATCATTACCACAGATGGAGAAACGGGTGTTAAATGTCTTTCATGTAATATGTTTGAATTAACTACAAATATATTAAGTAACAACACAGCCTTTAAATGTTCAAAATGTGTCACTAATGAAGAATTGCAGCATGAAATAGCTGCTTTTGGAACTAGACTACAGCTATTAAAAGCCAGTCAAAAAAATATGGCTAACAGGCTACAAACAAACATTGAATCTGAAGTTCAACTAACCTTACAAACAAATGATGAAGGGGCTATCAACACGGAATATGAGTTAACTAATTGTGAAACTAGTAGTCCACCACTAGCCAATCACAATGAAGAAACTCCTAGTACAGGAATTGAACTGCAGGGTTTGCTGCAACATAATAAAAAAAGACCCAGAGAAATAAATCAAAATACAAGCTCTGAGGAAGAGTGGTTTCTTGTACAAAGTTCAAAAGCATCCAAAAAGGGCCACAGAGCAGAAACTTTTGAGCTACCTTTAACTAATCAATATGCAACGCTTAGTGTCCCGGACGAATTATACGTAAATGACACCCATTAAACTACTGAACACTCCCCTTTGATATTAATTGACCCAAATCTTAATATAATAGCAAGCTCAACATCCACAAGACCCAGAGATGCTTTAGCTTCTCATCCATCTCATGAGACTGATTTAATGGACTTTGAAACTGATATATCACCTAAATCTATATTTGTATTAGGCGATTCCATAGTTAAGCACTTAGCTAGAACAATATGCAATCCTGACAAAGAATTCAGAACACTGTCCTCCTTTGGTGGAGCCAGAATTAATGACATCACTTTAATGTTAGACAACATCTTGGTCAATTCCATCAAACCTTTGGTCATTATCCACGCAGGGGCGAACAATATTTTGAGAGATCCAATAACAAAACTAAAGCAAGATATTATCGCTATGGCAAGCAAACTTAATGATTTGAACTGTGAATTTGCCTTTTCGGAGATCTTACCTATTCCAAAAGCCTCACATCTTAACCAAATTAAAATTAAGACACTAAACAATTGGTTGAGAAGTTGATGTCTAAAGCAAGAGATTGGATGTATACTACATTGGGAGGATTTCTGTGATAAAAAAAGAGCTTTTCTCTTGGGATGGACTTCATCTAAGCAGAAGAGGTAACTCTCTCCTAGGGAAACATATGCTGACATACATACAAAACACTTTAAACTAAAACAAAGGGGGGGAGATGCCTGCCCTACAGGACTCTCTGAACAGTACCATTGCACAAAACATTAATATAGGTGTTAAAAAGCTTAACAAGGAAACATCCTACAAATACAACATAACAAATTCAGTAAAAAATTAAAATGATATAAAATCTAGCACCAAATCATATATTGGACATAACTTAAATACAGCCAAGGTGCTCTATCTTTGCACAAACCCATCGAGCTTCGCTCTTGGGTTTTATGTAGTATCTAACCCCTCAGGTGTGTGTAAACTCTCATTAAACACACCACCCTGTACTTTATTCTATATATAATGCTTGTAAATACACGCAGTCTCTTAAATAAAATCAATGAGTTAAGGGACTTTATGGCAACAAACAAAATAGATATTTGTGGTGTAACAGAATCATGGTTCAAAAATGATGACTGGTGCATTCAAATTCCAGGCTATACTAAAATAAAAAAAAAATCACAGACATTCTAGAGGAGGTGGAATTCTGCTTTATGTAAAGGATGTATTCAGATATTATCCAGCAGATAATGGTATCATGCAAGAAGATGACATTGAATTGATTTGGACCAAAGTCCAGCTTAAACAAAATCATATTATAACTGTAGGTTTTTGATACAGAGCACCTAATTTGAACAAAGATGATAACTGCAAGTTCATGAACAACATTGAATCTATGATGGTAGATAAAGATTGCATTCTTTTGGGAGATTGTAACCTCCCAAATATCAACTGGGATGTCAGTAAGGGCAGTTCTCTTGTTGACTCAAGATTCCTAGATCTAATGATCTTATACAACATGGAACAACTTGTTAAAGTACCTCCCAGAGATAAAAATATATTAGATCTCTTTTTAACAAATATCGAAGATGGCATTTTCAAAGCTGAGGTTACACATCCACTATCTAACAGTGATCATAATATGGTCCTTATATCAATTAAACTTATACACCAGGCAGGAATTAATGGCTGCACCTTAATAAAACATTTTAATAAAGCTAATTATTCATGTATTAATGAATATCTTAAAAAATGGAACTGGGCTAAAGATCTTGCCAACTGTGATTTAAACAACATATGGCTCAAGATCCAAACTAAACTACAATATTGCATAAATTCATGGGTACCCATTAGAAAGAATATAATAATGATAAAAAATTTCACAATGGTGGAATAAAAACATAAAAAAATCCTAAAAAGAAAGCAAAAAATATACAGAAAATATAAAAGAAATCCCACTACATCAAATTGGCAATTATATAAAACTATGGTAAATAAAAGCAAGAGCATGATCGGAAATCAGACAAGACAACTAGAAGAGAATTTAGCCATATCAAAGACAATAAACAATCATTTTATAACTATATTGGCTCCCTGAAAAAATAAATAACCCAACTATAGATCCCCTATATACCCTTAAAGGTATTATCACTGATGAGGTTGAAATGGCATCTGATCTAAACAACTATTTCATTAGTGTATTTCAACCTAAATCTTCAGAAACTTTACTAGATACAAATAATACAAGTACTGCTGAACAAAATAAGGAAGAAGAAGATATGGAAGCTATTAATTTGACTAAACTTAATGGTTCAGTGGGGCCTGATGGTATACCACCTATTTTTATAAAAAATATAGCCAAGCACTTCATTGATCCATTAACCTTATTATTTAACTCTTCTTTAAATACCAGTTCTATTCCAATTTGGAATAAGGCAACAGTAAATTTATCTCAAAACTAAAGACCCATAACTCTGACTGCGGTATTTTGCAAATTAATTGAAATAATTCTGAAGGACAGGATAACTAAACACTTGTCAGAGATTGGATACATGATATCAATCAGCATGGTTTTGTCAGAGGTAGATCATGTCAAACTAACCTCTTGAATTTTCTTGAACCTGTCAGCGGAGCTTTAGACATGGGTTTATCTGTCAATGTAATCTTCCTGGACTTTTCTAAAGCGTTCAATTCAGTGTCACATCAAATACTTATCAAACAGTTGGAGCTCCTGAAAAAACACCCATTAATCATAAACTGCTAAAATGCCTGGCTATCTGACCACACCCAGCAGGTTTCAATAAAAGGTTAGCTTTCACCTTGAGGACAAGTTACCAGCTGGGTTCCACAGGGCTCTATCCTAGGACCAATTCTCTTTAACATATTAATATCTTCCTTGGGACCATTGAACAACAATTTCTGGTTGGCAAAATTTGCAGATGACTACAAATTGGGCAGTATTATTGCAAACTCAAACTCTACTCTAGAATTACAAAATAACTTATCGTACCTTGAAAATTGGTCAAAAAAAAGATTTATTATTTAATGAAATTAAAGGTACAGTGATGCATCTATGGAAGAATAATCCAGGCTACACATATAAAATGAATAATAGAACAACAGAATATGAAAAAGATCTTGGGGTAACTATTTCAAGTGACTTTACATTTGAGGTGCATACAAAAAATGCAGTCAAAAAAAGGAACAGAATACTTAGTTGTATTCTCAGGAACATTAAAAGTAGAGACAGAAATGTGATCGTCCCTCTTTATTCAAGTCTTGTTAGACCTCATCTGGAATACTGTTCTTCATTGGTAGCACCACATTTAATTAGAAACAAAAAAACTAATAGAAAAGGTACAGTGTAAACCAACCAAAAAAATTAACTCTGTAAAGAGAGTAGATTACAAAACAAGATTAAAAACTCTAGGTCTGTACTCAATGGATTACAGAAGATTATGAGGAGATTTATGTCTAACATATAAAGCTTTTAATAATGATACAGTAATAAAAAATATCGGTCTATCAAGAAATTTCTCACAAGTTAACGCCAGATCGCATACCATAAAACTAAAGGGTAGCCAAAATAGTTCACAAAAAGAAATCAGTGTTATACATAGAGAGTAATTAATATATGGAATTTTGCACTTTAAAATTACTTTTAAGCAAATGTAACAAGGGGAAGAGAAACATAGAAACACAGAAACATAGAATTTGATGGCAGATAAGGACCGCTTGGCCCACCTAGTCTGCCCATTTTCCTACCTAACAGATAAGCTGCAGATCCTAGTTAACCAACAGCTTACTTCCTCCTACCCCCCACTGGGACTGCCTTATGTCTGTCCCATGCATTCTTGAATTTTCCCCACAGTTCTTGACTCCACAACCTCCTCAGGGAGGCTATTCCATGCATCCACAACCCTCTCTGTGAAAAAATACTTCCTCACATTACCTCTGAGCCGTCCCTCCACTATCTTCAAATTGTGCCCCCTTGTTCTTGCACATCTCTTTTTCTGAAAGATGCTACCCTCTTGGACTTTGTTGATTCCCTTGAGGTACTTGAAAGTTTCAATCATGTCTCCTCTCTCCCTTCTTTCCTTAAGGGTATACATATTAAGCTCCTTTAGACTTTCTTCATATGTCTTCTGGTACAGATAAACATATACAGAGTGTTGAACCCTTTCTCTTACCCATGCTACAAGTGGATTGACCCACTCCAGAGCCTGGGTCTACTTGGGAATTAATCCATGGCTGGTTGGTTGGAACCACTTGACCTGTAGCCTCATGGTCCAACCCCCCCAGCTGTGAATTAATTCCCAAGTACAACCATGCTCAGTCATGGGTTAATCCTTACATAAACAGCATCCACCACCTGTTCCCTGTCCGGCTCTCTATTGAACTCCCTAGTTACCTCCTCAAAGAAGGCAATCAGGTTGGTTTGGCAGGATCTGCCATTTGTGAAATCATGCTGTGTACTACAGAACAGTCTGTTTTCATCATGTGCTAAACCACCACATCTTTCATGACTAGTGGTTGTTCGGTCAAAGATTAAACACATTTTTTCTAGTTCTACTGCAACCTGTCACATATTTGATGCATACCATGCCAGTTGTAATGCTTTTATTAGTGTTTTCCCTTGCTTAAGCTTAAAACTGCCTTTCCATTGTAAACTCTCAATCTGGCCTATTGTTCTATTCCAGATTCTAAGTGAAAATAAATATTTATGTAAAAATAACATGATTTATTTACCTAATGTATTTACCACTTGTGTGGTGTGTATGTGTGTGTGTATGTGTGTGAGAGTGTGTGTGTGTACTGTATATATGTATATATATATACACACACACACACACACACACACACACATAGCTATATAGTAAAAATACTGAAGAACACTCAGGTGGCACACATAGCCACTTAACACCTCCAACTCTCCAGCTGTGGTCTTTTCCCTAGTAAAAATATGTCTGGTATTTTTACAGGTGGTCTATGACCCCTTGTGTGGTGTATGTATGTGTATTTTATTTTATATATATATATATATATACATTATGGTAGCACAGTAGTGCTACCATAGTTTAGGGTTGAGGAGCCATTTACATGTTAAACCTCAAATTTTGCACCTTAATAACTTTGCAACTGCTGAATGGATTTGCCTGAAATTTTGGGATCTGCCAACTTTTGTACTGTTCGAATATATGGCTGCCCAGCAACCCCAATGCACACCTCGATGCCAGTTGGGGGTGTGGGCAGGGGGGTCCAAGGGGGGCTTTCAACCCTAACACCAAATTTCCTCGCTTTTGTCACTGTGGAACAACCCTAACTAATGCATTAAACAGAGTTTTTGCCTCTGATATATATATATAAGTATATATATATATATATATATATATATATATATATATACATATATATGTATATATATATATATATATATATATATATATATATATATATATGTATCTGTATATTTATACCATGGGGTGAGACCAATTCCAGTGAAATAATGGTAGTTTACTCACCTGGCAAAGGTGATTGTGGGGGACTATATCTCTGAGGCACTCCACATTCATGACATCATGGGTTGTGTACACCTGATAGGTTGCTTGATGCACATGTGACTTAAAGAAAGTCCATCCCCCACCTGAGAGGGGGGGTCTGTTCTCCTAAGGTCAGTTTGATGTATTCCAAAGCTGTATGTGTAACAATAATCTGTTAATACCTTTAGCTGTTAATGAGTATAGATATGTAGTGACCACTTAGCGGTAGAAAATTGTTGTGTAACTTTACTTGTTATTACACTATACATATAGACCTCGGTGATGTCCAAACCTGTTAATTTGTAATAGTGAGTATCATACATTCATACAATGTATGAACACTTGTTGAGTCTTTCACACATCTGTTGGGCTGGATGTGGAGTGCCTCAGAGATATATTCCCCCACAATCACCTTTACCAGGTGAGTAAACTACCATTGTTGGGGATAATCTCTGAGGCACTCCCCATTCATGACATCATGGGTCATTAAAAAGCAGTAATCCTCTGCTAGGGTGGGTCAGATGTGTTGTCTTGTACCTAGTCCTTACACGCTAAAGATTTCTCTGCAGTATTCCCATTTTTCTGCCCAGGAAGTTGCAATTGCTCTGGTAGAGTGAGCCTTCAGATCTCTTGGTGCAGTCAAGTTATTCACTCTGTATGGTTTTGTGATTGCTGTTTTAAGGTACATGGCGATCAAAAATTTTGAAGCTGGTTTTCCTTTTCCATGTAGCATTACAAACAGTCTGTTTTGTATATTTCCTCTGTCCTTGATAGGAATGTGCTAAGTATCCTTTTCATACCCCGTATTTTAAGCTGAGGGTTGTTTTGTATTTCCCACTGAGGGGATTCTGCAGATATTTCAATAGTTTGATTGATGTGCACTATCAATGATACTGTTGGTCAGAATTACATTATAGGTCTAAGGGATATTCTTTCAGTGTAGAATGTTAGGAAAGGTAAAGGGAATTTCAGTTTACAGCTTAGTGCTTTAACCACTAGGCTACACGGTCTGCATGGGTCTGCATGAGTGTGCCTGTATTTCTTCTCCACGTCTGGCAGATACTAGTGCCATCAGGTAGGGGAAAGTGTTAATGTCTTTGCCAAGCCTATGTCATGCACTGGGCCCTGTTTGCTCAAGAATGGTATGAGAGGTCTCATGTTGTGCTTGGCCCATGGTACTATGTCTATCAATGATGACATTACTCCCAGTACTTGTGAAACTGCTTGAAGTTCTGGATTTCTGTGTTTCTGTAATTGTGTAGTCTGTGCAATAATTGAGTGGACTTGGGCATTTAATGGGTTGCTGAGACCTGGATTTGTGTCAATCAGTGAGCCTAGACTATCTATAGACTGGGTGGGGATGATGGGTAGCTTTCTGATAGGTTATTACACAGCTATGATTTTGTAGGCAGTGTACTACCGCATTTGTTCTCGAAAGGACTGTTGTACTGTTCTGGTCTTGATCAGTCGGTCATTCAATAGGGTATTACTTGTATGCCCTTAACTCTTTTACCATCATGGAGATGCTTGGGGTTGATGGTAGGTTGAATGGTAACACTTGTATTGGTATCATTTTCCCAATATGTGAAATTGACGGAATTTGTAGTGTGATGTATGTGTCCTACAAATGTAGAGAAGTTAGGTAATCTCCTGAGGTTATAACCATGAGGGTGGGCCTGATTGTTTCCATTTCTAGGATTTGAATTGTACAGAATTGTTAAGGTCCAGAACTGGGCACAGCCCTCTTGTCCCTTTGTGGCTACCTTGTCAAATCTGCAGGATCCTCCTTTTCCCTGTTTTGTAATATGTTACCCTGTCTATGGTCTTGTTCTGCAGTAAGTCTGCCAGTACTGTTTGGACTTGTGTCAGGGTAATGTGTTTTTCGGCACAGGAAATAGGACTAGAATGTTCTTTGTTGGTATGCGAGAAAGTTGTATCACATATCCTAGTCTTATTACTGGTAGGACCCACCTGTCTTGTGTGGTTTGCTCCCATGCTTGCATGAAGAGTAGTAGTTGGTCACTGACTGGAATGTTTTGGTATTGCTTGTAGCAATAGTAGTTGTTGTTTCAACTGGGCTCTGCAGGGTGAGTAATTTCCTCTACCTTGCTTGGGAACCCTTCTAGCTCGATAGCTGATGCATTTTTTTTTTTTGTGGGTATGGCTGCCTGTAGTTGTAATTGCCCCTGTCTTGTCTTGAAAGGACTGAGAATGGTATGTTTTTCTAGCTGTCAGATAAGTGGATCTGTTTGACTGGTCTTTGGTATCTTATCCTCTTTTCCATTGAGGTATCTTTCTAGAACTTAACCAAACAGTCTGTTTGACTCCTGTTTGCGCTTGGTGGAGTTGAAATGTTGCTGTATTTCAGTGTACTGGGGGCATAGGCGGTAGTTATCGTGGGATCTCCACGATGGCTAGATCCCACTGTTTTGCCCCTCATAAAAATGGCAGCTGAGGTCTCGTGAGTGTTGGGAGTCAGTCAAAGGGCTGCTTTCATGTTGAGTGAGATCTCAGACCTGAAGAGATGAGGGGAAGAGGAGCGAGTTGTTTGGGCATTTCTACGGACATGGGGGCCATAAAAAAAACATTTTGGTCAGCTCCATGTTGGTCTACAGCCTTAAATACCCTGTATGAGGTACACCAGTAGCATTGAGGTTGTGGAAAGCCATGTTTCAGTCAGGTTCCACCATGGCATTAGATGCCGTTTGAATGGTGACATGTCACAAAGACTGGGATACCTGGAATGGAAGTAGCGCCACTGTTCTGCACTGAGACACTGTTCTAAGAGGTGCCAGGTTGATATTTTCCTTGCTCTCCTTGTACAGGTCATTTGATGAGCCTTTTTTGTCTTTTTGGAGGCGTTTGCTCCTGTAACCACTAGCAGGGGTATCCAGTTAATCAATCTCCTTACATTATAAGGCCCAGTGGATACGTTATGGACATTTGCACCTAGAACTTCTAGCAGGGGTATCCAGGGTGTCAAATCTCCTTACATTATAAGGGCCAGTGGATACTTTATGGACATTTGCACCTGGAACTGCTAGCAGGGGTATCCAGGGTGTCAAATCTCCTTACATTATAAGGCCCAGTGGATACTTTATGGATGTTTGCACCTGGAACCGCTAGCAGGGGTATCCAGGGTATCAAATCTCCTTACATTATAAGGCCCAGTGGATACACTATGGACGTTAGCACCTGGAACCAGTAGCAGGGGGTATCCAGGGTGCCAAATCTCCTCACATTATAAGGCCCAGTGGATACTTTATGGATGTTAGCAGGTGGAACTGCTAGCAGGGGTATCCAGGGTGTCAAATCTTCTTGCATTATAAGGCCTAGTGAATACTTTATGAAAGTTTGCTCCTGGAACCGCTAGCAGGGGTATCCAGGTAGTTAGATCTCTTTACATTATAAGGTCCAGTGGATACTTTATGGACGTTTGCTCCTGGAACCGCTAGCAGGTGTATCCAGGTAGTCATTTTCCTTACATTATAAGGCCCAGTATATACTTTATGGTGGTTTGCTCCTGGAACCACTAGCAGGGACTTCCAGATGGTCAGTCTCCTTACTAGTAACTTGCACTGTTCTACTTAAAAGCCTTGTAAACCGATGTTGTGATATACTCAGAAGCTATACATCATGCATTAGTTTTCTGTACTTTTTGCCTGGTATATTCTAGTGATATAAGCACAAACTGATAACCAGAATGCTGGATCTTGATAGCATCCTGTATTTAGTGACAATTGTCCTATCATTTTTGAATGTATAGCTTATACTGAAATATTTTTAGTCTAACCATTGGCTCTAGATTTGGTTAAATATGCTTGAGATGTGGGGTATTCTACAACCTTGGTTCAGCTGTGGCTCTTTGTTTTGGCCCTGCAGTAAGCTGAGATGGTACCATGAGAGTTTTTTTTTTTTTATTCTTCCCCTGCCCACTAATCAATAATGTTCTGCACTGTGCAGGCTATTGCTGAGCCTGTGCATTAAAGTGTGCACTGTCCCTTTAAATGTGATTAGAGTGAGCGAGGGGCTCAGTGTTATGCTGCCTTGCCCACAGCTGTGGTAATGGTGCTGCCCCCAATGTATTTTCCCCGTTGTTAATTGATTTGCAAATCATTGCCCTTACATTTAATTATTCACATTGTGGTCTGCTGTTGCAGATCGGTTGGTGCTTTTAACAAATGTGCTCTGTGCTGGTTGAAAGTTTATGAGCGTAGTTACACTCTCTGCAAGATAGCAGCAGTGACTCTCAGTCAATCTCCTGTCTGACAGCCACCTACACCCTTAAACCTGCATGGGTAAGGGGTGAGTGGAGAGCTTTTCCGAGATCACAGCAGCAAAGTCTCACAATATTCTTTCTTGTAGCTGCCGATCTGGATAGGCAAGTTAGGTTAGTTTCTCAATGCTCTTCCTCCTCATGAGACCTACTTGTTTATGGTGTTTTGGTCAGGTAGATGATAGAGGAGTTTCCTCTACCTTTTAAAAGAAAAAGGTGGTGAGTTTAAAAGACATAATGTGTCATAAAAAGGTCTAGAGAACATGTCATTTTGAGATGAGACAGAGGGACTGAGACATTGCTTCAGAGACTGTTGTGTAGTGATGTCTTGAGTGAGCACTTCAGGTGCTTCTATGCTTGTAATGGTGAACTGTGGCACATTATTTAGTATTTTAGCATCCTTTAAATTTAGCCTCCCTTAAATTTCAAAAATGTGAAATTATCTTGTTCAGGTCCCTTTTTTTATTAAATTAATAGGACCAAGTCATGCATTCACATTGGTATGTATTACGTTTGTCACACACAGTACATAGTAGCAGCTCCTTAATTAATATGTGAATGTGCCTTTAAGAGAGAAAAAACAACTGACTATTAGTGAAAGAAATTACTATAAAAGTTCACTATTTTCAAAATAGTTATTTTAGTCAAACCTCCATGTAATCAGTAATTCAATGACTGTTGTAGTTTCTCCAGTCAGGTGCAACCCTCTTTCTCTTCCCCAGTGTAGGAACCTTAATATCTTCCTGGAACCTTTTGTAATTTTGCACTTTAAAATTACTTTTAAGCTAATGTAACATGGGGAAGAGAAACATAGAAACAGAATTTGATGGCAAGATAAGGACCGCTTGGCCCACCTAGTCTGCCCATTTTCCTACCTAACACATAAGCTGCAGATCCTAGTTAACCAACAACTTACTTCCTCCTACCCCCCAACTAGGACTGCCTTATGTCTGTCCTATGCATTCTTGAATTCCCCCATTGTTGACTCCACAACCTCCTCAGGGAGGCTGTTCCATGCATCCACAACCCTCTCTGTGAAAAAAATACTTCCTCACATTACCTCTGAGCAGTCCCCCCATCTTCAAATTGTGCCCCCTTGTTCTTGCACATCTCTTTTTCTGAAAGATGCTACCCTCTTGGACTTTGTTGATTCCCTTGAGGTACTTGAAAGTTTCAATCATGTCTCCTCTCTCCCTTCTTTCCTCAAGAGTATACATATTAAGCTCCTTTAGACTTTCTTCATATGTCTTCTGGTACAGATAAACATATACAGAGTGTTGAACCCTTTCTCTTCCCCATGTTACAAGTGGATTGACCCACTCCAGAGCCTGGGTCTACTTGGCAATTAATCCATGGCTGGTTGGTTGGAACCACTCAACCTGCAGCCTCATGGTCCAACTCCCCCAGCCGTGGATTAATTCCCAAGTACAACCGTGCTCAGTCGTGGGTTAATCCTTATATAAACAGCATCCACCACCTGTTCCCTGTCCGGCTGTCTTTCGAACTCCCTAGTTACCTCCTCAAAGAAGGCAATCAGGTTGGTTTAGCAGGATCTGCCATTTGTGAAATCATGCTGTGTACTACAGAACAGCTTGTTTTCATCATGTGCTAAACCACCACATCTTTCATGACTAGTGGTTGTTCGGTCAAAGATTAAACACATTTTTTCTAGTTCTACTGCAACCTGTCATGTATTTGGTGCATACCATGCTTGTTGTAATGCTTTTATTAGTGTTTTCCCTTGCTTAAGCTTAAAACTGCATTTCCATTGTAAACTCTCAATCTGGCCTATTGTTCTATTCCAGATTCTAAGTGAAAATAAATATTTATGTAAAAATAACATGATTTATTTACCCAATGTATTTACCACTTGTGTGGTGTGTATATGTGTGTGTGTGTGTGTACTGTGTATATATATATATATATATATATATATATATATACATATACATATAGCTATATAGTAAAAATACTGAAGAACACTCAGGTGGCACACATAGCCACATAACACCTCCAACCTCCAGCTGCGTCTTTGCACTAGTAAAAATATGTCTGGTATTTTACAGGTGGTCTATGACCCCTTGTATGTGTGTGTGTGTGTATTATATATATATATATATATAATATTATGGTAGCACGGTAGTACTACCATAGTTAGGTTGAGGAGCTATTTACATGTTAAACCTAAAATTTTGCACCTTAATAACTTTGCAACTGTTCAACGGCTTTGCCTGAAATTTGGAATACACGATCAAGAACCATACATCTTGGGATCTGCCAACATTTGTACTGTTCAGATATACTGCTGCGGAGTTATTAAGCATGATCTGCGCGCACATTTACGCTTTTTTTGAATTCTTTGCTCATCTCTACAGGTCGCACAGTTTGTGTGCCATGTCTGAAATCTTCAGGGAACGCATGGCCAGGGTCCCTGATGTGCCTTTTGAAGATTTCGTGAAAAAATATTAAACGGTTCAAAAGTTATTCAAAAAACAATTTCGCTATATCGTCAATGGGAAAAGTTAACAAAAGTTCAAGTGTCACGTAATGCCGCTTTTACTGCAATGGCCCTTTAGTGTCGCAAATCCACCATTTTGTTTTCAGTTGGTCATCAGAAAAATGCTTAGCATTTAAATTTGGGACCCTCTAGCAACCTAATTCTTTTTATATTCACCTAGTCAGACCATGAGGATGCTAGGCATGTCTTTATTTTGGGGTTAAACACCCCAGAAATATGTTTTTCAAATTTCTGGAAAAAGTACTTTTGCAAAGTACTTTCGCATTTGTGACACTGTCGTATGAATTTGCGAAAGCTTTCGCAAAGTTCAACAGTACTTTTCCAGGCTGTGGGAAAATTACAGCAATTCTTTGCAACCCTGCTACAAAAGAACGGTTTGGTGTTTTGGGCTGAAATTTGGAAGGAACGCAGCCAACATCTCACAGATGTATGTGTCTTTCAGCATTTCAGTGAAAAAATATTACAGGGCGGTAAAGTTATAGCACTCCAAAGTTGATGTTTTTTCCCATAGGATAACATTATGGTGTCTGCCCCATTACGGGAAACATTTGCCGCCCTGCTGCAAAATAACAGTTTGGTCTTTTGGGCTGAAATTTGGAGGGATGAAAGCCAACATGTCACAGATGTGCCTTTCAGTGGTTTGGTGAAAACATATTACAGGGAGCCAAAGTTATGGCACTCCGAACTTCTCTTTTTTTCCCATAGGATAACATTATGGCGTTCACCGCGCCTTTCAGGCCCTGTACCTCGGAAACGGTGCGAGATACAGACTTTTTGTCAGAAAATCATTTAGCCCCTAACAGGGGTAAGTTCAAAACTAGCCAGGAAAGTCATAAATCATATGACTTTTAAATTGTTTTTCTACATCGTACGGTTCCTGAGATATAAGCAATTTAGTATTCCAACTCCTCATTTTCTGCTCCGAGACCCATTATTATGCATACATTCTTTGTACTCATTGTCTTTCTCTATGTAGCTTTTGGGGAAAACAAGCCTGCGCGCTTACATTACTGTTACCCTTACTGCTTCTGCTTGTGGTTCCGTAACTTTCACTTACTGTTTCTGTCTACGGCACCATGTGCGTTACCCTTTGCATTTTCATTTGCACTTGTGTTTGCATTATTTTAACCATTTGTGCCTACAATACTGTTTATTTTTCTGTTTCACTTTGCATCACCATGCGCATTACCATTTGCGTTTGCGATCACCGTGTTACTCGGGCCCTGCGCTCCCGCTGCCGCATTACATTCACTATTTCTCATTATCCTTCTTAAAAAGAAGGGAAATTAGAAGCAAAAAACTCCATTTAATGCATTAGTTAGGGTTGTTCCACAGTGACAAAAGTGAAGAAATTCTGTGTTAGGGTTGAAAGCCCCCTTGGACCCCTCCGCCCACACCCCCAACCGGCATCGGGGTGCATGTTGGGGTTGTCAGTCCTAACTCTCACCCATTCTCCTATACCTCTGCTTCTTCACATCTGATGGGGTGAGAGTTATGGCGGCAACCCCAATGCACACCCCAATGCTGGTTGGGGTGTGGGCAGGTCCAAGGGGGATTTCCTCGCTTTTGTCGCTGTGGAACAACCCTAACTAATGCATTAAACTGAGTTTTTTACCTCTATTATACATATATATATATATATATATATATATATATATACTCCATGGTATATGGTATATATATATTTATACCATGGGGGTGAGACCAATTTCAGTGAAATAAACCATGTTATTTTCACTGGAGTGAAATAAATCCTGATGACATCAGCAGAGTTAAAATAAATACCATTTATACCTACTCTGCTGACATCACTCACCTGCATCTGAAAACACTAAGAAACACCCTTGTAATTTGCTGAGTTCTAAAACAGGCCCTACGCTGAAATTAAGACAATTAAGATAGATAATGACAGTCAGCTGCAGCACTCCTTCTAAATGTAACAATCTCCAAATCTCTTGTGCTGTATTTCAAAACCCAAGTTTAGTACATTACTGAATCAAACAGATGATGCCTGAAATGTTTAAATAAATCTTAAACAGCCAAACATGAAGACACAAACCTGCCAAAAGAAATCATAACCATCTTCCTCATTGTCACAGAACAGAACCTCCCTCAGGCAACAAATTACGAAAACACAGCATACCTAATCAAGACCCACACACACACACCAACCAACAACAGCTCACTACAACAACCCACTCATAAAAGTCCACACACACACACACACACACAGCACCAGCATCATTTAAAGTGACATGATCCTCATAACAACAAACATACCTCTCTCACAGAATTTGGTCTCACCTCCATGGTATAAATAGCACACATGATGGGCAGATCATGGAATATGGAAAATATTCTCACTCCTGCATCGTGAGCACTGTATATTTCACTCGTGCCTTTAGCACTCTTGAAATATCCAGAGCTCACTTTGCAGGAGTGAGAATATTCTCCATATTCCACTCCTGCCCATCATGTATCCCCTATATGCATCATGAGCCTAGTAAAAATATTGACAAACACTTGCTTGGCACACATAGCACCTCTGATTGTGGTTTTTGCCCTAGTAAAAATATGCCTGATATTTTACAAATGGTCTATGACCCTACAACATCACAAATGATGAAACCACACACGATATCACAGGGGTCACAGATCACAAGTAAAATATCAGGCATCTTTTTATTGGGCTATGCTACATTTAATTTATACAATGGTTGCCAGACTGGTGGCACTGAGGGTTGAGGTGCTGGACGCCACACCTCGCGCTATGCTGGTGACCCTGGTTCGGGGTCGGCATGGGAGGGAGAAGATTAAGTGTCCAGCGGACTGCTCTCCTCTCCCTGGGTGTGTAGCAGGCCTTGCTTCACTCCACAGTGGCACACAGTGGAGATCAGTGGCACTGCAGGACGTGATGCTATACTGGGGTGGAGCAGCAGCAGATGTCAGCATGTCACTGTGCACACATCATTGCATGTCTGTGCTCCAAGTGAAACACACAGCAGCAGAAAGCCTTGGTTCCTTGGACAGGTGACAGCAACCTCCAATGCCCTGCCACCATACACCCAATGCTGGGCTTGTCTCAATGGCTCTCCCCATCCCTCACCTTGCCTTGGATCTGGTATGCTAGTCTCAGGGTTCATTGGATCAAGGTAGATGGAGAGTGACTGGCCCTGATTTCCTGGTGGGTGAGCATCAGGTGGGTGGTAGAGCAGCTGGTGGTGAGTGAGGTCTGCCTGAAAAAGTTCTGAAGGAATAGTGATAAAGAAAGTCTACAAAAAATAATTTATGCAATGGTATGGGTTTGTGTGGTACAATGACTGGATGTACTTCTGTCTCAAGAAAGTTACAGTTAAAGTTCTGTAAATAGACCTTTCTAAGAACAGTCAAGTCCCAGAATGAAATGATATTAGACTTTTATTCAGAAGGACCTACAGTGAGAATATATGCTTTGTCATCCACCTGGAGTGAAAGTATCATGATATTCTCACTGGACATCCATGACAAGCAAAAATACCTGGGTTACTTGGCAACATTTATATTCACAGACATTGTGAATATAGTGCCCCAGTTTACATCATGTACTTTTTTCCATTTGTAACTTTTTATCATTTTTATCACAAAACCACCAGTTGTACAAATCAAAGATGTCATGAGTGAGAGTGAGATAGTAGAAATTGCTCAGTATACATGATCTCTTCTGACCTCACTTGTGTCTTGACCACTCGTGAGGTCAAGATAGTTCTACTGTGTCACTCTCACCCATGTCATATACATACAATACATATATATATATATATATATATATATACACACATATTTGTAACCCCAACCGCTACTTTGCACAGCAAATTACCCCTTGGTACCCTCAACTGGGCACTCAAACTACTCTAGACAATCAGTACTATCCCTAGCTTTGGGATTGTATGCCAGGCTCATTATTTCTAGAGGTCAGAAAGGGGTGGAGGTGTACAAAAGCAAAACTACAGATGAACAACTAAACACAGGTCCTGAGGAGATATCTTTTTACTAAGGCTATGCTAGGTCTGTGCTTCTGGAGGAGGATACCCAGTAATTCCACACAGGAAGCAGTAACATGAATGTCCAAACCAG
Source organism: Neoceratodus forsteri (assembly GCA_016271365.2). Lineage (NCBI taxonomy): Eukaryota > Metazoa > Chordata > Ceratodontiformes > Ceratodontidae > Neoceratodus > Neoceratodus forsteri. Next base: position 503,929,878 of record CM028132.1, read on the forward strand.
GCTGGGGTTCTAGAGCATGACTTTATTCAGAAGATAGTGCACTAAAGCAAAGGTATACCCTCAAGGTTTACACATCATGGCACAAGGCGATTGCAGAACAACAGAAATCTGTATCGGACAGAAACTCTGCATATTCCATATATCACAGGACTTCAAATTCTCTTCAGCAGCAATGGTCTCAGCTGAACACACATTTCTTCTAGTGGCACTGGCCACAACTCAGCACACTTCCCATATGGCATAGGACTTAACATTTTGGCAACATGGCAACAGGCCATGATGGAGCACACGGGTGCTCAAAATTAGCACAACCTACACCAGGGGGTAAACTTTCTCTTCAGGCATTGGCCACCATGTCCTGAATAACTAGGCATCCTTACAAAACCTGTAGTGCTGAACTAGTCAGTCCAGATGGGGGTCTGCCCATCTTTTGCTTTCATGTTCATACCCAGCCATTCTTTCAGAGTTACACCTCAAAACATCTGTTAAAACAGTTAGAAATATGCATACTGGAATGAATTTCATATCCTGCATAGAAAACACTACTTCTGAGTGTAGGACTAAAGTCTTGAACAATGTGTCAAGTCTCTCTAGGGACCCCACAATTGCCAGCCAACTTTAAAAACATGAGAACAGTCTCAACTTAGAACAGAACTGGTGTATATTTCCCTTTATCAGAGTACACCCAAAACAGGTACTTTCCTCTGGGAAGCACAAAGTCAGATTACTCAAGGCTGGAGAAAACAAACAGGCAGCTTCAAAAGCCTTGGATCAAAACAGGGGATTGCCCCTCGGATCTATTCTGGCAGTCCTTTTCCATCTCTCTGGGGATAAAAAAGGGACTCCTGCTGTAGATAATGGTTTCCATCACTTCTCTTGGCAGGCAACATTTCTCAGCACTAGGGTGAGAAAATAGGCTCTCCTCTCAGAGCCCACACTGCAGCTCCTCACTCCTCCAACAGCTCTCACAGATCTCTGGCTTAGAATTCTGTCTCAACACTAACCTAAGATTCTAAAACTCCCCACTCACAGCCAGATGCCATGGCTTATGCTGCTGCATGAGTTCTGAATGTCATCTCTCTCCTCTCAGCTGAGACCAAGTAAACAGAGTGAGCAGTTGAAAAACTGATTTAACCAATTATTCACCAGCTGCCTTCCCTACCTAGCACTGACACTGATGGGATTCTAGTAACCCCAGGGGACTGGGTTGTTTTATTCATATATATGTATATATATATATATATATATACACACACACACATGGTGCAGTAACAGCAAGTTACCATAGTTAGGCTGAGGAGCCACATGTTAAACCTACAATTTTGCACCTCAATAACTTTGCAACCGTTTAACAGATTTGCCTGAAATTTGGAATACACGATCAAGAGCCATATATCTTGGGATCTGCCACCTTTCATAATATTCGGATATACTACTGTGGAGTTATTAACCATGATCTGCATGCACGTCTACACTTTTTTGGAATTCTTTGCTCATCTCTACAGGTCGCACGGTTTGCACGACTGATCCGAAATCTTCAGGGAACATGCGGCTGGGGTACTCAATGTGCCTTTTGAAGATTTTATGAAAAAATATTAAAGGGTTCAAAGTTATTCAAAAAGCAATTTCCCATTATAAGTCAATGAGAAAAGTTAACAAAAAGTTCAAAAGTGTCGCAAATGCAGTTTTTAATTTCGCAAATGGTCCATTTACTGTCACAAATCCATTTTGTTTTCAGTTGGTCATCAGAAAAATGCTTGGCATTTAAATATAGGACCCTTTAACAACCTAATTCTTTTTGTATTCACCTAGTCAGACCCTGAGAATGCTAGGCATGTCTTTATTTTGGGGTAAAACACCGCAGAAATATGTTTTTAAAATTTCTGGTAGAAGTACTGTCGCATGAATCTGTGAAAGCTTTCGCAAAGTTCGACAGTACTTTTCCTAGCTATGGGAAAATGACAGCAATTCTTTGCCATCCTGCTGCAAAAGAATGGTTTGGTGTTTTGGGCTGAAATTTGAAGTGAACACAGCTAACATCTCACAGATGTGCCTTTCTGTATTTTGGTGAAAAAATATTACAGGGCGTCAAAGTTATGGCACTCCAAATTGACATTTTTTCCCATAGGATAACATTACGGTGTCTGCCGCATTACAGGAAATTTTTGCCACCCTGCTGCAAAGTAATGGTTTGGTCTTTTGGGCTGAAATTTGGAAGGAAGAAAGCCAACATTGCACAGATGTGCCTTTTGATGGTTTGGTGAAAAAATGTTACAGGGCGGCAAAGTTATGGCACTCTGAACTTCTCTTTTTTTCCCATTGGATAACATTACGGTGTTCGCCGTGCTTTTCAAGGCCCATATCTCAGAAACCGTGCGAGATACAGACTTTTTGTCGGAAGAAACTAGCCAGGAAAGTCGTAAATCATATGACTTTTAAATGTGTTTTCTACGTCATACGGTTCCTGAGATATAAGCAATTTAGTATTCCAGCTCCTGATTTTCTGCTCCGACACCCATTATTATGCATACATTCTTTGTACTGACTGTCTCTATGCAGCTTTTGGGGAAAACCAGCCTCTGCACTTACATTACTGTTACCATTACTGCTTCTGCTTGTGGTTCCGTACCCGTTTCACTTACCGTTCCCGTCTACGCCACCATGTGTGTTACACTTTGCGTTTTCATTTGCACTTGCGTTTGTGTTATTTTTACCATTTTTGTCTACAGTACTGTTTCTCTTTCTGTTTTCTTTGTGTCACCATGCACTGTACCATTGGTGTAAGTGGACACCGTGGTACTATGTGACAAGACATCACGTGGTGGGAGTGTGGGGCCCAAAGGACCCCACATTCCCACTGACACATTACATTCTCAAAAAGAAGGCAAATTAGAGGCAAAAACTATGTTTAATGCATCAGTTAGGGTTGTTCCACAGTGACAAAAGTGAGGAAATTCGGTGTTAGGGTTTAAAGCCCCCCTTGGACCCCCCAGCCCACCCCCCAACTGACATCGGGATGCACATTGGAGTCATCAGTCCTAACTCTCACCCCATTCTTCTATACCTCTGCTTCTTTACACAAGTGATGGGGTGAGATTTAGGGCCCACGACCCCAATGCGCACCCTGATGCTGGTTGGCAGGGTGGGCCAAGGGGGGCTTTCAACCCTGACACCGAATTTCCTCACTTTTGTTGCTCTGGAACAACCCTAACTGATGCATTAAACTAAGTTTTTTGGCTCTGATATATATATACTCTGATATATATATATATCTACAGTATATCTATATCTATATTTATATCTATATCTATATATATATATATATATACTGTAGATATATATATATATACTAGATATATAAATACAGTATATAAGGGATATGCAATAGGCTGACTTAAAATATGCAATTTGCCTTCAAGTGTGAGGGGGCTGTACCATAGCTCATGAGTGGCAGAACCGCAAGTGAGTTATGAAAATCTTGCCCTCTCACAAGTTATGACAAATTGCCTATTTTGAGTCAGGCTGTTGTATATTAAAGTATATAACAATAGTTTACAAGTGAATAGCTTTTGAATCTGCAGTTTGAAGATTCTGCTGTTTTGCTTTTAACAGCTGACTTTAGTGCTGCACTAGGCATTGTGATGTCATCAGCATTGTAAAAGCTGATCTCTGATTGGTTCAGTTTTCCGCTGTGATGACAGTAACCTTAAAAATATCCATTGTGACAACAATAACATCAATATTTTATTGATGTGTTTCTTTTACTGATGTCACTAGCTATGATATTTTTTATCTTGTCATTTTACCCTCACATCTGTTGTACATATACAGTACCTACAGGACAATCAGGAGCTTAAAGGGCACAGAGGCAGTAAGTAAGTAGAGAGAGAAGGAAACAAAACAGAGGAAGGAGTAAGGATTCCAAACAATAGTGAAGGGGTCAGAAATTAGACATGATGGGAGTGATGCAGTGCAGTGGCTCTGGAGCAGCAGTCTTCTGGGAGACGTTCTGGAGGATGCAGTGTTGTCCTATCTGCAGGCACCTCTCTGGGCTGAGGGGGGAGGTTGCTTATCCCCAGGCTGAGTTGGCCAGGATTTGTGGCACCTCCTCTTCCATCCAGGGACCACCAGGGCCACTGCAGTTGCCTCAGAGGTTGCCAAGAAAGAGGAGTGGTTGGACGACAGTAGGCTCAGGGAGGTGAGGGTGGTGGAACAGAGACTCATTCCTCCAGTTGTACCTCTCCACAATTCCTATGCCATTCTGGCAAAGTGTGGTTCCTCTATGGAGGCACCCACAGTAGAGACCAAGGAGGATGCTGGGAACCTCCACAAAGGAGACCCACAGAAGGGTGGCATGGGACCCCACAGGGGAAGGAAACAACTCCTGGTGGGGGACTCCATTGTTAGGAAGGTAGAACTGGGGGAGGAAGGGGAGAGGGAGGTAAGGTGCCTGCCTTGGGACATGGCTTGGAGGGACAGAGAGTGAATCCTTGGGAATGCTGGAGCAGCTGCACAGGGGAGGGAGCTGGATGTCATTGTCCACCTAGGGACAAATGACCTGGCTAAGAAAGAGATCAGAGCAGTGCAGGAAGAGTTTATGGAATTGGGGAGGGGCCTTAGACAAGTAGCATGCATGGTAATCTTCTTGGAGGTGCTGCCTGTCTACGGCGTATGAGAGGTTAGGGTGTTCCACACCATGGGATTCAGTCAGTGGTTGAAAAACTGGTGCAGAGCACAGGGATTTGGCTTCACTGGGGACTGGGGGTCCACCTGGAGTGATGCAAGCCTATACTAGCATGATGGGCTGCTTCTGTCCAGGAGGGGAACCAGGATCCCAGGTGATAAGTTTAAATGCTTCATTGGCAAGTATTTAAACTAGCCAAGGGGGGAGGCACTGTAAAGGAGCAGGGAAATCCTAGCCCCCCAAAAAAAGTCAAGGCAGTAAGTGCAGTAAACACCAACGTAGAGATGTCGATAGGGTGAAGGGCAAGGGTAAATGGAGAAAGTGACAAAGGTGAGGAGGACAGGGGTGAGGCAAAAAGGAGTAAGGCCATCAGGAAATGGAGGATAATGAGTACCAATGCACATAACCTTGGCAACAAGCTCCCTGAACTTGTGGTCTTGATGGAAGAGGGATGCCTGGATATTGTAGCAGTCTCAGAAACATGGTACACAGAGAACCATGACTGGGATGTTTACATACCAGGGTACGTAACCTACAGGAGAGACAGGGAGGGGAGAAGAGGGGGAGGAGTAGCTCTCTATGTAAAGGAATGGATAAAAGCAACTGAACAAAAGAGTATACAAGGAGGAGAGGAGAAGAGGCACTGTGGGTCACCTTGGAGACTGGAAGTGACACCACAATCCGCACAGGGGTTGTATACAGACCCCCAGGTCAGGGGGAGGGAATAGACAAGGATATGATAGAAGGCATTATTAGGATGGCAGAGAAAGGGGAGATACTGTTGATGGGAGACCTGAATATGCCAGATGTTAACTGGAGCACACTTGTTGCAGCCACATGCAAGAGCAGAACCATTCTTGATGCCCTACAGGTGGCATGCCTCAGACAGCCAGTTTCAGAACCCACTCATGAGGGAGGAATCTTTGACCTCATACTTTCAAATGGGGACTGTGAGAGGATCTCAGATCTAGAAGTGGGTTGCCATCTGGGAACAAGTGACCATCAAACAGTGTGGTTCACTTTAAACTCAGCTACAGAGTCAAGCCATACAAAAGTGAGGGTACTGGACTTCAGGAGGGCTGACTTTAGCAGGATGGGAGTGCCTCAGAAAAGCATTAGCAAACAGGCTAGAAGGAGGGGTGGAGCAACAATGGGGAATCATCAAAACTGCCATCACAGAGGCAACAAGCCTTTGTGTGAAGCAAATAAACAAATCAAAATAAAAGAAAAAGTCACTATGGTTCTCAAAAGAGGTGGTGGGGAAAGTCAGGGAGAAAAAGATAGCATTCAGGAAGTATAAGGAAACACAGAAGGAGCAGGACAGACAGCTGTACCAGTTAAGGCAGAAGGAAGCAGGGAGGGAAGTCAGAATAGCAAAGGCCCAAACTGAGGAAAGAATAGCCAACTCAGTTAAGAAGGGGGGGATAAAACCTTTTATAGGTACATCAGGGAGCATAGAAAGACAAAAGGAGGGATAGTGAGGCTGAATAGAATGAATGGTGGGTGGGCAGAGGGGGACAGTGAAAAAGCAGGGATACTGAATGAATATTGCTGCTCAGTATCTCACAAAAGAGGAGGGGGAGTTACCTAATCCAATTAACAGAAGCCCTCTGGATAGGGGGGTTGATCCCAGTCCTTTCACAGAAGAAAGGGTTCTGAAAGAACTCCTAAAACTGAAGGTGGACAAAGCAATGGGGTCAGATGGAATTCACACCAGAATTCTAAAAGAATTAAGGGGAGAACTAGTGAAACCACTGACTACCCTTTTTAATAAATCATGGGAGGATGGTGTGGTACCCTAGGACTGGAGGAAGGCAGATGTGATTCCCCTTCACAAAAGTGGGACCAAAACAGAGGCAGGAAACTACAGGCCTGTCAGTTTGACCTCTGTTGTAGGGAAAGTGATGGAATCACTTCTGAAGGAAAGAATTGTTGAGTACATAAAGGCCAGTGGAGCACAGGACCCAAGGCAGCATGGGTTCACAGCAGGAAGGTCATGTTAGATGAATCTAATTGATTTCTTTGACTGGGTGACCAAAGTAGTAGACCAGGGAGGGGCTGTGGACATGGCCTACCTAGACTTTAGCAAGGCATTTGACACAGTCCCAAACAAAAGATTAATAGTCAAATTAACCAGCCTTGGAGTGGGTCCCATGGTGGTAGCCTGGGTAAAACACTGGCTGGACAACAGAACACAGAAGGTAATTGTAAATGGAGTCAACTCTGAAGAAAGAGGGGTTACTAGTAGGGGTATCACAGGGTTCAGTACTGGGTCCAATCCTTTTTAATGTCTTTATAAGTGACATTGCAGAGGGACTAGAAGGAAAAGTATGCCTCTTTGCAGATGACACAAAGATCTGCAACAGGGTTGATACACAAGAAGGCGTGGAAAGGATGAGAAGGGACTTGGCAAGGTTGGAGGAATGGTCAGAAGTATGGCAGCTAGGATTCAATGCAAAGAAGTGCAAAATAATGCACCTGGGAAACAAAATCCCCGGGGAAGATTACACAATGGGGGAGGTAGTAACAAAAACAAAAAGGAAAGAGACCTGGGGGTAATCATATCAGATGACCTTAGGTTAGCAAGAAATGTGAGAAGGCAGTAGGGAGAGTTGAGGTATACTGGGATGCATAGGGAGAGGCATCACCAGCAGAAAACAGGAAGTTGTTATCTCTCTGTACAGACAGTTATTGAGACCCCATGTGGAGTACTGCATCCAGTTCTGGAGACCCCATCTCTGCAAGGACATAGACAGGATAGAGGCAGTCCAGAGGAGGGCAACTAGAATGGTGCAGGGTCTGCAAGAGAAGTCACATGAGGAGAGACTAAACGAGCTTAATATGTATACCCTTGAGGAAAGGAGGGAGAGGGGGGACATGATAGAAATGTTTAAGTACCTCAGTGGAATCAACAAAGTCCAAGAGGGTAGCATCTTTCAGAAAAAGAGACATGCAAGAACAAGGGGACACAATTTAAAGATGGGGGGTTCAAGGGCAATGTGAGGAAGTATTTTTCACAGAGAGGGTAGTGGATGCGTGGAACAGCCTTCCTGAGGAGGTTGTGGGTCTAAAACTCTGAGAGAATTCAAGAATACATGGGACAGACATAAGGCAATTCTTGTGGGGGGGGTAGGAAGGAATAGGCTGTTGGTTAACTAGGATCTGCGGCTTATCCTGTAGGTAGGGAAATGGGCAGACTAGGTGGGCCAAGCGGTCCTTATCTGCAGTCAAAGTCTATGTTTCTATGTTGCTCTACCACTGGAGGATTTAAAGCCTGAGGAAATAAATTCTCCACTGGTAGGGAAGTGTAGAAGTGTAGGGACAATGGGGAGGAAGGGATGGGAGGGTTGGGAGGTGGTTTGGCTAAGAGAATAGCTAAAAGGGCACACAGAGGAGAATGAAAACGGGAGGATAATACCATGGAAAAGGGAAGGGTGATGGATGGAATAGGGAAGGGAAGGGAGGGGAAGGTAAGGTAGGGGCAGGGAGGGACAAAAGGAGTGGAGTGCCATGTGCATGAACACAAGGAGCCTAGGAAATAAAAAGCAATGAACTGGGGGTGACCATTGTGGATACAGACCTGGATCTGGTGGCCATAACAGAATCATGGTGCACTGACAACCACATCTAGGATGTGGCCATTCTGGGTCACACCATGTTTAGGAAGGATAGAACAGGGAAGAAAAGGGGGATTATTTTACATGTAATAGAAGGCATAAAGGCCATGGAGATACAAGGATACAATGGGGATGCCAGCCTGTCGGTGCAGCAGTAGTGCTACCACTTGTGTTGCCAGAAATCCACATTCAGGAATGGGTGCGGGTTGTCAGGGGCTAGTCAGGGGAAGGAGGATCAAGCATCCCAGAGATCCTCTCCCCTCTGGAAGGTGGGCGCTCACGGTACTGCTACCTGCAGCCCCAGGCAGTGCAGTTTGAGTGGCATATGGAGAGGATGCAGGCTAGTGCCATGCTAAGCACAGTCTTGTGAAAGTGCATGTGCACCCATGCTACCTACATCCTGAAGGACAGAACCACTACAAGTGTGAAATCCCCGGCAACAGGCAGGATGACTACTGGCTCTCTACAGGCCCTGCACTGGTGATGTAGTTCTCCTCTGGTCTGGGACCTGGTCTGTGTGGCACAAGGCCTAGCCCACTGCCCCCTGTCATAAGGGTGTGACAAGTGGAGGATGATGTTGGAAGGTAAGCCCATGAGAAATGAGGTGATAGAGCTAGGGGAGCCCCTAAAAAGGATGGACTGGCTGGCGAAGGGGGAGAAACAGATGCAACAGGGACATGGAAAAGCTAGAGTATTTATGGGTTGGCTTAGAGAGAGGGTCCAGGGCTGTTATCTGCATGGGGGTAGTGTATAGACCATTAGCAGTATGGCAAGCAAAGGGGAGATATTGATTATGGGTGTCTTTAATCTGCTGGAAATAGACTGGATTATTCTAGCTGCAGATACAAGGAACAGAGCCATCCTTGACTTCCTGTAGAGGGCATTTATCAGGCAACTGATTACAGAACCCAGTAGGGACTGGCAGACTAGGTGGGCAAAGTGGTTCTTATCTGCTGGCAAATTCTATGTTTCTTTGTTTATGTTTCATGTTTCCCAGACTTTAGGAGGACAGATTTTTAATGAAATGGGAGATTGCCTTAGTAAATTCCTTGAAGGGGGAATGGCTGGGGGGGGGCAAATGGAAAAGAGGACAAAGGAGGGAATAACTAAGGCACCAGCAAGCTGTTTGAAGGAAATAAGCAAGGGTAAGAAGAAGAAAAGGCCACTATGCTTCTCAAAGAAGGTGGTTAAGACATTAAGGGGCAAAAAAAACTGCATTTCAGAAGTACAAGAAGATACAAATGGAGCTGCACAGGGAGGTATATTTAGACAAAAAAAGGAGTCAGGAAGGAGGGTGAGGGCAGCTAAGGCACAAATTAAGGAGAACACAGCCAAGGAGGTCAACAAAGGGGATAAGACTTTCTTCCGGTATGAGTGTGAAAAGAGGAAACCTAGGGGTAGGATAGTGAAGATCAGGAGAACAGGAGGAGGACTGTGCAAAGGAAGACAAAGAAAAAGCTAACATTTTAAATAAGTATTTTTGCCTGGTCTTCACAGTGGAGGGGAAGGGGTGGACCAACATGCACCAACAGGCACTGGGGGTGGACACAAGTCCTTTTTCAGGAGAGAGTCAGAAGGTGACTGGAAGCCAAAGGAAGGCAAGGTAATGGGGCCAAACAAGATCCACCCAAGGGTACTAAAAGCACTGAGCGTGTGTCTAGCTGCCCCTTTGGCAACATTATTCAGCATCTCATTGGATTCAGAGGTAGTGCCAGAGGACTGGAAGAAGGCTGATGTGGTCCCTCTGCATAGGAGTGGCAGCAAGGAAGAGACTAGGAAATACAGGCCTGTCAGTCTCACATCAGTGATAAGGAAATTAATGAAAACTCTGCTGAAGGAGAGACTGATGGCGTACCTGGAGGCAAATGGAATGCAAGATCACTGGCAGCACAGTTTCACAGGGAGGGAGGTCATGTTGAACAAATCTCATGGGTTCCTTTCACTGGGTAACTAAAGAGGTAGATCGGGGAAGGCAGTGGATGTAGCCTATCTGGACTTCAGTAAGGCCTTTGACGCTGTGAATACAGAAGGCTAAATAAGGAACTTAGCAACCTGGGAGTTGGAGAAAAGGTGGTAAGCTGGGTATCAAACTGGTTGAAGGAGAGGAGGAAGAGTGTGGTGGTAAACAGCAGTCACTTGGGGGATGGGAGAGCGACCAGTGGAGTACCACAGAAATCAGTATTAGCCCTGTCCACTTCAATGTCTTCATAAGTGACATCACTGAGGAACTGGAGAGGAAGGTATGTCTCTTTGCGGATGACACAAATGTCTGCAACAGGGTAGAAACCCAGGAAGAGGTGGAGAGAATGAAATTGGATCTGAGGAAACTTGAGGAGTGATCTGGGAGTGGCAGCTGGAGTTCAATGCCAGAAAAGTGCAAAGTTATGCACCTGGGACAGGGAAAGTCAGAGACTGTGTATAATTTTGGGAGGGAGTTACTTACAGTCGCTAAGCAAGAAAGGGAGAGACCTAGGGGTAATCATATCTGATGATCTCAAGATGGCAGAGCAGTGCAACAAGGTTAGTTGGATACTAGGGTGCACAGGGAGGGGGGATTTCTAGCAGGTGAAGGGAGGTAGTGATGCCACTATATTGCTCACTGGTGAGACTCCACCTAGAGTACTGTGTCCAGTTCTGGAGGCCGCACTTCCACAATGATATTGACAGGATGGAAGCAGTCCAAAGGAGGGTTACCAAAATGGTATGGGGGTTGCATGAGAAAGCATATGAGGAGATGCTGTAGGAGCTCAACATGTATTCAGTGGAGGAGATTAGAGTGAGATGGGGCATGACTGTAACAATATGTACCTCACAGGGGTGAATGAGGTATAAGAGGGGAATCTCCTTCAGAGGAGAAGGAGAAAGAGTACCAGAACACAGGGGCATGCAATGAAGTATGGGGGGTAATGGGGATGTGAGGAAATACTTCTTCACAGAAAGGCTGGTGGAACAGCCTGTTAGAAAAGGTGGTGAGGGAAAAACAGTGGAGAGCTTCAAACATGCAGGAGATAGGCACATGGGCATAATAAGTGCAGGTAAGGGTGGAGGGAAGGATACCTATGACCAACTAGGGTTTGGGTTGTAGAAATAGACAGGGTAAATAAAGCAGACTGGGTGGGCCTACCGGTCCTTTTCTGACATCAAATTCTATGTTTCTATATGGGATATGCAATGAGCTGGCTCAAAATATGCAACTTGTCTTCAAGTGTAAAGGGGCATGGCCATATCTCATGAGTGGCAGATCCACAAGTAAGTTATAGTCCAGGACACTCACAAGTGATGCTAAATTGCTTATTTTTTTATTGTTTGGCAACCAGCCTGTTTTCAGGGGCACTAGAGGGATTACATGATCTGCTCAGAGTCACACAGTATGCAAGCTAATTTTATGGGAATCAAACCCAGGTTTGCTGGATGTACCAAGCTCAGTGTCTTATTAATCTAACCTCTAGGCTATACTGCCAGCCCATTGTTCCTCATATTTTGAGTCAGACTATTGTATATTCCAGGGTTTTAAATAATTGATTAGCAGTTTTTTTCCTGGGACAATACTAACTGTTCAGAAAGTATTTACATAGGTTTTCTAGAAGTGTTATGTTTGTTAAGCACAGTGAGGCAGGTGCTTTGCATTTTCACAATGTTTCAGCACTTTTATGAGCAAAATGCTAATCAATTTTTAGAGTTAAATAAAACCCTGTATTCTATATAGAACAGTAGTTTACAAGTTATAGCATTTAAATCTGCAGCTTGAAGATTCTGCTGTTTTCCTTTGAGTTTAGCAGCTGGCTCTAGTGTGCACAAGCAAACAAATGTGTGTATAGCTCGAATGGGTGCTGACCCAAAAATAGACTAGAAGCAAAGACAACAGTAGAACTTTGAATATAGGCAATAAGAAAGTAGAAAATACATATTTATACATATTTAGAGGTTTAAGTATGCCAAAAAAGCCAAAGGTTTGTTGCACAAAAGGGACCTATGGCACAAAGTCATTTTATGCAACAAACTTTTGGCTTTTTTGGCATACTTAAACCTGTGAGTACATTTATTTGCACTCCTGTAGCTAAAAAATATTTTTTTTCAAACCTGAGACTTACATGTTTGATAGAGTCTAATGCAATGTACACTCTTTTGCAAGTTTGAAGTTCTAAAATTCTATAGTTTTTAAAATATCAGTTAAAAACTGTCCCATTTTCTGAGCTGCCCAGTTAAATAAGATCTGGCCAAACTCTGGCCAGAGCTGATAGGGCTGTAGGTGAGGAATTTGGGGTAAAAATATTGAAAATGACCAAAGTTATAAGCCTGCATTCGCAAAATTCAATGTAGGTTCAAACTTTGTTGTTTTTTTAATATTTTTACACCAGATTTTCAACATACCCATTTTATTTTTATTTTTTTTAATTCATGTTTATTAACATCCACTTGGGTACAATAACATGGATCTTAATTCCAGGTACAGATAATTTCATCCACAGTTCTTATACAATTATAAAACTAATATGGGTTCTTAAATCTTAGTTTCAGTTCTGGTCCAGTTACATTTTCTACAATACACATCATCAAGAAACTAATATGATATTTACAACTCATCACTTTTCTATTTTTAGGAATGATATCTCTATATAGCACTCACCCCTCCACAGGGGACTGAGGCCTCAGTTAAGGAGTAGTCCTTCTTCCTCTAGGAAAGAGAAGGTAAGGGTCGGTGCATGTCTAGCCAGATCTGCCACTTCGTCCATCTACGTATGTAGATGTGTGTCATTTGATTCACTTTAAAGGTCAGCTTGTCGAGCTCTGAGATCTCTTGCTCTATTTGAATCCAGGTCTGGACTGTGGGTGGCTCTACCCTCCTCCATGAGCAAGTTATTGCTTTATGGGTGGCTGTCAGTAAGATGGCCCATAGAGTGTGTCAGCATTCTTCATGCTGGGGGAGGGGTCACCCAAGATAGTATTCTGTCAGTCTATAGGGGGATTTATCATGAAGAGGTCCGTCAGTGCTGCAGTTATCTCTCCCCAGAGCCTATTAATGTTTGGGCAAGTCCAGAATATGTGAAGATGATTTGCCTCTATCTCCCCACACCCTCTCCAGCATTCCAGCTGTCCTGGAGGATTTCTCCTATTTAAAACAGAAGGGGTGAGGAAGTAATGTACTCTAATTCTCCAGCTAAATTCCTGCCAATATGGGGATCGAGTTGTTTTTGAGGACACTCTAAACACCTCCCCCCAGTTAATCTCACTAGGATTCACTCTACCCTCTGCCCCATTTAAATTAGATTTTTTCCAGGGATCACTTCTCAGTTCTGTCAGTGCTTTGTACAGTATTGAAATCAGGCCAGTTTGGGCCTGTCCTGTTGTTATTGTGCAAAAGACTTCTTGCAGCTGTACTGCCCCTCCCCCAGGTCTTAATCTCCCTTTGCAGCATATTAATGGATGCTCAAACCTGGAGATATCTAAAATTATCTGAATTTCTCAGAGTATATCTATTCTTTTTTTTGTTATTTTATTTTTATTGAATTAAACTGTATATTATACACAGCATAATATAACTTGTAGGTAGGCATACATTAGTGTTATAGCAGATACCAAGGTACATGCACACAACATTGTTACAGTAAGGATTGTTTATACCCCTACTCACTCGGTATCACATATGGGGGGTTACCTGTAATGTTTCTCTTAATTCCCCTATCTGAAATCCTAAGGCTACTTCTGCCATGAGCAGGGATTACCGACATCGAAAATCCCAATGCTTGACCATACCCCTTTCATTAAGGTAAATGATCCCTTAACTCCAGATCTACAGCTAACTTAAATAATAAAGCAAAGCCCCATTTCTAACATTGACTACACATGAACACATTTTACATCATCATTCACTTAAGCCCCCAGGAAGGTTAGAGAGAAAGAAAACTTAACATTTTCATTACTTTCATGTCGCCTTCCCCAAGCCCTTATATATAGCCATGTTAACAGACCCTCAACATTACTAAACATGTTAGATAAATGGGGGAAAAAACTGCTTAATTTAGTCTGTGTGGGCTACATAATAAAATAACCCATCCAAATCCCCATTCAAGCCCCAGACAGCATTAGGTAGAAAAAGGAAGGGACAATATCCAACTTTAAAGTCTATATAAACATATGTAACAGCTCGGGTAAACAGGAGCCAGGGGCCAGTGCAGTTACTCAGATCCATTACTAATCAGTTATCTTGCCAGTCGCTACTCACTAGTCTCAGACCCAGAGTCTGCATCTGTTACTTTAGCCCGGAATTCTCTTTCAATACGGTCCAACAACCTAGCAGCCTCTCCAGCATCGGCAAACTGATAAACCTTCTCTCCATATACCACTCGAAGACTTGCTGGCATTAGCAAAATATGGTGCACTCCCAGCTGTCGAAGTCTCGCTCGGACCCCATCGAAACTCTTTCTACGCTGCCGGGTCGCGTAGCTCAAGTCTGGGAATAAATGGATGCGATTCCCTTGCCATTCTTGTGGGCCACATTTCCTCGCCTGAGCCAGTATCCTGTCTCTATCTAGCACACTCCCCAGCACCACCATTAATGTACATGGTATGCATTCATTGATAAAAGTCCTCTTCCTCTCTCCACGTGTATTCATCTGGTACACTTTAAGGACCGTGATGGGATCCTTGACGTTATAAACCTCCTTAAAAAGGTCTGCCACAAATATTATTGGGTTTTCCGCCTCAGCCTCTTCAGGTACTCCAAGGATCCGCAGATGTGAGGCTCTAGCAGCGTTTTCAAGGTTCTCTAGCCGTTGACACAAAATAATATTTTCCTTCGTTAGGCCTGCAGATACTGTTAAAGCCGTCTTGGCCGATTTTGATGCTGTTTTCGTTTTTTCTTCAAGAACTCCCATTTTAGTGTCCAATGTCTTAACTTGAGTAGTAAAGTCCTCTACTTTCTGATCCAATCTTTGAATGGCTTTAAGCAGAGGCAGCATTTGTAGGCTCAGCGTTCCTTCTTCCTCTTCTGCTCCACAGGTGACCTCTTTGCTTGCCTCTTTGCTACCGCCTGGTTTGGCATCTTTGGACTGGGTTCCATGTCCTCCCGAGCCCGGCCTATTACTCCGACCCATATTTATCTTTCTGAGGGACGAATTAAGTTGGAACTTGAACTAAAGTATTCTCTTCCTCTTCGGGTTTCTTCTGGCTTGTTTACGGGCTGCCTCTTAAGTTTTTTTTTTTTTTGGTATTTTGTGTTTATTGTAGCTTTACATAAACATGTAGTGTTACATTCCATACATCAGACATATCGCATTTAATACAGAGACCCAAATCAGGTAAAGACAGTATAATTCAGTCTAAATGTTTGTTTACGGATTTGGGGGGTATATCCATTTTACCAGTTAACTCGATCATAATACTTCCCCATAGCTGCACCTCCACAAGAGATAGGGACAATCCAAATACTAAAATTAAAGTACTTCCAGAAAAATTCAACTTCTCGGGTTGATTAGCACCCTCATTCCGAACATGACAAAACAAAAAACTTAGTGGTCTCACCATTTAACTCTACATCTGTAGAAAATAGTCACTTCAGTAAAAAGTACACTGTTAATAATTAACCTAAATTAAATTAAATTAAATTAAATGAGCTAATTCAAACCTGTAAGGTTTCCTGAATGATTTAAGGCTTTAAATACAAGGAGCCATAGCTGCAACTTTCAACAGAAAGGAATTTAAATTATAAAGTCTATAAACCTGTAAGTTAATGTCCAAGTTCCTAGCAAAGTCAGACTTTTGATTTCAGTTTTCATCCATTAACCGACAGAGAAACTCCTCCTAGGCCATACTGCTAATATATAAAGTTTTGATTAGGACAGTTGTTAGCAAAGTCCAGACTGCTTACTATAGCCAGTTCAAATGTCCTCTTCCTCTGATTCCTGTTCCGATTCATCCCTGGCTCTACCCCTCGAGACATCGAATTCCCTCTGGATCTGCTGTACTCGCTTGCCTGCTTCTTCTGGATCCGTAAATTGGAACGTCTGTCCCCCGTAGTAAATCCTCAATCTGGCAGGCATCATTAAAGTGTGGGTGACCCCAAGACTTCTCAGCGAGGCCCGAACTCCGTCAAACTTCTTTCTACGAGCTCTTAGCGTAGGAGAGGTCTTGAAAGCAGTGTAGGGTAAAACCCTCGTAATTTAAACTCTCTGTATTGCGGGCCGCCTGCAAGATTTGTTCCTTAATGGCTGCGCTCAGGGTGACTAATAGTACTGTACGAGGGAGATCTTTCTGTGCCCCAGCAGAACGTGGTGTGATTCGATAAGCTCTCACAAATTGCTCCCCAATAGATCGGTCCAGCTGTAGAGCATTAGGCAACCAGGATTTCAGAAACGCTAGTAAATCAGGATTTCTGAGCCCTCAAGTAGTCCAATGAGTCTCACGTTGGATGCTGCTCTGCGTTTCCAATGCCCCAGCGATATCGCAATGCCCATTCTCCCGGGGAGAGCCTCGCTGTGGTTGCTAGGGCTTTCACTGCCTGAGTTTCGGTTGTAGCAGTTTTAGTAGCAGCCTCAATTTTGCAATCTTGTTCACACAGCCGCTGTAGTACCGATTCAATTTGCCATCAATGGCCTGCACTAGCCGCCTGTAGAGCCCTCCATGGTGGTTCACTCGAGGCAGTAGCAGTTGACGTTGGAGCGGCCTGCTGCTCCGTTGAGGGCTGAGTTTTCAATCCGCCCGTGCCGCTCTTGTTTGTTCGCCCCATAATCGATCTTGGTATCGAACTGCTTGGCAAAACTTCCAGATTTTATAAGTTTTTATTATCAGGTTGTACTTCCACGCAGAATAGAAAAATATTGAAATTTTTAACTTGCAGATGCAGAGCTCTTGGAGACCACGTCTTCTCGGTAGAAGTGCTCAACAGCGCCCCCCCTCTTAAGTTTTTAATCGGTAAATGATCGTGTTTTAATCGTATTCCATGGAGCTCTGCAAAAATGGTGCATCAAGCTTGGCAGCTAGCCACGTCCAGAATATATGTATTCTTGAGCATCTCAAAATCTAACACCATACTCCGCTGAAGGTACTGACCTATATGCTAGAGGCCCATTCTGTCCCAGGTCCTGAAGGTGTGATCCCATTTTGCAGGAGGGAAGTGGGGTTCCCAGGCCAGCCGGAGCATTGGCCATAATGTGGCTGTGAGTTTATACTTGTGCCATGCCCTGTGAGGGGCCCTCAAGGTGTCCCTGACTGTGAAGAAAATACTTTCTTGTACATCTTGGGCAATTTGTGGGGCCATAAGCCTGATCTCCAGAGGTGGACATCTTTCTTCCTCCTCTCCTCTTTCCTCCTCCTTCCAACCCGAAAAGTAGGTTGGGGTATACCATAAGTGGGCCACCCTCAGGTGTGCAGCTAAATAATAATTTTCCAGGTCCGGGAGAAATATTCCTCCCTTATTCCTGTGTGCTTGTAAGATTCAGAGGTTTATTCTGGGCCTTTTGTTATTCCAGATTAACTTTGATATTAGTTTGTGCCAGTTTTGAAAATGTGACTTTTGAATAAAGATGGTCAGGCATTGGAATAAGTATAGAAATCCTGGGAGTATATTCATGGTAACTGAATGAATTCTCGAGAACATAGAGAGATTTATCAGTGACCACCATTCTAAATCTTTTTTTACCTGGTTCACTAGGGGGCTGAAATTAGCTTTGAAAAGTTGGGAGGTATGTTTGGTGATGTGTGTACCTAGGTATTTCATTTGGTGGGCTGACCAGTCTAGCAGAAGCAAAGCCCTTATTGCCTGTGAGGGGGTATAGTAAAAAACAAGAATCTCTGTCTTTGATTTGTTGAGTGAGTAGCCTGAGTGTCTATCAAACTCTTCCAAAACTGCCAATACCTGGAGAATTGACTCTTCTGGTCGGGAGGGGGAGAACAGAACATCATCTGCATACAAAGACATTTTCTTGTGCAGTCCTCCCACCTCAATCCTGGAGATGTTCTCAGCTTTCTGAATAGCTTCTGCCAGTGGCTCAATGTATAGAGCAAATAACAGAGGAGACAGTGGGAATCCCTAGTGGGTAACCCTGCCCAAACTAAATCTATCAGAGAGTCCCCTGTTTACCTGGACATATGCTTCTGGGCCTGAGTAAAGTGCTCCAATAACACTAATAAAAGTCTGAGGAAATTACATGCATTGCAGTACTGAGAAAAGGAAGGGCCATGAGACCTTATCAAAGTCCTTTTTGACGTCCAGGCCCATCAGGCAGCTGGAGCCTGGGTGCATTGAATGGTATCAATTATGTTTATGGCAGAGTGAACACTGTCTGGGGTCTGTTGGCTGGAGACAAATCCAGTCTGGTCTAGTTTGATTACATAGCTGTTTTATGACCCCACCTCATGAAGAAGGGCAGAGAAAATGTTCAGCTCTTGCCCAAAAGGTGATATCTCACAGGGACTACAAAATCACCTTTTTGGACAGATTTGCCTAATTGCCATTGTTCATGAGGTGGGGTCCCAAAAAGGCATGTTAAACATTTAGGCTACAAATATGAAAAAATGGCCAAGTTATGCCAGTAAGTTCAAAACACTATTAAAATACATTGAAGCACGTATCTGTCTTTTCAGTTTACAGTCCAGCTTTGAAAAGTGAAGACATGCCTGTGGTCCAGAAAGGATTATGGCATTGGACCCCCCAATAGGTAAGTAAGGGGTTTGGGGGAGTGTGGGGTGGTGGATGCTGAGTGGGAGGGTTGTGTGTGGGGGAGTGTAATGGTGTAAAAGACATGGATGGACTTTTTCTTTTTACAGGTAAAAAAAAGGATTCCTGCACTGGGGATTGGACACCCCCAGTGTAGCTTACTTTCTGGGGGTGCTGAGAAGGAGGGTCAGGTGGGGGATGGAACTATAAATCTATAAAAAAAACTCAAAATAACCATGCAAGCATGTTAGTGCATGGGGGCAGAGAAAAAAATGAGGATTCCTTCACTGTTATTGGGCACCCCAGTGCCACTGTTATCTTTCTGAGGGGATGGTGGTGGGTGCTGAGAGGAAAGGTTGGGTGGGAGGGAGAAAAATATATTAAAAAAAACAAGGAGACCATCACAGGGAACACGATTAGCACTGGGGGATTGGGCACCCCCTTGTGTCATTGTTATGTTTCTTGGGGGGGTGGGAGATGGATGCTGAGAGATAGAGTTGTATGTGTGTGTGTGTGTGTGGGGAATACTTATAATTTAAAAAAACAACCGCTTTCCAACACTGACAATGAGTGGAGCGCTTCACGGGCGCAGTGGTAACTGTGGTGCAACTCCAACAGGTTGTTCGGTCGCAAAGAATGCAAGGAATGTGCAGTCCTTTTTTGATAACAAGAGGTCTGCAGGGCTCTGCCCACTGCAGCCCTAAAAATGAGCATTCTATGGATAACTGGATTTTTGCTATAGTGAAAACCAAGGAACAAAAATCACTTTCATCAATTGATTTTTCGAATGTTTTCAATAACAAACGTTTTCACTAGCATGGGAATCACTTTTAGTGGGAATCGCTTTCATGATGCAGTAGTGAAACATACTAAAGTGAAAAATTTAGTAGTGAAAAACATGAAAGTGAATATGATGTTCCTGAAAAACAATATAATTTTGAAACTTCAAACAAGCAAAAGGGTGTCCCTTGGCTACCCATGGGCCCTGTGATTCAGTGCGACTACAGATGTGTAAGAGCAGGGCTGTCAGGGTCCGATGCCAAAGGAAGGATCTGTCTTGCTGTGATGCAGCTATGGATGCAGATGCACAAGGCCCCAAGAAAAGAGTTCATGGGACTGTCTGTGGGGCTGCGGAAGTGCAGGGCCCACTGGGCTGTGAGCTGCCGTAGGACTACAGATGAAGACAAGCATGGCCATCTGGGCCCTGCACCAAGGGAAGACTCCATCTAAGCTCAGAGCTGCAGTGTAGCTATGCATGCAGATGTGTAGGGCCTTCTGGGTCCTGTGCCAAAAAAGAATCCTTTTCACTATATGGTTACTTGTTTTTTGTTTCACTATCATACTTTTCAGTAATACCATTTTCACTTTCAAAATGTTTCACTTTCTAATGTTTTCATTATAGAACATTTTCACTTCTGTGAGAATCACATTCATGAGAATTGCTTGTGTGATGAGCTAGTGAAACATAAAAAAACCTGAAAATTAAGTAGTGAAAAATATGAAAGCAAAAATTACATTACTGGATCAAAAACAAATAACCATATAGTGAAGAGGATTCTTCTCTTGGCACAGGGCTCAGACAGCCTTGCATGTGTGTATCCATTGCTGCACACACTTCTTGGTGGAGGGCCTGGATGGCCTTGCTTGTCTACATGTATAGTTATGTGGCACTGCAGGGTTTAGAGGGCCAAGGGCTTCCACAGCCCCATGGACAGCCTCATGGATTCTTGTCTTGGAGAGTGTGTGTCTGCATTCATACCATATATACTCACTCATAAGTCGGTCCACTCATAAGTCGGGGGGTGCTATTCAGCTTAGAGCAACAGCGCACTCTGCAAAACCCGCTCATAAGTCGGAATGCCTTTTTGTGAACAGAATAAGAGTGATGGCAACAGAATTCTAAAAAGGAAAACATCTTTTATTGATTCCAATACGTAAAAAAAAAACCAAAAAAAAACGAGCACATTTCTCTGGAAGCTTCTGTATCAGTCCCCATCAGTCCCCATTGCTGAAACCCAAAAATTCAGTATCATCCTCATCATCTGATTCAGACTATGTAGCTGCTGTGAAGTAAGGGGGATGTCCTTATACATGTCAGCGAGCTCTGCCGAATTGTTGTCCTCTTCTCCTTCATCTGATTGAGTGGCATCAGAGCACAGCAGATCATTGTAAAGCAGATGGTCTTCAGTTCCATCAAGGCTATTCGAAATTCCACATTTTTTAAATGACTTAATGGCCTCAGCTGATATAGCATTCCAGGCATTGCTTACCCACTCTCATACCCTATAATAGCTAGGCTTTTTTAGATTCCCTCCTGCAGTCAGTTCTTCATCACCTGCAACCCAAACAAACCTGTCAGTGTGAAGAGTGTGTAGGTAAACTAATTAAACCACAATATAACCCACAATCAAACCCAGAAATAATAAAAATGATCTTTACCTGTTACCATCCACTGCCGCCAGGATTCCCTCATGTTCACTTTAAATAATTTATTTAGGTGTACATCTAGAGGCTGTAGTAATGATGTACAACCACCTGGAATCACTGCAGAGTGTGTTTGTCGGCTTCTCAAATTCTGTTTTACAGAATCCACAAGATGTCCATGAAACATATCCCACACTACAAGGCTTCGCTTGTTTAAGAATGAATCAGGGCATCTGCTCCAAATTTCATCTATCCATTTGTTAACCAACTCTTCATTCATCCATCCACCCCTTTTCATTTACTGCTACTAGAACACCCTGTGGCATTTTTTCTTTCGGTTGTGTTTTTCTTTTAAATATCACCATTGGTTTTAGCTTAGTCCCGTCTGCAAGGCAACAAAGAACCACCATAAAATAAGATTTCTCAGCTCCAGAGGTCCGGACTGTGACAGTTTTCTCACCTTTTATATGAACCGTTCTATCTGAGGGAAGAACAAAACTCACTGCGGTTTCATCTATGTTGTCAGTAGAAATCAGAGGGTAATTATATTGCTTTCACTCTTTTAGCACAAAGTTGAGAAAACTGTTCACCTTTCTGTTCACATCTTTGGGGAGTTTTTAGGCAGTATGTGTTCTCTGCCTTAAAGTTAATCTGTACCCCCGCATAAAATGGGTACACCACCCACCTGAAGCTTTGAACTGAATGGAAGTACTTTGTGAAATCGCCAGTGCCTGCAGTCTGATTGAAATTCGGTTAACAATATACCCCTATTGCCTTAGCTGGAGAACCCACTCACAAAGCTTTACCTCAATTGCTGCTATGGGTGAGGTGGACAACTTAATTCTTTTAACATTTCTGTCAAGGGATAGAAGATCAAATTTTTTAAGCGCCAATCTCGAATGAGTTTCTCGTTCACATTAAATTCTCTCTCTGCAGCGGCATTGCCTTTTGATTCTGCATACTGAACAACTTTTAACTTATATTCAGCAGTGTAGGAGCAGCATTTTCTTTTGAAGGAGGCCATCAATCTACCGTAGAAAGTGGTGTGAGGTGAATGGATGGTGAAGCGAGGCAGTGCAAGCGATTTTTATTAAACAGCTGCTATATTGGGTTAATCACATAATTACTATCAGGCCATTAAAAAAAAGCACAGGCTCTTTAGCTAAGTACTTAAGTACTTGATATGCCACCATTATTAAGCAGCTATGTAACTGCAGCACAGATGAAGCTTTGAAATCAATTAACACAACACCAGCTGACAAACGGCTGACAATCGGGGTGCAATACAGTAAATTGCGGCTGATAAATTCTTCCCATGCATTTAGCTGTTTGCAATTTGAGACACAGGTTTTCAGTGTAAGATTTCATTACTCACACATAAATCAGTACCCCTAACTGTTGGCACTTAAAAAGTTCTCAAAAAAAATGACTTATGAGTGAGTATACAGTATACGGTAGCTGCACTGCAGACAAATGGGCTGTTTCCTTGCTGCAGGGCCATGAAGCAACACTCTTGGCCTGGAGAGAGACAGTACAGTGTTGCCCGCATGGGCAACAAGTGACCATATAGTGAAGATAATTCTTCTTTTGGTATACTGCCCAGAGGGCCCTGCATGTCTGCATTCATAGCTGCATAGAAGTACAAGGCCCAGAGGGCCCTGTGCTTTTGCAATCAGATGGACTCTTGGCCCTGCATGTATACATCTGTAGCCACAGAGAGGCAGAGGATGCAGAGAGTCCTGCATTCCCATAGCCCACCAGACTGTCTCATGGATTCTTTGCATTTGTAGCCACATGGAAGTACAGGGCCTCTGGGCCCCTGAACTTCTGCAGGCTGATGGACTCTTCCCTTGGTGCAAGGCCCACTGGGCCCTGCACATTGCTATCCATTCATGCAGGTCCCAAATGGACATGCATGAATGAGAATATGATCCCACTATCACAAAACTAAAGGAAATTCATTGCCAAAAAGCTGCGTTAATGCAGACCTTAGGGTTGAAGAATGCAAAGTGGACAAAGTAAGGAAATGTAAATCATTAGGGTTTGGGGAATCAGAAGTCTTGGCAAATTGGTGGGGTGGTGTTCCTTGGGGTTATCAGTCCTAATGCCCATCATGTGCCTTGAGCAAGCAAACATGACCTCTTGCTTCAAGTCCTATGTGAACAAAGCTATGACTAAGCTGGCCCACTGGCACAGTGGTTGTGTAGCCACTTGCAACACCAGTGACCCAGGTTCAAAAGAAAACTCGGGAAGCTGGAGGGCTGGCTGGGAGAGGGAGGAGGAGGAGGGTGAGCATCCAAGGGACTACTCTCCTCCTCCTCCTCCTTTGGGGGGAGAGTCACACTGCTCGGTGCATGCTTGGCCCCTAGCGGTGTGCTGGGTGAAGGAACACCAGAGCCTGAAGAGGTCAGGGTGGAGGGACAGGCAGATGTTTACATCTGTCTGTGGGTGCATGGGCTGATGTCTTGGCATCATTGCACACTGCATTCTTTCTGGAGGAACTTACTAACAGGAAAAATGTCCCCATGCCTCTGGACCTCCTGGCCCAGCCACCAGCCCTGTGCATGGCTGTAGTAGGGGTACCCTGGGCATTGCCATTCCCTGGGATGGCTCTGCCACCTGGGGGTAAATGCATGGGGCTGGAAGTCCTATGGTGGAGTGTATTAAGGAGTCGGGGGGATAGCCAGAGATGAAGCAACTGCTGGGGTGCCACAAACAATAAACTGAAAAAATAAGAAAGCTATGACTGATTCTGTTGATCACATGTGGTTGTACATTCTTGTCTACCTCTAAACAGTATATGCTTATGAGGCACTGGCTCAGAGCTGCACCTTGTTCTTCACACAAGAAGCTATAGGCTGGGGGATGGGCATTAGATTTGGCAACCCCGAGGAATAACACATCACCAATTTGTCAAATCTCCCAAGTCTCCAGACACTAATGTTTTTCATTTCCTTACTTTGTCTGCTTTGTATTCTTCAACCCTAATGTCATTAACACAGTTTTTTTGCAATATATATATATATATAAAATGGGTAGGAAAATTTAGTGAAAATCTGGTTCATGGACTGGATAAAATACACCACATGACTGTACATTATTTATTTATTTATTTAGTTTTTGTTGACTGGGTAAGTGCACTAGACAAATCCTGTTTATTTTCAGGCATGACCCGGGGAAGGGGGATACAGATGAATGCCAGCTGACCTTGAACCAGATGGACACCAGGGACATTCCCCTACTCTTTTCGATAAGTGCCATGGGATCTTTAACATCCACTTGAACTACCACCAATCCAGGCAGATGGGACCTCGGTTTAACGTCTCATCCAAAAGATGGCACCTCAGAAGTGCAGCATTCCTCTCATGCTGCACTACAGTGTCAGTACTGGGATATTAACCCAAGTGCCAGATGTGGGAACTGAACCCACAGCTCTCTGATCTCCTGGCCTCAGAGGTCAGTGTGCTACCTACTGAGCCGCTGACACTGCTAAAGTGCTAAAGTATGCAGACATTAGAAGAAAAACATGCTCTGTGGCTGCAGGAAAGCATACTCGAACTGTCAGTGTGTACTGAAGATGTGCTACATGGATTTGCCTAGGTTTGTATCACTATGGCACACAGAGAAAGCCTCAATGAAACACCACTCTGCACTCTCGAGCCTCAGTCAGAGACACTTGTATAGTGCCATCAACTCCCTTCGACTGCTCTACCAGTATTTGAGGAGGAACAGCATACGTACCAAATTAAATGGGTAAACATCTGTGGACAGCCTTGGGCAAATGCCTGATTTTCGCATTTATTTTTTAGGTTCTGGGATTGTCGCAGAAATCCTGACTCCAACTCTGGCTTCTGCTTCTGCTTCCACTTCTACCACTGATGTCCCTGATGTCACGGAGCCACAGGCCACCCTACTAACAGAGGATGCCACCCGAAAGAGTCCGAGCTCAGATGTCCCTGATACGACTGAGCTGTCTAGCTGTCCAACAGAGGTTGCCACCTGACTGTGAGCAACCAGGCGAACCAGGGTTGCCATGGATACCAGTAAGTCCCATTTAATTTTCTATACTGTAAGTCATTTGAACAGCAGTACTTTATAAGCAGCATCAACACTAGCATTAGGTTGATTTTGTTTCATTTATTTTTTAGGATCCAGTCAGAGCAGCAACAATAAGCCATGCTGATGATGAAGTACAAGCTGCAAGAGGTTTTCTTTCCACCTTAAGTTCTGCACATACTGTTTGCTTAATAAACTTGTTCATGCACTTAAACAGCATCGATAGTCATTTTTATGCTGATGTTGCATATATCCCGTTTTTCGGGAAATATTAGCGTTCATTTTAATTTCGCACATTAACTTTACAGCCAATATGGCGAAAATAAAATGAACATGAATATTTGCTGCTATACAGTACCTCCTAAGGTCTGGCTGTAATACATCACTGATCACCCCCAAACTTAAAACCAGGTCTGGGGAGTCCTCCTTTGCTTATGCTGCCACTATGCTGTGGAACTCCATTCTGCCTGATATTTGACAATGTCTAACTGCTGCCTCTTTCTGTAGCAGGTACCATGAACACCAACTTAAGGTGTCAAAGTGCACCTTTCCCTGAGTTTGTACTACTTGTTTATGTATTGTTACCTATTATGGTATGGAGTTATCATACAGTTATGTAAAGTTCAATAATGTATCTCTCCATCCCACAATGACCGCACACCTCCCACTGTGACCACACACCTGCACTACTTTCCATCCCTCAGAAACCAGCAGCAAGATCACGCTACACTAGGCACACTCAGACTGCCACACACACACACACACTCTTGGCACACACAGGATGCCACACATACACTTGGCACACACAGGCTGCCACACATACACTTGGCACACACAGGCTGCCACAACCACAAGACAGTAAATCTATATAGCTGCCCCACACTGCAAACAATTATCTGGCTGGTCCTGCCATGATTTGTACAGTGAAAAAGTAATAAAAAAAAAAAAACTTATCTGGTTGATCCTGTGATTTTTATAGTGTTTTAAGTGTAATCAGTTTCACTTTCTTGTTTGACTGTAGCGTGACCCTGTGGTGTTCATTCTGGCAAATGACATGTTTGCAAAGTTACAGAATAAGGAATGTTTTGTTGAAAAAGCATGTAAATGTGTGCTTTAAGCTAAATTTAGTGAGTTTTTTTTTTTGTGAAAGAAGCCGTCAACTATAGAACAAGGAAAGTGAGTGAGTCGGCAGCTTCAGAAGAGTAGACACAAGCATGAGTGAGTGTTGCTGTACTGTAACAATGTTTGCTCAGGCTTGCATCTACACTTCTGAAGCCACTGACTCATTTGATCTCCTTGCTCTACAGTTGGTGGCTTCTTGTAAAAGTTCTTTTACTTCTATATAAATAAACATTTTACTATTTTACTACTACTTAAATGAAACACTAATTTGTGCCAGACAAGGACTACTTTTTACCCCACCCCCAATATGTGTGGTCATTTTATAAGATAGAGAATCCACTGCAAGGTATGCACTCCTGCTCTGATATATGCATGCCTTGGGTGGTGGAATGCAGTCAGCCTGCAGCCTCATGCATCACAACACACACCAAGGTGTGCATATATCAGATCATGGCTGCACACCCTGTAGTGAATTATCTATTACACACATACACACACACACACACACACACATATATATATATATATATATATATATATATATATATATATATATACACACACACACACACACACACACATTGACAGTGCTAGGTGGTTTAAAACATGGGTCAAACTGGACCCACTGGTGTAAAAAATGTGGGTCTAAAGAGGAACCTGATGTGTCAAAACATAATCAGTGGCAGATTTTTAACAGTTAATGTTTCCTTCCTTGAGATATTGTTATAGAGTAGGTTACCAATTTGGACCCACTGGTAGAGGAAAAAGGTCAATTTTGGAAAGGATGCAACTTTTGCCCTTTTGGTACATACCATTACGTGTGTGTGTGTGTGTGTGTGTGTGTGTGTGTGTTATATATATATATATATATATATATATATATATATATATATATATACACTTTTTAAAGAAATGAACTAAGCAGCCTTTGAGGACTCTAAAACTGCAATTTATATTAGCAAGCATAATTAAAAACACATGTAGAGTATTTTTCCTACCTATAGTAGAAACAACTGTTCCAACAAAGTAGAAGGCTCCTGTGAAGTCCCACCTGGGCCTAAGGGTATCCATCCTGACCCCTGCAGCCATGGCAACCTCATACTCTTTCAGAAACCGCCTGAACTCCCCTGGGCTAATGTTGAATCTCTGGGAAAAGTTGGACAGAGTCTTGTTCCACCGCTGGTGGTTCTCCACCTCCATAGGATGCTCTATAGCAGAGAATATAGCAGCTCCAAACATCAGGTACACCACCATGAGAAAAGCCAACAAGAAGAACCGGGCATTATCTTCGTTCAGGTGGAGATCACAGCACCACCAACAGCAGCATCCTGGGGAGTCTGAGTGGGTGGCCATCATTTAACTCTGGATGGCAAAGGAGAGACCACAGGTTCTGGTCTTCAAGTAACATTTCCAAGCGCATCTCATTTCAATGCGTCTTTAAGTTAACCTCACAAATGCTCATTTCTCTCACCACTCTCCATTTCTTGGTGAAAGTGAACCAACTGCATACTGCAGGAAGATACTAACGGGCATTTTTTTCAGTAGAAAACATTTTTAAATATATTGCTAGAGTCTGTCATATGAAAGGACCAGCAAAACAATTGTCCATTGGGAGGAAAACTAAGGATCCCTTGCCACCCGTCCCTATGTCCCTGATAGAAACATGCGGTCGCCTTGCACAGCACACTGAACATTAATTTTCTCGCTTTGTTACTTCACCAGCGTCCACAGAGTCATTGATTTCCAACAGTCTTTTCCTAGCATCCTTTCTGATTGATCTCGAAGAAGCAGTTTTTTTTTTGTTTTTCTAGGCTGTTTGGAGAGGACGTTCTTTTTTTCAGCTGCAGTAATGGGGTGAGTCGCCCAGTCACATTTCAACACCACGGACAACACTTCAATAACGATCTCTGATGGCGTCTCCGAAGTGGATGCTCTATACAAACAAAGGAAAAAAAATTAAGCTTTTCTTTTTTTGCAACAGTTTCAACTAAATCGGCTTATTCCGAATAACATAAAGGAACAGTGTGCTTACATTTTATATACAACTGCATTTTACTAATAGCTGGTTAATAACTTGGTTCTACTGGGAATCAGGCAGCACCTAACAGTAATATGCTGCACAGTATACAGAAAATGGCACGATAGGTTCTCCTGCAACACGCAGTTTGGAGTATTTCTTTTTATAACCCCGAAGTCTACAGTCTGCATATGTGCTAGATGTTGTTGCTGTTGGTAAAAGCATAGGCATGGGGAAAATGACACTTTCCCCTTCATATAAATATTGTTTCAATTACGTGCTACCAAATGTGTATGGTGCTGGAAACTGATAATTCCCCAGCCTGATTTGTTTACAGGAACTCACTATATCTCGGGGAGTAATTCTCCTCGGCACCCAACAGCCTGGTGGTTCATTTAATGTAGAAATACTGTCTGAATAGATCTTCTGGTCGAACAATTTTAAAGCTGCAAGGACTTGCCGTAGTTCCAAAATTCCCGGAGAAACAATTTCCCAGACAACTAAAATCACTTCTTGTATGCATGCGCTATAATGAGGATGATGATGATAACGACGAGGATGATTACTTAATAACAGCAGGAGCTTTCTTCTGCGTTGTGCTGATCACACGGAATGTCTCCCAGTGTAATTCTAACTCTCTTACCAATGTCATGTCCTTACTAAAATCCTGTCTTTTTTTCCACCGCCTACGACTGCAGAGCTTAGCTCTGTGTGTACCCCTTCACCCTCTGTAAAAATGATGTGCTTACCATTTATCTGAGTGATGATTCTGATGGAACAATTCTCGATAACTTATCTTGATTATGTACTTCTTTTCTCTTGTAACTAACTACCTGTATGCTCACTGACAAGCATGTTGTGGTACTGTGCATAGTATTAAAGACACTACATAAAACAAGCCAAATCAAGATAATTCTCTACTTGTACTTGCCTTTTCTCTCACCCAAAGCACGCCACAAGGCACTCATAAAAACAAGAGATACATAACTACACAGATTATGCAAATATAGATTGGAGTTCTGTGATATAGTGAGAAAATAGTTTTGGCTTCAGGAAATATTAATTACTGTCAGTCAATGATGAATCCCTTAGGGTCAATATTTTCTCACTGTATCCTGAATCAATAGCAGTCAATATAACCTTGCATGAGTTGCATACCCTGCCCCCCCACACACACACATTAACCTGGTCCCTGGTGCAAGTGGTCTCTCCTCCCTACTCATTTTTTATCACATACATAGTGCAAGAAAGGCAAAAATACCTCTTCCTCGGGTAACAACAACTTATTGAGGGTGGAAGTATATCTGACCCTCCACTGTGTGCAGTGGGACCTACAAAAACTGATAACTCTCCCAAAAATGAAATAGACCTGGGACATCTTAAACAGAGATACTAAGAAGAAAGGCCCCGGGGACCAACAAGTTACTGTCCCACAGGCTCAAAAAGCAAAGAACCCAGATTCTTATCACCAAAATGTACAGCCCACAAAAGCAGC
Organism: Neoceratodus forsteri; assembly: GCA_016271365.2. Lineage (NCBI taxonomy): Eukaryota > Metazoa > Chordata > Ceratodontiformes > Ceratodontidae > Neoceratodus > Neoceratodus forsteri. The sequence goes on from CM028132.1 coordinate 503,959,947, forward strand.
AGTTAGTCTACAACTCTACATTCTTGCAGTACTAAATACTACTATGTACAGTTTTATTCCACCACCTACCAAAGACCAACCCCTGACCAAACTGAACACTTCCTCCAATCTCTCCGCCTTCCTCAGTTGCAACCAGCAGATGCTTAGCTGCTGATTGCCCAGTCATGGACTGTGAATTTGATATAGCTCTCTCCAAATGTAAAGCCCAGAAAGTTCCTAGCCTGGATGGGTATTTGGCACAGTTTTACAAGAAATTATGTTTTTTTTAATTATTCTTTTCGTAACTGGGTAAGGCCCACTAGGCACAAGTGTCTGTTCTCAAGGGTGACTCGTGAGCACTAGGGAGGTTAAATGACTTGTTCAGAGTCACACAGTATGCAAGTGGAGGTTGTGGAAATCAAACCCAGCTCTTCCTGTTTAATGTACCAAGCTAATTCACAGCTCATTAATCTAACCTCTAGGCTATATTGCCAGCCCTTAGGAAGACCTACTCCCACAACTCCTGCACACTTTCTACCTTGTTCAAACGATGGGTCAGGCATCTAATTCTTGGTGATATGCTACCATCTCAACTATATTAAAATCTAGTAAGGATCCCACAAGAGGAGACTCCTACAGACCTGCGGCCATCCTAAACATGGAGTTCAGATTATTCACTTCCATATTTGCTCAAAGACTTGATAAAATTCTTCCCTCCCTTATAAATCAAGATCCGACCGGTTCCATTCACACACGACAAACAGAAGACATTAAAAAAATGTTACACCTCCATTGTCAGGTATTTAAGTGATAACAATCAGGGAGTTGGAGTATACTTAAGCAATAAGGCACGACAGGGTGTGGTATATCATAGGACATCATCACTCCTTGGGTGGTTGGGCATCAGGCCGCTGGCCAAGTGAGTTCAACCACCCAAGAAGTGCCGATATCCCATGATATACCACACCCTGGAGTGACTTATTGTGATTATGAACTGAGTTTCAAGTTTTATAAATAAAAAAATAAAAGAAACAGGTTTTAAAACATTTTTGAATGAGTTTTTGGGTGGTGTAGGAGTACATTTTTAAAAAAATAGTTCTCAGACAGTTGTGAGCAAGGATGCTGGTGGCGCTGGAATTTTTTGAAGTTGTGATGATGTAGCCCGATATCATCACGGCTTCCAAGAGCTCTGGGCCAATCAGATTCCTCTATTTATGATCCTCAGTTCATAATTAAACCATATACCCCTCCAGGGAGTGGGTATACTGGTGGATTTACCACGGCTGGTGTGGTTCGATCACGAGGCACAGTAAAGTGACTTAACCACACCAGAAGTGGTAAATGCACCAGTATACCCACTCTGTGGAGGGGTATATTGTTATTATGCAATGTTCTGTTTTTTTAAAAGGAGATGGAAAAAAATAAGTTTTTTTTTTGGGCGGGGATTTTAAGTTATGTATGTTATATTTGTTAGTGCACCTGAAAAGAAATAGTGCTGTTTGGTAGTGTATTCAGCTAGCGCAGCTGTTGACGAGCTTGTCCTGAACAGCTCAAAGGGAACGCTCCACAAAGGCTTTCAGGTGAATCGGAGATACTGTACTAGTACACACAGTAAAGGAAGTGTGGTTGGACCATAGGCAAGCATTAATTGATCCTCTCGTCTAGGGATGTTTTTAAATGATGAGACATGGGTGAGAGGGAAGAAGTAAAGAGTGAACCATTAATGAGCAGTGGGACAGAAGCACTGATTGACAGAGAAGCTGCAGGCATGTTGAGCCATCGACGAGCTGTTGAGGTATGAGGCTTCTAGATGGCCACTACACTCCACAGGTCTGCAAGTTTTGTTGTTTTTTTTTTTCCAGTGGCTGAAAGCGGGGATTGAGATATGGAGAGGACGACTGTTTGGGGAAGTGGAACGCAGTCAAATGGCCTTTTAAAGAATTATTAGGAGGTGAGGAGGGTGGAGTTCTGCATTGTTGTTTGTGAAGTTGGTATTTTTGAGAGTGTTGGATTTGTACTGCTCGCAGTGATTTTGGGGGGAGTTTGAGATGCGGCTGAGTGGTGGCTGGCATCTTTTCCTGTAGGTACACTGCAGGATTTACCACACTGAAAAGGTGGCAGCCAACCAATCAGATTGTCAGATTCACGTCTTTGGATTTACCCCATTGTATAAAAAGCAATAACCATCTTCTGCAGATGATTAAATGCCGAGGTGAAGTCGAGGCATTTAATCATGCACAGAAGCCAGTTACTGTGAGTATACTCCTGCTCCCTGATTACTGTTACTATAATACAAGTTGAAGTTACTCTTGAAGTTTATTTTTGTGCAGTAATGTAAAGCACGATCAGCGAATGAGATGGTATGTGCCTGGGTCAGTGTCAGCAGGGGCACCATAATCACCTTCCTTAGTAAGAGCAAGTGCATGTGGCTGTCAGCATCTGCATTCCAACAACAGACATGGAGAGACTCCAGAGAGATCAGTAGCAGTTAAGTAACACAATGCATCAAATAGTAACAATGTGATCCAGTGTGGGAGTGTTCAGCTTCAGTCAAGGAGGGGAGCGTGAGCAGTTTTGGCCTGCCAGGGGGCTGTGGGGAGTGAGGCAGTGGAGCAGTGAGGGGGGGTTTGCGGTCAGAATGGGGCATGACGCAAATAAACTGCTAAGTGAGCTCAGAGTGTGACTGCCAGTGTAAGTCAAATGTTTGAGAGTAAGTGAGACCAACATACCTTTTCAGTAAGCACGATGTGACTCAGACCACCTGCATGAAAAAATCATAATTTTAGACAGTGTGTCTTTGAGCAACTTGACCGAATGTGGCAGGTGTGCAAACAGCAAGGTCAGATCAGGTCTGGTCAGGACATGAATGGTGATTAACTAACTGTGGGTGAGGTTTAAATGAATAACTGATGCCGTGGGTGGGGTTTAGGTGAATAACCGACTCGGGGGCTTTTTGCAGGTAGTTTGTGGGAGAATAACTGATGGCAGTTCTGAATTCTGTCTGGCTGAGAGGAGATGCCTCTCGTATAATTCTTAATAACCAGCCTTTCCTTGTCCTCAGTTTAAATGCAGAGAAGGCCTTTGATAAGGTGGCAATTTCCTTTCCACTGGGACATGACTTCATTCAAATAGTTCAGAGTCCAAATATCACCCAATTCCTGGTAACTACTTACTCTTAATTATAAACCTCTTTCTCAACAAATTCAGCAAGATCTCAGATTGTGGGACCTGTTGCTGCTGGGATTGGCACAGTGAATTGCATCATCTGAATGAATACCCTCACAAAACTCTTATACTTGTTTCAAACTCTCCCTATACCTGTCTCTGTCCAGGACTTTTCCCACTGAGATAAAGGTCTCTTGAGGTTCTTATGGTAGTGTAAATGTCCAAGGATACAATATAAAACTGTGCACCTCCCTAGAGGAAAAGGAGGACTAGCCCTCCTGAACCTCTGATTCTATTTCCAAGCAGCACAATTATGCACCCTTTTTCTACTGGCTCTTTCCTGGCTACATCAGCCACTGGAAACGAACCAAAATCATGCAAGACCATTTACAACCCATTGAGCATGTTATGTTTACCTGTCCTAGACCAAACTTACTCACTTCAAGTGATCACCCCTGAACATATCTCTTTGGACTGCTGGGTTCATACAGTTCATAGCTCAGTCAATACAGAGCACTTCACATTGTTCTCAGCCATTGCCTATATTAACCAGTTCTTGCTACCTAAACTAGTTCTCAGATATAGATGTTTTACACTTCCTGGACTATCTTATTTCTTTTAACTAGCAGAAACAGACCTAATAATTGACTTTGCTGCCATTAATGATCGATATAACCTGCAAATCACAGATCATGTTCAATACCTGCAGATCAGGCATCACTTACAAATCCTTTCAAACTCCAGTCATCTTCCTCTCCCTCATAGTTCTTTCATCTTCTCTGAAAAAAAAACATTACGAGACCCCCTTCATATCTTATATCACTCCTGTATCAAGCCCGACTAGCCCAAATGTTAACATCAACAGCCCACCTACAACATAAATGTCCTATAGAATTACAGACCCACAGCCAGGACCAGCAGTGGGATCAAGCTGTGGCAGAATCACACAAAGTCACCTCTCCTCTGATATATCGGAAATTGTCTTGGTAAATTCAGGTGTGTTGTTTTATAACTCTAGTCATACAATCAAGCATCAGACCCACTTTATGGTAGCATATTGGAGACAGAGTGACAAACAAACAGCACATCACACTTGTGTATTCTGGGCATGTCCCATTATTGGGCTGCTCTGGACTGAAATTCAATGAACAACACTAGATGTACTGTCTGTGCCCCTTTCACTGGAAGGTCCGGTTTTTACTCTCCATCCCCCCATACTTGGAAATCCTAAGGTGAAATATCTTCTGTGTATCCTAACTATAATGGCCAACAAATCCATTACTAAGGCATGGCTACAAACCCTCCCCCTTCAAGTACTGATTGGCACAAACTGGTGACCCAGATATACTGTACTCCATGAAAAAAATAACACATAGGCTTCATGAGAAAACAGATTTACTGTTGGCCAAATGGACTCCCTGGACCCACTGCATTATGGAGCTAGACAATGGTGACTTTGTTCCATAGGGAACACAGAGCCACTTAAGTGAGATATCTTCTTTCCATTCATTTTGTTACCTAAAAAAGAGATGCCAAGCAGTTAGTCATCTTGAAATGATGGAGCATCCTACTATACCTTAGGTTTTCAGTATCTGCAGCAATGTTTTCTCTATTTCCCCATGCCCCTTTTCTTTTCCCAGTTTATCCTTTCCTTAGTCCTTATTCCATACCCTTCTCTTTTTGTTTGACAGGCACAATTACTGTATGTTTAACTGTCAATATTGTGTAAATGGCAGACATAATTGTTACAAATTTACGCATGTTACTACCCGTTAAGTTCATGACTGATTCTTAGACATGTAAACCAAGCAGGACCTGCAGCACTCCTAAGGACAGGTATTAAGCTGTACGTACAGTTATAAAAATGGAAAATAATAAAAATCTTCATGCAAAAATTGTTCTTTGTATTCCATTGGCTCCTTACCCATTCCTGGTGCCAGTATCCCTAACATTCCTCCTGACTCTGAGACAGCCACCAGCACTTAACCTCTGCTCACCTCTGCTGCAGGGCACCATCTCATGCAAGCACAGTCACTTGCATTATTTGAGTAACTTTGTGGAAACAGTACTAACACATGAACAATACTGATAAACTTATGTGTGTAATGTGTAACTAGGTTTCTGAGCCAGCCTGCCTTGCTGCTGACCCCACACCTCCACTATGGGTCACTACCTGTGTTGGCGTATGAGGGGTGGGTTACACAAAGCATATATATTGAACCCAGGAACTGAGGTGTGCCATGGCACTGGGGAACCTGCACAATCATGATGAGGCACCAGTAAAACACAGGAAGCACAGAGTGATGTCATCTGCTTTAGCCAGTGTCAAGTCATAGGTTTCATTCTGTAATAAGATGTTTTAAACAGATAAATGCTTTGCCCCACTGGGGACTGCAGGTGCGGAAGTTACAATGGAGTACTGTATACAGTACATGCTCATTAACAGCTCAGTCAGTGGCCGATGATGTGGAGAGTGGAGGGCTTTGCTAGTTGCCAGCTCAGGGAAGGGATGGGTGGAGTGGAGTGGTGAGGCACTGCCTGCTGGGTGGGGGGTGGGGGTTGGGGTCCACTGGACACCAGGAAATAGAGTGTGCTTATTGGCCATTTGCTAGATCAGAATTAGGGAAGGGGTCCACTAGACACAAGGGCAGTATATAGATGTAGATGTAGATATAGGGGATACCTAATGGGTGGACGTGTAATACACTAGATATCTGAATGAGTGAAGAGTAACCTCTGGTAACCTCATGAGTGGCAGAGCATAGTGGGCCATGAGTGATGGTTTTCGAGGTCACTCTCCATGAGTTTAGATATCTAGTGTATTACATGCCTGCCCATCATGTGTGCGATTCATACAATAGGGCCACTTTTTGTGGTGTTTAGTTTTTTAGTAGCGAGTTTATTTTGTTAAAACAAAGTTTAAGTTTACTGTTGTTTCTGGGTGCATGTCTAGTATTGTTTCTTGGTGTTAAGTCTCATTTTTTGAATGAGCTTAGGCTTGTGCTTTCTGATTGGTTTGTTGTGCATCTTGAGAGTTGAAATTACACTGTCATTGGGCATAATTTGCATGTGTGAAAATATGGTGGTTTGGGTTGTAGGCTCAGGAGACTTACAGGGTGTGCCGTCCATTAGGAGCAGTTTATACACGGATTTTTCACACAGTGTATTACTTCACCCCTATTGTATAACTATATATATATATAAATGTACACACACATGAGCGGATTGGGGAGCGGGGCCACTAACCACCATGATGGATGGGCTGAGAGGGTGGAGACTGCAGGACAGGACTATGACTGGGGCTGGGGCTGTGTTGGGGGACTTGTCACACCAGGGATGGGGATTGAATGATAGGAGGGTCCACTATACACCAGGGAAAATGTATTACAGTTTGGGTGAGGGATCGGATGGGGGGAGGGACTACTAGCTACCAGAGAATACAGTTATGTCAAATGGGGTGGGCATCGGGTGGGGGGAGAGATCACTGGACACCAGGGAATACAGTTCTGTCATATAGGGCAAGGGATTGCATGGGGGAAGGACCACAGGACACCAGGGAAACTCTTTCATTCCCAGCCAGCAATTGAGGTGGGGGAAGGACTGCTAGCCACCAGGGAAGTTGTAGCTATATATGTGATAAGGACGGAAATCAGCAGGAGGAACCACTAACACCAGGGAAAATGTTATTGTGAACTTTGGGCCAGTGATCAGCAATCATGGGGTGGGGGAAGAACATTTGCATCAGGGAATATGTTATTGTGAACTTCGGACAGGCAATCAGCAATCATGGGGGGACCACTAGCACCAGGGAAAATGTTATTGTGAACTTTGGGCTGATGATTGGTGATCACGGGGGGGGGGCAACTAGCACCAGGGGACTTATTTATTTCTACTCAACTGGTGATTGGCAAAGGGGGGACACTTGACACCAGGGTCACAGGACTGTCTCTAAGGCAGGGGATGGGGGGGGCATGCTAAACTCACTGCCACTTATGTAAATGGGCCCATAATGGGCATGCAAATGGTCACGTAGCATCTTTCATGCCCAATGGACTCATTTATATGGCCACTTTAGTGAATTTTTAACAGTGCACGTGCACAATTCATTGTAAAGCCATACTCCTGGCTACATGTCAGGGTGGCACTAGTGGGGTTAGAACTAGTGTATTAGGGTTAGGGCTGACTCCAACTGGCCTTATTCTCAGTCGGATCACGAGGTGCACTTTCTGGCTGAGAATAACAATATTAGACACTTGGGCAAATGTAAAGCACAGCGCAAACATTTGTGCTGTGCTTTGAGATTTTTTGTGAATCTAGCCCCTGGAGTTTTAACTACATCACAGTTTGTGCATAGAACTCTGAGTATGGTTCTGTTAGGACAGTAGCTTATTCTTGGCATTCTGTATACAAACTATGACCTAGTAAAAACTCCAAATTACTGTTCCCATGAAAAGAACTGTGTAGAATGTTGTCCATAACAGGAAAACAACTGAGAACATAGTTTTTCACATCAGTGTTTATTCAGGTACAATTAAATGTGGCTCATTGGGAGGCAAGTCTTCCTTTTCTGTTATTAAGAACATTACTAACTGCCGCAAATTAGCACACATTTCCGGTCCCCTTTAACATATCAAGATATCATGTTAGGTACTAAGATATTAAATACATCAAAATTGGCCTATTGATAATTGGCCAATAGCAACAGAACATAGAGAATAATGTATAGGCAATCATACACAACAAGGCTGTGTTTCCATTGAGGGGTTGAGAGGACAGCATATGGACCTCAAGAGTGAAGCTCGAGAGGTTCATGCTGTCATCCCAACCTCAAGATGGAAACAAATGCCAAGTTGTGTATGGTTGCCCATATTTTATTTTATATAGTATATGGTTTTGTACACAGAAATCACAGAAGTGTTACCTCCTTAAATAAAAACAAAAGAAAACACAAAAAAACTTTCCATTTCTTTGTACAGTTTTATAATCGAAATTAAATTTATAGACTTTTACAAATTAATAGGTACAAATTTGGGCACTGGGTGGTTAGTAATCAGCTAGGTGCTAGGTGAACGAGGAATTTAAAATGTTATGACCTTAGAACTGTGCTGAACAACTGCTTGGAATGTGCACAACAGCACCTTGGAATGCACACAACAGTTTAGAATGTGCACATCAAGGTTTTTGAGCAGGCTGATATTTTTACAGCACAAAGGCTAACCATATACTATATAGCACATTACCTAATAACAATGCTGCCTTGACAACCATTACTTCAAACATTCCTCAGAGACATCCCATTTATAGAAACAAGCATTAAAGAAGTGAATGAAAAAGAAAACCACTTATTTACTGCTTTAAACTTTCAGGTTGTATTGTATACATCAACTATAAGATAAGGACCACCTAGCCCACCAAGTCTGCCCATTCTCCTTATCTACTGCAATACCGCAGATCCTACTTGTTCTCCAGCTTCTACCATCTCTCTCTCTCATATTGCTAGGATTTCCTTGTGCCTATCCCATGCATTCTTGAATTCCCCTACCATTTTTGCTCCCACCACCGCCATAAATTGTTCTAGCACTGACCACCAATCCCAGACTCAAGTGAATTGTAATCCAGTTTCCCCAATGCAGGTCAAAAGACTGCAGCCTTTCTCTTGAGCTTTCTTCTCTCAACTTCATGACTTGGGCTTAGTCGACTTCTTTTATAGTCCATCCTGGTTGCATGATCTGTCAATAGCCCATTTGCTTAACTTGCAGAAGTTAACAGAAACATCATTTTAAGCTTCCCATAACATATATGTAACCACCCAGTCCCCTGGGGTTACTAGAATCCCATGAGGTTAGCCCTAGGAAGGTAGAGGGCTCATTAGGAACTCTGTGTATATGACATCATCGTTTACTCAGCTAGGCTGAGCAGAGAATGGATTATGTCATTTAGAATTCTCACAGAGGCATAAGCCACTTTGAAATCAACTGCTCTGATGAGGTTTAGAATGTTCAGATGGTAGTGCAGGCAGGCAGTCAGTGGAGGCAGTCTGTAATCAGCAGTAGAGTGTAAAGGAGCTCTGAGCCACAGCAGGGCTCAGAGTGTGGGGGTGTCTGCCAGTCCTCTGGTAGGAGATTGGGTGAAGGACCCCCGGCAGTTTCTCACCCTAGTGTGTGAGACCAGCAAGAACTAGAAGACGTGGTGGAAAAACATTCACCTGCAAGACCCCAGTGGGTCATTTTCCCACAGAACTGTGGGTTGGACTGGGTTTTAGTGGAGCCAAGGGACAATCCCCTGAAGTATCCTGAGGGTTCAGTTGCCCAGAAGGAAAGGTGTGCAGACTGAATCTGTGACAAAAGCTACCTGTGAAGGGAAGAGGATGTTTTCCTTTAAGTTTTCCATGTCTGTATCAAAGGAACAAACAAAGCCATGAGTACAGATTATTGGGACTGTTCTTGGTGTTGGTCTGAGGTGTATGTGCCCAGAGATAAGGCTAGAGTGCACCTGTCAGGGCCCCTGTTTCACCACAAAAATGTGCTGAGTGTTTAAATAAAAGTTTGGATGCCTTTGCAATCCTGGTGTATTGGAGGATGCATTTGGTGTAACCCAGAAGGAATGGCAGAGACTGGGCATGGGTAGGGCTAGGCAAAACCCCAGTTTGATTCCTCAGTCAGGGCCAACTGGTTCACGTATGGGCACCAGGTTAAACTGGGCATGTTAACGGATGTCATCTCTCCAGGGGAAATGTACTAAAGTGTGTGACAACTACCACAAAATATACACTTTGTCGGAAAGTCTCCAATATTCTTCTTATTTTTACATATATGTGACAACCTAAGGAAAGAACACAGAGCAGACACTATGTATGAGTAAAAGTTAATAAGGAAAATATTGGAGAAACACAAAACAAAGAAAGAAAAATTGAACCAAGACTGACTGCTGATGCAAGAAATACATCAGAATTGCCGGCCAGGTGGCACTGAGGGTTGAGGCACTGGATGCCACACCTCGCGCCACGCCAGTGACCCGAGTTTGGAAATGAGCCCGGGCCATCGGGGGTTGGCAGGGGAGGACTGGAATCGAGTGTCCACAGACTGCTCTCCTAGTCCTGGGGTGGGCTGGGGAATCTCACTGCACTGTAGCGGCCCCTGGGGACACCCGGGGGCACTACTAGTGTCGGTGATACTAGAGGGGGGAGTATGGCAGACTTTGGCACATTGTGCCCGGAAGTCATTGCATGTCCACGCTCCATGGGCCAATTAGAGGAAAATGGCTGGGCACGACCGTGCAGCTTGATGGCCGTGCCCTGAGCCACCCGGAGGACTTTGGCAGAGTCCTGTTGGGGAGGCTCCAGGGCTGCCCTGGCTGGCAGAGGCAGAGGGAGAGCCGTCCAGCAGGATAGCATGATGACCATCCCGGATCCTCCTGGATGCAGTTAGAGCTCCCAGCTCCCCGGGCAGGTGGAGACGGCAGCTGGATGCTGCAAGCCAGAGTGTGCCGCAGCAGGAGAAGAAAAATATGTATAAAAAAAAAAAAAAAAAATACATCAGAATTGCATTTCTGATGAATTAAAACTACTTTGCACACTGTGAAACCCTGAAGAAGGCTCTACAGAAGGAAAAACGTTGGGGGTCCTTGTCTATGACATGGTGATCTTTGTGCAACATTAGATGAAATAAAAGAAAATCCAAGATATTTGCTTTGGAGTTGGCTGGTTTTCTGCATACTTCCTCATATGCCTAACTTAATTCCCAGAGCCTCTATCAAAGAAGCAGGAAATTCACCTGCACAGGAAGTATAGACCTTCTTCCCAGCCTCCCTCAGCACAGAGCACTATGAAGCACACAATTCACTGATGGGTGAGATTCTAAAGGATTCTCCAACTAGAGAGTAATAGGGAGTCTGGTATTAAACTACCATCAGGAGAACACAAGGACAAAAAGTAAATCTATTTCTGAGGGGAAAATGTCTGAAGCAGCTAGATTTGTTCATCCCATAGCTTTAAGGCATCTCTTTCTGAATGGAATCCGTTTTCTTGTTACTGTTTTTAATTTTGTATGTTTTATATTGCATTTATGTTTTTTGCAACTTTTGAAATCAGTGTACTTACAGGATGACCCTGAAAACAAGCTATGTCTGGTGCCTAATCCTGTATAAATACAGTATAAATAAACTTCAAACTTCAAATTTGTTTCACAGGAAACTGAAGAAAATGGGTGAAGAAAACTCCATTTTATTTTATTTTTTATAGTTGCTTCAAATGTTTGCTGTTGACAGGTAAAGTAAAGGTTTCTTTTCCCAAGTAAAATATCTTGGGGGAACATTCATGTATAGTGTTCCACATAGTCTGAAAGGGTTTACCTATAGTGCGGCGAAGCCAAAGTCACCGACATCCCCCACAGCGACGGAATGCTGCCGATATCCCGAGCATGCCGTGTCCTAACGCAGACGGGAAAAGAGCAACACTGGCCAGGAAGCAATGCAGTGGGGCTGTTCTCTCTCTGCGTTTCATGTGGGGGCTCTGCCCCTTGCAACCACTGGATCTTATCAGATTGTCAACTTCGGGCGGGGGTGCAGATCATGGGGGACAGCGGCTTACTGTGGCATCACTGTAAACATCCATCTCTGCAACAAACAACATAGAAACATAGACGCTGATGGCAGAAGGAGACTGCTAAATTCAGCTAGTCTGCCCATTTGTTTTAGACCTATTTTGACACTGCAGTTGCCCTTTGTAGTCAGTGCTCCTTTGTGTCTATCCCATGCATTCTTGAATCCCACCACAGTGTTGACCCCCACAACTTCTTGGGCAGGCTGTTCCAGGTGTCCACTACTCTTTCTGTGAAGAAAAACTTCCTGGTGTTGGTAGAGAACCTCCCTCCTTGCAGCCTGAGGTCATGTCGATCTCACTGTGGATGTCGAACGGGTTGTTGTCGCTGTGATGGAGTCACTGTGTGGGGGGGGGGGCATTGTACGAACAGCTTACCATCTGAAAGCCCATGAAAGGTTATTTTAAATGAGATGTTGAGCTTAACTCTAGCTGAAAACAGTCCAGAGATAAGAGTTGTTTATTGCTACTACAGTGGCATCATTTTATAGAAGCTTTTGTTGACATGCAGGCACAAGCTGTTCTTGACTACATATAGTTAGGCACAGTTTGTTCCTCCATGACATCACAATGTTCCATAAAATGGTGGCAATGTTGTATCAATATGCAGCAGACTTAGCCATATCTCTGGACTGATTCCAACTACAGGTAAGCCCAGTACCTCATTTAAAAGAATTTTAATGGGCTTTCTGACTATACAGGCCACCGTACAGGAGTGCTTCCCTTCAAGAAACAGCTCTTTGTCTTTAACCTGGGGAGAGGGGGCAGGCATAGTAAATAAATTCTTTTTGTGCTTACTGTTTTATTCCATTATTAGTATTTTTAACTTCTGTGTCTTTTAAAACCCTTTTACATTAAAAAGCAGAAAAGTACATCCCCTTTTTTCATATAGATTTTTATCCTTCCTGACTGCCAACTGGTCATACCGGGCTTCTGGGTCCATCCAGCTCTGTCACCCTGCCATCCCCACCACTTGTCTTCTCCTCCAAGGTCCCCCACAAATTACCCCTCATAATGGGGCCAGGGGGTGACCAGACCCCCTCTAGAGCACAGTCCACACTGGGAGGAGGTGCCTGGTTGGCAGGAGCAAGGCATTTGGTGGACCGAGCCTTCACCTTACTTAGTCAAAGTTTTTCCTCTGGTGTACTTAGTCAGGGTTTTTCCTCTGGGATTTTGCCACACCCACAACCCCAATGTCAGGCATAGCCCACAGCTGTCCTTCTCACGTGTCTGGCATTTCATGCAGAGGTGCAAGCACCCCAACACACCACAGGGGTGGACAGAGCAGTGGAACCTGATGCCCTCCTTCTTCAAGCTGGGAGTGCTGTTATGTGGAAGCAGTTTCCCAGCCCTCATCCTACCTGACCCAGCTGCAGAGTTTGCTCCTGAACCCAGGTTGCCAGCACAGAAGCATAATGCGCTACCCACTGGGCCATCCAGTGGCCCAAGATGATCCCCTTTAACCTAGAATGGCCCTGAGTAGCTGAACCATGAGGACCTTATCAAACTCTGTATTGCTCCCACAATGAACATCAAGGCAAAGCCCTTCCCTCTTAGCTCAGAGGGTAAGGCACAGTGACCTCACCATGCTGATTTTGGGGAGGCAATAGCCCCCCCTCAATGTTAGTTAAAGCCCCTCAATGATCACTTGCCCCAGAATAGTGAGAATCATGGCTTTACAGCTGATAAAAAAAACAGTTGTGATGATTTTCCTTAAAGATGCTGTTCTGCAGCTTCACAGTGCCACCGGCCACTGGCCACTGCATGGAGCGCACTTTTCGTTTTTCTCCATTGGAGTTAGTGAGCGCTCCCGCTCACAAAAACCAATGGAGAAAAACGAACATTTGAGTCTCGTGAGCATGTGGTGCTGGTCGTGGATGTGCAGGAGGATGGAGATCGAGACTTCACTGGACTAGTAGTGGTGGCGTCAACTGGGGAGGGGCATGCTGCGGGACTCGGGGGGAGGAGAGTGGAGAGCTCAATCAGAGCAGGGTACAGGGCAGGGATTTGTTTTTCAGTTCACCAATCATGCCTCAGTGCTGACTGCCTGGCAACCTCCAGGTTAGTGATGACTCAGAAGTAAAGTGACTTTTGTTTTCTTCCTTGTGGTGAAGAATGAAGGGGGGCAGGTTTAGTGAGAGGACTGGGTGCAGGGGCATCTATCTGCTTGCATTGGTACTGGGAGAGGACAAGGAGGATAACACACAGATAGTCTGCAGGAAGTGATTGCTGGTATGGGCGGGACAGTAACAGTACACTACACTCCCTGATAAAAATCAAAAGTTCTCACCAGTCACCATACCAAATAGCTCGAGCAGAGAGTATAAGTGCTCTGTTCAGAAAGAAATAACAGCATTTATTGTTTTTTTTACCTGGCTTGTTCTGGGGGAGGGGGGTCGTGTTAAGTTTGTGTTGTAAGTTTAAGCAGCTCAGACAGACAGCCTGTGATACAGACTACTAGTGCCTTAGATAATCAAATCAAAAGCTCTCAGTTCCCTAACAAGAAATAGCTATAGCTGAGAGATCAGAAAGAAATAAGAAATAACAGCACTGTATCGAAAATACATTACCCTCTGAAAGGGGTGTTGTGTGTGTGAGGCTCTCTCACCAACACAAATAGCTAGAGTGGAGAGCTCAGAAAAGAAATAACACAGCAGCTGCACTTTATCTAAATTGCCTTGCCCTCTGAGACAGGGGTTTGTGTTGTGGGTTTGTGGCAAGTAAGGTTAGCAAGTTCAGACAGCCTGTGATACAGGCTACTGCCTAAGCTGTAACCCTTGTTTTTTTTTTGGGGGTGGTTGAATTAGGGCAGTCAAGTAGGCTGTGAGCTAAGCTAATCAATCACATTTATATTTTGATTTAGAATCCTTTTTTCTCAGTGCTTGGCATAGTTTTCAGCCCTGCTGTGTGTTAGGCTGAGGCTCAGTTCTGTCTTATAAAAGCATTCTCTTGTAGTGTACTGAGTGAGTAATTGGCATAGTTTCAGCCTTCTGTGTTAGGCATAGTCTGCTGCTAGAAACATAGAAATATAGACTTTGACGGCAGATAAGGACCGCTTGGCCCATCTAGTCTGCCCATTTCCCTACCTACAGGATAGGCTGCAGATCCTAGTTAACCAACAGCCTATTTCTTCCTACCCCCCACAAGAATTGCCTTATGACTGTCCCATGCATTCTTGAATTCTCCCACAGTTTTAGACCCCACAACCTCCTCAGGAAGGCTGTTCCATGCATCCACTACCCTCTCTGTGAAATAATACTTCCTCACAATGCCCCTGAACCGCCTCCCTCTATCTTTAAATTGTGTCCCCTTGTTCTGCAATCTCTTTTCTGAAAGATGCTACCCTCTTGGACTTTGTTGATTCCCTGAGGTACTTGAAAGTTTCTATCATGTCCCCCTCCTTCTTTCCTCAAGGGTATAATATTAAGCTCCTTTAGTCTCTCCTCATATGGCTTCTCTTGCAGACCCTGCACCATTTTGGTTGCCCTCCTCTGGACTGCCTCTATCCTGTCTATGTCCTTGAGGAGATGGGGTCTCCAGAACTGGACACAGTACTCCAGATGGGGTCTCACCAACTGTCTGTACAGAGGATAACAACTTCCTGTTTCTGCTGCTGATGCCTCTCCCTATGCATCCCAGTATACCCCCAGCCCTCCCTACTGCCTTCTCACGTTGCTTGCTAACCTTAAGGTCATCTGATATGATTATCCCAGGTCCCTTTCCTTTTTGTTGTTGTTACTACCTCCCCCATTGTGTATTCTTCCCTGGGTTCTTGTTTCCCAGGTGCATTATTTGCACTTCTTTGCATTGAATCCAGCTGCCATATTTCTGACCATTCCTCCAACTTGCCAAGTCATAGATACATCATAGATACATAGACAGTGTCGGCAGATAAGGGCCTATGGCCCACCCAGTCTGCCCATTTAAGTCTGTAAGTTCAGTTTATGTTTTCCAAGAAGTCTGTTGCCCATACCCTGACCTCCAGAATTCTTTATGTCTATCCCATGCATTCTTAAATCCGTGATTGTTTCAGCCCCACCACTTCCTCTGGCAGGGTGTTCCACTTGTCCACCACTCGCTCTGTGAAGAAATTCTTCCTCACGCTTCCTCTGAATCGTCCTCCTCCAACTTCATCCCATGCCCTCTAGTCCTGGAACATCTTTTTCGCTTAAAAATAGTGCATTCCTGCACCCTGTTCCTCCCTGTAAGATACTTGTATGTCTCTATCATATCCCTCTCTCCTCCTCTCCTCCAGGAGTACATGTTCAGTGCCTCAACCTGTCCTCATAGGACTTGTGATGCAATCCATGCACCATCTTTGTTGCCCTCCTCTGAACCTTCTCTACCCTGTCTATGTCCTTACTTAGGTAAGGTCTCCAGAACTGCACAGTGTACCCAGGTGCGGCCTCACTAGTGTCTTGTATAGTGGAATTATGACCTCCTTTTCCTGCTGGTGATGCCCCTGCCTATGCATCCCAGCATCCTATTTGCTTTACCTGCTGCCTTGTCACACTGTTTCCCTGCCTTGAGGTCATCAGAGATGATAACCCCAAGATCCCTTTCCTGCTTGGTGCATGCTATATCCTCACCCCCAACTGATATATTGTGCCATGGTTTTGTGCCCCATATGCATTATCTTGCACTTCTTGCATTGAATTTCAACTGCCAAACCCCTGACCATTCTTCAAGTTTCTGCAGGTCCCTTCTCATTCTGTCTACACCCTCTGGTGTGTCTACTCTGTTACAGAGCTTTGTGTCATCAGCGAACAGTGAAATTCTGCCTTCTAGGTCCTGTGCAATGTCACTGATGAAGATATTGAATAGACCGTCCCAGCACTGATCCCTGTGGTACCCCACTGGTCACTCTTCCCTCTGTGGAGTGACAGCCATTTACCACCACCCTCTGTGTCCT
Source organism: Neoceratodus forsteri (assembly GCA_016271365.2). Taxonomy (NCBI): domain Eukaryota; kingdom Metazoa; phylum Chordata; order Ceratodontiformes; family Ceratodontidae; genus Neoceratodus; species Neoceratodus forsteri. The sequence continues at coordinate 503,976,599 of CM028132.1, forward strand.
GCTGCCCAGCCAGTTACCTACCCACCACACTACTGTCCTGCCCACACCCATATTCCCCAGTTTTGCAATAGTCTTCTATGTGGCACAGTGTCAAAGGCCTTGCTGAAGTCCAGATAGGCCGTCCCCTCCCCTGATCCACCTCCCTAGTCACCCAGTCAAAAAATTCAATGAGGTTGGTCTGACATGACCTCTCCCTGGTGAAACCATGCTGCCTTGGGTCCTGTAGTCCATTGACAACCAGATGTTCCACCAATCTCTCCTTCAGTAGTGCTTCCATGATTTTCCCCACTACCAAGGTGAGGCTGACTGGTCTGTAGTTCCCCGCTGCCTCTTGTTCCCACTTTGTCCCTTCTCATCCTTTCCACACCTCCTTGTGTATCAACCCTGTTGCAGATCTTTGTGTCATCTGCAAAGAGGCATACTTTTCCTTCCAGTCCCTCTGCAATGTCACTTATGAAGACATTAAAAGGACTGGACCCAGTACTGAACCCTGCGGTACCCCACTAGTAACCTCTTTCTTCAGTGGACTCCATTTACAATTACCTTCTGTGTCCTGTTGTCCAGCCAATGTTTTACCCAGGCTACCACCCTGGGACCCACTCCCAGGCTGGTTAATTTGACTATTAATCTTTGTGTGGGACTGTGTCAAATGCCTTTCTAAAGTCTAGGTAGGCCATGTCCACAGCCCCTCCCTGGTCTACTACTTTGGTCACCCAGTCAAAGAAATCTATTAGATCTGTCTGACATGACCTTCCGCTGTGAACCCATGCTGCCTTGGGTCCTGTGCCCACTGGCCTCCAGGTACTCAACTATTCTTTCCTTCAGAAGTGACTCCATCACTTTCCCTACCACAGAGGTCAGACTGACAGGTCTATAGTTTCCTGCCTCTGTCTTGGTCTCACTTTGTGAAGGGAATCACATCCGCCTTCTTCCAGTCCTCAGGTACCACACCATCCTCCCATGATTTATTAAAAGAGTAGCCAGTGGTTTCACTAGTTCCCCTTAATTTTTAGAATTCTGGGTGAATTCCATCAGGCCCCATTGCTTTGTCCACCTTCAGTTTTAGGAGTTCTTGCAGAACCCTTTCTTCTGTGAAAGGACTGGGATCGATCCCCTATCAAGAGTGCTTCTGTTAATTGGATTAGGCACTTCCCCCTCCTCTTTTGTGAATACTGAGCAGAAATATTCATTCAGTATCCCTGCTTTTTCACTGTCCCCCTCTGCCCACCCACCGTTCATTCTATTCAGCCTCACTATCCCTCCCTTTGACTTTCTACACTCGCTGATGTACCTATAAAAGGTTTTATCCCCCTTCTTAACCGAGTTGGCTATCCTTTCCTCAGTTTGGGCCTTTGCTATTCTGACTTCCCTTCCTGCTTCCTTCTGCCTTAACTGGTACAGCTCTCTGTCCTCCTCCTTCTGTGTTTCCTTATACTTCTGGAATGCTATCTTTTTCTTCCTGACTTTCACAGCCACCTCTTTTGAGAACTATAGTGGCTTTTTCTTTCATTTTGATTTGTTTATTTGCTTCACATAAAGGCTTGTTGCCTCTGTGATGGCAGTTTTGATGATTCCCCATTGTTGCTCCACACCTCCTTCTAGCCTGTTTACTAGTGCTTTTCTGAGGCACTCTCCCATCTTGCCAAAGTCAGCCCTCCTGAAGTCCAGTACCCTCACTTTTGTATGGCTTGACTCTGTATCTGAGTTTTGTGAACCACACTGTTTGATGGTCACTTGTTCCCAGATGGCAACCCACTTCTAGATCTGAGATCCTCTCACTGCCCACATTTGAGAGTACGAGGTCTAAGATTGCTCCCTCATGAGTGGGTTCTGCAACTAGCTGTCTGAGGCCTGCCACCTGTAGGGCAACAAGAATGGCCCTGCTCTTGGATGTGGCTGCAGCAAATGTGTTCCAGTTAACATCTGGCATATTAAGGTCTCCCATCAACAGTATCTCCCCTTTCTCTGCCATTCTAAGAATGCCTTCTATCATATCCTTGTCCATTCCCTTCCCCTGACATGGGGGTCTGTACACAACCCCTGAGCGGATTGTGGTGTCCTTTCCAGTCTCCAAGGTGACCCACAGTGCCTCCTCTCCTCCCTGTTTACTCTTTTGTTCAGTTGCTTTTATCCTTCCTTTACATAGAGAGCTACTCCTCTCCCTCTTCTCCCCTGCCTGCCTCTCCCGTAGGTTATGTACCCTGGTATGTTAACATCCCAGTCATGGTTGTCTGTGTACCATGTTTCTGTGACTGCTACGATATCCAGGCATCCCTCTTCCATCAAGGCCACCAGCTCAGGGAGCTTGTTGCCCAGACTACGGGCATTGGTACTCATTACCCTCCATTTCCTGATGACCTTACTCATTTTTGCCCCATCCCTGTCCTTCTTGCCTTTGTCACTTTCTCCATTTACCCCTGCCCTTCTCCCTAACGACACCTCTATGTTGGTCTTTACCGCACTTACTACTGTGATTTTTTGGGGGGGGCTAGGATTTCCCTGCTCCTTTCTAGTGCCTCCCCCCTTGGCTAGTTTTAATGCTTCCCAATGAAGCATTTAAACCTATCACCTAGGATCCTGGTTCCCATCCTGGACAGATGCAGCCCATCATGCCAGTATAGGCTTGCATCACTCCAGGTGGACCCCCAGTCCCCAATGAAGCCAAATCCCTGAGCTCCACACCAGTTTTTCAACCACTGATTGAATACCATGGTGCGGAACACCCTAGGCTCTCCTTTGCCATAGATGGGCAGCACCTCCGAGAAGGTTACTGTGCGTGCTACTTGTCTAAGGCCCCTCCCCAATTCCTCAAACTCTTCCTGCACTTCTCTAATCCCTTTATTAGCCAGGTCATTTGTCCCTAGGTGGACAATGACATCCAGCTCCCTCCCCTGTGCAGCTGCTCTGGCAATCCTGAGGATTCACTCCCTGTCCCTCCAAGCCATGGCGCCAGGCAGGCACCCACCTCCTCTCCCTTCCTCCCCAGTTCTACCTTCCTAACAATGGAGTCCCCCACCAGGAGTTGTTTCTTCCCTGCAGGGTCCCCTGCCACCCTCCTGTGGGTCTCCTTTTTGGAGGTTCCCAGTATCCTCCTTGGTCTCCACTGCAGGTGCCTCCATAGAGGAACCACACTTTGCCAGAATGGCATAGGAATTGTGGAGAGGTACAACTGGAGGGATGTGCCTCTGTTCCACCACCCTCACCCTTCCTGAGCCCACTGTGGTCCAACCGCTCCTCTTTCTTGGTAACCTCTGAGGCAATAGCAGTGGCACTGGTGGTCCCTGGATGGAAGAGGAGGTCCCACAAATCCTGACCAACTCAGCCTGGAGATGAGCAACCTCTGCCCTCAGCCCAGAGAGGTGCCTGCAGATGGGACAACACCGCATCCTCCAGAATGTCTCCCGGAAGACTGCTGCTCCATAGCCACTGCACTGCATCACTCCCATCATGTCTTATTTCTGGCCCCTTAACTGTTTGCAATCCTTACTCTTTCCTCTGTTTTTTTTCTCTCTCCTTACTTTCTGCCTGTGTGCCCTTTAAGCTTCTGATTGTCCTGTTCTGAGACAAGAATATCCTATATTTCTCAGTAGACCGCTTACTTGCTCAGAGGCAGACCTCCAGCAGCAAGAGGGGGCCGGAGAGCTACTCTTGCCCTTCTAGGATGGTGGGTCTTTGGTGGCTCTGTGATCACTCACATCCTGCTCCCAAACAGGAAGTTCCTGTTGTCAGTCAAATTCTGTGCCTATAAAAGTAGAACTAGCTTTGGGTATGAGGGTGGAGGGGAGAGAAGGAGGGCAATATAGTCCCAGTCGATAAGTCCAGTCACACAGCAATCCTTTCTCCTGGTGTCTTCTGCCAAGCTACTAGCAAAATCTTTCTAAGGCAGTCTTTAAATGTAGCTTCCTTCTAGCTAGAATAATGGTGTCTCTCTGTCTGTTGTTCTCTGGGGTCCTGTAAGATTCTCATCCCAATAGATCTATTGGGATAATAGTGTATCTCTCTTTTCCTCTGGGATACTTAACCTTCCTAGCAAATCCACTGGGATAATGGTGTCTGTCTGTCTGTTTTCATCTATGGTCCATAACCAATCATCCTAGCAGATCTGCTGGGAAAATTGTGTCTCTCTCTCCGCTGTTCTCGGTGGTCCAGTAACCAAATCTTTTCACATGTACCAAATACAGGTGATGATAACCAGGCTTTTCAAACATATCATTCACTATTAAAATGCAGGAAAAAGCCATCTCTGTGGCACCGAGCAAAGGGGTTCTCTCAGCACGCTGGCAACCCAGGTTCGTGCCCTGAGCCCAGGTACCAGGAGCAGAGACCGGCAGGGAGGAGTTCCAGAGCATTCATTGGATGCTTTCCTCCTGGGAGGGGGTGATTCTTGGCACCTGGTGATAGATTGGAGATGTGCCAGTGGTACGCTGCCTTGATGCACCACCACACATCTCCACCCCAGGGCGGCTGTGATAGGTTCAGTTTGGGAGGTGACAGGGTCAAAAAATTGGAAAAAGGCTGCCCTGTATCCTGGATGATGGCAGCTTGCTCCTCCATTGCCACGAAGACTGGAGATAGCCCTGAGCTGCATTTTTGCCTTCCCTGGTGAGGATGGTCCATGTGTGTGTGCCTGCAGGCATGTACTTGTCTCTTCTCTTGGTCATGACCACGGGAGGGGGGCCCCCCAGCGAAGGGATACGTCAGGTTAGCCAGGTGAAGGTGCGATGAGGGGCAGCAGATGGCACCATGGAGGGAAGCAAAAGAGCAGCGGTAAGTGGGCTTAGGTGCCCAAAGGAGTGGGGTTTGGGGTTGGCAGGGGGGGTGAAAAAGAGCATAATACAAAAAAACTGCAGGAAAAGCTGCCATTTGAAGGTAAAAATTTCAAATTTTCTCAGGGGGCATGCCTCCGGACACTCCTAGCTTTGTTAAGGTTTTAACTGTGGGGCATTAGCTCCCCCCCCAAATTTAGATCTCTGGTGATGCCCCTGGTAAGGTAAAGGACACCTTAGTTTTTACTTTTCTGAATATGTCTCCAACTGCTGCAGTACTGAGCCAGTTGACTGTATCACTCTTAAGGGGGAAAGCTGCAAGCACTCCATGCAAATAACGCCTTAGTAGGGTTTGCAAGCACATATTAACCACGTTTAGGGTAAATACAATTAAATAACAAAATTGTCCCCCTGTTTAGGTTTTCCTACATGCCATAAATGAGCCCTTCTACCATATATTTAATCATGGGGTGGTGGTGGTGGTGGGGGAGGGTGCAGGCAGGAAAAAAGTTCTCTCAGAAATATTGCTAGACAGACAGCTAGAAGAAAAATATGGAGCATGCAGCATTTCTGGCTTGCCAGCCCAGAAAACAGCTCACAAGTAAAGTGCAAATAAAAACATAACAGGAGGAGAAAATGCTGCAGCAGATACAAAGTGTGGAAAAAGTGAACAACAGATCTTTCATTTGCATGGCATCTTTATTTTTACTATCATTTACTTGGGAAGGAGGAAATTTCAGGAAGAATATGAGGACATACTTCTTCACAAAAAGGGTGGTAGAAGCATAGAACAGACTGCCACCCAAAGTTGTGGAGGCTAGAATGGTGGAAGGCTTCAAGTATGCATAGTATAGAAACAGTGTCATGTTAGTACAGAAAGAGGGAGGGGGGGAAGGGCCCCCAAAGACCAGTTACGGTCTGCAGAGGTGCAATAGGCATGGAACCTTTGGGCAGATTGGGTGGGCCTAGCGACAATTGAAAGAGGCACTCTGAAATTATTTCCTAGTGCCTCTTTCAATTGCTGCTCATAATACACACAGTTGCCCGCTGGCCGTGGAGGTGCAAGGTGGGCTGTGTCAGTCGCTGGCTGGGGAAAGGTGGGGGGTGCTGGGTGGCTGTCATGGATGGGTGGGGCCACTAGACTACCAGGTATTGCTAAATAAAAGTCAATTTTATTATGATGGGAAGGGGGACCACTAGACTACCAGGGATAGGAATATTAATTATTAAGAACTACAGATCGCAGGGGGGGGCACTAGACCAATAGGGATATAATTATTACAAAAATGGGGATAAAGACACATGGGGGGCCACTAGACTGCCATGGATAATAAACAAAGATATTAATAGGATACTCATTCGTGGGGAGGTACTAGACTACCAGGGCTAACATACATCGTTATGTACATTACTATGATGGGGAGGGGGCCACTAGACTACCAGGGATAATAAAAAGTACAATATTTTATTCAGATATGGAAAAGGGAAGCCCCTGACCAAAACCCAACCTTATTTTACTTATTAGTGCAACCCTGGGCTACAGAAATTGATTTTCAAATCTGGCCATCTCGTCCTTCACTCTTTGTTCGCGAGCGAGCAATTTCTTTGACTGCCAGCATGCAAATTCTTTGATTGCGAGAGTCTTTGATCGCGATCGTGCATTGTGAGCGAGGGATGAGATGGCCAGATAAAAAAAATAATTTTCTCAGCTCAGGGGTGTCCTAGCAAGACAAATGAGGGTGGGTTTTACTCAGGTGGCTTCGTTCTGATGAACCATGGAGGTGGATTACCGCAATTGTGTAAATTTTGTAAATTACACTAGTTTTTATTCTTTGGTCGTGACCATGCAAATTCTTTGATCGTGAGCCTACAAATTCTTTGATCATGAGATTCTTTGATTGTGATCGTGCATCGTGAGGGTAGGATGAGATGGTCAGATTGAAAAATCAATTTTCTCAGCCCAGGGGTGCGCAAGGAAGTCAGATGAGGGTGGGATTTGCTCAGGGGGCTTCGTTCTATCGAACCATGGTGGTGGTTTACCGCAATTCTTTCACTTTTGTAAATTATGAAAGTTTTATTTTTTTGTTCGTGAGCCTGCAAATTCTTTGATCACGAGCCTGCAAATTCTTTGATTGTGAGATTCTTTGATCGCCATCTTTGATCGTGAGGACAGGACAAGATGGCCAGATTTTTTATAATGGATTAGATAGGGAAATTTTACCAAACTTTAAGATTTAATAACTCGGAAATGGTTTGCTCTTTTTACTTGAAATTTAGAGGGAGTTTACGGAATGTCCTGTAGATGTGAATTATTGTATTTACATGTCAGAGAAAGTTTTTTTTGAGGAGATATTGCGTGAGGCACTTTACGTGTTGTGGACAGTGTTTTGCTTGTGGTGGTGGCTTGAAATTGATAGGACACCTAGCCTTAGTGTCATGTATGTAGTTTTCAGTTGTTGTGTGTGTTAAATGTCAACAGGTGCGGAACTGTGCCAGTCTGACGAATGAAAATCTCGTATGTTAAAATGTTATATCTCGGACACACTTTGGTCTTTTCACTTGAAATTTGGAGGGTGTTGACAGCATGTCTTGTGGATGAAAATTGCAGTGTTTCTGTGTCAGAAAATTTTTTTTGATGCAGATATGGTGTGGTGCAGTTTACGTTCTGCAGACAGCGTTTTGCTTGTGGTGGTGGCTTGAAATTGATAAGATACCTAGCCTTAATGTCATGGATGTAGTTTTCAGTCACAGTGTGTGTTAAATGTCAACAGGTGTGGAACTGTGTCACTCTGATGAATGAAAATTTAAAATTTTGACGTGTCATATCTTGGACACGGTTTGGTCTTTTTACTTGAAATTTGGAGGTTGTTGACGGCATGTCTTGTAGATGTTAATGGAGGTATTTACATGTTGGACCATATAATTTTTGCAGACATATTGTGTGGCACAGTTAACGTTTTGTGGACAGCATTTTATAATGTTGTACTAGATTAACATTTGTTTGGTGGCTGGCCTTGCTGTTATGAATGTACTTTTTAGTCATTAGGTGTGTAATGTGGCCTGACACTTACAAGTTGGTGGGCCCCTCACTCTCACCAACTTGCGCAACTTTCTACTTTTCTATTCTTTCTTAAAAAGTAAGGAAATTCTATGCAAAAAACTTCATTAATGCATCAGTTAAGGTTCTTCTACATTGAAAAAAGTAAGGAAATTAGATTTTAGGGTTCCCACCCCTTGCACCCCACCCAGCCTGCCCCCACCAACAGGTATCGGGGTTGTGCATTGGGGTCCTTGGCCCTAACTCTCACCCCATTCCCTTCCTACACTGCACCACCTCAGCTTGTTTACACATGGGATGAGGTGAGAGTTAGGCCCAAGGACCCCAATGCACTCCAATGCCTGTTGGTGAGGCGGCTGGTAGGTGCAAGGGTGGGAACCCTAAAATTGAATTTCCTCATTTTTTTCACTGTGGAAGAACCCTAACTGATGCATTAACAACGTTTTGTATAGAATATATACATATATATATATATATATATAAATTATAGATAATATATGTATATAGTGTTATCTATCATTATATGCTGTCACTACATCTTTCATATATCACTATCTAAAAACGTAACATGATTAAAATAAATTGTTATCTTTTTCTGAATTTTTGTTTCCCTTTCTGTGTATTTCATGAATAACTACACCATTTTGTAAAACATCTATATCTTCAACTTATACCTGTAACTGCATCACATACTTTTCACCCGGTCTTCTAGCAATGTTGAATCTTCCTTGCTTTTGTAGGCTACATTTAGAAGATATAACGTATTTTCTTTTTTGCACTGTATAAAATTATTTCATGGTATGGACTTTCCTCTGAGTGTGACTCTGTTTTCAAATTGCAATATACAGTACACAACTATTGTCTGAAGGAAAACGTTCTGTGTATTCATCCACTCTAATTTTTCTGAGTGCAAATGAATGAGCTTGAGCAAACTTAATTTTCCATGACAAAAGTAATTTAGTCAGTTAGCATGGGTTCCAATTTTATATTGGACAGATATTGTGGCATACGATGGTGCATATTAACATGAACAATTACTGTAATTAATGAAGTTCTGTTGACCAGGAAAGGCACACTGAGCTGTGACAAGTCATTTCCAGATGTGTTCAGCGGTGGGGGGGGGACATAAATATGGACACTGGGGGAAAATGTCCATTTTCATGATAAGTGCAATGGAATCTTTAACTTCCACCTGGATAGCCACCAGAGGTTGACAAAAAGGACCTTGGTTTAATGCCTCATCTGATAGATGAAACCTCAATAGTACAGCATCATCCTGATGCTACAGAGCATCAGTGCAGGTTATTAGCCCAAGTTCCTCGTGCTGGACCATGACCCATGACCTTCAAATCTTTTGACCACAGATGGGAGCAGTTAACCTACTTAGACACGGACTATATTGTCAAACATTAACATGGTGATCCCCTTATGTGTGTTGTTCCAAGTAATGCTGACTGCTGCCTTTGCCCTAATAGATACTGGTGGGAGGGTGAATAAAAAATATGATTTATTAAAATGAACTATAGAACTAGGGTTGGATTTTAAGGCTTATAAACCTGCCTCGCCTCCCACCCCCTGGGTCTAGCCCCTGTTCCCAGTGAAGCTGATACATTTAAAGTTTTTACTGTTGGGAGAAAGAGACTTCCTGAAAAGGAGCAAGTCTTTTTTCAAATGAGAAATTATGGGGCTGGCCCACTGGTGCAGTAGTAGCACTACTGCTTGCAACACCAATGACCCCAGTTTGGAAGTGAGCCTGGGGTGTCAGAGGGCCAGCTGAGGGGAGGAGGATCGAGCATCTGTAGGACTGCTGTCCTCCTCTGGGGGGAAGGTGGCCAGAGCCCAGTACTTGTCTGGCTCCTGGCATAAGCAGGGGGAAAGGCAGCCTGGACCAGAAGGTGTGGCAGACCTTCGCACATATCATGCAGGAGTGTGTGGTGTGCACCATGACATCATCACACACCATGCCTCCAAGGGGACAGAACACTGAAAAAAAAATAATGATCATTTTATTTATAAAGCGCCTTTCAAAACCAAGGCGCTGTACATAAATAGTCACAGATAAAACAAACAATCTTAATAAAATCCAGGTTTAAAATAACATCAATCCATAAAATCCAAATGACAAGACAGCTTATCAAAATCAATTTTCAGGGAATGCTTGTGAAAATAAATAAGTTTTTAGTGTTGATTTAAAACTTTTGATGGTCTGGCACTCTTTCACCCGATGAGGTAGAGAATTCCACAGGGTAGGGGCTATGTAGGGAAAAAGACTGAGCCCCAGATGTCTTTAAACGTACCCTGGCAATCTCTATCAATCCCTTGTTGGTGGATTGGAGTGGAAGGGAGGGGCGGTAGGGAAAAGGAGATCTTTCAGGTCCCTGGTCATGTAGGGCTTTATAAGTCAGCAAGCTGACCTTAAAGGTGATCTGCCACTATACAGGCAGCCAATGCAGTCCGTGGAGAACAGGTGTAATGTGACTGGTCCTAGAGGTACCAGTCACAAGCCTGGCTGCTGCATTCTGCACCAGCTGCAATTGGTGGATATCAACCCCAGGAAGCCCTAGGTGTTGCAATAGTCAAGGCGGGTAGTCACAAAGGCGTGGACCAGAGTTGGGAGATCGTCGGGAGGAACCAGATGCTTCACACGAGTGATATTCCTCAGATGATAAAATGAGGACTTGACAACAGCCAACACCTGAAACTTTAGGGTCAGTTCATTGTCAAAAATAATGCTGAGGTTACGCACCTGATGTGAGGCTGCTAGTGGAACATCCCCGAGCCATAGCCCGGGATATTGCCCAGTCAGCGTGCCCACCGCCCGACGATCTGGGTCCACCACCAACACCTTAGTCTTGTCTGGATTTAATCACAGCCAACTGGCACTCATCCAGTCCTGGATCTTGGAGAGACAGTTATTAAATACCGAGACTGCATCATACTGTCCAGGCACAAAGAATAGGTACAGCTGAGTATCATCTGCATAGCAGTGAAAACTCAAGCCGTACCTCCTAATAATGTCTCCTAACGGTAGCATATACACTGCGAACAACATGGGCGCTAAAATGGAGCCCTGCGGAATCCCACAGGATAGGGGAGGGGTCAGAGGAATGAATTTCCATGACGACCTTCTGAGTCCTACCCTGGAGAAAAGATTTAAACCACCTAAGGACCATGCCTGAGAGTCCACAGATGGTTGGAAGACACTCCAATAGCACTCAATGGTCCACAGTGTCAAATGCTGCAGAGAGATCAAGGAGGAACAAGACCTCTGATCTCTCGCTATTAGGAGATCATTGAGTACCTGGACAAGTGCTGTCTTGGTACTATGTCTCTTTCTGAACCAGGACTGGAGAGAATCATAGACATCATGTGCGGTAAGATGGTCATCCAGGTGCAGTGCAACCACCTTCTTAATAACCTTACCCACAAAGGGTAGGTTTGAGACAGGTCTGAGTTAGCAGGACACTTCAGGTCAAGAGAAGTTTTTTTCAGGAGGGGATGTATGACCACCTCCTTGAGGGGACCGGGAAAGATCCTCTTCTTCAAAGAGTTCCAAACTATCTCTGCAAGGATCGGGCCAATTTCATCTGTGCAGCCCACCAAGAGGCACGTAGGACCTGGATCCAGACTACAGCAGGTTGGTCACAAAGACTGGATGACTCTCATGATGTCAATGACTTCCAGCCAGCTGAAATCCCTCCAAACAGACCAGGCACATGCGACATCCCACCAACCATCGCAACAGCCCTTGGAGGTGGACTGGCTGATCTCAGATCTAATGGCAGCAACCTTATCTGCAGAAAATTGAACAAACTCATCACACTTCTGTTGTGAAAAAGCTCCCACAGACCAAAGACAGATTGGATTACACAATCTGTCCACAGTCCAGAAGAGCTGAGCTGGCTGATTTTGTGTAGCGGCAATCTCCCTGGACAGGAACTCTGCCTTCTTATGGGAGATTGTCGATTGATAGAAAGAATAATGTTCCATCAACCTAAGCCTGTCGTCATCAAGGCCCAATTTCCACCAGGTCCTCTCCAGCCTTCGTCCTACTCTCCTCAACTCCTTCAAGGTTCCATCAAACCTTGGGGACCTTAGGCAGAGGGTAAGGGGGAGAACACGAACAGGAGAAATGGAATCCAGGGCCACTATTACTGCCATATTATAGGCAAGCACCAGATTCCCCCAGATCTGTGCACTCCCTTGGGCTGCTCGATAGATCCAGCACTGCCATTAGGCCTTCAGGGATCATGCCCCACAAAGGCCGGTACTGGATCATTTCTGTAGGGGCAGTCCCATTGGGGGGGCCCCAAAACTGAACCTTATTGTGTGATGGTCAGACCATCCAACTAGTTCCACCACCAAGTCAGATATCTCCATCCCCAGGAGGAACACCAGGAGGAACACCAGATCCAGTGAGTGACCCCTAATGTGGGTAGTGGAGATAACAACCTGTGTGAGGCCCAACAAAATCATTAGTTGGAGGAAATCACATCCAAATTGTGAGAGTTCATTGTCAACCCAGGCACTGAAATCCCCCAGAATCAACTATCTGGGAGATCCCAATACCACATCGATGATGAAGTCTGCAATGTCCTGCAGGTATTCTTTCCCATCTCCGGGTGGAGGATAGCTGAGAAGAATCCTGCACACCATGCCCGCACCCATGATGCACTCAAAGGATCTGGTGCACCCCAATGGTACCTCAACAAGGCCCAGTTTGGATCTAAAACAGATGGCTACACCCCTGCCCCATGATCCATCCTCAGATGATGTATCACTGAGTAGTCCGGTGGAACAACCAAGGCCAGTACTAACAGCAGTAGGACACTGGAAGGCCCTCTCAGGTCCCGCCAGTTCCAACTGGATCCAGACCATGGAAGGGGCTGGGGACTCACACCAATCCCACTGGGGGGGCAAGCCCTGGGGGAAGATGACTGGTGGTAAGTCCCAGCACAGGTTGGGGTGATGTGGCTGGGGCACGTATCCGAAGGTGGGCCATCTAGGGGGAGGAGATGAAAAAAAAAAATCAAATGAGAAATTACTTGTCAATCACCAGAAGGATAAATCAACTTGGTAGTTCAGTTTTTAATTACATCCCAGGTCATGAATTACAAGACAGTACATACAGCAAGATGAGACAGCATGAGATGACAGATAAACATTAATATTAATTGCAGTGACATTGTTAAACTTTAGCAAAGGACGATTTCAGTTTACTTTAAAAGTCCTCACATTAGTCATTGTTCTTAAATTCTTGGGCTGTCCATTTTATTCTGATCTCTAAAGGTGTGATTCAGATGTTGATCATATTCCCCCTTATCTTTGGAGCCATTTTGTAGTTGTTTGTTGAATGATATGAGGGTGACCTAGTGGAATGCTTTCTAGGCTTTATGTAAAGCAGAGGATCTCTGAAGTCAGAGGAAACTCTGATTGTTACAATCTGGGCTCTAACCCAAGATTAGGCCTGTAGTAACACCATAGACATAAAGAGTAGAGGGGGTGTCAAGTCAGCAAAATTTGGCCAGGTGCTGAACATCTGACCAGCAAATTAGAGCCAAAGACATTGAGAGAAGCCCAGGTTATTAGCCACATGGCTATCTGTTATATGTACACACCTACAGATATAAAAAAATAGGACAGGAAATTAAACCTTTGATACATTAAAGAGCTAGTGTACTACTTGGAATTAATAGTAATTTTCAGATGCAGTCAGCTATCACTTCCAGTATCTGAAGTATTTTTTTTACTTTTTGTTTGCTAATTGTTGTTAAACATTTTTATTATTGACTTAAGGCAGAGCATACACACAGGGCAGAGTCTACATAAAGAAAATCAATACATGACGCACACATAGAGTATGATCAGTAATTACAATTGACACAACAATCTGTCAGTTAGCAGTGACCATACAGGGTGACAGTTCACATATGCTTTACACCACCAACTAGGCGGCCAGAAAAAAAAAGATAATTTTGTAAAGAATCAGGACCTGTCAACAAAGGAGAGCATAGATCAATATAAAGTAAAAAACACCCTAACTAGGGATATGACAAGAGAAATCCATAATATCTGGTCACTCTACCATAGGTGTGTTTAATTCCCATGTGATTTGTAATATCAACTATATACAGCACTGGCAATCTTTCTTCATGTTTAATTATGTCAAAGGGAGGTATGAAAATGGCAGGATGGAGGAGGAGGGAAAGAGGGGAACTATGCAAACAGAGGGGGGGCTATCCCCACCCTATAAAGAAGGGGAGGGGGTCTAAGCCATGAGACTGGGAGAAGTATTGTGACAATACTTGGACCTTAGATATGGTTGCCAACATTGGTCATAACGAGATAGGGAGCCTTGGGCAAAACTCAAGATCCTCTCAAATACGGCCCCTTGGGCTAAGGCCAAAAGAAACTGATGGAAGGTAGGGCTATCAGGAGTTCTCCATCCCATCAGAATGAGTCTTTTGGCCAATGCCCCGACCATAGCGATCCACTGTGCCCCAGGATTATGCTTAGAAATCTCAGAACTGCCACAACCCAGAAGGAGTAGGGCAGGACCCAGGATGATATCAGGGAACAGTTGCTGACACATGTACTGAATGGCTCACCAGAACTGTTGAAGGTTTGGACAATCCCAGAGAACGTGAAGCAGATGGGCTCCTTGGTTGCCACATCTCCAGCAAGTGTCAGCCAGGATAAGTCCCATTTTAACTAGTTTTTCCGGGTCTCTATACCATCTATGAAGAGTCTTGTTCATGATAAGCCTTGTGCGCCCATCCCGACAAGTCAAATGGATACGTGCCCACCCATCCTCCCATTGTTGTTCTGAAATCGGGGTCTGTAGCTCTTTCCCCCATTGCTGCCTGGCACTCTGGGTAGGATCCAGGGTGGAGTCCCTGAGGGCACGATATATATTACTAGCTTTACTCTTGGAAACTTTAGTCCATGAACCAATAGGGTGCATTTTTTTTTGTGAAGAGTTACTAATGGGTGACTTTGGAAGATGAGATACAGCATCTCTTAACTGAAGGTATCTCCAGAAATGAGAAGTCGGAAGCTGATACCTCGCCCTCAGAGACTCAAAGGAATCTATAACAGTCATCCCGGGGATTAGGAGGTCGTGTATTGAGGATAAGCCCTGCCTCTCCCACAGTTTCCAGTGCAGGGTAGATTCCCCTATTGTCAGGGCCTGATTATCCCATAGAGGCATGAATTCCCATGGGTCCGGATCGTAGCCCAGCATAATCATGGCTTGTTTCCAATATTCAGCTGAAAGTGATATGGGAGGAGAGAGGCACAGGGGCAGTTTCTTCTTAACATATAAAGTAACTGCCGGAGAAACCGCATGAATTAGGGACACTTCAAACTGAAGCCACTGCGGGGAACCCTGTCCAATTTTAGAAAACCATCTAAGAGTCTGAGCCAACACAAAGGACATATGGTACTGTTGTAACCAAGGGAGTCCCCAACCCCCCCTTCTCCAGTGCTGTCGAAGTTTCAGTTTGCTATATCGGGGGGGGGCACCCTCCCAAATAAAGTTGCCCGTGAGGGTCTCCAATTTCTGAAACCACTTTTGGGGTATAAACAGGAAAGTGGGCCAGTAGATAGAGCATCCTCAAGTGGCCATCATTTTGATCGATTCAATTTTCCCCAGCCAGTGAGAGCTTTAATGCTTTCCATCTGCCCATATCAACCCTGAGCGAGTCAATCAGAGAATTGAAATTGGCCACAAGCATTTTAAGGGGTCTGGAAAAATAATACCAGGTATTTGATACCCAGAGGGGACCACTTTAGCCCTAAGGCAGTAAAATCCAATCCTGAGGTTGAGGAGTTTAACGGAAGAATTTCAGTTTTGGACTGATTTAACTTTAACCCTGATATCTTAGTAAACTCATTCAGGATTCTGAAAATTGTCTGAATCCCCAATTGAGAGTGTTCAGTCATGATAAGCAGATCATCTGCATAGAGAAAGATCTTGTAATTGATGTCCCCCACCTGGATCCCCGGGATATCGCAGGAAGACCTAAGTGCAATGGCCAATGGCTCCATAGCTAAAACAAATAAGAGGGGAGAAAGAGGACAACCCTGTTTCGTGCCCTTTTGCAATTGGAAGGGCCTAGACATGGTGCCATTGGCCAGCACCGAGGCTAGGGGTGCGGTATATAACAACCTTATCCAAGCGATATAGTCAGGGCCAAAACCCATGATGGACAGAATATGAAATAAATAGGCCCATTTGACTGAATCAAAGGCCTTTTCAAAGTCAAAAGCCATAGCAACTGAGGGGGTTGGTGAGAGTTTAACAAAATGCATTAGCGACCCTAGTGTTCTATGATGATCAGATCCTAAACGGCCTTTAACAAAGCCCACTTGTGAAGGACCCACCAAGTCCTGCAAGAGGGGTTCCAGCCGGGCAGCGATAACCTTAGCCAGTATCTTGGCATCTGCATTGATTAGGGAGATAGGGCGATAGCTGCCTGGGGACAGCAGGTCTTTCCCTCTTTTTGGGAGTACTGTAATAACAGCTTCTCTCATAGAGGGGGGTAGTTGTCCAACCATTAGGGAATGCCAAAAAACCCGGGCCAGATAGGGGGCCCAGTTAACACTGGGGAGTCTGTACAGATCAATAGGCAGTCCGTCCTTCCCTGGGGTTTTACGTAGATTTAAAGCGTGAATCGCTTGGGTCATTTCCTCAGTTGTAAAGGGGGATTCTAACAATTTAGTGTCCCGACTGGAGATACTGGGGATGGGTAGCGAGGATAAATAAGCTTGGATCTCGACTGGATCAAGGGGGTTTGGTGAAGCATATAACTTTTCATAGAATTGAGACATGATCAAATTTATCCCTGAGTTTGCATGACAGGGGTTTCCAGATGAATCTGCCAATGCATATATCATCTTAGAAGCTTGCTGGCACTTAAGACGATAGGCCAATAACTTGCTGGCCTTTTCTTCCCCCTCCCAATAAGCATGACGCATGCGTCTAAGATTTAGCTCAGCCTGCCGAGATAAAAGAGCGCTGAGAGAAATTCGGGTACTGGCTAACTGTGCTAGCAAATCAGGAGAAGGAGGTTTATTGTCTAGGGCTTTGTATTGGGCTTCCAAGTTATATAATTGCTTCTCCAAGGCCCGCTGATCAGCCACCCGGCAACGCTTCCTGGCTGTTGCAAAGGCTATTATCCTGCCACGAATGGTGGCTTTAAAGGCCTCCCATAAGGTTGAATCAGATACCTCTCCATTATCATTATCAGTCCAGTATTCTGCTACAGCCTGGCCAATCCAATTAAGAAATGTTTTATCTTCTAGCAACAGTGTATCTAGCCGCCAGGACTGAGAGTGATGGGGGTCCAATCCCCTCTTGAAAACTAATTCAAGTGGAGCACGATCGGAAACATAGATTGGGTGAATCAAAGCCCCCGCCACTTTCTCATATAACCCTGAGGATACGAGCCAAAGATCTATCCTACTGGAGGAGCCATGGGTTGGGGAAAAACAGGTATAGTCATGGTCACCTGGGTGTAACACCCTCCAGGCATCCAATAGACTGAGTTCAGACATAAGTTTCCCCACAGCCTTCTTAGCCTGTCGATGGGGTTCAGGGGCTTTATTGCTTCTATCTAGGGTATGCTCCAATGTTAAGTTAAAATCCCCTCCCAAAAGTATTGGGGCCCTATTTTTATTGAAACCAGGATAGCCTGGTTGACCGTATGGAAAAATTGAGGGCAGTCCTGGTTGGAGATATATTGGCCAAAACCAGGGGACCCTCGGGGTTTCACCTCCGAATAATCCATCTCCTTCCTGATCCTGTATAAAGTCCTTCACTTTCCATCCCAGATTTTGTGCAAGAGTATGGAGACTCCCTTTATGGTGGAAATACACTATGAAGCTCTTCAATCACCCAAGCTTGCTTAAGCTTAGTAGCCTCTTTGGAAGAGAGTTTAGTCTCTTGCAGGAAGACCACCGCAGGAGCTAACTTTTTTAGGTGGATTAAAACCTTCTTCCGTTTAATGGGTGAGTTAAGTCCCCTCACATTCCATGATATTAGCTTAGGCTCCATTCAGACCTAAAGTAAAACATGTCAGCAGGAATTTGTGATCGGAAACGTTAGATGGTGGGCCCAAGCAAGACCCCCTACTCCTTCCTACCTTCCCATCATACATTAACAGAGCACCCCCTAGCCCCGTTAGAAAGATTGCCATAGTAACATAAACACAACACCAAAATTTCAACATTATAACCTGACAGAGATCTATATTAACATGTACTATCCCTACTAACTGAGAACAATTCAGCCCCTTCAAAATAACAAAACCCATCCCCCACCCCCACCCCTTTGTTCGCACCATTGCAATCCCACAAAAGACCAGCATCCACTGTACGCGTCGGTTAAAAATAAAAGCAAGCCCAGACACCAGTGGAGGTCGCTGGGAGGTAAGTGACCCCGTAAACCCATCATAACCAGGTAGAAAGACTCTCCTAGTAACCCCTTTTAGAGGAGAGGCATTAAAAAAAAAACTTCCACACAACAACGGCCCAAATGGTGTCATCCGATATAGTGATATGGGGCAGTTGTAAAAGCTGAACAAGACCCCTCATATATTTATAATAGTACCTAAGGTGATTTTACAGATATACAAAGCCACAAATTAAGCCCTACGCAGCACCCTATTTGACCCAGATGGTCATGCATATCAGCCGGTGCAAGCGCTGGGACCCCCAGATCTACCCTTCGAGTGACGAGGGACAGCAAGTGACCACAAAAAAAAAAACTGCTCGAGTAGGGACCTGAGGGCCACTCTAAGCTATCCTCTGATGGGAAGTCCCCTTTAACTTAATGCGTCGTGGTTCTTCCCTAAATGCGGCAATGTCTGTTGATCCACAGGCATGCCCAACATTACAGAACTCAAAAAACCATAGTATATCAACAATCAACCAGTTGCTTTTGTTGTAGAGGTAATGCTATCCATATTGTTTGCGGATACTTCCAAGGCCAGTCCAGCAGCCGGGGCCCCAGAGTTCTCCCTAGGGGTGTCAGCTGCCCCTTCAGCCCATCGCAACTGTTTGGCTGCTGAAGATTTTGAGCCGGCCAAGCTGGAAAATCTAGGTGGGAGAGGGAGATCACGAGGAATATCCTCGGTGGGGAGATCCATCAAGACTTTGTACTGATTGTTACTCATATCTGGGGCAAAGGAGTCATGAGAGGAATTTGGATCTGGACTGCAGCTCCTGCTTCTACTTCTGGAGCGAAGCCGTGGGGTTTTGTCAACGTGACCTCCTTCAATCCTAGCCCTTCTTCTGTTCTTTTTCTTACTTCCTGGGGATTTTTGAGGAGTAGACCGGGTGGGAGTCAAGGTATGTCCCCCTAGATGAGAAGTCGAAGCTGCCACATCCTTCGGAGTTGCGGATCCAACAATGTCCATCGGGGCAGGCTGAGCAGGGAGGGGTCTTGGGCTGTAAGATGCACGCAACTTGCCCCAGTTTGATTTGGGTGCCTGTGAAGCAATAAAGTCCTCAGCTAATAACGGATTATCGAAAACCCGTGATGATCCATTAATCACAATCCGTAGAGATGCAGGGTAACACAGGGAATATTCAAGGCCAAGTTCTGCACACGCCCTCCGAGCTGTTGTGAAGGCCTTTTGCCTATTCGTGACCTCCAATGAATAATCAGCAAATATATTTTATGTCCATTCCAGTTTCGCTCTTTCTTCTGCCGTGCCAGTTGTGTCACCCGTTCCAGGTCTTGGAATCAGAGGAAACAAGCTAAAATGGTTCGAGGGCACCCCCCCGGGGGGGCCGTGGGGCCAAAGTTCTGTGCTCTCTGTCCAGCTCCCATGGGGACCTGCACTGGCAGTCCAACCCTAAGGGTAATACTTGTTGGAGAAAGGCTATTGTATCATTCCCTTCGCAGCCTTCAGGGAACCACACAAATCTGAGATTATTTCAGCAGCTGCGATTCTCCAGATCCTCCACCCGGGCCCAAAGGTGCTGGATCAGTTGTCCCTGCTCTTGTATTTTAGCCCCAGCTTTATGCCAGCCATCCTCCACTTCCATTAGCCTATGTTCGTAGATGTCAGCCCTCTGTGACAAGTCCACAATGTCCTCCGTATTCTTTCTTGTGGCCACGTCCACTCCATCCATTCGGTGCAGGATTTCTGCAAACATTTGCCTTATTTCTGTTAGGTTACTTTCTGTCGCTGTCTGGGAAGGCGTAGATAAGGCCTCCATGCTGTGCGTAGTTGATCCAGGTAGCAGCTGAGCAGAGCGTGAGCACACCGTGAAAGGGGAAGCAAATCAAAGAAACGCGCCCGATTTACAGTGTGCCGATCCGAATAACAGTCTCGGGATAGCCACCTGTGAGTACTGAATCAAAATTTTTCACCGTTGTGCAGGAATAGAGGAAATAATACCAGATTTGAGGGTTACTGTCGGGAGCAAGCCGTTTATGCGACCATTCAGTTCGGCTGGTGGCCACGCCTCCCACTTTCTGTTTGCTAATGATAGATTTTCCTCCGGCAGTACTAGTGATGGGAGCAGCACTTGTTCTGAGGAAAAAAAGTCAGTTCTGTTCATCCCACTACATCGTCAGACATGAGACCAAACACCTTGTGGCACCACAATCCTTGCAGCCTGAGCAGTGACTTTCACAAGCTACCAATCAAAATGCAGGAAATTGTGACATCACTAGTGACCAGGGAGAGCCTGTCACTGCTGCTTCATGTGAAAGTGAAACCTGGCAGTGAGAAATGGTTCTTATTGATTACTAGTGATGTCATTGTCAGTATTACTAGTGATGTCATTGTCAGTATGGTTTCAGTGTTGATGTAGTGGGAGGAACAGAACTGACTTTTTTTTCCTCCAGACAGAGTGCTGCTCCACACAACACTCTAGCACTGCCAGGTGGAAATCTTCTAATCAGCAAACAGAAAAGAATAAATACTTGAGCTATAAAAAGTGATAGCTGACTACACCTGAAAGTTACAATGAATTGCAGGCAGTTTCCAGGCAGTACGCTAGCTCTTTAAGTTCTCTCCTCTGCCAGCCTAATATATGTAGGCTGCATCTGGGCAAGAACCGTACATGGTTGGGCTATGGAAGTTTTCATGTGTTTACTGTCAGTTCACTACCAGACCCATTGCCTGTAAAGTGCTTTTAGATACACTGTGTATGAAGGCACTATATAAATGCTAATTCTTCATCATCATCATCATCATTTTCTTCTTCTTCTTCTTCTGTTTCTTCACATAACCATTTCTGGACACTGGAAGGATTCCCCTTCCTAATTTTGCTTTGACATTTATAAGCAGAATTGGGTAGTACCTCCTAAGGGGCAACTGCAGTATCTGTGTATAATATACATTTTAGCTTTTGTGGATTTTAATGGCCGTGCATAAATCTTAAGACAAAATTACAATGAAAGATAATTATTTATTCATTAAAATCATTTTTACAAGGGAGTTTGGTTGATGATGACACAGGCGCAGTTACAAAAATAAGACAACAATTTAAAAATTAAATGTATGAAAAAAAAATATGGAAGAAACAATAATTTAGAGTAAGACTGCTGATTAATTTGCTGCTAATGATGTCTGGTAATGTGCACATCGTCCCGGGCCCTAAAAATAAACATATGAATCAGAATGGAAAGAAAAATAGTTTGTATTTGGTATACCTAAACATTGGCAGTCTCTTACCAAAGTCAACTGAATTTCGTGCTTAGGCTGAGGTGCACAAACCAGATATCATCATGTTAACAGAAACCTGGTTAACTAAAACAAAATTGTTGCTACAGTAGTAGCTTTGGAGCATTGCTTTGCATTTCACATAGATAGGAGGAGTAAGAAGGGTGGTGGTGGTTGTTTATATTATTTAATCATAGAGAAACTAAATATTACAATAAGCAAACCGGAATGTAAGTTTCTGGCAGTAACTCTTGCAGTTCGAGTGATAAAATAGCTAATTAATAGAGGTTGTACATATCAAACCAAAGTTTAAGGACGTTGAGATATTTTTTTTTTTTTTGGTAAGCATGTATCACATTAAACGCTAATGACGAAAAAACACATTTTATGAGATTTTAACAATTGGTTAATTAGGACTAACATTACAATTAAGAATAAGATAGCACTAAACTTGGTATAAATGGTGAGCGAAACCACCAGGACAAATTATAAAACAAACTCAAGCCCTTTATTAGATTGTATACTAGCAACCAATTGCAAACATGTGAAGAAACTTGCAGTGCTTCCAGATGATCTGAGTGATCATTCTTCCACGCTATGTCACTGAATGGTGAAAATGGACAAACAAAACCAGAAACAGTATTAGGAAAATTCCTGTTGGTAAAATAACAGCTTTTAATCATATGTTGAATTATATTGATTGGTCATTTATTGACCATATCCCATCAGTAAATTTGGCATTGGATTTTTTTATTACAGAGTTTAACCACATTTGTGATACATTTGCACCAATAAAGAACGTAAAAAAAGTAGGAGGAGTTCTAAACTGGATAACAGGAGAAGTTAGACAATTAATGAGGGAGAGGGATAGAATGTGGCTAAAATATAAGTACAGTAGCCTGGAAAGGGCTAAAATAGCATACAAGCAAATGCGTAATAGATGCAAAGTGATTATTTGGAAAGCTAAGGCTAATTATTTCCAATAAAAGCAAAAGGAGGAAGCAGAAAATCCTAGAACGTTTTGGGATAGCATCAATCAAATATTATGGAAAGATAATAAAATGGTTTCTAAGGCAGTGCAGAGAGGTGAGGGCTTATTGGTAGAGTCACTTGATGCAGCAAATGGATTTAACACTTTTTTAGCTCATTTTGCACACAGGTAAATATTACCTGTGTGAAAGAAAAAAAAGGAAAGGAAATAACAAGGTTGAGAAGGAATTCTGTTTTAAACAGATCACAGAGAAGGAAGTAATAAAGTATCTAAACAAAATTAATGTCAAAACAAAGGTAGGGAGTGATGGTCTGGATATTGTACTTTTGACAATGGCAATTAATGAGGTGGCAATTCCTATCAGGAACATTTTCAACTTATTGTGCACACAAGAGGTTTCAGATCTCTGAAAACAGGCAATGATGGTCCATGTTTAAGTGATGAGATAACACAGTAACCAGCAATTATAGGCTGATCTCGCTTCTGTCTGCACTGTTCAAGGTATTGGAGAGGATTGTGTACAACCACTTGATGAGGTATTTCGGGGATTATGATATACTGACTAAATCTTATAAGCATTTGTCAGTGCCGAATGATGGCTGCTTGTAAATTAGTTTTTTGCAATTCTGACCCCAAATTGTGAAGATACTTGTTTTAGGATTCACCTTATAGACATGACTTGTGCTATTTATAGTATATTGGCCCAAATGTCATTTTGCACCTGAGGTGCAAAAGCACATCTCGTCCAGGAGTTTAAAAATAGCACATGTCACATTTATGAGGTGTTATGGAGAAATGACTATTTTGAAAGGTTGGAGTCAAAATACTGAAAATTTGTGAAGTTATGAATGAACGTTGAAATAGTGTAATGTTCAGTCATAATCTGGGCATTTTACCATATTTGTACTCCAGATTTTAAGAATAGCCTTCTTATTACCCTATCACAATGAAGCCGGTAGGTGAACATTTTCAAATCCCCGGCAAAACGTCATTCTGTGGCACAGGTACAAAAACACATTTTTGCCAGGATTTGAAAAATGACAGCTGTCACATTCATGAGGTGCAGTGAAGAAATGGCTATGCTGAAAATTTGGGATCAAAATAATGAAAATTACCAAAGTTACAAGCCTGCATTGCTACATTTCAGCTTATGCTCATAACTTTATTGTTTTTTGAAATTTTTGCCCTAAATTTTCAACATAGCCTTTTTATGACCCCACATCATGAACAAGTGCTGATAAAATGTTCAACTCCTACCCAAAAGGTGATTTCACACAGCAACTATGAAATCACCTTTTGGGATGTGAAAACATATTCTGGCTAGGATTTGAAAAAGGACAGCTGTCACATTCATGAGGTGCTGTAAAGAAATGGCTACATTGAAAATACGGGGTAAAAATATTAAAAATGACCAGAGTTACAAGCCTGAATTTTCAAATTTTCATATTGGCTCATAACTTTGTTGTTTTGTAATATTTTTATATCAGATTTTCAACATAGCATTCTAATGACCCCGCCTCATAAACAAGGGTGCATAAAATTTCATCTCCTGCCCAAAAGGTGATTTCATGCAGCGACCACAAAATCACCTTTCAGGACAGATTTGCCTAATGTTACTGTAACTGTTCATGAGGCGGGGTCCCAAAAAAGGTATGTTGAAAATCTGGGGAAAAATATTCAAAAATGTCCAAGTTATGTCACTAAGTTCAAAACCCCGTTGAAATACATTGAACTACATACCTGATTTCCTCAGTTTGCGGTTCGACTTTGAAGAGTGAAGAGTCTCTGTGGGCCAGAAAAGATTGCAGCATTGGACCTCTGGTGGTAAATAAGGGCTTGGGGGGGTAGTGGGTGATGAATGGGAGGTTGGTGGGGAACAATGGTGCAACAGACAATGATGGATGGCTTTCTGTTTTACAGGGTTAAAAAAAACAAACAAAAAAAGACAAGGGATGGTTTTCTATATTACAGGTGATGACACTGAGGGATTGGGCACCCCCAGTGTCAGTGTTACATTTATGTGGGGGCACTGAGAGAGAGAGAGAGGGTTGGGTTAGGGGGCCAGTTACAGGACGCATAAAAAAAAACTATAAGGGACGGCACTGGCAAAGATACAAATAAAGTAAAAAAACTACGGAGTGGTGACATTGGGGGATTGGGCACCCCCAGTGTCAGTGTTATGTTGGGGGGTATGGGGTGGTAGGTGCTGAGAGGGAGAGTCAGGTGGGGGGATACCAACAGACATTGATGGATGGTTTTCTGACTGACAGGCTGCTAATGTTGAAAGCCGCTCAGCTGTTTGCTGACTGGCTTCATGCAAATCAAAGGACCAAAGTCCTCTCTGATTGGAGTGGCTTTGGTCCTTTGGAATACATGAAGTTTCAGCCCACCAAGCATGAAGTGATGTTAGGACCACAGCACGTGGTCACTGATGTAGACTGCCAAGCCCCTGTTTTTGTGAACTGCAATGGGCTCGGCAGTGCCCTTCCCCCAAAACCCCTATTCTTGCCACAAAATGTTGGATGCACAAGTGCAGCCAACATAAAAATGACTTTCAAAGGAAACGTAGTACTACATCTGCCGGACTCTCTGAGTAGTGCCTTGGACAGTGAAAACATGGCTGGGGCGGTCAATATTGATTTGTCTTAAGCTTTCAACTTAGTGGGTTACCAATTGCTTGTTGATAGGTTATAAAAATGTGGTTTGGTGAGTAATGAAAGCTAAAACAGGCAATATTACATCTATATCAAAAACAGTGATAACACTTTATTTTAAGTGTCCTTAACTACACAGTAATTACTGTATACCTACAATGTGACTGCTATGTAAGTACTGTGTAGTTACATGTAACTACAATGTAGTTGGTAATTAGTTTCACGGTTGTGAATTATGTAGTTAGACACACATTTCTATGAAGTAACTACATTGTTATTGCACTGTAAATACTATGTAGTTGTTAATTACTTTCACCTTTGACTGGTGTGTAGTTATACAATTTGCATGAAGTGGTAGTTACACGTGCAACCACAACTGTTTCTATTTTGGCACAAATTGATTTATGCTGGAAGTGTAACTACACATGTAACAACTGTTGCAAAGTGTGACATACATAGCTACATTTGCCAGAAAGAATTGCTTTGAGGCAGAAGGGAGGCAACAGTAGCTGCAGTAACTACCACTTCATGCAAATTGTGTAACTATAACACAGTACTACCGATCTTCTCTGTGTCAGTCTTCACCATTTATCACTGTCTGGGTGACAGCCAGAGGCACAGCACCCAGCATGAGTTTTTTTTTGTAGGGGGAGGAGCCAGCGCCAGAGGTGGTGCCTCCCTTGAGACTGATGCATTATGTGGTGCTCACGGGTCAGCCAGCAACAGTCGCCAACTCCTCTTCCGCCCCAGTTCTGCTTCTCCCGCCATCGAGAGTGCAGCACCTCGCACCTGCTGAAGAAATTTAATCTACGACATCGCGGCCTAGTTAGTTGTTTCGACGTTGTTGTTGATACCATTTTTGCTCCGTTCCAGTTCCACCTTCTGCTAGTAACTTGGTGCCATTTTCTGCAAGAATCCACTAAGACCTTTACTTTTTCTCTCTTGAAGCAGCGCTGATTCTCTTTCTTATTATTATTTTAGTTACCGTGAGTCATGTTGGGTTCGTCAAGGGACAAAAAACGCTCTTCCAAGGCAGGCTGGTCTCCTGTGCACTGGTGTCCCTGCACTGGCAGATGTCCATCACAGACCAGCATGACCAATATCTCACCTGCCTGGGTCCATCTCACGATATTGATAGTTGCGATGCTTGCTTCTCCATGGACTGTGGATCACTGGAGCACTGCACATGGAAAGTCAGCCATGATCCACTGACTTTCCGAGGGCAGTGTTGTATGAGGAACTGCAAGCACAGGTCTCTCCATCTATCCTTTGGATCCTTTCCCAATTCTATACAGACCTGTGAGGAGGGGGCCTCCTCTTCTTCTAGCCTTGCCAGGGAAGAGGTCTCTTCTGCAGTGCTAGAGGATTGGTCCTGGCATCTTGGGGGCTGGGCTGGGAGCAACACACAGGTAGTCAACTCCTCATAGGTGCAGGCTCCCTCAGTGTCACAGCCCATGTCTGCTGGGCCTGGCATGGGTGGCTCCTCAGTACTGCCCACTAGTGTTGTTCTGTATCCTGGGGCCATTTGCAGCTCTGGTGATCAGCACCGTGAGTGATACTGGGCCCTCCTGCTGCACTGCAAGTGGCAACGTGGGTTGGAAAACCTCTGGGGCTGCTCATCTGGAGGTCTTCTGGATCTCCTTCTCTCCAGAGCCAGATGCTTGGGATACTGATCTGAACTGGCTGCCCAACTCCTCAGAGTCAGAGGGTTCTTCAGTACCCAGTAACTCTGTGCCCTCCCAAGCATCTCTTCCCTTGGCACTGGCGATTATGATTGGTGCTGGCTCCCACACCAGTGGTGACATCAGGAGCATGCCTGCCAATAGTGACCTTCCATCTGGGGGATGGTGGTTTGGGTCTCAGACACCCAGAAAGCTGTCGGTCCCAGTGCTGTTCCCCCCAGGCCAGAATAGGGATTCACTCTTCTGTGGCCTCCATCAGGAGGCCTCCGGGACTAGAGCAGTCTCTAGCTTTGGGAGTGAGAAAGAGGTCAACCTTAGAATCAATGGGGTTGAAGGGGCAGGACAAGGAGCAGTGACCTTCCCCAGGTACCCTTAGGAGTTCAGGGATGTGTCACAATGCTGAGCCTTTGTTCTTTTCCTCATCCCCTTCAAGGGAGGCCTTATTGGGTGGGGTTGGGGTCCACCCTTCTGGTTCTATGCAACCCCAGTCTCCTCACAGAGGAGTTTCCCATTCAGGGCTCAGTCCTGACCACTTTCAGTTGGTTGAGTGGCTAGTAACTGCACAGACCAGCGGATCCCCAGGAGGTTCAAGATCACCAGCAAGGTCCCCTAGCCCTGGCAGAGGTCGCTCAGATAAGATGAAGTGTGCCTCCCCATTGCCTCTGCAGCCTCCCCTCATTTCCAAGGGCACATAGGTTCTTCAGGGCCCTTGATCTGGAAGCAGTTCAATCACTGCTGCCGCCTTCCTCAGGTATGTCAGGGCTATGGATGAGCAGGTCTTTTGCCTGTCTCCCCCACAGCAGCCGGACTTGGACTCTTCAGATTCATCAGCGTCCTTATCTTCCCCCTTCAAGGAGGAGGATACCTCTGTCCATCTGTCCTCAAAGGCTGATCGGATAGAGTATCAGCGCTTCCTATCAAGGCAGGTCAGTGATCTGCACCTATCCCACATCGAAGATGCAATACTGAGTTGACGACGTGTGTCTTCCTTCGTGAATTCAGTGTGGACCACCTGGTTGTCCTTTCCTAACCGATTCCATTCCAGGAAGCATTGTCCTGCACCTGGCAGAGCCCATCTGTCCCAACTCCATCCCCTATGGACTGCCAGCACAGGTATTGGACACACCAGGGGTCTCCAGGGACCTTGCCTCATCCCACTACAATGGGAGAGAGGGTACTGGATACCCCTTCTAGGCATAGATATCTTTTATGCAACTGGCCCCCAGATGTGAACTCTGTGGAGTTTGACCACTGAAGGATAGTTTTGAATTTGGCTTGTATCATGCCCGGCTTTGCCACTCATCAGGCACACCACGCTGCCTACAACAGGCATCTGTGGTCAGTGCTAGGTCAAATGCTGACATTGCTGCCTGATACAAAGGCAACCAGACAGGCCATTGCCCTCTCTGTGCAGTGCCTAGAGCTCACAAGGCAACAGACAAGGGTGTCTTATGACACTAATGAGGTAGCTTCAAGGCTAGCGGTGACAGCGATCTGCATTAAGTGGACAGCATGGCTTTGTCTATCAAGGCACGGTGTAGGGTGCTGCCTCTGCTCTCCAGGGGACCCACTTTTTCTCCCACATGGCAAGGTGTGAACTACAGGGGTGACTTCCGTCTCCCAGGCAATGGGAGACCCCACTTCGCCCTGACCAATGGCAGGCCTAACTGGCCTGTAATGGGTCTCCTCCTTTTCTGGTCCTCCCCCACAAGAGACTGAGACTCACAACCCTCAGGGAAATGCTGTGCCCCCATCAGGGGGCTCGGTACTCACCCAGACAGTGATGAATGGTGAATAATGACACAGGGAAGGTATGAAAATTATGTACCTATCATAATTCTTGATCTTCTTGTAGATCTTCACCATTCTTCACTGGTAGCTTCCCTTCTGGGTCTCAGTCCCTGGGCAATGCCCCCTTCCTGCTTTCCCTCCCCCTCCTTGAGGCAAATTGTGGGCTGGGTTCTACTGGTACCTCCAGGTCCTCTGTTACCTTCCTAAGTGACAGAGGTCCCACCCTGGGAGGAAGGGCAAGTAGGGCTTTTTGCCCTGGCCTTAGGGGCTCCTGTAGATCCTTCCCTTCCCTTCTCAGCCAGGGGGGATTCCTCCTGGACATGGTTTGGTCCTGTGGTGGGGGATCTCCTCTAGGTTGGGTAGAGAGGAGAGGAACCATGGGAACTGTCTTTCTCCCTCACTATATAATTTATCCTCCTCCCCCACTTTTTTTGGGGGGGTAGGACTTGTCCTGGACAGGATTGCCCCCTGAACCCTATGTGATCTCCCTTTAGGGACAACGGTAACCGGAAGGGCTCTTCTTTACCTATGAATTAACTGTCTTGTTATACAATGCTAAACAGTCATAAGACTGACTGATTGTACATCAAATATATTGCACCCACACTTTAGCTGCTACTCTATTGTACTTCAACTGTATTCTTCCACTTAGTTACACCTAGTTGTACTCAATATATTCAGTGTATTCTAGTTCCTGTACCTTTCTTTGTTATTGTAAGTGTATTGTCTGTATTACCTATATAGTATCTTTATAGCCTGGGTAGTGCCTGAAAACAGTCCATTGTGCACCTAGGAACATACGAACATAGGAAATTTGCCCGCAGAAACAAGTCATATAGTCTATCAAGTCTGCTCGAATGTGCAGCTAGCACACCTACCTTGCTGCTGCCACTACCCCTCCCCTTCACAATAACCTTCCATCTCACACTGTCTCATTCCCTTTTGAAACCCCCACTGTCTTGAGGATATCAGCTCCTCTGGCAGAGAGTTCCATTCCACCAAAACCCTCTCTGTGAAAAAATTTCTCCTCATTTCCCTCCCATATCTACCCCCCCAATCTAAGACCATGACCTCTTGTGTCCTCCTTCTTAACTTAAATATCTCTTCTGTTCCTGTCTTGTTAATCTCCTTTAAGTACTTGAAGGTCTCAATCATATCCCCCCGATCTCTCCTCTCCTCTCCTAGAGGGAGTAACTATTCATGCCACGCAGCCTCTCCTCATATAGCTTCCCCCAGTCCCTGTATCATCTTAGTTGCTTTGTGCTGTACCCCTTCCAGTAGTCCAATATCCTTCTTTGGATATGGGCACCAGTACTGCATGCAATACTCCAGGTGTGGTCTGACCAGTGACCTGTAGAGAGGCAGGATCACCTCCCCTTTCCTGGAAGACATTCTTCTTCCAATACACCCCAGCATCCTCTTGGCCTCTGTTGCCACATTTCTGCACTGCCCTGAGTTGTTCATTTTCACATTTACAACCATCCCTAGATCCTTTCCTCCTCAGAGGTACCTAGCTGTACTCAACCCAGCTGATAGCTCCTCCCTTGGTTCTTCACTCCAAAGTGCATCACCTTGCACTTTTTAGCATTAAACCCCAGCTGCCACTCTTCCCACCACTCCTCCAGTTTAATCAGGTCATTCTGCAGTTCCTGTCATCCCTCTATGTCACTCACCACCGCCCCAACTTGGTATCATCAGCAAAGAGGCTGATCTTATTCCTGATGCCATGCAAGATGTCCGCTATGAATATTCAAAACAACACCAGCCCCAGTACCGATCCTGTGGCACCCTGCTTATAACTGCCCTTGGAGACAAGAGCTTCCCCCAACCACTACCCTCTGCTGTCTTCCCTGAAGCCAATTTTTGATCCAGTTAACCATCTTTGTCCCAACCCCCACATACCTGAGTTCCTCCCAACCTCCCATGTGCCACTGAATCAAAGGCTTGCTGAAGTCCAAAAATAGGACATCTACCACATGACCTTTGTCCAACTCCCTCAGTACCCAGTCATAGTACTTAACTAGGTTAGCCTGACAGGACCTTCCTGAGACAAACCCATGCTGATGACTGTCCTGGAGTCCATTGTCCTCCAGAAATGTCACCAGCCTCTTCTTCAGGATTGTCTCTCTCAGCTTCCCCACGATGGATGTCAGGCTTACAGGTCTGTAATTGCCTGGTTCATCCTTAGGGTCACTTTTATGGAGGGGCACCACATTGGCCATCCTCCAGTCCTGTGGCATGCACATTGTGTCCAGGGAGGTATTGAATACGTCCACCAGTGGCCCTGCCAATACTTCTGCCAGTTCCCTTAGCACTCTGGGATGTATGCTGTTTGGTCCTGGTGCCTTACCCACCCTCAAAACCCTCAGACCCTCTAAAATCTGCACTCAGTGATTACTCATCTGTCACTCCCTTACCCCTGCCCACCTCCTACCCCGGGAAACTGCCTGCCCTTCCCTCATGAATATGGAACAGAAGTACTCATTTAGTGCTTCTGCCTGTTCTGCTTCTTCCTCTGCCCACCCCTGTCCTTCTTAATCTGCACTATCTGATCCCTACAGCTCCTTTTTTTCCCTAATGTGTCAGAAGAAATCCTTTTCCATGTTTTTGATTCCCTGAGCCTGCCTCAGTTCCCTGGAGGCCTTGGCTGCTCTAACACCCTTGGTAACTTCTCTGGACTTCCTCACGTACTCATCCCTATCTTCCCCCCTTCCGGAGTTCTTGTATGTACAGAATGCTGCTTTTTTGCCCTCACCTTATTTAAAACTTCCCTACTCATCCAGCTTGACTTCTTAGATCTTCCCTTCTTGCTCTGTAGTTTGGTACAGGTCCCAACAGCCTCCACAAGTCACCAATGTAGTTTTTTTCCCATTTCTGATTTGCATCCCAGTGAGAGTGAATTCCTGCCAGGTAGTCTCCTAAGACTTCACCCCATCCTACTAAAGTCAGCCTTTCTGAAGTCAACTACCCTCATCCCTGTACCAACTGCCTCCCCGCCCATGTTGAGCATGAACCACACAGTTTGGTGGTCACTCCCTGCCAGTGGGTCCACCACCCGCACCTCCCTTACAGCCTCCCTGGTAAACAAATATCTGCTTTGTGGAGTAATGGTGGGTGGTACCAGATACACATGCAGGGACTCTTCCTTAGTCATTACATGCAGGTCTTCACCACCATGCCCCATCCCTCATGGTATAGTCAGGGGCTGTGGTAGCTTGGTGTGAATGATAGTGCTATGGCTTCCACCTCATTCAGCTAGTGGAAAGGGCATGTAATGGCTAAGGAGGTGTCCCGGCATGTGTATCTGGCATCACCCACCATAACTCCACACAGCAGATTGATGACATTTATTTATTGTTTGTTTGTTTTTTTGTTTGTTTGTTTGTTTACCAGGTAGGTGCACTGATTCAGTGGATCATTTTCAGGCATGACCCAGGCCATAAAGATGGTACATAGGCAATACAGACAATACAGTTACATTAACAGAGAAAGGTACAAGAAATAGAATACGCTGAATGTATTGAGTACAGCTAGGTACAATTAAGTGTAAGAATAGTTGAAACACAATAGAGTAGCAACTAAAGTGTGGGTGCAATATACATGATGTACGATCAGACTTATGATGACTGTTCGGCATTGTACAATGGGACATTTTATCATTTGGTACAGAAGAATTAGGACTGTCATCGAAGGGTAGCCCATGCCCCACCCCCAGCCACCCACCTGGGCAGCAGCAGGACAGAGGTGTGGGTGCAGTAGAGGTGTGGGTCAATCTTACAGAAGCAGCACATTTAAAGTTATATAAGTGTGTAATACACATTGTGAAATTAGTTAACAACTACATAGTGCAGTTACAGTGTAGTTACACAGTAGTTACAGTGTTGTTAGTGACACTTAAACATTATCCTTCATAAATCACTCCCTCGTGAAGCTACTGCCGTGTAGCATAATGGTTAAAAGTACTGCCCTCAAACCTGGAGAATTGGGTTTGAATCCCAGAGCCACCTCTTGTATACTGTGTGACAAAAAAAAAAAAAAAAATAAACATGCAGTCTAACATTGTAAACTGCTATACAATAGAAAAAATCATTAATTTACATAATTACCTATTGACTTTTAACAGTGCTGTAGTTGCTAAGAAAGGTGCTGCTTCTGTGACATTGTTTTCACAGTTAATGACTAATTAACATGTTTTTGCAAAGTAAGTACACAAAAACTGACACCTAAAATAAAGTGTAAGAAGAAGGGTGTAACAGTGCTGTAGTTACTAATGAATATGCTGCTTCTGTGGCATTGTTTCCACAGTTAATGACTAACATGTATTTGCAAAGTAAGTACGTAGAAACTGACACTTATAACAGTATACGAAGAAGGGTGTAACTACTATACACTTACATTGAATGTCAATGCTGTAGTTCTGCTGCATGCTTTCCTTCAGAAATCAGTCCCTCATGCACTTACTGCTTAATAAACATGCTATCTAATATTCTTAATTGCTATACAACTACATTAGTTATGTATACAATAAAAATAATTTACATAATTACTTATTGACTTGTAACAATGCTGTAGGTACTAAGAAATGTGCTGCTTCTGTGGCATTGACCCATACCTCTTCTGTACCCACACTCCTGGCCTGCTATGGCCCAGGTGGGTGGCTGGGGGTGGGGCATGACTACATACCATGCGCTTTACCACCGATCTGCTGTGTGGAGTGGTGGTGGGTGGCAAAGGATACACAGGTAGGGACCCTTCCTGGTGTGTGTTTATACAAATTGCATGATGTGGTAGTTACACATGCAACCACAACTGTCTCTTTTGGCACAAATTGATTTAAGCTGGAAGTGTAACTATACATGTAACAGCTGTTACAACAGTAATTGCGGTAACTACCAGTTCATGCAAATTGTGTAACTACACTAAACTGCAAATGTGAGACTAGTTAACCACTGCATTGTAGCTACATGTAACTACACAGAAGTTACATAGTAGTTACATTATAGTTATACAGTAGTTTCAGTGTAGTTAAGGGCACTTAAAATAAAGTGTAACCAAAATGGTTACTATTGAAGTTCTGCAAGGATCAGTTTTGAGACTGCTGCTTTTTAGCCTTTTTTGAATATTTTGCCTTCTGTTTGCCAGGTCTGTAAAGTCACACTTTATGCTGATGCTGCAGTTCTGGCAGCCAGAGGTAGAAATGTTGCAGTTTTCAGTGGACCTCTCCAAGATGACTTTGCGAGAGTTCAAGACTGGTTCACTAGGAGCAAGCTAGTGATGAATGTTAAAAAGACCCAGTCCATGGTGTTCTGCAGTTCTAAAAGAATTGGAAACTGTGAACAACCGAACATCAAAACAGTTCCAGGTGAGGTTCTCAAACAAGTACAGTCTTTAAAATATTTGGGAATCCATCTACGGATAGCAAGGGCAGTAGAAAGTGAGGTGGAGCTGTATGTCATTGTCATCCTGACAAATGACCTGTCAGGTGTTTAAAGAGATCTCAAGGGGCAAGAGTCCCACCACAGAGCAAATAAATCAAGGAAGTAGGGGATTAGCTAACTGGGGGGGGACAGACAGTTAGTAAAGAAAGAGGAGGAAGGGGGCACACAAGGAAAAAGGGGAAGCAATAAGCAGAGGGCTAACAAAATCTGAAAGACCATGTGTGCAAATGTGAGAAGTCTGGGAAATAAGATTGCAGACCTAGAGGCAATCATGGCGGAGGCTGACCTGGATATTGTGGCCATCACTGAGTCATGGTGCATGGACAACCATGACTGGGACATGGTCATACCAGGCTACACAATGCTTAGGAGGGAGAAGGTAGGAAGGAAAAGAGGGGGAGTGGTTCTTTATGTGAGGGAAAGCATAAAAGCAATAGAAATATAAGGCATGCTGTGAGTCACTCTTGGGTCAGAAAAATGGAATCACTATTCAGACGAGGGTAAGCTATATGCCTCCAGCACAGGGGAAAGATTTAGATAAGAAAACATTGGAAGCAGTTGGCAGAATGGCTGAAGAAAGGGAGGTGTTGTTGATGGGGGACTTCAATCTATCAGATGTGGATTGGAGCCTCCTTGCAGCAGCTTCAGCTAGAAGTAGGGATATCCTGAACTTCTTGCAGAGGGTGTTCCTCAGACAACTAGCCAATGAACCCACTCATGGTGGGGCAATACTGGATCTGGTGCATACTAACAGGGATAGTGTTGCAGATATCAAGGTGGGAAGCCATCTGGGGACAAGTGATCATCATGCAGTGTGGTTCAACATAAGAGCAGCTGCAGAATCCAGCCACACAATGGTGTGAGCCCTGGACTTCAGAAGAGCTGATTTTAGAGATGAGCGAATGACTCAGGAGCAACCTGGCAGGGGAAGAGGCCCTGGAGGGGTGGAGGAAAAGTGGGACAAACTAAGAGAAAGCATAGTGAAAGCAACAAATCTCTGTGTCAAGCAGGTAAGCAAAAGTAAAAGAGAAAGGCGACTGCTATGGTTCTCAAAAGAGGTAGCAGGAAAGTTAAAGGCTAAAAAGGTAGCATTCAAAAGGTATAAGGAGACCCAGAGAAAGAAGGATAGAGAAGTATATCTGGGAAAACAGAGAGGCAGGTAACGCAGTAAGGAGTGCAAAGGCAGAAACTGAGGGAAGAATAGCTCAGGGAGTTTCAAAAGGAGACAAGGCATTTTTTAGGTATGTTAGCGTGAAAAGAAAGACACAGGAAGGGATTGTAAGGTAAAAGAGGGAGGGATGAGTATACAGAGCAGGATCAAGAAAAGGCAAACATCTTGAACAAATACTTCTACTCAGTATTCACAGTAGGAGAATGGAAGGGACCACAAAAAGGCATCAGGAGCTTTGAGGGAAGGGAAATAGACACTAGTCCATTTTCTGAGGAAGAAGTC
This sequence comes from Neoceratodus forsteri, assembly GCA_016271365.2. NCBI lineage: Eukaryota > Metazoa > Chordata > Ceratodontiformes > Ceratodontidae > Neoceratodus > Neoceratodus forsteri. Next base: position 504,012,114 of record CM028132.1, read on the forward strand.
CAGAAAGCACTCATCATCTGAATGTGGACAAAGCTATGGGGCCAGACGGGGTACATCCAAGGGTGCTGAGGGAGCTCAGGGAAGTACTGGTTGTACCTCTAACCAACCTATTTAACAGATCACTAGAGTCCAGCATGGTCCCAGAGGACTGGAGAAAGGCACAGGTAGTCCCACTGCACAAAAGTGGTAGCAGTGAAGAGGTAGGCAATTACAGACTTATCAGCCTGCATCAGCGGTGGGTAAATTAATGGAATCACTACTAAAGGAAAGGATTGTGGATCATCTTGTATCCAATAGATGACAGAATCCAAGACAGCATGGTTTCACAGTGGGAAGGTCATGTCAAACAAATTTAATAGACTTCTTTCACTGGGTGACCAAGGAGTTGAATCAAGAAGGAGCAGTGGACATGGCATACCTGGATTTTAGCAAGGCATTCAACACCGTTCCTTATAGTAGATTGGTAAGCAAGTTGGGGAACTTGGGGGTGGGAAACAAGGTGGTAACCTGGGTAATAAACTGCTTAGTGGATAGGACACAGAGGGTAGTAGTAAATGGAATTCACTTAGAGGAGGGGAGGGTGACAAGCAGGGTACCTCAGGGATCAGTGCTGGGTCTGGTCCTCTTCAATGTCTTTATAAGTGACATTGTGGAGGAACTGGAGGGAAAGGTTTGCCTCTTTGTGGATGACATCAACATCTGCAACAGAGTAGACACTCCAAGGGGGAGAGGAAACGATGGGTAGGGATCTGAAGAGACTGGGGGAGTGGTCAATGGTATAGTAGCTGAGTTTTAATGCAAAAAAGTTTAAAATAATGGTCTTGGGCCACAGAAACCCTGGAGCAGAGTACAAAATGGGTGGATTAATATTGACAAAGAGCAAGCAGGAAAGAGTCCTAAGGTAATCATTTCAGACAACCTAAAAGTGGCCAGACAGTGTGACAAGGCAGTCAGAAGGGCTAGTGGGATACTGGGGTGCATAGGAAGGGGTATTGCTAGCAGGTAAAGAGTGGTGGTACTGCCCTATATAGATCACTGGTAAGACCTCACTTTGAGTACTGTGTCCAGTTCTGGAGACCACATCTCAGGAAGGACAAAGTCAGAGTGGAGGCAGTCCAGAGGAGGGCTACCAAAATGGTGCAGGGTCTGCATCAAAAGCCCTATGAGGAGAGGCTTAAGGAGTGAAATATGTACACCCTGGAGGAGAGGAGGGAGTGAGGGGATATGATAGAGACCTTTAAATGCCTCATGGGGGTAAATAAGGTACAGGAGGGAGGTATTTTTTTAGAGAAAAAGGTGCTCTAGAACAAGAGGGTATGCTTTGAAATTGGAGAGGGGGTAAATTTAGGAGGGATGTGAGTAAGTACATCTTCACAGAAAGGGTGGTGGGTCCCTGGAACAGCCTTCCAATGGAGGTAGTGGAGGCAAAAACAGTGGTGGGGTTCAAAAATGCCTTGGACAGGCACAAGGGAATAATAGCAGTAAGGAAGGGAGAGGTAGAGATGGCGCCATAGATCAAGTTGAGTCTGTAACAATAAATAAAGATCTAAAAAAAAGGGCAGACTAGGTGGTCCCAGTGGCCCTTCTCTGCCATCACATTCTACGCTTCATCTGGACAACACACTGTCCTTTGCCATGGATGTAGACTAGGTAGTAAAGAAAATAAATAAAAGATTAGGCCTACTGTATAAAAGTGAAATAATTTTCACCAGAAGACTTATAAATTGCTTGCTTGGAGCCTTATTCTCTCTATTATAGATTATGAAATACCCACCTATGCCATGGCCACGGACAGTGTGCTGTCCTGATTGAGGACAGCATACGATCCTACATGTAGGTTTGAAATGGGGCAAAACAAGATATACATCGTTACGTTCTCCATCAATGTACAGGTTGGCTTCCTTTGGATGCTAGAATTAAGTATTTTGATGATATCTGGTGCTGGAGAATAATTCATGGTCAGAGCACCAGTAATTTGAATGTGTTAATGACTAAATATTTGAACATTTACAACGCCAGATCCACAAAGAACAAGCATCTTGAAATAACTAGCTGCAGAACAGCCCTAGGACAAAGGCCATTTAAGAATAGGGCAACACAAACTTGGTACTCTCTATCATTATCTGTTGCTGCTAGCCATCAAGTTGTGCAGTTTAAGAGAGAAATGAGATTCCAGTTGAATGATTTGGTAAATTGTATATGTTTTCAACAGATTTGTTTTAAGCTAGAACTCAGACAGGTTATGATGAGATCAATTGTCTTTGTACAGTATATGCATCTCTTTGTATGCACTTGCTGTATGTTGATTTTAGAAATAGCTTAATTTTATACTTTTGTATAGCAATTTTATAAATTTAAATGATGTAGTATTGTTATATAACAAACCAAAATTTCTGTGTTTTAATATATGTTGCATTGTAATTTTGACTGGGTCACTTTTGAAAAAAGGTAGTTATTGCTTGAAGGTATCACTGTACCAATCAAAGAAATTGACAGATAATGAAGAATACATGCATTCATGTATTACACAAAAAGAGTCAAAAGCTTGTGCAAGTGATCTTTTCAAGGTCTTTCAATTTTTCAGAAACATGTGATAGAAAATTATATCATTAACATTTGGAGAAAAGGATTTCCTAGAATGAGCAGATGAGTAAGTCACATTCAATGTACTGAACCTAGACTTAGTTCTTGAAAACTAAAAAAAAAAAATAACCTGTTGTTCATGTTCCATAGAGGGTATACATCACCAGAAGGAGCAAATGAATAGATTACGTAAGGTAAAGTTGATACATTAAACTACCTAAAAATTATTTTTTGCCAATTGGCTTCCCTCCTTTGTGACACTAGTATCCAATTCAAGTCAGATAATACAATGCAGTGATGAGGTCTGCAATTACACTTCAGTCTCAGCATTCTGTCATATAACAGACCAGGTTGTTCCAGAAGAGTAAATCAGCTGATCTATAGCTAGTTTTGTCCTAATCCAGAAACAGCAATAGCAGATACTGTGCACTGCAAGTATGTCCCAAAAGCTGTAGCAATGTCTAGCTCACTAAAAGGAGAACAGTCAGGATGAAACATTGCCAATTAGATTTTTCCCTATGCTATTTTATTCTGCTTAGTCTCCTTGTAGTCCTCCTTCCCCCAGTCATACTGCTCAGACAGTGACTCCTATAGAGTGATCGCTTGTAGCCTCAGGTTGCTTCTTTATCTGCTCTTGTGAGTGTTTGGTTGTGCCCCTGGCTAGGTAGGGCCCTCCACTCAGCAACTGGAGGGGGTCTTCTAAGGGGCCAGCTTTCAGGTTCTTGCTGTGTCTCTGTTGGAGGGTTTCTTTATTATCTAAGAAGGGGGGGGTCAGAGATTTGGGTGCCCCCAACTGGGAGGCTGGTGAGTGGAGTGACTTCATCCTCTGAGAGGAGAAAGACTCCGTGTCATAGTCTCCAGTACAGAGGAGGCCACAGCCCAGTGGTCAAGTAGGACAAAAAATGAAAATAAGAGTGGGGAGGTGCTTGCTCAAATGTGAGACATTCAAACAACAGCGAGACTACACTCTCACCCAGTCTGTCCACATAAATGGGACATTTTTATTTTATTCTACACATATTATATCACTGACCACCACATTCACAGCTGAAATGTTGCCAGTTGCTTCAGAACAGCCTGTAGCCATAGTGACCTAAGTAATTTGTCTAAAATATACATCATAGTTAACTTCACCTGCTCTAAGTAAAGCAAGCTTCTATCTTTCCCAGAGCAGCCTCCTCAGCACTGAAACTGTTAAAAGCATACCAATGGTAGCAGATGAGATTTTGATATATGCCCAAGGAAGGGAAAAGAATTCTCAAAAATCAGAGGGACCACCTGTAAAAGGGGAGTTGGTTACCAGTAAGAGTCAGATAACTAGGTTGCATATCATAAAGCACATTAAGACACCAGGGGCCAGATTTACAAAGTGCAAAGCGCAATGCAAAATCTTGTGTAGCCTTTGCATTTGCCCAGGTGTCCAAAATTACTATTCACAGTCGGATAGCACACCATGGTAGCTGACTGTGAATAGGGCTAGGCTGAGGCAGCAGTAACCCCAGTACTGCCAGCGCTACCCTAGTAGCACTGCCCCAATATGCAGCTAAGAGAATGGCCCTACATTGAACAGCACAGATGTGTTATTCCCAGTTCACAAAGGCAGCCATGCAAGCCAGCCTGCCAGCCCAGCGACAAGGCGTCTGTCTGCGGCGCCTACATCCCGGGTTCAGGAACAGACCCAGGAGTCAGAGGGCCAGCCGGGGGAGAGGGATTGAGTGTCCAGAGGACTGCTTTCCCTCTTTGGGGGTAAGGGGGTAAGAGTGTCCAGCACAATGAGGAACCCTTGCAGAGGCTGCGGGTCCCACGCACCTGGTGCCATACATTTCGGGGGCCGGGCAGACACTGGCATCATTGCACATCCCCACCCCCAGGGGGGCCAAAACACAGAAAATATTTGGCCATAAATGATGGCCCCGCTCTGCTGCCGCTCCCTGCTCAGACAAATGTCCACTGGGGGGGGTCCCACTTCCAGGACCCCACCCTCGGGGGCATGTCAGGGCTTCATGACCCACAATCTCATGGAGGGGGTCACCTAGCCAGTGGCCCCATCTGGGGGGAAGCCTGGGGATGGGGAGAGCGGCAGGTGGGGTCGGGGACCGGAGAAATGGCCCCCCCCAAAAAAAGGCAGCCATGCAAATGAGCCCATTGGGCATTCAAGGTGTTAGGTGGCCATTTGCATGCCCATAATAGCCCCATTTACATAGGCTGTGATGAGTTTAATGTGCCCCCCATCCCCTGCCTCAGAGGCAGACAGTGTCAGTAGGGTTACCAATCTCCCTGGTGCGAGCAGTCCCCTACTCCCATGATCGCTGAACACTGGCCTGATTACAAAAAATGAAGATTCCCTGGTGCTCGTGGTCCCCCTCCACCCCGATCACCGGCCTGGGAAAAAACGGAATAGTCATTGGTGGTTAGTGATTCCCCCTCACCGCTGATCGCCGGTCCGAGTGTAAATGTGTAAGTACCCCCCCTCCGCTGATCGCCACCTGATTGTAAACATAAAAGTATTTCCTGGTGGCTAGTGGTCCTTCCCCTGCTGATCACCACCCAAATGTAAAAATAAAAGTATTCCCTGGTGGCTAGTGGTCCCTTCCCCTGTCAATCGCCGGCCCAAGAAAAACAAGAATAGACCCTTGTACCAGTGGCCCCCCCATGATCACAGTACTGGCCACACACACACACACACACACACACACACACACACACACACGTATATATATATATATATATATATATTACAGTGGCACGGTAGTGCCACTATATTTAGAGTTGAGTAAGCACTTTAATGTTAAACCTCAAATTTTGCACCTTAATAACTTGCCACCATACAATGGATTTGCCTGAAAGTTTGCATGCATAGTTTGGCACCATAGATCTCTGGATCTGGCAAGTCGTGTTATGGTCAGATGTACAGTTGTGGAGCAGCAGAATGCCAAAAAAACACAAAAAAAGGACTTTTTGTGCATTTTTTTGCTCGCACCCACAGCCTACACTATTTGTCCGTTTGGTCCAAAATGTTCAGGAAAAATGCAGTCTTGGTCACCGATGTGCCTTTTGAAGATTTGGTGAAAAAATATTAAACCATTCAAAAGTTATTCAAAATACACATTTCCCATTATAGTCAATGGGGAAAGTTAGCTGTGCATCACAAAAGTTTTGCAAATGCCATTTTTACTTTTGCAAATGGCCCTGTTACTTTCTGTGATTCCACCATCTTGTTTTCAGTTAGTGATGCAGAAAAATGCCTGGTGTTTAAAACTGGGACCCTCTAGGTAAACACTGACTGTTGTGTTTACCTAGTGGGGTCCTGAGGATGCTAGTCCTATCTTTTTTGGGGTTAAACCCCCCAGAAATGCCTTTTCCAACTTCAAGAAAAAAGCACTTTCCCAAAATACCTTTGCAAATGCGAAACGTTCGAGATTTTTTTGCGAAACTTTCGTGATTTGCGAAAGTATTTTGCGAAAGTATTCTCAAAATAACTGCAAATCTTTGCCATCCTCCTGCAACAAAATGGTTTGGTCTTTTGGGCTGAAATTTGCAGGGTGGTAAGCCTAGGTCCCATAGATGTGCCGTTTGGTGATTTGGTGCCAAAACATTACAGGGGCCCAATGTTACAGCATTCAAAAGTTCATAAATGTTCCCATAGGATAACATTGCGGTGCCCGTAACACCTTTCGGGGCTCATATCTTGAAAATGGTTCGAGATACGGATTTTTCATCGAAAAAATTCTTAGTCCCCCTGTAAGTAACCCTGTAGGGGGGTTAAATGAAGAAGTAGGCTGGAAAGCCATAAATAACATGAAATTTGAATTTTTTCTCTACGTTGTACGGTTACTGAGATATCTGGGAATTAATGTTCCAATTGCTCATTTTAATGTCCGAGGCCCACTATTATGCCCACAGAGTTAACATTCACAGCTCTTTTCAGTGCCCATATCTTGGAAACTATGCAAGATATGGATTCAGTTGACTTATGTTTTGAGAACTACTCACTCTCATGATTACAACGACACTTTAATTTTTTTCTACCTGCTTCGGTTCCCGATATATCGGCAGATTATTGTGACAAGGGTTCCTTGCCTTATAGAGCTGCTGTATGGCTCCATACTTATGTGTAAGTGGGAGCGCAGGGTGGGAGCACAGGATCCAGAGGGCCCGCGCTCCCACAGACACACATCATTATGCACAAATGGGCAGCTTGGTGGTTTGGGCCCTGCACTCCCACCAACACCTGCCATTTACTATTTACTGTATATTACGCTTTTTCCAAAAGAAAGGAAATTCTTTGTAAAAAAACCTCATTAATGCATCAGTTAGGGTTGTTTCCACACCGACAAAAGTGTAGAAATTCAATGTTAAGGTTACCACCCCATCCCCACGCCCCCTCCTCAAAACCCTAACTCCTCATTCCCCCCGTCCCCCACACACACATGCAAGGCACATGCAAGATTGTAAGACACTATACCACTCCAGCACATCTGTAAGCACAATGATCACAACACTGTACTGGTTTCACATAACACTATGTAATGAAAAAACAAATACACTATAATCGACTCTAAACTGCCAGCACAGTATGATGACACATTACTGCTGGCATATCTTCTTAATACAACGACACTTAGTCTGTACACATTTTCAAAATATTGATTTATATGTGTCATAATTCAACAAATGGGTCATTGCAAATATGCTGCTACCACATAGGCATGTGGTAGCAAGACAGATAGACCTGACACATACACATTAGTTTGGAGATACTGCTCAGGTGGGAAACTACCGCCATCACATGTTTTTATACTGCTGCGTTACCTGGAAATACTCATTAACAGTATGTTATGGTTACCTTTGCATGTTACAACTGTTGCTTTTATATCTGACTTGTAAACTATGCTACAAAAAAATGACTTTTATTATTACCACTGTTAGTTATTAGGACTGGCTCACTGTATCAGAAAAAAAATGCAAACATCCAATGACTGTTGCTAGGCTCACACAAACTGTCATTTCTAATACACTATGGGGCCAGATATTCAAAACTTTGCCTCAGGGCTAAATTAACACTGCTCGGTGAGCAAACTTAGCCCAGAGCAAAAAGCAAGTTATATATTCAAAAGGAATAACCCAGGGCAAACAGCTTCTGAATATAGCATGGGAATGAGGCCGGGCAAACTGGGCTGGGAGTGCAGGGCAAACGTAGCCCTGGAATAAGACAGCTCTGCATATAGCAACCAGGAAGAGCAAACCACAACAGCAACACAGTGCACAGCGACGTGAAGGTAGGTAGAGGTGAACTATGTGGCCAATGTGTGTGCCAGCAGATGTGTGGATCCAGTACAGCTGCAGGTAGCAGTGTATGTGACAGTACAGTGTGCAAAACTGCATAATATTCCCTGAACCATTTGCGCAGCGCTAACACATTTGCACGGGTTTAGCGTGGAGCTAAGCCATTTATCCCAGTGCAAACACATTTGCCCGGCGCTAAACTTTGTCATATTCAAAAGTGACATGCAAATGAGCCTACTTAGGCAGTCTCTGGCAAACATCCAGATTAGCATCTCATTATGCCCTGATTTGCATGTAGTTTGCCCAGTGTTACTGCAGAGTCCTACAGCTCCACCTGTATGTCAGTCTGGAAGTACAGGGACTGGCCAGATCTGCCTACAGCTCCACCTGTAGGTCAGTCTGGCAGTGCACAATGGTAGCTGTAGGCTACATGTATACAGTACACAGCATATTGTACCCCAGCGGACAACACAGCATAGGCACAGGTGGTGGTGGTGCTGTATGCAACTTGCCGCACTGTAGGTCATGCTACAGTGCACAGCAGACACTACAGTAGCAAAGGGGGCCAGTATCGTCAGTGACACAGTAATGCCTATGGTGTGTAGGGCAGTGATGACCACTGCACTGTACACAGTGAAAGGCCCACCTTGCAGGTGTTTACTGACAGTGGACATTACTGTTATGCTGTTGTGTGACTCACAGATGCTGCATGTCTGGCATGGGATGCTCACAGTGACATATACATGGCTGGCTGTGAGTGCTGTGGTGTTTGTACAGCTATGCGGTATGTGGCTGGCGGGGACACATATGATCAGACAGGCACAGTGGTGTTGGAGTATTCCCAACACTGGCCCATGTGCACAGCTTGGCTTGCCCCAGCCATGTGACTGCACCCAGTCTGTGGTACAGCCTGGCCACTTGTACACCCTCCCCTCAAACCCCCCCCATGCCCACAGTGCTGCATGTGTGTGCTGGCAGCCGTTGGTGTCCACCGAAGGGTGGTTCACAGGTGTGTGCTATATGGTTGCACTGCCATGGTGTCCACTGGGAGCTGGGTCACCACTTACTGCCTGGCATGGCTGGGACTGGTGGCAGATGATGGCATCATTGTGATGCCATCAGTGGGCAGCATGTTTCCTATATGTTTGGCATTTTCTATGTGTCATAGATATTGGTTAGGATTGCGCAAAGCTGCACAAAAGGCATGCTAATGCTGCGCAAAGCCACAATGTCACACAAAACTGGTTTGCCCAGGGTTAACACTACCTTTTCCTGGGCGGTAATTTGCAACATGCAATGTGTCGCGCTAAGTCACGCTAAACCACTTTGTGTGGCGCTATTCGCTGAATATAGCATTGCGCTGACATGCCCCCTCAGTTTGCCCCTTGCATATATTATGATTTTGCCCGGTGCTAATGCAGTTTGCGTGCACTATTTGGCTTTTTGAATATAGCAGACCTGTGCTAATCCCATGCTAAACCTGTGCAAATGGTTTGCGCCCAGCGCAATGTTTTGAATATCTGGTCCTATGTGTGCATAACATACTGTGTGTTTCATCAGCTGGTAACTATTGAAATATGGGTATCTGCTTAAATCTTATTATTAATGATTGCCCAGCATGTGTGTGTACCCCCAAGGCATTATGATGGCTATAGAACTCATACAGTTGGTGTACCGTGACAATGTCTGTGTCTTGTGGAATGTTTAGAGAGTTGTATGTTACTTCTCTTACCTGATCCTGCTTGTCTCTCGTTGGTTCCCTTGCTTGCATGTGTGTGTGTGTATGTACGTGTGTGGGTGGGGGTGGGGTGGGATGGGGATGGGGGAATGCAGAGTTGGGTTTTGAGGAGGGCGGTGGATGGGGTAATAACCTAACGTTGAATTTCTGCACTTTTGTCAGTGTGGAAACAACCTAACTGATGCATTAACGGAGTTTTTTGCAAAGAATATATATATATATATATATATATATATAAGGGATATGCATGGGGCACCTGTGGGACAACCAAGTTATTTGTACAGCAGCCTGTGACCTCGAGTAACCTCACGAGTGGAGTGAGGTTACTCAAGGTCTCAGGCTACTGTACAAATAACTTGGTTATCCCACAGGCGCCCCACACATATTTAATTTATGCAACAGGATTTTTGGGGTTCTGTTTTGCTATATATTATTTTTTTCTTAAGTTTCTGTCCATGTTATTTTCTCTGTGCCTGGTTGCTGTGTTTGGTTTGCAGGGTTGCTGTGCTGAGAAAGAGGAAACATTTATTTTTTTTGTTAAGAGTGTTTTCATTTAAAATGTGGTTCTGGTTTGGGGGGGGATTTGGTTAGGGTGTGCATTTTGTGAGTCTTTGGGACTGTGATAGCATTGCTTGTAAAGAGCACAGTGAGACAGTGAAAGTGAAACTGGGAGGCAGTACTGTTGAGCAGGCAGCACAGGTGGTGGTGGTTAGTGATGTAGTCACTGTGTGGATAAATGGGTGATGTGGTAATCACTATGTGGATAACTTCAAGTTATCCACATAGTGATTACATCATCACCCATTTATCTACACAGTGACTCAGATAACTGAAGTTATGTGTCAGTTTCTATCCTGACACCTGTTGCATAAATATATGCAGTATATATCTATATGTATAAATTGTCTGCAGATAAGGACCACTAGGCCCACCCAGTCTGCCCGTAGGCCCTATACATTGTATGTGGCCACTGACCCTATGTGATCAATGGCTTTTCATCACTCCCTCCCCTCTCAAGCTTCCCTTGTGCCTGTCCCAGGCATGCTTAAACCCCTCCACTTTGCTTGCCCCCACTACCTGCTGTGGCAGACTATTCCAAGCATTGACTACCCTTTCTGTGTAGAAAAACCTCCTCATATTACCTCTTAATCTACCCCTTCCAATTTCATATTGTGCCCCCTTATTCTAGTAGTTTTTATACATTGGAAAAGGTCCCCCGCCTGCACCTTGTTTATGCCCTTGAGGTACCTTGGAAAGTTTCAATCATGCCCCCCCACTCTCCTCTCTCCTCTCCTCCAGTGTGTACATATTGAGGTCCCTTAGTCTCTCCTCATATGTTTTGTGGTGCAAGCCCTGCACCATCTTTGTTGCCCTTCTCTGGATAGTCTCCACCTTATCTATGTCCTTACGCAGGTGTGGCATCCAAAACTGCATGCAGTACTCCAGGTGTGGCCTTACTAATCTTTATTACAATTGCATCGCCACCTCCCACCTCCTGCTAGTGATTCCCCTGCCTATGTACCCCAGCATGCCACTGGCCCTCCTTGTCACCTTTGTGCACAGTTTGAATCCCTTAAGGTCATCAGAGATGATAACTCCTAGGTCCCTTTCCTCTTTGGTGACAGTCAGTTCCACCCTCCAACCTGTAGCTCTCCCCAGGGTTCCCTCTACCCAGGTGCATTATTTTGCACTTCTTTGCATTGAACCTCAGTTGCCACATCTCCAACCATCTTTCAAGCTTCTCCAGGTCTTTCTTCATTTTCTGCACCCCTTCTGGAATATCCACCCCATTGCAGATCTTGTCATCTGGAAACAGGCAGACCTTTCCATCCAGCCTCTCTGCAATGTCGCTAATGAGGACATTGCACTGGACTGGTCCCAGTACTGATCCCTGTGGTACCCCATTGGTCACCCCTCTCCCCAGATTGTACCCCATTTAGCATCACCCTCTGTCTCCTGTCTGTTAACAAGTTCCTAGCCCAGTCCACTACCTTGTCTCCCATGCCCAGACTACCCATCTTGTTAATCAGCCTTCTCTGTGGGACGGTGTCGAAGACTTTGCTGAAATCTAGGTAGGCGACGTCGACTGTCCCTCCCTGATTTACTTCCCTAGTCACCCAATCAAAAAAATCTATTGGATTCATTTGACATGACCTTCCTGCTGTGAATCTTATTGCCTCAGATCCTGAGCACCACTGGATTGCAGATGTGCCACTATCCTTTCTTTCAGCAGTGTCTCCATGATCTTTCCCACCACTGAGTGCAACTACAGGCTGATTGGCCTGTAGTTCCTCTCCTCCTCCTTACTGCCACTTTTGTGCAGTGGGACTACATGTGCCCTTCTCCAGTCCTCTGGAATCACACCCATGTTGAGTGACTCTGTGAACAGGGCTACCAGAGGCACTGCTAGCTCCCTTCGCAGCTCCCTTACTATCCTCTGGTGGATGCCATCTGGCCCCATGGCCTTATCCACCTTCAGCTTTGTGAGTTCTTCCAGAACTCTCTTCACTGTGAATAGACTGGTGTCCTCTTCTCCCCCCTCCCTATTGCATCTGCAACCCAACCTTGGTCCTTGACCCTCCCCCTCCTTAGTGAATACTGAACAGAAGTATTTATTCAGTATTTCTGCCTTGTCTGGACCCCCCTCCTTACAGTATCCCTTCTCCCCTTTGAGCCTCACAACCTCTGCTTTTTTCTTCATTCACTAATGTACCTATAAAATGTCTTATCTCCTTTGTTTACAGACCGTGCTAAACCCTCTTCTGTCTGCACCTTTGCCCTCCTAACAACTTTCCCTGCTTCCCTTAGACATGCAAGGTACACTTCCCTCTCCTCCCCCCTTTGGCTCCCCTTATGTTTCCTGAAATTCAACATTTTAGCCCTGACTTTGTCCCCCACCTCTTTAGAGAACCATAGTGGTTTCCTTCTTCTTTTCCCTTTGGCCACTATCCCAATGCATTGGTTTGTTATCTCCACTATGGCTCCTTTCAGTTTCTCCCATTCTTCCTCCGCCCCCTCTATTACCCCTCCCTTCCCCAGGACTGCTTGTATACATCTACCCATTTCAGTGAAATCCATCCTCCTGAAATCTAATACTCTTGCCCTTGTGTGGCTTAATTGAGTCCATGTCTCCATGCTGAACCACACCATGTGGTGGTCACTGGACCCCAGCTGCCCTTCCACCTGTATTTCTTCAACTCTGTTCCTATTGGTCCATACCAGGTCCAGAATTGACTTGTCCCTGGTTGGCTCATGCACCAGCTGCCTGAGTCCAACCCTTGCAGGGATTCTAGGTTGGCTGTGCTTCTGGTGAAGCAGCCACCTGGATGGCCCAATCCACGTCTGGCATATTGAAATCCCCCAGTAGCAGGATTTTGCCTTACATAGAAACATAGAATTTGATAGCAGGTGAGGACCGCTTGGCCCACCTAGTTTGCCTATTTCCCTACCTAACGGATAAGCAGCAGATCCTAGTTAACCAACAGCCTACTTCCTCCTACCCCCCACTAGAATTGCCTTACGTCTGTCCCATGCATTCTTGAATTCCCACACTATTTTTGACTCTATGACCTCCTCAGGAAGGCTGTTCCATGCATCCACAATCCTCTCTGTGAAGAAATACTGCCTCACATTACCTCTGAGCTGTCCCCCTTCTATCTTCAAATTGTGCCCCCTTGTTCTTGCACATCTCTTTTTCTGGAAGATGCTACCCTCTTGGACTTTGTTGATTCCCTTGAGGCATTTGAAAGTTTCTATCATGTCCCCCCTCTCCCTCCTTTCCTTGAGGCTTTACATCTTAAGCTCCTTTAGTCTTTCTTCACATGTCTTCTGATGCAGACCCTGCACCATTTCAGTTGCCCTCCTCTGGACAGCCTCCACCCTGTCTATGTCTTTGCAGAGATGGGGTCTCCAGAAATGTACACAGTAGTCCAGATGTGGTCTTACCAACTGTCTGTACAGAGGGCCAACAACTTCCTGTTTTCTACAGCCTTTAGCTGCCATGTCATGTATGTTCTTCACTAGTTCCCTGTCTACTTCCTCCCTTTGTGTCAGAGGTCTGTAGATCACCCCTGTGTGTATTGCTGTTCCATTCCCTGGCTCCAGGGTAACCCACATTACCTTGGCCTCCCCCTGTCTTCCCTGAACTTCTGTAGCTTTTATACCATCTCTGATGTACAGGGCTACTCCCCCAACCTTTTTACCCTCCTTGTCCCTCCTGAACAGTGTAGCCTGGTACACTCACTTCCCAGCCATGAAATCAAATAAATAAATAAAATTAGCAGAGTACCACATTTCTGTTATTGCTGCTTTGTCAAGGTCTGCATCTGCCTACAAGGCCTCCAGGACTGGAACCTTATTTCCTAGGCTACGGGCATTCGTTAGCATGACCTTTCATGTTTTACAGTCTGCCCTCCCTCAGCTTTTGTTCTCCCTCTCCAGCATCTTCCTCACCATAATTTCCTTTCCTATGTACTCTCACCCCCCCAGTATCACTTGTTATGCGTTATTCTCCTGTCTGCCCCTCCCTGCCTGCTTTAGCTGTTCCTGTTGTCAACTTATGTTCCTGCATGTTCCCATGGGGGGTGTTCCTAAGCCTCCTGATCCTCCTGGCTCTCCCCCTTTGGCCAGTTTAAATGCTCACAGCTGAAGCATTTAAACTTCTCACTAAGGACCAAGGTTCCAGACAGATGCAGGCCATCCTCCTTATATAAACTTGCATCTGCCCAGGTCAGGCTCCAGTCCCCTATGAAGCCAAAACCCTCCCTTCCACACCAATCCTTCAACCAGGAGTTGAAGGTACTGATGTGGAGTGCACTAGCTTCCCCTGTGCCCTGGACAGGTAGCACCTCTGAGAATGAGACAGCATGTGCTATCTGTTTCAGGTTTCCCCCAGCTTCCTCAAAATCCTCCTGGACTCAGGCTAACTCCTCCCTTCTCCTGGTCAGGTCATTGGTCCCCAGGTGGACAATGACATCCAGCTGCTTCCTCCTAGCTATTGCCCTAGCAGTCCTATGGATCCACTTCCCATCCTTCCATGCAGCAATTCCTGGGAGGCACTTGACCTCCCTCTCTCCTCTGCTAGGTGTCCCTAACTCCACTCCCCAGACAATAAAGTCCCTCCCACTAGGAAAAGATTTCCCCTCCTCTGGGATCCCCTGCCTCCCTTCCCTGGGACTCCATCCCGGAGGACCCTCCCATCCTCCCTGGTCCCAGTCTCAGATTCCTGAGTGTGGCTTTCCCGTTCCTCCAAAACAGTGTAGAAGTTACTAAGCAGTACAGATTGGGGGATGTGCTTTAAATCCCCCTCCCTCACCCTCCCTGAGCCCACCATAGTCCAATTGCTCCTCTTCCTGGGCATCCTTTGAGGTATGGGTTGTGGACCTGGTGGTCTCTGGGTGGGGGTGGATGCCACCTTCAGCTTGGCCAACTCTGCTCAGACAGGAAACTTCCTTTCTCAGCCCAGAGAAATGCCTGTAGATAGGGCAGCATTGCAGCCTCCAGAACATCTCCCTGAAGATAGCTGCTCCACAACCACTACATTGCACCACTCCCATCATGTCTGTTTCCCTCCTCAATCTACTGCCTGCTTAAGATGGCTATTTGTTATCTCACTTTTGTTTTTTGTTATGCTTTCTCTCTTCGCTGCTTCCTGTACAGATGCAAGATGTTGCAAGGCCCTATGGGACCCGCCCAATAAATGTAGGCCGAGCCCTAGGGTGGGTGGGTTGTGGAGTGGGATGGAGGGACTACACCACAGGCTGTGTCCAAAAACAATCAGCCAAGGAGTCCTCTGGCAGTGGCTCCTCACTCCACTCACCGTGGTCCAAACACAGCCAATTATAAACACTTACCAGGAAGAATCTCTCAATCCTGCCCAAACTAAATGGAGAAGCACACTGAAATGGCAGTTAAGAAAATACCTTACATTCAAACTACACTAATCCCTGTAATATGATGCCTGCACTTAAAGTTTAGACACAGCCAATTACAAACGCACAGTCACAGACTTATCAGCTAGAGTCCCTCAATCCTGCCCAAAATAAATGGAGAAGCACACTGAAATGGCAGTTAAGAAAATACCTCAGATTCAATTACAAACGCACAGTCACAGACTTATCAGCTAGAATCCCTCAATCCTGCCAAAATAAATGGAGAAGCACAAATAGTTTCCCTGGTGGCTAGCAGTCCATCCCCCCACCCAATCCCATGCCTGGTTATATGGAAACATATCCCTCATGGCTAGTGGTCCCTCCCCCCACCCGATCCCCTGTATATGGAAATAACACAATTCCCTAGTAGTATATTTGACCCTCCTCCCTATCCCCAAACCCCAGTAATAGAATGAACATCCATTCCTGGTGGTCTAGTGGACCCTCCACCCACTCCACCCCCACCCTGGCAGGTAGTGCCCCACCACCCCACTCTCCCCTATCCCAACTCCAAGCTGGTGACCAGCACAGCCCTCCTCTTGCCACCATACCTGACTGCCGACTGAGCTGTCAAGGAGCTCAAACAGTATACTGTATGAGGAAGGGACTACTTTAGCACCTTGACTCCCCTGGGTGAAGTAAACCACAACACCAGTAATGTGAAACAGGATGATACACAGCAAAACTATATGTGATCAGTCTTTCAAATAAATAACTTAATCCAGCTGAAACATATTATCCAAGGGCTTAACTTTCTGCCCCACACAGGAATTAAATAACAATAGAATCTGGGAAGAGATGGAAGAATACTTTCGATAACTTAGCCTAAAGGAATACCTTTTTGATGACAACAACACAGAACTGATGCAATACGACAGCACAAAGTAATCATCAGAATGAACTCCTCTGAGTGGGTGCAACACCAGAATCCTTCTTTCTTTCTTTCTTTCTTTCTTTCTTTCTTTCTTTCTTTCTTTCTTTCTTTCTTTCTTTCTTTCTTTCTTTCTCTCTTTCTTGTTTACCAGGTAGGTGCACTACACAGTACAATGCCTATTTTTAGGCATGACTTGGGACAGTGCAACAAAATTAACAGTAGCACAGTGGCACAAGGGTACAGAACAAGCTTGCATACATCAGCAGAAACCAAACAATACTGAAATCAAGAAACTTAAGAGCAGAGTTTCTCCAGAGTACAAATGAAACTCAAATAAAAGGCACAGACTAGTAGTGGTACATAGCATCATGTACAAGACCACTTATCAGAGTACAGTGGGAACTTACATAGCCCATGCTTGACAGCTTGATGTGTCTGAAAGACTCTGAGTTTGGGTGGAAGTGAGTTCCAGAGCTTGGGTGCAAAGACAAGAAAAGCCCTACTCACCAATATTTGTGGAGCATTTGGGCACCAACAGAAATGACAGATCATTAAATCTCAGGGAGTAAGTCTGGTCAGTTTTAATGAACATATTGGCCAGAGCAGCAGGTTTATTTGTTCAAATAATCTTTTCTACGGTACGCCCAAGAATATATAACCGACGTGAGGTTGGGGAAAGCCAACCTAGGCTTGAGTAAAGAGAGCAGTGATGAGTAAATCTGTGCACAGATGGGGCAAAGCTGCTGATGTTGTTATAGATGCTTTCCCATTTATTTGTGATACTTTTTTCTGAGGCAAGCAAATATATCAAACCATAAGTGAGGCTAGGCAATAAAACACCTTGCACAATATCAAGCCTGGCAGCTGGAATTAAGGCTTGCCTGACCTTATAGGACTTAAGCACTGACTGCATCCATCAAATACATTCCCAGATCCTAAGCAAACAGCAAAAACTCTTGTATAATATCATACCACAGGAGAAGAGGGTAATACAAACACTGAAAAAAGAACTGTCACATCATAATAAAACAAGCTGTCAAAGGAGGAACCATAGTTGTGTTGAATGCAGAGGACTACATCAAATAGACACACAGGCAGCTGTCAGACACATCTTATTATAAAGAACTCACAGAGAACTCCAGAACATAAACTAATCATGAAATCCCTACAGAACAACATCCAAGGATAGCTAAATAAACTAATCCCAAACAAATCAACGTCAGAAACACTCTACATATTGTCAAATATCTACAGACCTGGAAATCCAGACTGGTCTGTTATCACTGGAATTGGCACTCACTAAGAATATTTCAGGGCTCATAGAAACCACTTTAAAACCGCTAGTGACAACTACAAGCAGTTTTATTCAGCATACCACAGATTTTCTCAGGAAACTGAAGCTTACTAAACAGCTACTGTCCAGCACTATCCTAGACACAATTGATATCAGCACCCTCTACACAAATATCCCACATGGTGCTGGCATATCAGCATGTCAGAGATGTTTTTTTAACTTTATTTTTATCATTTTGTCAACTGGTACAACTGATACATTATGTATACTGAACAGACCAGAAGAAATATTAAATACCTTATAAGGAACATTCCTCTTAAAGGAGAACTGCACTGAACCTGTAAGTAATGTTTCCCAATAGAAGCTCTTTTTAAATATTGGTTAAATTTATGTTATTGTTCCATCTATACAGGCCTTTTAATATCCTCAGTAGGTGTTTCTGCTCTACAGTCTGGCCATTGTAGAACTGCATTATGTAGTTTATGTCCCTCTCAGCGACAGAGTTCTGTAATAGAACATGAATGCATTGTGTCAACAACAGAAAAGTAGAACAGGGACATAGACTACATCATACAGTTCTAAAATGATTCTTACTAGTAGCATGTGCAGTAAATCTGAAACACCTACCAGGATTGCTAGAAATAGAGATGCAGCAAAATTAAATTTTGCTGGCGAAATCAAACTTTTCACTATGCGAAGCATTTTGCAAAATCTGCGGATTTCACTGACGAACTTCGTGGGTGCAAAATGTGAAATTCCATTGGCAAAATTGCGAATTTCACCCGCAAAATGCGGACTTTTGCCCACAAGCAGTGGAAGTTTGCCTGAGAATGGCAGAATTTCGCATTTCTCACCTGTGAAATATTTCACAACGTGCGCAGATTTCATGAAATATTTCACATAATGAAATTCGTGGATTTCGCACATCTCTAGCTGAAAAGTCTGAATAGCTAGAGCAATAACAGAATTTGAACCAGTATTTAAGAAACAGCTTCTACTGGGAAAAAATAACTTATAGGTTCAGCGCAGTTCTCCTTTAATCACAGGAGTTGTGCATCCAGTATATAGTGATATCTCACTAAGGAATATCTCTAATACAGCTATGAAGTTCTAAAGAATATGCTGAACAAAAGTGTCCCAGCATGACTAACTTCAGATTTGAAAGTTCATTCATTCTGTCCTGTATTAAGCACCCTGCCAGAGGGCTTATGGCATGCTATACACTTATAGGAATTAGATAATGAACAATAGTCCTGACGACAAGAAACCTTGTCTTAAATATCATTTACCAGCACAATTACTTCCCAGCTCAAACAGATTTCATCCCCCCCAAGGGAAGGGACAGCATAAAGTATTACAGATTGTCTAACATGCAAACAAACTATTGGTAAGCTTCCCGATATATTAATTCACTGTGCGGGAATAATGTTATGAATTGTGCTTGGTGCCACTTGTTGTATATATATTGATTTGTTTTGGCCTTACTCGTTCCCATCTTGAGTATGAGCTGATAGCTGGAAGGCCCTACAGATGGGAAGAGCACCGGAGAAGGAGGAGGGGAGGGTGGAGGAAACTGTGAATGCTAAGCGAAGGGGGCTGAGTGTGTAGGTATTTTATAGAGGGAATCCCCACCCACTGAATTATGAGTGGGCCCTTCAATTCACTGTGCAGTAATAATGTTATGAATTGTGCTTGGTGCCACTTGTTGTACGTATATATATATATATATATATACATATATATTGATTTGTTCTGGCCTTACTCGTTCCCATCTTGAGTGTGAGCTGATAGCTGGAAGGCCCAAAAGAAAGTATCCACCTCCTCCAACTCACAGAGAGTATACCTGGCAGCACTCAGGAGAGGAAAAACCCCCTTTAATGGAGGAAACCTCTGAGGAACTATGTCTACCAAGTTGCCTTCCTTCTAGGTGGACTACGAGGAGATGGAAAGAAAAGCTGAATGCATTTCTGCTTCGGGATTAGGAATGTATGTCTCAAAACAAGATGATGTCCATCTTCCCAGATGTTTAATGATGTAGGCTGGAACTTTCTTTCATGAGGCAGAGGTAGCAGCACTGATTCTAAATGAATGGCCAGAATAAGTGAAAGGATCAAGTCCCAGGTGTTGCAATAGTGATCGAATTGAATCCACAAATTCTTTGGTGGTTAGAGGTGCATTATTAAGAGAGGTTAGTAGAGGAGATTCAGGACCGGATTGACTATGAAGACTGCATAGCTGGTTCAAGAAGTAGATGGGGCACCAAGCAGTATATGTAGGAAAATATTGAATGTCTACAACTTTTCGTAGCCTGTCCATTTTTGATGCAGGAAGATGGAGAACATAGTAGTCAGCTCGCTTGGTAAGATGTTTGACTTTGAGAAAGGACGATGCAGAAATTGATGAAACTGTGAATTCTCCAGGGCGTAGAAATCTGTAAAATGCCAGACAGATAGCTGCAAGTAGAATGGTGGAGTGTGAAGTAGGAGGTTCAGACTTCAGTAGATTAATTAGCTGTTTGAAGATGGTATCATTGATGGGCAAATGAGTAGGCATCTTTTTGAATGAGAGTTTTTGGATTCCTGTAAAAAGAAGCTTAACTGCAGGATAGGATGTCAAGGAGACAGAAGCTGGATCTTGTAAGCAAAAGTGAAATTGAATGCCAGCTAAGTATTGGAGAATGGTAGAGTAAGACAATTTACTGGTTGTATGACAATAGGTCGTGAAAGCTAATATGGTAAGTAGGGAAATCAGAAATGCAGAGGAGGCTGTCATGGAGCAGAATGAATTGTATTTTCCCCAGGCTGTGCGATAAGCTGATTGTGTGCTGATAGATAAGGCTGACCACATGAGGTTTTGTGTTGAAGTAAGGTAATTGATCATGGCATGACTAGATCTTTGAAACGAGGAGCTGGAGTTGGTAGAGGATCCGCAGTTGGAAGGAGAATATGGAATTTCTGAAATTGAAAATGGGAAAGGTAGTCAGCGGCTGAGTTGAGATAACCAGGAATATGAAAACACTGGATACAAAAATTATGACTAAGAGAAAGCCATGTTAATCTCTACAAGAATAGCATGATTGTAGGAGAAGATGATCTGCCTTTGTTAATAATATCTACTGTTGTTTGATTATCTGTATAATTTAACACTGTAGACAAAGACCAGCGATGACCCCAAGTGAAAGCTGCTGCAACTACAGGATATATCTCAAATAAAGGGGACGAGGTCGTGGCTGCAGGTAAGCAAAGAAATTTGGAAGGCCATGTTGAAGAGATCCAGGATTGATGGAAAATAGCAGCAAATCCATGAGTAGGCGAAGCATCTGTTAATACTCGGGTAGAAAGCTCTTGAGAAATGTCTTTGTAGAACACAGAGTGACCATTCCATTAGTTTAGGAAGAGGACCACATGGCAAGGTCGGATTTTGCAGTAGCTGTAATAGAAATGTGATGGTGGAGGGTTGAAGCTGAAGGAAGCAGATTGAGCAGATATGCTATGAAGGTACATCCTTGAGGAATTATATGTGTAGCGAAGGAGAGATAACCTAGCAAAGACAAGAGTTTGTGTTTTGTGTAGGATGAGCGACTGGAGAATGATAGAACCAGAGTCTTGATTCTGCGTAGCTTGTCCATAGGGAGTCTGGCTTCCATGCAAACGGAATCAAGAATGATGCCCAAAAATTCCAGGGAAGTGGCAGGACCAGAAGTCTTTTCCTCTGAGATAGGCACAGCTAATTGATGAAATAAACAGCGTAAGGCAGAAAGGGCTGCTGCTGGAGGAGCAGAAGGAGGTTCAAGGAGAAGAAAATCGTAGAGCAAATGGATCACTGAGGTAACCCGACAATGATTCAACAACAACCAGCAAAGTGTAGAAGAAAAGATATCGAACAGTTTCAGACTGCTCTTGCAACCGAATACCACCCGCACAGCAAAGTAGTAGAAATCTTCCCATTTGATGCCATAGAGATGTCAAAGGGACAGATGAATAGGAAGGAGTTTAAATGCATCAGCAATGTCAGCTTTGGAGAGCCATGCACCTCTGCTCAGTTGTTTGATAGTCAAGATGGCATCATCAATCTGGGCATAGGCTAGAGAAAAATCCTGAGAAGGGATAAGAGAGTTGATACTGGGAATGCAAGTGGCACGTGGAGCGGATAAATCAAAAATAAGGTGCTGTTTCCCTGAGAATTTACGAGTAACAATGCCAATAGGGCTGACACGAATGAGAGGAAACGGTGGATGTAGAAACGGTCCGATGATATATCCTTTATCCAGTTCCTTCTGCAAGGGGGAGGAGACCAAGTCCGGTTGAGTGAGAGCTGTTTGTAAATTAGGAGATTCGTAGGAGTCTTGAGGAAAAGAGCAGATGCCAGTATGGAATCCAAAAGTAAATCCGGAGAGGAGAAATTGCACCAGTGAGCGAGATGGATGAGTGGCGAGCAGACGGGACAGCGTGCTGACATTAATAGGAGTAGAGGGATGATGTAATAGTCTGGTTCTGCTTCGTAAATTAGGGCACATAGATTTTGCATGAGCTTCACCACAATGACTGCAAACGTGCTGCATGCGGCAGGGATGAAGGGAGCAACCCATATTGTTGAAATTATTACAGACAGATCCACCAGCCACGAAAGTAATTGGACGACCATGTTTATCATAGGACAAGTGAGGCATAGCAATATGATTGCGTATAGTCCTGGTAATAGTGGAGCCTGAAGTGGAAGTATGGGAGGTAGATGAATCAGGCACGGATATGGGGCAGAAAGAAGCGGCATGAGAAAAGGAGCTGCAGATCTGGCAAATGAGAGCCTGTTGACCAGCGAAATGGCTGCAAAATAACTCATTGTCAAGTGAGCCCCAGTTAAGTCGGACATTCAGGTGAGATAAAGCAGCAGCAGCGTTAGCAGAAAAGGATTTATGGTAATTGAAAAAATGAGTACCACCATAGCAGACGCCAAGATTGACTACTAGATATAGCTAGGTATCCAGATCCTCTCTGCGGGACGGAAAAGCAGAACACAAAATGTCTCTGAAGAGACTAAAGGCCAAAATGAATTCAGGAATAGTCCATTTTTTTGGAAAGCATAGGGTCCTTAGCATGAAGAACAATGGAGAAATCATCACAGGAGACGACTCTGTTTTCAATTGTATTGTGGGAAGAAATAAGCAAGGATATAAGGTTGACATCTTTCCCTTCGATGATATCCTTGCGGAGATGAGTGGGAAATAGTTAAACTGATGAGACAGCAGGCACAGAGGAATTTGAAGCCAGAATACCTGAGTTGGTAGCAATGTCAGGCATGGAAGGAGAGGGTTGAGGCATCGGGGCTGGAGCAGGCGGAGGGGCAGCTGGAGTCTGCAGAACTGGAGGAGAGGTCTGGAGATGTTCCAAAACATCCAGGTGATTTGAAATATCAGTTACAGAAGAAGCCAGATGAGAAATCAGATCTTTCAATTCAGCAAGGGCATCGGGAGCAGGGATAGCAGGACGGGCTGGCATAGGACTAGGATTGTTATCTTGATTTTCGAGCCATAAATCATACAGTTCCTGTTTCTTAGCACCAGCAGGAACAGGGACCCCCAGAAATTTCAATTCAGCTAGGAGATGAGGAACAGTCCAGTCCTTCAAGGAATGTTTAGACTTCACAGACTTCTTCCGATGAATGGGGGGCGGGGTCCGACAGGTGGAGCAGGAGGATCCATGGAGGCTGGCAACGAGCCAAAGAACAGGCAGTAGGCTAAAGAGCTGGAAACAGGAACAGTAACAACACTGCCCAAAGCCTGAATAAATATGCAGGAAACAAGTAGGGATCCATGGATCAGTGACCAAGCGAAAGCCCAGGACAACTGCAGGCAAGGAAAGGAGAATGAATCCAGAAGGAGTGAAGAAGATAACCAAGGAACTGCCAGGAAAGCTGCATGACAAACGAAGGAGCTTGTAGCAGGCAGAACAAAAAAATGGCCAAACTGAAGCAGGAAGCAAGCCGGACGAACTTCGGGGAGGGCTGGGCGCGTAGAGGAGGAGAGGAAAAGGAAAGCGAGAGCCGGGCTACCCAATACCCGAATCCACGGAGGCAGTAAAATAAAGAAAAGGGGGGTGGGAGAACAAGGAGGAGAGATGGCAGGAGAAGTGCAGGACAGGATGCCGCAAGCGGCGAAGAAAGCTGGCAAACGTGAACAAGGCAGCAGGTAAGCCAGCTAAGGAAAGAACCACACGCCCAGCCCAGCGCTCAAAAACTGTGAATGCTAAGCAAAGGGGGCTGAGCGTGTAGGTGTTTATAGAGAGAATCCCCACCCACTGAATTATGGGTGGGCCCTTCAATTATGTTAATCGACTCCGATTGTAGAACTGTATCTAATTATGGCACATCACATCTATTTTTCTGTCCCCTACTATCAAATAAAGGAGCATCAATACATGTGTTTTCATGTCACTATAGTAATCAAACATGCATTCAGTTCTGCCTAAAATAGGGAAAGAGAAAAAAACATCATGTAACATTCCCAGACAGTCTAAATGAGTGCAGAAAAGATGTTAAAATATAATGAATTCTGTCGGTGAGTCCTGAAAGTGGGAAAAAGCAACAGTCCAGTTCAGACTGCATGGCAAAGACAGATTTGAAATGCACTTTACCAGTCCTTTTCAGGTACCTTCTTAATCTGAATCATGGGCCTTAGTGTCCATTCTTGTGTTGTACAGTGCTGAAGCAGTTCTAATTACCTATTTTCTAGTTTCAATCGGATCAGAGTATGCCCATACCTTACCCTCAGGCGTGATTCACTGCTGAGCTCGGTAGATCATGGAGTGGATGACCCCAGCCTCCCAAAGCTGCTGATGAACATCATCATATTTCTTGCAGTGCTGTCTAGTTGCGTAACTGACATCAGGAAACAGTTAACTAGTGCGGTCATCTTGCATTATTGGCCCATGCTTATGGGAAAGTTGTAACAGCTGTTCTCTGGTACCTATGCCATCCATGATTAAGAGCATGGTGCAGGGGTCAGTTGCCTCCTCTCTTTGACCATGTGGGGTAAGTATATAGGCTCTTTGGAAGTTAAAGTCATTCATTTGTCCCTCTGTGAGTATTTCCACTCTTTCAAGAACATTAATGGAGGGTCACCTTCGATCCCCACTGGAAGACTGAGGATACAAAGGCTGGCAGCATGAGACTGGTTTTCTAACACTTTCTGATGAGCCCTGAGATGAGTGTTTTCTTTCACTAACAGGGTCATCATAGTCAGTGAAGCTTCTGTTTGCTACTCTACCTCCAACATATCCATTTTCACAGAGTCAACCACCAATTCCACCACAGTTACTCTGATATTGAAGCTATCTACTTTTGAGCTTAGATCAGCAACAACAATGATAAGATGCTGGATTTTCATTCCCAGGGTTTGTATTGCTTCATCTCGAGCCATGCTTGGCCACAGTCTGGGACTCCACATCAGATTGCACTGTTCAAGCATTCCTGCCTTTTCCTCATTCAGCCCCTGGTTTGTCTTTCTTAGGATTGCCCATTTTATAAACTCAATGCTCCTCATTCCAATGATGCAGTTAAAATAGTCCACAAATGTGAAATGTATGAATTTAAGCCAGTTTTTTTTCTGTTCAGGAAGCAGAGCTGCAAAAACCTGATGCCTCTCAGCTCAGGCTCCACAGCAGCCCCAAGCATGTCAGAGATTTTTACAGCATAGCACATCCACTAGGGACATTCCAGAAACCATTTTCAGCACCTTAATAAAATAAATTCTGATATAGAACAACTTTATATTTAATGGCAGGCACTTTTACACACTGTGGGAACAGCTATATATAAAACACTGTTCATTTGTATAGATGGTAAACACTCCCTTAAACAGTTTCATCAAGATTTAAACCCTCACTACTGAGTACTCCACCACCCACATAAATTTCCTGGATACTATAGTTAGTATAAAAAAATTAAGGACATGCACAAACAGCTACTTACAGAAAAGCCCACTGGCAAACACCAGTACCAGTACAAATCCTGCTTTTACCCAAGACATACAACAAATCTGCATCTCGATGATGCCTTCATCCAGCAAGGCCACTTCCCAAAACAAGCATACAGAGAAATGAAATACACTATACAGATACCACAAGAGCAGCTACTGGAGAACAGGAAAAAGAAAAAACTCATCACACACCTCTAGTTGTCTCATAGAGCCCCATGCTAACACCCCTTGAGCAAATGGTTAAACAACTTCAAGCAATGCTGAGTGAAGATGAAAAACCAATAACTTGGCCACCCTGATGGTCTAATCTTCTCCTGATTGAACTACTGTACGTCTCTCCTATCCTGTCTCCCAATGTGAACATTGCATCATCTTCAGCTTCTCCAAAATGCTGCAGCTCAAGTCCTTTGTGGTGCCAGGAAGTTTTATCATGTCTCTCTACTTTTTGCGAAACTCCACTGTCTTCTAACTAAGCACAGACTTAACTATAAAACACTCCTGCTCATTTTCAGATGCCAAAATGGACTTGCTCGTTCATACTTATTGGAACTGTTCCATCACCATCATCCATGCCATTGACTTTGTTCTACTGATGCATATCTCTACAACATCCCCACTGCCAGACCAGCCACTTTTGGCAATCGCACTGTTTCAATCTGTGACCCACTTCTTTGGAATGGACTACATCTGGAAATATGGGCCTGAGATGATCTAGAAGACATTTGGTCCTGGGATGATCTAGAACCATTTAAATGCAAACTTAAAACTCCAGAAAATAGGATGGTGGGGTGCTCACCTTGTTTATGTGCATGTTACACTGAAGTGGAAGTTCAAGCAGTGCAAAAAAGACCTCCACAAAACCAGGGTTGGGTCAGCACCAAAGTAAACCCATAAGGGGATCACTCTACAGCAGATGAGGGAGGCTCACGGACAGAGGACAAGGGGAAAAAGACCTCAAGACAGGTTCACAGTATTGCAGGGTTTGGATGATCAAGGTAAAGGAAGGGATCAGGAAGCAGGGAGAGACAGAGGCCAAATCTAGTAGTGGGGGACAGGAGAGAAGGGGAAGGACAAAGGTCAAGAAAGGAAACAGTGATGGGGGGCAGGTGAGCCAGGAGGGGAGGATTAGATAAGCGTGGGCATGAGAGATAGGGAGGAGGGCTGCATGGGCAAGGAAAAGGCATCTCCAGGAGGGGAGTCCAAAGTGGGGAGGCCAATCCATGGGGAGGGGTGCTAAGCTTGAGGTAATCATGGGGAAGGGGGAAGCTGGGTGTCAGGGAAGAAGTGGTGCACTGATGGTTAGTCAAAATGGAGGGAAATATGAGGGGGAGAGGAGCAACAGTGTAAGCATTATGATAGGGACAGTCAAGAAGGGGGGGAAGGTTGTGATAGTGGGAGACGCAGTTTTGAAGGCAATATGATGGGGTAACAAGCACACAAAGAAAAGCAACAAGAGAGTGGAATGCATGCCAGGCATGATGGCAGGGAAGGTGGAAGCAATTATACCAAAGTATGTGAGGCAGAAACAGGGAAAGCCTCACACTGTGGTCCATTTGGGCACCAATGATCCAGCAGGATGTGAGGTAAAGGTGGTGCAGGAAAGGTACAAGGAGCTGGGAAGGATCTGCAGTGGGGTTGGTAAATCAGTAGCTTTCTTGGAGGTACTGCCTTTCCTGAGGGCCAGTACTGTTAGAAAACTGAGGATAGAGGAATTCAGATCATGACTGGGGAGATGGTGTGAGGCAAATGGGTATGGGCTGGAGGGATAGTGGGGCAGAACATGGGAACACAAGGACCCATATGCACTTGACAGGCTGCATATAAGTAAGGAGAGCACATGGGTCCTGAAGGACAACTTGGAGAGATACTTGACAGGCTGAATTTAAACTGAAGAAGGGGGGCAACAGAGGGCATGGCACTCACCACCAGGTGAGGGGGGCCTCTGGGCTTCCCCCCAGTAGGAAATCAAAAGGTAGGAAGAGGGCACAGGGAGAGGATAGTAGGGACAGGGAGGGAGGAGGACAGACATAAAAGAATCAGGACTGTAGAGGGACAGGGGTCATGCTGGAAGGAGGTTTCCTTGAATGCAAGGAATCTGGCAAACAAGGTAGCAGACCTACAGGCATTGATGGCAGAGGGGTAAGTGGACATAGCTGTCATCACAGGGATATGGGCAACCCAGTACCATGACTGGGACCTTGCGATCCCAGGGTACCAAGGGCACAGGAAGGACAGAGGGAAGGGGGAGGAGGAGTGACGTTGTACATAAGGGAAGGGATAATATGCACCAGGGAGGAGGGGAGGAGGGAACGGCAGAAAGTCCTATGGGTAATGCTCCAGAACACCACTGGGAGAAGGATTCATTTGGGGGTGGTGTACAGACCACCTACGCGGGGCATAGAGTTGGACAAGGAGTTGGGGGACCAGATTAGGAGGGTAGGAGGGAGAGGGAACACTGTAATACTGGGAGACTTCATTCTACCTGGAGCAGACTAGAGCACCCCGGCGACCTCCTGTTGCAGGGAACGGGTTCTCCTGGCTACTAACAAAATCCAAAAGTTAACTCTGTGAGCCTGCAATTGTAGAGGGTGCACACAAAACTAGGGGAGCCACCCCAGATAATGACAGCAAAACCAAACAGGTTGGTGCACTCTGGCATGTGATGGAGTTTAGAAATATGATAAAGCTGTCCATTGATCAAGATGAAGAGTGCTGTTCAGTTACCAAAATAGAAACATAGAAACAGAATGTGATATGCCGGCCCATCGGCGCAGTGGTTGGATTTCTGCTTGCAATGCAGGCAACCCGGGTTCAGGAACGGATGCAGGTCATCGGAGGGCCAGTCGGGGGGGGAGAAGGGTCGAGCATCCCTAGGACTACTCTCCTTCTCCATGGGGGAGGATGGTGTGTGCTCGGTGCAGGAGTGACACCTGGCGGAGGCTGGGTCTGTCACATAGCATCGAAGTCTACTGAACTCTGGGGTGGGGTGGACACTGGCCATCATTGCATGTCTTCACCCCAGCCTACAGGGGAGAAAATATATGTGGCCAGCCATCTCCATGAAGCTCTGCCCCTAGGCTTCAATTAGCCTCCTAGCCAGTTCTCCCAACCAGATTTCACAGCACTGGAAACCTGAGAATGGTGCCCCGACCACACCCCCCTTGGGGGTAAGCCAGAGGGTCCCGGGAGAGGGCAGGCAAGATAGGAGGTGGAAGTACAGTGGCTCCATGACCATGGTGGATATCGATGGCCGTAGCAACAAAAAGTACAGTCATTAAAAAAAAAGAAGCAGAATGTGACAGCAGCTAAGGACCACCTAGTCTGTCCATTTCCCTACCTACCTAAACACTACAGATCCTAATTGATCCTAATTGATCTGCCACTTACCTGTTCTTTCCTACCACTATGGTTGCATTCTGCCTATCCCATACATTCTTAAATTCACCCACTAATTTTGCCCCCGCAACCTTCACAGGGAGGTTGTTCCATGCATCTACCACCGTTTTGGTGAAAAAGTACTTCCTCACATTACCCCTGAGCCTCCCCCCCCACCTCATATTGTGACCACTTGTTCTTACACATCTCTTCTTTTGGAAGATACTGCCCTCCTGTACCTTGTTTATCCCCTTGAGGTATTTGAATGTCTCTATCATATCCCCCCTTTCTCTCCTTGCCTCCAGAGTATACATATTGAGGTCTTTCAGTCTTTCCTCATACAGTTTATGGTGAATTCCCATCACCATTTCTGTTGCCCTTCTCTAGACTGCCTCCATTTGATCTATGTCCTTTTGGAGATGTGGCCTCCAAAACTGAATATAGTATTCCATATGTGGCCTGATCAATTGTCTGTACAGTGGCATCACCACCTCCTGTTTTCTACTGCTGATGCCTCTCACAGTTCACCCCAGCATCCCTCTAGCCCTTTCCACTGCCTTTTCACACTGCTTGGCTACTTTTGGGTCCTCTGTTATGAGCACCTCCAGGTCCCTTTCCTGTTTTGTTGTCATTAGTATCCCCTCCATTGTGTATAGTATATTAGCTCCAAAGAACTACAGACGAGATGCTCAATTCCAGCAGTAGATTTTATTCAACAGACAGTGCAGAGACAGTTAGTGTGACACTAACCACTGCCCCAGCTCTTTGGGTTCAACAACCCTTCCTCAGGAAGTGTGGCTTACAGGGAACACATCACTTAAATACCCTATGTACTTATACAAAACACCTGGTGGCAATTATTTACATACTGGTTCTATGAATAATTTAGTTAATTCCTTAAGTGCATGGTGTATCACTAGAAAATAAAGAGTATATTTAAAAACAACTTTGATGCTACAGAATTTGAGCTATAGTTAAATCTAATCTCAATTCTGTCATTTATTTAATTTCTATAGCAGCGGCAGAGGTAAATGCCAGTACTTCTGAAGATATTAAACATGTTTTTGACAAATTAGAAAAATTACTAATCAAAGAAATAGATCTAATATATATAATATAGTGACATTAGAACAGTACTTGGCTAAAGAACAAATACCGAGGGGTCTAAGAGTAACCGTGACCCCATCATCAGGATTGGAGGAATTTGAATTCCAGAATGAGTGGATAGAGGCAGCTAAAACTTGCTCTAAAACTTTTACAGAACTTATAATTAAATCAGATATAAAGAAACATGAATGGCTACAAACAGAGCTGTCAGACATTAAAGAGCAAGCACTGGCTCTTAAAGGGACAGAGGGATAAAAAGAACTGGAAACAAATCTACAAAAAGATGTGTCAAGTATAACAAACTGTAGCCAGAGCAGATAGGACTGTGAAGAGCTACCAAATGACCAAAGTTACAAATGTACATGGAAATTATGCAACGCCAGGGTGTAGCTTGGCCATTTTTTTGAGGTATTGCACCAAATTTTCAACATGGCCTTTTTGGAACCCCTCCTCATGAAGAGTGCCAGTGTCATTTTGTTCACTTGTCCCAAAAGGTGATTTTGCAGAGAAAATGCGCTATTTTTTAATATTCAGAACTTGGTAGCGAACTTGATGTGAGGTTGGGGAACTTTGCAAAACTTCGGGAGGTGTGACATTCCCAGATTCTTACCAACATCACTGGCAAACTATAAATTTATGATATCTCTATCTCCAATAAAAACACATTACCTTTTTGAGTTTTTATTTTGAAAGAGATTATTTTTGCTGTTCAACATGACATGGCCATAACAAAAAGTAGAAACAGTATTTACAAGTAAAATATCTAAAAAACACACTACATATTGAAGTAATATTAATTGACTATTAAGAAACAATGGTCAAATATGGAAAACATATTTTATTAACGTTTTTTTCCATAATTTCACTCAAATATTATTTTGTATAAACATTTCAGATAGCAATTTATTATTTTCTTGTTGGCGCCGCATAGTGCTGTTCAGTCACAATCATCAAAAACTGGCATGCTGCTAATTCAATCCTCTTGAATTTATTTAGTCAGAGTACATGCTGCTGTGTGTGTGTCTGTGCGTGTGTGTATATGCAACCTGTCACTGTAGATAAACAAAATGCTATAGTCCCCAGTTCTGGCAGTTTCTCACCATTCACCAGGACTAAAAGCAGATAGTGTGGCAACCAATCACTTACCCTGCCCCCACACTGTAGCTGTCTTTGTGGATTATCCAAGGGTTTAAAGCCCAAGTGGTGTCAGTCCCTTACCTCTTACCAGCACTAAATCCATCAGAGTGTGTGTAAGTTTGCACTGAGCCTGCCTCACATGGTACTGTACCTGTGGATAAACCTAGGGCTTTATCTACTGTTTATCAGCACTACTTTCATCACAGTGGGTAAGTGGGTGGGAGGAGGGCTGCAAAGTACCTGTCCCTGTGGATAAACAAAGAGCTTTAGTTTACCATCTAGTGCTATAGCTAACAAAGTTGTAGCTGGACTATCTGTAATCTGACACTGTAGTCTGCCAGTCTGTTTCAGAGCTTCAATAAATTCCAGTCCAACAGATAATGAGTTAACCCCTAGGTTGCTGAAAGAAATAGAATAAATCTATTAGACTGAACTGGACAGATGCTCAATCTGCAGCCCTTGAAGGGCTATAAACAGTAGTTTCAAAAGGTGTATTTTTTTGTTAATATCCTGAAAAGTTCAGAGGTACAATACAGTAGCACCCCCTTCCTTCAGATGCCTTTAACATAGAGTAGCAAACAGCAAAAATCAGAGGGGGAGTGCACTATTTTGTAGCTGTGGAGGAATATTTCCAAATGTCCAAAAAGGGAGTTCCACGATCAGCCATTTTTAGAGCTACAATCTGATCCCGATAAGGCTATAGGCTACACCTACAGCCCTAAAAATGAAATAACTGAAAGGAAATGGACTAAACTACTAAGAGATGAAGGAGATTATGAGAAAGGGGACATAGCTGTTTGGTCTAAACTGAAATTTACAAAATCTAAAAGTAGAAGAAGGTCCAAGGTATGCTTCCAAAGAAATAAAAGTGATAAACAATGATCCACAAGCAAGAGTAGACAAGATCACCAAAGTGAAAACCAGGCTTCTAACTCAAAAAATAAGGGTCCTTTTTTTAGACAAAGAGAAAGGAGGAAAAGGAAAACAAGGAGAGGGAGTAGAGGAGGGACAAAATCAAGGTCCAAACAGAAACCTGTAGAACAGGAAGGGACAGACCTACAAATCATAAATTTGTCAAAATATATACTAACCTAAAACCAAAGTAACGTTTTGCGGACAGGACTCTTTTTTTGTTCCCACTCCCACGTGAACAAATTCATTATCCATGTGGGCATACAAAAACCAATAAGAAAAATTAAACTGAAATATTGTTTTCTCTGAGAAAGGGATGTCACAAGATTTAAACAACGTGGGCGTAATTTTGGAATACGTTTCTGTAAATTCAGAAGAACAGGACAGTGTATTAGAAAACATGGACTCTGTGAACAACCAATATAGCAGTTTCATGATGAGAGACTTAGAGACTTTGGAAGAATTATAGTTAGAGAATATGGGACTAGATGTGATATCTGAGAGAGAATGCTTGCAACAAAGTCAGAATGACTAACCCCTCCCCCCATGTTACAAGCCTCAGAATGTATAAAGAAACAGAGAAAGCTTTTGTTTAAAGGTAAATCTCTGTTCTGTCCAAACACATATAATGCCAATATTACCACTTTTAAGAAAACAGTTTTGAAACAAGTAAATGATTTACTTAAAACAACAAAAACTGTGAAAACACACAATCTAAGTAAATAGGAAAATGAAGCACTGTTACAACTTAAAAACCTTAAGGGTAATAATAAAATCTGCTGACAACGGGGGAAATATTGTGATAATGGAAACAGAAAAATACAAAAAAATGGTATTGGACCTGATTCACAAACTATGATAAATTGGATTATAACCCTAATGTACAGTTTAAGAAACAATTGCTAAAAATATTGCAAGATGCTGTAACAAGGGGAGATATCACAGAAAATTAATTTAAATTCATTTGGCAAGAGACCCCGAAAATAGCTGTTATCTATGCCCTCCCTAAAATTCATAAGAATCTACTAAATCCACCAGGAAGACTGATTGCATTGGGTATAGATTCACTGATTGAAATGTTAGGACAGTTTGTGGCCTTTTTCTGCAAAAAATGCATTCTTAGGGTCAAGTCCTTCATTAAAGACACAAATGATGTCTTTACCAAAATAAGCAATGTGGAATGGCAAGAGGATTTTTACTGGCATCCGTAGATGTAAATTCCTTGTACACCTCTATAATACATGAAAAGGGGATTAATGCATGCAAATTATATTTAGAAAACCATCCTGAAAGTCAACAGATGCCAATAAGATTTATTCTTGACAGCTTAGAGTATATTCATTCACATAATCTTTTTGAATTTAATGGTGACTATTATCTTCAACAATGTGGGACTGCTGTGGGTGCCATCATGGCACCCAGTTAAGCAAATCTGTTCCTGGGCTTTTGGGAATATGTTTGGATATTAAATGATAGGAACAGCCCTCTTTTGATAAAATAAAACTATGGTATAGGTTTGTGGATAATATTCTTTGCACATGGAATGGAATAAAAACTGAATTTGAGGAATTTCTACAATGGATGCACATGAATGATTTAAATTTATAATTTAGTCATTTCATAAGTCCAAAGAAAATCAACTTTTAGGACTGTACTATATTCATAGCATCCACAGGTAGATGTTTAGAAACTAAATGCCATAGAAAATAAACTGCCACTAACTCCCTGTTAAAATATGAAAGTGCACATTCAGTTACCTCAAAAAAACTCCATACCGTATGGGCAGCCCCCAAGATTGTATAGAAACAGCAGTAATTTGGAAGATTTTGAAGTGTAGTCCAAAGAACTCAAGACTAGATTCACCCAAAGGGGATATGATAGGAAGTTGCTAGCAGAATGTAAAGAAAGAGTTAAAAAACAGGATAGGAGGAACCTTTTAAAGGAAAACAGAGGGAAACCACAACAAAAACAATGGAGAGAACTATTACCTTCTCATAGAACCATAGAAACATAGACTTTGATGGCAGATAAGGACCACTTGGCCCACCTAGTCTGCCCATTTCCCTACCTAGAGGATAAGCTTCAGATCCTATTTAACCAACAGCCTATTTCTTCCTACCTCCCCACAAAACTTGCCTTATGTCTGCCCATGCATTCTTGAATTCTCCCACAGTTTTAGACCCCACAACCTCCTCAGGAAGGCTGTTCCATGCATCCACCACCCTCTCTGTGAAAAAATACTTCCTCACATTGCCCCTGAGCCATCCCCCATCTTCAAATTGTGTCCCCTTGTTCTTGCACATCTCTTTTTCTGAAAGATGCTAACCTCTTGGACTTTGTTGATTCCACTGAGGTACTTAAACATTTCTATCATGTCCCCCCTCTCCCTCCTTTCCTTAAGGGTATACATATTAAGCTCCTTTAGCCTCTCCTCATATGGCTTCTCTTGCAGACCCTGCACCATTTTAGTTGCCCTCCTCTGAACTGCCTCCATCCTGTCTATGTCCTTGCGGAGATGGGATCTCCAGAACTGGATGCAGTACTCCAGATGGGGTCTCACCAACTGTCTGTACAGGGGGATAGCAACTTCCTGTTTTCTGCTGGTGATGCCTCTCCCTATACATCCTAGTATCCCCCAGCCCTCCCTACTGCCTTCTCACATTGCTTGCCAACCTTAAGGTCATCTGATATGATTACCCCTGGTCCCTATCCATTTTTGTTGTTGTTACTACCTCCCCCCATTGTGTAATCTTCCCCTGGGTTTTTGTTACCCAGGTGCATTACTTTGTACTTCTTTGCATTGAATCCAAGCTGCCATACTTCTGACCATTCCTCCAACCTTGCCAAGTCCCTTCTCATCCTTTCCACGTCCTTGTGTATCAAACCTGTTGTAGATCTTTGTGTCATCTGCAAAAGGCATACTTTTCTCTTCTAGTCCCTCTGCAATGTCACTTATAAAGACATTAAAAAGGACTGGACCCAGTACTGAACCCTGCCGTACCTCACTAGTAACCCCTCTTTCTTCAGAGTGGACTCCATTTACAATTACCTTCTGTGTCCTGTTGTTCAGCCAATGTTTTACCCAGGTTACCACCCTAGGACCCAATCCAAGGCCGGTTAATTTGACTACAATCTTTTGTGTGGGACTGTGTCAAATGCCTTGCTAAAGTCTAGGTAGGCCATGTCCACAGCCCCTCCCTGGTCTACTACTTTGGTCACCCAGTCAAAGAAATCAATTAGATTCTTCTGACATGACCTTCCACTGTGAACTCATGCTGCCTTGGGTCCTGCCCCACTGGCCTCTAGATACTCAACAATTCTTTCCTTCAGAGTGATTCCATCACTTTCCCTACCACAGAGGTCAAACTGACAGGTCTGTAGTTTCCTGCCTCTGTCTTGCTCCCACTTTTGTGAAGGGGAATCACATCAGCCTTCTTCCAGTCCTTAGGTACCACACCATCCTGCCATGATTTGTTATAAAGGGTAGTCAATGGTGTCACTAGTTCTCTGCTTAATTCTTTTAGAATTCTGAGGTGAATTCCATCTGGCCCCATTGCTTTGTCCACCTTCAGTTTTAGGAGTTCTTTCAGAACCCTTTCTTGTGTGAAAGGACTGGGATCGACCCCCCTCTCCAGAGTGCTTCTGTTAATTGGATTAGGCACCTCCCCCACTTCCTCTTTTGTGAATACTGAACAGAAGTATTCATTCAGTATCCCTGCTTTTTCACTGTCACTCTCTGCCCACCCACCATCCATTCTATTCAGCCTCACTATCCCTGTCTTTGTCTTTCAACGCTCCCTGATATACCTATAAAAGGCTTTATCCCCCTTCTTAACTGAGTTGGCTATCTTTTCCTCAGTTTGTGCCTTTGCTATTTTGACTACTCTCCCTGCTTCCTTCTGCCTTAACTGGTACAGTTATCTGTCCTGCTCCTTCTGTGTTTCCTTATACTTCCTAAATGCTATCTTTTCTCCTAACCTTCACTGCCACTTCTTTTGAGAACCATAGTGGCTTTTTCTTTCATTTTGATTTGTTTATTTGCTTCACACAAAGGCTTGTTGCCTCTGTGATGGCAGTTTTGATATTTCCCCATCATTGCTCCACCCCTCCTTCTAGCCTGTTTTCTAGTGCTTTTCTAAGGCACTCTCCCATCTTGCCAAAGTCAGCCCTCCTGAAGTCCAGTACCCTCACTTTTGTATGGCTTGACTCTGTAGGTGAGTTTATCGTGAACCACACTGTTTGGTGGTCACTTGTTCCCAAATGGCTACCCACTTCTAGATCTGAGATCCTCTCACTGTCCCCATTTGAGAGTACAAGGTCTAAGATTGCTCCCTCATGAGTGGGTTCCAAAACTAGCTGTCTGAGGCACGCCACCTGAAGGGCATCAAGAATTGCCCTGCTTTTGGATGTGGCTGCAACAAAGGTGCTCCAGTTAACATCTGGCATATTAAGGTCCCCCATCAACAGTATCTCCCCTTTCTCTGCCATCCTAAGTATGCCTTCTATCATATCCTTGTCCATTCCCTTCCCCTGACATGGGGATCTGTATTCAACCCCTGGTAAATTGTGGTGCCATTTCCAGTCTCTGAGGTGACCAACAGTGCCTCCTCTCCTCCCTGTTTACTCTTTGTTCTGTTGCTTTTATCCCTTCCTTTACATAGAGAGCTACTCCTCCCCCTTTTCTACCCTTCCTGTCTCTCCTGTAGGTTGTGTACCCTGGTATATTAACATCCTAGTCATGGTTCTCTGTGTACCATGTTTCTGTGACTGCTACAATATCCAGGCATCCCTCTTCCATCAAGACCACCAGTTCAGGGAGCTTGTTGCCCAGACTATGGGTGTTGGTACTCATTGCCCTCCATTTCTTGATGGCCTTACACCTTTTTTCCCCATCCCTGTCCTTATTGCGTTTGTCTATTTCTCCATTTACCCCTGCGCTTCTCCCTATTGACATCTCTATGTTGGTGTCTACCTCACTTAGTGCCCTGATTTTTTGGAGGGGGCTAGGATTTCCCTGCTCCTTTCCAGTGCCTCCCCCTTCCAGGCTAGTTTAAATGCTTGCCAATGAATTATTTAAACCTATCACCTAGGATCCTGGTTCCCCTCCTGGACAAATGCAGACCATCACCAGTATAGGCCTGCATCCATCCAGGTGGACCCCAGTCCCAATGAAGCCAAATCCCTGAGCTCTGCACCAGTTTTCAACCACTGATTGAATCCCATGGTGTGGAGCACCCTAGCCTCATCCATGCTATAGACAGGCAGCACCTCCGAGAAGGTTACCGTGTGTGCTATTTGTCTAAGGCCTCTCCCCATCTCCACAAATGCTTCTTGCACTGCTCTGATCCCTTTCTTAGCCAGGTCATTTGTCCCTAGGTGGACAATGACATCCAGCTCCTTCCCCTGTGCAGCTGCTCCTGTGATTCTGAGGATTCGCTCCCTGTCCCTCCAAGCAATGGTGACAGGCAGGCACCTTACCTCCCTCTCCCCTTCCTCCCCCAGTTCTACCTTCCTAACAATGGAGTCCCCCACCAGGAGTTGTTTCCTTCCCTTGTGGGGTCCCATGCCACCCTGCTGTGGGTCTTCTTTGTGGAGGTTCCCAGCATCCTCCTTGGTCTCCACTGTGGGTGCCTCCATAGAGGAACCACACTTTTCCAGAACAGCATAGAAATTGTGGAGCAGTACAACTGGAGGGATGTGCCCCTGTTCCACCACCCTCACCCTCCCTGAGCCCACTGTGGTCCATCCGCTCTCCTCTTTCTTGGCAACCTCTGAGGCAACGGCAGTGACTCTGGTGGTCCCTGGGTGGGAGAGGAGGCCCCACAAATCCTGGCCGACTCAGCCTAGAGATGAGCAACCTCCTCCCTCAGCCCAGAGAGGTGTCTGCAGATGGGACAACACTGCATCCTCCAGAACATCTTCCGGAAGACTGCTGCTCCACAGCCACTGCACTACACCACTTCCATCATATCTTTTTTCTGGCCCCCTAACTGTTGTTTGAAATACTTACTCTTTCCTCTGTTTATTTTCTTTTTCTTTTCTTCCCCTACTTACTTACTTACTGCCTCTGTGCCCTTTTAGCTCCTGATCTTCCTGTTCTAAGACAAGAAGTTCCTATATTTCTCAGTAGTCTCCTTACTTGCTCAGAGTCAGACCTCCAGCAGCTAGCAGGGGACAGAGAGCTACTCTTGCCCTTCTAGGATGGTGAGTCTTTGGTGGCTCTATGATCACTTACTTCCTGCTCTGAAACAGGAAGTTCCTGTTGTCAGTTAAATCCTGTGCCTATAAAAGTAGAACTGGTTTAGCATGGGGGGTGGAGGGGAAGGGAGGTAAGGAGGGCAATATAGTCCCAGTAGAGAAGTTTTAGTTATACCAGTAGCTCCTTCCTCCTGGTGTTCTGTCTGTTCTCTGGCAGAAGCTATCTAGGGCAGTGGTTAAATCTGGTTTTAACCTGGCTCCTTCTAGCTAAGCCATTCCCCCTACTTTGCAAATCTTTCTACACTTAGTTAATTTCACATATAACAATTCCCTTCTGACACCTGTGACAAGCACCTAGATAAGTACACAGGTAACACAGATAACAGATAACAATTTAGTTCAACTACCTCTGACAAACACACTAACTCTTTTTTTTTACCCTAAATTGAAGGTCCCAGTACAAGATTTCTAGTTCTTAGTCCCAGTAGAGAAGTTTTAGTTATACCAGTAGCTCCTTCCTCCTGGTGTTCTGTCTGTTCTCTGGCAGAAGCTATCAACAGAGTACAATGATATGGCAGGTAGAATAGGAAACATTATATTTAAAAACTGTCCCATACTACAGTCTGATAGTTCATTGGCAGTGACAATTGGGCCTAAACTTAGAGTTACTTTTAGAAGGGCCAACAATCTATGAGACATGCTAGTACATAGCAGATTTCAGGAAAAAGCAAACACAGGGAGAGGATGGGTTCCCAGAAAAAAACAAAAGGTTTTGTTAAATGCACTAAATGCAGTATATGCAAGTATTCAGAAACAGATAAAGCTTTTAAACACCCCAAACTAGAAAACATAAATGTTGAAATAAGGGAACTTATAACTTGTGAAACTCCATTCAGTGTCTATGTGTTTTGGTGCACATGTGGCCTTGTTTATGTTGGTTGTACAATGTGTCCCTTAAAACAGATGATCCAAGAGCACATCAGATCAATTATAAATGCAAGATCTGATACCCCAGTGGGGACACACTTTTTTGGAAAAACATAGCTCAGAACCTAAAAATCTTAAATTCCTTGGTCTGGAACACATACCTCTTCCTAAATATGGAGGTAGTAGACAAGATCTCCTCAAAATGCAGAGTTTCTGGATCTAAACTTTAAAGTCTGTTAAACCAAATGGCTTAAATGAATGTCGGGATCTAAAACCACACTTATAAAAATAGAAATATAATTATAAATGGGAATTTTCCTTCAAGCACCCCCAACCTTAACTTGACCTCCCATGCATAAAGTTGACCTCCTCATGTTAAAAACTTCATTGTAAAAAATACAGATTTTTGTTAGACAATTTAGTGATGCATGTTTTGTACTATAACATTGTGTTAAATAATTAAAAATGTAAGTGCTAATCAATGTATATACTCATTTGACTATCTTCTCATCTTTCCTTGTAGATATCTCTGAAGGCTATGAAGCAATTTGGACACTGGTGTTGATTGACTTATAGAAGTCTGAAAAGAAGCTCTGATCCACCACATTCTATCTTTGCACTAGCCTGCCTCCTCTATTTCTATATCCAACTTGTTTATAATTTTTAAGATTTGAAACTAATATAGCCAACATCTCCAGTTTTTGTGTCCACTGTTTCCCTTCCTTTTTCTACTCTCTACTAACCTCTGAATTTACTATAAATATAGTCTTAAACTGCGGGAGTAATGTATTTCCACTTAATTTCTGATATTACGCAGTAACAATTTAAATAGTAATGATGTAGAATAATTATTAAGTTTAATACATTGCTGCATTTAAATCCAAAACAGAACTTGTATGATTAATAATAATAATAATAATAATAATAATGAACTATCTTGGTTATCTATGGACATTAAATAAATGATAGATTGAGTTTAGATTGAACTAAAGCTCAAGCTCTGTAGCATCGAAGTTGTTTTTAAATATGCACTTTATTTTCTAGCATCTCGTCTCTAATTCTTTGGAGCTAATATGCTGTGAAAGCTTTTGGTAACTGAACAGCACTCTACATTTTGATCAATGGACAGCTTTATCATATTTCTAAACTGCGTCACACACCAGAGTGCACCAACCTCTTTGGTTTTGCCTCCTGGATGCTATCCAGGAGTGTTTCATGACACAGGGAATCACAGAGCCAACAAGGGAAGAGACCATACTAGACCTTGTGTTATCGAATGGGGAACCTGTCCAGGAGGTTAAAGTGGGAGATCCCCTTGTAGGGCGTGGCCATCACACGGTGTGGTTTTACATCAACATGGGGAAAGAAGCAGCCAAGACCAAAATGAGAGTGGTGGACTTCAAGAAGGCAGACTTTGATAGAATGGGTAACATACTAGAGGAGCACCTGGCAAAGCTCCAGCCGGAGATGGATATGGATTAGAAATGGTCCGTCATTAAGACGGGGTAATCAAGGCCACCGACACTTGTGTGAAGGCTAATAAAAAGAACTCCAGAACCAAGAGTCCTAGCTGGTTCAGCAGGAAGGTGGCAGAGAAGGTGAAGGAAAAGCGAGCTGCCTTTCTGAGGTACAAGCATGCCTTGAGAGAGGAAAACAGAAAGGTATATGCAGAGAAAACTCGAGAGCCAGGAAGAGAGATCCAGACAACCATGGCTGCAAAAGAACTAAAACTGGCACAGGGGATTAAAGAAGGGGAAAATGACTTCTTTTGGTACAGTAAGGAGAGAAAAAGTAGGAAGGACAGGATTGTTAGGATAAAGAGGGAAGGAGAATGGGCAGAAAATGGTGAGGATCAAAGGGAGGCACTAAATGAGTACTTTTGCTG
The DNA here is from genome assembly GCA_016271365.2 of Neoceratodus forsteri. NCBI lineage: Eukaryota > Metazoa > Chordata > Ceratodontiformes > Ceratodontidae > Neoceratodus > Neoceratodus forsteri. The sequence continues at coordinate 504,053,332 of CM028132.1, forward strand.
TGTCTTCACTAGAGAAGTGGATGGGCCTATGCCACAGGGGATGATTGGGGGGAGCCATGAGGGTGGGAAGGAATATGATGGGGAGATTGGGGTCGACAGGGTCTTAAGGGAACTAGGGGAACTGTGGGTGGACAAGGCACCTGGTCCAGATGGTGTACAGCCAAGGGTCCTGAGGGAGCTAGCGGAGGTACTAGCAGACCCACTGACAGACCTGTTTAACACCTTGCTGGAGAAGGGTGCATGCCACAGGACTGGAGGACAGCACATGTGGTACTACTCCACAAGAGTGGTCCTAGGGACAAGCCGGGTTAGTACAGGCTGATAACAGCCTAATCTCCATAGTGGATAAGTTAATGGAGACCATTCTAAAGGCAAGGTAAGGAAAGGCTGATGTCCTTCCTTGAGGAAAAGGGTCTTGAGGATGACAGGCAGCATGAGTTTGTCAGGGGAAGATCTTGTTAAACAAACATGATAGACTTCTTTGACTGGGTTACAAGGTCATCAGATGGTGGCAAACCTAGAAACATAGACTTTGATGGCAGATAAGGACTGCTTGGCCTACCCAGTCTGCCCATTTCCCTACCTATTGTATAAGCTGCAGATCCTAGTTAACCAACAGCCTAATTCCTCCTACCCCCCACTAGAACTGCCTTATAACTGTCCCATGCATTTTTGAAGTCCCCCACTGTTTTTGACCCCACGACTTCCTCAGGAAGGCTGTTCCATGTGTTCACCACCCTCTCTGTGAAAAATACTTCCTCATGTTGCCCCTGAGCCGTCCCCCCTCTATCTTCAAATTGTGCCCCTTGTTCTTGCACATCTCTTTTTCTGAAAGATGCTACTCTCTTGGACTTTGTTGATTCCGTTGAGGTACTTGAAAGTTCCTATCATGTCCCCACCTCCCTCCCTCCCTCCTTTCCTCAAGGGTATAAATATTAAGCTCCTTTAGTCTCTCTTCATATGGCTTCTGGTGCAGACCTTGCACCATTTTAGTTGCCCTCCTCCTCTGGACTGTCTCCATCCTGTCTACGTCCTTGTGGAGATGGGGTCTCCAGAACGGTTCCATGTGAAAATCACGACTGAAAAATCGCGATCGTCAAATACGCGAGTATTTAACAGCATGAGCTATAATAGCTCGTTGTCTTCTTAGCACCGCACATAATAGCGGCACCATAATAATAGTGAGGCAGGTTTAATAGGGTTTAATAGGGTCAAAAGGGTCTAGTATGGTTGCCCAGCATAACTTTTCCCGACTCTGTATTGCCCGCGATCTATTTCTCATAATTTTATTTGCCCACGCAATGTTTTCCTGAACATTGTTTGCTTGAAACTGTAAAATGTGCAGATCCCTCTGTAACAATGTTTCATGTGTCCACCAAGTCCCGACTGATGTAACCTCTAGTTTTTCTGTCGCTAACAGTACATTTCGCCGAAATGCAGTTTCATCGCAAAAGCGATCTTTAACTGCAACTGGATCTGATTATTCAGCAGTGTCCCTACATCAGTAAAGGGGCCTAACATAGGGAAAACACAGGGAAAATAAAAGATTTAGTGTTTCTTGTAGGGCATTGCAATTTGATATAGGAAACAATTTGTCCTTTTAAATAAAACGCTTCCACTTTAGTAATTATTTATCTAATTATATACAGTATATCAGCACAAGACTTCTGCAGCATAACCTACCTCCAAGATCTGTTCCAAGGGAATGGAAATATGGGAAAAGCAAAGGTACAGGCAGGAATTTTTCCCTAATTCACCAACAAATGCCCCTGTGCCACAGAACGAAGGATTGCTACACTACCAGGGATATAGAATCAAATTTTTAAATACAAATAACAGGCAGCTGGTGCTCGGTTATGGAGAGTGGCCAGGGCAGTAGTGCAGTACAAGGTTTACTAAATATGATTCTGTTTCACCTAGTTGGGGCGGACGGTGATCGAATACATTTCTCCAAATTGTTGATGTGCAGGTGACATACAGTGATTGCATTTTGCACAATGCTGTATCAACCACTACATGAGATGTTAACCTGTAAGGAATAGGTGCTCTGTATCTAGCGTCTAGCATCTAGGACAGATACTCTCTGGTAGCATACCATATTAAATTATTATTTTCTGCATATGTTTCATTCCTGTTTCTGTTTCCTGGAAGCTAACGTTTGATGAAGTGCTGCACTGGTCGGAAAAATGTCAAGCGGGAAATGATTTCGCGGGAAAGCACATGTTGGGAAATTGGTGTCGGTATACTGCTTGTCGGGCAATGTCATGCAGGGGAACCGTACGGATCCCGGTCAAAATTACTGTATTTAATACATGGGTGATGGTATTCTCACTGAGGTGTTGGGGGAAAGAACCCAATGGACAGAAGATCTTTCTTTCCCATGCTCATATGCTGTTTTCTAGCACATGGTGCAGTGGGAGTAGAAAGAAATTGATTAATGATGGGTATAATAAAGGTAGACACAATCTTCCCTTGTGAGAACAACATGCACTCTTGATTATATTGACATCAAGCCTGCAAACAAGAGGGGCAATAAAAACAAATCAGACTTATTGTCCAGACGTCAAACTCCTGTATGAATACAGGTATAAAAATGCACTATTAGCCATTTTATGAAATGGTAGGAAGCAGAGTTTTTGAAAAGCAGAATTCCCCATCACTTCAACTATGTTTCTTTTTTCTTTTTTTTTTTTTTCTTTCTTTCTTTATCCCCCAGGGGCCACTGATCTGCCTTACCTTCACATCATGGCTTCACCCTCAGGTCTGTCCATCCGCCGTCCCTCGGACTACCTCCAGCCAGCCTCATTCGGCCTTGCGGTTCACCCATCGCGACGCCTCAAGGCGGGAGCACTCTCTGGAGCTCAACCCACCACACAGGATCCGTACTGCCACGCACCCAGGCGTTGGGAGAGTCCGCTGGAGCGGCTATCATGCCGCCCGACCAGTGCCCTACATTTTCCACTTTTCCTGCCCCCTAAGCTGGCTGGCATGCAATGACGCTTAATGGCCATGAATGTGCGCGATCCGCCTAATGTGTTTTGGGCCAAGCTGGGCCTCCCCCGACTGCTGTACTTGTGCTCCCGGCAGCAGTGGTACCTCTGGTCTCCACCAGGGGTCACCGCTGCACCGGGATGCCCCTGGATCCCCCCCCAAGGAAAGGATAGCTGCCCATTGGATGCTCGATCCTATTCCCTCCCCGCCGACCCCCAGCACCCAGGCTTCTTCCCGAACCCGGGTCGCTGACATGACGTGAGGTGTGGCGTCCAGCGCCTCAACCCTCAGCACCACTGGGCCGGCTATTCAACCATGTTTATTGACTTCAAAATTCACAAAAGCTTGATAAATGCTTCATGATGCCCAACTGTGTAAGGTAGTTTTTGTTTGTTTGTTTGTTTTGTTTACAGAGGATGTGTTGGTGTTTATTGGCTTTTTTTGTGCAGGATCATGTGAATGGATTACCAGCTCAACATAATTCAACAATTGCAACAGTTCACCATTTGTGCGCATCGTGATTATTGTGCCCACATTGGCAGGTGTAGTCGCCATTTGTGCATATGTGTGATTATTGTGCGGTCGCTAAAATCAAGACAGCTATTATTTACTTGCCATTTTTTAATCACAATTTTGCAGTCGCGATTTTCATGGGTTACATATAGAACTGCATGCAGTACTCTAGATGGGGTCTCACCAACAGGCAGTGGATGTCCTGTACCTGGACTTCAGCATGGCATTCGATTCAATGCCACATGGCAGACTAATCAGCAAGCTGAAGGACCTGGGAATAGAGGACAAACTGCTGGGGTGGGTCAAGAGCTGGCTGCTAGATAAAAAACAGATGGTGGTGGTGGTGGTGGTGGGGGTACTATCCAAACCTAGAGCTGTAACCAGCGGGCTCCCACAGGGCTCAGTACTCGGACCAGTGCTGTTCAACATCTTTATTGGTGACATAGTAGTAGTCAAAAGTAAGAGCTGCCTTTTTGCAGATGATACTAAGTTCTGTGGGAGGGTCGACACAGTGGAGGGGAGACAGGATTTAAGGGAGGTTCTATCTAGGCTGGAGAAATGGTCGGGCATCTGGCAGTTGGGTTTCATCACTAAGAAATGCAAGGTAATGCACCTGGAAACCAGGAATCCAGGGGCCAGCTACTGGCTCAGGGGAGTGCAGGTGGCAGTCTTGAAGGAGGAAAAGGACCTTGGAGCATTGGTCAGGGGCGATAAGCAACACTCTGTGCAGTGCCGTAAGGCAGCAGCCAAAGCAAATAAAATGCTGGACTGCATCACCAGAGGAATCACCTCTAGGTGAGAGGAAGTTATTCTGCCACTGTGCAGGTCACTGGTGAGACTACACCTAGAAAACTTGTGTTCAGTTTTGGAACCCTTATCTGAAGAAGGATATCAAACTACTGGAGGGGGTCCAATGGAGGGCAACCAAAATGATCCAGGTCATGGGGGACAGAACATATGAGGAGAGGCTGAGGGAGCTCAACATGTACTCCCTGGAGGACAAAAGAGATGGGAGGCATGATAGAAACCTCCAAGTACCTTAAGGGCATAAACATGATTTATTTGTTTATTTATTTTCGTTAACCAGGTAGGTGCACTAGACAAAAACCTGCCTATTTTCAGGCATGACCCAGGAGAGTACAATTACAGAGAACAAAACATTTACAGATACAGAGAACAAAAACATTTACAGTAAAATAGAAGCACAACCATTCACATCGAAACATGATTGCATAGCAATTTCAAGGGGTTACAGAGGTACAAGGTTTTGGTAGAATACATTTCAGTAAATAAAATCAAAATATGATCAGTAAGAGCTGAAATTGAGTAGTACAAAACAATTGAGAAGATAAATCTAGAAGGGCAAAAATTAGGACTACTGAACTATATAAATAGTCCACAACATAGTCAGAGGGGTAGAGGCAAGAAAAAGAGGAAGAAGTGTATAAGTGCTCAGGCATAGCAACTGCCCTCGGGGGCTGGTAAAGTCACAGAAGCAGACTAGTTAAATTACTAGAGAAAGCAGAAGTGAATTTTAGGACTTCTGGGGGGAATGAGAGTAAGAGAGTGGTTTGGAGGGCATCTTCAATTTAAGAAAAGAGGGTACAACAAGGGGGCATAGTCTGAAACCAGTTGGGGATATATTTAAGAGGGAAATGAGGAGGCACTTTTTCACTGAAAGGGTGGTGATGGGGTGGAATGAGTTGCCAGAGGAGGTAATGGCTGCAAGTACAGTGGCCAGTTTCAAGGGGGGATGAGACAGGTTGAAAAAGAAAATTGGAATGTGAAGAGCCAGTACTAGGAAGTGGAAAGGGGAGGATGGTTGGGTGGAAGAGGAGAATGACTCCCATGAGGAGTGGAGGGGGATCCAGGGTACTGAACTGAGCTACACACTCAAGTGGACTTGATCAACCATTTTGGCCTGTTTCTGCTGGCAATTTTCGTATGTTAGTATGTTCGTAACCACATATGGTCTATCCCTCTTTTCCAGAATATATGCTGCAAAATAGTTGTGGTAAGCAGAAGGAAAACACTCAAGCAGTTTAACCTCAAGAAAACCACTTTTATTAAACACTTGCCATTATTAAAAAAAAAACAGAATCATATAAAAACATGACGTGTGCAAATAAGCAATTGTTAGCAATGTGAAGGCCAAAAAGCAGCATAAACAGTGAGATACAGGCTCAAGAATCCGACAACAGATACAGCTACTTCTTTCAGAACTCCATACTTAGGACAGCTCTCCATGTAATCCATCACAGGCTGCTATTCAAAACTACTACAGTACACCTCCATAGAAGAGAATACACCAAAATAAAACTGGAGAATCCAAAGGAAAGACAGCCGTGTTCAGTGGTCGCGTCTGCAGCTGTGCCGTGCTTACGTATCGACGTGCAACCACATCATCATTAGAGCATGAATTGCCCACAGTGAAGAGTGCCTTACAAAGCCTACTCTAAAATGAGCAGGCTAGAGAAATAAACAGGAAGGTAGGTAAAATAGTGCAAACCAGAAAAAGAGAGTAAAGAGCATACAACGAGGGGAAAGGGGGAGGGGAATACTAACAACAAAAGGAAAAACAACCTGAAAAATGGGGATTAATGACACAAACACACAATTATAACAGCAGTGGGGGACCAAGTCACGCTACAAAATTCCCACATAGTTGACCTACCTACAAAAAGCATACAGTGGAGCCTAGTGACACTATATGAAAAAGAGCACAGTAGAGCCTCAAGTCATACTGTGCTCGCAGTGGAGCTGTCAAGTCTCACTGCAAAAATCCTACAGAGTCAATAAAATCACACAGTACGGATCTACCTACAAATATCATGCAGTGTAGCCTAAAGTCGCACTGCATGAAAAACAAGCAGTAGAGCCTTAAGTCATACCGTATATGAAAAAAGCTACCATGGAGCCAGCAAGTCACACAATAGCTTCTCTTTGGTGTAATGTTTTTGGAAATATCTCCACCTCACATTCCTAAATCCACTTTTTAGATTCCAACAAAATATAAGGTTGCCACAGCTCTATGCCCCTGATTCCAAATAATGTTTGGCCATGGCATACTCGATATTGCCCGTTCGAATGGCCGTCTTATGTTCCCCCACACGTGTTTTAAGTGCTCTTTTAGTGTGTCCCACATAGCTAAGACCACAGGGACATGTCAGAAGATAAATCACTCCAGTGCTACTACAATTAATAAATTGGAGAATCTCTATTTTACATCCAGACTGAGGATGATTGAAAGTGTGTGTATTAATTGTGTTTACAAAATGTGCACAATGACCACTTTATGGGCAACTGGATTAAAGCATGATCATATGCTTCTACAATAACATCTGTCTTACTGTCTAGTAGGTAGAAAACGGAGAGGAAATAGGTCTTCAACAGTGAGAGAATGACTTTGAAGAAAGGGTTAAAGGGAAAGCCCCCTCAACCTATTTTCTGTATAGCTGTGTAGTTTGTAGGCATGGACGATTTCCTCTCTTGCATCCCCCTAATGCCTTGCTAATTTAAATATAAATGAGTTTGTTTCACTCTGTTTTGCCCTGGTGTGAAAACCTGTGTGTCTCCATTCAAGGTCATGACCCCACACATGCAAGGCATCATGGGAGTTAATGATGTGTACCTGCACACGCCAGCAGAAGTCATACTTCATTCAGTTTTGCTACATGTCTTGTGAAGCCTCTGTACTCTCTAAAAGCATTTTTGTAACTCAGATACACTTTAAACTACAGAAACCATTGGGGCACCTACTATGCCGTGTGAAGCTTCATGTCCAGCATAAGGCAAGAACATAGGGACTAAAGAAGACAGCAACAGCACTGACTAATGCAGTATAATTACTGCAGGCTTTAGCACTACAATATCATAAAATTCCAGGATGCCTTACATGAGTCAGATCATGACCTTTGCGATGGAGACAAACAGGTTTTCACACCAGGGCAGAACAGAGTGAAGCAAACTCATTTAGATTTAAATTAGGATGAAATTAGGGGGACGAAAAAAAGGGAGTTATTGTTCATGCCTAGAAACTACATAGGTATACAGAAAATAGGCTCAGGGGACATTCTCTTTGACACTTCCTTCAAAGTCATTCCCTCACTGCTGAAGACCTGTTTCCTCACCATTTTCAATCTACCATCCCTACCCAACAATTCTCACCTTACCTAAACTATCTGGTCATAAATTATTTTGAAACAATGTAACTTGAAATATAAATTCAGTTTCTTGTGCTCAGAATGCTATTTTAGCTTGGGGGGAGGAGCTGTGTAGCCCTGAAAGTTTATATATAAGAAATTGCCTGATGAGTGTCCCTTATACAACTGTTTACAGTGGGCCCCATGACCCCTTCCCCTTAACTGCAACTCTCCCCTTGACTCTGTCTCATCCCCTCTTGAATCTGCTGACTGTCTTCTGGTTGACAACCTGTGTTGGCAGTTCATGCCACCTTGACACCACCAGATCTGCAAAGAAGTATTTTCTGACCTCATTTTTGGACCTTACCACAGCCAGTTTATAACTTCCCCCTTGTGTTCTCACTCAAGCTAAAGAGGTTCCTGGGGTCCACCTTATTTATTCCTTTCAGGTATTTGAATGTTTCAGTCTTGTCTCCCACTCTCTTCTATCCCCCAGCTAATACATATCAAGGCTCCTCAGCCTGTCTTCATATAGGCTGTACAGCAGACCCTGTATAATTTTCAAGGCCCTTCTCTGTACCACCTCAAGATGATTTATGTCCTTTTTATGGTTTTTTGCGTGCATATGCATAGCAAACATATTGGTTGTGCTCGAGCAGTGTAGGGGCCATGGAGGTGTGTGCTGTATAAGCCAATGGATGTAGAAATGCTGTAGGCTTGCAACTTAAAAGGCAGTGCTGAGAAAGCTGATAATGACAGTGTTTCACTGGCTGATAGGCACACACTTTGGTGTAGTTCAAAAGATGCAGCAGCCCCACCAACCACACTGGTTTTCTGCCTAGTAGCCAGCTAACAGACATCATCAACAGGCTTTAAAGACAATAAACATCAAGCCTCACACTGCGTGTGTGTGTGTGTGTGTGTGTGTGTGTATTTTCTTCCCAGTGTTAGTGATTTCCCCTAGTTACAAATGGGAGCTTGGAGAGCATCTCTTTGAATGCATTAAACAGAGTGGGAAAAACACTCAGCATGCAGAATGCAAACATAATAGCATCAGATATTTATTTATTTATTTAAAAGAGATTTACCAGGAAAGACATATTGAGCCATGAAACTCATTTCCAGATGCATCCTGGAGGAGGGGGTAAGGGATAGGTACGTAAAAGTAGAAGTGCATTTATACAATAATGCACAACATGTACATTAATATAATTATAAAATAGGCAAGTTATAATAATGCAGGTTAAAACAGAAGAACCAGTATCAGGCACTCACAGGACTGTAAATGTCAGGAGTACAGGACTGGGCAGGAGAGGGAACAGCTAGCGAGAGAGAGACAGAGATGCAGGGGACAAAAGGGTTGAAAAGGGAGGGAGAAGTAAGGAGAAGAAAGGAGCTGGATTACAGTGTTGAGGAAAGGCTGAGTAGATTAGAAGGGGTAGTAAGGGTATTTGGGGGTTGGAGTGATAGAGAAAGAAGGGTGGGGGTGAGGCAGTGGAAGCGAAGGATGGGAAAAGAAAGAAAGGAAGGAGGGAGTGAAGTGGGGTGGTGAAATGTGTAGAGGAATGGGGTAAATGGCAGAGGAAATAGGGCACTGGGCTAAGGGAATTTACAGGAACGGGCACAGTGGCCTTGGAGAAGAGAGGCGAAAGAACGTTTACAGGAGGTAGAGTGAACTGTTAGTGGAAGGGAGTTCAAGACTTTAGGAAGATATAAGGGGAAACTGGACTGGCCAGCCAAGGATTTATGAGAGGGGAGCAAAAGGGAACAATAATCTGAGCTATGGAGAGAGTGCAAGGAGGGGGACATAGCGGAAAGGAGAGCTGAGAAAAGGAGGGAAGGAGGCCAACCAGAATTTAGAAATGACGGAGGCACTGTGGGCGAGGTGGCAATCATTCAAGGAGGGGAAGGAGAGCTCAGTGTACAGAGAACAGTGGTGAGTGCATGGGGGGGCAGGCCAAGGAAAAATGGCAAAAAGAGTGGAAGAGAGGATCCATTTTGGCCAAGCACCATAGATTATGTCACCATAATCAAAAACGAGGAGGATCATCTTAGTGGTGATGTCTCAGTGGGTAAATATAGGGATACAGTTTTGTTCCAATAAAGGGCACAGAGCTTAGGGTGGAGTTTATTGTATATGGCGTCTGTGTTGAGAAAAACCACGGTGGCGGTCAAGCCAAACACTGAAGTACTTCAATGAGGGCAAGTCATCAATTTTACACCCATCAAAGGTGAGAAAGAAGGGGAAGGCAGGGAGTCTAGAAAGCCTCTGTCAAGTGTCAAAGTACATGGAGACTGTTTTCTTTCCATTAAGGGATAATTGATTAGCCCTGAACCATTTCTGCACAGTGTGAAAATCAAGTTGAAGTCTGGAAGTTAGCTCAGATGGAGACAATCCAGATGAAAACAGCACTGTGTCATCTGCATACATGTGGATAGAAACAGAGGAGCAGGCTGAGGGGAGGTCATTGAGGAAAAAGGAGAAGAGCAAAGGGCCAAGGATGGAGCCTTGGGAGATGCTGGTGTGTATGGGTAGGGGAGGAGAGGGATTCACCAGTTCTCACAAATTCAGACTTATCTACAAGGTAGGAGCTGAACTATCTGCTTGTAGAGTCGGATAGACCCGCTGATTTTAGTTTGTCCAGGAGGAGAGGGTGGGAGACAGTGTTGAAAGCTTTCGTTAGATCAACAAAGATGGCAGCAGTGAGGAGGCCTTGCTCCATTCCAGTATGGTTGGAGTCTTTGAGCCTGAGCAGAGATGAGGTGGTGGAGTGATGTTTGCGAAAGTCAGACTGGAAGGGGGTGAAAAAGGAGGAGGAGTCGAGGAAGGGGGAGAGTTGAGCTAGAACTGTGTGTTCTTGGAGTTTGGATAAGGTTGGAAGGAGAGAGATAGGGCAGAAATTGCCAGGAAAGGAGGAGTCACCTCCTTTGGGAAGGGGAATGACTGTTGCATGCTTCCAGTTAGGACTGGGGTTGGGCTCAATGTCACCTGCTCTGAGGAGCAGATGGAGTAAGATGAGTTTGGCAAGGGCTGAGGTGCGCTTGTGGTGTAGTGGAGAGGAAGGAGGAGAGGGTGTGGGAGGTTGGAGGGAGATTCTGATAGATGCATGGTGTAACCAGGAAGAAACAGAGAGGAGGAGGAGGAGGGAGGAAACTGGGATCCAGGGGAGTGAAGTGGAGGGAAGAAGCAGGAGCAGGGGAGAGTAGGGGAGGTAGTGGGGTGGGGTGAAGGAGAGGTGGATGAGGAGGGTGAAAGAGGGAGGAGAAAAAGTGGCAGGAGGGAGAGAGGTTGGGAGAAACATTAAGGGTAGGATAAAGAGGATAATGGACAGCCTACAAGATAGCTGCATTATTGAGCGACTGAGTGGGAGGGGGCTAAACGTAACAAAGAAGAGAAATAGGGAGTGGTGGATTATTGGAAGGACCCAGTCAATGGGAGAGAAGGAATATGATAACAACATGTCAATAATGAACAGAAACTAACAGAGCTAGTTGATTAAAATTACGTATTGTTTATGTTCCCTTTCAAGAGCCCCTTATACCAGTTGGATAACTTTGGAAAAAGTGAGATTTAGACACAAAGTGGGGGATTTTCAAAAGGGTTGGATGCAGACACAAAAGCATGCTGCGTCTCATCCATTTTCTTGTATCCAAGCAGCCTTGCTTCTAGTTTCAGAAGTAGTGTCCATGTATGGCAAAAGCTCACAATTTGCAGCAAAAAATGGAAGCAATTGCATCTGTTTTTAGATACAAACTTTGGACACTGTCAGGCCATCTCATAGATGTTCTAACAGGTTTGCATGTATTTCTGCTTTGAAAATAGCAGGAGACATATCTTGGGTGGATCTCTTTGAAAATACTGTCCAGTTCATTTTATAGTTCATATTTTTTACAATTGTTTTTTTTTTCATATGGACTTTATCCTCTTGCCCCTCCCCATTGGCCCCGCTTCTGCTGTTAAACACCAGCCCCATTACTCCACCTCCAGGATGTACTCCATCTACATCTTACCTCATTGTGTGAGTGGGTGTCATTGATGATGGCGGTGTGGTGCCTGTAAGTCACAGCGTCATCCTGCCAACAGCAATTATTTTCTGCCTGTTACTACCCTTGAGTCAGAGAAGGTGGCATGCAACTGCATGCTTGTAGACTGTGAAGACAGTGAATGCTCTCAATACCTGCCTCCAGTTTGCAATTCTGATGACCGCTGGTACACCTCCTAGCCTCTGCTAGAAGCCAGACAAGCAGCAGTATACATTGTCCCCCCACCCCAAAGGAAGAGAGCTGCCAGTGGATGCTCAATCCTCCTTCCCCCCACCAGCCTCCAATGAACCTGGTCCATTCCTGAACCTGGATCAACAGTGTGGCAGGAGGTGAGGGATCCAGCACCTCAGCCATCCATGCCACATTCCTGGCTGCAAGTTTACTGTATCTCAGATTTCCTAAGACAGTATGTCCTGGGGCCCTCAGAGGGACTCAACCTGCAAATTGCTGTTTTACAGTTCTGTGCTTTTACCCTCTGTACCATTCAGCCAGAACTATGTTTTTGCAACTCTTTATCCTTTGTCATTATTACTGAAGAAAGTGACATAAAAACAAAATTACTGTCCTGGGGACTTTATTAGCTTTGGCTGCTTATCTACACATGACATCATAATGCCCAGTTTATGGCACTGTAATTGTCTCCACAGCAACAGATTGGGATGTCAAAAACAGAATTGTGACTGCAGAAGCAGACAAGCAAACATATAGGGCAGAGATCCTGTTTCCATGGAAATGTCCTTAGTAATAAAGAAATATCGCTGACAATTACAGAACAAGAGTGAAATATAAGCTCAACTGTGTCTAATTGTGTCTGAATATTATAGTTTTCAATGTTGTTTCAACAACATCAGGGGCTCTTTAAAACTGTTACACTGCAAACAGACATTCAGCATTGACAAACACTCATTTATGTAGGAATACATGAGGCTAGGTTCTCCTTCAGCCCTAAAACAAGTTTTTGATCCTACTCCTACTACTACAGTCACCACCATCCACAGATACCCATTGCTTGTCTAAAAAGTACTTCAACAATAAAGCTGTCCATTGAAGTAACAATGGATTTGTTTGTACAGTATATGTACACTTTTTTTTAAAAAATCTTTTTATTTAGCATTTCATATAGTAGACATTTACAGCTTCAAAAATATCGGTACAAGGGCTGGCCCAGTGGTGTTAAGGCACTGGACACCACACCTCATGCCATGCCGGCATCCCAGGTTCGGGAATGACCCTGGGCCACTGGGGGTCGGCAGAGGGGAAGGAGAGAGGATTGAGCATCCAGAGGACTGCTCTCCTTTCACCAGGGAAAGGGGTCTAGAAGTCCTGCCCACTGACTGCCCTCTAGTGGTGGCTGGAGGGCAGTATGGGTTGGGAGGCTCAGAAGCCGATGTGGTTATGTCAGAGGGGAGGGAAGGAGAAAACAGAAAATGGCCGGTGCTCCACAAGCCCATGATGGTCCGATCGCTCTGGTGAAGTCTGCCCCCCACCACCAGATTTGCTGTACCGGGTGGTGGGGGAATGCCAGTGCCCCTCCACCTGGCCCTGCCATGGAGGGGGAATCAGCAGGGCAACCTCAGGTGGCAGACAAGCTGGAGGACGGGATGGAGAATGTACCCCCTCTGAGGCGGGGTCATGGCCCCCATAAAGCCAGCGGAAGGAGCAACAAAATATAAAAATATATATATATATATATCAATACAATTACCTGTGTTCTTCATAAAAGCCTACAGAGTTTCTATTTTTTTATTTTGTTTTTATTTCATAATTATTTTTTACAAGGAAATACACACTAAGCTGCAATGGCTTGAGCCTGATTCTCAGTCAGGTGCACCTGACGCAAGGGAGTTGCGACAAAGGTGTTTGACGCAAGTGGTGATTTGTGGCACAACTTGTGTCAAATGGGATTCTACAATGTGGCCTGCATCTGATCCAGGTGCAGCTGCAGCAAAGCCCCCTTGTAGCAGGGTTGCGCCCAACAACCCAGGGCACCATGTCACAAGGTGGCTTGCACCATAGCGGGCTGCAACTGTCACAAACTCACTCCTGAGGGTCAGGTCCACTGAGCTCACAGTGCTCACACTTAAGTGCAATCTGTGACAGGGAGGGTGAAATAGGGGATACCCTCTTTCTGTCCTTCTATAGTGCTCACTCAATTCACAACTGAACACTCACCACAAAGTCCCAGGGTCCCCTCTTTACTCTGGATCAGGGTTCAATACTAGTTTTGAGTCTTGTAGCCATATATGAACCCTTCTTGATTGTTACACAAAGGGGATAGATCCAGGCATTACAACCTCTTCGGGATAGTGCTGTAACCCTGATTCTGCCTTCTCCCACAAGGCATGCAATAACCTGATTCAAATCCCCACAGACCTTTCCTTGAGACTTCGGTATTCCCCTTATCTTTATCCAGATTTTTACTTTCAGACCCTGTGTTCGATTTGGTAACTTATGATTGCACCCCTTAGCAATAACAGTTTAGTCACAGATTATTACTGAAACATCCCACAATCACACACACAATATAGAAATCTCACTCAGGCAGGTTTCTTAAAAAAAACAAATGTATTTATTAAATAATTAAATAATCATCCTACATTACAACAAAAAGGTTTGATCAATTTGGTCACAGAATAACACAAATAAAAAGTGGACATGTACAGACAAAAAAAAACACCTTAAAACTGTTAGTTAAATTCTACCTTACGTTTGTAGTGGATTGAAGTTCAGGAAAACTAAATGAAAGTTTCAATTTCCTTTGAATAGCAGTCTTGCTTCTTGTGTATCAGGAGAAGAGTGTCCCTTGAAGATGCTCAACAAAATGGGAGAGAGACCCTGGTTTTCAAGCTCTTTATATAGTGTCAAAATTCCTGGTCTGTCCTATTAGGCAAGTAGATGTCACTCTTGCGCTTTCCCAACAACACAATTTTCTGGCTACCTTGTGATGTCATACTTCCCTGACAATTATGACACCTGTAAGAGAATTTGCAATACCCTGCCAGATCAGATATTGCTGTCCTTTCCTTTCATCTTATTAAAGGCAACATACCATGCTAGTTTTCTTGGATCAAAGTATCCTGCCTTTGAGGTGAAAAGGGGCTATCTCCTGAACATTTTATTTACCTCTGTTTCCCTCAGTTAGTTAACCAGGGAAATATATATTTATTTATTTTTTGAAATGTTTCACCAGGAACGGCACACTGAGCAACAAGTTGCTTGTCTCCCGATGCATACTGGGGGGGAAGGAGTACAGGGAGTTCATATCATACATACAAAACAATCATCAATTAAACAATTAGTTCATGAGTAAAACAATACATACAAAATTATCAAGAGAACAGTTAGGACACGGGTAATACAACACATGCATACACCACAAACTACAAGTAAACATAAGATAATAGCATAGCGTAAGGCAAAGAACACAGCAGTGGTGACATTGAAGGTGATGAGTACCAGTTAAGTGCATTCAGAGCAATAGTTTGGTAATTTCTTCAGAGATGGATAGTGCTGCCACTCTAGAAAAACAGGGATAACCAACAGCCTAGTGAGTGGTGATACTTGGAAAGAGGGGGGAGACTAATCATAGGTATAATTTACTGAGAGGAAGTTGTGTAGGGAAGAAGAGAGGGAGTGGGGGGAGGATGAGTGACGAATCTGGGGTGAAAGGGCATAACAAAGTTTAGGGAGGCAGTGCAAGAAAGCCATCTGACCAATTGAGGTTGTGCAACGAGGAACTGCCATTAAGCAAAAGTCATATGATCTAAGAGAGTGGGCAGGAGGGTGGAGGGTGGAGAGTGAGGAGGTAAGATAGGAGGGGAGAGTTCCAAGCCAGTATTTAGATATAAATTTGGCACTGTAGAGGTGGTGATGGTTCTCAAGTGAGGGGAAAAAACAGGGAGGGATAGAGGGTACACTGGTGAGTGATGAGGGAGTCAAGTGCAAAGCAGCAGAAAGAGTTAAAAAAGGTGTCCAATCTGGTAAGGGAAGACTTGGGAGCAGCACTGTAGACTACAGCACAGTAGTCGAAGATAGGTAGGATCATCTTCTGGACAAGTTCACGTCTCACTGGTAGCAGTAAGCAGCTGTGGTTCCTGTATGATGTGCCAAGTTTGGGGTGCAGCTTCTTCAGGATGGTGTCCACATGTCCAAAGAAGCTGAAGTGTTGGTCAAGCCAAACCACCAAGTACCTAAAGGAGGAGGTGTCCTCCAAGACTGTCCCGTCAAGGGTATGGAAGAAGCACAGTGAGGGGATCCTAGACAGCCTCTGCCTAGTGCCGAAGGTCACTGAGACTGTCTTTTTGGCATTGAAGGAGAGCAGATGGGAGCAGAAGCATTGCTGAACTTTGCTGAAGTCAAGCTGAAGCCTGGTCTGCACATTAATGGTAGACTGGCCTGAGGCAAAGAGGACCATATTGTCAGCGTACATATGGATGGAGGTGGATGAGCAGACTAAGGGAAGGTCATTGAGGAATATGGAAAAAAGGATAGGGCCCAGGACAGAATCCTGGGGTATACCAGTACTGATGGGGAGAGGAGGCATGTGGAGTCAGCACTTCTGACAGACTGAGTCCTGCTTAACAGGTAGGCTTGGAACCAGTTAGTGGCAAAATCAGATAGGCTAGCCAAGGTGAGGGAGAACAGAAGAAGGGTATGGGAGACGGTGTCAAAAGTCTTTGCTAAGTTGACAAAGATAGCTGATGTGATTTGGCCACTGTCCATCCCTCAGAGGATGGTGTCAATGAGCCTAATCAGCGAGGTGGTGGTGGAGTGTTTCTTCTGGAACCTAGATTGGAATGGAGTGAAAAAAGTAGAGTCAGAGAGGTAGGAGGAAAGTTGGGAGAGATCTACTGTAGGTTCTCTTGAAGCTGAGCAAGAGTGGGAAGGAGAGATATGGGTCGGTAGTTGGCAGAAGCAGAAAGATTACCTCCTTTAGGCAGAGAAAGTACAGAGGTATGCTTCCAAACAGATGGGATGGCAGTCATAGCGAAGGAAAGGTTGAGAAGATCAGACAATGGGGCAGAGGTAGCTGGATTGGATAAGTCAAGCAGCTTAGGGTCCAATCCATCAGGCAAACTGCCTTTGGAGGGGTTAAGTGCATACAGAGCATCCAGGGTTTCAGAGGTAGAAATATTGAAGAAGGAGAAGGAATAGGTCAAGGATGGAGGGTAGGGACAGGAGAAGGGATCAGCAGATGGGGCAGAGAGAGCGGAAGGTAGGGATGCTAGGAGAGTAGAGGCGCAAGAAGTAAAATAGCAATTAAATTCCATAGCAACACTAAGGTGGTCAGCAAGAAGACGATTGTTTACTTCGAGGATGGGGTGGGAGGGGAGGTGGGGGGAGAACAGGGAGTGAATAACTCACAAGAATTTTGAGGGTTTGTCAATGTTGGTCTGAAAGGTGGATCAGAAATAGTCTGCTTTCACTAAATGGGTGGCTCTAGTGCACATTTTTCATTGGGAGTGATATCTGTTATAATCTTGGGGAAGCTTGGAGGGTTTATGGGTTTTGCAAGCCCAGTCTCGGGCTCTTTGACATGTCACGAGCTCAGGGGTGATCCAAGGGAGGTGGTTACCACTAACCCTGGAGAGTCACAGAGGGGTGTGAAGGTTCCAGATTTCCAGGAATTTGTGGAAATAGCTATAAGCCTCATCTATCAAGTTTGCCGTGGTTATTGGCACCCAGCTTGTGTGGACTAGGTCATGGAGGAGGGGGCCCAAGTTCAAGGATTTGTATGACTGAAGAAGAAGGGTTTTTGGGAGGTCTTGGTCCTATGAATTTTACACACCATATATGTCATAAGGTGATCATGAAGGGCATCGGGAAGAATAGAAACATTGAAACATAGAATCTGATGGAAGATAAGGACCGCTTGGCCCACCTAGTCTGTCCATTCACCTAACTAATGGATACGCTGCCGATCCTGGTTAATCAACAGGCTACTTCTTCCTAACCCCCCACAAGAATTGCATTAAGTATGTCCCATGCATTCTTGATTTCCCCTACTGTTTTTGACTCCACAACCTCCACAGGAAGGCCGTTCCATGTATCTACAACCCTCTCTGTGAAAAAATACTTCCTCACATTACCTTTGAGCCGTCCCTCCTCTGTCTTCAAATTGTGCCCCTGTGTTCTTGCACATCTCTTTTTCTGAAAGATGCTACCCTCTTGGACTCTGTTGATTCCCTTGAGGTACTTGAAAGTTTTTATCATGTCCCCCCTCTCCCTCCTTTCCTCGAGGGTATACATGTTAAGCTCTTTTAGTCTCTCTTCATATGTCTTCTGGTGTAGACCCTGCACCATTTTAGTTGCCCTCCTCTGGACAGCCTCCATCCTTTCTATGTCCTTGCGGAGATGGGTCTCCAGAACTGCATGCAGTACTCCAGATGGGGTCTCGTCAACTGTACAGAGGGATAACAACTTCCTGTTTTCTACTGGTGATGCCTCTTCCTATGCGTCCCAGTATCCCCCTCAGCCCTCCTTGCTGCCTTCTCACATTGCTTGCCCACCTTTAGGTTGTCTAATATGACTACCCCCAGGTCCCTTTCATTTTTGTTGTTGTTAGTATCTCACCCCTCATTGTGTACTCTTCCCCTGGATTTTTGTTTCCTAGGTGCATTACTTTGAAATTCTTTGAGTTGAATTTAAGCTGTGATACATTTGACCATTCCTCCAACCTTACCAAGTCCCTTCTCATCCTTTCCACCCCACCTTGCATATCAACCCTGTTGCAGATCTTTGTGTCATCTGCAAAGAGACATACTTTTCCTTCCAGTCCCTCCTCAATGTCACTTATAAAGACATTAAAGAGGACTGGTCCCAGTACTGAACCCTGTGGTACTCCGCTAGTAAACCCCCTTTATTCAGAGTGGACTTCATTTACTATTACCCTCTGTGTCCTGTTGTCCAGTCAATTTTTTACCCAGGCTACCACCTTGGGACCCACTCCAAGGCTGGCTAACTTGTATATTAATCTTTTGTGTGGGACTGTGTCAAATGCCTTGCTTAAGTCTAGGTAGGCCATGTCCACAGTCCCTCCCTCATCTACTACTTTGGTAACCCAGTCAAAGAACTCTATTAGAGTTGTCTGACATGACCTTTCCACTGTGAATCCATGCTGCCTTGGGTCCTGTGCCCTGCTGGCCTCTAGGTACTCATCAATTCTTTCCTTTAGAAGTGATTCCATAATTTTCCCTACCACTGAGGTCAAACTAACAGGTCTATAGTTTCCTGACTATACTTTGCTCCCACTTTTGTGCAGTGGAATCACATCTGCCCTCCTCCAGTCCTCAGGTACCACCCCATTCTTCCATGATTTGTTAAACAGGGTAGTCACTGGTGTCACTAGTTCTATCCTTGGTTCTTTTAGAATTCTTGGGTGAATCCTGTTGAGCCCTATTGCTTCGTCCACCTTCAGTTTTAAGAATTTAGAACTCTTTCTTCTGTAAATGAACTGGTATCAACCCTGCTATCCAGAGTGTTTCTATTGTTTGGTTTAGGTACCTCCCCCTCCTCTTCTGTTGTGAATACTGAGCAGAAGTATTCGTTAAGTATCCCTGCTTTTTCACCATCACCCTCTGCCCACATTCCCTCCCATTTATTAAGCCTCAGTATCCCTCCCTTGTTATTTCTTCACTCCCTATTGTACCTGTAAAAGGTTGTATCCCTCTTCTTAACAGAGTTGGCTATCTTTTTCTCAATTTGGGCCTTTGCTATTCTGACTGTCTTCACTGCCTCCTTTTGCTTTAACTGATACAGTTCTCTGTCCTACTCCTTCTGTGTTTCTTTATATTTCCTGAATGCTATCCTTTTCTCCTTAATCTTTTCTGACACCTCTTTTGAGAACCATAGTGGCTTTTTCCTTCATTTTGTTTTGTTGATTTGCTTTACACAAAGGCTTGTTACCTCTGTGGTGGCAGTTCTAATTTTTCCCCATTGTTCTCCCACCCCTCCTTCTTGCCTGTTTGCTAGTGCTTTTTTGAGGCACTCTCCCATTTTGCCAAAGTCAGCCCTCCTAAAGTCCAACACCCATGCTTTGGTATGACTTGACTCTACAGCTGTGTGTATTGTGAACCATACTGTTTGGTGGTCACTTGTTCCCAGATGGCTACCCACTTCTAAATCTGACATCCTCTCTCCATTCCTGTTTGAGATTGTTTCCTCCTGAGTGGGTTCCAACACTAGCTGTCTGATGCATGCCCCCTGCAGAGAATCAAGAATGACCCTGCTCTTGGATGTGGCTGCAGTAAAAGTGCTCCAGTTAAAGGAAAACTCCACCCTCATATCTTCTAAATGTTATTTGTTTCCATGTCAATAGGCAACTCTTTTCATGTAGCTGTTAAGGATGAATGCAAATGTTTTAGTTTGTTTTTACAGTTAATACTAGGCCCTGTGACTGCCCTGAGAGTTTCCATTTCATGGTTGTTGAAATCGCATTGTCCCAGAGAGCTGCATTAGCAGAGCTTTGAGTCATCTGCAAAGGGGTATACATTTCCTTTCAGTCCCTCTGCAGTGTCACTTATGAAGACGTTAAAGAGGATCAGCCCCAGTACTGAACCCTGTAGTACCCCACCAGTAATCCCCTTTTCTTTGAAGTGGACTCTGTTTACTATTACCCTCTGTGTCCTGTTGTCCAGCCAAGTTTTTCACTCAGGCTACCACCCTGGGACCCACACTCCAAGGCTGGCTAACTTGTTTGTTATTCTTTTGTGTGAGACTGTGTCAAATGCCTTGATAAAGTCTAGGTAGACCATGTCCACAGCCCCTCCCTGGTCTACTACTTTGGTCACCCAGTCAAAGAAATCTATTAAATTCATCTGACATGACCTTCCTACTGTGAATCCATGTTGCCTTGGGTCCTGTTCCCTGTTGGCTCCTAGGTACTCGAAAATTCTTTCTTTCAAAAGTGATTCCATCATTTGCCCTACCACTGATGTCAAACGAACAGGTCTGTAGTTTCCTGACTCTGCATTGTTTCCCCTTTTGTGAAGGAAAATCTCATCCACCTTCCTCCAGTCCTCAGGTACCACATCATCCTCCAATGATTTGTTAAAAAGGTTAGACAGTGGTGTCACTGGTTCTCCCCTTAGTTCTTTTGGAATTCTTGGGTGAATCCCATCAGGCCTCATTGCCTTGTCCACCTTGAGTTTCATGAGTTCTTTCAGGACCCTTTCTTTTGTGAATGGACTGGTATTGAACCCCCCCATCCAGAGTGCTTCTACTGTTTGGTTTAGGTACAGTCCCCTCCTCTTCTTATGTGAATATGGAACAAAAATATTTATTCGGTATCTCTGCCTTTTCACTGTCACCCTCTGCCCACCCCCTCCACTTTATTAAGCCTCACTATCCCTCCCTTGGTCTTCTTTGCTGACTAATATACCTATAAAGGTTTAATCCCCCTTCTTAACTGAGTTGGCTATCTTTTCCTCAGTTTGGGCCTTTGCTATTCTGACTGCCTTCCCCACTTCCTTCTGCTTTAACTAATAGAGTTCTCTGTCCTGCACCTTCTGTGGTTCCTTATACTTTCTGAAGTCTATATTTTTTTCCCTAACCTTCCCCACGACATCATTTGAGAACCATAGTGGTTTATTCCTTCATTTTGTTTTGTTTATTTGCTTCACACAAAGGATTGTTGCCTCTGTGATGGCAGTTTTGATTTTTTCCCATTGTTCCTCCACCCATCCTTTCTGTCCTTTTGCTAGTGCATTCCTTAAACACTCTCCCATTCTGCCAAAGTCCACCCTCTAAAAGTCCAGTACCCTTGCTTTTGTATGGCTTGACTCTATGGCTGTGTTTATTGTGAACCACACTGTCTGGTAGTCGCTTGTTCCCAGATGGCTACCAACTTCTAAATCCAAGATCCTTTTACTGTCCCCATTTGAGAGTACCAAGTCTAAGACAGCTCCCTCTTGAGTAGGTTCCAATTTAGCTGTCTGAGGCATGCCCCCTGTAGGGCATTGAGAATGACTCTGCTCTTGGATGTGGCTGCAGCAAATAAGCCCCAGTTAACATCTAGCATATTCAGGTCCCCCATCAACAACATATCCCCTTTTTCTACCATTCTAAGGATGCCTCCTGTCATTTCCTTGTCCATTTCCTCCACTGAGACAGGGGTTTGTATATAACCCCTGTGCAGATTGTGGTGCTATTTCCTGTCTTCAAGGTGACCCACTGTGCCTCCTCTAATCCCTGTTTACCCTTTAGTTCCATTGCTTTGATCCCTTTCCTTATGTAGAGAGCTACTCCTCCTCCTCTTTTACCCTCCCTCTCCCTCCTGTAGATTGTGTACCTGGTATGTTGACATCCCAGTCATGGTTCTCTGTGTACCAGGTTTCTGTGACTGCCACAATATCCAGGTGTCCCTCTTCCATCAAGGCCACTAGTTCAGGAAGCTTGTTACCCAGACTATGGGCATTGGTACTCATCGCCCTCCATTTTTTGATGGCCTTACCCCTTTTAGCCCCATCCCTGTACTTACTGCCTTTGCCTTTTTCTCCATTTACCCTTGCCCTACCTCCTATTGACCTCTCTACCTTGGTGTTAACCTTGCTAACTACCCTGTTTTGGGGGGAGGCTGGGAATTCCCTGCTCCTTTTCAGTGCCTTCCCCCAGCTTAAAAGCTTGCCAATGAAGCATTTAAGCCTATCACTTAGGATTCTGGTTCCCATCCTGGACCGATGCAGACCATCATGCCACTATAGGCTTGCATCCCTCCAGGTGGACCCCAGGCCCCAATGAAGCCAACCCCCATGCTGCACAGCAGTTTTCAACCATTCATTTAAGCCCAGGGTGCAGAGTACCCTAGCCTCACACATGCCCTAGACAGGCAGCACCTCCGAGAAGGTTACTGTGCATGCTACTTGTCTAAGGAACCTCCTCAACTCCACAAACTCCTCCTGCACAGCTCTGATCCAATTCCCAGCTAGGTCATTTGTCCCTAGGTGGACAATGACATCCAGCTCCCTCTCCCATGCAGCTGTTTCTGTGATCCTGAGGATTTTCTTCCTGTCCCTCCATGCCATGGCACCATGAAGGCACCTTACCTCCCTATCCCCTCCCTCCCTCCTTCCCCAGTTCTCTGTCCTAATGATTGAGTCCCCCACCAGGAGTTGTTTCCTTCCCCTGTGGGATCTCATGCCACCCTCTTGTGAGTCTCCTTTGTGGAGGTTCCCAGCATCCTCCTTGGTCTCCACTGTGGGTGCCTGCATAGAAGAACAACACTTCAACAGAATGGCATATGAATTGTGGAGAGGTACAACTGGAGGGATGCATCTCTGTTCCACCCTCCTCACCCTCCCTGAGCCCACAGTAGTCCAACCACTCTTTATTCTTGGTAACCTCTGAGGCAGTGGCCATGACCCCTGGGTGGGGAGGAGATTTCCCAGTCCTCTGCCAGGTCCTGGGTGGTGAGGAGGTGTCCCTACTCCTTGCCAGGTCAACCTGGAGATAAGCAACTTCCTCCTTCACAGCAGAGAGGTGTCTGCAAATAGGACAACATCGCAGCCTCCAGAATGTCTCCTGGAAGATTGCCACCCCAGAGCCAGTACATTGTACCACTCCCCATATATCTCTCTCCCTCCCTGTTGAAATTGTGTTTTTTTCTGCTATTAAGGAACCTCACTTCACCTTAGTAGTGTAACTCTTTTCCTAGGGGCTATGTACTAGAACCCCCCAATTTTTTTTTACAAAAAGATATCCTCCCAGCTTATGAAACACAGCCTGGCTGCCTTCTGTGGCACACCCCACCCTGTTTTGTGTCTGAGCAGGAAGTTGTCACACCTTCCTACTTAACTTCATAAAGCTAGGTTAGCAAGGGGAAGGTGGGAACGAGGGAGGGTAGGGTTTGGGCAATCCACCTGTTCTGTGCTGTGAGGACAATCTGAGCAATCCAGTTTGAACCTTCTGAGTCTTTGTCTGGCTGTAATATACAACCCTACTGACAACAGGAATGAAAGAACACACCCGTGAAAACTTAAATGTTTGCTGCAGGAAGTCACCCAGATACTATCAAGCTACAAATAAGGCACCAGATTCACTGAAAATTAAATCAGCAGTATTTTAATCCCTCTGTATGTAAAGTAGCAATCTACAAAAAGATCATCAGTATTGCAAACCTCTTCTTGATTCAAACAAGCAAAAAACAGTGTAATCAGAATTCAAGCAAGATTGTGCCTTCCTCCAGTTTCCTAGCTCCTATTTCAAGATTGTGCATCCTTCCCAGCTCCAAGTTCAGTTTTGCAAAAGCAACCTTTACCTTTAAAAGATAAGGCCTTTCTGAACGTTTGCTCACTATTCTATGAGATCTTTCCTTAACACTGGCAGTCTTGTGGAATGTACACATACACAAACTATAACAGAATATAACACCATATATCTGTACATCTGACTAGCAGTGGCATAGCTCAAGACATCCATCCCTCCCTCCCAGACTGAATTTGTGGGAACACACCTTCTGCTGCATTGTAAGGTTTTCACAAATTCTGTTACTGTTCTAACTGGTGAGATAGGCCATTTGTGTTGGCACTGGCTGATCTGGCCCTGTGGGTAATTGTCATGTTGTAGGCCTCTAGGGCTATACTCCACCTTAAGAAATGACCATTTGTTTTACCCATCTGATTTAGCCACAAAAGGGGGTTATGATCACTCTGTACCTCGAAGTGCCTACCGTAGAGGTACAGCTCTAATTTCTTCAGGGCTTATACCAGAGCAAGGCTTTCCTTTTCCACTGTGGAATATGCCTGCTCCTGGGGAAGTAACTTTTTTGCTAAGGTACACTTTTGGGTGATCTTTTCTCTGATTAGAGGTCTGCCTTGAAAACTGCTCCAATGCCCACATCTGAAGCATCTGTCTGGACTTCAAATGGCATACTGTAATCTGGAATTGCTAACATAGGGGCACTGCACAGTGCCTCCTTTAGCTGTATGAATGCTCATTCACAGTCTGGTTCCCAGTCTACCTTTTTGGGCTTTCTTTTCTTTAGTAGGCGAGATAGGGGAGCTGCCAATGTACTGTAATTTGGAACAAACTTTTGATAGTACCCTGCAGTCCCTAGGAAGCTCCTAACTGGTGTAACCCCTACAAATGGGGGTTGCCAAAATGTCTTTCTGGGCTTGCCTAATGCCCACTGACATGCTGGTGTTCTGTGTCTAAAACAGTTTTGAATATGCCTGCATGAGAATGTCCTGTTAGCCTCCACGCCTGTCTCTTTAAGAGCTATCTATTTCATAGGATATAATTAACCTGGGTGGGGGCCGAGTTGTTTTAGGCTCGATCCCCACCCAGGCTGTGGTATCACTGCTCCATTCTGCCATTGCTAAATGCGCAGAGGAAGCTCTTATAGGATCTGTGGTTGTTTGTTGTTTATCCACTTGAATAATAAAAATAATAATTATAATAGAACAGTTTGTCTAACCTGCCTTCCTTTGCAGCATGGACTTTCTGCTTAGAACCACCATTTTGGTTCTGGACTGTCAGTTTGGATCAAATGGAACCTCGGGGGAACCTAAAATGGAGACTGTCCCCCGAGGTCTTGTGGGAGTGAATTTCTGTAGGAGTTGTAGTTTTCACTGTTTGGCACCTAAATTGACCTGGAGGGATAGCCCTTTCTGTGACAGACAGATGGATCAACCAACTGAACCTTTTAGATCACAGGGAAGCCCCAGAGCTGCCTGCAGCAGAGTGTCAGTCAAGAGCTGGAGTTTGGAGAGTAAACAGCTTGAGTAGTTCGAGCAGCTGCTCCTGTGTGGTAGCACGGGGATTCGGCGGGAAGGCTGTGTCTGGCCAGCCTGCTACCATCTTCCAGTGTAAAGAAGCCTGCAAATTAAGTCAGACTGTCATCCAAATCTGTTCTTGAGACTTGCATTCTGAATAGAGAAAGAGGGAGAGAGAGAGTAAATTTTGCCTGTAGTGTGGACCAAAGACTTGCTCCTGCAGTGATGGGCCTGTCGGGTATTGGAGAGAGCTGCAGAGTGAAAGATTTGTGTAAAGATCCTATTATATTGCAAACGGACTTCATCTGTGCTGTGGCTGAATATTTATTAACTTATAAATGTGCTGGATGTGTCGTGTGGGTCTCGATTTGTTCCCCACGTTCAAGTATTATACTAGCTGGAAGCTGTTCCAGCATTTAAATGGACTTAATCTGAACTGCCTGCTTCTATCTGGGCCTCACCATTTCAGCCTGGACTGCTGCTCCCACCACAGAGATTCTTGCAATGAAAGACCTGCTTGGAGATTTGACTCCCTGCTCAACACCATCGAATGGGATTCGACCACCACTGTGTGTCATGTGGGCCCTGCTTCCCCTGGCAAGCCGGAACAACATCCAGAGGTCTTCATTTTGTCAGTCCTGCCTCCTGGTCTGGGTAGCATGAGTAACCAACAGGGTAGCTCCCTACAACAAAGCTACAATCATTGTGTGTCAACTGATTTAATTGTTTGGGTTTGTCATGACGAACTGAGCTATCCAGCTGAGGAATACAAATTTTGAGTTAAAGCGCATGTTGATTGTTTTCTTTCCTAAGGGGCCCCAACAACAGCTGCAATGTCGGCCTACCCCGGGCAATGCTCCAGGCTAGTCTGAGTAAGAACTGGGTACCCAGCGTGTGTGACTGTGACAGAGGGACTCTTAGTGCATGCATGCTAAACCTGACTAAATTAGATTTGAATAATCATCTGCTAGATTTGCTACCCCAACCTGTGCAATTCCCCCTAATAAATCAGATTTTGTTCTTTCTGCATATAACCTGGCTGAAGTGTACCTTTGTGGAGGGGATACTGTATTGCCACTGAATTGTTGTATTACAGGTCTTGTTTTACAGGGGGTCTCCAGGGCCTTTACAGCTGATCCAGCCCTGGTGGTAAGTACACCGAGTGTGGGTTCAACATTGTATTCATATGACATATGTGAATGTTTATTTGCTTGTCTGTTTAGGTCAGTAGAACGGTTGGTGGAGGGTTATAGTGTCCCAGAGGACTATACCCACAGCAGTTACACTACCCCAAAACCATTCCACTGGGTAGAGGCACCCATTCACAGAACTCAGGCCCCTCAACCTGTGCCAGGTCACGCAGGCAGGGGTAGTAGCCCTGGGGATAGCACCACCTAGGGGTTAACTCTTGGAGGCACTGCTGGGATTTGCGCCCTCTAGTGGTCAGAAGTGGGAATTGCAACCCCGAAATATAAAGTTTGTCAGAAATGGAGGCGCTTGTTATGACCAAGCTTAAAATTGCCCCCCACAAGCTGGCTGTACATCGCATGATGGGATGGAGTGAGGCTGAGGGGGTATATCCCCAACATGCCACATTACTGCTGGATATCCCTTTAGGGGCTACTAATGCTACTATTCTAGAAACTGTAGAGAAGATAAACTGTCTGGGGAAGGTTGAAGTGAGGGGGCGAGACTCAGACCTGTTTGATCAAACCATGGCAGCCCTCCTCTTGTGCAGCCTCCCTATAGATCCTGAAAGAGTACCCCCTATTATCCTGCCTGAGGGGTCCCAGAAGGGGTGGCCAGTTATCCACTTGCACAGTGACCTGTCTCCTCCTGGATTATCCCCAAAAGTAGAGGAGTTTAAAGACAAGCTGTTAAGATTATTAGCTACTGAAGGGTGAACTGCCAAAGAACTGGTGAAAATGTTAGACATTTCAGAGGAGACTACTCCTTTACAGTCTCCCCTAGCAACTCCATCTACCCCTAGAGCTTCCCCTATGGTAGCATCCCCCATAGTGATACCGTCTGTACACCTGGAGTCTTATCGCAAGCTCAGGCTTTTTTCTGGTGCAGTTCTGGTACCTGTGGGGGAGGATGATTTGGTGACCTGGATGGACTATGCCACCCCACTCATTCAGGAGTGGTAATGCTCAGAAGGAGAAAAGAGAAAGAGACTTAAGGGGCCCTGCACTGGAGGATATCCACTTTCTTTGATCCACTAGCCCAGAGGTCACTGCAGCTGAGTAGTACCTCTCTGCCCTGGCGTGGATGATCGGCAGCATGGAATCTGGGGAGGACTTAATGTGGAAGTTTAAGTCTGCCGAGCAATGGAAGAATGAGAAATTGTCTGCTTTTGTCAATCAGATTGAGAGGGCCTTGCAAAGGGCCCCTAGAAAAGGAAGAGTGCCTGCTAATGAACTCAATCGAGTCAGGCTGGAACATATCCTAAAATTTGCTAGGTATTCCAGTATGCCTATGTTGAAATTGAAATTCCAGGAATGTAACGCTAATCCTCCTGAGTATTGCTGTCTCGGGAAGGAAATTTGAGAGGCCAAGAATGATGAGGAGGGATGGGAGCCCTATGCCAGGGTTGCCCATGCCAGCCAAGTCACTGACCATCCTGAGGAGCAAGGTGATGACTTCAAACTTCAGCAAGTGAGAGAACTGCTTAAGGATGTGAAAGAGATACAGGCTAAGCAACAAACTGCAGTTGAAGTGGTTTGTGGTTCACACTCCTGCCAGATGTCAATAGAGACCCGAAGTGAGGCTTTGCCTCGGGTGTGGGACTTCATGCTACTGCTCCCTGAGTCCAGGGTGAAGACCAAGTTAAAGGAAGAAGTGAGAAAGTTGAGAGCTCTGGTGGGAGATCTTATTCAAGC
Source organism: Neoceratodus forsteri (assembly GCA_016271365.2). Taxonomy (NCBI): domain Eukaryota; kingdom Metazoa; phylum Chordata; order Ceratodontiformes; family Ceratodontidae; genus Neoceratodus; species Neoceratodus forsteri. The sequence continues at coordinate 504,081,613 of CM028132.1, forward strand.
CACTCAGGGAACTGATCATTGGAGAGGCCATGAGGATGGGGAGAATGAACCACGGCCCAAAGAGGACCCTCGAGCTCTTCCTAATCAATCCATTATAGGGGATGACCCTTCCCCTTCTCAAGATATCAAGGAACCAGTGTTTTGTTATCATCATGAGAAGGACGGACACACCCGGCTGGGCTGTACGCTCCCTGAAAACCTGAGAAATGTCACCTCCCAGTTGTTAACTTTGGTCAGGCGAAGTAACATAAGGCCTCAAACAGGAGCAATAAAGAAATCTTATTTCTCAAAAACTGCTGTGGGACAGACTGTAAAACCGATTGGTCTGAGGTGGTGGGCCCTTCTATGGAAACCACTGTGACTGTGAATGGTATCTCTGCTCGAACTGTGTTAGAGAGCAGGTCACAAGTGACCATTGTATTTCAAGACTGGTACAACAACACTTATCTGACGTACCACTACAGCCCCTGGAAGGCCTACATGTGTGGGGGCTGAGTGTAAAGTCCTGCCCCTACCTGGGATATGTCCAGTTCTGGTGTAGCCAGTGTAGATGTACAAGTGGAGACCCTGGCTCTGGTGTGCCCACCCATGGGACTGTATGATGGTGTTCCCTTACTGAATGGTACCAATGCTCTCATGTTCAGGAGGTTGGCTCAACTGTGTCAAGAGAAGCAAGCAAAGTGAACTGGATGGGCCTTGCGTGTTCCAGCATTGGTAAAATGAGCCTATGAGCTAAAGAGGCAAAGCAAGGAAATGGAGAAAGATGAACCTGTGGGGATAGTGTAGAAGAAAGATCCTGATTCTTTGGTGCGACCTCACAATGCTCAATAGACTATCCATGGTGAAGTGTGTCTTAAGACAGATGTGAAGAACAAAATCCTCGTGCTGAACGCCCCATAGGAAGGAAAGCTGCCCGAGCGATTGCTGGCCAAGCCCAGCATTTTGCCAGCCTGAGCTCATGCCTATGCCCAATGAGTGGTGGTACAAGTTCAGAATGTGTCTGATCAAGAGATTCAGGTGAATAGGGGGTATACTCTAGCCACTGTGTACTGTGTGGACACCGCCATGCTGCCCAGCAAGAAGGGCTCTGTTGATAGTGAGGTCGTGACTCCAGACCTGTTTGATTCTGAGGAGTCTCCTCTACCTGCCGAATGGAAGACCAGGATCAGCCAGAAGCTGTCCCAGAGGAACTGAGTATTTTATTTGAAGGAATGGGATGTGGGCTATGTCACTGAAGCTGAACATCACATTCGACTCCATGACGATAGGCCATTCAGAGAGAGAGATCCCGCTGCCTTGCTTCGGCTGATATAGATGACATATGGAAGCACCTTCAAGAGACGTTAGCCACAGCGATCATCCAGGAGTCAAGAAGCCTCTATGCTTCCCTGATTGTGATGGTATGCAAGAAAAATGGATCGGTGAGAATGTGTTTGGATTACTGGACTTTGAACCGAAGAACAGTGCCGGATCAGCACACCATGTCCCGCATCCAGGACACCCTTGACTGTCTGAATGGCAGGCAGTGGTTTTCCGTGCTTGACCTACAGAGTGGGTACTATCAGATCCTGATGGCCCCAGAGGACCAGAAGAAGACAGCATTCATTTGTCCTCTGGTATTCTATGAGTTCCTACGCTTACCTCAAGGTATTTCCGGTGCTCCTGCCACTTTCCAGCAACTGATGGAATGAGCCATGGGGGACATGAACTTGTTAGAGTGCCTTGTGTACCTGGATGATGTCATTGTATCTGGGCAAACTTTAGAAGAGTATGAGGCCCGATTGTTTAAAGTCCTTGATCGCTTGGAAGATTTCGGATTGAAGCTGTCTATAGATAAATGTCAATTCTTTCAAACGTCCATAAAGTATGTTGAGCTTATAGTCACAGCCAATGGAACTCAGACAGATCCCAGCAAAGTGGAGTTGTTGACCACCTGGCCTCAGCCAAATAACTTGAAAGAGTTGCAGTGATTTTTGGGATTCTGCTGCTATTATCGCCGATTCATCAAAGATTATTCCAAAGTTATCCGTCCTTTGCTCAGTCTCATTCAGGCCTATCATCCTACTAACCATAAGTACAAGAAAAGCTCCACAAAGGAGGAAGACAAGGTCTACTTTAGGACAAATTAACCTTTTGGGACCCAGTGGACATCCGAGTGTGAGGCTGCTTTTTATGAAATCATTTGTCAACTCACCCATGCACTGGTGCTCGCTTATGTTGACCCCACTAAACCATACGTACTGTACATGGACTCTCGTCTGAAGGGACTGGGAGCTGTTCTATAACAAGAGTGTGAAGAGGGCCTGCAACCAGTGGCTTTTGCTAGTAGAAGCCTAACACCTCCTGAATGGAATTACCCAGTTCATAATCTTGAATTTCTCACTCTTAAATGGGCTGTGGTGGACCAATTTCATAAATATTTATATGAGGCCAATATTTTAGTCAAAATTGATAATAACCCACTTACTTGTGTTCAAACATCAGCTAGCTAGATGCCACTGGGCACAGGTGACTATCTGCCCTGTCCACATATGACTATGTGGTGGAGCACTGACATGGCCTGAACCACATCGATGCAGATGCTCTCTCAAGATGGCCAAACCCCACTGAAAACTGGGTGAGGTTGTCTGAACAATCTGTCAAAACTTTGTGCTAAATGTTTGACAGTGCCTGGTGGACTGTCTGGGGCCCCAAGAAACATGTATCCCTGCAGCCTGTTACCATTTTGCAGTGCTAGACCTCAGTGCATTACCTCAGTTTGACAATGAAAATATCCAGTTGGCCCAAACCCAAGATCCAATGATTAAACCTGTGCTTGATGCCCCGTATGCTGGAAAACATGTGTCTAAACTTCATTCTTCTGACTCATGGACTGTATTATTGTTTACAGAAGGCCCCATACTTAAGTTATGTGACCAACTTTGGTAATGAGAGACAGTGAATCATCAAGGCCAACTGGATAAACAGCAGTTGGTATTGCCCACGGCTTTTAAACAGTTAGTACTTCATCAGATCCGACATGAAGGTACCCCCTTGATCAGTGCTAACCTCCTGCAGAAACCCGACATGGGAGAAAGTCCCTAGCAAGACATCTGCCACTTTGCCCTAAGTGAGGAGAGGGTGACCGCCTCTGGGTATTGGGTGGCGTAACTGAACACCATCAGGATAAACTTCTTCCCTGGGGAGCTTGGGGTACTCAAAGGTCCCACAATATCCATTCCTACCCTCTGGAATGACTCCTCCACAATGAGCAAGAGGATTAGGGCAGCTTTAGTTTTATTGCCTGCCTCCCCTATTTGTTGGCACCAGTGACAAGACCTGCAATATTCCTTCACATGCTTGGTGAAATTGGGCCAATAGAAATTCTGGGCCAGTTGCTGCATGGTGCCCGCGACACCCAGATGTCCAGACATGGGGATATTATGAGTGATCTTGAGCAACATCTCACGGTACCCAGTGGGAGCGACAAGCTGCCTACCCATCACTCCTCCTCCTTCTGTCCTCACATCCTGTGTATACAGCAGTCCATTGTCCCACAATACCCTATGTCTTATGTCACCTCCCTGTGTCCGATCAGATTCTGCACAAGCCCTCAGCCTCTTCAAACTAGGGTCTGTTCTCTTAGCAGCTGTAAAATTGCCACATTTTCCCAAGGCATGGGACATGTCCCCTTCAGTTTCTAAACTGGAGTCTATAGTTCTAGCATCTGGGCATTCAGGATCACTACCATCCCTCACCTTCTGACCATTTGTTACCCCTGCCTCCTTGGAGTAACCTTCTATAGCTGTTTTGTGAATGGCTACCTGGGAAGACCTACCTCTCTTTCACTACTCTCTATTTCAGAAGACACAGGCTGGGGAACCAGCCTCCCATTTCTTCCCATAGGGGCTTCTATGAGGTTCAGGGAACTACAGTCGGTCTTTGTTGTCTGACTGCGGGTGACCATACACACCACCCCCTTCTGGAGATTGTTCCCTATAATCACATCGAGGGCAAGGTTGTCTGCCGCTGCCACTTTTTGCACCAGCTCTTCTGTCTCACCCCAGTCCAAGAGAACACTAGCAAGTGGCAGAGTTTTCTCCTCCCCAGTGACTCCCCTTACCATTACAAACTGATTAAGTATAAGCTGTTCAGGCCCAACCAATTCCCCTTTTACTAAGGTAGGAGATGCCCTCATGTCCCTTAACCCATGGGTCTGTACTTTATTTACAGTAACTGGGTGTATGTGCTCCCTCATGTTTATAAGCATGCTTTCAGGGATACACAGTGCATCCAACTCTGTTCAAGCACCACTTTGTTCACTCTGTGCCTTTTTAAGACACTGTCTAGCAAGATGTCCTGGCTGTTTACAAAACCAACAGTCATCATTCCTTTTATCCAAGAAATCCCTTTTCCTAAGTTGGGGCTTCCCCCTTTTTGCAGAGGCTGTGAGGGTTTTAGCTGCCCTGAAGGTGTGCTTTTCCACTTCCTTTCATAGTGGTCCTGCTCCAGGCATAGCGGTTCGAGTGCTCAGCAACTAGCTATGCTGTTTTTGGATCTCAGTCCTTTAGCCAGGTTTTCAACTCTGCTGGGCAAGCCCAAAAGAACTGCTCTAAAAGTGCAACCTCCTCAATTTTCTCCACAGAGTTTGCTTCTCCCCCTCCCACCAATGCTTTAGAAACTGCCATTGCTGTGTGGCTAGTTCTTCAAAGCTCATGTCAGGGCTTTTTCTGAGTTTACAGAATTTAACCATGTAGGCTTCAGGAGTCAGTTCATACTTTTTAAGTAAAGCAGCTTTAAGTTTCTCATAGTCTTGGCTGTCATTATTATTCAGTTGGTCTAGTGTCTCACACCCTTTATCAGTAAGCAGCAGGGATAGCTGGAAGCTCCAGGACTTTCTGGGTACCTTGGCCTGGAAACAGACCTTTCCAAACACATTCAAAAATGCATCCATATCCTCCCCTCTTTAAATTCCGCTATTAATTTGGAACTTAATTTATACCCCAGCCCAGGAGTTTCAGGTCTATCCCTGCCACATACCTCCTCTGGCATTGGTCACTGGAGCCTTAGTCTCTCCAGTATGAATTCCCTCTGACGCTGGTTTTCTTTTTCATCAGCCTGTCTCTGCTGCTGTTTTTCCTGCATCTCCAGGGCTTTACACTTTTTCTGCTCGAATTCCAGCGTCAGTTTCCTCAACTCCATCTGCAGCCTGATTCCTTCTAGCCCCAGCTCTGTGGTGACCTTCCCCTGCTGCTGTGGCTCTGGGTTTCTTCTGGTCTCACTGTCCTCCTCTCTGGGACTAGACTCTGTGATGGACCCTGGCACCCCACGCCCAGGTTCAGTCCATTTCAGTCACTGGCAGTATTTCGAAGTCCTGGGCAGGCAGCTAGCTCTTCGGAAGCCACAAGAGCCTCCATGAGGTTCTTTTTGATTTGGCCCTCATACTGGACCCCTATTTCTTGACACAACTGCCTTAGGTGGTCTGCAGTGCATTCATTATGGTTGGATGCCATCTTCTTCCCTATCTATTACTACACTAGCTTACACCGAAAAAAAAAGAAAACAGGTAGGGAACTTTATACTGTGACTAAATTATTTTATTTCCAAATCTCTGCCCTGATTGTGTGCAGATTGTTTTCAGTTTATCAGTCTGATACACTGGCCTTAAGTCCATCTGTTATGCCTGTGCCACCAGTGTCTCTTGAATCTCACTGCTACCAGATCTCTTGGATCCCACCGTTGCCACCAGATTTGTCATGAACCCACTCCTGAGGGTTAGGTCCAGTGAGCTCATGGTGCCCACCCCTAAGTGCAATCTATGACAGGGAGGAGGAGAAAACAGGGGATACCCTCTTCATGTCCTTCTATAGTGCTCACTGAATTACTGAACACTCACCACAAAATCCCAGAGAATCCTCTTTACTTTGGATCAGGGTGCAATAGTTGTCTCAGGTCTTGTAGTCAAATATGAACTCTTCTTGGTTGTTACACAAAGGGGGAAGATCCCTTACAGTAGTGTTGTAACACTGATTCTGCCTTCTTCCACAAGACATGCAATAACCTGGTTCAAATCCCCACAGACCCCTCCTTGAGACTTTAGTATTCCCCTTATCTTTATCCAGACTTTCCCCTTCACAGCCTTTTTTCAATTTGGTAGCTTTTGATGGTACGCCTTAGCAATAACAGTTTAGTCACAGATTATTACTGAAACATCCCACAGTCACACATGCAATATAGAAATCTCACTCAGGCAGGTTTCTTAAACAAAACAAATGTCTTTACTAAATAATTGAATAATTATCATACATTACAACAAAAACATTTGATCAATTTGATCACAGAATAACACATCAAAAAAGTAGACATGTACAGACAAAAAAAAAAATGCCATAAAACAGTTAAGTTCTTCCTTAAGTTCATAGTGGATCGAAGTCTGGGAAAAGTAAATGAAAGTTTCAGTTTCATTTGATGGCAGTCTTGCTTCTTGTGTGTCAGGAGAAGAGTGTCCCTTGAAGATGTTCAGTGAAATGAGAGAGAGCCATTGGTTTTCAAGCTCTTCATATAATGCCAAAATCCTTGGTCTGTCCAAACATTTAGGTCAGTAGATGTCACTCTTGCGCTTTCCTAACAACACAATTTTCTGGCTACCTAATAGAAACATAGAATTTGACAGCAGATAAGGACTGCTTGGCCCACCCAGTGTGCCCATTTCCCTACCTGATGGATAAGCTGCAGATTCTAGTTAATCAACAGCTTACTTCCTCCTGCCTCCCACTAGAATTGCCTTATGCCTGTCCCATGTATTCTTGAATTCTCCCACTGTTCCTGACACCACAACCTCCTCAGGAAGGCTGTTCCATGCATCCACAACTCTCTCTGTGAAAAAATACTTTCTAACATTACCTCTGAGCCACCCCATCTTCAAATTGTGCCCCCTTGTTCTTGCACATCTCTTCTTCTGAAAGATACTACCCTCTTGTACCTTGTTAATTCCCTTGAGATACTTGAAAGTTTCTATCATGTCCCCCCTCTCCCTCCTTTCCTCAAGGGTATACATATTAAGCTGCTTTAGTCTCTCCTCATATGTCTTCTGGTGCAGACCTTGCACCATTTTGGTTGCCCTTCACTGAACATCCTCCACCTTGTGATGTCATTCTTCCCTGACAATTATGCCACTTGTAAGAGAATTCACAATAGCCTGCCAGAATGGATACTGCTGTCCTTTCCTTTCATCTCATCAAAGGAAATATGCCATGATAGTTTCCAGGGACCAAAGCATCCTGCCTTTGAGGTGAAAAAGGGCTAACTCCTGAACCTTTTTTTTACCTCTGTTTCCCTTAGTTAACCAGGGAAATACCATTTGATCAGCTACTCCAAACCTTTCTGTTTTTTTTACTTCATTTATGCTCCTCCTAGGCTGGGAATCCTTCTGGGGTGCACACGTGACAAGGACTGCTACTCCCTGCCTGAACCCTGGTCTCGAAGTTACTCCCCCAACACCCCAGGCAGACCTAGCCTCCTGGATCACCCCCAGGACGAGTCTGTTCTCCCTTAATGACCTTAATGAGATTAGAGAGGTCTTACATGGGTGTGCTGGGTTGGTCAGGAGTCCTCCAAGGAGATGGGTCGGCAGTGGGATGTGAGTTCTGCCCCTGGAGCCCCCATCATCTCCATTATCTTTAGAGGGGATTTTTCTTATTATTTTTCCCTGTGGAAGTGTGGCGTGCAATGATGTCCATGCACGGCTATCTTGCTGATGCCTGCTGCGCTCCTCCCTCTCTTACACTGGCTGGTGTGCCTGTGCTGCTGCCCCCCATCTCCATCAGGGGTCACTAGGATGCCAAGTAGACCCTGGAACCCTCCCCAGAGAGAGGAGAGCAGTCCTTTGGATGCTCAGTCCTCTTTCTCCCCTGCCAACCCCTGACATCCCGGGTTCATTCTCGAACCCAGGTCACCAGCATGATGCGAGGTGTGGCATCCAATGCCTCAACCCTCAGCACCACCGGGCCAGCTACCCCAAACCTTTAACAAGTAATTGTCAGCTTCCTGGCCATCAATCTGGCTCCTCTCAGGTCAGAGGAAGGTCAAACATTTTAAAAGAAATCCAGTCTCCCTCACTATCCTATGAGACTTTTCCTTAACACTGGCATTCTTGTGGCATGTACACATACACAAAATATAACAGAATATAACACCATATATCTGTACATCTGATTGGCAGTGGCATAGCTCACCACAGCCATATCTATATCCCTTTTTTGTGGAATTTGCAAGCCCAACCATGGATGCAGGAGGGGCTGGCACATAGGCCAGCCAGGAGGTGGTCTAAGTGGACTGGGGCAATGGGTTGAGCTTTGACAGGAGCCTGTAGGAGTGCACCAGGGGCATGGCATATCCTGATGGGGGCATGGTTGGGAGGTGGCAACCTGCCCCAGCATGTGACAAGAATCAGGACGGTGACAGCGTGCACTGGCATGAACCCTGGGCACCCCTGTGCTTAGACAGTACCAACACATTGCTGCTGCCCCCCCAAAAACCATTGGATGCCCTGGCTTTGGTGATATAGTGCCCCCCAAAGTCCAAGGGAGCCTCAATCTCTGTTATCCCTCGTGAAAACACCCCATTCAAAGTCCTTGTCCCCATTCCCCCAACACAGAGGTAGCCCCAATCCCCATTGCTGCCAGTGAATATGACAAGTCTGCTCCCTTGCCATGTTCCATGCTCTGTCCCCCTGTGCCCCTGCCATGCCCACAATACACTGCCCACATAGTACCTTGGGGTCTCAGTGGCCCCACCCACCCACCCCAACAGGTAGGACCCTCATCCCTGCCACGCATCTATGACTGGCACAGCCCTCCTCACACCACCATGGCCAGCTGTGGAATGCATTTGTGACTGCATTACTGTGCACTAAATACTATACTGTGTACAGCACATGCCATATGCATTCTGCGGCTGTCCATGATGGGTGTGAGGAGGGCCGTAACAGTTGTGGATATGTGATGGGGATGGGGTAGGGGATCCATTGCCTGTCAGGGGAACCACTAGACTACCAGGTACTGTGTAGGCAGTGTGTTGTGGGCATGGTGGGGGCATGGTAGGACAGAGTGGGGAACATAGACTGGGACCAGACTTGTCTTATTCACAGGTGGCAACAGGGGATCGAGACTACCTCTGCATTGAGGAGGGCTCTATAGTGCCACCACAGAGAGTGGGGGGTTGGCAATAGTCTGCCACAGCAGGCAATCCATCCAGCTGGCACACAGGTGCCCAGGTGGTTGTGGCACAGTGACCTGAAACACAAGCAATGGTGCACCAAGGAAAAACAATCATGCAGGAGCAGCTACTGAAAAAGGCATGAGCTAGAATCATATAGGACAGCAACGCTACACCACTGACTCTGTAGGTTTCATGATTTATTCAAAAGCACATCAAAAACACACAAATGTCTTGGCGATTCGAGGGTTCAGACCCTCTTCATCAGGGGGATGGAATCACTAAGATACACACTCCCTTTTTGAAATCATGTGATCATAACAAACAAATGATTGTGAGGGTACAAAGTAAAAGAGAAGAAAGGTTCCTTCATTTTACCTGTAACATTTGTTAAATAAAAATTCATATGAAATAAAAATACAATGTATGCAAGATACTAGTATTAGTATTAATATTGACAAATTATAAAAATCAATACAGTTTGTCAGTACAGGAAAATGGAAATGGGTTAAATCCAAAATCTCAGGTAGTGTACCGACCACAGACACTTTAGTTTGACCAGTCTCCATTACAGGTGCATGTTAATAAATACTGATATGTAGCCCTGTGGGGCAAGTCACCCTGTGCCACAGCCTTGCTCATTTGTGCCGGGGTTCCTGGCTTTGTGCTCCTTTGGCACCTCAGTTAACCACTGCTCACTTGTCTGGGGCTGCGTTCCAGCCCTGTACCACATCCTCTGACTGTGCCCCTCTTCCTGGTGCAGGGTTGCATGTTGCTGCTATTCCAGAAAGTTTGCCACTTGTGGCAAACCTTCTGGAATGGCAACTTTTATGGTTGCTGCAACTGCATCCGATGCTGTCCCTCTTGCAGCCGCAAGTTGTGTCTGATGCAGGAGGCTTGTAAAATTTGGCCTCTTGTTTTCAGGTGCATCCTGGGGTGGGTTACATGGGCCTGTTTCTGTTTATGGAGGAGTGTTTGGCCATGACACTGGGGAAACTCCCCTACTATACATCTTTATTTCCAGTGTCCCTATGCTCAGCATTTTTCACAGTACATTGCACAGCAGTGGAGAGAACCTAAATTTCAGTCTATGACCTATCAGGAATTGATATTGGGACTATTCTCAAATAGGTGGAAACTGTATGATTTTAGCACCCTACAGGTCATCTGTGCTATTTTGAAATATAATCTCTTTAGTGTTATTTTAGATCATGTGTAACCAGTTTGCCGGTATTACCAGAATTAGCAAATAGACTGCCTTGACTGCCCCAACATGCGTAATAATGTAAATTAGTACCTCTTTGACTCTGTTTTTTATGAGTATGCTCTGGCCAAGCATTCCGCCTAAGTTCAGTTGCCATAAGTGTCTTGCTGCTAGTGTGAACACATCTGTCCACAAGTCTGTAAAGGCACTGTCATGGCTCCAAAACTCGTGCATGAACAAGTTTACATTCATTTTGAACAATATGAAATTAGGTTGCTGCTCAAAACAGTGTTCAATTCTAAGCCTCTCTGAAAGAAAAATGAGCACTAGAAGTGCAAAAACTCACTTTGAAAAATGTAGCTGAGATCCCAAGCATGTGCATTAGTGCTCACACTAATGTGCATACTTGGGATCGGGGCTTCGTTTTTTAAAGTGATTTTTTTGCACTTCTAGTGTTATTTTTCTTTCAGAACAACTTAATTTCATACTGCTCAGAATGGATGTAAACTTATTCATGCTCGAGTTTTGGAGCCATGACATTGCCTTTACAGACTTGCCAGGCAGACGTGTTTACATTAGCAGCAAGATGCTTCTGGTGACCTAAAATAATATTAAAGAGCTGACAGTGGACATTTAAATCTTCCCCCCATTAACCTCAACTCATGACCCTGGACTTTAGCTTCTCTTTTCCTGGTAAATAGCTCTTTGCAGTTCACCTCGCTTATTCCTTTCACAAACTTAAAGGTCTCAGTCATCCTCCTCAATCTGGTTTCGATTTACAAAAAACAAAAAAAAAATGATATTACATAAAACCTAACTATACCACCAACAATTGAAAAAGATGAAGATTTCATCATACAAATTAAACAATATGTTATTCCTAAAGTTACGCTCAACAATAAAAAGGAAATCAAAAGGAATCTAGTATTCAGAATAATGTGTTCATTACGGCAAGAGTTCAGTTATAGATTTAAAGTTATCATTATTGCAAATGGCGACTTTTAGTATTGAAGGCAGTAACAGAGACAGAGAGGTGGGCCAAGCGGTCCTTATCTGCCATCAAAGTCTATGTTCTATGTTTCTATGTCAATCAATCAATCAAATCTTTATTTATCCAGGCGATCACCATTGAGCAAGCTCATTTACAAGGTGGACCTGCTGTTGGCAGGGAAAATTGTACAGTTACATATAAATATACATAATACAAAAGGAACAACATGTTTACAGTACTGATAGGAGCAGAGTATTTACATTCCAAGTCACACGTTCAAGAAAGAGATACATAACACAACCCGAACGTAATATATATATATACAGTTCCCACAGGAGCAGGATGTGTATGGATGTCATATACAAACCATAGAAGAAAAAAAGAAAGATTATTTATATTCCTGTCCAGCAGAAACATGTTACAGGCCTGGATGGAAATTGCTAGGCTATGGAGGTGCGCATAACAGTGTGTAAGCCTTAGGTAAGTGCGGCAGAAGGGGGGTGGTGAATAAAAGGGATGCAGAGGGTGCTAAGGGCAAGTGGGGCAGAGGAGGGGGGAGTAGTAGTGACAAGGGCTGATTCAGATAAGCAGCTGGGACTAGTGTTGAAGAAGAGAGGAACAATAGTCAAGCTGCTAGGAGCGACAGAAGCAATTACAGATTTCAGCAAATGTGTTTCTATGTTTCTATGTCAGGATGAAAAGTAAACACTCATAGAAACTCTCAGAGTAGAGAAATTTGCCCACCATTTGTGTTGAAAAGAATCCAGATTTTTAATGAACTAGTAACATCTGTTAAAATTTCTCACCAAACAGAATGAACAAGGAATTGAACATAATGAAGATATGTGATGAAGTGTAGACAAATGCTTTCTGACACATACGTAAAGCAATTTCTTCACTTTAAACTTCTTGGCATTGAATTTAAATTGCCAGACATTTGGTCAATTTTCCAGCCTTTCAGTTTTCTCTGTAATTCCCTTATCCCTTCCCTGTTGTCAGCTCTACCATGCAGTTTAAAGTCATCTGCAAATAGACACAGCTTGCCTTGGATTCCTTCTCCTATGTCTCTGATGAACATATTGAAGAGGACTGGGCCCAGGACAGATTCTTATGGTACACCGTTGGTGACCTCTCTTTCCACTGATCTGACCCCATTCACTACAACTCTCTGTTGCCTCCCCTCGAACTAACTTCCTTCCCACTTTACTATTTCTGTGGCTGTATTGAGATCCCCATCTTCTTCAGCAGTCTTTGGTGTAGCATCGAGTCAAATGCCTTGCTGAAGTTAAAGTACTATAAGTCTACTGTGTGACCCTTGTCGACTACCCTCATTACCCAGTTAAAGAATACTATCAGGTTGGTCTGATAAGACATCCCTGACACAAACCCATGATGCTTACTATCCTAAAGCCCACTTTTCTCCAGGTGTTTCATAATGTTCTCTTTGACTGGTGTCTCCAACTGTTTCCCTACCATGGAGGTAAGGCTGACAGGTCTATAGTTCCCTGGCTGCTCCTTGTCCCTTCTCTTGTGTAGTGGATCTAAGTCCACCATCCTCCAGTCCTTGGGAATCATCCAAATGTGGGATATAACTTGGTTAGCAGTCCATGGGGGAATGGCAGTCAAGGACTCCCTGAAACACACAAGAAAGAGGAAAGAGAATGTCCTCAAAATACATGCACAGGAATATACCCCTACCCCCCCCTTGGGCAACATGACGGGAATCCTTACCCTTGGCTGGAGGGCAAGTAACCAATTTATTTTCTAGGAGGTTGGGGGGAGGGCACATTAAAATATTTCTATTTACTCCAAGTCCCAAGGGAGATACTTTGGCAATGGTGGGTTTTACACAGTCTGAGAGGGCCTTGGAAAGTGACACAGGTCATGCATAGATCGAATGTTCACCAAAGGCATAGAGTCATGCAGTATGGCTTTATTCTGACAGATGGTCAATCAGACTGATGGTGCCACTGGGGCTTTTGCAGGTGTAGGGCAATGTACACAGAATCCATAAGCTGTAGTAAATTACTACCAGTACAGACAATTTGAACATCCATCCCCTCTTCTGGGCAATGGACCAGGATCAGGGTCTCAAAAATTTTTAGAGCACTTAGGTTCACCAGAGTAAACATTTGCAAGCACATAAGCAATGGGAGACCCAGAGCACACATTATGAGAGTACATAAACAATGAGAGACCCAAAGCAAGGGAAAGTTACTGCACTGGCATAAAACCCAATAGCAACAGGGAGGGCAGCACCTGACTACCTAAATAATAGCAGGGAGGGCAGTGCCAGACTCCCCAAATAATAACAGGGAGGACAGCACCTGACTCTCTAAATAACAACAGGGAGGGCAGCACCTGACTCCCAAAATAAATTGTAAACAGGTTTCTCCTCCTGAACTGAACCGAGATGTTCAGCTGGGCTCCAGCCAAAGGCCAGACAACACTGAATTCAACACATTGTAGCACTACAAATCAAATCAAATCAAATCAAACTTTATTTAACTAGGCAGATACATCATTGAGCAAGCTCATTTTCAAGATGGTCCTGGACACAGAGGACACTTTTGCTTACCCTAGACAACATTTCATAAAACAATAGACATCAGCACAGGTAGTTACAATATTGGACAGTCAATATCACGAAACAGTAATTGGAGGAATCAGAACAAAAACAAACAAACAAAAGAAAAAACAAGTGCAAATATAATGCATTTAAAGTGCAGTGTATACAGGTTGTAGACTATAGAGTATAAATGAGGGGAGGAAGGAAGGAAGGACATAGAGAAGGGCAGTAGAAAGAAGAGGGTATCAGCCACATAGTAGCTAGTTGAGGGGAGGTAAGGGGAGGTGATTGCCTAAAAGGATGCTGGCTGACACAGAAAATAGGCGGCCCAGGATTTCAGAGGTTAAGGGACTCAGTTTAGTGGGGTATGGCTTTACCTAAAACACTCGCACACTGTTTTCAGGCCTCTGTAGAGCAGCCCCCTAAATATAAAAAGGCTGGGCAGCAGGGAGATTTTAAGTGATTTTTGCAGGCTGTTCCAAAGCGCTGGTAAGAATGAGCTAATGGCAGCTGAGCCAAGACAAGTCCTTGTTTGTGGTAGATAAGGACGATAAAGGAGGAGTTCCTCAGTCCATAGGAACCCTTTGAGCATTCAAACAGATCACAGATACAGGGTGGTAATTTGTTGGACAAATCCCAGAAAAGCCACATGAGGGCATTTATTTGCCTCCTCGAGGAGAGGGATGTCCAGTCTAATGCTTGGTACAACAGGCAATGACGAGTCTGCACGGGCAAGTCAAGAACAAATCTCAAAGCGCGATGATAGAGTGTATCCAGCATTTGGAGCACATACTGGGGGCAATGGCTGTATAAGAAATCGGCGTAGTCAATCAGGGGAAGAAAGGTTGTTTGAACCAGCCATTTCCTAGCTTCCAGGGTGAGTAGACACCTTATGCGGTAGAAAATACCGAGGTGCAGCCTTAGGTTTTTTGTTAACTCAGTTAGATGTGCACCAAAGGAGAGTTTGTTATCCAACCAGACTCCCAGATATTTAAATGTATCCAGTAGCTCAAGTGGTTCATTAATTAGGGTAATGATTTGTGGGTTCCCAGGTATCCTCATGTTGTGGGATGTAGAGATAATCATATCTTTTTTTTTTTTTTTTGCATTTAACAAGAGATTTAGATTCAGCAGGTTGTGCTGGAGGATGATGAAATCCTGTTGTAGCTCCTTGTACGCAATGTCCAAGGAGGGGTTGGTCATGTACAGGACTGTGTCATCTGCAAATAGTTGAACTTTTCCAGCAACTAGGCCAGAGTCGATGCGGTTGCTGTAAAGGTGAAGAGGATGGCTCCCAAAATGGAACCATGCAGAATGCCTCGGGGCAGTAGTTTTAGTGGAGACAATTCCCCTTGAGCTTTAATTTGCTGTTTATGATTTGTGAGGTAGCAGCGGAACCATTTTACTGCAGCAGGGGATAGACCAATGCTACTCGGGGAATCAAGGAGTATGGAATGGTCGACCGTATCAAATGCTTTGCTGAGGTCAAGGGAGAGTGCATAGATGTGCTGTTTGCTGTCCATGGCGTTTAGCCAGTCCTTTGATACTTAGGCAAGAGCAGACATGGTACTGTGCTTAAGTCTGAACCCTGATTGGACTGGATTGAGGATTTTCTCATGATCCAAATACTCCCTTAATTGAGAGTTTACAGTTTTTTTCAAGTAGCTTGGATAGAACAGGCAGCGAAGAAATAGGCCTATAGTTTTTCAAGTCAGTGGGGTCACCTGACTTGAACAGGGGGATAATGTGAGCGGTATTCCAACTAGGTAGCAGTTCCCCTTGGGATAATGAGCTGTTGAAGAGATGGGCAATTGGAGCTGCCAGATAATATGAACCTGCTTTTAAGAAGAAGGGTTCAAGCGAATCTGTTCCAGCGCTCTTTTTGGTGTCCAGCAAGAGGAGCAGGTCCTCCACCTGTTTAAAGGAGACTGGCAGAACTTGAAGAGGGGGTGGCAAGTAAGGGAGGCTATGATTTGTCTAGAAGCTATGCTGCCAGTGTTTGCGGTGCTCAGTTTACTAACAGGTGACTTATTGAAGGCGAGACCTACAGTGGTGAAATGGTTATTGAGCTGCTTGAGGATCTCAGACCTAACTGTGTAGGTGGTGTTATTTGCCACAGTTTTGGTTGATAGTGGGGTGGCAGGGGAATGTCCCTCAACCTCTCTCAGTATCTGCCAAAATTTGGTGGAGCAGTTTTTGTTTGCCTCAAGGGCTGACTGGAAGAACTGTTGTTTTTCTGACCTTACCAGTTTGGTGCAGGCATTTCTGGCTACCCAGAAGGAGAGCTGGTCTGAATCAGCCTGAGATGTCCTAGTCCTTTTCCAGAGGGTGCATCTATGCCATAAGGCCTTCTTAAGTAGTGGGCTAAACCAATCAGGTGTGCGTTTCCTGGATTTTATTTTCCTTGAAGGTGCGTGTTGGTCGATAACATTTACTAGCAGACCTTGGAAGATACCGAATGCTTTAAACACAGAGGGTGTAAGGTAGAAATCCTGCCACTTTATGTTCTCAAGATCTATCAGCAAGGCCAGGAGACTGAAGTATTTTAGGTTGCGCTTAAGCTTGAAAGTAGAGGTGGATGGGAGGTGTGGGGAGCACCTAACACAGGCGACTGCACAGTGATCACGCAGATCATTGTGGAAGACCCCAGTATGAGAGATATTATGGGGCTTGTTGGCAAGTATGAGGTCCAGAAGTGAACTTCGGTCAGGATTTTTCTTGTTAGGTCATGTAGGAACAGAAATAATCTGCATGAGCCCATTCTTGTTGCAGAAGTCCTTAAGCTTGTTTGCACTGGTATCATTCCAGCTAATGTTAAGGTCACCCATGATGATGCATTCTGTTTGCTTTTTCCAGGAGGGTATGAATATGGGGCAGTATACACAGGCCCGCTGCAGGAGGTCTATAGCATGCAGCTACCAATAAGGCTATATCAGGTGAGAGGTAATTTTGAAGGCAAGACATTTAAATTCTTTGGGCATTGATGTACGGACAGTATCAGTGGTTAGGATTTTATCTTTAATATATATGGCAACACCACCACCTCTGGTCAACCTGTCACACCTGATCAGGTTGTATCCCGGAATGTTAAACATTTTTTCAGGTAAAGTAGGTTTCAGCCAGGTTTCCGAGAGCATTGCTACATCAGGCTTTGCGTGTAGTACCCAGGTGTGGACCTGGTCAAGCTTGTTGACTAGGCTGCATATGTTCATATGCAGGAAACTCAGTCCCTTTAGCTGAGGGAGTTCACCTGGGGCACTTAGCAGTGGGGGGGGGGCCTGGGTTTAATTCCACACTTCCTGCACAAAGTAGCAGTAGTACTAGTAATTTTCTAAGCCATCTTACCAGGCATCTTAAGAAGGCTTTGTCTGTAGTTTGCCTCAGACACTATCAAGGGCAGTGGAGCGGAAATTTGGTGGGCAAGTTATGGGTCATGCTGCTGCTGGGAGAGTTCCATATTCTGTTTTAGAACCTTCTGCCCAGCAGAGTTGACCAGATGGCTTAAAGGAGCCCTACAGTGATTTTACCCTTTTGTGCTGCCCAGCTCCCACCTAAACCACATTACAAAAGCGGTTCTAGTAGCTGGCCCGGTGGTGCTGAGGGCTGAGGTGCTGGCCACCTTACCTCACGCCATGCTGCTGACCCATGTTCGGGAATGAGCACGGGTCACTGGGGGTTGGCAAGGGAGGAGAAGGATCAAGCGTCCAATGGACTGCTCTCCTTCTCCAGGGAGGGGGTCGCCAGTGGTCAGCACCTGCCTGGCCCCTAGAGGAGGCTGGGGGACAGTGCACTGATGATGCAGAAAAGGGGAGGAGATGGGGCAGATGCTTGGAGGAGTGCATGCGGATGCATACGTGCTCTCTCTGTGGGTGTCATTGCATGCCTCACATCTGCAAGGGAGAACAACGGAGGAAAAATGGTTGCCACAGCGAATGACTGAGGGCGCCTCACAGGCTCCACTCCCAGCTAGCCCCAGTGCTGGCCACACTGGATCCAGTCTTTTGTGGGGGTTGGGGATCCCTGCCAGCTCCACCAGGGAGGTAAGCCCTGGGAGTATGGATCCGCACCAGATGGTGAATGCCTGGGGATGGGGCTGGGGGCTCCCTCCTGAGGTAGGGCCATGGCACAGGAGCATAAATCATCTAAAAAAAAAAGAAGGGGGTTCTAGTAACCCAGGGAAATCTGGGTGTTACATATGAGACACAACAGCACTCCCTTTTTGATTACCCATATGCCACAGAATTCTGGAATGTACTGAGCAAAAAAAACTTGGAAAGAGCCTCTATTCCTATGAGTCACATATCAAGAAGTGGTTTTAAATTTCTTTTCAAGGCCATGGGAGAAATTCCATAACAAAAACCCTACAAGTGCATTTTGCATTCTGCAAATATTATTTGTGGCAGTCAAGATGTGCCTTGTCTATGTAACAGAAATGTTAAGCACCCCCCAAGGCCGTAGCACATATGGGCCCGGATATTCAGACTGCGCCAGGCTGTGGTGCAAGCCTGTGTGCAGCGCAACTTGGCTGCACAGGGCCATTGACAGGGTGATATTCAACGGAGCTGTGCCATGGCACAGCATCATTGAATACCACAGCTTGGCCACCCACAGTGCGCATGGCACAGTGACACTGCGCCAGTGCAAGTGGCCAGAGTGGAGCAGGGGGATGTGCTAGCGCAAGTTCTGTTGTGCTAGGTGCAACAACCGCGTTATTCAAAAGTGCACATGCAAATGGGGCCATAATGCATACAAGGTGCAAATGGGGCCATTTGCATGTCATTATGGCCCCATTTGCATGCAGGTGCACGATCCCTGACAACTTGCGCGCGGCGCCCTGCCAGGCTGCAGCTGTCAGGGTCTGACGCCTCCTGCACATCGCAGAAAAGTGCCCCAATGCCCAATCGTGGGCATGTGTAAAGGAAGTACACGTCCTATACCCCTGGTGGTCCAGTGAACTGCTCGCAGCCCAATCATGGGCATATGTAATAAAAAGAAGAGGTCATATATCCCTGGTGGTCCAGTGGACCACTTGCAGCCTGATCGCGGGCATAAGTTGAATAATAAAATCGTCCTAAATCCCTGGTGGTCCAGTGGACCGCTCACAGCCTGATCACGGGCATAGCTGTAATAATGTAAGTACTATATCCCTGGTGGTCCAGTGGACTGCTTGCAGCCTGATCGTGGGCATATGTTGTAAACGAAAGGTCCAATATCCTTGGTGGTCCAGCGGTACCCCCTTCCCACCACCCACTGAACTCCACCGCCCGCTCCCCTGGTCAGTGGCGGGCAGCAGCACCCACCCGCCTGCTGCCCTGCCACCCGTGACTGACACCATACAGTAGGGCTGTCGCTCATTGGTCCACAGTGTGTGCCAATGGGCATGCAACCCGTGCCACTCTACCTGGTCCAGATATGTGAATGGATCCTGGACTGTGTAATATGGTACGGGTTGCACGCCCATTGGCTCATGCTGTGGACCAATGGGCATACAGCCCACTGTACGGTGTCAGTTGGTGGGCAGCAGGGTGGCAGGCGGGTGGGGTGCTGCCACCAGCCACTGACCGGGGGAGCAGGCGGTGGGGCTCAGTAGGCGGTGGGGGTTACCACTGACCACCAGGATATTGAACCTCCTTTATTGCATATGCCCATGATTAAGGCAGTGGTCCATACTAGACCAGCAGGGATATTGGACCTTTCATTTACAACATATGCTCATGATCGGCTGCAAGCAGTCCACTGACCACCAGGGAAATTGGATGATAATGATGTTCTACATATGCCTCCGATCGGGCTGCAAGTGGTCCACTGGACCACCAGGGATAGTGTTAAATGTTTAAACAGACATATGCCTGCGATCGGGCTGCAAGCGGTCCACTGGACCACCAGGGATATAGGACTATCCTTCTCCTATGTATGCCCATGACTGGGCATGGGGGGGCACCGCCACGAAGGTGCAGCCAGAGGTCGGGTGGCCACCCACAGGTGGCAGCTGCCGTGTTGCGCCCTGCAATATGGCAGCTCACCTGTGGGAAGCCAGCTGTTGTTCCTTTTTTTTTTTGGCTCACCTGTGTGCAGAGCAAGTAGGGGTTGCGCATGCATGGGCTCAGCACATCCCGGGCTGAATATCGGGATGAGCGGAGTATGCATGGGCATGCCCCCCCTACCTTTGCCGCATACATTACTGATGCACTCCGGCACATCAGGATTTGTGCCAGGCTCATTCCTCATTTGAATATCACGCTAGGACGCATCAGTGGGTTAGGCCTTGTGCAACAGTGTTGAGACATGCACAACCCTTCTGAATATCTGGGCCACAGTGTATAGAACTGTGCAGAAAATACATGTGCAAGAACATGCTGTCTTTCTCCCACAAATTTGCAGTGACATATGAAAGAAATGTAATTGGATATTGTAATCTGTAGGGGATGATTGAATGCATGGCACGTCTATCTTCTTTGTTTCTGTTAATAATGCTTAATTATTACACAGTGTTCTTTTGTTTCCCATATTTGTCCCATGCAAATCGATGAGTTACGTTTAAAGTGGTTTTTTTTGTAATGATACAGATTTGAATTGTTTAATATGAAATTGTTTCAGCTAGCCCAGTGACACAGATGACTGAGGCGCTGTGTTGCCACCCCTCCCACCACACTGGTGACCCGGATTCGGAAATGGACCAGGGTTGCTCAGGGGGCTAGTTGGGGTAAGGAGGATGGAGCATCCAGAGAGTGCTCTCAAAAGAGGTGGCGGGGAAGGTAAAGGCAAAAAAGTTAGCATTCAACAGGTATAAAGAGACTCAAAGGGAGTAGGACAGGGAAGTGTATCAGGAGAAGCAGAGGGAGGCACAGAAAGCAGTCAAGTGCGCGAAGGCGCAAACGGAGGAGAAAATAGCTCAGGCAGAAAAGAAAGGAGACAAGGCATTTTTCAGGTGCATAAGTGAAAGGAGAAAGACTAAGGGAGGGATTGTAAGACTAAGGAGGGAAGCAGGGGAGTGTGTGGAGGGAGAACAGCACAAAGCAGACACCCTGAACAAATATTTTTGCTCAGCGTTCACAGAAGAAGGGGAAAGAGAGGGACCACAGACAAGCGGCAGGAGCATCAATGGAAAGGAGGTGGAAACCAGTCCGTTGAAGGAGAAAAGTCCTGAAAGAAATCTCAAAACTGAGAGTGGACAAGGCAATGGGGCCAGAGGGGATACATCCCAGGATACTGAAGGAGATTAGAGACATGTTACCAGCACCACTGACAGTCCTATTCAGCCACTCACTGGAGACAGAAGTGGTTCTGGAGGACTGGAGGAAGGCAGATACAGTCCCACTGCACAAAAGTGGGAGAGTGAGGAGGATGGCAACTACAGGCCAGTCTGCCTGACTTCGGTGATCGGGAAATTAATGAAATCACTGCTGAAGGAAAGGATTGTGGAATATCTTGAATCCAGTGACTTACAGGATCCAAGGCAGCATGGATTCACTGGGGGGAGGTCGTGTCAAACAAATCTGATGAATTTCTTTGACTGGGTGACCAGGGAATTAGATCAAGGTGGAGCAGTGGATGTGTCCTACCTAGATTTCTGTAAGACCTTCAACACCGTTCCACATAGGAGACTCAGATACAAACTGGGAAGCCTGGGAGTGGGTCCTAAGGTGGCAAAATGGGTAAGAAATTGGTTTAGGGGTAGGTCACAGAGGGTGGTGGTAAATGGAGTTCAGTCTGAGGAGGGGAGGATGAACAGTAGGGTGCCACAGGGATCAGTACTGGAGCCGGTCCTGTTTAATGTCTTTATTAGCGACATTGCAGGGGGGGTTAGAAGGGAAGTATGCCTTTCTGTAGATGACAGAAAGATCTGCAACAGGGTTGACACTCCGGTGGGTGGGGGGGAGTGGAAATGAAGAGGGATCTAAGTAAGCTTGAGGAGTGATCAAGACTGTGGCAACTAAAATTCAATGTGAAGAAGTGCAAAATCATGCACTTCAGGCACAGAAACCCAGGGGCAGTGTACATGATGGGTGGGAGTGGTACTGATTACCACCAAAGATAAAAGGGACCTGGGGGTAATCTTATCTGATGACTTAAAAGTGACAAAGCGGTGTAACAAGGCAGTGGGGACAGCCAGTTGGATGTTGAGGTGCAGAGGGAAGGGTATCACCAGCAGAAAGAAGGATGTGGTGATACCACTGTCCAAATCATTGGTAAGACCTCATCTAGAGTACTGTGTCCAGTTCTGCAGACTGTATCTCCAGAAGGACACAGACAGAGTAGAGGTGGTCCAGAGAAGGGCAACTAAAATGGTGCAGGGTCTGCACCAAAAGCCTGTGAGGAGAGACTAAAGGACCTCAATATGTACACCCTGAAAGAACGGGGGTATGATAGAAACTGTCAAATACCTCATGGGTATAAATAAGGTATAGGAAGGAAACGTTTTTCAGAGAAGATGTTCAACAACAAGGGATCATGCTATGGAGCTGGAGGAGGGGGTAGACTCAGGGGAAATGTGAGAAAGTACTTCTTCACTGAAAGGGTGGTGGATACATGGAACAGCCTCCCAGCAGAGGTATTGGGGCAAAAATGGTACTGTATTTCAAAAACGCATGGGATAGGCACAAGGTAACCTTAGTGGTTAGGAAAGAGGCGAATGGGCAGACTTGGTGGGTCAAGCAGTCCTTATCTGCTGTCGGGTTCTATGTTTTTATGTTTCTATGCTCTACTTCTTCAATGAGGGGGGGACATACGTACAGTGGCTTGGCTATCACCCATCAGAGGGTAGGTGGAAACAGCAAGCAGCCATTCACATGTATTGGTCAGGACACATGCATTGAGGTATACATTGTCTTTACACTGTGAGTGCGCATCATTGCACATGCACTGGCCAGAGCACAGAGAAGAGGGATAGAGCTGGGGGGGAAATCCTCTGGTGACAGGAAGATCCTGCTGACATTACAGTCACCAAACCATGTACCAGGACCCACTCATCCAATGAGTTAATTGGCTGTTGGGTGGACAGAGATGGTGGGTGACAGAGCTGGGGTTCTTGGGAAAAAGGGGCTACCAGAGGCAGAGGGAGCATAAATTTAAATTAAAAATATATATTTAAAGATAGATTGCCTGGGGATCTTTTACTTCTACCCAGACAGTGACCAGAGATTGACAGAAAGGACTTGAGTTTAGCATCTCATCCGAAGGACAGCACCTCAGCAGTAGAGCACCCCCTTATACTGCACTATTGTGTCAGTTATGGGTATTAACCTAACTACTGCGTGTGGGGATAGAACCCAATGCTTTCTGATCTTCCAGCCCCAGAGGTGAGCATTCTGCTTACTGAGCCACTGACACTGCAACACTGTTTTATTATAAAGTTGTACCTAATACATACAGAATTACAAAGGGCAACACATAAGACAAAATATATAACTATAACAATCTCCACAACTGATGGGGGCACACACAGACACATAAAAATAAATTCATTTGCTCCATTTACAGTAATTCCTTCCACTTACAGTACAAGTTTTTTTGGGGGGTACATTTCAATAATTATTATCAGATTTCTCATGTAATTTTGGTATCAGATACTTTATCCTAGGTCTATACTTAGCAGGGATGCTTCCTCCAGAGGAAGGGATGTTATATATAGGCTCCATTGCCTCTCCAATTTTTCTTCCCATTCCCTCTGCATATGTCAGCCTTTCCAGCGGGAGTATTTTCTACAGCAGGGCATGCCACATTTCTGTTGTCTGAGTCTAGCATGACACCCATGTATTTTGGATGTACTTCCTAGATAGCATTAACATAATCCTTATCACCCCGAGATAGGGACCCCAGTCTTCTGCATCTCCCTCCTCATCAAACAGCAGAGATGTAGCTGTATCCTGGAGTTGCATCTTCATGATTTGTCCCGTCTTTTGCCCAGTCTGTGTCCAGAAGGGCCTTAGGGTTGTGCAGCTCCGGAAATAATGTGCATAGATCCCTCTTTCCTGTTTGCACCTCCCACCAATAGGTGATATACCTGGGTTAAACTTGTTAACCACACAAGGGAGTCTATACAGCTTGTGACTTAATCTGTATTGTGCCTCCTTATATGTATTACATGTCAAGAGGTCCATGTGCATTTCACACACCATTGCCCAAGCCCGTTCCTTTACTGAGCAGTTAAAATCTCTTTCCCAAAGCTCCTTGGTTTTTAGAGAGTAATCTGGTGCTTCACATCCTAATGATTCAATGGGCCTATGCAACCAGAGTAGTGTTATGTTTGTGCAACGGTGATAACTGTTTTGCCATTTGCACACTCTGTTCCACAGGGAATTACCACCCTGTGGGGGTAGCAAAGCCAAGGAACCCTCAAAGAGGGTTCCACCACTAGAGGTGCCGTGGGAAAGAGTCCCTTGGCTAAAGGTACCTTAGGAATGATCCCCAAAAAGAATACTGAGCAGTAAACGTTGACTATGAGGTAGAGAAGCAGATAGATAGCAACAGACAGCTTGATGAAACACAAATAAGATGCACAGGTTGTCAGGATTGCAATGTTGAAATAGATTGTACTGATGACATCAGGGGGTTTCTTAAGGAGAGGGAACGGTGAGTAGCACCACCATCCATCTCCATCCAACAGCAGAAACCTACCTAAGGAAACTAAGGAATATACTATATAATCCCCCTGTGGAGGCTTACCTTAAATGCCTCCCATTGCTCCAGTTCCCCCTCTCTGTGTCCCTGCCATCTGGCAAGTCCGGTGGGTGCCCCGAAGCCTCCATCCAGCCCCTGCATGGTTTTGCAGTGGAAAATGGGGTCAGGGGAGCCGAATTGCAGAACCATCAAGCTGCCGCTGCACAAATGTGCGAGCTGGTGCTCCACGCATGAGCAGTATCACATTATCGTTTTCTTACCATGATTACAGTAAAACAAACTCTTCTCCAGTGCTTCTGGTCCACAAGTCTGACTGGTTGGGGGCTGGAGACATGGAGGAGGTGGTGCAAGAGGAGACTCTTACTGCATTATTTAAGGAGCACCTATCAGTATTGGGATCTGCCTCATGAATATTAATGCAATATTGCTGAATATTAATGAATGAGCCTGCCTAGTGCCTAAGGACAGTGTATTTTGGCATTAGTGACAGGCAGGGGCTAAATAACATTTTTAACTCTGCAGTGGTGTGATAGGGCACAGGGACTGCTAATAGACAGTAGGGAATTTAATAAATGAAAAATGTTTATACTGGCTGTACCAGGACAATAAAGTTGGGACAGTATATGGACTGCCTTTGAACTATATTTACAGCAGCCACGTTTGCAGCCTTGTGACCTCAGCCCAGCCAGTCGGAAAGCCAGGATTTTCAGAAAGGCTTCAGGGACTGCATAAAGAACTTATGGGGGAAAAGCAGGGACATTTATTGGTGCCCATTTGAGGAACCAATCAGGCACCGAAGGAGCCTGATTAATATTAATTTTTCAGAGGGACACTTGTTTCAGCCAATCTGGAGCTGCCAAAAGCTCCCAAAACCCAAGAGACCATTGTTTATGGGCTCAGTTAGGTGAGATCCCCTCCACAGGGAGAGGGATCCATCCCCTTGCTGAAGAAATGTGGCTGCAAGGATTGAGAGTGGCTGGCCTGGGGGTTGCCAGTTACCTGTCCCCCAGGGCCTGTGTGTTGCCTTTCCACATTTGAAGACATTTGTCTAAGGAATCCTGACTTCTGACTTCAGCTGTGAGAAAGCTGTAAGAAACGGATAAGGCTCAGATGGCCTTCATCCCAGGGTGCTAAAGGAGATGGCAGATGTCCTTGCTGTACCTCTGGTGGACCTTTTTAACTCCTCCCTTCAGATGGAGTGGGTGCCTCAGAATTGGAGGATGGTTCATGTCATGCCTATCCTCAAAAGTGGCTCACCAGAGAAGCCAGGTAATTACAGGCCTTTCAGCCTGATGTTGGTGGTAGAAAAAATGATGGAGACCATCTTGAAAGAGAGGCTGGAGGTATTTATGGAGACACAGGGCCATCTGGATGATCACCAACATGGAATTGTTCAGGGCAGATGATGTCAGACTAACCTTGTGGAGTTCTACGATTGGGTGACAAAGGTGCTGGACCAGGGCAGACCAGTGGCTCTCCTCTTTCTAGACTTCAGCAAGGCATTTGATTTGGTGCTACACCCTGGGTTGCTGGACAAGCTGGGGGAATGGTGTGGGGAAAGGATGGTTAGGTGGATAGGAAACCAGCTAACTGGGAGGTTTCAGAAGGTGGTGATGGGGGGAGAGTTATCATCTCCTAGAAGGGTCATTAGCAGGATCCCACAGGGGTCGGTGCTGGATCCACTCCTGTTTAATGCTTACATCTTGGACATCAGGGATGGTATCAAGAGTGAGATGAGCCTCTTTGCTGATGACTCTAAGCTGGGGGTGGTGGCGGTGGTGGAGAAGGGTAGAATAGCTCTACAGGGGGACCTGGAGACTCTGGAGAGGTGGTCACGTACCTGGAAATTGAGGGTCAATGCCAAGAAATGCAGAGTTCTCCACTTGGGGCTTAGGAGCCCAGTTCATGAGTACTTTTTGGGTGGGGAGAAACTGCAGTCTTTGGGAGGGGAAATGGATCTTGGGGTGGTTGAGGATGCCAAAATGAATAATTCTGAACAGTGCAGGAGGGCTGTGGCTAAAGCAAATAAAATGCTCGGATGCATCGCCAGGGGGATAACCTCAAGGAGACACCCTGGGGGGGAAATGCTACAAGTCTCGATGGCTGAGAGGGACCTGGGGGTGGTGGTGGATGTCAAGATGAACAACTTGGAGACTTGTAGGAGGACAGCAGCCAAGGCCAACAGGATGCTGGGATGCATCGCTGGGGATCACCTCAGAAGGAGGAAGTGATACTCCTCTGTATAATTGCTTGGTGAGGCCGCTGTATGGTACTACATGCAGTTTTGGAGGCCACACTTAAAGAGGGACATTAAACTCCTGGAGAGGGTCCAGAGGAGGGCAACAAAATGATTTGGGGCTTGGGGACAGGACTTATGAGGAGGCTCAAGAGCTAAATATGTACACATTGAAGAGAGAAGGTACCTGGGGACATGATAGAGGTCTTCAGGTACATGAAGAGGTAAATAGGGGAGGAACAGTCAAGGTGCTTGAAGGAAGGAGGAGGGGCCACTAGAGGGCATGGGTGGAAGCTGGAGGGAAGATTCAGGGAGAAAGGAGGAGGTGCTACTTCACTGAGAGGTGGTGGAGCCATGGAATGCACTGCCTAGGGGGCTGGTGGAGGCAGAGATGGTGGAGGGGTTCAAGAGGGGTGGGACAGGTTCAGGGAAGGGTTCTGGAAGCAAAATCCAATGCAGCAAGAATATCCGGAACTGGGAAGGGAGAAGCCAGAGAAGGCGAGGGGGGCAGCAAGGTCAGCACCCAGGGTGGGGGCTGACCAAATGAGCAGACACGAAAGACCATTAGGCCTATTCTGTTGGCATTTTAGTATGTTAGTATGTTAGATGGGAGGCACTTCTCCCTCTGTATAACTGCCTGGTTAGACCACACCTAGAGTACTGCATGCACTTTTGGCAACGTACTTGAAAAAGGACATTGCACTTCTTGAGAGGGTCCAGAGGAGGGTGACCAGTATGATACAGGGTTTGGGGGAAAGATCCTATGAGGAGAGACTTAAGGAGCTCAACTTGTACTCCCTGGAGGAGAGGAGGGACAGACGGGATATGATTAAAGTCTTTAAATAT
Source organism: Neoceratodus forsteri (assembly GCA_016271365.2). Lineage (NCBI taxonomy): Eukaryota > Metazoa > Chordata > Ceratodontiformes > Ceratodontidae > Neoceratodus > Neoceratodus forsteri. The sequence goes on from CM028132.1 coordinate 504,109,274, forward strand.
CTAAAGGGAGTAAATAGGGTCAGCCTAAATAGGGTGTTCCAGCTAAGGGAGGAGGAGGCCACCAGGGGGCACTTCAATAGGCTGGTTGGCAGGAGGCTAAGGGGGGAGACTAGGAGACGCTACTTCACTGCAAGGGTGGTTGACCCCTTGAATGCACTGCCTGCAGAACTGGTGGCTGTTAATACAGTGGAGGGATTGGACAGGTGTAAGGGGAAGGTAAAACTGAGTGATGCCAGACCTGGAGATATAACTCCAATGGGGGATGGGGTGGGGGCATTTATGGGGCAGGTGGGGAGGGCAGCAACGGTGTCTTGACCGAGTGATGATTTTCTAGCAGACTCATTGGAACATTAGGCCTACTCTGCTGGCATCTTAGCATGTTAGTATGTTAATCCTGCCTGCAGTTGTGAGAGAGCTGCAAGGACCTACAACCTCAGCGGTGAGAGCGCTGTAATGACCTATGACTTCAGCTATGAGAGGGCAGTGAAGAAGCTACACTTCAATGGTGAGAATGCTGTCTAGTATGTTTCTGAGTGATAAAGCCTTCTGTGAAATTCAAATAAGAGGAGACCTGCTTGGGGCCAATTAGTTCAAGGAAGTGCTCAATTCTGGTCTGTCACTCTGCGTTGACTCAACATCACAGAAAGAGGTGAATATTTGTCTGAAGAAAATGACCGTGGATGGTCCTGGTTTATGGAAAATGGTATGGGAGTCTTCCTGAGGAAAGGAGCTTGCCAGTGAATGCCTATGAGAAGCATCTAGTCTGGTCGGGAGATTTGACTTGGTCTTTAGTGTTTATTTTCAACGGTGAGAAGAAAGACCCTCTTCTCTTGGTGAGGAAAGTAATGTCCAGTATCATGGGACTGTTAGAGTAAAAGGCATGTGCCTTCAGTGCAAGATTCAGGGTTTTTCTGTGAAGACGATAGTATGCACCTGAGTCTCACTGAGACTGTTGTCTCCAGTGCAAATCCAGACACAGTATTCCAAATATGAAAGGACCACAGCTGCTAGGTTGTCAGTGTGGTTGAAGATGCCAACAGTATTCAGATGTGTCTAAACTTCCAAAAGGAGGAAGAAAGATAAAGAATCTTCTATCAAGGTCAGTGTTGGGAATCAGCCTGGTAGTGTCACCAGCTAGGCACTGCCATTGCGCCTCCCCCTGAGGAGTCATGACTAGACATGGGGCTTTGAGGTGTGCTGGCCTGGGTCTCTGTGCTGGTTTGTGTTCCAGACTGTGACTTCAGCCTAACCAGAGTTTCAACTGCTAGAGGATTTGAAAGAGGTTCCAGCCTGCTAGAGCTGCAAGAGCCTGCCACATGAAAGGGGGCATGCTGCAAGCCCTTGCTGCACATCTCAGCCAATTCAAGTCCTACAGGTTGTGCCCGCCCCAGATTCTACAATCCGAAGATTCATCAGCTGCACTAGCCAGTGACTGTTCTGCAAAACCATGAGTAAAGCAGGGATGGTCCTGCATCTGGGGAACTGTAAATTGTTATCTGCAGATGGTTTGAGTGTTAATAGCTAAAAATGGAGAGCTGTCAAGTTTTCAAATTAAGAAGAACCCATCCATAGAATCCAGGTTTACCAAGTAGTTATTGTAACCATAAGGCTCGAGTTGAATTAAGCATGCCAACGCCAGCCAACTGACTGCACCCATAACAGGCCTGCAGTGATTAATACTGGATACCCAGAGATAGGACTGTGTGGTCTTTATCTGGACTGGGGACTGGTACCAGTTTGCAGACCTGTCCATTAATATGGTTAAAGCAGCTAGCTTGTTAGATCAATAGAAATCCAGCACAAGGTTGGTGGGTGGCAAGCATTGTTAGATGTTTAAAATGGAAACTGAAATTATTGTTTCTAATGCAAATGCCAATTGCCAAATGCAAAAGTTTATTTATTTAGTTTATTTAGTTTTTATTTACCAGGTAAGTGCACTAGTCAAAAACTTCGCCTATTTTCAGGCACTATCCAGGAGAGTTACATACAGAGGAAACAGCAATTCAGGAGACAATACATTGCATGATTTTGTGCAAGTATAGCAAAACTGGAATAACTGTATCAGTCATTTCAGCGGTGTAGAGGGAGAGCATTTACAGACAGGGAAAAAAGCAAATTTAGGAGAAATAATACATTACATGTTTTAGTGCAAGGATTAACAAAAACTTGAAAAAAACTTTATCAGTCATTTCAGTAGCGCAAGACCTCAGTAGCAATTACCCTTACCAGAGAGATTATACAACCATACAGTAGAACATGACATGCAGATAATTTAAAGTGCTTTAAATTTGTGAGGGGCATATTTAGTGGGTGCGCCAGGGATTAGGGCACATGTGCATCTGTCAGAGCCCAAGAGGGAGGCACGGAGCAATTTGGAGTGCCTAACAGATGAGGACAAGGTGTTCCAAAACTTGGGGGCAGACGCAACGAAGGCTTGTTCACCCATTTTCATTGCACATTTTGGTATACTAAGAAAATACTTTTCTGTTGATCTTAGCTGGTAGGTCTGTGTTGTTTGATTTAATATGCAGGCCAGGAACTCTGGTGTACCAGTTCTAATGATGTTATCTATCGTACATCCAGTGGTGTATATTCGATAGGAGGTAGGAGAGAGAGCCAGCCCAGACCTGAGTATAGTATACATTGGTGGGTCCATCTAGGTACCGACAGGGCAAAGCGTCAGATGTTATTGTAGCAAGTGTCTCATTTTTGCAGTACCTCTTTGCTGGCATCCTGGAAAGTTGCTATGCCATAGGTTAGGGTAGGTCAAAGAACCCCCTCGAGCAATGGCCAGTTTAGCTGCAGAGGTTAGAGAAGACAGGATCTTATAGGCAGCCCCAGCTTTGTATTTACAGTTTTGCAAGTAGTAGCTATGTGCTGAATAAAATCAAGCGAGGGGTCAAGTGTTATTCCCAGATACTTGAAGGAGTTAACCACTTCCAGCAGAGTGCCATTTGGGCCTGGAATTGATAGAGTGGATGCATTTGCTTTGATCCTGGGTGCAGAGCCAAATAGCATGGCCACTGTTTTCTTTGTCTTCAGTAGTAGTTTGTTGGGTGTTAGTTAAGTATGCAGACAGAATCCATCTTTAGTAGAGAATTTATAGTGGTTACGTCCTTGACATTGATGTACAGAACCGTGTTGTCTGCATACAGAATAGTGGAGGAGGAGCCAGGCATCTTTGGCATCTTGTTTAAAAACAGCGAGAAGATCAGTGGACCAAGAATGGGTCCTTGAGGTACCCCGAAGCTGGTGGGAGAGAGGGATCAGATTTGCATTTATCTATTTGCACAAATTGCCTTTGTTCAGTGAGGTAGCTGTCAAACCAGGAGGTAGAGTCCTGAGAGAAACCGAGTGTATCCAGTTTTGATAGTAGCAAGGTGTGGTCCACCAGGTCAAATGCCTTTGTTAAGTCTACAAAAACTGCTCCTGTGTATAATCCCTTGTCCATGGCCATTTTAAATCATTTGTAAATTTGATGAGAGCCATGGTTGTGCTGTGATTCTTCCTGAATCCATGTTGGGTAGGAGAGAATAGGTTATTCTGTTGTGTGTATTCCGTAACTTAAGTGGCCACAACTTTTTCAAGTAGCTTATCCAGAACAGACAGTATGGCAATTGGTCAGTAAATTGCTCAACTTCTACTTCCAATTTCCCCTTTCTAACCCTCCCTTTTGTAAATAAATTGCTGGTTAACCATTTTTACAAACTTTGACTAGTGAGCATATTATTTGTACCCTATGTGAGCATATTATTAGCTTAAGTCAATAATTTAAAGTGGGGAAAATCTGGGTCCCGGTTTATGGTAATCCATGTGTGGGGTGACTAGATGGGGAAGTGGGTAGGAATAGCATCCCAGGGGGTTGTAAGCACCGTGCTATTTTATTGTTATCTTTGGGAGAGAAGCCCTTAGTACATCCGGAATAGGACCCAGGCCCCTAAACCTGGTTGTGACCACCCAGGCAGGGGTTGTAACCCGCTGGCACATGTCACCTGGGTTACAACTATAAACACCTAACTACAGATTATGTAATCTGAAGCACAAATAAACAATGCATGCACAGGGCACTAGAAAACTAGAAAGCCCAAAAGAAAAGACAGAGCAAACATAAGTACAAGAGCAGGAAGGAAACAAGCACACAAAGAAGCACTGAGCAGCCAGAGGCAAGCAATACAAACCAAAAGCAGGAGAACACAAAAACGCAAGTCCAGCACAAACCAGGCAGCATTCATGCATGGCGACACAGTGGGGGAGGGGCAAAGCCTCAGGCTGCAGAGAAAAAGTGCTTCAGAAGAAGGCTAGGAGGAACTGCTTATATAGCTCTGGAAGGGGGCATGGCTGGTTGCTCATCCCATTGAACTACAGGCATAGCCTTTCAATTATATGCTCTAGCCACAATACCATTTGGATTTGTATCACTTGCAGAATCACACTCACCACATCATGCAGTTTGGATGCTTTAGGGTCTGCTCTTTCTAACTTCTGCACCCAGTTTCTGACTTGCAGGTATCTATATCTATGGGTCTGGAGAAGGTTGGCATTTTCACATAATGCCTGGAATGTTTTGAACCCCTGGGAATCTAGCAAATCTGCCGCACATTGTATACCCCTTCCCCCCATATGGTGAAGACAGGGTCCTCAAGTCATGGAAGAAACTCTGGATATGATCTCATAGTGGTGGGTATAGTGTTGGCATTTTTCTCCCCTAATCTATTCCTGATTGTTTCCCAGGCTTCTGTCAGGGACATTGCCAACTCATTGTGATCCTGCTTTGCTTTGTGTGCTCTCAGGCCCCCCTGGGTTTAAGTAGGCTGTAAGAGCCACATCACTCTCCCCACTTTCTAGGCTAATCCAGCTCGCTCCCTTTTTCCCCAGAACCCACTTTCAATAACCTGGCTTGAGCCACTATATGGTAAGTCAGAAATCTATGAATTTAAGTCCCCCTTCTTCTGTCCATATTCTTCCCTCTAACTGCCACAGATCCCACTTCCTGAGGCCCATAGGTAGCATCTGAATTGGGTCTAGCACCCTTGGGAGTATATATATTGTAATCAGATTTACACAGAAACACAGAAGCTGATGGCAGATAAGGACCACTTGACCCACCTAGTCTGCCCATTTTCCCTACCTACTGTACATACCACAGACCCTAACTAATCTGCGGCTTACCCTCTCTTTCTTATTGCTAGTGTTCCCTTATGTCTATCCCACGCATTCTTAAATTCCCCCACTGTTTTCACCACCACCACCTCTGCAGGGAGGCTGTTCCATGCATCCACTATCCTTTCTGTAAAAAAAATGCTTTCTTATGTTACACTTGAGTCTACTCCCCCTCAAGCCTCATATTATGACCTCTTGTTCTTGAACATCTTCTCTCTCTCTCTCTCTCTCTCTCCCTCTCTCTCTCTCTCTCTCTCTCTCTCTCTCTCTCTCCTCACTTCCAGGGAATACATACTGAGGTCCTTTAGTATCTCCTCACATGACTTCTTGTGCAGTCCTTGCACCATCTTTGTTGCCCTTCTCTGATCTGCCTCTACTTTGTCTATGTCCCTCCAGAGATGTAACCTCCAGAACTGCACACAGTACTCCAGATGTCTTGCCAGTGATCTGTACAGTGGCTTCACCACCTCTTTTTTTCCTGCTGGTGATACCTCTCCCTATGTACCCTAGCATCCCACTGGCTCTCCCCACAGCTTCTCACATTGCTTGCTTACCTTTAGGTCATCAGATATGATTTACCCCAGGTCTCTTTCCTGTTTGGTGGCCATCAGTACCTCCCCCCATCATGTACTCCTCCCCTTTGTTTTTGTGCCCAAAATGCATGATTTTGCACTTCATTTGCATTGAATCTCAGCTGCCTCACTCTTGACCACTCCTCAAGCTTGCTTAGGTCCCTTCTCTTTTTTTCCACTCTCACTGGAGAGTTGACCCTGTTGCAGAGCTTCGTGTCATCTGCAAAGAGGCATACCTTCCCTTCCAGCCCCTCTGCAATGTCGCTCATGAAGACATTAAAGAGAACTGGCCCCAGCACCAATCCCTGTGGCACCACACTGGACACCTTCTTTTCAACTGAGTGAACTCCATTCACCACTACCCTCTGTGTCCTATTCCTCAAACAATTTCTGACCCAGTTTACCACCCTGGGACCCACTCCCAGGCTGTCCAATTTGTTTATTAGCCTCCTAAGAGGGACGGTGTCAAAGGCCTTGCTGAAATCCAGGTAAGCCACATCCACTGCCTCTCCCTGATCTACTTCCCTGGTCACTCAGTAAAAGAAATCTATCAGGTTTGTTTGACAAGACCCTCCCACTGTGAATCTCTGCTACCTTGGATCCTGCGCTCCACTGGATTCAAAATATAACACAATTCTCTCCTTTAGCAGTGTTTCCATTAATTTTTCCACCACCAAGGTCAGACTGACTGGTCTATAATTGCCAGCCTCCTCCCTGCTCCCTCTTTAGTGGAGAGGGACTACATACGCCCTCCTCCAGTCCTCTGAAACACACCTGTTTCCAGCGACTTGTTGAACAGGGTTGTCAGTGGTCCTGCCAGCACCTCACTAAGCTATTTTAATATTCTGGGGTGTATCCCATCCAGCTCCATTGCCCTGTCTACTTTCAGATTTGCGAGTTCCTTTAGGACTCTCTCCTCCATAAAACGACTGGTGTCCATCTCCCTTCCATTGGTGCTTCTATCACCTAACTATGGTCCCTCCACTTCCCCTTCTGCCATGAATACTGAACAAAAATATTTGTTCAGGGTTTCTGCTTTTTCCAGTTCTCCCTCTGCACACTCCCCTCCTTCCCTTTTTAGCCTTACTATCCCACCCCTGGACTTTTTTCTCTCACTAACGTACCTGAAAAATGTCTTATCCCCTTTCTTTATTGCCTGGGCTACTTTTTCCTCTGTTTACTCCTTTGTGCTCCTGACTGCCTTCCCTGCCCCCTTTGCTTTTCAAGATACATTTCCTTGTCCTCCTCCCTTGTGTTTCCCTGTACCTCCTGAATGCCAGCCATTTTGCTCTTACCTTCTCAGTCACTTCCGTTGAGAACCATAGTGTTTTTTTTTCTTCCTCTTTGTTGTGCTTAGTTGCCTAATGAAAAGGTTTGTTGCCTCTGGTATGGCTCCCTTTAAATTTGCCCACTGTGCCTCAATACCCGTTCCTGCTCCCCTGCCAGGGCTTTCTTGAGACAATCCCCAAACTTTTTAAAGTTGGTCCGTCTAAAATCCAGGACCTTCTCTTTCGCGTGGTTTGACTCCTCCACAGTTCTCACATTGAACCATAATGTATGGTGATCACTGGACCCCAGGTGGCTACCCACCATTACATCTGTAACTCTGTCCCCATTGATGAGTACTAGATTCAGTGTCACTCCCTCATGGGTGGGCTCTGTCACTAGCTGTCTAAGGCACGCCCCTGAAGGGCTTCTAGGATGTCTCTGCTCCTGGCTGTGGCTACAGCATGGGTACTCCAAACAATGTCTGGAATGTTGAAGTCCCCCTCCAGCAACACTTCACCTTTAGTTGCCATTCTGTGGATGGCTTTCACTAGTACCCTGTCAGTTCTTCCCCTTGTGCTGGAGGTCTGTAGATCACCCCGTGCGAATGGTGAAGCCATTCCCCAACTCCAGGGTGATTCACAGTGCCTCCTCCCCTTCTTGCATCCCCTGTATCTCAGTTGCTTTAATGCCTCCCTGACATATATAGTCACTCCTCCTCCCTTTTTGCTCACCCTGTCTTCCCTAAATAGACAATAACCTTGTATGGCTACATCCCAGTCATGTTTCCCATTGTGCCATGCCTCGATGACAGCAACAATGTCCAGGTCCACCTCTGCCATCAAGGCCACTAGTTCCGGGATTTTGTTTTCCAGGCTGTGAGCATTCATGCACATGGCCTTCCAAGTCTTGCTACATTCCCTCCTAACAGCTACCCTCCTACCCTCTGGTCGCCCCTTAACACTCCTCCTGTCTTTCCTCCCATTCTTCCTTATCACTGTCATTCTACCTATACTGGTTTTAGGTATATTTAGTGATTTCCCAACCTTGGGTTCCACCCTGCTGACTGCTTCATCCTGTGGGGGAGGGGGGCAGTTTGATTATCCCTGCTTACTTCCACAGCCCCTCTTGGCTAGTTTAAATGTTTGCCAAGGAAGCATTTAAACTTCTCACTGAGGATCCTGGTTCCCCCTGGACAGATGCAGGCCAAATCTCCTGTATAGACCTGCATCCTTTCAGGTGGGACCCCAGTCCCCAATGAAGCCAAATCCATCAGCACTGCACCAGTCCTTCAGCCATGTGTCAAATCTCCTGGTGCGAGTGCCCTGTCCTCCCCCTTGTCACAGACAGGTAACACCTCTGAAAATGCTACAGTGCGTGCCACCTGTTTGAGACCCCTCCCAACTCCCTGAACTCGTCCTGCACTAACCTAACCTAACCTAACCTACCCTTACCTAATCTAACCTCATCACTAGCCAGGTCATTCATCCCCGAGTGGACAATGATGTCTAGCTCACCTTCCCATCCTGTTGCCCCAGCGATCCTTCGGATGTGCTTTCTATCCCTCCAAGCCATGGTGCCGGGTAGGCACTTGACCTCCCTCACTCCCTTCCCTCCTGCCCCAAAAGCTACCCCCTAACTATAGAGTCCCCCACCAGAATTGCTTCCTCCTCCTTCGGGTCCACTGCCTCCCCACTGGGGTCTCCACTGTGGAGGACCCCCACATCCTCCTTGGTCACCACTGAGGGTGCCTCTTTGGGACAGTCCCACTCTGCCAGCACAGCATTGGAGCTGTGGAGTGGAACTGTAGGAGGGATGTGCCTCTGTCCCACCACCTTAACCCTTCCCAAGCCCACCATAATCCAGATGCTTCTCCCTTCTTGGCAACCTTTGAAACAGTGGGGGCAGACTTGATGGTCTTTGGGCAGGGGAGGAGGTCTCCTGAATGCTTGCCAACCTGGCCAGGAGACAAGCAACCTCCGCCCTCAACCTAGAGAGATGCCTGCAGATGGGACAGCACTGCAGCCTCCAGAAAGTCTCCCTGAGGACTGCCGCCCCAGATACACTGCACTGCATGTGGCCTTTCTGATTTTAGATTTGTTTGCTTACATCCCACTTTTTTTTTTATTCTTTCCCTCCTCTCTGTTCCTTCTACTCAACTACACTAGAGAAACACTGTTGCTTCCTAGCTTTTGTGCACTGTAGCTCCCGCCCTTCCTGTTTTGGGTCAGGAAGTTCCTGTGCTTCTCAGCTACTGGGCCTATATAATTGGTCTAGTTCTGGGTGGGAGGCTGGGTAAATCTGTCCCCAGTGTTGTTTCTCTTTGCTGTTTTCCCTCTGTGTTCTCTACTGCCTTCCCTTTGTTGTTTCCCCTCTTAGAATGAGCTGCTACAAGAAAGAAAAGTAAACAATCAATTGAGCTCCTCTGACTCTGAGCTCTGGTGTAGCACTGGTGATCAGGGTGGGGGTTTTAAAGCTCCTGTTACAGTTTAAATTTGGTGCCTTGCAAAACGAGCCTTCCAATTGGCTCCTGTCTCCCCGCTGACATTTGTGTGTTGTGGTCCAAGTCCAGTCTCCCCGGTGTTATTTCCCTTTGCCACCTTCCCTCTGTGTTCTCTGCTGCCTTCCCATTACTGTTTCTCCTCTTAGAATGAGCTGCTACAATAAGGAAGAAAAGTAAACAATCAAGTGAGCTCCTCCAACTCTGAGCTCCATTTATGCATCCCATCCAAGCTATAGGGAGTGCTTGCCAGTATATTGAGTATAGGGATGACAGTACAGGCCCCACATTTATATCCAGGTATTTAATATTTGAAGTCACCCTCCTGTGACCTAGAGGCACCTTCTTAATTTTGCCCCATCTGTATAAGCTCAGATTTGTCAAAGCTTATCTTGTAGCCTGAAAACCATGATAATTCTCTAATTGTATTTGTCACCACTGGTATAGATGTCTCTGGATGAGTCCGGAATAGCAGGACATCATCTGCGTAAAGCAAGATATTGTGCTGTGGTCCTCAACCCCTGCTGTATTCCCTGCACCCTTGGGTCTTCCCTGATGGTTTTATTTATTTTATTTATTTAGACAGCAGTTTGGAAAACCTTTGAGTCATAGGCTCATTTACAAAGGTACCTTGTCACAGTAAGACAAACGAAAATACACAGTATAACAGTATAACACAGTATAACAGTAACTTAAGACATAGATACAAACAAGCTGGTACAGGTAGGATTGATGCAAACAATACCAGAGTTATGTTGTCCTTAGCAGCTTAGTAGTAAGCTTTGTCATAAGTATTGAGTACGGCTTTGATTAGTGGCAATTACAGCTTCGGGTGTTAACAAGGTGGTTCCGTAAGGACGTTTTGAAGCACGATATAGTTGGAGCTTCGGAGATGGAGGGGGGCAGTGTGTTGAACCAGGAGGGGGTCCTAAAGCTGAAGGCTCTTTGGCCGTGAGAGGTCCTAGCTCTAGGGATAACAAGAGAGGTTTTCCCAGAGGTCCGAGTATGAACTAGTGGGACAGAGCGGCGGATGGTGGTGGTCAATCCTGGCGGGGATAGCCCAATGAGGGTCTTTTTTGTAAGGGTACAGGTCAGATATTTGAGGCACTCATCAAGATCAAGGAACAGCGCTTTAGCATACAGTAGACAGGTGTGTGTTAGCCTAGGTGCCCCAGTAATTAACCTGCAGGCCTTATTCAGAGTAGTGCGAATTTTATGGAGTTCAGTCTGATCAGCAGCACCATACACCGGCAGTCCATAGTCCACTAGGGACAGGATAGAGGAGGTGACTGTGAGTCGAAGAGCCTCCGGGGGGAGGCAGTGTTTATACCAATGTAAGATGCCCAATCGGATATTAGTGGCAGTGGCTAGGGCAGCGATGTGTCCATGGAAGGAGAGGGAGGGGTCAAAATGGATCCCTAGGTATTTATAGGAGCAAACTTGTTCGAGTGGAAAAGAGGACCTAGAGTGAATGAGGAGTTTGAAGTTGCAGGACTTGTTTTGAGGATGAGTGAAGAACACGGTTTTGTTTTTAAGATTTATCACCAATCTATGTTCTTGAACCAGCCCTGCTCGGGCGAAGGACTTCTGCAGCGAGTCCTGGAGGGCAATAGGGTTACGACTTGAGGCAAAGATGACTGCATCATCAGTGTACAATAGAATGTTCCCCGAGCAAGAGCATGGAAGGGTGTTAAGGTAAAGGGAGAATAGTAAGGGGCCCAGAATGGAGCCCAGGGGAACCCCAGAAAAGATGGGACAGATGTCTGAGTAGGTCCCATTAATTTTTACACTCTGTGAGCGGTCAGACAGATAAGTAGTGCACCAGGAGATAGGCCCAGCAGCAAAACCAGAGAGACTAAGGGCATCAAAAAGGAGGGGGTGGGAGACAGTGTCGAAAGCTTTAGAGAGGTCAATGAAGACCGCACCAGCCAGAGAACCAGTGTCTAAGGAGGAGTGGAGAAAGTTGGAGAACTCTAGAAGGGCTGTGTTGGTACTGTGGCCCGCTCGGAAGCCATGCTGCTCAGGACATAGGACATTGTAGGTGGGGAGGTAGTCAGAGATTTGAGAGGCCACCACTTTTTCCAAGGCCTTCGAGAGGAGAGAGAATGGAGATTGGCCGATAGTTTCCAGCCACAGTCCTATCACCACCTTTAAAGATAGGGGTGACAGTGGTGACTTTCCAGGCAGTTGGAACCTTCCCCAGGCAAAGAAAGTGGTTGATGAGGCATGCAATCGGGGTAAGGGCTGTGTCTAAGACCAGCCGTAGGATACACGGATCCAGGGTGTCACTGCCCATACTATTACTCTTGAGGGCAGTGACAAGGTTCTGCCTAAGTTCTTGGGCAGAAACACGGTGGAGGAGAAAATAAGGGTGAGAAAGATTTACGGCAGGTGCTGGGGGAGGAGGGTCAAAAAAATTTATAGGGAGGATAGGGCTAAGGTCAGTGAATGAGGTGTTGAGGTGGTTGGCTATGAGGGCTGGGTCTGAGGAGATCACACCATTAATGTTGATCTGGGAGGGTGGGGGAGTGTGCACTCCCATTTAACTGTTTAATGTTATCCCAGAAGGTTCTGGGGTTCCCCCATGAGGTAGTGAGTGAGGACCAATAGTGCTCAGACTGGGCCTTTCTGATGGCCCGAGTGCACTTGTTTCGGGCGGCAGCATATTACTGCCTGTCACTGGGCCAGCCAGTCTCAATGGCATGGTGCCATAGGTTGTCCCTATGTTTGAGTTGGTGAATCAAAGCTGGGGTTACCCAGGGGGCATTCTGCCTTTTAGAATGGTGGGTCGACATTGGGGCAAAGATATCACAGGCATTATTAAAAGTTCGGGTATAGAAGGAGAGAGCTGTGTCGATGTCAAGAGTTGCCTGTATAGGAGACCAGTCAATTTGGGACAGAAGTTCCTCAAGTTTTATCAGTCCACCAGGTATTAGACGCTGCCGGCATGTGGACTGTGCTATGGGTTTGGGGACTGAGGATGACCAGTGGAATAGAACGGGGGAGTGATCGCTGAGAGAGTCTGGGAGGACTTGTACATTGGGAATCTGATTAGGGCGGTTGGTGAGTACCACATCAAGCAGGGTACTGGAGCCTCTCTTGGGGTTAGTCCTGGTAGGGCGGGTAACTAGTTGCATTAGGTCTATTGCAGAAAAGGAGTCACGGGTAGAGGAGGAGGAGGAGGGCTGAGCCAGTTGACATTTAAGTCACCCACCAGAATTTGATCAGCGGAAGGAGGTAGTGAGAAAGGTATTCTGTAAGAGGCAATGGCCTGCATTTGGTCCCTGGGGGCACGTGTGCAGTAGTCAGATAAAGGAGTCCCTTTAAGGTCGGGGTTAGTTTCAGCGTAGCGCCTGGGCCCCTGGAGTCAAGGATAGGGAGCAGGCAGGGCTAATGCGGGAGAGATTCCTTGACATAAATAGCGCAGCCACCACCCCGTCTCCCAACACGGTCGGACCGGAAGAGGGTGAAACCAGGAAGGGACACTAGGGAGTCAGGGGAGGATTTCGACAGCCAAGTCTCAACCAGAGCGATGACATCAGGGTTAATTGATGTGACCAGGCATTGTAGTGAGTCAAACTTTTTTAGGAGGCTACAGATATTCACGGAGACCATGCATAGGCCTGTGGTGCTAGTCGGGGAGCTCCTGGGAACTGGGCCAGGGTTTGGATGAATGTTCCCTGACAGGAGTAGTAGCATGACTAACACCCTGGCTGGGAGATGGTGAGAGGTTTTCCTTCGATTGACATGGGGGGAGAGGAGGTTAAGGGAGCAGGGAGTGGGCAGGGTGGAACAGGAAGGGAAGGCAAGAATAAGAAGACACCCAGATGTGCCTGAGGCAAGGAGGAAGCTAGGGGGAGGGCAGAGAGGACCGAGACACACAGAGGTCCCAAGGGGCAAAAGAGCAGGTTCAGGAGCAAGGGGAAGGAGGGGTGCCAGGGCACAGTGCGGAGTAGCAGATGGGTAAGTGGGCAAGTGCACTGCTAGTGGGGATAGGCACAGGCAGAGCATGAGGCAGGGCCAATACATTGTGGTGAGCAAGATCCAAGGGAAGTAGTACTGTGCAGGTAGGAGTAGGAAGTAGTGAGGGAGCATAGGTCCCTCTAGTGGCCAGCAGGTATAACCTGAAAATGGGAAAGTGGGGAGATAGGTTCTGGGAAACAGGACATGATGTCACCGGATGTGATGTCACGGGGGTGGATCCTTAAATTGACAGCCGTCCCTGTGTGGGTGGGTGGTTGGGGTGGGTGGGGCAGATGACGTGAAGCGTCGTCGGGCTAGCACCCCCCTGCAGGCGTCCAGATGAAGAGAAGAGGCTCTCTTTACCTTGAAAGTAATCAGGCTGGAAATTCAGCTTCCTCAGCTCCTCAGGTGAGCTGCTTGTGTTGCTTGTTTGTCCCGAGTGCCTGCCGCGGTCGGCAGTGAGCTTGGGAGGGGGGTGCCTATGTAGTGGAGAAAACAAAGCCTCTCATTACTATGCAGCAGGAGAAAATGTTGTGACTTACACAAAGGGGCTCCACTCTAAGCAAACAGGGCTATTCCAAAATGAGGTCACACTAGGACCCAGCTATCCTAATACCTTCAGTTACAAGCACAATTAGATCCAATACCACAATATTAAACAAGTCTGCTCTATATTAGCTGCTTAGTATATCTGGCTTTAAGGTATAATCAGCAATTAGATCCAATACCACAATATTAAACAAGTCTGCTCTATATTAGCTGCTTAGCATATCTGGCTTTAAGGTATAATCAGTAATTAGATCCAATACCACAATATTAAACAAGTCTGCTCTATATTAGCTGCTTAGTATATCTGGCTTTAAGGTATAATCGGCAATTAGATCCAATACCACAATATTAAACAAGTCTGCTCTATATTAGCTGCTTAGTATATATCTGGCTTTAAGGTATAATCAGCAATTAGATCCAATACCACAATATTAAACAAGTCTGCTCTATATTAGCTGCTTAGTATATCTGGCTTTAAGGTATAATCAGCAAGGCAACTCTAGGGCACCCAGTGAATCCCTAGCTTTACGCTTTAGCATTAGTAGCACAAAGCAAAGCAAATAACAAACCCACCCAGCGGTGAACAGGGAACAAAGTTCATAAAATATAAGTGTTCATCAGGTGGCACCCCCCTGCAGGCGTCCAGACAAAGAGAAGAGGCTTTCTTTACCTCGAAAGTAATCAGGCTGGAAATTCGGCTTCCTCAGCTCCTCAGGTGAGCTGCTTGTGTTGCTTGTGTTGCTTGTTTGTCCCGAGTGCCTGCCGCGGTTGGCAGTGAGCTTGGGGGGGGCTACCTCGAAAGTAATCAGGCTGGAAATTCAGCTTCTTCAGCTCCTCAGGTGAGTTGCTTGTGTTGCTTGTGTTGCTTGTTTGTCCCGAGTGCCTGCCGCGGTCGGCAGTGAGCTTTGGGGGGGCTGCCTCGAAAGTAATCAGACTGGAATTTTCTTCCTCAGCTCCTCAGGTGAGCTGCTTGTGTTGCTTGTTTGTTCTGAGTGCCTGCCGCAGTCAGCAGTGAGCTTGGGGGGGGCTGCCTTGAAAGTAATCAGGCTGGAAATTCAGCTTCCTCAGCTCCTCAGGTGAGCTGCTTGTGTTGCTTGTGTTGCTTGTTTGTCCCGAGTGTCTGCCGCGGTCGGCAGTGAGCTCGGGGGGGAGGTCTGCCTCGAAAGTACTTTTCTGCTTAGGTACTTTTCTGCTTTGGTTTCTGCTAAGGTTTCTATTGCCAGGGTGAACAACAGAGGGATGGGGACAACCCAGTTTTGTCCCCTGTATATGCAAAATTCTTTCAACAACCCACAGTTCACCAGTACCCAACCCCTAAGGGCTTTGTATAATAGTTGGGCCATTTCTATCAAAGGATACCCCAGTGAAAACCATCTCAGAACTTCAGTGAGGTATCTCCAATCCATATAATCAAAAATTCCAGCATCCAGGGAGAGCACAAATCATGTCTGGTCTTGTTTAACTAACCTTGGAAAAATTTTCTCTAATCTACTCGCTATTACTTTCACCATGAATTTAGCGCTGTATTTTAACAGGGTGACATGCTACATATTCTGTCAGATCATTGCCTAGTTTATGTACGACTGTTATGGTGGCCTCATTAAATGTGTTGGGTAAGTCTATCCACCTCTCTGGCCTCCTGAAATTACCAGTTGTAATGCTATGACCCCCTTCTCCCCCAGAGTATTATAAAACTCAATCAGTATTCCATTTGGGCCTGCTGCCTTACCCTTTACAGAGCCACCAATGGCTTGTTGGATCTCACCCACAGTTACAGGTTTCCCCAGGTCCTCCTCCTGTTGCTGTGTAGGTTGGGTTAAGTTCAATTTATCTAAGAAAGGCTGGGCAGACTCCCCTGCCATTCCACATTCACTCTGATATAGCTGGGCATAGAATTTGAAAAGCTGCAATCTAATGTCAACTATGCCATTCGTTAGGCTCCTCTTCTAATGGTTGTGATGGTATTTGACAGCCTATGACCTTTTGCCAACCTTGCCAAGATGGGATTAGGCTTATTACTCCACTTGTATAGCCTTTAGCATAAAACAGTGCTGTGGATGATCCTTTGTTGAGCAGCAAATGTATTGCTTCTCTAGCAGCCCTGAATTACCCTCCCACTTTTATCAAGTGGTCAGTATATAAGGCCAGCCCGCCGGCACTGTGGAAGCACTTCTGCTTGGACACTGATGACCCAGGTTTGGAAATGAATCAGGCTATCAGAAGGCTGGCCAGGTAGAGGAGGATGAAGCATCCATAGGACTGCTCTCTTCCTCCAGGGGGAAGGTGGGCAGAGCCTGAAGCTTGCCTGGCCTCTGGAGGAAACTGGAGGAAAGGTAGCCTGGGCCAAGAAGGTCGGGAGGCAAGGTAGACGTCAGTGCACATTGCACAGGTGTGCGTGATATGCACAATGACATCATTGCACATCATGTCTTCCAGGGGCAAAAATCAGAGGAAAAAGCAGGCGGCAGGATGACAATGAGCACCTGCAGGCCCCACACCTGACCAGCTGGGCACATCAACCAGAACTGGATCCGTTCTGTGGCAGGGCTTGGGGAATCCTGCTGACCCTGCTGGGGGGGGGTAAGCCCTGGGGGAAGATGGCTGGAAGGTAAGTCCTAGTCATGGTAGATGCTGGGGTGACAAGGCTGGGGTACTTGTCAGAAACAGAGCCGACTGGGAGGGGGAGAAAAAAGAAATAAAAATGGTCAGTATATACTTTTACTTCGAAATCTTTTACATTCATTTCTATTTCTCTCAGTTTCTTCCTCCTTGCTGTATGCTTTGCAGCCATATATGCAACAGTTGCCCCTCTCATATAGACTTTTCCTGCCTCTCAATACATAGCTTTTGAGCCAACCATATTTAGGTAGGTAGTTTCATATAGTTCGCATTACTTCACCGTGAATTTGCTAAATTCCTCCTGCGCTAGCAGATATACTGAGAACGTCCAACTGCGAGACTGGTGGACTTGGTCTGGGTGCCATAGTACAGTCTTTCTTGGCTACTCATTCTACTCGGGCGATGTTATGTAATGCCAGATCCATTAAGAACAAGTTTTTTTATAATAGTGGATCTTGTTGGATCATTGGACCTGGCTTGCATCACCGAGACCTGGCAGGATGAGAATGCTGGTCCAGTTCTGGCATCAGCAATTCCAGCCGAGTACTCAGTGATACACCGCCCAAAGATGGATCATGGGGTGGTGGAGTTGCCATCTGTTTTAGATCGGAATTGAACCTGTTGGAGGTGCCAGTGGGGACCACCAACTCCTTTGAATGTATCATGGGTGAGGGTGTGGGGTACAGATTCTTCTCATCTATCATCCACCAGGAGATGGGAAAGCTTTCCTGAGGGAAGTTGTGGACGTCACTGTTGACCTGACATTTTGATCCCCTAGATGGCTGATCCTGGGGGATTTTAATGCCTGTGTCGACAATGAACTCTCACAATTTAGTCAAGAATTCCTCCAGCTAATGGGCTCACTGGGCTTCACACAGGTTATTTCCTCCTTGACCCATATTGGCAGTCATTCATTGGACTTGGTGTTTCTCCTGGGGATGGATATATCCAACTTGGAGGTGGAACCAGTCAGGTGGTCTGACTATCATACCATCAGGTTCAGTTTCGTAGCCCCCCCAGTAGGTTGGCTCCTATGAAAATGGTCCGGTACCACCCTTTGAGGGATGTTTCCATGGATGGCCTGATGGCGGTGCTGGACCTATCAGGTTTACTGAGTGAATGTATGGATCCTGGGGACCTGGTACTTGCCTATAATAAGGCAGTAGTGGCAGCCCTGGATTCCATTGCTCCTGTTTGTGTTCGTCCCCTCACTGTTTGAACCAGGTCTCCCTGGTTTGATGAGATCCTGAGGGAGTTGAGGAGAGTGGGATGAAGGCTAGAGAGGTGTTGGTGAAAGTTGGGCCTGGAGTGTGACAGACATAGACTGATGAACCATAATGAGGTCTATCAATCAGCAATTACCCGTAAGAAGGCAGGATTCCTATCCAGGAAAATTGCTGCTGCACAGAATCGACCAGCCCAGCTCTTCCAGACTGTGAACAGATTGTGCAATCCAATCTGTCTCCAGCCTGGGAGTGCTTTTTCACAAGAGCGGTTTGAGGAGTTTGCTCGATTCTTCACAGATAAGGTTGCCACAATCAGGTCTGGTGTCTGCTTGACCCTCTCTAATGGGAGTTGCGGTGGTCAGCAGGAAATGTCGGATACCCAGTTTGTGTGGTGTGACTTTTGCCTGCCCACAATCAATGACATTATGATGGTCGTCCAGTCACTGCGACCAACCAACTGTAGTTTGGATCCAGGCCCGACACGCCTCTTAGTAGGCCGTGTGGATAAAATTGGACAGGTCCTAGCCGAGATAGTCTGGAGGTCTTTGGAGAGGGGAATCTTTCTGGATCCCCTGAAGGAGGCCGTGGTTCAGCCCCTCCTTAAAAAACCCTCCTTGGACCCGGACTGCCTAGCAAACTACAGGCCTGTCTCTAACCTACCTTTTGTGGGTAAGGTTATTGAGAAGGTGACTGCGTCACAGCTGGTTGACCATTTGACCAGCCACAATGTCTATGATTCTCTCCAGTCCAGATTTAGGAAGAGACATAGTACTGAGACAGCCCTTGTCCAGGTGCTAAATGACCTCCTAATAGTGAGATATCAAAAGATCCATTCCATCCTGGTCCTTCTAGGTCTCTCTGCAGCATTTGACACTGTAGACCATGGTGTGCTGTTGGAGCACCTGTGATTCATCTGTGGAATGTCTGATACGGTCCTCCGATGGTTTCGATCATTCCTCGAAGGTAAGACTCAAAGGGTGGTGTCTGGGACTTTTTCCTCGGCACCACTCCCCCTATCCTGCGGTGTGCCACAGGGCTCCATCTTGGCACCCATGTTATTTGTAGTGTTCATGCTGCCGTTAGGAGCGAATATTAGGTGGTACGCCTTAAGTTTTCACTGCTATGCAGATGATACTCAGCTGTACATGTCCTTCGCGCCTGGTCAGGATGATGCTGTTTCGGTATTTAACAACTGTCTTGCTGAGATCCAGGATTGGATGAGTATGAGTTAGTTGCGATTAAACCTGGAAAAAACTGAGGTGTTGGTTGTGGACCCAGGTTGTCGGGAGGCAGGTTTGTTGGCAGGATTATTCTCTGGACTATGGCTTGGGGGTGTTCAGCTAACTACCTCAGACCAGATGCGGAACCTGGGCATTATTTTTGATGACTATCTGACCCTTAAATCTCAGGTGTCAGCAGTTGTCAGAACCTCTTTTTACCATCGGAGGAATATCACCTGGGTGAAGCACCTGGTTCCTTCCAATGATCTTCCAACACTGGTCCATGCCTTCGTTACCTCATACCTTGACTACTGCAATGCCCTTTACCTAGGGCTACCGGGGGTTGATATCTGCCACTTGCAACTAGTGCAGAACGCAGCAACTAGGCTGTTGACTGGTACCTCTAGGACCAGTCGTATAATGCCTGTGTTCTGCAGACTGCACTGGCTGCCAGTACAGTGGAGGATCACCTTCAAGGTCGGTTTGCTGACCTATAAGGCCCTACACAATCAGGTACCTGGTTACCTGCAAGATCTCCTTCATCCCTACTGTCCCCTCCTCTCTCTCTGAGCCACTGATGAGGAATTGCTAGAGATTCCTAGGGTCCGTTTAAAGACATCTAGGGCCTGATGATTTAGTTTTATGGCACTGACCCTGTGGAATTCTCTACCTTATCAGGTGCGAGATTGCCTGACTGTCCAAAGTTTTAAATCTGCTCTTAAAACCTTTTTATTTAGCCTAGCTTATCCTGATTTTTAAGCTGCTGTTGTATTTACTAGATTTTAAATTGTTGTATTTTTTATTTATTGATGTATTTTATCTATTTATTGTGTTGTACAAGTGCCTTGGCTATTAGAAAAGCGCTTTTTACAAATAAAGTTTGCTTTGCTTTGCTTAAGGGATATTTGTGCAAGTACACATTTTTTCCTGATCTTCACCTATATTACAAACTCCTATGGGGATGTCATTTAACCGTCCCCACAGTACCACAGTACCAATGGTGTTCACAATGGATTGACTGACCTACCACATTAGGAATCCATGGCTGTCATTCTCCAGGGCAGCCCCAGGACATATGTTTTAGCATCCCAGGACCTCAACCCAAGGACTCACCCATGGTTCAGGGAAGAATCACACCACCCCAAAATGCAAGCAATCTGCATCACATCCAGAGACATCTGCCTGGAGGATAGCATCAGAGTATTCTCTTAAGAGCCAGCATCAATTACTCTGTGACTGCTGGGGCACATCTTAGTAATGCAATGTGTTGTAATCCAATAGAATGCCAAGGGTATTATATCCATGATGCAACCTAATCTGCTACCAGCCCAAGGAGGAAATCCTTGCTGTTCTGCAAGATTTGGGCCCCCTGCTTGGATGTGCAAAGACCTGCCTTTGCACCACATTCTGTTTGGTTGGCTGTGCCTGGATGTGCCCCATTGTGCAAATATGGCAGACCAGTATTTTCAGTTGAGATCATTTCAAACCTGCACCAGAACTCTACTCCTATTAGTTATTCTCTCTCTCTCTCTCTCTCTCTCTCTCCTCCTCCCTCCCTCCTCTCTCTCTCTCTCTCTCTCTCTCTCTCTCTCTCTCTCTCCTCCCTCCTCCCTCCCTCCAGGAGATTCTTGATTTGTGCCCCACCATAGTCACTAATTTACTATATATGACTTTAATCAAAGTCCCTTAACTTTTCCATGCTGAGTCCTCTGAAATATACAATTTAGTAAACAATAGTTACCCCCTTAAAGAGCAACTCTGCACTTCAGCATGTGCTTTCATCCATAAGATGTTTCAGCTGTTAAAACTTATTACAGAACACATTTTTCACTTTCGATGTGCCTTTCCCATATTAATGGCACATTCTGGCTGTCCATCTAAAAAGTCTGTATAGAATACATTTGAAAACATCTGCCTCTTCCCTGTTAACCTCACAGTGCATTTGTTTATGACATCATAGTGCTCACCATGACAACGAACTGCGATGTTAGAAACAGCAATTGTGTGATTAGCAGGAGAGAGTCAGATACAGTTTGAAAGAGTTAAATAATTGCTTCAATATCTACAATATTTACTAGACCAACAACAGGGGAAAGTAAAAAACAAACAAATAGCTAAAAAACAATAAAGTTGAAACATATTTGGTTGGAATGCTAGTGTTTTTAAGCTTTATATTGTAATGCAGAGTTTTTCTTTAAAGCAAAATGTGAAATCTCAACTAGGCCAATGAAGGATACATAAACTGTAAAAACAAACAACAGTTACCAGCTAATAGGTAAGCGATTCCAGATTTCTACTGATCCCTTCTAATGTCAGCCAGATTCCAACTAACATTTCACTTATACCAGACCACAAACAAACCTCTAATATCAGACAGACACTAGTCTACAGAAACCAGATACCAAATTCCAACTTGCAATCAAGTCTGGGTTATCAATTGAGCCTTGCATTTTGTTTAGCCTTCTTGAAATGTTTTGCCATGCTGGCTGGAACTGCAACTTGTTCTGATCCCCATATCTGAAGCTAAACACTGGGGCCCCACATAGTTGCAATATAGTATGGAAAGGGACTCAGATATGCTGCAATCTGATTGGCTGTCAGCATTCTGAGAACCTTACATTAATTTCTGTTATAAAATGGATAGGGAAAATCCTGGCTCCTAATTGGCTGAGGCAGGCTGGCATCCATGTATTTACCTCAGCATAATGCCCAGGTATGAAAAAGTACAAGTGCCAGCCTGCCAACACACCAAGCATATCTATAGGCAGATGTTTGGAATATTTTCTAGGGACATGAAACTTTCGTTCAGCCACCATATTGTTTTGCCCTTTAGCAACACTCACAGTCGTCACCTTCCTACTCCTCCAAGTAGCTCCAGGAATCATAGAATCATAGAAATATAGAAACATAGACTTTGACAGCAGATAAGGACTGCTTGGCCCACGCAGTCTGCCCATTTCCCTACCTACTGGATAAGCTGCAGATCCTAATTTTACCAACAGCCTACTTCCTCCTAGAATTAGAATTAAAATACACTAGAATTGCCTTATGTCTGTCTCATGCATTCTTAAATTACCCCACTGTTTTTGACCCCATGACCTCCCCAGGAAGGCCATTCCATGCATCCACCACCCTCTGCATGGACAAATACTTCCTCACATTGCTCGTAAGTCGTCCCCTCTCTATCTTCAAACTGTTCTTGCACATCTCTTTTTCTAAAAGATTTATTTATTTAGTTTTTGTTGAATGGGAAGGAGGACCTAGTTTTTTTTCTTTGGGAATTATTTTTATTCCAATATATGCCCCTTAGTGCTGGTGCAGGGTGGAGTACGAACCAAGATTATGAGATTGTGGGAGATGGACTTCTTGCAGCTTGGGGAAAGGGTAAGTGGCATAAGGGGGAGAAGTCCTTGCCTCAGCATGTACAAATATGTTTCAAATATATTAGGCTATGGAAGATAGAAGGTAGAACTCAGTTGGTTTGTAGGTGTTCCTCGTAAACGGTTTTATACCACTATAGTAGTGAAAAGTTATTTTGAAGATCCAGTTTTTGAAGTTGCTCTTTTGATAGATTGTTCATTATTGTTAGGTTGCATGTTGGAGCTTCAGATTTCCCAGAAAATTCAGGATACGATGTGGATCTGTGGGCATTATAAGTTTAATGTTTGGTGAAATCATAAGCGTAAATCGTCACAAGAAAGATTTTGTCAAGTACCTGACTGTCCTGCACAGGTGGAAACCATGGCTCTTTTATTTTTTGAATGCTTATTTACAACCCCTTTTTGGTCGCAGTTAGACACCTTCTGGAATAACTCCTGCTTTTCAGGTATGACATATTTATTTATTTAGTTTTTGTTGACCGGATAAGTGCACTAGACAAATCCTGCCTATTTTCAGGCACCACCCGGGGGAGGGGGATACAGATGAATACAAACTGACCTTGAACCAGATTAAGCTGTTGGTGGTATTTTTCATGAATGGAGGAAATTTGACCATTGCACCGGGGAAATTCCCCTGCTCTTTTCGAGAAGTGTCGTGGGATCTTTAACATCCACCTGAGCTACCACCAGAACAGGCAGATGGGACCTCGGTTTAACGTCTCATTCAAAAGATGGCACCTCAGAAGTGCAGCACCCCCCCCCCCATGCTGCACTACAGTGTCAGTATTGGGATATTAACCCAAGTGCCTGGTGTGGGGGTAGAACCCACAGCCTACTGATCTCCTGGCCTATCGAGTGTGCTACCTGCTGAGCCACTGACACATATGAAGTGTTGGTATATGGTCAGCTTACAGGGCTATGGCAACAATGGAAAAAGAGTACTGTTTTTGTTATTTTGGTGGTTATATGGCATGTGAGATTTCAGAGGTTTTTACACAGGGAGGAGGTTATGTGAATGATATCTTGTTTAAACTCCAGGCTGAGTTAGATGCTGTATATCTTACTGATAAAAATAAGATGGAAGATTACCTCTGCGCACTATTATGAAAAGGCATTGATTAGGTGGGGTTAGCTTTGATTTCCTATGAGTTATTTTGGCTAGTAGGACAGTATTGATAGACTACTAGTTTTGTACTGCAACTGTTTCTGTACAAATGTAGGATTTTTTTTTTGCTTTAATTATGTAATATGGTAGATTTATTTTTTTCTTACATGTGTTTTTTTTGCTTTACTTTTCGTTTTGAAATCTGTTGTGATTTTTTCCTGGACTATTATTGATTGTTCTCTGATTCTGTATATGTATAACAGTTGCTTTTTCTTTTGATTTGTATTGAATTATAATAAAAAAATTCCCCTACTCTTTTTGAGAAGTGCCATGGGATCTTTAACATCCACCTGAACTACCAGCAGAACAGGCAGATGGGACCTCGGTTTAACATCTCATTTGAAAGACGGCACCGCAGGAGTGCAGCACCCCCCTCATGCTGCACTACAGTGTCAGTACTGGGATTTAACTAAAGTGACTGTGTGGGGCTAGAACTCACAGCCTTCTGATCTTCCAGCCTCAGAGGTGAGTGTGCAGCCTATGGAGCCACTGTCACTGTGCTACCCTCTTGGACTTTGTCGATTCTCTTGAGGTACTTGAAAGTTTCTATCATGTCCCTCCTTTCCTTGAGGATATACATATTAAGCTCTTTTAGTCTATCTTCGTATGGCTTCTGGTGCAGACCCTGCACCATTTTAGTTGCCCTCTTCTGGACTGCCTCCATCCTGTCTATGTCCTGTCTATGTCTTTGTGGAGATGGTGGTCTCCAGAACTGCATGCAATACTCCAGATGGGGTCTCACCAACTGTCTGTACAGAGGGATAACAACTTCCTGTTTTCTACTTGTGATGCCTCTCCCTATGCATCCCAGTATCCCCGCATCTCTCCTTACTGCCTTCTCCCATTGCTTGCCTACCTTTAGGTCATCTGATATGACTACCCCCAGGTCTCTTTCCATTTCTGTTGTCGTTAATACCGCTCCTCCCTCATTGTGTGCTCTTCCCTTGGGTTTTTGTTTCCCAGGTGCATTACTTTGCACTTCTTTGCATTGAATCTAAACTGCCATACTTTTGACCATTCTTCCAACATTGCCAAGTCCCTTCTCATCCTTTCCACCCTTCCCTCTTGTGTATCAACCCTGTTGCAGATCTTTGAGTCGGTTGCAAAGAGGCATACTTTACCTTCCAGTCCCTCCACAGTGTCACCGATAAAGACATTAAAGACGACCGGTCCCAGTACTGAACCCTGCAGTATCCCACTAGTAAGTTACCCCCTTTCTTCCGAGCAGACTCTGTTTACTATTACCCTCTGCATCTTGTTGTCTAGCCAATTTTTTACCCAGGTTACCACTGTGGGAATGACTCCTAGGCTGGCTAACTTGCTTATTAATCTTTTGTGTAGGACTGTGTCAAATGCCTTGCTAAAGTCTAGGTAGGCCATGTCCACAGTCCCTCCCTGGTCTACTACTTTGGTCATCAAGTCAAATAAATCTATTAGATTCATCTGACATGACGTTCCCTCTGTGAATCATTTCATTATTAGCTGCCAACAAAAACCTTAATTAAAAAAAAAAACTGTTCTTACCCCCTTGCTCCAACACTCACTGA
Organism: Neoceratodus forsteri; assembly: GCA_016271365.2. Taxonomy (NCBI): domain Eukaryota; kingdom Metazoa; phylum Chordata; order Ceratodontiformes; family Ceratodontidae; genus Neoceratodus; species Neoceratodus forsteri. Next base: position 504,134,441 of record CM028132.1, read on the forward strand.
ATGGCTGTTCTTCCTCTGATCCCCACACACTGTCACTCCCAGTCCTCAGAGCAGGCAGCAAGGACCAAGACACAGAAAGAATGGCCAGAAGCTGCAATAAGGGACACTGTTAAAATGACAGCATATACAGTCACTCCCCATCCTCAGTGCAGGCAGTGAGGACCGGGAATCAGAAAGACAGCATAGATGAAAGCCCAGTGAGGGACAAACATGAAATTGAATAACTCCCAGTCCTCACAGCAAGCAGCTAGGACCAGGAATCAACAATTAAAAAAAAGTGAAGCAGCAGTTAATCACTCCTAGTCCTCAGAGCAGGCAGTGAGGACCAGGAAATAACAGAAAACAGCCAAATGCTGCAACAAGGGGCAAACATAGTTAATATAGGGCAGGGGACAAAAAAAAAAGAAAGTAATTCTCAGTCACTCTCACCACTCAGAGCAGGCAGCAGGGATCAGGAAACAAGAGGACACACATAATCACAGTTCCTCCTAGAGCTGGCTAGCAGAGGGACTATTTTTTCCTCCGAAATCAAACCTTTTTTTTCATTTTTCTTGTCTTTCTTAATGTTCTTATTTTTTTTTTTCATTTAAACTACCTATTACTCATTTTATAAGTGCAATAAGACACTCCAGGGTAGGCCTTATGCTGAGATAACCACCCTACCAGGGGCTGTATGGCCCTCTGCTTGCTGCGTCAGGTCTCACTACTCCCCTAGGCAGGTGATTATCTCAGCATGAGGCCCACCATGTCATGTCGTATTGCTTGCTTGCCTACACTGTCGTATACAGCCTGATCACCGTGGCACATGATTTCTTCTTGACAGCACTCCATTCTCTAACACTGCTGAATGACTGGAATGATGCATTCTGATTCTGAGCCAGCATTCTTAAACAGTTGGTGGATAGACTATTCTATTTAAAAGCCCTCCTCTCAGTGAGGAACACATTCAAAAATACACTTCAGACAATTTTTTTTTTAAATAAGTTTTTTGCAATAGCAATAAGGCTCTCCAAGGAGTTGGATTACCAGTCAGTCACCCTGTAGGGGTAACATAGTACTAGGCTGCACCTCGTGCCACATTATACCCCAAGGGGGTGACTAACAGAGTGTTACTCTAATCCTTGGCCATGGCTTAATGCTTAACCATTGTCATGCATGGATTTCCAAACAAGCTGTTCTACCACGGTTGAAAGGTCATAGAATGCTGTTGTACCCTTTTGTGGTACAGTACAGCAGCTTTTTTTAATTAGAATGGAAACTTGTGCCACCTGCTGTCTTAGTCTCATCCCCACATACACACAAAGAACCAGACCTCCCCCTATAAAAAACTCCTACTGTTTAATCATCTTTAAAAAAAAAAAAAAAACTACCCTTCACCCAGGTGGGTTTTCATCAGCTAGGTTAGGTATTTTTTTAAATAACAAAATACTAAACCAAAAGTTTCTTGGGAAGAAAAAAGCAGTATTTGTTCTTATTTTATGTTTCAAACCATACAGTGTACAAAACAATATATGGACAACTACAGGTATGTATAACTCAGCTGTGCTGCCATTTCGGGGATCTGATGACAGCAGGGATCCCTTGAGCTTCATGCTTGAGGTCCCTATGATGTCATTAGAACCCTTAATGGAAAAAGAGCCTTGCTGTGCATGGTTACCCATGCATTATGCCTAATTTAGTGGCACAATGTAGTCACAACAACCCCGTTGTACCACTGTTTCTAGTTACGCCCCTTTGTGACATACATAAAAGGATATCAAGCCTTTCCCTGCACTGCTGCACAGGTCACTCTGGCAGCACAGGGAAAGGGGCAAGGTTGGCATATAAACGAGCCACTGAGCCATGCGAAGATGGCCCTTGGCATCCACTTGGCCTGCCTCACAGCACCTTGGTACCCCTTAGAACTGTTTGAAGCAGTTCCCAAGGAATGGTGTAGGCACGCAGTAGTACTTGAAGAAAGCATCAAGGGAATGAAATTGGTAATTTGAAGTGGTGTAATTTGCTGTTATAAAGGAGCATTTATAATGGCAAACATGCGCACGGTTTCCCTCACTATCCGCATGCCCAACCTACAGCTCTTCCGGGTTTTCACCGCTTGCCACCAGATTACTTCGTCGGTCGAAACTGCACCGCCACCACTATCTCTAGGCGGTAAGTAACTATTTAAAAAAAAACTTCCTAACAAAAATCACACCGTAAAGGGGACAACAAAACAAGAAAAAGTAAACTGCTGCTAAGCGACCGAGGACTCAGCTAAACATCATCCAGACCGCAGCTGCACCAGACCATTTATTTTATATAATTGGCTGTGGCCGAAAAGCCTTAACAATTATATAAAATAAAATATGGGTGGTATGTAAACTCAATCTTAACCCTCGGGTTGATGCCGGATAAACCCTCAAGCTTCGCTCTCAGGGTTTATCTGCCATCCAACCCCTCGGGTGTGCATAAAATCTCGTTACACACACCACCCCATACTTTATTCTCTATTTACAAAACTTCAACCCCTAATATGTATTTAAAACTGTATCATACTATGTACTCTACATTTATATTCTAGTTTGTCTGTCTTCTCCTGTAATCAATGATTAAAGCGAGGGGGGACTGCTTCCCCTGCACCCCTTCATGGTACATATGAGGAGAAACTTGGGGGAATGCATAGAGGTCCCCCTGTTATGAATGTCTGCTTTATGTACTTCCTGTAATTGTATTTTGTTATGATGCGGAACCTTTGTAAATGAGCTTCTAGCTCAAAGGTATTACTCCAAGACAATAAATAAATATAAAAGAATTGACAAGGCAGTACATCCATGGACATGGTGCACAGCCAAAGACCGTGTTACATTAATTGAAACAGTGGCAGCCTAATAAATAACAGAGAATTATGACATCAGTGGGGGTAAAAGCGGGGCATGAAATAATGTTTGAGGCACAAAAATATTTTCTTTTCTGTAAATGCTCTTATTTATAATGAAGACAGGAACACAAATACAGAACAATGATGAAGAACTGTGTCTGAATATCATATGTCATGTTTTCCTGGATGCTAGAAAGATATTTCAAATTAATAACTGGCATACATATTAACAATTCAAACTGTAGTTGCAAGATGCAGGGAAACAGGAAAGATTTTGAGTGACTGATTTATTAAAATGGCAAAAAAGACAGGAGCAAGCAAAAATTGATATTGTTAATCAGTCATGAGGCACTCATGGTGTAACTTATACTAGCAGGTCAAGAGTGGCTAGTCAAACTGCAGGTTTGGATGCAGGTTGTTAAAGAGCAACTACACCATCTGGCCAAAAGTGCTACATTGCAGAATCTGAATAAGCATACCCCCCATAAATCTCATACCAAAAACTAGATTTCTACGTTACTTCATTTTAAAGTTATGAGCTATTTTGTAACCCTGATTTCACTAACTGTTCGAAAAAGCCTGTTTCAGTGAAGAGCTGTTGCTGATGTCGTCTCAGGGCCTCACAGTCTAGTATTTCCTGTCAGCGAGCTTATAGGACCTGTTTCTGCAAAGTTGTAGAGACCGTGTGCAATGGCTTTCTCAAGTGAAACAGGCAGTACCAGTCAGTAAACATTGCTTTAAAAACTATGTGCGTTTCAGGTTTTGTAACAAAGCTGACAACATTTTGTCTGGGTGCCTTTTTGTTGTGGTCCTTTTTTCCAGGGTTGCTGGATGCTGGGTCATAGCGCAGTGTTGTGAGGTTTGTATATTGAATAAGTTTCTGATGTGGTGAAAGGCTGAGATCATTCACACCTATCATTCAATTGAGGCAATTTCTAAGAATGGCATTTTAAAACAATTATTCCATGTCCTTGTCAATAGGGGTGGGAGGGGTAATGCTGCTTTGAAAATTTACTAGGAGCTTCTAATTTAGTCAGCACAATGTGCTCTCCTTGTTAGGCTGTTCTGACCTACATTCAGGCACATCTGTGTTCTAATCTAAGGCCCTGTCCACACTGATCTTCATTTCCCAAAATGCTTTTCAAAATGTTTCGAGTTCCTTGGTAGAGCACAGTTGTCGGTGCATCCACACTGCAATCAGACACAGTACTAGCCATTCAAAGGTCCCAGGCATGCTTGCTGTACTGCAATGCATGCCGGGATACCTGTGAATGGGCACAGTAATGAATACCATTAAAAATGCCATCGCTGAACACAGGAGAGCATTGAGAGGTCGGAGATGTAAGTAAATTATCCCTTTTCCTTTGGGCAGCATAAAAACATTCCACAGAAGTCAGGGGAGGTTGCCTTAAATTGTGTTACAGCATGATTTGCATCCACACTACTGTTAACACGGTTTAAGGCAACTGTTTGGGTCTGAAATCATGCTCGAAACCCGCTCCAATCAGGTTTTGAGCACAGTTGTGGAACAAGGTTTGCAGCATGGTTTTACCGTGCTACAGTGTGGATGCGAACCATGTTTGCTGTTCTTGTAATGTTACTGACTGCTGGTAACATTACAAGAACTCAAGCATGGGCAGGGCCTAAATTAATATGATTGTTTTACCAGAGCCAACCCTTCCACTGCTAGTAGGAATTAACACACTATAAGGCCCCTATTAAAACCTATTGTAAAGTAGACACTGACAAACAGCAGTGAAGTTACCAACATTACAATACTAGCAGAAATACAACTTCCTAACAGGCCCAGTAGAGTAGCATTCCAAATGGCTTCAGCATCCTGGAGACATGATGACACAGCATCTAGCAACCCTTGAGAAATGGACCACAAGTTATCAATAACCCATGACAGGGTGTGGGATTATAGGCACTTAATCCATGTCTGGGGTGCATTATGAGGCCGCAGGCAAGAACATTTGTGTGGAGTTCTGTTCAGTGACAGTGCATGCTACAGGGTTGCAGATACATATAATATGAGGGCCGTACAAGACTGAGACTGACTAGTTCTGGGGCGGCTGGTAATTGTGCATTAAACTGAAAGTTTCATGAACGGTTGCAGTGGCGTCCGTACTTACTTAGAGCTCTGAACACATCTCCTGTTACATAGCTGGTGGATGGGTTGAAAGTCATACAGTGATGGCTTGTGGAAAGGTCATTTCTATGGGGTTATGTTGTGCAGTATTACTAGCGCACATGTTATGTGTCTCGTCCGTGCTGACTGAAACTCTCTGCGGCTGACTATATGCTGACACAGCTATGGTGTCACATGCATTTCTAAAGGTTGGGTTCTTACAGTTCCATGGCCCTGGTGACTGGCAATATGCATGACTGTTGTGGAGACAGCTGATAGACATTGTTGTAGCTAATGAGAAATAATGACTGCCTTGGGAGGTGACTTGCCGTGCTCGTTTTGCAAAACTGCATGGGGCTGGCTCCCGTTTCCAATATGCCGCTGTTCTACGATTGCCCACAAGGTTGTGGAATGATGAGTGGAAAAAGATGCTTTATGTACGGGACACCTGTTATAGTTTGATCTCTTGTACTGCCGAAGGAGATTCCTTTGCAGGAACACAGGACCGTGATGGGAGCAGTCTCAAAGATTTTTATTTTGTTAACATCTCGGAGTACAGCTTCTCCATCTGGAAAACTTTTGTCCAGCAAGTCATTTATACTGAGACTGCCAAACAAGGAAAAATTAACATCCATTGCTCCGTGACTGACAGAATCTGCTCTACTTACTAACAAGAGAAAAAAACAATGACTGCTAAGAAAGACGAGTAGAGCAGAATCTGCGATCCCTCCACACTGTGTTAAAGTCAACAGCACTCTGAAAAACAAGATCAGGCACAGAAACCATGGATCAAATTGCAAATTTAATCCACGGGCACCTTACAGGTCCCATACAGTCACTTTCACTGCCTCAGGTAACCCATATTATAAAAAGGCATTATAAAATACAATTTTGTCAACTTAGTTACAAAACCTGAAATATACATAGTTTTTATAGCAATGCTTTTTTAATGGTGCTGACTGTTTTATTTTAGACAACTATTGCACATGATCTTTAAAACTTTGGAGAAACAGGTCCTATACTTGCTGACAGGGAATGCTAGACTATGAGGCCCTGAGATGACGTCAGCAGCAGCTTTTCACTGAAGCATGCTGTTTTGAACAGGTAGTGAAATCAAGGTTACAAGTAGCTTATAACTTTAAAATGAAGTAATGTAGAAATCTAGTTTTTGGTATGAAATTTACTGGGGGTATGCTTATTCAGATTCTGCAATGTAGCACTTTTCATGTTAGCAGCTCTTTAACACTGGGGCTCTACCTTTTGGAGGTGTCATATTTTTCAAACAGCAATCCCCCTCCTGAATACTTCCAGCATATCATACATGCTGACTTCTTTAAATACCTCGGGTCAGTTTCTTTGCTCTGCTTTTTTGTTAGGATTGCTCAATTATTAAACACAAAACCTTGCCATTCAGTGAATTTGTCACATAATTAGAATCATTCTTTTGTGACTGTTTCATATAGACTGGTCACATTTCCCTTGATGTTGTGTATTTATGCCATGCCATTGAAGAACGCTTTAGTCTAAACAACCTAAGCAGTGATATACCAGCACATGTAACAAAGAAAGAAAGAAAGAAAGAAAGAAAGAAAGAAAGAAAGAAAGAAAGAAAGACCTTTGGTTAGATTATTAGGTTAAATTTACTACATCAGTAACAACTAACCCAAATGGTCAGATTTTAAGGGAATGGTACACTGCCTCAGAAACTACCTAGTGGAGGGGGGGTCAATGCAAGGGAGGGGTAGAGGAACAGTGGGGAAAAATAAGGGAGGCATAATTAAGACAACCAGTGTCTGCATGAAAGAAGTAAGTAAAAGCAAAAGGAAAAAGAGACTGTTATGGTACTCTAGGGAAGTGTCCACAATGGTGAAGGGAAAAAGGGTGGCATTTAGGAGGTGTAAGGAAATGCAGAGAAAGGAAGACAGGGAGGTGTACCAGGTAAAACAGAGGGAGGCATGTAAGGCACTGAGGGAAGACAGGGCACAATCAGAGGAAAGGATAGCCACAGGGGTAACAAATGGGATAAGACTTTCTTCTGGAACACTAGTAAGAAGAGGAAAGCGGGGTTGGGGGATAGTGAGGATAAGGAGAGTGGCAGAGAGGTACTGCACAGAAGAGGACCAAGAAAAAGCAAACATTCTGAACAGGTACTTCTGTTCAGTCTTCACAGTAGAGGGAGGGGGAAGGACCACCAGTGATCAGCAGTAAAAAAGGGGGAGGGAAGGCTGACTCAAGTCTTTTTTTTTAAACTTCTTTTTACCTCCATTTGCCACACTCTGGGAACTCCCTCAGATGTCGCCTGATGATTTCTCCCACCCAGCCTGAGACACTCCCATTATGAATCCCCCGCTGGTACTCTGAACTCCCCTACACCTTACCCGCAGTCAACCCTTGGCTTGCACACACCCCCCAGGGCAAGGCCAATTCCACTACATGGGGCTCCTTGAAATCTAGTAATACTGCAGGCAGAGTGAGGGTCAGAGGATATCAGGGACTCCGGTGGGCAGGGTCCAACGGTGGGCATGGGGCCGCAGCACATCATTGTCCTCCCAGAGTGTGGGTTTTTTCCCTTGTTCATGATCATGACTTCCCCAGAGGCACAGATGTGCAATGACATCCACTGCAAGACAGGCGCATTCCCACCTCTGACCCACAGACATCTACCATCAACTCCTGCCATCCCAATGTGGCCCCAGTTGTTGCACCCCCAGCCACTGCTACTAGTCTCTGGAAGCCAGAAACCACAATCCACCCTGCCCAGGAGAGGACAGCTGTCCTCCGGATGCTCAATCCTCCCCTCCGCCAATCCCTGGCAACCCGAGCTCACTCCTGATCCTGGGTCACCGGCATGGTAAGAGGTAAGGCAATAGGTGCCTCAGCCTTCTACACCACTGGGCTGGCTGCTCATGTCCATTTTTAGAGGAAAGTGTCCTGAAATGACTTGTAGCTCTGAAAGTGGACATGGCTATGGGACCGGACGAGGTACACCCAGGGCATAAATTGGACAGAAACTCAATGGAACACAGTTCTACCTTCTCTGACACCTTTCTCCATTGAATACTATTGGAGAGTTGCACCTCCTAGGGATGATAGTTTCAGCTCCTGCAAAATGTGAAGGATTACAGTTATACCTCCTAAACATTTCCAGTTTAACCACTGGATACAGCCAAGGGTGCTGAAAGAACTCGGAAGCCTTGCTGACAGACTGATTCAACAGCTCACTGGAAACAGCAGTATTGCAGAGGACTGCAGGAGAGCAGAAATGTCCCACTACATGGGGTGGCAGCAGGGAAGAAGCTAGTAACTATAGGCTGGTGAGCCTCACCTCAGCGGTGGGGAAATTAATAGAAATGCTTTTAAAGGAAAGGTTGCTAGAGTAGTCAAACTCAGGTTTATTGATCATCCAATACATTACCGAGTTGGAGATGACAATTTATACAAAAATTAAAAAGGTATAGAAAAAAATAGAAAGACAATAAGACAATTTTAAAATCCAGCATATAAGATCATATTAGAAACACAGGGTTGATAGAGTATCTTGAACCCAATGGGCTGAAAGAGCAAAGGCAGGATGGATTTATGGGGGGGTAGTCATGCCAGATGAATCTGATTGAGTTCCTTGACTGGTTGGGTGACCAGAGAAATATGTCAGGGAAGGGCAGTTGGCTTTAGCAAGGACTTCAACATTGTGCCACACAGGAGATTGATTAAGAAATTCAGTAGCCTAGTAATGGGTTCCAAAGTGGTGAACTGGGTTGGAAACCAATTAACAGATAGGCAACAGAGGGTGGTGGTTAAAAGCACTCACTCTACTAATGGGAGAGTAACCAGTGGGGTGCTGCAGGGCTTGGCACTGGGACCAGTTATTATCTTCAATATCTTTGCAGATGAATTGGAAGGGAAGATATGCCTTTTTGCAGATGATACCAAAATCTGTAACAGGGTGGACAATAAGGAAAGGGTGAAAAGAATGCATAGGGATCTTGGAAAACTAAAGGAGTGGTCAAGAGCATGGCAGTTGGGGTTCAATGCAAAACAGTGCAAAATCAGACATCTAGGGCATAGGAACCAAAGAAATGAGTATAGGATGGGGGAAGGGGTAGGTACATTTAATCACTAAGCAGGAAAGGGACTTTGGGGTTATCATATCTGATGACCTCAAAGTGGCAGGGTAGTGCGTTAAAGCAGTGGGTAGGGCCAATGGGATGCTTGTATGCATAGGAAGAGACATCTTCAGCAGAATGAGAGTGGTGACGTTGCCACTATATTGTTTGCTGGTGAGACCTCACCTGGAGTACTGTGTCCAGTTCTGGAGGTTACCCCTGCGGAAGGACATAGACAGGGTGGAGGCAGTCCAGAAGAGGGCAACTATAATGGCGAAGGGTTGCACCAAAAACCCTATGAGCAGAGAATGAAGAATCTCAATATATACACCCTGGAAGACAGGAAAGCAAGAAGGGACATGATAGATACCTACAAGTACCTCAGGGGTGAAGATGGTGCAGGAGGGGAGTCTCTTTAAAATGAGAAAGAACACCAGGACCAGAGGGCAAGTGGTGAATCTTGGGGGGGGGGGGTTAGGAGGGATGTGAGGAAGTACTACTTCACTAGAGTGGTGGACTCCTGGAATAGACTGCTGGCAAAAGTGGGCATAGTGAAAACAGTAGGGGTCTCCAAGCATGCGTGGGATGGACATAGGGGAATATTAGGAAATGGGCAGGGATGAGGGAGGGTCACCGGAGACTAGTTAGAGTCTGTGTAGACAGACTAGGTAGGGACCATCTGGGTAGACTGGCTAGGCCAATAGGCCCTTTTAAAGGGGAACTGTCAGCAATAACAGCCTCACACCCAAGTGTGAGGCTGATCCTAATTACCCTTTATGTGCAGCAACACTTATTTACTTACTGATTACCGCAGTGTAATAAACAGATCAGGCCAATTTCCCAGCTCTCCTCTGCAGTTCTCCTCTGATGTCAGCAGCAAGGGATTATGGGATGTCTGGTTACACAAAATGGCATCTTAGAAGTCAGCAAAAATAGCCTAGTGCATGCTACTATGCTGTAGTAAACAGTAAGTAAAAAATGTTTTTGTACACAAAGTGCTAATTAGAATCAGCCTCACACTTGGGCTGAAGGATTTCTATCAGCCTTATGTAAAGCTTTGATTAACACACACATAGAGCCTAATCGCATGCTGAACAAGATAAAACATTTATTAAAAAAAAACATTCTTAGAATAGTCCAGGGTTTATGTTAATGTTCTGCAAATCACACTCTTGGGAATTGTAGCACTCAGCTATGCCTCGCATCACATTACATCCCTATAGGGTGATTCAAGATAATTAACATAAAGTTTGGTCATGCCTTATTGCTTACAAATGCATCAACACAGTACATCAAAATGCAAAAGAAAAGCATCCAATTAGATCATCAAATTCTTACCCCAAACTTGAGTGGGCAGCAAAACCATTTATCCCATTTTTCTCTAGGTACTTACGAATAACTCGCAAATAAACAGCTGTACTCTATTAAGGGTTCTTAGGAATCCTTTCTCCTCTGCTGCATAGCTCTGCTGTATCAGGAAATGAGAAAGGGGCATTGTGCGGTTTTCAGATGGGGGGTCATTGTGCAGTTTTCTTTGGCAGACATAAGCTAGAGCTCCTGACAAAAGACAGCAGTTTGCATGCTCTCCTTACCTTACATTGTGGCCCTCATACCTACTTGGCTAGGAATAGCAGTAAGAAGAGGGACACCTTTCAACAGAGACCTGAGAATCCACCCCCACAAGCATCACCATGGAAACTGAGAGGTGTCCCTCCTTCCCTTTCTGTTGTGTACTTGATAATTATGGCTGGCACACAAGAGTGTTGAAAAACATCCAGAGGGTTACAGATGCTGCATTCTCCTTTCTCTTTATTTGTAAGAACTACCAACAGCACTCCTCGCAGGAAGGTTTCCAACCTCTAGAAACCTACAGAGAAAGTATTGAAAAACACAAGCAAAAAAAAAAAATAAATAAAAGGACAGTACCACTGAAAACTCCCACAGAATACCAGAGCTATGCCCCTGTATTGGCCAATTATTTGGATGCACACTCAAAACAAAAACATTAAGTAATATTTTATTTCATAAATAAGTTTTAACTAAAGTCTTTGCTTTCTGTAAAAAAGGCCTGGCACAAAAAATAACTCCACCCATCCAAACTGCCTTGCAAATTTACAGCACACACAAGCAAGTTACTTTGTCTCTACTAATTTTCATCAAAACTCCTTAAAACTGAAGTATAAAAATCTGCAGAATTCAATTTTCTAAACCTGTCAGCTGCTGCTTTGCTAATCTGCATAATGTTGTTGCGGTTGTTACAGAAGGAACTGTTGCTATAGCAACCACATCTTTCCCTTCTCTTTTGAAACCTGCCTCTCACATGAAATGGCATAAAGCTTGCACAAGAGAGCTGAATCAAGAAATGTTCTGTTTGGAGTGACCAAGTCTTTTTTTCTTTCATATAGTTTGTTCTTACTTTCTATCTGCTCCCCCCATCAAATCACAGCCTCAAACCCCAGTATCAATAACCTGCTGGCCAGCTCATCCACAGTTTAACCCCTATGGCAGGGTTGCAGCGAGTTCCCAGGCTCCCCCAAGGCACCCATCTGGTGGGTTCTAGGATGGCATGGTATACAGCCCAAGAGAAACCATCAGCAGTAGGCATTTTTCCCTGTTTTTCTGTTCTGCACTCCACACCCATGATGCCAAGCTCCTCTGCATCTGAACCTCACATTCCACAGCATTGGCAGGGCCCTCCCCTCATGAGGGAACTGACTCCCTGGCCAAATGCAAAAGATTGCTGTGGCAGCAGGCAGCAGTGCCCACCCTTCCTGGACAGGGATGTGGTGCCATAGGTAGTGTCCTTCTCAACCCCAGTTACCCAGCCACAGACACCTGACTCTGCATGAGCCCAGGTCACTGGTGTAGGTCACTGGGCAGCCCATGGAAAAGTCTTTTAGCCCAGTCCTCAAAGGCACCCCAGGATCACGTGATTTATGTCTTATCTGAGGTGGATCAATCTGCGTCTGTGGGAGCCAGCTGCCTGCTGTCATTCATGATTACTGGACCCTAAGAAGTCACACATGGAATGCCATGCTAAGGTGCCAGAAGCAGGACCACAGGAGGTGTTGTGCCAGGCCCAGAACATTCAATTTGATGTCCTGGCAGGCTTGTCACATGATCCCTTTCCCCACATGGAACAGGAAGGGTGGAATATGATAGTCCTCCAAGGACTGCCATATCCCTGCTGGATTTCCAATAGTTTTTGAATTTTCAATGGCCAGTGCTTAGATGGCTCTTAGTCCTCCAAGGACTGACTGACAACAGGTGATTCAGTGATCGATCAGTTGGTGTCGGGCATCTTGTGGATGGATGGAGAGGGGCACATACCTACTGTTGCAGTCCTTAGGGCTTTGTGGCCTCAGTCCACTCTGTTGGCCCTCTAAGATGCAGAGGTTACTGTTTGAATGGAGCACATGACTGTCCCCACCCCTGTGCCTGCCCTCAACAGGGTCATGTACATAGCTTTGGACTGGGTATGGATGGGGCAAGCATCTTGCTTCATGAATTCTTCATAGTGGTCTGCAGGTGTGCATCTTGCAGTTTATATTCTTTCACCATTTGGTTCCCAGAAAGTGTCTAAGTTGCAAATATCTGAAAATAATGAGCACTTAGAATGTCATAAGTTTGTCGAATATCAACAAAGGACCTTAGGGATCCTGCCAAAGACATATGACCCAATAGGGTAATGCTATTAGCTGCCTATAAGCAACATCCCAGGTCTTTCAGAAATGCAGGGAATGTGGGATTATCCCACAGTGGTGTAAACACAGTGTATGGTGCCATTACCTGTTTATATTTATCAATAATATACCACAATTTAAACCAATGGAAGATTAATCTGTTCTTCTTTACACATGAGAGATTCTGGCTATTGGAATTGTATATAATAAATCAGTCAACCCGAAAGTAAGTGACCACTCCTTTTCTAAGAGGATAGCTGTGTTTTTACATTCCAGGCTGTACCACTCCCACAAACTTACCAACTGGGCCGTTCGATAATAATTCTTAAAGTGGGCTGTTCAGATTCCCCCACCTGCCAGAGGTCTGAGTCAACTGATCAAATTTTATTCCAGGAGTCTTATGCCAAGTCCATGACATCCACATGCTTTAAGTTTCTTAACAAATTGATTGGGAACTGGCAGTGGCAGTATCTGGAACAACTACAGATACTTCAGCAATATAGGCAACTTGAGGGTGTTTGAGTGCCCCAGTAGAGAAAGTCAAGGGTAGTGCCATTTGTTACATAAATAAATTGTTTTCTCTAGTAGGGGGCTAATAATTAGCCCCATATATCTCCTTGACCTTCTTTCTGATAAGTACCCCTACATACTTGAACCCCTACCTTGGTCCATTGCAAAGGGAGCTCCTGCTATCGCTCCCTGTGTGCAGCCTTACACAAAGGTAGTACAATGGTCTTATTGAAATTGATTTTACAACCAGTTAAAGCTCCAAACACTTACAGCAGCTGTACCAGCGCAGGAAGAAATTTTTCAGGGTATGTAATGCACATCAACAGGTCACCAGCATACAATGACACTTTTACCACCCCACCTATGGACACCCCTTGGATACTCTCACAATCCCTAATTCTCTGAGTCAGGGGCTTCAAAACTAGGTTGAATAAAGGTAGGGATGGGGGAACCCCCATTGAGTCCCCCTACTAAGAATAAATGAGACAGATATCCAGGCACTGGTTTGAATTTTAATTTTAGATTGTTGATAAATAGCCTGCACCCATCCTAAGAACTTCTGTGAAAAGCCCATGTGTATAATCCTGCACCAAAGGCAGTCCCATTCTATCTTATCAAAGCCTTGTTGGAATCAGGTGAAACCATCACTGGGCAGTCATTTGAGCTATGTTCTCTCCTTGCAAGAACCTGCAGAAGAGTGTGAAAGTTTGAAGGGGCCCCTCTCCCTTTAACAAAGCCAGCTTGGTCTTCATGTATCAGATTGGGCAATGTTCTTTCCAGCCTTCCATAGAAACACAGACTTTAATGGCAGATAAGGACTGCTTGGCCCACCTAGTCCACCCTTTTCCCTACCTACTGGATAAGCTACAGATCCTAGTTAACCAACAGCTTACTTCCTCCTAACCCCCGCCAGAATTGCCTTATGACTGTCCCATGCATTCTTGAATTCACCCACTGTTTTTGACCCCATGACCTCCTCAGGAAGGTCGTTCCATGCGTCCACCACCCTCTCATGAAAAAATACTTCTTCACATTGCCCCTGAGCCGTTACCCCTCTATCTTCAAATTATGCCTCCTTGTTCTTTTTTTTTTATAGCATTCTTTCTGCTTCCTGCAGCTCAGTTGTCAATCATCTGGCCACTGTCCTTCTGTGACCCCACCAAACTCCTGTCAGGCCCATGCTACCTGGGGTGGCACGTGGTACCCAAGGGGTGGCCCCCTACTTCCTCACAGGGTCTGGATCCAATACCGGAGCATGGCTCCTTTGGATCTGTCGGGTGCGGAGACACGGCCTTCAAGCCGCCATGACCGACTGCCATTTTTCCTCTGGTTTTTCTCCCCTCTGGAGTACGGACATGCAGTAATGTCAAGGCATGCTGATGTCCACCATACTCCACCACTAGATGCACCACACTAGTAGTCCCCCGACTCCCATTGGGGCCACTGCAGAGTGGTGCAGCCCTCAGCTCTCCCAAGGAGAGAGAGCGAGTCAGTTAGATGCTCAATCCTCTCCCTCCTCCCCCAAACAACCCCGATGACCTGGGCTTATTCCCAAACCCGGGTCACCAGTGATGCATGAGGTGTGTTGTCCAGCACCTCAACCCTCAGTGTCACTTGGCCAACTATGCCCCCTTGTTCTTACACATCTCTTTTTCTGAAATATGCTACCCTCTTGGACTTTGTTGATTCCCTTGAGGTACTTGAAAGTTTCTATCATGTTCCCTCTCCCTCCTTTCTTCAAGGGTATACTGATTAAGCTCCTTTAGTCTCTCTTCATATGGCTTCTGGTGCAGACCCTGCACCACTTTAGTTGCCCTCCTGTAGACTGCCTCCATCCTGTCTAAGTTCTTGCAGAGATGGGGTCTCCAGAACTGCACACAGTACCCCAGATGGGGTCTCACCAACTGTCTATACAGAGGGGAAAACAACCTCCTGTTTTCTACAGGTGATGCCTCTCCCTATGCATCCCTGTATCCCCCCCAAGCCCTCCTTACTGCCTTCTCACATCACTTGCCTACCTTTAGGTCATCTAATATGACTACCCCCAGGTCCTGTTCCATTTTTGTTGTTGTTAGTACCTCTCCCCCCCAATGGTGTACTCTTCCCCTGGGTTTTTGTTTCCCAGGTGTATTACTTTGCACTTTTTTGCATTGAATCTAATCTGCCATACTTTTGACCATTCCTCCAACTTTGCCAAACCCCTTCTCTTTCTTTCCACCCCACCTTGTGTATCAACTATGTTGCAGATCTTTGTGTTGTCTGCAAAGAGGCATACTTTTCCTTCCAGTCCATCCACAATGACACTTATTAAAACATTAAAGCGGATCGGTCACAGCACTGAACCCTGTGATATCCCACTAGTAACCCCCCCCTTTCTTAGGAGTGGACTCTGTTTACTATTACCCTCTGTGTCCTGTTATATAGCCAATTTTCTACCCAGGCTACCACCCTGGGACCCATGCCCAGGCTGGCTAACTTGTTTATTAATCTTTTGTGCGGGACTGTGTCAAATTCCATGCTAAAGTCTAGGTAGGTCATGTCCACAGCTCCTCCCTGGTGTACTACTTTGGTCACTCAGGCAAAGAAATCTATTAGATTCATCTGACATGACCTTCCCACTGTGAATCCATGCTACCTTGGGTCCTGTGCGCCACTGGCCTCTAGGTACTCAACAATTCTTTCTTTCAGAAGTGATTCCATCATTTTTCCTACCACTGAGGTCAAACTAACAGATGTGTAGTTTCCTGCCTGTCTTGCTCCCACTTTTGTGAAGAGGAATCTGTCCTCATCCAGTCCTCAGGTACCACACCATCCTCCCATAATTTGTTAAAAAGGGTAGTCAGTGGTGTCACTAGTTCTCCCCTTAGTTCTTTTAGAATTGTGGGGTGAATCCCATCAGGCCCTATTGCCTTGTCCACCTTCAGTTTTTGGAGTTCTTTCAGGAACCTTTCTTCTATAAATGGGTTGGTATCGACTCCCCTACCCAGAGTACTTTTTTTGATTAGTTTAGGTACCTCCCCCTCCTCTTCTTTTGTGAATACTGAGCAGAGGTATTTGTTCAGTGTCCCTACTTTTTCACTGTCACCCTCTGCCCACCCTCCTTCCCCTTTGTTAAGCCTCACTATTCCCCCCCTGGTCTTTCTTCACTCCCTAATGAACCTATAAAAGGTTTTATCCCCCTTGAGTTGGCTATCTTTTCCTCAGTTTGGGTCTTTGCTATTCTGACTGTCTTCCCTGCTTCCTTCTACTTTAACTGGTACAGTTCTCTGTTCTGATTCTTCTGTGTTTCCTTATGGTTCCTGAGTGCTATCTTTTTCTCCCTAAACTTTTCCACCACCTCTTTTGAGAACCATAGTGTTTTTTTCCTTTGTTTTGATTTATTTGCTTCACACAAAGGCTTGTTGCCTCTGATGGCAATTTTGATTTTTCTTCATTGCTCTTCTGCCCCTCCTTCTTGCCTGTTTGCTAGTGCTTTTCTGAGGCACTCTCCCATTCTGCCAAAGTCAGCCCTCCTAAAGTCCAGTACCCCTGCTTTTGTATGGCTTGATTCTATGGCTGTGTTTATCATGAACCATACAGTTTGGTGGTCACTTGTTCCCAGATGGCTACCAATTCTAAATCTGAGATCCTCTCTTTGTACCCATTTGAGAGTACTAGATCTAAGATTGCTCCCTCCCAAATGGGTTCCAACACTAGCTGTCTGAGGCATGCCCCCTGTAGAGCATCAAGAATGATCCTGCTCTTGGATGTGGCTGCAGCAAAGGTGTTCCAGTTAACATCTGACATATTCAGGTCCGCCATCAACAATATCTCCCCTTTTTCTGCCATTCTAAGGATGCCTTCTATAATGTCCTTGTCCATTTCCTCCCCATTCTCCCCTTCCCACCAGGATTTTCTCATGGATCTTAAATTCAGCAGACTTCTAGTGATGTCAGCATAGGGAATAGAGGGCTGTATTCTCTGTTCTGCCTTCAGACCCCCTAAATCTCCCCAAAACTCTGCAAAATACATTTTAAAACAATTTTGTTTACTTGGGCTCTATTCTTGCTTATGGTGGAAAGATCAGTGCTACTCCCAACAGGGACTGCTGTGGATGCCAATGGATTGGAAAAAAGGCGGCTCCAATAGCAAAACATCCAGCACTCAGAGCCTGGTGGCCTCTACCAGCACTGGCAAATCTACACTAGAAGCACTGTCAGAAAAAAATACCTGGACATCATCTTGGCAGAATTAAAAGTTTTCTACATGGAATCAAAAAATAAGTTTTTTTTTTATTTATTTTTTATTTATTTATTGAAATCTTGGATGACACCTGTGAGTGGATGCTCATTGAGAGGTTCCACGTCAGGTACATTAACACAAGAAGACACAATATAGTTACAGTAAATTATACATACAGTGTACAAAAAATTCTACAGTACATGGGTTGCAATGACAAACAGTTACACAAATTGTGCTAAGGCATAATACATGGTATGCCAGCGACCTGCAGAAGAGAGAGAGAGGCAGACTGTTAGGATGAGGTAGGGAGGGGCAGTGGGAGCTGGGACAGGAAGGACAGAGGGAAAGAAAAGAGCCAAGTGGTAGGGGGTGGGAGGCAAGTGATAGGACAAAAGGGGGTGGATGGCAAGTGCTTGGGCAAAGACTTAACTTGGACGGTCAGGAGTTTGAAGTGCTGAGGCAGACTAAAGCTGTGGGCGCAGACTAGCGGGGGCACCTACAGGTGCTATTGTCGGTGAGGTGCTGACGGAGTTTGCACTTAAAGGAACCAAGAGTTGTGGCTCTGGCTATGTCAGGTGGTAGACCATTTGTCCACAGAGGGGCCCGATGAGAAAAGGATCTCTGGACCATAGTTATGTGGCACCTGGGCACATGGAATACTTGTGTAGTTGAGCTCCTGGTGTGCCTGGCATGTATAGGTGGTGATAGAAGGCTCAGAACTCCTTGAGGAAGTAAGTTTAGTGAGACCTTTTTTGCGAATAGGCACGTTTGATGAAGTATTCTGTCCTTCAATTGAAGACAGCCCAATTGCATATAAAGCTCACAGGTGTGAGTGAGTTTTGAGGCGTTAGTAAGCAGATGGCAGGCTTTGTTTAAGGCTGTTGAAATGTGTTGTAGCACTGTGTCAGTAGAGGAGCCATAGACAGCTAGGCCATAGTCAATCAAGGTGATGAGTGAACTGTTAATTGCCAAGTTCAGAGCTTCATAGGTCAAGCAATGTCTGTGCCAGTAGAGGATACTGATCCTGGTGTTAAAGGCTTTGGCTGTGATGTCAATGTGCTGTGTATAAGACAGGGCAGTGTCCAGTGTGATTCCCAGGTACTTGAAATAGGGAACTAGTTCCAGGGTGTTACTGGAGTCATTCTGAATTACCAGGGTATAGCCTTTTAGTTTGTTTTGGACAGTGGGGAACAGAATGGTCTTGGTTTTTTATAGTTCATGACCAGTTTTTGCTCTTTGAACCATTTTTCAGCTGCTGCGAAGCTGCTCTGTAGGTTGTATTCCAGAAGTGCAGGGTTGAGGTTTCTAGTAAAGATCACTGCATCATCTGTGTAGAGGAACATGCGGCTATTGCAAGCAGCCGGGAGGTTGTTTAGGAAGACACTGAAGAAAACAAACTGAGTATGGATCCTTGTGGTACCCCTGATCTGACTGGTTGACTTTCTGATAGTTTGTCCCCAGTCCTTACTTGCTGTGATCACAGGCTAAGGTAGCTACAAAACCATGCTATAGTTTCTAGCATGGGTGTAGGCAGGCATACTCCAAGCACTCCATGGTGTGCAATTTTATTTAAGGGGAGTAGCAAATAGGCTCTGAACTGCTTCCTTTTTCCATGAAAACTAACAAAGAAAATATTGAATCTTTCTGTAATTTTATTCATAGGAGTCAAAACTAGAAGGACTGGTCACTAATACTCTCTTTGCATCCCAAGGACAATACAACTTTACAGGCTCTGGGCTCGTATGTAGGTGTCTTAGGGAACAATGCATGGCAATTGTATTTACCCATGCATGGCAACAACCACTGCTGTGAAACACAAAAGTTGTATTTATTGTGCCAAATGAGGCGACAAACACAGTCCTGGTTTACATTTGTATATTGTCTGGCTACACCCCGGGGTAGTTCACCCTAACAAGGGGGTGGGGTTGGGTAGCAGTGAGTCCACTTGGTGGGCAGATCTGAAATCCCTGGCTACACCCCTGGTTTCTAGGGCTAGCCCTATGTCCGAGAGCTGTTCAAGGAGGAGGGCATGATGGACCGTGTCAAATGCCTTTGATAGGTCAACAAAGGCAGCCCCTACAATGTGTCCTTTGTCAAGAGCACGATGTACGAATCCAGTGAATTCCAGGAGAGCCATGATGGTGCTATGACCAACATGGAAAACATGATGTTCTGGGCACAGGAGCTGATATTGATTGAAATACTTTGAAGTAAGTTGCAGAAGTCAGAGTAGAGCTGATGGAACTGAAACAGGCCACTGCAGAGCAACAAGCAACATTTACTGCTCTGGATTCCCAGATGGTTTGGTCCGACCATCTTTTCCTAGATGAACACCAGAAGCTGCAAGATTTGAAGACTAAATGTGAAGACCTGGAAAACAGGTCCCACAGGAAAAACATGTGACTGTATGAGATTAGGGAGAAAGTCGAAGGTGCAGACTTGACCAAATCTTTAGAAACTTTTTTTCCAATCAAGACTGGACTTGCCTGAAGAAGATTTCCTACTGGCCCTTGAACAAGTGCCCTGGATTATGACAGCTGAAGGAAATATTTTTCGAGATGTTTGTGTTTATGCAGACAATAACTATTCACTGCATGTCATGGAGATGCGCAAGCAGTATAGCCCAGTACAGGCGTCACTCTGCTCACAGAAACTTTGCTGCTAAACCCCATACCTGGCCAACCTAAGTTTTTTTTTTTACATCGATGGATAGGTTCTGTATGATACTATTCCAGCATCAATCCAGTTTATGCAGTAGAGAGGGAATTTCTTTTGCCAAGCCTCAATGTACCAAGACCAAGTATGGAAAGAGTGCAACAAACATGCTCCTTATTTTTTTGCTTTGGTTAGCCTTATGTTCCCCATTGCTGAGTCATCCCTTTTCCCCTTCCTCCCACTACCTCAGTCATTCCTACACCATGTGCTCCCCTAAAGGCATGCACAGAGAAGATCTGCGGCATGTTTAATGATTCCTTTTCCTCCTTACTGGGATGGACCACCTTCTGGGTTCCTAGAGAGCTATGGAATAAGCTCATTTACCTTTTAAGTGTTGTTAGTCTACTCAAGCCGTGTAAACTCCTGCTGAGCACCACAGCGATGTTTATAGTTTGTGACTTCCCCTACTAGAATGTTGATGTGTTATACTGATATACAAAATCACTCATACCCCCATAATGCAAAGCACCATGGGCTGTATATGCATGATGTGTTGTACTGTTGTCTATATTTTAACTCTCATTTGTTACATATTATGTAGGACACAAAGCTGTATTTATTTATTTTTTGGTAACTAGGTAAGGCCCACTAGGCAAAAGCGACTATTTCCAGGGGTGACCCGGGAGCACTAATGAGGTTTAGTGACTTGCTCAGAGTCACATAGTATGCAAGTAGAGGTTGTGGGTATCAGACCCAGGTCTGCTAGATGTGCCATGCTCACTCATAGCTTGTTACTCTACCCTCTAAGCTGTATTGTCGGACCTGCTTAAGCTCATGCAATATGGTAATTACACGAATTATAAAAGATATATAGTAATAGATTTCATAGACACATAGAATTTGACGGCAGATAAGGACCGCTTGGCCCACTTAGTCTGCCCATTTTCCTACCTAACAGATAAGCTGCAGATCCTAGTTAACCAACAACTTCCTCCTACCCCCCACTAGGACTGCCTTATGCCTGTCCCATGCATTCTTGAATTCCTCCACTGTTCTTGACTCCACAACCTCCTTAGGGAAGCTGTTCCATGCATCCACAACCCTCTCTGTGAAAAAATACTTCCTCACATTACCTCTGAGCCGTCCCCCCTCTATCTTCAAATTGTGCCCCCTTGTTCTTGCACATCTCTTTTTCTGAAAGATGCTACCCTGTTGGACTTTGTTGATTCCCTTGAGGTACTTGAAAGTTTCTATCATGTTCCCTCTCTCCCTTCTTTCCTCAAGGGTATACATATTAAGCTCCTTTAGTCTTTCTTCTTATGTCTTCTGGTGCAGACCCTGCACCATTTTGGTTGCCCTCCTCTGGACAGCCTCCACTCTGTCTATGTCTTTGCGGAGATGGGGTCTCCAGAGCTGCACACAGTACTCCAGATGGGGTCTCACCAACTGTCTGTACAGAGGGATAACAACTTCCTGTTTTCTACATTGATGCCTCTTCCAATGCATCCCAGTATCCCCCCAGCCTTCCTTTCTGCCTTCTCACATTGCTTACCCACCTTTAGGTCATCTGATATAATTACCCCAGGTCCCTTTCCATTTTTACTGTTGTCAGTATCTCACCCTCCATTGTGTAAGCTTCCCCTTGGTTTTTGTTTCCCATGTGCATTACCTTGCACTTCTTTGCATTGAATCTGAGCTGCCATACATTTGACCATTCCTCCAACCTTGCCAAGTCCCTTCTCATCCTTTCCACTCCATCTTGTGTATCAACCCTGTTGCAGATCTTTGTGTCATCTGCAAAGAGACATACTTTCCCTTCCAGTTCCTCTGCAATGTCACTTATAATGACATTAAAAAGGACCGGTCCCAGTACTGAACCCTGCGGTACCATGATAGTAACCCTCCTTTCTTCACTGTGTACTCCATTTACTACTACCCTTTGTGTCCTGTTGTCTAGCCAATTTTTTATCCAGGCTACCACCTTGGGACCCACTCCAAGGCTGGCTAACTTGTGTATTAATCTTTTGTGTGGGACTACATCAAATGCCTTGCTAAAATCTAGGTAGGCCGTGTCCACAGCCCCTCCCTGGTCTACTACTTTGGTCAACCAGTCAAAGAAATCTATTAGATTCTCTGACATGACCTTCCCATCATGAATCCATGCTGCCTTGGGTCCTGTGCCCCACTGGCCTCTAGGTACTCAACAATTCTTTCCTTTAGAAGTGATTCCATCATTTTCCCTACCACTGAGGTCAAACTAACTGGTCTGTAGTTTCCTGCCTCTGTCCTGCTCCCACTTTTGTGAAGAGGAATCACATGTGCCCTTCTCCAGTCCTCGGGTACCACCCCATCCTCCCATAATTTGTTAAAGAAAGTAGCCAGCGGTGTCACTAGTTCTACCCTTAGTTCTTTTAGAATTCTTGGGTGAATTCCATCAGGCCCCATTGCTTGTCCACCTTCAATTTTATTAGTTCTTTCAGAACCCTTTCTTCTGTAAATGGACTGGTATCGACCCCTCCTCTTCCTTTGTGAATACTGAGCAGAAATATTCATTCAGTATCTCTGCTTTTTCACTGTCACCCTCTACCCACATTCCCTCCCCTTTATTAAGCCTCAGTATCCCTCCTTTGGCTTTTTTCGCTCCCTAATGTACCTATAAACGGTCTTATCCCCCTTCTTAACAGAATTGGCTATCCTTCCCTCAGTTTGGGCCTTTGCTATTCTGACTGCCTTCCCAGCCTCTTTCTGCTTTAACTGATAAGGTTCTCTGTCCGGCTTCTTCTGTGTTCCCTTATATTTCCTGAACGCTATCCTTTTCTCCTTAACCTTCCCTGTCACTTCTTTTGAGAACCATAGCGTTTTTTTCCTTCGTTGTGTTTCATTGATTTGCTTTACACAAAGGCTTGTTGCCTCTGTGATGGCTGTTTTGATTACTCCCTATCGTTCCTCCGCCCCTCCTTCTTGCCTGTTTGCTAGTGCTTTTCTGAGGCACTCTCTCATTTTCCCAAAGTCAGCCCTCCTAAAGTCCAATACTCTTGCTTTTGTATGGCTTGATTGACTGGCTGTGTTTATCATGAACCACACTGTTTGGTGGTCGCTTGTTCCCAGATGGCTATCCACTTCTAAATCTGAGATTCTTTCTCTGTCCCCATTTGAGAGTAACAGGTCTAAGATTGCTCCCTCCCGAGTGGGTTCCGATACTAGTTGTCTGAGGCATGCCCCCCATAGGGCATCAAGAATGACCCTGCTCTTGGATGTGCCTGCAGCAAAGGTGCTCCAGTTAACATCTGGCATATTCAGGTCCCCCATCAACAATATCTCCCCTTTTTCTGCCATTCTAAGAAAGCCTTCTATCATTTCCTTGTCCATTCCCTCCCCCTGAGATGGGGGTCTGTATACAACCCCCATGCTGATTGTGGTGCCATTTCCTGTCTCCAGGGTGACCCAGAGTGCCTCATCTGCTCCCTGTTTACTCTTTAATTCTGTTGCTTATTTCATGTTCGATTCAGGAGGCTTATGGTTAATTGAGCCTCCCTTATCTTCAAATTTTGGCTCCCTCCCCTCATATCTTACTTCTTTCCTCTCTTCCCCCCCTTCTGCCTCTTATTCCCTTCACATCACTTTCTTTTGCTCTCTTGCTCTCTCGCCAATGAAATCTACTGCTGACCAAGTGGCCTTCTCTCTCTGCTTCCCTAAACATTAGGGCTCTCTCCCTCCTTCTATATACTCTGTTCCTTCCCTTTTCACTCTGAAATCTCTCCTCTGTGAACTCTCTGTTCACTCCTGCTGTTGCTTTTGATATTGGGGTGGATTTCTCTTCAGCTGCCTTCCACCCTACACTTACAATAGCACAGACTTTCTCCCCAAGTCATCACTCACTACTCCCCGCGCCTTATATTAATGTTTTGTTGCTCACTGTTTGTTATTTTGTTTTTTCTGCAATTTACTGTATATCAATTTTATTACTGAAGCATGTCCTTGTAATCTGTTTATTTTGTTATGCTTATTTCTATATTATTGTATTACGTTCCACATAATACTTTGTATTTGTTTTGTTCTCTACTCACCCCCGTGCATCTGGAATGAGCTGATACCAGCTCAGTATAACTTTCCTGGTTAAACTTTTGAAATAAATAAGTAATTCTATTGAATCCAAGTATACCCCACAGCTGGAACCTAGGGTGTGGACAACATCTCAGATGGGGCCTCCTGAAGCTCCCAGTCCTTTTGTCGTCTGCTAAAGATGTTGGCTACTTACACAGCAGACCACAGTCTACTCTCAGAACATAAATGGTTTAAATAATACTGTAAAACACATTAAGGGGCTCTCAGCTACAAGTTAACTTTCCCCCGCCTTTGTTATCCTACAGGAGATACTCCACTCTCCTGAAGAACACCAGAAACTCCTTAAACTAGGCTATGCTCAGGTAATAGCTTCGTCTTATAAAACAGGGAAAAGGCAAGGTATGGCTGTGCTAATACCTAGGACTACACCCTTTTTACTGCACAGACACATATGTGGACTCACATGGTTGACTCACAATAACTGTGGATACCTATCTAGGCAGGGAAATTACTCTAGTGAGTCTGTATGCACCCCCTCAGTACTAACACCCCTACTTACAAGTTCTGTTGAACACAGTATTACAATACCAGAAAGGTGTTCTGTTGATGGGAGTGGATTACAGCCTTGTTTTTGATAGGAAAGACACAACTAACCCTTTACCCCTCTCAGAGACGCGACCCAAAAGAGGGTCAGAGCCGTCCATAGACACTGTGGATAAGTGGATATTGGGAGATACCTTTATCCCACTACCAGAAGTTATATACATTTCTCCAGCTCACACCAAATTTACATGGATATAGATCTAGCCCACATATGCACATGGGTCTAACAGGCAGAGAGTAGGCTGATAATGGAGGGAGAAGGTCTTCCTGGGGGTTACGGGCAGACTGGATGGGCTGTGGGGTCCTTTTCTGCTGACAGGGTTCTATGATTCCATGATTCTATAGAACACACTGCACTAGTCTCAGGCTACAACATTAACCCAATATGTTTATCAGATCACACTGCTATATTTCTAAAACAGATCATACTTCTATATTTCTGTAACCCCTAAATGGCGCTATCCCAGGGGCTACTACCCCTGCCTGATTTGCCACTAACAGGTTGAGGGGCCTGGATCCAATGGCGGGTGCCTCCACCCAGAGGTCAGGGTTTGCAATAGTTAAACTAACTTGGTCACAGCCCTCTGGGACACTGCAACCCCCCTTTCTTCCCACTAGTGGCCCACACAATATATCAGAATTACCTTCACAGTATACACTTACCCCAGGTCTGGTTCCGGCACTGGGACCTCCTGTGAAATGAGATACAGTGCAACAATCACAGTACAGTACTTAACATAGACAAATACCTCAGGCAGTATAACTTTGCTGAAACAAGCAGCTCTGATTTATTTAGGGGATATAACAAGGACAGGGGAAATCAGGTTAATTAGCTTATCACTCTAATAATCTACTTATGGCTCTGTGCACAGGCCTATCCCTATCAGTTACTGTCCCTGGGTACCCAAGCCCTAGTGGCTAGTCCAAACCGTGGCAGCTGGTAGGGGCCCTTTCACACAGAGAAAAGGAGAATTAAACAGTCAGCAGTACAGTAATTCCATTTGGATTTAATGTGGCAATTCAACAGGGAGCGACCCTGAATTAGTACTCACGACCTCCAAATAAGATAGGGTCCTTCAATGTCAGCAGGGCTCACTTGAGGTACACAAACCTCTTCACACATCCATATAAAGAAAGCACTATACCAGGCAGGCTGTGCATCTGTATCCCGATCGCAATTACTGCACAATACCGGGAGAACACACAGCAGATTCAGTTCCTGACAGACCGAGTGCACTTCAGCAATTCTTCCAGTCTTCTACAGGGTGAGCCTGGTTTCTACCTTCAGAGATCCTTTGATTCTTTTCACAGGACGGATTCAGTCCTAACAAGCTGCAGACCGGAACTCTGGGCCTTACACACGTTTTTTGACTAAAACTGCACACTGAAAAAGCACAGGGCTCCTTCCTTCTTCACTGCCAAAGCTCAACTGAAACTCCAACCGACAAAACTGGCACTTCCTTTGAGTTCCTCCCAGTTCTTGACTGGATTGGCTGTCACTCACAATAGACTGCTGCTGTTGGTCCAAAAAGGCACTGAAGTCTAAACTACATCTCCCAGAGTCACTGCCCATACAATCCTCTTGTGGCTGGCTCAGATTATGAGTCCAAGTTCTGATTCGTCCAAGGCACCATTTTAGAGCTAGCTTACCCCACACTGATTGGTCCAGTTCAGCAGTTCAAAACTAGAATGGGGACTAGCAGACACAGTTCTGACTGCAAAGAAAGCAGGTTAGACAAACTGTAATTTCATTATTACTCTAAATAATTTCTGGCAAACAGTTACATCTTTCAGATAGGTTCCCTTGCACTCCTAGTGACTGCAAAAATGAAGTGAATTGGCAGCAGCTTGAGTGGTACTCAATCAAAGAAACACACAGTCCCCCATACAAACTAATTATGTCTGCAAGCAGACAGCTCTTAAAGAGACAGTACCAGAGGTTCTAAAACACTCACTGATAAATGGCTTAAATGCCAAACACCATTCAGGCTTGGAGCATTCAAGCAAGCTCCTGAAATCTTTTGGGAACCCCATTTGCAGGGGTTACACCTTCCTGCCTGGGAAAGCTTGAGCGTCCAGCGTCAAAAGTACCTACAAGTTTCAACTGCAACCATATACATTTGCATTAGGCTCGCACATGTAATCATCAGTCAATATATCATTTTACCAAGAACACATTTCTGAAACATTGCAGTACGTCACTCTTACACAGTATTACATACACATTGTGCCATAACTCAAGTTATTACCTCTTGTACATGAAACCTGAAAGAGGGGGCCTTCCCTATCAGTTACCTTGGGGCTGGATGGGGCAAGGGCACCATACTTAGAGGGCAACACAAGTAACTTGAGTTAGCACTGATGCTCAGTTTGGGCAATGAGCTCGGGACACATACACTCCTTTATGGACAACATTGAGAGGCAAATCCACAGGCCTCCCAAGGAATCATAACTGAGGTGCACCACAGGCTTTACAGCTCGACCAGTCTTTCTAGGGGAACTGTTACAGTCTCTGCACTTTGAGCCTCATTTTCAGCATTGTCCTCACTTGTCAGGAGTCTCCATGGGGGTAGAGAGGCTAGAACTTGGGGCACTTTCAGCTCCAGGAGTTACAGTTTCTGAGTCCACAACATTTGGCTCGCATGGAGAGCTTTGGACACTGGCAGTGGACTGTCAGGGCACTCAAAATACTCTTCTTGTTCGGGTGTATCACCAGTCTGCCCCAATCTATCATTTTCCTCCCGAAAACTCAAACAGTTCAACCATGCACAATGATTCCATTTCATCTGATCTGATGCTTTGCACTTCACTTTCTGGGAGCAATGGCTCCAGGGATGAAGCTGGGGGCTTAGACAGTCCAGAAGGCCCAGCTTTGTCTCCAGTATTGACTAGGGGATTGCCCCGAAACAATTGACTCAGTTCGTAAGAAGGATAGTATTCAAAGTCACCTCACTTTCTTCCGATATGGACTGACAGTCATGCTCAACTGGGACTTGTGGAGGGAACACTTTAACTTTGCTTCTGTAGGTGCAGACTTTCTTGATCTTTTCTTAGCAGCAGCTCTAGTCACTGGTCCAGAGGGGCATCTTCTAGGCCTCAGACTCAATTAAGATTTGTCCAATGGGCAGTAAATGATTTCTATGCATTGTTTTTACATCTTTTGAATTATTCTCAGGCCTTACTTTGTACACTGGCAGATCATCTAGTTTGCCCACTACAATGTGAGGGAGATGGTGCCATCTGTCAGCAATCTTGTGCTTGCCATACAGTCCCAGATTTCTTAGCATACCGATCTCCCTCCTGGAGTTCCTGTGCTTTCACCTTTTATCATACCTTTTTTGTTGGCCAGATTTCTTTTGGCAGCCATGGTTTGAGCCAGTTGGTACGCATGAGTTAGCTGGGCCTTTAACTTTTGCACATACTGTAAATAGTTGTCAGCTTGAACCCCATCAGGAGAGACCCCAAACACACATCTACTGGTAGTCGAGCTTCTTCCAAACATCAGGCGGTGGGGGAGAATCCAGTGGCATCACTTTTGGTGCAGTTATAAGCATGTACCAGGGTGCTAATTTGTTGGCTCCATCTAGGCTTGTCCTTTGGGTGCAGGGTGCCTAGCATATCTAGCAAAGTGCGGTTGAAACGTCTCAGGCTGTGGGTCCCCTGGGGTGGTAAGGAGTGGTTCTGGACTTTCGCACTCCCCACAGAGAAAGCATCTCTTTGATCAGACGACTCTCAAAGTCTCTCCCTTGATCAGAATGGATTCTTTGTAGAGCCCCATAGTGAACAAAAAAGTTTTCTACAAGTACTTTGGCCACAGTGGATGCTTTCTGGTCTTTGGTGGGGAAAGCTTGGGCATATCTCGTGAAATGGTCAGTGACCACCAGCACATTACTGATATTTCTTTGATCTGACTCCAAACTCAGAAAATCAATACAGACCAGCTCCATGGGTGCACTGGTGGTGATGTTAACAAGGGGCAGCCCTCTGGGGCAAAGCTTCTCTGTAAGCAGCGACTACAAGTTCGAATGTGTTGCTCCACATCAGCCCCATCTTAGGCCAATAGAATCTGATCTCACCAAGTCAAGTGTTCTGTCTATACCAAGGTGCCCCATGTGGTTGTGCAAGGACCTCAGTACTGAGTCTCGAAAGGCAGTGGGCAGCACTAGTTGTTGTTTGTCTACTTGTCCCCCTCTGTCTACTGTTTCTCTGTATAACAGTTTATTGATCAGTTTCAACTTAGGACCTTCTTTGTATAACAGTGCAGTTCTCAAATCAGTGGAGCGTAATTTGGACACATCTTTTCCTGCATAGAGGGCTTCTAAAGCTGCTTTGATCATGGGATCGTGGGATTGAGCCCGCCGATACTGTCATTGTCCAGCTGAGGCAGTGCACCAATGTTCATTGCAGAAAAGTGGCAATAAGCAGCAGGTATGCAATTCTCAGAGGTCAAGCAATCCACCATGCAGTCCACTGCGTCCGTGGACATTTGTTCCTCCCTGTCAAACTTCTCGCAGAGTGCCGAATGTCAGGTTCTGCCAATCGGACCCAATCATTCTGGGAACAGGCCTCCGGAGAGAGCATCAGCATCTATGTGGTTCAGACCTGCTCGGTATTCAAGAGCATAGTCATATGTAGATAATGCAGAAAGCCACCTATGGCCAGTGGCATCCAACTTAGCTGAGGTCTGCACATAGGTCAAAGGATTATTGTCAGTTTTTACTAGTATTTTAGCCCCATACAAGTACTCATGGAATTGGTCAACAATAGCCCACTTCAAAGCTAGGAACTCTAACTTATGTACAGGATAGTTCTTTTCGGATGGGGGTCAGGCTTCTACTGGCAAAGGCCACTGGTCTCAGGCCATTCTCGTGCTCTTGGTACAACACAGCCCCCAACCCTTGCAAGCTAGCATCAGTGTGCAGGACGTAAGGTTTTCTTGGATCGGCATAGGCCAGCACTGGAGCATGGGTAAGTTGATATATGATCTCATGAAAAGCAGTCTCACAATCAGGAGTCCAGTGGGCCCCAAATACTTCACTCGGATGAAAATACACTCTTTCAGTCTTGAGGGACGTTGACTTTTGGTATTTTTTGTGGGTTGGGGGATACCCTTGAGTAAGGTTAAGTAAAGGGCGGATCACTCTTGAATAGTCCTTGATGAGCGCCGATAATAACCACAGAATCCCAGGAATCTTTGCAGTTCTTTTAGATTTTTGGCTGTGGCCAGGTGGTCAAGGCCTCAACTTTACTTGGGTCGGTCTCTATTCCCTCGGTGGATACTATGTGTCCCACATACTTTACTGATGTTTGAAAGAATTGACACTTATCAATGGACAGTTTAAGGCCAAAGTCCTCCAGTCGGTCCAATACCTTAAATAATCTGCTCTCATGTTCCTCCAGTGAGCTGCCAAACACAATAACATCATCTAGGTATACCAGGCACTCTAGTAAGTTCATGTCCCCCACTGCACGCTCCATCAATCGTTGAAAAGTGGCTGGGGCACCTGAAATCCTTGAGGCATCCTCAGCGAATTCATAGAAGCCAAGCGGACAGATAAAGGCCGTCTTCTCTACGGTCCTCTGGGGCCATCGGGATCTGGTAGTACCACTCGCGGAGATCCAGCACAGAGAACCACTTGCTCCCGCTTAGGCAGTCCAAAGCATCCTGAATGCGGGCATTGTGTACTGATCAGGGATAGTCCGTCCGTTTAGGTGCGATAATCACACACATCCTTACTGTTCCATTCTTTCCTCACTACCACAATGGGGGAAGCATAAGGGCTTCTGGATTCTTGTATTACACCAGCAGCTAACATCTCTTGCAGATGCCGTCTCACATCATCTATGTCAGCAGGTGCCAGCGTCGAGACCTCTCACGAAATGGTCTTTCGTCATGCAGCCGGATATTGTGCTCAGCTCCTTGCACGCATCCTACATCCCATTCCTTTAAAGAAAACACCTGGTCTCTGGGCAAGCTTCTCACTGATCCTCACTTTCCATTCAGCTGGTAGCGGGAGTCGCCGAAATCAAACAAGTCAGGCGTTACCTGTCATTCTTCCTTGAACTCTTGCTGCTGGGTAGCACTGCAGTGTCTGCACAATGCACATTAGCCAGGATGCAACCTCTGTTTACTGAATGTCTCTTTCAGACACATTATGAACTTGGACCATTACCCTTCTGGCATAAGCATGGGCTCTAGCGGGCAAAATACTAGGCTTGACCAGCAGTCCCTCTGGCAATTTTCCATCGCCTGGTGCATCCAACATTAATATTTTATTCTTAACATCCTTTCTGATACGGACCTCTCCTGTAAGGTACACTGGGTATTTGGCGCCAGGATCAGAGACTCAGGATCCTTCTTCCATACAATTCCACGGTTCCTCTGGTTCTGTTTTTCAGCATCTCTCTGTGCCTCATAGGCCTTCTTAATTAAAGCCGAACTCTTAAAGCTCTACTAGTCTTTGACCCCTGTTTTTCATAACACAACTGTGCCAGCCTTCCGAACATATGAGCATTTGTTCCAATCAACAAAGGACACCATCATACAGTCCAGTGGGGGACACACTAAGGCTAGGGTCTCTACTTGTTCGGCCACTCCAGCCACGGAGGTGGGAAAGACAGCCAAATTCGATATACCCGAATAGGGTAGGCCTTCTCACTTAACCCCCATACATGCAGTCCTTCTAATGGTTGTAAGGGCACGCCTGACAAATGCTTTTGATACCAATCCTGGAACATAATTGTCACTTGGGAGCCACTGTCTATACAGCTCTTGTAGACACTCCATTCACCTTTACAGTGGTCTCCATGGAGGGACCCACTATTCTGGACCAGTCTGGAGAGGCGGTAGTGGGGCCTGGGCAACTGACCTTGCCACAAAAGGACGTGAATTAGCATTTTGGTGCCCTCACTGGGATCATGTCGCACCTCTTAACCACTGATTTCTTCTCCAAGCCTCCTTGTAGCCTATATGCAACTTTGTCAGTGTCTTTGGGGACTGGCATTCCCTTTTCATGTGCCCATCTTTCCCACAATTATAGCAAAACATACTTTCTGAGTTTGAGCTGGCCGAGGCGCCACACTGGGAGCCAGGGCGGGGTATTACTAACTGGAAACCTGGGTGCCATCTCTGTCTGCGGCGTGATAAGCATTTGAGACATCTCGCTGCTTCTCCACTTCCATGGTCAAGGAATTGAGTTTGGAGCTGTTATCAGCAGGAGATACATGGGTGGGTACCCCACCCCCCATAGCAGATGCAGTCGGATATAGGCCAGGGCCCGCATTTGCAGGCGTGGCCTTCATAAAGGACTGTTTTTGAATTCCCGGATCTCTCTCAACAGTTCGCCCCATTGTGGCATATCTTTTCCTTGTCAGAGCACTCATTGACTGTCAACCTCTGCCCTGAACTTCACTTGATGGGTCACCCTCAATCACTGGGTCGTAGCCACAGCTGTTGTGCAGGTACCTCCCGAGGTCGCCTTTCTCAACTCCTCAATTTCTCTCATTAACTCATCATAGGAGGGTGGGGATTCTAGTCGATTTGCCAGGCGTAACTGAAGCAACAGCAGTTCTGAGAAGGGGCAGACTTAAGGATTCTGTTCAGTCTGGTTCGGTCCAGTTCAATCGCTGGCAAACTACCCTTTCTGAGGCATTCTTGCAACAATTTTTCCAGCCGAGACATACACAGACAACAACTCCCTTGGTACTGTTGTGCATTTCTTACTCTCCACCATAGGTCCATCAGAATCTGGGCCCCTACACATTCTCCAAGGCCTCAAGATAGGCCTGTGCAGTCGCTTCAGGGTTACTGGCCCGTTTAGCACGGATGGTAGCCAGGCAGGACCGGAGGCTCTCACTCAACCCTCTTTCGCTCTGCCTCGAGCATTGCCATTCTAGCACTTGGGGCAACATAGTCTATCCAGGTCTCCCAGTCATCCTCCCTTGGGGTGGGAGGGTGCCAGAGAAGATCCTCAACCTTCGTAAGAGTCGTGACTAATGGCAGGTGCAGAAATAGGAGTCTGCATTGGTTCAGCCACCATTACGGGCACTGGAGCAGGAGAGGGTGTTGGGGGAGGAACACCCCCAGGTGGCAAGAATAGTTTCTTCAAGTCCTCCACAGTTTTC
The DNA here is from genome assembly GCA_016271365.2 of Neoceratodus forsteri. Classification (NCBI taxonomy): domain Eukaryota; kingdom Metazoa; phylum Chordata; order Ceratodontiformes; family Ceratodontidae; genus Neoceratodus; species Neoceratodus forsteri. The sequence continues at coordinate 504,167,393 of CM028132.1, forward strand.
CCCTCTCCCAGCAACCATTCAGCAAATTTCTCCTCAAAAGTTTCGGATAGTGGTGGGGGCTGATTCCCCTGGTCTTTACTGTCCTTAGTTATCACTTCCAAGCAGTGAGGGCTCCTCTGGGGTAATGGTCTGTGGCACTTGGAGCTATCTATGGGATCCTTAAACTCTACTAGGGCCAGGAAAGTGTGGGTGAGCAGATTAGCATGCCGACCCACCACCACAGGGTTTTGTAAACCTTCCACCTTGGAAAGTACTCCCTGCACAGTGTCCGTGATTGATACCCAGGGGATGTCCAGGATAAGCATAGGATTTTGGGGTCGATCTCCTCCTCAGTACACCACTCCACCAGCCGGTGCACAGCCACTTCTGTCGGGGTACCATTTTTTCTTAACAGTGGTTTGTAAATATGGCCACTAGAGGACACACAATCCCAGCGGTGAGCCTCCAAGATGTAACCCCTAGATGGCGCTATCCCAGGGGCTACTACCCCTGCCTGATTTGCTACTAACAGGTTGAGGGGCCTGGATCCAATGGCGGGTGCCTCCACCCAGAGGTCAGGGTTTGCAATAGTTAAACTAACTTGGTCACAGCCCTCTGGGACACTGCAACCCCCCTTTCTTCCCACTAGTGGCCCACACAATATATCAGAATTACCTTCACAGTATACACTTACCCCCAGGTCTGGTTCCGGCACTGGGACCTCCTGTGAAATGAGATACAGTGCAACAATCACAGTACAGTACTTTAACATAGACAAATACCTCAGGCAGTATAACTTTGCTGAAACAAGCAGCTCTGATTTATTTAGGGGGATATAACAAGGACAGGGGGAAATCAGGTTAATTAGCTTATCACTCTAATAATCTCATTTCCATGGCTCTGTGCACAGGCCTATCCCTATCAGTTACTGTCCCTGGGTACCCAAGCCCTAGTGGCTAGTCCAAACCGTGGCAGCTGGTAGGGGCCCTTTCACACAGAGAAAAGGAGAATTAAACAGTCAGCAGTACAGTAATTCCATTTGGATTTAATGTGGCAATTCAACAGGAGCGACCCTGAATTAGTACTCACGACCTCCAAATAAGATAGGGTCCTTCAATGTCAGCAGGGCTCACTTGAGGTACACAAACCTCTTCACACATCCATATAAAAGAAAGCACTATACCAGGCAGGCTGCATCTGTATCCCGATCGCAATTACTGCACAATACCCGAGAACACACAGCAGATTCAGTTCCTGACAGACCGGTGCAATTTTCAGCAATTCTTCCAGTCTTCACAGGTGAGCCTGGTTTCTACTCTTCAGAGATCCTTGATTCTTTTCACAGGACGGATTCAGTCCTAACAAGCTGCAGACCGGAACTCTGGGCCTTACACACGTTTTTGACTAGAACTGCACACTGAAAAGCACAGGGCTCCTTCCTTCTTCACTGCCAAAGCTCAACTGAAACTCCAACCGACAAAACCGGCACTTCCTTTGAGTTCCTCCCAGTTCTTGACTGGATTGGCTGTCACTCACAATAGACTGCTGCTGTTGGTCCAAAAAGGCACTGAAGTCTAAACTACATCTCCCAGAGTCACTGCCCATACAATCCTCTTGTGGCTGGCTCAGATTATGAGTCCAAGTTCTGATTCGTCCAAGGCACCATTTTAGAGCTAGCTTACCCCACACTGATTGGTCCAGTTCAGCAGTTCAAAACTAGAATGGGGAACTAGCAGACACAGTTCTGACTGCAAAGAAAGCAGGTTAGACAAACTGTAATTTCATTATTACTCTAAATAATTTCTGGCAAACAGTTACATCTTTCAGATAGGTTCCTTTGCACCCTAGTGACTGCAAAATGAAGTGAATTGGCAGCAGCTTGAGTGGTACTCAATCAAAGAACACACAGTCCCCATACAACTAATTATGTCTGCAAGCAGACAGCTCTTAAAGAGACAGTACCAGAGGTTCTAAAACACTCACTGATAAATGGCTTAAATGCCAAACAATATTCAGGCTTGGAGCATTCAAGCAAGCTCCTGAAATCTTTTGGGAACCCCCATTTGCAGGGGGGTTACATTTCTAAAACTAAACTGCCCCCACTACACACACACACACACACACACACACACACACACACACACACACACGTACACGTGTAGCAGTGTCAGTGGCTCAGTAGGTAGCACACTCGCCTCTGAGGCCGGGAGATCAGAGGGCTGTGGGTTCAGTTCCCACATCTGGCACTTGGGTTAATATCCCAGTACTGACACTGTAATGCAGCATGAGAGGGGTGCTGCATTTCTGAGGTGCCGTCTTTTGGATGAGACATTAAACCGAGGTCCCATCTGCCTGAATTGGTGGTAGTTCAGGTGGATGTTAAAGATCCCATGGCACTTATCGAAAACAGTAGGGAATTTCCCGTGTCCTGGCCAAATTTCCCTCATTCACTAAAAATACCACCAACAGCTTAATCTGGTTCAAGGTCAGTTGGCATTCATCTGTATCCCCCTCCCCCGGGTCGTGCCTGAAAATAGGCAGGTTTTGTCTAGTGCACTTACCCGGTCAACAAAAGCTAAATAAATAAAAAAGTGCACTCTGTTTCATTTTAATAATGTTGTTCCATACCCCCCCCCCCCCAAGAAGGTACAACTTCATTAAAGCTAGAATTGCACAGATCCTTCAGGACAATGACATCAATGAGGAATCCCATAGTATTATGCAGTATACTCTGAAATTAGTCCTCGGGGGGAGATCTTATTTGTTATGTCTCTTGCATGAAGAAGTTAAGTGAGGAAAAACTTCAAAAGCTGCAGGATCATTTAGCCTCCATGCAACAACTTCATGCACAGAACAATGCTACATTGATATCACAGCTACTGAAGCTGAAAAGAGAAATACAAATGATTCTGAATGCTAAAACTAAATGCACTTTAAGATACTTGAAACAACGCTTTTATGGAGGGGGCTCTAGAGCCTCTAAAGTGCTGGCCTACCATCTGCATAAGCAGATCTCTCAGCATACTATCACTCACATTAGAGACCCTAAAACTAACACGGTGATGACAGACCAGGTTAAAATTCTAGATGTTTTCAGACAATATTATGCTGACCTATTTTCCCAGGGCTTGATCCATTCTGCTGTAGAATTACAGATATATCTGGAACCTCTGGGCCTACCACTAGTGGCTCCTGACAAAGCTTAGGACCTTTTGAACCCAATAATGCAAGAAGAGTTAGTTAATACTATCAGAGACTTAAAAATAGGAAACGTCCTGGCCCTGATGGTTACACCCCTGGCTTTTTTAAAGCCGTCAAGGATTTATTAATCCTCCTTACCTCAAGTCTTCAGAGAAGTTCCGGGTGGTGCTGCTACTCCTGCAAACATGGAGTCAAGCCACAATTTCCACTATTCTAAAACCTACTCAAGATAAGACCTATTTCAGTAATTAGTATTGATGAAAACATGCTCACTTCAATACACTAGCACACAGACTAGATAAATTATTGCCCACTCTGATCAATGGAGACCAAGCAGGGTTTATCAGGGCCAGGTAGATGCAAGACAAAATAAAAACAACCCTGCACATACTGCACCACACCACCCAATCCAACACATCCTTTCTTACGTGAAGTTTAGATGCTGAAAAAGCATTTGATCAAGTGGTGTGGAGATTTCTATTTTGCAGTAATGACCCAGATGCAATTTCCTGCTTCCTTTATAGACATTCTTTCACAAAGCCAAGTATCATAGCACCCAGGCCTAGATAAAGGTTAACGGACAGATCTCCCCTACTTTCAGCTGTTCAGGTTTGGTTGCTGGCTATGCCGGTATAGCTGCTATTGCAAATGGGCTGCTAGATCTAGATTATCTCTCCCGTTCTGTGTCTCTACCAGCCACCAAGATTAATTGTATGTATTTTTCTATATTTTGTTATGCCATGGATAGTACATATAATAAAAAGTTTTTGTAGTGTGTTTTGTGGCAAGAGTTCTGGCTTTTCAAGGCCATAGATATTGCAAATAGTGCATTACATAGCTATGGGGAGGCGGGTGCACCATCACCATCTGTATTTTCATTAAGGGTAGCACCCCTCCTGTAAAACATCCTCAGGTTCGAATTAAATTTAAAAAAATGAAATGCTCTGTAGCTCTACTACAAGAGACCCACCTCTCTCCTAGCGAGCACGTCAAACTGCACAGAATGTGGGTGGGGCAGGTACAGTATACCTCCTACCCTTATAGTAAGAAGAGTGGTATTGCTGTGCTTATTTATATAAATGTTCCCCTGTACGTTACAGACACCTATTGTGATCCAGAGAGTAGATTTATTTTGGTGACTACAACTTCCTGTAACTAACAGATCTCATTTTTAATGTCTCTGCCCTGAATACAGATTCTTCTCATTTAAGTAGCAGACCATGCCCCCTGACTTTGACTTATCATGGGTGATTTTAACTGTACTCTGGAACCCCAGTGGGATAAATCCCATCCCTCTAATGTCCAGAGACTTTGTATGGCTAAAACAATTGTAGATAGTTACACTCACTTACTGTAGGTTTTAAAGGTGTTTGGAGATTCCTGCATTCTTATAAGAGGGATTTTTCATTTTACGCTCACTCACATTGCACATAGTTCCATCTCAATATGTGTTTTATCACTGAAATCTGGTAGTGGAGTATAAGATGTGCCCTGTTTTTTTCTCTCTCCAGTAGTGCTCCCCTGTCTGTTACACTCTCCGTTCAGCCACAAATCACACAAAAGCTTTGAAGATTAAATGTTGCTTTCTAGTAAAGGCAGCTAATTGCATCAGCATTAAAGATCAAATGCACACCTATTTCATAAAAGTTTGAATTCACTTGAATACATGTTCCTGTGTCATGATTAGTGTTTCCTAAAAATATCATGCTGTTTGGTTTTGTGGTTTTCTTTAAATCAGCATCTGGTAATGTGCTCTGCAGTAACTGAAACAGTGAAGAAACAGTGAAGATGTTTCTGTCCCTGTCAGTGAGCAATGACATCATACCTGTCCTGCCTGCTGCTTCACCAGTTAAATCCCTGGTTGACTGAATAAGCTGTTGCAGTTCCTAGTTAGAGCAGTCTGTAGAGCTAATTGTTTTCGCTGAGAGTTTAATAACCCATCTGGCTTGTATTTAGAGAGATATGCTTAAAATCTATCTTTCTGTTCTCATAAAAAGTTGCTCATTCGGGGAGCAGTGCTGAATTTTAGTGGCATGAATGAATGTGAGAAATGTATTTGTCTGCATCACAAATGTCAGTTCTCTGTCATCAAAACTCTGCATTCTATTCTGGCTAACACAAGGTTGTTTAATGATATAAAATAAATCTGCATTCTGTTAATTCATAGAAGCAGTGTGTCTTTGATGTAACCTCAATAAATAGGTTCATGTGAGAACAATTTTTTTAAGTCAGATTGACAAACATGTGTCTGCCACACTGCTATTTTAGGAGTATGTACTGTATGAATTCATAAAATTCAGTTCTTTGTGAGGTTCTATGTGAAAATATATCATGTATGTATATAACTAGAAATACTACATGGCATCTCAATGCCCCTGTCTCCTGCCTGTCAGTTGAGGCTGCTGCACCCCACTTCCCTCTGTCTCCCACCCCCACAGACAGGGCCAATGCACACTGTTGCCCCTTTACCTGTCTCCATAGACAGGGCTACTGTGCTCTACTAAGCTGTAGAGTCCCAGGGCCACTATTTTCATAGTTTGGGCTGCTGGATCATGCTGCCACAGGCCACCAAAGGTGTTTTTTTTTGCTGCACCCTGCTACCCACTTGCATTGCCCCAAATGGACAGGGCTGCTGCACCACATGCACCCCATCACACAATCAAGGCTACTGTACCCTGATTCCCCACTGTGTCCTGCACCACAGTCAAGGCTTCTGCACCATGCTGTCCTCTGTCCCCTGACACCACTGTGCTGTGTTGCATCACAGAGCATCTTGCCCTCACAGTTAGAGTTGTTGCACCATGCTGATCCCTGCCACTAGAATGAGATCCTTTGGTACACTGCCCAAAACTGCCTGATAGAAAATAACAAAAATACTTTCATCTTGTGTTATAGGGTGGGGGACAGAGGGTAGCAGGGTGTGGCAGCCTCATATGAGGGCAAGAGACAGGGGGCTTTTGAGGTAAGGAAAAGGGGCCAGCAGAGAGCTGCTGCCTCAACTGTCGGGCAGGAGACAGCGGCATCAGGATGCCATATACTACCTTATTTCTAGCTATACACATACATGATGTATTTTCACATAGAAACCCTCAAAGAACTGAATTTTATGACTTCATACAGTACATGTTCCTGAAATAACAGAGTGTGGCAGATACAGGTTTGTCAATCTGACATGTAAGCAACATTGTTATCAAATGAACATATTTATTGAGGCTACATCAAAGACACACTGCTTCTATGAATTAATGGGATGTAGATTTATTTTATATCCATTAAACAACCCTGTGTTATATAGCCAGAATAGAATGCATCATTTTGATGACTGAGAACTGACATCTGTGATGTAGGCAAGGCAATTTCTCACAGACATTCATTCATACCACTTCAGTTCAGCACTGAACCACAAATGATCAACTGTTTATGAGAACAAAATGATTTTAAGCTAAGCTCTCTGAACACAAACCAGATGGGTTAGTAATAGAGAGAGATTATCCCCCACCATAAACTTAGAGTGAAAACAATTAGCTCTACAGACTGCTCTAACTAGGAACTGCAACAGCTTATTCAGTCCATCAGGTGCTTAATTGGTGAAGCAGCAGGCTGGACAGGTATGATGTCAATGCTCATTGACAGGGACAGAATCATCTTCACTGTTTCTCCACTGTTTTCAGGTAATGCAGAGCACATTAACAGATGTGGATTTAAAGAAAACCACAAAACTAAACAGCATTATATTTTCAGGAAATATTAATCGTGACATAGGGATGTGAATTCAAGGGAATTCAAGCTTTTTATAAAATATGTGCATTTGATCTTTAAACAAGAAATCATTAAATACTTAGGGAATAATGACATCAGTGATGCCTCAGCTGATCAGAGGGTGCCTGATTGCGATGACCTCAACAGATTCTAAATTGGCTGTGGAGAAACAGTTGGAACTTGAGGGCAGGTCAGCTAAGGCTGAGGCACAGCATAACAAATCTAACCTAAATGCATTCTCTAACCTGATGTATGTACATATGGTTTGAAAACAGATGTGAAATGTATGAATATCCCTACTACTTTACTTTGTTATTGTTTGGTATCTCAAAGGTCTCAGTACTCCCAGACACTATAAGTGATCACTCACCTACTATCTGCTCCTGGGCTAACAAATTCACCAAGGCTCCCAGAAGGTAATTCACACCAGGGTTCTAAAACAGGGGCACCACCAGCTGCTAAAATGCCACCTTAACAGGCTGGACTAGGCTATTATTGATACATTAAATGACACTGTCAAAGCCTTGGATCTCTTCGTCAACCGCTTTACTGCTGCTTATGATATATAAGCTCCACTCAAATGGATGAAGGTCAAAGGCAGACCCAACCAGGACCTATAGAGATACAAAACTGCAAGAAATAGCTGCACTCGAGCAATACAGAATGCCAAAAGCAAATATTTCAGGGAGTCACTGACAAGCTCCTGGGGTGACGGGAAAAAATTCTGGAATAATATTAAAGACTTCACAGGCAAGGATCCTAAAACTCCTCCCACAATGCTCAACATTGATGGAACACCTACACAAGACCTGGGCATTATCGCCAACACCTTCAATAATGCATTCTCAAACCTCAGCAGTGCCCTCCCACCTGACTTCTTCAATGCCACTTCCTCTAGCACCCCCATGGCATGACATCCCATGTACATACAGCTCCACAGTTTTCCTTCAAGGAGGTCCCTATGCATATAGCCAGATCCTATAGTCTCAAGGCCATCTGCAAAGCTGGGTACAGTGCCGACACTCTTGACCTGTAGCTGATGGTGCTAGTCCTAGATGATATCCTTAAACCTCTGACTAAGATCTTCAACCTCTCACTAAGGTTGGACCAATTCCCAACACTCTGGAAACAGGCATCTATTACACCAGTCCACAAAAGTGGTGACAAGTCACTGCACACCAACTACAAGCCTATCTCCATCCCTCCCCCCTTATCCAAAGCACTCGAATGTTTAGTCTCGGACCAGCTAGTCGAGTACCTGGACAAGTATGACATCCAATGCCTGGAACTGCACGGCTTCAGAAAAGGACATAGCACCACCACCACACTGCTGGAATTTACAGGGCTCATAAATGCCACCCTCGACCAAGGTAACTGTGTAGGAGGCAGTATTCATCGACCTTACTAAGGTCTTTGATACCATTAACCACCCACTTCTACTTATGTAACCGTCAACCATCGGGCTGTCTAATGACGCACTGCCCTGGTTCGCTAGTTAACTTGGGGGAAGGGTCCAGCATGTTAGGATTGTTGGTGTCACCTCTGATGGAAAAACAGTCCTTTCAGAAGTTCCGCAGGTGTCCATACTTGGCTCACTATTCTTCTCTCTTTTCGTGAACAACCTCCCTAGGGTTTGCCACCAGAAAATACTACAACATGCAGATGATGCAGTCCTATTTACTAGTCATAATGACATCAAATACCTGGAGTGTCAGCTGCAGTGTGACTTTAGGCATGTAGAAGAGTGGTTCAAAGATCACAAGCTTGTCTTGAATTATACCAAAACCAAGGTCATGACCTTCTGCAATGCACAGAGTAAGTACAAATTTCAGTCCCTCACCATTAAGAAACAGTCTGGGACTTCACTTGAACATGTGCCCAAGTTTAAATATCTTGGCATCATACTAGACAGCTCCCTCACCTATGCACAGCACATCAACAATGTAGCAAAAGCCGCCAACATATGAATCGGTCTGCTCCACAGGTACAAACACTGCATGACTGTGGATGCCCTTAGACTGGCTATCTACAGCTCTGTCACCTCCATCATTGACTATGGTCTAGCTATCTATGGCTCTGTTTCTCCTACTGCTCTCCACAGGATATCGATGACACTCAATAAAGCCTGCAGACTCCTAACTGGCGCTGCCTGCCAAACTTATACCTGTGACCTGTACACACAGGCTGGTTGGCTTCCACTTCATAGTAGAATTCAGTATCAGATGTGCCTGATCTCCAAGAAGGTCCTCCTGGGGCTCATGCTGCCTGATGTTCAAAGGCTCCTCATGACATACAACAGTACCCGGCATACACATAGTGCTCAACATCAAACCTTCCTGGTCCCTAGATGCAGGACCACAGTGGGTCAAAGGTCATTCACCTACAGAGCTCCTCAGTGGTACAATGCCCTTAACAATGAAGTACTTACACCTGAAACACTTGGACCCTTTAAAAGGCAACTCCGTCTATACTTAACAACAACCACACAATGTGACTGCTTCCCCTAGTGGCAGCCTCCTCTCTCACCTCAGTCTAAGGTGATCTGTTTACCCTCCCAGCTTTCTCCCCTATCACCTGCTTCCTTCTCCTACCCATACCCTTCCCCACCAACACCCTGCCCTACCCTCCACCTCCCCTTTCGTAGGCACTTACAGATCTTGGGTCCCCTAACCACTGCCTACCCTGCACTCTTGCTACCTGTCCATCACCTTCTGACAAGGGCCCCCTCAGCCTGCCCACACTCTCTTTAACCCTGCTATCCTATATTCACTATCTTCTATTTAATGTACTGTCTGCTATGAAATGTCTTTTCTCATTAACTGGATCATTATGTCTCTCCATTATGTACTGTAAATTTATAGCCTTGCCTTCAATGTGTTAATCCTGTAACCATGATCTACCTATGTAAGTATGTTCCCCTCCATCATTTGACATGGAACCTTTATAAACGAGCAGTAATTGCTCAAAGGTATTTGTAATCCTAGAGTTTAATAAAAAAAAAAAGATTTTACAAAAAAGAAGATGGGAAAAAACATGACAGAAGTGAAAGGGATTAAGCTATACTTATTGAAATGTACTGCAGCCAAAGCAGAGGGTGGTCTCAGATGTACCTGACAGAAACACTGTCTTAAAGGAGTAGTACCATCATAATTTGCAAAAACATATGTTGTACAGAGTGTTTTGACTTGTGTATATAGTCCTGGTGTGTTCTTCCCTCTGTTTGCTATTAAGAGTTTGTTCTTACTTAGCCTGTTAGTTATATGGCAATTTTATGGCCCCTGGGCATCTCCATTATAGTAAGCTTTATTGCTCTTCTTTTTCCTACAATGTCTCTTATACCATGTGACAGTGATGTGTCTGGTGCCACTAATTCAGCAAATACTAGAGATACAGTAGGAGTCTGATGTTCTGGGCTCCATTAAATAGCTCTAATTCAATATTTTTGTTTCCTATGTGTGTGTCAGGTCTAGCCAGCAGGAGCAAATATTTTGCTTTTGCAACTTTTCATTTCATCAAACTACACACAACCATAAAAAGCACAGAAATCACCCCAGATCATTAGTGCTATGAATTAGTAAAGACTCTGTTTCCCTACAGAAAAACCTACTCAATTAGCCCTCAAATATTTGTTAAACTGTAAATGTACTGTAGACATTAGCGCTCATTGGATAAGGAAAGTTACTTAACATCACAGCTGTGCTGTTGTAAATTGACTCTAAACCAGTGCTTGCTGAATGTTGGATGCATCACTATCGCATGGGACAGGAGGCATTTTAAACTCCCTACCACAGGTCTGCAAAAATACAAAAACATTTTCTTTACACTGATGATGCAGTGATCCTCATAAATGATCCCAGCTTCCAGGATGTCAGAAAAAATCTAGTTATTGATTTTGAACATGTTCAGAACTGGTTTTTACTAAACCTACTGGTACTAAATGAGAAAAAAACTGAATCTATGGCCTACTATAGCCATAGAAAGAAACTGGCAGCAAAGTCACTCCTCTTGTTGCGTGTCCTTAAGGACGCTGACATAGAGCAAATAAAAACTATTAAATATCTTGGGTTTACACTGGACCATTCTCTGACCTTTGACCAATATGTACACACTACGATAAAAGTCATCCATCAAAGACTGGGTGCACTCTATAGACTAAACTCACTTCTCACCCTCTCCATAAGAATGCTGCTATCCCACAGCTTTGTTCTCCCAGTCATTGACTACAGCCTCCTGGTCTATTACTCTACCAGCAAAGGGCTTTTAGCCAAGGTGAGGACCTTACTAAACCAGGTAGCTAGATTCGCTACCCAGTTACCATACTCCACTCACCACTGTGTTCTTTACACTCAGGCTGGGTGGCTGCCTCTCTGTCACAGGTATTTACTTCACTTAGGCATTCTTGCCAAAAAAGTTACCCTAGATTTTGGTCCTGCTTCATTTTACAATATCTTCACTGAACACATCAGCCCAGTTTCTACTCAATCCTCTTTGTTCTTTCAATTCACTGTGCCCAAAATGAGAACTAACAGTCAAAAGTTTCTTTTCTACACCCTCCCTTCCTTTTTTAATTCATTCTCAGCATCTATAGTAGGCGTTGGAACTCCCTAAACAGTTTTAAACATGATCTGCAAAACTTCCTATTGTCGAATAGCCAGTGAAACTGCTACCCTAAATAGCTAAGTGCTAATGTAATTCACATCACTTTATTTTCTATTCAACTGATGCACTGTAACATGTTCACTGCTGTATCATAATATTTCATTCAATGTTTTGTATTACGTTTCAATGTTTGTAATTTTATATGTTCTTGTTGACCATGAAAATGGCCCTTGGCTCATGGACTTTCCAGAGTATAAATAAGCAAAACAAAACAAATAATCAAAACAAGAAGAGCAGTAATCCATGCTAAGATGGAAAGCCCCTGTGGCAATAAAACTACCGTAAAACTAGCAGGCTAATTAAAAAAAACACCTAATTGCAAACAAAGGGAATTACACACTATGACTACACACACAAATCAAAACACTCTGCACAACATACTATATGTTTTTGCAAATTCTGAATGTACTACTACTGGTAATAGAGCAGGCCGATTACTGGCCATACAACTTGTAATAAAACGGCCCTCCTTACAAATCAAAGCCCTACAGGAAAAGATTTAAAAACAGCTACAATTATCACTCCCCCCATAGCAACAGCTGATACATTTGTTGTCTATTATGTGGCTTTGTATGCAGATCCCACTCTAATCATACAGATGCAGAATCAAATGCTTTTTTTCCCTCTGGATCTCCCTAAACTAATAGCCCAGGGGATGGTTCAATTAGATCCACCAATAACACAAAAGGAGACCCAGGAGGCTAAAAACTTGTGGAATGGGAAAGCCCAGGACTCTCATGATTTTTTTGGGGAATTTATAAGCTTTTTCAGGTAGAATGTTTGGAACCTCTTCACAAAGTACTTGCCTGGAGCTGGAGGAGAAGGCCTGTCAGAGAAAGTGGAAAGAGGCATTAGTGTCTGTTTTTGCTCAGACGAAGACCAACTTTGCTGCAGGGCATACAGGCATATAGCCTTGATTATTGTAGATCAAAGAATATTCACAAATATGTTGTTAACTGGGTACATGTCATTAAGAGGAAGTTACTTTATTGGAACCAATGTGGTTTCTTGCCACACAGACACTCTTTTGATACTGGCAGATGTCTCCTAATCATTAACTCTTTCAGTTATGGATTTCTATTGACATTGAAAAGATATTTGACACAGTTAATTGCAGCTATCTGTTTCATGCCCGACAGCAGTTTGGATTTGGGCCAGAATCTCTCCTGGCTCTTGGCCTTGTACTCCTCACCTGCAGCCCACGTCAATGTGGTCTTTCTCAGTTTTATGAGCTCCAGCAGGAAATAAGGTAGGGGTGTCCTCTCTTGCCTATCCTCATAACCATAGCTATGGAGCCCTTGGTGGCAGCTATTGGACTACATTAGGAAATAAGAGGAGCACTGTGTGATACCGAGGGGCAAAAAATCTCACTCTATGCAGACAAAACCCTCTTGCTGATTCAAGTGTCAATTTTTATTGTTTATCTCCTATTAGCCATTACAACCAAACAGATACAGTCAATTCAAATGCAATACAATAAAGCATCTTTTTACAATTATGCTTAAATTCAGTTGTACTTAAATACAAAAGATTCACATCAAAATCAATTTTAAATAGAGAATAATGGATAGGCAAGTGTGTGTTATGAATATTTTTTTCACTCCCGAGGTGTGTGAGGGCCCATATACCTTGAGAGGCGAGAAGCCTTGAGGGGTTTATGCAGTCATCACACAATCGAAGAGTGTGAAAAAAATATTCATAGGCACACACTTACCTATGTATTATTTTTTCTAATTGCTGTAAGTATGGTTAAATAGAACTAGTCCGTTTGACTACTGAGGTGGCGACGCATCTATGGAATGACTGGTGAGACAGATACTCATATGAAATTCACAGAGGTGACCGTGAGATTATTGTGAAAATAGATGATCCTTGTGGGAGAAACTGTGGGTAGTGCTCGAGACGTGTTTAGCGTGAACTACTGCTGCATTCTTTTTCCACTGTAAGCGACATTCTGTGAAAATGCCATAATAACTCAATTTCGGGTAATTACGGCATTTTTTGCTCAAGTAAAATGGGTTGTTAAGGGGGGGGGTCACCAGTAATTATAATAATCTTAACAGCCAAGTTACTTCAATAAAATCCCTCATTCTTCAAGCCTAGAAGCAGATTTCACATATCACAGTGTGTTTATGATTCTGATTGTTTATAGCTTAGACTCTTTTTGTTTTCCACTTCTCTCAGGAAGGCAATGACATTCTTTGCAACTATCTCAATAGTAGGGTTCAGTAAACTATTTACTGTAATATATCTTCATCAAATGTGTACAAATTATTCAAAAGAGTCCCAAGTCATTTATTCCTAATTTACTTACATGTTGGCAGTATAAAATAACATGGGGTAAATTTTCTTTTGCCTCTTTATTACATTTGCATGACAGATCTTTTTCGGATTGATTTAGATAATTATCCCCCCCCTTTGCTCAATTTAGAGCTTCATTAGATAGCTTAGCATTCAACCATTGCAATTTATTTGGATGATAGGTACATGATTTGAGGACAAATATTTTGTATATAATGTGATTTTTTTAATAACCATATGGAACAAATGTGTTTTATTCTGACTTACTGTATACGTAATTTGTACGTTTTGTATATTTTATGTATTTCCAATGTTTATCCTCATCGAATGCAGTTGTAAATGAGAGATTTCTCTCTATTTGCTTTCAATAAAATGATGATGATGATGATTTAAATTACTTTTCTCATATCTAGCCTTCAGTATTTTAGGCATAAAAATATGTAGTCTGTGCTTTATAAAACATCTACTGTCTGTATTGTCCATTAATAGGAGCAACTACAGTTCCAATCTGTGTTCCCTTTTATTTTGTGCATACCATGGGCTTATTCTTAACATCCTTACTCTATTATGTCTTCCTCCATTGAGTTCTCCCAAAGAATTGTTTTTAATATTGAGATATAGGCTTGACTTGTTAAAATATTCCTTTCAATGCCCCCCCCCCCGTGACGTTCACAACCTGACTCTACAAGTTATACTTTCACATCTGTCAACCAAGGAGATTGAGTATCAGTACCAAACCATGTGTTCTTTTCTAGCAGACAATTTTTGTTACTCTTTGCCCTAATGATGCATCAATCTTAACCTGGTAAGTCAACATTTTTAATTTGACCATTATTTCTATTTTGATACTTCCCAAATCAGCTCTCGATATTTCTGCCTGGATTGATTTAGGAATTTGGAGCATTGCCCTGCAAAAGGCTTTACATGGTTGTTCCAGATTTCCCAAATTCTCTTGTCCCCAAATCTCCATGATGTACAGTATAAAGCCCTGTTGTTCATTTTGGCATCAGCAGCCTCTGGTGGTGGAAACCATGACCATCGACCATATTTATTATAAAATCTATAGACCTGACTTGATCTGATTTAGTCTCACTGTAACAGTTCCTTCTTTGACTCACACCTGTTTGTTATTATTTGCTAAATGTAGCCCTCAATAACAAAAAGATTTAACCGTTGCTAAATTATCACCTTCCAGTATTCAAGTTCTTCACATTTTTTCATACCATTCACTAATATTTTGCATTTAGCGTTACTGATCTGTGAAAAATATTCTTACACAGTAATGTTTTGCCATTGTTAATTTCCTTTGTAAGTCAATTGGGTTATCAGAAATGAAAACCAAATTATTGGTGTACGTTAACACAGATACTGAGACTCCATTAATGATCAGTGAATGTCCCTTCCTATGTTGCAGACTATTAATAAATAAATGAAAAAGTAAAGGGAAGAGAAAGGGAAAGGGAAAATGGAAATTGTTTAACCAGGAAAGGCACACTAAGCTGGAGCTTGTTTTCAGGTGCAACCTGGGAGCAAAAAGAAGCTAAGCGACTTGCTCAGGGTCACATAGTATGCAACTGGGGGCTGATGGGATTTAAACCCAGGTCTCTAGATTTTCAGCTCACTGCCCTTAACCACTGCATTATTCTGCCTCCTCAAAGGGGCCAGCAGGCAGCCTGGCAGCAGTTTGGATTTGGCCCACACTTTCTCTCATGACTCTTAGCCTTGTACTCCTCACCTGGAGCCCATGTCAATGTAGTCCTTTCTCAGTTTTATGAGTGTACCCCTACACTGGTACCTTTGAAATTTATTATAGTATCAGTTTGGTCATACCTCACTTGCTGATTAGTAACCCTCAGCAATCTCTGTCACCAATATTAAAGCTCTTAGAACAGTATGGGAACTTATCAAAGTTTAAAGTAAACTTCAACAAGGCTGAGGTCTTTTTTTGATCTACAGGTTGTATTCTCCTGAGCTGGAGCTGCTGACTTCCCCCCCCTGGCTGCCTCCCACCCCCCAGTCCCATCACCTGGCTTCTCCAGGACTTACCTTTCTCCACTGCCCTCTGCCACAGGACTGTGCGAGGTGCTTGATCACTGGCTGGGTCCAGGGGGAGGCAGTCATCATGCTCCAGCCAGAGGTGGGTTTTTTTTTTCATTTTTCTCCCTGAGTCCACAAGAGGTGAAATGGGAGAAATGTGAGAGCTCTGCCTCTGTGGAGATTTTCCTGGCACCCTGAACATGGGATCCCTTCCCTGCATATATATGGTTCACTCGAATTGCAACCCAGACACTTCTAGGTGACCATCAAACTGCGAATCACCCCTACTCCACCCTCAAGAGAAGAGCAGTCCTAGGGATGCTCAGTCCTCTCTCCCTGGCCAGCCCCTGAGCAACCCACATCTGTTTCCAAACATGGGTCACCAACATGGTAGGAGGTGAGGAGCCCAGTGCTTCAGCCCTCCATGCCACTGGGCCAGCAAGACTGAAGTCTTGGCTTTGAGTGTGGTCATTACCCCAGAACTTCAAGAAGTAATACCTATTTTGATGGGCAACTAAAGGGTTTAAGTACCTGGGTATCATACAAGTTTAGAAAAGCACTTGTTATAAAGAGCTAATTACCCCCCACTTTAATTGCTATTAAAATGGCACATTTAAATACTATTATTCCTTTAACTAAGGGAAGATGTGTAGAAACTATTAGAATGAATGTGCTGCCATGTCTGCTCTACTCTTTACACTAACATACTAATTGCCAGCAGATTAGGCCTTATGGTCTATCGAGTCTGCTTGAACCTCAGATCCCTAGTTGGGTACCAAGGCCCTCCCCCCCTTGTGTTCCAGAAACCCCTATAATCCATCCCCACTCCCCCTGGGCCAGGCCATCATCTGATACATCCACTTTCTGTGTCTGTCCCACCCTCTCTTGAAGCCCTCCACTGTGGATCTCTGAACCAGATCACCAGGAAGCACATTGCAAGGGTCCACCACCCTCTCAGTGAAAAACCTCCTCCTCTTTCCCCCTCACCCTTCCACCTTCCAACTTCAAATCATGCCCTCTGGTGATACCTCCCTGCTTTAGTCTAAAGAACCCCTCCATGTTCACCCTATTTATTCCCTTGAGGTACTTGAAGACCTCACTCTTGTCCCCCCCCGTCTCTCCTCTCCTCCAATGAAAACAGGCAGAGCTCCTCAAGTCTGTCCTCATACATCAAATCCCCTAATCCTTGTATCATCTTAGTTGCCCTCCTCCGTACCCTCTCCAGGAGCTGTATGTCCCTCTTCAAGTGTGGTCTGCAGTACTGTATACAGTACTCAAGGTGTGGTCTAACCAGTCCAGTGTACAGTGGCAGAATCACTTCCCTGCTCCTAGAGGTGATCCCCCTTATGATGCATCCCAACATCCTGTTTGCCTTGGTAGGCGCTGTCCTGCACTGCTCAGAGTTATTCATACATGCATCCACCATGACCCCTAGGTCTTTTTCCCCTGTTGAGGCCTCCAGTGCCTCCCCTCCCAGGGTGTACCTGTGTTTAAGGTTTCCCCACCCAAGATGTAACACTTTGCACTTGGTTATATTGAAATTTAATTTCCATGTGTGATCCCAGCTTTCCAGGGTGTCCAGGTCCCCTTGCAGTGCCAATCTCCCCTCTTCCCCCTCAACTACTGCTCCCATCTTGGAGTCATCAGCAAAGAGACTCATTTCACACCCTATACCCTCCCTGATGCCTGATGTCCAATATGTATACCTTAAACAGGATCGGACCCAGGACTGAGCACTGTGGTACCCCACTACCGACCTCTCTAGGGTTTGAAAGCTCCCTACCAACCACTACTCTCTGGGTGCATCCAGCTATCCAGTTTTCAATCCATCTGACCATCAAAGGGCCTACTCCCAACCCCGTCAGTTTCTCCACCAGACTATTGTGGGGGACAGAGTCAAATGCCTTGCTGAAGTCCAAGAATAATACATTCACAGGCTTTCCCCTGTCCAGTTCTGATGTTATTCATTTGTAGAACTCCACAAGATTGGCTTGACATGATCTACCTGGCACAAACCCATGTTGCCGACTATCCAGACCTCCCACCTCCTCCAAGTACACCCCTAATCGTTCCTTTAGTATACTCTCCATTAATTTTCCCACCACCAAGGTCAAACTGATGGGTCTATAGTTACCTGGTACTTCCCTCAACCCCCCTTTATGGATTGGCACCACATGTACCTCTCACCAGTCCCTAGACACCCTCCCTGTCTCAAGCGACCTGTTGAAGAGCTCCACCAGGGGTGCAGCTAGTATGTCCGCCAGTTCCCATAGTACTCTCAGATGAATGCCATCCAGCCCAGGAGATTTATCTTTCTTTAGGGCCTTGAGGGCTAACCACACCCTTTCGGTGGAGATAGCATCATCCATTCCCTCCAACTTACTGGCCTCTTTATCCTTATCCTGATGTGACACCCCTGGGGTACTTCTCCCTCCCTCTTGCTCCATTTCTGTTGCTCCCCTGATTCCAAACACTACCGCTTCTATCCCCATTGTGCCTTGCTTTGTAGATATCCCATTCCCCTCCCTAGTGAACACAGAGGTGAAGTACTCATTTGATACCTCTGCCTGGTCCCTCACCTCTTCCACCCACCCTCCTTCTGATCTCAATCTGCCGAGATGGCCCTTAGTTTTTCTCCACTCCCCAATGTACCGGAAAAACCTCTTTTCCCCTCCATGTATCCCCTGTGCCAGCTGCTGCTCTTTACTTGACTTTGCCCCCTCACCATCCGGGTGACTTTTCTAGATGCAAGATGGTACATTTCCTTTTCCCTATCCCCTCTTGTTGTTTTATATTTTTTGCAGGCCGCCTTCTTTTCTCTGACCGCTACCTGAACCTCACTGGACCACCAGCATGGTTTATGTGACCTTACTCCTTTACATTTCACCTTAGTGCAGGTCCTGACTGCCTCTTGAAGTCCCTGTTTTATGACCTCCCATCTCTTTTCCACATTTGTCATTGATGTAATCCCCTTCAAGTGATCCTTGAGATTATTTCCCATGCCCACAAAGTCTGTCCCCCTGAAGTCCACTGCCAGTGTCCTAGATCTCTCCCCCCATGCTTATTTGAAACCAGACAGTAGTGTGGTCACTCCCAGTCAGGGGATCCTCTACAACCAGGTCCTTTACCAGATCCCCATCTGCCAGAACCATGTCCAGGACATGCCCCTCCCTTGTGGGCTCCATCACATGCTGTGTTAAGAGCATATTCTGGAAGCTGTCCGGCAGCCTCTGCTCCTTGGCCACCTTAGAGGACATGGTTCACCAGTTTGTACCTGGCATATTAGGGTCCCCCATCAACACCACTCCTTCCCTTTTGGTCCACACTGGGCAATGATGTTGTCCAGCAAACCATCCTCCAGAACATCACCCATCCCGTGGGGCCTATATACTACACCCAGCTTGACCTTACCTCCTGCTGGGGTTCGTAAGGTGACCCATAAGGCCTCCACATTTCCCTCTACCTTTTCTATCCTAGCAATTTCTATGTCATCTCTAATTAACATAACCACTCCACTTCCTCTGCCCTCCTTTCTAATCTTCCTAAGCATAGTGCACCCCTGCACGTTTAGGTCCCAGTCATGTTTTTTGTTGGCCCATGTTTCTGTGACCACCACCACATCCACCCCCCAACAGCATGGCCTGGAACTCTGCAACTTGTTTCTCAAGCTCCTGGCATTTACTAACACCACCCCCAACCCCTTATCCCTGATCCCCTTTGTCGAACCTCACCCAGGTTCCTTATACTTCCATCCTCCCTCTGCTCTTTCTGAAACCTCCTCCCCCAGTCTGTTTTCCACCTCCTCCCCTTGGGTTTGAAGGCTACTCCCCTCATCTGGAGGAGAGGGCTTCTGGTCATCCCCTCCCTTATCCCTCCCTCCTCACAAGTTTAAACCCCACCTTTCTTGAATGTAGTCAGCCACCCCCTGTTTAAGGACTTCCTTCCCTATCGGGGCAAGATGAAGCCTGTCCTTGACATACAGTCCATTATCCTTCCAAACTCCTTTCTAGTTCCCTAACACCCACAACCCACTCTCTTCACCCCACTTCCTCAGCCAGTCATTAACTTCTGTGATCTTCATTGTTTTCTCCACTGAGGCCTTTGGTACTGGCAATATCTCTGAAAAGGGAAATATTGCATCCATTATCCCGACAGACTCTGGCAAGTTCTTGGAACCTTGCTTGGATTTCCAAAATGCTATTTCCCTCTAGATCATTAGTTCCCAAATGCACCAGGAAATCTGGTTTCCCTCCACAATCCCTAACCAATTCGTACACCATGAACTTTCTCTGTGCACTTTCAGCCCAGAGATATCTCACTACCTTCATCTGGCTATGGCATCCACCCCCTGCCCTCCCACTGGATACCACTAATCATCGAGTCTCCCAATAACAGAACCTTATCACCGCCATCATCCTTATGGTTACCTCCACTATCGCTCTCAACCCCCAACCCCCCTTTATTTATGATCTCAATTCCATGGGAGTCTTCCTGCCTTATTAGAGACCCTCTTGTCACCCTCCCTTTCTGCCTCCCTCGTTATTTTGCCCCATAACTCAGACCCTGAATAGGTGTCCCCTTTAAGCCTCTCTTATCAGAACCATTTATCCTGGCCCTGATGGTTCCCACTTCCCCCATACCACCATCCTCCCCCCTTGTAATAGTACCCTTACCTCCAGAGGCCCTCTGTGGATCCCCTTTACTTAGGGCCCCATCCCTGGTACAGACCCCCCTGCTGAAGAGGGGCCCCTCCCCCACCTCCTTGTCTCCCAGTTTCTCTCCAGTTGTGCTCTCCTCCCTCATGTCTGCAATATGTTGCATCTCCCCCATCTGCTTAACATTTATGTTTCCCCTTCTCCCTCTGGGACTATTTCTATCCTTTCCATTGCTGGTCTGTGACGCCCTATGGGTATCCAACTCCCTCCTCCCGGCTCTGTATCAGTTTCCTCATTTCCACCAACCCCTTCCTCCCCCTTTAGGTTGCTTAGTAGCTCAAATTTATTGTAACACTCTATGCCAGCCTCCATCAAGTAACCTGAGTTTCCTGTGACTGCCCCTCTAAACTGCCCTTCTCCCTCCCCTCTTGCCCTATTCTCCTTAGGAGCTCCCTTCCCACAG
The DNA here is from genome assembly GCA_016271365.2 of Neoceratodus forsteri. Taxonomy (NCBI): domain Eukaryota; kingdom Metazoa; phylum Chordata; order Ceratodontiformes; family Ceratodontidae; genus Neoceratodus; species Neoceratodus forsteri. The sequence goes on from CM028132.1 coordinate 504,188,447, forward strand.
TCTGCTCTTTTAGGCTTCCCCACAACAGTCCCTCCTGACTCTCCTGACTCTTCCCCGGCCACTCTGTTTATATTCGGAATGTTTACCCTGTACGTTTTCCCCTTAGCATCAACATCCCTATCTAAGGGTCCTCTGTCCCTAATATCCCCCCCCGCTTGCTGTAACATAACATCCTGTAATTTCTGAGCATTGCCCCAGCCTCCCCTCAGCCCCACTGTTCTGTAGCCCATATCCACGCCCCTTATCCTTGGACACCCCCCCAACTCCTCCAGCTTACTCCTTAACCAATATACTTCACTCCTGATGCAAGATAGCTGTCTACAGAGTGGGCAGCCTCCCTCTCTCCAGGCCCAATTGAGAATTATTGCCATCCCACAGCCTGTGCAGCCTACAACCCTTCCGAAGATGCCTGCCATGGTGGAATGTAGCCACCCTGTTTGTCCCTCTCTGTTCATAATGGCACACACCCCTTTTCTCAGTCCCTTCCCCCTGGAATACAGTCTCTCTCTATACTGACTGCAGTTATTTATGAACCCAATTTCAACCCCACCAATAAAGTTCCCAAGTCTCACAAACACATACAGTCCAGTGTGCATCCAGTCCCACTAACAGTGTGTGTTTGCAGACATCAGGTACCGTATGATGTCACAGGCCCACCAGTTCCTGTTGCTTCAAATTCCAGTCACAAACAGAAAGCACAGCCCTTCAATACCAGCCCCACAGTGGCTTTTCACTATTTAAGAAATCCTACAAAACAGGGTGGGTGGGAGGGCTCTACCACCACCAGGCAAACATCACCTTTAAATTACACTCTAATTATCACTGCCAAACAAGTGTTCCCACACCCAGCACACAAGCCCCAATAGTTACAATATCAGAACCCAAGTAACAGTTTGAACTCAAAGTAGTAATTTTTAACACACAAAACTAATTTCAAGTGCAAAACTATTCAAATATTTCAGTTAAAACAGAAGATAAAACCAAACCTCTTTCCTGAACAACCTCCTACTTCTGTTCCCAAGTGGACAATGAAAGACAAGATGATTCTTGTAATTAGCCCTCCCCCTAACACCAGGCAAACATCACATTTAAATTTCACTCTAATTATCACTGCCAAACAAGTGTTCCCACACCCAGCACACAAGCCCCAATAGTTGCAATATCACAACCCAAGTCAGGGTTTTATTTAACTCTAAAAATTGATTAGCGTTTTGCTCATAAAAGTGTTAAAACATTGTGAAAATGCATAGCACTTGCCTCAATGTGTTTAACAAGCATAACACTTCTAGAAAACCTATACAAATACTTTCTGTACAGTTAGTATTGTCCCAAGAAAAAAACTGCTAATCAATTATTTAAAACCCTGCAAGTAACAGTTCTAACTCAAAGTAGTAATTTTTAACACACAGAACTAATTTCAAGTACAAAACTATTCAAATATTTCAGTTAAAACAGAAGATAAAACCAAACCTCTTTCCAGAACAACCTCCTACTTCTGTTCCCAGGCGGACAATGAAAGACAAGATAATTCTTGTAATTACCCCTTCCCCTAACACCAGGTGAACATCACATTTAAATTTCACTCTAATTTTATGATGCACTCCATCCAAATTCCTTTGGAGACAGCTAGAAAAAGACATTTTAAAATGTACTTGGAATTGTAAAAAACATTGGGACTAGCTTAGCATCTTATACCAACCAGAGGAAAGAATTGTTGGGGGGCTCCCTAAAGTCCAATATTATTACTGGGCATCGCAAATTGCTCCAGTTAAGCAGTGGGTTACCTCTCCATGTGTCACAGACTGAGCTAGAAGAGCAAGGATTCTGTTCTGGTTGGCCCCAGAGCCTACTATTTTGTAATATCAGTAAAGTGTTAATGTCAGAAATAAGGAACCTATGGACAGCACATTCAGTTATCTGGCACAGGATGTACAACACTATAAGGCACTATCTGGCCCAGGATATACTAGAACAACAACACTATAAGGTATAATCTGGCACATGATATACAACACTATAAGGAACTATCTGGCACAGAATATATGCAATTATTAATTCCTGACATGGTGGGAAGTATTCAGAATCAGAAAATAGGCTTTTTATTTGGAGGCATCTGATTGGTTGGTACCCATTCCACAGAGGTACATAACTTTCAACAGATGCCCACCAAATAAAAAGTCCCAGCCCAACTGGCCCAACACCCTCTCAGATAACCTGGTGCCCAACCCTGCTTCCTCATTGGCTCAAACCACCCCAGGAAATTTCAAATCACCACCATTCTTTTAGCTCACTTAGCAAGTGAGCAGACCCCCATTCCCCTCACCATGTACAACAAAAGTAACGGCAGTCACCAAAACCAATAAAAACAGCATCCCATGCCGTAATGTTCAATCCTAATCACAAACAAAAATAAAAGCAACCTTTTTCTGCTCGCTTACTGAGCGAATGACCGGGCATGCCAGCTCCTTGCTACAGTCCTTCACCACTGCTCTGTGCCATTGCAGTTGTCCCCAACTAAAAAAAAAACAAAAAATAAAGAAAAGAAACATTGCCACAACATAGCGATCCCCTAATATTTATTTTATTTAGTTTTTGTTGACCGGGTAAGTGCACTAGACAAATCCTGCCTATTTTCAGGCACAACCCGGGGGAGGGGGAATACAGATGAATGCCAACTGACCTTGAACCGGATTAAGTTGTTTGTGGTATATTTTTTTTTTTCAGTGAATGAGGGAAATTTGGCCAGGACACTGGGGAAATTCCCCTGCTCTTTTCGATAAGTGCCATGGGATCTTTAAAATCCACCTGAACTACCACCAATCCAGGCAGATGGGACCTCGGGTTAACATCTCATCTGAAAGACGGCACCTCAGAAGGGCAGCACCCCTCTTATGCTGCACTACAGTGTCAGTACTGGGATATTAACCCAAGTGCCAGATGTGGGAACTGAACCCACAGCCCTCTGATCTCCCGGCCTCAGAGGTGCGTGTGCTACCTACTGAGCCACTGACACAGCACATTTCCTGACATGCAGTATCCCTAGTTAACAGTACCTAAGGGTTCTGGTTCACTGTGCTTTAGTTTTGCTCCTCCGGTGCGGTATCTCAGCACAGGTTCACCCACTGAAAACAGGTGTTCCTCTTCACACTTCTGGTCCTCATAGAAGGCAGTGAGGAATGTAAATCATTAAAAAATAATGATCAAAATAAAACAGAAATAACTCGGTCCCCATAGTCACAGCAGACAGCAAGGACCAGGAAACTTAAAAAAAAAATGCAGGCTGAACACTGGCTTCCGACCAAGCTCACACTCCCAAATGTGCTTCCTTCTCATGATCGGCAACATCTCCTGGCCTCAGTGTTACAAAAAAATGCAGCACAACGGAAACACATATAACATCTCAAATGAAACAAATAATGCTTCAAATGAATAAAACTCTTGCATGATGATGATGGAGGGGTCCACCCCCAAAAAAATATCTGCTGTATGGGTGGTGATAACTGCATACAACTGACTTTCTAACTATGGGGTCTGCAGTAGGACAAAAGAACATCCTTCTAATGAAATCGAAAGAACTATTTAATTATAAAATGTATTTAAAATTAATTGTTTATTTATGAACCATTTTGTTATCAAATTTTTCTTTTACAGTGCCCATTTTCTTTTTTTCACTCTTAATCTTTATTTTATTTTTATAATGAACAATTCAAACAAACATATAGGTAACAGATAATAAATGCACATATAAAACACCTGACAATTCATGCTTAAGGTGACATTATACAGTAAAAAGTCAGGATGATTACTAACAGAGTAAACACTGAGGATCTATAGTAACATTTTCTAAGAACGTATTACTACCAGAGGAATTAATATGTTCCAGGTAAAAAAAAAGAAGAGAAAAAAAAAATATATATATATGTAAACCTTGTGCCTTTAAATTGTCTATTCCTACTACAGAGCCAAGGCTTTCATTGACCTAAACGTACAACAAAGTGAACCCTATGGTACAAAATCCTGTCTGATCTGTAAAATATACAACACCCACCTTCTCCAAAAGATTTCAGATTGAATCTGTCTCTTAGTTAGCATTGCAGTAATCCTTTACATTTTGTAAGTATTTACAGTGCCCATTTTCTAAGTGCAATAATACTCTTCAGGGTGGACAGTATTGGGAACTACCAGACCTTCCAGGGGCTATAAGGCCCTCTGCCTGCAGTATCAGGCCTCATTATGCCCCTGCGCGGTACGGTATTTCCCAATACCATCCACCCTATGAGGTATTATTGCTTACATACCTGACCACCCAAGGGTGTAATGAGACAGAATACCGCACATTGCCAGAAGTGATGCCAGAGAGCCAGAGTGGTGATAAGAGCAAGTAGCAGGTAGGGAGAATGTCCTTCATTCGGAGATGTGTCAGACAGGAGAAAAAGTCCCAGTGAGTGGTGCGCACATGAGTGGTAGAAGAAATGAAAGTGATCAAGGAAAAAAGTAGTGAGTCGGTGACTGGAGGTGCCAAAACAGAACACACCGTGGGTTGGGAGAACTGAATAGGGACGAGAAAGGCGATGCCTCTGACTGCAACAAAAAAGAATCCTGGCGAGGCCCAGGATGTTGTGACTTTTTAAGCTCGATGGGGGAGTTACGTTGTTGCCCCACCCATCGAACCTCGGGCTTAAAGCCCTCCCAATATGTACCTCCACTGATGGTCTGCAAAGGATGCAGCATACCTTCAGTACACAGTTTGTACCCTTGTTATGTAGACCTGCTGGGAACACTGCTTGGTGGCAATTGTGCAGTTCATTCTGAATTGAAGTACTATAGAAATAAATCCATAATGTTTTCATAAAGTAGAATTATGTTATGCCAAGCCATACTGTTCTTTATATTTCAGATTTTTAATTTCACTGGAGGGTGCACTGATTCCTTCCCATAACAGTTTATAACCAATATGGGAAGGAAATAGTGCACCCTCCAGTGAAATTAAAGATCCAAAATACAAAGACAAGTGTGGCTTGGCATAACATAATTCTGCTTGTGTTGGTGAGTACCAATGATACAATGGGTACCGAAATTGTTGATCCTGATTGGCTGGCTGCAAGATTTACAATGTTTTAAATCCTGCTATCATCCCAATTGTATGTTATTTATAGGAAATAAACACTATGTGACAACAAAAAATGCCACAAAATCACTGCCTAGGCAGCCCCCATACCCCCAGCCATTATTCTAGATTGTATTGCCCCCCCCCCACATTAAAGCTACTTGAACCACCCCTGTGAGGCATGCATTAATGCCTAGTATACCCACGGCCGGTCGTGGGTTATAGCTTACACAGAAAATGGTAACAGTAAATTCATAGTCTGTGCTACATACACAGACAAATGGAACATTTGGAAGCACAGCTTTCTTACTTTCTACTGCTGTTCACTGTTGTGCCTCAAAAGCTGTGTACTCACTCAATCATCACCACTTGCTTACTCCCCCCACAGATACTAATTCAAAAGCCACTAAAACCAAGCAGCAAACAGCAGACAAAATTGGCTGAACTAAAATACGTGGCCACCAAGAAATATTTATGTCTGTGTGTGACCGGAGCTGGGGGGGGGGAGGATGACGGAACCCAAACTGAAACAGAAAGGCTGGAAGGATGAGGGATGCATGAAGCAGCAGTACCACCTACTGGACTACTTTTTCTCCATACCCCAACATAAGCCTTCCACCAAAAAAAAAAAAACACCTCATAATATTTTTTTTACTTTTTATTATTATTATTAATAAACAAGCCATTGTATAATAGCAATAAGGCACTCCATGATGTGTGTTATTTAAGCAATAAGGCATGCCCAGGGGTTATGTTAATGGTCTGTTAATCACCTTCTAGGGGTGTAATGTGGCATGAGGCATAGCCGAGTGCCACATGCCCCTAGAGGGTGATTAACTGACCATTAACATAACCCCTGGGAGTGCCTTATTGCTATTATAACAAAATGTTTTTTTAAATAGTGTTAAACCTTCTTCAGCATATGATTAAGCTCTACATGTATGTTAATAAAAGATTAACATAAGGCTGTTAGAATGTTTACAGCCAATCAGAAAGCTCCATTTCTCAGACCATTTTTATAATGTGTAATAACATCACTCCAAGGGTGGTGGAAGCACTCAGCTTTGCCTCGTGCTTCAACCCACCCCAGAAGTGATGTTGTTACACAATAACACACACCCTGTCATGTCTTATTTGTTAACTATAAGGTACTATCTGGCACAGGATATACAACACTATAAGGAACTATCTGGCACAGGATATACAACACTATAAGGTGTTATCTGGCACAGGATGTACAACACTATAAGGAATTATCTGGCATAGGATATGCAACACAATAAGGAACTATCTGGCACAGGTTGCACAACACTATAAGAAACTATCTGGCACAGGCTATACAACACTACAAGATACCTTACACAGTTTCAACTTTTACCAAAATAATAGAAATGGCTGAATTAATGGCATTTCTGACTCTAGATTCCTTATATGGGAGAGAAAGGGCATTGTTAGACTAATTGATCTATTGTATCAGGAATGGTAATTCTAAAATCTTCTCAGCAACTGGAAAAGGAATATAATCTAGAAGTTTAAGATTTTATAGATACCTCCAAACAAGGCATTACAGGGTGACCCCAGCTGTCAAAGGAGAATTAGAACAGACTTCCAGTTCCGCCTTCTATGGAGTAGCAACAACAGAATGGAGCTCAGCAAGTGGACCACTAAAAGCAGCCAGTAAAACCTTTTAAGACCTACCCAAATCACCTGCAGTGTGTTTGGCCACTCATGGAGTGGGGCCCTTTTTTCTAGTTGCCCTCTGGTTCTGACCGCTCCATTGTAAGTTTGGACCAGGGCTGGGTCCTGTGTGCTGGCAGGGCTTACCAGTACCATCAGTCTGTACACTGTCTATTGCACAGCTGACTGAGCCAAGCTCAGTGACCTGACTCTTTAGGGGCTTGCACCGTCACCACTTCAGATTATTTTTTGAGCATGGTGGGGGGGCCTCTTGTGGAGATGCCCTATGGGGCAGGCCCTGGGGGATGCTTGTCCCTGCTTCCCCAAATGTTAAGCTAGATGGGGGGGGGTTCTGCCACCAATGGGGGAGTCCCATGTGGCAGCCCTGCAGGATGCACACTCCTAACCTCCTTGGCCTCTGCCACCTCTGAGCCAGCCCCAGCATGGCCTCTGCCCAACAGATCACCTCTATCGACCTTGGATAGTCTACAGACCACCAAAGCCTACTTAGCACTTCAGGCAGCTAGGGGCAGGGGGAGTGGGACTGGCCTTGGGACAGCCAGGACTCTACTACCCTGGGAGGGCTTCTATCTCTCCGTTGCCCTAATTTCTGTGGCAGTGGCCCTCTGGACATGGTCCATTCATTGGGCAGAAATGTCTTGGAGCTATGCACGTTACCTTTGAAACAGCCTCCTTGTTTTCTTTTAAACTCCTGTTTCGGCAAAGTGGGATGGAACTCTCTATAGATGGGTGCTTTATTCAGCAAGGAACAGGTATTTTCTGAACCTCGAGTGCCCAGGTTCTACCCTACTATCCCTTCTGTAATGCTCTGCCATCTTTCAGCGTTACCCAGGAGTTGGACCATTACTCTAACTCCCTGCCTTGGAAGTAGACGATTGTATGTTTGAATTTCGCAGCCAGTTTATCAACTGTCTCACCAATCTGCCCAGTTGGTCAACTGTTTTTTGATTATTTGTTCATGTTGCACATGTTTTCTTGGAATTATGTTGGAGTACAGGTTACAGGAAAGAGTAGTGTGGGTGGAGAGTGGCTCAAGAGTTGGTGGGCCACATGCTAGGAGACTCCTCCAAGGGTTTAGCAGTTCAGATCAGTGAAGAGGTTAATCTGCTGTTCTCCTTAATCTTTTACAGTGGTTCAGTTTGCTAAAGTAATTTCTTACAGTGCTAATGGGGTGAATAACCCCATTAAACACTCTTAGCCTCCTACAGTATTTTAGGTGGGAAAAGGCAGACATTCTCCTCCTAAAAGAGACTTATTTCTCCAGAAAAACGTAAAAAAATTCCTTAAACTGGTCTATGACCAAGTTTTTTTCTTATCCCACTGTTCAGGTCATAGAAGGGGTGCTTATCCTGATTGGCAGGGTTGTCCCTTTGAAATGCATATGCGAAGCGTTGACTCTGAAGGGCATTATGTTATTGTCTCTAGTTCTGTTTACGGGTGGCCCCTTACCTTAGCAAATGGTTATTTTCCTCTGAGAACAGATAAGGGTGTCTTTCAAAGGTTCTTTAGCAGACTTCTTAAGGTTTTACAGGGGCAGCTTACTAAGAGTGACCTAAACCTAACCCTCAGCCAAAAACAAGATACCACATCCCTAAAACTGCATCATCTCTTCTCAGCACAACAATATGTGCATAATCGCTGCCCTATCTGGGCATACTGGATACCTTACACACGATCTTAAACACTCTAAATTAGAATTCACCCATTACTCATCCAGCCACAGTAATTACGCTAGACTTGATTACATTTTTACTACTACTACTGAGCATGTCAGCACCCTCCATGATGCCACTCATGGCATATATCATGTCTCAGATCATGCCCTAGTCACTGCTTTTCTTTTCCATGGGCAAACTCTGCAAAATGACACATTGGCACCTCTACCCCATGACTATTCTCAGACAAAACCCTTTAACTTAGGGACCACATTCCACAATGCTTGCAAGACAGTGATAATACAGAAGTCACCCTTAGCATTCTGTGAGATGCCTTGGAGGCAGTGCTAAGGGATGAAATTATTGTTCGTGCTGCGACACCGCATAGATCCTGAGATAGTGAAATAAAAGACCTGCAGCATACTATTCACACTTTTCAGCTTTTTCTCATGTAAGGGGATGCCTCAATTCAGCCCCAACTTTTAGATGTCAAATTCCAACTTCAGAAATTGCTGGACCAAAAAGTAGAGCACTCTTTCTTTTATTTGAGACATAAATATTGGGGGTGCAGGGTGCCCGCACCTTAGCTTGTTGCCTTCAAGTCACCAGCACACAGGCATGCATCTTAAAACTGCAAGATCCCCACACAGGTCTCCTGACCCACCATACTGCTAATATACAGGGTATCTTTAAAGCATACTACTCTAACCTCTACACCCCTGATGCTCCCACGCCGCACCCCCAGAATACGATGGTGGCCTTCCTCTGGCAGGCTAATCTCCCTAAATTATTCGAAGTGCAAATCAGGGCTTTGCCTAGCCCAATTATCGCTGAAGAAATTGCCCTGGGGGCATCTGCCTCAAAAACAGGGACATGTCCAGGCCCAGATGGGTTCCCTTCAGAATTTTATAAGATCCCCCCCCACCATGATATCTTGTTCCCCTTGATGACTCAGCTTTTTTTTGCACCTCTCAAGATGGCAAGGACCCTCCACCTACTTGGAATTTCACTACCATCTCAGCTCTCTCCAAACTGGGGAAAGATCCCTGTCCCCAACCTCTAATCATCCTATTTCCATCCTCTACTACGACTATATGTGCATTTGGGCCAATTTGGGTTGCTAAGTTAGAAGGCCTTCTCATGTCCTTGCTAGACAGTGATCAGTTGGGCTTTGTGTATAAATGACAAACCAATAACAAAGTCAGGAGGAAACTAGAGTATGTCTCCTGAACCATATTCATCAGTGATGTATCCCCCTGGTCCTGGCCAGCTTGGACATGAAAAAACAGCCAAAAAGAGTAAAACTGGGCACGCCACAAAGCCAAAGGTGCAACCTTTGCACAACTGCAAAAAGGCTACAGAAAAAAACAATGAAAAATAAAAAGGGCACACACACCATCTCAATAGCCACTTATTTTATTAAACACAAAATGTGCTCAGGATGACAAAAAACACTTTTTCTTTTGTAGCCAGCTTGGATACAGAGAAGGCCTTTGATAAAGTCTCCTGGCCTTTTCTTTCGTGTACTCTTGATATCTGTGGCATCCTCCCAGACTTTGTTGCCATGTTGCAGACCCTATATTGTAGCCCCCAAGCATATATCTGGGTGAATGGCTCACTTGCTGAATCCTTTGCTGGGGTGGGGTACACAGCAGGGTTGTCCCCGATCTTATTCCTCATCTACATAGAACCACTAGTGGTGCATATTAAGTTGTCCTCAAACATATCAGGAATACCCTTGGGGGCAGGCATTACAAAATTGCCCTCTTTGTGGACAATATTCTGCTAACAGTCACCAACTGATCCATCTCCTTTCAGATGTATGGAGCCTTCTTGATACCTTCATGGCCTTGGCAGGTTTTCACCTCAATATTAACAAAACTGAAGTTTTAACTTTTACTTTTCCCCTCCTAAATCCCTTAAATCCCTCCTCAGCATCCACTGGAACAGATATGCCTTAAAATACTTGGGGATTCAAATTACCAAATCCCTAGATCATTTACATATTCTCAGTTATGAGCCCCTGACGGACAATAAGGTGACGAATTTAGAGAGGTGGACCATTTTTATTTTTCCTTCCTAATGAAATAGAAGCCATTAGACAATATATTCTACCACAGGTACGACCACAGATAAAATATTATTTACAAACACTCCCTTTGATGACCACGTGGAGCTATTTCCAATCCTGGAACAAAACTCACGTGTTTCTTGTTGGGTGGAAAGCGGCCATGTATTTGACTCTCCCTCCTGCAACTATCAACAGCAAAAAGGGGGGGGGAAGGGGGAGGTGAACTTCCTAAAGTTACAACTGTATGCATTGGCATCTCAACTGACACTTATCTGCCTCTGCATGCCCGAGACCTACCAGGCTTACTAGAAAACTATTGAATTTGTGCTAAACCACTGCCATGACATAGGAGCTATTCTTTATGTTTTACCCTCAGGTTACCTGTCCTCTCTAGATCTTTCCCTATACAGCCACTACCCTATGGACCTGGCATAGAATACAGTGTGGTCCCTTATTAGGAGACAATATTATCTTCTCTGTGCCCTTGCCCATGATCATTTCAACCCCTTGACCAAAACTGACCCTTTCTTAAAACACTGAGCTCAGAGGGAGCTTACCTATTTACATCGCTACCTCCAAATTCTGTCCACCATAACTGTCCATTATCCTCATTGCAAACAGCTCCCAGATACACCCAGGAAGTTCATTGCACACCTTCAGCTTCACCAGCATGGGGGATAGGTATACATTTAGTAGGCTGCCTTTATGTGGTCCTGAAGAACCAGTCCAGGGACTCCATAGTCACAGTGCTACATAAATGGGAGGCTGACTTGCAAGAGGGTTATGAAGAAAAACAATAGTTAAAATATGTCCTGCCATCCTATAATCTCTGAATGGCTCAGTCCCTGAAAGAGTTCACCTGGAAATGCCGAACTCGATTTTTTAAGACACTCGTAATCCAAGTGAAGTATATGGGAGAACCAACTGGTAAGTGTTGGAGGGAATGTAGGGATACCCATGCTGATCAAGTACACATTTTCTAGAGCTGCCCGGTCCTGGCATCTTACTAGGGTGAAACTGCTCATATTTTGGAGGGGATGTTCACCTGCCCTGGCCTACTTACCACTATGTTACTGTTATTATCAGTAGTTCCACCCATGTTGCATATCAGGGAGAAACAATTGAAGTTACTCTTCATTTTGTTAGCAGGAGCCAAGAAAGTGCTTACTAGGCTATGGCTCACATCTCAGCTGCTCACAAGGAAACTTGGAGAAGGTGGGTGCTGACAAGGCATTTGCACCTTGATCACTTCCTTCTATACTGCCATCAAATCCATGTGTCCTGCACTACTACACAGTTATGGCTCTGCTATTCTTCTTTATAAGTGTCAGGCCCAGCAGTTCTACTTACTTAGTCACCTCCACCACTATCTAATTTATCATAACGATCAATCTAAAGTGAATTAAACTGCACTGTTGCCTTTACTCCTAGCTGCAATTTGCCCTTGTGTGAACTGTGTATACCCTGTCTGTTTGTATGAAATCTCATGTTTACAATAACAAAAAAAAATTAATTACAAAAAAAAGGAAACTTAGAATGATCATTGTTCTCCAGTAAAAGCATGTTCAGATCTCCCTGCTGTTGAGTAACTTCCTAAAGCAAGTCTTCTCGGCTTACAAACTAGTAAGTAGAATGAAGCTTCACAACTGGGGACTATAGAAGTGGCATAGAAAAGAGACAGTGTGGTTAAATGGCCACCTAAAACATTGGAAAGGGTCGTTTTTATTGGCTGTAAAACTATTGCCTTCTCCATGTGGAGTCAATATCACTGGAAGATTTTAATCTTTTTTTTCTAGACACTAGTAGCAAAACATTTCAGCATGATTAAATCAGACTTATGCTGGAGGGAGTGTGGTGAAGTGGGCATTTTCAGATTTTCTGATCCTGCCCAAAAGTATGGTCTTATTGGCAGGAAGTTCATAATTTATTCAGTGAGCTCAGTATTGGAATTAAATGGTTCTTGCCAGGACTTGGCCCCCCCCTAGCTCTGAAGTGTGGGCACGGGGTCATAATGTCACAGAGAAAACTGTGCATACAAAGAAGAGTGCAGACACAATGGCGTGTGCTTTAACAGCGTCAGGACAAAACCCTGACCCAAGTAACAACAGCGTATGCGGATAGACTGTCATTCTTTTTGGGAGGGGCTTATAATCAACTCTGAGGGGTCATGGACTTCGGGGAAAAGGCAAAAGTCAGAGCCGGGAAAAATCTTGTTTAAAAAAAAAAACACCTTACAGTGGGACCTGGGGAGAACCGAACCACAGCCCCAGGTCCCTGATGCCGCTGAAGGCAGGTGCTCTAGCCACTCCTCCATGAGAGTGGTTCAGCCAAGCACTATCCTGGCAGCATCCTTCAGGTTTCATCAGACTAGCATTCAGTGAAAGGGGTAATGGTTCTTTCCACATGCTGTAAGAACCCCTGTTGCTATACAGCCATTCGTGCTTCTTACAGGGCGTTATTGCATACGCAGTTTTGTCCATGTTATAGTGACCCAGTACCTTCGAGCCCAAGTAGCTCACACATCACTGCCATTGACTTATAATGGGAAGGGGGGTCTCAGTTTAAAGATAGTCCACTTATGGGCCCCCCCCAGCTCTCAAAGCTCATAACGTGTAACTCCAGCACTGAGTGAGCTGTTGTCAGTACAGATTCCCCACTCATTCTTTCCCTAGCCTCTTTCTTGGTGTCTGGCACCACAAAGATTTGAAGAAAAGGGATATGTATTTTTACAAGCTTGTTATGGTTGTTGCTATCGAATTAGTGATGACTAAATGGCTTAATAAAAATCCCACCCACATGCAAGCCCTAATCACAAAACTATAAGAAACAAGAATGATGGAAGTCATTATGGCTTGGTTAAATCTGAGGATGGATATGTTTAAGTTGCTATGGTATAAACCTGAACAGCTCTTAGAGGAAATATCAACTTCTTCACCAGCATATACTCCATCATGAAGAAATAAAGGAATTCCGCACAGTAAGGTTAGTCAAAGTTTAATATGCTTTTCATTATTTTTGAATGCCAAACTTGACTGAGTCAACTGGGTCTATGTACCCATCTCACCAAGTGCAATTAATATTTATCTTTTCTTTAGCGCCTGCCTCTTGAGCTCTCTGTATAAATTCTAGGAGATAATTGCCATTGCACACTCATGCTTGTACTGTCTCTAAATGTAATGCGAATCATATATCTGTTCACCCTGTCGCTGATCTGTAACAAGAAAAAACCAAAATGGAAAGGTTGCTGTTGCTAATAAAAAGAGAAGTTGAGGAAAAAAACTGCTAAGAAAAACAGACCCCACAAAGGACTTTTCAAACCTAAAACATGTAGTAATTAGTAAAGCTCTACAACAATGCATGTAATCCGATACACAGCAATAAACAATTTTAACATCCTCAGAAATACTTGGAGCAAAAAAAGCTATTTTAAAAAGATTAAAATCCCGAGTTCAACTAAAACAGTTCCATATTCAACATACTGTATGTCAGGAGAGGAAAGAGACACAGTAATCTTCTAAAAAAAGGCAGCAGCCCTCAACACACGGTCAGCAACCAAATATCCCCACAGTCCCCCAGCATGATATATCAATTAATATGACCTATAAATATTATCCTGAAGGACATCTGTACTTGCTAAATGTGAGTGGGATGACCCTCTATTTGATAGTTCAACTCAGAAGTTCAGTTAGTTTAATAAAAGAAAACAAAAGAGGATTCGCTCAACTTTGGAACCATCCTTCTGCTCTTCTTGGGCTACAAACTCCCTCTCTGTCTTTTCTACCCACCAACCTGCATTTTGAGGATCACTGAACTAGAATTACTTTCCCCCCATGCCTTACAGACAGGCAGGCAAGCAGTAAGTAAGAATGAGTGAACAGTGCCCAGGTCCAGAGGTGCTGCTGCTGCACAGAGTTAAACTTCTCCCTCTGGACCAGGTTTTAAATGCGAGATCTAGAAACATATTCATACCACTTCCCTACTTATCCAGTGTCATAATGCTCATGCAGTGGCCAGCAGTGTGCCTCAAATTTCTATCCTCATGGTGTGAAGCAACACAATATGGTGTTAATTAGTTGTGGTGGCAGAACAAAGGTTTGCTCTGTAGGCTGTCCTGAAAACCACAAAGTTGAAATTCTCTGGTAAGAGAAGGTGCCCCTGGAGCCAGTTCTTCAGATGTTCCTATAAGTCTGTGCCTTCCAATCCATCTGGTACATTCAACAACTGGAGATTCGCTGCCGTCGCCTCATTCTCCAGGGGCCTCCAGGTGACTGCATATCTGGGTATTCTCTTGCATGGAGAGGAAACTGCAGCTGCAGTCATGGTGTATCATCTGTCAGAATTTGCTATCATTGTACCTTTAGCTGGACATCATGGGCTTCTAGACACATTAGAGTATCTGCTCCATCTTAGCATCCATTGATGTGATGCAGTCCAACATTGCTTGCCATGGGGACTCCTTAGCCACAAATCTGAGTTGCTGACTGACATTACCTGTAGCCGCTGAGGCTTTTTGTTGATGCTGTGACTGTGGCTTTGAGACCCCACCTCATTACCAAGGCCACTGATTTACGGTGATTAAAACAATTAAATTCCATTTTCAAGACTTAAGATTCCGGAATTTCACCGGTGATTCTTACTCCAATTTTTGGATTTTACCGGGATTCTGTTATCATTCTTTTAGTATGTGCATAAATAATCAGAATTAAAGAAGTCTTAATATACAGAGCATTAAATAAAGCAAACTGAAAACAGTACAGGAAGGAATTAAAAGAAAAACACACTTTTTTATAGATTTACTGATCTGATAGAAAATGCCAGATTCCATGAAATCTTCATTTTTGGCGGTTTTCAGGCAGCCCTAATTCCGGAATTTTACCAGATTTTCCGGTAAAAACCGAAAAACAGTGGCCTTGCTCATTACTGTTTGGTGTGAGCCAGCTTCAGAAATAGTGTCACCCTAATCCACTAGACAGCAGGAACCAGATTATGCAATAATTAAGTTTCAAAGTTCTAATTTAGAGACGTTATATCAGATTAAAGCATGATATATTGCAGAGTCCATGTAAGGCAAAACCTGCTCAGGGCATGGCTGTCTAGTGCACCCTAAATGAAATGTTTTACCATTCTATTTCTTAGACTTCACTTTTACCCCTGCAGCCTACCATCCTGCCACAGGCAGTAGTTCCCATTGTCCCTGACTACCTCTCTGCTGCGGACTTGGTTCCAAAAGGGGGCTGCCTAGTCTCATTGTCTTGTAGAGCCCCTAAACTGGGTTTCCTCCAGCCAGTGGAAAATCATATGTAAGAACAACTGGCAGTTGGGGGACTGTGTCACTGTGTAGCCCATGCATGATTTTGGGTTGAAGGGCTGATGAGGACCACCTCTGTGGCCCATTCCAAAACCCCACTGGGGGACTCCTGCATGGCAGAACTGTCACTGGACAGCCAAAATAAAATTAGTTTAAAGTCTGATCATACACACATATGAAAAATAGGATGGAAGAAGGCTTATCACACATTCAACCCCCCACACACACACTTTTTAGTGTTAATACCTGTTTACCTTGTCTCCCATAGATATATATTCAATCCTTTTTTAAATATTTCCAGTCTTTCTGAATTAATTACATTAACTGGTGGGAGTTCAAAATACTCTGCACTCTCTGTGTGCAATAGAGCTTCCTCTAATCTCCTCAAAATATTTCCCATTGCAGTTGCTTATTATGGCCCCTAGTTGTAGTTTCATTTTTTTTTCATGCTCAGTTTTAACTCCTCACTCAATTCTGATACTTTTAGGAAGCTGTATAGAGCAACTAGTTCTCCCATTAGTCCCCTCTGTTCTATTGTAAACTTATTTAGGGTGTTTAGTCTCTCTTCATATTTCATGGTGTCACCCCATTTTATCATTCTTGTCACTCCTCTTTGGACCTTTTCCAGTCTGTCTATATCCTTTCTACAATACAGAGTCCTGAATTAGCAGTAACACTTCAGCTAAGGCATCTAGTGAGCTATGTATAGAAGGGCTATAACTTTCCTGGATCTGCCAGTAAGATTTTGCTTTATATCTGAGCTGCCATTTTGGAAGCTGCTTGATGTCACCCAGGTCTTTTTCTCCCTTACCTTTTTTAATGTCCCATTTATATAACTCACACTTCTATTTGTCATTCCTAAATGCAGCACTGTGCAGTTTTCCTTGTTAAATTTCATATCCCACCTATTTGTCCCCTCAGCTAATTTCCCTAAGTCCCTCGGGGTGCTGTTAGCCCTTTCCTCGCTGTCCACTACTCCCATGTAATTAACTTGCAAACTTTGTAATCTGTTTTCTGTCCCTTCATGAAGCTCCTTGATATACATGTTAAAGATATACTAGTGGACCCAGCACCGACCCCCTGCAGGACTCCACTAGTCAAATTCCCTTCATTTGATTCAAAGCCATTTGTTCTCACCTTTGTTTTCTGTGTCTCAGCCTGCTGCTTGTCCAACAAACTATCTTTCTTCTCATCGCAATCGACCCCGATCTGCTAATTAATTTTGTGTGTGGTACCATAGCAAAAGCTTTGCTGAAATCCATGGCTGTGACACCTGCTGGAATATCCCTGTCTATGTCTATAATAAATGGCTCGTAAAATGATAATAAATGTGATAAACATGATTTTCCCTTTCTGAAGCCATGCTGAGCTTTATCTCTAAGCCACAGTTCATTTAGCTCTTCCTCAATTTTTGGGCACCAAAAGAAGTCTGGAGCCTGTTGTCAATGATATGAGTACTTTGTTTCACAGATCTTCTGAAGTGTGGTGTGTAGTGAATTATTGTTCATAAACTTCCCAGCAGTAAATCAACCATCTGAGTTGACTAGATTAGCTTCACTAACTGCACGGACTAACAGCACTGTAGGAATATGTCTGAGCTGATGTCAGGTCCTTTCTCAGTGCTTGCTCTTGAATAAAATCAAGATGATAGGGAAAAAATGCAGTGTTTTGGCCATTGCTTCCCTCATATCTTACTTAGTTAATATTTGTGCTTTTGCAATAGCAACACACTTACACCTGTTTTGTAAGAATCCAGCTACTCACACGTGAACATTAAATTGTGACCGTACCTATATTTTAAGAACATGCACGTTGATGCGTGATCTCCCCTTCCCCCGGCAGCATTGATGCCTTTTTCAAACAAACAAAACACTTCTCCTCCCTCAGCAAATCGCAGTTTGCACATACTGTACATATTATTCTATGGTTTCCAGTGGTGTCCCCCCTTCACGCTATCCTCGTTTGCTTAAATAAATTATTCCTTGGTGTCCCATGGTACCTATTCTCTCATGCGATTACTGTTTGTGCGAGAAAATATTCCCTGGTGCCCAGTGGTCCCACCCCACTCCTGGTAGCCTCCTGTATCCCCACATGCTAACCCCCACTGATGGTGCCTACCACTTGCTCTCTGCTTACACCCCTGGCCAGGCACCATCTGTCCCACAAAAGTCCTGTATAGCTATAGAAGAACTGGAGCAGTAAGAAGAATTTGCATTTATGTAGTTGCACCCCCCCTTCCCACTGTCTAGGGTTCCTGTTGGTGAACATATGGGAGAGGGGCACAAGTCAGAACCTCTAGGAGTCTTCATCTTTAGTTTAGATATCAAAGGCCTTACCTTGCTTGCAGATCTTTCAACAGCATGGCCCCATTGATCTTCTTACTGAAATGGGCAACCAATCTCAAGCAGCTACACTTCTGGCAGGCCTGGACAGAAGGAGGCTACTTCTCAGAAGGAGCAAATATGATTAATTCATAGGAAATAGTCCCGGCACACTCAGGTTAAAAGAACAATAGAAACAGTTAATTAGTGTTTTTTTCATTTGTTAGCGAAATAATGAATAAACTAATTTTAAAGTGCACATCCATGGAGAGGAGGGTTCTAACAAGCCAGAGGGCACACACAGGAGACGTAAACAGCATAGGGCTAGTTATGGATATATAGCCAATCACTAGCCAGACACAAGCTCCATGCTGATATCCTTATTAGCCAAAAACAAGCCCAAAATGGAAAGGATAATCTAGGACCAAAAAGACAGACTGAGGGAGTGACTTACTTCTCCTGCACGAAAACATAGACCAAACCACTGGGATTGTGTGGCCTATTGTCTATATTGCTGCTGCCCTGAAACCTTGCCAAACCACCAACTCCTTTCCGTGACCTCTCCTTCCAGAATAGCATACAGGGAATGCAAGAAAATGCAAACATGGCTCCCTCCTTCCAGTTACTACTACCTCTGCATTTTAGTGAGCCTAACACAGAACCTGATCCAGACATGGGCACAGCACATCTGATAAAACGAGATCCCATGCAGTCCCCCCATACTAACCTCGGCAGTGTGCCACACCAGGAAAACCTTTTCAGTGCTGCCACCACTGAGAGGCCCTGCCACAGCCCTGCCACTGCTGCAGCAGCCCCACTGCCTTACCTTTCCACAGGGCACCAAGGACTCCCACTTTCTGCCCCAGTGAACAATGGGCTTACCTTTGATCTGCTGACCACCAATGTTATCATATGTATGGAACCCTGATCCCTATGGTTGCATTCTCCTATACACTTCCTCCAATGGCCTATACGCATAGCATTGCCACCATAAAGATGCCTAAAATCTCCTGGGCTGGGAGTTTGAAGCCCCAGCCCACTGGCCCTAGCTCAAGCCCTCCTACTCCTCTTCAAACCAAAGAGCCAAAGCAACACCCTCCAGGGGGTGGATCCGAGCTGTCCAACAAGAAAAAACTGTCCAACAGGAAAGAGGATACTATAGTACACCCACCCCAAGTGGGGGGGCTTATGTGGTGCTTTTCATGCACTGTGTATCCCACAGCACCTTAAAAGTTATGAGACACTAGTAGAGAAGTGTCTGTCAACATGTAGCGGTAGCTATTTTGCACATCAACACCCACATGTAGCCTTGGACAATTGCATGAGGGAAGGGAAATGTTGGCCAGGGCACCGGGAAAAATTCCCTACTCTTCCAGCAGGGGGCTTGACTTCCTTGGAGCAGAGTGGAGGGACCCAGTTGAGAGCCGGACAGAGGAGAAGGAGGAGGAAATGCTGATGTGGCAGGGGAGATGTAGCAGGAGAAAGTGGGCCAGAAGGACCCTGTGCAAGTCTCAGCAGAAAGTTTGAATAACTAACTAATTTTGTTAACTCAAATGGACAGTACTAAGATGGAAAATGAGTTGGTTGCTATGGAAGTTATGACAGACCTGCAAGCAACAGCAGTTGGAAAAGGCAAGATTGGTGCTGTGGTTTTAGAAGTTTGTAATGCTGAGGAACCTGTTGTGGTTCAAACAAAGTTGGAGTTTTTGCATGCAGAAAAAGCAAAGCAATTGCAGTGGCTGCAAGAGCTGGATGCAGCGCTCTTTTCTCTGCAGCAGTCTCAAAGCACTAGTATGGCTGAGAATGACGCTGTCAATGCAGGAGAGACAGCATCTAGTACAATGACTCACCCCTCAGGAATGCAGGGGTGTTTGAAGGAAACAGGGGTTAACACAGAAACTGAGGGAAACGTTCAATTGGAGGCTGGCAGTTTAAACAGAGCACCATCTGTGTGCCCAAAGTCTCAAAGTTCTGGAAAAAATGTAACACAGTTTAAACCCCAGAAGCATCGTTTGGGGCCTGTATCAAATACTCACGCTGGAAGCAGTGCTAAACAAAGGTTGGGGGAAGTGCATTTCAATAGCAGCAGAGCAGTTCGGAGCAAACCTTTTCATTTAAGGACAGACCTCGCCGCAAGGACTTGGAGGATATTATGGAAGCCAAACTTTAATCAATTGACTGGTCCCCTAAAATCACCCTGGAGCAGGCAGGCTGAGAGCAGGACCCCTCAGGGAAATGGTCAACTGACCCTAAGGATTCTTCCTATCAGGACTTATTGTTGACTTCTGTGGCCACCAATGATGCATTACAACAGAACTCCACCTCACCCCGGGGTAATGTTACAAATGACACTGTTTTGATTTGTGAAATTGTTGATGATACTGTAATACCTGTACAGGTGGTTGGGAATGTTTTAGATAATACCCTTCCTGTAAGGGGGGGGACTATTGTAGGTGCACCTACAGAAAATGTGAATCGAGAACAAGTAGAGGGAGGCAGGGGATAAGACAGTAGATATTGAAGTTTCAGAGCCTGTTAAAAGGATGTCTGACCTCTTTGCTACTAGGGGAGTGCCAGCCCACTGGCGCAGTGCGGTCAGGC
The DNA here is from genome assembly GCA_016271365.2 of Neoceratodus forsteri. NCBI lineage: Eukaryota > Metazoa > Chordata > Ceratodontiformes > Ceratodontidae > Neoceratodus > Neoceratodus forsteri. Next base: position 504,209,208 of record CM028132.1, read on the forward strand.
TTCTGTACAAGGGGGGCCTGGAGGAGCCTCCTAACAGGGTATACATAGCTAGGAACTTATTAAAGACATCCATGCGTTATTTTTCATCAGAGATTTTTGCCCTAATTACTTTAGGCACTGGGAACTATGACATAAATTTCAAGAGTGTTGCTAACTTAGAGAGGTTTTGGGCCCAATATCAGACATTAAGGAACACCCCTGTTTGGATTCCCTTTCATGCTATAGCATTGACAAGGCTGCAGGTCAAAACAATTACTGTAATGTTTAAAAATGAAGGGGTCCATGTAGGAGACATTTTATTTTGGTTATGACAATGCTGTGACATATTAGGTAAACCTGTGCCTAGGTTGGACAGTGAACAGATCTGGGATGGGGCTGGTGCATAAAAATTAAGTTGCACCCCTTGGATGCAGGGCCTATGCACCTACCTGGCTCCTTTGTTTTGGGAAAGGACCGAGGGCCGATTTTTGATCAACCTCGCTCATGTTTTAAGTGTGGTTCAAGAAGCACATTTTAGTTCAACTTGTGAATCACCATGTTGTAGCCATTGTTTGGGGTTTGGGCATGCTTCCTCTGCATGTCTGAACCTCTTTAAATGTAAATTATGTGAGCAGACAGGACACACATACAGGTGCTGTCCCTGGGCATCTCACAACAGGGAAAACTGTCCATCTCAGGATGGCATAATTAATGAGGCCCAACACCAGCAAGCCAAACGGGTAGCTGCTCAGGACTTTCAGAACATTGGCACACAGTCAAATCATGCCCCTGTGGGTGGTGTACAACCAGTAGGTGTGGAGGTAGTGGGAGAAACACAAAACTCTGAAGTTGCACAGATCATCATAGAGTCCCCTGGACCAATTGTAGAAAGTTCACAGGATGGTGTTGATGTGGAGAAAAGGGTTATGCACCCCCCCTCCCATGGACAAAGAAGGGGCCTTTCAAACAATCTCCTTAAAGAAAAAACCTGGAGCTGGGAGGCTAGGGACCCTTAAATTAAAACAAAATGTACCCAAGATTGGCCAGGGAGCCAGTTCCTGGGAAAACAGGGAATAGATATGCCACCTTACCCAAAGAAGGAGCAGATAGGAACTCAGATGAAGAAGAGAATGACTCCTCCTCTATTACATTGAACACAGACACAGAAGGGAGTGGGGAGGGATCCACTGCAAAGTGGACTAGACAACATAGAACATCTAAGACCCCTTAGCTTTTCTTAAAGTAAATAACCCTTACTGATGAATAACCTCACTATATGCATTATTAACATTAATAGTATAAAAAGTGAGGAGAAGTGTGTGGGAGCTATGTTCTCTCTCAAACAGTTGCAAAGTGATATTATTTGTGTGATGGACACCCATCTGAAAACCAATAATGAGTTACAGCAGGCCTCCAAATCCTGGCCTTTAGGACCATCCTTTTGGTCCTCAGGAACAGAGGCATGTGACAGGGTGGGTATTTTATTTTCTAATTACAGGCTTAAAGTGTCACAGTTGGTGAACATCCATCCTAGAAGAGCCTTGATGCTGGACGTGTCTGATGGTCCCTGTAGATACAGGATTATAGCCATATATGCCCACAGACAAAGGCCCGAAGAGTTGCTTTATTTAAAGAAGTGCAACCTTTCTTGCATACCTCTAGGATGGTATACTGGCTGGGGAATTTTAACTGTGGCTTCTCTAGGGTAGATGGGGGGTTACGAACCGTGAAGGTCTTTTCTGATACTAATGCACTGAACAACATTTTAAATCAAGCGGGGCTTATTGATGCCTACAGGAGAGTACACCTTAAGGGTGGCTTTACCTTCCATAGAGGGATATTAAGAACAAGAATAGATTTTGTCTTTCTCTTATCAGGATTAATGGTTCAAGAAGCACACACTTTAGCTTGTGAGTTCTCCGATCACATGATTATCAAAATATGCACACAAAAAGGGCATTCTCCACAATGCAAGAAACAGTATTGAAAACTGAATGAATCAGTACTAACTGACCCCGGGTACTGAAAGCATGAGAAAGAGAGTGGGCGGCAAGGTTATCGGTAGTGCAGTGCTACTCCGAACTTGTGGATTGGTGGGAAGACTCAAAGAAAGCATGGTGTTGCTTTTTTCAACAAAGGGCATGAGCTAAATCCACCTTTGAATATTTTACCTACCTACAATTTAGACAACAGCTACAGAGGGTCATTTCCCTGATGGATACCACAGGGCAGGACCTGAGTGCACAGGTTAGTAATTTAAAAACCCAAATGGCGGCAGTACAGTATGACAGGGCAAAGTCCCTACAGCAAGAACTTAGATTTGGCACACAAATGGTAAAATGTGGTTTGGATCCTTTTAAGGAGAATAAAAAAAGGGTTGAGGGTAGAGTTATAACACAACTCTCTTCCTCTTCAGGAGAAGTGGTTACCTCCCCTTTAGGGTTACTAGGAGTAGTGGAAGAACGGGTGACTCAAACCTTTGGTACCCCCCCCCGAAACAGATGTACAAGGAATTTTAGCTTTGCTGGGGTTACCCAGACTCCAGGATAATGATGCCCAGGAGCTAGTTATAGAGGTTACGGTAGAGGAAGTTAAAGCGGCTATTTTACAACTATCCATCAACACAGTCCCAGGATCTAATGGACTGGGAACAGGGTTTTATAGGACATTCATAGACAGTCTTTCCCCCGCACTAGTGATCTTATATAATCACATTCTACAGACCTCCACATACTGAGCAGCTATGATGGATGCCATTTTAGTGTTAATTCACAAGAAAGGTACAAGGGAGGACATTGGAAATTGGAGGCCTCTAAGCCTGTTGAACTTGGACTTGAAGATTCTGAGTAAAATATTACTGGCAAGGTTAAGTAACGTAGCCCCTTTTTTGATTAGCCCTTTTCAAACTTGTGCTATGCAGAATAGGAAACAACAGGATAACTTGATAGTTTTACGAGAAGCCCTTTATAAAGAGGAATTGGTAGGGGAAATGGGTTCTGTCTTAAGCCTGGACCAAGAGGAAGCCTTTGATAGGCTTTCTCATCATTTTTTGTTTTCCACATTGTTGGGATTTGGAATACCAGTCACCTTTGTAAACTGGATAAAAGTGATATATGCTGTTTCTTTCCTCTGGCCAATCATAAATAGCTGGTTCAGAAGGAAAGTCAAATTTTGTAGGGGCGTTAAGCAAGGATGTCCTCTGAGTCCTCTTTTGTATGCCTTCAGGATAGATATTTTAATTAGACTAATATGGAATCATACTGATTTGGTGGGTATTATACTTGTTGATTCTTTACAGGTGAAGATTTTGGCCTATGCAAGTGATCTGGCTTTGGTACTTTCTAGTACATCGTAAGAAATGCAATTGACAGCTGTGTTAATACAGTTTTCTCATCTGTCTGGGTCCAAAATAAATTTGGGGAAAAGTAAGGGGGTTATTTTGGGTAATATCACAGGCAGGCATGTGGGCTGGGATCGATATCTCGTCAGATCCCATTTTTATATTAGGAGTTCTATTTGGACCAGGGCATATAGCGCAATTAAACTGGTCAGGGAAAGTTAAACATGCAACTAAATTAGTTAATAGTTGGAAAGGGCAGCAAGCATCCAAAAGAAGAGGGTACTTTTAATAAAAACCCTATTGATTCCCCAGTTCTTATATGTTAGTTATATCCTCCCCGTCTATTTTACCAGCTTATATGGGTTATTCTTCCAGCCCTTTTGGGGCTCTCAATTGAATCCAATTAAGAGGGAGTTCACGTACTTGTCAATCAAGGAAGGTGGTGTAGGGATGGTTCATCCTATCGCCTTCTTTTATAGTTTGTTTTTGAATTATAATTTGCTCCCAGCCTTATGCTCTAGCACGAAAGTGTGGGCTCCCTTAATTCAGAAATGGTTAAATCCTTGTAGGGTGGCATGGGAGAACACAAAGACAAGATCTATTCCTCTTGAGGTGCCGGAGTTCAGGAAAGAGTGTATTTAAGGAAAACTACACCCAAAACTTGAAAAAATATATGCTGTGCAGAGTGTTTTAATTTGTATGTGAAGTTCTAGTGTTTCCTTCCCTCTGACTGGTATTAGGAGTTTTTCCTAAATTAGCCTGCTAGCTTTAGGGTAGTTTTACGACCCCTGGAGATCTCCATATCAAATAGTTTTATTGCATTTCTTTGTCCTACAGTGCACCTTGTTTCATGTGATGGTGATGTAGCAGAGCCCATAAATCCAGCAGAAAGCACTGCATTACAATCAGTTCACAACAATAGAGATGGCTATATTTTAAAATCTGTAGAATTCAGTTTGGTGACCACCTCATCCTAAAGGTTTTACTGTCCTGAAAAACTTTGCTGCTGGTAATTTTTGTGCAGCTTGTAAAGCTTCCAAGATATTTAGTTTGTTTGGCATGTGTGTGCTGAATGTTGGGTCTCTCTTACATCACAGTCACACGAGACAAGATGCACTGTGGGAACAAGAAATGCAATTACGCTATCAGGTATGAAGATCCCCAGGGGTCGAAAAACTAGCATAAAGCTAGCAGGCTAATTTGGGAAAAACTCCTAATACCAGTCAGAGGGAAGGAAACACTAGAACTTCACATACAAATTAAAACACTCTGCATAACATATATTTTTTCAAGTTTTGGGTGTAGTTTTCCTTTAAGCAGGTTATTAAATGGAAGGTTACCCCAGCACAATTGATGACTCTGGATAGGAAGGGGATATATAAGACTATACTACAAACTGAGAAGACATCAGTGGTAGAATTCCCAGGGTGTTCAGCTAACAAGCAAACATGTGTTCTGCACAGCTATCTAATCTTAGGATGCCAGCATTTATATGGGACTGCGTATGGTTCAGTAATTATGGTAGACTGGGCGTCAAGGTAACAACAAACACAAACAGTTATCAGAAAGCTACTGTCCTGCCAAAACATGTAATTTGATCTTGGAAATGCAGGAACACATCTTTCTGGAATGCCCCAAGCTAAGTCTTTCTGGACATACTTGGCACTATTTTGGTTAGATGACCAACTGGCAACACCTACATATTCAGAGATTATGTATGGGCCAGAGGAGGAGAATAGCTTTAGTAAATATCATAGGGATACTTTATATATAACTGTTGCTTTAATTAGATTTTATTTATGGCAATCAAGGTGTATGTTAGTAATACAACAAAGGATTGTTACTTATCAGGAGCTTTTGAATAATATAAAGTTGTCATGACAGAGTGTACAAAACGCAGATGTGAATAGATTCCCATTAGAGAAATCACAACATCTCTGGTTGAATTGTTTGGGTTGGCTGCATTAAAGCTTAAGCTTTGTTGTATAATGAATTTATAGGATATTAAGTTGATGGATGTATACAATATGACTGATAGATTATATATATATATGAATATTAATGTTTATATTGTAATTTTTTGTAATGAAGTCCAATAATAATAAAAAGTCCCCTACTCTTGAGAAAAGTGCCATGTGTTCTTTACTTTTAATTGGACATCCACCGAGACAGCACTGAAGGTGGGCAGAAGTGACCTCAGTTTAATATCTCATCTGATGGACAGCGCACTGTGACAGTACAGCATCCCCCAGTACTGCACTCTGGTATCAGCATTTTTAGTATGATCCCAAACCCAGTGTGGAACTGGGGACCATTTCCTTCTGCCTTAGAGACAGATGTGCCTACAAAATGAGCCAAGATGATACCCACTGTATGATGCTATATAGTGATATAGGCCTTGTACTCTGAAAATAAATCACATCTGCATAAAGCACTCCTGTGTATATATGCATCAACTTAGGGTTTTTTTTAACCTAATTTTTTCTTTCACCTTTTACTCGGCCAAAGTAAATGCTTTTATGTCCAAATTTGGGTAAAAGCTTTTGGCTTATCCCCTCACGACCACTTTACTGATGACTCACAATTCCCACCTAAAACAGATGACTGGCTCTTGCACACTAAACACCCATTATGGGTGGGAGTTATGAGTCATCACTAAAGTGGTCCTAGGTGAGCGAAAACTTTCACCCAAGCTGGTGAAGAAAGCTTTTACTTTGGCAATGTTAAAGGTAAAAGAAAAAAAAATAGGTGAAAATAAACTAAGATGATGCACACGTACGGTAGGTTTTTAAGCCTACTTAGTTTATTTTCAGACTGCAAAACCTGTATTGCTAGTGGCATACAGTGATACAGGACTTGTGCATGGCAAATGGTGGATGGCCAGGGAGATCAGTGGAGCATAAGTGCTGGCCACCAATGGAGAGGGTTGGCATGGGGATGTGTAGGAGGCTACTTAGAGGGGGAAAGGACCACTAGAAACCAGGGAATGTTTTATCTATACAAATGAGGATTGGGTGAGGGAGGGAGGCATGCACGGACCCCAGGAAAATAATTTATCTGTACAAGTGGGGATTGGATGAGGGAGGGGGACAGGCCTTGTCAGGTGGGTGCAGGTCCACCAGTCAGGTTGCATCATGCCTCAGCACTGTTCATGGTACAGAGGCATGCACCTGCCTGGTTAAGAGCTTCATAATGGGATGCAACAGAGATGTATGTAAACTGCATCTCTTCTGGAGTCATTAACATCTGAATCTTTGAATAGTGCAGTGTGGCACACAGGTGCTGTCCCATCTGACATGTGTTATTGCTTCTCCACAGCCATAGTCAGCATGCTGGTCACATACCACTCTTCTACCAGCAAGTATCCCTGTTTTGCACATTGGCTCCCTGTTAGTGCCTAGCATTAATAATGCTATTTTGAAACAGTAATTCTGCATTCAGCATGGGCACAATTTATGTTCCAATATGGTTAATAATCTGTACCGAGGATAGGTACTTTGCACAACAGCACATACATAGGGCTTTGAAATAGAGGATGTCTGTCTGGGGTTTTTAACTGGGGAAAACAAACATAGGTGGTGTTTCTTCTGCTCTTCCTTTCTTTTTGACATTATCTTGCCTAATGTATGATGTGCAAATAATTGTAGTTTAATATTTGGTTTGCCTAACATAGCAGAGACTACATTGCAGGTTAGCCTGACAATAGGACCTACAGGCAGCTTAGGTTGAATTTCTAATCAATTCTGAGGTACCACCTTATGCATGCACAAAAGCTTTTCTTTGGAAACATGATGAAGTCACTTTGCATACCCAGTCTCCATCCAAAGGGAATTGAACTGTCTTACTCCTTGCACCTTCCAAAAGAAGAATTGCCTTGGAAAGCAAGTAAACTGGTCTCTCTGCATGCTTGGAAACTTTGATTTATTAAGGCAAAGCACCACATACTTAGAGCAAGCCTTCTTATAAATTTTAAACCTGCTCTTGCTGGCGATTGCCATTTTAGATTCAGTGTGACAGCTTGAATTGAATCAACACTTCCTAAGTGCCATTTGCCTGATCACGTACTGACCATTAATGCTAGTTTACATATTATGAGTCACATTATATCACAACAGTGAGAATATTATTCAGCAAAAATATTTTTCAATGACCCCCCACATATTCTAGAGCACACTTTAAAAAGTAACTTCAGAGTGCCTCCCGATGGCATCGAGATATAGCCTCAGAAATTCACTAGGATGACCCTTTAACTTTTCATTCATTTTGATACTGTTATTTTGCAGGTGCAATATTTTAAAGGTAAATGTACAGTATATATTCCACAACTGTCATGCCACACATATTGTTCAAATGGCAGTACTGTTATCACTCAAAAAAAGTGTTGCAGAAGGCATGATACATTTTGCCTTTCACGCTGAATAATCAGTACCTGCACAGCAGGGAATTTGCCACATAACATTTCTTCTCACCTCTACCACAAGACAAAGGGGGACATGATAGAAACTTTTAAGTACCTTAGGGGAATAAACAAAGCCCAAGAAGGTAGCATTTTTCAGAAAAAGAGATGTGCAAGAACAAGGGGGCACAATTTGAAGATAGAGGGGAGGACGGCTCAGAGGTAATGTGAGGAACTATTTTTTTATGGACAAGGTTGTGGCTGAATGGAGTGACCTTCCTGAGGAGGTCGTGGAGACAAAAACAGTGGGGGAATTCAAGAATGCATGTAACAGACATAAAGCAATTCTAGTGGTGGGTAGGAGGAAGTAGCCTGTTGGTTAACTAGGACCTGTAGCTTATCCATTAGGTAGGGAAATGAGCAGACTAGGTGGGCAAGCGGTCCTGATCTGCCATCAAATTCTTTGTTTCTATGTTTAGGAATTTTTGGAGGTGTTTATTACATACAGGGTTGAAACACAGCCTTTATTGTTATTATTTTTTCATTTATTTATTTGTTACTATTCATTTATGCAGGCAACCAAAGTGAAATATGAAAACATGAAGATGAAGCATGTCTTGTGATGTCCTGACAATATTCAGTTTATTCTCTGGGGGTGGGGTGGGGTACACTGGGATGGTCATGTGACATCCTCCAGATTAGACAAAGAGCAAGTAGATATGAGGGGACTCCCACCAGTGAGATTTCCTTTTTCACGGTTCAGTACTCACACCACTGGATCATGCAGCCTTGTTTGCATTTCATGTACATGTTATTCCTACCCATATACCAGGAGGATGGCTTCAAAGACATCCAGTCGAAAAGGATCCTGGTGTGTTGCTTAGAAATCTGGTGGTTCCAGGGACTTTCAGTAGTAATGCAAGGGTTTCTTCAGTGGTTCAGTGAGGCAGTGGCAACTCTCCCCACAGCCCCACTCCAAGCAGTATTTAACTGCACATTCTCCAGTGTCCTTTGGATGCTTGGATCTCACGCTGCTGCCATGCGACTGCTTTCTCCCTCCTGCCCTGCTCATAACTTCTGCAGTCACATGACTGCTTCCACAGCATCCCCGGGTTGCTTCCTTTTTGCTCTCATTTTTTATGTTTGCTTGCATGCATGTGCAAGAAACATAGTGCCATCATCCGAGATTTCGGAAGTGTGTCACCATCTCTTCCAATTCAGTCAGTGTGTTGGCAGGCGCGACCCCTGTAAGCCAATGCATGCTGGAGCTGTCTATGGCAAGCTCCAAAATGCAGTGGCGTACAGTTAAAAGGGGGGGCTACGCTTCAGTGAGCAGTGATAAGATATCGCCTGCTCATGCGCAGCCCTCCCCTACACACACACACACACACAGAAAGCGACACGATACTGCATGCTGCCCCCCCTCAAGAACACGATAGCCGACGTGGGGTGGCTAACTTCGGCCGGTTTGTGCTGCGCTCCTCCCCTAAAGTTTTCTGACATGCCACGCTGGGTGCCCACCCCAGCGTGGCAACTCATAGAATAGCTGATGGGGGTGCCCAATCCCCCATTGGTTCCACTGTCCTCACCCCCCCGAGTACTGGGTGCCACGCTGGGAGCCCACCCCAGCGTAGCAACTGATCATATGGCTGACGGGGGTGCCCAATCCCCCGTTGGCTGCAAGGCTCCCCCAGCCGCCCTTGTGCCACGCTGGGAGCTCACCCCAGCGTGGCAAATGTCCCACGTCGTCTTTTTTTTTTTTTAAATCCTGTAAAAAACGGTCCCCAGTGTTCCTGCCCCTCCCCACAACCCGCACCCACCCACTGTGCACCCAGCCTCCCACACCCCCACCCCATACTTACCGGAGCTGACGCGACGATCTTCGGTGGACCGGGAACACGTCTGCACTCTTCAAAGCCGACCGCGAACTGAGGAAATGCTGGTAAGCTGTATAATGGGCTAGATAGGGTTTTTCAACTTTGTTGCATATCTCAGGCATTTTTTGGAATTTTTGCACCAAATTTTCAACATGGGGATTTTGGGACCCCTTCTCATGAATGATGTCACTGTCGTGGCGTTATTCGGGCCCGAAGGGTGATTTCGCAGTCACTGCATGAAATCACCTTTTGGGCCTGAATAACACCATGACAGTGACATCGTTCATGAGAAGGGGTCCCAAAAACCCCATGTTGAACATTTGGTGCAAAAATTCCAAAAAATGACTGTTTTACGAGTGTGTGTTGCGCAGTTCCTACGCAGGCTCGTAAGTTCGCGAATTTTCAATATTTTCACTCCAGATTTTCAACATTGCCATTTTACCACACCTTCTTATGAGTAGTACAGCTGTCATTTTTCACATCTCACCCAAAATGTGTTTCCGCCCATGTAGCGCACAATGGCGCAGTCGGTGTGCAAAATCAATGTATAGGACAAATTAAGAAAATCACAGTGACACTGTTCATGAGCAGAGGTCTTAAAATAGCTATGTTGAAAATTTGGTGAAAAAAGTCCTAAAAATGACTGTTTTACGAGCGTGCGTTGCGCGGTTCCTACGCTCGTAAGTTTCTTAATTTAATATTTTCACTCCAGATTTTCAACATTGGCATTTTATTACACTTCCTTATGAACAGTACAGCTGCCATTTTCATATATGTCGCCAAAATGTGTTTTCGCACATGTAGCGCACAATGGTGCTGTTGGTGTGCGAAAGCAATGTTTAGGACAGATTAAGAAAATCACAGTTGCACTGTTCATGAGCAGAGGTCTTAAAATGGCTATGTTGAAAATTTGGTGACAAAAATCCATAAAATGACTGTGTTACGAGTGATCATTGCGCAGTTTCCACGCACCCTCGTAAGTTTATGACTTTGTAATATTTTCAGTCCAGATTTTCACCAGTGGCATTTTTCCACACTTCCTTATGAACAGTACAGCTGTCATTTTTCACAACATGGCCGAAGTGTGTTTTCACACTTTCAGTGCAGAGATGCGTGGTCGCTGTGGGAAATCATTGTTCGGCACAGATAAAGAAAATCACTGTGACACTGTTCATGATCGGAGGCACCAAAATGCCTGAGTTGACAATCTGCTGTAAAAAACTCCAACCTAATTATATTACGGGTGTCGCTGCACAGTTTCTATGTAGCTCGTGACTTCACCATTTTTTATATATTTTTACTGCAGATTTGCAACATAGCCATTTTTACACTTCCCCATGAACAGTACAGCTGTCATTTTTTACATCCTGTTCGGAATGTTTTTGCACCTGTGGTGCTAAATGCCGGAGTCGCTGTGCATAAGCAGCTTAGCTAACAAACTGATATTCCCCCTGTTCATGAGGTGGGGTCACAAAAAACATGTTGAAAATTTGGAGTGAAAATACCAACGAATGCCTGAGGTATTAGAGTTTCCAACCATAATGCCCAACCCTGTAGAGAATGACAGACATCAGGGGTGTGACTTGGGATTCTTGCCTGTAATGCTCATACCATTCCACAGCCTGCAGCCAGTGAGAGGCATCGAGGTATGCCTTGGACTCTTCGGCCCCAAAGTTCACCCCATTCTCCTATATCGCACCCATCTCACCGTATTTCCTAATGAAATGGGGTGCGCATAAGGGCCAAAGACCCCAAGGAACACCATGACACTTGTCAGTGTCTGCAGGGTGGGGTGTGGTGAAATGGCGTGGCCGTTATGCCTGACTACCCAAACGCACACCCCAATGCCTGTCACTCTCTGCAGGGTGATGGTGGGGTTGGCTTCAGTTCAATACTTCACTGCCATTCCTATTACACAGCTCTGTAACTTCTACACTACCACAGCCAATGCCAGCAAGCAAACATTCGGCATTGACAAATGCTTGTTTCTCTAGCGGTGTCCGTTTCTTCCTTCTGTTCTCCTTTTTGTTGTTTCTGCTGCTGTTTACTCCAGTTCCTGGTTCTCTTCAGTTCTTCCTCCTTTTCAGCGCTGTTGTCTGGGTGCTGTTGGCTGTTGCTGACTGCTGTCATCTGTTGCCTTTGAGGCATTTTATTTTGCTCACTGCTGGATTAGGTGCTACTTTTAGGGAAAATATAAGCCAAATTGCACAAGCAGTTAAACAAAACTACCAACTACCGCAGTCCTCCCTTGTTCAATCCTAATCCGTGCTGTGTTTCTGAAGCACTCTGACAGAAAGAGCCCAATGGCCCTTTAAACACAATTGTAGACCCTCTTCTGGTTAATATATTTTCATTCTCTCCTTTACTGCAAAGCATCCATGAAATTGGTAATGCAGTTTTTCCACCTGTTCATTTTGTTTCAGTGGCTAGGTTTAGTTGTGCAGTATTTCCTGAATAATTTCATGACCATCTTCCCCTCTCCGATGTCTTATATTTTCTGACATAAAGGGGTTGTGATAGTGATGCTAGGCATTCTGTGGTTAACATCCAGTACAGTATTTGGTTTTGTAGTTAATTTGCACCACTGGTCCCCCATTCCTGTAGCAGTCAAACACCTCCTGGCCACTCCAGCCCCATCACCCTGGCTTTCCTGCAGGACTTACAACTGCAATTCCAGGGGCTCTGTAGTGATAGTATAATATGTTGATTATTGTCACTCCATTTTGTATGCTATTTCATGTAATGTATGTCATTTTATATTCCATTTTGTATTGTGTGACTCCATTTTACATGCTGCTTCATTTAATTGGTGTTTTGCTCTTTAGATAGCCTCATTATTATGTTTTGCTTCAGACAGTGTATTTTGCTGACTTGAAGGTCGCATATTATCAGGCAACCTGTTTTTATAGTTTTGTTTAAACTCCTGCTTAGCTCATAGTGTTCTAGGCACCCGGCCAGTGTTTGAAGCACAGTGACCTAGGGTGTGTGGGAATTCTGAGCAGTCCTTGTGGTGTGAATTTGCACATCCTGGGAGCCCGGCCAGCTTCTAGAATGTGGGAAAACAACACTATGAGGGCTGCACGATTATTTTTAGCATAGAATAAGATATAAATGTAGCTTTCTCAATGCCTGGTTTGAAGCCTCTCCTGCAGGGTGGACGCATCGCTGTGGGGCCAGTTCCCGGTTCGAGAGACTCCTAGCCAGGCTGACAAGGGGGCTTCCCAGCCATTGGAAGAGGGCTTGGATGATGCTTTATTGAATCAGTGATGTATAACCTTTTGTATTATATTTTGTTATAATAAAGCTTTGGCTTGCTGTACTTATTGTATTGTTATTGTGTGTATGTGAGTGTGAGTGGCAAATAGCTGCTTGGTTTGAGTTGGCAGAACATTTTTGGCGTAGTCGGCAGGATTCGAAAACAAAATGTCTATTTTTAGGAAAAAGGATGAGTTCTTTTTTTTAAAGGTGTATTAAGGCTCAAACAAGCAAGGGCAACTGCCCTTTGTACTTGTAATTTGTGCTTGCTGCAAGTATATACTGTTAGAGCCAATGATGGCTTTCACAGTTCAGGCTGCTTTTAGGAGAAAAGCAGCGGCTGGATAAGTAAAGTTAGATAAGCAACATCTAGAAAAGAAAAATAAACTACTGTGGATATGCGCACAGTGAGGTGACTACAGACAGGATGATTTGAAAATCCTCCCCCATGTTGCCTATCTGTGTAATTTCAAGTTTTCTGTATCAATTTCAAGTTCCTTGCCTCCTATAGAGGCTGAAACATTTGATCCTAAACCCAAGTACTGGGGACCTCTACCAGATGGATCTCAACCTAGTGCTGTTAGAGATTTTGTTTGTTTTGTTTTTAAACTGCAAACCAGAGCTCTGGAAAAAGACTTGGTTTGGCAGGTTACTAAAATGGCCAAAAGAAAACCTTTGAAAGGGTTAAAGCCTTTGAAAGATTGATATACAGCGTTTGGAAATTATCATGAAGGTCCTGCAGTCAGTTTTCTTACTTAGATTAGTATATCGGAAAAGAAGAAGAAAAATACCTTGGCACTGGGTAAGTCTGAATTTTTTTTTATTCAAAGTTGTTTTATGTCTGTCTGTTTTATTTCTGTAATACGTATACTAAACAAGGTAATGCTCCGTCTTTCTCATGCATATTTTCTAGCTTATATCTGTGTTCTGTAATTATGTTCTATTGTCAAGGTTGCGAGATAGGATTGACTGCCTTCAGTGCACAACATGTTACAGAAAAAAAAAGGAAAAAGAAGCTTCTTTGCCTCATAGCTGACTGTTTTAATTGGCTTTATTTTTAATGGAACATTTGTGCTGCCTAGATAGGGTCAGTGAGAAGAACTTTTGTTTGGTGGAGCAGGTGGTGTTGATGGTAAAGAGTTATGACGTCATATAGATTGCAATGTGCAGAAAGAGTTGTAGTTTGCAAACAACGTGCCAAGCCACTGCTAGGTGAAAATGTAATGTGTTAACAGCTATAAATGGCTTTATCATACTTTTAGTTAAAACCAGAAACTTTTTGCAAAATGGCAGAGTGCCATATTTTAGTTATGTGCCAAAAGGTGTAATCATGTTATACTGAGATGTGTTCACTTACAGATGATGTGTTTAAACAGTGTTTTGTTCTGGAAAGATTTGGCATGGCAATATGTATAAATGTGTTGGTTTAAAATTGCCAGTGTTACAAGACAGGCAGGAGGCAGCACATATATCTAAACCACGTACAGTTTTCTAATGGAACTATGGACCTCAGCAAATTGGTGTGAAACAATGTCAGTCTTATTTTGTGTTAAGTATTTCTTTTTGTGTATGTGTATGTGTGTGTACTGTCTTGGCCAGCAGTTTCATCGTGTACTCTATTGTTATTTAAAGATATTTTAATATTGGTGGTGTTCAAGGACACTACATCAATGGCTGAGTTTGAATGACCTTGCATGCACACTGTGACCTTTGCACGTTATTTGACCTTCTTGTGTTTCAACATTTTATGTTACTACCAGTTCAAACTTGATGTGTATTCCATGCCTAAAGCACAACTTTTCACACAAATGTATGTTTTCATGAAGGCACACCAAGAGTGAACTATGTAATTTGACTTTTTATTGCAAAACTAGTATTCTAAGTGAAGAGGAACAAACTTTTACAATTTTGAAAAAAGGACTATTACAGCTGTTTTTGAGAGTTTACCATCTACAGAGATACGTACGTATGGTATTACCATCAATCTGGACATTTTGTCATGCTTAGGATAAGGGAACCCAGGGACGCTTGGCTTCTTTTATCCTATGGAAATAATCTTGTTTTATTTTTAAACTGATGTGTGTTTGTTTTTGTTGTTTGTCTGTGTTTCACAGCTAACCTTTTTATTGCTACAGTATTCAAGCTGTCTCTTGCACCTCGAGCTGTGTCTTCCACCAGTAGGAGCTTGGAGGGAGGGTAAGCTACCTTCCTCCTTCCAGTGTAATACCCCACAAAGGTTGCAAGGTACATGTCATATTTATACTGATTCATGGTCTGTAGCCAATGGTTTAACAACCTGGCTGCCCACTTGGGCTAAGGATGAGTGGAAAATTTATTCAAAAGAAATATGGGGAAAAGAACTGTGGCAGGAAATATGGACTATGGTGCAAAATACTCAGACCACTGTATTTCATGTTGATGCTCATTGTGCTTCAGATACACTAGAACGATGGTATAATTCTATTGCAGATGAAAAAGCTAAGATTCTTCCAGTGGATATTGAAGAAACTCAAAGTCAGCAGTTATCAGGGCTGGCAAAATGGGCACATCAAAAATGTGGACATTTGGGAGAGAAAGCCACTTACAGGTGGGCATATAGTAGAATTCTAACATTGGATTTGTTAAAACTGTTATTGCTCAGTGTCCTACATGCCAACATGGGCAACAAAGACCAATCCCTTATATTGTGAAAGGACAATTGGGGGGGGAGAGCCTACGAAAATGGAAAGAGAATATGCATGAAGCATTACAGATTTTAAATAATAGACCAATTGGAGAATCTGAGACCCCCTTAATGAGAATGATAACTCCTAATTTGCAAGTGCAAGCTTACTCAACTACAGAAACAGTGTTATATTGGGAAATTACACCAGGAGCTCTGTCTCCTTGCAGGGCAACCCAGAAGCTGCTGGACTTGATTTACATGCCCTTCAAGAATACAGAATAAACAGCAGAAACATTCAAGTGATAGAAACTGGTATTGGAATACAAATTCCACCGAGACATTTTGGTTGGATAGCACCTAATCAGAACTAGCCCTCAAGGAATACAAATTTTGGGAGGGTGATTGATTGTGATTACCAAGGAGAAGTGAAAGTAATTTTGTTGAATAGTGAGAACAAAATCTGTTAATTCAACAGTATGACAGAGTGGCTCAATTGTTAATTATTCCAGTTAACAAAATGACCCCTATAAAGGGACAAGCCCCACACTCTTAACAGCAAGGGGATAAAGGTTTTAGATCTACAGGAGGTTTTAACAATGGTGCCAAATATGGGTTTACAAACCCAAATGGCCCTCCTGAACCAGCTGAGGTGATAGCCACGGATGAGACAACACTGTGCTAGTCATCAGATCAGAGAAAAGAAAATGGGAATCGTGCCTGCACATAAATGTTATCTTCGAGAATAATGAAATTTGTGTCTTTCTAGGTCCAGCAATGGATTTTAAAAGGAATGCTGGTGTGTCTTATGGTCCATTTGGCAGAGCTAGTTACCCTGGAGGAAGGATTCAAAGGGTTAACTGTAATGACACTGGTTGTAAAGGAACCTGGAGTTGGAAAAATGATACCAAAGATAGAACCCAGGGAACTTTAGCTGCCCATCCGGACAAAGTGTGGGTACTGAACATGACATTTTCACCAGGGGTCAATCTCTGGATGACAACTGGTGGCTCAGGACAATATCTCTGAAACAGATGAAATCTCTTTGCAGAATAAGACTGCTATTAAATGCTGCAACTTACCGAATAGTTGCAAGGTGACTGTACAACATAGACTTGATTGCTGCATGAATCAAACAGACATTTTCAATGCAAGTATTACTTTGATTGACATAGACACGTTATTCTGCATGAATGCTACTGCAATAACTAATAGAACTACTTGGGCAGATCACATTACAGTGTTGAAAAATCATCCTGTAATTAGCAATGATAGTATAGTTAGGTTCCATCCACATGTACATCAGTAGCGCAGCGGTATCAGAAAAATGTAATCCATTTTAACATAACGTTTATGTTTAGTGAAAATGCAAATATAAAAGAGCTTGGTATGATACGCTATTAGGTGGAGCAGGGGCAGGCATAGAATTTTAAATAGTGTGGATATAGAAACACTGACTAACAGGCTTCAGGCAGTAGGAATTGATGTATTTAGCTTAATTAACTACAAGCTCAATGGATGCCAACTGTTTTCTTATCCCAAAGATTAACTTTGAATTATGATTTTGAGTTCTTGCAGTTATTTAATGCTTCACAGGTATGGGGAATGGGAGTAGCAGAAAATATTTCGCGATTTATTGATTGGACAGAATACTGACTGCGACATAGGTATTCTATAATGCAAAGAAATAAGGCCCAAGTGATTTAATGAGGTAATAATGAATATGTGTGGAGGACCGTGTTCAAATCATGGATTCCTAGTAATCATTGGATTGTAATGTCATCCACCACAGTAAAATGCACAGGTCCCTGATAATGAGCAGAAGCTTATTTTGTATTGGCAGCCCAATATTTTAGATCAATCAAGATTGCATATCTCGTTAAATAAAATTAAACAGATAATTCAGGATTCAACAAGAGACTACTCATTATTGGTGGGATATTTTTACAGGATGGTCTCCATCAGCTACAAAAGTGTTAAATATTCTGATACATCCTATCATAATCATTGCTGTAGTGACAATTATCTTGCTTATTTGGACTTGTTACTTATCATGTTATATTCGTAGTAATTTTGCTATGGTACCAATATCATACAAATCGTATTCACAATAATCAAAGGACGAATGTAGTGATAGTATAATATGTTGATTATTGTCACTCCATTTTGTATACTATTTCATGTAATGTATGTCATTTTATACTCCATTTTGTATTGTGTGACTCCATTTTACATGCTGCTTCATTTAATTGGTGTTTTGCTCTTTAGATAGCCTCATTATTATGTTTTGCTTCAGACAGTGTATTTTGCTGACTTGAAGGTCGCATATTATCAGGCAACCTGTTTTTATAGTTTTGTTTAAACTCCTGCTTAGCTCATAGTGTTCTAGGCACCCGCCAGTGTTTGGAGCACAGTGACCTAGCAGGTGTAAGAATTCTGAGCAGTCCTTGTGGTGTGAATTTGCGCATCCTGGGAGCGGCCAGCTTCTAGAATGTGGAAAACAACACTATGAGGGCTGCACGATTATCTTAGCATAGAATAAGATATAAATGTAGCTTTCTCAATGCCTGGTTTGAAGCCTCTCCTGCAGGGTGGATGCATCGCTGTGGGGCCAGTTCCGGTTCGAGAGACTCCTAGCCAGGCTGACAAGAGGGCTTCCCAGCCATTGGAAGAGGGCTTGGATGATGCTTTATTGAATCGGTGATGTATAACCTTTTGTATTATATTTTGTTATAATAAAACTTTGGCTTGCTGTACTTATTGTATTGTTATTGTGTGTATGTGAGTGTGAGTGGCAAATAGCTGCTTGGTTTGAGTTGGCAGAACAGGCTTACCATGCGTGGGGCCTGCAGGTGGCCACAGGCAGCCAGCTGGACCAGTGACTGCCTTTTCCTCCTTTTCTCCCCAAGCAGAATGGGCGTGCAATGCTACCCAAGATGGCTGCCACTCCCCCTTGTCCCCAACATGATAGTGGCTGGCTGTCTTCTCCCCAGCCATTGCCATGGGCCAGGCTTGCACTGGACACCATGTTCTAATTTCCCTGGGAGAGGAGAACTGTCCTCTGAATGCATAATCCTCTCCCTTCCCAGCCAACCCCAGCAGCCCTGGTCCGCTCCCAAGTCAGGGACGCTGGTGTGGTGGCGGGTGTAGCATCCAGCACCTCAGCCCTCCACGGTACTGGGCCAGCTAACATCCTGAAGAAATTCTAATGCACCTTCAGTAAAGTTAATATTTTGGTATTGAGCACCTTTCACACATACATACTGCATCCCCAAATGCTTAGAACATATTATGTTACTGGATATGCTATCAGTGTTGTGACTGTCTGCAATGCATTCATTATGTGTGTAACCACATCCTACAGTATTGTACAAATGAACTAGAAGAGGTTTTGTTGAGACAGAAAACTTTGGCCAGGATGCCTGGATAATGTCTTTTGTTTAAAATAAAATGCCATGAGGCTGGCCTCCCAGTGCAGTGGTAGTATTACTGTTCACCTCGCCATTGACCTGGGTTTGGGAATGAGCCTAGACCACTGGAGGGATGGCCTGGGGAGGAAGTTCTAGTGCCCCACAGGACACTCTCCTCCTCTGGGTGGGACACTGCATCACACTGCATTACCACCACCTGGGTGACTACAGGTGGTGGTGCAGGGGATCTGCAGCTTCAGGACGGGGCCATGGGAGTGTGGTCTTGGATTGGCTACATGAGGTTTGCTGGCAGTCTGTTCCATTGCATGCTTCTGGTGGGGGGGGAGGGAGTCAGAACATTGGAAAAAAAGAGACACAGGATTGGTCAGAAGAAGCCTCTGCTGGCCTACCACATCCATCACTGGATCTGCGCCACCACCCAGTGGGGACACCACCAGTTTTCACCTCCAGGTGGCCAGATGTCTGTGGCATAGAAATGCCAAAGGAGTGGAAGGTGTACCTGGTGTTGGGGGCATAATCCATGGAGGCAGCACAGCGGTTTGTCATGGGTGGGCTGGTGGTTCTGTTGGATGGTTAGCAGGATCTCGGCTGGATGGTAACAGGGCATTGAGAGCAAGCAGAAGTAGGGTCCCGACCTGGCTGAGAGTAAGGAGGGAAAAATTATGTTTAAAAAAAAAAATAAAATGCAATAGGATCTTGTGCTTCTACCAGGTCAACCACTAGAGGTCACTAGAAGAGACTGCCTTTTACTTGCTTTGTAAACTTAAGAAAGTCACTTATTATCCCTTTGTTTAACCTCTGTTACTTATCACTGTGCTGCTTAAAAATTCCTGTGTGCATAAAATAGCAGCAACATTCTTGCCATTTCCTCTCCTGGATTGTAAAGAACTTTGGGATACAGGTTGAATGAAAGACATAACAGTATACAAAACAAAATTCCTTTCATCCCTCCTTCCGTTTATCTGAAGCATAGACACTCAAACATTGCAGCATCCCTCTAGCACTACACTATGAAATAATAGAAAGGCCTGCCTGCGGCTCGATGGGGCAACTGGCTAACTCTGCCTCTCAGCACTACTTAACCCAGCCAGTCCCAGGCCTCCCTGTGTTAGTTTGCTTTGCATATGGTTGCTGCACATTGCTGTTTGGTTCCAGTTTTTCTTTGGGCTCTTTAGTGTTTTCCCCCCTGTTGGCTACACTTTTGTCTTGTTTCTTCTTGGTTTCGTGCCATGCCTCCATTCATTTCTTCCCTTAAAGAGCAACTCTGCACTTCAGCATGTGCTTTTATCAATAAGATGTTTCAGCTGTTACAGTTTACTAGGCAATGCATTTTTATTCATTTTCAATGTACCTTTCCAAGATTCACAGCACATCTTGGTAGTCCATCTAAAAGTCTATATAAAAAACATTTGAAAACATTTTGCCTCTCTCCTGTTAGCCTCACAGTGCCTTTGTTTGTGACACCATGGTGCTCGCAATTACAACAGACTGTGATGTCACAAACAGCAATTGTGTGGTTAGCAGGGGAAAGCCAGATACATTTTGAAAGACTCTGAAATAATTGCAGCAATAGCTACATTATTTAGTAGCCCAGCAGCAGGGGAAAGTAACAAAATAACAAATAACTAGAAAACAATAAAGTTAAAATATAATTGGTGTAAATGTAGTGTTTTTAAAGAGTCACCAACGCTTCAAGAGGAACTATGAAAAACATAATATTTGGACACAAAGCAGCTTATATTTGTCATTAGCTCTTTATTTCTTATCCCTATTATTTATAACTAAGACCATATGCATGAAAGCAGTATAGTTATTCCTTGAGAGCTCATCAGCTCTTATTGCTTTTCCCAACCTGATGTCATAATACTCTGCTTGTGACATCACAGTTATTCCCATGGCAAGAGACTGTGATGTCACAACAGAGTATTATAATTTCAGGCAAGGAATAAGCTATAGAGGCACAAGAACTCTAAGGGACAAAGATCTTGCTTTTGTGATAATCTCTTCAGTAATAAATAATGGAGAGGAGAAATCTATATAAGATATGATATACAAGCAGAATTGTATCTAAATATTATGTTTTCCAAAGATTTCAAAAAGGTGTCGGCTGCTTTTTAAGCTTTTTATTATGATAGAGAGTGTCTCTTTCAGTGTTGCTTTCTGGATCCAGGCAGTGCCGTCACATCGCCATGCCCATGCTTGCACCCCTGTTTTTTTGGCTCTGTGGGAGTGGCATCCTGTGCTCCCACCTGCCCTTCTCCAGTTCTGTATATTTGTTTTACTTCCTTTGTCTTCTGTGTGTGCAGCTATACACGTTACTGTTTGTGTATCCTTTCCAGCTGAAATCATCCCTTGTTGAGTTTATTCCTTTGTGTGTGCTTCTCTTTCTTTCTCTCTCTCTCTCTCTCTCTCTCTCTCTCTCTTAAGCCTACTCTCAACTCCTCAGTTCTCTCCCTGCTGGCTGCCCTTCTCTTCTGGGAAGTGGTAATCATGCATGCATAGCGTTGTCTGTCTCTCCTTACAGTGACCATGTACATGCTGTATTCTGGCTCCTGTTGTGCACAATTTTGCTCCTCTCCCTGTTGCAAATTTTAACTTCCACCTTCACCAACCATAGCACATACCCAAGCCTAAGGCTCATCAGCTATCAGCACTTATTCCATATCTCATCGACTGTTCATTGATTGTTCTTCACTACTTCCTACCCCTGCACATGTGGATAGAGTTTCTACAGACTGTTCTCATACAGTGTCGGTCAGATCTCTAAGTGAGCTTTCCTTGTACAGTGGATTTTCAAGGTGGATGAACCCCAATGGATCAACACTCCCCTGTACCATTACCTTCTCAACCTTCATATCTTCATCCCCAGGTGAGGTTTTGGTTATCCTGTTTGAAGTCCTTCTTCTCCAACTTAGTGGCCAGTGGGTGAGTCTGCACTATATTGGTGGTGATGTTACAATAGGACAAGTCTCACTGTTGTAGCAGACAACAGCCTCGTGCTGTTCCTGAAACCAGGTCTCCCTCACAAAGCCATGGCTGGGATGCCAGGAGTCTTCTGCTCATGTGAGAACCTTCAGGAGGCAGCTAATACACCATGCAAAGTATATTTTCCACTTCAGATACTAAGTCCGTTCTCATCTTTTCCAGATACTCCTACTCCTCATGGCTTCATACCCTGCTGACCAAGCTGGGCATTCCTCCAACAATGAAGAAGCAGGATCAAGCTGTTCAGTCCACATGGAAATTCTTAGTCCAAGACCTTGGAACTTCTCTACTAAGTCCCATCACATGAGTAAAGAATTGACAGTCCCTAAACTTATGTCAGCCCTTTGGAAATTGGTATTCCTTTCTTCATCTTCACAGAGAAGCAGGAATTGTCCTGTCTATATATGTATCTCTGCTTCTTTATCCATTCCACCACCGGCTGAGAAAGGAATGGTTCCTGCTACTCTGACTGCCCAGTTCCAAGAACTCAGGGATCCTATGGTCCAAATGCACCCGGAATCTATTAGGCCAGCAGCATTCTACTGCTTTGCATCTTCAAAACAGCAGCCATTAAGTATCATCTACCTACAGATCCAGCTCAGCCTGTTTCTTCTCAACCTCCAAATCCTTCAGGTGGCAGTGGATATCAACAAAATCCTATATCCAACACTTACACCCTCTCCAGGACTCAGCCTATACCAACTCCAATTATATCTCCTTCCACCTTGCCTACTCCAGTACTTCAGCCAGCTCCTCTATCTCAAGCATCTGATCCACCTTCCTGAATTCTCTTGATTTCCAACCTACCAATACTACAGGTGCCTCCATTATTACTATTCCAACTGGATCAGTACCCTCCTGTGTTCACCCTGTCACCTGGTTACTACTCACCTGTGGAAAGGCGTAATTGCTGGGAATTATGTGAATGTTTTAACCTCACTTATTTCCTGTCAAGAAACCATAGAAAAATTGGTAATTTCCTGCAGCAAGGTCTTCATTGTATTGAGAGCAAAAGACCCCAGACACTGAAAGAAGCTGATCATTTCAGAATCTGTTGAGACATATTATGCTTCACTTTTCTATGCAGACAAGAGGAACTTAACTCCAGTTTATCCAGTATAGCTGATCTTGTCATTGGCTAGTGTGGCACCCTGTTCTATGATTATCATATGTCCTTTTCTGAAAAGGCAGCTGCAGCACTCTCCCAGTTTAATATCAAGATCAGTGGGGCATCCCACAATACCGATATGTTCTGCCAACATTCTGCTGGCCAATATGCTCTCTCATGTACAATCTGTGGATCATTTTGTCATTTTGCTTCCTTATGCTGCTCATTAACAATACACACATCAGTGCCTCCATTTAACTCAGTTCTCCCATAAACCTCATCTTCTGCAACACCACTATCCTGAAACATTTCTATAATTCCAAGCATTTAAAAGTCCTCTGAGGCTGTCCAATCATGCTTTCTGAACTTCAGTGAATATGTGTGCAATAGATCCACCTTTAGCATGCTCCACATTTGCAGCCATTGTATTTGCAGCCACTGTGGCGATGCTCACGCTAAAGTCATTTGCCACAGGAGACCCTGTTCCCTTTTCTCTCCTTTATCCAAATGACAGTTTCATCACCCACTGACACTCATTGATAGCATTCTGCTCCACCGGCCTTTATTTGAGTAAGTAAGTAAAGCAAGAAAGTAAAACTTCATTTTTATAGCGCCTTTCCAAAACCAAGGCGCTGAACATATTTAAAATACACAGTCACACCATATATTTTCAGTAAAATGATGAATACAAAATTAATTAGGAACAATCAGGGAAGGCTAAAGTAAAAAAAATATGTTTTCAATATAGATTTAAACTGTTGACAGTCAGGCACTCTGTGAACCGATGAGGTACAGAATGCCACAGGGTTGGTGCAGCAAAGGAAAAAGCACGAGCACCAGAAGTTTTTAAATGAACCCTGGGAATCTCTTGAGCATCCTTCCAGTTACAGGGTAGAATTTTTGATTGGTGGATTATTCAATGGCTTTCATAGAGGGATTTTTGTGCCTCCTACTTCATCCATACAATCTGCTAACTGAGATCTAGAAGCAGTGAAGACTCTGGTAAAGAAAAAAAATCAACAAAGGATTCATTATTGGACTATTTAAACCCATCCATCATTGCCACATTATCATATTAGTCTAATTGTCATAACTATTCATAAATTCTCAGGAAAGAAAAGACTTATCATCAGTTAATCTGCTCTTCATTTCACCACTGTATCCTGCATTAATTTTTTCATCTCCCCAGACAAGTACAGTACTCCTTGAATTACACCATATTAGATGATGCTTTAAATTCAATAATGCCACAGATCATGGTGCCTGGCTTGCTAAAGCCAACATAGCAGGTGTCTTCAAAATTCTCCACATACAGCACTCTCTTTGTCATCTTTACAGCATCTACTGGGATAGCTTGTTTTATTTTGCTGTCCCCCTCACTTTTAGTTGCATAAGCAGCCCAAAATTATCCAACACTTTCTCCATAGAAACATAGAACTTGACGGTAGATAATGACCGCTTGGCCCACCTAGTCTTCCCATTTCCCTACCTGACGGATAAGCTGCAGATCCTAGTTAGCCAACAGCCTACTTCCTCCTACCCCCCACTAGAATTGCCTCATGTCTGTCCCATGCATTCTTGAATTCCCCACTGTTTGTGACTCCATGACCTCCTCAGGAAGGCTGTTCCATGCATCTACAACTCTCTGTGAAGAAATACTTCATCACATTACCTCTGAGCCGTCCCCCTCTATCTTTAAATTGTGCCCCCTTGTTCTTGCACATCTCTTTTTTTAAAAGATGCTACCCTCTTGGACTTTGTTGATACCCTTGAGGTATTTGAAAGTTTCTATCATATCCCCTCTCTCTCTCCTCTCCTTGAGGCTATACATCTTAAGCTCCTTTAGTCTTTCTTCATATGTCTTCTGTTGCAGACCCTGCACCATTTTGGTTGCCCTCCTCTGGACGGCCTCCACCCTGTCTATGTCTTTGCAGAGATGGGGTCTCCAGAACTGTACACAGTACTCCAGATGTGATCCTACCAACTGTCTGTACAGAGGGCCAACAACTTCCTGTTTTCTATTGGTGATGCCTCTCCCTATACATCCCAATATCTCCCAGCCCTCCTTAATGCCTTCTCACATTGCTGGCCCACCTTTAGGTCATCTGATATGAATACCACCAGGTCCCTTTCCATTTTTGTTGTTGTCAGTATCTCACCTCCCATTGTGTTCTCGTGCCCTGGGTTTTTGTTTCCCAGGTGCATTACTTTGCACTTCTTTGCATTTAATCTAAGCTGCCATACATTTGACCATTCCTCCAACCTTGCCAAGTCCCTTTTCATCCTTTCCACCCCACATTGTGTATCAACCCTGTTGCAGAGCTTTGTGTCATCTGCAAAGAAACATACCTTCCCCTCCAGTCCCTTTGGAATGTTGCTTATAAAGTCATTAAAAAGGACAGGCACCAGTACTGAACCATGTGGTACCCCACTAATAACCTTCCTTTATTCACTGTGGGCTCCATTTACTATTAACCGCTGTGTCCTGTTGTCCAGCCAGTGTTTTACCCAGGCTACCGCCCTGGGACCCACTCCCAAGCTGGCTAATTTGTTTATTAATCTTTTGTGCAGGACTGTGTCAAATGCATTGCTAAAGTCTAGGTAGACCATGTCCACAGCCCCTCCCTGGTCTACTTTTGGTCACCCAGTCAAAGAAATCAATTAGATTTGCTTGACATGACCTTCCTGCTGTGAATCCATGCTGCACTGGGTCCTGTGCCCCACTGACCTCTAGGTACTCAACAATTCTTTCCTTCAGAAGTGATTTCATCATTTTCCTTACCACTGAGGTCAAACTGACAGGTCTGTAGTTTCCTGCCTCTGTCTTGCTCCCACTTTTGTGAAGGGAAATCACATCCACCCTTCTCCAGTCCTCGGGTACCACACCATCCTCCCATGATTTATTAAAAAGGGTAGTCAGTGATGTTACTAGTTCTTCCCTTAGTTCTTGTAGAATTCTGGGGTGCATCCCATCAGGCCCCACTGCTTTATCCACCTTCAGTTTTAAGAGTTCTTTCAGAACCCTTTCTTCCGTGAAAGGACTAATATCAACCCCCTATCCAGAGTGCTTCTATTGACTGGATTAGGTCTCTTCCGCTGCTTTTCCATTGTGAATACTGAGCAGAAATATTCGTTCAGTATCCCTGGTTTTTCACTGTCGCTGTCTGCCCAATCACCTTCCTCTTTGTCTTTCTTTGCTCCCTAATGTACCTATAAAAGGTTTTATCCACCTTCTTAACCGAGTTGACTATCTTTTCCTCAGTTTGGGCCTTTGCTATTCTGACTGCCTTCCCAGCTTCCTTCTGCTTTAACTGGTACAGTTCTCTGTCCTGCTCCTTCTGTGTTTCCTTATATTTCCTGAATGCTATCTTTTTCTCCTTTATCTTCCCCGCCACTTCTTTTGAGAACCGTAGTGTTTTTTTCTTTTTGTTTTGATTTGTTTATTTGCTTCACACAAAGGCTTGTTGCCTCTGTGATTGACCAGGATGTAGGATATATATATATATATATATATATACAGTATTAGTATAGACACAAATTGCAGCACTACAGTTTCTTCTCATTGACCAAATTGCAAGGTGTCATTTAAAACATGTAGGGCCTGATTACAGAAAGCATGGTGTAACTCGTGGGCATATGTGAGTTGCACCATGCACTACTATGACGGGAACCCTGTGCCCTATTCCAAGCAGGCAGGGTTCCCCTGCACCTATGGTGTGTGACTTGCAGCAGCTGCAGGCTTGTGCCACAGGAATGGTGCAATAGACCTGGGTGCCACAAGTACTGCAAGTTACACACTACATGTAACTGCCCCTCCTGGAGCCCCCACCCCATAATGCGGCCACAGTCCTCTCAGGGCCTTGGGGAGTAGGCTGGGTGGTATGGGTGCAAGGGGGGGCACAGTGGATAATGGACCCGGGGCACCCTGAGATTTGGGGGTGGGGGCAACATTGTGCTGAGGGGGTCTTTAGGGCATGGTCATGTTTATTCCATGGTACTGCAGGGGGGCATCCATCATTTTGACAGGATGGATACCCCTTAGACCACCTCCATGCTGGTCTAACCTGCTGCACCTTTGCGGGACTTGGAATAGTGGAACTGGGTTACGGCAGCTGCCCTTTCAGAATAAGGCACAGGTGCTGCCATAACCCACCCTTGTGCCACGCTGCAGCATGTTGTGGGTGTAGTGGGTGGTGCAGCCCACCCTTGGCGCAACCCGCATGCGGCATGGCACAAGCCACAACTTGGAATCGCAACTTATGTAACTCATGGTGTAAGTTGCAATTTGCTCCATAGGGTATAGCATAAATTGCCTTGTGCCATGCGTAATGTGACTTGGAATTGGGCCCATAGTTTCTAGTCCTAACAGTTCTAAAGTTTGGCCTTTCAAAGGGTATTTTTTTTAAATGGGATAACTTTGGAATCATTTGATATAGAAACATAACATTTATTTTTTTAATGAAAGCTTGGAGTTAGCCAAGTTGAATCATCAGTATACAGTATCATAATACTAAAACTGCCATGTATCAAGATATAAAACATAAAATGGTGCAAAATATTTCTTACAATTCTGTTGTTTTTACCAACATATATAGGCATGTATAAACATATACTAACATTTAAAATAGTATTATTATGTTCTGTTAATGTTGGTCTGACGCCATGCTTTCATTTAAAAAACATTGACGTTTTTAGTCCTAATGGTTTCAGATAGAACTTTTGAAATCTAATTTCTTCAAAACAGGATTACTTTTGAACTGTTAGGGTTAGGAACTTTATTTTTTTTAAATGAAAACTTTGAGTCAGCTAAGTGATACAGTGAAATATCATGTTGCCACCACTGTCATATAATGTATAGTAAAGCATTGCTCTGTATAGAACTCCATTCTTTTCAAAATATGGTTGTACCACATTTCAAAGGTCACAGAACATGACTGTGCCTTTCTGTGGTACAACAACATTCTGAAACTTGTAGAGCTTTCACAAGTCAGTTGCATTCTGAAACCAAAAGAACTACAACATTTCACATAATACTATACACTATAAAAAATACAGGATGAACAACGTTATACACAACCAGTGTGTTATGCCACCTCAGGATTCTGATTCCCACGGACCTCTCTAGCTTCACTCTCAAGGTCAGAGGGAGTCAGAACCCCTCTGTGACAAAACACACTGGTTGTGCATTGTTGCCCATCCAGTATTCTCTATATAGTGATGTATACACATGTTTAATAGTTTAAAAAATGCATAAGTCCTGTTGATTTTACCAACATAGTAACAATAACACTAAAAGCTGAGAAAACATAACACATATTTACTAATATTATGTAAGATTATAGATATCTAACATTCATAGTTAGAAGATACTTAAGCAATAATACACAACAGGGTATATGTTTTACTGGGATAACATCATGTTTCAGCTGGTCGCACTCAAGACTGCAGACTGAGTGTGTCCAACATCCATGAAGTGATCTTATCCACATGGCACATGCCCTGGGATACATTACTGTGATTATAAAATGGCTCATTTTAAAAAACAACATGAAAAACTACATTTTTAAAATACATCTTCTGTTGATTTTTGAGTGGGTGGGTAGGTAGACTGTATGTTGGAAAAAAGTTCTTCTTTTGAGTTTTGGCCAGTAGGTGTGCTGTTACATGTTGCTGTACTGCTGTCACTGATTCTTTCTTATCCCCCCACCTTGCTGTCTCCTTCTCCCTCGCTCTCTTTTCCCTTCCACTGTGATTAGAGATCTCCTCCTCTTCCCAGTACAGGATTTTACATCCATGACCAGTATTTTTGGTTGAGTATGTCTTAATTGCCTCTTGTGAGCAGGACCAGGAAAGTGACTGACTGGTAAGTAGAGCAGAGTCTCAGAGCACAGTGAAGTCACTTGCTGTGGTTTTCAGTTGCGAACATGCTGATGACATTCAGGCTGACAGACAGGGTACTGTGAAGCTGATTGCAGTGAGTCAAACTTTAATTTCACTCCTCAGACTTAGTTCCCCTGTGTCACCCACCCCCCTTTCCACCACTGAATACTTGTATTTTAATTTGAGGAAATGTATGAGGGTGGTTTTGTATTTTTCAGTTGGTGCTGCCACAGTGGAAGGAAAGAATCTATAGTTTCAAAAATGTCCCATGTAATGGCATACAGCTAAATAGACATGCCAAGTATGGATAATATGAGCCTGAGTGATGTGCTTTTTTAGGCAGTCATGTGTACTTGACCTTCATTGAATGATGCTGTGCTGGGATAGCGTCACTTGTGAAGCAGAGCACTGACCAATCAGAGCCCAGGATTTTTTCTTGCCATTTTATAATAGTGGTCGTTTCATTAAAGAACAAACATACCCTTTTTAACTGTAAATAAAAGCTGGTAGGTAAGTAGGAAAAAATCTCTGCTATTGAGGATAACTTTCCACAGCCATGAACAGAGTCGTGAATCTAGGGGCTAGATTCACAAACTGTTTTGGAACTAAGTCCCACACTGCAACTCCAGTTGCAGACGGAAATCTCCACAACTGCAAAGATTGCTATGTACAGCCACAGCAGCTGTGGACGATGTTGCAGCTGTTCCCACTGGCCATAACTGTTGTCCGCAGCTACAGTGATTTCCTTGGCAACACCACCTGCAAGCTGCCATATATTGTGAAGCCAGTCACAATCCAGCTCTACAAGTGGCAACCCACTTGCATCAGGTTTTTCCTGCAGCTGTGGGAATTTCAGAAGTTTTGTGAATCCAGCCCAAAGCTTTCATTTAGCCCCCCCAAAAATGCCCCCCAGCACTGTGTATGGAATTCCCTTCTATTTCACAACTTAGTTGCATCCCTGATTTATACTTAAAATGTTATCAAATTTATAACCAGTGTATTTTCTTTTAGCTTACTAGACAGGCCAAGTAGAATAAGTATAATACTTTAATTTTATTGCTGCTGTGTCTGTCAAGCTAGAAGAACAGCTAAGTAAAATGTTTTACTTTATTTCACTTGAAAACTGTGCCTTCATCTTACTTGTTGAATTGTTGATTCTTACTTCAAGGTTCAATATTCAGACACCCTTTTAAAGTGTCATCAAATTTATATCCACTGCTTTTTCTTTAGTTAATTAGACAGGCTAAGTAGCATAAGTGCAATAGCTGGTGACTGATGAGTATTAGAAATAATTAGGAATCAGAATAAGAGGGTACCTGGAGCCCTGATAATGCCAAAGTACTCTCAGAACTGAAACCAGAACTAGAAATAGAATAAGCCAATTCATATCATAAACATAGAAATCTATCATTACATCAAATCCAAGGGCAAAACTCCTCTAACGGTAACCAATTAAGCAATAAGGCATGACTGGGGCTTAGATTAAGTAAGCAATAAGATACAAGAGGGCGTGCAGTTACTGGGTAGTTACCACACACACACACACACACTCCATAGGTTGAAGAAATGACAAGTCAACTAAGTGCCCTTTAACCAGGGGTTGGGGGTGGCAATTACAAAATAACTGCAATCCCTGAAGTGTGTTATTGCATTTATAAAATGGCACCAAAATAATAAAAAACAGTAGACTAAATAAATCATAAATTAAGAACACATAAATCTTTAGCATTGGTAAATCGGTTCTCACACCAAACAGCTAGGTTTGCCCCCTCAAAGAAGTCAAATTGGCTGGCAGGTAAGTCACTCATGTTGTTAGTAGAACCTTTTTTGTTTTCCCCAACTGTCACAGTTACTGAGAATTCCAAAGCAGTATAGCTCCAAGACTTGCAAGAAATTTTCCAGATCCGTGTGGTTACTGATAAATTACCGCAAAGACCTGGACAGCTATTGACCAATCAGATCACTGGATTTTTCTTGCCCATTTTATAACAGTCTGATAATTATCCTCTAGTATGTAATATAAACATAGAATACTAAGGACAGAAACAGGCCCAAGGGCCATCTAATCTGTCCTGATCTTACCTACTGAACACTAAAACACCAACCAGCTATTCCAGACCAGGTTTTCCTAAATCACCCAACAGCCCTTTGCATGTATCCCACCCAGCCTGAAACTCCACATCACTGCCACGTGGTAATGTGGCACAAGCCACAGCTGAGTATCACATTACCCATAGGGGGAGATTAATTAACTGTTATTTGAAATCCTTGGAGTATCTTACTGCTATTATAAAAAACTATTTTAAAACAGTGTTCAAGGGCTGGCCTGGTGGCATAGAGGGCTGAGACACCTGTGAGCACCTTACCTCAACCATGCAGTGACCCAAGTTCAGGAATGAGCTTGGGTTGCCAAGGGTCAGCGGGGGGAGGGCAGGGAGCAGATGCACTGACTATCAAGCAGCTCACCTGTCCCGGATCAGGGTGGCTTCCCAACTCAGCTCTTGACTGCCACCAGGTGGAAGCTTGGTGGCAGTGTCGAACATGTGAGTAGCAGACATGAGCATCATGGGGGGGCAGTCTCAGGTTCTGGGGTTCATGTGCTCCTCCACGTGCATGTGCGACCCATGTCTCCTCAGCTCTCACAGGGGAGCAAATAGGACCCAAGGGTTCACTGGCATGCCAAGTGCCTCCCTGGACCCACACCATCACCTGCACTCATCAGCACCATCTGTATTTGGACTCAGTGGGGGAGGACAGCCCTATTCACTCCAGCTGCACCATGAGGGTCAATCTGTGGGGATCTGACCAGAAGTAAGTCTGGGAGATATGGCAGCTGGCAGTGGGTGAGGTGGGGACAGAGCAGCCAGCAATGGAAGGAGTAAAAAGCTACATAGAAAAAAAGTGTTAAAAGTGTATCTTGAGAATGTTTTCTTTATCAAGAAGGAGATTTGTAATAAAATAGTCCTTCTGCCGTTTGCTCCGAAATGCTGGTTCAGAATGGGAGAATGCATCATTACAGTCATTCAGCAGTAGTGGATGGAATGTGCTCAGGCACAGTGTAACAGTCATGTTGTCACTGTTATAGCTGGCTTGGTGGTGCTGAGGGTTGAGGTGCTGGATGCCACACATCGCGCCATGCTGGCAACCCAGGTTCAGGACCAGACTCAGGATGCCAGGGGTCATTAGGGGAGGGAGAGGATTGAGTGTCCGGAGAACCAGAGTGGGTTGCAGGGAGTTCCCCACTCTATAGTGGCCTCCAGTGGATATCAGAGGAAGCAAAAGAGCAGGGATGTCGAGTAGGGGCAGGACGATGGCAGGCACCAGCATCAGGAGGTGGGGCCATGCAGGGTAATTGTACGCCACGTCCCAGGGGAAAAACTACAAGGGGAAAAATCCCCGGAGGACCTAGGGAGGCGACGGTGACCCTGGAAGCAACGCCTACATCCCAACATCAGACCACTGGTCCACCGGCTCTCCTGAGCCCCTCAACCCAGCCTGAGACCATCCATTTAAATTTCAGAAAGGTGACCAGGTAGGAGAGGCAGTCCCGCCCTAGGGGCCTAGATCCAGGGGACCAGATGGATCCATGGGATTGGGAAGGGGGTGCTCAGCCCTTGTATTCCCAGTGGAAGGGATATCAGACAGGAAGT
The DNA here is from genome assembly GCA_016271365.2 of Neoceratodus forsteri. Classification (NCBI taxonomy): domain Eukaryota; kingdom Metazoa; phylum Chordata; order Ceratodontiformes; family Ceratodontidae; genus Neoceratodus; species Neoceratodus forsteri. Next base: position 504,241,771 of record CM028132.1, read on the forward strand.
AGAGGCCAAGGCTGTGAGGGTACACCTGAGAGATGCCCTGGTTCCTGATGCTGGAAATAGAATGTAAAAAAAAAATGTTGTCACTGTTGCCAATTAATACATTTGTTCAAGTGCCAAATGATTAAAGGGTGAACCATCAACTTCATTATTCATTACAAGGGATGCTTCTTTATTAAAAACATCTCACCAGGGCAGGTTAAGATTCAGACTTTTTTTAAAATATTGGATGTAGTTCTGAGCTACAAGGGAACAATGTTTGCATAAGTTAACTTCTGGATCACAGGTAGAAGACACAAGGAAAAATGTCCAAACCAAAATTAGAATCAAACAGGCACTGGCTCAGTGAACACCTTAAATTGTGGACATCTAAAAATTGTTGCTATGAACATCCAGAGCCTTCTTGCCAAACTTCCCCAACTCCAGGCCTGGATAGCAATAAACAAGTCAGATATATTGGCACTGTCTGAAACGTGGCTTTCTAGAAAAACCCCAGACACCCAAATCTCACTTGATTGCTACAACACTTTCAGACTAGATAGGCTGGCTAAAAGAGGGGGAGGGTGCCTTGTCTACCTGACAGACAATATCAGTGAAAAAATTCTGCCGCATACTGTCAATACTATTGAGGCTCAGATCCCCCCTATCAAACTCTGTATTGGTCACCATGGTAAAACCCTCTTACTCACAACTGTGTACATACCCTCAGGAAAGCAGGGCCCAGGCCTTGATCAAGTCTACGACTATTGTAACAAAACTAAACAAGGATGGGAACAGATAATAGTGGGGGACTTTAATATAGATTGGATGGCAAAAAATTCAGTTTCCGCAAGGGATAAAATACATAGCCTGTTTCTAATGCAGATGGTCACACAAGCAACCAGACTAAACTACCAAACAGGGACCAGCACACTTATAGACTGGGTTCTCACCAATATCTCTGAGCATGTCAAAACAACCACTGTGCTGCACGACTCATTAAGCAACCACTTGCCAGTTGTCTGTTACTGGATGAATAAAGCAAAAAAAGACCCTCCCTTGGTCACCAGGAATCGTACCTTCAAGAAAAGACAGCTGGGGAACCTCAGAAGGTACCTGGCAGAAGCTGATTGGACACCGCTGGATACTTGTGACGATGCTAATACAGCCCTCGATTACTTCATAGCCATCTTCAATGAGGTTTATAATCTATTCACACCTTACAAAACCTCCAAAGTCAAAGGATCCTTAAACCCTTGGCTCAATGGTCCTCTATTAAATAAAATGAAACTGTGGGACAATCTCTGGCACATAGCAAGAGTGTCAGGAAGTCAGGTGAATATTGTGGCCTGCAAAGCTGCCAGAAATCAGTGTACTAGGCTGAATACCAAGGCCTCCTACTACAAGGAGCAGCTCTCTAAAACCTGGGGCAATGGAAGGGTATTCTGGAACAACGTCAAGTCCCTGACCAGTAAGGAATCAAGAGCTCCACCCGACCTTATTGTAACACCATCTGCCATGCTGCAGCATCAAGGGGACCTAGCCAATGCCTTTAACTGTGCTTTCATGGACCTAAGCTCTGTCCTGCCACCTGAATACTTCTTAACCCCAACCACCACAATTCACCCTGTCACTACCCCTTCCCCTGATAACAGAATCAGCTTTCCACAGTTCTACTTCAAGCAAATCATTATGACTCAGACTATCAAGTATGTCAAAAGACTCCTGGGAAAAAAAACAGAATTGGTAGTGACATGGTAGATATGAAGATACTGGCTCTCGTCTTGAATGAACCAGTCCTCCCAATAACCAATCTTTTTAACATATCACTTTGGACAGGCATCTTCCCAGACAGGTGGAAGACTGCTCTGGTCACCCCTGTTTTCCAAAAACAGGGCTAGAACCAGCTTGGGAAACTATTGTCCAATCTCTATACTTCTGCCCCTCTCACAGGTCTTGAGAGAGCTACCTCAGACCAACTCACAGAATACCTTAACAAGTTTGACCTGCTCTGTCCACAGCAGCACAGGTTTTGGCAAAAACATAGTACTGTAACAGCGCTAATTGATTTGACCTCCCCCTTGTACGAAGCGCTTGACTCAGGTAGGACAGTGGGATCTATATTTATAGACCTCACCAAAGCATTTGATATGGTTAACCACCAGATCCTGATCAGCCACCTTGGGGCCTTAGGCCTCTCCACGGATACCACCTCCTGGATCAATAACTACCTAACCAACAGGAACCAATGTGTTAAGGTTAGAGGGATTACCTCTGACCCAAAGTCAGTAACTCTAGGGATCCCTCATGCTACTCTATGTGGACGATGCAGTACTCTGTCTCTCGAACTAACACAGAGGAAATCAACTTGGAACTGCAACATAATTTCAAAATCCTTGAGTCCTGGTTCACCCAAAACTGACTGCTGCTGAATTATAAGTTCAGTTGTGCTTACGCAACTGGATGAGATGATACTTGTGTGATTTGATTTGATTGTGGCTATTCACCTCTCTATCCATGGGTTATACTACCTTGTAAGGGTACGACGCAAGGAACCCTAGAAAAAGATCCCCCCTCCATAGGTGCTGCAGGAGTGATTCCATTGGCTAAAGGTAGCTTAGAAAGAAGCCCAAAAAGAATACCCAATCGGGTGTCAAGCATCGAAGATGGGAGAAGTAGCAGATATCTAAATTGGAAATAAATAAACAGGTGTGTATATAGGAATTACAGTAGAAGATGAGATAAGGTGAGGATGAGGAATGAAAGGAAGCTGACAAGATGTCAAAGAGCAGACTTCCTAAGGAGAGAGGGAATGCTGGGGCCACCATCCGACTCCATCCACCAGCGGAACCTAACTCCGGAACCTATGAAACCACTAGCCCTATCTAATATTATGACCATCGGCACGGAGAAGAGGAGAGGAAAAACCCCCTTTTTGGAGGAAACCTCTGGGGATCCAAGGCCTAGGTCGCCTTCCCTCCAGGCTGAAAGACGTTTGATTAAGGACAGTTGTTGTTTAAGGACGTATGTCGCTAAAGAGAAGGATACGAGTAGGGAAGATGATGACAGGATAGGGAAAAACCCCAAAAGAAAGCACAGATCAAAGAAAGAACAGGAGGCAGCATGGACCCAAGAGGGGTATGCTCGAGTAGTCAGTGGGAAGGAGTAGATCCATGTGGAGGTAGATGAGCGAGGGGTATCCAGATGCGCTCATGAAAAGACTGAGGATGATGAAGACTAATAATGATCATCACCACAGGAGTGCAGCAGTTCAATGATGTAGCATAAGACCCAATGAGAGGTATGCTCGATTGAGCGATGTGATTAAATAGACTCTGAGGCCAAGAAGGCATGCCTGGAACCAGAAGGTATGCTCGGGTTGAGTGATCGATGGAAGCAAAATGGACAAAGGACTATGATAGGGTGAAGCCATGATTGGAGTGATGCCTTGATTGGAGGCATGGCATAGGATTCAATGATAGGAATGCTCGAGGAAGTGATGTAAATAGATGAACCATGAGGTAAGGATGAGTGAATGATGACTGGAGTCATGAACCTGATACATGAATTAGGAGGGCTGCGGGTTGACAAGGTGGCACATGATGCATGATAGGTATGCCCAAAAGAAACATCGATTGCAGGCCAGACAGAGTCAGCCAGAGACAACGAGTGACTCCCTGATGGTGGGCACAGGATGAGAACTGCAGGACATCAGTGGTGAGGGTGATTGGGAATTGACAGAGAATAATGATTCCAGGGCTGTAATAGCCCAGGAGTAGCAGACATAGGAATGGCAAAATTGAGAAAATGCTACATGGTCACGCTCTGAGCAGTGATATGGGAGGTGAGACAGCAACTTAAATGAAGTATGGGGATGGAGTGAAGCAATGAGTAGAGTGAATCTGTGATGGCTGGTACAAGTAAGGTAAAATAGGAAACTGATGAAATATGATGATGAATTGAGGCCTTGAAGGCTGGCACTGGAAAAATGAGGTAAAATAAAAGGAAGCCAGGACAACAGGGCATAGGAGTCATTCAAAAGTACCAACAAACAGGAACAAGTCAGGTTCCATGGTATCCCCTAAACCAGGAAAATAATCGGAAGCAGGCAAAAATGAGAGGCAGAAGAATAATGAAGGGAGCCCAAGTGGAGAGAACAGCAGCACAGTGCAGCAAGTGGAGTAGGGCAGCTGACGAGCGAGATGAGGACCGGAGAGAACAGGGGCCCACAAGAAGGCAATAGGGAAGGATGCAATGAAGGGCTGGAGGATAGTAGACAGAAAATTGAAATGTTTTATTTTTTTTAATTTTTTTTTTTTCAGCAGGTGAACTGTTGAAACCATATGTGAGAGTGATAGATGACTGAAAAGGAGACAGCGTACTAATCTGTTTCTCACAGCTACACATGTGTATTATAATGTGTCCAGAAATGTGTGAGAACCATGGGGTTTTTTGAGGTCATGTTATACTGGGTAGCATCCGGCCTCTCTCAGGCAGGTCTGCTATATGTCTGCCATGGGCTTGTTAAGCACAGGCAATCTGACCCAGTTTGAAAAAATCGATGTAGACTGTAGTATTGGAGAGGCAGAAAAACAACGGCACTCACTGCTTAATTAACTGGAAATGTCTAGAGGTTTTCATTACTTGGTAGCGGAGTACACAAGGAAGTAAACAAGCACAAATATGGAAAATGCTGAATAGAATTGGCAGAGGCTGCTGTAACTAACCTGAAGACAGTCCTGTGGCAAATATTGTAAAGAGGTCTCCCGAATGGAAACAGAGTGATGAGAAAATGAAACTGCGAGGCAAAGCAGAACTGCTATGAGGGAGATGAACTGGAACTCCCGAGAGAGTGACCAGAGGATGCAAGAAACCAATGGGGACCTCAGAAACAATGAAGTGGAACCATAGAGCAGGCCCCCGAATGGCATCAAACACTCAGAACACGAAAGTAGGGCGTGGCAGAGGGAGAGCCACGGAACCTCCAGAGCAAGTGGAAATGCAGTCCAGGAGATGGGAAATGGGGGATGAAAGCATTGAGAAGTGGGACAGGCAGTAAAACCACTGGAGTGAACACAGAAGCACATGGAGAGATGGAAAAACTGTGCTGATGAACAGAGAGAGTCCAAGGTACAAGGGAAGGGGGGGGGCATAGACGAAGAGACGGGAGGGCCAGAGGCAGAATGAGAAAACGAGAAACGGGAGCAGGAGAAAGTAGCAGCCGACGTAGCCTTTGGCTGCAAAGAGAGACAAATCTTGAGAAGGCCCAGGATGATTGACCATTTAAAGCCTGATGGGGAGACTGATACTGTTGCTCTGCCCATTGAACCTTGGGCTTAAAGCCCTCCCAAAGATGAAAATAATGCACTTCTCCTTGACACACGTGTAACCCCCTCATTCCCAGGGTTTACTAGAATCCCAGTTAGAATCAGTGGTAGGCAGGGAAGACAGCTCGTGAAATGCTCTGTTCTCAGTTTCTGCTGAGCTCTGGAGGGATGATGTCATATAGAACTGTCGCAGCAGCATGAGCCACACTGGTCAGCTGCTAGGGAGCTAGCTTTAGAATGTTCGTGAGTCTGTAGTTGGAGTTCAGTGGAGGAGGCTGAAGTGTTAGGCAACTCCTCCTTCAGCTTTGTCAGAGAACTACCAATTTGTGTTTTTTAAGTTCTCACCCTAGTGGTTGACAACTATACCAGTTCTGAAAGTGGTGGAGACCTTGTCCTATGGTTTTCCCAGTGCCCCATCCCAGGAGGGATGGGGTGAACTTCAGGATGCAGGGGCAATCCCCTGGTCCTATTTGGACTCTTTCAACTGCCTTGTGACAACTGCTCTGTGAGTACCTTGTTTGTTTTCTGAGTAAAACCCAGGAGTACCTGCAATGTCTATGAAGTGATTTTCTCAGACAAAGGGATCCAGTCACCTAGACTTTAGTTTAAAAGCTTTCTGCCTACATTGGAGTCCTGTATGTGACTGTCCAAGTTCAGAACTTTTAATTCTGACACCCCAGGGTGTGTGTGTATGTTAAGTGTGATAAACATTTAAGACAACAGCTATAGTTTTCTACTGTTGTGTGGTGTTATTAACTGGATGAATGGCCGAGTATAAGCCTGGAAGCAAAAGTTGGGAGATCCCCCATCTGGAGTAACCAGTTTACCTCCATGGGTTCTGAAGGGCACGTTTTACTTTTTCTTCAGTGCATTTGGCCAATGCCTGAGAAGATTGTTTACCCCTGTATGTGGGTTGTTTTCTTTTAGTTTACCCCAGTATAGTGGGTTCTGAAAGTTGTGAGCCTGTATGTGCTCCTCGATGGTTGTGTATACCACCTTTACTCCTGTGAAGTATGGGAAAAGTACCAGTACCTGGCTGAATATACCAGTTTCCAGTAGGAACCAATGTGTTCACCAGTGTATGTTTTCTTCGTCCTATGCTGTATGGGGATTCAGGAATGTCTGTATCTCAGAAATCTGCATTACCAGTATGTGTAACCCTATGGGGGGGTCCTTCTTCACTTTGTGATTATTCCTACTCTGCTACGTGACTAAAAGCCACACTCTAGAATACCAACCTGGTTTGGACAGTAATGTTATTGCTTCCTTGTGTCTGAAGTTACTTGGGTGCCCCTGTCCAGAAGTGCAAGCCTAGCGTAGTCCTAAGTAAATGTTTTCTCCCAGGGACCCGGGTTGTTGGCCATGGCAATTGGTCCCTACCAGGTGTGCGCCAGGTAGTTGCCACACTTTGTTGTCTGTGTTGCATAACAGACTAGACTACCTCATATATGGTGGCTGTTGTAGCTGCATACAGTGCATGTGTAGATAGATTTTACAATGTAAACCCCCACCTCTCTCTTTGTCCCCCTAGACATTGTGGTAAGAGGAGAAGCCCTGCTAGTTAAACAAAGGGGGCCGGTGGGGGGGGGGTTACACACGCAAAAAATAAAGCTGTCCCCCTGGCCATCCAAAGTCAAAATGGAGACGTTATTGAGCAGGTCTCTTGCTTCAAATGCCTCGGTACATACATAGATGACACCCTCTCTTTTGCTCCTCATATAGACCACATCATAAAATCAGTAAATATAAAACTTGGAATTCTATATCGGCACAGACAGGCCATTACCATAGAGGCCTTAAACCTAGTTACCCGTAGCCCCATTCTATCATAGACTATGTCCTAGCTATCTATTATGCTGCCTCTGATACAATGTTTAGTTGTGTGAAACTTATACTTGACAAGACCTGTCAATTAGTACTAGGGCCTAAACACCGCACCCACACCTGCTGCTTCTACAACTCTACAGGCTGGCTTCCTCTGAACCTTAGAGCCAGGTATCAGGCTTGCTTGATACATAAAAAAAACACTACTTGGACTCGCCCCCACATCCACAGCCACTCTGTTCCAGCGCACCCAGAACTCAAAAGTTACTAGAAGTTCAGCTAAGGGCATACCCCAGGTCCTGCTTAAATTAACCTCCCTTGCTCAACAATCCCTAGCCTATCGTGGGCCTAAATGGATAAATGATCTACCCAACTCCCTCCTTGAGCTCGCTAAAATGGGGCCTTTTAAAAAAGCCCTACGTGCCTCCCTGACAACTGAAATCCAATGCAACTGGTGTCCCTAAAGCACTGGTTACCCCTTCCCTGCCCTATATCCTCCCCTCCGCTCACATATCACCATATTAGTGTCCTCCATTGCCTCAATCCTAACTCTTCAGCCACTGGAACAGCCCAGCTACCTATATAACCCTCAGCCATCTCCAGAACTATATCCTCCCCCCCATTCTATTATCTTCTGTCTTCTGTTGACAAAGCCTCCTGGCTGCTTCCGTCTCAGTAACCTCCTGAACCTAGGCTCTCCAATGCCACAATCCTTTCACTTCAGCCCCTGGAACAGCCCCAGCTACCTATTTACCCTTCAGCCACCTCCCAAACTCCATTTATCCCCCCCACTCCTTTCTATTCTCTTTCATCTGCTGTTGACAAAGCCTCCTGGCTGCTTCCTTCACAGTAACTCAGCACTTAGTAACAATACCGCACCTACTTAGTCACTTTACTAAACGCCTCCTTGTAGTCAGCGTATATCTGTGATAGAATAGTACTGAATCCTTTCTGACATTCTAATTTTGTGTAACCACTGATAGCCCTGTATCTGCTATTATGTTATAGGTATTATGCTTCTTGTCTGTTCTGCCTTGTACTGTTTCACTGACATGAAACCTTTGTAAAAGAGCCTATGGATTGAAGGTATTAATTCTGAAACCATAAATAAATAAATACAATTTTTGCTTTATTAAACAAAATATCTAATCTAAGAAAAACATAACAGTAACCTTATGATCATATGTACAGTTATATGACCAGACAGTGTCATCAGACAGTTGTACTTTCAGTATTACCATGAAAAGGGATATGAATACATAAAACAGTTTCATTAAATTATGGCCAGAGTACTAGTGCAATGAGAGAACTGTTACCTAAGTGTCCCAATTTGTATAATATTATTGCATCAAGGGAACTGTTACCTAAATGTTCCAATCTGTATAATACAAGAAGTACAAAGTACCTTACAATCGATGATATCAAATTGTAAAACCTCATTGAAGCAAAAGTCTTTTAAATTTAGATTTGTTAATACTTGGAACACACTACCATTGAATCTACTGCATAGTGAATACTTAGGACACTTTAAAAATGGCTTCAGATTGTATCTGAAGGCTCTGGGGACATGTCATTATTTTAGTTAGTTATTATTTTTGATGTGGTTTTATATAACTGACACGGTATTTATACACTGTTCTTTGTTATCGTCTTACTTGGACTATATTGTCTATTGTCATTTTGACTGGGTAACCTTTAAAAACAGGCACTTTGCCTAAAGGTTTTTTCCTTTTAATAAAAATTCTAAATTCAAATGTAGTTAAGAAAAAGTACATAAAACTCTTTCTAGATAAGCAGTGATTTAAATGCAGACCTTAGAGTTCTTTGCTTCTATTCTACTATGACCCCCACTCCCAAGCTTGGCTCATCATACCCTTTCAGAGTCCAGCTTATGTCAGGTAAGAATTATTGACATCATCTCAGTCTGGTTTATTAGTTAAGAATACTCAGCTGGTTTTATAGTTCCAGTTACTAAGTAACTCACTTCCTGATGGCTGAAGAAAACATGGTTAAAAGCTCCTAAAGAATCAACACTCACCTTAAAGCATCATCCATTTGTACCAGTCAATTCTGCCACTTCTTTTGGCCAATAAGACTAAACTGCAGCCAGGCAACACTTTCTGGCAGGCATGGCAGTCCTCTGTTGTGGATCTACTGCACCTTCACCTCAAGAAACAGTGGAAATATTCAGCATTTTACTTGTTGAAATTAACTAGTTAAATATAGCAAATATGGTAGGACTGGCTGGTTTGTCTGTGGTCAGACTATATTGCTGGTACTGGACTGGAGCTTATATGTGATGTATCTCTCAGGAATTTTATTTTTAGTTTTACTATTTTCTTTATGTAACCCACCCCCACTGGCCTCCCTTGTTCAACTAGCAGGGCTGTTCCTCTCACACATGGTGCTAATGAGCGGGATGGGGGTTGTCACTACAGTTCAATTTACCAATACATCTACTTCGGAGCCTACCATCCTCAGACAGGCAAATCAAGTGTGGCAGCTATCTGGCTCACACCTGGGGGGACCATTTACCATGGCCTTCAACCGGGGTCCCTGGGAGAAAATGTTTGCTCACAATTATGCTAGGTTTGTACTTCTGGTCAGGGGCACCCAAGTAAATCCTGATACAGTGGAAACAATAACAGTACTGTCCAAACCAGGTTGGGATTCTAGAGTGTGGTTTTTATTCACATACACAGAGAATAATTACAAAGGAAAGATGGACCCCCACAGGGCTACTCCTACTGGTAATGCGGATTACTGAGGTACAGAGAACACACACACACACACACACACAGTGAACCCACAGGTTCTAAAAATGGAAACAGCGAACACTCTCTGGTTCTGAATGGAGACTGGCACACACAGCCAGAATTGGTACACTTCCCTTGACTAGGCACCCTTGGCCAGTACTAGGAGACTTTCCCTTATTTCATGAGGAATTACTGGTGGCACACTCAATCACCAAAGAGCACATACAGGCTCACAGAAAATCCAAACCCATGTCTGGGTAAACTATTTTCTTCAGGCACTGGCCAAATGCACTGAAAGATAACAAAGGTGCCCAAACTGAACCCGGAGAGGTAAACCGGTTGCTCCAGATGGGGGGGTCTCCCACCTTTTGCTTCCAAATTTATACTCTGCCATTCATCTGGTTAATAACACCCTCACAAAAAACTTGCAGATGCTATCTTGAAATGTCTTTCACATTTAACATACTACATTTCACACCTCTGAGGTGTCATGAAGTTAAAAGTTCTGTAATTGGCAATGTCTCTTCACTAGACCCCAACCTTAGCAGGCACTTTTAAATCAGACATGAACTAAAAGTGCTGTACTTGGCAAGTCTCTCTCTGGACCCCATAGTAGGCAGACACTTCTACACAGAAACAGTCTAAGTGACAGAGTCCCTTTGACAGAGAAAACTCACCACAGGAATGCAGGTGCCCCAGGGCTTTTTCCACACAAAAGTCTCAGGTACTCACAGAGCAGATGCATCTCAGGCAGCTTCAGCACAGTCCATGCTGGACCAGGAGATTGCCCCTGAATCCTGGAATAACCTCCCCATCCCTCTGAGTGATGGGGCACTGGAAAACCCTCTTGGAACAGTTTCCCCCACTTCACTCTCAGTCTTCTATGTTCTTCTTCTAGGGTGAGAACAAACTACCAAAACTACAGAGGTAACTCTCTGTCAGAGCTAAAAACTGAGGAGCTGCCTAGACTGCAGCCTCCTCCTGGCACTCCACTCTACAGACTACTGAACTCTAACTCAACATCCTATTTCACTCTCCATAGCTAGCATTCCATTGTGGCTTATGCTGCTGTGACAATTCTAAAGTGACATCATCACTCCAGCTCAGCTGAGACTGAAAAATAGAGTGGGACACTGTGAAATTCATTTAACTGGCATTTCACTAGCTGCCTCTCCCTGCCTACCACTGATTCTAAGTGGGATTCTAGTAACCCCTGGGAACAAGGGGGTTATACCCACCCTCATCCAGGAAAATGACTGTCCCCAATCATTGCCTAACTGGCACTAGACCATCCTACCTTATGTGCTAACTATGGAGAGGGGTGATCAGGCCCTCTCCTACCGTGTGCCAGGCACAGGCAGGCAACACTAAGGGCTCAGAGGCCATTGGCTGATGCATCAGCCCCTACACTGTGATCTTACTACAGAAACTAGTGACCCTGGAAGAACTGTCCAGAGCACAGCCCTAACAGACCAGTACTGCAGCCCCTATGGCCGATCAGGACCACAGCCTGTCCATCCCCCTAGCCCTCTAGGGAAAACCTATCTGACCAAAAACAAACCTACCCATAACAGGGGAACTTCCCCCCATCCCTGGACACCTGTAAAACCAAACACCCCGGTGCTAACACTATACACAAGCATTACACTACCACACTCCCCCACAACTACACCTGGGAAGGAAAAAGGTTAACACATGTTAACAACTACATTGTACTTTAAAACAACACTTTAAAGCACTGAGGAACTCCGATGAGTCCCTCCAATCCTCTTCTTGTCTTCTCTTCTTTCTTCATCAGGATGCACCTGAAAGAGAAAAGACAAAAACACACCCCAAATCTGCAAACACACAGTACACAACCATAACCCTTACCATCAAAACACTGGAGAATCCCAAAACTCTTTGTTTTAGAAAAAATAGAAAAGTACAAAACTGTAGAAAACATCAACATCATAAACAATACAAGTTTTGGGATGGAAGGCCCTAAATGTCCCAACTAGTGACAAACAGTGCCCAAAGGCAAGGTCCATGAAAGAGTTTCTCCTGGGCTGGAGCCCGGTGAAGCACAGTTCTTGATGTACTGTAGTCCCAAAGGGGAGAGTCTTTGTGGACAGTTCAACAGTCTGTAGTCTGCCAGGTGTAGGATCTGTACTGCAATGTCAATAAAGTAAGAAAAGTCTGGACTTACCAGTCCCTTGAAGAATGAAAAAATGGAACAGTACCTGGATCTCCAACTGAAGACTCTCCCTGGCAGCATTTTTCAGATACAGCTGGATGGAAATCTTCCAGAAATGACAGGATGGACATCTGGAAACTGCTGGGGTGATGTCATCTTGAGCTGATATCATCTAGGAGATGGGACCTTGGAACAGGAAAGGAACAGCTGGGTTGATGTCATCTCAGAAGGCCAGGCGATGGAACTGGAAAGGCACACTGCAAGGCTGATGAATCTAGATGGACCTTTGGATCTTGGAATACCAGACTGGTGGAACAACATGGATACGGCAATGGCTGGTTGGCAGCACTGGCTACCACTGCTCTGCTTTCCACTTGGTAGGCATGGGCACAGTCACAGGATGTTGGTTACATTGAGGGTAGTGCCACAATGGGTCAGATGCAAGAATTATTACCCTGTCTGGGTGCTCATAATTCACATTATGGAAAGTCTTGTTTCCCTTATCATCCACATAACATACAGTGCCTATGAACAGTGTACTGCCTAACTTCCAACACTTGAGTTTGTCTCATATCACTTTGTCTCTGACATATCGAGTTGCACCTGGATGCAGTTTTCTGTTTGTCTCTTCCCCTAGCTAGGCTGTCCTGTTTTTCTCAATCTCCTCCCAGACTCTCTGGGGAAAGGTAGGAAAGGACATTCCATAGCTCTCATCTGCCTTCCTACGAACTGGTCTTTCCTTCTTACTACTCTTCATCAGTCTGCAACCCCCAGCCTGTCTTGAAGGTGGCCAGTTCTCGTTCTACCAGTGCTGCATACTCAAAGCTACGTAGAGCTTGTTCCTGACCCCTTCTTCTGGGGGCAGGGCTGTGGAGTCACCAACTTCTTCTTCTGGTTCCTCTGAGGCAAGAGCCTGAGGTGGCGGACTAGAACCTTCAATGTAAAGATACATAGCTCCCCTCCTACTCCTCTTCCTGACTTAGGACCTGGGCCCAGGAGTGAGCAGTCATTCTTACTCCCAAGACAGTCCACTCTTCACTGGGTGCAGAGGTAGACACTTCCAAATTTAGGGTTTCTCAAACCTCATCTTCTCCAATGAGGCTAGGACTAGGACCCTCTCTCCATGGGTCCACTGATTCTCCCTCCGCACTGTCCATCTGTGACACAGATGTGGAGACATCATGAGGACTCTGCTCTGCCAGTACATCTACACCCTCTTCCTTTGTGCCACACTCTGCTGGGCCTCCTCTAACAGGTTCAGCTTGGTGCTGTGTGCTGCTACTTGCAGGATCTTGAAGATTTGTCCACGTGGGAGCCAAACAAATCTTAGGTGCACTAGTTAGACCTTGCTTTTCTAAGCACCCTGAACAGTGAGGAATCATGAAAACGTCCCTTCCAGCCTTGAGGCACATTATGCATATTCTCACAGGGTATCCAGGAATCGCAACATGAGGAGGCAAATGTTCACCATAGAAACATTTCTCTATTTCTTTCAGCTTGGTAACCTCTTCAACTATCATAGCCCAGGCATGATCCGGGTAGCAGGATGGTCCCGAAGCCATGACTGTAGAAAAACACACAAAAGTTCATTGTTATTACTGAGTTCACTCTACTTGGAATAGTCTCACAAAATGGCCCCCTGCTGCTGTGTTTACATTACTGCCCCACCCTGTAATGGTGGTGATAGCACTCCTGGCACATCAACATTCTGCATCTGACTCAAGCCATTGCGCATCCAATTTACTGCATACTAATAAATTTTACTCAAACCATACAGACTGCACTGTTTTTCTTCCTCAGCACATCTATATGATTTTCTAGGACTTTACCATTAGTTTTCAATCAGTTTTACTTGCTTAAAGTCACTACAGCCACAGTATTTCTTGAACAGGATTGCCTGTTTGTTGCAGCCACTCATACAACTCACAGTCTCCCTGTTTGCTCAGAAAATTACACTGTTGCTAAATCCATAATACATGCTCACAGTCTAATGCTCAGAATTCTTGCTTGGGTTTGATTACTTTACACAGTCCTTCTTTGTAAAAACTAACTCACTGTTTACACACAGATCCAGCTGACTTTAGAAAAATCGCACACAGTTTGAGCTCAGTTTTGCTGAATGGTACTCACTGAATCAGTAGCTGGCTTTTTGATGGAAATTCTCGGCCTAAAGCTGATCCTCGAAGGCCTCTGGGTTAAAACAGGCTGGCAATCCTGCTGATTGTCCCTACAAACACCACGCTTTCTCCCCAGTCGATCAGAACATGGGTTGAGCCCGATTTAGCACAGAAAGATTTGTTGTTTTAACTTTTAGAACATTTGCAGTCACCGCGATGATCCTCCTGGTTAACCAGCTCACACACCACTCACTTTCTCCCTCTCAAATACTGGGCAGCACTCTGAACTGGCTAGGGGCCGGACTGATTGCAGTCTCACCAATCACCCGATGCCATGCAAATGAGCCTCTCTCTCTCTTCTCGTGCTCTTCATCTTCACAGCGATCGTCAAGCAGGCAACATTAAAACTGCAAAACAACTTTTTTTCCTTTTGACTGTAACTCCACAGTGGGAGCACCATTTTGAACCATTTTTCAGGCAATTTCTCTAGCCAGTTCACCCAGCAAGCATGTGAAACTTTCAGGGCACAATTGTCTCTTTGTTCCCCACAGTTCACAATAGTTTTTCCTGTTACAACTTGAAAATTAAAGTGGGCAAGCATTCTTTTTTTAAGGCAGGAGAAGGGGCACATGCAATCTGGCTTTACAGTTCCTTGGTAAACGTTGGCACAATCACAGCAGCACATGAACAGCAGGCACACAGTGGCACATACAGATGGCACTTCTCTGGCAAATCCCTTATGTGTAAAGCTTCTGATTTTGGGCTGCCAACTGCCAGAGAGACAAAACACTAGCCATAACCTGAGCAAACATCTCTTGTTTTCTCACAAATTCCAAACACATCCCTGCGGTGCCTCCATTTTGTAACCCACCCCCACCAGCCCCCCTTGTTCAACTAGCAGGGCTGCTCCTCTCACACATGGCACCAATGAGAGTGATGGGGGCTGTCACTACAGTTCAGTTTACCAATACATCTACTTTGGAGCCTACCATCCTCAGACAGGCAAACCAAGTGTGGCAGCTATCTGGCTCACACCTGGGGGGACCATTTACCATGGCCTTCAACCTGGGTCCTGGGAGAAAATGTTTGCTCACAATTATGCTAGGTTTGTACTTCTGGTCAGGTGCACCCAAGTAAATCCAGACACAGTGGAAGCAATAACAGTACTGTCCAAACCAGGTTGGAATTCTAGAGTGTGGCTTTTATTCACATACACATAGAATAATCACAAAGTGAAGATGAACCCCCACAGGGCTACTCCTACTGCTAATGTGGATTACTAAGGTACAGAGAACACACACAGTGAACCTTCAGGTTCTGAAAATGAAAACAGCGAACACTCTCTGGTTCTGAATGGAGATTGGCACACATAGCCAGAACTGGTACACTTCCCTTGACTAGGCACCCTTGGCCAGTACTAGGAGACTTTCCCATATTTCATGAGGAATTACTGGTGGCACCCTTGACCACCAAAGAGCACGTGCAGGTTCACAGAAAATCCAAACCCATGTCTGGGTAAACTATTTTCTTCAGGCACTGGCCAAATGCACTGAAAGAAAACAAAGGTGCCCAAACTGAACCCTGAGAGGTAAACTGGTTGCTCCAGATGGAGGGACTCTCATCTTTTGCTTCCAAATTTATACTCTGCCATTCATCTGATTAATAACACCCTCACAAAAAACTTGCAGATGCTATCTTGAAATGTCTTTCACATTTAACATACTACATTTCACACCTCTGAGGTGTCATGAAGTTAAAAGTTCTGTAATTGGCAATGTCTCTTCACTAGACCCCAACCTTAACAGGCACTTTTAAATCAGACATGAGCTAAAAGTTCTGTACTTGGATAGTCTCTCTCTGAACCCCATAGCAGGCAGGCACTTTTACACAGAAACAGTCTAGGTGACAGAGTCCCTTTGACAGAGAAAACTCATCACAGGAATGCAGATGCCCCAGGGCTTTTTCCACACAAACGTCTCAGGTACTCACAGAGCAGATGAATCTCAGGCAGCTTCAACACGGTCCAGGCTGGATCAGGGGATTGCCCCTGAATCCTGGAATACCCCCCATCCCTTCGGTGATGGGGCACTGGAAAACCCTCTTGAAATGGTTTCCCCCACTTCACTCTCAGTCTTCTATGTTCTTCTTCTATGGTGAGAACAAACTACCCAAACTAAAGTGGTAGCTCTCTGTCAGAACTAAAAACTGAGGAGCTGCCTAGACTGCAGCCTCCTCCTGGCACTCCACTGTACAGACTACTAAACTCTAACTCAGCATTCTATCTCACTCTCCATAGCTAGCATTCCATTGTGGCTTATGCTGCTGCAACAGTTATAAAGTGACATCATCACTCCAGCTCAGCTGAGACTGAAAAACAGAGTGGGACACTGTGAAATCCATTTAACTGGTATTTCACTAGCTGCCTCTCCCTGCCTGCCAATGATTCTAAGCCAAATTCTAGTAACCCTTGGGAACAAGAGGGTTACACATGTAAAATATTTTTAAGCAAGGTGGGAAATGAGATTATAGTTTCTTTCAAATCTGCTCTCTCTGGGAGAACATGTGGGTGTGGGTTGCAGAAGTCTTTTGATCTAAAAGACTTTTGTTTTGGTTAAACTTCAAATGGCTGAGTCTCATAGAAAAACAAAAACACTTGTTTTGAATGTAAACAGTGGCCTAGGTAAGGTCAGACATTTCCAGCTGGGCAGATGGCAAGGCTGCCGCGCCCGCCTGCCCAACAGTCTTGAAGCTACAAGCCAAGTCCAGCTGCAAAGCAGACAGAGAAGCTCTGAATAGGCTTCCCGCCTCCACCTCTACAAGTCTCTGCTCTGGCAGCTCTGGGAAGCTGCCATGCCTGCCTGTCCACCAGTCTTGAAGCCACAAGCCAAGTCCAGCTGCAAGGTAGACGGAGAAGATCTGAACAGGCTCCCTGCTGCCACCTCTACAAGTCTCCACTCTGGCGGCTCTGGGAAGCTGCCATGCCTGCCTGCCCACCATTCTTAAAGCTGCAAGTCAAGTCCAGCCGCAAGCCACAGGGGTTACCACACCTAAGCAGTTTTTCTGTCCGAGGACTTGATTCTGGTGCCTTTTTCCTGCATTAAACCTGATTTGGCTTCACTTCTTAATTTCAGCCTATCAGAATTTGTCTTTATCCTTACTTAGCCAATCCAGTGTCCAGGTTTCAATCCAGCCCCCCCCCAAAAAAAAATATATATATATATATATGTGTGTGTGTGTGTGTATATATATATATATATATATATATATATATATATGTATATATATATATATATATATATATATACACACACACACACACACACACACACACATATATATATATATATATATATATATATATATATATATATATATATATATATATCACTCAATTTATTGATTTACTGACTTGGCTGGAAAATTATTGTTTTTTAATGGTAAGAGTCTAGTATTTGCTGTGTAGAAAATCTGTTTCTAGCTGAAAGAATCACATGTAAAAGTGTAGAATTACTGTTGTAGCCGATAGAATTTAGTGTTAAAAGTATAATTTCCTACCCTTACTGTTTTTCTAACCTTCCCCTACTGTGCTATTCTCTGGCAGCCCATGCCCACTGCTTTCGGTAACTATAGCCCTTTTCACTAATAAATTAACACTGTCTGCAGCCCATTGTCTGCTGCCTGATACTGTATTAACTAAAGCCTCTCTCCCACTTTAGGCAGACAGAAAAGCCCTAAGCAGGCTCTCCACCTTCATCTTTACAAGTTTCCACTCTGGTGGATCTGGGAAGCTGCCGCACTTGCCTGCCCACCAGTCTTGAAGTCGAAAGCCAAGTCCAGCTGCAAGGTATGGGAGTTACCATGTCTAAGAAGTTTCTCTGCCTGAGGACTTGATTCCTGTGCTTGTTTCCTGTTTTACCTTGATTTGGTTTCACTTCTCTATTTCAGCCTATCAGAATCTGCCTTTATCCTTACTTAGCCAACCCATGTCTAGGATTCAATCCAGCCAAAAAAAAAATGTACTCAAAATTTGTTGTTACTGACTTAGCTGAAAGAATTACTGTTTTTAATGGTAAGAGTTTAGTTTGCTGGGTAGAAAAATGGTTTGTAGTTGAAAGAATCAAGTGTAAAAAGTGTAGAATTACTGTTTTAGCTGATATAATTTAGTGTTAAATGTGTCATTTCCTGCCTCTCTCCCTCTCTTACTATTTTTTTAACCTCCCATATTGTGCTATTCTCTGGCAACCCAGGCCCACCGCTTTCAGTAACTACAGCCCTTTTCACTTGTAAATTAACACTGTCTGCAGTCCCTTGTCTGCTGCCCTAATATTAACTGAATCCTCTCTCCCACTTTAGGCAGATGGAGAAGCCCTGAACAGGCTCCCCACCTCCGCCTCTACAAGTCTCTGCTCCGGCAGCTCTGGGAAGCTTCCGCACCCGTTCTTGAATCTTGAAGCCGCAAGATCCTGCCGGCGCTACATGCCAGCTTCCTACCCTCCCCCTAGCCACCCACCCTATCTGGACACTTTCATTTATAGCTACATTGGCCACACCCAACTTTAGGCTCTTAAATTTAACTGTCTACTTTCCCCCTCTGCACGTTATAAATTTAGCCTGCTAGGGGGACCTCACCTAATGCCACCTCACATCCACTAACTTTTCTTGTGCAAAATCTCCCAGGGCTCTTTTTCTTATCTTCATTCTCACAAACATTATATACCACCTGATTCTTAATGCAAATACAACTAATTGACCCTTGCATTACTGATTATTTGTCTACTTAACAATTACTGCTCCCTCTTAAATGAATCACCATCTTAGTGCCCTAACACTGTTCTCAGTTCTGTTGTTAGGGCTACCCATCATTGTCCCTGAAAGTAAAAGCACTAATTGGCAGCCCACCATAGTAAATTTCTCCCCCCATATGCATGGTACCCACAGTGATGACCACATCCCCTCTAGCAGCCCTCTGGAGTGGCTGTTAGAACACAAACCAATCAGTGTTCCCCACCCCTCCTCCCTTCAAAAGTACTCATAACGTAATGCATGCACCACACAGGAATAATAAGCAGAAGGAGATACCTATCAAGCCTCAAACTAATGAAGCTGCAAGCGCTACAGATAATGCTGATGTTACTGCTGCTATCAGGAAACATTAACCCCAACCCAGGCCCACAAGACATGCTACAGATTAATAACACTACAAACGGCACACTCACCCATGCATCACTTAATATATGTAGCCTACTGGCCAAGATTGATGCACTCTAGGTCTGGACCACACAGCACAGACCTGATGTGTTACCCACCGTGGAGACTTGGCTGACACCCAAGATCCCTGACACAGCAGTCTCACTACAGGGATATACCCTGTACAGGCAAGACAGGCTCAAAAAAAGGGAGGGGACTGTGCCATCTACATCAGTGATACCCTCCACAGCTGCCTACTCCCTGACATAGGAACAGGAAATAATGCGCAGGCTCTACCAGTAAAAGTACTCCTGGGAGCCCATAGCAAAGCAGTCTTCATTGTCTCAATCAATATCCCACCACAGAACAATCAAGTGAACTAAGTAAGGTTCTCACCTTCCTAAGCAATCTCCAGAATCGTAATGAAGTAATAGTTTTGGGGGATTTCAGTGTCAACTGGCTGTCGCCCAATGCCACCCAATTTAAAGACACCTTCTCATCCATCAACATTACACAGATGGTATGCACCCCCACCAAACACAACTATCTCACCGGCACTAGTACACTGATTGACTGGGTACTTACTAACCACTTGGAGAGAATCTCCAACCTCTCCATCCTCCCTGGCTCTATAAGCGACCCCTACCCTGTGCTGCTAGCCTGGTCCAATAAAGTCACCAAACTCCCCACCAGAACCATCACTAGTTGAGTTCTGAAATGAAGACAGCTGGAACCCCTTAAATGCCACCTCAGACACCATGACTGGTCACAAATCGACACATACTATGATGAGGACAGGGCACTGGAGCACTTTATCAGTGCTTTCAATGCTGCCTGCGACATCTATGCTCCTATGAGAAAGCACAAGTAAAAAGGCACGCACAATGCCTGGATCTTCTTGGCCCTGCTCAACCTCATGGCCACAAAGAAAAACCTATGGCACCATGCACATGCCTAAGGAAAACTATCTGATATACAGCTACACAAAAGGGCTAGAAACAACTGCACCCATGCAATACAAGTGACTAAAAGTCGTTACTTCAAAGATGAGCTCACCAAATCCTGGGACGATGGCAGAAATTTCTGGGGCAACTTGAGAGATTTGACAAGGAAACCCCAAAAAAACTCTCTAGCCCTCGGGGTATGTGGAGTAATCACCCATAACCCAAAAAAAATTGCAGACACCTTCAACAGTGCATTTACTGACCTCAGTAGTGTCTTACCCCAAAACTTTTCTGAGAACATTGGTGCCCATACTAGAACGCAACAAAGCGATACACCAGCTTGCCCCCCATTTCATTTCAAAGTCATCACCAAAGCTGAAGCCAGCCGATACCTGCAGTGAGTGCTAAGTAAACCTAGCCCTAGCTATGACGCCCTAAATCTCAGACTCATCAACCTTACCTGAGAGGAAGTGCTCACTCCTCTTATGAAAATGTTTAATTTATCTCTAAGACTCTCTCAATTCCCCCAGAAATAGAAGGCTGCAATGGTTACACCGGTCCACAAAAGTGGGGACAGAACTCTCCACAGTAACTATCTCCCCATATCTATACTACCACCCCTCCCCAAAGCTCTGGAGCATATTGTCGCTGACCAGTTAACTGAGTACCTGGACAAATACCAGATGCATTCCCCAGGCCGCATCTGGAAATGAGTGATTCTCCACTCAGTATGCCTGCGTAGTTAAACTCTTAAATAAATAAATAAATAAATAAATAAAAAATACACTAGCCAGCAACATGGGTTTCAAAAATCGCACAGCACCACCACAGCCCTCCTGGAGTATATTGGCTTCATACACCATGCCTTCAACAGTGGCAAGTTGGTGAGAGAGGCATACATTGACCTCACCAAAGCGTTCGACACAGTAAATCACTCATTGCTGCTTGAACGACTTACCACAACTGGACTCTCAAATGAATCTGTGGAGTGGTTTGAACGCTATTTCAAAGGTAGGACCCAACAAGTCAAAATCAACAAAGTACTCTCAGGATCTATTCTGGGTCCACTACTCTTTAGCATCTTCCTTAACCACCTCCCCCAGGCCTGCTCAGGTGACAACCTCCTATATGTGGATGACGCAGTTCTGTTTGCCAGTAGTCTGAGCCCAGTCACCCTGGAAAATAAACTCCAGACTTCTCTGCAATCAAAACTTGGTTCATAGAGCATAATAACTCCTCATGAACTATAAAAAAAACAAAGGTCATGTTGTTTTCAAACCTCCATAGCAAGCTTAAATCCCATCAGCTAACAATCCAAAATAATCTTAGCACCCCTTTGGATATAGTTCAAACATTCAGATATCTAGGGCTCTGGCTCAACAGCTCCCTCTCATTCACTCACCATGTAGACCATGTTGCGAAGGCAGTCAACACCAGGATAGGCTTACTACACCAACACAAGCACTGCCTGACTCCTGAGGCACTCTGAACTGCGGTCAACAGCAGCATAATCTCCATCATAGATTACGGTCTAGTAGTCTACAGTGCCGCATCGGACACTACACTCCAAAGGATTAAAATTGCACTAAACAAAGCCTGCACACCGACTCACACACACCTGTGACTTATATGCCCAGGCCAAATGGCTACACCTCAAAGAGAGGGTAAAATACCAGACCTTCCTGCTGGCAAAGAAAATCTGCCTAGGCCTAACCCCCCCACTCTACAGCCACTCCTCACCCTAGCAATTAATCCTCATAGAACTAGGAGCATGTCCAGTCACTCCTATCAAGTCCCGCTCCGTAGGGCAACAAAGGGACAAAGGGCTTTTGACTTCTATGCCCCCTACTGGCTAAAGGAACTCCCCTGTGAAATCTTTGCCGAGCCAATACTTGCCCCTTTTAAGCATAAGCTGCACTTGCACCTCACAGCCCTTAGCTGCTGTGACTGCAACCTATAGCACTAACCATTCTTTTCTAGTCTCCTACAACCCGCAGAACCTCTATTAGCTCTTCCTCACTGTTCTTTGTCCATCGCCACTAGTTCCTCTCTTATCTTCCCCCCACGCACCCCACCTCTCCCACTCCATGCCCACTCTTCACCCTCCCTACCCTCCCTTCCTTTCCTGACAAGGCCACTGGCTGCTCATAGCTTGCTGTCATGTACTAACTACTTCCTTTTTGAAACGTTGGCTTCAAACTATCTGTGCCTTTGTTATATATATAAATTTTTTAGAACTCTGTTTCTGTTGATGATATTGTATGTATGCTCGATGTGGAATCTTTGTAAAAAGAGCTCCAGACTCAAAAGTATTATAATCCGAGATTTATAACAAAAATTAAATAAATAAACAAACAAAAAGATCAAGCTCTAAACAACTGATCTGGTTTGGACCAGTGTGGAAAAAAAATTTGATTCTCACCCAAGGAATCCCTCAGTATGCTTGACTAATGCAGTATGTCAGCTGGGTTCAGCTGCTCTGGAAGTGGAGTCAATGCTAATGATTTGTGACATCAGCCAATCAAAGAGCAGGAGAGGAATTGCTACCTGTAGCTTGAGGAGGAGATCAGTCAGATTCATTTCCCAGTTGTCTGGAGCAACACTGCCCGGAGTCCTTTCTTCTAAACTTCACTGGAAGTTCATTTATTTTAAAGTCAGTTCTATTTAGTTATTTGTGCTGCCTTTAGTGTTTTCTTTAACTATTTTCTGTTATTTTCACTGTTTTTAGCAGTTCCTCTCTGTTCCCAGGAATCACAAATTTAGTTCTATTCAGCGGTTCCATCTGTGGTTCCCACTCTTTTTCTGAGGTAAAAATGTTAGCACTTTTTATCAAATAATTGTACTTTTTATTTCTTTTACTTTATTTGCTTAGTGGTTCCCTTTTTCTTAATACCATGGGTAAAAATCTTACACCACAGCCTCTCTGCAGCGGCTTACCTCTAGTGTTTCGACAGCGCTAGCACCGACATCCCCTACAGCAACGGCTGCAATGCTGACTGTCAGCATTGTAGCCACGGGGATGTCGACGCACACAATTGGGGGGCTGTGACCCCTGAACCTCCCCTTATGGGGGACTCCACCCCCACACACCCCAGTCTCTGGGATTCTAACTCCAAGTCGTAGTTGGACCGGGGGGCAAGCACCCAGTGAGGCAGTCCTGATTGGCACATAGACCACCACAGAGATTGGCAGATTTTACCCTATTCCTGTCGCTGTGGTGGTCTTCACTGTGCCGGAGTTGCTGTGGTAATGGTATACCCTCTGCAGCTTCACATTTCTGTCTACTTGGCCCATGCAGGTCAATAACAGAAAGCTCTCTGGAATTCTGTTCTGGCTATCAGCCAACAGGCTCCTGACAAAGTGGCTCAAGACTTGGCAGAAACTTTAAAGACTGCCTTAAAAGCCACAAAAGACCAGTTTCACATGACAGTGGACACTAACGACACTGCCTCTAGAGCCATGCCCCACACCATTTGTCTTAGATGCTAAGACTGGCTAAGAACAACTAATCTCTCACAGGACACTTGGGCTAAAACTATGGATTTCTCCTGTGAGAATAATTGTCTATTTGGAGATAAAACAGAAGCTTGTGTGAAAAAGGTGGAGGAGTACAAAACCACCTACCAGTGCAATGCTACCAAAGAAAAAGCCTCTACTTCCCAAAGATTCCAAGGCAGGGGGAACAGAGGCAGAGGATACTACCCCAGGGCCTTCTACCCTATGCCAATGCCCATGCCCCTGGACTACTCTCAGATGAGGGTTTTTTACAGGAGAAGAGGAAGGAGAGTGGACAGATGAGCTGATCCCTCTCCTCCCTCAAAAGCTCAGTCTAAACAAATCTGACTACAGAAGCCAGGTAGTCTCCACTCTTCCAGTAGCTGGAAGGCTGACCCACTACCTCCACCACTGGCACCTTATTACCACAAATAAGTGGGTGCTGGAGGTGGTGGGTCAAGGACTTTCTCTGCAGTTCAAAACATTTCCAACTCTGCAGAGTCACACATCATTAAAATCTCTAACTCCAACAGAAAAACTATTGTTGGAGCTAGAGGTGAAGTCACTCCCATCAGCAAGAGCAGTGGAGAGAGAGTCCCTTTCCATCAATGGGGGAAAGGACTCTAGGTATTTTCTTACTCAGAAGAAAAATGGGGATTGACGGTCCATTTTAGATCTCAGGTATCTGAACAAACACTTAATCCCAAATTCAAGACTGTCACTCTGGTTGTGGTGATTCCATCCTTGCAAAAGGGAGACTGGCTAGACTCCCTAGACTTCAAGGACACCTATTTTCACTTTCCAATCAGGCCGTCCCACAGAAAATTCCTCAGATTCAAACTACCTTCAGGCCATTATCAGTTTGCAGCACTGCCCTTTGGCTTTCTTCAGAGCCCAGGGTCTTAGCAAAGTGCCTGGCAGTAGTAGCAGCTTGCCTCAAGAGACAGCAGGTGTCTGTCTTCCCTTACCTGGATGATTGGTCAATGGTGGATAAGTCCCCACAGAAGGTCAGAGATTCCCTCAGCCTAACACAACACACTCTGGAGTCCTTGGGTTTTCTCATCAGTCCTTAAAACTCCCACTTCAAACCAGTTCAGTTACTGGAATTCATTGAGGCAGAGTTGGACACACAGAGTGGAAAGGCCCTGCTCCCTCTTGACAGGATGCACAACATTCAAAGCCTAGCAAATTCCTTTGTCCTGGGCCAGCCCAGACCAGCCAGATACTTTCTCAGACTTTTGGGCCACATGCCCTCCCCTGCAGCTGTGGTCCCTGGTGCCAGAATTCAGATGGGAGACATCCAGTATCACCTAAAGGTCCATTTGTCACAGAAAAAAGACTTTCTGTCAAAACTCATACCAGTCACAAGGTCACTGCTTCAAGTCCTGGACTGGTGGAAGGACATAGAAAACATCAGGAAGGGAGTTCCCTTCCATCAAAGGGAGCCATCCAGAGTGCTCACCATGCATGCTTCTCTTCTAGGTTGGGGGGAATACCTAGCAGACCAGTCCATAAGTTGAACATGGCCCCCCCCAAGGAATTCAGTTGCCACATAAATCTTCTCAAATTCAGAGCTGTGTATCTGGCTATCAAAGCCTTTGCCCCCAAGCTAAAAGGCCAGTCTGTCCAAATCAGAACAGACAACACCACAGCTGTTTTACATCAACAAGCTAGGGGTAAAGGGTCCACAAAGCTTTGCACAGAGGCCATGAACATTTGGTCTCTGGCCTACTCCTTGGACATGCAGCTTTCTGCCATTCACCTGCCAGGCAAGGACAATATCCTGGCAGATGCTCTAAGCTGTATCAGTCAGGGCCACCACAAGTGGGCCCTGAACAGAAAAGTACTGGCCACAGTCTTCAGGAGGTGGGGCACTCCAGAGATAGAGCTCAGTTGCCAGCTTCCTCTGTACAATTGCAGGCCTCCGGCCCTGTGCACAGTACCAGTGGATGCCCTGAATCTGGACTGGGAAGAGAAGTTCCTATACACCTTCCCTCCTTTTCCCTTAATTCTCAGAGTTCTTCTGAAACTCAGAAGTTGACCAGCTACCATGATTCTAGTGGCCCCAGACTGGGCAAGGCAGCCCTGGTACTCTCTGCTCTTTGCCCTGTCAGTCAAGCCACCAGTTCGACTGCCCCCCAGCCACAGTCTCCTGACTCTACCTCAGATGGGGATAACATATCCCAACATAGAGTCTCCTCACTTCAAAGCCTGGTACTTGAAGAGCTTGAGTACCCAGAATCCCAGTACTCAAAACAGGTCCTGAGAATCCTTCACCTGGCTAAGAAACCTAGCACTAAAAATATCTATGCTTCCAAATGGAAAAGATTGTCCTTATGGTGCAGGGACAGACATATCCACCCACTGAAAGCTAGCCTGTCTTCAGTGCTGGATTACCTGCTGTACTTACAAACCTCAGGCCTAAGAGGCTCATCTCTGAAGGTTCACCTAGTGGCTATTTGGCCTACATTTCTGCTGGAAAGGAAACATCTATTATTTCCCATTCAATTTTTAAGAATTTTTTCAAAGGCTTGTTGCACCTTTATCCTTCACTTAGGGAGCCTGTCCCTCCCTGTGACTTGAACCTCTGCATAGCCAAACTCATGGAGACCCCATTTGGGCCTATGGCCACAGCTGACTTAAAATACATCACCTGGAAAATTGACTTTTTAGCTGTAGTCACCTCAGCCAGAATGATTTCAGAACTGCAGGCACTCTGCATTGAACCTAACTACATTATCTCCCACAAAGATAAAGTAGTTCTCAGAACAAATAGGAAATTCCTTCCCAAGGTAGTGTCAGAATTCCACCTGAACCAGTCCATAACACTTCCTGTCTTCTTCACACACAAATCCACTCCTGGTGAGTGAAAGCTACACAGTTTGGATGTCAAAAGGGCACTAACCTACTACCTGGAACTCACTAAGTAGCTAAGTAGCTAAGGACTTCGCATACCCAGCTCTTCCTCATCTATCCCTTACAAAAATGGAATATATTGCAATATATTGAAAAATATGTGTTAATACATGTCAATACCCCGAGAAATGCATTGTCCCGATGTAATATATTATATAATATATTATGAAATATATTTTTAAATATACTGACATAATATATTTCTAACCCATAGTATGCAAAAATATTTGTCACAGTATTGAGAAATACATTAACTCAATAAAATATAATACACAGCATATTTCAGCATATACTGAAACCATATAATGTAACCATGCAGTGTCAGTGGCTCAGTAGGTAGCACACTCACCTCTGAGGCCGAGAGATCAGCAATACCAGTGGCTCTGGGAGATCAGAGGGCTGTGGGTTCAGTTCCCACATCTGGCACTTGGGTTAATATCCCAATACTAACACTGTAGTACAGCATGGGGGGGTGCTGCACTTCTGAGGTGCCGTCTTTCAGATGAGACGTTAAACCGAGGTCCCATCTGCCCAGATTGGTGATAGTTCAGGTGGATGCTAAAGATTCCTTGGCACTTATCGAAAAAGAGTAGGGGAATTTGTTGAGGAAAAGGGAAGTATTATTCCAGAACCAATACTGTACATAAACCAAGGACCACTTATCATGTCTTAATGTCCAATTCTTTTTTTTTCAACTTAAGAGTTCCATAAGAAAGTCTGCCATCCTTTCCAAAGATAATTCAATTGTGCTTTTGATACGTTTTTCATATCTGTTGCATATGTCCGTCTAAGAGCCACCTGTACATTCCTGTACATTCTTCACAGCCACTTCTAATGGAACAAAATGGTGTTGAAGTATCCATTTGCATCTCACTTGCCACAAATAATACTTAAAGATGGAAAAAACTACTTAAAGATTCTCAACTGTAAACTGATTCCATTTCTGAGATAATGTCACATATATTAGCTCAGCATAGGTCAAATTCTTGAATAGTTGTAAGTCCATTTTATCTGCAATTAAATCCCAAAATTGTACTGCATATGGACAATCCAAAAATAAATGTTCTTGTGTTTCCAAGATTTGCTGACAACTTTGCCTTAAACAATAACATTCTGATATGACCTTGTGTTTGTTGTTATTCTTCACATTTAATTTTCCATGAAGTGTCAACCATACCACATCCCATACATATACTGGTAACCGTTTATTTAGAAGTTGGCGAAAAATCCTCAGACTCAGCTGTGGAGCACAATAGGGTAGATTTATTGCTTCCTGACATTGCACTGTTACCATTCCTTCATACAGCTTGTGTCTGTTTTGAAAACATGTCATATCATATGGCACCTTCCATGCAATAATCTGTAGAAACATCTCTTTAACTTCCTGCAGAATAAGTTGTATATGTGATAATAATCTCCTTCTCCCACAGTCCCATGCCCTTAAGCAAGGTACTGTCCATTCCTTCATCACAGTATACCATGGAAACTGCAAGATATGTGCCTGATCCACTATATTATAGTGTAGAAAAACACTATAATGAAAGGCCACAGGATGTATCATCCCTATTCCTCCTTCCTGAATACTCCAGTATGTCACATTTCTTTTAATAGGGTTCAATCTGCTGCCCCAGAGAGCCCTAAAAAAAGACTATATTAGTCTTGTTAACAAGGGCTTAGGAGGGGGGAAAATATAGCTAACGTATAACAATATAAGCACTATCAAGGTTTTGATCAAAAATATTCTTTTTTGTTTTGCAATTGTCCCATGTATCCACGTCTCCATCTTTCCTTCCACTTTCTTTATTTTGTCTTCCCAATTTAAAACTGCTGAATTTTCTTTTCCAAATGTAATACCCAAAATTTCTATGGGCTCCTCAGTGAGTGATATTCCTGCAAAATAATGTTTACTCAGATCTCTAGCATCAGAAAATTCCTGAAGGTGAGTCTGAATTGCCTTTTCTTCTGTAAAATCATGTGCCAAAAGAACCACAGCATCGGCATATGCTAATACCTTCAAAGGTGGGGTGTCATTCAGCAACCTAATGCCCTGTATCTCATGGTCACATTTAATAAGTTGTAACGATGGATCAATACCAAAGACGTAAAGTAGGGGGCTCATTGGGCATCCCTGTTTTACACCTCTACGTACCCGAAACTGTTTCCCTTTCCACCCATTCACTATGGAGCTCACTGTTGCCTCTCTCTATAAGCTTTTAATCCAACCAACATATCTTGAGGGGATTCCATAATGTAATAAAACTAAAAAGAAATAGTCTTGACTAAGAAAATCAAAGGCCTTGTTTTGATCAAGGCTAAGCATAAATCCTTCTTCCCCCAACTTATCTCTATGAAATATTTCCCTTAGGTTAATTAAATTCCCTTGAATGCCTCTCTGAGGAATAGCACACCTCTGTTCTTTGCACATTAAGACATCTGCACAAAGTGCCAATCTATTTGATAAAAGTTTACTCAATATCTTCATATCAGTGTTCATGAGACAAATAGGTCTCCAATTCTGCAACTTTGTCCTATCACCTTTCTTAAACAATAAGATTAAATCTGCTTCTACTAATGAATGTGGAATTTCATTTGTGAGTAATAATTTGTTGTACAAATTTACTAATTCTATACAAAAGGTGTCACAACAAAATTTGTAAAATTCAGCTGTGAGACAATCAGGGCCTGGAGTGGAATCATTTCTCATTCTCTGTATCACTCTTTTAACCTCATCTGGAGTGATTGGAGCCATTAAATTCACTTGTTGTTCAACAGATAAAGTTTTAGGGTCCAAATTACCTATATACCAATCCTTATGAAAAGTATCAGGGAAATGACTGAAGGAGTTTTCTACATATTCATTTACTATGGATAATATGCCTTCTTTATCAGTATGAAGGATGCCTCTTTCATTTTGCAATTCCCAAATTCATTTAGTTTTTCAGTTTTGTTGACTCTCTTTGAACGGGTCAAAAGTACTTTTTTTATTAATCATTCCAAATTGTAATTCCTGTTGCAACGTCTTAGCTCTGTCATATTGGTAAAGATTCATTTATTTTTTTATCTGTTGTATTTGAGAGTTAAAATCTTGCCCAGTTCTATCTGCCAAGGAAATCAATCTGTGGAACTGTGTCCTGAGTTGTAAATGTTTGAAATACTTATCTCTATTTCTTCTCCCTACATGCTCCTGAAAAAAAGATTTGTATGCTGTCTTATTGTTCATCCACCAATCTGTTAAGGAACCGTAAATACATTGTACTGAAATTCGCGCTCCCCATAATAAGTGAACTCTGTTTCCTATCTCTTTCTAGTTCAAAAGTGAAGAATTTAATTTGCAAAAAGGATCCCCCCTTCTAAAAAAGTTGTCCAATTGCTAGTCAATAACCACAGCCAAATGATCAGAAAAACTAAATTCTCTCATTTCTGACCTTGTGACATGTAATTTGTTTAAAACAAAAAAATAATCAATTCTAGTTTTTAAAGACCCTTTTCTAAAAGTAAAATCCCCTTTTGCCTGACAAACCCAATATGCATCCTGTAACTGTGCTATTCCTATCATTTCCTTTAAGGCATTGGAATCACAAAACATTTTTTCTGTTTTTAGTCTATGATCCTCTCTTTGAAGACTACAATTAAAGTCCCCTCCCCAAACCACAATTCTCGAAGTACATAATAAGGGCTGAATTTTCTGAAAAGAATTGCACTCTCAAAACCTTCCCCTGAGGAGCATATGAGTTAATAAGACAAATCCTATTGTCCCTATAAGAGATATCGAAAATCAAAGCCCTACCAGGTACTAAATCAATAAATCTTGTGACCTTTAAATCCATATTTGAAAACAAAATTCCCAACACATCACACCTATCTTGACCCTGAGACCAAAAGGTGACCCCCTGCTGTCGGGAGGCAGAGCTGAATCAGATGTGGTGTCAGTTGCTTTGGCTTCTCAGAAGGAACTAGAAGGGGGACAGGATCAGATATGTTACAGTACAGTAGCTTCTTCTTGTTGTTTTTACATTGTTTCTTGTGGATTCTACTTGGCAGAAGGTTATTTCTTTTCTTTCTTACTACTTCTAAGGGGCTAGCAGTGTATTGTTTGGGGCTGTTGGAATTTTGAAACCTGTTTTTGTAGCTATAAGTGGGCTCATTTGCTTGATGTTTCACTGTATAGCAGGCTGCATTTGTAGAGGCCTATTTCTTCAATTTAAAACCTATTTGGTGTGATTTAACTGGGTCTGTTTCTTTGAATTGGAGACCTATACCTTCTAATGTCAAGCCTATTTTGATGTGTTGTTGGTGAAGCTGTTTGAATTGTAGTCCTGTTTCTTTGGGTAGCAAACCTATTTGGGGAGCTTTGAGTAGAATTGTGATTCATTGTTGCTGGCTTCACCAGCTGCAAAGTTTAGTGCAGAGTGGGGGAAGGGTGCTAATGGTCTGACCAGGGGCCTCAGCTACCTGAATGTTTCTGGAAGACTTGGGCTAGTCCCACCCGCCCCTGGTCCATTATTTCCTTTATACAAGGGGTTCTGACATCACTTCCTCAAACGGGCAAAGGACATGCACCTGTCTTAGCAGAAGCAGACATCCAGGAAAGGAACAGCAGCAAGCGAAGAGGTGACTGCTATCTCAGTGGAAGGGAAGTAACTGCAAATCTAGGAGCTTTCATTGTTACTTCTTTGCATTGCTATTGCATTGGAGAAAGGAGGAGTAGGAGTTTGAAGAAGGTTGTGCAATAGCTACTTAAATCTCTTTTTGAGTGTGAATAGGAAGGATAGGAATATAAAAAGCAGTTGCTCAATCTCTCTAAACGTGTGCAACAAAGGGAGTAAGGGAAATTAAGAAAATAATGTTTTGCACTGATAGAGGGGGGAGAGGGGAGACTTGGGGGAGTGTTTGGTATCCTGCATCTGGAAGGGTGGGGGGCCGATGGTGGGCAACAATAGCAATGGGTAGGGTGGTAGGCTGCAACAACTGCAGTGCACCACTCTTTCTAAAAATTGCCTGGAGTGTGGGGGGATGTTTAGTGTGCAACCACATAGAGAAACTTAGAAAGGAGATCGAGGGTCTGCAGGAGAAACTAAGACAGGCAAGGCAGATTGGTGGTGGGTTTAGCCCAATACTGGAGGGAGGGAGGAAGAAGGGGAGATGAGGGAGGGTGATTTAAGCCAGCAGTGGTGAGGAGAGGGTCAGAAGAAGGGAAGGAGAGACAAAGGGGCCCAGGCCAGGAAGAACAATTGCCAGGGAAACCAGTTCAGGAGACAAAAGACAAATGGAAGGCGGAGATAGGGACTTGTGAGGGGAGGCGAAGAAGTGGCAAAGTCATGGAGTGGAAAGGAGAGAACAGGTTACTATCCGGAGAGAGGGAGTGGGCATTTGTGAAGGGTCTTCAGAAAATAGATTTGCACTGCTAGATAGGAAGAAGGTGGAGGAGGGAAATGATGAAATTAGAGAAGTAATTGATAAATGTCTGGACCAAACTGGAGCAGGGGGGAAGTTCTGCTGGGAGAATTGCAACAGGGGCAAAAGGGGGAAATAATGTGCAGGAGGAAGAAGAGGAACTGGAAATGAGGGAGGGAGATGAATGGAAGCAAGCAGGGAGTAAGAGTGGTGGAATCTTAGTGCTGGGGGACTCAATACTAAGAGGAGTCTGATGGGGTAGCAAGGGGGAGAGGCATAGTCACATTTGGGTGGAGGCCATGCCAGGAATGACAGCAGAAAGGGTGGGACAATCTGTTCTGAAATATGCTAGAAGGGGTAGGGACAAGCCTCATTTAATTATACATCTTGGGACAAATGACCTGGCTGACAAGACAGTAGATATAGTCCTGAGGAGGTTTGAGGAACTAGCACAATTATGTGAGGGGGCAGGAAGATCAATAACTTTTTCAGAAATACTTCCAGTGCACAAGGCAAGCACAACAAGAAAGCTGAGAATAGAGGAATTTAACGGATGGTTAAGAACCTGGTGTTGTGCTAAAGGGTATGGGCTGTTGGGGGATGGGGAGGGACCTGGGAGGACAGTAGTCTCTATGCCAAGGACACACTACACTTGAGTGAGGAGGGAAAGAAAGTGTTGAAACACAGGATGGAGGAGTACATAGAGGAAGTTGTGAATTTAAACTAGGAGTAGGGGGTGGCAATTGGGTAAGAGATATGCAGAGACCACAGGTTGGGAAACCATATGAGCTTACCCTCCATAACAGTGAGAAAGGACAAATGGCAAGTACAATTGGTAATGCTAGTAAAGGAGGGCAGGATGGGAGGGAGGGTGGAAGGGGTTACCCTTAATGCTAGGAGCCTTGGGAGGAAAACTGCAGAGTTACAGGTGCTCATGGCAGAGGGAGAGGTGGACATTGCAGCCATCACAGAAACATGGGACACCCAATACAATGACTGGGACCTGTCTGTACCAGGGTACAGGTTATTTCGTAGGGACAGGGTGATTGGGAAAGGAAGGGTGTGGCACTATATGTGAAGGAAGGACTGAAGTGTGTAAGGGAGGAAGGGGTGGAGGGTAGTACAGAGTCACTTTGGATGCAAATCCAGGATTCCAAGAATAGGATTCTTAGAATGGGAGTGGTGTACAGGCCACCATCTCAGATGGAGGAATTAGACAGGGAACTAGTGGGACAGATCAGGAGGACCTGCGAGAAGGGTAGTGTGATGATTGTGGGGGACTTCAACATGCCAGTAGTGGACTGGAGTACCCCAACAACCAGGAACAGAAGGGAGCAGGTACTGCTGGATGCCTTCCAGGACAGCTTCCTGTTGCAAATGGTCAGTGAACCAACCAGGTTAGGGAATACCCTTGACCTTGTGGTGGCAAATGGGGACTTTGTCAGTGAACTTACAGTGGCGGAACCGCTGTCAGTGAGTGACCACCACTCAGTATGGCTCACATTGGATATGGGCAAGGAAGGAGTGGAATCTGGCACAAGAGTGCTGAACTTCAGGAGGGCCAACTTTGGGAGGATGGGGAAGTGGTAAAAGGGTACCTGGCCAGAAGTCAATCTAGTATGGACACTAACCAGAGGTGAGAGCTCATAAAGCTGGGGATACTGAAAGCAACCAAAAGCTGTTGCAAGTCCCAGAGCAAGAAGGCTAGGGCTAAGAAACCGAGCTGGCTGAGCAATGAGGTCATGGAAAAAAGTAAGGAGGAAAAGAGCTGCCTTTAGGAAGTACAAGAAAACAGGGAGGGGGAGGACAGGGAGGAGAATTTGACAAAATCGAAGGAGGTGACAAGGGTCGTAAGGGGAGCAAAAGCATCTATGGAACTCAGGCTGGCACAAGGCATTAAGAAGGGGGAGAAGGACTTCTTTAGGTACATCAGGGAGAAAAGGAGCTGTAAGGACCACATAGTAAGGATTAGGAAGGAGGAGGGTTGGGTGGAAGCAGGGTGTGATAAGGCAGAAACACTAAATGAGTACTTCTGCTCAGTATTTACTAAAGAGAAGAGAGAGGTGACACCCAAGGGGGGAGAAATGGCAAAAACAGTGGGGAAGGGGTGACAGATGGGGAAATCATGGAGGGCAGAGTTTGGGAGGGTTTGAAGGCACTGAGGGTGGACAAGGCGCCAGGCCCAGATGGCATCCACCCCCAGGGTACTGAAGGAGCTGGCAGAGGTCCTTGCAGGACCTTTGGCAGACCTATTTAATGCCTCACTACATTTGGGGTGTGTACCTCAGGACTGGAGCCGGGAGGATGGCTCATGTGGTGCCCTTCCACAAGAGTGGCCCCAAGGATGAACCGGGAAACTACAGACCAGTGAGCCTCACATCCATCGTGGATAAGCTAATGGAGACTATCCTGAAGGAGAGGCTGGTGGCCCTCCTAGAGGCCAAAGGACTACAGGACAGCAGACAGCATGGCTTCATATGGGGCGGATCCTGCCAAACCAACCTGGTGGGAGTTCTATGACTGGGTAACTAGGCAACTGGACAGGAGCCATGCAGTAGATGTCCTGTATCTGGACTTCAGTAAGGCATTCGACTCGGTGCTGCATGGAAGGCTGGGAAGTAAGTTAGTAGGCACAGGGGCAGGTGCAAAGCTGGTGAGATGGGTAGGAAACTGGCTTCAGGGTAGGCAACAGAGGGTGGTGGTGGGTGGGGAGATCACACCCAAGGGTAGTGACGAGCGGTATTCCACAGGGCTTGGTGTTGGGACCAGTGTTTGTTTGGGATATTCATTGCATACATATTATGGGACATCAAGAGCAAGATCAGTCTGTTTGCTGATGATACCAAGGTAGGAGCGGTGGTGAATGACCTAGGGGGATAGCAGGGGTTGCAGGATGATCTGGCAAAGCTTGAAACCTGGTCAGACATCTGGCAACTGGGGTTTAATGCCAAAAAGTGCAAGGTGCTGCATTTTGGGATGAAGAAACCAAGGAAGAGTTACCAGCTGGGGGGAGTGCAGCTAGCCCAGACAGAGGAGGAGAAGGATCTGGGGGGTGCTCATTACAGGGTCAATGAACAACTCGGCACAATGTAGGAAGGCAGCTGCTAAGGCCAACAAAATTCTGGGTTGTATTGCAAGGGGTATATCCTCGAGGAGGGAGGAGGTGATTCTGCCACTGTATAGGTCATTAGTTTGCCCGCACCTGGAGTACTGCGTGCAGTACTGGTGCCCGTATCTGAAGAGGGACATTAAGTTACTGGAGGGGGTGCAGCGAAGGGCGACAAAGATGATCAGGGGGCTGGGGGACTTATCATACAAGAGGAGGTTGAGGGAGTTGAACATGTACTCACTGGAGGAGAGGAGGGACAGGGGGGACATGATTGAAACCTTTAAATACATGAAAGGAATAAACAAGTCAGAGGGACTGTTCAAAGTAAGGGATGGGAGGGACACCAGGGGCCATGATATGAGACTGGAGGTAGAAAGGTTCAGGAGGGAGATGAGGAGACACTTTTTTACAGAGAGGGTGGTGGCTAGGTGGAATGCGTTACCATCAGAAGTGGTATCCAGTAGAACAGTGGACTGCTTCAAAAGGGGATGGGACAGGACAAGGGGGAGGGTTAATGAAGGGGAAGGGTGGAAGGGAAGGGCAGCTGCAGAATAAGGGGTGCTAGCTGCACATTCGAGCAGACTTGATAGACCTCTAGGCCTTTATCTGCTGGCAAATTTCGTATGTTCGTATCTGTTGGTACAATGTGCTATTTCCTTGAAAGTTTTTATCCTAGTGTCTTGAAGCAGTATGATGTCAGTATGTAGCGAACTTAATTCAGATAAAGCCACATCCCTCTGTATACCGTTCTTGATACTATTGACATTTAAGGATAAAACCCAAAAATGACTCATGACAGGGAAAAAAAAAAGAAAAAGAAAAAATAATTCCTATCGTGCTGTTTGAGACCTGGTAGGCCATCTTTTTTTCCCTAAAGTTCCTTCTTCCAATTCTGAAGAAGTACCCATGGAAGAATCCACAGAGGAGGAATCAGAGCCCGAGTCCTCCTCTGCCTCGGAGCCCTCCATTGACTTGTCAACCGGTAGGACTGCAAATCTGTTCAGAAGAATTTTCCCCCTTTTTTAACCATCTGCCTCTCTTTGCCTCTGGGTTCTGCAGTAGTATTTATTTTATCCCTTGTCCTTTTTTTATACTCTACCTTTCTATAAGGTTCTACAGTAGTTTTTTTTGGGGGGGGGCATTGATGCAGTATCTGAAAGGCAGACTATGCCTTCTATGTCCTGCCTTCCAGTATCTCCACCATCTTCCACAATCTCCATATCCTTTTCCTCAGATTCAGCCGGAGGTAGTACCCCCTGATCCCCCCCTACCGGAATGATCTCACTGAGTGACCCCTTTTCATCCTGGATAACTAAAACTTCCATGTTCTCCCCTGGCAGAAGGTTGTCCACCATAACCCCTACGGGTTCCTGGGATCCAACCTCATCAGTCTGGTGCTTTAAAAATGAGTCCAGAGATACCAAAGATTTTAATTCCTTTTGTGGAACTGGTGTCTCTTTCTCTTTAAGTATGTCCTGTAGCCTTCTCTCAGAGGTCAGCGCACAACTTATTTTCTGTGCTTGAGTAATCAAAACCTCGTGAGAAAGGTTATCACCCAAAATATGGGAAACCCAGGGACATTTAACATACGAGTGACCCCTTTCTTCACATAGGTTGCAACAAAATACATTTTTACAAGTCGAGGAAAAATGACCAGTTTCCAGACAATGGGAACATTTAGGGTGTCACACGCATTACTCAGATGAAGTCATGAGCCACACTTATGACAGGACTTAGGCTGGCCTGGATAAAACAAATAATCCCTGTCTTTACCTAAAAACAGACAACTAGGTAAATGTGCAATGCCATTATTGGTCACAAACAGTTTACATTTCACCCTCCACCCCCCTGCCCAAAATTGCTCTGAATCTATCACTGGGGAGGGATGTTCTAATACCTCACACCATTTCTTGAGCCAATACAAAATATCAGCAACATCTACCCCCTTATTCTTAAAGATAATCGTAATCATACATACAGCTGGCTTTGTAATCGGACTTGCCAAAAATAGGGCCCACAGAGGTGTCTATTTCAAACTGTTGTACTTAGTCCAAAACCTATCCAATACTTCTACTGTTTTGAAACTGATATCATAATTAGTTCCGTCAGTATGAATCAAAGCAAACACTTCAGAAGCATAAAACTTTAAAGAATCTTTCAATAATTTTCTCCCAATATACACCTTATCTGGTGGATCCTCTAGGCCTTCCTTGTACATCAAGCAAATTGCATTCCTCCTTGGGGCAGGTTCCCTAGTGTTAGATTTAAATAAATCAGCCATCCTAAGCAAAGGCTTAAACATTTTCTGTTTTTGTGGGTTTTGCCATAAGTCAATCCCTACCACTACTGACAAAGTCTCAGTCTGTTTCAGGGGGTCTGAAAATATAGCAACAGCATTATGTTCAGTAGCAGGTAATGCTTCAGTTGTTTGCTTATTTTTTGAAACCCCACAGTCATCTGCAGTGTCATGCTCTGTTTCACCTTCCCCCATACTTTGTTCAGCAGAATTTGTACTTGTTTTTTGACCTACTGCAGCAGGTACTCCAACACTTGTCCCAGGCAACGGAGGAGCCCTCTGTTCTTTAGGAATCATTTTCCCCATTGCTGTGACATACTGTCCATTATAGTCTTGAATCTTAGGATCTACAGGGTCTGGCAACCAGCCATTTTCTCCCTGTATCCAGCCTGCAGCTGCTAAGGCTTTCTCCGGGCATTTCCCATCCTAGTCCCCTGGTAGAGGTAACACTTTCCCTTTCCAACTTTTCCCCATCATCCCCAAAGTTTCACTTATCTGAATTCGCTCTGCAGCAGCTCGTCTCTGTGTGTCAGGTTGTAAAAATGCCTCTGGTTCCACGACATGCAGACAATCCTGCACTTCCTCCTTCGTGACTGAACATATGGGCACCTGCCATCCGATTGAGTTCCCGGTGCTCGTACTCACAGCCGAATGAGACTACTGTCCTTGCGGCACATCCATAAACAAAACGTTTGCTTTCCCCAAATCTGAAATCAGAAGTTCTCTTCTTTCACTCACCTGCTCGCGTTTGCCATCATAAACAAAGTCAATACCAACTGGTAAGTTGGCATCCAGGACTATACAGGAATCTCCACAGAGTCAGACAATAATGGCAAAAAGCTAACTCTATTCTCATCGGTCTCTAGGTTTGCCGAGGCTGGGGAGGAGACCCTCTCCCCTGCCTCCCGCATTATCATCCACCTCCAAAGTCCGGGACACAGTGACCATCCTGAAAATGGACAGCAGCTCCCCTTACCAGTGAGTAGGGGACTTTCCCCAGTGTCCTAGCCAAATTTCTCCCATTTCACTAAAAGAAAAACCACCAACAGTTTAATCTGGTTCCATTTCAGTTGCTTACCATCTATATCCCTGGTCGCCCCTGAAAAAGGGACTTCTAGGCCCAGTGGGCTTACCGGGTTAACAAAATTCAATAAATATATTCTGCCTCATGGATTGCTTGAAAGCATGTCAATCTATTTAGAAATACATTGTCTGAAATATATTATTAGTACAGTATATTTTAAAATATATTGTATTCTTTGTATGTTATGTATATTTTTTATATATGATACATATATTTTTATAAATGTTACATATATTTTTTATATGTTACATATATTTTTTTATAAATGGTACATATATTTTTATATATGTTACATGTATTTTTGTAAGCGCTTAGTTTTGTCCCATGTACACATTTACATAACTAATTTGCATATTTCAAAAACATAGTTTATCAGCCAAAATCATGATAATTTCTAGTTCCGCATTTACAGTATCAGCTTACAGACTGAAAAGAAAGATTCAAGTTATAAAGCAAGTACATGAAGGATCTCACTCTGACTTAAAAGTGAAACCAAATGGGGAGGTGTAAATACTAATCTGAGCCTTTAACAAGCATGAGCTTATGAGGTGTGTAAGTATAAAATATATGTTTGAGTTAAAACTGCACTGTAAAACAATAATTCAATGTAAATACCTTCATGATTGTTAACAAGATGAACTCCAGTTGTACAGATAGAGATATGTGTAAATTATAAATAATTTCCTTTGTTTTTGTCTGGGTAAGCTAATAGTTATATTAATATCCATTACACATGTATATCTCTATCTATCTATCTATCTATCTATCTATCTATCTATCTATCTTTGTAAATATAGGAACCAACATTTGAAGTGTAACATATACATATATTGGCAATATACCAATTACATATATTTACCATCCTTATTCAATATATTTGGAATTTAGTCAATAATATTTTGCAATATATATATATATATATATATGTATGTATATAGTATACTAAAGCAGCCACAACATGTATATTTACAGTACATTGTAATATATTTGCAAATTTTTTAATATATTGAAATATACTGTTTTTCAAATACATTACAATATATTATAAAACAAGTAGATTGGAATATATTTCACTATATGGAAATATATTGTTAACAATATATTTCAAAATATATTTTATTTTCATAAGGGATGGCGAGGTAGGCAAGGGCAGACCAGCCTCTAAGAGAACTATCTCTTGTTGGATAGTCTCTTGCATTCAGTTTTGTTTCACTAGGCTGGCAAGCAGCCACCTCAAGGCCCCAGGACCCACTCCACTGGGACACTGCAGCTTCAGTGGCAGCTGCAAGGGACATCCCCTTGCTGGATATCTGCAAAGCAGCTACCTGGAAGACTGTACACACCTTCACAAAGAACTACTGTTTGGATGTGCAGTCCAGGTCAGATACCAAATTTGGCACAGCAGTCCTGCACAACCTCTTTCCAAAGTAGGTTCTATAGCCTTCTCAAAGCTGTATTGCTTTGTAATCTGCATTAGTCAAACATACTAAAGGATTCCAGGGGTGAGAAGAAAAAATTACTTACTATAGTAATATTGTTTCTTCCAAAGTATCCTTCAGTATGCTTGACCTCCCACCCAGCCTCCCTTACATAATCTAACTGGGCGTAGTCCTGCAGTCCATATCTTCAGCCAGATTTTAATTGTTTGCATTTAATTGCAGAGTTTTCACAGTCATATATGTTTTTTTTTTAATTTTATGCTTGTGTTTTTCCATAATTTTTAGTGTTTGGACATAATAGAATGTTGAGGCCTTTTGCCCCTTTAGCTTCAAAATGAATCTGACTGACCTCCTCCTGAAGCTACATGCAGCACCTACAGTTTTCTTTCTAACCATTAAGCTGCAACATTTCTATTGTGTAAGATGACACCTGTTAAAGCATGGTTTAACAGTGATATTTTCTTTTGACTCATCTGTCTTGCTTTGGTGAAGTTCTATTTGCCACTAATAATCTGTTATTGCTGCACTGTACCTTTCATTTAAATAAAATACAAAATATTATGGGGAAAAAAGCTACAGGCAGCACTTCCACTCCTGCCTCTGATTGGCTGATGCCACAAATCATTAGCATTGACTCCACTTCTGGGGCAGCTGAACCCAGCTGGCATACTGCATTAGTCAAGCATACTGAAAGATACCTTGGAAGAAACAATATTACTATGGTATTTTTTTCTTCCCAGATATCAAAAGGCTGGTCCAGTGATTCTGGAATAGTGGGCTGGCCAGCCCAAGATACTTCGGTTGTATGTTTTCAAAGAGGATTTAGTTATACTTTGAGACATTGAACTAGTAACATCATGGGTTCAAATCTGCCATAACTTATCAGTTCCCAGTTGGGGGTAAGCTACTTCTACTCTACTTAGAGATTTAGACAGAGCTGAGTTATGTGTTAAAGGAAAACTGTCTAAATACTGAACTCCCCGCCCCCCCAAAGGCTAACCCCTCCCACCATTAAACTTTTCACACGGAAAAAATCTTTTTTTATCGCTGCCCGTACTTTATTTTATTTTGTAAAATCTGCAAACTGGGAATATGGCGGATGCTGGGAGGCTCCATTTGCAAAATGTAGTGCCACACACCGCTTCAATACTGAAGCAGCGGTGTGGCACCGCACTTTACAGCAAATGGAGCCCCCCAGTGTCTGCCATATTCCCAGTTCATGGACATTACAAAATAGAAATAAAGTATGTGGCAGCGCATAAAAAAATGTTCATGTGAAAAGCTTAATTGGGGGGGGAGGTAAGCCTTTGGGGTGCGTGGAGTTCAGTATTAGACAGTTTTCCTTTAATGTGTGACCGCTGTCTCTTTCAAATGTCTTAATTTTTACCTCTGTAGAAATACTGTATTCCTCATAGTCTTTAGTGTGTATTATCCTGTAACATACATGAATATTGTGGAGCATTACATGTTAATTTTCTACACTTCATGCTTTCTGAGACTGTTTTTTTCAGGATATATTACCAGGGTTAAATTGGAAAGCCTGTGATCCATTTCTGAAGAGACTGGCTACGGTTACCATATCTGAGGCAAAGTGTTGGGTCCTTAGTCCTGTTGGAAGGAGCACTGTACTGTGTGAGCAGTGGCTCTAGTGGGATTCTGACCTAGAGATACCCTGAGTGAGAACCATGCTGCATGGTGACAACATACCAAGGTAACCATTCAGGTGTCTGAAGGGTTGTGAAAACTGATCACTTCAGATTGAGTTCTAGCAGGGAACCCATCAGTGACAGCACTGTTAAAGTAAGTCTCTTACAACAGACTTTACGGATAGGCTGCTTCTGCTTCCTGGTACAGCCTTGTGCTGCAGCATCACAGGCTGTTGGATATAGCTTACAATATCCTGTTTCAGCTCTGCTGGCCTTCTTTGCTTTGGAGGTAGTCTGCGATAACAAAAAATTACAAATAATTATCTTCAAATTGAAAATTATGTGTTTTGGGCAGTGACAAAATGTTCATGGTATATCTCAGAAAACAGTAGAACTAGTAAACTCATATACCTATTTAGGTTAAGAAGTTGATAATAAATTAAATTGGAAGAAACATGAAAAAAAGCTTTGTAGCTTCATCATACTTTTATGGTTTTAAACAATCTCCACTATTTGAGCTGTGTGCCGATACTCTTTACGTTTGGTGCAGACAAGAAACTTTTCCCATACTAAAAATGTAAAACCAGCTCTATGAACTATTAAACTAGGCTCTTTCTCTTTCAAATATAGGAACCTGTATTAAGGTTTTTTAGTGTCTCACACTGAAAGAATACTTTCCTGTCAGACCAAGCGTTTTTGTGACAGCTGCTGGCTTACTCACTGGGAGACATACTGGATCTTCCCATCAGGGGCTCAGGAAGGTTGGGGACTCCATGCAACCTTGCCCTAATGCCTCAACATTTGTTGAACTTTAGGTGGCAATAGGGGGACTCGGGAGGGCCAGGGACTAGTTGATTGCTTCCACACATTAATTAATCACAGGGAGAGCAGCAGGATTTGTTCCATCTTTGCACCTATTTTCCCCATAGAAATGCCGCAATGCATGATAATACCAGCAGTACTTCATTTGCACTGCTTTGTTTCATACAGTACATATCTGATAGCACCCTTGCCACAGAAGGGCTCCCTTGGCTCCAACTGTCAGAGACACTCTCCCTCTGCTCCAACTGGGACATCATTCCTGGTCGACTTGGATGTGGTTTGTGTCCTGTTACTGCATAGTGGCCATGCTCTATCTGATCACAGCTTCTTTCACCATGTTCCTCTGCCTGCTTTTATCTACTACCACTGTACACACTCAGCTGATCAAGACAAGGAGCTGTCCCATTTACACTACTATTATCAAAGATCAAAGCAGCCAGCAGGGTCAAGAGCAAGCAAATAGTGTGGCAAAGGGGGAGGGGGGACAACTGCACTATTCTCAATGGAGCTGATGAGGAGACACATTGTTCAACTCCACTCCAGGGAAGAACACTGGCTGTGGTGCATTAGGTGTTGAATCACGTGCTTCCAGAGCCTCCTTGTACTCCTAAGTCATTGCAATATTTCAGCATAGCTTTCAGTATGCGGCCGTAAAAATGAGAATGATTGCCTTGTATCAAGCTGGGATTTGGCAGGGGTGCCTCTGAGAATGCAGAAGCAACCATCAACCACCTTTTATAGAGCAATCATGGGAGTCTCGTCTAGTACTGCAGTTGCAATTGAGAGTACTAAATTGGGCCAGGATTGTTCACAACCCTTAGTATTAACTTGGATGCTTGCATACCGGAGATGAATGATAAATCTACACAAAAGAGATTGCCCAATCCAGTATGTAAGGAAAAATGTAGGTTGAAAGAGTGTTCCTGCATATTAAACTGGTTAATCATTCTTTTTTTTTTAACTTGTACTTCATTGCACATTTTTAGAGATACACATCCACTTCATGGTATACACTTCATACAAACTGAGGCATGTTCAGGTCAAGCTTGCTGCACACCATACCTTTCAATCTTTTGTCCCCCAAATGTGGAACATTGCCTGTCAGAATGTGGAACAAATGGCCAAAATGTGGAACACTTAATCAAATCTTTACCTAAGAAGCTCAAAACACTGTTAAAATGTTGCATTTATGTTCAGAAAGTCTGTTGCTAATTGAATAATATATATTTTGCATCATTTACTGTGGATTGTGTGCTTTAAAATGTTAACAATGAATGTGGGACAAGTCCTCACAATGTGGAACATGAAGCTTTTGTGAAGTAAAATGAGGAACGTTCCTCATAACGTGGTACAGTTGAGAGGTATGCTGCACACCTGTACAAGAATCTTTAATTCATAATCCCTATTATATGACATTGGGTTACAGCAGATATGGTTAATAATTCTTGCTAAGAGTTTGGATATCACTAATACTAAATACTTAGTTTCTTTACATGACCAAGGCATTATTCTTGCTAAATCCTATAATCCTTTTATAAAAGAAAATTAGTAGCTTTCCTTAAGAAAGCGATATGGGGCTCAATTTTAAAACAGCCCTTAGAGTGACAAAAGTTGGGTCACTCTAGGGCTGCAGCAATCTCTGGGTGCATCAGGGACCCTGTGCCCAATTTTTTAAAAGAAGGGTCCCTGCACCAATGACCCAGGAGTTGCCACAGCTACAGGCTTGCGCCAAACATTTGGCGCCCCTGTGGGGATTGACACAGGGATCCAGACCACCTCCTGGCACAACACTAGAGGAGTCACGGACATGGAGAAGGTGACTCTGCATTCCAGGAGGGGTCTGGGGCAGAAGGAGCATGGGGGTGCCCTAGGGGGTGTCGAGGAGATGGCGGAATAGCAGGGTGGTGATGTGGCACCAGGAGGGAGTGCCTTTTGCAATGCTAGGCAGCTGATCAACTTGCAGTCCCTGGAGGGTTGACAGGCAGGAAAAATGACCTGGGACCAGGTGGGCACTGCCCTGGAATCTGCCCCAGAAGAGCCATGATCCCCAACCCTGTATGTTGGAGACAGCCTGCCACAATGTGGGGGGGGGGCTGGGAACCAGGGGACTGTTGCAGTTCCCATAGAATGTTCCCCTCCACCACTGGCAACCCTCACTCTGCAGTCAATGCTTCCCACCTACGGGGTTAGGGATCATGGCACCTCTGGGCAGGTGTTAGTGCTGTGGCCAC
Source organism: Neoceratodus forsteri (assembly GCA_016271365.2). NCBI lineage: Eukaryota > Metazoa > Chordata > Ceratodontiformes > Ceratodontidae > Neoceratodus > Neoceratodus forsteri. Next base: position 504,286,510 of record CM028132.1, read on the forward strand.
CTGAAGCCAGGTCACTTTTCCTCCCTGCCAAGCCTCCATGATACAATCTGAGCTGATCACACCAGATGGAGTGGAAAGGATGAGAAGGGACTTGGCAAGGTTGGAGGAATGGTCAAATGTATGACAGCTCAGATTCAATGCAAAGAAGTGCAAGGTAATGCACCTGGGAAACAAAAACCCAGGGCAAAAATACACAATGAGGGGTGAGATACTGACAACAGTAAAAATGGAAAGGGACCTGGGGGTAATTATATCTGATGACCTTAAGGTGGGCAAGCAACATGAAAAGGCAGTAAGGAAGGCTGGGGGGATACTGGGATGCATAGGGAGAGGCATCAATAGTAGAAAACAGGAAGTTGTTATCCCTCTGTACAGACAGTTGGTGAGACCCCATCTGGAGTACTGTGTGTAGTTCTGGAGACCCCATCTCCGCAAAGACATAGACAGAGTGGAGGCTGTCCAGAGGAGGGCAACCAAAATAGTGCAGGGTCTGCACCAGAAGACATATGAAGAAAGACTAAAGGAGCTTAATATGTATACCCTTGAGGAAAGGAGTGAGAGAGGGGACATGATAGAAACTTTCAAGTACCTCAAGGGAATCAACAAAGTCCAAGAGGGTGGCATCTTTCAGAAAAAGAGATGTGCAAGAACAAGGGGGCACAATTTGAAGATAGAGGGGGGACGGCTCAGAGGTAATGTGAGGAAGTATTTTTCCACAGAGAGGGTTGTGGATGCATGGAACAGCCTCCCTGAGGAGGTCATGGAGTCAAGAACAGTGTGGAAATTCAAGAATGCTTGGGACAGACATAAGGCAGTCCTAGTGAGGGGTAGGAGGAAGTAAGCTGTTGGTTAATTAGGATCTGCAGCTTATCTCTTAGGTAGAAAAATGGGCAGACTAGGTGGGCCAAGCGGTCCTTATCTGCCGTCACGTTCTATGTTTCTATGTTTCTATGTTTCTATGTTTCTATGTTTCTATGTTTCTATGATCAGCTGTCTGGCATTGCAAAAGGCACTTCTGACATCACCAACCTACTATTCCACCATCTCCCTGACACCCTCTATGGCACCCTCCATGCTCTTTCTGCCTCTGGGCCCCTCCTGACAGGTCCCCCTAGGCACCACATTGTCCTGGAGTAACACAAGGCCATTAGACCACCTCTAGGCTGGTCTAACCTGAGCATTCTGTTGTGTCTATGGCATGGCTTGCAAAATTCCAAAGAAGGGGATGGTGCAGCCCTGGCACAGCACAAGCCCCCTTGTGACCTGACACAAAGGCATGTCTGTCACAAGGGTGGCACAGCGTGGCTTCAGCGCAAGGCATCACATTTCAACACATCCTACATTCAGAAATCAGGATTGTCGCAAACTTTGACGCAAGGTGCCAGTTGTATCACACCCATTTGGTGCAGGTGAATGCATCAGAGCCTTCTGTTTTGAAATTGGGCCCAGGATGTTAATCTGCAAATACACTTTTAGTAGATGGCTGGTTTCTCATAATTTGATCCATGTTAGGGAACCATACATTGAATTGTTAAAAATTAGTTGAGCAGGAAAATTTACACAAAGTTCCGCATTCAACAAAATACTTAACATATCCTAAAAGCCAAGTTTTGTAAAGATAAAGCTCAAATGAGTAGGTTATGTGCTGCTTTTGATCTTGGCTAGGTGGAGGATAATCTCCATACGATCTAAGCATGTGTTCTAACAACAAATGTGTAGCACAGGTTTTCACACAGACCAACTTGAACCATGCCTCAAACGGTCAAATGGTGCAAAAAGTCATACAGTTTATTATTGCACACATCATACTCTGATGATGACATCTGTCAATACGTAAGCATGTGACTTTGTGTGCCTGAGTTGCTTTCTGGTATTGAGGTATCCGTTTACCTGTGACTTCTTTAGCTTGTAGTGGTTTGTTTAACTCACATTTGCCATGGAACGTATTGGATTACAGCATTTATATTTTAAGCACCTATGTGGGTAAGCTTATCAAAAGTTTGTTTTGCTGTCTGTACATCTCTACTTTGTGCGATAATAAACTGTATGACTTTTTGCACTTTTTGACCATTTGAGGCATGGTTCAATGTGGTCTGTGTTCAAACCTGTTCTACACATCCGTTGTTAGAACACAAGCTTTGCTTTGACTGTATGCTTTCTCCTAAGTGTTTGCACCTGGGACTGATATTTTGCTTTGAGCCCCCCCCTACAAAAAAATGCTCCCCATTTTTCTGCCCTCCTTGAATCTCCATCTGATATTGCACTGCCCAAGTATGATACCTATAGAAGGAAATGGTTGGGGGTATTTGTCTAAGTCAGTACTGACCCCTGATCAACAACTTATTAATTTACTGAATTGTACCAGTCCATTTTTACTAAATAACTTTCACATTCTTTAGTAAGTATTGAACAATCATGGAAACATTTTTCATCTAAAGTATAGATAATCTGGGTACAAAGTAGAAGACTTAAAGATGTGCTATACATACACTTTATTATAGGGGCACGGTATCCTGTTCAATGTTAAACCTCAGATTTTGCACATTGCATATTAATATATTTGGCTCTCTTTAATGAAATGAGCTGAACATTTGTATATGTCATCTAGGAGGCAAGGTCTTGATGTGTGGAAATTTTTATGATGGCAGCTTGTATGGTTTCTGAGATCCACATGTGTCATTTTCTTTTTAAAGCAACTTTTTTCCTATACTTAACATTACTTTTTGTGCTCACCTACAGTCTACATGGAAAGGAGATTTTGCCCTAAACTTGCAGGGGACATGTGTCATGTCTCAAGGCAGTGCCTTTGACAGGTCTGGGGTGAAAAATATCAAAGGGTTCCAGAGTAATCAGGCTTTAGATTTTAGTGTTTTCTGACCTGCACATGCGCTGTGGGGTTTTCCAGATGATGTTCTGTGGCGAAAGTAAAAATGTGATGTTGTCAATGCTGGTTTTTGGTTTCACACCACTGAATTATCACAGCACCAAACATTTTTTTGTACCATGCCAACTGCCATCTTGTGGATCTTTTCCATGAACCAACAAACATGGAAAATACATAAATATGCTGGAATTTTTTTTAAAACCAACATAAGAACCTAGCTAAAAGGGAGCCGTTAGCTAGATTCTGATGTTTGTTTTTTTGGTATTATAGCCAGAAATGTATTTATTTATTTTGAAATTTATTTATCTTGAATTTTGTTAACCGGGTAAGACCACTGAGACAATAAAAGTCCCTTTTTCAGGATCGACCCGGAGTCACATGTTACATAGCATTACAATAAGTACCACAGAGCAGAACATTACATTTCATATCAGAACAACAAATATCACAGAGAAGTACAGTGAAATATGTCTTCTGGGCTCTAAGCTTAGGATGAGGAGCACTTAGCCAGCGTTCTCTATATGAGAACACTGGGAAGTTTTTGACTTCTGCAGCTGTAGCTTAAGTCGTGCTGCTGACTGTAGTGTTAGTTGTGATACATCCTTTTCCCTGGTGTCTAGTGCCACCTCCTCACCCTCTGAATGCTGTCTCTGGTATCTAATGGCACCACCCATCCTCCGATAACTGTCTTCTAATTTTATTTTTTAGCCCCCCACCACAGCCCATTGTTTGATTTATAGTGCCAACACCGCGGGGCCAAATCTCTCTGTCAGATTTACAAGCCCCCCCCAGCAGTGTGGGACAGTGGGGAGTCCACTCCCAGTGTCCCCAAATATTTATTTAGTTGTACCTGTAGAAAGAAAACAGTCCATAGATACATAGACAGTGTTGGCAGATGAGAGCCTATGGCCCGCAGTCTGCCATGTGAGCTGTAAAGTTCAGTTTGTTTTCCTGAAGTCTATTGCCTTGCCCACCCTGACCTCCAGAATTCCTTTATGTCTAACCCTTGCATTCTTAAATCCATGATTGTTTCAGCCCCAACTTCCTCTGGCAGGGTGTTCCATGTTCACCACCAGTTCTGTGAAGAAATTCTTTCTCATGTTTCCTCTGAATCGTCCTCCCTCCAACTTCATCCCATGCCCTCTAGTCCTGGAACATCTTTTCGCTAAAAATAGTGTTTTCCTGCACCCTGTTCCTCCCTGTAAGATACTTGTATGTCTCATCATATCCCTCTCCTCCTCTCCTCCAGGGAGTACATGTTCAGTTCCTTCAACCTGTCTTCATAGGACTTGTGATGCAATCCATGCACCATCTTTGTTGCCCTCCTCTGAACCTTCTCTACCCTGTCTATGTCCTACGTAGAGTATGGTCTCCAGAACTGTACACTGTACTCAGGTGGGTCTACTAGTGTCTTGTATAGCGGAATTATGACCTCCTTTTCCTGCTGGTGATGCTCCTGCCTATACATTCCAGCATCCTATTTGCCTTTACCTGCTGCCTTGTCACACTGTTTCCTACCTTGAGGTCATCAGGATGACAAACCCCAAGATCCCTTTCCTGCTTGGTGCATGCTATATCCTCACCCCAACTGATATATTGTGCCAGGGTTTTGTACCCCATGTGCATTATCTTGCACTTCTTTGCATTAAATTTCAACTGCCAAACCTGACCATTCTTCAAGTTTCTGCAGGTCGCTTCATTCTGTCTACACCCTCTGGTGTGTCTACTCTGTTAAAGAGCTTTGTGTCATCAGCGAACAGTGAAATTCTGCCTTCTTGGTCCCGCGCAATGTCACTGATGAAGATGTTGAGATAGGACCGGTCCCAGCACTGATCCCTGTGGTACCCCACTGGTCCTCTTCCCTCTGTAGGTGACAGCCATTTACCACCACCCTCTGTGTCCTGCCACCCAGCCAGTTACATACCCACCACTACTGTCTGCCACACCCATATTCCCCAGTTTGTGTAATAGTCTTCTATGTGGCACAGTGTCAAAGGCCTTGCTGAAGTCCAGATAGGCCATGTCCACTGCCCTTCCCTGATCCCCTCCCAGTCACCCAGTCAAAAATTCAATGAGGTTGGTCTGACATGACCTTCCCTGAGTGAAACTCATGCTGCTTGGGTCCTGTAGTCCATTGACAACCAGATGTTCCACCAATCTCTCCTTCAGTAGTGCTTCCATGATCTTCCCCACTACTGATGTGAGGCTGACTGGTTTGTAATTCCCTGCTTCCTCTTTGTTCCCACTTTTGTATAAGGGGACACCATCTGCTGTACTCCAGTCTTTGGGTACCTCCCCTGTTTCCAGTGATCGGCTAAACAGGATAGCCAGAGGTTCAGCCACCACCTCTCTTAGTTCTTTAAGGACCCTGGGGTTTTCCCATCTGGCCCCATTGCTTTATCAACTCTTATTACTTCCAGTTCCTTCCAGGACCCTTTCTCATGTAAAGGGACTTGTGTCCATTTCTGCACCATTCTCACCCCTTGTACTCCCTTCAGACCCATTACCCTCCTCTTCCTCAGTAAAGACTGAGCAGAAATACCTGTTCATTATGTCAGCTTTACTGTTGTCATCCTCCACACGGCCCCCATCCTCCCCCTTCAGTCTCACTATCCCTCCCTTTGTCTTTCTTTTTTCACTTATGTACCTGTAAAAGGTTTTGTCCCCTCTACCCACTGATTTTGCAATGTGTTCTTCTGTCTGAGCTTTGGCTTCCCTTACTGACCTCCCTGCCTCCCTTTGCTTCTCCTGGTACTTCTCCCTATCCCTTCTGCCTGTGTCTTTTTGTATTGCCTGAGATGCAATCTTTTGGCTTTCACTTTCTTTGCTACCTCTTTGGAAAACCATAATGGTCTCCTCTTCCTTTTCCTCTTGCTAACCTGCTTAATACATAATTCTGTTGCTCTTGTAATCCCCATTTTAAATACTGCCCACTGTTACTCAACCCTGATTCCTGCCCCATTCCCATTAATGCCTCTTTCAAGTATCTCCCATTTCCCAAAGTCTGCCCCTAAAATCCAGGATACGTGTTTTGTGTGGTTTGGTTCTGCTCTTTCTGTGATTTCAAACCACAATGACTGGTGGTCACTGTTTCCCAGGTGCTCCCCACTGTTACCCCCATCACACTGTCCCTGTTTGTGAGCACAAGGTCCAGTATTGCCTTCTGCCAAGTTGGTTCCATGACCAGTTGCTCGAGGAAGGCACCCTGAAGAGGAGTCAGGATAAATCTGCTCCTAGTTGATGCTGCTGCTGGGATGCTCCAGTCCACGTCTGGAATATTGAAGTCTCCAACCAGTACTACCTCACCCTTGTCTGCCATCCTTTGGATGGCTAGCATCAACTCCTATCTGTTTCTTCCTCCTGGGCTGGTGGTCTATAGACTACACCTGTGCGGATGGCTGTCCCATTTTCCTTTCCAGCTTAACCCACAGTATCTCTCCCCATTTTGTTCCTCCTGGATCTCTGTGGCCCTTATGTCATTTTTCACATAAAGTGCCACTCCTCCTCCCTTCCTGCCTGCTCTGTTTCTTCTGAATATGTTGTAGCCAGGTATGGCTATCTCCCAGTCGTGGTTATCATTACACCAGGTTTCAGTGATGGCCACAATGTCCAGGTCTGACTGTACCATGACAGCCTCCAGATCTTCCATCTTGTTGCTAAGGCTCCTGGCATTTGCGCACATAGCTTTCCATGATTTGACCTCCCTAGACTGTTTCACTGTTCTACTCCAGCCCCTTCCTTGGTTGTCATTTATCCCTGGTTCTCCTTGCTGTCTGCCCTTCTGCTGAATTTTGCCCCTTTTCTGCTTATCCACCTCTTGGGCACTAATCTCCATCTTTTGCACACTGCTTTGCAGAGATAGCCACTCCTCTGGTTCCTGTTTCCACTGCTAGCTGTGGGGGTGAGCAAGTAGGTACCCTCCTTGCTGGCCTGCCACCCCTTTGCTAGTTTAAATGCTTGTCAATGTAGCATTTAAACTTATCATTGAGTGCTTGGATTCCCCTCCAGGATGGATGCAGGCCGTCAGGCTTAGACAAACCTCCATCCCTCCGGTGGGTCCCCAGTCACAATGAATCAAACCCTTCCTCACAGCACCAGTTCTTCAACCATGAGTTAAAGCTCCTGGTGCATGCACTCCTATGCTCTCCCTTACCTCTCACAGGTAGTACTTCTGAGAAAGTAACAGAAGTAGCTACTTGCTTGAGACCCCTCCCCAGTTTTCTAAACTCTTCCTGAACTTCCTTTGGCTCCCCATTTGCCAGGTCATTAGTGCCTAGGTGGATAATGACATCCAGCTCACCCTCCCGTCTTGCCTTCCCAGTGATCCCCAGGATCTTCCTTCCATCCCTCCATGCCGTGGAACCTGGTAGGCACCTCACCTCCATGTCCTCCCCCTCCTGTGTTCCTAGCTGGATCCCTCTTATGATGGAGTCCCCCACCAGGATTCGCTTCCTCCTCCTCCTCTGGGGTCCACTGCTTTCCCCGCTGAGGTCACCTCCTGGCTACCCTCCACATCCTTTCCTTCCACTTCTCTGGGTACATCTATTTGGTTGTCCTCATTTGCCAGTGTGGCATATGAGTTCTTGAGTGGAATAGGATCTGGATGTGCCTCTGCCTGACTGCTCTAACCCTCCTGAGACCACTGTCATCCAAGTTCTCCCGTTCTCGGCATCCTTTGGGGCAGTTGCATTGGACTGGGTGGTCCCTGGATGGGGTGATGGTACTCCTGACCCAGTTTACTTCCGCTCTGGTCTGGCTACCTCCCGCAGTCCAGAGAGATGCATGCAGATAGGGCAGCACCTCAGTATCCAGAAGGTCTGCCTGAATATGGCTGCCCCACAGCCACTGCATTGCACCACTCCACATTATACTGCAATTCCACTACTTGTCTGCTACTGAAGCTCTCCTAGTTCCCTTTTTATTAATTTACTGTACTAAAAATCCTGCCACTGATCCTTAGATATTTTTTTTTTAAAGAAAAAGAAACCAATAAATAAATAAATGAGTCAAAACACTTGTGCTGAGGGTGGGCTTCTTCCCATATGCCCCTCCTACTTCACACCCCTTACTATTCCCTGTGTTTAGCTCCTGTCAATCAGATTTAACAGGGCATATAATTAAGAGTTGGGGGAAGGGGAGGGCAAAAATTGCAGCAATTAAAGACAGCACAGAATTACACCACCACTATGTTTTAAATTTTCAACAGCCCAAAAACAATTATAAGTAAAGACAACAAAGAAAGTATAGTGTCACTAAAACTCACTTAATCTAAGTTTAAAGAAAATAGCAATTACCAGTTACTCTAAAGCACTGAATTGAATATGTTTCCTTCCTTCCCCTTCTGGCTTCTTCTGAGAAAATAAAACTCTGCTTACTACTTTAACTCTGACTAAGCCCCATCTCCAGTTATCACGTAGTTGAGGTCAGAGGCCAGACAATTAACACCCTTCACCCAACTACAGGGCAGTCAGACAAGCCAAGATAAAATTTGCAGCAATTAAAGACAGCACAGAATTACACCACCACTATGTTTTAAATTTTCAACAGCCCAAAAACAATTATAAGTAAAGACAACAAAGAAAGTATAGTGTCACTGAAAGCCCACAATCTAAGTTTAAAAGAAAAATAGCAATTACCAGTTACTATAAAGCACTGAATTGAATATGTTTCCTTCCTTCCGCTTCTGGCTTCTTCTGAGAAAATAAAACTCTGCTTGCTACTTTAACTCTGACTAAGCTCCACCTCCAGTTATCACGTAGCTGAGGTCAGAGGCCAGACAATTAACACCCTTCACCCAACTACAGAGCAGTCAGACAAGCCAAGATAAAATTTGCAGCAATTAAAGACAGCACAGAATTACACCACCACTATGTTTTAAATTTTCAATAGCTCAAAAACAATTCTAAGTAAAGACAACAAAGAAAGTATAGTGTCACTAAAAGCCCACAATCTAAGTTTAAAAGAAAAATAGCAATTACCAGTTACTCTAAAGCACTGAATTGAATATGCTTCCTTCCTTCCCCTTCTGGCTTCTTCTGAGAAAATAAAACTCTGCTTGCTACTTTAACTCTGACTAAGCCCCACCTCCAGTTATCACGTAGCTGAGGTCAGAGGCCAGACAATTAACACCCTTCACCCAACTACAGGGCAGTCAGACAAGCCAAGATAAAATTTGCAGCAATTAAAGACAGCACAGAATTACACGACCACTATGTTTTAAATTTTCAACAGCCCAAAACAATTATAAGTAAAGACAACAAAGAAAGTATAGTGTCACTAAAGCCCACAATCTAAGTTTAAAAGAAAAATAGCAATTACCAGTTACTCTAAAGCACTGAATTGAATATGTTTCCTTCCTTCCCCTTCTGGCTTCTTCTGAGAAAATAAAACTCTGCTTGCTACTTTAACTCTGACTAAGCTCCACCTCCAGTTATCACGTAGCTGAGGTCAGAGGCCAGACAATTAACACCCTTCACCCAACTACAGGGCAGTCAGACAAGCCAAGATAAAATTAGCAGCAATTAAAGACAGCACAGAATTACACCACCACTATGTTTTAAATTTTCAATAGCTCAAAAACAATTCTAAGTAAAGACAACAAAGAAAGTATAGTGTCACTAAAAGCCCACAATCTAAGTTTAAAAGAAAAATAGCAATTACCAGTTACTCTAAAGCACTGAATTGAATATGCTTCCTTCCTTCCTTCCTTCCCCTTCTGGCTTCTTCTGAGAAAATAAAACTCTGCTTGCTACTTTAACTCTGACTAAGCCCCACCTCCAGTTATCATGTAGCTGAGGCCAGAGGCCAGACAATTAACACCCTTCACCCAACTACAGGGCAGTCAGACAAGCCAAGATAAAATTTGCAGCAATTAAAGACAGCACAGAATTACACCACTACTATGTTTTAAATTTTCAACAGCCCAAAAACAATTATAAGTAAAGACAACAAAGAAAGTAGAGTGTCACTAAAAGCCCACAATCTAAGTTTAAAGAAAAATAGCAATTACCAGTTACTCTAAAGCACTGAATTGAATATGTTTCCTTCCTTCCCCTTCTGGCTTCTTCTGAGAAATTAAAACTCTGCTTGCTACTTTAACTCTGGCTAAGCCCCACCTCCAGTTATCACGTAGCTGAGGTCAGAGGCCAGACAATTAACACCTTCACCCAACTGCAGGGCAGTCAGACAAGCCAAGATAAAATTTGCAGCAATTAAAGACAGCACAGAATTACACCACCACTATGTTTTAAATTTTCAACAGCCCAAAAACAATTATAAGTAAAGACAACAAAGAAAGTATAGTGTCACTAAAAGCCCGCAATCTAAGTTTAAAAGAAAAATAGCAATTACCAGTTACTCTAAAGCACTGAATTGAATATGTTTCCTTCCTTCCCCTTCTGGCTTCTTCTGAGAAATTAAAACTCTGCTTGCTACTTTAACTCTGGCTAAGCCCCACCTCCAGTTATCACGTAGCTGAGGTCAGAGGCCAGACAATTAACACCCTTCACCCAACTGCAGGGCAGTCAGACAAGCCAAGATAAAATTTGCAGCAATTAAAGACAGCACAGAATTACACCACCACTATGTTTTAAATTTTCAACAGCCCAAAAACAATTATAAGTAAAGACAACAAAGAAAGTATAGTGTCACTAAAAGCTGCAATCTAAGTTTAAAAGAAAAATAGCAATTACCAGTTACTCTAAAGCACTGAATTGAATATGTTTCCTTCCTTCCCTTTCTGGCTTCTTCTGAGAAAATAAAACTCTGCTTGCTACTTTAACTCTGACTAAGCCCCACCTCCAGTTATCACGTAGCTGAGGCCAGAGGCCAGACAATTAACACCCTTCACCCAACTACAGGGCAGTCAGACAAGCCAAGATAAAATTTGCAGTAATTAAAGACAGCACAGAATTACACCACTACTATGTTTTAAATTTTCAACAGCCCAAAAACAATTATAAGTAAAGACAACAAAGAAAGTATAGTGTCACTAAAAGCCCACAATCTAAGTTTAAAAGAAAAATAGCAATTACCAGTTACTCTAAAGCACTGAATTGAATATGTTTCCTTCCTTCCCCTTCTGGCTTCTTCTGAGAAAATAAAACTCTGCTTGCTACTTTAACTCTGACTAAGCCCACCTCCAGTTATCATGTAGCTGAGGTCAGAGGCCAGACAATTAACACCCTTCACCCAACTACAGGGCAGTCAGACAAGCCAAGATAAAATTTGCAGCAATTAAAGACAGCACAGAATTACACCACCACTATGTTTTAAATTTTCAACAGCCCAAAAACAATTATAAGTAAAGACAACAAAGAAAGTATAGTGTCACTAAAAGCCAACAATCTAAGTTTAAAAGAAAAATAGCAATTACCAGTTACTCTAAAGCACTGAATTGAATATGTTTCCTTCCTTCCCCTTCTGGCTTCTTCTGTCCCCTAATGTCTTTTTTTTAAAAACCTGAACAAAAGGAAAGGGTCCCTCATTGTCCCTGCCATCCCCTCTTCCTCATCCCAACCCTCTCACTGAGCACCCACCACCCCATACCATATACTTACCACCAGAGGTGATACGCTGTCATCTTCTATGGACCGAGACACATCTGCACTCTTTAAAGCCGAACAGTGTATTGAGGAATTAAGGTAAGTACTGTATAATGTATTTCAATGGTGTTCTGAACTTATGTTCAGAACTTTGCCCTGTTTAAGTATTTTTCCACCACATTTTCAACATGACCTTTTTTGGATCCCACCTCATGAACACCAGCACTGTCATTTCATTAATCAGGCCTGGAAGATGATTTTGCGGTCACTGCGTGAATTCACCTTTCAGGGCTGAATAACAAAATTTCTCCATCAGTGTTCATGAGGTGGGGTGTGAAAAAAATCTTAAAAATGGCCGAGTTATACGTGTTCATTGAAATATTTCTACACATGCACATAACTTCAGTAATTTTCAATATTTTGACTCCAAATTTTCAACTTAGCCATTTTTTCACACCACCTCATTTTCACATCCTGTCTGTAACATGTTTTTGCACCTGTAGCATGGAATGGTGTTTTGGCAGAGATTTGAAAATGTTCACCTATGGGGTTTATGAGGTGAGGTCATAAGAAGACTATGTTGAAAATTTGGGGTCAAAATATGAAATAATGCCAAAGTTATGACCAGTCATTGCAATTTCGCTATGCCCGCACATAATTTTGGAAATTTTAAATATTTTGATCCCAGATGTTCAACATAGCCTTCTTATTAGCCCACCTCATGTATGTCACAGCTTCCATTTGCAAATCATGCTCAAAATGTGTTTTTGGACTTGTGGTATGGAATGGCTTTGCAGTTGCACAGAATTACCTTTTGGCAGGGATTCGAAAATTTTCTGTACCAGTATATTAGGTGGGGTAATATGATGGATATGCTGACAATGTGGTCACTGTTGTCCTATAGATGGAAGCACAAGGCCTGGAGGACCCTGTGCTTCCACAGCTATATACATTTATGCATCTATGGAGGGATGGGAGTGCAGGGCTCAGAGGGCTATGCACTCCCACAGGCAAATCAGGATACTAATATACTATCTCAAAAAGTAAGGAAATAAATTGCAAAAAAACTGCATTAATGCTGTAGTTAGGGTTAAAGCCACAAAGGTAGGGAAACGTGGTGTTAGGGCTTTCAAACCTAACACTCTACCGCATGCTGTGCACACCAACAGGCTTCAGGGGTGTGCCTTGGGGTTGTCAGCCCTAACATATCAATATGTAACTTATTAGTAGACATGAATTTGCCCTTGGATAACCCTAATGTTTTAAAAATTTAAATGAATTTAAAACATTTATTTCTGCCTAGTATATGACCATATTGTTATTTGTTACAAATTTCATTCATGAGTGATTTTTTAAAGTTTGCAATAGCAAGGCTGAAAACATAAAAATGATGATTATGATGATGATGAGCTAGTCTGCTACAGTACCTCAGCCCCCCCCCCCGGAAAGCATTTGGTAAAAAAGCTCCTTCTCTAAGCAGATCTGTATTCTAATCAATAGGACTAGAATAAAGTTTTTTTCTGTCTCTCTCTCTCTCTCTCTTGCTGTCTCTAGCTCTCTTTCTCTCTCCAAACAAGGCATTCAGAAATGGTTACAGCCCCTGTTTCCATAGTGCTGAGCTCCAAATGAGATCTCCAAGAATTCATTCACTATGGTGACAAGATTGTACATGACAGTTTTTAGAGATAGAAACATAGAAATTGATGACAGATAAGGAGAGCTAGGCCCACCCAGTCTGCCCATTTTTATAGCTACAGTGGGTGCAGCCCTGCAGATGTCTTGCGAGCACTGTACAGAAAAGGATTACTGGATACTGACCAGACCTTTAAATTGTGGAGGTGAATGGCAATCACTGCACATTCACTGCACTATTTAAAAGTCTGGTCAGTGGAACACGGAACTGTCCACCATGTCCAAGATGGTCACCAGAGTTTTCTGCACATGCACCATGACTTGTGCATGCACACTGAACTCCAGTGGCATGGTGGCACAGTCTGTCATGTCCAAGATGACCACCAGAGTTTTCTGTGCATGCACAACAACTCACTCATGCACAACAACTCATGCATGTGCAATAACTCATGCATGCGCACTGAACTCTGGTGGCCATCTTGGAGAAGACAGACTCACTATGCTTCTGCAGTTCAGTGCATATATGAGAGTCACCACGCATGTGCAAAAAACTCTGATGGCCATCTTGTACACGGTGGACAGTACCATTTTCTCAGAAACCTCAGCTGCAGCCATACCAGCTCTAGCCAGATTTTGTTTCTACCTACTGCAGAAATCACAGACCCTACCTGATCTATGGTTTTGATCTCTGTCCTATCACTAGGGTTCTCCTATGGCTATCTCATGCATATTTTGAATTCCCCTACCAAATTTGCTGCCACCACCTCCACTGGGAGACTATTCCATGCATCCACCACCCTTTCTGTGAAGTAGGCTGTTGGTTAGCTAGGATCTACAGCTTATCCATTAGGTAGGTAAATGTGCAGACTAGGTGGGTCAAGCAGTCCTTATCTGCCGTCAAATTCTGTTTCTAGGAAACACTTCCTCATGTTACATAAGAACATAAGAATAGCATCAGCAGATGGGTACTGTGCGATCCATCTAGTCTGCCCTAAAAACTACCCACCTCCCCATGCAGCCTTCATCCTAACTTGTCCTTTATGTCTGTCTCATGCGAGTTTGAACTCCCTGATTCTCTTTGATGTTACCACCTCCTGGGGATGGCTGCTCCACAGGTCTATCACTCTCTCTGTGTGAAGAAGTACTTCCTGACATTGCTTTTGAACCTTCCTCCTACCAGTCTCATATCATGCCCTCTTGTGCATGGTGCTGTGTTTTGTTGAAATAAATTGCCTGTCAGAGATGTGTTAAATCCTCTCACGTACTTAAATGTTTCAATCATGTCCCCTCTGTTTCTTCTCTGCTCAAGGGAGTATAGGTTCAGGTCCCTGAGTCTTTCTTCATATGACTTGTGATGCAGTCCATGCACCATCTTAGCAGCCCTTCTGTGCACCATTTCCCAACAGTCAATGTCCTTCTTTAGGTGAGGTCTCCAGAACTGAATGCAGTACTCCAAGTGTGGCCTCACCAAGGACCTGTAGAGCGGCATGATAATCTCCCTCTTTCTTTCTATTAGAAATACCTCTACTTATACATCCGAGGATGCCACCCACTTTCTGTGCTGCTTTCTTGCATTGTTTTCCTACCTGTAATTTGTCAGTGATTCCTTAGTCTACCCCATTCCTGCCTCATGTCATGACCCCTTGTTCTAGAACATCTCTTTTTCTGAAAGATGCTACCCTGAGATTAATTTAAGGGTCTCAGAATTATGACAGCCAATGAGATTGAAACATTTCTGAGACCCTTTTCATAATATAGAGAACAGTTCTACTGATGATGACAGCCAATGAGATTGAAGCATTTATAAGACCCTTTTTATAATATAGAGAACAGTTCTACTAATGAATAACAGAGAATCCTTTATCATAAAAAAACAAGCATTTGTCAATGCCGAATGTTGCTTGCTTGTATGTGCTGTTTAGGTACTTGGAAGTGATAGTTCCATGCCTTCCTCCCAAGACATCCACTGTGTCTTTCCGTTCAGTATTCAGAGAAGAGTGGGAGGGGCCAGGGCCACAGCAGTACAGCAGTTGCCAAGGGGGTGAAGAGGTGGACAATAGTCCATTCAAAGGCAAAAGAGTCCTGCAGGAGCTCACTAAATTGAAGGTGGACAAAGCGACGGAACCAGATGACATACGCCCAAGGATATTAACAGAACTGCGAAGGGAGATAGCAGTACCTCTGGCAGCCATGTTCACTGAGTCATTCAACATGAGTGAATTGGAGGAGGGCACATGTGGTCCCTCTACACAAATCTGGCAGCAGGGAGGAGGCAGGGAACAATAGGCCGTTCAGCATCACCTCAGTATTTATTTTTATTTATTTATTTTTTGTTGACCAAGTAAGCACACTAGACAAATCCTGCCTATTTTCAGGCACGACCCTGGGGAGGGGGATACAGATGAATGCCAACTGACCTTGAACCAGATGAAACTGTTGGTGGTATTTTTGGTGAATAAGGGAAATTTGGCCAGGACACTGGGGAAATTCCCCTACTCTTTTCGATAAGTGCCATGGGATCTTTAACATCCACCTGAACTACCACCAATCCAGGCAGATGGGACCTCGGTTTAACGTCTCATCTAAAAGACGGATAGCGGTGAAGATAGTGGGGAAGATCATGGAGACATTGCTTAAAGAAAGGATAGTGGGGCATCTAGATGCCATTGGAGCCCAGGACCATAGACAACATGGATTCACAGTGGGGACATCATGTCAGATAAATCTGGTTGATTTCTTTGATTGGGTGACAAAGGAAGTGAATCAGGGTGGGGCAGTGGACAACGCTTACCTTGATTACAGCAAAGCCTTTGACACCATCCCATATAGGAGGCTGATAAACTAGCTGGGTAGGCTGGGCATGGGGGAAAGGGTGGTAAACTGGGTTAGAAACTGGCTAACAGACAGGAGGCAGAGAGTGGTGGTAAATGGTGTGCAGTCTAGGGAGAGGGGGTGACCAGTGGGGTGCTGCAGGGATCGGTCCTGGGACCAGTTCTGTTCAATGTCTTTATTAGTAATATTGCAGAACGTCTAAAGGGAATTTTTTCATCACATTTTCAGCATAGCCATTTTAAGATCTCTGCTCATGAACAGTGTCACTGTGATTTTCTTAATCTGTCCCAAACATTGATTGCGCACACCGACTGCGCCATTGTGCGCTACATGCACGGAAACACATTTTGGGCGACATGTGAAAAATGACAGCTATACTGCTCATAAGGTGGAGTGGTAAAATGGCAATGTTGAAAATCTGGAGTGCAAATATTAAAAATTTGCAAACTTATGAGCGTGCGTAGGAACTGCGCAACATACGCTCATAAAACAGTAATTTTTAGGAATTTTTTGACCAAATTTTCAACATAGCCATTTTAAGACCTCTGCTCATGAACAGTGTCACTGTGATTTTCTTAATCTGTCCCAAACATTGATTGTGCACACCGACTGCGCCATTGTGCGCTACATACGCGGAAACACATTTTGGGCAACATGTGAAAAATGACAGCTGTACTGCTCATAAGGAGGTGTGGCAAAATGGCAATATTGAAACTCTAGATGTAAATATTAAAATCGCAAACTTACGGCGTGCATAGGAACTGCGCAACGCACGTTCATAAAACAGTCATTTTTAGGAATTGTTTGACCAAATTTTCAACATAGCCATTTTAAGACCTCTGCTCATGAACAGTGTCACTGTGATTTTCTTAATGTGTCCCATACATTGATTTTGCACACTGACTGTGCCATTGTGCGCTACATGGGCGGAAACAAGTTTTGGGTGAGATGTGAAAAATGACAGCTGTACTGCTCAAAAGGAGGTATGGTAAAATGGCAAAGTTGAAAATCTGGAGTGAAAATATTGAAATTCACAAACTTATGAGCATACGTAGGAACTGCAGACTACGGACGTTCGTAAAACAGTCATTTTTAGGAATTTACCACCAAATTTTCAACATAACCATTTTAAGACCTCTGCTCATGAACAGTGTCACTGTGATTTTCTTAATGTGTCCCATACATTGATTTCGCACACCGACTGCACCATTGTGCGCCGCATGGGCGGAAACACGCTTTGGGTGAGATGTGAAAAATGACAGCTGTACTACTCAAAAGGAGGTGTGGTAAAATGGTAATGTTAAAAATCTGGAGTGAAAATATTGAAAATTCGCAAACTTATGAGCGTGCTTAGGAACTGCACAATGCACACTTATAAAACAGTCATTTTTAGGAATTTTTTCACCAAATTTTCAACATAGACTTTTTGAGAGCCCACCTTATGAACACTGGCAGTGTCGTTTCATTAATCAGTCCTGAAAGGTGATTTCACGCAGTGACCGCGAAATCACCCTTTGGGCCCTATTAACGCCATGGCAGTGCAAGAATTCATGAGGAGGGGTCCCAAAAACCCCATGTTGAAAATTTGGGCCCAAATTTCCCAAAAATGCCTGAGATATGCAACAAAGTTGAAAAAACCCTATCTATCCCATTATACAGCTTACTGGCATTTCCTCAGTTCGCGGTCGGCTTTGAAGAGTGCAGACATGTTCCCGGTCCACCGAAGATCGTCGCGCCGAGCTCTGGAGGTAAGTATGGGGTGGGGGGTGTGGGGAGGCAGGGTGTGCAGTGGGTGGGTGTGGGTTGTGGAAGGGTGCAGGGAGAAGCGTCAAGGGACAGCTTTTGTATTTACAGGTTTTTTTTTTAAATAAGACTATGAGGGACGAAGACGACGAGGGACATTTGCCACGCTGGGGTGGGCTTCCAGCATGGCAGCTGGAAGGCTGTTGGGGGGGCTGGAGCCGACAGGGGATTGGGCACCCCTATCAGCCATAACATCATTTTGCATGCTAGGGTGGGCTCCCAGCATGGCACCTGGATGCTTTGGGGGAGCGTGGAGCCGGCGGGATTGGGCACCCCGTCGGCCACATAATGTTGGGGGAGGGAAGGCGCGCGAGCACGCGGTGTGCGTGCGTCTTGCGGTGTGTGTGTGTGTGTGTGGAGGGAGCTCTGCTCACTGAAGCAGAGATCTCCTTTCAACTGTACGGCCACTGCATTTTCAACTGCTGTCATAGACAGCTGCAGCAGTGATTGAGGAACTGGGGCCGTGCCTGCAAACACACTGACTGCATTGCAAGATGGGTGTCACACCTCCGAAAACTCGGATGATGGCACTATGTTTCTTGCACATGCGGGCAAGCAACATAAAAATGAAAATCTTGACCTATAGTATGCCTTTATTATTATATAATGAAATTAATTCAGAAGACCCAAATTTTAGAATTATGGTAATAAGTGGGTTTATCCCAATTGTTAAAGTTGAACAGAAAGCATTCTTAGAAGGGTATCATCCTTAATTAAAAAATCTAAATTCCCATTGGCATCATTCAATTAAAACACTTTGGGAATGCACCAGCTCTCAAGGGGCATTACACAAATATAAACTACATAAAGTAAAGGAATAATGTATGACAGGATGTGTGTCATGCTGGGATAATGTCACACCTCGGGTGGTTGGGCACAAGGCTGCAGGATGAGTACACCCAACACCTAAAAAGTGATGTTATCCCAGCACACCCAGAGGGCATTACTCCTATTATACAATGAATGGCTCCTTTACTTATAAAAGAAAAGAAAGAAAATGGTAAAAAAATATGTTTAAAATGCTTTTGTTTTTCTTAGGGGAGGTACATTTCTTGAAAAAGGGGTCCATATTTTCTCTCTTGTCCAGCAGGTGACTGTGCAGCTATATGGTTGCCCTGTATTCCTGTGCTGCTGCTAGTCTGCTGTCTCTCTCTGGATAGCACTGTGTCTGTCTCTGTGCTACACGATGCATCCTCCCCCCAATGTTTCTTTTTTTTAATTAAATATACCTTATTAAGCATATACCAACAAGTATACAACAACCTGGAATATTTCTTCATGGTTACGTTTCTCCTGGCAGAGTGTGAGACAGTATTAGTGTCTACCAGGAGAAGCTGTATTGAAATTTAAATCCACCAATTGCTCATTCAGTATCTGCAGTGCAGGATGGTGGCAAGCGAAAGTAAGGTGCATGACAGCTCTGGGCAAGTGCTTTTATTGTTTAGTGAACAGTGCCAGTTCACAGACCAGCTTTACTTGAATCTATTGGTTTTTTTTTGGGGGGTGGAGGGTCCTTCTTAGTGGACCAAGTGCGGCCATTGGTTGAGGAGCCGGGCAGTGGGACAAGTGAGCATGGCACTTAGGTACTCCGCACATGCTCACATAATCGCACTGCTGATCAGGGGAACTAAAAAGTGCTGGTGCTGGAGTCAGGGCTTTGCTTTGTTTTACTTTAACTTTTTTTATTTACTTGACATTGAATTTGAAACTTGACAGGGGCTATGTGTGGCTTGTACAGTCAGGGAGCAACTGAAAGTCTGTGGTAGAATCATGCTGCTGTTTGAAAGCAGTTAGGTGGAGGCATCGAATGGGCAGTGGGCAGTGATTTTTTTTTTATGTCATTCGGTCGTATGTGTGCTGAGACTAGATCCGCGATATAATGCTGGGATAGTATCACGAGTCCAGCCCCAGACTGACCAATCAGAGGCTAGCATTCTTTCTTGCCATTGTATCATGTACAATAAATGTTAAGACAGTATACAAAATGCCATGTACATGATATATGAACTGCATTATGTTTTGTCAGCAGTACAAGATAAATAGTGATATACAGCTCAGCTATCTCCACTTGCAATTATCAGACCAATTTGATTATAGGCAATCAAACACCTCCTGAAAGAGGTGTGTCTGTAAAGGGGAACAGTCAGCACTAAGAGCCACATACCAGAGTGTTGTCTGGTCCCAATTTGCACTTTGTGTACAAAAACATTTTTTTTTTAATTTACTGTTTATTGAAGTACAGTAGATTGCATCAGACTAATTTAGCTGACTTCCAAGCTGACATTTGCTGCAACCAGTAATCCCAGAATCCCCTGCAGCTGACATCAGAGCAGGGTTGCAGCAGCAGGAGATTCAATAGTCTGCAGTGCATTTTAGAGATTTTATAAGCTCTGATCAGATGATTGCTGGTCTTGCTGTTCTATCAGGGCTATGTACAGTCATCTGTGACTGTACTTAGCCCTGGGAGGAGGGCGGGACCAGCAAGCAAAAGATCAGAGCTTAAAAACACTTAAAAATACTCTAACATGCACTGTGCAGTCTTAACCAGGCAGTCCTTCAGCACCAAGATAGGAATTTGAGAGTCAGTTGTAAAAGAGAGTTATAGTTGGGCATCATCAGCACAAAAACAAACTCTAGCCAGAGCCGATAGGACTGCAGCTGAGGAATTTGGGGTAAAAATATTGGAAATTACCAGAGTTACAAGCATGCATTTGCAAAATGTAACATAGGCTCATGAATGGGTTGGTTTGTAATATTTTTGCACTAAATTCTCAGCATAGCCTTGTTGTGACCATGCCTCATGAAGACAGGCAGACAAAATGTTCAACTTCTGCCTTAAAGGTGTTTTTGCACAGGGACTGAGAAATCAACTTTCGGGACACAAAAATACATTTTGGCCAGGAGCTGAAAAATGACAACTGTAACATTCAAGAAGTGTTGTAAGGAAATGGCTAAGTTGAAAATGTGGGGTAAAAATATTGAATATTACCGAACTTACGAGCCCGCGTTCGCAAAAATCAACGTAAGCTCATATCTTTTTTATTTGTTAATGTTTTTACACCAAATTTCCAACATAGCTTTCTTATGACCACATCTCACTAACAAGGGCAGAGAAAATCTTCAACTGCTGTCTGAAAGGTAATTTTGTACAGGGACTGCAAAATCACCTTTCGGGGTGCTAGAAAAAACATATTGACTAGGATTTGAAAAATGACAGCTGTCACATTCATGAGGTGCTGTAAAGATATGCCTATGTTGTAAATGTGGAGTACAAATGTTGAAAATAACCAAAGTTATGAGCCTGCATTCGTAGAATTCTATGTGGGCTCATAACTTGATTGATTTTAATATTTTTGCACTAAATTTTCAACATAACCTTCTCATGACCACACCTCATGAACAAAGGCAGACAAAATTTTCAACTGGTGCCCAGACGGTGATTTCATGCAGGGACCATGAAATAACATTTCAGGATGTAAAAAAAAAAATACCACATTTTGGACAGGATTTGAAAAATGACAGCTATCACAGTCATAAGGTGCTGTAAAGATATGGCTATGTTGTCAACCTGGGGTAAAAATATTAACTTAACTGTTTGCTTCCTGTCTTCAACCATACAGATCACTGGTGTGACTACACCTGGAGTACTGTGCAAGGTTCTGGAATCCACACCTACGCAATGACCATGAGAGTGGAGGCAGTGCAGAGAAAAGCAACTAAAATGATTCAGGAGATGGAGGGAAAGGTGTACAAAAAGGAGTTGCAGGACCTTGACAAGTACACACAAGAGATCAGAAGGGAGAGGGGGGACATGATAGAAATGTACATGTACCTGAATATAAACAGGGTTGTTCTCAATGGCATCCTCACATTAAGCAAGAAAACAGGAATGAGGGGGAATTAATAGAAAGTGGAAGGAGGTAGGTTCAAGAAAGATGTCTGCAAGCACTTTTTCACCAAAAGGGTGGTAGATAAGTACAATAGGTTGCCTAAGAAGGTGGTACAGGCTTAATCAGTGGGGGGGTTCAAGACTGAGGTGGGATAGGCACATTGTCATAGTAATTGGGAAGGGGCAGTGCCAGCGTTTAGCACACATGAGGCAAGCAGCTGCTTGGGGCACCAGCAAGGGTCCGGGACTGGTGGGCGCATAGCAAGATCCGAATACTGATGAAGATATTTTAATTTGGTATTCAGATCCTGGTATCTGGAGACCTTGTCAGTCCCACCACAGTGCACAGTAACATTCAGTGGCTTGCAGGAGGCTAGATGCCAGTTTTACACACTGTTGGCAGTTGTGTGAGGTCAGTCAGCCAATGCAACTGCTGAAAAGTGTTGCGCCCCTCCTCCGCGGTCCTCTACCTTTTCCAGTCAGCTATGCGAGAGGGTAGCACGAGCTCACATGTTGATTTGTGATGTTATCAGCAAGCAGCACAGTACTCAAGTCCAAAGTACCCAGGTGACGGTGTGTATGTAAGTATTATAAATACTTGTGATTCACAAAACAGTGTAAACAAACACTTTTTTTCTTGATAAGGAAGTGCAAAATGCTATCTTTTCACTAGAATGAATACGCTTATATCAGTAAAAATAACATTGGCTGCAGCTGCAGGACATACCTGGTGCCCCAACAGACGCTCAGAAACTGGCTGCTGTGGGTAATGGGTTTGCGAGGCAATGGGGCAGTCACATGCCAGGCCCCCCTATGGAAGCTGACTGGCTTCTGCGAGTAACAGGTTGCAAGGCAATGGGGCAGCCACATGTCAGGCGCCCCCGTGGAAGCTGAGGATTTGGCCTGCTGCTGTGGGTCGCGGGGTATGCCTGGCAGTGGCGCCCCAACAGAAACGCAGGAACCGTCCCAACTGAAATTGAACCAGATGAAGCTGTTTGTGGTATTTTAAGTGAATGGAGGGAAATTTAGCCAGGACACCGGAGAAATTCCCCTACTCTTGCTTCCTGTGAGCAGGGGGAACCCTTTTGTCTGTGGGACCAAGATGGCTGACGAGAGCCCAGGAGTGGTGGTGGAAGCCATGGAGGTTGGAGGGCTGGTCTCCCCTCTTGCCTTGTCTTTGCCTGGGACTGCTGGTTTACTTGATGTTCAGGAGAATGTGGTGGAAATAAATCATTTGGATTTGGAACCTGCTGCTGCTGATGGTATTGTTTTGAATTCGCTGGTTCCTGACCCTGACATGGACTCTGAGTTGGTCGTCAGTTCTGAGGAGGCTGAAAGTGAATGTTAGGCTGCTCCTTCTGGTGAGCAGTTGGCCGAGACCCCTGATTTACAGCTTCTTTTAGAATCCAAGGAAAGGAAGTTTCTTGCGAGGAAAGCAGCTCTTATGCAGAGAATTTGGTGGTCCTGTACTGAAAGCTCTGGAGTTTCTGTCAAACGCCCGAAGAGTCATCCTTCTACTCGTTTGCAGGACCTGCCTTCTGCCGATGGACACTGTAAGTCTGTCTGTGATTCACTTCCTACTTTGCCTGCAACCACTGCTTTTGACTCTGTTACTGTTTTTATTGAGCCTACCTACACCCTCCATGTCTGGCTATCCGGGCTACTGACATTCCGGGGGCTGGGCCTTGGTCCATGGACTCAGCTTTGGAGGGTGCTGGCTGAAAAAAGTGTGCTCCTGATGCTTGCTGGTCTCCTGGTAAATCCTCCTATCCATATGACGACAGAGGCTGACTTCGTGACTTCTGCTTTACCTCCTTGCCCTACTGTCACTAGAGACACAAGCCCTCAGCGGGTTCTGGCTGATCCACTAGCCATCCCTGATGGCCTACATCTCACCCAGCACCCTGCCCTGCATCTCCCTCATGTATCTGTTCTGATTGTTACTGCAGGTCCTGACCCTGCTCCGCCTGCAGCGCCTTTGAATCTCATGCCTGACAGACAGAAGAAAACGTTTTCCTCATTGTTTCGACATCCTATCTTGCCTGCTAAATGCCATAATGCTGTCCGTCTCTCTTATATTGGTGGTATGTTGGACCCTCCCTGATTGTGTTTATGTGGCCAGAACTTTATTGAAGGACTCCATGAAGTTCTTTGCTCATGAACTTTATGCTCTTATTCATATCTCGGGGGAGACCGCTTTTGATATCAGCTTCAAGACACTTCGGGGTTTGGACAGATTTTGGGCAAAATATCACTCACTGAAAACTACAGCCTTGTGGACACCTTTTTTGGCCATTCTGTTAACTAAGCCTGCCTATAAAACTATATCGATTTTGTTTCATAATGAAGGAGTGGATGTGTCTGATGTGATTTATTGGTTGAAAATGTGTTGCACTGTTATTGGGGAACCTGAGGCCATATTGGATTGGGGGGTGGAGGGTCAAGGTACTGCTCAAGTCTGATGACTCTGGACTTCTCCACCTGCCTAATTCCTTTTTTTGGGGGTCGTGATAGGGGGGTGTTGTTTTATTCCGGCCAGCCTAAGGCCTGCTACAGGTGTTGTGATCCCTCTCACCTGAGTAGTGCTTGTGATAAGGTTAAATGCAACTCCTGTGGAGAGTTGGGTCATGTTAGCTCTGCCTGCCTCAATGAGAGTAAATGCAATTTCTGTGAGGAACCTGGCAGCAGCACCATGATGATGGTGCTGATCAGCATTTTATTGTCTCCCAAGCCCAGAAGGCTAAACTTCGGACTAAGATTTCTCCACCACAGTCAGATTTGGGCCCTCCCAGACCCTCCACATCGACTACACCTGCACCTGAGTCTTGTGTTGTACAGTGCCCGGGGTCTCGCACTCCACCTGTTCCTTCTTTGGTGCCTGCAGTTGTTGCTCCTGAACCCTTGGGGGTGGCCCCGGCTGACACTGGAATGCCCCCCGAGCCTCTTCCTGTGAGCTGTAGACACTCTATGAGGTCCAAACAAAAAGCTGCTCCACCGCCCCCTAAGGCCCTCAGACCCTCTCCTATTCCTGTTTCTAATCCTTATGATGTTTTGCAGGACACTTCTGCTGACTCTGGAGAGGAGTCTGATTCCTCCTCTATCCCTTTCTCCCACCCTGATGGAACTACTGACTCTGAAATTGGTGCTAAGAGTAGAGGTTCTCAGAAAAGGAAAGCCTGGATGAAAGGGAAGAGTATGGCTGGTTCGGGCAAAAAGAAATAGTGTTTTTTTCTCTGGTTGGTTCTTTGTGCTCCTGCCCTTTCTCTCATGCTGCCTGACACTTTCACACCTTTTGCTTGCACACATTGAATATGAACAGCATTAAACGTATAGACAAGAGGAATTTAGTTTTTGCTTTCCTTGCTTCATTACAACTCGGCTTGATATTTTTACAGGATATTTGCTTCCATACTTTGCATGAACTACATCATGCTCAAAGACACTGGTTATGCAGCCCCTCTTTTTGGTGCATTGGCCATGAGATCTGCTCTGGTGTTGATATTTTAGTCCATTCTCTTGATTTTCATTTGTTTAAACTCTATGATTTAGTGCCTGGCTGAGTCCTTATTCTTGACACAGTTATACATCACATACCCTTTCGCTTAATTAGTATTTACATCCCACAAACTAAATCGAGTTGTATTGACATTCTTTCTCTTATCCAACCTTATTTATTCACCTCCAAGCAGATTCTGTTTGCTGGGGATTTTAACTGTGGCCTGAGTCTGCCCCCTTGGGCAGCGGTCACGATCCAGCCATAGCACCTCTATGGTGCAAGGAGCCTGATCCACCTACCCCCCCAAAGAGATAGACAAGCTACAATGCTTGAAAAATTGCCACGATTTCTCTGGGCTGTGTGAACGCTGAACCGGATCATCACTTGCAATTTGCTGTTTTCAATTTCAGCACTTTCTCAGGGTAGAGCTATTGGTTCCACGCCTGTGTAGAGCTCCTGATTGGCTGGTCTCACTCACCTGAGACAGGAGCACCCGAGGGCGTGTGGCTTAATGTAAGCCTGCATCCCGTGCTCAGCTTCTAATTTATATATTTAATTTAGCCTGTTCTGCTCAGCCTGTGTAAAGTAACACCATTCCCCGCTGCAGTTTCTCTCCAACTGTATGTGGACGGATTCAGTGCTAGCTCTGCAAACTTCACCTTGATTTTTCTTTTCTTCCCACCCGCCGTCCCCCTCCCAGGCCTCCTTTAAATGCACACAGTCTCCGCCCACTCCTATCTGATGTTTCAATTTATTGGTTACTTACTGTCAACAACTGCAATTCCTCCCAGCCCTTTTTTGCAACTAAACCTTCTAGCAGCTTTATCTCATTCTGTCTTGCTGAGGCATACCATTTTGGTACTTTAGGTTTGCTTATTGCTGACTAGCATATCCTGTCTTGCTGTCTAGCACATCCTGTCTTGCTAAGGCACTGTTTTACTTGAAAATTGTACTACAAATTACTGAACTGTGACTGATTTTCCAAAAAACTGTGTTTATTGTCTAAAAATGTTCCCAGTAACCAAGTGTTATAGCCCCTTCGTGACCTTGTAGCTCTCTCCAGACTGCAAGGCGCCAAGGAAATCGCAGGCTTTTCAGTTGCTAATTGAGCTGTTTTCACTCAGACTGCTAGCCTTTGTTTTGCCCCACTATTAATTCAAGCTACTCTCTCCTTTCTCTAGCTGAGGGCAGTATACATTTATCTTGCGTTACTCCATTTTTAAACCTCCCCAAACAGTCGCATACAGAACAACAACCCCTGGGACCTATATAATTTAGATAGCAGAAGCTACTGCAGTACGCTCCTTACTTACATAAAGGGCAACCATGACAGGCCTTGTTTGGCTACGCTTATTCACCAGCCTTTGTATAATACCCTATGTGGTTAGGCAACCTGACAGAATTTATTCCAACAAAGGTGCATGCTCTACCATGCTAGTCTCCCCATATACCAACACTATGAACAAATTATGCTGCCACTGCACACCTTTGATCCCCTCACAGTTTGTGGAATCTTCTCGAAGTGGAACTGCTAACCAATATCCTCTACGTGGTCCTATACCCTATCCATTCAAACTAGGTATGGCTTGGTGCTATTCTGCATGGATCCTAGGATATGTATCCATAGGGCAGCACAATAAGATGATTCAGTCTTTGGACCCATGTACTCAAACCTATACCAGAGGTAGAAAGACTCGTGCCTTTAAACTTCTCTTTGTTGCCCTCAGGAAAATTGTGCTCCTTCTACTCCTATACTCAGGTGATGTCGAACTTAACCCTGGCCCTACGAAAGTGCTGTCATCTCCTTCTGAACTCACAACTTTGAAAGGAATTAGCTTCTTACATACTAATGTGTGTAGTCTTTTAAAGAAGCTCAATTCAGTCCAGGCTTGGATTATTCATACTGCACCAGACGTACTCCTGCTTTCGAAAACATGGCTCCGGGCGTCCACCCCAGACAGAGAGGTAAACATCCCTAACTACCTCCTGTTCAGAACTGACATGCAGACCACAGGTGGAGGAGTAGCCATTTATGTTAAAAACAAATTCTCAGTATCTATATTAGATACTACCTCCTTTGCCTGTGGATTTGAATGCCTGTCTCTTAAAGTCGAGCTTTCCCCGTCAGTGGCGTTCCGCATCATAGGCTGCTATAGACCTCCAGCAGCAGGACCGCAACTTCTGACACACCTGTCATCCCACCTGGATACTACCCAAATGGAAACAATCATACTAGGCGATCTTAACTATGATTGGCTGACTAAGGTCTCGTTACCCCTGAAACAGTTCTGTGACTCTCATGGGCACACTCAACTTATTATTGAGCCTACTCGCATCAACAAAAAAAATCCAATGAGAAGCACCCTCTTGGATGTTCTCCTTGTTAACAGACCTAATTTCTTTTCCCATGCTGGTATCCTCTTAGCGGACGTTAGTGACCACTGCTTTATTGGTGGCATGAGAACTGTTACCAAACCTCTATCTGCATCAAAGTTTTCCACTAAAAGATCCAGACTGAACTTCCAGCCTATAGATACATAGAAACATAGAATTTGACGGCAGATAAAGACCGCTTGGCCCACCCAGTCTGCCCATTTCCCTACCTAATGGATAAGCTGCAGATCCTAGTTAATCAACAGCCTACTTCTTTCTACCCCTACCCCCTAGAATTGCCTTATGACTGTCCCATGCATGGTTGAATTCAACCGCTGTTTATGACTCCACAACCTCCTCCAGAAGGCCGTTCCATGCATCCACAACCCTCTCTGTGAAAAAATACTTCCTTACACTACCTCTGAGCTGCCCCCCCATCTTCAAATTGTGCCCCCTTGTTCTTGCACACCTCTATTTTTGAAAGATGCTACCCTCTTGGACTTTACTGATTCCCTTGAGGTACTTGAAAGTTTCTATCATGTCCCACCTCTCCCTCCTTTCCTCGAGGCTATACATATTAAGCTCCTTTAGTCTCTCTTCATATGTCTCCCGGTGCAGACCCTGCACCATTTTAGTTGCCCTCCTCTGGACAACTTCCATCCTGTCTATGTCCTTGCAGAGATTGGGTCTCCAGAACTGCACACAGTACTCCAGATGGGGTCTCACTAGCTGTCTGTACAGAGGGATAACAACTTCCTGTTTTCTACTGGTGAGACCTCTCCCTATGCATCCCAGTATCCCCCCAGCCCTCTTTACTGCCCTCTCACATTGCTTGCCCACCTTTAAGTCATCTGATATGACTACCCCCAGGTCCTTTTCCATTTTTGTTGTTGTTAGTATCTCACCCCCCATTGTGTACTCTTCCCCTGGGTTTTTGTTTCCCAGGTGCATTACCTTGCACTTCTTAGCATTGAATCTAAGCTGCAATACATTTGACCATTCCTCTAACCTTGCCAAGTCCCTTCTCATCCTTTCCACCCCACCTTGTGCATCAATTCTGTTGCAGATCTTTGTGTCATCTGCAAAGAGACATACTTTTCTTTCCAGTCCCTCTGCAATGTCGCTTATAAAGACATTGAAGAGGACCAGTCCTAATACTGAACCCTGTGGTACTCCACTAGTAACCCCCCTTTCTTCAAAGTGGACTCAATTTACTATTACCCTCTGTGTCCTATTCTCCAGCCAATTCTTTACCCAGGCTATCATCTTGGGACCCACTCCCAGGCTGGCTAACTTGTATATTAATCTTTTGTGTGGGATTGTGTCAAATGCCTTGCTAAAGTCTAGGTAGGCTGTGTCCACAGCCCTTCTCTGATCTACTACTTTGGTCACCCAGTCAAAGAAATCTATTAGATTCATCTGGCATGACCTTCCCACTGTAAATCCATGCTGCCTTGGGTCCTGTGCCCCTCTGGCCTCTAGGTACTCTACAATTATTTCCTTCAGAAGTGATTCCATGATTTTCCCTATCACTGAGGTTAAACTAACAGGTCTGTAGTTTCCTGCTTCTGCCCTGCTCTCACTTTTGTGAAGGGGAATCACATCTACCATCCTCCAGTCCTCAGGTACACTTTGCCACTGCTGGCCTGGCATTTGATAATGCACACACTTCAATGATCTAAAAAACTCTTTGCTATGGCAGAGTTTCTACCTGGCTAAGTCTGTGAGCGATGCCTATGACGTTCTTCATGAAATCATATCCAGCGCTCTAAACAGCCATGCTCCCCTGGTTAAAGCACGAATAAAAGCCAGAACCTGTCATTGGTTCTCACCAGATCTGAAGGCTGTCTTACTCAAAAGAGATTACCTCTGGAAAAAGGCTAGTAAATCTCGTGCCGACGCAGACTGGTGTCTCTTCAGGGCATCTAGAAACATCTGTACTAAGTTGGTCAGAGAGGCCAAAGCCAACTTTTATCAAACCAAGCTACTCTCTGTGTCAAACTGCCCTTCCAAGTTCTGGTCCACCATAAAAGAGCTATCTGGCCACTCTCCAGGAAATGCGCTTCCTTCCAAAATTATCACTGATAATATTATCATTAACGATAAATTAGAGATACTGCAGGCTTTCAACAATCACTTTGCCACTGCTGGCCTGGCGTTTGATAATGCACCTGTAAGTAGCCTTCTTTCTCAGACCAACACCCAGCCTTCAGAACCAAGTAGCAATAACATGGATTTCTCCTTTTCACCTACCACCATAAAAGAAGTTGAAGATCTTCTTCTATGACTAGATACTAAAAAAAGTGCTGGGGCCGACTCCTTCGACCCATATTTCTTGAAAATAGCATACCATATACTTGCTACACCTATAACACACCTATTCAATCTGTCCCTAGCACAAGGCTCCATCCCCAAGGCATGGAAAACTGCTCACGTCATTCCCCTGTTTAAAGCAGGGGACCCCTGTGACCTAAATAACTATAGACCAATCTCCCTTCTTCCCATACTTTCAAACGTCTGGAAAAAATTGTGACAATGCTAGACTACTCAACCCAATGCAGTCTGGCTTTAGAGCTAAGCATAGTACAATTACGGCACTGGCAAAAGTTACTAATGATTGGCAACGGGACCTAGACAACAAAAAATTCATTTGTGCCATGTTTCTGGACCTCAGTAAGGCTTTTGACACTGTCGACCACTGCCTGCTCCTCTCCACCTTAAAAACTATAGGCATTGGCTCAACTGCACTGGGATGGTTCCAAAACTACCTATCTGACAGACAGCAACAAATTAAGGCTGATGGAGAGATTGCTCCACTTAAACTGATAAAAAGAGGTGTCCCCCAGGGCTCCATACTGGGTCCATTACTGTTTGCCATTTATATCAACAGCTTGGACGTAGGCATCAAAGATGCCAGTATTCACTTGTTTGTTGATGACATGGTGCTCTACTTAAGCCGGGAATCTCCTGAAGCTGCCTGCTCTGAGTTACAAGCTGATTTTAATACTCTGCAGTACCAGCTCTTTAGCAAAAAGTTACTACTAAATGCAAAAAAACACAAGGCCATTCTTTTCTCACTATCAGATCCAGGGGCTTACTCTGCTGTCGCTAGTCCATTACCATCAATCTCTACCTTATTAGGAGAAAATCTTGAATTTGTGACTAAATTCAAATACCTTGGTATTTGGCTAGACAACAAACTCTCTTTTGTGGAACACACAGAAGAACTGCTGAAAAAACTGAGGCAGAGACTTGGTCTTTTTTTCAGAATTAAACGCCTCTTGACCACAGATGCAAAAAAACAGCTTGTCCAATCTACATTCCTTTCATTAATTGACTACGCCGACTTCATTTATGGCCATTGTCCTGCCTCATATCTTGCAAAACTGGATGTATTCTATCATAGAGCACTGAGATTTATAACTGGCCTCCCGTACTCCACACATCACTACTCTTTATACGCAGCCGTAGGGTGGCCCTCCCTTCAATACAGGCATTATAGAAATGCAACCCTATGGACACTCTGAGCCCTTACCAACAAACTCCCACAATCGTTGTTGACTGTCTCTCCCTTAGTCCTATTAGGAACAATGCCTTAGAAGTCAATGCCAGATTTCTTTGAATGTTCAAGAGCCAACACTCAACTTGGAAGGGCAGCCATAAGCTATGCCCTGCCTACTCTCTGGAATGGGATACAAAAATCGTTGAGACTTAGCTCACCTGTCAGTCCTGCCTTCTTTAAGACCCTCTATGACAAAACGTTTGCTGAAATCTGTAATTGCTTCTATCGCTCCTAGCAGCTTAACTATTGTTCCTCCCTTCTTCAACACTAGTCCCAGCTGCTTATCCAAATCAGCCCTTGCCACTACTACTCCCCCTCCTCTGCCCCACTTGCCCTTAGCACCCTCTGCATCCCTCTTATTCACCCCCCCCTTCTGCCGCATTTACCTAAGGCTTACACACTGTTATGCGCAGCTCCATAGCTTAGGAATTTCCAACCAGGCCTATAACATGCTTCTGCTGGACAGGAATATAAATAATCTTTCTTTTTTCTTCTATGGTTTGTATATGACATCCATACACATCCTGCTCCTGTGGGAACTGTATATATATATTACGATTAGGTTGTGTTATGTATATCTTTCTTGTACATGTGACTTGGAATGTAAATACTCTGTTCCTATCAATATTGTAAACATGTTGTTCCTTTTGTATTATGTATATTTATATGTAACCGTACAATTTTCCCTGCCAACAGCAGGTCCACCTTGTAAATGAACTTGCTCAATGGTGATCACCTGGATAAATAAAGATTTGATTGATTGATTGAAGACAAAAGTTATTTTGCTACCACTAAGAAGCTTTTTTGTGATTCTCGCTTTCTACACACTGTTATCCATACAGCTTGCCTACGAGACACCTACTTAGACTTTACTAATTGGCACCCCCCCACATTTCACAAAGGTGTCTTGGCCACTAGAATCAACTTTATTTTTTCATCCCCAACACTACCTATTTCAAATGCTACTGTTACTCCAGTTGAATTCTCTGACCATGGGAGGGTATCCATCTCTATTGGTGGTACGCCCTCCCATTGCCAGGGTCCAGGACTTTGGAAATTTAATACTTCATTGTTGACAGACCCAGAGTTATTATCTGCATTACACCAATGTCTTACTGCTCGGAAATCCGTGTTACTTTTCTATGTTGACCCTATTACTTGGTAGATGGATACGAAGACTGGAGGATTACACCCCAAAAAATGTTATCTTCTGCTTCCCATAAGGTACTCTATAGATCCCTGTAGTCCTCTCTCTGTGGCATTCCTGATGTTTTTTTCGGGCTGCCCTGACCAGTTTCATTCCTCCTTGCACCTTTTTTATCATAATTCCAGGATGCCTATCCATATGTGGGATTTCCATTAGCTTTCCTGTCATGGGAAGATTAATGCTAAAGCTAATCATAAGCATAAAGAGGTAAAAGATAGGGTCTGTAGCAGACTGCCTTGTGTTAATTTACCTGAGACTATGGAGCATTTATTTTTTCATTGTTCCTTTATTAAATCTTTTTGGGTTTACTTGGCTGATTTGTGGGACATGCCTTTATTTGCACACCTGACCTATGACCACCTTATGTATGGTTTTGCTCCACCTGTTTGGCAAAGGTGGAATACGGGTACTCTTCATCTCTTATTTACTATTATCAAGTGGAATATTTGGTTGGCTAGGTGTGCTTTTACCTTACAGCAAAAGGAATGTTCCCATTTGGAGCTGGGTAACAAGATACTGAAAGATGTTAAAACTGTCTATGCTGCTGAATGTCTTGCCTTATCAGGTAATGAGATAGCTAAATTATGGTAGGGGTTGCCTTGGATTACTGAACTGCTGGCAGTGACATGATAATTTCTTTGGGGATTTCCTTGTTTGCTTCTTCCCTTTACTGGGAACAGGGGTCCTGTTCCTGGCTGCCAGTTAATTTTTTTTTCCTATTTGAACAGTATTCCTTTTTTTTCCCATTTTTTTGTTGTTATTGTTGGTGACTCCTGATACCTTTTTTATTACTTTTTCTTTTGTCAACTTGACTATGTTTTTGATTCCATATTTTTGTTTCTGATTTTTCTTTATTATTTGTTTATGTTCTGATACTGTATTCTGTTTCATAAAATTTACCCCTACTTTTTTCGAGAAGTGCCATGCGATTTTTAGCATCCACCTGAACAACCCTCAGAACAGGCAGGTGGGACCTTAGTTTTACATCTCATCTAAAAGACGGCACCTCAGGAGTGCAGCACTCCCCTCATGCTGCACTGCAGTGTCAGTATTGAAATTTTAAACCAAGTGACAGGTATAAATTACAGTTTTTTTCTTTCTTTGATACAGTGCTTTTCCTACATTTTGAGTATCTGTATCCAACATTTCGTGACAAAATGGAGAGCAGTGTGTGGGTGGGTTGGGGGATACTGTCATGCCATGTGACAGTTGCATGTTACCATGGTGGTTAAGGGCAGTTAAACTGAAAGAGTGATCAGTGGCTATTGGTGGCTTTGCCAATAAATACTTTATTTATTCTGTTTTAGTATCTCTGGCTGAATTTGATTGGACTCCCATATAGTATATGGGTGAAATGAAGATGAGCAAATGTTTTTACTTTGTTAATACTTTTTCTTTCCCTTCAGAACAGGACAAGCAAGACAAGAGCAGGCAGGCAGGATAAAGCAGTGATCCATTACAGTCAGGAGCAGCATACTTTGTGTGAGGTAGGCTGAATGGCACATTTGTGGTCATATTTTTTTAATTTGAAATGTTTTCTATATCCGTGTAGTATGCTGTCATGTATTAGAGTGCTGCTGTAAGCCACTGGCTGCTGCAAACATGATTTTCCCCTTTTTTTATGGGGCTGGAATTAAAAGCAGGGTCTACAAAATAAAAATGCATTTCGCTTTTAAACTCTGTTGAAAAGAAGTAGTACCATATGGGTTCATCATGTCCTCATTTAAAGACAGTTTTAGCATAAAATAAATACAGGTGATGACTCAACATCCAGCGTGGTCTACATTTTTGTAGAGTAACAATCTGAGTGTACATCTTTAGTTTTATGTTAAAACTATTTTTAAACGAGGACATAATGAACCCATATGGTACTACTTCTTTTTCAACAGAGTTTAAAAGCCAAAAGCATTTTATTTTGTAGACCCTGATTTGAATTCCTGCCCCATAAAAAGAGGGGAAAATAAAATCATGCTTGCAACAGCCACTGACTTACAGCAGCACTCACTCCAATACATGAAAGCAGAGTTTAAAAGCCAAATGCTAAATTCATTTACATTGTATAGATCCTAATAGCTTATTAATGCAAATTTATGTTACTGTATTTTTGCTTGTACTGCTACAGTATGTAACTGATAATTTATTGTCTGCATTTTCTTTTGTACCATGTCATTTATTCTATTTCCATGTTACCCTGTCCCCGGGATGCACCTGGGAATGCTTCTCAGCTGAGTGTGCCTTTCTCAGTTACCAAATTTTAAAGAAATAAAAATAAAATACAACATTACTAATTCAATTAGAGGGGTTTTAAGAATGATTGATAATACATTTTTGCAGTCTGATTACAGCCAGGCCCAGCCATACTCCATATAAACATAGAAACATAGACTTCATGGAAGATAAGGGCCGCCTGTCCCATCTAGTCTTCCCATAAGCCCTTGTACTGGATTACTGCTTCTGACCCACCCACTGCTGTACTTTTATGGTTCCCCTATGCCAGTCCCAAGCGTGCTTGAATCCATACACAGTGCTTGCTCCCAACACCTTCCTGAGGTAGACCATTCCATGCATCCACCACCCTCTCTGTGAAGAAGAACTTCCTCACATTCCCTCTTAACCTCTGACCTTCCAATTTCATGTCAGAAGTTGAAAGAGTGAACAGCTCGAGATATTCGAGCAGCTGCTACTGTGTAGTTCTCACAGGAGATTGGTGGAAAGGCTGAGTTAGGTCTGTTTGTCTGCTGTCCCTCAAGAGGGAGTGTGAGTTAATCGGACTGCATCCAAATTTGAGTGAGTTAAAGTCACTGAAGAGTGACCAGATTGAAACCTGAAGAAGACTGAAGATTTGCTGGATGCAAACGGCCTGTCAGGACACCCGTTTGCCACATGAGTCCTGGTTTTGCTCAGAGATACTGATTTTGCAGCTGGACTGCTATCCACATTGTGGTATGGTGATTGCTTTACTATAAATGTGCTATGTGCTGTTAGTGGGTCGCAATTTGATTTCCCACTGTGTAAATGTGCCACACTTGCTGGAAGCTGCATCCAGCACTACCAGACTCAAATCCGAACTGTTACATCCAATCTGGGCCTTGCAACACTGGCCCAGCCAGCTACTTCAGGCACAGACACCATCATCGATGAGAGACTCACCCGGGGATCAGCCCCCTGCTCAACATCTCAAACAGGAATGACACCTCTGGGATTCATGTGGGCCCTGCTTCTCCTAGCAAACCAGTCATCAACCTGCAGTCTCCATTTCGTCCAGCCTATGTCTCATATTAGGTAGCATGAGTAACAATCAAGGTAGCTCTCTGCAACAACAGCTAAATCTCAAGTGTTGTCATCTGATTGAATTGTTGTTTTTCCATTCGTGAACTGAGCCCCTCAGGCTCCAGATTACAAATTGTGTGTGGTTGTGCATGCCTTTTCTTTTCATCACAGGGCCCTGACCAGCTGCAATGCCAGCCTACCCCAGGCAACATTCCAGGCTAGCCCACATTACTTCCAAATGGGTACAAAGAGCGTGTGACTGTGCAGGGACTAAAAGTGCATGCATAATTGCCTGAATAGATCAGTGATAAAATCAATCAACCTGATTATGCTCCTCCTTTGTTCAAGTCCCCTGAATAAATCAGATCTAACTCTTTTTGCATCTAATCTGTCTCTGGTTCCAGTTTGTACCAAAAGCACTGTACTGTTGTTATTTGCTGTGCAGAACCTTGTTTTACAAGGGGTCTCCAGGGTTGAACTGGTGGAACCAGCCCTGGTGGTAAGTGCCAACAGTGTGGGGATTTGTATGTTGAACAGGGGTTACTATGAAAGTGTTTGTTGCATATTATCTAGGCCACTAGAGGGGAAAGAGGTGGGTTACTGTACCCAGATTAGCCTAGCTACTAAAAACCCTGTAATCCAGGTGGAGGCACTCGTTTCAGTACCCAGGGCCCCTCAACCTGCAACTAGCCAAGCAGGCAGGCGTAGTAGCCCTTGGGATAGCACCACCTAGGGGTTACATTTTAATTAAAATTTATTTGCCAGTCTTTGGACTATTTTTTAAGTTTCAGTAGGTCTTTCCTAATTTTCTTCTTAAAGTAGAGACATTAAAGTAGACCTGTGTTGTGCTGCACTTATATTTATTTATTCGTTATCACAAAAATCAGAATTGCAACCCTTTGCCTTTGAGTGATAGACTGCTTTGCAAAGGCTCCACATCTTGTATGTCACTTCCTCCTGTAAAAGCCAACTTGTTGAAACCGATTTACATTCCCATTTCTGTAATGATGTCCTCACTTATGTGGGTAGAAGCACTGTAATTTTAATTTCTGTAAATCCATAACAATACAGTTGAAGTCATATTTCTGTTTCTGTTTTCAAATTATCACTTTTGCTCGATACCATCATAGTGCCCCCAAAATGACTGACTTGCGCCCCTCCCGGCTCCTAAACCTGGCTTCGCCACTGAGTAACCTCTCCAGTATATGCATCTTACTCCCTCATAATATACACGCTGTTTGATGTTAATGCTATTTTCATGAAATGTATGAGAAAATAATTTTTGTCAGTAAAAAATCAGATTGTGCACACCTACAGTATGTATAAAGTCAATTGACCAGGCATTGCAGAGTTCAGCTTAGAATTCACATGTTTCACAACTATATTATACAAAGGCATTGTGTGTGATGACAGGGATGCACTTCCTGTATGTTCTGGATGACAGTAGATAATGTCAGTTTTCAGATGGGCAGCAAAAGCCACATACTGCACAGTAAGTAGTATTCCCCATTTCTGACATACAGCCTGGGCTCACACTGAATTCCTTTAACTAGGGTCAACAACCTCACCCCAGCATCAGTAACCTCTCACTGCACACTGAATAAATACCTGGTCCTTCCAAGGCAAGGGTATAAGCATGCATTTTTATTATCAAAACCATGTGCCCTTTCCAACCATTATTATTTTTAATTGGAGTGCATGAGTATATGCCATTGCTGCATTTGCAAGTAGACACTGATTAGTGACTGTGAATTGTGGTCAGGTGGGAGGTTTACAGTTCATGTTTTGAAACAGCCAGGCAATGAAGCAACCACAACTACACACAGACACACACACACACACACACACACTCTCACTCACGTACAGACAGACATACACACACACACACACACTTTTGTGAATGGGGACAATCAGGTGGTTGCTAGGCTTACTGCTGCCCACTCCAATGTCAGTCAATCCCTACAGGCCCCTGCCAAGGTATTGTGAGTGCAGCGGCCTTAGCCAGTCTGCCCTACACTTAAGAGGCAAAGCATCAGGCAACCCTGCAGAGTTCAGGTTGGCTGCCAGCCGGCCCATAGAGAGAGCATGCCATTTTCAGTGTGACCTGCTGTTGTGGCCGTCCAGCCAGTAAGAACAAGTTACCTTCTGCCATCAGAAGGATACTGGCCAGCAATCACAAGAATACAGCATCACAATTAAACCATGCAGGCAATCATCATGTGAAAAGAAGGCATTAGGAAGCTGAGCAATTGAACGTAATTACA
This sequence comes from Neoceratodus forsteri, assembly GCA_016271365.2. Lineage (NCBI taxonomy): Eukaryota > Metazoa > Chordata > Ceratodontiformes > Ceratodontidae > Neoceratodus > Neoceratodus forsteri. The sequence continues at coordinate 504,324,265 of CM028132.1, forward strand.
GGTAAGTGCCTGACGGGGACAATTTTAATGTTTTTTGTATGCACTTTGGATTTTGGAGGGAGGGAGGGTGGAGGGATCAAGGATGTCAAGTCTGATTATTTATGCTCACATCCAGATACTGTGATGTGATTGTAACAGCACAGTGTGGCACACCATAGTCATATGAATTAAAGGGGCACTGTCAAGCTTTTTTTCATCATATTATCTCTAGATAAAAACCCACATTTTATGATTGCTTTCCATCTCTAAAATTCATTGATGTTGTTGGTTCTTTAATCTGCCTCCTTGCTTATAAGAACTGATATGCATGGGAATGTATTGTCATACACAACCTTGTTTTGCTCTGGGAAGGCTTTAGCCCATGGTCCAGTGTGGGGAATAGCTCCTCCCACAACCTCTACTTAACCCCATCACTAACACACCTCCCTTGCTTAGGGAGTGTTTTCCCTAGGCTCCCTGTGTGGCTCATGTGGCTGTGCTATCTCTGCTCCTCCTGCTGCACTGGTTCATTCCTGTCCCTACTTCAGTGCCTCCCCACCCTCCTATTGTTTGCTTTCTTTTGTGTCGTTTGTTTGTCTCACCTGATGTCTGTATCCCTCTTTCTCATTCTCTAGTGCTATTCTCACCCTTGTTCGTGGGCCTTCAATCCTATACACATTCCTACCTACATACAGTACCTACTACTCAAGGGTGAGAATAGAGTGAAGCCACAAAAAGTACTACACGCTGCATAAATGCTAATATCCCATCACTATTCCCCAAACATTGAACAAATTGTTTACCTAAGCTTATTGTATACTTCTTGAACATTGGAAACACCCTCAAACAGTGCAGCCACTTGTGATACAATAGTCTCACCTACTCCCACTGCATAATGAGCAGCTAGATAGTGTTGTGGTGTCACTGAGTCTAAAATAGATGCAGTTGTGGCTAGTCAAGAAATGTAAACACACTGTACATGTTTTGGTGTGGTAACACCAGTTTGGTTGACACTTAGTTTTTTTTACTTTTTAAAAGGAACAAGGAATATGAATCAAGCAGCCAGCTACATCAGCAGTCTCTATAGAATGAGAACAATCATAAAACTTGTTTTTTTAACTGGGACACTTTGAGTCAAAATGGGGTTGACAGTGTCCCTTTAAAGTTTTGCTTCAAAGTTGCTGTATACAGCAATCCTGAACCACCACCAATCCCCCCAAAAAACTACATTGCGTGTTACTATAACGGAATGTCTTTATGTCATTGTCCAATCAATTATGATGTATTATATGTCTTAATATAATGTGGCTATTACATTGTCTCTATTTGTTGTGGTATGGGGTCTGGTTCATTATTTGTGCATGCAGGCTGTTGTTAAATGTGTTATGCTGCTATTTTATGGGGGTGGGTAGGTAGAACGATGTGTGCTGGTTTCTGCTGAACTGTCTGATTACTCCAGATGTTTTGTTAGTATACTTTTTCTGTTGCCATGTACAATATATAGTACTGCAATAGTGCTACTGAAACATCAGAAGTCATCAGATACAGCAGGCCTGAATGCCTCTACACAGATGACTGAGGTTTTAGAGGAAACATTACATAGCATGACTGTTTCATTGCTATCTGATCATCATTTAAGCTAATCTTTTCTTCACTTTACAGTGATATACGTGACCATCCAGTTCAGTCTCAACATGACGGAAAAAAACTATCTGGAGCACAGTTCCATAATAGAAAAGCCAAAGAGGCTAGGAAAATTGAGCAACACTCTGGGGCCTTGCTGAAATTCATCAAAGTACCACATAAAACTGAGGAAGAAGATGGCCAAGAAGAACACAATTCATATCTGCTGGTGTCTACTAACATTATAGTCTTACAAAACTCAGCTGAGGAACCAGAAACAGAGACTGTGGTGGAGCAAGACATTCAAGATACAGAACTTCAGGTACAGATGGAAACACAGTTTGAAGGACACAATGAAAAACCATCATTTACGACTCCGAATTCACAAGCAATCACTTATGACCCTGGTAAATGGCCACTATTTATCAATGATAATATCAGAATAACGTTAGTGAAGAATGGTCCAGTGAAGGTCACTGATTATAATTTCCCCCATTCTGATGACAAACGGAAGAGAAGATTTAATCCGATACATTACAAGTGAATCCTTCCGAATGGTGAAGTGTGTGACAGACATTGGCTTGCATACTCCAAAAGCAGCAGTGCAGTGTTTTGCTTTTGCTGCAGGCTTTTATCAGCTTATAGAAGCTTGACAGAAGGTGTTTTTTCAGACTGGAGCAACTTAGTACAGCATCTTGCCTTACATGATCGTTCAGCCAGGCACATTGAAAGTGCAACAAGATGGTTAGAGCTGGAAAATAATCTGAATAATAAACATACACTAGACAAAAGGCTTCAGGAACAGGTTGATAGTGAAGCTCATTACTGGAGCAACATACTAAAAAGATTGTTGGCCATAACTATGTTTCTTTATGAGTGTAATCTTGCATTCCATGGCTCTGTGGAACAACTTCAGTCTCCAAACAATGGAAATTTCCTAGGCTTGGTTGAAGTTCTGGCTAAGTTTGATCCTGTTATGCAAGAACATGTGCGACATGTAACAACAGGGAAAGTGCATGACCATTACTTAAGAAAAGATATTCAAAATTAACTGATTCAGCTCATGTCTGGAAGATCAAAGAAGAAAATCATAGAACTTGTAGAGTTAGCAAAATATTTCTCCGTTATTCTGTACTGCACACCAGACCTGAGCCACAAGGAACAAATGTCGCTGACAATTCGCATAGTAGAAATTGAAATGGAAGAAATCTGAATTAAAGAGCACTTTTTGTGTTTTTTAGAAGTCAATGATACAACTGTCCTTGGTCTTATCACAAGTTTCCTTCAGGAATTGAATAAACTTGGCACCTCCATTCAGGATTGTAGAGGGCAAGGTTATGACAATGGTTCTAACATGAAAGGGAAAAATTCAGGAGTTCAACGCAGAATTTTGGATTTAAACCTGAGGGCTTTTTTCATGCCATGTGGTTGCCATAACTGGAATTTGGTGTTGTGTGATGCTGCTAAATCCTGTTGTGAGGTTGTATCCTTATTTGGTGTACTGCAACGTATTTATGTCCTTTTTTTGGCTTCAACTCACCGATGGCAAATCTTCAAAGATCATGTGCCTGGCTTGACTGTAAAACCCCTTTGTGATACAAGGTGGAAATCAAGAGTTGATAGCATCAAAGTTCTGTGCTATCAAATAGGTGACGTTTGCTCTGTCAGAGGACCCAGAAACATCGGATGTCCAGCATGAAGCTATAACGTTGGCCAGACAGATAAAAAACTTTCCATTTTTAGTGTCTCTTGTTGTATGGCATGACATTTTGTTTCGAGTTAACCTTGTCAGCAAAAAAATACAAAGCGCCTCATTCGACCTTGCCTCCACTGTTATGCTAATTGAGAATACTTACTCTTTCTTGACTGACTATCAGAAAAATGGGTATACAAGTGCAAAAATAACTGCCAAAGAGCTTGCCAATCAGCTGGAAACTGAACTGCTCTTCCCCCAGGCAACTGAGATAAGACCGTGAAGAAAGAAACAACAGTTTTCATATGAGGCTGTGTATGAACCTGTTATTGATCCTGAAACTAAGTTTAGGGTGAGTTTTTTCACTGTGGTGGTTGATATGGCACTCAGGTCTGCAAAAGAAAGATTTGAGCAAATGCAGAAGCACAGTGACAACTTTGGTTTTCCACATGACATCAGCAAGCTAAAGGAAGTGGACACTGATACTTTGCTGAAACATTGTAAGGATCCAGAGCTCTTAGTCATGTTGGCTCCTCTGATATTGATTCATTTGAACTGTGTGATGAACTAAAATCACTGCCACACATAATACCACAGAAATCCTCGCCTGTAAGTACGCTGCAGTTTATCTGTGCACAGAACTACATGGAACTGTACCCAAATATGAGTATTGCATCGCGTATTTTACTGACCATACCAGTCACGGTGCCTTCAGGTGAAAGGAGCTTTTCCAAATTGAAGCTGATTAAGAACTACCTTCGCACTTCCATGACTCAAGAAAGACTGACAGGCTTAACACTGATATCAATTGAAAATGAAATTGCAAGGGAATTGGCTACAAAGATCTAATACATGAGTTTGCCAATAAGAAAGCTAGAAAGGTTCCATACTGCTGACTGTGTGTCTAAGCCGAGGAGGGTGAGGACAATTGATCAACAATAATTCACTACTTAGCATTTTTTCATTCTGCTTTCAATTCCCTCACTCAAATATTTATCATCCTGCTAATTGTTATCATAAGTTGTTTGATGTACTACTAGACACTAGTTTATCTGATTTATGAACAGTATCTGGTGTTTCTGCATATCCATGTTAAATGTATTAATTTTCCCTATTTCATGCTAGTCACCAGAACATTTAAAATCCTGCCTCTACCTCCCCCCCAAAAAAATAACATGGATATCCATGCTTTTTTATATGTTACAAAGTGAGACTTTTCATTCTTGGTGGATAAAAATATATGTAAGAGGATAAACTGCTTTACATTGCTCAACAGACATTGTTTAACAGATCAACATGCATGTGAAAGGAAACGTGAAGCAGTAAGGACACATAACTGTTTCATGGTGTTAGCTAAAATACTTACAAAAATGGAAATCAAAAGAGAATATTAATGATACTATTACATCATATTGAAGCATAACTCTCAAAAATGAGGGTAATAATTGTATGTATTTTTTACATTTCACTAGTTCAATCACATGTCATCTCCTTTGTCACAAGATAGTCATAGTTGTGATGCAAAGAAAGTCCCATTAAGTTGTTCTTAAAGTGAATGGTCATGAAAATACTGTGTTCAGTACATTCAGTACTTTATGGTGTGAAAGATGAGGCATTTCTTAAGTTATTATACAGAAATTTTACTCTCATAATTCATGGGACTTGACAATAAGGATAGCAATGTTCCAATAAAAGGGGGATCTCTTGATGGAAAAAGAAATACAAACAAGTAGAAAAAGGAAGAAGGTCCAGGCTGCTCCAAATTGACCCAATGGACTGGGTGATCTTTTGCCAGCAATGACCTTACCTACTACAGCCCTTTTTAAATCTGGAGACACATTACCCTGCCTTAAGGAGGCTTTAAACACCATCACAAAAATAAACACAAATCTCATGGGACACTTTAGAATATTGCCAGGAAAAGAAGGTTAAATTAAGAAAACGCAGTGGAAATTTTTTTATATATATAAATTATGACTGTGTTCATAAGCCCTTATTTAATTCTGGGTTGCCCCGGAAAAAGGGACCCCAGGTTTCAGTGGGCTTACCTGGTTACCAAAATCTAAATAAATAAATAAATAATAGGCAACACAGAGATCAGTACCCTCTCTAAAAGGAAACCCAAAGGATATGGTGGCAAGAGTCCAAATTTTAATTTAGTATACTTTATATCCCGTAATTACCCCAGTTGGACCTCCATCGGTCCTCTCCCCACACCAGCCCCATCACCCTTCTTCTCTAGGAATTAACTCTGAGCCTGTTCCTCCCTGGCTTACCCTCCGGGCTGGTTGTGCTTGGGGTCGACCATCACACCAACAGAGCAAGAGCTTGGTCCAGTGTGAGTGCCATAGTCAGAGATGCAGAGCCTGCAACAGGGGACAGATATTATCTTCTTGCTTTGGCTAGAGGGTTTTCTTTGTTGTTGCTTCTCTACCCCTAGAATACCATTAGAAAACTCCACGACAGTTGCACACATGCGTATGCTGATGCTGCAGTGACAAGTTTACAACAATGTCTGTCAACAGTGACAACATCAATGGATCACTGTAAAGTCCACTTGGGACCCTGACACAGCCTCCCAGGATCTTGCACCCCCTTCCCGAATCAGCTCCGACTTGGAGTTGATTATAATAAAATATGCGGGTTGCAAGGGGCAGAGCCTCCTGCATGAGGGTTGCAGGGGGTAGAAAACACTTTATTTTTCTGATGGCACAATGCCAACTGCAGTTGCAGTCAACATGCAGTCATCATTGTAATGTCAGGTTCACATATTTTTGTTGAACCAGCATCATAGATCCACACATGCTGATACATCAGAGTACATCAGCATCCCGACACGCTGCCACTATCTCCTACTGGCATTACCATCTGTGGGTACTCAGGTAGCAGTAGTGAAGCATAGTCTGGGTGCCCTCTCTCCTCCCAAGGAAGACAGCATCCTGTGGGATGCTCAAACCACCTCCACCGGCCAGCCTTCTGATGACTTAGGCTCATTCCTGAACCTGGATCATCAATGTCACGAGTGATTGTGCTACCACTGTGTTGGCGGGTCAGCTCAGGAGTTCAGATTTTGTTATGTAATATTTCAAACGGGACAGAAAATGTGTGCTAACTGGCAGTGGTTTGCAATGTTCCTATTTACAGAAATCAAATTCATACTGGCAAATGATCCATATTTAACCATATCTTAAAAAAACAGCAATGTGAAAAATTGCATTTTCAATTGTTTCCTTCTTATGGACAACATTCTGCAGAGTTCTCTTCATGAAACCAGTCATTTAATGTTTTTACTTTGCCACTGTTTGTTTACAGAATGCTAAGCATAAGCTGTTGACCTATCATAACCATGCTTAGAGTTATATACACAAACCACGACATTGTTAAAAATTCCAGATCACTGGTGCCATAGTTTTTTCCACAGAGAATTTCATTCTCCCTGGCCCGAGTGGGTGGTTCTGAGTGGGTGGTTCTCAGCTCTGGCCCTGCATCCCTCAACCAGTAGCCAACTCCCAGGGACCTATCTAACCCCAGGTAGTTCCCTATGGATTGACCTTTGTGGTGGGGCCAAGAGGGGGAGAGCCAGCCTCCCTCACCAAAGGCTCTCATTCAGATATCAGCACTGTGTCCTCAGGTGGTGGTACAGTTCAGGGTCTGGCAGGCCGGGCTTCATTAAACCCACTCAATCAGTTTTCTCATTTTCTCCACCAGGACCCCTCCACATTCTGTAGCATGGATGTCAGGCATGTGCCAGTGGAGGCACACAGATACTGCATCAAACCAGCAGCCCTCCTAATTCTCATCTTCCAGTCTGCGCTACCAGCAGACCTGGGAGCAGTTGACAGTGGAGAGGTGAACCCTCCCCTACCTGGGAAAGGACAGCAGTCCATCAGACACGTTATCCTCTCCCCCCCCAGCTGGCCCACAGCAACTCTGGACCATTTCTGAACTGGAGCTGCTGCCTTGGTTGGCGGTGGATCATCATCTACTATGGTGCCACTGGACTGGCCCTCATTATGTGCCACCTTAATGGCCCAGGTCATGCCTGAAAATGGTCCCTGGGACCAGTGCACCCACCCAATTATCAAATAAATGAATGTATAAATAAATGCATAAACAGATAATATTTGATAAAAAAGGAAATTAAATAAGTGGTACAAGAGTGTAAATTTTGTCAATGTTTTAAAGATGACCAACACTTGTTCAAGAAAATAAAGCACTGGAACATGACTTAGCAACTTTAAAAGTGTTGCAAAAATGGCAAATGGGAAAACTCTGTAAGGCATTAGAACATTATTGAAAGAAAATAATAGCCTAGATAGATGTAAGAGTAACAACCTTGTACCCTTTCAAAGTATGCATTATGAGGAAAATAATAGAATTAAGCCCAAAAAGTATATTTCTAGTATGGTTCATTAACAAGAAATGGCATTGCTATATTCAACACCTAAAGGAAAAAGAGGCTCATTTAAGAAATATCTGATTAGAACATCAATTAGAAAAGTGAAGGACACTTATAGAAAAAAGAAAAACCAAAAGAACAAGAAAAAGCATGACCTGAAACAGGATAAGAGGACTCCCAGTGACTCACTGAGTTTATGGCAGCCCAATGCCTGCGCTCCGCTCCCACTCTAAAACTAATCCATCATCATCTTCAACATTGCTACTAAGACAAACGTGAAATTCGAAAGGCAAAATAAAAACCAAAACCCACAGCACTGGGACCCTGTTCCAAAAGCTAAACAGCCTGATGGCAACTGAAAGAAGGCAGAAGCCAGTCATCAAGTGGCTGAACACTATCTCCAGCTTCCTCAGTGGACTGGGATAGTATGGAGACTGCAGAAATGATAGATTCATGTATTTCTCCCAACTTGCAGGCAGATTTCAGAAAGACTGCCAACATGGTGGTCAAAATAAACAGTAAATTCACCAGAATGCAAAAGCACTTTCCAAAGATTGAGAAGTACACAGCAGTGGTAGAATCATAGGTCAGGGGTCTGCTGGAAGGTATCGCGCTGCAAAACCATCTGCTCCTACACTTACTGCAATGTGAGAAAGCACTCAGTCTCTAAACTGATGACATCGAAGGCAGAGTCAGATGGAAAAATCTCGGTATATACAGAGTACCTAAAGGAGCTGAAAATAAAGCAGCAAATGTGATAGATTTTCTCCAGCAATTGTTGAAAGATATACAGATTATTATACCAGTTTATTACAGGTACTTGTTTGTACCTCAAACGTTTCAAAGTTTTTATTGCTTCTATCTGGTGTTTGTGAAGCCAAATGTAGGCGATGCGAGGTGACATTCAAGCTGCACTATGCTTAACAAACAACACCTAATGCAACCCATGAAAACATTTTACCTTGCATTTAATAACTTGAACATTTAGGGGCTGTCAGGGGACACCATGGGGAATATGTATATTAAATTTCTTGTTTATACCTCGAGAAATTGCAAAATTATTACCACTTCTGTCAGATGTTTGAGAAGCAAATGTAAGCACCGAGACATTTGAACTGCACTGTAACTAACGAACAACCCACAGATGCACCTCACTAGAAATACACGTAAACAGACTGACAAAAAGTTTGGCACTATTCAGATATTTTATTTTTGGTGATTTTAAGTCATACATTTTGCATTAACATTCTTTTATATTTTGGGGGGTTAGGGATATCATACTACGAAGAGACACCTGTCTACATGCATAAAAGTTAGCTTATACATTTATTTTACCACATAACCTTGTGATCTCACATCACATTCCCTTGGTTGTGTGGGAGCCTCTTCACTTGGCTGTTGAATGCCTTCTGTGTGTGGTACTATTGTGGAAGAAAAACAAAAACAAAAACAGAACGCCTATGTAAATACATATGCTATTATCATGACAATTTGCTTCTGGTTTGGCACACAAATGAAGAAACATATTGAGTTTCATTAAGTTACCTTCGTTATATTGGGAATATTTACAAACATATGTTAAAACATGCTAATCTTTAGAACTGCTTTCAGTACTGTAAGCCATTTTCACATGAGTGTTCAGTGTTAACTTCAAATGAAGTTACACCATTTGCTTCTAGTTCAGCACACAGATTGAGTAATACTAATGAAGCATGCTGAGTTTCATTAATCTACCTTCATTATTTCGAGAAATGCTTACAAGCAGAGTTAAATAGGTTCACCTTTAAAACTGCTTTCAGTACTGTAAGCCATTTTCACAACCATGTTGACAACAAGGTTGCTGAAGCATGCTGAGTTTCATTAAACTACCTTAATTACTTGTGTAACTCTAAAGTGTCTCTGCACCTTCATGTTTGACGTGGAACCTTTGTAAATGAGCTCTCTAGCTCAAAGGTTATGCAATCTGAATCTACAATAAAAAAATATATAAAAAAATTACTTTGGGAAATGTAGACAAGCATACTTTAAAAAACTGGTCATCTCTTCAAATTCTTTGAGCACTAGGCAATTTTCCTTTTTTTTACTTTATAAATTTTCATTGCAACAACTGTGAGTCAACAATTAAACATGAAACTTTTGTATGTAAAAAAATATATTGCAGCATAAACATCATTATCACTACATGTTATGCTTCTAGAGAAATAGAATAAAAAGCAATTTAGATAAAAGGGAGAGCGAAGAAAAAATAGCATAAAATAAATTGATATAAAAGTGTTTAACCAATACTGTATACTAATACACCTATATGAGTTCACAATTACTAGTATTTATAATGATACATCATCACAGCTGTTATTCATTTATCCATGTCTTTATATTCAATTCTTAGGACCTTTGTCTGCCTGTACTTATACTGGATACTGAAACACATACAAAAGAAAAGAAAATTAATTTTCATAAACTTATGCCTCTGGGTCTCCGGCAGGAAAACTGAGGTTGGGCTGGGGGACCACCTCTTTTAGACCATATGTGGACATTTGGGGAGGGCCGACATCAGGGGGCAGTCCCCCACCATATACTGCTAGCTAGAAGTTTTCTGTGGGGTCCTGGCACTTGCTGGCTCAGTCCTAATGGTGTAACCTGCTACAAGAGCTCCTCTCAAAGATCTACTATTATGGTAAATTCTTACTTAACTGTACTTTCTCATTGCAGTCTCATTCCCTGCTACAGCAAAAGTAATGGATGTGGTCCTTGGATATGAAAGGATGCATATCACCATGTGCAGATTCAACACAGTCGCAGAAGATACCTCAGATTAATTCTGAGGAGCAAGCATTTTCATTTTCGAGTCTTGCCCTTATCTTTGGTTCTGTGGGCTTCACCAAATGCTTTACAATGGTGGCAGTGGTGTTCAGGAGGAAAGGAACAGAACAGTAATGTACTTACATTAACTGTAGATATTTGAGAATCTATTTCATCAGGCCACACCTTTGGAACTATAACTGCATCAGAACTAGGACCACAAGGAAACTTTTGCAAGCCAGGAGTCGCTGATGACGATATCATACATCCGTGTCTACATAAATGTGGGTGGCCCCATCTCTTCTCAGTTCCCTGCCAGAGATTATGCTCAGAGGACTTCATTATGGGGAACCAGGAGATAAAGGCAGCACCATGCATACCAGGTGACAAGGGATGTTGAGGAAGCAGGGATTGAATAACTCTGAGCAGAAAAATCTGGTGATCTGCCCCGAAAGGGGAAGGAGGGTGGGTTGGCATGGTCTGATGAGAGAGATTCTGTCAAAGATCTGCTGTTATGTTAAGTATGTAACTATTCTGTCTTCTTTGAGGATATCTCTTTCATCAGGCCACACCTTTGGAGTGAATCCTAAACAGTACTAAAACCTTATAGTCTGGATGGATGGAGGTGTACATGCTCATGACAGCAGGCCATGTAAGACAGCTGGCCCAAAACCTGGTAGTCTGTGAGACACAATGTCCAGAATGTAACATTTAGTGAAGGTGTGGAAGTACTCCAAATGGCAGCAGCACAAAAGTCAGTAGCTGAGACATTTCTAAAACAAGCAACAGAAGTGGCCATGACTCTGGTAAAATGGCCACATACCACACCAGAAGTTCCTTACCACAGAAAATCCAAAACTGCATGGAATAGACAAGACATAGGGGAACCCTAATGATTCAAAAGAGGAGGTAAAGCCGGAGGTCAGGTAGGATCTGTGGCTTCTGTAGTAGGTAGGGAAAATGGGCAAACTGAAAGGGCCTATCGGTCCTTATCTTCCATCAAATTCTATGTTTCTGTGTTTATGAGAACATGTTTACTGTCAAACATTTAAGTTCATCTTGCTCTCTTATGTTGTTGCTTTATTCAGCAATGGGTGCCAGACTTGGTGGAATGTTTAAATTTTATCCATTGCTCTGTGCCTTAGTTTCTCATTATTTGCCAAGGCACCCATACTTTGTAACCACTTGGAAAGGGAAGGAACTTGGTGGGAATTCCACTTGGACGGAATATATCTTTTCAAGCATAAGGATGCAGCTAATATCCACAACTGAGTATGTTTGGGAACTAGTGAAGTATGAGATGTGTCTCCTAGTATCCAGAATAGAGGCTGTGAAGGAATATGCATGTTAAGTAAATCTGTGCAATAGGAAATTACATCCTTCTATATACTAGAAATATTTGCGTAGTACCATAGATATGTGAGAGATTAGCTTTTTTCCGATTACAATTCCAGCAGTTACCCTGTTTTCCATTTTTCATTTTGATATCTTGTCAAGGGTATAATAAATGTTACAGAATATATAATTTTGTATTGAATTTTCCTTCCTCTTACCTCCCTGCAACTCCAACATGCTGTGGTCCAGAGGTCTTCCCATATTTCATCTGTATTGTGCAATGTAGTTCCTTCTCCCGATATTCTAGGGTTAAGAGTAGTGTCAAAGTCACCATTTAGCAGACATTTTTTAATTTTGCTTGCCCCTCCTTTCTCTTCTGCTATTTCAAAAACTTTTTCCAATTCAGTGTGAAGTAATAGTCCTGGATTTTGTTCTATTAGTAATTCTGTACCTTTCCTTAGTTGCAAGTAGATCCAACGGTCCCACCTACCCACTGCATATACAGTATGTCTCTGAATTCCTGAAATGTGTAAATCTTAACAGTTCTAGGGTCCGTGATATCTTTCAATTTAAGGATCCCTCTCCCATCCCTATTGCTTAAGTGCTTTGTTTTCACATAGTATGGTTGGGTTGTTCCATACGGGCATCAGCTTCAGTGGAAAATCCCTGTTTTTAATATGCTTTCTAATAAAATGGCATGTATGTATTAATAGTTCTGTTGAAGGGTGAGTTTTAGTTCTATATAGAAGTCTGGGGAAAAGAAAGTGGGACCAGTTGTTTGATTTCATTATTGTTTTTTCATATTCTAACCATAAAGGTTCACTGACTTTGGAAGAGGAGGTTAGAAACCAAGAAACACATTTTGTGGCAAAGGCCATATGGTATAGCTTAAAAATGTAATAACCTGAATCACCCCTTTTTTATTTTGGACTAGTTTGTTAAAACTAATCCTTGGATTTTTTTTTGTCCCATAGGAAGTCCAAGATTTTTTTTGTATAGTTTTTTTAAACCAATGATCACCCACCACCATATAGAGGTTACTTAGTATGACTATGATCTTTGGTGCTATCACAAACTTATTTGCATTAATTTCCCCAGAGTGATAGAGACAGTGTTTTCCATTTTTCAAATACTACATCCATATCATATAATAGGGGTTTCAAATTCACCTTAACCATATTGAATGAATTTTTAATAATTCTAATGGTAGCACACCACCACAATGACAATTTTATTGCGAAAACCACCACAGCGACAAATCTCACCAGGTCACTGTGATGGTCTCACTTTATACTGCTGCTCTGTTTCTGGGAGTTGTTCCCCCACCCTGAACCAACTCAACTTGGAGTTGGATATTTAGAGATGGGGGGTGCGGGGGGAAAAGTCCCCAGCAAAACAACACTTTGTCCCAATGGGAACAATGCCAACAGTCTGCATTGTTCCCGTTGCTGTTAGGCATGTCAACAACATCATTGTCGATGTGTTGACATGGAACCATTGTAATTCCCAGATATGCTATGGAGTCTTCCCTCCATTTTAAAATCTCTACCTGAGGTTCTAGTGCTGCTTTAGACATCAGAGCTCCTAGCTGCATTATTTCTGATTTGTTCCAGTTTATGTTAAGCCCCAAGACTGCTCTAAATTCTTTGGTGACAGATATAAGATTATTTATGGCACTGCAAGGGTTTTGTACAGTTACTAGCAAGTCATCAGCATAGTCAATATATTACAATTAAGCTTCTTGATTTTAATCCCTTCAATAAGATTATTACTCCTAATTTTGGCTAACAATGGCTGGATTGCTAATAGAAACAGACTAGGTGATAAAGGGAATTCTTACGCAGTTTCTCTTGCCAGTAAACAGGAATCAGATTTGAGTCCATTATTCAAGGTGGAAGCATTAGAGAATTTATACAGAGTCATGACTCAACTAACAGAGTAGTCAAGGAACCCAAATTTCAAAAGGACTGCTTTTACATAAGGCCATTCATTTAAATCGAATGCCTTTTTGGCGTCCAGCAAAATTAGCGCCATAGAATTTTTTGAGTTATTGGCAGTCCATAGTGCAGTAGAAACAGATTGGTATAAGAACAGCCTACTCACCCAGGCTGGGATATTCAAAAGGGTTGCACCATGCGCAACCCATCAATGTGCCCCCCAGTGCGATATTGAAAAGGGCAAGCTGAGCTGCCCAACTCATCCATAATGTATGTGGCACAATAGCAGGGGGCGTGTCCATGCATATGCAGTACATCTCAATATTCAGCCTGGGATGTGCGGCACATATGCTGGTGCACCCCCGCATTGCACCACACAGGGGGGTGCAAAGATGTGCCCAAAAATACAGGGAACAATTCGGGGACACCCACAGGTGGGCTGCCATGTTGCAGGGTGCAATACAGCAATCGCCTGCCTGTGGGTGGCCACCCGACCTCCCCAGACACCATATAGGTGCACACAGCTCTCTGGTGGTCCAATGGACCCACCCCCTTGCTCAATCATGGGGAGTAATATTAATGAAATCCCTGGTGGTCCAGTGGACCTGATCCCCCACCCGATCGCAGGCAGTAATACAAATAAAATCCCTGGTGGTCCAGTGGACCTTATTCCCTCGCCCAGTCTTGGGCTGTGCATTAAGTAAAATCCCTGGTGGTCCAGTGGACCATTTCCCCCTGCCCGATCGTGGGCGTAAGTATCTCACAATCCCTGGTGGTCTAGTAGAACGCCCCCTCGCCTGATCATGGGCACACACATACAAACCCTGGTGGTCCAGTGGTACCCTCCCTTCCCACCCACCCACTGCAGTCCCAACCCGCACCCCACCAGTCAGTGGCAGGTGGCAGCACCCTGCCTGCAAGCTGCCCGGCCTCCTGCTGACTGACAGCATGCGCTTGGCTGTACACCTATTGGTCCACTGCGTGGGCCAATGGGCATGCAGACCAAACTGTACTACACAGTCCTGAATTGTGAATGAACACTCATTCACAATTTGGGACTATAGCCAGGTTGGTCTGTAAACCCATTGCCCATGGAGTGGACCAATAAGCATACAGGCAAGCTGTCAGTCAGCGGCGAAGTGGCTGGGTGGCTTGTGGGTGGGATGCTGCCACCCGCCGCTGACTGGGGGCGTGGTGGCAGGGACTGCAGTGGTGGGTGGGGAGGGGTACCACTGGACCACCAGGGTTTGTATGTGTGTGCTTGCGATCAGGTGGGGGGGTTCTACTAGACCACCAGGGATTGTGAGATACTTATGCCCATGTTTGGGAGGGGGGAACAGTCCAGTGGACCACCAGTTATTTTACTTAATGCACAGCCTATGATTGGGCGAAGGGCTTAAGTCCACTGGACCACCAGGGATTTCATTTATATTACTGCCCATGAGCGGGTAAGGGGATCAGGTCCACTGGACCACCAGGGCTATTTTTAACATTTGCCCATGATAGGGCGGCGAGGAGGGGGAACTGCAGGGCATCAGTCCCCGATGGCTGCAGTCTGGCAGGGCTCCAGGTGCAAGTCAGTCGTGGGGGATCAGTGCACCGCATGCAAATGGGTCATAATGACATGCAAATGACCCCATGTGTGCCTTGCATACATTATGCCCTCATTTGCATGTGCAGTTCTGAATATCGGGATTATGCGCCTAGCACAAGTACACTTGCACTGGCGCATCCCCCTGTTCCCCTACTGCCTCTTGCACCAGGTGCAGTGCCACTGCGCCATGTGCAATGCTTGTGCCCTCAGTGCCATATTCAATGGTGCTGGGCCATGGTACAGTACAATTGAATACTGCCTGGTCCTCGCCCTGGCTCAACCCAGTTGAGCTGCACCCAGGCTTGTGCCACAGCCGGGCACAGTTTGAATATCCTGGCCCTAGTGTATAAAAATCATCTTATTTTACTTCAATATTGAGTCAATAGCAGTACATATGATGCAGAATATGTATTGCAAATGTTTCAGATAATGCTCCTTCCTCAGTGCTATATCTGTATCACAACCTTTTAAAAAATTTCAAAAAACATTTTTATATATCTTTTCTCAATTTGAAAAGTTAATAAAGGTATTAAATCAACAGGTTATTCTTACCGTGTCAATCAATTCCATCCACACCAATTGCATTACAGCATCTAATAATAAATTTGTACCACAGTTAATATTTGAAAATTGTTTGATGCTCTGGTTGCCTCTACAATAATGTATTTTAATACTCTTATTTACTATTAATTGTGTGTATATTTGCCTCAAATACACTAATTCTTATCTCCATCTTGAATATGTGTAAAAGCTTATATAAAGTATTGAGACAAATATTTATGCCATTTCCTATCATTTAACTTGTACATCATAGTGTAATACTCAATGGTATGCTTGGTTTTTAACCTCTGCTTTTCATTGTGATGTACAGCAAACATTTCCTCACTGACTGTAATTGATAGTCTTAAATAATTCTATTCTTTATTTTCCTCAGTAAAAATGGCATAACATAGGTTTTAAATAAGGTAAAGTGGTGGAATACCTTTAGACTGTCTTGTACTTCATATTTCGTCAAGTTTTTCAATAGGAAAGCAAACAGAAAACTGAGTCCCTTTAAGCGTTTATATAGTTTTGGGAACTCTATCAGTAATGCAGCCTGCAACAAACAGTGCGGTTTCAAAATGCTTACATTTTTCTCTTTTTTTTAAATTAGTTTGGGAAGAAATCCCTAAAGGGTTCAGAACTTACTTGAGTTTCTGCTGGAGTGGTGTGTGACCTCCCGCTTTCTCTTGGGTAATGAAGGTACCATGCCCGCTCCACGCAGTTATATTTATAGTGTCTCTGACCAGAATTGGGTGCTAGGCAACAGGCATAGCCACTTGATGAAATCTGACATCAGTGACATGTGCAGATGCACTGGGCGCCCTACCTGCATAGGCAGCACCAGAAAATGCAAAAAATCAGGCATCTGGTTGGATTGGTGCATTTCTTCTCTTTTATAACTCAAAATATAATTTTAAACAAAGGGGTCTCCAAAAAAGAAAGTCTAGATCTGTTTAAATCAGAGGAAAAGCAAATGAATTGTATAGACATCATGACCAAGACCACACAACAGGAGGTCACGGAGGTCACAAAACCCAAGAGTTGGTGAGGGTTAAAACGAGGTGAGGTATTTCTATCTTACCAATAAATATCAACCATTGTCACACTTAAAGTCCTTACACATACCAGTAAATGCACATAAATAACAGAAATGAAGTCTAAAAGACTATAAAATATAATGAAGGAATCTTACAGGTCAGTGAGGGCAATTCTACTGGTTTAACAATTTAAAAAAATGTATTATGTGACTTTATACCTAACTTACTCTCTTATATGATAGGTTGTCAATCAATAGAATCATTAAGCCCAAAACGTGGGTTAGTGGCCTCAAATCCATCTATATAGTATGCCTCTCTATAAAGTAATTTAGTCCTAAAATTCTCCCGAGTCAGGTAATACTTTCTATAGCCCAAAAAATCTGAGATAGGGAAGTTGGTGCTGTTTCTCAATAAAGTGTCTAGCCACTGGTGAGCTCAAATCATGCTGCCTTATGTCACTCTTATGTTCTATTATCCTATTTTTTAGCATTCATTCAGTTTTACCTATGTAGGTCATGTCACAGGGACATTTTAAAAGATAAACAACTCCTGTGCTTGAACAATTAAAAAATTGCTCTACTAAAATGTATTTGTCCCTTGCTATGTTTCATATCTTTTCTATTTTATATGTGTTGTGGCAGTGGACACAATGTCCACATTGAAAATTCCCTCTAATATCCGCCACACTTAAAAAGTGCTGTGGTCTATTGTCAGGCACTTTATGATCAGTTTTAACAAGTCTGTTTCCCGTTGTTCTGTTTCTTTTAGCAAACGTGAGCGATTTCTGGTTAAAATCTGAGCACCGATGGAAATGGCTTGCAACACATCCCCAATGTTTATTAACAATCTATTTGATGCTGAAAAATGCATCATTGTATGTTGTTGCAAAGACAATTTTGCCACTGCTGACCCTCCCCCATTCCTGGACTGACCTTCCAATAAATTTACCCTGTCCTTAGTTTCAATCCTATTGCTGGCTACCTGTAAACTAGTGTTCTGGTATCCCCGTCCTGGAATCTACTAATCATGTCATCCTTAACCCTATTGAACTCTAACGGGTCCATGCAATTTCTCTTTGCTCTCACTTTTGTCCAAAAGAGATAGAATCAATTCGTTTTTGAGGATGAAAACTGTCTACATGAAGGATAGCGTTCTTATTTGTAAGTTTTCTGTACAATTTAGTAACCAAACTATTATTGTCTTTATAAATCATCAGGTCCAGGTATGGAATTTCCTTAACACTGAAATTCATGGTGAAAATAAGATGGTCAGTACCGTTGTTTAAGTATGAGTTAAAATTATGCAATTCTTCCACTGTGCCTGTCCATATGAACAGAATGTCTATGATAAAACATTTACAAGTTCTAATTTTATTCAAAAATGGGTCGTTTTCATTAAATACATGTTGAAACTCAAATTGATTCATGTAAATATATGCGTATGATGTGGCCAAGCTGGATCCCATCGTCGTTCCCCTAATTTATAAAAAATAGTCTTTCTCGAACTTGAAATAGTTCTGAGATAAGACTATTTCTGCCATTTTCAGTATCAACTCATTAGATGGTTTCTCTTTCATCCTTTCCCTATCTAATGTTTGTTTTGATGTATCGCATCCCTGTTGGTGTGGAATAGATGTATACAAGTCTTTAAGGTCCCAGGTTACTAGAATACAGTCAGAAATATCTAGATCAGTTTCATTCTCTGTTTCTATAGTCTTAATATCAGAAGAATCTTTTACATATGCTTTTGTTGTTTCAGTTATAGGCCTAATGTGGTGCTCAATGAAAACTGAGATAGGTTCCAGAACTGAATTGATACCTGACACTATAGGCATGCCTGGTGGATCTCTAAGGTTTAAGTGAATGTTTGGTAGCATATAAAATAGTGGTATTGAGGGTGTATGTCTATATAATGCATCCTTTTCCCATTCAGTAATCCATTGTTTCTCATGCAATGATATTAATAGAGTTTTAACTAGGTCTTGGATCACTGCTGTAGGGTCCTTATCTAATAATAGATCATTCCTGCTCTCCCCTTAAAGGGTCATGCACATCTGTCTGTAACGTGTATAGTCCAGAATTACAACAGTTCCCCCTTTATCCACACTTTCGATAAAAATATTGGTATCATTCTCTAAGTTTCTAAGTGCACCATATTGATTAGCTGTAAGATTATCCTTAGCTCTTCTGTCTACATTTCTCTCATTTTTAAGCAAATTTTCTATATCCCTGTTCACTAGACTGATGTATGTTTCTATCTGGTGTGGTATTGTGGGAGGTATAAACGATGATTTTAAATGAAGTCTCTGATTTAATTCAATTTTTTTCTCCTGGTCTCATATATCTCTTGCTATTGTCTCCGGTAGAGTATCAAAAAAATATCTGAGAATGACTTACTGTTGAAACAACTATGAAATACATCCCCACCCATCTCCGGTAGAGCTTATCTGCTTCTTTGTTCATCATATGTATCTCTTGAAGAAAAGCTATATCAGCTTTAGAATTGTTTAAAAATTGTAGGATATTAGCCCTTTTAATTGGCAAACCTATACCATTCACATTCCTCAAAACAAATTTTAAAATGTTAACAAGCCTCCCCCCAAGACAGTATTTTGCAGAATGTTAAAGAGGGGTCACCTTTGGCTCCTCAAACAATAACTTCATAGCATTGACTGAAGCCTACTTAATACATTGACGGATATAAACATAGCAGTGGAGCACTTCATCAGTCAATTCAATGATGCCCGTGATACCCATGCACCCGTAAAGAAGACCAAGATCAAGGGTACCAACAATTTTTGGATTATACCTGATTTTACTGATTGAATGAAAATCAGGGACCACTTATGGCATGGAGCAAAAACTACTGGTAAGCAAGCTGACCTGCAGAAAAACAGAAGATCAAGAAACAACTGCATCCTGCTATCCACTCTGCTAAAAACAACCACTTTAGGGAGGCATTAAAAAACTTCTGGGGCCACAGTAAGAATTTTTGGAACAACTTAAAGGATGTCACAGGGAAAGACCATAAGGTGGTCCCGAATATTTTTAACATTAATGGTGTTCCTACTCTGGACCCATTGACCATTGCTGATATGTTTAACAAAGCATTTACTGATTTGAGTAGTGCCCTTCTACACAACTTCTTTGAGGATTCCACTTCCATCAGTGACCGAGGTTTAAAACACAAACACATGTCCCCTCCACCATTCTACTTCAAAGCAGTCCCCCACATCTGGCTAGAAAGTATCTTCGCAAGGTACTTGGGAAATCAAGGAAAAGCGGGGACTCCCTTGACCTCAAGCTTGTCGCCCTCACACTCGAAGAGATCTTGGTTCCCCTTATTAAACTGCTGAACTTATCCCTACGATTGGCTCCATTTCCCCAAATTTGAAAGTCAGCTTTGATAATGCCTGTGCATAAGAGTGGTGACCGGGCACTGCATTCCAACTATAGGCCAATCTCTATCCTGCCCCCCCATCCAAAGTACTGAAGTGTATCGTTGAGAATCAGTTGGTGGAATACCTCGATCAATACAGGATCCAATGCCTGGAACAGCAAGGATTTCGAAAAGGGCACAGCACCACCACCACTTTGCTGGAATTCACCAGTATCATACAGAACTTGCTTGATCAGGGTAGCCTCGTTGGTGCAGCCTTTATTGATTTAACAAAGACTTTTGACACCATCAATCACTCACTACTACTACAGTAGCTGACATCTATTGGCCTTGCTAACAAAACTACAACTGGTTCAAAAGCTATGTGTCTGATCACTCCCAGTAAGTGAAGATCGTTAATGCCACATCTGAACATCTGCCTATTCGCTGTGGGATACCACAGGTATCAGTACTTGAACCCCTTCTCTTTAGCATTTTTCTAAATGACCTATCTCACTCCAGCAATCAACAGATCCTTTTTTACGTGGATGACACTGTCATCTACACTACCCATCATGACCCTTCCCACCTTGAAAATCAACTGCAACTTGCTTTTGAGCAAGTTGAGGACTGGTTCAGAATGCACAAACTGGTGCTGAACTATGGAAAAACAAAGGGGATACTGTTCAACAGTGCTAAAAGTATGGAGGGGTAGGGCTATGACAGTGCCCTGGGAAGGCACTGATCCCCAGGCAGACTTGATAGACCATTGGGCCTATTCTGCTGGCTTTTTAGTATGTTAGTAAGTAAACACAAATCCTACCCCCCTTTTATTATCAGAAACCGTTTAGGTGCTCCACTTGAACAAGTAGATCATTTCAAATACCTGGGGATAACTGTGGACTGCTCCCTTTCCTACTCTAAGCACATTGAGAATGTGGCCAGAACAAGTAACATTAGAATAGGGCTCCTACACAGATACAAGCGAAGCTTGACAACCAAAGCCCTAAGAACAGCAATCAGTAGCTCAATCATCTCCATTATTGACTACAGTCTTGTCATCTACAGCTCTGCAGCCCCTACCTCCCTCTGCAGCATAGCAGTGGCTCTCAACAGAGCCTGCAGGTTGCTCACCGCCTCCCACCGCCTCATGCACACCTGTGACCTTTTGAGCAATCTGAATGGCTACAACTTAACAATATAATTTGCTATCAAACCTGTCGGTTAGCCAAAAAAACACTTCTTAGATTCATACCTCCTGGAGTTGTAAACCTTCTAAGCCTATTCTTGGGCTCACAGCACACCAGAAACTCTGTTCATCAACTTTTCACTGTTCCAAGATGCAGAACTACCCAAGGGCAGTGGTCGTACTCTTACTGGCCTCCCCTCTGGTTCAACAACCTTGGTGTAGAGCTCACCACTGTTCCAAAACTGAGACCTTTCAAAAATCTACTACGACAACATCTGCTAGAGACTAGTACCTGTGACTGCACCTGATAAAAGCTTTTTTTGTTTTCATTGATTCTGTCCCAGCTCTCCCCTAAGTTACCTCTCTGCCCCGCACCACCAACTTCTACCTTCTGTCCTTCCCTCCAATCATTCCTCAATCCCCTACTAAGGCACATGTCCTCCTCCCCTTCCCCCCTTTCACCCATGCTCTCCACTGCCCTCCTCCCCATCCCCACCCCTCACTGTGCTTCCTCTGTCTCTTACTTGCTGTGCAAGTATCCCTTCCCTTTAATCCGACAAAGCCGCCTTAGGCTGCTCCTGTCCTCACTACTGATCAAGCTTTCACCAAGACAATTGTTAAACGTGTTGTATAATATTCTTCTCTCTTACCATAGCATACTGTTTTTGAATGCTTAAATTTTTCTTATTGTATAATCTGCTTAGCTAGTGACTCTTGTACTGCTCCCATTGTATGTCTTCCCACTCTTCTGATGTGGAACCTCTGTAAATGAGTGGTTCCTGCGCAAAGGTATTATAATCCAAGATTGAAATAAATAAATAATAAATACATAAAAATTTATCATCCGAGCCATAAATTTGAATACAAAATAATGTTATTTAAATAAGTTGTTGAGAATCCTAATGTTGCAACCCCTCCAATCAGAGTTTTCTTAAATTCAATACATTCCCTATAACTTACTAAGGCTTAGTGTTTAACATAAAGGCAGTAAATGCAATATAAATACCAGTAAGAAAATAATTATTTTTCAAAGCCATATACTAATAAGGTAAGTGAAGTATATAAAATAACAAAAAGAATTCAAAACACTGTTCTAAAAAAAGTCATTTAAATAAAAAAAGTGTAACTTTTTAGTACTTTCCAGAATTCTGTCCTCTAGATATAAAAGATTAGCAGTGCTGACTATAACTATAGCAATATGCCCTAACATCTAATAGCATAACAATACTAAGCTAGCCATAACTTATAAAAAACAGTCTTGAGAATAATCTTAACTGCGAATTGCTAATGGATAGGATGTTAAGTATCCCGGGTTCAAAAAATCACCAGACAAACAAACTGGACTATACTAGGGATTTTTGCATGTGTAATCATGAACAGTATTACTACTGTGAATGGCCAGTAGATATTCCAAATGAAGACTCAAGAAAACAATTTTCACAAAACTGTTCAGTGTTAACGTCAAATGAAGTTAAGCAATTTGTTTCAGGTTTGGAGCACAGATACTGTAGCTTAGGTAGTAATGATGAAACCTTCCAAGTTTCATCAGTCTTCATAACTTAGGGAAATATTTGCAAGCATACGTTAAAATATGTTAACCTTTGAAACTGCTTTTGGTACTACAGGCCATTTTCACATAAGCGTTCAATGGTGTATAATATACCAGAGATAGCATGGAGGATGGCCGGTCCCTTTGAGATAGATTTGGAATCTCCATGAAGAACAGATTACTGATGTACAGTACACTGCAGTGGCCAAATCAGCTTGTGGATAATAAGAAGTTTAAGAATGCTTCAACTGCCAGACTGCGAGGCAAGCGCTATAGATGCAATAACTACCATGTTCTGAAGAAGTGACTTTAAGTCAAGAAACATCAGCATTGATTTGGGTTGAAGTTAAAATAAAAGAGAACAATTCTAATATTGGTTATTGAATTCCAAACATGTTGACCCCAAATAGAAAAAGAAGCCCTCCCAACCTAAGGCTTTCTTGAAGGAATAAATTAAAATCCCTCCGATCTCAGTCCAGCTCTTGTTGACTTTATGGGTAGCGTACTCAAAATATAATCCAGGACTTTCCCTTTACAACATTTAAACCTGAGTCCTATTACATGTATAACCCAAGTGACTTCTGCCCCCCCAGGATATTTGGCCTATTAAGTTAATCCGAATCTATGCCATAATGGTGAACACTGAAAGGCAATCGCCATTAGGGCAACTGTACATACCCAAAAATCAATTTTGGCAATGTACCCCCCCCCCCCACCGGTGCTAGGGACTTAGATTTTTTTGATTTATGTGGGTGACAGTGCCCCCCGCAGCACTCTATTTAAATATTCTCAACTCCAGGGGGCTGCATGTCGGGGGTGTGCGCAAAACCCAAATAAAAATAAATTGGGGCCGGGCACAACAAAATATACATGCGCCCAGACCCGAACCCAGCACCCTCGGAATAACAGCCCACCACCCACCCACTATGCCACAGGGCCAGCTCACCAGCCCACTGAAGCACCATGCCTCAGAAACCACCCCACCCGTTCCTCCCCTTGGTCAGTGTGCTCACTCCCTCCCCCATGCATATACATGTAGTGACATCCTGTCACTATATATATGACCCCCCCCCCCATCCGGTCACCTTCCCTGGTAGGTAGCCCTGTTGACATGTGCCATGATTGAGTCACCATTTTTGTATGTGCCCAATCATGGTCTCCCATGTCATGGGATACCATTAATCCAATCTGCCTGGGTACCTCCCAGTCAGCTGGATTGCCTGGGAACTCTGAGGGGGGAGGGGTGGCCAGCAGCTGGAGACATGAGCCGTAGCAAGTTGTTTACTCCAGTTTAATCAGTCATTTGGGAGTCACTGAAGAAACTGCATGCAGATCCACTGAGAAGTTGTGAGGTCTAGTTTGGAGTTTGCCACCTCATCTCAAACAGTAGGATCCTGGTGGCAGTCATCTCATCGTGCTCCCCTCCCATGGGATGGACCATGTATGATCAAAGGAAATGAGCTAAATAAACAACCTCTAGGGTAAATGTAAATTGAATATAGAATGGAACAGGTACTTCAGTCCCCCCCCCCCCACTGTTGGGTAGTAGTAGGAGGAACTCTGTAATGGAATGTCCTGGATTTGGCCAGGAACCCTTTGTCTCGTGGGGGCTGGTGAAGTAGTGGGTGAGGTGGCAGGACTCCCAGAAGCTTCAGTCCCCCAGTGAGAAGCACCTCTCATACCCTCCTAAATTGTGTAGTGAGCCACACCGGTCTTGGGCCAGCTGGGGCCAAAGTCAGGCAATGGTAGTGTACTATATGCCTATGGACCCTTGATATGTCTGTATAATTCCACAGGGTAACAGACATACAGGAACCTAGTATGGCTGCCCTAGACCTTCCCTTAGTGGCAGCAGTGAGGTGGTAACCCTGGTGTAGGAGTCAGTATGCACTTATGGAAGGAAGCCATGGGCTGCTGCGGTGTGCCAACCGCACATCAAAACATTTACAGCAAAATCTCCCCCAGCAACAATTCAACAGGTTTAAAAATTGTCACTGTGGGGGACCTAGGACAGAAATGTCACCCTTTCACCATGCCCCCCCAAATCAACTCCAATTTAGAGTTGATAATCCTTTAGAAGGGAGAGTGCAGGGGGCACAGCCCCCGAGAGAAACACTTTAATTTCAGACAGGCGAAATTTTGTCTGTCGACATTGGGGATCTCGCTATCCTGAACTCCGACAATGGTGTTGTCGATTTGGCATAGGTAAACCAGCTGCTGCATACATTGTAAGCTCCTGTGCCCTGTCTATTTGTCTGTGATGGTAAGTAATTGAGAACCCACAGATACAGACTCTGTGTAAATTTACCACAAGTTGAATGTGTGTTAAAATGTCAGCAAATATCTGGAATGAAACTGTGCTCCTGAATTGTGTGCAACACAAAGAAACTGAACTCTTATTCTATCGGAGATCTGTGCCCCAAAGTCAAACCTCCCAAAAGGGATGCTGGACTTTGATATTGACCTCTCCCCTCTGTGGAATCTGAAACTAAAGACTTTCTCCTGCTGGAACTTTATTTTTGTATCAGTCATCATATGCTCATGAACTTTTATTTTATTGACTGGGGATTGTTTAGATTTTATATTGGATTGCACATACCCTTGATAGTTCCTAAGTGTTTTGCCTGATAACTCCCTTAATTTACAGCATCTCCCTGAAAACCAAAAAAAACGGACCTGCAGCCACATATAGAAAGTGGCAAACTCCTAACATCTGTCTCCTGCTCATCCTGACTCTTGTCCTTCCGATGATTGGACCACTCACTCCTGTAGACCGCTCACTTAGAGATGCTGCCATTTTCCCAACATAATTATTCAAAACACTACAGGAAGCACCAACAGAAACACACATTAGGTGCTTCAGTCCTTCAGAGGAGTCTTGACATGCTGGTAACCATAGTAACACCCAGCAAGCAACTCCACATAAAGAGACCTCCTTAAACATTTCACCACCGTAACTGCCTTACACCACACTTCTACAGCACACTACACACTCCTTGGATCCATATATTAAAAAAATAACAGATAGGGCACTGTGATTGCTTGGCTATAATACCATCTCAAGGTTCTGGGGACATGGGAACCTCTCGAGCTTCCAATGTCCCTAGAACCACTCAATGGCATTATAGCCTTGTAATACAGTTCCCTATCTAATATTCTATTTATAATTGTTGTTAAGTGCATCAGTTATCATTTGCACTCCAGCAGGCCCCAACTCAAAGCTAACCAATGTTCACCCCACCGTGGTATCCACTGCACCAAGAGTAGAGCTCTCCTGCTTATAGTCTTTGGGGGGAAAGTCAGTGCACCCACAAAAGGGAGAACAGACTTTTAGGGAGGGCCCTATGAGCTGCTGTTTGTGTTTAATTGCATATAGAATAAAGACCCCCTACTCCACTTGCCCTTTCTGCCCCTCCCTTAAAAAAATCATGTTGCATTGCTTTAGTTTTCGTGTATTCTGTTACTGTGGGTTGAGCTTGTGCAGTAGGCAGGTGGACATATTATTTCCTAGGCAGGACAGGTCTGACTGCATGCCAGGTTTTCCCTATCCCTACTGCAGGAGGAGGCACTGTGTCATTTACAATTAATCTCAACCCAAAGCTGCCTGCAGCACAACCCTAGGCCAGTACTCTGTCAGGCAAAGAAGAAGAGGAACACTGAGGGCACTGGGGTGAGAATGCTTTGCATCGCCGCATCTAGGTAGGCAAACATTTGTCCAGGCTTACCTTAAAGGCATGTAATGTCTTCATGTGCATCCTCTTTACTGGTAGGTGGCAACCTAGGTTAATTACCCTTAGGGAGAAAAACTGCCTCCTAACTTTATCTCTGAATTTACCACCACTGAGCTTTAGGGAATCCCTGCTACAGGACACCAGATCAAAACTGTCTAATTGTTCCATCTTGTGAAGACCTTTAGTATGAGAAAGAGTTCAATCCTGTGAGAAAGAGTTAGATCATGTCCCTTCTCAGCCTCCTTTTCCCAGGGTAAACATGTTAAGGACCTCCAGCCTCTCCTCATAACTTTTGCCCCCCATATCCTGGATTTTTTTGATGGCCGTGTTGCAGTCAATCAACTGACTCAATGGGTCTGATTTTCAAAGGGCTTGGAATGACGCAAGGGAGCTGCATCGAAAAATCTTTAACTTAAGTGTGGACTTGCATCAAAGTCTGCATCAATTGCAATTTTCTATCGCACCTTGCATCAAAAGGTGGAGTGCCTGTGTTAAACTGTCTTGTGTCCAGGATGCGTCAATAAAAGTGGTACACCATGCCACAATGCAGATTGCATCAAACAAAGTTGCCATATCCCCTTTTTTTGGATTTTATAAGGTGAAGCTCCAAGATTTGCATCAAAGATTTGCTGCACCTGTTAGACTAGGGTGAAGCTGGTCTAAGCAAGAGTACTGCATATAAATAGGGCCATGCTAAGCAACTGGAATGTGAGTCACTACTGAGGAGCTACTGCGGCAGAACAAGCACCAGAGGGGTGACAACTGAGAATGTCAGAACTAGCAGCCTTACTAGCCATCCAGCTGGCAATGTAAAGGTGGTATAGATGTCCCTGGTGGCACCTGCACGGGGCACAGAGTGAGGCCCCAGCACAGAGGGAGGGTAGATGTTGGCAGAGGTATCATGCAATGGTGTAGAGGATGCAGATATTGTTCTGTGACCTGACAGATGAGCAGTGCATGGCATGATACCAGCTTCCCTGGGATGCCATAATGGAGCTCTGAGAGGAGATCTGGGAGGACCTGCAAAGCCAAACTCACAGGGGGGCACCTGATACCTGTGGAAGTGAAGGTGTCTGTAGCACTGTGCCTCCTGGCAACAGAGACCTTCCAGAACCCCATGGATGACACTGTGGGCATCTCACAGTTTGCAGTGTCAAAGTGCTTGAACCAATTCCAGAAAGCCCTGCTGCACAGGACAAACAGATACATCACCTTCCCTCAGGATGTGCATCAGCAACATGCTGTTAAGCAGGGATTTTACACCATTGCGCATTTCGTGTCCTAGGTGCTATGGATTGCACACATGTGGTGATACAAGCACCAACAGTTGATGCAGATATATATATATATATATATATATATATATATAAACAGGAAGGGGTACCATTCAATGAATATCCAGGTTGTGTGTGACAGCCAATGCCAAATCCTGAATGTGGTTGCCTTGTACCCTGGTTCTTGTTATGACTCCTATATATTTCGACACAGTGGGCTGTGTGAGGCCTTTGAACATGGAGACATACAGGGAGGCTGACTGTTAGGTAAGTGCATGACTCGGGAAGCATGACAGCTGCTCCAGGCACTGTCACACAAGCTACCCATCAGCATGCTGTCAAGGTGGATCCCCACGGGAGTGGGCTGTGGTGGAAGTCCTGAAAGAGGCATTGATGCAGTAGCCCATCATGTGGCATGTTGTTGCAGTGCACTGATGGTTGAGTGGAAGGCATACAGGGCTGTATGTGGACACTGTTTGCTACTGAGGTACCGCATGCCCAAGGCGGAAAGGAGAGAGAAGTGGCATACAGGGACTGCATGGGGGCATGCTGGGGCAGACACCGGTATCACCATGTGATTAATCTGGCCTTGACAGTCCCTCAGATGAGAGTGGGTACCCACAGCAGCCGTGGCTCATGACCCCCATTAGTTATCTGGAGACAGAGGTAGAGCAAAGGTACAGTGAGGCACACACAGCCACAAGGGCTGTCATTGAGCACACCTTTGGACTGTTGAAAATGTGATTCTGTTGTTTGGACTGCGCGGGCGGAGCACTGCTGTACATGCCTACAATGGCCAGCAAAATATTTGTGGCATGTTGCATGCCACACAACGCTGCACTGGCACACCACATCAGCATGCAGGACATGGACACACAACCCTGGAATGATGAGGAGGATAATGCTGACAGCCTCACTGACACCGTATCTGGGCAGACAAAAAGGAGACCAGGCACTCCAGCAGCAGGACAACGTGCCAGAGTGAACCTCATCAGGAGTCACTTTGCCTAATGACCTCCAGATATGCCATGGTAACAGGGCCCTGCTGAAGCAGGTCACCACACATGGATGAGCTGCAGCACCTGACGCAGGAAGACCACCATGTTGTGTGCAGGGTCCTGGCAGGGAGCAGCTGCATATTAATGTCCATACTGAGCATGAAGGATACCACCATGTGACCATCCAGGCTCAATGATGCAGATCACACTGGACAGCTGATATTGTAGCAGAAGCAGCAGCTGAACTGAATGTGTACATGGACTACCTAAAAGATAGGAAGTGTGCCCAGGTGAGGCCATACAGAGAGATCCCCTCACCTGGGGCAGCCACCTGGGAGTGGAAGCATTTTGATGGTAGTGTGCCCACTTCCAGAAGGTAGTCCCAGGTGAGGGATTATGCAGCACTTGCATCCTGTGAGATAATGGTGTGTAGTGCAAAGTACATGTGACACACCAGGCAACATGTGTCATTGGCCATACAGACATACTCGACATACTGGAAAAGGTGACTGTGCAGGGTGGCAAATAGTGGGGCCTGGATGAGATCCCACATTGGTCCAGAGGCAGCATGGTGCAGTACAACGGTGATAAGTACTATGGGTCACCAGATCCCTGAGCATGGTGGCACCCAGTGAGTGCCTAGTGTCAGGATGTGGTAGGGGCCGTGGGACAGGGGGAACATATGACCTTTGGGGGAAGGAGGACACAAACAGAACAGTGTGTTGGAGGGCAGTGGCATGAGGTGATGGCTGCTGCCTATGCACCCTGTAATGCTTGGATGTGGTGGCTGCATGATGTATGAGGTGGAAGGCATGGCATTCCTTATACTGTGGTGCTAGGGGCCTGCTGGTCAACCACAGAGAGTAGGTTCTGCAGAATGCCAGAGACCAAGGAGTTTGAGGCTTGTGCCAGGAGACATGGGTGTGGACGAAGATTCATGCTACTAAACATGGGGGGTAGTAGTGTGACAAAGAGCAGAGTGGTGTAGGTGATGGAAGTGTGAGCTTCAGTATGCAGGGGATATCCTTAGGGGACAGCAGGTGTCATGTGCCACCTAGTGGGGTATTGCACCACTGGCCATCTGGGTGAACAGGGGTGGGCCTACAGGAGCACTGCAGTCATGCTGTAGATGAGGGGCAGCCATGTAGGAGACCCCATAGGGAGGTGAAGGGTTGGCGGTGGGGTAGAAACTGAGAGCAATGTGTTGTGTCAGGAACCAGGAGGGGTGCAAAGGGGGCAGATGGGGGGGTTATGACAAGTAATGTTGCAGGGAGCGTTACCTTGGAGGTACATGGAGCTTTTCCAGCAATTTTCTCACAGAATGATGTGAAATGCATACAAAGTCAAGGAAATTTTTGCCGCAATTTGTGGCAAGGGGAAAACGATTCATTCTGCATCACACAATGACACTGCCACTGAATGCAGACGTAAACACGGAAACCATGTGGATTATACCAGTGTGCTGCGGTGGAGTACCAGAAAGGTAGCAAACTGCATCACCTGGCATCCATGGCATGAGTGTGTCATAGCAGCTACCTGTATTGCATCTGTACATACCAGTATAATGGCAGAAAGATGGGGATGGGCCCCTAACTTAACAGAGGAGGAGATAGCCCTCCTAGTTAGTAGTGTCCAGCAGTGGGCACAAGTACTGCTGCCCCCCCCCCCGGAGCAAACAAAAAACCCGACAGAGGGATAGGTTATGGCAGATTATTGCAAACAAATTAAAGGGACACTGTCAACCCCCTTAGGTCTCAAAGTTTCCCTAGTTTAACAAACTATGGTCAGAGCCGATATGGCTATGAAAAGCTTTTGGGATGCTTTTATCCATTATTTCTAATGAGTTGCACAATGCAGATCTGTGGAGAGGCAGTTTCAATGTAGTCTTCTTTTTACACATTTTTACAATGTATTCCTAGAATATGCCTGCTGATTGCTATATATTTAGCCTGGATAGTTCACAGAAGAAATGGCATCTTATTTTCAGTGGGGCTCTACATCTACACAATATTATGCTGCATTGTGTAAAATCAGAACACACTAAAAACAATATTTTACATATGGGGGATATATTAAGTGCTGGATTAATGCACAAGCAGAAAGATGCATTGCACAAAGAGGGTGCACTGGTCGGCACTGATACACTATTCAAAGAGAATGCGCCACTGGTACAGGGTGTGCATACAGTGAAGCCCACCAGGATGAAGTGCAGCACTGCAGAATTCTGCAATAGAGTTACTGCAGCAAACAATGCAGTTTCAAAGGGAGTTAATCCCTTTTGTCATGCAGTAAACCTGTGACACTGTGTTTCATCCTGGTGGACTTCATCGTTCATGTTGAAAATGTGACCCTGCACGGGAGCCAAGGTGGCAGCCAAGTCAGGTGCATCCAGGGTGACCCCAACTGAATATGCACCACAGCCCCCATGGGCGATATTCAGCCCAGGAATGCAAATGAACTAAATGAGCATGCAGGGTGCAAAGGAGCCTTATGCATGCTCATTACCAGCCCATTTGCATGTTGGCATGGGGATGAATGTGCCGGAGCAGCTCTCCCCCCCAAGCCCTGACCCTGATCAGTCCCATGTGGGACAGGCCCTGAAGTTTCTGGTGGTATAGGGGCACCCCTCCACCTGTTCCATCAGCCGCAATTGTACTGGAGTCCAGGCTGTATTGGTTCCATATTGTAGGGACACCAATGCTATCCCTAATTGCACCTGAATACACCTACAGTCCATGTCCATAGTGTAGTGGTCCAGCTCTCCCTCAATGGTGCACAGATACCCCCCTTCCTGCCCCCTCTGCCCATCCCATTGCAATGACTGGTACTGTAATGGGATCATACCACTCTATCGGTGGGTGGCAGAGCAATTGCAGTAGGATGCTGGAATGTGTTATATGTAGGCATGAGCTGTGTGTGGGTGATAACACCCAGTGGCCATACTCCTCAGACAATGGCATGCGGATCCATCATCCCGTTGCCATTGCACTGCTCAGTGTGGGTGATGGCCGATGCTATACCCACTCACACAGGTCCCAAAACAGGCATGTTACAGTAGACCTCCCATTCATTTGTAAAATTGGGGAACTGTAGATGAACTGTCTATAGCCTGAAGTGTACACTGTAGATGTCATTACAGGATACTGCCCCACATGGCACTTGGAATACTTCAGCAGTCCAGAGGGTGGCATGTTACACAGGGAAACAGGGGAGAGTGTGGACTTGCAGCAGTGTATGACAGCAGGAAGATACAGCATCAGCAAGGCATGCATTGGCGGTATGTAAATTCCCTCTTCAGTTTGTCAGGGCTGTACACACAGCTGTATACAGTGGTGGATCCAAAGCTGGCATGGTGCCCCAATGCATGGTACAGCCAGTTGTGTCATTCCAGAGTGCAGGTCCCCAGCCTGGGTTCAGTGCAGTCAATGGCTGGCCATGGCAGGGTGTGAAGGGTAGTGCCAGTCTTTGCAACAGGTTGTGTATGGGGGAGTGAGGGTGTCTGTGTACAGGGGTAGTGGATGGGAGTCCTCCAGACTTTGGATATGGACCATGGTTTCCTCTGGTGCAATTGGGTCTGGAGAGGCCCTACACTATGGAGCTCTTCGGGGATGGAGTTTGCTAGATTGAGGATGGAAAGGGGGTACCTCTAGTCCACCAGGGCTGCCAGGCTGCTGTGCACCTGGGTGCACATCTGCAGCCTGCCTGTGGGTGGCTGGCCAGGTTAGGCCATCTATTCATGGCCTAACTGTGGGCCGCAGTGCTCTGGACTATGAGGGGCACATTCCCACTGAATATGCTGCAGCACAACATATGCATGGGATTGCTCCCTCGACTTGAACGGCATACCAATTGTGTGTGCCCTGTCCCATTCCTTTGTAGTCGGCACATCCCACACATTTAAATATCACACTGCTGCACATTGTTGAATTTGTGCGGAACATCTCCCTTTTCCACTGGGATGCACTGTGCATCTCTTTTGAATATGGGGGCCTTGGACTAGGCAGGCTGAATAAATACATTATAAAAATGGTAACATCATGACCCCACTGAAAACAAGATATTGCATCTAATCTAGGACAGCCTGAGTAAATACAGTGCAAAAAATGTGTAAATGAGCATCCCTGTGACAATGATATGTAGCATCTTCCCTGCCCTATCCAGGATAATATAGGATGAAAAATATTCAGTGCTCCCAGATCCAAATAACCATTACTCTGTCAGAAGCCCTCATTGTCCCTGTGTTTTCCCCACAAAGGCAGAATCAAATCCCTATATAAATACATGTAGATTTTTCCATGAGCCACTGGTTCCATATTTATGACTTTGTTCTTTATTTATTATATCAGCAGCCTTTAATTAGGAAAAGAGCTCTGATTTACTGCTCAGTAGTAATATTATATGTCATGATGGTCTTGGAATGATTTGGATTTATATGCTATGCATAAGGCATAATGGGGGACTATATGAAATAACAAATATCAAGCTCATTATTTCATGAACTATACTCAAAATTAGTAATCATAAGTCAGACAAGCTTTCAAAAGATGCTAGTAATGCCTTTAAATGAATTTATTGCAAATAAAGGCACACACACACACGCACACATATATATATATATTCATGGCAAAAAACTCCATTTAGTGCATTAGTTAGGGTTGTTTCACAGCAACAAAAGTGGGGAAATTCAGTGTTAGGGTTGCCACCCCTTGCACTCCAAGCCCACCCCGTCCCCACCAACAGGCATCGGGGTGTGCGTTGGGGTCATCGGTCCTAACTCTCACCCCATCCCATGTGTAAACAAGCTGAGGTGGTGCAGTATAGGAGAATGGGATGAGAGTTAGGGCTGATGACCACAACGTACACCCCGATTCCTGTTGGTGGGGATGGGGTGGGCTTGGGGTGGCAACCCTAACACCAAATTTCCTTGCTTTTGTCACTGTGGAACAACCCTAACTGATGCATTAAATGGATTTTTTTGCCATGAATTTCCCTTCTTTTTGAGAATGAGCACTATAAATAGTGAATGGAATGTGGTAGTGGGAGCGCGGGGCCCCACCATGTGATTTTTTGTGACATAGTAACGCTAACAGTAATACAAATGCAAGCGCAAACGGTAACGCACATGGTGATGCAAATGTAAATGATAACTTAAACGGTAAGAGAAACGCAAGTGTAAACATTAATCAAAACAGAAATGGTAATACAAATGGTAATGCAAATGCGATAACAGCAACAGAAATGCAAATGGTAACAAAAACAGTAACATAAATGCTAACGCCAACAGAAGCGCGAATGGTAAGAAAAATGCAAGCAGTAACACAAATGCATACAGAAATGTAAACGATAAAGGCAACGGCGCTGCAGAAAGAAACAGTAATGCAATCGACAATGGAAATGCAACCAAAAATGCAAACGCTAAGGCCAACAGAAACGCAAATGGTGACGAACACTCAAACGGTAACGCAATTGGAAGCATAAACAGTTACAGTAACAGCAATGATGATGGCAAAGCAAACAGTAATGTAAATGGAAGCACAAACACAAGTGCATACGGAAATGCAAATGGTAACTTGCATGGTCACGGTACCACAATTGGAAACGTAGATGCTAACGGTAACACCAACGATGACGCCAAAGGAAACACAAATGCAAATGGAAGCGCATACGCAAATGCAAATGGTAATGCACACAGTGATGCAAAATGAAATGCAAACAGAAAGAGTAATCGAAACGTAAATGGTAACAGTAATGCAAATGCAAGCGCAAACGAAAATGCTAAGGGTAATGCACACGGTGGCATAGACGGGAACGCCAATGCAAGTGGAAATGCTAACTGTAACAGTAACGAAAGTGCACACCCTTTTTTTACCCAAAAGCTGCATTGAGAAACACAGTGAATACAAAGAATGTATGCATAATAATGGGCCTCGGAGCAGAAAATGAGCACTTGGATTACTAAATTGCTTATATCTCAGGAACTGTACAACGTAGAAAAAGAATTCAAATTTCATGTAATTTATGACTTTCCTGGCTAGTTTTGCACTTAGCCCCTAGCAGGGGCTAAGCATTTTTCTGACGAAAAGTCCGTTTCAGGAAACGTTTCAAAGATACGGGCCCCGAGATGCGTGGCGGACACCTTAATGTTAGTCTATGGGAAAAATAGTCAACTTCGGAGTACTGTAACTTTGCAACTCTCTAATATTTTGTCACCAAACTACCAAAGGACACATCTGTGGGATCTTGGCTTTCGTCCCTCCAAATTTCAGCCCAAAAGACCTAACCGTTCTTTTTGCAGCAGGGTGGCAAAGATTTCCTATTCTTTTTAGCATAGTGTCGCAAATCACAACACTTTTGCAAAACTAATCACGAAAGTGTCACAAGTGTGACACTACTTTGTGACACTACAGTTGACAAAAATTTGAAAAACATATTTCTGGGGTGTTTAACCACCCCCCCAAAAAAAAAAGACATGGCTAGCATCCTCAGTGCTTGACTAGGTGAACACAAAAAGAATTGTGCCCCTAGAGGGTCCCAAATTTAAATGTCAAGCATTTCTGTGACCAGTAACTGAAAAAAAAATGGCTGACTCACGACACTACAGGGGTCATTTGCGACACTAAAAACTGCATTTGCGACACTGTCAAACTTTTTGTTCACTTTTTCCATTGACTATAATGGGAAACTTGTTTTTTGAATAACTTTTGAACCGTTTAACATTTTTTCATGAAAACTTTGAAAGGCACATGGGGAACCCAGCTGCATGTTTCCTGAAGGTTTCAGACCAGTCACGCAAACCGTACAACCTGTAGGTAACAGCAAAGAATGCACAAAAAAGCATAAATGTGACTTTCTATTGTGCTTTATAGCTCCACAACCGTATATCCAACTGTTATAAAACTTGGCAGATCCCAAGATCAATGGTACTGCTCTGTGCCTGCCAAATTATAGGCAAATCCATCATATAGTGCCAAAGTTATTAAGCAGCAAAATTTCACACTTTAACCTTAAATGGGGTACTCAACCCTAACTGTAATATGTGTATGTGTATATATATATATATATATATATATATATATATATATATATACATCACACACACACACACAAATGCTATTTTTGCATCTTATAATTGTTAGTTTTCAGACAAATTCTTATAGACTTTTTTCTGTCCACCTGATGGAATCTTGAATGAGTTAAGTACTGCAAATGTTATTATTTTATCAAGGCCCTGATCCAACAACTCAGTAAATACACACTCAGTATATCATATCATAAAATGACAAAATACAGTCTTCTGTTTGCAGTTGTTTGAGCAGGAATTTTATTAATTGTATAAGTTATTTTTGTTACATCTATGTTGGTCCTTTGCTCTTCACCATTTATATTACAATGTAGATGTCCCCATCAAAGAAGCACAAATACACCTATTCGCGGATGATACAGTACTCTATGCTAGTAGCCCCACAACAGAAGCAGCCTGTAAAGCCCTTCAAAATGAATTTAATCTGCTGCAACATCAGCTTATAAATCAGAAACTGCTCTTAAATGCAAAAAAAAAAAAAACAAAGCAATGTTCCTCTTGCCCCTTCAAAATGAAATAAATCCTGCAATTGCTGGGTTACTCCTGCAGATCATTACCATTCTAGGTGAGCAGTTGGACTAAGTACCAAAGTTCAAGTACCTAGGGGTCTGGTTAGACCATAGACTTACTTTCACAGATCACTTAGAAGAACTGGCAAAGAAACTTAGACAAAGACTTGGTCTGTTCTTTAGGATTAATAATCTCACAAAATACGCTAAACTGAAACTGGTTCAAACTACCTTTCTTTCCCCTATTGAATTACGCAGACTTTCTATATAGTCAAGGACCTGCAGGTACCCTAGCCAAACTCGATATGCTTTATCACAGAGCCATAAGATTTATCACGGGTCTTCCATACTCAACCCACCACTGTGCATTGTACATGGCAGTGGGATGGTCATCCCTTGCTTACAGACGGCATAAAAATGCTGCGGTTTGGGACATACAGTACAAAGCTATCTCAAATAAACTCCCCTAGTATATCTCTGTCTGTTTACCTTTGTGCACTCTGGGGAAGTATGCCCTGAGAAACACCTCATATATTTACCTTTATGTTTACAAAGCAAAATCTCGTATTGGCAGAGCAGCCATCAACTTTGTGCTCCCTCAACTGTGGAACAAGCTGCAAAAAACTTTGAAATTAACTCACCCCATCAGCCTAGCAGCTTTTAAATCTCTATATCTACATCATAATAAGGAGTCCTGTGCCTGTCTACCCTAAATAGTGACTCCTATAAGTCCAAGCACACTCTAATTACTACTGTTAAAAGACTGATCACATCTATAATCGACTCTTCCCTCTCTCCTTTTCTATCCCCATATCCACCCCTTCCACATTCCCTCGACCCTGGTTCCAGCTCTAAATTCTCCATACTGTATCACTATATATCTTTTTATATTAGGTTTTATTTGTGTTCGTTGCACCTGATATGTATATTTCTTTATTTTTATGAAAAAGTGTGTCCTACCCAAAACTAGCTGTATCTTCTGTTCCAAACATATACTACTGTCAATGCTACCTGCTGATACTTTGTATATACTGTATTATTGTGTCTCACTTTATTTGTATTATTACTATTTTCTTGTGTGTTGCATCCCATGTATATTGTCCCTTGTTCCTTGTTAACAAACCCAGGTCCACCTCGAAAATGAGCTTGCTCAACGGTGATTGCCTGGTTAAATAAAGACTTTGATTGATTGGTTGATTGATTGATTGGTCCAATAAAAGGTATCAAATCATATGATTCTGCATCACTCATGGTTTGGCAGCAGTTAATGCATTAGATGAGGTCTCCCTTGCCAGAGTTTGACTGTTTCTCCCCCTCCCCCCTTCAGACGCACACACACTCTCTCTATTACTGTAAGAGATCTCAGTAGCTCTTATCTGTTATGTTTGGGAAGCAGGCCACAGCCCTTTCTGTCAAAAAAATATATATATGACACATTATTCCACTTAAACTTACACAGACCTTTACTTTAAAGGATGGGCATAAATACTTTAGTTCTTCAGCAAGCCTTTGATTTTACTAGTTTCTGGTTATCTACATGTTGGCTTCTCACCTTAGCACTGTGAGCGTGTGTGTGTGTGTGTGTGTGTGTGTGTGTGTGTGTGTGTGTGTTGTTTTGTTTTGTGTGTGTGTTGTGTGTGTTTTGTGTGTGTGTTGTTTGTGTGTGTGTGTGTTGTGTTTGTGTGTGGTGTGTATGTGTACATGTACTGTATGTGTGGGGGGAGTGTGGCATTGGGTGATTTTATGTGGGTGTTGGGGTGGGTTTTGTTGGTATAGTGGGTGTGGTTATTGTGGTGATATTTAGGTAGGCTTTTATTCAGACACATGACATAACGATGTTACAGTGGCTAGCACTCTTAGTTCTCATATACAGTGCACATGTATTTCTTTCTACTAGTTGTCAGTGGATGGATTACATACTGTCACATTTTTAAATCTGTTCCTATTAAGATGCATATCTCATTTATTTGGGGGTTCATAAAAGGTTTAATTCCTTTGGTAAATATTGCAAAGACTGGTGTGAATGATGATGTATTAGGACTCTTGCACATATATCTCATTCCTACTAGTTATCTTTCTCAGGGAAAGGTGGGGCAGGGGGATTTTATTCCTAGGAGTTTTTATTTAAATTCCTTAGACTGATTCTGTACATATTTGTTATACACTGACACTGTGTTGAAATCTGTATATATCAGGCTCATTGTCTCATTTTCTTGTGGGTCCTTGATAAGTAGTTTTGGTTTCTTGTTTTTTTCATTTGGCACTTACACTGACAACTGATATTATCATGATTTAAATCATGCTACAACACTGAAGGCTTTAAAGTTTATGCAGTGTATTAACTGGTTGAGAGTATAGTTGGGAAAATGTCTCAAGCTAAGTTCTGTACTACATTTTCTGTGAAACATTTGCTCACTTTGAGTAAACTTCACTTTAAACCTTCTGTATGCCATATATGTATGTGTATGAATTTATGCATATATATATATATATATATATATATATATATATATATATATATATATAAAATAACTGGCAAGGCACAATATCAACCTGTTTTCAAACACTGCCAAAAGTCATATCAACTCACAGGTTGATACAAAATAATTTGTATCAACCTGTGAGTTGATACGACTTTTACATCCTCGCGCCAAGATTCCTAGCAAACAAGCGTACACAGACAGAGGCAGCGCGAGACAGTTCTCCAATGGTAAACACGAACAGACAGTGCGCACATCACAAAAAATCAAAACAAATAAACCAGGGAGAGTCATAATATAAAGATCTATCACAATGGAGAACCGTTTCGTAGCCGTATGTAAAAGTGACAGGGAAAAGTCCATAAACAAGCAAGAAAACCAAAACACCATACGTAACATAGCTAGCGACCTTAGAATATTCAAAAGTTGCCTTGCTCACAGAGAAGACTGTTGAGATGTCCACAGCATCCCACCCACAGAATTAGATCAAATTCTTGCACATTTCATATTCTGTGTAAAAAGGACAGACAGATCTGAGTACGAGCCTGGCAGCATAAGGGGAACAGTAGAAAGCATTGACCGTCATTTACAGTGCCAAAAATACACTGCCTCAATTTTCCAGGGCCTTGAGACTGACTTCCTTGAAACAAAGAAAACACTAAAAGCAAAATCAAAATACCTAAAGAAACTTGGGAAAGAAAACAGGCCCCTGAAAGCTCAGCCATTGTCCGAGAAGGACATAAACCTATTGTATTCGACAGGCACGAGTTCATTAAGCAATCCAGTCTCATTACTGAATTTCCTTTTTTTTCACATTGGCGTGCATTTTGCTCTATGTACAAAAGAGCAATATGATTTAGCATGGGGTGA
This sequence comes from Neoceratodus forsteri, assembly GCA_016271365.2. Lineage (NCBI taxonomy): Eukaryota > Metazoa > Chordata > Ceratodontiformes > Ceratodontidae > Neoceratodus > Neoceratodus forsteri. The sequence continues at coordinate 504,364,266 of CM028132.1, forward strand.
CATCATAGATAGCAGAGACACTGAAGGCAACAGGTACCTGGAGTACAGGGAGCGACAAACCAAAACACGAACGGGTGAAAACCCCCGAGATGTCAGTCCAGTAAATCCCCATCTGTACGAAAATCATAGCAACCCAGAAAAAGATGCACTGTTGGCATATGATAAATATAAGGCAAACAGACCTAGAAGTATGCAAACAAATTATGCCCCGTTCTACTTAGCTCCCAATGTGAATCAGAAACCAGGCGTGTCACTTTGGTACAGAAGCATGCAAATAGGTATGAATAAATTGTGGCAAATGATGCAAAAAATGAAACTTTCAGCTGGTCTCCCTGATGAAAAATACATCACCAACCACAGTACACGTAAAACCAGTATTCAGTGACTCACTGATGCTGACATCCCACCCACCAAAGTCCAGCAGATTTCAGGGCATAAGAATATACAGAGTATAAATAATTATTCTGTTTTAAGTGAAAAGAAACAGAGACTAATTTCCAATCTTTTCAATCAAGCACCTGAAAGTACCTCATCAGATGTGGCTAATCACAAAGAAGCAACTCCTGTGGTGAAGAGAAATGCCCAGCAAGTAGTCCCCTTAACTTCCAGTCTCCCCGTCGATGAGAGTACATGAAGCCTGCAGACCCTGTTTGGAAAAAAATGCATGTTCCACCAGGGAATATCTATGAACATCTACAATAATTCAATGATGCCACCGAGAAAATGTCCATGTGTGCTGGCAGATTCAGATTCCGACTAACAGGTATGTATCATAAAATTAATCTAAAAACAGAGATGCCATAGTGTACATAGAAAAGCACATTAACAATGCTTAAAAATGTTTCCCTGCAAAACATACTTTCACCACTATCCCTTATTCTTTTCCCAGGTTGGCTGACCCTTCACCTCGGAGCCTGAGAAGCAACGCTCGAGTTTTTCAACAAATAAGTTGTCAGTTTTTTAAATCTATTTAACTTTAGAATATAATTAAAATTTTGTTAAAAAAGTAAGTAAGTGCTGATCTTAAGCTTTAAGTCACATGAACTTTCCCCTCTTACTGAACCTATGCCGAGATGATGCAACCTCATTGTATTTGATGCAGCCTCGATGTATTTAAACTTTTCGATGAAACGAACATACAGATACCATTACTGCAGTCTGTTTACTCCACTGGATGTAAAAATATGTAGTAAAATCAGCATTGTCTGCTTTCTATTATAAGAATAAAAGTATATGTAGGTGCTGCATATGGAGTAATTTGATTTGAGAACAATATTTGATTTGAGATCAATATTTTTTCTTTTGCCAGTTATTATATAAAATAAAACATATGTAGGTGGTTGATATGGGGTTTTTTTTACACCCTAGATGTGTGATAATATTTAAACCTCTCGAGCTGCGCTCTCGAGGTTTAGATATTATCATACATCTTGGGTGTGTAAAAAAACTCCATATCAACCACCTACATATGCATTATTCTCTAGATATGTGTGTGTGTGTGTGTGTGTGTGTAGATATATATACATATATATATAGTTATGAAGCCACTTCTATGTTAAACTTGAAAGTTTGCACATTAATAACTTTGGACCCGTTCAACAGATTTGCATGAAATTTTGCATGTGCGGTGGGGCATAGTAGATCTCTTGATCTGCCAAATTTTGTTTCAGTCGGACTTACATTGTTTGCACACCAAAACACTGAAAAATGCACTTTTCGCCAGTTATGTGGGCAGTTTTTCAGATTGTGTCCATGGCACTGCGCGGCCATTGTGTGGTGTGCCACTTTACAACTTGGTACATTGAAAGAGCTTGGGTGAAGGAACATGCTGCTTTTTATTTGGTGAAAAAATATTAATCCATTCAAAAGTTATTAAAGTTTTAAGTTCCCATCATAAGTCTATGGGAAAATTTATATGCTTATTTTGCGAAAGATGAATGGAGTTTTGACCAGCTGGTCCCGCCTCACGATCAAAGAATTTGCAGGCTCACAATCAAAGATTCTTTGACCGTGAGGGAGGGACTAGATGGTCATATTTGGAGGTACCAGATAGCACAATTTTAACAACTTTTAAAATTAAATATCTCGGAAACGGTTTGGTCTTTTAACTGGAAATTTGGGGGGTGTTAACGGGATGTCCTGTAGATGTAAATTATGGTGTTTAGGTGTCAGAAAATACATTTGTTGCAGAGATTTTGTGTGGTGCAGTTCACGTTTTGCAGACAGCGTTTTGCGTTGTGGTAGTGGCTTGAAATTTATGGGGTAGCTAGCCTTATTGCCATGGACATACTTTTCAGTCATTAGGCATGCAAAATGTAAACAAGTGCGGAATTCTGCCACTCTGACGAATGAAAATCTCAAACTTTTAAACGTTGTATCTCGGACACGGTTTGGTCTTTTAAATTAAAATTTGGAGGATGTTGAGGGGTGGTCCTGTACATGTGAATTATGGTATTTAGGTGTTGGAAAATTAATTTGCTGTGGAGATATTGTGTGACACACTTTACATTTTGCATATAGCATTTTGCATTGTGGTAGTGGCTTCACATTTATATGGTACCTAGCCTTACTGCCATGGAGGTTATTTTCAGTGGTTAGGTGTCTGACATGTAAGTGTGGAATTGTGCCACTCAGATGAATGAAACTTTGTTTTGTTTCAAGGTGGGGGCCCAGCTCCCACCAAGTTGCCAATTTCTGCATAACAATATGCATCTGGGCCCACGCTCTCACTTACACAAAGCTACGGAGCCATGCAGCAGCACTATAGGGCCCCAAACTTTTGTAACAGTAATTTGCACATATCTTGGGAACCGTAAGAGCTAGAAAAAAATTCTAGCATTACTGTAATCATGACAGCGAGTACTTCACACATTATCGAAAGACTGTACCCATATCTCACACTGTTTCTGAGACATGGGCACAGAAAAGCACTGGGCAGGCACTCTTTCAACCCTTGTGACAGTAATTTCACAATATCTCATGAACCGTGCAACGTACAGACAAAATTCCACAGCAGGCTTACTCTATGATTTCAAATCTTTTTCCATTGGCTAGATCTAAGCCACCTGTAGCAAAAAGTCCATATCTCACTTTGTTTCCGAGATAACAGCGCTGAAAATCATGACACAGACTGCAATGTAATCCTCTGGGAAAAATGTCAATTACGTCATTGAATATCTCTGCAACAGATTATTTCCCCAACATCTAAACAGCACAGTTCACATCTCTATGACATCCCCTCAGTACCCTACAAATTTGATGTAATAAGACCAAACTGTGATTGAGATATGGTCATCCCAATTTGGGCCATCTGGTCTTTCCTAGGGCCATCTGGTCTTTCTCATTAACATTCAAAAAGTACATATAAATTTTCCTATAGGATATAATGGGAACTTCAAATTGTAATAACTTTTGAACAGATTAATATTTTTCCACCAAACTAATTATGGCATGTTCCTTGGCCTAAGCTCTTTCTACGTCCCAAGTCTTGGACCAATAGCCCACACAGTGTCCATGCAGCGCCACGGACAACAAATGCGCAAAAGAGGCAAAAAGTGCATTATTTGGTGCTTCGCTGCTCAAAAACTGCATGTCTGAATGAAACACAATTTAGTAAATCAAGAGATCTACCATACCTGACTGTGCATTCCAACTTTCATGCAATCCATTTGTGAATGGTTGCAAGAGATAATCACATGAAATTTGAAGGTTTAACATTGAGGTGCCTACTCAACCCTAAATATAGGGGTGCAACCATGCCCCTATAATTCACAAGCCACAGTAAAGAAGAATGGGGTGACATTTAGGCCTCACAACCCCAATGACACACCCCATCATCTATCAATCTCGGGAGGATGGAGGGTACACGAGGATGGGAGGGGGCAACCCTAAAGGTCTCATTTCCTTACTTTTTGTGTTTTAATCCTAAATGATGCATTAATGAAGTTTTTTGCATAGAACATATATATATATATATATATATATATATACATATATATATATACATATGTATGTGTGTTTATGTACAGTATGTGTATATATGTGTATATGTTTAATTTGGGGCGTGTTTTCAACTTCAATTGGGCCTCATTTCAGCATTTTGCCTTTCACTGACTGTTCTTTAAAACACAAGGACACTTACAACAAAAGTTGTAAGCTCATCTTACATGTATTAGGGAGAATATTTTTCCAATGTTTTGTTATCAGTAGAATGCTTCCTTGAAAGGTACTGAGACACGTTAAAATTTATGTGAGACATTGGACATTGTGGCCGTTGCTGAAACCTGGTGTAATGATAACCACGACTGGGAGATGGCCATACCTGGCTACAACATATTTAGAAGAGACAGAGCAGGCAGGAAGAGAGGAGGAGTGGCACTGTATGTGAAAAATGACATAAGGGCCACAGAGATCCAGGAGGAACAAAATGGGGGAGAGATACTGTGGGTTAAGTTGGAAAGGAAAATGGGAACAGCCATCCGCACAGGTGTGGTCTATAGACCACCAGCCCAGGAGGAAGAAACAGATAGGAGTTGATACTAGCCATCCAAAGGATGGCAGACAAGGTGGAGGTAGTACTGGCTGAAGACTCAATATTCCAGACGTGGACTGGAGCATCCCAGCAGCAGCATCAACTAGGAGCAGATTTATCCTGGACTCCTCTCAGGGTGCCTTTCTCAAGCAACTGGTCATGGAACCAACTCGGCAGAAGGCAATACTGGACCTTGTGCTCACAAACAGGGATAGTGTGATGGGGGTAACAGTGAGGGAGCACCTGGGGAACAGTGAACACCAGTCATTGTGGTTTGAAATCACAGAAAGAGCAGAACTAAAATACACAAAAACATGTATCCTGGATTTTAGGGGGGCAGACTTTGGGAAAATGGGGAGATACTTGAAAGAGGCATTAAGGGGAATGGGACAGGAATCAGGGGTTGAGGAACAGTGGGCAGTATTTAAAATGGGAATTACAAGAACAACAGAATTATGCATTAAGCAGGTTAGCAAGAGGAAAAGGAAGAGGAGACCACTGTGGTTTTCCAAAGAAGTAGCAAAGAAAGTGAAAGCCAAAAAGACTGCATTCAGGCAGTACAAAAAGACACAGGCAGAAGGGGATAGGGAGAAGTACCAGGAGAAGCAAAGGGAGGCAGGGAGGTCTGTAAGGGAAGCCAAAGCTCAGATAGAAAAACACATTGCAAAATCAGTGGGTAGGGGGGACAAAACCTTTTACAGGTACATAAGTGAAAAAAGAAAGACAAAGGGAGGGATAGTGAGACTGAAGGGGGAGGATGGGGATGTGGAGGATGACAACAGTAAAGCTGACATATTGAATAGGTATTTCTGCTCAGTCTTTACTGAGGAAGAGGAGGGTAATGGGTCTAAGGGAGTACAAGGGGTGAGAATGGTGCAGAAATGACACAAGTCCTTTACACGAGAAAGGGTCCTGAAGGAACTGGAAGTAATAAGAGTTGATAAGCAATGGGGCCAGATGGGGTGCACCCAGGGTCCTTAAAGAACTAAGAGAGGTGGTGGCTGAACTCTGGCTATCCTGTTTAACCGATCACTGAAACAGGAGGTACCCAAAGACTGAGGACAGCAGATGTAGTCCTTATACAAAAGTGGGAACAAAGAGGAAGCAGGGAACACAGACCAGTCAGCCTCACCTCGGTAGTGAGGAAGATCATGGAAGCACTACTGAAGGAGAGATTGGTGGAACATCTGGTTGTCAATGGACTACAGGACCCAAGGCAGCATGGTTTCTCCAGGGGAGGTCATGTCTGACCAACCTCGTTGAATTTTTTGACTGGGTGACTAAGGAGGTGAATCAGGGAGGCAGTGGACATGGCCTATCTGGACTTGGCAAGGCCTTTGACACTGTGCCACATAGAAGACTATTACACAAACTGGGGAATATGGGTGGGCAGGACAGTAGTGGTGGTAGGTAACTGGCTGGGAGGCAGGACACAGAGGGTGGTGGTAAATGGCTGTCACCCACAGAGGGAAGAGTGACCAGTGGGGTACCACAGGGATCAGTGCTGGGTCCGGTCCTACTCAACATCTTTATCAGTGACATTGCGCAGGACCTAGAAGGCAGAATTTCACTGTTCGCTGATGACACAAAGCTCTGTAACAGAGTAGACACACCAGAGGGTGTAGACAGAATGAGAAGGGACCTGCAGTAACTTGAAGAATGGTCAGGGGTTTGGCAGTTGAAATTCAATGCAAGGAAGTGCAAGATAATGCATATGGGGCACAAAAACCCTGGCACAATATATCAGTTGGGGGGTGAGGATATAGCATGCACCAAGCAGGAAAGGGATCTTGGGGTTATCATCTCTGATGACCTCAAGGTAGGGAAACAGTGTGACAAGGCAGCAGGTAAAGCAAATAGGATGCTGGGATGTATAGGCAGGGGCATCACCAGCAGGAAAAAGGAGGTCATAATTCCGCTATACAAGACACTAGTGAGGCCCCACCTGGAGTACAGTGTACAATTCTGGAGACCATACCTACATAATGACATAGACAGTGTAGAGAAGGTTCAGAGGAGGGCAACAAAGATGGTGCATGGATTGCATCACAAGTCCTATGAAGACAGGTTGAAGGAACTGAACATGTACTCCCTGGAGGAGAGGAGGGAGAGAGGGATATGATAGAGACATACAAGTATCTTACAGGAGGAACAAGGTGCAGGAATACACTATTTTTAAGTGAAAAGATGTTCCAGGACTAGAGGCATGGGATGAAGTTGGAAGGAGGACGATTCAGAGGAAATATGAGGAAGAATTTCTTCACAGAAAGGGTCGGGACAAGTGGAACACCCTGCCAGAGGAAGTGGTGGGGCTGAAACAATCACGGGATTTAAGAATGCATGGGATAGACATAAAGGAATTCTGGAGGTCAGGGGTAAGGGGCAACAGACTTCTAGGAAAACATAAACTGAACTTACAAGCTCAAATGGGCAGACTGGGTGGGCCATAGGCCCTTATCTGCTGACACGGTCTATGTATCTATGTAAGAACTCTCTGCTTGCTGATATTTCTTTATAACCTTTGACCTTCAGGGGCTTCTCAGCTAAAAGCAGACTGGTGTTAATTAGCTTCTCTGAAGTACTCTTCTGTTATGTTTTAAATATATATGTGAAACCAATGAGAATTATGCATTATCTGAGTGTTAACCGTATGGGATTTTCTAAATAACTGTCATAAAGCTTCTGAAGAAGGACCTGGTTGGTCCAAAAGCAAGAGCACTTTGTTCTTCTTTGTGTAACATCTATGTTGGTCCAAAACAAGTTTCTGGATCTTTTCTGTCAAAAAGAAATTTATGTATTTAGTCTGTGTAGTTCACTGAAGACCTGGCATTTTATCAGATATGTCTTAAGAGATTAAAAACAATGTAATTCTTTATAACATGTGCTGGGAAAGGGTGACATTTATGAGGCATGAATCTTTCTTGAAAGATATTCATCCACAACTGAAGTTGGTAGTAAAAAATGTTTAAATGTCCAGTCCTTTTTAATGTCTTCATCAGTGACATTGCAGAGGGACTGGAAGGAAAAGTATGCCTTTTTGCAGATGACACAAAGATCTGCAACAGGGTTGATACACAAGGAGGCGTGGAAAGGATAAAAAGGGACTTGGCAAGGTTGGAGGAATGGTCAGAAATATGGCAGCTAGGATTCAATGCAAAGAAGTGCAAAATAATGCACCTGGGAAACAAGAACCCTGGGGAAGAATACACAATGGGTGGGAGGTAGTCAACAACAACAAAGGAAGGACCTGGGAGTAATCATATCAGATGACCTTAAGGTTAGCAAGCAATGTGAGAAGGCAGTAGAGGGGCTGGGGGTATACTGGGATGTATAGGGAGAGGCATTACAGCAGAAACAGGAAGTTGTTATCCCTCTGTACAGACAGTTGGTGAGACCCCATCTGGAGTACTGTGTCCAGTTCTGGAGACCCCATCTCCGCAAGGACATAGACAGGATAGAGGTAGTCCAGAGGAGGGCAACTAAAATGGTGCAGGGTCTGCAAGAAGAAGCCGTATGAGGAGAGACTAAAGGAGCTTAATATATGTATACCCTTGCGGAAAAGAAGGGAGAGGGGACATGATAGAAACTTTTAAGTACCTCAGTGGAATCAACAAAGTCCAAGAGGGTAGCATCTTTCAGAAAAAGAGACTTGCAAGAACAAGGGGACACAATTTAAAGATAGAAGGAGGGCAGTTCAGGGGCAATGTGAGAAAGTATTATTTCACAGAGAGGGTAGTGGATGCATGGAACAGCCTTCCTGAGGAGGTTGTGGGGTCTAAAACTGTGGGGGAATTCAAGATTGCATGTGACAGACATAAGGTAATTTTAGTGGTGGGCAGGAGGACGTAGGCTGTTGGTTAACTAGGATCTGCAGCTTATCCTGTAGGTAGGGAAATGGGCAGACTAGATGGGCCAAGCGGTCCTTATCTGCCGTCAAAGTCTATGTTTTTATGTTTCTATGTTAAATGCAAGCTGTTGCATTTCCAAGGGGGTAAACAAATCTCCAGTTTAATAGGCAACCAATATTTAACAAGCTGTTTCAGTTTCCTAATGGCCATCAGATGAGCAGCTTGGAGTTATGTCTCCAACATTCTAAACAGAAAGAAGGGATAATTTTATTTTAGTTGTCATAGTGATTTGTAGATGTGAAAGGATATATTGAAAAGTCCAAAAAAATGTGTTCCACGAAACTCCATTTTCAAGCTACAGACAGCAAAATGGCTGCAGGCTCTGCCCACAGCCATAAAAAGCACATTTTATGATTGCCAACATTCTGTAAAGATTGCTGATGTAGCTGGTAGTTTGAGTCTGAGTCTTATTTTCTTTTAAAAAAGGTGAAAAACAGACTGCCCACCATAATGGTGTTACTACACAAACACAGGTTTGTTTACATTCCTTGATCAGCTCCATATGTATCTTTCCTGGATTTGGAAACACCCACAACACAGTCTAGCCCCTCATGATGCAGTGGGAGTTTAGGAGGCTACCGCCTCATGAGTGAATGCACTGTTCGGGTGTGTTTCTCATGCTCAGAAGTATGCAGTAAAAACAGATACAGGATTGTAAACAAAACAAGGTTGTTTATAAATATACATTAGCATGCATTTCAGTTCTACTAAACAAGGAGACAGACAAAACAAACAGCAACATTAATACATTTTAGAGAAGGTAAGCAATCATAAAATGTAGGTTTTTAACTAGAAATAATGTTATGAAAAATAGTTTGACAGTGTCCCTTTAAAGCATTTGTCTGGAGTCAGAAGGAATCCCAGGCAGGTGAAACATCGTTGGAATGATCTCCAACTTAGGAATACCATATGCTTCCAAAGAATGCAGCACATGGCGAGGGAGGTAGATATCGGCACACGAGGATGGCAAAGGTGTGCCAGAGGAAGGTGGACTTTGCATAGTGCTTCATCAGCCCTCCTGTGACCCCCATTTGGAGTTCATATAATAATGTGTTCCTGCTTGTGTCTCAACCACAGATAACTCCAGCACCCAGGAAGAGGGCAAGAAAGCCTCAGGGTCCAGGCAGCAGCCCTGCCCCATAGTGGATGAAGGATCTGCAGGCAGCCGCCAAGGTAAGTGTCCCATATGGTGTGGGACAGACTAGTAGTGGGCAGTGTGATGTTTTTCAGGAAGAGTGGCACAGCACAATGTGTCACATGGCAGTGCCCAGCAGTGATCCCATACTGGGATAACCCCATCATGGCAGTTGCCATGACAGTCCCTTGTTGGGGTTGGCAGTGCACCTGTGACCAGCTAGCGTACCCCTGCAGATGCTTTATGCAATTGGAGCCCCCCCCCCCCACTGCTACATGAGGTTTGGGACTTTCAACACCCTGGAACTGCGTTTGCACAAGAGGACACATTGAGGGATAGGTGATGTTGCCAAGCCTCCCACTGTATGGAAGTGGACTGTGTACCCACCCAGGATGCTGTGCTGTACATGCCCCAGGTGCTGAAAACTGACCCAGATGGGATGGGGGGATGGCCACCAGACTGTGCTGCTGGCAGTAGCGTGACAACATGGCTACATGGATGGGGTACCCTTAGTCATGTTGAGGGACCTGTAAATGAGATGTGGCAGTAGCAGAGCACATCTGCAGAGACAGTGGTGGCTGTCTACTGCAGTATAGCTAAAAGGGTGTTGGTTGGAGGGACAGGGTCAGAGGTTGTGGTGGCCATGTCACAGGAGTTCAGAACACCATGCACAAGGCTGTTTCCTGACATGGAGCAAGGTGTGCAGGTGAGGCCACCTGACAGAGGGTTGCTGATGGGCGGGCCCTGTGAAACTGCATATGGGAGGTCACATGCAGTGCAGTACAGGTGGGGCCTGATGCCAGCAGAGGGTAGGTGTCAGGGAAGGTCACATGTAGGTCCTCTGGTGCCCACCCGGGATGCATGACCCAAGCCATAGACTGGGGCTGTGTACCACCGCACCACTGGGTGTGTGTAACATGGCTGTGACTGGTACCCAGGAGATAGTGGGACTGCTCAGGTGCAGGAGACCGTCATGGGTAGGTGACTATGATTTGCATGGGGGAACCCTGTGCGTGATGTCACATGAGGCCAGTTGCCACACACGTTGAAATGTGTGGCACCCCATAAGGCCTTTAAGTACCTAGAGGGCAATGGTATGCAGACAATCTTGACTGAGTGTACAGTGTCATATGTGTGTGTGGAATGGGGAATGTCGTGCCATGGTAACAGCCTATCATCCACACCGCATCAGCTGCATGGCCACAGCACTGATCTTCACAGGGGTTCACTGTGTATGCCCTGGGGGCACGTTGTCATGTGTAACGCATCAGCAGATGGGGAAGATGGTTGCGCCAGCAGCCTCCACCAGCATGGCAGGCATGCCCCTCCTGTGTCTGATAACAGTGGAAGAGATGGTGGGCAACATGCAGGGAGTACTCAGTGCAACATCGGGGCATCAGTACACTGCCTGTGCTGAGTGTCCTGCAGTGGTGCTAAGAGCATGACTGGGGGATGCGCTGCTTTGCATGTCAAGAGGACTGCCAAAGTAGGTCAAGGAGGTGGCCTATGACCCCCTGACATAGGCAGAAGCTGTGGCGACATGGTGAGATGCTACAGGTGGGCTTAGCACTTCTGTGACCTGTGTGGGTGTGGGACATAGGCTGCCCCGTGTTGCCTGTGTACTGCTTGGGCCCTGTGACTCAGTGGTGTAACAGACATGGAGAGAGTTGAGGGGCGGGAAGCGTCACCCAGGCACATGGGATCACATAGCAGGGCAACTGGGCTGACCACCACAAAACTGGGGCCAGCTGCATGTGCTGATGGCGTCACATGGTGTTACTGGTGTTTGACCTGGTTGTGAAAGGGGACAGGCAACACTGAGGAAAAGGATATTGTGAGTGGCTGTCATGTGGGCCCTTATGTGCCACCATTGTAGGGTTGAGAGTGGAAGGAACCCAGGGCACTTTGGCTCAGCAATCCAGGGCAACTCACACCATAACATTCTGCAGGGCTTGGGGTTCAGGTGTTGCAGCAGTGCTGTGCAGGGTCATGTACACCCACAGCAAGCCAAACACCAGCATACCAGTCTATGACTTGGGGGGTGCCAGGGGTGACCTTCATATGGGTTTGGCTGAGGTGATATAGCCATTGTAGGTTAGGGTGTGTGTGTGTGAGAGAGCAGCAATGCACCATGGGTGTGGCAGCTGAGGGCTGTAGGTGGCTGACATGGGAGGGTTTTTTTGGGGGATATCAGAGTGTCCCTGATCACTTGGGAGTGACCCTGTCCTGCCTGAGCACGTCATGTGGTCCATGTATGCTTTGCTGTGTAGGGCTTGCAGGGCATTGGGCACTGGGAGTGATCCCTTGGGATAATCTGGGTGGCGTGAGGGAGTACGTCCACTACGTTGCCAGCAGTGGTCCCCTTTGGCATGACTGTGAAGTCTGGTCATGTGATGGCATCCAACTAAGCAGCAGCTGGGATACTGAGCTCCCCCCTCTGGCCGTCTTTATTGTACAATTTTATATTGTATTTCGAAGTTTTTTCGGTCAATTTCGCCAGAAAGTAGCTGTATTAATATTCTACTATTGATTTGAGATCTCATCTTTGGAATTTGAGCTTTGGTTGGACCACGATGGAGGTGGATGGGAAGCAGGCCCTAACTAAACACACTCTCCTGCTTCCCGGAGAAGGCCGCAAAGGAGAGAAACCAGGCCCGACTAGGCCGGACCGAGGAGGAGATAAAATGCCACAACCTACTCCATTGTCGGAGGATAAATTCTCCAAGAGCTTAAACTCTGAAGGATCTTCTTTGAAACTGATTGGGGAGCTTAAATCATTGCGAAATGACCTTTCCTCGGTTTCTAAAAAGGTCTCAGATGTTGAAGCCAGGGTCGTCTCTTTGGAACAGTGGAGATCCAGGGCTGAAAAGGAAATAGTGGAACTCAGGCAGCAAGTGAAGTGGCTGCAGCTTAAAACTGAGGACCTGGAGGGGTGAAACCGCAGTAATAATTTGTTGATAATGGGCCTCCCTGAGCTGGAAGAAGGCCCAGACCTCATGGCCTTCTTACAAAAGTTCTTCGTTAAAATAGTGGGCCCATCACCTATAAGTGCCTCCTACCATCTGGAAAGGGCTCACCGATCCTTGCGCCCCCAACCTACAGCTGGATCTCCCCCTCGTCCGATAATTATAAAGTTTCTCAGTTACGTGGAAAGGCAACATGTTTATTTGAAGGCCCGAGAACTGAAGGAGATCCTGTGGGGAACATCAAAGATTCGAATCACCCAAGACTTACCCAAGGAGATCCGGGAGAAGAGGGCAGCGTACCACCCTGTCGTATTAAAAATTAAATAGCAGCAGCAATTCCCTTTAGGATGGTGTACGCTGCAATGCTGAGAGTGACTGTCGGAGGTTCTACTGTTAATTTTAGTATTCCCGACGCGGCCCATAAGGAACTCGTCAACAGGCTCCCGGATTTGTTCAAAGAGACTGGCTGAAAGCTACCTGGTGGACTCTGGATGGTTACACTAAATACTCTATTTACTCATTTTTTGTATTTTAATGTGCCTGGTTTCCTCTCTCTGGCTTCTCGTCGTGGTGTGCTGTGTCCACAGCCTATACAGCATTGTCACTAGTCACTGCCTACTGACTGCCCACACCATTGCTGACTCCCCACGGGTGACCTGCCTGTTGCTTCATTATTCCTCAGGGCCTGTTGGGCTCTCTGGCCACTGCTACAGGGCTCCATGAAGGCCAAGAGGCCTCATGATCCACTGATATAGCTGGTTGACCACAGAATGTGTCATACTGGCTGTCCTCCTGGACCTGGGCCTGTCCCTCACATACTGCATGGCACACCCCTGATGTAAATGTGCTGCACCTCAGTCCATGCTGTTGCATGGCCCATAGTGGTGAGACATGCCCCATGATGTCCACTCCATACCCTTGACCACTAAATGTTGTCCCAGTTCCCGTGTGGTGTTCTGAGGTTCTATCTGTGACTGCCCCCCCCCGTCACTGTGCCTGGGTCCTTCCCTGCCATGTGTTACACTATGTGCATGACTTACACCCCCCCATCTGTGCCTCTGCACTGCTGCCTCCCATGCACTGAACTGCGCTGGAGTTCCTGCAGCTGGCAGCCTGCTGATACTCCTGCCTCACACTGTCATCCTGTCGGCACCTCAGAGTCTAAGCAATGCTACGCAGGACCAATGTGATGGCATGGCTTTCCTCTTGCTGCATAGCTATCGCCCTGTCTAGTAGTACCATCACAAAGTCCAGTATATCCATCCGATGCTCGGCCACTGAGTGGATGCCATGCAGGACAGCCGTCTGGTCTGCTTGGTGGGTCGCTATATGCTGTAGATCACAACTAATGGCATGCTGCACACCAGTGATGGACTCCTCCGCTCGCCAATGATGTTGCCATGCAGCAGTGTGGTATCCATCTATGGCTACCCTGATGGCAGTCAGTTCCCTACCCAGCACAACCTCGCTGTCTAGCATGCTTTGACATAAACAGTTCATCTCGTCCACATCCAGATCCGCTGAGGGTCTGCCCCATGCTGCAAATACCACTGTCCCATCATCCTGCAAGGATGCTGCTGGTGTGAGGTCCTGATCATCAGAGGGAGGTTGCAGTCAAGGGGGGTATCCATGTCCTCCACATCTTTACTTAATGAACTCTCACTACTGTGACATGATGTGATCTCTAAGTCAGGTGCTGCATCTGTGCCACTCTACTGCTGTGCTGTATGGCCACTCGCCCCTGGTCTGACTGTGTCTGACACCTTCTCTGAGGTACCTGAGGAGACAGACACGTGAGTTGGTTTTCATAACATGCGACCATACTGCCACAAATATGTGCTGCCCATTACCTGCACTCCCACTGTGCTCTGCACCTCCATCATCCATGCACACTCTCTCTGCCTACATACATGCACTGGACGACACCCCTTGCAGCAGACTGTGTGCAGCTGGGGCCCTGTACCCCAACCACCACCACCAGCAATGTCCTAACATCTCCACTGCAGACTGGCCCCACCTGGCCCCTGCACCTGCTCACCAGTAACAGTGACAGCCCCGCATGCCACAATGGCAGAGTAGCTCCCCACCCTGCCAGCCCCCCACTGCCATATGCATAGCTATGCCTTCTACACACATTGCCAGGCCACTCTGACCCATGTGACATGTGCATTGCATGTCCTTGTCTCACCTGTGGCCTGCCAAGTGGCACAGCAGTGGCTTACTGTGCCACTCCCTCATCCATTCACACATTGCCTTGTGCTGCACACATGCCTTTGATGCCCCAGATCCCTCTGCTACCACATGGCTGCATGCAACTGTTCCTGCTGCCCTCTGCCACAACCTGCCACACCTGGCCTGGCACTGACAGGTGTGGGGCCACAAACCAAAGTTACTGTACTCGGGAGCATGAAGTGGCACTGTATTCCAAAGGATCAGAGAGACTTCTTGAATAACCAAAAGGTAATTTATTGTAAACAAAATGACAAATAGATACACACAGAGAACTAGCTGCCAACTAACTGGAAGGCAGTTACCCCAGCGCTTTGCTCTTTGAGCTTCCTTAGGGGGCGCTGTACTGTAGTTCAAGCCTTCCTTTCATAGCCAAAATACATGACATCACAATAGTTCAAATTACCTGCATTACCCAAAATGCTTTGCAATAAATGACATCACAATAGTCCCTAGGATTTCATGTCATAAAATGAAATAAAAATGAAAGCAATTCTGGGAAGCATACAGTGTTGGGCATGGAAGGACTTTGAAATAATCAAAAACATCACATATTTAACAAAGAAATTAAGAAAGAAAAAGACTGTTTTAACATTTTATATTTTTATGTGATCTTTCACAAATAAACAATAATTTTAATTAATATGATAGAAAAATGTATCAAATGGCATTAATGTTAATGCTAGGTAGTCTATTTAATGTTGAACACACTATGAATTATAACTGATCATGTTTATACTGGCAATCCAAATTATAATTGTGTTACAACATCATATCATAAACAGCATAAATCCAAACTGGAATAAATACTAGTTACATATTTACAGAGAAAGTGTGGTGAAGGCACCTGATGAATTGGATAAAGTCATAGCAGAAAAAACAGCCAGAGTAGGGAGCATGACAATGAACATTGCTAGTGCAGGTATCTCCTGCGCTCGACCAAGCTCATGTCTGTAAAAAAGAAAAAGATGAAAAGCCAACAGTATTGCACCAATGGCAATGAAATGATTCTAACAATTAATACTGAAAAGGAATACATACACAAGAAGCATGGGGGAAGGGGGGCAAAGGGAAGGGGAAGCTGGAGATAAGTAAGCAGGGCTAGAAGAGAGGAGTGGAAGAGGTAATTATAACAACTTATAAAATGGGCTTCAAAAATTCAAGTCTGTGATTAGCTACTACATAATCCAAGCCGTGTCTTTACCAGATCATATAGTAGCCAACCGGCACTACTACTATTACAGGACCTCCTTGTGAATGAGCTTGCTTAATGGAATTTTCCTGCAATAAACTTGAACTTGAACTTGAACTACTACCCATTCAGATACCCCATAATGACAAATGAATCAGTGAGCTCTGTCAACAGTAAACATAAATTCTGAGTGGCAGAGCTTACTGAAGTCACAGCGGGAAGCTATATCCTGTCAGAGCATACTCGAGAAGCAATATCTGATGGCTGACACGAACCGAAAGGCACTGTAAGTAAAAACTACCACAGAAATCGACTTCTAAAAACCACAGTATAATTCAGTACTAGAGTTGACAAGCCGACGGGTAAAAAACTTGCGTTAAAAACAGTTGCTTGGCAACAATAAATATACCGGAACCGCAACCAGCAGCTACTGAGTAAAAACATCACAAAACTCCACAATGAGCTTCAATATAAATGTGGAAGAAATATTGACTAACCTTGAAGTCATTTCAGAACTGGAGAGTCCTGCAACGGTACAGTCTGCCAGTCATGACACTCAGCCATCTACATCGAACTGTCACGCAGCTCCTCAGCATGGAAGTTTCAGCACAGCAGCTACTACTGATGACAGCTCCAGGGACCCTCCCACAGCAGAGCAGACACCGACAGGAAAAACACCAGCACTGGACACCTCCACAGATCTTCCAGCACCAGAACAAGCACCCGCTGAAGAAAAACCAACAGCGACCATCTCCATGAATCCTGCAGCAATACAGCATCCACCTCCTCAAGAAACAGCAGCTTCCAATTCAAAACACCCAAAAAACTAACCAGTAGGCTGTCACTATATTCTACACATGGTGCCATGCCAAATCAGTCCAAGTAAACCTTGAATCAGTAACAGGTGCTGAACTTTATAATATATTAAGAAAATTTTATGCAGAGATCTGCCAGGGAGATGGTACACAATACAGCTTAGTCAGCTTGATTGCTCTCCGAGCGTGACTAAATCATCATTCAAATACTCCACCCCTTAGCAGAAACCTCAATCTGCACGTCCATCAAGACATGCAGCCAGCTAACAACATTTTTGCTGCTGTACTAAAAAAATATCGAAGAGAGGGAAAAGACTGTGCAGAGCATCACCCTGCCATTACAGAGCAAGACCTCCAAATACTAAAAACTTCACCTGCTCTGGCACCAAATACTCCTCGAGGTATTTTACTTAAAGTATGGTTCGACATATAACTTTGCATGGCTCACAGGGGCAGAGAGGGACTGCATCAATTAAAATCTGAGGATTTTGAAGTAAAAGTAGATGAACAAGGTGCAGAATATATTACTCTGACTTTTAACGTATACACTAAAAATCACAAAAAAAATGACTCATCAAAGCAGCAATACAAAGGCTATATATACAGTCTCCCAGGAAATCCTCTGTGTTCTGTACTGTCGTTCAAGAAATATGTAGAAATGCTGCCTCCAAATCCCCCTGCTTTTTACTGCCACCCCAGAAAGATTCCTGAAACTCTACTATCCAGTGCAACTACCTTGTACACTCATGGACCATTAGGCATAAACTACCTGTCTAACCTGATGCCTAAGATAAGAGAAGAAGCTGTACTCTTACGCAGATACACAAACCATTCCATGAGAGCCACAGCTGTTCAGTTACTTTCAACTGCTGGGCTAGAAGCCCGTGAAATTATGGCTGTGACTGGTCATAAGGCCGAATCCAGCCTGAGGTCCTACTGGGCTGCCACCCCCGAAGATCGACAACAATGGAACCACATCCTGACAACAAAAACAAAACTTCAGGAAACACAACCAAATACCTCTACGAAACCCTGCAGTGCATCGAACAAAAATCCAGTCCAAGAGCAAGAAAATCTTGATCCATGCTGCAGCTTCATGACCAACTCCACTACCGGAAACGTCATCACTTCCACCAGAAACTCCAACGAAACAGCAAACGAAACCCTCCCACCAAGAAGCGTCATCAATGAATTCAATGCTACCACAAAAAACTCTGCATTCACAATACAGCACTGTGTGATGCTGAATGTAAAATTCATAAACCTTTCAAAATAATCGCATGAACCTCCACAATGCTTTGTGAACAATCATCTCCTGACATAACGCTCATCTAGAAACTGTTCCTCTGTTAAACAAAATCTGTTCCACAGTTTAAAAACAAACTACTGTCAATTGAAAATTACTAAAGTTCTGAAGTTCATTCCTTTGACAATTATTAAACTTCTGAAATTCATTAAACTGTTAACAAACATGTTTAAAACTACAATTGCAATCATACAAAGTATACAGGGACTATTTTTTCTCAAAAATACTCTTATTACATAAACCTTGTTCACAGTTAAATAAAAAAACATTTAAAACTTTACAATGCCTCCTCACTTTACTGTGCCCATTTTATAAGCGCAATAACACACTCTGAGGTGTGGGTTATCACCTGATAAGAGCACACCCAGGAGCATAAGGCACTTGGCGAAAGCGCCTTGTGCCTTAGTACACCCCTAGGCATGCTCTTATCAGGTGATAATCCACACCCCGTCATGTGTTATTGCTTGCATAATAGCAATGGTAACAACAGACTCAGATGCAAGGTCCATATTCCTAGATCTGATCACAATAGTAAAAACCTTCCTGAGTTACAAATAGGGCTTAAAATTAATCTCTAGGTTAAGACCATCAGGTCAGGGGTGCAGATAGAAATTTCCAGGCCTGGGACACACCTTCAGTTCTGGGCCCCCCTCTCCCATCGCCAAGACATATAAATGTGTAAATGTGGGCCCCTCAAGCCACCTGGGCCCAGGGCAGTTGTCCTGGCTGCCCCCCCCGTCGTCACCCTTGCATCAGGTGTCAATGCATCTAACATGAAAACCCAGTATGTCTCACACTGTATTACTACTAAGATTACTAGGAAGATAAGACATAAGGGGGCTCTCGGCCCATCTAGAATGTCCCCCACACAAGTGGGAAAATTATACCAATAGCTGTTTATTGTAGTATACAGTGGCGTGAAAAAGTATTTGCCCCCTTCCTGATTTTCTCTATTATTGCATATTTGTCACACTGGATGTTTTCAGGTCTTTAGAGAAAATGTAATATTAGATAAAGGGAACCTGAGTGAACAAATAACACTTGTTTTTTTTTTTAATTTCACTTATTTAATGAAAAAGTTAACCAACACCAACTGGCACTGTGTGAAAAGTAATTGCCCCTTACACTTAATAACTGGTTATGCCACATTTAGCTGCAATGACTGCAACCAAACACTTTCTATAATTCAATATCAGTCTTTCACATCGCTGTGGAGGAATTTAACCCACTTTCCTCGCAGAACTGCTTTAATTCAGTAACATTTGGTAGGTTTTCGAGCATGAACTGCTCGTTTCGGTCCTGCCACAGCATCTCTATTGGGTTTAAGTCTGACTTTGACTAGGCCACTCCAAAACTTTAATTTTACTTCTTTTAACCATTCTGATGTGGACTTGCTTTTGCGCTTTGGATCATTGTCTTGCTGCATGACCCAACCACGCTTCAGCTTCAGCTGACGGAAGGATGACTGGACATTCTCCTTAAGAATTTTCTGGTACAGAGCAGAATTCATGGTTCCTTTAATTATGGCAAGTCATCCAGGTCCTTAGGCAGCAAGCATCCCCCACACCATCACACTACCACCACCATGTTTGACTATTGGTATGGTGTTCTTACTGTGGAATGCTGTGTTTGCTTTACACGAGACATTATGGGATCCATGTTGTCCAAAAAGTTCCACTTTGGACTCATCTGTCCATAGAACATTTTCCCAAAAGGCTTGTGGATCATCCAGGTGCTTCTTGGCAAATGAGAGACGAGTATTTATGTTCTTCTTGGTTAGCAGTGGTTTCCGCCTTGCTACTCTCACATGAAGCCCATTTTTGCCCAGTCTTTTTCTGATTATGGAGTCATGAACACTGACCTTAGCTGAGGCAAGAGAAGTCTGTAGTTCTTGGATGTTGTTTTAGGATCCTTTGAGACTTCTTGGATGATTTTACACTGCTCTTGGAGTAATTTTGGGCCGCCTAATTCTGGAAGGTTCACTACTGTTCCAAGTGTTCTCCATTTGAGATTATGGCTCTCACTGTGGTTCGATGGAGTCCCAGAGCCTTAGAAATAGCTTTGTAACCCTTTCCAGACTGATAGAGGGCAACAAATTTTTTCTGATCTTTTCAGGAACTTCCTTGATCATGGCATAATGTGCTTGTTGAATCTTTGTGCTGGCAACGTGACTTGATGGTAAGGGCCAAAATACGTGAGGTTTATATTGAGCAGGGCTGGCTGTAATCAAGCCTGGCTGTGTTCAATCAGCTGACTCTAATTATCCCTTTAATTGGGTTGATTTAACTAGGGGGCAATTACTTTTTCACACAGTGCCAGTTTGTGTTGGTTAACTTTTTTCATTAAATAAATGAAATAAGTAAAAAAAAAAAAGTGTTATTTGTTCACTCAGGTTCCCTTTATCTAATATTATATTTTGTCTAAAGACCTGAAAACATCCAGTCTGACAAATATGCAATAATAGAGAAAATCAGGAAGGGGGCAAATCCTTTTTCACGCCACTGTACTTCATCCAGCATGTTTTTAAAGTTATCCAGACATTTCACATCCACAATATTTTGTGCAAGACTATTCCAAGCTTTAATGGTTCAGATAGTATAAATATTTTCCCTCTTGTTTGTTAAGACTTTATTAAGTACTAATTTGTTGTTATGAGATCTTAGATTTGGCCTCACATTACTATATTCAATTTCATAGATTCCTATTAGTTCTTGGGATTGTAGTAATTTAAAGAGAAGGAGCAAGTCATCCCTCTGTCTCCTTGATTGCAATGAATGTAAACCTGTGGCATGAAGTCTCTCATCGTATGTTTTATTTTTTAGCCTTGGAATAAGCTTTGTTAATGACCTCTGTACTCCTTCCAGTAGTTTTATATCCTTTACAAGAAATGGGGATCATACCTTGGAACCGTAGTCCAGTAAAGGTCGGACGTAACTATTATAAATAGGAATAATAAGTTGTTCTGTTTTACTTGTAAATGCCTTTTTAATTCTATTAACCATACCTTTAGCTTTTTTGGGAATGAGTAGAAAGTGATCAGTTGAAGTTAGCTTATTATTCATCAATATACCTAAATCTTTTTCATGGTCAGTTGGTCTAAGGATATTTTGATTAAGGATATACAAGTAATTAGGATTTTTATGTCCAAAGTGCATTACCACACACTTGTCAGTATTTAGGGTCATACTGTTTTTTTGCTGCCCAATTTTCAATTTTATTCATATCCCTTATTAGAGAAAGATGTTTGCCAAATATGTCGACTGTGCCTCCCAGCTTAGTATCATCTGCAAACTTAATTATAATGTTTTCAATATTATTATTTATATCACTGATATAAAGACTGAACAAAGAAGGCACCAAGTCAGAGCCTTGGGGTACTCTACTACTTATGACACACTGACTTGAAACTGAACCTTTTACACGTACACTCCGATATCTATTATGTAGCCAATTATTTATCCATTTAATAATTTGTCTATTTAATCCTAGATCCAAAAGTTTTAATATTAGGTTATTATGAGGGACCTTATCGAAGGCTTTCGCAAAGTCAAGTAAAATAACGTCAGATGGAATACCTTGGTCTAGTTTCTTACTAATTTGATTGTAAAAGGTTAGTAAGTTAGTCACACATGATTTCCCTTTCTTAAAGCTATGCTGGCTTAGATCACTGTGCTCTGTTTGTTCAATTTCCATTTCTTGTCTATTTCTAATCAGGCGTTCCATTATTTTACAACAATTGGAAGTCAGATTTATAGGTCTGTAGTTCTCTACGCTTCCTCTATTTCCTTTCTTGAAGATTGGAACAACAATAGTGTGTCTCCAATTACTAGATATGGTGCCAGCTATCAAGGATTTATTGAATATGAGAGCTAGGGGGTATGCCAGATCACGGGCGGCATGCTTTAAAAATTTCAGATTTATGTTATCAGGTCCAGGGCTGGAGGAATTGTTAACTTTGATTAGTTCATTATAGACCTCCTGACTGGTTATAACATAATTCACTTTTGGGGCCTGATCCTGTATCGTGACCTTTTGTGTTTCAAGAGAAAATACAGAACAAAAATAGGAATTTAAATTTTCCACTACAATCTGGTCTTTTTCTATTATATTATTATGTACTACAATTGGCCCAATCATATGATTTGAATTTCTGCAATTGGAGTTTATATAGGAATAGAGTAACTTTATGTAACTATGTCTTTAAAGTGTGCTATTTTGAATTCAATATTTGCTTTGGACATCCTAATTAAATTTTTAAGTTTTTTTTGTTCTTTAATATATAGCATTTTATTGCTTTCAGATTTGTTATTTTTAAATCTTTTAAAAGCCTTATGTTTGATCCTAATTTGCTTTTTTACCTGAAGTGTTAATCAATTTGGAATTCTATCCTTTTTATTATATTTCTTAAGTGTAGGTACACATTCATTCTCAATCATGATGAGAATATCTCTAAATGATTCCCAAGCAGTTTCAGTTGATTTATGTCATATCTCGGTCCATGTCACTTAAACGTTGGTGAATCTCATTAAAATTTGCTTTATTATAACAGACGGTGTAACCTATTGCCACCCCCTCTGCTAACCCTGACCTTTTCAAGCCCCATAAATTTGAATCCTGCAACATCACTATGATGGTGATGGAAGAAATGTTCTGCCACTGCATTTTTGATGTTGAGATTCTTAATATCTTTAACATGCTCCTGGATTCTCTGTTTTAGGGGGCATATGGTTTGTCCTACATACAAGCATTGGCATGGGCACCAGATGGCATATACAATGAATGCAGTGATGCAGGATATAAACTGGTGTATGCCACCCACTTTCTCCCCCTTGGGGTGTTTGAAATCCTTACCCTGTTGGCAAAAGCAGCAAATGTTGCAGTTACCACAACGGAACATCCCTGGCAGTTTGATGGGTATCAAGGCACGGTTGTCACCTGTATTGCTATGAAATTCACTCCTTACCAATTTGTCCCTGAGACTACTACTCTTTCTGAATGTGACTAAAGGTTTAGGACCAATAGCACTGGCCAGTACTGGATCATTAAAAAGTATTGGCCAGAATTTATGAATGATACTTCCAGTTTTCCCTTTTCACTGACAAGTAGTTGTACTCAGTGCTGAAACACACTTGTTCTGGTGACCCCTGCTGATTAAGTTTAGGAATTAACAGAGATCTACATTTCATTTTGGTAGCCCTTTCCATAGCACTCTCTAATACTTTTAATGAATAACCCCTAGTCAAGAACATATTTTCAGTTCTTGTGACTGAACATTAAACTTGTCCATCTCAGAACAGTTTCTGCGAAGCCTCAAAAATTGTCCATATGGAATCGAGTCTTTCAGTTTTTTGGGGTGATTGCTGCTAGCCAATAGATAGTTATTCATGGCCATTTTCTTCCTTAGCCCTTGGTGCTAACATTAGGGTTGTCCGGTGATGATGTCAGTGTAATATCTAGGTAGTCAATGCTTACTGGATTTGTGTAATGAGTACAATGCAAGTTCAAATTATTTGTTTATCCAGTCCAGAAAACATGACACTTCCTGATCAGTGTCATCCCATATGCATAATACATTATCAATAAATCGAAACCATGCTACAATGTGTTTATTAAAAGGGTTAGCTAGTGATCTGTTAATAAACTCATTCTCCATTTGCCCCAAAAAAGATTTGCAAAAGAGGGGGCCATGGAGGCCCCCATGGCTGTGCCACATATCTGCCTTTAATTGTGCCCATCAAACTCAAAATAGTTATGGCTAAATGACAAATTCAAGTCTATTTTGTATCAGATTGATGGCCATATCTCCCTTCCAAGGATCCCTGTTAAGATAGTATATGCAAGCTTGCACCCCATCTGCATGCCTGATTGATGTATATAAAGATTGTACATCAGTGGTGAGCCAGTGGTATTGTGGTTGCCAAATAAACTCTTTGAACTTATTTAGAACATCCACAGAGTCCCTTATGTATGAGTTAAGGCACAATACACTGCGCTGTAGAAAGTAATCAATAAAATGACACAAATTGTCAGTCACAGAGACCATGTCCAACACAATAGGTCAGCCTGGGGGGGGGTCTGTGAGGTTTTTATGCACTTTAGGCAGGATGTACAGTATGAGTGTGATAGGGAAGTCTGGGAGCAAGTACTCGAGTTCCTTTTCAACAATTTCCTTGTTGAAAAGTGCAAAATCAAGTAAATGAGAGCTCACATTTATATCGGGGACCTGGGTCAGTGGGCAAAAGTTGGTAACTGTTACAGTCATGTAATAACTCTAGTACTTGATCTCTATAAAACTCCTTTGTCATGACCACAAGATTGTACTCTTTGTCTGCAGGTTTGAACAACAGATGATTGTTACTCTGTAACTCTTTATGAGCCCTGCTTTCCTCACTAGTCATGTTATGAAATTTAATTCCCACATCCTGACCTAAAATCACATTTATTTCAGCCGAAACATATTTTTATACGGGAATGTGCTCACCAGACAGTATTCATGTTATGCAAGGAGTGTCTTGTTGAGGAGATAAGGAAAGTACAGTTACATAAGGACTTACCCTAACAGAACTTTGAGAGAATCTCTTGCAGTACACCACACCTGAGGAGCTAGGCACCAGGACCACACAGAAAACTATTAGCTAGCAGTCTGCTGGGGCCTCCCACGACGGCGTCAAGTGACATCACCCAATGTGTAAGACATAGGCAGCACCGTGCTTTAACCAGTTCTCCCACTGGAGGTCAGAGCCAGGATTCCTCCAATGATGAAAACTAAAGGACAGCAAAGGACCCCCCCCCCCACCAGAGCGAAGGCACCAAGCCTGGAGAAAGAGAAACAAGGAGAGATAAACTAGGGGTACAGAGGGAGGGACAGCATGGCTTGCTGCAACAGATTCTCTCAAAGTCAGGTCCTTACCTAACTGTACTATCATCAAGGACATCTTCTGTAGCAAGCCACTCCTGAGGAACAAGTCCCAAGCAGTTCCTAAATGGCAATGAAAATCAGGAGGCTGGAAACCAAGGGTGTATTTCAGAAGGCCTTAAAAAACAGCCAGGGTGAAGTTGGCCTGTGTTTGAGATGCCACAATGAGGCTGTAATACTGGGTAAACCATTGCACTGTACTCCCAGTAGCTGCAGTGCAGATATCAGCCGCTGACACAGCTCCAAAACAAGCCATTGGCCCTTGACAGGTCTCAGAAGCACCTTCCTGTGCTTGAATCAAAAAGAATGCAATTCAATCATTTGAACAAGCATTGTTTCAAAATGGGACAGCCCCCTCCTTGTGGAAAAAGAACAACTGAGAAACCTTTCTCGATGCTTTTGTTCAGTGAATATAAAACTGGAGGATTCTATGAACATCCAAAGTATGGAGCAAGTCTTCTCCAGGACTGGCTGACTCTGGAAACAAACCAAAAAAAAAAACAGGGAGGTGAATCATTCAATTCATCATCATGTCAGACACCACTTTTGGCAGAAACTTAGGGTTCATCCGCAGGATCATCCCGTCCTTGTGGAAAATCAAATAAGGCATCTCGTACACAAGAGCCTGTAGCTCAGAGATCCTATAGGCTAAGGTGATGGCCACCCAAAAGAGTGTCTTCCACAGGAGGAAGCAAAGCTCACAGGAAGCAACTGCCTCAAAAGGGAATACTGATCTTCTGAAGCACAAAGTTCAAATCCCATGCGGAAGCAGGGATGCAAACCTGAGGTCTTAAATGAAGAGCCCCTTTCAAAAACACCAGCACAACCTCCTTCTGTGCTAATTCCTGGCCTTATACTGGAAAATAAAAGGCTGAGATCAATGACAAATGGACCTTGATGGAAAAGAACTGCAACCATGAATCAAATAGAGAGCACTGGTACTCCAAAACCATAGAAATTGGTCAGGCCAAGAGTTCAAGATCACGTGAAGCTGCCCCTAGGGCAAAGCACTTCCACTTCATAGCATAGGTAGCCCTAGTTGTTTATTGCTGATATTGTGGTAGCAGCCAGAAAGCCTTTTGTGAGACCCCGAATCTCATGACCACTACATCCTCAGGAGCCAATCTTGAAGATGGAGGGACTGCAGGTCTGAATGGACCAGGGTCCCCTGCTCATGTCAGAACAAGCCTGGACACAGAGGTAGATGGACTGGTAAGTTCACTGCCAGATTTTGGGGTAGGGGAAACCAGCTCTGTCTATGGCAGATGCGGATCTGCAGGGACAGTAGTGCCTTTGATACAGCAAGTGTCCCAGCATCTGCAGGGACAGTAGTTTCTGTGCTAGGCAAGGTGTCCCTGCAGATGTGGATCTGCGGGGATAGTAATGCCTTTGGTGAAGGAAGTGTCCCAGCATCTGCAGGGACAGTAGTGTCTGTGCTACAGAAGGTGTTCCTGCAGAGGCAGATCTGCTGGGACAGTAGTGTCTTTGGTGCAGGACGTGTCCCAGCATCTGTGGGGACAGTAGTGCCTTTGGTGCAGGAAGTGTCCCAGCATCTGCAGGGACAGTAGTGTCTGTGCTACAGAAGGTGTCCCTGTAGAGGCAGATCTGCTGGGACAGTAGTGTCTTTGGTGCAGGACATGTCCCAGCATCTGTGGGGACAGTAGTGCCTTTGGTGCAGGACGTGTCCCAGCATCTGTGGGGACAGTAGTGCCTTTGGTGCAGGACGTGTCCCAGCATCTGTGGGGACAGTAGTGTCTGTGTTAGGTAAGGTGTTCCCACAGATGCTGATCTGTGGGGACAGTAGTGCCTTTGTTGAAGGAAGTGTCCCAGCATGTGCGGTGACAGTAGTTTCTGTGCTACAGAAAGTGTCCCTGTAAATGCAGATCTGTGGGAACATTAGTGTCTTTGGTGAAGGAAGTGTCCCAGCATCTGTGGGGACAGTAGTGCCTTTGGTGCAGGAAGTGTCCCAGCATCTGCAGGGACAGTAGTGTCTGTGCTACAGAAGGTGTCCCTGCAGAGGCAGATCTGCTGGGACAGTAGTGTCTTTGGTGCCGGACGTGTCCCAGCATCTGTGGGGACAGTAGTGTCTGTGTTAGGTAAGGTGTTCCCACAGATGCTGATCTGTGGGGACAGTAGTGCCTTTGTTGAAGGAAGTGTCCCAGCATGTGTGGTGACAGTAGTTTCTGTGCTACAGAAAGTGTCCCTGTAGATGCAGATCTGTGGGAACATTAGTGTCTTTGGTGAAGGAAGTGTCCCAGCATCTGTGGGGACAGTAGTGCCTTTGGTGCAGGAAGTGTCCCAGCATCTGCGGGGATAGTAGTGTCTGTGCTAGGAAAGGTATCCCTGCAGATGCGGATCTCCAGGGAAAGTAGTGCCTTTTGTACAGGAAGTGTCCCAGCATCTGTGGGGACAGTAGTATCTGTGCTACAGAAGGTGTCCCCGCAGATGTGGATCTGTGGGGACAGTACTACCTTTTATTGCAGGAAGTATGCCAGCATCTGCGGGGACAGTAGTGTATGTGCTAGGTAAGGTGTTCCCGCAGATGTTTATATGCAGGAAAAGTAGTGTCTTTGGTGCAGGAAGTGTCCCAGCATCTGCGGGGACAGTAGTGTCTGCGCTAGGTAAGCTGTCCCCGCAGATCCGGATCTGAGGAAATAGTTCTGCCTTTAGTGCAGGAAGTGTGGCAGCAGCTGCGTGGACAGTAGTGTCTGTGCTACTAAAGGTGTCCCTGCAGATGCAGATCTGCTGGGACAGTTATGCCTTTGGTGCAGGCCAATTAGTGTCTTTGGTGAAGGAAATGTCCCAGCATCTGTAGGGACAGTAGTGCCTTTGGTGCAGAAAGTGGCCCAGCATCTTTGGGGACAGTAGTGTCTGTGCTAGGTAAGCTGTCCCCACAGATGTGGATCCATGGGGATAGTTGTTCCTTTGGTGCAGGAAGTGTCCCATCATCTGTGGGGACAGTAGTGTCTGTGCTAGGTAAGCTGTCCCCGCAGATGTGGATCAGCAGGGATAGTTGTGCCTTTGGTGCAGGAAATGTGCCAGCATCTGCAGGGACAGTAGTGTCTGTGCTACAGAAGGTGTCCCAGCAGATGCAGATCTGCGGGGACAGTAGTGCCTTTGGTACAGGAAGTGTCCAAGCATCTGTGAGGACAGTAGTGTCTGTGCTAGTAAGGTGTTCCTGCAGATGTGTATCTGTGGGGACAGTAGTGCCTTTGTTGAAGGAAGTGTCCCAGCATGTGCAGGGACAGTAGTGTCTGTGCTACAGAAAGTGTTCCCACAGATGCGGATCTGTGAGGACAGTAATGCCTTTGGTGCAGGAAGTGTCCCAGCATCTGCGGGGGCAGTAGTGTCTGTACTACAGAAGGTGTCCCAGCAGATGCAGATCTGCGGGGACAGTAATGCCTTTGGTGATGGAAGTCTCCCAGCATCTGCGGGGACAGTAGTGTCTGTGTTAGGTAAGGTGTCCCAGGAGATGTGGATCTATGGTAACAGTAGTGCCTTTGGTGATGGAAGTGTCCCCTCATCTGCAGGGTCAGTAGTGCCTTTGGTGCAGGAAGTGTCCCAGCATTTGCATGGATAGTAGTGTCTGTGCAATAGAAGGTGTCCCCACAGGTGAGATGTGCAGGGACAGTAGTGCCTTTGCTGCAGGAAGTGTGCCAGCATCTGTGGGGACAGTAGTGTCTGTGCTAGGTAAGATGTCCCTGCAGATGCAGATCTGTGGGGACAGTAGTGCCTTTGATGCAGGAAGTGTGCAAGCACCTGCAGGGACAGTAGTGTCTGTGCTACAGAAGGTGTTCCCGCAGATGCAGATCTGCGGGGACAGTAGTGCCTTTGTTGATGGAAGTGCCCCAGCTTGTGTGGGGACAGTAGTGTCTGTGCTATAGAGAGTGTCCCCGCAGATGTGGATCTTTGGGGACAGTAGTGCCTTTGTTGATGGAAATGTCCCAGCATTTACAGGGACAGTAGTGTCTGTGCTACAGAAAATATCCCCACAGATGCAAATCTGCAGGGATAGTAGTGCTTTTGGTGAAGGGAAATGGCCCAGCATTTGAGGGGACAGTAGTGCATTTGGTGTAGGAAGTGTCCCAGCATCTGTGAGGACAGCAGTGTCTGTGCTACAGAAAGTAAAACACAATCTGTGGGGACATTAGATGCTTCCAACCAAAATACCTCGCTATACTCCATATGTAGCCTTCGCTTCCCTTTGCTTGCATGTAAGGGCCACATTAGCACAGGCATGATCAGTGCTTACTCTGCCACCCAACATGGCCCAGGTACTGCTTTCTGGCACTGCACAAGGATCATGGAGGTTGGGCAACATGGACACTGAAAAGTCAAGCCGCTGTTCTGTGCAGACATTGGCATGCCTCTTCATTGTGCAGTCACAGTGGTCACTTCCTGGCATACTTGGACAGCATTGTTCAAATAAAATCTGCATTGCCCTTCAAAGTCAAAACTGAGAAAAAACAAGGTATCATCATCATCATGAAAGGTATCATGTTTGGCACTAAATTTTAACAACTGTAATGATGGGAAATCAATCAGTTAAAATGTTAAGACCTCCTGTGTTGGCAGCTGCTGTGACGGGATGGCATACCAGATGGGGAATCTGAGCCGGGCTTTTACATGTCAGGCATCCCAGCACTGGGACCCGCACAGATCCCATACACCTAGCACAAAAATGTTATCATTATAATAAAAACATGTTATGCCTCTTAAGGAAGAAATAAAAATAGGTCTGCCCTTTCTAGAAGCAGAACCGAAGCATAGCCACTCCCTAGACAAACAGATCATAAACAGCATAGGTAAAGTCTACATCTTATTAAACGTTCAGGAGCAAATACTTATATTATCAATCAGTAAAACAATAACCAGAAACATTTTTAATCCTCAAATTTAACAGCACAGCAATTGAGGTACTACAAAAACCTCATTATTAAAGAGTTCAAACAGTCCTCGCATCAACGAGCAGAAAAAAGTTCCAGGAACATTCTAGGAAACTCACTCTTAGCTTTATCCAAGGATTTGAAGCTGTGCCAAGAGTTATTTTTCATCACAATCATCTTTGCAGGGTAGCGCATTTTAAATTTGATACCAGTCACTATTAATTTGAAAACAGAGGGAGCAGACTCTTGTCTGCGCAGTCTAACAGCTTGAGGTAAATCTTGAGAGACTCAGGTTTTATTATTCTCCCATGTCAGATTTTGTGAAGATTTTGCTTGTATAGGATGTATTGGCGATCCAAACAGTTAAGAAATTTCATGATGAAAGGTCTAGGAGCTTCCCCACTCTTAGAAATTGGCTTCAAGGCTCTGTGAGCTCTTTCAATAATGTAACTTTGTCCATTCGGTGAAGGGCCCCCGAAGTTTTCACACAATACTTGGGCAAAATGAATCAGATTGGCACCCTCCATCGTTTCTGGTAGCCCATATATAATTACATCATTGCGACGGCTCCTTCCTCAAGGTCTTCCATTTTAGATTCTAGCTTATTAATTTTATGTCTCATTGCAGGAAACTCCAGATTAATTTTAAGATGTCAGTCCTCAATGGAGGAGATTCTAGCCTACGTGTCTGACACCCTTCTGGAAAGTTCTTCAGTTTTTTTGCTTCATCTGTTTAGTGTCACTAAGTAGGATTTCCAAAGCTTCTTTTAGTGGTGAAAGCTCCTTAAGAAATTTCTCTTCCATGAACAGAGCAGAACCAGCTGAAGGCAAAGTTTGCTTACTTGTAGCTTGTTTCGATCTTTTAGGCCCTGAAGAATGGTCCGGAGTCGGTGGTGGAGTGTGCCTCACAGGTGGTGCCTTCATCTCTGCATCCATTGTTGAAGAAAAAGCTTCCAAGTAAAAGTAAAAGTAAGTAGCTATTAACCTTAGTAATATAAGGTAAATCTTTCTCTTAGAAGAAAATACTGATTGTTAGGGAAAAATTATAATAGTTTTAGAATGGTGAGCTGAGGGCCACAGGGAAGCTACTACTCACACACAAGCATCAGGTGATCCCCAAATTGGCAGTCACCTGAGTACTATGTTTCTTGTATGCCAAGTGGGGATCCAGGATGACTATCAAATATTTAAATTCCTCTACATAGTCTTGGGGTACTTCATGTTTATTTTAAAGAGCACCTTTCCTGGTGCTCCCCCACCCCATAATCATATATGCACCCTTACCTAGCCTGCCTAATTCATAATTTTTTGATGCTGTTATTTTAGCAGGGAAGGAATCATATTTTAGCTCTGTGGAGCTGAGCTGCAGATCCCTTCCACTTCTTAGTCCTGAGTGCCATAGAGTACAATAGGGATGCGTTTTAAAGTATTTTTCTTTATACTCTTAGGTTCTGATTCAGAAAAATCAAGGTCACTGCTGAACTAACAAGACCCTTGGTAGTTGAGCAATGGCCTTGATTTTTCCAAATCTGAACCTAACGGTATTACAAAAAAAAAAAAACACTTTAAAACATGCCCTTATAGTAATCTATGGAGAGCACCCCCACGCTCTCCATCTTATTGTATCACATAACGTGATAGCGTGGGGGTGGCGGTCAGGACTAGGAAGTGAAAGGGATTGGCAGATCAGCTCCACAGAGCAAAAATATGATCTCTTCCATTCCAAAATAACAGCGACAGAAAAGTATGAATTAGACAGTAGTGAACTTGAGGCCAGGTAAGGGTGCATATATGGTTTTGGGGGGGAGCAGAAGAAAAGGTGCTTTTCAAAGTAAACATGGAGGATAGTACCCCCTGGATTACATAGAGGAATTTAGATATTTGGGTGTTTTCCTGGATCCCCACATGGTGTACAAGAAACATATTACTCAGGTGACTACCAAGTTACATAAAAGCCTGGGGTCCTGTACAGGATAAAAAACCTGGTAACTGTCGAAACCCAAAAGGTGACTGCCCAGAGCAGTCTATATGGTTTTGGGGGGCAGTTGACAAAAGAGCAGGAAAGGTGCTCTTTAAAGGATCCTATGCTATTTCTGTTTTTATGGGTTGTACTGAATAGCATGATTTTCATTTTGTTCTCATTGAAAACCAGACAATTATCACTAAACCAGGAAACAGTTTTTCTGAATTCATATTCAAACATTTCATTCTCTGACATTAGATCCCCTACCACAGTATAAATAACTACATCATCAGTGTCTAAAACTACACTGGTATTCTTATAAGTCGGAGGTACTGTAGACCATTTACAAAGGCATGAGAGAGAGGGTGGGAACCTACTGCAGCTGCACCACAGGCCGGACTCAGTCCTCACCCGAGAGGCCCAGGACATGGAGGAACAGACCCTAGTCGCTGCCTGAGTGCAGGCACTCCCCCCCTAACAGAACGCTGCCGACCGCAGCAGTAATGGAAGACACAGCTCCTACCTGGAGCCTCCCACTCGCAAACCAGCTGAAATTCAGGCGGGCACGCCCCTTCCCCCACAGAACGCTGCCGACCGCGGCAGTAACAGAAGACACAGCTCCTACCTGGAGCCTCCCACTCGCAAACCAGCTGAAATCCAGGCGGGCACTCCCCCACAGAACGCTGCTGACCGCGGCAGTAACAGAAGACACAGCTCCTACCTGGAGCCTCCCACTCGCAAACCAGCTGAAATCCAGGTGGGCACTCCCTCCCCACACAGAATGCTGCCGACCACGGCAGTAACGGAAGACACAGCACCTACCTGGAGCCTCCCACTCGCAAACCAGCTGAAATCCAGGCGGGCACTACCCCCCCACAGAATGCTGCCGACCGCGGCAGTAACGGAAGACACAGCTCCTACCTGGAGCCTCCCACTCGCAAACCAGCTGAAATCCAGGTAAAGGCTCACTCTGCTCTGCAACTCCTGCCTTTAGACTGCCGTGGGGTGCTTCCTCCGTGCAACCAAGGACTCTAGGCTTCTCTGCCCCACAGCCTCACTGATTGTTTTTTTGGACTTCTGCTGTGGGGTGCTACCTGAGTGGGTGGTGTGGGACTCGGGTTCAGTCTCAGCCAAGTAGAATCTACAGTGGGACCTGTTGTGTTTGTACCTGCACTCGAAGTAATGCCTTTGCTATGTTCTGTGCCAGATTGCCATGCTAGTGCTTAGTGCTTTGCTCGAATTTGTACCAGAAGTATAGCCTCTTTAACCAGCACGCTAGGATAGCCAAGTTTTTAGTTAAGGAAGTGCCTGGTCCAGTGATAGTTGTTTAGACCTTGTAACCTGCACACTAGGATAGCCAAGTTAATGTAATTGGAACATTACTCTAATGCTTGAAAATACTTATATTTCTTGTCCTTTTCTTTCTTTTGTGATTAAAACAAGGCTACCTGTTACTTGATAGTGTGCTATTGGCTTCCGGATCTACGCATGCGCAGTTTGACGCCTGAGTTGAAACTACTATTCAAATCTTCCCGCTGCATACTAATTCTTCTCCTGCTTCCTACGTTTACAGACAGGCACTCCCCCCCCACAGAACGCTGCCGACTGCGGCAGTAACGGAAGACACAGCTCCTACCTGGAGCCTCCCACTCGCAAACCAGCTGAAATCCAGGTAAAGGCTCACTCTGCTCTGCAACTCCTGCCTTTGGACTGCTGTGGGGTGCTTCCTCCATGCAACCAAGGACTCTAGGCTTCTCTGCCCCACAGCCTCACTGATTGTTTTTTCGGACTTCTGCTGTGGGGCACTAGCCCAACGATGCTTCGCGTTGTCTGCCCCGCCCACCCAATCCACCCACCCACCCAGGGGCGGCCCTCAATATATTGGCCTGCACTGATTACATCACTTCCTGTTACATCACTTCCTGTGTGCCAAATTCTAAGTACCCACTTTCCTATTTGCAGGTTATACCTGCTGGCCACCAGAGGTCACTGTGCCCCCTGCCTATTTGCTCCTACCAGCTAAATCTACTCTATCCCTGTGTCTGTCTCCCTACCCCACCTCTTGCATCTCCCATCCTAATCCACCCCTGACCACCCTCTCTGCTGTCATCCAAGCTCCCCATCTTACTCCATACAGTTCTTGCCCCACTCCTATCATGCCTGTTATCCTCTTTCATGCCTGTCTCTCTCTCCTTCCCCTCCTACTAATGACTCTTGCTTTCCCTAGGGTCACTGTATGCCCGCAGACTCTCTACTCTTGCGCTCCTAGTTGCCCTCCTGCTCTCCCCTCCTTTTGTGCCTCTGCCCCTCCTCCTTCCTCCACCCATCCAATATGCTCCTCCACACCACCCCCACCTGGGCACCACCTCTCACCCCCTGCTCCCTCGAGCATCTTATCATGCTTGCATTCCCAGCCTGTGCTGCCCTACCCACCCCTGTGCTACCAAACCTCCCACTTCTCCTATCCCCATCGGCGTAAACTCTCCTTCTGCCACCCACTATAAAGGGCAACTCTCCTCCTCCTGCTCCTGACTGGTAACATACATCCCAATCCTGGGCCTGCTTGCAATGGCTCCCCATTGAAATCCTCCGGACTTCGTATTGCGTCCATGAACATATGTAGCCTCCTTAAAAAACTCGATTCTCTACATTGCTGGGTGGCGGTTCATAAACCAGACGTTATTGCAATAGTTGAAACCTGGCTGTCAGACTCCACCCCTGACTCCCTGGTCTCACTCCCTGGCTACTCCCTCCACCGGGAGGACCATGTTGGTAGGCGAGGTGGGGGCTGTGCCATTTATGTCAAAGACCCTCTCATTGGACTAGCCCTCCCTGCCCCTGTCCTTGACCACAAGGCCCAGGCTGTAACACTAAAACTATCTCCTGACCCCTCTAGGGGTCCCATCTACCTGACTACAGCATACATGCCTCCTAAAAATCAAGCTCAGTCACTAGGCCTATTAATTGACTATCTTACCTCCTTACCCCACTCCTCTGACCAAATCGTGGTGGGGGACTTGAACATCAATTGGCTTAGCCCCACATCCTCTTCCTCCCGTGATGCTTTTGCTGCTATTGACCTAACTCAACTAGTCTCCCAACCTACTAGAGTAAACTCCAGAAGGGGATCTAGCACTCTCCTGGATGTGGTCCTCACTAACCGCCCTTGCTGCATCCACAATATCCAAATTCTCCCAGACTGTCTTAGTGACCACTCTCCAGTTCTCTTCAACTGGTCAACCTCCCTGCCCAAGCCCACTGCACAAACTACCCATCGGCGGTGGCTCAGACCTGGTGGGTTGAAAGACCTTAAGCTTCTCCTAGCCCACATTGACTGGTCCCCGTTACAAAACACCCTAGACATTGACAAGGCCCTGCCTTCTTTATCCGCACCTTCAACTCTGCTTCAGACATTTTTGCACCTATATCTGCATGCGGGTCCAAAGTAAGGCATGCCCCCTGGGTCACCCTCGCCCTGCGCATAGTTCTTAAGCTTCAGGATAACCTGTGGCACATGCTGTTGAAACTGGTCGCCTAGCTGACAGGCAGGCTTATGTTGCTGCCCGAACAAATGTACGTGGGCTACTCCGCAGTGCTTAAGGCTGAGTATTATCAAGCTTCCTCACTTCTCATGGGGAACCCCAGGTCCTTCTGGGACAATATCAAGCAGCTGAATGGTGGCACACTCCCCCACCCTCGCTTATTAACATTAATGGTACAGTCTCCTCAGACCCTGTCCTTATTGCCACCCACCTCAATAACTCCTTCACGGACCTTAGCCCGGTGCTCCCAGTTAATTTCTTCACCCCTCCTCCTTCCAGGGCTGTCCCTACTATCCCACACCCCCTGTTCCACCTGAGTCGTGTCACTGCCCAGGAAGTCAGGCCATACCCACTTAAAGTCTTAAAGAGTAACACTATTGGCAATGACTCCCTTGATCCCTGTCTTCTTCGTCAGGTCCTGGATCAGCTCACCTCACCAATCACCTGCCTCTTTAATAAGTCTCTCTGCCTAGGGCAATTCCCCTCTACCTGGAAGGTTGCTACTGTCACCCCAATTCACAAGGGTGGTGATAGGACGCACCCGGGCAACTATCGGCCTATCTCAATCCTCTCTCCTCTCTCTAAGGCCTTAGAAAATTGTCGCCCAAATCTCTGAATACCTCTGCAAATATGGCATCCTTTGCCCTGAACAACATGGTTTCAGAGCTGGCCATAGCACCAATACTGCCCTCCTGGAGTTCTCTAACTTTCTGTACACCTCTCTGGACTATGGCTCCTTGGCTGGTGCTGTGTTCATCGACTTATCAAAAGCCTTTGATACTGTCTCACACCCCCTCCTGTTAGCTACCCTTAGGCACCTAGGCTTTGCCACTGGACCTGTCTCCTGGTGCTCCAGCTACTTGTCAGCCCGCTCGCAATGTGTGAAAATCAACAGAACTCTCTCCAGCACCTGCCCTCTCGGGTCTGGAGTCCCTCAGGGCTCTATTCTTGGGCCCTTGCTCTTCTCCCTCTTCCTCAACTCCCTGCCCAGTGAATGTACCGGTAAAATCCTACTCTATGCAGATGACGTGTTACTCTTTGCCTCCGATAGTAACCCCATCTCACTCCAGACTTCTCTTCAGCAATCCTACAATGACACAGAAGCCTGGTTCACTGAGCACAGACTCGTTATCAACCTAAAGAAAACCAAAGCCATGCTCTTTGCCCACCCCCAAAATAAGTCCAGTAACTTTCCTCTCTCTGTCCACTCCACCTCCAGTCTCCCTATTTAACTAGTTTACTCTTATAAATACCTAGGTATAACCTTTGACCCTGCCCTCTCATTTCATGCCCACATCTCTGCCCTGACCTCTGCCTCTAACACTTGGCTGGGTATCCTCTATCGTCATAAAAACTGCCTCCCCACTGATGCCCTCTGCCTTGCAGTCACCTCCTCTGTTATATCCCTAATAGACTATGGCCTACCTGTTTATGGTGCGGCTGACCAGACTGCCCTGCTCAAGATACGCCTTACCCTTAACAAAGCCTGCAGACTCATAACTGGTGCTCCTAGACTTACCCATACCTGCCTTCTTTATTCCATGGCTAATCTACTCAACCTAGATGAGCGCCTCAAGTACCAAACCTGCATACTAACCTATAAAGCTCTCCATGGTCTATCCCCCCTGGGTCTGTCAGCCACTATCCACCGAGCAAACCCCACAGTGCATACCCGTAGTTCCTGCAAAACTGCACTGATTATACCGAGGGCGAGAACCTTGCAAGGTCAAAGGGCTTACCCCTATAGAGCCCCCTCCTGATATAACACCCTTCCTGCTGGAATCACTGACACCCCATTGTTATCTTGTTTTAAATACAGCCTCAGAAATCACCTGCTCACTACACGCAGCTGTTGCTGCCCGTAACACCTCTTCTCTTCCCGATGATGCTCTCTGAGCAGCACTCTTACCTCCTGACTAGCGCTACCTTCACTTGTCTTCTCTCCTCCCACTTGTGTCCTCCTCTCAGCCTTTCCTATCTGTCTACTGAATCGATCTTCCTGTATCCACTGTCTAATAGGCTAAACTCACCTGTATGCGTATTTTATACTGCCTGACAAATGCCTTTAAATTTGACTGACTCCTACTTTGTACTCTGTATTGCTGCCTTATCTGATGTCTGTTGTACCGTTTGTTTGTCCTCTCTGTGACGAGGTACCTTTGTAAATGAGCCTCTGGCTCAAAGGTTGTTAAACTGATGTTAAAATAAATAAATAAATAAATTTATGAATAAAGAAAACAACAAGGGGCTCAATATAGACCCCAGAGGGACTGCATGTGTTATTAGGTATACAGAGGACATAATGCCCTTAATCTTAACAATCTGTTTTCTATTCCTCAAATAACTTGCTATCCAAACTAATGCTGATGCACCAAAACCATAGGTACAAGAACCAATAGGTAGGGGGTGTTGTAGCCCCTCCCCCCATTTTGACTATGAGCATTCCAAATGCCCCTTTAATGTCAGGAAGGAAGCAATCATTGTCTCATTTGTAATTTTTTGTGTGCAATTCAGTTTACAATTGAAATGGAAGCTCCCGGCAGGCAGGCACCTAAAAGTACATAAGACCACCTCAATTAAACAATTAGTACCTTTCCCACCAGCCACTCACCCATCCTCTCTGAAAATAATTTTCAGAATAAGGAATGTGGTTCACTCTCAGACCTGCTTTTTCCATACTCTGCAAGACTGTATAACTGCCAGTGTATGTTTTTTGCTCTGCTACCAAGTTTTTATTTCCAGTGGTATAGGATTTGACTGAGCCATTATCTTGTAAAGTAAGTCGGCTAACGCAGAACAATTGTATTTTTTGGAGGGGAGGGGAGAGAGTGGAAAGTACCTGTCTCCTGACCTGGGTGTCATAGTTCACAGGACAATATGTCTGAGTAATCACCTGTCAAACTCACTTCTGAAGTTGAAAAAAAATAAGCAGTTTATTCAGGATATGCTTATCATTAGGAATCAAATAGGCCACACTGGAGCTTCAGTTAGGCCAGCAAGGGTCAAAACGTCAGACTACATTTATATGATGGTCCTGTGTGCTGATTTTTCATTTAAAGGATGGGCCTAAATTGAAATTGGAATTTTTTTTAATTTAGTATTTTATTTCAGCTAACTATGAAGGCAGGAATAAACAATAAAATTAGGAGTCTCTGCCTCAGCCATTTGCAAGAAAATTCCATGCTTCAGCAGGCAGCTCAAAACAGTTCCATAAAGTTACTCCAAGGGCCCAGTCCATGAAGCTCAACATGCATCCCCATATGGATATGTAGGGCCTGCACACACCATGGAGCCCCCGGGGCACATGGGACAGCCTCTGCAGTTGTCATGTATCAATGTTCTGCACCCAATCCAGTATACAGTAGGTATGCATAGCTACTCTTTGGCCCAACTGTGAGGGCAGGAAGTGGGATGAACTCGCACGACACAGAATCCTGAAGGATGCCAAGTCACCCATTCTGCAGTTCCAAGGGTGCATAGGCTGCCACTCAGAAGTTTGCCACAGTGGCTATGTGCTCCAAGGCAATCAGTGCAGGACTGGTCAGTCTGGCCAGCCATCAGCCCCCCCCTTGCCCCACGACTCCATTTTGGGGTGCAGTGAGCATAGGTTACACAAAGAGAGCCACAGTAGCACAGTGCTGATTCTTGAGATGATGACTACAGCTCATAGTGCCCATTTTCTGTCAAAAAATTCCTTCTGTAGTCTCACAATGCATGTCAGCTTCTACATGTAATATGCTTTATTCAACATTCATCATCTTTCCTCCTGTTCAGAATGAATTTCTGACCACCTACTAGTAATAACATTTCTTTGCTGCAATGACCGGAATCAAAAATTTAAGTTTCTTTGTATTTTTGTCAGTTAATCTTGTTGATAGCCTCTGGCAACAATTACCTAGTAATGTTTTTATTTATTTTTTAATCAATAAACCTTATTAAAAATGTTTGATAGTACAACAATTCCTTTTTTATTTTGGTTCCTAACACCCCACATTCTCCTCTTACCCAGCACTCCCAATATTTTCTCAGCTTGCTAGTACCAAACTTGAGTGTGGGGTCCATTTTCTGCACACTAGAATCTCTTGAGCATTTCCCAGATTCTGTTTTTTTTTTTTACATTTTTAATTAAAGTTTATTAATTTTCTGTGAGAAACATACAGGTAGAATTACATCTCATTCCATACTTATTTGGTGTGAACACAATCATTTCATCTACTGGTTTCCTAGTACAGTAACTTCATTTGACTTGACCAAGGTGATAAATAAAGCCATACCTTATCAGTGTCACATTTTGATTCAGTAGTGTCTGCACCACTCTGATGGGTTTAGCCCTCCTGAAGGGAGGTGCCAGTACCCTTATCACATTCCTGCTTGTTTTCCTGGATAACTGAACTACAATGGCAATAGGTCTGTTAGTCATATACCAGTTACTAAGAAAGAACAACCTGTACACCTTCACTTGGTTGTAAATCCTCTAGGTTCAAAGAATAAGAAGAAGATACCCATCATAACTAGGTACATAGTGGTGAAAGTCAAAGGTATGAGAGTTGTGCTATAATATTCATGTCAGGTGGGTTGGGGGCACAGGGAAATGTGCCCAATATCTATATGGACAGGCTTTGTGTCTATTGTATGTCCTGAATAAGAGTTTTCTCCCCTTCTATCTGCCCATCCAAAATGTTCTATGTTAGCAACCTCTCAGGGGACAACATCTGGATTAGTCTCCACGACTAGAGAACCCATGATGCCCATATCCTGTCAAAGTTTTGCAATTGCTGATTCTGTCTGAATGTGATTCTCTCCATGGTATAGAGTTCTAATACTAGCTGATTCCAGTCTTTCAAGGATGGGATCTGTGGTATCAGCCAGTTCCTGGTTAAAGTCTTTCTGACTATTGCTAACAAATCCCATAGTAGTTTCTCTTTTTTTGTCCTTCAGGGACCTATAGGGCATTTCTATATATATATGCATAGCATGGGTTATTTGGTAGGGGCAAGCTCAGAATTTTACCTGTCTCAGTGAGGCATTGTGTCCAGTAGTCCTGCACTTTCGGGCAAGATCACATAACATGTGTGGTCCGCCCTCACCTCATCACAGTTCCCCCACCAGGAGCTCTGTCTGCTTGCCACATACTTGGACTGAATGATGGTAGTTCAGTAAAATCTTGTTAAGATATTTTCATGAGTTTCCCCTCCATGTTGAGCCACTAGTGGTTTTGTGTTGTAGTATACACATTGTCTTCCAATCCCCTCTCCATAACCTGTATGTCCCATTCTGCCTCCCATTTCCTTTTAATATAGCATGTATTCCATTGTTCCAATACCCCAAATGCCCTGTATAAATTAGAGATCAGTCTGCCCCCCCCACCGGAGGACCCTTAAAGCTTCTGCAAGTAAAGAAATTATTGTTAAAGGTATGCTGTGTATCTTTTTCCTGTCAACTAGTAAAGTGATGCAGGCCAGCTCAGTGGCACTGAGGGTTGAGGCATCTGCCTTACCTCACACCATGCTGGTGACTTGGGTTTGGGAGAGAGCTCGGGACACTGGGGGCCAAATGGGGAGGAGAGGATTGAGCGTCTGGAGGACTGCTCTCTTCTCCTGGGAGGGAGGGGTGTGTGATCCACAACATCCAGTGGTTCCCAGTGGAGACTGGGAGTGCTTCAACTGGGGACATTTAGATGGGGTGGAGGCCGTGGTGGCTGTCCTGCAGGTGGGTGCAAGATCGTGCCCACCATGTGCTGGATGTCTTTGCACATCTGCACCTCTGGGGGGAATGAACAAGGAATAACTCTGGCAGCTGGGAGGATGATGATGAGCCCAATCAAGTCCCTGATATACTCCACCTCTCCCAGCTTGCCAACCAGATTGACGGAGTGTCAAGGTAGGTGGTGGTGACCCCGCCTCGGAGGGTACAAGCCAGGGGGGTTTAATGGCAGGTGCAGGAGCAATGAGAGGCACTCCAGAGGGGGACATGACTCGGGGTCTCAGGCTGGGTGGGAAGCAGCCGACTAAGAGTGGCTATGTCTGAGGGAGGGCTCAGTTGCCAGCGACTGGAGGGAAACAGAATTGAAAGAAAAAAAACTAGTAAAGTGATGTATGTCCTAAGCTGTAGGTACCTAAAGAAGTCTGGTCTTTGTAAGCCAGATTCTGTTTGTAATTCTGTAAGTGGTTTGATGGTAGGTCCATTTAAGAAATGGGCTGGGGTAGTTAGTCCCAGCCTGGCCCAGTTTGGGAATCTATGATCTAATCTGGCAGGCATGAAACCAGGGTCCTTCACAAACCTGATAAATAATTTCAAATGTTTTGCAAACTGTAATTATATCCTCAACTTATGCCACATTTGAATGGTGTCCCTGGTCCAAGTCTTTGTTCCCCCTCTGCATTTGCAGTGGGATCTTATCATTAAATAGAACATCTGACATGAGATGTCATCTCCCTGTGTCTCTATGTCTACCATTTTCTAGTTTGCTTCATATTCTGAAGAACACCAATAAAACACAGTATGCAGCTCAGCTGCCCAAAACTATCTTTCAAGGGCATGGAGACCCAGGCCCCCCTCCCTCTTTAGGTAACACCAGAGTTTTATACCTGAGTCTTGGGTTAGTGTTGTTCTAGATAAATTTAGAAACCAGGTTATTCCACTCCCTGAAAGCCCTCTGGGATATTGCCACTGGCAAGAGCTGGAATAAATACAGAAGTCTAGGGACAATATTCATGCTTATTGCCTGAACTCTGTGTATGAGACTTAATGGCTTGGCTGCCCACCGTTGTAGGTCCAATTTAATTTTGCTCATAAGAGGAGGATAATTTACCTTATAGAGGTCTTGCAGATTTTTTGGAATTTGGACTCCCAGATACTTCAGTGTTTGCTGGTCCCACTTTAATGGGAAATTTCATTTGAGGTTCTCTTTTGGGGCAAAATGTATTGCCATCACTTCTGTTTTTTGTGTATTTATTTTATACCCCAAGAATTGGCCAAATTGATTCAGTAGTGCCAGAGACTCCATTAAGGATTGTTCAGGGTTGGTCAGGGTGAGTAGGACATTGTCCACATATAAATGAGTTTTATGCTTCTGACCTTCTGTCATCACCCTTTGGATCTGGCTGTGCTCTCAGAATGCTTTGTCCAAAGGCTCTACATAGACAGCAAACAGCAGTGAGGACAGGAGGCACCCCTGTTGTGTCCCCCTCCTCCAGTAAAATCTTTGAGTTACGTGTCCACTCATCCTCACTTGTGCCTGGAGGGTGGTGTATATTCCGTTTATGACAACAGGAAGTTCCTCTGGGAAAACTAGAATTT
This sequence comes from Neoceratodus forsteri, assembly GCA_016271365.2. Lineage (NCBI taxonomy): Eukaryota > Metazoa > Chordata > Ceratodontiformes > Ceratodontidae > Neoceratodus > Neoceratodus forsteri. The sequence continues at coordinate 504,406,953 of CM028132.1, forward strand.
GCAGGAGTCAGTGCCTATTGGGATTAAGCAAACCGATACTTTATCAGAAGTAGGGGGATCTCATTTAGGATTAAAAAAAAAGAAAGTCAGTGTGTGTTTCTCTGTTGGGAAGGGTACTGTATCAACTTACTTTGCAAAGTCAGTAGGAGGGGAGAGAGGTTAATTGGGGGTGTGGCTTAGGCAGTAGAAAAGCAGGTGACTCCAATTACAACTTCCTGCTGCTAGCTTTTGGAAGACAGAAATCTTGCTTGTAGAGCAGAAAGCAGCTAACTAAAAAAGCTACCATGTTCTTACTAATTGTCCTCCATCCCACCCCTCCAGCCTTCCACCCTAAGCCAGTTCTACTTTTATAGCCACTGGATTTGACTGACAACAGGAACTTCCTGTTTGGCAGTAGGAAGAGAAGGATCATAGAGATATTAGTTTTGTCAACCCTGAAGGAAAAAAGTAGCTCTTTCTCCCCCCACCCCAGCTTCTGGTGGTCTGACTCTGAGCAAGGAAGAAGAAGAAGACTACTGAAGAACACAGAAAGTTGCTGTCCCAGAATAGGAATGGTGAGAGTTGTAAGGAGAGAAGGGAGTAAGCATATAGAGAAACAGCAGATGGGACACAAAATAAGACATTATAGGAGTGGTGCAGTGCAATGGCTGTGGGGTGGCAGTGTTCTGGGAGACATTCTGGAGGCTGTGATGCTGCCCTATATGCAGGCACCTCTCTGGTCTGAGGGAGGAGGTTGCCCGTCTCCAAGCTGACATGACTAGGATTTGTGAAACCTCCTCCCCCTGCCCAGGGACCACCAGGGCCACTGCTGCTACCTCAGAGGTTGCCAAGAAAGAGGAGCAGCTGGACAAAAGAAAAGTGGCTGGACCAAGGTGGGCTCAGGGAGGGAGAGGGTGGTGGAACAGAGGTGCATCCCTCCTGCTGTACCTCTCCACAATTCATACACTGCTCTGGTGGATAGTGGTTCCTCTATGGAAGCACATGCAGTGGGGACCAAGGATGATGCTGGGAACCTCCACAAAGGAGACCCACAGGAGGGTGGCATGGGACTCTACAGGGAAAGGAAACAACTCCTGGTGGGGGACTCAATCATTGGGGGGGAGGAAGGGGAGATGGAGGTAAGGTGCCTGCCTGGTGCCATGGCTTGGAGGGACAGGAAGCAAATCCTCAGGATCGTGGGAGCATCTGCATGAGGGAGGGAGCTGGATCTCATTGTCCACCTAGGGACAAATGACCTGGCTATGAATGGGATCACAGCAGTGCAAGAGGAGTGTGTAGAGTTGGAGAGGGGCCTTAGACAAGTAGCGCATACGGTAACCTTCTCGGAGGTGCTGCCTGTCTGTGGCAAGGGTAATGCTAGGGTACTCCACACCATGGAATTCAATGAATGGTTGAAAAACTGGTGTGGAGCTCAGGGTTTTGGTTTCATTGGGGACGGGGGAGCCACCTGGAGGGATGCAGACCTATACTGGCATGATGGTCTGCATCTGTCCAGGGGGGAACCAGAATCCTAGGCAAAGGCAAAAGGTTTAAATGCTTCACTGGCAAGCATTTAAACTAGCCAAGGAAGGAGGCACTGAAAAGGAGCAGGGAAATCCCAGCCTCCCCCTACAAAACATGGTAATTAGTGAGGTAAACACTAAGGTAGAGAAGTCATTAGGGAGTAGGACAGAGGTAAATGCAAAAAAAGGCAAAGGCAGTAAGGACAGGGATGGGGCTAAAAGAGGTAAGACCATCAAAAATTGTAGGGTGATGAGTACCAACGCCCATAGTCTGTGTAACAAGCTCCCTGAACTAGTGGCCTTGATGGAAGAGGGATACCTGGATATTGTGGCAGTCACAGAAACATGGTAGACAGAGAACCATGACTGGGATGTCAACATACCAGGATACACAATCTACAGGTGGAACAGGGAGGGTAAAAGAGAAGGAGGAGTAGCTCTCTATGTAAGGGAAGGGATCAAAGCAACAGAACTAAAGAGTAAACTGAGAGCAGATGAGGCACTCTGGGTCACCCTGGAGACAGGAAATGGCACCACAATCTGAATGGGGGTTGCGTACAGACCCCATCTCAAGGGGAAGGAATGGACAAGGAAATGATAGAAGGCATCCTTAGAATGGCAGAAAAAGGGGAAATATTATTGATGGGGAACATGAATAAGCCAGTTGTTAACTGAAGCACCTTTGCTGCAAGCACATCCAAGAGCAGGGCCATTCTTGATGCCCTACAAGGGGCATGTTTCAGACAGCTAGTATTGGAACCCACTCGGAAGGGAGAAATCTTAGATCTGGTTCTCTCAAATGGGGATAGAGAAAGAATCTCAGATTTAGAAGTGGGTAGCCATCTGGGAACAAGTGACCACCAAACAGTGTGGTTCACGATAAATACAGCCATGAAGTCAAGCCATACAAAAGCAAGAGTATTGGACTTTAGAAGAGCTGACTTTGGGAAAATGAAACAGTGCCTCAGAAAAGCATTAGCAAACAGAACAGGCAAGAAGTAGGGGTGGAGGAACAATGGGGAGTAATCAAAACAGCCATCACAGAGGCAACAAGCCTTTGTGTGAAGCAAATCAACAAAACACAACAAAAGGAAAAAATGCTATGGTTCTCAAAAGAGGTGGGCAGGGAAGGTTAGAGGGAAAAGGATAGCATTCAGGAAATATAAGGAAACAGAGAAGGAGGAGGACAGAGAACTTTATCAGTTAAAGCAGAAAGAGGCAGGGAAGGCAGTCAGAATAGCAAAGGCCCAAACCAAGGAAAGGATAGCCAACTCTGTTAAGAAGGGGGATAAGACCTTTTATAGGTACTTTAGGGAGCAAATAAAGACCAAGGGAAGGATACTGAGGCTTAATAAAGGAGAGGGAATGTGGGCAGAGGGAGACAGTGAAAAAGCAGGGATACTAAACAAATATTTCTGCTTAGTATTCACAAAAAAAGAGGAGGGGAGGTACCTAAACCAAACAAGAGAAACACTCTGGAGATGGGGGGTTGATAACAGTCCATTTACAGAAGAAAGGGTTCTGAAAGAACTAATAAAATTGAAGGTGGACAAAGCAGTGGGGCCTGATGGGATTCACCCAAGAATTCTAAAAGAACTAAGGACAGAACTAGTGACATCGCTGACTACTCTCTTTAACAAATCATGGGAGGATGGGCTTGTACCTGAGGACTGGAGGAGGGAAGGTGTGATTCCTCTTCACAAAAGTGGGAGCAGGACAGAGGCAGGAAACTACAGACCCATTAGTTTGACCTCAGTGATAGGGAAAAAGATGGAATCACTTCTGAAAGAAAGAATTGTTGAGTACCTAGAGGTCAGTCGGGCACAGAACCCAAGGCAGCATGGATTCACAGTGGGAAGATTGTGTCAGATAAATCTAATAGAGTTCCTTGACTGGGTGACCAAAGTAGATCAGGGAGGGGCTGTGGACATGGCCTACCTAGATTTTAGCAAGGCATTTGAAACAGTCCCACACAAAAGATTAATAAACAAGTTAGCCAGCCTTGGAGTGGGTCCCAAGGTGGTAGCCTGGATAAAAATTGGCTGGACAACAGGACACAAAGGGTAGTATTAAACGAAGTCCACAGTAAAGAAAGGAGGGTTACTAATGGGGTACCACAGGGTTCAATACTGGGACCAGTACTTTTTAATGTCTTTATTAGTGACACTGCAGAGGAACTGGAAGGAAATGTATGTCTGTTTGCAGACAACACAAAGATCTGCAACAGGGTTGATACACAAGATGGAGTGGAAAGGATGAGAAGGGACTTGGCAAGGTTGGATGAATGGTCAAATATATGGCAGCTTAGATTCAATGCAAAGATGTGCAAGGTAATGCACATGGGAAACAAAAACCCAAGGGAAGAGCACACAATGGGGGATGAGATACTGACAACAATAAAAATGGAAAGGGACCTGGGTGTAATTATATCAGATGACCTAAAGGTGGGCAAGCAATGTGAGAAGGCAGTAGGGAAGGCTGGGGGGATACTGGGATGCATAGGGAGAGGCATCAACAGTAGAAAACAGGAAGTTGTTATCCCTCTGTACAGACAGTTGGTGAGACCCCATCTGGAGTGCTGTGTGTAGTTCTGGAGACCCCATCTCTGCAAAGACATAGACAGAGTGGATGCTGTCCAGAGGAGGCCAACCAAAATGGTACAGGGTCTGCACCAGAAGACATACGAAGAGAGACTAAAGGAGCTTAATATGTATACCCTTGAGGAAAGAAGGGAGAGGTGGGGACATGATAGAAACTTTCAAGTACCTCAAGGGAATCAATAAAGTCCAAGAGGATAGTATCTTTCAGAAAAAGAGATGTGCAAGAACAAGGGGGCACAATTTGAAGATAGAGGGGGGATGGCTCAGAGGTAATGTGAGGAAGTATTTTTTCACAGAGATGGTTGTGGATGCATGGAACAGCCTTTCTGAGGAGGTTGTGCAGTCAAGAACAGTGTGGGAACTCAAGAATGCATGGGACAGGCATAAAGCAGTCCTAGTGGGGAGTAGGAGGAAGTAGGCTGTTGGTTAACAAAGATCTGCAGCTTATCCGTTAGGTAGGAAAATGGCCAGACTAGGTTGGCCAAGCGGTCCTTATCTGCCATCAAATTCTATGTTTCTATGTTTTCTAACAAATGTTATTATAAACATAACTACATTCATATGCACACGTACACCAAGCAACAGCAGGTAGTTAGTTACCTCATAGGTGTGCATTTAAAAATGTATACAATTTATATTCCCAATATTTAAATTATAAGTGAATCTAAGATCAAAGTAGGTTTTCACAAACTTTCCTTAGTGCATCTTGTTCAAACCATAATTTAATTACACCTGGCTGAATGGTACTGTTTACTGGTCTATTGAATAATGGTAACCTATTCCAAAGCTGGGGCCCCCTGTAAAAAAAATGAGATCAACCAAAATCTGTCCTTACTTTTGGAAGGATATATTCAGTACACTCTGCTGAGTGCAAACCCATTCTTATCTCTCTAAATTGTAACCCCTCCAAGATATATTCAGGGATCACATTTCTGGAACACTTCACCATATAATTTAATACACGAGACAGCCTTCTGTCTTTTGGGTATACCCAATTCAACAATTTATATAATTGCCATCTATGGGTCTTCCTGGAGACATTTAAAACAAATCTTGCCAATTTGTTAAATAAGATATCCACTCTGGACAATTGTGTCAATGTTGCTCCCATAAACATTATGTCACCATAATCCAACAGGGCAATACTAGTGTTGTGACCACATGTTTTCTAACAGTTTCAGATATGCAGTTTCCGACCCTATATAATGCCCCCAAGCATTTCACCACTTTTTTTGTCACATAATCCATATGGGTGGTCCATTTCAATGCACTCTCCAAATACAGGCCCAGCTATTTATAGTTCTGGGTCTGCTCCAAAATAATTTTGTCCAGGATGTTTATCTTTAGACAAGAATCTGTAGACCTAACTCCATTTCCTTTAGTAAACAGCAGCACCTGTGTTTTTTGGGGAGTTCAAAATAAGTTTAGATTCCAAGAAAAAATTCTGAAGTTGATTGAAGGCTTCCTGTAAAGTAGCCTCAATTTGCTGTATTGATGAATCTTCTACATAAATAATAGTATCATTCACTTACAGATGCCATCGTATAGCCGGATGAGACAAGTTAAGACTGTCCATATACAAGTTAAATAAAATAAGACCCAAAATGGATCCTTGTGGTACTCCTGTAATAATAGTTCTAAGTCCAGATGTACAGCCATTAATAGTCAGCAATTGTTTTCTATCAAACAAATATGCCCTAAACCAGTTAGTTACCCTCATGGATACCCCAGGGTTTTTAATCTGGGCAGGAGGATGTCATGGTTCAAAGTGTGAAATGCTTTGACAAATCAACAAATATTGCCCCCACTGACATCCTCCTGTCCAGAGCTCTGGTAATATCTCCTGTCACCTTTAAAAGGGCAGTTGTAGTACCATGAAAGGTCTAAATCCTGGTTGATGTTTACTTATAATTTTCTCTACTTCCAGGAAATCTTGCAATTGTTAAGCTATGAATTTTTCAAAAATGTTTGCAACTACTGGTAGTAATGAGATTGGTCTATAACTTTCTGTATTATATTTTGACCCAGATTTGAGAATGGGAATTACTTTGGCTGTTTTCCATGTATCCGGAAATTGGTCATCAAGAATAGACTTATTAAAGATATATGCTAAAGGAAAAGATATAATCTTTGGTAGAATCTATGACAGATAAATGATAGGTCTGAGGCCCAGTAATAATATTTGAGGTTCGGGAGGGCTAGGCCTCTTTTATTTTTAGGGTGTGAAAGAATTGCATATCTTATCCTGGGGCGCTGCACTACCCACATGAATTTTTTTTTTTTTATAAAAATGTTTTATTGGTGAAATGATGCAACGTTACAACAAATATGGTGCAACAAGCACCTCAGACTGATTGAAATCACTATTTACAAGTAGTAGTCTAAACCACAGGTAATAGCTTCACATACAAGGCATGGAACAAGACATAACCAGACCCTAGGCTATTATCACTATGCTAAATGGATTGACTATTATGGATTTCAACCTATAGAGGAACTCCAAGCTAGATTTCCTTTCAGATGACACCTAGATAAACAGTGGTAAGTGATCAGTAAAGGTTAAACAATGGCATTTAAGCAATAACAATATGAATGGGTTAGTCAGCCATTATGGACTGAACACCCATGTGAATTTTGAGATTGCCTTTATTCCATGAATTGAATAGGTTATGTGGCAAAGCAAGAGGAATATTTTAAAAGAGGTACAAGACACATGGTAATGTAACCATTCTATCCACTTTAAATTCACTGTGTTAGGGGAAGGGGTAATAGATCCCATCTGTCTAGGTCTTGTTGCATCTGGGTAGTGAAGGGGGAGTAGTTGTTTCTGAAGGATTCAGAGGAATTATGTGCCAAAAAAATTCCCAGATATTTAACTTTATCTAGATGCCATCTGACAGGAAATCTAGCTTGGAGTTCCTCTGTAGGTTGAAAATGGAAGGTAAGGGCTTCTGTTTTTGTTGGGTTTAGTTTATACCCTGATGCTGATTGAAACTACTTGATTATTTTGAAGACTGCCGGGAGAGTCTCAGGGGGGTTATTTAAGTATAGCAGGACATAATCCACGTATAAGGCAATATGATGTTCTGTATCTTGCAGAGATATACCAGTAAGTTGTTGCGCTAAAGGTTCAATATAGATAACAACGAGTACCATGGAGAGCAGCAGCCCTGCCTCGTGCACCAAAGAAGGGGAAGTCCACCGAGTGGTGACCCACGATTCTGATGCAGGCTCAGGGAGAAAAATATATATTCTTGAGAGCAACAATCGGTGAGAGTGGAAAATCCATTCTAGATAGGGTAGCATACAGAAATGGCTATGAGACCCTATCAAAGACCTTTTCTGTATCTAGGCTTAACAGAGCAGCAGGGCGTTTCCGTGATTGCATTGCATAAATTAGGTGTTTCATTCACTTGATATTGTCTGTGGTGGATCTTTCTTGGACAAATCCGGTTTGATCAATATTGATTAGGGAGAGGAGGATCAGATCAATATGGTGAGCTAGAATGGACATATACTGTAATATTTATAATCTGATTTGAGGACTGAGATTGGTCAGTACGACTCACAGAATTGAGGATTTTTCCCGGTTTTAATATTACAGATATCACCACATAGAACCAACTTATGGGAGGGGGTTCTCCTTCCAATATGCCATTGAAGGTATGCAGCAACAAGGGAAGCATCAGGCAGTAGTAGTTTTATAGAATTCCACTCTGTAACCATCTGGGCCCAGAGCCTTCATTGATTTGGAGTGGGAAATGGCTACATCCAGTTCCCATGACTGTATGGGGTCCTGTAAGCTTTGTTGCTGTTCTTCATTTAAATAGGTGAGTGTAATGTTGGATAGAAACGTGCTAATTTCAGTCGGGGAGGGTGTTCTCAGGGTATATAGGGTTTGGCAGTAGTCAGTGAAGGCCTGTGTTATGTTGTGCAACCTAGTTTGGTGGATGCCTGTGACAGGGTGGTATATCACCACAAATGTTGAGTTGTGCTGCTGTTTTCTAGCCCGGAATGCCAGCAACCTTGTGGCTCGGGGACCAATTTCATAGTATCTCTAGCACAAGAAAGTTAAAGCAATTTCTGTTTGTTGTAGACATAGTTTGTCTAGATCAGATTTTACTTGTTTTAGTTGCTGTATCATGGATTGGTCATCTTGTTGATGAGCTAGTTGCAAAAAATGGAGGGTATCCTCCAATATTCTCTGCCTTTCTTTTCACAGTTTGGATTGGGCAACCGTGTACTTGATGAGCTTCCCCCTGTGAACTGCTTTTACTGTGTCCCATAATATGGTCAGAAATGTGTCTGGCTTATCATTGCCTTCTAGTGTCTTCTAGTACCTTTTTTATGCTATCCTCGAGAAACTCCAGGAATGTCTCACTATGAAGCTAGTACGTGTTTAGCCTCCAACGGGTGGACTGCTGCAGCAAATTAACATCCCATAAGCTAATCACTGGGGCATGATCTGAGATGGACATGTCACCATGTGAACAGTCCACTAGGTGAGTCAGGCTCTCTTTTTGTGTGTAGCAGTGGTCTATTTGGGAGAAAATCCCATGTGCTCCTGAATAGTGTGTGTAGCCTCAAATTCTAACGTTATGAAATCTCCAGGCATCTACCTATCCCACCTCATGGATTAATTTTTTGAATGATTTATGTGGGGCTGGCTGAGTCCTGAGGGATGAGTTTGAGGAATCTAGGCTAGGATTAGGAGTTATATTTAGGTCACCAGCTAACATAAAGATACCCTTGGTGAGGGTTAGTATCTTACTTAGGAGGGAATTTATGGTGGAGGTGTTAGTACCCGAGGGGAGGTAGACATTCGCAAGAGTCACCTCCACATCATAAAGAATGCCCTGTATGACTATGACCTGATCTTCTGGATCAATCCAAATGTTGTTAACTTGGAAGAAGATTTGTTCAAGTATCAATATGGCAACCCCCTCATCCTGCTGTCCGGGAAGAAGGACAAGTATACCGCAGCGAATCCCTTCTTATTCAGTTTCTCTTGTTCCTGTTTACTCAGGTGGGTTTTCTCCAGGGATACCACACCGGCTTTTGTGTTTTTCAAGTGGGTAAGTATCCTCATGCATTTGATAGGGTTGGTCAGACTGTTAACATTCACGGAGTGTAGTTTCATATATCTAGCCATAGGTGACATGGATAACATGGAGGTATGCTAATCTGAGTGTCCCCCTTCCCCATGCCCCAACACAGAGCTGCCATCCACACATAACACTTTTCTGGAGGTAGCTGACTTCCTTAACTTTATAAATAAACATCTGTAAACACTGAAACATCTGAGGGAAAGAAAACATTTCCTATCAGCTAACAGATTGGGAACTAACTATAGTTAAAACTACTTAACAGATATTAGAAAAATTACAAGCTTCCAAAGGAAGGTCTGAGTATAGAGCTGATGGCCTGGATTAACCCTTGGTGAAGTGGCCTCACATGGGCCTTGATGTAGAAACATCAGGTCAGGGGATTTAAGGAAGGTGAAATGTCGCTATCTGGTTGTACCAGGGTAAGTGTGTAATGATAGCTTGCTATTGTTAAACAGCTTAAAGGGAAAACAAGGAGTCAGAAAGCTTGGTGATTTTGCCCAGAAAGGAGGTGCAGAACATTACAGAGGAGAGAGAGAGGAGGAAGGAGGGGGAGGGAGGAAACTCCCACACTGCGCCCAATGAATCTGCGCAATTCTACACTAGCAGGAGCTCTGAGGAACAGTAGAAAGTACGTACCTTTACTCCACCCCAACTGCACGAAGGGAACTGGCAGGCATCCCCATTTCTCATTAAACTGCTAAGCTGCAGGGCTCCACAGTCCAGGCACCACCCCCCAGTAACTGCCAGATTCCTCCACTGAAAGGAGATCTTGACTACCAGCTGGGCTACTGCCCAGCACCCGTTTCCGGAGGAGGTCAAGGTGCATGGAGTGTTAGGGAGTAACAATTCAGTGTCCCCTGACCCTTCTGGGTCTCTTAGTGCAGGAAAACCACTGTATCATGGTGAGATCCACCATTAAGGGCTGTCTGCGGTGCCAGCCAAGGAGCAGACCTCAGGTTATCACTCGAACATTAGGGAGGGGGGAGGGAACCAGCAGAGACAACAGTACTATCCCAGCATCATAACATGCATAATGTTGGTACAAAGCCTAAGAGCACAGTTATGGAAGACATTAGTTTGATAATCCCATGTCTGCATTGGAATGCCTCTCGGCATTGTGCAAGTCAAATCTTCAGGTATTATGTTCTGCTCTGTCATTCGGGCCCCCCCCCGACACGGCACCTGGAGTCCATGCGAGGGGGTGCCTCAATACTCCAAGGTTTTACAGCATATAAACAATGCCGCTGTGATTGGTTCTGATGTGGTGGGAGCAGTATCATGCAGGCTAAGGTTATTAAAGCCTGTGATCACATCTGGTCGGCAAGGTGCTTCCTGAAAATACAGTTCTGAGGGGTAATTCAAATCTTCAGATCCTGTTAGCGGGTTTCCTTATATATCAGTACTTCAGGGCTGGGTTAATTATTGCATGGGGCTAGAAAAGTACAGCAGTGGCAACCTGGAAAAGCTAAGTGAAATAACTAATTCACAGACATTTCTAGCAGCCCAGGCTGTAAGTGGGTGGGGCGGAGAGGTGATATAGCAGTCCTACACCTTTCAATACATGTCTCTAAATCTCCCATACTCCCTCCTTCTCCACTCCAGCAGCACTCCAACGCTAATAGTTCAAATGGAACGTATCCAGAGACGTGCTACTAAACTGGTTTCTGGACTTTGTCAAAAAAACTATCAGGAGAGATTGTATGTCACAGGCCTACATCCCCTTCAACACAGGAGATGAAGGGGGGACATCCTTTTTCTTTATAAGATTCTACAATCTCCAGAATTAATGGAACAATGTGGTCTCTCCTTTTCTACTGCTCGAAGAGGCCCTATGCTCCACAACAAACAAATTAAGATCAAGAAGGCCAATACTAACCTTAGACTTAGGTTTTTCACCCTCCGAGCCTCTAGACTATGGAATTCTTTACCTCATGATTTAATAAGTTACACAGACTTTAACACATTTAAAAGCAAATTATATATATGGTTTATCTCCCACCCAAATTTTACACATTAGCCCACTGGTATGCGGGGGAAAATCTCGATGGACCTCTGCCTTCTTTTTTCCTACAAAACCTAATAAACCTAGTAATAGCGGGGTTAAAGTTTCTGCGCTTACCACAGGGGTGCATCCAGTGCATTGCCCAAGCAGACCTCAGACCAGTTGCGGGGGGGGGGGTAGGGAGGAGAAGAGAGGGGTCAGCAACAGCAACCCTGTAAGCCAATTTAATTGCACCCAGCAGCTCGAGTCACTAGCCAAGCCACTGTCCCTCGAAGGGACTACAGCGTGATCTGTTACATTTTGTATAGGGAACGTTACATAGCCCTGAGCACTAGAAGGGCACATCTCGTTCACCCATCTTTGAACGGGATTCGACCCAGACAGCCAGCTGAATGTACGTGCAGCAGCTCAGGTTGCCACAGCAGCAGGCAGCATGGAGGATTTTTATATTCACAGTGTCTGTACTGTGGGAGCAACCTAGTCATCCTCATGGTTCACCAATTAGGCCAGGATTTTAGCTGTGTGTCACAGCTCTTCCCTCCACTCCCACCTCCCGACTGTCCGAGAATGTAATCAGGTAATAACCCCAGATCTGCACTTAAATTAGGGCATCTCAAGGGAACCAGGCAAATGCCCCCAGAGATTCATAGGCTGCAACCGGGTTGCATGGAGGAGGGGAAAGAAGTCTAAAACTGAGCAACCCCCAGTCAAAAGCTAGGGAAACTCGAAAAACACCTGGCAAGGCAACCGTATATATTGTAATGCTGAGGACCTACCTCATTATTTGTCCTTCATGCTGGGGTTTCCATCTCCATTGGAGCAGTCATGTTTAGTTGAGGTTGGGCCTGGGCTGCTCCAGTCAGGTCTGCCAAGATGCGTCGCAGAGTGGCCTGTCCCTTGGTGTGGCGCTGATCCTTTGAGGCCTTCTGTTGCCACATCCTCTGTGCTATCTTCGAGGCAATAGATGGCTGCTGGTTTTGACGTGCCGTGGATGGAGGAATATTTATATTTTTCCTTTTGAGGTTCACCACAGCTTTATCAGTGGAATTATAAGTCACAGGACCTTCAGAGAAAAACACTGTCAGCTTTGTGGGATAGGGGGTTCTGAACCCCAAGCCCTCCTCACGCAACCTCCTCAGAATTAGGGCATATGTTCTGTGTCTCGCAGCCACAGTCAGAGGGTAATCATTATCTAAATAAATTCTGTTGGACTGATACGATTGGCCCCTTTTGCCACACTTTATGGAGAACCGTCTCCTTTTCTTGGAAGTAGAGGAAGCAGTGTACGAAGGACCTTGGGTGGGATTTTGGTTGCGAGGGCCTTAGAAGCAGAGCTGTATGGGCTCAATCTAGTTCCAGTGTACAAGATTCAGGTAGGTCCAAGAGTTGTTTCAGTAGGTTTTGTATGAAGGGAATAGGCTCAGTCCCTTCAGCCCCTTCTGGAATGCCTGTGATTCGGATGTTGTTATGGCGGTTTCTCGCCTCTGCATCTTCTGCTTGTGTTTGCAGGGTTGAGACCACCTTGTGGAGCTGCACAATGGCCCACTCTGCAGAGTCAATTCTGGAATCTGCAGCTGTGGCTTGTAATTCTGCAGTCTCCAAACGGTTTTCTATTTTCACCAGATCAGTTCTGAGTGCTGCTATGATCAATCTGTTTTCTTTACAGAAGTCCCTTAATTCCACAAGCATTATTGCCATCTGTTTTGGTAATGTTTTTACTGATGAGGCCTCTGATCTAGAGTAGCCCTGCCATGAGGATCTCTGCGAGCTGCCACTGTCCATCGGGATTCCCTCTCCATCCACAGAATCGGTCGGCAACTTCGTTTTATTTGTCCTTCCTCTAGGCATCACTATTTGATTGCTATTATTTTCAGAGGTTTTTGGCAGTTCTTATGCTGTTTAAATCAAATTTGTTCACGCTGGAGAACTGGAGGTATAGTGATATGCTGTTTCCATAGAGGGTGACGTCAGGGGAAGCCCCTGGTGACATTTCTTAAGTGGTAAAAACCACTCAGGCTGACGGATGACACCTGAGCCTCAAGTCTTAATCTATCATCAAGGATTCCCAACCACTCGCCTCTCACCTTTGCTTCCAGCCCTAAAGCATCTGCTTCGACACACTCCTTCCACCCCCTTGATCCTGTGCTGCCTCCTCCCCAGTCCCTCAACCTCAGCCCCCTTTTTCCCCCGGATGACCCCTCAGTCTCCTCCTTCTGACACATTATTTGTTTTTTTGATATGTCTACCATGCTTGCTTTGATGATTGCTGTAGTTGCTGGATGTATGATTTTGATACTATTCTTGCCCCATAGCACTTGACTTTATTATAATTGCTGTTACTGTTCTCTCCCTCTGTTTGTAGTTGCTGACTTTGTTGTAATTCCTGTGACTGTTCTCTCCCTCTGTTTGTATTGTAGCCCCAACTTCCCCAGGTTGCACCTGGAAATGAGCCCCATCTCAATGTGCCTTTCCCGGTTACCAAAGTTTAAATTACTAAATAAAAGGATGACGCCCAGATTCTTCACCTTAGTAAAAGCTGGCAACAGGGTAGATCCATGAATAAACTTGTTCCCATCCCAACAGCAACAATATCATGCTGGTGACCAGGGTCTATCACTAGTATCCCCATCTTGTCGGCGTTGAGTCTTAACCAGTTAGAGGACATCCAGTCTTGGATCTCAGCCAGGCATTTATTAAGCACGTCCACAGTGTCACTCATCCCAGGAGCAAAACACATATATAATTGAGTGTCATCTGCATAACAGTGGAAATCCAAGCTGTATCATCTAATGATCTCACCCAGGTGAAGCATGTACACTGCGAGCAACATGGGTGACAGGATCAAGCCCTGGGGAACTCCACATGGCAGGGGCTTTGGGCAGGAGAATAAATTACCATCACTACCCTCTGCTTCCTGCCTGTGAGAAAGGACTCAAACCGGTTGATGACAGCACAAGTGAGTCCACAGAGCTCCCTGAGGCAATCCAGCAGCACTACATGGTCTACAGTGTCAAAAGCTGAGGAGAGATCAAGAAGAACAAATATTGACCAGTCTCCTCTATCTCTCACCCTGAGAAGATCATTTTGTACCCTGACTAATGCAGTTTTGGTGCTATGCCTTGACCTAAATCCAGACTGGAATGGCTCATAGATGTCATAGGCTGCAAGGTGCACCTCGAGCTACAGAGCCACCACTTTCTCAACAACCTTATCCAAAAATGGGAGGTTGGAGATTGGTCGATAATTCGCCAATATGTCAGGGTTCAATCTCCAAAGGGTATCCTTTTTTTCTTCACCCAGATCCAATTGCATCTTAAAGAGAACATGATCAGAGACCACTTTTGGCAGAAATTCCATAGCTTTTAGAGTTAATTAACAGGTAATCAGTTCTAGAGTATGTACTGGGAGTGGGGTAGAAAAAAAGGTATATTGCTGTGCCTTAGGGCATAATCCACTCCAGATATCCTGGTACCCCAGGTTAGATAGCTGTCTCTTGATGTAGTTTTGCTCTGCAGTGACCTTTGTTCTCTGTGTGCTAGTGGTATCCAGGCAGGGTCAAGGATCACATGCAGGACCCCCATCCCATAAAACCAGGCCCTCAGCTTTCATGGCCAGCACATTAAATATAGTTTGGAAGAATGCCTTAGTGGACCTAGAGGGGGTGTAAACATTTAAGAATGCCATTGTTTCTCACAAAACCTTCCTTTTAAGAAAAATGTACCTGACCTCCCTATCTATACATTTTTCTTCCTCCTCCAAGCCCACAGAGTATTTCAGCAAAATGGAGATGACCCCCTCTCCCCCCACATGAAGGATGTACTGAGTGGTATCCTTTTTCATAATCAGACATTTCTAGTTTTATACTTTCCTCCAGAGAGAGGTGTGTCTTCTGGAGGAATATCACCTGTCCTTCCTCCTTCCTCAGCACAGATATAACCTTCTGCCTCTTGATAAGATTATATAATCCATTTACGTTATACAAAAGTATCGTGTAGGGTGTTGAAATCATTGCTGCATGGACAAATAATACTCATCATGCTGCTCACCTTTTGTGGCCCCTGTCCCCTCCCTCCCCATCCTAACCATATGTCTTTGCTTTCACCATAGGTAGTAGTGCAATCAGTGTAACAAATAGACTAGCATAAGAGAAACACAGACAGAAATACCAGAACATGAACATGAAACTGTGTCAAACAGTGACCTCCAAGGTGGGAAGGTGCCATTGTAGACAGCCCCTCTAACCTGGACTCAGCTCTGGTGGGTAGTGGGGTGGTCAAGCAGGAAGGAGAGTTATGATGTGTTGTGGTCAGAGCTCCTTCAGCAACTAAATTGGTGCAAGTTTGCTCCTTTGAGTGTGACAGTAGGAGGGGTAGGCATCTCTGACAGGTGTGTGTAGCAACCATCCAAATAGACCCCACCAGCTGTTTCTGGAGTCTATGGTCCCCTAATGGTACTTGAGATCATATGTCTTTGCAAGTAGCTGGCACTAATGTCACCCCACTGCTGGATGGCTCTGTACTACATCCCATGGCCTGTCACATGTCGGCTCCTAAGTCACCATATATCTGTCCCTCCAGAGCCAGGCATGGCCAGAGTAAGGTACCCCATACCCCCAGTATAACTTTATCCTCTCCTCTTTTCACTAATGGGTAGGTGGAGTCCCCACCACCCCTCAGCTCATCTGAAACATAGCATTCCTTCACAATACAGGGACTAGAGTTTATAATGTCTCAAACACATCTGGCTCTGCCTAGGCTCAGATTCACCAACTGCTTCATTGTGTCCTTTGGTGCACCAATAAACCAGCCCATTTCAATACAGGAATCTGCTCTCAGTATCAGAGACCCCACAGAACCCCATCAGAGCCATGCCAGGTTATTTGTTCTAGAGTCTATGCCACTTCTAGGGGTGCCACTGAGAAAGTCAATAAAGCTGACCAGAAGCTTTCCCTTAGTATCCCCCCTTATAAGATTTCAGGTGTCTGCCTGGTGGCAAAACCCCATTTCCCCCAGTATTTCACTAGCAATCAAACAGAAAAGTGGTGAGGGATATAACAATGGAAGTAATACACATTAGGTTATAGTCCCAGCTAGACACTTCCTGAGAGTCCAAGTGTGGGAAATGCATGGCTTATATGTTATGTACTTTACCCACTGTCTTCTGCACAGTCCAGTTTGGTGCAGGGTAGAGACAGCTGGAGCAGTAACAGCCCCAGCTTTAAATGGGGGGGGCGGTATTGATCCTCAAGTGGCCCAGACAGGTGGTGCCAGTAAGTTAATCATGTAGGTCGGAGGCTGGATGTTCACGATACTAATAACATGCCCACCCTCCCTGATTGCAGCCCTTTTCCAGATGGGTCTGAAATGTACCAGATTCAAATGCAGAGGACTGGGAGCAAAGATCAGCTTCATGTGGATAAAGAGCATCATTCACAGTTAGCACTTCCTTGCATTCAGCAGAGCAGGGCTTGAGCCCCCCAGCTCATTCTATGCTCCTCTGTACCATATCATAAAATGCTGTATGTTGTTTTACTCTGCATCCTTCCCCATTTCACAAGGCCCTGCTGGGCTTTCCGTTTAAGCATTTACAAGGTCCATATAGGCATGCAGACCTAAGAGGACTAGAGAGGTAGGACCGACAACCTCCCGCATTAATTGTACAGCCAGGCCACCACCAGAGCCACTCCCCCACCAACTGGCCTACAAATTCAGACAGGTTTTCCAGTATCTGAAATCTCAATTTCATACAATGAGCAAGTGGAGCCACTCTACCCCAACCTAACCCAGCATCTGCTAAATGTTCCAATATCAGTCGAAATGGCAAAATGGGTGGTTTTATTCTATCTAAGCTAGATCTGAAAAGTTGGTGGCAGTTGTAGGCATGTGACTGCAAAAGGATTTTAAGAGTCTTAATGTCTTGCTTCACTGAGTTTGCATGGTGCTTTCTCTCTTCCTGCCAGTTTCAGACCTGCTGCCATCTGCTATCTCCATCCAAGGCTGCTGATGTGGTGGGTGGTCTAGCCGCTTCACTCTGGGCTGTTGCAATGCTCAGTTTCCCTAAATCTGTGGTGGCTTCCAGGAGGGAATCATATGTTCTTGGACCCAAAGGGAAGCTGTACTTACAGACTGGCAGAATACGGAGTCTGCAGTTTTATACTTTGTGCTCCTTTAGAGCTCATTTATGTGTGTTATACATCTGCTGTTGTTCCAGCAGCTCCTGGAGATAGTCATGATTGATTATTAATTTACAGTTTTTATATAAAAGCTCCCTCTGTTTCCAGACTCTATTCACTATTTCACATACCTTTGATAAAGGACACCTGCTTGTCTGAAATGCATCAGGTATTTGCCTGGCATTAAATAAAACGTTTTTAGCCTGAATGGTGTAAGTCTCCTTTTTACTTCTCTGAGGTGGTGAGTGCCCAATTTTTATAATTTGGTTTTACGAAGCTATCGTGAGCACCCCAGCCCAGGATATTTTTGAAGTTTGATTTCTATTTACTATTTCTTGTTTCACCCGGAAGCTCTGAAACTGGAGTACTATCGATCTCAGGGTGGCATTAGTGCTAAGTGGCTTTGGGATGCGCGCTCTGTGTGCATATTCTACATTCAGCGGGTAGTCTGGAGCCAAACTGAGCATTTCACTGAGAACCAATTCTATATATTCAATCATGTTTATCATTTCCTCCCCTCCTTTAAGCCATAAACTCTAATATTCTTCCTTCTCAATCGCCCATCGAGGTTTGTGCACTTCGCCTTTAGTCAAGCCTGTGTGTCTAATAGATGCATCAGCAAGTGCTGGTTTCTTGAATCAGTGTTCTCTATGTCTGGGACTCATTGCTCAAGTTTTCTACTCTGGTCTCTATCTTTTTAATGTCTGATTTGATGTCAGGTAAAGCAAGCCAATTCTCTTCTCCTAATGCTCGAAGTTCTGCAGTAACATCTGTAGATCACCCATGACCACTCCCGGCTCTTCTGTAGCAAGCCACACCACCATTGTGTTGTCCGTGCTCTCTGAGCTGGATTCAACAATCAATCCTGCTCCATCTTGGTGCAGCTACGGGTATGAACCATTCTGGGATAAGAGTTGTTTAATTCTTCTTTCTGTTCAGTGTTTGCTACTGATCTTTGATTTAGAGTGGATTTTGAAGGGTTTTCGTGCTGGTATGAGGGAAGCATCTGCTTCTAGCTGCTAGCCAAGACTGCCACATCACCAGAAGGCTTACCAGAATATGTTTTTTTTCTTACCTAGTTAGTTACTATATATAAAATTTGCTCAGTTGGCAGCACATCTGCCTCTGGGTCAGAAGGTCATGGGTTCTGGTCTCCTACCCAGATTGGGCTCATACCATCAATGCTGGCACCTGAGTGCAGTAGTAGGGGGTGCTCTACTGTCAGGGTATGCCTGCCATTCTTCAGATGAGAGGTTAAACCGAGCTTCCTTCTACCCATCTCTAGTGCTGTCCTTTCTGGTATCCAGATGAAAGTAGAAGAACCCAAGGCATTTTTCACAAGAGATGGGGATTTTCCTCAGTGTCCTAGTCAACATGCTCCTTCCTATAAAACCAGTTCATGCAGTTGTCCAAAGCTGTGTGTGGGTGTTGATGTGCGAAATGACTGCCACTACACATTCAGTCACTTCACTACCAGTCTAGCGTTGCTTGTAAAGTGATTTGGGATACACAGTGCATGAAAAATGCGATATAAATTCTGATTCTTCTTCTGCTTAATCCTTGCTGTGCTGCAGACTGATATATCAATCCAGAATGCCAATATGTTCTAAATATGTCAGCAGTCCAAGGGTTAAAATAAAAAACTGCAACTTTCCAAGCAACCACTCCCAGACTCTTCAGTCTGTGTGATGATATCCACTGGTTCAAATCTGTATCCCTTATTAATTAGGAGGTACTTTGTTCTTTGCCATGTCTGTTGGATAATTAACTCTTTCAATTAAAGTAACTCAGACTGTCTTGCAGAGCCTGGAGGTTTGATGCCTTGTTTGTAGATTCCCCTTGTGTCATTTCTATAATTAGGCTTACAAAATGATTTACAGTGTGGCTTTTCTGCCCACTGGTGATGTACTAATAAGTAGCCTCTTATCAGAAAATACAAATCTATATTTGAAATGCAGCTTTTCTGTGTATTTCATTAATACATGCAAAACTGCAAGTTATTTCGGGAGGCTTTGTTCATGCCGATTCAGTACAAATAAATGGTCTACTTCACTGCTATGTTAAGGCAACTGCTAGAGTTGCCTTTATGTCATGCTGTTGACCATTTTTTCCATTTGAATTTTTGGGACCAAAGACTGTCATTCATGAAATTACTTTAAAATATGCTTTTGTGGGTAAATATGATAAGAGTATTTCAGTTGTGTTTTGTATTATAAAATGTGTGAATGTAGTATTTTTGTGCAAAAAAGTCAGTAGCTTGAAAAACCTCTCTTTTAGTCTGTGCCTTGTGAACTTCAGCCCCCCCCCACCCCCAACACACACACACACACACTCACTCACTCACACTTTTCCTCATGTTCCGGCATGCATGACCAAAATCAACCTGCTACAGTCTTGACTCCAGGAGGGAGTGATCCACAAAATCAAATGCCTTTTTAAGGTCCACATACACTGCCCCTGTTATCAAGCCTTGTTCCAAGTCCCAGAATAGGTCATTCGTGAACCTGACCAAGGCAGTCGTGGCACTACACTCCCTCCTGAAACCAGCTACATAGGTGTTAATATGCCATGCAATTCCAGATGATGAATCATCTAGTCATGAGCCAGTTGTTCTTGTAACGTTCCCAAAACAGAAAGCAGTGAGATGGGCCTATAATTTTCAAGTAATTCAACAAACAGGACCCCACCCATGTGAATGGGTAAAATGTATGTTATTTCCCATAGGTCTAGAACCAGATGTAAGCCAAAGGACAGACTAAACATTTTTATAGGGCAAAGACGGTTCTTTGGCAGTCATTTTTATAAACTGTGCCTCAGCTTGGTCAATGCCAAGACCCTTTGTTATGTCTCTTTTACTTAAAAGCATGTAAACCTTCTTAGAGGTTATAACCTCAAGGTAGAAGCTGGACCTATTTAGGGCTCTCTCTCTCTACTTCCCCAGGATTACCTTTAGCCAAGTTGCCCACATATTGTTCCAGATTTGTAAAGTGTTATTTTTTTGAGACTCAACTTTATTCAAGAGAAAAAGGGGGAGCAATTACATACAGACAGGTGCTTGACTTTCCAATGAACCACATGGCACATTAATATGCACATAAAAGCAACAGGTATGCATGCTTATAAAAGGGGCAGAGAAAATGTTGCATCCTGATTGGTTAGGACCTGTGCATTGCAAGAGCACAATGCACAGCTAAAAAATGTGCTGACACTCAGGACACACCTGATTTCCATTACAAACAAAGCTGCCACCTTTACACACACAAAAAAATCACCTATGCCCTAAGAATTAAACTTCCTCAAAATAAACAGAACAATGAAACTGATTAGATATTCTTTTTCTTTATATTCCCATCCTCACACACATAAGGAGTTAAATGAAGTACTTGGAGAGGATAATGGGAAGGTGGGTGCCAGTCTCTCCATTGCTCCTATTATTTGGATTAGAGAACCTGGGAGAGGAAGGATGCTCCACACTGTGGGATTCAACCAGTGGTTGAAAAACTGGTGCAGAGATCAGGGATTTGGCTTCACTGGGGACTGGGGGGTCCACCTGGAGTGATGGTCTGCATCTGTCCAGGAGGGGAACCAGGATCCTAGGTGATACGTTTAAATGCTTCATTGGCAAGCATTTAAACTAGCCAAGGGGGGAGGCACTGGAAAGGAACAGGGAAATCCAAGCCCCCCTCCAAAAAGTCAGGGTAGTAAGTGAGGTAAACACCAAGTTAGAGATGTCGATAGGGAGAAGTACAGGGGTAAATGGAGAAAGTGACAAAGGCAATAAGGACATAGATAGGGCAAAAAGGGGTAAGACCATCAGGAAATGGAAGGTAATTAGTACCAATGCCCACAGTCTGGGAAACAAGCTCCCTGAACTGGTGGCCTTGATGGAAGAGGGATGTCTGGATATCGTAGCAGTCACAGAAACATGGTACACAGAGAACCATGACTGGGATGTTAACATACCAGGGTACACAACCTACAGGAGAGACAGGGAGGGGAGAAGAGGGGGAGGAGTAGTTCTCTATGTAGGGGAAGGGATAAAAGCAACTGAACAAAAGAGTAAACAGGGAGAAGAGGAGGCACTGTGGGTCACCTTTGAGACTGTAAATGGCACCACAATCCACACAGGGGTTGTATACAGACCCCCATGCCAGGGGGAGGGAATGGACAAGGATATGATAGAAGGCATTCTTAGGATGGCAGAGAAAGGGGAGATAATGTTCATGGGAGACCCAATTATGCCAGATGTTAACTGGAGCACATTTGCTGCAGCCACATCCAAGAGCAGGGCCATTCTCGGTGCCCTACAGGTGGCATGCCTCAGACAGCTAGTTTTGGAATCCACTCATGAAGGAGCAATCTTAGACCTGGTACTCTCAAATGGGGACAGTGAGAGGATCTCAGATCTAGAAGTGGGTAGCCATCTGGGAACAAGTGACCACCAAACAGTGTGGTTCACGATAAACTCAGCTATAGAGACAAGCCATACAAAAGTGAGGGTACTGGACTTTAGGAGGGCTGACTTTGGCAAGATGGGAGAGTGCCTTAGAAAAGCACTAGCAAATAGGCTAGAAGGAGGGGTGGAGCAACAATGGGGTAGCATCAAAACTGCCATCACAGAGGCAACAAGCCTTTGTGTGAAGCAACAAATAAATCAAACGAAAGAAAAAGGCACTATGGTTCTCAAAAGAGGTGGCGGGGAAGGTCAGGGAGAAAAAGATAGCATTCAGAAAGTATAAGGAGACACAGAAGGAGCAGGACAGAGAGCTGTACCAGTTAAGGCAGAAGGAAGCAGGGAGGGAAGTCAGAATAGCAAAGGCACAAACTGAGGAAAAGGTAACCAACTCGGTTAAGAAGGGGGATAAAACCTTTTATAGGTACATCAGGGAGCATAGAAAGACAAAGGGAGGATAGTGAGGCTGAATAGAATGGACGGTGGGTGGGCAGAGGGACAGTGAAAAAGCAGGGATACTGAACGAATACTTTTGCTCAGTATTCACAAAAGAGGAGGAGGGGGAGATGCCTAATCCAATTAATAGAAGTACTCTGGATAGGGGGGTCGATCCCAGTCCTTTCACAGAAGAAAGGGTTCTGAAAGAACTCCTAAAACTGAAGGTGGACAAAGCAATGGGGCCTGATGGAATTCACCCCAGAATTCAAAAAGAATTAAGGGAAGAATCAGTGAAACCACTGACCACCCCTTTTTAACAAATCATGGGAGGATGGTGTGATACCTGAGGACTGGAGGAAGGCAGATGTGATTCCCCTTCACAAAAGTGGGAGCAGGACAGAGGCAGGAGACTACAGACCTGTCAGTTTGACCTCTGTGGTAGGGAAAGTGATGGAATCACTTCTGAAGGAAAGAATTGTTGAGTACCTAGAGGCCAGTGGGGCACAGGACCCAAGGCAGCATGGGTTCACAGCAGGAAGGTCATGCCAGACGATCTAATTGAGTTCTTTGACTGGGTGACAAAAGTAGTAGACCAGGGAGGGGCTGTGGACATGGCCTACCTAGACTTTAGTAAGGCATTTGACACAGTCCCACACAAAAGATTAATAGTCAAATTAACCAGCCTGGGAGTGGATCCCAGGGTGGTAGCCTGGGTAAAACATTAGCTGGACAACAGGACACAGAAGATAACTGTAAATGGAGTCCACTCTGAAGAAAGAGGGGTTACTATTAGGGTACCGTAGAGTTCAGTACTCGGTCCAGTCCTTTTTAATGTCTTTATAAGTGACATTGCAGTGGGACTGGAAGGAAAAGTGTGCCTCTTTGCAGATGACACAAAGATCTGCAACAGGGTTGATGCACAAGGAGATGTGGAAAGGATGAGAAGAAACTTGGTAAGGTTGGAGGAATGGTTGGAAGTATGGCAGCTTGGATTCAATGCAAAGAAGTACAAAATAATTCACCTGGGAAACAAAAACCCAGGGGAAGATTACACAATGGGGGGGGGGAGGTAGTAACAACAGCAAAAATGGAAAGGGACCTGGGGGTAATCATATCAGATGACCTTAAAGTTAGCAAGCAATGTGAGAAGACAGTAGGGAGGGCTGGGGGGATACTGGAATGTACCTGTACAGGGAGAGACATCACCAGCAGAAAACAGGAAGTTGTTATCTCTCTGTGCAGACAGTTGGTGAGACCTCATCTGGAGTACTGCGTCCAGTTCTGGAGACCCTGTCTGTGCAAGGACATAGACAGGATAGAGGTAGTCCAGAGGAGGGCAACTAAAATGGTGCAGGGTCTGCAAGAGAAGCCATACGAGGAGAGACTAAAGGAGCTTAATATGTATACCCTTGAGGAAAGGAGGGAGAGGGGGGACATGATACAAACTTTTAAATGCCTCAATGGAATCAACAAAGTCCAAGAGGGTAGCATCTTTCAGAAAAAGAGATGTGCAAGAACAAGGGGACACAATTTGAAAATGGGGGGGGCAGTTCAGGGGCATGTGAGGAAATATTTTTTCACAGAGAGGGTGGTGGACACATGGAACAGCCTTCCTGAGGAGACTGTGGGGTCTAAAACTGTGGGAGAATTCAAGAATGTGTGGGGCAGACATAAGGCAATTTTTGTTGGGGGGGGATAAGAAGCAATAGGCTATTGGTTAACTAGGATCTGCGACATATCCTGTAGGTAGGGAAATGGGCAGAGTAGGTGGGCCAAGCTGTCCTTATTTGCCATCAAAGTCTATGTTTCTATGTTTCTATGATGCCCCTATATTGAGGTGGGCAAGGGTTTTGCTTATTCTCACCAGGCACTGTATAAGTCTAACCACATGGGTCTCTGGGATTACACCCACGATACAACACTGGAAGACCCTGGCCCTGCAGGGTCTGGCTATGGAAAGACTCACCGTCATACTGAAGGAAAAGGGTGAACTTTTTTAACACCTGGCAGTCATTTCTGGCTGCACTGTCCATTGGAGAATTCCAGATACTAAGTGAGGGGTGGTCATGAAAGACGAAGGCAGGATTATAGTGGGGTTACCTCACCTACGGCAGATTTAGGGTAAATGCACTAATTCTTTTATGGGAAATGGAAAAGGTTATGATGGATTTTTTTCTTTTCATTTTTTATTATTCGATATCACTTAATTTAAATTAATTGATGCATGTAATGAACTGGACCCTTGTGTACATAGTTTAATAAGTTTGTAATTCATGTCAGTATTTGTGTTTTGTACTGTGTGATTTTTTTTTTTATGCAGAAAACAAAAACCTCAATAAAAAGATGATGCAAAAAAAAAATGAAGTACTACTCACAGTTTTATTTTTAGGAGCTTTATCTGACCATTGCCTCTCCAACACACACATCCTTTCTGCCTGCCAGGAAATCTTGTTTGCTCACAAGAGAAAAGTAGAATCCCTGGCTTTACTGAGGCATTCTGTTGTGTGTGTTTGTGTGGGGAGAGATGAGCATTCAGCCAGTAGAATTCTATAGATGTTTGAATGCCTGTATTCCAAGATAAACATTCTGTCTGTTACATGTCTGGATAGGCAGATGCTTGAGAGCCAAGAAAGGACTACTTTTTGCTTATTACTTTTAACTAAAGAAAGTGTCAGTTTTTAATATATAAAATACCTTTCTTTGTTTTTAAATGTCCTCAGCTTCTCTGTTTTATAAGCACAATAAAGACACTTTGAGGCGAGTGTTGTACTGGCACAATGCACTTTCAGGGGTTGAAGGCACTCTGCCTGCACCGTCATGCCTCACTACACCCCTGAACATGCAATGTGGCAGCACAACGCACATCCCATTGTGTCTTATTGCTTACAAAATCAATGTTCACTTACTGTAACTGAACTTATAGTTCATCGTGTTTCAAGCTACTGCTGCCAATAGTCCAATTGAAAGAGGTGATCTGGCTCTGCTCCTCATAGTTAGAGACCAACTGTGAACCTCTAAACATGGAACAAGAACAAGTGCAACTGGTGTTGGGTGCTGTGGTATAACGATTCAAGGCTAATTCGTTAGCTTGGGGTGAGTGGGATCTATCTGTTATTCCCCTATAACAGTCTCGAGGCCTCCTCTCTCTCCTTTACCTTTGCTGCCCCTGTCTCTTTGGTCTTTGTCTCATCCCCTGACCTCTCATGAGGTGGCAGATCCCTGTTGTCTCACCTGCCCCAGATGGCATTATAGTTCTCCACTGAGAGCTGCAGGGTAACTGTGATCTTTTCCATTTTGCTGATTTTTGTGACCCTGTCCATCCAGATTAGGAGGGGGTGTCCTCCTTCAGCCAGTAAACTGTCACCCCTTTCAGTGCCACCACGAAGAGTGCCCTGAACAAACCCTGATGGGTCTTGTCACCTAACCCTGGCACTGGCAGGCCCAAGACCAAGTGCTCAAAAGTGTTGGGGATGTCTGTACTCCGAAAGGTTGTCAGGTCATTATGTACTTGGTTCCAATAGGGTCTCAGCACTGGACAATCCCAAACATATGTGGAAATGAGACCATTCTTCCCCACATTTCAACCAATATAGTTTCAAGTTGCCCTCTTGAAAGTGGGTAGGGATTGTGGGGTGTGTGATAGAAACGTGGTAGGCACTTCCACTGGAACTCCCACCTCCAAGGGGAAGTTATTACCTTCAATGCTCTGTCTGACACCATGTTCTAGGGCTCTTTGGGGAGCTGAATCTGTCTCTCTAAATCTATGCCTCCAGTTCCCACTGAGCCTTTAGGTGGGTGAACTCTGGATGGTCTTTGCCCAGCAGGGTTTGATAGACCCTGGGGATCATGCCCTCCTGCCTATGAACATTGCTGCCCAATATAAGAAGTCCTAGAGTGGGGACATGTCTCTTCCAACCTATGATACTGGGGCACAAGACTTCAAATAATGGTGGACCTGTAGATATCTGTAATGATCTTGTACTGGCAGGCCAAACTCTTGTTGCAACTCTCCAAAGGGAATACTTGTGCCCCCAAACAAAATGCGAGTACCTCATCAGCTCTGTCTATTCCATCTCTGGAATCTCTGATCTGTATGTGGCAGGGTAAATTATGGATCATCTAAAATACTGGAGAGTGAGCCTATAGCATTCAGTGACTGTGTGAAAGTTTTCGCCTTTAGCAACATACACAACTTATGTTTCATCCAGGGGTTTGAAATTTCCTCCCAAACATGGGCCATGCGGTAAACATGTGAGAGAGCATAGAGTGGAACTGGTAGAGGCTGTTGCATCTCAATTTCTAGCCATCGCTCCTCTGTTTGGTCCAGTTGACTGGAGGCACTATCTGCACAGCTAAGTAGTATCATTGCAGGTCAGGCATGACCATGCTGCCTCTGTTGTGGGGTAGTGCCAGAAAATGCTTGTGGATGTGGTGATGACCAGGGGCCCGCACAAACCTCAGTTTACTCTTTTGGAGGTGCTTACAGAAATTTTCTGGGATCTTCAAAGGGAGGGCCTGGAAAAGAAACAAGACCCTCGGGGAGAGGTTCACCTTCACTGAAGCTATCCTGCCTCCTATACTTAGGGGGAAAAGGTTCCATTGCTTCATGTCAGCCTGTGCCTCCCTCAGCAGTTTTTCATAGTTTAATCTAAAGATTTGAGGTTGGGCATGACCCATACCCCTAGATATTGAACCACATTCAGTGGCATCCAACACAAAGGGCATGTCACCTGAAAAGTGGCCGGGTAGATACCCCACAGCCGCATAGCTTCTGATTTATCATAATTGATTTTGTATCCCACCACTTCCCCCTAGAGCTCCAGTTCACTGAGAAGAGCCAATACAGAGGTGTCCAGAGATGTAAGGAAAAAGAGGGAGTCATTTGCATAAAGCAAAATCTTGTATTCCCTACTCCCTGCACACATCTCTAAATGACCAGGTTCTGACTAATGGGGTTACATACAAAGCACAATCAGGACTAGTGAGAGGGGACACCCCTGCCTCATGCCCCTGGTTAAAACAAATGCGTCGACTGTAGGCTGTCAACTGTAATATAAGCCTGGAGTGAGATGTATAGTGTTCTAATGCTGGTGTAGAAGACCTGCTCCATCTCCTCCAACGTGCGGTGGAGGAATCCCCAGTTCACCCGGTCAAAAGTCTTCTCTACATTCATGAATACTGCAAGGATAAACTCAGGGTGCTTCCTCTGCCAGGGCAGAATGTTTAGCAGTTGACAGACATTGTCATGCATGAGGTAACTGTTAATAAAACCTGTTTGGTCCGGGTGAGTTAGGGATGCCACTCACTTCTGTAACCAGATTGCTAAGACTGACGTGAACAGTTTCAGGTCAATGTACAGAAGGGAGATGGGACAGTACGATCCACAACTGCGGGATCCTTGTTAAGCTTCTGGATCACAGAATATGGGCATATGGCCAAGACAGTGGAACACACTCCCCCTTCTGCACCCCTCTGAAGACAGTTTCCAGTGGTGGTACAAGAAGTTCCATGAATGCTTTGAAGAACTGTGGGGCTAACTAATCCAAGCACAGGGACTTGACCATGCTCAGGTGACTGATGGTCATCTGTATCTGTATTATGGTCGTGAGAGCATCTAACTCCTAGAAACATAGAAACATAGACTTTGACGGCAGATAAGACCACTTGGCCCACCTAGTCTGCCTATTTCCCTACCCATGGGATAAGCCACAGATCCTAGTTAACCAACAGCCTATTTCTTCCTACCCCCCCACAAGAATTGCCTTATGTCTGTCCCATGTATTCTTGAATTCTCCCACAGTTTTAGACCCCACAACCTCCTCAGGAAGGCTGTTCCATGCATCCACTACCCTCTCTGTGAAAAAATACTTCCTCACATTGCCCCTGAACCCCCCATCTTTAAATTGTGTCCCCTTGTTCTTGCATGTCTCTTTTTCTGAAAGATGCTACCCTCTTGGACTTTGTTGATTCCACTGAGGTACTTAAACATTTCTATCATGTCCCCCCTCTCCCTCCTTTCCTCAAGGGTATGCATATTAAGCTCTTTTAGTCTCTCCTTGTATGGCTTCTCTTGCAGACCCTGCACCATTCTAGTTGCCCGCTTCTGGACTGCCTCTATCCTGTCTATGTCCTTGCAGAGACAGGGTCTCCAGAACTGGACGCAGTACTCCAGATGGGGTCTCACCAACTGTCTGTACAGAGGGATAACAACTTCCTGTTTTCTGCTGGTGATGCCTCTCCCTATGCATCCCAGTATACCCCCAGCTCTCCCTACTGCCTTCTCACATTGCTTGCTAACCTTAAGGTCATCTGATATGATTACCCCCAGGTCGCTTTCCTTTTTTGTTTTTGTTACTACACCCCCCCCCCATTGTGTCTTCCCATTGGGTTTTTGTTTCCCAGGTGCATTATTTTGCAATTCTTTGCATTGAATCCTAGCTGCCATACTTCCAGCCATTCCTCCAACCTTGCCAAGTCCCTTCTCATCCTTTCCACGCCTCCTGTGTATCAACACTGTTGCAGATCATTGTGTCATCTGCAAAGTGGCATACTTTTCCTTCCAGTCCCTCTGCAATGACACTTATAAAGACATTAAAAAGGACTGGACCCAGTACTGAACCCTGCGGTACCCCACTAGTAACCCCTCTTTCTTCAGAATGGACTCCATTTACAATTGCCTTCTGTGTCCTGTTGTCCAGCCAATGTTTTACCCAGGCTACCACCCTGGGACCCACTCCCAGGCTGGTTAATTTGACTATTAATATTTTGTGTGGGACTGTGTCAAATACCTCATTAAAGTCTAGGTAGGCCATATCCACAGCCCCTTCCTGGTCTACTACTTTGGTCACCCAGTCAAAGAAATCAATTAGGTTCGTCTGACATGACCTTCCCGCTGTGAACCCATGCTACCTTGGGTCCTGTGCCCCACTGGTCTCTAGGTACTCAACAATTCTTTCCTTCAGAAGTGATTCCATCACTTTCCCTACCACAGAGGTCAAACTAACAGGTCTGTAGTTTCCTGCCTCTGTCTTGGTCCCACTTTTGTGAAGGGGAATCACATCCGACTTCCTCCAGTCCTTGGGTACTACACCATCCTCCCATGATTTGTTAAAAAGTGTAGTCAGTGGTTTCACTAGTTCTCCCCTTAATTCTTTTAGAATTCAGGGGTGAATTCCATTAGGCCCCATTGCTTTATCCACCTTCAGTTTTAGGAGTTCTTTCAGAACCCTTTCTTCTGTGAAAGGACTGGGATCGACCCCCCATCCAGAGTGCTTCTGTTAATTGAATTAGGCACCTACCCCTCCTCTTTTGTGAATACTGAGCAGAAATATGCATTCAATATCCCTGCTTTTTCACTATCCCCCTCTGCCCACCCATCATTCATTCTATTCAACCTCAATATCCCTTCCTTTTGTCTTTCTACGCTCCCTGATGTACCTATAAAAGGTTTTATCCCCCTTCTTAACTGAGTTAGCTATCCTTTCCTCAGTTTGGGCCTTTGCTATTCTGACTTCCCTCCCTGCTTCCTTCTGCCTTAACTGGTACAGCTCTCTGTCCTGCTCCTTCTGTGTTTCCTTATAGTTCCTGAATGCTGTCTTTTTCTCCATGACTTTCCCTGACACTTCTTTTGAGAACCATAGTGGCTTTTTCTTTCATTTTGATTTGTGTATTTGCTTCACACAAAGGCTTGTTGCCTCTGTGATGGCAGTTTTGATGTTTCCCCATTGTTGCTCCACCCCTCCTTCTAGCCTGTTTGCTAGTGCTTTTCTAAGGCACTCTCCCTTCTTGCCAAAGTCAGCCCTCCTGAAGTCCAGTACCCTCACTTTGGTATGGCTTGACTCTGTAGCTGAGTTTAACGTGAACTACACTGTTTGATGGTCACTTGTTCCCAGATGGCAACCCACTTCTAGATCTGAGATCCTCTCACTGTCCCCATTTGAGAGTATGAGGTCTAAAATTGCTCCCTCACAAGTGGGTTCCGAAGCTAGCTGTCTGAGGCATGCCACCTATCAGGCACCGAGAATGCCATGCTCTTGGATGTGGCTGCAGCAAGTGTGCTCCAGTTAACACCTGGCATATTCAGGTCTCCCATCAATAGTATCTCCCCTTTCTCTGCCATCCTAAGAATGCCTTCTATCATATGCTTGTCCATTCCCTCCCCCTGACCTGGGGGGTCTGTATACAACCCCTGTGCACATTGTGGTGCCACTTCCAGTCTCCAAGGTGACCCACAGTGCCTCCTCTCCTCCCTGTTTACTCTTTTGTACAGTTTCTTTTATCCCTTCCTTTACATAGAGAGCTACTCCTCCCCCTCTTCTCCCCTCCCTGTCTCTTCTGTAGGTTACGTACCCTGGTATGTTAACATCCTAGTCATGGTTTTCTGTGTACCAAGTTTCTGTGACTGCTACGATATCTAGGCATCCCTCTTCCATCAAGGCCACCAGTTCAGGGAGCTTGTTGCCCAGGCTACAGGCATTGGTACTCATTATCCTCCATTTCCTGCTGGCCTTACTCCTTTTTTACCCCATCCCTGCCTTTGTCACTTTCTCCATTTACCCCTGCCTTTCTCCCTATCGACATCTCTGTGTTGGTGTTTACTGCACTTACTACCCTGACTTTTTTGGGGGGGCTAAGATTTCCCTGCTCCTTTCCAGTGCCTCCCCCTTGGCTAGCTTAAATACTTGCTAATGAAGCACTTAAACCTATCACCTAGGATCCTGGTTCCCCTTCTGGACAGATGCAGCCCATCATGCCAGTATAGGCTTGCATCACTCGAGGTGGACCCCTAGTCCCCAGTGAAGCCAAATCCCTGAGCTCTGCACCAGCTTTTCAACCACTGATTGAATCCCATGGCGTGGAGCACCCTAGCCTCTTGTACGCCATAGACAGGCAGCACCTCCGAGAAGGTTACCGTGCATGCTACTTGTCTAAGGCCCCCTCCCCAATTCTGCAAACTCTTCCTGCACTGCTCTGATCCCTTTCTTAGCCAGATCATTTGTCCCTAGGTGGACAATGATATCCAGCTCCCTCCCCTGTGCAGCTGCTGCGGCAATCCTGAGGATTTGCTCCCTGTCCCTCCAATTCATGGCACCAGGCAGGCACCTTACCTCCCTCTCCCCTTCCCCCCAGTTCTACCTTCATAACAATGGAGTCC
The DNA here is from genome assembly GCA_016271365.2 of Neoceratodus forsteri. Lineage (NCBI taxonomy): Eukaryota > Metazoa > Chordata > Ceratodontiformes > Ceratodontidae > Neoceratodus > Neoceratodus forsteri. Next base: position 504,438,382 of record CM028132.1, read on the forward strand.
CCCACCAGGAGTTGTTTTCTTCCCCTGTGGGGTCCCATGCCACCCTCCTGTGGGTCTCCCTTGTGGAGGTTCCCAGCATCCTCCTTGGTCTCCACTGTTGGTGCCTCCATAGAGGAACCACACTTTACCAGAATGGCATAGGAATTGTTGAGAGGTACAACTGGAGGGATGCACCTCTGTTCCACCACCCTCACCCTCCCTGAGCCCACTGTGGTCCAACCGCTCCTCTTTCTTGGCAACCTCTGAGGTAAGGGCAGTGGACCTGGTGGTCCCTGGATGGAAGAGGAGGTCCCACAAATCCTGGACAACTCAGCCTGGAGTGAGCAACCTACCCCCTCAGCCCAGAGAGGTGCCTGCAGATGGGACAACACCGCATCCTCCAAAATGTCTCCCGGAAGACTGCTCTCCACAGCCACTGCACTGCACCACTCCCATCATGTCTTATTTCTGGCCCCTTCACTATTGTTTAGAATCCTTACTCTTTCCTCTGTTTTTATTTTTTCTTCTCTCTCTACTTACTTACTGCCTCTGTGTCCTTTAAGCTCCTGCTTGTCCTGTTCTGAGACAAGAAGATCCTGTATTTCTCAGTAGACCCCTTACTTGCTTAGAGGCAGACCTCCAGCAGCTAGAGGGGGCCAGAGAGCTACTCTCGCCCTTCTAGAATGCTGTGTCTTTGGTGGCTCTGTGATCACTCACTTCCTGCTCCCAAACAGGAAGTTCCTGTTGTCAGTCAAATCCTGTGCCTATAAAAGTAGAACTAGCTTTGAGTGGGAGGGACGGTGGACAATATAGTTTTTTGGAAGAGTGTAGAGAGTAGAAGAGTTCTGCTTCTTTAGTCCCAGTAGAGGAGTTCAGTCACACAGCACTCCTTCCTTCTGGTGTCCTCTGCCAAGCCTCTAACAGAATCTTTCTAAGGCAGTGTTTAAATCTAGTTTCCTTCTAGCTAAGCCACTCCCCCTACTTACTAGATCTTTCTACAAGTAATTTAAACTGCACAGCAATCAAGTCCCTTCAGCCACCTGAGATTTACACATAGATAACTGTTCAGATAACCACTTTAGCTAACCGAGACAAACACACTAATTTTTTGTTTGTTTGTTTTTTACCCTAAATTAAAGGGCCCAGTAGAAGAGTTCTACTTCTTTAGTCCCAGTAGAGAAGTCCAGTCACACAGCACTCCTTCCTTCTGGTGTCCTCTGCCAAGGCTCCTCCTTTGCTTTCTCAGTGAGATGGCTGACCTGTACTCTTGTATAAAAGGCATCCTGGCCCATTGGCGCAGTGGTGGGATTTCCGCTTGCGATGCCGGCGACCCGGGTTCGGGAATGGTCCTGAGTCATCGGAGGGCCGGCCAGGGGGAGAAGGATAGAGTGTCCTTTGGACTGCTCTCCTTCTCTGGGGGGAGGGTGCAGACAGCATCTGGAGTGCTGAGGACTTCTGGCGGAGGCCGGGAGCTCTCACGCTGCCGTGCTAATCTCCGGGGGGAGGAGGTGGGGCGGATGCCAGCGTCATTGCACGTCCCCGCCTCTGGGAGAAAAATTCAGGAGGAAAAAGGAGGAGGGGGGATCCTCCGTCTAAGTGAAGCCTCCCCGGGCTTCAATTCACCCCTGCCGCCACACTCCCAACCAGTTACTGCTCTGGGGCACTGATATTGAGGGGACCAGTGCCCCGGCCCTGGCCCCACCCTCCGGGGGGTAAGCCGGGGGTGACCTGGAGGGGCGGCAAATAGGCAGGTGGTGGGAGCTCCGGGGGCCGTGACTAGGCCGAAGAGTGACGGAGGACCCCCAGGAAAAAGGAGAATTAAAAAAAAAAAAGGCATCCAATTTTTTTTTTGGAAGCTCTCTGCCCTGTCTTGCATGTAAAGGTACTTATAGAACTCTCCAAATAGCCTGGCTATTTTCAATGTGTCATTTTCATAAGAATTAGGGATCCCTTGTATTTGAAGCTGGAGTACCATATGGCATGCTGCCTCCCTGCATAACTGCCAGGCAAGAAATCTTCCTGCTCTATTTCCAGATTCATAAAACTTTTAGTGGGAGTATTATGTGGCCCCCTCCACTTTTACCTCTAGGAGATGGTTGAGGTCAGCCAAACACATTTCCAACTGCTGCTTAGCCTGTTCATTCAGAGCAATTTTGTGTTCTGCTTCATAAAGTTTTTATTAAACATATCAACAATGTCTTTGCCCTCTAACTGTGGCACCACCTTTCAATATTGAATTCATTTCAGTTCTCACAGTTGGTATGACCATTCCATTAACTGACTTCCAAAACTTCTTTGAGTCCCTCAAACTTTCCACTAGTTGCTGTTTATAAAAATCAACTTTGGCTTTTTTATTTCATTTTTACATTGATTACTTTAAATTTCTGTAGATGTTACAGTCTGTTATCAGTTAATGTATAGTTCTCTCATGATAAATCTCTTTGCTTTATAAGCGTTACTAAATTCTTATTTATACAATTATTTTAATTACCCCCCCACGCTGCTTTGTGTAAATGGTGCATATTTTTCCAGTGCTTAAAAAAAGGCCTATAAGAAATGAAATAATGCCAAATTGAGTTCAGAAAAGCTGCCAGGTATAATGCTAATCTACTTTTCCAATTCTTCTTTAAGTGCATTTAATCCAGAATCCATAAACTTTCTAAATTGTTTCAATTTAAGTTGTTCGTTTACCTTTTTATTGCTTCAAATGCAATAAGTTGGTGCATGATCACTAATGGAGTCTGGTAAGACCACTGTTCTGGTAAAAAAATAAAAAAATTGTGGTTATTCATTAAAACCCAGTCAATTATTGACTCCTTTTTTGTTTTATTATCCAACCTTGTGGTATTCTCAATTAACTGATGTAGGTTCACCCCTTAAAACAGCTCTTTAAATGTGTGTCACTCTGTGCCTGTGCCTACCCAGTTTATGTGTGTGAGTGTGTGTGTGAGTGTGAGTGTGTGTGTGCGTGTATGTGTGTGTTTACGTATGTATTGGTTATTTCGTGAACACCTTTAAGTACAGGTGCTCATTTACAAAGATTCCACATCAGTGAAAGAGTAGCATTCAAGCAATTCCAGAGGAATTTAGTCAAGGCAAATATAATAAAAACATGAATGGTAAAATGAGTACATTTCTGAGGAAGTCAGTCAAAAAGCATTTCCATGCAACAGAGCTGATTACCGAGCAAGTCAGGGTCAATGTAAGATGAGATACAGTTATGTTGTTGAGTTACAGTGGCAGCTACCTGCTACAGCTGACCGAAAAGGTCTCCTGAAATGGTCAAGTTTAGGGAAATTTAGCAGGGAATCAGGAAATTTGTTTAACTAGTTGGTGGCCCGGACTGCAAAGGAGCACTTGTCCAGCTGAGTTCTATAGAAAGGCAGTTCTAGGGCATGACTAGCCATGCTCCAGGTATTGTACTGGTTGGCAATGGGACAGAAACAGTTTTTAGTGTAGGAGATTAGACCCAGCAACACCTTTTTGGCTAGTAGACAAGTTTGATACTGTATTCTGCTGGGTAGGGGTAGCCAATTGGTTAGACAGTCCAGGGTGCATCTGTGGGTACTCTTGTTAGCCCTGATACACACAATGCACTTCATTACAGATTACCTTAATCCTGGTTACACAGAGTCACTAGCAGCTGTTTAAATGGAAAGGCCATAGTTGATGAGTGAAAGGACAGAGATGGACACTACAAAATGTCTGGCATAAGCAGTTAGGTTGATCTGTTTTCTATACGGGGCTCCAAACCTCCTGTTGACCGTGAATACCAGATTGTCCACATGCGGGGCAAATGACTGTGTATCATTGAGAATTGCCTTGGGGTATTTAGAGGTTTTCACCTGCTCGACATTTTGTCCCTAGTCATTAAGGATACCTGAGGGGAACCTTCTTTTTCAGTAGAGAACTTGTAAATAACATGGTCTTAATTTGTGTTACAGCTAAGGACTAGTTTGCTGTTACAGAACTAGTTTTCTGTGACCTCAAAGTTGCACTGAAATCAGAGATGATGTTATCAAGGTCAGAGGTTTTGGTAGAGATAATGGCATTGTCAGTGCACAAAGTACATTCACTGACTGACAGGCATCAGGCAGGTGATTAATGAACAGTCCAAATTGGAAGAGGCCCAGTATGGAACCCTGAAGCACGCCAATAGATACTCTCCTATCATTGAACAAGGAGCCCTCAACTGTCACGATTTGAGAGATAGCTTTGTAGCCAGGAAACTGAGTCCTGAGACAGACTGAGACAGTGGAGTTTATTCTTGACCAGGCTGAAGGCCGTTATCAGGATGATATAGATAGCCTGGACCATGTCACTGTTATCAAGGGCCTCATGAGTGTAGCTGGTGTATTTTATCAGAGTTATACTGATTGCTATGGTGTTTTCTAAAGCCATGCTGTTGGGCACACTGGAAAAACTGAAAAGTTTAGATATGAGATGGGAGCATTACTCAATAGCTATGGCTAGTAACTTCATCTTCAGTGTCTCCCCAATCCTAGTTTTGTCAACAACCTTTCCAATATATTTAAGGGTGTCTTTAACAGAGACAGGTCTGAAACAGAATTCTGAGTGACCGCACACTGGCAACCCGGGTTTGGGAATGGACTTGGGTCGCTTGAGTGTCGGCAGGGGGAGGATGGATTGAGCATCCGTAGACAGTTCTCCTTTATAGGAGAGGGAGAACAGTGTGGCGCGCTGTAGACTGACACCCAGCAGTGGCTGGGTGTCGGCACATGTGCATCATCTAGAAGAGGGGAAGGCACCTGTCCAGGGTGTATGGCTGCTTCCACGGAGGTAGGGACAGCTGTCTCGCCCATTGCAGAGTCCGGGTGCCCAGGGGAGAAAAGAGGAAAAAGTCAGGAAACCAATGGGTCCAAGATGACCTGACACATTTGGGTCAGAGAACGAGTCCTTCCAAGGGAGGGCCAGAGCTACCTGTTGGTTCTGTGGAGGAAAAATAAAAATTCTGATTGACCTAGTACAGGGTTCAAAAGGTGGTGAGCTTCAAGACTTAGTTCATCCCAGGGGAGCTGGGCAGGCTTTGCAGGAGTGATGGAGCTTAGATCCATAAAGGCCAAGTTGAATTTGTTAGTGATCTCGACAGGATCTAAGATCTTCCAGTCAATAATTAACATTTTCAGGGACATTTTTTCCCTTACCTAGGAGCTTCAAGACAATCTCCCAGAATCTTTTCCATTTGCTCCAATTATGGGTTTATTAAACCTTGTGGAAGTCTGATTTGGTCAATCTAAGTCTTCTACTGCAGTTGTTAGGGGTTTTCTTGTACTTTTGGAGGTGCACAGGGGACCCTGACTCCCTGGTCAGTGACCACAGATTGTCTCTCTCTCTCTTTCTTGATGGTTAGGAGTTCAGGGGTGAGCCAGTCAGATGGTGAATCCCTCACCTTAAATTGTTTGATGGGTGCAAATTTGTCACAGGCTTTTGAGAACTCTGTAATAAAAAACTGGAGGGTCAAATGAATGTCATGGATGACATCCAGGAAGATCCAGTCCATTTGGTCCAAGTGAGACTTGAAATCAGACACCTTATGTTTGCTTAGGACCCAGCTAGAGGTGATTTGGGGAGGAGGTTTGGGATGTTAACTGCCCACAAGCATTGCTCATATATGTGGGCAGTAAGGGTGTCTGACAATACTTTCACTTCTTTAACCCTGTCAGGGTGGGTTACCAGAATCCAGTCAGTTACAGTCATGGTACCCATTTTATAAAATTGGTTCTATTGTTTTCTGAGACCATTTGGGAGAGACATAGACTGCAATCATGTCCCTCTGACCTTGAAATCACCAGCGACTATGGATTCCCAGTTGTGGTTAACCCATTTGAAAATAGATAGAGAAAGACTTAAGGCCCATTTGGTGTTTTCCAAGTGGGATTTAAACTGTCAGGAGGATGAGAGATTTATGTCCTCTCCCCAGCAGAAATTTAGTAGACAGGCATTCACAGTCCCTTGTCAAACCATTAATTTCTAATTTGGAGCCTTGTAGGTCAGACCTAAGATAGATAAGGCAGCCTCCATTCGCTTGCCTAGCCAATCCTCTCTAAAAATGTAACCTGGCAAGGAAATAGCATAATCATGTATTTTGGGACTGAGCCAGGTTTCAGTATGGGATGTTATATCAGGTTGCACTGATGTAATCTAGGCTTCAAACTGAGAAAATTTAGGTAAGAGACTACTGATGTTTTGAGAGACTATATTTAGTTTCCCTTTGTTTCCAGGTCCTGACTCAAAACTATCTGCTCAGTCCAGTTTGGGATGAACATTGCCAGACATAGGAACAGTATTATCATTAGACCTCTAGAGGCTGTTAGGTAATGTCTCAGTTTCCAGGATTTTTTCCTGAGAGGGTTGTGCTTATGAATGAACCTAAAAACACATATTGCCAAAAGTCCCATAGCACTCCACAATTGCTACCAAACTCTGGTGCACCTTGAAGAGAGTATTGGGCTGGGGGGCTTGGGTACTGAATGGCAGTTCAGGAGGGTCAAGGGGCATGGATTCTGCCTATAGCCAGGGTGTGATGCCCCCATAGCCTCAGTGGGCTTGGAAAGCTCATGAAACATTACAATAGATAATTAGGCCAGTAATATTAGCAGTGTCAAAAACATTTGTACAGTGATGGAAGTCCCAGCATAAGATGGCACAGATCCTGAATGGAGGAGCTTGACACTGATAGACTCTACTATAGTCATCCCAGGAATTAGCACAAGTCAGAGTAGAACGCTTTAAACCAGAACAATGAGGCAGAGTGCCCCCAGATTTACACAGTTATACTAAAGCAGCCAGGCACTGACCCTAGAAGGATTCAACTAGGGTGAACCCTGGATGTACTCAGTGAGTCAGGGGACCCTGGGCAGGCAGCATCAGTCCCAGAGGCCCCCTAGCAAGAACTGTAGCTCCTGTTATACCTCAAATGATCAGTGCCATATTGCAATGTGGGGGTCCTCAAGCAGCCTCAACAATAAGTAGTTAATGGAACCAGCACTGAAAACAACAGCAAACTGGGTGCAGATCACTCAAATAGGTAGTGAACATATAACCAGTTTTTTTTGGATGGGGCCCCCAGGTCAGGTGTGGTAGGGAGAACACAAGACAATAGCAGTGGAAAATGGGTCAGACAAATCATAATATTAGGACCACCCAGATAGGGTGCTGGTGGTTCCACTATGCTACAGCAACAAGAAATTTGTCACCCGTTGGCATAGCGACAGCACAATACCATCAAGGTGTTATGCCGTTGCTGGGGGAACAAGTGTTTTCTGTGGGGGGCTTTGCCCCCCACACCCACCATGCAGGGGGCTCTGTCCCCCCCACAGCCCCCACACTAAGGATTACTAACTCCAGTCAGAGTTAGTTCGGGGAAGGGAGCAAACACCTCAGTGGCAACAGTGTCAGAATACATGGAGACCATCACAGCGAACTGCCAGAAATGTCACTGTGATGGTCTTCATGGTATTCCCGTATACCGTTGTAGGCAAGGGTCCCAGAAAAATGTGCCAGACAGATCATAATTGTAAGACCGCTAAGGCAGGGTATAAGCAGGGGTTCCAGAAAAAGTCTGGTTACCAGCAACAGCAGGTAACCAGATGTAACCAAGGACAAGTAGGGTCACTCCATAATCATTGTAATAGAAATCACTGCAACTTGTTTACTCAGTACATACATGGTAATAGACACAGGGTATCTAGCTAGAAATACTGCAGCTTAAATTACTCAGTACATGCATAGTAATGGACACAGGATTCCTATCTAGAATTTATGCAGCTTAGTTACTCAGTACAGGCATAGAGGTAGGCACAGGGTACCTAGCTACAAACAACCAAATATCAGTGATTAGGATAGTTTGTGACTTTAGCCAGCATTCACTACTCACATGTCTCTATAGTTTGAAGCTGTATGGAGGGGGAACAGCAGGGGGGCAGCATCGTGGCTGACTCCAGGCAGATTCCTCCTTTTAGAGATCCTTTACACTGTGGTACTTAGCGCTCTTGACCGCAGTGCGAAGGATCCCTTGGGAGGATGTAGGAGTTAAGAAGTGGTGGCTGGTACATGGTGCAGGTACCACCCTTAATGACCTGATTGGCTTTTTTTAAAGTTATGAGGTACAGTAGGGTTTGCTATGGTCAGAAGGATTCAGGAAGAATTCGTTGGGGGGGGTTCAGTGCTCCTAGAGTGCCCCTTGCAGCCTCGGCTGGCTGGCTGACTGGAAGGTTTCATGGACGAAGAGTGCTGGTCACATTCAGAGTTCAAGTTAATGTCTCCTTAATTATCAACTCTCTTTTTAAAACTCCCCCTGTGTTGCAATCAGATCCTCCAACCCATTAATTTTGACTTTCACGGACTACAAACACATCCTAACACTCATTTTTATGTTTTCCCTAAAACCAAATTTAAAAACATCCATTCACAGCCAGTGTTCAGAGTGACAGTAGTGATGACTTTGGCTTTGAGATCATCTTCCATAAAGAAAAGTAACCCCCTTCCCTCTTCTTCATTCATCCATTCTAAAAACCTTGTAACCAATCATCACTTCAGTATCATTGATCTTAGGAGTTAACTATGTTTCACGGATGATAAACATGCCAGGTGTGAATCCAAGTTTCCAGTACCTGCTTTTTTGCCAGAAAACTACTTATATATGTATTTAATGTCAAAAAGATCGCTATTTGCCAGGGGGGCCAAGGTTCACATCCACATCACCTGCATGTTATGTAAAGGCATCTTTACATGCAGTGATCTGTATCGCAACGAGTGATACAGATCAACTGCAACGTTACCTTTCTGGCATGTACATGTGATCCATTCTGCAAGAGAACTGAACATTTGGTGATTCTGCACTCCCTGCTTTTCTGGGTTCACAGAGCTTTGTTCAGTTCTGCTGAGCCATGTAATAGTGCCCTTCTGCTCATTTCTGTCCCAGAACAACAGGGAATCACGTGTTCTCTTGGCTGTTGTGGATCACCTGTAGACGGCACAAAAAGGGTAACATTACAGTAGATTTGTACCACTTGTTCCAATGCAGATCACAGCATGTAAAGCCAATCAGCTCTACGATGATGATTCGACAACTAAGTTGTCAACTGCCATCACAGAGACAGAATTATGTTGACCGCAACTTGTGGTTGACATAAATCTGACTGGAGACCCTGGCTGTTTTTTTATTGGGGGCTTTGCCCTTCACCCCCTACAATCTACAGGATTCGAACTATGAGTCGGAGTTGGATCAGGAGTGGGTGCAGGACCGGGAGAGAGAGTGCCAGGGTCTCAGGTGGACTATTACAGTGAAAACATCGATGTTGTTATTTTGCTGTAATAGTGTTGCTGTACAGGGGGCATACCAAGACAATACACTCCACAACAGACCAAGCGAAACAAGCACTGTCACAGAATGAGCATCCCATGGAAAAGCACCTTAAAAATATAAGACAAAGATACCAAGGTACAGCAGGTATTACAAGAGTCCTCCTTAGGTAATTCCCTATGCCAGTTACACTTCTTTTGTTCAGACTATCAAGGTAAACTCAGCTTCTCCCAATTTGTCACGAATAATCAATCTTGTGAGCTCATATCCCTCCTTGTGTTTTACCAATTAATTAAACTTAATTTATGAAATATCTTGTCTACAAAAAAATATATATAAAAATCCCAGACAAAACTCCAAGCCGAGTCATTTTTAAAAAGAAACTTGTTATAAACTGCACCCAGGGAAGGCTTAAACAGGTAAGGAAATGTAGCTTAATAAATCTGCAGGGCAAACTAGCAACCAGCAGTTAATACAAGCAAAATTGCATTCAGGCCTAGTCTAGAAAGGGCATGTGGCTAGACAAACCTGCAAGACAAACTGGTATCTAGCATATAAAAGAAGTGAAGTGAAATAGCATTTATGCTTAGGCGCATGACAGTAAGTGGCTAGAAATACAAAATCACACATGCCCCCATAATGCAAAGCATCATGGGCTGCATATGCAAATCACCACAGAGTATTATGCTGGTTCAACTTTAAGCAGAAATGCATGGTGCCGAAAGGCCTCTCACACAATTTGCAAAGCGTGCCAACAGAAGACACAGACACGTGTTTCGTCCTACCAGGACTCATCAGTGTGCCTCATCTGTTTAACACCCCAGTGGAATGAACCAGCTACTCTAAGATGGTCTATCTGTGTTATGTTGTGGTGGACCCAATTAAAACAAAAAAACAAGTTAAAAGACAAAGAACCTCAGCATGAAAGCACTGAGGCAATGGTTACCCCAAAGGGTATTGGCCGGGAAGCCAAGTTTCAAAGAAATACAAAATCACACATGCCCCCATAATGCAAAGCATCATGGGCTGCTTATGCAAATCACCACAGAGTATTATGCTGGTTCAACTTTAAGCAGAAATGCTTTGTGCCAAAAGGTCTTTCACACAGTTTGCAAAGGGTGCCAACAGAAGACACAGACACGTGTTTCGTCCTACCAGTACTCATCAGTGTGCCCCATCTGTATGACACCCCAGTGGAATGAACCAGCTACCCTGAGTTGGTCTATCTGTGATTTTGTATTTCTTTGAAACTTGGCTTCCAGGCCAATGCCCTTTGGGGTAACGCTTGCCTCAGTGCTTGCGCACTGAGGTTCTTTGTCCAGTAAGTGGCTAGATACACCTGCAGGTGAATCCTCTGGCTCCAGCTGGTGAGCCAGGGGATTCATAAAATTGGAGGCATACTCTTTGCATCACTCTGACCAAGGCTTATCAGTTGCTCCCTACAACAGGTGCATTACCTCAGGATGATGTTCCAGGCTCTGACAGCAGACACTGAGGGAGACCTTCTGGCCATCATGGAAATGTGGGCCACAAATAATAATGACCTGGAGATGATCGTCCCTAGGTATTCACTGTTCAGGAGGCATAGAGGAACTGGTGGGGGGGAGTTGCCCTTTTTGTCAAAGAAGGCACTGAGGTGGTAGAAGATGGGTGTATTAGGGGTAGCAGTGGTGAGGCTGAGTCAGTATGGGTGCAACTCACGGCAGCCTCAGGCAGGAAAGTATGCTTGGGGATGATATATTACCCTTCAGGGCAAGGGAAGGAAAGGGACCGAGAACTCATAGAGGAACTTGAAAGAGGGGTAGCAAAGGGGGAAGTAGCGGTGTTAGGAGACCTGAACCTGCCAGACATCAATTTGGAGGCCCCAGTGCCCAAGAGCGCCAGGAGTCAGGCCTTGCTGGATGCCTTCCAAGACTGTCTACTGGTGCAACTGGTTAAGGAATCCACCAGGCAGACCACAGTCCTTGATGTGCTCATCAACTCAGAGATGGTGGTAGTGGTGGTAGTAGGGGAGCCACTGGGGAACAGCAGCCATAACTCTGTTTGGTTTGAATTGGCCCTTGGGGCCAGCAAGCCACAATCGAGAACTGAAGTCCTTAACTTTATAAGGGCTGACTTCGATAGGATGAGGGAAATGGTCAGGAATAAGTTAGTAGGGGTGGAGGACATTGGTGGGTTGGAGGAGAGAAGGGAGACTGGGGATATGATAGAGACACTCAGATACCTCAAGGGGAGTAATGGAGTTCAAGAGGGCAGTATCTTTCAGAAAAGAAGATGTGCAAGAACATGGGATCACAATATGAGGCTGGGGGGGAGACTCAAGGGCAACATGAGGAAGTATTTTTTCACAGAAATGATGATGGATGCATGGAACAGCTTTGCTGAGGAGGTTGTGGGGGCAACAATGCTAGGCGAATTCAAGAATGCATGGAACAGGCAGAAGACAATACTAAGGGCAGGAAGGAGGAGGTAGGCTGTAGATCAAGTAGGATGTGGAGTTTATACAGTACATAGGGAAATGGGCAGACTAGGTGGGCCAGATGGGGCTTTTTTCCATCAAATTCTATGTTTCTATGTAATTAAGGAGGCAACCCCAGAGGCATCTAAAGTATGCATAAGAACAGTAACAAAGAAAAACAGGTTTAAGAGACCACTGTGGTTCGCACCAAGGATCAGGGAAGTGGTAAGGGCCAAAAAGAAGGCCTTTTATAAATACAAGAATAAGCAGGGGGAGGTAGAAGGGGAGGATTATCTGCAGAAAAATAGGGAGGCAAAGATGGCAGTTAGGGAGGCCAAAACAGATACAGAGCTGCATATCACGGAAGAGGTCAGGAATGGAGAAAAACATTTTTTTCAGATATATTAGTGAAAAAAGGAAAAAGGGTGGGGAACTTGTAAGGCTAATTGAGGGGGGGTAGGGTGCTAAGAGGAGGATGGGCAAAAGGCCACCATCCTAAATGACTACTTTTGCTCAGTTTTCACTAAGTAGGACAGCAGGCCCATGCCAGAGAGTGGCATCAAAGCGGACACTAAGTGAATCCTGGAAATGAGACAGCCATTATTCACTAGTGAAAGGATTCTAAAAGGGCTGGCTGCCCTTAAGAAAGATAAGGCCCCAGGACCAGATGGGTTGCATCCAAGGATACTCAGGGAATTAGCAGCGGAGCTGGTTGAACCATTGATATGTCTGTTCAACAACTCACTTAGGTCTGGGGAAGTTCCAAGGGATTGGAAGGTGGTAGACGTTGTACCACTTCATAAGGGGAGGATAAGGAGCAACCAGGGAGCTACAGGCCTGTCAGTCTAACCTCTAGAGTAGGGAAGCTGATGGAGTCTCTGATAAAAGAGGACCTCATAGACTACTTGGAGAGCAACAGGTTCCAGGATAGTAAACAACAAGGTTTTGTGGCAGGAAGATCTTGTCAGACTACCCTGATAGTTTTCTTTGACTGGGTGACAAAAGAATTAGACAAGGGCCACGCTGTTAATTTGCTCTTCTTTGACTTCAGTAGAGCTTTTGACTCAGTACCTCACTAATGATTGCTCAAGAAGATAGAAGATTTGGGCACAGCTAAATCCAGAGTGAACTGGGTGGGTAACTGGCTAGAGGGGAGGCAGTAGAGGGTGGTGGTCAATGGGGTTAAATCAGAGGAGAGGGAGGTTATGAGCGGGGTTCCACAGGGATCTGTCTTGGGTCTGGTCCTCTTCAACATGTTCATTAGTGACCTTGGAGAAAGAATCCAGAGCAGGTTGTGTCTCTTCGCAGATGACACAAAGCTATGTGGGAGGGTGGATAGTGATGAGGGCATAAGTGAAATGCAGAGAGATCTACAAAAGCTAGAGGGATGGTCAAAGATCTGGCAGTTAAAATTCAATACAAGAAAGTGCAAGATAATGCACCTAGGGATAAGACAGAGTGCTGGATGGGGGAAGAGAGACTTAGCACTATAGCTGAGGAATGGGAGCTGGGAGTTATCATTAGCAACTCACTTAAGCAATCAAGTCAGTGCAATAAGGCCTATAGCAAGGCTAACAGGATGCTGGGATATATTGTGAGGGTATTGATAGTAGCAGAAAAGAGGTAATAACTCCCTTCTATAGATCCCTGGTGAGGCCTCACCTAGAGTACTGCACCCAGTTCTGGAGTCCTCACCTCAGAAAGGATAAGGATAGGTTGGAGACAGTGCAGTGCAGAGTAACAAAAATGATTCAGGTCCAGCAGGGCAGATCCTATGATGAGTGCCTCAAGGCACTAAATATATATTCATTGGAGACCAGAAGGGAGAGGGGAGCTATGATAGAGACCTATAAGTTCCTTAAAGGAATTAATAAAGTGAACTGCAGGAAACTATTTAGCCTGAATACCAATTTGCAGTCACGTGGACACAAATGGAAATTAACAAGAGGCAGGTTCAGGAGAGATGTGAGGAAGTACTACTTTATGAAAAGGGTGGTAGAACCTTGAAACAGTCTGCCAGCTAAAGTGGTAGGAGCGGAAACAGGGGATTCAAACAGGGCTGGGATAAAATGAAGGGTTTCATGGTTACCGGGACCAAGGAGGAGAATAGAGAGAGGATGAAGGGGGTTAGTACCATGGAGGAACAGAAGGTTCCAGGAATTATAGGAACTTGGGCAGACTGGATGGACCAATGGTCGTTTTCTGCTGTCATTGTCTATGTTTCTATATTTCTATGATGTGCATTTCAGATTTATAATATTTTCCTGTGGAATTCTCTGCTGTTATAGATTAGAGATAAAACACTGCATCTTGCTTTAAGGCTAGTTTAAAGACTGGAGGCAATTTAACCTCTGGCAGGGGCGTAGCTACAAGAGTGCAGGTGGTGCAGTGGCACCCAGGCCCATGACATCTGAGGGGCCCAAATCATAATTTTCATGTTTATTCAAAACTGGGAAGGGGCCCTGTAATATCACCTTGCACCTAGGCCCTTTGGGAATTTGCTACACTACTGACCTCTGGGACAGACCTGCTTTGTAGTAAACTCTGTTAGTATGGAATTCTATCCCCCTTTGCTGGAGAGAAATCATGTTGCATACTTAGATACATAGATACATAGACAGTGTTGGCAGATAAGGGCCTATGGCCCACCCAGTCTGCCCATTTGAGCTTGTAAGTTCAGTTTATGTTTTCCAAGAAGTCTGTTGCCCCTTACCCCTGACCTCCAGAATTCCTTTATGTCTATCCCATGCATTCTTAAATCCCGTGATTATTTCAGCTCCCACCACTTCCTCTGGCAGGGTGTTCCACTTGTCCACCACCCGTTCTGTGAAGAAATTCTTCCTCACGTTTCCTCTGAATCGTCCTCCCTCCAACTTCATCCCATGCCCTCTAGTACTGGAACATCTTTTTCGCTTAAAAATAGTGTATTCCTGCACCCTGTTCCTCCCTGTAAGATACTTGTATGTCTCTATCATATCCCTCTCTCCCTCCTTTCCTCCAGGGAGTACATGTTCAGTTCCTTCAACCTGTCCTCATAGGACTTGTGATGCAATCCATGCACCATCTTTGTTGCTCTCCTCTGAACCTTCTCTATCCTGTCTATGTCCTTACGTAGGTAAGGTCTCCAGAACTGTACAGTGTACTCCAGGTGGGGCCTCACTAGTGTCTTGTATAGTGGAATTATGACCTCCCTTTTCCTGCTGGTGATGCCCCTGCCTATGCATCCCAGCATCCTATTTGCTTTACCTGCTGCCTTGTCACACTGTTTCCCTGCCTTGAGGTCATCGGAGATGATAACCCCAAGATCCCTTTCCTGCTTGGTGCATGCTATATCCTCACCCCTCAACTGATATATTGTGCCAGGGTTTGTGTGCCCCATATGCATTATCTTGCACTTCCTTGAATTGAATTTCAACTGCCAAACCCTTGACCATTCTTCAAGTTTCTGCAGGTCCCTTCTCATTCTGTCTACACCCTCTGGTGTGTCTACTCTGTTACATAGCTTTGTGTCATCAGCGAACAGTGAAATTCTGCCTTGTAGATCCTGCGCAATGTCACTGATGAAGATATTGAATAAGGAACGGTCCCAGCACTGATCCTGTGGTACCCCACTGGTCACTCTTCCCTCTGTGGGTGACAGCCATTTACCACCCTCTGTGTCCTGCCTCCCAGCCAGTTACTTACCCACCACACTACTGTCCTGCCCACACCCATATTCCCAGTTTGTGCAATAGTCTTCTATGTGGCACAGTGTCAAAGGCCTTGCTGAAGTCCAGATAGGCCATGTCTACTGCCCTCCTCTGATCTACCTCCCTAGTCACCCAGTCAAAAAATTCAATGAGGTTGGTCTGACATGACCTTCCCCTGGTGAAACCATGCTGCCTTGGGTCCTGTAGTCCATTGACAACCAGATGTTCCACCAATCTCTCCTTCAGTAGTGCTTCCATGATCTTTCCCACTACCGAGGTAAGGCTGACTGGTCTGTAGTTCCCGCTTCCTCTTTGTTCCCACTTTTGTATAAGGGGACTACATCTGCTATCCTCCAGTCTTTGGGTACCTCCCCTGTTTCCAGTGATCGGCTAAACAGGATAGACAGAGGTTCAGCCACCACCTCTCTTAGTTCTTTAAGGACCCTGGGTTGCACCCCATCTGGCCCCATTGCTTTATCAACTCTTATTACTTCCAGTTCCTTCAGGACCCTTTCTTGTGTAAAGGGACTTGCGTCCATTTCTGCACCATTCTTACCCCTTGTACTCCATTCAGACCCATTACCCTCCTCTTCCTCAGTAAAGACTGAGCAGAAATACCTGTTCAATATGTCAGCTTTACTGTTGTCATCCTCCACACAGCCCCATCCTCCCCTTCAGTCTCCTATCCCTCCCTTTGCCTTTCTTTCCTTATTGTACCTGTAAAGGTTTGTCCCTCTACCCACTGATTTTGCAATGTGTTCTTCTGTCTGAGCTTTGGCTTCCCTTACTGACCTCCCTGCCTCCTTTGCTTCTCCTAGTACTTCTCCCTATCCCTTCTGCCTGTGTCTTTTTGTATTGCCTGAATGCAATCTTTTTGGCTTTCACTTTCTTTGCTACCTCTTTGGAAAACCATAATGGTCTCCTCTTCCTTTTCCTTTGCTAACCTACTTAATACATAATTCTGTTGCTCTTGTAATCCCCATTTTAAATACTGCCCACTGTTACTCAACCCTGATTCCTGCCCCATTCCATTAATGCCTCTTTCAAGTATCTCCCCATTTTCCCAAAGTCTGCCCCCCTAAAATCCAGGATCGTGTTTTTGTGGTTTGGTTCTGCTCTTTCTGTGATTTCAAACCACAGTGACTGGTGGTCACTGTTCCCCAGGTGCTCCTCTACTGTTACCCCCATCACACTGTCCCTGTTTGTGAGCACAGGTCAGTATTGCCTTCTGCCGAGTTGGTTCCATGACCAGTTGCTTGAGGAAGGCACCCTGAAGGAGTCCAGGATAAATCTGCTCCTAGTTGATGCTGCTGCTGGGATGCTCCAGTCCACGTCTGGAATATTGAAGTCTCCAACCAGTACTTCCTCACCCTTGTCTGCCATCCTTTGGATGGCTAGCATCAGCTCCCTATCTGTTTCTTCCTCCTGGGCTGGTGGTCTATAGACCACACCTGTGCGGATGGCTGGCCCCATTTTCCTTTCCAGCTTAACCCACAGTATCTCTCCCCCATTTTGTTCCTCCTGGATCTCTGTGGCCCTAAAGTAATTTTTCACATACAGTGCCACTCCTCCTCCCTTCCTGCCTACCCTGTCTCTTCTGAATGTGTTGTAGCCAAGTATGGCCAACTCCTAGTCATGGTTATCATTACACCAGGTTTCAGTGATGGCCACAATGTTCAGGTCTGACTGCACCATGACAGCCTCCAGATCTTCCATCTTGTTGCTAAGGCTCCTGGCATTTGCACACATGGCTTTCCGTGATTTGACCTCCCTAGACTGTTTTGCTGTTCTACTCCAGCCCCTTCCTTGATACATAATACATTTAAAGATCAGTTGAAATAATTATTACTTGCCAACTTTCAACACACATGTTTTTAATGACATTGGATTGTACTAATCGCACTGATATGTATTGCACTGCTTGTACTTAGATTTATATTTTCTACTGCTAGTCTGACTACACTGTAATATTTATCATAATCATGATGGTTATTTATTTCACACTTAACTTCCTCTGTGGGTGTAATCTTCCTGATCTTTCCATAAACTCCCTCCATTGCATGTAACCTCCCCTGTGCAGAACCTTCCTGATCTCTCTCTCTCTTTAATCTCCCTTAATTGCATTTAACTTCCTCTGCATGTAACCTTCCTGATCTTTCCTTAACCTCCCTCAGTCGAACTTAACCTCCCCAGTGTGTAAACTTCCTGATCTTTCCTTCACCTCACTCAACTGCCTTTATAAAATAGCGAGAGAAAAAAAAAAAGTTTTTTCTTTGGACGAGAGATGTCAGCTGACCATGCATTAACTCTCCTTAAATGCACAATCAGCCACTGAATCTCATTTTCCTCCCCAAAAAACACCTTACCTAAACATTTCACTGGGCTCTACAACAAAAATAAAATAAAAAAAGGCCACTAACTATCATATTGAAAATCTAGCCTTTACTACTACATTTGAAACTCATTTGTTAAAAACTGTGTTCAATATTTCAACACACAAAGTTCAGTTCCATACTTACAACACTATCAAACACTTCCCTACCACTTACAAAAAAACCTGCATCTGTAAACAGCTTAGGATAAACTCTATGGCCTCTGTAAAAAAAGACAATGTTCACATTTGGTCTCCTGCTAACACACACCATCCAGCACCACAGCATCATCCGGCTCAAATTCATTTCATCATATTATTAAATGCAAAGTTAAATCTCACCCAATAACCCCTCCACATTTGCACTTTACACTCGCTCACTAGAAAGCTGAGTGTCCTCTACTGCTGAGCCACAGGTTGTTACAGGCACCCGAATGGCGAGAAGCAGGAAGTGCGGCCTCTTCAAACTGTAAACCACCATCAATTATTCACAATGAGTGGAGCAGCACTGCAAAAATTGGAAGGTGGAGCAAAGCCAGCAACACACAGCCAGTGTTCCTTCACTGTTCCTGATCACTGTTCTCAGACGAGGCACATCAGCATGAGGTCAAGGGGAAAAAAAACTTCATGACACAAGAGAAAGGGGGAATCATCATGGAAGATACCACATTTAGTGGGAGAGACCAGCAACTGAACATTGTTCGTTAGTTTGGACTGGGAGAGCAAGTCAGCACCGTTTTCAAATGCTGCTGGTCAGGGGTAGGAGACAGCAAGTGAGCTCCTTGGGCTGGGAGGGCAAGTAGGCTCCCATTTATTATACTGTGGGGGGATTTGTACCAGGAAAGTCATAAACATACTATTTCATTACCGGTACTGTTAACCACTCACAGCTCCATCTACTAGTAATGCTCATTGGAGCAATGCACTAAACAGGGAATTTTTTAAATTCTACAAGCCAGTTTGAATCATTTTTAAACATTTATTTTTTCAGATACTTACCATAAATATCTGCCTAATTAAATGATCTGTTTACTAAAGATTCCCAGGAGCCATTTTATAAGTGTTATAAGGCAGTCCAGGGTGTGCATTAAAGGATTTTTTTTGCACTTCCCAGGGGCATAAGGACACTTATCCTTCAGACTTGTACCTTAGCACACCCCTGGGGATGAGCATTAAAATCCTTTAATGCACACTCCGTTGTGACTTATTACTTACTTAACCTCCCCTGTGTGTAACCTTCCTGATCTTTCCTTAACCTTTCTCAATTGCATCCAACCTCTCCTGTGTGTAATCTTCCTGATCTTTCCTTAACCTCCCTCAATAGTATTTAATTTCCCCATGCAGAGCTTTCCTAATCTTTCCTTAATCTCCTTCAATGGTATTTAGCCTCCCCTGTGTGTAGCTTTCCTGACCTTTCCTTAACCTCCCTAAATTGCATTTAACGCTCCCTGTGTGTAACTTTCCTGATCTTTCCCTACCCTCCCTCAAAGGTATTTAGCCTCCTCTGTGGGTAACTTTCCTGATCTTTCCTTCTTCCCCGTCAGTTTTATTTAACATCACCTGTACTTGCCCAACAGCTGATGCAACAGATCATGGTCTGTAAGCTGCTTGAGGATAGTTTTTGCTTGAAAGATGTGTTTAAAGCAAGCTCCTTCTTTTCCAATATGTTCCTGGAACAATTTTTCTTTTGTAGAGCGCTTCGCAGTTTTCCATGAAAGGTACTTTATAAATAGAATAAAGTATGGAGTGGTGTGTATAACAAGAAGTTTACACACCCTAGGTGTTAAATGCTATATAAACCCCGAGAGCAAAGCTGAAGGGGTCAAGTGTCTAACACTGAGGGTGTGTGCAAACTTTGAGTTTTCACACTCCACCCCATGTTTTATTGTATATAATGGTTGGGTCACATTTTTTCACCTCAACAATTATATAAAATATGTCCTGCTGATTGTGAGTGTGAAGGAATTGAGGCAGTCTTACCTTTTTGAAGCAGTTTCATTCTTTATTTGAGGTTGCACAATGGTTGGAATATACTGTAAGTAATAGTTAACAAACTGAACTTTAAATCATCTTTTAAAAGAAAAGAAACACAGCTTTTGCAAAGAAGTTGTTTTTCCATTTGGGTTCAGGCACCGTTGATATGGTGGTTTTGAAGGAGGGAGGTAGGTACTGATCTCTGTGGTTACCATAGCATGTGACCTGCATAGGGAGGGGAGATGAGAAGAACGAAAGGAGACGAGATGCTGTTAGGGATCATGTGGATTTTGCAGAGGAACTGGTTAGTTTCCTAAATTTTCTAAGGGGACAGGAGAAATTTGAAAACACTTGGTGCTTTTTGTTGAGTGTGCCAGAGGGAGAGATAGCGTCAGTGGGCATGAGACACTGCTGTGGCTCATGGCTCTTGCCATAGGAGGGAGGCGCACAATTGCCGTTATAAACAGTCCTTAACAATGGCACTTTACACACACACTATTTCCTATGGGAAAAAAATGTGACCCATTAATTATAGATAGAATAATACATGGGGTGGTGTGTTTAATGATATTTTACACACACCTGAGGGTGTTGGATGCTACATAAACCCCAAGAGCGAAGCTCAAGGGATTTACTTAAGCATCCAACATCAAGGGTGTGTGCAAAATTTGAATTTTACACACCACCCCATGTTTTATTTTATATAATTGCTAGGGAGTTTTGTTTTTTTTATTGCCACATCAATTATATAAAATACAAACACAGTGCTGTGCAGCCATGGGCAGGTTGTGTTTAAGTATGGTCCAAAGCGGTTTAAAGTGGTTCATCCCCAGGGTGTATTTCCAAGAGCTAAGTTCATTTTTTTTTTAAATTTACTTACGGTGGAGTTCAAGTGATGGTGAAGTATCTGGTGTGATGATGGTGAAAACGGTGGCTAGTGCATGTGTAGAGCGAGGCATATCCAGCATGTTCGCCGTTATAACCACCTGGTTATAACGATGAATTATAACCAGGTTTCCCTATGGGAAAAAACACTTACCAGTTATCATAAATGCAGTCATAATACATTTCAGGTTTATATGTGTACTGTAAGTGGAATAGCATATCTCAGGGTGTACAGGATACTAACTGAACATTACAGGTAACTGATGGTCCCCCAACTACACCTCGCACATGCTTCCTAACCCACTTAGAATGTACAATAATTACAAACTCGCTGCATCAATCAGTCACTCAGTTTTATTGGCAGGCAAATTGTAAACATATCTCTCATGTACAATTGCAATCCTGTTGCATGTTATGTGTTGCTAATTTGAATAAGCATCATTGAGTACTGTTTCCACATTTATTCTAGCTAACACTTTTGGATCATCTAAAAGTCTTCTGGAAGCGTTCTCTTAAAAAAACACTCTGAGTAAGAATACATTTAGGTGTGGGAACCACCCAGCTTAAGTAAAGAACAGTTGCCAGTTTTGCTGTCTAATTTCTAGAATGACTATACTTGCTAACTGCACAGCTGGCTCCTTCAGTATTAGAAAACAGAAGTCAGCATGGTATAACATTGCCATGGCGACAGCTGCATCCATAGCAACAATTACCACATGAATCCTTTCAGTATTAAGCACTGAAAAAAAAAGCTGTATAGGCTTAATGTCAAGTGTGAAAGGCCATCCAAGCTAAATATTTAACATTTTAACATTAAAGATTGTTAACAATGATTTTAAAGCAGCAGTAACTTCTTAGAAGAAGCAAACTGCTTATCTGCCCCCATGTTCTCAAGGAGTTTGTCAGTGTTACCCTGAAATATGATGTAACCTACCCCTCTTTCCTATTCTTGCTGGGTGCTCATGCAAACAAGAATAATTCTAATTTCAGTATGCCTTTTCCTGGTTTTCTAAATATTATTAATAAACAGAAGTACTTTGCTGTAACCACTGTTCTCAGTGCTTAATGTGTGGATTTATTTATTTAGATTTTGGTAACTGGGTAAGTCTACTGAGACCAGAGATAGCTTTTTCAGGGGTGACCCGGAGTTAGTTACAATGACTACATACATAGATGTAAATACAATAGAATTTAGTGAAATACATATTAAGTTACAGTGAGTGCATACATAAACATTGGGTACAGTAGATTAATAGGAGGTACAGGTCAGGGAGTGGGCAACATACATGGGGAACAGTAGGAATTGCAAGGTTGAACAGGTGCTTAAGTCAAGTAAACAATATTTTTAGCCTTATCCATAGGTGATACAAGGGGTGGAAGGCGTTGGTCGGCAGACGTAGCAAGGGGGTAGGTCAAGGATGTGGTCTAGCAATTACAACCACAGAGACTGAGTTCCAGGAGGTACGCTTTGAAGCCAGATTTAAACCCTAGGAGAGTAGGTTTGTCAAGTAGGCTTGCTGGGAGGGTGTTCCATAAATAGGAAGCCGCATATTGAAAGGAGTGCTTTCCTTGGTTAGAACAAACGCGAGGGATGACAAGGGGAGACGACTTGCTGTGGACCGGAGGGTTTGGCAATGGACTTTAGAGGTGAGCAGCCCACTCAGGTGAGGCAGGTGGCCTAAGAAGGTGAACTTAAAGGCCAAACAGGCTGTAGAATAGGCCAGTTTATGCTGTAGAGAGGGCCAGTGTAGGTCAGAGAGGGCCTCACAGTGATGCCTCCTCGGGGAGGAGTTGGTTGCAAAGTGAGCTACTTGATGGTAGAGTGTGGAAAGTTTGTTTAGCTCTGACTCTCGGAGAGACTGTAGTACAGAAGAACCATAAAGCATGGAGGGGAGAAGGTTACAGTTTGCTATGGCACGTTGTGCCTCCCCGAAGAGGGAGTTTCCCAAGTGGTAGAGAAGGCCGAGCCTCTGGTGGATGGATCTAGTTAAAGCATTGATATGTAGTTTATAGGTGAGCTCCTGGTCAAGGAGAACCCCAAGATACTTGAACTAGTCAGTGACTGCTACTTTCCTCCCTTAGGCTGTATTGAGCTGGAGTAGCTCACTTCAGTCAGTGGCCAGGTGTCTGGTCCCGAACAGGACTGCCTTAGTTTTGTCTTCATTCAGTTGTAGGGAGTTAGAGGTGAACCAGACCTCAAGAGCTGAGAGGCTGGCCTGAAGTTTGGAGGACATAACAGAGGGTTGCAGGTCGCTGCAGTAGACAACGGTGTCATCCGCATAAAGGATAAGGTTGCTGGGCGCGCAGTCCCTTTCGATGTCATTGAGGAAAAGTGAGAATAATAGGGGGCCCAGGATCGAGCCCTGGGGTTCCCCAGAGATCATGGGTCTAGTGCCAGATAAAACTCCTCTCCAACTGACTTTTTGAGATCTGTTTGTCAGGTAGCTCACAAACCAGGAAAGAGAGAGCTGATCCAGGCCCAGTCGATGAAGTTTGGCAAGAAGTTCAAGGCTGATCAGGTCAAAGGCCTTGGACAGGTCAATGAATAGGGTGAGCATAGGGATGCCTTGGTCCATGGCCTTGAGGATGTCAGATGTTAGACGGATAAGGGCGGTGTCAGTGCCATGGCCTTTCCTAAAGCCATGTTGTACACTGGAGAGAAGTAGGTGTTGCTCAAGGTAATCCTGGAGTTGATTATATATAAGCCTTTCCTGAACTTTCCCCAGGGGGCTGAGAAGAGAGGTGGGCCTATAGTTTCCCACTCTGTCCCAGGGTCCTTTTTTGTGGACAGGGATAATGGTCATTACCTTCCACTTACTGGGGACAGTTCCTTCACGGAGGGACCTGTTGATGAGCAGGGTGACAGGGTAGGCGACAGCCAGGGCAGCAGCCCTCAGCAGCCGAGGTTCTAAGAGGTCATTTCCTGGGGAAGAGTTTGGATTTATTTTGAGTAGTAGGGGAAGTACAGCTGCCAGTTCAACAAGTTGCAGGTGGAATAAGGGCCGAGGGAGCACCCTGTCCACGTTGGGGTGGTAGGGAGTCCCAGGCAGGGGTGGGAGGTACAGATGGCGTCGGCAACTTTAGAGGGGTCATTGGTAAATGTATCCCCAACTAGGAGTGAGTCATCTTGTGCTTTTGCGGAACCTTTGAGGAGGGAGTTTATGTGGCCCCAGAATTTCTTAGGGTCATGTAGATGGCTGGTTTGGAGGTCTCTAAGAAACTTGGACTTGGCCTGTTTGGCAGTTTTTTTGCATAGGTTCCTCAGATTCCAGTACTTCTCCCAGTCAGGTTTACAGCCAGAGGATTTGTAGATTCCCCATACCCTGTCACAGAGATGCATAGTCTGCTTTAGGTTAGGGCTTAGCCACTTGTGGCACTTTCCCTGTACCCTGAGTTTTTTCCAGGGGGCATGCAGGTTGGCTAGGGACAGGAATGTATTAGTGAAGTATTCAAGCGCCTCATCTAGTGAGGGGAGGGGAAGGAGACAATGGGATCCTAGTCGATTTTCCACAGGTCAGAGCAGAGGTCTGCAGGTACAAACCTGCTGAAGTTCCTGGCTTCAATCACCCTGGCAGCGGTTTTGAGGGGTTTGTTGGACCAGGCACAGAAAGTAGGAGAGTGGTCATTCAGGGAGTCTGACATAATCCCAGCAGTCAGTATTCGGTCAGGGCAAGAGACTAGTGCCCAGTCAAGTAGGGAATGATTGCCAGACTTAGTATTGTGCCTGGCTGGCAGATCAATCACTTGGGTAAGTGAACAGTCCAATATTAAGTTCTTGATTGTGGAGGCCCCAGGGGTAAGCCAGTTTAGATTGAAGTCCCTGAGGAGGATGGTCTCTCCCAGGGGGTGCTCATGGATAGCATTGGTTAGAGATTGAAGAGAGGAGGCAGCAGATTGGGGTGGGAGGTAGGCACACCCTATGTAGAGAGGCTTGGTGTCTCCCAGGAGCACTTTAGCAAGTAAGATCTCACTCTGTGATCCACTAAGCGAGGGGAGATCTATCTGGGCAGCATTCAGGGAGGAGTTGAGGTAGATGAGAACGCCCCCGCCTTTTTTCCCCACTCTGTCCTTTCTAATAGTCTGATAGCCAGCTAGGTCAACTTCGTGGGGGAGGATTTGAGGCTTTAGCCATGTTTCAGTCACAGCTAGTATATCAGGTTTGTAGAGTAGAGTCCATGCCTTGAGGTCATGGATTCTGTGCCTTAAGCTCCCGATATTCATGTGCACCAGCTTGAGACCACTGGAGTTGGCCCAGAGGGGGTTGGCGGGATCACTAAGGGTAAGATTAGGAGAATAGGGACCGGGGTTAGGTTTGAAGTTCCCCCAAGTGTTAGCTTGAGCCTGACAGGGAGGCCAGTAGAATTGTGAGGGAAGGGGGGACCTCAGTAAGTCGTACTTGTTAAGGTTGAAGGCTAAGTTATAGCAACGGCTCTTCAGGAGTGGTCCGTGCATACTTTGGCTAAGCTTATTTAGCTCCTCATGCTTAGGCTCAGGGTGCCCGAAGAGGAATAAGGACTTCCAGCGGGGTTCAAAGGAGAGCAGTTCCAGGGGGAGGGGAAGGGTCGTTCCGTGTATCTGAGCAATGTAGGAGGGACAACCCCGGCTGCCGAGCTCCCCATGCTGTAGATCAGAGGGGGGGTGCGAGACTCAGGCGGTTGTTGGAATCGAAAGTAGCAAGGAGTTGAGTTTGGGAGGAAATAGCTCATCACAGCAGGCATCAGTAAAGCAGCTGCAGTAGGAGTCATTAGGTTGAGTGGGGATCATTACGCCAGGGGATGTAGGCTGTTCTACTAGTTAGTACTATAAACGGAGATTAGAGAGCACAGCAGGATTTCAGCTGTACCTCAGGTTTTAGCTCAGGAGAGGAGAGAGGGTTCGATTTTATATTTCCACCGCTGTCTGCAATGAGGCAAGCAGCAGCAAGGATTTCGGCCACTTGTAAGGATAGAAAACTGGCACGAAAGTGTTAGATACGACCTCTAGTGGAGAAGTCCGAGAACCTGCAGATGGGAAAGTGAGCTGACAGGTTCTGCAGCTCACATGACCACTGCTATATAAGCAGATACTCACCAAGGGCGGTGCTGGGGGTGGCGGGGATCCAACTCAGCCCTTGCAGTAGCACCGATGCTGGTGCAGTCGCGATGTCGGGCACACCAGAGGGGAATTCATTGTCCGTACCTGCGGTACAGCGGGGCTCCAAGACTGTTGGGGGAGGGCTGCTCCTTGAGCTCTCATGACCTCTGCCTCCATTTCAGCTGTGAGGAAGGAGAAGAAGAGAGTGGACTTTATATAGGGTACAGAAAGGTAGGGATTCTGCTGAAGGGCTCAAATTTCATTAATTAAATCGGGCAAGAGTTGTAAACACAGCGCTTGCAGTTAATTTCACCTTTTATATTTTTGCAGGGTAAAAATTTCACTTTATGCAGCTGCACAGGTTCCCTCAGAGCATGGCTACAGTGTGAGCAGAATCAGGGCACTAACAATTATAAATACTTTTTAAATATCTGCAGGGTAAAACTCTTTCATTAAAGCAACTGTCCAGTTTCCCTCCAGGGCAAGGCTACAGCGAGCAGAAACAGGGGCCAACTGGAGCTATAGCACAGCACTGGCAATTTTAAATACTTTTAAATGTATGCGGATAAAAGTTTCACTTAGTGCTAACTGCTCAGGTTCCCCTGGAGCAAGGCTACAGCGTGAACAGAATCAGGGACAGACTGGAGCTATAGCACGGCACTAACAATTTTAAATACTTTTAAATATCTGCAGGGTAAAACTCTCTCATTAAAGCAACTGTCCAGTTTCCCTCCCTGGCAAGGCTACAGCGAGCAGACACAGGGGCCGACTGGAGCTATAGCACAGCACTGGCAATTTTAAATACTTTTAAATGTATGCTGGTAAAAGTTTCACTTAGTGCTAACTGCTCAGGTTCCCTCGGAGCAAGGCTACAGCGTGAACAGAATCAGGGACAGACTGGAGCTATAGCACGGCACTAACAATTTTAAATACTTTTAAATATCTGCAGGGTGAAAGTCTCTCATTAAAGCAGCTGTCCAGGTTCCCTCCAGGGTAAGGCTACAGCGAGCAGAAACAGGGGCCGACTGGAGCTATAGCACAGCACTGGCAATTTTAAATACTTATTAAATATCTGCAGGGTAAAAGTTCATCTTAAAGCAACTGTCCAGGTTCCCTCAAGAAGAAGGCTGCAGCAAGCAGATCAGAGGTGGGCAGAAACTATCTCCATTGCTGCGCCGACATTTAAAATAAGAAAAAGGCGCCAAAATCAGCAGCCTCTTTGTACCAACTCAGCCCTAGCAGTAGCGCTGATGCTGGTGCAGTCATGATATTGGGCACACCAGGGGGGAATTTGTTGTCTGTACCTGCGGTACACCGGGGCTCCAAGACTGTTGGGGGAGTGCTGCTCCTTGAGCCCCCACGACCTCCACCTCTATTTCAGCTGTGGTACACTGGGGCACCAAGACTGTTTGGGGAAGGCTGCTCCTTGAGCCCTCACAACCTCCGCCTCCGTTTCAGCTGCGGTACACCAAGGCTCCAAGACTGTTGGGGAGGGCTGCTCCTTGAGCCCTCACAACCTCTGCCTCCATTTCAGCTGTGGTACACCGGGGCTGCAAGACTGTTGAGGGAGGGCTGCTCATTGAGCCCTCACGACCTCTGCCTCAGTTTCAGCTGTGGAGGAAGGAGAAGAAGAGAGTGGACTTTATATAGGGGACAGAAAGGTAGGGATTCTGCTGAAGGGCTCAGATTTCATTAATGAAATAAGGCACGAGTTGTAAACACGGCGCTTGCAGTTAATTTCACCTTTTATATTTTTGCAGGGTAAAAGTTTCACTTTATACAGCTGCACAGGTTCCCTCAGAGCATGACTACAGCGCAAGCAGAATAAAGGCACTAGCAATCATAAATATTTTAAATATCTGCAGGGTAAAAGTCTCTCATTAAAGTAACTGTCCAGATTCCCTCCAGGGCAAGGCTACAGCGAGCAGAAACAGGGGCCTACTGGAGCTATAGCACAGCACTGGCAATTTTAAATACTTTTAAATATATGCAAGGTAAAAGTTTCACTTAGTGCTAACTGCTCAGATTCCATTGGAGCAAAGCTACAGCGCGGATAGAATCAGGGGCCGACTGGAGCTATAGCCCAGCACTAACAATTATAAATGCTTTTAAATATCTGCAGGATAAAAGTCTCTCATTAAAGCAACTGTCCAGGTTCCCTTCAGGGCAAAGCTACAGCGAGCAGAAACAGGGGCTGACCGGAGCTATAGCACAGCACTGCCAATTTTAAATACTTTTAAATGTATGTGGGTAAAAGTTTCACTTAGTGCTAACTGCTCAGATTCCCTCGGAGCAAGGCTACAGCACGAACAGAATCAGGGGCCGACTGGAGCTATAGCCCAGCACTAACAATTTTAAATACTTTTAAATATCTGCAGGGTAAAAGTCTCTCATTAATGCAACTGTCCAGGTTCCCTCAAGGGCAAGGCTGCAGCAAACAGATCAGAGGTGGGTTGAAACTATCACCATTGCTGCGCCGACATTTAAAATAAGAAAAAGGCACCAAAATCAGCAGCCTCTTTGTACCAACTCAGCCCTTGCAGTAGTGCTGACGCTGGTGCAGTCACGATGTCAGGCACGCCAGGGGGGAATTCACTGTCTGTACCTGCGGTACGCCGGGGCTCCAAGACTGTTGGGAGAGGGTTGCTCCTTGAGCCCCCACGACCTCCACCTCCATTTCAGCTGTGGTACACCAGGGCCCCAAGACTGTTGGGGGAGGGCTGCTCCTTGAGCCCTCACATCCTTCCCCTATGTTTCAGCTGTGGTACACCGGGGCTCCAAGATGTTGGGGGAGTGCTGCTCCTTGAGCCCTCACAACCTCCGCCTCCGTTTCAGCTGTGATATACCGGGGCTGCAAGGCTGTTGGGGGAGTGCTGCTCCTTGAGCCGCACAACCTCCACCTCCATTTCAGCTGCGGTACACCGGTGTTCCAAGACTGTTGGGGGAGTGCTGCTCCTTGAGCCCTCACAACCTCCGCCTCCGTTTCAGCTGCGGTACACTGGGGCTCCAAGACTGTTGGGGGAGGGCTGCTCCTTGAGCCCTCACAACCTCCGCCTCCATTTCAGCTGCGGTACACCGGGGTTGCAAGACTGTTGGGGGAGGGCTGCTTCATGAGCCCTCATGACCTCCGCCTCCATTTCAGCTGCGGTACACTGGGGCTGCAAGACTGTTGGGGGAAGGCTGCTTATTGAGCCCTCACGACCTCCGCCTCTGTTTCAGCTGTGGTATACCGGGGCTCCAAGACTGTTGTGGGAGGGCTGCTCCTTGAGCCCTCACAACCTCTACCTCCGTTTCAGCTGTGGAGGAAGGAGAAGAAAAGAGTGGACTTTTTATAGGGGACAGAAAGGTAGGGATTCTGCTGAAGGGCTCAAATTTCATTAATTAAATCGGGCATGAGTTGTAAACACAGCGCTTGCAGTTAATTTCACCTTTTATACTTTTGCAGGGTAAAAGTCTCACTTTATGCAACTGCATAGGTTCCCTCAGAGCATGGCTACAGCGCAAGCAGAATCAGGGTACTAACAATTATAAATACTTTTAAATATCTGCAGGGTACAACTCTCTCATTAAAGCAACTGTCCAGGTTCCCTCCAGGGCAAGGCTACAGCGAGCAGAAACAGGGGCCGACTGGAGCTATAGCACAGCACTGGCAATTTTAAATACTTTTAAATATATGTGAGTAAAAGTTTCACTTACTGCTAACTGCTCAGATTCCCTCGGAGCAAGGCTACAGCATGAGCAGAATCAGGGGCCGACTGGAGCTATAGCCCAGCACTAACCATTTTAAATACTTTTAATTATCTGCAGGGTAAAAGTCTCTCATTAAAGCAACTGTCCAGGTTCCAGGGCAAGGCTACAGTGAGCAGAAACAGGGGCAGACTGGAGCTGTAGCACAGCACTGGCAATTTTAAATACTTATTAAATATATGCAGGGTAAAAGTTCATCTTAAAGCAACTGTCCAGGTTCCCTCAAGGGCAAGGCTGCAGCAAGCAGATCAGAGGTGGGCAGAAACTATCTCCATTGCTGCGCCGACATTTAAAATAAGAAAAAGGCTCCAAAATCAGCAGCCTCTTTGTACCAACTCAGCCCTTGCAGTAGCGCTGATGCTGGCGCAGTCGCGATGTTGGGCATGCCAGGGGGGAATTCATTGTCCGTACCTGCGGTACACCGGGGCTCCAAGACTGTTGGGGGAGGGCTACTCCTTGAGCCCTCACGACCTCTGCCTCCGTTTCAGCTGTGGTACACCAGGGCTCCAAGACTGTTGGGGGAGTGCTGCTCCTTGAGCCCTCACGATCTCTGCCTCCGTTTCAGCTGTGGTACACCAGGGCTCCAAGAATGTTGAGGGAAGGCTTCTCCTTGAGCCCTCACGACCTCCGCCTCCGTTTCAGCTGTGGAGGAATTATAATGAGGGAAATGTAATGATGTAGTGTTTTACATACATATGTTTTTTACATAATTCATGTTAGATTTGATATATTTTTTGTATTATCTGACCCCTTTTTCTTCATATTTTATTGTCATTAACATGAAAACATAAACTACAGGTACCATTTGCTCTGGTCACTTATCTACACCTAGACAGAAGAAGGAGTTTGACCCTGGATGCACACTTCTGCTGGGAAAAGTGATAAAGTAAGTCAAAGGAGTCCATTAAATGGCAAAATCAGAAAAAAAGGAAAAGATGAGGGAGATGACTGGCATATTGTACAACTCTGAGAATCCTGACATAAGATGTATTTGAAAAAGTCAGTTCCCTCTTAGTTCCCACAGGATAGCGAACCAGCCAAGAAAGATCAATACTGAATTAAGGATTGTAACCAAGGGCGGCCTAGAGGCTCAGTGGTAGTGCTACCGCCCACCACACTGGTGACGCAGGTTCGGGAGTGGACTCGGGTCACTTGGGGTAGACCAAGGGGAAAAGATTGAGCATCCCAAGGACTGCTGTTCTCTCCTCTCCTGGAGTGGGAAGCAAGCCATCCTGACCTCTGACTACCACCAGGTGGAGGCCTGGTGGTAGTGCAGGTACAAGCAATTCAGTAGGGAATGGCCGTGGTTCAGCAGTGTTTGTGTGTCCCCACATGCACACACTGATGTGCTGCAGTGGCAGGGGCTTGAGGGAGAAAAAAGGAAACTGAGACCAGGCAGGCTTCATAAAGCCCTGCCCACTCTCTCCTGGCCTGCACCATCGCTCAATCACCAGAGCAATCTGGATATGTGAAGCAGGAGGGAACAGCCCTCCCCCTTCTGTCCTCACAACAGGGGGTAATCCATGGGAGAATCTGCTCTAGTGGTACCAGAGGAGACAGACATCAGTTGGAAGGGGTAAGAACAGGACTGAGAGCCTGCCTGCCTGGACCTTACAAGGTAAACAGCTGGATGGAAAGAAAAAAAATGGATTATTACCTGTTATATGCAGTAAATAACCTATACAGAAGACCACCATTGCCTTAAAGAAGAGGTGTTTGGTCATGAAATGGTGACTTGTCTAGCATTTAGGTGGCAATTTAATACTTAAGAAGACATCTATGATATTCACAAAAAATTCAGGAGCTGAATCTGTCTCATCTTTCTCTTCACTTGTCTACACCTAACATCACAATTCTCTAATTGTGGCATCATTTCCACAGTAACAGATTGTGATGTTACTAACAGAGGAATGTGATGTCAGTTGTAGATGAGTAACCTGAGCAGATGAAGTCTAAGAGTCAGTGCTCCTGATTTTAAGATAAAGCACATAGCTATGCAAAAGGAAAGCTGCAAACACAACCCATATGGAAAATAATTATATTTTAATATGCAAACTATAGAAACACATAAATTGATGGCAGATAAGGACCACCAGGCCCATCCAGTTTGCCTGTATACTTTTCCTTTATTTCGCTGCCGCTGACTCTGCTTGGTCATTGGCTGCTGCCTCTCCTTCCCCCCTACTAGGATTCCCTTATGTCTATCCCATGCATATTTAAATTCCCCCACTGTACTCACTCCCACTACCTCCTGGGGCAAGCCATTCCAAGAATCCACCACCCTTTCCATGAAGAAGTACTTCCTCATGTTGCCCCATAGTCCACCCCCTTCCAGTCTCATGTCATGCCCTCTTGTTGTTTTAGAGCAACTTCTCTTCTGAAAGATGTTGCCCTCCTGTACCTTTTAATCCCCTTGACATACTTGAAGGCCTCTATCATGTCCCCTGTCTCCCTCCTCTCCTCCAGAGTGTACATATTGAGTTCCTCCAGTCTCTCTTTGTATGACCTGTGGTGAAGGCCCTGCACCATTTTTGTTGCCCTTCTTTGAACTGCCTCCACCCTGTCTATGTCCTTCTGGAGATGCAGCCTCCAGAACTTGATGAAGTATTCCAAATGAGGTCACACCAGTTCCTTGTACAATGGCATTATGACCGCTTTTCTTCTGCTGGTATTACCTCTCCCTATGCACCCCAGCATCCCACTGGCTCTCTCCACTACCTTGGAACATTGTTTGGCCACCTTTAGGTCTTCAGATATGATGACCTTCAGATCTCCTTCCTGTTTTGTAGCTGCTAATATCTATACATGCATATATATATATATATATATATATATATATATATATATATATAAAATCACATATACCCACACAATGCAAAAGCATCATGGAGCTGCATATGAGATCACCACAGAATGTTAACTTTCTGTGGTGATCTGCATATGCAACCCGTGATACTGCTAATGAGCATCTGTGTTGTATTTTCTGAAACTTGGCTTCCCAGCCAAATGCCTTTGGGGTAACCCTTGCCTCAGTGTTTGCACACAGAGGTTCTTTGTCTTTTAAATAGTTTTTTATTTTAATGGGTTCACCACAACATAACCCAGACAGACCATCTTAGGGTAGCTGGTTCATTCCACTGGGGTGTCAAACAGATGTGGCATACTGATGAGTCCTGGTAGGACAAAACACGTGTCTATGTCTTCTGTTAGCACCCTTTGCAAACTGTGTGAGAGGCCTTTTGGCACCATGCAATTCTGCTTAAAGTTGAACCAGCATAACATTCTGTGGTGATCTGCATATGCAGACCATGATGCTTTGTATTGTGTGGGCATGTGTGATTTTGTATTTTCTTGAAACTTGGCTTCCCAGCCAAATGCCCTTTGAGGTAACCCTTGCCTCAGTGTTTGCACACAGAGGTTCTTTGTCTTTTATATATATATATATATATATATATATATATATATATATATATATATATATCTATATATATATATATATATATATATTCTGTATATATATATATGTATATATATGTGTGTGTGTGTGTGTGTGTATATATATATATATATATATATATATATATATGTGTGTATGTGTGTATGTATAGTTAAGCAATTTATCCTTCCAGGGTGTGGGTATACTGGAGAATTTATCACGGCTGGTGTGATTTGGTCATGAGGTGCAGACAAGTGACTGAACCACACCAGTCGTGCTTCCCTCAGTATACCCCACCCTGGAAGAATAAATTGCTATTATACAATGGTCTACTTTTTAAGGAGGTGGAAAATAATGTTTTTTTTGGGGGGGGGGTTAAGTTATGTATATTTATTAGTGCAGCTGAAAAAAAGTAGTATTGTTTGGTAGTGTGTTCAGCTAGCACAGCAGTCGACAAGCTTGTCTTGACCAGCTCAAAGGGGATGCTCCACAAAGACTTCCAGGTGAATTGGAGATACTAGTACACATGGTAAAGGAAGTGTGGTTGGACCATCAATGAGCATTGTTAATTGTTCTGCTTGTCTAGGGATGTTTTTAAATGGTGAGATATGGGTGAGAGGGAAGAAGTGAAGAGTGAGCGGTCGATGAGCAGTGGGATCGAAATGATCGTCGATGGAGAAGCTGCAGGTGCATTGAGCTGTCAATGAGCTGTAGCAGTGTGAGGCTCCTAGAGGGCCACTACACTCTGCAGATGTGCAAGGCTTTTTCCCCACAGTGACTGAAAGTGAAGATTGAGATTTGGAGAGGTCGACTGTTGGGGGAAGTGGAAATGCAGTCAAATGGCCTGTTAAAAATTATTAGGAGGGAGGAGGGTGGAGTTCTGTATCATTGGTATGTTTGCGAGTGTTGGATTTGTACTGCTCGCAGTGATTTCGGGGGAGTTTGAGATGCAGCTGACTGGTGGCTGGCACCTTTTCCAGTGGGTACACTGGAGGATTTACCAGGCTGAAAAGGTGCCAGCCAACCAATCAGGATGCAGGATTTTGGTTCTTTCAATTTCCCCCATTGTAGAAATATATTTATACAAAGGGGATAAGGGCTATTCCTGTGGAATAAATGGAAGTAGTCTCACTGTTGTGAGATAAACGCTGATGACATCAGTGGAGTGAGATATATTCCGTTTATCCATACTCTGCTGATGTCACCACTCACTCACTCACTAAAGCAAGCATTCTAAATGAAAGTGCTTCAGAAATCAGTTTCTGTTTCTCACTGAAGCCTGCAATTTACTCAGTTAGCACTGCAAAACACACTTACCTGTGTCCCACAGTTTCCGACACTCCTAGCCCATTACTGTGCTAATATCAGCTTCAAAACAACCTGAATTCTAAAGAAAACTCCTTTACGAAGCAGTTTCTCTTTCTCAGTGCAAGCTGCAATTAATTCAGTTAGGATTGCAAAACACAA
Source organism: Neoceratodus forsteri (assembly GCA_016271365.2). NCBI lineage: Eukaryota > Metazoa > Chordata > Ceratodontiformes > Ceratodontidae > Neoceratodus > Neoceratodus forsteri. The sequence goes on from CM028132.1 coordinate 504,472,786, forward strand.
TCACCTGTTTCCCATTGTGTTTCTAACAATCTCAGCCCATTCAGAAACACTCCTACACCCTCAGATCACACACAAACAGTGCTGTCAGTATAGCCTAAAGTTTAGAATAATGAGCTCTGAACAAGCCTGGTATATTCAGCAGACCAGACCTGGGTTTGATTCTCACAACCTCTACTTCCATACTGTGTGACTCTGAACAAATCATTTAACTGCCCAGTGTTTCCCAGGTCGCTCCTACTCAGTTACCAAAGAATAAAACAAAAAGACACAGTAAAACATAACCACAATGCTTTTTAAGCTCCCCCATTGTATAAATAACAAAGATTATTATGGGAATATTGCAGAGTGAGCTGTGCATTCTCACTCTGCAGGAGTGAGATATTTCCATATTCCACAATCTGCACACATCATGTGTGCTATATACAATGTGGTAGGAGCTTCAGAAGTGTTGTTATGTTCTTTGCATCCTGTTTCTGTGTACTCTGTTGTTTTATTTTAGTGTTTGGTAACTGTTTTAGAGGTGACTTGGGAGCACTAGGCAGTTAAGTGACTTGTTTAGAGTCATACACTGTGGAAGTGGAAGTTGTAAGAATCAAACCCAGGCCTAGTGTGGTGGATGTACTAAGTTTGTTCAAAGGTCATTACTGTAATCGCTAGGCTACACTGACAGCACTGTTTGTGTGTGTTCTGAGTGTGTGTAAGTGTTTCAGAATGGGCTGGGAGTGTTACAAACACTATGGGAAACAGATGAATGTGTTTGACAATGCTAATTGAGTTAGTTTCAGCAAGCAGTGAGAAACAGAAACTGTGAGGCACTGTCATTTAGAATGCAAGTTTTCTTGAAAATGAAAGTAGCATAGTCATGGGCTGGGAGTTTTACAAACACTATGGGAAACTGCTAAATGTCCTTTGCAATGTTAGTTGAGTTACTTGCAAATAGCAGTGAGAAACAGATTTGTGGAGAAGTTAAATTTTGTCTGCAGGCTGGAGTGAGTGAGCGAGTGAGTGAGTGAGTGGTGATAACAGCAGAAGTAGGTATATTTGTGAGCTATTTTAACTCCGGTGATGTCATCGTAAGTTATTTCACTGCAGTGGAAATAACTGAAGTTATTCCACTGATATTGCTCTCACCCATTGTATAAATACATATATGTGTGTGTGTGTATGTATATAATATATATGTGAGTGTATATGTGTGTGTATATACATATTCATGGCAAAAAAACCCAATTTACTGCATCAGTTGGGGTTGTTCCACAGCAACAAAAGCGAGGAAATTCGGTATTAGGGTTGAAAACCCTAACTCCACATCCCCTCCCCCAGCTCCACACACACACATATATATGCAAGTATGGGGCAGGACCAAGTCAACACAACTAATCACAGACAACCAGCAGCAGGTGACAGAAATAACATACAACTGTCTAAATGTACTACAAGACACATCCATCATCATCATGGGACAACAAGTGTGCAAGTTCTGCTGGCATCCAAGTCAGTTTATCCTCTGCATGCATGTTGCCCATCAGTTGTTACATAGAAACACAGAATTTGACAGCAGATAATGACCGCTTGGCCCACCTAGTCTACCCATTTCCCTACCTAATGGATAAGCTACAGATCCTAGTTAACCAAAAGCCTACGTCCTCCTACCCCCCACTAAAATTGCATTATGTCTGTCCCATGCAATCTTGAATTCTCCCATTATTTTTGACTCTACGACCTCTTCAGCAAGGCTGTTCCATGTATCTACAACCCTCTCTGTGAAGAAATTCTTCCTCACATTACCTCTGAGCCGTCCCCCCTCTATCTTCAAATTGTGCCCCCTTGTTTTTGCACATCTCTTTTTCTGAAAGATGCTACCCTCTTGGACTTTGTTGATTCCCTTGAGGTATTTGAAAGCTTCTATCATGTCCCCCCTCTCCCTCCTTTCCTCAAGGCTATACATCTTTAGTTCCTTTAGTCTTTCTTCATATGTCTTCTGATGCAGACCCTGCATCATTTTGGTTGCCCTCCTCTGGACAGCCTCCACCGTGTCTATGTCTTTGTGGAGATGGGGTCTCCAGAACTGTACACAGTACTCCAGATGGGGTCTTACCAATTGTCTGTACAGAGGGTCAACAACTTCCTGTTTTCTGCTGGTGATGCCTCTCCCTGTATAACAGTATACATTATTTATGTCTGATAGATTTTGTATATCTTCTCAATGACAGTGTGTTGATAATCACCACTGTAATAACTTGCTAATATCTGGCAGTAGTGTTACAGCCCTTTGTTGACTGCTAATGCCTCCTGATGTTACCCCGGAATAAGAAAATCCTGTGTCAGTATAATATTCTCTGCACAGCAGTACTGTACAATCATCTTATATTGCAGAATATAACATCACTGTAGAAATCACAGACCTGATAACTCACATGGTAACACTATACAATAGCTCAGTTGTTAAAACTTTGTCATTTTAAACAGAAAATTGTGTGCCTCCACTATTTGATATAGTGCTGCTACTATGGTATTCAAACAATCAATGTTTAGATGTCTATCTTCATGACCACATAGTAGCAGAGATCAGTTTAAGACACTTTAGTGTGTCTAACAACGCACTAATCTTACCATCCTATAAGAAACAAAATTGCAGCAGTACAGTATTATCTACTAAGTCATTCTCCACTATTGTCTGAACTTTTAAAGTTCTATATGACACTGTGTCACCCAAAGTATTCTATGTCACTAGTTCAGTCTTTTTGCCTTGCACTGACTCTGTAACTGTTAGTGCATGTTTATGTTTGTATACACATTACAACCAATGTGGTGTTAGTGGTGGTCAAACACAACATTTTTTCACATCCGTACCTATGAATGAATAATATTAGACAGGCTTAATAACAGGGTTTCATGTCTATAAATGGCTCCTAATATCACCCCAACAGTAGCACTGTTAGTTTTGTCAGTGGCTCTGCATGAGGCAGTAAAATTACAAAATATTTATTTTGCATACTGTTTTGAATTGCTAATAACAGAACTGTCACACAAGCACTGAGTACTGTATGTATTAACAGATATGTGAGAAGAAATTATCACTCATGCAACATGTGTGTCTCAATGTGAACAAGCACATCTTGATTTAAACAAGTGTCTATTTAACAATACATGTTACTTAAGGGCTCTCACATTGTTTTTTTTTCTGTGTTTGGCCACTTTACATACTGCACAATGTCATACATAGTTGCTTGTATGTTGATAGCTCATTATAGCATCGCAGCATGAACAGACAATCTATATCATAAACATTCTATGTGTAACAGTATTGTTGTGACATGAGACCATATGAAGATTTTCACAACACTCTCTACACCCATGGCTGCTGAAATGCAACAGTTGTTGTCCCATGATGATGAATGTGTCTTGTAGTATGTTTAGACAGTTGTATGTTATTTCTGTCACCTGCTGCTGGTTGTCTGTGATTGGTCATGTTGCCTTGATCCTGCCCCCTACTTGCATGTGTGTGCGTACGTACATGCATGTGTGTGTGTGTGTGTGTGTGTGTGGAGCTGAGGGGTGGGGGGAATGCGGAGTTAGGGTTTTCAATCCTAACACTGAATTTCCTCGCTTTTGTCGCTGTGGAACAACCCTAACTGATGCATTAAACTGATTTTTTTTTGCCATGAATTTCCTGTCTTTTTGAGAAATAATTATGTCATATTAATTTGAATATGTTGTTTAGACCATGCCTCCATTTTTTACAACGCAGACTCACCAAGATATAGATACCTTTGTCTGAATATGTAGTTCTCTAATAGTATTCATACAACAATAGTTCATGTTGTAAACCCTTGATGTAAAAATACTATGCTTGATCTATGGAATAGGAGATGAATCTGTTCACCACATTGGTCTATAGCAGATAAACAGTGCTAACTATGTTATCTGCACTGATGAGCATGATACACTATGTATAGATGCATCAATACACCAACAGCAACATACATATTATCACTATTACTTTATGCTTAATGAAAGACACAACACAGGTAGATAAGGCTTACAAAATATATATTGCCCAATTAAAAATTGTAAAAAAAGGCTGAATAAAAAATCCAATTGCTGCAAAAATCAGTCTCACAAAACAAACATTAAAATGTTTTCACCAATGTTTGAAATGCATGTAAAACAGTCTCACAGATAGTCAATGGCTAACATGTGACAGTATTACACAATACATAAATACATGTACCATAGTACTCTCTGCACACTGCTTACACATATCAAACAGTTATGATGTTGTTGTCATTGTGTGACTGATAGTGTGAGTGTTCCCGAGGCGGGCAAAAAACCAGATGCAACCATTAAAGTAATAGCAGCAAAAACAGACAATCCTCTCAAGAAAAATATTCATGTGAAACTTACTGTTAAATATTTAATTGGTATATACTTTATGTGTACACAAACGCATATGTATACACATACATATGCATGTTAAGACATATCACTATGTTACTGCATTTGGAAAATTCCCACCCGACCCCTCAATAGAAGCGATCAAAAATATTATCAGGAACACAAAAACTCAATTTTTATCAGTGAAAGTGTTTGATGTACAATTCTTAACTATTATAAACATACATTTAATTAACTTACCACACAACTAAATCAAATAGCACATGGTGACAGGGACTATATACATCAGTAAAAAGTATCAAATCAATAATCAAATTACTGATGAACTAGTAAAGCACCTAGATCTGTTACATCTTCTACTGACATAAAAGAAATAGTTACCAGAATGCTATGAATACAACATTTAATTATATTATGATCAGAAAATGTCACTTGTACACAATTAAGAATATCTAGTACAACACTTAACTTTAATATCTATTATGGCTATATGGAATTGCAATATACTATATATCTGCAACTACATATCTATGTCATACTAATAACTATTTTCGCATAACATTAAAATACTTATGAATGTAATACTTCAAAACAGTCAGATATTAGTTATTTCTGCAGTACAGCAACTAATATGGCAAGTAACACAACTACTATAAATGTCACAGTTACAAACTATTACTAAGTGATGTATTAAGTATTATATAGAGAGAATAATAGATAGGGAAGTGTATTACAAGGCTATAATACCATCGAGAGGTTCCTATGTCCCCAGAACCTCGAGATGGTATTGTAACCTTGAAATACACACTTCCCTATTTATTGTTTTTTTAATATATGGATCTGAGAAGTTTTACTATTCTGTGGCAATGTGGTGCTAAACAGGCAGGTTGCTGTAGTGTGAGTTCATGTATCTTTAAACGGAGGAGCTTGGCAGGCAATGCCATGGATGCCAGAATGTAGAGACGCCTCTGAAACACACAGCATGTGTTTCTATTGGTTCTGCTTTGCTCTCTTCAAAAATTTTGAGGAAAATGGTGGCGTCTTTATGCGAGCAGTCTGTGTGAGTGAGCGTTCCAGTCAGAAGCGCGTAGGAAGCATGGAGGACACAAGATGGAGGTTAGCTGCTTCCGTTTCATAATATGTGGCCACAGGTTCAGTGTTTTGTGTTTTGGATGAGCGGGGAGTCAGTTTTTACAGTCTGCAACAGTTATACTAAAAGCCGGCTCCCGCTGTGCATGAGGGATCCTTGCACCTGCACTTTGGTGTTGTCGTAATAATACTATCGTTCAGGTACCAAACGATGGTATTACCACATCTGAACGATAGTATTATCACTCATTCACTGTGCTATTATCACTGTGGGAGCAGGTATATTACCAATAATTTTTCGTATGCTTTAGAATAGTATTAATTTCACAATCCATATATTAAATACATAAATACAATACAGATGTATGAGAACAAAACAGGAATATTAATACACTGTTGCGACGCAAAATGGTGGTATTCAGTGAAGATGCAAGTGGATAAAAAAGGGAACACAGGGCACATCTGATGTTACTCAACATGTACAGAGTGAAGTTAATTTTTTGAGTATTGTACTCTTAAGTACAGGTCATCTGACCATGTAAAAAAAGAGAGCTGAATACTGCTGACATAGAACTGGAACAAACACCAGGATGTCTTTTACTAATAAACGATCCTAATAATGTTAAGATAAAGAAAATTGTAACAAACAGATATGTAACACTGTTACGTTAATGCACATGGACAAGTATTGTGCCTTAGTAGAGGCACAGACTTGGTAAGTGTGCTAAGTAGTACTTGTTATGTCTGCATACAACATACTCATAAGAAAAAGACAATGACAGAAGAGGCGACCAGATAGGAATTTCTCTTTTGACATTAAAAAGTCTTTCTTAGACATATAAGTGTGTTTTTTCTAGTGACTGTGAAGACAGCTGGTGCCAATTAAAGACCACTGTAACTATTTTCACTGTGTCACTGATCAACACAACAATCTTAAACGTCACATTGAGTAAACATGTGCTATTCAACCATGTGATATGTTGCCAATGTGGTAATGAACGTACATCTGTAAAAAAAGTATGATAATGTACCAGAAGTCACTCTGTAACAAAATGGACAGCAAAGTACGTCAAATGTTGTGTGACTATTCCTCTGACCCATGAAGATTGTTGTAATTCTTCAACATCAGACCGTATGCATTTTTTAAGTGTTGCGGTAGTCTCTGAAAGAGCTTGTTGAGTCATCGCAGTCAACCCAGCTAGTTCTGTACCTTAACAAAGTGTAATGTCCAGAATGTACAGACTGGCCGTAGTGGTAGATCACAGCATGAGTGTCGAACACTGCTTGGTTAAATACAGTTCTACGTGCTGTGAAATCAGTGATAGGTGTGTCAACTCTGAGCCTATTAGAGTCAAATCTATGCAATTCAAGCTTAAGATATTGAGATGAAGTCCTCAGACGTATGGACTGAGTACATGTACCTCCAAACCTTATACACAAGTGACCACTTTCTGCACTGGTAAACAGCTGCTGGAATTTGACACTTTTAACCTGTGGCACAAATAGAGAAACCCAAAGCATGTCTTCTGTGGTTTCTCGCTCTGAATGGCCACATAACACAGATACATATTTGGTTACATATGACACAGTGAAATACTGACGCATTGGAATTGCGTCTTCATCCAAGCTGTTTATGATTGCCATCATGAACTTGCTGGCATCCTGCTGCATGTTAGCAGCAAATGTGTGCTGCATCCATCATCAGGGACACTGGTTTACCGGGATTGAGAAAGGGCAAATTCCGTTTTGCACATTGTAAAAACTGGTATTGTCACCGGTGTCTCCTAAGCCAAAATCCATTTTTACCGGTGTTTGGCTTTGTGTACTTTATTTAACAATTTTTAACTCTGTGAACATGCATTTTAGCAATTTTGACCTCCACTACTGTACATCCATCCATCCTTGTACCAATTAAAAGTTGTTTTAGGTACAAGATGTGAAGGCAGCAGCAGCACTATGGCCCCCATCCCCAAGGTGTGATGGAAGTAACACTGTGGTCCCCATCCCTCAGGTGCAATTGCAGTAGCAACAACAGTGCGGCCCCTATCACCTCAGGTGTGAAGGCAGCAGTAACAGCACTATGGCCCCCCTCCCACCGGTGTGATAGAAGCAGCAGCACTGCGACCCCCATCCCTCAGGTGTGATGGCAGCAGTACTACGTTCCCCATCCCTCAGGTGTGATGGCAGCAATACTATGTTCCCTATCCCTTAGGTGTGATGGCAGTAGCTGCATCACTGCAGCCCCCACCCCTCAGTTGTGATGGCAGGCTGTGCAACACTGAAGTTCCCATCCCTCAGGTGTGATGGCAGGCAGTGCAACACTGAAGCCCCCACCCCTCAGGTGTGACAGCAAGTGATGCAGCACTGAAACCCCCACCCCTCAGGTGTGACAGCAGGAGGCGCAGCACTGAAGCCCTCACCCTTCAGATGTGACAGCATGCAGTGCAGCACTGAAGCCCACACCCCTCAGGTGTGACGACTGCAGTGGAATCACAACAGTACTCACCCAATGCCATGTACCCAAGCTTGCTTGTCAGAGCTCAGACGTGAATTAAGCTGAACCACCAGACGCCAAGGTGGACTCCATCGGTTCAGTCCCTATCTAAAATTTAGCTGCCTGAATCGGTTTATTTGTAAACAAAGTGCATCCAATTAAAAAAATCCACATGTGATTAATGAGGATGCTAATAGAGAGCTATACAATCTTTTCCAAGTAATAAACCAATCCAGAATTACACCCACAGTAAATTGGGTACTTTCTGACTTGGTCTTCATGCAAATGGAGCCTCTTAGTTTTCATGTCAGAGCTCAAACTCATGAAAGGAGTTCTACTGGCAGAGGTGAAGCCATGAACATGGTACAGATTGGGTTTCATCTCTCTACCTCCCTACAGTCAACATAAATAAATTCATCTTTGTGCCTGCTCACTAGTACAAAGTGGTACATCCCCAGTGGGCCTGGCATTTTAATTATGGTGCCTTTGAACATGACATGCTCTTGCTCATAACACTGCAAGCTGATGATGCTGCCATGCCTCTTCCTCTATAGGCAGGGCAGTAGTGCACTGAGCACACCCATGGGATTTATAAAAGGGCACTGGGGATATCAACTTCAATCTCCATGCATAAGGGCACTATTGAGTCAGGGGCAAGGCAGCATCAACAGTTCATAAGCGAGACCGTGGGATGTTCACAAGTGCCAAAATTAAAATGCCAGGAGGATTTGCCAGTTTGTGTGATCAGGTACAAAGATGATTTATTTAATATAATGCCTGCAGGGGGGACCAGTGAGGTAAAGCCACGATCAGTACAGCGGCTGGGGCTTCACCTCTGCCAGTAGTTCTCCTTTAAGAACTCATTGTCATCCCCTGCCCCACCAAAAATGGCCAGCAACATCCCCAACCCCAAACACACTGCCAGCAACCCCCACTCCTAAACCCCATGGCCAGCAAACCCACCACCCAAAACACACACAGCCAGCTACTCCATCACCCCAGATACACAGCCAGCAACCCCCTGACAGATGGGCAGTAAACACCCCCACCAACATTACACTGCATACAAATGTTCCTAAAACAAAAATATCTAAGTACTTGACTTGAGCTTGGCTTACACAACATATTATGTGATCAATTCCTTATGCAAGCAGTTGTAGCTAGGGACAGCAGGGAGAACAGGACAATGATCCTTCAGCATACGGGCATCAGCCCAAAATTAAAATAATACAGAAAAAAATGACTTTTATTCTATACCTTACTTATACAATGTAAAGGATGAACAAAGGCAATTTGAAAAAAAATGATAAATTATTGTCATGTGCAGCAGTGGTACTGTGCTTTTTAAAGAGACACCATCAGCTTTTGAGTCTTTTTATGGTGTATGCATTGAGTGTGCCTAGAGAAGGCACTTGCAATTTAAAATGCATAAATGGTACCAGACTTGCACAGTAGCGCAAGATACTTATTATGGACCCTATGCACTATGCCATCCTGCAGCGTAAACTGGGTGAGTAGGCATACATACCCACGAATGCCACACATCTGGGGTCTTGTGGATCCCTGGTGGCATTCACCAAATGTGCTCTTGCCAGGTGTGTACTCCAATTCCCCATCTGCACAGCCAGCTATGCACTAGGGTGGTCTGGGGGAAGAGGGGGCATGCCCACACTACACACCATTCACAATGGTACACATAGTGCTGTGTACAGGGGGCTGTAGGAGAGCACCGAATGCAGCGGGGGGGACCCTGCCACAAATGCCATATGAGCTGTGCACACAAAAAAACCCTGCCCAGTCCCGGCAACAGGCTGCCATCCCCTCCACATACACACCCCAGTGCCCCATTCCAAGTCCTGGTACTGAGACAGCCACACACACACACACACACACACACACACACAGTGCCCTGACTCATTCCTAGCAGCGAACACCCCCCCCACAACACTGCTCTGTCCACTGGCCACAAGTCACTGTGCCACTCCGACCCTTCATTTGTGGCCAGTGACCACCCCCCTCCCGTGGCACCGACATCACCACCACTTGATCCCCGTACCTGCAAGTCGGTGCTACAGCAATGTACGGTGAGCAGCACATCCCTCTGCACACCTCCTTAGTTGCCCTCTGTCCAACTGATGCTGGTGGCATCGTGCTGCCAGTATCATTCCAGCTCGTGGACGAGGGCTTGACATTTCGGTTCGGTTCCTGAAATATATTTTTTACATAATGAGTCTCTAATCTTGCACTATTGTAGAAATCTGGTACTGTTTATGGATTTTATATCGCTAGTTCTTGCTTGAGGCACACTCATTGCCCACACCATAAAAAGATACCAGAGTTGACAGTGTCCCTTTAAAGCACTTTTATCCCAGTCCACAAGGCCAGCTTCCCCTGAATATAACAGTGAGTGTCCCTTCCCTAGCACAGAGGTAAACATTGGCAGTGGCTCACTAGCCAAATGCCGGCAGATTTTGTATTAGGCTAGTAAAATGTTCCTTTAACTTGCCCTGCAGGCTTGTGTTGGAGAAAGCAAACATAAGTACAATAGCTGGACCAGAGGAAAAGTCTGTGGGGTTGGCGACTTTCTCAGTCAGTGACTAGCCTTGCTGGCTAGAGGTTGTAAAATCTGATTTAGACCCCTGAAGTGCAGTACAGATGAACCTTGCTGCAACACTGCCAGCTCCTCCCATCCCTCCCAGTCAAATATGTTTAGCTTCCCTGCCTGCAGCCACAACAAAGGCTGACCCTGTGTTAATATACAGCCCTTTGTGAAACACTGCCAGGCCACCTTACCCAAGCAAGCCTGGCAACTCATAAACCACATCTCCAACACAGAGAACCCCTATTTTAATGGACAGTCCCAGGAATTACTGTCAGCCTACCACACCCACATGGATAGTTCCCTCACCTCACCCAAGAAAACATGACCAGTCCTTCCACACCACAGGACAGCATGGATGGCCATCCCATCCCCCCACCTCACCAACACGAATGGTCATCAGTCCCCACACCAATCATGGCCACTCTCCTCATCCCAATGGACTAACACGGATGCTCTCCCAACCCCGACACACTGGCATGGCACTCCAACACACCAGCACTGCCACTCTCCCCAACCTGACAGACCAGCATGGCCACTCTGTCCACCCCACCACCATCGTGGCCACTCTCCCACCCCACCCCACCAGCACGGCCACTCTTCACACCCGCATCCTATGCCATCTGCAAGGTCACTCTCCCAACCCCACCCCACCTGCACAGCTACTCTCCTCACCCAACCACACCAGCTGCCCACCCCCCAACCCAGCATGCCCACTCTCCACCACACCAGCATGCCCACTCTCCACCACACCAGCATGCCCACTCTCCCCAACCCAGCATGCCCACTCTCCACCACACCAGCGTGCCCACTCTCCACCACACCAGTGTGCCCACTCTCCCCAACCCAGCACCAGACAATAACAATAAATGCAATCCTCCTTTCTATTTAGGACACACATTTGTCCAGCTCAGACTGCAAACAAGGACTTTCTCAGGGCAACTATAAAAATAAAACAAGAGCAGATCACTTAGAGATCAAGTGCTGGGTACACCACGAGCTTGAGGACTGTAGGAAGTAGTATGGGCACCCAATTGGGAGGCTCAATGCAAACACTCCGTGATGGATAGACTTTAGTCTTTCTTTCATTAAGGGTAGACATTTGATCACATCACAGTCGCAGTTTATCATATTGGGCAATGAAGAAAAGAAAAAAAAATTACTCGGAGCAGATTAATTTTTAATCACTCCGGTCTCGGCTCCCCTTCCCATGGAACTGCACAAGGGCACACATCGCTGCACATCAAATTTACAAGGGCATCAAATAAAAGAAATGGGAACAGATAAAGTCTTCAGTCAGTCTCAGTGAGCGCGTACCCCGAGACTGTATAGACTCAACAGTGTACTTTCTTTAAAATATTATTTCATATAAACATAATGAAGCTTGGGACTGTATTGATCACTTAATAAAATGTATAAAAACCTTTCAGTTTCAAGCCAGTAGTGCAGATCATTATCCAACATTCAGGCCCCACCTTACTAATAACTATCTAGTTTCTCCATGAGATCGGGCAACAAAAATAATAAAAACAAAACAAAAAAAAGGGAGCAGATAAAGTATTCTTGGTCTTCTATTCAGTCCCCCACCCCGCACTGCTTCCAGCCCCCAGAGCTTCAGGAAAGCCATACATTGCAGAAGAACAGACCCTCCACAGTGCACTTTCTTAAAAACTTAGCCACAGCAGAGTAACAGAAAAGCCAACTTACTTGTTCTGCTTTTTTAATGGATGTCCGGGTTTCAGAGGGGCCTTCTGAGCAGGAACAGATCAGTGTAGCAGAAATGGGTCGGCAAACAGTCCACAGAGCAGTGGAAGACAACAACGCTACTTCACATTTTATAGTGCTGTATTCACGGCGCTCCTGAGAACAAAGGCTGTTTCCGTTTTTGGCGCCGTTTTCCATGGGCCAATCAGAATTCCGCTTTTCCGTCCACGTCACCGCGTATGCGGTAAACCAGTGTCCCTGTCCATCATATGTCCCCAACACCTGTCGCAGAGGCGAAAGTGACTGTACGTTGTTAGCTTGATCAGAAGCCACATTTACAACCTGCTTCAATGTCTTTGATAAAGGAGTGTCTTGTGAAGCAGATATTGTCTGCACAAAGTGTGGCATGTGTAGAAACACTTGCATAGCTGAATTAGCAAAGCAGTTTACTCTAGTACTGTTATCAAACACTGGGACAACAGCCATACCAACTGACTTCTGACCAACAGTCGGTTCTGCATCTGTATTTGACATTGTGACCTTCGTACCACTATGCACAGTTGAATCAGTTGTAGATGCTCATTTTCTTTTGTTGCAAGGTGTAGCTGTGACTGTGGTTTGTGAGACAACCACACATGTAGGTAGTGGCATTAAAGACATCTGTGGCTGATACAAAGTATGTAATCTGTTGTACTCAACAATACAACGCTTGTCAGCACGTATCTTCTGAGGTGCGATTGTTATGGTGCGCAACCCAGAAAGACTACGTACGCATGAAAGTGCGATGTAGCTCATGCCATCTTTGAAAATGTCTATCTCTATGTCCACCATTGCTGAATCCAAACTCAAGCCCTGAGACTTGTGAATTGAAACAGCATACACAACACATATTGGAAACTGTTTCCTGTTAACATAGATATCCTTAAATACCTGGAATTTAACACAGGTATGATCACTCTGTACAGGAAGTTCCATGTTGTCAAAGTGGACAAGAAGTGTCTCAATAAACATTTTCTGAACATTGTAAATGAAGTTAATGATATTACCCATGGTACCATTTACCATGCCACACTCCATGTCAAGACTGCAGTGTAGCATGACACATGCATTCTTACAAACTGTAAGAACAGCTTCCAGTCCAGCTGTGTGTGAAACATCTGACTTCGGTTCAGAGAGTCGTTAAGTCATCTTTGCTACCATTTTTTGACTTAGAATGACACCATCAACTGTATCAACAGCATGCAGTGTGAAAATCTCTTGATTCTCTCTATGCAACATGACACTGTTGAACTCAGCACTTTTCTTCAGTCATGGCACAAGACACACAATGCATGTGCCTGTGGAGTACACATCACTGAAAACATCACATGCTGTTTCTATGGATGTAGTATCCATTCCGATTCTTTGACCATGTAACACTGAGACATTTTCTGGTGACAGAGAACCTGGACGAGCTTGATCCAACAGTGCCTTGTAAGCCAGATCACCACTTTGTCGCATGTTCTGATACAGCTCGACATACGTAAATAACTCCCACAGGTTAAAACCTCCAATGCAGCCTAGTGTATTCTTAGCCTGCTTTACGGTCAGAGCTGCAAAGACATGTTCCACATTAACTGGTGCAAACTGTAAGAGGTCTCCAAATACAACAATGCTTTTACCACCAAATGCATCTCCACAGTCAGTCCCCGAGATCTCCTGTAGATGCAGGTGTATACAGGCAAGCATTACATTGGAGACCATACTAATCTCATCAATGATGAGTAACTTCATCTTAGCAAACATAGAAGGAAGCTGAGATGCAACCTCAAATGACAGATTACGATACTCTCCTGCTTTGCCATGCTCCACTGGCAACATGAAGAGATGGTGTAACGTAATTCCACCAATGTTGTATGCAGCCAGTACAGTGGGAGCACTAACAGCAACAGACATTGATGACCCTGTCATGTTCCGTATTTCTGCTGTTATGGCCTCTATAAGGAAACTCTTCCCTGTCCCGGCTGAGCCACTAACAAACATCAGCAGTGGCTTACAGTAAAGATAGTCACATTTCTTGTGTTCATGTAGTAATCCATGCCGGACAACATCAGTGACCTCAGAGTGAACCACCCATTGCTGCTCATTGAATCTCTCTCTCAACTCAGCTGGGTCAACACTGCAGTGTGTGCCATGTTCCATTGCACCCTCCACTTCTGACATGAGTACTTCTGGGGCATTCAGAGGCAGAGGTTCTCCAAGGATACCCTGTCCTTCTGGATCAAGATTCTCCTGTGAACTGATGGGAGTGTCCTCTTCAAATAGTTTCTGTACCTTCTCAGGTTGCTCCTTCTCAGTGTCTAGTCTCTGTATATATGTGTCAGAGTATTCACTTTTGAATGTCTCATAACTGTGATTGAATTCTTCCTCGAATGTATCACAGTCACCTTTTAATTCAGATTCATTACTCCAGGGTCCAAATAGAAATAGGAGAGCAGATCAGTAATGCTCTCTGCTCTCAGATGTGCCTAAATGTAACTTACAGTGGTCAATGAGCCAAGGCTTTATGTCTCTTAATGAGACAGCCATCCACTCCTTTAACCTTGTAAATATCACGTGTACAATCAGGTGAGACATCCGTCTTGTAGTCATACCACTTAGCCACCTCAAATAAACACATTTGATCCATGTCTTTGTGTCTACTGGAGTAGTACATGTCAATGAGGTTATTCTTCAAGATATGTCTTGAAGACAGTCTCTTGAGAACCAGTTCCTCAAACTCAGCATGAGAAAATGGAGAAAGCGCACAGCATCAGATTTGCCATACAAATGTATACCAATCAAGCGATCACCGGCCTCATAAGCACCACATTCTCTGTGTGATAGGGTCTTCAACCCTAGTGACCACAACTGAGATGTCAGTGACTTGCTTGAACTGGCAATATCTTTCCAAAGATCTTGCAAGCTAGTCTGTTCATGTTTAGTTATGTACAAAGTGATGTACCGAACCAGAGCCAACGAGTTGTCAGCCACAAACTGAACATCTATGTTTGCTTGCCACATTAGAAGAATAGGGTTGTAGTCATTGATGTACACCTCATTCTCTTCTCTGGGTAATTCATAAACCCTCTTGGTTGATTTTGCCTTCAAGTGGTGTTGCATAGCTGAAAAAAGTTAATTAATGCAACCATCCTGACAGACACATCTAGGGAATCCAAAACAGCATCTTGTGTACCAATCAGATTTGTTCTTCACTACCCGGTGGCAGTATGTCACACAAATATGGTGTTGAAACTTCTGCACCAACTTCTACAGTGTAGAACTGTTGTACTTGTCCAGAATGTAGCAAGTAATGTACTGCTTAATGAATGCTAGCACTTGTGCTGCTTCATGTTCACCTATGCGTGGGGCATCCTTGATCCACAGTAACGTGTGAATATGAGGAGCACCACGTGCCTGATACTCCATCCTCCAGAAGTAATGCTCCACAATACCAAGAGGCGGTTTGTCCTTTGACAAAATGAAAGTCAGAATGTCATGGAATCTCTTGTGGAAATGTCTTGTCACAGATACAGAGTCAAGTGAGCACATTTCTCCGAGAGTCAATGATGAAATGCCCTCTACATGACAATTTGCCCACTTCAACAGCTATATTACCTCATCCCAGGCATACTCATCACAACTGAGTGTGACAGACCATGTGGCTGGACCATATTCTCGCAGCATGGTCATCACCTCAGAGTGTCTGTGATACCAGTATTCTTTGGTGCCACATAGACTTGACAGAATGGAAGACAAATTCACTTGCACATTTTCATCCTTCTGCTTTAGTTTCTTCATGAACTGTGCAGCTGTTATTCCATCAAGTGGAGTTGTAAGACGAATAGTATGCGCAATAGATGCAGACAGTATGCTAGGCTCACTCTCCCACAGGAGATGAAACAGGTACTGTACATTGCATCTGAATTTGCCATCCTTACTGAGCACACGGCAAGCATGGTACTCAGCACCTTGTACATGCACTTCTCTTTCATCTAGGCGTCCACCTGACCCTTTTGGGAATAAATCTGGGAAACAGCGTGCTTCCAATGTAGCCTCCCAAATGCTGACAGGCTCAGCTTCCACCTGTTTCATTTGATAAAGATCAATATTATCCCCTACTGGATCTCTGCCATGCAGTGGGTGAATTGTGTACTGTTCATACACATTATCATTTGTCTGTACACTGACCTTCTCAATCATTGGTTTTGTGGTTTCCAACAGATCATGTTCAACAGACACAGTGGTCACGCGATCAATATCAAGGTCTGCATAAAAGGGATTGTTGCTCTTTAAATAAGTAAGAGCAAGCTTCATCTTCTCTACGTTCACAACATCCTGCCAAATGACCTTTGACTTAGTTGGAACAGCATTGACAAGAATCGCCAAAGTGTCCTCAGTAGAGATCGCCTCCACATTCTCCTGCAGAGGAAGTGGAAGATACATAAACGGAACCCTTAAGAGATCTAATGAGTTATTTTTGTGGAATGTTTCATGTCTTTGTGTTCAGACGTAGAATTGTTTGAAATGGTTTCATAGTCTGAATTAGAATCTGTTCAGACATATTCAACATGGCAGTCTCAGTTAGTGTAACATGTGCCTCCATGTTGTTCAAGACTGACCTTGGTGGCAGAATGTTAGCCTTCACTTTGGAGAAACAGTGCTTGCACATCACAATGATTGGGTCTAACTGAAAGTCACACTTTAACAGCAGAAATGCTGACAGTCGAAACCACATGTCATTGTACGGTGACAAGGTTTCCAGGTTCACTGTGACAGTTTGTTTTTCATAAGAGGCGATCACATGACACACATGCACAGTCAAATTTCTCTGTCTTTGCCAACTCAAATTTGGCAATTAATTTCCCAAACTGCTTGAGAATATCACTTTCTAAGACAGGCACACAATTTCCATCAGCAACTGATGACTGATCAATCACAGTATCTGTCACATCGCTGACACGCCGCAGCTGTTTCAGAAATGTCATGGCACCATGCATGTCACCAGACTGCAGTAACTCATTCAGACGAGTATACTGAGTGACAACTTGATGAACGTCATAGACCCTGTACACAAAGCTTCGCATGCCTGATTGATGCACTCCCAGCATACGCATGTGGTGAAAGACACTGTCGCAAACACCACTATCTAGGTATGCAAGTGAGTGACCCATAAGTCCAGTATGTGGATGGATCTCACAAAGGTCTATACTCTCAAACAGTTTATGCCTGTCTTTATGGTCAGTAATGACAAACAGGTTGATAAAGTGCTCAACTTTGTCAAATGATGATTGCCTCTGGTTGCAAGTCTCATCACATGTCCATGAGAGACAGTGACGTTTATGAGGCTGAGTAGTTCCCTCACATTCATCATCTGACTCCATTGTAGTGTCATCACACACACTGAGCACATTACACACTTTACCAGACTCATCAATGCACAAGTTGCTGTCCTTTTTTTGTGAGTAATATAACTCCTCCCAGAAATTTGCCTCTGAGTGCTGTGTGTACAGCCACTGTCCTGTGAAAACATCACAGAAATTGTGCAGGCTCAAGACAGGATTCCACTGTAGCCTCATCTTTATGACATACACAATTTTTCTGAACTGCTCAAGTACATGAGACATCTTATGTCACAAACGTTGAAGAACAAAAACTGCTCTAGTAACAAATGTGCATACTGTGAGGCACAATTTCATCAAGCTGAGATGACTATTTTTTTGTGCTCACGTCTCATCACAGCAGCAATAAGTTTGTCAATCTTAGCTTCAGAAGCTAGTGATCGAAAATACTTTAGCTTCCTTAGATAAGCATCAGCAGCTACGAATTTATGATGCTGCTTACCACATGTATTAATGCATGTCTTTGCAACAGTATCCTTTTGGCTCACAGATCTGCACAACTGTTGCTTAGCTACACATTCTTTCCTAGCTGTTGAGCAAGCACGTTTTTTTCCTGCAGAGTGATGAAGCCCTGAATTCAGGCTTTTACTGAAGTGCTGAATTGTTTTACGTCTTGAATTACCATCACTGGGTTTTGCATTACTCTTACGCAACAGTGATCTACTATTATACCTGTTTCGTCTCTGCATAGACTTCTGACTCTGTTTAGAGGGCATCTTCCCTGTTTGTAAATTCACAGTTTAGTACACTAATCTTACAGAAGAATCAGACACCTGTATGGGAAGTAGAGAAAAAAAATAAGTTAGAATTCATCTCTTTTGTTTGTTTCTAAAATTACATAGTATCATACACTATCCATATCTCATATAAGAACAACAAATACTACTGCCTACTAAACATTGTGGAGATAATTACTGCAGTAAGTGAAGATCAGTAAAGCAATACACAGTCTTTTCAAATGCTGCTGAACATAACTTCAATAATAATATGAGAATAATTCTTAGATTGTATTCCCCGGAGTGTGTTAGGCACCTATGCTCTAAGGAGCTATTCCCTAATTGCCCTCCAAGTTCCAAGAGTCAAAACTCATTTCAGCAAAGCTGCTCTAAGCTTCTCTTTACCCACATTGTGGAACGCTTTACAAAAGAACATGAAGCTGAGCTGCCCTGTTAGCATGAATATCGTCAAGGCGCTCTACGATCGCTACATGAAAGCACCTTGCAAATGTTTTCCTCACCGCTAGCCCACTAATTCTGCAACTCTCCCTTTCCATCTTGATGCTCACCATGTTTCTACCCCTGGTTTTCACTCTTTCCCTATTAACTCTCTCTGCTGCACCCACTCTTCCCTGTCCACTCCAGCCTGGCTAAAGTCCCACCCCATCCATAGTAGTGTCCCAATTATCTACCCCCTCCGTCATTATCATAATAAGTACATGACAGCCATCATCACTTTCTGTAGTTTTAGCTCAATTTTTCCCGCAGTCATTGGTAATATATCCCTCCTCTTCTTTACCTCTCTAACCTGCCACCCCATACATGGCCTCTTTCCCCTATATGTGTAGTTGCCGGCTGCCTCACTCAAAAGATCTCTGTTTATAACCCTTGTATGCCTATGGTTGACTGTACATCTGCTGACTTCTTTAATTGTAAAATAATGCTGTTTTTTTATTTATTTCAACCTTGTACTCATACTGTATACACTGTATATACTTTTTCTTCCTTGTATATTATTGCTTTTTGTATACCTGCTTCTGTACTGTACTTTGATGTATTCGTGACCAGGTCTACCTTGCAAATGAGCCTTGCTCAATGGTGCCCACCTGGATAAATAAAGATTTTGATTGATTGATTGATAAATATCTAAAAATGTCAAAAATCAAGCATTGTCCCAATGTTAAGCATCCACAGTACTGTTTTACTTAATTAAAACTGCTTTTTAAAAAAGTTGCAAAACTAATGTCGAACATGCAACACTTTCACAAAATATAGTGTCATTTGAACGACACTTTCACAAAAAATAATGTTGCACCCACGAAAGTGTCGAATGTAGTGTCGCAAAATAGTGTCGCACACATGAAAGTGTTGAATAATAGTGTCGCACGCACAAAACTTTTGCAAATTTCAATTTCTTTACACCCACTTATCACTCAACCAATCATAGACTGGTGCCTATTTGAGTGACAGACTCTAAAACCAATGTATCGGCACATTCCTCAGGCCATATCAAGCAACCAATCACAACCACAGAACAGTGAAGAAGAAGGACATAGCAGCCATCTTAGGAAAAAAAGAGTCACCCTGCTTCTCACTGTGTAAGTACATCACATTTTCTAAACAATTTTTCTAGCATTATAAAAACTATTAGCAGTACAAAAATAGTATTAAACAAAACATTTTTAATGCTGTATTTGACTATGATAATATAAGTCACCTACCATACCGTAAAAAAAGTTAGAACAGTTTAAAGTAAGAGTGTCAATCAGTACTTACTAGCACAGATAGAGCTGCAAATGGAGGCAGAAACAAGCAGCATGTGTATCATAACAAGAGACACAACCAATTACATGCCTCTGTTAAGCTGTAATTGTTTGAAGTAGCTAATGGAAATGTAGTATTTTCCCACTAAGAAATATTCCTGCATTTGTGTTTGACAGCAAGAACACCCATTCAGTGTAGTAATAGTCAGTGCATGCACTGTATTGGTTAACCATGAAAAATCATTAACCAATAACATGGCAAATGACTGTGTTTTGGATCAGCCCACAAAACAAGTGTTGAAGCTGAGAGGGAAATCTTTGTTTCACATTCACTTGTGGCTAGCCAGTACAAGAGAAAGACTGATTTTTTTTTTGCTAGCTCTCTGTCCACTTCTCAGTTTAAAACCTAAGAATGGCAGAAAACAGCAGATGGACCGTGTGGGTAGTGGGCAGTAGTACAGTAAGGCATGCTTCAGAGTATGCTCAGAGGAGTGATTTTGGGAGAGACCTGTAGCTTCCAAATTGCTCTGTTAAATGGTTTGGCAGGGGAGGTATGAGGTGGAAGCATCTCATGCCAACAATGCACAGATTTTGACTACTCAAGCTCAACCAGACATACTGCTGATCCATTTCGGAGGCAATGATTTGGGCACCAAAAGATGGATAGATTTAGTGTCAGAAGCAAAATTGGACCTTGCTTCCATAATGGGTATGTTGCCTGCCTGTAAGATCATTTTTTTCTGATATTATAGAGCGTAGGGCCTGGCAAGCAAAACATCACGTGTACCTGCTTGACAGAGCTTGCAGAAAGGCAAACATCCAAATATCTGGATACCTGCACATGGCTGGGATGCACACCATACGTCACCCTCAAATTAAATATTGTAATGATTGGTTATACCTACCAAATTGTGTGCACTTCTCACACACTGGCAATTGCCTTTTCCTGGGTGACCTTCAAGATGAAATACTCACAGTCCTCTAAAAATATCAGTCTGTTACAGCAATACAATTACAAAAAAAAGGCTCTTTTAAGAGCCAATTAACTTGGTCAAAAAATAGAAAAGCTGCACTGATTACACACACAAATGAAACCATGCTATGTCATTGTTACACTGCAACATACATTCAGATTCATGCCGATGTTCAGAATTGTGTCATACATACAGACATAGTTAATAAACTGTTGTATTTAAAAATCACTATGTTGTTTCACTATACATGTAAGACAGACTGAAACATAGAATTACGAAGACACTACTCTTTTCTCAATGTCAAATTATCTAACGATTATTCAAACAATTAAACATTGTGGGCAGGATTAACAATTCTCCCCATAACACCCACACAATACTGCTCCTGGCGGCAGTAGTAGTAGTGATGGCCCCCCAAAGTGCCCATATGATGCTGCTCCTGGCAAGCATAGTAGCAATGATAGCCCCTACTGCCCGCACAATGCCACTCCCAGCACTGTTAAATGGGAAGCTGACCCCCCCTCCCAGCCACAAGCCCTCGTTAATGCCGCATCCCATGGCAGCCATGCAGACAGCCCCCTCATGTACCCCCAACCCACCCCTCTTCCCCCAACCCAGCAGAGTGCTGCTGTCAGTGGGCGACTCAGCCCAGCCGCATACCACCACGGCTGCCCACCAACAGAGCTGTCTGAGAATGACACCTATTACACAGTGAGGCTGTGCAATAACTGTTATTCTCAGACAGCTCTGTCGGCAGACAGCTCTGTCACTATGTGGCTGGTTTGAGTCACCCACCAACAATGGGATCCTGCTTGGATGGAAGGATAGGATTAGGTTGGGGGATACATGGGGGGCACTATCTGCATAGCTGCCACAGGAGGAGGCATTAACAATGGCTTGGGGCTGGGAGGGTGGTTCAGCCTGTCATTCACCACTGCCGGTAGCAACATCATACAAGCACTGGGGTGGGGACCAGCATTGCTACTACAGCTGCCAGGAGCGGCATGGTATGGGCGCTCGGAGGGCATCTCTAATACTACTGCCACCAGGAGCAGCACTTTATGGGTGCCTGGGGCAGGGGGTGGATCAGTACTGTTGACACCATGAGAGTGCCTTTGTACAGGGACTTTTGGGGGGTGCACCATGCCATTACCGCTGCCAGAGACAGCATTGCACAGGGTCTGGGGGAGGCTCACTGGGCTGCCAGGATGCAACAGCACATATCGTATGTATTCGGTGCATTCCTTCTGTTAATCCTGGACAGTGTGTTATTATAAGTATACAATCCAAAATATTTCCCTGTGTGACCATCCTTAGTATCACATGTATGCAGAGGAGATAAAATGCACATCTCACAATACAGTGTTGTAACATACTGTTTTATCTCTATTTAGTACAGTTTGGAAAAAAGCAAACACAATCAAAAATGAGACTGTGGTCTACCAACGAGGTGTGCTGTCTGGTTCAGGCAGCCCAGGCCAGATGCAATCCATGAATCCTGATGCTTAACACCAATAGGAAGCTGGATAAGATGTGGAGGCACATCCATGAGTTTTTGAGTACTGTGCTAAAAATAAGGAACAAAAATGCACCCAAGTGCACAAGAAAGTGGAAGCTGTTGTGCCAGTGTTTTTACAGCTTGAAAACCTGAGAGAAGATACCGGACAATGACGTTGGCTGGTACTACCTCGCTCACGAGATGTGGGAAGTGGCTGGAAAGCCGGATGCGGGGCAGCACCTAACACACCATGAGTAAAGAAACTATCTGTAAATAAACATGTTTTCTTTTGCAGAAATAAAACAAAACTCACTGTTGTGTTAACTATTAAAATAATCTGACAAATTGAGCTTTCACATTGCCTCCTAACATTCTACACTCCAATTTTTGTCTTCTATTAACATGCATATAGAGCTTAGCCATATGCTAGCCAAGGTTTTACACTATTTATAAACTTTTTTATAGTAATAGTAATAAGCCACTGCCATACATTATTTCAATGACCACCTAATCAACGATGAGTGGCATGTGGCACTCAGCTACACCTCATGTCACAGTACACTGCTAGAATGCAATTAACAGACCATAAGCATAAGCCTTGTCCCTGCTTTATTCTTAACTAACAAAACACCTTAGGCAGCTACATACAAGACCACAGCCTCAGTGCATCCACAACCTGACGTGTCACAAGATTGCACCACACCAGACAACTTTAAGGCTGATACTCATACAACACAATGTTTTCTTGCAAGCCACATTGTTAGAAATAATTTCAATTTGTGTGTGACTACAATCACAGTGATGCTGCATTTCCGTACATTGCCTCACCATAAAAAAGGCGGCACATTACAGCTGCACTGCCTGGTGTTGAGTAGGGGGGGCAGATATTGACTTACTGATACTATCAACTCCTTAGTAGCATTACTTTGATCTCCCTAAAATCAAGCTAATATAATATTAATAACCATGCCCTTAGTATCACAATCAGTCACCACTCAGGATACACAACCTTTTCTGTCACCACAGTGGGTGCATTGTCTGACTGACAGCCTCAAATTCTTCAGTCATTTAATCTTGGAACACAGTAACTTTAAATGTTGATATATATGCATGTTTTTCAACTGAGATCCTCTACTCACACTGCACTGTCTGACCTATCTTACAACACTTGCCATTAAGTACTATGTAACTGTACTGTTTGTACTAATTGCCTTTTTTTTGGCTCTGAGTACTTACGCACAAAACACTACACCTTTTTTATTTGGTGGGTCGCATAGCCTACCTGTATCACAAACCATCTGTCACTGTAGTAATAGAAAGATAAAAAGCTATTTCCATAATTGTCATTTCCCTGTGGTTCTCCACTGTTGATACACTGCCCAAGACACAGGTTGGTACATTGCCTGAGTGACAGCAAATCACTCCTAACTTCTGTACAGGCACTCGAACCAGGAAGGTTAATCATCAATACTGTTTTTATTTTTTCTTCTTCTCAATGCCCACTCACAATGTACTACCTGACATTAAGTATTGCAGTTATGCATGGGGTCCCACTATTTATTAAGTAACACCATACTAATTGTTACTGTCCTAAACAGAGTGTTACTGATATCATTCACCTGTACCGTGTATTTTTGTAACCTCTGCTTACTGTGAGTATTGTCTCAGGATACACAACCCATTGTAGATGGGTGGCCATTGTTGAGTACCATAGATATCATCTTACTGCTATCACCTTGTTGTAAAACTGAAATCCATGTAATTTTTTGTGTACTCAATCATTATACAGCAGCTCATCTAGCTGTATCGTAACTAGCAGAGTAGACTATAGTTGTTCAAATAAATGTCTTTTAAATACATGAACACACAAATACCACACTCAATAAAAATCTTTACTATCTCTCATTTATAGATCATCAGAGGCGTCCCCCGTCACAAAGCGAGGTAGCGCCAGCCGAACCACAGGTTGTGGAGGCCGACCATTCAGACTCTGACAGTGTAATTATTGTTGAGTCAGACAGTAAGAACGTTATACAAGAAAGTATTGATTATACTTGCTGTCATGACTAGATGGCCATTGCAGTTCTGATATTGTGCACCCAATGAGCTGCTGTTACATTGCTATGTGCTGCACTAGTTTTGTTCAGACTGTACAGTGAAAAGCAGAAATTCTTTGTGTATCATCACAGCACATACCTTTGCTGAGCACATAAAAGTACTAATTTTACAAGCATATGTACCACTATAATCAGCAAGCTGTTCTGTAATTGTTAATGTCACTAGTTTTCCTGTGGTTCTCCACTCAAGATACATCATGTGTTAATTGTATTACTAAGAACTAATACCTGACACAGAACTAATTACTTAGAAAGAATTCTGTACATAACAAGTATCTTTTCACAAAAGACAGTTTAAGTTGTGCAATAGTCAACAGATAAGAATTTAGCACAGGTATAGCCATACTGAGTTTGTCAGCATTATATGGAAAATCGTTAACATAAATGTTTTCATGTCTGACTCTCAAGTTCGGATATCATACCAGTCTCACTGTGTGTATGTGTGGGGCGGAGGGGGAGCACAGAAACAGTACCTGATTAGTATAATTCAACAGTTAAGAACACCAAGTTTCCTCTTGAGATTATACTAAGTACATTTTTTTCAATGAAGAGGGAGGCTACACATACCCTGGGTATCAACATGCGAGCATAAGGTGGCACCCAAGTCCCACAACAGTAATGCTGACTACAGCAGTAGGTGGAACAAAAGTGCAAATGAAAATGGTTACAATAATGGAAACACAAGCAGTAACATGAATGCAAACAGTGTCACACACATTTGCACACATGAAAAAGAGAAAGGGAAGGTATACGTAAAACGAAATAGATACAATAACATAAACAGTAACAAAAGTTAAATCACTGCATCTATTTAAGAATCTATATCTCTGTCTTACAGTGGTCGGGGAGACTGGAGAAACAGCATGGCCACAGGTGAAGCAGGAGCTTGCCAGCAGTCCTGAATGTAAGTCTAGCAACAATAACTGACTCAAACGCCACAGAGTGCTGGCAAAAGGTTAAATTTTGAAACACAGTATATTTCATTTCATTGTATTTCTTAATACAAGAATTACAGGTGAACAGTGCACCTAAAACTCACCTCTTGGGGGCCAGCTGGTGGTACT
The DNA here is from genome assembly GCA_016271365.2 of Neoceratodus forsteri. Classification (NCBI taxonomy): domain Eukaryota; kingdom Metazoa; phylum Chordata; order Ceratodontiformes; family Ceratodontidae; genus Neoceratodus; species Neoceratodus forsteri. Next base: position 504,498,622 of record CM028132.1, read on the forward strand.
GGTTAGCTGACAACATACAGCTACTAACTGTTCCAAGTAGTGTATTACAGCAACAATTGAACTGCAATACTTATATCCATTGCCTTCTTTTTTTATGTGACTCTCCACTGAGGTTCCAATAACTGTTTTTTTTGCCAGGTCCATTGACAGCCCGATGCCATGCAACTGTTAACTGTCCTGATTACTATGTCAGCGCAATCATGGAGCTGTACCATTCATACCCATAACCGTTTTTTTTTCCAAGTCTCCACTGATCATGCAGTTCCTGCTCTGGGCAAGCAGGGCATTGCCTAGCTGATATTGCACAGTTCCTAACTCTGCAAGCTATGTGTACCTGCAACTATACAGGAACATGATTTATATCTATTTACTAGCTTTAACAGTGACTTCCCACTCATGATGCACTACCCGTCCTAGCTGTGGGGCAGGATGGGTGGTACATTCAGTAGGTCACACCATACAACTCTTAACTGTCCCAAGTAGTATGTTACTACAATCACACAGCTGAGTTGTTCATATCCATAGCCTTTCTTTCCCAGTGAGTCTGCATGTAACATGCAGAACCTGCTCTGATGCTGAGGGGGGACCTTGCCTCCCTGATAATGTGCAATTAAGAACTATCCACTCAAGATACAGTTCCTGCTGTATGTATGTCTGGGTGTAGGGCATGTGGAATTCACTGGCTGAATGTATGTCTGGCTTCAGGGTATGGGGCATTCTCTAGCTGACAACATACAAGTACACACTTTTCCTAACTTGTGTGGCCTACAACCACAAAAGAGTACCATTAATAGCCATAGCCCTTCTTTTACTGTGACTATCCACTACGGATAAATTATGTGCGTAGGTAGGAAAGGGGCCGGGAAGGTGAGGCATTTTCTACTTGTGGGGAGGTGGCCATTGCCTAGCTGATGCAATGTAACAATTAACTGTTCTAACTTGTGTGTAATTTCATCATTAAACTGTGACATCAATATCCATACCCTCTATTTTACTGACAGTCTGCACTCACAACTCAGTATCTTATCTGTGTTGTGCGGGGGGGAACATCACCTACCTGATGCCACCCAACTCCCAACTGCATAAGTATTGACCTACATCAAACAGATATGCATACCATAAATGGCTACACTGTTTCTTTTCTCTGGGTATCAAGTCAAGATATAGTTCCCACTGTCTCTCTGTCTGTGATGTGGGGAGGGGGGATGGGGCATTCAGTGCATAACACCATGAAAGTCAAAACTTCCCAAATTCGTATGTCCCTACAACCACAAAGCTGCACCATTCATGCCCATGTATCTTGTTTTCTTCTCACTCTACACTCAAGAAACAGTACTGTATATCCTGTCATACCTCTCAACCTTTTTGTCCCACAAGATGTAGAACATTGCCAGCAAACTGTGGAACAGGTGGGCAAAATGTAGAACTCTTAATTAAATCTTTATCTAAGAAGCTCAACACTGTTAAAATGGTGTATTTATGTTCATAAGGTCTATCATTAATTGAATAATATTTTTTTTGCATCATTTACTATAGATTTTTGTTTTAAAATCTTGACTTTGAATATGAAACAAGTCCTCACAATGTGGAACAGGGAGATTTTATGAAGTTAAATGAGGAACAATCCTCTTAATGTGGAACAGTTCAGTGGTATGCATCCTGTGCAGGGGGCGGGGGCAGAGAAGAGAGGATATACAACCTGGTCTGTGTAACTAGGAGGAGGACATTCCCTGTCTGATGCCATGCAACAACTTACTGTTCCAACTTGTGTGTTACTTTATAATGAACCTGCAATGTTAATAGCACTAATCTTTTCCCCAAAAGTTAAATTTTGAAACACAGTTCGTACAAAAACACGAAAGTATTTTTGACATTCTCACATGGTAATAGTTTATTTTTTCTCTTTACAGATCAGCCTCGTAAAAAAGTGACACACTGTGCACTGTCACTGTGTTCGTAGGCTCGAGCACAAGGTTGACTGTCTGACAAATTAAATAAAAGAGATGCGTAAAGAACATCTAAATGAGCTAAGAGCAATGCGTAAAGAACACCAAACCATTATTGGCCTACTAACTGCGCAACAAGCGACAGTCAACCTTGCGCTCTAGCCTGTGGGCACAGTGGCAGGTGCCAGTGCAGACAGCAGCACTGCTTCACCTGTGACTGTAGCCAGTCTCCCTGGCCACTAATGGACTGCCTCCACAGCCATGTCCCGGTATCTCCTCCCAGTCTGGTGCAACAGCTTCCACTTTATATGTGCCTCCACATCTATCCAGCTTCCTGCCTGGGCTGCCTGAACCACTCAACAGCACACCTCCTTTTTTATGTCATTTATTTTATTACATTTTCTTATTCTTTAGAAAGCATTTATTTTCTGAAAACAAAAAGCTATTTTTTTACAAATTATTTTTACATAATAATTTATAAAAATGTATATTTTTTTATATTGCTGAAGAAAAGCATTCAGATTATTTCTATGTCTTTGTATATTATCATTTTCTTACAAATAAACATATGTTTGATAACAAAAATGAGTTTTTCTTGTGCAACTTTAAAAACAAAATATTTATCACACTTATTGCAATGCTGACTACTGAGGCTCAGTAGTCATAATAGAGTACCTAATCTGTACTGGCAGTAGGGTAGAGTGACATCGCATGGCTGACGCCATGCAACTGCTAACTGTCATAGCTTGTGTACTCATACAGACACGGATCAATACCGTGAATATCCATATCCTTTATTAACTGTGGAAATGCACTCCCTAGCTAATGGCATGTAAGTCCAAACTTTCCTACCTAGGGTGTCACTACAGCCATAAACGTGCACCATAAATGTCTATGTCTCTTCTTTTCCTCTAACTCTCCACTGAGGATACAATACATCCCAAGAGGGTTGTAGGTGTGGGGAGTGGGTTGTTGGAGGAGAGACATTACCTAAGTGGTGGGAGAGGGGGCATTGCCTAGCTGATACCACGCAGCAAATAACTGTTTAGAGTTCTGTGTTATTCAGTCATGAACCTGTAACATGAATATCCATAACCTTTGTTTCCTGAGAGTCTCCACTGACAATAGAGTACCCCATGTACAGTGAGAGACAGGGTGGCGGGGGTTGGGTTGCGACCAACATTACCTGGCTGCTGCCATGCAACTGCTAACTGTCCTTAACTTGTCTTTCCTACAACCACAAAGGTGCACCATCAATCTCCAGTGGGACTTGTTTTCCTGTAACTCTCTACCCAGTATACAGTATATGTCTGGTGCAGACAGGGAGGGCAGGATGAGGGTAATTTCCTAGGTGGAGGGGTAGCTGGGACCATCGCCTATGTAATACCATACAACAACTAAGTATACCAACTTCAGTGTTATAAAATCATCAAGCTGTCAAAAGAGTAAGCACAACCTTTGTCTCCCTGAGACTCTCCACTCACAATACAGGACCTCACGTCCAGTGACAGAGAGGGTGGCGGGATGCCAGGGACATTGCCTGGCAATGCACACCCGATGCTGGTTTGGAGGGCAGCCTTGGGGAGTGCAAGAGAGGTTTCAAACCCTAACAGCGAATTTCCTCACTTTTGTCGCTGTGGTACATCCCTAACTGATCCATGAAATAGAGTTTTTTGCCTCTTTTTAACTTCTTTTTGAGAATGACAACTATAAATACTGAAGCAAATGTGATAGTGTAAAGGGTACATGTAACAGTTAACTCTCTACTCACGATGCTGTACATCTCCAGAGAGGGGAGGAGGCCCATTGCCTAGGTGGATGAACAGGGATCATTGCCTAGCTAATGGCATACAGCAAGTAAGTGTTCCAAGCTCAGTGATAATCATCAAGCTCTGAAATGAATAAGCACGACCTTTGTTTCCCCGAGACTCTCCACTCACAATAGAGTACCTCATGTACAGTGAGAAACAGGGTAGTGGGGGGTGGGGTTGTGAGGGACATTGCCTGGCTGCTGCCATGCAACTGGTAACTGTCCTTAACTTGTCTGTCCCTACAACCATAAAAGGTGCACCATTGATCTCCATGGCACTTGTTTTCCTGCAACTCTCTACCCAGTATACAGCACATGTTTGGGGTGGACAGGGAGTGTGGGACGAGGGGCATTTCCTATCTGGAGGGGTAGCAGGGGCCATTGGCTACATTATACCATGGGGTGATGAGGGGCATTGACTAGCTGGAAGGGTGGCGGGGGACACTGCCTACATAATACCATACAACAACTAAGTATTCCAAGTTCAGTGTTATTAAATAATCAAGCTGTCAAAAGAATAAGCATAACCTTTGTTTCCCCGAGACTCTCCACTTACAATAGAATACCTCATGTCCAGTGACAGATAGGGTGGCGGGGGTGCGAGGGGACATTGCCTGACAACGCACACCCTGATGCCAGTTCAGGGGCAGGATTGGGGTGTAAGAGAGGTTTTGAACCCTAACAGCAAATCTCTTCGCTTTTGTCGCTGTGGTACATCACTAACTGATCCATGAAACGGAGTTTTATGCCTCTAAGTTATCTTCTTTTTGAGAATGAGAACTACAAATACTGAATGGAATGTGGTAGTGTAAAGAGTACATGTAAGAGTAAGTGGACTCCACACCCTATTTTTCCCCAAAAGCTCCATTCAGAAAGACAGTGAAAACAAAGAATGTATGCAGAATAATGGGCCTGGGAGCAAAAGACGAGCAGTCGTAATACTAAAATGCTAATATCTCAGGAACCGTACGATGTGGGAAAAAAATTTTAATTTCACATCATTCATAAGTTTCCTGACTAGTTTTTTGCTGAGTGATGAAAATTCCGTATCTCGCACCATTTCCGAGATACGAGTCCTGACAGGCGTGGTGGACGCTACCATGTTAGTCTATGGGAAAAAGTGTCAACTTCAGAGTACCATAACTTTGCATCCATGCAATATTTTTTAACCAAACCACCAAAAGGCACATATGTGAGATGTTGGCTTTCTTCCCTCCAAATTTCAGCCCAAAAGATCAAACTGTTCCTTTGCAGCAGGCTGACAAACAATCCCTGTCATTTTGGGCATCCCCTGAAAAGTAGTGTCGCAATTTGCGAAAGTTTTTGCAAATTTTGCAAAACTGTCGAACGTGTGACACTACTTTGCAACACTACTGTTCCCCAAAATTTAGAAAACATATTTCTGGGGTGTTTTACGCCAAAATAAAGACATGCTAGCATCCTCAGGGTCCGAATAGGTAAATACAAAAATAATTACGTCCCTAGATGGTCCCAATTTTAAATGCCAAGCATTTCTGTGATCAGTAACTGAAAACAAAATGGCAGATTTATGACACTACAGGGCCAGTTGCAACACTAAAAAGTGCATTTGCGACACTTTCAAACTTTTTGTTAACTTTTCCCATTGACTTTTAATGGGAACTTGTTTATTGAATAACTTTTGAATCTTTCAATATTTTTTCATGAAATCTTCAAAAGGCACACCGGGACCCTGGCCACATGTTCCTGATGTTTTCAGACCAGTCGCACAAACCATGCAACCTGTAGGCATGAGCAAAGAATTTGCAAAATAGTGTAATTGACACACAGATATCGCTTAATAACTCGCAGTCATATATCTGAAGGTACAAAAGTTGGCAGATCCAAGATCTATGGTGCCCCCTGCCGGCCAAATTTCAGGCAAATCCGTGAATGGTGGCAAAGTTATTAAGGTGCAAAGTTTCACCTTTAACCTTAAAAGGCTACTCAACCCTAACTATGGTAGCACTACCATGCTACCATATATTTATATATATATATATATATATATATATATATATATATATATATATATATATATATATGTGTGTGTGTGTGTGTGTGTGTGTGTATCTGTATGTATATATATATATATATATAAAATATTATATATTCTTTGCAAAAACTTTAATGCATCAGTTAGGGTTGTTTCCACAGTGACAAAGTGTAGAAATTCAATGTTAGGGTTACCAACCCTAACACCCTCTGCCATACCCCCCACCCTCTACACAACAACAACATGCATTGGAGTGTTCATTGGGGTCGTCAGCCTAACTCTCACCCATTTTATTTGTAAGTAAGCTGAAGTGTTGTAATATAGGAGAATGGGGTGAGAGTTAGGCGTGACGACCCCAACGAACACCCCAATGCCTGTTGTTGTGTGGAGGCAGGGTAGAGCACAGGGTGTTAGGAATGGCAACCCTAACGATGAACTTCCACACTTTTGTCACTGTGGAAACAACCCTAACTGATGCATTAATGAAGTTTTTTGCAAAGAATTTCCTTACTTTTTGAAAAAGTGTAATATAACTAGTAAATGATATGTGTTGGTGGGAGCGCGGGGCTCCACCAAGCTGCACATTTGTGCATAATGATATGCATCTACTGGAGCAGGGACCCTCCGGACTCTGCACTCCCACTTACACATAACATACCATACAGCAGCCCTATAGGGAAAGGAATCCTTGTAACACTAATTTGCCAATATCTCAGCAACTGTAGCAGCTATGAAAAACATTCCAGTGCCGTTGTAATCATGACAGCGAGAACTGCATGCGAGATAAATCGACTAAATCCATATCCCACATAGTTTTTGAGATACAGGCACCGAAAAGTACTGTGGGTGCTAACTTTGAGGGCGTAATACTGGCCTACGAATATGAAAATGAGCCAACGGAATACTAATTTCCAAATATCTCAGTAACCATACAAGGTAGGAAAAAAAAATCAAAATTGATGGTATTCATGACTTTCCAACCTACATCTGTACTTAGTCTCCCTGTAAGGGGGGCTAAGAATTTTTGCTATAAAAAATCTGTATCTCTAACCATTTTCAAGATACGGGCGCCGAAAGGCATCACGAGCACTGCAATGCTATCCTATGGGAAATTTTTCAACCTTGGAACACTAACTATGGGTCCATTGAATGTTTTAGTACCAAACCACCAAACCACCAAAAGGCACACTGTCACACCAGGGCTTGCCCCCTGCAAATTTCAGGCCAAGAGCACAATCCACCTTGACACAATGAAGTGACAAAGAAAACAACGCCATTAGAAAATGTGTTCATGCAGTGTTATCGTGATTACTTTAATGTTTTCGTGTCACTCCTGTCTCTAATGGAAATGTTATCGTGCGCAGAAAAATGTTATCGAGGTTACTTTTTTTTGTTTCCAATTATTTTTGCAGCAACATTTTTTTTTGACGCGATCAGAAAACAGCAAAATGGTGGCACAAGTTTGAAAAACATATTTAAGGACCAGCTGGTGAAAAACTGATGCCAGGGTCATGTTCCTCAGGGTCTGATTAGGTAAATGTAACTGTTGGTGTTTACTAAAGGGCATTCTTTTTTGACTTACACCATTTTTTGTCTCTCACTAACTGAAAACAGATGGCAGCAGCACGAAGATAAATTCAGGGACCACAACAACAAAAATGTGATTGTGAAAGTTTTTTGCAGTGCATATATAAATTTTCCCATAGGCTATAATGGGACATTAAAAAAGTGAATAACTTTTGAACGGAGCAATATTATTTCAACAAATCTTCAAGAGGCACCAGTTCAACTCAGGCCACATGACAACAAACAAAATTTGAATCCAGAGAAATGCATTCTTCAGTCCATTATGGCCGAACAAAGAAATGCACAAAAGTTGACCATTGTACACGTTTCGAATGCCCTAAGGTTCCGCAATCATATAACTGACTGGAACAAAACTTTCTAGATCCAGAGATATATGGTTGGCGGCCATGCATGCAGAATTTCAGGCAAATCAGACAAACGGTTGCAAAGTTATTAAAGTTCAAAGATTGAAGTTTAACATAGAAATACCCATGAAACCCTAACTATACTGGCATATATATATATATATATATATATATATATATATACATATATATATACACACACATACACATACATACACACACACACACACATATATATATATATATATATATATACACACACACATATGTATATATAACACACACACACACACATACATATATATATATATATTTTAGAGGCAAAAAAATCCATTTAATGCATTAGTTAGAGTTGTTCCACACCGACAAAAGCGAGGAACTTCAGTGTTAGGGTTGAAAGCCCCCTTGGCCCCTCCTGCCCACACCCCCAGCCGGCATCAGGGTGCACATTAGGGTTGTCGGCCATAACTCTCACCCCATCACATGTGTAAAGAAGCAGAGGTGTAGGAGAATGGAGTGAGAGTTAGGACCGACAACCCTAATGTGCACCCCGATGGCAGTTGGGGGTGGGCAGGGGGCCAAAGGGGCTTTCAACCCAACACTGAATTTCTCGCTTTGTCGGTGTAGAACAACCTTAACTAATGCATTAAATGGAGTTTTTGCCTCTAATTTCCTCTTTTGAGAATGATAACCAGAACAGTGAATGTAATGCGGCGCAAGGGAGCGTCTTCGTGCCCCATGCCCCTGCCATATGATGTCTTGTCACATAGTAACATTGTGCCCACAAAAGCAAGTAGTAATGCACATGGTGATGCAAAGAGAAACAGTAGCGTAGACAGAAATGTTGAAAACAACACAAAAGCAAGGGCAAATGAAAACACAAAGGGTAACGCACATGGTGGCGTAGACGTGAACGGTAAGTGAAACGGGAATGGAACCACAAGCAAAAATGGTAATGGTAACAGTAATGTAAGCGCACAGGCTGGTTTTCCCCAAAAGCTGCATAAAGAAAGACAGTGACTACAAAGAATGTATGCATAATAATGGTTCTCGGAGCAGAAAATGAGGAGTTGGAATACTAAATTGCTTATATCTCAGGAACCGTATGACATAGAAAAAAAATTTAAAAGTCATATGATTTATGATTTTCCTGGCTAGTTTGCACTTAGCCCCTGGCAGGGAGCTAAGCATTTTTCTGATGAAAAGTCCATATCTCGCACTGTTTCCAAGATACGGGCCCTGAAAGGGACGGCGAATGCCATAATGTTATCCTATGGGAAAAAAAGAGAAGTTCGGAGTGCCATAACTTTGGCTCCCTGTAATATGTTTTCACCAAACTACAAAAAGGCACATCTGTGGGATGTTGGCTGTGTTCCCTTCAAATTTCAGCCCAAAAGACCAAACCGTTATTTTGCAGCAGGGTGCCAAAGGATTCCTGTAATGCGTCGGACACTGTAATGTTATCCTATGGGAAAAAGCATCAAATATGGCATGCCGTAACTTTGCCGCAATGTAATATTTTTTCAACGAAACACTGAAAGGCACATCTGTGAGATGTCAGCTGCATTCTCTCCAAATTTCAGGCCAAAAACCCAAACCGTTCTTTTGCAGAAGGGTGCCAAATAATTGCTATAATTTTCCCACAGCCCTAGAAAAGTACTGTTGAAGTTTGCGAAAGCTTTCACAAATTCATTCGACAGTGTCGTAAGTGCAACAGTACTTTGCAAAAGTTCTTTTTCCAGAAATTTGAAAAACATATTTCTGGGGTGTTTTACCCCAAGGTAAAGACATGGCAAGCATCCTCAGGGTCCGACTAGGTGAATACAAAAACAATTAGGTTGCTAGAGGGTCCCAATTTTAAATGCCAAGCATTTTTCTGATCGCTAACTGAAAACAAAATGGCAGATTTGCGACAGTAAAAGAGCCATTTACGAAAGTAAAAACTGCATTTGCGACACTGTCGAACTTTTTAACTTTTCCCATTGACTTATAATGGGAACTTGTTTTTTGAATAACTTTTGAACCGTTTAATATTTTTACACAAAATCTTCTAAAGGCACATCGGGGACCCTGGCCGCACATTCTCTGAAGATTTCAGACCAGTTGCACAAACCATGCGACCTGTAGAGACGACAGTAACATTCCAGAAAAGCGTAAACGCGCGCGCAGATCACGCTTAATAGCTCCGTAGCTATATAGGCGACTGGCACGAAACTTGGCAGATCCCAAGGCGTATGGGTCTTGATCATGTATTCCAAATTTCAGACAAATCTGTCTAACAGTTGCAAAGTTATTAAGGTGCAAAATATTGCATTTAACATGTAAATGGCTCCTCAACCCTAACTATAGTGGCACTACCATGCCACTATAATATATATATATATATTTATAAAATGGATAAGGAAAATCACTGAAAATCCACTATGCTGATTGAATGAATCATGTCACATGACCGTGCATTATTCCACAACGACCGCATGCCTCCCAGTACGACTGAATGCCTGAACTACTTTCCAGCCCTCAAAACCTTCTCACTAACACTGCAGAGAGATCACTCCACACCTGGCACAGATAGGCACACACACACACACACACACACACACAAGCTGGCACTCAGGCTGCCACCCACAGGCACAAGTAAATAAACATACCAGTCACACAGTCTACACAATCACCTGGTTCATCCTGCCACAAGTTGTAGATAAAAGATTATTAAAAATGGATCCTGCCACTTTCACAGTGCCTTAGGCAGAAGCAGTTTAACTTTAAATGCTCTAAAATAGCCGTCGTGATTGAGTGCTCATTGCACTGAGAAATTACATCCTTGCACAAATTTAAATAACCCAAGCTCTGTTCAGAAACCAAGAAAGCACTGAATTTTGTGCTTACTGTACTTACATTTCTGTAAAATAAGCTGCTATTTCTCCGAACACAAGACTGAGTCCACAGCACTTTCACTTTTATCATTAAAATGTACCATGACTGAGCGCTGTAAATTGCCATAACAAAAGTCCCTGGAGTTAAAGTAGAAAAGTGTGTATTTAGCTTTACTTTTTCTTTTTGTAAAAGAAGCTGCCGACAACCCAAATGTAGCAAGAGGAGAGTGAGCGAGTTGGCGGCTTGAGAAATGAAGACGCAAGCCAAAGCGTTTGTTGCTATAGAAACACTCTCTCTGGGTTGTGTCTACGTTCCTCAAGCCACCGACTCACTCGCTCTATTCCCGCTCCAGTCAGTGACTTCTTTCACCAAAGGAAAAGAACTAAAACAAGATAAACACTTTTCTTACTTTTCTAAAGACAGAGGGGGTTGCTTTAAACTACTGCAAGCATTTCACTCATTTACAGCACTCGCTCGGTCACGGTACATTTTAACACTAAAAGTGAAAGTGCTCTGGACTCGCTTAACTCTCTGTAGAAACGGCATACTAACCATTAAATTCAGTGATTTTTTTTACTTTTCCAACAGAGACTAGCTTAAATTAAGTGTCTGCCAGGGCTTAATTTACCAATATTGTCAGTACTCGATCACACTACACTACAGTAATAAAAATTAACCTCCTTCTACACTAACACACTCTAAAAATAGCAGTATTATCTACTACTTAAACCTATCACAGTTAGGACAGCACCAATCAAATGATGTACTTCAACTCAAATACTTATTTGTGCCACACTGGGACTATTTTTTACCCCCTTCAAGACTTGTGGTCATTTTATAAGATAGATAACCCACTACAGGGTATGGTCATGCTCTGATATACGACACCTTGGTGAGTTGAACACGAGGCCACAGGCCTCGTGCATCACAACGCACACCAAGGCATGCATATATCAGAGTGCAACTGCACGCCCTGTAGTGGGCTGTGGTGATTTGCATATGCAGCCCATGATGCTTTGCATTGTGTGAGCATGTGTGATTTTGTATTTTCTTATATATATATATATGTGTGTGTATATTCATTGCAAAAAAAACTTTGTTTAATACATCACTTAGGGTTAAAGCGACAAAAGTGGGAAAATAAGACGTTAGGGTTGAGCCCCTAAACCCATATCTTCCACAGACCGACAGACACTAGGGTGTGCATGGAGCCATGAGGCCCAACTTTCACCTCATTCCATGTATAAACAGGTTGACATGCTACAGTAAAGGAGAATGGGGTGAGAGTTAGTCCTCACAACCCCATGGCCCCCTCGGCATCTGTTGGTCTGTGCAGGATGGGGGGTGGGATGGTGGGAAGGGTTAGGGCTTAACTCTAATGGCTCAATTCCCCAATAACGTTTTTTTGCAATGAATTTCCTTACTTTTTGAAAAAGTGTAACATAACTAGTAAATAGCATGTGTTGGTGGGAATGTGTGGCCCCAACAAGCTGCCCATTTCTGCATAATGATATGCATCTGTGGGAGTACTGGCCCTCTGGGCCCTGTGCTCCCACTTACGCATAGCTACAGAGCCATACAACAGCACTATAGGGCAAGAAACCCTTGTAACACTAATTTGCCAATATATCTGGAATCGTAGCAGCTAGGAAAGAAATTCAAGTGTCGTTGTAATCATGACAGCAAGACGTCCATGTAAGGTAGTTGACTGAATCTGTATCTTGCATCATTTATGAGATATGGGTGCTGAAAAGTGCTATGGGCGCCAGAATATTATCCAATGGAAAAATCTCAACTTTGTGATGGCATATCTATGAAACTGCTTAATGTTCCAACACCTAAATAGCATAATTCACATCTCTAGGGTATACCCTTAATACCCTGCTAATTTCAAATCAAAAGACCAACCTGTTAAGTTACAGTGCAGTGGGAACATTTTTAAAAGTTTAAAAATTCCAGCCAGCCCTGTGGTGCTGAGGGCTGAGGCACTGGACGCCACACATCGAGCCACGCCGGCGACCCGTGTTCATAAGTGAGCATGAGTTGCTGGGGGTTGGCAGGGAAGGAGAGTAACTGAGTGTCCCATGGATGGCTCTTCCTCTCCAGGGAGGGGGTTCATAGCGGTTGGTACCTGACTGCCCCCTGGTGGAGGCTGGGAGTTGGGGCCGACCACTGCACACTGGGGTTGAGTTGGGGCAGATGCCTGGATGTGGATGCATGTGGACACATGTTCACTCACGCCCGATGGCGTCATTGCATGCCTCCCACTCAGGGGCACAGAAACAAGGAAAATGGTGGCACCTTCCGTGGTTTGATGGCCGTCCCATATGTTCACTGGGTGCTGGCACCCGAACTGGATCCATTGTGGTGGGGAGTCAGGGGGCTCCCTGCCATCCCGCTGTGGGTGGTAAGCCGCAGGGGTTATTGGGTGCCAGTGGTCATGGTCGAGATGGACGGCGGCAAGATCCCACTAATGGTATAATGCGAGGCTACGGGGATGTGTCAAGGTGGCCACAGGAGGATAAATACCATAACAAAAAAAGTTTAGAAATTCCTAGTTCATGAGGTAGCAAAATCCCTGGCCATCAGATCAATCCCCATTCACAAGCTGTCAAAATTCAAAATTGGCATCCATGACAAAAATCCTTGACCATCAGGTTTTGGTCATCTGGTCCCTAGGTGATGGTCAATGATTTTGTTACCTCACGAAAGGATTGGGTGGCAGACTAGGATTTTGACATCTTGTGGACTGTGATTTTGTCAGCTCACGAAAGAGGATTCATAAAACCAATCCCCTTTGGCAAGTTGGCAAAATCCCAGTCTGCAAGATGATCCCTTTTCACGAGGCAGCAAAATCACTGATAGTCGGTCAATCCTTGTCCATGAGAGAGGCCAGCTGGTCCCTAAGTGATGGTTAAGGATTTTGCTACCTCACAAAAGAGGATTGGCTAGCAGACTGGGATTTTGTCAGCTCAAGAAAGGTGATCAGAAGCGAGTCACGGACAAAGAATTTTTAAATTTGAAATGACTATTTTTTTTTTTTAGTTAGCTTTCTACCTTCTCCTATGCTCTGGCTCCCACCTCTCCTTCAGGTCCTTCCTAGTATGTACACTCCCGGCTATCCTCTTCCTGAACTCTACCCTCTCCACATATCGCGGACAACCCTCCAAGTCGTCCCAGAGTAACCCATCTCTGGGCGGGTCCCCCTCTAGGTTTGCAAAGGAACTTGAAGCTGAGCTGCCCTGTTAGCTTGAATATCATTAAGGTGCTCTACAATTGCTACATGAAAGCACCTTGCAAATGTTTTCCTCACCGCTAGGCCACTAATTCCACAACTCCCCCTTTCCATCCTGACGCTCGCCATGTTTCTACCCCTGGCTCTCACTCTTTCCCTATTAACTCTTCCTGCTGCACCCACCCTTCCCTGTCCACTCCAGCCTGGCTAAAGTCCCACCCCATCCATAGTAGTGTCCCAATTATCTACCCCATCTGCGTCATTATCATAATAAACAAGTACACGACAGCCATCGTCACTTTTTGTGGTTTTAGCTCAGTTTTTCCCCCAGTCGTCGGTAATATATCCCTCCTCTTCTTTACCTCTCTGACCTGCCACCCCATACGTGGCCTCTTTCCCCTATATGTGTAGTTGCCAGCTGCCTCACTCAAAAGATCTCTGCTTACAACCCCTGTATGCCTATGGTTGATTGTACATCTGCTGACTTCAATTGTAAATTAATGCTGTTTTTTTATTTTTTTCTTTATTTCAACCTTGTACTATACTGTATACACTGTATATATGTTTTATTCCTTGTATATTATTGCTTTTTGTATACCTACTTCTGTACTGTACTTTGATGTATTCATGACCAGGTCCACCTTGCAAATGAGCCTTGCTCAATGGTGCCCACCTGGATAAATAAAGATTTGATTGATTGATATATATATATATATATATATATATATACATATATATGAAATACAAAATCACACATGCCCCCACAATGCTATATATATATATATATATATATATATATATAAAAAATAGTGGCACGGTAGTGCCACTATAGTTAGGGTTGAGAGGGCACTTTAATGCAAAACCTCAAATTTTGCATCTTGATAACTTTGCCACCGTACAACAGATTTTCTTGAAATTACTCCTGCATGGTCTAGTACCATAGATCTCTGGATTTGGCAAGTTTCATTATGGTCGGTTATATGGTTGAGGAGCTACAGAACACCAAAAAATGCAAAAAAAAAGGACTTTTGTGTGTTTCTTTGCTCACACCCACAGCCCACACACTTTGTCTATTCGGTCCAAAATCTTCAGGGAAGATTCAGTCTTGGTCACCAATGTGCCTTTCAAATATCTGGTGAAAAAATATTAAACTATTCAAAAGTTATTCAAAAAACAAATTTCCCATTATAGTCAATGGGCAAAGTTAACAAAAATCACGAGATTTTCGCAGATGGCCGTTTTTACCTTTTCAAATGGCCCTTTTAATTTCGTGATTCAGCCATCTTTTTTTCAGTTAGTGACACAGACAAATGCCTGGCATTTAAAATTGGGACCCTCTAGGTAAATACTGATTGTTGTGTTTACCTAGTTGGGTCCTGAGGATGCTAGCCATATATTTTTGGGGGGATTAAATCCCCCCAGAAGCGTATTTTTAAAATTTTTTGAAAAATACTTTCGCAAATGCAAAAGTTTCATGATGTTTTTTGCGAAACTTTTGTGATTTGAGAAAGTAATTTGTGAAAGTACTCCCCAAATAACTGCAAATCTTTGCCACCCTCCTGCAACAAAATGCTTGGGTCTTGTGAGCTGAAATTTGCAGGCTATCAAGCCCTGATCCCACAGATGTGCCTTTTGGTGGTTTGGTGCCAAACATTGCAGGGGTCCAAAGTTACAGCATTCCAAAGTTCAGAAATTTTCCCTCAGGATAACATTGCAGCATCCATGATGCCTTTTGGGGTCCGTATCTCGAAAATGGTTAGAGATATGGACTATAGGGGGCTAAGTGCACATGTAGGCTGGAAAGCCATAAATAACATGAAATTTGAATTTTTTTTTTCTACTTAGTATGGTTCCGGAGATATTTGGGATTTACTGTTCCAATTGCTCATTTTCATGTCTGTAGGTCAGTATTATGCCCTCAGAGTTAAGACTCACAGTGCATTTTGGTGCCTGTATCTCAGAAATTAAGCAAGATATGGATTCCATCAATATGTCTTGTGAGAACTACTCACTCTTGTGATTACAACAATATTTGAATTTGTTTTCTACCTGCTATGGTTCCCAAGAGATTGGCAAATTAGTGTTACATGGGTTCCTTGCCCCATAGGGCTGCTGTACAGCTCCATGTTTATGTATAAGTGGGAACACAGGGACCAGAGGGCCCGCACTCCCACCATCGCATACCATTTACTATTCATAGTACTCTTTCTCAAAAAGGAGGGAAATTCATTGCAAAAAGACTCTGTTAATGCATCAGTTAGGGTTGTTTCCACAGCAACAAATGTTTGGAAATGCGGCGTTAGAGTTACCACCCCACCACCCAGCGCCTCCATCCTCAAACCCCTAACTCTGCATTCCCCCACCCCCACTCCCCCCACACACACACATATGCAAGACGCATGCAAGACTGTAAGACTATATACCACTCAGTCACATCTGTAAGCACAATAATCACAACACTATACTCCTTTCACATACCACTATGTAATGGAAAACAAATACAGTATGATCGACTCTATACTGCCAGCACAGTATGATGACACATTATTGCTGGCATATCTTCTTCTTAAAGTGAAACTTAGTCTGCACAAATGTTCTAAATACTGCCTTTTATTTGTCATAATTCAATTATTGGCTCGCTGCAGGTATCGATGCCACCACATAAGCATGTGGTAGCAGTAGAGACACAGCTGACACATACATAGTACTTTTCACATACTGCTCAGGTATGAAACTAGCACCATCACATGTTGTAATACTGCTGCGTTAACTGTAAATACTAATTTGCAGCATGTTATGGTTAGCGTTGTATGTTACAACTTTTGCTGTCACATGTTGCTTGTAAAGTATACTACAAAACATTACTATGGTTATCCAAACTCTTATTTCCAATACAGCTATCTATAGATAACATACTGTGTGTTTAATCATTTTTTAACAGTTACTAGCCTTTGGAATAAACTTCCTTCTGAGATTGTAATGAGGGAAACTATGTCAATATTCAAAAATAAACTCGATAAGCAAATGGGTGATCAAAAATATTACTTCCACCAGTAGATTGGTGGCGAGTTCCAAATAGGTTCACCTCTTGAACTTGTATTCCATTCTATGATTCTATGTTTAAATCTTGTTATTGATGTTGGTTACAGAGAAATGCTTACTGTGGGCCATCTCCCATGGTTGCCCAGTATGCATGCATGTGTACCCACAAGGCACTCTGATGGCAGCAGAGCTCATACAGTTGCTGGACCATGATGATGGATGTGTCTTATATTGCTTGCATGTGTGTGTGGGGGGGAATGAGGAGTTAGAGGTTTGAGGATGGGGGTGGGGTGGTAACCCTAAAACCGCATTTCCAAACTTTTGCTGCTCTGGAAACAACCCTACATGATGCATTAACAGAGTTTTTTGCAATTAATATATATATATATATATATTTTATATATTTTTTTCATAACATGGGTTCCTAAAATACTGTCTTCTGATTCATCCAAACAGGTCACCTGACCATTGATTAATTCTTGATATACCCACAGCTGAATGTTCACAGGGCTTCATTTTACTATTTCTTTAGGTAAATCTCCAACATAAAATTGCTCTTGTTATAAGAGTATTAATCCATTCCAGGATATGGGTTTACTGAGCATTAATCCGGAAGCACCATGTTTGGTCTACAGTGACAATGCTGACCTCCCCCACAGCAAAGGCACAATACCAACATAGGTATTATGCCGCCTGCTATAAGGGTGTTTTCTGTGGGGGGGCTCTGCCCCCGCACCCCCCGGTCTTTAGGATTCCAACTCCAAGTCATAGTTGGTCCAGGGAAGGGACGGAACACTGGGGGGAAGGCGAAACACAGAAAAAGGACCATTACCGTGAATGTCACCGAAATATTCTTTTTTCCTGTTTCGCCATCAGGGTGTCGATGGAAAGGGGTGCACTGCATGAATCCACGCCTAGGTGGCTGAAGTCACTCAGTTTCACCTCGTGGCTTCAGCCCCCCAGGCATAGATTAATGCTCAATAAACCCATACCCTGTCATGGGTTAATCCCTTCATATATAAATATTATACAGTATAGTTAGGGTTGCATGACCACTTCTATGTTAAACCCCAGAATTTGCACTTTAATAATTTTGCAATCATTCATCTGATTTGCCTTATGTGTTGCATGCTCGGTCTGGTACCATAGATCTCTGGATCTAGAAAGTCTCGTTTTGGTCAGATTGTGGTTGCGGAGCTGCAGAGTGTGAAAAAGTATAAAAAAATCCTCAACTTTGCCGTCCCAGTGGTGCAGAGGGTTGAGGCTCTGGATGCCTTATCTCATGTTACACCAGCGACCCATATTGGGGAACAATCTTGGGTCACTGGGGTGCCAGCATGGGAGGATGTTGCAGGATTGAGCATGCAGGTGGACTGCTCTCCTCTTCTGAGCGTGGTGAGGGTGGGTTGGTGGCCCCCTGTAGTTCTGCTCCCACCAGCAGGGCCGGCGTTAAGCACCCGCCAACCCCACGGCTGCGGGAGGCCCCAAATGTAACGAGCGCGGTGGCGGCGGGTCTGGCGGCGGGCCCCTGCACAGCACAGCAGCGAGCAGCCAGTCGACAACATCATTAAACAAAAGTTGATAACGGAACCCCTGTATGGCTGTATTAAAAAAAAAAACTTGCTTTGCATCATCACTTCTTGACGTTGCAGAGTGTGGACTGTGCGGATTAAATTAAATTTTAATACCTTTTCCGTTTTCCTACCATTTCCATTCTCAACACGAGTCGACCGACCAGCGACGCTGCAGAGTACCCAATTTCCCGACCCTGGCAGTGGATTCCCTGTGCCCTGGAGACTGTGACTCCTGTCCAAACCGAGTTCAAATGCTACACTAAGCTTTGTTACTTGTTTCCCTATGTCCCCCTATTGTGCTGCACATGATGACGTGGGAGGAGGTGTGGTGAACTAATCACAGCGCTCCACTCTGTCTGTTCCTGATATCACACCTCCTCCCACTGGGACTTGAGCATTTCTGTTCCCCCTCAGGTCCATAGCTGCACAACAAAAATTAACCCTCCAGTGCTCTTGGAATCACATCCAACTGAGCCAAGGACCAGTTCCAGAGTGCCAGGGAGAAACCTGAGGAAGAGGATTGCAGTCGCTAGTCTGAGGAGCAGAGAGGAGGAGGACTATCACCCACCCAGCCAGGAGCCAGCTATAGAACCATCTAGCAGTTCATCCAGGCCCACCACCACTGACACAGGGCCCCCCTGTACTTCTGCTAGTGCTGCTCTTGAGCTGTAATTACTTTTTTTTTTAAGAAAAAAAAAGCAGCAGCGCAGTAGTTTTGGGCATTGAGTACCGCCAACTTTGCCGGTGCAGTCTAATCTGAGAGACTGCTACACAGCCATTGTGCTGACTACCGTACAGAGGTGACCCTGCCTGCAGTTGCGGTGATGCCAGTGAGAATAGCAAGGATTCCGGGAGACCAGCAGTACCTTGCCTTGCCTTGCCTAGTGCCTTCGCTTCCTTTTAGGTAGGTAATACAGTGAATTTGTTGGTGAAGCGCAGCATGGGAAGGCTGTATCATATGTAGAATGGTACTTACTTTGTACCTAACTTGATTATTTTCTGGATGTTGATCTTTTAAGTGCTTCTGACAGTATTTGCTTTGCTTGTTTACTACCCCTTTACTAGTAATGTAGCAGCCGAAGGCATTAATGTAGTAAGTCTCCTGTGGAAACATGTAGGTGCTTGGTGCTGAAGAAATACAAAAGTATGAATTGAACAGACTGGGTGGGTTGCCAGAGCAATGCAGCCTTGCTGGAGACATACATTAGGTGTCCTGCAGTGCAGAAGCTATTCTCGAGTCACTGACTGGGACAGATTTCAGAGGTGGGTTACCATAGTGACAAGCTGCCATTAGTGCCACCGCTTACCTTGCCTAGGTGCTGGAAGATGGTAAAAGCTTCAGTTTGGATAGATTGGTCAGTGGCATGCTAGGCAAGGTAAGTGGTGGCACTAATGGCAACTTACTGAGTTCACTTTTTTCTTTTATTGAGAATCAAATGTGCAAGCGCATGGTTGGGAAAGCAGAGGCAGAAGTTTACTTTTTTTTTTATTGACAGTCAAGTGTATGAGCGCCTTGTTGGGAAAGCAAAGGAATATGTGTCATTAACTTTTTTGGTTTTAGTGTATTTTGTGGCTCACTGTAGACTGGCAAATGAAACTCAAAAGTTTTTGGTGATTTTTTGGGGGGCTGGAAAAATAGAAACTGAGGTATGGGTCAGGAACCATGATGAATATTCGCTACAATCAGTTGTTCATTATAATGAGGTTTGTTATAGTGAGGGGTCACTGTACTGTGATAGCCAGATAAGGTGGTGTCTGTCCTACTGTCTTGTAGGTCTGTCTATCTGGAATTACAAAAAATGCTCCTACTGATCCATTATTGTTCTGTCTCTGCTGCTCTATTATGCTGCTGTCTCCTCTCTATGTATGCCCTATCTGTATCCTAGCAGAGGCTAAATTAATTCAGGTGAAGAATTAATTTAGCCTCTGCTGGGATACAAATAGGGCACATATAGAAAGGAGACAGCAGCATAATAGAGCAGCAGAGACAGAACAATAATGGATCAGTAGGAGCATTTTTTATGTTATACATTTTATACATTTATTAATAATAAATGAGTAGTTTGATTGTTTCTTGCTCTTCAAGTAATTCTGACTCACTGTCTGGGGAAAATGACAGATTGTGTAATAACTTGTTGGAGCACTCCCAGCAGTTAAGGAAGCAATTTTTATTCTGATATGTAATATACCATATTTATATGATAGTTGCCCACTGCACCATCCATGGTTCTACATTGAGGCAGAGGCAGTATATGATTGTTTAGCATGGTCTGCTGTGCTTGTGGGGGTGTGTGTGTATTCACGTTAAATACTGCACCATATTATATCTAAAAAGAGATGCTATGTTTGCATGTAAGTGTAATGGCCTAGGAGAGGTAACTCCTCGGTCAGGTACTGTGGATGGGTAGGGGAGCGTTGGTGAAAAGCAGTGCCGCTACATCAAAGCCCTCCCCTGTGGGCACTGTTTTTACCAATACAAATATATGCACGAGGGTTTTATTTATCTGGCTATCTCATGCTGTGTTTCAATGACTAGGGCTAGAGGCTTACCACTCTTTGGGGGGGGTGCACACAGTTTATGGTTTTGTGACTGAGTAAGTATGAGTAGTTAACATTGGATAAGGTCTGTAAAGGGAGATGTATGGTTTTCCCGTTACCTACACACTGGTGGTTGATTACACCTCGGGTCTATTTTGGACTGCTGTTGCCTATATGAAGGTAAGGCATTTGAGGCAGATGTAGTTTGCCATGGGGACCAAACTGATGGGACATCACAGCAGAGCCCTGAGACCCCACTCCTTCTGAAAACAAATTAGTAAATTGCAATGCCAATCCAGGCTGAAAATTTATTGTTGCATGATCGGGGGGGGAAGGGGTACTGACCTATTTTGTGTTTCTAGAGTTTTCAGACCTGGTGTACTTTCACAACTGAAATGTGAGCAGCCAACTCATCACTCGTTAGCAGCTCTTTATGTGATCATGATGGCCTTACTAGGACAATGTGAAAATACTGCATGTGGCTGTGGGCTCATTAGCAGCTCTTTATTATGTGCACCTGGTATAATCAGTAGGACAATGTACAAAATGCAGATAGTTTAAGGCTGGATTAGAACTCATTTGCAGCTGCTTGGGTCTACACTTGGTAGAGACATCACACACACCAGGTGAACATTAAATGGGTTAAAGGAGAACTGCACTGAATCTAAAGTAATGTTTCTCAGTTTACCACCGTACAATGCCTTGGTTAGGCCGCACCCTGAGTATTGCGTGCAGTTCTATTGTGCTGGCTTTTAGTATGTTAGAAGCTGTTTTCAATATATTTTCACATTCTGTAATTGTTCCATATCTAAAGACTTCTTGGGTATCTCAGTGAGTTTGTCATACACACTCTAGTGTTCAAGTGACATTTTACAACTCTGTAGTTTATTTCTCAGCCACAACAAAGTTCTATTTTATAGCAGAACATGGATGAATTGTGTCAGCGATGAGATCCAACCAAGGGTCAGAAACTAAAATGGGTCTTGCATGCAATGTGCAAACCAGAATTATATAATGTGGTATGAAAATCCTGTAACCTCATTGGTCAAAACACATTGCATGACCGTGGGTATATCTTACAGTAACCCATGGCTGAGAAATGGCATTTATATAAAAAAAAAGCACAATTGAACATATTTTAAATTAATTTTACACATGGGTCCATTGTATAATCGCAATAAGGTACTCCAGGCCCTGGGTGTGGGTTATTGGGGGATCCATTTTTTCAGTGGAAATTGCTTACAGGTTCAGTGCAGTTCTCCATTTAGCTTGTCCAGCTATTTAGAAGTGATGCTAAACTGAAGCACCTTTTATGAGCAGTCTCACTTTTGGGTGGGGAATGTGATGAATTTGCTGATGCTTTTGGCTGGTCACATACAGGGTGCCTCCTCACTCTTTTTTTAAGATGCATTGTGAATGCAAGGATTGAGCTTACCAGAGTTTTTCTAATGAATTTATGTAAGGAATTCCAAATTAGCTATGTCCCAAGTATGTACTTATTCCTTCAAGTGTTTCTCCACCCCCAAAATGTATTGTTCATTTTGTTTCGAGTTTGAGAACACTTTTTCAGTTTTAGAAATATGGTGGGCTTGTTTCTTGGCTTCCAAATGTGATAGCATGTAAGTATGCACTGGCACATATTGTATGAAATTAAAATACTATGTAGAAAGATTACTGGGGGGGGGTCCAGCCCTGTCTGCGGGCCCCCAGTCATAGAGTTTGCTGGAGGCCCCCAAAGTCCTAAAACCGGCCCTGCCCACCAGGTGGAGGTCTGGTGGGTAGCGTAGGTGGAGAGGGTGTGGCAAAAGTAATGGGAGGTGAAAGGGGCTGAGCTGGCACCACGGGGTGCGAAGTGTGCCTCCACACGCTTGCATGACTGTGTGCCGGGACCTCGGGGGCATCAGGGGAGAAAATCTAAAACAAAATGCATAGGTGTCTCTGTCACCAGTTGGCAGGAGGAGGTAACGGGGACCAAACAGCTATACAAAAAAAAAAACCTAAATTTTTTGAAATTCTTCGTTCAATTCTACAGCCCAAACGGTTTGTCCATCTGTTCTGAAACTTTCAGGGTATATGAGGACTGGCTCAGGGACATGCATTTTGAAGATTTGGTGAAAAAATATTAATCCGTTTAAAAGTTATTAAAGTTTCCCATTATAGCCTATAGGAAAAAATATATGTTCTGAAAGTGAAAGCAGGAAAACAGCCCCAAAATCCAGTTTCTTTGCTACTTTATAGCAAAAAAAACTATTAAGACTTTTAGGTTGAAATTTGCAGGGTGACAAGCCCTTGCCCCACAGATGTGCTGTTTTCTGCTTTGGTGAAGAAATTGACACCAGTTCCATAGTTACAGCACTCTGAAGTTGCAAGTGTTCCCATGGGATAACATTGTGGCAGTCATGGTGCCTTTCAGCGGCTATATCTCGAAAACAGTTCGAGATATGGATTTTTTGATAAGCATGTGTGAAGGTGGCCAGGTCATGAATATAACTGCGAAGGAATTTTTTCCAAAGTTGCTATGGTTACTGAGATATTGCCACATTTGCAATACAAGGGTTACTTGGAATGTCTCCAGGCTTGCGCTGTGTCTATACTTACGGGTAGGTGGAAGCACAGGGCCCAGAGGGCCTGAGCTCCCACATATGCATACCATTTATGCTAAACTGTGAGTACAGGCCCCTCCTGTGCTATGCCTCTACATCTATGGGTGGGTGGGAGCACGGGGCCCAGAGGACCTGCGCTTCCACCTATGGATCTGAATATACAAAACTGGGAGCACAGGGCCTGTTGCACTATGTCTCTATACTTATAGGTAGGTGGGAGCACAGGGACTGGAGGGCCCACACTCCCACCTATGGACACCATGTTGTAATACTGGGAGCATAGGACCCTACCGTGTTGTGTGTCTACACTTATGGGTAGGTGGGAGCACAGGGCTCAGAGGTCCTGCGCTCTCAACTATGGATCCCATTATGCACAACTGGGAGCACAGGGCCCTCCTGTGCTTTGTCTCTATACTTATGGGTGGCAGCGCAATGCCCAGAGAGCCTGTGCTCACACTTATGGGTACTATTATGCAACACTAGGAGCACAGGGCCCTACTGCGCTATGTCCCTAAGCCTAACTCTCACCTCATTCTCCTATACTGTACCATCTCAGCTTCCTTACAAACAGAATGGGGTGAGAATTATGCCCAATGACCCCAAGGAACACCCTGACACCTGTTGATGTGTGAAGGGTGGGGGTAGGGTTGGTAACCCTAACATCGAATATATATTATAGACGTGTGGTTGCAACTCTATAGTTCGGGTTGAGTAGGCAGTTTAATGTTAACCCCCAAATTCTGCACTTTAATAACTTTGCAACTGTTCAACGGATTTGCCAAATTTGGAATGTGACTTCCGGTGATGTCATCCCGGTAATGGCAGCATAGTTGTATGGGCTCCTGAGCCTCCCCGAAATAATCTCCTCAAATCAGCGACTCCCAGTTAAAAATCTGTCAGAACCACAAGGAGACCTTTCTAGGATGCCGAAGAGAGGGGAAAAGGAAAAATTTAAGCCGGACAGCGAGGAGGATCAGGTCAGATTGTCAGACGGAGACTCAGGCAGTGAGGGCTCACTGACCTCATCATATCACAGCCGATCGAACAGCAAGCAGCTACCGCTGAATTCAATACAAAAACAGATGACCATGGTCTTATCTGAATTGCGGGACTTCAGAAAGGAGATGCGTTCTACAGCAACTACCCTCCGCACGAAAATCACTAAAATAGAGAATCGGCAGGGGGCCCTGGAAGAGCAAGCCACGG
This sequence comes from Neoceratodus forsteri, assembly GCA_016271365.2. NCBI lineage: Eukaryota > Metazoa > Chordata > Ceratodontiformes > Ceratodontidae > Neoceratodus > Neoceratodus forsteri. The sequence goes on from CM028132.1 coordinate 504,523,398, forward strand.
AGACAGATGGTAGGGTGGACTGCACAGAGTGTGCAATCACACAGCTGCATCAGGACATCCAAGGACTACAGACACAAGCAGAAGATGCTGAGAGCTGCAGCAGGTGCAATGACATCCAAATTTCTGGGGTACCAGAGGGTGCAGATGGACCCAACATGGTAAAATGTATTGCAAAACTTCTCCGAGAGGTGATACAACTTCCAGAGTCACTGACCCTTGAGCTGGAGTATGCTCATCTCACCCTCGGACCCAAGCCAACGCAGGGAGCCCACCCCTGAACCATCCTAGCACTGTTCCTCCGCTTCCAAAAAAAGAAAGCAGTCCTACATGCGGCTTGGAAACAAAAAGAGGTCATTTTTAAACAGCAATGTTTGTACCTTGAGAATGATTACTCGCCTGAAATCATGAGTCATAGAAAGCAGTATATTCTGGTAATGAGGGCTCTTAAACAGGCAGGTCTACGATTCCGTACACCATATCCTGCTAAAATGGTGGTTCACTTTCCGGAAGGGCATCGACATTTGAAAATGCTGCAGAAGTCATAGCGGAGCTACGAAACAGAAACATCGAGGTGCAGCAGGGCCCATCAGGCCAGAAGCAGTCCGTGGCTGCCAAGTTGTCACAGCGGCTCTGGAACGCGGGAGCTAAGGAGTCACACAGACAGCAGGGGCAGGCAACCATCAAACAGATTGCTGATACTCTTCACTGCCCACCACAGAACTCTCCCCACATGGCCTCCACCCCTCCAAGTCGGTCAAACAAAGGGCCTTCAAACTGAAATCCTGTGAGGCTGAACAACTTATGACAAAAGTCATGTTGATTTTGGGTCTCCCATGTTCTGGAGGTCTGGAGGACCACTGATTTAGGTATGAAAGTCAGAAGGGGACAATAAAGAAAAACTGTGAACCTCGCTGGAAAACTAACTGTTACCCGGTATCCAGTTCTCTCTTCAGAGACAGAATTTTCTCAGCACTCAGCTAAGTCCCAGTCTACTAATTTATTCCATCTCTTTTTTTTTTCCTTACTCTCTCTCTTTCTTTTCTCTTACTAACAAGTGTGGGGTCCGGGGATGGAGGGTGTGGTCCTGTATGGATCACTGGCCACAGCAGTTCCCCTCCTCTCTCCCTAAACCCCCCTTCCCTTCTTTCCCCAACTAAACCACCTAACTAAAACTTTCAAATGCTAGAGTGCTCTGAAAGCGATCTGCTGATCCCTTAACCAGTATGCTATCAAACTTGTGCCCATCTAGCGATGGTTAAAGCTTCCTCCCCTTAAAACTTTATTTCTTCCCTTTCATACTCCATAGACTTGACTGGGATGATGTACTTTAATTTAATTACTTAACCCTTCACTAACTATTAACCTGAAGAGGGACAATAAGTTGGACAATGCAGCCTGCATGAATAAAATTTAATCAACATTTTTTAAGCCATATGTACCAAATGGTAGGTCTGGGTGTAGGGATAGACACATAGCAGTGTTACTTGAACACAACTGGTAATACTACCTGACGTCAGTACCTGTAGCAGTTACCATGACCCCCCCTCCCAACAGCTTGGCACACCTTAAGCCCCCTTGGTGGCAACCAGGGCCGATGTGCCACATGGAATAGGACCTTTTGCATAAATAGGGCTGCTGGGTCAGGATGAGGACTGAGATTTTCACCCCCCCAGGCCAGAACCTCCCCCCCACATCTCTCTTCTAATACCTGAAATAATCAGTGGGGAGGACCAGAGATGGTGGTGACATCCCAACACTCCCCTCCTTTACTGACACCAGTGTTGTCAAACGCTCCTTACTCAATTGGAAGCACAGGTGAGTGTCTTGCACACCCACCATAGTCATGATTTATGGCCTGCTTGATGGAAGTATCACCTTTCAGTGTCTGATTAGACTTGCACTGTTGGCCCAGTTGGCCCAAATAGTTATTGACTCCCCTCGAAATTGGGAGTCGCAATCCTGGTTAGTTTACCCTAATGACCACAGGGTTAGTGGTCAAGTTCTTTTTATAGTCATTTTCCAAAAAGAGGTTTGCCAAAGGGCAATGGTTTTGAATATTTTTGAACCATGGTTTAATGAAAGATTGCTGTATGGTCACAGATTCCTACTCGATGAGAAAGAGATTAAGCATATAAAAGCGGTATCTGAGGGAGATAGAAATACAGATATTTTAAGTATTGTAAAAAATGTCTAATCAACATTTGAATGTTTACTCTCTGAATGTCAATGGCTTGGGAAGTCCCATAAAACGTACTAGGGTTCTGGGCCTTCTGAAAAAATCCAAAGCTGAAGTGGTATACTTCCAAGAAACACATATGACTCACACTGAGCATAACAAACTGAAGGGCAGGGGCTTTTCCCAGGTATTTTCCTCTGCTATGGGGACTAGAGGAAGAAGAAGGGTGTCGCCATTCTGATTTCAACCACACCCATTCAGGCTAAGTAAAGAATGGGCAGATTCAGAGGGAAGGCTAGTTATAGCACAGGGTTGGCTGCTGGATCAAGAGGTCACGCTGGCGAACATTTATCTCCCCCCAAGGGCAAATACGCCGACTATACTATTTTTATTGGATAAAGTAGTCACTATGACTAGGGGTACTTTGTTCCTGGTGGGTGATTTTAGTATAGCCCCATCCCCTTCTCTGGATACCACTAGTGCTAGGGGTGGTAGACAACCTGCTGCTCATAAGTTTTTCAGGCATTTTTTTCAGGAGATGGGATGGTTAGATGTGTGGTGGTCCCTGCACCTCGGAACCAGGGGCTATACATATTACTCACATGTACATGGTACCTACACCCATATAGATCATTGCTATACCCAAAAAGAGAATCTAGATAAGTTAATTGATGCCAAGCTGGGTATAATAGCACATGTAAACCATGCCCCAGTTGTCACCACCTGGGACTGGGGGTTGGAGAGGCACCATACCCGATGGAGGTTAAAGAGGTTAAACACAGTGTACTTAAAGAATGAACCATTCAGGGAATTCCTCAAGGAGAAAATAGAGGAGGTTATAAGGGAAAACTCACACCCAGATAGTACAGCATGTATGCGGTGGGACACCCTGAAGGCAGTCCTCAGAGGGCACCTAATATAGCATATGGCACAGCTAGCCAAAGCAAGAGTGCAGAGGCAAAGCTCCCTAGAGCAGGAGCTGCAGTTCTTCCAGATGGCACACCAACAGGGAGACACATCAGTTCTGGACCAGCTCAAATGAACCAGAAGGGAACTAGATGACATATGTATACAACAGACTGAAAAAGCCCTAGCCTTCCTAAAACAGAAATATGGAGAGATTGGCCCACGTGCCACTCACCTGCTGGCTTACAGACTCTGCAGCCAACGTAAAGCATCCACAATCACAGTTATAAAAGATCCCACTTCAGGCCAACTAGCTACTAAACTTAAAGATATTACACAATCCTTCATAAAATACTTTGAAGAATTGTATACTCCTGAACAGCACTCAACCGATTCCCAAATTAGTAGCTTTTTAAAAAGATTAGAGCTTCCCAAACTCAGGGAAGATCAGAAGGCTTCCCTGTTAGCCCCTATTTCTCCCACAGAACTGGCAGCAGCGATCACTCACTCAAAAACACAAAAGACTCCGGGTCCTGATGGATATGGGGCAGAATTTTACAAAAGCACAGCTCAAAACATTAGTCCCTTGATAGTGAATGCCTTCAATGAGGTACTGCAAGGTGACCCCCTTCCAGCTGGGCACATGTCACTATCTCCCTTATACCTAAACCAGGTCGTGACCTCCTTCAATGTAGTTCATATAGACCCATATCGGTCCTCAATGTAGATTATAAATACTTTACCTATATGATGGCCAGAAGACTCGATACAGTCCTGCCAACCCTGATCAATCTGGACCAGACGGGATTTGTCAGAGCTAGATCAACCACAGACAATACACGCAGAGCCCTGCATTTGGTACAGGAGATGAAAACTAAAGGAATACAAAGCGAACATTTCAGCTTAGATGCTGAGAAGACGTTTGATCGAGTGTCTTGGACCTTTCTCTTTACTATCATGAACAAGATGGGCTTCCTTCCAGATTTCACGAGTATCATCTAGGCTCTCTACACTTCCCCTCGAGCATGTGTCCGAGTCTCCGGACACCACTCAGATTTTTTTCTCCCTTAAGAGAGGCACTCGGCAGGGTTGCCCCCTGTCACCTGGCCTTTTTGCCATATTTATCGAACCCCTGGCACAGGCAATAAGAACAGCACCGGAAATTAGGGGAGTGGAATTGGGGGACACAGAACACCGGATCACCCTGTATGCAGACGACATCCTTCTTTTCCTCACGAATCCCTTAGAATCCATGCCAGCAGTGTTTGACCTTCTGAAGGAGTTTGGCAGTTGCTCAGGGTATGGGCTTAACACAACCAAGGCGGATTCCCTAACATTCCACTTCGATCCCCCGATGGCTTAAACAAAAATACCCATTTAGATGGAAACTAGACAAATTAAAATATCTTGGCATTTATCTGACACATAATTCAGGTGACACATACCACCAGAACTACGACTCATTTTTAAGTCAGATGAAATGAGACCTGGAGAAATGGGGTCTTCTACCACTAAATCTGACTCAAAGAATAGAAGTGGTACGGATGGTTCTTCTCCCAAGGGCTCTGTACCTATTCCAGAACGTCCCGGTAAGCCTCCCAATAAAAATGTTCCACAAATGGAATGCAGTAATTTCCAAGTTTATATGGGCTGTAAGACGGCCCAGAGTCCAGTTTAAGACTCTAATGCTACCTAAGGTAATGGGTGGCTTGGTACTACCAAACTTTAAATTATACTACTGGGCATCCCATATAACCTTCCTGATCTGACGAGCCACAAACACCACTAAAGCCAAATGGATAGAGATAGAGGAGGACATCCTCCCTACCTCTGAATGGGAGCAAGCCTTATACTACCGACCCCCCCAACCCCAAAGAAACTATTAGAAGCCTTGGTTGCACCATCAACTCCAAGCCTGGCATACTATCTGTAAAACCTTACATCTTATCCCCTACCTACCTTTATTAACCCCGATAAGCCTGTTAGAAAACTTCCAACCTGGTTAGTTGGATCATACCTTCAAGGACTGGAGGCATCTGCATTTAAACACCCTACCACAGTTCCTCAGAGGCACACAGTTTAAAACATTTGCGGATATCCAGCGAGAATTCAATTTAAGACACTCAGACTTCTTTCAATATTTGCAAATAAGGCATTTTTTCACTTCACTCCCCACCGGAACTCACAACCCAGAAGGATACCCACAACTGATAAAATTGATGATCCAGATGCTCCGTTCCAGTTGTCCGGCCCGTGCTATTTCAGTTATATATAAGGCACTGGGGGATACCATTGGGGATACCACGTACCCTATAACGGAAAAATGGAACACAGAGATGGGATCCAGCTTAACCAAGGAAGACTGGGATGCCGTTTGCTGTACTACCTCCAGACTGACCTGCTCTCATACTTGGCGGTTTTTCTCCTGGCAACTCCTGACTAGATATTTTCGCAACCCCTCTATTACCTCACATTTTGGTGGAGTATCCCTGGCTAGTTGCTGGAGTCTCTGTGGTGAGACAAATGCACATCACTCCCATGTATTCTGGTATTGCCCCAAACTGCAACCATTTAAAGACTCCCTCTTTTGGGAGCTGGAGGAAATCTGGGGCCCTGGGATTCCAATGACAGGGTTTTTTTTTCCTTTTCATATCTTTCCTCATGAGTTTAAGGGCCCCTATAGTGCTCCACTGCTGGGGATCCTGCTACTCGCTGCCAAAAAAGGAATAACTAAATGTTGGCTTACCAACATTATTCCCTCTACAGAATCCTGGAGGGGTATAGTGAATGGCATCTACAGATCTGAAAAGATTACCTACTCACTGAATAATAAATCAGAAGCCTGCGCTCTAAAGTGGAATAGATGGCTCATGTATATCATGACTAAGGAGCCAGCATTTGTCCCGTAACATGCAAATTCTCTATACATCACTCCTTCTAGGAAAAGATGGATACAGAGTGGAGACTAACACCATGGTCATATTGTAACACTATTCAGAAGGAACTGGGTATTTAACCTTTGACCATTAATTTAGAATATTTTAATAGTGCAAAAATAGCACCATCAGTGATGAAATGTTATGGAATATGATTCTCTGTCATTATGTTTAAAGCTGTTTTTCTTTTAAGATCAAAGGAACTGTGACTGTAAATAATTGTGAAAATTTCAATAAAAATTATATTTCAAAAAAAAAAAAAAAGAAATTTGTAATGTGTGGTCTTGGGGGCAGATCTCTTGCATGCCAAGTTTCCTTTCAGTCAGATTTACGGATATTGCTCAGTGCATCATTAAAAAATGTGTTTCTCGCCTTTTTTTGAAATTGGTAGGGTCATTTTGTGAGATCTCGCTGAGGCCACACTGTTTGGAACTTTGGTCTGAAATTTTCAGGGCAGAAAGAGGTTGTCACCATGAACAATCCAGTATTGGTTTGGTGAAAAAATATTTATCCATTCCAAAATTATTAAATTTTGGCATTTTGGGTTCTGAGCACGCTCAGTTCAATCTTTGGGATAGATGCACAGTTTCAAAAAGGGATTTAGGCTCTTTGAAAAGGGAATTGGCTCATGAAAAGGGATTTTGACAGCTCATGAAAAGGGATTTTTAAAGTTTTCTGTTTCTTTCCTACTTCACTACAAAGAAACGGTTAGGACTTTTGGCCTCAAATTTGCAGGGTACAAAGGGGTTGCCTCACAGATGTGATTTATGCTGATTTGGTGAAAATTTTTTCATCAGTTCCATAGTTATAGCATTCCAAAATTATGAAATTTCTTGTTGGATATCATTATGGTGGCACTTTGTGCATTAATAACTTTGCAGCTGTTCTTGAAATTTACATCAAATGTGGAATGTGCCCTCAAAGACAAATGGTCCCTTGATAAGCCAAGTTTCAGTTTTATTGGGAGTGCACCTCTGGAGATATACAATCCCAAAATGTGTACATACCCATTTTTTGTCAAATTCTTTCTTCGACTGTTTCACTTTGTGTATTAATAACTTTGCAGCTGTTCTTGCACTTTGCATGAAATTTGGTATGCACCCTCATAAACTAATGGTTCCTTGATATACTGAGTTTCATTTTGATTGGGAGTGCATGCCTTGAGATATGTAGTCCCAAAATGTGTACATCACCATTTGTTTATCTAATTCTTTGTTTCACATTTTGCACTTTAATAACTTCGCAGATTTTCTTGTAATTTGCATGACATTTGGAATGCACCCTCAAGGACTAATGGTCTCTTGACCTTCCAAGTTTCATTTTGATTGGGTGTGCACCTCTGGAGAAATGTAGTCCCAAAATGTGTATATCACCATTTATTGTCAAATTCTTTCTTCACTTCTATGTTAAGCTTAATGGTTTGTGCTTCAATAACTTTGAAAAGGTTCAGGTGATATGCATGAAATTTGCCATGCCCCATCATGAAGCAGACATCTCATGAAACTGTAAGTTTAGTATCAGTTGCATGTGAGGGCATGGAGATATAGAGTCCCAAAATGTGTAAGTCACCATTTTTTTTATGTTATACAGGCCCTCTATATTTTAGGGTCAGTGTAATTAGGGTTGCACTGCCCCTTCTATGTTAAACCAAAAATGTTTGCACTTTAATAACTTTGTTCATCCAATTTGTCTGAAATGTTGCATGTGCGGTCTTCTACCATAGATCTCTAGATCTCGCAAGTTGTGTTCCAGTCTTATGTGCAGTTCTGGAGCTGCGGAGTGCCAAAAAAAGTGCAAAACAACATTTGTTTGGCCATTTTTGACAAATACTTTGCTCATCTCTACAGCCTGAATGGTTTGTCTGTCTGGTCTGAGAATTTCAGAGTATATGGAGACTGGGTCAGGGAAGCGCCTTTTGAAGGTGTGGTGAAAAAATATTAATCGGTTCAAAAGTTATTAAACTTTAAAGTTTCCCATTCTAGCCTATGGGAAAAAAATGTATGTTCCTCTCGAAAGCACTTCTTGCTTTCGTGCACGTACCACGCACTTTCGCACAAGAAACATTGATTTGCATTTGGGACTTTCGCACAAGTGCGGGAACTTGCATGACAGTCCCACATCTGAACCAATGGTACTTGTGCAAAAGTGTGTGATTGTTTTGCAAATGTGTGTGGAACTTGCACGATAGTTCCATGGGTAAACACCCATAAAATCTAGTTTGTTTGCCACTTTATAGCAAAGAAATGATTAGGACTTTTAGGCTGCAATTTGTAGGGTGGCAAGCCCTTGCCCCACAGATGTGCCTTTTGCTGGCTTGGTAAAAACTTTACAATGGTTCCATAGTTACAGCACTCCAAAGTTGTGAATTCTCTCATAGGATAACACTGTGGTTGATGTGACACCTTTCCGCAGCAATATCTCGAAAACAGTTTGAAATATGGATTTATCGCGAAGCGTGTATGGAGGTTGCAAGGTCTTCAATACAACTGCAGTGGAATATTTTCCAAAGTTCCTATGATTACTGAGATATTGCAACTTTTGAGGCACAAGAGTTACCTGGAATGCTTCTGGGCCTGCACTATGTTTCTGTACTTATTGGTACATGGCCCTGCGCTCCCACATATGGATCCCATTATGCAATAATGAGAGCGCAGGGCCCTACATTACACTGTACTGGGAGCACAGGGCCCAGAGGACCCTGCGCACCAACATGGAGATGCAATATCATTAAAATATCTGTACACTGAGCAGGGCTGAGCCCACATGAAAATCAGAGACAATTGCAAAATGTATGCATGATCGGAGCACAGAGTCCTGAGGGCCTGGTGGTCCCACAACCACATGTGAATAACATTACACTTTCTAAAAAAAGAGAAATTCATTGCAAAAAACTCAAGAACAGGATCGACTCAGTTAATGCATCAGTTAGTGTTGATTATAGCAACAAAGTTTGAAATTAATGTTAGGTTACCACCTACCTCTCTTCAGACCAACAGGCATCGGTGTGTGCCTTGGAGTAGTCGGGCCTAACTCTCACCCCGTTTTCCTATACTCTACCATCTCAGCATCCTTACAAATGGAATGGGGTGAGAGTTAGGCCAGATGACCCCAAGGCACACCCCAACACCTGTTGGCCTGTGGAGGGTGGGGGGTAGGGTTGGTAAACCTAACATCAAATTTCCAAACTTTTGTCGCTGTAATGACAGCCCTAACTGATGCATTAACAGAGTTTTTTTGCAATATATATATATATGTATATATATACACAGTCAATTTTGGTTGTGTGCACATGGTTGGGGACCACAATTTATATGCACACAACCGAAAATGCACTTTTCCAAAACGATAGTTCATTAAATCCGATACGGGCTTTGCTGTTACTGGTGAATAACAAGCCATCAGGCTAAAATGCTGTGCAAAAGTATTTATTGTTAACATTTAAAAAGTATTTGAAGTACTGTTCTGCCTTTTAATAAAACAAAAAATAAAAGAATAAATACCGAGATCTAATTTTTAAAGTTAAAGTTAATGTGCAACAATTAATCACAGCTGCTCATTTCATAAAGCCAGTAATCTTTGCTTACAGAAAGGCTCTTCCCTTTTTTGAGGAGAATATGCCTTGACAGTGTTATTCTGTGTTCCCATTTACTCTTTCTGTCTTTCAGGCAGCCACTTGACCAGTCACTCAGAACTCTTACACAAGTGATACGGTTCTAAGGCAACAAAACAGCTGCAGTCACAGCAAGGTCATAAACTCATATGAGCTGTGCTGCCCAGCTGTTATCACCAAGTCTAGCCGCATCAAAGCAATTAGCGGTTTAATTGAGTTATAGAGTATTGGGGTTATAAAATTGCACCTCTGAGAAGGTGCAATTTACTGTTAATTAACTGACTGCCACACTAAGTGCACAGATAAAAAAGGTACACAGGTGGAAAACTGTGTGCACACAACTGAATTGTTTTGCATTACAAGCATAGGGAATGAATCGGGACCGGGAGGATGTGTGCACATACTGTAAGTGGAATGTGCACACATCTGAAAGGCACACAGGTGGAATAGACTGTATATGAATATACCTCAACACATCACTATATATATATATATATATATATATATATATATATATATACACATACACAAATAGAGGCACAGTCACACCTCTATAGTTAGGATGTGCAATCCCATGGTGTAGATCTCCTGATGAGCCAAGTTTTGTTTCGATTGGATGTGCTGTTTTCCTGTAGTGCATAGTGAAAAAAGTGCATTTTTCGCTTTTTTTTTTTGCCACTTTTTGCTGATTTTTGTCCATCGCACTGCAGCCACACCATTTGGAATTTTGGCCTGAAATATTTAGGGTAGAAAGAGATTGTCCCAAGGAATAAGTCAGCATTGGTTTGGTGAAATAATATTAATCTGTTCCAAAGTTATTCAATTTTAAACCTTCTGGTTCTGAGCATGCTCAGTTCAGTCTTTTGGATAGGTGTATTTTTTGCGAACAAGGATTTGCCTCACAAATGGGGATTTTGACTGCTCATGAATGGGGATTAATTAAATCCCCATTTGTGAGAAAAAAATACCTGCTCATAAGCTGCCATCTTGTTTTTACTTTTTGCTCAAAACAAACTCTTGTATCTTGCCCCACGGATGTATTTGTTGTAAACAACTGTATGGATTTTGTTCAGGGCAATGCCCTCTACAAACTCATGCCTTTGGTTTCCCTCACTGTATGAAAAAAAAGGCAGTTTTTTGCTATGGGTAATCCCCATTCATCAATCACTTCCGATCCCTGTTCGTCAGGTGTCAAAATCCCTATTCATCAGTCGATCCCTGTTCATGAGCTGTCAAAATCTCTGTGAGATAAGGGCCAGATGGCCCTATCTCATGAATGGGGATCGGCTAACAAATGGGGATTTTGATACTTTACGAATGGGAATTATACAAACAAAATTCCCATTCATGAGGTGTCAAAATCCCCTTTCGTCAGCCGATCCCCCATTCGTGAGGTGTCAAAATCCCTGTTCGTGAGATGAAGACCAGATGGTCAGATATAGCCATCTGCTCATGAGAGGAAGACCAGATGGTCAGATAGGGTTATTTGGTCCTTATCCCACCTCATGAACATAGATTGGCTGGTGAAAAGGGATCCACAATGGTGGATTTCCCCAAATAATGGCCCCAGTACTTATTCTTTGAATGACGACATCTGGGTGCCCAATCCCCATGTCGGTATGTATCTCCCCCCCACCCACTAATATGGCACACTAGGAGCCCACCCCAGTGTGCCAAATATATATGTATTTTGTTTTATTTAATTTTAATGCTTCCGACACTGGGATGCCCACTCCCGGTGTCAGATGATGCCCCCTTCCCAAAACCGGTAGTCCTCAATTGCCGACATGGGGTGCCCAATACCTATGATGAAAGGTACCCCCACAATATGGCACTCTAGAAGCCCACCCCAGTATGCCCAAATGTGCATTAATATTTTAAAATCCCTGTAAATAAAGAAAACCATCCCACAGCATCTTTAATTTGTTTTTTAATCTGCAAAAAAGAAAACGGTCCCTCATCATCTCCCCAGTCCCCTCCCCACCCTCCCACTGAGCATCCACCTTCGCACCCTTACCCATACATACCTCCGAGATCGGGAGTAGTCTTCTTTGGACCAGGACACATCTGAACTCTTCAAAACCGAACCGCAAACTGAAGAATCAAAATTAAGCACCGATATAATGGTAGTCAATGGGGTTTCAACTTAGATTGATATCACAACCATTTTAGGGAGGTTTTGGTCTAAATTTTCGCGGTTTTGATCTCAATTATGAACACTGGCACTGTCATTTGTTATTCGTCCCGAAAGGTGATTTTGCAGTTGCTGCGTGGAATCACTTGGGGCTGATTAATGAAATGACAATGCCACTGTTCATGAGGTGGGGTCCCAAAAAGCCTATGTTGCAAATTTGGTGAAGCAAAATCCAAAAACTGGCTGCGTTATGAGCATGCATTGCGTAGTTTCTACACATGCTCATAACTTTTCCAATTCTTTATATTTTCACTCCAGATTTTCAACATTACCATTTTTTCATACCACCTCATGAACAGTACAGCTGTAATTTTTTAAATCTTGCTAAAAATGTTTTTCCACATCTGTGGCACAAAATGGCACTACAGTTGCGCAGAATTACATTTGACAGGGATTTGAAAGTTTTCTGCACTGGGTACATGCAGTGAGGTGATAAGAAGGTTATGCTGAACATTTGGGGTAAAAATTATTTAAAGATGGCTCAGTCATGACTATCTGTTGCAATTTCACTATGCATGCTCATGTCTTAATGTGTTAAAGTGCAGGGGCCAGAGACCCCTGTGTTTCAACAGCTACACAGCTGCATACATATGTGCATCCGTGGAGGGATAGGAGCACAGGGTCCAAAGGACCCTGCGCTCCCACTGTGACATACAGATACTGTTGTACAATCTCGATGGAGGGAGGTCCCACTGTGAAAAATGGATACTGTTGTACTATCTGGATGGAGAGATGGGAGAACAGGGTCCGAACCCACCGTGACATTTGGATACTGTTGTACTATCTGGATGAGAGATGGGACTCTGCACTCGCACAGTAAATTAAATATACTATTATACTATCTCAAAAAGTGAGGAAATAAATTGCAAAACAATTCATTCATGCATCAGTTAGGGTTGAAGCAACAAAACTATGGAAATGAGGGGTTAAGATTGAGTCCCTTAGTCCCACCCTAACACCTCACCCCCATCCTCCACACACCAGCAGACATCGGGGTGTGCCTTGGGGTCATTAGGCCTAACTCTCACCCTATTCTCCTATACTGTACCATGTCAGCCTGTTTACACATGGAATGAGGTGAGAATTGGGCCTAACAACCCCATGGCACACCCCAATGCCTGTTGGTGTGTGGAAGATGGGGGGTGGGGTGGTAAGGTGGGGAGGTTAGGGGCTCAAACCTAATGCCTCATTTCCATACTTTTGTCACTTCAACCCTAACTGATGCATTAATGAAGTTTTTGCAATATATATGTATATGTATGTATGTATATATATATATATATATATATATATATATATATATTTATACAATGTATGTTTTGGGATAAATAAGAGTGTAAAAAATGATATCTGAGCTGGCCAGTGAAGATAACATTTTTATCTTCATGTTCCTATATGTCATACATTTATCTCCACGTTCCTATACATCATCACAATGAAACTGAAATAATTTCCTGTTGCTGTCTACTGCCCGCAGCTGTCTCGCTACCCCACCCCCCCATGCAGCACCCCCCCATGCAGCTGTCAATCATCTGTGAAATTATCTGGTTGATCCTGCCATTATTTTCGATGAAATTCATATTTTAAATGCTTATCTGGTTGATCCTGCCACTCTGAGCACTTTCACTTTCTGTGTAAATGTAGCATGGTCGAGCACTATTCTCACTGATGAGCGCTATATTCTGTGAGGTTTTCTAGTAGTTGGAAAAGTCAGAAAACACTGTGCTTTATGCACAGCTTAGTGTTTCTTCACTGAACAAAAGCTGCCGACTGCACACAGACTGAAGCGAGTGAATTTGAGACTTTGGAACTGTAGAGGGAAGCGCAAGATACTCGGCAGTGAAGAAACAACAGTAAGCTGTGCATAAAGCACAGCGTTTTCTGACTTTTTCAACTACTAGAAAACCTTGATATCAGACCAAAACATCAAATGGTGTGGTCACAGCGCCATAGGGAAAAACATGTCAAAAGCGGCAAAAAATTTGTTTTTTAGCACTTTGCTGTGCAAAACCCATAAGTCTGACCAAAACACAACTTGGTAAATCAAGAGATATACCATATCAGACCATACATGCCAACTTTTGTGCAAATCTGTTGAACGGTTTGGGGACTAGGATTTTGTCAGCTTGTGAAAGGGGATTGGGTTTTCGAATCCTCTTTCATGAGGTGACAAAATCCTAGTCTGCGAGCTGTCAAAATCCCAGTCCATGAGCTGATCCTCTTTTGTGAGGCAGCAAAATCCTTGACCGTCACTTAGGGACCAGATGACCAAAATCTGACGGTCAAGGATTTCTCACGGATGGTGATTTTGATAGCTCATGGATGGGCATTGATCTGACAGTCGGGGATTTTGCTACCTCATGAACCAGGAATTTTTAAACTTTTAAAAACTTTACCACTGCATTATAACTTAATGGTTTGGTCTCTTGACTTGCAATTTTCAGGGTATTAAGGGGATGCCTTAGAGATGTGAATTATGCTATTTAGGTGTTGGAAAGTTAAGCGATTCCATAGATATGTCATCATGAAGTTGAGATTTTTCCCACAGGATAACATTGCAGTGCCTGTGACGCCTTTCGGCGCCCGTATCTCGAAAACGGTTTGCCATACGGATTTTTTGTTGCAAGAATTCTTAGTCCCCCTACAGGTTGAAAAGCCATGAATACTATGAATTTTGAATTCTGTTTTCTACCTTGTATGGTTACTGAGATATTTGTAAAATAGTATTCCAATTGTTCATTTTGAGGTCCATGGGCCAGTATTACCCCCTCAAAGTTAGCACCCACAGCCCTTTTTGGTGCCTGTATCTCATAAATGATGCGAGATATGGATTCAGTCAATTTATGTTGTGTGCAGTGCTTGTTGTCACAATTACAACAACACTAGAATTTTTTTTCTAGCTGCTACAGTTCCCGAGATATCGGCAAATTAGTGTTACAAGGGTTTCTTGCCTCATAGAGCTGCTGTACGGCTCTGTAGCTATACCTAAGTGGGAACACAGGGCCCAGACAGCCCATGCTCCCACAGATGCATATCATTATGCAGAAATTGGCAGCTTGGTGGGGCCCTGTGCTCCCATCAACACATTCTATTTACTACTTATATTACACGTTTTCAAAAAGTAAGGAAATTCATTGCAAAAAACTTCATTTACTGCATCAGTTAGTGTTAAAGCAACAAAAGTGGGGAAATGAGATGTTAGGGTTGAGCCCCTAACCCCACCACCACCCCATCCTCCACAGACCGACAGATGCCGAGGTGTGCCATGGGGTCATGAGGCCTAACTCTCACCCAATTCTCCTTTACTGTAGCATGTCAACTGGTTTACACATGGAATGGGGTGAGAGTTTGGCCTCATGACCACATGGCACACCCCAGCGTCTGTCGGTCTGTGGAGAATGAAGTGGTGGGGTGGTAGAGGGGTTAGGGGCTCAACCCTAACTTCTCATTTCCCCACTTTTGTTACTTTAACCCTAACTGATGCATTAAACAAAGTTTTTTGCAATGAATACTATATATATATATATATATATATATATATACACACATATATATATACACATAGACATGTTTCCAGATATATCTTAAGGGTATCATGTCAGAAAGGCAATCCAATGTGAGCAACTCACAAATGAGCAAGTCATATTGAGCGAAGTGGGGAATGACTACCCTGCAAGGGTAGCGACCTGGTCGACAGCGACCATGGAGAAGGGTGACCTGAAGGCAGGAATAGTGAGGGGAAGGGGCAGGAGAGGAGAGAGGATTTCTGTGGGGCAGTGTTCCTGGTGCTGCTGAGCCAGCCCATGTGGTGTGGTGGTTAGGGTGGCTGGCTCTGGCAGAGGAGGTTTGGGGACTGGATGGGGATAAAAATGTTGCTGCTACCTGCAGCTCTTTTTTTTTTATATTCTTTTTGGGAGTCTCACCCCCCTCCCCGACATGCACGCCCCTGGAGCTGAGAATCCTTCAGTAGGGGGGTGTGGGAGGGCGAAGCCCCCCTGTGAAGGGGGTGTGTGGAGGGAGCTGCATAAACATTGAAAACTACTGGCTGGACTTCTGGTGATGTCATTCCCACAGAAGCACCTTGAGCTCATAACTCCGTCTCCTCTAAGGCTTTAATGACTCTAAACTCTACATCCAGAAGCTCAAGGTCAGGGCAAACAATAATATTTGACTCTGAGATGCCAAGAAGGAAACCTGACCTGCCAAAAATGCTATCAAACCCCGAGAATCCCGATGGATGGGCTACAGACAATGACAACTCACAGATCTTGGGCCGCAATGGGTCCATGAGGGCCAATTTGCCAACTGCTCCAAACTTTGCCAAACAAATGAACATTGTACTCCAGGAGCTCTGTGACTTTCGGAAGGAGGCCTGTACTACCTTTGCAGCATTCTGGACGGATATTGGGAAAATGAAACGGCCTCTCGACTCTCTAAAGGAACAGACCACCCAAACAGACACCCACGTGGACTGCATGGAGTGAGCTATAGTGCAATTTTACTGTGCCATCCAGGAACTGCAGGAGAGGGAGGAGGACGCAGAGGCCTGAAACCGCAGGAACAATCTCAGGGTTTCAGGCTTCCCTGAAGGATGTGAGGGCAATAATCTTATTCAATTCCTGCAGAAGTTTTTGAAGTCCAAGCTAGATCTCCCCCAGATCTGTACAATGGAGATCGACCGCACTCACTGTGCCTTGGGCCCACAGCCCAGCCCATCCAATTGCCCACACTCCATGGTTCTCCGCTTTCTGTGCCACCAGGAAAAGAGGCTCATTTTACACAAATCATGGCAGCAAGGGGATCTTACATTCCAAGAGCATTGCATCTATGTTGATAACGACTAACCCACCCCCACAACTGCAGCTCATCACAGGGCTTATGCCTCCATTCTCAGAAAGCTCTGGGAGGCCAAAATAAAATTCCAGACTCCATACCCCTCTGAGCTGACAATTCATTTCTCAAAGGGTCCCAGAACATTTGAAATAGCCAAAGAGACTGCCCAAGAACTCTGCAGCTGCGGCATGGAGGTCTTGGCCCTGAAACAGTCCAATCCATCCCTTGCATGTAAGCTGGCTTGGCAGGTCTGGAATCAGCTACCATCCAGGGAAGAGCATTGCAGAAATGCCACTTCAGAAAATCCAGCAAATCGTGGCAGGCCTAAAGAAACAGACAAAGGATTCACCTTCAAGAACAGCCACGCATCAGCCTGTCAAATGAATGGACGCTTCCTAGCCTGCTTATTTTTCTCTCCTTACAGGTGAGCCAGTTCTTACTTCCCCCTTTGAGTTGCCTAGTGCTCACAGCGGTCTGGTTTCCCACCTCTTCCCCAGATTCCCTCCTCCTCCTTTCCTGTGCATGCCATGTAAGCCAGTCCGGGGATTGGGGGGCTTGTCTCAATCCATCCCCCCCCAGCCCTAGATAACATGGGCCAGGACTGTGCGGGCGATTGCCCAGTGTGACACTGGGATCTCTGTTGGGGGGTGTCGGGGTCTGGGTGGTGGAATAGGCACTGCCGCTATGGGGAGGTGGGACTGGTTCTTCACTAGGCCCCTGCTGCCCTGACGATTGGGCCTGAGACAGATCGGTGGCACCTTCCATTTACTGAATTTGTCTGGCTATTGAATGGCCCCAGTGGCTGCTGATTTTGCTCCTTTCACCTTCTGGACATGGGGCTACTACCGCGCAGCTCTACGGGTCCTCGACATGCCTGCTGAGGGTCCTGGGCCTGTGACCCAGAAGGGTGCATAAATTAGATCATTCACCTTGGCACTGGATGAGTCGGCCCCTTCTGGTCCCAAGGTTGGTGCTCCATGGTCCAGATTACGTTGTCTGCCATCGTGGACCCTCCTTGAGTTATATTTCCTCTGTTTTGAGGTGTTTTGGGCTTGTGGGCATTGTCTGCAGGGTGGGTTGGGGGCTGGCTCATCTCCTCCTCCCTGGGCGCTCTCCCGTGGCCTGTGAACTTACTGAGGCCCAGCACTCAGCAAATAACCCCCAGTAGCCACTGTTTTCTGGCCACTTATACAAATACTGTAATTGAGTTTGAAATTGTTAAACATGTTTAAAATCTATCGCCTTGGAGGAGTCAAGGCATGACTACATCCCCTACCCCCCCTTTTCTCTGGACGTCTACGTCTAGTGCCCTCAGGTAGGGACAGACCACACTTGGTACAGCTTGGATGCTAGGTGTTTTCAGCACCTAGCCCCCATGGAAGCCACCCCTAGTTCAGCAGGCTCTGCCCAGTTGGCAAATGCCTGCGTAGTTACTGTTCTCCCCTTACTCTTACTGGCAAATGCCTGCTTAGTCATTGTTTCCCCACTGTTTCCAATTTTCCTGTTAGATATTCCCCCTCTAGGTTTCATGTTCGAGGGTTTGTTCTCTCACTTCTCTACAAGAAGTCACTATGCCTGGCCTGGAGATTTGGTTCAGGGCTCGGTTACAGGCTTTAGCCTGGGGGTTATGATATTTAAACCATATAAGCACATCTTGTTTTTGTTCAGGCATAAGTATGTCTAGTAAACATGTCAAACTTTATTCTCTGAATGTTAATGGATCGGGCAGCCATATAAAACGCACCAGGATAATTTAGTTGTTAAAGAAGAGTCAGGCTGAGGTTGTATATATTCAGGAGACCCGCTTGTCAGCTGACAAACATAAGAAATTGGTTGCAGGGGTTTCACTCAGGTCTTCTCTTCTGCATTCGGGAGAGGGAGAAGGAGGGGGGGTCACCATACTGGTTCCCAGTCACACACTCTTTCAGTCCACAATGGAATGGGTTGACCCAGAGGACTGTCTGGTCATTGTACAGGGGCAGTTACAGGATCAAGAGGTGACCCTGGCAAATATATACCTCCCCCCTGGTGCCAATGTCTCAACCATCCAACACCTCCTTAACAAGATTGTGGAATTGACCAAAGAGATGCTGATTCTGGTGGGAGACTTTAATATAGCCCCTAGCCCCAGTTTGGATTCCACAAACTTCTCCGGGGTAAACAACCTGCCCCTCACAAATTCTTTAAATGTTTTGTACAAGAGGTGGGGTGGCCGGATGTGTGGCAATCCCTCCATCCCAGGGGTAGAGGATACACTTTTTACTCTGCAGTACATGGTACTTATACCCATATCAACCACTGCTATACTCAGAAGGAAAGTCTGGGAACAATAGTAGATGTCTCAATGGGAGATATTGCTCACTCTGACCATGTCCCTTTGGTTATTTCATGAGACCTGGGTCTGGAGAGGCATAACATCTTTTGGTGGTTTAACCTGATCCACCTCAATAATGAATTCTTTAGGGAGTTCCTGAGTGACAAACTCGAGGAGATCTTGGAGGACAACACCGACCCAGAAATCTCCCCTCCCATTATATGGGATACCCTGAAGGCAGTTCTAAGGGGGCACCTAATTTAGCATACAGCCTCCCTTGTGAGGATTTGAAAGGAGAGGTGCATATATCTAGAACAGACTTTGCATTTTCTGCAGTCTACACACCAACAGGGGGACCACTCTGTTGCCGCCCAGCTTACACAGGTTCGGAGGGACTTGGACACCCTCTTCACCCGGCAGACAGAGATAGCACTCACTTTTTTGAGGCAGAGATATGGGGAAATAGGTCGACGAGCATCCCGCCTATTAGCTTATCGCTTACATAGGCAACGTAAACTCTCAACCATAGCGGCAATAAAAGACCCTGCCTCAGGTACCCTTCACACAAAGCTCAGTAACATTACTCAGGCATTCTGTAACTACTATAAAACCTTATACACCCCTGAACAGCCAGCAGCCCTGGCTGCTATTGACACCTTCCTGTCGACTCTGCATCTCCTGGGTCTGAGTCAGGACCAACAACAGACTCTGATGACCCCCATCACCCCCATGGAGTTGGCTGCAGCCATATCCAGATCCAAAACCATGAAAGCCCCAGGCTCTGATGGCTACAGGGTGGAGTTTTATAAATGCACTGTGCAGTCAGTCCACTCCTACTGTGGGACTACAATGAGGTCATACAGGGGAGTTCCAGCCCCCCCCAAGCTGATCATATGCTGCGGTTTCCCTTATCCCTAAGCAGGGAAAGGATCCCTTATTATGCAGCTCCTACAGATCGATCTCAGTCCTCAATATGGACTACAAATATCTTATGTCCATCCTGGCTTGTCACCTCGACTTGGTCCTCCCCACCCTGATTAATCTTGACCAGACTGGCTTTGTGAGTTCCAGATCCACAACAGACAATACCGAAAGAGTGCTCCACCTGGTCCATGAAATGCAGACCTAAAAAGCTCCTTCTGTCCTTCTCAGTCTAGACGTTGAGAAGGCTTTTGATAGAGTCTCCTGGCCTTTTCTTTTTTCCACCATGGCGAGGATGGGTTTTTCTTCCCCTTGTATTGCCATAATTAAAGCATTTTATGCCTCTCTACAGGCCTGCATTAAGGTCTCGGGACATCACTCTAGTTACTTCCCTCTCTTTAGAGGTACTAGGCAGGGCTGCCCCCTCTCTCCCAGACTCTTTGTCATTTTCATCAAGACATTAGGCCAGGCAATAAGACTCCCATCAAATATCAGGTGTTTGGCTGGGGGGGATGGAACACCACATTGCCCTGTGTGCGGGTGATGACGTACTTTTCCTCTCAGACCCATCCCAGTCTATCCCTGCAGTGTTTCAAATCCTCAAGACTTTTGGGTCATGTTCAGGATACAAGCTTAACACCTCTAAAACTGATGCCCCTGTGTTTCACTATACTCCCCCGACCCTCCAGCAGGCCTACCCATTTCAACGGGATCATGCTAGACTGAAGTACCTGGGTATCTGTCTATCCCATAATGCACATAATGCAATGCAAAATAATTATGACCCCTTCTACACCCAGCTCCAGCAAGATTTGGCCAAGTGGAATGTCCTTCCCTTGAACTTATGCCAGAGAACAGAGGTCATCCAGATGGTGGTTTTGCCTAGGGCCCTCTACCACTTTCAGAATTTATCATTGCACTTACCTACAAAATTATTCCGTATTTGGAATAAGACTCTGCTTGAATTTATCTGGTCAGGTAGGTGCCCAAGAGTGAAGGTCACCATTTTCTCTCTCCCCAAAAAACAGGGAGGCCTTGCCTGCCCAATCTGCTGGCTTTATAACTGAGCCTCCCACCTATCTTTCATTCTTGCTAGATACATGAGGGCCTCCCCACAATCTGGAGGGAAATAATAGAGGAGCTATTCCCCTATGATGAAATGATTAGGGTTACTCTCACAAGACTACTCCCCACTTGGGCCAGACCCCCTCCCAGCCCCTGGATTCAGCTCCAGGTCAGAACCTGGAATGCAATCTGCAGGCACCTTTCCTTCTCTTCATTCCTGATGTTACTTTGCCCGATTACTCTGCTGGAGAACTTCCTCCCTGCCCAGTTGGATCATACATACCGTAGTTGGGGCCGCTTGGGTCTCTCCTTTCTCTTTTAATTTCTAAACGGTCCCATCTTTAAGACATTTCAGGAGATGCTCCATTCCCATGAGCTATGTCAGACAGATTTTTTTTAGTTAGCTTCAACTGAGACACTATTTTTATTCCCTTCCTACTCTGGCCCATCACCCTAATGGATACGACCCCCCCCCTCTGATCACACTCCTACAGGGTCTCCTTTTCTCTACAGGGCTGCCACACATGATTTCTGTGATATACGAGGCCCTCCTGGGCACAGTAGAGGAGCACCCCAGGCAGATCCTTGACAAATGGAATGAGGAGTTAGGAGCAAGCATCATGCCTCAACAATGGGACATCAGTTGCCTTGCCATGTCTAAACTCACATTTTCTCATACCTGGCATCTCTTCTCCTGGCAACTCCTTATCAAGTATTTTCATACACCAGCCATTACTTCCCATTACCTCACTACTGGCTCGCCGCACTGCTGGTGCCAATGTGGCTACCCTGTAGCACATCACTGTCATGTATTCTGGCTGTGCCCTAGGCTACAGACTTTTCTGGCATCCCTAGAACAAGATCTGGGGACCTGGTTTGGTCAACCTATCCCCCTCACCGGGGAATTCTTCATACTGCATATATTCCCTCCAGACCTCAGAGACTCCCACATACGTTACCTCTTGGGAGTAATCCTTCTGACTGCCAAGAAGGCCCTAACGCAGTGCTGGCTCACAGTCCCAATTCCCACAGTCTCAGATTGGAGGGACATAGTCAATGGCATATATAGAAATGAAAAGATCTCCTTTTTTCTGAATGACAGATCAGAACTTTGCCCACTGGGATGGAATAGATGGATCTTATAAATATGTTATGTCCAAAGATCCAACCTTCATTCCTTAAAGAATCAAACTACTTGCTGGGGCTGGGGTTGGGGGGCTTCCTTGGGTGGATGGCCGGGGGGTCCCAGGATTGGGAACATTTAGAGCTGGGAGCCTGAATTCACGTGTATAATGTGCTGCCTTATACAATGTTGTATTGCTAGCCTGTTTCTGCATGTATCTGTCTATGAACTTTGTGCCAGAGCTACCTATGTCCTGTATCCCTGTATGCATAAACTGACTCTTATCGATGAATTTGTGACTGCTTGTACCCTGTCGTAAATGAAAAAAATGGTTAATAAAGAATACAGTATATTTACAAATAAAAGAAAACTGCTGGCTGGAAGTAGTGTCGCCGGTTTGTGTATATCACCAAATTGCTTTTCAGTGAGATACACTCACTGCAATAGCAATTGTGCTTTTGCGTTCACTCTTATGACATGGAACCAATTAGTATTTGCAGAATTCAATGAGACATGGCTAAACTTGGCGCACACACACATACTGCGTGTGCTGCGTCTTAGCCTTTTACACACTTGTTTTATTTGTTAATGTTTTTATGGACTCTAATGAAAACCCCATTTATATGCAAGTGTAATTTTACTCAGTAAGATCTAAAATAAGTGTATTTAATAAACATATATTTTCAATATATTAGAGATGTATACTCTGAGATATATTTCATATAAAGTTTTATTTATTTAGTTATTGACGTCTTGGCTACACCTGTGAGCAGATGCTCATTGAAAGATTTCATGTCAAATACATTAACAACAAGGGAAAAAAAAAGACTGAGAACAATTTACAGATAATACAATGAGAGTTCAGAAAACAGATAATTAGAGTATTAAACATAACAGGTACAAAAAAAAAACAACCAGGAACAGGTAAGCTGCAGCATTGTACAAAGTATGCCTGTGTCAGTAGGAGGAGCAGGAGAAGGAAGAGGGAAGAGTGGCAGGATAAGCATGGCAGTGTGGGAAGAGGCAAGAATTTGCCTAGCCCAAGGAATAGGGACTGGGAAGTGCTGCTGGTAGTCAATTGGTGTGTGGGGTGTCTAGCAGTGGCACCTGCAGAAACTTCTGTCAATAAGGTGTTGGCACAGTCTAAGTTTGAAGGATCCAAGAATAGTAGCACCAGAGATATCAGGAGCTAGCCCATTTGTCCAGAGTGATGCACGGTAGGAGAAAGCACATTGTGCCATGGATGTGCATATCTGGGTACATGGAAGGCTTGTGTGGAGGAGCGCCTGGTTTGTCTGGTGTTTGAGGTAGGGACAGTAGGTCCTGAGCTCTAGGAGGAAGCCGGTTTAGCATAGCCTTTTTGTCGAGAAGGCAGGTTTGCTATCTTATTCTGTTGTTAAGTTGGAGCCAGCCAGCGCAGGTATAGAGTTCGCAGGTATGGGTTAGTTTAGGTGCATTTGAAAGCAAGCCACAGGCTTTATTTAGGGCAACAGCAATGCAGATCCATATATTACCAGATCATAATCTATAAGGGATACAATTGAGCTGTTAATTGCCAGATTCAGCACTTCATGTGTGAGATAATGCCTGTGTCAGTAGAAGATGCTGGTTCTGGTGTTGATGGCTTTGGCAGTGTTGTCAATGTGCTGTGTGAAGCACAAGGAGGAGTCAATTGTAACCCCCAGGTATTTGAAGTGTGGGACAAGTTCCAGGGTGCTGCCATTGTCATTCCATATTGCCAAGGGGTAGTTTTTTAGATTGTTTTGGGCTGTTGCATAGAGCATGGTTTTGGTCCTTTTGTAATTCATGACCAGCTTTTGTTCTGTGAACCATTTTTTGGCTGATGCAAAGCCACTTTGGACATCTGTTTTGAGGAGTTCCAGGCATGGATTGCTGGCAAAGATTACTACATCATCAGCATATAAGAGCATGCAGCACAGGCAAGTGGCCGGTAGTTTGTTTAAGAAGACACTAAATAGCAGCGGTCCCAGTATTGACTCTTGTGGTACACCAGATCGGACAGGTCAGCTATTGGCTAGGACATCACCAATCCTAACTTGTTGGGGTGGAGGCTCAGGTAGCTGCTAAACCAGTCCATGGTTTCGGTTGCAAGTCCAATTTCAGAAAGTTGCTCGAGGAAGAGGGCATGGTAAACCATATCAAAAATCTTTGATAGGTCAATGAAGGATTCCCCTACTAGGTGGCCTTTTTCCCAGGTGTTATTGATGAACCCGATGAATTCTAAAAGGGCCGTGATGGTACTGTGGCCACC
Source organism: Neoceratodus forsteri (assembly GCA_016271365.2). NCBI lineage: Eukaryota > Metazoa > Chordata > Ceratodontiformes > Ceratodontidae > Neoceratodus > Neoceratodus forsteri. The sequence continues at coordinate 504,547,748 of CM028132.1, forward strand.
CCAGAACCCATGTTGCACTGGACAGAGGAGCTTGTGTTGGTTAAGATAGTCCACCATCTGGTCAGCCATAATCCACTCCAGCACCTAAGAGAGTGGTGGGAGTATGGGGATTGATCTGTAATTGTTGTGTAAAGTTCAGTCCCAAGTTTTATGTACAGGAGTTACTGTGGCAGACTTCCATCTTTGAGGGAATTGAGAATGGCAGAGGGAGAGGTTAATTATTTTTGTTAGTGATCTAATTATTTTGTCCAGTGTCAGGTAAATGAATTTGAGGTCCAGTGAGTCCCCACTATGCCTTGACTTTCCTAGGACCTTTTCTACATATTTTCTTGCGTCAGTGAAGTTGTGTATCTGTGTTAGGATAGGCAGCAGGTAGGGCTTCCTTTCCCAGATAGGGTTAAGCAGCTCTCTCAGTGAAGGTGGAGATGGTAGACTGGAAGTTAGCCAGGGAGGCAGAAAGCAGAAGTAGTTATTTAACAAAAAACAGATTCATGCTACCTGGATTGACAGTGGAGAGCAGAGGAATATGAGGGGACTTGCATATTAAAACCACTCTATGAGAGGGAGGAGGGGGTGTTGCACCTTTAAGAGCAATTGGTGTGCCTTTAAGACAGTCAGTGAGAGGGAAGAGTGGGAGGGGACTAGTGAGAAAGTCTATTTAAAAGAGTGTCAGGACAGGGGTGGGATGGTGGGCCAAAAAACTACTGTGAGAAGCAGCTCTGGAGAGATTGGAGAGATTAATTTCAGCTCCAGAACTCCCACTTCTGCACAGCTTAAAACTTAATTTGATATAAGCTGCAGTTCTCCACTTTCAGTAAAGCTTAAAGCTTAACTTTATTCAAGCACCAGATCTCCTGTTTCTGCAATGCTAAGACTTAATTGTACTTAAAATTAATTGAAAGTAGCCAAAATACAGTAGTTAGAAATGAATCTCCTGGTTCTGCAAGCAGCCAAATGCAGCACCTAAATTACCTTAGGGCCCAGAGGAGAAAAAGGAAAAAAGTGCCCATTTTAAAGACCGCAGAGCAGAGACAATTAGTTTACAATTACAAACAGTCTTTGTTTTGCAGTCCAGGGCAGAAACTCTATTAGGCACAAATTAGGTTCAGGAAGGGGAGATAAATCATTTAACTAAAGCCTTGTTTACATGGTCACTTTTGCACTGGAGCAGCCCAATCACTCAGGTTGCTCCAGTGCAAATGTGACCGTGTGGATACATACCTGATCGCAGCAAGTCACTCATTAAGCTGGTCCCGTGTTCCCTCTCAAGCTGGGGACATCGACCGGAGTGAACAACTTGCAGTGGATTAAACCGCTATGTGTACTGTCTGCACCATCGCAATACATCCACTCTGTCTTTGTGGTGATGAGCGACAGTCCGGCCCCCTGATGCATGGCCCCTCACCAGCTCAGAATGTAGCAGTGCACAGAGGAGCCATGTGGACAGGTGACTTGCCACTTACTGCTGGTCGAGACCACATTGCTGCAGTCCGAAATGAGTAGCACTGCTGCCATGTAAACATGGCTTAAGATTCAAGGTCTCCCTTAGAACATCCATGGGGCCAGAGACTAATAAAGTAAGTTGCTTGAGCCCTCAGGGTTCTTGGAGGAAAAGGCACCAAGTTTGAAAAATGAACAGTGGCACAGGTGTGGTGTATTAATGGCATACTGTGGTAATCGTACCTTGTGATGGAAATGAGCTGTCAGGGTGAGTGGCTCCAGAGGCAGAATGCCCAGCTCCAGCCATTGGATAAAGAGAAAGAAGAAGGTGGGCAAGTGAGTTAAATATGGTCTGGGAGGGTTCAAGATTACAAAAACAGGCAGTAGGGACAAAAGAGTGATGGACAAAAGAGAAATGGAAAGGGGAGGGGCAGAGAAGACAGAGAGAGATACAGCAGACAGAGAACAGAGTCACTAGGCACTTTAAAATCCAGGCAGTTGTAATATTTAATAAAATCTCTTAACAGACCTTTTAATTGTAACCATTAGTAAATTACTAACAGCAAATCTAAAGACAAATTAAGTTAACACTAATTAGCCAAAGAAAATTTACTTGAAGTTTGTGTTACAGACGGCAAAGAAATCCCTGGGACAGAAGCCAGATAACACTACACTGGAAAAACTGCTGTCAGAAGCAGCTCTGGAGAGATTAGTTAATATATTATATAGTTAAAATAGGTCTGGCCTCATATACATCTGGAAAATATCTGGAATATATGAGCTATTTATACCCATTGTATACTGATAATAAATGTAAAATACATGTTTTACTTAGCAAATAAATATATTTAATAGTTAATAAATATGATTGGTATGTGTTTTACATATACCTATAAAATATATGTAGACTACATTCTGCGAATATATAGTGAATGCATTATACTACAAACTGTAAACAGCAGGATTGGTGTCCTCTATAGGCATAGGCAATGTCACACACCTGCAGCACTAAGACTAGCTGTCACCAGCTTAATACTGTCCTTTATAGATTACGGACTGATAATGTACAGTGCTGCTACAGATACTACTCTCAGGTGGCTTATGATCTCACTCAACAAGGCCTGCAGATTGATAACTGGTGCAGACAAACAGACACCCACCTGTGACCTCTATCAGCAAATTGAATGACTTCACCTTTATGGTAGAATAAGATTTCAAACTTGTCTTATGGTGAAAAAAATATTCCTCCCCTGAACTCCTGCTACCCAGTCTCTGCTTCTCCCCTCAGCAAACTAACATCCTATGCATAGTTCCTCTAAGCTGGCCTTCCACGTCCCCCACTGCAGGACCTCTCAAGCCCAGCAAACATTTAAGCTTTAGTGCTCCAACCTGGATGAATGACCTCTCTGAATCAAAACTAAGTACCTTCAAAACTAAACTACAGACTCACCTTACAACTCTAAGTAACTGTGATTGTTCCCCAAAGTCCCCAGCTCTGCCCCCTGGCTTCCCCACCTGCCTCTCCCAGTAGCCCAATTGCCCTTTATCCTCTCCCTTTCTCCCTACCCATCCCCTCTTCCACAACCACCACCCCTACAACCTTCTCTGCATCAGTCCTGGAGGTTCATCCTTGTATAGCTTCTATATTGACAAAGTCTGCTATTTAGTAGACTGCATACCTGCTTACTGTAATATTGTTCCTCATTACTGTTGAATTCTGTATTCCACCATGTTCTCCGATTGTAACTCCTCTGTAATTGTCTGCTCATCGATTTCCATACTATGTTATGTATTCCCATTGTATATACATTGTATTACTATTTTCCTTTTCAATTATGATATGTATTGATTTCTCACTTGATGTGGAACCTTTGTAAAAGAACCCCTGGTTCAAAGGTACTTGTAATCCTAGTTATGAATGAATACATACATACATAAAATATCTTCTTATAATAAAACATGTATTTTGTTTACATGCAAGACACAGTATGTACTGTATGTGTAGAATATATGTCGAATATATTTTCTTTATATATGTTCAATATATTTTTGTAAATGCTTACTTTGGTACTGTGTACATATTTGTATATTTCAAAAGTACAATTTATAAACCAAAATCATGGTAATTTCCATGTTTTAAATAATTTTAAATTGACAATAATAGCTTAAAGACCAGAGGGAATATAAACAAATATAAACCAAGTACATGCAGGAACTCACTCTAACCTAAAATGAAACCAAATAGAGGTGGTAGAAATACCAATCTGACCTTTTAGTAAGCATAAGATTGAGAAGTAAGTCTTATGTATAAGTATAAATGTATAATCTGTATGTCTGAGTTAATGGTGCACTATAAAATGATAATTCCAGTGTAGAAATCTAAAGGTTGCTAACAAAATGAATTCCAAATGTACATATAAAGATACTTTACATCATGATTAATTTATCAACTTTTTGTCTGGGTATTTTAAATATTTTCTTTTAGAATTTATATAATTACATAATATTTTAAATAAATGTCAACAACATGAAAAGCATATTAAATATGCAAGATGTATCAGCAAATATATAAAACATATATTCTGCATCTATAATAAACATGTAATGGGAATATATTTATAATATATAAAATATATTTATCACATATTTTGCACATAAATCAGGTATTTCAAGTCAGCCAATTTGAGATATGTTGCACATATTTCCAACATATGACATTTTATTTTCAAATTTAATTGCACATATATTTGAATTATACACACTGACATATATTTATTTTTTTTTCTATATGGGAACATACAGTATACGAAATATAAGCAAGGTACCTAAATATACAGAGAAATGTTTACACAGAAAGCCTTAGAAGGTTAAAATGGAGGTGGAAGGTGTTCTACAATATTCATTTTTTATACTTTCTTAATATTCCTCATTCGCTATTATTATAATTATTATATTATTATAATAAATTTACTTTATGCAACATTTTATTTTGTAACTTTTATTCATTTTTCAATGATAAACTATTCATTATATATTCATCCAAAGAACAGGGTACAGCCATCCACATAGAAAAATGTTCACTATTCCAAGAGTAATTACATCAACATTTAAAATAGCAGAGAAAGTTATGGAAATGTAGTCCAAAGGTACATATCAGGTTCCTAAAAAGTGACAGATCCAACCTACACAAGTTCATTTAGCCAGCCCTGAAGGGGCATTGGTGATATACAAATATATATATATATATATATATATATATATGAAGATATGCCATGGCTCCATATCAATAATATTTTTCCTAAGTGCAGCCTGACCTTATGACATCACAAGTGATGAAGCCATGAGTGATATTGAAGGTCACACTCCATAAGGGGAAAATATCACTGATATTTTCAATATGGGGCCATGGCATATTCAATTTATGCAAAACCTTTTAGTATTTTGTTGCATTTTGTTTTATCTTGTGAGTTTTTTTTTTGAATTCAGATGACCAAGGGTGAACAGTTCACTTGCCAAGTGCTTCTGTGTTGTGACACATCATGCCATGTGCATAAGTAAATCAGCTCATATACAGAGACTGAGCGGCTTTGAATGAACTGGGGAAATACAGAAGTGCCAGGCAGGGTTGTGCCAAAGTTGTGGGACAGCAAGGGTATGTTTCTAGGGATGGGGTGAACAGTGTACCATTTGGGAGTCAGCGTGCCAGTAAAGAGTCAGAGTGCTGGACAGGAGTGACATCAGGGAGTGCCTGTGATGGGTTCAAGTAGGAGAATGGGTTCCTGAGTCTGGAGCTGACTGGTAAGAGGGAGAATAAGATGGCTATTAGAAAAGATGGCAAAAAAAGGGGCCACCTAATGGCTCAGTGGTAGCACTGTGCACTGGTGACCCTGGTTCAGGTGCAAGCCCAGGTCTGCACAGGTCAAGCAGCCAGGCTGGAGAGTGCTCATGGCAGGAGTGCAAACCAGCTGGAAAGGGAGATGGCCAGGATCCAGTGCAGCAGTGGTCCCTTGTGAAATGCATGGGAGCTTGCTTACTCATGAGGGTGGTGCATGCCTAGTGTATGCTACTTCCTCCAAGGCCACTAGAGACTATGCTGGATGTCTGGGGTGGATGGCAAGACTAAGGGAGAAAAACGGGAAAAACCTATGTGCACAGCCACCATGAGAGATGAACCCCACAGTCCTCAGGTCCTGCATTGTGTAGATCCCCACCAGCTTGATGATGCGGGAGTGGTGATGGGGCTAGAGACTGGCAGGTGGGCCCGGTGGCAGGAGTAGGTGGTGGTCAGGGCAAAACAGGTCTATAACAAAAAAAGAAGGCAAAAAAATGTACAAAATGAATTTTTATTAAGTAGGCTGGGTTATGGACATTCTGGGATGGGAGCTCACTAAGAGACATCCTGTTTTTCAGAAAATGTTCTTGCCAGCTTCTTTGCAGAGCAGGCTTGCAAATAGAACAATGTCCTAAGCTGGCATCCTGCTGACAGCTCTGCAAAAGAGTTTGCAAACAAGCCTGAGAGGAGCTCAAACTGCATCTCAGGTTAACCCCCTCAACTCCAAATAGCTTTTTGCAATCATTTCAACAGTATAGCTATATACACATTCAAACAAAGGGATTCCAGTATCACTTATATATTCACATATATTTTTATGACTGCAGATATGTAATGGGGAAGAAAAGACAGAACAGCAAGTTGAAGGCAGAAAGACAGTGAGAGGTGGAGAATTGCAAGACCATCAGAGTGATCAGTTCCTAAGTCTCAGGAGAACATTTGGTTGTGCAGACAGACAGACAAGAGACAGAATAGCAGGGGATAGAACAGATGCTTGTGTTTAAGTATCCCTGCATAACAAATGGGACAGGGCCTTATTCAACCCTGTCACAATCACCAGCAGAAGGAAAGAAGTGGTGCTGCCTCTATATAGATAGCTTGTAAGACCTCACCTAGAACACTGTGTACAGCTCTGAAGGCCAAATCTCAAGAAGGACATACAGTTGACTGGAGGCTGTCCAAAGGGGGCAACTAAAATGTTGAGGGATCTGCATCAAAAGCCCTACGAGGAATGAGGAGAGACTAAAGTAATTCACTATGTACACTCTGGAAGAGAGGAGGGAGATGGGGGGATATAATAGAAACCTTTAAATACCTCATGAAGGTAAATAAGGATCAGGAGGAAAGTATTTTTCAGAAAAAAAGGCACTCAAGAACATGGGGTCATGCTATGAAGTTGGAGGGGAGTAGATTTAGGAGAGATGTGAGAAAGTACTTCTTCACAGGAGTGGTGGAATCCTTGAACAACCTACCAGACAAGATGGTAGGCGAGAAAACAATGGTGGGGTTCAAGAAAGAATGGGATAAGCATAAGGGAATCTTAGTTGAAAAGAATGGGGGGCTGGAAGATAGAGCTAGAGATCAAGCAGGGTCTGCAGTGATATTGTAGGTAGGGAAAAATGGGCAGACTGAGTGGGAAAAATGATCCTTATCTACTGACATATTCTATGTTTCTATGTTTACCCAGAAGGGCTTTAAACAATTTTTTTCCCCATATTCTTTTTAACTGTTTTTTGTGCTTTTCTCCCTGATCCTGGGACCCAAGCACATGGAGACACAAATGCATGGAGGCACACACATGCCCCATGGCACTGGTACCAGCCCCTTCCACCCCACCCTTGGTCTACCACCCATCCTCCACCAGAAGGTAACCAAGAACTGTGGTATCCCATATCCCTCCCTGTGAAAGGAGAGCCACCTTGCAGAGGCTCAATCCAGCTCCTCACCCTCCCCACCACCAGCCCAGGGTCATTCCTGAACCTTGGTCACCAGTGTGGCATGAGGTGTGGTATCCAGCATCTCAACCCTCAGTGCCACTGGGCCAAAGGGCTTTAAACAACCTCAAGTTAGACCCCACCTCTGATTTGCCAATACTCTGAAAACCCAAATCCCTAATGTTTTCAGTTTCCCTTCTTTGTGCGCTTTGTGTTCCGAAACCCTAATGTCTGCATTAACATAGATTTTTGCAGAGAAGATACTGTAGACACTATAGATAGACAGATAGATAAATAGATAGATAGACAGATGATCAGAAAGAAATTTTTGGAAACAGGCAATACACATCCTATTACTGGAAGACTGTCATAGCAATCATAAAAAAGATTTCAGATCCCATTCTATATTTAATCCCTTAGGGTGACTAGATCCCAGGGTGAAGATCCAGAAACATTCTCTCTGTAGGAGGGTCTTCACACTATCCGTTCCATGTGGACTCCTACCCACAACCCCTAAGGCCATGGATTGTGTACCTATAGGTGAATTGCTTTGCCTTTCACAATAATGTTGCCCAACCGGGGTATCTGTTAGCCCAGACTAAATAATTTTAATATGTTCTTGGATCCTTTGTTTTAATGGCCTAACCGTGTGGCCAATATAAAAGAGTGGGCATGAGCACCACATGGCATATACTACAAATACACCACTGACGTTCATAAAACTGCACAATTCTGCTGTTCTGTTGTATCCTTCAAAGGAGAACACTTTTCCTTGGTGACAGTAGGTACAGATATTACATCAGCCACATCTATACATCCCAGCCAGGGGTGGTGGTAGAAGGAGGGCTCTTCAATGATCAGAAACCAAACCAAACTTAAACTTTTAGATTTTTGCCTGATCCGAACTGAACTTGAACCCTAAGAAAAAAAAAGATGACCCAAACCAAACTCGAACCCAGACAATGTGAGACGAGGAGAACCCACAGGGAAATAGTAGGGAGACACCTAACTTGAACTCGAACAGAATTGAACTCAAACCCAAACTTCTACTTAACAAATCGAAATGAACCAAACTCAAACTACACCCTGCCAAACCTGAACCAAAAAAGAACTCTAGAAAACACGTCAAACCCTCCCTCTAGGAGGTAGTAGCTGTTGCCTAAATGTTGGAGTAATTTGTTGATGACTGAAATAGCAACTGTGGTTTAATTTATCCTTTAGAATCTCTGCCTGAGAGGCAGTTGCCTGTGGCGGGGGGGGGGATATTTTTCTAGGTGAGGAAGGATATTTCACTAAAATCCTTAAAAAAGTTTCAAAAAGTAAAACTTTGTCATTTTTAAATTTCTTTTATTCAATTTCAGTCATACAAAAAGTACAAATGAGCAAGATACTTGGTTTTGAGTATAGGCGTTGATCACTGAGCTTACAGCATGTCATACTTAGGATTTGAGGTCACTCTTTATCTTTTGGTATGAATTTGAGTTCACGCATCATCTTTTGGTACCACTAGTAGGGGTCATAAAAGATATTATTTAGAGAGCCCATGTGGGACTACTCTAAGAAGCCAATAATAATGTCCAATAAGTTCATACAGTGCCACCTGGCCCTTAAGGTCATCTGTGGCAGTAAATGTCCATGAGGAAGCCAAGATATATTAAGTTTGTCTCCATTAATATTAGACCCATCTAAAGAGCAGACAATCATTCAGCCAAGACTGCAAAACTGAAACAACAAGGAAGATGTATTCCCCTCACTAACACATTCCCAGAAATAAACTGTTTGGTAACAGTACAAGAGGAATAACTTTTAAACATTGAGTACATTTTTTGAACACAGCAGTAATATTTATTTTATTTAATTATTTATTCATTCTCGGATTACAATACCTTTGAGTGCATAACAGCCCTTTTAGTAAGGTTCCACATCAGTGGAAAGGGTGTCAGACATACAACGGATGGTATTACATAAAATATTGACAAGAAAGTATTTAAAATGACATTAATATTGCAACTAAAATTAAAACTATGAACTGGTAGAAAATCAAAAATAACCTTATAAACGGAGGCAGCCCAAGGTGCTTTGTCAAATAGGTATAGGTAGAGTTGGGTGAACAAAAGTGCAGGTAAGTGAAGATAAACAGTGGAAAGAGGGTGGAGGGTGAGAGGGGTGAGGTGAAAGAATGATTGGGGAAGGAGGCAGGAAATAAGGCAGAGCTGTTAGGGTGAAAGTGGTCATTCACAGAGAAAAGGGGAGAAGAAGGTACACAAGGATGTGTCAGTACAGCTGAGGTAGTGTCATGTCAGTTGAAACAGTCACAGGAACTGTTAGTTGTAAGATGCTGATGAAGAGTGCCTTTAAATGCTCCCAGTTTTGGTAAGGAAGAGATATCTCTGGGCAGCGCATTAAACCATAGTGGTGCTCTGTATGCAAACGATTGTTGCCCTTGTGTAGTCTGACATCTTGGGACAGAGAAGAGTTGGTTGACTGAGCTACGTGTGTGCTGGGAGCTGCAAGAGGGGTTGAGTAAGTTTGAAACACCAGAAGGCAGGAGCACGAGAAGTGCCTTTTTACTTAGCAAGCAGGTTTGGTAGTGAATCCTCCCATTTAGCTGAAGCCAGCCTGTTTGTGCATACAGTTCACATGTGTGGGTAAGGCATGCTGCTCCAGTAAGAAGTTAGCATGCTTTACCGAGTGCCACAGATATTATGTGGAGGGTAGTGGTGGAAGCTGAGGCATAGATAACCAGACCATAGTCAACAATGGATACTATGGAGCTATATATAGCTAGTATAAGTGCTTCAGGCATTAGACTGTGCTTATGTCTATGAAGTAACCCTATCTTGATATTGGTAGACCTGGCAACATTCTCAGCATGCTGGGCATATGATAATGAGCTATCAATGGTTAACCCTAGATATTTTAAATGTTGAATTTGTTCAAGCAGGATGCAGCTTGATGTTATTTAAATGCCACAGCTTCAAATAATTGAGGAAAGAACAGCACTTACTTCTCGTACATTGTTCAATCATTCGTGCAGGTGCTCCTCCTTTGAGTCAGGAGCTGGAGTATTCAAACTGCGTGACCTCTGGCCTGTTGTTCCATGCATGTAGCACCTAGAGAATTGTGTATGAGCAGTCATACACAGCAAGGATATTCTGGTATCAAGAGGTTTCCTTGGTAACAGATGACATTGAGAGCGCAGCTCGGGAGATGCTGTTATCAAGGGAACCTCAAGATACAAGAATAGCCTTATTTGTGTATGACTGCTCATACACAATCTTTTATAGTGTAAGGGCAGTCACAGCATAGAAAATCATGCAAAACCAGCTAGTGAAGACAACAGAAAACAGAAATGTTAACATTTTCTTTTTTTTTTAACTGACATAGTGTGCTGCAGATGTTTTTGCAAGTTCAAGTTTAGAAACAAAAACAACTTCCAGCTTAACTGGATAGAGGAGACCAACTATGTGGCCGCTTTCTGAGTTGTTTTGCTGTAGTAGAGACATCACTAGTGCAGCAGAACAACATAATGATGTCACTACTGCAGCAGAACATAGAGAATAATGAATGGCAACCCATCAGTAACAAGCTGGTCAGTTCATCGAGAAGGTGCCATGGCCATGAACTCGAGGTGCAGCAGAGAGGGTTCTGTCGTAATAACGGCTTTCAGATGTAACTAACTAGCCTGGTTACCGATGGGTTGCCATTCACTGTTTTTTATAGTGTATGACAGTATGTAAAGTATTAAAAAAACACTCAGAGACAAGATTATGGCTGTAAAAGAAAAGGGAGCCTTTACTTACTTTCTCAATAGAAATGTACTCAGCAGTGCTCACAGAAGTGAGCGAGTACAGCTTTTACAGCAAAACATTCAAACTTTTAAACTAAAAATAAAGACTTAAGAGAGTTCTACTTTTAAACAAAGTCAGCACATTACATTGGGGGACTCCAGGGAGGTAAACAACTGATCTAGCATGAGTTCACTACGTCCTCCCATGATGACCTGTGCCCTGTGGGATTTGAACTGCAGGCAGCAACTGTCAGACTGGGATTTTACACAAATGAGTGCTGCCACACAGTGCATGTGGGACACTTATATTCTGTTATGCTACAGTACATACGTAGCTACTGCAGCATAACAAATAAAACTGACGTCTCTAGTGTAGTATAACAACGTTTGGAAAGTGATGGATTTTTAGCGGAAACAACGTTCCATCATACACTATAAGCATATTCCAGACATGGAATTCCATGCATAGCAACATTCCATCATACTCTATAGTAAACTAGCCAAGAGGCCAGTGCCATTTTGGACAGCTCAGTTCTCCTCACTCCCCAGTAGGACCCCTATGGCTGAAACTGAATCAACATTTATTAGCATTTTAAAAGTAGCTGGTCAGTGGTATCACTACCAGCTATACCAACATACAATTAAATTAAGGTCCCAACTCTTAAAAATCTATAGTGAGCACTACATTAACATTTAATGACTGAGCACCATGCTGGTTACATTAAGTACACTGACGCAATGCAAAAAGAACAGATCAGTCCTCCCTCCCCAAGTTCACTGTCTCATTCCCCTTGGGCAATTTCCTGTTTTATCTGATTGAGTTTCTTACTTGCTTCCACTGGGTCCATATAAGAACATGATTTGCCCATATAACTTATTCACAAACAGGCTGGGAATTGCATTGCATATGAAATGCCTGGTGTGTGGATTCCAGCCCTGACTGCCTCAAAACGGTTTCTCCTCTGCCTCAGGACAGAGAAGTAGAATATTTGCAAGTTGTCCTGAAGGTGTATCTATCCCTTCTTTTCTGCAGCTAGTAAAATAATCTCTTCAATATGTGGACCTGTTGTCACCATAAGGATGATGCTGCTTTCTGGATTATTGGGTCTCCTTCTATAGGTAAGTCTGTAAGCTTTAATTAGATGGTTTGCAATTGTGAGCCCCAGCCTTAAATCCACCAGATTTTGTGTAAAGGTGAGCAAGTTCTGTTCTTCAGCTGTCTCTACTACCACAAGAAGCCTCACAATGGATATTCTGGTAATGTGTTTGAGGTGTTCTAGTCGCAGTCTTGTCACCTTGTTTTCAGCAAAGATCCCCGTAATGGCGGTCGCTGATTTTTGTGGTGAGTTGCATGCTGACTTGTTTTCAGTGGAGACCAGAGCAAGTTTGCTGTCCATCAAGGTGCGCTTAACATTCAGTGAGTTCATTTTTTGTACAGGTCTCATATGGCTTTCAGGAGTGCTGTGTTCAAGGGTTCTTCTCCTTCCTTGGTGTTGTGGCTCTATCTGTCATCACCCCCTTGCTCCTGTGGCTTCCCTTCCTTACTCTTCCCGCTGTCGCAATTGCAGCTTGTCACAATTTTGCCATAGCTGAGCTGTACTGAAAAAAGTATAGTTGTGCAGCTAACAGTGTCCTCTGTCTGTTTCTGTCACCAGAGCCAGGATGCAGTTCACTTCTATTGCAGTTTTCTTGAGTTTATTTTGGCTGAAACAGAGCTCCTGCCAGATATGTCTATCTCTGTTGGCTGCTGGTCATGGCCTGAAAAATTTACAATTTTGAATAAATTTTTACAATTATTTTTATTAGACATCATTGTATAATTCCAATAATTCACTCCAGGGTGTGGGTTGTTGTGAAATCTGTCCACTTCTGGTATGGTTTTCGTCACTCAGCCTGCATCCTCATGACACACCACACCACTCATGGGTAAATCCCACATCCTGCCATGGATTATTGCTTAAATAAGCTGTAGCCACAAAAATGTCCTAGAACAGGAGAGAACAAAACCAAGAAGTAGTGTACAAAAATACCAGTCATGCAAAAAAGTGATGCCAAAAAAGTATTTATTTCCAAAGAAGGCACCAGACAAAAGGTACAGTTGATAACCCTTACGCTTTGAGTCCTAACCAGATTCTTCATCAGGAGGTGGGGGCTCAGTACTTGCTGGTCCACATTTAAATCAGAATTTTAAAGGTGCAGATACATTTAAATCTGAGACAATCCCATAGTTACTAAAGATCAGAAAAGAAAATAAGGACACACTACAAAAGAACCCCTATCTCCTCAAATAATATTCCCAGTCTGATACACTTAAACAGCAATACCTAAAGAAAATTGTTTAAACTGTAAGTTCCCCCAGTGTTGATGTGCATTAGAATAAGTGTGCTAAATCCACATATCATATCAGTAGAGTCATAATATATATTATCAAAAAAAATAAGAGGTCACACAGGAGGTAGCTAGCAATTTATAAATTATACACCACCGAGACAGTCTGTTGTTACAGCAAAAAAATTCAGTAATTTTCACAGGGAATGTTTGACTATCAAAATTGTTACTTCTGACTTTTATTTAAATATCTAAGTAATAAGCCATGACAGGATGTCCATTATAGAATTTCAGTGCAAGCCCCAGGGCTATAGTAAGGCATGAAGCTAAAGGCCAAGTGGCCTTACCCACCAGGGAAGTGCATTAAAATCCTATGATGCACACCCTGGAGGGGATTATTACACTTATAAAATGGCTCGAAGCAGGTTTTGGGGGAGGAAAATGAGATTTGGCACCTAATCATGCATTTATAGAGATTTAAAGCACAGTCAGGTGATGTCTTTTGGCCAATTATATTTTTAGTTTTTTTCTTGCCATGTTATAAATTACACATATACATGCACACACACCAGATCATGCCACTGTACAACTATATACAGTGTTACATGTTGCAAAAGCCATCATCACCCCCCCCAATCATGGCACCACTAATCACGTTTCAAATACCACCACCACCCTCAGTTCATCCCACCCCATGTGTATAAACATCATGGCACAATTTTGTGTCATTTTGTGTAATTGAATTATGCTGATGCCATGCATTTTTGCTGGGAATCAGAAAACAGCTTTTAGGAAAAATGCTTAGCAACAGTAGCAAAACCTTCTTAATGAGAAAGTGAGTATCTTCTTTATGTGGACTGCTTCAGTTCCATAAGGATTTTAATATTCAAAGCAGCAGTGTAATGAAATTGAGCAAAAAAATTGACCCTCTTTATTTTTTAACTATAAGATTACAGGCATCTTCCAGTTTTATTCAGTGGTAAAAATGTTCCAGTTTCACCAAAATCTAAGTATTTTATAAATGCTTTAATGTGACTTAAAACACCACTGTAGACCATGTAATGGTTAAGCTCAAGAAAATAAAAAATACAAGCGAAATGTTGTGCAGCATTTTAAGTACCTAGAAAAGTAGATCTAGTAGATATGTTAATATCTGCATTATTTATAGCTGAAACCGGCTTTTTTAGAAACACATTTTTCATTGCACTGCTGCTTTAAGATTATTGAATGCTGTATAAACTTATATAATGCTGTTTGTGTCCATTCATTTATAATCTAAGTCCTATCTCTTTAGCCACCTCAGGGGTACAAGTCTGGTAAAACAGTAGGCTGGCTAGCATAGAGGACCGTCCAGGGAAAACAATCACACCATCCAGTCTATTAGAAGTTTCTATTTCTCAGTTGCTATAGGAAGGCATTTCTGTTATATCCAATCCTAGGCATTGAAAAGTCATTTGCAGAGTGTCACTTTTCATCCTGTTTTAAGATACAAGGCCAATGTTTTATACAGCAGTTTTGCTAGACACTTTTCTCTTGTGGCAAGAACACTGAAATCATGCCCCCTTCATGGGCTTCAATTTGTCAGATACTGTACTAAGTGCTTCTATGCAGGATCCCCCTCTCCCCAGTCTATACTGAGTGGACTGAGGACTTTAGCTATTTCTATTTATAACACAGGTTGCAAGAATATGTGAAGCCAATTGGCTAAACAACAGCACATGACCGTTCATTAACTGTGCTTGACGCTCAGTTGCTGAAAATCAGCCTCAAAGCAGATCCCTGAGCAGACCTGCACTCATTATGTGTGGGAAAAGGGAATGGCAAAAGGCAGCCATTGCTGAAAGTTGTGCATGGACAGGTCATGCAGCCAACACTGGAGGGAGTAAGAGAGAGAAAGCAAGTAAGTGAGTGAGCGGCAGGCAGCATGGGTGGGAGACACAGAATCTGTATCTAAATGTACTGGTCACCCCATGCTCCATAGTCACCAAACACCCTGTCCTGTGTTCATTCACCCACCCATGATCTGTGACAGTGCAAACCACTGCTCCCACCCTCACAATGTGTGACAGCGTGATCCACTCCTGCTTCTCCTCCTATCAGTCATTGCCTCCCCCCACTTAGCAGCTGAACTGAGTCCTGCACAGTCTCATCTCTCTGTGAATCTCCAAATATTAATGTCACAGCAGTGACAACCCTGGCCACAGTCCACTGTATTTCCACTAAGAGAGCACTCATCATTATCCGACAGGACAGAAAATGAGACAGAGCAGCTGAACCCAACTCCTGCAGAACTCATTGGAGATGCACTGCAGCACAGACACAGGGGAATAGAGAGGCAGAGGTGTGTGTGTGTGTGTGTGTGTGTGTGTGTGTGTGTGTGTGTGTGTGTAAGAATGCATTGTTGTATGCCTTCCCATGTATATCATGAACAAGAAATGTCAGAAATCATGATAATAGACTTGTCTTGCAGTTATGTGTTCATAACATAACTGAAGTATGCATTAGTTGTTGGGGACTATTTTAGAACTCAGCAGGCTAAAGTAACATTTGTTATGTTTGAAATCTTATAAAACCCTTTGTCTTAATTATTTTTCTTTCTTAAAATAACCCTATAAGAGTAATAACACACTCCGGGTCATGGGGTTGTTGGGGATTAACCAACACCCTGTGTGCTGTGAGGGCACTCAGTCTGCAGCCTCGTAACGTTGCTTAATCCCCATTAATACGATACCCTGTTGTGGGTTATTGCTTAATTAAGCATTATGACAAGCTCTTATTTGGCAGCAAATAAGCTAAGCTCATGTAAACTGAATCTGTCTGTAGTGCATATTTTTGGATACATGTGAGTAGCATGGGGTCATAATGTTGCAAGTCAAAACAGTGCGGCACTATACTGCATTGTCTAAACAGCAACCACAACTGAAAATACATAAATCCTTATTTTCTGTAGGGGCTCTGCCCTCTGCCCCCCCTCCACTAAAATAATCTCCTCTGATGAGGGGCAACTCAATGTGAGGGTGAAACCTGGGCAGGGGGCATCGCAAGATAATAAAAAAATTAAATTATTTTCCTGAACTGGGACCAGGACTAGAACCCCAGTCCACAGCCACTCCATTGTCCTGCAGAGCCAATGAACCACAGCCACAGAAGCTGCTCAGCAGACCCCTTTCCAGCAGAGCTCTTAGCCTCTGTCCTAGAAACAACCACAGGGTCACACGTTATATCCGTTGTATGACACTGTGTACCCTGTAGCTGTTTCAACTCATGCTGTTCCTTTTGCATGGTTTTGCCCTGCAACATTCTCCTTCCAAGATAGTCACCCAATATCCATGTGAGTTTAGTCTGGTTGAGGGAAAGGCATTAACAAATGTCTGTTAAGCTTATTTAATGCTACGACTCCAGTATTTTGGCATTAAAATATAACTGACCCTCCTCCATATTGGAGGCTGGCTAGCTAACTTAAAAAAGTTAATACCACCAGAAAATTAATTTTTTGCACTGATTCAGACCCCCAAAATGCTGCTTCTGCTCATTTGAATCCTGGTGCTTGCCTTCTCCTGCTACCACAAGTGCTGGCCAGAAGGAAGAGTTTACTTAACTTTGCTGGTTTGCTGCTTTTTATGGCTACAGTGGGTGGAGCCCTGCAGATGTTTTGTATGTACAAAAGGGTTGCAGTGGGCAGAGTCCTGCAGATGTTTTGCATACAAAAGGGCTCATTTCATGTCATGTTTTCTGTCCGTGGAACTGGCTGAAGGTGTAAATAGTCTCTTCAGCCTCACCCTCCTCCAAAAAAAATCCTCTCTGCCCTTAAATAAATGTGCTTTCATGTTAGTCAATGGTTGCAAGGCACTATTTTCTTTCTTAATTGGGAGGTACAAGAACTGGAATCTGAGTAGTGGGAGAGAGCATTAGTTGTTTTTTTTTAAGTAAGATCCACCCCCAACCCCACCTCCACCCAAGCAGCTCCTAAAGATCCACCCTCACCACTTTTCTGTTCATACGGGAGGGACAAGAGGTGGATCTATAATGGAAGATTGAAAAAGATCCACCACACTTTCATCTGAGCAACTCCTAAAGATCTAGTTTTCTGCTGCAATCTGTCTCAAAACATATCATTTTATTTCAGATTATATCATATTATCTTCTCATATATCCTACCATATTATATCAGACTACACCATATGATAAAAACGATTCCTCAAGGTCCAGTTTAGAAATGCAGTCACAGAGCAACATGTTGCAGGTTTAACTTCTATGACCTTTGCAGGGATTGTTGACCTCCTTAGCACCAGTAACATGGGTAAAATACTCTGCACTACAACTGCTTTAATTATATATTTGGTAAGCAGATCACTTGCTTATGGAAAGGTCGCTAAAAACAAAACCTTGTGACCAATGTAAGTCCATTCTGGGCCTCCTGGAATCCCAGTAAAAAACTATACCCATTATACCAATACCAGAGGTCACCCTTTACAACTACAAGGCAGAACATTCAACCAAATGTCACATCAATATTTTTACACGATGAAAATTATTGACCCCTGGAATGCGTTACCCCTGCCAGTAATTATCAGCAGCTCTAAGTCAACATTTAAGAGCAGAATGGACAAACGTATGCTCTCTGATGTTCAAATTAGTTATTATTAACTGTAGGAACATCTATGGGCCTCACAGCCTCTCAGCTCCTATAAATTCCTAGTATGTCCTAGTATTATTATTACTCTGTTGTATGAGTGAAGCATATCTGAACACTGTGTAGGTCACAGAAATTAAATCTACAAGCAAACTACAAACATTATTATTAAACTTCAAGTGTGAGCGAAGCATATCTGACCACTAATGAGTAAACAGACCTGCACTCAGCAGTGGGGGAGGGGTACCCTGTGACAAAAAAAAGCAGTATCAGGAGGTTTAAAGTGAAGGTACAACCATAGCAAAGGGTACTTAATAAATGAAGGTCCACATTAATGTTTACTAGATATTTTCTGCATGTAATGGTCACAGCAAACATTAAATGCCCAACTGGACCAGGGAAATGCTCTCTACGGTGATCTTTCACTGGTCCAGTGGGGCATGTAGTGTTTGCTTTGACCATTAAATTGAGAAAATATCCATTATTGTGGATCTTTATTAAGTACCCTGAGTTAGGGTTGATATGTAACTTTAAACCTCCACATATCTGAACACTGGTTATGTCACAGAAAGGAAATCTAGAATGCAGTTGACAGTATGACCCAAATTAAACATATAAAAGACCCTATGTCATCATTCATTATTTTTTATTTGTATACATCATTATTCTTCTCTGATTAATATTGACTTGCATTGAATCAGGATACAATTTTAGTTGTGCTGAGTGTGCCCCAGAATTCATAGCAATTCTCTGTAGGCAGTCTGCAGATAAAAACTTTTACTCAAACCAGCTCTCCCTTTCAAAGCTGCAGGCAGTGATTCTAGTTTGTCAATTATGAGATAAACTGAATAGTAAATCAATCCATTGTCACGGTAAAGTACAACATAATTCTTGCATATGAAAAAGCAGCAGCGTTGTAGCTAAGCAGAGAAAGAGCAGCTGCTGGAAAAATCACACACACACACACACACACACACGCACGCACACATGTGCACACACTCATACACAC
The DNA here is from genome assembly GCA_016271365.2 of Neoceratodus forsteri. Classification (NCBI taxonomy): domain Eukaryota; kingdom Metazoa; phylum Chordata; order Ceratodontiformes; family Ceratodontidae; genus Neoceratodus; species Neoceratodus forsteri. The sequence continues at coordinate 504,566,714 of CM028132.1, forward strand.
ACTATATTATATATAGTAACCCTTCCCCATCTGAAGAGGGTTATGCAGCAAACAAAAGGAAAAACATAATTACTGTGAGATTTTGTTTCTCCCATTACAATGCATTTTTTTCATAAAAAAAAGATATTAGACATTTTTCAATCAATCAATCAATCAATCAAATTTTTATTTATTCAGGTGATCATCATTGCGCAAGGCTCATTTACAAGATGGACCTGATAAGGTCAAGGTTCGAGTTGATACACAGCAATTACATCACAGACTTATAAGACAGTTATACATACAGAAAAAAATGATGTTTATAACATAATGATATACAGTGAATTCACATGTTGAAACTCGGTTAAGAGAAGGTTAAACTAATATCTACTATATGTACATATATAGTATCCCAATGAGGATCATGACAGTCACACACATAATGAGTACAAGGATGGTGAAGGAAATATTGGGTGCCATAAACTGGGGGTGTCTGACTGGCAGGAATATGTCATATATGATTGGAATATAGGTTTGTGGGATGACTATTCTATCTCTAGCGGTAGCAACTGCATTTCTCTGTGAAGAAGGCTGTACAGTGCTGCTTAAAGGATGTAAATGGAATGATAATGGACAGTTTTAGGGATTTTTGTAGGGTGTTCCGTGCTATAGCTAGAGAATCGCTGTTTGCTGCCCTCCCTAGTTTGGTGTTGACTTTGGGCAATTTGAGCAGGATGATATTGTTGCTTCTTAAGGCATAGGAGCTAGGAGTGGTCTGGTTGAAGCAGTCCAGGATATAGCTTGCGAGTTTTTTTGATAAAGCTCTGTAGATCCATAGAGCTGCATTTCTGCTCCTCCTGACATGAAGAGAAACCGTCCAACTGCATCATAGAGAGAACAATGGTGGGTATTATATGGCAGGTCTGTAATGAACCTTATTGCTCTATGATATAAGGTATCCAACTTTTGAAGGTAGGAGATGGGGCAGTGACTATAGAGGAAGTCTGCATAGTCAATGACTGATAGAAAGATGGCCTGGACTAACCTCATCTTTGAGTCTTTGTTAAGGAAGGGTTTTAATCTATAGAGGAGGCCAAGCTTTTTTAACAGTTGTTCTAGATGCTGAGTGAAGTCAAGTTTGTTGTCAATCCACACACCTATTTGAAATTTTCAACATACTCCAGATTTTCTCCAAGTATAGTGCATAGCTGGGGGAGATTGACTGAAGAGGATGTGTTGGTGGAGTTTTGAGTTGTGAACATCATTGCTTTAGTTTTCTTTGCATTTAGCAGAAGCTTTTTCTCGAGTAGCTGATATTGTAACAAGGAGAATTCTGTTTGTAGGATTTCATGAGCAACTGTAGGTGAGGGGTTGCTGACATACAGAACAGTGTCATCAGCAAAGAGGTGTACTGAGGACTTGGTAAGGGTTGAATCAACTTTATTTATATAAATGGCAAAAAGGATAGGACCCAGAATAGAGCCTTGGGGGACTCCTCTAGACAGTGGTCTTAATGGGGATAGGTCACCTTCAGCTTTTACCTGCTTTGACCTACCAGAGAGGTAGCATCTGAACCACTTAAGGGGAGGGTGGATCTAGGTCAATGGAGTGTAGGGATGAGAGTAGCAGTTCATGGTCCACAGTATCAAATGCTTTGCTCAGGTCCAGGAATACTGCACAGACATTGTTCTTTTTGTCCAGTTCAGTTTGCCAGTCATTTGTGACCTTGGCTAATGCAGTGATAGTGCTATGTTTGACCCTGAATCCAGATTGAGCTGGATTTAATAGGTTAGCATTGTCAAGATATTCCCTTAACTGAATACTCACTAATTTCTCCAGCATCTTGGATAACACAGGTAGAATGGAAATAGGCCTGTAGTTATTAAGATCCATAGGGTCCCCTGATTTTAGAAGGGGGGACCACTTGGGCTGTCTTCCACAGCGTGGGAATAGAGCCAGAGTTTAGGGAAAGGTTAAAGAGGTGTGTTAGGGGGACTGCAAGCACATGGCATGCAATCTTTAGAAAGAAGGGATCCAGAAGGTCTGCTCCTGCACTTTTTTTGGTATCCAGATGCCATAATAGATCCTCAACTTTTTCAACAGTATAGGTTTGAAGCTAAAGGAAGAGTCAACTCTTTGATCACCAATGTAGTGGGAGCTTAATTGGTCCCTTAGTAGGTTAGCTGGGGAGATGTCAAAGGCAAGGCCAGCTGTTGTGAAGTGGTTGTTGAATGCATCCAATATTCCCATTTTGCCAGTAATAGGGCCATAGTTATTGTGTAGTTGAGTTGGAAGGGGGTTGTTAGCATCCTGGCCCATCATACCCTTGATGGTGCCCCAAAACCTAGCAGGATTATGGTAGGAGGAGTCGAGCTCGGCCAGGTAGTAGGCAGCCTTTGCATCCCTAACTTTCCTGGTGCATTTATTCCTGGCTTTCCTAAAAATCATCCAGTCATTTGTACTCTTAGTTTTTCTTGCTACTTTCCAGAGTTTGTCTCTCTCCAGCAGTGCAGCTTTGAGGTCAGCTGAAAACCAGCGACAGGATTTGTTTTTTATTCAGATACTAGAGAATGGGGCATGGGTGTTAAGGGCATTTATTATAATGTTATTTAGCACCTGCTGAGCTTTTTCTACAGAATGTGCAAGATAGAACTTTTGCCACTGTGGAGAGTAAGCTAGATCATGCAGGTATCCTTCAATATTGATGTTTTTCTTGGATCTCCTCATGAGGAATTTTGCAGGATTTGTTGTTATGCTGTTGGATCTTACCCCTGCGATGGGGTAGTGATCACTTATGTCACATAGAAGCACTCCAGCATGTGTGAATAGATGTAGTTTACTCACTAGCATGATATCAAGTAGTGTACTGTTACTACTATTCTTTGTGTTTAATCTTGTTGGTTCATTAATTAACTGTGTGAGCCCATAGGTGTCACAGAATGATACCAGAGGTGTAGCTGCCTGGGTGAGCCAGTTGAAATTCAGGTCACCTAGGATCATGACTTCTTCAGTACTGGACTTGATCAGGTTTCAGGGTGGGATAAGAGCTTGTGTTCAGCAGAGGGGTCTAGCATCCAATTAGTTGGAAAGCTGCTGTATTGGGGAGAGAGACTTTTATAGATAGGCATTCAAATTCCTTGGGCATAGATGTTGCAGCAGTACAGGATACAACTATACCAGCTTTGCATATATGGCTACTCCACCTCCCCTTGTTTGGCGATCAGCTCTGAATAGCTTATAGTTAGGTAAGTTAACTTCCCTGTCCATTGTGGTGGGTTTGAGCCATGTCTCAGTTATCACGAGAAAGTCTGGCAAGGTATGGGCAACCCAGGCTTGTATCAATGTAAATTTTTTCAACAGACTGCATACATTAATATGCAGGAAACTGAGGCCTTTAGTTGAGGTTAGGTCTGATGGAGAGGAGATACTTTCAAGAGGTCCAGGGTTGATTTCCACATTACCAATACAGAGCAATAGAAAGATCAGTAGTTTCATGAGGGCTGCCAGTGATAGGGGGAGGAGGCTGTCTTTGGTCCTCCTTCTTTTATTCTGTTGCCACTCTTTTTTTTGGGTGCTCCCTGTGGTTTTAAGGTAGTGTGTCGGGATACCAATCAGCAGTTTGACGACTAGGCTTAGGGGGGATCTATATATCCAGCAGTGGGGCCTTGACTGAAACACATATGTGGTGATACGTGTATCTTTATGGTGATTGTACCACTGTAGTCGATGCAGCAATGGTAAAGCATATATGAGGGTTTGAGTGTCATCCAAGGGGGATGTTCCAGAGGAACTGGGCGGATTGACCACTCTAAATTGTATAACAGGGTCATCTTCTTTGTGGAACCCTATGGCTGATAGTGACAGGAGTATCAGAAGTAAGCTCCCCATTCTGAAGGGGATATTGATAGTTGGCAGTGGGGAGTAGTGAAGTTGCTGATTGGTTGGATCAGCAAGCTGGTGTGACTCTCTGTTGGTTTAGAGAAAAATGCTGAGGGCAGGGAAGAGATTTCGGCGGGAAGATGCCTATAAATTAACACACAAGAAGGGGGAAGGGCGGGTGGGCAAAAATTTTGCACCTTTCCGGACTGCTCCTCGCTGTTCCTCCCGCCTTGTGGTTCCCAGGTTACGGCTAAGCTGCCGCCACCACTGACGAGCCGAAGCCCGGTGCTCAGCTGGGTGCTGTGATGGAAGATGCAGGCTAGAGAGAGACAGAGGAGGGTGCAGCATTAATAAGGGTAGCAAGCATTTCTGAGCGTCACTGACCAAATCTGCACTACAAAAAGACTGTGGGGGGGGTCCTGTGGCACCTCAGCATCTGGCCCACCTTACATATGCAAACAAGAAGCTGTAATTACATTAAAGAGCAGTAAAATGGCAGTTTCCCCTTGCAATACAATAGTGGATAACAGCACTTTTTTGATGATTTACACAGATAAAAAAAGAAGGAGAGTGGCGCCTCAGCGTCTGGCCCACTGCTGCTAACAGGATCCAGCAGAATTCAAACAGAATCAACAACAGATTCCCTCTACAGATGTCTCACCAGATTGGAAGAGGCTCTTCTGGGAAATCTGCAGTAAACTCAGGGAAGAGTAAAGAGAAAAAATCAAGTCCCACACAGATTTCGCAATGCAAACTGAGCCAGTGTAAGTCAACGGGGCAGGAGAGCCAATTGGCTGCTGTGCCTGGTGGACACTCACTTACCGATTGGTTGCGCCTTTCCCGACTGCTCCCTCACTGTTGCTCCTGGCCTTGTGGTTCCCAGGTTCGGCTAAGGTGCTGCTGACCGCTCGCTGGCAGAGCGAAGCCCCGGCGCTCAGCTGGGTGCTGTGGTATGGAAGATGCAGGCGATTGGCTGCACCTTTCCCGACTGCTCCCTCGCTGTTCCTCCCAGCCTTGTGGTTCCCAGGTTTGGCCAAGGTGCCGCCAACCGCCCGCTGGTGGAGCGAAGCCCCGGCACTCAGCTGGGTGCTGTGGGATGGAAGATGCAGGTGATTGGCTTTTTCAATTGGATTGGATCCAATTACATTGGATTTTTCAAAATGATTCTTCAAAGCCCCATTTAAAAATGCAGTTATAAATTGATGTCTTGCTGTTTTAATGTCTATAACCATTTGAAAGGATTGGTTACCTCCCTAACACGAGTAACATGGGCATAAGAGTGTGCACTACAGGTGTCTTAATAAAATTTTTTTTTTTTTTGCTAATCAGATCACAGGCTTATGGAAAGATCAATAAAAGGAAAACTCTTGTAACCAATGTGAGTAATTTTTAGCCCTCATGGAACCTCAGAAAAACAACTAAACTAAGCACATTATTATTACACTTGAGTGTGAGTGAAACATATCTGAACACTACTGAGCCGAATATCTGTTAAAGTACACATGTTGAGCTGTTTGGAGAATGTTTTAATGGGAGGAACAAAATATCATTACAGTGAAATGTTTTCCTCCCATTAGAAAAATGCAGTCATACACATGTATTTGCAGCTATAAGGTGTATGACCTTTTGCACAGATCAGTGACCCTCCTGTGTCAATGGCCACAGTGACTGCTAAGCACTGAAAGCAGGCAACAGACACTATAAGCATAAAACATGGACATGGAGAAATTATTGTAATTTTCAGGATAGAGTATTGGGTTGCTTACTGTACTGCTGTTTTTTTCCTTGTGTTTGCTGTTGTGCTAGTATATACTGCAACAGTGAAATTAACCATCACAGTCAAACGTTTCTGCACCAGAAAGGCTCAGCTGCCTGCAGAGTCCTTCCTTCCCTGACACACACACAAACACACACACACACACACACTCTGAAACCCAAAGAATCATGGCATGGTGCCTGTTACATGAAAATAACTATTAAAGTATGAATATAGCCCTTGAGATTGTAAAAGTGTCCTCTAAAGGTTTTAAAATTGTATACATACATTTGCAAGTACCTAGATAATGAACTTAATGTGTCTGAGTATTACATGAATAAAAATGCAATTATCTCCAATGTGTAATAATTGCATGAGCTTGAATTTAATTTTGCTGCCCTGTAAGTTTAGTATCTTGGATCAGTAATCAATGCAGGTCACAGTACATTAAAAAATGACAGTACATAAAAGGTAGTAAATATAACAGTGGGTGCATGGTATTAAAAAAAGATACCAAAGTATGGAAATGGAAATGTTAGTCCTGTAAAGAACATCATTGAAATAATCCGATTTGTGAAGAAGTTGGTAGGAAATACACATAAGAGTCACTTATTTTGAGTTGATCTATGTAACAATGAAATATTTTGGTTATGATATATCAGTAGCAGTAATGGAGTAGCCAGTAAACTATAATTTGCATGGATAGTGTAGCCAGTTGGTTTCAGTCCATAGATCCAGACTTTATGGGTTTGGTTTGTTAGCAGTAATGTAAGATTGCTTTTCTCCAGCAACCTCAGAAGCAGATGTTGGATATGATGTGATATGTAACATTGTATAGCACTAAAAACAAAGGCCTTGCTTAAGTTTGTGTCCTTTGCATGGAAAGTGGATTTGACACTGGCATATAAGATTCACCCAATGTGAATTACTGGGAAAGGAATTTAAAGTCATTTGCATCTCAGACAGAAAGTCTGGCAGTTTTCCTACAGATCCTGGCACCTGAAGTTTACCATTATTTTATGAAGTGACTGAAAGCTTGGGGTTTTAGCACGTGAACAGGTTTTGTGCTTTTCGGCAGAGGAAGAGGATGGAGTTTGTAGGAAAATAAGTTTTATACAAAATCATTTATTTTGGTTTCGGTTGATTTTAATTGTTGTATTTCTGTCTGTATCTGACTGTAATACATTAAGCTGTGAAATATAAAGTTAAGTGGGGCTGTGCCTCTCAATGTTTTTTGTAGAAAAATATAAAAATAGCAAAGTATTAGTATAGTAAATTGCAGTGTTAAGATTCTTATGTACTGCATGGCTCATGAATGCAGTGTAGTGAGCAACATTATATTTCATACCATGTAGTAAATGAAAGTAAGTGTGGAATCGAAGAGAATTACTGAACAGGTGCAGAACCAATAACATACAAACATATAAATGTGCCAGCAGAAACAGACCACCTGTTCTATCTAAGTCTGCTTGAGTGTGCAGCCAACACCCCTAGTTTGCAGCTGCCCCACCCCTCTCCCCTTTGTCATCTCACTGCCACCCCCACCTCCCCCACCCTAACTCTCCCCTATTCCCTGTCCCATGCTGTTTTGAAGCTGTTCACAGATTTATATGATACCACCCATTCTGGCAGGATATTCCATTTTGCTACCAACCTCTCTGTGAAATAGTGTCTCATCATTTCCTTCCTAAATCTTCCCCCTCTATTCTTAGCCCGTGCCCTCTGATGACCCTCCCCTTCTTTAACTTAAAGACCCCATCTGCCCTTTCCTTATTGATTCCCCTCAGATACTTGAATATCTCTATCATGTCCCCCCTTCCCCGTCCCTTCTATCCTCCAGGGTGTACATATTCAGGTCTCCCAGCCTGCTGTCATAGTCTCTCCCCTCCATTCCACATATCATCTTTGTTGCCCTCCTCCGCACCCCCTCCAGTAGCTTGCTATCATGCTCTAGGTATGGCCTCCAAAACCAGACACAATACTCTAAGTGCAGCCTTATCAGTGACCTGTAGAGGGGAAAGATCACCTCTCTTCACCTGGACAAAAAAAAACTTGCTATGCACTCCAGCATTTCATTCACTTTTGCAGCCACTCTCCTGCACTGGGCAGTGTTGTTCATGGTTCCTGTTATCATTACCCCTAGGTCCTTCTCCTTCTCAGCGATCCCCAGCTTAACCCTCCCCCAGCCAGTATTCTTTCCTTGGGTTCTTCACCTCAAAGTGCATAACCTTACACTTCTTTGCATTGAACCCCAGCTGCCACCTCTCTTACCATTCCTCTAGCTTGTATAGGTCCCCCTGCAGCTGCTTCTGTCCCGCCTATCCATCCACCACTGCTCCAATTTTGGTATCGTCAGTGAAAAAGACTTACCTTGCTCACCACCCCATGTGCAATGTCTGATATGAAGAGCCCAAACAATACTGGCCCCAACACAGAGCCCTGTGGCACCCCATTCATCACCGGCCTTGGAGCTGAGGACTCCCCTCTCACCACCACCCATTGCAGCCTGCCACTCAGCCAGCTTGTAATCCAGTTTATTATTTTTCCCCTACCCCTGCACCAGTTAGCTTCCCCCCAAGCTGTCCATGAGGCACTAAATCGAAGACCTTGCTGAAGTCCAAGTAAAGAACATCCACCTCATGACCCTTATCCAGCTCACCTGTCACCCAGTCATAATATTGTATGAGGTTGGTTTGACAAGACTTCCCTGAAACAAATCCATGCTGCCTCACATCCTGGAGGCCATTGTCCTCCAGGTATGACACCAGTCTTTCCTTTCATATTCTTTCCATGAGTTTGCACACTATGGAGGTGAGACTTACCAGATGATAATTACCTGGTTCATCCCTTGGCCCGCTCTTGTGTAATGGTACTACATGTGCCATCCTCCAATCCAGTGGCACACATCCTGACTCCAGTGAGGTACTGTATAGATTTTTCAGTGGCTCCTCCAACACCTCCGCCATCTCTCTCAGCACCCTGGGGTGGATACCATCCTGCCCGGGTGCCTTGTCTACCTTCAGTGCCCTCAGTCCCTCAAGGACTCTATTTGTCTCAATTCTTCCATCTGTCACCTCCTCTCCCCTGTCCCCACCCTCCCAGTCCATGCTGGTAGCAGACCCCCCTTTTCTTCCATGAGCACTGAGCAAAAGTATTAATTCAGTGCTTCTGCCTGCTCCTGCCCCTTTTCCGTCCACTCCCCACCCCTTTTTATCCTCACTATTGTCTCCTTGCACTTCCTTTTCTCCATGATGTATCTGAAACAGTAGTTAAGATATTAAAATAAGAATGTTAAAATCCTATCATTCAGTTGCATTAGTATCCAGGTAATATTATATCAGGCTTATAGAATTCTGTCATGCAGTAGTCATGAGGCAGAAAGGCTTAAGAATTAATGGGCAGAGTTGCAACGTACATCATCACATGTCATGTGATGCTGTGCACACTTTAGGAGACAGGTATTTAATTTGTTGAGGGCTGATATAGTTTAATTTCTGAAGATATGAATCTATGTTGGGAATAGTCATATGGGTCATAAGCTGCAATTAGGGATCGTGTATTTGAGCAGAACATTGTTTGTCTCACAATGTATATGCGGTGTAGGGGTAGTACAGCACACTTTTGGTTTCAATATCACTGGAAAACTTAGTAAACTGGGATTATTATAACAGGTTTTATGAACATTCATGACAGCAATAGAGAGTGATGCACTGAGATGGTGATGGTGTCATTAGTAGGATACAACAGCCTACTTAAAAGTTTCAAGATCATGTCAAAATCATGTGGTGCTTGGAAATAAGTATGGAATTGGGTTTTAGTAACACCATTGTGAAAGTGCCCAGTGAAGCACAGGTTATTTTGTTTAAATATATGTAAACACACAATAGCAACACCTTGATAGGGCAAACAGACATGTAATGCATATTTACCTTGTCATGTTCACCACAACATTACCCAGATAGACCATCTTAGGGTAGCTGGTTCATTTCACTGGGGTGTCATACAGACAAGGCACACTGATGAGTCCTGGTAGGACAAAACACATGTCTGTGTTTTTCTGTTGGCATCCTTTGCAGACTGTGTGAGAGGCCTTTCGGCACCATGCATTTCTGCTTAAAGTTGAACCAGCAGAATATTCTGTGTTGATTTGCATATACAGCCCATGATGCTTTGCATTGTGGGGGTATGTGTGATTTTGTATTTCTTTGAAACTTGGCATCCTGGCCAGTGCCCTTTGGGGTAAGCATTGCCTCAGTGCTTGCACATTGAGGTTCTTTGTATTTTAGCTTGTTTTTTGTTTTTATTGGGCTGACCACAACATTACCCAGATAGACCATCTTAGGGTAGCTTGTTCATTTTACTGGGGTGTTATACAGATGAAGCACACTAATGAGTCCTGGTAGGACAAAACACGTGTCTGTGTCTTTCTGTTGGCACCCTTTGCAGACTGTGTGAGAGGCCTTTCAGCACCATGCCTTTCTGCTTAAAGTTGAACCAGCAGAATATTCTGTGGTGATTTGCATATACAGCCCATGATGCTTTGCATTGTGGGGTATGTGTGGTTTTGTATACCTAGTTATGGCTGTGTCCTGCCTGATTATAAATATTAAGTGCCACACTATGTAGATATTATATCTATCCATACTATTGCTAACTACTGTGACCTTTATTACAGCCTTATCTCAGTTTCAAGGAGGTCTCTCATCTGTGGCAATATGCAATATATAGAAAGCATAACGTGGAATCTGTTAATTCCATTGTTTCTCATTAGAAATGTTACTACAGTAGATTGTATTGTAAGTGACATGAGATGTAAATCTGATATTTCTTATAATTAGCGCAGCATGTAGAAAATTGCAATGTTCCATATTAAGGCAGGATGAGTTACATAGGCTAGCTGTGTAATGTGGAGATATAAATTGTAATATAAATGACCTGAGGATCCATTAGTAGCACAGCTGAGTCTCAATTTTATGGAGGTCTCTAAATGTGTACAATATGAACCCTCTGACCTTCGTCTGGCTTCCCTTCTCCCATCCCTCAAAAAGCTCCTTAGATCCTCCCCACTCCACAGTGCCCCTAATGCTCATAACCTCCCAAACATCGCTCATCTGAATCCAAGCGCTCACCTCAGTGCTCTCCTTTAATCCCTCTCTCTCCGTTTGCTCTCTTCTGGCCTGAGCTGGCAACCCTCCAGATCTCAAAAAGAACTGGAAGGGGACAGGATCAGTTGTGTTCTAGGACAGTAGCTGCTGCTGTTGTTTTCACAGGGTTCTTGTGGATTTTACTTGGTAGGTTGGTTCTTTTCTTTCTTACTTCTAAGGGGCTAGCAGGGTATTGTTTGGGGTGCTGCTGGATGTTTGTAAACTGATTTGGTGGCTGTAAGGGGGGCTCATTTTGTGGAGGTTTCACTGTGTAACAGGCTGCGCTGGTAGAGGCCTATTTCTTCTGATTTAAAACCTATTTGGTGGGATTTGCTTGGGCCTGGTTCTTTGGCTGCTGGGCTTGGAGGAGACACAGGGCTGATACACTCTCTCTCGGAGTCAGGTGTCTGCCCAGACCCGCCTCTCCCACCTCCCTCCCAGAAGTCTGCAAATTTATGAGGGAACACCTGCCCTGCAATTGGAGAAAAAGGCTGCAGGTGCAGCTCATGTAGTTCTAGCCACTGGGGTGGATTTAAAGGCTGGGAGAGGAGCTTTCAGGTTGTTCATTTCCTTATAAGTTTAATGTGTTGTACTGCACCTAGTAACAGGGTTACTGGTGACAGTGGACTGTCTGTAAGATTAGTGGGTGACCTGATTAGGCAGTAGGGGTATCTTAGACTAGGGGAACCTGGTGGCTCACCCAAGGAAACCTATTTGGAAGGGGATGGAACACACATCATTAGGGCTGGCATCTTTGGAGGGTGGTGGGTGCACAGGATGTGGAGCAGCCATGATACTGGACTGGGCTTGGAAGTTCGGTGGTTGCCCAGTGTGCACCAGCCAGTACAGCTAGGAGGAGGTTGTGATTAGGAGAAAGCTGGAAGGGGTGTATGGTTGGGGAAGGGGTGGAATCTCCACAGGGCTGCACCAAGCATGGGGGTGGGGGCATAGGAAAGGAGTGCAGGAGAACACTCTAGGGGCACATAGGGAACCTGGCAGAGGGGGTGCAAAAGGACACTACCAAGGAAGCAGGCAGGTAACTGGGGGCCCTCACAAAGGGGGGACGGAGGGACAACATTCTCAGGGAAGTAGGCAGATGGCCAGGGCTGGACAGAAGGAAGCAAGGCGGGGAGGTGGATCAGACCTTACACTCAGTAACCGCTTCAATTCTCTTCTTCTGCTCAAGGATGAGGGGGGTGATGTAGCCATGACAGGGGTAGTTAGAGATGGAAAGGGAGTGGGAGTGGGAGGCAGGAGGCAGGGGCCAGATAGCAGGAAGAACAGGGGGACCTGGAATGCAGGAGAATGGGGGAGCAGTGAATCAGAGCAGGAGGGCAGGGGGAAGAGGGAGGAAAGCGCAAGGAGAAGGACCAGTTGGGAGGAGAGGTAAAGGAGAAGGACCAGAAGTACAAGGAGGATTCAGTAAAGGGAGCTGAGGGTTTAGGCCAGGGGAGCACGACTAGCAAGGAGGAACTAAATGGAGACAGGAAGGAAGGGAGGATGAGCCAGGCTAGTTTAGCAGATGGGGGAGAAGGACCAGTTGCGAGCAGTGAGGGGGTGTAAGGAACAGAAGGATACTCAGGAGGAGGAGGCATAGGATTGGAGGGAGGGGTGGCCATGGTAAATAAGGAGGGGTGGCATGTGGCACCCAGAAGGGAGGAACACGAGCCGGCTGGGTGGAGGACCTGTAGAAAGGATGAGGGGACATGGAAGGGGATGGAGGAAAGGAGTGGTCAGAGTGCTCCTGCTGGGGGATTCTATGATCAGGGGTATCAAATGGGATAGGGAGGGAGAAGCCTGGCCAGTTAGAACAAGATGCTTCCCTGGACTAACGGTGCACAGGGCTAAGCACGAGGTATATCATCTGGCAAAGGATTGTGGGGGTTCCCCAGACATACTGGTCCACCTGGGTACAAATGACATTGAGGGAAATAGCGAGCTAGAGATACAGGCAAGATTCAGGGAGCTCGCCATGGTCTGTCATGACATAGGATGCACAGTTTCCTTCTCAGAAATCCTGCCAGTGCCAAGGGCTCAGTGGGGAACACAAAAGGAAAATTAGGGAGATAAACCAGTGGCTCAGGGAGTGGTGTGAGGCCAGAGGGTATGGGTTGATGGGGGATTGGGGGGAGACCTGGGAGGATAAGGAGCTGTATGCTAGAGATAGACTACATCTCAATTTGGAGGGGAAGGGAATCCTTAAGTTGAAAATAGAGGTTCATTGGTGAAAAGTGGGGTTTAAACTTGTGAAGGGGGGTGGGATGGGAGAAAAGGCTGTCAAAGGGGTGCCGATAAAGGAGGACTCTCTCCACCCCTGGGGACCAGGAGGATTGCAGGAAAAGGCCAACTGGCAAAGTGCAGACCAGGGAAACAGAATCCCATGGGAACACAGGCAGGAAATGGAACTATAGGAAAGGGTGGAAGGTAGTCCTGCTAAATGCCAGGAGCTTGGGCAATAAAATGCCCTGAGCTCCAGGCGATGCTAACTGAGGGAGCAGTGGATGTGGCAGTGGTCACTGAGACTTGGGCCACTGCAAGACATGACTGGGACCTGAACCTGGAGGATACACTATGTTCAGGAAGGACGGGGAGGAAGGGGAGGAGGGGTATGATAGTCAAAACTGCATTGGCATAGGGGAGTAGAGGAGGCGGAGGGAACCGTGGGCGATTTGGGTCACCTTTGATAACAAGGGGGGGCAAGAGGGTAAAATAGGTGGATAGACCCCTGCCCTGGCGGAGGAGCTGGAGGACAGTCTGGTGGCAGATGTTAGGAGACACTGCAGACTGGGCAGAGGAATGGTGGTGGTGTTGGGGACTTAAACATGGGGAACAGAGGTTGTTGATGTCTTTCAAGACGCTGCCTAACTCAGCAGGTGAGGGAACCACCAGGAGGCACGGGTACTGGATGGGTCCTGGCAGACAGTGACCAGATTGGGGCCTGGAGGTAGGGACCCATTGGCGGGGAGTGACCATGCCACGGTCTGGTTCTGCCTGGACCTAGGAGGGTAGAAGGCTGCACAAAGACGAAGTAACCGACTTCAGGGGGCGATTTTAAGGAAATGGGAAGGATCCTTAAGGAGCATTTGGATGGGATTGGGTCAGACATGGACGCTGATAGTAGGTGGGAAATCATCAGGAGAGGGGTGCAGGATGCTACCAGCACCTGTGCAAGAGTAAGACGAAAATGCAGTAGGGCCCAAAAACCCTGTTGGTGGACCAGGGAGGCCCAGGAGGTGGTGCGGGGAAAGAAAGCAGCCTATAAGCAATTCAAGTGCTCAAGGAGTGAAAGGGATCGAGGGGAGTACGAGCTGATGGCTAGAAGGGCCACTAGAGTGGTGAGGGCGGCTAAGGCAAGGAAGGAGCAGAACCTGGCCAGGGAAATTAAGAGAGGGAACAAGGGGTTCTTTAGCTACATTGGGGAAAAACGAAGGGTGAAGGGGCAGATTAGCAGGATTAAATCAGGGGAGATGGGACAAGACCCGGGAGCAGGCTGAGGTACTAAATGAGTACTTCACCTCAGTTTTCACCAGGGAAAATGGGGTGCTGCATCATACATGGGAGGAGACAGAGATACTGAGGGGGGCCCTTACCGATCGGCAGGTCTGGGGAGAGGGGAGGCATCACTGGCAGGTGGGGAGGGCTAGCAGGGAGAAGGGGCACCGGAAGTGGAAATCACAGCAGAGAGAGGAAGCCCTCAGCTCCCTTAAGACGGAGAAAGCACCGGGCGGATAAATTACATCCCAGAGTACTGAAGGAACTTGCAGATGTCCTGGCAAAACCCTGGCAGAGCTTTTCACCATCTCTCTGAGGACAGGGTGGTACCCCAAGACTGGAAGGTGGCGCATAGTGCCTATCCACAAGGGGGGATCAAGGAGGTGGCAGGGAACTACAGGCCTGTCAGCCTGACCTCGGTAGATGGGCAAGGTGATGGAGGGCATTGTCAAGGAGGCTAGGGGGACCTGGATAAGTCAGGGTGCCTGGACGATAGACAGCATGGATTCATCCCGGGGAAATCATGTCAGACAAACCTGGTGGAGTTCTATGACTGGGTGACAAGTGCCTTGGACCTGGGTAGACCAGTGGATGTCCTCTTTCTAGACTTCAGCAAGGCATTTGACTCTGTTCCTCACGTGGGCCTGTTGGATAAGCTGGGAGAAATGGGGGTGGGGAACCAGATGATCAGATGGATAGGCAATTGGCTCCAGGACCGGACCCAGAGGGTCGTAGTTGGCAGGATAGTCTCATCCCCAAGGAGGGTCATTAGTGGGGGCCACAGGGATCAGTCCTTGGGCCATTTCTGTTCAACGCCCACGTCGGACATAAGGACAGAATCAGGAGTGAGATGAGTCTCTTTGCAGATGACTCAAACTGGGGGCGGTGGTGGATGGGAGGAGGGGAGGGTGGCCCTACAGGGGACCTGGAGGCTCTGGAAAGATGGTCTAGAAAGTGAAGCTGAGGTTCAATGCAGGAAATGCAAAGTACTCCACCTGGGGGCCAGAAACCCAGGTCAAGTGTACACCCTGGGGAATGCTACAAGTCTCGATGGCTGAGAGGGACCTGGGGTGGTGGTGGATGTCAAGATGAACAACTCTGAGACTTGTAGGAGGGCAGCAGCCAAGGCCAACAGGATGCTGGGATGCATCGCTAGGGGGATCACCTCCAGAAGGAGGGAAGTGATACTCCCTCTGTATAACTGCTTGGTGAGGCCGCACCTTGAGTACTGCGTGCAGTTTTGGAGGCCACACTTAAAGCGGGACATTAACCTCCTGGAGAGGGTCCAGAGGAGGGCAACCAAAATGATTTGGGGCTTGGGGACAGGACCTATGAGGAGAGGCTCGAAGAGCTAAATATGTACACATTGGAAGAGAGAAGGGACCAGGGGACATGATAGAGGTCTTTAGGTACATGAAGAGGGTAAATAGAGGAGGAACAGTCGGGTGCTTCAAAGGAAGGAGGAAGGGCCACTAGAGGCATGGCTGGAAGCTGGAGGGGGAAGATTCTAGGGAGAAAGGAGGAGGTGCTACTTCACTGAGAGGGTGGTGGAGCCATGGAATGCACTGCCTAGGGGCTGGTGGAGGCAGAGACAGTGGAAGGGTTCAAGAGGGGTGGGACAGGTACAGGAAGGGTTCTGGAAGCAAAATCCAATGCAGCAAGAATATCCGGAACTGGGAAGGGAGAAGCCAGAGAAGGTGAGGGGGACAGCAAGGTCAGCACCCAGGTTGGGGACTGACCAAACGAGCAGACACGAAAGACCGTTAGGCCTATTCTGCTGGCATTTTAGTATGTTAGTATGTATTCCCTGCCTACTCCAGGCCTCTCTCAAGTAGCGTCAAAGTGTACAATGCTAAATCAACGCAAAGCTTGTGCATTTTTGCCTTATAATTTTTTTGGTGCTTTCCTTATTTACATTCTGCCTAACCATGCAATGGCTTTGTAGATTGTAAAATCTTTGCGTTTATCATTCTACTGTAATGTTCTTTTTACCACTGTGTTACTCTTACCTGGGTAACACCGGGAAATGAGCCTCTGCTCAGTGTGCCTTTCCCAGTCACAAATAATTATGTTATATATAGAAGGTATAATTTGCCATTTGGCAAGCAGAGGTTTTCTCTGAAGACACAGTAGTACATTAAATGTTGTGGTATGTAAAAAGGAAAGTCAGTAAAAGGGAGACAAAACATTAGTAGTCCAAAGGTAGTGCATGATGTTGAACATACACCATATGCATCTGTGTTACAAAGTTGCTAACACCTGTTTTTTTTAATCTGTAATATTTTTTTTTATAAAAATAACCCTACATTTTTTTCATTATCTAAGAGTAGATGGCAAGTGCATTGTTAAAATATATTTATTATTGTAAAGGTTTTGAAACATTTGTCAGTATTGCTAAAATGAGGCAATACAGCAAATATGTAAAAGTTAGAGGCATACCAGATACCATAGTGTATCAGCTCAAGGAAGTTTTTTTAATTTCTGAAATAGTAACACAGCTGAGTCTCAATTTCATGGACATTTCTAAATGGTGATAATGTTATACACAGACGATATAATTTTCCACTTGGCAAGTAGAGGTTTTCTCTGCTGACATAGTAGTACATTAAATGGAGAAGGCAGTACAGTATGGTGCAGTGGTTTAAGGCTCTGAGCTGTAAACCTAGAAACCTGGGTTTGAATCCTACAGCCCCCACTTGCATACCGTGTGACCCTGAGCAAGTCACTTAACTTCCCTGGCTCCCAGTTCACACCTATAAACAAGCTTTTGGCTTAGTGTGTCTTTCCTAGTAAAAAAACAAATGTTGTGTTATGTGAAAAGGGAAGTCAGTAAAAGAAAGACAAAGCATTAGTAGTCCAAAGGTAGTTCTTTGTTCAATATGAGTAATGTATCGTGATTAAAGTACACCATGTACTTCTGTATTACAAAGTTTTTAATCACCTTGTTTTGTAAATTTGTCAAATAAAACTTTTTTTATATATAAAATAACCCTATGTGTAGTTGTTCATTATATAAGAGTAGATGTCAAGTCCCTTAGTATTATAAATTTATTACTGTAAAGGTTTGAGAACATTTATCATTACTGCTAAAATGAGCCAATACAGCAAATATATGAACGTTAGAGGCATAACAGATACCATAGTGTATCTGCTCAGGAATATTTTGTAATTGCCGAAATAAAATGTTTAATTGTATGCATAACATCATCTATGGACAATAGGGACATCCATGTGATTGAGATACAGATCTGAGTCAGTGTGCAAAGTGTGTAAATGATGTGATGCAATACAGAATGTATTTTGTGTGGTCTTGCATTTTAGAAATGGTATATGAAGCAATAGTGGTGTGTATACTTATGAAGACAGAATGCGTTTTTTTGGGGGGGGCGGTTTGGTGATAGAAGTATTTGAGGAGTGTGTGTGATATCCAGTGAACACAGCCACCACAACTTAGTGCATTCAAAAAGGGTGACTCAGTCACAGTGCTTGTGTTCAGGGCTACCTGGCAGGGTAGTGACTGGATACCTGGATGGGGGTGGTAGGGTGATCGGAAGAAAATGCACAGGCACACACACGGGGAAGAGAGGATTGGGAGGGCAGGTACGTGGGAGGGAGTGTGGTGGGCAGCTCCCGAGCTGGTCCGCTAGTGTGGTGAGGAGGGTGGTCAGTTGGAGTGTGCAGGGTTTGGGTTCAGCGCAGTGCTTTTTGGTTTTTGCACTAGCAAGTGACTTTTTTAAGATTCCCCTCTCAACATGCACCCTCCTGGAGTTGAGAATCCTTAAGTACAGGGGTGCAGGGGATGTAGCCCTCCATACAAATGTAGAGTCTATTGTCGCTGTTTAATTCACCATGAGTGTACATCACCATAATTCATTTTTGATGATGTAAACTCACCATTATCACATAGAACTGTGTGTGCTGTACAGCTATGAATCTGATCTGTTTGTTTTGTCACCCACAGTATTCTTTTTTTTTTTTTTGAGCGTGCTAGCTACATGGCCTCCATTATGTATGCCACACTAAGGGAGCAGATATGAATGTATGCCATTAATTTGTAATGGTATTAGTTTGTGTAGTGGAACTGCTCCACAAACATGATTTAGGTATTAGTGTGACATGTAGCCCTTTGCTGCTTTACAGGCTGACAGTACAGGAACATAATTTCAGGCAATAGTAGTAGGGTGTACATCTCAATGTAGCAGACAAAGTCCTGTTTCCTATACCAATGTCATGAAGGGTAAAGGAAGTAAATCTGTGCTGATTAGAATTTAAACACACAGAGTAACATGTGATGTATGTGTCAGTTTAAGGAACTTGTGCAGATTATGCAAAACAATTTATCATTTTGTAATGTCATTTATAATGTGTTTTAAGGTAGTGAGATAAGGGGTTATGAAGTAAAAATGTTCTGTGTGTTGTGGCAACAGGGGAGATGGTATGCAAATGTGTTATAAATACACAATAGTGGCATCCGGAGAGATGAAACAAGCATTTGTCAATGCCGAATGTTGTCTTGCTGGCATTGGCATTGGTAGTGCAGGAGTTAGAGAGATGCATAATAGTAATGTCAGTCAAGTATGGAAGTGACGCCAACCCCACACCACCCTGCAGAGACTGACAGGCATTGAGGTGTGCCTTTGGGTCGTCGGCCATAACACTCATGCCATTTCACCTCACCCTACCCTGCAGACTCTGACAAGTGGCGCGTTGTGCCTTGGGATCATCGGGCCTTATGCTCACCCCATTCCATAAAGAAATATCTTGAGATGGGTGCAGTATAGGTAATGGGGTGAATCTGTCGATTGTGCTAACCAGCTGTGCCACTGAGACAACTGGAGCATGGGCTGTCCCAGAGCACATTACTATTTCGGAAATGCACAACCCAATGGCAACACAAATATTTGCTTTGTAACAATTACACAGGAGCGTGGTGTTCACATTTATGGAACACATACAAACAGAGGTGAGAAATAAGTAAGTGCCCCAGCTGAGGTACTTTCATATTTCTAACTTCTGTTTGTATGCGCTCCACAAATATGTACACCATACTCCTGTGTGAACAATCTCATTTAACACATTTTGTTACTGCCTGACCTTCAGAAGTAAGGTTTACACAAAGTATTGTTTGAAAGAATAGAGAGCTCCCTGTCACAGTGGTGCCAAGTTCAAAATGAGAAACCTTTCTATGACATACAAAAGAACAGCACACACCTCTCTTCAGCAGACCTCCTTTGTTTTCATTTTTTGTGGGTTCAGAGATGACCACTGGCATGTCCTGTAATACTGCTGCATAATTGTGGTCAGAAAAGGGTGCTATATATATTCTTGCAGAGTAAGCAGGCTTCAACCCTTTTATAGACAGTGATCCCCAACGGCACAATATTATACAGGATCTCAAATAACTGTTTCTCAGTCCACCACAAACACTGCTCTCCATGTATAACCCTTGGCCCAAACAAAGCCTGTTGGCTCCTCACCCCAGCCCCATGACTCACACACCTGTGACTTATATGAACAGGCAAACTGGCTCCCACTCTGTGGGAGAATAAAGTATCAGTCATGCATTCTTGCAAAAAAGGCATCCCTTGGCCTCCTGCCCCCTGGTGTCCAGTCAGTACTGTCCCCTCACTGCCCCATGCGATTAACCAGGAGTTCTGGAAATCTAGTCTTCTCTGTCCCCTGATGTCAGAGTTCTCAAGGGCAATGCTCCTTCAAAGCAAGGGCCGCAAACTGGTACAATTCACTTCCTAGGAACATCGCTAACACCCCAAATCTCAATCCCTTTTTTTGGCAAATAATTTTATTTTTAGAACAAACAACATTACAATACTCAAACAACAAAGAAAACAATAACCTCTTGACTATACATACTGGAGGATAAAGTAAGTCACAGCATGTCAAAGAGGATACCCCCTCGAAAAAAAAATCCCGGCCCCAAACCAACCCTACCCTCTTCAACCTAAGGCAGCAATCCTATATAAAGGGTAAAGAAGGCATAAATAAACTTAAATATAAGCCTGGATATGTTAGCAACCTGACAATTAATAACTGTGACCATTCTGAGTTAATATTTTCCTAAGAATCGCTCAACTTGGTTACTCATACACGGGGAACCGGAAAACGCTAAGTTGTCCGAAGTTCCTGCCAGGCATGACTAAAGAGGAAGGAGAGTCTTCCAAAATACCAAAATATAGTAAGAACCAAAGAGAGATGAGGAAAACTCCCAGCCCATCTAATAGCCATACTTGGCTTTCAAGCACCGTAAAAAACTATCCCAATAATCATTGAATTTGTTAGTTGGGTTAAAGAAGTTAGCCACCAACCTCTCCGCATTTAGAGCATTTAGAAACTCATCCCACCATTCCTTATAGGAAGGAAATTGGTCACTATGCCAATAACGGAGGAGAAGTAACTTCGTCACCAAGGCCACTAGAGCCATTTGGTACTTATGAGCTAACACCGAGATGTGAGCAAACATACCGAAAATGCATACCTCAGCATTGAAGTATTTAGAAATCTCGGAGTAGGGGCCCAGCCACTGTTTCACCAGATCCCAAAATTTGACCGCCTTAGGACATTCCCATAGCTTGTGATAAGTAGTAGCAACAGGGCAGCCACAGGTTTTATACTCTGAAGAACTCGAATTGTATATCCGAGAAAGTTTAGCTGGAGAAAGGTAGAGATTATGTAAAAGATTAAACTGAAGACCCCTTAATCTATCTTGCTTGACATAAATATATAAATCCGACCATATCTTACTCCAGGTCTCTTCTGGCCAACCCAAAGACAGGTTAGCCTCCAGTAAAAGGACACTGGAGAAATATTAGAATCTCTCCTAGCTAAAATTAGTTTATACAATTTCAAAACTGAGTTGCCAGATGTTGACAAATCCCTCATCTTCCTCACCAGTTCCCCAGCTTCATCGGTTCCTTTAGACCCCCTAAGGAGGAAACTAATGCATCTTTGGATCTGGTACAGCCACAACCGTTCATTAGGTTGAACTTTGAATTTCTCCAACAGAGCAGAGGGAGAGATAACTGAGCCTAATGAAACAAAATCAGCTACCCTAGGGTTAGTAGGGAGATTGCCAACATGTCTCCTTATCAGCTGATTCCCAACCATAAGGTTAGGATTCCTTAAGAGAGGTTGTGTTATATCTTTTACATAAGAACTTCTTAAAAGTGAATATAGCTGATGGAGGGCCTTTATGTCCCACCCCATCGGGGTATACCTCAATTTAACGGGAACCTTGGACCATGGAATATATAAACAAGATTCTAAATCTATACTAACGCTATTAGCCATCAACCGATCCATCGTAAGTCCCACCGAGGCCTCATCCGAGTCTAACATACATAGAGCCGCTCTAGCAACATGGCTGGCCAGATAATATATATAAAATCTGAAGCTGAAGGCCTCCCACCTTCCTTGAATATGTAAGCTTCCTATAAGTTCTACGGGTGGTTTCCTTCCACAGAAAATCAGAGCAATATTTGTAAATCGGGTTAAAGAAAGACCTGGGAAGGTATAATAAGGTTATAGAGGCGAGAAAATTTTTGTAGAATCATCATTTTAATTGTGTTAGTTCTCCCCCAAAAGGATAACGGAAGCTTAGACCACTTCTCCAGGCTTTCCTTAATAGATTTAACTAATGGCTTAAAGTTTAAATCTGTCAGACCTGTCAAGTCTTTAGAGATCTGAATGCCTAAGTAAAGCAAGGATTTAGGCTGCCATTGCAAACCTAAAGAAATACACCAACTTTGTTGCAGGTACAGAGATAAGGGGTGAACCATTGTTTTACTCTTATTTAAACAGTAACCCGAAAATTTACTAAAATCAGAGATAATACGGAATAGATGGAGAAGTGATTCTCGGCTATTGCGGACATGCAATAATAAATCGTCCACAAAAGCTGATAACTTATACTCCGACTTCCCTATACAAATCCCTTGGACTTGCTTGTCATTATTAATAGCCCTAATTAGTGGTTCTAAATATAAACTGAATAAATATTGGGAAAGGGACATCCCTGGCGGGTACCTCGCCATAAGGGGAAAGCACTTGAGATCAGGTTGTTGCACTGGATTCTTGCTGTAGGACAGGTGTATAAAACCCGAATATATCTCAAAACTTTTTCAGGAAACCCAAATTTAGACAGGACCTGGAACAAAAACTCCATTCCACCTTATCGAAGCTTTCTGCATCTAGAGAAACCAGAGATGCTTCCATATCCGGACACGAGACGCAGAGATTAAGTAAATTATTTTCTGAAATGATCAGCTGACGAGCGACCAGCAACGAATCCAACCTGATCCGGGCTCACTAAATCAAGCCATATATTTTTAATTGTACAAGATCTTAGCATAAATTTTGATATCTACATTGAGTAGTGAAATTGGCCTGTAGTTGCTAACCAAGTCTGGAGGCTTCGGCTTTTAGGTAGAAGAATAATTCTTGCTTGAACAGAGATGGGTCCTGTATCTCACAGTCATGCCAAAAGTAAAAAGTTGTTGCAGTAGCGGTACCAAAAGATCTTTAAACAACTTAAAAAACAAATCCGTGAACCCATCAGGTCCCGGAGCCTTATCTACCTTAAGAGCATCAATAGCTTCAATAATCTATTTTGGAGTAAAGGGAGCCTCTAGCTTCTGACTGCTCACCTCTGGAAGTACAGGAAAGGGTATATTTGCCAAAAACTCCCTCATCCCAACACTCCCATCGAGGGGGCAGCATACTGGAATATAGATTTTTATAAAAATCAAAGAAAATAGCTAGTATGCCCTCTGGATCCGAGACTAAATTATTAGTACTCGGATGTCTCAGCCCAGCCACACTCTTAGCCGATAATCTTTGCTTTAGCTGCCACGCCAAGATTTTACCTGCTTTGCTGCCCTGTCCTATATATGAGGCCTTCAGTCTAGAAGCCCGATTTTCAACTCCTTCTTTCAGAGTCCCCGCATACCAAGCCCTAAGTGTAGCTAATTCTTTGTCTTGGTCTAGGGATCTCGAATCTTCTCCCATAATCTCCAAAGCTTTAATCTTCTCCAGACAATTAGCCAGAAGGCTTTTTGTTTTCTTTTCAACTGATGCATGTCTAATCAGCTCTCCTCTCCATGTGGCCTCCAGGCCGACTCAAGCCCTGTCCACCGCATTAATAGAACCCCAATTGTACATTATTGTTTGAGACATAAAGGATCGAAAGTAGTCTAACAATTTGGGGTCCTTAAACAAACAATTATTCAAGGACCATGAATAAGATCTAGGTGGAGCTGACAAAGGGCCGCAACGAAAGCCAATAGGAGAGTGATCCGAGATTACACGACTCGAGATAGTAACCTCATAGATACAAGAAAAAACTTGGTGGCTAACTAAAAAAATCAATACGGGAATAACTTCTATGAACGGGAGAATAAAAGGTAAATTCTTTAGTAGTAGGGTTGATCGTCCTCCATGGGTCAATAAGGCCCAATGAAGAAATAAACTCCTCTAGTGCTCTTTGAGAGGGAGACAGACGGTCAGCTCTGGACCATGAACGGTCCAAGCGGTTGGATTGTACGCGATTCCAATCTCCACCTAAAATTACGGGTCTGTCTGCTAAAGGGGCCATAAGCACAGCCAACTGCATGAAAAAGGAAGGTGACTCTTGATTTGGGCCATAAACGGATCCCAAGACTAGGTTAACTCCCCCCAAATTCCCTGTAACTATCACATAACTTCCATTGGGGTTCGAAAAAATCTCTGAAGGAAAAAAAGGAATCCCTTTTGCTACTAAGATGGCTACCCCCCTTTTACTAGGGGAAATCCCTGCCCCAAAAACCTGAGCTACCATCTTTTCTTTAAATGATGAAGCTGCTCGGAGGAATATGAGTTTCTTGGAGAAAAACTATTGACGGATCGAAATGCGCCAAGTGATTTAATATAACGTAATTTTTCGTATTGTCTTTCCCCCCTTTTATATTCCAGGAAATAATGTTCAGGTTGCTAACCATAGAAAACTCAGAAAAAAATATAAAGCTGGTTGGAAAGCTGCCTAGACCCACCCCATACTCCCAAACTCCCCAAACTAATAAACCTCCACAAAAAGCTCAATATCCTCCAACTGAAAACAACCCCACTGGCCCGAAGCCAACTCCAAAATTTCAGGTCCATGTACACTCTAGAGGTAGAGCGCCCCCCCACCCCACAGCCAAGATAACTTGATCTTAAACTTGATATCCAGCAAAAGAAAAAAAAAACTCTGGGGTCCTAACAAAATGGGACCCTCATAACCGAAGGAATATAGATTAATTTGAGCAAATTCACTCAATGATGAGCCTATTACAATAATTTTAGCCCCTACAATCTATGTTAATATATAGAATCTAACCAATAATGAGGCTTCGCATCACAAGGGAGTAACACAGATCCTTTAATAGGAGCCGAAAGGCCAGCTCTTAGAAACTTGATCTGCATGATCCCACCTGCCCTGCCTCTGCCCTTACTCTATTCCACAGGTGATTTATAGCCAGAGAAAGGGAGCTTCTCCATAACTGAATACCAGAGCTCCCTTATATAAGCTCAAAGCAATACTTGAAGTTATATATAAGGAAAATTAGAGCTCCCTCCCAACCTTCGATCTAACAAGCTAAACTATAGCTGGTTATTCACCTTATATATGTCAAATAGATATTTCTAAATAAACATTAAATGAATATAACAGATCTAATGCACCGGTGGTGCTGTAAATACAATTAGTCCAAATACTCCTCTAGTGACTATTTGGTGTAAAATTGTTCCAATGAGCTTCTATGAAGACGTCATATAGTAGAACATCTAAACTGAAAGACATCTTGTTAACCCCAAACAAAAGCCAGAAGTAAAAAAAAATATATGCATAATAATTCCAGAAGGAAAGAAAAAATGTCCTTTTTAGTCCATATTTAAATCGCATTAGGATCCTGAGCGTCTCTGAACTGAATAAATCTGTCCATCAGTACTATGGGAGCCTTCAGTAAACGTTGGACACAAATCTGGCAAAGCGACTTTAAGTACTTTTAAAGTCTCTTCCACTGAGTCAAAGCGCTTTATCCCTTCCTTTAAGGTGATCTCCAGCTTGGCTGGGTATAACATGCGATGTTTGATACCCGCAGCCCAAAGCTTCAATGTAACAGGGCGAAAGCTAGCTCGGGCCAAGCGCGACTTCAGGGTCAGATCAGGAACAATGCGAAGCTTCTTCTCTTCCCATAAAATAGCAGATATTTTCCTAGCTTCTTTTAGGATAAATTCTCGATCGAGGAAATTCAAAAGCTTGAAAATCACAGGCCTCGGAGGCTCTGAAGGTGGCGGCTTAGCCCTGAGGGCTCGATGGGCTCTCTCAATAATATATTCAGGCCCATTAGGCGAGGCCCTACCGCGACTTTAGGAGCTTTTGAAGAAATAAAAATAGTATTGGGGCCCTCTTCTCCCTCAGGGAGCCCCAACAAGACTAAGTTATTGCGTCTGCTTCTCCCCTCCAAGTCATCTAAGCGGTCCTCCAATTTGTTTATTATCTTCTTTGCCTCCGTTATAGCTAGGCCGCTTTTATTCATATTCCTCTCGATAGAGGAGATCCTGGCCTCAGCATCCATCACCCAACGGGCTAGCTGAGTTAACGGTGGCTTGAAATCTGCAACCTCCTCAACCAGTTTGAATAAGGCCTCTTTGATAGTCGTAAGATCGCTGTAAATCTGTGCTGGGGTTATTTCCTCCTGTGGAGCCGCCGGCGATGAACTCCTGCACGGTCTCTTAGCGTCCAACTCCTGGCCCGAGCTCTCCATTTCGTCTCACGCTCAGGAAACAAAATAAAGCAAACAAACACTGTCTCAACTCTTAAGCAGGAGAGGCTGGCAGGATAAAATTCGAAATGATACGCTTTAAAACGCGGTTTTATGTAGCGGGGAAGGGAGACCCAAAATTCGGCTGCTATACCTCCAGACGCATCACGTGACTCCCAAATCTCAATCCCTTTAAGTGCATTCTTCATCAGCACCTGGTGGCCTATGACGTGACTGCGCTTTGTAAAAAATTTCAATTTCTTCTTTGCTCCCCTTGCCTCTCCTGTGTTTTAATCACCCCCAACCCTGTTACCCTTATTATCTCTTCTCCCCTCTCTCTGTCTTTCCTACCCTTTACTTAAGCCCCTCTCTGCACTACTACCTCCAGGCTCCTATCCCCTCCTTCTACCCCCTCTCTTCTTTTCCTTCTCTTCACTATCTCCTACCCTCTCTGCCACCCACACCCCCAGACCCCACCCTCCTCTTTTTCTCCTCCTTGACCTCCCCTTTCTTTCTCACCCTAATCCCTCTCCTCTCATGCATGAGCCACAATTGTTTCTCCCATGTTTACTGCCGACAAAGCCTCTGGCAGCACATGCACTGTTAACTGGCTGCTATCTTACTGTTACCTAATGTAATTTAATATGATAATTAATTGCCCTTGTATTGTTTTGTGTCTTTGTATTTTTTACCTATGTAATTATTTGTTAGCCTGTCTTGTTATAACTTGTCCTGTTTCTATGACATGGAACCTTTGTAAAAGAGCATTTGGCTCAAAGGTATGATTTCTGAAACTTAAATAAATAACGTAAAATAAATAAATGATCACTTTCTAATATGTTCAGAACTGAAGGACATCTATACTACGCATAAATATCTGGAGGCAGTTGATCAGAATGCAATAAAGTAGTCTGATAAATCATGGGAGATCATCAAGGTCACAATGGGTGATATGCTCATGGGGCTCAGATATTCAGACTGTGCCTGGCAGTGGCACAAGCATGGGTGCAGCACAACTGGGATGCGCCGGGGCCAGGACCAGGACCAGGACCAGGTGATATTCAACAGTGATGCACCATGGTGCAGCACTGTTGAATATGGCACTGACAGTGCAAGCCACAGATAGGGAGCACATGGATGCGCTAGCAAAAACACAGTTGCTCTGGGTGCATCACCCTTGATATTCAGCAAAGGGCATGCAAATGAGGCCATAATATATGCTAGGCATAAATGGGGCTATTTGCATGTCATTATGGCCCCATTTTCATGGCTTGCACAGGGCAGCCCAGCAAATTGCACCTGGAACCCCGCACAGAATGATGTGTGCACAGTGGGAGTCCCATGGCATCCCCTGTCCCATAGCTTTGATCGCCAGTAAATGTCTTTAAAAACATTTCTTGGTAGTCTAGTGGTACCCCCTTCCTTCCGTTTCCCCGATCACTGGTAAATGTACTTTAAATCAGTCCCTGGTAGTCTAGTGGTACCCCTCTCCCTACCGTTTCCCCAATTGCTGGTAAATGTACTTTAATTCAGTGCCTGGTAGTCTAGTGGCACCCCCCGTCCCTAGCCCTGATCATGGTACATTGCCGTAAAAAACATCCCTGGTGATCCAGTGGCACCCCTACCCTTCCCACCCACACAGGACCCCTTGCCCACCACTCCCCTTGCTCCTGTCATCAGCGAGCAGCTGCAACCCTCCTGCATACCTCCCAGCTGCCCGCTAAATGACAGGTACAGCATTCATTCACATATTGGGCCTGTGTAGTATAGTATGGTCTGCACACCCATTGGCCCACACAGTGGACTAATAGGTGTACACTGTATGCTGTCAGTCGGCGGGCAGCCGGGCAGCAAGCGGGTGGGGTGCTGTCACCTGCTGCTGACTGGGCGGGTGCTGGGTGGTGGGGGACCTCAGTGGGGGTGGGAAGGGGTACCACTGCACCACGAGGGTGTCTTTCGGTAATTCTTCCCATGATTGGGTGCTGGGGGGGGGTTTCCACTAGACCACCAGGGATTTCCTTTACTCATGCCCACGATTGGGTGATGGAGAGTGGTCCACTGGACCACGAGGGATATCTTTTACGTATGCCTATGATTGGGCAAAAGGGAGTGGGGACCACCATGGGACTGCAGGGCATCAGTCTCTGACGGCTGCAGCCTGGCAGGGCGCCAGGTGCAGGTCACCAGGGATTGGTACGCCACATGCAAATGGGGCCATAATGACATGCAAATGGCCCCATTGTGCCTTGCATGCATAATGGCCTCATTTGCATGCCCAGTGCTGAATATCATGGTTGATGCACCTAGCACAACTGCACTTGCGCTGGCGCATCCCCCTGCTCCCCTTCTGCGACTTGCACTGGCACAGTGCCACTGCACCATGCACAGTGTGGGCACCCTCAGTGCAATATTCAATGGTGCTGAGCCATGGTGCAGCACCGTTGAATATCACCTGGTCCATGCGCTGATGCAGCCCAGTTCCGCTGCGCCGAGGCTAGCGCTCTGCCTGGCGCAGTCTAAATATCCAGGCTGGTATGTAAGTAGGAGCTGTGGGATTCAAACCCAGGTCTCCTGGTTTACAGCTCAGAGCCTTAAACCACTGCGCTATACTGCATATGTCTAAATAGATATCATAATTGTATGACACGTGTTAGCAAATTAGTCACCATGAACTTGTTGATCTCCCAGGACTTACCAAGCTACTTGTTTTTATTCTGATCTACTGAGCTGAGATATTTATGTATACTGTTGATGTATGAAGTTTTTCACAACATCTCCCCAATGCTGCAAATTTTGCTATGTGATGTTAACATTTTTTTTTAATTGTTTAACCAGGAGTGGCACACTAAGCTGAAAGCATATTTTCGGGTGCGACCTGGGAGCACAGGGAAGTTAAATGACTTGCTCAGGGTCACACAGTATATGCAAGTAGGGGCTGTGGGATTTAAACCCAGGTCTCCAGATTTGCAGCACTATACTGCTTCCCTTTTAGGGCAGCCAGTTTTTTTTTTTTTTAGTTGTTGTTTAACCAGGTATAGCACAGTTTAATTAAACACAAAGAACAGTTTCAAAGGGACTCCTAACATACTGTATAAATTCCAAGGTAATTGTTAGCTGAGCTGGCTAACAGAGTATTTACATATCTTTGAAGTCAAGCTAGACTGACTTAGCAAGGAAGTGTGAAATAAAGATGACACTGGGAGTCAAGATGTAATGACATGGCAATGTAATGTTACTTGATACAACATTTTAGCTCATGTTTCAGCAAAAAACTGTATGTTTCAAAAATCTTTACTATGACTACACTACTTTGCAAAGCAAACAACATGAAAATGCCAACATTTTAAAGGCAACATGAGTGCTCAGCTCAGCTGGTTTAGCATGACACTGCTTTTCAAAACTAGTTGATTACAGCTTCAGCTTCATGTGTTTTCTATATCTTTATCAAACAGTATGTTTCAAGGGCAATTGAAAACACAGTGTTAAATCACATTTCCTGAAAAACAAGTATGCCTTAAGGCCAGTTCAGCAGACAATAGCAGAGATGAAGTTAAAATATTTTAAAGGTACAACTCCTAGACTGTCAGTCTCCAAGATAAAGTAATTGAAAGTATTCACAAGATGTATGTATCTCATTATTTTAATAGAACAACAGATCTAAAGAGAGCACTGTCCTGACCATGTCATGTCATCAAACGGCATCCTAATATATCTAGCTGGGGGTCATCACAATTCCAGTTATTGAGCACATTAAACTAAGGTGCTGACTGCAGCTGCATATCTTAAAATGACTATGTGCCCCAAACGTGGACATTTACCAAACAGTATAATGCTGACAACTACACTCCTCACATATCAAATGCATTTTTGGATGCATGACTAAGCAATACATTTTCACAATTTAGTACAGTCCTCACAGTACATCACTGTAACCCAACAAGATAACTTCCTAACAGCATTGCACTCTGAAACAACTAAGAATTATTTAAGGCACAATCTCCTCATATGTCAGTGTGTAGTGTATATGAAAACTGTGAGCATATTAGCTACCCTGACCTTGGTGACCTCCCATGATTCATCATACTACTTCATTTTATTCTGCTATATGGAGCCAATATATTTATGTATAGTATGGCTATCCTTCAGTTCTACACATATTTGAAAGTTTCCATGATTGAGAAACAATTATTTGATTCTTATTGTGATGTTCCAGCTATACAGGATCTCAAATAATTATTTCTAAATCATGATCACTTTCAAATAGGTTCAGAACTGAAGGGTAGCCCTACAATATATAAATATCTGGGGTCCATAGATCAGAAGACAATGCAGTAGCCATAAAAATCATGGAAGGTCACCAAGATTATGGCAGCTGATATGCTCACAGTTTTCATTATGGATAACTATGTGATCAAATTGCATTCAGAAATCAATAATTATAACAATCACAGAGCAATTGTGCTTAAAACAATGGGTGATCAAGATTAAAACATTACTTTTCTGCCCACCATTCTTGTTGGAAAAGACTGATTCTCTCTCTCTCTCTCTCTCTCGTAAAAAAGAAACTGCATTAATGGACCAGTTAAGGGTCAACTCAATTCCACAAAAGTAGGGAATTGTGGTGTTAGGGTTTCCAACCCTAACTCCCCAACCCCACCCACCATGCAGCAAAAGGACATGATCACACAAGTAGCCACAGACAACCATCCTCAGGTAAGGCAAACAACACACAGCTGTTTCCAGATGACACAAATGCAGTAGCACCGATGTGTAATCTTCATGGATTTGTATCTGCAGCTGCAGACTGTAACACATACACACTTACTTGTTGCTGGAGACAGAAAGCCACAGTACTCCAATCACCACACTGCTTCTGTGTGCAGAAACACTGGCCCTTGCAGCCAGAGATACAAATCCACAATACCCAAATGGCAGGAGTTCTTTTGTCTGCAGAAATGCAAACCCTACTGGGCTAGCACTTCTGTATCCTCAGGTACTTATGCACACTGTAAGGCATACAACACTTGACAGAACTGTCCTTCTGCAATCATAGCTGAACACATAAACTGACCTATGACTGCAGAAGCACAGGCACCACAAAATCCATGACACAAAAATTGTAACAGTACTTCCATCTGCTGAAGAACAGGCCCCTGGGTGACCTGCATCTCCTTGAACACAGATGTCAGACACAACACTGACTTCTGACTCCACAAGGGCAAACCCCTGCAAGGTGGGTATCATCATTTCAGCAGCAGATCTAGAAATGTTTCCATGGGGTATGAGTTTACCAGTTAAACAACTGCTAATAGAAAACTATCAATTAGTGAATCATGCTATCTACCAAGGCAACTCATACAGTGTGCATGAGTACGTCTTTCTACAGAAACGCAGGCCCCATGGCACCTTCTGTCTGCACATCTGCAGCCGCATGTACTCATGTACACTTTTATGACATACACAGGTTTTGCTTTATAAGATACCGAATCCATGAAGGTAGTGTATCAGTGCTACTACATTCGTGTCATCAAGAAACAGTTGTACGTTGTTTGCCTTATCTGATGATGGCTGTCTGTGGTTACTTATGTGGTCTTGCTCTTTTGCTGCTTGGCAGGTGAGGATTGGTAGTTAGGGTTGGAAACCCTAACGCCACATTTCCCTACTTTTGTGGCATTGAGTTGAACCCTAACTAGTCCATTAAAGCAGTTTTTTGCAATTAATTTCCTTTCTTTTTGACATAGCAGAATTGTATCTTCATGCATTCTACATGGCTCATGAGGTGGTGCCAAAAAAGGAGAGGGAAGGTGGATATGACAGAGAACTTTAAATACCGCAGGGGTGTATATAAGATATAGGAGGAAAGTATTTTTCAGAAGAAAAGATCCTCAAGAACAAGAAATCATGCTATGAAGCAAGAGGACGATATATTCAGGAGAGATGCAAGGAAGCAGTTCTTTACAGAAAGAGTGGTGGATTCCCAGAACAGCCTTCCATCAGAGGTGGTGGGACATCAAAAATGTATGGGATAAGCACAAGGGAATAATAGTCAAAAGGAAGAGGGAGTGAAAAGGGGCTGTAGATCAGGTATGGTCTGTGGTAACAGTGTTACAGGGAGAAATGCAGACTAGTTGGACCAGGCAGAACTTATCTGCTGTCAAATTCTATGTTTGTATGTTAGTGGACTATTGAGTTCACCTGGTGAAAATGCTGATCTGTAGCTTGTTTTATGTTTTGTTTAGGCATTTTTTTTTTTTTTTACTATTTAACGAGGCCCAGATATTCAAGAGGGTTGCGCATGGCGCAACGGAGTTGCACTGGCACAACCCCACATTCACATGACTTCATTCACATATTTGGGACTGTCTAGTACAGTATGCCCTACAAGCCCATTGGTGCTTACAGACCATACTGTATCTGTTATTCGGCGGGTGGCCAGGCAGTATGTGGGCGGGTTGCAGCCTACCACCAATGACGGGCGGATAGGGTGGACAAGGAGTCTGTGTGGGTGGGAGGGGTGGGGGATGCCACTGGATCTCCAGGGAATTGTATTATGGTGTTTTACTGTGATCGCGGGCAATGGGCAGGGGGTACCACTGACTACCAAGGACCATTAATACAGTGGATCACTGGCAATCAGGGACACGGGAGGGTGGGGAGTTCCACTAGACTACCAGAGACTGATTCTATAATTACCGGTGCTCAGGAGGGAAGAGGGTCCACTAGACTACCAGGGAATGCTTCTTTCTACTATTACCGACGATCAGGGGAGTACCACTAGATCATCAGGGTGTGTTTACATTGACATTTACGGTGGAATCAGGAGAGTGGGAGGTACCACTAGACTGACAGGGATGTACATTATGGAGCTGTAATGCAATCACAGCTACTGGTTGGGGGATGCCCTGGGACCTCCACTGTGCACATGTTATGCTGTGCAGAGCGCCAGGTGCAAGTCGCCGGGCTGCCCTGTGCAAGGCATGCAAATGGGGCCATAATGACATACAAATGGCCCCATTTGTGCCTTGCATATATTATGGCCTCATTTGCTTGCCCACTGCTGAATATCACGGGTGATGCACATAGCGCAACTGCACTTGGGCTGGCGCATCCCCGTGCTCCCTATCTGTGGCTTGCACTGGCACAGTGCCACTGCGCCATGCACTGTATGTGCACTGTGCCATATTCAATGGTGTTGTGCCATGGCACATCCACATTGAATATCACCTGGACCTGGCCCCAGCGAGTCACAGTTGTGCTGTGCCCAGGCTTGTGCCACTGCCTGGCACAGTCTGAATATCCAGGCCCCAATGTTTTACTGACCTGCCTAAAAACATGTGAGGAAGAAAATGCAGAAATAAATCAGACACCACCGGTACATAGCTTCTCAGAGTACTGCTAGTGTAGTATTGCTGCTGATTTGTTTGGTAATTTCAGACATACTGTTGCACACAGATGAACTCAGGACAAATGTGCACAGTATGTGCATGTTGTGACTATGTAAGGATTCCTGCCCTTTTTTTTCTTTTTAACTGTTGCTATTTTGTACCCCGAGTGTCATTAGTCTGAATCAGCATGTTCATTTTCAGTATTAGAGGATTTTCAACTGTGACTCAGTAAATATAAAATACATAAAACAAATAGTCAAAACAAATCACTCAGAAAACAGCATGCCTCTTTGAATCATCTCCCAACTCTGCCACAAAAGTACTGTACTAAGATAAAAGATCTTTGCATATAGAGCTAACAGGACTCTAGAATGAAATGCAATTACCAGCTGACATTCACCCTATCAGTATCACAATAATAGTTTTTGTAAAAGTTTTTAAGGACTAATTTTAAAAGTAATGCGTATGAAAAATTAATACTATCCCATCCACAACAGTTACCATGTCCAGTAGATAGGAACCTTATTATTTTTATTTATTGCAAGGGGAGATATAATGCAGATACATGTAATGTGAGTACCCGGAAACCTTAAAGTTAACTTCAACAAAAGGAAGCTTGTAAATAGCCTATACAATTTAAGCCAGCTTCCTGTCAGACAATATTTGCAGGTCTCCTGCTTCGCTGCACTCTCTCAGGATGATTAACTAAGCAGAAGCATGAGGGACAACAAGCATTTGTCAATGCCGAATAGTTGCTTGCTGGCATTAGCAGTGGAAGTGCAGGAGTTAGACAGATGCAGTATAGGAATGGCATTGAAGTACTGAAGTGACGCCAACTCGACCCTCACCCTGCAGAGATGGACAGGCATTGGGGTGTGCCTTTGGGTCGTCACCCATGATATGGTTATGAGATTTCACCTCACCCTGCCCTTCAGACACTGACAAGTGTCAAGGTGTGCCTTGGGCTGTTTGGGCTTTACATTCACCTCATTCCATAAGGAAATACGCTGAAATGGGTGCAGTATAGGAGAATGGGGTGAACTCTGGGGGCAAAGGGTACAAGGCACACCTCAATGCTGGTCACTGGCTGGAGGGTGGTGGTGGGGGGTGCAATGGCATGAGCATTACTGTCGACAGTCCCAAGTCACACCCCTGACACCTGTCAGTCCCTACAGGGTAGGGCATTATGGTAGAAAACCCTAACGCCCTGGGTGTTTCTTGCTATTTTCACTCCAAGTTTTCCACAAGGGCTTTTTGTGACCCCACCGCATGAACAGTGGCACTATCATTTTGTTAGCCGAAAGGTGATTTTGCACAGCAACTGCACAATTTGGTACCACAGGTTCAAAAACACATTTTGAACAGGATGTGAAACATGACAGGTGTACTGTTCATGAGGAGGTGTAAAAAATGGCATTGTTGAAAATCTGGAGTGAAAATATAAAAAAACTAGTGAAGCCACAAGCGTGCGTAGAAACTGCGTAATGTACACCCATAATGAAATTAGTTTGAGGATTTTTTATAGCAGATTTTGAACATAGGCATTTTGGATCCTGTGCTCATGAACAGTGTCACTGTAATTTTCTTAATCTATCCAGAACACCAATTTCCCACAGCAACTGTGCTATTCTGCTCTGGAAGTGCGAAAACATTTCAGCCAGGGTGTGAAAAATGACAGCTGTACTGTTCATAAGGAGGTGTGGAGAAATGTCAATGTTGAAAATCTGGACTGAAAATATTACAAATTTATGAACTTACGAGGGTGCATGGAAATTGCACAATGCACGCATGTAACATAGTTATTTTATGAACTTTTGTCACCAAATTTTCAACATAGCCATTTTGACCTCTGCTCATGAACAGCGTCACTGTGATTTTCTTAATATGTCCCAAACATTGATTTCGTAAACCGACCGCGCCAATGTGCACTACATGTGCGAAAACACATTTTGAGCGAGATGTGAAAAA
Source organism: Neoceratodus forsteri (assembly GCA_016271365.2). NCBI lineage: Eukaryota > Metazoa > Chordata > Ceratodontiformes > Ceratodontidae > Neoceratodus > Neoceratodus forsteri. The sequence continues at coordinate 504,602,109 of CM028132.1, forward strand.
TGACAGCTGTACTGTCATAAGGGGTGTAGAATGGCAATGTTGAAAAATCTGGAGTGAAATATTACAAATTCTCTAAGTTATGAACGTGTGTAGGAACAGCGCAACACACGCTCATAAAACAGTCATTTCTGGGAATTTTTTCACTAAATTTTCAACATAGGGTTTTTGGGGGCCTACTTCATGAACTGTGACACTGTCATTTGGTAAATCAGTCCCAGAAGGTGGGTCCGCGCAGTGACCACAAAATCACTTTTTGGGACCAAAAAACAAAATGACAGTGACTAAAGTATGAAGTGGGGTCCCAAGAACCCTGTGTTGAAAATTTGGTGAAGAAATTCCCAAAAATGCCCAAGATATGCACCAAAGTTGAGAAACCCTATTTATGCCATTATACAGCTTACCCGCATTTCTTTAGTATGCGTCGGCTTTGAAGAGTGCAAATGAGTTCCCAGTCCACCAAAGACTCGGAGAGGTGGCACGTGAGGTGAGGGGGGGGAAGTGGGAACCCAGAGGGTGGGCGGGTTGGGGAGGTGGGTTCAAGACAGTCTGTGAGTTTTTCTAACAGGTCATTTTTTTTTTTTTTTTTACAGACAAAGCAGGACTTTTGCCATGCTGGGGTGGGCTTCCAGCATAGCAGCTGGAAGGTTGTTTTGGGGGGCAGTGGAACTGATGGGGGATTGGGCACCCACACTGGCCATACAGACTGTTGCCATGCTGGGGTGGGCTCCCAGCATGGCACCTGGAAGTCTGTTTGGGGGGGACAGTGGAGCTGATTGGGATTGTGCGCCCCCGTTGGCCTTACAGACTGTTGCCACACTGAGGTGGGCTCCCAGCGTGGCACCTGGAAGTCTGTTGGGGAGCGCAGCGGACATGACAGGGGATTGTGCACCCCTGTCAGTCATACAGTGTGTGGGGGAGTGCATGAGCATGCTGGGGTGGGCTCCCAGCATGGTACTTCTTATGGGGGGACAGAGCTGTCTATGACAGCTGTTTCAGTGCAATGCCAACGTGTAAGCACTTTTCGGCAGTATGCAAATTGCCTACATGATACCACCACTGATTGCAGTGGTTTTTCACTTTCAGCTGTATGCCACTGCATCTGAACAGCTCTCATAGATAGCTCTGACATTCTATGGCATGGTGCGGCCATGCCTGCAAAAGGCAGCAGGGCATGGGAAGTGGGGGAGACGCACCTACGAAAACTCATCTGGTGGCATTATGCTTCTTGCACATGCGTGCAAGCAAACATAAAAAAGTAGCAGTCTGTCCTAGTAATATTGTTTTCTTTTCCAGACCATGACACAGCAGCTGTTTCTGACCTTCAAAACAGTATGAAATGCCACAAACATGTATTTTTTCTATAGGGAGCTACAACAGATTACAAGAGGGCTAACACAGTGCTTGTGTGTTACTGGCACATCACCATTTGTAATACCATTCATTAGCTGTTTCAGTCCCACCACTGCTTCAGTAAAACAGTCTTACTGTTAGCCTGGGTCAAATGAACTTGATATGGTCTGAAGAATTATTAGAGTCGAAGCGCTGGAGCTATACCGTCCATATTATTTGCTGTGTTTGAGCTAGTTGCTGTAATTGGCTGGTGTGCCTTAAATAAATGTGCTATTTTGCTTGCATCAAGCTCATGTGCGCACTGCATCTCCTTTGGTTGGATTCCGCTTTTTGAGTCTGGCTATCCCATACTGTGAGCACCAGCTCGCAATCTCCTGCTCGCACACTACTCTGTGGAACTGTAATGTATATGTTGGGCTTCATACAGGTTGTTTCCTCTGTGACTCATATTTTGGATCACTCTCTGGACCTGGTCTTCCTACTGGGTATGGAAAGCTCTGACCTGGTAATGGAACCAGTCGGATGATCTTATTTTTTTTTTATTTATTTCAAATCTTGGATAACACCTGTGAGCAGATGCTTGTTAATAGATTCCACGTCAGTTACATATAAGGAACAAGGTACAAAGGCTGGGGACAATAGACATAGTAGGCACATGTTTCCAGACATGAAGCAATGGGAAAGGTATACTGAGGCATTGTACAATGTATGCCCATGTCAGAATGAAGAACAGACAGCATAGGGACATAGGAGAGGAGGGATGCAGGGGCAGTGCAGACAGGAAAAATTGAGAATCAGGAGAGGAACAGGGTCTGACCATCATACTATCAGATTCAGCTTCCATGCACCCCTATAGGTCTGCCCCTTCAGAGATGGTCTGGTACTGCCCATTGAGGGATGTGTTCTCAGATGGCCTAATGGCAGTGATGGACCTATCAGGATGTACTAGTGCAAGCATGGGTGCAGAGGTTCTACTACAGATCTATAATAGGGCCATGGTGGTGGCTCTGGACTCCATAGCTCCTGTCTATGTTTGCTCCTTCAACCTCAATACCCATGGTTTGATGGGATCTTGAGGAAGATGAGGAGACTGAGGCAAAGGCTAGAGCAACGCTGGCAGAAATCAGGCCTAGATGCCAGCAAGCTTAGATTGATGGCACATTATGTGGACTATCAATCAGAGATTTCCCATAAGAAGGCAGAATTCCTGCACGGAACTGGCTGGCTCAGCTTTTTCACACTGTGGACAGACTAAAATCTAGCCTGTTTGCAGGTATGAAGAGTGTTGTCACAGGATAAATGTGATGAGTTTGCTCAATTCTTTGCTCACAAGGTTGCTGGCATCAGGTCTGAGATCTGTTTGGCATGCTCTAAGGGGGGTTGCAGAGACTGGTGGGAGGTCACAGAACCTTGGACTGGCTGGTCGGCACTTGGCCAGGTGATGATCTTGGATGTCATGCTGATCATCGAAAGTATGCGTCCAACTTTCTGTAGTTTGTATCCGGGCCTGATCTGCCTCCTTGTGAGGTGTGTGGATATCATCAGCCTGATCCTGGCAGAGATAGTCCAGAGCTCATTAGAGGCTGGGGTATTCCTTGATTCTTTGAAAGAGGCAGTGGTGATTCCCCATCTTAAGCAATCTTCTCTCGAACCGGACTGTCTTGCCATCTACAAGCCCCTTTGTGGCTAAGGTTATTGAGAAGGCATTTGTGCTGCAGCTGGAGGATCATCTTGTCATCCATGATATCTATGATTCCTTCCAGTCAGGTTTCAGGAAAAAGCATAGTACCGAGATTGCCCTTGTTCAGGTGCTCAATGACCTCCTTGTTGTGAGAGATCAGAGGTTGTCCTTAATCTGTGGGTGGCATTTGACACTGTGAACTATGGAATATTGCTAGAGCACCTGCAGCTGATCTGTGGACTGTCTGGTACAGTCCTCATATGGTTTCATTCTTTCCTAACTGGCAGGTCTCATAGAGTTGTGTCAGTGATTATTTTTCTTTGACTGTTTCTCCCTGCCATGTGAGGTTCTGCAGGGCTTGGTGCTTCCCCCATGTTGTTCGTGGTGTACATGTTGCAGCTGCGGGACACTGTAAGGTAGTACAGCTTGAGTTTTCACTGTTATGCAGATGATATTCAGCTGTACATGTCCTTTGCACCCGGCAAGGATGTTGTACTCTTGGTATTTAACTCCTGTCTACCTGAGATCGAAGAATGGATGTGTGCCAACTGACTGAAGCTGCATTCCAACAAGACTGAGGTTTTGGTGGTGGACCCAGATCACCGGGTAGAGGGGTCTTCAGCAAGGTGAGCAGCTGGCCAGCTACTGGGTGGCTGCCAGCTGAAGACCTCTGAACAGGTGCGTAGTTTGAACTTTATCCTCGATGAGGTATTAACCTTGAAGCTTTAGGTGTCATCTGTGGTTGAGACCTCATTTTACCACCTGAGGAATATTGCTTGGATTAGTCACCTGTTTCTGCCTGGTGATCTTCTAACTTCGTTCCACACCTTTGTGCCCTCTCACCTGGACTACTGTAGTGCCCTCTACTAAGGGCTACCATGGGTTGATATCCACTTTCAGCTAGTGCAGAATGTGGCAGCCAGGTTACTGACTGGGCTTCCTCGGTCTAAACATATTACTCCTGTGCTGCATGCACTACACTGGCTGCCAGTGCAATGGCAGATCACCTCTAAGTTTGGCTTGCTGACCTACAGAGCCCTACATGGACGGGGTCCGAGTTACCTGCGAAAGCTTCTTTGCCCTTACCGCCCCCTCCGCCCACTTCATTCCACTGACAAGGGATTGCTAGAGGTTCCCAGGGTGCAGCTGAAAATATCTGGTGCTCATTCATGTGCTTTTGTAACACCTACCCTGTGGAATTCTCTACCTCGACAGGTTCAAGAGTACCATACTGTGGAGAGTTTCAAGAAGGCACTAAAAACCCATTTCTTTAATCTTGCTTTTGTGAATTACTGGTGGTGTACATTGGATTTTACCTTTTGTTTTAAAGTTTATCATTTCTATCTGTGCAGCGTTTTGATATTTAATTTGCACTTGATAAATACAAATTATTATATATACATACATATATATATATATATATATATATATATATATATGCACATCAGATAGATAAATAGATATAGCTAGATAGATAGACAGACAGATAGATAGAGATAGATAGCTATTCTTTGCAAAAAATTTAATTAAAGCATCAGTTAGAGTTGTTTCCACAGTGGCAAAAGTATGGAAACTCAACGTTAGGGCTACCACCATACCACACCACTCCCATGCCCCCATCCTCCACACACCAATGGACATCGGGGGTGCCACAGGGTTCTTTTGGAGTCCAAAGACAAAATAAAGGAACCAAAACACCGTTTTGTGGCTTATTTTCTCATTGTTTTTTATTACTTTTTTTACCAATATGTAAACCAAACTGCTCAACCTTTTAGTATGTTAAACAAATATATATCCATTAACAAAAATCCATTCATTATACACTTAAATAATTATAGTACATTGCATTTTATTACTATAGACCACCTATACACATTGTCCTATGTGAAAAAGAAAAATAATAAAAGACAATGAGAAAATAAGCCACAAAACAGTGCTTTGGTTCCTTCATTTTGTCCTCTGACCCCAAAAGAGTTCAGCTTGCCCCTTTAGAAGGAACAGTTAACAGGCATCTATTTCCCATGAAACAGTAATTGCTCTTTAGGTGCCACAGGGTTGCCAGTCTCAACTCTCATCCCATTCCATGTGTAAGCAAGTGGACATGCTACAGTATAGGAGAATGGGGTGAGAGTTAGGACTGATGACCCCATGGCACACCTAATGTCTTTTGGTGTTCAGTGGATGAGGGCATGGGGATAGGGTGGTGGTGGGGTGGTAACCCTAATGTTGAATTTCCACACTTTTGTCACTGTGGAAACAACACTAACTGATGCATTAAACAAGATTTTTGCAAATAATTTCCTTATTTTTTGAAAATGTATAATATAATTAGTAAATGGTATGTGTTGCTGGGATTGCAGGGCCCAAAGCTGCCCATTTGTGCATAATGATATGTGTCTGTGGAAGCATGAACCCTCTGGGCCCTGTGCTCCCACTTATACATAACTATGGAGCCATACAGCAGCCCTATGTGGCAAGGAAGCCTTTGTAACACAAATTTGTCAATATCTAGGGAACCATAGCAGCTAGGAAAAAAATTCAATTGTTTTTGTAATCAGGACAGCTAGACAGCCATGAAAGATAAGTCGACCAATTTCATATCTCGTATTGTTTCTGATATAAAGATACCGAAAAGCACTGTGAGTGCTAACTTTGAGGGCATAATAGTGGCCTATGGACATGAAAATAAGCAACTGGATTATTTATTTCCAAATATCTCAGTAACCGTACAAGGCAGAAAAAAACTCAAAATACATGGTATTAATGGTTTTCCAACCTACTTCTGTACTTAATTCCCCTATAAAGGGACTAAGAATTTTTGCAACGAAAAATCCGTATCTTGAACTATTTTTGCGATATGAGCACTGAAAGGCGTCATGGGCGCCGCAATGTTATCCTATGGAAATTTTCTAAACTTCGGAATACTGTAACTATGGGCCTGTTCAATGTTTTCATACCAAACCACCAAAAAGGCACATCTGTGGAACCAGGGCTTGCCACCATGGAAATTTCATGCCAAAAGCACAATCCACCTTGACACAATGAAGTGACAAAGAAAACAACACATGACAAAATGTGTTTGTGCAGTGTTACCGTGATTACCTAATTTATACACTTGAACTTGAGAAGACTCCTGGACAAAAAAAACAATAAAACACAAAAATGAACAGCACTCGAAGGAATCACTCTGGAGGTACACTGCTAAATTTGGTGATGCATGAAACACCGACTGGTAGCCCCAGCATTTCTACCATATAAGCCTTTTTCAGGGGGCATGTCAGACCATCAAAACATACTGTAATTTAAACATCATTCTTAAAGGTATGTAACACCATCTGTGACTTTAACAATAAAATATAGAAAATATTTGGTGATCTGAGGATAGGGAAAGGCATTTCATGCACCAATAAATTTATTTAGCAAGTTACCTCTAGAACAATTTCTTCAAGTGCTGTTCCCCTGTGTATTTTAACATGTGAGGCAAACTGGCAGAAGCATAGCAGACTTATACCTGATGTCCACCCACAACAGAATGACATGTTGGCTGCCCTGGAACTCCCCACCTCCAGGATTCATCCTGAAATATGAAAGAATCTTTACTGACCCTCTGTGGAGGGAGGTCCTGAAATATAGAAGATACAAAAGAATCAGCCCTCCTGTGAGAAGTTCTGAAAGATTTATTTATTTTAAATGTGCCTCCTGGAAAACCCACATTAGGTACAGTACAGCATCTAATTTACATGCTCTGTCCTGAGGTGAGAGAGAAAGTAGCAGCTTCTCCAAATTTGTGCACAATATTACACATAGCATTGTCCATTAAAGGAGAACTGTGCTGAATCTATAAGTCAGTTTCTAAGTAGAAGCTGTTTTTTAAATACTGGTTCAACTTTTGTCATTGCTCTAGCTATCCATGTTTTGTAGTTATCTTGGTGGGTGTTTCTGATTTACATGCTGCTGGGAAGAACTATTGTAGAACCGTATGACAAAACAATAACAGGAAAAAAAAAACTTACACAGGATAAACAGTAAGGTAGACAGACATGTAGGGTGTAGTGCAATGTACTGGCTGTGGGGCAGCAGTCTTCTGGAAGCCTTTCTGGAGGCTGAGATGCTGCCCTATTTGCTGGCTACTCTCTGCCCTGAGGGAGGAGGTTGCCCATCTTCAGGCCACACTGGGCAGTAATAAGGGAACCTCCCTCACCCAGGCTGTACCAGAACCACCACCACTACTTCAGAGATTGCCAAGAAAGCACATCAGTTGCACTACAGTGGACTCATGGAGGGTGATCATGGTGGAACAGAGGCAGATCCAGTCAGTTGTACCACTTCACAATCCATATACCAATCAAATGGAGCATAGTTCCCTTATGGATGCACCCGCAGAGGAGACTAAGGAGGCTGCAGACAACTGTCACAAGGGAGCCCCACAGGAAGGAGGCAGAGGATACTACAGGGAAAGGAAGGAGCTCCTGGTGGGGGACTCAATTATTAGGGGGATAGAACTGGCGGGAGCAGGGAAAACTGAAGTAAGGTGCCTGCCTGATGCCATGGCTTGGAAAGACAGGAAGTGCATCCTCAGGATCACGAGAGCAGCTGCACGGGAGACTGAGCTGGACATCACTGTCCACCTAGGGATGAAAGACTTGGCTCAACATAAGATTAGAGTAGTGCAGGAGGAGTTTGTGGAGTTGGGGAGGGCCTAAGGCAAGTAGCACACACAGTATCCTTCTCAGAGGTGCTGCCTGTCTATGGCAAGGGTGAGGTGAGGGTACTTCACACCATGCGATTCAATGAATGGTTGAAAAAAGGGTGCAGAGCACAGGGCTTTGGCTTCATTGGAGACTGGGGTTCCCCCTGGAGGGATACCAGCCTATACTGGCAGGATGGTATGCATCTGTCCAGGAAGTGAACAAGTCTTCTGGGTGATCAGTTTAAATGCTTCATTGGCAAGCTTTTAAACTAGTTGGGGGGCACTAATAAGCAGCAGGGAATTCCTAGTCTCCCCCCCTACAAAACAGGGTACTAAATGAGGTAAAGACCAAGGTAGAAAGGTCAGTAGGGAGTAGGATGGGGTAAATGGAGAAAGCAAAGTCAATGAGGACAGGGATGGTGCTGCAAGAGGTAAAGCCATCAAAAAATGGGGAGCAATGAGTACCAACGCCCGTAGTCTGGGTAACAAGCTTCCTGAATTAGTGGCCTTGATGGAGGAGGAACATATGGATATCATGGCAGTCACAGAAACATGGTACACACAGAACCATGACTGGGACATAAACTTACCAGGATACACTATCTATAGGAGGGACATAGAGGGTAAAAGAGGTGGAGGAGTAGCTCTCTACATAAGGGAAGGAATCAAAGCAACAGAACAAAAGGGTAAACAGGGTGGAGAAGAAGCACTGTGGGTCAATTTGGAGACAGGCAATGGCACCATAATCCGCACAGGGGTTGTATGCAGACCCCCATCTCAGGGAGAGGAAATGAACAAGAAAATGATAGAAAGTATTCTTAGAATGGCAGAAAATGGGGAGATATTGCTGATGGGGGATCTGAATATGCCAGATGTTAACTGGAGTGCATTTGCAGCAGCCACTTCTAAGAGTGGGGTCATTCTAGATGCCCTACAGGGGGCATGCCTTAGACAGCTAGTATTGGAACCCACTCAAGAGGGAGCAATCTTAGACCTGGTACTCTCAAATGGAGATGGTGAGAGGATCCCAGATTTAGAATTGGGTAGCCATCTGGGAACCAGTGACCATCGAACAGTATGGTTCACAATAAACACAGCAGTAGAGTCAAGCCATACAAAGGCAAAGGTACTGGACTTCAGGAGGGCTGACTTTGCCAAAATGGGTGAGTGCCTAAGGAATGCACTTGCAAATAGGTAGGAAGGAGGGGTGGAAGATCAATGGGGAATAATCAAAACTGCCATCACAGAGGCAACAAGCCTTTGTGTGAAGCACACAAACAAAACAAAATGATGTAAGAAACTACTATGGTTCTTAAAAGAGGTGGCAGGGAAGGTTAGGGAGAAAAAGAAAGCATTCAGGAAGTACAAGGAATCATAGAACGAGCAGGACAGAGAATTGTATCAGTTAAAGCAAAAGGAAGCAGGGAAGGCAGTCAGGACAGCAAAGGCCCAAACAAAGGAAAAGATAGCCAACTCAGTTAAGAAGCGGGATAAAACTTTTTATAGGTACATCAGGGAGTGAAGGAAGACCAAGGGAGGGATTATGAGGCTTAATAAAGGGGAAGGGGTGGGCAGAGGGTGACTGTGAAAAGGCAGAGATACTAAACAAATATGTTTGTTCAGTATTCACAAATAAAGAGGGGGAGATACCTAAACCAAACAATAGAAACACTCTGGATATGGGGGTTATTACCAGCCCATTCACAGAAGAAATGGCTCTGAAAGAACTCTTAAAACTGAAGGCGGGCAAAGCAATGGGGCCAGATGGGATTCATCACAGACTACTAAAAGAACTAAGGGTGGTACTAGTGACACCACTGACTACACTCTTTAACAAATCATGGAAGGATGGGGTGGTACCTGAGGACTGGAAGAGGGCAGATACTATTCCACTTCACAAAAGTGGAAGCGGGGCAGAATCAGGAAACTGCAGACCTATTAGTTTAACCTCAGTGATTGAGAAAATGATGGAATCACTTCTGAAGGAAAGAACTGTTGAGTACCTAGAGGCTAGAGGGGCATAGGACCCAAGGCAGCATGGATTCACAGTGGGAAGGTCATGTCAGATGAATCTAATAGATTTCTTTAACTGGGTGACCAAAGCAATAGATCAGGGAGGGGCTATGGACATGGCATACCTAGACTTTAGCAAGGCATTTGACACAGTCCCACACAAAATATTAATATACAAGTTGTTCAGCCTGGGAGTGAGTCCCAAGATGGTAGCCTGGGTAAAGAATTGGCTGGAGAACAGGACACAGAGGGTAATAGTAAACGGAGACCACTCTGTAGAAAGGGGGGTTACTAGTGGGGTACTGTAGGGTTCAGTACTAGGACCGGTCCTCTTTAATGTCTTTATAAGTGACATTGCAGAGGGACTAGAAGGAAAAGTATGTCTCTTTGCAGATGACACAAAGATCTGCAACAGAGTTGATACACAAGGTGGGGTGGAAAGGATGAAAAGGGACTTGGCAAGGTTGGAGGAGTGGTCAAATGTATGGCAGCTTAGATTCGATGCTAAGAAGTGCAAAGTAATGCACCTGAGTACACAATGGGGGTGAGATGCTAATAGCAAAAATGGAAAGGGACCTGGTAGTCATATCAAATTACCTAAAGGTGGGCAAGCAATGTGAGAGGACAGTAAGGAGGGTTGGAGGGATACTGGGATGCATAGGGAGAGGTATCACCAGTAGAAAAGAAGAAGTTGTCATCCATCTGTACAGACAGCTGGTGAGATCCCATCTGGAGTACTGTGTGCAGTTCTGGAGATCCAGTCTCCGCAAAGACATAGACAGGATGGAGGCAGTCCAGAGGAGGGCAACTAAAATGGTGCAGGGTCTGCACCAGAAGACATATGAAGAGAGACTTAAAAAGCTTAATATGTACAGCCTCAAGGAAAGGAGGGGGGGACATAATAGAAACTTTCAAGAACCTCAAGGGAATCAACAAAGCCCAAGAGGGTAGCATAGTCCGAAATCTTCCCTCTCAATTTGTATACACCCCAGTCCAGTATGTCCCACTTTGGCATGAAATGGGCCTCATCCCACCTTAAATATCTCGGTATCTATTTGGCCCGCGACCCAGATTTGGTTAAAAAATTAAACTTGGATGACCTAGTAGATAAAATTTACTCCGATTTACAAAGATGGGACAAACTCCCCTTATCAGTAGGGGGTAGAATTAGCATTGTTAAAATGAATATTTTACCACGTCTTTTCTATCCCCTGAATCTATTGGATATTTGGTTACCCAAAACCTTTTTCAAACGGGTACACTCAATTCTGACTCGCTTTATCTGGAATCACAAATCTCCTAGATGAGCTTTTCACAAACTCTGTTTACCTAAAGATAAAGGAGGCCTTCGCCTCCCTAATTTTTGAATATTACTACTGGGCTAGCCATCTAGCTAAAGCCGGTAAATGGCTGGTAACAGTGAGGCAGAATCCTTGCCCTTATGGCTAAGTCTAGACCTTAATCTTATTAAGCAAGGAAATATAGACCCTCTAGTTTGTTTTACTGTAACTTCTCAATTTTACCTCGTTATATTCAAAACTCGGCAGTGGGAACATCGGTGAGGGTTTTGAACCAATTCTACGCTACAGTTAAAATCCGACACACCAAAGACCCCGGACAACCACTGGTTTCCAATCCCAATATTAAAACTGGTACCAAATGGATACCTCCGATGTGGTTACCCCCAATCCAGGGACTTTTAGTGGAAGATTTATTCGTGCGAGGGGGTCTTGGGTCGACGGATGAGTTACTATTAGCTTTAAATGTCTCCCTCCAAATGGTTTTCAAAGTATATCAATTAAAGCATCTCATAAATAAAGATTTTGGCAATACAATGTTGGCGCCGTAATCAAACCCCTTAATGGAAGTCAAAGACCAGCGCCAAGCCCCATGGAGTATCCAAGCTATACTTATACCTCATGAATGTCAGCTCGGATGCTCTAACTGATCCAAATTTTGGTTCCACTGCTTCCAAGTCTTTCTTTCACATGGAACCAGGTTTGAAAGATCTGTACACATACAATACCCTTGACAAGAATAGACTCATTCAATATTTTATTGTTAATAACATGTATTTTACGCCCATTAAAAAATCGAAATTCGACCAGTCCAGTTCTCCCAATTGTCTCAGATGTGGTAAGGACTTGGGTAGTATTCCCCATATTTTCTGGTATTGTTCCAAGGTAGCTCCACTATGGAATGCTATTCGGGATAATTTAGACCCCATTTTAGGTTTGCAAGATCTTTTTACATTAGAGATTTGTATACTGGGTATCTATTCAGATATTAACGTTAAGGAAAGAAGGTACCATATGGCTCTTATTTCAATGGCAGTCAAAAGAATAGTGTTGCGTCACTGGTTGGACCATCTAGAGCTTTCTTACACGGACTGGGTGGAAGAAATGTCTCTGTGTTTTAAAGTCGAGAAGCTGATAGCCGATTCCAGACTTGCTCCCCTTGCCTTTCAGAAAAAATGGGGTAAGCTTTACGCCCTATACCTACACTGACTTCTAGGCCCAAGTCCATTTTGATTTAATTTAATGCTGACAGTATACCCCCCTATGGGTACCTTGATGCACCCTTCCTTCCCCAGGAACCAGTTATCATTGGAGCTGTTTTTTTTTCTTTCCCCGATACTTAGAGGGCAGGCTGTTGTTGTGTCCTTTGACTGGGTAACTTCCTTTTCCCCTAATTATCAACTTTCTCCACTCTCTTCTATTCCTCAGTGGTGACACCTTCTAAGGGTGAGGGGAGGGGGGGTTTAGTTTATCCTATGTCTATTATCCCATGTCTTTCCTGTTGGATTTTGTTATTCTGTTGTATTATACCTGTGTTCGTACATATGATCTTGTTGTTATTTAAACTTAATAAAAAGAGAATTTCAAAAAAAAAGAGGGTAGCATCTTTCAGAAAAAGACATGTGCAAGAACAAGGGGGCACAATTTGAAGCTAGAGGGGGGACAGCTCAGAGGTAAAGTGAGAAAGTATTTTTTCACAGAGAGGGTTGTGGATGCATGGAACAGCCTTCCTGAGGAGGTTGTGGAGTCAAAAACAGTAGTGAAATTCAAGAATGCATGGGACAGTCATAAGGCAATTCTAGGGGGTTGGGGTAGGAAGAAGTAGGCTGTTGGTTAACTAGGATCTGCAGCTTATCCATTAGGTAGGGAAATGGGCAGACTGGGTGGGCCAAGCGGTCCTTATCTGCCATCAAATTCTATGTTTCTATGTAGTGTATGTCCCTATTCTATTCCTCTATTTGTGTCACAATGCATTTATATTCTATTATAGAACTTCAAGGTTGTTTGGGACATAAACTGCATCATACAGTTCTAAAATGGTACTTGCCACCAAACTATAAAGCAGAAACACCCACTGAGGTTACTAAAAGGCCTGTATAGATGGAGCAATAACAAACATTTAACCAGTACTTAAAAAACAGCTTCTTTTGGGAAAAATGAGTTACAGATTCAACCCAGTTCTCCTTTAAGTATATAGAAATAAGTGAAGATAAAAGGGACTGTTCTGCTCTGGGAGGGGGGGGGCATAGTGATGTCAGGCAGTGGTATTTGGGATGTCGGGCATGTGGTATTAGAATAACTTTGTCCACACTGGTGGTGATTAGGTGGGAGTTGAAGTGACAGAAAAAGGGAGTAGCTGAAGCCAAGCATGAAAACAATGAGTAAAGAAAACCTCAATTAACAATGTTCTGAATCAGCACCCAAACTGCTATTTTAATCTCACTTGAGTGTCATTATCAAAGTTTAAGCAGTAGCTTAAGCTAGATTGGATGCACGCTTCAATACAGTGATCTTTATGTTCCAGTTGCATAACTGATGAAATTAAGCTGTGCGTGTGTGTATGTATGTGTGTGTGTGTGTGTGTGTGTGTGTGTGAGTGTGTGATCTGATTAATCAAGGAACACTTTGTTTTCACATTAACTGCTTGACTGGTTCAAACTACTGCCTGGTAAAAGTGAAATATTGAGCTTTAAGGTATGACTAATTTGTTTAATGAGACTCTTAAAAGATTATATCACCGGCCCATTGGCACATTGGTTGGATTTCCACTTGTGGCACCAGTGACCCAGATTCAGGAATGGACACGGGAGTTGGAGGGCCGGCTGGGGAGAGAAGACTTGAACATCTGTAGACTGCTCGCCTTCTCTCAGGGGGAGGGGGGAGTATGTACCCGGCGCTCGCTAATTCCTGGTGGAGGCTGGGAGTACGGCAGTGCGCTGGGTCCCGAAGACCTAGAAGGGGCGTGGTGAATGTTGGTGTATGCCTTGCGTTCATGGCACACCACGCCCCCAGGGAGCAAACAGGAAAAATGCTCCATGGCCATCTGGATGGTGATCACCAGCCTCCGCTGCAGCCGAGCTCCTGATGAGACCCAAGTTCCATCTCAGCAGCACCCAGGACAAAATGAAAAATGTGCTGGCCATCCCCCAACAGTGCCTATCTCCCTCTGAGGATGAGTACCCTTCCAGCAAAGGGACACATCAGATTACCCCTGGGGACTGCAATGTGGTGTGGAGGTGGCTGGCATCGGAGCAGAGGATGCCAGCAAGAGACCTAGGAGGCCCAAAGGAATGGCTGACCAGGAGCAGAGGAAAGAGCAAAAAAAAAAACAAGATCATATCATGGGGATATGAGGACAAAACTGCAATCTTGCCCTATACTTGATCTTGCCAAATTTATTGGGACATAGGATCCTTGTGCCCTAGACTATTTCTACTCCTGGATCTACACCATAGTCTTTAGACAGTTGTGTGTTTTTCATTTTCATCGCATTTTATCCCTTAGTCAGAACCAGGACTTTCTTTTGTTGTGTGCACTTCTGTTACCCACTTTGGTTTATCATTCTGTCTGGGTGCTTTACTTATCAAAGCCAGGGCTTGGTTGAACTAACTCACTCTTCTCACCATCAGTTAAACCCCGCTCCTCTGTTTATACTCCTCATCTCAACTGATGAAACATTGGTCAGGTGAGCTCCAGCGAAAGAAAAACATCCTCAGAGAACTTACTCATCCCTTCTAGCTTTCAAAAGGTTTGAGCAAGCACATCCTCATGAGGGTGTATTGACCAATGGGGAAGGCAAGTGGCTCCAGTCTAAGGGAGGAGGGCAATGTTAGAGGCTAGAATTGCTCCTTGTAGGAGTTATCTTGCAATTCTTGAAATTGAATCTCTTCACCTGGCAACCATTTTGTTTCAAGGTCAAGCAAAGGATGGTTCAGACATCAAATGGAGCTATTGGAAGTAATGTGTTTCTCTCTAGTTTCTCTAGGTCCTTCTGGAACTCCTGTACACTTTCCTCATGATCTACTCTGTCACATAGCTTTGTGTCATCTGCAACGAGACAACAAGTTTTCTTTGATACTGTCATTTATGTCACTTATGAACATATTAGATAGGACAGGTCCATGGGGATGGAGCTTGCAGCTGCCAGACAAAGATGCATCTTTGAGAGACTATAGCCACAAACCACATTGAAACAAAAATAATTTGATTTAAGCTTTTGGAGTTTTATTATTTAAGCTAGTCAACAGTACTCTGTAAGGGTATCATGTAATGATAGCAAACCAAATTGAGTGACTTGAATATGAGCGACTCAATTTGGGCACAAGGAACTGCGACGGTGAAGATATAGCGAGGGAAGGGAATAGCGAAGGATGAGAAAAAGAACAACTACAACGCATGATGAGATTTTGCATGAAGGTATGGGTTTAATACAGGAGTGCAACCTGCTGCTGCCAAGCTGGCCGCCTGGTGTGGCAGGTACAGACAGCACCTATGGTAATGATGTTCCAGGATTCAGGACTGCCTACAGGCAGACATTTTTACTTTTACTAGTGTTGGATTTTGTTTAAGTTTTACCATCGTCTGGTTCTGTTGCCCCAGCTGGTATCCCCCCCCCCCGCACCTCCTCCCATGTAGTCTCCTGTCCCCCAGTGTCCACCCCCCTTGAAGATTCTTATTTTAGTATGGGGTTGCAGGGAGCTATGCCCCCCACATTATACAATAATATTACTATGTGCTGAATTGATGTTTGTTGTGGTGTGCAGTGTGCCAATTTGATATTTGGCAAGATGTACTCGCTCTTTTGTGAGTCGCGGTAATATTTTGACGATTATGACAAGGAACACTTAGTGAGTTTTATAATTTACTTGTAAGTCATAGTCCGGTAACATGGGGGGGAGGCAACTGGAGCAAGCTGGAAAGAGTGGATCTGAACAGGGAGTAAGTGGAGAAGCCGAACCCATGATGAGTGAAGTGCTCAGGACCGTGAAAGATTTGGAGTGGGTGATCAAAGACATGGACCACAAAATGGACTAGTTTAATAATCGGGTCACCACCTTGGAAGAAGTAGTGGATGTGATACCATCAGAGGCAAGGTCAGTCTCTGAAACTGCAAACAAATTGGCAGTTGCAGGAGTCGTCAAGAACAAGATCCTCCAACTGAGACCCGAACATTTAAATAATGACACATGTGGCACCAGTGTAAGTCTTTTGGGAGTACCAGAAGGTCTTGAAAGAAACAATCCTCTGAACTTTATTTATCAGCTTACATTGGAGCTCCTGGGAATAATAATAGATAGAAATTGATTGTTTTATTTTTTTCTGATAATAGAAACACAGTGCGTGTGGGGCCTGACAAAGTAGCATTGGAGCTATGAAATGTTGCACAGGAGTGTATTGTGTTATGGAATCATAAAGAAAATATAAGAACATATGTATATGAGTGGTGTTCATCTCATTATTCCTGAAGTGCTATGATTTTCTCAAGGGGATGACCCAAAACAGAGACTAGTTTCACTTCTGACAGAAGTGTGGGCAGCCGGGATTTTTTTGGATGTAGAATAATAATAGGTCAGTTTTGCAAAGTACATAGAGTGTCCCTTGGAAACTGCCAACCAACCCAAACCTACCACAAATCCTGCTGCTCGTGACTCTTGGGCCAAATATTAGAGACTTGATTTAAAATGCAGCTAAACTACAGGGTCAGATAACTCTCTTAGATGGCACTAGGATCTTTTGTTTTTCCGACCTAAGTTTTACGATGAGACAATGCCGAAAATGCTTTGATGGAGTTTGTGCTGGACTGGGAGAGCTCAGTGTGTCCCATTCCCTCCAACAACCTGCAAAACTTAAAACAAACTATGCTGGGAAAACTTACATCTTTAGTCAAAGCAGATGACTTATACTTGGACAATAATCCCTGCAGATTTTCCTAGGTTGCATGCAATCAACTGATCTATACGATCAATCAATCATCAATCAAATTTTGTTATAGCACACTTCTCATTTTGATTCAGTGCATTTTACAGCAAAACAACATTTCAATGTCAGTAAAAACAAGCAACATAGCTTTACATAAAACTAATCATACATAGATACATAGACACTGTCAGCAGATAAGGGCCTATGGCCCACCCATTTTGCCCATTTGAGCTTATAAGTTTCCTTTACGTCTTCTAGAAGTCTGTTGCCCCTTACCCCCGACCTCCAGAATTCCATTATGTCTATCCCATGTATTCTTAAATCCCATGATTGTTTCAGCCCCCACCACTTCTTCAGGCAGGGTGTTCCACTTATCCGCCACCCTTTCTGTGAAGAAATTCTTCCTCACATTTCCTCAGAATCACCCTCCCTTCAACTTCATCCCATGCCATCTAGTCCTGGAACATCATTTTCGCTGAAAAATTGTGTTTCCCTGCACCCTGTTACTCCCTGTAAGGTACTTGTATATCTCTATCATATCCCCTCTCTCCCTTCTCTCCTACAGGGAATACATATCCAAGTACTTCAGCATGCCCTCATAGGACTTGTGATGCAATCCCTGTACCATCATTGTTGCCCTCCTCCCAAACCTTCTCTACCCTGTCTGTGTCCTTATGTAGGTAAGGTCTCCAAAACTGTACACTGTTCTCCAGGTGGGGCCTCACTAGTGTCTTGTATAGTGGAATTATGATCTCCCTTTTCCTGCTGGTGATACCCCTGCCTATGCATCCCAGCATCCTATTTGCTTTACCTGCCGCCTTGACACACTGTTTTCCTACCTTGAAGTCATCAGAGATGATAACCCCAAGGTCCCTTTCCTGCTTGGTGCATGCTATATCCTCACCCCCCCAACTGATATATTGTTTCAGGGTTTTTGTGTCCCATATGCATTATTTTGTACTTTTTTGTGTTAAATTTCAACTGCCAAACCCTTGACTATTCTTCAAGCTTCTGCAAGCCCCCTCCTCATTCTGTCTATATCCTCTGGCATGTCCACATTGTTGCAGAGCTCATGTCATCAGCAAACAGGGACATTTTGCCATCTAGGTCCTGCTCAATGTCACCGATGAAGATGTTGAATAGCACCGGTCCCAGCACCGATCCCTGCGGCACCCCACTGGTCACTTTTCCCTCTGTGGAGTGACAGCCATTTACCACTACCCTCTGTGTCCTGCAACCCAGCCAGTTACCCACCCACCGCACTACTATCCTGTCCACTCCCATATTCCTCAGTTTGTTTACCAGCCTTCAATGTGGCACAGCATCAAAGACCTTGCTGAAGTCCAGATAGGCCACTTCCACTGCCCTCCCCTGATCCACCTTCCTTATCAACCAGTTGAAAAATTCAATGAGGTTGGTCTGGCATGACCACCCCCCAGTGAAGCCATGCTGCCTTTGGTCCTGTAGTCTGTTGCCAACCAGATGTTCCACCAATCTCTCCTTCAGTAGTGCTTCCATGATCTTTACCACTACTGAGGCCAGGCTGACTGGTCTGTAGTTCCCCACTTCCTCTTTGTTCCCACTTTTGTATAAGGGGACTACATCTGTTCTCCTCCAGGCTTTAGGTACCTTCCCTGTTTCCAGTGACTAAAGAGGATTCTCAGAGGTTCGGCCACCACCTCTCTTAGTTCCTTTAGGACCCTGGGGTGCACCCCATCTAGCCCCATTGCTTTATCAACTCATTCCTTCCAATTCCTTTAGGGCCCTTTCCTGTGTAAAGGGACTTGTGTCCATTTCCATGCCCTTCCCCTCCCATCACCCTCTCCTTCCTCAGTATAGACTGAGCAGAAATATCTGTTCAGTATGTCAGCTTTACTGTTGCCATCCTGCATGCTGACCCCATCCCCCTTCAGTTTCACTATCCCTCCTTTCACCCTTCATTTTTTCACATATGTACCTGTAAAAGGTTTGTCACCTCTAACCACTGATTTTGCAATGCACTCCTGTTGAGCTTTGGCTTCCCTTACTGCCCTCCCTGTCCCCTATTGTTTCTCCTGGTACTTCTTCCTATTCCTTTAGCCTGTGTCTTTGTATTGCCTGAATGCAATCTTTTTGGCTTTCACTTTCTCCTTTACCTTCTTGGAAAACCATAATGACTTCCTCTTCCTTTTCACCTTGCTAACCTGCTAATGCATAATTGTGTTGCTCTTGTAATCTCTGTTTTAAATATTGTCCACTGTTCCTCCACCCCCTATTTCCTCCCCATTCCTAATAGTGCCTCTTTCAAGCATGTCCCCATTCTCCCAAAGACTGCTCTCTTAAAATCCAGGATACATGGTTTTGTACAGTTTGGTTCTGCTCCTCCTGTGATTTCAAACCAAAGTGATCAGAGGTCACTGTTCCCCAGGTGCTCCTCCACTGTTACCCCTATCACACTGTCCCTGTTTGTGAGCACAAGGTCCAGTATTGCCTTCTGCCGAGTTGCTTCCATGACCAGTTGCTTAAGGAAGGCACCCTGAAGGGAGTCCAGGATAAATCTGTTCCTAGTTGATGCTGCTGGGAGGCTCCAGTCCACGTCTGGAATATTACTGTCTGCCCTGAGAGATTCTAGGCCTTTTTTTACCCTGTCAACTAAGATTTGTACTCCGTCCATTTCCTGCAGAAGTAATTGTTTAGTACATTTGCCTTCTGTTGGTCATCTTCCACTATCCTTCCCCCCTCAGCTAGCCTAACTATCCCCCTTTGTTTTCTTTTTTCTCTGATGTACCTAAAAATTATTTTTCCTCACCTTTTCCTTCCTCAGCAACCCACAGTTCTGAGTCTGCTTTTGCCTTCCTGACCTCCACCCTTGCCTGCTTGAGTTTCGTTTGATAATCCTGCTAGGCATCCTCCACCTTGTTCCTTTGATACTCACTGAAGTCCCTTCTTTTCACTGTCATGGCTTCCCTCACCCCTTTCAAGAACCATATCAGCCTTTTGAACCTGTTTTTTTGGGGATCTTTCTTGCACAAGAGCTAGTCACCTCCAGTAGTGCCCCCTTAATCCTACACCACTGCTCTTCCACCTCCCCAGTCTGGTCTACACCTGCCAGTCTTTCCCTAACAAGTTCCTGCTTCTTCCCAAAATCTGAATATTTGAGATCCAGAACCACTGTTTTTGAGGGGGTCCATTGTTCCCAACTCCCAGTTTGAACCACACAGAGTTGTGGTCACTAGACTTTAATGGTTCCCTGACAAGTCACCCCACCACCAGCTCTGAACTGGTGAGTACTAAGTCCAGTTTGGCATCCTGCCATGTGGGATCCTTGACCAGCTGCTCCAGTAAACAGTCCAGAAGTGTATCTAGCAGTGCCTGACTCCTGGGGCTCTTTGCTGCCAGGATAGCATGTTGAGGTCCCAAATTAAAACCAGAACCCCTTTTGTGGCTCCTCTTCTGAATTCTTACCCCAGCTCCCTGCAGTCTTCTGCTTTCTGCTGCAATGGTCTGTAGACCACCTCTAATCTAACCCTCTTTCCAACAGCCGTAGTCAGCTGCACCCAAATTGATTCCACTTTCCCCTTCCCTCCTTTTTTACAGCCTCATCCTCTGTCATCTCAATACCTTCCCTAATTTTATGTATGTATGTATGTATGTATTTATATATTTCAAAACTTCTTCCAGGAAAGACATACTGATCTGGTATCAACTCATTTCCAGATGTGTCCTGGGAGAGGGGGAAAAGGAGAGAATAGATACAAAGTACAGTGTATAAAAATAATACAATATTAAGGACATAAGTGTAACGAAATATGCAATTTCAAGAATGCTTAAAGAATAAAATTGGGGCGGAGCCACCAGTCCCACTAGCAGCAGCATTTTTAGTGGGCCCCAGCTCCAGAGCCTTAATTTTGCTTATTTTATCTTATTATTTTGCCCCAACTCTCAGTGAATCTTTGATAATTGAAAGAGAACTTAATCAGGATTTCTTTGACACCACATTTAGGAAGACTGAGTAAATCGAACTCTCTAAAATAGGACTTTTTTGCCCCGAGGGGATGAGTATCAAAGCAGCTCAATACAACAGAGCAGGGCATGCCAGCAGCAAATTCTACAACTGCCACATTAAACTCGCTATAATGTTCCCTTGGTATATTAACTCAGTTTGTCCAAAAAATTGGATAAAAAGCTGGATTCCATTACAGTGCACTCCATCTGTCTGGAGGAGTTTAGGCCAGCGGAGGTGTCTGAAGTGACTGGTGATCTCAGAGCTGAATACACTTTTTGTGAACTGGACCCAGCCTCGACGCATTTCTTAATGGGATGTGTCGAGGCTGTTGGCATGGTATTCGCTGGGATTGCAAAGTGCTCGATGGCGGAGGGGGTATTCCTAGTGGCTTTGGAAGAAGTGCTGGCGAGACCCCTCCTTAAGAAACCTTCCCTCAACCCATATGTCCTGGCAAATTATTGTTCCATCTCCAACCTGCCCTTTCTGAGCAAGGTTATCAAGAAATTAGTGGCACAGCAGCTTGAGGATTGCCTGGTGTCCTTTGACATCTATGAGCCATTTCAGTTGGGTTTTTGGGCCAGACATAGCACAGAAACAGCTCTAGTGAGGGTGCATAATGATCTGCTCAGGACTAGAGATAGAGGAGACAGGTAATTTCTTGTGCTCCTCAGTCTCTCCTCAGCTTTTGACACTATGGACCATGTCATGCTTCTTGATCGGCTCTGTGAGTTTTGTGGACTCGCTGGTACTGTTGTCAAATGATTTAAGTCCCATCTCTCGGACAGGGTGCAATGAGTGGTGATGGGGAATTTCTCCTCCTCCCCAATGCCTCTGTCCTGTGGAGTACCACAGGGCTTGATCTTGCCGCTGATGCTGTTCGCAGTGTACATGCTGCCCCTCGGCGAAATCATTTCACAATATAGCGTGGAGTTTCACTGCTCTGCAGATGACACCCAGCTGTATTTGTCTTTTGCCCCCAGAATATCAGGAGCTGTCGGTGTGCTTAATAACTGTTTGGCTAAAATCAGTGACTGGATGGCTTCCAGCGGACTGAGACATAACCCGGCCAAGACGGAGGTACTAGTGATTGAGCCTGGTTGCGGGTGTGATGGGTTGCCACCGGGGGCTGATACAGGTCTTGTCCTGGGTTCTGCTCTGCTGGTGGCTTCCCTGAGGGTGCAAAATCTGGGCAAGAACCTGGACAACAGATTGACCTTTGAAGATCAGATGTCATCTGTAGTCAAAAGTGTTTTCTACCACTTGTGTAACATCGCCAGAATTAAGCCCCTCATTCCTTATGAGGATCTTCCAATGCTGGTGCATGCCTTTGTTACCTCTAGGCTCGACTACTGCAACTCTCTGTACTTCAGGGTCACAGGAGGGGCCCTTCACAGACTGCAGCTGGTGCAGAATGCAGCAGCCCAATTGCTGATGGGCCTTTTAAGTTCCAGTCATGTAACCCGGTCCTGCGTGCTCTACACTGGCTGCCTGTCAGGTGAAGGGTCCGTTTCAAGGTGGGTTTACTCACCTATAAGGCCCCATATGAACTGGGGTGACATCAGCTCACTCCCTCTGCTTCTCTTCGAGGGGTCTTCTGGACGTTCCAGGGTTCAGCTCAGAACATCGTGAGACTGTGCTTTTAGCACCTCTGGGCTGACCCTGTGGAACTTGCTCCCACCTGCAGTCCAGAAGGCTCCCTCGATTGAGGTGTTTAAGCTGAGACTGAAGGCCCACCTCTTCAGTCTGGCCTTCGCAGATTGCTGATTTCATCTTTGATGTCCAGTCCATCTTTTTGACAAATCTGAAGCTTTTTCTCTTAAAGACACTGAGCTGTAAATTGTATTTTTCTACTTTTGGAAATTTTCTATTGCATTTTAATTGTTGGTCTTATTTTATTGATGTCTGTTAGGTGCCCAGAGCCTCCAGGAATGGGCGCTCTACAAATAAAAATTGCCTTGCCCTGCCTTACAGAGTGACTCACCAGCACTGAGCACCAAGTGGAGGCTATGGCAGATTCAATAAAAGACTCTACTACAGTGGCAGGGAAAGCAATGGCAGTGGCCACTACAGCAGTAAAAGCCCAAGCAGCAATTAACATCCATTTGGAGCAGCTGGAAAACCTAGTGCGGTCTGCTAACATTTGGATTGTGGGCCTGCCTGAGGAGAAGGAGGGTCCTGACCCAAGAGGGTTTCTTCAACGCTGGATCACCGAACAGACAGGCTGCAAAGACTTTCACTTACTTAAGGCATACCGCATCAACCCTCGGAGGGCCAGGACATCAGATGAAGGACCCAGGATTTTACTAGTTACTACAGCATGATCAAACGAATGAGATGCCATCCTCAAAGCAGCACAGAGAAAAGGGACTATACAAGAGGGGGATTCTAAAGTTATGCAATTTCCAGGCCCCACTTATGCTGCATGGACCAGACACAAAGCTTTTGATGGAGTGAAGAGGTGGCTTCAGGAACTAGAGATCCCTTTCACATTACTGTTTCCAGCATATTTGCATTTCTGTAATGGAAACAAAAACTATGTTATTATTGACCCTAAAGAAGCTGGCAACTGTCTTCAAAGACTGGGAAACCATCAGCAAGACATAGAATAGAAAGCTGAAACATCGGAGGAGGAGACATGAATGGTGGTTACAGGTTGGCTTTTATTTGCATGAACTGTGACTTGAGACTTTCCCTTCGGCCGATTAATAATATACGTTTTGGTGTCATGGCATATCAATCTATACTAATGTCTGGCTGGTGAGAACTGAGTGTTTTGGGAATTGCTGACTCCTTTTTATTTGAGTTCTGCATGTTCCTAACATTATTCTGTTTAAAGCTGTCAATTCTTAGCTCTTAGTTAAACAGTTATGGATATGTGAAGGGATTCTCCCGGGTCTAGATATTTTGTAAGGTTAATTGGAGCACCTATCTTTGAACAATATTTTTATTACTAAGAGCTTTATGGTCCATGTGACAGTTAAGATGGTGTCTCCACCTTCCCTTTGGAATGATTTGTGTGATGCCAGTTCTCTGCCGGCCCTACCACAACTCCTACGCTGGTGAAACCAGTGCAGTTTTTGAACTACTGGTGCCTCATACATTTGCAGATTTGGGGGGTGCTTTTGAAAGTGTTCAGGCAACCTCTCCACCCTCAACATTCATTGGATCAGATATGGTATCTCTATATTAAAGGTATAATGTGGTACTTATCATTCACTGGGCACCCAATTAATTGTTACAGTCTAGTGTGGTAGATCTTGACAAGGGGGACTGCTGGATGACTGGTAAGTCAATCAATCAATCAATCAAACTTTATTTTTAAAAAGGCGCTTTTCTTAAAACCAAAGCGCCTGTACAATTTCATAGAACAATAAATAAACAAAATCTAAAACTATTATAAATCAATAAAAGCTATGTTAAAAAGATGGGTTTTCAAGGCTCCTTTAAAACTCAGGACAGTCGGACTATTTCACCTGGCGAGTGGAATTCCACAGGGTCAGGGCCATAAAACTAAATGATCTAGCCCTGACATTTTCAAACGGACCCTGGGAATCTCCAGCAATCCCTCATCAGTGGATCGAGGGGTGGAGGGACAGTAAGGGCAAAGGAGCTCTTTCAGGTAAGTAGGTCCCTGGTCATGTAGGGGTTTTATAGGTCAGCAAACCTAATTTTGAAGGCGATTCGCCAGAATACTGGCAGCCAGTGCATCCGTGGAGCACAGGCATTATATGACTGGATCTAGAAGAACCAGTCAATAACCTGGCCGCCCGCATTCTGCACTAGCTGCAGGCGAATAGCTCAACCCGATAGCCCTGGGTACGGGAGTTGCAATAGTCAAGGCGGGAGAGTAGCGAAGGCGTGGATCAATGTTGGAAGATCTTCTGGGGAACCAGATGCTTCACCCTGGCGATATTCCTCAGATGGAAAAAGGAAGTTTTGACCACCGCTGACACCTGAGCTTTAAGTGTCAAGCGGTCATCAATTATTACGCCAAGATTCCGCACCTGATCTGAGGTCGTCAGATGAACGCCTGCAAGCCTTAAGCCTGAGTGCGATCCAGCCGGCCAACCCGCCTCACAGCGACCTTTGTCCACAAGTCTGCACTGTTCACACAGTGGCTGTGTTGGGCTTATGTCTGTGCTCTTAACTTTATTGCCTTAGAAAAAAAGGTGTCACTGTACAAAGACTTGACGGGGCTTCTGAAAGCCACAGTAGCACCCTGTATAATTTAATGGGTTCTATCATAGGACCTATGCTCAGGTCAGTTACTAAGTTTACTAAGTAGTGTAAGACATAAGGGAGCCATGTGGCCCATTGAAAATGTCTCCTTCACTGGAAGGTAATATTTAAACTATTCTTTATTCATTGTAATAGAGCTCATCTAATTTGTTCTTAAATGCTTCTAAATTATGCATATTGACCACCTGCTGAAGTTGCTTATTCCAAGCTTGAGCAACACAAATATTGAAAAAATTGTTTCTCTTATTGATGTATGCTGTTGGTAGTTTAAGTTTCTTATTGTGGGATCTAAGATTATTTCATGAATTACTATATTCTATTCCACATTCTTTCATAAGTTCATGAGATTTAAGTATTTTAAAGACAAACAAAATATCTCCCCTCTGTCTTCAAGCCTGCAATGAGTGGAGTCCATTACTATGGAGTCTATTGGGGTATGTTTTCCCCCTATGACTAGGTATCATCCTAGTAACAGCTCTTTGAACTTTCTCCAGTGTTCTTATATCCTGTTGGGTTGCTGAGGACCAAATATGTGAACCATAGTCAAGAATTAGATGAATATGACTTTTATATGTGGGGATTATTATTTGCTCAGTCTTACTTGTAAAGGACCTTCTTATTCTATGTACCAGATTCATAGCTTTGCCAGATACGGCCTAGCAATGATCTTTAGGTGTTAATTTACTGGTTATAATTACACCTAAATCGTGTTCCCTAGTTGAGCTTTTGAGTAGTTTTTGATTTAATATGTAAGTATAATTAGGGTTACTGTCCCCAAAATGTATAACTACATTTCTCAGTATTAAGGGACATTCCATTAATAGATGCTCAATTCTCAATTTTTGCTAGGTCATTACCTAGTGTTAGATGTTTTCCAATGGTGGTGACATCACCACTCAATTTTGCAATTTTGTATCATCTGCAAACTTAACCAAGTAATTTTGGATATCCTTATTCATGTCTCCCACAAATATATTGAAAAGAATTAGTCTCAAGATGGACCCTTTTGGTACACCACTCCCTACCATACACTCAAATGAAATACAGTTGTACATTTATACACATTGGGTTCTATCAGTAAGCCATGCCTTAATCCATTTAATAACAGAGTTATTAAAACCTAATCTTATTCATTTTTCAATTAATTTCCCCTGTGGGATTTTATCAAAGGCCTTAGAGAAATCAAGCAGGATCACATCTGTTGGAATTCCTGTATCTAGTTTTTCACTAATCCTATTGTAGATCAAATTAGTTTGACATGCTTTCCACTCACTAAAGCCACATTGGGTCTTATCACAGATCCATTGCTCCATGAAAACCTCAAGATGGTTTTTAATAATTTGTTCTAGTGTCTTACAACAGTGTGATGTAAGGCTTATTGGTCTGTAGTTTTCAACTTCGGATGTATTCCCTTTTTTGAAGATGGGCATGACCATAGCAGACCTCCTGTCCTTGGGTAAATCACAATTTTTAATTATAAATTAAATAGGACTGATATGGGATAGGCAAGTGACTTTGCTGCATGTTTTAACAAAACACTACTTAGATTGTTTGGGCCTGAACTAGATGATTCATTTAATTTCATAAGTTCCTAATAAACTTAATTGGATGTTGTAATTAAGGAGGGATCTGAGGACTGATTTAAACAGGTCATATTATTAAGCCCTTTTGAGAATACAGAGCAAAAGTATGCATTAAATTTATCAGCCACATATTGATCATCATCCAGTATATTATTTTCCATTATACATCCAACTTCTCTATTTTTATATCTACAATTGTCATTAATGTATGAGTATAATTGTTTATTATCCTTTGAATGTGCTATCAGAAATTCAGTATTGGCTTTGGACTGCCTTGTTGCGTACTGTAGCATTTTTTGTAGTTTTAGGTAGGATGATTTATTGCCCATAGTGTTGTTGTTTTTACATTTTTTAAGGCCTTTTGTTTCTATTTAAGCAATATTTTAACCCGCTTAGTAAACTAGGTAGGTATTTTACCTTTTCAATTGTATTTCCTCCTTAATGGGACATATCACTCTTCAGTTTCCAGAATGATACTTTTAAAGGATTCCCAAGCAGTGTTAACTAGGGGTGTTGTCAAACCCCTATCCCATTAAACACTCATTAGTTCACTATTAATTAATTCAAAATCAGCTCTTTTATAGTCTCTCATATGTGTCTGGTTGGTTAACACATACTTGCTCATAGACAGCAAGGAATTTATGGTATTATGATCACTGTTTTGCAATGAACTCCCCACCTGTGTATTAGATAACTTCTCTAAAACATTGGTTAATGATAAATCAAGAATATTCATACCCCTAATAGACTCAGAAACCAATTGTTCTAAACCAATGTCAATGCATTTATCAACAAATAATCTTTCATAAGAGGTGGTGCCAGAGTTACATGACCAATCAATTCCTAGCAGGTTGAAATCACCTAATATAATGACATCATCCATTTATGAGATTTGTCTAAGTTGAGTAAGTAGGGCCATATTATATTCCATACTTGCACTGGGTGGCCTGTAACAAATCCCCAACCATAAATGTTTCCTTTTTGGCAAGTGCACCTTGATCCACATAGACTCTAGATCCAAGTCAGTAATCGGTGGAAGGTTAACCAAATGTGAGCTTAATGAATTGTCAATATAGAATAGCAGATTCCCTGCCTGACCTATTAAGTCTGTCCTTTAGGTATAGTTGTATAACCAGGTATTTCCACCATCCAATCAGAACTTGAGTCCCACCAAGTTTCAGAGACACCAATACATTTAATGTTGTTTTGAAGCATATGTGGATGTAATTCTGCCTTTTTCTGATTATTTAGACTCCTAGCATTGGTCATTAATAAATTACATCCTCCAAGCAGTTTCTCAGATGTATGAAAGTTAATATTAGTAGCACAGTCACTACCCTCCCTCTCCCCATTATCAGTTTAAATGTTCTCCAGTATATTTTACTATTCTTTTACCCAGAATATTACTTCCCCTTTTACTTAAATGTAGGCCATCGCATGGGAACAAATGTAGCCTATCAGTAAAGTTTTCCCGATGTGTAAAACAACCAAAACCAAGTTTCAGGCACCATAATCGTAACCAATTATTAACTGCCTTAATCTTGTTGAACAGAGCCCATGTGGCTCGTGGCACTGGTAGCATTTCTGAAAAATGTTTCTTATAGTTGTGTGCATTCAGAATCTCATTCAGGACAAAACATTATTTTTTAATGTCCTCTAAGCTGAAGTTATATAAATTATTAACACCAATATGTACAATGACTAAGAGATTAACTCCACTGTTTTAAATATGGTGTTGATCAAGAGTGTTAAGTCCTAAATCTTAGCACCCCTATAGCTGGAACATGTTCTGTTTGCTTTATCTCCATTACAGACTAATCTGCCAATATGTTTGATTATCGAATCACCAAGAATTTAGGTTTGGCGAGGGGATCTATTGGGTGGGGAGTTTTGAACAGTGTCATTGTTATCCACATTTGATACTAACGGTGAGTTAGACTCTGTACACCCTGTATTATGTACCATATCATGTTGTGGTATAGCAACATAAGATGGCAACTCGGTTTTAATCACCATACATAGTATTAGTCCAGTCTGGGAAGTGTCTCCTTGCATGTCATCTTGATCTAATAATGTTGGGGGGGGATGTAATCAGAACTCTCTACTATATCTAAATTAATGTCAGTTGGTTCATTTGCTGGGGCAATTGGGGCATATCTATTACTAATGGGAAGATTAAATTCCATTGCTTTCCTTCCTTTTTTTGGTGGCTTTCCTGAGGCTATAGACCAGCCTTCATTATCCAGCTCCTCAATATCTGGTTCCCTCTCCCTTCTTTTAATAGCTCCCTGTCCAACTGATTGGTACATAATATTAAATTCTATGGCTGGTTTACTAACTGGTAGATCAAGTACTGTTTGGCTGTCTTTGTCTAATAAGGAGACACCAACTTGTGTAGAGTCAATTAATTTAATACACTTATTAATACTCTGTTGGTTCAACATAATTACATCAAGTCTGGATTTTAGTAACCTGACATCCTCTTCAAGTTTATTCACATAGTTGCATTTTTTTACATGTTATCCTGATTGTTAACTCAATTTATGATATGGTATACATGAAGCAGGTTAGACATTGATATGCCCAATCCCCTTGAAGTTTTCTAATCATATCTGTCATATCAATTATCAAAGCAGAGCTCCTATGTAATAAATCACAGTTTTCAAGTGGTAGTATCCAAAACATATTTCTTAATAGACTTACTTCTGTTTCTCCTGGTCTCCTGTACCTCTCTGACCATGCTGACACACGCAGACAAGCAGCATATGCCTTAGCACGTGTCTTCATGCGCATCGCATGCATGCTCGACCTGCTCGTGCTCACCCCGCTCACATGGGGCTCACTTTTAAGCCAGCAGGACCCAGAAGTAGCCCAGATCATGTGGTGCTACCTTGGAGTTTGCTCGTGAAATGAGCGATCAAAAAAGCACCTAAAACAACAGCAGCATTATAGTTTCTACTGTAGTGCTAAAACAGAAAGCCCCAATAAAACAGCACCTTAATCAGTGCACATGAATGTTACATACTGTGGATACAGGAAGTCTGGTAGTTCCTAGTTAGTAAAAGGGACTACAATACCCAGCAGACTCTCTGTGTCATGTCCTGATGACTGGCTGCACTGTTTCACCAGAATTGGTCTCATAGCATAGGCACAGGGAAAATACGTTATATATAATAGTCTTTAGCATTAACTGCAGTTGGTCTTGCAAGGAATTCATTTGTTTTGCTATTAATTTTAGTTTAGCCCTCAACAAGATGTAATAAGTGTAAATATACTCATCATGGTCTTATAATGCACTCCTACAATGAATATCGGATGGTACTTTTACAGGATGCAAACTGTTTGTAATATTGCAACATTCTACAAATAAAGTGAAAAAAAAAAAATTGCCATACAGTAAAATTGCGGAACTGGCAAAAGAACATAAACAATAAGCAACACATAATAAGGAACAGGGAGAAATGACTGAAATCAGGAGAGTGGGCAGTGCTCTTGACAGTGGGGTGGAATGCAATCAATCAACCAGTCTTTATTTGTATACTGGAAAGGTATGTGAGCAAAAAGGCCCATTTTCACAAACGTCCAGTGTAGAGTACAAGAATACACACAATAACCGAGTACAACCCCCCCCCCAAAGATAACAGATTACAGCAAATATAAAAAAATAAATTCAAAGGGGTAGCATTGTGATACAGTACAACGTGGTATAACAGTTATTATGATGATCTCAGGATGTGTCATAATAAAAAACTGACAGAGCACAACAGAAAAAATAGGCCAATACAAGAGAAAATTCACTAGGGTAGTGATAAAATACAATGCAAGATGGTGCAGGAGTTAAAATGGTGATCTCAGGGTGTATAAAGAATTGAGAGCAACAGCCTATTTTAAAGGAGGTAGGAAAAGCCAAATAGGAAGAATACAAAGTGCAGAAGATGGGGATAGTGCAAGTAAGCCAGTGATAAAGGTGTTCCTGGGGAAGGCAGGTGAATAGGAGTCCACCCCAATAAGAAGCAGGCGTGAATATAGAGAAATCACTGAGGAGAGATTTAAAAGCTGGAAAGGAAAAAGCACAGTGAATGGATGGGGGAAGAGAGTCCCATAGTTTAGGGAAGCAGAATGGAAAAGCAGCTTGGCTAGCAGTAGATTTCATTGGTGGGAGAGCAAGAGAGTGAGAGCAATCATTATGAAGGGAGTAAGAGGTAGAAGTGGGGAAAGAGAGGAGAGAAGCAAGATATGAGGGGAGAGGGCCAAACCAATATCTGGAGAGAAAGGAAGCACAGTGGGTAAGGTGTCTGGCATCTGGGGGGGGGGGATAAGTAGAGTACAGTAATTAGTAGGCAGGGGTTTGTCAAGGGTAAAGCGACAGAAGGAGGGAGAAAGGGGGTCCAGTCTAGTTAAAGTGGACTTTGTAGCAGCACTGTAAAGAATGTCTCCCAGTGATGCAGCATCTCTAATGTACAGGGCAACCCCCCCACCACCCTCGAATTCATGTATCCTTGTTCCAGTCTCTCTTAAGTAAGGTATACCCTGCAACTTCTAGATCCCAGTCATTGTTATTACTTTTCTAAGTCTCCATCATGGCCACTGATTCTACATTCTCTGCCACCATCACCAGCAGTTTTGCTGATCTTGTTGCTTAAATTTCTTGAATTTAGGAAAATTAATCTCCAGACACCCATCTTACTCCCTCCTTTTTTACCTGATTACCTCCTTGTGCCATCCACGCCTTCCCCATCCCATCTACCACCAACCATTTGCTACCTAATCCCTCACTACCTTCATTTGTCCCACTCCATCACCACTTCTGGCTTCCCCTGACCCTCTTTCCATTTCTGGGGGAGCCTCTGCTGGGTTCACTCTGCACCTACAACCTACAAGGGAGCTCCCAGCATCAGCTACCCCATTCAGTTTAAAACACTGATCCTGTAGATGTTTAGTTTCTTTCTCAGTGTACTAGTCCCCTCCCTCGCGTTGCGACTGGGATCGGTATGGATTGGGAATTGGCCACTAGAAAGGGAAGAATGTCAGTAAGTAATTTAACTTGTTCTCACTACATTCAGGTTATTGACATTTCTAGTGCCAGACAAAAAGGAGGGCAGCTTAATTACCCTTTTTATATAATTTCACACAGTTTGACAACAGTTCAGAAAATCTGAGAAGTGGGTTGAGCTACCTGGTCAGTCCATCAAGTTTTTGTGTGGCCCCTGGAATCCACTGGATTCCCAGAAGGTTTATGGGCCACTAGGGTTAGATCCTGGAGGCTCTCAGAGCTCTGACTCAGTTGGTCTGGCTGAGAGTTCTGAGCAGGTGGAACCAGCTGTGCAGGGCTGAAGAGCTCTTGGCTTTTGAGAGCTGGAGGCAAGGAATCATCAAGACAAGAGGTACATTGCCTTCTCTGAAGCCCAGTCTCCATTTCCAATGGTGTTTCCCCAGAAAAAAAATCTAAATTGCCAACAGTGCCCAGTGGGGCTGCCTTTGCTCCAGAGTTTGTTAGACCTCTTTCTGAAGAGAAACTTGAGGTGAACTATAATAATGCCTTGTTAAAGACTGTTTGTGGGTACCACCCAGTGCTGGCCCACCCTACAGCCAGGCAGGAGGGTTCCTTGAAGATGCCTAAAATGTTTTACTTCAGCTTAGAATCCTCTGCCACATGGGGCTTGTTAGGGTAGATGGTAAGGTGACTGGATCTGTGGAGCTGTGCTCCCCAGTAGGTTACTGGCCCTCTTTTACCCATTTTTTAAATTTAGGAGGCTTAAAGTATTGGCATCAACAGTGATTCAAGGTAGGGACCTGACTGCTATATTTACTAACAGATCTAAAGGTGTATGCTGCCTGCTGTAAGCTTGAGTTGGAGGTGGGGAAAAACCTTAGCTAGTGTCCAGTGCCTATTTAGGCTGTAGGTAAGCCCACTCTCAGCAGACAAAGGTGACCTCAGTGTACTGAATCTATGGTGACATGCAACCCCCATTTTCAGGGCAGTTCAACAGACCAAGTACTCCACATAGAACCCATGCTGAATGCCCAAGCCCTTTTCCTACTGAACATTTAAAAGGGAAGATGTTACAGACCACACCTCAGCATTTGAAAGTCCTATCAGGTTTAACGTTGGAAACTGGCATGAGATGCGAAACTGTTAAATAATTTTTAACTATGCTACTGTACCCTCTGTGGGTTCCCTGCAACCCTCAAATTCTAGACTGTGCCGTCTAAGGAATGAACTTCATCCTCTTCTGGATATGTCTCACCTAGGTGAGCAAGACATGTATGGGGAGTTTAAAGCATGAAATTCCACCTGTTTGCAGAATTTCTTTAGAAACATAGAAGATGACGGCATAAGCGGACTGCAAGGTCCATCTAGTCTGCCCAAGGTATATACTTTCTACCCCCTTCCCTATTCCCCCCCCGGTGAATGATACCTTTGTGCCTGTCCCAAGCTCTCTTGAAACAGTCAACTGATTTTATGCCCACAGCCTCTGGAGGTAGGCTATTCCAGGCATCCACTACCCTCTCTGTGAAGAAGAATTTCCTGGTGTTGGTCCCGAACTTTCCTTCTTTCAGTCTCAGATTATGCCCCCTTCTTCTACTACTTTCCTTGACATGAAATAGTTCCTGCATCTGTACCTTATTTATACCCTTGATTTACTTGAAGGTCTCAATCATGTTTCCCCTCTCTCTACTCTGCTCCAGGGAGTACATATTTAATTCCCTCAACCTATTTTCATATGTTATCTGGTGCAACCCCTCTATCATTTTTGTTGCTCTTCCCTGTACATCTCCAGCCTATAAATGTCCTTTCTGAGGTGTGGTCTCTAAAACTAACTGGATGTAGTATTCTATGTGGGGGCAGACAAGTGCCTTGTACAGTGCCTGTATCCCCTCCCTCCTTCTTTCTGCTCATGATTCCCCTCCCAATGCAACCCTGCATGCCCCTGGCCTTTAGTGCTGCCTTTTCACGCTGTCTCCCTACTTTCAAGTCTTCTAATATCATGATCTTCAGGTCATGTTCCTGGTTGGTTTCAGCTAGTCCCCCCTCCCCCAAGTAGTACTCCTCTTTGGAACTGTTTCCTCCTATGTGCATGATTTTGCACTTCTTGGCATTGAATTTCAGCTGTCATGCTCTGTACCACTGCTCCAGCTTTTTTAGGACCAATTTCATTTTCTGTACTCCTTCTGGGTAGTCCACCCTGTTGCAAATTTTAGTGTCACTCGTGAACAGACACACCTTTCCATTAAGTCTGTTTGCAGTGTCGGCTATGAATATATTGAATAGCAGGGGCCCCAATACTGAGCCCTGGGACATCCTGCTGGTTACCTCTCCCACCCTTGATAATGTGCCGTTCATGTGAACTCTTTGCATTCTGCCTTGTAGCCAACTTTTCACCTAGTTTACCACTTCCTGTCCCACCCTGTGTAGCCTAGTTTCTTTGCCAGTCTCCTGTGTGGAACCAAGGCTTTGCTAAAGTCCAGGTATGTGACATCAGTTGCTCCCCCATTATCTACTGCCCTAGTTGCCCAGTTGAAAAATTCAACTAGGTTTGTTTGGCAAGATCTCCCTATGGTGAACCCATGCTGTTTGTGATCCTGTTGACTGCTGGATTCCAGGAATGTTAATATTCTCAGCTTGAGTAGGGATTCCATTAATTTTCCTATGACTGGAGCAAGATTCACTGGATGGTAGTCTCCTGCCTCTTCCCTGCTCCCAGATTTATGAAGTGGGACCACTGATACCCTCTTCCAGTCTTTCCCCAGAACTTCCCCGCTCATAAGTGATTTAGGAAAGAGGGTCATCAGGGATGATGCTAGTTCCCTTACTAGTTCTTTCAGGATTCTCGGGTGTATATCATCCAGTCCCACGGCCTTATCCACTTTTTATTTGTTTAATCTCTCTAAAACTTGGTCTGCTGTGAAAGGGCTTGTATCTACTGATAGTACATTGGTGCAGTTACTAACTGGCTCAAGTCCATTTCCCTCTTCCTCTTTTGTGAAAACAGAACAGACGTACCTGTTTAGGACTTCTGCCTTTTCACCATCCTTCTCTACCAGGCTCCCATCCTCTGCTTCTAGCTTAGCTATAACCTCCTTAGTTTTCCTTTTTTCCCTTATGTACCTAATGTCATCTTGCTGTGCCTCCTCTGCAATCCTTACCCCGTCTCTGCTTTAACCTTCTTTATCACCTTACTTGGCTCCCTCTTCATCTCTTTATATGCTTCCTTATCCTCATCCTTTTTTGATTGTTTGTTTTTCCTGTAGGCAGCCTTCTTTTCTTTCACTATTGTTGATACTTCCTTTGAGAACCAGGGAGGGTTTCTTGTCCTTTTTGCTTTATTTACCATTCTGGCACATCTGTCTGTGACTGTCTGAATCACTTTCTTAAGGCTTTTCCACATCTCTTCCACTCTCTTTCCTTCTGTGATTTTTTTAAGACCTCTGCCAGGCTTTCCCTCATTTTCTGGAAGTCAGCTTTCCAAAAATCTAGGACCCTAATTTTGGAGTGGATTTTGTGTCTCAGCTGTGTTTACCCTGAGACTGACCATGCAGCGGTTGCTATTCCCCAGATGGCATTCAACTTCAACCCCCATTACCCTTTCGCTGTTGGTGAAAACTAGGTCTAGGACTACTTGATTGCAAATAATATGCTTATAAGCTTGAAAATAAATGTTGATCTGGTCGATAGACTGTACAACATTGTGAGCCTTGGGTTGTTGTTTAAAGACTGTTTACTATTAACCATCATGTGTTGATGCCCTGAACTAACCCCAGGAGCATTTGGCATTCTGGATGGTCAGCCAAGTCCCACAGATCAAGTAAGTGGGTTTTAGTTTGTAAGCACCTCTCCTTAGCATTTTTTAACAAGTATACCCTTACACAGGTGAGGGGGCTACAGAATAGGGGCTCATCCAGGATGTTGGAGGGGGGGTCCCTGGGTACCAGATCAAGTTGTGAGCCTATCAGGGTGTTCAGGGGTGATTTGGAAATAAAAAGCTGCATTTTTGCTGTTTTCAAAATGGTGCCTGTGGACTGAGCAATTTCATTCCTAAAATGGCCTGCTGTTATTGAGCAGATTCACTGTGAATGTTTTCTCAAGGCACTAGTGCATGAGTACCTCGTGTAAATACTGCTCACTCATTGGTGGTCCAGTGCAACTGTACCTGTGTGCCTGTGAACACGTCTCCATGCTCATTAAGATGCCTGTGCACTCTTGTTAAAATCAGTAGTGTAAATGTATGCTATTGATTGGAAGATCCTGGGTGTGTAGATGCAATGTGATGGAATTCTGTGGTGTGCTCCTTGAGTGCCTGTCCACCCAGAGCTGTGTGTCTCATGTGAAGCCTGTGTTGTCTTGGGACTGTATCCATGAGGAAGAAGCCCAGATCACAATCATTTATTGTGGTGAAAAAATGGTTAAAATATAAAATATTAGCTGTCCTACTGGTACAGCAGTACCATTACTGCTTACGACACTGACGACCTGGATTTGGGAGTGAAGCTAGGTCTGTCAGAGTGCTGGCTGGGGGGGAAAGCTGAGCATCTGATGGACTGCTTGCCTTCTATGGAGAGGGTGGGATTTAACATCTGGCAATATACTGATCCCTAACATTAGCTAGGGGTGGGTGAGCCTGGGACTAGTGCAAAAGCTGTGACTGGTGGAGGTAGCGGACATCAGCACATCAGAGATGGGAGCACACCCAACCATGCATCAATGTCATTGCATGACTGCCTACGCCAGGGAAACAACTACAATCACAAGCACCCTTTGAATGAGCAGATGACCTCCAAGATCCATGTCAGTGCCACCTCTGCTGTCTAGGAGAGCCACCAAACCTCCAGATTAGCATCTCAGTCCTCCCCCAGTGCCAGAGAGAGTCCCACCATGGGGGCAAGCCACAGTCTTCCAGGGTCAAGTGAGTTTCCAGAGGATCCAGCACATAGGGTGAGACTGAATAGGACTCTGCAGACAGAAGTGGGGGTATATCCCACAGCAGTCCTATGGAGCAAAAAACTGAGTTAAAAAAAGATAAAACATTAGAATTATTTTTGCATGCATCTAGTGCTACTGTGTAAAACTGTGTAGCTGAATCTGTGTAGCCGAGGAGAGAGGAGTCTGATTGGATCCAGCTATGAGTACATGCCCTGAGGAAAGACTCTTGTAAACAGTTTGAAAATGCAAAATACTGTGATAGTGAAAGTACCTCTTGCAGTTGAATTAGATAGAAGGAATGAGGACTGTTTTGCATCAAATTTGTCAGCATGTGAGTAGCACATGGGGGGCACTGCAGGCAGGAAGATAATGGAGCCAGACATAGTAAACTGAGGCAGCATAGAGATAAAAAGGAAAAGAAACAGAACTTCAGAAGCCAGTGTATGATTCCTTCTGCAGATTGCAACTGAGAGTGTCATCTGGCAAATGCCCAAGTGGGTAAAGGGAAGAGTAAGTGTACTGATAATAGACTAATACTAAAATAACACTGGTTGCAGTTACTCCACTGTGTCACTAAATGGTGTGCGATACTATATATACTATGGAAAGCATTCAATAGAGTTGTTTACAGAGTAGATTGCATGATGCACAGAACAGCTATCATTACATGGTACCAGGAGTTAGAATCCATTACATCTGGGGAAAATACGAATGCAATTTAGCAGCCAAGTGAACTAACAGGGAATGTGTATGAACACTGGACAGTTTCAAACAAAGTTTGGAGTTTTATATCACAGCAATTGGAGCAAAAAACAAACCAGACCGGCAGTAAATTGCATTACTGTTAACTGTAGCAAGCCGTGGAGCTCTAGAGGTCTATAATACCTTTGCTTTCATAGAACAAGAAGATGGCAACTACTCTGCTGTGATGAGAAAGTGTGAATCTTACTGCACACCTCAAAAAAACAAACTCTGGTTAGAGCCAATACAGCTGTGGAGAGTTATTAGGAGCTGCAAGAGCGGTGAAAAGAATATGTGGTGCTCTCGCTGCACCACAGTCAATTGTAATACTGCAGCAATTACAGTACTGCACATGCATGATACTCACCCATGTGCAGTTTGCCCCAGAGTCAGCCTTGTGTAACATGGCGGTGCTGACATAACTACATGTAATAACCCAGTCCCCTCAGGTTACTACAGTCCCATTAGTACTAGTCTTAGGCAAGTAGGAAATGGCAGCTGGTGGGAAGTTCATTATGGGCTTTCTACATAATGACATTGTTTACTCAGCTAGCCTGAGAGAAGGATGATTATGTCATTTAGAACTCTCACAGCAGCATAACCATTCTAGAGTCAGCTGCTATCAGGGAGCTTAGAATGTTCATCAGTAAGTTCAAGTGTGGCAGTCAGAGTGACAGGAGGTCTGCCATTGTGGCTCTGTCAAAGGGAGCACTGGTATTTCTCAACCTAATTTGGTAAAATCTTCAATGTCCTTGCAGGACTGTTTAGTTTCACTCCAGGGGAATAAGAGGGAATGCAATTCTTGTGAATCCAAAGGGCAATCCCCTGCAGTTCCTGAAGTTCACATCTGCCTTCAGGAAGAACAATGAGTAGAATCTGAGAGCTACCAGAGAAAGAAAGGTGCCTTTTGTTCTTTCCATGGCTGGGAGGGAGGAAGGAACAACTAATCTGTGAGTACAGAATTTGAGACTGTTCTCTGAGGGAGTTGTATGAGGTATGTCAATCAATCAATCAATCAATCAATCAAAATCTTTATTTATTCAGGCGAACATCATTGAGCATAGCTCATTTACAAGATGGACCTGAGTGGTCATAACAAAAAGGTTACAGATTGTATACAAAAACATGATATTGAATAAGCACAAATACAACCATTTATGAGTGAGATAGATGTACAAATATTTACATATATACAAGGCAAAGGACAGTAAACCTAAAACCTAATAAAGGAGAGAAACAAACAGTCTAGTAGGGATAAGGCTTGGATAATGGTACATGGGTGGCATATATGTATGAGGTTTGATGGGAAAGGACCAGAGGAATGATAGAAGAATAGGGAGGAGCTTTAAAAGAGGGGGTGGAGGAGAGGGGGTGGGAGGGTGGGGTGGGAGGACTAGGCCTTGTGGAAGCAATTGCACTAATCTGGGATTAGGCTGGTATACAGCTTTTTGAAGGATGTGAGAGGAATCAGTGTATCCATTTTCAAAGACTTTTGGATAGAATTCCAGATAAGTGCCAGGGAATAACTGATTGCAGCTCTTCCATACCGGGTGCAGGTGATAGGAATCTTCAGCAGGATCAGTTTGTTGATCCTCAAGGTGTAGGGCCTGGATGTGATCCGGTTGAAGCAGTCTGAGATGTAGATGTATGTGTGCCCTAGATAAGGCTAGATCACACCGGTTAGGACCCTTTTCACCACAACTGTGCTGAATTTAAAGTTAAAGTTGGGAATCTTTAGCAAGTCATTGGGATTGGAGACTCATTAGATGTAACCCTGAAGGAATGGCAGAGGTTGTTTGGGGCAAAGGGTGGGAGGAATGCCATCTGGAGTTTCAGGCAGGACTAAGTGATTCGTGGATGGGCACCACTGATCCATGGGCAAAGACCGTGCACCAGAAGAATTTTAAACTGTGTGGCACATTCTACAGATATACACTTTAGAACAGAGACAGAGATGTTCTTGTGGAAAACAGTACTGCCTAGCAAAGTGTCCTGCAAAAGAGAGTGTGCCTGTATTGCAATGACGAATCTTCAGGGGACCACCCTTGCTTTAAGTAACATCTGGGGGAGGAGGAGGTGAGTACTACAATTGCCAAGATTGTCAATTTGTCCAAACGTGCTAAGTCTAGAAGAAGAGACATTGCTGAACAAACGTTTACATTGTGCACCGACACGTAATGTCGATGAAGTACAAACTTTGATTGATGTACATCTAGCCTGTAGAAAACTCAACTTGAAGGCATTTTTTGGTAAAAATAACAGAGAGAGCAAAAATTAATAATGTGTGACTCCAGTTTTGAAAAATCCCTTCAACCTATTGTCCACCTACATGTGTAGCAGTATCTGTTTTCAAAGATTTCATGGAGAGTGAGCTAGAGTTTTTGTTTCAGAATTTACTGACTACAGGATTTAATAATATAAGCAAGAAAGAAAGGGAAGTCTTAAAAAGTTTACAAGATGAAAATGAGCTGGTCATTAAGCAGGCGGATAATGGTGGGGCAGTTGTTTTATTAAATAAAACAGATTATGTGCAAGAAGTCATGAGACAACTGAATGAGGACTTCTACAGTAGACTTTTACAAGATACCACCTGGGAACACAAGACAAGAATTGACCAGCTAATCAATGAGGCCTTTCTTTGAAAAGACATTGATCAAGATAACAGGGATTTTTTGATTGTACCAGGACCTATCAGAACCACATTCTACATTCTCCCGAAAGTTCACAGAACATTGGAAAATACCCCAGGGAAGCCTATTTTGAGTGAAATAGGCCTCCTAAATGAGCATCTCTCACAGTATTGTGATACTTTTTTAAAACCTATTGTATCTACTCTCCCATCTTTTTTGCAGGATACTAAAGCAGTTTTAAATATATTACCAGAAATTTATTTAGGAGAAAATACATATCTTATTACTTTGTATGTGGAAGCATTATATACCAGTGTCCCCCATGAGGGGGCGCTTGATGCTGCAGCTCATTTTTGAATCAAAAGAGAGAGCAAGATGATACAGCAGTAAGATTTATTCTGAAAATGCTAGAATGTGTTTTAAAATATAATGTGTTTTCTTTTAGTAGAAATTTCTTTTTACAGACTAGAGGTACAGCGATGGGTGCTACTTGCACTCCATCGATTGTAAACTTATACATGGGTAAATGGGAGGAAGAGACAATTTGGGACAACACTGCAAATGAGTTCTTAGATAGTCTGAAGTTGTGGAAACGCTATATAGATGACATAATAGTCGTATGGGAAGGGAATTTAGAAAGATTTGAAACTTTCATAACATATTTACATAACTCGAACCCATACTTGAAATTCACATATCAGGCAAGTCAGGAACAAATTGATTTTTTGGATATTAGTATTATAAAGAATCAACAAAATAAGGTAAACAGTAAAATGTATAGAAAAAAGAGAGATGGAAATACTATTCTAATGGCAAGTAGTTGCCATCCTCCACATGTTGCCCATAATATTCCAAGGAGACAATTTCTGAGGTATAGAAGGAACTGTTCGACAGAGGAAGCATTTGATAGAGAAGCACGACAGTTGTCAGAGAGGTTAGAGGAAAGAGCTTATAAAAGGAATTGGATAATAAAAACCTGGGAAGAGACAAAAACAATGGACAGAACAAGTTTATTAAAAGAGAGGGAAGAAAGGGAAAACAAAAATGGACAAGAAGAAAGATTCAATTTTGTGACAGGTTTTTCAGCACAGGCAAAACAAGTGGAAGAGATTATAAAAAAAAAACATTGGCACGTCCTTACAGTAGAGACTGGTCTGAAAGAAATTTGTCAGAGACCAGTAAGGATGTGTTATAGGAGGGCCCCTGCTCTTAAAGACCACCTTGTACATAGTTTCTTTCAAGCTAAAAAACCACAGACTTGGTTACAATAGCCTAAGGGCTGTTTTAAATGCAGCAAGTGTATGTATTGCAATAGAATAATGCAGGGCGGAACATTTTCCAGTTGTACTATACAGAGAAGTTTT
Organism: Neoceratodus forsteri; assembly: GCA_016271365.2. Classification (NCBI taxonomy): domain Eukaryota; kingdom Metazoa; phylum Chordata; order Ceratodontiformes; family Ceratodontidae; genus Neoceratodus; species Neoceratodus forsteri. Next base: position 504,643,524 of record CM028132.1, read on the forward strand.
CAGATCAGACAATTTACAACATGTTCCATGACGGGTGTTATTTACTTAGCAACATGTAAATGTGGCGATTTTTATGTAGGAAAGACCTCAAGATGTTTTAAAATTAGAGTGGGAGAACATATTAGGGCAATAAATAAGAATGATTTATTGTATGCCTCTGCAATGCATTTGAACTAGGTTGTAGATACAGAAGAACATGGGTTTATGTTTATAGCAATAGACAAAGTGGGTAGGAGTTCAAGAGGGGCAGACTTTGAGAATTTAATATTATAAAGAGAGAATTTTTGGATTGTGTCTCTGAGAGCAAACAAAAAAACAGGTTTAAACTCAGGTCTTGATTTACGTCCACATCTAAAAACAAGAAAATGAAAATGAGTGTTCTGTATTTTCAATACTGCAAACAAATTAAATATTTAAGCAATAATGAATGAAGGGGGTCATGTTAATGTTCTAGTTAATCACCCCCTTGGGGTGTAATGTGGCCCGAGGTGCAGCCAAGTGACATATTTCCCACAGGGGTGATTAACTAGAACATTACCATAACCTCCAGAGTTCATTTTTGCTATTATTATAATTGGGTTATGAGTTACTTTAGTTTAAATCATTTTTTTAGTATTTGTGTGTGTAATTAATATAAATAGTCCCTCCGCCATTCTAAATTGCTGTGGTCTCACTTTCTGGATCAATGTGGGCTACACAGATGTACATGCTCATGTTAATTTATTTTATAAATGCAGGAGTGATTTTTTTTTTCTTGTAGCCAAAGACTATCAACAGCCTGCTGCTGCCATTATTACAAAGCTCTGAAGGGTGAGGATCTTCATGGAAAAGTCACACTGCGGGCTGCTATGTCCATGAAGAAAAAATTACTCACCTTAGTAATGTTGTTTCTTCTAATGGAGTCTTGCTATATTATGACATATGCAGTTTGTCCCAACCTTAGAACTGCTCCGGAGGTGAAAGAGTTAACTTTCCATGCCAGACATGGAACGCTGAGCTCGAGCACGGCTGAAAACTCTATCTGTTGTTCTTCAAACTCAAACTGTCAGATCTTTACGAGCAAAACTCACTAAGACTGTGTGTGGAAGCTGTAAACCTACACTAGCCAACTGGCTACTAATTATATAAACACATTTTTTTGGTGCCAAAACAAAGACTCAAGTCAGGAGACCCAAAAAATGACAAACACAACACAGATCACCCCAAAAAGGAGGGGTGAAAAACAAGGTGGGCATCTACTAAGTGCCAACACTGCCCTGCCCACCCACATCCCAAAAGTAAAGGTTCTGAGAGGGGCAGGCGGGGGGGAGGTCATAATATAGCAAGACTCCATTACAGGAAACAACATTACTAAGGTGAGTAATTTTTTCTTCAAAACAACATGAAGTCTTGCTATATTATGACATATGCAGATTACACAGCAGTACCCCCATGGAGGAGGGACAGAACCTACTTAGGAAATAGGCTCTGAAGCACCGCTGTGCCAAACCGAGCATCACTCCTAGCCTGGATGTCCAGGGAGTAGTGCTTGGTAAAAGTGTGAACTGTTTTCCAGGTAGCTGCTTGACATATCTCCAGGATAGGGATGTCCCTGGCAGCAGCCAGAGACGCAGCTGTACCTCTGGTAGAGCGAGCCCTCAGGCCTGAGGGAGGAACTTTACCCAGATTTTCATAGCAGAATTGGATACAAGAGACAATCCACCTGGCAATGGATCTTTTGGTGGCAGGTTTCCCTTTGCCAACCTCACCATAAGTGAGGAACAGTTGGAGGGAGTCAAACCTGTGACCCTTGGTATGATCTATGTAGTAGCTAAGGGATCTTTTGACATCCAAACTGTGTATCCTCCTCTCGCCAGAGGAGGAATGGTCAGTGAAGTACACAGGGAGAGACATAGATTGATTAAGGTGGAAATCTGAAACCACCTTAGGCAAGAACTTTCTGTTAGTCCTGAGGACTACCTTATCTCTGTGAAAAGAGATAAAATCAGGCTCCACTGACAATGCTTGTAACTCACTTATGCATCTGGCAGAAGTGATGGCTACCAAAAACACAATTTTCCAAGTCAAGTACTTAAGCTCTGCTGAAGACAATGGTTTAAAAGGGGGTTGCATAAGCTGGGCAATGCAAATATTAAGATCCCAGGCAGGGGCAGGATCCCTGAATGGGGGGTTGGTATGAAGCAACCCCTTGAAAAACTTGGAGAAAACAGGATGAGCTGAAAGAGAAGAGGGTTTACCTGCTGATAAGAAAGCAGACACGGCTGCCAGGTGCACTCTTAGGGTAGCTGGTCTTAGCCCCAAAGTATTTAGATGGACCATATAGTCCAGGACCGTGGGTAAACCAGCAGATTCTGGGGGAATATGCTTTGCAGAGCATCATATGGAAAATCTCTTCCATTTGGAATTATAAGTAGCCCTGGTGGAAGGCTTCCTAGAAGCCTTCAGGATATCCAATACACCTTGGGAGAGGTGTAGGTCAGCAAACTCTAACTCTTCAACAGCCAGGCCTTGAGATTGAGAGATTTGAGGTTCGGGTACCAAACTCTCCCCTGAGCACAGGATAACAGATTGTGATTCCTGGGAAGACATAAGGGAAGGTGGACTGCTAAGGACATAAGGAGTGGGTTGTCTGGCCCAGTCTGGAGCAATCAGGATCATCTTGCAGGGTTGAGATCTGATTTTGACTAGCACTTTGAACAGGAGAGGGAAGGAGGGAAAGGCATAGAGAAACTTCCCTTCCCAACTGAGAAGGAAGGCATCCAGGGGGACTGAGCCCAACACTGGGGGCCTGCAACAAAAAAGGGGAAGTTGGTGATTGTCTGGGGCTGCAAAAAGATCTATCTGGGGTGTGTCCCATCTGGCAAATACCACCTCCAGTACTAGGGGATCCAGAGCCCATTCGTGATGGCCCTGGGAAATCCTGCTGAGAGCATCTTCCAGGACATTGTCCTTGCCTGGAAGGTGAACTGCTACAAGGGAGGTGTTCAGAGAGTAAGCCAGAGACCACAACTTCATTGCTTCAGTGCACAAGACCATAGACTGAGTGCCCCCTTGCTTGTTGATGTACCACATTGTGGTGGTATTGTCTGTTCTGACCTGAATAACTTTGTTCTGAACAGATTTGGAAAAAACTTGAAGTGCTAGAAAAACTGCTCTAAGTTCCAACAGATTGATGTGGAGCAGAGATTCCTGAGGGGACCACAATCCCTGGGTAGTGAGGTCGCCCATGTGAGCTCCCCACCCCAAGAAGGATGCATCTGTAGTATGGATTAAGGAGTGAGACTGAGGGGTGAAGGGGAACCCCTGTCTCAAATTGCCCTGGTCCCGCCACCACTGAAGGGCTTGGATCAGGGTTCGAGTCACTGGGATTAATTTGGTTAGAGGGTCCCTCCTTTGAGACCAAAAGGCTCTCAAATGGACTTGGATGTCCCTCATCTGAAACCTGGCTCCCTGCACTACTGCTGTCGAAGCAGCCATGTGTCCCAGGAGCTGGAGAAAATGCCTTGCTGGTCGAGAGACCTGCAGGGTGAAGGAGGAAGCCAGAGAAATCAGGGTCCTTGCTCTTTCCAGAGGAGGGAAGGCTCTGGCTTCTTTTGTGTTCAGTTCTGCACCTATGAAGGTGAGAAGCTGGACAGGTTCTAGGACTGACTTTGGAAGATTGAGAAGGAAACCTACAGAAGTTAGCAGTTGCTGAGTTACCTGAAGATGTAACCTGACTTGGTCTGGAGACTGTCCTACTATGAGCCAGTCGTCAAGGTAAGGAAAGATGGCAATTTTTTGCCTTCTTAAATGGGCAACAGCTACTGCCAGGCATTTTGTGAATACCCTTGGGGAAGATATGAAGCCGAAGGGCATTGCTCTTAACTGGTAATGGCCTGAGGGCAGTTCGAATCTGAGGTACTTTCGATGGGAGCTTCTGATGAGAACATGAAAACAGGCATCTTTGAGGTCCAGGGACACTAGCCAGTCCCCTGGCCTTAAAGAGGGTAAAATCATTCCCAGAATCACCATTTTGAATTTTGGTTTTAAAAGGTGCTTGTTTAGGTACAGAGATCCAGGATGGGTCGCCATTCTCCTGTCTTTTTTGGGGTAAGGAAGTACCTGGAATACAATCCTTTGCCCTGATGTAGGGGTGGAACCCTTTCCACAGCTCTGAGAGCCAGGAGGGTAAAGACTTCTGCTTCTAGGGCAAGCGCCTCTGAAGGATTTGCAGGTGGAAAGGATCTGGTTCTCATCTTTGGAAATTTTTTGAAGCTGAGAACCATTCCCTGGCTTACTACTTCCAGGACCCACTTGTCTGATATTAGAGATTCCCAGTCCTGGACAAAGTAAGCCAGCCTGCCCCCTACAGGTAGTGGAGAATCGGCCCTGGGCACCCCATCAGGGTGATTGCTTGGCAGGGGCTTTAGGCTGAGGGGTGGAGGCAGGTCTGCTTGCACCCCGTCTGCCTCTCCCTCTAAAGAACCCCCTCTGTCCAAAAGCTGAAGAGGAGGCCTGGGCTTGGTAAAAAGGCCTATGAAAGGCCTGCCCTGCCCCGGAGGCTGCCTTTGAGGAGGCCTGCCTTTCCTTGGCCTGTGCACTCCTATAGGTGGTCCTATATTCATCCATTTTCTTCATGTAATTCTCTGTTTGCTCCCCAAACAGATAGTTGCCCACAACAGGAAAATCCATGGCCTTAGTCTGGGTATCCTATGACAGGGTAGTACATCTGAGCCAAGCCATTCTACGGAGAGCTGCAGATGTTGCCATGACTCTAGATGATACATCATTAGAGTCCACTGCAGCATGGAATTGCACCTTAGATGCCTCAATACCATCAGAGGCCACCTGCTCCAGCTCCTTGGCAAGCTGGCCAGGGATCTGCTTTGCTAGAGCCAAAATAGTATCCCATCTGGATTTCTGGTATCTAACAACATAAGCCATATAATTTGCCTGTCTGAGTCCCAAGGATGCTGCCATGTACTGTTTCTCTGCCATGGCATCCACCCTTCTGGAGTCCTTGTCAAGGGGGTGTGAGGCCAAGGGAATATTTGCCTTGTCACAGGCTGCAGCCTGCACAACCCCCACATGGCTGCATTTTTGTGTAAGGAACTCTGTATCAGAGCCTGATAATGTATATCTTTTGTCCATTCTTTTATCAACAAGAGGTATAGCGTGAGGAGCTTTTAGAATTTCTACTGTCTGTTTCCAAAAAGATTTATGCAGAGGAATAGACAGTCTCCTAGACTCTGGGATATCCATCATTTCTACATAATCAGGCTCTTCTTGATCATCCACAGTTTCCTCCATAGGGAGGGTTTCAGCCACTTTTTTATAAAACATAAAATGAGAAGGGGACTCAGAAAGCCTAGGGGGAGACACTCCTGAAGGTCTGTCTGGAGAGATGTCCGGTTCAATGGGCACATCCATACTTTCAAATCCACATTCACTCTCCTCATACTCCTCTTCCCCCTCCTCTGGTTCATAAAATTCCTCTAAATCATACTCTTGAACCGGTGGAACCGACTGAACCGTACGCTTACCTGATGGTGCCGGTTCGGTCGGAACCGGGGAGAGTGACTGAACAATTTTAATTGCTTTAGCTATTTCTTCAGCAGTTGGAAAGGGAAGTTTTGGCTCCACACCAGCTGATTTTCTAGTTCTCTTTACTGGAACTGACTCCTCAGAGTCGGCTCTCCTTTTGCCCGAGGAAGTCTCACCCTGGTCAGAGGGCAGTCCCTCCGGTTCTGTTTCAACCGAACCGGGCTGGCCATCCAGTTCAGCGAACTTTTTGGCCTCCCTTTCCCTGAGCCTACCAACTCTTTTATCCAGGGTAGCTGCAGGAAAACTTTTACAAATCTGGCAGTCTGCATTGAGGTGGTCAAACCCCAGACAACAAACACAGGTGGTGTGGGGGTCAGCCTTGGCAAAGGCTTCCCCACAGACACTACAGTGTTGAAACCCAGTGGGCCTGGTTTTTCTTTTGGGTTTCTCAGACATAGTGCCAGCCTAACCAAAAACTTGCCCGTTAATGGCAATCCGACAAGCAAGACTCCCTTATCGGTTCCCAATCGTGTCACGGGTCGTGGAAAAAACTGTAATGAAATCCATTTTTTTTAGAACCATTAAGAACCGGGAACCGCACTTCTAAAGATAGATAATGTATTATAAACAACCTGATCGGTTCAAACCGAACCGATGAAACCGCTTACAAGTTCCACACAGAAAGTATATATAAAACCTATCTAGTACTTGCAAATACCACAGATAGAGCTTGAACCGACCGGTTGTGGTTTAAACTCGGTTAAAAAAACGAAAACTTAATACTTTAACCGACAAAATGAACCGAGCAGAAGGAGAAATCTCCAGAGCGACTGTTCAGTGAGGCGGAGTAAAGAATCTCACAGTTTGAGTTTGAAGAACAACAGACAGAGTTTTCAACCGAGCTCGAGCTCAAAGTTCCATGCCTGGCATGGAAAGTTAACTCATCTCCAGAGCAGTTCGAAGGTTGGGACTCACTGCATATGTCATAATATAGCAAGACTTCATGTTGTTTGAAAGTCAATTTTTATTATTGTCAGTTTAAAAATGTACTTTCACTGACATAGCAGCCCACAGCGTGGCTTTTCTGTGAAGCTCCCCACCCCTCAATCCTTGTAATAAGGGCAACAAGCTGGTGATACTCTTGTACTGCAGAAAAAAAAAGCAAAAAGGTAATACCTCACTCTTTTCTTCTTTTTCATACAGGCAGCCCTTATTACAAGAACATCTATTATGACTTTGAACACTTTTTTACTTACCCCCAGCAGAGGTAAAATACGAACCATGCAAACACAGGAAATCAGCCTCAGTCAGTAATTACTATGGAAAACATAAAAAACGGTAAACTGGTAGGCAGAGCACATGTGATTTTAAAAAAAGTTTTGCAGATAAAATTGGATTAGGGCCATTGCTAAAAAAATGTCCCATCTCTTTCATTTTCCTATTGATTAGGATTAGTCAGAAGCAGCTCTTGCTAACATACTGTAAATATGGCAGCAGAAACCCGACTGACATGACACAGGCTTACAGTAAGAAACCTTTTGAAACACATACAGGCAGGAAGGAGAGGACGTGTTGAGGTGAGGTACTGCATCAGAAGAACATTGCTCACAGCCCATGCCCACATTTATATAGAGAGTCCTAAATAAGCCACCCTACGGCATGTTTATAGCCATTGTTTACAGTTTGAGTTTAGCTGTGATCACCAGCGTGCATGATATTTCAGCTCTGAGGGATGATGAGACTTTTCATGGAAAAGCCGCACTGCAAGACGCTATGTCAGTGAAAGTTATTTTTTATTATTGTCAATTTAAAATGTACTTTTACTGATGTAGCAGCATGCAGCACGGCTTTTCTGTGAAGCTCCTCGACCCTCAAGCCTTGTAATAATGGCAACACGCTGGTGTCGGTGATACTCTTGGACTGAAAATAAACCAACTACTTCACTCCTGCCTTTTTCATACAGGCAGCCCCTGTTACAGCACAGCTGTATGACTTCAAACACTTTATACTTACTTCTTTTCTCCCAGGTATTCAGTTGAGCCTTGCTCTAATGGCATCCATAGTTTCCACAGGTAGAATGTTGGAAAATGAACTAGGAACTTCATTTTTTAAATCAGTGCTCATGTAATCAGGCTGCATAAGTATGTTAACAAGTAAGTTAACATAAAGCTCTCAGAATGCTGACAGCCAATGAGATTGCAGCATTTCTGAGACCCTTATAATAATGAGCATTGATTATAAGTCTGTAAATAAGAATGGTGAATTTAGGATGGATTTTGTAACAGCAATAATGAAGTGCAGCTAATAAAGACAAAATGTTTTTAAATATTTAAAATTTGGATAGAGAATGTTCCCCCCTTCCCCTTCCCCTTCCCCCCAATTTTCTTTCCTTCCCTAAATTGTATTTTGTTTCCATAGCATCCACTGATAAAACTGTTTGGATGATTAATGGCATAATTGATGGCTACAATTAAATGTAGCTTGTTTTGTGTATTAAAAGGTAATGAACACATTTTTATCACAAAAATGTAATGAGGTGATCATCGCTATGGTTCAATTCTATCACATGGTGATTTTAGAAATGTATTTAAAAGAGTGGTTACTGTGTGATCCCTAGCCTTTGATAAAATACTTTTTTGTCTGAAACGTGTCAGGCGGGATCTTTGGTGCTTTTATGTAATAAAGCATGTTATAATTTTATAACGTAGTGGCGTCCCTTTGTTGAGGTACATCAGTGCTTAAAACTTATTGCAGCATGATTATCCCCATGTGCACTCTTTTGGAACATCTGTAAATTAAGCCATACTGCAAAATCCCAGTTACTGCTTTGGACATTCTACTTGCTGCTTCTAGTGTGAACATTATTGGTCCCCCTCAGCAGTTAGGTTTACCATATGCCTAGCATCCTCTCCCCTGGACCTGGTTGTAAATAAAAAGGTTCATTTTTAGTATGTACCCACCCCTCATCCTCTAGATAATGAGCCTGGTAAACACTCCAACACTAGGGGTGGTACCATGACTGTAGTTCTGCCAAAAGAAAATTGTATGCCATGTAGTTGGCAGTAGTTCTTTTAAGGGGGTGACAGCTAGCCAAAGTTAGTGTGGGGGTTACATACATATGCATGATACTTGTGCTTATGCCCTTTAAGTCAGTGCCACCATGCTGCACACGGTGGCCATCACTTCCACAGAAAGGAAAAGTAGTGTGTATGTTTATACAGCTCGCAGAGGGGAAGGGCTGCATAAACAGAATCACTGGAAACTATGCTGGAGTACTGTGACAGAATATCAGACAGCAGTCCAGTTATGCACTTCTACAGTGCTCTTATACAAATCTGATGATAGCATAACATCTGTGGAGCTTGGCCCACACAACTATAAAAATCAGACTCAGGAGGAGACTATTAACAAACTAGAGGTCTTGTCTGGGATTTGTTCATCATCATAGTCACTTTCTCATTCTTTTCTAAGCAGTAATTTCTGCCAAATGTGCCTTAACTATATTGATCTCAATGCTGGTAGACTACTTCTAGTTTTCCCGATTGTATTAGGTGGGGGTAGTAGCAGTCTTGAAGTGGTAGCTGCCAGTGGTGGCATGCTCTGAATAAAAGTGATCCCCATGTGTGTCTGCACATTTTAGAAATGACCCCTTTCATTGTTTTTGCTGTAAAAAAAGGACACCTTTAACACAAAAACAAGGAGCCAGTCATGGCCTCCAACCCCCCCCTTTTTGCTTCAAGTGGAGAACAAGATTATGGGTTTGCATCAGATGTACAGTGGTAGCCATAGATGCATACTATTGTTAAACAGTAATCAGCTATGTAAAAGTTTTTTTTTAATGTGTGCTTTCTTAATGTTGTCAATACCACTTCACCCATTTTGTACTCTGCCCCTGTATTTCTGTGCCCCAAGTGCATTATTTTACATTTTTGTGTTCAGGACAAAAAGTCTTTTTAAATGAGGGCAGTCACTAATCTAAATTCTTTATATATTTTTTTCGATTGCCATCAGAGATGTAAATTTTGTAGAAACAAAAATGGAAATACAGGTAGCAAGATAACCAAATTTTACAAAATATAAGGAATTCAGATTAGTGGCTACCCTCATTTGAAAGGTCTTTTTGTCCTGAACAAATTTAAGACTGGTTGTTTTTGTGCACCTGGAATAGTTTTAAAGATATTTAGATTTGTTTGGAATGTGTGCACATTTGATAAGAATTCTGCACAGTGCCTTAAGAAGATTCTCAATGAAAAGCAGTTTAGAGTTCTGTCTCCAACATTCTAAACACAGAATGGGTCTGAATGAGTTAAAGGGGACAGGAATTGATTACTTACATGCAGGTGTTTGCAATGTCTCTATTTTCATAAATTATATTCACAACTCCAAAGGATCCCTATTTAACTGTGCCTGAATAAAAGCTGAAGCTGTCAGTTGTGATTTGTTTTGGTTTTAGATTTATAGAACTGTTATTTAATACAACTGCAGATTAAGTACATGTGGGTAGATGTTAATACATGGACATATTAGGATGACAGTATCTCAACTACAAGGGGGTCTGTGTTAGTTTTGGGTTTTGAATATACATATACATTAGTCACTTGTTACAGAATTGCAGACATATCATTTTTAATGTAGTATAAGTTTGACTATTCAATAGTAATATGGACTTATTGTACACAGAGTTTAAGAAAATGTATCTGAACAGTACACACTGTAAAATTTGATTAACACCACTGTGTGAAACAGCTCATGAATGCTTAATTTACACTAGACCAAGTTGCCTTCTAACCTATTTTCACTTAACACATAGATATTTTCATATTTATAAGACTTTTAACATGATTTACAATGTACTGCTGAAAGAGCTACTGACACCTGAAAAAAACTTTGACAAACATAATAAATAGGTAAAATTCTGCTTGTATTCCATATGTATTGTAGATTTTTCATCCCCATTATTTATTACTGAGGAAATGTGCATGAATACATGATTTTTATCCCTTACAGTTACTTTAATCTACCTCTGTAGCTTATCCCTACTTTAAGTCATAATGCTCTGTTGTGACATCACAATCTGTTGCCATGAGAGTAACTATGATGTCACAAGCAGTGCATTATGACCTCAGATAGGGAAACTGCAATAGAAATAGATGAACTCTTCAGGAGTAAAAATCCTGTTTTCATGCAATTGATCTCAGTAATAAATAATGGGGAGGAGGAAAAAAAGAACTATTGTGAAATGCAAGCTGAACTTTATCTAAATATTATGTTTTGTTAAAGTTCTCTTGAAGTTGTCAGTTGCTCTTTAAGCTTATTTTCCTTGAGGTTTTTTATCATTGTCATTTACTAATGCTAGCACAGACACATACAGAGGGTTTTTAAATGAAGCCTTGGTGTATTTATAGCTTTACTTGAGGAGTGAACTTTCAAATCAGTGTCATTTGACCTTGAGATTTCTTTTGATGGAACTTTTACTGTCTTTATATGGGTATGTTGTTTTTTTTAATGCTGTTTTAATCAATGGGGTCCTTAACAACTTTTCATCTGGTTTTGTTTGTCATGCATGCTTGCATGCAGCAAGCAAACATCTTCCTATGATAGTGACTTTTGAGGGGTATGGTACTGTCCCTTCAATGAAGAGCAGTGTTTAATGGGAAAGTCTGTAGCAGACCAATTATCAGCCAGTCTAAATATGACAGAGTTTTAGCTTGGTGGTTGGAAACTGCATCTACTTCAAAACAAAAAGCCAACCCAATCATGGGTTTGCTATCTCCTTTGATGTAGCTGCTCAGCATGCTGATCTCTCCTCATCAGACTGGCTTAGGTATTCCAAGCATCTATATACACCAGCTGTTAAAAGTAATGTGTGTATTTGTGTTTTTCTTTCTCTCGTTCTCTCACTGCTGGCAAATAGCATTTACTCACTAGCAAAGGTGATTATCCCTGCAACCTTTGTGTTTTCACAAGCCTCAGTAACATTCATGGTATATATTTATATTTGTACTGTATCCGCATTTATGCACTTCAGGTTGTAGCTAGTAGCAGCTTTGTATTTGCAGTGATCTTATATCTCTCTGTCCAGGCTCTGACTGATGCTGGAGTAAGTTAATGGGTTTTTTTGGTTTGTTTTTTTTACAGTGGAAGTCTAAAGTGGACTGCTCATATGTGCTTTTTCATCTCAAAACATACCATACTGTTAGATTTTCTTCTGAGATAGTCAAAAATATTTTAAGTAGCCCTGAGAACTTGTACCAGAAAAAGTAATATTTCAGTAAGTACAACAGCTGGTCAGCAGAAATGTCAGTGGGGCTAATGGATTTTCCAAGTCACTAGCCCTGTTGGCTAGTGGCTGCGAAACTTAAAGAGCTAGTGTAGCCAAAGCAGACAGACAAAAAAATGATACACATTTTAACAAGTAGTCAGTTGTAACTTTTCATTTCTGATGCTTTTTTTTTTTTTGTTTTGCTCATTAGAAAGTTTTCTATGAGATAATATTGTACTAGACGTATGGAACAGCACTTAGCCTTTCAGCTAACTTATCTATCTCTATCCCTCCCCACTACAATCAGCATGATGATCTCACTGAAAATGACTTCATAAGTGAATGACCTGGAAGTCATTGAATGGCTGTTCCTAAGCAACGGTGATGTCACAATCAGTGAGGTAACAATGCTGATGATGTAGTGGGGGTAATAGTGCTAGATGTGTCAGTTGATAGGCTAAGAGCTGTTCCACATATCACATCTACTAACATCAGGTTAACAATCTTCTAATTAAACAAAGGAAAAGGAAAAGTAACTCAGATATAAAACGTAAAGGCCTGGTTGCTTTTAAAATCTAATATTTGTTTTAGACGGTACACTAGCTCTTTAATTTCAACCCCTGCATGGCTCAGCCTGAGATGAGCCTCATCTTTTTTTATTCTAATTATTCTTCCATCTCCCCTAGCTGGCAGTTCTTTGACACCTGGTCCTCAGATACATCAGATCTCCACAGTACTTGATGAGAGACAGCTGTAACCTGTACAGTGGGCGCCCTTATGGGGATCATGACAGGTTATAGAGTGAGCATACATAAATAGAATAATAGATAGGTTCTGGTGTATTACAAGGTAGTAATTCCATCGAGAGGTTCTGGGGACACAGAAAACCTCGAGAGCGAAGCTCGAGAGGTTTCATGTGTCCCCAGAACCACGAGATGGAATTACTACCTTGTTATGCTAGAATCTATTTGTTATTTTTTTAATATATGGATACAAGGTGAATTCTCAGACTTTCATTTGAATAGTGCAGTCAGCCAGTTCATGTGCATGCTGGCAGGGTTCCCTAGTGCTGTGGGCTTCATTTAGCACTGCCTTTTTTAAACTGTTTGTCAGCAGCAGTATCAGGTGAGCAGAGAAGCCACAGATAGAGTCAAATTCTTCATAATGACAATTCTTTTTGAAAACTAAAGAAAAATGGTTGCTGCTCCAGACCATTCACTCACTAAGCAAATGAGCAGGCTGCCATGTTTTCAGTTTCATTGTGCCCACCCACAGAGCAACAGTGGCCAATCACAAGGCACTCTTTAAAAGACGGCAGGGACAGACTTGCGCATGTGCTCTTCAGCTTTCTTGATAATACTATAGTTTGGGTGCTAAACGATACTATTACAGCACCCGAACAATTGTTTTATCACTTAGGAACAGTAGTATTATCACTCTAGCAGTGATGGTATTACAATAATTATTTTGTATGCTTTTCAGCCGTATTATTTCAACAATCCATATATTAAACAGTATGTATATCAAGAACAGTGAACTCCAAATCCCTATCATGTTGGTTGTGCTGTCAATTTCTGTGCCATCATCTTGGTAACCACATGTCGTGATGCAGGAATCAGTATGACAAGTTGATGTTTGTTGTCACCTGTTGTCAACAGGGCGCATCAGATATGCACAATGATGTGTGTTCATTGTTTTTCCTTTTGTTCCTGTTCATTTTATTAATTCTCCCTTACCAGATAGCCTGGACATACAATGGTACCTACCTGCCAGCCAGTGTTCACCTAGGTTCCCCACCTCCATTGGGGCAGTCATGTTTCCCCAACTCCCATCAGGTATAACTAAACAGAAACTTGTGGAATTAGGGTGAGACTGCACTAAATAAAATTGTGAAAACAGCAGTTTCATTAGGACATGACAAATGCATGCCACTTTTCTTGCATCACATGTTATACATGCTCTTTGTGGCTGTTGGTTTTGCTTCTGCGTGATACTTTAACAGCATGTTTACTTCTTTCCCGTTGCTTCTTTTTGTTTATATTGGGAATCCTGCAATCATTATGCTATCATGGATAGAGCACTAGAATGTTTATGCTGCCATGAGATGAATGCTATATTGGCAGAATCTAAATAGGAACAATCAAAACTGCCAGCAGAAAAAGGCCATAATGGTCTATTGAGTCTGCTTGAGTGTGCAGCTGTTACTTCCTTGGAGCTGCCCCCCTGCTCAACTCCACCCGGAGTCATCTTTAACCTTCCCATTCCCCTCTCCTAACCCCTTCTAAGTAGAGCCCCCTTCAGTCCTAATCCTCATCATCACCCTATCCCACCCCCATTTTGAAACTGGCCACCGTCTTTTCCTGCCACCACCTCCTCCTCCTCCTGTAGTTGATTCCACTGTTTCACCACCATTTCAGTGAAAAACTGGCTCATTTCTTTCTTGAATCTACTCCACCACTACCAATTTAAGGTTATGTCCCCTTGTTGTACCCTCCTTTCATAAGTTAAAGATGCCGTTTAAATCAACCCTGTTTATGCCCTTAAGGTACTTGAAGGTTTTGATCATATCCCCCCTCTCCCTTCTGTTGTCTAGGGTATACATGCTCAGTTACCTCAGCCTCTCTTCATATGTTTGTTTATGTACAAATCACCCTGGACCAAGGAAAGAAACTTACCATGAGCTGTGTCTAACTCCCCCCAATCCCCCATCCATCTCTCTTCTCCTCCCTTGTTTTCTCTTGGTCTAGCCCCCCCCCCACCTGACTTGGTGTTATGTGAGAATTTCAGAATCAGTTGGTTGGGATCAGGAGCTGGTACCACTCACACCTCTGTATCTGAAGCCCACCTATCACAATTAATAACTGAACCCACTAGGCTCAATATTAAATCTGGCAATCATTCCTTTTTAGACTGGGTCCTTACCAATAGCTGGCATGGGGAGAATAAATAGAACAATAAAAATCCCATCTTAGGCTGATCCATGCATGGGTCAGATTACATATGTTAGCTACTAGCCAGCAGAGTAGTGACTTACAAAATCCACTAGCCCCACAGACTTCTACTGGCCCAGCTGATCTACTTAATGAAATATTACCTTTTCCAGTACAGGCCCTCCTGGCTACTTAAAAAGAGTTTTGACTATCCCAAAAGAAAATCTAACAGCATTTGGCTATTGAACTGATGCTAGTTTCAACCCTGTCCATGAACATCCACATGTGGTCACACAGTTGACAAGACAGGACCACCCTCCAACGTACACACACACACACACACACACACACACACACCATGGCAAACATCCGGCATTGACAAATACTTGTTTTTGTATGAGCTGGGTTTTGAAAAAGTATGTTCTTCTAAAACAACTGCCCCTGTTTTCTGTTGAATTATTCTGTGTAATCCAAAAGCTAAATGCACCTGTGTCCTTTTGTAACAACTCTTTTGGTCCCATAAAAGGTATAAAATCATCTGTTTCTGTGGATCTTGTGTTACAAGGACCAATACGGCAACAAGTTTTTCTGTGGCTTCATGATTTCAGAAATGCTAGCAGGAACTTATCAGTACAGTGCCCTTGGTTCTGAAATCATGAAGTGACCTACAGTAGTCAAAACTCCAAATTATTGGTTCCATGAAAGAAACTGCACAGAATGTTTTCCATAAAAAGAAAACAATACAAGACACAACTGACAGCTTCAGCTTTTATTCAGGCACAGGGATCCTTTAGAGGTATGAATGTAATTTATGAAAATAGAGACATTTCAAACAGTTGCACATAAGTAATGAGTTCTTGTCCACTTTAAATTAGGCATGACAAGAAATGAACAAGGTGGTCTGGTTTAGAATTTCACTTAACTGGCATAGTAATTTGCAAAACTGAGGCTGTTTAGAAGTGCAATAGGAGTTATGCTAAACAAATATAAATATCTCTAAAAGTTTGCAAGCTGCAGGTAAAAAAAAACAGTATGAAAACTGTTCAGGACAAAAAGACATTTCAAATGAGCCTATTCAATAAGTTGCACTAAATATACAGTATTTTTTAAACTAATTTCCATTTGATTACCTCAATTTTCATTTTTCATAGGAGTTATGCCAAACAAATGTAAATATCTCTAAAAGTATATGCATTACACATAAACCATCAGTATGACAGTTGTTCAGAACAAAAATACCTTTCCAATGAGTCTATTCATTAAGCTGCACTAAATATATGTTTTAAACTATGGCCATCTGATTACCTGAATTTTCATTTTTCTTCACACTTTTCACTCCTTGGGTGGTTATATTTTAAAATATCTAATGAATTCAGATTAGTGACTACCCTCATTTGAAAGGTCATTTTGTCCTGAACAACTTTCATGTTGATTATATATTGGTAACCTGTATACTTTCCAAGATATTTACATTTGTTTGGCATAACTCCTACTGTGTTCACGCAAAGAAAAAAAATGAGGTTATCTGAAAGACCATATTTTAGAAAATATAAAGAATTTAGATTAGTGAAAGTTATAAGCCAAGTCATGCAAATAGTCATAATGGGAATGCACACCATACTCATGAATGATCTGGCATAGCTGCTCTGTTATATTGGGGCATCCCATGCTGGCTCCAAATATATTCCAATAACATTCTCAAACACACCCACCAGACACTGCACTGTTTAAATATCCACATCACACCCATTCCCATTATCCAATTAACAAAGTCATGCAGGGGGCTGTGCCCCCCTACACTACCCTGAGGACTGCACCCTGAACCCCCTGCTATTTCTAAAATTATATCCTCCGAGGCACATCTGGACCTCAAAGGTAGGTTATCTAACCCTGTCTCACTATAGTTGTTTATCACCAATAGTACTCGCTCGTTATAATTCATATTGCTGTAATTGAGTCGCTATAATTGACTCACAGAAATTGACGTGCTGAATTGACATTCCACCCCCTCAGTAGCAATGCAAATTATATTTTATGAGCAATGCAAAGGTTAGAGCATGCTAGTTTTGGATGTGTTTAGGGTTTTGGAAGTTGTGGTACTCCTTTTAGCATGCTCCCTTTGACCACCTGTGAAGTTTCCTGGGTGAAAGTACTTTATTAAAAGGAGCCAATTAGGCAATGCAATGCATTCTATATTTAAGAGTAGCCACTGCAGACATTTCAGAGCTGAGAAACTAGTGTAGGGACCCAACCATGGGTCCCACCTTGACAATTTGGTGGTTTGGTTTGCTCACATTGGCATTCCAATCTTAACTAAGAGGACCACTTTTTTCATGGAGTTTAAAGTAAGAAAAGCCAATTCAGGCAGTTAAAGTGTTTAATTTTTAATAGGTGCCATTTGGGGGTGCACTGGATTCTGTTTGTTTGTCCGTTATATTTTACTACCTGAGGAATATCTCCAGGATTAAACACCTTGTTCCATCAGTTGATCTTCCCACATTGGTCCATGTCTTTGTGTCCTCACACTTGGATTACTGCAACTCCCTGTACCTAGGACTACCTGGGGTGGAAATCTGCTGCTTGCAGTTAGTGCAGAATGCAGTGGCCCAGCTTTCAATGGGAACCTCTCAGTCCTGCCATATTTCCCTGGTGCTATCTGGTCTGCACTGGCTGCCAGTAAAGTGGCAGATTACCTTTAAAGTCAGTCTTCTGACTTATAAAGCCCTACACGGACAGGGCCCAGACTACCTCAAAGAGCTTCTGGTACCTTACTGTCCCAGAGGATCACTCCCCTCAGCTGGCAAGGGGTTGCTGGAGATTCCAAGGGTGTGTTTAAAATCCTCTGGGGCCCAGGCATTTATGCATGTGGCCTCATCCCTTTGGAATTCTCTACCTTGCCAGTTATGTGAGTGCATGACCATGGAGGGATTTAAATGAGTTTTAAAAACCCATCTCTGGCACCAAGCATTCAGTGCTTTATTTAAATTTTTTAGTGGTTTTCTATCTTATTTATCTAAGCTGTGGTGAAATTTGATATGTTTTTAATTTTTTGTTAGTTGCCTTGGTTTTGGAAAGGTGCCATAAAAATAAGGTATTATTATTATTAGTAGTAGTATTATCATTTGTCACAAACCAGTAGCACCCCTCAGTAGCAATGTGAATTATATTTTGTGAGCAATGCAAAGGTTAGAGCATGCTAGTTTTGGATGTGTTTAGAGTTTTGGGAGTTGTGGTTCACCTTTTAGCATGCTCCCTTTGACCACCTGTGAAATTTCCTGGGTGGAAGCACTTTATTGAAAGGAGCCAATAACATGTTGCGCTTAGTAGGTTTGCAGAAAAGGGTGGTATTAATCTCATCCTCTCCTCCTTCCTATTAAGCAAATCTAGGAAGGAAATAGATTTGACATCATACGTGATTGCAAATTTGAAGTGTGGTTCACTTTCCTCCAAATAGTTTGAACTGCATAAGCTCGGGGGTTGGGCGCTAAGGAGACCAAGCAAAATGGCAGCTCACTGATAGAGCTCACCAGCCAGCTGACAGAATTTTATAGATAACTGCTGAAAATATCCACTTAATTGGAATCAAAATTGCTTTGGATTGTCTTGGAACCCCATTAGTACAGAATGGGATATCCTCATAAGGATCAGCAGCAGGGATTGGGAACTAAATCTAAAAATGCTCCCACCATGCCAGCTTTGAGGTCTGCTCAGGCCTGTATGGAGGAACAGCCTGAGAAGTCTGGAGAAGAGACATTACAGACTACAGGATTGAAACTCTCCTGCCTCATCAAGTTGGTAATTATCCTGTTCGACAAGTTTGATGGGCTTACAAACCGGGTGACAACCTTGGAGTCTCATTGGGAAAACACCCAAATGCTGTCTGCGGAAGCTTCTAAATAGGTGGACACTGCTATGGGTGTGGTCTCCACAGTTCTCAAAGAGAGCACCCATTGGAAATATCCCATATTGAGACTTTGCAGAACAAAATCCGCTCTCTAAACATCTGTATTAAGGGAATGCCCACAGGGTGTGAGAGTGACCACCTCTTATCATCCCAAAGGGAGTGATCTGTGCAGCAAGTAGGAGAAGAGGCTGCACCCAAAGCTCAGTCTTTCAGAAAGCCTATAGGGTAACTCAGAGTGGACAACAGGACAACCCTGAGGCCCCTTGAACGGTGGTGGTGGTATCAGATGGGTCAGGCTTACATGACTACTTACTGGCCCTGGCCCAATGGAAAGGGACTCTCCTGCAGAACAGTCAGCATATTGGACTTTTCCAAGAAATCAGTTTCACGGTGTGGCAGAAAAAAAGAAACAATTTCACAGGGTGTGGGCCATGCTGCAGGAAGCTTCAAGCCTGCATGGCTTGTTTTTTTCCATCCCAGCTATGCATAGCTTACCAAGGGAAGATCTACTTGTTTACCGATCCTGGAGCAACCAAGAAGTGAAGCCAAACGTATGGCACCTGTTGTTCAGGTTGTAGCTTCTGTGGAACAATCCTCAGATGAAGAGACCTGAAACCCTTCTGAACTGTTCACCTACACTCTTCAGCATAGATGAATTCAGCACACCCAGGTAAGACGGACTTTCACTTTAAATTCTCAACCAGACTAAGGTAAATGAACTGGGACCTGGGGATCAACTCTACCCACTTCAGAAGCTGTTCTGGATTTTATTTTTTGCAGTTACATGAATGGGGGTCAGCTTTTTGGCACCTCACTAGATTACACTTCTGGCAGTTCAGTGTTACACCAGTAAAGGTTTACAAAGGTTTAATTATTTTCCCAGTGGTGCCTAGATCTTGCTTGGCCTCATTTGCCGCAAGTACCTGAATGTATGTTATTCTTCTAAGGTTCACTCATTTTAGGTGTTTATACAAACTTTAAAGTACACTGAACTGAGTGTTGGATAGTGCTGTAAGATCCTAAGAGATGTATAGTATTTTCAGCGCTGATAGTAAAATCGCATGGGTTGCTTATTTACAGACTGTGAGCATCTATCAACTAAGGGTATTGCACATTTTGGGCATACCAATGGTAGAGCATGGTACTACTCTTCTCCCTCTTTGAGGGTAAGGACTTTCGGGACTTTGACACTAAGACTTGGTGAGATTTAAACCATGCTGCTCTTGGGTTCATTTCACAGCCAAATGTTTTTTATAAATTTCTGGTTATTAAAATGCTACCCCACCCCCAGGACGTTCGATTAGCAATGGATGGACAGATTGTGTAGCAGTGCATGAATGTGGTGACAATTTTGACCTATACTTTTTCATTCTATTTTAGATTTCCCCTTATCTACTGACTTGCTTGATACCCTTCTTTCCATAATTTGAATCTGCTTTTGTAGTTTCTTTTAACATCTGAAATAATAAAAGGAGCGTTCCTTCTAATATGGCTTGGACCACATTTTTATCAGTAGTCTCAGCTGTTTTTGTATATCAGTTGTTTAAAATCACTTTTGTTGTGACTTCAATGAATTAGAATGCAACAAGCAATGCTCCCTGACCTTGTGGAACAGCAGGTGTTCAAAAACAGCTGGGAATAGTGATACAAACCTGATCCAAGCCATATTAAAAGGAGTGCTCCTTTTATTATTTCAAATGTGAAAGAAAGTACTAAAGTAGACTCAAAACAGAGAAAAAAGGGTATCATACAAGTCAGAAGATAAGGGTCAATCTAAAATAGCATAAAAAAGTACAGGTCAGAATTTTCACCAGATTCATGCACTGCTGCTTTAAGAGGAGGGGCGCCCTCACAGAGTACAGCCATCATGTTGCAATGTCCTTGCTTGGAATATCAAGCTGTATGTTTTTTTTTATTAAAATAAAAAAGTTTAAAAAAAACTGCATAAGCTCATCGACAGTCCCCACCACACCATGAAGCAATCATCGACGTAATGCTTCCGCATATCTATTTTCTCATTAAAAGGACTGCCTTCTGAATAGATTACATCTAGTTCCCACATCCCTATGGTCAGATTTACATAACTGGTCGCAAACGTTGCCCCCATTGCCGTGCCATTCTGCTGTATGAAGAATTCTCCCATAAAATTAAAGCAGTTACACTCCAGGACACACCTTGCCATTTCTACTAGTAAGGGGGTGCACTGAGACTGATTCTCCCTACCCTGTAAGAAAAATTCCAGAACTTTTAAAACCTTATGTGTGAGGAATATTCTTACCAAGAGATTCCACATTGAGGGTCACTAGCAGGACAGATCCCTCGATATGTATATATTCTGCAAGATGGACAATATGTCCCCAGTATCCTTAAAATACAATATCAAAGCAGTAACAGTGGTTTTAACACAACAATCAATTGCTGGGAAATCGGTTCAGTCAGGGATCCTGTCCCAAGTTGATGGGTCTTCTGAGAGGGTTATCAAGTGTTTTATGAACTTTTGGCAGAAGGTACTGTAGAACTAATATATTTCACATGCCAAAATGTTCGTGATTCAGGTCAGTGCTAGATATTAGTGCACAGATATATTCGTGATTCGCCTGTAACAGAAATTGCACTTTTTCACAGTACACTGCTCCCCCTATCACGAGCACATCCACTAACAAGCACCAGAAATCACTGATTAAGCATTGCATTGTAATGTCATCATAATCATTATGCTTCTCCCACCATGAGCACAACTGCATTAAGCAACTTCCACTAACTGCATTAAGCAACATTCATTAAACAGCACCAGAAATTACTGATTAAGCACAACCCACCTCAAGCAGAACTGCCTTAATCAGCTACATTAATCAGTTGCTAAACACTTCCCTGCAATTGATGGAGTCCTGCATGTTATCTGATACAAAGTCTGTGATTTTAAATTGCTTATCTCACTCTGGTCTCAAAACACCACCACAGACCACACTGCCCTGTACAAGCCTACCTCAAGCATGTCTCTCTATGTCTGGTTAAACCGTCTGAAGTCCGTGAAGAGGGGGATTGCCTTTGTTGAAAATGTTGCAGCAGACCAGTTCATTGAAACCACTGGGATTACATATCGGGTTGCCGAGCCCATAGTACGTGAGCAGCAAAGTACTCCACCAGCCAAGAAGCACCACGGAGAGTACACAGCTTACTCTCCAGCACTGAGATTTGAAATCGGATGCTATTCCACAGAGAACAGGGTCATGAATGCTGTCAGGTATGTTTCTTCTAAGCATAACCTGACAGTAAACGAAAGTTCAGTTCGAAAATTTAAGAAGGACTACCTGTGCAATGTTCAACTCACCCCAGATGTTTTCACAGCTAGCACCAGAGTTGCCTAAAAGACCAAGGGGGAGACCACCCATGTTAATGGCTGAAATATAAAATGAATTAAAGTAGACCTCAAAATGCTGACACTTAAAGAGAAACATGCCCAGTGGTTAGTGTCAAGTTTTGAGGAGGTGGCAAGATGAATTGATGACTACATAAGGGGCTTTCAGGAGGTTGGTATTGAAGATGCACACAGAAATTGCTTAAATTAAATTTCAGATAAATTGCACTAATGTATAGATTTAATGGATTTAATGCTGTATTTATTGCTGCATTTAAATGATTTTTAGGTGCTGCATTTACATAAATGCCTTTATTTAAAATGTAATAAACCTGGTTTACTACGGTAAAAAAATTGTGGGCTTTGTGGCTTGGCTCATCATTCTTATTGCATGACAACTGCGCTGTAATATTATTCCGCTTAAAATACATTTCGCTATCTCTTTATTTTCATGTGCTAAGTTCAATCAGCGACTATAGTGAAAATATAATGATAGTGAAATATTTTAGTTCTTCAGTATATAACTGGATGCAACTGGTGATCAACAGTGAGGAAATCTCTGGTCTTCTCATCTATATCTCATGTCTGAAAGCTTCTCCAATTAGTCTATCCACTTGTTTCCTGAGATTCAATGTTTGATCAGAAGACAATTTTTTTTATAAGTCTTCATATCTGATAATTATCTGTTGACCACTTTTACATACATCTCTGTATCAGGACCAATTCTGCCACCCTTAACTGCCAGCTTTATGTCAGTGATATATTTTCACAAAGGGACACAGTCTGAAGCTGAAGGGGGGAGGTTTAGGAGAGAGAGGTTAGGAGGGACTTTTTCATGGAGAGGATGATGGAGGGTTGGAATGTGCTTCCGGAAAAGGTGGTTTCATTGAAAATGGTAGGCAGCTTCAAGAGAGGCTGGGATAGAGTTAAGGGGAAAATAAGGGTCAAGAGAGGGGTGGACAGTGGGGAAGGGCAGCTTGGGGAGAGCAGGGTCAGTAACTTATGCTGAGAATGTTGAACTTCAAGTAGACTAGATAGAGCTAATGGACTTTTTCTGCTGACTTCATGATATGTTCATATGTTCAAAACCAGAAGTATTTCACTGACCCTCTGAGACTTTTTAATCCTGTTCACTTCTATCTCTTCAGGAGCTAGGCCTTAAAGTAAAGCGGGAACAGGTTAGGGTGGACTAACTGACCCTGGGTCAGTAGTCTGTCCAGAGTGGCAGAATCCTTGGTTTGCTGACTGACAGTTGGTTCAGCAATGGAACCATGTCTGCCAAGGTCAAACAGGATCCACTAGGATCATCTTGCCCCATGTGCCTCTAGCTGAAATAGCACTCTCTGAATGAGAGGGGTTGGAAGGGATGCATACAGACACACATTGCTCTGGCAGTCTTAGTGCATTCTGACTGAAAAATGCCAGGTCCTGGATTTCTGGAGCAGAACTGAGACAGTTTGGCACTGAGTGAGGGCACAAAAAGGTCCACATCTGGGGGTGCAACACTCTTCAAAATGTGATCTCGCATCATCTGGAACTAGTGACCATGAATGAGGATCAGCTGCTGTTCAACTTAGTTCCTCTGCCAGAGGTTTTAGGACTCCTGGCAGACAGATTGCTTGGAGCAGGGTCCCCTACTCAGGGCACCATTTCCACACTCTCACTGACTCCCTGTGTAAAGGGTAAGAGAATGCCCCTCCTTGTCTCTTTTGATAAGGCATGACAGACTTGTTGTCTGTGTGTAGGAGGAGGACTATCTTTTGCTTGTTGAAGTCCACCAGGGCTTTTGGGGCCATAAAGAACCAGTCACATCTCCAGCACGTTTATGTAGAGATGTGTTTCTGATGAGTCCCAGGCCCATTGTGTGTGGAGATCCGGGCAGTGGGCTCCCCACCGAGCAAGGGGGCATCTGGGGTGAGGGTCACTTCCAGCTCTGGTGGAGAGAACAGGAGCCCTGGAGGTTTACCTCTACAGACCACAACAGGGACCTCATCTAAAAAGGAGTAATACCGAGGGTGTGAAGCCTACTGGGCACTGAGTACATATTGAGTCATTCTCATGTGCAGCCTTGCTAGAGGGATGTGAACATGAAGGGTGCAATAAGACTCAACAAGCACTGCATAGAATGGCATTCCATGATAAGTATGTTATAGCAAGAATGCCCCTACTCCACTGTCTGGAAGACAGGTCCCAAGCCTGGATCATGTCCAGAGCAGCACCTATGAAGAGGAGTACCCCTATAGATGCAACACTGATCTGGCAGCCAACTAGGGTTGCCACCTACCCAGTTTTTTTCTGGATTGGACAACAGGACCCAAAGGGTAGTAGTAAATGGAGTCCACAGTGAAGAAAGGAGGGTTACTAGTGGGGTACCACAGGGTTCGGTACTGGGACCGGTCCTTTTTAATGTCTTTATAAGTGACATTGCAGAGGAACTGGAAGGAAAAGTATGTCTCTTTGCAGACGACACAAAGATCTACAACAGGGTTGATACACAAGATGGAGTAGAAAGGATGAGAAGGGACTTGGCAAGGTTGGAGGAATGGTCAAATGTATGGCAGCTCAGATTCAATGCAAAGAAATGCAAGGTAATGCACCTGGGAAACAAAACCCAGGGGCAGAGTACACAATGGGGTGATGAGATACTGACCACTGTAAAAGTGGAAAGGGACCTCGGGGTAATTATATCAGATGACCTAAAGGTGGGCAAGCAATGTGAAAAGGCAGTAAGGAAGGCTGGGGGGATACTGGGATGCATAGGGAGAGGCATCAACAGTAGAAAACAGGAAGCTGTTATCCCTCTATACAGGCAGCTGGTAAGACCCCATCTAGAGTACTGTATGCAATTCTGGAGACCCCATCTCCACAAAGACATAGACAGAGTGGAGGCTGTCCAGAGGAGGGCAACCAAAATGGTGCAAGGTCTGCACCAGAAGACATACAAAGAAAGACTAAAGGAGCTTAATATGTATACCCTTGAGGAAAGAAGGGAGAGAGGGGACATGATAGAAACTTTCAAGTACCTCAAGGGAATCAACAAAGTCCAAGAGGGTAACATCTTTCAGAAAAAGAGATGTGCAAGAACAAGGAGGCACAATTTAAAGATAGAGGGGGGATGGCTCAGAGTTAATGTGAGGAAGTATTTTTTCATGGAGAAGGTTGTGGATGCATGGAACAGCTTCCCTGAGGAGGCTGTGGGGTCAAGAACAGTGTGGGAATTCAAGAATGCATGGGACAGACATAAGGCAGTCCTAGTGGGGGGTAGGAGGAAGTAAACTGTTGGTTAACTAGGACCTGCAGCTTATCTGTTAGGTAGGAAAATGGGCAGACTAGGTGGGCCAAGCGGTCCTTATCTGCTGTCAAATTCTATGTTTCTATGTAATTTAAGGGTCTACTCCAGTTATCCAGTTTTCTCACTCCCTAGTCCGGTAATGCAGCCAGGTGGATCACGTGGCAGGAGCAGGCTTTTTTTTTTCTTGTACACCACCCTATCACCACGCTGGCCATAGAACAAGCAAAGTATTCAAAAGGAAGCAAGCCCAACCCACGTGGTACAACTTACTCTCTAACAAAATAAAACTTAATACAAGTTCAACAGTACACAGTTAAAAAAAAACATGTGGCAGACCGCACTTGGTGCCAGCATTGCACTGCCCTGTTGCGCATTTTAACTTAGCACTGCACAAGAGACCAACTCACCCTCAACTTAAAGTCAAGACGGTGCTATTTTTAAATGAAATAATACATACTTCTGACTGACTCAGTTGGATGGTGCAGCGTCCTCCCTTCTCTCATTCTTTTGTCAATATCTCCCTCAGTCGGTCCGGTCCCCAGACTCCATAGCACACTCTCTCTTCTCTCTCCAAATCAGAGACTGCATTACACCTACATTGAGCCAGCCAGCAAAATTAGCTTAGAGTAGAGTCAGAGGGGAGTTGAGCATTAACAGCTTTGGAAGGCTTGAGAAAGGCAGCCAATCTTGAGCTGCATTTGCAGGAGACTGCTTTAAAGGCCAATCAGCTATAGCTGTAGCAAGAGAGTGCTGATCAGTGCACTAGTGACTAATGATTGTTCATTTAAGGGGACCAATCATTCTGCTCAGTTTGTGTTGTGTTACAGTGGGGAAATTAAACAATATGATCAAAGAGGGGATTCCATTATAATTAACCCCATGCCAGCTATTTAAGGTACAGCGTTTGAGAGTGGAGAGAGAGTCATGATCGAGAGACAGAGTCAGAGAACTTGAGAAGAAGACATCAAGGATCACATTTACATCGTAGGACCTCCAGCAGAGATGGAATGGAGAGAGACACCTACCCAAGCAGGGAACCAGGAGGTCAGCCTGATTTGGAGGATATCACCGCAGGCAGCAATCTGACAGCGTCACAGCTAGCAAAGGAGAATCATCTGACTCCTGAACTTGACCTGTCATCATCAGCACAGCAACTGTCCCTCACAGCCTGAGACCAGAAAGTGTAAAAGGTAGGCTAAGGCTGGCATTCTTATTTACTGTATATTATTAGAAGTATTTATGATGGCTGATGAGTGATAACAGATAAGTGTGAAGCATCTGATCACTGTCTGAACACACTGTTTTTTGCTTCATGCCAACAGTTTGATTCATAACTTCATTTTTTTTATTATGTCAAGTTGGTTGGTATTCCTTTCCTTTATTTGTGTGCCTGAATTATTAAGTAGACAGCAAGTTAACACAGCCTTGCTTGGCAGCAACAGAGCTGTAAAAAGGTAATGCTAGGCTCAGTGGCCTGACAGTCTGATTTTATTACTTAATGTATGTTTGTTTGTTCTTATGTTACTAGTTATGTTAGTTATTATGTCACTTATGTGTGTGATTAAGTAGACAGCAAGTTAAGTAACACAGGTATTATGTTGGGCTCAGTCGGTTAACAGTCTGATCTCTGATGTTATTATTTAATGTTTATTATGTGTGTCTGATTAAGTAGGCAGCAAGTCAACACAGCCTTAGCAGCAGCAACAGAGTTGTTGGGTATTATTATGCTAGGCTGACAGTCTGATTTATTATGTAATTTTATGGTGATCATGATCATAGCATGGCTAATTTTTTTGTCCTCTTTGCATTTAGTAACAATGTCTGTGTGAGATTATGCCATGATGTGATCTCCTTGATGCACATACTACATTAAATGAAGGCTGTGCTTCATTGTTTAATTATAGTACATTTATTACACTTATTGGAAAAATGAATGTATTGTTTTCATGTCCACAATCATTTTTATGTTTGCTTGAGCACATGCACAAGAAATATTATGCGGCAGCTTAGGAGAGAAGCGGGTTGTGGAGGTGTGGCAGCCAAGGGCAACACTGCATTTGGGGCTTGGCACTGGTGGGCCAAAGCAGGCATACTGTGCTGATGACACTGGTTTCCAAAAGTGCCACCAAGTTGAAACAACTTTGTCGCTGCAATGAGGGGCTGCTTCGACATTGCAGCGTCAGCCATTCCACTGCAATGAGGGAGTGACCTGTCATTGCAGGGTGGTAACTTGTCCGGGAGCACACTCCATCAGCATAATGCCCCAACATTTGTTGTGCCGAAGGGATGCCCAATCCCTCTTGGCATCATGCACCCCCAAAACAGTCTTTCTTTGCTAAGAGGGACCCAATCCCCATCGGCTCCAGTCCACCCTTCCCAGTTTAATTTGCCAAAGTTGGAGCCCAATCCCCATCAGGATAATGACCCCATGGTCATGTTTTGCCTGTGTCGAGGGGGTGTCCAATCCCCCTCAGCATCATGTGCCCCCCCGCCCATTTCTGTGCCAATGGGGGGCCTAAACCTCATCGGCTTCAGTCCCCCCTTCCCATTTCCTGCACCCCCCAACCATTTCTGTGCTGACAGGGGCCCAATCCCCATCGGCTTTGGTCCCCTTCCCCACAAATGCAGGTGGTACACTGGGAGCCCACCCCAGTGTACCAAGCAACACCTGCATGCAAAAGAAAACTGACCTTCGCTGTCTTTTTTTTCCCCTGTAAAACAAGAAAACAGTCCCTTGCGGTCTCTCCTGCCCCCTTCCCAAATCCAAACCCACCCTCTGCGCACCCTGCCTCCCCACACCACCCTCACCCCATACTTACCTACGGAGCCCAGTGCATCAATCTTCAGTGGATCAGGAACATGTCTGCACTCTTCAAAGCCGACTGCAAACTGAAGAAATGCCAGTAAGCTGTATAATGGCATAAATAGGGGGTTTTCAACTTTGGTGCATATCTCTGGCATTTTGAGGGAATTTTGCACCAAATGTTCAACACGGGGTTATTGGGACCCCTCCTAATGAATTCAGTCACTGTCATGGCAGTATTCGGTCCCAAAAGGTTATTTCGAGGTAACTGTGCGGAATCACCTTTCAGGACCAATTAATGAAACAACAGTGCCACTGCTCAAGAAGTGGGCTCTAAAAAAGCCTATGTTGCAAATTTGGTGAAAAAAATCTGAAAAATGACTGTTTTATGAGCATGCATTGTGCAGTTTCCACGCACGCTTGTAGCTTCATGAATTTATAATATTTTCACTCCAGATTTTCAACATTGCCATTTTTCCACACCTCCTTATAAACAGTACTGCTGTCATTTTACATATCCTGGGCAAAATGTGTTTTAGCACTTCCAGCGCAGAATAATGCGGTCGCTGTGGGAAATCAGTTTTTGGGACAGATTAAGAAAATGACAGTGACACTGTTCATGAGCAAAGGTCCTAAAATGCCTATGTTGAAAATTTAGTGATGAAAGTCCATAAAATGACTGTTACAAGTGTGCGTTGCTCAGTTTCCATGCACCCCTGTAACTTCACAAATTTGTAATATTTTCACGCCAGATTTTCAACACTGGCATTTTTTCACACCTCCTTATGAACTGTACAGCTGTCATTTTTCTCATCCTGGCCAAAATGTGTTTTCGCTCTGTTGGCACAGAATAGTGCAGTCGCTGTGGGAAATCAATGTTTGGGACAGATTATGATCGAGCGAGTGAGAGAGGGGAAGTGAGCAAGCTAAACTGAGCTGTCAGCACTACTGTGGATTTCTCTGTGGGCAGAAAAAGGTGCCAATGCAGGCAGGAGTCCAGTACAAAAGGGCAGCCAGCAGTGCTGGGAGAAACAGAATGAGTGAGTGGGGGGGAGTGAGTGAGTGAGCTCAATGAAGCTGTGTTGGAACTTCTGTGGATTTCTTTGTAGGCAGAAAAAGGCACCAACGCAGGCAGGAGCACAGTACAAAAGGGCAGCCTGCAGTGCCAGTAGAAACAGAATGAGCAAGTGAGAGAGGGGGAGTGAGCGAGCTCAATGGAACTCTGTTGGGACTGCTGCGGATTTCTCTGTGGGCAGAAAAGGGCGCCAATGCAGGCTGGAGCCCAGTACAAATGGTAGCCTGCAGCGCTGGGAGAAACAGAATGAGCGAGTGAGAGAGGGGGAGCAAGCGAGGTCAACAGAGCTCTTTTGGGACAGCTGTGAACTTCTTTGTGGGAAGAAAAAGGTGCCAACACAGGCAGGAGCCCAGTACAAAAGGGCAGCCTGCAGCGCCGGGAGAAACATAATGAGTGAGTGAGTGAGAGAGGGGGAGTGAGCAAGCTCAACAGAGCTCTGTCGTGACTGCTGTGGATTTCTTTGTGAGCAGAAAAAGGCACCAATGCAGGCAGGAGCCCAGTACAAAAGGGTAGCCTGCAGCACCGGGAGAAACAGTATGAGCAAGTGAGAGAGGGGAGGAAAGCTCAACGGAGCTCTGCTGAGACTTTAGAGCTGCCCACAGCAGGGTCTCTGAGGTGGAGACAAAGCAATGATTGTACACGTTTAGGATTGCTGTAATAATACAGATTTAGTTGTTCTGTTTCTTTCTCTAACTGAGCTAACTACTGAGCTATACTGTTAGGATTGCTGTAAGAGCACATATTTAATTGTTCTGTTTATTTCTCTAACAGAGCTGAGTAATACTTGAAGTGCAATAGGATTTCTAACTGGGCTAAGTGAAATTATATGAGAGCTGAGAACAAAAAGTATGGGTAGCTGAGGGGTGAAAAATGGACAAGGAAGCTTTAGGATTGCTACAGTAATACAGTATCTAATGGATGAGATTTGAGACTGAATTAACCCGGTCAGCAAGGGGGCAATAGGGGAACTAGTGTAGGGGGGGCCAGGTATTTGAACAAATAGGTGCCTAACAGTTGTAGTAAGGTACAGAAACTGGAAGTAAGAGCCCGTAACATATGGGGGCCAAAATGGGGCAGGTGTCACATGTCAATAGGGCAGGCATCTTTGGAAGGGTGGTGGGGTGTACAGGGTGTGAGTCTGCCATGATCCTGGACTGGACTTGGAAGATGAGTGGGTGTATGGTCTGTAGATGACTGGCTAGTTTGAGGAAGGAACTGTGGAGGTTAGGGTGGAGTCTAAGTGGCAGGGCAGATGAGTATGGTAGGCATCCTGGCTGGGGGAAATAGGGGATGGCAAGGGGGGACAGAGGAAGAACAACTAGGGACTGAAACCAACCCCAGTATCAGAGGCACTAGCAGAAAAGAGAGGAGAAGGGAGGGGTGCCCGAGGTAGGGGGGCCTCCTGACGGGGGAGGAAGAGACCACGAGGAGTACCAGGGGAGAGAGCAGATGGCTGCAGGTAGGGAGGGACCTGGGGTGGGACCAGGGGTGGCACGAGAGGAACAAGTAGGAGGGGGAACCAACAGGGGGAAGAGATGTAGGAGGGGTACAGACTAGGAATAGATTCAAGCTTCTGCTTTGGGAGAGAGAGGGGGAGCAGGAACATACTGAAGGGGGAGGACAAGCGGGGCATGAGAGAAATGACAACAGGTAGGGAAAGAGATAGTGGGGGTAGATGGGGGCTAGTAAGAAAGGAAGGGGTGGTAACTGGAGGACAGGAGGCTACAGGAAGGATAGGAGGGGCATCACTATTGAGGTAGAAGGGAATGGGGGCTGTAAATCAACAACAGCAGGGATAGAAGAGGGGTTGAAAATCAGCAGGGGAGGAGGGGAGGTCAACATGGGAAGCCCAGTAGGAAGTAGTCAGGCTGGGATTGAGTTCAAGGGAGGTGGGAGGAATAAGGCAGAGAAAAAGGGTGAGGAGGAAGTAGGGGGTACTGATGCAGAAGTCACAGAGGGTGCAGCTGGTGGGGGTAAGGGGTAGGGAAGAATGAATACTGGGGTGGTGGTGGGAGCATTAGAAGGGAAGGGGTAAGGGATGGGGGTACTCGTCCTGGGGATTCTATACTGAAAGGGGTGAGATGGAGCAGAAGGGAGGAAGGCACAGCTGTATTTGGGTTAAAGCTATCCCCAGGTTTGACTGCAGGAGGGGCAGGGCAGGCACTGCTCAAGTGTGCAGCAAGAGGGAGGAAGGAACCTCATTTAGTGTTGCATGTGGGTACAAATTACTTGGCGGGGGAGACTGTGGAAGTAGTGAGGGGGAGGTTTGAGTAGTTGGGCAGGCAGTGTGAGAGGGGTTGGGGAGTCAGTGGCATTCTTGGAGGTACTCCCGGTACCATGTGCAAGCATGGGGAGGAAGGGTAGGACTGAGAATTTCAATGAGTGACTGAGGGATTGGTGCCACAGCAAAAATGATGGGTTAGTGACTAACTGGGGTAGGGTCTGGGGGAAAAGTGACTTGCACGGAGGGGACAGGCTACATTTGAGCAGGAAGGGGAAGGGAGTATTAAAGACAGGTTTAGAAGGCTATATCTCTACTAGGGTGGATTTAAGCTAGTGGGGTGGCCAAAAGACTGAAGTTGGTAGAAAGGTCCAGACAGGGGAGCCTAATGAGCTCACCCCCATAGATATAGGTAAAGGTGGAGGCGTAGTGACCCTGGGAGGGGGCAGGCAGAGTGGTCTGAGTGTAATACAGAAAGCAACACCACCCAGTAAGAATAAGGAGGAGAAAGGGTGTGGACTAGCGGGAGAAGGGACACAGGCCAAGGAGGAGAAGAGTGAGGAGATGGAGAGATACGGGTGGAAGGTGGTCTCTCTCAACACAAGAAGCCTGGGGAATAAAACTGCAGAGCTTCACGTGCTCCTTTCAGAGGGGAAGGTGGACATTACTGCAGTGACAGAGACTTGGGCCATGACTGGGACTTGGCAATCCCGAAATACAGGATATACAGGAGGGCCTGGGTGGTTGGAATGGGGGGGTTGCACTCTATGCGAGGGAAGGGATTAAATGCATAGCGATGAGGGAGAAGAGGAGAGGACAGAGGCACTTTGGGTGCAACACCTGGACTCCAAGGGCAGAAAGCTGAGGCTGAGAGTGCTGTACAGACCACCAGCCCAATCCAGGGAACTGGATGGGGCATTGGCAGAGTAGATAAGGAGGGTGTGTAGAAGGGGGAGTGTGGTGATAGTGGGGGATTTTAGCCTACCACAGGTTGACTGGAGAACCCCGGCCACTAGCAGTACCAGGGAGCAGGTGCTCCTTGATGCATTCCAGGATGGCCTTCTGATGCAATTGGTAAGTGGGCCTACAAGGCTTGATAGCACTCTAGACCAAGTACTGGCAAATGGGAAGGAAGTGGTGAGGGAGGAACGGGTGGAGGACACACTAGCAGGTAGCAACCACCAAACAGTGTGGCTCATTGTCACACTGGGCAAGGAGACAGGAGGCACGGGCACTAAGGTGTTGGACTTTATTAGGGTAGACTTTGGGAGGATGGGAGCAATACTGCAAGTTAGACTCCAGGGTATAAGGTCGGGGATAAATGCAGAACAAAAGTGGGGAGTCATAAAGACTGGGCTAACAGAGGCCACATTAGCCTGTACCAGGGCCAGGAGTAAGAAGAGCAGAGCCAAGAAACCATGCTGGATGAACAAGGAAGTGCTGCAAGGGGTGAGGGCAAAGACAGCTGCATACCAGAAGTACAGGAGAACAGGGATGGGAGAAGATAAGGTGGCTTTCGGGAACTGGTCAACGGAGGTTGCCAGGAGAGTGAAAAGAGCTAAGGCTTCCAGGCAATTAAAGTCCACAAAGAGCATAAAGGGAAGGGGAAAGGACTTTTTTAGGTATGTCAGGGAAAAGAGGAAGTGCAAAGAACATATTGTGAGGATAAAGCAGGGAAGGGATTGGGTGGAAAAGGGGGAGGAGCAAGTAAAAATTCTAAATGAGTACTTTTGCTCTGTTTTCACTAAGAAGAGGGATGTCCACTACCAGAATAGGCTGGGGGGTGGGGAAAGGGGGGGAAGAGTTGATGGACAAAGTGATCACAGGGAGTAGGGTGCTAGAGGGGCTGAGGGCAGTAAGGGTGGACAAGGCACCAAGTCCTGATGGCATCCACCCCAGGGTGCTGAGGGAGATGGAGCTATTGGCTGAGCTGCTGGCAGATCTGTTCAACACCTCCCTGGTAACTGGGTGTGTGCCCCAGGACCGGAGGGTGGCCCATGTGGTGCCCATTCACAAGAGTGGGCCTAGGGGGAAGCCAAGAAATAATCATCTGGTAAGTGTCACATCCATAGTGGGTAAGCTTATGGAGGTGATACTGAAGGAGCGGCTGGTGGCATACCTAGAGAGTAATGGCCTCCAAGATGGGCAGCAATATGGGTTCATCTCAGGGAGGTCTTGTCAAACCAACCTAATAGAGTATTATGACTGGGTGACAGGGGAGTTGGACAGGGGCCATGTGGTACATGTCCTGTACTTGGACTTCAGTAAGACCTTCAATACAGTACCTCATGAGAGACTGGGAGGGAAGTTGATGGCAGTGAGGGTGGGAAAAACTGACTAAATGGATAGAGAACTGGTTACAGGGGAGGGTGCAGAGGGTGGTGGTGGGGGAGCTCTCGGCTCCCAGAGCAGTGGCAAGCAGGGTGCCACAGGGTCAATGCTGGGCCCGGTGCTAGTTGGGCTCTTTATCTCCGATATAGCACACTGAGTGGGGAGCAGGCTTAGTCTGTTTGCAGATTATACCAAATTGGCAGCGGTGGTGGACGAAGAGAACAGATGGGAAAAACTGCAGCAGGACCTAACCAAACTAGAGACATGGTCGGTGGAGTGGCAGCTAGAATTCAATGCAAAGAAGTGTAAGGTGATGCACTTCAGGGCTAAGAACCAGAAGAGGAACTATTGGTTGGGGATCACAGAGGAGGAGAGGGACATAGGGGTGTTGGTAACTAGGAGTATGAACAATTCAGCCCAGTGCAGGAGAGCAGCAGCAAAGTCAAACAGGATGCTGAGGTGCTTCGCAAGGGGGTTCTCATCCAGACACAGGAATGTGATCCTACCTCTCTACTGATTATTGGTCAGATCGCACCTGGAGTACTGTGTGCAATACTGGAGGCCATACCTGAGAAGAGATATAACATTACAGGAGGAGGTACAAAGGAGGGGCAACAAAAATGTTAAAGGGGATGGAAGGGAAGGAATATGAAGTTAGGCTGAAGGAGCTGAACATGTACACACTGGAGGAGAGAAGAGGTAGGGGGATATGACTGAAGCATTTAAATACCTGAGTGGGTAAATAAACCTAGCACCGAGGGGGTGTTTAAACTGAGGAGTAGAAAACAGATGAGGGGGCATGGACTAAGGTTGGAAGTGGACATTTCAAGAGGGAAATGAGGAGGCACTACTTCTCTGAGAGGGTGGTGTCTAGTTGGAATGTGCTGCAAGCGGAGGAGTGGAATAAAGCAAGAGGAAGAGTCGGGGGTAGGGGCTGGGACATGTAGGGGAGGAACTGAGGGGGAGGAGGCTGGGGCAGCTGCAATCTAGAGTGCTAACTGCACACTTCAGCAGACTTACATAGACCGATTAGTGTATTCTGCTGGAAGATTCATATGTTCATATGTTCGGATGTATGTTCATATGTAAAATCACAGTGACTGTTCATGAGCAGAGGTCCTAAAATGCCTATATTGAAAATTTTGTGACAAATGTCCATAAAATGACTGTGTTACAAGCGTGCATTGTGCAGTTTCCACACACCCTCGTAACTTCGCAAATTTGTAGTAATTTCACTCCATATTTTCCACATTTTCATTTTTTCAGACCTCCTTATGAACAGTACAGCTGTCATTTTTCATATCATGCCCCAAATATGTGTTTACACATCTGGCACAGAATAGTGCGGTTGCTGTGGGAAATTCATTTCCGGGACGGATTAAGAAAATCATAGTGACAGTCTTTATGAGCAGAGGTCACAAAATGCCTATGTTGAAAATTTGGTGAAATAATTCCACTAAAGGACTGTGTTACGTGCATGTGTTCTGCAGTTTCCAAGTACGCTTGGAAGTTTGAGCACTTTTAATATTTTCACTCCAGATTTTTTCAACATTGCCATCTCTTCTCACCTCCCTATGAATGGTACAGCTGTCATTCTTCACATCCTGCCCGATCTGTGTTTTCTTACATCTGGCACACAATGGCATGGTCACTGTGGAAACTCAAAGTTTGGGACACATTGACAAAATCACAGTGCCACTGTTCATGACAAAATGGGTTGCCATTAAGGGCAACCCCCATTGTTCCAGGCCATCTGACCCAGGGAAGAGATGGGGGATGTCAGCAGGGACAGGAAGGGGGAAGGGAGAAATGGGGAGGAGGGGAGGGAAGGAAAAGGAGGAGTGAGGTCACAAGAGGAGGACTCCCTGACATCATCATAGCGTCAGAAGGGGAGGAGGATAGAATCCAATGGGAAACAGAGAAAGGGGGGTTGAGGGCGGAGCAACAAGGGGTTTAAAAAGGGCAACACAGAGGGGCTCTGCCACTTTCTGCTAAGGTTCTTAGGTAAGTAAATTCAAGAAAAAGAACCTAGCACATTGGTAGGCAAGTTCCTCAGGAAAAGGTAAGGAAAGGAGATTTTGGTACATTAATCCATTAGGTGGACTACTCAGGCAGATATCAAGGCTGGAGCTGAGAGAAAGTTAGAATATGAGGCATGGTTTAAAAAAAAAATATATATATATAGTAACAAGTTGTTGTTGATGTGGTTTAAAAAAAAAATGTGTTTCTTGTGTGTATAAAAATGAGGTATCAGAGTACAGTCTTTTTAGAGCGTTGTTTCATCCAGAGAAATTGAGGTTGCAAGATTTGGATAGGTTTTGTTTGGAAGAGTAATTTTAGAAAAAACAACAGGCATTTGCATCCATATAGAGAAGCAATAGGAGCAGAAAAGTCTCTGAAAGTGTTTGAATTACATGCAAAGCGAAGCTGGAGAAGCGGCAGTAAGTTTCAGTAGAGAGGAAAAGCGAGCAGCTGTGGGGGAGAATACAAGCAGCGGACAGCGGGGAGCAAGGGATGGAAAGCACAGTAGGAGGATAATTAATTGAATGGGAGGAACGAAGAAGGAGGAGCCGTGCAGCGAATGGAGGGGCAGCCAGAAAGGAAAACGCTGTGCATGCGGCAAATGGTAAAGTCGTTTTTAAGAAGAGAGAGGATAGTAGTCCACAGAGAAGGAGAGATGGAAGGGAGGCCACGAGGAGAAGAATGCAGAGCGAGCACACAAGCAAAAGGGGGATGCAAAAGAGGACAGAGGCCTGTATCGTTCACGGAGAGCCACATGGCAGGCCTTTGGGCCCAGTGTGACAAAGGGATATGGACAGCTTCAAAGAAGGACAAAAAAGGGAGGTCCTAGTATCCCGGGAAGGGGAAGAAGGGGATTGGAGAAGCAAGAGGGGGATGGCTGGGACAGGGAGAAAAAGTGGAGGACTGACTGGGCCCAAGAGGAAGGCATGGGCCTGAAAAAACAGGAAGAGAGCTGCAGAAGTGCACACAGAGAGCGAGCAGCATGGGCCCCTTAGGAATTTGGAGCTGCGCCAAGGGAGGGCCTTAAAATGGGAGGGGGAGGAGACTTCCCAGCATTCCGAAACTGAGGTCCTTGACACAGTGACAATGGGGGGAGCAGTGAAGCCCTGTTAATATGAGGGCTAGCTGTGATATTTAATTCATTTCACAACCTGTGGCCTATTTCTGTTATATGGAATTCATTTTCACAACCTGCAGTCTATAACAATTTATAGTCATGATGAGGGGATAGTAAATGGGATTCTGGGTCCTCCTTACAATGAGGGATAGTGTAGCCAAATAGAAAAAAAAAAAGACATTTTAGGGATGACACTACGAGAACAGGAAGGCTATTAGGGCAGCAGGCAGTTCGGAAAGCCCAACAGGGCCTCTAATGCACAGGCGTGGGTTCGAAGCCAGGAGGTGGGCAAGGAGATGAGAGGCTGTTTAGCAGCATGGTAACAGGACTGAAGCAATGGGCCACATGGCAGGGCATCGCTGGAAGGGAAGGGCGGGCTGTTGCAACAAAACATTACAAGCAAAAAAAAAAAAACAGCCAAATATATAAAAAAACAATAGATGGCTTTTTGGGGCACAATTACCAATTGGAGAGCCCAGAGTGGGTGAGGGATTACGGACACAGGAGATTACACTTGGGACAAAAAAAAAAGAGAAGATATGGATAGCCCTCAGGCAACCCAGGGAGGCTACAAAGCAAATAAGGGAGCAAAGGCAAAATAAAAAAGGGGGAGGAATGGGGTGAAAAAGGGACTTGTAGAATATTGGTCAAGAGTGCTGGAATGGTGGTGAAAACCTCATTGCACAAAAAAAAAAAAGGGGGGACAGAGGTAGTGCTAGGGCAGGCATTGCATAAGGTGAAACACCCAGAGAGCTAACTAACATTTTTTATGTTTTGTTACAAGCAGGAAACAGACAGGATGAATACTTGGGGATCTAGCTCATTGAAAGCGGACACGATGAAGATGATCATGGATCTCATGGATGGGGCTCACAAGGTCCTGGATACAGTGGAGGACATGGAACAGGGAGAGGTACCAGCATGGAACGGGAAGGTCAGAAAGGAGGGACAGAGTGGGGCAGGAGGAAAAGGGAAGGGAACTGGGACACCGCTGCCAAAGCACCCCAGGGCTAGTTCTCCGGGGAAGCAACCAACAACCCAGGCAACACCCGACCCATCACCTGCATCCAGGCCGAAGGGTCCAATGCAGGATCCGGAACCCACCCCCAGGGAGGTGATTAGGCCTCACCCGAGGCCCAACATGTCCGCACCAGTTGCTAATTGGCCAGAGATGGGCAGGGAACGGCAGTCCACAGGTTGCGAATCACGAGAGGGAGCGGAGCCAAAACACATAGGAACGAGTGAACCATTAAAAGAACCCCATGACGAATCAGGTACAGTGTTGACATTAGAGAGTACCATGAAGGAATATGTGAAACAAATATTGTTAGGTATGGGGGGAGATGGCGTTAAGAGGTTACAGAGAATATTGGGCGAGTTAAAGGAAAAGGAGAAGGGAGAAAAACAGGGAGATGGAAGAAAAGAAATGTCAGAACGAGAAGGGGCATGGGTAAGAATAGGGATCATGTGCCATTAGCAAAACAAAAGAAAAAATATGGAAGGAGAATTTGTTACTATTTTGCATTGGTGAACAAGAAAACTGTGGAGCTATATTGAAGAAGAAGCAGGGTTTAGCAAAAACAATTAGTGACCATGGTAGTTCTGGTCAAAAAGGGGAGGAACAGAAAGGGCCCACATATAAAGGAAAATCATGGGAGCGTGGACCTTTGGGTTTCACATATTATAGATGCAATAGCTCAAGAAAAAGCCTGAATTGGGCATTCCCTATTAAGCTTACACTTTGATCATAAGGAATATATATAAATGATGGGAGGGCTAACTGGTTACAGTATGAGAAAAGTTCAGGACCGAATGGCCAACTATGAGGAAGACTGTAGATGGGATTCTAGACATAATGACCTATGGTAGAGACCATAGGCCAGTATGCACTGGGCCAAGGTGAGTGGCAGAGGGAGGCCATGATACCAGAAGTGCTGTTGGGGTACAACCAGACATTCTGCTCCTTCCCAGGCTGTAGGTTTAGGCATGCTTGCTCTAGATGTGGGGATCCCACCCAGCTACAAGATGCAGATCTCACAGTATAGCCAGCCCCGGGGAGGGCAAGCGTTTTCTTCTTGTGAGGGGCTACATGGGATGCACAGGGATAATACAGGGAGAGGGAGGAGACATGTAGGAGGGAGAGAGTTCCCACAAGATGAAAAAGGTCAGTTCGGTTAGCAAAAACCCCGATCAGGGCCGAAATAGCAGAGCAATGGATGGAAGAGTATCTGAATTTGGGAGTGGGAAGGGAGTTAATAGAGGGTTTCCGAAAAGGTTTTAGTT
Source organism: Neoceratodus forsteri (assembly GCA_016271365.2). Taxonomy (NCBI): domain Eukaryota; kingdom Metazoa; phylum Chordata; order Ceratodontiformes; family Ceratodontidae; genus Neoceratodus; species Neoceratodus forsteri. Next base: position 504,682,645 of record CM028132.1, read on the forward strand.
TACGCTGGCAAGGAAAGAGGTTTGGGACATGGGGAAAAAATTTACAGTCAATAAAAGGAAAGGAGGCATTATTAAAATTGAAGATTGGGACTGAAAAAGAGGCAGGAAGGATAGAGGGTCCCTTCAAGGACCTTCCTTTCTAGCACCTGCGAGTATCACCACTGGGCCTAGTCCCGAAAAAACAGGCGGGGGAATATCGGGTAATTCACCACCTATCTTATCCGGGGAAGGAGTCAGTCAATGATTACATTTTGGAAGAGGATAGTAGGTGTCTTACGGTACATTAGAGGACGCAGAGCAGATTATCAGGGCAAGGCCTACTCCATGACTGGCAAAGACTGACATCAAGTCCGCGTTTCAGCTACTGCCAGTTCACAGGGAAGATTGGGAATTGTTGGGTTTCCAGATCGAAGGGGAGTATTATTTTGATAAAGCCATGCTGATGGGCTGTTCAATGGCATGCTCCACTTTTGGAAAATTCAGCACATGGCTACAATGGGCATTCAAGGTCAGGTATGTGCATGACATGTGATGCATTACCTGGATGATTTTTTGGTTATAGGGGAAGGTCAAAAAGGGATGTAGAAAATCATGAAGGACTTTCAAGAAATGTGTAAGGAATTAGGAGTCCCATTAGCTGGGGAAAAAACAGAGGGGCCCAGCAGGTGTTTAGAATTCCTGGGTGTAGAGGTGGATGCAGAACAGGACCTATTCTGTTTGCCAACTTCAAAAATCAACAAGCTAAACAGAATGTTGACAGAGATAGGGAAGAAAAAGAGAGTGCCCCTAATTAACAGTCAGCAATTAATGGGTCATTTGAATTTTGCATGTAGAGCGATCAGGCCAGGATGCGCATTTACACGACATCTGCCAAGGGCCATGGCGGGAAGTTCAAAGCCATACCACTGGGTCAGTATAGGGAGAGAGACCAAAGAAGACTTAAAAATATGGGAACAATTCACTGAAAATTACAACAGGATAGCTTTTTGGCAGGAGGAGTGGCTGTATAATACAGAACTAGAACTCTACACAGACGCTTCTGGGGGGCATGGAGTAGGCGCCTACTTCTGAGGGAGGTGGATAGCAAACCCTGGCCACAGAGGTGGATCGAAGAGGGCTTGACAAAGGACATCGATTTCCTAGAAATCTTCTCAATATGGGTGGTGACAAAAAAATGGGGACCATGGCTACAGAATCCAAGGGTCACATTCTGGTGTGACAACAGGGCAGTTGTGGACATGCTAAATAACAGAGGGTCAAGGTCTGTCTTGGTACTTCGCATCCTATGACAGTTAGTACTACATGGCTACAATGGGCATTCAAGGTCAGGTATGTGCTCAACATGAGCTTTAAAGCTAGGCACATGCAGGAATAAACAACTCCATCACTGACAGCCTCTGACGATTACAGAAGGGAAAATTTCGAGAGTTGGCTCCCAACACAGATCCAATGGGAAAGAGGATCCCAGAGGAGCTATGGGAGATTGGCTGGAGGGAGCAGCATATCTCTTTCGCAGTGCATGGGCAGACAACACCTAAAAAGCCTATGAAAGCTCATGGAGGGTTTTCCAAGCTTTCAGATCTAACCACAACATGGATGTAATTGGAGCGGTCACAGAAGAGCAAGTAGGGAGATTTGTACTGGTTAACTGGGAGGAAGGTGCAGCCTGCACCACAGTGAAAGTACATCTGGTGGCCATAGGATGGGTATGCCAGATGAAAGGATGGGGGGAACCATGCAACAGAATTTGGGTGAAGAATGATGATGGATGTGTAGGGATAAAAAGGAAGGAGAGGGATAGGAGAACCAATCATGAAACTCTATCAGGAGATACAAAGAAAATTAAGCGGAGATTTGCTACACCCCATACGAGATAATATTATTCAAAGCGTTGTTTATGGTTTTATACAAGGGAGCATTCAGAGTGTCCGAAATAGTCAGACCCGCTACGCCCACCCTGTGACAAGGCTTACAGCGGGATGATATAGAATGGAAAAGGGCAAGGATCACCCTAATAATTTCTAGGTCAAAAATGGACCAGGCAGGCTAAGGGTACAGGGCGAATATCAAGCCACAAGGGACCCCAGAGGTGTGCCCATGCCAGCTTATGCTCGACTTCCACAGAGTCAGGCCAAAACAAAAGGGGTTGCATTTTGTACATGAAGACAGGAAAGAGGTAAAATGGAGTCAAGTATCAGGAGTGTTAAAGTGGAGCATAAAAGAACTGGGAAAAAACCCCGGACAGGTTCTCATCTCATTCCTTCCGGACTGGGGCAGCCTCAGAAGCGGCTGCTCGGGGAAAAAGGGGGGAGGACATAAAAGCCATGGGACGATGTGCATCAGACTGCTACAAGAAATATATCAGAAATGCAGTACACTAACTCTATCGGTTTTGTCTCCTTACAGGAAGAACTGAAGTAAAAAAAAAGGGGGTACAAGCGAATGTTGTTTCCTGCCTCACTGTTTCTTATTATGTGTTATAAATATATGGAAAAGGAAGGACATACAGATAGTGGAACCCTCGCACATTTATTGGGTGGAAAGGGAGGCAGCACAGAAGAGAGGTGAAAGGCAACTGGGTTATGACCACAAAGGAATAAGGACCCTGTGGAAAGGAATATGGTAGATGCATTGGGGGCAGCTCCTTCCTCTACTCCTAGAGATGAAAGGAACAACAAGGACCTGGACCTCCTGATTATACATCTTGGTGGGAATGATTTGGGACATGGCCCCTGGGTTGACATCTCCTACAGCATACAAAGGGATGTCACTGTCATAAGGACATGGTGGCCAGAGATAGCAATTATGTGGTATGAAATGATTCCTCGTAGACTGTGGAGGCAAGCCAAGCAGCACAAAGCCATAGAAAAAGTGAGGAGGATGATGAACACTAGAGTGGGGAAATATTTGATAGAACGGAGGGGAGCTGCCACTAGACATGATGAGATAGAAGAGAGGATACATGTGTTATACAGGATGGACAGGGTACACCTGTCCCAGATGGGAAATCACATATTCATCACCGAACTAGGTAGAGGCATAGACCTGTGGTTAAAGGGGTTTCCTCAATGAAGGGGAAGCCTACCATCCAACGCAAGCTGGAGGAAAGCTAATGGAGGATAGGAAAGAAAAATTCGATAAGAAAAAGGGGGGGAAGGGTATGGGGGTTAGGGAAAACAAAATGGGGGCTTAAGATCTGGAAGAAGGTAAAAGGGTATGGACACCCTGAAAATGGACAAGAAAAAGGTTAGCAGGAATTGGACCTGCCCAGAACGAAAGAAAGTATGAGACCAGCTTGGGTTTACACCCAGGTAAGGAGTGGAACTGGATCCCCTCCAGTTTCGATGCCTGGGGGAGAAACAAAGAGATACAAAATTAAGAAAGAGGAGTGGAATAAAATATGATAAAGAAAATAAGAGGAACTGAATATTGAAAAATGTATATATTTATGTTAAGTGGACAATAAAAGGCTTTGCTGACTGAACAACCAAATCTACAATATTGAGTGTGATGTCTCTTTCTTGAGGGGAAGGGATCTGGAACAAAATGGGTTGCCATTAAGGGCAACCCCCATTGTTCCAGGCCACTGACCCGGGAAGAGATGTGGGAATGTCAGCAGGGACAGGAAGGGGAGGGAGAAATGGAGAAGAGGGAGGGAAGGAAAGGAGGAAGTGAGGTCACACATAGAGGGAGGAGCTCCTGACGTCATCCACAAGCGTCAGAAGGGGCGGAGGATAGGATCAATGGGAAACAGAAAAGGGTTGAGGGTTGGAGCAACAAGGGGTTTTAAAAAGGGGCAGCACAGAGGGCTCTGCCACTTTCTACTAAGGTTCTTAGGTAAGTAAATTCAAGACCCACCCGCCACCCTTAAAAGATGGGACAATGGGGACGGTAGGAAAGAAAGTTTGATAAGGAAAAGGGAGGGAAAGGGTATGGGGGGGTTAGGGAAAACAAAATGGGGGATTAAGAACTGAAACATAGAAACACAGAAACAGAGAAACATAGACTTTGACGGCAGATAAGGACCACTAGGCCCATCTAGTCTGCCCATTTCCCTACCTACAGGATAGGCCGCTGATCCTAGTTAACCAACAGCCTATTTCTTCCTACCCCCTACAAGAATTGCCTTATGTCTGTCCCATGCATTCTTGAATTCTCCCACAGTTTTAGACCCCACAACCTCCTCAGGAAGGCTGTTCCATGCATCCACTACCTCTCTGTGAAATAATACTTCCTCACATTGCTCCTGAATCGCCCTCCTTCTATCTTTAAATTGTGTTCCTTGTTCTTGCAAGTCTCTTTTTCTGAAAGATGCCCCTCTTGGACATTGTTGATTCCACTGAGGTACTTAAAAGTTTCTATCATGTCCCCCCTCTCCCTTCTTTCCTCAAGGGTATACATGTTAAGCTCCTTTAGTCTCTCCTCATACGGCTTCTCTCGCAGATCCTGCACCATTTTAGTTGCCCTCCTCTGGACTGCCTCTATCCTGTCTATGTCCTTGCGGAGATGGGGTCTCCAGAACTGGACACAGTAATCCAGATGGGGTCTCACCAACTGTCTGTACAGAGGAATAACAACTTCCTGTTTTCTGCTGATGATGCCTCTCCCTATACATCCCAGTATACCCTCAGCCCTCCCTACTGCCTTCTCACATTGCTTGCTAACCTTAAGGTCGTCTGATATGATTACCCCCCAGGTCCCTTTCCTTTTTTGTTGTTGTTACTACCTCCCCACCCATTGTGTATTCTTCCCCTTGGTTCTTGTTTCCCAGGTGCATTATTTTGCACTTCTTTGCATTGAAGCCTAGCTGCCATACTTCTGACCATTCCTCCAACCTTGCCAAGTCCCTTTTCATCCTTTCCACGCCTCCTTGTGTATCAACCCTGTTGCAGATCTTTGTGTCATCTGCAAAAAGGCATACTTTTCCTTCCAGTCCCTCTGCAATGTCACTGATGAAGACATTAAAAAGGACTGGACCCAATACTGAACCCTATGGTACCCCACTAGTAACCCCTTCTTCAGAGTGGACTCCATTTACAATTACCTTCTGTGTCCTGTTGTCCAGCCAATGTTTTACCCAGGCTGCCCCCCTGGGGTCCCACTCCCAGGCTAGTTAATTTGACTATTAATCTTTTGTGTGGGACTGTGTCAAATGCCTTGCTAAAGTCTAGGTAGGCCATGTCCACAGCCCCTCCCTGGTCTACTACTTTGGTCACCCAGTCAAAGAAATCTATTGGATTTGTCTGACATGACCTTCCCGCTGTGAACCCATGCTGCCTTGGGTCCTGTGCTCCACTGGCCTCTAGGTACTCAACTATTCTTTCCTTCCAGAAGTGACTCCATCACTTTCTCCCTACCACAGACGTCAGACTGACAGGTCTGTAGTTTCCTGCCTCTGTCTTGGTCCCAGTTTGTGAGGGAATCATCCACCTTCCTCCAGTCCTCGGGTACCACACCATCCTCCATGATTTATTAAAAGAGGTAGCCAGTGGTTTCACTAGTTCCTCCTTAATTCTTTAGAATTCTGGGTGAATTCCATCAGGACCCATTGCTTGTCCACCTTCAGTTTTAGGAGTTCTTGCAGAACCCTTTCTTCTATGAAAGGACTGGGATCAACCCCCTATCAAGAGTGCTTCTGTTAATTGGATGAGGCACCTTCCCTCCCTCTTTAGTGAATACTGAGCAGAAATATTCATTTCAGTATTCCTGCTTTTCACTGTCCCCCTCTGCCCACCCACCGTTCATTCTATTCAGCCTCACTGTTCCCTCCCTTTGTCTTTCTACGCCGCTGATGTACCTATAAAAGGTTTTATCCCCCTTCTTAACTGAGTTTGCTATCTTTTCCTCAGTTTGGGCCTTTGCTATTCTGACTTCCCTCCCTGCTTCCTTCTGCCTTAACTGGTACAGCTCTCTATCCTGCTCCTTCTGAGTTTCCTTATACTTCCGGAATGCTATCTTTTTCTTCCTGACTTTCACAGCCACCTCTTTTGAGAACCATAGTGGCTTTTTCTTTCATTTTGATTTGTTTATTTGCTTCACACAAAGGCTTGTTGCCTCTGTGATGGCAGTTTTGATAATTCCCCATTGGTGACCCACAGCGCCTCCTCTCCTCTCTGTTTACTCTTTTTCTAGCCTGTTTGCTAGTGCTTTTCTGAGGCACTCTCCCATCTTGCCAAAGTCAGCTCTCCTAAAGTCCAGTACCCTCACTTTTGTATGGCTTGACTCTGTAGCTGAGTTTAACGTGAACCACACTGTTTGATGGTCACTTGTCCCCAGATGGCAACCCACTTCTAGATCTGAGATCCTCTCACTGCCCCCGTTTGAGAGTGAGGGAGGTCTTAAGATTGCTCCCTCACGAGGTTCTGAAACTAGCTGTCTAATGCCTGCCACCTGTAGGCATCAAGAATGGCCTGCTCTTGGATATGGCTGCAGCAAATGTGCTCCAAGTTAACATCTGGCATATTCAGGTCTCCCATCAACAGTATCTCCCTTTTCTCTGCCATTCTAAGAATGCTTCTATCATATCCTTGTCCATTCCTTCCCCCTGACATGGGGGTCTTACCTAACCCTGTGTGGATTGTGGTGCCCTTTCAGTCTCAAGGTGACCCACAGTACTGCCTCCTCCTCTCTGTTTACTCTTTTGTTCAGTTGCTTTATCCTTCCTTTACATGAGAGCTACTCCTCCCCTCTTCTCCCCTGCCTGTCTCTCCCTGTAGGTTATGTGACCCTGGTATGTTAACATCCCAGTCATGGTTCTGTGTACCATGTTTCTGTGACTGCTACAATATCCAGGCATCCCTCTTCTATTAAGGCCATCAGCTCAGGGAGCTTGTTGCCCAGACTATGGGCATTGGTACTCATTACCCTCCATTTCCTGATGGCCTTACTCCCTTTTGCCCCATCCCTGTCCTTCTTGCCTTTGTCACTTTCTCCATTTACCCCTGCCCTTCTCCCTATCAGCACCTCTATGTTGGTGTTTGCTGAACTTACTACTGTGATTATTTGGGGGGTCTAGGATTTTCCTGCTCCTTTCCAGTGCCTCCCTTGGCTTAGTTTTAAAAGCTTGCCAATGAAGCTAAACCTATCACCTAGGATCCTGGTTCCTTCCCGGACAGATGCAGCCCATCATGCCAGTATGAGGCTTGCATCACCCAGGTGGACCCCAGTCCCCAATGAAGCAAATCCCTGAGCTCCACACCAGTTTTTCAACCACTGATTGAACTCTAAAAGGAACACCTTAGCCTCTCCTATGCCATAGATGCCAGCACTTCCGAGAAGGTTACTGCATGCAAGCATTTGACTAAGGCCCTCCCCAATTCCACAAACTCTTCCTGCACTTCTAATCCCTTTCTTGGCCAGTCATTTGTCCCTAGGTGGACAATGACATCCAGCTCCTTCCCTGTGCAGCTGCTCGGCAATCCCTGAGGATTCGTCTCTGTCCCTCAAGCCATTGCACCAGGCAGGCACCTCACCTCTCTCCTTCCTCCCCAGTTCTCCTTTCTAATAATGGAGTCCCCACCAGGGTTGTTTCTTTCCTGGTGGGTCCCCTGCCACCCTCCTGTGGGTCTCCCTTTGTGGAGGTTCCCAGCATCCTCCCCTTGGTCTCCACTGTGCGTGCCTACAGAGGAACCACACTTTGCCAGAATGGCATAGAATTGTGGAGAGGTACAACTGAGGATGCACTCTGTTCCACCACCACCTCACCTCCTGAGCCCACTGTGGTCCAACCACCTCCTCTTCTTGGCAACCTCTGAGGCAACGCAGTGGCACTGGTGGTCCCTGGATGGAAGAGGAGGTCCCACAAATCCTGGCCAACTCAGCCTGGAGATGAGCAACCTCCTTCCTCAGCCCAGAGAGGTGCCTGCAGATGGGACAACACCGCATCCTCCAGAACGCTTCCTAGAAGACTGCTGCTCCACAGCCACTGCACTGCACCACTCAATCATGTCTTATTTCTGGCCCCTTAACTGTTTGCAGTGCTTACTTTTCCTCTGTTTTTTTCTCTCTCTTACTTTCTGCCTGTGTGCCCTTTAAGCTCCTGATTGTCCTGTTCTGAAGGTAAAGGGTGTGGACACTCTGAAAATGGACAAGAAAAAGGAGCAGGAATTGGATCTGCTCAGAATCTAAAGAAAGTATAAACCAGCTCGGATTTATGCCTCAGGTAAGGAGGTGAACTGCCCCTCAGGTTTCGACGCCTGGGGGAGAAACAAAGAGATACAAAATTAAGAAAGAGGAGTGGAATAAAATATGATAAAGAAAATAAGAGGAACTGAATATTGAAAAATGTATATATTTATGTTAAGTGGACAATAAAAGGTTTTGCCGACTGAGCAGCCAAATCTACAATATTGAGTGTGATGTCTCTTTTTTGAGGGGAGGGTATCTGGAACAAGAAGTCCCAAATGCTTTCATGAGGTGGGGTCACAAAATGGCCATGTTGAAAATCTGTAGTGCAAATACCAACAAGCATACCAGGGCATTGGGGTTTCTAACTAACGTCCCGCCTGTACAGTTGACAGGCATCAACTGTGTGCCTTTGATTGCCAACTGTAATGCTCTGCTTATTCCCACCCTCCTCAGCCCCACCACCTGCAGCCAGTGACAGGCATCAAGGTTTGCCTTGGACTCTTCAGCCCCAGAGTTCACCCCATTCTTCTATACTGCACCCATTTCAGTGTATGTCCTTATGGAATGGGGTGACTGTAAAGCCGAACACCCCAAGGCACACCTCAACACATGACAGTGTCTGCTGGATAGGGTGAAGTGAAATGGTGTGAACATTATGGGCGACAACCCAAATGCATACCTCAATGCCTGTCCGTCTCTACAGGGTGAAGGTGGGGTTGGTGTGAAATTCAGTACTTCACCGCCAATCCTATTCTGCATCTCTCTAACTCCTGCATTTCCAATGCTAATACCAGCAAGCAAACATTCAGCATTGACAAATGTCTTTTTATATAGTGTGGTGGTTTAGGGCACTGAAAAAATTAATGTAATTCTTTCACATCCATAGTCCTTTATATGGTGTAGTGGTTAAGGGCACTGAGCTGCAAACCTGGAAATCTGGGTTTGAATCCCACTACCACTTGCATACTGTTACTGTGTGCCCCTGTGCAAGTCCCTAAAAGAAGATAGGGAATCATTTTTACATAGGTAATTGCCCTTCCATCTTCCATTTCATGCCAGTTTTGTATTCTGATATACTTTGATGAGACTGTGATAAATGAATTGTCTAGCTATGGCGTGTCATCTTACCTACATAGAGCACCACTCTCTTGATCAGCTACTGCTCTTGGTTTTCATATTTCTTAGATGTTCTATGACATCAATAACTGACATTCCATGCTATTCATCTGAATGGCCTGGAATGGGACCGTGTTTCTGATGTTATGGAATTTTCAGGCAGTATGAAAACAGAGAGTAGCTACTGCTGAGGAGAGAGGGATTCAGTGTAGTCACAAAGGTTACAAAACTAGTTTAATTTAACAAAAAAAGTGGCACGAGTTGTTCTTTGTGGGCAGCAGTACATGTTTTGCAGCAACTTGCATGTCATCACCTGGAGTATTGTGTACTGTGAGTTGCTCATGGGAAATTATATGTCCATCAGTAGACAGTGTGTGATAGTAACCAATGTGTACATAGTTGGATTTTTTGTTATTTGTAATGCAGTGAAGTGGAGGTGGAGCTGTCTTTTCTGTGTGCGCTTACATTGTTGTTTTCTAAGCAAGTACAGCAACATAAGTAATAAAAACAAAGTAAAGCTATTATGTTGTGATATAGTTTGAATATACATGCAATAACTTATTGGTATTGTCATCTTGTACTACACATGTGAGTCCTCAGGTGTTTGAGCATTACACTTAGTATAATGCAAAATGGCAATACCAAGCAGTAGTAAGACAGGTTTGTGTGTCACTCTAGAAAAGGTATTTAAACACCATTTCCAGAATGATACAGAAATAGGTCTTACTACTGCTCCATCATGCCACAATCTACATACGCACTGTAGTTTGGTGTAGCAGTACTAATGAACAATGTAGAGTCTGTAGTAAAATCAAAATAGTATTGCAATTTGTGACCTGTAAAATGGTTTGGGTTAGGCAAAAGTTAAAACACATTAGGACATCAACATGCCATACAGAGCTTAGGGTTAGCGGGCTAGGGGAGCATTAATGGAAAGCAGTGTCACCATGGCAAGGTCCTCTCCCGTGAGCACTGATTTGTTGATGAGCTTTTATTATGTCACCATCACACAGAATGGCAATTAAAGTTTTACTTTTTGCTTGTATTTTTGTTAACTTCCCATCACACTATTGTCTGTGTAACGCAAGCGACGGTGTCATGACAGGTTTTCCTAACATCACACAGAGGATGAATACTTTTGGAAAGAGAGCATGGGCTTCAGAGCCACAAAGCAATGAAACCAGTGGGAGCTAGGCAAAGGGGTTCTGCAATTATAATAAAGCCTAAGAGCAGAACTATTCATGGGTGCGTTCAGTACCAAGCTCAGAGAGAGTGGCAAAATGCATCCTGCAACACCATCTTCACAGTGAAATGGGATGGTGAAAGGCCTTGAAGACTCATCAGAAATCAGAGAAGCACCAGCAAAGTTTGTAGACACAGAAGGAGAACTTCTTTATGACCAAGTTTATGCAGCCACGGACCACAACAAGTGAGAGCTTGAAGATTACTGCAGCGGAGGTAACATCGGTGTACAACGGAGTGAAGCACACCCACTCTTATTCATCTATGGACTGTGGAAGCAAGCTGGCACAGACCATTTATGCAGACTCTGCCATTGCATATAAACTTAGTTGTGGGAAGACCAAAGCAGAGCTCATAGTCACTAATGTGTTGGCAACACATTCGGAGGAACTCCTTTTACATGACCTGGGCACATCCTATTTTTCTGTTGCTTCAAACATCTCTAATAAGGGCAACAAGTAAATGTTCCCTGTGGTCATTCAGTACTTTCATGAAAAGCATGGAATTCAGCAAAAACTCCTGGACTTCAATGAGGACCACAATGAGACTTCTGAAGCCATATTTACTCAAATTAAGGACTGTCTTCATCAGAAGGGATTGCTACTACAAAAATCTGTCTAGTTATGCTGCAGACAATGCCTCAGTTAATTATAGAAAACACCAGTCTGTGTTTAAGCAGTTTAAAATGTAAGTGCCACACATCATTGCCGCCAACTCCTTATGTAATGTGCTACAAAATTGTGCAAGGAACGCAAGCAAGGCCCTTGCACGATTTGTTGTAGAAACGTTAGTGTTAAAAATCTACAGTGAATTTTCATCATCTGCCAATAAAATTGAACAGCTGAAAGAGATGTTCGTTTTCGTTGACCAGGACTGGAAGGAGATTCTGCAGCATGTAATCGCCAGGTGGCTGTCATTCCTTCCTGCTGTGGCAACGTTTGTCAAATGTTGGCTAGCTATAAAAAGTTATTTTATCAGTCAAGGGCCGGATGAATGCCATCCCCTGATATGGAAATTTGTTGAGGCTGATGAAGATGGCTACAATGACAATTACAATGATGCTGTGTCAGAGGTGGGGTGCTACCTGCATTTTATGCATTATATTCTCCAGCTGTTCCATAAGTTGATTGCCAAGCTTGAGAGCAATAGTTTGACTGCTCCAGAGGTCTATTGTGTCTTGCATAATCTGCGCAATGAACTTCACAAAAGGCTGGATGACATGTTCTTTGGTTTTAAAATGTCATCTACTTTAAAGGACTTTCCTCCAGCTGTTAGGGAAAGAGTCTCAAAAGACGGTAGTGGGTTCTATGTCTGAGAACTCGCCTATGTGAATAAATGGTTTGACTTTGACAACGGCCTCTTCAAGGCAATGCAGCTATTCTCTTTGCAACATCCAGTTTCCTGGGATGAAATGTGTAAAGCTGTAGAGACAATAAAGCTGCAAAAATAACTGACATGGATGCACTGTATTCAGATTATAGTATACTCACTGCTGCATTGCCTTTTCTAATTGAAATGACATAGAAATCTGTCAGTGATCAATGGGTGGCCTTTTTCAGTAAAGCGCCTGAGTGCAGGACACTGTACAAAGCTGTTCAGTTTGTTTTGTCCATCTCTGCCAGTAATAGCTTTGTGGAGCGTGTGTTTTCACTCATGGGCAATGCATGGACTGATTAAAGAAACAGAATGCTGGTGCCCTTGGTAAAAGCTGAATTACAGTTAAAATAAATTATACCTTCACATGCTCCCAATTTCATGCCTTTGTTAAAACAAGCAACAAACTTCTTGAGGCTGCAAAGTGAAATAAAAAGTATACTTTTAAATATAAAGTGTGATCCTTCCAATCCTGACTAGAGATGATAGATGAGAGATGCTACTACTGCTATGAGCTAGTGACGTCTATGAATCACGTCAATATAAAACTGTACAGTGCAATAAACTCCTTAATTAATGTATAATGTATGTCCTTACCCTGTTGTATATGTAATACAGCAAGTGTGTGCCTGTGTTCATATATATATATATTTTTTTTTAATTGCTATTTAGTAAAGAAAGGTTGCATATTTTCGTCAGTGTGTGCTGTCCTTCTGTTTTTGCATATTTATTCATTCGTTTATTAGCTTTTGGTGACAAGGTAAGTGCACTAGGCAAGAAGCCTGCCTATTTTCAGGCACAACCCAGGAGAGTATGGGTCTATGTGACAACAGCGAATGCCTAAAGGTGATCACCGTTATCGCTCAGTCAGAGTGCTGGAAACATTTTCGCACTCTGACAACCCTGGCACATCAGGACAACGTGCATCAGGACAGGTTTTTGCTGCTTGGGGCAGCCTCACATCCCCCCACTTAAGGATTTCAACTCCGGGAGGGCATGTCAGGGGTGAACAGCAAAAAAGTAAAGGTTCAGGTGGGGCCCAATCAAATCGCACCAGCACTTGGACCCAAACTCGGTACCTCACCCACCCCAACCACTAGCCAACCCCCGATACCATGATGCAGCTCAGCCAGCTACTGCAGCACCACTCCCTACAGCCTCTCCACCCCCTCCCAGCCCAAGCTTGCCATGCTCACTCCCACTCCTCCACGCGTGTACGCATAGTGGCATCCTGTTACCCAGTTTGCCCACAGCCTCATCAGGTTGCCCTATCCTCCCATCACCGTGAGGGACTGTGCCAAGAAGGAGTCACCATTACGGATGGTGCCCTTCCCCATGCATCCACCTCACATGTTACCAGAGAGTACAGTTACAATAAATGCAGCAGAGACGACAATGACAGCAATGATGTACAAGGGTGGGATAACAATAAGAATTACCTATACAAACAGCATAAAAAACAAAGCATAGAATTAACAGCAAGAATACAAACAGGTTAGAGCAGTCATACAATTGTTGGTGAAAACTTTTACGGAGCACAAGTAAAAAGTCCAACGTAAACTATAAAAAAGACAACTAAGCACACATACTTAGAAGTCAAACAGGGATGGGCAAAAGAGCAGCTGTAGGGCAAGCAGTGGGCCCCACAGAACCTAAGTGCAGTCACAGAAGTCAGGGCATTAAGGTGGGAAACAAGAGCATGCTTAAAAGCTAGGTGAGATGAGGAGTTCTTCACATGATGGGGGAGAGAGAGTTCCAGAACCATGGAGCAAAATAAGAGAAGGCCTGCTCACCCATTTTAGTTAAGCAGTGCTGAACAGTAAGTAAGGGGAAGGCGGAGGACCTGAGGGCATGAGAATGCAAGACAGGAGTAAGCACAGCACCTAGAGCTGCATGAGATAAGTTTCCCAAATCAGTTCACTCCTCATAGACATGAGACAACCCATCCAAGTTCTGATTTTTTGCTCCAGCCCTATATAGAATTGTCATGTCATACCCCTGAAAAGCAAGATTCCATCTTAGCAATCTACCATTGTTTTTTCCACATCTGCGTCAACCAAACCAAGGGGTTGTGCTCAGTCTGTACCACAAAATGCTGCCCATACAAGCATGGCTCCAACTTCTTTAAAGCCCACACTATGGCAAGACACTCCTTTCCACAGTGGAGTATGCCTGCTCCCTGGGAAGTAACTTTTTACTCAGAATGGCTACAGGGTGATCTTTCCCTTAGCTGCATGTCTGACTCAGTACTGCCCCAATACCTACGTCTGAGGTGTCAGTCTGAACTATAAAGGGTCTGCTATAGCCAGGACTTGTCAAAACAAGAGCACTGCACAGTGCCTCCTTCAGTCTGGTAAAGGCTTCTTCACAGACTGGTCCCCAGGTAATTTTCTTTGGCATCCTTTTTCTTACCAGGTCAGATAGGAGAACAGCCAGGGTGCTGTAATTGGGTACAAATTTTCTATACTACCTTGCTGTCCCAAGAAAACTCCTGACCTGCTTCTGCGTTTCTGGTCTGGGCCATGCCTGGATTACCTCTATTTTTATTTGGTTAGGATAGAGCTGTTCTCGGCCTACCACATACTCGAGGTATGCCACTTCTCCCATGGCCACCTGGCACTTCCAGGCTTTGACAGTCAGCCCAGCCCTCTGTATCCTGCCCAGCACTTCTCTAAAGTGGGATAGGTGTTCCTCCCAGCTGGTACTAAAGATGACAATGCCATCCAGGTACCCCATGGCATACTCTTTAGCATCATTTAACACCTGGTTTACCAACCTTTGGAAAGTGCTGGGGCATTCTTCATTCCAAAAGGCATTACTTTAAATTCAAATAAGCCTATCGCAGTGATGAATGACAACTGCTCTCTAGCTCTGTCCATTAACTCTACCTGCCAATACCCCTTAGTCAGGTCAATGGTCATAAGGTAGGTCGCCCCTCCCTACCTGTCCAGAAGTTCATCTGTCCAGGCATCAGGTGGTCCTCTGACTTTGTGACTGCATTCAGTCCATGATAGTCCACACAAAAATGAGTAGAGCCATTTGGCTTGGGCACAAGGACTATGGGTGATGCCCAGGGGCTGTGGGATCTCTGGATTACCCCTAAATCCAGCATCTCCTCCACTTCCCTCCTAATGTCCTTTTGGATAGCCTCTGACACCTGATATTCTATCTGCCGTATGGGTGTCTGTGTCCCTGTCTCCACATCATGAGTCACTAAGGGGGTTAGTTCAGGCTTGGTGCTAAACACTGAGGCAAAGTCTGTTGAAACCTCCCTTACTTCCTGGATCTTGTCCGGGGCCAGCTGGGGAGACAATTTTACTGCCTCCACAAAGGACTCCTGCTTACTTTCTTCCAGCAAGTCCAAAAGGGGGTCTTCTTCATCTGTCCCCTTCCCAGGACTACACATTGCAAACACCATGTCAGCCCTATCGGCATATGGCTTCATCATGTTGACATGGTACATCCTTTCTGTCTGTCTTCTGTCAGGTAACTCTATAATATAGTTCACATCATTCACCTTCCTAACTACTTTGTACGTTCCTGCCCACTCAGCCTGCAGCTTGTCTTTCCAGACCAGAATGAGGACCCATGACTTCCAGACCCACCATGTATGAGTGAGCTCTGGCTCTGTGGTCTTACCACACTTTTTGTTTCTGTTGGGCAACTGCCAGGTTGCTTTGGACTGTCCCCATAAGTTCCTTCAGCCTTTCCTCATACTTAAGGACATAATCCACAATGGAAGTTCCTGGGTGGCGTGCTTGCCTTCCCAGTCCTGCCAGATCAAGTCTAGGGGCCCACGTACCTGGCGTCCATATAAGAGTTTGAAGGGGAAAAATCCTGTCGACTCTTGGGGCACCTTCCTGTATGCAAACAACAGGTGGGGAAGGTATTTCTCCCAGTCGCTCTCATGCTGTTCAGCAAATGCCCGGAGCATTGACTTCAGGGTACCATTGAATATCTCCACAAGGTCATTGGCTTGTGGGTGATACAGTGTTGTGCATCTCTGCACCACCCCACACTTCTCCCATAAACATTTCATCAGGTCTGAGTCGCTGACATTATGAAACCACCTCAATTGGTGATAACCTCCTGTGGAAACCCAACATGGAAGAAAATCCCAAGCAAGGCATCTACCACTTTGTCTGTCCTCAGTGAGGACAGAGTGACTGCTCCTGGGTACCGGGTGGCATAATCACCACAGTCAAGATGAATCTCTTCCCTGAGGAGCTGGGGGTATTTAAAGTCCCCACAATATCCATTCCCACCCTCTGGAATGGCTCCTCCACTATGGGCAATGGAATCAGGGTGGCTTGGGTTTTCTTGCCCACCTTCCCTATTTCTTGGCACCAGTGACAAGAGCTTCAACACTCCTTCACCTGCTGGGTGAAGTTAGGCCAATAGAAATTCTGGGCCAACTGCTGCATAGAGCACATGGTCCCCAGATGGCCAGATAAGGGAATATCATGTGCAATCTTGAGCAACTGCTCATGATACCCCTGAGGAACGACAAGCTGCCTGCCTAGCACCTCCCCCTTCTGTCTGCACAGCCTGAGTATACAAAAGTCCATATTTTCCCAATAAGCCTTATATCTGCCATCACCTACCTGTGCTCCATCAGAGTCTGCCCAAGCGCTCAGCTCCTCTAGACTAGGGTCACTTCTCTGAGCATCTGCAAACCCCTCACACATTCCCAAGGCATAGGACAGGTCCCCTTCTGTCTCTAAACTATAGTCCCTACCACTAGCATCAGGACACTCAGGATCATTGTCAATCCCAACACTCTGACAATTGGTCACCCCTCCCTCTTCAGAGTAACCCTCTGTAGCTGTGTGGTTACTTGCTATTGGGGAAATTTCTACCTCCTTTTAGTTAGTCTCCATATCAGGAGACACAGGCTGTGGAACCAGCCTCTCAGTGGTTTCCACAATGGCTTCTGTGGGGTCCATGGAACTACAGTGTTCCCTTGCCACTTGGCTATGGGTAACTGCCCCCACCGTTCCTTGTTTGAGTTTGTTGCCCAGGATCACATCCACTGCTAAGGTTTTGGCTACAGCCACCTGTTGCACAGTTCCCCCTGTTTCACCCCAGTCTAGGGGAACATTAACGAGGGGCAGTGTTTTCCCTTCACCAGTAAAGTCCTGTACAGTGATGTATTTATTGGGTATAAGCTGACCCGCTCTACTAGATCCCCCTTTACCAAGGTCAAGGATGCCCCATGTCCCTTAACCCTTGCATCTGTACACCATCCACCATGACTGGGTGCATGTGTTCCCTTATGTTCACTGTCATGCTTCTAGGGACACACAAACAACCCACTTCCTTCCTAGCCCCCTGTTGTGTATTGCTTGCCTTTTTCAGACACTGTCTGGCCATATGCCCAGTTTCTTTACACAACCAACATTAATTTCTTTTCTCAGAAAAATCTTTTCTCTGAAACCTGGGGCTAACTGGTTTTGGTGGAGGCAGTGAGGGTTTTAGCTGCCCTGAAAGCGTGCTTTTCCCTTTCTGCGCTGTCACACCCACCCCATTCACTCTCAGTGCAGGTCTGCTCTTGTCATAGCAGTCTGAGAGTTCAGCAGCCTCTTGCACTGTTTTGGGATCTCAGTCCTCCAGCCAGGTTTTCAGCTCTGCTGAGCATGCCCAGAAAAACTGTTCTAACAAAATCACATTTTTAATTTTATCAACAGAGTTTGCTTCATTTCCTTCCCACTAACGTTTTAAAAACTGATGTTGTTTCATGGCTAGCTCCTTGTAGCTCATGTCAGGGCTTCTTCTGAGCTTATAGAATTTATCTCTATATGATTCAGCAGTTCATTCAAATTTCTTTAACAGTGCAGCTTTAAGTTTGCTGTAATCAACACTGTCCTCATTGTTCATTTGACCCAATGCATCCCGAACTTTCCCGGTAAGTAGCAGGGATAGCTGGAAGCTCCAGGACTCCATAGGAATTTTAGCCTGAATACAAACTTTTTCAAAAGAATTCAAGAAAGGCATCCATATCCTCCCCCTCTTTAAATTCGGCTATTAATTTGAAATTCAGTTTGTAACCCAGTCCTGTAGTCCCAGTTAAACCCAAGCCACTTACTTGCTCTGTTGCTGCTGGTTGGAGTCGTAGCTTCGCCAATTCATGTTGCCTCTGATGCTCACGCTCCTCACGGTCAGCGTCTCGCAGTTCTTGCTCTGCCTCTCGGCATTCTTGCTCTGCCTCCCAGCATTCTCACTCTGCCTTCCTCTGTTCTTGTTCCCTCTTCTCCTCTGTAGCTTGCTGGCACTCATGCTCCTCACACTCAGCCTCCCACTGTTCATGCTCTGCCTCTTGTCTCTCTCATTCTGCTTCATGCTGTTCTAGCTCTATCTTCTCCTGGAACACCAGCTCCATTCGGCGCAACTCAATCTGCAGCCTGAGTACCTCTGGCTGCAGGATACTGGTGACCTTTTCCTATTGCTGTGGCCCTTTGCTGACAGTGGCCCTGCTGCCCTCCTCATTGGATCTCTACACTGCACTGGCCACTAGCCCATCCACATTCAAGGTTCAGTTCCTTACAGTCACTGTCTATGACTCAGTGTTCTGGGTATCTGCTACCACCAGGGCATCCACAAGGTTCTGTTTGGTGGCTTTCACCTCAAACGAGACTCCTCTGTCCCTGCACAACTGCTTTAAGTAGTCTACAGTGTGCCTGCTGTAGTTGGAAGCCAACCTCTTCCCTAACTACGGCTACTCTGACTTGCACTTTAGAAAAAAAATTAAAACAGGTAGGAACTTGACTGTAAGCCAAGTGATATAGTTCTGTTTCCTTTTAAAAATAAATCACTGCCTTTTTCTTTCTTTTCAAGTGAGCTAACAAACTGAATAATAAAAACTTGTAATACCAAACTTATGCACACCGCTGCCAACCAATCTGTCACAACCCCACTCAGCAGGTCAGGCCCTCTGCTCCCATAGTGCCAACCTCCAAGTGCAGTATTGTGAACAGTTAACAGAACAGGGTAACCCTCCTGTCTGTTTTGTGGGTTTGAATCAACCTTTGGTCTCAAGTTCTTGGAGGGATTCAAACTGTAAACCTCTTGCTAACATACCCAATGTACAGGCTCAGATAATTCTGCTCTTCAGGGGCCAGATATCTTTCACCTATGGGCACCTAACCAGGTGTACAAAATGAACCCTTAAAAACTCTATTAAAGACCTCAGAATAAACTCTTACCTTTTCCCAGTTTGGTATTACCATTAAACTATGCACAGTGTCACTGTAACCACATATGCGTCACTTGTCAAAGAAAGAATTTCAAAGGCACACCAAGTAGTCTCTAAAATGAGATGTTTACTTAAAAATAGATAAAAACTTGAGCCTGTCTTCTCCATGATGTCACCTAGCTCCTCCTTTGTTTATTAAAAATCATACAAACAGGATGTCTTGTGTCAGGAGGTAAATTTATAGGTGACATCAGCAAAAAAAGTGTTTCCCCATATGACTTCCCAATTAAGTCTGTAATTTTCCAAGTCCTTTCTTTCATCCATGAGCAGCATCCTGCTCTTCACAGACATCAAAGAGCATTTATGACATAGCACCTAAGTGATATAACCTATATTCTTCCTCTAAACATCATAAAAGTTTATGATTTTCAGCCTAGCAGCTGGCAGCTACAATTAAGTCAGATAAACAGGAGATCCTTAATTTAGGTCTCTTCTAGCCTTTAATTATCTCCTGGCTTTTATCTTTTAACTGAAACAGCATGTCTCATGAGAGACACTCAATAACACATTTTTATATTACAAAAAGCATAGATTAATCAGAACCAGCTGTATAAGCATCACAGTTGTTACATGTAATATCCCGTCCATGGAGAACCACAGCATTGGCATGAGAAAGGATAGGGAGAGTAAAAATCAGTCACGGTAGTAACACACCCCTCGCAACAGCAGTCCTAGCAGCTGAAGTAAGAGAATGGCACATTCTGTAGGCCACACTAGTCTTGGAGTTGACTGAGTAACATACCTCCTTGATATGCACAGTGAAATCAAGTGCTGGGTCAAGCATTACCCCTAGGTATTTGAAAGATGATATGTTAGAGACTGGAGACCCATCACATCCGTGGACCAGAAGCTTAGGGGCCAGAGTCAGTAGCCATCTGGAGGAAACCAAATAACAATGCCTGGGTCTTAGATAAGTTTAAGATTTGGTAATTGGTGGTGAACCAGTATTGGAGGCTCTGAAAAGCAGCCGACAATTGTTGATTTATGTCTGTGATAGACTTAGAGGTGGAGTAAAGTACAAGATTGTCCGCATATAGGATGGAATTGCAGAGTGAAGAAAAGTTGTGGATATCATTAAGAAAAAGAGAAAAGTGAAGAGGCCCTAGGATTGAACCCTGGGGGACACCTGAGGTGACTGAGGCAGGGACAGAGAGCAACTTACCGAAGGAGACAGTCTGTGATTGATTTTCAAGATAGCTGGAGAACCAGGATAGGGTGGATACACAGAATCCGAGTAACTGCAGTTTATCCAGTAGGAGGGGCGATGTACCATGTCAAATGCTTTGGAGAGATCAATGAACACTGCTCCAGTGAGTAAGCCTTTATCTATATTGCATTTACGTCGCTGGTGAAGAGGGTAACAGCAGTGGTAGTACTGTGCCTAGCCCTAAAGCCATGCTGTATAGGGGACTGAAGGTTGGAGTGGAGTAAGTACTGAGAGACCTGCTGGTGCACTACTTTTTCCAGCAGCTTACTGAGCTTGGGCAGGAGTGAAATTGGATGATAGTCAGAAAGGATTTTGGGATAACCTTTCTTAAAAACAGGTATAGTTCTGGCAGTTTTCCAGGCAGATGGGACAGTGGCTGAGCAGACTGAGAGATTGAAAAGCCTAGTAACCTGGCTCAGCGAGACAAGAGGCGAACTGCCTAAGTATCCTAGGATTGATACCATCAGGACCTGCACTGCCATGAGCAGGAATAGTCTTAAGTAACTTAAAGACTTCCTAGCACATAATGGTGGCCAGCAACAAGAGTAGCAGGAACAGATGCTTGGGAAGAGGGGGTGGCCAAGGGAAAAATGGGGGGAAGGGAAGGAAAGGGGTGGGAAGGGTGGAAAAGAGGGCACTGATAGGCAGTGGCTATAGTGAGAGGATTATTACAGTGGATATATTTTATGAGCATATCACTTGGAGTCAGAGTCTTGTTATTCCCCAGAATTTCCTTTATTTGAGACCAGTAGTGCTTGGGGTTTGAGGCAGAGGTGTTGAGTAGTTTAAGGTAGCACGTATTCTTGACATGGCGGATCTCCTTCTTACAAGAGTTGCACAATGACCTGTAGGCATTGAAATCAGCTTGAAGAGACGAGAACTTCCAAACCAATCAGAGTTTATCCCTTTGTTTCAGCAGCTGGAGTAGTGGGCACTTGAGCCATTTAGTGACCCGCTTTTACCCTGTGTGTGGTTACTGGTATGTGCAGGTTCTGAAGAGAGATAGAAGGGTTGCATTGAAATACTCAGTCGCGCAGTTGATGTCATTGGAAGTGTAAAGAGGGGACCAGTCAACAAAGTTTCGATCACGCAAGAAAGCAGCAGGGTTGAGGTTAGAGAAGTTGGAAAAATATAGTAATTTGGAGGGTTAGGAGGGAGGTGAGGAGTCCCAAAAACAGAAAACTAAGCAGTGGTTACTGATAGAGTCAGGAAGAACACCGGCATTAGGGAAGTTCTCCTTAGTGTTATTCAGGATCCAATCTAATAAAGTGTTGGAGGAGCCTTGATGAGAGATTCTAGTGGGAACTTGGATTCATTGAGCAAGGTTGGCCTTGCTAGTAATGGATAATAGTAGAGAGGACTGAGGCCCGGCCGGGTCCAGATTAAAGTCACCCAAGCAGATTACCTCATTTTTCCCAGACACAGTCGGTACATATGCAATAAATTCCTTGAAACCTAGTCTGGAGTGGAAAATAGGTATATAAACACAGAAGATGTGTAGAATGTTGACACCTCCAGCACAAGGCAGGAGTGAAGGACCTCACAGTTAGCCAGGGAGGGGACCTGTATGATAGAGCTGTTCAGTTGGGATTTGTAGTAAAGGGCCAAGGCCTCGCCTCTTTTAGAGCTAAGGCAATCAGCCCAGAGTATATTGTAGCCTGGAATGGAGCAGTGGCAGTCTACCATAGATGGCCTCTGCCAAGTTTCTGAAAGGGCTAGGATGTCAGGGTTATTAACGCATACTCAAGCCTCAAGATCTGGGAGGTTGGCAGTGAGGCTCCTTATGTTAAGGTGAGCAAAGGTGAGATAGGAAGATTGTGGCAGACAATAATCAGGTGAGACTGGAAAGAATTAGTAACAACAGTAATGACAGGGTTGGTTTCAATATCACCAGCTAGGGAAAGGGACAGGGTAATAATCCATAGCATTGCAGTCAACATTGCCCAAGATGCACATGCAGGGAAGATAGAGAACCTCCTTGAAATATAACTAAACAAGACCCCTAGATATCTGTTGCTGTGCCCTGGCAGAGGTGAAGGATAAGGGTCAGACAGTTTCAGTAGGTTGGAGTAGGAGAAGTTGACAAGAGAATAAGAATGGCAGTTTGAGAGAGGTACAGGAGGAACAACAGAGAAGTCAAGAAGAAATAGCAATGAGAGTGCCAGCAGGAGGGGGCATAAAACTTTCAAATACATGGTGGCAAAGGTGTGAAGGTAGTGAAAGGTTAGGAAGGAGAGGATAGAGACAGAAAAGGAGAGGCAGGTAGAGAGAACAAAAAGGAATGATTTTAGACGTAGAAGAATCAGACTAACTAAGAAACAGAAATGACAGCATGCAATGTGACCCAGTGAAAAGGTACAGCAGTTATAGGAAGAAGCAGTGTACTGAGAAGCAGCAGCAGAGCAGGAAAGTAGGGACCTAGGTTAGGAGGAGGCAGAGCCAAATATCACCACCAGAAGAGGACAGCAAGAGTTGATGTTCTTGAGAGAACTAAGGTAAAGAAAGCAAGGGATGACCTCTAGTGAGGAAGAAAGATAAGGAGCAAACGAGAAACTTGAGAGTTAGAAATATTGCCCTCATGAGACCTTCTGTCTATAAGTGTAACACCAGCTAAGAGTGGGAGGGTATTGGGGGGTGGGCGGGGAGCAGGCACACAGTGACTGTGGGGATGCAGCCTGGCAGCTGACCCAACAATAAAGCAGAGGGCCAGTGAGTGAAGCACCCTGCTAACAGTAGAAAACTCCACCCACCTGCACAGAAATAAAACCGAATAGCTTCAGCCTGTTCAGAAAAAGCCACGAAGCTGCAGCCTGTACAGAAAATTAACTTTAAAGCTTATAGCAGATTTTCCAAAATGATTCAGTGCTTAGGCAGATGCAGCAGGGCTAGAGTAAAACGGAATGGTGGTGGCAGCAATTAAGTCTGCTCACTGT
The DNA here is from genome assembly GCA_016271365.2 of Neoceratodus forsteri. Lineage (NCBI taxonomy): Eukaryota > Metazoa > Chordata > Ceratodontiformes > Ceratodontidae > Neoceratodus > Neoceratodus forsteri. The sequence goes on from CM028132.1 coordinate 504,705,896, forward strand.
TTTAAAGCTTTTCCTGTAATTTAAAAAAAAATCAAATCTTCCAGCAGGTTAGTTCAAGAGTCTGGAGAAATGCACTAAGCAGAAATATAGCTGGTTTCAGCCAGGATGCCCCCAAGAGTGAGTTTCAGGTCACGATAAAAAAAGTGCCAAGTTTGACGTGAGTAGAACAAAGGATTCAGAAGCATGGTCATGATTGTACCTGGGCAGTTGTTGGCAGGGTGGGTGGGAGCAGCTCCATGGGCAGTCCGGCCCCAGGTGTGGTCTGGGCAGTTGTCGGCAGGGTGGGCAGAAGCAGCTCCATGGGCAGTCCGGCCCCAGGGGTGGTCTGGGCAGTTGTCAGTAGGGCAGGCGGAAGCAGCTCTGTGGGCAGTCTGGCCCCAGGGCTGGCCTGGACAGTTGTCAGCAGGGAGGGCTGGAGCAGCTCCGCGGGCAGTCTGGCCCCAGTATATATAAAATAATTTTTTAATTAATGCAGTTACTTTTCTTTTGTGTATTGTAATATTGCAATTTGTCAAAGTCTTGCACCACTGCTTGTGGTTTTACCTAATGCAGTTGACTTGTTTTGCACAGCTTTGATTGCTTGTAAATAATAATAAAGAAAGTTTGCGCATTTTCATTATCAGTGTGTGTGTGTGTGTGGCATGTGTTCTTCTTCTTAAAATCATTAAGATAATATAAATTTGAAGTGCCCCACCACAATAAGAGACCAGTTAGGCATTGTTTTTCAAAACCACCCCAACATCAGTTTAGGACAGGTGACTGCCTGAAATTTGACAGGCCATGTGACACGAACAAGAAAGGGTGTGTGGCCAGTGACAAAGGGGCAGGGCTAGAGGTGGGTCAGGGTGGAGCTTATCAGTCAGGTATTGGCACAATTCAAATGTGGCCACCCTACAGTCAACACTGCTCCATGATGTGGCCTGCTATCTGAAAGAAGTGAGTTTACCTTGTTGCCTGGAAACCAAGGAAACAGTAGTGAGCAGGGGCTTCTGGAGTGAACTATCTGAAACTTTATAGTTCAATAATGTTTTGGGCTGGTCCGGTGGCATTGATACTTAAGGCGCTGAATGCCACACCTCATGGCATGCTAGCAACCCGAGTTCAGATGCGAGCCCTGTTCGCCAGGGGTTGGCAGGGGAGTGATGGGATCAAGCATCTGGAGGACTGCTCTCCCATCCCAGGGAGGGATCCAGGGAACCACTGCTCTGTAGTGGCCCCTAGTAATGACCGGGAGCACTACTAGAGTGGTGCAAGCAAGGGTTGGAGTGCAGCAGAAGTTGATGCATTAGTGCCTGATGTCATTGCATGCTCGCACTCCAGGGACACAAACAAGGAGGAAAATGGCAACACAAGTCCATGGCAGCTTGATGGATGCAGCTTCACTGGCCAGTGAATGCCTGAACTGAGGCGTGTGTCGGTATTGGATCCTGGCCGGGCACAGGGGCATAGGGTAAGCCCCTCTCGACAGTACAGCTGCATATGCCATCTGGCTACATCCAACTTCCGGGTCAGCAGTGAGGAGGAGCGGTGGCTGGAGGTGAGTAGGGCTGTGGCTGCAAAAGGAGGATAAAAATAGTGGTTAAAAAAATAGTTCAATAATGTTTCCATTGAAGCAGTCTTGCTCTACATCAAACCAGGATAAGCCCTGAAAGAGCTCTCCAGATATGAGAACTGAATGCATTGTTGGTAAGGAGCATTCTAACACCAAACCACTGGAGGTAATGGTGTTTGGGGTTAACCAGGATGTGCTGGAAGCTATCTGTATGTCCAGCAGAAACAGCTAGTGCTGGGGAAGTGACTAGGTAGGGACCCCAGAGGCTATCCAGATTCTCTTTTTTTCTTGAAAAAACATAGAGTTCCACACCTCCCAAGGAGGTGGACTGGTTGCTACTAGAAACTCTAAAAAGGGACACCAGAGGGAATGCACTGCAGAAGGGTTTCCAAACAACTGTTCAAGAGCAAGAGAGATGGAGCCTGAACTGTGGAGCACATTGATAAAGTCTATTTAGAGAATAAGAATAGACTAGTCCTTAGTGCTGCATAAGTCTTGTCTACTTGGTACAGCAGAAGAAAGACAGTCTGATCCAAGCAGCCCATGGAAAATATTAATATAGGCCAATTGCAGACACAGGACACAGGCATGCTAGGCACACTATCTCACCAGTTGAAAGCACCTTCCCTGGTCAAAGCCACTGACTCAGACATATAAGAGTTCTGAGCAATGCTAAGCAAGAAATCCTCCTGATGTGCCTTGGCAAGGAAGGGTTGACTCCAGCATCTCAGGCAGAGGATACTCAATATCATTGCTGGAGATCACCAATAATGAAGTGGACAGGAAGGTACTTCCTCAAGGATGGTACCGAAACAGTGTTGGTCTTGATGTCTCTGGTGATGTCTGCACCATGAAGACCCTGAAGGGTCCAGTCTCAGTGCCAAGCAATGCACTGGATGCAACACTGGTGGCCCAGTCAGCCCCATGTAGAGGTCCATCTTATGCACCAGGGTGTGGATAGTGATGAGGATGGCACAGTCACAAGTGCCTGGGCCACTTCAAAAAGATCCAACCTCAGCACCAAGCGTGGCACAGAATGAGCCACTGAGCATCACACCAGTGCCACAGATGGCCCTGTACAGATGTCTGTCTACAGCACCATGTTCAAGAATGACACCAATGCAGCACAAAGCTGGCCCTGAGAGGCTCAGGCTCAACAGAGGGTATGGCACAGCACACGGCACTGGTGTCACAGATAGTCCCATACAGAAATCTCCCTCTGCACCAACGGTGTATTCAGTTGTGAAGGTGATACCAACAGAATCGTTCAGCACAAAGGCCAGTACCAACAGAGTCAGGCTCAATGGTGTTACCATACAGGGTAGCACCAGACCTAGAACCAGAGTCAGCATCAGCATGCCTGTGCCATTGTCAAAATAAAAATGGCAATATATACAGTATCCCCTTTTGTGTATCCTGTTCTGTGACTGGACAGATAACATTTATATTGACAATCCATTTAAGATCAAGACAAGTTCACTCTCAGAAGATCAAGACAAGTTCCCTCTCAGAACTCAGTCCACACTGCTACCATTTTTCACAATCTTTCAGATGCCTGAATGGCCACATTGATGTACTGCTCCCACTCAGCTTGACTCTTACTCTGGGTATCTTTATGTCAGAATCCAACTACAGCCACTGTTCAAACAGTACACTGACCATTCCAAAGGGCAAATGACCCCCCTTAGTCAAAGCTGAGAACACTGTGCTTAGATAGCTTAATAGCCTGTCTCTTTGGAAATGGATAATGGACTTGCCAATGATCCCAGGTTATCTATACATGAAAAACTCAGTCACAGGAGGCATGAAGTAAATAACAATAACATTTAATATTCCACAATATTTACATAGGGTAAATGACTACACATGCTAAAGACTATGGAGTATACAGTACACTACAGAAATGGAAAACAAAACATTTGAAAAGACAGAAATCACACAGAATAGCCTAACTAAGCTCTTACTAATTTCTAAGTGAAAGTAAAAGCTTACACCTTACTGGGATTTTGTGAGCTATGGCAGACTTCAACATGTAATGTTAAAAGTTCAGTGTCTCAACATTAACTGACTCACTCAAAGTAAAACAAGACAGAAATGCCTTCAGCACACTGGCCCACTTGCCTGCATCATCAGTCTTGCCACTCTGACATCACACCCACCCCTGACACTCCCCTTATCTAAGAGCCAACCTCCCCAAGAAAACTAGTCTGAGCTGTTTTGTGTATTCACGCATGCTTGCCTTGTTATCATGACTGCTCAGCAGGGAGCATCTCACTTTGGCTTGGCCACTGTTTACACAAAAAGAAATCACAGTCTTTAAATGAAAGGAACTCTGCTGTCCTTCTGTTGTTACTTAAAACAAAGGGTCTTGAGAAGTAAGGCTCTTGGCTCCCCACACCCAACTTGCTCCAACTGGGGACAGCAAATCTGAAAAAATATATAATCACAGTCACCACCTACCTTCCACATCAATTAAAATATTTTACAAAGAAAATATATAATACAATTAAAAAAAAATCCTGGGTGTTACTAGTGTACTTATGCATGGGATACCTCTTGTCATCTTGTTTATAAATTTTTTGGGATTTTCACCTAGTATACATTCAATCCTGACATATTACAGTAAACAGAAAAGCATTTTTGTAGTATATGGAAAACATATCTGTAATAATTCTAGCAGCCTTGTCACTGATCCCATGGAGCTTCTGCAGGTCTTTACCTTATGATGCCTATTAAGATGCTTCTTGACAGGCTCACTGTCTACGTATCACGTTATTTTCACTGTCTGTTCTCCAGTAGCGGCTCTAGCCACAAATGGTTACCAGGGCACAGCTGGGGCACAACCGATGGCAGCCAGGGCACTGATGTAGTGTTACTATGGGGGAAGCTCTGCAACGTATGGGGCACCAACTGGGGCACAGCATTTTTTTAACGGGGCACGTGCCCTGGCGGGCCCTGGTGTAGAGCCGCCACTGCTGTTCGCACTTACTGTAAACAAAACATGAAAACTGTGTTTGTTTCATTTTACAAAGGGAAACCTTTTATTGCTGTGGCATATATGTGTACAATTTTTAGTTAATAATGCAAGTTCAGTAATGTGCATTTATTCTAATGCTGCATTCAACAGCTGACTCTTACCAAATGACAGACTGTAACTTAAGAGTGAATTCTATTGAAGGCTAGATGTGCTGTAGTTTATGGATCATTCTGTGAAGTGTCTGGCATTCCTATGCTCGAGAGGTGTTGCCTCTGACAAACAGAGCCTTTGGCCTTTGCAGGGGCGCACTATGAATGGGATCAGAGACAGGAAATGAACTTTCATCCTGTGTCACATCAGATAATGTCAAACACAACCATGGTTCTTGACAGATTTAGTTAGTCAGTTGGTTAATTAGTTAGGTAGTTAGCTGTGTGTGTATGTATATACTGTATTTATTGATTGATTAGATGATTCAAATGATGCCTTTAAGCACAGATTTCCTTTAATCTTTGCAAATAAAATGTGCTTATTTCAAGGGCTGCATGTCTGTTGAGGATACAGAACAAAGCAGGGGACAGTTCTGAAGTGGTCAGGCTATCTGGTGGAGAAAGAAAGAGACAGGGAACTAGCACAAACAGAGTCAGTAATTCAAAGCTTGTGGATAGTGGGAAGGATTTTTATTCTGAGCTCCAGTGGAAAGAAATAATCACCCATTTTCTATTTGCTAAGTAAGATTTATGTGTCCAAGTGTCAGCCAAAGCCAGTCTAGACATAGGTACTTGTGTCTACTGTTTTAAACCTTTATTTTTATTAAACTGTATTTCATATGTTTTTTCCTAATTTCACTGTTTAATTTTGTTTATTTGGGAATATATCTTGAAAATAAACAACACTATTTATTAGGATATAAGTGACTGGGTGTGTATAGTGAAAGGGATATTTTGTGGATCCTTTAGCTATCCACCCTGTTGAAGAGACATGCTAGCATAGCTAATCTGAGCTATGTAATCCTTCCTAATACTGGAAAGTAAAGAGGTAAAGAGTGGAAAATAAGACTGCAAGGTCTTCACCTGAGGTTCAAGCAGTCAGTCTTTGCTTAAACAAAGGGACAAGTGACTTGGCTCACCAGTCCAGGTGTCTGGGGCATGACAACTATGCAGTGGGGTGAGTGTGGGTGCAAGACACAGAAAACAGTGAACTATGGTAGAGGTCTGTGACAAGCTGGTGCGAGGGGGTTGTGGGCAGTGTTTCAAGTGACAATTGTTATTGTTCAATATTATCACAGGGCTAATTGCTGTTGTTTAGTATTATCACAGGGCAGAGTGCATTTTGTGACAGACCAATATGGCAATCAAGATTTTGAAAAACATTTTATGTACAACATAATCACTTTCTGTATTTTATTGAGCAGGTTGGTGTAATAAAAGTGACAGAATTATATAAAATCAATTAAAGGGGCAGAAATATGTACCCTCTTTATGCAGACTAATTAGCACTATGAAGGCAGTGTGTATTATAATTTTGTTTATTATTACATGGCACCCTCTATTTCTATTCTAAGCTGCTCCCTCTGTGCTATTCTCCGAGAGCTAACACTGGGATGTCAGCTCCCAGCTGGGCTCTATCTGGTGTACAACCTCCTCCCCTCTCCTACTGTTAGGATGAGCTAAACCTAAAAGGCAGAAATGGCTGCAACATGTACCTTCACCAAAGAGTAGTGGAGACCAGAGTCTGACAGGGACATGAGGCAATCAGAAACATGCTGGACATTAAAAGGGATCCAGAAAGTGAGATGCATGTTAAATACTGAAACATTTCTATTTAAGGGAATTTGTGTGCAACTTAGATGGCTTCCTATCTACCAAGAGAATGTCTGAGACAGCAGGGGAAATCACACACTTTGCCTGTTCTACATCTTTAAGAGCCAGAAATGCAGGCGCCATGCCAAAGAGTTTTGGTGTAATATGCTGCCATGGTCCTACTTGTAGGGCCATGTTGCTACATATGAAAGACAGAAATGGCTGCAAGACATGCCTTCACTAATGAGTACTGAAAACCAGAGTCCTTTAGGGACCGGAGGTAGTCTAAAACACATTAGACAAGAAAAGAGGTCCAGAGAATGTCCAAAACAGTGGTGGAAATTACTAACTAGTGTCACAAACCCACTCAGCAGGTTATGCCCTCTGCTCCCACAGTGCTAACTTCAGAATGCAGTATTGTGAACAGGAAACAAAACAGGGCAACCCTCCTGTCTGCTTGTGGGTCTGAATCACCTTTGGTCTCAAGTTCTGGGGGCATTCAAACTGTGAAGCTTATGCTAGTGTACCCAAATGTACAGGCTCAGATAATTCTGATCTTCAGGGAATACCAGATATCTTTCTCCTAAGGACACCTAACCAGGTATCCAAAATTAACCCTAAAAACTCTATGAAAATACCTTAGGCATTTCTCACCTTTTTCCAGTTCAGTAACACCATTAAGCTTATGAACAGTTGTCAACTTTAATCATCTATACTTCACATGCAAAAGAAAAAATTTCAAAGGCACACCAGGCAGTCTCTTTAGTATAAGAGGTTTACTTAAAAATGGATAAAAATATGTAAAATGTAAACACAGAACAATATATCACAAAGCATACAATCACTTAAAAGAAAACAAGGAAAAAGTACAAACATAAACTCCTACCACAATACAATTAGACTTCTCTAGCTAATGTATTATGTTCTTACAGTGCTTATAGTTAGATGTTGTTTCTAAGAGCTCACAAAGAAATATGTGTCTAAAGATCAGACACAGAATAGCTTAAACTGTCTCTCAAACACACCCCTTCCATGATGTCACCTAGCTCCTCCTTGTTAAATATAAAAAAAATAATACACACATGTCTTATCAGGAGGTATATTAAATAAGGTGACATCAGCAAAGACTCATTTCCCAATATGACTCTTTGATCTTGAGTGGTTTCCTGCTTCCCCAAGGATCAAAGGATAGTTTAGTTTCTCAACTTCAAAGGCAGGAGGCCATAAAATGCAACTCCTCTAACGTCATAAAAGTTTAAAATCCCTATATCCTGGCAGCTGATCAACTCCAATTAAGTCAGATAAACAGGCGACCCTTAATTATGTCTCTCTAGTCTTTAATTACCTTTTGGTTTCAGGTTAACATTCTATAGCAGAACCTTGGGGGGGGTCATCCCAGGACCACAGGATGTCTCATGACAGACAATCACACACTACATTTTTATATTACAAAATCATAGAACAATCATAACCAGCTGGCTCACAACCAGGACAGTTCTACATTTTTAGGAACCAGGCATGTAGGTCCAGTGCTGAATGCTTTGGGTGTAATACACAGTCATGGTCCTGAAAAAGGAGATCCACTTGTGAAAGAAGGGAGATCAGAAGTTTGATTTCTATATGGTGTAGCAGTGGAAACCACATTTGTCTGGATCAGAATAGACTGACCAGAATTAGAGTGGTTGGCTTCACCCTGAGCTTCACCAATACCCTCTAAAACAGGGAGATAAGTGGGAATACAATAAACATAAAAGAGGGAAGACAAAGGGACCTCCGCTGCCAGGAGAGGGACAATGAGTTTCACCAACAACTTCAGGCCCAGGAGCAAGTAAACAAAAACAAAGCAGTTTTGCATTATGTTGGGATATAAAAAGGTCCATCTTCGTTTGACCCAAATGAGAAAAGAGCTCAGTAACCATGATGTCCAGTAGCTTCTGCTTATCTGACAGAGCAACTGACCTGTAGAGCATCTGTCAGGATGTTTAGAAAGTCATATGAAACAGTCATCACTATGTGCATGTCAAGTGCCAGACCCCACTTCCAACCCTCATTATTTCTCTGCAAAAATGTAGGAGTGCGTACTCCCTTGCTTGATGAAGGTAATACATGACACATTGATTGTCCATCCACACCAGAAGGGGACAGCCCTGAATGTGTGGTGTGCAAGCCTGGATGCTGAGAAAAACAGTTCTCATCACCAGAATGTTGATGTGCAGAGAGTGGTTTGACATAGTCCTAACACCCTGGATCTGTAAGGAACCCAGGTAGGTACTGGCCACCCAACCCATCCTGGAGGAGTCCAGGGTGAGAACTAACTGAGGAGAAGGACAAGAAGGATCACTCATAAAAGATAGAAGTAGTCTTATCACCAGAAAAGATTGCTCTATAATGGTGACATGAAACAAACCAGGTGATCCAATGGCTAAATAGCCTGGGCCACTGGACATGCAGTATTCACAGGGGAATCCACATCTGGAGATGGGGCAGTGGGACAGCCAAGAAGGCAGCAGCTATGAAGCCCAGTAATCCAAGCATGGATTTGGCAATAAGCAAAGCACTGCTGGCAACCATGCCTGCCTTATCAATCAGGGCAGAGACACAGTTCTCTGCAAGGAATGCCATAGCCTGTGTGGTATCCAGGGCTGCACCTATAAACTGTAGTTGCTGGCACAGGATCAGCACTGACTTGATTTATTGACCAGAATCCCCAGCAGGTCAATCACCTAACAAGTCTGGTGCAAAGACTGTATCATTAGATCATTGGTGAAGACCTTCCAAGTATTGAAATGTATACATGGTCTCTCAATGGAGGGCTGTAACTACCACAGAAAAGCGTTTGGTAAAGACCCTCTACACTGAGGACAACCCAAAGGGCAAGACACAAAATGATGTTGTTTTTTTTTTTCTCCCCTGGTAAAGGTGATTGTGTTAGTTGATAATCATGGCACTCAAGTCATTAAATTATGGATTTTAGCCCACCTGATAGGCTAATGATGCACATGTGACCCAGGATCAAATTTCACAGTACACCTTGGTCCCAGGAGTCCCTGCTCCTCACTTCGATTCTTCTATAGCTGAAACAAAGTTATTTACACAGACATGCCGCTTTGAACCATTAAATTAATAAAAATACTTGTGAGATAAAGAAAGGTCCCATCAAATACCATTTATTTCCCTATTAATACAATTCTAAAACTCAGTCATCTATTGTGACTGACAGAGGGGAGACTCATTCATAACTAACATGTCTACTAAGGTAAAAGGATACCTCACTCAGCTACATGTGTGGGCACTATTCCTAGACAGTTCCATAATTGGTAAGTAAAACTATTGTAAACAATTCAAGTCCACTTCTTTTTCTAACCTAAAATATTCTTTCCACTCTGATGGGAGGGCCATGGAGTGCCATGGATATCAACTAACACAATCACCTTTACCAGGTGAGTAAACACCAATTGTGTTATGTTGTATATCCATGGCACCAGTCATTACATCATGGGTTTCATTAAACAGAAGTACCATTCCCATCAGGGTGGGAAAGAGTGATCAAAGAGTGGCTAGATGTACTGGCTGCTGAGAGAACTTTGCAAATGAGGCCCCTTGTTTGTATAAAGCTTTGAGCCTGTAATGCCTTGCAAAGGTATGAATGGGAGTCCATGTTGCTGCCCAGCAAATATCCTCAGTAAAAACATTTGCCTTTTCAGCCAGGAGGTGGCCACCGCCCTGGTTGAGTGTGCTTCAATGCCTTCTGGCAGGATGAGGTTTCTTGCCTTGTATGCCTCTTGAATTGTTCTCTTTATCCAGCTGGCAATCACAGTTTGGAGGCTGACATGCCCTGATTTTGTCACTTCGCAATGATGAACAGTCTTTCAGTCTTGTGTATTGGTTGTGTTCTTGTGATATATGTCGCCAGGGTGCTCCTAATGTCCAAGTGACATGGAATGCAATTGTCTCCTTGCTCCTCATTCTCATATAGAGTTGGAAGTTCAATTGTTTGATCCCTGTGAAACAGGGCAGCAATCTTAGGTTAGAACGTGGGTACTGTCCTAAGGGATACCCCTTCGGGAGTGAAGACAGTACAGGGTTCTTTACAGGGCAGTACCCCTTGCTTATCCTTTGAGCTAGCATATGACCAGAAGGAAACAAGTCTTTAAGCCCACCCAGTACAACTGTGTCTCAAGGAAATGTTCAAAAGGGGAACTACTCAGTGCCTCAAGGACTAGGGTTAAGTCCCAAGGGGCTATGGGTGATCTGGTTCGGGGTCAGATTACCTTGACTACTCTTAGGAATCTAACCACATCGGGGTGAGAGCCTGGACTATATTGTCCAATTGGACCCAGAGCCACTCCTATAGCTGAAGTTGTACCCAGAGTGATGAGTGGACTAGACCTTTGTCCTGACCATGCTGCAAGTATAGCAGAATGGTAGACATGCTGGCTTTTTCTGACTCCATGTCCCTTGTTTGGCACCAGGCTGAGAAAAGGCTCCACTGTTGGCCGTATGTGGATGTGATGGATGACCTCCTGGATTGCAGCATGGTTGAGATGACTGAGGCATGGTAACCCGCCTTTAGCAATCTCTGCTTCTCAGGAGCCAAGCCAACAATTTCAGGGTCTCTAGGGTCAGATGGGTCATTGGACCCTGGATTAATATGTTGACCATGAAAGGCAGACTCCATCTGTCTACTGTCATGGCCATTGCCACTGAGAACCATGCTCTCTGAGGCCAGTAGGGATCCACTAGAATGATGAGCCTCTGAGACTGTCGGATTTTGGATATGACTTGTGAAATCATGGGAATGGGAGGGAACACATATGCCTGATCCAGTGTCCAGTCCTGGGACAGTGCATTGACCCCCTTGGATTGCTGTTCCCTATATCTGGAGTGGAACCCATCCACTTGAGAGTTTGCCCTGGTGCCCATTAGGTCCATGAAAATGGGCCCCCATCTCTTCTGGAGCCTCCAGAATATGTCTAGGTGTAGTTGCCACTCTCCCAGGTGCACCTGCTGTCGGTTGAGTCAATCTGCCCTGACATTTAGTTTGCCAGCTAAGTGGATGGTGCTGACATCAGCAAGACTGGCCTGAGCCCAAGTCATTACCCTCGTTACCTCTCTCTGCATGGCTCTGCTCCTGGTTCCCCGTTTGGTGATGTAAGCTACAGTGACCTGATTGTCAGACCGTACAAGCACCAATTGACCGGTGATGGTCTACTTGAATGCCCTCAGAGCATGATACACCACTCTCATCTGCAGGACATTTATGGACAACCTGGACTCTGATGTTGACCAGTGGCCTTGGTCTGTTAAGGAGTTCATGCATGCTCCCCACCCAATCAGAATGGCGTCTGTCTCTAGGGTGCCTCCGCAGGACAGTTCCAGAGGAGTGCCTCATACGAGATTGTGTCTGATGGTCCACCAGCTCAGGGATGGCCTCACTGCTAATGGTAGAGCTATTTTGAAGTTGATAATGTCGTTTTAATATGCTGTGGATCTCATTGTAAATGAGTGTATCTCAATCGAGTTAATCCCAATTCATGTGAACTTATATGGATAAAATATTTTAATACTACATCTTGATTCCCAGGTTCTCTTCAGATGGAGAACCCTAAGTTAGAAGATAGTTCTGGAGTGACCTCATGTTCTACCTGGCCCATGGGACCAGGTCGATGCATGAGGCCATGCAACCCAGCACTTGAGCTATTTTGCCCAATGGTTGGGAGCCTGTTGGCCCTTAGTGTCCAGACTCAGCCGATTATGTTCTCCACCTGTTTTAGGGATGGCCTTGCCCTCCCATCTGACATGTTTATCTCTGCTCCCAGGTGCTCTAACTGTTGGGTCTGGGTAAGAGAACTCTTGGCATGGTTGACAACCCAACTGTGATCCACTAGGGCCTGTAAGGCTAGCTGCGTGCTCATCTGTGACTGGATTCTAGTCCGGACTGTATTAGCCAGTCATCCAGGTATGGAATGATGTTCATGCCTTGCTCTCATAGGTGAGCTGCAAAGTTGATAGAGACCTTTGTATATACCATTGGTGCTGACGCTAGGCCGAAGGGTAGAGCCTGGTACGGGAAACACTGTCCTAGAATGTGGAACCTCAGGTACTGCCGATGACTTGGCCAGATTGAAATGTAGAGATAAGCATCTTTTAGATTGATAGAAGTCAGGTAGCCTCCTACCCTGATGCTCCTGTGGGTCGATCTTAGGGTCTCAGTTTTGAATTTGTGGATAACAACATATTCGTTTAGGAATTTTAGATCTAATATGGGACAGTGACCTCCGTTCATTTTGGGCACCAGGAAGAACACAGAGTAAATTCCTTGCCCCTGTTCAGCTTCTAGGAAAATCTGAATGGCCTTGTTCTGAATCGAGACCTGCACTATTCGCTGGACTTGATGGGCAGACGCTTTTCTTTTTGACACTGGGAACTGAATAAATCTGTGACTTTCTGGTCTCTGTGTTAGCTTTATCGCATATCCTTGTGATACTACCTCCAGGACCCACTTGTCTGAGGTCATGAGGTGCCATTGATTTTTGGAACAGAAAGACTCTTTTTCCCACTGAGAGGTAATGATATTTCTGAGTGACCCAAGTGGATGGGGGGAGGTATGTGGAGGTAGTCATTGCTGTTTGTTCCTTCCTCCACGGCCTCTGCTTCTGAACTTGGAGTTCTTTTCTCTGAAGGAGGAAAAGTGGTTGTTGAAACTGGAGGAGGTATGGGAGCCATTGTTATACTGGCGTCCTCTGCCTTGAAAGGAGTTGGAGGCGTTAAAGTTTTATTGTCTTTGGCCGTGCTGGAATTTATGGCTCCCCTGAAAGCAGCTTCTGCCAGAGGGTAAATAAGTGGTTCTGTTCTTGTTTTTGCCTAGGTCTTTGCCTTCTTTTTTGTTTTAAATACTCCTGCAGGCCTTCTCCGAACACATGTTTACCCTTCAAAGGTAGGTTTTGTAGTAGATTATTTGATTCATTGTCAACTTCCCATAATTTGAGCCATAGGGATCTTCTGGCTCTGTTGGTCAATGCAGATGCCTTTGCCTCAAGTTTCAATGTATCCATTGCCATGTCCCCTAAATACACAGCTGTGTCCAGTGTACATTCGATCAACTCAAATTCTCGACTTAGGATCTGCTTTTTCAAAAACTCCTCCAGCCAACGGATTTGGGCTCTGGCCATGTAAACCGCCATTGTAGTGGCCCTTTCTGCCATGCCTGTAAGTTTGAATAATTCCTTTATTATACCCTCTACTTTCTTGTCAGTAGGATCTTTTAGGGAGATGGTACCACAGGGCAGAACCATCTTTTTACTGAGGGCCACAATCTGTGGATTTTTTTTATTTATTTACCTTTTGTTAACCGGGTAAGTGCACTAGCCATAAAATGACTATTTTCAGGCATGACCCGGGAGAGTACAGAGATGCAGAAACTTAACAGGAGAACAATTTATAAGTGCTTTACATACAATGAGTTAAAGAGGATACATATATTGGAACATACAAAGTAAAGCGCTTTACATACAATGAGTTAAAGTGGAATACAATGTATCAGAGACATACAGAGTAGACCATTCATAAGTCCGTAGGTGCCTACCCATGCAATGAATAGAGAGGACCTTGGACAATAAATTATCAGGTGACATATCATATAAACAGAACAAGGTACACAAAAACAAAAACAGGTAATACAAAAGGAAGAAATAACCATTGAGAGCAGGGGGTGTCATTAAGAAAAAGGTTGGTAGGTGAGGAAAAGGGAAGCAAGCCATGAAATTAGATCTTATGAGTATATGTAAGTGTAAGGGAGATGCCTGCAGTGCAAGATTGTATATGGGCAGGGAAAGGGAGCCGGAACAGGCTAAGGTAGTAAGAGGGTTATATAGAGGTGAGGAAATATTATTGTATAGCTAGAGACATCAGTCATTAGATAGCATGAAAGCAGGAACAGGTATCAGCAATCAGCAGATTTGAGCGCAATTTTCTCTTAAAGCATGTGTGGGAGCTAGAAAGTCTAATGTCGAGGGGAAGGGAATTCCACAGCTGTGGAGCCACATGCTCAAACTCAACAGTTCCTTTCCTAGTGTGGCACCTTGGCAAATTCAGAAAGGATTTATCAGCTGATCGTAGACCATGGAGTGTGTTCTGAGGAACAAGCATAGCTGCAAGACACCTAGGGGTTTGATTTCGAATTATCGAATCAATAAGAGAGCTAAGGTAGTATTTCCTACTAGCTAATGGAGAGAGCCAACCAAGATCATTATAAAATTGACAGTGGTGTTTAAGCTGAGGAGCAGAAGAGGCATAGCAACATATGTTGTTATACGTAATATCCAATCTGAGTAGGTCAGTTTTATGAGCAGCCCTAAATAAGGGAGCCCCATAGGTTAGGGTGGAGAGCAGAATGCCCCTCGCAATGGCCATTTTAACCAATGGCATGAGCATATAACTAGTCTTAAATGCAACACCCAGTTTGGAGTTGACAGCTCTGCAAACAGACTATACTTGAAGATTAAGATCAAAAGATTGATCTAGCAGGATGCCCAGGTATTTGAAAGAGGTCACACATTCCAGTAATTGACCCTCTAAGTCCTGCACTGTCAGTGCTGTTGGGCAAGTCTGGAAATTTGGGGCCAATCCAAGCAGCATGGCTTTAGTTTTGCTAGTGCTGACAGCCAGTTTGTGGTCGTATAGCCAGTTCTGGATATTGTTAAAGTCAGAGGAAAGGGTTGTATTGATAGTGTCTATATTAGTAGAACTTGTATAGTGACAAGTCATCAGCATATAGAATAGCAGAGCAGGATTTTAGAGCAGCTCCAATGTTATTTATATAAAGAGAGAATAGGAGGGGCTTTAGGATGGAGCCCTGAGGTACACCAATGTTAATGGTGGTACTGTTCAATAGAGAGGAATTCAATTTTACCACTTGAGTTCTGTTTGTCAGGTAGCTTTCGTACCAGTTAACAACAGAGGAGGAGAAATGCAGGTGTCGAAGCGAGGAGAGAAGTAAAGTGTGATCAACAAGGTCAGAAGTTAATTGTAGGGACCACACACCAGACAGTCACTTTATCTTCTTGGATCAGATACATCCTGTCCATGTTTCTCTTTTCAGATAGGTGACCTGGCTCCGTGGATTCCCATTCTTTGATGAAGATGTTGTAATAGCTGGGTAGACAGGGAAGGTTTCCTTTATGTTTTTTTTTTTTGTTGAATCATGGGATTGAATTTAAACTCAGCTTTGACTGGCTCTAGCTGAAACCCCATGTTAGCTTTTATGACCTTCATAAGTCCTGGTATTAAATCAATGGAGCATAATTTAGACGTAAGAGAGGGGATGGACTAACTGGTTTCCAACTCTTCTTCATCTGAAACAACATCTGGCAATTCCTTATCTATATGCTTGTCTCCTGGGTTTGATTCTGGGACGTCGGGAGCTGGAGTTCCTTTTTGCATCTGGTCATCAGGCTGTGGAGTGTGATCTGGCCACAGGGCTGGGGGCGGAGGTGCCTTATGCTGTGTCAGTACTTCCAGCTTTTCCATTATCTTAAGCATGAAGTTCTGCTGACTCTCCATCATGGCCACTGTGGCCTGTTGGTTTTGGAGAAGGAGCACCCCCAGATTCACCCAATTAACTCCACTGGTTCCTGGATTGCCACAGTCCAGGGAATGGGGATTGTTCCAGGGAAAGGTCATCCTCCTCATGCAAACATACCGGGCACTACGGCCCTGAGTTGAGGCAATAGGGTGGCACTGCAAGTCATGCATTTCTTAATCTCCACCTTCTGAGGAGAGAAAGGGAGAAGGATTAGGCATGGGCTGTGCTGAGCATCCAGGTAGATGAAAAATGTATATGTATATATATATATATATATATATATATATATATACACACACACACACACACACACATATATATATATATATATATATATATATATATATATCCTGGATACTCAACTTAAAGGAGCATTGAAATATCCCCCTACAGAACTACAGTCCTGTGATCACTATTTTAGAATAAACTGAGCTCCACATGGAAGACTGGGCCCTGTTTCCACAAAAACACCAGAATAAAACTTTTAATATGACCACCACACTCATTCCATGCATATGCGGGGAGAGAGTAGACAACAAAATGGCCTGTGAGTGTGATCATCGCTTGTGTGGGTTAGACCCAAAGAACTACTAAAATGAAGTCAGCATAGTGCAATGCACATGCTTGGGGGTCTGCAGGACTACTAAGATGGTTGCCTGAATGGACTCCAAATGTGGCGACTGATTGTGTAGTGCGCATGCGCAGATGGCCTTGCAGAAGTAACAGAAAGGCTATCTGTGATTCACATATGTACTGATCTGAAGCAACCTAGAAGAAGGCCAAGAATCTTAAAATGGTCAATCTAGTGCGTCTTAGGCCATTCAAGACATGGCAGACCAACCAGGCCGAAATAAGGACTCAGAGGAGACGGGCACAGTACCAGAAGGCTGCCGCTAAGAGGTCTTTGCCCCCTGTTAATGCCTGTAAGCTCCTTTTCACTCCCAGATCTAATTAATATGAGACACCAGTCCTACCAGCCGCTGTGTGAGGGGCTACAGGGAGGCACGACCTTAAATAGCTAGCATTGCAGGTATTTTGGCATAAGCACCCCATAGCTGAATCAGGAGGAAGGCAGCCACTAAGTAGGGACCGCGAACCTAAGATCAGCCTGGATTGGAAGGTGCTCAAGTACACCTGACCCTGCTTGAGAGGGGAGTCAGGACAAGAGGGGTTGGACACTAACTATCTGAATCAGCAGCCACTGGTAGGGGCCGTTGAATCTGCTGCTGTCTTGGTCTGTAGATGGTAACCCAACTGGCCCTGTTCATAAGGCAGGATGGAGCAGGTGGTGATACAGAAGTAAAGGATACAGTGGAGCCTACACAGAAAATGTGGGGGCAACACCGATCCTTGGGCTCCAGACTGCTGCCTCACTTAAGGAGGGAGGGAGGGAGCGGCCCATGGATGTCGCCAGACTGAGTTTAATCATTGCAGGGAATGCAAAATAGCCACAAAACAATGCTGCCTGTCCATGCTAACAAGGGAAGGGGAGCAGGCAGTGATAGTAGACCAGGATTGCTGGACAAAACAGAGGTCGGGGAAGGGCGTTGCTACGTGGCCCCCCACACAGAGACTAGACCTGAACGCTGGCATGCAGTCCAGTAGCCCCACACCGAGCAAATTAGGAAACAGAAAAAAATGAATAACGAGAGCACAGAATTTAAACACGCAGAAGTGCCTGCCTCTTGAGGACTGCAGATGCTACTGCCTAAAGCGTGGTAAGGAATTTTAAGCGCTTTCTTCAACACTAAACATTTGTGTAACAACAGCAGGACTAAGTAACAAAACCTTACAAATTAAATAAATGCAGATTAAAACTAACTGGCCCTAGGCCAGAAACTGCCTGCTACTGTGTACCACATGAGGGAACACCCTTCAACAAATAAACCTTTAAGCCAGACATTAGCAATTGCCCTTACATCAGCAATTAGACAATTAAGTTAGGAAATAAAATCAAGTGAAAACCAAGGAAGGATTGTAGAAATTCCTGCTCCAGAAACTTAACAAGCTAGACCAAGAAGAATAAAATATAAAACAAATGTGGTTCAAAGTATCAGAGCCTATCTTAATGTAGAAAAATGCATAAACACACAGGGAGTTCTGGAGTGCTACAGCCTTTCAGATGCACAATAGGCATTTGTCAATGCTGAATGTTGGCTTGCTGGCACTGGCATTGGTAGTACAGGTGTTAGAGAGGTGTTAGAGAGATGTATGATAGGATTGGCAGTGAAGTAGTGAAGTGACACTGACGCCAGCCCCACCTTGCAGAGAGTGACAGGCATTGGGGTGTACCTTTGGGTCGTTGGCCATAACACACATTCCATTTCACCCCACCCTACCCTGCAGAGATCAACAAGTGCCACAATGTGCCTTGGGTTTCTTGGGCCTTACGTTCACCCCATTCCATAAGGAAATATACTGACATGGGTGCAGTGTAGGAGAATGGGGTGAATGTTGGGGTTGAAGAGTCCAAAGCACACCTCGATGCCTATGTGGCTACAGGGTGGGGGTGGAATGGCATGAGCATTACAGCTGACAATGCCAAGTCATACCCCTGATGCCTGTCAGTTTGTACAGGGTAGGGTATTATGGGTCAAAACCCTATTGCCCAGGGCATTTGTTGGTATTTCAACTCCAAATTTTCAACATGGGCCATTTGTGACCCCACCTCATGAGCAGTGGCACTATGAGTTTGTTTGCCAAAAGGTGATTTTGTACCATGAGTGTGCATTTTGGTGCCACAGGTGTAAAAACACATTTCAGTCAGGATGTAAAAATTGACAGCTGCACTGTGCATGACGAGGTGTAAAAAAATGGCATTGTTGAAAATCAGGAGTGAAAATATGACAAATTGGTGACATCACAACACAAGTGTGCATAGAAACTGTGCAATGCACACCCATAACACAATTATTTTTGAGGATTTGTTTAACCAAATTTTCAACATAGGCATTTTGGGAACTCCAGTCATGAACAGTGTCACTGTGATTTTGTTCATCTGGCCCAAACATTGATTTCCCACAGCAACCATGCCATTGTGTGACACGTGCAAAAACACATTTCAAGCAGGATGTGAAAAATGACGGCTGTACTATTCAAAAGGAGCTGTACAAAACTGACAGTGGTGAAAATCTGGAGTGCAAATATGGGAAATTGGTGACGTCAGGAGCGTGTACAGAAACTGCACATTGCATGTCCGTAACACAATTATTATGTGTACTTTTTTACCAGATTTTTAAAATAGGCATTTTAGGACCTCTACTCATGAACAGTGTCACTGTGATTTTGCTAATGTGTCCTGAACATTGAGTTCGCACAGTGACTGTGCCATTGTGTGCCACATGCACGAAAATACATTTCGGGCAGGATGTGAAAAATGACAGCTGTACTGTTCATAGGAGGTGTGAAAAAAGGGCAATGCTGAAAATCTGGAGAGAAAATATTAAAAATTATCAAAGTTACAAGCGTGCATTGAAACTGCACAACATACGTTTAACATAGTAATTTTTTAGAATTTTTCTACAAAATTTGCAAGAAAGGGTTTTTGGAACCACACCTCATGAACAGTGGCATTGTCATTCCATTTATTGGTCCCAAAAGGTGATTTCACGCGGTGACTGCAAAATGACCTTTCGGGGTCGAGTAATGAGATGACAGTGCATGTGTTCATGAGGTGGGGTCCCAAGCACCCCATTTGAAAATGTGGAGGCAAAATTTCAAAAAATGGCTGAGATATGCACTTAAGTTGAAAAAAAAACCTAGTTATACCATTATACAGCTTACTGGCATTTCTTCAGTCAGCTTTGAAGAATGCAGACATGTTCCCGGTCCACTGAAGATCATCGCGCCAAGCTCCAGAGGTAAGTATGGGGTTAGGGGGGTGTGGGGAGGTGGGTGCACCGAAGGTAGGCATGGGATTGGCAGGGGGTGCCACAGACAGTGCAGGACCATTTTTTTCTTTCAGGTTCTTAAAAAAACACGAAAAAGAACACCACGGACAGTGTTTTTTTTTTTACAGGTGTGTAAAACTGTTCTGCACACTGGGGTGGGCTCTTAGTGTGACCCATGACTTTGGGGGAATGATGTTGGCCACACTGGGGTGGGCTCCCAGTGTGGCACAGAATGGGGGCGGTGCAGAACATGCCAACGACGATCGGCATTGACGACGGGGATGCACACTGGGATGGCCTCCCAGTGTGCCACACAGTCTTGGGGGGGTTATTTAGCATGCCAACAGGGGGATTGGGTACCCCTGAAGTTGGCATTGTATGGCAGGTGGTGGCAGTTGCCGCCATGTTTATTGAAATACTTCACCAGGAAAGGCACTTCAGGAGGCGTGTTGTACCGCTGTATGATGAGCTTGTCTCTTATTGCAACAGCACTTTTCTCACATGTCATGACCACTTAGCATATTTTGTGTGTCAGTACTTGCATGCTGGCTTATTAGGGAATGAGGGACACACCTACTAAAGCGTGCCCAGCATTCACCCACACAGATGAACTGCTGAAATCTGCTACTACCGCAAAGTGTTGGCTGGCACACAGGCACAAGCCAACATAAAAAGAACTGAGGAGCAGGGACTCCTGGGACCAAGGTATACTGTGAAATTTGATCCTGGATCACATGTATATCATTAGACTATCAGGTGGGCTAAAACCCATGATGTAATGACTGGAGTGCCAAGGATATACAACATAACACAACTAGTAGTGCTGGCCCTCCAAAAGGAAATGCCGGTCCTGCCTCTGGCAACACCTGATCCTGATTTGCAGGTAAGCATCCTACATATCCATAGCAAGAAGCCAGTACCCTGCCAATAACAAATGGATGAAGGATTCAAGAGAAACCATCTGAAACTTGTTTTAGTTAATTATTTATAATGTACTGCTGTAATTTAAGTTTTTTGTGACTGTTGTAATGGTGTTCTTTGTTAAATGTATTGTTTATTGTATTGCACTCAAGGTCACCATTGTGAACGATCTTTTGCTCAATGGTTATGCCTTAATAAACTAATAATAATAATAGAAAAACATTTTGTACTCTGAGTACTCATTCATATCGCAGAGATTTAAGAGAGGCTGGAGAATGCCTATCTTTTTCCATAAAAAAAAAAACAGGAGTGAAAACCCCAGTTTTGGTCAGGAAGGAGTATGGATTTGATCACCCTTTTGCCAACAGAGTGTGAACTTTTCTTGTAGGGAAAATTAGTGTGCCAAAGGAGAAAGGCAAACAAGGGTGTCCCAATAATATCACAGCATAGCCCTCCTGAATAATATCCAGGAACAATTTGTTTGACATGATTTCCTACTACTTGAGCAAGAACAGGAGATCCTACCTCCAATCTGAATTTATGCAGGGGTGCAGGAGGGGGTGGAAGGGAGTCAGCTGGGGGGGGGAGATCCAGGACCACCACTTAGTCCCTTCACTTTGAGGGCCTTAATGTGGACACACAACAACTGTTGTTTCTGGAAGACCACAGGGGCAGCCATCCTGCTGAAACCAATTGGGGTGCGATGAGAGAGACCCCCACAGAAAGGAGCTGCAACCCCTACCACGAGAGAGTTGGGAACCAAGAGTCTTAAGGGAACAGAGAGTCATCTTGGACAGCTGCAAGTCCACAAGGATCCATTCCACATCATGGTCAAATAGTTTAGAGCCATGGAAGAGACAGTTAAGCACTGATTGTTCCACATCTGTGGAAAACCAGCAACACACAGCTTAGAATATCAAAGAAGGAAGATGATAGAGGGCCCAGCAGAAGCAGAAACAGAGGTGTCATAAGCAGAATGCAATAAATGCCCACCTGTCTCTAAGCCATGGGTAATATTATATTTATATATCAGAACAGCCTATGTAATTCTGCGTCCATTACTGAAAACAGCATGCCTGATGGTGCCTCCAAGATGGAAGCTAAGTAATGTGTCAGTAACACACTGCTTAGTTTGTATCTTGACGGCACCGTCAGGCATGCTGTCCATAATGATAGACATAGACTTCCATAGACTGTTCATAGATATGTTTTGTATATAACTTTTTTGCCTGCATCTACCCTGTTTCCAGGATATATCCTGGTCCCAGAAATATATCAAGATCAGACCACTGCCCTCTTGCTCCCACCATGTCATATGCAGCGTCAGTGGCTCAGCAGGTTGCACACTTGCCTCTGAGGCCGGAAGATCAGAAGGCTGTGGGTTCTATCCCCCACACCAGGCACTTGGGTTAAATCCCAATACTGACTGTGGTGCAGCATGAGGGGGAGTGCTGCACTCCTGAGGGTCCATCTTTCAGATGAAATGTTAAACTGAGGTCCCATCTGTCTGTTCTGGTGGTAGTTCAAGTAGATGTTAAAGATCCCATGGAGCCAGCCCAGTGGTGCTGAGAGCTGAGGTGTTGGATGCCATACCTCATGCCACGCCAGCGATCCATGTTCGGGAATGAGCAAGGGCTACCGGGGGTTGGCAGGGGAGGAGAAGGATTGAACGTCCAATGCACTGCTCTCCTTTTTCAGGGAGGGGGGTCAGTGGTCGGCGTCTACCTGCTCTCTAGCAGATTCTGTGGGACAGTGTACTGATGCTGTTGAAGGGGGAGGAGATGGGGCAGACACTTGGAGGGAGCTCATGCAGATGCATGTGCACTCTCTCCACAGGTGTCATTGCATGCCTCATCTCCTGGGGAGGAACCAGGAAATTAGATGCTGCAGCAAAAATAATGACAGATGCCTCACAGGCTCTGCTCCCGGCTAGCCATGGCACTGGCTACACTGGATCCAGTCTCCAGTGGGGGTTGGGGAACTCTGCCGGCCCCATCCGGGGGGGTAAGCCCTGAGAGTATGGGTCAGTGCTGGATAGCAGATGCCAGGGAACAGGGCTGGGAGCTCCCTCCAGAGGAGGGCCAGCATCTGGAGCAGAAAGACATCAACAAAAAATTAAAAAAATCCCATGGCACTTCTCGAAAAGAGCAGGGGAATTTCCCCAGTGTCCTGGCCAAATTTCCCCCTATTCACTAAAAAATACTACCAACAGCTTAATTTGGCTCAAAGTCAGTTGGCATCCATCTGTATCCCCTTCCCTGGGACAAGGCTGAAAATAGGCAGAATTGTCTAGTCCTACTTTCCTGGTCAACAAAAAGAAATAAATAACTTACCCCAGTCTGATGTCCCTTTTGGGTTTCTCTCTATGACAGGGGCTCAGAAGAGAGGACCATCCTCCCCAGGGCAGTCCACTATGTGGACTAGGATAAGGTAGTGACCAGGGTTAGGTCCTAGGAGGCCTTGGAAGCCAGGCCATAATAGAAATGGCAAACAAGTTTTTTTTTCTCCCTGTGTGCCTATCCCTCTCTCCCTCCCTCTTCCCCTGCAGGAATGGAGCTTCCTTGACTTTTGCTCACGTCATAGTTTGTTATGGCACCAGTTGCCAAATGCTACCTATTCAACCATAGTTTGCTGCTGAGCAGAAGGCACTGCAATCTGGCCTGCCTACTGACACGACTTCCGAGCACCAGTCACCCTCATGTGACACTCTGCTGCTGGGCCACTGGGGTGACTGTTTTTTTCTGATATTTAATCATATGCATGTGGTAGTTGGCAATATGGAGGCCTAATGAATGAGAGGAGAAAGTCCATTTGCCAGAGGTATTCAGCTTCTTGTATTCCTTGCCAGGGGGCTTAGTGCTCATATGACATGGTGCTTTGGATCTATCATGAGCAGCCATAAAGACCACCAAGTCTGTTTTTTTTTTTTATTATACATTGAAATACTTGGCAGAGAGGGCAGGATATTGTTATTTGCCTTCCAAGGGACCACTTGCAGACTGCTGGGTATATTCTAAGCTACCATGGCAGCATCCTCCAGTGCAGGATACATGGGAGGACTGCATCTAGATTCTTCTTGATGGAGTAGAAGATTTGAGATTTTACCTACATGAGGTGCATCGAACCTTAAAAAAGTCATCCTCAGGGGGAGACTGGGGGTCCTCACAACCACAAGCAATAACAGAACTACAGTCAAAACCATAACAGAGAGGAGTCTTTTCATTCTTTTCCCCTTCCTCCACATTCAGCAGGTCTGGATTATATTCATCTTCTTCCTCATCATTAGGTAGAGGAGGTTGCAGAGGAACCACAGGAGCCACATTCTGTGGCACAGGCAACTGTGGAGTAAGAACAGGAACAGAAGGTCCACTAGTCACAGTCAGCATTGTCAGGGGCAAAGACAGGATGGATTACAAATAAAAAAATACAACAAAAATGGACATAAACCAAAATGGTTAAATAAGAGTATCACTAAGTTAATAAAAAGAATAACAAAACATATGAGCATTACATCAAAAACAAAACAATATCTAACTAGTCCCATTCAAAATAATACAAAAAATGTAAACATAAAATTAATAGAGCAAATAAAAAAAGAATACAAATTATATTTGGCAAAAACTACAACAAAATCCAATTGTAAACAGTTTTTACAGTTACATTAACTCTTTGAAAAAGAGTAATGGAGAATGAACTACTATCACAGAAAATAATCAATCCATTACAGATCCGGTTAAAATTGCAAATGTATTTAACGATTATGTCTGCTCTATTCATTCTGAACAAATTGTACAAACCATTCAGACAGAATTCTTAAATAATGAAGGGAATCATCAGTTCTCTAAGGGAGAAATCATAAGGGAAACTGAAAACACAGAAGATCATAGTGCCCCTGGATTAGATAATATAACCTCTTCCATGCTTAAACTCATGAAGACGCCTATCTGGCTACCGTTAAAATTACTGTATGAAAAATCACTCAATTCTGGTATTGTACCCATAGAATGGAAAAAATCCAGGGTTACACCAATTTATAAAAGTGGATGTAAAACATCAGTTTCCAACTACAGGCCTATCAGCCTGATGTCGATTCCATGTAAAATATTAGAAACTTTAATTAAAAACAGAATTAATGTACAACTTAACACTGATCTTTTTTTATCATAATCAGCATGGATTTAGAAAAGGACATTCTTGTGCTACCAATCTTGTTTGCTTTTATAATCATGTGAGTAAAATGACTGACAGTGGCACCCCTGTGATATACAGTTGTTTCATCTAAGTAAAGCATTTGACCTAGTTCCACACTGGGCAATAAATACAAAATTGCAAAAGTACAAAACTGATAGACATATTACAAGGTGGATAGATAACTGGCTTCAGAATAGATCACAGACAGTATCCATACGAGGTCATTTGTCAATTGATGGTCCAGTGACAAGTGGAGTCCTACAGAGATCAGTCATTGGACCCTTAATCTCTCAAATATTCATGGCAGATAGGGATGATAATGTAAATAACACTATTATGAAATATGCAGCTGATAGAAAAATCTGCAACCCATTTAACAGTACTGAACAGACTGAGACCTTACAGAATGACATTAATTCTCTAACCATATGGATAACAAAATGAGGGGATGCAATTCAACACTGGTAAGTGTTGTGTATTACATATTGGTCGACATAATCCAAATCATGTTTATTATTTAAACGGTGTACCCCTTCTAAATAAAGCCACTAAAAAGGACCAAGGAATATTAATAGACAATAAACTAAACTTTAAAGAACAACACAGTTCAGCCATTGCTAAAGTTAACAGAGTAACAATAGCAATGGAAAGAAATATCAAGAGAAGGGCCACAGAGGTAATACTGCCATTGTACCATTCATATGTGAGGCCTATTCTAGAGTATGGAAGTCAAATATGGTAGCCATACATAAAAACAGAAATAAATAAACTGGAAAAGGTACAGAGAAGATATGAAAATTCAATAACTTCATTAAAACAATATTCATATAAAGACTGGACAAACTAGAACTTCACAGCCTGGAGGTCAGAAGACAGAATGGAGACATTCTGCTCTTCTTTGATATTTTAAATAACCCACTACTGAAGGTGGATCTAAATACTGAATACAAAAATCACCAGCTTAATATCAGGGCCACCCATTACAGATTAAGCTAGAAAGGTTCAAAACTAATAATAGAAAACATTTTTATACACTGCGAACAGCCACCCTTTGGAACAGACATCCTTTTGAAGTAATCTCATGTACTACTAAGAAAACTTTAAGACTAACCTTGATAAATATATTTCTACACAGGGGATCATGAATTACTACACATTGTCCTAAAGAAGCTATTTTGGGCTACGCCTTTTTTGCTCCTATAAAAGCTAGTGAAACTTGACATGAATATCAGTAGCAATAGCACAGGAAGTAGTTTCTGGAACCATTATGAGACAGGATGTGAGGAGACTGAATAAATGGTCTGGTATTTGACAGTTCAAATTCAATACAATCCTGGAATGGTGGTTTACTATATTAATGGGATGCCAGTACAGAGCATGAAGGAGGAGAGAGACCTGGGACTGGCAATCAGCAGTAATCTCAAGTGAGAGTTGTGCAACAGGGTATACAGGACAGCTAAAGAATGCATGGGTGCAGGGAGAGGGATTACAAGTAGGAGAAGAAAGGTGATATTGCCTCTGTATAGATCACTGGTGAGACTGCATCTGAAATATTCTTCCCAGTTCTTAGGCTCGCACCTAAGGAAAGATTGCAATAGATTTATGACAGCTCAGTGAAGGGCTGTGAAGATGATCATGGCCATGGCACGTGATTAGAGACTGAAAAGTATCATCATATTCACTAGAGGCTATGAGGAGACAGTGAACATGATAGAGCCCTTCAAGTTTGTGAAAGGGTTTAACAGAGTTGACACATTAAATCTGTTCAAATTAAGAAACAGTGCATCAACCAGGGAATATGTGTTCAAGTTTGATAGGGGAAGGTTCAAAAAAGACATTAGAAGGCTGCCCGATGGCACAGCAGGTAGCACATTGCACTTCTGCACTGGTGATCTGAGTTCTGGTGCGAACTCAGGAAGTTGGCTGGGTGGCTGAGGGACAGTGCTGCCACACAGCAGCACTCCCAACCAGGAGTGGAGTGGGTGCTGTGTTCCATCACTTGGTGACCTCCTATAGTTGGGTCAAAGAGCTCTCTCTCCACAGGGGACACAGAGCATGTTGCAGCTGGAACAGACTGTGTACAGCATCTGGTGAGGTGGGCAGAGTGAAAAATATAAAGGAAAGGCTGTGGGACAGGATGATGCCTCCCCATTCTTGTAGATCCTGCAACACGACTGGGCTCTGGCTAAAAGTTCTGGATGAGTAACCAGGGAGGGGGATGAGGCCCTCACCATTTGACTCTGTCACACAGCAGTACTCCCTGGGAGATATCAATCAGCCAGGTAAGCCCAGGAGATGGTGGATAGCTAGACTGGAGCACTGCAAGAAAGCCACTGGGGTCCTGCAGTGATGGAGCATAAACATCTGTATAAAAAATGGGAATTAGGAAGCATTACTTCATGGAAATGGTGTTGGACAGGTAACACAAATAAAGGTTGCAGAGACAAAGAAAATAGAATTCAAGAGAAAGTGGGACACATCAAAAGGAATTATCAGGCGGAAAGTGGAGGGGTGAAGGGGTGACTGGGAAGGAGGATAGAGAACAGAGTATTTCCAAGTATGGAATTTTTGGACACACCAATGAACTGTTCAGGACATTTTATGTCAAACACTTTTCTATGTTTCTAACTCAGTGAACATTGCAAAAATTGTGGCATTAGCCTTAACAGTACTGGGTAGCATCTAAGACTGCAGCATTGGCATGGTTACACCCTTCAATGCTGTGTCAACAGTAAGCTGCAGGACCTGTACTAGACCTAAGCTGGAGCCTGCACCCAACCTTGGTGTCTCAACTATGGTCAGACTAGCAGTGGAGGATGTTGTTGTGGTCCTAGACATACCCTTGTGGTGCCTCAATGAAGACTGAGATTTGGAGGGAGGCCTAGAGGGAGAGCCATGGCCATGATGCACCACTGAAGAAGGCATCTTTGTCTTTTCGTTTGATGAATGGCACTTCTCTCTGAAGCCAAGAGCATCACTGAACTGGGAGAAAAACTACAGGGCTCTGAGACAGCTGGTTCCACAGAACATTAAGGAGACCCCATCATAGACACGGAAGCTACATGCTTGGCATGCTCCAGTTTCTGCAGAAAGTTCTGCAGCAGCTTCTGGTGTCATCTCCTTGTGACCTAGTTGAAACCTTGGCATAGCACAGGATCATGTAAAAGGCCCAGGCAGTGAACACAGAATCTGGGAGCATTGTCATGAAAATGTTTAATGGCCCATGGACAGAGACACAAAAGTGCTGACTTTTTTGATGGTGCCAGCGACAGCATATAACAATATTACTAAGTTATATAACAACAAAGTAGTTAACTTCAGTGGCTAAAATTGACAAAGGCATTTCCTTGGTCCAACCAGTCGTTGATGGTGGGAGAAAGAAATTGACGAGATATGGACCAACAATATTATATAGGCATTGTTGATATATGTAATCGTATGCTTCTTTATCTAAGCAAATGTTTCTGAGTGGTCCTGATGCTGATGGCTCACAGTTTACTGTATGTGGTGTTTTTGGAGGGTGATGTCCTAGAAGAAGAAGATCAAGTTTTACTTATCTCTGCCTCGTAGAAATGAAAACTTGTTTTACAATGTTCCTAAGATAGCGCAGCTGAGCTGCAGATTAAATTTACAGTGGGGTCCTGCTTCATTCCAGTTTAGAGCTGGGGGACTAAAAGCAAAAGGAGATCAAGCAACTTGCTCAAGGTCACAGTTATTCAGCAACTGTGTTGGCATCTGATTATAGAATCTTCTGGGTTAAATATGTGCAAACCACTTAAATATGTTGCCCAACTGACTACCACTGGTTATAAGCATTCTTCAAATAAGTATTCAGAACACGCCCAGTGTGACAGGATTGAATAAGGCCCTGTCCCATTTGCTTTGCAGAAAGAGTTTAAACTGCAGAGATTTGTTCTATTCTTTCCTCTTTCTCTCTCTCTCTTCTCTGTTTGGTTGTGCAACCAGATTTTCTTGTGAGACCTAGGAACTGATCACTCTGACAGTTTCGCAATTCTCCACCTCTCACTATCTTTCTGCCTTTCCTTGCTATTTCTGTATTTTCTTCCCTCTTGCATATCTGCGGTTATAAAACTAAATGTGAATCTTTGTGTGAAACTAAGTGATACTGGGATGCCTTTGTTTAAAACTGTATATGGTTATACTGTTGAAATTATTGCAGAAAGCTATTTGGAACTCAAGGGGTTAACCTTAGATGCAGTTTTTAAGCCCTTTGCAGAGCTGTCAACAAGAGATCAGTTCTGGGGCATCATGTACTGTTTTGCTGCACCTGCAAGGAATGAAACTGACAAGAACATTCTGTAAACTTACAAAAAAATTCTGTGAGAAGCAGGCTGTCTTAACAAGTTCCCAAAGACTTATAGAAAGGGCAGCACAGTTTTTGCTAGGAAGACATGGAGAATAAGAGACTAAAACTTGGAATTATGAGCTACCCTCAGAAGAAGGACATATTTTTCACTGTTTGTACTGCCTTTGTAAATAGTTATACTGAATGATTTTTATTTTTCATTTTGCTGTTATTGAGAAAAGTAAAATGCTGTTTGTGACTCTTGAAACTGTTCATGGTTTTCCTATTATTCCTGACCTGTGCCTCGATGGCACCCAGGTTATGGGATGCAGTGTAGCCTAGTGGTTAGTGCACAGAACTGTGAACCTGGAGATTTTGTCCCTTCACTTCTGGTTACTACTTATGCAGTGTGACCTTAAGCAAGTCACTTACACTTCCTCTCACTCTTGCTCTCTCCTTCATCTTCCTGGGCTTTCCCTAACCTACCCCCATCTCACATAATCACCCTTTCTGTTCATGTAATTGTTGCTGCAACTGCTCATGGCTGTAGTATATACAGAACAAGAAACCAGATGAGAGTGTCATCTAGTGGAGAATATTGTAATTGCAACATGTACAGAAAAGAAGCTCAGTCTAACTGCTTGACTAACAGAAAGTTGACCCTTTGCTAAATGGTTAGAGCTGCTGCCTCTGAGACCAGGGATATAAGAATTGATTAATGGGTCTGTCACTTACATGTGTAAGCCTGTAACTCAGTTTGCAGAAGATGTACCCCATACGCTTGGGAGAGGACATTACAATGGATAAAAGCACTTTGGAATACACTGATCATAAAAGGTATTAAACAATTCTATGTGTGAACCTAGTAATTATATTAGTGTATATACTTTCACAGATTGAAAATATATGAACTTCATTATAACCTGCAGGATAAAAGGCAATAAGGAAGGCAAATGCATCAGCCGATCTGACACAAACTGTTTGCAATCTTGCCCACTTGAAATCTGCAGGACTCGTATCATTGTTGCTAGGGATTAATGCCCTCTTTGCCCATTATAATTAGTACTGGATGCTTATGATTTTTTATTGTTAGTTGTGCCTGTACTCTTTTAAAAACTTGGTGTCAAAACCTAAATTAGGCTGCCCTGGTGGGAGAATTTTAAACAAAATACCATAAATGGAGAGGAAAAAACTGATTTGTACAATAAAATATTAAAGGGAAACAACGGAAAAGACATAGCTTTCCTCAGAAATTGCAGAAACTCTCCATTAGTGCTTTCAGACAGTAACAACTTTATTTAATGATTTAGAACAGCTACCCACAACTTTCACTTTCTGTTTCCAGCAGCAGCCATTTCATGAGCAGCAGTGAGCTTCCTGAGCTCACCATATGCTCATATACCTGTTTGACCGCAGTTATTGGTTGTCAGGACATATTAGAATAAAGTGAGCTCAGGAAGCTCTCTTCTGCTCATGAAATGGTGGCTGTCAGCAATAGAAAGTGAAAGTTGAAGGCCACTGTTTAAATCAATAAAAAATCAATTAAAATTATTTGTTAAAAAATGTTACCATCTAAAAGCACTAATCAGGCATTTTTGTAGTACCTGAGTAAAGTTGTGCCTTTTCTACCATTTCCCTTTAATCTCAGTAATAAGGCCAACAGCAGCAGTGAGTTAATCCTTTGATGCAGCAACTACAAGGGGTCAGTTTGACACACACAGTGATTAATCCATTTTATCTCATTAATACCATGCTCTTGTACACGTGAAAAGAAATAAGAAATGCTTGGAGTAGAACATAATGCAGAATTAATAAGAGCAGTTCCATAATTTAAATGCTAGTGAAGAAAGCTTCAGTTTAGAATCCAGTCAGCCAGCAGGTTGTGTGGCCTCAGGACCCTTTTTTGAAGTTGGGATTATATGTAAACATGTTTCTGTATACTAATATATAAATTTATAAAAAAAAAATATCTTAGTGTGGCTTGCTATAAAGAGTCATCATGTTTAGTGCATAATTACAGATACAGAAAAAACAGAAATATTGATGGTTACAAGCAGAAAAAGGTCATAGGTGGATCTAGTCTGCTCTAGTCATGCCTACTGCCCCTTCAGCCTATCTCCTGCTGAGTCTAGTCTGAGTCCCCTATAAACAGATCAGCCTGTTCCACAGGTAACCTCCCCATCTCCTTTGCCACCACTACTATCTGCACCTCACTGCCTGTCTCATGCCCAGACCACACTGAATCCCTTTACCATCTTTGCATCAATCACTCTCCTTGACAATTATTCTAATTATCCACCATCTTTTCTGTGAAGTTCTTCCTCATGTCTCTCCTGAACCTACCTCCAACCAATTTGTTTCCATGCTCCCTTGTTCAGTTCCCTTTACTGCACTTGAGCAGTTGTTGACAAACAGTCCACCCTGCCGATGCCCTTGAGGTACTTAAATGTTTATATCAGATCTCTCTTTCCCTTCTGGGTTCAAGTGAATACATACATGCTCAGCCTGTTCAGTCTTTTCTCATAAGACCCTCCCTGATTGTCTTATGTTATTTTTGTTGCTCTCCTCTGCACTGGGTGATCTCAGCTGTTCTTAAGATAAGGGCTCCAAAGCTGTACACAGTGCCCCAGGTGTGGTTTTACAAGGGATTTGTAGAAAGGTAGAATCACTCCATCTCCTACTGGTGAACCTAATGCCTATGCAGTCCAAATTCTGTTGGTTTCAGCATATGCCCTATTGCATTGGGCTGATGCCTCAAGATTGTCACTGGTGATTGCCGCCAAGGTCCCTCTGGTCTGTTGTTTTGCCTGCTATAGCACTTCCTATCCAATACTCTTTTGGGGGTTTCTTTTTGCAAATATGCATAACCTTGCAATTATTTGCATTGAATTTGAGTTGCCAGACCTTGGACCAATGTTCAGCTCCCTTCAGATTCCTTCTCATTTCCATAATCCTCTCCCGTATATTCTTCCTGATAGATACTGCACCTGTGTATCATCGGTGAACAAACTAATCTTCCCCTGTATGCCTTCTCCCATGCTGCAGATAAAAATAATGAAGAGCACCAGTTTGAGGACCAAACCCTATGGTACCCCTCATTCCCCTTCTGACTCCTGAGTGAATGGTATTCACCACCTCCCTCTGGGTCCTGCCCCCCCCAGCCTAGTGCTTATCTAATTAGATAAGTCCCCCCCATTCCCACGTCCCTCAGCTTCTTTACAAGCCCCCTGTGCATCACCGAATCATAGGCTTTGCTGAAGTTCAGGTAAATAAAATCCTTAATCTGACTTCTGTCCATTGCTTGTAACAAGAAGTCAAAGAAGTTAATGAGGTTTGTCTCCCTTTTATGACACCTGCCGCCTTTATCCTGTTGGTCATTTGCCTTAAGGAATTCTACTATCTGCTCTTTGATGATAGATTTCAGCAACTTCCTCATTATAAGATCAGACTAACTGGCCTGTTGTTCTCTATGTCCCCACTGTCCCCTCTGTTATGAAGAAGGACCATATCTATCACCTTTCAGTCCTCCAGGACCACCCCATTGCCACACAGCAGTCAAACCAATCTGCCAATGGCTCCTCCAGTGCCTCCCCAATTCCCTCAGAACCCTGGGATGAAGCCAGTCTAGCTCTAGTCCCTTATTTATTTTCAGTCCCCCAAAACCCCTTGAGAACCCTGTGTCCTGTAATTTGCTTGACTGTCAGCTTCTGTCTGTTCCCTTCCTTCAGGTTTGTTGTATACTCAGGATGAGAGTCCCTTTCTTGCACTACGAACATTGAGCTGAAATAGTAGGTTCACTTTCCTCTCATTCTCAACCACCCACATCCCTTCCTTCTGTAGCCTTTCTATGTCCTTTTCAGTCTTTCTCTTCACCCTGATGTACCTAAAGGAGGCCTTCTTCTCCTTTATCACATCACTATCCTGAGTTCTGTCTCAGCCTTAACCTTTTTCAGTGCTGCTCCAGCTGCCCTCTGCCTGCCCTGGAAATGTCCCTACTCTCTGCTATCTGTTCCCTTTTGTGTGTAAGCTGGAATGTTTGGCAGTCAGGGTGGGGGGAGTAAGTTTTTCAGTGTTTTTTTGTGTTAATAATTGTTTTGTTTTACATACTTTTATTTTAGCTACTGCGTAATATATGATGTATAAAGGAGGGTATTGAGAGGCTCAGTTACACCTCAGACCACCTGCAGCTATTCTTCCCTTCGGAGGATCCCCAATGGTTCTGTCTTCAGCAGTTAACAGCTACTGTGCAGAGCTGGCGATCCTTCAGAGGAAGTGAAGCCCATGGGGGAGGATCCAAGATGGTTGACAGGAATAAGATAGGGTTAGTGAAGACACAGTGGTGCCCAGGGAGGAAATGGAATATGACAGTGGTCCTTTTTTTTGCTCCCCTCCTTAGGGCCATGCCCAGTACTAATGGGAAACAGGCAAAGTTGGCCAGCCAACTTTTGATCACCCCCTTTGGGCTATTCTTTGTAATGCAAGATCAATGAAGAATAAGACCACAGTGATTGAGGTTTCATCACTGATTCCTCAGCTGATCTTGTCTGTGTCATGAAACCTATCTAGGTGATGACTTTGGACCTGTGCTAGAGGCATCAATCCCAGCTGGACACTCTGTGATATATATTGCCTGAGGCAGAATCACGGGGGGGGGGTGGTTACCACTTGTTTTAGATCAACTTTGGGATCATGGTATGCATCAAGGAAAATCCAAATCTTTTGACTATGTGGCCTTCAGGCATGGATCAGGTGCAGGCTGTAGGATCATCCTTGTATACCAGCCTCATGGGTATGGAGGTGATTCCCTTCAGGAGCTGGCAGATTTCATGATCAACCATTGGTTTGCTGCTCCAGTACATTTAGTACTGGGGGACTTCAGCTCTTGGGTTGATGAAACCTCATCTTTTTGGTCAACAGCTCCTCCAGTTAATGTCATCGCTGGGCCTCACACAGGCAGTTGCTTCTGTTACCCACCTTCACAGTCACACACTGGACCTGACCTTCTCACAGGGGTGTGACATAAGTGCAATTAAGATTGATCTGTCATTTGTTCTGATCATAACATCATGCTTGTCCTTTGCAGGGCCCCTCATTGTAATTGCCATCCTGTGGAGATGGTTTGGAATCATCTAAAACATAATCTGGAGCTTCACAATCTCCACGTGGTACCTGATATCTCAGGCATGGTGATCATGTGTGTCAGTGAGCCAAGAAAGCTGTGGAGCACTATGAAACAGTTCTCATAGTCATCTTAGACTCCCTAGTACCCTACTGTGGTTGTCCTTGATCTCCTGTTGCAGCTCTCCATGATACTACAAAAAGCTGAGGCAGCTGAAAATTAAAGGACAGAAGTTGTAGCATTCTTGGCAGTGATCCCACTCCATGAAGGACAAATTGGCCCCGAGAACTCACTTAGGTGAATATCAAAGGTCAAATACTCTGAAACTTGTCAGGAATGATTGATGCAAGTAAAAATCAGCCAGCTCAGCTCTTTCATACAAAGACAAGAACAGACTGAGTCATCATTTCTGTCTAAGAGCTGATTAAGCTTTTTTAGCAGATAATTTGAAGAGTTTGTTTTTTTCCTTAATAAGGTGCCCTCCACTTGGACCAAAGTCTCCTCAAGCAGTCTGTCATGGACTATCAGTGTCCCGAAAGAGAGGGGCATTGGCAATCTGCCACCCTGGATGATGTTTCATCCAGCTGTAGATGAGGAGGTGATCAGTGTCATTTTGGGTTTGCTCTCTTCCTACTGTGCACTGGACCCTGGTCCTCCTTGGCTGCTTTTGGCAACCCTGAATCCCTGGGGTCAGTACACAACAAGACTGTCAGGTGCTTTTTGTGAGAGGGTATATGTCCATCAGCCCAAAAAGGGCAGTGGTGAAGCCCCTGAAACCATCTCTGGACCCCAACAGTCTTGTGAAATACAAGCCTGTCTTGAACATTCCCCTTGTATGGAAGGTGAATGTGAAGGCAGTAGCAGCACAGCCTGAGGCTCACCTGGAATTATTTAACATCTGTGAGCCTCTCCAGTTAGGATTTAGGACCCATCACGGTACTGAAACTGCTCTAGTTAGAGTGTTCCATGATCGCCTCATTGCAAGAGATCAGGAGCTTTGTATCATTTTGGTTTTTTGGATCTCTCGTCAGTGTCTGGCACAGTGGACCACAGTGTGATGAAATATTGCTTGAGGAACTACAGTGGTAGTCATCGAAAAGTTTCACAGCATTGAGGTACACCTAGGTATACTAAGGCAGAATGAGGCAAGATCACATTACAGTCAATGCAAATTGCCTCAGTGGTACCTCGTGGCACCTCAAGGTAGGAAACTTTTAGATAACTACCACTGTATGTGGAACTCACTGGCACTGTTTTACCCTAGTTTGAGTCCTGCATTACCAAGATATCCCGACAGGTTTCACTACAAAATTTTTATCTCTGGAGCTGCAGTAGTAACCTGTGGGATTCCTCAAGACTCAAACTTGGCACCTGTATTTATCGCCATGTACAGTATATGCTACTTTTCAGTGAGATCATCTGGTAACATAGGGTTGAGTTTCACTATTACACAGATGATACTCAGCTCTGTCTTGCACTCCTAATGAATGGGTCAAATGCAGCTCGGTGCTTGGGCAGTGCCTACAAGAAATCAATGAATGGATGGCTTCCAATTGGTTGCATCTCAATCTGTGTAAGGCAGGCTATGATTGTTGATCCAGGCTGGCATGGGTTGGCAATAAGTGGAGATCTTTTATCATTCTTCAGTGGTCATACACTTTGAGCTGTGGATGTGGTGAAAGATCTGAGAGTTGTTTGGGACTACAAGCTGGCAAGAGAACAGCAGGTGTCAGCAGTAATCTGGAATGTTTTACCTTCTTTGTAACTGACTCAGATCAAGCCACATCTAGCACCAGCTTACTTGGAGATGATAGTCCATGCCTTTGTTGCCTCCAGACTGAATTACTGCAATGCTCTTTACTTAGAATTATTTGGAAGTTTGATGTGTCATCTTCAGCTGACACAAACCACTATGGCCTGGCTGGGACCAGGAACTTCTCAGAGAGACAACATCGTGCCGCTTTTGCATGACCTGCACTGGCTGCCAGTTCTGCAGCATGTCACCTTCAAAATCTACATGTTAACATTCAAGGCCCTACACTCTCTGGGCACCAAGCTACTGGAAGTGTCTCTCATTGTCCTACAAACCTACTCACCCACTCTGCTCCACAGACACAAGCATGTTCCAGGTCCCTCATTCCCTTTTGATGCAATCAGGGGATATGGCCTTTGGGGTTGCTGCCTCATTGGTCTGGAATATGCTACCAGAGGTCATACTGTCTGCCCAAACTGTGGGTGCTTTCAAGAACTAGCTGAAAACCTTCATATTTGCACAGGCCTACCCTCATCAGATCATTTTTAAATGATTATGTGTATGTATATGTATGCATGTGTGTTATATATATATATATATATACTGTATATAGATATATATCATATTTATTGTAGATAGTTTATTTATTTCATTATGTTTTTACTGTTGTAAGGTGCTCTGAGCACTACGGATAGTTCATCAAGCAAATAACATTTGCCTTGCCTTGCCTTCTGTAATTGCTGAAGGCTTTCCTCTTTGTCCTTACAGCCATCTTCACTTTCTTAAAGAACCATATAGGTTTCCGACAGTGGAGCCAGCCATGGTGCAATGCAGTAACTTGCAGTAAGTGCCACATAACAGAACACTGCATCATAAAAGGGCTTAATTGCCATTGAATTATACTGTTCCCTGCAGCATACTGCAGTATTTTGTGATATACTGCAGCATTATTGTGTTGCATCATGGCTAGTGCTACTGTATGGTTCGTACACTTCCCTGATGGTTTGATGCAACATTTGGAGGCATCCAACACTGCCCTCATAATGTCCTCCAATTTAGCTAGTACCCCCCCCCCCCATTTGCCATATTCTCTTGAGCTTAATCCTTCAGTCTTCCCACAATATGTCTTCCTGAAGTTCGGCACTAGTGTCTTGGTCTTGGAATTTTAGGCCCTGAGGGGTAATTTAAACCACGCGGAACTATGGTTCCTTGTCTC
The DNA here is from genome assembly GCA_016271365.2 of Neoceratodus forsteri. Classification (NCBI taxonomy): domain Eukaryota; kingdom Metazoa; phylum Chordata; order Ceratodontiformes; family Ceratodontidae; genus Neoceratodus; species Neoceratodus forsteri. The sequence goes on from CM028132.1 coordinate 504,743,206, forward strand.
CAGTGGTGCCTCAACCTGTACTCCTTCAATAAGATCCTGGTTTGAGAGCACCAGATCTAGGATGGCCTCTTCCCTAGTGTGTTTCCTGACATGCTGTAGAGTGAAGCATTCCTGAAAGGTGTCCATCAATGCCTGACTGTGTACTGCTTGTCATGGGTATATCTCAGCATAGTATCAAACTTTGATAAAAACTACCAAGTTGAAACATCAGTCTATTTTTGTTCACCTCGATGGGAGGTACACCGTTATGTTTTGCTCCAAAAAGTAAACTGCTGAATCTTTAAGCGAGTCTCTTCTGTGTGGACAGCAGTTATTTACTGATGCTGGAGTGAGTTCAATGGCTTTCAGCTTCTGGACTGCAGGATCAATCAGATAACAATAAAGATTCTGAACCACTGAGTTGCTTAAAACTTACACTCCATTCGTGGATTTGTAAATCAGTACCTATAAGCCCCAACAATTTTGTTTTAGAGAGCTGAGGGCTCCCCTTTAATACAAAGTGAAGGAAGACATTACAGTTCCAAGAAATAATAGTTCACTAATGGCTGCATTTCAGAAAACTCCAGTAAACTGTCAATATAAGGTAGAGTTGTCCCAATAGTGGGTGGGTGGGGGGAGCCAGATATGAGTGCAGCCACAAGGCTGGCACCATTTTAAGATGGGATATACCGGTCAATAAAATCAGAACTCTCTCAAATGACCAGCCCAGTGGCCTGGAGGGTTGAAGCACTGAGCACCTTACCTGATACCATTCCTGTGACCCATGGTTCTACATGTGGGTCACGGGGGTGGCAGGGAGGAGGAGACTGATTGCGCATCTCGATGACTCTCTCCTCTTATGGGGTGGGAAGGTATGCCATCTCAGCTCCTGACTGCTACCAAGTGGAGGTCTGGTGGTAATGTAGGTCAGTGACATCAAAGGGAGGGGCCACAGTTCCTTGGTGCATACATGCCTCACCACAAACATGCCTATATGTTACCGTGGCTGGACGATTTTAGAGAAAATGGAAAAGGGGGACATGCAGGCTCCATGAAGCCTTGTCTGCACTATCTGGCCTGCACAGCTGCCCGGCCACTGAAATCAGGATCACCGGTGAGTACCAGGGGAGGCGACTGTCAGTTGGGGAAAGCAGGGACAAGGCTGATAGCCCACCTGTGTGGCTGCTCAACTGGCAAAAGGCCTTTATAGAAAAAAAAAACTCTCCTACCTTTTATGCAGGCAAATAAAATATCTTTCATTCAACAAATTAGTGCCATCGCTCACTCCATCTCACACTCAGTCCCTCCCCCATATCCCTACTTTACAATCAGAACTGTTGTTTGATGTTTTGGCCTGAGGCCATTATTTAAAGCAGTGAAGTGAACCAGTGCGCATTCATCCTCTTCGTAGCGTCTGAATCTGTGTAGTGACCCATTGTTTTCCTTGTTAGGAAACATGCACTGGAGTCTTTCAAGAGGCATGCTACTAAATCTAGTTCCCATGATAGATGTAGAGCAATATGGCTCACATTTTAAAAGACAATAGAAGTGAGTGAAACTCTCTAGTTTTTGCTTTCAGCTACTGCTGATGAAAAAAAAATGCAGGGAATACATAATTCATATCACTGAAATAACTTGTTTCTTAGGGCAACAGAGATTGGCATTGACATATTGAAACAGGAGATAATAACAAATGAAACTTTCCAGACTTGCTTGAATTATTGAATACACATTATTCTGTTCTGAAACAATATCACATACCTCAGAACTGTTCTTACTCCTCTCCCTATTCTCAGAATCGGCTAGTACAAGAACGTGCAAAGGTCATTTTAGACCATATCTCTCAGCATGTCAGATCTTCTGGCTTTTACTCAGTGATCATAGCCAATGAAGCATGTGACAGAAAGGAGAGAAAACAACTAGCAGTATTTGTAACATATGTCTCTTCTGTAGGTGACATGTTTCAGAAATTTCATGGTTTCCACCAGCTTAACTCTTTTGATGCTGGAGGTATAAATGCTACCCTTTACAGTAATGTTCATGAAATGGGAACAAAGTAAGTTGTGTGGGACAGGCTTATAATAGTTACGCAGTCACCAGTGGAAACACTGATTGGGTACAAGCTAAGTTTAAAGGGGAAACAGTCAGCTTTATTAGCCCCATAACCAAGCATGGACCTTGTCCCAATTCGCACACTGTGTGCAAAACCATTTTTTTAATTACTGTTTACTGCAGTATATTAGACACTGCAGCTCCCATCTGCTGCTTCACAACTTACTCCCTGTATGCACGCCCCAATCAATCCAATATGCTGTTCCCCACCTGCCCCACTATGCGTATCCCTTCTATCTGCTGAAACCCACCATGCCCCATTATGCACACCCTGTTCCCCCTCATCTGCTGAACCCTACCCTGACCCTGAATTCACACCTCAGCCACTACAGTCTGTTTCTCCTTACCTGCCCCAGTATGTTCCGTCCTGCATCTACATTCTCCTGAACCCCACCTTGCCCAAGTATGTGCAAGCTGCACCTTCCCAGCAGTTGAACCCCACCCTATTCCAGTATGCACACTTCTGTCCCTTCCATCTGCTGTGGCCCACCTGGCCAAAGTACATCCAGCCCTGCTCCCTAGTGTAAATAAGCATTTGTCAATGCCGGACATTTGATGTATGTTAAACAATTTGTTTTTTGGGTGTTTTTTTTAATTTTTTATTTTGACCACAAGTTTTGAAGAAACTTGTTTTAGGAGTCGCCTTATAGATATGATATGTACCATTTATATTATATTGGTTGAATAATTGGTTGAGGTGCAAAAACACATCTTGCCCAGGATTTTAAAAAAGACATGTTAGGTTTGTGAGGTGGTGTGGAAAAATGGCTATGTTGAAATTTTAGAGTCAAGATATTGATAATTAGTGAAGTTATGTGTGAATACTCAAACAGTGCAACGTTCAGTCATAACCTGGGCATTTTACCATATCTGTACACAAATTCTTCAGCACAGCCTTCTTATTACCTCATGTGATGAACTCAGTAGGTGAAAATTTTCAAATCCCTGCCAAAACGTCATTCCACACCACCAAAACGTTATTCTGCGCACCAGGCATGAAAACATATTTTGGCCAGGATTTGAAAAATGACAGCTGTCATGCTCATGAGGTGCTGTGAAGAGATGGCTATGTTGAAAATTTGTGGCCAAAATATTGAAAATTACCGAAGTGAGGAGTCTGCATTCGCAAATAGCAGTGCAGGCTCATAACTTTGTTGTTCTTTAAGATTTTTATGCCAGATTTTCAACATAGCCTTCTTACGACCCTACCTCATGAACAAGGGTGGAGAACATTTTCAGCTCCTGCCTGAAAGGTGATTTTACACAGTGACCACAAAATCATCTTTTGGGGCAAATTTGCCTAACCTCACTGTCATTGTTCATAAGGTGGGGTGCCAAAAAAGGCATGCTGAAAATCTGGGCCAAAAATATAAAAAATGGCCAAGTTATGCCACTAAGTTCAAAACCCCATTGAAATACAATGAACCACATACCTGATTTCCTCAGCTTGTGGTCAGGCTTTGAAGAGTGAAGATGTGGCTGTGGTACAAAAAGGATTATGGCATTGGATCCCAGTGGGTAAGTAAGGGCTTGGGGGTTGCTAAGTGGGAGGGTTGGGTGGGGTGAAGTAATGGTGCAACAGACATTGATTTATGGTTTTCTTTTTTACTTGTGGTTATAAAAAACATTGAGGGACAGACCACATTCCAACACCAGAACTGGGCACCCCAGTGTCAGGCTTCTTATGGAGCGGTGGTGCACAACCTTGGGGGAGGAAGGTGTCAAGAGATGCAGAAGCAGATGTGGGCACCCCATTCCACTCACATTACAAAATATACATGTGCAAAGATAGGAAGGGTGGATAGGCAGGTGAGCCATTTGCAGGGGATGGGGAGAAATAATCGGTAGCGGGGGTAGGCACCCCGGTCATATATATATATATATATATATATATATATATATATATGGTACATATAAATGTATAAAGATGGGAATGGGTGGGTTGGCAGGCAGCAACCTGTAGGGGATGGGAATAAAGAAGTGGTACCAAGGATGGACACTGCACTCCACTTATACCACAAAAAAATATTTATACCCAAGTTCAGCTAAAATACTTTATGTGTTTATGTACAATGACTAAAACTGAACCCAGGGAATGAAGGCTAAAAAGTTCTTTAATATGCTTCAAAAGTGGAGCTGTGACACTGGGCATGATATGCATATGCACATAACCAGTATCACAACTCCACTGTCGGAGCCTGATTAAAGTACATTCTAGCCCTTGTTTAAAAAAACTAACTAGGTTGCAGAGTTCAGCTTTCCTTTTAGTGCCTAAAAACATATTTAGCTGAACTCCGGTACAGTGGTCCACAGACTGCAGTGACAGGCTGCTGTTGTTGATGGCCAATTAACTGCTTGCTGACTGACCAGCTTCATGCAAATCACAGGACCAAAGCCCTCTGATTGGAGCAGTTTTGGGTCCTTTGAAATACACAAAGTTTCTGCCCATCAAGCAGTGACTGATGTAAAGACCACAGTACCTGGTCATTCATGTAGATGCCAAGCCCCTGCTATTTTCAACTGCAATGGGCTCGCCAGTGACACACCCCAGCAATCACCTCTCACTCTCTTTATAGCAAAACATTTGGTGTGCAGGCGTGCATCAAACATAAAAAGGGTGTCCTGCCCCAACAACCAGTCCCTGATGTTTAGCAGGATTGGAGCACCACTGGCACATATTTGTGCTCTTGTCAGAGGCTCCCTGTGATTTGACAGCAACCCCACAGAAATATTCTATAAGGGCTTAACAATTTCATAGACACTGCAATGTTTAATAATTGAATCTCTAAAAATATGGAAGCATATTCTAAATCCAACAGTAGCAACTGTCTGTCTGTTGCAAAAAATACTTAAAAATGTGCTTGACCCTCCAGAACATAACATAACATCCAGAATGTGGTCTGTAATAGATAATGTATCTAAATTTCTAGACTTCCTCTTAAACAGTATTGTTTCATGCACTCAGTCCTATATTTGTGACATGAGGGACATCCTGAAGAAACTTACTGATGTGGTGTGGCAACTTAAGTTGATGTAGCTGTCATGTGACATACAGTCACAATATACATCCGTAGAAAAGGAATTTGGATTACTGTACATACAGATGTAACCTTGGCGCTGTGTCCTGAAGAGGGTTACTACCCGTGCCTTACATACACAGTCACGGTTGAGGGGCCTGTTCAGTGTGGTCTGAGAGTTTGTTTTCAAAAGAGTAAGGTTTTGTGGGCCAGAATGGTAAATTGGGTACAACCCCCTGGGATGCTGTACCTACCCACTTCCCTTCCAAAATGATACCCACACATAGAAACACACTTTACCTTGCACTTCAATAGCCACCATGCAATTAGAGGAGATCTCTAATAATATGTTCACAGACATACTTATAGGAAAAAAGAATAAACACAGTTTTATCATTAGGCTAGGAATAGGAAGTGAATACCCAGAGCAAGAAGGTACACAAATTAGGCATTTGATTGGTTTTGGCCAAAAGCAATGCAACAAGCAATGAAACAGGAAAGAAAACCTTTTAGACCTGGGAGCAATAAAACAAAACAGTTGCCCAGCCTCCCACCAGCATGCAACACTGGAATACAGATCCCTCCCATCTGGTACCAGATCCTCTAGTTCTATGCTGGGGTACCCCAGACTGGTACAGGCCTGTGGTTGCGGTGGTTTGACAGGCATTGGTTCACTTAAACTTGATGAATTAAATGCTGTAACTGTTGCTTGAACTTGTAACACGAAGTATAACAGTTGCCAAAATCTTTTGCGAGGCAGCCCTGCTTGCTCACAGTTTGTTGAAAACTTGGGCAGATACAAACAGGCTGGAGCTGAGACTTTACTGGTACTGGTCTTGACAGCACCATGGGTTTTCAGATGGCAGTTGGTGGTGCACCACATCAGCAGGCAGCAGGACACAGGGAAGCAGTAAACCTGCAATGTGGGTTGCATTGGATGAAGGATGCTGGTCTTCACCTGTCAAGGCTTTCCAAACTTCACCTGGGACGGCCTTTGTAAACAGTGTTCACTTCACAGGCCTGCATCTTCTTCTCACTGATAGTCTCCAGAATGGTGGTGGTGGAGGGGTTGATAGATAGCTTCAGTCACCCTGCTGATTTCAATCAATACTTCAAACACCCCACTGGCCAGTAGCAGCAGCCAAGGGGTGGAAAAGGCTGGGTGTTCCCCCAAGGAAAACAGTCTCAAGCTTTACTTTTGAGTTAAAAGTCACCTGGACACTTCTGCTGGCAGGCAGAAAACTTCTGGTGATGAACTTCAAAAGCCAGGGGACATCAAGGCAGGGTGATCCTCTCAGGAAACAAACAGTTCTAGTGGACTTTCCTGTCATAATCTGCTTAGATTCACTTCACTGACAGGTTTTACTGACAGATCTGTCCAAACAGCAAACAGGCAGGATGATCCTTTTCTCTAAGGTTGGTAAAACCTTTTCTTCTTCAGAAAATCACTTCTCTGGGCTACAGATCATTCAGAAGCCCCTCTGACAGGCTTGAGAGCTCCCTTTGAACTATTACAGAACAGTCTCACTTCAAACTCTCAAAGAGCACAGCCTCGAGCTATAACATTCTCTTCTTCTCCTCTCTGAACAATTGGCAGCCTCTGATTGGCTGATTTGGCTGTCTCTCATGTTACTAGGCACTGGATTGGTTGTTGCTTGGGTGCCCAGCACATCAAACACTCCCCTTCCCTTTCTCAGAAGCCATTTCTCAGTCCTCAATGGTTTCTGTGAGATCTGATTGGCTGAAAAGGGTCACATGGTCTCTCTAAGATGGCAACTGGCAAAAACATTATGTGGCAGTCCTAAATTTGAGGGTCTCTTGCAGCCAAACTAAATTGATTTGAATTTTAATGGTTATAGGGCTTGATAGCCCATTCTGTATCCTTTAATCTTGCACTAAGATTACATTTGTAGGTGCCACCGTTCGGCCTTCAGAAGTCCTGTTTGATGCTCCCCCAGGCACCTAGCAGGCTCCACACAGCAAGGAACTGCATTTCCCAGCAGCCTCAGCTGCTGGTCCTAGTTGTTTATGGCACTTAGTAGTGCTTTTAAATTAAATTCTTCTGGGGCTCCTTTGTCTCTGGACCCTGATTTGCTTATTTGGGGGTCTGAGATCAGAGGGAGACCCTCTGTTTCACTGTGGGAGCGGCGTTAACTAAAATGTGCATAGCACATGTTTGAACTTGCCAGCTCGCATTTTCATGTGCAGCCACCCAGTGGGTCACATCTTTGGCCCTCCAGCTCTGCTTTCAGCAAGAAACACATGCCGGGGCCGGCAGAAGACTCTGGGAGCGTTTCAGGACTCAGGCTGGCAGTAGTGACAGGATTAGGGAGTCCCTGGGACAACAAGGTAAGCCCCACACTTTTGGGGAGGTTACATGTTCCCATGCCTGAAAACCTTGGTGTCCCCACCTAGCCCTTAACCAGGTCCTGGCACAATTAACCACAATATTCTAATATATTTGCATACTAGTCTATCCAGACAAAAGCATCTATCTTCTATACTGTACTTGACTGACCTTTGTGTGCTATACCTGGTTAAACAACTAAATAAAAAAAAAAAAAAAGTTCGAGAGACTGAATTTCAGCATCCCAATAGGTATCCCAAATCAAAATGCGGGATCCCACATAGGACTTGTATTTAATGCAGGGGGGCTTTGCCACCCCCACACCCCACAATAACTAAAATAACCAACTGCAAAAACTTTATGGAGGGTGAAATGGCAGGGAGCAAAAGTTGCCGCATCTGGGAACAGAACCTGGGTCCACACAGCCATGCTGGCTTAGCTGCTAGTAACCCAGCACTCCATGCCATGAGAGCAGCTCGGCCAGCACCTGTACCCTCTCCTGTCTTGTAGTGCCTAACAAGAGGTAGGGTAGCAGTATGTTACATCTGCTACCTTACCCCTGTCGGCATTGCCTGTGTCAGAACACTGCAGCTGTCAGGCAAGTGTGTATCGGTAGACTGAACTTGGTCCCGTGAGTGTCAGGATTCTGAGTTGCAGTCTCCTAAACATATATCATCCCAACTAGGTTTTACCCTGGCAGAACATTACCACCCCATTCCCTATTTTGCACTACACCCTATTACACCCTTCCTCTATCAGCTCCCATTCCCTTCGCCTGTCACCCCTCCCCATTCCTGTATCCTCACCCCCTGAATGCTCCCAGATTTTCTACACTCTCCCCTGATCCTTCTCTGTCACCCCATGTCCTCTGTACTCCCTCCCACTCTCTTTCATACCACTCCAGTCCCCTTCCTTCTATCCTCAGCCCAACAAAGTCTTCTTGCTGACTGCTCTGCGTTTCCCCATCCTCCTTCTCACCACTCTGTTACTTGACAAAACCAATAATCTGACTGCTCAAACACTGCTGCATCACACTATTGGTGCACCAACCTGTAATTCGTATTTTAAACTCCTGCTTTCTACCTGTACCCCACCATACCTGTTTCCCTCTACACGTGCATGCTCTTACCTTCCTCATTATTTACCAGTTTGCACTGGGATTGGAACCCCATGCTCTTCTGACAATGTCTCCTCACTGATGGCTCAAGTATCACCTAATGTTCTCATTGTCTGTGCCCTCTATATCATCTTCACCCACTGTATCCACAAATGTACACAATGCTAACTGTTACGCATATGTGTTTACATTCGTTTACCACATAATTCTGCCTTGTGATCCAATATCCCATTGCCTGTACTATTTTATTGTACTTTGTCTGTATTCTAACCTACTGTATGCTTAGACATGGAATCTTTGTGAATGAGTCTCTGACTCAAAGGTTTTGTAATTCCGAGAAATAAATAAATAAATAATCTGTTGCAGGTGCAAGGGTTTCTTGGTCAATGAAATCTTTACTTTGAAACATTTGGACAAGCTCTAGAGCAGGATAATAAACCTCCATTTCAGAATCTGCATCAGAATTATATTGGTCTGCAGCTTTCTTTAATGAATTGGAATCTGATTCAGGGAGTTGTTCTTGACTTTCTATCTGACAACTATCTGGGGCAGATTGGATTACAGGAGTTTCAGCTGCTTCACTATTGGGGATTGTCATTTGCGCAGTAGGAAGTAAATAATTGTGGTGGACAACCCACTGTCTACTCTTGGTTCCTTCTTGCTCAGTTCTGTACACTGGCATCTCTTGCATTTTCTCCACAATGACATAAGGGGTACCAGACCATCTGTCTGATATCTTATGCTTGCCTAGAATACCCAAGTTTCAGAGGAGAACACGGTCTCCTGGATGTAGTTCTTGCACATTAACTTTTTTATCATATCTGTTATTATTGAGTTTGTTGCACTTAGCAGCAGCTTCTGTAGCCAACTTGCATGCAGCATTAAGTTGATCTTGCAATCTCTGAACATAATGCAGTTATGTCTCCGGCCTTGACCCGTCGGTTGACACATCGAAATACAGGTCGACAGACAATCTGGCTTCCCTTCCAAACATCAGACTGTAGAGTGAGAACCCATGGCATCACTTTGGGTACAATTGTATGCATGCACAAGGGCACTGACTCGCTGTCTCCATTGGCATTTGTCTTTTGGGTCTAGTGTTCCCAACTGTTCTGGTTGAGGGTCACCTTGAGGGTGGTAGGGTATCATTCTGGATTTGCGACTACCCTACAATGACATTAACTCTTTTATCAAGCGGCTCTCAAAATCTCTTCCCTGGTCAAAGTGAATCCACTGTGGAGCTCCCTAATGAACAAAAACCTTTTCTATTAGCACTTTCGCTACCATGGAAGCCATCTGGTCATTAGTGGAATATGCTTGTGCATAGCCAGAAAAATTATCTGTGACCACTAAGATATTTGTAACATTCTTTGAGTCAGGTTCTAGACTAAGAAAGTCCATGCATACCAGCTCCATGGGAGCACTTGTGGATATATTTACTTGAGGGGCGACCCTCCGTGGTTGCGCATTTCTCTGTACTCATTGACTACAGGTCTTGCAATACTTTTCTATATTATTTGCCATGCACGGCCAATAGAAATGTGATCTGACTAAGTCTAGTGTTCGTTCATTGCCAAGATGCCCCATTTCATTGTGTAAGGCACATAAGACAGTCTGTTTAAAATTTGAGGGTAAGACAAGCTGTGACTTAGTAAAACCTTGAGGACCTCATATTTCTCAATACAACAGTTAATTTGTTATTTTCCATTTGGACCAGTCTTGCAACATCAGTCTTGCATCTGGATGATTAGTTGCTACTTGATTTGCATCACCCCCTTTTTCTAAAGTAGAGAGGATATCTTTGATGATTGCATCTGTCCTTTGCTCTTATTGCAGGTCTTGGTTTGTAAGCTGTGGCAGTGAGCTAATATCAATTGCAGCAAAGCTGCAGTAGGTGGTGGGCAAACATTCTGCTAAGGCACAAGGATGTCAATTAGTCGATTTGAGTTAGTTACTGAGGGTTGCTCATCAGTGTCAAATTTCTTACAAACAGCTTTCACAGCCTGTTCCAGAACTTTGACTCAAGTTGCATTGTTCAGAGAAGTTGTTGATCTTCTAGATAATGCATCTGCATCAACATGGTTTAATCCTGATCAGTACTCAACACTGTAATCGTAAGTAGACAAGGCAGATAACCAACGGCGCCAGGCTGCATCCAACTTTGCAGTGGTCTGTACATACATCAGGGGATTATTGTCTGTCTTGATGGTGATTTTATCTCCATAGAGATTCTCATGAAACTGGTCCACAATTGTCCCTTTTAGTGCCAAGAACACCAGCTTATGAACACGGTACTTCTTTTCTGCACTGTCGAGGCTTCTGCTGGTGAAAGCCATGGGTTGTAACCCTTTAGGAAAGCTTTGGTAGAGTAGAGCACCTAACCCACTGAAACTTGCATCTGCATGGAGCATGTACGGTTTCTCTTGATCACTGTACACCTGGACAGGGGCATGCATCAAACAACGGATAATGTCTTTAAAATCTTTGTTGCATTTAGTGTCCATCGAGGCCCAAAGGGTTCTGACTGTTTGTAATAAGACTTGGGGTAATTTCTCTTAACCTGTTGGTTGTTTCCTTTTCTGGCAGGTGGATAGTCTTGCATGAGGTTCAACAAAGGTCTGATTACTCTGCTATAGTCCTTCACAAATCTTCTATAGTAACCACAGAACCCAAGGAAATGCTGCAACTCTCAGAGTAAATGGTTTGGACCATGACGTCAATGCCTGCTCCTTACCTCGGTCAGTCTGAATTCCATCTGCAGACACGATATGGCCAACATACTTAACCGAGGTCTGGAAGAACTGGCACTTACCTATTGAGAGCTTTAATCCAAACTCTTCTAGACAATCTAGCACCTTCAAGAGCCTAGTTTCGTGTTCTTCCAACATTTTGCCAAAAATGATTATATCATCCAGATATACCAAACACTGAAGTAAATTCATATCATCAACAGCCTTCTCCATGAGCCTTTAGAATGTAGCTGAGATGCCCGAGATCCCTTGTGGCATTCTTAAGAATTCATAAAACCCTAGTGGGTAGATGAATGTGGTCTTTTCTCGATCTTGAGGGGCCACTGGTATCTGACAGTACCCACTTTTTAGATCTAACACAGAGAACCATTTACTGCCATTTATGCAATACATAGCATCTTGCATTTTCTGTATAGTATACTGGTTTGGTGGTGTTCTCTTGTTTAGTGTGTGGTAATCCACGCACATATATACAGATCCATTTTTCTTTCTGATGACCACATATGGAAAAGCATAAGGGCTTCTGGATTCCTGAATAATCCCAGCAGCCAACAGTTCTTGTAGATGGCACTGCATGTCGTCTACATCTGTAGAGGCTAGTCTTTGTGACCTTTCATGGAATGGTCAGTCACCATGCAATCTGATGTGGTGTTCTTCTCCATCCACACATCCCACATCCCATATGTGGAGTGAGAAAACCTTGTTATGTTCAGCCAGTTTCTTGCTGACCCATCTTTTCCAGGCTTCAGGAATTGGGGAGTCTCCAAAAGTGAAGAGCTTGGCATCATGTTCAGTATTACTATCACCATCTTCAGCAGATGGTTGCACAGTGGTATCAGCACAATACACTCTAGCTAGGGTACTCCCTTGCCATATGGTCACCTCTCTGTCTGTTACGTTCTTCACATGGACAGTCACTCATCAAGCATAGGCATGTGCTCGCACTGGAAGGACACTGGGCTTCACAAGTACTCCCTCAGGTAGTCCATGCTCTTCTGGAGTGTCTAGCATCAGCAACTTATTCTTGACCTCTCCTCAAAAACAAACCATGCCAGTTATGCCACATTCAGCATTTGGAGGTATCACAATTTCTTCAGCATTCTTCTTCCACACAATGCCCACTGGATTGTCTTGGGTCCCTTGAGTAGATCCAGACTGCTTCTGATAGGCTTGTCTAATCATAGCATGTACACTCAGTATTTGGCACCTTATCTTGACTTCATCTTCCTGGCACAGTTGAGTTAGTCAGCTAAACATGTGGGCATTTCTTCCGATAAGCACAAGTACACCATCGTACAAGCCTGATTCTGGGCACACAAGAACGAGTGTCTCAACAGGATCTCTTACCCCAGTGATCCATGATAGGAAAGCTATGCAGACTCTGATGTATCCCAAGTAAGGGTACAATTTGTCACTTGGGTCCCAAATGTTCAGTCCATCCAGTGGCATCAAAGGGATGTGAGATAAGTAGCTGTCATGCCATCTTTTAAAAATTACTGTCACCTGCAATCTACTATATAGGACAACTCAGGTCTGCTTTCCTTCAATGGTGATAGTAGCTACCATGGTAGGACCCACAAGTCTATCAACCTCTGTTCAGGGAAGTCCAAATGTTTTCACAGATGACTTGCCTACTGAGAGATTTGAACTCTGTTTAGCTGCATGACCAGGGAGATTTCTATGCTTTCAGTGTTCTTCAAACATCAATTACTTTTCAAACTTCTTCAGCTGACTTCCCCTTTGCCAATAAAAAAAAGACTCAGTTTCTCTTGTAAACCTTCAGATTTTGGGAGTACATTGGGCTTCGGCACCTTACATGCATGCACTAAAGTCCAGGCGGAGTAGAAACCTTCAGTGATCACACGGTCTGGCACTTTAGCAACATCTACAGTCTCTCTGCATTCAACAAGGATAGTCAACATCTTGGTGGAGTGGTCCCTTGCTCGTTCTCATACTACAATCTGATCTATATTTGTTTCTGTAGACACACCTCTTCAATTTGTTCATTACCAGTCCCAGGGGGAACTCCTAAAATTAATAGTATTTTCTTGAGGTCTAAGCACTCACCATCATACCAGTCCAGTAAATGTTCATACACCTTTGTGTCAACCATTATTTTAGCTTTGGGGATTGTCCCACCTTTTACTCGGGCAAGTAACTCCATGTGGGTGCGTTTGGGGAAACAAGAGATCCCAGCAGTGCCACCAAAGATGTAACCCTGGCACTGTGTCCCAAAGAGGGCTACTATCCCTGCCTTACATACATAGTCAAGGTTAAGGGGCCTGGACTATGTTCAATATGGTCTGGGAGTTTGTTTCCAAAATATTTCATAAATAAGCGTAGGTTTTGTGGGCCAGAATGGTAAATTCGGAACAACACCTTGGGATGCTGTACCCACCCACCTTCCTTCCTAAACGACACCCCACATATAGAAATAAACTTTACCTTGCACTTCAACAACCACCATGCAGTTAGATGAGATCTCTCTAATAGTATTCTCATTGACACACTTGTAGGGAAAAAGAATAAACACAGTTCTATTTATCATTAGGCTAGGTATTTTTAATTTTAAACTTGCATTGCCCTTTATATTAAACCAGATTATTATGTGTATACTCCTGGTTATTTATTTTTCTAGATGGAAGAGAAACAAACAGACATTATGCTAAAAATTTTGATTTTTTTTTATTTTTATTTATGGTGGGTGTATTTCACTTTAAGGGTGCAAAAATTAATCACTTAATATTGTCTCATTATTAGTTACCTGATGGAGCAGTAGATGAGTACTGCAAAACATTGTATCATATGAATATCTTTCTGAATGAAATGATTCAAAAGCAAATAGCAATTTGTGCTAATTTGTCTACTCAAAACAAATACTGGTGAGCGGGTCTCCTTTCTCCAAACATTATTTGCAGAATCTCTGTTTCACCATGGGAGCGGTGTTAACTAAAATGCACATCAAGCATGCGTGAACTTGCCAGCTTGCACCTTCAACTGCGGCTGCCCAATGGGTCACGTCTTTGCTCATCTGGCCCTGCTTTCAGCAAGAAACACATGCAGGGGCTGGCAGGAGACTCTGGGTGAGTATTAGAACTCAGGCTGGCAGCAATGACAAGATCAGGGAGTCCCTGGGGCAACAAGACAAGCCCCACACTTTTTTGGGGGGTTACACAGTTAAAAAGGTTTTAGAAGACTACAGTCCCAAAGAAGCAATCAACCCAGAATTCCTTATCCTGGGGTTTAGAACTTGTAAAATCAATTATTTTCCTTTTGACCGTACATATTACTACCAATGCCATGGTACGACTATGGGCACGGTAGTAGCTCCATCATATGTGAATCTTGTCTTGCTCTTTATCAAGGACAACTTAATTTTGTCAGATAAAAATCCATTAATACATCATTTACATTGTTTCTATGGTTTTATAGATAATATATTAATTATCTGGCAAGGTAAAGTATCAGAAGTGAAGGGCTTTACTGCTTGGCTTAATAAAAACAACCTGGGACTGAATTTCACTGCTACAATAGACAAGAAAAAAATAATTTTTTAAGACCTAATTTTTAAAACACTAGACAATTGTGTACCAACAGAAGGCTTCAGAAAGGATACAGATGGTAATTCTTTGTTTCTAGCTTCCAGTGCCTATCCACACAATCAAAAATCTAGAATACAATATGGACAATTTCTCTGATAATGGAGAAATTGTTCTAATATTGATGTCTTTAGACAACGATCACTTGAACAATACCATTGGTTTCAACAAAAAGACTGTAAGTCAGATTTATTGCTATAGGTATTTCAGAGGGCAGAAAATCATGATAGGAAAGTATTACTTACACTGAAGCCGAAAGAATATGAAAATGGCAAAATAGTATTTGTTGCAGAATTTAGGTCAGGTAACAAAAATCATCTGTCAAAACTGGAAAATTCTCCAGACAGATGATGTGCTGTCAGCACATACTAGTACAAGACCACTGATGTCATGTAAGAGACTAGCTAACCTTTCAGATAAAGTATGTAATAGCCTATTTGTACAGCCTAAAAATCCACCTCTGTTTGATTCAATTACCCGGTTACCACTTCTAAAGGGATTTTACTATTGTGAAGACTACTCAGTCTGCAAGTATGCAACATCATGAAAAATATTTTGAGACTCAAACTCCAACAGAAGTTTTGAAATTAGACATTGTTTAAACAGCATAAGCAGTTTTTGCATATGCAGTGTGGTGCACTTGCAATTTACTTTACATAGGAATGACTAAACATATGGGGCCCTATTCACTAAGGTGCAGAAGGCCTACGCACCGCGAATTTTCAGTGCATGGGATGCACCCACAGGATGCAAGTCCCATACACACCCAATCCCCCAACCAGCTGTGGATATCCACGCCAGTCCAGTCTGAGGGGTGGTACAGGGGGGTGGCCACACTCCACACCATTCACAAAGGTGCACAGTACTATGCATGGGGGGCCATAAGCTATACCGGGTGACCTCAGATGTAAATGTACGTGCCTCCCAGGATGTCACTGTCAGCTATGGTGGAGATGTTGGGACACAGTGGACCCCCCAACATGCTGCCCCAGCTTTCAGGGACCACAAGGAAGGCTGAAGGCAGCCAACCTATCACCTGCCTGTCTTAGTGACAGTGCTACAGGTGCACTACAGTTGCCTGACATATGTGGTGCCCCATGGGTGCAAGGGATCCAGTGGCAGACTGGGTCCAGGGCACCCCATTGGATGCCCACCCGTGTCTGCTGGATAGCCCCCGTGCACCTGTACGACGGTGGGGCGGGGCCCTGGAAGGGAGCCATGCAGTGGCCACTGTCTGTGAATACAGCCTTCATGCATCTTTCTGCAGCTAAGGAGCTACATGGGTGGGATACATGCCTTTGGCATGTTCTTGCCACTTATTCATGAATAGGCTCAATGGTGAAAACACACATACAAAAAAACGTGTGTGGTGTCTATAACTCCAACAATGATAGTTCATTGGTGAATCATATCAGAAATGTCCATAATGGTAATGTCAATTTTTTGCACTTCATGGCATTGATCATATTCTACCCAATCAAAGAGGTGGTGATTGTGAAACTAAACTGGTAAGATGAAAATGTCTGTCAAGAAGGATAAGTGGCACAATTTCACCAAAAAGAATAAATGCACACATTTCTGTCTTCCTCTGAGTTCTTTTTACTTCAGTTCATTAACCATTTCTGCTCCTAAAAATATAAATAGGTTGCTGTCTATATTTGTTATATGATAAAGATAAATCAGAGCTAAGAAGCTGTGATAGACTGGTGTCTGCCTATTCCTGTTTATTTTTCTTTCATATAAGCAGTTTCAGCCAATAAGCATTAAAATGTGGTAGTTGCAATGAACTGGTCTGTAGCTGTATCTATCTTTCAATCTTACATTATCATAATTCTTGTATTCCAATGTTCTTATCACTTTTGACCCCCGCCATCTTGTCTTTGTCTTACCCTCCCCTTCCCCTTCTTTTTCCTTCCCTCTATTCTGCTGCTGTTTTTCAGTGGAACTGTTTTTGAAGATTTTAAAATACAGTTCTGATTGGTCAATGGCTGCAATGTTGCTGGTATTCAGTAAATTTATGAAAAGAACACATTTAAAAATTAAATGATGACATTAGCACATTTGCCCACATTGTATGATAATGATATAGTTAAACCGTATAACTGCATACTCTTTGCTGTGTAATACATTGTGGCTTTGATGGAGTTATGATTTATGAATGCCGAGGACCCATTAATCTGGAGTTGTTATTCTCTGCTTTATGAAAAGCTATATTAGCACTCTGTTACACGGAATCATATGCATAGGTAATGCATTATGTGATTGTTCTTAAGAAAAAGAACACAACAATAAAGGCACCAGAGTCTTTGTATTTAATAAATGCTCCACAGTATGTTCAGGATCTCAAACTGGCTCCATCAGAAGTAGCACTCCGTGAGTGCGCCATACAAGTCAGTATGACTATGGAACGGAAAGGGTCCTCTAATGATATCGCCATACATATCCAAACACAGATGCTATCATTCAATGTGACTAGTAGTCAATGACTCCTTGGAACATTGACCAGCAATCATGGAATAGCCAGGACACAGTCCTAATGATTAGAGAGCAGACTAATTTACAGCAAGAAGACACTGATCCCTCAGCATTTTCTATAATAAAAATGTAAATAGTAAATAATATATAATATCAGTGAAAAGAAAGCTACTCATGTGAGTGGCTTGATTTCATTTAGGCTTACTCCTCCTTTTGGAAAATATAAAGCAAAGATTATGGTCATATTTCACATAACACAACATATTGATAACTGCAGATATATAATGTTACACAAATAATCCAGTACTATGACTATGTAGTTTTCTTTTCATATGTTTTTTACAAAGTAAAAACCATTACGCATTTTTATAAATGCACATGTATTAGCTGCTTTATATGCGGTCATCAAAACTATCTACTTAGCATACTTCACAGTCTGTCTTTACTTTCTCACTTCTACTCTTCATTGCAACAAAGAAACAGTTCTGTTTATAGAAAAATAATCAATTTTTACATGAAAGTATAATTTATCTATGTGATTTCCTCTTTCCAGTTTTCATCCATTTGCTGAAACTGCTTCATGTATAACCATAACACTAGGTGGTAACATGACTCTCCAGTCTAAAGTACCACAACAATATCATTATAGATTTAGCTCACTGCTTCCGGAGGTCATGCATGTCCCTGAAGCTGCCCTCCCCCAATCGCTCACGGACCCCCAGCATGAAGCTCACCACTCCTGGAGGTCATGAAAGCCCCTGAAGCTCCCCCCCAATCACTCATTCACTCACAGACCCCCCCCCAGCAAGAAGCTCACCACTCCTGGAGGTCAAGAGGGACCCTGAAGTGCCGTCCCTCGATTACTCATGGACCACCCAACAAGAAGCTCACCACTCCCAGAGGTCATGAGGGCCCCTGAAGATGCCCGTCCCCAATCACTCACTCATAGACCCCCCAGCAAGAAGCTCACCACTCCCAGAGGTCATGAGGGCCCCTGAAGCTGCCCTCCCTCGATTGCTCATGGACCCCCCAGTAAGAAGGTATGGCACAATGCCCAATGGTTACAGCCACTCACTCAGGGAAAGGATTTTGATGCCAATTTTTTAATTCAAACCTGGACTGTTCCTGACTTTAAGTTGTCATAGGACTGGAGATAGAATTGTGTAGCTAATTTCCTATCGTGCTACCTCTGTTTTCAGACAAAATTACTTGTTATCTTAAGGTCAGGAATGGTGAAAGAATTGTGTAGCTATATTCCTTCCCTGTTTTCAAACTAACTTCTTGTTACCTTAGGTAACTCCCCTACCTTGGGATTTACTGCCTGATTTTCATTCGCTTTTTACACTACCTCAGGAATTGGCTCTCTTTTTTATTCAAGCTCCTTTGTCTTCTAGCTGGAGCTGAGCACAAATTTATTTTCTAGCTGGAGTGCACAAATTCACTGTGGTGCTGGTGTATTTTATTTGTCATGTCCTATATACTAATTTAGCTTAGTTACAGCCCAGTACTGTAGTAGCACCATGCTAGTTCTAATTGATTTTAACTAATTTAACTTCGTAGCACCACAGCTCAGTACTGCAGCAGCACCAGGCTATTTTCTGACTAGAGTTAACTAACTAAACTTCATAGCACCGGGTTAGTTATTTAATTTTAACCTTTGTAGCACCAGGATAGCTATTTATCGTGACCTCAGTGCTGGCTTGTTTTGCTTAGTAGCTGGTGTAGAAGTTTCACTGTCGCATTACCTCTGATGGCCCTTCTCAAATTAATTTAATTCAGTTCTTCCCCCTGTGAAGCCAGCCCCCTCTCCCTGCTATCTAATGTGCTCACCTTCTGCTCCTCTCTCCACAGCTCACCGCTCTTGGAGGTCATGAGGGCCTCTGAAGCTGCCCTCCCTTGATTGCTCACAGACCCCCCAGAAAGAAGTATGGCACTATGTCTGACAGTTACAGAGGCTCACTCAGGGAAAAGACTACCCTGCTGCCCCCACCACCACCCTTGGTGATCCACTTACTATATAGTCCAGGCCACGTGACGTGTAGAACCTATCAGCCGACTTTCCCCCTTGCAAGTTATCTTCACCTACCACTAGTGACCGCTATATTCTTATTACTTTTACCAAAGCTAACCACTGACGCAAATCATAATCTGCTAAGCCATGCTGTCTCTTCCACTAGTAATAATCACTTCTCTCCTACCCTCAATGTCACCCCCCCGCCAGCTGCCCTAATTGGGTGAATTGGCATGTAATTTCTTGCTTGCTCTGAAGCTAACTCTTGAGACATCTTCCACTTTGCCCCCTACTGCACTCCACCTACCCTCATAGACGATCACTCAATACTCCCACCCAGTTTTCACACGGACTCCTAGTTCTAAATTCTCCCACCAAGCATCACCTGATGATGTCCATACAGCCACCTTCAACTACCAGGAAACTTCATTGGCCAATGACTTTCCCCAAGCTTTTGTTAATATTACTACTCCTACTATCTGGAGAGATCGAGCCTAACCCCAAACCCACTAATTTCCTCCACCCATCAAATTCCATGGGGCCTAAAAGTAATACACCTTACTATATGTAGCCTGCTGCATGAACTAGCCTTTCTGCATCCAACTGTTTTATCACTATGGCCAAACATCCTCATCATTTCTGAAACCTGGCTAAAGTCTCATATTAAGGACTCTGAAACTTCTGTCCTAGACTACACTGTTATCTGCCACAACCACCCAGGCAATAGGAGAGGTGGACTACAGCTATGTACATCTCATCCTCCCTCCAGTTCACCCCTGTAAATATTCCCCTACTCATGCAGTCCATCAGCCCCTTGCTGATCAAACCCCCCCCACTCCATCCCCATATTCATAGCCAGGTCCTACTGCACACCAAATTCCCCCACGTTCTCAATCCTAGATGACCTGGGCACCCTGAAAGCTTGTGCAACAGGGGGGTGAGCTCCATATCCTTGGCGACTTCGATCTGAATTGGCTCCTACATGCCACTGCCACCTTTTGTAACCAGGTGTCCACCCTAAACCTACCACAACTGATCTCCAAGCCTACTTGTCTGAATCCCAAATCACAGAAGCACTGCCTGCTGGACTGGGCCCTCACCTCGCATCAACACCAGACAACTGCCTCAGGCCTCCTACCTGACTCCCTAAGTGACCACCACATGATCTTTGTGACACAAAAGATTTTCCAGCCAAAGGCTCCCCCTCCCAGAACCATCCTTAGCTGGTCATACAATACACTGGACCTTGCCTCACTCCCAAGTGACCTGGCAGCCAAAGACTGGTCCTTCATCCCCCAGGCCACCTCCATCGACTCTGCCTTTGGATATTTTATGGCCAAGTACCTTGCCATCTGGAACCAATATGCCCCACTCAGACGTACCTGCATGAGGGGTGCTCACCTGTCTTGGATCACAGCTGACCTCATGTCCCACATCAAAGCCAGGGACCAGGCATGGAAGTTGTTCAAATCCACCAGTTCCCCTAGAAAGGGCATGCTAAATATTGCTCCTTAAGCAATACCTGCACTAGGTTAATCCATCAAGCCAATACCAACTATTTCAAAGCTACCTTCCATTCCAATCTAAATCATCCAGCAACATTCTGGAAGGTGGTCAAATCACTCTTCTGCCCTCCCTGCCAGCCTCCAACCCCTGTTCTAAATGTAGGCAGCACTTCCATAACAGGCCCTCTTGATGTGGCATCCGCATTTAACTCATTTTTCTTGAACTGCACCTCCTCACTTATGTCCTCACCTCCTCCTTACCATCAAAACACCACCCCCTTTTCTGCCAACACACAGGCCCCATGTCCTACCCCTTCCTTCTCCTTTTGCCAGGTCACCACCTTGGAAGTTTAGAATGCCCTGTCTGCCTCAACCCATCTAAGGGCAAATGCCCCTCGGGGCAGGATGCCAAAATATTGTCAAAAAAGGATATACCAACACTCAAATACCTCTAAAGTAGGAAGAATCCGGGTCCAAGCAAATAAGTAATAATCCACAGTGAATTTATTTAGTGCACGTCAGACCAGAGGTACACGGAAAACAGGAGCTTACTTGCCCCAGCGCTTTGACTCTAACCGAGTCCTCATCAGGGCATGAACAATAACTGGTTACTGATGACCCTATATACTGGGTCCAGTTAAGTGAATTGCAAACACATGTGACACAGTAATTAAGAAAAAACATTTCAAAAAAAAGGAAAAGTAGTTTGCCACATTTGGCACTAGGTGGAGCTACTACAATGAGCGCTAATACCTTTCAGTACGAAACAGTGTCAAAATACTTTTCTGAAAGCTATATGGAGAGAACAAATGATAAAAACAGACCAAACCTCCAGTAAGTCAAGGCAACATTCAGTGCAGCAACTTCAAAGCAACTTAGTTACAGGACCTCCCTGTAAATGAGGGCCAGAGAGCTGAAGGACAGTCAGATGAAATGGAGACAGACCTAGAGGACAGAATAGGTAGAGAGACTGAAAAGGCACATTTATAATACAAATATACATTCAAATCGATGAACAGCACAGTTAATGAATAGAATACTAAATGTTACTATCACACAATGAACACTTCACTTTTTTTCAAAAAGGGTTTAAAGTCTTATTTATCATTGAGACCACTGGGCTTACCACTTTGTAAGATGTATATCCACATACTCTCTGGCTGTAAAAGTACATTAGGTCTATCACCTCCATTTTTAAGTGGCAGCACATGTTCAAGTCCCAGAAATCTCAGGTCATCAGGTTTAGACCCATGTACCTGTGTAAAATGTTCCCCAACAGGAGTATCCTGTTTACCATTCATAATTGAGCAGACATGTTCTTGTATCCTCTGTTTAAGAGGTCTGACAGTTTTGCCTACATACACCAGTTTACATGTGCACCACAGTGCATATACTACATAAGGTGTATCACAAGTGATAAGTTCCTAATCTCAGTCTTGATATCCTCATATCTAGGATGTATAAAGTGTTTTGTAGGCATACCAAATTTGCAGATGTTACACCAGTTACATTTGTAATAACCATTGGGACGATGTGGTAACCATCTAGTATTGGTTCTAGTAGGTTTGTAAGTCCTGCTACTAACCAGTCTGTCCCTGAGATTATCTCCTCAACTAAAAGTGATTCTTGGTCTAATTCCTACAGACATGTCCACTTCATTATCACCAAGAAGTATGGGCCAGTTCCTATGTAGAATGTTACCAGTTCGGCTTGCGATATGGTTAAATTGAGTTATGAAGGTACATGTTTGTGTACTCTGAGCACATACAGTATGTCTGTAACAGGAGCTGTGGATATACAAGGCAACACCAGCTGGAGTAAAAAGTCAGACCTCTTTATTCAGTGATCTTCACACAAAGTAATCTTGACTTCAAGCGTACTGTACGTCTTAAAAAAAAAAAAAACATAGCAACTAGATCCAGGTAGCCATAAAAACATAATATATGTGACTGCTTAGCTGAGCAGTTGGAGCTAGCAAGGACCAGAAGGATAGAGGGTACAGCACCCTGCTGAGCCCAAAATGAACTAACGTCAGAATAAGTCAGCCCTTATATAGTGCTGGGCTGTCATGTGATTAGGCTTTCCTCTGCCCTTTTTACCCAAGTTTCCCATAAATATTTTATATTCCCCTATCTATTACTATAATTTCATTCAGAACATCATTAAACATTATCAGACATTATACAGACTGCTCCAAAGTGTTCACAAGCTATTTTATCAGTGACTAACTTATATTTCAGGGATTAAACACCTCCTGTCAATCATAGTCAGGTATCTCCCCTTGAAGTCTGTCTATCAAAATGGGAGAGGAACGGCCAGCCAGCTCTATAGAGCAGCAGTGTTCCACTGGAGTTAGACCATCAGCCAGCATTGCATGGAAACACTACAAGAGCAAGTATTTTTACCTTTTTATGATACAGGCTCATTGAGGGGAATTATTTAGAGAAGCAAACCAGCTTACAAACATTTAGAAACAAGAAGGGAGGGAGGCTGGTGGCAAATGTTATGGTCCATTGTGGATTGGGCAAGGGAAGGGTAGTGGTGATCGGGGACCTAAACATGCCAGGGGCAGACTGGGGGACTATGCTGTCCCCAGTGGCCAAGGTGAAGAGCTTGCTAGATCTCTTCTTGGGCACATTCCTAACCCAGCTTATGGGAAGCCGACTAGGGAGGCCCAGATACTGGACATGGTCCTGGCAGACAGTGACCAGATTCGGGGCCTGGAGGTGAGGGACCCATTGGTGAGGAGTGATCATGCCACAGTCTGTTTTTTTCCTGAATCTGTGGGAGATGAAATCTGCACAAAGATGGTGGTTATTGACTTTAGGGGTGCAGATTTCAGGGGTACGGGAAGGATCCTTAAGGGTTATTTGGATGAGATAAGGCCAGGCATGGACGCTGACAGTAGGTGGGAGACTATTTGGAAGGGGGCACAGGAGGCAACCAAGTCCTATGCAAGGGTGAGGCGCAAATTTGGTAGGGCTAGAAAATAATGTTGGTGGACCCAGGAGGTTCAGGAGGTGGTAAGGGAAAAGAAGGCTGCCTATGGGTGCTTCAAGTGCTCAAGGAGCGAAGGGGACCAGGGGGAGTATGAACTGATGTCCAGGAGAGTCACCAGGGTGGTGAGATCGGCTAAGGCAAGGAAGGAGCAGAACCTGGCCAGGAAATCAGGAGGGGGATCAAGGGGTTCTTTACATATATAGGAGGGAAAAAAGGAAAGTGAGGGGGGAGATTATCAGGATTAGAACAGGGGAAGGATGGGCACAGGATGCAGGGGAACAGGCCGAGGTACTAAATGAGTACTTTGCCTTAGTTTTTACCAGGGAGGATGGGGGAGGTCCACGCCATTCAGGGGGAGAGATGATGAACTTGCAGAGGTGGAGGGACCCTTAGAGACCGGGATACCTGCCGGGCCTAGGCAGGGCGGTGGGCCAGCTCTGTCAGGTGGTGGGAAGACAGGAGGCAAAGTGGGGAACAGGGAGTTTGAAATCCCAGTAGAGAGAGTGAGGGAAGCCCTCAGGTCCCTTAGGAAGGAGAAAGCTCCAGGGCCGGATGAAATACATCCCTGGGTGCTGAGGGAATTGGCAGATGTCCTGGTGACACCCCTAGTGGAGCTTTTCAACATCTCTCTGAAGACAGGATGGGTGCCTATCCACAAGAGTGGATCAAGAGAGGAGGTGGGGAACTACAGGCCTATTAGCCTGATGTCAGTGGTGGGCAAGGTGCTGGAGGGTATTATCAAGGAGAAGCTAGGGGGAGTACTGGAGCAAATGGGGTACCTGGACGATAGACAGCATGGCTTAATCCCGGGAAGATTGTGTCAGACAAACCTGGTGGAGTTCTACGATTGGGTGGTGAGTGCCCTGGACCAGGGTAGGCTGGTGGACATCCTCTTTCTAGACTTCAGCAAGGCATTTGATTTGGTACCTCACAGGGGCCTGCTGGCTAGGCTGAGGGAATGGGGTTGGGAGGCAGATGATCAGATGGATAGGAAATTGGCTTTTAGAGCGTACTCAGAGAGTGGTGGTTGGGAGGATAGTCTAATCTCAAAGGAGGGTCTTAATGGGGTCCCCCAAGGATTGGTTATGGGGTCACTCCTGTTTAATGTCTATGTTTCTGACAAAAGAAAGGGGATCAGGAATGAAATGAGTCTCTTTGTGGATGACTCGAAGCTGGGAGCAGTGGTAGAGGAGGAGGAGGGGAGAGTGGCCCTGAAGGAGGACCTGGAATTCTGGAGAGGTGGTTGAGAGAGTGGAAACTGAAGTTCAATGAAGGGAAATGCAGGGTTCTGCACCTGGGGGCAAGAAACCTGGACAAAATGTACACCTTGGGGGGAGTCACACTGCAAGGCTCGGAGGCCGAGAGGGACCTGGGGGTGGTGGTGGTGGATGTCAAAATGAACAACTCTGAGATTTGTAGGAGAGCAGCAGCCAAGGCCAATAAAATGCTGGGATGCATCACTAGGTGGATTACCCCCCAGAAAGAGGGAAGTGATCCTCCCTCTGTATAACTGTCTGGTTAGGCTGCACCTCGAGTACTGTGTGCAATTTTGGAGACTGCACCTTAAAAAGGGAAATTGCACTCCTAGAGAGGGTTCAGAGGAGGGCAACCAAAATGATCTTGGCTTGGGAGAAAGGACCAATGGGAAGAGGCTTGAGGAGCTCATCATGTACACTATGGAGGAGAGAAGGGACAGGGGGGATATAATAGAGGTCTTCAAGTACATAGGGGGATTAATAAGGGATGCTCAGTCAGGGTGTTCCAAAGGAAAGAGGGAGGAAGCAACCAGAGAACACAAGTGGAAGCTGGGGGGGGGACTCAAGGGGTAGAGGAAGATATGTTACTTCACTGAGAAGGTGGTGGAACCTTGGACTGTGCTGCCCAAGGAACTGGTGGAGGCAGATACTGTAGAGGGGTTCAAGAGGGGCTGGGACAGGTAGGGGAGAGTGCAGATGAGGAAGTTCAATACAAGGGAAATATCTTGGACAGGGGATACAGAAACCCAAGGGGGGAGGACAGCAAAATTGGCACCCAGTATGGGTGCTGACTATCAAGCAGACACAAAAGCCCATAAGGCCTACTTTGCTGGCATTATAGTATGATAGTATGTTAGATCCACAAATATATTAAAGTCATTGATTGAAGGGTTGGGACAAAGTTTAATCCCCTTTGCAATACTACAGTCTCAGTGTGGGTGAGGGAGTAGTGAGAAAGATTTATAATTTGTAGCTTATATCCTTGTTCTGGGCCCTCAATTCCCATTCTATTTTTAAGGGATCTTCGACCATCCCTCCTGCCTCTCCTTGTCTTTCTGGCCCTTGCATTTGCATTTCTGTTGTAGTGCGTTGGTCCCTGTCCAAAAAAGGCTTCCTATCAGCCCCACTCCTCTTGGGATTATTTCTTTTACAACCACCACGGATTTTGTTTTTATTATTAGACTGGAAACGGAACCTGGAGCGCCCCCTACTGGTGAAGCATTTTCTGGCCTATTCAATAAAATGGCCTTTCTCGTAATCCATCTCATCTCTGAGCAATTTGGTTGTTTTTTCATCTGTTGTGTCCAGTTTATATTTCTGGAGCTTATTCCTGAGTTTCAAGTCCAGTTCTTTAAATGTAGGGTTATTTTTAAAAGTAGCTATAAGTGCTTTAGCTTCCTGCAGCTCTTTAATCAAGTTATTGTATTTAATTTTGTCATATTTAATCAGAGAAGCTCAAGCACTCTTTAATCAAGTTATTGTATTTAATTTTGTGATATTTAATCAGACAAGCTCGAGCAAAACTTTGGAGCACTCACTGGCTGCTCGAATCCAGTCTTCTTTAAATGGGAAATCGTCTATGCCACTCGAGGGTGTAAGCTGAATGCGTAGTCCCATCAGTGCGAGCTCTCTCTCAATGTATTCTTCCAAACTTAAAATATTATATGTAATGTCAATTTCTTTCTGTAGTAACTTATCAAATTGATTAAATGCTGACCCTATAGTAGTTGAAGTGTTCAGCGCTGTAGAGGGTTCACCTTCTCCCCCTTGTAGTCTCTCTCTTCTCTCTCTCTCTCTCGTTCCCCCTACAGCATACATCCGGGTCATCAGGTTCTTCCCAAGAATACTCAACAGCAGCAGTTGTATCAGTATTGCTCATTTCTGCCTTCTGCATATTAAGGAGGTAAGAATAGTGTCTTCTAATTATTTACCTTCAGCGAAAATTGAGCAAACAATAAACCGTGGGTAAAAAGCAGAGTAAGTCCAACGGTTCTGTGTTTAGAACCCAATGCATTTGTTTAAAATGGATGCCTGCCATCTGCAGCACAGGAAGACAAAGTTCAATCAGAGCAAAGATGTAGTACTGTGATCGGCAGAAACCTGGGTGGTGCTAGTGGTGAGGGCAGCCAGCCCACAAACAAGTTCAGTCAAAAAAGGATACAGCAGCACTCAAATACCTCTAAAATAAGAAGAATCTGGGTACAAGCAAATGAGTAATAATCTACAGCAAATTTATTTAGTGCATGCCAGGCCAGAGGTACACAGCAAACAGGAGCTTACTTGCCTCCAGTGTTTCTACTCTAACCGAGTCTTTGTCAGGGACTGAACAATAACTGGTTACTGATGACTCTATATACTGGGTCCAATTAAGTGAATTGCAAACATATGTGACACAGTACTGGGAAAACTCAAGATACTTAATGACTTGAGGCTCCTATAGCTCATGTGGTTAACAGCAAGCCACGAAATAACAAGGTCCCTGGGTTCAAGTCCTAGTAGGAGTCACACTTTTCTTTTCATTTCCACAAACTGGATTTTCAAAATTTCCTTGCAGTGGCTAACTGCATGAAGAGAAGCAAATAGGAAGTAATTTGAGACTGGCTAAGTTGCTAATTTCATAACACCATGAAAGGAATGTGTGTGTTTCAAGGGAAAACTCAGGAAGCTTAATGACTTGAGGCTCCTATAGCTCATGTGGTTAAGAGCAAGCCACGAAATGGCAAGGTCCCTGGGTCTGAGTCCCGGTAGGAGTCACAATTTTCCTTTCATTTCTACAATTGGATTTTCATAGGATAACATTGCAACTTTAACAAGGTATATGTCTATCTTTTGAATTAATGGACAAGCAATATATCAAAATATTGGTCTCAACTAGAGAGCTATTACCTCTTCAGAATTGCCTATGGGGACAGTTTCAACCTGATGCTGCACCTGGAAATTGTATCAGAATCAATGATCCACTGCCTTCTCACTAAGCAATTTCAGCTGATTGTAGGGTGAGCGACAGTCCAAAGTCCATACCCTGATGATGGGGCTCCCTGTAAGATATAGTGCTGTCAATGGAAGAGACATCCTTGCATTGCAGTTATCAGCTAAAAAGCAGGATGATTTTGAGTGGGAACTGCCTCTTAAAGAGGAACATCCATGCAGTAGCCCCTGATTTGAACTTTCAGAGTGTAACAATTCCTTCCTTCTGGTGGGGGGAGGAAGTTATTCAGCAGTAGTGCTCAACTCAGAGCTAATAATCTGGTGCTATCTCTCAGGGGATAACTCAGTGAAAGGAGGGTAGTGTAGTGTGAAAAACAGAGTATCCTCTTGTTACTGAGGAGAGGGCAATCAGGAACATTTGGGCAGATAGGGCATACACAGAAAGAGGGAATTACCTTTGCCTCAAGACTCCAACAGGTTGCTGCCTAAGGAAGGTTAGAGAGAAGGAGATGGCATTTGTACCCAAGACCTTGAACATATCCTGGGGATTGAGATCTGGGGACATTCATGGTTTCTTGCCAATAATTGGGAAGTATGTAGTGAGACCAGCAGGAAAGTGAGGGAATCCAGAGCAGAGGATCCCCTCAAAGTAAACAGACTGATAGCTGACTGGCCTCTGTAGTGGGTCCCTGGAAGACATAAAGACAGACCCATGTGAGGGACAGTCTTGAAGAAGTGTCTGTACAGTAGTTCAGCACCCAAAGATAAAAGATGAAAGATGAGACTCCAACAGAAAGGAAAGTTGCCAGGCAAGGTCAGAGACTCAACTCCAGTATGTAAGAGGTGACCCTAGAGAGTGGGCCACTCAGTATGGCCACTACTGTTCAGTTCCGCAGGCTGACACCTTGAGAAGGAACTTTGAAAAGCACAATATTTGGGCACAAAGCAGCTTATATTTCTCCTTAGCTCTGTATTTATCCCCATTATTTGTTACTGAGATCTTATGCATGAAAACAGGATAGTTGCTCCTTGAGGGTTCATCAGCTCCTATTGCTTCTTTCCAACCTGATGTCATAATGCTCTGCTTGTGACATAACAGTTATTCCCATGGCAAAAGACTGTGATGTCACAGTCGAGCATTATGATTTCAAGTACAGAATAAGCTATAGAGGATGATGAACTCTAAGGGATGAATATCTTGTTTTTGTAGGAATTTCTTGAGTAATAAACAATGGAGAGGAGAAATATATAGGAAATACAAGCAGAATTGTGCCTAAATATTATGTTATCCAAAATTTTCTCAAAGGCATCAGCTTCTCTTTAAGGAACAGAGAGTGTAGAAGTATTAGCATGCAAGTGTTAACAACCAACAACCACTGAAGAATCGCACTCCAGGACACAGAATTGCGAGTGTGTATAGCAAGAAAGCTAAACAGGTCAGTGGCTGGCTTGTTTGTTTTGTCTGCAGCGTGTGTTCACAATTTGGCTATTTTGTTTGCGATAATAAATGGCTTTGGATTTATTAGTTGGAATGTGTCTCCACTTACTTCTTCTTGCTATACACACTCACAATTTTGTGTCCTGGAGTGCAGTTTTCAGTGGTCATTGTCTGTATCTTGAGGGGTTAGCATCCCTGAACCTGTACCTTGCCCAGCACTTTTAAACACAGTACTTCCTTGTCTAAGTGTTAACAACCCTCTCCCTATGGTAGGGGACAGGGTTGTTACTAGTTGTACCTAGAAGAGGGATATGGTACCTTGGCATCACCCTCTCTGGCATATTGGTTCAGGGCAGGGCTTAGGGAGCATACAACAGAGTGCCCGCGTGGCATCAGGGGCAAAGTTTGGGACTCTGGTGAGAGCCAAGGGCTTAGAACCAAGGAGTTGGAGAAGCAGGGGGAGAAGGGTGTTATATCCCAAGTGCCCATGCTAAGTAAGTGCTCTGAAGGCACAGGAAAAGGGCCTGTTCGGGAACCCTGAACCAAAGTGCTAGCTGGTTAAAGCATTGCAGGTATTGCCAGTCTTGCGGCTGGGTGTCAGGGATTCTGGATTATGCCATAATGGGCATGTACACGATGAGGACTGCCATGTGGCTGGTTCAGGACATGGGCCAGGGATGCACAGTTTCCTGTTATGGGCTCCCGCCGGAGACACTTGTAACAAGATACCCTTGATGTCTGGAGGGTACAAGGTCTAAACATCTTGCATGGTGAAATTGTCTGTTTTATCATCGGCAGCCCGGTTGTGGACCACGTCAGAGCTCAGGCACTTGAGAGTCCCTCAACCCAGACAGGCAGAGGGATTCTAATTAGGTTTGGCCCTGTGTAGTTACGACAGCCAGAGAGATCTTTGGGAGGGTGAGGAAATAGAAACATAGAAATATAGAAACATAGAATTTGATGGCAGATAAGGACCGCTTGGCCTACCTAGTCTGCCCATTTTCCTACCTAATAGATAAGCTGCAGATCCTAGTTAACCAACAGCTTACTTCCTCTTACCCACCACTAGGACTGCCTTATGCCTGTCCCATGCATTCTTGAAGTCCCTCACTGTTCTAGACTCCATGACCTCCTCAGGGAGGCTGTTCCATGCACCCACAACCCTCTCAGTGAAAAAATACTTCCTCACATTACCCCTGAGTCATCCCCCCTCTATCTTCAAATTGTGCCCTGTTGTTCTTGCACATCTCTTTTTCTGGAAGATGCTTCCCTCTTGGACTTTGTTAATTCCCTTGGGGTACTTGAATGTTTCTATCATATCCCCCCTCTCTCTTCTTTCCTCAAGAGTATACATTTCCTTTAGTCTTTCTTTGTTTGTCTTCTGGTGCAGACCCTGCACCATATTGGTTGCCCTCCTCTGGACAGCCTCCACTCTATGTCTTTGTGGAGATGGGGTCTCCAGAACTGCACACAGTACTCCAGATGGGGTCTCACCAACTGTCTGTACAGAAGGATAACAACTTCCTGTTTTCTACTAGTGATGCCTCTTCCCATGCATCCCAGTATCCCCCCAGCCTTCTTTACTGCCTTCTCACATTGCTTGCTTACTTTTAGGTCATCTGATATAATTAACCCCAGGTCCCTTTCTATTTTTACTGTTGTCAGTATCTCACCCCCCATTTTGTACACTTCCCCTGGGTTTTTGTTTCCCATGTGCATTACTTGCACTTCTTTGCATTGAATCTGAGCTACCACATTTGACCATTCTTCCAACCTTGCCAAGTCCCTTCTCATCCTTTTCACTCCATCTTGTGTATCAACCCTGTTGCAGATTTTTGTGTCATCTGCAAAGAGACATACTTTTCCTTCCAGTTCCTCTGCAATGTCACTTATAAAGACATTAAAAAGGACCAGTCCCAGTACTGAACCCTGCGGTACCCTGCTAGTAACCCTCCTTTCTTCACTGTGGACTCCATTTACTACTACCCTTTGCATCCTGTTGTCTAGCCAATTATTTATCCAGGCTACCTTGGGACCCACTCCAAGGCTGGCTACCTTGTGTATTAATCTTTTGTGTGGGACTGTATCAAATGCCTTGCTAAAATCTAGGTAGGCCATGTCCACAGCCCCTCCCTTGTCTACTACTTTGGTCACCCAGTCAAAGAAATCTATTAGATTCATCTGACATGACCTTCCCATCGTGAATCCATGCTGCCTTGGGTCCTGTGCCCCACTGGCCTCTAGGTACTCAACAATTCTTCCTTCAGAAGTGATTCCATCATTTTGCCTACCACTGAGGTCAAACTAACTGGTCTGTAGTTTCCTGCATCTGTCCTGCTCCCACTTTTGTGAAGAGGAATCACATCTTCCCTCCTCTAGTCCTCGGGTACCACCCCATCCTCCCATCATTTGTTAAAGAGAGTAGTCAGCGGTGTCACTAGTTCTACCCTTAGTTCTTTTAGAATTCTTGGGTGAATCCCATCAGGCCCCATTGCTTTGTCCACCTTCAATTTTATTAGTTCTTTCAGAACCCCTTCTTCTGTAAATGGACTGGTATCGACGCCTGTCTTCAGAGTGTTTCTCTTGTTTGGTTTAGGTAAATCCCCCTCCTCTTCCTTTGTGAATACTGAGCAGAAATATTCATTCAGTATCCCTGCTTTTTCACTGTCACCCTCTACCCACATTCCCTCACCTTTATTAAACTTTAGTATCCCTCCTTTGGCCTTTCTTCACTCCCTAATGTACCCATAAAAGGTCTTATCCCCCTTCTTAACAGAATTGACTATCCTTTCCTCGGTTTGGGCCTTTGCTATTCTGACTGCCTTCCCAGCCTCTTTCTGCTTTAACTGATAAAGTTATCTGTTCTGCTCCTCTCTGTGTTTCCTTATATTTCCTGAATGCTGTCCTTTTCTCCTTAACCTTCCCTGCCACCTCTTTTGTGAACCATAGCATTTTTTTCCTTCATTGTGTTTTATTGATTTGCTTTACACAAAGGCTTATTGCCTCTGTTATGGCTGTTTTGATCACTCCCCATTGTTCCTCCACCCCTCCTTCTTGCCTGTTTGCTAGTTCTTTTCTGAGGCACTCTCTCATTTTCCCAAAGTCAGCCCTCCTAAAGTCTAGTACTCTTGCTTTTGTATGGCTTGATTGTATGGCTGTGTTTATTGTGAACCACACTGTTTGGTGGTCACTTGTTCCCAGATGGCTACCCACTTCTAAATCTGAGATTCTTTCTCCATCCCCATTTGAAAGTACCAGGTCTAAGATTGCTCCCTCCTAAGTGGGTTGCAATACTAGCTGTCTGAGGCATGCCCCCTGTAGGGCATCAAGAATGACCCTGTTCTTGGATGTGCCTGCAGCAAAGGTGCTCCAGTTAACATCTGGCATATTCAGGTCCCCCATCAACAATATCTGGCATAAATATGAAGGGGATACCTCCTCAAGTGTTGTCATGTGATGGCCTTTGAACTGAAGTAGTCCCCAGAAGATGGTGTGGGGCACTTTGGTTTATGGGGCAACATTGGTAACTACACAGTCAGCCATCTGAGCAGCAGAATGATGGTAGGAGTTGAGACTGGAGCTGTACTGTGCTGAAAGGCAGGAGAGAGTCTCACAGAAGGCAGGGTGGATTTCCAAAGGTAGACTTGACAGCTGTGGCCATTCTGCCAGGAAGTCTCCCACCCATACAGGCTATAAGGTGTTGTACCATATGAAGCTCTGGTTAATGTTTGGCCCAGCTAAGTGAGTGGGGTGCATTGGGAGATCCAGAGGACTAGGGCATGGTGAGGAAATGCCAATTTGATAGCGCAACAGCAACAATATGTATCAAACTGAACATTTGTAGTACCCTGTTAGTGTGCCAGTTTAAGCCAAATTTAAGAAAGATCCATTCATAAGGATACAAAATATAGTAAAAACTGGGAATAGGAATTCCCAGGGCACAAGGATAGCTAAGCTCTGAAAAGATATATCTAGGAGCACAGAGATGTCTTATCAGAACAGGACTGTGAGTGCCTAGGACCCATGACTGCTATAGTGGGACCAAGCCATCAGTACAGACCTGTGAAGGAATTGTAATGAACTACATAGAAGTCAAAATATTTGAGTCTCAGTGAGCAACATGGATTGTGCCTAAAATACAGTGTGAGGCCTATACCACCTAGAAAAATGTGACTATGGAGACAACTTCCATTCAGATGGGATATAAAAGGGAATAGGAGAAGTTGGCTGAAGGTAAGAAAATTACAGATGCTCCATATACCCTTTCAAGATGTAATCACTTAATATTGTCTCATTTAACATAAAGGGCATAAATTCTGTTGTTAAAAGAGACACCATCTTGGGAGACATGAGCAAGGTTTATTGTGGAATAGGCATACTGCAAGAAATGCATCTGTCACAGGTGGAACACAACAAACTAAAAAGATGGTGGGCTGGACAAGTCATTGCTGCCTACATCCAGTAGCCAAAAAAGCTGGAGTGGCAATCTTAATAAAAAAGGGGCCCAATTTCTCCATCACATAAGTGTATCCAGGCAGAGAAAGGGATTACTGAGGGTGTCTGGGACACTAGCTGGCAGATGCCTCCACTTTATTAATGGTTGTAGCCCAATGCCTATGACACCTCCCTGCTTTAAGGAAGTCTTCAGCAGGCCAGCCAAATTGCCAGAGGGGTAAATCATTCTGGGAGGTGACTGGAATTGTGCAGAGGACCCAGTCTTAGACAAACTGGAAGGGGCCCCCAATATCTACAGGGCACAGGCTCCATACCCTTGGAGAAGAAGCAGGCCTTAGAGATGTCTGGAG
Source organism: Neoceratodus forsteri (assembly GCA_016271365.2). Lineage (NCBI taxonomy): Eukaryota > Metazoa > Chordata > Ceratodontiformes > Ceratodontidae > Neoceratodus > Neoceratodus forsteri. Next base: position 504,777,545 of record CM028132.1, read on the forward strand.
GGCTCTTAACCCCTCAAGACAGGACTTTACATTCTTCTCACATGCATCAAACAGCTACTGCAGGCTAGACATATTTAATACACCGAAAGGGTTGGGTATACAAGCTCCAAGTGCACTATACACCCCATGGCCATTTCAGGCCATGTAAAAGTCAGCATTTCCCTGGACCTGGGGTCTTCAGACCACAGGTCCCTGTGGGGATTTAATGCAGGTCTATTGCATGATGCGATACTGTATATGTTAATAAACAAAAGAAGCATGTAAAAACTATTTCTCAGAAAACACAAAAAAGATAAACAATGTAAAATAATTCCAGGATGGTCGGATAGCAGTTCTTAGGACACATGCAATCTTCCATGCAAGTTAAAAAAAAGAAAAGGCATGGCCCATCCAGTTAAATCTTGAAGCCAAATTAAGGAAATTGGAAAGAGAGGAAAAAAAAAATCTGGGTCCCTGAGCTTATGGTTAAAATTAAAAAGGTCAGACAAGAACTGGTAGAGGCTGCAAACAGAACAAAATCTGGTCAGAGTCACTACAGCTGCTAATGCATTAACTTGATAAATGTGTTTTGTGGGCTTAAATGTAAATATGAATTGCTGTAGTCAGCTCCATGTGTAAATTTCATTTTTGGTACAGTAAGATTATTTATCTGATTGATCCTGTGTTGCTCATGTGTTTAAAATGTGAGCAACAAGTGCATTTTGTACTAAACCAGTGTGATTAGTATAGACAATCTTATCAACTGAGTTTTGATTTTATTTATTTTTGTCAATTCTGGATTGTAATTGTTGTCTATCATGTTATATTTTGTTAGGCACCCAGAGCCTAAGGGATTGGGTGCCTTAAAAATATAATTTGCCTTGCCTTATTATAAGGGGCAGGAGAGGGAGCTTCAAGTCAAGGCCTTCAAGTAATGGTAGAAGGAATGGTGCAGACAGGAGAGGTATGGCTACATTGGAGACTGTGGGTCAACCTAGAAGGATACCAGCCTATACCAAGGTAATGGCCTACTTCCAACCAGGAGGGAACCATAATCCTCAGTGGACAGTCTAAATGTTACTTCAATGGGCATTTAAAGTAGCCGAGGGGTGATGGAAGAAATAGAGGAGGCAGAAAGAGGGCCACCACAGGCTGAGATAGAGAGTAGGGAGATCCTGATGAGAGAGAGTCCCACCAGGATATAAATTATTCAAGGAAGCAGGGGTTAGCAAAGGAGGAAGGGGGGAGGAGCTATCAAAGGAGAAAGATGAGAAAGGGGGAACAATTGGAAAAAGAAGAAAGTAACAAGAGAGCCGAAGGCTGTCAAAGTGGTTCAAGGTCTGCATCAGAAGACCTATGAGGAGAGACTGAAAGAGTTAGATATGTACACCATAAAGGAGAAGAGGGGGAGTGGGGACATGATGGAGACATTTAAGTACTTCATGGGGTTAATAAGGTACAGGAGGGGAAATATGTTTCAGAGAACAAGGTACTGTAGAACAAGGGGTCATGATATGAAGCTGGAAGGAGGAAGATTCAGGAGAGATGTGAGAAAGTACTTCTTCACAGAAAGGGTGGTGGATTCCTGGAACAGCCTTTCACTGGAGGCAGCAGGGGTGAAATCAGTGGTGGGCTTCAAAAATGCCTGGCATAGGCACAAAGGAATCGTAGGAGGAAGGAGGGAAGGAAGGGGGATAGAAAAGACACTGCTGTAGATCAAGTAGGGTCTGCAACAAAAGTGATCATAATTAAAAATGGTCAGACTAGATGAATCCAGCAGTCATTATCTGCCATCAGTTTCTATGTTTCTATGTATGGCAAGTTATGTGATTCAAATGGATACAGTGTAAAATTAGTATGTGCAATGTTCATACTGTGAATTGTGGGCACACATAATTTACGCTGCACTGTGCTACACCAACACGATAATCAAATGGATGCAGTGTAAAATTAATATGTGCCATGTTCATACTGTAAACTGTGTGGCACACATAATTTATGCTGCACTATGCTACACTGACATGATAATCAAATGTGCAATAATATATGCACTGAGCAAGGGAGGAAACAAATCAAGGGGAATATGTGTGAAGCATTATACTACTCATACAGTGGTGACACCATAATAGGTACATACTGTATGAAGTTACTGTATTATGATGGTACCCAGCCATATACCAATGTTGAGCTAGCTACAATATAGACAATAATGTATGGGCAACCATACAAAACAAGGCTGTGTTTCCATCGAGGGGTAGAGATGACAGCATATGAATCTCAAGAGCAAAGCTCGAGAAGGCCATGATGTCATCTCAACTACCAGATCATGCCAAGTTGTGTGTTTGCCCGTATTTTATGTTATATAGTGTATGTTTTTTCACACTGGAGCGATAGACCCCCATGGAAATGAAAACAAATAATCTTGCCATTTCTTTGTTCTGTTCAACGATCAAGTTCAAATTTACAGACTTTTGAAAGTTAAAAGGTACAATTTTGGGCCCTGGTTGGTTAGTAAGCAGCTAGGTGTGGAATACATGAGAAATGTAAAATTGTATGACCTTTGAAGTGTGCGAGTCAACTGTTCAGAATGTGCACAACACTCTGGAATGTACACAAGGTTTATAATGTGCACAACAAGGATTTTGAGCAGGCTGATTTTTATACAGAACAAAGGCTAACCATATGCTATATGGAGTTTTATTTATTTACTTATTTATTTTTAATAATCCAGAAATTGTCTACACATTAATAACACATAGCCAAGGATGCTCCTTAGAATTTGCTGTCTTGATGTTTTTTTTTTTTTTTTTTTTTACCAGTTTATTCATTTTGGGGAAATCATATTCAACGTGGCAAATGAGAAAAAAATATTGACCATAGTAATCTTGTTTCTTCCAGAATATTCTCAAATATTCATAACACTTGCAGTCAACCTTTACAGTAGAACTGCCTACAGATAGAACATTATGCTAATGATGGAACCATCACTGGCTCATGCCACTTATTTAAATGCTGCCCTTATCAACTGCTGTGTTTGAAAATCACTCAGATTTCATGGAGAGCCTGTGAGGAAAAGGCCCAACAAAGGATAACATGTGCATAACTATAACAACTAACCTAATCTAAACAAACCCCCAACTGGAGGAAACAAACCCCCTGAATGTCAGAATAACCTGAAGAAGGGGAAACAATGCCCAACAGGGCCCAGAAAGATAAAGTATGCCAGTGCATGGCACCTTTGCATCTATTCACTCAGCTTGGAGTGCAGAGGCCACTGGTTCTAGTAGGGGATGCAGGGTGGATGAATTATAAATATTGGAGAATACCCTGGAAGGAACAAGATTACTAAGGTGAGTAATTTGTTCTTTCTCCAGGAATTCTACAATATTCCTAATTCTTGCAGACTAAGAAGCAGTACCTTTGGAGGTGGGCATGGAACCTATTTCAGGAACAGACTCTGCAGGACTGATGTGCCAAACCTGGCATCACTTCTGGACTGGGTGTCCAGGCTGTAATGCTTTGCAAAAGGTGTGAACTGTCCTTCAGGTAGCTGCTTTACAGATTTCCAACAATGGGACATCACTGGCAGCTGCTACAGTAGCAGCTGTCCACCTTGTGGACTGAGGTCCTACTGGGGGTTCCTTTCCAGCTTTCAAGTAGCAAAACTGGATGCACTGAGCTATTCAGTGAGAAATAGACCCTTTAGATGTTGGATTTCCTTTACCCTCATCCCCATAAGTCAGGAAAAGCTGCTGTCTGTCCTGCCTATGATCTTTAGTGAAAGTCATGTAGTAACTCAGGGCTCTCTTGACATAAAGACTATGGAGTTGACACTTACCTGAGCTAGTGTTCAGTGAAAAACACTGGCAAAGTGATGGATTGATTTAAGTGGAAATCAGAAACCACCTTAGGAAAGAACGTCCTATTTGTCCTTAAAACTACCTCATCCCTATGGAATGAGATGTAGTCTTTTTTGATACACAGAGCCTGAAGCTCACTAATCCTTCTGGTAGAAGTGATGGCTACCAGAAACAGTTTTCCAGATAATGTACTTAAAATGAGCTGAAATCATGGGCTCAAGAGGAGGGACCATGAGCTGGGCAATGCAGATATTCAGGTCCTGTGAGAGGGGTGCAAGTGGGCCAAATCTTTGAAGAACCTTTTGAAAATAGGATTAAATGCCATAGAGACACCCTTTCTAGCTGAAATGTAAGCAGATACCGAAGACAGATGGACTTTTAAAGTGGTGGTCTGTAAGCCCCGAGAATGCAAATGGGTAAGGTAGTCCAGCAGTGCTGGAATCCCTGCTTGTGCTGCCACATCATTAGTGGAGCACCAAGCAGAAAACCTTATCCATTCTGAAGCATAGGTTTTCTTGGTAGATGGCTTCCTGTAACCTCATAAAACATTCACAACACTTTCTGAGAGATGCAAACCTGCATACTCTAAGTCCTCAAAAGCCATACCTTGATCTTGAGGGATCTGAGGTTCAAGTACAGGATCCTCCCTTGGTTGAAGGTTAACAGGTTGTGCCTCCAAAGGAGGTGTATTGACTTTTCTCCAGACATGGAGAGCAGCAGAGAGTACCATGGCTGCCTTGTCCAATCTGGTGCTATCAAGATCATTGATGCTAGCTGGGATCTGAGTTTAATCAGAACCCTGAAGTTCAAAGGAAAAGGAGTGAATGCATGTAGATGCCTCCGTGACCAGTCCAGAGTCAGAGCATCCAGAGGTATTGTATCCATGGCTGGTGGTCTGCAACAATATTGTGACAGGTGGGGGTTCTCATGGGATGCAAAGAGATCTATCTCTGGGGTGCTCCACCTTCTGAACACTGCCCCCAGCACCTGCCTGTTCATGGTCCACTTGTGATGTGCCTGGTCGATCCAACTAAGGGCATCTGCTAGGGTGTCTTCCTTGCCTGGCAGATGAATAGCTTGCAGTGAAGCTTTGAGTGAGTGAGTGAGTAAGCTAAGCTCCAAATCTTCATTGCCTCTGTGCACAGGGGGTTTGACCTTGTCCCTCCCTGTTTATTTATGTAGCACATGGTTGTGGTATTGTCTGTTCTGACCTCTACCACTCTGCTATGCACCAATAATGTGAAGGCCTGCAAGGCTAGTAATATTGCCCTCAGGTCCAGCAGATTTATGTGCTGGAGTGACTCTACACTTGGCCAGGTTACATGGGTGGTGTGCTTCCCCAGGTGGGCACCGTACCCCAGTAGTGATGCATCTGTTGTGAGAATCACTGATGGAGACTCTTTCTGGAAGGGAACCCCTTCCCTTAGAGTATCTCCTCCTTTCACTACTGAAGAACTTGCAGTAATGCCCTTGTTACTGGAATCAGCTTTGAGAAAGGGTCCCTCCTTTGGCACCAATGTATCCTGAGGTGGAACTGTATATCCCCCATTTGGAATCTGGAACCCAGGACTGTGCCTCTTGTTGCAGCCATGTGTCCCAGTAGCTGTAAGATCTGCCTTGCTGTCTTTGGCTTATGCAGACTGAACGAGCCAGCAATTTGTAGGATATCGCTTACCTTGTCCTGAAGCAGATAAGCCCTTCCCTTCAGGGTGTCTAGTTCTGCTCCTATGAATTGCAGAACCTGTACTGGTTGTAGGACAGATTTTATGAGGTTTATTAGCACCCCTAAGGACTCCAGGAGCTCTTGGGTTACCTGCAAGTGGTCCTTTACCTGCTGTGGTGATTTTCCCACCAACAGCCAATTTGCCAGAGAAGGGAACACTGTGACACCTAGCCATCTTAGATGTGCCACCACTGCTGCTAAGCACTTTGTGAACACTCTTGGGGCTGAGGTGAGACTCAATGGTAGGGCTGAGAACTAGTAATGTCCTGATGGAAGCCTGAACCTGAGGTATTTTCTGTGGGACTCCCTTATGGGGATGTGGAAGTAAGCATCTTTTAGGTCCAAGGCAGCTAACCAGTCTCCTTTTTGAAGGACTGGTAGAATCATTACCAAGGTTATCATTTTGAACTTTGGCTTCACGAGTGTTTGTTTAGTAACCTTTGGTCTAGAATAGGCCACCACTCCCCATTTTTCTTTGTGGTTGGGAAATACCTGGAGTACATAGAAACATAGAATTTGACAGCAGATAAGGACCGCTTGGCCCACCCAGTCTGCCCATTTCCCTACCTAATGGATAAGCTGCAGATCCTAGCAAACCAACAGCCTACTTCTTCCAACTCCACCCCCTAGAATTGCCGTATGCCTTTCCCATGCATTCTTGAGTTCCACCACTGTTTTTGACTCCACAACCTCTACAGGAAGGCTGTTCCATGCATCTACAACCCTCTCTGTGAAAAAATACTTCCTCACATTACCTCTGAGCCATCCCCCCTCTAGCTTCAAATTGTGCCCCCTTGTTCTTGCACACCTCTTTTTTTGAAAGATGCTACCCTCTTGGACTTTATTGATTCCCTTGAGGTACTTGAAAGTTTCTATCATGTCCCCCCTCTCCCTCCACTCCTCGAGTCTATACATATTAAGATTCTTACATCTCTCTTGATATGTCTTCTGGCGCAGACCCTGCACCATTTTAGTTGCCCTCCTCTAGACTGTCTTCATCCTGTCTATGTCTTTGCGGAGACTGGGTCTCCAGAACTGCATGGAGTACTCCAGATGGGGTTTCACCAGCTGTCTGTACAGAGGGCTAACAACTTCCTATTTTCTACTGGTGATGCCTCTCCCTATGCATCCCAGTATACCATCAGCCCTACTTGGTTACTTGGTTACCTGGTATTAGAGACAAAAGAAGGCCAAGACCCATCGAGATTGTCCCCCACATTGTGGGATATTGTTACCCAAGATAGTTTTTAGTCCAAAAACAAGTTATCCAATTGATTTTTAAAGATGGTGATGTTTGGGCATTCCACTAAATGTTGAGGTAATTTATTCCACAGTCTAGTTGCCCTAGTAGAGAAAAAATATTGTCTTTTATTTGTTCTTGCCTTTATAATATTTAACTGTTTATTATGTAGTCTTGGTACTATCTTCCTTTCTGCGTAAGAGATGCCACACGAGTCCATTAAGGCTGGGGACTGCATAATCCTAAATAGTTGAAGAAGGTCACCTCTTGCCCTTCTTTGTTCAAGTGAATATAGACCAGTTTTTTTTAATCTCATTTCATAAGGTAGGTGAGATAAGTAAGGAACCATTTTTGTTGCTCTGTGTTGTATTTGTTCAATCCTATTAATATCAGTAGTTAAATAAGGGCTCCAAAATGGTGACCCATAATCCATGTATGGCCGAATATGAAATCTGTATAAGGGAATTATGCAGTGCTCTGTTTTGGAAATAAAAGCATGATTTACTCGTCTAAGCAAGGAATTTGCGATATTAGCAACTTTGTTACAGTGATCTTTAGATGACAGTTTGTAATTAACCAAAATTCCCAAGTCTTTTTCACTAATAACTGACTTAATGTTTATATTATTGAGCGATACGCTTGTCTAGGATTATTATTTCCTATGTAGTACCGAGCATTTATTTTCGTTAAAGTACATTTTATTTGTTATTGCCCAATGCTCAATGGTGGTTAAATCTTGCTTGAGTATTTCTTGATTTATATGGTTATCTACCCTTATTCCTAGTTTTGTGTTGTCGGCAAATTTGGTAACAATATTTGTTGATTTTATATTCATATCGCTGATGAATAAATTGAACAGTGTGGGTCCCAGGACAGAGCCCTGTGGGATGCCACTGGTCACTTCTCCACTGTTGGACAACATGCCCCCCACTCTGACTCTCTGTGTCCTACCAGTCAGCCAGCTGTGGACCCAACTGACAATTACTGGAGAAAAACCCAAGTGAGAGAGTTTGTTTACCAGAGTAACATGAGATACCTTATCAAATGCCTTACTGAAGTCCAGTAGAATAACATCCATAGGAATATTACTGTCCATATGCTTGCTTACATATTCATAGAAAGTGAGTAAATTAGTAGTACAGGAGTGACCCTGTTTAAATCCATGCTGAGTTGTATCTATAATATTTAAGGAGACCATTTCATGTTCAATGATAGTTTTAATAATTTTCTCCATCACCTTGCAAGGGATGGATGTAAGACTTATAGGTCTATAATTTTCAATTTTTGAACGTGTCCCTTGTTTAAAAATAGGGGTGACAATAGCTGAAAGCCAATCTGTTGGAATTGTAGCTTCTTGTAGGGATTTATTAAATATTATAGTAAGTGGTAAGGTAATGGTATCAAGTGTACCTAACAAAAAATTGGCATTAATATTGTCAGGGCCAGGACTGGTAGTTTTGTTTATTGTTTTAAGTACAGTCATTACATTATGCGGGGGAATACTGTAATCATGTGGACAAGTAGTAAAGTTTGAAGATTGAGTACAATTATCTGATTGGGAAAAAACAGAACAAAAATAATCATTAAATACTGTTGCCGTTTCAAGTTCAGAAACAATTGTTGAATCTTTAATAACTATTGGGCCTACTGATCTATTATTCCCTTTTTTTCATTAAGGTATGAATACAATGATTTATAAGAATCCTTTGTATGTACTATTCTAAATTCGAGATTTCGTTGTGCTGTAATTATAGAATTTTTTAAATCCTTAACTGATTTTCTGTATTTATGTAATGCTTCCTCTCTAGCATTGATAGCACAGTTTTTTAAAATTTTAAAAAGTGATTGTTTAAGTTTAATTTGTTTTTTAATGATGTTATTAAACCACAAGGGTATCTTTCCCTTTTTATTATATTTATTTTTTATTGGAACATACTGATGTTAATGATCATAAATTTTTGTTTTGAGATATGTCCACACTTCCTCGGTGTTTAATGATGAAAGCGTTTTTGCCCAATCGATGTTGCTAAGATATTCATTAATTTTAGAAAAATTTGCCTTATCATATTGTTTGATCATGAGTTTATTGTTTGGAGTATGAGAATCATAAGTTATAGAGAACTGTACAGCCATATGATCGCTACTACCCAGAGGGTCTGTAACAGTGAGATTATTTATTTTGTTTTCATCGTTGGTGATGAGTAAGTCTAAGATGCTATTCCCTCGAGTTGGTTCCATAACTAATTGAACCAGACCCAGATCTATAACTGTTGATAGAAAAAGTTTATCATGTTGGGAGCTACCAGTCAGGGTTTCCCAATCAATTGTTGGTAGATTAAAATCCCCTAAAATGGGGACTGTACCATTTGTTGCCAGAGAGGATATTTCTTTAGTTAGGGATAAAGTATAATCTCTATCAGAAGTTGGAGGTCTATAGCAAGTACTCACTACCATCTTTGGTTGACCATGTGGTTGAAGAGTAACCCATATACTTTCATTCTGGGCATTAGAGGCTATCTCAAATGAAGGAATATCATTCTTTATGTAGAGACATACCCCACCTCCCTTCCTGTTACCTAATCTATTTTTAGTATGGAGTTTAAATCCTGGAATTTCTACTGACCATAATCTATCTGAATTCCTCCATGTTTCAGATATAGATATTACACTAAGATTATGGAGTTGAATTTTGACTTCAAGTTCAGCCAGTTTGGAAATATTTAACGAACAAGCATTAAGAGACAAAATATTAAGTTGTTGTTTCTTATAGACGGAACTAGATGTATGAAGAGATTTAGGTTTAGATCCAATCTCCTCCGTAGGTATTAGTTTAAATGGTTTTGGATAAAGGCGCTGATCTTAAGTCCAAGCAGTGTGTTCCCTCTTCTACTGAGATGCAAACCATCCCAGCAGAAGAGGGATGGGTAACCATTAAAGTCTTCCCAAGGTGTTAAGCATGGAAGATCCTGTCTGAGACACCATTTTCGTAACCATTCATTGATTACTTTGATTTTACTTAAAGTATGGGAGGATGCCCTAGGTACTGGTAAAATCTCAGAAAAATATATATCACATCCTCTTTCTTCAAGAATGTTATGAAGGGCAATGTAGTCTTGTTTCAATTGTTCAATTGATGTTTTATTGATATCATTTGTCCCAAGATGGATGACTACAAGAGGATTATTTCCTGCTTGGGATAGAATGGATTTTGCCATTGTTGTTATGTCAGATACTCTAGCCCCTCTATAGCTAGAACAAGTTCTATTGCTTTTATCTGGGTTACAGATAGCTCTATCAGTAAATTTGATAATAGAATCACCCAATACAAAGACTTGTTTGTTTTTTAGTCTAGAGGGGGAGCATTTCTCTTGATGATCGATTGAGGTAGTAGGGGTGTTGTGCAAAACTGACTGTTCATCACTTTTTAAAGACAGTAGGTGGTGGGTGCAATTGGTGTTTGTTATATCTACTGTACCAGTTCCCAATGTAGTAGGACACTCATTCGGGATTTGAGAGTTATGTACTCCATCATCATTTACAAAGGACAAAGGATGAAAAGGATTATACATCGGTAATGATGGGGCAACAATAGGTTTACATCTACTTTGTTTCCCAGTTTTGTTATTTGGAATAGTCTCCCATTTATCACTTTCAGGGGGCGGTAATGCCTGAGATTTAAACTCAGGGTTTGTGTTAGCAGGTGTAGAACTTGTTAAACAGTTCTCTATACAAGGAGGGGCATAATGAAGTATAGAGTCTGTTTCCTGTCCAGTAATGAATTTATTGGCACAGGTTGTTGATGATTCAACATTTAGCAACATTGACATTTGATCTATATAATCTTCCAATGCTTCTATCTCAGTACTATTAGTGGATCTAGTGGTAAAGCGTTTAATATCGTCTTGCAGTGTGGTAACCAACTGACATTTATCACAAATATAATTGGGGTTTGTTTCCAATAGCGTACATTTACATGAAGAACAGCAATTTTTGCTTGTTTCATGATTTTGATACTCACCAGTAGCCCTAGATGCAAATTATCGGTTTAGTACAATAGATAATGTCAGTTATACTGATGTGCCCTTGTCCTACTGTCACAGTGGGCATAGTGACATCTTGTAACTGTCGTGTCTCTGGCGTGGCCCGTGCCTTTCGCTGAAACTGCTGTTTTGAAGGGCCGAAACTGTAAGTGCTATTGTGCTTTACTTCTGTTTCGAGATGCTCTAATTTTGCTGTGATACCTCAAAAAAGCCTTTAAAAAGGCTATCTTGGCTGTTATATGCTGTCTTTTACCCAGAGAGTCTCACAAATCAGCAAAACAATGCTCGTTTTAACTGTTTACTGGGGGGGAGAAGATGTAGCACAGTCCTCCAGCACCCCACAATCCCTTGCAACAGTCACTAACAAGCTGACAGTAAAGGGAGAGTACCCCTGTATACAAGCAGTTACAATGGTGTATTTACGATTAAAAAAAAATCGCAGTAACAATCAGGAATCAGTATATATATTGTAAACCTCTCTCCAGAGGTAGGCAATGCAGTCACAGAGTCTATATGATGCCCTGCTCACTAGAGCTGCTGTTTTGAAGGGCTGAGACTGGAAGTGCTATTGCGCTTTACTTCCGGTTTCGCGATGCTCTAATTTTGCTGTGAAACCTCAAAAAAGCATTTAAAAAGGCTATCTTAGCTGTTATATGCTGTCTTTTACCCAGAGAGTCTCACAAATCATCAAAACAACGCTCGTTTTAACTGTTTACTGAGGGGGGGGAGATAGCACAGTCCTCCAGCACCCCACAATCCCCTGCAACAGTCATTAACAAGCTGACAGTAAAGGGAGAGTACCCCTGTATACAAGCAGTTACAATGGTGTATTTTACGATTAAAAAAAATTGCAGTAACAATCAGGAATCAGCCCTCTCACATTGCTTGCTCACCTTTAGATCATTTGCTATGATTACCCCTAGGTCCCTTCCCATTTTTGTTGTTGTTAGTATCTCATGCCCCATTGTGTACTCTTCCCCTGGGTTTTTGTTTCCTAGGTGCATTACTTTGCACTTCTTAGCATTGAATCTATGCTGCCATACATTTGATCATTCCTCCAACCTTGCCAAGTCCCTTCTCATCCTTTCCATCTCACCTTGTGTATCAACTCTGTTGCAGATCTTTGAGTTGTCTGCAAAAAAACATACTTTTCCTTCCAGTCCCTCTGCAATGTCGCTTATAAAGACATTAAAGAGGGCTGGTCCTAGTACTGAACCCTGCAGTACCCCATTAGTAACCCCCTTTCTTCAGATTGGACTCCATTTAATTACCCTCTGTGTCCTGTTTTCCAGCCAATTTCTTACCCAGGCTACCATCTTGGGATCCACTCCCAGGCTGGCTAACTTATATATTAATCTTTTGTGTGGGACTGTGTCAAATGCCTTGCTAAAGTCTAGGTAGGCCATGTCTACAGCCCCTTCCCGATTTACTACTTTGGTCACCCAGTCAAAGAAATCTATTAGATTCATCTGACATGACCTTCCCACTGTGAATCCATGCTGCCTTGGGTCCTACGCTCCTCTGGCCTCTAGGTACTCAACAATTCTTTCCTTCAGAAGTGATTCCATACTTTTCCCAATCATAGAGGTTAAACTAACAGGTCTGTAGTCTCCTGCTCCTGCCCTGTTCCCACTTTTGTGGCGTGGAATAACATCTTCCCTCCTCCAGTCTTCAGGAACCACCCCATCCTCCCACGATTTATTAAAGAGGGTAGTCAGTGGTGTCACTAGTTCTTTAGAGGGAGAGGCAGATGGGGTATAAACAGACCTGCTTCTACCCCTCAGCCTAAAGCCTCTGCCAAGCAGGCACCCTGATGGGGTGGCCAGGGCTGATTCTCCACTACCTATAAAGGGCAGGCTGGCTTACTTTGTCCAGGACTGGAAGTCTCTAACATCAGACAAGTGGGTCCTGGAAGTAGTAAGCCAGGGACTGGTTCTCAGCTTCAAAAAATTTCCAAAGATGAGAACCAGATCCTTTCTACCTGCAAATCCATCAGAAGCACTTGCCCTAGAGGCAGAAGTCTCTACCCTCCTGGCTCTCAGAGCCATGGAAAGGGTTCCACCCCTACATCAGGGCAAAGGGTTGCACTCCAGGTACTTCCTTACCCCAAAAAAGACAGGAGAATGGCGGCCCATCCTGGATCTCAGATACCTGAACAAGCACCTTTTAAAACTGAAATTCAAAATGGTGACTCTGGGAATTATTTTACCCTCTCTAAGGCCAGGGGACTGGCTAGCATCCCGGGATCTCAAGGATGGCTACTTCCATATTCTCATCAGAAGCTCCCATCGAAAGTACCTCAGGTTCAAGCTGCCCTCAGGCCATTACCGGTTCAGAGCAATGCCCTTTGGCCTCACCTCTGTCCCAAGGGTATTCACAAAATGCCTGGCAGTAGCAATTGCCTACCTGAGAAGGCAAAAAATTGCCATCTTTCCTTACCTGGATGACTGGCTCATAGTAGGCCAGTCTCCAGACCAAGTCAAGTTACATCTTCGGATAACTCAGCAACTGCTTACCTCTCTAGGTTTCCTTTTCAATCTTTCAAAGTCAGTTCTAGAGCCTGTCCAGCTTCTCACCTTCATAGGCACAGAACAGAACACAAAGGAAGCCAGAGCCTTCCTTCCTTTGGAAAGGGTAAGGACCCTGGTCTCTCTGGCCTCCTTATTCACCCTGCAGGTCTCTCGACCAGCAAGGTATTTTCTACAGCTCCTGGGACACATGACTGCTTCTACAGCAGTAGTTCAAGGAGCCAGATTTCAGACGAGGGACATTCAGTTCCATTTGAGAGCCTTTTGCTCTCAAAGAAAGGACCCTCTAACCAAGTTGATCCCAGTAACTCGAACCCTGATCCAAGCACTGCAGTGGTGGCAGGATCAGAACAACCTGAGACAAGGGGTTCCCTTTGTCACTCAGTCTCACTCCTTAATCCTTACTACAGATGCATCCCTCTTGGGGTGGGGTGCTCAAATGTGTGACCTCACTACCCAGGGACTGAGGTCCCCTCAGGAATCTCTGCTCCACATCAACCTGTTGGAGCTCAGAGCAGTTTTTCTAGCACTTCAAGCTTTTTCCAAATCTGTTCAGAACAAAGTTGTACAGGTCAGAACAGACAACACCACTACAATGTGGTACATCAACAAGCAAGGAGGCACTCGGTCTACGGCCTTGTGCACCCAGGCAATTAAGTTGTGATCTCTGGCTTACTCCCTGAACACCTCCCTTACGGCAGTTCACCTCCCAGGCAAGGACAATGTCCTAGCAGATGCTCTCAGCAGGATTTCCCAGGGCCATCACGAATGGTCACTGGATCCCCTGGTACTGGGGGTAATATTTGGCAGATGGGGCACCTCGCAGATAGATCTTTTTGCAGCCCCAGACAATCACCAACTTCCCCTTTTTTGCTGCAGGCCCCCAGTGTTGGGCTCAGTCCCTCTGGATGCCTTACTTCTCAATTGGGAAGGGAAGTTTCTCTATGCTTTTCCCCACTTCCCTCTCCTGTTCAAAGTGTTAGTCAAAATCAGATCTCAATCCTGCAAAGTGATTCTGATTGCTCCAGATTGGGCCAGACAACTCTGGTATCCATTCCTACTGTCCTTAGCAGTCCATATTCCCCTGTGTCTTCCCAGGAATCACAACCTGTTAACCTGTGCTCAGGGAAGGGTTTGGTACCCGAACCTCAAATCTCTCAATCTCAAGGCCTGGCTCTTGAAGAGTTAGAGTTTGCTGATCTACACCTCTCCCAGGGTGTAATGGATATATTGAATGCTTCTAGGAAGCCTTCCACCAGGGCTACTTACAATTCCGAATGGAAGAGGTTTTCCATATGGTGCTCTGGGAAGCATATTTCCCCAGAATCTGCTGATTTACCCACAGTACTGGATTATAAGGTCCATTTAAACACTTTGGGTCTGAGACCAGCTACCCTAAAGGTGCATTTGGCAGCTGTGTCTGCTTTTATTTCAGCAGGCAAACCCTCTTCTCTTTCAGCTCATTCTGTATTCTCTAAGTTTTTTAAGGGATTGCTTCACACCAACCCTCCATTCAGGGACCCTGCCCCTGCCTGGGATCTTAATGTTTGCATTGCTCAGCTTATGCAACCTCCCTTTGAGCCCTTGTCTTCAGCAGAGCTTAAGTATTTGACTTGGAAGACTGTGTTTCTGGTAGCCATCACTTCTGCCAGACACATAAGTGAATTACAAGCTTTGTCAGTGGAGCCTGATTTTATCTCCTTTCATAGAGATAAGATGGTCCTCAGGACTAACAGGAAGTTCTTGCCTAAGGTGGTTTCAAATTTCCACCTTAATCGATATATTTCTCTTCCAGTATACTTCACTGACCATTCCTCCTCTGGCGAGAGGAGGTTGCACAGTTTAGATGTGAAGAGAGCCCTTAGTTACTACATTGAGCATACCAAGGGTCACAGGTTTGACTCCCTCCAACTATTCCTCACTTATGGTGAGGTTGGTAAAGGGAAACCTGCCACTAAAAGATCCATTGCCAGGTGGATTGTCTATTGTTATGAAAAGCTGGGTAAGGTTCCTCCCTCAGGCCTGAGGGCTCACTCTACCAGAGGTACAGCTGCTTCCCTGGCTGCTGCCAGGGACATCCCCATTCTAGAGATTTGTCAAGCAGCTATCTGGAAAACAGTTCACACTTTTACCAAGCATTACTCTCTGGATATCCAGGCTAGGAGTGATGCTCGGTTTGGCACAGCTGTGCTTCACAGCCTATTTCCTAAGTAGGTTCTGTCCCTCCTCCATGGAGGTACTGCTGTGTAGTCTGCATATGTCATAATATAGCAAGACTTCATGTTGTTTGAAGAAAAAATTACTCACCTTAGTAATGTTGTTTCTTCTAATGGAGTCTTGCTATATTATGACCTCCCCTGCCTGCCCCTCTCAGAACCTCTGTTTTTGGGATGTGGGTGGGCAGTGCAGTGTTGGCACTTAGTAGATGCCCACCTTGTTTTTCACCCCTCTTTTTGGGGTGACTGGGTGTTGTGTTTTTCATTTTTTGGGTCTCCTGACTTGAGTCTTTGTTTTGGGACCAAAAAATGTGTTCTTATATTTAGTAGCCAGTTGGCTAGTGTAGGTTCACAGCTTCCACACAGGACCTTAGTGAGTTTAGCTCATAAAGATCTGGCAGTTTGAGTCTGAAGAACAACAGATAGAGTTTTCAACTGAGCTCGAGCTCAAAGTTCCATGCCTGGCATGGAAAGTTAACTCTTTCACCGCTGGAGCAGTTCGAAGGCTGGGACTCACTGCATATGTCATATTATAGCAAGACTCCATTAGAAGAAACAACATTACTAAGGTGAGTAATTTTTTCTTTTCTCCCTAACCTTCCCTGCCATCTCCTTTGAGAAGCATAGTGGTTTCTTACATCGTTTTATTTTTATTTGCTTCACACAAAGGCTTGTTGCCTCTGTGATGGCAATTTTGATTATTCACCATCATTCTTCCACCCACAGAGTAAAACCCTTTTCCCTTTTGCTGAGGAGGAACAGGTTCCACTGCCCTTGACAAGAGCAGATTTTGCACCTCTTTTTCCAACATCTTTTTCTCTGTATTCGAAGCAGGTTTGAAAACCTTTGTTCTTAGTAGGGGAAAGGATTTGAAACTTAGGAACAAACCTTGACACACTACTTCCAGGACTCACTTGTCTGTGGTTATGTTTTTCCAAGCCTGGAAGTAGTGAACCAGCCTGCCCCCTACAGGGACTGAGGAGGTGGCCTTGGCAAGTAAGTCAGGGATTCTGCTTGGATTGGGGCTGAGCCTGTCTAGCCTGGGAGCCACACCTAGGCTCCCTTCTGCTTCTACCTCCGAAGTACCCTGTCTGCTGAGGGTCCTCTTGGTATTGAGGGACAGCCTGAGCCTGATAAAACTGTAACTATCTCTACCCTTGCCTACCATTCTAGAAGGTCTGGTGGAAGGTGAAGCTCCTTCTTTGGCAGAGTTGCTCCTGTAGGTGGCTATGTACTCATTCACCTTTTTTATATAGGCCTCTGTCTTATCTCCAGATAAGGAGTTGTTTTCTACAGGAAAATCCATGGCTTTCATCTGGGTATCCTGTGTGAGGTTTGTAGCCCTGAGTTAAGCAAATCTTCTTAGAGCCACAGAGAGCCATACACCTGGCAGCAATGTCAATGGCATCTGCTGCCATCTGAAATTGATACTCTGCAGCCTCCATGCCAAATCTGGAAGTCTCAGCCAAATCAGCTGAGAGACCAAATTGAGCCTTATCAAACATAGCCAGGACAGACTTCCACAGTGACTTTTGATACTGTGCAGCACAGGCCTGATAACTGGCCAGTCTGATGCCCAGAGAAGCTGACAGGTAGCCCTTTTTGGCCACGTTGTCCAGCTTTCTATAACCCTTCTCAGAGGGGTGTGATGCCAAGGGCACATTTGCACAGACACAGGCTGCAGTCTGTACAATACTTTGATGGTCACGGTGAGTAAACAAAAACTCATCCCTCTCCCTATCCAACTGGCACTTTTTATCAGACTTCTTATCCAGAGGTGGAAGAGAAATCGGTGTCTGCAGAATTTTTAAGATACCTTTCTTAAATAATTTGTTACTAGGGAGCAGCAATTTATTAGAGGGCATTAGCCCCATAAGCTCCAGATACTCCACCTCCTCCTCCTCCTCTTCATCTACTACTACTTCACTAGCAGCTATATCCAGAGCATCAAACATTTTCCTGACAATGGAGAGATGGGAAGAATAGTCCTCAGATTCTGTGGGTGGAGATCCAAATTCTTGACCAGAGGAAACTTCATGGTCTATGGATTCCCTTTCTCCTTCATCGTAATCCTCCTCTTCCTTATACTCTGTGTTCCTGAGTGAGGTTGGAACTGAGGCAATTGTTTGCTGAACCAGGGTTTGTACTGGTGCTTGTGGAACCGGGGGTGCCAGCCCCTGTAAAACTTGAATCACTTTGAATGCTTCAGGTGTGGGCAAACTGTTAGGCACCGTAGAAGTCCCCTTAGGCTTTTCAGTACGGGGTTCAGTGTGCTTCTTTTTCTTCAATCTTTTTGAAGGAACTGGAAATTTAACTGGTTCACTGGTTCTTTTCCCAGTTGAGGTATCACCCATATCAGGGGTTGCTTGCTTAGGATTAGTGGTTTCATCCACATTTTGTCAGGGTGAGGGCTTGTCAGAGCCTGAAGCACCCTTCTCCAAATTTTTGTGAAGTCTCCACCAATGTTTTTCAAGTGTCTTTTGGGGGAAAGACTTACAAATGTCATACTCAGCAAAGAAATGTTCCTCACCAAGGCCGACAACACATAAGTCATGTTTGTCAGCCTTGGCAAAAGTGTCCCCACACTTTGTACAATTTTTAAACCCCATGGGGCAAGTTGTCTTCTTAGGATTTTCTAGTATTTTCAATGAAAAACCCAAACTACCTCAACCACAAAGTAATTTTTTTTTTTTGTAGCTAAGATTAGAGTGGCAGCGGACAGTATCACCATGGTAATGACCCCAGGACAGATAAGGTGCTTAGGGACTTCTATGCCTATCTGCACAGGGAAGAGTTAGTCAGGGATAAAATAACCCAGACAGGCCAGTACCTTGAAGGAATCATTTTGCTCAAGCTCAGCAAGGATCAAAGGTTTGTCACAGGAGCCCAGTTCTTTTCTTAGAAGTTGTAAAAGGTTATTAAGCCCAATACATCCCTTGGTCTGGATGGCTTTATTGCTGAATTCTACAAAGCATTTAAGGAAGATATCTGCATCCCACGTTCATAAATTTGCAATGTGTGCCCCAAGGATAGCGAGGTACAAGACAGCTGGACAGAAGCAATCATCACAGTCCTGCCAAAGCAAGACAAAGACATATGATATTGCATGGGCTACTATCCTGTGTCACTGCTCAACCAGGATGCCAAAATATTCACAAACTAACAGTATCAGAGTGCAGTAGCTAATACCCCTCTTAAATCATGTGCATCAGACCTGGCAGTAGGCATTTACATGACGACATCAGAAGATTACTCAATGTCTTATCAAACTTTCAAGGTAAATCTAAGAACACTCAAAGGGTGTCTTCCTGAGAGATCCGTCTGATTAGGTTAGGAATGAAATGTGAGGGAAGCTGAGGCAACGGTGCTGACAAAATGGGAGATAAATCTGGAAGGGAGTCCGGAACAGTACAAAAATGGGTCTGTAAATAATCGGACGTGACAGATAACATATCTGGGATAGAGGTCATTACAGTACCATGAGTATTCTTTAAACCATGCATAACAGTCGAAAGGAGTCTCTCTTTAAAAGCAAAAAAGGGGTCAGCAGATGGGGAAATCGAAGTACCAGTTTGCATAATGTAATCCAGCGATCGAAAGCATTATCATATTGGTGAGAGAACATACAAGCTTTTATTCTGGATATTTGTGAGGAATAATCAACTGAGGAAATAGTTTGAAGAGACATTAATTTATTTAGCTGATTGTGATATGATAAATATGTAAGGTAACCTTCTCTGACATTTTTTTTACCTCAGGTCTGAAAAAAAATGGCTAGATCCGTTTTAGTGTCTTTCCACCAGTCCCACATAGAATCATAACAAATCAGAACTGATATCCGTGCTTGAAAAAGAGCGTGTAAGTGTGTCTGGACAGAGTCTGGAGAAAACTAAGAATTATTCAATTTCCATAGGGAGTGATACAATATGGATACATTAGGGGAGTCAATGAAAAAGTGACCGAGCCAATGAAAAAGTGACCAATCAAAAGACAATGATCTGAAATCTCATTTGGAATTACAGAAATGTGGTGTGGGGTACACTGATGTGAAATAAAGAAATAATCTATCCTGGTATGATATACTGATCTATGATAAGTAAAGCCTGCGTCTGAGTGTAGAGAATGATATGCGTCTATCAGATCTGCATCTTTTATCAAAGTGGACAAAGATAGGGAATCACAGTAGACCTTTTTCCTTGAGGAGATCCTGTCTTTCGTATCAATGGAGCAGTTAAAATCTCCACCCCAAAAAATACATTTACGTGTACATAGATAAGGTTTAATTAAATCTAGCGAAGCTATTCGAGTAGCTTTAGTTTGTGGGCTACATATAACTATAACCTGAAATGCTAATGAATGTTTGGTGAAATCTATAATAAGTGCTCTACCTGGGTAAATATCAATAATGTGGGTGATAGAAAATTGGGAAGAATAAAAGAGAACAGCTACACCATCTGCTATATCATCCCCAAACGTCCAATAAGAGGGGCCTTTGTACCATCCTCGTTTCAGTTGTTGTATATCATATAAATTTGAAATATGAGTTTCTTGTAATAACAGAATATCCAATTGGAGGGAGGTGGCATAATGTAGAAAACCCATTCTCTTCTTAAAGCCTTTCAGGCTGCATACATTAAGAGAGGCAATACAGAGATCCATTTGGTGAAATATTCAGGGCTAGCCACTCCCATCTGTCACTGTCATGTTTTTCCTTTTCTTACCACCCTTCTTTGTTTTGGTTAGTTTTTTCCTGGCAACATCAGGTGGCTTAATCGCCGGGTGTCTACATCAGAAGGTATGGCAGATACATCTGAGTCCCCATCTGAATCCTCTCTGTCTCCTTTTAGACATTCAAAAGCATTAGACAGGGGGACAGCAGGGGGTTTAAGTGATTTTCGGGCAGCGGTTCTAGTAACTCGCCTTCCAGTTTGAAATCCCTCATTATCAACAGCGGCAGAAACAGAGGGTTGAGCAAATAAGATCTCGGTAGGGGGGTCATTAGAGGCTTTCAGTGGGGCAACCTGATCCTGTTGTGGTGAAGGGATAGGTTGTTCTGAGGGGGGGTATCGAAGGTGCAGAAGCAGTGTTCAGGGGAGTAATACATTCTTGTGCCTTAGCTTGTGCTTTTTGTACCAAGGTTTCAGAGTTCCAACCCTCAGACCTATTTTTACTGGCCCATGGACATTGATGGTACGCATGCCCTGTTTCATTACATAAATTACATTGAAACACATTTTTGCAAGTCATGCTCGGATGCCCATATCCCCCACAAAACTACATTTAAGTAAGTCACAGGTACTACTCAAATGTGTGGTAGCACCACATTTGTAACAGGCTCTAGGTTGGCCGCCATAGAAACAAATCCCCCTGTCTTTACTGAGAAAAAAACTATTTGGGAGGTGTACAATTTCTGAATTAACTTGAAATAATTTTACCCGAAACCTCCAGCCACCAGTCCATAAACCATCATCATCCAGGATAGCTTCAGGAGGAGATAGGACATTACAGTGATTTTGTAACCAGTGATGAATATCACTAATGCTAACTCCTTAGTTCTGGAACACAATTGTCACTGTACGTATAGTAGGTTTGGACAAGGGTACAACAGAAAAGGGGGTCCAAACAGGGTCATTTTTTTGTAAGGTATATAAATGCCAGAAACGATCCAAACCGGTAGAGGTTTTAAAACTAATATCAAAAGTCTCTTCCCCTGAAATATGTATTAGGGCATATATGTCAGAGGCTTGAAAATGTAGCTTGCCCTTTAGAAGGGTCCTAGCCACATAATATCTGTCGGGAAACTCAGGGAGCCCACCCCTATAGCGGAGGTGGATGGCATTCCTACAGGGTGCTTGTTCAAGTTTATTTTTAAAAAGGTCGGATAGAATTGGCATTCTACCAGATACTTGTTCTATAGGATTTTCATCTAGAATAGGGGTTAGTGATTTAGGTGAGCCTGGCTTAGGATCCTCTAGGAGAGGAGGTGAGCCTGGTCTAGAAGTCAAAATAGTAGGGGAGGGGGAACCGCGGGTTTTGGAGGTGAAATAGCTGTAGTGGACGTAAGCCCATGGGGGGGCAGCAGGTGTTACATGTAGAGAAATAAGGGGTGTTTCATGAACATCTATAGTCTCATGGGAAGATTGCATAATATTTTGATCAGCAACATCCATAATGTCCCCCCATGAATTTACAGAAATACTTGAGTCAGGTTTAAGTTCAACAGTGTCCTTATTTGACTTAGAAGTATTATGTGGTACCTCGTTGGAGCTCAGGATGTAGCAGGCCTGGTAGTGGAGAACAAAACACTTTGTGAAGTCACGTCCCAAGCAGGATCTGGAGTCCAGGTTCCCAGTGAAGATTGAGTCCATCCTGCTTTTGTTAAGGCGTCCGATGCAGACCAGGAGTCCTCCGAAATATCCACTCGGGGTTGTAAGCCGAATCGAGAAACCAACAGTCCTGTAGTGGTAGGGTCATCAGAATGAACAACAGTTCAAGGGCTAGGAGCAGTGAGTCCTGAAGGAGAAAAGGGGTCAAAAGTCAGGTTGGAAACCGTTCCCATTCGTGAAACAGTAGTCACAATGGTAGCCGTTACTGTAGAACAGGAAGATACTGGGGGAATGAGCGGTGCTACTCCTATCGCATTTGCTGAAAGTCATTCCGGCAAAATCATAGTGGCATCACGCTGAAAATCCTGGCCATCTGGAGTATTATGTAAAGGGTCAAGAATATCAGAAACATTGTCTGGTAAGGTATGCAGCGACGGTTGCAACTCTAGTTGGTCTGTGTCTAAAGTTCCATCCTGTAGTGCTTTGTCATCCGGTATCGTCGTCGGGAAAGAAAGAAGAAGATCTGTCTCACAGTTAGTCCGAGCTCCAACTGACTCCTCCATGCTGTCGGTAGCGGAAACTCCACCCTACAGAGTAGGGGAATTTCCCTGGTGTCCTGGCCAAATTTCCCTCATTCACAAAAAAAATATCACCAACAGCTTAATCTGGTTCAAGGTCAGTTGGTATTCATCTGTATCCCCCTCCTCCCCCGGGTCATGCCTGAAAATAGGCAAGATTTGTCTAGTGCACTTACCCAGTCAACAAAAACTAAATAAATAAATAAAATATTTCCAATAGCAAATAATACCCCTGTTCCAGCTGCTCCTGAAGGAGAGAAATTGTCAAACAGTTACTGTGATTGTTTGCAGGGGGGCTTCTGTAAAGCTTATCATCTTTTACCCTAGATACTCAAGTGCCCTGGGCCATACTCACCCCATCTAAGGCACAGTGAAAGGTCAGTCATGCATTGATGGAGGGTGGGGATTGCACAGGCAAGAGTATAAGCTGAATTACCTTGATGGAATAGAAATCCAAAAGTACAGTACATTGCCTACAGTAAGGCAAACAGGATGCTGGGGTGTACTGGGAGGGGTTTTGACAGCAGGAGGAAAGAGGTATTACTAGCTATCTGTAGATCACTGGTGAGACCACACCTAGAGTACTGTGCCCAGTTCTGGAGTCCTCACCTAAGGAAAGAAAAGGACAGGCTGGAGTTAGTGCAGTGTAATACAACCACAATGATTCAAGGCCAACAGGGCAGCTCCAATGTGGATCAGCTAAGGGCACAGAACATGTGCTTGCTTCAGGCTGAACAAGAATGGGGTGATATGAAAGAAACCTTCAAGTTCTTGAAAGGAATAAGCAAGGTGAACTCAAGGAATTATTCAACAACAGTGGCAAATTTAGAACACGAGATCATGAGTAGAATCTGGCAAGGGGTGGGAGCAGGAGTAGTGTGAGAAGGTTTTATTTTACAAAGAGAAAGGTTGAGATATGAAATAGTCTGCCTGAAGAGGTGGTAGGTGTCACAAACGCACTCAGCAGGTCAGGCCCTTTGCTCCCACAGTACCAACCTCCAAGTGCAGTATTGTGAACAGGTAACAGAACAGGGCAACCCTCCTGTCTGCGTGTGGGTCTGAATCACCTTTAGTCTCAAGCTCTGGGGGGATTCAAACTGTGAACCTTATGCTAACATACCCAAATGTACAGACTCAGCTAATCTGCTCTTCGGGAGATGCCAGATATCTTTCACCTAAGAACACCTAACCAGGTATCCAAAATGAACCCTTAAAACTCTATAAAAGACCTTAGGTATATTCTTACCTTTTTCCAGTTTGGTAACACAAACAAGCTCAGAACAGTTTTTGTCAATCTTAACCCTCTATACGTCACATGCAAAAAGAACTTCGAAGACACACCCAGGCAGTCTTTGGAATAAAAGGTTTACTTAAAAATGGATAAAAATATGTAAAATGTAAATATAGAACAATATATCAAAGAGCATACAATCACATAAAGAAAAAGAAGAAAAACTACAGACAAACTCCTACCAACATACAGCTAGACTTTTTCTATGTAATGTATTAACTCTTTACAGTGCTTAAGTTAGATCTCGTTTCTTAAGAGCCCACAAAGAAATAGTACACTTGAAACACAGACTACAGTTTAAAAACTCTATGTTTCCACCCCTTCCATGATGTCAGCTAGCTTGTTCTTTTAGAATATAACAATTATACAAACAATTATCTTCCTGTCAGGAGATATTTTAAATACTGTGACTTCAGCAAAAAAACCCACTAATTTCCCAATATGACTCTTTAATTAACATCCCCTATTTGATCTCGGCAGTTCCTCTTCCCAGGGCACATCAAAGGATTTTATGACTTTTTAACACCAGTTGATATTAAAATGTTTTCCCTGCAAGACGTCATAAAAGTTTATGATCTCCATCCTCTGGCAGACTCATAAAGTCCCATTTCGTTTCCACTTCAAAGAGCCTAGGTATATCATAAAAAGCTAATAAAATGCCACTCTGAAGTAAGTCAGTTAATTAAATGGTTCCTGCTTCTCTGAAACCTGGGGGGGGGCACTCATGGAAGCGCTGTGACAATCACACACTATATCTTTATATTACAAATATCATAGAACAATCATAACCAACTAGCCAAGCATCACTGTAGGTGACAAAACCATTAATGATTTCAAATATAGTTGGGACAGAGTTAAGGGCCTAGTGGTTACTCATGGGGGTAGTAATAAAACAGGGAGCAAAGTAGTAGATAATGTAGACAAAGATGCCACATGGACAAATGATTTTGGGGTATAAGGTGATTTTCCAGGAATCACTTTTCACCATTGATTCTCACCGATGGGTCTGAGCTGGAGGCAGTAGAACCTCATGGGAGCCAGAAATTTTAAGAGGGCTGGCACCAAGGTAAGTTGTGCACATGCATGTCTCCATAAAACTGAGCTTGCGGGCACACACTTACCTTGGCATCACCCTCAACTGCCT
Source organism: Neoceratodus forsteri (assembly GCA_016271365.2). Lineage (NCBI taxonomy): Eukaryota > Metazoa > Chordata > Ceratodontiformes > Ceratodontidae > Neoceratodus > Neoceratodus forsteri. Next base: position 504,802,470 of record CM028132.1, read on the forward strand.
CAGTTCCTTTTTTACCCACTATGGAGTTCGACGTCACTTGTCCATCAGTAGTCAAAACTTCATGCCTATGTGACAACACTGTTCGGTTCTTCTCAGTTTTAGTGTTAAAGCAAGAGTTTATTTTTGTGTCAGTTTGGTGTATTTGTCACAAATCATTTTTCTATCAGTTTTTCTCTGCCCTACTGAGAGCCAATGGTCGAAGGCCAGGAAGGATGGTAGGCAGCCTATAGAGGCAAACTGCTCCGGCAGCAGGGCCATGTCTGGCCCACCTTCCCCACTGGAAAAGGGTTCCAACCATAGGAGGTTAAGTGCCGAGGAGGAAGGACAGTCCTCTCAGCAGCACAAAAAGAAGTGGGCCCAATCCTGACTCCAGGCAGGGTCCCGACTCCGCTTGGCCTCAACTTCATCCTTTCCTGCAGGAAGGGGAAGAAATGGCACTGGCTAAGGTCACCCTTTGGGCAGTCTTCCACAAGATCTCTAGTCTTTAGGGACTGAAGGCCCTCACTGTCACATTTGGTGTCACCGAAGGCCACTGATTCCAGGAGTTTGGAAACTTGGGCCTGGAGTCCCCCTTTGTCTATAAGTGGGGACTCCAGTGGGCAGTTCCACCACTAGGCAGCTCTTATGGATCAGTGGGTGCAGTGCCTGGCCTGTGGGCCTCTGCCAGTTGAGCCGGTCCATGGTCCTTCAGGGCCAGTAAAGCTGGAGTCACAGGCTGGGCCATCGGCCAGATAGAGCATTTGACTCCACAACAGCACTTGGGTCCTTGTCAGTGATCACATCAGTGACTCCTGTCCCACTGGTCACCCCCTGGGGCCAGCCATGGTGCCACTGTTGGCCACCCGAGTGCTAGCCAGGTTTTCAGCACTGTGTCTGTTTCCAATGCTGGTGCCAAGCTTGGGTCCTTCATGGTTCCTGACATGGTGTCAGTGCCAGGTCCAGCACCACTCCCCCACCTAGGATCCCCCCCAGTGCCAGGTTTGTTTCTGGTTCCGGCACTGCCTTTGGCTCTGGCCCATCGTCCTTCAGGGCAGGTGTCTCTGGTGTTGCTGTGGCCATGCTCTGGATCGGGGGGCCTGTGATCCTAATCCTCTATGGCTCTCCTCTTGAGGAGGGTGTAGAGGGGGATGAGTCTGACCCTAACCACATCGTTTCTGAGGGTGGCAATGATAACTCTTTCTTTAGCCTAGACATTTCTGACCCAAGTCCCCATGTGTATGCCTCAGCAGGATCTAACTTTTCAGGCTTTGCTCAAAAAATACATTCTGCGCTTATTTTGAGCCTACCATCATTGACCAGGGTAAACGTCTCCAACTGGAGCAGCTTAATGTTTCCAATATACCTATCAATTTAGTTCTTCCTTTTCCACCTACATTCAAAACCCTTCTGATACGGTCTGGAGTAGGCCTGTCTCAGTAGTATCCATCTGCAAGCAGGCTGACAAGAAATACACTGCACCCAAGGGTAAGCCAGTGTATATCTCCCAACCTATAGCTGGTGCCATTGTTATTCTTCCCAAGAATGACAAGGCTGTTATTCCCCAAGAGGTCACTGCACACCCTGTTAACCAGGAGTTGAGCAAGCTTGTCACTATGGGCAAATGGGCTTATGTTTTAACTACTTTGGGAATGAGGACTCTCAACTACTAAGGACATTTTTTCTAAGTATGAATATACCTGTTAGATCAAGCTAAAATCCCTGGCAGAGTATCTGCCAGAATCAGAGGCTAAACAGGATAGTCTGCTGACTGTCAGGCAGGGTATTGAGTCCAACAATCAGCATGGATGCCTTCCATGCTGCACCCCACACTGCTGCTGCAGGCATTTGCATCAGGCAGCATTACTGGTTGCAGACTTCTGGCTTCTCCAAGGATGTCCAGCAACAGGTTATGAATGTTCCCTTTAATGGAACTTCTTCAGACAGCAGGTGAAGAAATCTCTTAAGGCTTCTATTGAAACCAGAACAACCGTTAAGATTTCCAGCCCAGCTCACTTTAACCCTCAAAAGGGCAAGGGACGTGGCTCCTTTCAGAATAAGCTGTCCTTTCATGGCAAAGGTAGTGGAGCTCAAAACAAATCTTAGCCTCCCCTTTCTCAGAAAAAGGTACAGCTGAGGGCAGAGGAACCAAAAGCACCTAGTGCCACCATCTAAAGCTCTGGCCCTGTCCTGCCTCAGCTGCACAAGGCAGACCTCTCCTCCCCAGTGGGGGTTGGGGGCTCCTGACCCAGTTCTGCCATCAGTGGAAGTCCATTACAATGAACAAGTGGTTCCTCAGGATCATCCAAGAGGGATACTCCCTGGATTTTACAGAAATCCATTCATACTATCCACCCTGAAGACAGCCATTCTTATCATCTCATATGTCAGAGATCCTGGCATAAGAGACTGCATGCCTTCTGAGCAACAGGGCAGTGGAAATAATGCCAGAGTCAGAACAAAACAGGCTTCTACTCTCACTACTTCCTGGTACCAAAGAAATCAGGGGACATGTGCCCCATTCTCAATCTCATAAATCTGAACAAATTTATGGATTGAGAACATTTCAAAATTATTTCTCTAGGCTCTCTGCTTCCCTTCCTGAAACATTAGGATTGGTTAGCATCTCTGACATGTAGGATGCATACCAGCACATACTGGTTCAGTTTGTCATGCTGGGGCAGCAATACCAGATCAGAGTCCTGCTCTTTGGGCATTCCTTGGTGCCATGAGTCTTTACAAAGAGTTTTGCAGTACTTGTGGCACACCTGCAAAAGTAAGGACTCCAAGGTTTTCCTTACCTGGATGACCGGCTGATTGCCAGTCCATCCAGGCAGGAGATGGAACAGGCAGTGATCACTGCCTCTCAGTTCCTCACCTTGATGAGGGTTCTCCTGAAACTCAAAAAGTCTCAGCTGTAACCCACCCAGCAACTGCTAGTCACAGGGGCTTTTCTGAAAATGACCAAGGCCTGGCCTTAGTTCCAGAGAGCAGGCTGCAGGAAATTTGCAGATGGCATGCTACATCATGAAGCACAAGACCATGCAAGCCCATTCCATGCAACACATGCTGGGTCTAATAGCTTCCTCAGTGTTCACAGTACCCATGGCATGGTTGCATATGAGAATGACTTAGTGGATGCTCATGCACAGTGGTCACAAGCATCACACCCTTAGTCTACACCCATTCAAGTGACCAAACCCCTGGTTCACTCACTCACTCACTGACATGGTTGTCAGTGTAGGATAATATCCTCTAGGGTTTCCCTTCTCCCAACTGGAACCACAGGTGACTCTGACCATGGATGCCTCCCTGTTGGGGTGGGGGGCCCCCGTCAGAGCCTCCAAACACAAGGTCTCTGAAACCCATCAGAGACTCATCTTCACATTAACATGCTGGAGATACAAGCTATTTTGTATGATCTGATGGCCCTAGTAGACCTAGTCAGCCACAAAACAGTCCTCCTCCTGACAGACAAGTCTGTAATGTACTGCATAAACAAAAAAAGAGGAGCACACTCTTACCCTCTCTGCAGGGAGGTGATGAGAGTGTGGGAATGGTGCCTGGAGTAGGGGATTCTGCTTCAAGCAATTGCTCTGCCAGAAGTCCAGAATACTCTGCAGACAAGGTCAACCGAATGGAGACCAATGCTCATGAGTGGTCACTAGCTCTAGATGTTATAAGATCGCTGTTCAACAAGTGGGGTACCCAAAATGTCGAGCTTTTTGCTTCCCCACTTAACACCAAACTGGCTAATTTTTGCTCCAGAAATCCAGAACAGGATGCATTCAGACTGCAATAGCACAATGTGTTTCTGTATGCATTCCCACAATCCTTTTCATGCAGTGTGGTATTGCTCAGATTGGAGGCACATGGGGGAAAATGATACTGGTGTCCCCCTGCTGGCCTTGAAAAGTATGATTTCCACTGTTAAGCAGACTGTCAGCACACTGAGGATTTTCCATCTCAGGATAGACCTGCTGACTCAGGGTCACCTGGTCCATCCCAACCTGCGCTCCCTTCATCTTCAGGTATGGCTCCTGAAGAAATAGAAGTGAGCAGGTACACGGTATCTCAGAGGGTCTCTAAAATATGTCTGGCTACATGCAAGCCTTCCACTAGGAAAACCTATTGAGATGACAAACGTTTTTGGTGCAATATTAGCCACTGTTAAGCAATTTTAGATCACAAATTGTGGTGAAAAAGAAATAATGTGACCTACTGAGAATTCAATCCAAGCCCCCAGAATACCATCCTGGTGCTCTAACCATTGAGCTATAGGCTCAAATGGTTGGCGGAACTCTTCCTGAACAAACTTCCTTTCTCTAGTATTGCAAATCATGCAGCTAGGCACAACTGAGATGACAGTTACAGTATTAGCCACTGCTAAACAATTTTACATGACAACTTGTAGTGTCAGCACATTATTTTGTGTTCTTAAAATTTACTGATTGCTGTAGTAGAATACCTCAAGTACTGCACAGATATCATCAATGCATGTGAAGTGAAGTTTGGAAAAATAGGTGATCTGCAACACATTAAACAAGATTTGATTTACTGCAGGTTGTTGTGGGGCTGCATTGGTGCAGGCAACGCAGCGTAGTTATAAACTTGCAAAAAACACCTACAATGGTACATGATCCCACCAAAACAGGGACTATAGTTTGCCACAACGGAGTGACCGACAACGATTGTCAAGTTGTTTACACAACCTGATCTATACCGGTGCAACTCATCTGCTTGCAACAGTGCATACCAGGTCATATAAATGAGCCTTTAGGTTAAATAAAATTGCAAATGTGCAAAAGGCAATATAACACACAGAGTAAGAACAATAGCTGTAAATAGATGAGGGTGGGTATGGGGGAATGCACTAGCGCAAATGCAGAATATAAGAGAGAGCAGTGACTGTAGGGTGGTAGACAGCAGCCTATGATGCAGAGTAAGGAGGAAACTGCAGGAGTGTCTTTTAACATCATAGAGGACAGACTTGAGGGAATAGAGGGAACAGGCATGGTGAGTGATCAGGGGAAGAGAGGAACAGAATTTTGGAAAAAGAAAGCATACAGCAGCTTGATCTGCAGTGGATTTTAACTGAGGAAGGGAAAAGGAACAAGAGTCAGTCCTGGGAAAGATGTACGAGGTGGTGGTGAGGGTTATGAGAGGAGAGAGGCAAAGTATGATGGAAGTGAGCCAAGTCCTGAATTTGGATATAAAGAAAGCACAATGGTCAAGATGCCTGGCATCAACATAGAAACATAGAAACATAGAATTTGATGGCAGATAAGGACCGCTTGGCCCACCCAGTCTGCCCATTTCCCTACCTACTGGATAAGCTGCAGATCCTAGTTAACCAGCAGCCTACTTCTTCCTACCCATACTCCCTAGAATGGCCTTATGACTGTCCCATGCATGCTTGAATTCCACCACTGATTTTGACTCCACAGCCTCCTCTGGAAGGCCGTTCCATACATCCACAACCCTCTCTGTGAAAAAATACTTCCTTAAATTATCTCTGAGCTGCCCCCCCCGTCTTCAAATTCTGCCCTCTTGTTCAAGCACACCTCTTTTTTTGAAAGATGCCACCCTCTTGGACTTTGTTGATTCCCTTGAGGTACTTGAACGTTTCTATCATGTCCCCCCTCTCCCTCCTTCCCTCAAGGCTATACATATTAAGCTCCTTTCATCTCTCTTCATATGTTTTCCAGTGCAGACCCTGCACCATTTTAGTGGCCCTCTTCTGGACAGCTTCCATCCTGTCTATGTCTTTTCAGAGATTGGGTCTCCAGAACTGCACACAGTACTCCAGATGGGGTCTCACCAGCTGTCTGTACAGAGGGATAATAACTTCCTGTTTTCTACTGGTGATGCCTCTCCCTATGCATCCTAGTATCCCCCCAGCCCTCCCTGCTGCCCTCTCACATTGCTTGCCCACCTTTAGGTCATCTGATATGACTACCCCCAGGTCCCTTTCCATTTTTGTTGTTGTTAGTATCTCACCCCCATTGTGTACTCTTCCCTGGGTTTTGTTTCCCAGGTGCATTACCTTGCACTTCTTAGCACTGAATCTAAGCTGCCATACATTTGACCATTCCTCTAACCTTGCCAAGTCCTTCTCATCCTTTCCACTCCACCCGTGCATCAACTCTGTTGCAGATCTTTGTGTCATCTGCAAAGAGACATACTTTCCTTCAGTCCCTCTGCAATGTAACTTATAAAGACATTGAAGAGGACCAGTCCTAATACTGAACCCTGCGGTCCCCACTAGTAACCCTCCTTTCTTCTGAGTGGACTCCATTTACTATTACTCTCTGTGTCCTATTCTCCAGCCAATTCTTTACCCAGGCTGTCATCTTGGGACCCACTCCCAGGCTGGCTAACCTGTATATTAATCTTTTGTGTGGGACTGTGTCAAATGCCTTGCTAAAGTCTAGGTAGGCCATGTCCACAGCCCCTCCCTGATCTACTACTTTGGTCACCCAGTCAAAGAAATCTATCAGATTCATCTGACATGACCTTCCTGCTGTGAATCCATGCTGCCTCAGGTCCTGTGCCCCTCTGGCCTCTAGATACTCGACAATTCTTTCCTTCAGAAGTGATTCCATCATTTTCCCTATCACTGAGGTTAAACCAACAGGTCTGTAGTTTCCTGCTTCTGCCTTGCTCCCACTTTTGTGAAGGGAATCACATCTGCCCTCCTCCAGTCCTCGGGTACCACCCCATCCTCCCATGATTTGTTAAAAAGGGTAGTCAGTGGTGTCACTAGTTCTACCCTTAATTCTTTTAGAATTCTGGGATGAATCCCATAAGGCCCCATTGCTCTGTCCACCTTCAGTTTTAAGAGTTCTTTCAGAACCCTTTCTTCTGTAAATGGGCTGATATCAACTTCTGTATCCAGAGTGTTTCTACTGTTTGTTTTAGGTACCTCCCCCTCTTCATTTGTAAATACTGAGCAAAAATATTTGTTTAGTGCCTCTGCCTTTTCACAGTCTCCCTCTGCCCACCCTCCTCCCGTTTATTAAGCCTCACTATCCCTCCCTTGGTCTTCCTTCACTCCCTGATGTACCTATAAAAGGTTTTATCCCCTTTCTTAACTGAGTTGGCTATCTTTTCCTCGGTTTTGGCCTTTGCTGTTCTGACTGCCTTCCCAGCCTCCTTTTGCTTTAACTGATAAGTTCCCTGTCCTGCTCCTTCTGCGATTCCTTGTACTTCCTGAGTGCTTTCTTTTTCTCTTGAACCTTCACTGCCACTTCCTTTGAGAACCATAGTGGTTTCTTACATCGTTTTGTTTTGTTTATTTGCTTCACACAAAGGCTTGTTACCTCTGTGATGGCAGTTTTTATTATTCCCCATTGTTCTTCCACCTCTCCTTCCTGCCCATTTGCTAGTGCATTCCTTAGGCACTCACCCATTTAGCAAAGTCAGCCCTCCTAAAGTCCAGTACTTTTGCCTTTGTATGACTGACTCTATTGCTGTGTTTATTGTGAACCATACTGTTAGATGGTCGCTAGTTCCCAGATAGCTACCCACTTCTACATCTGTGATCCTCTCTCCATCTCCATTTTAGAGAACCAGGTCTAAGATTGCTCACTCTCGGTGGGCTCCAATACTAGTTGTCTAAGGCATGCCCTGTGGGGCATCTAGAATAACCCACTCTTGAGTGGCTGCTGCAACTGCACTCAGTTAACATCTGGCACATTCAGATCACCCATCAACAATATCTCCCTTTTTCTGCCATTCTAAGTATACTTTCTATCATCTCCTTGTCCATTTCCTCCCCTGAGAGGGTCTGTGCTCTAAACCCTGTGGGATTGTGGTGCCATTGCCTGTCTCCAAATTTACCCACAGTGTTTCTTCTACTCCCTGTTTACCCTTTTGTTCTGTTGCTTTTATTCCTTCCCTTATGTAAAGAGCTACTCCTCCTCCTCTTTTACCCTCCCTGTCCCTCCTGTAGATAGTGTATCTTGGTATGTTTACGTCCCAGCCATGGCTTTGTATGTACCATGTTTCTGTGACTGCCATGATATCCAGATGTTTCTCCTCCATCAAGGCCACTAATTCAGGAAGCTTGTTACCCAGACTACAGGCATTGGTACTCATTGCTCTCCATTTTTTGATGGCTTTACCTTCTGTTGCAGCATCCCCCACTGACCTTTCTACCTCACTCTTTTTCTCATTTAGTACCCTGTTTTGTAGGGAGAGGTTGGGATTTTCCTGCTGCTTATCAGTGCCTCCCCCCCTTGACTAGTTTAAAAACTTGCCAATGAAGCATTTAAACCGATTGCTCAAAAGACTTGTTCCTTCCTGGACAGATGCAGACCATCCTGCCAGTATAGGCTAGTGTCCCTCAGGTGGAACCCCAATCCCAATAAAGCCAAACCCCTGTGCTCCACACCATTTTTTTAACCATTGATTAAACTGCATGGTGCTAATTACCCTCGCCTCCCCCATGCCAATGACAGGCAGCACCTCTGAGAAGGATACTGTGTGTGCTAGTTGTCTTAGGCCCTTCCCCAACTCTACAATATCCTCCTGCACTGCTCTAATCTCATGGTGAGCCAAGTCATTTGTCCCTAGGTGGACAATTACGTCCAGCTCAGACTCCCTCACAGCTGCTCTCGTGATCCTGAGGATGCGCTTCCTGTCCTTCCAAGCCATGGCACCAGGCAGGCACCTAACTTCAATTTTCCCAGCTCCCCCCAGTTCTATCCGCCTAATAATTGAGTCCCCCACCAGGAGCTGCTTCCTTTCTCTGTGGTGTCCTCTGCCTCCTTCCTGTGGGCCTCCATTGTGACAGTTGTCATCAGTCTTCTCTGCGGGTGCATCCATAGGGGAGCTATGCTCCCCCAGAATGGTGTATGGATTGTGGAGTGGAACAATTGACTGGGTGTGCCTCTGTTCCACCATCCTCACCCTCCCTGAGGGAGGTGAGGGAGAGGGAGGAGTACAGGGAGCAGTGGTGGGTATGATGGGGGGAGTTCAGGGCAATGTGGCAGAGAGAGTGTAAGACAGGGTCCAGTCTAGCTAGGGTGGACTTGAGAGCAGTGCTGTATACAATGTCATAACAACCGAAGATGGATAGTATCATCTTTGAGACGCTCTCTGGGGGCAGAAAGGCGGACATTTGTTTTATTCCTGTAAAGTACACCACATTTAGAGTGAAGCTTCTGGTGGATAGGATCTACATACACTAAGAAATCAAGGTGACAATACAGCCAAACCAAAAGGTATTTAAAGGAAGAGACTTTCTTAATCACCATGCCATCAATGGTAAGGAAGGATGGGAGTGGGATTAGCCTAGCAAGTCTCTGCCTAGTGTCAAAGGTCATGGAGACCCCTTTTTTTGCACTGACAGTTGGTTTGCCGGGAACCAGAACTGGATCAAGGCAAATGTGTCAAAGGATGTACACATTGAAGGAGGCCATTTTTTGGTTTTTACATATTCTGTGTGTTACACCCCTTTTGTCTAAACACAAAGGGTACCAACTCTTTATCTGAACTAATGCACAGGTCAGTGGTAACAGCTCAAGCAAAGAGGAAGGCCCTGTTAATCATGGCACCAATGTAGAAAGTCATGATGTGCTGTACAGTATCTTCATAGCACCACCACCACCCAGTACACAAGGCACAGGGACCTAATGACCACAAGAAGTACTATCAGCATTTTTACAAGGGTTTGCTGCCTTGCAAGCCAGAACATCCATTCCAACAGGAGGAACAAGTGTGTGAAGCACAGCACTGTCAAACATTAGAATGTGGCTACAGAGGAAGTACCCACTGCACATCAGAAAGGTAACAATTACCACCCACCCCCAACCCCACTGGATACAGGGCAACTGGACCACCAGAGAAGACTATAGAGGAACATTAAAATTCAAACTCAACATTCACAAGAAGCATGCACAGATGGACAGGTCATTAGCAGTTGTGTTCACGACTATGGCAGTAGCACCAAGTGCCTGTTTCACGGATCATGTCATGCCACCATGCACCTGGTGCCATGCCATATTCCCACCCTGCTGTTGCCATAATCCACCATGTTGGTGGTTGCACAGCCAGTGTGTGGCCACTAAAATCTGGATTAATTATGTGAGTGTTCAACACATATCTAGGGTGAGAGTACGGGTCATCACTAATGTGGCCTTCAGGGTGTGGTCCAGAAGGTGTCACCCAAGTTTGCAGACACTGGAGTGTACAATGGCAGAGTAATGGGTTTGAGATGACCTTCAGTGCTAAAATATGACTTGGTCTGTGCACCTGTGCGGACACACTATGTGTGGACTTAGCTACTGTAATACCACTTCCTGTATTGTTATACATCACTGCATAATGATGCTGGTTGTGTGAAGGGCAGATGGGGGCTGGCCAGCAAGGTGAGCAGAGGGCAAGTGTAGGCTGTCGTTGTGGACCAGTGGGCAACTTGGTCGGGGGAAGGACCTCCGGCACCAGGGAAAATATTGTGGATCAAGTAAGGGGGGGGGCACTGGACACCAGGGATACTATAATTAGTTTATCAGTCAGTGATTGGGTGAGGGAGGGGAACTTGTGATGCCAGAAAAAATTTAATTAGCTCAGCAGTCTGGGATCGGGTGATGGTGGAGGGGGCCCATGCTGTCATTGCCCATGGGCTTGACAGTACCCCAGCCAATCACAGGCTGCAGTATGTAGCACACACACAGCCTGCATGTAACCCAAGGGGCCAAAGATTGCTCCTCACATTGTAATGAGTCTGTGATGAGTTGAAAATGGCTGGTCCATATGTGGGGAAGCCCAGCACCTACAGTGGCATGTCAGTCCATATGTGGGAAACACAGCACCAACATCAGCAGTGCGTACCAGTCCATGTGCTGGACACTTGGCACCTACAGTGGCATGCCAGTCCAGGTATCAAAAAAAAGCACACACAGTATCATGCCAGTCCTAGTACTGGGTTTTGGGCACTTGGACTGGCATACCATTGTACATGCCCAGCATGCCACTGTAGGTGCCATATTTCTGGCACCTGAAAACACAAGAATGGCACTTCTGTTGCAAATCAATAAAGAGAAATAGCTTTCCAAATACAATGCAAAGCCTTATATTTGGCAATATGTGGGCAGGACAGGTCACCAAACAGCACCACTGCTTCACCTCATAGTGAAGTTTCTTCAGGGGTTGTGGATTGTTGGGAAAACAACATTTTGGTTATGTTAAAATGTTAGTAATAACACGATACAATACAGACTCACAATTGAAATGCATACTAACAGAACATTGAGAGTATAGTGCAATACAAAAACATTTCATAGTGCTCTGTGACAATTAAAATACAAGCAGTATATTTCAAAATGTGTACAGAGCCATAAATCAATTGCTTTAAGTCCAATCAATGCTAATAAGGAAAGAGGTTGGGGAAACACACATAAATATATCCTGTGGTGGGGGAGGGGAGGAAAAATACATTTTTCAAAATCCAATTTATAATTTAATCATACTGTGTATTTCATACAGTATATCGATGTATAAAATAACAGCCAAAGAAAACAAACAAAAAAGCTAAAATGCATTGAAAAAGGATTATCTAGACCCAGCATCTCACTGAAATACCAGTCCAGGTTCTTGGTTACTGACAACTGGGCTGACATGCCACTGTAAGTGCATGACATGCTGCTGTAGGTGCCAGGTTTCCAGCATTTGGACGGGCATGCCACAGTAAATACATAACACGTCACTGTAGGTGCCGGGTTTCTAGCACCAGGACCAACATGCCACTGTAAATGCATTACATGCCACTGTAGGTGCTGGGTTTCCAGCACCAGGACTGACATGCCACTGTAAGTGCATCACATGTCACTGTAGCTGCCAGGTTTCAAGCACCTGGAGCAGCATGCCACGGAAAGTACATGACATGCCACTGTAAGTGCTGCATTTCCAGCACCTGGACTGGCATGCTACAGTAAATACATGAAACATCACTGTAGGTGTTGGATTTCTAGCACCAGGACCAGCATGCCACTGTAAATGCATGAGATACAACTGTAGGTGCCAGGTTTCAAAGCACCTGGACCAGCATGCCACTGTAAGTGCATGACATGCCGCGGTTAGTGCTGGGTTTCCAGCATTTGGGCTGGCATGCCACAGTAAATACATGACATGTCACTGTATGTGCCGTGTTTCCAGCACCAGGACAAGCATGCCACTGTAAGTGCATGACATGTCACTGTAGCTGCCAGGTTTCCAGCACCAGGACTGGCATGCCACCGTAAATGTATGACACGTCACTGTAGGTGGTAGGTTTCCAGCACAAGGACTGGTATGCCACTGTAAGTGTATGATATTCCCCTATAGATACCAGGTTTCTAACACCTGGACCAGCATGCCACTGCAAGTACATGACATGCCACTGTATGTGCCGCGTTTTCAGCACCAGGACCAGCATGCTACTGTAAGTGCATGACGTACCGCTGTAGGTGCCAGGTTTCCAGCACCTGGACCAGCATGCCACTGTAAATGTATGACATATCGCTGTAGCTGCCAGGTTTTTAGCACCTGCACCAGTATGCCACTGTAAGTACATGACATGCCACTGTAAGTGCTGCATTTCCAGCACCTGGACTGGCATACTACAGTAAATACATGACACATCACTGTAGGTGTTGGATTTCTAGCACCAGGACAAGCATGCCACTGTAAATGCATGATATGCAACTGTAGGTGCCATGTTTCAAGCACCAGGACTGGCATGCCACTGTAAGTGCATGGCATGCTGTTGTTGGTGCTGGGTTTCCACCACTTGGACTGGCATACCACTGTAAATGCATGACATGCCACTGTATGTGCCAGGTTTCCAGCACCTGGACCAGCCATGCCACTGTAAATGCATGACATGCCACTGTAGATGTTGGGTTTTCAGCACCAGGAGCAACATTCCACTGTAAGTTTATGACATGCCATTGTAGATACTGGGTTTCCAGCACTTGGACCAGCATGCCACTGTAAGCACATGACATGCTGATGTAGGTGCCAGGTTACCAGCATTTGCACTGGCATGCAACAGTAAATACATTACATGTCACTGTAGGTGGTGGGTTTCCAGCACTAGGACCAGCATGCCACTGTAACTGCATGACATACCGCTGTAGGTGCCAGGTTTCCAGCACCTGGACCAGCATGCCACTGTAAATGTATGACATGTCACTGTAGGTGGTGAGTTTCCAGCACCAGGACTGACATGCCACTGTAAGTGCATGATGTTGCTGTAGGTGCCGGGTTTCCAACACCTGGACAGACGTGCCACTGTCAGTGCATGATACTGCTGTAGTTGCCAGGTTTCCAACACCTGGACTGACATGCCACTGTAAGTGCATGACACGCTGCTGTAGGTGTCGGGTTTCCAACACCTGGACTGACCTGCCACTGTAGGTGCATGACATACTACTGTAGGTGCCGGGTTTCCAACACCTGGACTGACATGCCACTGTAAGTGTATGACATGCTGCTGTAGGTACCAGGTTTCTAGCACCAGGGCCAGCATGCCACTGTAAGTGCATGACATGTCACTGTAGGTGGTGGGTTTCCAGCACCAGGACTGACATGCCACTGTAAGTGCATGATGCTGTTGTAGGTGTCAGGTTTCCAACACCTGGACTGACATGCCACTGTAAGTGTATGACATGCTGCTGTAGGTGCCAGGTTTCTAGCACCAGGGCCAGCATGCCACTGTAAGTGTATGACATGCTGCTGTAGGTGCCTGGTTTCCAGCACCTGGACCAGCATGTCACTGTAGATGGTGGGTTTACAGCATCAGGACCAGCATGCCACTGTAAGTGTATGACATGTCACTGTAGGTGGTGGGTTTCCAGCACCAGGACTGACATGCCACTGTAAGTGCATGACATGCTGTTGTAGGTGTCAGGTTTCCAACACCTGGACTGACATGCCACTGTAAGTGCATGATGCTGCTGTAGGTGCCAGGTTTCCAACACCTAGACAGACGTGCCACTGTAAGTGTATGACATACTGATGTAGGTGCCAGGTTTCTAGCACCTAGACCAGCATGCCATTGTAAGTGTATGACATGTCACTGTAACTGCCAGGTCTCCAGCACCTGGACTGGCATGCCATTGTAAGTGTATGACATGCTGCTGTAGGTGCCAGATTTCCAGCATATAGACTGGCATGCCACAGTAAATATACAACATGTCACTGCAGGTGCCAGGTGTCCAGCACCAGCACCAGCACCAGCCACTGTAAGTGCAAAACATGCTGCTGTAGGTGCCGGGTTTCCAACACCTGGACTGACATGCCACTGTATGCGTATGACATGCCGCTGTAGGTGCCAGTTTTCCAGCACATAAACTGGCATTCCACAGTAAATGCATGACATGTCACTATAGGTACCAGGTTTCCAGCACAATGACCAGCACACCACTGTAAGTGCATGACATGCTGATGTAGGTGCCAGGTTTCTAGCACCTGGACTGACATGCCACAGTAAATGTATGATATGTGACTGTAGGTGGTGGGTTTCCAGCACTAGGACTGGCATGCCACTGTAAATGTATGACATGTCACTGTAGGTGGTAGGTTTCCAGCACCTGGACCAGCATGCCACTGTAAGTACATGACATGCCACTGTATGTGCCACGTTTCCAGCACCAGGACCAGCATGTCACTGTAAGTGCCTGACATACCGCTGTAGGTGCCAGGTTTCCAGCACCTGAACCAGCATGCCACTGTAAGTGAATGCCATGTCTCTGTAGCTGCCAGGTTTCCAGCACCAGGAACAGCAAGCCACTGTAAGTGCATGACATGCTGATGTAGGTGCCAGGTTTCCAGCACCTGGACTGGCATACCACTGTAAATGTATGACATGTCACTGTAGGTGGTAGGTTTCCAGCATCTGGATCAGCATGCCACTGTAAATACATGACATGCCACTGTATGTGCCACATTTCCAGCACCAGGACCAGCATGTCACTGTAAGTGCCTGACATACTGCTGTTGGTGCCAGGTTTCCAGCACCTGAACCAGCATGCCACTGTAAATGCATGCCATGTCTCTGTAGATGCCAGGTTTCCAGCACCATGACCAGCATGTCACTGTAAATGTATGACACATCACTGTAAGTGGTAGGTTTCCAGTGCTAGAACCGGCATGCCACTGTAAATGTATGACACGTCACTATAAGTGGTAGGTTTCCAGTGCTAGAATTGGCATGCCACTGTAAATGTATGACATGTCACTGTAGGTGGTGGGTTTACAGCACCAGGACCGGCATGCCACTGTAAGTGTATGACATGCCACTGTAGGTGGTGGGTTTTCAGCACAAGGACCGACATGCCACTGTTAATGTATGACATGTCACTGTAGGTGATGGGTTTCCAGCACCTGGACCGGCATACCACTGTAGCTGCAAGATTTCCAGCACCAGGACTGGCATGCCACTGTAAGTGCATGACATGCCACAGTAGGTGGCGGCAGGACCTGCATGCCAGTCTAAGTGCATGACATGCCGGCATTGGTGCTGCATTTCTTGCACCTAGAAAAGCATATGAACTAATCACATGTCCCCGGTAATGAATTTGATGCTGTGACAAACAACACTTCTCTGGGCAATGCTTAAGATTGGCTTCTCTGAGATGTTCAGATACTTCTTTGAGAATGTTAGAGGTGCTCTGGCAAGATTCTGCTGAAGACAACAACATTGTCTATTTAGGCCTCTAGTTGGATGCCCCACCCCATTCCATCTGTAAACAAACTGAGCTGGTACAGTGTAGGAGAATGGGGTGAGAGTTAGGCCTGATGACCCCAACACACACCCTGACACCTGTTGGTATATGGAGGGTGGGGGGTGGGGCAGTAGGGTTGGAAACCCTAACGTCAAATTTCCACACTTTTGTTGGTGTGGAAATCAACCCTAACTGATACATTAATGGAGTTTTTTTGCAATGAATTTCCCTTCTTTTTGAGAAAGTGAAATTTTAGTCATATAGAATGCCTAGATGGGAACATGGGCCATCCAGACCTTGTGCTCTGACCCATACACAACTGCTCCTCAGGTTTGCAAAATGGAATCCATAGGTGGGAACGTGGGCCCTCCGCTCCCACCCACCCATAAGTATGTCCTCAGGTTTGCAAAATGGTATTCAGAGATGGGAGCGTGGGTCCTCTGGGCCCTTTGCTCCCAACCACCCATAAGTGTAGTGCTCCCAATTTAGCATAAATAGTATGCATAGGAGGGAGTGTGGGACCTCTGGGCCCTGCGCTCCCACCTACACATAAGTGCAGACACATAGCAGAGGCCTAGATGCATTCCAAACAACCCTCATAACACTTATTTGCCAATATCTCAGTAACCGTAGTAAGTGTGGAAAAAAATTATTTCACAGTTGTATTCATGACCTAGCCACCTTCACACATGCTTAAAGGTGTACTAAGCTGCGTTTAGCAAAAAATTTGTATCTCGAACCGGTTTCGAGATATAGGTGCCGCAACTGCCACAATGAAATCCTATGAGAACATTTGCAACTTCAGAGTGCTGTAACTCTGGAACCGGTGTATTTTTTTTCACCAAAGAAGAAAAAGGTACATCTGCGGTGCAAAGGATTGCCACCCTGCAAATTTCAGCTCAAAAGTCCAAACCGTGTAGTGGTAGTGAGGTGACAAAGAAGCCATGATTTTGGGGAGAATACTGTCGCAAGTTGTGAAAGTTTTGCACATTTGCAAAAGTACCGTTCGACACTTTCACAAATTTGTAAAAGTGTTATGCTCCCATTTGTGACAATACAAACAGCTGCATCAAAATACGCATATTTCCAGGTCTTTTTGAAAACCACTGAAGCATGGGTGCTGTTCCTAGGTCCCCAATTAGGTAAACACAACACTTGGTGTTTACCATGGGGCACTATTTTTTTAACTATAATAGTTTCTCTCCACCCCAACTGAAAACAAGATGGCGGTGGCATGACACTACTGAGGGCATTTGCAACAGAAAAAGATACTTTCATGACACTGCAACTTGCTTTCATGTGGAATATACATTTTACCCCATAGGATATAATGGGAAACTTTAAATTTTAATAACTTTTGAATGTATTAATATTTTTTCACCAAATCTGCAAAAAGGACATCTTTGATCCAGTCTCCATATACCCTGAATATTTCAGCCCAGACGGGCTGTGAGGACAAGCACAAATTCGCAAAAGTTGAGGATTTTTTTACACTTTTCAACGCTCCACAGCTCTGCAACCAAATGAACATTTCCAGATCCAGACATCTATGGCATGACAATATGCATGCCAAATTTCAGGTGAACCAGTCGAACGGTTGCAAAGCTATTAAAGTTAACAATTTAGGGTTTAACATAGAAGTGGCCGTGCAACCCTAACTACACCAGCCCTACCGGGCAGGTATTATTTATATATATATATAAAAGACAAAGAACCTCTGTGCACAAACACTGAGGCAAGGGTCACCCCAAAGGGCATTTGGCTGGAAAGCCAAGTTTTAAGAAAATACAAAATCACACATGCCCCAACAATGCAAAGCATCATGGGCTGCATATGCAAATCACCACAGAATGTTATGCTGGTCCAACTTTAAGCAGAATTGCATAGTGCCAAAAGGCCTCTCACACAGTTTGCAAAGGGTGCTAACAGAAGACATAGACATGTGTTTCGTCCTACCAGGACTCATCAGTATGCCTTGTCTGTTTGACACCCCAGTGGAATGGACCAGCTACCCTTAAGACAGAGTTAGGGGTAGGAGCTTCTAGAGTGTGATAAATGGAGATATCTTCACTAGAGTGTGATAGATGATGATGACATCAGCACAGTGATGATAAATGCCATTTATCACACTCACTACTCATTCACTACGACCTGTATTCTAAATGAAAGTGCTTTACAAAACTGTTTCTGTTTCTCACTGAGGCCTGCAAGTTACTCAGTTAGCACTGCAAGACACTCACCTGTATCCAATAGTGTTTCTGAGACTCCCAGCCCATTACTATGCTGATCTCAGCTTCACTATAGCCTACATTCTAAATGAAAGTGCTTTACAAAACAGTTTCTCTTTCTCACTGAGGCCTGCAAGTTACTCAGTTAGTACTGCAAAAGACACTCATCTGTGTCCCATAGTGTTTCTGAGACTACCGGCCCATTCAGAAAAACTCACACACACTCAGATCACACAAAGAAAGTGCAGAAAGCACACAGAAACAGGAAAGGCACACAGGAAAACGTAATATTTCTGAAGCTCCCACCCCTCTTGTATAAATAGCACACATGATATGCAGATTGTGTGCTATGGAATATTCTTCACTCCTAGAGTGAGCTCTTGATATCATACCAGCTCTTCGCACTCATGAGTATCCAGAGCTCACTCTGCAGGAGTGAGAATATTTTCCATATCACACTCCTGCCCATCATGAATCCTCTATATATTTAGAGGTGCCACAGGTAAGTGTATACCTTAATTTTTCTTTGGGGTTTGTTAGTTTAGGGGTCTCCAGAGGGTCTCCTCCATCATTCTGAGTTGCCCTCCAGCTACCAGTTTGTAGGCTTCTTTTTATTTTTGCCTTAAGTTGTCTTTAATTGCCTTGTCTTTCAGTACTGCCCTTTTGTCTGTACTGTCAGTTTGTCTGGACTTGCTGTGGAACAGCATTGCCTTTTAATTCTCTTGCCAATGTAACAATAAAAAAAGAACTCAATTGCGTCTGGTGAGAACACCTTTTTTAGAAGGGAACTCAGTTGTTTTGGCCATTTTTTGGCCCAAATTCTACTCCCCTCCTTTTTCTTTAGGGCATTTTCAGCTCCTTCAGCTGCACTCTCCTGCCTGTTTCTGTGCTGTTTTTTCCATTGGCGCGCGTGTTCTTGTGTTCATTGGAAGCTCATAACCTCAGGCACAGCGTTCGTGCACCTCCTGTGGGCATGTGCACCCCCATCGAGTGTGTCGACGTCACGCTCAGCGTTGTGACATCACACCCATGCACTTCTGAGAATGCGCTCACGTACCTGCACTTCCTCAATGTGGGACACAGCAGTTCTCCATTACAAGTGCTTGTTTGTTTTGTTTTTTTTTTGTTTCTCTTCTGGTAACGACTCTTTGAGGAGTGAACATCTTGGACTGCCTTTTGCCTTCTTCACACCTATGAGATGTAGGCATCTTGCCTACATTGCTTAGGGCTACAATAACAATACACTGCAAGAGGGCACCCATGTACTTTTAGCCCAGATGTCTGCAGAGCTAACATTATTAGTACCATGTCTTATAAGAGACCACTAACTTTTAAATTGTGCCATTTTAGCCCTTAGGCTGCCAACAGAATTTAGAACATATAGAAATTTTGGACTGACATATTAATCTGTGGCACAGCAAGGGTTAAAACTCTAAACAAAGGGGAGACACAAACTATCTTTCTTAGCCCAGGATTTCTCAGTAATTTCTGTAAGTGCCATTTTAAAACTTTAAGCAAAGGAAGACACATTTTCTCTTATTTAGTCCAGTCATTTGCAGGGCTATATTTTGTCTGCCATAATGGCTTATTGGAGACCTTTTTAATTGCATCCAGGAGACATGGGGTTGATTCCCATAGTCTTCTCCTGTATGCTACATGGCTCTGAGCAAGTCACCTAACCACCACGATGCTCCTGGGCCACCACAAAGGTCACGCTTTACTCTACTTTTAAAAAATATACAGTAACTGTAAGAATGAACAGTCTTTCATATTGTTTATCAAGGGCTATTTTATGTTGGCATCATATCAAAGACCTCCCTTTTCCAAACATGTAAGACCTGCAAAGGGTAATGGGGCCGTCTTCCATGGGTTCCTTTGGCCCTTCTTTGTGTTCTTACGTCCCCTCCTCGCTGGTCCTCTGAGCTGGGGGGAGGTGCACCTGGTTTACCAGTTGGCAGTGGCAAGCAAAATTGCATATAGTTTTTTGGTTGTTGCTTGTAGGAGAGCTCTTGAGACCTAATGTCCCACAGGGCATCCCATCAGACCCATCTAAACCCAAACCAGGACCCTCAGGTTGGGTGGCACCCACACAGGCACATCCAGTTGCACTGCAGCATGAACAAGGCTGCCTTTTTCTGGATATGCAAGCAGACCCTGACCCTGACAATCTAGAGGGTTAGGATGAGGATATCGTGGTCTTGAGGGATAATCCTGACCATAGGAGCTACTTCATAATGAGGAGGACGAAGCCTCTGAGCTGGGGAGGTGGAAGAAAGGGAGTGGATGGAGCCGAAGAAGTTTCCTATCCCTCCCTGTTTTGATACCAGGTGTTTGTCCTACCTGATAGCTGAAGCATATAGACGCCTTACAGCTCAAGGAGGTGCTACCCATGGAGGCAGTGGATGTTATGTCCATCCTGACCGCACCTTTCTCCACTCCAAGCAAATGTTTTTCTTTACATAGAAACATAGAATTTGATCAGAGATAAGGACTGTTGGCCCACCTAGTCTGCCCATTTCCCTACCTAATGGATAAGCTGCAGATCCTAGTTAACCAGCAGCCTACTTCTTTCTACCCACACCCCCTAGAATTGGCTTATGACTGTCCCATGCATGCTTGAATTCAACCACTGTTTTTGACTCCACAACCTCCTCCAGAAGGCCGTTCCATGCATCCACAACCCTCTCTGTGAAAAAATACTTCCTTACATTACCTCTGAGCCACCCCCCATCTTCAAATTGTACCCTCTTGTTCTTGCACACCTCTTTTTTTGAAAGATGCTACCCTCTTGGAATTTGTTGATTCCCTTGAGGTACTTGAAAGTTTCTATCGTGTCCCCCCTCTCTCTCCTTTCCTCGAGGCTATACATGTTAAGCTCCTTAAGTCTCTCTTCATATGTCTTCTGGTGCAGACGCTGCACCATTTTAGTTCCCTCCTCTGGACAGCTTCCATCTTGTATATGTCCTTGCAAGATTGGGTCTCCAGAACTGCCACAGTACTCCAGATGGAGTCTTACCAGCTGTCTGTACAGAGGGATAACAACTTCCTGTTTTCTACTGGTGATGCCTCTTCCTATGCTCCAGTATCCCCCAGACCTCCTTACTGCCTTCTCACATTGCTTGCCCACCTTTAAGTCATCTGATATGATTACCCCAGGTCCCTTTCCATTTTGTTGTTGTTAGTATCTCACCCCTATTGTGTACTCTTCCCTGGGTTTTTGTTTCAGGTGCATTACCTTTTTTTTCCTTTTTTCCTTCTAATTACTCTGACTAGGTTATAAACCCAGCAACTTATCTGGAATGGATTTCATTAACTGCAGATACTGTGGAACAATTTTCAGAAGGACAGTCTTACAGGATTTAGGACACTGTCCTACATGCTGGGCCTTTGGAGATCTTAGTGCTCAGCTCCGGGCAGCATGGGCAGAGATTGCACACCTCAAATTTCATATTCAAGAGGAAATACATTATAAGAAACACCCGCCATTTCCCCAGCATCCAACAGAAAAACCTTGACCGCAGAGGGTAGTTGGTCCAGGAGGTTGGCAGGTGGTTAGGAGGGGCAAATCGGGTGCCCCATCACTCTCTACTCTCCAACATATTGCCTCCAAAAACCATATAAACACTACAAACAGGTATCTGCCTCTGTCTATGAAATCAAACAAAGAGGCAGAAGACACTGCAGAGCAGGACACTGCAGCACAGGAGCTAGCACAACAAAACTCACCCAAATCAGGAACCAAAACAAAAAAAGCAAAAAGGAAATCCAAAAATCTTCTGATTATAGGAGACTCCATGATTCAGGGAGTTGATACCCAACTCCAGTAAGGGATAATGGTCAGATGTCTCCCAGGTATATCAGCATGGAGAGACACTGACCGCATTGCTAAAATTGTTCACAAAGCAGGAGAAAACATTGATGTCCTAGTACACATAGGGACTAATGATCTCGCCAGCTGGTCAGTTGTGGAGACCAAGGAACACCTGACCAGGCTGGGTGACAAACTATCATCTATTTCATCCGGCATCTCCTCCTCTGAGATCCTGCCAGTCTGGGAGAGGGGAGCAGATGGACAGAAGGTCAGAGAAGGGGAGATAGGGAAGCTAAACACGTGGCTCAAGGGCTGGTGCCAGGAAAAAGGACACAGATTTGTAGGGAACTGGCAACAGTTCTGGGAGCGAAAGTTCTTTAAATTTGATGGACTGTATCTGACTGAGGGAGTCAGTGCATTGGGACAGAAGTTTGATGTCTTTGTTGAATATTTAAACTAGCAAATGGGGAGAGTGGTGCAGCACCCCATACATCGAATGGGAAGAACACCCCTCCCCCCTCAGCTAGTGGTCAAACAGGGATTCAGCTTGTTTGCAGTTCATTTGCATCACCAGGTAAGAAAAAAGGTTTGTCTCCCCATACGACACACAGGGGTAATGTCAAACCTCACCCAACAACTAACACACCAAAATCTGGCCAATGGAAAATCATGTACACAGATGCTCACAGCCTGGGAAATAAGATCCCAGACCTGCAGGCAATAATGTCAGAGGCTAAACTGGACATAGTAGCAATTAGTGAGACATGGTTTACCAGTAACCACACTTGGGAGACTTCAGTACCTGGCTATGTTTTGTATAGAAGAGACCAAGGTGCAAAAATGGGGGAGGTGGCCCTGCATGTCAATGAAAATATCAAAGTTACAGAAATTCAGAATACATAAGGAGCCAGAAGAACTGTGGGTCACCCTGAAACAGGAAATGGGACAGCCATAAGAACTGGGGTTGTCTACAGGCCCCAGACCAGGGGAGGACATAGACACATTACTGTTAGAAGATATACAAAACATGACAGCTAAAGGGGAGGTTCTGATAATGGAAGACTTCAACATGCCGGATACAGATTGGTCAATACCAGCAGGAACATCTGCCAGAACTAGACACATAGTGGATTCCCTGCAGGGGGAGGGCCTCAAGCAACTGGTACAGCAACCCACAAGAGACAGGGCTATCCTAGATCTAGTACTAACAGGGAAGGGATCACAGATCTCCAGGTAGAAGGTCACCTGGGGGCCAGTGACCATCACATGGTATAGTTCAATTTGTCTACTACATCTAAAACATCCCATTCCAAGGCAAAAATATGGGACTTCAGAGGAGCTGACTTTAATAAGATGGCCAACAGAATTAAGCTAGCCCTAGCAAAAAGAAACACAGGTGAAGGGGTACAGGCAAAGTGGGCAAGCATTAAGAATGCAATACTTGAAGCAACATCCCATTGTGTTAGACAGAAAAGGAAGTGCAAAAGAATAAGGAAACCACTTTGGTTCTCAAATACAGTAGCAGAAAGGTCAGAGACAAAAGGCTGGCCTTCAGGAAATATAAAGGGAACACAGCGGGATGAAGATGAGGAGGCATACCAAACTGCCTAAGGAAGCAGGGAAGGCAGTAAGGCAGGCAAAGTCCCAAACTGAGAAAACACTAGCACGAACAGTAAAGATGGTGGCAAGACTTTCTATAGATACATTAGTGAAAGGAGAAAGTCCAGAGGGGTATTAGTGTTTAATGGAGAAAGGGAGCATGTGAGGAGGAGGACCTGTAAAGGCATCTATCCTAAATAGACTTTTGCTCAGTATTTACTGAAGAGAAGGTAGGGCAGGGCCCACAGCTCAGCATCATGGACACAGGGGGGAGGGAGGTGAGCACTACTCCCTTCACAAAAGAAAGGGTCCAACAAGAGCTTGCTATGCTCAAGGTAGATAAGGCAATGGGACCTGATGGTATACATCCCAGGGTACTTAATGAGCTAAAGGCGGAACTAGCAGAGCCATTAGCAGAACTGTTTAGTGAGTCTCTGAGCACAGGAGAGGTCCCAGAAGACTGGAGAAGGGCTCATGTGATCCCGTTCCCAAAGAGTGGTAGCAGGGAGGAGGCGGGGAACTACAGACCAGTCAGTCTTACCTCAGTAGTGGGCAAGATTATGGAGGCACTACTTAAGGAAAGGATAGTGCAACACTTGGAATCCACAGGGGCACAGGATCCAAGACAGCATGGGTTTACAAAAGGAAGGTCCTGTCAAACTAATCTCATAGATTTCTTTGATTGGGTAACCAGAGTGGTGGACCAAGGGGGAGCAGTTGATGTCGCCTACCTTGACTTCAGCAAAGCTTTTGACACTGTCCCACATAGAAGATTGATAAATAAGCTGGGTAGGCTTGGGGTGGGTCAGAAGTTGGCCAACTGGGTGGCAAACTGGTTGACAGGCAGAAAACAGAGAGTGGTGGTAAATGGTATACAGTCAGAAGAGATGCAAGTCACAAGTGGGTACCTCGGGATCAGTCCTGGGCCAGTCCTCTTCAACATCTTCATTAGTGACCTTGCAGATGGACTAGAGGGTAAGGCTTGTCTGTTTGCAGATGACACCAAGATCTGCAACAGAGTAGATGATCCAGATGGGGTGGGCAGAATGAGAAGAAATCTGGATAAACTAGCAAAATGGTCAGAAGAGTGGCAACTGGGATTTAATGCAAAGAAGTGCAAACTCATGCACATAGGGAAGAGAAACCTTGAAGCCACCTATAGGCTGGGAGGGGAGTTGCTAGCAGTCACAAAGGAAGAAAGAGACTTGGGCATCATCATCACTGATGACTTGAAATCATCCAAGCAGACCTCTAAAGCAGTAGGTAAGGCTAGGGGTGTTAGGGTGTATTAGTAGGGGTATCTGATAGTAAGAGGGAGGTAATAATCCCTCTTTACAAGACACTGGTTAGACCCATCTGGAGTACTGCATGCAGTATTGGAGGCCACACCTTCACAAGGACATTAACCAAACTGAGGCAGTCCAGAGAAGGGCAACAAAATGGTGCAGGGACTGCATCAGAAGACATATGAGGACAGATTATCAGAGCTCAATATGTATACCCTTGAGCAAAGGAGGAGAGAGTGATATGATCGAGGCATTCAAACACCTTAAGGGCATTAACAAGGTGAAAGAGTCTAACATGTTTAAATATAAGAAAAATAGCAGGACAAGAGGACACAGCATGAGATTAGAGGGGGCGATTAAGGGGAATGTGAGAAATTCTTTTCACAGAAAGGGTGGTGGATGCATGGAATGGCTTACCACAAGAAGTGGTAGCTTGAATACAGTGCATGGCTTCAAACAGGCATGGGATAGGCATAAGAGAGCAATACAAATGACTATGAATAGATAGGCCACTGACAGAGCAAAGGCCGATGGCATATTTATAAGGTAGAAAAAGAAATGGGCAGACTGAATGGGCCTTGCGGTCCTTATCTGCTGTCAACTTCTATGTTTCTATGTTTCACTTCTTAGCATTGAATCTAAGCTGTCATACATTTGACCATTCCTCTAACCTTGCCAAGTCCCTTCTCATTCTTTCCACCCCACCTTGTGCATCACCTCTATTGCAGATCTTTGTGTCATCTGCAAAGAGACATACTTTTCCTTCCAACCCCTCTGCAATGTCACTTATAGACATTGAAGAGGACCAGTCCTAATACTGAACCCTGCGGTACCCCACTAGTAACCCCCACTTTCTTCTGAGTGGACTCTATTTACTATTACCCTCTGTGTCCTATTCTCCAGCCAAGTCTTTACCAAGGCTATCATCTTGGGACTCACTCCCAGGCTGGCTAACTTGTATATTAATCTTTTGTGTGGGACTGCATCAAATGCCTTGCTAAAGTCTAGGTAGGCCATGTCCACAGTCCCTCCCTGATCTACTACTTTGGTCACCCAGTCAAAGAAATCTATCAGATTCATCTGGCATGACCTTCCCTCTGTGAATCCATGCTGCCTTGGGTCCCATGCCCCTCTGACCTCTAGGTACTCAACAATTATTTCCTTCAGAAGTGATTACATCATGTTCCGTATCACTGAGGTTAAACTAACAGGTCTGTAGTTTCCTGCTTCTGCCCTGCTCCCACTTTTGTGAAAGTGAATCACATCTGACCTCTTCTAGCCCTCAGGTACCACCCCATCCTCCCATGATCTGTTAAAGAGGGTAGTCAGTGGTGTCACTAGTTCTACCCTTAGTTCTTTTAGAATTCTGGGATGAATCCCATCAGGCCCCAATGCTTTGTCCACCTTCAGTTTTAAGAGGTTGTTCAGAACCCTTTCTTCTGTAAATGGGCAGGTATCAACTTCTGTATCAAGAGTGTTTCTACTGTTTTTTTTTAGGTACCTCCCCCTCTTCATTTGTAAATACTAAGCAAAAATATTTGTTTAGTATCTCTGCCTTTTCACCGTCACCCTCTGCCCACCCACTCCCCTTTATTAAGCCTCACTATCCCTCCCTTAGTCTTCCTTCGCTCCCTGATGTACCTAAAAAGTTTTATCCCCCTCTTAACTGAGTTGGCCATCTTTTCCTCAGTTCGGGCCTTTGCTGTTCTGACTGCCTTCCCAGCTTCCTTTTGCTTTAACTGATACAATTCTCTGTCCTGCTCCTTCTGTGATTCCTTGTACTTTCTGAATGCTTTCTTTTTCTCTTAAACCTTCACTGCCACCTCCTTTGAGAACCATAATGGTTTCTTACATCGTTTTGTTTTGTTTATTTGCTTCACACAAAGGCTTGTTACCTCTGTCATGGCAGTTTTTTATTATTCTCAATTTTTCTTCCACCCCTTCTTCCTGCCCATTTACTAGTGCATTCCTTAGGCACTCACCCATTTTGGCAAAGTCAGCCCTCCTGAAATCCAGTACTTTTGCCTTTGAATGGCTTGACTCTATTGCTGTGTTTATTGTGAACCATACTGTTTGATGGTCGCTACTTCCCAGATGGCTACCCACTTCTACATCTGTGATCTTCTCTCCATCTCCATTTGAGAGAACCAGGTCTAAGATTGCTCCCCTCTCGAGTGGATTTCAATACTAGTTGTCTAAGGCATGCCCCCTGTAGGGTATCTATAATAACTCCACTCTTCGAAGTGGCTGCTGCAGCTGCACTCCAGTTAACATCTGGCACATACAGATCACCCATCAGCAATATCTCCCCTTTATCTGCCATTCTAAGTATACTTTCTATCATTTCCTTGTCCATGTCCTCACCCTGAAAGGGGGTCTGTATACAACCCCTGTGCGGATTGTGGTGCCATTGCCTGCCTCCAAATTTACCCACAGTGTTTCTTCTCCTCCCTGTTTACCCTTTTGTTCTGTTGCTTTGATTCCTTCCCTTACGTAGAGAGCTACGCCTCCTCCTTTTTTATCCTCTCTGTTCCTCCTGTAGATAGTGTCCACTGGCATGTTTACGTCCCAGTCATGGTTTTGTGTGTACCATGTTTCTGTGACTGCCACGATATCCAGATGTTCCTCCTCCATCAAGGCCACTAATTCAGGAAGCTTGTTACTCAGACTATGTGCATTGATACTCACTGCTCTCCATTTTACAATGGCTTTACCTTTTGTAGCAGCATCCCTCACTGACCTTTCTACCTTAATCTTTTTCTCATTTAGCACCCTATTTTGTAGGGGGAGGCTGGGATTTTCCTGCTGCTTATCAGTGCCTCCCCCCTTGACTAGTTTAAAAGCTTACCAATGAAGCATTTAAACCGATTGCCCAAAAGACTTGTTCCCTTCCTGGACAGATGCAGACCTTCCTGCCAGTATAGACTGGTGTCCCTCCAGGTGGAACCCGAGTCTGAGCTTTATTCCTTGTGACCAATTATTGAACATAAATGGGCTGGTGTGGACCAAACAACATATCTGCAAAAAAAAAATCCTCCTCTAGCAGATAAGATGGCACATAATTCTATCACTCCTTTATTCATGGAAGGGTGATTGACTAATAGATTTGCATGACCAGTGAGTGGTTGCTGTGTACAGAAGAGCCTTGCCTCTAACAGTGCTAATCTGTGGGCTTCCTATAACTCTTTATTTTTGCTAGAACTCTTAAACTTGTGGGTTTCAGCCCTGGGTAGATGTGTTCCCCCAGATGCAGAGGGGGTGAGCATTTTGCAGCTGGTTTCCTTGGCCTCCACCTTAAAGGATGCCATGGTGGAGAACTTACGTATGTTGGCCCGCTCAGCCTATCACATTGTGTAGGTTATATGAGGCATGTGGCTCAACTGTTGGATGACTGAGCAGGCTTCAAAGTCCATGCTGTTCATTCTACACTTGAGGGAGGTTCGTTATTCGACTCTGGCCTGGATGATATTTTGAAAGATATCTAGGATAAAATGGATCCTATTCAGGTTACTAGACTAGGCGCCACTGCCAGAAGTTGCAATGGAGGCCCAAGGTGAAAAAGCAAGCACCTCACACTGAAGGTACTGAGGCCCATCTCCGCCTTCCTTCCTTTGGTGAAAGACTGCGTAATTTTGTCTTGTACTCAAGATGGGCTCAGATAATCTCAGTTGCTTGAGTTTTGGAAATTCTGCCTTAGGTTATGGAATAGAATCTTCCTCAAAAAAAATCCCCTCAAAGGGGCTTTTTCTGATGCCCCCAGTTCTGAATGAAACCATGAAGAGGCAAGCATGTCAGAGACTCAGGACCATATCAGTCAAACGGGGTGATTTTGTAGGAGTCTCCCAGCAAGCAAGACCAGGGCTTCTACTCTGATCAATTTTTAGGCTCCAGTAAGTTGAGGGGTCTTCGGCCCCTTCTGGATCTAATAAAGAAACACACAGTTTCTGCAACATGACCTTCAAGATAGAATCCCTGCGGTCGATCTTCCAAGCTGCCCAGCTGTGGAATTCCTGGATTCCACAGATCTTAGGGATGTGAATCTTCATATTCCCATCCAACAGTCTTATCAAAGTTCCTCAGGTTCTCAGTTCTGGGACAACTTTTCCAGTACAGGATGCTCCCACTTGGGCTGGCTTCAGTCCACAGGGTCTTCTTAAAGGTGCTCATAGCCCTGGTAGCTCAGCTCCATCTGGAGGGACAATTGCTCATCCGAGCACTGGCTGAGCCACTACCTAGGAAGTCAGTGACCAGGACTCTGGAGGTGTTTGGGTCTCACAGCTGGGCGGTGATTTGAGAATAAAACTCTCTCGCGTAGTCACAGACCTTGAAACACCTGTGGGTGGTGTTCAGGTGAACCAGGAAAAAGGTTTTCCTCTAGACAGCTAGGAAGGAGAACTTACTGAGAGAAGTCCAGTGGCTGAGGAGCCAGACACTGGGTTCTCACCTCCCCTGCTACAGATTCTAGGCTACTGCCATAGAACTAGTAAATGGGCCCGCCTTTTTATGTGGCCCTTGCACAAAGAGTTTCTCTCAGCCTGAGTTAAGACCTTGGATGTTTCTCAAGCCAGGATAAAACTCTCACCACATCTGGAGCACTCTGCATTGGTGGGTGAGTTTGGACAATCTGAACAAGGGTCTCCATTGGAAGTACCTCCACAGAGGATTCTGCCATCCTATGCTAGCCTGTCAGTTGGGGGGGCACTCATGAACAACTTTCCCATTCAAGGGACTTGGTCAGTGCAGGAACAGCACCTACTTATAAACGTTCTGGGCATGGGGGCAGTCCACCTTAATCATTGTCTATTTCAAGTCTGGTGCAATCAGAAGCTGCAAAAATGTTCATTCAGGGAAGTGGATGTTGAAACCGGAGTAGTTCAACCTTCTGTGCCAAAGGTTCGGTCGCCTTCAGATCCATCTGTTCACCTTCAGCTACAATGCTCACGTTCAATGGTTCTTCAGCTGCTACCAGTGTTCACAGGTAGATGCAGTGGACACCCTGTTACAGGAGTGGAGTTTCTACAGCTCAATACCTGGCTCCTGAAAGGAGGAGTCACCTAAACTAGATTTCTCCAAGAAGGTGGTGGACACCCTAATGACTGCCAGGTAGAATTCCACACCAGCAGCTTATGTCCGTGTATGAATCTCTTATTGACCTGGCCCAAGGATAACATTTGGCTTTTCAAAGCACCAGTCCTGCACCCTCCAGCAACTCCCAAGAAACTCCCTCCTGCTTCTCTGGACCAACAGAAGTTCCTCACCCACGAGCACTGCACTAGAAGCAGCCACTGTTCTCCGCCTTTGATGCCCACAGCAACAGCCCGAGTAGGCTTGATGGTCAGCCCCAGACCCTAACTTCTCAGCCAGGTGAAACCCTCCAGCAACTCCCAGGAACATCCCACCTGCTTTCCCAGACCAACAAAAGCTCCTTGCCCACAAGCACGGTAGTAGAAGGGGCCGCTGCTCTCCACCTTTGGCGCCCACAGCAATAGCCCCGAGTGGGCCCGAAGGTCAGTCCTAGCCCCTAAGTTCTCAGCTGGGTAAAACCCTCCAGCAACTCCCAGGAACCTCCCTCCTGCTTTCCCAGAGCAAAAGAAGCTCCTCACCCATGAGCATGGCACTAGAAGCGGCCTCTGCTCTCCACCTTAGGAGCCCACAGGTACGCCTCCTTGAAGTTTCTTCAGGATTCAAAGCCACAGTTCTGATTGGACAGCTCTCGCCACTGCTGGCCACCCATTGGCTGTCTCACTGCCTGACTTCTAATTGAACTTTTGGTGCTGAACAGCGCTCTTCTCAACATTTCCTTTACTTGCTAATTTGAATCAGTGCTGCCTCTGCTAGACAACCTGATTTTATCAAAACTTCAGACGGCCTGAAAAAGTAATTATTTTCTGTAAATGTAATTGAATGCTATGCCACCTCTGCTAGATAGCCTGATTTAATCCAAAAACAGTCTGTAAAGTAAATCTGTACTGCCTAAGTAATTTAATTCTGCATTGCCTAACTGCATCTCCTTTTAACACTCTGCTTCTTTCCACCTTTTTACACTCTAAACCCTGCCTCTCTAATTCAGCTATATCCGTACCTGCTAACCTCTTTCCTCATCTCTCTCCTCTTTCCCCCCAGAGACTTTTCTTCCAGCCTACTGTTTCAGAACTCCCCCTGGCACCACTGACCCTGCCCCCCCCCAGTAACTCTGCACAACTTAGCAGAGCTATACCCCCAGTTTAACACCTATTTTAGTTAAACTGTGTTCTGGGACATCTGTCTTTGTTCCCCTTGCCCGCCCACATCCTGCCCAGCCCTGAATTTGATTATATTTTAATCCCAGCTCTGCTCTCTTCCTTACAGCAACAGCCCCAAACAGGCTCTACAGTTGGCCCCAGCCCCTAACTTCTCAGCTGGGTGAAACCCTCCAGCAACTCCCAGGAACCTCCCTCCTGCTTCCCCAGACCAACAAAAGCTCCTCGCCCACAAGTGTGGCACTAGAAGCAGCCGCTGCTCTCCGCCTTTGACGCCCACAGGTACACTCTCCTTGGAGCTTCTCCAGGACTCAAAGCCACGATTCCGATTGGATGGCTCTTGTCACTGCTGGCTGCCCACTTGCTGCCTCACTGCCTGGCTTCTAATCGAACTTTTGGCACCAAATAGCACTCTTCTAAACATTTCCTTTACTTGCTAATTTATCTCACCCGACCTCTATTAAATGCTCCTATTTCCCTGCCCCTCTCCCCTCATTGGCAATTTATTTTCTACTTGTCTCTCCCTCTTAAAGGGGCCTTCACTACCAGTTGGTTTTAAAGCACTCCCAAGGGAATAGCATAATCTGTCTTTAAAAGTAAAAACTCACGCAAAATCAAAACCTTTTCATCATCCAAGCACCAATATGGCACCTGTCAGTTATCTCACAATGAGAATGCTGCTCCTGGCCAATCTCTTAGCCGCATCAACCAATCCTAAGGATAATACACTGCCTATAGGCAAGCTATCTTAAATGAGATGATGCTTGATGTGTACAGGACTACAACATTATCTTATCACAATCATTTCAATTTTCTACTCTGGATCCTGCCAGTAACCTCAAGCTGGAACTTTCACTACCACTGCCCTTACTGGCTGTCCAGACTAGCTCTTTTCCCAGGGATCTTCTGTATTCCAGAAAAATGTACCTGGCATCACAAAACAGTCTGGCTACATAAAATCAACAACAAGCAACTAAAAAAATACCTCTTCAAAACTGCTTTGCTATTATTATTGCTCACTGGAAATATTCACCCAAACCCTGACCCCGCCACCTCTGCTGCCCCGGCCCCAGAGAGCTACAGGGCAACTCTTAATTGCCTCTATGAATATATGTAGCCTCCATCCTAAAATGGACAACCTCACAGCGTGGTTCCAGTTACACAACCTGGACATACTCTCTATAGTCAAGACATGGCTCTCTCTCCTAAAATACCAGATGCCTCCATCTCGATAGCAGGCTACACAGTGTACAAACAGGACAGACTGTCCAAACAGGGTGGAGGTTGTGCAGTCTAGATCAGAGACAACATACAAGGCCATATTCTGCCATTGCCCTCCACAGGTGCACAAATATAAGCCTTAGCTTTGAAGGTGCTCCTGGGTACACACAACAAAGCCATTAATATTATAACAATACACATTCCACCGAATCTAAAGACCCAAGGGTTAGACTCTCTTATGGAGTGTTTGGATACATTGAATTTCAACTCTGAAACTATACTGCTAGGGGATTTTAATGCTGACTGGCTCTCCTCAGATGCAAGTCCCTACAGGGACGCAGTCTCAGCAGTACACCTCTCTCAGCTAGTACAATTGACTACCAGGATGAATTACAAGACTGGCACATCCACACTGCTGGACTGGGTACTATCTAACTGACCAGAACATATAACCCACACAACTGTTCTCCCAGACTCGCTAAGTGGTCATTCGCATGTCCAGTACCTATGGTCAATTTCTCTAAGCCTCCACACAGAATTACGACATGCAGGGTGCTGAAGAGAGGGTACCTTGATCTAATGAAAGTGGACCTTTGACAGCTCGACTGGTCACCTGTTTTTTCCTCCTCCAATGTGAATACTGCTCTGGAGCAGTTTATTCTTATCTTCAATAAAATATGTGATAAACATGTACCGTTAAAACAGAAAGTGAAAGGATATTGCAACCCTTGGTGCTCCACTAACCTGCTAGAAATGATGAGATCATGTGACCATCTCTGGTTTAGTGCCAGGGCTACAGGAAAACTGGCTGACATTCAGTCCTATAAAAAAGTCCGGAATGACTGTACTACAGCTATTCAAGCAGCGAAAAATCAACACTATAAGGAGGCGCTCTCTCGCATCTGGAGTGATAGCAAAAGATTCTGGTTGAATCTAAAAGAAGACACTGGGAAAAACCCAAATCACCCCCCATCTTGTTAAACATTGATGGTGCCCCTACGCAGGATCCCAGAACCACTGCAAATGCTTTTAACAACGTGTTCTCTGACCTCAGCAATGTTCTCCCCCTTGATTTCTTCCACAAATCGGCCTTAACCCCTAATTGAAGCTCAGAGGAACAGCCCCTATCTCATCCTCCTTTCCACTTCAGAGCTCTGTCACCTTGGGAAGCCAAGAAGTACTTCCTAAAGGTACTGGAGAAAATCTAGATTTAGTCATGATTCCCTGGACTTTAAATTAATAGCTCAAACTTTGGATGAAATCCTAAATCCACTAACACTCATCATAAATACATCTCTAAGGTATTCACAATTCCCGGATAAGTGGAAAGCTGCTCTAGTAACCCCAATATTCAAGATGGGGATCGGACCAACTGTGGAAACTATGGACCCATCTCAATCCTTCCACCATTCTCTAAAGCACTCGAAAGAATAGTGGCTGATCAGTTAGGGGAATACCTAGATAAATACCAGCTACAATGCAAGCAGCAACATGGGTTTCGTAAAGGACACAGCACAACTGCTCTTCTTGAGTTCACATTTTATATTCATAACGCCTTGGACCAAGGTACCATGGTTGGGGCAGTTTTTATACACCTTATGCAAGCATTCAACACAGTAAATCATGACCTTCTGATCGAACAGCTAGCAACCTTAGGACTCTCCTGTGAGATTACCACATGGTTCAAAAGCTATCTGCTAACTTGCTCACAGCAAGTCAAGATTGACAATGTACTCTCTGATAGCAAACAAGTTCGCTCTGGTGTCCCACAAGGATCAATATTGGGACCACTGCTATTTGGCATATTTATAAACCAACTCCCTGACTCCTGCTA
This sequence comes from Neoceratodus forsteri, assembly GCA_016271365.2. Classification (NCBI taxonomy): domain Eukaryota; kingdom Metazoa; phylum Chordata; order Ceratodontiformes; family Ceratodontidae; genus Neoceratodus; species Neoceratodus forsteri. The sequence continues at coordinate 504,836,374 of CM028132.1, forward strand.
TGGTCATATACTGCTCTACGCCAATGACGCTGTCCTGTTTACCAGTGACCGTGACCCAAAAAACCTAGAAGTCAACTTACAGAGAAATTTCAAGGAAGTAGAGAAGTGGTTCAAGACACATAAACTCATCATGAATTACAAGAAAACTAGAGCAATGATGTTCACTAGCCCCAGAAGCAGGCATAAACCTTACCTTCTCTCAGTCCTAAATGTGGTGGGTACACTACTTGAGCTAGTGCAACATTTCTAGTACCTTGGAGTTACTTTGAACAATACCTTGTCCTATGCTCAGCACATTGACATTACGGTCAGGGCAATCAATATGCACCTAGGTCTGCTTCATAGGCATAAGAACAGCCTAACTCCTGAGGCTCTTAGCCTTGCCGTTCAAAGCTCTGTCATCTCTCTTGTAGACTTTGGCCGAATTATTTATGGTGCTGCTACGGATTCTGCCCTCTTCTGCCTCAAAGTGGCCTAAAATAAAGCTTGCCATCTAGCAACTGGAGCTGCTCAGCTCACACATATGTGTGACTTGTACACTAAGGCTAACTGGCTGCAGCTTACAGACAGACTTAAATTCCAAACCTGCTTCATGGCTACAAAAAGTAAGTCTTGGCCTAATACCTTCTGGAGTATAGAAACTTCTTACCCAATTTGTATCCAATCACTACACCAGAAGTTCTAATTCTATGAGATTATTTTCAACCTTCCACACTCCCGCACTGCGTTAGGTCAAAGATTTTTTTCAACCCATGCCCCTAACTGGCTAAATGCCCTCCCTACTGGCATCTCATCTCTGGGCACCATTGGCCCATTTAAGAAATTGCTAAGAAGTCATCTAGTTGTGGATTCCAGCTGCGACCGATTCCTATAACTCCACTCTTATATTCTATCTGACCAAAATTCCGCCCTCCCCATCCTACCCCCACCTCCCTACTCTATTCCCTTTGCCAACTACTTTCTAACTCTTATCTATTCTCTTCACTACTCTTATTTTCACCTAACAACAGCCTCTGGGTTGATAATTCTCTCCCCTACCCTGTAACGTATTCCTACTATACATCCTGTTGGGTCCTGCCCCTTGAACTAAAGAAGGATTTCCTTGTACACTACTAAGTCTTGCACAGTGCTATTTATATTGACAAAGTCTAGTGATTGGCTATAGCATTTATCTTGTTACGTTCTGCTTTCTTGAAATCTTGCAACTTTTGGTTTTCACTGTTTATTCACCTCTGACGTGGAACCTATGTAATGAGCTTGTCCTCAAAAGACGGTAATCCAAGAATTCAATAAATAAATAAAACATGGGACTTGTACACTGCAAATATTCTATCTGTGAATACTGCCACTAAGTCACAATTGGCTATAGCTCAAGTGGTTATAACAGGGGTACTCGGGCTGCAATACTTTAACCTGCACCTAATTGGAGCTAATCTACATCTGAAGGCTTTTAGAAGCCTGAATCCCGCTATGCTACTTGTGCTACATTGGGTAGTTCTTTGGATGCTTGCACTTTACATGGCCAGGTCTATTATACCTTTCCTTTCCTACTACCAGTCTTTACCTCAATTAATGGGGATGGGATCACCTTCTAACATGAGCACAGACTTACCCAATTATGATGGCTAATATATCCTTGGTTCTTCTCCTAAATGTGAATGGGATACATAATCCATAAAATGAGCTAGGCTTTTAAAATACCTTAAAAAAAAAGATAAGCCAGATCTGGTTTATTTACTGGAAATGCATCTATCCCCAGTACAGCATACTAAATTTCAATCCTTGGGGTACCAAACAGTATTGGCTTCCTCGAATTGCTCCATTTGGAGATGGGGGACTGACGTATTAATACCCAAGGGAGTCCAATTCATGCTCCACAGTCAAACTGCTGATACAGACGGGTGTTATGTAATAGCCACTAGACAACTTTTCCACTGAGGTGACACTGGTTTCGGTATATTTTCCTCTGGGCTCCACCAAGGCGGTAGCCCAGAGATTTCTGGATGACCTCCTTTCGATTTTACAAGGACAATTAACTATGGGGGGAGACCTCAATGTAACATTAGACCCAGTCCTTGATGCGTCCCCATTGTCTAGACACAGAGCTACCCCTATTCAAAAATATATTCACTCTACACTACCCTCATTGGGCCTGATAGACATCTGGAGACATCTTTATCCGGCCACCAAAAGTATATACTTATAACTCCCCGAAAACCAATAGTTCCTCTAGACTGGACTATTTTTTTAGTACCGTCGAACACGTAGAATCCATACACGACATTTCAAGTTTATTGCAGGAAAAAACTCCATTGAGCAAGCTCATTCATGAGGAGGTCCTGAGACATTTACACATACATGATGATATTACATAAAGGGTATCTTTAGCTATAAATAAATAAAGTGCATACATAGATTACAAAAGACATTTCATGATAAGGTACAACCTAGCAGAGCAAGGTCCAGTTAAGATATTGTTTCTTCTGTCAAAGCTATGCAAGGGAAGAATTTTACACATAACTCAGATGGGGCAATAAAAAAAAGTTAATATGCAAGGACAAGAGAGAATGACTAGTAGGAAGGGCAGGGTAGAAGATTAGCAGGCAGGAAAGGCTGGAGGTTAGGAAGAGTGGGTGGGAGTAAGATGTAGGCAGGAAAAATGGGGGCTAAGGGCAGTGAGAGCAGGTAAAAGGGGTCATATAATTTAGCAAATATAAGCCATATGCTGGTTAGGCAGTTTCATTCCTGACTAGGAGAGGACAAGCACATTCAGTACACATGTGACTGTCTTGGAGTAGGGGGGTAGGCTTAGTAGCAGCTGCAAATATCTTTTATTTTAGAATCTGCTAGTGCTTTGTAGAAATTAATTGAGACGAAGCTAGTTAGTTTCAGTATGGATTGCAGATGGCTCCAAATAGTAGGCAGGGCATATGAAATAGCTAGTTGGCCAAAGACAGTACAGGTCCTAGAGACAGCTAGCAGAATGTAGTCCGATTTCCTAAGGGAGTATGCACTGTGGGTGATGTGGATAAGAGACATTAAGTAGCTCGGTAATTTGTGAAGGAGTATCTTAAAGGTCCAGATACCAGCATGAAGCAGGCATCTGGGGCCGAGTGAGGTCCAGCCAACAGTTGCGTAAAGATCACAGTGGAGGGTTCGGTAAGGGGATCTAGTGAAGAACCGAAGGGCACAGTGATAAAGAACATCCAGCTTACTTAGGTTTGAGATTGCAGAGGAGGTATAGATTAAATGTCCATAATCAAGTAAGGGAAGGAATGTGGCATGGACAAGCCTGATACGGGTTGCAAGATGGAAGAGAGACCTGTTCCTAAAAAAGAATCCCAGCCATGCTTTGAGCCTCTTAGATAAGTTGTCAATATGTTCATTAAAAGAAAGTTTGTTGTCTATCCAAATGCCAAGATATCTAAATTTAGGTACAACTTCCAGGGGTTCTCCCAGGGAGGTAACGATAAAGTCCTTCGGAAGGGCAGGGAGAGTGCCAAGGGAAGTATTACATAAAAAAATCATCACCTTAGTTTTCTTGCCATTTAGGAGAAGCTTGATTTTTATGAGATTCCTTTCGAGCTGAGCAAAGTCAGCCTGCAACGTTTCACTAACAACTGATAAAGTTGTACCTGCGGTACACAATACTGTATCATCCGTGAAGAAATACAGGCTGGAATTCATTATATATGAATCAAGATCGTTGATATACAGGGAAAAAAGGATCGGGCCTAGAATGGAGCCTTGTGGGACTCCCCTGACAATCAGGAGGGGGTCTGATAGTGGACCATCAGCTTTGACTTTTTGAATCCTTCCAGAAAGATAACTGGTAAACCACTGTGCTGTGGACAGAGTGGCACCTAAATTAGTAAGGCAGGTAATTAGAAGGTGATGGTCAACCATATCAAATGCTTTACTGAAGTCTAGAAATACTGCACCAGTAATCTTCTTGGAGTCCGCAGCAGAAACCCAGTCATTAGTGACTTTAGCCAATGCCGTGATAGTGCTGTGTTTAGACCTGAAACCAGATTATGCTGGGTAAAGGAGTGAATACGTTTCAAGATGACATTTTAGTTGGTTATGGATCAGCTTTTCCAAAAATTTAGAGAGAGTAGGCAAGATGGAGATGGGCTTATAGTTGTTTAAACCACATGGGTCTCCTGATTTGAAGAGAGGAAGAATGTGGGCAGATTTCCAGCAGGGCAGAACTGTGGCAGAGGTGATGGAGAGATTGAAAAAATGTAGGATGGGGCAGTGAGGTGGGCATAGCCTAGTCTCAGGAAGAAGGGTTTGAGTCCATCATCACCTGTACCTTTCCTGGTATCAAGGCTAAGGAGTGAGTCTTCAACTTCTTTGTAGTTAAACATGCTCAGCTGAAAGGGATGGGATACTGGCTGCAGAGGTGGAGCTAGCACAGCTATTAGAATGTCTAGCATAAGGTGAGGAGTCGAAAGCTAGTACAGCGGTGACAAAATGTGAATTAAGTTCTTTGAGGATTTGAAAATTGTTTTCCACCACAATGCCTTTGGTAAGAATCTTGGTAGGAACAGAGGGAGCAGAGAGATGGCCTTCAATGGATTTCAGTGTCCTCCAGATTTTGTGGGAGTTCCCATTGGTCTGCTCCAGGGTGGAGATGTAAAAGTTTGCTTTAGCATCATGAATGTTTTTACACAGGCATTCCTAGCCATTCTAAAGGCCTGACAGTCTGCAGGGCACTTTGAATGACCAGTCTTGGACCAAAGCTTGTCTCTATTGGTAAGCACTGCCTTGAGATCCGGGGTAAACCAAGGGTGAGAAGATTTACATACTCTTGCTTTAATAAAGGGGGCATGCTTGTTTACCAGGGTGGTAAGGTTATCATTAGGGACAGAGACAGCTTTGTCAGTAGTTTTGAAAAGATATAGATCTTGCCATCTGGTCTTACCCAGATCGGAAAGAAAATTTGCTGCATTGAACTTAAGAAAGGACCATTTAGTTCTGAGTTTAGGCTGTTGATGGGTTTTAGTTTGGGACCTCATGCACATAAAACACCGTGGTCACTCATATCATTATGGAAAACTGCTGAGTGTGAGATTTTGTGAGGATGAGTAGTTAAAATAACATATAAAAGGAAGCTATTGACAATATTAGAGGTATTGTTCCTTGTGGGTTAAGTAACTAGCTGTGCAAGGCCAAGTTCATCACAGATAGATTTAAGGCAGCGTCATTTTGTGGTAAGCCAATCCATAATGAAATCCCCTAGGATTATTGTTTCTGTGATGGCAGCCATGGTTATGGATTTCATAATGTTAAGGATTTCAGCACCACCGGTCGGTGGCCTATAGCCACCTATAATAGTAATGCATTCCGTGGAAGGAAGGTGAAGCTTCAATGAAACAATTTCATATTCTTTAGGTTTGGTTTTACATGAAATATCACTAACTGCATACTTAGTTTTGGCATCGACGTTCCCCACCCCCCCAGGTTACCCTATCTGCCCTGAATAGTTTATATTCCAGGAGAGTAGTCTGAAGGTCAAGTATTGGTCTTTTTCAGCCATGACTCAGTAATAATGATAAGATCTGGGCTTGTATGAGTGGCCCATGCTTGAAGTTGGTCAAATTTTTTGGTCAGGCTTAGAATGTTAACCAACATCACTTTTAGACCAGGGGCAACTGCAAAATCTGAAGGTGATGTAATTTGTGCTGGAGGACCTGGGTTTAACTCCACATTGCCTGAGCAAAGAAGGAGCAGCAATAGCATTTTCTTTAAGGAATTTATCAAGAAGGAGAAGACTTTTTTCCTTTGGGTCCTTCTTTGGTATGTTGTTATGGATGTGAGTTTGGTCCAGGAGTAGGTAAAGCTGACTTGACCATTCAGGGCAATGAGGGAGAGTGCTCAGATAGTCATAGGTGATAGGAGAAGGAAGGGAGGGGTAGGAGAATAGGGGATATATGTATGTGGCAGGTGGGACACTGGGAAAGGGGAGACAAAGGGGGCACCGAAGGATGTGATATTGGGTTTGAAGATTGAATTAGCGCCTGGCACTTCATGGAGCAGTACAGCAAGTGGTACACTTTTCCCAGAATTAGAAATAAGATAATGAAGCAAGTCATAATTCCAAGCGGTTGAGTCCAATAGTTAGTGCGGAACAGGTAATACAACTGAGTGGAAGCCTGAAATTCAACCCAGCACCCTGCTGACTCAGGGGAGTTAATGATAGTAGTGCAGTTAATAACAACGCTTAGACTGGTGAAGGGATGTGAAAGAGGAAGATAAAAAAGGAAAAAAGTAAACAGCAGAACAAAGGAACAATTAAATAGCAGACAAGTAGGTATAGAGTTGCTACTCATGGTATAGTATATGTAGATTCAATACTAATAAATGAATAAGTGAAAGGCCAATGAGAACTGAAAAGTGACAGGCCAATGAGAACCAATCAAGAGTCAGATAACCCGTAAGGGCAGAGTAACGCTGTATTTAAATAAGGCCTGGGAGTGGGCGGGGGGGCGGGAGAAAATTCAAGCAAGAGTTTGAGAAGAGAGAGGCAGCCAAAAGTCCAACAGAAATCACTGTTTCAGCCTATGGAAAAAGGCGCATCAATCAGAATGCGGTGGGTTGGCAGGAGGACCAATCAGAATCCACCTGCGAGCGTGCCACACCAATCGGGTTCAGCCAACCAGGTTGGCTCGAGCGAGGATCGGCGGTCATACCTGTAGGCTGGATCAGAGATCATGGTTCCAGAATTCGGCTGGAGGTGGCACAAAGAGTCGGGCAGTGGCCATGGAGGTGGTTAGAGCTGTCTGCCCGGAACAAGGAGCACTGCTCAGGCGCGGATGCCTGTAGGCTGGAGCCAAGTCCCTGGTTCCAGAATTCAGCTGGAGGTGGCTCAGGGGGTTGGGCAGCGACCATGGAGGCGGTTAGAGCTGTCCACCCAGAACGAGGAGCATCACTCAAGCATGGATGCCTGTAGGCTGGATCCGAGTCCCTGGTTCCAGAATTCGGCTGGAGGTGGCACAGGGGGTCGGGCAGCAGCCGTGGAGGTGGTTAAAGCTGTCCACCCAGAATGAGGAGCACTACTAAGGTGCGGTTGCCTAAGATTTACCATGGAGCAACATTCTTTCAGATCACTCGCTGGTGTATGCCAAACTAGATCTCGGAAAACCCATACAGAGGTCATTCTAACACTTGAATATAATGAACCTACGCAATCCGGAATTCTGTCAGCTGGTTAAAGATGCAGTACCTAGACTACTAAAAAATAATGCTTCACTAGAGACCACCCTTACTCTGCACTGGGATACCCTCAAAACTGTTCTAAGGGGGGGAAATTATAAAATACTCCACCCAGAAAAAAAGACAACGGGAAGCTACTATCAACGAGCTGCAAAACCAACTCCAAATGCTCCAAAGCTTCCTATACCAAGGGGACACCTCAGTGAAATCTCAGCTGCAACAAACCAAACAAAAACTACAAAACCTTACTGACCAGAAAATAAAATGACAATTGCTTTACCTGAAACTCAACCATTATGAAGGGGGACTGCGAGGAGCTCGAAACAGCTGACGACTCCAAGGAGTGAAAATGAAACCTAATGTCACTACCTTGTTCAATCTGAGAGATGGTCATCTCCTACACCATCCAAGAGATATTAGACAGGTGATGGCAAAATATTATGAGGCCGTATACGCGGATGACACCCACCCCTCACCCCAATGAATAGAAGCATCTTAGTAACCTGCCCCTACCTAAACTGACCAAAACTCAAGCCCAGACCCTGTTGACCCTAATTATGGGTGGAGAGATAGTTGCTATCCTCAATAGTTCAAAGACATAAAAGAACAACTTTCCTGATGGTCCAAAAATTTCAGCTTGTAGTCATTATATGCAATACTAGACCTGAGAGTGTGTGCATTTGTTATTTTTGGCCAAGATTTACTCTGGCTTTCATTATTTGGATTTGTTTGCAGCCCTGCAGCACTTGCCTTTGCTGTTCAGCTGCTGGGCTGCTATCTTCTGATGACATCACTATATGGCAGAGGAGTGACTGACACTGTGCAGTACCATGCAGTTGCAACTGTGTTGCAAGGGAAAACTACCAGTACTCAGCGTACATACTGTGTTCCTCCTTACTCAAGCAATTCATTATGCCAAAATCTAAATACCTTGTTAGTTTGTTTCTTTTTTGTTAAATTGACTCTGCCATATAGTGATGTCAGCAGTACAACAACCCTGGATCCAGAGCAACACCAGGCTTGCTATAGAGGCTCTGGTACGTCCTGCAGTTTTTAGCACCTCAGAATGCAAAAACTAACTGCAGCAGACAGTAATGAAATACAATTCCAGAATCAATGCAAGAAGGAGTCATTTATGCCTGAAAGGCATAAGGACCATTAAAGTTGCTCTTTAAAGGCCCTGGGTCGTGACAACTACCCAGCCGAATTTTATGAAAAGTTCCAAGACACACTTCTCCCAATCTTTGTCTCAGCATTTGTTGACATTCAAACGGAAAACAACCCCCTCCTTCATGGTGATATGCTGAGATAGCTGCAATGCCTAAACCACAGAAGGATCCAAGACACCCCGGCTTCGTATCATACTAGCTCAATGTTAAATTACGGCTATAAATTATTCACGTTGGTGCTCGCACATAGACTGGAAATGCTTCTTCCTTTCCTGGTGGATGCTGACCACGTAGGGTTTATTAGAAAATGTCAAGTGCATGATGCAGTTCGTTGTGCTCTGCTTTTGGTAGAGTACGCCTCTCAAAGAAAGATACCCCAGGTCCTTCTCAGCCTAGATGCCAAGAAGGCCTTTGACAGTGTGGCCTGGCCATTTCTTTGGGCTACCCTAAAGCATTGTGGAATCCCCGGAAAGCTCATCACACAACTATGAAATGTATCAATCCCCTTAGCATACTTTAAATTAGACGGCTCACTCTCCCACCCCATTCCCACTCATGAGGGGTACTAGACAGGGGTGCCCTATGTCATCCCTCTTATTCGCCCTATATCTATAACCCCTAGCATTAGCCATTAGAAACCAATCCTCCATTCAAGGCCTACCCATTGGGGGAACGTTCACACAAAATAACATTATTTGCTGATGATATACCTCTAACACTGACCTCCTCCAAAACCTCCATACTGGCAGTATGGGAGCAAATAGAACTTTTTGGTCAACTGGCAGGGTATAAGTTGAATAGCCACAAAACAGAAGTTTTGATGTACCATTTTTGGCCCTCTCCTACACTAAAACACCAATTTCAGTTCAGGTGGAATAGGGTAGAAATGCGCTACTTGGGCATCAAATTACCAGCTAATGTGATCCACCTAGAGTTGGTGAACTATGAGACTCTCACTCAGCAGCTGGCCACTGATCTGTCTCATTTGACACAATAACCACTGGGATTTCTGAATAGAATTGAGACTATCCAAGAAAATGTACTGCCGCAGCTCCTTTTTTTTTTTCAACAAACGCTTCCGATCATGCCCTCTAAATATATTTCCAAGCATGGGATAGACTGATCTCCCGCTTTGTATGGGGAGGTAAGCCACCCAGGGTAAGACACACTACTCTACAACTCCCCAGAGATACTCAGGCCTCACAAATATGTATCATAATGCGCTGACTTGTTTCAGTGTAACCCCTAGGTGACGCTATCCCACAGGCTACTACCCCTGCCTGCTTGGCTGGTAGCAGGTTAAGGGGCCTAGGTTCTGCAACGGGTGTCTCCACACGGAGGTCAGGATTGGTGGTGGTCAAACTAACCTGGGCACAGCCTTCCGGGACACTGTAAGCCCCCCTTTCCCTTCTAGTGGCCTGAGCAATATACGATAATCACTTTCACAGTACCCCTTGTATACCATACAAGTACCCACACTGTTTGCACTTACCACCAGGGTTGGTTCCTCTGGCTCAACCCTGAGGACCCCTTGTAAAACAAGGTTATGCACAGCAAATAGCAACAGTAAAGTACTGTTGGCACAAACTGGAACCACAGTCAGGTTAAATGCAGAAAAAGTCACATCTGATTTATTCAGGGGACTTGAACAAGGAAGGGGCATAATCAGGTTGATTGGCTTAAAGGCTATATCAATCAAACAGTTATGCATGCACTTTAAGTCCCCACACAGTCACACCTCTGGGTACCCAGGTAGGGAGATGAAAGGCTAGCCAGGAACATTGCAGCTGGTTGGGGCCCTGTGATGGAAGAAAGCAACATGCACAACACACACTATTTGTAGTCTGGAGCCAGAGGGCTCAGTTCGTGAAAGAAAAAGCAACCAGACAATTAGATGACAACACTTTAGATTTAGCTGTTGTTGCAGGGAGCTACCCTGATGTTTACTCATGATACCCAATACTGGACACAGGCAGGATGAAACTGAGACTGCAAGTTATTGAACTGGAGTGCCCGGAGAAACAGGGCCCACACGAATCACCATGGCGTCGTTCCTGTTCAAGTGTTGAGCAGGGGGCTGATCCCCAGGCGGGTCTCTCATCAATGGCTTTCTCTGTGCTGCAGGTAGTCGGGCTGGAACAGTGTGGCAAGGCCCAGGCCCTATGGAGATGATTTTGGATTCAGTCCGTGGGGCTGGATGCAGCTTCCAACAAGCAGAATACAGTTCTAACCACAGTGGGGAACCAAATTGCGACCCACTAACAGCACACAGCACATTTATACGTAAGGAAATTCTAATGCAGCTTTCAGCAAGAACACAATTCAAACCACAGTGGGGAGCGAAATCACGAGCCACTATATGCACACAACACATTCACATGTAAGAAAATTCCACTGTACCAGGCAAAAGGCTCTCCGGTAGCAATTACAGAGTCTCTGCACAATCCGGGAGTTCAGAGGTGGTTGGAAGTTCAGACAGGCCGATCGCATTCAGCAAATCTCCGGTCTTCTTCAGGTAGGAGCCTGGTTACAATTCAGTGGCTTACTTCGATGTCCAAGTTCGGATTCAGTCCGAAAAAGGCACAAGTTCCCTCTCAGGGACAGCAGGCAGGCATGCAGGCCAAAACTCAGGCCTTTCCACAGTTCTCCCATGCGAAACTACACCGGGGCTGCTGCCTGAATTATTCAAGCTGTTATCTCTTCACTTCCCAACTCAGAACTGAAACTAGCTGCAAGAGCTTGAGAATTTCCCCAAGATCCAAAAGGTTCGGTTGGCTGATCTGTCTGTCAATCACAACAAGGGCTCCCCCTCCAGGTTATTTTATTTATTTATTTTATTTATTGAATTTTGTTGACCGGGTAGGCCCACTGGGCCCCGGAGGTCCCTTTTTCAGGGGCGACCCGGGGGTAAAGATAATGACAAACAGGTAACAGAGCAGTACACATTAATAAATGACATATTGTTATACAGTGAAGGTTTCCATAGGGTTACAGTCAGATAGGTGGTTCCGGGAACATACATTCAGTGAGACCTCCTAGATTTGGATATTTGAACATTAACATGCACATACAGACAATGAAATCTCTTCATGTTGGAATTTTAAACATAAGCATGTGCAAAGCCTGAAGAACAAGGGAGTGCATGAGATAGTGGCTAAGTTACCAAAAGTCAAGTCACCTTCCTAGGAGGGAGGAGCAGTGGGGTCCTGTCCTAAGGCATTGGCAAGTACTCCTGACAAGCAGGTGTGCTTTGAGTTTGGACCGGAAGCAGGGCCAGACCCTGTCTCACGTATCTCAAGTGGGAGGTTGTTCCAGTTGGAAGGGGCAGTGAATGCAAAGGACCTGGACCCAGCTTTAGTCCTAGTTTTAGGAAACATGAGGAGGGTTTGTCCTGAGGTGAGGAGGCTCCTCAGATTGGATTTAACCCTGACAAGCCCTTTGAGGCTGGGAGGAAGGGAGGGGCCCCAGTAACTTATGTGTTAGGCAGAGAGTCGGGTAGATGAGGTGAGCTTCCAGTGACGGCCACCTGAGCTTGGCTTGGGCCTCGCAGAGGTGTGTTCTAGGGTGGGACATTGTGGCGAACCACACAATCTTGTTGTATAAGGTCTTGAGCCTGCTAAGTTCTGTAGAGGCCCCACCTTGGAGAATGGGGGCTGCGTAGGTGAGCTTAGGGAGTAGGACGCTGGTTGCGATGGCTACCTGGCTTCAGGAATAATCTGGTCCTTTGATCTATGGAGGAGACCAAGTTTCACATGGATGGATTTGGAGAGTTGGTCAACATGATTTTTTAGAGTGAGGCTTTGGTCTAGGGTTAGACCGAGGTACTTCATACAGCTGACCACCTCGAGTTTGTCTCCCCTTCTGGACTGCAGTTGAAGGAGCATCGACCGGTCTGATCCAAGGGATCTGGACCCAAACAGCATTGCTTTGGTTTTGCTGGTGTTTAATACCATTTTGTTCAAGGTGAGCCAATTCTCCATCTGAAGGATGTCCTCTTGTAGGGCATTCCCCAGTTCTATTACATTTGGGGAGGCTCCAAAATGCACAAACTACAATTCCAACAAGCTTTGACGCCCACCAAGCCCATGTAGTTAGGCTCCATTTTAGAGTCCTAACAGTACTGATTGGCCCATTCTGACAGTCCCGGGCCAAGTTGGTGGAGATAAACAGAACAGTCCTTGCTGCAAAGAAGGCAGGTTAGAACAAACTGCAATATTATTACTACTCTAACAAATGATCAGCAAACAAGCGCTTCTTCTAACAGAGCTCCCTTTTAGATTAATTAAGACAGCAATCCAGGCAGCTCTTAAAGAGACAGTACACAGAGGCTATACAGGCACTCTATGGCAATACATTTAATCTGCTAAAACGCAGAACACCGGCCTGGCAGTGATCATTTAGGCAAGCTCAAGGACAACTTTTCAGGAATCCCCATTTGTAGGGGGGTTACATCAGCATATGGGGCTCACTGGAAATTGACTGAGCAAACTCTTAATGACATATTTGACCTACACCATACATACTGGGAAATCTGCCTACTTGCCCTTAAGCAAATTCCCCCCTTATACAGCTGAACCTTTTCAGCATTAGTGGCAGTTCTGGACCATCTCCTTACACCAGCCAAAAGATTACATTTAAGGCTACTAGCTAATGATATGGCCTCTCTGCTGAATAAACTTGTTAAAGCCTTACAAAGATGGAGCAATTACCGCATTAAATTTGTATATCAACTGCTGGGGCTCACGGGCATTCAATCCTTTGCTTCACTTCAGGCCACATATAAATTACCGCCCACTGAGTTTCATACTTTTTTACGACTGAGATCCTTCTTGCAGCCACACGAGGAAGTCCTAACTCAGAGGTCAAGCTGGCACTGACCCACTAGCCAAATGCTGGTAGATTTTGTATCAGGCTAGTAAGACTTTCCTTTAACTAGCCCTGTAGGCTTGTACTTGAGAAGGATACATTTCAATAAGTACATTAGCTGGGCCAGTGGAAAAGTCTGTGGGGCTAGTGGATTTTCCCAGTCACCAGCCCTGCTGTCTTGTGACTGCATAACTTAATTTTGACCCCTGCTAACTAAAATAACAGAAACCCCTTCCCAACTGGTGGCTCTCATAACCTTTTACCTGAGACCTGAGAGGCAACGTTAAGGACCTCCTTATTAGTATTCTTTATAAGGCCAGGAAGGAGATTCCCTCAGACAATACAGACCATGTATAGGCTCGCTGGTCTAGAGAACTAAAAGAAGAACTCAACCCAAAGGCCTAGGTGGCGACCACCCTCCCATCTCTAAAACGCACAGTAACCACTTATTGAAAGGAATATGCATGGAAAACTAGAATTTGGTTCTTTTTAGACACACCAGCAGTTGTAGCCAAGTACACAGACCCTGAGTAGGGAAAATGCTGGAGGGATGCGGTTTTGCTTCGGCAGACGCAGAATATATTTTATGGCCCTTAATCTTCTCACACAGTTTTAGCGAGAGGTTATGAACAAAGTAAATGCAATATACAAATGCCCTGAACTTTTCACACTTGCATATATCCTAACAGCTGTGGTGCGAAGGGGGATCAAGGTTAATAAAACTGTAGATAGACAGATTGAACTCCTTATGTTGATAACCAAAAAGCTAATTACTAGGCTTTGGCATACGAAAACCCTCCCCACAAAAGAAAAGTGGAGGACTCTCACATATGAAGTTTATACCTTTGAAAGGTTATCAGCTTGGTTACAGGCGCACCTGACCTCTTTTGACATTAGATGGTGCAAGTAGGTTCTGCGTCAGCTGGAGCAATACCCAGAATTCGTACTGAAAGCTCCTTGAAGAAGCAGCCCATGAGAAATATAGACAGAACTTAATCACATTCATTCCAAGCTCTTAAAATCATAAAGTACAAGAGATGCTTTGGCTTTGAGGGCGACTCCCCCCCTTTCTTTCCACTCCTTTCTTCCCCCCCCCATTCTTGTTCTTCTAAATCTGGTCTTTTAGTTTCCTACTTTCTTTCTTCTGGTCAGCATCCAAATCTTTGCACTCCAAACCTTGCTCACTGCTCTCTTCGACTCATAGTAATAAGCTTGTATACTCAGCAAAGAGGACTTCTGGAATTCCTTGTTTTGAACTGTAAAAGTGATTTTTATCATCTATTAACCACCCCTGAAATGTTCTAATTTATAAATTTATCAAGAACCTTATGTTTACAAAGTTAAAGTAGACTGGTGGAAAGATTATGGTTGTATATGAGATTAAAACCTGCCTATTGTCATTGTGAGGTTGAAATGTGAGATAGCTTGATATTACTTATGTAAGATCTGATGTAAATGATGCATATTTTACCAATAAAAAGTTCAATTTAAAAAACAAGAAGAGATTTCTTCATACTTGCCATAATTTCCCTTTCTGTTGGCTCCAACATTGACACTGTGGCCCACCCAGTAGCCTTGCTTCTTCAGAATACTGTCCGATATGTCAGCATGGGAATGCCTTTGTACTGTTATTACTTCTGTTTTGCAAGCCTATCTGGACATCCCTCTTTAGTTTACCATCTGCGCCTGTGTTTGGATATATTAAAAAAACTCATAGTAGTAATAAGGAGTGCAGTTCCACTTTGGAATGTTGACTGCTGCTACACAGATTCTACAGGTTCAAGTTTGAGTCTAGCCTAAGGTGCCATCCTTTGTTGTAGGTGAGTGTTTACACGGCGTGCGGTCCTTGCTTGTTACTGATTTTTTTTTCTTCCAGTTGCCGCTTCCTTTCAGATCGTGCAACACGAGAACTGTAGAAGATGAATTTTGAGCAATCGCCATCCTCAGCAGTCAAGGTAGGCCGCTATTTACTATGTTATATTTTATTAGAGTCATATCTGTATAGACAGTTGATTATGTGCTTTGGTGTTAAGTCAAACGATGTGGCATTTATTTCATGTTCGGTGGCACTGCAAGGACAACAGTAACTGGAGAGTTGCTGCTATCAGAAATCCTCATACAGTATGCCCAGCATTCTAAAGCTTTGGGCTGTACCATTTCCCCCTAGTAGGGGTGCACTATACTCAAGGGTAAAGAATATCCATTGACAACATTGGAGCTAACAGAAAAGAAAATTATGCTGAAATGAAATTTCTTCTTTCAGCACCAAGAACTGGCATACCACTGTAACTGCACGACATGCCAGTGTATGTGTTGGGTTTTCAGCACCTGGACCAGTATGCCACTGTAACTGTATGACATGCCCCTGTTGGTGACAGGTTTCCAGCACCTGGACCAGCATACCACAGTCAGTGATGGGTTTCCAGCACCTGCATTGTCATGCCACTGCAAGTGCATGTCATGCCACTGTAGGTGCTGGGTTTTTGGCACTTGTACTGGCATGCCACTGTGAGTGCATGACATGCTGCTGTACAGTAGGTGCCGGGTTTCCAGTCTGGACTGGCAAGCCACTGTAACTGTACTACAAGCCACTGTAACTGTACTACATGCCACTGTAACTGTACTACAAGCCACTGTAACTGTACTACATGCCACTGTAACTGTACTACAAGCCACTGTAACTGTACTACATGCCACTGTAGGTATTCTATTTCTAGAACATGACAACGCATAAGAATAGCACTCTTGATAAAAATCAGTAAAGAAAAATTGCTTTTCCGGTTCCACTGGCAGGGTGATGGCAGCTTGACTCTGGAACTCTGCCTAACCCCTGATCAAAATCTCACTTCATCTGCCACTTAAAACAATGAACTCGCTGGCAAAGGGCACCAAATCCAAAGCCCTTCTTCAGAATCACCCAGAAAATGCTGACACAGAAATTAAAAGAGATATTACAGCAAGAGAAAACTCAAACACAGTCAAATGCGGCCAAGGAAGAAATCCACATGGCCCCCTAAGATTTACCGCTCGGAGAGAACACAGACCTGATAGAAGCAATAATGCAGACTGTCAAAACAGTGAATAAAATGGACAAGATGCTCACAGAAATTAAAACAGACACTGGAAAGACTGAACATCACACGGACCAGCTGGAGTTGGTGCTCACATCAGTGTCAGAACAGGTGGACCATCACGACCATCTTGTGCTCTACCTTTTGGCCAGAGAAAGGGAATTAACTCACCGGTTGGATGACTTGGAGGGCCACTGTCAGTGCCAGAATCTTCACCTTTATGGGGTCCCTGAAGGGACTGAGGACGAAGCTCCAAGCACCATCAGCTTCCTGCAAGACCTCCTCCATGTGGTCCGATGACTACCAGCTGACATGGACCTTTCAATGGACCGAGCACATCGGTTCCCGAGTCCGAAGCCTGACGCAGGAGGCAGACCACGCTCATTTATATTTAAAATGTCCTCATATGCAATAAAAGAGGAACTTTTACAGAGGGGCTGGAGGCAAAGGGAAATTCAATACCAACAACAGAGAATCAACCAAGACAATGATCATACTACAGCAGTTCAGGAAAGCCATCAGGAGTTGTGGCCGATCTTAATGCAACTGAGAGCTTGGCAGATCAAGGCCCAGATGTTGTATCCAGCGCTACTGAACATAGAAACTGCACAAGTTATGTGCACATTTCAGGATCTACTTGCAGCATACCTTATCTAAAAGACCAGGGCATTGAGGTCCCCGATTAAAGAGAGACCAGAACAAGAACTCCTACAGTCTGCCTGGCAGGTGGCAAGAAAAAGGGATACAAGAAAGAGCAGTCCACAAGGAATCCAACCTGCCACTTTGAGGGCCGACCTGGGAGCTCTTCTGTGATATTACAGGCCCAAGAGACAAATCAATGGTTTGTTAGAACAGAATGGCAGATCAGACTCACAGGAAGCTTTGGTACACAACGAGATGGCCCACGGTCTAGAGACCTGAATAATGCCAGGACATATAACCAGATATTCTCCGAGGGTTTCCCCTGAAAACTGGGACTCATATCCTTTCTGTAATAGTACATTATAACCTTAAATGTACTTAATCTAAAATGTTAGGATTTAAAGAAAAATGGATATGTTTAACTGAAAGGGAAGGAACCTTACCTACTATGCCTCTAACTGTAGAACCAACCTTACTGCGGGGGGACATTTCTACAAACTTAAATATTTGAAAGACGTTTGTTTTGACAGGTGGGATGCCCCACTCCACCACCTCTCTCAGAGGCTATGCCAGGAGAAGAGTTCTGGAGGGAGGTCCATAAGAGAACCTAAAGAGTCTATAACTAAAGACTCTTATTGGCAGCCTGGGCAGTTTTTCCTGGAGACAAAGGGAAATGGTCTATTTGGCAAACATGCCCGTAAACCAGCACACAATTACCCGGAAGACTCCTGGCGCTCTTGGTACTTGCATGGCGCACTGTATAAAGACTAATGCGGCGGGGAACGGGGGCTTATCCCCCACTCCTTCATATACTCCCCGGAACATAACATGCTAAACTAAGGAGCTACTCGAGCTTACAGCATAAAATGGCAGTAAACATTCAATAAACAATGGAATTAATAAGACCTGGGAGGGTGGGAGGAATATCATTACAACTGTTTGGGTCAGATTGCCGCCATTGTATTTGTCGATGGAGGCTTAAGCTACAAGGACCATGGGACATCACCTGCTAGATCCTACACTGCAGAATCTCTCGGTTCCAACTGAGAGTATTGGTGCCATCAAGAAGGTACCAACCAAGTGGGAATTTATTCCAATTCAACCTGGGAAGACAAAATGTTAACATAGGATACCTAACGCCATTTCCTGAATTTGTTACACAGAGTAATTCTTCAAAATTCATTGCGATAGTTCCAGAGCTCAGATGGCATTGTTTACCTATTTATTGTTTTGATGTTGCAAAAGTACCTGTTTTTTTGATAGAATTATGAAAGTTGAATTACGTTTAAATCTTGTCAGAAATGGGTACACACATCTTTATAGCAATTCCACTTGATAGGATCACTAACCCCAAGAAAGCAGTATTAAAACAGCAGCTGATTAAATATGGCACAAAAAATGGCACACTCTAGCCTAACTACTCTATCCTACAATATAAATGGGGCTAGCAACCCTGTTAGGAGGAATCAGATACTGAAAATTTTGAAATCTCAAAAATGCCCCATTAATTTTCTACAGGAAACTCATCTCTCTCTCTTGGAGAGGCCCTGAAGCTCAAGATAAAAGTCTTCCCCAAGTTATACCATGCAAAATGGGGGGTGGCTATCCTGCACTCTGTGGATTTACCCTTCGAGGAGGAAGAGGTCCTGGCAGACCCAGGAGCTTGCTACGTTATGGTAAGGGGTAGGGTGCAGGATCCATGGATTACCCACGTAAATGTGTATGCCCCTCCAGGCTCACATATCTCCTTTTATACAGATTTGATTAGGATGATTGTGGAAAGGGATAAAGGTTTGGTTCTAATGGGATGGGGCTGGACTCTGATCATCAATAACACCCTGGATACAACTTCTGGGATCTCGAACGGGCGAAAAAAGACAGCAACACAATTTGTCAAATTAATTTTGGAGCTGGGACTTGTGGATATATGGAGGGAAATGTACCCAAATGCTAAAGACTTTCACATACTACTCCCCTAGATTTAAAATATATTTCAGATTAGATGTGTATTTTACTTACTCATGGGACTTGCCACTGTTTAGATTCATGTGGATAGGGACAGCCACCTACTCAGATCACCAACCAGTATTTGTAGAGGTTGACTTGCAGCTCCCCAAGAAAAACACTAACTGGAAATTGAATGTCTCCCTCCTGAAGGACAAGGAGACACTCCAGGCAGTTAGAGACACTATTAAACAGACTGGAATCGAATGCAGGTCATGACATCTCCCCACAAATCTTACGGGACACGGTAACGGTAATGGTTAGGGGAATGCTGATCTCAAAAGCTTCCCATAAGAAAAAAGAAAGGCAGAAAGAGATGGACTCCCTCATGAACTAGTTAAAATCTCTTGAAGCCCAACAAAAACATAAATGGAGTAAACAAATAGAAACAAACATTAAAAAAGTTAAAACACAGATGCAAACTATACTGAAAGCAGAAACTGAAAAAGCACTCTGCTATCTCAATTAGACGTACTATGAAGGGGGTCCTAGAGTGACAAAGTTCCTGGCATATCGTCTAAAACAACAATCTGACAAATGCACAATAACCAAAATTTATCATCCTACAATAGGCCGCCTGACCCACAAGGGAGAAAGTATCACTGAGGTCTTTGTCTCATACTATGGGACGCTCTATCAGCCCCAAAGGGAATCAAACATGATGGAAAAACAACACTTCCTCAGGAAGTTGAACCTATCAGCCCTCACCAGGGAACAGGGAGAAACACTGGTGGCAAATATCTCCCAAACTCAAGTCCTACTGGCCATTCTATGCAGGCCCACAGGCATACATCAGGGTTAATAGGGGGTGTCGGATAGGTTCAGGCTAGAAAGGGGCACCCAACAAGGATGTCCTCTCTCTCTCCTATTCTGTTCACCCTGTATATTGAATCTTTAGCAGCTGCTATACGGGGAGACCCACATATGGGGGGGGGAGGTGAGGCTAGGGGATACAGAACATAAAATATTGCTTTATGCCAATGATGTTCTTCTCTATCTTACCCAACCAGAAACCTCAATTCCAAGGGTTTGGACCCTCTTAGAAGAATTTGGACACCACACAGGATATAAATTAAACCAATCCAAGACTGAAGTCCTTAAATTCCACTACAACTCTTCGTCTCAAATTACACACACCCTACCATTAAACTGGGGAGCATCCAAAATCTGGTACTTGGAGATTCACATTCCTAAGAACTTGAGCAAATTATTCAACATAAACTATAAGCCCCTACTCACCCAGATCAGACAAGACATATCTAGATGGACACTTCTCAACTTCCCCATGTATTCGTATCTCCAATCAGTAACTATGAACGTTTTGCCCAGATTTTTATACCTTTTTCAATGCATATCACTCCAGATACCACAGGAACAACTGAAGTCCTGGCAGAGGATAATTTCTCAGTATATTTGGACCCCAGGAAGGCCTGAAGTAAAGATCTTCTTTCGTCTACCGGAGGATATAAAGCACAATGGAAGCAGATGGAGGTGGGGGCACCTGAGGGGCTTCCCTTGAGGAAAGGGTGATGGACACATCACTCAGGCAGAGCCTCAAAGAAATCTCCCTCCTAACAGTCAGAAACACTTTAACAGCGGTACATAGAGCGTGGGAAAAATATAAACTTTCCTCGACTCTCTGGCCTTTACAATGGTTTGCATGGAGCAACTCATTTCTTCCCTCCAAGCTGGACCATATATTTAGGCAGTGGTCGAGGGTGCGCTTTGTCACCCTAGAGCAGATTACATCTGGGGACACAGTACAGGGCTTCTCCCAGGTTAAGAAAACTTATCACCTGCAGAACAGACACCATTATAGATACCGCCAACTTAGAACTTACCTCGCAGAACTACAAAGCGCAGCAGGGACTTTACCACAACACTGGGTATTGGTGGAGACAGTCTGGGCTATCCAGAGCCAAAGTAAGCTGAAGGGTAATATATCAGCAATATACAAGGCTCTTGGAGGCCTACAGACTCACCACTCTATACCTGTATGGCATAAATGGGAAGAGGAAGCAGGGTGTCCGATTACTGAGGCTGAATGGAACAAAGCATTCCACATGGAAGTAATACATCCCATTCACCATTATGGCAAGAGTTCACCTGGAAAGCCAGAATCCAGTTTTTCTACACTCCTGCTATATGGCACAAGGTGTGTGTGTGTGTGTGTGTGTGTGTGTGGAGGACAAATCCAAGGGGTGTTGGAGGAACTGTTTAGAACAGAATGCCAACCATACACATTTTCTGACAATGCCCAATCCTGCAACCATACTGAGCACAAATTACACAGGTTATGAGGGATCTGTTTTCCATCAACACAGATATGACACACCCACATTTGGTGCTGGGCCGACCACCCTCCGGAGATTAGAGGGTCAGATGCTTTGTATCTTTGAAATATATTAGTAACCACGGTGCACAAAGGGCGGTAATCACTAAGTGGACAGGGGAGCACGGAAAAATTGCATACCTCACCCGTGCCCTGTGAACAGGTGCACACATGCTGGCATTCACCAATGCTGGCCACCTGTCTGTGGCTCCTACCCCCCAGCATGCAGGACTCTGCTGGACGGCAGGGGGAGGAGTCGTCATCCTGGGTGAGCATCCAATAGGATGCCCCCCCTAGGGCACACAGTGGATCACTTAGGTTGGGTGGCGCGGGTTCGGGGCTGTGCATGCCGCTTGCACGCACCCAGACCCACAGATCCCATTGCCATCACCCACAGCATGTCTTTGCACCCACCCATCCAGCCACCCCCTGCAGCCCAGCAGTCAGGGGAAATCTCAGTGCACCCTATCCTGGTTCCTCAGCAACTCCTTGGCTGTGCCCAAGGGGGTGCACAGTGGGTTACCGCAGGGTCATCCCTGGCATACCCTGCCCACCCACCATGCCCATGCAGCCAGCACTAGCAGGTTAGTGAATCCTGTGTAGTGCTGGCACACCCCAGGAACGCCCCCTGTGCGGAGCTGTCCGTGGACGAGGGGGGTTGGGTCCTGTGAGTCTGCACGCCCCCCTTCCCAAATACCATGCATTGCGCAGTGGGTGCGGAGTGGCTACGCACCCCAGATATGCACGTGTAGCCACTCCACCACAATAATGCACAGCGCCAAAAGCCATTAGAAGAAAATGGCTGGCAGTGGATCCACCTGACCTTGGGCATTGGTTCTCAATAGTCCAAGATATAATGGAAATGGAAGAACTGACTTAAAGGGTAAATTTAAGAATGGAGATTTTTATACATAGGTGGTCCAGATGGGCAATCTGGAAGGGAGCACGAGAGGTTACCAGCTCCGAACAAACCTCTCAGGATCAGGGCTGAGAGGAACAATGGCGGTGACACTAAAAATTGGACTAGCACATTCTGACAACAATAATAGGATGTACAAATATGACAAATGTCTATGTAACCCCCGTGCCGAATTTAGGGGGGTTACTAAATGATGCCTTACTGGCATCGGGAGTTCACACTGCCAGGCTTGCCCTGGGGGTGGGGTTTGGGCAGCGTGTGGAGTTTTTCAAGTGCCAACTGGCATGAAGAACAGCCATTGAAGAGAGTCGTGAGGGAGTCATCGTAAGGGAAAAGGGGTGGTCAACCACTCATAGGCCTGAGGGAGGGCCTTCAGTCGGGGCCTCATAGGCCTGGAGTGGGGAGACTGCCCCTACCCCAAGTTTGCCACCAGACAATCATGGGGAAAGAGAAGGAGGAAGCCTCAGCCCAGGGGAAAGAGAAGGCCTAGTAGGAGCCCAATCGGCTCTATTTGGACTGGAGAGAGACAGAGGTGGTTGCCACAAAATGGGGACTGATGCTAAGGTGGTAGTGAAGTACTGGAGGAGCCATAAGGGCAGAGGCAGTCCCTACCCTCCGTGTCCACCCTGGAAAAGATTGGGAGGCTGATGGAGTTCATGGAAGACTGCAGAGTGAGGGGGCAGCTGTATTGTGTGATCCCTGCTATGGATCAGCCCATGGCTTGCCCCGAGTGCACAGTACAGGACTGGGCCCTGGGGAACAAACCCCCCCCCCCATTTATAGGTCAGTAACATAGAGTGAAGCACCTGCTCCCACTGGCGGGGAAAGTGAACATAGCCAAAGACTGGTTGGAACACTGCCTGTGTTCTTACTGTGGAAATCAGAGCTCCAACTGGCTCATATGGATGGAGAAGTGCGTGTTAAGATCTGGGTTCAAACCCGGGCCCCCCCGAATGTAATGTGCCATGGCGTCTTGCTGTAGAAAATGACTGGACTGTAACAAAATGAATTTGTGCACCCTCCATGGAGTTCTGTTGTGCTTAAGCCTTTGATACAAAAATAAAACTGCTTGTTGCCTTTGATTTAGCCTGGGACAGAATCATTGGAGTCCTACAAAAATGTGTGTTAGTTTGCTGTGCCTAACTGATGTTTCCACAGAATACATCCAGCTGTGAGAGAAGCCACCAGCCATGAAGTGGAAAGTGTCATCTGGCTGCACCTCAATGGAGTTCACGCCATCACGAAAGAATCCTGCTAAAAAAATAAATTAGGTACTGTGAGTGCTCCCTGCTTAATTTGTTATGCTGCTCAGTTGAGTTGGAGCCCTTCCTCTTCCCCAGAGACTTTTTCCATAAATCCCTAGACAGGAAAGGGAGGTGTGGGTATCTGCCTCTGGAAGAGATCAT